>JAECWU010000041.1:0-5898281 GCA_018150985.1 Chymomyza costata
TGCCATCGTTGCTGTTGTTGTGCATAAGCAAACATACACATATAAAGTTGACTTTGTGTTGAACGGTTGTGCGGCCGTTGGTTGTCGAAATGCCGTCGGGAAAACAAATGCGTGAACAACGGATACATATGAATGTGCATTCTGTTGTTCTTTTAATTATTGCGGTAGTGTTTGTTTTTAGTTGGTTTTGCAACGCCGACTGAAAAGAAACATATTTATTTTATATATATTATATACAGTTTGTCAAGAGTGTTTTTACAGGGGGAAAAAAGATCAAATTTTATGTTTGGTCGCAAAAATATATATTTTTTAATAAAACAAACAAATTTTCATATGTTTTGCCTGCCCTCATGCTGTATCACTCTCACTCACATGCTTCATTGTTATTCTTCATTCCCTTTTGACATGCAAATTTATTTTCCTTACATTGCAAAAAACAAAATAATATTTTAATTGCGCAGAGCGCATTTCAAACTTAAAACTAAGACTCAACTGAGACTGGACTAATACTAAGACTAAGACTGACTCTTACATTTTTCTTTTGCCCACAAGAAACCTCGGCAAGCAGCTTTTTCAAAAACTGCAATTTTGCAGCTCCCACTTAAGCGATTTGGAAATGGATCTGCTTATAGCTTGTAGCAGTGCGGTTGCAGCGACTTTAAGAATTTAGCTTATTAAGCTTATTTGAAGTTCATGGCAAACCATACAACGAAAATGAAGTATCTTATTACAAGCTGTTAATTTGCTTACAAAGTAAATTTGTTTTCAAACACAATATTAAATGGATGGATAGCCATCACATAACTCTCCCCCCTGTTAAAATGGTTCGTCCCGGACCATTATGGGTTTTCGGATAATTGCTTTAGTGCAATATTTAAAGAGTCTGGTAATGAATCTTGATTCGCAAAATTTTGGCTTGAAATTAGATTTATTGCGCTTTGCCGAAGCCTCCTTAACAATTTGATTGATTTATAGCTAATTATTAATAAGAAGAACAATATTATAAACGTTACGACAGTGGATACTAAACGTTATTGAGTTTAGGGACTTAATATATTAATGTTTATATTACCAAATGACAGGTCTGAGTTGTTAAATATAATATATTTAATGATCTCGTAATCGAGAAATTGATTATGTTGCAAGTAATTTAAGATTTTTCGTGTCGGATTTTCAAAAGTCTTGTTATTAATAATCGTAGAATCATTAAAAAGTACTAAAAAAAACCATTCAGGATGGTACTATTAACAATATTTTAGCCGGTAATTAACACGGCTCCTTCTTGTAGTTCTTCAATTTTTTTGTTTCCCTCTCTTATTCTTGAACAGTTTGCTTTCTGTCCATTTAATAGTTAAATAAAACAATTTTCTTTTTTGGCGATTTGACCGTAATAATTAAATATTTCTTTCTTGAATTTAGTTATTTCACAATATATTTTTTGGGAACGAGCTACCTGATTGCCAATCAGCAATTTACCTTCCTTATTTGCTATGGCCCTAGAGGTGTAAAGCTCGCATGAACTAATCACAACGGGGTATTTAATATATATGACTAATACATTTTCGTTACGTAGAATTTTAAAACTTACTCCTCAAGCAGGTAGTTATGATTCAGTTTGAAGATAATTGCTAATTTCATAGCAATCAGATCGAATGGGGGAGCTCCAGCTAGTACCTGCATGGCGTCAGTAGAAACTGTACGACATACAGCTACACAGCCACGCAGGATTAGCCGCTGGCAGGACAGCGGGTGCCTCTTGGCGTTTGCTCGTCTCAGCACCAGGGCATACCACACTGAGGCACAAACAGCGCACAAGGCACCATGAGTCCGGCATACATGGTCCGCTTGTCGCGAGGACTGAGACCCCAGTCGACCCGCAGTACGCGTGCCAAGCCATTAACGATTCCAGCCTACCTATCACGTAGAGACGCGATATGTAGTTGAAAATTAAACCGCTCGGCGACTGTGATGCCCAGGTATCGGCATTTCGCTGCATATGGCAGATTTGCTCCAGCAAATCGGACTAGTGGCCACCTGTTGGGTGACAGTGTGCCCTTCAACAGCATGACGGATGTCCCCAAGCGCCCCAAGCACCTACGATAGACATCAGTTCGCCGCCTTTCAGCTCCAGAGCAGCGCGCGCATTGCCTTTCACCATGAGAAGCAGGTCGTCTGCATACGCGCTGACCATGCTTGCACTCCTGCCGGAGAAGAAACTTCGCCACAAGTTGGCTTCTCACCATCCCGAGTCAACGATTCGGCGCAGCGCGGCATCCCATTCCAAGTTGTCGCAAGCTCCCATGAAGTCCACGAAGATTCCGAGCACATATCGCGCCGAGCTGGCCTCGACAGTGCTCACAACGTGTCTCCAGGCATCCTCCATAAAACGTTCTGCTCTGAAGCCGAATTGCCATCTGTTGCCTCCGGCAGCACATCTTTCAAACGATTCACCATTACACCTTCAAGCACTTTTCCAAACACTGGTAACAGCCTTCAGCCACGCAGCGTGAAAACAGTGCTGCTCTTCAACCCAGCGACGCAGGCACCAACCTCGTATATTTCGAGGGCTGGAGGAACACCATCCGGAATGGCAATGGGTGCATCAGACTCAGCAGCTGGGCAAATGTTACGGAGGAGAACTCGCGCACATTCGTGCCATGTTACGACTAGCCTGCCATCCGAGTGAAATGCCCCTATCTCGGTGCTCTTCTTACGTCTTCTGCAAATCTTGTAGACTTGCCCCCATAGGTCATCAGTGTGCTCTCCAACGAGGCGTCGCCAGTTCTCCTCCTCCGCCGACAGAATTAGCTTCTTGTATTGGCGTACGGAAATCCGTAGGTCAATAGCAAGTCGCATCGTCGTTGCCACTAAGACGTGCATTCTGGAGCCTGCGCATGAGTCTCCTGACTTCACGGCGCTTGGTACTAAGGCTGGTATTCCGCCAAATCACTTTCCTCATGGCTCTTGGCGATCTGCGGCCTAACACTCGATCACACACATCGTGTACAATCAAGCGCAGTGCAGATGCTTGCTCCTCTGGCGGTGTCTCCGCGAAATTCTCTGGTAGTTCAGCTGCCACTCTTACCAATTCATCTCGAACAATCGCCAACGTGCAGTGCCAACAGTAATAATGCCACAACAGTAATAATGTTGTGGTCAATCATCCACTTTCCAGTCGAATGTGGCCAACATCGACGCTGCATTGTTGACCATCTTAACATCGATGTCACTTCGAGCGCCCGTGATCAGCTGGTGGTAGGTGCACACCTCGGTGTGTATATTCAGCACGTTAGCACGGCTCTCCAAAATCCACTCAGACAGCAGCTCACCCCGGATATGGTGCTGACACCTCAGCGAGTGCGCTGAGAGCTTGCTGATCCACATGGGGGACGCTGCATTCGCCAAAGATGACTGGATTGCTATTGGCTTGCAGTAGCACCGCATCTAATTACGAGAGGTAAGGCTCCATCTCGAAGTCGAATTGGCAGTATACGGAGCAGAGGAAGATGGTGCCATATCTCCCTGTGACACTCACGCATATGCAAAAATCTGTGGTAAGCAGCGCTATGGGCATACAGATGCCCGAATCGTTCACCTTGCACGCAGCCTAATTTCGCATGTCTGGGTATAAGCGCATCCCACCAGGGAGGCCTGTTATACGTCCAGCGGCATCTACGTGAGGCTCCTGTATTAGTGCGAACAGATGGCTTGAGTCATTCATCCTTAATCCGAGCTGGATGGTAGCAGCTCGTCCGCGACCACAATTCGCTTGGGTGAAACTAAACATTAATGTTTAGCTTGCACCCTCGCTAGCACTGCTCTGTAAATAGGGCAACTCGCTGAGAGCATGCCATGCCCTGAGGGGAGTCCCTTGAAGCGGCAATTCCGGGAGTCCACCGGATTCGTGCAATTCGCTGCGATGTGGCCCATCTGTCCACACAGGCGGCATACGTCGGTCTTGACCTGGCATTACGCAATCTTGTGGTCGAAGCTCATACTTTTATGACAAGCGTAAGTCCTCACTAGCGACCGATAGCGGAAGGCGAGCCACTTGACATATATTCTGTCCTTCTTGTTCAAGATGTCCAATGCTTTCTCACTTAACTCAAGAGTCAAGTTTATCGGGGCATCTTTGGTGACAGCCCAAGGCTTCGTCTCCAAATGAACAGCTTGCTTATATACCGCAGGCGAGAGTTCTTCCTTGAAATTTAGCTCATACAGGTCGCTCATGAACTCCTCAACGGATATGGCCATATCGACGTTGGTCACCGTAATCTTCGGTTTTAGCACCTGGTTTTTTTTTACTTCCACTTGGGGCGCGTGGAAGGCGTTAGCGGCTGAGTTGGTGACAGGTGGGGGCGTCGCTTGCGGTCCCGCTGACAGCATACCATTTTCACAGCCAATGCGATGACGATTTCATCGTAACGGGCTGCGGCGGCGGTATTCTTCGCCCTGTCCTCCTGCTTGATGTTGATGCCCACGGTCTCGACAAGCGAGTTGTGCATCATAAGCCGCACCTTCCCTATCTCCGCTAATATGGCAGCCATGCCTTCAGCGGCGATCTCCCAACCAGAGAGGCGCGCATGGTTAGCGCTAGCCCTCTGGCGGACGACCGGCACACTTGGTGCAGTGGGAAAGGCAGCGGTGGCAGCAGCGGAGGTCATGGGCAGCAGCCACGACGATACTCCCACAAGGGGGCCGACCTCAATGAGTACGCTTGGACGTATACTTAACCCGTGGTACCGAAATTAAGGGCTCGGTTTGCCCTCCCCTTTCAGTCCCGACAGACTCGGACTTGGAGAACCCCGCCAGTTTTGGCATGATTGCCCGGGACTGGTCACCTATCCGCCTGCGGTGGTCCAATCATTTGCTGACGCCGCATAAATACGACATCGGCAAATGCTGTCAGCAGCCTCATCTTCTCCAGCGTCTCCAGCACTCCAGAAACGATCCAGTGTCCATCCACTTCGTGTATTCCGAGTCCATCAAGGTCCCGCACATCTGCATACAGCGGGCAGACACAAAGAATGTGCAGCCAATCCTCAAGCTCAGCGCCGCATAAGCATGCTGGCGTGTTGCTCAAGCACCTTGTATGCAGGAAAGCGTTACGCGATCCATGGCCAGTCAGCAAAAATCCGACACGTTGACTGAAACTAAAGTCACGTCTGCTGAAAACGAAGCTTGCATCCGGGATAAAACGGTGAGTGACACGCCCGTGTCGGTCTCCGTCATCCCATCTGTGCTGCCACGCACATAGCAACTCTTCGTCCAGCACGGCCATTTTCTCCGACCAACTAAGATTTGCCAAATCTCGGTTAAACAGCCAGTCGCCTTCCACAAGCGGCTAGTCACGCTTCAGTTTGAACCTAATTGCTAATTTCATAGCAATCAGGTCAAACGGGGGAGCTCCAGCTAGTACCTGCATGGCGTCAGTAGAAATTGTACGACATACAGGTACACAGCCACGCAGGATGAGCCGCTGGCAGGACAGCAGGTGCCTCCTAGCGTTTGCTCGTCTCATCACCAGGGCATACCACACTGAGGCACCAAACAGTGCACAAGGCACCATGAGTCCGGCATGTATGGTCCGCTTGTCGCGAGGACTGAGACCCCAGTCGACCCGCAGTACGCGTGCCAAGCCGTTTACCAACCGCTCGGCGACTGTGATGCCCAGGTATCGGCATTTCGCTGCATATGGCAGATTTGCTCCAGCAAATAGCATTGCCCTTCAATGGCATGACGGATGTATCGCTGGTGGAGACGGCTACTCCAACTTCGGCTCCCCAAGCACCTACGATGAACATCAGTTCGCCGCCTTTCAGCTCCAGAGCAGCGCGCGCATTGCATTCCGCGATTAGATGCAGGTCGTCTGCATACGCGCTGAGCGCGCAGTGCGGCATAAGCGCTGAAGAAGTAGATCCATCATTAGGTTCCATATAAATGGACCGCTGATGGACCCCTGTGGGCAACCTAGTGTCACCGGAACTGTTACTTCTTCATAACTGCTGACCATGCTTGCACTCCTGCCAGAGAAGAAACTTCGCCACAAGTTGGCTTCTCTGCATCCTGAGTCAACGACTCGGCGTAGCGCGGCATCCCATTCCAAGTTGTCAAAGGCTCCCTTGAAATCCACGAAGATTCCGAGCACATATCGCGCCGAGCTGGCCTCGACAGTGCTCACAACGTGTCTCCAAGCATCCTCTACACAACGTTCTGCTCTGAAGCCGAATTGCCATCTGTTGCCTACCGGCAGCACATCTTTCAAACGATTCACCATTATACCTTCAAGCATTTTTCCAAACACTGGTAACAGGCATATACCACGATAAGAAGCAGGATCGCTCCTGTCCTTATCGGGCCCTTTGAGCAACGCAACCACTCTGGGTCGCTTCCACTCTGCAGGGAAACAGCCTTCAGCCACGCAGCGTGAAAATAGTGCTGTCAGATGCTGGGGGATAGCACACCATACCTGCTTGCAGATAGTGCCGGTGATACCATCAAGGCCAGGCGAGCGTCTGCCTCGTGCCATGTTACGACCAGCCTGCCATCCGAGTGAAGCGCCCCTATCTTGGTGCTCTTCTTACGTCTTCTGCAAATCTTGTAGACTTGCCCCCATGGGTCATCGGTGTGCTCTCCAACGAAGCGTCGCTAGTTCTCCTCCTTCGCCGACAGAATTAGCTTCTTGTATTGGCGTACGGAAATCCGTAGGTCAATAGCAAGTTGCTCAGCATCGTCGTTGCCACTACGACGTGCATTCTGGAGCCTGCGCATGAGTCTCCTGACTTCACTGCGCTTGGTACTAAGGCTGGTATTCCACCAAACCACTTTCCTCATTGCTCTTTGCTTAAAACTTGCTGAACCACATTGGGGAAGCTGCATTCGCATCCAGGCCAAAGATGACAGGATTGCTACTGGCTTGCAGTAGCACCGCATCTAAGTACGAGAGGTACGGCTCCATCTCGCTGTCGAATTGCCAGTACACGGAGCAGAGGAAGATTCTGCAATATCTCCCTGTGATAATCACGCATATGCCAAAATCTGTGGTATGGGCATACAGATGGCTTCCGGATCGTTCACTATGCACGCAGCCTTATTTCGCCTGTCTGGGTATATGCGCATCCCTCCGGGAGGCCAGTTATACGTCCAGCGGCATCTGCGTAAGGCTCCTGTATAAGTGCAAACAGATGGCTTGAGTCACGCATCCTGACTCCGAGCTCGATGGTAGCAGCTCGTCCGCGACCACAATTCGCTTGGGTGACACTAAACATTAATGTTTAGGTTGCACCCTCGCTAGCACTGCGCTGTAAATAGGGCAACTCGCCGAGAGCATGCCATGCCCTGAGGGGAGTCCCTTGAAGCGGCAATTCCGGCAGTCCACCGGATTCGTGCACTTAGCTGCGATGTGGCCCGTCTGTCCACACTGGTGGCATACGTAGGCCTTGAACTTACATTCAGCTATCTTATGGTCGAGGCCCATACACTTGTGACAAGTATATGTCCTCACTAGCGACCGGTAGCGGAAGGAGAACCACTTGACGTAGATTCTACCTTGCTTATTCAGTATCTCCAATGCTTCCTCACTTAACTCAAAAGTCAAGTTTATGAGGGCATCTTTGGTGACAGCCCAAGCCTTCGTCTCCAAATGGACAGTTGATTTGAATGCTGCAGGCGAGAGTACTTCTTTGAAGTTTTGGACGAACAGGGCGCCCATAAACTCATCAATGGATATGGCCATATCGGCGTTGAGCACCGTGATCTTCGGTTTCAGCGCCTGATTTTGTTTTACTTCAAGGCCGACTTCCGTGAACTTCCGGTTGCCCACGACCTTCTTCAACTCCGCTTCTGATGGTGTGCGAATAATCGCACCACCATGCTTCAGCTCGCGAACTTCGTGCACAAGTACACCAAATTCGGGCGCAACGTCCTTCATAACCTTATCGGCTACTTGCTTTCCCGAAATATTCGGGTCCCGGCTCGTCACTACTGCTGACCACGTCTCAACTGGCTTGTTGCGGCGCGGTGCAGCAGCAGGAGCCATTTGGGGCGCCTGGACAGCATACCATTTTTAGCGGCCAACGCGATGATGATCTCATCATAGTGGGCTGCGGCGGCGGTGATCTTTGCCCTGTCCTCCTTCTTGATGCCCACTGTCTCGACAAGCGAGTTGTGCATCATTAGCCGCACCTTCCCAATCTCTGCCAGTATGGCAGCCATGCCTTCATTGGCAATCTCCCAACGAGTCAGGGGCGCATTGTTAGCGCTAACCCTCAGGCGTTGGACCGTCACACGCGGTGCAGCGGGAAAGGCAGCGGCGTCAGCAGCGGAGGCAGAGGCAGCTGTCATGGGCATTTCGGTAGGCGGCGGTATAGCAGATGGTGCTGCGGCGGGGGCAGCGGCTGAGTCGGAGTTAGCGATTCACCGGCGTACCGCTTCGCGGTCGACACGTTGAACGGCGTAGGCGAACTTCGCGGCGCACGCGTCTTTTTCCGCTTCTTCTTAAGCTGGCAGAGCGACTACTCGCTTTGCCAGGCATAGCGCCCTCTATGGCTTGTTCTCCGCATACGAGCACGTACACAAACCACTAGAGCCTATACGCGAACCCATAATCGAGACACAAACCAAATGCGACCCTTGCTGGAGAAGCGGAGACCCGAATCAATATTCTGGACACGAACCAGAAAGCGACCTCTATCGGTAGAGCGGAGACTCGAACCGATAGTCTGGACACGAACCAGACGGCGACCTCCGTCGGCGTTATAGGCGCACGATGCACGCACTCACACACGCACACGTACACGCGTATGCAGGCAACGGTAAACGTTCAACAACGGTAACTTGTTTACTAGTTTTCGCCAATTCGATACAGCGGTATGTTTACTTGATTTCTACAAAGTAACGGCACCTTGTCTACAAGTTTTTGCACTGTTTGTTTTCGACACTATGAGCGCACACGATAAGCACGTCTGCTCGCGATCAACGTTGAGACCAAACAGAAGATAGGGACAGAGTCGTTGGATCTACGCCCTAAGAGGTTTTACGTGCCATTTCACTGGTAAGTCATAAAGACACGGTGCCCATGCACATGGGTTTGTATTTTACGACAAACGGCGGCCTTTTGGAAATGCTTCCGCCAGTACCAAACAGAGAAAACATCTGCTTGGTCATGAACTCCACTATTGGTATGAGTCGAGGTCTATCTAAAACCTCTTTCGATCTCTGGGTCACGACACCCGGTTGAACTTGACGCAACGCCATGCCAAGCCCGAAATCTTTACCTGCATTTGGGTATTAAACCACGATAATCCCCGAGGGGCCGTACCCATCGGTCAGGCACAGTCTTGCTCAAAATTTTCATAGAAAACTCTGAACAAGCCCGTGTGGCTTTCCTGACCGCCCGTGGTACCAGATTACCTCTGGTCAGGCTTTGTGCCATAAGACACTTCCAATTTAAACTCCAAGCAGTTAAGGGTTGGTGACCCAGAAATAAATGTTCTCTAGTACCTTTTGCAGAACCAGCTAGCGTTCTAAAAACCCCTGTTTAGATATTTTGAGAAATTTATATTGGCCATCCTATACCAAGACCAGTGCATAATAAACACGGGCTTTTCCTAGGCTGGCCGCCTTGGTTAGTCGCCTTTTACGACAAGCACAGGGGGGCTGCGGTGGTATTCTAATCCGCCACCACGCGGGGAAGAAGATAAGGACAGATAAACCAGATCTTTCCGGAGTTTATTTAACGTGGCATGTTCCTTTGCAGGATTAAAACCACGGCGTTCAAATATGCAACCTGAGTGTACATATAACACAATGAGTCTGGATTAATGCGCCAACTAACGCCCCTTAGAGCCATCATCCATGGCCAGTCAGCGAAAATCCGACACGTTGACTGAAACTAAAGTCACGTCTGCTGAAAACGAAGCTTGCATCCGGGATAAAACGGTGAGTGACACGCCCGTGTCGGTCTCCGTCATCCCATCTGTGCTGCCACGCACATAGCAACTCTTCGTCCAGCACGGCCATTTTCTCCGACCAACTAAGATTTGCCAAATCTCGGTTAAACAGCCAGTCGCCTTCCACAAGCGGGTAGTCACGCTTCAGTTTGAACCTAATTGCTAATTTCATAGCAATCAGGTCAAACGGGGGAGCTCCAGCTAGCACCTGCATGGCATCAGTAGAAACTGTACGACATACAGGTACCCAGCCACGCAGGATGAGCCGCTGGCAGGACAGCAGGGCATACCACACTGAGGCACCAAACAGTGCACAAGGCACCATGAGTCCGGCATATATGGTCCGCTTGTCGCGAGGACTGAGACCCCAGTCGACCCGCAGTACGCGTGCCAAGCCGTTAACGACTCTAGCTAGCCTATCACGTAAAGACGCGATATGCAGTTGAAAACTCAACCGCTCGGCGACTGTGATGCCCAGGTATCGGCTTTCGCTGCATATGGCAGATTTGCTCCAGCAAATCGCACTAGTGGCCGCCTGTTGGGAGACAGTGTGCCCTTCAATAGCATGACGGATGTCTTGCTGGTGGACACGGCTACTCCAACTACGGCTCCAAGCGCTGAAGAAGTAGATCCATCATCAAGTTCCATATAAATGGACCGCTGATGGACCCCTGTGGGCAACCTAGTGTCACCGGAACTGTTACTTCTTCATAACTGCTGACCATGCTTGCACTCCTGCCGGAGAAGAAACTTCGCCACAAGTTGGCTTCTCTGCATCCTGAGTCAACGATTCGGCGTAGCGCGGCATCCCATTCCAAGTTGTCAAAGGCTCCCTTGAAATCCGCGAAGATTCCGAGCACATATCGCGCCGAGCTGGCCTCGACAGTGCTCACAACGTGTCTCCAAGCATCCTCTACACAACGTTCTGCTCTAAAGCCGAATTGCCATCTATTGCCTACCGGCAGCACATCTTTCAAACGATTCACCATTACACCTTCAAGGAATTTTCCAAACACTGGTAACAGGCATATACCACGATAAGAAGCAGGATCGCTCCTGTCCTTATCGGGCCCTTTCAGCAACGCAACCACTCTCGGTCGCTTCCACTCTGCAGGGGAACAGCCTTCAGCCACGCAGCGTGAAAACAGTGCTGTCAGATGCTGGGGGATAGCACACCATATCTGTTTGCAGATAGTGCCGGTGATACCATCAAAGCCAGGCGAGCGTCTGCTCTTCAACCCAGCGACGCAGGCACCAACCTCGTATATTTCGAGGGCTGGAGGAGCACTATCCGGAATGGCAATGGGTGCATCAGACTCCGCAACTGGGAAAAAGTTACGGAAGAGCACTCGCGCACAGTCGTGCCATGTTACGACCAGCCTGCCGACCGTTTGAAGTGCCCCTATCTCGGTGTTCTTCTTACGTCTTCTGCAAATCTTGAAGACTTGCCTCCATCAGTGTGCTATCCAACGAGGCGTCGCCAGTTCTCCTCCTCCGCCGACAGAATTAGCTTCTTGTATTGGCGTACGGAAATCCGTAGGTCAATAGCAAGTCGCATCGTCGTTGCCACTAAGACGTGCATTCTGGAGCCTGCGCATGAGTCTCCTGACTTCACGGCGCTTGGTACTAAGGCTGGTATTCCACCAAACCACTTTCCTCATGGCTCTTGGCGATCTGCGGCCTAACACTCGATCGCACGAATTGTGTACAATCAAGCGCAGTGAATATGCTTGCTCCTCTGGCGGTGTCTCCGCAAAATTTTCTGGAAGCTCAGCTGCCAGTCTTACCAATTCATCTCTGAACAATTGCCAACGTTCGCTGGAAACGTTGCAGGATGGCACAGGAGCAAAGCTCTCAACTGCGCTTCTTGGGCCTGGAGTTGCCACAACAGTAATGATGTTGTGGTCACTCAGACACCAATTATCCACTTTCCAGTCGAACGTGGCCAACATCGACGCTGCATCGTTGACAATCGTAACATCGATGTCACTTCGAGCGCCTGTGATCAACTTGTGGTAGATGCACACCTCGATGTATACATTCAGCACGTTAGCACGGCACTCCAAAATCCACTCAGACAGCAGTTCACCCCGGATATGGTTTCGATGCCTCAGCGAGTTCGCTGAGAGCTTGCTGAACCACATGGGGGACGCTGGATGGACTGGATCGCTACTGGCTTGCAGTAGCACCGCATCTCAGTACGAGAGGTACGGCTCCATCTCGCAGTCGAATTGGCAGTATACGAAGCAGAGGAAGATAGTGCCGTATCTCCCTGTGACACTTACGAATATGCCAAAATCTGTGGTAAGCGGCGCTATGGGCATACAGATGGCCGAATCGTTCACTTTGCACGCAGCCTAATTTCGCCTGTCTGGGTATAAGCGCATCCCTCCAGGGAGGCCTGTTATACGTCCAGCGGCATCTACGTGAGGCTCCTGTATTAGTGCGAACAGATGGTTTGAGTCACGCATCCTAACTCCGAGCTCGATGGTAGCAGCTCGTCCGCGACCTCAATTCGCTTGGGTGAAACTAAACATTTATGTTTAGCATGCACCCTTGCTAGCACTGCGCCGTATATAATTCAACTCTCTGAGAGCACGCCATGCTCTGAGGGGAGTCCCTAGAGTCCTCTTCTTGCTTAGTATGTCCAATGCATCCTCACTTAACTCCAGTGTTAATTTTGCTTGGACTTCTTTGGTGACAGCCCTCCTTCATTACCTTGCTTACCCGGAATGTTCGGCTCCCGGCTCGTCACTACTGCTGACCATGTCTGAACAGGCCACTTGGGGCGTTGGTTGGCAACAGGTGGGGGCATATATCCGGCTGTTTTGGACAGCTCACCATTTTTGACTACTAATGCCATGATTAGTTCGTCATAGCGAGCTGTGGCGTCGTAAATCCTCCTGCGATCCGCTTTGTTGAGCCCAATGGTTTCCTCAAGTGCCTCGTGCATCGTTTGCCGCATTTCCTTTACCTCATCGAGCATGGCATTCATGCCTTCAGCGGCGATCGCCCACGCGGTCTTGCGCACACGATCGATAGCTGGCTGCTACGGGGCAGAAGGAAAAGCGACGGCGGCAACTTTAGCCAGATCGCTAAGTGGCAGCGGTATCACGGCGGGGGCAGCGGTTTCAGCTGCGCTCTCAACGGCGCACCGCTTCGCAGTCGACGCGTCGTCCGGCGTTGGTGAATTTCGCGTAGCACACGTCCTCTTCCGCTTATTCTTCACCACTTCTGGCAATAAGGCGGCGACGACGCTACTGTCGCTGCACATGCTAGCAGAGAAACTGCTCGCTTTACTAGGCATAGCGCCCTCGTATTCAACACAAGCCAAAAAGTGACCTCTGTCGAAAGAGCGGAGACTCGCACCGATATTCTGGACACGAACCAAATTTAACGCCCTCTGTCGGCGTAGAGACGCACTTCGTACAAACAATTTCACACACGTACACGTGTATATTGGCAAAGTTCTAGAGTGTTCTAGAAAGCTCTACAATAATCTACAATGTTCTATAATGTTCCACAATGGTCTACAATGTACTACAATATCAACAAAGGGAACTGTTTTGCCAAATGCTCGAACGGTCTAGTTTACTTGTTTTGCAACAAGTTTCGCGCTGTTTGTTTTATCACTGCACATTGGGCCAGAAAGATAAAGTAGTTGTTCGTAATGACATATATAAGAACGGATATAAAATTCAGATCGATCCGAAAGCGCCCACTCCCACCGCCAACATATGGTGAATTTTGGCTGGGTGTGGTTTTTTAATAATGCAAACTTAATGACGTGATTTTTTAATTATATACTTATAGTTTAGTTTCATTTATGCCAATTTATATTTTAGTTTACAAATAATATGAAAAATTCGAATAAAGCAAAGTGCAATCAATTTTTAACAGTTGATTTCCACATATAATTCAGATGAAAAGAGATTTTCATTTCCGTCTTCACAATGATCAGTGCCATCATCTATGGAAGTGTTACAATTATCAGTGTCACTATAGTCTATCTACTATCAACCATCTGTAAAATTATTATTGAAGTAAAACTTTTTAGGCGGCATTGTGACTTTTCGTAGCGAGTAAATTTGAAATTTTGTTAGTCAAAATGTTAGTTTCGGCGCGTTTGTTCTGATTCTGATGACGTTGCAAAGCAACAGACACGAAGTAGAGCGTGCTGTGGTCATGGTATGGAGCGGAGAGTAAAATGACCGCGGTTGGTCAGCTAAAGCACGCAGCACATGTGGATGTGTGTAAACGAAAGAATTGTTTTTGTATGTATGCTTTGCGTGAATACCAAAAATATTACCAAGATTTGATTGACTGATTTTTCGATGAAAATTATAATCTACCAAATAAAATTCGGGTTATTTTTTTGGTGTTTGGTGAATTCTAGCCATTGGTTGCATTAGCAACCAAAATTAGTGCCTTGTAATTTGCATATAGCATTTGAAACATAGCATCGTGCCTTCCATGGCGTACCTTTTGAGTACAAATTTTGTATTACAATGCTTCTTCACATATTGGTCTACTACTGGGATAGTATTTTTTGGAGTTTCAAATACAGCTTCTATCAGATTTCGTTGATCTAGAGTAGTTTAAATCTTTGGCAATACAGGTTTTTTATGAATTTGACGCAATTAGCGGTCAGGAATGGTTAATATGTAATTGCAAGCAACTGAAAACTCTACTCCAGTCTTCAGTGTAACATACCCTTGACATTTGATTGAATAAATTTAAAGGTAGCACCAAGTAACACTAAAGGAATCGTCAAAAAAATATATTACTATACATCTCGAGAAGATTGACTCCCAGGTGATCAATAGATTCTTGAAAAATATGAGGCATCACTTGAAAGACATTATAAAACCCAAAGGCAGCCTTATCAAACATAAAATGTAAAAAAAAAAGACATTTTTCTAACAAAATACCTTTTTTGGTAACAAGTGTCAGAATAATAAATATGTATTTGTGCGTAAAAATCGCTCATTTTTTGGTTTTATTAAGTTTTTATGCATATTTTTTGAAGTTTTATGGTTTTAAATTATATAAGCATGTAAGGAAAATGTTGTATTTTCAATATTAAAATTTTTGTTCTATCATATCTACATCAAAAGTTATTGGGCTTCAAAGTAGCAAATTCGAAGTGTCCGAATAATTTGTGTGCTCTGTGTACATACATATATACAAGTGCCAGTGCGCATGCATTAGCTCATGGTATAATAATAAGGTAGCGTCACGCTCCGACGTATGCATGTCAAAAGGGAAAGAAGAATAACGAAGTAGCATGTGAGTGTATTATAACCATGTGCCAGCTCATATTTTTGCTTGCTTCTCTCTCTCGCTCACTTTTTGTTACTCTCACAAAACTAAAACACTCCAGCCGGCAATTCCGTGGCCTTGGTGCTGTTTGGCTGGCTACAAAATAAGATCGCGCTGCGCAAAGAATGATGTAGAAGAAGGCGCGGGCGAAGTGAGAGTTGCACAAACAACAAAGCCAAGCAGCATCGCGCGTCAGCGACATTGTTTAACTCTATCTCTATTTCTTTTTATGCTGCTTTCTTACGCGCTCAGCGCAGAGCAATTACTATTGATTTTGTTCTATTCGCACTTCTTATGCGTTGGAAGAGCGAAGGTGATAGATAAAAGTAAAAGTGATGTTTAAAGATGTTTTTGTGAATATTCGTATTAATATTTAAGCTACTTATATTGAGCTAACTGTATTTTTACTTGTAATATTATAAAATATATGTAAATACAAATTTTAATATGTATATTATTTACATTGACAAGTTTGCAAACTTGAACTCACGCTCACGTTTTGTTTTAGCTAAGGAGTGCAAATAGTATAACGTTTTCTTTGCGTTGAGCGCCTAAGAAAGTACAAAAAGCAATTGCAGAGTTAAACAATAACAATTTAGGCATCTACTGAGAGCGTCTGCGTTTTTTTGCTTTGTTGTTGTTGTAATTCTCTTGCATTTTTTCAATAACATTTTTTTTGTCTCGCTCTGCTCTGTTCAATTGTCTGGTTAGTCAATTTGTGAACTGCATTTTGGCAAGGATCGTAGTAGTTGTGCAACCGTACATAATCCCGCATTATTTAATATAAAGGCGGAATTGTTAAGTTAATTTATGATTTCATCAGCATTAAATAAAAAGAATCTTGCTCTGGTAATAAATGTTGGTACATTTTAAAAGGTCATTTAATTCAGTTCCGGTTAAAGCTAGTAAAGTGTATAAAGCATTCTTAACGTCTAAAAAATGCAATCGTGATTTTTTGATATATTATATTGCAATAGTTTTAGCCCTCTAAATTAAATTCTGCAAACAAATTATAACGCAACTGCGTTTGTTTGATGGCTCGGCAGAGTAGTGACTCGGTTTTATATAGTGTGTGTGCGCTACTAGTACAGTAAACGAAGAGTTTCATGTAGAAAAAAATACTTAATGCATGAAACTTTCGGGGATTGCTAGTGGCCTTGCTGTAAGTCTAAAACCGAGTTTTCGTATTTGTGGATAGGCGCCGTGGCACCGCCCCTGACAATATACATATGTTGGTACGGTTTTTCCATGATATCTTTTTTTCTATCAAACTTAGAGAAAGGTCGAAATTGTTGCCAATATATGCATGTTTTGCTTGATAGATAATTTTTGGATAGTCCTTAAACCATTAAGCAAGAGAAATTCCTTTTTTGGTCTATTGTTACGGTACTATGCGTGTACTATGTTACTATGTACTATGTTAGCGTGTAGACCGCAAAGGAAAAAACGGTCAACTGTTATTTGCGAGCTCTGGTTGAAACTAAATGAAAAACGCAGTGAATTTATGAAAACAAATTTTTTTTTTTCAATGATAATATAATTAATAAAAAAACACGCGCAGCGACAGTCGACACCAGCGTTTAAAAACTACGCTACATTTTCGAAGCAGCTGCCGCCGCTGCTGTTTGGGCTCTGTTAATGTTCAATATGTGCTGCAGCAGTCGCAGCCGAAAAGACAAAAACGAATAGAGCCGATCGTAGCTCGACGCTCGCAGCTGCGACAAAATTCATAGCCTAAGCAGAAGCGTGCACACTTTGTGCACACGGATCGAAAGAATATTTGCACTCGGGATTTTACACACAAAATATTTCGACTGCGGCCGCTGCTGCCCATGGTAGAGTAATAGAGTTTCTTAAGATCATAAATTTGGTGAGAGTAAAAAAAGTGAGAGAGAAGCAAACAAAAAGACTAGCTGGCACACAAGCATGTACACATGTACTGCGTGCTTTAGCTATGAAAAGCTATGTTGTATTTACACATAGCATACACGTGCATGTGTATGCTTGCAAATGCTGCAAATAAAAATATTCACGCAATAAATAAAACAACAATTCTTGTGTTTGCACCCATACACATGTACTGCGTGCTTCAGCTGAAAAAAAATCATGCGCATCGCCAACCTACCACATCAACAGTCGCAACAAGACTGAAAACTATGATCTTCGTGTGTGAGCGAGCGCACTCTCTATTACTCTACCATGTTAATTCTACCATGGCTGCTGCCAAAGCTGCGAGCTCGGCTGCCGTGCCTGTCGAATAGGCACGCATTTCAATTTGATTGCGGTACCCGAACGCTGCTGGGCGATTTCAGCATACACAAAAACTGCCTTGCTCTGTTCAAAGCGGCTCGCAAAGAGCCTCAGAGCATTGTTGATAAACTGCAGGTAGAAATATTGGCAGCCTTTTCATTATGTGGAGACATGTGTACAGCAGTCGAGAGCTGCTACTGCAAATGTTGATAATAATGTTGAAAGTAGCTGATCCATGTTGCTGGAAATGTGTAGAGCACTTGCGAGCTGCTGCTGCAAATGTTGATAATAATGTTTAGAGCAGTGCTCAAATGTTGATTGTAGCTGATCCAAATGTATATGGTAGATAGAATATGTTGATAATAATGTTTAGAGCAGTGCTCAAATGTTGATTGTAGCTGATCCAAATGTATACGGTAGATAGAATATGTTGATAATAATGTTTAGAGCAGTGTTGAAATGTTGACAGTAGCTGATCCAAATGTTGATATGTATTTGCTGGAGGAACTATTAACGGCTGTTTAATTGTGTTGGTAGATAGACTTTTAGTTTGATTTAAAAACATTTATTTTCTATTATTACTACTACTAATTAACAATTTAAGGCATATAACAATTAACATTTTTTGCAATAAAAAAAAAAATTGGAAAGTAATTGAACAGTTTTAAAGTAACTATATTTAACTATATTTGCAATAAAAAAAAAAAATTAAAAGTAATTGAAGAGTTTTAAAGTAACTATAGTTATTAAACCATGAGCGAAACCACCCCCATTGATGTTGTTGTGCATAGGCAAGTATATTTAAAATTTTTTTTTTGTGCTGATGGTTGCAACTAGAGTGGCTTATTTTTTACCGCTGCACAAAATTACGGTAAATGCTGGAAAACTATGCGCTGAAACATCCTTTCTCGTGTAAAATATCAACAAAACTAAAATAAGGTTTGAGTTGCGAAACTTTTCGGGAATATCTTACCTTGTTTAATCTACCATGATGCGGCACTTGTATGTATATATGTATGTATGCTGGAAATTAAATAAAAAATCATGTTGTATTTACACATAGCATACTCGTGCAAGTGTATGCTTGCAAATGCTGCAAATAAAAATATTCCCGCAATAAATAAAACAACAATTCCTGTGTTTGCACACATACACATGTACTGCGTGCTTTAGCTGCAAATAAAATCATGCGCATCGCCAACCTACCTCATCAACAGTCGCAACAAGACTGAAAACTATGATCTTCGTGTGTGAGCGAGCGCACTCTCTCCCTGCAGGGAAAAAAAATGAGTCCCGCACTGGTTCCGAACCACCCCGACGGTGAAACTTTGTGTCCCAAACCTAGTATGATTGCATGCGGCTAACTAGTATGTTTAACATGGCTTTGTCATAGGAAGCAACCAGAATTTTTGGGTAGGATGTTGAACTGGTAGCAAACTGGTTCGCATGCATATGGGACAAAACTAGTTGCTTCCGTTCTAGAATATAATAATTCGTTTGGGTATGCACTCGTTCTAGTATATTTAACCCAAATATTGAACTAGTTAATATTGTTGTATTAAAATATTAGTTTATTTTATTTAATTTGTAAACATATTATTCACTTATAAGTACAACAACTCTTAAATTATAGGCTTAGATTGAAAATTAACAGATTTTTTAATAATTTATTCATTTATTTATATAAAGCTAGTTTACACTTAAAAGATATAAACTAACAATAACGAAAGAAAGCCATGGCTACCAGGGCCTTTAGCTAAGATTTTTTAATTATATACATACATGTGCTTAACTTAAATTTAAATGTTCATTATAAAGCAATTTTAGGTAACTACGCTATTATTAATTTTTTTGAAAATAAATTGCACAAGTAGTTTCTTATATTTATAAAACTGAAAACAGACAACTTATATGTTATATGTACTTATAGAACTGAAAATAAAATAAAAACAATTATTTGTAATAAGTACATATTAAGCCGCAAATAAAAAGATGAAGATTAAGACCTCCAAAATATATTTTATTCGGCAAATTTGGCTACGATATTTTCATAAACAAACAGAAATCAGTCGAATTTTGCACCAAACTATTTTTTTGGCCGATCGGTCCTATACTATATGATATAGTCAACCGATTTTGATCAAATTTAGTACACTGATTGGAAACTATAAAAAACTTCCGACTACCAAATTTGGTTCCGATATCTTCAAAACCAAACGAAACACAACGAATTTTGTAAAAAAAAGTGTTTTTTTGACCGATCGTTCCTATGGGAGCTATATGATATAGTCCACCGATTCTGATCAAATTTGCTACATGGCTTGGGAACTCTAAAACACTTCGAAACGCCAAATTTGGTTACAATATCTTCACAAACAAACGAAACACAACGAATTTTGTACAAAAAAAATTTTTTCGACCGATTGATCCTATGGGAGCTATATAATATAGTCAACCGATTTTGAAAAAATTTGGTACAGTGCTGGGTGTCTCTAAAAAACTTCTTAATGCCAAATTTGGTTATGATATCTTCATAAACAAACGAAATATCCATCTTAAACTTTTGCTTTTTTTCGAGGTCCTCTGAAACACCCCTATGGGAGCTATATAATGTTATCACGATATCAAAAAAATAAAATAAACTTGTCTCCCATGGATTAATAAGGGATCTAATCTGAAAGTTTGGTTGTTCTAGCTATTACCATCTCTGAGATCTAGGCGTTCATACGGACAGACGGTCAGACGGACAGACGGACATGGGTATATCGACTTCTCTAGTCACTCTGATCATACTTTAGGTAACTTTGGGGTGTATCCGACGTTTCCTTCTGTACGTTACATATATTTTCGGCTTGCACAAACTTAATATACCCTTTGATGGTACAGGGTATAACAAAAAACTTTTTTGCCAAAATGTGGCAGAAATTGGAAAACTTTTAAGGAAAAATATTCCAAGTGGCTATCGTCAAAAATGATTTTTTTATTCGATAGCTTAGGTTCCACATCTTCAACCAAGCCTATAAAGTCATTTTCAAACATAGTAGGACGTACACCGATGGAATATAGCGATGCGGGACCACGTTTAAAGAGAAAGTTAGCATCCGATTTAGCAGATAAACAACGCCGCTACACGCCACTTCTTGTGCACGTTGCTGCAGTTTCGGTAAAAATATCAAAGGAAATAGACATGGTTTAATATTAAGAAATACTTTGCTTGCTTCAAATGGCCCAAATGTAGTACCCTTAACGCCCAATGAGGCTTTGGCGTTTTTGCCGATATTGCAACATTCAGGAGCTTCACAAAAGCCGATCTTCGGATATTTATCCCAATTACGATAGAGTAAGAGAAGCCAAATCCAAATGTAGGGCTTTGGGAATTATGGTAACCGATAAATAAAAGATAAGCTAGAAGCAAAAAAATACCATTACCGGTAGCTGTGATTGACCTTTTAGAACCGCAAAGTTTTAAAATTAATTGTGATAATTATATCCTAAATAATAAAAAATTCACGTGCAGTAGAAGCACGCGTTAGAAGTAAATCTTTTCGCCCAACTTATTTTTCTACGCTGTTTTTATTTGCCGTCTTAACATTACTTTGGAGTTCAAACGGTGTCTTAACAATCAATTATTATATGTAATACATAGTTACGAAAGTGAAGGAATGCGAGCTTGTACTGCACGTGAATTTTGTTTAATTCTGCTATTGCTTTTTGTACGATTTTTTTAGGTGCTCAGCGCAAAAAAAACGTTATGAATGTCATATTATTTGTACTCCTTAGCTGAAACAAAACGTGAGAGTGACTTCAAATATGCAAACTTGTCAATGTAAGCAATGTACATAAATAATATATTAAAATTTGTATTTATATTTTATTATATTAAAACTGAAAATACAGTTAGCTCAATCGCAGTGCGTATAGGCCTATGCCTAATCCACAAACAATTACAATTACAGTTAGCTCAATGTGTAGCTTCAATATTCATACAAAAATATCTTTAAGCATCACTTTTACTTTTATGCCAACGCATAAGTAGTGCGAATAGAACCAAATCAATAGTAATTCCTCTGCGCTGAGCGCGTAACAAAGCAGCATAAAAAGAAATAGAGAAAGAATTAAACAATATAACTGTCGCGCAATGCTACTTGGCTTTGTTGTTCGTGCAACTCTCACCTCCCCCGCGCCGACTTCTACTTCGTTCTTGGCGCAGCTAAGCGCGATCTTATTTTGTAGCCAACCACCACCAAACAGCACCAAGGCCGCGGCATTGCATGGGGAGTAGCAAGCAAAAATACGAGCTGTCACACAAGCTAATGCATGCACACTGGGACTTGTATGTTTGTACACAGAGCACACAAATTATTCGGACACTTTGAATTTCCACTTTGAAGCCCAATAACTTTTTAATATAAAAAATATAATATTTTTCTTACATGCTTATACAATAATAAGCCATAAAACTTCAAGTAATATGCATAAAAACTTAATAAGACTAAAAAATTAGCGATTTTTACGCACATAAATTATTCGGACACTTGTTAAGGAATATTGTTAAAATTTTTTTTTTTTTTACTTTTATGCCTTAAATTTGGGTTTTATAATGGCTTTCAAGCGATGCCTCATATTTTTTAAGGATCTATTGGTCTCCTGGGGGTCAATCTTCTCGAGCTGTATAGTTATAGATGTTTTTGACGATTCCTTTGGTGTTACTTGGTGCTACCTTTAAATTTATTCAATCAAATGTCAAGGGTTTGCTAGTACGGACACTGGAGTAGAGTTTTCAGTTGCTTGCAAATTCATGAAAAACCTACATTGCCAAAGATTTTAACTACTCTTGATCAGCGAATTCTGATAGGAGCTGTACTTAAGACTTCAAAAATTTCCATGCCAGTAGTAGATTAATACGTGAAGAAGCATTGTAATACAAAATTTTGACTCAAAAAGTACGCTATGGAAAATACAATGCTATGTTTCAAATGCTATATGCAAATTGCAAAGCACTAATTTTCGTTGCTAATGAAAACCAATGGCTAGAATTCACGAAACACCAAAAAAATTACCGAGGTTTGATTGACTGATTTTTCGATGCAAATTTTAATATACCAAATATTCCATGGCGTACTTTTTGAGTCAAAATTTTTTTCCTGCAGGGCTCTTACTTTAGCTGACCAGCCACGGCCGCTCATGACCACCAACACAACGTCAATTCATCAATGCGAAAGAGAAAATCAAGACAAACGCACCAAGGCCACGGCTTTGCCGTGAGAGTAACAAAAACTGAGAGAGAGAGAAGCAAGCACAAATACGAGCTGGCACACAAGCTAATGGCAAACACTGGCACTTGTATGTATGTATGTATGTATGTCGCTGTGTTGTATTCACGCAATGCAACAAAAACAATTCTTTCGTTTACACACATACACATGTGCTGCGTGCTTTAGCTGACCAGCCGCGGCCGCTTTACTCCCCTCTCAATAACTCATGACCACCAACACAACGTCAGCGTCGCAATGCGAAAGAGAAAATCAAAACAAACTTACGTTTTTTTCGTTTTACAAAATTTCAAAGTTAGGTTAGGTTAAGTAGGCAGCTCAGTTAACTGAGAGCACCCAGAGACCATGAGGTCCATTGTGTTGCCTAATTTGAGGGAAAGGAAGAAAGGAGTTGGAGAAGGGAGTAGGGAGGGGAATTTCAAAGTTACTCCCATAGAAATTCACATTCATTCATTGACGCATTATTCACTCATGCATTGATTCATGCCCAAAAACGCACAATGCCCAACAATGCCCAAAAATGCACAACGCCGCCTAAAAAGTTTTACTTCAAAAATTCACGTGCAGTACAAGCACGCGTTAGAAGTAAAACTTTTTTCGCCCCACTCACTTTTATACGCTGTTTTTATTTTTATTTATTTTGCCGTCTTAACATTACTTTTGAGTCGAAACGGTGCGTTAACAATCAATTTTATTATAATAATTTTGAAAGTGAAAGCATTCTCGTTCCAGAGGCATCAGATTTGTGATGCCAATTTTTGTAAAATTTATAGCAAAAAGAAAAGATCAAGTCAAATGATGTATAATTTTATCTTTCTGATGTATGATATGTTTATATTACAGGCTTATATTCGTAAGAGATAAATTGTTTAAATTACGCATAGTACCGTTGCTTAATGGTTTAAGGACTATCCAAAAATTATCTATCAAACAAAACATGCATATATTGGCCACAATTTCGACCTTTCTCTAAGTTTGATAGAAAAAAAGATATCATGGAAAAACCGTACCAACATATGTATATTGTCAGGGGCGGTGCCACGGCCCCTATCCACAAATACGAAAACTCGGTTTTAGACTTACAGCAAGGCCACTAGCAATCCCCGAAAGTTTCATGCGTTAAGTATTTTTTTCCAGATGAAACTCTTCGTTTACTGTACTAGTAGCGCACACACACTATATAAAACCGAATCACTACTCTGCCGAGCCATCAAACAAACGCAGTTGCGTTATAATTTGTTTGCAGAATTTAATTTAGAGGGCCAAAATTATTGCAATATAATTTATTAAAAAATCACGATTGCATTTTTTAGATGTTAAGAATGCTTAATACACTTTACTAGCTTTAACCGGAACCGAATTAAATGACCTTTTAAAATGTACCAACATTTATTACCAGAGCAAGATTCTTTTTATTTAATGCTGATGAAATCATAAATTAACTTAACAATTCCGCCTTTATATTAAATAATGCGGGATTATGTACGGTTGCACAACTACTACGATCCTTGCCAAAATGCAGTTCACAAATTGACTAACCAGACAATTGAACAGAGCAGAGCGAGACAAAAAAAATGTTATTGAAAAAATGCAAGAGAATTACAACAACAACAAAGCAAAAAAACGCAGACGCTCTCAGTAGATGCCTAAATTGTTATTGTTTAACTTTTTTGTACTTTCTTAGGCGCTCAACGCAAAGAACACGTTATACTATTTGTACTCCTTAGCTGAAACAAAACGTGAGCGTGAGTTCAAGTTTGCAAACTTGTCAATGTAAACAATATATAAAAATTTGTATTTACATATATTTTATAATATTACAAGTAAAAATACAGTTAGCTCAATATAAGTAGCTTAAATATTAATACGAATATTCACAAAAACATCTTTAAACATCACTTTTACTTTTATCTATCACCTTCGCTCTTCCAACGCATAAGAAGTGCGAATAGAACAAAATCAATAGTAATTGCTCTGCGCTGAGCGCGTAAGAAAGCAGCATAAAAAGAAATAGAGATAGAGTTAAACAATGTTGCTGTCGCGTAATGCTGCTTGGCTTTGTTGTTTGTGCAACTCTCACCTCGCCCGCGCCTTCTTCTACATCATTCTTTGCGCAGCGCGATCTTATTTTGTAGCCAGCCAAACAGCACCAAGGCCACGGAATTGCCGGCTGGAGTGTTTTAGTTTTGTGAGAGTAACAAAAAGTGAGCGAGAGAGAGAAGCAAGCAAAAATATGAGCTGGCACATGGTTATAATACACTCACATGCTACTTCGTTATTCTTCTTTCCCTTTTGACATGCATACGTCGGAGCGTGACGCTACCTTATTATTATACCATGAGCTAATGCATGCGCACTGGCACTTGTATATACATATGTATGTACACAGAGCACACAAATTAGTCGGACACTTCGAATTTGCTACTTTGAAGCCCAATAACTTTTGATGTAGATATGATAGAACAAAAATTTTAATATTGAAAATACAACATTTTCCTTACATGCTTATATAATTTAAAACCATAAAACTTCAAAAAATATGCATAAAAACTTAATAAAACCAAAAAATGAGCGATTTTTACGCACAAATACATATTTATTATTCTGACACTTGTTACCAAAAAAGGTATTTTGTTAGAAAAATGTCTTTTTTTTTACATTTTATGTTTGATAAGGCTGCCTTTGGGTTTTATAATGTCTTTCAAGTGATGCCTCATATTTTTCAAGAATCTATTGATCACCTGGGAGTCAATCTTCTCGAGATGTATATAAATATATATTTTTTTGACGATTCCTTTAGTGTTACTTGGTGCTACCTTTAAATTTATTCAATCAAATGTCAAGGGTATGTTACACTGAAGACTGGAGTAGAGTTTTCAGTTGCTTGCAATTACATATTAACCATTCCTGACCGCTAATTGCGTCAAATTCATAAAAAACCTGCATTGCCAAAGATTTAAACTACTCTAGATCAACGAAATCTGATAGAAGCTGTATTTGAAACTCCAAAAAATTCCATCCCAGTAGTAGACCAATATGTGAAGAAGCATTGTAATACAAAATTTGTACTCAAAAGGTACGCCATGGAAGGCACGATGCTATGTTTCAAATGCTATATGCAAATTACAAGGCACTAATTTTGGTTGCTAATGCAACCAATGGCTAGAATTCACCAAACACCAAAAAAATAACCCGAATTTTATTTGGTAGATTATAATTTTCATCGAAAAATCAGTCAATCAAATCTTGGTAATATTTTTGGTGTTCACGCAAAGCATACATACAAAAACAATTCTTTCGTTTACACACATCCACATGTGCTGCGTGCTTTAGCTGACCAACCGCGGTCATTTTACTCTCCGCTCCATACCATGACCACAGCACGCTCTACTTCGTGTCTGTTGCTTTGCAACGTCAGCGGCGCAATTCTTCAATGCGACAGAGAAAATCAGAACAAACGCGCCGAAACTAACATTTTGACTAACAAAATTTCAAATTTACTCCCTACGAAAAGTCACAATGCCGCCTAAAAAGTTTTACTTCAATAATAATTTTACAGATGGTAGATAGTAGATAGACTATAGTTACACTGATAATTGTAACACTTCCATAGATGATGGCACTGATCATTCTGAAGACGAAAATGAAAATCTCTTTTCATCTGAATTATATTTGGAAATCAACTGTTAAAAATTGATTGCACTTTGCTTTATTCGAATTTTTCATATTACACCTAGCCCTCGCTTAACACGGGGGTTGCGTTCCTAGAAAACCTCGTGTTAAGCGAAATCGTGTTAAACGAGACATGGAATCAGTACAAAATATGGGGTTACGTTCCCAGATTTAAGCAAACTCAAAAAAAAAAAAGTTTTTCTGTTTAAGTATGCGTTGTTTTTATTAAAGTTTCAAAACATTTCTAAAATTAACATTAAAAATAACAGATTAAATAAAAGATAAAGATATTAAAAAAACAAAAATTTTAATTTCAAGTAAACATAAAATTTGAGATCCATTTGATGGCATTAAAATCTAAGCCGCTTTCGTATTCAACATGTTTTTTTTTGTGGTGGCTCCTCTTGGATGACAAAAAAATCAGTCATTTTGCCTTGTTTAGAAGCTTTTGTAGCTTCCTTTTAACACTCCCTTTAAGGAAAAAGAATTTTTTCCAACTCTCTTTTAAACTTTAAATGTCTTTCAATGAGGCAATCAGAATTTCAAAGCACGTTTCCAAGCTGCTAGCATATGCGAATCCTTCTTGAAGCTTTTCTATAGTTAAACCATTTATAGGTTCGGTTTCTTCTGAGCAGGTGTCTTCTGATATTGAATTGTTTGCTTCATTCACAGCAATTTCAAGTAAAAGTTCGTCATCCATGCCGTTATCTTCAAAGAACTCTTGCACATCATTAGTAGTCATGTCTTCGAATCCTTCACCTTCAATTAAATGAGCAAATTCTAATATTTCACGGAGTTCACTTTGTGGCAATTGCATTTCGTCGTTTTTAACAACCGCTGGCCATAATTTTTCCAACATCCGTTCAATGTCGACTGCTTAAGCTCTTTTAATGATAAAATAACCAATTCAAGGCAATATTTAATAGAAAATTTCTTCCAAGCACTAATAACATCGATGGAGTCAGCTTCAGTTGTGTCCAAAATCTAGCGTAGAGAGCCCTGATATAATTTGTCTTGAAGGTGTAAATTATACCCTTATCCATTGGCTTCAGAAGTGATGTTGTGATGTGTTAGGTGGAAGAAATTTTATTTTGATATTCGAATGAATTAACTTTTTTGGATGACCTGGGGCATTATCCAACAACAAGAGCGCTTTAAAGTGTAAATTTATCTTTTTCAAATATTTTTCAACTGCAAAGCAATTTAAAAACCAGTCTTTAAATAATTTTGCTTTCCAGTAAACGGGTAATGTGCTCTTCTCCTACCCCTTTGAATGAACGAGGATTCATTGACTTATAAACAAGCATTGGCTTTACTTGAAAGTCGCTGATGCATTACTACATAGGAGAAGTGTCAAACGATCTTTTTGTGCCTGAAATCCGGGTGCCACTTTTTCTTTCTTTAATAAAAAAGTCCGATTTGGCTTTTTTTCCACCAAAGCCCAGTTTCATCAGCATTGAAAATTTGGTCGGGCAAGAATTCTTCTTCATCAATGAATCCTTGAATTTTTCGTGGATATGTGGCAGCAGCTCCATCATCGGCCGATGCCACTTCGCCTTTCAGTTTTATGCTATGAATGGATAACCGTTTTTTAAATTTATCAAACCACTCATTACTAGCAACAAAATCTGTGCTGAAAGAGGGCTCTCCATTTTGCTTAATCAGTTCATAAACTCTGAGCGCTTTTTCCTGAATGATTCGTTGGCTTAAAGGGACATTTTTTTCGTAGCTTTGGGCTTCTTGCAATTTCGGTGGCAGTTTGAGCTTTATCAAAGCGGCTTAGAATTTCAATTTTTGTTTCTAAAGAAATAACTTTTCATTTTAACGTTGGCTTGTTCCTTTTTTCTGGCATTGTAGAAGCTGCAATTTGTCTTAATTTATTTACTTAATTAAGCTGCACACCAGCTTCACTTACCACAAAATATGTAAATTTATTATGATCGAAAAATTACAATCGAAAAAAAATCTATATTTTTCAATCGTGCTAGAACGAGGTTTTCAGCGTGTTAAAAGAGGAAAGGGAACAAATTTATAATCGTGTTAGACCGAGTTCGTGTTAAAAGAGTTCGTGTTAAGCGAGGGCTAGGTGTATTTGTAAACTAAAATATAAATTGGCATAAATGAAACTAAACTATAAGTATATAATTAAAAAATCACGTCATTAAGTTTGCATTATTAAAAAACCACACCCAGCCAAAATTCACCATATGTTGGCGGTGGGAGTGGGCGCTTTCGGATCGATCTGAATTTTATATCAGTTCTTATATATGTCATTACGAACAACTACTTTATCTTTCTGGCCCAATGTGCAGTGATAAAACAAACAGCGCGAAACTTGTTGCAAAACAAGTAAACTAGACCGTTCGAGCATTTGGCAAAACAGTTCCCTTTGTTGATATTGTAGTACATTGTAGACCATTGTGGAACATTATAGAACATTGTAGATTATTGTAGAGCTTTCTACAACACTCTAGAACTTTGCCAATATACACGTGTACGTGTGTGAAATTGTTTGTACGAAGTGCGTCTCTACGCCGACAGAGGGCGTTAAATTTGGTTCGTGTCCAGCATATCGGTGCGAGTCTCCGCTCTTTCGACAGAGGTCACTTTTTGGCTTGTGTTGAATACGAGGGCGCTATGCCTAGTAAAGCGAGCAGTTTCTCTGCTAGCATGTGCAGCGACAGTAGCATCGTCGCCGCCTTATTGCCAGAAGTGGTGAAGAATAAGCGGAAGAGGACGTGTGCTACGCGAAATTCACCAACGCCGGACGACGCGTCGACTGCGAAGCGTTGCGTCGTTGAGAGCGCAGCTGAAGCCGCTGCCCCCGCCGTGATACCGCCACCACTTCGCGATCTGGCTAAAGTTGCCGCCGTCGCTTTTCCTTCTGCCCCGCAGCAGCCAGCTATCGATCGTGTGCGCAAGACCGCGTGGGCGATCGCCGCTGAAGGCATGAATGCCATGCTCGATGAGGTAAAGGAAATGCGGCAAACGATGCACGAGGCACTTGAGGAAACCATTGGGCTCAACAAAGCGGATCGCAGGAGGATTTACGACGTTACAGCTCGCTATGACGAACTAATCATGGCATTAGTAGTCAAAAATGGTGAGCTGTCCAAAACAGCCGGATATATGCCCCCACCTGTTGCCAACCAACGCCCCAAGTGGCCTGTTCAGACATGGTCAGCAGTAGTGACGAGCCGGGAGCCGAACATTTCGGGTAAGCAAGGTAATGAAGGAGGGCTATCACCAAAGAAGTCCAGACAAACTTAACCCTGGAGTTAAGTGAGGATGCATTGGACATACTAAGCAAGAAGAGGACTCTAGGGACTCCCCTCAGGGCTGTAACGACCTCCGGTTTGTCCGGAACAACGGCTGGGATAGCTCAGCTATGCCCAGGGTAAATGTCACAACAAAATTTATATTTGCTGAGACTTTCGATATTTTAAACAAAACACAATTTGCTTTTAGTTTTAAAAATATATTATCCGCCTTTTTGCGGTCTATTATCACAGTACACTTAAGTCGAGCCCACACGCTCTCTATTTTACACAAAATAATATTTTTCGCAAAACTATATTTTGGGAAAACAGCGTTAAACTTAAATCTAACAATTAAACAGATTTAATAATTTAATAAGGTTTACTGCCCTTTTACGGCGATACGCTCACCCAGATTGTTAAATCCTGGTAGCAAAACTTGGCGTGGCTCGTTCACGAAAACGTGTAAACTCCGACGCGGTCGCACCCGGTGCGCTACTAATTAAATATATCCTTATATCCGTCCTTTGTGACAATTATATATTTGGTTACTCGAAAACGCCTTGAAATCTGCGGCACTGATTTTAATACTTTTCTCACTAGAGATCTTTCTTTTTCCTAAGACTCTCTCAGACTGTTCACTTCACAAACTCACGAAGACTGCCTCGATTTGGCTGCAGATCCGCCTTATATTGGCCTCGATCGGCGCCAAATCCTTAAATTCCCGCCTAAACGTATACTAATAACTCCTATATGGCACTCTGCTTATCTATCTATCTATCCTAATAGAAAAGACAGAGTCCGCCGTACCTAACATTATCTCTATCACCTACTCTACATGTACACCTATGCACTACTACCAATAACCTACGCACTAATACAAAACAATAATTAGCGCGCCCAGCTTAAAGGCCGTTATATCTTAACTAGTGTTGGTGAGAGTTGGCGCGCTTTCACCGCTACTCTCACCAAGCAGTTTAAGCAGTTTAGCTATTGCCCTCTTGGCAAATTTGGAACAATGTTGTGAGGCGGCAAATTGCCTCCTCACACTCCCCCCTTTCTTCGGGAAATAAAAAAAAATTAAAAAAAAAATTCTGGCACTTACCCTGGCAAACATTGGCCCAGCTGTGGCTCCACCAAACGGCATGGCGCCCGTGGCCAGTTGCACCACCCCTGTGGATCCTCCTCGCGAGCTGAGCGTCACTCGCCATCCTTCGTTCGCCCTTACCTGTGCCATAAATCGGCACCAGGTCAAGCGGCGCAACGGCCTCCCTAAACGTTCTGCTGTCTCCCCTCATTGGGAGAATAGCCAGATACGCTGCCTAACCTTTGTTGGTCCCCGTGCTCCCTCATTCGGAGTCAACGGCCAACGCAACAAAGGTCATAAAAAAACTACACTCGCTGCACACTACTTGGGATGCTCCACCAGCCATCCCTAAGCGCAGCTCTGCTCATTTCCTACAACTGCCACGTCCCAAAACCGTTGGCTTCGCCCGCAGCTGCCAAGCTGCTCTGGCACGCCATGACATTTTCCATTAAAAATTTTCCTTTTTTTCTACAATCAATTCTAAACCTAACCTATTTTCCAAATTTACTCTATACTACCTTTTCTCTATTTGTTATACCATCGTGCCCACTGTGCACGATCGCAACCAAAACCGTTACAGCTATTTCCTAGCAAATAGCTTCCTACTGCCCTACTGTATCAGTCAGCTTTTTAATGGCTATCCCTTTCCAGCGTTGCCACCTATGCGCATGCGCGCCTGGCAACGTTATTATCAGCTGCACTACTAAAACGAGGAAGAGTTGCTGCAGCAAAATGCAATGTAAGTATATAAAAATAAATAATAAAAAAAACCTTTTTCCTGCCAACCTAATTTATTGCAGCTATGAGAAGACGGTAACCACACCGTACTTCTACCCACCTGCATCTGCGGAATCGCCGTCCGCCTACCTATTTTAAAATTGCAGCCTTGCGCCAATTTGCATATTTTGGCCCCGGCCTGCAAGTCTACCACCTAAGCCCCTTATTGGACCCGGTATGTACCTTCAATTACCTCTACTATGCTGCACTCATCTTCTCTTTTCCTTTTAGGACCTTATTGGAGCCTGCCAAACAAAATTATAATAAAACAAATATAAAATCAAAACTGTGATGTGTATAAAAACTTGAAGTAGTGCCGTGTAAAACAAAAATATATCAACAAAAATGTAAACAATAGAAGATCACAATAAACCAAAACCCAGATACCGCACCACTTGTGCAAATTCGTATCGAAAATAAAACGTGTATAATAATTTGTTTTACTTTTCATGTGTCCATTTCTATTCCTAGCATTTTCTCAACTATGGCCGTCCTATTCCTTGGCCAAAACAAAAACCCTAGGGCCACCACCTTGGCCCCAACGTACCCTATAGCGCAGTCCGCCCGTCGTCAGGAGTTTTCCGCCATTTGCTTGTGGCCGATCTTGCTGCCGCCTTCGCCGTACCATAGAAGATACGGCTATTGGCCACGCAGCTTCATCGGCCAGCTGCCGCCAAACACGCCGGGGCGCTGATGCCTCCTCGTGTTGCGCTACCGCCGCATAGCGACGCGTACTTTTGCGCTCTGGCGCCTGCTGCGCTTTCTTGCGCTTCCACGGTGCCGGGCCCTTCGCAAGCATCCGCCTAGATAGGCCATGATCTTGCGAATCGCTCGCCGGCTGCCATTGACGCTGTTGTTGCTGCTCCTGATGCGTCTCTCTGTGTCGCTGTTGTTGTTTTTGTTGCTTCAGCTGCTGTTGGCGCTTTTGTTGCGGCTGGCATTGGCGCTGTTCTTTTTGTTCTTGCTGTCGTCGCTGCTGCCTTTGCTGCTGTGAATGCGGCTGGTCTTGCCGCTGTTGATGCTGCATATTCTGCCTTCTAGGCCTCTGCTGGCTTTGTTGTTTCTGCTGTTGCTGTCGATGTTGCTTGAGTTTCTGTTGTTGGCGCTGCCTATGGCGCTCAAACTCCTCCGTTGTCAACTCCATGATGCCGGGTCCATTGCAAGCCTGCGCCTGAGAAGGCTGAGTGCTTGCAATCCGCTCACCAGCAACAAGTGCCTGTGTAGCTGCATCTTTGCAGGACCCTTGGCAAGCTTTCGCCTTAGTAGAATAAATGCTTGCCAACCGCTCACCAGCAACAAGTGCCTGTGTAGCTGCATCTTGTGCTGCCGTTATGCCGGGCCCGTGGCCGCCTTCCGCCTGCATGGCTAGAGGCTCCGCCACCCGCTCTCCGGCTACAAATGCCTGCGTCATGGCATCGCTGCTGGGCCCTTGGCAAGCTTCCGCCTCAGTGGGCTGAATAAATGCCAACCGCTCGCCAGCTAAAATTGCCTGCGTAGCTGCCTCTTGAGTAGGCTGAGGATTCGACGCTGTGCCGGGCCCGTGGCTGCCTTCCGCCTGCATGGCCTGAGGCTCCGCCACCCGCTGTTGTTGCCCGTTTGTCTTCTTATTGGCAAATTTTAGATCGTGTCCAGCACAGCTAAAATTGAAACCCATGCGCGATAGGAAATCCCACCCAAGGATCAACCCGCCCACCACTCCCGGCATCACAAGGAGCCCTATAGTGGTGCGGCCGTATCCAAAGGCGATTTCTAAATCAATTCCTCGCATGATTTCGCTGTGCCGGCCGTCCGCCAGGCAAACTTCACGCAGCACATTTCTGCTGCGGCCCACGGCATGCATCTTTCTAGCTAGCTTTGTGCTTATAAAGCTGCTGGTCGCACCCGTATCAATTGTGGCCTCTAAGAGTTCGCCGCCAATCGAAACCGTGGCCTTAATCCTACTGCCTTCGCTCACCAGCTCTCCCAATAATGGTTTTGGGACAGAGACTGGTGCGAATCTCGCTCTTCCCTTTTGTAACTGGGACTCTGAGCAACTTTTAAAGCATGAACATTGCTTCTGGCAGTCGTGCCCAACATCCCGCAACGCCAGCAAATATTCTATTGGCTGGTTGCGGCACATGTGGGAGCAATGTCCAGCCTGCCCGCACCGCCAGCAAGTATCTGCTGGGCCTGGAAATTCTTCCCGATGCTGGCTATTTTGAGGTCTGCGCGCCTCTCTCGACATATTGGGCAAATTACGCTGTGACATATTGGGCGCCTGCCAACGCCGTTGATATGCTCCGGGCATATCACGGCTTGACGGCATTTCACCATGTGTCACATACATGGCCCTAGGCCGTGCATGCCGCGCATCCGCTGCTAAGATTTGGCGGTCTCTCTCCAAATCCTCAAACTCATCAGCTAACTCCATAAGCTGGCTGAGAGTTTGAAATTGGCCTCGCCTTACAAACGCGCGCAGATCAGGCAAGCTGTGGTCATAGACAGAGGTGGGCACGAAAAATAACGGAAAGAGCACTTTTTGCTTGTGCGCCTATCTTTCGCCACAGAAAAGACATAACGGAAAGAGCACTCAGTACAAAAAACGCCTTGGACATTTTTGCACCGAGTGCTCTTTCCGTTAGGTCTTGTAAGTGGCGCCTGCCAGACGCACACGCAAAAAACCGAGAATGTTACAAAAACAAAATACACACAGTGTGCGCTTTTATGGCCCTACTCGAGCATCCTTTTTTCGACCTTTTTAGACCGTAACGGTAGTTTTTATTGGTGCTCGCGACGAAAAATTCGCACAAGTACACTGAGCACAGAAATATAGTTAATTTGGCAACTGTAAGACCCAGTAATTTTTTTGGTAAATTAAAATTGTCATATAAACTCATATGACTTTTCTGTTTCTTTGAATGTGTTGCAAAATTTTGTCAGTGTACACGCACAAGCAGATCGTCGGCGACGCGCCGAGTTTACAAAAACAAAATACACACAATGTGTGCCTTCGCTCGACTCGCAGCAACTTACAAAAACAAAATACACACAATGTGTGCCTTCGCTCGACTCGCAGAATATTACAAAAACAAAATACACACAGTGTGCGAGTTTTATGGCCCTACTCGAGCATCCCTTTTTAGACCGTAACGGTAGTTTTTATTGGTGCTCGCGGACGAAAAATTCGCACAAGTACACTGAGCACAGAAATATAGTTAATTTGGCAACTATAAGACCGAAAGAATTTTTTTAGGCTTTCGGGAAATCCACTGGTAATAAAATAAATTTGCATCTTAATTTAAAAAGCTGCAGGTAACAAATATATGAATGGAATATATATTTTTTGGGAAGTCCTATGATAATAAAACAATCCTGCACGTGTTCATCATCATTACCAGGTAATAAAGGGCGTTTTGCAATTATTTTGGTTACTTATAAGTTTTTACGCCCCTTACCCTTTTTACCTGCTCAGGTAAAGAGTTTCATTTTAGTATGTACGAAAATTATTTAAATACTGCACTTATGTTTGTGAATCTGCATTTTCACATGTAAATCACATAAAAAATGTATATAGAAATAAAATTACTGATGTTAACCTTTTAGATTTACTGCGTACATCTATAAGTGAAAAAAATGTAGATTTTCACAATTTAATAAAAGAATGCCTAAATTAACATACATGTCTTTGAATGTATCCCAAAATTTCGTTCAGTGTTTCACGCACAAGCAGATTGCCGGCGACGCGCCGAGTTTACAAAAACAAAATACACACAATGTGTGCCTTCGCTCGACTCGCAGCAACTTACAAAAACAAAATACACACAATGTGTGCCTTCGCTCGACTCGCAGAATATTACAAAAACAAAATACACACAGTGTGCGATTTTTATGGCCCTACTCGAGCATCCTTTTTTCGACCTTTTTTCTTGATGTTGTTGTAGTGCTCTTTCCGTTATTTTTCGTGCCCACCTCTGGTCATAGATTATCTGCAGCTGGTGCTCCTTCGTATAACGACAAGGACGCATCAGAGTCTGCATCTCTACCATATACGCCTTAAACGGCTCATACAGCCCTTGCCTGCGCTGATTTATTTCCTCCCACAGCTTTGTATAATAGCCTCTGGGAAGGAAATAGCCCTCAAAATCCTCTACAAAAGCCGCCCATGTGGTCCAATGGTTATTATTGGCCACATACCACTTAAGGGCCACGCCTTGTAGGAGCTCCGGCATAGTTCTTGGAACCAAGTTGAGGTTCAGGCCATACGCTTCGGCCGACCATTCAACTTGTTCCAAGAATTCCAGCGGCTTAGTGGAACCATCAAAACTGAATGTCCACTCGCGCACTTGCTCTGCAACTTTAGCATAGTCGCTTAGCCCGCTGGAACCGCCTGGCATATTCTGTGGCACAGGAATTTGAAACACATCATTGTTCCTGAATGATCCTGTGCCCCAGGGTGTGGGTCTCTGATCAAAATGAGCTGACTGAGTGCTATTGGCCATCCCTGCAGGACCCTCTGGTACTGGAACTGCCCGGCCTCCACAGCCACTCGCTTCCAGATTGCCTGTTGGCGACCGCTGGCCATGCTTTCTGTCCAGCTCGCTCAACCGCAAAGCCCATCTTATTTGGCCTTCCTGCATATAAACCCACTGTGAGAATTGGCGACGCAATTCATCCACAGTGCCCGCCATTTGAAGACCAAACTCCTGGCCATATGCTAGAAGCTCTTCACGCCTTAGATATTTTATCCAAGCGCGTGCCGCCATTTTGTGTATGTGTCCGACCTAGGCAATATGAAATATAATTTTAAAATTCAAGCAAATTTTTATATTCAAAATATCGAAAGTCCCTGCTCGGGCGCCAGTTGTAACGACCTCCGGTTTGTCCGGAACAACGGCTGGGATAGCTCAGCTATGCCCAGGGTAAATGTCACAACAAAATTTATATTTGCTGAGACTTTCGATATTTTAAACAAAACACAATTTGCTTTTAGTTTTAAAAATATATTATCCGCCTTTTTGCGGTCTATTATCACAGTACACTTAAGTCGAGCCCACACGCTCTCTATTTTACACAAAATAATATTTTTCGCAAAACTATATTTTGGGAAAACAGCGTTAAACTTAAATCTAACAATTAAACAGATTTAATAATTTAATAAGGTTTACTGCCCTTTTACGGCGATACGCTCACCCAGATTGTTAAATCCTGGTAGCAAAACTTGGCGTGGCTCGTTCACGAAAACGTGTAAACTCCGACGCGGTCGCACCCGGTGCGCTACTAATTAAATATATCCTTATATCCGTCCTTTGTGACAATTATATATTTGGTTACTCGAAAACGCCTTGAAATCTGCGGCACTGATTTTAATACTTTTCTCACTAGAGATCTTTCTTTTTCCTAAGACTCTCTCAGACTGTTCACTTCACAAACTCACGAAGACTGCCTCGATTTGGCTGCAGATCCGCCTTATATTGGCCTCGATCGGCGCCAAATCCTTAAATTCCCGCCTAAACGTATACTAATAACTCCTATATGGCACTCTGCTTATCTATCTATCTATCCTAATAGAAAAGACAGAGTCCGCCGTACCTAACATTATCTCTATCACCTACTCTACATGTACACCTATGCACTACTACCAATAACCTACGCACTAATACAAAACAATAATTAGCGCGCCCAGCTTAAAGGCCGTTATATCTTAACTAGTGTTGGTGAGAGTTGGCGCGCTTTCACCGCTACTCTCACCAAGCAGTTTAAGCAGTTTAGCTATTGCCCTCTTGGCAAATTTGGAACAATGTTGTGAGGCGGCAAATTGCCTCCTCACAGGGCATGGCGTGCTCTCAGAGAGTTGAATTATATACGGCGCAGTGCTAGCAAGGGTGCATGCTAAACATAAATGTTTAGTTTCACCCAAGCGAATTGAGGTCGCGGACGAGCTGCTACCATCGAGCTCGGAGTTAGGATGCGTGACTCAAACCATCTGTTCGCACTAATACAGGAGCCTCACGTAGATGCCGCTGGACGTATAACAGGCCTCCCTGGAGGGATGCGCTTATACCCAGACAGGCGAAATTAGGCTGCGTGCAAAGTGAACGATTCGGCTATCTGTATTCCCATAGCCCCGCTTACCACAGATATTGGCATATGCGTAAGTGTCACAGGGAGATATGGCACTATCTTCCTCTGCTCCGTATACTGCCAATTCGACTGCGAGATAAAGCCGTACCTCTCGTACTGAGATGCGGTGCTACTGCAAGCCAGTAGCGATCCAGTCCATCCAGCGTCCCCCATGTGGTTCAGCAAGCTCTCAGCGAACTCGCTGAGGCATCGAAACCATATCCGGGGTGAGCTGCTGTCTAAGTGGATTTTGGAGTGCCGTGCTAACGTGCTGAATGTATACACCGAGGTGTGCATCTACCACCAGTTGATCACAGGCCAAGAAGCGCAGTTGAGAGCTTTGCTCCTGTGTCATCCTGGAACGTTTCCAGCGAACATTGGCAATTGTTCAGAGATGAATTGGTAAGACTGGCAGCTGAACTTCCAGAAAATTTTGCGGAGACTCCGCCAGAGGAGCAAGCATATGAACTGCGCTTGATTGTACACAATGCGTGCGATCGAGTGTTAGGCCGCAGATCGCCAAGAGCCATGAGGAAAGTGGTTTGGTGGAATACCAGCCTTAGTACCAAGCGCCGTGAAGTCAGGACACTCATGCGCAGGCTCCAGAATGCACGTCGTAGTGGCAACGACGATGCTGAGCGACTTGCTATTGACCTACGAATTTCCGTACGCCAATACAAGAAGCTAATTCTGTCGGCGAAGGAGGAGAACTGGCGACGCTTCATTGGAGAGCACACTGATGACCTATGGGGGCAAGTCTACAAGATTTGCAGAAGACGCAAGAAGAGCACCGAGACAGGGGCATTTCACTCGGATGGCAGGCTGGTTCTAGCATGGCACGACGTTGGTGCCTGCGTCGCTAGGTTCGAAGAGCAGACGTTCGCCTGGCCTTGATGGTATCACCGGCACTATCTGCAAGCAGGTATGGTGTGCTATCCCCCAGCATCTGACAGCACTATTTTCACGCTGCGTGGCTGAAGGCTGTTTCCCTGCAGAGTGGAAGCGACCGAGAGTGGTTGCGTTGCTGAAAGGGCCCGATAAGGACAGGAGCGATCCTGCTTCTTATCGTGGTATATGCCTGTTACCAGTGTTTGGAAAAGTGCTTGAAGGTATAATGGTGAATCGTTTGAAAGATGTGCTGCCGGTAGGCAATAGATGGCAATTGGAGACACGTTGTGAGCACTGTCGAGGCCAGCTCGGCGCGATATGTGCTCGGAATCTTCGTGGATTTCAAGGAAGCCTTTGACCACTTGGAATGGGATGCCGCGCTACGCCGAATCGTTGACTCAGGATGCAGAGAAGCCAACTTGTGGCGAAGTTTCTTCTCTGGCAGGAGTGCAAGCATGGTCAGCAGTTATGAAGAAGTAACTGTTCCAGTGACACGAGGTTGCCCACAGGGGTCCATCAGCGGTCCATTTATATGGAACTTGATGATGGATCTACTTCTTCAGCGCTTGGAGCCGAAGTTGGAGTAGCCGTGTCCACCAGCAAGACATCCGTCATGCTATTGAAGGGCACACTGTCTCCCAACAGGCGGCCACTAGTGCGATTTGCTGGAGCAAATCTGCCATATGCAGCGAAATGCCGATACCTGGGCATCACAGTCGCCGAGCGGTTGAGTTTTCAACTGCATATCGCGTCTCTACGTGATAGGCTAGCTAGAGTCGTTAACGGCTTGGCACACGTACTGCGGGTTACTGGGGTCTCAGTCCTCGCGACAAGCGGACCATATATGCAGGAGGCACCTGCTGTCCTGCCAGCGGCTCATCCTGCGTGGCTGGGTACCTGTATGTCGTACAGTTTCTACTGATGCCATGCAGGTGCTAGCTGGAGCTCCTCCGTTTGACCTGATTGCTATGAAATTGCAAAAGCAATGAGGTTCAAACTGAAGCGTGACTACCCGCTTGTGGAAGGCGACTGGCTGTTTAACCGAGATTTGGCGAATCTTAGTTGGACGGAGAAAATGGCCCTGCTGGACGAAGAGTTGCTATGTGCGTGGCAGCTCAGATGGGATGACGGAGACCGAAAGGGGCGTGTCACTCACCGTTTTATTCCGGATGCAAGCTTCGTTTTCAGCAGACGTGACTTTAGTTTCAGTCAACGTGTCGGATTTTCGCTGACTGGCCATGGATGATGGCTCTAAGGGGCGTTAGTTGGCGCATTAATCCAGACTCATTGTGTTATATGTACACTCAGGTTGCATATTTGAACGCCGTGGTTTTAATCCTGCAAAGGAACATGCCACGTTAAATAAACTCCGGAAAGATCTGGTTTATCTGTCCTTATCTTCTTCCCCGCGTGGTGGCGGATTAGAATACCACCGCAGCCCCCCTGTGCTTGTCGTAAAAGGCGACTAACCAAGACGGCCAGCCTAGGAAGAGGCCAGTGTTTATTATGCACTGGTCTGGGTATAGGATGGCCAATATAAATTTCTAAAATATCTAAACAAGGGTTTTTAGAACGCTAGCTGGTTCTTAAAAAGATACTAGAGAACATTTATTTCTGGGTCACCAACCCTTAACTGCTTGGAGTTTAAATTGGAAGTGTCTTATGGCACAAAGCCTGACCAGAGGTAATCTGGGCGGTCAAGAAAGCTACACGGGCTTGTTCAGAATTTTCTATTAATTTTCTATTTTTTTCGCTTTCGTGTCCAGAATATCGATTCGGGTCTCCGCATCTCCAGCAAGGGTCGCATTTGGTTTGTGTCTCGAGTATGAGTTCGCGTGTAGGCTCTAGTAGTTTGTGTACGTGCTCGTATTCGGAAAACAAGCCATAGAGGGCGCTATGCCTGGCAAAGCGAGTAGTCGCTCTGCCAGCTTAAGAAAAAGCGGAAAAAGACGCGTGCGCCGCGAAGTTCGCCTACGCCGTTCAACGCGTCGACCGCGAAGCGGTACGCCGGTGAATCGCTTACACCGACTCAGCCGCTGCCCCCGCTGCAGCACCATCTGCTATACCGCCGCTTACCGAAATGCCCATGACAGCTGCCTCTACCTCCGCTGCTGCCTTTCCCGCAGAGATTGGAAAGGTGCGGCTAATGATGCACAACTCGCTTGTCGAGACAGTGGGCATCAAGAAGGAGGACAGGGCAAAGATCACCGCCGCCGCAGCCCACTATGATGAGATCATCATCGCGTTGTTCGCTAAAAATGGTACGCTGTCCAGGCGCCCCAAATGGCTCCTGCTGCTGCACCGCGCCGCAACAAGCCAGTTGAGACGTGGTCAGCAGTAGTGACGAGCCGGGACCCGAATATTTCGGGAAAGCAAGTAGCCGATAAGGTTATGAAGGACGTTGCGCCCGAACTTGGTGTACTTGTGCCCGAAGTTCGCGAGCTGAAGCATGGTGGTGCGATTATTCGCACACCATCAGAAGCGGAGTTGAAGAAGGTCGTGGGCTACCGGAAGTTCACGGATGTCGGCCTTGAAGTAAAACAAAATCAGGCGCTGAAACCGAAGATCACGGTGCTCAACGCCGATATGGCCATATCCATTGATGAGTTTATGGGCGCCCTGTTCGTCCAAAACTTCAAAGAAGCACTCTCGCCTGCAGCATTCAAATCAACCGTCCATTTGGAGACGAAGGCTTGGGCTGTTACCATAGATGCCCTGATAAACTTGACTTTTGAGTTAAGTGAGGAAGCATCGGAGATACTGAATAAGCAAGGTAGAATCTACGTCAAGTGGTTCTCCTTCCGCTACCGGTCGCTAGTGAGGACAAATACTTGTCACAAGTGTATGGGCTTCGACCATAAGATAGCTGAATGTAAGTTCAAGGCCTACGTATGCCACCAGTGTGGACAGACGGGCCACATCGCAGCTAAGTGCACGAATCCGGTGGACTGCCGGAATTGCCGCTTCAAGGGACTCCCCTCAGGGCATGGCATGCTCTCGGCGAGTTGCCCTATTTACAGCGCAGTGCTAGCGAGGGTGCAAGCTAAACATTAATGTTTAGTTTCACCCAAGCGAATTGTGGTCGCGGACGAGCTGCTACCATCCAGCTCGGAGTCAGGATGCGTGACTCAAGCCATCTGTTTGCACTTATACAGGAGCCTTACGTAGATGCCGCTGGACGTATAACTGGCCTCCCTGGAGGGATGCGAAATAAGGCTGCGTGCATAGTGAACGATCCGGAAGCCATCTGTATGCCCATACCACAGATTTTGGCATATGCGTGAGTGTCACAGGGAGATATGGCAGAATCTTCCTCTGCTCCGTGTACTGGCAATTCGACTGCGAGGTGGAGCCGTACCTCTCGTACTTAGATGCGGTGCTACTGCAAGCCAGTAGCAATCCTGTCATCATTAGCCTGGATGCGAATGCAGCTTCCCCAATGTGGTTCAGCAAGTTTTCAGCAAAGAGCAATGAGGAACGTGGTTTGGTGGAATACCAGCCTTTGTACCAAGCGCCGTGAAGTCAGGAGACTCATGCGCAGGCTCCAGAATGCACGTCTTAGTGGCAACGACGATGCGACTTGCTATTGTCCTACGGATTTCCGTACGCCAATACAAGAAGCTAATTCTGTCGGCGAAGGAGGAGAACTGGCGACGCTTCGTTGGAGAGCACCCTGATGACCCATGGGGGCAAGTCTACAAGATTTGCAGAAGACGTAAGAAGAGCACCAAGATAGGGGCACTTCACTCGGATGGCAGGCTGGTCGTAACATGGCACGAGGCAGACGCTCGCCTGGCCTTGATGGTATCACCGGCACTATCTGCAAGCAGGTATGGTGTGCTATCCCCCAGCGTCTGACAGCACTATTTTCACGCTGCGTGGCTGAAGGCTGTTTCCCTGCAGAGTTGAAGCGACCCAGAGTGGTTGCGTTGCTCAAAGGGCCCGATAAGGACAGGAGCGATCCTGCTTCTTATCGTGGTATATGCCTGTTACCAGTGTTTGGAAAAATGCTTGAAGGTATACTGGTGAATCGTTTGAAAGATGTGCTGCCGGTAGGCAACAGATGGCAATTCGGCTTCAGAGCAGAACGTTGTGTAGAGGATGCTTGGAGACACGTTGTGAGCACTGTCGAGGCCAGCTCGGCGCGATATGTGCTCGGAGTCTTCGTGGATTTCAAGGGAGCCTTTGACCACTTGGAATGGGATGCCGCGCTACGCCGAGTCGTTGACTCAGGATGCAGAGAAGCCAACTTGTGGCGAAGTTTCTTCTCTGGCAGGAGTGCAAGCATGGTCAGCAGTTATGAAGAAGTAACAGTTCCGGTGACACTAGGTTGCCCACAGGGGTCCATCAGCGGTCCATTTATATGGAACCTGATGATGGATCTACTTCTTCAGCGCTTATGCCGCACTGCGCGCTCAGCGCGTACGCAGACGACCTGCTTCTCATCGTGGAAGGCAATGCGCGCGCTGCTCTGGAGCTGAAAGGCGGCGAACTGATGTCTATCGTAGGTGCTTGGGGCGCTTGGGGACATCCGTCATGCTGTTGAAGGGCACCATTAGTGCGATTTGCTGGAGCAAATCTGCCATATGCAGCGAAATGCCGATACCTGGGCATCACAGTCGCCGAGCGGTTTAATTTTCAACTACATATCGCGTCTCTGATAGGTAGGCTGGAATCGTTAACGGCTTGGCACGCGTACTGCGGGTCGACTGGGGTCTCAGTCCTCGCGACAAGCGGACCATGTATGCCGGACTCATGGTGCCTTGTGCGCTGTTTGGTGCCTCAGTGTGGTATGCCCTGGTGCTGAGACGAGTAAACGCCAAGAGGCACCCGCTGTCCTGCCAGCGGCTAATCCTGCGTGGCTGTGTAGCTGTATGTCGTACAGTTTCTACTGACGCCATGCAGGTACTAGCTGGAGCTCCCCCATTCGATCTGATTGATATGAAATTAGCAATTATCTTCAAACTGAATCATAACTACCCGCTTGAGTAGTAAGTTTTAAAATTCTACGTAACGAAAATGTATTAGTCATATATATTAAATACCCCGTTGTGATTAGTTCATGCGAGCTTTACACCTCTAGGGCCATAGCAAATAAGAAAGGTAAATTGCTGATTGGCAATCAGGTGGCTTGTTCCCAAAAAATATATTGTGAAATAACTAAATTCAAGAAAGAAATATTTAATTCTTACGGTCAAATCGCCAAAAGAGAAAATTGTTTTATTAAACTATTAAATGGACAGAAAGAATAAGAGATGGAAACAAAAAAATTGAAGAACTACAAGAAGGAGCCGTATTAATTACCGGCCAAAATATTGTTAATAGTACCACCCTGAATGGTTTTATTTTTTAGTACTTTTTAATGATTCTACAATTATTAATAACAAAACTTTTGAAAATCCAACACGAAAAATCTTAAATTACTTGCAACATAATCAATTTCTCGATTACGAGATCAACAAATATATAATTTTTAGCAACTCAGACCTGTCATTTGGTAATATAAATATTAGTATATTAAGTCCCTAAACTCAATAACGTTTAGTATCCACTGTCGTGTTTCATCATAAAGTTTATAATATCGTTCTTCTTATTAATAATTAGCTATAAATCAATCAAATTGCTAAGGAGGCTTCGGCAAAGCGCAATAAATCTAATTTCAAGCCAAAATTTGGAGAATCAAGATTCATTACCAGACTCTTTAAATATTGCACTAAAGCAATTATCCGAAAACCCATAATGGTCCGGGACGAACCATTTTAACAGGGGGGAGAGTTATGTGATGGCTTGCCATCCATTTAATATTGTGTTTGAAAACAAATTTACTTACAGATCCATTTCCAAATCGCTTAACGTGGGAGCTGCAAAATTGCAGTTTGTGAAAAAGCTGCTTGCCGAGGTTTCTTGTAGGCAAAAGAAAAATGTAAGAGTCAGTAACAGTCAGTCTTAGTTTTAGTCCAGTCTCAGTTGAGTCTTAGTTTTAAGTTTGAAATGCGCTCTGCGCAATTAAAATATTATTTTGTTTTTTGCAATGTAAGGAAAATAAATTTGCATGTCAAAATGGAATGAAGAATAATAATGAAGCGTGTGAGTGAGAGTGATACAGCATGAGGGCAGGCAAAACATATGAAAATTTGTTTGCTTTATTAAAAAAATATATATTTTTGCGACCAAACATAAAATTTGATCTTTTTTCCCCCTGTAAAAACACTCGTGACAATCTGTATATAATATATATAAAATAAATATGTTCCTTTTAAGTCGGCGTTGCAAAACCAACTAAAAACAAACTCTATCGCAATAATTAAAAGAACAACAGAATGCACATTCGTATGTATCCGTTGTTTACGCATTTGTTTTCCCGACGGCAGTCGACAACCAACGGCCGCACAACCGTTCAACACAAAGTCAACTTTATATGTGTATGTTTGCTTATGCACAACAACAGCAACGATGGCGGTTTTTTCGCTCTCACAAAAAATACGAATACTTTTGTGAGAGTAAAAAGGCAAGCAAGAACCGAAGTGATGCACAAGCATGGTAGAATCATGGTGGAATTATACAGGTAAGCTCAGCGTTTAAAAAGTACGCTACATTTTCGTAGCAGCTGCTTGGGCTCATGGTATAATTATACAGGTAGTCTATTCCGGCTCACCGAATTCTTATTTTTTGTGAGAGCGAAAAACAGCGAAAAAGCGGGAAAGCGAAAAGAAAACCACCCTCGTTGCTGTTGTTGTGCATAAGCAAACATACAAAGGTACATGCATACATATGTATAAAAACTGTTTTTTTGTTGCTGATGCTTGCTTGCAACACCAAATTAACCGCTGCACAAAATAACTGCATATGCTCAAAAACTATGCGCAGACACAACCTTCCTCATGCAAATTCGCAACGAAACTAAAATTAAGAATTTTCGTGAGAGTGAACTTAGGGAATAGACAACCTGTATAATTCTACCATGCTTGGGCTCTGTTAATTTTCAATATGTGCTATAGCAGTCGCAGCTGAAAAGACAAAAACTAATAGAGCCGATCGTAGCTCGACGCTCGCAGCTGCGACAAAATTCAGAGCCTAAGCAGAAGCGTGCTTTGTGCACACGGATCGAAAGAATATTTGCACTCGGGATTTTACACACAAAATATTTCGACTGCGGCCGCTGCTGCCCATGGTAGAGTAATAGAGTTTCTTAAGATCATAAATTTGGTGAGAGTAAAAAAAGTGAGAGAGAAGCAAACAAAAAGACTAGCTGGCACACAAGCATGTACACATGTACTGCGTGCTTTAGCTATGAAAAGCTATGTTGTATTTACACATAGCATATACGTGCATGTGTATGCTTGCAAATGCTGCAAATAAAAATATTCACGCAATAAATAAAACAACAATTCTTGTGTTTGCACCCATACACATGTACTGCGTGCTTTAGCTGAAAAAAAATCATGCGCATCGCCAACCTACCACATCAACAGTCGCAACAAGACTGAAAACTATGATCTTCGTGTGTGAGCGAGCGCACTCTCTATTACTCTACCATGTTAATTCTACCATGGCTGCTGCCAAAGCTGCGAGCTCGGCTGCCGTGCCTGTCGAATAGGCACGCATTTCAATTTGACTGAGCTGCTACTGCAAATGTTGATAATAATGTTGAAATAAGCTGATCCATGTTGCTAGAAATGTGTAGAGCACTTGCGAGCTGCTGCTGCAAATGTTGATAATAATGTTTAGAGCAGTGCTCAAATGTTGATTGTAGCTGATCCAAATGTATACGGTAGATAGAATATGTTGATAATAATGTTTAGAGCAGTGTTGAAATGTTGACAGTAGCTGATCCAAATGTTGATATGTATTTGCTGGAGGAACTATTAACGGCTGTTTAATTGTGTTGGTAGATAGACTTTTAGTTTGATTTAAAAACATTTATTTTCTATTATTACTACTACTAATTAACAATTTAAGGCATATAACAATTAACATTTTTTGCAATAAAAAAAAAAATTGGAAAGTAATTGAACAGTTTTAAAGTAACTATATTTAACTATATTTGCAATAAAAAAAAAAAAATTAAAAGTAATTGAAGAGTTTTAAAGTAACTATAGTTATTAAACCATGAGCGAAACCACCCCCATTGATGTTGTTGTGCATAGGCAAGTATATTTAAAATTTTTTTTTTGTGCTGATGGTTGCAACTAGAGTGGCTTATTTTTTACCGCTGCACAAAATTACGGTAAATGCTGGAAAACTATGCGCTGAAACATCCTTTCTCGTGTAAAATATCAACAAAACTAAAATAAGGTTTGAGTTGAAACTTTTCGGGAATATCTTACCTTGTTTAATCTACCATGATGCGGCACTTGTATGTATATATGTATGTATGCTGGAAATTAAATAAAAAATCATGTTGTATTTACACATAGCATACTCGTGCAAGTGTATGCTTGCAAATGCTGCAAATAAAAATATTCCCGCAATAAATAAAACAACAATTCCTGTGTTTGCACACATACACATGTACTGCGTGCTTTAGCTGCAAATAAAATCATGCGCATCGCCAACCTACCTCATCAACAGTCGCAACAAGACTGAAAACTATGATCTTCGTGTGTGAGCGAGCGCACTCTCTCCCTGCAGGGAAAAAAAATGAGTCCCGCACTGGTTCCGAACCACCCCGACGGTGAAACTTTGTGTCCCAAACCTAGTATGATTGCATGCGGCTAACTAGTATGTTTAACATGGGCTTGTCATAGGAAGCAACCAGAATTTTTGGGTAGGATGTTGAACTGGTAGCAAACTGGTTCGCCTGCATATGGGACAAAACTAGTTGCTTCCGTTCTAGAATATAATAATTCGTTTGGGTATGCACTCGTTCTAGTATATTTAACCCAAATATTGAACTAGTTAATATTGTTGTATTAAAATATTAGTTTATTTTATTTAATTTGTAAACATATTATTCACTTATAAGTACAACAACTCTTAAATTATAGACAGATTGAAAATTAACAGATTTTTTAATTATTTATTTATTTATTTATATAAAGCCAGTTTACACTTAAAAGATATAAACTAACAATAACGAAAGAAAGCCATGGCTACCAGGGCCTTAAGCTAAGATTTTTTAATTATATACATACATGTGCTTAACTTAAATTTAAATGTTCATTATAAAGCAATTTCAGATAACTACACTGATAAAAAAAATAAAATCTTAAATCAAGATTTTTGCATTCTTATTTTTAATTCTTAAAATGAGACCAAAAAATCTTAAAAGAAGGCCAAAAAATATTAAATTAAGAATCAAGAAACAAAAATATTGAATTCCAATCAAGACCAAAAATTCTAAAATCGTGACGAAAATTCTCAAATTTAGACAAAGAGTTCTTAAAACAAGATTAAATTAAGACGAAAAAATCTTAAATTTAGATTTTTGTGGTAATAAAATTTCAATCTTAAAACAAGCTAAAATATTCTTAAAATAAGAAGAAAAGTCTTAAAACATAACCAAACATTCTTAAATTAAGATTTAAAATTCTTAAATTACGATTTTCGCATACCTTGATTACAAGAAAAAAACAAAACACTTGCTTCAGCTGAGGCGCCGGTGTGCATTATGAAAACGCGGCTTTACTTTCCAGTATGCCACCGACAAGGGCAGACGTGTTTTTGTGAACAAATTGTTGTGTTTAATATAAGTATATGTGGATGTAAGTAAAATGCAGGATCAAACTAATGAAAGTTTTTAAGGAAGATGCAGTGGAAAAAAATTAATTAATCTACTGATGGATTTCCAAATGGAACCAGTATATGAATATTTAAAAGGTGAGTAAAGGTGGCGGCAGTTGCTTGTACACAGTAAATTTAATACGAAAAATTCGCTGAATAGAGACTGTGCCGCTTGGGACGAAGTAGAGGAAATGTGGAGGCATGCATTTGCATTCCGCCAAAAGGATTTAAAAATTTAGAAAGCTTTGAATTCCTTTAAAATTGGACGAATTTTTCAGACGCTAGAGAAGCGAGTTTGGTAAGAAAATTTTCTATAATATTATATTATTTATACTGGCTTAACAAAATACATTTCTTCCTTTTCAGATACAAATAGATTTCGATATTTTGTAACCGTTGTTGGGAAGGTTTCAAAAAGAGTGTAACAACTTTTTTTGAAAATTACATAGTTAACGACTTGTGCATGGATCAATTTAGCACAGCTAAATTAATAAGCCACAAAGGTGAGACTAGAAAAAAAATTCTTTTATGCATAGGTATAAGTGAAGTTATTCTATTACCATATACCATTCTCAATAGATGCACAGGACTACATGTACGCAATCCTGCTAACATCGGTATTGCCGTCATCGGCAAGATTCAAGGGCGATTCGGGTAAGCGCATCAGAAAGGCAACCATTGTAGACTGCCAGGAAAGATCATGAGCCATATTTGGAGCCTGAGTTTAGTTTTGTGCATTGTAATAATAATTCAGTGCACACTATGTTACAACTAGATAATATCTTTCAAGATGCTGAAGTATGTTGTGAAATCGTTTTTAAGGTAACACGTTATAAAACCAATAACTACGTAGCTATAAGTAACACTGAGTTCCAACTTTTTAAAATAAACTTTTTCCTCGTTCAAAACAATAGTATCTACATACAATGTAATCCTATAGAAATAAGACTATTTGATCAACACTTTCAATCGTATGAAATTGGACAAAAATGTAAATTGAATTGTAAAAAAAATATCTCTGACATTTCCATAAACATATGTTGGCCCTAAGTTTGAATAAGTTTGTAGTTTAAAAGTTTATGTTTAAAAACAAAAAAAATAAAAATTGTAAAATACATTTATAAAGCATTTTCTTTATTTAGAATGAGAATTTATAAATCTTATTTTAAGATTTTAACAATCTTATCGCAAGATTGGTCGAAATCCGAAATTAAGATTTTGGTCACGATTTTAGATTTTTCCCAGCTTTTTTTAAGAATAAAGATTATTTTTTCAAGAATTGTTTAGGCTTAAAATAATCATAATTAACTCTAAAATTAAGATTTTTCGGGCTTAACTGCAAAAATCTTAAATCAAGAACGGCATTCTTAAACTGACAACAAAAAAAGCTTACGATACTTTCGTGACCATTTGGTCACGATTTTATGACCAAAAATCTTAAAATGAAACCGTTTTTTTTATCAGTGTACGCTATTATTAATTTTTTTGAAAATAAATTGCACAAGTAGTTTCTTATATTTATAAAACTGAAAACAGACAACTTATATGTTATATGTACTTATAGAACTGAAAATAAAATAAAAACAATTATTTGTAATAAGTACATATTAAGCCGCAAATAAAAAGATGAAGATTAAGACCTCCAAAATATATTTTATTCGGCAAATTTGGCTACGATATTTTCATAAACAAACAGAAATCAGTCGAATTTTGCACCAAACTATTTTTTTGGCCGATCGGTCCTATGGGGACTATATGATATAGTCAACCGATTTTGATCAAATTTAGTACACTGATTGGAAACTATAAAAAACTTCCGACTACCAAATTTGGTTCCGATATCTTCAAAACCAAACGAAACACAACGAATTTTGTAAAAAAAGTGTTTTTTTGACCGATCGTTCCTATGGGAGCTATATGATATAGTCCACCGACTCTGATCAAATTCGCTACATGGCTTGGGAACTCTAAAAAACTTCGAAACGCCAAATTTGGTTACAATATCTTCACAAACAAACGAAACACAACGAATTTTGTACAAAAAAAATTTTTTCGACCGATTGATCCTATGGGAGCTATATAATATAGTCAACCGATTTTGAAAAAATTTGGTACAGTGCTGGGAGTCTCTAAAAAACTTCTTAATGCCAAATTTGGTTATGATATCTTCATAAACAAACGAAATATCCATCTTAAACTGTTGCTTTTTTTCGAGGTCCTCTGAAACACCCCTATGGGAGCTATATAATGTTATCACGATATCAAAAAAATAAAATAAACTTGTCTCCTATGGATTAATAAGGGATCTAATCTGAAAGTTTGGTTGTTCTAGCTCTTACCATCTCTGAGATCTAGGCGTTCATACGGACAGACGGACAAACGGACAGACAGACAGACGGAGAGACGGACAGACGGACATGGGTATATCGACTTCTCTAGTCACTCTGATCATACTTTAGGTAACTTTGGGGTGTATCCGACGTTTCCTTCTGTATGTTACATACATTTTCGGCTTGCACAAACTTAATATACCCTTTGATGGTACAGGGTATAACAAGAAACTTTTTTGCCAAAATGTGGCAGAAATTGGAAAACTTTTAAGGAAAAAGATGGCGTACGTTAAAGTCGGGCGCAGACGACTTTGGGATACCCTGTACCACCACATTGCAATTAAGTCCGACACATTGCTTAAAACCTCCAGAAGATATTTTATTTGGCAAATTTGGTTACGATATTTTCATAAAAAAAAGAAATCAGTCGAATTTTGCACCAAACAATTTTTTTGACCGATCGGTCCTATGGTGCCTATATGATATAGTCAACCGATTTTGATCAAATTTAGTACACTGATTGGGAACTATAAAAAACTCCCGACACCCAAATTTGGTTCCGATATCTTCAAAACCAAACGAAACACAACGAATTTTGTAAAAAAAGCGTTTTTTTGACCGAATGTTCCTATGGGAGCTATATGATATAGCCAACCGATTTTGATCAAACTTGGTGCAGTGCTTGGGTACTCTTAAAAACTTCTTAATGCCAAATTTGCTAACAATATCTTTAAAAACAAACGAAACGCAACGAATTTTGTAGAAAAAACGATTTTTTTACCGATTGGTCCTATGGGAGCTATATGATATAGTCAACTGATTTTGATCAAATTTGGTACAGTGCTGAGGGTCTCTCAAAAACTTCCGATTGCCAAATTTGGTTATGATATCTTCATAAACAAACGAATTATCCATCTAAAACTTTTGCTTTTTTTCGAGGTCCTCTGAAACACCCCTATGGGAGCTATATAATGTAATCCCGATATCAAAAAAATAAAATAAACTTGTCTCCTATGGATTAATAAGGGATCTAATCTGAAAGTTTGGTTGCTCTAGCTCTTACCATCTCTGAGATCTAGGCGTTCATACGGACAGACGGACAAACGGACAGACAGACAGACGGAGAGACGGACAGACGGACATGGGTATATCGACTTCTCGAGTCACACTGATCATACTTTAGGTAACTGGGGGGTCTCCGACGTCTCCTTCTGTACGTTACATACATTTTCGGCTTGCACAAACACAATATACCCTAGGGTTTGCAACCCCGGGATCCCGGGTTCCCGAAATCCCGGGATCCCGTTGCTTTTCCGAATCCCGAAATCCCGAGATTGAAATAACTAAGCCCGGGATTTAGCTTTTGTCTGAATTATATTTTGAAATTTTCGAAATACTGAAACAAACAATACAAACAATTTTGTCTTTTGCGTTTTTTTATTTCTTCTTTGCCTATACCAAAGTGCTAAGCAACAACACTTTCATATGCTTTGTTGGTAGACATTCACGACAATTCTATTTAATTCCGATTTTATTGTTGTTTTATGTATGATTTTGTTAATAAATAGTTTGAAGCTGCGAATTGAGAAACACTTCGAAAAATTAGAAGCAAATTAGTTTGCATTTGGACAAGCAAAGAAATAGATGAGCAATGTGTATTTTGAAGCTTTAATATTATTGTCTACAACTGAAGTTGACATAGATTTAGATAATTTGTTGAAAGGGTCGTGGTAAAATTAATTGAAATTTATATTCATAATTTTTTTTTTTTCTTTTCATTAAACTTTAAAAAATGTAATCTGCTTTTTTTACAATTAGGGTATCCACGCTTTGTGTTGACTTGAGGATTTGCGGACTTGAGGACTTTTACAAAAACAAAATGTATATCAAAATCCAACCCTGTGTTTCAACTCTCAACTCCACTTTTCCTCAACCCAGACCCTAGTCTACTTTTTGCTGTTGACTTGTTGAGAAAGTGTTGCACAATATGGTAATTCGCTGCCTTTTCAGCACTAATGCATTTGCCATTTTTAGCCATTTCGTGGTATGAAAAGCAACGAGTTACCTTCGGTATGTGGAAATGTATAATTGCACTCATGTCCTCATGATAATTATCTAGAACTTGATCCATTTGTGCGCCGCCACGCAAACCCATTGTCTCTGTATTATACAAAAGTTAGTTTTTCCACAATGAATTTGTTTTAGCAGACGAACCTTCAATAAAATTGATTTCATCCAAAGCCTTTTGAGCAACAGCTTCAATCAGCATAGACTTGACGCTCTGTATTGGCATTTTTAAATATAAATTTTAAATTTTGATGATAACTTGCAGCAATTTATAAAAGTAAACAAACAAAGAGAAGAAGCAGCACAATCTCAAATACGGTTTTTCTACAATTGTTTCGTTTTTGCAGCAATAAAATAATAAAAATCTGTGTAGTCCATAGCTACTTTAGCTACAGGTTCTGTTAGCATAGATTTTACTCTTCCACTTGGCATTTTTAATTCAACTTGATAATGTATAGTGTTTTTCATAAATAATTCAATCCCGGGATCCCGGGATTTGGATAATGTAATCCCGAAATCCCGGGATTGAAAATATAACACGGGATTGCAAACCCTAATATACCCTTTGTACCATACGGTACAGGGTATAAACATTCCAAGTGGCTATCGTCAAAAATGATTTTTTTATTCGATAGCTTAGGTTCCACATCTTCAACCAAGCCTATAAAGTCATTTTCAAACATAGTAGGACGTACACCGATGGAATATAGCGATGCGGGACCACGTTTAAAGAGAAAGTTAGCATCCGATTTAGCAGATAAACAACGCCGCTACACGCCACTTCTTGTGCACGTTGCTGCAGTTTCGGTAAAAATATCAAAGGAAATAGACATGGTTTAATATTAAGAAATACTTTGCTTGCTTCAAATGGCCCAAATGTAGTACCCTTAACGCCCAATGAGGCTTTGGCGTTTTTGCCGATATTGCAACATTCAGGAGCTTCACAAAAGCCGATCTTCGGATATTTATCCCAATTACGATAGAGTAAGAGAAGCCAAATCCAAATGTAGGGCTTTGGGAATTATGGTAACCGATAAATAAAAGATAAGCTAGAAGCAAAAAAATACCATTACCGGTAGCTGTGATTGACCTTTTAGAACCGCAAAGTTTTAAAATTAATTGTGATAATTATATCCTAAATAATAAAAAATTCACGTGCAGTAGAAGCACGCGTTAGAAGTAAATCTTTTCGCCCAACTTATTTTTCTACGCTGTTTTTATTTGCCGTCTTAACATTACTTTGGAGTTCAAACGGTGTCTTAACAATCAATTATTATATGTAATACATAGTTACGAAAGTGAAGGAATGCGAGCTTGTACTGCACGTGAATTTTGTTTAATTCTGCTATTGCTTTTTGTACGATTTTTTTAGGCCCTCAGCGCAAAAAAAACGTTATGAATGTCATATTATTTGTACTCCTTAGCTGAAACAAAACGTGAGAGTGACTTCAAATATGCAAACTTGTCAATGTAAGCAATGTACATAAATAATATATTAAAATTTGTATTTATATTTTATTATATTAAAACTGAAAATACAGTTAGCTCAATCGCAGTGCGTATAGGCCTATGCCTAATCCACAAACAATTACAATTACAGTTAGCTCAATGTGTAGCTTCAATATTCATACAAAAATATCTTTAAGCATCACTTTTACTTTTATGCCAACGCATAAGTAGTGCGAATAGAACCAAATCAATAGTAATTCCTCTGCGCTGAGCGCGTAACAAAGCAGCATAAAAAGAAATAGAGAAAGAATTAAACAATATAACTGTCGCGCAATGCTACTTGGCTTTGTTGTTCGTGCAACTCTCACCTCCCCCGCGCCGACTTCTACTTCGTTCTTGGCGCAGCTAAGCGCGATCTTATTTTGTAGCCAACCACCACCAAACAGCACCAAGGCCGCGGCATTGCATGGGGAGTAGCAAGCAAAAATACGAGCTGTCACACAAGCTAATGCATGCACACTGGGACTTGTATGTTTGTACACAGAGCACACAAATTATTCGGACACTTTGAATTTCCACTTTGAAGCCCAATAACTTTTTAATATAAAAAATATAATATTTTTCTTACATGCTTATACAATAATAAGCCATAAAACTTCAAGTAATATGCATAAAAACTTAATAAGACTAAAAAATGAGCGATTTTTACGCACATAAATTATTCGGACACTTGTTAAGGAATATTGTTAAAATTTTTTTTTTTTTTTTACTTTTATGCCTTAAATTTGGGTTTTATAATGGCTTTCAAGCGACGCCTCATATTTTTTAAGGATCTATTGGTCTCCTGGGGGTCAATCTTCTCGAGCTGTATAGTTATAGATGTTTTTGACGATTCCTTTGGTGTTACTTGGTGCTACCATTAAATTTATTCAATCAAATGTCAAGGGTTTGCTAGTACGGACACTGGAGTAGAGTTTTCAGTTGCTTGCAAATTCATGAAAAACCTACATTGCCAAAGATTTTAACTACCCTTGATCAGCGAATTCTGATAGGAGCTGTACTTAAGACTTCAAAAATTTCCATGCCAGTAGTAGATTAATACGTGAAGAAGCATTGTAATACAAAATTTTGACTCAAAAAGTACGCTATGGAAAATACAATGCTATGTTTCAAATGCTATATGCAAATTGCAAAGCACTAATTTTCGTTGCTAATGAAAACCAATGGCTAGAATTCACGAAACACCAAAAAAATTACCGAGGTTTGATTGACTGATTTTTCGATGCAAATTTTAATATACCAAATATTCCATGGCGTACTTTTTGAGTCAAAATTTTTTTCCTGCAGGGCTCTTGCTTTAGCTGACCAGCCACGGCCGCTCATGACCACCAACACAACGTCAATTCATCAATGCGAAAGAGAAAATCAAGACAAACGCACCAAGGCCACGGCTTTGCTGTGAGAGTAACAAAAACTGAGAGAGAGAGAAGCAAGCACAAATACGAGCTGGCACACAAGCTAATGGCAAACACTGGCACTTGTATGTATGTATGTATGTATGTATGTCGCTGTGTTGTATTCACGCAATGCAACAAAAACAATTCTTTCGTTTACACACATACACATGTGCTGCGTGCTTTAGCTGACCAGCCGCGGCCGCTTTACTCCCCTCTCAATAACTCATGACCACCAACACAACGTCAGCGTCGCAATGCGAAAGAAAAATCAAAACAAACTAACGTTTTTTTCGTTTTACAAAATTTCAAAGTTAGGTTAGGTTAAGTAGGCAGCTCAGTTAACTGAGAGCACCCAGAGACCATGAGGTCCATTGTGTTGCCTAATTTGAGGGAAAGGAAGAAAGAAGTTGGAGAAGGGAGTAGGGAGGGGAATTTCAAAGTTACTCCCATAGAAATTCACATTCATTCATTGACGCATTATTCACTCATGCATTGATTCATGCCCAAAAACGCACAATGCCCAACAATGCCCAAAAATGCACAACGCCGCCTAAAAAGTTTTACTTCAAAAATTCACGTGCAGTACAAGCACGCGTTAGAAGTAAAACTTTTTTCGCCCCACTCACTTTTATACGCTGTTTTTATTTTTATTTATTTTGCCGTCTTAACATTACTTTTGAGTCGAAACGGTGCGTTAACAATCAATTTTATTATAATAATTTTGAAAGTGAAAGCATTCTCGTTCCAGAGGCATCAGATTTGTGATGCCAATTTTTGTAAAATTTATAGCAAAAAGAAAAGATCAAGTCAAATGATGTATAATTTTATCTTTCTGATGTATGATATGTTTATATTACAGGCTTATATTCGTAAGAGATAAATTGTTTAAATTACGCATAGTACCGTTGCTTAATGGTTTAAGGACTATCCAAAAATTATCTATCAAACAAAACATGCATATATTGGCCACAATTTCGACCTTTCTCTAAGTTTGATAGAAAAAAAGATATCATGGAAAAACCGTACCCACACATGTATATTGTCAGGGGCGGTGCCACGGCCCCTATCCACAAATACGAAAACTCGGTTTTAGACTTACAGCAAGGCCACTAGCAATCCCCGAAAGTTTCATGCATTAAGTACTATACACTTTATAAAACCGAGTCACTACTCTGCCGAGCCATCAAACAAACGCAGTTGCGTTATAATTTGTTTGCAGAATTTAATTTAGAGGGCCAAAATTATTGCAATATAATTTATTAAAAAATCACGATTGCATTTTTTAGACGTTAAGAATGCTTTATACACTTTACTAGCTTTAACCGGAACCGAATTAAATGACCTTTTAAAATGTACCAACATTTATTACCGGAGCAAGATTCTTTTTATTTAATGCTGATGAAATCATAAATTAACTTAACAATCCCGCCTTTATATTAAATAATGCGGGATTATGTACGGTTGCACAACTACTACGATCCTTGCCAAAATGCAGTTCACAAATTGACTAACCAGACAATTGAACAGAGCAGAGCGAGACAAAAAAATGTTATTGAAAAAATGCAAGAGAATTACAACAACAACAAAGCAAAAAAACGCAGACGCTCTCAGTAGATGCCTAAATTGTTATTGTTTAACTCTGCAATTGCTTTTTGTACTTTCTTAGGCGCTCAACGCAAAGAAAACGTTATACTATTTGCACTCCTTAGCTGAAACAAAACGTGAGCGTGGGTTCAAGTTTGCAAACTTGTCAATGTAAATAATATACATATAAAAATTTTTATTTACCTACATTTTAAAATATTACAAGTAAAAATACAGTTAGCTCAATATAAGTAGCTTAAATATTAATACGAATATTCACAAAAACATCTTTAAATATCACTTTTACTTTTATCTATCACCTTCGCTCTTCCAACGCATAAGAAGTGCGAATAGAACAAAATCAATAGTAATTGCTCTGCGCTGAGCGCGTACGAAAGCAGCATAAAAAGAAATAGAGTTAGAGTTAAACAATGTTGCTGACACGCGATGCTGCTTGGCTTTGTTGTTTGTGCAACTCTCACCTCGCCCGCGCCTGCTTCTACATCATTCTTTGCGCAGCGCGATCTTATTTTGTAGCCAGCCAAACAGCACCAAGGCCACGGAATTGCCGGCTGGAGTGTTTTAGTTTTGTGAGAGTAACAAAAAGTGAGCGAGAGAGAGAAGCAAGCAAAAATATGAGCTGGCACATGGTTATAATACACTCACATGCTACTTCGTTATTCTTCTTTCCCTTTTGACATGCATACGTCGGAGCGTGACGCTACCTTATTATTATACCATGAGCTAATGCATGCGCACTGGCACTTGTATATATGTATGTACACAGAGCACACAAATTAGTCGGACACTTCGAATTTGCTACTTTGAAGCCCAATAACTTTTGATGTAGATATGATAGAACAAAAATTTTAATATTGAAAATACAACATTTTCCTTACATGCTTATATAATTTAAAACCATAAAACTTCAAAAAATATGCATAAAAACTTAATAAAACCAAAAAATTAGCGATTTTTACGCACAAATACATATTTATTATTCTGACACTTGTTACCAAAAAAGGTATTTTGTTAGAAAAATGTCTTTTTTTTTACATTTTATGTTTGATAAGGCTGCCTTTGGGTTTAATAATGTCTTTCAAGTGATGCCTCATATTTTTCAAGAATCTATTGATCTCCTGGGAGTCAATCTTCTCAAGATGTATAGTAATATATTTTTTTGACGATTCCTTTAGTGTTACTTGGTGCTACCTTTAAATTTATTCAATCAAATGTCAAGGGTATGTTACACTGGAGACTGGAGTAGAGTTTTCAGTTGCTTGCAATTATATAGTAACCATTCCTGACCGGTAATTGCGTCAAATTCATAAAAAACCTGCATTGCCAAAGATTTAAACTACTCTAGATCAACGAAATCTGATAGAAGCTGTATTTGAAACTCCAAAAAATTCCATCCCAGTAGTAGACCAATATGTGAAGAAGCATTGTAATACAAAATTTGTACTCAAAGGTACGCCATGGAAGGCACGATGCTATGTTTCAAATGGTATATGCAAATTGCAAGGCACTAATTTTGGTTGCTAATGCAACCAATGGCTAGAATTCACCAAACACCAAAAAAATTATCCGAATTTTATTTGGTAGATTATAATTTTCATCGAAAAATCAGTCAATCAAATCTTGGTAATATTTTTGGTGTTCACGCAAAGCATACATACAAAAACAATTCTTTCGTTTACACACATCCACATGTGCTGCGTGCTTTAGCTGACCAACCGCGGTCATTTTACTCTCCGCTCCATACCATGACCACAGCACGCTCTACTTCGTGTCTGTTGCTTTGCAACGTCAGCGGCGCAATTCTTCAATGCGACAGAGAAAATCAGAACAAACGCGCCGAAACTAACATTTTGACTAACAAAATTTCAAATTTACTCCCTACGAAAAGTCACAATGCCGCCTAAAAAGTTTTACTTCAATAATAATTTTACAGATGGTAGATAGTAGATAGACTATAGTTACACTGATAATTGTAACACTTCCATAGATGATGGCACTGATCATTCTGAAGACGAAAATGAAAATCTCTTTTCATCTGAATTATATTTGGAAATCAACTGTTAAAAATTGATTGCACTTTGCTTTATTCGAATTTTTCATATTATTTGTAAACTAAAATATAAATTGGCATAAATGAAACTAAACTATAAGTATATAATTAAAAAATCACGTCATTAAGTTTGCATTATTAAAAAACCACACCCAGCCAAAATTCACCATATGTTGGCGGTGGGAGTGGGCGCTTTCGGATCGATCTGAATTTTATATCAGTTCTTATATATGTCATTACGAACAACTACTTTATCTTTCTGGCCCAATGTGCAGTGATAAAACAAACAGCGCGAAACTTGTTGCAAAACAAGTAAACTAGACCGTTCGAGCATTTGGCAAAACAGTTCCCTTTGTTGATATTGTAGTACATTGTAGACCATTGTGGAACATTATAGAACATTGTAGATTATTGTAGAGCTTTCTAGAACACTCTAGAACTTTGCCAATATACACGTGTACGTGTGTGAAATTGTTTGTACAAAGTGCGTCTCTACGCCGACAGAGGGCGTTAAATTTGGTTCGTGTCCAGAATATCGGTGCGAGTCTCCGCTCTTTCGACAGAGGTCACTTTTTGGCTTGTGTTGAATACCAGGGCGCTATGCCTAGTAAAGCGAGCAGTTGCTCTGCTAGCATGTGCAGCGACAGTAGCGTCGTCGCCGCCTTATTGCCAGAAGTGGTGAAGAATAAGCGGAAGAGCGCAGCTGAAACCGCTGCCCCCGCCGTGAAACCGCTGCCACTTCGCGATCTGGCTAAAGTTGCCGCCGTCGCTTTTCCTTCTGCCCCGCAGCAGCCAGCTATCGATCGTGTGCGCAAGACCGCGTGGGCGATCGCCGCTGAAGGCATGAATGCCATGCTCGATGAGGTAAAGGAAATGCGGCAAACGATGCACCAAAGCGGATCGCAGGAGGATTTACGACGCCACAGCTCGCTATGACGAACTAATCATAGCATTAGTAGTCAAAAATGGTGAGCTGTCCAAAACAGCCGGATATATGCCCCCACCTGTTGCCAACCAACGCCCAAAGTGGCCTGTTGAGACATGGTCAGCAGTAGTGACGAGCCGGGAGCCGAACATTCCGGGTAAGCAAGGTAATGACGGAGGGCTGTCACCAAAGAAGTCCAAGCAAAATTAACACTGGAGTTAAGTGAGGATGCATTGGACGTACTAAGCAAGAAGAGGACTCTAGGGACTCCCCTCAGGGCATGGCGTGCTCTCAGAGAGTTGCCTTATATACGGCGCAGTGCTAGCAAGGGTGCATGCTAAACATAAATGTTTAGTTTCACCCAAGCGAATTGAGGTCGCGGACGAGCTGCTACCATCGAGCTCGGAGTTAGGATGCGTGACTCAAACCATCTGTTCGCACTAATACAGGAGCCTCACGTAGATGCCGCTGGACGTATAACAGGCCTCCTTGGAGGGATGCGCTTATACCCAGACAGGCGAAATTAGGCTGCGTGCAAAGTGAACGATTCGGCTATCTGTATGCCCATAGCGCCGCTTACCACAGATATTGGCATATTCGTAAGTGTCACAGGGAGATATGGCACTATCTTCCTCTGCTCCGTATACTGCCAATTCGACTGCGAGATGGAGCCGTACCTCTCGTACTGAGATGCGGTGCTACTGCAAGCCAGTAGCGATCCAGTCCATCCAGCGTCCCCCATGTGGTTCAGCAAGCTCTCAGCGAACTCGCCGAGGCATCGAAACCATATCCGGGGTGAGCTGCTGTCTAAGTGGATTTTGGAGTGCCGTGCTAACGTGCTGAATGTATACACCGAGGTGTGCATCTACCACCAGTTGATCACAGGCCAAGAAGCGCAGTTGAGAGCTTTGCTCCTGTGTCATCCTGGAACGTTTCCAGCGAACGTTGGCAATTGTTCAGAGATGAATTGGTAAGACTGGCAGCTGAACTTCCAGAAAATTTTGCGGAGACACCGCCAGAGGAGCAAGCATATGCACTGCGCTTGATTGTACACAATGCGTGCGATCGAGTGTTAGGCCACAGATCGCCAAAAGCAATGAGGAAAGTGGTTTGGTGGAATACCAGCCTTAGTACCAAGCGCCGTGAAGTCAGGACACTCATGCGCAGGCTCCAGAATGCACGTCGTAGTGGCAACGACGATGCTGAGCGACTTGCTATTGACCTACGGATTTCCGTACGCCAATACAAGAAGCTAATTCTGTCGGTGAAGGAGGAGAACTGGCGACGCTTCATTGGAGAGTACACTGATGACCTATGGGGGCAAGTCTACAAGATTTGCAGAAGACGCAAGAAGAGCACCGAGACAGGGGCATTTCACTCGGATGGCAGGCTGGTTCTAGCATGGCACGACGTTGGTGCCTGCGTCGCTAGGTTGAAGAGCAGACGTTCGCCTGGCCTTGATGGTATCACCGGCACTATCTGCAAGCAGGTATGGTGTGCTATCCCCCAGCATCTGACAGCACTATTTTCACGCTGCGTGGCTGAAGGCTGTTTCCCTGCAGAGTGGAAGCGACCGAGAGTGGTTGCGTTGCTGAAAGGGCCCGATAAGGACAGGAGCGATCCTGCTTCTTATCGTGGTATATGCCTGTTACCAGTGTTTGGAAAAGTGCTTGAAGGTATAATGGTGAATCGTTTGAAAGATGTGCTGCCGGTAGGCAATAGATGGCAATTGGAGACACGTTGTGAGCACTGTCGAGGCCAGCTCGGCGCGATATGTGCCCGGAATCTTCGTGGATTTCAAGGAAGCCTTTGACCACTTGGAATGGGATGCCGCAGGAGGCACCTGCTGTCCTGCCAGCGGCTCATCCTGCGTGGCTGGGTACCTGTATGTCGTACAGTTTCTACTGATGCCATGCAGGTGTTAGCTGGAGCTCCCTCGTTTGACCTGATTGCTATGAAATTGCAAAAGAAATGAGGTTCAAACTGAAGCGTGACTACCCGCTTGTGGAAGGCGACTGGCTGTTTAACCGAGATTTGGCAAATCTTAGTTGGACGGACAAAATGGCCCTGCTGGACGAAGAGTTGCTATGTGCGTGGCAGCTCAGATGGGATGACGGAGACCGAAAGGGGCGTGTCACTCACCGTTTTATCCCGGATGCAAGCTTCGTTTTCAGCAGACGTGACTTTAGTTTCAGTCAACGTGTCGGATTTTCGCTGACTGGCCATGGATGATGGCTCTGAGGGGCTTTAGTTGGCGCATTAATCCAGACTCATTGTGTTATATGTACGCTCAGGTTGCATATTTAAACGCCGTGGTTTTAATCCTGCAAAGGAACATACCACGTTAAATAAACTCCGGAAAGATCTGGTTTATCTGTCCCTATCTTCTTCCCCGCGTGGTGGCGGATTAGAATACCACCGCAGCCCCCCTGTGCTTGACGTAAAAGGCGACTAACCAAGACGGCCAGCCTAGGAAGAGGCCAGTGTTTATTATGCACTGGTCTTGGTATAGGATGGCCAATATAAATTTCTAAAAATATCTAAACAAGGGCTTTTAGAACGCTAGCTGTTTCTCCAAAAGATACTAGAGAACATTTATTTCTGGGTCACCAACCCTTAACTGCGTGGAGTTTAAATTGGAAGTGTCTTATGGCACAAAGCCTGACCAGAGGTAATCTGGGCGGTCAAGAAAGCTACACGGGCTTGTTCAGAATTTTCTATGAAAATTTTGAGCAAGACTGTGATTGACCGATGGGTACGGCCCCTCGGGGAGTATCGTGGTGGCTGTGATTAATTACCCAAATGCGGGTAAAGCTTTCGGGCTTGGCGTGGCGTTGCGTCAAGTTCAACCGGGTGTCGTGACCCAGAGATCGACAGAGGTTTTAGATAGACCTCGACCCATACAAAGAGTGGAGTTCATGACCAAGCAGATGTGTTCTCTGTTTGGTACTGACGGAAGCATTTCCAAAAGGCCGCCGTTTGTCGTAAAATACAAACCCATGTGCATGGGCACCGTGTCTTTATGACTTACCAGTGAAATGGCACGTAAAACCTCTAAGGGCGTAGATCCAACGACTCTGTCCCTATCTTCTCAGTTTGGTCTCAACGTTGATCGCGAGCAGACGTGCTTATGTGTGCGCGCATAGTGTCGAAAACAAACAGTGCAAAAACTTGTAGACAAGGTGCCGTTACTTTGTAGAAATCAAGTAAACATATCGCTGTATCGAATTGGCGAAAACCAGTAAACAAGTTACCGTTGTTGAACGTTTACCGTTGCCTGCATACGCGTGTACGTGTGCGTGTGTGAGTGCGTGCATCGTGCGCCTATAACGCCGACGGAGGTCGCCGTCTGGTTCGTGTCCAGACTATAGGTTCGAGTCTCCGCTCTACCGATAGAGGTCGCTTTCTGGTTCGTGTCCAGAATATCGATTCGGGTCTCTGCATCTACAGCAAGGGTCGCATTTGGTTTGTGTCTCGAGTATGAGTTCGCGTGTAGGCTCTAGTAGTTTGTGTACGTGCTCGTATTCGGATAATGATGCACAACTCGCTTGTCGAGACAGTGGGCATCAAGAAGGAGGACAGGGCAAAGATCACCGCCGCCGCAGCCCACTATGATGAGATCATCATCGCGTTGGTCGCTAAAAATGGTACGCTGTCCAGGCGCCCCAAATGGCTCCTGCTGCTGCACCGCGCCGCAACAAGCCAGTTGAGACGTGGTCAGCAGTAGTGACGAGCCGGGACCCGAATATTTCAGGAAAGCAAGTAGCCGATAAGGTTATGAAGGACGTTGCGCCCGAACTTGGTGTACTTGTGCCCGAAGTTCGCGAGCTGAAGCATGGTGGTGCGATTATTCGCACACCATCAGAAGCGGAGTTGAAGAAGGTCGTGGGCTACCGGAAGTTCACGGATGTCGGCCTTGAAGTAAAACAAAATCAGGCGCTGAAACCGAAGATCACGGTGCTCAACGCCGATATGGCCATATCCATTGATGAGTTTATGGGCGCCCTGTTCGTCCAAAACTTCAAAGAAGCACTCTCGCCTGCAGCATTCAAATCAACCGTCCATTTGGAGACGAAGGCTTGGGCTGTTACCAAAGATGCCCTGATAAACTTGACTTTTGAGTTAAGTGAGGAAGCATTGGAGATACTGAATAAGCAAGGTAGAATCTACGTCAAGTGGTTCTCCTTCCGCTACCGGTCGCTAGTGAGGACATATACTTGTCACAAGTGTATGGGCTTCGACCATAAGATAGCTGAATGTAAGTTCAAGGCCTACGTATGCCACCAGTGTGGACAGACGGGCCACATCGCAGCTAAGTGCACGAATCCGGTGGACTGCCGGAATTGCCGCTTCAAGGGACTCCCCTCAGGGCATGGCATGCTCTCGGCGAGTTGCCCTATTTACAGCGCAGTGCTAGCGAGGGTGCAAGCTAAACATTAATGTTTAGTTTCACCCAAGCGAATTGTGGTCGCGGACGAGCTGCTACCATCGAGCTCGGAGTCAGGATGCGTGACTCAAGCCATCTGTTCGCACTTATACAGGAGCCTTACGTAGATGCCGCTGGACGTATAACTGGCCTCCCTGGAGGGATGCGCATATACCTAGACAGGCGAAATAAGGCTGCGTGCATAGTGAACGATCCGGAAGCCATCTGTATGCCCATACCACAGATTTTGGCATATGCGTGAGTGTCACAGGGAGATATGGCAGAATCTTCCTCTGCTCCGTGTACTGGCAATTCGACTGCGAGATGGAGCCGTACCTCTCGTACTTAGATGCGGTGCTACTGCAAGCCAGTAGCAATCCTGTCATCATTAGCCTGGATGCGAATGCAGCTTCCCCAATGTGGTTCAGCAAGTTTTCAGCAAAGAGCAATGAGGAACGTGGTTTGGTGGAATACCAGCCTTTGTACCAAGCGCCGTGAAGTCAGGAGACTCATGCGCAGGCTCCAGAATGCACGTCTTAGTGGCAACGACGATGCGACTTGCTATTGACCTACGGATTTCCGTACGCCAATACAAAAAGCTAATTCTGTCGGCGAAGGAGGAGAACTGGCGACGCTTCGTTGGAGAGCACCCTGATGACCCATGGGGGCAAGTCTACAAGATTTGCAGAAGACGTAAGAAGAGCACCAAGATAGGGGCACTTCACTCGGATGGCAGGCTGGTCGTAACATGGCACGAGGCAGACGCTCGCCTGGCCTTGATGGTATCACCGGCACTATCTGCAAGCAGGTATGGTGTGCTATCCCCCAGCGTCTGACAGCACTATTTTCACGCTGCGTGGCTGAAGGCTGTTTCCCTGCAGAGTTGAAGCGACCCAGAGTGGTTGCGTTGCTCAAAGGGCCCGATAAGGACAGGAGCGATCCTGCTTCTTATCGTGGTATATGCCTGTTACCAGTGTTTGGAAAAATGCTTGAAGGTATACTGGTGAATCGTTTGAAAGATGTGCTGCCGGTAGGCAACAGATGGCAATTCGGCTTCAGAGCAGAACGTTGTGTAGAGGATGCTTGGAGACACGTTGTGAGCACTGTCGAGGCCAGCTCGGCGCGATATGTGCTCGGAGTCTTCGTGGATTTCAAGGGAGCCTTTGACAACTTGGAATGGGATGCCGCGCTACGCCGAGTCGTTGACTCAGGATGCAGAGAAGCCAACTTGTGGCGAAGTTTCTTCTCTGGCAGGAGTGCAAGCATGGTCAGCAGTTATGAAGAAGTAACAGTTCCGGTGACACTAGGTTGCCCGCAGGGGTCCATCAGCGGTCCATTTATATGGAACCTGATGATGGATCTACTTCTTCAGCGCTTGTGCCGCACTGCGCGCTCAGCGCGTACGCAGACGACCTGCTTCTCATCGTGGAAGGCAATGCGCGCGCTGCTCTGGAGCTGAAAGGCGGCGAACTGATGTTCATCGTAGGTGCTTGGGGAGCCGAAGTTGGAGTAGCCGTCTCCACCAGCGATACATCCGTCATGCCATTGAAGGGCAACGCTATTTGCTGGAGCAAATCTGCCATATGCAGCGAAATGCCGATACCTGGGCATCACAGTCGCCGAGCGGTTGGTTAACGGCTTGTCACGCGCACTGCGGGTCGACTGGGGTCTCAGTCCTCGTGACAAGCGGACCATACATGCCGGACTCATGGTGCCTTGTGCACTGTTTGGTGCCTCAGTGTGGTATGCCCTGGTGATGAGACGAGCAAACGCCAGGAGGCACCTGCTGTCCTGCCAGCGGCTCATCCTGCGTGGCTGTGTACCTGTATGTCGTACAATTTCTACTGACGCCATGCAGGTACTAGCTGGAGCTCCCCCGTTTGACCTGATTGCTATGAAATTAGCAATTAGGTTCAAACTGAAGCGTGACTACCCGCTTGTGGAAGGCGACTGGCTGTTTAACCGAGATTTGGCAAATCTTAGTTGGTCGGAGAAAATGGCCGTGCTGGACGAAGAGTTGCTATGTGCGTGGCAGCACAGATGGGATGACGGAGACCGACACGGGCGTGTCACTCACCGTTTTATCCCGGATGCAAGCTTCGTTTTCAGCAGACGTGACTTTAGTTTCAGTCAACGTGTCGGATTTTTGCTGACTGGCCATGGATCGCTTAACGCTTTCCTGCATACAAGGTGCTTGAGCAACACGCCAGCATGCTTATGCGGCGTTGAGCTTGAGGATTGGCTGCACATTCTTTGTGTCTGCCCGCTGTATGCAGATGTGCGGGACCTTGATGGACTCGGAATACACGAAGTGGATGGACACTGGATCGTTTTTGGAGTGCTGGAGACGCTGGAGAAGATGAGGCTGCTGACAGCAGCGGATAGGTGACCAGTCCCGGGCAATCATGCCAAAACTGGCGGGGTTCTCCAAGTCCGAGTCTGTCGGGACTGAAAGGGGACGGCAAACCGAGCCCTTAATTTCGGTACCACGGGTTAAGTATACGTCCAAGCGTACTCATTGAGGTCGGCCCCCTTGTGGGAGTATCGTCGTGGCTGCTGCCCATGACCTCCGCTGCTGCCACCGCTGCCTTTCCCACTGCACCAAGTGTGCCCGTCGTCCGCCAGAGGGCTAGCGCTAACCATGCGCGCCTCTCTGGTTGGGAGATCGCCGCTGAAGGCATGTCTGCCATATTAGCGGAGATAGGGAAGGTGCGGCTTATGATGCACAACTCGCTTGTCGAGACCGTGGGCATCAACATCAAGCAGGAGGACAGGGCGAAGACTACCGCCGCCGCAGCCCGTTACGATGAAATCGTCATCGCATTGGCTGTGAAAATGGCAAAGTGGAAGTAAAAAAAACCAGGTGCTAAAACCGAAGATTACGGTGACCAACGTCGATATGGCCATATCCGTTGAGGAGTTCATGAGCGACCTGTATGAGCTCAATTTCAAGGAAGAACTCTCGCCTGCGGTATATAAGCAAGCTGTTCATTTGGAGACGAAGCCTTGGGCTGTCACCAAAGATGCCCCGATAAACTTGACTCTTGAGTTAAGTGAGAAAGCATTGGACATCTTGAACAAGAAGGACAGAATATATGTCAAGTGGCTCGCCTTCCGCTATCGGTCGCTAGTGAGGACTTACGCTTGTCATAAAAGTATGAGCTTCGACCACAAGATTGCGTAATGCCAGGTCAAGACCGACGTATGCCGCCTGTGTGGACAGATGGGCCACATCGCAGCGAATTGCACGAATCCGGTGGACTCCCGGAATTGCCGCTTCAAGGGACTCCCCTCAGGGCATGGCATGCTCTCGGCGAGTTGCCCTATTTACAGAGTAGTGCTAGCGAGGGTGCAAGCTAAACATTAATGTTTAGTTTCACCCAAGCGAATTGTGGTCGCGGACGAGCTGCTACCATCCAGCTCGGATTCAGGATGCGTGACTCAAGCCATCTGTTCGCACTAATACAGGAGCCTCACGTAGATGCCGCTGGACGTATAACAGGCCTCCCTGGTGGGATGCGCTTATACCCAGACATGCGAAATTAGGCTGCGTGCAAGGTGAACGATTCGGGCATCTGTATGCCCATAGCGCTGCTTACCACAGATTTTTGCATATGCGTGAGTGTCACAGGGAGATATGGCACCATCTTCCTCTGCTCCGTATACTGCCAATTCGACTTCGAGATGGAGCCTTACCTCTCGTAATTAGATGCGGTGCTACTGCAAGCCAATAGCAATCCAGTCATCTTTGGCGAATGCAGCGTCCCCCATGTGGTTCAGCAAGCTCTCAGCGCACTCGCTGAGGTGTCAGCACCATATCCGGGGTGAGCTGCTGTCTGAGTGGATTTTGGAGAGCCGTGCTAACGTGCTGAATATACACACCGAGGTGTGCACCTACCACCAGCTGATCACGGGCGCTCGAAGTGACATCGATGTTAAGATGGTCAACAATGCAGCGTCGATGTTGGCCACATTCGACTGGAAAGTGGATGATTGACCACAACATTATTACTGTTGGCACTGCAAGTTGGCGATTGTTCAGAGATGAATTGGTAAGAGTGGCAGCTGAACTACCAGAGAATTTCGCGGAGACACCGCCAGAGGAGCAAGCATCTGGACTGTACACGATGTGTGTGATCGAGTGTTAGGCCGCAGATCGCCAAGAGCCATGAGGAAAGTGATTTGGCGGAATACCAGCCTTAGTACCAAGCGCCGTGAAGTCAGGAGACTGTTACAGTTGGAGTAGCCGTGTCCACCAGCAAGACATCCGTCATGCTGTTGAAGGGCACACTGTCACCCAACAGGTGGCCACTAGTGCGATTTGCTGAAGCAAATCTGCCATATGCAGCGAAATGCCGATACCTGGGCATCGCAGTCGCCGCGCCGTTTAATTTTCAACTACATATCGCGTCTCTACGTGATAGGTAGGCTGGAATCGTTAACGGCTTGGCACGCGTACTGCGGGTCGACTGGGGTCTCAGTCCTCGCGACAAGCGGACCATATATGCCGGACTCATGGTGCCTTGTGCGCTGTTTGGTGCCTCAGTATGGTATGCCCTGGTGCTGAGACGAGCAAACGCCAAGAGGCATCCGCTGTCCTGCCAGCGGCTAATCCTGCGTGGCTAGCTGGAGCTCCCCCATTCGATCTGATTGCTATGAAATTAGCAATTATGTTCAAACTGAATCATAACTACCCGCTTGAGGAGTAAGTTTTAAAATTCTACGTAATGAAAATTTATTAGTCATATACAGAGGTGGGCACGAAAAATAACGGAAAGAGCACTACAACAACATCAAGAAAAAAGGTCGAAAAAAGGATGCTCGAGTAGGGCCATAAAAATCGCACACTGTGTGTATTTTGTTTTTGTAATATTCTGCGAGTCGAGCGAAGGCACACATTGTGTGTATTTTGTTTTTGTAAGTTGCTGCGAGTCGAGCGAAGGCACACATTGTGTGTATTTTGTTTTTGTAAACTCGGCGCGTCGCCGGCAATCTGCTTGTGCGTGAAACACTGAACGAAATTTTGCAACACATTCAAAGAAACAGAAAAGTCATATGAGTTTATATGACAATTTTAATTTACCAAAAAAATTACTGGGTCTTACAGTTGCCAAATTAACTATATTTCTGTGCTCAGTGTACTTGTGCGAATTTTTCGTCCGCGAGCACCAATAAAAACTACCGTTACGGTCTAAAAAGGGATGCTCGAGTAGGGCCATAAAACTCGCACACTGTGTGTATTTTGTTTTTGTAATATTCTGCGAGTCGAGCGAAGGCACACATTGTGTGTATTTTGTTTTTGTAAGTTGCTGCGAGTCGAGCGAAGGCACACATTGTGTGTATTTTGTTTTTGTAAACTCGGCGCGTCGCCGGCAATCTGCTTGTGCGTGAAACACTGAACGAAATTTTGCAACACATTCAAAGAAACAGAAAAGTCATATGAGTTTATATGACAATTTTAATTTACCAAAAAAATTACTGGGTCTTACAGTTGCCAAATTAACTATATTTCTGTGCTCAGTGTACTTGTGCGAATTTTTCGTCGCGAGCACCAATAAAAACTACCGTTACGGTCTAAAAAGGTCGAAAAAAGGATGCTCGAGTAGGGCCATAAAAGCGCACACTGTGTGTATTTTGTTTTTGTAACATTCTCGGTTTTTTGCGTGTGCGTCTGGCAGGCGCCACTTACAAGACCTAACGGAAAGAGCACTCGGTGCAAAAATGTCCAAGGCGTTTTTTGTACTGAGTGCTCTTTCCGTTATGTCTTTTCTGTGGCGAAAGATAGGCGCACAAGCAAAAAGTGCTCTTTCCGTTATTTTTCGTGCCCACCTCTGGTCATATATATTAAATACCCCGTTGTGATTAGTTCATGCGAGCTTTACACCTCTAGGGCCATAGCAAATAAGGAAGGTAAATTGCTGATTGGCAATCAGGTAGCTCGTTCCCAAAAAATATATTGTGAAATAACTAAATTCAAGAAAGAAATATTTAATTCTTACGGTCAAATTGCCAAAAGAGAAAATTGTTTTATTAAACTATTAAATGGACAGAAAGCAAACTGTTCAAGAATAAGAGAGGGAAACAAAAAAATTGAAGAACTACAAGAAGGAGCCGTGTTAATTACCGGCCAAAATATTGTTAATAGTACCATCCTGAATGGTTTTTTTTTAGTACTTTTTAATGATTCTACGATTATTAATAACAAAACTTTTGAAAATCCGACACGAAAAATCTTAAATTACTTGCAACATAATCAATTTCTCGATTACGAGATCAACAAATATATAATTTTTAGCAACTCAGACCTGTCATTTGGTAATATGAACATTAATATATTAAGTCCCTAAACTCAATAACGTTTAGTATCCACTGTCGTAACGTTTATAATATTGTTCTTCTTATTAATAATTAGCTATAAATCAATCAAATTGTTAAGGAGGCTTCGGCAAAGCGCAATAAATCTAATTTCAAGCCAAAATTTTGCGAATCAAGATTCATTACCAGACTCTTTAAATATTGCACTAAAGCAATTATCCGAAAACCCATAATGGTCCGGGACGAACCATTTTAACAGGGGGGAGAGTTATGTGATGGCTTGCCATCCATTTAATATTGTGTTTGAAAACAAATTTACTTACAGATCCATTTCCAAATCGCTTAACGTGGGAGCTGCAAAATTGCAGTTTGTGAAAAAGCTGCTTGCCGAGGTTTCTTGTAGGCAGAAGAAAAATGTAAGAGTCAGTAACAGTCAGTCTTAGTATTAGTCCAGTCTCAGTTAAGTCTTAGTTTTACGTTTGAAATGCGCTCTGCGCAATTAAAATATTATTTTGTTTTTTGCAATGTAAGGAAAATAAATTTGCATGTCAAAATGGAATGAAGAATAACAATGAAGCGTGTGAGTGAGAGTGATACAGCATGAGGGCAGGCAAAACATATGAAAATTTGTTTGCTTTATTAAAAAAATATATATTTTTGCGACCAAACATAAAATTTGATCTTTTTTCCCCCTGTAAAAACACTCGTGACAATCTGTATATAATATATATAAAATAAATATGTTCCTTTTCAGTCGGCGTTGCAAAACCAACTAAAAACAAGCTCTATCGCAATAATTAAAAGAACAACAGAATGCACATTCGTATGTATCCGTTGTTTACGCATTTGTTTTCCCGACGGCAGTCGACAACCAACGGCCGCACAACCGTTCAACACAAAGTCAACTTTATATGTGTATGTTTGCTTATGCACAACAACAGCAACGATGGCGGTTTTTTCGCTCTCACAAAAAATACGAATACTTTTGTGAGAGTAAAAAGGCAAGCAAGAACCGAAGTGATGCACAAGCATGGTAGAATCATGGTGGAATTATACAGGTAAGCTCAGCGTTTAAAAAGTACGCTACATTTTCGTAGCAGCTGCTTGGGCTCATGGTATAATTATACAGGTAGTCTATTCCGGCTCACCGAATTCTTATTTTTTGTGAGAGCGAAAAACAGCGAAAAAGCGGGAAAGCGAAAAGAAAACCACCCTCGTTGCTGTTGTTGTGCATAAGCAAACATACAAAGGTACATGCATACATATGTATAAAAACTGTTTTTTTGTTGCTGATGCTTGCTTGCAACACCAAATTAACCGCTGCACAAAATAACTGCATATGCTCAAAAACTATGCGCAGACACAACCTTCCTCATGCAAATTCGCAACGAAACTAAAATTAAGAATTTTCGTGAGAGTGAACTTAGGGAATAGACAACCTGTATAATTCTACCATGCTTGGGCTCTGTTAATTTTCAATATGTGCTATAGCAGTCGCAGCTGAAAAGACAAAAACTAATAGAGCCGATCGTAGCTCGACGCTCGCAGCTGCGACAAAATTCAGAGCCTAAGCAGAAGCGTGCTTTGTGCACACGGATCGAAAGAATATTTGCACTCGGGATTTTACACACAAAATATTTCGACTGCGGCCGCTGCTGCCCATGGTAGAGTAATAGAGTTTCTTAAGATCATAAATTTGGTGAGAGTAAAAAAAGTGAGAGAGAAGCAAACAAAAAGACTAGCTGGCACACAAGCATGTACACATGTACTGCGTGCTTTAGCTATGAAAAGCTATGTTGTATTTACACATAGCATATACGTGCATGTGTATGCTTGCAAATGCTGCAAATAAAAATATTCACGCAATAAATAAAACAACAATTCTTGTGTTTGCACCCATACACATGTACTGCGTGCTTCAGCTGAAAAAAAATCATGCGCATCGCCAACCTACCACATCAACAGTCGCAACAAGACTGAAAACTATGATCTTCGTGTGTGAGCGAGCGCACTCTCTATTACTCTACCATGTTAATTCTACCATGGCTGCTGCCGAAGCTGCGAGCTCGACTGCCGTGCCTGTCGAATAGGCACGCATTTCAATTTGATTGCGGTACCCGAACGCTGCTGGGCGATTTCAGCATACACAAAAACTGCCTTGCTCTGTTCAAAGCGGCTCGCAAAGAGCCTCAGAGCATTGTTGATAAACTGCAGGTAGAAATATTGGCAGCCTTTTCATTATGCGGAGACATGTGTAGAGCACTTGCGAGCTGCTGCTGCAAATGTTGATAATAATGTTTAGAGCAGTGCTCAAATGTTGATTGTAGCTGATCCAAATGTATACGGTAGATAGAATATGTTGATAATAATGTTTAGAGCAGTGTTGAAATGTTGACAGTAGCTGATCCAAATGTTGATATGTATTTGCTGGAGGAACTATTAACGGCTGTTTAATTGTGTTGGTAGATAGACTTTTAGTTTGATTTAAAAACATTTATTTTCTATTATTACTACTACTAATTAACAATTAAAGGCATATAACAATTAACATTTTTTGCAATAAAAAAAAAATTGGAAAGTAATTGAACAGTTTTAAAGTAACTATATTTAACTATATTTGCAATAAAAACAAAAAAAATGAAAAGTAATTGAAGAGTTTTAAAGTAACTACAGATATTAAACCATGAACGAAACCACCCCCATTGATGTTGTTGTGCGTAGGCAAGTATATTTAAATTTTTTTTTTGTGCTGGTGGTTGCAACTAGAGTGGCTTATTTTTTACCGCTGCACAAAATTACGGTAAATGCTGGAAAACTATGCGCTGAAACATCCTTTCTCGTGTAAAATATCAACAAAACTAAAATAAGGTTTGAGTTGCGAAACTTTTCGGGAATATCTTACCTTGTTTAATCTACCATGATGCGGCACTTGTATGTATATATGTATGTATGCTGGAAATTAAATAAAAAATCATGTTGTATTTACACATAGCATACACGTGCAAGTGTATGCTTGCAAATGCTGCAAATAAAAATATTCCCGCAATAAATAAAACAACAATTCCTGTGTTTGCACACATACACATGTACTGCGTGCTTTACCCTGCAAGAAAAAAAGCTGGTTCCGAACCACCCCGACAGTGAAACTGTGTGTCCCAAACCTAGTATGATTGCATGCGGCTAACTAGTATGCTTAACATGGGCTTGTCATAGGAAGCAACCAGAATTTTTGGGTAGGATGTTGAACTGGTAGCAAACTGGTTCGCCTGCATATGGGACAAAACTAGTTGCTTCCGTTCTAGAATATAATAATTCGTTTGGGTATGCACTCGTTCTAGTATATTTAACCCAAATAATGAACTAGTTAATATTGTTGTATTAAAATATTAGTTTATTTTATTTAATTTGTAAACATTTTATTCACTTATAAGTACAACAACTCTTAAATTATAGACAGATTGAAAATTAACAGATTTTTTAATTATTTATTTATTTATTTATATAAAGCTAGTTCACACTTAAAAGATATAAACTAACACTAACGAAAGAAAGCCATGGCTACCAGGGCCTTTAGCTAAGATTTTTAAATTATATACATACATGTGCTTAACTTAAATTTAAATGTTCATTATAAAGCAATTTTAGGTAACTACGTTATTATCAATTTTTTTGAAAATAAATAGCACAAGTAGTTTCTTATATTTATAAAACTGAAAACAGACAACTTATATGTTATATGTACCTATAGAACTGAAAATAAAATAAAAACAATTATTTGTAATAAGTACATATTAAGCCGAAAATAAAAAGATGGCGTACGTTCAAGTCGGGCGCAGACGACTTTGGGATACCCTGTACCACCACATTGCAATTAGGTCCGAAATATTGCTTAAGACCTCCAAAAGATACAATATTTTCATAAACAAACAGAAATCAGTCGAATTTTGCACCAAACTATTTTTTTGGCCGATCGGTCCTATGGGGACTATATGATATAGTCAACCGATTTTGATCAAATCTAGTACACTGATTGGAAACTATAAAAAACTTCCGACTACCAAATTTGGTTCCGATATCTTCAAAACCAAACGAAACACAACGAATTTTGTAAAAAAAAGTGTTTTTTTGACCGATCGTTCCTATGGGAGCTATATGATATAGTCCACCGATTCTGATCAAATTTGCTACATGGCTTGGGAACTCTAAAACACTTCGAAACGCCAAATTTGGTTACAATATCTTCACAAACAAACGAAACACAACGAATTTTGTACAAAAAAAAATTTTTCGACCGATTGATCCTATGGGAGCTATATAATATAGTCAACCGATTTTGAAAAATTTTGGTACTGTGCTGGGTGTCTCTAAAAAACTTCTTAATGCCAAATTTGGTTATGATATCTTCATAAACAAACGATATATCCATCTTAAACTTTTGCTTTTTTTCGAGGTCCTCTGAAACACCCCTATGGGAGCTATATAATGTTATCACAATATCAAAAAAATAAAATAAACTTGTCTCCTATGGATTAATAAGGGATCTAATCTGAAAGTTTGGTTGTTCTAGCTATTACCATCTCTGAGATCTAGGCGTTCATACGGACAGACGGTCAGACGGACAGACGGAAATGGGTATATCGACTTCTCTAGTCACTCTGATCATACTTTAGGTAACTTTGGGGTTTATCCGACGTTTCCTTCTGTATGTTACATACATTTTCGGCTTGCACAAACTTAATATACTCTTTGTACCATAGGGTACAGGGTATAACAAAAAACTTTTTTGCGAAAATGTGGCAGAAATTGGAAAACTTTTAAGGAAAAACATTCCAAGTGGCTATCGTCAAAAATGATTTTTTCATTCGATAGCTTAGGTTCCACATCTTCAACCAAGCCTATAAAGTCATTTTCAAACACAGTAGGACGTCCACCGATGGAATATAGCGATGCGGGACCACGTTTAAAGAGAAAGTTAGCATCCGATTTAGCAGATAAACAACGCCGCAACACGCCACTTCTTATGCAAGTTGCTGCAGTTTCGGTAAAAATATCAAAGGAAATAGACATGGTTTAATATTAAGAAATACTTTGCTTGCTTCAAATGGCCCAAATGTAGTACCCTTAACGCCCAATGAGGCTTTGGCGTTTTTGCCGATATTGCAACATTCAGGAGCTTCACAAAAGCCGATCTTCCGATATTTATCCCAGTTACGATAGAGTAAGAGAAGCCAAATCCAAATGTAGGGCTTTGGGAATTATGGTAACCGATAAATAAAAGATAAGCTAAAAGCAAAAAATTACCATTACCGGCAGCTGTGATTGACCTTTTAGAACCGCAAAGTTTTAAAATTAATTGTGATACTTATATCCTAAATAATAAAAAATTCACGTGCAGTAGAAGCACGCGTTAGAAGTAAAACTTTTCGCCCAACTTATTTTTCTACGCTGTTTTTATTTTTATTTGCCGTCTTAACATTACTTTGGAGTTTAAACGGTGTCTTAACAATCAATTATTATATGTAATACATAGTTACGAAAGTGAAGGAATGCGAGCTTGTACTGCACGTGAATTTTGTTTAATTCTGCTATTGCTTTTTGTACGATTTTTTTAGGCCCTCAGCGCAAAAAAAACGTTATGAATGTCATATTATTTGTACTCCTTAGCTGAAACAAAACGTGAGAGTGACTTCAAATATGCAAACTTGTCAATGTAAGCAATGTACATAAATAATATATTAAAATTTGTATTTATATTTTATTATATTAAAACTGAAAATACAGTTAGCTCAATCGCAGTGCGTATAGGCCTATGCCTAATCCACAAACAATTACAATTACAGTTAGCTCAATGTGTAGCTTCAATATTCATACAAAAATATCTTTAAGCATCACTTTTACTTTTATGCCAACGCATAAGTAGTGCGAATAGAACCAAATCAATAGTAATTCCTCTGCGCTGAGCGCGTAACAAAGCAGCATAAAAAGAAATAGAGAAAGAATTAAACAATATAACTGTCGCGCAATGCTACTTGGCTTTGTTGTTCGTGCAACTCTCACCTCCCCCGCGCCGACTTCTACTTCGTTCTTTGCGCAGCTAAGCGCGATCTTATTTTGTAGCCAACCACCCACCACCAAACAGCACCAAGGCCGCGGCATTGCATGGGGAGTAGCAAGCAAAAATACGAGCTGTCACACAAGCTAATGCATGCACACTGGTAAGGGAAGTAGTCCGGTTGTGGACATAGTTTGCTATTTCAGCCATAACTTTTGACCAAGTCAATATTTTGCAGACATATGCATATCAGTGGAAAGCTACAGACATTGGCTAACTACTGAAAAAAGAATTTACTTGATTCCATGAAAAACAAAAAGTTATTAAGCTTTTTCTGGAGTAGTCAATTTTTACGAAAAAAAAAAAATTTAACCGGTTGTGGACAATTCTGGAGAGCGCCCTTAAAATAGGAAAATATGGAGTAAAACATCACTTTATAGGATAAAACGAAATTTATTTTGCCTTCATAGCAATATCAATGAAATTAAAATTAAAACAAAAATAAAAATTCAGCTACTCATCGTCCGGATCAATATTGCAATGCTTGCAAACATAAAAGCCAGCTTGCAATTCAGCGCATCTCAAATGCACCAGCCGGTGGCACGTGTTGCATTCGATGGTGTTGTGAGCTGTCATTCGAATTGATGATGATGATGGATCCATTTTTCTATTGGCGCGTCTAGCCGACGGTTTCATCTTAGCACGTTTAGCCGACAGAGACGCTGTTGTTGCTGAAGCTGCGGTTTTAACTACTTGCGTCGCTTTATATGCTTTGTTTACTGGTCTCTTAGCGGCTTTATCCTTCAATACCGACAGCACTGGTGGCAATGTGAGAATTGCGCCTTGCATGGGCTTCCGGCCACGGTTTGAAGACTTCCGTGGCTTAGCTCCATGCAAAGGCCCTACTTCGATTAAAATCGAGTGGCTATTCAACGAGGCAGCTCTCGATGTCGATGGCTCTGGGGTGGTGGCCATTTTTTCGACATGCCCAACAGCTGGATCAAGCAACACAATTCGGCGCTGCTCATCTTCATCGGCGCAAGTCTCGTTGGAAGCCTCTTCAATGTTTTGCTCGACAGCTTCGATGAAATCCAGTTCATCGAAAATGTCTGGTTCGAACGGAAAAATTCCTGTTGATTGAAAGCCGGATTTAATTTTACCGGGACTCAAAGTCAGATCAAGAGTCTTACAGATCAATCCAGCAAGATGACGGATTTCTAGGACCTTGCAAAAAGACGTAAAAATTAAAAATTGAACATTTTAAAGAAAATTGATTGAGACAATTACGTTGTCATGCGTCAAAACAACACTTAAAAAGCGGTGCCTTTAAATAAAAGAACCTTGTCATTGCATAAAGCCTTACTTTGTTGGCATTGTTTTTTTACCAAGCGGAACATTGCGACTTGAAGACGGTTTTGACTGGACCGAAGACGGAAACGTCCAAAGGCTGAAATCGGTGGCTGCAATGTGGCGGAAAAGAGAGAACGTGGATTCTCTACGGCCAAATCTAGTGCATCCACAGAAAGATGTGAGGCGTGGTTGTCGAGCAAAAGCAAAACTGGGGATTGCAATGTTGGTCTTGCGAAAGTGATGAAATGGTGCATAAACCGAACAAACTCAGGTTGAGCCATCCAACCAGAAACATTGGCAAAGCCAGCTGAATCACATGAAAACAAGAAAACAAATTAATTTATTGAATAAAGTGCAAAAAAATTCGAAAAAAAAGTGAACAACTAAATTACCTGCACCAGAAGACACATTTTCAAAAAAGTTTGCATTTTTTTCTCGGGAAAAGAAAAAACGGCGGCAAACTATTTCCACTGGCGTCGATGGTCAAAGCCATGGTGATCATGGTTCCCCGTTCGGCTGCCTCCAACTGCCCGACTCGCCGCACGCCCTCTCATGGCGATGATTCGCCCAATTTTAGTGGGGACTGTTGAGAAACCGGATTCGTCCATATTGTATATTCGACCAGCCGGAAAATGGAATTCATCCAAGAGATCACCCAAATTCTTGAAAAAAGCCTTGACGTTTGTCTTGCAAAAGGCATTGGACCGATTTATGGATGTCGGGCTTGCGCAGCACAAGGCGAGTATGGCGTGCCATGAACTTATAGTACCAGTGCCATCCAGCCTTCTCGTCCTCGTCCCACGATGCCGGATAACCTAAGCCTAGCTTCTTGGCGAATTGATAAGCCAATTTCTTCAGTTCATTAATGCTCAAGCCGTAATAGTGCCGAACGCACTTTAACACATATTCCACCAAGGCATCCTCCTGGTCCGAAGTAAAGATCTTGAAGTTGAAGCGAAAAACAACTAATTTATTGAAAAATATGCGAAATGCATTCGAAACAAAGGTAAACAAATAATTACCTGATTGGATGGCACACGTTGGGTACATCTATGGATAAAACCTAGCAAAACACCATCTTCGACATTCGAAATGTCGCCAAGCTGATCATCGATTTTCTGAAGGTAGCGATGTAGGCTACTCCGAGGAATGCCGTAGGCTGTAGCTGTCGGTTTTATGGGCTCTTTGTCGATTTTGCACCGTTTAATTGCTTCAACGTAGGCATTCAAATAAATTTTTGGATTTGGCATGGCTAACAATCAGAGCTCACAAAAAATTGGCTTTAAATGACCACTTTTCAATAATTTTTCGCGGAAAATTGTATTTATTGTAGTGATGCGTGTGATAATTTAAACTCAAGTATACATAAATATGTAAACAAGCGTCAGTGTGTATGCATCAGCTTAAATTTGCCAGTGGGTGTACCAGCTAGTATTTTTGTTTGCTAACTGTACTTTTTTCACCCTTTTTCTACTTTTACAAAATTTTCGCGCCCTAGCCGGCAGACTTACTCTGGTCACACACAAGCATGTATACATTCTCATGTTAACAGTTATTTGCGAGCTCTGCTAAAAATACACAAAATATAACGGTTTAAGTCAAAAAAAACTAAGTGTCCACAACTGGTAAAATTAAGTGTCCACAACTGGGAAATGTAGAGTTGTACATGTAACATTTTGATCAAACCTTTATAAAATAACAAAATATATTGAATTTCCTGCATAAATATTTATTATACCAACCTTTTTGCAACTATTCACTTTAATTTATCGCACTTTAAACACAAACAAAAAATAGATCACTTTTGATTTTTGCACATGAAAAAATGTGATCCACTGTAGCTGCTAAACGCATGCGTCGTTTGCTTCGACATTAGCAATAAAACATGGTGCTGACATTACGCACAAACGACAATTTAAAGATCTGCTCCATCTCCTCACGTTCAAAAGTTATGGGGGGGTGTCCACAACTGGGTAATGTCCACAACCGGACAACTTCCCCTACTTGTATGTTGAATTTCCACTTTGAAGCCCAATAACTTTTGATGTAGACATGATAGAACAAATATTTTTTTTAATATAAAAAATATAATATTTTTCTTACATGCTTATACAATAATAAGCCATAAAACTTCAAGTAATATGCATACAAACTTAATAAGACTAAAAAATTAGCGATTTTTACGCACATAAATTATTCGGACACTTGTTACCAAATAAGGAATATTGTTAAAATTTTTTTTTTTTTTTACTTTTATGCCTTAAATTTGGGTTTTATAATGGCTTTCAAGCGATGCCTCATATTTTTTAAGGATCTATTGGTCTCCTGGGGGTCAATCTTCTCGAGCTGTATAGTTATTGATGTTTTTGACGATTCCTTTGGTGTTACTTGGTGCTACCTTTAAATTTATTCAATCAAATGTCAAGGGTTTGCTAGTACGGACACTGGAGTAGAGTTTTCAGTTGCTTGCAAATTCATAAAAAACCTACATGGCCAAAGATTTTAACTACTCTTGATCAGCGAATTCTGATAGGAGCTGTACTTAAGACTTCAAAAATTTCCATGCCAGTAGTAGATTAATATGTGAAGAAGCATTGTAATACAAAATTTTGACTCAAAAAGTACGCTATGGAAAATACAATGCTATGTTTCAAATGCTATATGCAAATTGCAAAGCACTAATTTTCGTTGCTAATGAAAACCAATGGCTAGAATTCACGAAACACCAAAAAAATTACCGAGGTTTGATTGACTGATTTTTCGATGCAAATTTTAATATACCAAATATTCCATGGCGTACTTTTTGAGTCAAAATTTTTTTCCTGCAGGGCTCTTGCTTTAGCTGACCAGCCACGGCCGCTCATGACCACCAACACAACGTCAGCGTCAATTCATCAATGCGAAAGAGAAAATCAAGACAAACGCACCAAGGCCACGGCCATGGTAGAATAAACAAGGTATGCTATTCACTGCACTGAAACCTTATTTTTAGTCTGAGCGAAAAAGTGAGAGAGCGAAACCACCCCCATTGCTGTTGTTGTGCGTAGGCAAGCATATTAAAAATTTTTTTTTTATGCTGCTGGTTGCAACTAGAGTGGCTTATTTTTTACCGCTGCACAAAATTACGGTAAATGCTGAAAAACTATGCGCGGAAACAACCTTTCTCGTGAAAAATATCAACGAAACTAAAATAAGGTTTGAGTTGCGAAAATTTTTCGGGAATAGCATACCTTGTTTATTCTACCATGGCCACGGCTTTGCCGTGAGAGTAACAAAAACTGAGAGAGAGAGAAGCAAGCACAAATACGAGCTGGCACACAAGCTAATGGCAAACACTGGCACTTGTATGTATGTATGTATGTATGTATGTCGCTGTGTTGTATTCACGCAATGCAACAAAAACAATTCTTTCGTTTACACACATACACATGTGCTGCGTGCTTTAGCTGACCAGCCGCGGCCGCTTTACTCCCCTTTCAATAACTCATGACCACCAACACATCGTCAGCGTCGCAATGCGAAAGAGAAAATCAAAACAAACTAACGTTTTTTTCGTTTTACAAAATTTCAAAGTTAGGTTAGGTTAAGTAGGCAGCTCAGTTAACTGAGAGCACCCCGAGACCATGAGGTCCATTGAGGGAAAGGAAGAAAGGTGTTGGAGAAGGGAGTAGGGAGGGAAATTTCAAAGTTACTCCCATAGAAATTCACATTCATTCATTGACGCATTATTCACTCACGCATTGATTCATGCCCAAAAATGCACAATGCCCAACAATGCCCAAAAATGCACAACGCCGCCTAAAAAGTTTTACTTCAAAAATTCACGTGCAGTACAAGCACGCGTTAGAAGTACAACTTTTTCACTCACTTTTATACGCTGCTTTTATTTTTATTTATTTTCGCCGTCTTAACATTACTTTTGAGTCGAAACGGTGCGTTAACAATCAATTTTATTATAATAATTTTGAAAGTGAAAGCATTCTCATTCCAGAGGCATCAGATTTGTGATGCCAATTTTTGTAAAATTTATAGCAAAAAGAAAAGATCAAGTCAAATGATGTATCATTTTATCTTTCTGATGTATGTATATGTTTATATTAAAGGCTTATATTCGTAAAAGATAAATTGTTTAAATTACGCATAGTACCGTTGCTTAATGGTTTAAGGACTATCCAAAAATTATCTATCAAACAAAACATGCATATATTGGCAACAATTTCGACCTTTCTCTAAGTTTGATAGAAAAAAAGATATCATGGAAAAACCGTACCCACACATGTATATTGTCAGGGGCGGTGCCACGGCCCCTATCCACAAATACGAAAACTCGGTTTTAGACTTACAGCAAGGCCACTAGCAATCCCCGAAAGTTTCATGCGTTAAGTATTTTTTTCCAGATGAAACTCTTCGTTTACTGTACTAGTAGCGCACACACACTATATAAAACCGAGTCACTACTCTGCCGAGCCATCAAACAAACGCAGTTGCGTTATAATTTGTTTGCAGAATTTAATTTAGAGGGCCAAAATTATTGCAATTTAATTTCTTAAAAAATCACGATTGCATTTTTTAGACGTTAAGAATGCTTTATACACTTTACTAGCTTTAACCGGAACCGAATTAAATGACCTTTTAAAATGTACCAACATTTATTACCAGAGCAAGATTCTTTTTATTTAATGCTGATGAAATCATAAATTAACTTAACAATTCCGCCTTTATATTAAATAATGCGGGATTATGTACGGTTGCACAACTACTACCATCCTTGCCAAAATGCAGTTCACAAATTGACTAACCAGACAATTGAACAGAGCAGAGCGAGACAAAAAAAATGTAATACAGTCGAGGCGGTGCCCGACAGTGTAATACCCTGTACCTTTTTTTCTCGAAAAAAGTTTTATTCCTGCATATTCTTTCTATGAACTTTCCAATTGGAATATTTTATTTGTTGGTGCAAAACGATATTTATACCTATGAGTTCCGCAAATTTTAACCGATTTTGATGAAAATCGAAATTTACGTCAAAGAAGTTATTTAAAGTATATGAGGAAAGTTTTAAAGGGATGTGTTGAGGGGTGTGGGAGAAAACACGATAAATCGATTGCGGGGGGTGGGGGGCCTGCATTGATAAAATTTTGATGTAGATTGGTTCATTAGAGCCACATGAATCAGCTTACCAAAAATTGTGATTCTAGTCCATTTGTTACTATAATTACGTAGAGTCAAATATTAACGCAATTTATAGGGAAGGGGTAGTGAAATTTGTACATTTTAGGCTATAACTTTTGTTGTATTTGTCCGATTTTGTTTATTTTTGACATACAGATGCATACAACCACAATGCATCGCTCTGTTAAATTTCAGACTAAAATATTAAACGGTGTAGTCAAAAACCGCGAAACTCTGCTACGGGGAAACGGGGAAAGATATGGACATGATTCAACAAACTTGATCTTCTCAGGAAATATGCGCATCAGCTGGTAAAGTTTCGTATCTCTAGCTCTTATAGTCTCCGAGATCTAGGTGTTCATACAGACAGCCAGACGGACAGACGGACAGACGGACATGGCTCAATCGCTACCCGAGGTTATGATAAGCATTTTGGTATAAAGGACTTGGGGTCTGCCACGCCTCCTTCTTGCCGTTACATACATTGCACAAATCTAGTATACCCTTTGTACCTATTGGTACAGGGTATAAAAATGTTATTGAAAAAATGCAAGAGAATTACAACAACAACAAAGCAAAAAAACGCAAACGCTCTCAGTAGATGCCTAAATTGTTATTGTTTAACTCTGCAATTGCTTTTTGTACTTTCTTAGGCGCTCAACGCAAAGAACACGTTATACTATTTGTACTCCTTAGCTGAAACAAAACGTGAGCGTGAGTTCAAGTTTGCAAACTTGTCAATGTAAACAATATATAAAAATTTGTATTTACATATATTTTATAATATTACAAGTAAAAATACAGTTAGCTCAATATAAGTAGCTTAAATATTAATACGAATATTCACAAAAACATCTTTAAACATCACTTTTACTTTTATCTATCACCTTCGCTCTTCCAACGCATAAGAAGTGCGAATAGAACAAAATCAATAGTAATTGCTCTGCGCTGAGCGCGTAAGAAAGCAGCATAAAAAGAAATAGAGATAGAGTTAAACAATGTTGCTGTCGCGTGATGCTGCTTGGCTTTGTTGTTTGTGCAACTCTCACCTCGCCCGCGCCTTCTTCTACATCATTCTTTGCGCAGCGCGATCTTATTTTGTAGCCAGCCAAACAGCACCAAGGCCACGGAATTGCCGGCTGGAGTGTTTTAGTTTTGTGAGAGTAACAAAAAGTGAGCGAGAGAGAGAAGCAAGCAAAAATATGAGCTGGCACATGGTTATAATACACTCACATGCTACTTCGTTATTCTTCTTTCCCTTTTGACATGCATACGTCGGAGCGTGACGCTACCTTATTATTATACCATGAGCTAATACATGCGCACTGGCACTTGTATATATGTATGTACACAGAGCACACAAATTATTCGGACACTTCGAATTTGCTACTTTGAAGCCCAATAACTTTTGATGTAGATATGATAGAACAAAAATTTTAATATTGAAAATACAACATTTTCCTTACATGCTTATATAATTAAAAACCATAAAACTTCGAAAAATATGCATAAAAACTTAATAAAACCAAAAAATGAGCGATTTTTACGCACAAATACATATTTATTATTTTGACACTTGTTACCAAAAAAGGTATTTTGTTAGAAAAATGTCTTTTTTTTTACATTTTATGTTTGATAAGGCTGCCTTTGGGTTTTATAATGTCTTTCAAGTGATGCCTCATATTTTTCAAGAAACTATTGATCACCTGGGAGTCAATCTTCTCGAGATGTATAGTAATATATTTTTTTGACGATTCCTTTAGTGTTACTTGGTGCTACCTTTAAATTTATTCAATCAAATGTCAAGGGTATGTTACACTGAAGACTGGAGTAGAGTTTTCAGTTGCTTGCAATTACGTATTAACCATTCCTGACCGCTAATTGCGTCAAATTCATAAAAAACCTGCGTTGCCAAAGATTTAAACAACTCTAGATTAACGAAATCTGATAGAAGCTGTATTTGAAACTCCAAAAAATACTATCCCAGTAGTAGACCAATATGTGAAGAAGCATTGTAATACAAAATTTGTACTCAAAAGGTACGCCATGGAAGGCACGATGCTATGTTTCAAATGGTATATGCAAATTGCAAGGCACTAATTTTGGTTGCTAATGCAACCAATGGCTAGAATTCACCAAACACCAAAAAAATTATCCGAATTTTATTTGGTAGATTATAATTTTCATCGAAAAATCAGTCAATCAAATCTTGGTAATATTTTTGGTGTTCACGCAATGCATACATACAAAAACAATTCTTTCGTTTACACACATCCACATGTGCTGCGTGCTTTAGCTGACCAACCGCGGTCATTTTACTCTCCGCTCCATACCATGACCACAGCACGCTCTACTTCGTGTCTGTGTCATCAGAATCAGAAAAAACGCGCCGAAACTAACATTTTGACTAGCAAAATTTCAAATTTACTCCCTACGAAAAGTCACAATGCCGCCTAAAAAGTTTTACTTCCATAATAATTTTACAGATGGTAGATAGTTTTTTTTTTTTTTTTTTTGCTTGTTTATTAGGTTTGTTGTATAATTTGTGAATTTCGTAATAAACAAAAGATAAATAAATAAATTAATTCATACAAATGACTTAAAACTAAGTTCCCATATATGTTTGATAACAAATTTAAGTGACTATTGTAAATGATTTAATTTCTGAATGGTAATGGTTAGATTAATTAATGTTACATATAACGAAAAACAATAAATGAAAAACATTATTTATATATTGTAGTTAACATAAAAAAAAAAAATACAAAAAAAAAAATAAAATAAAAAAAAAATTCACGTGCAGTACAAGCACGCGTTAGAAGTAAAACTCTACGCTGTTTTTTTTTTCTTTAGTTTAGCCGTCTTAACATTACTTCGCAGTTCAAACAGTGTCTTAACAATCAATTATGTATTATAATAATAATGAAAGTAAAGGAATTCTCGTTCCAGAGAGATATCTGATATATGTGATGTCAATTTTTGTTAAATGTATAGCTAAAAGATAGAACACGTCAAATTATAATTTCTATGCATATTTTATTTTTCTGATGAAGCATTTTGACAGTTATATATTAAAGGTGTTGGATTAACTAATATTTTTTAGTTAATTGTTTTTATATAAATGAAATGAAACGAACGTATTTCTAAACGTTATAAATTTTATTGTATTGTTGTTGTCACGCAACCGTGTAAGTTAGGTTACAGTGACGGCACATAACCTCACAACCGTATGTTTAGCAAAGACTAATTTGATCTTGGAACGCTGACGGCAATGCAAGGGTTGCAGCGCTGCCAAGAATCGTACACATTATAATACATAAATAAATATATATAAATAGATAACTATTATATTGCAGTAACCAAAGAGATAAACAATTACACTAGTTTACACGAAAAATGAACCTTCGTGAAAAAGTGTTTTTTAGGGTGATTTGGGGTCGAGAAACACGAAAATGGAAATCTTTTTTTTTCTTTTTTTTTCTTAAGCACCGTTTTCGAGATATTTTCGAAAAACATGCTTTTGGGCTCTTATTTCAGTTATTCGTCAATATCTCGTGAGCCAAATTTTGTATCGACATAAAAGATAATTAGATCGAAAGGTATTGATGTGCTCTTCACAGTGATATATAATTATGTACAGGTTAAGAACAAATTATAGAAGTTACAAGCAACCAAAATCGAAAAAACGTGTAATTTTTTTTTTTTAATATTGTTACAAAAAAATAAAAGTAGTTCAGCCGTCTTAACATTACTTTGGAGTTCAAACGGTGTCTTAACAATCAATTATTATAAAACATATGTACATAGTTATGAAACAGAAGGAACGCGAGCTTGTACTGCACGTGAATTTTGTTTAACTCTGCTATTGCTTTTTGCTTTTTGTACGATTTTTTTAGGCGCTCAGCGCAAAAAAAACGTTATGAATTTCATACTATTTGCACTGCTTAACTAACCAAACGTGACAGTGACTTCAAATATGCAAACTTGTCAATGTAAACAATATACATAAATAATATATTTTGTATTTATATTTTATTATATTACAACTGAAAATACAGTTAGCTCAATGTGTAGCTTCAAATATCTTTTAGCATCACTTTTACTTTTTAAGTAGTGCGAATAGAACAAAATCAATGGTTATTCCTCTGCGGTGAGCGCGAAAGAAAGCAGCATAAAAAGAAATAGAGAAAGAAAAAGAATTAGACAATGTAACTGTCGTGCATTGCTGCTTGGCTTTGTTGTTCGTGCAACTCTCACCTCCCCCGCACCAACTTCAACATCGTTCTTTGCGCAGCGCGATCTTATTTTGTAGCCAACCACCAAACAACACCAAGACCACGGCATTGCTGTGAGAGTAACAAAAAGTGAGAGAGAGAGAAGCAAGCAAAAATACAAGCTGGCACACAAGCTAATGGCAAACACTGGCACTTGTATGTATGCATGCATGTATGTATGTGGCTGTGTTGTATTCACGCAATGCATACAAAAACAATTCTTTCGTTTACACACATACACATGTGTTGCGTGCTTCAGCTAACATTTACAAAATTTCAAATTTACTCCCTACGAAAAGTCGCAATGCCGCACAGCTGGCACACAAGCTAATGGCTAGCACTGGCACTTGTATGTATGTATGTCGCTGTGTTGTGTTCACGCAATGCATACAAAAACAATTCTTTCGTTTACACACATACACATGTGCTGCGTGCTTTAGCTAACATTTACAAAATTTCAAATTTACTCCCTACGAAAAGTCACAATGCCGCCTAAAAAGTTGCTCTCTCAACAAGAAACGAAGTCATGACTCATGACCACGTCGCAATGCGAATGAGAACATCAAAAGCAGCTAACGTTTTTTGGGTTAACAAAATTTCAAAGTTACTCCCATAGAAAAATGCCCAACAAATCCAAAAATGCATAACGCCGCCTAAAAAGTTTTACTTCAATAAAAAAAAATAAAAATTTAAAACTTAAAACTAAAGAATACAACAAGAAAAAAAGAGTGGACTATGCCTACTTATTCATTAAGCCACCAGAATTGCGTGTTCACTATTTTTTTATCTTTATTAGGTATATCTGTATTAAATCTAAAGTCCGAAACATTTGCTGAATTTAAGTTAATTTTTCTGTACATGTGATAAAAAATTGGTATCATATTTTGGTTTTGTATGAGACCTCTTTTGTCCAAGTAAATGAATGTTTCAGGGGGGGCAAAACCGCTTTTGCAGCATTCCTGTAGGTATTTTTCATTTGTGTAATATGGAGCCAGAATGAGGTTATTATTAGGACAGTTCGTGCATTGCAGTATGTCTTCGAATGAGGTTTATTACAAAATTGTCTATTCTGATTATGTTGGATGCATTGTAAACTTTTTTGTTAGAAAAAAGTTTTGTGTAGTCAGATTGTGGAGTTCTATGCAATGATGTACAGCATCTTAAACATTTTCTTTCGAAAATTCTAAGTTTTTCCATATATGCTGGCGAAATGTTAAACCAAACTGGGCAACCATAAACAAGGATGGGTCTAATCAAGGTTTGATACATAATGACTTTAACTCTTTTTTTGATATGTTTTGAATAAAAAAGTTTCTTATAAATAAAGAAAGCTTGTTTCGCTTTGTTTAGCTGTATTTTTATATGTTTATTGAAGTATAAAAATCGATCTAGCTGTATGCCCAAATACTTCACTTGGTTTTTGTTTGCTATTATTTCATTAGTTATATTCGATCTTATAATAAATTTTTTCCAATTTTTTCGAATATCTGAGTTGCAGAGTTTAACGGGTGGACGAAAAAGAATTGACTCGCATTTTTGATAATTTATTTTAAGTTTCCATTTAATCGTGTACCTTTCAATTATTTCCAAATAAGCTTGGGTTTTATCGCAAATGCTCTGGATTGTGTTGTCTGCATGGTACACTATAAGGTCGTCTGCAAGTGCAATAATATTTTCTATTTTTTTTAATAGATCTAGTATGAATAAGTTGATGAATTGACTGTTCCTTGTTGCAGTCCATTTTTCAGATGAAACTGTTTTGTGCTGATAATATTATTGTTGGAAATAGAAAAAGTTTTGTTTGATATCATATTGTGTATTAAGATGATAAGGTGTAGAGGGAGTTTGTACTGTATTATTTTATAAATTAGACCTTTCAGCCATATCGTGTCGAATGCCTTTTGCAGATCGATTAGGCAAGCACCTGTGCATTTCTTTTGGTTAAAGTTCCATTGAACTTCAGAGGTTAGGAGATGAATAGCATGTATTGTTGAATGCTTATATTTGAAGCCAAATTGTCTGTCGTGAATTAGATTTTTTTTCTTACAAAAGTCTGTAAGGTTGGTGTTTATGCATATTTCAAAAATTTTGCTTATGTTCGGAAGAAGACTGATAGGTCTTAGATTTTTAAGTTCGTTATCGTTAATTTTTTTTGGAATTAAAATGACTTTGGCTTGTTTCCAAACGGTGGGGAAATATGAGTTGTTCAGCATATTATTGAACAGTGTACAGTAATCGGATATTGTTTCCTTGGGTAGATGTTTAAAAACAATATTGGGGATATTATCTGGACCAGTGGATAATTTACTTTTAATATTTTTAAATATATATAAGAGTTTTTGCTGTGTTATGAAGTATTAGTTATTTTCGTCGCTAAAATTGTTAGCTAGCCTGTTGCCGCTGAATTGTGTTAATGTTGTGTTATTAGACTCAAATCTGGCTTTTATGTCTAAAAATCGATTGAAAACATAATCTACCTGGTTATGGAAAGCGTTATCTTGTGTATTCTCGGTTGGAGAGTGCACTGATTGTAAGTATAAGCCAATGATTTCTATTATGTGATTTTTATTTCTTATAACGTATCTGTTACTTGTCACGTCCTTTTTAAGTGTTTCTGGGTCAATGTTGGCATCTCTTATTAGTTGAGTATCGTCCAATGGGACTTTGATATAGTTTAAGACTTGTGTTCTTTTTTGTATTGCTGAATTATTTTTTATGACCTGAAACATTTTGCTATTTTCTTTAGCTGTAATATTGGAGAGTTTATTTTGAATATATTTGTTAATTGAAAGTGTGATGTTATCTTGAATTAGTTTTCTAATTAGTTTTAATTTGGTTTTTAAAAAGTTGTATTCCGTTAATGGAAGCGTTCTCTCAAACCTATTATGTTTCATAATACTCGTTAGTATTTTGCTCTTCTCCTTATGAAGTTTTTTAATTGTATTATTATTTATCGGGTCGAGCAGGTCTGTATTTTTGGATTTGGGAACAGTCTTTTCTATTGTATTTGAAATTTTTTGATTAAGGTTTTTTAGGTGCATGTCAATTTCTGTATTTAGTAAATTCCTGTTATTAGGAACATAATCATTATTGTCAATAAGTAGTACTCTTTGGAATTTTTTCCAATTAGTGGTTTTGTAATTGAACTTGTGTACTGACGGTCTCTCTGTAAGTGTAAAGGGTATGTCATTTTGTCTAGAAGCAATAATCAGCATTCCATTATGGTCACTGTCGTAGTCTAGTGTAGGTAAGCAGTTTGCAGTATTATTATCTTGTTTTATTTCAATTCTGGTGTCCGCTAAGCATAAATCTATGAAAGAGTTTGAGCGGGGATAAGAAGGTTGGGAAGTTGCGTAGAGTTTGCACTTAAAGCTTATTTCGTTGTCGTTTAACCATTGTTTCATGATATTACCTTTTGTGTTGTTAGAAGTATTGCCCCAGTCAGTATGTTTACAATTCAGGTCTCCCGCAATTATATAGAAGTGATTTTCTTTATATAATTATAACGTTTCAAACAGTTTGTTGAGGTTTTCTTTAAAATGTTCACTATTATTACCCGAAGGCTGGTAAATTGCCAAAATAAATAGTGACTGATTTGTTCCAATTGGAATTTGTATTATGCATGTCTCGAGCGTTTTAAGCTTTTCAGAGAGTTCATCAAAACAAGAGTTAAAGTTAATGTTATTTTTGATTATAATAGCAGTTCCACCCCCTCTTATTGCATTAATTCTGTCTTTTCTTATTATAGTGTAACCATTGAGACTTATTTTATGTTTATTATTTAATTTCGTTTCACTCAAAAGTACAATATCGGGACTGTTTTCGGATAAGAATGACTGGAGGTCTTGCCTCCTGCTTAGATTTATTAATGAATGAACATTTATTGAGATAATTTTAAGATTGTTTTTTAGAATTTTACAAATATTGTTATTACTCATTATTTTCTAGAAGTGTGACGAGAGCGTCAATTCTGGCGGCTTGTACATTAAGTTGAGCTTGAAAATTATATATTTGGTTTGTTAAGTTTGACATAGTGTTTTTTACTTCTTCAAAAAATGAATTTGTGTGGTTTTGAGTAGGTTCTATAGGGACTGGAGCTGTGATATTATTATTACCTCTGAGGTTTTGTGCATAGCTTATATTAGGGTTAGTGGCTAAAGGCTTGCTTACTCTATTTTGGCTTAATTTTTGCTGCCTTATTTTTATTTTTTGCTGCAATTCTTTGTATTTTTCACAACCTTTGTAAGAGGCGGGATGTCCGTGTTTTTGGCAAAGAACGCAAAAGAGTTGGTTCTTGTCGTCCAAGTTTTTAGGTTTTGGGCACATTTTGCTGTGATGCGATTCGCTGCACTTAACGCATTTAGGTGGTAGATGGCAGTTTGCTGCGCTGTGGAAGAAACCTTGGCAATTCCTGCATTGTGTAATTTCAGGTCTTCTGAGGTTTTCCCATTTGACGTGGCGGTATAGAATGTTCTTGATGCTTTTAAGTAAGTTAACATCGCTTTCGGGTGAGATTTGCACCAGGAAAATCGGGAGTTTATTTTTTTGTTTGATTGAATATTTTGTTTGAAATTGAGTTACTTTAATGAATTTAAGTTTATCATTTTCGTGTTGTTGCAACTCGTATAATATTTCATTTGGCTCTGTTTCATTATTTAGACCTTTCAATAAAAGGGATTTTGCTTTTAAGTGTTTTGGGGTAAAAGTGAAGAAGTTTGCTTCAGTTTTTTCTAAGTTTTTGCAAACGTTGGTATAGTCATTAATTGTATTTACGAAAAGAGCTATTTTGTTGTCTCTGTATTCTTTTATTTGAAAGTATTCAATTTTTAAACCATTTTTTATGAAAGAAATTAGTTTATTCGAATTCACATTTCTTATATTGATTGGTGGAATACTTTTATTTATTTTGTTTTGATTTTTGTTTGAGTTTTGCTGGGTCTCATTATTATGTTGTTGTTGTTGTTGTATATTTATTTGAGCGATTTTTTCGATGCTCTTTTTACGGTTGTTGTTTTTATCTGCACACACGTTGTTGAAGTTTTTCACATGATTTGCAAATTCGTTTATGCATTCTTCGACATTATCAGGATCTGTATCAAGCAGTGCATAAAAGTTATTGCTTACTAGAACTTTTTCTGTTGGGTTATCCATTGTGTTTTGGGTTTTTCTTTTTCTATTAACCACATTGTTTTTATTGTTAACAAGAGATGAGTTTTGAGCACATGGCTCGCTCATAACGACTGTCGCGTTCCTGTGCTGTATTTTTAGGTTATGTACACACAGGCAAAATAAGTGCCAGAAAAGTCTCACAATTTTTGCACTGTCACTCAATAGCTTTTTTAATGATTTAATTGTTACAACTATTTGTGCACACAAATATACTTATGTTTAGCGATAAAATATATGTTGCCATGAAATTGGACTTGTCCATGAATTAATTTATTACAAAAATTTAATTTTTTACAAACGGAGAAAATTTTCCTCATCCGCACACGTGTTAGCGCTGCCAACTCACTCGGCAATACAGATGGTAGATAGTAGATAGACTATAGTGACACTGATAATTGTAACACTTCCATAGATGATGGCACTGATCATTGTGAAGACGAAAATGAAAATCTCTTTTCATCTGAATTATATGTGGAAATCAACTGTTAAAAATTGATTGCACTTTGCTTTATTCGAATTTTTCATATTATTTGTAAACTAAAATATAAATTGGCATAAATGAAACTAAACTATAAGTATATAATTAAAAAATCGCGTCATTAAGTTTGCATTATTAAAAAACCACACCCAGCCAAAATTCACCATATGTTGGCGGTGGGAGTGGGCGCTTTCGGATCGATCTGAATTTTATATCAGTTCTTATATATGTCATTACGAACAACTACTTTATCTTTTTGGCCCAATGTGCAGTGATAAAACAAACAGCGCGAAACTTGTTGCAAAACAAGTAAACTAGACCGTTCGAGCATTTGGCAAAACAGTTCCCTTTGTTGATATTGTAGTACATTGTAGACCATTGTGGAACATTATAGAACATTGTAGATTATTGTAGAGCTTTCTAGAACACTCTAGAACTTTGCCAATATACACGTGTACGTGTGTGAAATTGTTTGTACGAAGTGCGTCTCTACGCCGACAGAGGGCGTTAAATTTGGTTCGTGTCCAGAATATCGGTGCGAGTCTCCGCTCTTTCGACAGAGGTCACTTTTTGGCTTGTGTTGAATACGAGGGCGCTATGCCTAGTAAAGCGAGCAGTTGCTCTGCTAGCATGTGCAGCGACAGTAGCGTCGTCGCCGCCTTGTTGCCAGAAGTGGTGAAGAATAAGCGGAAGAGGACGTGTGCTACGCGAAATTCACCAACGCCGGACGACGCGCCGACTGCGAAGCGGTGCGCCGTTGAGAGCGCAGCTGAAACCGCTGCTCCCGCCGTGATACCGCCACCACTTCGCGATCTGGCTAAAGTTGCCGCCGTCGCTTTTCCTTCTGCCCCGCAGCAGCCAGCTATCGATCGTGTGCGCAAGACCGCGTGGGCGATCGCCGCTGAAGGCATGAATGCCATGCTCGATGAGGTAAAGGAAATGCGGCAAACGATGCACGAGGCACTTGAGGAAACCATTGGGCTCAACAAAGCGGATCGCAGGAGGATTTACGACGCCACAGCTCCCTATGACGAACTAATCATGGCATTAGTAGTCAAAAATGGTGAGCTGTCCAAAACAGCCGGATATATGCCCCCACCTGTTGCCAACCAACGCCCAAAGTGGCCTGTTGAGACATGGTCAGCAGTAGTGACGAGCCGGGAGCCGAACATTTCGGGTAAGCAAGGTAATGAAGGAGGGCTGTCACCAAAGAAGTCCAGACAAACTTAACCCTGGAGTTAAGTGAGGATGCATTGGACATACTTAGCAAGAAGGGGACTCTAGGGACTCCCCTCAGGGCATGGCGTACTCTCGGAGAGTTGCCCTATATACGGCACAGTGCTAGCGAGGGTGCATGCTAAACATAAATGTTTAGTTTCACCCAAGCGAATTGTGGTCGCGGACGAGCTGCTACCATCGAGCTCTGATTCAGGATGCGTGACTCAAGCCATCTGTTCGCACTAATACAGGAGCCTCACGTAGATGCCGCTTATACCCAGACATGCGAAATTAGGCTGCGTGCAAAGTGGACGATTCGGCCATCTGTATGCCCATAGCGCCGCTTACCACAGATTTTGGCATATGCGTGAGCGTCACAGGGAGATATGGCACTATCTTTCTCTGCTCCGTATACTGCCAATTCGACTGCGAGATGGAGCCGTACCTCTCGTACTGAGATGCGGTGCTACTGCAAGCCAGTAGCGATCCAGTCCATCCAGCGCCCCCATGCGGTTCAGCAAGCGCTCTCAGCGCACTCGCTGAGGCGTCAGAACCAAATCCGGGGTGAGCTGCTGTCTGAGTGGATTTTGGAGAGCCGTGCTAACGTGCTGAATATACACACCGAGGTGTGCACCTACCACCAGCTGATCACGGGCGCTCGAAGTGACATCGAAGTTAAGATGGTCAACAATGCAGCGTCGATGTTGGCCACATTCGACTGGAAAGTGGATGATTGACCACAACATTATTACTGTTGTGGCATTATTACTGTTGGCACTGCACGTTGGCGATTATTCAGAGATGAATTGGTAAGAATGGCAGCTGAACTACCGGAGAATGTCGCGGAGACACCGCCAGAGGAGCAAGCATCTGCACTGCGCTTGATTGTACACGATGTGTGTGATCGAGTGTTAGGCCACAGATCGCCAAAAGCAATGAGGAAAGTGGTTTGGTGGAATACCAGCCTTAGTACCAAGCGCCGTGAAGTCAGGAGACTCATGCGCAGGCTCCAGAATGCACGTCTTAGTAGCAACGACGATGCTGAGCGATTTGCTATTGACCTACGGATTTCCGTACGCCAATACAAGAAGCTAATTCTGTCGGCGAAGGAGAAGAACTGGCGACGCTTCATTGGAGAGCACACTGATGACCTATGGGGGCAAGTCTACAAGATTTGCAGAAGACGTAAGAAGCGCACCGAGATAGGGGCATTTCACTCGGATGGCAGGCTAGTCGTAACATGGTACGAATGTGCGCGAGTTCTCCTCCGTAACTTTTGCCCAGTTGCGGAGTCTGATGCACCCATTGCCATTCCGGATGGTGTTCCTCCAGCCCTCGAAGTATACGAGGTTGGTGCCTGCGTCGCTAGGTTGAAGAGCAGACGCTCGCCTGGCCTTGGTATCACCGGCACTATCTGCAAGCAGATATGGTGTGCCATCCCCCAGCATCTGACAGCACTGTTTTCACGCTGCGTGGCTGAAGGCTGTTTCCCTGCAGAGTGGAAGCGACCCAGAGTGGTTGCGTTGCTCAAAGGGCCCGATAAGGACAGGAGCGATCCTGCTTCTTATCGTGGTATATGCCTGTTACCAGTGTTTGGAAAAGTGCTTGAAGGTATAATGGTAAATCGTTTGAAAGATGTGCTGCCGGTAGGCAACAGATGGCAATTCGGCTTCAGAGCAGAACGTTGTGTAGAGGATGCTTGGAGACACGTTGTGAGCACTGTCGAGGCCAGCTCGGCGCGATATGTGCTCGGAATCTTCGTGGATTTCAAGGGTGCTTTTGACAACTTAGAATGGGATGCCGCGCTACGCCGAATCGTTGACTCAGGATGCAGAGAAGCCAACTTGTGGCGAAGTTTCTTCTCTGGCAGGAGTGCAAGCATGGTCAGCAGCTATGAAGAAGTAACTGTTCCGGTGACACGAGGTTGCCCACAGGGGTCCATCAGCGGTCCATTTATATGGAACTTGATGATGGATCTACTTCTTGAGCGCTTGGAGCCGCACTGTGCGCCAGCGCATATGCAGACGACCTGCTTCTCATCGTGGAAGGCAATGCGCGCGCTGCTCTGGAGCTGAAAGGCGGCGAACTGATGTCCATCGTTGGTGCTTGGGGAGCCGAAGTTGGAGTAGCCGTGTCCACCAGCAAGACATCCGTCATGCTGTTGAAGGGCACACTGTCTCCCAACAGGCGGCCACTAGTGCGATTTGCTGGAGCAAATCTGCCATATGCAGCGAAATGCCGATACCTGGGCATCACAGTCGCCGAGCGGTTGAATTTTCAACTGCATATCGCGTCTTTACGTGATAGGCTGGCTGGAGTCGTTAACGGCTTGGCACGCGTACTGCGGGTCGACTGGGGTCTCAGTCCTCGCGACAAGCGGACCATATATGCCGGACTCATGGTGCCTTGTGCACTGTTTGGTGCCTCAGTGTGGTATGCCCTGGTGATGAGACGAGCAAATGCCAGGAGGCACCTGCTGTCCTGCCAGCGGCTCATCCTGCGTGGTTGTGTACCTGTATGTCGCACAGTTTCTACTGACGCCATGCAGGTACTAGCTGGAGCTCCCCCGTTTGACCTGATTGCTATGAAATTAGCAATTAGGTTTAAACTGAAGCGTGACTACCCGCTTGTGGAAGGCGACTGGCTGTTTAACCGAGATTTGGCAAATCTCAGTTGGACGGACAAAATGGCCCTGCTGGACGAAGAGTTGCTATGTGCGTGGCAGCACAGATGGGATGACGGAGACCGACACGGGCGTGTCACTCACCGTTTTATCCCGGATGCAAGCTTCGTTTTCAGCAGACGTGACTTTGGTTTTAGTCAACGCGTCGGATTTTTGCTGACTGGCCATGGATCGCTTAACGCTTTCCTGCATGCAAGGTGCTTGAGCAACACGCCAGCATGTTTATGCGGCGCTGCGCTTGAGGATTGGCTGCACGTTCTTTGTGTATGCCCGCTGTATGCAGATGTGCGGCACCTTGATGGACTAGGGATACACGAAGTGGATGGACACTGGAGCTTTTCTGGAGTGCTGGAGACACCGGAGAGGATGAGGATGCTGACAGCATTTGCCGATGTCGTATTTACGCGGCGTCGGCAAATGATTGGACCACCGCAGGCGGATGGGTGACCAGTCCCGGGCAATCATGCCAAAACTGGCGGGGTTCCCCAAGTCCGAGTCTGTCGGGACTGAAAGGGGAGGGCAAACCGAGCCCTTAATTTCGGTACCACGGGTTGAGTATACGTCCAAGCGTACTCATTGAGGTCGGCCCCCTTGTGGGAGTATCGTGGTGGCTGTGGTTGATACCCAAATCGCGGGTAGAGTCAGCTTGGCTCGGCGTGGTGTTGCGCTTCAACCGGGTGCTGCTAGCCATAAAGCAGAAGAGGTGATAGATACACCTCGCTCCTCACCAAGGGGGAAATGCATGCCCGACAGTATGCTTTTCGAATTGGTACCAAAGAAAAATCAGTTTCGGCTGATGGCTCTGAGGGGCGTTAGTTGGCGCATTAATCCAGACTCATTGTGTTATATGTACACTTAGGTTGCATATTTGAACACCGTGGTTTTAATCCTGCAAAGGAACATACCACGTTAAATAAACTCCGGAAAGATCTGGTTTATCTGTCCCTATCTACTCCCACAGCCCCCTTTGGTTGTCGTAAAAGCGTTCGACGGCCAACAGGAGCAGACGTGTTTAGTGTGTGACTGCGTTTCGTTCACTAGGAAAGCAAACAGTGCAAATTTCGCAAAATGTTTGAAGGGGTTTTAGAACCTGGCTTGTCCCCCAAAAGATACTAGAAAACAGTTTTGGTCAATAATCCTACAGTTTTGAGTTTACAAATGGAAGTGTCGGAACTTGTTACAAAACAAGTTCAATGGGCCTAGACGTTTGTCGTAAATACAAACCCTTGTGCATGGGCACCGTGTTTTTAAGACTTTTAAGTGATATAGCACGTTAAATCACATTGGCGTTGATCCAAAGACTCTGTCCCTATCTACTCAGTTTGATTTCAACGTTGATCGCGAGCAGACGTGCTTATCGTGTGCGCGCATTGTGTGAAAGAAAACAGTGTAAAAACTTGTAAACAAGTTGCCGTTACTTGTGTCAAAACAAGTAAACAACAGTCGCGCGAGCATTTGGTGTAAACAAGTTCCCGTTTGAGAACGTTTACCGCTGCCAACATACACGTGTGCGTGTACGTGTACGTGTGTGTGTGTTAGTGCGAATTGCGCCTGGTTTGAGTCCATACTATCGGTTCGAGTATCCGCTCTACCGATAGAGGTCGCTGTCTGGTTCGTGTCCAGACTACGGTTCGAATCTTCGCTTCTCCGACAGAGGTCGCTCTTTGGTTGGTATCTCGGCTACTGGTTCGTGTATAAACTTATTGGTTTGTGTACGTGCTCGTAGCGGAATACGAGCCATAGAGGGCGCCATGTCTGGCTCTGCCAACATGTGCTGCAGCGACAGCAGCGACATTGCCGCTCTGTTGCCCGACACGATGAAGAAGAAGCGCAAGAAGACGCGTGCGTCGCGAAGCTCGCCGACACCGGCCGAAGCGACAACGGCGAAGCGTCATGCCGCAGAGAGCGCAGCTGAGACCGACTCAGCCGCTGCCACCGCCGCTGCTACCGCCGCTAAACCGCCGCCAACCGCCGCGCCCACCACCTCCGCTGCTGCTGCTGCTGCTGCTGCTGCTGAGGCCGCTGCCTTTCCCGCTGCACCGCGTGTGCCGGTTCTGCGCCTGAAGGTTGACGCTAACAATGCGCCCCTTACAGGTTGGGAGATTGCCAATGAAGGCATGGCTGCCATACTGGCAGAAATTCGAAAGGTGCGGCTAATGATGCACAACTCGCTTGTCGAGACTGTAGGCATCACAAAGGTGGACAGGGCAAAGATTACCGCCGCCGCAGCCCGCTATGATGAGATCATCATCGCGTTGGCCGCCAAAAACGGTATGTTGTCCGTGGCGCCGCAAACGATGTCCCCACCTGTCGTCAACTCAGCCGCCTACGCTGTCGCCGTCCAGGCGCCCCAAATGGCTCCTGCTGCCGCACCGCGCCGCAACAAGCCAGTTGAGACGTGGTCAGCAGTAGTGACGAGCCGGGACCCGAATATTTCGGGCAAGCAAGTAGCCGACAAGGTTATGAAGGACGTTGCGCCCGCACTCGGTGTACGTGTGCACGAAGTGCGTGAGCTGAAGCGTGGTGGTGCGATTATTCGCACACCATCTGAAGCGGAGTTGAAGAAGGTCGTGGGCAACCGGAAGTTCACGGAAGTCGGCCTTGAAGTGAAGAAAAACCAGGCGCTTAAACCGAAGATTACGGTGACCAACGTCGATATGGCCATATCCGTTGAGGAGTTCATGAGCGACCTATACGAGCTCAACTTCAAGGAAGAACTCTCGCCTGCTGCATTTAAATCAGCTGTCCATTTGGAGACGAAGCCTTGGGCTGTCACCAAAGATGCGTTCATAAACTTGACTTTCGAGTTAAGTGAGGAGGCTCTGGACATATTGAATAAGCAAGGAAGAATTTACGTGAAGTGGTTCTCCTTCCGCTACAGGTCGTTAGTCAGGACATATGCTTGCCACAAGTGTATGGGCTTCGACCATAAGATAGCCGAGTGCAAATTCAAGGCCGACGTATGCCGCCAGTGTGGACAGATGGGCCACATCGTAGCGAAATGCACGAATCCGGTGGACTGCCGGAATTGCCGCTTCAAGGGGCTCCCCTCAGGGCATGGCATGCTCTCGGCGAGTTGCCCCATTTACAGCGCAGTGCTAGCGAGGGTGCAAGCTAAACATTAATGTTTAGTTTCGCCCAAGCGAATTGTGGTCGTGGACGAGCTGCTACCATCGAGCTCGGAGTCAGGATGCGTGACTCAAGCCATCTGTTCGCACTGATACAGGAGCCTTACGTAGATGCCGCTGGACGTATAACTGGCCTCCCTGGAGGGATGCGCATATACCCAGACAGGCGAAATAAGGCTGCGTGCATAGTGAACGATCCGGAAGCCATCTGTATGCCCATAGCGCCGCTTACCACAGATTTTGGCATATGCGTGAGTGTCACAGGGAGATATGGCTCAATCTTCCTCTGCTCCGTGTACTGCCAATTCGACTGCGAGATGGAGCCGTACCTCTCGTACTTAGATGCGGTGCTACTGCAAGCCAGTAGCAATCCTGTCATCTTTGGCCTTGATGCGAATGCAGCGTCCCCCATGTGGTTCAGCAAGTTCTCAGCGCACTCGCTGAGACATCAGAACCATATCCGGGGTGAGCTGCTGTCTGAGTGGATGCTGGAGAGCCGTGCTAACGTGCTGAATGTACACACTGATGTGTACACCTACCACCAGATGATCACAGGCGCTCGAAGTGACATCGATGTAACGATGGTCAACGATGCAGCGTCGATGTTGGCCACATTCGACTGGAAAGTGGATGATTGGTGCCTGAGTGACCACAACATCATTACTGTTGTGGCAACTCCAGGCCCAAGTAGCGCAGTTGAGAGCTTTGCTCCTGTGCCATCCTGGAACGTTTCCACTGCACGTTGGCGATTATTCAGAGATGAATTGGTAAGAATGGCAGCTGAACTACCGGAGAATTTCGCGGAGACACCGCCAGAGGAGCAAGCATCTGCACTGCGCTTGATTGTACACGATGTGTGTGATCGAGTGTTAGGCCGCAGACCGCCAAGAGCAATGAGGAAAGTGGTTTGGTGGAATACCAGCCTTAGTACCAAGCGCCATGAAGTCAGGAGACTCATGCGCAGGCTCCAGAATGCACGTCGTAGTGGCAACGACGATGCTGAGCGACTTGCTATTGACCTACGGATTTCCGTACGCCAATACAAGAAGCTAATTCTGTCGGCGAAGGAGGAGAACTGGCGACGCTTCGTTGGAGAGCACACCGATGACCCATGGGGGCAAGTCTACAAGATTTGCAGACGACGCAAGAAGAGCACCGAGATAGGGGCACTTCACTCGGATGGCAGGCTGGTCGTAACATGGCACGACTGTGCGCGAGTGCTCCTCCGTAACTTTTTTCCAGTTGCGGAGTCTGATGCACCCATTGCCATTCCGGATGGTGTTCCTCCAGCCCTCGAAGTATACGAGGTTGGTGCCTGCGTCGCTAGGTTGAAGAGCAGACGCTCGCCTGGCCTTGATGGTATCACCGGCACTATCTGCAAGCAGATATGGTGTGCCATCCCCCAGCATCTGACAGCACTGTTTTCACGCTGCGTGGCTGAAGGCTGTTTCCCTGCAGAGTGGAAGCGACCCAGAGTGGTTGCGTTGCTCAAAGGGCCCGATAAGGACAGGAGCGATCCTGCTTCTTATCGTGGTATATGCCTGTTACCAGTGTTTGGAAAAGTGCTTGAAGGTATTATGGTAAATCGTTTGAAAGATGTGCTGCCGGTAGGCAACAGATGGCAATTCGGCTTCAGAGCAGAACGTTGTGTAGAGGATGCTTGGAGACACGTTGTGAGCACTGTCGAGGCCAGCTCGGCGCGATATGTGCTCGGAATCTTCGTGGATTTCAAGGGTGCTTTTGACAACTTAGAATGGGATGCCGCGCTACGCCGAATCGTTGACTCAGGATGCAGAGAAGCCAACTTGTGGCGAAGTTTCTTCTCTGGCAGGAGTGCAAGCATGGTCAGCAGCTATGAAGAAGTAACTGTTCCGGTGACACGAGGTTGCCCACAGGGGTCCATCAGCGGTCCATTTATATGGAACTTGATGATGGATCTACTTCTTGAGCGCTTGGAGCCGCACTGTGCGCTCAGCGCATATGCAGACGACCTGCTTCTCATCGTGGAAGGCAATGCGCGCGCTGCTCTGGAGCTGAAAGGCGGCGAACTGATGTCCATCGTTGGTGCTTGGGGAGCCGAAGTTGGAGTAGCCGTGTCCACCAGCAAGACATCCGTCATGCTGTTGAAGGGCACACTGTCTCCCAACAGGCGGCCACTAGTGCGATTTGCTGGAGCAAATCTGCCATATGCAGCGAAATGCCGATACCTGGGCATCACAGTCGCCGAGCGGTTGAATTTTCAACTGCATATCGCGTCTTTACGTGATAGGCTGGCTGGAGTCGTTAACGGCTTGGCACGCGTACTGCGGGTCGACTGGGGTCTCAGTCCTCGCGACAAGCGGACCATATATGCCGGACTCATGGTGCCTTGTGCACTGTTTGGTGCCTCAGTGTGGTATGCCCTGGTGATGAGACGAGCAAATGCCAGGAGGCACCTGCTGTCCTGCCAGCGGCTCATCCTGCGTGGTTGTGTACCTGTATGTCGCACAGTTTCTACTGACGCCATGCAGGTACTAGCTGGAGCTCCCCCGTTTGACCTGATTGCTATGAAATTAGCAATTAGGTTTAAACTGAAGCGTGACTACCCGCTTGTGGAAGGCGACTGGCTGTTTAACCGAGATTTGGCAAATCTCAGTTGGACGGACAAAATGGCCCTGCTGGACGAAGAGTTGCTATGTGCGTGGCAGCACAGATGGGATGACGGAGACCGACACGGGCGTGTCACTCACCGTTTTATCCCGGATGCAAGCTTCGTTTTCAGCAGACGTGACTTTGGTTTTAGTCAACGCGTCGGATTTTTGCTGACTGGCCATGGATCGCTTAACGCTTTCCTGCATGCAAGGTGCTTGAGCAACACGCCAGCATGCTTATGCGGCGCTGCGCTTGAGGATTGGCTACACGTTCTTTGTGTATGCCCGCTGTATGCAGATGTGCGGCACCTTGATGGACTAGGGATACACGAAGTGGATGGACACTGGAGCTTTTCTGGAGTGCTGGAGACACCGGAGAGGATGAGGATGCTGACAGCATTTGCCGATGTCGTATTTACGCGGCGTCGGCAAATGATTGGACCACCGCAGGCGGATGGGTGACCAGTCCCGGGCAATCATGCCAAAACTGGCGGGGTTCCCCAAGTCCGAGTCTGTCGGGACTGAAAGGGGAGGGCAAACCGAGCCCTTAATTTCGGTACCACGGGTTGAGTATACGTCCAAGCGTACTCATTGAGGTCGGCCCCCTTGTGGGAGTATCGTGGTGGCTGTGGTTGATACCCAAATCGCGGGTAGAGTCAGCTTGGCTCGGCGTGGTGTTGCGCTTCAACCGGGTGCTGCTAGCCATAAAGCAGAAGAGGTGATAGATACACCTCGCTCCTCACCAAGGGGGAAATGCATGCCCGACAGTATGCTTTTCGAATTGGTACCAAAGAAAAATCAGTTTCGGCTGATGGCTCTGAGGGGCGTTAGTTGGCGCATTAATCCAGACTCATTGTGTTATATGTACACTCAGGTTGCATATTTGAACACCGTGGTTTTAATCCTGCAAAGGAACATACCACGTTAAATAAACTCCGGAAAGATCTGGTTTATCTGTCCCTATCTACTCAGTTTGATTTCAACGTTGATCGCGAGCAGACGTGCTTATCGTGTGCGCGCATTGTGTGAAAGAAAACAGTGTAAAAACTTGTAAACAAGTTGCCGTTACTTGTGTCAAAACAAGTAAACAACAGTCGCGCGAGCATTTGGTGTAAACAAGTTCCCGTTTGAGAACGTTTACCGCTGCCAACATACACGTGTGCGTGTACGTGTACGTGTGTGTGTGTTAGTGCGAATTGCGCCTGGTTTGAGTCCATACTATCGGTTCGAGTATCCGCTCTACCGATAGAGGTCGCTTTCTGGTTCGTGTCCAGACTACGGTTCGAGTCTTCGCTTCTCCGACAGAGGTCGCTCTTTGGTTGGTATCTCGGCTACTGGTTCGTGTATAAACTTATTGGTTTGTGTACGTGCTCGTAGCGGAATACGAGCCATAGAGGGCGCCATGTCTGGCTCTGCCAACATGTGCTGCAGCGACAGCAGCGACATTGCCGCTCTGTTGCCCGACACGATGAAGAAGAAGCGCAAGAAGACGCGTGCGTCGCGAAGCTCGCCGACGCCGGCCGAAGCGACAACGGCGAAGCGTCATGCCGCAGAGAGCGCAGCTGAGACCGACTCAGCCGCTGCCACCGCCGCTGCTACCGCCGCTAAACCGCCGCCAACCGCCGCGCCCACCACCTCCGCTGCTGCTGCTGCTGCTGCTGAGGCCGCTGCCTTTCCCGCTGCACCGCGTGTGCCGGTTCTGCGCCTGAAGGTTGACGCTAACAATGCGCCCCTTACAGGTTGGGAGATTGCCAATGAAGGCATGGCTGCCATACTGGCAGAGATTGGAAAGGTGCGGCTAATGATGCACAACTCGCTTGTCGAGACTGTAGGCATCAACAAAGGAGGACAGGGCAAAGATTACGCCGCCGCAGCCCGCTATGCCATGAAATCATCATCGCGTTGGCCGCCAAAAGCGGTATGTTGTCCGTGGCCAATGCAAATGCGATTGCCCCAATCCTGTCGTTAATTCTCAGCCGCCTACGCTGTCGCCGTCCAGGCGCCCGAAGTCCTACTGCTGCACCACGTCGCAACAAGCCTGTTGAGACATGGTCAGCAGTAGTGACGAGCCGGGATCCGAATGTTTCGGGTAAGCAAGTTGCCGACAAGGTAATGAAGGAGGTAGCGCCCGCACTCGGCGTACGAGTGCACGAAGTGCGTGGGCTGAAGCGTGGTGGTGCGATTATTCGTACACCATCATTAGCGGAGATGAAGAAGGTCGTGGGCAACCAGAAGTTCACGGAAGTTGGCCTTGAAGTCAAGAAGAACCAGGCGCTTAAACCGAAGATCACGGTGACCAACGTAGATATGGCAATATCCGTTGAGGAGTTCATGAGCGACCTTTACGAGCTCAATTTCAAGGGAGAACTCTCGCCTGCGGCATATAAGCAAGCTGTTCATTTGGAGACGAAGCCTTGGGCTGTCACAAATAATGCGCTGACAAACTTGACTCTCGAGTTGAGTGAGGAAGCATTGGACATCTTGAATAAGCAAGGAAGAATTTACGTGAAGTGGTTCTCCTTCCGCTACAGGTCGTTAGTCAGGACATATGCTTGCCACAAGTGTATGGGCTTCGACCATAAGATAGCCGAGTGCAAATTCAAGGCCGACGTATGCCGCCAGTGTGGACAGATGGGCCACATCGTAGCGAAATGCACAAATCCGGTGGACTGCCGGAATTGCCGCTTCAAGGGGCTCCCCTCAGGGCATGGCATGCTCTCGGCGAGTTGCCCCATTTACAGCGCAGTGCTAGCGAGGGTGCAAGCTAAACATTAATGTTTAGTTTCGCCCAAGCGAATTGTGGTCGTGGACGAGCTGCTACCATCGAGCTCGGAGTCAGGATGCGTGACTCAAGCCATCTGTTCGCACTGATACAGGAGCCTTACGTAGATGCCGCTGGACGTATAACTGGCTTCCCTGGAGGGATGCGCATATACCCAGACAGGCGAAATAAGGCTGCGTGCATAGTGAACGATCCGGAAGCCATCTGTATGCCCATAGCGCCGCTTACCACAGATTTTGGCATATGCGTGAGTGTCACAGGGAGATATGGCTCAATCTTCCTCTGCTCCGTGTACTGCCAATTCGACTGCGAGATGGAGCCGTACCTCTCGTACTTAGATGCGGTGCTACTGCAAGCCAGTAGCAATCCTGTCATCTTTGGCCTTGATGCGAATGCAGCGTCCCCCATGTGGTTCAGCAAGTTCTCAGCGCACTCGCTGAGACATCAGAACCATATCCGGGGTGAGCTGCTGTCTGAGTGGATGTTGGAGAGCCGTGCTAACGTGCTGAATGTACACACTGATGTGTACACCTACCACCAGATGATCACAGGCGCTCGAAGTGACATCGATGTAACGATGGTCAACGATGCAGCGTCGATGTTGGCCACATTCGACTGGAAAGTGGATGATTGGTGCCTGAGTGACCACAACATCATTACTGTTGTGGCAACTCCAGGCCCAAGTAGCGCAGTTGAGAGCTTTGCTCCTGTGCCATCCTGGAACGTTTCCACTGCACGTTGGCGATTATTCAGAGATGAATTGGTAAGAATGGCAGCTGAACTACCGGAGAATTTCGCGGAGACACCGCCAGAGGAGCAAGCATCTGCACTGCGCTTGATTGTACACGATGTGTGTGATCGAGTGTTAGGCCGCAGACCGCCAAGAGCAATGAGGAAAGTGGTTTGGTGGAATACCAGCCTTAGTACCAAGCGCCGTGAAGTCAGGAGACTCATGCGCAGGCTCCAGAATGCACGTCGTAGTGGCAACGACGATGCTGAGCGACTTGCTATTGACCTACGGATTTCCGTACGTCAATACAAGAAGCTAATTCTGTCGGCGAAGGAGGAGAACTGGCGACGCTTCGTTGGAGAGCACACCGATGACCCATGGGGGCAAGTCTACAAGATTTGCAGACGACGCAAGAAGAGCACCGAGATAGGGGCACTTCACTCGGATGGCAGGCTGGTCGTAACATGGCACGACTGTGCGCGAGTGCTCCTCCGTAACTTTTTCCCAGTTGCGGAGTCTGATGCACCCATTGCCATTCCGGATGGTGTTCCTCCAGCCCTCGAAGTATACGAGGTTGGTGCCTGCGTCGCTAGGTTGAAGAGCAGACGCTCGCCTGGCCTTGATGGTATCACCGGCACTATCTGCAAGCAGATATGGTGTGCCATCCCCCAGCATCTGACAGCACTGTTTTCACGCTGCGTGGCTGAAGGCTGTTTCCCTGCAGAGTGGAAGCGACCCAGAGTGGTTGCGTTGCTCAAAGGGCCCGATAAGGACAGGAGCGATCCTGCTTCTTATCGTGGTATATGCCTGTTACCAGTGTTTGGAAAAGTGCTTGAAGGTATAATGGTAAATCGTTTGAAAGATGTGCTGCCGGTAGGCAACAGATGGCAATTCGGCTTCAGAGCAGAACGTTGTGTAGAGGATGCTTGGAGACACGTTGTGAGCACTGTCGAGGCCAGCTCGGCGCGATATGTGCTCGGAATCTTCGTGGATTTCAAGGGTGCTTTTGACAACCTGGAATGGGATGCCGCGCTACGCCGAATCGTTGACTCAGGATGCAGAGAAGCCAACTTGTGGCGAAGTTTCTTCTCTGGCAGGAGTGCAAGCATGGTCAGCAGCTATGAAGAAGTAACTGTTCCGGTGACACGAGGTTGCCCACAGGGGTCCATCAGCGGTCCATTTATATGGAACTTGATGATGGATCTACTTCTTGAGCGCTTGGAGCCGCACTGTGCGCTCAGCGCGTATGCAGACGACCTGCTTCTCATCGTGGAAGGCAATGCGCGCGCTGCTCTGGAGCTGAAAGGCGGCGAACTGATGTCCATCGTTGGTGCTTGGGGAGCCGAAGTTGGAGTAGCCGTGTCCACCAGCAAGACATCCGTCATGCTGTTGAAGGGCACACTGTCTCCCAACAGGCGGCCACTAGTGCGATTTGCTGGAGCAAATCTGCCATATGCAGCGAAATGCCGATACCTGGGCATCACAGTCGCCGAGCGGTTGAATTTTCAACTGCATATCGCGTCTTTACGTGATAGGCTGGCTGGAGTCGTTAACGGCTTGGCACGCGTACTGCGGGTCGACTGGGGTCTCAGTCCTCGCGACAAGCGGACCATATATGCCGGACTCATGGTGCCTTGTGCACTGTTTGGTGCCTCAGTGTGGTATGCCCTGGTGATGAGACGAGCAAATGCCAGGAGGCACCTGCTGTCCTGCCAGCGGCTCATCCTGCGTGGTTGTGTACCTGTATGTCGCACAGTTTCTACTGACGCCATGCAGGTACTAGCTGGAGCTCCCCCGTTTGACCTGATTGCTATGAAATTAGCAATTAGGTTTAAACTGAAGCGTGACTACCCGCTTGTGGAAGGCGACTGGCTGTTTAACCGAGATTTGGCAAATCTCAGTTGGACGGACAAAATGGCCCTGCTGGACGAAGAGTTGCTATGTGCGTGGCAGCACAGATGGGATGACGGAGACCGACACGGGCGTGTCACTCACCGTTTTATCCCGGATGCAAGCTTCGTTTTCAGCAGACGTGACTTTGGTTTTAGTCAACGCGTCGGATTTTTGCTGACTGGCCATGGATCGCTTAACGCTTTCCTGCATGCAAGGTGCTTGAGCAACACGCCAGCATGTTTATGCGGCGCTGCGCTTGAGGATTGGCTGCACGTTCTTTGTGTATGCCCGCTGTATGCAGATGTGCGGCACCTTGATGGACTAGGGATACACGAAGTGGATGGACACTGGAGCTTTTCTGGAGTGCTGGAGACACCGGAGAGGATGAGGATGCTGACAGCATTTGCCGATGTCGTATTTACGCGGCGTCGGCAAATGATTGGACCACCGCAGGCGGATGGGTGACCAGTCCCGGGCAATCATGCCAAAACTGGCGGGGTTCCCCAAGTCCGAGTCTGTCGGGACTGAAAGGGGAGGGCAAACCGAGCCCTTAATTTCGGTACCACGGGTTGAGTATACGTCCAAGCGTACTCATTGAGGTCGGCCCCCTTGTGGGAGTATCGTGGTGGCTGTGGTTGATACCCAAATCGCGGGTAGAGTCAGCTTGGCTCGGCGTGGTGTTGCGCTTCAACCGGGTGCTGCTAGCCATAAAGCAGAAGAGGTGATAGATACACCTCGCTCCTCACCAAGGGGGAAATGCATGCCCGACAGTATGCTTTTCAAATTGGTACCAAAGAAAAATCAGTTTCGGCTGATGGCTCTGAGGGGCGTTAGTTGGCGCATTAATCCAGACTCATTGTGTTATATGTACACTCAGGTTGCATATTTGAACACCGTGGTTTTAATCCTGCAAAGGAACATACCACGTTAAATAAACTCCGGAAAGATCTGGTTTATCTGTCCCTATCTACTACGGTTCGAGTCTTCGCTTCTCCGACAGAGGTCGCTCTTTGGTTGGTATCTCGGCTACTGGTTCGTGTATAAACTTTTTGGTTTGTGTACGTGCTCGTAGCGGAATACGAGCCATAGAGGGCGCCATGTCTGGCTCTGCCAACATGTGCTGCAGCGACAGCAGTGACATTGCCGCTCTGTTGCCCGACACCATGAAGAAGAAGCGCAAGAAGACGCGTGCGTCGCGAAGCTCGCCGACGCCGGCCGAAGCGACAACGGCGAAGCGTCATGCCGCAGAGAGCGCAGCTGAGACCGACTCAGCCGCTGCCACCGCCGCTGCTACCGCCGCTAAACCGCCGCCAACCGCCGCGCCAACCACCTCCGCTGCTGCTGCTGCTGCTGCTGAGGCCGCTGCCTTTCCCGCTGTACCGCGTGTGCCGGTTCTGCGCCTGAAGGTTGACGCCAATGCGCCCCTTACAGGTTGGGAGATTGCCAATGAAGGCATGGCTGCCATACTGGCAGAGATTGGAAAGGTGCGGCTAATGATGCACAACTCGCTTGTCGAGACTGTAGGCATCACAAAGGAGGACAGGGCAAAGATTACCGCCGCCGCAGCCCGCTATGATGAAATCATCATCGCGTTGGCCGCCAAAAACGGTATGTTGTCCGTGGCGCCGCAAACGATGCCCCCACCTGTCGTCAACTCAGCCGCCTACGCTGTCGCCGTCCAGGCGCCCCAAATGGCTCCTGCTGCCGCACCGCGCCGCAACAAGCCAGTTGAGACGTGGTCAGCAGTAGTGACGAGCCGGGACCCGAATATTTCGGGCAAGCAAGTAGCCGACAAGGTTATGAAGGACGTTGCGCCCGCACTCGGTGTACGTGTGCACGAAGTGCGTGAGCTGAAGCGTGGTGGTGCGATCATTCGCACACCATCTGAAGCGGAGTTGAAGAAGGTCGTGGGCAACCGGAAGTTCACGGAAGTCGGCCTTGAAGTTAAGAAAAACCAGGCGCTTAAACCGAAGATTACGGTGACCAACGTCGATATGGCCATATCCGTTGATGAGTTCATGAGCGACCTATACGAGCTCAACTTCAAGGAAGAACTCTCGCCTGCTGCATTTAAGTCAGCTGTCCATTTGGAGACGAAGCCTTGGGCTGTCACCAAAGATGCGTTCATAAACTTGACTTTCGAGTTAAGTGAGGATGCTCTGGACATATTGAATAAGCAAGGAAGAATCTACGTGAAGTGGTTCTCCTTCCGCTACAGGTCGTTAGTCAGGACATATGCTTGCCATAAGTGTATGGGCTTCGACCACAAGATAGCCGAATGCAAGTTCAAGGCCGACGTATGCCGCCAGTGTGGACAGATGGGCCACATCGTAGCGAAATGCACGAATCCGGTGGACTGCCGGAATTGCCGCTTCAAGGGACTCCCCTCAGGGCATGGCATGCTCTCGGCGAGTTGCCCCATTTACAGCGCAGTGCTAGCGAGGGTGCAAGCTAAACATTAATGTTTAGTTTCGCCCAAGCGAATTGTGGTCGTGGACGAGCTGCTACCATCGAGCTCGGAGTCAGGATGCGTGACTCAAGCCATCTGTTCGCACTGATACAGGAGCCTTACGTAGATGCCGCTGGACGTATAACTGGCCTCCCTGGAGGGATGCGCATATACCCAGACAGGCGAAATAAGGCTGCGTGCATAGTGAACGATCCGGAAGCCATCTGTATGCCCATAGCGCCGCTTACCACAGATTTTGGCATATGCGTGAGTGTCACAGGGAGATATGGCTCAATCTTCCTCTGCTCCGTGTACTGCCAATTCGACTGCGAGATGGAGCCGTACCTCTCGTACTTAGATGCGGTGCTACTGCAAGCCAGTAGCAATCCTGTCATCTTTGGCCTTGATGCGAATGCAGCGTCCCCCATGTGGTTCAGCAAGTTCTCAGCGCACTCGCTGAGACATCAGAACCATATCCGGGGTGAGCTGCTGTCTGAGTGGATGCTGGAGAGCCGTGCTAACGTGCTGAATGTACACACTGATGTGTACACCTACCACCAGATGATCACAGGCGCTCGAAGTGACATCGATGTAACGATGGTCAACGATGCAGCGTCGATGTTGGCCACATTCGACTGGAAAGTGGATGATTGGTGCCTGAGTGACCACAACATCATTACTGTTGTGGCAACTCCAGGCCCAAGTAGCGCAGTTGAGAGCTTTGCTCCTGTGCCATCCTGGAACGTTTCCACTGCACGTTGGCGATTATTCAGAGATGAATTGGTAAGAATGGCAGCTGAACTACCGGAGAATTTCGCGGAGACACCGCCAGAGGAGCAAGCATCTGCACTGCGCTTGATTGTACACGATGTGTGTGATCGAGTGTTAGGCCGCAGACCGCCAAGAGCAATGAGGAAAGTGGTTTGGTGGAATACCAGCCTTAGTACCAAGCGCCGTGAAGTCAGGAGACTCATGCGCAGGCTCCAGAATGCACGTCGTAGTGGCAACGACGATGCTGAGCGACTTGCTATTGACCTACGGATTTCCGTACGTCAATACAAGAAGCTAATTCTGTCGGCGAAGGAGGAGAACTGGCGACGCTTCGTTGGAGAGCACACCGATGACCCATGGGGGCAAGTCTACAAGATTTGCAGACGACGCAAGAAGAGCACCGAGATAGGGGCACTTCACTCGGATGGCAGGCTGGTCGTAACATGGCACGACTGTGCGCGAGTGCTCCTCCGTAACTTTTTCCCAGTTGCGGAGTCTGATGCACCCATTGCCATTCCGGATGGTGTTCCTCCAGCCCTCGAAGTATACGAGGTTGGTGCCTGCGTCGCTAGGTTGAAGAGCAGACGCTCGCCTGGCCTTGATGGTATCACCGGCACTATCTGCAAGCAGATATGGTGTGCCATCCCCAGCATCTGACAGCACTGTTTTCACGCTGCGTGGCTGAAGGCTGTTTCCCTGCAGAGTGGAAGCGACCCAGAGTGGTTGCGTTGCTCAAAGGGCCCGATAAGGACAGGAGCGATCCTGCTTCTTATCGTGGTATATGCCTGTTACCAGTGTTTGGAAAAGTGCTTGAAGGTATAATGGTAAATCGTTTGAAAGATGTGCTGCCGGTAGGCAACAGATGGCAATTCGGCTTCAGAGCAGAACGTTGTGTAGAGGATGCTTGGAGACACGTTGTGAGCACTGTCGAGGCCAGCTCGGCGCGATATGTGCTCGGAATCTTCGTGGATTTCAAGGGTGCTTTTGACAACTTAGAATGGGATGCCGCGCTACGCCGAATCGTTGACTCAGGATGCAGAGAAGCCAACTTGTGGCGAAGTTTCTTCTCTGGCAGGAGTGCAAGCATGGTCAGCAGCTATGAAGAAGTAACTGTTCCGGTGACACGAGGTTGCCCACAGGGGTCCATCAGCGGTCCATTTATATGGAACTTGATGATGGATCTACTTCTTGAGCGCTTGGAGCCGCACTGTGCGCTCAGCGCATATGCAGACGACCTGCTTCTCATCGTGGAAGGCAATGCGCGCGCTGCTCTGGAGCTGAAAGGCGGCGAACTGATGTCCATCGTTGGTGCTTGGGGAGCCGAAGTTGGAGTAGCCGTGTCCACCAGCAAGACATCCGTCATGCTGTTGAAGGGCACACTGTCTCCCAACAGGCGGCCACTAGTGCGATTTGCTGGAGCAAATCTGCCATATGCAGCGAAATGCCGATACCTGGGCATCACAGTCGCCGAGCGGTTGAATTTTCAACTGCATATCGCGTCTTTACGTGATAGGCTGGCTGGAGTCGTTAACGGCTTGGCACGCGTACTGCGGGTCGACTGGGGTCTCAGTCCTCGCGACAAGCGGACCATATATGCCGGACTCATGGTGCCTTGTGCACTGTTTGGTGCCTCAGTGTGGTATGCCCTGGTGATGAGACGAGCAAATGCCAGGAGGCACCTGCTGTCCTGCCAGCGGCTCATCCTGCGTGGTTGTGTACCTGTATGTCGCACAGTTTCTACTGACGCCATGCAGGTACTAGCTGGAGCTCCCCGTTTGACCTGATTGCTATGAAATTAGCAATTAGGTTTAAACTGAAGCGTGACTACCCGCTTGTGGAAGGCGACTGGCTGTTTAACCGAGATTTGGCAAATCTCAGTTGGACGGACAAAATGGCCCTGCTGGACGAAGAGTTGCTATGTGCGTGGCAGCACAGATGGGATGACGGAGACCGACACGGGCGTGTCACTCACCGTTTTATCCCGGATGCAAGCTTCGTTTTCAGCAGACGTGACTTTGGTTTTAGTCAACGCGTCGGATTTTTGCTGACTGGCCATGGATCGCTTAACGCTTTCCTGCATGCAAGGTGCTTGAGCAACACGCCAGCATGTTTATGCGGCGCTGCGCTTGAGGATTGGCTGCACGTTCTTTGTGTATGCCCGCTGTATGCAGATGTGCGGCACCTTGATGGACTAGGGATACACGAAGTGGATGGACACTGGAGCTTTTCTGGAGTGCTGGAGACACCGGAGAGGATGAGGATGCTGACAGCATTTGCCGATGTCGTATTTACGCGGCGTCGGCAAATGATTGGACCACCGCAGGCGGATGGGTGACCAGTCCCGGGCAATCATGCCAAAACTGGCGGGGTTCCCCAAGTCCGAGTCTGTCGGGACTGAAAGGGGAGGGCAAACCGAGCCCTTAATTTCGGTACCACGGGTTGAGTATACGTCCAAGCGTACTCATTGAGGTCGGCCCCCTTGTGGGAGTATCGTGGTGGCTGTGGTTGATACCCAAATCGCGGGTAGAGTCAGCTTGGCTCGGCGTGGTGTTGCGCTTCAACCGGGTGCTGCTAGCCATAAAGCAGAAGAGGTGATAGATACACCTCGCTCCTCACCAAGGGGGAAATGCATGCCCGACAGTATGCTTTTCGAATTGGTACCAAAGAAAAATCAGTTTCGGCTGATGGCTCTGAGGGGCGTTAGTTGGCGCATTAATCCAGACTCATTGTGTTATATGTACACTCAGGTTGCATATTTGAACACCGTGGTTTTAATCCTGCAAAGGAACATACCACGTTAAATAAACTCCGGAAAGATCTGGTTTATCTGTCCCTTTCTACTTAAGTTTAATTTAACCTTTATCGCGAGGAAAATCTTTTTTTGGGGGGGCGGCTTGGGAAAAAAAAAAAAAATAAAAAAAAAAAAAAAAAAAAAAAAAAAAAAAAAAAAAAAAAAAAAAAAAAAAAAAAAAAAAAAATTTTAAAAAAAAAAACATTTTAAAAAAAAAAAAACAAACCAAAAAAAAACAAAAGTTTTTTGTCGTGTGTGTGTGTTTGTGAAATAAGCCACGTTTTAGTCCATACAATCCGTTTTAAGAAACCCCCCCAAAAAAAAGGGGGTTTTCTGTTTCGGTTTAAATAAATATTTTAAATTTAACTTTTTTTTGGCAAAGGGGGTTTTTGTTTTTGGTTTGTGTACGTGCTCGTAGCGGAATACGAGCCATAGAGGGCGCCATGTCTGGCTCTGCCAACATGTGCTGCAGCGACAGCAGTGACATTGCCGCTCTGTTGCCCGACACCATGAAGAAGAAGCGCAAGAAGACGCGTGCGTCGCGAAGCTCGCCGACGCCGGCCGAAGCGACAACGGCGAAGCGTCATGCCGCAGAGAGCGCAGCTGAGACCGACTCAGCCGCTGCCACCGCCGCTGCTACCGCCGCTATACCGCCGCCAACCGCCGCGCCCACCACCTCCGCTGCTGCTGCTGCTGCTGCTGCTGAGGCCGCTGCCTTTCCCGCTGCACCGCGTGTGCCGGTTCTGCGCCTGAAGGTTGACGCTAACAATGCGCCCCTTACAGGTTGGGAGATTGCCAATGAAGGCATGGCTGCCATACTGGCAGAGATTGGAAAGGTGCGGCTAATGATGCACAACTCGCTTGTCGAGACTGTAGGCATCAAAAAGGAGGACAGGGCAAAGATTACCGCCGCCGCAGCCCGCTATGATGAGATCATCATCGCGTTGGCCGCCAAAAACGGTATGTTGTCCGGGGCGCCGCAAACGATGCCCCCACCTGTCGTCAACTCAGCCGCCTACGCTGTCGCCGTCCAGGCGCCCCAAATGGCTCCTGCTGCCGCACCGCGCCGCAACAAGCCAGTTGAGACGTGGTCAGCAGTAGTGACGAGCCGGGACCCGAATATCTCGGGCAAGCAAGTAGCCGATAAGGTTATGAAGGATGTCGCGCCCGCACTCGGTGTACGTGTGCACGAAGTGCGTGAGCTGAAGCGTGGTGGTGCGATTATTCGCACACCATCTGAAGCGGAGTTGAAGAAGGTCGTGGGCAACCGGAAATTCACGGAAGTCGGCCTTGAAGTGAAGAAAAACCAGGCGCTTAAACCGAAGATTACGGTGACCAACGTCGATATGGCCATATCCGTTGAGGAGTTCATGAGCGACCTATACGAGCTCAACTTCAAGGAAGAACTCACGCCTGCTGCATTCAAATCAGCTGTCCATTTGGAGACGAAGCCTTGGGCTGTCACCAAAGATGCGTTCATAAACTTGACTTTCGAGTTAAGTGAGGAAGCTCTGGACATATTGAACAAGCAAGGAAGAATTTACGTGAAGTGGTTCTCCTTCCGCTACCGGTCGCTAGTCAGGACATATGCTTGCCGTAAGTGTATGGGCTTCGACCATAAGATAGCCGAATGCAAGTTCAAGGCCGACGTATGCCGCCAGTGTGGACAGATGGGCCACATCGTAGCGAAATGCACGAATCCGGTGGACTGCCGGAATTGCCGCTTCAAGGGGCTCCCCTCAGGGCATGGCATGCTCTCGGCGAGTTGCCCCATTTACAGCGCAGTGCTAGCGAGGGTGCAAGCTAAACATTAATGTTTAGTTTCGCCCAAGCGAATTGTGGTCGTGGACGAGCTGCTACCATCGAGCTCGGAGTCAGGATGCGTGACTCAAGCCATCTGTTCGCACTGATACAGGAGCCTTACGTAGATGCCGCTGGACGTATAACTGGCCTCCCTGGAGGGATGCGCATATACCCAGACAGGCGAAATAAGGCTGCGTGCATAGTGAACGATCCGGAAGCCATCTGTATGCCCATAGCGCCGCTTACCACAGATTTTGGCATATGCGTGAGCGTCACGGGATATGGCTCAATCTCCTTGCTCCGTGTACTGCAGTTCGACTGCGAGATGGGTTCTCTCGTACTTAGATGCGGTGCTAGCAAGCCGTAGCAATCCTGTCATCTTTGGCTTGATGCGAATGCAGCGTCCCCCTGTGGTTCAGCAAGTTCTCAGCCACTCTGAGACATCAGAACCATATCCGGGGTGAGCTGCTGTCTGAGTGGATTCTGGAGAGCCGTGCTAACGTGCTGAATGTACACACTGATGTGTACACCTACCACCAGATGATCACAGGCGCTCGAAGTGACATCGATGTAACGATGGTCAACGATGCAGCGTCGATGTTGGCCACATTCGACTGGAAAGTGGATGATTGGTGCCTGAGTGACCACAACATCATTACTGTTGTGGCAACTCCAGGCCCAAGTAGCGCAGTTGAGAGCTTTGCTCCTGTGCCATCCTGGAACGTTTCCACTGCACGTTGGCGATTATTCAGAGATGAATTGGTAAGAATGGCAGCTGAACTACCGGAGAATTTCGCGGAGACACCGCCAGAGGAGCAAGCATCTGCACTGCGCTTGATTGTACACGATGTGTGTGATCGAGTGTTAGGCCGCAGACCGCCAAGAGCAATGAGGAAAGTGGTTTGGTGGAATACCAGCCTTAGTACCAAGCGCCGTGAAGTCAGGAGACTCATGCGCAGGCTCCAGAATGCACGTCGTAGTGGCAACGACGATGCTGAGCGACTTGCTATTGACCTACGGATTTCCGTACGCCAATACAAGAAGCTAATTCTGTCGGCGAAGGAGGAGAACTGGCGACGCTTCGTTGGAGAGCACACCGATGACCCATGGGGGCAAGTCTACAAGATTTGCAGACGACGCAAGAAGAGCACCGAGATAGGGGCACTTCACTCGGATGGCAGGCTGGTCGTAACATGGCACGACTGTGCGCGAGTGCTCCTCCGTAACTTTTTCCCAGTTGCGGAGTCTGATGCACCCATTGCCATTCCGGATGGTGTTCCTCCAGCCCTCGAAGTATACGAGGTTGGTGCCTGCGTCGCTAGGTTGAAGAGCAGACGCTCGCCTGGCCTTGATGGTATCACCGGCACTATCTGCAAGCAGATATGGTGTGCCATCCCCCAGCATCTGACAGCACTGTTTTCACGCTGCGTGGCTGAAGGCTGTTTCCCTGCAGAGTGGAAGCGACCCAGAGTGGTTGCGTTGCTCAAAGGGCCCGATAAGGACAGGAGCGATCCTGCTTCTTATCGTGGTATATGCCTGTTACCAGTGTTTGGAAAAGTGCTTGAAGGTATAATGGTAAATCGTTTGAAAGATGTGCTACCGGTAGGCAACAGATGGCAATTCGGCTTCAGAGCAGAACGTTGTGTAGAGGATGCTTGGAGACACGTTGTGAGCACTGTCGAGGCCAGCTCGGCGCGATATGTGCTCGGAATCTTCGTGGATTTCAAGGGTGCTTTTGACAACTTAGAATGGGATGCCGCGCTACGCCGAATCGTTGACTCAGGATGCAGAGAAGCCAACTTGTGGCGAAGTTTCTTCTCTGGCAGGAGTGCAAGCATGGTCAGCAGCTATGAAGAAGTAACTGTTCCGGTGACACGAGGTTGCCCACAGGGGTCCATCAGCGGTCCATTTATATGGAACTTGATGATGGATCTACTTCTTGAGCGCTTGGAGCCGCACTGTGCGCTCAGCGCGTATGCAGACGACCTGCTTCTCATCGTGGAAGGCAATGCGCGCGCTGCTCTGGAGCTGAAAGGCGGCGAACTGATGTCCATCGTTGGTGCTTGGGGGTGGGGGGTTTCCCCCAAAAAAAAACCTTGTTGTTGAAGGGCACACTTTCCCAAAACGCGGCCACTGTGGATTTGAATGCAGGAAATGGAATGGGCATCACAGTGCCGAGCGGTTTTTTAACTGATAGGTTGGTGCTTGGGGAGTCGTTAAGGCTTGGCACCCGAACAGTCTCGACTGACGCCATGCAGTGTGGTGCCCTGGGGAGCTGGGGGCTCTCCCGTTTGTACCTGATGTGCTGATGAAATTAGCAATTAGGTTCAAACTGAAGCGTGACTACCCGCTTGTGGAAGGCGACTGGCTGTTTAACCGAGATTTGGCAAATCTCAGTTGGACGGACAAAATGGCCCTGCTGGACGAAGAGTTGCTATGTGCGTGGCAGCACAGATGGGATGACGGAGACCGACACGGGCGTGTCACTCACCGTTTTATCCCGGATGCAAGCTTCGTTTTCAGCAGACGTGACTTTGGTTTTAGTCAACGCGTCGGATTTTTGCTGACTGGCCATGGATCGCTTAACGCTTTCCTGCATGCAAGGTGCTTGAGCAACACGCCAGCATGTTTATGCGGCGCTGCGCTTGAGGATTGGCTGCACGTTCTTTGTGTATGCCCGCTGTATGCAGATGTGCGGCACCTTGATGGACTAGGGATACACGAAGTGGATGGACGCTGGAGCTTTTCTGGAGTGCTGGAGACACCGGAGAGGATGAGGATGCTGACAGCATTTGCCGATGTCGTATTTACGCGGCGTCGGCAAATGATTGGACCACCGCAGGCGGATGGGTGACCAGTCCCGGGCAATCATGCCAAAACTGGCGGGGTTCCCCAAGTCCGAGTCTGTCGGGACTGAAAGGGGAGGGCAAACCGAGCCCTTAATTTCGGTACCACGGGTTGAGTATACGTCCAAGCGTACTCATTGAGGTCGGCCCCCTTGTGGGAGTATCGTGGTGGCTGTGGTTGATACCCAAATCGCGGGTAGAGCCAGCTTGGCTCGGCGTGGTGTTGCGCTTCAACCGGGTGCTGCTAGCCATAAAGCAGAAGAGGTGATAGATACACCTCGCTCCTCACCAAGGTGGAAATGCATGCCCGACAGTATGCTTTTCGAATTGGTACCAAAGAAAAATCAGTTTCGGCTGATGGCTCTGAGGGGCGTTAGTTGGCGCATTAATCCAGACTCATTGTGTTATATGTACACTCAGGTTGCATATTTGAACACCGTGGTTTTAATCCTGCAAAGGAACATACCACGTTAAATAAACTCCGGAAAGATCTGGTTTATCTGTCCCTATCTACTTCCCCGTGTGGTGGCGGACTAGAATACCATCACAGCCCCCCTGTGCTTGTCGTAAAAGGCGACTAATCTAGGGACGACGGCCAACCTAGGAAGAGGCAAGTGTTTATTGTGCACTGGTTTCGGAATAGGATGGCCAATATAAATTTCTAAAATATCTAAACAAGGGTTTTTAGAACGCTAGCTGGTTCTTCAAAAGGTACTAGAGAACATTTATTTCTGGGTCACCAACCCTTAACTGCTTGGAGTTTAAATTGGAAGTGTCTTATGGCACAAAGCCTGACCAGAGGTAATCTGGTACCACGGGCGGTCAGGAAAGCCACACGGGCTTGTTCAGAGTTTTCTATGAAAATTTTGAGCAAGACTGTGCCTGACCGATGGGTACGGCCCCTCGGGGAGTATCTTGTTTAATACCCAAATGCGGGTAAAGATTTCGGGCTTGGCATGGCGTTGCGTCAAGTTCAACCGGGTGTCGTGACCCAGAGAGCGAAAGAGGTTTTAGATAGACCTCGACTCATACCAATAGTGGAGTTCATGACCAAGCAGATGTGTTCTCTGTTTGGTACTGGCGGAAGCATTTACAAAAGGCCGCCGTTTGTCGTAAAATACAAACCCATGTGCATGGGCACCGTGTCTTTATGACTTAACAGTGAAATGGCACGTAAAACCTCTTTGGCGTAGATCCAACGACCCTGTCCCTATCTTCTCAGTTTGGTTTCAACGTTGATCGCGAGCAGACGTGCTTATCATGTGCGCGCATAGTGTCGAAAACAAACAGTGCAAAAACTTGTAAACAAGGTGCCGTTACTTTGTAGAAAACAAGTAAACATACAGGTGTATCGAATTGGCGAAAACTAGTAAACAAGTTACCGTTGTTGAACGTTTACCGTTGCCTGCATACGCGTGTGCGTGTGTGAGTGCGTGCATCGTGCGCCTATAACGCCGACGGAGGTCGCCGTCTGGTTCGTGTCCAGAATATCGGTTCGGGTCTTCGCTCGTCCGACAGAGGTCACTCTTTGGTTTGTATCTTGAGTGCGGGTTCGTGTATAAGCTCTTGTGGTTTGTGTACGTGCTCGTATTCGATAAACGAGCTATAGAGGGCGCTATGCCTGGCAAAGCGAGCAGTCGCTCTGCCAGCATGTGCAGCGATAGTAGCGACATCGCCACCTAGTTGCCGGACACGCTAAAGAAGAAGCGGAAGAAGACGCGTGCGCCGCGAAGTTCGCCTTCGCCGGTGAGAGCGCAGCTGACACCGACTCAGCAGCTGCCCCGCCGCAGCCCCTGCTACTATGCCACCGCCGACCGAAATGCCAGGCGACTGGACAGGGCGAAGATCACCACCGCCGCAGCCCGCTACGATGAGATCATCATCGCGTTGGCCGCTAAAAATGGTATGCTGTCAGTGGCGCCGCAAATGATGCCCCCACCTGCCTCCAACTCAGCCGCCTACGCTGTCGCCGTCCAGGCGCCCCAAATGGCTCCTGCTGCCACACCGCGCCGCAACAAGCCAGTTGAGACGTGGTCAGTAGTAGTGACGAGCCGGGACCCGAATATTTCGGGAAAGCAAGTAGCCGATAAGGTTATGAAGGACGTTGCGCCCGAATTTGGTGTACGTGTGCACGAAGTTCGCGAGCTAAAGCGTGGTGGTGCGATTATTCGCACACCATCAGAAGCGGAGTTGAAGAAGATCGTGGGCAACCGGAAGTTCACGGAAGTCGGCCTTGAAGTGAAAAAAATCAGGTGCTTAAACCGAAGATCACGGTGCTCAACGTCGATATGGCCATATCCGTTGATGAGTTTATGGGCGACCTGTTCGACCTAAACTTTAAAGAAGCACTCTCGCCTGCAGCTGTCCATTTGGAAACGAAGCCTTGGGCTGTCACCAAAGATGCCCTGATAAACTTGAATTTTGAGTTAAGTGAGGAAGCATTGGAGATACTGAATAAGCAAGGAAGAATCTACGTCAAGTGGTTCTCCTTCCGCTACCGGTACTACTGAGGACATATGCAGAGTTCCCAGTTGCAGAGTCTGATGCACCCATTGCCATTCCGGATGGTGCTCCTCCAGCCCTCGAAATATACGAGGTTGGTGCCTGCGTCGCTGGGTTGAAGAGCAGCACTGTTTTCACGCTGCGTGGCTGAAGGCTGTTACCAGTGTTTGGAAAAGTGCTTGAAGGTGTAATGGTGAATCGTTTGAAAGATGTGCTGCCGAAGGCGACAGATGGCAATTCGGCTTCAGAGCAGAACGTTGTGTAGAGGATGCCTGGAGATACGTTGTGAGCACTGTCGAGGCCAGCTCGGCGCGATATGTGCTCGGAATCTTCGTGGACTTCATGGGAGCTTGCGACAACTTGGAATGGGATGCCGCGCTGCGCCGAATCGTTGACTCGGGATGGTGAGAAGCCAACTTGTGGCGAAGTTTCTTCTCTGGCAGGAGTGCAAGCATGTGTCTTTATGACTTAACAGTGAAATGGCACGTAAAACCTCTTTGGCGTAGATCCAACGACCCTGTCCCTATCTTCTCAGTTTGGTTTCAACGTTGATCGCGAGCAGACGTGCTTATCATGTGCGCGCATAGTGTCGAAAACAAACAGTGCAAAAACTTGTAAACAAGGTGCCGTTACTTTGTAGAAAACAAGTAAACATACAGGTGTATCGAATTGGCGAAAACTAGTAAACAAGTTACCGTTGTTGAACGTTTACCGTTGCCTGCATACGCGTGTGCGTGTGTGAGTGCGTGCATCGTGCGCCTATAACGCCGACGGAGGTCGCCGTCTGCTTCGTGTCCAGAATATCGGTTCGGGTCTTCGCTCGTCCGACAGAGGTCACTCTTTGGTTTGTATCTTGAGTGCGGGTTCGTGTATAAGCTCTTGTGGTTTGTGTACGTGCTCGTATTCGATAAACGAGCTATAGAGGGCGCTATGCCTGGCAAAGCGAGCAGTCGCTCTGCCAGCATGTGCAGCGATAGTAGCGACATCGCCACCTAGTTGCCGGACACGCTAAAGAAGAAGCGGAAGAAGACGCGTGCGCCGCGAAGTTCGCCTTCGCCGGTGAGAGCGCAGCTGACACCGACTCAGCAGCTGCCCCGCCGCAGCCCCTGCTACTATGCCACCGCCGACCGAAATGCCAGGCGACTGGACAGGGCGAAGATCACCACCGCCGCAGCCCGCTACGATGAGATCATCATCGCGTTGGCCGCTAAAAATGGTATGCTGTCAGTGGCGCCGCAAATGATGCCCCCCACCTGCCTCCAACTCAGCCGCCTACGCTGTCGCCGTCCAGGCGCCGGGACCCGAATATTTCGGGAAAGCAAGTAGCCGATAAGGTTATGAAGGACGTTGCGCCCGAATTTGGTGTACGTGTGCACGAAGTTCGCGAGCTAAAGCGTGGTGGTGCGATTATTCGCACACCATCAGAAGCGGAGTTGAAGAAGATCGTGGGCAACCGGAAGTTCACGGAAGTCGGCCTTGAAGTGAAAAAAATCAGGTGCTTAAACCGAAGATCACGGTGCTCAACGTCGATATGGCCATATCCGTTGATGAGTTTATGGGCGACCTGTTCGACCTAAACTTTAAAGAAGCACTCTCGCCTGCAGCTGTCCATTTGGAAACGAAGCCTTGGGCTGTCACCAAAGATGCCCTGATAAACTTGAATTTTGAGTTAAGTGAGGAAGCATTGGAGATACTGAATAAGCAAGGAAGAATCTACGTCAAGTGGTTCTCCTTCCGCTACCGGTACTACTGAGGACATATGCAGAGTTCCCAGTTGCAGAGTCTGATGCACCCATTGCCGGATGGTGCTCCTCCAGCCCTCGAAATATACGAGGTTGGTGCCTGCGTCGCTGGGTTGAAGAGCAGCACTGTTTTCACGCTGCGTGGCTGAAGGCTGTTACCAGTGTTTGGAAAAGTGCTTGAAGGTGTAATGGTGAATCGTTTGAAAGATGTGCTGCCGAAGGCGACAGATGGCAATTCGGCTTCAGAGCAGAACGTTGTGTAGAGGATGCCTGGAGATACGTTGTGAGCACTGTCGAGGCCAGCTCGGCGCGATATGTGCTCGGAATCTTCGTGGACTTCATGGGAGCTTGCGACAACTTGGAATGGGATGCCGCGCTGCGCCGAATCGTTGACTCGGGATGGTGAGAAGCCAACTTGTGGCGAAGTTTCTTCTCTGGCAGGAGTGCAAGCATGGTCAGCGCGTATGCAGACGACCTGCTTCTCATCGTGGAAGGCAATGCGCGCGCTGCTCTGGAGCTGAAAGGCGGCGAACTGATGTCTATCGTAGGTGCTTGGGGCGCTTGGGGACATCCGTCATGCTGTTGAAGGGCACCATTAGTGCGATTTGCTGGAGCAAATCTGCCATATGCAGCGAAATGCCGATACCTGGGCATCACAGTCGCCGAGCGGTTTAATTTTCAACTACATATCGCGTCTCTGATAGGTAGGCTGGAATCGTTAACGGCTTGGCACGCGTACTGCGGGTCGACTGGGGTCTCAGTCCTCGCGACAAGCGGACCATGTATGCCGGACTCATGGTGCCTTGTGCGCTGTTTGGTGCCTCAGTGTGGTATGCCCTGGTGCTGAGACGAGTAAACGCCAAGAGGCACCCGCTGTCCTGCCAGCGGCTAATCCTGCGTGGCTGTGTAGCTGTATGTCGTACAGTTTCTACTGACGCCATGCAGGTACTAGCTGGAGCTCCCCCATTCGATCTGATTGATATGAAATTAGCAATTATCTTCAAACTGAATCATAACTACCCGCTTGAGGAGTAAGTTTTAAAATTCTACGTAACGAAAATGTATTAGTCATATATATTAAATACCCCGTTGTGATTAGTTCATGCGAGCTTTACACCTCTAGGGCCATAGCAAATAAGAAAGGTAAATTGCTGATTGGCAATCAGGTGGCTTGTTCCCAAAAAATATATTGTGAAATAACTAAATTCAAGAAAGAAATATTTAATTCTTACGGTCAAATCGCCAAAAGAGAAAATTGTTTTATTAAACTATTAAATGGACAGAAAGAATAAGAGATGGAAACAAAAAAATTTAAGAACTACAAGAAGGAGCCGTATTAATTACCGGCCAAAATATTGTTAATAGTACCATCCTGAATGGTTTTATTTTTTAGTACTTTTTAATGATTCTACAATTATTAATAACAAAACTTTTGAAAATCCAACACGAAAAATCTTAAATTACTTGCAACATAATCAATTTCTCGATTACGAGATCAACAAATATATAATTTTTAGCAACTCAGACCTGTCATTTGGTAATATAAATATTAGTATATTAAGTCCCTAAACTCAATAACGTTTAGTATCCACTGTCGTGTTTCATCATAAAGTTTATAATATCGTTCTTCTTATTAATAATTAGCTATAAATCAATCAAATTGCTAAGGAGGCTTCGGCAAAGCGCAATAAATCTAATTTCAAGCCAAAATTTGGAGAATCAAGATTCATTACCAGACTCTTTAAATATTGCACTAAAGCAATTATCCGAAAACCCATAATGGTCCGGGACGAACCATTTTAACAGGGGGGAGAGTTATGTGATGGCTTGCCATCCATTTAATATTGTGTTTGAAAACAAATTTACTTTGTAAGCAAATCAACAGCTTGTTATAAGATACTTCATTTTCGTTGTATGGTTTGCCATGAACTTCAAATAAGCTTAATAAGCTAAATTCTAAAAGTCGCTGCAACCGCACTGCTACAAGCTATAAGCAGATCCATTTCCAAATCGCTTAAGTGGGAGCTGCAAAATTGCAGTTTTTGAAAAAGCTGCTTGCCGAGGTTTCTTGTAGGCAAAAGAAAAATGTAAGAGTCAGTCTTGGTCTTAGTATTAGTCCAGTCTCAGTTGAGTCTTAGTTTTAAGTTTGAAATGCGCTCTGCGCAATTAAAATATTATTTTGTTTTTTGCAATGTAAGGAAAATAAATTTGCATGTCAAAAGGGAATGAAGAATAACAATGAAGCATGTGAGTGAGAGTGATACAGCATGAGGGCAGGCAAAACATATGAAAATTTGTTTGTTTTATTGAAAAAATATATATTTTTGCGACCAAACATAAAATTTGATGTTTTTTCCCCCTGTAAAAACACTCTTGACAAACTGTATATAATATATATAAAATAAATATGTTCCTTTTCAGTCGGCGTTGCAAAACCAACTAAAAACAAACACTATCAGAAAAATTAAAAGAACAACAGAATGCACATTCATATGTATCCGTTGTTCACGCATTTGTTTTCCCGACGGCATTTCGACAACCAACGGCCGCACAACCTTTCAACACAAAGTTTTTTCGCTCTCACAAAAGTATTCATATTATATATATTCATATATTCATATTTAAAAAAGCAAGCACTCTCTCTAAGCAAGAGCCAAAGTCATGCACAAGCATGGTAGAATTCTATCATGGTGTAAACACAGTACGTGTGAACCATAATACCATGGGATAGGGCAGTGCCGACAACTGTTTCACATACATACATACATACATACGATTAAAAAAACACGCGCAGCGACAGCCGACACAACCTACCTCATAGACATGGTAGAATTAACATGGTAGAGTATAGAGAGTTTATAAAGTTCATAAATTTGGTGAGAGTAAAAAAAGTGATGTGAGGAGGCAAATCGCCACCTCACAACGTTAGCTAGGTTTGCCAATAGGGCCATAGGGACACTGCTTGGACTGCTTGGTGAAAGTACTCTCACCAATACCAACAAGGGCTGGAGAGAGTACTCACACTAGCAAAGGATAGCGGCAGCAGTTTTGGCGCGCTTGAGACGCGCTAGTATTAGTATAAAAAGCCACCAATACTAGGGAAAAGATAGCGGCCGGGATTTTGGCGCGCTTAAATAGGTAGGAGTATTAGTGAATAGGAGAAAGTAGTAGTGCATAGGTGTGAGTGTAGAGTAGGAAATAGGGATAGTTGTGGGTAAGGCGTACTCTGTCTTTCTAGGGAGAATAGGTAGTTAGATAAGCAGAGTACAGTTTAGGAGTTAGTAGTATAGGTTTGGGCGGGAATTCCAGGATTTGGCGGCGATCATGTGCCTATATAAGGCGGATCAACAGCCAAATCTGGGTCAGTCAGTCAGTGAAGCGTCAATTAATCGTCAGTCAGTGAAGCGTCAATTAAACGCCGAAATAACTAAGTGAAGTGCAAGTTATCAAGAGAAATATACGAAGTGCACGAAAACCAGTGAAGTGTCAGAGCTTGTGACACCACAGGTCTGAGAGAAGCAAATAGCTTAAATAATAGCAGTGGAAAATAAATAAAATAAAGTCAGTGCCGAAATTTTAAGGCGTATGCGGGAAAAGCTAATGAGATAAAGCCTTGCACAGAAGCAAGAAAGACATTTTAATTAGTAGCGCACCGGGTGCGACCGCGACGGAGTTACTGCGTCCGTATCCATCTTCTAGGAGACGTTTTGCCACCAGGACAAACCTCTGGGTGAGCGTATCGCCAAGAGGCGTAGTTCTAAAGTACGTTAGACTTAGAAATCCTCTCCATAATAAATAAACGTTTTGCTATCAGGATTTTATATCTGGATAAGCGTCTCGTTAAGAGAAAAGCGTTTGCTATCAGGATTTTTATCTGGATAGCGTACCACCAAGACAGACCCATAGGTCTTGGAGGGAAATTAGTTTTAATATTTAGTACTAAGATCAACATAACATCTCACTATCTATCCCTTGTCTAAATTCAAACTTTCGTTTATAATCATTTATTTTCTTTCAAAGAGAGATTTGTAATTCTAGCGAGCGTGTCGGCTCAAATTAAGTGTGGTGAGAAAATACCGCAAACGGCGGATAATATACATTTAAAACTTAAAACGAATTGTGTTTTTATTTCAAATATCGAAAGTCTCAGCAAATATAAATTTTGTTGTGACATTTACCCTGGGCATAGCTGAGCTATCCCAGCCGTTGTTCTGGACTAACCAGAGGTCGTTACAACTGGCGCCCGAGCAGGGACTTTCGATATTTAAAATATAAAATACTCGCTTTGATTTTTAAACTTATATTTCACAGCCTTCAAAGTAGCTCACAGACACACAAAATGGTGGCACGTACTTGGATTAAATATCTAAGACGTGATGAACTCCTGGCATATGGCCGAGAACTCGGCATCTCAATGGCGGGCACTGTGGAAGAATTGCGCAGCCAATTTTCCCAGTGGGTAAAAATGCAGGAGGGCCAGATGCAATGGGCGTTGCGACTGAGCGAGCTGGCCAGAAAACATGGCCGGCGCGGATCCACGAGCAACTTGGAGGAGAGTGGTTGTAGTGGACTGGCAGTACCGCAGGGTAATGCAGTCCTGACCACGAGTACTCCGGCCCAAGTCGACACAAGGCCAGCACCGTGGGGCACAGGATCCTCTAGAGATAATATTGCCGTCGAAATCCCTGTGCCTCAGAACGGGTTTGGCGGTTCCACGGGGCTTCGCTACTATCCCAAAGTCGCGAAGCAGGTGCGCGAGTGGAAGTTTCGTTTCGACGGATCCACAAAGCCACTGAAATTCCTGGAACAAGTGGAATGGTCAGCCGGGACATACGGCTTGGACCTGGATCTGATTCCACGAACAATGCCCGAACTCTTGACAGGCACGGCCCTAAAATGGTATGTGGCCAATAACAATCATTGGACCACGTGGGCGGCCTTCGTCGAAGATTTTGAAGGCTATTTCCTACCTAGAGGCTATTTTACGAAGCTGCGGGAGGAAGTTAGCCGAAGGCGACAAAAGCTGGGCGAGCCTTTTAAGGTGTATATGGTCGAAATGCAGACCCTGATGCGTCCTTGTCGCTATACCAAGGAGCATCAGCTGCAAGTCATATATGACCAAAGCGTGCCTGATCTGCGAGCATATGCTCGGTCCGGCCAATTTCGAACCCTCAACCAACTCATGGAGTTGGCAGAGGAGTTCGAAGATTTGGAAAAGGACAGGCAGAGATTGAAGGCAGACGCACAGCATACACGGCCAAGGGCCATGTATGTAGCGCAGGAAGAAATGGCGCCAAATCGAGATATGCCAAGTGCATACCAACGATCTTGGCAGGCGCCTAATACACAAAGGCGGGATTTGCCAAATCCCAGGTCAAGGGAGGCAAACAGGCCCCAGCAACCGCAACCACAAGGCAGGATCGAGGATCCTAGCAATGTGTGCCGCAGGTGTGGACATCCGGGTCATTGGGCTCGGGAATGCCAAAACCGGCAAATATTATTCTGTTGGAAATGCGGGAAGATCGGCAGGAGCACCCAAAGCTGTTGTCCAGCAGCGGGAAACGCCAGGCGGCTCTCGCTGCAGGAAAACGAGCGAGGGCCGCGCCAACAAATCCCACCGCGGCGTTGATAGGCAAATTGGTAGATGCAGGCGGCCGTATAGATGCGGAGGTGTCAATAGCGGGCAAATTTTATAAAGCCAGTGCATTAGGCAAGGCAAGATTCGAGATGCACAGAGTGCAGTTGGCGGATGGCCGTTATAGCGAACTTGCGCAACGGCTCGATGTGGAAATCGCCTTTGGACACAGTGTCGCCACCGTAGGGCTCAGGGTGATGCCGAGTGTTGTGAGGAGGCGAATTGCCACCTCACAACACGTTCCCTAAAATTACTACAGGGTAGTTGGTGAGTGAGAGTAGCGAAGAAAGCGCGCGGTTTTCACTCGTAACAACACCGACTTACGTATAACGGCCTCAGAGTTGGCGCGCTGCTAATGCATCTGTGTTAGCGTATACGTAAGGGTGGAGAGTAGGTGATAGGGATATTGTAGGATACAGTGGACTCTGTTTCATCTATAAAGAAAGGTATCTAGATAAACAGAGTACCGTTTATGTTTCAGTGGTATTAGTTTGGGCGGGAATTTAGGGATTTGGCGGCAATCAAGGCCTATATAAGGCGTTCAGCAGCCAAATCGAGGGAGTTTAAGAGAGTCAGTGCATGGAGGCAAGTCGGTCAAGAAAGTGAGTGCAGTCAAGTGGAACTTAGTGTTGTGAGTTGGGGCACAGCCGTGTCATAAGGTGATAGTGCAATAACGACGATGGCGGGGAACGAGATCCGGGTAACGAGTCCGGTATCCAACAGGTGTTCATTTGGCGGCAGAGGATGCGCCTAGTCGAGTGGTACGCGGCATTGGGCGACGTTGTGGCGCCCGGACTACTCGTGAGCGGCGCCGGAGAGGCAGGCAATGGCCACATCTAAAGGATTGGCATTGATGCGCTCGGACCGGCCCAGCCACAGTAGCGGGAAGCCGACAATTGTAGACCCAACGTTAGCGGATACCCAGACAGTGCGCTCGTCTGGCCGGTGAAGGCCTTGGCGGGGAACGACGAGAGAACCGGTGAGTCAGCCAAACTAATGTTAAGAACATAATCTGTTTAGTGGGCGAGAAACTGCGGCCCTATAAGTATGACGAGAGTATATGTATACGTGCAATAAGCCGAGAAAGGCGGATAATAAAGACTAAAGTACAAAACTAAAACAAGTCGGCGTTCTCAATTTTATTACAGAGTCTCAGCGAATATAAATTCGTTGTGACATTTACCCTGGGCATAGCTGAGCTATCCCAGCCGTTGTTCCGGACAAAACCGGAGGTCGTTACAACTGGCGCCCGAGCAGGGACTCTGTAATAATTTTGATCAGTCGGGAAGTTTACACACGTGTAAATTTCAAGTTTGGAGTTTTGTTGTAGCAGAGGAAAATAGTGAGACGCGCAGAAGCCTCCTCCAGAATGCTCAGCTGGCTATTAGACATAATAGCGCATGTACGAGTATAGGTCGAGGATTGGAAGATCCTAGCCGGGACGGAAAGGCGGGACTGCAGTGCTCAGACGCGCAAAACCAATTTTTTTTTTAACTTAGAATTATTATTATTTTAAAACGACTAATAATGGCGTTCGCCCTACGCCACTTATACAAAATCCTGGCGCTCTAATTTGGAAAAGAGAAAATAAAAGCCCAACGAGCTTACGCTAATAACTAAAACGGCTTACGTCACAAACTAAAACGTCTTACGTGAGTAAGCGGAGATTTAGTGGTGACGGGAAGCTGTGATTGGCTAAGGCGGACGAGAGGCAAAGTGTTACGTATGTGTGTGAGCGAACATGCGAGCGTGGGGAGAGACAAAACGCCAAAATGCCTAGGTGTGAAATGTGCGTGGGAGCATGAGAGCGTGCAAGAATGCATCGCTGATATGCAGTTGAGCGTGGGAGTATGCTGAGAGCATACCCTACGGTAAAAGGGACAGTAGCGCGACTACTCACACCCCTTTGGTAAGCCATACGTGGGCCAAACTTGGAAGGCTATTTGGCGGGATAACGGAGCCTAGCCAAAAGTCGATGTCAAGCCTAAGATAAGGTGATAGCATTCTATTTAATTTGAGACTTTGGCGAGGTAAGTAAGGTCATATAAATTGGCGGCGAAACATATATATTTATACATGCAAATGGTAACAGACCCATATATGCATATAGATATATAAGTTTAGCAAGCTGAAAAAAATATGGGAAAAAAAAGATAAAACAAATAATTTTTGTAAATTTATTTTAAAAAAAAAAAGAAGGAAATTTAACAAAAAAAAAAAAGAAAAAAATGGAAAAACAATCGTGGGCGCAACAGGTCGAGGCAGAGGAGCGCACCCAGACCACGGCGTTCCATGCCGAGCATGCTGAAGCCGAGTCTGAGATGCCGCCTATCCGGCCATCCGCATTTAGGGCGTCTCCGTCAGCAATGACAGAGGAAGCCCTATTGGGAGGGCCGGACTCCGATCTGGACGACGTGCTCGACATGGAGCTGTCGTCGGCGCACTCCGCCATAACGTTAAGTTCAGACGACGGCCACGAGAACGGCGTGTCTCGCGACGTGAAAACCACCTACCGGCTGGACGGCAAGTGGTGGATTTTCACGAAAGTCGAGACCACCGACGTGCGAGTCCGAGCCAATACGTCGGGTTGCGGCGGAGTGGCGAGCTGCCAAACACACCGCGCCAAATAGGATTTGGCCGGGGGGGGGTGCGAGCTGAACCGCAGCTGCCAACAACACACCGCGCCAAAATAGGGAGCCCAATGAGCCAGATTTGGCCAGGGCGGCGGCAACGGCACAGTGGCTGCACCAGCAGCAAGAGCAGCAACAGCAGCAACAGCAACAACAGCAGCAACGACTCCCACGACAGTCGGTTCAACGTACCGGAGTCGACGCAGGTTACCAAAACCTGCCCAAGGACTGTCATCCCCCGGATATCTCGGATGCCCAAGTATGTGGCCTTTCTCTTATTTCTTTCCTATCAATTTTCTTCTAACTGGGCAAACAACTCCGGCCTGTCTGCCCAGACTTCTTCTTCTATGTGCCGGAGACATTGAAGAGAACCCCGGTCCCCGGGTGAGGGTGTGTCCGGTGTGCTCGCAGGACATCTCCAGGGATGTGGACTCTGTGCCGTGCAACTCCTGCCGACACAGGGCCCACCTCCCTTGCTCTGGTCTGCAGTACACACCTGGAAATAACACCAGCTACACTTGTCCCCAATGCGTTCCCATTGCCCCCAGACCTGTGGCGGGCACCCCCACAAACGCAGCTGCTCCGCCGCCACACCCCCACACCTGCCGCACATGTGGGAAGCGGTTCACCAGAGCCGCAACCCCCATCCCCTGCGCAACCTGTGGCGGGAGCAGCCACCTTAGATGCTCAGGCCTGCGTAACTCAAACCTTTACCACCCTGGTTACGTAGGCCTGTGCTGCAGAAACCCCGCACTCCCGAGACCAGTCGCGGTGTCTCCTGCACAGGCGGCCCCAGGTTCCCTTCCCCCTCAGGGATCGTTGAACGCACAATGCCGCATGTGCTGGCGACCATTCACCCGCGCGGCCACACCAATTCTGTGCTCCGCGTGTGGTGAATGTAGCCATCTGAGATGCTCGGGATTGCGTAATTCCAGCCTCTACCAGGCTAATTTTGTGGGTCCGTGCTGCCGCAGGTCTATACAATCTTCATCCCCCCGCCTAAACGGTCATATGCCACAAATATCTCAGTCTCCCCCACCACCCCCCTTAATGCAAGCCCAAACCTCTGCCACCATCTCCTCGGCCTCAATTCTGCAATTAAATTGCAATGGCCTTAGTAGGAAAATAGTCGAGATCACCGACTATATGTCCCGAAAGCATATCTCAATAGCAGCCGTGCAAGAGACAAAACTTTCAAGCCGAAACCCCTTGACCCATTCGGCAAACTACAACCTCGTTCGTCTGGACCGCGAACGAAATCCAGGTGGCGGGCTTGCCTTTATTCTCCATAAATCCGTCTCCTATAGACACCTGACCATAAACAGTAACGATGCCCATCTCGAGGTCCAAGGCATCACGGTTCAGGTAGGAGACGAGGATCTAGACATTATAAATGTCTACATCCCCCCCGTGTCAGCGTGTCAAGCTGGATATCGTCCCAACATTGACTTTCTGCTGGTCGGAGACCGCCGAATAATCCTCGGCGACTTTAATGCTCATCATGACAGTTGGTTCTCTGAACTCGGAAACGACGCCAGGGGCACTGTCATCGATGAGCAGGTAAGTAACTCCGACTTCAGCACAATGAATGAGGACCACCCCACCAGGATCACGGCGACTTGTCGAAGTTCTCCTGACATCACAATCGCCAGTCCTGACCTTATTACCTCTACCAGCTGGCACGCAGACGTCGCCCTAAACTCGGACCATGTCCCGATCACTGTGAGGGTTGAGGGAAGTGAGGAGTTCATCACATCTGAACGCCGCACTTTCGTCAACTTCCGCAAAGCTGACTGGGACATGTTTGAGCAGATGGCTAGTACGTCCTTCTCCCAACTGCCCCCTCCACGAAATGTTTTCGAAGGCGAAAGAAACATTCGTAAGATCCTCACCAGCGTGGCGAAACGCTGTATCCCCGCTGGAAGGATACCCAACATTAATCCCAATTTTCCGCCTGAGGCCTCCCGGCTGGCAGAAGAAAGGGATGAGCTGCGGAAAACCAATGCCGCAGATCCTCGCATCAGGCTGCTTGGTGACAGCATCACGGAAACGGTCTCAAACCATCGCCGTGAAAAATGGATCCAACAGCTAGGGAATCTGTCGGCTGGTTCAGCTAAGCTGTGGCAGACCATTAAGAGTCTGACCAACCCGCGGAGAAGCGACCAAGTGCAAATCTCATTTGGTGACTCCACCCCAGCCAACTCCTCGCGCTGCGCCGCTTCTTTCTGCAGGCAATTCGTGGAACATCCACCCGTCCCTGATAGCCGTTTCCGCAGCACCATTCGCCATATTCGTGCTCTCCCTAAAGAGACACCGCTCTCATTCTCACCAGAGCAAGTTGCACAAGCCATCAAAGAGGCCAAGAATTCCACGGCCATTGGTCCTGATGGCATTGCTGCAGTAATGCTCAAACGTATCGGAGTAGCCGGCGTTGAGTATTTAACCAAAACTTTTAATGCCTGTCTGGCTGACCTCCAGATCCCTGACATCTGGAAGACAGGTAAAATCGTCCCGGTTCCCAAACCAGGGAAACCAACCAACCAAGGTTCGTCTTACCGCCCCATTACCCTTCTTTCGCCAGTGATTAAAATTCTTGAGGCACTGCTTCTCCCCTCTCTATGCGAGTCTCTGACCCTTGCCGACCACCAGCATGGTTTCCGTGCTGGCCGAAGCACCACCACGGCGCTCTGTGAACTTTCAGCTCACATCGCCGAAAGCCTCAACAGCAAACGTCCGCACAAACGTTCTATCCTGGTCGCCCTTGATCTCTCGAAGGCCTTTGACACCGTCAATCATGGCCAACTCTTACAGGATATTCTTCTATCGTCGCTCTCTCCAAATATTAAACGTTGGCTTGCCATCTACATGGCTGGAAGGCAATCCTTTGTTGAGTTTCGTGGGACCTCATCAAAGTATAGGAAATGTAAACAAGGTGTCCCACAAGGAGGAGTCCTCTCTCCGATCCTCTTCAATTACTACCTCTCCAAAATGCCCACCCCACCAGAAGGGATCAAATTAGTTTCGTATGCCGATGACTGCTCCATTGTAGCCTCTCATCGTGATATACACGTAATTGAAGAAAGCATTAACAGTTATCTGCCAACTTTAGCAAACTTCTTCGCTGACCGTAACCTCAGCCTCTCAGCCCCAAAATCCTCAGCAACACTGTTCACCACTTGGACTAAAGAGGTCTCACTCGACCTAAATATCATCTCAGACGGCCGTACTATCCCCACTGAGAGATATCCCAAGATTCTTGGTGTCGTTTTCGACAATCTCTTCCAGTTTGCCAAGCACTCGGAAGGCATTGCCAAAAAAGTCCGTGGTAGAAACAAAATTCTTAAAGCCTTAGCCGGTAGTACCTGGGGCAAAGACAAAGAAATAATCACAACCACCTTTAAAGCTATAGGACGCCCACTTCTTGACTATGCAGCGCCGGTCTGGACCCCTTCCATTAGCGACACGCAATGGAGGAATCTCCAGACTGTGCAAAATGCGGCCCTCAGAGTCGCCACTGGTTGCCACGCTATTACGCATGGTGACCACCTTCACCAAGAAGTGGGTATACTCCCTGTGCGCGACCACTGCAAATTGTTGACCAGGCAATTCTTACTCAACATGACCCTCGAACCTCACCCTAACCACAGCGTTCTACTGCGTCCCTTGTCAGAGAGACACAGACCTGTCCGACTCGACGTCCGCAGCGAGCTACCTGCCATTTCAAATGTAGCTCATTCATCCGCTCCCATAAAGGACAGACTTCAAATTATCCACACGGAGTCGGTGGGTAATTATATTTCCAATTCAAGACCGAACCCAGTCTTAGGCACAAGGCCTCCCCTAATAGATCCGTCCGAACTCTCTCTCCCAAGGCAAAGAACTGCCTTAGCCCAACTCCGCTCAGGTTACTCAAAGCTTCTAAATAGCTACCTGGCGCGAGTTAACCCTGATGTAGTTGATGTTTGCCCCAGCTGTAACTGCAGCCCACACAATACCCTACACCTTTTCAGATGTCCTGTGAACCCGACTGGACTCACGCCCTCATCCCTATGGACAAATCCGGTGGAGGCAGCCAGCTTTCTCCACCTGGATAGGGTCCATCTTTAATGTTCTTTCTCCATTTCTAACTTTCTTTACATCTTTTATTTCCATAAAACTGACAATCCACATACGTGGTGCACCGAGATAGACGTTACTACAACAACAACAGCAGCAACAGCAGCGAGAGCAGCGACAGCAACGAGAGCAGCAGCAGCAGCAGCAACAGGCGTAACAGCAAGCAGCGCAGCAGCAGCAGCAACAGACGCAACAGCAAGCAGCGCAGCAGCAACAGGCGCAGGCGCAACAGCAAGCAGCGCAGCAGCAGCAGCAACAGGCGCTAGCGCCGCAACAGGAGCAGCAGCAGCAACAGCAGCAGACGCGACAGCACCAGGCGCAGCAACAACCCAGGCGCCCTCGAACGCCAGAGCGCCGCCCTCGCGGGCAACCGGCTCAGTCACGCCTAGAGCGACTGAGGGCCGAGTTGCGGCGGGAAGAGGCGGCAGCGTCACGGCGCGCGGCGGGCGTACGCCGCGAACGGGAGCTGCACCTGCGGCAATTGGAGCAGGAAGCGCAACGGCGGCTGGAGGCGGTGCGACGACAATTAGAGCAGGTACGCCGCACCGAATCAAATTGGCAGGTGGTCGAGGAGGCGCACTGGCCCGAAGCGGTACTGGCGGCGGTGCGCAGGCGAATAGCCAGCAGCCGCGTAGTTGGCCAGCGCTCCTGTATGTTGGTGACAGCGCAGCGGAGGCGGTACCGTATCCGCTGGAACCATTTTGGAGAATGTAGGGTATTTAAGCGAATTTGAAAGAGCATAAAAATAAAAACTGATTAAAAAGAGGAAAAAGAGGTAAAGTTAATTGAGGAAAAGAAGAGAAGGGAAAACTTGCCGGGGTAATTGCAGGTAGAGGAAGCATCAACAAAGCCTTGGTCTCGGGAGGTAATGTGCCGACTTAGGCGGACACAAACGAGAACTGGAAAAGGCGGCAGAAAAGGGAAAAAAGAAACCCATTAATGACTAGTCAAGATGCAAATATACTCACCTAGCAATGGCAGATGGCTATGTTATTTTTTTTTTTTTTTGCATTAGCAACAAGCGGCGGTGTTTTATGCACGTTGCCTTTATTTACGTTGTTGATATTATCAAATGTCATGCTTCCTCTTCCAGCTTTGACAATCACTCGCGATCAGCGACAGTGGGTGATTGGTGGTAACGGGTGGCAACGCCGATATGGGCAGAAAGCTCGCTGCTATAGAACTCGATAACTGGCTGAAAGCGCGAAGTCAAACAGCTTTCGAGAGGAACTACTTTTTTTTTTTTTGGGCTAGATTGGTTTTTTTTTTTTTTTTTTTACCGAAGAAAAGGGGGAGTGTGAGGAGGCGAAATTGCCACCTCACAACACGTTCCCTAAAATTAATACAGGGTAGTTGGTGAGTGAGAGTAGCGAAGAAAGCGCGCGGTTTTCACTCTTAACAACACCGACTTACGTATAACGGTCTCAGAGTTGGCGCGCTGCTAATGCATCTGTGTTAGCGTATACGTACGTGTATTGTAGGATACAGTGGACTCTGTTTCATCTATAAAGATAGGTATCTAGATAAACAGAGTACCGTTTATGTTTCAGTGGTATTAGTTTGGGCGGGAATTTAGGGATTTGGCGGCAATCAAGGCCTATATAAGGCGTTCAGCAGCCAAATCGAGGGAGTTTAAGAGAGTCAGTGCATGGAGGCAAGTCGGTCAAGAAAGTGAGTGCAGTCAAGTGGAACTTAGTGTTGTGAGTTGGGGCACAGCCGTGTCATAAGGTGATAGTGCAATAACGACGGGTAACGAGTCCGGCATCCAACAGGTGTTCATTTGGCGGCAGAGGATGCGCCTAGTCGAGTGGTACGCGGCATTGGGCGACGTTGTGGCGCCCGGACTACTCGTGAGCGGCGCCGGCGAGGCAGGCAATGGCCACATCTAAAGGATTGGCATTGATGCGCTCGGACCGGCCCAGCCACAGTAGCGGGAAGCCGACAATTGTAGACCCAACGTTAGCGGATACCCAGACAGTGCGCTCGTCTGGCCGGTGAAGGCCTTGGCGGGGAACGACGAGAGAACCGGTGAGTCAGCCAAACTAATGTTAAGAACATAATCTGTTTAGTGGGCGAGAAACTGCGGCCCTATAAGTATGACGAGAGTATATGTATACGTGCAATAAGCCGAGAAAGGCGGATAATAAAGACTAAAGTACAAAACTAAAACAAGTCGGCGTTCTCAATTTTATTACAGAGTCTCAGCGAATATAAATTCGTTGTGACATTTACCCTGGGCATAGCTGAGCTATCCCAGCCGTTGTTCCGGACAAAACCGGAGGTCGTTACAGTGTGATAGACGAACTGGTCCTGGGGTGGGATTTCCTCGGGCAAATGGGCGTAAGCATGAGCTGTGCAGGCCATGTACTAAACATCCCCAACAAAACGCACGATAGGCGTTTGGCTAAAGAGCGAATCACAGTCACACGGGCGGGCGGGCCTGGTGTTGATGTGGATGCGTTTCTTAGGATAGAATTAGCTGAGTTTGAGAAAATGGCGGGCGTTTCAAACATTGCGGAACATAGCATTGTTATGAAGGACACCCGGCCGATCAAACAGCGGTATTATCCTAAGAACCCAGCGATGCAGGCTCGCATCAATGAACAAATTGACGAGCTGCTGGCGCTGGGATGCATTGAGCCTTCGCATAGTCCACACAGCGCGCCGATTGTTATGGTGCGTAAGAAAAACGGCCAATGGAGGCTGTGTGTGGACTATAGACAGCTAAACGCAAGGTCAGTGCCTGATGCCTACCCTTTGCCTCGTATAAATCATATCCTGGATCAGCTGCGTGATGCCAAATATATCAGTAGCCTAGATTTAAGGAATGGTTATTGGCAAATTCCAATGGAAGAAAAGAGCAGAGAATATACTGCGTTTACAGTACCTGGGAGAGGACTGTTTCATTGGAAGGTAATGCCTTTTGGCCTACATTCGGCGCCGGCGACGTTTCAGAGGGCGTTAGATTCCGTGATTGGCGCGGATATGCAGCCACATGCGTTTGCGTACTTAGACGACATTATTGTCATTGGACGCACGCTGGAGGAGCATATGGCCAATTTAAAAGAAGTTTTCCGCCGCCTAAAGGCGGCAAACTTACGTCTTAACACGGAAAAGTGCGCGTTCTTTAAGAAAGAACTAAAATATCTGGGTCATATGGTGACAGACCAGGGTATTTGCACAGATCCGGAGAAAGTAGCCGCAATTGCAGAGCTAAAGCCGCCATCTAATATAAAAGAACTACGCCAATATATGGGCGTTGCCTCCTGGTATAGGCGGTTCGTGCCTGGGTTCTCCGCAGTGGCACATCCTTTGAACGCGCTTCTAAAAAAGGGCGTCAAATGGATGTGGACCGAGGAGCAGGAAAAGGCGTTTTTAGAGATAAAGGCAAAACTTACTGCGGCGCCGGTACTAGCTTGTCCAGATTTTGGGAAAACGTTTGTACTACAAACAGATGCAAGCAATTACGGATTGGTTCCCATTAGTTAAGCTAGTTTTATAAATTCGCTATAAATATATAAATAAATTACGGATTGGGCGCAATTCTGACGCAAAACTCAGAAAATGGTGAAAGAGTAATATCATATGCTAGCCGTACGTTAAATGCGGCTGAGCGGAATTACTCTGCAACAGAGAAAGAATGTCTGGCCATAGTGTGGGCCATCCGTAAATTGCGCCCATATTTGGAGGGATACCATTTTAAAGTTGTGACTGATCACATGGCTTTAAAATGGCTAAATTCCATAGAAAGTCCTGCAGGCCGTGTAGCACGGTGGGCATTAGAACTCCAGCAATATGATTTCGAGATCGCATATAGAAAAGGCCAACTTAATGTGGTGGCGGATGCGCTATCTCGACAGCCATTAAACACGGACAAATGTAGGCGAACGGCGGATATAACTAAGCCAGCAGAACCTACTTGTGCGTGGATTAAACAGATGCGAAGGGACGTACAGGCTGCGCCACAAAAGTTTGCCGATTATTTGATAGAGGCGGGCCAACTGTATCGTCATATTCCGCATAGAGCTGGAAATGAGGACGTGGCTGCATGGAAATTGTGTGTACCTACAGAAAAGAGGCCGCGAGTCATAGCTGAGTGCCATGATGCGCCGGCGGCAGGACACACTGGCGGCCGGAAAACTATAGCCAGAGTAGCGGCACGGTACTATTGGCCTGGAATGTATAGAGACATTTGGGCATATGTACAAAAGTGCGAGGTGTGCCATAAATATAAGGCGAGCCAGCTACAGGCGGCGGGTAAAATGCTGACGCAGATTCCAGAGGAACCTTGGGCAACGGTGTGTGCGGATTTCGTTGGGCCTTTGCCCCGATCGAAGCATGGCAACACAATGCTCCTGGTCTTCGTGGACCGCTTTTCAAAATGGACAGAGCTAGTCCCTTTACGAAAAGCGACGGCGGCGTCACTGCAAAAGGCGTTTCGTGAAAGAATACTTGCTAGGTTTGGAGCTCCAAAAGTATTAATCACAGACAACGGAACGCAATTTACTAGCCGGGCGTTTAAACGGTTCTTGGAGGATTTGGGTGTACGGCATCAATTTACAGCGCCTTACACACCTCAAGAAAATCCTACCGAAAGGACTAACAGAACCGTGAAGACAATGGTGGCCCAGTTTGCTAACAAGGAGCAACGTACCTGGGACGAACTCCTGCCAGAGATAATGCTAGCCGTGAATACTAGTGTTTCGGAATCCACTGGATACTCACCTGCCTTTTTAACACAGGGCCGCGAGCCGCGATTGCCAAATGCGTTGTTTGACGAAATAGCCATTGGCACGGGCCAACCGCAGCGTGATCCTGGCGAAACGGCTCAAAGATTAAAGGAAGTATTTGAGGTGGTCCGCCGCAGCTTAGAAAGAGCTGCACAGGATCAAGCTCGATACTATAATCTGCGCCGGAGGCCGTGGAAACCAGTCATAGGAGACTTGGTATGGGCCAAGGAGCACCAATTGTCCAGTGCGGTGGAAGGTTTTGCAGCCAAACTAGCTCCAAAGTTTGGCGGTCCATTTCGCATTGTAAACTTTATATCACCAGTCATCGTAAAGCTGCAAGGCATGAATGGTGAGCGAGCCAGGACGGCACATATAAGCTCAATAAAACCACATGGCCCAGCTGTTACCAGCCAGCCCAACACATAAGTTTACTTCTAAAAAAAAAGGAAAAGGCGGCAGAAAGATCAAAATAAAGTGGAGATCATTTACTGCATAGTGGTAAAGGCAGCGACTGGTGAAGACACAGTTTAGGTGGCATAGGATGCAGTGGACAGATATTTCAGGCTGTCCAAAAGCTACTTGTGCGTTAACTTTGTTAACAGCCTAGATGGAGGTGGAAATTGTAAGATACAATGCCTTGACAACTGTGCGATTGATATTTGTTTATAGCCGAAGCCAAATAGGGCAGTCTGTTACAGTTTGAGCCATTACATGACTCAGTTAAATAATACTTTCACATACAGCAAAACACACATTTACATTTTCATCATAGAAAATAAATGATGTGTTAAGAGACAGACTGCTTGCTGGCGGGAAAGATTCAAATAACACCCACACACAAGCAATAGCACTGCTTAACTATCTTAGTTGGTAGTTTATCCGGTAAGCAGTGCTAAACGGCGCTTGTCTATGTGTGAACAGAGGCTCACAAATACATAAACATGTATGCACTTTTACGTTAGTATGTTTGAATATATTGTATGTATATTCAAATAAATGACAAAACGGAACATAAGTGCGGGAGGCATACACCCATAGATGCGAGTCACTCAAAAACGAGAACTCGTATGTGTAAGGAGAGTGAGTGGATATCTGGAGAGGCACCGTTAGGACATTTGCCTCGGCTCTCCACTCGGCGCAGCAGCAGCAACTTCACATTTTAAATGACATGATCTACTTTAGTAGCGGTCATTTGAATGAGAACAGGCAAGCGCGATGGAAGGAATTAAATTTAACATGGAAGACCAGGAACGTAACCCACGTGGACCGGGCGAAGGCGCGACAGGGCCTATAGCCGAGGAGGCGGAAGGCGGTCGCGGACCTGGAGAGGTGCCCCAGGTGATGGAGACGGACGAGGAGGACGCCATCTCGGTGGTGAGCATCAGCTCCAACGACAGCGAAGGCGGCAGGCCGAGCCTGGTGCTGTTGGAGCGCCACCAGAAATGGATGACGGATCGGTGGCGAACCCGGCACTTCATCATGCTGGAAACGTTCAGTTTCCCGAAAATGTCGGGTTGCGGGGGTGTCCGGCTGGTAGAAATACCAGAACAACCGAGGCCGGCACCCCAACAGGAGGCGGAGGGGGTGCCCAATGTGAGGGACCTCCTCAAAAGGTTTGAGGCGAGGCAGCAACAGCCGCAGACACGAACAGAGCCACACCAGCAACAGCCGCAGCCACAAACAGAGCCACGCCAGCAACAGCCGCAGCCACAAACAGAGCCGCGCCAGCAACAGCCGCAGCCACAAACAGAGCCGCGCCAGCAGCAGCAGCAGCGCCGACCAAAGCAGCAGCGACTCCCACGGCAATCGGGTCTTCGTCCCGGAGTCGACGCAGGAATACTATTCCTGCCCAAGGATTGCCAAACCCCGAGTACGGTAGTGGAAAACCAAAAGTGTCTTACACAGTCACAACAACCAACCAACTTTTCACTACCGGACTCGTTACAACAACAACCAAAGCAGCAGCATCAACAGCAGCAGCAGCAGCAGCATCAACAACAGCAGCAGCCGCGCCAACAGCAGCAGCAGCGCCAAGCGCAGCAGCAGCGCCAACAACAGCAGCAACCACCCAGGAGAATGAGGCCACATCCGGCACGTACGGATCAGCAGGTGCGCCAGGAAGGAGAAGAGCGGCGTAGGAGCGCCGAGCAACGTTACGCCCGACGACTGCGCAACGTAGCCCAAGAGCGGCTGGCACGCTTGCGCGAGTCGTTGGGGCAACAGCAGAGGGCAGCAGAACCAAGGAGGCGCTGGCGGTTGGTGGCCGACGAGGCGAGGTGGCCTACGGCGGTCTTGAAGGTGGTACGGCAGAGGCTCCTACGAGGTCCACCGATAGGGGTAGGTGGGCAACTGGTGAGCAGTAGTGGAAAAAGGTACCGAGTGCGTTGGAGCCAGAGTGGAGACATCAGAGTCTTCATTCTGGCCCAAACGCCAGAAATGTAGGAGGGAAAAAGAAAAGAAAAAAAAATAAACCAAGATAATAATAATATTTTAGTTAATGGTCATAAAATGAATTTGGAAAAGCAATAAAACTGAATCGAATGAAGGAAAATTTATGTTATTAATTAAAAAAAAAAAAAGGGGAAAGAAAACACAGCGGCAGCAAATTTTTATTTAATGTTGACAATTAACATACAGAGGCACACTCACACACAAGAGCACAACACTAAGTTTTACTTTTTTTTTGTTTTTATTTTTTTTTCGTATATATGAAAATTCACGAGCTTAAAAGTTTAAAAAAAAAAGGGGAAAATTTTGCACATGATGAACCGAATGGAGGCTAGAGATGTCTTCTAGGCGGTGGCGGCGACTCCAGTCCGAGAGGGAAAAAAAAAAGAAAAGAATAAAGTAAATGAGACATAGGATCTATGTATGTACTTGCCGGGTCCAGAGCGGGGCTTAGGCGGAGGGTGGAGAACAGCTGCATGCCGAGGTAGAAAAGGCACGATTTTGCACAAGGCTGCAGTATCCACAATATTGGGCGGATAGCATCGAAATAAACCCAGACGGGTAGTAGAGCCCTATGTAAGGTGATTTTGCCAACACTAGGAAGGAGAATGGAAATGTTAGACAATTAAAATTGAAAATTCGAATTTGGTACTTACCTGAGGAAGCGGAGGCGCCATATAAGGAAATTTGCACTAGGCTGCAAAATGCAGAAGAAAGAGTTATTTGGGATGCCGCGGTTATAGGGAGGTAGCAGGCCTCAATAGCAACCAATTTCAGCAGTCCTGGAAAGTCGAAAGCAATGATTAATAGGTTTTTTTTATATTTTGCAAAAATACTTACCAGATAGTGCAGCCATGCGTTTTAGTGATTTTTCTTCTTTTAGCTACTAACACAGCTGACACGGCGCTGCCAACCGCGCCGACGCATAGTGGCAACGCTGCGCAAGGGCATTAGCCAACACTTAGGGATAGACAACAAAAGCTGGTTGATAGCGAACAACATTAACAGCTTAGGTTTGAATTGTGCACAGTGGGCACAAGGTTATTGTTAATAGGGTAAAAAGATTAGGGTGATATTGGTGGGAAAATAGGTAGGGCGAGTTTTGTTTGGTGTTATAAATATGTTAATAAAAGGAAGGAAAAGGAAGGGAAAAAAAAAGGGAAAAAATCAAGGAAAAGTTAGATTGCGCAAAATAAGCATGCCGATGTAGTTAGTTAGCTGCGGGCGAAGCCGAGTGGTTACTGGGACGCGCTAGGGGTACGAGAATGAGCAGAGCTGCACTTAGGGATGGCTGGTGGAGCATCCCGAGTAGTGTGCAGCGAGAATAGTTTTATGACCTTTGCTGCGTTGGCCGTTGACTCCGAATGAGGGAGCACGGGGACCAGCAAAGGTAAGCAACGTATCTGGCTATTCTTCCAATGAGGGGAGGCAGCAGAACGTTTTGGGAGGCTGTTGCGCCGCTTGATCTGGGGCCGACTTATGGCACAGGTAAGGGCGAACAAAGGATGGCGAGTGACGCTCAGCTCGCGAGGAGGATCCGCAGGGGCGGTGCTACTAGCCGCGGGCGCCATGCCACTTGGTGGAGTCACAGCTTAGACTACAATGGTTTCAGGCCATACATTTTTTTTTCCTCGTTTTTTTTGTTTCCCGAAGAAAGGGGGGAGTGTGAGGAGGCAAATCGCCACCTCACAACGTTAGCTAGGTTTGCCAATAGGGCCATAGGGACACTGCTTGGACTGCTTGGTGAAAGTACTCTCACCAATACCAACAAGGGCTGGAGAGAGTACTCACACTAGCAAAGGATAGCGGCAGCAGTTTTGGCGCGCTTGAGTCGCGCTAATATTAGTATAAAAAGCCACCAATACTAGGGAAAAGATAGCGGCCGGGATTTTGGCGCGCTTAAATAGGTAGGAGTATTAGTGAATAGGAGAAAGTAGTAGTGCATAGGTGTGAGTGTAGAGTAGGAAATAGGGATAGTTGTGGGTAAGGCGTACTCTGTCTTTCTAGGGAGAATAGGTAGTTAGATAAGCAGAGTACAGTTTAGGAGTTAGTAGTATAGGTTTGGGCGGGAATTCCAGGATTTGGCGGCGATCATGTGCCTATATAAGGCGGATCAACAGCCAAATCTGGGTCAGTCAGTCAGTGAAGCGTCAATTAATCGTCAGTCAGTGAAGCGTCAATTAATCGTCAGTCAGTGAAGCGTCAATTAAACGCCGAAATAACTAAGTGAAGTGATAGTTATCAAGAGAAATATACGAAGTGCACGAAAACCAGTGAAGTGTCAGAGCTTGTGATACCACAGGTCTGGTAGAAGCAAATAGCTTAAATTATTGCAGTGGAAAATAAATAAAATAAAGTCAGTGCCGAAATTTTAAGGCGTCTGCGGGAAAAGCTAATGAGATAAAGCCTTGCACAGAAGCAAGAAAGACATTTTAATTAGTAGCGCACCGGGTGCGACCGCGACGGAGTTACTGCGTCCGTATCCATCTTCTAGGAGACGTTTTGCCACCAGGACAAACCTCTGGGTGAGCGTATCGCCAAGAGGCGTAGTTCTAAAGTACGTTAGACTTAGAAATCCTCTCCATAATAAATAAACGTTTTGCTATCAGGATTTTATATCTGGATAAGCGTCTCGTTAAGAGAAAAGCGTTTGCTATCAGGATTTTTATCTGGATAGCGTACCACCAAGACAGACCCATAGGTCTTGGAGGGAAATTAGTTTTAATATTTAGTACTAAGATCAACATAACATCTCACTATCTATCCCTTGTCTAAATTCAAACTTTCGTTTATAATCATTTATTTTCTTTCAAAGAGAGATTTGTAATTCTAGCGAGCGTGTCGGCTCAAATTAAGTGTGGTGAGAAAATACCGCAAACGGCGGATAATATACATTTAAAACTTAAAACGAATTGTGTTTTTATTTCAAATATCGAAAGTCTCAGCAAATATAAATTTTGTTGTGACATTTACCCTGGGCATAGCTGAGCTATCCCAGACGTTGTTCTGGACTAACCAGAGGTCGTTACAGTGAGAGAGAGAGTGAAAAGCAAGCAAAAATACTAGCTTGGCACACAAGCTAATGCATGCGGCACTTGTATGTATATATATATCAGTGGTCGGCCAAATATACATACATATGCATTGTTTTTTTGCGCTTGTATTGAACATTGACGTCGCAAAGCAACAGACACGAAGTTGCTTGTGCATGACTTCGGCTCTTGCTAAGAGAGCGTGCTTGCTCTCACAATGCTAAAGCACTCCAGCATGGTATAACTATACAGGTAGTCCGATTTTGATCAAATTTAGTACACTGATTGGAAACTATAAAAAACTTCCGACTACCAAATTTGGTTCCGATATCTTTAAAACCAAACGAAACACAACGAATTTTGTAAAAAAAAAACGTTTTTTTGACAGATCGTTCCTATAGGAGCTATATGATATAGTCAACTGATTTTGATCAAACTTGGTGCAGTGCTGGAGGTCTCTAAAAAACATCAGACTGCCAAATTTGGTTACGGTATCTTCACAAACAAACGAATCACAAAGAATTTTTCAAATAATACGTTTCTTTGACCGATTGGTCCTATGGGAGCTATATGATATAGTCAACCCATTTTGATCAAATTTGGTTCAGTGCTGGGGGTCTCTAAAAAACATCAGACTGCCAAATTTGGTTACGATATCTCCATAAACAAACGAATTATCCATCTAAAACTTTTTGTTTTTTTTCGAGGTCCTCTGAAACACCCCCTATGGGAGCTATAGAATATATCCCCGATATCAAAAAATAAAATAAACTAGTCTCCTATGGAATAATAAGGGATCTTATCTGAAAGTTTGGTTGCTCTAGCTATTGCCATCTCTGAGATCTAAGCGTTCATACGGACGGACAGACAGACAGACGGACATGGGTATATCGACTTCTCTATTCACCCTGATCATACTTTAGGTAACTTTGGGGTGTATCCGACGTTTCCTTCTGTATGTTACATACATTTTCGGCTTGCACAAACTTAATATACCCTTTGATGGTACAGGGTATAACAAAAAACTTTTTTGCCAAAATGTGGCAGAAATTGGAAAACTTTTAAGGAAAAACATTCCAAGTGGCTATCGTCAAAAATGATTTTTTTATTCGAAAGCTTAGGTTCCACATCTTCAACCAAGCCTATAAAGTCATTTTCAAACATAGTAGGACGTCCACCGATGGAATATAGCGATGCGGGACCATGTTTAAAGATAAAGTTACCATCCGATTTAGCAGATAAACAACGCCGCAACACGCCACTTCTTGTGCACGTTGCTGCAGTTTCGGTCAAAATATCAAAGGAAATAGACATGGTTTAATATTAAGAAATACTTTGCTTGCTTCAAATGGCCCAAATGTAGTACCCTTAACGCCCAATGAGGCTTTGGCGTTTTTGCCGATATTGCAACATTCAGGAGCTTTACAAAAGCCGATCTTCCGATATTTATCCCAGTTACGATAGAGTAAGAGAAGCCAAATCCAAATGTAGGCCTTTGGGAATTATGGTAACCGATAAATAAAAGATAAGCTAAAAGCAAAAATATACCATTACCGGCAGCTGTGATTGACCTTTTAGAACCGCAAAGTTTTAAAATTAATTGTGATAGTTATATCCTAAATAATAAAAAATTCACGTGCAGTAGAAGCACGCGTTAGAAGTAAAACTTTTCGCCCAACTTATTTTTCTACGCTGTTTTTATTTTTATTTGCCGTCTTAACATTACTTTGGAGTTCAAACGGTGTCTTAACAATCAATTATTATATGTAATACATAGTTACGAAAGTGAAGGAATGCGAGCTTGTACTGCACGTGAATTTTGTTTAATTCTGCTATTGCTTTTTGTACGATTTTTTTAGGCGCTCAGCGCAAAAAAAACGTTATGAATGTCATATTATTTGTACTCCTTAGCTGAACCAAACCGTGAGAGTGACTTCAAATATGCAAACTTGTCAATGTAAGCAATGTACATAAATAATATTTGTATTAAAATTTGTATTTATATTTTATTATATTAAAACTGAAAATACAGTTAGCTCAATCGCAGTGCTTTTAGGCCTATGCCTAATCCACAAACAATTACAATTACAGTTAGCTCAATGTGTAGCTTCAATATTCATACAAAAATATCTTTAAGCATCACTTTTACTTTTATGCCAACGCATAAGTAGTGCGAATAGAACCAAATCAATAGTAATTCCTCTGCGCTGAGCGCGTAACAAAGCAGCATAAAAAGAAATAGAGAAAGAATTAAACAATATAACTGTCGCGCAATGCTACTTGGCTTTGTTGTTCGTGCAACTCTCACCTCCCCCGCGCCTACTTCTACTTCGTTCTTTGCGCAGCTAAGCGCGATCTTATTTTGTAGCCAACCACCCACCACCAAACAGCACCAAGGCCGCGGCATTGCATGGGGAGTAGCAAGCAAAAATACGAGCTGTCACACAAGCTAATGCATGCACACTGGGACTTGTATGACACTTTGAAACCCAATAACTTTTGATGTAGACATGATAGAACAAATATTTTTTTTAATATAAAAAATATAATATTTTTCTTACATGCTTATACAATAATAAGCCATAAAACTTCAAGTAATATGCATAAAAACTTAATAAGACTAAAAAATTAGCGATTTTTACGCACATAAATTATTCGGACACTTGTTACCAAATAAGGAATATTGTTAAAAAAAATTTTTTTTTTTACTTTTATGCCTTACCTTTGGGTTTTATAATGGCTTTCAAGCGATGCCTCATATTTTTTAAGGATCTATTGGTCTCCTGGGGGTCAATCTTCTCGAGCTGTATAGTAAAAGATGATTTTGACGATTCCTTTGGTGTTACTTGGTGCTACCTTTAAATTTATTCAATCAAATGTCAAGGGTATGCTAGTACGGACACTGGAGTAGAGTTTTCAGTTGCTTGCAAATTCATAAAAAACCTACATTGCCAAAGATTTTAACTACTCTTGATCAGCGAATTCTGATAGGAGCTGTACTTAAGACTTCAAAAATTTCCATGCCAGTAGTAGATTAATATGTAAAGAAGCATTGTAATACAAAATTTTGACTCAAAAAGTACGCTATGGAAAATACAATGCTATGTTTCAAATGCTATATGCAAATTGCAAAGCACTAATTTTCGTTGCTAATGAAAACCAATGGCTAGAATTCACGAAACACCAAAAAAATTACCGAGGTTTGATTGACTGATTTTTCGATGCAAATTTTAATATACCAAATATTCCATGGCGTACTTTTTGAGTCAAAATTTTTTTCCTGCAGGGCTCTTGCTTTAGCTGACCAGTCGCGGCCGCTCATGACCACCAACACAACGTCAGCGTCAATTCATCAATGCGAAAGAGAAAATCAAGACAAACGCACCAAGGCCACGGCTTTGCCGTGAGAGTAACAAAAACTGAGAGAGAGAGAAGCAAGCAAAAATTCGAGCTGGCACACAAGCTAATGGCAAACACTGGCACTTGTATGTATGTATGTCGCTGTGTTGTATTCACGCAATGCATACAAAAACAATTCTTTCGTTTACACCAGTGGTCGGCAAAATATACATATGAATTTTTTTTTTGCGCTTGTATTGAACATTTTCTGCCGCTGTGACGCATGGTATAATAAGTAAGGTAGAGTAAGATTTTCTCACTCGGGGCCATAAATTTTGTGAGAGCAACGAAATGTGAGAGAGAGAGAGAGAAGCAACAGACAAGCTGACGCATACACACTGACACTTTTTTGTATGTATGCATGCTTGAATTTGAACAAAACAAGTGCATATGTTGAAACCAGATCTCGCAAATAACAGTTGACCGTTTTTCGTTGTCCAAAAATAACTCTTATTTGCTGACTCTTTGAGCAACTTGTCAGAGATCAACCGTTCACATTGCTCTTTTAATAAATCGGTCTGCGTTCAACCAATAACCAATTTTTTTGTTTCACTTTTGCTCTGGTCTTTTGCGTTTGTATGCGTGAATGTGAGTGAGGCGTCTGTTTGGGCCTGTTAGTAAGACACACACACACACAGCGCAGAATTCTCAGCAAAGCAAATTGAAACGTAAAAGACCGATTGCGCTGAGCATTTCATTTTTTCGGTCATCTGCTGATGCTTAATGTGCGAGCGCTCAATCGGTTCGCTCTCAATAAGTTGTTATTGAAAGACCGTAACAAGAATAGCTCAACTGAAAACACTCAACTGAAAACCGAAATAAAGAGAAGCGAAGTGTTATGCTCAGAGAGAGAGAGCGAGCGTGCATGGTTTTTTCGGTTATGTTAGCGTGTAGACCGCAAAGGAAAAACGGTCAACTGTTATTTGCGAGCTCTGGATGAAACTAAATGAAAAACGCAGTGAATTTATGAAAACAAATTTTTTTTTTCAATGATAATATAATTAATAAAAAAACACGCGCAGCGACAGTCGACACAACCTACCTCATAGGCATTCGCAACGAGAATGAAAAGTATGGCCCCAGAAAAGAGAACGTTGCGACAAACTTACTCTACCTTACTTATTATACCATGACTTCGGTTCTTGCTTAGAGGGTGGCATGACTTAACGCCAGAAGACTTAACGCCAGAAACGATATCTGGCCTTATGACCGTTTCTTATACGGACTTAAAGCCAGATATCGTTTCTGGCGTTAAGTCCATTTGCTTAAGGAACGTAACGCCAGAAAAAAAATTCTGGCGTTATGACCGCTTAAAGTGTTCTAGTTAAACATTAAAATAAATGACTCGAAATGTCATTTCAACGAGCAACGAGTTACCATACATACACTCGCTAAAAAAAAATGAGCGCCAAATTTAAAATAATGAAATTTTATTAACACAAGTAAAAACAGGTTGTTGTTTGTTTTTTGTGCAGAATTAAGTCAATTACACATTATAACTGGAGTTGGAGTTTTGGTGAGTTGGACAATCGATTAATATATGTTTTAATTTTAGTGGGTTTAAATTACAGAAAGGCATGTTGGAGGAGGTGAATTAGGTTTCATCTAGTGGGATTGAGTGAGTTTAGTGTAGAGTGTTTTAGTAGTAGTGTTGTAGTGTTTTAGTAGAGTTTTTTTCAGAATTCTGAAAAAATTTGTGTAATATTCGTTTTTGATTTATTATTGATTTTATACCAGTTTGATTTTTTGAAGACGTTTTCAGTTTTTCTTGGTGTTATATACATTTTTAGTATATTTTCGGGTATCGGATAGGTTCAGATTGGTTGAGACGATGAGCGGGAAATTTTTTGTCATGTTTGCTGCCATATCAGCAAATTCATTACCTGTTATGCCTATATGACCTAAAAGCCACTCTAGTTTAAATTTTGTGTGATATGTTGTAAGTAGGTTTCTAATAATGGAAAGGTAGTATGATATGTTGTCTGATGTATTGTTGATTGCATCTAAGGATAAAAGTGAGTCTGAGCAGATTAAAAATTTACCTGGATGAGTTTTAAGGGGTTCTATGGCTTCAAAGATTGCGATGATTTCTGGATTTATATTTGGATTTGAAGTTTAGAAATGCCTTTTGTTACACTAGAAGAGAAGTTTTGGACTTATCATGAATTCTTCGTGCTGTGTTGATGTAGCACTGGTTAAATGCCCATGGGGGGAGTTATTTACTAAAGTTCTTTTGTGCGGTGTAATGAAGGTGCTTAAGTTTTGTTTAAGATTTATAATACGCTCTATTGCGGATGGGTGCACAGATTGTTTACTATTTTTGAATTTATGTGTTTTTAAAATTGTGTGAATTGGAGTAGGGCTTGCAATCCCGTGTTATATTTTCAATCCCGGGATTTCGGGATTACATTATCCAAATCCCGGGATCCCCGGATTGAATTATTTATGAAAAACACTATACATTATCATAGTTGAATTAAAAATGCCAAGTGGAAGAGTAAAATCTATGCTAACAGAACCTGTAGCTAAAGTAGCTATGGACTACACAGATTTTTATTATTTTATTGCTGCAAAAACGAAACAATTGTAGAAAAACCGTATTTGAGTTTGTGCTTCTTCTTCTCTGTGTTTGTTTACTTTTATAAATTGCTGCAAGTTATCATCAAAATTTAAAATTTATATTTAAAAATGCCAAGACAAATGCTGGTCGAAGCTGTCGCTCAAAAGGCTTTGGATGAAATCAATTTTATTGAAGGTTCGTCTGCTAAAACAAATTCATTGTGGAAAAACTAACTTTTGTATAATACAGAGACAATGGGTTTGCGTGGCGGCGCACAAATTGATCAAGTTCTAGATAATTATCATGAGGACATGAATGCAATTATACATTTCCCATCCCGAAGTCAATTGACTGGCGCCAGAACAACAGTTCCAGCATATATTAAGCCTAGTACACCTCCAGCATTTTCCAATTCGCATTTTTTTTTACTCTTTTACTTGCGTTAACTCCAACAACAAGTAATTATGTCAAATTTTTTTTTGCTTTTTTTACTTGCGTTAATACAATTTGATCATTTTAAATTTGGCGTTTAATTTTTTCCGAGTATAAGGTAACTCGTTGCTTTTCATACCACGAAATGGCTAAAAAATGGCAAATGCATAAGTGCTGAAAAGGCAGCGAATTACCATATTGTGCAACACTTTCTCAACAAGTCAACAGCAAAAAGTAGACTGGGGTCTGGGTTGAGGAAAAGTTGAGTTGAGAGTTGAAACACAGGGTTGTATTTTGCTATACATTTTGTTTTTGTAAAAGTCCTCAAGTCCGCAAGTCCTCAATCCAACACAAAGCGTAAATACCCTAATTGTAAAAAAAGCAGATTAAATTTTGTAAAGTTTAACGAAAAGAAAAAAAAAATTATGAATATAAATTTCAATTAATTTTACCACGACCCTTTCAACAAATTAACTAACTCTCAACTTCAGTTGTAGACAATAATATTAAAGCTTCAAAATACACATTGCTCATCTATTTCTTTGCTTGTCCAAATGCAAACTTATTTGCTTCTAATTTTTCGAAGTGTTTCTCAATTCGCAGCTTCAAACTATTTATTAACAAAATCATACATAAAACAACAATAAAATCTGAATTAAATAGAATTGTCGTGAATGTCTACCAACGAAGCATATGAAAGTGTTGTTGCTTAGCACTTTGGTATAGGCAAACAAGTATTTCAGTATTTCGAAAATTTCAAAATATAATTCAGACAAAAGCTAAATCCCGGGCTTAGTTATTTCAATCCCGGGATTTCGGGATTCGGAAAAGCAACGGGATCCCGGGGTTGCAAACCCTAAATTGGAGGGCACATCTCACAACGGAGTATAAAGAAGTGTTTAGTTTTTTTAAGGTAGAGTTGGCTGCGTACCCATATATAGGTAAACCAAATTGTAGTTTGGAAATTAGCAGTGGTGGGCACGCCTTGGCTCTTTTTGCTCCGAGTGCTCTTTCCGTTATGTCTTGCAAGTGGCGCCAGCCAGACGCACGTGCAGAAAGCCGACAGTTTTAAAAAAACAAAATATACAAAGTGTGCGAGTTTTATGGCCCTACTCGAGGATCCCTTGTGGGACCGTAACTAGACTTTTTTTCTTGATGTTGTAGGGCTCTTTCCGTTATTTTTCGTGCTCACCGCTGGAAATTAGGATTGCTTTAACTACCGAAATTAAGGTGTGCGTGCTACACGAAAATTTGGTTCTGGAGAGACATTTTATTATATTTAATGTTTTAGTGAGGGATAGATTTAGTTGTCAATGTGTTCATTCCATTTATAATTATGTTTCAAGGTAATTCCTTATATTTTTAATATTTTTGTTTCATTTATATTTAATGTTCTTGTAGAGACGGTACAATTGCAATTGATAGTACTGCTCCTGAGTAGGAGCACCACTGATCAATTTCGTTAAATACGTGGTCCAAATTTATATTTAAGTATTTTTCCTTCGAAATTTTTATTATTAAATTGAAGTCATCTGCATAGGCGCAGAGACTGATTTCTTTATGCAAAGAGATAATGTTTATAAGTTTGTTGTAGGCAATAATGAAAAGCACACAGGAAGTTCTTTTATCGATAAGTACGCGTGAGAATGTATCGATATTAATATAATTAAATAAAATCTTTGCGTTGCATAATCCCTAGGCAACAATAATAAAATAAATAATTAACAAAACGGCAAACAATTTGCACGTGTCTTAGACATTAGTTTGAATTTTCGCCTTTGGTAAATTATAAGTTTTTTAATGTTCCATTGATTAGTTATTATTACGATATTGGTGTCGATAAGCGACACGATTAAACAATAAAAGAGTTAAATTTGCAAATATGGTCAAACCTCCAAGATGTGTATAATTTTTAATTTATAATTTATTTAATATTAAACGGATTGCATAATATTACATTTTACTATGTTTTATTTTTTTGTTTCGAGCACCAATAGATTTTACGGCGATATGACCTGTTGAAGTTCTGGCGTTATGGCCGTTTCGTAAACGGACTTAACGCCAGAAACGATATCTGGCTTTAAGTCTGTGTTAGAAACGGTCATAAGGCCAGATATCGTTTCTGGCGTTAAGTCTTCTGGCGCAGAGAGTACAAAATAGACAGAGGCGAAAATTCTCTCCGAGTTCGAAACTCGAAAAAGATTCTGCGTGACTTGGGCTCGGAAACACAATGCAAAGCAAAAACAAACGAAATTCGAAATTGCTTGATATTGCTTTGCTTTGCTCGAACACAACACAGCACAGTTCCTTGCTTTTGGTTTGGTCGAACCGAACCTAAGTGAACGCAAAAACGTCACAACACATCTCGATCGAACGCTTGCTTTTGCTTAGTATATACCTCTGGCGTAGGAAAAAGGAGGACAAAGCCTAAGTCAGATGCCTGGCATTTACAGGTGTTCCAGAAGTTTGTATACAATGATTTATGGGGAGTAAAATTAAAGTAGTATATTAATATGCATGTATGTAAGTACATATTAATGCATACATAAGAAAATTCAAGGTTTTTTGCAGCCATTTAATGCCATTTTTGTTTTTGCTTTTTGCCTAGCAATTCATATTAAAAAATAATTAAAGTTATTAATGCATTTGCCTACGCTATTGAAATTAACAATAAAAAAATAAGCGGCTGTATGGTGGATAATTTTGTTGATTATATTTTTTTTATTATTGCGGCGCGGCGAAATGTTTTTTGTTTGATATAAATCAGCTGACATGGCTGCCGTAGTTTTTATATTTTAATAGTAATAATTAAAGTTGGTTAAATAAAAAAATAAGCGGCTGTATGGTGGATAATTTTGTTGATTATAGATTATATTGTTGCTAGTTGCTATTTATTATTATTATTATTTTAAACACAAAACACCTTACGATAGATATCAATTATTTGCAATTTGCAAGACGATTTTATGAATTTTCTTTGATATCTTTATTTATCAAATTTTTAATTGCAAATTGCAAATACAAACGTCAAACGGTTGAAATTTAATATATTCATTCATTGGATGATATTCGATATTCATCTAAACGTTGTGTGAAAAGGCTATTAAATATTAAAATCGATAAAATTGTTAATCGCTTTTATTTTTTACGCCGACAGAAATGTATCGCCATCAAATAAATCTAAATCGCGAAAGGATCGAGGACAGCGATAGTCAGCGCATAGTGATTTTCTATTTTAATTGTTTATTGTGTTTGGTGAAATAAAATATTTAATTTTTTTGCGTTTGGTTTAACAAAATAAAATGAAAGTATAAAACGTATTTAAATAATAAAATATAAGTGTAAATTTAAAATATAAGGCAAAACAAAACGTAATTGCGTAATAAGAAAAAGTAACAGTAAAGTCATATACATATATATGTACATGTATGTATGTTACATACCATGTATTATGTTCGACGTATTTTAATTGCTTTTGCTTGGTAGTACATTTTTATGTACTTTATGTTATTTAAAGTTTAAAGAGACAAAATTAAATATAAATTAAATTAAAATAAAGTTTCGTAAATATGATTGCGTTGGTTTGGTGTTTGGTTTTTAATACACCTAGCCCTCGCTTAACACGAACTCGGTCTAACACGATTATAAATTTGTTCCCTTTCCTCTTTTAACACGCTGAAAACCTCGTTCTAGCACGATTGAAAAATATAGATTTTTTTTTTTCGATTGTAATATTTCGATCATTATAAATTTACATATTTTGTGGTAAGTGAAGATGGTGTGTAGCTTAATTAAGTAAATAAAATAAGACAAATTGAGCTTCTACAATGGCAGAAAAAAAGAACAAGCCAACGCTAAAACGAAAAGTTAGTTCTTTAGAAACAAAAATTGAAATTCTTAACCGCTTTGACAAAGCGCATACTACCACCGAAATTGCAAAAAGCCTTGACTTGAATGAGGCGACTGTTCGCACCATTAAAAAAAATGATACTGAAATAAGACGCGCAGCAGGTACTGGATCATCTATATCTACAAAATTTACCAGTAGAGCACGTGCACCTATATTAGAGAAAATGAAAAGACCACTTAGCGTTTGGATTGATGATAGCTACGAATAAAATGTCCCTATAAGCCAGCGAATCATTCAGGAAAAGGCGCTCAGAATTTATGAACTGATTAAGCAAAATGGAGAGCCCTCTTTCAGCAAAGATTCTGTTGCTAGTAATGGGTGGTTTGATAAATTAAAAAAACGGTTCTCCATTCATAGCATAAAACTCAAAGGCGAAGTGGCATCGGCCGATGATGGAGCTGCTGCCACATATCCACGAGAAATTTAAGGATTCATTGATGCAGAAGAATTCTTGCCTGACCATATTTTCAATGCTGATGAAACTGGGCTTTGGTGGCAAAAAATGCTATCAAAGAAAGAAAAAGGGCACCCGTATTTCAGGCACAAAAAGATCGTTTTACACTTCTCCTGTGTAGTAATGCATCTGGCGACTTTTAAGTAAAGCCAATGCTTGTTTATAAGTCTATGAATCCTCGTCAAAGGGGTAGAGAAGAGCACATTACCCGTTTACTGGAAAGCAAATTCCAAAGCTTGGGTTAGTGCAAAATTATTTAAAGACTGTTTTTAAATTTCTTTGCAGTTGAAAAATATTTGAAAAAGATAAATTTACACTTTAAAGCGCTCTTGTTGTTGGACAATGCGCCAGTTCATCCAAAAAAGTTAATTCATTCGAATATCAAAATAAAATATCTTGCTCCTAATACAACATCACTTCTAAAGCCAATGGATCAGGGTATAATTTGCACCTTCAAGACATATTATTTCAGGCGCTCTCTACGCTAGATTTTGAACACAACTGAAGCTGACTCCATCGATGTTATCAGTGATTGGAAGTAATTTTCTATTAAAGATTGCCTTGAATTGGTTATTTTATCATTAAAAGTGCTTAAGCAGTCGGCATTGAACGGATGTTGGAAAAAAATATGGCCAGCTGTTGTTTAAAACGACGAAATGCAATTGCCTCAAAGTGAGCTCCGTGACATATTGGAATTTGCTCATTTAGTTGAAGTCGAAGGATTAAAAGACTTGACTTCTAATGATATGCAAGAGTTGTTTGAAGATAACGCCATGGATGACGAAGTTTTACTTGAAATTGCTGTGAATGAAGCAAACAATTTAATATCAGAAGACACCTGCTCAGAAGAAACCGAGCCTATAAATGGTTTAACTAAAGAAAAGCTTCAAGAAGGATTCGCATATGCTAGCAGCTTGGAATCGTGCTTTGTAAATTCTGATCCCCTCATTGAAAGACATTTAAAGTTTAAAATAGAGTTGGAAAAAATTCTTTTTCCTTAAAGGGGAGTGTTAAAGAAAGCTTTAAAAGCTACTAAACAAAGCAAAATGACTGATCTTTATCATCCAAGAGGAGCCACCACAAAAAAAAACATGTTGAATACGAAAGCGGCTTAGATTTTAACGCCATCACATGGATCTCAAATTTTATGTTTACTTAAAATTAAAATTTTTGTTTTTTTAATATCTTTATCTTTTATTCTATCTGTTATTTTTTTAGTTAATTTTAAAAATATTTTGAAACTTTAATAAAAACAACGCATACTTGAACAGAAAAACTTTTTTTTTTTGAGTTTGTTTAAATATGGGAACGTAACCCCATATTTTGTACTGATTCCATGTCTCGTTTAACACGATTTCGCTTAACACGAGGTTTTCTAGGAACGCAACCCCCGTGTTAAGCGAGGGCTAGGTGTAATTTCTTTTTTTTCTCTCAAGATTCTAGATGTATCGTTTTTACAACTACGGCGGTAATGATGGAAATAACGGTAACGGTGGAAGCGGTCGCCGTCGAGGCGGCCAACGAGGCGGCCGCTTGCCTCCCTTGGCAAGCCGTCGAGGCGGCCGCTTGCCGTCAACGGAAGGCGGCCAACGCTTGCCTAAAGTGGAACAGGTCGTCCGGAACGATGGCCGCTTGCGCTTGCAGGAAATACGAAGTAAAGTAACACGCATCGAGGAAAAATTGAAGGCCTTTGAGGATGCCAAACGTGGGCCTGAAAATGCCCGTCTCCGCAGAAAAGCGGAGCGGGCATTAATCAATGAACTGAATAACCCCAGGGCGCGACTGCAGCCCATAATAGAGGCGGAGAAGGAGATGACCAAATTGGTCAATTTTGCCTTCAATTTGGTCAATAGAGTAACGTTCCAACGCCGCAAATCTATTTAATTGTAAGTATGGAGCCAGGTTTAATTTAAATTGAATTTTAAAGATTATTTTTTTATATTCTTTTAGGGAATAGACGACAGAGTTTATTTAAACGCCATTTAAAGCCATAAGATGATATACTTAAAATCTTAAGAATTTATTTAACTAAATATTCAATTTGTGAGCTATTTTGTAAAACATATCAACATTTTTTTTTTGGGTCACTATTGAATATCAACCTGCCCTTTTTAGTTTAATTAATGCTTACTTGCATAAGCATTTATTTCTACTATTTTCATAAAAAATTATCATTAATATATATTACCATAAATTATCATTATTAATTAAATTTAAAGACTAATCCAAATGCAGTAATAAATAATAATTATGAATGAGTGAATTGAAAATATAATAATATTTTATATATCAATAAACAAATCCTGTATGAAAATGGAATTAAAATTTTATTTTATATAAATAAAAAGGAGCATTATTATTATTATTATTTTATTTTTTTTTTTTTTTTATATAATTATAAAGTAGTAGTTAATTCTAAGTTATAAAAAGTTTGTAGTCAGAGCAACGTAGGCCTTCAGGCTGTCATTACAAATTATTGTCACTTTATTGTTTTAAGCTTAATAAAAAAAAAAATAATTTGTAAAACAAAAAACATTTTTAATGTTATTTAACGAACTTGTAATTTTTTAATTTAAAAGGAACATACATATAAAAGCAATGCCGTTCTTAACTCAATGCATGAACATCAACACAAACGCAGCCAGAACCAATGCTTGCTTTTGCTTAGTTATTGTTTTTCACTGCAGCTTTTGCTTGTATACGCATATTTGCAACTGTAACACAATAGTGGCTATGGATTAGAGGAATGCGAGTTTGTCTCCCAATCCAATGGAACAGAGATATTTCTGATATTTTTTTAAATTTTCCCTTTTTTTGTCAGGAAAAAGTTGTATTTCTCAGTTAATTTTATTTATTTATTTATTGCGAAACCGTTCAGCATAATGATAGTTAAATACTCTTCTTCGTATTTTTCGCTTCTTATGCATGCATTTGTTAGTGTAAAAGCAAACGCAATAGCAAAGTGTCATAGCAGCCACATACTTATTAGAAAAGGGTATGGAATGCTCTGAAACGAAAAATTTACAAATTTGGCTGCGGCTGAATTTGTGAACATAGCCGAAAGCCAACAACGAAGCTTAGAGCCGAGTTCAATTGTAAGAACACGAGAATTGTATGTGCTATTTTTAGATTTTCCTTTTTAACTCTCTCTGCTCGCCCGCACCATGGTATTTGCGTTTTGCGTTACACTTCTTAGAGTTTATAATGTCATTGGGCTGCCGGCCTTGGCTAACAAGCGCTGAACTTAATTTGCTCGAGATTCAAATTAAATGTATTACTTAACCATAATTATTGACTTCTTTCTTCTCTATTTCAATTAGTTTGCAATTTATTTTTTGTAATTTAAACAAAACAACAACTAATCATTTGACATAACAGTTTTAGTGAAAACAAATGTAAATATGTAAACATATCTAGATTTTTTTTTTTTAATTTAGTTAATTATAAAATAAAGTTAATTATGTAAACTGATTTGATGCAACAATGACTAAAAAATAAAATAAAAAATGTTTTTCTTTATGTTAAAAGATCACAAAAATCCTAATAAAGTTGGAAAATATTTCAATAAATACTGCCTGTTCACAAATTACAAACGTGTATGAAAAGCAAAACGTACTTGGCTAGACTGCAATGCCTGTATTCGATTTTGTCAACGCATTATGTTTAGTTAATGCTTCGCTATTGCTGATTGTTATTTACTACAGTAAGCATAGAGTTTAAGCTGGAAAAATATACTTAGTAGCAACTATCATCAGATTGTTTAGGACCCTAATTTAGTCTTAAACAGAGTTATCGAGCGGCATGTTGCCCTTTCCCGCCTAAAAGTGGTTGGTGTGATTTTTGCATTAATATTTTTTTTTTGCTATTAAAGTTAGATTCATGTTTTTGTAATCAAAAATCATTGGCAGTAAAATCAAGCATTTTTCAAATAAAACTTAAATCAATGACTATTCAAAGTTAAAAAAGTGGAAATCGGTTTTGGTGTTTTTCACAAAATCCGCTCCTACCGCAAAATCGGTGGGACTTTCGCAAGAATGTCCAAGGACTTTGTTGAAGCATGTGAAATTGTCTACAAAATGAGTCCTCTATCACTTTTTTAGGATTAATAGTTTTCCAGCAATCGAACAAATAAGCCGCTTGCAAACGCCACTTTTGTTCTACGCCGCCTACTTGAGTGGCAAAGCAAATAGCCGCCGGCAAAATATCATTTCCTCTGTCAAAATTGAATTTTCCGTTCAAAAAATCTAAACTAAACTAAGTATTTGAAGTAACTTATGAAAACACATCACAGCTTAGGCACATACTATTTTCTTTAAAGAATGCAAATAAAAAAAATAATTTGTATTATTTTAATAGTAAACAAAAACTAATGTTATAAACAACTTTGCATTAAGGAGAAGATTTAGTTGTAGCAACGCAAATATAACTATTTGTCTTGCTGATGATTTATTTAAAAATTATAAAGAAAATAATTTAGGCTTCTTTTTATTTATTTTGCAGTCTTACATTCTAGATTTATATAAAATACTTATCATAACATAGGGTACCGATTGAACAAAAAAGTTCCTAGGCCTGTGCACAAACATCAAAACAAAAGCAGCAAGAAGCAGAGCCCAAGTCCACGCAGAAACGTCACAACAAACGCCAATGCTTGCCTTTTTGGTTTGATCGAGCCTAAGTCCACGCAACACAACACAACACAAAACGAGCCAATGCTTGCCTTTGCTTTTGCTTTTGCCGAGCCCAAGTCAATGCAGAAACATCAACACAAAGCACATTTTGTGTTTGATTTTGGTTTTGCGCAAACCGAGACCAAGTCCACGCATAATCTTTCAACGGGAAAAAAAGCTCTTAGAGAATTTTCGCCTCTGTCTATTTTGTACTCTCTGTCTGGCGTTAAGTCATGCCACCGCTTAGAGAGCTTGCTTGCCTTTTTACTCTCACAAAAGTATTCATATTTTTGTGAGAGCGAAAAAACCGCCATCGTTGCTGTTGTTGTGCATAAGCAAACATACACATATAAAGTTGACTTTGTGTTGAACGGTTGTGCGGCCGTTGGTTGTCGAAATGCCGTCGGGAAAACAAATGCGTGAACAACGGATACATATGAATGTGCATTCTGTTGTTCTTTTAATTATTGCGGTAGTGTTTGTTTTTAGTTGGTTTTGCAACGCCGACTGAAAAGGAACATATTTATTTTATATATATTATATACAGTTTGTCAAGAGTGTTTTTACAGGGGGAAAAAAGATCAAATTTTATGTTTGGTCGCAAAAATATATATTTTTTTAATAAAACAAACAAATTTTCATATGTTTTGCCTGCCCTCATGCTGTATCACTCTCACTCACATGCTTCATTGTTATTCTTCATTCCCTTTTGACATGCAAATTTATTTTCCTTACATTGCAAAAAACAAAATAATATTTTAATTGCGCAGAGCGCATTTCAAACTTAAAACTAAGACTCAACTGAGACTGGACTAATACTAAGACTAAGACTGACTCTTACATTTTTCTTTTGCCCACAAGAAACCTCGGCAAGCAGCTTTTTCAAAAACTGCAATTTTTCAGCTCCCACGTTAAGCGATTTGGAAATGGATCTGCTTATAGCTTGTAGCAGTGCGGTTGCAGCGACTTTAAGAATTTAGCTTATTAAGCTTATTTGAAGTTCATGGCAAACCATACAACGAAAATGAAGTATCTTATTACAAGCTGTTAATTTGCTTACAAAGTAAATTTGTTTTCAAACACAATATTAAATGGGTGGCAAGCCATCACATAACTCTCCCCCCTGTTAAAATGGTTCGTCCCGGACCATTATGGGTTTTCGGATAATTGCTTTAGTGCAATATTTAAAGAGTCTGGTAATGAATCTTGATTCTCCAAATTTTGGCTTGAAATTAGATTAATTGCGCTTTGCCGAAGCCTCCTTAGCAATTTGATTGATTTATAGCTAATTATTAATAAGAAGAACGATATTATAAACTTTATGATGAAACACGACCGTGGATACTAAACGTTATTGAGTTTAGGGACTTAATATACTAATATTTATATTACCAAATGACAAGTCTGAGTTGCTAAAAATTATATATTTGTTGATCTCGTAATCAAGAAATTGATTATGTTGCAAGTAATTTAAGATTTTTCGTGTCGGATTTTCAAAAGTCTTGTTATTAATAATCGTAGAATCATTAAAAAGTACTAAAAAAAAGCCATTCAGGATGGTACTATTAACAATATTTTGGCCGGTAATTAACACGGCTCCTTCTTGTAGTTCTTCAATTTTTTTGTTTCCCTCTCTTATTCTTGAACAGTTTGCTTTCTGTCCATTTAATAGTTTAATAAAACAATTTTCTCTTTTGGCAATTTGACCGTAAGAATTAAATATTTCTTTCTTGAATTTAGTTATTTCACAATATATTTTTTGGGAACGAGCTACCTGATTGCCCATCAGCAATTTACCTTCCTTATTTGCTATGGCCCTGGAGGTGTAAAGCTCGCATGAACTAATCACAACGGGGTATTTAATATATATGACTAATAAATTTTCGTTACGTAGAATTTTAAAACTTACTTCTCAAGCGGGTAGTTATGATTCAGTTTGAACATAATTGCTAATTTCATAGCAATCAGATCGAATGGGGGAGCTCCAGCTAGTACCTGCATGGCGTCAGTAGAAACTGTACGACATACAGCTACACAGCCACGCAGGATTAGCCGCTGGCAGGACAGCGGGTGCCTCTTGGCGTTTGCTCGTCTCAGCACCAGGGCATACCACACTGAGGCACCAAACAGCGCACAAGGCACCATGAGTCCGGCATACATGGTCCGCTTGTCGCGAGGACTGAGACGCCAGTCGACCCGCAGTACGCGTGCCAAGCCGTTAACGATTCCAGCCTACCTATCACGTAGAGACGCGATATGTAGTTGAAAATTAAACCGCTCGGCGACTGTGATGCCCAGGTATCGGGATTTCGCTGCATATGGCAGATTTGCTCCAGCAAATCGCGATAGTGGCCACCTGCTTGGTGACAGTGTGCCCTTCAACAGCATGACGGATGTCCCCAAGCGCCCCAAGCACCTACGATAGACATCAGTTCGCCGCCTTTCAGCTCCAGAGCAGCGCGCGCATTGCCTTCCACGATGAGAAGCAGGTCGTCTGCATACGCGCTGACCATGCTTGCACTCCTGCCAGAGAAGAAACTTCGCCACAAGTTGGCTTCTCACCATCCCGAGTCAACGATTCGGCCCAGCGCGGCGTCCCATTCCAAGTTGTCGCAAGCTCCCATGAAGTCCACGAAGATTCCGAGCACATATCGCGCCGAGCTGGCCTCGACAGTCTTCACAACGTGTCTCCAGGCATCCTCCATAAAACGTTCTGCTCTGAAGCCGAATTGACATCTGTTGCCTCCGGCAGCACATCTTTCAAACGATTCACCATTACACCTTCAAGCACTTTTCCAAACACTGGTAACAGCCGTCAGCCACGCAGCGTGAAAACAGTGCTGCTCTTCAACCCAGCGACGCAGGCACCAACCTCGTATATTTCGAGGGCTGGAGGAGCACCATCCGGAATGGCAATGGGTGCATCAGACTCCGCAACTGGGAAAAAGTTACGGAGGAGCACTCGCGCACAGTCTTGCCATGTTACGACCAGCCTGCCAACCTAATGAAGTGCACCTATCTCGGTGTTCTTCTTACGTCTTCTGCAAATCTTGAAGACTTGCCCCCATAAGTCATCAGTGTGCTCTCCAACGAGGCGTCGCCAGTTCTCCTCCTCCGCCGACAGAATTAGCTTCTTGTATTGGCGTACGGAAATCCGTAGGTCAATAGCAAGTCGCATCGTCGTTGCCACTAAGACGTGCATTCTGGAGCCTGCGCATGAGTCTCCTGACTTCACGGCGCTTGGTACTAAGGCTGGTATTCCGCCAAATCACTTTCCTCATGGCTCTTGGCGATCTGCGGCCTAACACTCGATCACACACATCGTGTACAATCAAGCGCAGTGCAGATGCTTGCTCCTCTGGCGGTGTCTCCGCGAAATTCTCTGGTAGTTCAGCTGCCACTCTTACCAATTCATCTCTGAACAATCGCCAACTTGCAGTGCCAACAGTAATAATGTTGTGGTCAATCATCCACTTTCCAGTCGAATGTGGCCAACATCGACGCTGCATTGTTGACCATCTTAACATCGATGTCACTTCGAGCGCCCGTGATCAGCTGGTGGTAGGTGCACACCTCGGTGTGTATATTCAGCACGTTAGCACGGCTCTCCAAAATCCACTCAGACAGCAGCTCACCCCGGATATGGTGCTGACACCTCAGCGAGTGCGCTGAGAGCTTGCTGAACCACATGGGGGACGCTGCATTCGCCAAAGATGACTGGATTGCTATTGGCTTGCAGTAGCACCGCATCTAATTACGAGAGGTAAGGCTCCATCTCGAAGTCGAATTGGCAGTATACGGAGCAGAGGAAGATGGTGCCATATCTCCCTGTGACACTCACGCATATGCAAAAATCTGTGGTAAGCAGCGCTATGGGCATACAGATGCCCGAATCGTTCACCTTGCACGCAGCCTAATTTCGCATGTCTGGGTATAAGCGCATCCCACCAGGGAGGCCTGTTATACGTCCAGCGGCATCTACGTGAGGCTCCTGTATTAGTGCGAACAGATGGCTTGAGTCACGCATCCTGAATCCGAGCTGGATGGTAGCAGCTCGTCCGCGACCACAATTCGCTTGGGTGAAACTAAACATTAATGTTTAGCTTGCACCCTCGCTAGCACTACTCTGTAAATAGGGCAACTCGCCGAGAGCATGCCATGCCCTGAGGGGAGTCCCTTGAAGCGGCAATTCCGGGAGTCCACCGGATTCGTGCAATTCGCTGCGATGTGGCCCATCTGTCCACACAGGCGGCATACGTCGGTCTTGACCTGGCATTACGCAATCTTGTGGTCGAAGCTCATACTTTTATGACAAGCGTAAGTCCTCACTAGCGACCGATAGCGGAAGGCGAGCCACTTGACATATATTCTGTCCTTCTTGTTCAAGATGTCCAATGCTTTCTCACTTAACTCAAGAGTCAAGTTTATCGGGGCATCTTTGGTGACAGCCCAAGGCTTCGTCTCCAAATGAACAGCTTGCTTATATACCGCAGGCGAGAGTTCTTCCTTGAAATTTAGCTCATACAGGTCGCTCATGAACTCCTCAACGGATATGGCCATATCGACGTTGGTCACCGTAATCTTCGGTTTTAGCACCTGGTTTTTTTTTACTTCCACTTGGGGCGCGTGGAAGGCGTTAGCGGCTGAGTTGGTGACAGGTGGGGGCGTCGCTTGCGGTCCCGCTGACAGCATACCATTTTCACAGCCAATGCGATGACGATTTCATCGTAACGGGCTGCGGCGGCGGTATTCTTCGCCCTGTCCTCCTGCTTGATGTTGATGCCCACGGTCTCGACAAGCGAGTTGTGCATCATAAGCCGCACCTTCCCTATCTCCGCTAATATGGCAGCCATGCCTTCAGCGGCGATCTCCCAACCAGAGAGGCGCGCATGGTTAGCGCTAGCCCTCTGGCGGACGACCGGCACACTTGGTGCAGTGGGAAAGGCAGCGGTGGCAGCAGCGGAGGTCATGGGCGGCAGCCACGACGATACTCCCACAAGGGGGCCGACCTCAATGAGTACGCTTGGACGTATACTTAAACCGTGGTACCGAAATTAAGGGCTCGGTTTGCCCTCCCCTTTCAGTCCCGACAGACTCGGACTTGGAGAACCCCGCCAGTTTTGGCATGATTGCCCGGGACAGGTCACCTATCCGCCTGCGGTGGTCCAATCATTTGCTGACGCCGCATAAATACGACATCGGCAAATGCTGTCAGCAGCCTCATCTTCTCCAGCGTCTCCAGCACTCCAGAAACGATCCAGTGTCCATCCACTTCGTGTATTCCGAGTCCATCAAGGTCCCGCACATCTGCATACAGCGGGCAGACACAAAGAATGTGCAGCCAATCCTCAAGCTCAGCGCCGCATAAGCATGCTGGCGTGTTGCTCAAGCACCTTGTATGCAGGAAAGCGTTACGCGATCCATGGCCAGTCAGCAAAAATCCGACACGTTGACTGAAACTAAAGTCACGTCTGCTGAAAACGAAGCTTGCATCCGGGATAAAACGGTGAGTGACACGCCCGTGTCGGTCTCCGTCATCCCATCTGTGCTGCCACGCACATAGCAACTCTTCGTCCAGCACGGCCATTTTCTCCGACCAACTAAGATTTGCCAAATCTCGGTTAAACAGCCAGTCGCCTTCCACAAGCGGGTAGTCACGCTTCAGTTTGAACCTAATTGCTAATTTCATAGCAATCAGGTCAAACGGGGGAGCTCCAGCTAGTACCTGCATGGCGTCAGTAGAAATTGTACGACATACAGGTACACAGCCACGCAGGATGAGCCGCTGGCAGGACAGCAGGTGCCTCCTAGCGTTTGCTCGTCTCATCACCAGGGCATACCACACTGAGGCACCAAACAGTGCACAAGGCACCATGAGTCCGGCATGTATGGTCCGCTTGTCGCGAGGACTGAGACCCCAGTCGACCCGCAGTACGCGTGCCAAGCCGTTTACCAACCGCTCGGCGACTGTGATGCCCAGGTATCGGCATTTCGCTGCATATGGCAGATTTGCTCCAGCAAATAGCATTGCCCTTCAATGGCATGACGGATGTATCGCTGGTGGAGACGGCTACTCCAACTTCGGCTCCCCAAGCACCTACGATGAACATCAGTTCGCCGCCTTTCAGCTCCAGAGCAGCGCGCGCATTGCATTCCGCGATTAGATGCAGGTCGTCTGCATACGCGCTGAGCGCGCAGTGCGGCATAAGCGCTGAAGAAGTAGATCCATCATTAGGTTCCATATAAATGGACCGCTGATGGACCCCTGTGGGCAACCTAGTGTCACCGGAACTGTTACTTCTTCATAACTGCTGACCATGCTTGCACTCCTGCTCCACAACGTGTCTCCAAGCATCCTCTACACAACGTTCTGCTCTGAAGCCGAATTGCCATCTGTTGCCTACCGGCAGCACATCTTTCAAACGATTCACCATTATACCTTCAAGCACTTTTCCAAACACTGGTAACAGCCGTCAGCCACGCAGCGTGAAAACAGTGCTGCTCTTCAACCCAGCGACGCAGGCACCAACCTCGTATATTTCGAGGGCTGGAGGAGCACCATCCGGAATGGCAATGGGTGCATCAGACTCCGCAACTGGGAAAAAGTTACGGAGGAGCACTCGCGCACAGTCTTGCCATGTTACGACCAGCCTGCCAACCTAATGAAGTGCACCTATCTCGGTGTTCTTCTTACGTCTTCTGCAAATCTTGTAGACTTGCCCCCATGGGTCAGGGTGCTCTCCAACGAAGCGTCGCTAGTTCTCCTCCTTCGCCGACAGAATTAGCTTCTTGTATTGGCGTACGGAAATCCGTAGGTCAATAGCAAGTTGCTCAGCATCGTCGTTGCCACTACGACGTGCATTCTGGAGCCTGCGCATGAGTCTCCTGACTTCACTTGGTTCTAAGGCTGGTATTCCACCAAACCACTTTCCTCATTGCTTAAAACTTGCTGAACCACATTGGGGAAGATGCATTCGCATCCAGGCCAAATATGACAGGATTGCTACTGGCTTGCAGTAGCACCGCATCTAAGTACGAGAGGTACGGCTCCATCTCGCTGTCGAATTGCCAGTACACGGAGCAGAGGAAGATTCTGCCATATCTCCCTGTGACAATCACGCATATGCCAAAATCTGTGGTATGGGCATACAGATGGCTTCCGGATCGTTCACTATGCACGCAGCCTTATTTCGCCTGTCTGGGTATATGCGCATCCCTCCAGGGAGGCCAGTTATACGTCCAGCGGCATCTGCGTAAGGCTCCTGTATAAGTGCAAACAGATGGCTTGAGTCACGCATCCTGACTCCGAGCTCGATGGTAGCAGCTCGTCCGCGACCACAATTCGCTTGGGTGACACTAAACATTAATGTTTAGGTTGCACCCTCGCTAGCACTGCGCTGTTAATAGGGCAACTCGCCGAGAGCATGCCATGCCCTGAGGGGAGTCCCTTGAAGCGGCAATTCCGGCAGTCCACCGGATTCGTGCACTTAGCTGCGATGTGGCCCGTCTGTCCACACTGGTGGCATACGTAGGCCTTGAACTTACATTCAGCTATCTTATGGTCGAAGCCCATACACTTGTGACAAGTATATGTCCTCACTAGCGACCGGTAGCGGAAGGAGAACCACTTGACGTAGATTCTACCTTGCTTATTCAGTATCTCCAATGCTTCCTCACTTAACTCAAAAGTCAAGTTTATGAGGGCATCTTTGGTGACAGCCCAAGCCTTCGCCTCCAAATGGACAGTTGATTTGAATGCTGCAGGCGAGAGTACTTCTTTGAAGTTTTGGACGAACAGGGCGCCCATAAACTCATCAATGGATATGGCCATATCGGCGTTGAGCACCGTGATCTTCGGTTTCAGCGCCTGATTTTGTTTTACTTCAAGGCCGACTTCCGTGAACTTCCGGTTGCCCACGACCTTCTTCAACTCCGCTTCTGATGGTGTGCGAATAATCGCACCACCATGCTTCAGCTCGCGAACTTCGTGCACAAGTACACCAAATTCGGGCGCAACGTCCTTCATAACCTTATCGGCTACTTGCTTTCCCGAAATATTCGGGTCCCGGCTCGACACTACTGCTGACTACGTCTCAACTGGCTTGTTGCGGCGCGGTGTAGCAGCAGGAGCCATTTGGGGCGCCTGGACAGCATACCATTTTTAGCGGCCAACGCGATGATGATCTCATCATAGTGGGCTGCGGCGGTGGTGATCTTTGCCCTGTCCTCCTTCTTGATACCCACTGTCTCGACAAGCGAGTTGTGCATCATTAGCCGCACCTTCCCAATCTCTGCCAGTATGGCAGCCATGCCTTCATTGGCAATCTCCCAACGAGTCAGGGGCGCATTGTTAGCGCTAACCCTCAGGCGTTGGACCGTCACACGCGGTGCAGCGGGAAAGGCAGCGGCGTCAGCAGCGGAGGCAGAGGCAGCTGTCATGGGCATTTCGGTAGGCGGCGGTATAGCAGATGGTGCTGCGGCGGGGGCAGCGGCTGAGTCGGAGTCAGCGATTCACCGGCGTACCGCTTCGCGGTCGACACGTTGAACGGCGTAGGCGAACTTCGCGGCGCACGCGTCTTTTTCCGCTTCTTCTTAAGCTGGCAGAGCGACTACTCGCTTTGCCAGGCATAGCGCCCTCTATGGCTTGTTCTCCGCATACGAGCACGTACACAAACCACTAGAGCCTATACGCGAACCCATAATCGAGACACAAACCAAATGCGACCCTTGCTGGAGAAGTGGAGACCCGAATCAATATTCTGGACACGAACCAGAAAGCGACCTCTATCGGTAGAGCGGAGACTCGAACCGATAGTCTGGACACGAACCAGACGGCGACCTCCGTCGGCGTTATAGGCGCACGATGCACGCACTCACACACGCACACGTACACGCGTATGCAGGCAACGGTAAACGTTCAACAACGGTAACTTGTTTACTAGTTTTCGCCAATTCGATACACCTGTATGTTTACTTGTTTTCTACAAAGTAACGGCACCTTGTCTACAAGTTTTTGCACTGTTTGTTTTCGACACTATGCGCGCACACGATAAGCACGTCTGCTCGCGATCAACGTTGAGACCAAACAGAAGATAGGGACAGAGTCGTTGGATCTACGCCCTAAGAGGTTTTACGTGCCATTTCACTGGTAAGTCATAAAGACACGGTGCCCATGCACATGGGTTTGTATTTTACGACAAACGGCGGCCTTTTGGAAATGCTTCCGCCAGTACCAAACAGAGAAAACATCTGCTTGGTCATGAACTCCACTATTGGTATGAGTCGAGGTCTATCTAAAACCTCTTTCGATCTCTGGGTCACGACACCCGGTTGAACTTGACGCAACGCCATGCCAAGCCCGAAATCTTTACCCGCATTTGGGTATTAAACCACGATACTCCCCGAGGGGCCGTACCCATCGGTCAGGCACAGTCTTGCTCAAAATTTTCATAGAAAACTCTGAACAAGCCCGTGTGGCTTTCCTGACCGCCCGTGGTACCAGATTACCTCTGGTCAGGCTTTGTGCCATAAGACACTTCCAATTTAAACTCCAAGCAGTTAAGGGTTGGTGACCCAGAAATAAATGTTCTCTAGTATCTTTTTAAGAACCAGCTAGCGTTCTAAAAACCCTTGTTTAGATATTTTAGAAATTTATATTGGCCATCCTATACCCAGACCAGTGCATAATAAACACTGGCCTCTTCCTAGGCTGGCCGTCTTGGTTAGTCGCCTTTTACGACAAGCACAGGGGGGCTGCGGTGGTATTCTAATCCGCCACCACGCGGGGAAGAAGATAAGGACAGATAAACCAGATCTTTCCGGAGTTTATTTAACGTGGCATGTTCCTTTGCAGGATTAAAACCACGGCGTTCAAATATGCAACCTGAGTGTACATATAACACAATGAGTCTGGATTAATGCGCCAACTAACGCCCCTTAGAGCCATCATCCATGGCCAGTCAGCGAAAATCCGACACGTTGACTGAAACTAAAGTCACGTCTGCTGAAAACGAAGCTTGCATCCGGGATAAAACGGTGAGTGACACGCCCGTGTCGGTCTCCGTCATCCCATCTGTGCTGCCACGCACATAGCAACTCTTCGTCCAGCACGGCCATTTTCTCCGACCAACTAAGATTTGCCAAATCTCGGTTAAACAGCCAGTCGCCTTCCACAAGCGGGTAGTCACGCTTCAGTTTGAACCTAATTGCTAATTTCATAGCAATCAGGTCAAACGGGGGAGCTCCAGCTAGCACCTGCATGGCATCAGTAGAAACTGTACGACATACAGGTACCCAGCCACGCAGGATGAGCCGCTGGCAGGACAGCAGGGCATACCACACTGAGGCACCAAACAGTGCACAAGGCACCATGAGTCCGGCATGTATGGTCCGCTTGTCGCGAGGACTGAGACCCCAGTCGACCCGCAGTACGCGTGCCAAGCCGTTAACGACTCTAGCTAGCCTATCACGTAAAGACGCGATATGCAGTTGAAAACTCAACCGCTCGGCGACTGTGATGCCCAGGTATCGGCTTTCGCTGCATATGGCAGATTTGCTCCAGCAAATCGCACTAGTGGCCGCCTGTTGGGAGACAGTGTGCCCTTCAATAGCATGACGGATGTCTTGCTGGTGGACACGGCTACTCCAACTACGGCTCCAAGCGCTGAAGAAGTAGATCCATCATCAAGTTCCATATAAATGGACCGCTGATGGACCCCTGTGGGCAACCTAGTGTCACCGGAACTGTTACTTCTTCATAACTGCTGACCATGCTTGCACTCCTGCCGGAGAAGAAACTTCGCCACAAGTTGGCTTCTCTGCATCCTGAGTCAACGATTCGGCGTAGCGCGGCATCCCATTCCAAGTTGTCAAAGGCTCCCTTGAAATCCGCGAAGATTCCGAGCACATATCGCGCCGAGCTGGCCTCGACAGTGCTCACAACGTGTCTCCAAGCATCCTCTACACAACGTTCTGCTCTAAAGCCGAATTGCCATCTATTGCCTACCGGCAGCACATCTTTCAAACGATTCACCATTACACCTTCAAGGACTTTTCCAAACACTGGTAACAGGCATATACCACGATAAGAAGCAGGATCGCTCCTGTCCTTATCGGGCCTTTTCAGCAACGCAACCACTCTCGGTCGCTTCCACTCTGCAGGGGAACAGCCTTCAGCCACGCAGCGTGAAAACAGTGCTGTCAGATGCTGGGGGATAGCACACCATATCTGTTTGCAGATAGTGCCGGTGATACCATCAAAGCCAGGCGAGCGTCTGCTCTTCAACCCAGCGACGCAGGCACCAACCTCGTATATTTCGAGGGCTGGAGGAGCACTATCTGGAATGGCAATGGGTGCATCAGACTCCGCAACTGGGAAAAAGTTACGGAAGAGCACTCGCGCACAGTCGTGCCATGTTACGACCAGCCTGCCGACCGTTTGAAGTGCCCCTATCTCGGTGTTCTTCTTACGTCTTCTGCAAATCTTGAAGACTTGCCTCCATCAGTGTGCTATCCAACGAGGCGTCGCCAGTTCTCCTCCTCCGCCGACAGAATTAGCTTCTTGTATTGGCGTACGGAAATCCGTAGGTCAATAGCAAGTCGCATCGTCGTTGCCACTAAGACGTGCATTCTGGAGCCTGCGCATGAGTCTCCTGACTTCACGGCGCTTGGTACTAAGGCTGGTATTCCACCAAACCACTTTCCTCATGGCTCTTGGCGATCTGCGGCCTAACACTCGATCGCACGAATTGTGTACAATCAAGCGCAGTGAATATGCTTGCTCCTCTGGCGGTGTCTCCGCAAAATTTTCTGGAAGCTCAGCTGCCAGTCTTACCAATTCATCTCTGAACAATTGCCAACGTTCGCTGGAAACGTTGCAGGATGGCACAGGAGCAAAGCTCTCAACTGCGCTTCTTGGGCCTGGAGTTGCCACAACAGTAATGATGTTGTGGTCACTCAGACACCAATTATCCACTTTCCAGTCGAACGTGGCCAACATCGACGCTGCATCGTTGACAATCGTAACATCGATGTCACTTCGAGCGCCTGTGATCAACTTGTGGTAGATGCACACCTCGATGTATACATTCAGCACGTTAGCACGGCACTCCAAAATCCACTCAGACAGCAGTTCACCCCGGATATGGTTTCGATGCCTCAGCGAGTTCGCTGAGAGCTTGCTGAAAGACATGGGGGACGCTGGATGGACTGGATCGCTACTGGCTTGCAGTAGCACCGCATCTCAGTACGAGAGGTACGGCTCCATCTCGCAGTCGAATTGGCAGTATACGAAGCAGAGGAAGATAGTGCCGTATCTCCCTGTGACACTTACGAATATGCCAAAATCTGTGGTAAGCGGCGCTATGGCCGAATCGTTCACTTTGCACGCAGCCTAATTTCGCCTGTCTGGGTATAAGCGCATCCCTCCAGGGAGGCCTGTTATACGTCCAGCGGCATCTACGTGAGGCTCCTGTATTAGTGCGAACAGATGGTTTGAGTCACGCATCCTAACTCCGAGCTCGATGGTAGCAGCTCGTCCGCGACCTCAATTCGCTTGGGTGAAACTAAACATTTATGTTTAGCATGCACCCTTGCTAGCACTGCGCCGTATATAATTCAACTCTCTGAGAGCACGCCATGCTCTGAGGGGAGTCCCTAGAGTCCTCTTCTTGCTTAGTATGTCCAATGCATCCTCACTTAACTCCAGTGTTAATTTTGCTTGGACTTCTTTGGTGACAGCCCTCCTTCATTACCTTGCTTACCCGGAATGTTCGGCTCCCGGCTCGTCACTACTGCTGACCATGTCTGAACAGGCCACTTGGGGCGTTGGTTGGCAACAGGTGGGGGCATATATCCGGCTGTTTTGGACAGCTCACCATTTTTGACTACTTATGCCATGATTAGTTCGTCATAGCGAGCTGTGGCGTCGTAAATCCTCCTGCGATCCGCTTTGTTGAGCCCAATGGTTTCCTCAAGTGCCTCGTGCATCGTTCGCCGCATTTCCTTTACCTCATCGAGCATGGCATTCATGCCTTCAGCGGCGATCTCCCACGCGGTCTTGCGCACACGATCGATAGCTGGCTGCTACGGGGCAGAAGGAAAAGCGACGGCGGCAACTTTAGCCAGATCGCGAAGTGGCAGCGGTATCACGGCGGGGGCAGCGGTTTCAGCTGCGCTCTCAACGGCGCACCGCTTCGCAGTCGACGCGTCGTCCGGCGTTGGTGAATTTCGCGTAGCACACGTCCTCTTCCGCTTATTCTTCACCACTTCTGGCAATAAGGCGGCGACGACGCTACTGTCGCTGCACATGCTAGCAGAGCAACTGCTCGCTTTACTAGGCATAGCGCCTTCGTATTCAGCACAAGCCAAAAAGTGACCTCTGTCGAAAGAGCGGAGACTCGCACCGATATTCTGGACACGAACCAAATTTAACGCCCTCTGTCGGCGTAGAGACGCACTTCGTACAAACAATTTCACACACGTACACGTGTATATTGGCAAAGTTCTAGAGTGTTCTAGAAAGCTCTACAATAATCTACAATGTTCTATAATGTTCCACAATGGTCTACAATGTACAACAATATCAACAAAGGGAACTGTTTTGCCAAATGCTCGAACGGTCTAGTTTACTTGTTTTGCAACAAGTTTCGCGCTGTTTGTTTTATCACTGCACATTGGACCAGAAAGATAAAGTAGTTGTTCGTAATGACATATATAAGAACTGATATAAAATTCAGACCGATCCGAAAGCGCCCACTCCCACCGCCAACATATGGTGAATTTTGGCTGGGTGTGGTTTTTTAATAATGCAAACTTAATGACGTGATTTTTAATTATATACTTATAGTTTAGTTTCATTTATGCCAATTTATATTTTAGTTTACAAATAATATGAAAAATTCGAATAAAGCAAAGTGCAATCAATTTTTAACAGTTGATTTCCACATATAATTCAGATGAAAAGAGATTTTCATTTTCGTCTTCACAATGATCAGTGCCATCATCTATGGAAGTGTTACAATTATCAGTGTCACTATAGTCTATCTACTATCAACCATCTGTAAAATTATTATTGAAGTAAAACTTATTAGGCGGCATTGTGACTTTTCGTAGCGAGTAAATTTGAAATTTTGTTAGTCAAAATGTTAGTTTCGGCGCGTTTGTTCTGATTCTGATGACGTTGCAAAGCAACAGACACGAAGTAGAGCGTGCTGTGGTCATGGTATGGAGCGGAGAGTAAAATGACCGCGGTTGGTCAGCTAAAGCACGCAGCACATGTGGATGTGTGTAAACGAAAGAATTGTTTTTGTATGTATGCTTTGCGTGAACACCAAAAATATTACCAAGATTTGATTGACTGATTTTTCGATGAAAATTATAATCTACCAAATAAAATTCGGGTTATTTTTTTGGTGTTTGGTGAATTCTAGCCATTGGTTGCATTAGCAACCAAAATTAGTGCCTTGTAATTTGCATATAGCATTTGAAACATAGCATCGTGCCTTCCATGGCGTACCTTTTGAGTACAAATTTTGTATTACAATGCTTCTTCACATATTGGTCTACTACTGGGATAGTATTTTTTGTTGTTTCAAATACAGCTTCTATCAGATTTCGTTGATCTAGAGTAGTTTAAATCTTTGGCAATGCAGGTTTTTTATGAATTTGACGCAATTAGCGGTCAGGAATGGTTAATATGTAATTGCAAGCAACTGAAAACTCTACTCCAGTCTTCAGTGTAACATACCCTTGACATTTGATTGAATAAATTTAAAGGTAGCACCAAGTAACACTAAAGGAATCGTCAAAAAAATATATTACTATACATCTCGAGAAGATTGACTCCCAGGTGATCAATAGATTCTTGAAAAATATGAGGCATCACTTGAAAGACATTATAAAACCCAAAGGCAGCCTTATCAAACATAAAATGTAAAAAAAAAGACATTTTTCTAACAAAATACCTTTTTTGGTAACAAGTGTCAGAATAATAAATATGTATTTGTGCGTAAAAATCGCTAATTTTTTGGTTTTATTAAGTTTTTATGCATATTTTTTGAAGTTTTATGGTTTTAAATTATATAAGCATGTAAGGAAAATGTTGTATTTTCAATATTAAAATTTTTGTTCTATCATATCTACATCAAAAGTTATTGGGCTTCAAAGTAGCAAATTCGAAGTGTCCGAATAATTTGTGTGCTCTGTGTACATACATATATACAAGTGCCAGTGCGCATGCATTAGCTCATGGTATAATAATAAGGTAGCGTCACGCTCCGACGTATGCATGTCAAAAGGGAAAGAAGAATAACGAAGTAGCATGTGAGTGTATTATAACCATGTGCCAGCTCATATTTTTGCTTGCTTCTCTCTCTCGCTCACTTTTTGTTACTCTCACAAAACTAAAACACTCCAGCCGGCAATTCCGTGGCCTTGGTGCTGTTTGGCTGGCTACAAAATAAGATCGCGCTGCGCAAAGAATGATGTAGAAGCAGGCGCGGGCGAGGTGAGAGTTGCACAAACAACAAAGCCAAGCAGCATCGCGCGTCAGCAACATTGTTTAACTCTATCTCTATTTCTTTTTATGCTGCTTTCTTACGCGCTCAGCGCAGAGCAATTACTATTGATTTTGTTCTATTCGCACTTCTAATGCGTTGGAAGAGCGAAGGTGATAGATAAAAGTAAAAGTGATGTTTAAAGATGTTTTTGTGAATATTCGTATTAATATTTAAGCTACTTATATTGAGCTAACTGTATTTTTACTTGTAATATTATAAAATATATGTAAATACAAATTTTAATATGTATATTATTTACATTGACAAGTTTGCAAACTTGAACTCACGCTCACGTTTTGTTTTAGCTAAGGAGTGCAAATAGTATAACGTTTTCTTTGCGTTGAGCGCCTAAGAAAGTACAAAAAGCAATTGCAGAGTTAAACAATAACAATTTAGGCATCTACTGAGAGCGTCTGCGTTTTTTTGCTTTGTTGTTGTTGTAATTCTCTTGCATTTTTTCAATAAAATTTTTTTTGTCTCGCTCTGCTCTGTTCAATTGTCTGGTTAGTCAATTTGTGAACTACATTTTGGCAAGGATCGTAGTAGTTGTGCAACCGTACATAATCCCGCATTATTTAATATAAAGGCGGAATTGTTAAGTTAATTTATGATTTCATCAGCATTAAATAAAAAGAATCTTGCTCTGGTAATAAATGTTGGTACATTTTAAAAGGTCATTTAATTCGGTTCCGGTTAAAGCTAGTAAAGTGTATAAAGCATTCTTAACGTCTAAAAAATGCAATCGTGATTTTTTGATATATTATATTGCAATAGTTTTAGCCCTCTAATTTAAATTCTGCAAACAAATTATAACGCAACTGCGTTTGTTTGATGGCTCGGCAGAGTAGTGACTCGGTTTTATATAGTGTGTGTGCGCTACTAGTACAGTAAACGAAGAGTTTCATGTGGAAAAAAATACTTAATGCATGAAACTTTCGGGGATTGCTAGTGGCCTTGCTGTAAGTCTAAAACCGAGTTTTCGTATTTGTGGATAGGGGCCGTGGCACCGCCCCTGACAATATACATGTGTGGGTACGGTTTTTCCATGATATCTTTTTTTCTATCAAACTTAGAGAAAGGTCGAAATTGTTGCCAATATATGCATGTTTTGCTTGATAGATAATTTTTGGATAGTCCTTAAACCATTAAGCAAGAGAAATTCCTTTTTTGGTCTATTGTTACGGTACTATGCGTGTACTATGTTACTATGTACTATGTTAGCGTGTAGACCGCAAAGGAAAAAACGGTCAACTGTTATTTGCGAGCTCTGGTTGAAACTAAATGAAAAACGCAGTGAATTTATGAAAACAAATTTTTTTTTTTCAATGATAATATAATTAATAAAAAAACACGCGCAGCGACAGTCGACACAACCTACCTCATAGGCATTCGCAACGAGAATGGCCCCAGAAAAGAGAACGTTGCGACAAACTTACTCTACCTTACTTATTATACCATGACCGAAGTGATGCACAAGATGGTAAGCTCAGCGTTTAAAAAGTACGCTACATTTTCGTAGCAGCTGCCGCCGCTGCTGCTTGGGCTCTGTTAATTTTCAATATGTGCTGTAGCAGTCGCAGCCGAAAAGACAAAAACGAATAGAGCCGATCGTAGCTCGACGCTCGCAGCTGCGACAAAATTCAGAGCCTAAGCAGAAGCGTGCACACTTTGTGCACACGGATCGAAACAATATTTGCACTCGGGATTTTACACACAAAATATTTCGACTGCGGCCGCTGCTGCCGAAGCTGCGAGCTCGGCTGCCGTGCCTGTCGAATAGGCACGCGTTTCAATTTGACTGCGGTCCCGAACGCTGCTGGGCGATTTCAGCATACACAAAAACTGCCTTGCTCTGTTCAGAGCGGCTGGCAACATGATGCAAAGAATGCAAAGACGTTCGTATAACAGCAGCTGAGAGCAACATGCTGTAATGAACTAACATACAAATGTTAATTTACAGGACAGATGCTGGCATAAGCAAAAAGTAAACAAAACAAGAAATGGAAAAAGAAAAGAATTTTTGTTATCAATATTTTAATTAATTAATAGTTTTATTTAATTTTCTTATTGCTAGCTTTTGACATATTTAATTTTCTTAAATTAAAAAACATTCTCGCCCGGAAAAAAAGATTTTTTACTTTGTCACTGCAGTCAACAGATTCTGCTGCGGACAGGTGTTGCCTCAAGTAATTGGGGGTAATAAATAGACCCTCATCGTTCATATTTTTAAATATTCTTTCCAACATTTCTATCTTTTCCATCATTTGTTGCGATGGTTTTATGAGTCCGCCTTCGGATAACTGATCGACCCAAGTATATGTGGCCGCGTTGTTGTCTATGTCATTTGTGTCTAAGCTGCCTTGCAGCTTAGCCCGCAAAGTTTTCCAAAGCGTCGAACTCCACTTCTCTAATTTCGGAAAATTCTTCCTGTATGGGTGGTGGAGTGTACTTAAATGTTTTTAAAATAATTGCTGAACATAAAAACGAAATATTAATAGATTATACAATTAATTTGGAAAAAGCAGCATACCTGTCATAGGCGCTGCAGGTATATCCAAATCTTCTGCTTCATCTTCCAATGTGTTGCCAGCATAGACGGGAGCACTGGTGGTGTGTTACCGAAAAATGCTATCCATTTCCTTTGCGTAATGCCGTCCTTTGGGAATTGAAAGAAACTTTTGTTGTTTTCTTTATCCCTCCAGTTGTATTTATTTTTACAATTTTTCACGCAGCACTTCATTTTTAATAATATAATTTTCACTTTTTATATGTCGCGAAAAACCAAACACGTGTGACTTGCTCTGCTTCTTTCTATTGTTTGTTTTACTTTTGTTTTTTGCTTATGCATGCATCTGCTCTGTAAATTAACATTTGTATGTATGCATGCTGTTAGCTGCTCTCACACAAACGCTGACCTTGAAAACAGTTTTTGTTAGAAAAACTTTGTTGTTTTTTGGAATATCACAACCAAATTTATGTCAGTTTAATTTAGTGTGAGTCTTTACATTTGTGTGAAGTTTGTTCCAAATTGGTCCACTATTTCATGTAGCTACCATACAAAATGTGAACACGCTCTCTTTTGAGAGAGACACGAATAACGGGACTGCGCTTTGCGTGACCTTCTTATTGTTGGATCATGGGCTGGCAAAGAGCCTCAGAGCATTGTTGATAAGCTGCAGGTAGAAATATTGGCAGCCTTTTCATTATGTTGAGACATGTGTACAGCAGTCGAGAGCTGAATGTTGAAAGTAGCTGATCCATGTTGCTAGAAATGTGTAGAGCACTTGCGAGCTGCTGCTGCAAATGTTGATAATAATGTTTAGAGCAGTGCTCAAATGTTGATTGTAGCTGATCCAAATGTATACGGTAGATAGAATATGTTGATAATAATGTTTAGAGCAGTGTTGAAATGTTGACAGTAGCTGATCCAAATGTTGATATGTATTTGCTGGAGGAACTATTAACGGCTGTTTAATTGTGTTGGTAGATAGGCTTTTAGTTTGATTTAAAAACATTTATTTTCTATTATTACTACTACTAATTAACAATTTAAGGCATATAACAATTAACATTTTTTGCAATAAAAAAAAAATTGGAAAGTAATTGAACAGTTTTAAAGTAACTATAGTTATTAAACCATGAGCGAAACCACCCCCATTGATGTTGTTGTGCGTAGGCAAGTATATTTAAAATTTTTTTTTTGTGCTGATGGTTGCAAGTAGAGTGGCTTATTTTTTACCGCTGCACAAAATTACGGTAAATGCTGGAAAACTATGCGCTGAAACATCCTTTCTCGTGTAAAATATCAACAAAACAAAAATAAGGTTTGAGTTGCGAAACTTTTCGGGAATATCTTACCTTGTTTAATCTACCATGATGCGGCACTTGTATGTATATATGTATGTATGCTGGAAATTAAATAAAAAATCATGTTGTATTTACACATAGCATACACGTGCAAGTGTATGCTTGCAAATGCTGCAAATAAAAATATTCCCGCAATAAATAAAACAACAATTCCTGTGTTTGCACACATACACATGTACTGCGTGCTTTAGCTGCAAATAAAATCATGCGCATCGCCAACCTACCTCATCAACAGTCGCAACAAGACTGAAAACTATGATCTTCGTGTGTGAGCGAGCGCACTCTCTCCCTGCAGGGAAAAAAAATGAGTCCCGCACTGGTTCCGAACCACCCCGACGGTGAAACTTTGTGTCCCAAACCTAGTATGATTGCATGCGGCTAACTAGTATGTTTAACATGGGCTTGTCATAGGAAGCAACCAGAATTTTTGGGTAGGATGTTGAACTGGTAGCAAACTGGTTCGCCTGCATATGGGACAAAACTAGTTGCTTCCGTTCTAGAATATAATAATTCGTTTGGGTATGCACTCGTTCTAGTATATTTAACCCAAATATTGAACTAGTTAATATTGTTGTATTAAAATATTAGTTTATTTTATTTAATTTGTAAACATTTTATTCACTTATAAGTACAACAACTCTTAAATTATAGACAGATTGAAAATTAACAGATTTTTTAATTATTTATTTATTTATTTATATAAAGCTAGTTCACACTTAAAAGATATAAACTAACACTAACGAAAGAAAGCCATGGCTACCAGGGCCTTAAGCTAAGATTTTTTAATTATATACATACATGTGCTTAACTTAAATTTAAATGTTCATTATAAAGCAATTTCAGATAACTACACTGATAAAAAAAATAAAATCTTAAATCAAGATTTTTGCATTCTTATTTTTAATTCTTAAAATGAGACCAAAAAATCTTAAAAGAAGGCCAAAAAATATTAAATTAAGAATAAAATTTCTTGAATCAAGAAACAAAAATATTGAATTCCAATCAAGACCAAAAATTCTAAAATCATGACGAAAATTCTCAAATTTAGACAAAGAGTTCTTAAAACAAGATTAAATTAAGACGAAAAAATCTTAAATTTAGATTTTTGTGGTAATAAAATTTCAATCTTAAAACAAGCTAAAATATTCTTAAAATAAGAAGAAAAGTCTTAAAACATAACCAAACATTCTTAAATTAAGATTTAAAATTCTTAAATTACGATTTTCGCATACTTAGATTACAAGAAAAAAACAAAACACTTGCTTCAGCTGAGGCGCCAGTGTGCATTATGAAAACGCGGCTTTACTTTCCAGTATGCCACCGACAAGGGCAACGTGTTTTTGTGAACAAATTGTTGTGTTTAATATAAGTATATGTGGATGTAAGTAAAATGCAGGATCAAACTAATGAAAGTTTTTAAGGAAGATGCAGTGGAAAAAAATTAATTAATCTACTGATGGATTTCCAAATGGAACCAGTATATGAATATTTAAAAGGTGAGTAAAGGTGGCGGCAGTTGCTTGTACACAGTAAATTTAATACGAAAAATTCGCTGAATAGAGACTGTGCCGCTTGGGACGAAGTAGAGGAAATGTGGAGGCATGCATTTGCATTCCGCCAAAAGGATTTAAAAATTTAGAAAGCTTTGAATTCCTTTAAAATTGGACGAATTTTTCAGACGCTAGAGAAGCGAGTTTGGTAAGAAAATTTTCTATAATATTATATTATTTATACTGGCTTAACAAAATACATTTCTTCCTTTTCAGATACAAATAGATTTCGATATTTTGTAACCGTTGTTGGGAAGGTTTCAAAAAGAGTGTAACAACTTTTTTTGAAAATTACATAGTTAACGACTTGTGCATGGATCAATTTAGCACAGCTAAATTAATAAGCCACAAAGGTGAGACTAGAAAAAAAATTCTTTTATGCATAGGTATAAGTGAAGTTATTCTATTACCATATACCATTCTCAATAGATGCACAGGACTACATGTACGCAATCCTGCTAACATCGGTATTGCCGTCATCGGCAAGATTCAAGGGCGATTCGGGTAAGCGCATCAGAAAGGCAACCATTGTAGACTGCCAGGAAAGATCATGAGTCATATTTGGAGCCTGAGTTTAGTTTTGTGCATTGTAATAATAATTCAGTGCACACTATGTTACAACTAGATAATATCTTTCAAGATGCTGAAGTATGTTGTGAAATCGTTTTTAAGGTAACACGTTATAAAACCAATAACTACGTAGCTATAAGTAACACTGAGTTCCAACTTTTTAAAATAAACTTTTTCCTCGTTCAAAACAATAGTATCTACATACAATGTAATCCTATAGAAATAAGACTATTTGATCAACACTTTCAATCGTATGAAATTGGACAAAAATGTAAATTGAATTGTAAAAAAAATATCTCTGACATTTCCATAAACATATGTTGGCCCTAAGTTTGAATAAGTTTGTAGTTTAAAAGTTTATGTTTAAAAACAAAAAAAATAAAAATTGTAAAATACATTTATAAAGCATTTTCTTTATTTGGAATGAGAATTTATAAATCTTATTTTAAGATTTTAACAATCTTATCGCAAGATTGGTCGAAATCCGAAATTAAGATTTTGGTCACGATTTTAGATTTTTCCCAGCTTTTTTTAAGAATAAAGATTATTTTTTCAAGAATTGTTTAGGCTTAAAATAATCATAATTAACTCTAAAATTAAGATTTTTCGGGCTTAACTGCAAAAATCTTAAATCAAGAACGGCATTCTTAAACTGACAACAAAAAAAGCTTACGCTACTTTCGTGACCATTTGGTCACGATTTTATGACCAAAAATCTTAAAATCAAACCGTTTTTTTTATCAGTGTACGCTATTATTAATTTTTTTGAAAATAAATTGCACAAGTAGTTTCTTATATTTATAAAACTGAAAACAGACAACTTATATGTTATATGTACTTATAGAACTGAAAATAAAATAAAAACAATTATTTGTAATAAGTACATATTAAGCCGCAAATAAAAAGATGAAGATTAAGACCTCCAAAATATATTTTATTCGGCAAATTTGGCTACGATATTTTCATAAACAAACAGAAATCAGTCGAATTTTGCACCAAACTATTTTTTTGGCCGATCGGTCCTATGGGGACTATATGATATAGTCAACCGATTTTGATCAAATCTAGTACACTGATTGGAAACTATAAAAAACTTCCGACTACCAAATTTGGTTCCGATATCTTCAAAACCAAACGAAACACAACGAATTTTGTAAAAAAAAGTGTTTTTTTGACCGATCGTTCCTATGGGAGCTATATGATATAGTCCACCGATTCTGATCAAATTTGCTACATGGCTTGGGAACTCTAAAACACTTCGAAACGCCAAATTTGGTTACAATATCTTCACAAACAAACGAAACACAACGAATTTTGTACAAAAAAAATTTTTTCGACCGATTGATCCTATGGGAGCTATATAATATAGTCAACCGATTTTGAAAAAATTTGGTACAGTGCTGGGTGTCTCTAAAAAACTTCTTAATGCCAAATTTGGTTATGATATCTTCATAAACAAACGAAATATCCATCTTAAACTTTTGCTTTTTTTCGAGGTCCTCTGAAACACCCCTATGGGAGCTATATAATGTTATCACGATATCAAAAAAATAAAATAAACTTGTCTCCTATGGATTAATAAGGGATCTAATCTGAAAGTTTGGTTGTTCTAGCTATTACCATCTCTGAGATCTAGGCGTTCATACGGACAGACGGTCAGACGGACAGACGGACATGGGTATATCGACTTCTCTAGTCACTCTGATCATACTTTAGGTAACTTTGGGGTGTATCCGACGTTTCCTTCTGTATGTTACATACATTTTCGGCTTGCACAAACTTAATATACCCTTTGATGGTACAGGGTATAACAAAAAACTTTTTTGCCAAAATGTGGCAGAAATTGGAAAACTTTTAAGGAAAAACATTCCAAGTGGCTATCGTCAAAAATGATTTTTTCATTCGATAGCTTAGGTTCCACATCTTCAACCAAGCCTATAAAGTCATTTTCGAACACAGTAGGACGTACACCGATGGAATATAGCGATGCGGGACCACGTTTAAAGAGAAAGTTAGCATCCCATTTAGCAGATAAACAACGCCGCTACACGCCACTTCTTGTGCACGTTGCTGCAGTTTCGGTCAAAATATCAAAGGAATTAGACATGGTTTAATATTAAGAAATACTTTGCTTGCTTCAAATGGCCCAAATGTAGTACCCTTAACGCCCAATGAGGCTTTGGCGTTTTTGCCGATATTGCAACATTCAGGAGCTTCACAAAAGCCGATCTTCCGATATTTATCCCAGTTACGATAGAGTAAGAGAAGCCAAATCCAAATGTAGGCCTTTGGGAATTATGGTAACCGATAAATAAAAGATAAGCTAAAAGCAAAAAAATACCATTACCGGCAGCTGTGATTGACCTTTTAGAACCGCAAAGTTTTAAAATTAATTGTGATAATTATATCCTGAATAATAAAAAATTCACGTGCAGTAGAAGCACGCGTTAGAAGTAAAACTTTTCGCCCAACTTATTTTTCTACGCTGTTTTTATTTTTAATTGCCGTCTTAACATTACTTTGGAGTTCAAACGGTGTCTTAACAATCAATTATTATATGTAATACATAGTTACGAAAGTGAAGGAATGCGAGCTTGTACTGCACGTGAATTTTGTTTAATTCTGCTATTGCTTTTTGTACGATTTTTTTAGGCGCTCAGCGCAAAAAAACGTTATGAATGTCATATTATTTGTACTCCTTAGCTGAAACAAAACGTGAGAGTGACTTCAAATATGCAAACTTGTCAATGTAAGCAATGTACATAAATAATATATTAAAATTTGTATTTATATTTTATTATATTAAAACTGAAAATACAGTTAGCTCAATCGCAGTGCTTTTAGGCCTATGCCTAATCCACAAACAATTACAATTACAGTTAGCTCAATATGTAGCTTCAATATTCATACAAAAATATCTTTAAGCATCACTTTTACTTTTATGCCAACGCATAAGTAGTGCGAATAGAACCAAATCAATAGTAATTGCTCTGCGCTGAGCGCGTAACAAAGCAGCATAAAAAGAAATAGAGAAAGAATTAAACAATATAACTGTCGCGCAATGCTACTTGGCTTTGTTGTTCGTGCAACTCTCACCTCCCCCGCGCCTACTTCTACTTCGTTCTTTGCGCAGCTAAGCGCGATCTTATTTTGTAGCCAACCACCCACCACCAAACAGCACCAAGGCCGCGGCATTGCACGGGGAGTAGCAAGCAAAAATACGAGCTGTCACACAAGCTAATGCATGCACACTGGGACTTGTATGACACTTTGAAACCCAATAACTTTTGATGTTGACATGATAGAACAAATATTTTTTTTAATATAAAAAATATAATATTTTTCTTACATGCTTATACAATAATAAGCCATAAAACTTCAAGTAATATGCATAAAAACTTAATAAGACTAAAAAATGAGCGATTTTTACGCACATAAATTATTCGGACACTTGTTACCAAATAAGGAATATTGTTCAAAAAAATTTTTTTTTTTACTTTTATGCCTTACCTTTGGGTTTTATAATGGCTTTCAAGCGATGCCTCATATTTTTTAAGGATCTATTGGTCTCCTGGGGGTCAATCTTCTCGAGCTGTATAGTAATATATGTTTTTGACGATTCCTTTGGTGTTACTTGGTGCTACCTTTAAATTTATTCAATCAAATGTCAAGGGTATGCTAGTACGGACACTGGAGTAGAGTTTTCAGTTGCTTGCAAATTCATAAAAAACCTACATTGCCAAAGATTTTAACTACTCTTGATCAGCGAATTCTGATAGGAGCTGTACTTAAGACTTCAAAAATTGTAATACAAAATTTTGACTCAAAAAGTACGCTATGGAAAATACAATGCTATGTTTCAAATGCTATATGCAAATTGCAAAGCACTAATTTTCGTTGCTAATGAAAACCAATGGCTAGAATTCACGAAACACCAAAAAATTACCGAGGTTTGATTGACTGATTTTTCGATGCAAATTTTAATATACCAAATATTCCATGGCGTACTTTTTGAGTCAACATTTTTTTCCTGCAGGGCTCTTGCTTTAGCTGACCAGCCGCGGCCGCTTTACTCCCCTCTTAATAACTCATGACCACCAACACAACGTCAGCGTCGCAATGCGAAAGAGAAAATCAAAACAAACTTACGTTTTTTTCGTTTTACAAAATTTCAAAGTTAGGTTAGGTTAAGTAGGCAGCTCAGTTAACTAAAGGCACCCAGAGACCATGAGGTCCATTGTGTTGCCTAATTTGAGGGAAAGGAAGAAAGGAGTTGGAGAAGGGAGTAGGGAGGGGAATTTCAAAGTGACTCCCATAGAAATTCACATTCATTCATTGACGCATTATTCACTCACGCATTGATTCATGCCCAAAAATGCACAATGCCCAACAATGCCCAAAAATGCACAACGCCGCCTAAAAAGTTTTACTTCAAAAATTCACGTGCAGTACAAGCACGCGTTAGAAGTAAAACTTTTTTCGCCCCACTCACTTTTATACGCTGCTTTTATTTTTATTTATTTTCGCCGTCTTAACATTACTTTTGAGTCGAAACGGTGCGTTAACAATCAATTTTATTATAATAATTTTGAAAGTGAAAGCATTCTCGTTCCAGAGGCATCAGATTTGTGATGCCAATTTTTGTAAAATTAATAGCAAAAAGAAAAGATCAAGTCAAATGATGTATAATTTTATCTTTCTGATGTATGATATGTTTATATTAAAGGCTTATATTCGTAAGAGATAAATTGTTTAAATTACGCATAGTACCGTTGCTTAATGGTTTAAGGACTATCCAAAAATTATCTATCAAACAAAACATGCATATATTGGCCACAATTTCGACCTTTCTCTAAGTTTGATAGAAAAAAAGATATCATGGAAAAACCGTACCAACATATGTATATTGTCAGGGGCGGTGCCACGGCCCCTATCCACAAATACGAAAACTCGGTTTTAGACTTACAGCAAGGCCACTAGCAATCCCTGAAAGTTTCATGCATTAAGTATTTTTTTTCCAGATGAAACTCTTCGTTTACTGTACTAGTAGCGCACACACACTATATAAAACCGAGTCACTACTCTGCCGAGCCATCAAACAAACGCAGTTGCGTTATAATTTGTTTGCAGAATTTAATTTAGAGGGCCAAAATTATTGCAATTTAATTTATTAAAAAATCACGATTGCATTTTTTAGACGTTAAGAATGCTTTATACACTTTACTAGCTTTAACCGGAACCGAATTAAATGACCTTTTAAAATGTACCAACATTTATTACCAGAGCAAGATTCTTTTTATTTAATGCTGATGAAATCATAAATTAACTTAACAATTCCGCCTTTATATTAAATAATGCGGGATTATGTACGGTTGCACAACTACTACGATCCTTGCCAAAATGCAGTTCACAAATTGACTAACCAGACAATTGAACAGAGCAGAGCGAGACAAAAAAAATGTTATTGAAAAAATGCAAGAGAATTACAACAACAACAAAGCAAAAAAACGCAGACGCTCTCAGTAGATGCCTAAATTGTTATTGTTTAACTCTGCAATTGCTTTTTGTACTTTCTTAGGCGCTCAACGCAAAGAAAACGTTATACTATTTGCACTCCTTAGCTGAAACAAAACGAGCGTGAGTTCAAGTTTGCAAACTTGTCAATGTAAATAATATACATATTAAAATTTGTATTTACATATATTTTATAATATTACAAGTAAAAATACAGTTAGCTCAATATAAGTAGCTTAAATATTAATACGAATATTCACAAAAACATCTTTAAACATCACTTTTACTTTTATCTATCACCTTCGCTCTTCCAACGCATAAGAAGTGCGAATAGAACAAAATCAATAGTAATTGCTCTGCGCTGAGCGCGTAAGAAAGCAGCATAAAAAGAAATAGAGATAGAGTTAAACAATGTCGCTGACGCGCGATGCTGCTTGGCTTTGTTGTTTGTGCAACTCTCACTTCGCCCGCGCCTTCTTCTACATCATTCTTTGCGCAGCGCGATCTTATTTTGTAGCCAGCCAAACAGCACCAAGGCCACGGAATTGCCGGCTGGAGTGTTTTAGTTTTGTGAGAGTAACAAAAAGTGAGCGAGAGAGAGAAGCAAGCAAAAATATGAGCTGGCACATGGTTATAATACACTCACATGCTACTTCGTTATTCTTCTTTCCCTTTTGACATGCATACGTCGGAGCGTGACGCTACCTTATTATTATACCATGAGCTAATGCATGCGCACTGGCACTTGTATATATGTATGTACACAGAGCACACAAATTATTCGGACACTTCGAATTTGCTACTTTGAAGCCCAATAACTTTTGATGTAGATATGATAGAACAAAAATTTTAATATTGAAAATACAACATTTTCCTTACATGCTTATATAATTTAAAACCATAAAACTTCAAAAAATATGCATAAAAACTTAATAAAACCAAAAAATTAGCGATTTTTACGCACAAATACATATTTATTATTCTGACACTTGTTACCAAAAAGGTATTTTGTTAGAAAAATGTCTTTTTTTTACATTTTATGTTTGATAAGGCTGCCTTTGGGTTTTATAATGTCTTTCAAGTGATGCCTCATATTTTTCAAGAATCTATTGATCACCTGGGAGTCAATCTTCTCGAGATGTATAGTAATATATTTTTTTGACGATTCCTTTAGTGTTACTTGGTGCTTCCTTTAAATTTATTCAATCAAATGTCAAGGGTATGTTACACTGAAGACTGGAGTAGAGTTTTCAGTTGCTTGCAATTACATATTAACCATTCCTGACCGCTAATTGCGTCAAATTCATAAAAAACCTGCATTGCCAAAGATTTAAACTACTCTAGATCAACGAAATCTGATAGAAGCTGTATTTGAAACAACAAAAAATACTATCCCAGTAGTAGACCAATATGTGAAGAAGCATTGTAATACAAAATTTGTACTCAAAAGGTACGCCATGGAAGGCACGATGCTATGTTTCAAATGCAAATTACAAGGCACTAATTTTGGTTGCTAATGCAACCAATGGCTAGAATTCACCAAACACCAAAAAAATAACCCGAATTTTATTTGGTAGATTATAATTTTCATCGAAAAATCAGTCAATCAAATCTTGGTAATATTTTTGGTGTTCACGCAAAGCATACATACAAAAACAATTCTTTCGTTTACACACATCCACATGTGCTGCGTGCTTTAGCTGACCAACCGCGGGCATTTTACTCTCCGCTCCATACCATGACCACGGCACGCTCTACCTCGTGTCTGTTGCTTTGCAACGTCAGCGGCGCAATTCTTCAATGCGACAGAGAAAATCAGAACAAACGCGCCGAAACTAACAATTTGACTAACAAAATTTCAAATTTACTCCTTACGAAAAGTCACAATGCCGCCTAAAAAGTTTTACTTCAATAATAATTTTACAGATTGTAGATAGTAGATAGACTATAGTGACACTGATAATTGTAACACTTCCATAGATGATGGCACTGATCATTGTGAAGACGAAAATGAAAATCTCTTTTCATCTGAATTATATGTGGAAGTCAACTGTTAAAAATTGATTGCACTTTGCTTTATTCGAATTTTTCATATTATTTGTAAACTAAAATATAAATTGGCATAAATGAAACTAAACTATAAGTATATAATTAAAAAATCACGTCATTAAGTTTGCATTATTAAAAAACCACACCCAGCCAAAATTCACCATATGTTGGCGGTGGGATAACACAAACAGCGCGAAACTTGTTGCAAAATAAGTAAACTAGACCGTTCGAGCATTTGGCAAAACAGTTCCCTTTGTTGATATTGTAGTACATTGTAGACCATTGTGGAACATTATAGAACATTGTAGATTATTGTAGAGCTTTCTAGAACACTCTAGAACTTTGCCAATATACACGTGTACGTGTGTGAAATTGTTTGTACGAAGTGCGTCTCTACGCCGACAGAGGGCGTTAAATTTGGTTCGTGTCCAGAATATCGAGTCTCCGCTCTTTCGACAGAGGTCACTTTTTGGCTTGTGTTGAATACGAGGGCGCTATGCCTAGTAAAGCGAGCAGTTGCTCTGCTAGCATGTGCAGCGACAGTAGCGTCGTCGCCGCCTTGTTGCCAGAAGTGGTGAAGAATAAGCGGAAGAGGACGTGTGCTACGCGAAATTCACCAACGCCGGACGACGCGTCGACTGCGAAGCGGTGCGTCGTTGAGAGCGCAGCTGAAACCGCTGCCCCCGCCGTGATACCGCTGCCACTTCGCGATCTGGCTAAAGTTGCCGCCGTCGCTTTTCCTTCTGCCCCGTAGCAGCCAGCTATCGATCGTGTGCGCAAGACCGCGTGGGCGATCGCCGCTGATGGCATGAATGCCATGCTCGATGAGGTAAAGGAAATGCGGCAATCGATGCACCAAAGCGGATCGCAGGAGGATTTACGACGCCACAGCTCGCTATGACGAACTAATCATAGCATTAGTAGTCAAAAATGGTGAGCTGTCCAAAACAGCCGGATATATGCCCCCACCTGTTGCCAACCAACGCCCCAAGTGGCCTGTTCAGACATGGTCAGCAGTAGTGACGAGCCGGGAGCCGAACATTCCGGGTAAGCAAGGTAATGACGGAGGGCTGTCACCAAAGAAGTCCAAGCAAAATTAACACTAGAGTTAAGTGAGGATGCATTGGACATACTAAGCAAGAAGAGGACTCTAGGGACTCCCCTCAGGGCATGGCGTGTCTCAGAGAGTTGAATTATATACGGCGCAGTGCTAGCAAGGGTGCATGCTAAACATAAATGTTTAGTTTCACCCAAGCGAATTGAGGTCGCGGACGAGCTGCTACCATCGAGCTCGGAGTTAGGATGCGTGACTCAAACCATCTGTTCGCACTAATACAGGAGCCTCACGTAGATGCCGCTGGACGTATAACAGGCCTCCCTGGAGGGATGCGCTTATACCCAGACAGGCGAAATTAGGCTGCGTGCAAAGTGAACGGCTATCTGTATGCCCATAGCGCCGCTTACCACAGATATTGGCATATTCGTAAGTGTCACTGGGAGATATGGCACTATCTTCCTCTGCTCCGTATACTGCCAATTCGACTGCGAGATGGAGCCGTACCTCTCGTACTGAGATGCGGTGCTACTGCAAGCCAGTAGCGATCCAGTCCATCCAGCGTCCCCCATGTGGTTCAGCAAGCTCTCAGCGAACTCGCTGAGGCATCGAAACCATATCCGGGGTGAGCTGCTGTCTAAGTGGATTTTGGAGTGCCGTGCTAACGTGCTGAATGTATACACCGAGGTGTGCATCTACCACCAGTTGATCACAGGCCAAGAAGCGCAGTTGAGAGCTTTGCTCCTGTGTCATCCTGGAACGTTTCCAGCGAACGTTGGCAATTGTTCAGTGATGAATTGGTAAGACTGGCAGCTGAACTTCCAGAAAATTTTGCGGAGACTCCGCCAGAGAACAAGCATATGAACTGCGCTTGATTGTACACAATGCGTGCGATCGAGTGTTAGGCCACAGATCGCCAAAAGCAATGAGGAAAGTGGTTTGGTGGAATACCAGCCTTAGTACCAAGCGCCGTGAAGTCAGGACACTCATGCGCAGGCTCCAGAATGCACGTCGTAGTGGCAACGACGATGCTGAGCGACTTGCTATTGACCTACGGATTTCCGTACGCCAATACAAGAAGCTAATTCTGTCGGCGAAGGAGGAGAACTGGCGACGCTTCATTGGAGAGCACACTGATGACATATGGGGGCAAGTCTACAAGATTTGCAGAAGACGTAAGATGAGCACCGAGACAGGGGCATTTCACTCGGATGGCAGGCTGGTTCTAGCATGGCACGACGTTGGTGCCTGCGTCGCTAGGTTCGAAGAGCAGACGTTCGCCTGGCCTTGATGGTATCACCGGCACTATCTGCAAGCAGGTATGGTGTGCTATCCCCCAGCATCTGACAGCACTATTTTCACGCTGCGTGGCTGAAGGCTGTTTCCCTGCAGAGTGGAAGCGACCGAGAGTGGTTGCGTTGCTGAAAGGGGCCGATAAGGACAGGAGCGATCCTGCTTCTTATCGTGGTATATGCCTGTTACCAGTGTTTGGAAAAGTGCTTGAAGGTATAATGGTGAATCGTTTGAAAGATGTGCTGCCGGTAGGCAATAGATGGCAATTGGAGACACGTTGTGAGCACTGTCGAGGCCAGCTCGGCGCGATATGTGCTCGGAATCTTCGTGGATTTCAAGGAAGCCTTTGACCACTTGGAATGGGATGCCGCGCTACGCCGAATCGTTGACTCAGGATGCAGAGAAGCCAACTTGTGGCGAAGTTTCTTCTCTGGCAGGAGTGCAAGCATGGTCAGCAGTTATGAAGAAGTAACTGTTCCAGTGACACGAGGTTGCCCACAGGGGTCCATCAGCGGTCCATTTATATGGAACTTGATGATGGATCTACTTCTTCAGCGCTCGGAGCCGAAGTTGGAGTAGCCGTGTCCACCAGCAAGACATCCGTCATGCTATTGAAGGGCACACTGTCTCCCAACAGGCGGCCACTAGTGCGATTTGCTGGAGCAAATCTGCCATATGCAGCGAAATGCCGATACCTGGGCATCACAGTCGCCGAGCGGTTGAGTTTTCAACTGCATATCGCGTCTCTACGTGATAGGCTAGCTAGAGTCGTTAACGGCTTGGCACACGTACTGCGGGTTACTGGGGTCTCAGTCCTCGCGACAAGCGGACCATATATGCAGGAGGCACCTGCTGTCCTGCCAGCGGCTCATCCTGCGTGGCTGGGTACCTGTATGTCGTACAGTTTCTACTGATGCCATGCAGGTGCTAGCTGGAGCTCCTCCGTTTGACCTGATTGCTATGAAGTTGCAAAAGCAATGAGGTTCAAACTGAAGCGTGACTACCCGCTTGTGGAAGGCGACTGGCTGTTTAACCGAGATTTGGCAAATCTTAGTTGGACGGAGAAAATGGCCCTGCTGGACGAAGAGTTGCTATGTGCGTGGCAGCTCAGATGGGATGACGGAGACCGAAAGGGGCGTGTCACTCACCGTTTTATTCCGGATGCAAGCTTCGTTTTCAGCAGACGTGACTTTAGTTTCAGTCAACGTGTCGGATTTTCGCTGACTGGCCATGGATGATGGCTCTAAGGGGCGTTAGTTGGCGCATTAATCCAGACTCATTGTGTTATATGTACACTCAGGTTGCATATTTGAACGCCGTGGTTTTAATCCTGCAAAGGAACATGCCACGTTAAATAAACTCCGGAAAGATCTGGTTTATCTGTCCTTATCTTCTTCCCCGCGTGGTGGCGGATTAGAATACCACCGCAGCCCCCCTGTGCTTGTCGTAAAAGGCGACTAACCAAGACGGCCAGCCTAGGAAGAGGCCAGTGTTTATTATGCACTGGTCTGGGTATAGGATGGCCAATATAAATTTCTAAAATATCTAAACAAGGGTTTTTAGAACGCTAGCTGGTTCTTAAAAAGATACTAGAGAACATTTATTTCTGGGTCACCAACCCTTAACTGCTTGGAGTTTAAATTGGAAGTGTCTTATGGCACAAAGCCTGACCAGAGGTAATCTGGGCGGTCAAGAAAGCTACACGGGCTTGTTCAGAATTTTCTATTAATTTTCTATTTTTTTCGCTTTCGTGTCCAGAATATCGATTCGGGTCTCCGCATCTCCAGCAAGGGTCGCATTTGGTTTGTGTCTCGAGTATGAGTTCGCGTGTAGGCTCTAGTAGTTTGTGTACGTGCTCGTATTCGGAAAACAAGCCATAGAGGGCGCTATGCCTGGCAAAGCGAGTAGTCGCTCTGCCAGCTTAAGAAGAAGCGGAAAAAGACGCGTGCGCCGCGAAGTTCGCCTACGCCGTTCAACGCGTCGACCGCGAAGCGGTACGCCGGTGAATCGCTTACACCGACTCAGCCGCTGCCCCCGCTGCAGCACCATCTGCTATACCGCCGCTTACCGAAATGCCCATGACAGCTGCCTCTACCTCCGCTGCTGCCTTTCCCGCAGAGATTGGAAAGGTGCGGCTAATGATGCACAACTCGCTTGTCGAGACAGTGGGCATCAAGAAGGAGGACAGGGCAAAGATCACCGCCGCCGCAGCCCACTATGATGAGATCATCATCGCGTTGGTCGCTAAAAATGGTACGCTGTCCAGGCGCCCCAAATGGCTCCTGCTGCTGCACCGCGCCGCAACAAGCCAGTTGAGACGTGGTCAGCAGTAGTGACGAGCCGGGACCCGAATATTTCGGGAAAGCAACTAGCCGATAAGGTTATGAAGGACGTTGCGCCCGAACTTGGTGTACTTGTGCCCGAAGTTCGCGAGCTGAAGCATGGTGGTGCGATTATTCGCACACCATCAGAAGCGGAGTTGAAGAAGGTCGTGGGCTACCGGAAGTTCACGGATGTCGGCCTTGAAGTAAAACAAAATCAGGCGCTGAAACCGAAGATCACGGTGCTCAACGCCGATATGGCCATATCCATTGATGAGTTTATGGGCGCCCTGTTCGTCCAAAACTTCAAAGAAGCACTCTCGCCTGCAGCATTCAAATCAACCGTCCATTTGGAGACGAAGGCTTGGGCTGTTACCATAGATGCCCTGATAAACTTGACTTTTGAGTTAAGTGAGGAAGCATTGGAGATACTGAATAAGCAAGGTAGAATCTACGTCAAGTGGTTCTCCTTCCGCTACCGGTCGCTAGTGAGGACATATACTTGTCACAAGTGTATGGGCTTCGACCATAAGATAGCTGAATGTAAGTTCAAGGCCTACGTATGCCACCAGTGTGGACAGACGGGCCACATCGCAGCTAAGTGCACGAATCCGGTGGACTGCCGGAATTGCCGCTTCAAGGGACTCCCCTCAGGGCATGGCATGCTCTCGGCGAGTTGCCCTATTTACAGCGCAGTGCTAGCGAGGGTGCAAGCTAAACATTAATGTTTAGTTTCACCCAAGCGAATTGTGGTCGCGGACGAGCTGCTACCATCCAGCTCGGAGTCAGGATGCGTGACTCAAGCCATCTGTTTGCACTTATACAGGAGCCTTCCGTAGATGCCGCTGGACGTATAACTGGCCTCCCTGGAGGGATGCGAAATAAGGCTGCGTGCATAGTGAACGATCCGGAAGCCATCTGTATGCCCATACCACAGATTTTGGCATATGCGTGAGTGTCACAGGGAGATATGGCAGAATCTTCCTCTGCTCCGTGTACTGGCAATTCGACTGCGAGGTGGAGCCGTAACTCTCGTACTTAGATGCGGTGCTACTGCAAGCCAGTAGCAATCCTGTCATCATTAGCCTGGATGCGAATGCAGCTTCCCCAATGTGGTTCAGCAAGTTTTCAGCAAAGAGCAATGAGGAACGTGGTTTGGTGGAATACCAGCCTTTGTACCAAGCGCCGTGAAGTCAGGACACTCATGCGCAGGCTCCAGAATGCACGTCGTAGTGGCAACGACGATGCTGAGCGACTTGCTATTGACCTACGGATTTCCGTACGCCAATACAAGAAGCTAATTCTGTCGGCGAAGGAGGAGAACTGGCGACGCTTCGTTGGAGAGCACCCTGATGACCCATGGGGCAAGTCTACAAGATTTGCAGAAGACGTAAGAAGAGCACCAAGATAGGGGCACTTCACTCGGATGGCAGGCTGGTCGTAACATGGCACGAGGCAGACGCTCGCCTGGCCTTGATGATATCACCGGCACTATCTGCAAGCAGGTATGGTGTGCTATCCCCCAGCGTCTGACAGCACTATTTTCACGCTGCGTGGCTGAAGGCTGTTTCCCTGCAGAGTTGAAGCGACCCAGAGTGGTTGCGTTGCTGAAAGGGCCCGATAAGGACAGGAGCGATCCTGCTTCTTATCGTGGTATATGCCTGTTACCAGTGTTTGGAAAAATGCTTGAAGGTATACTGGTGAATCGTTTGAAAGATGTGCTGCCGGTAGGCAACAGATGGCAATTCGGCTTCAGAGCAGAACGTTGTGTAGAGGATGCTTGGAGACACGTTGTGAGCACTGTCGAGGCCAGCTCGGCGCGATATGTGCTCGGAGTCTTCGTGGATTTCAAGGGAGCCTTTGACCACTTGGAATGGGATGCCGCGCTACGCCGAGTCGTTGACTCAGGATGCAGAGAAGCCAACTTGTGGCGAAGTTTCTTCTCTGGCAGGAGTGCAAGCATGGTCAGCAGTTATGAAGAAGTAACAGTTCCGGTGACACTAGGTTGCCCACAGGGGTCCATCAGCGGTCCATTTATATGGAACCTGATGATGGATCTACTTCTTCAGCGCTTATGCCGCACTGCGCGCTCAGCGCGTACGCAGACGACCTGCTTCTCATCGTGGAAGGCAATGCGCGCGCTGCTCTGGAGCTGAAAGGAGGCGAACTGATGTTCATCGTAGGTGCTTGGGGAGCCGAAGTTGGAGTAGCCGTCTCCACCAGCGATACATCCGTCATGCCATTGAAGGGCAACGCTATTTGCTGGAGCAAATCTGCCATATGCAGCGAAATGCCGATACCTGGGCATCACAGTCGCCGAGCGGTTGGTTAACGGCTTGTCACGCGCACTGCGGGTCGACTGGGGTCTCAGTCCTCGCGACAAGCGGACCATACATGCCGGACTCATGGTGCCTTGTGCACTGTTTGGTGCCTCAGTGTGGTATGCCCTGGTGATGAGACGAGCAAACGCCAGGAGGCACCTGCTGTCCTGCCAGCGGCTCATCCTGCGTGGCTGTGTACCTGTATGTCGTACAATTTCTACTGACGTCATGCAGGTACTAGCTGGAGCTCCCCCGTTTGACCTGATTGCTATGAAATTAGCAATTAGGTTCAAACTGAAGCGTGACTACCCGCTTGTGGAAGGCGACTGGCTGTTTAACCGAGATTTGGCAAATCTTAGTTGGTCGGAGAAAATGGCCGTGCTGGACGAAGAGTTGCTATGTGCGTGGCAGCACAGATGGGATGACGGAGACCGACACGGGCGTGTCACTCACCGTTTTATCCCGGATGCAAGCTTCGTTTTCAGCAGACGTGACTTTAGTTTCAGTCAACGTGTCGGATTTTTGCTGACTGGCCATGGATCGCGTAACGCTTTCCTGCATACAAGGTGCTTGAGCAACACGCCAGCATGCTTATGCGGCGCTGAGCTTGAGGATTGGCTACACATTCTTTGTGTCTGCCCGCTGTATGCAGATGTGCGGGACCTTGATGGACTCGGAATACACGAAGTGGATGGACACTGGATCGTTTCTGGAGTGCTGGAGACGCTGGAGAAGATGAGGCTGCTGACAGCATTTGCCGATGTCGTATTTATGCGGCGTCGGCAAATGATTGGACCACCGCAGGCGGATAGGTGACCAGTCCCGGGCAATCATGCCAAAACTGGCGGGGTTCTCCAAGTCCGAGTCTGTCGGGACTGAAAGGGGAGGGCAAACCGAGCCCTTAATTTCGGTACCACGGGTTAAGTATACGTCCAAGCGTACTCATTGAGGTCGGCCCCCTTGTGGGAGTATCGTCGTGGCTGCTGCCCATGACCTCCGCTGCTGCCACCGCTGCCTTTCCCACTGCACCAAGTGTGCCCTTCGTCCGCCAGAGGGCTAGCGCTAACCATGCGCGCCTCTCTGGTTGGGAGATCGCCGCTGAAGGCATGGCTGCCATATTAGCGGAGATAGGGAAGGTGCGGCTTATGATGCACAACTCGCTTGTCGAGACCGTGGGCATCAACATCAAGCAGGAGGAGAGGGCGAAGACTACCGCCGCCGCAGCCCGTTACGATGAAATCGTCATCGCATTGGCTGTGAAAATGGCAAAGTGGAAGTAAAAAAAACCAGGTGCTAAAACCGAAGATTACGGTGACCAACGTCGATATGGCCATATCCGTTGAGGAGTTCATGAGCGACCTGTATGAGCTCAATTTCAAGGAAGAACTCTCGCCTGCGGTATATAAGCAAGCTGTTCATTTGGAGACGAAGCCTTGGGCTGTCACCAAAGATGCCCCGATAAACTTGACTCTTGAGTTAAGTGAGAAAGCATTGGACATCTTGAACAAGAAGGACAGAATATATGTCAAGTGGCTCGCCTTCCGCTATCGGTCGCTAGTGAGGACTTACGCTTGTCATAAAAGTATGAGCTTCGACCACAAGATTGCGTAATGCCAGGTCAAGACCGACGTATGCCGCCTGTGTGGACAGATGGGCCACATCGCAGCGAATTGCACGAATCCGGTGGACTCCCGGAATTGCCGCTTCAAGGGACTCCCCTCAGGGCATGGCATGCTCTCGGCGAGTTGCCCTATTTATAGAGCAGTGCTAGCGAGGGTGCAAGCTAAACATTAATGTTTAGTTTCACCCAAGCGAATTGTGGTCGCGGACGAGCTGCTACCATCCAGCTCGGATTCAGGATGCGTGACTCAAGCCATCTGTTCGCACTAATACAGGAGCCTCACGTAGATGCCGCTGGACGTATAACAGGCCCTCCTTATTAGGAAACTCGGAGCTCTCCCCACGACACACAGACTCGCAGGTGACGCCACGCGTTGAAAACAGTGCGAGCTGGACTACAGTTGTCAAAAAAGGGAAAAATTCTAGGAGTACCGCAGCTCAGAGACCTAAGAGTGAGGCACAGCCGAAACGAGCTGTTAAGGAAAAGGCAAGGCCAGATGCTATCCTTATCGCGTCTAAAGGTGATGTCAGCTACGCAGACCTACTAAAAAAGGTGAAGTCTGACGTAAAGCTGAGCGGATTGGGAAATGCAGTCTCGAAAGTTCGCAGAACCCAGAAGGGCGAACTCTTGCTTGAGCTAAGCAAATCCGGAGAGGAGACAGCCGCGTTTCAGGCTCTTGTCGGAGAGTCACTTGGTGAAACGGCAGAAGTTCGATCACTCTCGCATCGCATCTCGATTGAATGCAAGGATCTGGAGGAAACAACGACCGCCGAAGATATCTGCAACGCGCTGAAGGAGCAATTCCAATTAACAGATGTAGCTGCGTCAGACGTAAAGCTAAGAAAAGCGTACGGAGAAACACAGATTGCCACCATAAGGCTACCTGCTAAAAGTGCGGAAAAGGCCCTAAATATTGGGTCATTAAGAGTTGGCTGGGTAAACACCAGGCTCAGAGAGAAAGCAGCCTCCCCTATGCGATGCTTCAGGTGTCTGGAGTTTGGACACCAGGCAAGACACTGCAAGTGCGAGACAGACCGCTCTAAATTATGTCGGCGCTGCGGAATGATGGATCATCTGGCACGAGATTGCGACAAAGATCCTTTGTGCATGTTCTGCAAGGATACAAATGTAGATGCAAAGCACATCGCTGGTGGCAGTAGTTGTCCTGTCTTTAGAAGAGCACTCTCAAACCAAAAATGAGGGTCTTACAGTTGAACCTAAACCACTGCGAAGCCGCACAGGCACTGCTAATGCAGACAGTGCGCGAACAGAAGACAGACGTAGTCCTGATAAGTGAACTATATAAACTTATACGCGGAAATAGTTTTGCAGCCAGCAACAACCGAAAAGCAGCTATTTGGTCCTGCACATCTTCGATAAGTAAAGTTGACTCGAGCCACGATGGGTTCGTTAGAGCGACGATAAAAGGAGTCACATATTATGGCTGCTACGCTCCTCCTAGCTGGACAATCAACGAATTTAAAGATATGCTGGACTATATAGTAGCAGACGCGAGACCCAGAGCTCCAGTGGTCATCGCAGGGGATTTCAACGCATGGGCAGTTGAATGAGGCAGTCGAGAGACAAATGCTAGAGGAAACTGCGTCTTGGAGACGCTCTCACAACTGGAGGTGACACTAGCAAACGACGGCAAAAAGAACACTTTCCGCAAGGCAGGGTACGGCTCATGTATCGACATTACTTGGCTGAGCAACTCCTTAGTTAGGAAAACAAAGTGGAAAGTTAGCGAGGACTTTACTTTTAGCGACCATCAAGCTATCTTCTTTGAACTGTTTTCACGAAAACCGCAGCAGAGACCAAAGACATCTGGACCCAAGTGGAAAGACAGTTGCTTCGACAAGGAAATGTTTATAGAGACTCTAGGATCTGTCGAAGAAGACCAAGGCGCCGCGGAACAGATTACTCACCAACTGGCACGCAGATTGGCTGATGCTTGCGACGCGTCGATGCCGAGGAGAAAGCCGTCAAATCGCGGATCACCGTGCTACTGGTGGACGGACGAAATTTGCCAGCTACGTAAGGCGTGCCTAAGAGCCCGAAGAAGGTCGCAGAGATCGAGATACCGCCCCGACTTTCAGCTCCGGCTTGAAGACTTCAGATTGGCAAAGGCTTCGCTTAAGCAGGCTATTAAGGAGAGCAAAGCCAACTGCTTCAGGAGGATTTGTGAGGAGGCTGATGTCAACCCGTGGGGTACAGCCTATAAAGTGGTGACGAAAAGGATTAGAACCCAATCAACGGTAAGAGTCACTTGCCCAATAATACTCCGCAGGATCGTAGAAGCGCTGTTTCCCCGACATCCGCTACTGGAGATAACCACTGAAGATCATAGGATGGAAAGGATCGAACCTGTGACCCTGGAGGAAGTCGGCGCAGCTAGCAGAAGGATAGGAGACAATAAGGTACCAGGGCCTGATGGGATCCCAAATAAAGCCTTAAAGCTCGCAATAACAAAGAGGCCACAGACCTTCGCGGATGTTTTTACGAGATGTCTACAGGAAGGGACATTTCCAAAGCGCTGGAAGTTACAAAAATTGATTCTCCTCCCTAAGGGAGACAAATTGGCGGACGACCCCTCTGGATTTAGACCGATTTGCCTACTGGACTCGATGGGAAAAGTCTTAGAACGCATAGTGTACAACCGACTTCTGGCTGCTGTGGAAGAAAAGGGTGGACTTTCCGAGTCCCAATACGGATTCCGCAAGGCTCGCTCTACGGTCGACGCGGTCAAGGCAGTAGTGGATATTGCTTCGAACGCCATTGAAGGAAAACGATGGAGGTGTGGAGATAAGGAATACTGCGCCGTAGTTACGCTAGACGTGCGCAACGCTTTTAATTCGGTGCGCTGGAGACTAGTTAAGAGGGCTCTAGCACGAATAGATCTTCCAGCTTACCTACGGAGAATCATCTCGAGCTACTTATCGGACAGAGTGCTCGTATATGACACGGATGACGGACCAAAGCAGCATATAATAACAGCTGGCGTTCCCCAAGGGTCCGTTCTTGGACCTCTCCTCTGGAATATTGCATACGATGAGGTACTAAGACTAAGCCTCCCACAAAGATGTAAGCTTATTGGTTTCGCGGATGATCTGGCACTGGTGGTAGTAGCCAAACACAAACATGATGTCGAGTTGGCTGCTAACGCCTCCATCGCAGCAATCGTTGACTGGCTCAATGGGGCTGGCCTCGAGCTAGCTAGTCGAAAGACGGAGGTAGTATTGATTTCGAGCAGAAAAATAGTGGAGACCATGACTATTCAGATCGGCAATGTCATTATCCACTCTAAACCCTACCTAAAGTACCTGGGCGTCATGCTGGACTACAGGATTAACTTTCGTGCGCACATTGAGTATGCCAGTAAAAAGGCCGCGGGCAGGCAGAGTGCTCTTGCTAGGATGTTGCCCAACATAGGGGGTCCTAGAGCCGGAAAGCGTCTTCTACTGTCCAGAGTTGTTGCGTCCATTCTTCTTTACGCAGCACCAGTATGGGTGGAGGCCTTAAAAGTCCAAGAACTTCGGAGAAAGTTGTCGGCACCGTACCGACTAAGTGCTCTTAGAGTCATATCAGGATTCCGGACGATATCCGACGAGGCTGCCCTTGTGCTTGCGAGGATGATGCCAGTCGACATACTGGCAAGGGAAATGGATGCTATCTATATGAGCCGTACAGCGAATAGAGCCACTACCACGGTGGCAGAAACCCGAAGGATACAACGTGAAGCATCAATGGCAGTCTGGCAGGCCAGATGGGACTCTTCTCTAAAGGGAAGATGGACGCACAGACTTATCCCAAAGCTGGACATATGGATCGAAAGACATGAAGGACAAATGAACTACCATCTGACGCAATTTATGTCTGGACATGGAGGCTATAGAGAGTACCTACACAGATTCACACACGAAGATACACCTTTCTGTCCAGTGTGTCCTCACGAAAAGGAAAATGTGGAGCACGTTCTATATCAATGCTCAAGATACAGGGCTATAGTGGGTACACTGCCCCCTTCGGAGGAGTTGTTAGCATATATGCTTGAGGACAAAGAGAATTGGCAGAGCGTAAGCCAAATTATCGTCATAGTCCAAAGAGACTTAAGGCAGTGCGAAAGAGCCCGGCGAGAAGCTCAGGATTAGCAGGCCAACTCAATATAGTAAAAGGTGCAAAGGACTACAGGAAGCAGGAAACACCCGGTTCTACGAAGGCATCCAGAAGGATCTGAGATAATGCAAAGAGAACTGTAGTGCCTAATTAGGCAACCCCCCCCCGCGAAGTAATACTTGACGGTGGATCCCGCGGGGTGTGGAGGCGAAGAGTTGTGTGTGGGGTGACGTTAGTACGTAGGCATGGCGTAAGATGACGTCATGAATCGTGCATGTTTAGTGGTACGGGCCACTTACATCTTTTGAAGATTATCATCCCCCATGGCGAATCCATGGAAAAAAAAAAAAAAAAAAAACGTATAACAGGCCTCCCTGGTGGGATGCGCTTATACCCAGACATGCGAAATTAGGCTGCGTGCAAAGTGAACGATTCGGCCATCTGTATGCCCATAGCGCTGCTTACCACAGATTTTGGCATATGCGTGAGTGTCACAGGGAGACATGGCACAATCTTCCTCTGTTCCGTATACTGCCAATTCGACTTCGAGATGGAGCCTTACCTCTCGTAATTAGATGCGGTGCTACTGCAAGCCAATAGCAATCCATTCATCTTTGGCGAACGCAGCGTCCCCCATGTGGTTCAGCAAGCTCTCAGCGCACTCGCTGAGGTGTCAGAACCATATCCGGGGTGAGCTACTGTCTGAGTGGATTTTGGAGAGCCGTGCTAACGTGCTGAATATACACACCGAGGTGTGCACCTACCACCAGCTGATCACGGGAGCTCGAAGTAACATCGATGTTAAGATGGTCAACAATGCAGCGTCGATGTTGGCCACATTCGACTGGAAAGTGGATGATTGACCACAACATTATTGCTGTTGTGGCATTATTACTGTTGGCACTACACGTTGGCGATTGTTCAGAGATGAATTGGTAAGACTAGCAGCTGAACTTCCGGACAATTTCGCGGAGACACCGCCAGAGGAGCAAGCATCTGGACTGTACACGATGTGTGTGATCGAGTGTTAGGCCGCAGATCGCCAAGAGCCATGAGGAAAGTGATTTGGCGGAATACCAGCCTTAGTACCAAGCGCCGTGAAGTCAGGAGACTGTTACAGTTGGAGTAGCCGTGTCCACCAGCAAGACATCCGTCATGCTGTTGAAGGGCACACTGTCACCCAACAGGTGGCCACTAGTGCGATTTGCTGAAGCAAATCTGCCATATGCAGCGAAATGCCGATACCTGGGCATCACAGTCGCCGAGCGGTTTAATTTTCAACTACATATCGCGTCTCTACGTGATAGGTAGGCTGGAATCGTTAACGGCTTGGCACGCGTACTGCGGGTCGACTGGGGTCTCAGTCCTCGCGACAAGCGGACCATATATGCCGGACTCATGGTGCCTTGTGCGCTGTTTGGTGCCTCAGTATGGTATGCCCTGGTGCTGAGACGAGCAAACGCCAAGAGGCACCCGCTGTCCTGCCAGCGGCTAATCCTGCGTGGCTGTGTAGCTGTATGTCGTACAGTTTCTACTGACGCCATGCAGGTACTAGCTGGAGCTCCCCCATTCGATCTGATTGCTATGAAATTAGCAATTATGTTCAAACTGAATCATAACTACCCGCTTGAGAAGTAAGTTTTAAAATTCTACGTAACGAAAATTTATTAGTCATATATATTAAATACCCCGTTGTGATTAGTTCATGCGAGCTTTACACCTCCAGGGCCATAGCAAATAAGGAAGGTAAATTGCTGATGGGCAATCAGGTAGCTCGTTCCCAAAAAATATATTGTGAAATAACTAAATTCAAGAAAGAAATATTTAATTCTTACGGTCAAATTGCCAAAAGAGAAAATTGTTTTATTAAACTATTAAATGGACAGAAAGCAAACTGTTCAAGAATAAGAGAGGGAAACAAAAAAATTGAAGAACTACAAGAAGGAGCCGTGTTAATTACCGGCCAAAATATTGTTAATAGTACCATCCTGAATGGCTTTTTTTTAGTACTTTTTAATGATTCTACGATTATTAATAACAAAACTTTTGAAAATCCAACACGAAAAATCTTAAATTACTTGCAACATAATCAATTTCTCGATTACGAGATCAACAAATATATAATTTTTAGCAACTCAGACCTGTCATTTGGTAATATAAATATTAGTATATTAAGTCCCTAAACTCAATAACGTTTAGTATCCACGGTCGTGTTTCATCATAAAGTTTATAATATCGTTCTTCTTATTAATAATTAGCTATAAATCAATCAAATTGCTAAGGAGGCTTCGGCAAAGCGCAATAAATCTAATTTCAAGCCAAAATTTGGAGAATCAAGATTCATTACCAGACTCTTTAAATATTGCACTAAAGCAATTATCCGAAAACCCATAATGGTCCGGGACGAACCATTTTAACAGGGGGGAGAGTTATGTGATGGCTTGCCATCCATTTAATATTGTGTTTGAAAACAAATTTACTTACAGATCCATTTCCAAATCGCTTAACGTGGGAGCTGCAAAATTGCAGTTTGTGAAAAAGCTGCTTGCCGAGGTTTCTTGTAGGCAAAAGAAAAATGTAAGAGTCAGTAACAGTCAGTCTTAGTATTAGTCCAGTCTCAGTTGAGTCTTAGTTTTAAGTTTGAAATGCGCTCTGCGCAATTAAAATATTATTTTGTTTTTTGCAATGTAAGGAAAATAAATTTGCATGTCAAAATGGAATGAAGAATAACAATGAAGCATGTGAGTGAGAGTGATACAGCATGAGGGCAGGCAAAACATATGAAAATTTGTTTGCTTTATTAAAAAAATATATATTTTTGCGACCAAACATAAAATTTGATCTTTTTTCCCCCTGTAAAAACACTCGTGACAATCTGTATATAATATATATAAAATAAATGTGTTCCTTTTCAGTCGGCGTTGCAAAACCAACTAAAAACAAACACTATCGCAATAATTAAAAGAACAACAGAATGCACATTCGTATGTATCCGTTGTTTACGCATTTGTTTTCCCGACGGCAGTCGACAACCAACGGCCGCACAACCGTTCAACACAAAGTCAACTTTATATGTGTATGTTTGCTTATGCACAACAACAGCAACGATGGCGGTTTTTTCGCTCTCACAAAAAATACGAATACTTTTGTGAGAGTAAAAAGGCAAGCAAGAACCGAAGTGATGCACAAGCATGGTAGAATCATGGTGGAATTATACAGGTAAGCTCAGCGTTTAAAAAGTACGCTACATTTTCGTAGCAGCTGCTTGGGCTCATGGTATAATTATACAGGTAGTCTATTCCGGCTCACCGAATTCTTATTTTTTGTGAGAGCGAAAAACAGCGAAAAAGCGGGAAAGCGAAAAGAAAACCACCCTCGTTGCTGTTGTTGTGCATAAGCAAACATACAAAGGTACATGCATACGTATGTATAAAAACTCTTTTTTGTTGCTGATGCTTGCAACACCAAATTAACCGCTGCACAAAATAACTGCATATGCTCAAAAACTATGCGCAGACACAACCTTCCTCATGCAAATTCGCAACGAAACTAAAATTAAGAATTTTCGTGAGAGTGAACTTAGGGACCTGTATAATTCTACCATGCTTGGGCTCTGTTAATTTTCAATATCTGCTGTAGCAGTCGCAGCTGAAAAGACAAAAACGAATAGAGCCGATCGTAGCTCGACGCTCGCAGCTGCGACAAAATTCAGAGCCTAAGCAGAAGCGTGCACACTTTGTGCACACGGATCGAAAGAATATTTGCACTCGGGATTTTACACACAAAATATTTCGACTGCGGCCGCTGCTGCCCATGGTAGAGTAATAGAGTTTCTTAAGATCATAAATTTGGTGAGAGTAAAAAAAGTGAGAGAGAAGCAAACAAAAAGACTAGCTGGCACACAAGCATGTACACATGTACTGCGTGCTTTAGCTATGAAAAGCTATGTTGTATTTACACATAGCATACACGTGCATGTGTATGCTTGCAAATGCTGCAAATAAAAATATTCACGCAATAAATAAAACAACAATTCTTGTGTTTGCACCCATACACATGTACTGCGTGCTTCAGCTGAAAAAAAATCATGCGCATCGCCAACCTACCACATCAACAGTCGCAACAAGACTGAAAACTATGATCTTCGTGTGTGAGCGAGCGCACTCTCTATTACTCTACCATGTTAATTCTACCATGGCTGCTGCCAAAGCTGCGAGCTCGGCTGCCGTGCCTGTCGAATAGGCACGCATTTCAATTTGATTGCGGTACCCGAACGCTGCTGGGCGATTTCAGCATACACAAAAACTGCCTTGCTCTGTTCAAAGCGGCTCGCAAAGAGCCTCAGAGCATTGTTGATAAACTGCAGGTAGAAATATTGGCAGCCTTTTCATTATGTGGAGACATGTGTACAGCAGTCGAGAGCTGCTACTGCAAATGTTGATAATAATGTTGAAAGTAGCTGATCCATGTTGCTAGAAATGTGTAGAGCACTTGCGAGCTGCTGCTGCAAATGTTGATAATAATGTTTAGAGCAGTGCTCAAATGTTGATTGTAGCTGATCCAAATGTTGATATGTATTTGCTGGAGGAACTATTAACGGCTGTTTAATTGTGTTGGTAGATAGACTTTTAGTTTGATTTAAAAACATTTATTTTCTATTATTACCACTACTAATTAACAATTTAAGGCATATAACAATTAACATTTTTTGCAATAAAAAAAAAATTGGAAAGTAATTGAACAGTTTTAAAGTAACTATATTTAACTATATTTGCAATAAAAAAAAAATTGGAAAGTAATTGAAGAGTTTTAAAGTAACCATATTTAACTATATTTGCAATAAAAACAAAAAAAATGAAAAGTAATTGAAGAGTTTTAAAGTAACTATAGATATTAAACCATGAACGAAACCACCCCCATTGATGTTGTTGTGCGTAGGCAAGTATATTTAATTTTTTTTTTTTGTGCTGGTGGTTGCAACTAGAGTGGCTTATTTTTTACCGCTGCACAAAATTACGGTAAATGCTGGAAAACTATGCGCTGAAACATCCTTTCTCGTGTAAAATATCAACAAAACTAAAATAAGGTTTGAGTTGCGAAACTTTTCGGGAATATCTTACCTTGTTTAATCTACCATGATGCGGCACTTGTATGTATATATGTATGTATGCTGGAAATTAAATAAAAAATCATGTTGTATTTACACATAGCATACACGTGCAAGTGTATGCTTGCAAATGCTGCAAATAAAAATATTCCCGCAATAAATAAAACAACAATTCCTGTGTTTGCACACATACACATGTACTGCGTGCTTTACCCTGCAAGAAAAAAAATTAGTCCCGAGCTGGTTCCGAACCACCCCGACAGTGAAACTGTGTGTCCCAAACCTAGTATGATTGCATGCGGCCAACTAGTATGTTTAACATGGGCTTGTCATAGGGAGCAACCAGAATTTTTGGGTAGGATGTTGAACTGGTAGCAAACTGGTTCGCCTGCATATGGGACAAAACTAGTTGCTTCCGTTCTAGAATATAATAATTCGTTTGGGTATGCACTCGTTCTAGTATATTTAACCCAAATATTGAACTAGTTAATATTGTTGTATTAAAATATTAGTTTATTTTATTTAATTTGTAAACATTTTATTCACTTATAAGTACAACAACTCTTAAATTATAGACAGATTGAAAATTAACAGATTTTTTAATTATTTATTTATTTATTTATATAAAGCTAGTTCACACTTAAAAGATATAAACTAACACTAACGAAAGAAAGCCATGGCTACCAGGGCCTTTAGCTAAGATTTTTTAATTATATACATACATGTGCTTAACTTAAATTTAAATGTTCATTATAAAGCAATTTTAGGTAACTACGTTATTATCAATTTTTTTGAAAATAAATAGTACAAGCAGTTTCTTATATTTATAAAACTGAAAACAGACAACTTATATGTTATATGTACTTATAGAACTGAAAATAAAATAAAAACAATTATTTGTAATAAGTACATATTAAGCCGAAAATAAAAAGATGGCGTACGTTAAAGTCGGGCGCAGACGACTTTGGGATACCCTGTACCACCACATTGCAATTAGGTCCGAAATATTGCTTAAGACCTCCAAAAGATACAATATTTTCATAAACAAACAGAAATCAGTCGAATTTTGCACCAAACAATTTTTTTGACCGATCGGTCCTATAGGGACTATATGATATAGTCAACCGATTTAGATCAAATTCAGTACACTGATTGGAAACTATAAAAAACTTCCGACTGCCAAATTTGGTTCCGATATCTTCAAAACCAAACGTAACGCAACGAATTTTGTAAAAAAAGCGTTTTTATGACCGATCGTGCCTATGGGAACTATATGATATAATCAACCGATTTTGATCAAACTTGGTGCAGTGCTTGGGTACTCTAAAAAACTTCTTAATGCCAAATTTGGTTACGGTATCTTCACAAACAAACGAAACACAACGAATTTTGTAAAAAAAGTGTTTTTTTGACCGATCGTTCCTATGGGAGCTATATGATATAGTCCACCGATTCTGATCATATTTGCTACATGGCTTGGGAACTCTAAAACACTTCGAAACGCCAAATTTGGTTACAATATCTTCACAAACAAACGAAACACAACGAATTTTGTACAAAAAAAATTTTTTCGACCGATTGATCCTATGGGAGCTATATAATATAGTCAACCGATTTTGAAAAAATTTGGTACAGTGCTGGGTGTCTCTAAAAAACTTCTTAATGCCAAATTTGGTTATGATATCTTCATAAACAAACGAAATATCCATCTTAAACTTTTGCTTTTTTTCGAGGTCCTCTGAAACACCCCTATGGGAGCTATATAATGTTATCACGATATCAAAAAAATAAAATAAACTTGTCTCCTATGGATTAATAAGGGATCTAATCTGAAAGTTTGGTTGTTCTAGCTATTACCATCTCAGAGATCTAGGCGTTCATACGGACAGACGGTCAGACGGACAGACGGACATGGGTATATCGACTTCTCTAGTCACTCTGATCATACTTTAGGTAACTTTGGGGTGTATCCGACGTTTCCTTCTGTATGTTACATACATTTTCGGCTTGCACAAACTTAATATACCCTTTGATGGTACAGGGTATAACAAAAAACTTTTTTGCCAAAATGTGGCAGAAATTGGAAAACTTTTAAGGAAAAACATTCCAAGTGGCTATCGTCAAAAATGATTTTTTCATTCGATAGCTTAGGTTCCACATCTTCAACCAAGCCTATAAAGTCATTTTCGAACACAGTAGGACGTCCACCGATGGAATATAGCGATGCGGGACCACGTTTAAAGAGAAAGTTAGCATCCGATTTAGCAGATAAACAACGCCGCAACACGCCACTTCTTGTGCACGTTGCTGCAGTTTCGGTCAAAATATCAAAGGAAATAGACATGGTTTAATATTAAGAAATACTTTGCTTGCTTCAAATGGCCCAAATGTAGTACCCTTAACGCCCAATGAGGCTTTGGCGTTTTTGCCGATATTGCAACATTCAGGAGCTTCACAAAAGCCGATCTTCCGATATTTATCCCAGTTACGATAGAGTAAGAGAAGCCAAATCCAAATGTAGGCCTTTGGGAATTATGGTAACCGATAAATAAAAGATAAGCTAAAAGCAAAAAAATACCATTACCGGCAGCTGTGATTGACCTTTTAGAACCGCAAAGTTTTAAAATTAATTGTGATAATTATATCCTGAATAATAAAAAATTCACGTGCAGTAGAAGCACGCGTTAGAAGTAAAACTTTTCGCCCAACTTATTTTTCTACGCTGTTTTTATTTTTAATTGCCGTCTTAACATTACTTTGGAGTTCAAACGGTGTCTTAACAATCAATTATTATATGTAATACATAGTTACGAAAGTGAAGGAATGCGAGCTTGTACTGCACGTGAATTTTGTTTAATTCTGCTATTGCTTTTTGTACGATTTTTTTAGGCGCTCAGCGCAAAAAAAACGTTATGAATGTCATATTATTTGTACTCCTTAGCTGAAACAAAACGTGAGAGTGACTTCAAATATGCAAACTTGTCAATGTAAGCAATGTACATAAATAATATATTAAAATTTGTATTTATATTTTATTATATTAAAACTGAAAATACAGTTAGCTCAATCGCAGTGCTTTTAGGCCTATGCCTAATCCACAAACAATTACAATTACAGTTAGCTCAATATGTAGCTTCAATATTCATACAAAAATATCTTTAAGCATCACTTTTACTTTTATGCCAACGCATAAGTAGTGCGAATAGAACCAAATCAATAGTAATTGCTCTGCGCTGAGCGCGTAACAAAGCAGCATAAAAAGAAATAGAGAAAGAATTAAACAATATAACTGTCGCGCAATGCTACTTGGCTTTGTTGTTCGTGCAACTCTCACCTCCCCCGCGCCTACTTCTACTTCGTTCTTTGCGCAGCTAAGCGCGATCTTATTTTGTAGCCAACCACCCACCACCAAACAGCACCAAGGCCGCGGCATTGCACGGGGAGTAGCAAGCAAAAATACGAGCTGTCACACAAGCTAATGCATGCACACTGGGACTTGTATGACACTTTGAAACCCAATAACTTTTGATGTAGACATGATAGAACAAATATTTTTTTTAATATAAAAAATATAATATTTTTCTTACATGCTTATACAATAATAAGCCATAAAACTTCAAGTAATATGCATAAAAACTTGTTACCAAATAAGGAATTTTGTTAAAAAAAATTTTTTTTTTTACTTTTATGCCTTACCTTTGGGTTTTATAATGGCTTTCAAGCGATGCCTCATATTTTTTAAGGATCTATTGGTCTCCTGGGGGTCAATCTTCTCGAGCTGTATAGTAATATATGTTTTTGACGATTCCTTTGGTGTTACTTGGTGCTACCTTTAAATTTATTCAATCAAATGTCAAGGGTATGCTAGTACGGACACTGGAGTAGAGTTTTCAGTTGCTTGCAAATTCATAAAAAACCTACATTGCCAAAGATTTTAACTACTCTTGATCAGCGAATTCTGATAGGAGCTGTACTTAAGACTTCAAAAATTTCCATGCCAGTAGTAGATTAATACGTGAAGAAGCATTGTAATACAAAATTTTGACTCAAAAAGTACGCTATGGAAAATACAATGCTATGTTTCAAATGCTATATGCAAATTGCAAAGCACTAATTTTCGTTGCTAATGAAAACCAATGGCTAGAATTCACGAAACACCAAAAAAATTACCGAGGTTTGATTGACTGATTTTTCGATGCAAATTTTAATATACCAAATATTCCATGGCGTACTTTTTGAGTCAACATTTTATTCCTGCAGGGCTCTTGCTTTAGCTGACCAGCCGCGGCCGCTTTACTCCCCTCTCAATAACTCATGACCACCAACACAACGTCAGCGTCGCAATGCGAAAGAGAAAATCAAAACAAACTTACGTTTTTTTCGTTTTACAAAATTTCAAAGTTAGGTTAGGTTAAGTAGGCAGCTCAGTTAACTAAAGGCACCCAGAGACCATGAGGTCCATTGTGTTGCCTAATTTGAGGGAAAGGAAGAAAGGAGTTGGAGAAGGGAGTAGGGAGGGGAATTTCAAAGTTACTCCCATAGAAATTCACATTCATTCATTGACGCATTATTCACTCACGCATTGATTCATGCCCAAAAATGCCCAACAATGCCCAAAAATGCACAACGCCGCCTAAAAAGTTTTACTTCAAAAATTCACGTGCAGTACAAGCACGCGTTAGAAGTAAAACTTTTTTCGCCCCACTCACTTTTATACGCTGCTTTTATTTTTATTTATTTTCGCCGTCTTAACATTACTTTTGAGTCGAAACGGTGCGTTAACAATCAACTTTATTATAATAATTTTGAAAGTGAAAGCATTCTCGTTCCAGAGGCATCAGATTTGTGATGCCAATTTTTGTAAAATTTATAGCAAAAAGAAAAGATCAAGTCAAATGATGTATAATTTTATCTTTCTGATGTATGATATGTTTATATTAAAGGCTTATATTCGTAAGAGATAAATTGTTTAAATTACGCATAGTACCGTTGCTTAATGGTTTAAGGACTATCCAAAAATTATCTATCAAACAAAACATGCATATATTGGCCACAATTTCGACCTTTCTCTAAGTTTGATAGAAAAAAAGATATCATGGAAAAACCGTACCAACATATGTATATTGTCAGGGGCGGTGCCACGGCCCCTATCCACAAATACGAAAACTCGGTTTTAGACTTACAGCAAGGCCACTAGCAATCCCCGAAAGTTTCATGCGTTAAGTATTTTTTTCCATATGAAACTCTTCGTTTACTGTACTAGTAGCGCACACACACTATATAAAACCGAGTCACTACTCTGCCGAGCCATCAAACAAACGCAGTTGCGTTATAATTTGTTTGCAGAATTTAATTTAGAGGGCCAAAATTATTGCAATTTAATTTCTTAAAAAATCACGATTGCATTTTTTAGACGTTAAGAATGCTTTATACACTTTACTAGCTTTAACCGGAACCGAATTAAATGACCTTTTAAAATGTACCAACATTTATTACCAGAGCAAGATTCTTTTTATTTAATGCTGATGAAATCAGAAATTAACTTAACAATTCCGCCTTTATACTAAATAATGCGGGATTATGTACGGTTGCACAACTACTACGATCCTTGCCAAAATGCAGTTCACAAATTGACTAACCGGACAATTGAACAGAGCAGAACGAGACAAAAAAAATTTTATTGAAAAAATGCAAGAGAATTACAACAACAACAAAGCAAAAAAACGCAAACGCTCTCAGTAGATGCCTAAATTGTTATTGTTTAACTCTGCAATTGCTTTTTGTACTTTCTTAGGCGCTCAACGCAAAGAAAACGTTATACTATTTGCACTCCTTAGCTGAAACAAAACGTGAGCGTGAGTTCAAGTTTGCAAACTTGTCAATGTAAACAATATATAAAAATTTGTATTTACATATATTTTATTATATTACAAGTAAAAATACAGTTAGCTCAATATAAGTAGCTTAAATATTGTTGAAATGAACCAAATTGTATGTTATAATCGAACTAGCTCTGTTCATACTAGTTCCTAGGTTCTTGAGCATTAACACTAGATCATAAGTACATATCAGTAACTCATAAGCTACCGCATGTAAAACAACACAATTAACTCTGCGCAAAATAAGCCTCAATAAATATCAATAGGTTATGGTCCCAGAACGCTTAGAACTGCGCAAATAATAAGTGTCAAAAGAATTAAAAAGTGAATATTTGTGAAACACCAAATTAAATAAGTAAAAGTAGACAAAAATGCGTAAGCGTGAGTGTGTGTGATCGCTGCAAAATGAATAAACGCAACAAGAACAAATACATGTACAAAAAGTGCGAGTGTAGTAGTGAATTCTCTGAAAAGTAAAAGGACGCCACAAAGTAAACGTTTGGTTTGAATGTTGAAAAACAGTGTTTCGAAATACGAAAAAGCAGTGTAGGTAAAGTACTGCCTTAATTGTCTCATATCGATATCAAAAACGATAATGTAAACAAATGTTTAAAACGGTTAATTGCACAAAGTTAAACAAATAAAAGTAAAAATGAGTTACTCAAATATTAAAATTGATCCTCTCGGAAGGGATAATTATGACACATGGAAAATTCAAATACAGGCGTTATTAATAAAAAATGATATGTGGAAATATGTTAATGGCCAATGTCCAAAGCCAAGTGATACGCCTGAAAAAATTGCGGAATGGGAAATGATTGATTCTAAAGCAAAGTCAGATCTAATTTTATCTATCGCAACAACCGAATTAAGACAAGTCAAAAATTGTGAAACATCAAAAGAGTTGTGGGATAAATTACAAACAGTCTATCAGTCAAAAGGACCAGCGCGCAAGGCGCATTTACTCAAATCGTTAATTTTGCTGAAAATGCATAGCACGGAAGACATGAAAACGCATTTGGAAAAGTTTTTTGATATTCTTGATAAAATCCGCGAAATGGACATGCAAATAATGGACGATCTAGTTTCAATCTTATTGTTGTACAGTGTACCTGAAGATTATGAACAATTTAGAGTCGCTATTGAAACACAGGACAAATTACTAGATCCAGAAACGCTAAAAATAAAAATGATCGAAGAATATGAAGCGCGAAAACGAAATAATGTCGGAACAGAACACGACGCAATGTATAGTCACAAAAAATTTGTTAAAAATCAAAATGAAAAGTTTAAATACAAGTGCTATAACTGTGGAAAAGGTATATGGCAAAGGATTGCCGGTCGAAGCCAAATAAAAATAAAAGAAATGAGTACAAAAGTGAAAACAAAAGCGCTCCAATGAGCAACGTAGCAGTTGCAATGCAAGCATTTACTGGAAAAGATCAGTGGTGTCTTGACTCAGGAGCCACATCCCACATGTGCACTCAAAAAGAAAAGTTTAAAAACTTTAAAAGTGAATCTGAAAATTTAAATTTGGCAAATAACGAATCAACGCAAATTACCGGCAGTGGGAGTGTACTTCTTGAAACTACGTTCGTGACGGCGAGCTTAGGCGAAACTTTTTATGTTCCCGAGTTACGGTCCAATTTGATGTCAGTGTCAAAAATCACAGACCATGGTTTCGAAGTCCTTTTCCGCCGCTATGGCGCGGTTATATTTGATCCAAAAAACGGGAAAAAATGCGCGACGGCATATCGAAAATCAAATCTTTACTTCATAAATCAACCAGTTGATCGCAAAAACATAGCGCATAATATTACAGAGTGTAAAAACGAATTACAGAAATGGCATGAAGTATTGGGACATCTAAACGAAACAGACTTGAAAAAAATGATTCGAAATGAAACTGTCATTGGTATAAAAGCTGATACAAGTATAAACTTAGAAAAGTGTGAAGTCTGTATTCAGGGGAAGCAATCACAAAAACCTTTTTCAAAATCTGAATCTGTGTCTAACGAATTGCTCCAGTTAGTACATTAGGATGTGTGTGGACCAATGCGAGTCAGATCAAACGGACATGCAAAATATTTTGTCACATTTATTGACGACAAGACAAAATGGTGCGAAGTATATTTTATAAAAGAAAAAAGTGATGTATTTGAAAAATTTAAAGAATACAAAAGTCTAGTTGAAAAGCAAACGGGAAGAAAACTTAAAAAAATACGTACAGATAACGGAAAAGAGTATGTAAACAATAAATTTTCAGAACTATTGAAACGCGAAGGTATAAAGCACGAGTTGACAATTGAATATACACCCGAACAAAATGGCACAGCCGAGCGTAAAAATCGTACATTAGTTGAGATGGCACGTTGTATGTTAATCCAAAGTGGATTGTCACCAAGTTTTTGGGCTGAAGCTATATTAACAGCGAATCACGTACGAAACCGATGTCCTTCACGAAGCGTCAATAACGAAGTCCCGTATTACTTATGGACAAAGAAGAGACCAATTCTCAAGTATATGAGAACATTTGGTACTGTGGCTTACATGCTAGATAAATCGCCAGGTAAAGGTAAATTCCAACCAAAAAGTAAAAAATGTATATTTATAGGGTACGAGCCTACATCAAAAGGGTACCGATTGTGGAATCCAGACGAAAAAAGAGTCTATAAGAGCCGAGACGTGAAATTCTTGGACAAATTTGGCGACGACAGTCAATACGAAAATTTTATCAGCGACAATATACCTGAAAAAACAAATAATGAAATAGAAATACAGTTATTTCAAGAACAACCTAATAAAGAAACAGAAAAAGAGTTGAAAGTTGAAAAAACTACCGTAGACGTAATACAGGCTCCAAGCACACCAATTTTGGAAAGGGTGGCAGATCCCGTAGTTACTACCAAAAAGAAACGTGGAAGACCCAAGAAGCAAAACATCATTGCAGAAGAAACATTTCAAGATGAAGAAGTAGCTGAACATGTCGCAAATTTCGTCGAACAGCAAGAACCAAAAGACGCCCAAGAAGCTCTCACTTGTCCTGAACACAAAGAATGGAAGGCTGCAATGCTGCAAGAGTATCAAGCTCTAAAGAAGAACAAAACATGGGTTTTAGTGGACAGACCCCCTAAGGCCGAAATCATCAAAACAAAATGGGTTCTACGTACTAAACTTAAAGCTGACGGATCAGTTGAGAGGCGAAAAGCAAGACTCGTTGCAAAAGGTTTTGCACAAACTCCAGGTATAAGCTACAGTGAAACGTTTGCTCCAGTAGCACGCATGAGCTCAATTCGCATGCTGATAGCCATGGCAGTCGAACTTGGAATGCAAATTCAACAACTTGATTTCATTAGCGCTTATCTTAATGGTGAAATCGAGGAAGACATTTACATCGAAATACCAAAAGAATTTCATAATATTCTAGAAAAAAGTGAACGCGACCAATACTCTCCAAAGAAAGTATGCAAACTACGTAAGGCACTGTATGGTCTAAAACAGTCGGGCAGACAATGGTATCAGAAATTGGATGAGAAACTAAAGGAACTTGGGCTGCAACCACTCAACGCAGACCCGTGCGTGTACAAAATACACAAAAACGATATACTAGTGATCGTATTAATCTACGTGGACGACCTGATAATTGCATCAAATGATGGCAGAGCACTGGATGCACTAAAAACAGAATTGGCACAAAGTTTTGAAATGAAAGACTTGGGATTGCTAAAGTACTGCCTTGGCATTGAATTCGAACAGGATCCGGCTAAGAACGAGATAAGAATGCATCAACGTAAATATGCAAGCGAAGTCATTAAACGCTTCGGAATAGAAAACGCAAATCCAGTATCAACACCTTTGGCATCAAACGAAAAGTTAACAAAGGCAACAGAGGATACCAAAGAGATGTCAAAGATGAACAGCGTACCATACCAAAATCTTATTGGTTCCCTTATGTATTTGGCCGTTTGCACTAGGCCAGATATATCACATGCAGTAAGTTTACTTAGTCAATTTAATACAAACTTTAATCAACAGCATTGGAAAGCCGCTAAGAGGGTCCTCCGTTATCTAAAAGCAACTGAAGAAAAAGGGCTTGTGTTCAGAAAGACTGGCAAGGACATGTTCGGCTATACCGACGCCGATTGGGGCTCCAACATTGATGATCGAAAGTCGTATACAGGTTACACTTTCATATACGCTAATGCTGCAGTTAGTTGGGAGTCACGAAAACAACGCACAGTGGCACTCTCCACGACCGAAGCCGAGTACATTGCCATTTCGGATGCTTCGAAAGAAGCACTTCACCTGAAGCTGTTCATCAGAGAAGTCATGGGAACAGAGAACACCATGGTTATCTTCAACGACAACCAAGGCGCTGGAGAGCTGACCAGAAATCCAGTTCATCATAGCAGAACCAAACACGTCGACATACGGCATCACTTCGTTCGCGAACTTGTAGAGAAAAAGAAGGTTATAATCAAGTACATTCCAACTGAAGAGATGCGAGCTGATGTATTGACTAAGGGACTATCAACATCCAAACACAATCAATGTATTATGGGACTGGGTATGAATTAAGAACACATAAAATGAAAATGTAGAAATTTGTCAACATAAAATTTGAGGGGAAGTGTTGAAATGAACCAAATTGTATGTTATAATCGAACTAGCTCTGTTCATACTAGTTCCTAGGTTCTTGAGCATTAACACTAGATCATAAGTACATATCAGTAACTCATAAGCTACCGCAAGTAAAACAACACAATTAACTCTGCGCAAAATAAGCCTCAATAAATATCAATAAATATTAATACGAATATTCACAAAAACATCTTTAAACATCACTTTTACTTTTATCTATCACCTTCGCTCTTCCAACGCATAAGAAGTGCGAATAGAACAAAATCAATAGTAATTGCTCTGCGCTGAGCGCGTAAGAAAGCAGCATAAAAAGAAATAGAGATAGAGTTAAACAATGTTGCTGTCGCGTAATGCTGCTTGGCTTTGTTGTTTGTGCAACTCTCACCTCGCCCGCGACTTCTTCTACATCATTCTTTGCGCAGCGCGATCTTATTTTGTAGCCAGCCAAACAGCACCAAGGCCACGGAATTGCCGGCTGGAGTGTTTTAGTTTTGTGAGAGTAACAAAAAGTGAGCGAGAGAGAGAAGCAAGCAAAAATATGAGCTGGCACATGGTTATAATACACTCACATGCTACTTCGTTATTCTTCTTTCCCTTTTGACATGCATACGTCGGAGCGTGCGCTACCTTATTATTATACCATGAGCTAATGCATGCGCACTGGCACTTGTATATATGTATGTACACAGAGCACACAAATTATTCGGACACTTCGAATTTGCTACTTTGAAGCCCAATAACTTTTGATGTAGATATGATAGAACAAAAATTTTAATATTGAAAATACAACATTTTCCTTACATGCTTATAAGTATAATTAAAACCCATAAAACTTCGAAAAATATGCATAAAAACTTAATAAAACTAAAAAATGAGCGATTTTTACGCACAAATACATATTTATTATTCTGACACTTGTTACCAAAAAAGGTATTTTGTTAGAAAAATGTCTTTTTTTTTACATTTTATGTTTGATAAGCCTGCCTTTGGGTTTAACAATGTCTTTCAAGTGATGCCTCATATTTTTCAAGAATCTATTGATCTTGGGAGTCAATATTCTCGAGATGTATAGTAATATATTTTTTTGACGATTCCTTTAGTGTATCTTGGTGCTACCTTTAAATTTATTTAATCAAATGTCAAGGGTATGTTACACTGGAGACTGGAGTAGAGTTTTCAGTTGCTTGCAATTACATATTAACCATTCCTGACCGCTAATTGCGTCAAATTCATAAAAAACCTGCATTGCCAAAGATTTAAACTACTCTAGATCAACGAAATCTGATAGAAGCTGTACTTGAAACTCCAAAAAATTCTATCCCAGTAGTAAACCAATATGTGAAGAAGCATTGTAATACAAAATTTGTACTCAAAAGGTACGCCATGGAAGGCACGATGCTATGTTTCAAATGCTATATGCAAATTGCAAGGCACTAATTTTGGTTGCTAATGCAACCAATGGCTAGAATTCACCAAACACCAAAAAAATTACCCGAATTTTATTTGGTAGATTATAATTTTCATCGAAAAATCAGTCAATCAAATCTAGGTAATATTTTTGGTGTTCACGCAATGCATACATACAAAAACAATTCTTTCGTTTACACACATCCACATGTGCTGCGTGCTTTAGCTGACCAACCGCGGTCATTTTACTCTCCGCTCCATACCATGACCACAGCACGCTCTACTTCGTGTCTGTTGCTTTGCAACGTCATCAGAATCAGAACAAACGCGCCGAAACTAACACTTTGACTAACAAAATTTCAAATTTACTCCCTACGAAAAGTCACAATGCCGCCTAAAAAGTTTTACTTCAATAATAATTTTACAGATGGTTGATAGTAGATAGACTATAGTGACACTGATAATTGTAACACTTCCATAGATGATGGCACTGATCATTGTGAAGACGAAAATGAAAATCTCTTTTCATCTGAATTATATGTGGAAATCAACTGTTAAAAATTGATTGCACTTTGCTTTATTCGAATTTTTCATATTATTTGTAAACTAAAACATAAATTGGCATAAATGAAACTAAACTATAAGTATATAATTAAAAAATCACGTCATTAAGTTTGCATTATTAAAAAACCACACCCAGCCAAAATTCACCATATGTTGGCGGTGGGAGTGGGCGCTTTCGGATCGGTCTGAATTTTATATCAGTTCTTATATATGTCATTACGAACAACTACTTTATCTTTCTGGCCCAATGTACAGTGATAAAACAAACAGCGCGAAACTTGTTGCAAAACAAGTAAACTAGACCGTTCGAGCATTTGGCAAAACAGTTCCCTTTGTTGATATTGTAGTACATTGTAGACCATTGTGGAACCTTATAGAACATTGTAGATTATTGTATAGCTTTCTAGAACACTCTAGAACTTTGCCAATATACACGTGTACGTGTGTGAAATTGTTTGTACGAAGTGCGTCTCTACGCCGACAGAGGGCGTTAAATTTGGTTCCTGTCCAGAATATCGGTGCGAGTCTCCGCTCTTTCGACAGAGGTCACTTTTTGGCTTGTGTTGAATACGAGGGCGCTATGCCTAGTAAAGCGAGCAGTTGCTCTGCTAGCATGTGCAGCGACAGTAGCGTCGTCGCCGCCTTATTGCCAGAAGTGGTGAAGAATAAGCGGAAGAGGACGTGTGCTACGCGAAATTCACCAACGCCGGACGACGCGTCGACTGCGAAGCGGTGCGCCGTTGAGAGCGCAGCTGAAACCGCTGCCCCCGCCGTGATACCGCTGCCACTTCGCGATCTGGCTAAAGTTGCCGCCGTCGCTTTTCCTTCTGCCCCGCAGCAGCCAGCTATCGATCGTGTGCGCAAGACCGCGTGGGCGATCGCCGCTGAAGGCATGAATGCCATGCTCGATGAGGTAAAGGAAATGCGGCAAACGATGCACCAAAGCGGATCGCAGGAGGATTTACGACGCCACAGCTCGCTATGACGAACTAATCATAGCATTAGTAGTCAAAAATGGTGAGCTGTCCAAAACAGCCGGATATATGCCCCCACCTGTTGCCAACCAACGCCCCAAGTGGCCTGTTGAGACATGGTCAGCAGTAGTGACGAGCCGGGAGCCGAACATTTCGGGTAAGCAAGGTAATGAAGGAGGGCTGTCACCAAAGAAGTCCAGACAAACTTAACACTGGAGTTAAGTGAGGATGCATTGGACATACTTAGCAAGAAGGGGACTCTAGGGACTCCCCTCAGGGCATGGCGTACTCTCGGAGAGTTGCCCTATATACGGCGCAGTGCTAGCGAGGGTGCATGCTAAACATAAATGTTTAGTTTCACCCAAGCGAATTGAGGTCGCGGACGAGCTGCTACCATCGAGCTCGGAGTTAGGATGCGTGACTCAAACCATCTGTTCGCACTAATACAGGAGCCTCACGTAGATGCCGCTGGACTTATAACAGGCCTCCCCGGAGGGATGCGCTTATACCCAGACAGGCGAAATTAGGCTGCGTGCAAAGTGAACGATTCGGCCATCTGTATGCCCATAGCGCCGCTTACCACAGATTTTGGCATATGCGTGAGCGTCACAGGGAGATATGGCACTATCTTACTCTGCTCCGTATACTGCCAATTCGACTGCGAGATGGAGCCGTACCTCTCGTACTGAGATGAGGTGCTACTGCAAGCCAGTAGCAATCCTGTCATCTTTGTCGAATGCAGCGTCCGCCATGTGGTTCAGCAAGCTCTCAGCGCACTCGCTGAGGCATCAGAACCATATCCGGGGTGAGCTGCTGTCTGAGTGGATTTTGGAGAGTCGTGCTAACGTGCTGAATGTACACACCGAGGTGTACACCTACCACCAGCTGATCACAGGCGCTCGAAGTGACATCGATGTTAAGATGGTCAACAATGCAGCGTCGATGTTGGCCACATTCGACTGGAAAGTGGATGATTGACCACAACATTATTACTGTTGTGGCATTAGTACTGTTGGCACTGCACGTTGGCGATTATTCAGAGATGAATTGGTAAGAATGGCAGCTGAACTACCGGGGAATTTCGCGGAGACACCGCCAGAGGAGCAAGCATCTGCAATGCGCTTGATTGTACACGATGTGTGTGATCGAGTGTTAGGCCACAGATCGCCAAAAGCAATGAGGAAAGTGGTTTGGTGGAATACCAGCCTTAGTACCAAGCGCCGTGAAGTCAGGACACTCATGCGCAGGCTCCAGAATGCACGTCGTAGTGGCAACGACGATGCTGAGCGACTTGCTATTGACCTACGGATTTCCGTTCGCCAATACAAGAAGCTAATTCTGTCGGCGAAGGAGGAGAACTGGCGACGCTTCATTGGAGAGCACACTGATGACCTATGGGAGCAAGTCTACAAGGTTTGCAGAAGACGTAAGAAGAGCACCGAGATAGGGGCATTTCACTCGGATGGCAGGCTGGTTCTAGCATGGCACGACGTTGGTGCCTGCGTCGCTAGGTTGAAGAGCAGACGTTCGCCTGGCCTTGATGGTATCACCGGCACTATCTGCAAGCAGGTATGGTGTGCTATCCCCCAGCATCTGACAGCACTATTTTCACGCTGCGTGGCTGAAGGCTGTTTCCCTGCAGAGTGGAAGCGACCCAGAGTGGTTGCGTTGCTCAAAGGGCCCGATAAAGACAGGAGCGATCCTGCTTCTTATCGTGGTATATGCCTGTTACCAGTGTTTGGAAAAGTGCTTGAAGGTATAATATAATGGTGAATCGTTTGAAAGATGTGCTGCCGGTAGGCAACAGATGGCAATTCGTCTTCAGAGCAGAACGTTGTGTAGAGGATGCTTGGAGACACGTTGTGAGCACTGTCGAGGCCAGCTCGGCGCGATATGTGCTCGGAATCTTCGTGGATTTCAAGGGAGCCTTTGACAACTTGGAATGGGAGCCCTTAATTCGGTACCACGGGTTAAGTATGCGTCCAATCGTACTCATTGAGGTCGGCCCCCTTGTGGGAGTATTGTGGTTGATACCCAAATCGCGGGTAGAGTCAGATTGGCTCGGCGTGGTGTTGCGCTTCAACCGGGTGCTGCTAGCCATAAAACAGAAGAGGTGATAGATACACCTCGCTCCTCACCAAGGGGGAAATGCATGCCCGACAGTACGCTTTTCGAATTGGTACCAAAGGAAAATCAGTTTCGGCTGATGGCTCTGTGGGGCGTTAGTTGGCGCATTAATCCAGACTCATTGTGTTATATGTACACTCAGGTTGCATATTTGAACACCGTGGTTTTAATCCTGCAAAGGAACATACCACGTTAAATAAACTCCGGAAAGATCTGGTTTATCTGTCCCTATCTACTTCCCCGTGTGGTGGCGGACTAGAATACCATCACAGCCCCCCTGTGCTTGTCGTAAAAGGCGACTAATCAAGGGACGACGGCCAACCTAGGAAGAGACCAGTGTTTATTGTACACTGGTTTCGGAATAGGATGGCCAATATAAATTTCTCAAAATATCATAGCAGGGGTTTTTAGAACGCTGGCTGGTGCCCCAAAACATACTAGAGAACATTTATTTCTGGGTCACCAACCCTTAACTGCTTGGAGTTTAAATTGGAAGTGTCTTATGGCACAAAGCCTTACCGGAGGTTATCTGGTACCACGGGCGGTCAGGAAAGCCCACGGCCTTGTTCAGAATTTTCTCTGAAAATTTTGAACAAGACTGTGCCTGACCGATGGGTACGGCCCCTCGGGGAGTATCGTGGTGGCTGTGGTTTATTACCCAAATGCGGGTAAAGCTTTCGGGCTTGGCGTGGCGTTGCGTCAAGTTCAACCGGGTGTCGTGACCCAGAGATCGACAGAGGTCTTAGGTAGACCTCGGCTCAAACCAAGAGTGGAGTTTACGACCAAGCAGAAGTACTCTCTGATTGGTACTGGCGGAAGCATTTCCAAAAGGCCGCCGTTTGTCGTAAATACAAACCCATGTGTATGGGCACCGTGTTTTTAGGACTTTAAAGTGATATAGCACGTAAAACCTCATTGGCGTAGATCCAACGACTCTGTCCCTAACTACTCAGTTTCGTTTCAACGTTCGACGCAAGCAGACGTGTTAGTCGTGTGTGCGTGTGTTCAGTGAAAGCAAAACAGTGCAAAAACTTGTAAAAGAGTTCCCGTTGTAGAACGTTTACCGTTGCCAACATACACGTGTGCGTGTGTGTGTGTTAGTGCGAATTGCGCCTGGTTTGAGTCCATACTATCGGTTCGAGTATCCGCTCTACCGATAGAGGTCGCTTTCTGGTTCGTGTCCAGACTACGGTTCGAGTCTTCGCTTCTCCGACAGAGGTCGCTCTTTGGGTTGTATCTCGGCTACTGGTTCGTGTATAAACTTATTGGTTTGTGTACGTGCTCGTAGCGGAATACGAGCTATAGAGGGCGCCATGTCTGGCTCTGCCAACATGTGCTGCAGCGACAGCAGCGACATTGCCGCTCTGTTGCCCGACACGATGAAGAAGAAGCGCAAGAAGACGCGTGCGTCGCGAAGCTCGCCGACGCCGGCCGAAGCGACAACGGCGAAGCGTCATGCCGCAGAGAGCGCAGCTGAGACCGACTCAGCCGCTGCCACCGCCGCTGCTACCGCCGCTGCTACCGCCGCTATACCGCCGCCAACCGCCGCGCCCACCACCTCCGCTGCTTCTGCTGCCGCCGCTGCCTTTCCCGCTGCACCGCGTGTGCCGGTTCTGCGCCTGAAGGTTGACGCTAACAATGCGCCCCTGACAGGTTGGGAGATTGCCAATGAAGGCATGGCTGTCATACTGGCAGAGATTGGAAAGGTGCGGCTAATGATGCACAACTCGCTTGTCGAGACTGTAGGCATCAAAAAGGAGGACAGGGCAAAGATTACCGCCGCCGCAGCCCGCTATGATGAGATCATCATCGCGTTGGCCGCCAAAAACGGTATCTTGTCCGTGGCGCCGCAAATGATGCCCCCACCTGCCGCCAACTCAGCCGCCTACGCTGTCGCCGTCCAGGCGCCCCAAATGGCTCCTGCTGCCGCACCGCGCCGCAACAAGCCAGTTGAGACGTGGTCAGCAGTAGTGACGAACCGGGACCCGAATATTTCGGGCAAGCAAGTAGCCGATAAGGTTATGAAGGACGTCGCGCGTGCACTCGGTGTACGTGTGCACGAAGTGCGTGAGCTGAAGCGTGGTGGTGCGATTATTCGCACACCATCTGAAGCGGAGTTGAAGAAGGTCGTGGGCAACCGGAAGTTCACGGAAGTCGGCCTTGATGTGAAGAAAAACCAGGCGCTTCAACCGAAGATTACGGTGACCAACGTCGATATGACCATATCCGTTGAGGAGTTCATGAGCGACCTGTATGAGCTCAACTTCAAGGAAGAACTCACGCCTGCTGCATTTAAATCAGCTGTCCATTTGGAGACGAAGCCTTGGGCTGTCACCAAAGATGCGCTTTTAAACTTGACTTTCGAGTTAAGTGAGGAAGCACTGGACATATTGAACAAGCAAGGAAGAATTGACGTGAAGTTGTTCTCCTTCCGCTACCGGTCGCTGGTGAGGACATATGCTTGCCACAAGTGTATGGGCTTCGACCATAAGATAGCCGAATGCAAGTTCAAGGCCGACGTATGCCGCCAGTGTGGACAGATGGGCCACATCGTAGCGAAATGCACAAATCCGGTGGACTGCCGGAATTGCCGCTTCAAGGGACTCCCCTCAGGGCATGGCATGCTCTCGGCGAGTTGCCCTATCTACAGCGCAGTGCTAGCGAGGGTGCAAGCTAAACACTAATGTTTAGTTTCGCCCAAGCGAATTGTGGTCGTGGACGAGCTGCTACCATCGAGCTCGGAGTCAGGATGCGTGACTCAAGCCATCTGTTCGCACTTATACAGGAGCCTTACGTAGATGCCGCTGGACGTATAACTGGCCTCCTTGGAGGGATGCGCATATACCCAGACAGGCGAAATAAGGCTGCGTGCATAGTGAACGATCCGGAAGCCATCTGTATGCCCATAGCGCCGCTTACCACAGATTTTGGCATATGCGTGAGTGTCACAGGGAGATATGGCTCAATTTTCCTCTGCTCCGTGTACTGCCAATTCGACTGCGAGATGGAGCCGTACCTCTCGTACTTAGATGCGGTGCTACTGCAAGCCAGTAGCAGTCCTGTCATCTTTGGCCTTGATGCGAGTGCAGCGTCCCCCATGTGGTTCAGCAAGTTCTCAGCGCACTCGCTGAGACATCAGAACCATATCCGGGGTAAGCTGCTGTCTGAGTGGATTTTGGAGAGCCGTGCTAACGTGCTGAATGTACACACCGAGGTGTACACCTACCACCAGCTGATCACAGGCGCTCGAAGTGACATCGATGTTAAGATGGTCAACAATGCAGCGTCGATGTTGGCCACATTCGACTGGAAAGTGGATGATTGACCACAACATTATTACTGTTGTGGCATTATTACTGTTGGCACTGCACGTTGGCGATTATTCAGAGATGAATTGGTAAGAGTGGCAGCTCAACTACCAGAGAATTTCGCGGAGACACCGCCAGAGGAGCAAGCATCTGCACTGCGCTTGATTGTACACGATGTGTGTGATCGAGTGTTAGGCCGCAGATCGCCAAGAGCCATGAGGAAAGTGGTTTGGTGGAATACTAGCCTTAGTACCAAGCGCCGTGAAGTCAGGACACTCATGCGCAGGCTCCATAATGCACGTCTTAGTGGCAACGACGATGCGACTTGCTATTGACCTACGGATTTCCGTACGCCAATACAAGAAGCTAATTGTGTCGGCGAAGGAGCAGAACTGGCGACGCTTCGTTGGATAGCACACTGATGGAGGCAAGTCTTCAAGATTTGCAGAAGACGTAAGAAGAACACCGAGATAGGTGCACTTCATAAGGTTGGCAGGCTGGTCGTTACATGGCAAGACTGTGCGCGAGTGCTCCTCCGTAACTTTTTCCCAGTTGCGGAGTCTGATGCACCCATTGCCATTCCGGATGGTGCTCCTCCAGCCCTCGAAATATACGAGGTTGGTGCCTGCGTCGCTGGGTTGAAGAACAGCACTGTTTTCACGCTGCGTGGCTGAAGGCTGTTACCAGTGTTTGGAAAAGTGCTTGAAGGTGTAATGGTGAATCGTTTGAAAGATGTGCTGCCGGAGGCAACAGATGGCAATTCGGCTTCAGAGCAGAACGTTTTATGGAGGATGCCTGGAGACACGTTGTGAGCACTGTCGAGGCCAGCTCGGCGCGATATGTGCTCGGAATCTTCGTGGACTTCATGGGAGCTTGCGACAACTTGGAATGGGACGCCGCGCTGCGCCGAATCGTTGACTCGGGATGGTGAGAAGCCAACTTGTGGCGAAGTTTCTTCTCTGGCAGGAGAGCAAGCATGGTCAGCGCGTATGCAGACGACCTGCTTCTCATCGTGGAAGGCAATGCTCGCGCTGCTCTGGAGCTGAAAGGCGGCGAACTGATGTCTATCGTAGGTGCTTGGGGCGCTTGGGGACATCCTTCATGCTGTTGAAGGGCACACTGTCACCCAACAGGTGGCCACTAGTGCGATTTGCTGGAGCAAATCTGCCATATGCAGCGAAATGCCGATACCTGGGCATCACAGTCGCCGAGCGGTTTAATTTTCAACTACATATCGCGTCTCTACGTGATAGGTAGGCTGGAATCGTTAACGGCTTGGCACGCGTACTGCGGGTCGACTGGAGTCTCAGTCCTCGCGACAAGCGGACCATGTATGCCGGACTCATGGTGCCTTGTCGCTGTTTGGTGCCTCAGTGTGGTATGCCCTGGTGCTGAGACGAGCAAACGCCAAGAGGCACCCGCTGTCCTGCCAGCGGCTAATCCTGCGTGCCTGTGTAGCTGTATGTCGTACAGTTTCTACTGACGCCATGCAGGTAGTAGCTGGAGCTCCCCCATTCGATCTGATTGCTATGAAATTAGCAATTATCCTCAAACTGAATCATAACTACCCGCTTGAGGAGTAAGTTTTAAAATTCTACGTAACGAAAATGTATTAGTCATATATATTAAATACCCCGTTGTGATTAGTTCATGCGAGCTTTACACCTCTAGGGCCATAGCAAATAAGAAAGGTAAATTGCTGATTGGCAATCAGGTGGCTTGTTCCCAAAAAATATATTGTGAAATAACTAAATTCAAGAAAGAAATATTTAATTCTTACGGTCAAATCGCCAAAAAAGAAAATTGTTTTATTAAACTATTAAATGGACAGAAAGCAAACTGTTCAAGAATAAGAGAGGGAAACAAAAAAAACTAGTTTACACTTAAAATATATAAACTAACAATAACGAAAGAAAGCCATGGCTACCAGGGCCTTTAGCTAAGATTTTTTAATTATATACATACATGTGCTTAACTTAAATTTAAATGTTCATTATAAAGCAATTTTAGGTAACTACGTTATTATCAATTTTTTTGAAAATAAATAGCACAAGTAGTTTCTTATATTTATAAAACTGAAAACAGACAACTTATATGTTATATGTACTTATAGAACTGAAAGTAAAATAAAAACAATTATTTGTAATAAGTACATATTGAGCCGAAAATAAAAAGATGAAGATTAAGACCTCCAAAATATATTTTTTCGGCAAATTTGGCTACGATATTTTCATAAACAAACAGAAATCAGTCGAATTTTGCACCAAACTATTTTTTTTGGCCGATCGGTCCTATGGGGACTATATGATATAATCAACCGATATTGATCAAATTTAGTACACTGATTGGAAACTATAAAAAACTTCCGACTACCAAATTTGGTTCCGATATCTTCAAAACCAAACGAAACACAACGAATTTTGTAAAAAAAAACCGTTTTTTTGACCGATCGTTCCTATGGGAGCTATATGATAAAGTCAACTGATTTTGATCAAACTTGGTGCAGTGCTTGGGTACTCTAAAAAACTTCTTAATGCCAAATTTGCTAACAATATCTTTACAAACAAACGAAACGCAACGAATTTTGTACAAAAAAACATTTTTTGACCGATCTTATGGCAGCTATATCATATAGTCAACCGATTTTGATCAAATTTGATACAGTGCTTGGAAACTCTAAAAAACTTCTAAATGCCAAATTTGGTTACGGTATCTTCACAAACAAACGAATCACAAAGAATTTTTCAAATAATACGTTTCTTTGACCGATTGGTCCTATGGGAGCTATATGATATAGTCAACCCATTTTGATTAAATTTGGTTCAGTGCTGGGGGTCTCTAAAAAACATCAGACTGCCAAATTTGGTTACGATATCTCCATAAACAAACGAATTATCCATCTAAAACTTTTTGTTTTTTTCGAGGTCCTCTGAAACACCCCCTATGGGAGCTATAGAATATATCCCCGATATCAAAAAATAAAATAAACTAGTCTCCTATGGAATAATAAGGGATCTTATCTGAAAGTTTGGTTGCTCTAGCTATTACCATCTCTGAGATCTAAGCGTTCATACGGACGGACAGACAGACAGACGGACATGGGTATATCGACTTCTCTATTCACCCTGATCATACTTTAGGTAACTTTGGGGTGTATCCGACGTTTCCTTCTGTATGTTACATACATTTTCGGCTTGCACAAACTTAATATACTCTTTGTACCATAGGGTACAGGGTATAACAAAAAACTTTTTTGCCAAAATGTGGCAGAAATTGGAAAACATTTAAGGAAAAACATTCCAAGTGGCTATCGTCATTCGATAGCTTAGGTTCCACATCTTCAACCAAGCCTATAAAGTCATTTTCAAACACAGTAGGACGTCCACCGATGGAATATAGCGATGCGGGACCACGTTTAAAGAGAAAGTTAGCATCCGATTTAGCAGATAAACAACGCCGCAACACGCCACTTCTTGTGCACGTTGCTGCAGTTTCGGTCAAAATATCAAAGGAAATAGACATGGCTTAATATTAAGAAATACTTTGCTTGCTTCAAATGGCCCAAATGTAGTACCCTTAACGCCCAATGAGGCTTTGGCGTTTTTGCCGATATTGCAACATTCAGGAGCTTCACAAAAGCCGATCTTCCGATACTTATCCCAGTTACGATAGAGTAAGAGAAGCCAAATCAAAATGTAGGCCTTTGGGAATTATGGTAACCGATAAATAAAAGATAAGCTAAAAGCAAAAAAATACCATTACCGGCAGCTGTGATTGACCTTTTAGAACCGCGAAGTTTTAAAATTAATTGTGATAATTATATCCTGAATAATAAAAAATTCACGTGCAGTAGAAGCACGCGTTAGAAGTAAAACTTTTCGCCCAACTTATTTTTCTACGCTGTTTTTATTTTTAATTGCCGTCTTAACATTACTTTGGAGTTCAAACGGTGTCTTAACAATCAATTATTATATGTAATACATAGTTACGAAAGTGAAGGAATGCGAGCTTGTACTGCACGTGAATTTTGTTTAATTCTGCTATTGCTTTTTGTACGATTTTTTTAGGCGCTCAGCGCAAAAAAAACGTTATGAATGTCATATTATTTGTACTCCTTAGCTGAACCAAAACGTGAGAGTGACTTCAAATATGCAAACTTGTCAATGTAAGCAATGTACATAAATAATATATGTATTAAAATTTGTATTTATATTTTATTATATTAAAACTGAAAATACAGTTAGCTCAATCGCAGTGCTTTTAGGCCTATGCCTAATCCACAAACAATTACAATTACAGTTAGCTCAATGTGTAGCTTCAATATTCATACAAAAATATCTTTAAGCATCACTTTTACTTTTATGCCAACGCATAAGTAGTGCGAATAGAACCAAATCAATAGTAATTCCTCTGCGCTGAGCGCGTAACAAAGCAGCATAAAAAGAAATAGAGAAAGAATTAAACAATATAACTGTCGCGCAATGCTACTTGGCTTTGTTGTTCGTGCAACTCTCACCTCCCCCGCGCCTACTTCTACTTCGTTCTTTGCGCAGCTAAGCGCGATCTTATTTTGTAGCCAACCACCCACCACCAAACAGCACCAAGGCCGCGGCATTGCATGGGGAGTAGCAAGCAAAAATACGAGCTGGCACACAAGCTAATGGCAAACACTGGCACTTGTATGTATGTATGTATGTATGTATGTCGCTGTGTTGTATTCACGCAATGCATACAAAAACAATTCTTTCGTTTACACACATACACATGTGCTGCGTGCTTTAGCTGACCAGCCGCGGCCGCTTTACTCCCCTCTCAATAACTCATGACCACCAACACAACGTCAGCGTCGCAATGCGAAAGAGAAAATCAAAACAAACTTACGTTTTTTTCGTTTTACAAAATTTCAAAGTTAGGTTAGGTTAAGTAGGCAGCTCAGTTAACTGAGAGCACCCAGAGACCATGAGGTCCATTGAGGGAAAGGAAGAAAGGAGTTGGAGAAGGGAGTAGGGAGGGAAATTTCAAAGTTACTCCTTACTTAGAAATTCACATTCATTCATTGACGCATTATTCACTCACGCATTGATTCATGCCCAAAAACGCACAATGCCCAACAATGCCCAAAAATGCACAACGCCGCCTAAAAAGTTTTACTTCAAAAATTCACGTGCAGTACAAGCACGCGTTAGAAGTAAAACTTTTTTCGCCCCACTCACTTTTATACGCTGCTTTTATTTTTATTTATTTTCGCCGTCTTAACATTACTTTTGAGTCGAAACGGTGCGTTAACAATCAATTTTATTATAATAATTTTGAAAGTGAAAGCATTCTCGTTCCAGAGGCATCAGATTTGTGATGCCAATTTTTGTAAAATTAATAGCAAAAAGAAAAGATCAAGTCAAATGATGTATAATTTTATCTTTCTGATGTATGATATGTTTATATTAAAGGCTTATATTCGTAAGAGATAAATTGTTTAAATTACGCATAGTACCGTTGCTTAATGGTTTAAGGACTATCCAAATATTATCTATCAAACAAAACATGCATATATTGGCAACAATTTCGACCTTTCTCTAAGTTTGATAGAAAAAAAGATATGGAAAAACCGTACCAACATATGTGTATTGTCAGGGGCGGTGCCACGGCCCCTATCCACAAATACGAAAACTCGGTTTTAGACTTACAGCAAGGCCACTAGCAATCCCCGAAAGTTTCATGCATTAAGTATTTTTTTCCAGATGAAACTCTTCGTTTACTGTACTAGTAGCGCACACACACTATATAAAACCGAGTCACTACTCTGCCGAGCCATCAAACAAACGCAGTTGCGTTATAATTTGTTTGCAGAATTTAATTTAGAGGGCCAAAATTATTGCAATATAATTTATTAAAAAATCACGATTGCATTTTTTAGACGTTAAGAATGCTTAATACACTTTACTAGCTTTAACCGGAACCGAATTAAATGACCTTTTAAAATGTACCAACATTTATTACCAGAGCAAGATTCTTTTTATTTAATGCTGATGAAATCATAAATTAACTTAACAATTCCGCCTTTATATTAAATAATGCGGGATTATGTACGGTTGCACAACTACTACGATCCTTGCCAAAATGCAGTTCACAAATTGACTAACCAGACAATTGAACAGAGCAGAGCGAGACAAAAAAAAATGTTATTGAAAAAATGCAAGAGAATTACAACAACAACAAAGCAAAAAAACGCAGACGCTCTCAGTAGATGCCTAAATTGTTATTGTTTAACTCTGCAATTGCTTTTTGTACTTTCTTAGGCGCTCAACGCAAAGAACACGTTATACTATTTGTACTCCTTAGCTGAAACAAAACGTGAGCGTGAGTTCAAGTTTGCAAACTTGTCAATGTAAACAATATATAAAAATTTGTATTTACATATATTTTATAATATTACAAGTAAAAATACAGTTAGCTCAATATAAGTAGCTTAAATATTAATACGAATATTCACAAAAACATCTTTAAACATCACTTTTACTTTTATCTATCACCTTCGCTCTTCCAACGCATAAGAAGTGCGAATAGAACAAAATCAATAGTAATTGCTCTGCGCTGACGCGCGATGCTGCTTGGCTTTGTTGTTTGTGCAACTCTCACCTCGCCCGCGCCTGCTTCTACATCATTCTTTGCGCAGCGCGATCTTATTTTGTAGCCAGCCAAACAGCACCAAGGCCACGGAATTGCCGGCTGGAGTGTTTTAGTTTTGTGAGAGTAACAAAAAGTGAGCGAGAGAGAGAAGCAAGCAAAAATATGAGCTGGCACATGGTTATAATACACTCACATGCTACTTCGTTATTCTTCTTTCCCTTTTGACATGCATACGTCGGAGCGTGACGCTACCTTATTATTATACCATGAGCTAATGCATGCGCACTGGCACTTGTATATATGTATGTACACAGAGCACACAAATTGTTCGGACACTTCGAATTTGCTACTTTGAAGCCCAATAACTTTTGATGTAGATATGATAGAACAAAAATTTTAATATTGAAAATACAACATTTTCCTTACATGCTTATAAGTATAATTAAAAACAATAAAAAAATGGGTCCTTGTCGATAATAAGTTTAATAATGCGTTTTTCCCCATAATTTAATTTTGTCTGACGACCATTCCTGCGCTTGTTCTCAACCCGACCCTCGTTTTTAAAACGAACAACGACGTTATGGACACTTGACCGGGGTCTCGAAACTATTTTTCCAATTTCGGAATAGGGTTTTCCATCTTTTACATGCAAATTCAAAATTATTTTACGTTCCTCTAATGAGAGCTCCTTGCGCGTCATTTTTACAGGTAATAGGTCAACTTTTCCTATCGCAAAACTTCGAACATGCAAACGAAAGTGAAGCAAAGCATAATCAAAAAAGTTCCGTTACAAAAATCAAAAGCAACCAGCTGCAAGCAACGTAAATGCGTCATTCCGACCAAGTGTACTAAGACTTTTGTGGCGCTGAAATCACGTTTTTTTAATGTTTTTTTTAGAATCTAAGCCAACCCGTTGACGAATTATGGTTTTTATTTTTGATTATTGTTTAAAAATATACATTTAAGAAAACCTCATCATTAGTTTTTGGAAAATTTGAACAATATAGAAGAAATTCACATTTTAGTGTAAAATCGCCTGCTGTACTATCACTTTTGTGGCACACTGTATGTATGTACACAGAGCACACAAATTATTCGGACACTTCGAATTCGCTACTTTGAAGCCCAATAACTTTTGATGTAGATATGATAGAACAAAAATTTTAATATTGAAAATACAACATTTTCCTTACATGCTTATAAGCAGAGGTGGGCACGAAAAATAACGGAAAGAGCACTACAACAACATCAAGAAAAAAGGTCGAAAAAAGGATGCTCGAGTAGGGCCATAAAAATCGCACACTGTGTGTATTTTGTTTTTGTAATATTCTGCGAGTCGAGCGAAGGCACACATTGTGTGTATTTTGTTTTTGTAAGTTGCTGCGAGTCGAGCGAAGGCACACATTGTGTGTATTTTGTTTTTGTAAACTCGGCGCGTCGCCGGCAATCTGCTTGTGCGTGAAACACTGAACGAAATTTTGCAACACATTCAAAGAAACAGAAAAGTCATATGAGTTTATATGACAATTTTAATTTACCAAAAAAATTACTGGGTCTTACAGTTGCCAAATTAACTATATTTCTGTGCTCAGTGTACTTGTGCGAATTTTTCGTCCGCGAGCACCAATAAAAACTACCGTTACGGTCTAAAAAGGGATGCTCGAGTAGGGCCATAAAACTCGCACACTGTGTGTATTTTGTTTTTGTAATATTCTGCGAGTCGAGCGAAGGCACACATTGTGTGTATTTTGTTTTTGTAAGTTGCTGCGAGTCGAGCGAAGGCACACATTGTGTGTATTTTGTTTTTGTAAACTCGGCGCGTCGCCGACGATCTGCTTGTGCGTGTACACTGACAAAATTTTGCAACACATTCAAAGAAACAGAAAAGTCATATGAGTTTATATGACAATTTTAATTTACCAAAAAAATTACTGGGTCTTACAGTTGCCAAATTAACTATATTTCTGTGCTCAGTGTACTTGTGCGAATTTTTCGTCGCGAGCACCAATAAAAACTACCGTTACGGTCTAAAAAGGTCGAAAAAAGGATGCTCGAGTAGGGCCATAAAAGCGCACACTGTGTGTATTTTGTTTTTGTAACATTCTCGGTTTTTTGCGTGTGCGTCTGGCAGGCGCCACTTACAAGACCTAACGGAAAGAGCACTCGGTGCAAAAATGTCCAAGGCGTTTTTTGTACTGAGTGCTCTTTCCGTTATGTCTTTTCTGTGGCGAAAGATAGGCGCACAAGCAAAAAGTGCTCTTTCCGTTATTTTTCGTGCCCACCTCTGCTTATAAGTATAATTAAAAACCATAAAACTTCAAAAAATATGCATAAAAACTTAATAAAACCAAAAAATGAGCGATTTTTACGCACAAATACATATTTATTATTCTGACACTTGTTACCAAAAAAGGTATTTTGTTAGAAAAATGTCTTTTTTTTTACATTTTATGTTTGATAAGCCTGCCTTTGGGTTTAACAATGTCTTTCAAGTGATGCCTCATATTTTTCAAGAATCTATTGATCTCCTGGGAGTCAATCTGATGTATAGTAATATATTTTTTTGACGATTCCTTTAGTGTTACTTGGTCCTACCTTTAAATTTATTCAATCAAATGTCAAGGGTATGTTACACTGGAGACTGGAGTAGAGTTTTCAGTTGCTTGCAATTACATATTAATCATTCCTGACCGCTAATTGCGTCAAATTCATAAAAAACCAGCATTGCCAAAGATTTAAACTACTCTAGATCAACGAAATCTGATAGAAGCTGTATTTGAAACTCCAAAAAATTCTATCCCAGTAGTAAACCAATATGTGAAGAAGCATTGTAATACAAAATTTGTACTCAAAAGGTACGCCATGGAAGGCACGATGCTATGTTTCAAATGCTATATGCAAATTGCAAGGCACTTATTTTGGTTGCTAATGCAACCAATGGCTAGAATTCACCAAACACCAAAAAAATTACCCGAATTTTATTTGGTGGATTATAATTTTCATCGAAAAATCAGTCAATCAAATCTTGGTAATATTTTTGGTGTTCACGCAATGCATACATACAAAAACAATTCTTTCGTTTACACACATCCACATGTGCTGCGTGCTTTAGCTGACCAACCGCGGGCATTTTACTCTCCGCTCCATACCATGACCACGGCACGCTCTACCTCGTGTCTGTTGCTTTGCAACGTCAGCGGCGCAATTCTTCAATGCGACAGAGAAAATCAGAACAAACGCGCCGAAACTAACATTTTGACTAACAAAATTTCAAATTTACTCCCTACGAAAAGTCACAATGCCGCCTAAAAAGTTTTACTTCAATAATAATTTTACAGATTGTAGATAGTAGATAGACTATAGTGACACTGATAATTGTAACACTTCCATAGATGATGGCACTGATCATTGTGAAGACGAAAATGAAAATCTCTTTTCATCTGAATTATATGTGGAAATCAACTGTTAAAAATTGATTGCACTTTGCTTTATTCGAATTTTTCATATTATTTGTAAACTAAAATATAAATTGGCATAAATGAAACTAAACTATAAGTATATAATTGAAAAATCACGTCATTAAGTTTGCATTATTAAAAAACCACACCCAGCCAAAATTCACCATATGTTGGCGGTGGGAGTGGGCGCTTTCGGATCTGTCTGAATTTTATATCAGTTCTTATATATGTCATTACGAACAACTACTTTATCTTTCTGGCCCAATGTGCAGTGATAAAACAAACAGCGCGAAACTTGTTGCAAAACAAGTAAACTAGACCGTTCGAGCATTTGGCAAAACAGTTCCCTTTGTTGATATTGTAGTACATTGTAGACCATTGTGGAACCTTATAGAACATTGTAGATTATTGTATAGCTTTCTAGAACACTCTAGAACTTTGCCAATATACACGTGTACGTGTGTGAAATTGTTTGTACGAAGTGCGTCTCTACGCCGACAGAGGGCGTCCAGAATATCGGTGCGAGTCTCCGCTCTTTCGACAGAGGTCACTTTTTGGCTTGTGTTGAATACGAGGCCGCTATGCCTAGTAAAGCGAGCAGTTGCTCTGCTAGCATGTGCAGTGACAGTAGCGTCGTCGCCGCCTTATTGCCAGAAGTGGTGAAGAATAAGCGGAAGAGGACGTGTGCTACGCGAAATTCACCAACGCCGGACGACGCGTCGACTGCGAAGCGGTGCGCCGTTGAGAGCGCAGCTGAAACCGCTGCCCCCGCCGTGATACCGCCACCACTTCGCGATCTGGCTAAAGTTGCCGCCGTCGCTTTTCCTTCTGCCCCGCAGCAGCCAGCTATCGATCGAGTGCGCAAGACCGCGTGGGCGATCGCCGCTGAAGGCATGAATGCCATGCTCGATGAGGTAAAGGAAATGCGGCAAACGATGCACCAAAGCGGATCGCAGGAGGATTTACGACGCCACAGCTCGCTATGACGAACTAATCATAGCATTAGTAGTCAAAAATGGTGAGCTGTCCAAAACAGCCGGATATATGCCCCAACCTGTTGCCAACCAACGCCCCAAGTGGCCTGTTGAGACATGGTCAGCAGTAGTGACGAGCCGGGAGCCGAACATTTCGGGTAAGCAAGGTAATGAAGGAGGGCTGTCACCAAAGAAGTCCAGACAAACTTAACACTGGAGTTAAGTGAGGATGCATTGGACATACTTAGCAAGAAGGGGACTCTAGGGACTCCCCTCAGGGCATGGCGTACTCTCGGAGAGTTGCCCTATATACGGCGCAGTGCTAGCGAGGGTGCATGCTAGGCTCGAAGTGACATCGATGTTAAGATGGTCAACAATGCAGCGTCGATGTTGGCCACATTCGACTGGAAAGTGGATGATTGACAACAACATTATTACTGTTGTGGCATTAGTACTGTTGGCACTGCACGTTGGCGATTATTCAGAGATGAATTGGTAAGAATGGCAGCTGAACTACCGGGGAATTTCGCGGAGACACCGCCAGAGGAGCAAGCATCTGCACTGCGCTTGATTGTACACGATGTGTGTGATCGAGTGTTAGGCCACAGATCGCCAAAAGCAATGAGGAAAGTGGTTTGGTGGAATTCCAGCCTTAGTACCAAGCGCCGTGAAGTCAGGACACTCATGCGCAGGCTCCAAAATGCACGTCGTAGTGGCAACGACGATGCTGAGCGACTTGCTATTGACCTACGGATTTCCGTACGCCAATACAAGAAGCTAATTCTGTCGGCGAAGGAGGAGAACTGGCGACGCTTCATTGGAGAGCACACTGATGACCTATGGGGGCAAGTCTACAAGATTTGCAGAAGACGTACGAAGAGCACCGAGATAGGGGCATTTCACTCGGATGGCAGGCTGGTTCTAGCATGGCACGACGTTGGTGCCTGCGTCGCTAGGTTGAAGAGCAGACGTTCGCCTGGCCTTGATGGTATCACCGGCACTATCTGCAAGCAGGTATGGTGTGCTATCCCCCAGCATCTGACAGCACTATTTTCACGCTGCGTGGCTGAAGGCTGTTTCCCTGCAGAGTGGAAGCGACCCAGAGTGGTTGCGTTGCTCAAAGGACCCGATAAAGACAGGAGCGATCCTGCTTCTTATCGTGGTATATGCCTGTTACCAGTGTTTGGAAAAGTGTTTGAAGGTATAATATAATGGTGAATCGTTTGAAAGATGTGCTGCCGGTAGGCAACAGATGGCAATTCGTCTTCAGAGCAGAACGTTGTGTAGAGGATGCTTGGAGACACGTTGTGAGCACTGTCGAGGCCAGCTCGGCGCGATATGTGCTCGGAATCTTCGTGGATTTCAAGGGAGCCTTTGACAACTTGGAATGGGAGCCCTTAATTCGGTACCACGGGTTAAGTATGCGTCCAATCGTATTCATTGAGGTCGGCCCCCTTGTGGGAGTATTGTGGTTGATACCCAAATCGCGGGTAGAGTCAGATTGGCTCGGCGTGGTGTTGCGCTTCAACCGGGTGCTGCTAGCCATAAAACAGAAGAGGTGATAGATACACCTCGCTCCTCACCAAGGGGGAAATGCATGCCCGACAGTACGCTTCTCGAATTGGTACCAAAGGAAAATCAGTTTCGGCTGATGGCTCTGTGGGGCGTTAGTTGGCGCATTAATCCAGACTCATTGTGTTATATGTACACTCAGGTTGCATATTTGAACACCGTGGTTTTAATCCTGCAAAGGAACATACCACGTTAAATAAACTCCGGAAAGATCTGGTTTATCTGTCCCTATCTACTTCCCCGTGTGGTGGCGGACTAGAATACCATCACAGCCCCCCTGTGCTTGTCGTAAAAGGCGACTAATCAAGGGACGACGGCCAACCTAGGAAGAGACCAGTGTTTATTGTACACTGGTTTCGGAATAGGATGGCCAATATAAATTTCTCAAAATATCATAGCAGGGGTTTTTAGAACGCTGGCTGGTGCCCCAAAAGATACTAGAGAACATTTATTTCTGGGTCACCAACCCTTAATTGCTTGGAGTTTAAATTGGAAGTGTCTTATGGCACAAAGCCTTACCGGAGGTTATCTGGTACCACGGGCGGTCAGGAAAGCCCACGGCCTTGTTCAGAATTTTTTCTGAAAATTTTGAACAAGACTGTGCCTGATCGATGGGTACGGCCCCTCGGGGAGTATCGTGGTGGCTGTGGTTTATTACCTAAATGCGGGTAAAGCTTTCGGGCTTGGCGTGGCGTTGCGTCAAGTTCAACCGGGTGTCGTGACCCAGAGATCGACAGAGGTCTTAGGTAGACCTCGGCTCAAACCAAGAGTGGAGTTTACGACCAAGCAGAAGTACTCTCTGATTGGTACTGGCGGAAGCATTTCCAAAAGGCCGCCGTTTGTCGTAAATACAAACCCATGTGTATGGGCACCGTGTTTTTAGGACTTTAAAGTGATATAGCACGTAAAACCTCATTGGCGTAGATCCAACGACTCTGTCCCTAACTACTCAGTTTCGTTTCAACGTTCGACGCAAGCAGACGTGCTAGTCGTGTGTGCGTGTGTTCAGTGAAAGCAAAACAGTGCAAAAACTTGTAAAAGAGTTCCCGTTGTAGAACGTTTACCGTTGCCAACATACACGTGTGCGTGTGTGTGTGTTAGTGCGAATTGCGCCTGGTTTGAGTCCATACTATCGGTTCGAGTATCCGCTCTACCGATAGAGGTCGCTTTCTGGTTCGTGTCCAGACTACGGTTCGAGTCTTCGCTTCTCCGACAGAGGTCGCTCTTTGGGTTGTATCTCGGCTACTGGTTCGTGTATAAACTTATTGGTTTGTGTACGTGCTCGTAGCGGAATACGAGCTATAGAGGGCGCCATGTCTGGCTCTGCCAACATGTGCTGCAGCGACGGCAGCGACATTGCCGCTCTGTTGCCCGACATGATGAAGAAGAAGCGCAAGAAGACGCGTGCGTCGCGAAGCTCGCCGACGCCGGCCGAAGCGACAACGGCGAAGCGTCATGCCGCAGAGAGCGCAGCTGAGACCGACTCAGCCGCTGCCACCGCCGCTGCTACCGCCGCTGCTACCGCCGCTATACCGCCGCCAACCGCCGCGCCCACCACCTCCGCTGCTTCTGCTGCCGCCGCTGCCTTTCCCGCTGCACCGCGTGTGCCGGTTCTGCGCCTGAAGGTTGACGCTAACAATGCGCCCCTGACAGGTTGGGAGATTGCCAATGAAGGCATGGCTGTCATACTGGCAGAGATTGGAAAGGTGCGGCTAATGATGCACAACTCGCTTGTCGAGACTGTAGGCATCAAAAAGGAGGACAGGGCAAAGATTACCGCCGCCGCAGCCCGCTATGATGAGATCATCATCGCGTTGGCCGCCAAAAACGGTATCTTGTCCGTGGCGCCGCAAATGATGCCCCCACCTGCCGCCAACTCAGCCGCCTACGCTGTCGCCGTCCAGGCGCCCCAAATGGCTCCTGCTGCCGCACCGCGCCGCAACAAGCCAGTTGAGACGTGGTCAGCAGTAGTGACGAACCGGGACCCGAATATTTCGGGCAAGCAAGTAGCCGATAAGGTTATGAAGGACGTCGCGCGTGCACTCGGTGTACGTGTGCACGAAGTGCGTGAGCTGAAGCGTGGTGGTGCGATTATTCGCACACCATCTGAAGCGGAGTTGAAGAAGGTCGTGGGCAACCGGAAGTTCACGGAAGTCGGCCTTGATGTGAAGAAAAACCAGGCGCTTCAACCGAAGATTACGGTGACCAACGTCGATATGACCATATCCGTTGAGGAGTTCATGAGCGACCTGTATGAGCTCAACTTCAAGGAAGAACTCACGCCTGCTGCATTTAAATCAGCTGTCCATTTGGAGACGAAGCCTTGGGCTGTCACCAAAGATGCGCTTTTAAACTTGACTTTCGAGTTAAGTGAGGAAGCACTGGACATATTGAACAAGCAAGGAAGAATTGACGTGAAGTTGTTCTCCTTCCGCTACCGGTCGCTGGTGAGGACATATGCTTGCCACAAGTGTATGGGCTTCGACCATAAGATAGCCGAATGCAAGTTCAAGGCCGACGTATGCCGCCAGTGTGGACAGATGGGCCACATCGTAGCGAAATGCACAAATCCGGTGGACTGCCGGAATTGCCGCTTCAAGGGACTCCCCTCAGGGCATGGCATGCTCTCGGCGAGTTGCCCTATCTACAGCGCAGTGCTAGCGAGGGTGCAAGCTAAACACTAATGTTTAGTTTCGCCCAAGCGAATTGTGGTCGTGGACGAGCTGCTACCATCGAGCTCGGAGTCAGGATGCGTGACTCAAGCCATCTGTTCGCACTTATACAGGAGCCTTACGTAGATGCCGCTGGACGTATAACTGGCCTCCTTGGAGGGATGCGCATATACCCAGACAGGCGAAATAAGGCTGCGTGCATAGTGAACGATCCGGAAGCCATCTGTATGCCCATAGCGCCGCTTACCACAGATTTTGGCATATGCGTGAGTGTCACAGGGAGATATGGCTCAATTTTCCTCTGCTCCGTGTACTGCCAATTCGACTGCGAGATGGAGCCGTACCTCTCGTACTTAGATGCGGTGCTACTGCAAGCCAGTAGCAGTCCTGTCATCTTTGGCCTTGATGCGAGTGCAGCGTCCCCCATGTGGTTCAGCAAGTTCTCAGCGCACTCGCTGAGACATCAGAACCATATCCGGGGTAAGCTGCTGTCTGAGTGGATTTTGGAGAGCCGTGCTAACGTGCTGAATGTACACACCGAGGTGTACACCTACCACCAGCTGATCACAGGCGCTCGAAGTGACATCGATGTTAAGATGGTCAACAATGCAGCGTCGATGTTGGCCACATTCGACTGGAAAGTGGATGATTGACCACAACATTATTACTGTTGTGGCATTATTACTGTTGGCACTGCACGTTGGCGATTATTCAGAGATGAATTGGTAAGAGTGGCAGCTCAACTACCAGAGAATTTCGCGGAGACACCGCCAGAGGAGCAAGCATCTGCACTGCGCTTGATTGTACACGATGTGTGTGATCGAGTGTTAGGCCGCAGATCGCCAAGAGCCATGAGGAAAGTGGTTTGGTGGAATACTAGCCTTAGTACCAAGCGCCGTGAAGTCAGGACACTCATGCGCAGGCTCCATAATGCACGTCTTAGTGGCAACGACGATGCGACTTGCTATTGACCTACGGATTTCCGTACGCCAATACAAGAAGCTAATTGTGTCGGCGAAGGAGCAGAACTGGCGACGCTTCGTTGGATAGCACACTGATGGAGGCAAGTCTTCAAGATTTGCAGAAGACGTAAGAAGAACACCGAGATAGGTGCACTTCATAAGGTTGGCAGGCTGGTCGTTACATGGCAAGACTGTGCGCGAGTGCTCCTCCGTAACTTTTTCCCAGTTGCGGAGTCTGATGCACCCATTGCCATTCCGGATGGTGCTCCTCCAGCCCTCGAAATATACGAGGTTGGTGCCTGCGTCGCTGGGTTGAAGAACAGCACTGTTTTCACGCTGCGTGGCTGAAGGCTGTTACCAGTGTTTGGAAAAGTGCTTGAAGGTGTAATGGTGAATCGTTTGAAAGATGTGCTGCCGGAGGCAACAGATGGCAATTCGGCTTCAGAGCAGAACGTTTTATGGAGGATGCCTGGAGACACGTTGTGAGCACTGTCGAGGCCAGCTCGGCGCGATATGTGCTCGGAATCTTCGTGGACTTCATGGGAGCTTGCGACAACTTGGAATGGGACGCCGCGCTGCGCCGAATCGTTGACTCGGGATGGTGAGAAGCCAACTTGTGGCGAAGTTTCTTCTCTGGCAGGAGAGCAAGCATGGTCAGCGCGTATGCAGACGACCTGCTTCTCATCGTGGAAGGCAATGCGCGCGCTGCTCTGGAGCTGAAAGGCGGCGAACTGATGTCTATCGTAGGTGCTTGGGGCGCTTGGGGACATCCTTCATGCTGTTGAAGGGCACACTGTCACCCAACAGGTGGCCACTAGTGCGATTTGCTGGAGCAAATCTGCCATATGCAGCGAAATGCCGATACCTGGGCATCACAGTCGCCGAGCGGTTTAATTTTCAACTACATATCGCGTCTCTACGTGATAGGTAGGCTGGAATCGTTAACGGCTTGGCACGCGTACTGCGGGTCGACTGGGGTCTCAGGCCTCGCGACAAGCGGACCATGTATGCCGGACTCATGGTGCCTTGTCGCTGTTTGGTGCCTCAGTGTGGTATGCCCTGGTGCTGAGACGAGCAAACGCCAAGAGGCACCCGCTGTCCTGCCAGCGGCTAATCCTGCGTGCCTGTGTAGCTGTATGTCGTACAGTTTCTACTGACGCCATGCAGGTAGTAGCTGGAGCTCCCCCATTCGATCTGAATGCTATGAAATTAGCAATTATCTTCAAACTGAATCATAACTACCCGCTTGAGGAGTAAGTTTTAAAATTCTACGTAACGAAAATGTATTAGTCATATATATTAAATACCCCGTTGTGATTAGTTCATGCGAGCTTTACACCTCTAGGGCCATAGCAAATAAGAAAGGTAAATTGCTGATTGGCAATCAGGTGGCTTGTTCCCAAAAAATATATTGTGAAATAACTAAATTCAAGAAAGAAATATTTAATTCTTACGGTCAAATCGCCAAAAAAGAAAATTGTTTTATTAAACTATTAAATGGACAGAAAGCAAACTGTTCAAGAATAAGAGAGGGAAACAAAAAAAACTAGTTTACACTTAAAATATATAAACTAACAATAACGAAAGAAAGCCATGGCTACCAGGGCCTTTAGCTAAGATTTTTTAATTATATACATACATGTGCTTAACTTAAATTTAAATGTTCATTATAAAGCAATTTTAGGTAACTACGTTATTATCAATTTTTTTGAAAATAAATAGCACAAGTAGTTTCTTATATTTATAAAACTGAAAACAGACAACTTATATGTTATATGTACTTATAGAACTGAAAGTAAAATAAAAACAATTATTTGTAATAAGTACATATTGAGCCGAAAATAAAAAGATGAAGATTAAGACCTCCAAAATATATTTTTTCGGCAAATTTGGCTACGATATTTTCATAAACAAACAGAAATCAGTCGAATTTTGCACCAAACTATTTTTTTTGGCCGATCGGTCCTATGGGGACTATATGATATATTCAACCGATATTGATCAAATTTAGTACACTGATTGGAAACTATAAAAAACTTCCGACTACCAAATTCGGTTCCGATATCTTCAAAACCAAACGAAACACAACGAATTTTGTAAAAAAAAACCGTTTTTTTGACCGATCGTTCCTATGGGAGCTATATGATAAAGTCAACTGATTTTGATCAAACTTGGTGCAGTGCTTGGGTACTCTAAAAAACTTCTTAATGCCAAATTTGCTAACAATATCTTTACAAACAAACGAAACGCAACGAATTTTGTACAAAAAAACATTTTTTGACCGATCTTATGGCAGCTATATCATATAGTCAACCGATTTTGATCAAATTTGATACAGTGCTTGGAAACTCTAAAAAACTTCTAAATGCCAAATTTGGTTACGGTATCCTCACAAACAAACGAATCACAAAGAATTTTTCAAATAATACGTTTCTTTGACCGATTGGTCCTATGGGAGCTATATGATATAGTCAACCCATTTTGATCAAATTTGGTTCAGTGCTGGGGGTCTCTAAAAAACATCAGACTGCCAAATTTGGTTACGATATCTCCATAAACAAACGAATTATCCATCTAAAACTTTTTGTTTTTTTCGAGGTCCTCTGAAACACCCCCTATGGGAGCTATAGAATATATCCCCGATATCAAAAAATAAAATAAACTAGTCTCCTATGGAATAATAAGGGATCTTATCTGAAAGTTTGGTTGCTCTAGCTATTACCATCTCTGAGATCTAAGCGTTCATACGGACGGACAGACAGACAGACGGACATGGGTATATCGACTTCTCTATTCACCCTGATCATACTTTAGGTAACTTTGGGGTGTATCCGACGTTTCCTTCTGTATGTTACATACATTTTCGGCTTGCACAAACTTAATATACCCTTTGTACCATAGGGAACAGGGTATAACAAAAAACTTTTTTGCCAAAATGTGGCAGAAATTGGAAAACTTTTAAGGAAAAACATTCCAAGTGGCTGTCGTCAAAAATGATTTTTTCATTCGATAGCTTAGGTTCCACATCTTCAACCAAGCCTATAAAGTCATTTTCAAACACAGTAGGACGTCCACCGATGGAATATAGCGATGCGGGACCACGTTTAAAGAGAAAGTTAGCATCCGATTTAGCAGACAAACAACGCCGCTACACGCCACTTCTTGTGCACGTTGCTGCAGTTTCGGTCAAAATATCAAAGGAAATAGACATGGTTTAATATTAAGAAATACTTTGCTTGCTTCAAATGGCCCAAATGTAGTACCCTTAACGCCCAATGAGGCTTTGGCGTTTTTGCCGATATTGCAACATTCAGGAGCTTCACAAAAGCCGATCTTCCGATACTTATCCCAGTTACGATAGAGTAAGAGAAGCCAAATCAAAATGTAGGCCTTTGGGAATTATGGTAACCGATAAATAAAAGATAAGCTAAAAGCAAAAAAATACCATTACCGGCAGCTGTGATTGACCTTTTAGAACCGCAAAGTTTTAAAATTAATTGTGATAGTTATATCCTAAATAATAAAAAATTCACGTGCAGTAGAAGCACGCGTTAGAAGTAAAACTTTTCGCCCAACTTACTTTTCTACGCTGTTTTTATTTGCCGTCTTAACATTACTTTGGAGTTCAAACGGTGTCTTAACAATCAATTATTATATGTAATACATAGTTACGAAAGTGAAGGAATGCGAGCTTGTACTGCACGTGAATTTTGTTTAATTCTGCTATTGCTTTTTGTACGATTTTTTTAGGCGCTCAGCGCAAAAAAAACGTTATGAATGTCATATTATTTGTACTCCTTAGCTGAACCAAAACGTGAGAGTGACTTCAAATATGCAAACTTGTCAATGTAAGCAATGTACATAAATAATATATGTATTAAAATTTGTATTTATATTTTATTATATTAAAACTGAAAATACAGTTAGCTCAATCGCAGTGCTTTTAGGCCTATGCCTAATCCACAAACAATTACAATTACAGTTAGCTCAATGTGTAGCTTCAATATTCATACAAAAATATCTTTAAGCATCACTTTTACTTTTATGCCAACGCATAAGTAGTGCGAATAGAACCAAATCAATAGTAATTCCTCTGCGCTGAGCGCGTAACAAAGCAGCATAAAAAGAAATAGAGAAAGAATTAAACAATATAACTGTCGCGCAATGCTACTTGGCTTTGTTGTTCGTGCAACTCTCACCTCCCCCGCGCCTACTTCTACTTCGTTCTTTGCGCAGCTAAGCGCGATCTTATTTTGTAGCCAACCACCCACCACCAAACAGCACCAAGGCCGCGGCATTGCATGGGGAGTAGCAAGCAAAAATACGAGCTGTCACACAAGCTAATGCATGCACACTGGGACTTGTATGTTGAATTTCCACTTTGAAGCCCAATAACTTTTGATGTAGACATGATAGAACAAATATTTTTTTTAATATAAAAAATATAATATTTTTCTTACATGCTTATACAATAATAAGCCATAAAACTTCAAGTAATATGCATAAAAACTTAATAAGACTAAAAAATTAGCGATTTTTACGCACATAAATTATTCGGACACTTGTTACCAAATAAGGAATATTGTTAAAAAATTTTTTTTTTTTTTACTTTTATGCCTTACCTTTGGGTTTTATAATGGCTTTCAAGCGATGCCTCATATTTTTTAAGGATCTATTGGTCTCCTGGGGGTCAATCTTCTCGAGCTGTATAGTAATAGATGTTTTTGACGATTCCTTTGGTGTTACTTGGTGCTACCTTTAAATTTATTCAATCAAATGTCAAGGGTATGCTAGTACGGACACTGGAGTAGAGTTTTCAGTTGCTTGCAAATTCATAAAAAACCTACATTGCCAAAGATTTCAACTACTCTTGATCAGCGAATTCTGATAGGAGCTGTACTTAAGACTTCAAAAATTTCCATGCCAGTAGTAGATTAATATGTGAAGAAGCATTGTAATACAAAATTTTGACTCAAAAAGTACGCTATGGAAAATACAATGCTATGTTTCAAATGCTATATGCAAATTGCAAAGCACTAATTTTCGTTGCTAATGAAAACCAATGGCTAGAATTCACGAAACACCAAAAAATTACCGAGGTTTGATTGACTGATTTTTCGATGCAAATTTTAATATACCAAATATTCCATGGCGTACTTTTTGAGTCAAAATTTTTTTCCTGCAGGGCTCTTGCTTTAGCTGACCAGCCGCGGCCGCTCATGACCACCAACACAACGTCAGCGTCAATTCATCAATGCGAAAGAGAAAATCAAGACAAACGCACCAAGGCCACGGCTTTGCCGTGAGAGTAACAAAAACTGAGAGAGAGAGAAGCAAGCAAAAATTCGAGCTGGCACATGGTATAATAACAAGGTAGCGTCACGCTCCGACGTATGCATGTCAAAAGGGAATGAAGAATAACAAAGAAGTATGTGAGTGTGAGCAAGAAAAAACATTTTTTGTGCTGTTAGTAGTGAGAGAGGGTGATACAGCATGGGGGCAAGCAAAACATATGAAAATGTGTTTGTTTAATACATATTGCTTTGCTGAAATTTGTTTAATTACATATATATTTTTATTTATAAACGACAACGCACTAATAACAAATGTGTTCCTTACTATTAGTGCGCAGTCATTTTAAAAATTCATAAAAATGAAATGAACAGATTACACATTTTTATATGCATCCGTTGTTCACGCATTTGTTTTGCCGACGGCATTTGGACAACAAGGGCTGCACAACCTTCCAACACAAAGTTACTTTCATACTGAACTGAAATATGCATGTCAACCGCGAGAGCGCCGTCTCAACGTTCGCTACCTTGTTATTATACCATGCACAAAACCACGCTGCTGTGCACACACATATACATTTTTCGCACTCGACTGCACTTTACACGCGGTTACCGCGACGCGCCGTTCTTAAGCCGTTTTACTTTTTGTCTTTTCTGTCTCTCCTTTATGTTCGTTTACAACCTAACTTTTGCTTTGATTTCGCTTGTCTTTTAAATTTCTGCTGCTCCGTTTTGCTTGTTCTTACTATTTTTCTGTACCCTTTTTTTTTCCAAAATTAAACCGCTGCTGCACCTATTGCTTTTGGAGAAACTAAACTGCTACTGTACCTCTTTTGCATGTATGTATGCGGCTGGACTATATATGTATGCCCTAACGGGACTTTAATCCGCTATATACATATGTTACAAAAAGATGTTAATATACATATGTATGTCTACTTATGCCTCAGCGTCCCTGCTCGGGCGCCATTTGTAAGGAAGTTCTGGTGCTGGGGTATAACTCAGTCTGCTCCAGGGCCAACTTACAACTAATTTGTAAATTTGCTGAGACACTGGGCAGCGTAGGGGGCCTAGAAACTGTCCTCGCCGTACCTGCATACATACATACGTACCTTTTACTTTTAACCAACAGTAGGATCTTTATGGACTACGTCGCTGAGCGAGGCCCTCGCGACCGTATCCGTGTTCGAGGGGTAGGGGAGTTGTGGTGGCGGGCGAAGCCTACGCGTACCTACAACTGAGCCAGCGTATATACATATATCACCGAAGAGGCGAGGCCTGCTTGGTTTCTTATGTACACGCGGTAGGGGATGGGAGAATAGCGAAAAGCACTAATACACTCACGTTCACAACGGCGTTCTATTCCTCACGCGCGCCTTGCACACGGCGCCAAACATTTGACGTATTAAAACACTTGCTGATTCGATTCACTTTATAATTTTATTTAGTTTAATCTCTCCTTCTCTATACCCACAACCGTAGACTAACCTTTTCTTGATTTCACCCTAACCTTTTCTTTTCCCTTCGTTTTACTATCTGTCTGTTGTTATGCCGCTGCACGTCTGTGTGCTTTGCCGTCTCAAAACTATCTCCTCGTGTTCTATTTCTCAATCGCCCACGCCGGCTCGTACCATAGCCTGCCGATATCCGTCTATCGTTTTGCCGATCGAAGGCTATCGGCAGCCTGGGTTGGCAGCCCGACGTGGCGATGTTAAAGCGATTTCTACTCATCGATATCTTTAGTTTCTTTATTTTCTAACACTTAATCTAATACCGAACTTACAACTAGTAAACTGAAAAATTCATATATTCAACTTACATCTAAATAATAATGAGAACCTTACATCTAATAATAATTATAAGTAACTGAAAAATCCATATATCCAACTTATATCTAAATAGAATGCAAACCTTACATCTAATAACAAATTTAATTAACTAATTGAGGCGGAGCTTAGGAGCTTCGTCACAGTACATGCATACAGCGGCTTTAAGCTTACGCATTGCCAACTTTTTTAACTTTGAAGCCTGATAGAACTTTTGAAAAACTGTAAATGCTATTTAAAAGGTGGACAATTTTTTTTACAGTCGAGAAAAAAAATAAACCTAATTTGGTGCTTTGAGTCCAGCAATACACAAACACATACTAACTTTTAGCTAGTAGTTGTTTTTAAAATAGTTTACGAGAAATTATATTTTCAGCATCAGCCAAATTTGTAAATTTTTAGCTTTCGACCATAACACAACACAGGCCGAGCCTGTGTTAACTTAAACTTAAATATATTATACAATAATGTACTTAAGAACTACTGTACTAGCAACAGTGGTCTAATAACTTGCAGTTAATAATGACAACGCACTGACCAAAGGTTGTTTGTTTTTTTTCAGCTAAAAATGTCATGTTGTGTTCGAATGCGAAACAGGTCAGCATAATGATGGCTAAATACTCTTCTTCGTATTTTTCGCCTCTTATGCATGCATTTGTTAGTGTAAAAGCAAACGCGATTGCAAAGTGTCATAGCAGCCACATATTAAGAAAGGGTATGAATGCTTAGAAACTAAAAATTTACAAATTTGGTTGCGGCTGAATTTTTGGACATTGCCGACAGCCAACAACGAAGTTTAGAGCCGAGTTCAATTGCAGAGCACGAGAATTGTGTGGGCTATTTTTAGATTTTCCTTTTTAACTCTGCCCGCCCTCACACTTCTTAGAGAGTTTATAACGTCTTTGGGCTGCCGGCCTTGGCTAATCATAATTTTTGACTTCTTTCTTTTTCGCTATTTAAATTAGTTTCCAATTTATTTTTTGCCATTTTACAAAATCAACTTTTAATCATTTTATATGACATTTTTAGGGAAATTAATTTTTTAATTGCAAGTTGCATTTGTTTAAAAACTGATTTGGTGCAACAATGCTAGAAAAAAAACAAAATAATTGTTTGTTATTTTTTTCTTAAAGAACCCAAAAATTGTAATGAAGTTTTAAAATACTTCCGTGGCAAAGCAAATAGCCGCCGGCAAAATATTCTTTCCTTTGCTCTGTCAAAATTGAATTTGCCAAAAATCTATACTAAAACAAGTATATGAAGTAACAATACTTTTAGCTATGAAAACAAATTGCAGTTTAGAGTCTAAACTTTAGACTTTTTTTTTTGCAAAAATAGGCCTTTCGCTTTTGTATGAAAAAATTGTTTCAAAAACGAAAAAAGCTAAAAGTACATATTAATCCTTTTTTTTAAAACATGAAGTTTTATATTCAATTTGCTGCATATCATTAAATGATTTGCGATTAGAGTTATAAACTTTTAAAAATCGTATAAGTCGAAAAAATGTAGTTAGTTCTCTCTGATGTAAATGCAAGTAATACTGTTTGTGTATGCACGCCGCAAAACCGTTCAACATTATGCAATTCTATCATAATTCTATCATAATAATTTTTATTATATTTATTATTACTATACAATTATTATCAGTGTTACACAAAATTACAAATAAAAAAGTTAAAAAAAAAAAAAAATAAATGAAATAAAAATAAAACTATTTTTATTTAATTAAATAGTTTTAGTAATTGCCTCACTAATATTATGTGTCCAATGATTGTAATCTTATGTTAAAAATATGTATATACATATATATGTATGTATGTGCACATGTATATTTATATCAGTGGTCGGCAAAATATATATATTTTAAACATAAAACATATGTTTCACGGACCCCGAATGCATGTTTTGCAAGGATCAGGAAGGTGTTAACTCACAACACGTTGCGTGAAGTGGCAAATGTCCGCTCTTTAGAAAAGCCTTAAGCAACAGACGAAAATGAAAATTATCCAAATCAATTTGAACCACTGCGAGGCAGCGCAGGACTTACTCTTACAGACTGTAATTGAACAAAGAGCAGACGTAGCTCTAATATCTGAGCCGTACAGGGTGAAAAAGGAAGCAAGCTGGTGCTGCAGTAAGGATCAGAAAGCTGCAATTTGGACGCGCAAGTACCCATTTCTAGACATTAATGATAGGACGGAGGGTTTCGTAAGGGCTAAAATTGACAATATATACGTGTATAGCTGCTACGCCCCACCTAGTTGGACACAGGAGCGTTACGAAACGATGCTCGACGGACTAATACTTGACATTGGCGGTAGATCGCCGGTAATAATAGGTGGTGACTTCAACGCCTGGGCTACCGAGTGGGGTAGCAAAGTCACAAATACGAGAGGACGCAGTCTACTAGAAGCCACAGCTAGGCTAGATATATATATTGCAAACACAGGCACCGCGCTAACATGCCGTAAAGCCGGTATGGGTTCGATTATCGACATAACATTAGTGAGCAATTCGCTGGCGCGAAAGACAAGGTGGGATGTGAGTGAGGATTACACCCACAGCGACCATCAGGCGATCATGATAGAGATAGCTCAAAGAAAGAAGAGAGTTCCAGTGAAACCTTCAGGGCCCAAATGGAACGCCAGCCAGATGGACATAGAATCTTTCGAGTATATGCTACGTGACCAGGACTTAGATGGAGGGCCCGCCACTGAGCTCACGCGGCAGCTAATGGGTGTGGTGACCAAGGCCTGCGACGCGGCTATGCCAAAAAGGAAGCCAAGCAGACAGGGAGCTCCTTGCTACTGGTGGAATGAAGACATAGCGCGCTTAAGAAGAAGTTGCCTCCAAGCGCGGCGTAAAATGCAGAGGTCAAGGGGAGAGCATGCTTTGTAGCGGTGCTTGAGAATTTCCGTGCTGCTAGAAAATCGTTGCAACAAGCCATTAAGCAGAGCAAAGCGGACAGCTTCAAACAACTGTGCAGCGACGCAGACGTAAGCCCGTGGGGTACTGCATACAAAGTAGTACTCAAGAAGTTGGCTGGGCACAGAGCACCGCCAGTCGAGTGTCCATTAATGTTAAATAAAGTAGTTACGACGCTATTTCCGCAAAAACTAATTGACGAAAGATTGACCACCCCGGCAATCATAGACACGAGCCACATCCCAACAGTATCGCCATTCGAGGTTGTTGAAGTGAGCAAAAAAATAGGAGACCGCAAAGCACCTGGCCCGGATGGTGTTCCGAATTTGGCCCTTAAGGCGGCAATCTGTCTACGACCAGATTTATTCGCCGCAGTTATGCAGAAGTGTTTGGAGGAAGGAGTGTTCCCTAGGCCGTGGAAGCTCCAGCGACTGGTGTTACTACCCAAAGGGAAAGGATCGTCGATACTGCCTCGGAAGCAATAGACGGAGAAAGGTGGTGCTGGGATACGAAGGAGTACTGCGCCGTAACCACGCTCGATGTAAAAAATGCGTTCAATTCGGCAAGTTGGAAGCACGTTTTGGACAGTCTACAAGAGGTTGGCATCCCGCACTACCTGTTTAGCATATTGAGAAGCTACTTTTCTGAAAGGGAGCTTTTATACGACAGTAACGCGGGAACTAAGACGTACAGAGTCACTGCCGGAGTTCCACAAGGATCTGTCCTCGGCCCTGTTCTTTGGAACATTATGTACGACAAGGTGCTCCGACTACCTATACCAAGAGAAGCAAGGATTGTAGGATTTGAAGACGATATCGCTATTGTGACGGTCGCAAAGCATATACAGGAGGTCGAGTGCGTGACAAACGAGGTAATAACCTAGGTCAAAAATTGGTTGGAGACGGCTGAACTGAAGCTTGCGGACCACAAAACGGAAGCCGTCCTGATTACAAGTCGCAAGAAGTTAGAGTATATGACAATTAAGGTAGGAGGGCAATCCATACAGACTCAATCTATGCTCAAATACCTAGGATTAATGATAGACAACAGGCTCAATTTCAATGCTCATATTGAATACGTGACGAAGAAGGCAGCAAACATTCAGATGGCGCTCTCAAGGATCTTGCCCAATATCGGCGGCCCCAAGGGAACTAGACGGGCCCTACTGGCTAATGTCACCAGCTTAGTAATCATGTACGCATCACCAATTTGGTCAGAAGCGACAAAAATAAAGACGAATAAAAGGAAATTGCTATCGGTGCACAGACTCAGCGCCATAAGAGCTTGTTGTGGCTACAGAACCATATCCGACGACGCGGCAGGTGTAATAGCGGGCATGATACCAGCAGACATTCTTGCGGACGAAATGAAAAGGGTGTTTGACAGATGCAAGGCTCAGTTGAGCGTTAACAAAAAGGAGGTGAAAGACGAGGAACGGCTGATATCCTTAGCAAGGTGGCAAGACCGATGGGACGCGTCAGCAAAAGGACGATGGACTTTCAAGCTTATACCCGACGTGCGGGTATGGATTAACCGTAGTTTTGGTGAAGCGAGTTACCATATGACTCAATTCCTTTCTGGACATGGCGGTTTTAGAAAATACCTATTTTGCTTTGGGCACGATGTCAGCCCCTACTGCCCAGTGTGCACAAATGTGGAGGAGGACGCAGAGCACGCAAATTTTTACTGCCCCCGTTTCACGGTAGGATCGAATTTTCCAAGCGCGGAAGGCATTGTTACCTACATGCTCAATTCCAAGGAAAACTGGAAAGAGGTAGAGACCTACGTGACAGAGGTTCAGAAAGAACTCAGACGAATTGAGCGAGAAAGGAAAGAGAGTAACCGGAAATTGACTAAGCTATACAGCTAACCAGCCCCGTGAAGTAGTACGTTGAAGCAGTTCCGCGGGGAGTGTGGTGGAGGCGACGGAGTTAAGGGTCTAGTACATAGGCGTACTGTATCGCAAGTCCGCCATTATGAGATATCATAGCCCGTGCGTGAACCCGAATGAGGTGTACCTTTAGCGAGCAGTATGAATCGTGCATGCCGTATGTGGTGGACGGTATCTATGAAAGATTCCCCCTTCGTTTCAATAAAAAAAAAAAAAAAATGTTTCCAGCAAAACAAATGTAGCCAGCACAACTTAACAGCTGAGAGCAGTGCAGACAGCGTCTCTCGGTTTTTTTCCATCCTCTTTACTCATATGCAAACACAACCAGCTTACATTTTAAGCCAGAATGCCGGAATGTTAAAGTCAACACCTAACATGACTTTAACATTCCGGCATTCTGGCTCCGAATATTATAGCGCGCAAACGTTAACGGCCGTTCTTACGCCTCTCTTTAATATGCTTTCACTTTGAACTCTAGTTCGCACTGTTTAAAATAAACATCCACCCACATTAGAACTTCACAATAACACGCGAGGACAAATACGATCGAATGCCGACGGCACTTGCACAGCCTTTCACTTTGAAATGTAATTCACAACTGCAAGCAAAATAAGGACCCACAAGAGAGCGCTGTATGGCATATCCTCACCTTGTATTATTACACTATGGCCGTGGCCTTGGTGCGTTTGTCTTGATTTTCTCTTTCGCATTGATGAATTGACGCTGACGTTGTGTTGGTGGTCATGAGCGGCCGCGGCTGGTCAGCTAAAGCAAGAGCCCTGCAGGAAAAAAATTTTGACTCAAAAAGTACGCCATGGAATATTTGGTATATTAAAATTTGCATCGAAAAATCAGTCAATCAAAGCTCGGTAATTTTTTTGGTGTTTCGTGAATTCTAGCCATTGGTTTTCATTAGCAACGAAAATTAGTGCTTTGCAATTTGCATATAGCATTTGAAACATAGCATTGTATTTTCCATAGCGTACTTTTTGAGTCAAAATTTTGTATTACAATGCTTCTTCACATATTAATCTACTACTGGTATGGAAATTTTTGAAGTCTTAAGTACAGCTCCTATCAGAATTCGCTGATCAAGAGTAGTTAAAATCTTTGGCAATGTAGGTTTTTTATGAATTTGCGAGCAACTGAAAACTCTACTCCAGTGTCCGTACTAGCATACCCTTGACATTTGATTGAATAAATTTAAAGGTAGCACCAAGTAACACCAAAGGAATCGTCAAAAACATCTATTACTTTACAGCTCGAGAAGATTGAACCCCAGGAGACCAATAGATCCTTAAAAAAATGAGGCATCGCTTGAAAGCCATTATAAAACCCAAAGGTAAGGCATAAAAGTAAAAAAAAAAATTTTTTTGAACAATATTCCTTATTTGGTAACAAGTGTCCGAATAATTTATGTGCGTAAAAATCGCTAATTTTTTAGTCTTATTAAGTTTTTATGCATATTACTTGAAGTTTTATGGCTTATTATTGTATAAGCATGTAAGAAAAATATTATATTTTTTATATTAAAAAAAATATTTGTTCTATCATGTCTACATCAAAAGTTATTGGGCTTCAAAGTGGAAATTCAACATACAAGCCCCAGTGTGCATGCATTAGCTTGTGTGACAGCTCGTGTTTTTGCTTGCTACTCCCCATGCAATACCGCGACCTTGGTGCTGTTTGGTGGTGGTTGGCTGCAAAATAAGATCGCGCTTAGCTGCGCAAAGAACGAAATAGAAGTAGGCGCGGGGGAGGTGAGAGTTGCACGAACAACAAAGCCAAGTAGCATTGCGCGACAGTTATATTGTTTAATTCTTTCTCTATTTCTTTTTATGCTGCTTTGTTACGCGCTCAGCGCAGAGGAATTACTATTGATTTGGTTCTATTCGCACTACTTATGCGTTGGCATAAAAGTAAAAGTGATGCTTAAAGATATTTTTGTATGAATATTGAAGCTACACATTGAGCTAACTGTAATTGTAATTGTTTGTGGATTAGGCATAGGCCTAAAAGCACTGCGATTGAGCTAACTGTATTTTCAGTTTTAATATAACAAAATATAAATACAAATTTTAATATATTATTTATGTACATTGCTTACATTGACAAGTTTGCATACATATTTGAAGTCACTCTCACGTTTTGTTTCAGCTAAGGAGTACAAATAATATGACATTCATAACGTTTTTTTTGCGCTGAGGGCCTAAAAAAATCGTACAAAAAGCAATAGCAGAATTAAACAAAATTCACGTGCAGTACAAGCTCGCATTCCTTCACTTTCGTAACTATGTATTACATATAATAATTGATTGTTAAGACACCGTTTGAACTCCAAAGTAATGTTAAGACGGCAAATAAAAACAGCGTAAAAAAATAAGTTGGGCGAAAAGTTTTACTTCTAACGCGTGCTTCTACTGCACGTGAATTTTTTATTATTTAGGATATAACTATCACAATTAATTGTAAAACTTTGCGGTTCTAATAGGTCAATCACAGCTACCGGTAATGGTATTTTTTTGCTTTTAGCTTATCTTTTATTTATCGGTTACCATAATTCCCAAAGGCCTACATTTGGATTTGGCTTCTCTTACTCTATCGTAACTGGGATAAATATCCGAAGATCGGTTTTTGTGAAGCTCCTGAATGTTGCAATATCGGCAAAAACGCCAAATCCTCATTGGGCGTTAAGGGTACTACATTTGGGACATTTGAAGCAAGCAAAGTATTTCTTAATATTAAACCATGTCTATTTCCTTTGATATTTTGACCGAAACTGCAGCAACGTGCACAAGAAGTGCCGTGTTGCGGCGTTGTTTATCTGCTAAATCGGATGCTAACTTTCTCTTTAAACGTGGTCCCGCATCGCTATATTCCATCGGTGGACGTCCTACTATGTTTGAAAATGACTTTATAGGCTTGGTTGAAGATGTGGAACCTAAGCTATCGAATAAAAAAATCATTTTTGACGATAGCCACTTGGAATGTTTTTCCTTAAAAGTTTTCCAATTTCTGCCACATTTTGGCAAAAAAGTTTTTTGTTATACCCTGTTCCCTATGGTACAAAGGGTATATTAAGTTTGTGCAAGCCGAAAATGTATGTAACATACAGAAGGAAACGTCGGATACACCCCAAAGTTACCTAAAGTATGATCAGGGTGAATAGAGAAGTCGATATACCCATGTCCGTCTGTCTGTCTGTCCGTCCGTATGAACGCTTAGATCTCAGAGATGGTAATAGCTAGAGCAACCAAACTTTCAGCTAAGATCCCTTATTATTCCATAGGAGACTAGTTTATTTTATTTTTTGATATCGGGGATATATTCTATAGCTCCCATAGGGGTGTTTCAGAGGACCTCGAAAAAAACAAAAAGTTTTAGATGGATAATTCGTTTGTTTATGGAGATATCGTAACCAAATTTGGCAGTCTGATGTTTTTTAGAGACCCCCAGCACTGTACCAAATTTGATCAAAATGGGTTGACTATATCATATAGCTCCCATAGGACCAATCGGTCAAAGAAACGTATTATTTGAAAAATTCTTTGTGATTCGTTTGTTTGTGAAGATACCGTAACCAAATTTGGCAGTCTGATGTTTTTTAGAGACCCCCAGCACTGCACCAAGTTTGATCAAAATCAGTTAACTATATCATATAGCTCCCATAGGAACGATCGGTCAAAAAAACGTTTTTTTTTTACAAAATTCGTTGTGTTTCGTTTGGTTTTGAAGATATCGGAACCAAATTTGGTAGTCGGTAGTTTCCAATCAGTGTACTAAATTTGATCAAAATCGGTTGACTATATCATATAGTCACCATAGGACCGATCGGTCAAAAAAATAGTTTGGTACAAAATTCGACTGATTTCTGTTTTTTTATGAAAATATCGTAGCCAAATTTGCCGAATAAAATATATTTTCGAGGTCTTAAGCAATATTTCGGACTTAATTGCAATGTGATGGTACAGGGTATCCCAAAGTCGTCTGCGTCCGACTTTAACGTACGCCATTTTTAAATTTAATAATTCGCGCAGTGCGATCTTACCATGCAGCCAACTAAACATCAAGAAATTTTGTATTTTCTGCCACACAGCACCAAAGCCACGGCATACTATTGCTGTGAGAGTAATAAAGCAAGCACGCTCTCTAAGCAAGAGCCGAGTAATGCACAAGCATGGTATAATAAGTGAGGTAGTGTTAGATGGTCGCAATGTTCTCTTTGCTGGGGCCATACTTTTAATTCTCGTTGCGAATGTCTATGAGGGATGGTAGAATTAACATGGTAGAGTAATAGCCCTACAAGAATTCGGTATAAGTGGCCTCAACTACTCTGAACGTAACTAGTTTATGAATGGTTAAAAAAAGAACTGCCGCTGTCAAATTTTTACTCAATTCTCACGCTCTCTCAGAAAGTGATTCTGTTGTTTTTTGTGAAAAGAAATGAATTTTGGATATACAGACATAAAAATGTATAACAACCAAAAATGCTGCTGCACAAAATAGTCATTTCATGTTTTGCACTGACATGTGTTAGCAAGCGCGAATTTGGTAAGCGATAAATATTTTGTTATTTAGTATATTTAAAACAATATTTTGTAGGAGTAATTTAATATTTGCAAGTTACCTATGATTTTTTATTTTCAGCTTATATATAAAACAAATAAATTGTTTTTTTTTCTTTTCAGTTTTATAGGTATGTATGTATGTACACCAAATAATTTGTTTTTTTATTTTCGGCTTTATATGTACTTATTACAAATAATTGTTTTTATTTTATTTTCAGTTCTATAAGTACTGTGAGGAGGCGAATTGCCACCTCACAACACGTTCCCTAAAATTCATACAGGGTAGTTGTTGAGTGAGAGTAGCGAGAGAGAGTCTCAGCGAATATAAATTCGTTGTGACATTTACCCTGGGCATAGCTGAGCTATCCCAGCCGTTGTTCCGGACAAACCGGAGGTCGTTACAGTACATATAACATATAACTTGTCTTTTTTTCAGTTTTATAAATATAAGAAACTACTTGTGCTATTTATTTTCAAAAAAATTAATAATAACGTAGTTACCTAAAATTGCTTTATAATGAAAATTTAAATTTAAGTTAAGCACATGTATGTATATAATTTAAAAATCTTAGCTAAAGGCCCTGGTAGCCATGGCTTTCTTTCGTTATTGTTAGTTTATACCTTTTAAGTGTAAACTAGCTTTATATAAATACATAAATAAATAATTAAAAAATCTGTTAATTTTCAATCTAAGTCTATAATTTAAGAGTTGTTGTACTTATAAGTGAATAAAATGTTTACAAATTAAATAAAATAAACTAATATTTTAATACAACAATATTAACTAGTTCAATATTTGGGTTAAATATACTAGAACGAGAGCATACCCAAACGAATTATTATATTTTAGAACGGAAGCAACTAGTTTTGTCCCAAATGCAGGCGAACCAGTTTGCTACCAGTTCAACATCCTACCCAAAAATTCTGGTTGCTTCCTATGACAAGCCCATGTTGAACATACTAGTTAGCCGCATGCAATCATACTAGGTTTGGGACACAAAGTTTAACCGTCGGGGTGGTTCGGAACCAGTTCGGGACTAATTTTTTTTCCCTGCAGGGAGAGAGTGCGCTCGCTCACACACGAAGATCATAGTTTTCAGTCTTGTTGCGACTGTTGATGAGGTAGGTTGGCGATGCGCATGATTTTATTTGCAGCTAAAGCACGCAGTACATGTGTATGTGTGCAAACACAGGAATTGTTGTTTTATTTATTGCGGGAATATTTATACCCTGTACCGTATGGTACAAAGGGTATATTGTGTTTGTGCAAGCCGAAAATGTATGTAACGTACAGAAGGAGAAGTCGGAGACCCCCCAAAGTTACCTAAAGTATGATCAGTGTGACTAGAGAAGTCGATATACCCATGTCCGTCTGTCCGTCTGTCCGTATGAACGCCTAGATCTCAGAGATGGTAAGAGCTAGAGCAACCAAACTTTCAGATAAGATCCCTTATTAATCCATAGGAGACAAGTTTATTTTATTTTTTTGATATCGGGATTACATTATATAGCTCCCATAGGGGTGTTTCAGAGGACCTCGAAAAAAAGCAAAAGTTTTAGATGGATAATTCGTTTGTTTATGAAGATATCATAACCAAATTTGGCAACCGGAAGTTTTTTAGAGACCCCCAGCACTGTACCAAATTTTATCAAAATCGGTTGACTATATCATATAGCTCCCATAGGACCAATCGGTCAAAAAATCGTGTTTTGTACAAATTCGTTGTGTTTCGTTTATTTGTGAAGATATTGTAACCAAATTTGGCAATAAGAAGTTTTTTAGAAGTCCCAAAAACTGTACCAAATTTGATCAAAATCGGTTGACTATATCATATAGCTCCCATAGGACCCATCGGTCGAAAAAATCGTGTTTTGTACAAAATTCGTTGTGTTTCGTTTATTTGTGAAGATACCATAACCACATTCGGCATTAAGAAGTTTTTTAGAGTTCCCAAGCACTGTACCAAATTTGATCAAAATCGGTTGACTATATCATATAGCTCCCATAGGACCAATCGGTCAAAAAATCGTGTTTTGTACAAAATTCGTTGTGTTTCGTTTATTTGTGAAGATATTGTAACCAAATTTGGCAATAAGAAGTTTTTTAGAGTTCCCAAGCACTGTACCAAATTTGATCAAAATCGGTTGACTATATCATATAGCTCCCATAGGACCAATCGGTCGAAAAATCGAGTTTTGTACAAAATTCGTTGTATTTTGTTTGTTTGTGAAGATATTGTAACCAAATTTGGCAATTAGAAGTTTTTTAGAGTTCCCAAGCACTGTACCAAATTTGATCAAAATCGGTTGACTATATCATATAGCTCCCATAGGACCAATCGGTCAAAAAATCGAGTTTTGTACAAAATTCGTTGTATTTTGTTTGTTTGTGAAGATATTGTAACCAAATTTGGCACTCGGTCCGAAGAGAGAGGTCCGAAGCACTGTACCAAATTTGATCAAAATCGGTTGACTATATCATATAGTCGCCATAGGACCGATCGGTCAAAAAAAAATTTTTGGTGTAAAATTCGACTGATTTCTGTTTATTTATGAAAATATCGTAGCCAAATTTGCCGAATAAATTATATCTTTTGGAGGTCTTAACCAATATGTCGGACTTAATTGCAATGAGGTGGTACAGGGTATCCCAAAGTCGTCTGCGCCCGACTTTAACGTTCGCCATCTTTTTATTTGCAGCATTTGCAAGCATACACTTGCACGTGTATGCTATGTGTAAATACAACATGATTTTTTATTTAACTTCCAGCATACATACATATATATATATACAAGTGCCGCATCATGGTAGAATAAACAAGGTAAGCTATTCCCGAAAAGTTTCGCAACTCAAACCTTATTTTAGTTTTGTTGATATTTTACACGAGAAAGGATGTTTCAGCGCATAGTTTTCCAGCATTTACCGTAATTTTGTGCAGCGGTAAAAAATAAGCCACTCTAGTTGCAACCACCAGCACAAAAAAAAAAAATTAAATATACTTGCCTACGCACAACAACATCAATGAGGGTGGTTTCGTTCATGGTTTAATATCTATAGTTACTGTAAAACTCTTCAATTACTTTTCATTTTTTTTGTTTTTATTGCAAATATAGTTAAATATAGTTACTTTAAAACTCTTCAATTACTTTCCAATTTTTTTTTTTATTGCAAATATAGTTAAATATAGTTACTTTAAAACTGTTCAATTACTTTCCAATTTTTTTTTTATTGCAAAAAATGTTAATTGTTATATGCCTTTAATTGTTAATTAGTAGTAGTAATAATAGAAAATAAATGTTTTTAAATCAAACTAAAAGCCTATCTACCAACACAATTAAACAGCCGTTAATAGTTCCTCCAGCAAATACATACATATCAACATTTGGATCAGCTACAATCAACATTTGAGCACTGCTCTAAACATTATTATCAACATTTGCAGCAGCAGCTCGCAAGTGCTCTACACATTTCTAGCAACATGGATCAGCTACTTTCAACATTATTATCAACATTTGCAGTAGCAGCTCTCGACTGCTGTACACATGTCTCCACATAATGAAAAGGCTGCCAATATTTCTACCTGCAGTTTATCAACAATGCTCTGAGGCTCTTTGCGAGCCGCTTTGAACAGAGCAAGGCAGTTTTTGTGTATGCTGAAATCGCCCAGCAGCGTTCGGGTACCGCAATCAAATTGAAATGCGTGCCTATTCGACAGGCACGGCAGCCGAGCTCGCAGCTTTGGCAGCAGCCATGGTAGAATTAACATGGTAGAGTAATAGAGAGTGCGCTCGCTCACACACGAAGATCATAGTTTTCAGTCTTGTTGCGACTGTTGATGTGGTAGGTTGGCGATGCGCATGATTTTTTTTCAGCTGAAGCACGCAGTACATGTGTATGGGTGCAAACACAAGAATTGTTGTTTTATTTATTGCGTGAATATTTTTATTTGCAGCATTTGCAAGCATACACATGCACGTGTATGCTATGTGTAAATACAACATAGCTTTTCATAGCTAAAGCACGCAGTACATGTGTACATGCTTGTGTGCCAGCTAGTCTTTTTGTTTGCTTCTCTCTCACTTTTTTTACTCTCACCAAATTTATGATCTTAAGAAACTCTATTACTCTACCATGACCATGGGCAGCAGCGGCCGCAGTCGAAATATTTTGTGTGTAAAATCCCGAGTGCAAATATTCTTTCGATCCGTGTGCACAAAGTGTGCACGCTTCTGCTTAGGCTCTGAATTTTGTCGCAGCTGCGAGCGTCGAGCTACGATCGGCTCTATTCGTTTTTGTCTTTTCAGCTGCGACTGCTACAGCAGATATTGAAAATTAACAGAGCCCAAGCATGGTAGAATTATACAGGTCCCTAAGTTCACTCTCACGAAAATTCTTAATTTTAGTTTCGTTGCGAATTTGCATGAGGAAGGTTGTGTCTGCGCATAGTTTTTGAGCATATGCAGTTATTTTGTGCAGCGGTTAATTTGGTGTTGCAAGCATCAGCAACAAAAAACAGTTTTTATACATACGTATGCATGTACCTTTGTATGTTTGCTTATGCACAACAACAGCAACGAGGGTGGTTTTCTTTTCGCTTTCCCGCTTTTTCGCTGTTTTTCGCTCTCACAAAAAATAAGAATTCGGTGAGCCGGAATAGACTACCTGTATAATTATACCATGAGCCCAAGCAGCTGCTACGAAAATGTAGCGTACTTTTTAAACGCTGAGCTTACCTGTATAATTCCACCATGATTCTACCATGCTTGTGCATCACTTCGGTTCTTGCTTGCCTTTTTACTCTCACAAAAGTATTCGTATTTTTTGTGAGAGCGAAAAACCGCCATCGTTGCTGTTGTTGTGCATAAGCAAACATACACATATAAAGTTGACTTTGTGTTGAACGGTTGTGCGGCCGTTGGTTGTCGACTGCCGTCGGGAAAACAAATGCGTAAACAACGGATACATACGAATGTGCATTCTGTTGTTCTTTTAATTATTGCGATAGTGTTTGTTTTTAGTTGGTTTTGCAACGCCGACTGAAAAGGAACATATTTATTTTATATATATTATATACAGATTGTCACGAGTGTTTTTACAGGGGGAAAAAAGATCAAATTTTATGTTTGGTCGCAAAAATATATATTTTTTTAATAAAGCAAACAAATTTTCATATGTTTTGCCTGCCCTCATGCTGTATCACTCTCACTCACATGCTTCATTGTTATTCTTCATTCCATTTTGACATGCAAATTTATTTTCCTTACATTGCAAAAAACAAAATAATATTTTAATTGCGCAGAGCGCATTTCAAACTTAAAACTAAGACTCAACTGAGACTGGACTAATACTAAGACTGACTGTTACTGACTCTTACATTTTTCTTTTGCCTACAAGAAACCTCGGCAAGCAGCTTTTTCACAAACTGCAATTTTGCAGCTCCCACGTTAAGCGATTTGGAAATGGATCTGTAAGTAAATTTGTTTTCAAACACAATATTAAATGGATGGCAAGCCATCACATAACTCTCCCCCCTGTTAAAATGGTTCGTCCCGGACCATTATGGGTTTTCGGATAATTGCTTTAGTGCAATATTTAAAGAGTCTGGTAATGAATCTTGATTCTCCAAATTTTGGCTTGAAATTAGATTTATTACGCTTTGCCGAAGCCTCCTTAGCAATTTGATTGATTTATAGCTAATTATTAATAAGAAGAACGATATTATAAACTTTATGATGAAACACGACCGTGGATGCTAAACGTTATTGAGTTTAGGGACTTAATATACTAATATTTATATTACCAAATGACAGGTCTGAGTTGCTAAAAATTATATATTTGTTGATCTCGTAATCGAGAAATTGATTATGTTGCAAGTAATTTAAGATTTTTCGTGTTGGATTTTCAAAAGTTTTGTTATTAATAATCGTAGAATCATTAAAAAGTACTAAAAAAAAACCATTCAGGATGGTACTATTAACAATATTTTGGCCGGTAATTAACACGGCTCCTTCATGTAGTTCTTTAATTTTTTTGTTTCCCTCTCTTATTCTTGAACAGTTTGCTTTCTGTCCATTTAATAGTTTAATAAAACAATTTTCTTTTTTGGCGATTTGACCGTAATAATTAAATATTTCTTTCTTGAATTTAGTTATTTCACAATATATTTTTTGGGAACGAGCTACCTGATTGCCAATCAGCAATTTACCTTCCTTATTTGCTATGGCCCTAGAGGTGTAAAGCTCGCATGAACAAATCACAACGGGGTATTTAATATATATGACTAATACATTTTCGTTACGTAGAATTTTAAAACTTACTCCTCAAGCGGGTAGTTATGATTCAGTTTGAAGATAATTGCTAATTTCATATCAATCAGATCGAATGGGGGAGCTCCAGCTAGTACCTGCATGGCGTCAGTAGAAACTGTACGACATACAGCTACACAGGCACACATTAGCCGCTGGCAGGACAGCGGGTGCCTCTTGGCGTTTGCTCGTCTCAGCACCAGGGCATACCACACTGAGGCACCAAACAGCGCACAAGGCACCATGAGTCCGGCATACATGGTCCGCTTGTCGCGAGGACTGAGACGCCAGTCGACCCGCAGTACGCGTGCCAAGCCGTTAACGATTCCAGCCTACCTATCACGTAGAGACGCGATATGTAGTTGAAAATTAAACCGCTCGGCGACTGTGATGCCCAGGTATCGGGATTTCGCTGCATATGGCAGATTTGCTCCAGCAAATCGCGATAGTGGCCACCTGCTTGGTGACAGTGTGCCCTTCAACAGCATGACGGATGTCCCCAAGCGCCCCAAGCACCTACGATAGACATCAGTTCGCCGCCTTTCAGCTCCAGAGCAGCGCGCGCATTGCCTTCCACGATGAGAAGCAGGTCGTCTGCATACGCGCTGACCATGCTTGCACTCCTGCCAGAGAAGAAACTTCGCCACAAGTTGGCTTCTCACCATCCCGAGTCAACGATTCGGCGCAGCGCGGCGTCCCATTCCAAGTTGTCGCAAGCTCCCATGAAGTCCACGAAGATTCCGAGCACATATCGCGCCGAGCTGGCCTCGACAGTGCTCACAACGTGTCTCCAGGCATCCTCCATAAAACGTTCTGCTCTGAAGCCGAATTGACATCTGTTGCCTCCGGCAGCACATCTTTCAAACGATTCACCATTACACCTTCAAGCACTTTTCCAAACACTGGTAACAGCCTTAAGCCACGCAGCGTGAAAACAACCTCCAACCTCGTATATTTCGAGGGCTGGAGGAGCACCATCCGGAATGGCAATGGGTGCATCAGACTCCGCAACTGGGAAAAAGTTACGGAGGAGCACTCGCGCACAGTCTTGCCATGTTACGACCAGCCTGCCAACCTAATGAAGTGCACCTATCTCGGTGTTCTTCTTACGTCTTCTGCAAATCTTGAAGACTTGCCTCCATCAGTGTGCTATCCAACGAAGCGTCGCCAATTCTGCTCCTTCGCCGACACAATTAGCTTCTGGTATTGGCGTACGGAAATCCACCAAACCACTTTCCTCATGGCTCTTGGTGATCTGCGGCCTAACACTCGATCACACACATCGTGTACAATCAAGCGCAGTGCAGATGCTTGCTCCTCTGGCGGTGTCTCCGCGAAATTCTCTGGTAGTTCAGCTGCCACTCTTACCAATTCATCTCTGAACAATCGCCAACGTGCAGTGCCAACAGTAATAATGCCACAACAGTAATAATGTTGTGGTCAATCATCCACTTTCCAGTCGAATGTGGCCAACATCGACGCTGCATTGTTGACCATCTTAACATCGATGTCACTTCGAGCGCCTGTGATCAGCTGGTGGTAGGTGCACACCTCGGTGTGTACATTCAGCACGTTAGCACGGCTCTCCAAAATCCACTCAGACAGCAGCTCACCCCGGATATGGTTCTGATGTCTCAGCGATTGCGCTGAGAACTTGCTGAACCACATGGGGGACGCTGCATTCGCATCAAGGCCAAAGATGACAGGACTGCTACTGGCTTGCAGTAGCACCGCATCTAAGTACGAGAGGTACGGCTCCATCTCGCAGTCGAATTTGCAGTACACGGAGCAGAGGAAAATTGAGCCATATCTCCCTGTGACACTCACGCATATGCCAAAATCTGTGGTAAGCGGCGCTATGGGCATACAGATGGCTTCCGGATCGTTCACTATGCACGCAGCCTTATTTCGCCTGTCTGGGTATATGCGCATCCCTCCAAGGAGGCCAGTTATACGTCCAGCGGCATCTACGTAAGGCTCCTGTATAAGTGCGAACAGATGGCTTGAGTCACGCATCCTGACTCCGAGCTCGATGGTAGCAGCTCATCCACGACCACAATTCGCTTGGGCGAAACTAAACATTAGTGTTTAGCTTGCACCCTCGCTAGCACTGCGCTGTAGATAGGGCAACTCGCCGAGAGCATGCCATACCCCGAGGGGAGTCCCTTGAAGCGGCAATTCCGGCAGTCCACCGGATTTGTGCATTTCGCTACGATGTGGCCCATCTGTCCACACTGGCGGCATACGTCGGCCTTGAACTTGCATTCGGCTATCTTATGGTCGAAGCCCATACACTTGTGGCAAGCATATGTCCTCACCAGCGACCGGTAGCGGAAGGAGAACCACTTCACGTAAATTCTTCCGTGCTTGTTCAATATGTCCAGTGCTTCCTCACTTAACTCGAAAGTCAAGTTTATAAGCGCATCTTTGGTGACACCCAAGGCTTCGTCTCCAAATGGACAGCTGATTTAAATGCAGCAGGCGTGAGTTCTTCCTTGAAGTTGAGCTCGTACAGGTCGCTCATGAACTCCTCAACGGATATGGCCATATCGACGTTGGTCACCGTAATCTTCGGTTTAAGCGCCTGGTTTTTCTTCACATCAAGGCCGACTTCCGTGAACTTCCGGTTGCCCACGACCTTCTTCAACTCCGCTTCAGATGGTGTGCGAATAATCGCACCATCACGCTTCAGCTCACGCACTTCGTGCACACGTACACCGAGTGCACGCGCGACGTCCTTCATAACCTTATCGGCTACTTGCTTGCCCGAAATATTCGGGTCCCGGCTCGTCACTACTGCTGACCACGTCTCAACTGGCTTGTTGCGGCGCGGTGCGGCAGCAGGAGCCATTTGGGGCGCCTGGACGGCGACAGCGTAGGCGGCTGAGTTGGCGGCAGGTGGGGGCATCATTTGCGGCGCCACGGACAACATACCGTTTTTGGCGGCCAACGCGATGATGATCTCATCATAGCGGGCTGCGGCAGCGGTAATCTTTGCCCTGTCCTCCTTTTTGATGCCTACAGTCTCGACAAGCGAGTTGTGCATCATTAGCCGCACCTTTCCAATCTCTGCCAGTATGACAGCCATGCCTTCATTGGCAATCTCCCAACCTGTCAGGGGCGCATTGTTAGCGTCAACCTTCAGGCGCAGAACCGGCACACGCGGTGCAGCGGGAAAGGCAGCGGCGGCAGCAGAAGCAGCAGCAGCGGAGGTGGTGGGCGCGGCGGTTGGCGGTGGTATAGCGGCGGTAGCAGCGGCGGTGGCAGCGGCTGAGTCGGTCTCAGCTGCGCTCTCTGCGGCATGACGCTTCGCCGTTGTCGCTTCGGCCGGCGTCGGCGAGCTTCGCGACGCACGCGTCTTCTTGCGCTTCTTCTTCATCATGTCGGGCAACAGAGCGGCAATGTCGCTGCTGTCGCTGCAGCACATGTTGGCAGAGCCAGACATGGCGCCCTCTATAGCTCGTATTCCGCTACGAGCACGTACACAAACCAATAAGTTTATACACGAACCAGTAGCCGAGATACAACCCAAAGAGCGACCTCTGTCGGAGAAGCGAAGACTCGAACCTTAGTCTGGACACGAACCAGAAAGCGACCTCTATCGGTAGAGCGGATACTCGAACCGATAGTATGGACTCAAACCAACACACACACGCACACGTGTATGTTGGCAACGGTAAACGTTCTACAACGGGAACTCTTTTACAAGTTTTTGCACTGTTTTGCTTTCACTGAACACACGCACACACGACTAACACGTCTGCTTGCGTCGAACGTTGAAACGAAACTGAGTAGATAGGGACAGAGTCGTTGGATCTACGCCAATGAGGTTTTACGTGCTATATCACTTTAAAGTCCTAAAAACACGGTGCCCATGCACATGGGTTTGTATTTACGACAAACGGCGGCCTTTTGGAAATGCTTCCGCCAGTACCAATCAGAGAGTACTTCTGCTTGGTCGTAAACTCCACTCTTGGTTTGAGCCGAGGTCTACCTAAAACCTCTGTCGATCTCTGGGTCACGACACCCGGTTGAACTTGACGCAACGCCACGCCAAGCCCGAAAGCTTTACCCGCATTTGGGTAATAAACCACAGCCACCACGATACTCCCCGAGGGGCCGTACCCATCGGTCAGGCACAGTCTTGTTCAAAATTTTCAGAGAAAATTCTGAACAAGGCCGTGGGCTTTCCTGACCGCCCGTGGTACCAGATAACCTCCGGTAAGGCTTTGTGCCATAAGACACTTCCAATTTAAACTCCAAGCAGTTAGGGTTGGTGACCCAGAAATAAATGTTCTCTAGTATCTTTTGGGGCACCAGCCAGCGTTCTAAAAACCCCTGCTATGATATTTTGAGAAATTTATATTGGCCATCCTATTCCGAAACCAGTGTACAATAAACACTGGTCTCTTCCTAGGTTGGCCGTCGTCCCTTGATTAGTCGCCTTTTACGACAAGCACAGGGGGGCTGTGATGGTATTCTAGTCCGCCACCACACGGGGAAGTAGATAGGGACAGATAAACCAGATCTTTCCGGAGTTTATTTAACGTGGTATGTTCCTTTGCAGGATTAAAACCACGGTGTTCAAATATGCAACCTGAGTGTACATATAACACAATGAGTCTGGATTAATGCGCCAACTAACGCCCCACAGAGCCATCAGCCGAAACTGATTTTCCTTTGGTACCAATTCGAAAAGCGTACTGTCGGGCATGCATTTCCCCCTTGGTGAGGAGCGAGGTGTATCTATCACCTCTTCTGTTTTATGGCTAGCAGCACCCGGTTGAAGCGCAACACCACGCCGAGCCAATCTGACTCTACCCGCGATTTGGGTATCAACCACAATACTCCCACAAGGGGGCCGACCTCAATGAGTACGCTTGGACGCATACTTAACCCGTGGTACCGAATTAAGGGCTCCCATTCCAAGTTGTCAAAGGCTCCCTTGAAATCCACGAAGATTCCGAGCACATATCGCGCCGAGCTGGCCTCGACAGTGCTCACAACGTGTCTCCAAGCATCCTCTACACAACGTTCTGCTCTGAAGACGAATTGCCATCTGTTGCCTACCGGCAGCACATCTTTCAAACGATTCACCATTATATTATACCTTCAAGCACTTTTCCAAACACTGGTAACAGGCATATACCACGATAAGAAGCAGGATCGCTCCTGTCTTTATCGGGTCCTTTGAGCAACGCAACCACTCTGGGTCGCTTCCACTCTGCAGGGAAACAGCCTTCAGCCACGCAGCGTGAAAATAGTGCTGTCAGATGCTGGGGGATAGCACACCATACCTGTTTGCAGATAGTGCCGGTGATACCATCAAGGCCAGGCGAACGTCTGCTCTTCAACCTAGCGACGCAGGCACCAACGTCGTGCCATGCTAGAACCAGCCTGCCATCCGAGTGAAATGCCCCTATCTCGGTGCTCTTCGTACGTCTTCTGCAAATCTTGTAGACTTGCCCCCATAGGTCATCAGTGTGCTCTCCAATGAAGCGTCGCCAGTTCTCCTCCTTCGCCGACAGAATTAGCTTCTTGTATTGGCGTACGGAAATCCGTAGGTCAATAGCAAGTCGCTCAGCATCGTCGTTGCCACTACGACGTGCATTCTGGAGCCTGCGCATGAGTGTCCTGACTTCACGGCGCTTGGTACTAAGGCTGGTATTCCACCAAACCACTTTCCTCATTGCTTTTGGCGATCTGTGGCCTAACACTCGATCGCACGCATTGTGTACAATCAAGCGCAGTTCATATGCTTGTTCTCTGGCGGAGTCTCCGCAAAATTTTCTGGAAGTTCAGCTGCCAGTCTTACCAATTCATCACTGAACAATTGCCAACGTTCGCTGGAAACGTTCCAGGATGACACAGGAGCAAAGCTCTCAACTGCGCTTCTTGGCCTGTGATCAACTGGTGGTAGATGCACACCTCGGTGTATACATTCAGCACGTTAGCACGGCACTCCAAAATCCACTTAGACAGCAGCTCACCCCGGATATGGTTTCGATGCCTCAGCGAGTTCGCTGAGAGCTTGCTGAACCACATGGGGGACGCTGGATGGACTGGATCGCTACTGGCTTGCAGTAGCACCGCATCTCAGTACGAGAGGTACGGCTCCATCTCGCAGTCGAATTGGCAGTATACGGAGCAGAGGAAGATAGTGCCATATCTCCCAGTTACACTTACGAATATGCCAATATCTGTGGTAAGCGGCGCTATGGGCATACAGATAGCCGTTCACTTTGCACGCAGCCTAACTTCGCCTGTCTGGGTATAAGCGCATCCCTCCAGGGAGGCCTGTTATACGTCCAGCGGCATCTACGTGAGGCTCCTGTATTAGTGCGAACAGATGGTTTGAGTCACGCATCCTAACTCCGAGCTCGATGGTAGCAGCTCGTCCGCGACCTCAATTCGCTTGGGTGAAACTAAACATTTATGTTTAGCTTGCACCCTCGCTAGCACTGCGCCGTATATAGGGCAACTCTCCGAGAGTACGCCATGCCCTGAGGGGAGTCCCTAGAGTCCCCTTCTTGCTAAGTATGTCCAATGCATCCTCACTTAACTCCAGTGTTAAGTTTGTCTGGACTTCTTTGGTGACAGCCCTCCTTCATTACCTTGCTTACCCGAAATGTTCGGCTCCCGGCTCGTCACTACTGCTGACCATGTCTCAACAGGCCACTTGGGGCGTTGGTTGGCAACAGGTGGGGCATATATCCGGCTGTTTTGGACAGCTCACCATTTTTGACTACTAATGCTATGATTAGTTCGTCATAGCGAGCTGTGGCGTCGTAAATCCTCCTGCGATCCGCTTTGGTGCATCGTTTGCCGCATTTCCTTAACCTCATCGAGCATGGCATTCATGCCTTCAGCGGCGATCGCCCACGCGGTCTTGCGCACACGATCGATAGCTGGCTGCTGCGGGGCAGAAGGAAAAGCGACGGCGGCAACTTTAGCCAGATCGCGAAGTGGTGGCGGTATCACGGCGGGGGCAGCGGTTTCAGCTGCGCTCTCAACGGCGCACCGCTTCGCAGTCGACGCGTCGTCCGGCGTTGGTGAATTTCGCGTAGCACACGTCCTCTTCCGCTTATTCTTCACCACTTCTGGCAATAAGGCGGCGACGACGCTACTGTCGCTGCACATGCTAGCAGAGCAACTGCTCGCTTTACTAGGCATAGCGCCCTCGTATTCAACACAAGCCAAAAAGTGACCTCTGTCGAAAGAGCGGAGACTCGCACCGATATTCTGGACACGAACCAAATTTAACGCCCTCTGTCGGCGTAGAGACGCACTTCGTACAAACAATTTCACACACGTAAACGTGTATATTGGCAAAGTTCTAGAGTGTTCTAGAAAGCTATACAATAATCTACAATGTTCTATAAGGTTCCACAATGGTCTACAATGTACTACAATATCAACAAAGGGAACTGTTTTGCCAAATGCTCGAACGGTCTAGTTTACTTGTTTTGCAACAAGTTTCGCGCTGTTTGTTTTATCACTGTACATTGGGCCAGAAAGATAAAGTAGTTGTTCGTAATGACATATATAAGAACTGATATAAAATTCAGACCGATCCGAAAGCGCCCACTCCCACCGCCAACATATGGTGAATTTTGGCTGGGTATGGTTTTTTAATAATGCAAACTTAATGACGTGATTTTTCAATTATATACTTATAGTTTAGTTTCATTTATGCCAATTTATATTTTAGTTTACAAATAATATGAAAAATTCGAATAAAGCAAAGTGCAATCAATTTTTAACAGTTGATTTCCACATATAATTCAGATGAAAAGAGATTTTCATTTTCGTCTTCACAATGATCAGTGCCATCATCTATGGAAGTGTTACAATTATCAGTGTCACTATAGTCTATCTACAATCTGTAAAATTATTATTGAAGTAAAACTTTTTAGGCGGCATTGTGACTTTTCGTAGGGAGTAAATTTGAAATTTTGTTAGTCAAAATGTTAGTTTCGGCGCGTTTGTTCTGATTCTGATGACGTTGCAAAGCAACAGACACGAAGTAGAGCGTGCTGTGGTCATGGTATGGAGCGGAGAGTAAAATGACCGCGGTTGGTCAGCTAAAGCACGCAGCACATGTGGATGTGTGTAAACGAAAGAATTGTTTTTGTATGTATGCTTTGCGTGAACACCAAAAATATTACCAAGATTTGATTGACTGATTTTTCGATGAAAATTATAATCTACCAAATAAAATTCGGGTTATTTTTTTGGTGTTTGGTGAATTCTAGCCATTGGTTGCATTAGCAACCAAAATTAGTGCCTTGTAATTTGCATATAGCATTTGAAACATAGCATCGTGCCTTCCATGGCGTACCTTTTGAGTACAAATTTTGTATTACAATGCTTCTTCACATATTGGTCTACTACTGGGATAGTATTTTTTGGAGTTTCAAATACAGCTTCTATCAGATTTCGTTGATCTAGAGTAGTTTAAATCTTTGGCAATGCAGGTTTTTTATGAATTTGACGCAATTAGCGGTCAGGAATGGTTAATATGTAATTGCAAGCAACTGAAAACTCTACTCCAGTCTTCAGTGTAACATACCCTTGACATTTGATTGAATAAATTTAAAGGTAGCACCAAGTAACACTAAAGGAATCGTCAAAAAAATATATTACAATACATCTCGAGAAGATTGACTCCCAGGTGATCAATAGATTCTTGAAAAATATGAGGCATCACTTGAAAGACATTATAAAACCCAAAGGCAGCCTTATCAAACATAAAATGTAAAAAAAAAGACATTTTTCTAACAAAATACCTTTTTTGGTAACAAGTGTCAGAATAATAAATATGTATTTGTGCGTAAAAATCGCTCATTTTTTAGTTTTATTAAGTTTTTATGCATATTTTTTGAAGTTTTATGGTTTTTAATTATATAAGCATGTAAGGAAAATGTTATATTTTCAATATTAAAATTTTTGTTCTATCATATCTACATCAAAAGTTATTGGGCTTCAAAGTAGCAAATTCGAAGTGTCCGAATAATTTGTGTGCTCTGTGTACATACATATATACAAGTGCCAGTGCGCATGCATTAGCTCATGGTATAATAATAAGGTAGCGTCACGCTCCGACGTATGCATGTCAAAAGGGAAAGAAGAATAACGAAGTAGCATGTGAGTGTATTATAACCATGTGCCAGCTCATATTTTTGCTTGCTTCTCTCTCTCGCTCACTTTTTGTTACTCTCACAAAACTAAAACACTCCAGCCGGCAATTCCGTGGCCTTGGTGCTGTTTGGCTGGCTACAAAATAAGATCGCGCTGCGCAAAGAATGATGTAGAAGCAGGCGCGGGCGAGGTGAGAGTTGCACAAACAACAAAGCCAAGCAGCATTACGCAACAGCAACATTGTTTTACTCTATCTCTATTTCTTTTTGTGCTGCTTTCTTACGCGCTCAGCGCAGAGCAATTACTATTGATTTAGTTCTATTCGCACTTCTTATGCGTTGGAAGAGCGAAGGTGATAGATAAAAGTAAAAGTGATGTTTATACCCTGTACCGTATGGTACAAAGGGTATATTGTGTTTGTGCAAGCCGAAAATGTATGTAACGTACAGAAGGAGACGTCGGAGACCCCCCAAAGTTACCTAAAGTATGATCAGTGTGACTCGAGAAGTCGATATACCCATGTCCGTCTGTCCGTCTGTCCGTATGAACGCCTAGATCTCAGAGATGGTAAGAGCTAGAGCAACCAAACTTTCAGATAAGATCCCTTATTAATCCATAGGAGACAAGTTTATTTTATTTTTTTGATATCGGGGTTACATTATATAGCTCCCATAGGGGTGTTTCAGAGGACCTCGAAAAAAAGCAAAAGTTTTAGATGGATAATTCGTTTGTTTATGAAGATATCATAACCAAATTTGGCAACCGGAAGTTTTTTAGAGACCCCCAGCACTGTACCAAATTTTATCAAAATCGGTTGACTATATCATATAGCTCCCATAGGATCGATCGGTCGAAAAAATGTTTTTTTGTACAAAATTCGTTGTGTTTCGTTTGTTTGTGAAGATATCGTAACCAAATTTGGCGTTTAGAAGTTTTTTAGAGTTCCCAAGCACTGCAGCAAATTTGATCAAAATCGGATGACTATATCATATAGCTCCCATAGGACCAATCGGTCAAAAAAACGTGTTTTGTGCAAAATTCGTTGTGATTCGTTTGTTTGTGAAGATACCGTAACCAAATTTGGCATTAAGAAGTTTTTTAGAGCTCCCAAGCACTGTTCCAAATTTGATCAAAATCGGTTGACTATATCATATAGCTCCCATAGGACCAATCGGTCAAAAAATCGTTTTTTGTACAAAATTCGTTGCGTTTCGTTTGTTTGTAAAGATATTGTTGGCAAATTTGGCATTAAGAAGTCTTTTAGAGTACCCAAGCACTGTAGCAAATTTGATCAAAATCGGTTGACTATATTATATAGCTCCCATAGGAACAGTCGGTCAAAAAAACGCTTTTTTTTACAAAATTCATTGCGTTTCGTTTGGTTTTGAAGATATCGGAACCAAATTTGGCAGTCGGAAGTTTTTTATAGTTCCCAATCAGTGTACTAAATTTGATCAAAATCGGTTGACTATATCATATAGTCCCCATAGGACCGATCGGTAAAAAAAATTTTTTGGTGCAAAATTCGACTGATTTCTTTTTTTTTAATTTGCCGAATAAAATATCTTTTGGAGGTTTTAAGCAATGTGTCGGACTTAATTGCAATGTGGTGGTACAGGGTATCCCAAAGTCGTCTGCGCCCGACTTTAACGTACGCCATTTTTAAAGATGTTTTTGTGAATATTCGTATTAATATTTAAGCTACTTATGTATATTGAGCTAACTGTATTTTTACTTGTAATATTTTAAAATGTAGGTAAATACAAATTTTTATATGTATATTATTTACATTGACAAGTTTGCAAACTTGAACCCACGCTCACGTTTTGTTTCAGCTAAGGAGTGCAAATAGTATAACGTTTTCTTTGCGTTGAGCGCCTAAGAAAGTACAAAAAGCAATTGCAGAGTTAAACAATAACAATTTAGGCATCTACTGAGAGCGTCTGCGTTTTTTTGCTTTGTTGTTGTTGTAATTCTCTTGCATTTTTTCAATAACACTTTTTTTGTCTCGCTCTGCTCTGTTCAATTGTCTGGTTAGTCAATTTGTGAACTACATTTTGGCAAGGATCGTAGTAGTTGTGCAACCGTACATAATCCCGCATTATTTAATATAAAGGCGGAATTGTTAAGTTAATTTATGATTTCATCAGCATTAAATAAAAAGAATCTTGCTCTGGTAATAAATGTTGGTACATTTTAAAAGGTCATTTAATTCGGTTCCGGTTAAAGCTAGTAAAGTGTATAAAGCATTCTTAACGTCTAAAAAATGCAATCGTGATTTTTTAAGAAATTAAATTGCAATAATTTTGGCCCTCTAAATTAAATTCTGCAAACAAATTATAACGCAACTGCGTTTGTTTGATGGCTCGGCAGAGTAGTGACTCGGTTTTATATAGTGTGTGTGCGCTACTAGTACAGTAAACGAAGAGTTTCATCTGGAAAAAAATACTTAATGCATGAAACTTTCAGGCATTGCTAGTGACCTTGCTGTAAGTCTAAAACCGAGTTTTCGTATGCCACGGCCCTATCCCCCTGACAATATACATATGTTGGTACGGTTTTTCCATGATATCTTTTTTTCTATCAAACTTAGAGAAAGGTCGAAATTGTTGCCAATATATGCATGTTTTGTTTGATAGATAATTTTTGGATAGTCCTTAAACCTTTAAGCAACGGTACTATGCGTAATTTAAACAATTTATCTCTTACGAATATAAGCCTTTAATATAAACATATACATACATCAGAAAGATAAAATGATACATCATTTGACTTGATCTTTTCTGTTTGCTATAAATTTTACAAAAATTGGCATTACAAATCTGATGCCTCTGGAACGAGAATGCTTTCACTTTCAAAATTATTATAATAAAATTGATTGTTAACGCACCGTTTCGACTCAAAAGTAATGTTAAGACGGCGAAAAAAAATAAAAAAAAATACGTGTGGCACTCGGGGACTGCCGCGGTTAAGCTATTGCATAGCATATTTATCAACTCATGCAATTTTAATATTTATGCAATATTTTTGTACCCTGTACCTATAGGTACAAAGGGTATACTAGTCCTTTACACCAAAATGCTTATCGTAACCTCGGGTAGCGATTGAGCAATGTCCGTCTGTCCGTCTGTATGAACACCTAGATCTCGGAGACTATAAGAGCTAGAGATACGAAACTTTACCAGCTGATGCGCATATTACCTCAGAAGATCAAGTTTGTTGAATCATGTCAATATCTTTCCCCGTTCCCCCGTAGCAGAGTTTCCCGGTTTTTAGCTAGACCGTTTAATATTTTAGTCTGAAACTTATCAGAGCGATGCGTTGTGGTTACATGCATCTGTGTGTCAATCGGACACTTACAACAAAAGTTATAGCCTAAAATGTAAAAATTTCACCTCCCCTTGTCTATAAACTGCGTCAATTTTTGACTCTACGTAATTATAGTAACAAATGACCTAGAACCACCAATTTTGGTAAGCTGACTCATGTGCCTCTAATAAACAAACCCACATCCAAATTTTATCAATGCAGAAAGTTTGAGACTTGATATCCTCTAAATATCTGGGGAATACCGCGTCAATGGTGGTCTCATATTTTGTTGTGGATTCTTGTGGATCATTATTATTTTCAAATTAAATTTTTCCGAAAGAAAAGTTGTCAACCGCTCTGATTTTTTTTCAGCGGAGTTGATGTTGAAATCGCCAGCCATGATAAGTGGAAATTTATTACCATTTGTACCCAGTATTTTCGACCCTTCTTCAAAGTACTCCAGTAAAGTGCGATGAATATTATACACGCACACCCACACAACGCTACGGCGTTAACATTAAAAGCAACAACAAAAACAACTACTGCTAATACCTATAAAACAGCAAAAATAACAACAACAAGAGCAAGCAAATCAAATAAAATTGTCAGCGAGTACGAAAACTCACACAGAAAAGCGTGAAACCAAAGCCAACGTCAACGCTAACGTCAACAGCGACGTCGACAGCATTGCCAACATTGTGCGCCGCTCTCTTTAGCTTGCCCACTGCGCTGCAAATATGCGTACAGCGCTACGTGCTCGTGTGCGTGTGTGTGTGAGGGGTGTTAGGTTTTTTCGTTACGGAATTTCTTGATTCGGTCGCCGCGCTCAAAGCCCAAGAAAGAAGCTATGCAATAGCTTAATAAAAGCAGCGTATAAAAGTGTGTGGGGCGAAAAAAGTTTTACTTCTAACGCGTGCTTGTACTGCACGTGAATTTTTGAAGTAAAACTTTTTAGGCGGCGTTGTGCATTTTTGGGCATTGTTGGGCATTGTGCGTTTTTGGGCGTGAATCAATGCGTGAGTGAATAATGCGTCAATGAATGCATGTGAATTTCTATGGGAGTAACTTTGAAATTTCCCTCCCTACTCCCTTCTCCAACTCCTTTCTTCCTTTCCCTCAATGGACCTCATGGTCTCTGGGTGCTCTCAGTTAACTGAGCTGCCTACTTAACCTAACCTAACTTTGAAATTTTGTAAAACGAAAAAAACGTTAGTTTGTTTTGATTTTCTCTTTCGCATTGCGACGCTGACGTTGTGTTGGTGGTCGTGAGTTATTGAGAGGGGAGTAAAGCGGCCGCGGCTGGTCAGCTAAAGCACACAGCACATGGGTATGTTTGTAAACGAAAGAATTGTTTTTGTATGCATTGCGTGAGTACAACACAGCGACATACATACATACATACATACATACAAGTGCCAGTGTTTGCCATTAGCTTGTGTGCCAGCTCGTATTTTTGCTTGCTTCTCTCTCTCTCAGTTTTTGTTACTCTCACGGAAAAGCCGTGGCCTTGGTGCGTTTGTCTTGATTTTCTCTTTCGCATTGATGAATTGACGCTGACGTTGTGTTGGTGGTCATGAGCGGCCGTGGCTGGTCAGCTAAAGCAAGAGCCCTGCAGGAAAAAAATTTTGACTCAAAAAGTACGCCATGGAATATTTGGTATATTAAAATTTGCATCGAAAAATCAGTCAATCAAACCTCGGTAATTTTTTTGGTGTTTCGTGAATTCTAGCCATTGGTTTTCATTAGCAACGAAAATTAGTGCTTTGCAATTTGCATATAGCATTTGAAACATAGCATTGTATTTTCCATAGCGTACTTTTTGAGTCAAAATTTTGTATTACAATGCTTCTTCACATATTAATCTACTACTGGCATGGAAATTTTTGAAGTCTTAAGTACAGCTCCTATCAGAATTCGCTGATCAAGAGTAGTTAAAATCTTTGGCAATGTAGGTTTTTTATGAATTTGCAAGCAACTGAAAACTCTACTCCAGTGTCCGTACTAGCATACCCTTGACATTTGATTGAATAAATTTAAAGGTAGCACCAAGTAACACCAAAGGAATCGTCAAAAACATATATTACTATACAGCTCGAGAAGATTGACCCCCAGGAGACCAATAGATCCTTAAAAAATATGAGGCATCGCTTGAAAGCCATTATAAAACCCAAAGGTAAGGCATAAAAGTAAAAAAAAAAATTTTTTTTAACAAAATTCCTTATTTGGTAACAAGTTTTTATGCATATTACTTGAAGTTTTATGGCTTATTATTGTATAAGCATGTAAGAAAAATATTATATTTTTTATATTAAAAAAAATATTTGTTCTATCATGTCAACATCAAAAGTTATTGGGTTTCAAAGTGTCATACAAGTCCCAGTGTGCATGCATTAGCTTGTGTGACAGCTCGTATTTTTGCTTGCTACTCCCCATGCAATGCCGCGGCCTTGGTGCTGTTTGGTGGTGGTTGGCTACAAAATAAGATCGCGCTTAGCTGCGCCAAGAACGAAGTAGAAGTCGTGGCCGGGGCCGGGGTGGTGAGAGTTGCACGAACAACAAAGCCAAGTAGCATTGCGCGACAGTTATATTGTTTAATTCTTTCTCTATTTCTTTTTATGCTGCTTTGTTACGCGCTCAGCGCAGAGCAATTACTATTGATTTGGTTCTATTCGCACTACTTATGCGTTGGCATAAAAGTAAAAGTGATGCTTAAAGATATTTTTGTATGAATATTGAAGCTACACATTGAGCTAACTGTAATTGTAATTGTTTGTGGATTAGGCATAGGCCTAAAAGCACTGCGATTGAGCTAACTGTATTTTCAGTTTTAATATAATAAAATATAAATACAAATTTAAATATATTATTTATGTACATTGCTTACATTGACAAGTTTGCATATTTGAAGTCACTCTCACGTTTTGTTTCAGCTAAGGAGAACAAATAATATGACATTCATAACGTTTTTTTTGCGCTGAGCGCCTAAAAAAATCGTACAAAAAGCAATAGCAGAATTAAACAAAATTCACGTGCAGTACAAGCTCGCATTCCTTCACTTTCGTAACTATGTATTACATATAATAATTGATTTTTAAGACACCGTTTGAACTCCAAAGTAATGTTAAGACGGCAAATAAAAATAAAAACAGCGTAGAAAAATAAGTTGGGCGAAAAGTTTTACTTCTAACGCGTGCTTCTACTGCACGTGAATTTTTTATTATTTAGGATATAACTATCACAATTAATTTTAAAACTTTGCGGTTCTAAAAGGTCAATCACAGCTGCCGGTAATGGTATTTTTTTGCTTTTAGCTTATCTTTTATTTATCGGTTACCATAATTCCCAAAGGCCTACATTTGGATTTGGCTTCTCTTACTCTATCGTAACTGGGATAAATATCGGAAGATCGGCTTTTGTGAAGCTCCTGAATGTTGCAATATCGGCAAAAACGCCAAATCCTCATTGGGCGTTAAGGGTACTACATTTGGGCCATTTGAAGCAAGCAAAGTATTTCTTAATATTAAACCATGTCTATTTCCTTTGATATTTTGACCGAAACTGCAGCAACGTGCACAAGAAGTGGCGTGTAGCGGCGTTGTTTATCTGCTAAATCGGATGCTAACTTTCTCTTTAAACGTGGTCCCGCATCGCTATATTCCATCGGTGTACGTCCTACTGTGTTTGAAAATGACTTTATAGGCTTGGTTGAAGATGTGGAACCTAAGCTATCGAATGAAAAAATCATTTTTGACGATAGCCACTTGGAATGTTTTTCCTTAAAAGTTTTCCAATTTCTGCCACATTTTCGCAAAAAAGTTTTTTGTTATACCCTGTACCCTATGGTACAAAGAGTATATTAAGTTTGTGCAAGCCGAAAATGTATGTAACATACAGAAGGAAACGTCGGATAAACCCCAAAGTTACCTAAAGTATGATCAGGGTGAATAGAGAAGTCGATATACCCATGTCCGTCTGTCTGTCTGTCCGTCCGTATGAACGCTTAGATCTCAGAGATGGTAATAGCTAGAACAACCAAACATTCAGATTAGATCCCTTATTAATCCATAGGAGACAAGTTTATTTTATTTTTTTGATATCGTGATAACATTATATAGCTCCCATAGGGGTGTTTCAGAGGACCTAGAAAAAAAGCAAAAGTTTAAGATGGATAATTCGTTTGTTTATGAAGATATCGTAACCAAATTTGGCATTAAGAAGTTTTTTAGAGACACCCAGCACTGTACCAAATTTTATCAAAATCGGTTGACTATATTATATAGCTCCCATAGGATCGATCGGTCGAAAAAATTTTTTTTGTACAAAATTCGTTGTGTTTCGTTTGTTTGTGAAGATATTGTAACCAAATTTGGCGTTTATAAGTTTTTTAGAGTTCCCAAGCCATGTAGCAAATATGATCAGAATCGGTGGACTATATCATATAGCTCCCATAGGAACGATCGGTCAAAAAAACACTTTTTTTACAAAATTCGTTGTGTTTCGTTTGTTTGTGAAGATACCGTAACCAAATTTGGCACTAAGAAGTTTTTTAGAGTACCCAAGCACTGCACCAAGTTTGATCAAAATCGGTTGATTATATCATATAGTTCCCATAGGAACGATCGGTCAAAAAAACGCTTTTTTTACAAAATTCGTTGCGTTACGTTTGGTTTTGAAGATATCGGAACCAAATTTGGCAGTCGGAAGTTTTTTATAGTTTCCAATCAGTGTACTGAATTTGATCTAAATCGGTTGACTATATCATATAGTCCCTATAGGACCGATCGGTCAAAAAAATTTTTTGGTGCAAAATTCGACTGATTTCTGTTTGTTTATGAAAATATTGTATCTTTTGGAGGTCTTAAGCAATATTTCGGACCTAATTGCAATGTGGTGGTACAGGGTATCCCAAAGTCGTCTGCGCCCGACTTTAACGTACGCCATCTTTTTATTTTCGGCTTAATATGTACTTATTACAAATAATTGTTTTTATTTTATTTTCAGTTCTATAAGTACATATAACATATAAGTTGTCTGTTTTCAGTTTTATAAATATAAGAAACTACTTGTGCTATTTATTTTCAAAAAAATTGATAATAACGTAGTTACCTAAAATTGCTTTATAATGAACATTTAAATTTAAGTTAAGCACATGTATGTATATAATTAAAAAATCTTAGCTAAAGGCCCTGGTAGCCATGGCTTTCTTTCGTTAGTGTTAGTTTATATCTTTTAAGTGTGAACTAGCTTTATATAAATAAATAAATAAATAATTAAAAAATCTGTTAATTTTCAATCTGTCTATAATTTAAGAGTTGTTGTACTTATAAGTGAATAAAATGTTTACAAATTAAATAAAATAAACTAATATTTTAATACAACAATATTAACTAGTTCAATATTTGGGTTAAATATACTAGAACGAGTGCATACCCAAACGAATTATTATATTCTAGAACGGAAGCAACTAGTTTTGTCCCATATGCAGGCGAACCAGTTTGCTACCAGTTCAACATCCTACCCAAAAATTCTGGTTGCTCCCTATGACAAGCCCATGTTAAACATACTAGTTGGCCGCATACAATCATACTAGGTTTGGGACACACAGTTTCACTGTCGGGGTGGTTCGGAACCAGCTCGGGACTAATTTTTTTTCTTGCAGGGTAAAGCACGCAGTACATGTGTATGTGTGCAAACACAGGAATTGTTGTTTTATTTATTGCGGGAATATTTTTATTTGCAGCATTTGCAAGCATACACTTGCACGTGTATGCTATGTGTAAATACAACATGATTTTTTATTTAATTTCCAGCATACATACATATATACATACAAGTGCCGCATCATGGTAGATTAAACAAGGTAAGATATTCCCGAAAAGTTTCGCAACTCAAACCTTATTTTAGTTTTGTTGATATTTTACACGAGAAAGGATGTTTCAGCGCATAGTTTTCCAGCATTTACCGTAATTTTGTGCAGCGGTAAAAAATAAGCCACTCTAGTTGCAACCACCAGCACAAAAAAAAAAAATTAAATATACTTGCCTACGCACAACAACATCAATGGGGGTGGTTTCGTTCATGGTTTAATATCTATAGTTACTTTAAAACTCTTCAATTACTTTTCATTTTTTTTGTTTTTATTGCAAATATAGTTAAATATGGTTACTTTAAAACTCTTCAATTACTTTCCAATTTTTTTTTTATTGCAAATATAGTTAAATATAGTTACTTTAAAACTGTTCAATTACTTTCCAATTTTTTTTTTATTGCAAAAAATGTTAATTGTTATATGCCTTAAATTGTTAATTAGTAGTGGTAATAATAGAAAATAAATGTTTTTAAATCAAACTAAAAGTCTATCTACCAACACAATTAAACAGCCGTTAATAGTTCCTCCAGCAAATACATATCAACATTTGGATCAGCTACAATCAACATTTGAGCACTGCTCTAAACATTATTATCAACATTTGCAGCAGCAGCTCGCAAGCATGGTAGAATAAACAAGGTATGCTATTCACTGCACTGAAACCTTATTTTTAGTCTGAGCGAAAAAGTGAGAGAGCGAAACCACCCCCATTGCTGTTGTTGTGCGTAGGCAAGCATATTAAAAAATTTTTTTTTGTGCTGCTGGTTGCAACTAGAGTGGCTTATTTTTTACCGCTGCACAAAATTACGGTAAATGCTGAAAAACTATGCGCGGAAACAACCTTTCTCGTGAAAAATATCAACGAAACTAAAATAAGGTTTGAGTTGCGAAATTTTTTCGGGAATAGCATACCTTGTTTATTCTACCATGCTCGCAAGTGCTCTACACATTTCTAGCAACATGGATCAGCTACTTTCAACATTATTATCAACATTTGCAGTAGCAGCTCTCGACTGCTGTACACATGTCTCCACATAATGAAAAGGCTGCCAATATTTCTACCTGCAGTTTATCAACAATGCTCTGAGGCTCTTTGCGAGCCGCTTTGAACAGAGCAAGGCAGTTTTTGTGTATGCTGAAATCGCCCAGCAGCGTTCGGGTACCGCAATCAAATTGAAATGCGTGCCTATTCGACAGGCACGGCAGCCGAGCTCGCAGCTTTGGCAGCAGCCATGGTAGAATTAACATGGTAGAGTAATAGAGAGTGCGCTCGCTCACACACGAAGATCATAGTTTTCAGTCTTGTTGCGACTGTTGATGTGGTAGGTTGGCGATGCGCATGATTTTTTTTCAGCTGAAGCACGCAGTACATGTGTATGGGTGCAAACACAAGAATTGTTGTTTTATTTATTGCGTGAATATTTTTATTTGCAGCATTTGCAAGCATACACATGCACGTGTATGCTATGTGTAAATACAACATAGTTTTCATAGCTAAAGCACGCAGTACATGTGTACATGCTTGTGTGCCAGCTAGTCTTTTTGTTTGCTTCTCTCTCACTTTTTTTACTCTCACCAAATTTATGATCTTAAGAAAATCTATTACTCTACCATTAGTACAGTAAAAATAGGTTTTGACCTGGAAAAAATTGCACACTGGAATTTCTCTTGCTTAATGTATTAAGGACCATCCAAAAGGTCTAAAGCCAAATTGGAGACCTCCTCCCCCCGTAGGGTTTTCCGTTATTTTGACATCTGTTTGAGCCCATTTATCTCGAAATCTATAAGCCGTACACAAAAACTTCCAAGGCAGAAAATGTTTAAAATTGAATTTAAAATTTTATTTGCACTGGAAAGTATACCCAGAAGTTTATATTTCAGGCGGTAGAGCACGCCAAAGTTACTTCAACGCAGTTTTTCCTACTTTTACCCACCTCCTTGCCCTTTTTTGTTTTTGGCATGTATCAAAAAATTGTAGATCTCAAAAAAGTACGCAAGACTGGTTTTTGAATCATGTAAGTATCTTTAGTAGTTTCCAAGTTATAAAGCTTTGAAATCTTCCCGCACCTTGAAAAACAAGCAAGGGCTGCGCTACGTTCAGCACTTTAGCGCCCCCTGCGCGCAGCAGCGGCGATGCGCTTGCATGTTTTTCAAGGCACGGGAAGACTTTAAAGCGTCATAACGTGGAAACTAATAGAGATACTTACATGATTCAAAGACAAGTCTTGTGTACTTTTTTGAGATCTACAATTTTTTGATACATACCAAAAACAAAAAAGGGCAAGGAGGTGGGTAAAAATACGAAAAACTGCGTTGTAGTAATTTTGGCGACCTCTGCCGCCTAAAATATGAACTTCTGGGTATACCTTTCAGTACAAGTAAAATTTTAAATTCAATTTTAAACATTTTCTGCCTTGGAAGTTTTTGTGTACGGCTTATAGATTTCGAGATAAATGGGCTCAAACAGATGTCAAAATAACGGAAAACCCTACGGGGGGAGGAGGTCTCCAATTTGGCTTTAGACCTTTTGGATGGTCCTTAATACATTAAGCAAGAGAAATTCCAGTGTGCAATTTTTTCCAGGTCAGCCCCTGTTTTGGTCTATTTTTACTGTACTACATGGGCAGCAGCGGCCGCAGTCGAAATATTTTGTGTGTAAAATCCCGAGTGCAAATATTCTTTCGATCCGTGTGCACAAAGTGTGCACGCTTCTGCTTAGGCTCTGAATTTTGTCGCAGCTGCGAGCGTCGAGCTACGATCGGCTCTATTCGTTTTTGTCTTTTCAGCTGCGACTGCTACAGCAGATATTGAAAATTAACAGAGCCCAAGCATGGTAGAATTATACAGGTCCCTAAGTTCACTCTCACGAAAATTCTTAATTTTAGTTTCGTTGCGAATTTGCATGAGGAAGGTTGTGTCTGCGCATAGTTTTTGAGCATATGCAGTTATTTTGTGCAGCGGTTAATTTGGTGTTGCAAGCATCAGCAACAAAAAACAGTTTTTATACATACGTATGCATGTACCTTTGTATGTTTGCTTATGCACAACAACAGCAACGAGGGTGGTTTTCTTTTCGCTTTCCCGCTTTTTCGCTGTTTTTCGCTCTCACAAAAAATAAGAATTCGGTGAGCCGGAATAGACTACCTGTATAATTATACCATGAGCCCAAGCAGCTGCTACGAAAATGTAGCGTACTTTTTAAACATGGTAGAATAAACTATAAAAATAATAATAAAAATAAAATGTTTATTCTACCATGCTTTTTAAACGCTGAGCTTACCTGTATAATTCCACCATGATTCTACCATGCTTGTGCATCACTTCGGTTCTTGCTTGCCTTTTTACTCTCACAAAAGTATTCGTATTTTTGTGAGAGCGAAAAAAACCGCCATCGTTGCTGTTGTTGTGCATAAGCAAACATACACATATAAAGTTGACTTTGTGTTGAACGGTTGTGCGGCCGTTGGTTGTCGACTGCCGTCGGGAAAACAAATGCGTAAACAACGGATACATACGAATGTGCATTCTGTTGTTCTTTTAATTATTGCGATAGTGTTTGTTTTTAGTTGGTTTTGCAACGCCGACTGAAAAGGAACATATTTATTTTATATATATTATATACAGATTGTCACGAGTGTTTTTACAGGGGGAAAAAAGATCAAATTTTATGTTTGGTCGCAAAAATATATATTTTTTTAATAAAGCAAACAAATTTTCATATGTTTTGCCTGCCCTCATGCTGTATCACTCTCACTCACATGCTTCATTGTTATTCTTCATTCCATTTTGACATGCAAATTTATTTTCCTTACATTGCAAAAAACAAAATAATATTTTAATTGCGCAGAGCGCATTTCAAACTTAAAACTAAGACTCAACTGAGACTGGACTAATACTAAGACTGACTGTTACTGACTCTTACATTTTTCTTTTGCCTACAAGAAACCTCGGCAAGCAGCTTTTTCACAAACTGCAATTTTGCAGCTCCCACGTTAAGCGATTTGGAAATGGATCTGTAAGTAAATTTGTTTTCAAACACAATATTAAATGGATGGCAAGCCATCACATAACTCTCCCCCCTGTTAAAATGGTTCGTCCCGGACCATTATGGGTTTTCGGATAATTGCTTTAGTGCAATATTTAAAGAGTCTGGTAATGAATCTTGATTCTCCAAATTTTGGCTTGAAATTAGATTTATTGCGCTTTGCCGAAGCCTCCTTAGCAATTTGATTGATTTATAGCTAATTATTAATAAGAAGAACGATATTATAAACTTTATGATGAAACACGACCGTGGATACTAAACGTTATTGAGTTTAGGGACTTAATATACTAATATTTATATTACCAAATGACAGGTCTGAGTTGCTAAAAATTATATATTTGTTGATCTCGTAATCGAGAAATTGATTATGTTGCAAGTAATTTATGATTTTTCGTGTCGGACTTTCAAAAGTTTTGTTATTAATAATTGTAGAATCATTAAAAAGTACTAAAAAAAAAAACCATTCAGGATGGTACTATTAACAATATTTTGGCCGGTAATTAACACGGCTCCTTCTTGTAGTTCTTCAATTTTTTTGTTTCCCTCTCTTATTCTTGAACAGTTTGCTTTCTGTCCATTTAATAGTTTAATAAAACAATTTTCTCTTTTGGCAATTTGACCGTAAGAATTAAATATTTCTTTCTTGAATTTAGTTATTTCACAATATATTTTTTGGGAACAAGCCACCTGATTGCCAATCAGCAATTTACCTTTCTTATTTGCTATGGCCCTAGAGGTGTAAAGCTCGCATGAACAAATCACAACGGGGTATTTAATATATATGACTAATACATTTTCGTTACGTAGAATTTTAAAACTTACTCCTCAAGCGGGTAGTTATGATTCAGTTTGAAGATAATTGCTAATTTCATATCAATCAGATCGAATGGGGGAGCTCCAGCTAGTACCTGCATGGCGTCAGTAGAAACTGTACGACATACAGCTACACAGGCACACATTAGCCGCTGGCAGGACAGCGGGTGCCTCTTGGCGTTTGCTCGTCTCAGCACCAGGGCATACCACACTGAGGCACCAAACAGCGCACAAGGCACCATGAGTCCGGCATACATGGTCCGCTTGTCACGAGGACTGAGACGCCAGTCGACCCGCAGTACGCGTGCCAAGCCGTTAACGATTCCAGCCTACCTATCACGTAGAGACGCGATATGTAGTTGAAAATTAAACCGCTCGGCGACTGTGATGCCCAGGTATCGGGATTTCGCTGCATATGGCAGATTTGCTCCAGCAAATCGCGATAGTGGCCACCTGCTTGGTGACAGTGTGCCCTTCAACAGCATGACGGATGTCCCCAAGCGCCCCAAGCACCTACGATAGACATCAGTTCGCCGCCTTTCAGCTCCAGAGCAGCGCGCGCATTGCCTTCCACGATGAGAAGCAGGTCGTCTGCATACGCGCTGACCATGCTTGCACTCCTGCCAGAGAAGAAACTTCGCCACAAGTTGGCTTCTCACCATCCCGAGTCAACGATTCGGCGAAGCGCGGCGTCCCATTCCAAGTTGTCGCAAGCTCCCATGAAGTCCACGAAGATTCCGAGCACATATCGCGCCGAGCTGGCCTCGACAGTGCTCACAACGTGTCTCCAGGCATCCTCCATAAAACGTTCTGCTCTGAAGCCGAATTGACATCTGTTGCCTCCGGCAGCACATCTTTCAAACGATTCACCATTACACCTTCAAGCACTTTTCCAAACACTGGTAACAGCCTTCAGCCACGCAGCGTGAAAACAGTGCTGCTCTTCAACCCAGCGACGCAGGCACCAACCTCGTATATTTCGAGGGCTGGAGGAGCACCATCCGGAATGGCAATGGGTGCATCAGACTCCGCAACTGGGAAAAAGTTACGGAGGAGCACTCGCGCACAGTCTTGCCATGTTACGACCAGCCTGCCAACCTAATGAAGTGCACCTATCTCGGTGTTCTTCTTACGTCTTCTGCAAATCTTGAAGACTTGCCTCCATCAGTGTGCTATCCAACGAAGCGTCGCCAATTCTGCTCCTTCGCCGACACAATTAGCTTCTGGTATTGGCGTACGGAAATCCACCAAACCACTTTCCTCATGGCTCTTGGTGATCTGCGGCCTAACACTCGATCACACACATCGTGTACAATCAAGCGCAGTGCAGATGCTTGCTCCTCTGGCGGTGTCTCCGCGAAATTCTCTGGTAGTTCAGCTGCCACTCTTACCAATTCATCTCTGAACAATCGCCAACGTGCAGTGCCAACAGTAATAATGCCACAACAGTAATAATGTTGTGGTCAATCATCCACTTTCCAGTCGAATGTGGCCAACATCGACGCTGCATTGTTGACCATCTTAACATCGATGTCACTTCGAGCGCCTGTGATCAGCTGGTGGTAGGTGCACACCTCGGTGTGTACATTCAGCACGTTAGCACGGCTCTCCAAAATCCACTCAGACAGCAGCTCACCCCGGATATGGTTCTGATGTCTCAGCGATTGCGCTGAGAACTTGCTGAACCACATGGGGGACGCTGCATTCGCATCAAGGCCAAAGATGACAGGACTGCTACTGGCTTGCAGTAGCACCGCATCTAAGTACGAGAGGTACGGCTCCATCTCGCAGTCGAATTTGCAGTACACGGAGCAGAGGAAAATTGAGCCATATCTCCCTGTGACACTCACGCATATGCCAAAATCTGTGGTAAGCGGCGCTATGGGCATACAGATGGCTTCCGGATCGTTCACTATGCACGCAGCCTTATTTCGCCTGTCTGGGTATATGCGCATCCCTCCAAGGAGGCCAGTTATACGTCCAGCGGCATCTACGTAAGGCTCCTGTATAAGTGCGAACAGATGGCTTGAGTCACGCATCCTGACTCCGAGCTCGATGGTAGCAGCTCATCCACGACCACAATTCGCTTGGGCGAAACCAAACATTAGTGTTTAGCTTGCATCCTCGCTAGCACTGCGCTGTAGATAGGGCAACTCGCCGAGAGCATGCCATACCCTGAGGGGAGTCCCTTGAAGCGGCAATTCCGGCAGTCCACCGGATTTGTGCATTTCGCTACGATGTGGCCCATCTGTCCACACTGGCGGCATACGTCGGCCTTGAACTTGCATTCGGCTATCTTATGGTCGAAGCCCATACACTTGTGGCAAGCATATGTCCTGACTAACGACCTGTAGCGGAAGGAGAACCACTTCACGTAAATTCTTCCTTGCTTGTTCAATATGTCCAGTGCTTCCTCACTTAACTCAAAGATCAAGTTTATAAGCGCATCTTTGGTGACACCCAAGGCTTCGTCTCCAAATGGACAGCTGATTTAAATGCAGCAGGCGTGAGTTCTTCCTTGAAGTTGAGCTCGTACAGGTCGCTCATGAACTCCTCAACGGATATGGCCATATCGACGTTGGTCACCGTAATCTTCGGTTTAAGCGCCTGGTTTTTCTTCACATCAAGGCCGACTTCCGTGAACTTCCGGTTGCCCACGACCTTCTTCAACTCCGCTTCAGATGGTGTGCGAATAATCGCACCACCACGCTTCAGCTCACGCACTTCGTGCACACGTGCACCGAGTGCACGCGCGACGTCCTTCATAACCTTATCGGCTACTTGCTTGCCCGAAATATTCGGGTCCCGGTTCGTCACTACTGCTGACCACGTCTCAACTGGCTTGTTGCGGCGCGGTGCGGCAGCAGGAGCCATTTGGGGCGCCTGGACGGCGACAGCGTAGGCGGCTGAGTTGGCGGCAGGTGGGGGCATCATTTGCGGCGCCACGGACAACATACCGTTTTTGGCGGCCAACGCGATGATGATCTCATCATAGCGGGCTGCGGCGGCGGTAATCTTTGCCCTGTCCTCCTTTTTGATGCCTACAGTCTCGACAAGCGAGTTGTGCATCATTAGCCGCACCTTTCCAATCTCTGCCAGTATGACAGCCATGCCTTCATTGGCAATCTCCCAACCTGTCAGGGGCGCATTGTTAGCGTCAACCTTCAGGCGCAGAACCGGCACACGCGGTGCAGCGGGAAAGGCAGCGGCGGCAGCAGAAGCAGCAGCAGCGGAGGTGGTGGGCGCGGCGGTTGGCGGCGGTATAGCGGCGGTAGCAGCGGCGGTGGCAGCGGCTGAGTCGGTCTCAGCTGCGCTCTCTGCGGCATGACGCTTCGCCGTTGTCGCTTCGGCCGGCGTCGGCGAGCTTCGCGACGCACGCGTCTTCTTGCGCTTCTTCTTCATCATGTCGGGCAACAGAGCGGCAATGTCGCTGCTGTCGCTGCAGCACATGTTGGCAGAGCCAGACATGGCGCCCTCTATAGCTCGTATTCCGCTACGAGCACGTACACAAACCAATAAGTTTATACACGAACCAGTAGCCGAGATACAACCCAAAGAGCGACCTCTGTCGGAGAAGCGAAGACTCGAACCGTAGTCTGGACACGAACCAGAAAGCGACCTCTATCGGTAGAGCGGATACTCGAACCGATAGTATGGACTCAAACCAGGCGCAATTCGCACTAACACACACACACGCACACGTGTATGTTGGCAACGGTAAACGTTCTACAACGGGAACTCTTTTACAAGTTTTTGCACTGTTTTGCTTTCACTGAACACACGCACACACGACTAACACGTCTGCTTGCGTCGAACGTTGAAACGAAACTGAGTAGATAGGGACAGAGTCGTTGGATCTACGCCAATGAGGTTTTACGTGCTATATCACTTTAAAGTCCTAAAAACACGGTGCCCATGCACATGGGTTTGTATTTACGACAAACGGCGGCCTTTTGGAAATGCTTCCGCCAGTACCAATCAGAGAGTACTTCTGCTTGGTCGTAAACTCCACTCTTGGTTTGAGCCGAGGTCTACCTAAAACCTCTGTCGATCTCTGGGTCACGACACCCGGTTGAACTTGACGCAACGCCACGCCAAGCCCGAAAGCTTTACCCGCATTTGGGTAATAAACCACAGCCACCACGATACTCCCCGAGGGGCCGTACCCATCGGTCAGGCACAGTCTTGTTCAAAATTTTCAGAGAAAATTCTGAACAAGGCCGTGGGCTTTCCTGACCGCCCGTGGTACCAGATAACCTCCGGTAAGGCTTTGTGCCATAAGACACTTCCAATTTAAACTCCAAGCAGTTAAGGGTTGGTGACCCAGAAATAAATGTTCTCTAGTATCTTTTGGGGCACCAGCCAGCGTTCTAAAAACCCCTGCTATGATATTTTGAGAAATTTATATTGGCCATCCTATTCCGAAACCAGTGTACAATAAACACTGGTCTCTTCCTAGGTTGGCCGTCGTCCCTTGATTAGTCGCCTTTTACGACAAGCACAGGGGGGGCTGTGATGGTATTCTAGTCCGCCACCACACGGGGAAGTAGATAGGGACAGATAAACCAGATCTTTCCGGAGTTTATTTAACGTGGTATGTTCCTTTGCAGGATTAAAACCACGGTGTTCAAATATGCAACCTGAGTGTACATATAACACAATGAGTCTGGATTAATGCGCCAACTAACGCCCCACAGAGCCATCAGCCGAAACTAATTTTCCTTTGGTACCAATTCGAAAAGCGTACTGTCGGGCATGCATTTCCCCCTTGGTGAGGAGCGAGGTGTATCTATCACCTCTTCTGTTTTATGGCTAGCAGCACCCGGTTGAAGCGCAACACCACGCCGAGCCAATCTGACTCTACCCGCGATTTGGGTATCAACCACAATACTCCCACAAGGGGGCCGACCTCAATGAGTACGCTTGGACGCATACTTAACCCGTGGTACCGAATTAAGGGCTCCCATTCCAAGTTGTCAAAGGCTCCCTTGAAATCCACGAAGATTCCGAGCACATATCGCGCCGAGCTGGCCTCGACAGTGCTCACAACGTGTCTCCAAGCATCCTCTACACAACGTTCTGCTCTGAAGACGAATTGCCATCTGTTGCCTACCGGCAGCACATCTTTCAAACGATTCACCATTATATTATACCTTCAAGCACTTTTCCAAACACTGGTAACAGGCATATAACACGATAAGAAGCAGGATCGCTCCTGTCTTTATCGGGTCCTTTGAGCAACGCAACCACTCTGGGTCGCTTCCACTCTGCAGGGAAACAGCCTTCAGCCACGCAGCGTGAAATAGTGCTGTCAGATGCTGGGGGATAGCACACCATACCTGCTTGCAGATAGTGCCGGTGATACCATCAAGGCCAGGCGAACGTCTGCTCTTCAACCTAGCGACGCAGGCACCAACGTCGTGCCATGCTAGAACCAGCCTGCCATCCGAGTGAAATGCCCCTATCTCGGTGCTCTTCGTACGTCTTCTGCAAATCTTGTAGACTTGCCCCCATAGGTCATCAGTGTGCTCTCCAATGAAGCGTCGCCAGTTCTCCTCCTTCGCCGACAGAATTAGCTTCTTGTATTGGCGTACGGAAATCCGTAGGTCAATAGCAAGTCGCTCAGCATCGTCGTTGCCACTACGACGTGCATTCTGGAGCCTGCGCATGAGTGTCCTGACTTCACGGCGCTTGGTACTAAGGCTGGTATTCCACCAAACCACTTTCCTCATTGCTTTTGGCGATCTGTGGCCTAACACTCGATCACACACATCGTGTACAATCAAGCGCAGTGCAGATGCTTGCTCCTCTGGCGGTGTCTCCGCGAAATTCCCCGGTAGTTCAGCTGCCATTCTTACCAATTCATCTCTGAATAATCGCCAACGTGCAGTGCCAACAGTACTAATGCCACAACAGTAATAATGTTGTGGTCAATCATCCACTTTCCAGTCGAATGTGGCCAACATCGACGCTGCATTGTTGACCATCTTAACATCGATGTCACTTCGAGCGCCTGTGATCAGCTGGTGGTAGGTGTACACCTCGGTGTGTACATTCAGCACTTTAGCACGACTCTCCAAAATCCACTCAGACAGCAGCTCACCCCGGATATGGTTCTGATGCCTCAGCGAGTGCGCTGAGAGCTTGCTGAACCACATGGCGGACGCTGCATTCGACAAAGATGACAGGATTGCTACTGGCTTGCAGTAGCACCTCATCTCAGTACGAGAGGTACGGCTCCATCTCGCAGTCGAATTGGCAGTATACGGAGCAGAGTAAGATAGTGCCATATCTCCCTGTGACGCTCACGCATATGCCAAAATCTGTGGTAAGCGGCGCTATGGGCATACAGATGGCCGAATCGTTCACTTTGCACGCAGCCTAATTTCGCCTGTCTGGTTATACGTCCAGCGGCATCTACGTGAGGCTCCTGTATTAGTGCGAACAGATGGTTTGAGTCACGCATCCTAACTCCGAGCTCGATGGTAGCAGCTCGTCCGCGACCTCAATTCGCTTGGGTGAAACTAAACATTTATGTTTAGCTTGCACCCTCGCTAGCACTGCGCCGTATATAGGGCAACTCTCCGAGAGTACGCCATGCCCTGAGGGGAGTCCCTAGAGTCCCCTTCTTGCTAAGTATGTCCAATGCATCCTCACTTAACTCCAGTGTTAAGTTTGTCTGGACTTCTTTGGTGACAGCCCTCCTTCATTACCTTGCTTACCCGAAATGTTCGGCTCCCGGCTCGTCACTACTGCTGACCATGTCTCAACAGGCCACTTGGGGCGTTGGTTGGCAACAGGTGGGGCATATATCCGGCTGTTTTGGACAGCTCACCATTTTTGACTACTAATGCTATGATTAGTTCGTCATAGCGAGCTGTGGCGTCGTAAATCCTCCTGCGATCCGCTTTGGTGCATCGTTTGCCGCATTTCCTTTACCTCATCGAGCATGGCATTCATGCCTTCAGCGGCGATCGCCCACGCGGTCTTGCGCACACGATCGATAGCTGGCTGCTGCGGGGCAGAAGGAAAAGCGACGGCGGCAACTTTAGCCAGATCGCGAAGTTTCAGCTGCGCTCTCAACGGCGCACCGCTTCGCAGTCGACGCGTTGTCCGGCGTTGGTGAATTTCGCGTAGCACACGTCCTCTTCCGCTTATTCTTCACCACTTCTGGCAATAAGGCGGCGACGATGCTACTGTCGCTGCACATGCTAGCAGAGCAACTGCTCGCTTTACTAGGCATAGCGCCCTCGTATTCAACACAAGCCAAAAAGTGACCTCTGTCGAAAGAGCGGAGACTCGCACCGATATTCTGGACACGAACCAAATTTAACGCCCTCTGTCGGCGTAGAGACGCACTTCGTACAAACAATTTCACACACGTAAACGTGTATATTGGCAAAGTTCTAGAGTGTTCTAGAAAGCTATACAATAATCTACAATGTTCTATAAGGTTCCACAATGGTCTACAATGTACTACAATATCAACAAAGGGAACTGTTTTGCCAAATGCTCGAACGGTCTAGTTTACTTGTTTTGCAACAAGTTTCGCGCTGTTTGTTTTATCACTGTACATTGGGCCAGAAAGATAAAGTAGTTGTTCGTAATGACATATATAAGAACTGATATAAAATTCAGACCGATCCGAAAGCGCCCACTCCCACCGCCAACATATGGTGAATTTTGGCTGGGTGTGGTTTTTTAATAATGCAAACTTAAAAATGGCGTACGTTAAAGTCGGGCGCAGACGACTTTGGGATACCCTGTACCACCACATTGCAATTAAGTCCGACACATTGCTTAAAACCTCCAAAAGATATTTTATTCGGCAAATTAAAAAAAAAGAAATCAGTCGAATTTTGCACCAAACAATTTTTTTGACCGATCGGTCCTATGGGGACTATATGATATAGTCAACCGATTTTGATCAAATTTAGTACACTGATTGGGAACTATAAAAAACTTCCGACTGCCAAATTTGGTTCCGATATCTTCAAAACCAAATGAAACGCAATGAATTTTGTAAAAAAAGCGTTTTTTTGACCGACTGTTCCTATGGGAGCTATATAATATAGTCAACCGATTTTGATCAAATTTGCTACAGTGCTTGGGTACTCTAAAAGACTTCTTAATGCCAAATTTGCCAACAATATCTTTACAAACAAACGAAACGCAACGAATTTTGTACAAAAAACAATTTTTTTGACCGATCGGTCCTATGGGGACTATATGATATAGTCAACCGATTTTGATCAAATTTGGAACAGTGCTTGGGAGCTCTAAAAAACTTCATAATGCCAAATTTGGTTACGGTATCTTCACAAACAAACGAATCACAACGAATTTTGCACAAAACACGTTTTTTTGACCGATTGGTCCTATGGGAGCTATATGATATAGTCATCCGATTTTGATCAAATTTGCTGCAGTGCTTGGGAACTCTAAAAAACTTCTAAACGCCAAATTTGGTTACGATATCTTTACAAACAAACGAAACACAACGAATTTTGTACAAAAAAACATTTTTTCGACCGATCGATCCTATGGGAGCTATATGATATAGTCAACCGATTTTGATAAAATTTGGTACAGTGCTGGGGGTCTCTAAAAAACTTCCAAACTTGCCAAATTTGGTTATATCTTCATAAACAAACGAATTATCCATCTAAAACTTTTGCTTTTTTTTGAGGTCCTCTGAAACACCCCTATGGGAGCTATATAATGTAACCCCGATATCAAAAAAATAAAATAAACTTGTCTCCTATGGATTAATAAGAGATCTTATCTGAAAGTTTGGTTGCTCTAGCTCTTACCATCTCTGAGATCTAGGCGTTCATACGGACAGACGGACAGACGGACATGGGTATATCGACTTCTCGAGTCACACTGATCATACTTTAGGTAACTTTGGGGGGTCTCCGACGTCTCCTTCTGTACGTTACATACATTTTCGGCTTGCACAAACACAATATACCCTTTGTACCATACGGTACAGGGTATAATGACGTGATTTTTCAATTATATACTTATAGTTTAGTTTCATTTATGCCAATTTATATTTTAGTTTACAAATAATATGAAAAATTCGAATAAAGCAAAGTGCAATCAATTTTTAACAGTTGATTTCCACATATAATTCAGATGAAAAGAGATTTTCATTTTCGTCTTCACAATGATCAGTGCCATCATCTATGGAAGTGTTACAATTATCAGTGTCACTATAGTCCATCTACTATCAACCATCTGTAAAATTATTATTGAAGTAAAACTTTTTAGGCGGCATTGTGACTTTTCGTAGGGAGTAAATTTGAAATTTTGTTAGTCAAAATGTTAGTTTCGGCGCGTTTGTTCTGATTTTCTCTGTCGCATTGAAGAATTGCGCCGCTGACGTTGCAAAGCAACAGACACGAAGTAGAGCGTGCCGTGGTCATGGTATGGAGCGGAGAGTAAAATGCCCGCGGTTGGTCAGCTAAAGCACGCAGCACATGTGGATGTGTGTAAACGAAAGAATTGTTTTTGTATGTATGCATTGCGTGAACACCAAAAATATTACCAAGATTTGATTGACTGATTTTTCGATGAAAATTATAATCCACCAAATAAAATTCGGGTAATTTTTTTGGTGTTTGGTGAATTCTAGCCATTGGTTGCATTAGCAACCAAAATTAGTGCCTTGCAATTTGCATATACCATTTGAAACATAGCATCGTGCCTTCCATGGCGTACCTTTTGAGTACAAATTTTGTATTACAATGCTTCTTCACATATTGGTCTACTACTGGGATAGAATTTTTTGGAGTTTCAAATACAGCTTCTATCAGATTTCGTTAATCTAGAGTTGTTTAAATCTTTGGCAACGCAGGTTTTTTATGAATTTGACGCAATTAGCGGTCAGGAATGGTTAATACGTAATTGCAAGCAACTGAAAACTCTACTCCAGTCTCCAGTGTAACATACCCTTGACATTTGATTGAATAAATTTAAAGGTAGCACCAAGTAACACTAAAGGAATCGTCAAAAAAATATATTACTATACATCTCGAGAAGATTGACTCCCAGGTGATCAATAGATTCTTGAAAAATATGAGGCATCACTTGAAAGACATTATAAAACCCAAAGGCAGCCTTATCAAACATAAAATGTAAAAAAAAAGACATTTTTCTAACAAAATACCTTTTTTGGTAACAAGTGTCAGAATAATAAATATGTATTTGTGCGTAAAAATCGCTCATTTTTTAGTTTTATTAAGTTTTTATGCATATTTTTCGAAGTTTTATGGTTTTTAATTATACTTATAAGCATGTAAGGAAAATGTTATATTTTCAATATTAAAATTTTTGTTCTATCATATCTACATCAAAAGTTATTGGGCTTCAAAGTAGCAAATTCGAAGTGTCCGAATAATTTGTGTGCTCTGTGTACATACATATATACAAGTGCCAGTGCGCATGCATTAGCTCATGGTATAATAATAAGGTAGCGCACGCTCCGACGTATGCATGTCAAAAGGGAAAGAAGAATAACGAAGTAGCATGTGAGTGTATTATAACCATGTGCCAGCTCATATTTTTGCTTGCTTCTCTCTCTCGCTCACTTTTTGTTACTCTCACAAAACTAAAACACTCCAGCCGGCAATTCCGTGGCCTTGGTGCTGTTTGGCTGGCTACAAAATAAGATCGCGCTGCGCAAAGAATGATGTAGAAGCAGGCGGGCGAGGTGAGAGTTGCACAAACAACAAAGCCAAGCAGCATCGCGCGTCAGCAACATTGTTTAACTCTAACTCTATTTCTTTTTATGCTGCTTTCGTACGCGCTCAGCGCAGAGCAATTACTATTGATTTTGTTCTATTCGCACTTCTTATGCGTTGGAAGAGCGAAGGTGATAGATAAAAGTAAAAGTGATGTTTAAAGATGTTTTTGTTAATATTCATATTAATATTTAAGCTACTTATATTGAGCTAACTGTATTTTTACTTGTAATATTATAAAATATATGTAAATACAAATTTTAATATGTATATTATTTACATTGACAAGTTTGCAAACTTGAACTCACGCTCACGTTTTGTTTCAGCTAAGGAGTGCAAATAGTATAACGTTTTCTTTGCGTTGAGCGCCTAAGAAAGTACAAAAAGCAATTGCAGAGTTAAACAATAACAATTTAGGCATCTACTGAGAGCGTCTGCGTTTTTTTGCTTTGTTGTTGTTGTAATTCTCTTGCATTTTTTCAATAACATTTTTTTTGTCTCGCTCTGCTCTGTTCAATTGTCTGGTTAGTCAATTTGTGAACTGCATTTTGGCAAGGATGGTAGTAGTTGTGCAACCGTACATAATCCCGCATTATTTAATATAAAGGCGGAATTGTTAAGTTAATTTATGATTTCATCAGCATTAAATAAAAAGAATCTTGCTCTGGTAATAAATGTTGGTACATTTTAAAAGGTCATTTAATTCGGTTCCGGTTAAAGCTAGTAAAGTGTATAAAGCATTCTTAACGTCTAAAAAATGCAATCGTGATTTTTTAAGAAATTAAATTGCAATAATTTTGGCCCTCTAAATTAAATTCTGCAAACAAATTATAACGCAACTGCGTTTGTTTGATGGCTCGGCAGAGTAGTGACTCGGTTTTATATAGTGTGTGTGCGCTACTAGTACAGTAAACGAAGAGTTTCATCTGGAAAAAAATACTTAATGCATGAAACTTTCGGGGATTGCTAGTGGCCTTGCTGTAAGTCTAAAACCGAGTTTTCGTATTTGTGGATAGGGGCCGTGGCACCGCCCCTGACAATACACATATGTTGGTACGGTTTTTCCATGATATCTTTTTTTCTATCAAACTTAGAGAAAGGTCGAAATTGTTGCCAATATATGCATGTTTTGTTTGATAGATTATTTTTGGATAGTCCTTGAACCATTAAGCAACGTTACTATGCGTAATTTAAACAATTTATCTTTTACGAATATAAGCCTTTAATATAAACATATACATACATCAGAAAGATAAAATGATACATCATTTGACTTGATCTTTTCTTTTTGCTATAAATTTTACAAAAATTGGCATCACAAATCTGATGCCTCTGGAACGAGAATGCTTTCACTTTCAAAATTTTTATAATAAAATTGATTGTTAACGCACCGTTTCGACTCAAAAGTAATGTTAAGACGGCGAAAATAAATACGTGTGGCACTCGGGGACTGCCGCGGTTAAGCTATTGCATAGCATATTTATCAACTCATGCAATTTTAATATTTATGCAATATTTTTGTACCCTGTACCTATAGGTACAAAGGGTATACTAGTCCTTTACACCAAAATGCTCGAGTAGCGATTGAGCAATGTCCGTCTGTCCGTCTGTATGAACACCTAGATCTCGGAGACTATAAGAGCTAGAGATACGAAGAAGTTTGTTGAATCATGTCCATATCTTTCCCCGTTTCCCCGTAGTAGAGTTTCGCGGTTTTTGACTACACCGTTTAATATTTTAGTCTGAAATTTAACAGAGCAATGCATTGTGGTTGCATGCATCTGTGTGTCAAAAATAAACAAAATCGGACAAATACAACAAAAGTTATAGCCTAAAATGTACAAATTTCACTACCCCTTCCCTATAAATTGCGTCAATATTTGACTCTACGTAATTATAGTAACAAATGGACTAGAATCACAATTTTTGGTAATCTGATTCATGTGGCTCTAATGAACCAATCTACATCAAAATTTTTATCAATGCAGGCCCCCCACCCCCCGCAATCGATTTATCGTGTTTTCTCCCACACCCCTCAACACATCCCCTTAAAACTTTCCTCATATACTTTAAATAACTTCTTTGACGTAAATTTCGATTTTCATAAAAATCGGTTAAAATTTGCGGAACTCATAGGTATAAATATCGTTTTGCACCAACAAATAAAATATTCCAATTGGAAAGTTCATAGAAAGAATATGCAGGAATAATTATTATTATATTAATATTTGATATTAATTCAAGTGGTGAGCGTGGTGACCGATAAGAAAACAAATGTGGTAACTGACAAAAGAAACATAAGTTTGAGACTTGATATCCTCTAAATATCTGGGGAATACCGCGTCAATGGTGGTCTCATATTTCGTTGGGGATTCTTGTGGATCATTATTATTTTCAAATTCAATTTTTCCGAAAGAAAAGTTGTCAACCGCTCTGATTTTTTTTCAGCGGAGTTGATGTTGAAATCGCCAGCCATGATAAGTGGAAATTTATTACCATTTGTACCCAGTATTTTCGACCCTTCTTTAGTGTACTCCAGTAAAGTGCGATGAATATTATACACGCACACCCACACAACGCTACGGCGTTAACATTAAAAGCAACAACAAAAACAACTACTGCTAATACCTATAAAACAGCAAAAATAACAACAACAAGAGCAAGCAAATCAAATAAAATTGTCAGCGAGTACGAAAACTCACACAGAAAAGCGTGAAACCAAAGCCAACGTCAACGCTAACGTCAACAGCGACGTCGACAGCATTGCCAACATTGTGCGCCGCTCTCTTTAGCTTGCCCACTGCGCTGCAAATATGCGTACAGCGCTACGTGCTCGTGTGCGTGTGTGTGTGAGGGGTGTTAGGTTTTTTCGTTACGGAATTTCTTGATTCGGTCGCCGCGCTCAAAGCCCAAGAAAGAAGCTATGCAATAGCTTAATAAAAGCAGCGTATAAAAGTGTGTGGGGCGAAAAAAGTTTTACTTCTAACGCGTGCTTGTACTGCACGTGAATTTTTGAAGTAAAACTTTTTAGGCGGCGTTGTGCATTTTTGGGCATTGTTGGGCATTGTGCATTTTTGGGCATGAATCCATGCGTGAGTGAATAATGCGTCAATGAATGAATGTGAATTTCTATGGGAGTAACTTTGAAATTTTGTAAAACGAAAAAAACGTTAGTTTGTTTTGATTTTCTCTTTCGCATTGCGACGCTGACGTTGTGTTGGTGGTCATGAGTTATTGAGAGGGGAGTAAAGCGGCCGCGACTGGTCAGCTAAAGCACGCAGCACATGTGTATGTGTGTAAACCAGTGGTCGGCACGGCCCAATCCCATGGGATTGGAGCTTACACGTACTGTGTTGTACACAAAACACATGCAAGTGTGCGTGATTTTTGTACTGACCCTGCAGCAATTCCGTGTCATATAAGTGGCCTCAACTACTCTGAACGTAACTAGTTCTTAAATGGTTCAAAAAAGAACAGCCGTGAGATAGGAAAAAACAGTAAATGAGAGCACGCTTCGCTCACCGCTCACGCTCTCAAATTTGTGTTCGCTCAATAGAGCGAGGAATTGCTCTCCCGTTTTTTATTTTTTGCAGCGCAACAACAACAAACAAGCATTTTTATGCGTGGGCTCTAACTATTTGGTTGTTGTTGTTTTTGCTGCGACAAATTTTGTGCATGCACAAGAATAGCAAACAAAAGAAAATTAAAAACGATGCTGCTGCACAAATTAGGCGTCAGTACAAAGTGCAAATCAGTGCGTTCGGTCGTAAGAAAGTGTATAGAAAACAATTGTTTAAATAAAATAAACGCAATCAGCCACTAAAAGTGCATTAACAAACAATTCAAAAATATAACAAATAATAATAAAAACAAAAGAAGTGAGTTGTGAAACTATTATTTATGTTTATGCATGCATACAGATAATTCTATTGCATGTCATAAATGTTATAAGTAATGTTTATAACTTTTTTTATATGCAGCTAAATTCACTACATCCTACGCCCACCAGCTGGTAAGTAAAAATTGCAATAATATTATCTCAGATTCGCGAATTTAAGAAATGTTTAAATGTACATATTTACATCTACACAAATTTTTTTGGGTCTCTATAGAAAAAAATAATTGTAGATAAAAAGTAAAAACAGCATATATTCGACTAGAATTTTGATTCAATTCGTTGGTTATTAGTCCCAACTATTTGTCAAACTAAAACTATTTGGATTTTATGTCATAATTGAACCGATACAAAAGGCAATAACTAATGTTCTTAACAAAAAGTTCTTGCTAGAAACTAAAATTGTTGGTGGATTGATGACGACAGCAGTGAGGTGCTTCAAAATACATAGTTACAAAAAATTTAAAGTTTATGCAGCTGTTTACTTCATTGTTTGTAAGAATTAACAAAATCGGTTTAATTATGACTTAAAATCCAAATAGTTTTAGTTCGACAAATAGTTGGCACTAATAACCAACGAATTGAATCAAAATTCTATTCGAATATATGCTGCAATATAAATATAGTTACTGTTTTTTAATTTTTAGCTACAACTATTTCAATTATTATATTTTTATATTTGTAATTTCTTGATGTTTACAATACTGTACACTTTTTATTTCATGTTCCTTTAGGCTCAGAAGTTCAAAATCAAAAGTATTAGATAGGCTGTGAGTTGCTTTACTTCCTTTGGGCCCTTAGCTTATGATTGTTAATTATTTTGTTTTATTTGCAGCTAGATCCAGATAAAATTAACGTATATTTACTTTAAAAAATAAGCAAAAGATTTCATTGTTTGTTTTTAGTTATAATTAAAAATATTATTCTTAATTATAAATAAAAGCGCATAAATTTAATTTAAACATGAGTAAGCGTAATATTGCAAGACTAGTGAAAAGGAAGAGAGAGGAGTATATAGGTAGGCTAACAGTTGAAAGTGTTCCTGGCGGCGATGTTCCTACTGTACCATTAGAAGGCCCATTGCCAGAGGTTTTGGAAGAAGTCATGGAAGGCTGTATAACCACTGAAATGACTTTGACTGAAAAATTGGCTAAGTGGTATATTAGGAATCGAATTGCTAGGCATGTTTTTGAAGAACTATTAGATATTTTGTTAGAAGAAAGTATAAATATCCCTAGAAGTGTAACAACAATTATTCCAAAAATAAACAAAAAAGCTGTTATTAGGAAAGTTTCTCCTGGCGTATACTGTCATATAGGTTTGAATAATCAGCTTAAAAAGGCAGAGCATATTTTAAAAGGGCTAGGGAAAATTGTGCTAGATATTAATATAGATGGTTTGCCTCTTTACAAAAGCTCGAGGGCACAACTTTGGCCCATATTAATCCGAGTCAGTAACTGTAGGGAGTTGTCCGTATTTCCGGTAGGGATATATTATGGTTTCAAGAAGCCAGACACCATTGAATCTTATCTTGAAGATTTTGTAAGAGAAGTTAAGGAAATTATGCAAAATGGAGTGAAAGTTGGTGGGGTCAGCCTAAAGTTAGAAGTCCGGTCCGTTGTGTGCGATGCTCCTGCAAAGGCATTTATTTGTGGCGTACCTAGCCATGCCTCTATGCATGGTTGCACAAAGTGCACTCAAACTGCATGAAAATTAGATAACGTTTTAACTTACAGTACTGAGATGGGCCACTTAATAACTGATGATGAGTTTAGAAATAGAACTTTCAAGAACCACCACTTGAAACAATTTTTACAAAAGCAGACTCCTTTAGAGGAATTAGGCATAAAGATGATTAGTCAAGTTGCATTAGATAGCATGCATCTGATAGATTTAGGAGTAACTAGAAAATTTACAAGCAGAGTCTTGGGCAATCATTCGCTTTTTAGGTTAAATAAAGAAAAGGTATGCCGTATGTCTGAGAAATTAATGTCTGTCCGATTGTCAACTCCAAAAGAATTTGTGAGAAAACCTAGAACATTTGAGGATATTGCATATTGGAAAGCCACTGAATTTCGTCAATTCCTGTTATATAGCGGCATATTAGTTTTTAAAAATGAATTGCCATATGACACATATTATGTGTTTTTAATATTGCACTGCGCATGTAGGTTGCTTCTTTGCCCAAGAAATTATATGAATAATATGAAGTCAGCCAAGAAAATGCTAGAACTTTTCGTTCAAAATTTTCCGTGTGTATTCGGTCACAACAGCGTGACATATAATATTCACACACTTCTACACTTGGTTGATTCCATAGAAACCATGGGAATAATGTCCAGTTTGTCTGCTTACGATTTTGAAAATTACTTGCAGTCATTAAAAAAATCCGTTAAGAAGCCAACACAGGTACTGCAACAGCTTTATAAGAGAATTCTTAACGAGTCAAATCAGGTTCATTTAAAACAGAGACAATTTCAAGTTTTTAAAGCAAAAGGAATGTGCTACTTCAGCAATAACTTTTTTTACTCCTCAAAGTATCCCGACAACTTTTGCTCCATAAAGCCATTTATTCCCATAGAGATCCAGAAAATAGAAATAATTGATGATCAGCAGTTTGTTTTAGGAAAAAGATTACTTAATCTGGATAGCTTTTTCAAAGAGCCAATGGATTCAATGGATATAGGGATTTTTACTACTGATGCGGAGCCATCTAACATTGAAGAGAAATTTCCTATAGAAAGCATAGAGTTTAAATTTATGTGCACAAATGTCGGAGCCCGACTTTTACTCCTTCCTATTTTACACACTTGTGAATGATATGTTTACATATAACTTTATCTTTTTCCTTGCCTCTTTGAGCATCTTTGATTAATTCTGATATGCGACTCATACAATTGGTCAACGGTGCTCATTTGGCGTTTTCTTATATTTTGCTATTTTGAATTTCCTTTTTCTTACTTTCTTTATTTAAATCCAAGACTCTGGTCATATATCGATGTGAATCGGTGCATATCGTAAAAAAGTTCACCCAACGGGCTAGAGACTTGTAGTAGTTCATAGCTATTATTCCGCTTTTCTTTCTATATTATTTTTGTACTCCAGACTTAATTAAAAATGTGTGTACCCTTTTTAATCAATTAATGAACTAAGTTGAAAAATTATTATGTTTGCATTTTTTTTTTAAATTATATTATGTAATGTTTTAACTATAGGAAGATGAACTCCGCTATTAAAAAAGCTCTAGCATCTGGACTTGAGAACTGTAAGTTTTTTCAGTAACCAATAAATGCAATACAAATTAAGCTTCTATTTTATTTCAGATAAAGAAATGTTGCTTGCGGCAACTGCCAAGAGCTGCAAAAAAAAATTCAAGAGATGCAACGTAAGTAGCAACACAATGTTGAACTCAGTTTAAGGTTGAGTAAAGTTATTTTCGCAACCATTTTTCAGAAAATATTGAGGAACTCAAATCGGCATTGAAAGCAATGGAAGGTATTATATAAACTTGCAGTTATTCCAAATAATGTAATGTATTCCACAGGTAAAACATTGCACCAGAACACCGCTGTTATGTCCGCACTAGCTGAAATAAAGGTGGACACAGCGCGTATAATTAACCATAAGGAGACAGCATTGGATATCCAAGCACTCTTTCCCATACGAAATGCGGAAATGCTAGAGCAAATGGAGAGTAAAATTGTTACTTACAATAGGAAAGATTGCCTAAGTGTTTTTTGGAAAAATACAGAATACAGGGCTTTTCGCATTTATAATACTAAAATAAAAACTTATGCAAAACACAAATCATGTAAAAATTTCAAATTATTTCATCCATTAGTTGATGGCTATGAGGAATCAGCTGCGCCATTCGGTCTTTCGAAATTTGTGTGAGGTCTTGCACGAGTACCTTGTGATGGACTTTAATATATCTGGAACACATGGAAAGAAGTCCCTAAGCCGTTTTAAAAACTTTTATGATATTTTATTAGGTAATCATTAAGAAATAAAAAGATATACGCATATTTAAAATAAAAACTCTCTTTACAGAAGCTATTCAAATTCAATCGAATCTAATGAATCCGTCCGAAAACAGCCCTCCAGAACGTCAACTCAGGCATGCTCTGCAGTTGATGAATAAAAGACATTTCAGGCGCAAGTCTGATAAGTAAATGCGCTATTTAAAGCTTTTATATTTTTTAGATATTATTATTCATTATTTTGTTTGTTTATTGTATTAGTTTTGTAATTAATTTAATTATCTTTATAATTTAATTTGTATTCAAAACCAATTGTAATCAATGTTTTTATAAAATTGAATGTTTATATGTAAAGATTATTGTAAAGTTATATAATTTAAATTGTTATTTTTTTTGTTTTGTAACTAATTTTGTTCATTTTGTAAAAAATATTATGCAGAAATAAACTAGTTTATAATGTGTAAACTTAAGCTACTTTCATTTTTGGGCGGGATATGTGCCAGTAAAAAAAAAAATAAAAATTTTAGACCATACTCAACCAGTTTCCTTCTAATATGCAAAGGACTAGTAATTTTCTGTACCAGGGGGACTAGTTTTCAATTGGTTACGAAGGGACTAGTTGCACTCCAGAATAGAAGCAACTTGTACAATTCCAATTAGGAAGCAACTTGTTACAATCTAGAATATAAGCAACTAGTTTTGACCCATATGCAGGCGAACCAGTTTGCAACCAGTTCAACATCCTACCCAAAAATTCTGGTTGCTTCCTATGACAAGCCCATGTTAAATATACTAGTTAGCCGCATGCAATCATACTAGGTTTGGGACACACAGTTTCACCGTCGGGGTAGTTCGGAACCAGTTCAGGACTGGTTTTTTTTCCTGCAGGGGAACTACTCTCAGCAAATTCTCTGGCGTTGCCATGCTCTTGGTGCAAAGCATGGTATAACTATACAGGTAGTCTAATCCGGATCACCGAATTCTTATTTTTTGTGAGAGCGAAAAACAGCGAATAAGCGGGAAAGCGAAAAGAAAACCACCCTCGTTGCTGTTGTTGTGCATAGGCAAACATACAAAGGTACATACATACATACATATGTATAAAAAATGTTTTTTTGTTGCTGATGCTTGCAACACCAAATTAACCGCTGCACAAAATAACTGCATATGCTTAAAAACTATGCGCAGACACAACCTTTCATGAAAATTCGCAACGAAACTAAAATTAAGAATTTTCGTGAGAGTGAACTTAGGGAATAGACTACCTGTATAATTCTACCATGGTGCAAAGCAACAGACACGAAGTTGCTTGTGCATGACTTCGGCTCTTGCTTAGAGAGCGTGCTTGCTCTCACAATGCTAAAGCACTCCAGCATTAGTATGCCGTGACTTTGGTGCTGTGTGGCAAAAAACAAAAAATCAGTTTATGTTTAATTTGCTACAAGCTAAGATCGCGCTACGCAAATTATTGATTTTAAAAAGGAACAAATGTTCAAAGAGGAATGGAAAAATGAGCGGCGCGATCTAAACTTGCAGCCAACTAAACATAAACTGATTTTGTGTTTTCTGCCAAACAGGCACCAAAGCATGGTAGAATAAACAAGGTATGCTATTCCCGAAAAATTTTCGCAATTCGAACCTTATTTTAGTTTCGTTGATATTTTTCACGAGAAAGGTTGTTTCCGCGCATAGTTTTTCAGCATTTACCGTAATTTTGTGCAGCGGTAAAAAATAAGCCACTCTAGTTGCAACCATCAGCACAAAAAAAAAATTTTTTATATGCTTGCCTACGCACAACAACAGCAATGGGGGTGGTTTCGCTCTCTCACTTTTTCGCTCAGACTAAAAATAAGGTTTCAGTGCAGTGAATAGCATACCTTGTTTATTCTACCATGCACCAAAGCCAAAAAGCAAGCACGCTCTCTAAGCAAGAGCCGAAGTCATGCACAAGCAACTTCGTGTCTGTTGCTTTGCGACGTCAGCGTCGAAATACGTCACAGCGGCAGAAAATGTTCAATACAAGCGCAAAAAAAAAATGCATATGTATATTTTGCCGACCACTGGTGTAAACGAAAGAATGGTTTTTGTATGCATTGCGTGAATACAACACAGCGACATACATACATACAAGTGCCAGTGTTTGCCATTAGCTTGTGTGCCAGCTCATGGTATAATAACAAGGTAGCGAACGTTGAGACGGCGCTCTCGCGGTTGACATGCATATTTCAGTTCAGTATGAAAGTAACTTTGTGTTGGAAGGTTGTGCAGCCGCTTGTTGTCCAAATGCCGTCGGCAAAACAAATGCGTGAACAACGGATGCATATAAAAATGTGTAATCTGTTCATTTCATTTTTATGAATTTTTAAAATGACTGCGCACTAATAGTAAGGAACACATTTGTTATTAGTGCGTTGTCGTTTATAAATAAAAATATATATGTAATTAAACAAATTTCAGCAAAGCAATATGTATTAAACAAACACATTTTCATATGTTTTGCTTGCCCCCATGCTGTATCACCCTCTCTCACTACTAACAGCACAAAAAATGTTTTTTCTTGCTCACACTCACATACTTCTTTGTTATTCTTCATTCCCTTTTGACATGCATACGTCGGAGCGTGACGCTACCTTGTTATTATACCATGGTTTTGTGTCTTTGCTTTGCACAGCAGCGTGGTTTCGTGTCTTTGCTTTGCACACATAACGGGCTGCGCATAGCGGATCGCGAGTAACGGCCGTAGACAAAGTACAGTGGGCCAGCGACGGTGTATCCGAAACAAAACTAAAAAGTGACAGTGGGCGAAAGCCACGTGTTAACAAAAAAAAAAAAAGAAATTGAAAGATAAAGAGGGTTAAACAGCTATCAAGTGACATGACAGTGTAATGAAAATAAAACTAAATTAAGTCAAGTGAAATAAAGTTTATAAAACGAAATAAAATCTGATCATAACTGAACTGAAAATCAAAGTGAACCAAATAAAGAATTAAATAAAAATTTAATTTCAAGTGGGAAAAAAAAATGGAAAACGGTTTTGATAAATAACCAAGGAAGAAAAACAGTGCGAAAGCCCACGAAGTGAACGGGGCGAAGTGGAAAAGAAAATTAAGAGGTTGAATGAAAGTTAAAAAGAGAGAGTGAACGAAAGGTGACAGTGGTTGAAAAGTGGAAAAAAAGGAGAAAAGACTAGTACCAGAAGTTAAAGTAATTAAATAAAATAAAATTAAATAGAATAAAATAAAATAAAATAAAATAAAATAAAATAAAATAAAATAAAATAAAATAAAATAAAATAAAATAAAATAAAATAAAATAAAATAAAATATAATATAATATAATATAATATAATATAATATAATAAAACTGAAACGGAAGGAAAACAGTTAAACAAGAGCCAAACGAACACAATAGAATCGAAAAAAAAAAAAAAATCAACTAAACTAAAATAAAGTAAATCGAAATTTTAATGGAAAGGAAAACTAAGGAAACTAAATAAAATAAAAATTGAACCGATAAAACTAAATCAATTAAATTAATAAAACAAATCGAAATTAAAGACGAATCAAATAAAAGCTCATTTGAAGGGGAAAATCTAAAATCAACAATAAATACAATGGAGGCAAAAACAAAAGACAACACAGTAAGCACAGTAGACGACACGCAGGTACCCCAGAACAAAACAGAGGATACGGGTGAGTCCAAATGGGTGGGAAAGATTAAGAACCCAGGCGTCGGCGTACGCTGAATTGCATATCGACGCAAAGAGGAGCTATGCAACATCCTCACTGAACTGGGCATGCCCACAGAAGGCAAGGTAGATGAGCTGAGAAGGGCGCTGGCAGCGTTTGTCTCAAAAGGCGAACACACACCAGACATTTGGACGAAGTTGGCGGAGCACGAGACCCGCTATGCCAAGGTGGCAGACCAAGGGCGCACGAGCGTGTCGCCCAGCAGAGGCGCAAGCCCTGCGCCACCGTCCCCCCAACCTGTAAGCAGCATCCCGTTGCCTCAATCATCGTTGGCAGTTCCCCTTTTTACACCCACTCATCGTACCAGCCATCTCTCAGCAGACCCTGCAGATCGACTAATTCAACCAAGCTTACCTTATCGCGAATATCGACCTGAATTGGACTCGGATGCTCACTGGTCAGTCCCAGCGCGCAACTTACCGCTCCCGCAGGCAACTAGAAACAACGTAATTGTACCAGATAAGGTTCGAAAATGGGGCGTACGCTTCGACGGCCGCACAGACGCGCTCGCCCTCATCGAAGAGTTGGAGGATAAAGCGGCAGCGTACCATATCAACGTCAACGCCCTACCCGCAGCCATGATAGAGGTGTTGACAGGCGAAGCGGCGCAATGGTTCCGGATGAGCCGATTATGCGAGGCGTCGTGGGCTGAGCTCCGTCGCATATTTTTAGAGTTTTTTCTACCCCCTCAGTACATGGAACGGTTAGAAGATAGGATACGAGCACTCCATCAACAGGATCGAGAAAGTTTTAAGGCGTACTCTATCGCCATCGGAACGATGATGTACCGCGCTGGGTATACAGAAAGTCAGCGGCTTTACAGGACTTACGAAAACGCTGCACCCGAATACAGACTACATATTCGCCGCCATGAATTTGCAGACATCGCGCAACTCACTCAGCTGGCGTGCGAATATGAGGTGGTCAGGGATCAGAACCGCGCGCGGTCAAGTAGCAGCAGGCGCCTACGGGAAACAGCAACAGTGCCACCGGCGAGGTTTACCGGCTTGGTAACACCCGCAAGCAGCCCGCACAACCCTTTTAGGAGCACACCGCGACAGGTGGAAGGATTCGGGTATGAGAACTCACCGCCAGCGTCGAACGCCAGGCCGCCCGACGTGGAGGCAACGAACAGAATGATCGGCCAGGCGAGCCAGCAACCGTACGACAGCAGACACGCATGCTTTAGATGCGCGCAGCCCGGTCACATGGCCCGGGAATGCCCCAATGCCTTGGTGGTGTTCTGCCGGGTATGTGGACGACGAGGGCGCAAGACTCAGGAGTGTTGCCAGCGACCAGTCCAGGGAAACGGACAGCCGCCCTACCAGATCCGGGATCAAGTAGCGGCGCAGCCACCAGCAGCCCGGATTTAAACGATATACTAAAAATGGATGGGAGTCGTATCATCGCAACGGTGCAGATTGGGTCGCAATGGCAGGCTGCGACGATCGACTCAGGAGCCTCACGAAGCTTCGTGAGTGAGGAAACGGCCGTAGCCTTGGCGAAAGAAGGCGAATTACTGAAGATAAAGACACGCATTCGGCTGGCAGATGGCACGAGAGTAAGGGTGAACAAGGTGTTGAGGCTGAGAGTCGGATTGGCAGACGCGCTAGTCATCATGCCAATGCTCGTCATGCCCGCAATGCTAGACCCCCTACTCCTAGGTATAGATTTTTTGTGTGCAGTCGGAACAAGGATGTGGTGCGCAGGAGCAGAGCTGAAGCTAAGACCCGCTGCGTTACCGGAGGAGGACCCTCGACTGCGACCAACGGTGCTGAGGATGGGGCCCGAGACATCACAGGGTGAGTCGCTAGGCCAGCCAGCACAAGCGAGGAACAGGATGGAGGCAGGGAAGCCAAAGGCTGAGCAGTTGAGCAGCAAGGTGGAAAAACGGGAAGCTCTGAGGGCTAGGACCCAGGGCAAAGCGACAGGAGGCGCGACGACGTTCGGCGATAAAAGCGTGATCACCGCGTCAAGGGAAGACCAGGGCCAGAATAAGAAGGCCGGAGGGTTTGGACACGGTGAGAGGGGCCGGCAGGGTCGCCTCTCCACCGTCGGCCACGACGCGGAAGGCGAAGAATTCTAAGAGGCAGGTGGCGCCGTCGATGGAAAAAGCAGGCGAGGCCTCTTCATCTACATCAACGGCGGCCAAGGGTTCGGGAGGTGCGAAGATTATGGCCGCATCTGAAGCCCGAGGCAACAATCAAGAGGCGATCACGTCGGCTGATCTGGAGGCGGCGAGGGAAATAGGCGAGGCCATATCCCCGGCGGCAGATGCAGCGATGACGCCGACCACCATTATAGAATGCGCAAAGGTCATAACGCAGGCAGCAAAGGTGGATGATGAAGATTCCCCCTGGCCCGCCGACCTTAAACCAGAGTTAAAAGAATTTCTGCGGCAAGAATTGGCGCCGTTTGAAAATATGCGAGGCTTAACCAATATAGCCGAACACAGGATCGTTTTGAAGGACGACAGACCCATGAAGCAGAGGTATTACCCGAAAAACCCTGCAAAGCAAGCTGCCATTAACGAGCAGGTGGATGAACTGCTGAAATCGGATGCCATTGAGCCCTCCCACAGTCCACATAGCGCCTCGATCGTGATGGTACCGAAAAAAGACAAAAGCGAACGAATGTGCATTGACTACAGGATATTAAATGCGAATTCGGTTCCCGACGCGTATCCAGTTCCAAGGATCAATCATATACTCGAGCAACTGCGCAACGCTCGATACATATCTACATTGGATCTCAAGAATGGGTATTGGCAAATCCCGATGGCGGCCGACAGCAAAGAGTACACAGCCTTTACAGTGCCCGGGCGTGGCCTATTTCACTGGCGAGTGATGCCATTTGGACTACACTCGGCTAGTGCCACATTTCAAAGAGCTTTAGATTCGGTGATCGGGCCTGATATGGAGCCGTACGCATTCGCATATCTGGATGACATCATCGTCGTAGGCGCAACCGAGGAGCAGCACGTAGCGAACCTGCGGGAAGTACTGCATCGTCTTCGCAAAGCTAATCTGAAGATTAATCGGAAGAAATGCTCATTCTTTCGAAAAGAATTGGTCTACCTTGGTCACGTGGTGACAGGCGAGGGAATCCGCACGGATCCGGCAAAGATAGAGGCAATCCAGAATTTGAAGGCGCCCACCAACTTGAAGGAGCTGCGGCAATGTATCGGTATGGCATCATGGTATCGACGATTCGTACCCAACTTTGCCTCGATGATACACCCGATGGCCTCACTATTGAAGAAAGGGAAAAAATGGGCGTGGAACGAGGAGCAACAGGCGGCGTTGGACAACCTAAAGGAGAGCTTGACCACGGCCCCGGTACTTGCTTGCCCGGACTTCAGTCTCAAATTCAAGCTACAAACAGACGCCTGCGACTACGGGCTGGGAGCCAACTACACCGCCCCCGCTACCGGCGCTTATGCCACCACCCGCGAGGCGCGACACGGTAGCCATATCCGAGGTGGCCGAGGACGAGCCGCCGGAGAGCAAGTCATCACCCACGGGGAGCGACTCGGCGAAAATAGCTGACGTATCAGACGACCAGCCTTCCGGCAGTGGGCAACAGGAGACCGTCCACCCGTATGATGATCCCGAAGAGTGTCATGGCATCGCCGAGACTACGGCATACATTGAACGCTGGGGAGCACGCCTCGAGGCCGACTTGGTTAGGTGCGGCATACGCCGCACAGAGCCAGGAAACCCCGAACCTCCCGACGCCGGACTTGTCAGGCCGCCAGTAGGTTGGACGATTCGTACACACGATGGCACGTTATCGGGTGCGACCATTCAGGCCATTGAGGCCCGCCTCTCACGCGCCCAACCGGACAGAGGCCGCAGAAGGGTAACGGTGAGGGCAGGAGGGCGACAATACCGCGTTACCCAACGGCGCGACGGCACGGTATGTGTCGTCCCTATCGAAGGAAGGGGGGGGTGTGACGAAGCTCCTAAGCTCCGCCTCAATTAGTTAATTATATTTGTTATTAGATGTAAGGTTTGCATTCTATTTCGATATAAGTTGGATATATGGATTTTTCAGTTACTTATAATTATTATTAGATGTAAGGTTCTCATTATTATTTAGATGTAAGTTGAATATATGAATTTTTCAGTTTACTAGTTGTTAGTTTGGTATTAGATTAAGTGTTAGAAAATAAAGAAACTAAAGATATCGATGAGTAGAAATCGCTTAAACATCGCCACGTCGGGCTGCCAACCCAGGCTGCCGATAGCCTTCGATCGGCAAAACGATAGACGGATATCGGCAGGCTGTGGTACGAGCCGGCGTGGGCGATTGAGAAATAGAACACGAGGAGATAGTTTTGAGACGGCAAAGCACACAGACGTGCAGCGGCATAACAACAGACAGATAGTAAAACGAAGGGAAAAGAAAAGGTTAGGGTGAAATCAAGAAAAGGTTAGTCTACGGTTGTGGGTATAGAGAAGGAGAGATTAAACTAAATAAAATTATAAAGTGAATCGAATCAGCAAGTGTTTTAATACGTCAAATGTTTGGCGCCGTGTGCAAGGCGCGCGTGAGGAATAGAACGCCGTTGTGAACGTGAGTGTGTTAGTGCTTTTCGCTATTCTCCCATCCCCTACCGCGTGTATATAAGAAACCAAGCAGGCCTCGCCTCTTCGGTGATATATATACGCTGGCTCAGTTGTAGGTACGCGTAGGCTTCGCCAGCCACCACAACTCCCCTACCCCTCGAACACGGATACGGTCGCGAGGGCCTCGTTCAGCGACGTAGTCCATAAAGATCCTACTGTTGGTTAACCGTGCTGAGAGCACGCCAGCCACAGCCACTCACACACACGAACTGCACTAAACGAAAAGTAAAAGGTACGTATGTATGTATGCAGGTACGGCTAGGACAGTTTCTAGGCCCCCTACGCTGCCCAGTGTCTCAGCAAATTTACAAATTAGTTGTAAGTTGGCCCTGGAGCAGACTGAGTTATACCCCAGCACCAGAACTTCCTTACAGTACATATGTACATATGACTCAATAATACAATATAATATTTTTTTTTTTAATGTTATTCAGTCGACGCATTTTTTTTAAATGACAATTCGCTGAAAAAAGAGAGCCACCTTCCCACAAAAAATAAAAACACAAATACATTTAAATGTTGCAAAAAAATTTATTTTTTTTTATTTATGTACATATGTGGCTTTAAAATAAGTCACTGACTTAGACTGAAATAAAAGAACCACCTTCCCACAAAAAATAAGAACACAAATTTATTTAAATGTTGCAAAAATTTTTTTATTTGATTCTTGTGACTTAAAAATCCTGAAATGATAATAACCTTGAAAATAAAATTTTAGTTATTTTTTTTTTAATTTGTTTTCAATATTCTAATCTTTTTGGCAGCTGGTTCATGCCTATTATGCATCGTTTTTAATTTTTTACCGCTTTGAATCTCTTCCAAAAGCCGTCTCGTTTTTTTTTGAAGTAATATAACTATAAGACTCTTAAGAATGGTTTTCCTGTGAATGCTGCATGAATTTTCCAATGCAAACCACTCAGGAAATTCTTTGTCCGTTTCTTGAATGCATTCCAGCATAATATTTTTACAAATATTTTGTTGGTGCGCATTGTTCTCAAAATGTTTTGCGAGTACCCTATAGTATAGAAATATTACATATTTCATAAAATTCATCTGAAGAGGTCTTTAATAATAAAACATTTTTGCTGAAAATAATTAGTTGTTCTGAATGTTTTTGAATCCCTTCAATTTTTGAAAGTTGCTTTTCGCACACATTGGACTTAAAGTTGTGTTTTGAAATCAAATAGCCATCGAAGTATCTTCGATATGCCAGTTCTGCAGGGTTTTCATACAAAACATGGCTCTCGTCTTCAATTTGGACTGTTTCTACATATTTTTCTACATCTGTGTCTATGAAAGTTTCATAGGGAGAATACTTTGTGGTATGCACACTTAAGTCATCATTTACAAAAATGTCATAAATGTCATCTTCATTTTCACAGTTGGCACCTGACTCGATTGGCTGCTTTATAACTTTCATAGACAAAAGTCGAGCCAATAAATATTGCATTTCCCTCACTGAGGGATTAGAGTTTGCTCCCAGTTTTGAGCGAACTATAGAAAAAAAGTTTTCTAAACTATCTTGATTAAACCGGGAGAGAAATATAAATTCGATAGAGAAGGTCCTCACACAATTTGATTATACTTTTTATTGTATTAATGAACCCTTCGTGGCAAAAACTTTTTTTTAGCAAAACTTTAATTGAATTTAAATAAGACAAAAATTCTATTAGTCTATCTTTTACATCATTTGTTTTGGTTAAGGGCATTTTTCGATTTTTGTTGATTAATTTGTCATTTAGCAAATCGAAAGCATTATTGAATGTTTTGAGGAATTTTGCCGTAGAGAAAGAATTGTTCTTATTATCCTCACTAAATGCGTTATTTGCATGACATATTTCAATTGCATTAGCTACAGATTTTGAAAAGACCTGTGCCATGAACTTTACTCGCATTTTCTCAAATGTGTTTGGATATACATGTGTTTGGCTCAATTTCGGCACCATTCTTGTTGTAAATGATGCTTTATCAATATCGTATATTACCAAGGCTATCAAAAAAGTATAAATTATTATCAGGTGACAACGATTTGAAAAGAGATCTATTGATTGCTGACTGGTCAGTTACGATTGCTCGAACTGTAAGACCAATTTCATTAATTTTCCCTAAATTTTCCAGCAAAATTTCTTGAAGCTTACTTTTATTTACAGCTGATGTACAATAATAGGATAAAGTATACTTCCAGGGACTAAATATTCCCTTTATTTGAAAAAATAAAAAGGAGTTGGCCAATTTTCTTTCTCCTTTGGAATTACCATAATCTACAAATCCATCTATTTGATCTGTTGATTCGTTATACTCCAATTCAGAGCGGCCATGCATTTCGTCTATGAGCAACACACAATTTTTGTCTTTTACACTTAATAACTCAGCGTGTTTCTGAATAAAGAAACACGCACCACTATCTATTCCGGTGGAAACTCTGAGTACTGGCCTCCAATTTAGCAATGATCTGGGATGAGGCAAAGGAAAACCCAAGCTGGATGTCATAAATGCATAGCACTTGGCAGATCTATAATTTAAGTTCAAAAGTACATTTCTTTCTAGTGGAAAATATTCATGTGAAGCTTTTTGCTTACACAAAAGATTGATAAATGTTTTTGTATTCTCATTTAAAGAAGGATCAATTGTAAAAGAATTTGCACGTAGTTCTTTGAGTTTTTTCATATTTAATTCATTATTTAATTTCAGCTCATTTTTATATACATTATTTTCCTCTTGTATTTTATCAAATTTTTTTAAAAGTTCATTGTATTGCTTTTCCAGTTCGAAACATTTTTTTTTATAAATGTTTTCATTTCTGCAATACAGTTTGCAACGCGGACAGTACATCGTGCATTCATCTTTAAGTATATTCACTTGAAAGTAGTTATCCGGTAACTCAGCAACTGATAAAACACCTCCAGACTTACTGCATGATATTTCTTTAAATGAGTTAATATGAACCGCTTTACTCTGCCATAAAACATTTTTCTTTGACCTACCCCTCGAAGATGTAGCCACTATTTCAGACCCAACTTTGTTTTCATTTGTATTTGTAAAATCATTTTTATATGAAGCCACTATTTCAGACCCATCATTGTACTTTGTATTCTTTAAATCATTTTTAAATGAAGCCACTATTTCAGACCCATCATTGTACTTTGTACTTGTAAAACCATATTTGAATGGAGCCACTATTTCAGACCCAACTTTGTTTTCATTTGTATTTGTAAAATCATTTTTATATGATGCCACTATTTCAGATCCATCATTGTACTTTGTATTTGTAAAATCATTTTTATAGTTTATTTTTACATTTTCAATATACATAATAGGATGTGCATTTTTTTTAGTATATTATCAAATATATAATTTTTATAAAAATGCTTTTTGCAAATAAAAAGGAATTTATTACTTACACTTCCTTTTTTTATGTTACAAATTGACATCCAGTAATTACGTTTTTCTACGTTACTTGGAAAAGAAAAAAGTTTCTCCAGCCTCGATGTGGCCAAGCAGCCCGCAATGCAGCATGTTCTATAATGTCCAGAAAAGGGAGCGACAAAAAACGGCAAATATCTTGGCTTTTCGTTGTGCCCTAAAATGAAAAGTAAAATAAATTTAAGTACATTTAATTTATTCAATCACATTTGGGTATTTCCATAGAACTATCAAGTTGCAAACGGAAGTTAAGTTATAAGGAAATGTCTTTGTACATTCTTTCTTCTTTAATTAAATATGGTGCATAAACTACAGGTTATATTTTATTTAATATTTATCGGTAATAAAAATCAAACCGAAAATTTGTAATTTTGACTTTGGTTGCTTGTAACTTCTACAATTTTTGCTTAATATGTATAGTGGTAATGATACAGTTGATTTTTTCAACTATGGAGCGCTATATCTCCGCTTCTAGAAGCAATATACAATAAGTTTCAACTAGTAAATTGTAGTTTCACAAATTATAAACATTATAGGAAAAAAAAAATTTCAATATGTGGTTACATTCAGGGCAAGAAGCAACGGAGAAGCAAAATTCAAAAATTTAATGTTATAGCTTATTTGATACAGCAGCTTTGTTGATTTACTTTGCTTGTACGCATCACATTCGAACGGTTATTTTTTTTATTTACGTCTTTTACATGCATTCTGCTTCAGTTTTGCTAAAATTTTAATTTATTTGAAAGCGAGAGCTATTTGTAAATGGACGCATATTCAAAAATGTGACAGGGCACTACGTTTGAGCAGAAAGAGGTGGCTATATACCATTTAAAGAAAGAAAAAAATTTCAGAAAAATATCAAAAATTTCAAATATTCCATTTGCAACACTTTCGCATATAATAAATATATTTATTCAGGGGAACCGTATAGAAAATAAAAGACGAATTGCACTAAATAGCATTTTTATTGCTAAGAGGAAGCGTTTAACACGCGGAAAAAGCAAAATAATCCTATGTTATCAGCTCCAAAACTGTCCGTGGAGGTACAAAAATATTTGAGCAAGTTCTAAAGCACCCAAAAAGTTTATTACCGTTTTCTTTCCTCTTATCAATTATTAAACATTGTTAATAAATTATTATAAAATAACCTGTCAATCGCCGTTTAAACTAAATTAATATCACATGTAGTTAAGGAGATATTGCGCTCTAAAGTTGAAAAAGTAAACTGTATCATTTAAGCTGTTACCCACTGTACGTTATTACATAATGGTAATTGGCAAATTACCCTTAAAACACTTTTTTACGAAGGTTCATTTTTCGTGTAAGCTAGTGTAATTTAAAACCAAAAAAAAACATGTAATGATAATATCACAATTAAATCAATTCGGTTTCCAAACACAACTTTTTACTTACCCAATTCTAAAGTTGGCATTGAACCTTTTTTTAGTTTGCGTGGCCCACGGCACTCAATAGAAAAGTGGCGATCGCAAACATGAGCATCTTTAACAATATCAATTGGATTAAGATGCATATTTGCGCACCACTCCTCTTTCTTACCAATTGGTATCGCAAAAAGGTGCTCTCCACCAGCACAACCATTTACGACACATTTACGTGTTTTATACTCCATCATAAAATCACTGATTGAAAACACGTCTACACTTTGCAAAACGTAAAATTTTAATGACAAGTCAAATCGAGAATAAAACATACATTCATATGTACATATGTACATATGTACTATATATATGTGTACACATTAGGGTGGCCGCCGCTGGTATGGAGGATTTTTAAACCGTTAATATCAATAACGCCACCGCCTAAAAAGTTTCCTATTTACCTGCATATAGCGCCTGTAAAATTTAAAGGCGATCCAAATGTGTTTGATGGCCCCGAAAATAGGTCAAAGATCATAATTTTCACTTTTTCCGTTTTTGACTGTTTGAATATTCTACATAAACTTTAAAAACTTATTTTTAAACCAACAAATTATGATTCAAAAAATTTTATATTTATCAAAACATAAATAATTGAACATTTCTTATGACCTTTGGCCTATTTTAGCGCCCATCAAATACATTTGGATCGCCTTTAAATTTTACAGGCGCTATATGCAGGTAAATAGGAAACTTTTTAGGCGGTGGCGTTACTAAAATCGTGAGATGTTGCAAAAATTGCCACCCTAGTACACATACATATGTACGTCTAGGCAAAAGTGTCTGTTTGCCGTGGGGGTGGTGGGAAGGGTCCATTGCATTGGATGGGCAAGTTAAAGATTATACAATAAGTATATGAAAGCAATAGTGCAAAGTGCACTAAACATTAAGATGCAAACAGCACATACCATTTTGGCTTTGTTTAAAAATAAAGTGTATGGCGATGCAAGCAAAGCCGAGTTTATATACTTACATATGTATGTATACATACTTTCATGTTATGTACATAATAACATTTTTGCTCAGTGAGTACGATCATTGAGCGCAGGACATGCGCAATGATACAAAATGGTTTAGTATGCGTACAGATTACTATGTATGCATACAAGGCGAGCTTGAAAAGGAGAGCCAAATATGTAAGTATGTGTGTCAATTTTATTTGCTGCGTGAGACAACGAGCAAAAATAAAAACCAACACCTTGCCATTTGATCTGTAACAGCAAAAGACGGCGGTAAGTTTCGGATGGAATATGTATACATACTGATTTTTTTTTTTTTTTAATTGAAACATTTTTTATTTTCAGATGTCGACATATACCTATAATATATACCAAGAATCGGTAGCAGCGGATGGTGGCGGGCAGCGCGGCGGGCGGCGTCGCGGATGGCGAGGTGGCTGGCAAGGTGGTTGGCGTGGTACCCATCGGGGCAGCGGTGGCTGGCACGGCAACCCACAATTGCCGCCCACCAACAATGCCGAAGCGAACAGCTTAAACGAGGAGTTTAACGCAGCTCGCTTAAATTACCAACGCCTAAGGGCTCGAAGACTGGAGCTCTTCGGCCCCAGTAACGGCCGCGAGCTTCGCTTCGTAAGGCGCGCCTCGGAGCAGCAGCAACAACAACAACAGCAGCAACAACGAGTCCCACGGCAGCCGGTTCTTTGTACCGGAGTCGACGCAGGTCAATTCAACCTGCCCAAGGGCTGCCAACCCCCGAATATCTCGGATGCCCACAAAATGCAGCCCTTAGAGTTGCAACAGGTTGCCATGCAATCGTGCATGGTGACCATCTCCACCAAGAAGTGGGCATCCTACCCGTCCGAGACCATTGCCGTATGCTGACCAGACAATTCCTTATAAATTCAACCATTCCCACCCACCCCAATCACAACATTTTCCTGAATCCACTGTCAGAGAGACCTAGACCTGTCCGACTTGACATCCGCAGCGAGCTTCCTGCCATTTCTGATGTAGCTCAACTTCCTCTTCCAATAAAGGACAGACTTCAAGTTATCCACACGGAGTCAGTGGGTAATTTCATTACAAACTCTAGATCGAACCCAGTCTTAGGCTACAAGCCTCCCCCTATAGATCCGTCCGAAAAATCGCTACCAAGGCAGCAAAGAACTGTCTTGTCCCAACTCCGCTCAGGATACTCTAAGCTACTAAATAGCTACCTGGCGAGAGTCAACCCAGAAGTAGTTGATGTATGTCCACACTGCAGCAGCAGCCCCCATAATACACAACACCTCTTTATGTGTCCAGCGAAGCGCACTGGGCTCACACCTTCATCCCTTTGGACAAATCCGACCGAGGCAGCTCGCTTCCTCGAGCTGGACAGGGTTATTCTCTAATGTTCTATAATCTTTCTAACTTTCTCCTTTTCTTTATTTCCATAAAAACCTGACAATCCACATACGAGAACAAAAGCCACAGCCTGAAGAAAAAAAATAAGCATTTTGAATTATGTTGGCTTTAGTTTTGAATAATAATTTTGTTAGATAAAAATAAATTTTTTTGTGATCAAAACTAATTATTTATTGAAAAATTTAAGAGCTTATTTTTAAAGGTGGGCTATTATTGGTTTTTGTGGGTTTTTTAAAGCATTTTAAACACAGTGGAGGTTCACCTTCGCAATATCGGCAGAACGTTGTAACCCTTTTTGTAGTCTTTACAGCAAAATTTCTACCTCGTCGGGCAGATAAGGTTTTATAGCATTCACGGCATCGTTTTCGCGACTTTCTTGCAGTTCCAGAATACTTCTGAAGAAAATTTATAGTTCTTCTATGTGCTTGCGGTTCTGTAGGCATTTCATCCAGGAGCCGATCAATAATGCTTTCTCTAAATTGTAAAACATCCAAATGCTTGGTACCCCACTTCTGATGAATATACCATGCATTAACAATTGATGTTGCGCAAATCAACTCTATTATCATTTTTCTGTACCATTTTACGGTTTTGCGTAACGAATTGTAGTATGATGCCACCTCGTCTTTGTTTCAGTTTTGCTTCTGGTGGCAGAAATTTTCTATTTACTTTTACAGTGCCACATATATTAGTTGATTTATCTAAAAGCTCTTCAGCTAAAGGCACACTTGTATAGTAACTATCTGTATACAAAGTGCGTCCTTCAAATAACAATCCATCCATCAATCGCATTACTACGTCATGTGCATGACCTTTTGATGTGGAGTTTACATTCTTTCCAGTGTAAATTTCAACATTGTATGTGTAGCCTCCAGTCAAACATAATTTGTATATTTTAATACCATATTTATGCCGTTTTCCTGGAATGTATTGGCGAAACATGAGTCGCCCTCGCCATGGAACCATGCTTTCATCTATTACGACATTTAAGTTGGATATTCAACTATCTGCATTCCATTAAATGATTTGGGATTAGAGTTATAAACAATTAAATATCGCATAAGTCGATTTGACTAATTGAATATCAAACTTCATGCTTTGGAAAAAATGGAATAAGATATACTTTTAGTTTTTTTTCGTTTTTCAAACAATTTATTCACACAAACGCAAAAATCATGTTAGTCGATTTGACTAACATTGTGTGTCTAGGGTTAAAAATAGCATTTATAAAAACGGGGTTTAGATTTTCTATGTTGTGATAATTATTATTGTTATATTCATATTATTATTAATAAAATATTAAATTAAATATTAAATTTGATTTATTTAATTTAATTATTTTAGCAATAACACCGGCATCAACAGCAGCAACAAAAAAAATGTTTAAATTTAATTTTTCTTTTATACAAAATTAAAACTGACTAACATTGTGTATCCAATGTTGGAATCAAAGATATACATATGTACATTGTACATACATACAAACATATACAGTATGTCAAGAAAGTGTTTTTACACGGGGAAAAACATCAAATTTTATGTTTGTTCGCAAAAATATATATTTTTTTTTAATTTTTTCATAAAACAAAGTATTAAGTATTGTAACGACCTCTGGTTAGTCCAGAACAACGGCTGGGATAGCTCAGCTATGCCCAGGGTAAATGTCACAACAAAATTTATATTTGCTGAGACTTTCGATATTTGAAATAAAAACACAATTCGTTTTAAGTTTTAAATGTATATTATCCGCCGTTTGCGGTATTTTCTCACCACACTTAATTTGAGCCGACACGCTCGCTAGAATTACAAATCTCTCTTTGAAACAAAATAAATGATTATAAACGAAAGTTTGAAATATTTAACACAATTTAGACAAGGGATAGACAGTGCGATGTTATGCTGATCTTAGTACTAAATATTAAAACTAATTTCCCTCCAAGACCTATGGGTCTGTCTTGGTGGTACGCTATCCAGATAAAAATCCTGATAGCAAACGCTTTTCTCTTAACGAGACGCTTATCCAGATATAAAATCCTGATAGCAAAACGTTTATTTATTATGGCGAGGATTTCTAAGTCTAACGTACTTTACAACTACGCCTCTTGGCGATACGCTCACCCAGAGGTTTGTCCTGGTGGCAAAACGTCTCCTAGAAGATGGATACGGACGCAGTAACTCCGTCGCGGTCGCACCCGGTGCGCTACTAATTAAAATGTCCTTCTTGCTTCTGTGCAAGGCTTTATCTCATTAGCTTTTCCCGCATACGCCTTAAAATTTCGGCACTGACTTTATTTTATTTATTTTCACTGCAATGATTTAAGCTATTTGCTTCTCTCAGACCTGTGGTGTCACAAGCTCTGACACTTCACCGGTTTCCTGCACTTCGTATATTTCTCTTGATAACTTGCACTTCACTTAGTTATTTCGGCGTTTAATTGACGCTTCACTGACTGACTGACTGACTGACTGACCGACCCAGATTTGGCTGTTGATCCGCCTTATATAGGCACATGATCGCCGCCAAATCCTGGAATTCCCGCCCAAACCTACACTACTAACTCCTAAACTGTACTCTGCCTATCTAACTACCTATTCTCCCTAGAAAGACAGAGTACGCCTTACCCACAACTATCCCTATTTCCTACTCTACACTCACACCTATGCACTACTACTTTCTCCTATTCACTAATACTCCTACCTATTTAAGCGCGCCAAAATCCCGGCCGCTATCTTTTCCCTAGTATTGGTGGCTTTTTATACTAATACTAGCGCGACTCAAGCGCGCCAAAACTGCTTCCGCTATCCTTTGCTAGTGTGAGTACTCTCTCCAGCCCTTGTTGGTATTGGTGAGAGTACTTTCACCAAGCAGTCCAAGCAGTGTCCCTATGGCCCTATTGGCAAACCTAGCTAACGTTGTGAGGTGGCGATTTGCCTCCTCACAGTATGGTTAATTAATTTATTTTAAACAATATAATAACAAAAAAACTTAGCATTCAATGTACCTAACTAACTAAAAAAAAATAAAAACTAAAATAACACATTTTCAAGCGTGTCAAGAAAGTGTTTTTACAACCCTTTGGAATTTGCTTGTGGGCGACCCCGTTACTTTTTTACCGTTTATTTTGCATTCCTTCTTTCTGCAAACTATTTGCTACTGTCCTAGCATCTTTGCTAGCCATTAGCCGATCGACTGTACTTGTAATTAGTGTGTTTTATGCAAGGAAAGTATGCCCGGAAAAAGAGTTTCATTTGATGTTGCCCAACTGGTATATTATAATCACCAGATTGGAAAAACAGTTCCAGAATTGTCCGAAATGTTTTGCTTAACAAGGCAAACCATTTATAATATTTTAAATCGTGCCAGCAAGGAGCATAGGCTCGAAGCAAAGGTAGCATGTGGGCGGCCGCGAAAAATTACGGACAGGGATGAGAGAATAATAATGAGAAAGGTGGGAGCAAATCCTCAAATTTCCGCTAGAGCTGCGGAACTTAAGGACGAGAGTGGGGTTGTTGTTTCCCACGAAACCGTGAGACAACTGCTAAACCGCAACGAGTACACATCTAGAGTAGCTCGTAAAAAGCCGCTGCTTTCCAATTTAAATGTAGAAAAGCGGCTATTATTCGCACAGGAGCATTTGGGGAAGGGATCCGATTATTGGGATGACGTCATATTTTGTGACGAAACAAAAATTATGATGTTCTATAATGATGGACCATCGAGAGTCTGGCGAAAGCCCCTTGCAGCGCTGGAAAATAAAAACATAATTCCAACCATAAAATTTGGCAAACTGTCCGTGATGGTGTGGGCATGCATTTCTCGCCAAGGGGTTGGAGAATTGGCGTTTATCGAAAATACAATGGATGCCCCACAATATTTGGAGATATTAAAATCACATTTGCCAAGTAGTGCCCGCAATTTTGGATTTTATTATGACAACAGGCCTGCTTTTAAATTTTATCAAGACAACGACCCAAAGCATAAAGCCCATATGGTGAGGATGTGGCTCCTCTACAACTGCAAAAAGGTGATAAATACTCCAGCCCAGAGTCCAGACATTAACCCAATTGAAAATTTGTGGTCATTTTTAAAGAAAAAAGTGGCAAAACGGAGCCCCAAAAATCGTGTCGAGCTAAAAGCCGCTATTCTAGAAGAGTGGCAAAAAATTCCTGAGACATACGACATGGGAAATTTGATTGATTCCATGAAACGTCGACTGGAAGCTGTTTGTGATGCCAATGGCAGGCACACAAAATATTAAAACATTATATTTTCCTTAGTATTACTTTGTAATTTAAGTTAAACAAGAAGTGTAAAAACACTTTCTTGACACGCTTGAAAATGTGTGATTTTAGTTTTTTATCTAATTTTATTAGTTTAATGCATTGAATGCTACATTTTTATGTTATTATATTGTCTAAAATTAATTAATTAGTTATACTTAATAGTTTGTTTTATGAAAAAATGATCAAAAAATATATATTTTTGCGACCAAACATAAAATTTGATGTTTTTTCCCTTGTAAAAACACTTTCTTGACATACTGTATGTTTAAACGGATTGTGTCGGCGCAATTTGTCCCTTTATATCGTCTCAAAATGCTGTGGGTGAAAAACACCCCCCATGAACCGCACACATCCACAATGCCAAGCACACGCAGCGGTTCCATACACATAGACACATGCACATGTTTCCAGCAAAACAAATGTAGCCAGCACAACTTAACAGCTGAGAGCAGTGCAGACAGCGTCTCTCGGTTTTATTCCATCCTCTTTACTCATATGCAAACACCAACCAGCTAACATTTTAAGCCAGAATGCCGGAATGTTAAAGTCAACTTTAACATTCCGCTTTTCTGGCTCAGAATATGTTAATAGCGTTCAAACGCCAACGGCCGTTCTTTCGCCACTCTTTAGTATATACTCTTTGGTGAAAGGTTGTGCAACTGCCGTCGGCAAATAATAGAATTTGTCCTTGGGTGAGTTTGTTATAGTGCTAAGAATTAAAAACAATAAACAAAGGTTAATCGGCATGAAAAAATATCTTAAAATTTTATTGTAGAATACATATTTTGAATAAAAAAAATTTGTAAACTAAACAAACCGAGTATTTTATTTATTAAAGAGAACAAGTCCATGTACAAATCCCAGCAACAAACGATCAACATTTCAGCAACACAAACAAGCAGCAATAGCAAAACAAACATACGAAATGCACAGCAAGACAGATAAAAAGATAGTTTTTGCCCACCCTTATGCTTACTCGCTCTCGCTACTGTAGCAAAGGGGGTGTTTTCTCTTGCTCATACATACACATTTTCTTATGGGTCCGTATTTTTCGCTTTTGTCCTCACCTTGTATTATTCCACCATGGCCACGGCTTTGCCGTGAGAGTAACAAAAACTGAGAGAGAGAGAAGCAAGCAAAATTACGAGCTGGCACACAAGCTAATGGCAAACACTGGCATTTGTATTATGTATGTACATATGTATGTCGCTGTGTTGTATTCACGCAATGCATACGAAAACAATTCTTTCGTTTACACACATACACATGTGCTGCGTGCTTTAGCTGACCAGCCGCGGCCGCTTTACTCCCCTCTCAATGACTCATGACCACCAACACAACGTCAGCGTCGCAATGCGAAAGAGAAAATCAAAACAAACTAACGTTTTTTTCGTTTTACAAAATTTCAAAGTTACTCCCATAGAAATTCACATTCATTCATTGACGCATTATTCACTCACGCATTGATTCATGCCCAAAAATGCACAATGCCCAACAATGCCCAAAAATGCACAACGCCGCCTAAAAAGTTTTACTTCAAAAATTCACGTGCAGTACAAGCACGCGTTAGAAGTAAAACTTTTTTCGCCCCACTCACTTTTATACGCTCCTTTTATTTTTATTTATTTTTGCCGTCTTAACATTACTTTTGAGTCGAAACGGTGCGTTAACAATCAATTTTATTATAATAATTTTGAAAGTGAAAGCATTCTCGTTCCAGAGGCATCAAATTTGTGATGCCAATTTTTGTAAAATTTATAGCAAAAAGAAAAGATCAAGTCAAATGATGTATAATTTTATCTTTCTGATGTATGATATGTTTATATTAAAGGCTTATATTCGTAAGAGATAAATTGTTTAAATTACGCATAGTACCGTTGCTTAATGGTTTAAGGACTATCCAAAAATTATCTATCAAACAAAACATGCATATATTGGCCACAATTTCGACCTTTCTCTAAGTTTGATAGAAAAAAAGATATCATGGAAAAACCGTACCAACATATGTATATTGTCAGGGGCGGTGCCACGGCCCCTATCCACAAATACGAAAACTCGGTTTTAGACTTACAGCAAGGCCACTAGCAATCCCCGAAAGTTTCATGCATTAAGTATTTTTTTCCACATGAAACTCTTCGTTTACTGTACTAGTAGCGCACACACACTATATAAAACCGAGTAACTACTCTGCCGAGCCATCAAACAAACGCAGTTGCGTTATAATTTGTTTGCAGAATTTAATTTAGAGGGCTAAAACTATTGCAATATAATATATCAAAAAATCACGATTGCATTTTTTAGATGTTAAGAATGCTTTATACACTTTACTAGCTTTAACCGGAACCGAATTAAATGACCTTTTAAAATGTACCAACATTTATTACCAGAGCAAGATTCTTTTTATTTAATGCTGATGAAATCATAAATTAACTTAACAATTCCGCCTTTATATTAAATAATGCGGGATTATGTACGGTTGCACAACTACTACGATCCTTGCCAAAATGTAGTTCACAAATTGACTAACCAGACAATTGAACAGAGCAGAGCGAGACAAAAAAAGTGTTATTGAAAAAATGCAAGAGAATTACAACAACAACAAAGCAAAAAAACGCAGACGCTCTCAGTAGATGCCTAAATTGTTATTGTTTAACTCTGCAATTGCTTTTTGTACTTTCTTAGGCGCTCAACGCAAAGAAAACGTTATACTATTTGCACTCCTTAGCTGAAACAAAACGTGAGCGTGGGTTCAAGTTTGCAAACTTGTCAATGTAAATAATATACATATAAAAATTTGTATTTACCTACATTTTAAAATATTACAAGTAAAAATACAGTTAGCTCAATATAAGTAGCTTAAATATTAATACGAATATTCACAAAAACATCTTTAAACATCACTTTTACTTTTATCTATCACCTTCGCTCTTCCAACGCATAAGAAGTGCGAATAGAACAAAAGCAATAGTAATTGCTCTGCGCTGAGCGCGTACGAAAGCAGCATAAAAAGAAATAGAGTTAGAGTTAAACAATGTTGCTGACGCGCGATGCTGCTTGGCTTTGTTGTTTGTGCAACTCTCACCTCGCCCGCGCCTGCTTCTACATCATTCTTTGCGCAGCGCGATCTTATTTTGTAGCCAGCCAAACAGCACCAAGGCCACGGAATTGCCGGCTGGAGTGTTTTAGTTTTGTGAGAGTAACAAAAAGTGAGCGAGAGAGAGAAGCAAGCAAAAATATGAGCTGGCACATGGTTATAATACACTCACATGCTACTTCGTTATTCTTCTTTCCCTTTTGACATGCATACGTCGGAGCGTGACGCTACCTTATTATTATACCATGAGCTAATGCATGCGCACTGGCACTTGTATATATGTATGTACACAGAGCACACAAATTATTCGGACACTTCGAATTTGCTACTTTGAAGCCCAATAACTTTTGATGTAGATATGATAGAACAAACATTTTAATATTGAAAATACAACATTTTCCTTACATGCTTATAAGTATAATTAAAAACCATAAAACTTCGAAAAATATGCATAAAAACTTAATAAAACTAAAAAATGAGCGATTTTTACGCACAAATACATATTTATTATTCTGACACTTGTTACCAAAAAAGGTATTTTGTTAGAAAAATGTCTTTTTTTTTACATTTTATGTTTGATAAGGCTGCCTTTGGGTTTTATAATGTCTTTCAAGTGATGCCTCATATTTTTCAAGAATCTATTGATCACCTGGGAGTCAATCTTCTCGAGATGTATAGTAATATATTTTTTTGACGATTCCTTTAGTGTTACTTGGTGCTACCTTTAAATTTATTCAATCAAATGTCAAGGGTATGTTACACTGAAGACTGGAGTAGAGTTTTCAGTTGCTTGCAATTACGTATTAACCATTCCTGACCGCTAATTGCGTCAAATTCATAAAAAACCTGCGTTGCCAAAGATTTAAACAACTCTAGATCAACGAAATCTGATAGAAGCTGTATTTGAAACTCCAAAAAATTCCATCCCAGTAGTAGACCAATATGTGAAGAAGCATTGCAATACAAAATTTGTACTCAAAAGGTACGCCATGGAAGGCACGATGCTATGTTTCAAATGCTATATGCAAATTGCAAGGCACTAATTTTGGTTGCTAATGTAACCAATGGCTAGAATTCACCAAACACCAAAAAAATAACCCGAATTTTATTTGGTAGATTATAATTTTCATCGAAAAATCAGTCAATCAAATCTTGGTAATATTTTTGGTGTTCACGCAATGCATACATACAAAAACAATTCTTTCGTTTACACCAGTGGTCGGCAAGGCCCTACCCCATGGGGTAGGAGTTTACACGTACTGTGTTGCACACAAAACACATGCATGTGTGCGTGATTTTTGTACTGAACTGCTCTCAGCAAATTCTCTGGCGTTGCCATGCTCTTGTTGCAAAGCAACAGACACGAAGTTGTGCTTGTGCATGATTTCGGCCTTGCTTAGAGAGCGTGCTTGCTCTCTCAACGCTAAAGCGCTCCAGCATTAGTATGCCATCGCTTTTGTGCTGTGTGGCAAAAAAAAACACAAAATCAATTGATGTTTAGTTGGCTGCATGATTAGATCATGCTGCGCAAATAAAAAAATAATTAAAAGTAAAGGGACGGCATTGCTTTGCTAAAGCTAATGCTACAGTATAGGACGCTTTTTTTTTTGCGGGTAAAGGGTCATTATGTGCATATTGGGGCATATTCAGCTCCTTCTAATTTCTGAAACCTGTCATGCATTTTATTATAATGCCTTTCAATGTAATACAATTCACATTGTGAGACAACACGATGACAAATAACGCATTGCGCGTCGCCATCCATATTTTCAATGAAAAAAAATTTCTCCCACCCCTCTTTAAACATTTTTCCCTTTTAATTCAAAAATTTGCGCAGCGCGATCTAAACATGCAGACAGCTAAACATCAAGTGATTTTGTGTTTTTTGCCACATAGCACAAAAGCGACGGCATACTAATGCTGGAGCGCTTTAGCGTTGAGAGAGCAAGCACGCTCTCTAAGCAAGGCCGAAGTCATGCACAAGCACAACTTCGTGTCTGTTGCTTTGCGGCGTCAGCGTCGAAATACGTCACAGCGGCAGAAAATGTTCAATACAAGCGCAAAAAAAAAATGCATATGTATATTTTGCCGACCACTGGTTTACACACATCCACATGTGCTGCGTGCTTTAGCTGACCAACCGCGGGCATTTTACTCTCCGCTCCATACCATGACCACGGCACGCTCTACTTCGTGTCTGTTGCTTTGCAACGTCAGCGGCGCAATTCTTCAATGCGACAGAGAAAAAAAAAGAACAAACGCGCCGAAAACTTTGACTAACAAAATTTCAAATTTACTCCCTACGAAAAGTCACAATGCCGCCTAAAAAGTTTTACTTCAATAATAATTTTACAGATGGTAGATAGTAGATAGACTATAGGGACACTGATAATTGTAACACTTCCATAGATGATGGCACTGATCATTGTGAAGACGAAAATGAAAATCTCTTTTCATCTGAATTATATGTGGAAATCAACTGTTAAAAATTGATTGCACTTTGCTTTATTCGAATTTTTCATATTATTTGTAAACTAAAATATAAATTGGCATAAATGAAACTAAACTATAAGTATATAATTAAAAAATCGCGTCATTAAGTGTGCATTATTAAAAAACCACACCCAGCCAAAATTCACCATATGTTGGCGGTGGGAGTGGGCGCTTTCGGATCGATCTGAATTTTATATCAGTTCTTATATATGTCATTACGAACAACTACTTTATCTTTCTGGCCCAATGTGCAGTGATAACACAAACAGCGCGAAACTTGTTGCAAAACAAATAAAACTAGACCGTTCGAGCATTTGGCAAAACAGTTCCCTTTGTTGATATTGTAGTACATTGTAGACCATTGTGGAACATTATAGAACATTGTAGATTATTGTAGAGCTTTCTAGAACACTCTAGAACAGTGGTCGGCAAGGCCCTACCCCATGGGGTAGGAGTTTACACGTACTGTGTTGTACACAAAACACATGCATGTGTGCGTGATTTTTGTACTGAACTGCTCTCAGCAAATTCTCTGGCGTTGCCATGCTCTTGTTGCAAAGCAACAGACACGAAGTTGTGCTTGTGCATGACTTCGGCCTTGCTTAGAGAGCGTGCTTGCTCTCTCAACGCTAAAGCGCTCCAGCATTAGTATGCCATCGCTTTTGTGCTGTGTGGCAAAAAAAAACACAAAATCAATTGATGTTTAGTTGGCTGCATGATTAGATCATGCTGCGCAAATAAAAAAATAATTAAAAGTAAAGGGACGGCATTGCTTTGCTAAAGCTAATGCTACAGTATAGGACGCTTTTTTTTTTGCGGGTAAAGGGTCATTATGTGCATATTGGGGCATATTCAGCTCCTTCTAATTTCTGAAACCTGTCATGCATTTTATTATAATGCCTTTCAATGTAATACAATTCACATTGTGAGACAACACGATGACAAATAACGCATTGCGCGTCGCCATCCATATTTTCAATGAAAAAAAATTTCTCCCACCCCTCTATAAACATTTTTCCCTTTTAATTCAAAAATTTGCGCAGCGCGATCTAAACATGCAGACAGCTAAACATCAAGTGATTTTGTGTTTTTTGCCACATAGCACAAAAGCGACGGCATACTAATGCTGGAGCGCTTTAGCGTTGAGAGAGCAAGCACGCTCTCTAAGCAAGGCCGAAGTCATGCACAAGCACAACTTCGTGTCTGTTGCTTTGCGGCGTCAGCGTCGAAATACGTCACAGCGGCAGAAAATGTTCAATACAAGCGCAAAAAAAAAATGCATATGTATATTTTGCCGACCACTGCTCTAGAACTTTGCCAATATACACGTGTACGTGTGTGAAATTGTTTGTACGAAGTGCGTCTCTACGCCGACAGAGGGCGTTAAATTTGGTTCGAGTCCAGAATATCGGTGCGAGTCTCCGCTCTTTCGACAGAGGTCACTTTTTGGCTTGTGTTGAATACGAGGGCGCTATGCCTAGTAAAGCGAGCAGTCGCTCTGCTAGCATGTGCAGCGACAGTAGCATCGTCGCCGCCTTATTGCCAGAAGTGGTGAAGAATAAGCGGGAGAGGTCGTGTGCTACGCGAAATTAACCAACGCCGGACGACGCGTCAACTGCGAAGCGGTGCGCCGTTGAGAGCGCAGCTGAAACCGTTGCCTCCGCCGTGATACCGCCACCACTTCGCGATCTGGCTAAAGTTGCCGCCGTCGCTTTTCCTTCTGCCCCGCAGCAGCCAGCTATCGATCGTGTGCGCAAGACCGCGTTGGCGATCGTCGCTGAAGGCATGAATGCCATGCTGATGCACGAGGCACTTGAGGAAACCATTGGGCTCAACAAAGCGGATCGCAGGAGAATTTACGACGCCACAGGTCGCTATGACGAACTAATCATGGCATTAGTAGTCAAAAATGGTGAGCTGTCCAAAACAGCCGGATATATGCCCCCACCTGTTGCCAACCAACGCCCCAAGTGGCCTGTTGAGACATGGTCAGCAGTAGTGACGAGCCGGGAGCCGAACATTTCGGGTAAGCAAGGTAATGAAGGAGGGCTGTCACCAAAGAAGTCCAGACAAACTTAACACTGGAGTTAAGTGAGGATGCAAGAAGGGTGTGTTCGTTAGTGTTAGTGTTCGCACTAATACAGGAGCCTCATGTAGATGCCGCTGGACGTATAACAGGCCTCCCTGTAAGGATGCGCTTATACCCAGACAGGCGAAATTAGGCTGCGTGCGAAGTGAACGATTCGACTATCTGTATGCCCATAGCGCCGCTTACCACAGATTTTGGCATATGCGTAAGTGTCATAGGGAGATATGGCACTATCTTCCTCTGCTCCGTATACTGCCAATTCGACTGCGAGATGGAGCCGTACCTCTCGTACTGAGATGCGGTGCTACTGCAAGCCAGTAGCGATCCAGTCCATCCAGCGTCCCCCATGTGGTTCAGCAAGCTCTCAGCGCACTCGCTGAGGCATCAGAACCATATCCGGGGTGAGCTGCTGTCTGAGTGGATTTTGGAGAGCCGTGCTAACGTGCTGAATATACACACCGAGGTGTGCACCTACCACCAGCTGATCACAGGCGCTCGAAGTGACATCGATGTTAAGATGGTCAACAATGCAGCGTCGATGTTGGCCACACTCGACTGGAAAGTGGATGATTGACCACAACATTATTACTGTTGTGGCATTATTACTGTTGGCACTGCACGGTGGCGATTGTTCAGAGATGAATTGGTAAGACTGGCAGCTGAACTTCCGGAAAATTTCGCGGAGACACGGCCACAGGAGCAAGCATCTGGACTGCGCTTGATTGTACACGGTGTGTGTGATCGAGTGTTAGGCCGCAGATCGCCAAGAGCCATGAGGAAATTGGTTTGGCGGAATACCAGCCTTAGTACCAAGCGCTGTGAAGTCAGGAGACTCATGCGCAGGCTCCAGAATGCACGGCGTAGTGACAACGACGATGCTGAGCGACTTGCTATTGACCTACGAATTTCCGTACGCCAATACAAGAGGCAACGCCTCGTTGGATAGCACACTGATGGAGGCAAGAACACCGAGATAGGGGCACTTCAAACGGTCGGCAGGCTGGTCGTTACATGGCACGACTGTGCGCGAGTGCTCTTCCGTAACTTTTTCCCAGTTGCGGAGTCTGATGCACCCATTGCCATTCCGCATGGTGCTCCTCCAGCCCTCGAAATATACGAGGTTGGTGCCTGCGTCGCTGGGTTTAAGACCAGACGTTCGCCTGGCTTTGATGGTATCACCGGCACTATCTGCAGGCAGATATGGTGTGCCATCCCCAGCATCTGACAGCACTGTTTTCACGCTGCGTGGCTGAAGGCTGTTTCCCTGCAGAGTGGAAGCGACCGAAAGTGGTTGCGTTGCTAAAAGGGCCCGATAAGGACAGGAGCGATCTTGTTTCTTCAATTCGGCTTCAGAGCAGAACTATGTGTGGAGGATGCCTGGAGACACGTTGGGAGCACTGTCGAGGCCAGTTCGGCGCGATATGTGCTCGGAATCTTCGTGGATTTCAAGGGAGCCTTTGACAACTTTGAATGGGATGCCGCCAAATCGTTGACTCAGGATGCAGTGAAGCCAGCTTGTGGCGAAGTTTCTTCTCTGGCAGGAGTGCAAGCATGGTCAGCAGTTATGAAGAAGAAACTGTTCCGGTGACACGAGGTTTCCCTCAGGGGTCCATCAGCGGTCCATTTATATGGAACCTGATGATAGATCTACTTCTTCAGCGCTTGGAGCCGCACTGTGCGCTCAGCGCGTATGCAGACGACCTGCTTCTCATCGTGGAAGGCAATGCGCGCGCTGCTCTGGAGCTGAAAGGCGGCGAACTGATGTCCATCGTAGGTGCTTGGGGAGCCGAAGTTGGAGTAGCCGTGTCCACCAGCAAGACATCCGTCATGCTGTTGATGGGCACACTGTCTCCCAACAGGCGGCCACTACTGCGATTTTCTGGAGTAAATCTGCCATATGCAGCGAAATGCCGATTCCTGGGCATCACAGTCGCCGAGCGGTTGAATTTTCAACTGCATATCGCGTCTCTACGTGATAGGCTGGCTGGAGTCGTTAACGGCTTGGCACGCGTACTGCGGGTCGACTAGGGTGTCAGTCCTTGCGACAAGCGGACCATATATGCTGGACTCATGGTGCCTTGTGCACTGTTTGGTGCTTCAGTGTGGTATGATGAGACGAGCAAACGCCAGGAGGCACCTGCTGTCCTGCCAGCAGCTCATCCTGTGTGGCTGTGTATCTGTGTGTCATACAGTTTCTACTGACGCCATGCAGGTACTAGCTGGAGCTCCCCCGTTTGACCTGATTGCTATGAAATTAGCAATTAGGTTCAAACTGAAGCGTGACTTTCTGGTTTTAGTCAACGTGGCGGATTCTTGCTATCTGGCCATTGATCGCTTAACGCTTTCCTGTATGCAAGGTGCTTGAGCAACACGCCTGGCTGCACATTCTTTGTGTCTGCCCGCTGTATGGAGACGTGCGTGACCTTGATGGACTACACGAAGTGGACGAAAACTGGATCGTTTCTGGAGTGCTGGAGACACTGGAGAGGATGAGGCTGCTGACAGCATTCGCCGATGTCGTATTTTTGCGGCGTCGGCCAATGATTGGTCCACTGCTGGCGGATGGGTGACCAGTCCCGGGCAATTATGCCAAAACTGGCGGCGTTCTCCAAGTCCGAGTCTGTTGGGACTGAAAAGGGAGGGCCAACCGAGCCCTTAATTTCGGTACCACGGGTTGAGTATACGTCCAAGCGTACTCATTGAGGTCGGGCCCCTTTTGGGAGTATCGTGGTGGCTGTGGTTGATACCCAAATCGCGGGTAGAGTCAGCTTGGCTCGGCGTGGTGTTGCTCTTCAACCGGGTGCTGCTAGCCATAAAGCAGAAGAGGTGATAGATACACCTCGCTCCACAACATGCCCGACAGTATGCTTTCCAAATTCGTACCAAAGAAATATCAGCTTCGGCTGATGTCGCTGAGGGGCGTTAATTGGCGCATTAATCCAGACTCACTGTGTTATATGTACACTCAGGTTGTATATTTGAACACCGTGGTTTTAATCCTGCAAAGGAACATGCCACGTTAAATAAACACACTGCACAAGATAAACATAATTCCAAATTTGATAAGCGCCTTGCACAGCTTGCATGCCAATGGTCTTCAAAAACAACAAAGAGAACTAGAAGCCGTTTTTAGTCTCAAAAACGTAGATGTGTGCCTAGTAGCAGAAACACATTTTACGAAACATTCGTTTCCAGCAATATAACGTGTACCACACATCTCACCCTAGCAATAAAGCACGAGGAGGCTCGGCAGTAATTATTAAAAAAACATTAACACAATATGAGGATGTTAAAATATCAACTGAAGAATTCCAGACTACTTCTGTTACAACGGAAGTAATGAATGAAAAGCTAACATTTGTTGCTGTGTACAGCCCACCAAAACACACAATAATGAGCCAGCAATATAAACAACTTCTTAACACATATTCACACAGGCTAATAATGGGTGGTGACTTCAACGCAAATGGGGGTCAAGATTGACAGCAACAAAATGCAGAGAGCTGCTTAAAGCAGTCGTAGCAACTGGATGCCGCGTAGTGTCTTCAGGAGAACCGACATATTGGCCAACCGATCCAACGAAGATTCCTGACCTAACTGACCTTAATGTGTGCAAAAATATTTGATTAACAAAACTTGTTCATGCCACAACGGCATGAGAGGGTTAAGTCACGCTCCGTGCTGAGCATCTCCCAAAGCTCGCTCTCAGCTCGCTCACCGATCGTAGGTGGTGGTACTGTGGTGAAAAGCACCCGAGCACTCATCTCGGCTTCCGCTATGCTGAGCTGAGCAGCACTAGTTTTTTAGTTCTTCCATAACAATTAACGTAAGCCAGAGAGTACCAAATAGACAGAGGCGAAAATTCACTCCGAGTTCGAAAATGTTAAAAGTTTAGCCCTGACGAGGGCTCCCAAACACAATGCAAAGCAAAAACAAACGAAATTCGAAATTGCTTCATATTGCTTTGCTTTGCTCGAACACAACACAACACAGATCCTTGCTTTTGGTTTGGTCGAACCGAACCTAAGTGAACGCAAAAACGTCACAACACAGCTCGATCGAACGCTTGCTTTTGCTTAGTATACTTAAATAAAATTTTGTACATATATCAATATACAAGTCCTGTATGAAAATGGAATTAAAATTTTATTTTATATAAAAAGGATTATTAGTATTATTTTTTTTTTTATATAATTATAAAGTAGAAGTTAATTCTAAGTTATAAAGGGTTTGTAACCAGAGCAACGTAGACCTTCAGGCTGTCATTACAAATTATGGTCACTTTATTGTTTTAAGCTTAGTTAAAAATAAAAACAAATTTGTAAAACAAAAAACATTTTTAATATTCGTTAAGGAACTTGTAATTTTTTTAATTTAAAAGGACCATTCATATAAAAGCAATGCCGTTCTTAACTCAATCAACACAAACGCAGCCAGCAGCCAGAGCCAATGCTTGCTTTTGCTTAGTTATTGTTGTTCACCGCAGCTTTTGCTTGTATACGCATATTTGCAAATGCAATACGGTAGTGGCTATGGATGAGAGGAATGAGAGTTTGTCTCCCAATCCAATGAAACAGAGATCAAATTCCAATTTTTTTTTTATCATTTTTGATATTTTTTTAAATTTTCCTTTTTTTTGTCAAGAAAAAGTTGTATTTTTCAGCACAAATTTTGAGGTTTTGATCTGCTCAAACAAAAAGATTGCGTTACGTGCATTTGATCGCGTACCAACAGGCTTATTTTCGCAGGGTGTAATAAAAAGGTAGCAAGAGTTTCAAGGCATTCGTGAATTCATTATTATTTATATATTTAATTGTTTTAAATACATATTAAATAATAAAATTACTTAAGAACTAGAGTACTAGAAACAGTGGCCTCTTTACTTGCAGTTAATAATAACGCAATGACCAAAACTCTGTTGGTTTTGTTTCGGGCAAAAATGTCTTGTTGTGTGCGCCACATGCGAAACCGTTCAGCATAATGATAGCTAAATACTCTTCTTCGTATTTTTCGCTTCTTATGCATGCATTTGTTAGTGTAAAAGCAAACGCAATAGCAAAGTGTCATAGCAGCCACATATTAGAAAAGGGTATGGAATGCTCTGAAATGAAAAATTTACAAATTTGGCTGCGGCTGAATTTGTGAACATAGCCGAAAGCCAACAACGAAGCTTAGAGCCGAGTTCAATTGTAAGAACACGAGAATTGTATGTGCTATTTTTAGATTTTCCTTTTTAACTCTCTCTGCTCGCCCGCACCATGGTATTTGCGTTACACTTCTTAGAGTTTATAATGTCATTGGGCTGCCGGCCTTGGCTAACAAGCGCTGAACTGAATTTGCTCGAGATTCAAATTAAATGTAGGTATTACTTAATCATCATTTTTGACTTCTTTCTTCTCTATTTCAATTAGTATGCAATTTATTTTTTGTAATTTAAGCAAAACAACAACTAATCATTTGACATAACAGTTTTAGTGAAAACAAATGTAAATATGTAAACATATCTAGATTTTTTTTTTTAATTTAGTTAATTATAAAATACATTTAATTATGTAAACTGATTTAATGCAACAATGTTTAAAAAATAAAACGAAAAATGTTTTTTTTAAAAGATCACAAAAATCATAATAAAGTTGTAAAATATTTCATTGAATACAATATTCACAAATATACAAACGTGCATGAAAAGCAAAACTTACTTGGCTCGACTGCAATGCCTGTATTCGATTTTGTCAACGCATTATGTTTAGTTAATGCTTCGCTATTGCTGATTGTTATTTACTACAGTAAGCATAGAGTTTAAGCTGGAAAAATATACTTAGTAGCAACTATCATCACTGATGATGATTCATCAGTTTGTTTAGGACCCTAATTTAGTCTTAAACAGAGTTTTCAAGCGGCATGTTGCCCTTTCCCGCCTAAAAATGGTTGGTGTGATTTTTGCATCAATATTTTTTTTTTTGCTATTAAAGTTAGATTCATGTTTTTGTAATCAAAAATCATTGGCAGTAAAATCTAGCATTTTTCAAATAAAACTTAAATCAATGACTATTCAAAGCTAAAAAAGTGGAAATCGGTTTTGGTGTTTTTCACAAAATCTGCTCCTACCGCAAAATCGGTGGGACTTTCGCAAGAATATCCAAGGACTTTGTTGAAGCATGTGAAATTGTCTACAAAATGAGTCTTCTATCTATTTTTTAGGATTAATAGTTTTCCAGCAATCGAACAAATAAGCCGCTTGCAAACGCCACTTTTGTTCTACGCCGCCTATTTGCGTGGCAAAGCAAATATCCGCCGGCAAAATATCCTTTCCTTTGTCAAAATTGAATTTTCCGTTCAAAAAATCTAAACTAAACTAAACTAAGTATATGAAGTAACTTATGAAAACACATGACAGTTTAGGCATTAGGCACATACTATTTTCTTTGAAGAATGCAAATAAAAAAATAAATTTGTATTTTTTTAATATTAAAGAAAAACTAATGTTATAAACAACTTTGCATTAAGGAAAAGATTTAGTTGCACCAATGCAAATATAACTATTTGTCTTGCTGATAATTTAATTAAAAATTATAAAGAAAATAATTTAGGCTTCTTTTTATTTATTTTGCAGTCAGGGACTAGGCGTTACATTCTAGATTTATATAAAATACTTATCATAACATAGGGTACCAGTTCCTAGGCCTGTGCATAAACATCAAGACAAAAGCAGCAAGAAGCAGAGCCCAAGTCCACGCAAAAACGTCACAATAAACGCCAATGCTTGTCTTTTTGGTTTGATCGAGCCCAAGTCCATGCAGAAACGTCTCAACACAACACAGACCGAATCAATGTTTGCTTTTGCTTAGTTATTGTTGTTCACTGAAGCTTTTGCTTGTATATGCATATTTGCACATGTAGCACCGAAGCGGCCATGGGTTAGTTGAATGTGTGATTGACTCCCAATCCAGTGAAACCAAGTTCAGTTCCTATGTGGGATATTATTATTTTTTTTTTTAATTTTTAATATTAAATTAATTTTTGTTCTTTCCTTTTAGAAATTTTTTTTTTATTGTCAAGAAAAAATAAGTCTTTTATCACTTTTCTACAATTAATAGTTTACAGGAATCGAACGAATAGGTTGCTTGCAAGCGCCACTTTTGTTCTAAGTTACCTACATGCGAACAGCCGCCGGCAAAATATCGGCTCCTTTGCTTTGTGAGATTGTAGGCGATTGGAGTCAAAATTTAATTTGGCGTCGTAAAAAACTAATCTAAAACAAGCCTATTTAGTAACAATACTTTCAGTTATGAAAGCAAAATAATATTTAGCCACATTATATTATTTCCTTTTTTATATACATATAATTATTTGTATTGGGTAGTTTTTACCTTAAAATTATTTTCAGATATGCTGATTTAATTAAAAATTATAAGGTAAATAATAGAAGGCTTCTTTTTATTTATTTAGTAGCCAGGGTCAAGGAGATACATAATAGATTTTTATAATTAAACGCTTATCATAACCTAGGGTAGCGATTGAACTAAAATGTTTATATTTCTAAGTAAATGGCAAACGCAGCCAGAGCCAATGCTTCATATCGCTTTGCTTTGACCGAGCCCAAGTCCATGCAGAAACGTCACAACAAACGCAGCCAGAAGCACTTTGATCGAGCCTAGGTTAGGTTAGGTTGCACCGGTTGACCCCCGGGGGGGGGACACACATAGACTAAATAGTCCTTAGTGGTACCGGAAGTTGCGGCTGGTGTACAATGCACGTTAGTCGTCTAGTATGCGCGTGTGCTTGGCGAACGCCAGCAGCTTTTGAGGTGCCCTATCGGCTGCCTCTTCCAGTGAGGTAAGCCAGGGTTTTTCTAGATATTTTAGTCTCGATGTACAGAGGGCGGGGCAGTGGCAAATGAGGTGCTCTAGAGTCTCTCTGGAGTCTGTCTCCCTACATTTCCTGCATCCGTCGTTGTTGGTAATGCCTAGCTTCTTTGCATGAGTTGCTGTCAGGCAATGACCAGTGAGTATGCCCACCATACGTCTGCAATCTCTTCTCGGGAGTTCCAGAATATACTGGGCTAGTTTGCCGTTTATTTTCTTGCACATAGTGCGAGCCGTCTTGCAGTTCGTTGTGGTGTACCACCTTCTATCAGATCTAACTGCAGCGTTCTCTTCTGATCTGTGGTTGATCGTCCTTAGAGGAATCTTCAGATCCTCAAGTGACGGTTGACTCGATCCGGCTCCTTCCTTTGCGAGCATGTCAGCTTTTTCGTTTCCGTCAATGCCCTGGTGGCTGGGTACCCAGAAGATGCACACCTCCTTCTGGGTGTTTAGTGCATCTAATGCGTCCCTGCTTGCCAGCACACTTTTGGAATTGATGCTGAATGCTTGCATGGATTTGATTGCCGCTTGACTGTCAACAAAGATATTTATTCGGTTCTGCTCTAGGGTGAGCGCTAATTCTGCAGCCTTCTTTATGGCGAATACCTCCGCTTGGAAGATGCTGCAGTGGTCTGGCAACTTATAGGACACCTCCGTGGGTGGGTCCATACAGTATATTGCGGACCCAACACCAGACTCCATTTTGGATCCGTCTGTGAATATTTTTGTCGCTTGTTGGTCCATACCGATTTTCCAATCCTCTGGTCCCATTAGAGTGAGCGTTCTGGAGAAGTTGTTTACTGGGGTCATATAGTCTGTGCTATTGATTGTCACCCCTTCAACTTTACTGTGCCCGTAGTTCGCAAGGGCCATATTCCCTGCTGCACAAAGACGTTGCGCTGTCTTCTGCGCCAGCAGTTTGGCTTGAATATCTAAGGGGTGTACTCCAAGTATTGCTTCTAGAGCCTTGGTTGGAGTGGACCTTAGAGCCCCCGTTATGCACATCAATGCACGTCGTTGCGTCTTTTCCATTAATCGTAGGTATGTGGTCTTCTCTGTGGCTCTCCACCATACCAGAACTCCGTAGAGTAGCACTGGCCGCACGACTGAGATAAAGATCCAATGCATTAGTCTTGGCGATAGACCCCACGTGCTACTTAGCATCTTCTGGGATGCATAAAGTGCATTTGTGGCTTTCTTCACCCTTTCCTCAACATTGGGTTTCCAGCTCAGCTTGCTGTCCAGTACTATTCCTAGATATTTTACACTCATTTTGGGCTTGAGCGGAGTGCCGTCTATCGAGGGCGGAGTCCATCGCGGAACCTTGTATCTCTTGGTGAAGAGAATTAGGTCCGTCTTGTCCGCGTTAATACTGAGTCCGGCTCCTGTGGCCCACCTCAGTATTTCTTTTAGCGTAATGTCCATGACCGAGCTGAGTGTCGTAGGACATTTGCCCACGATAATTATGGCTATGTCATCCGCATAGGCAGTTATCTTTGGGGCCTTTCGTTTAAAATTGTATAGTATGTCGTTTACCACTAGATTCCACAATAAGGGCGATAGTACTCCGCCTTGCGGCGTGCCTCTGTGCGCCTCTTTTGTCACTGTCGTGGTTCCCCATTCGGCTCGTATTCTTCTACAGCTCAGTAGGCTTTGTATCCATAAGTATATGGCCTCTTGGGGAGCCTTAGTTCTAAGGCTTCGTAGTATAGCTTCCGTAGATACATTATTAAATGCACCTGAGATGTCTAGGAACGCTCCCAAGGCGTATTCCTTGTGGTGTAGGGCTTTTTCTATGGTGGCTACTAAAGAATGCAGCGCTGTTTCCACCGATTTCCCTTTAGTGTAGGCGTGCTGGTTGGATTCTACAAGTTGGTTCATGCCTTGTCTTATATGTAGATCCAGAAGTTTTCTAGAGTTTTGAGCAGGAATGAGGTAAGGCTTATTGGCCTGTAATCTTTCGGCTGCACGTGACTGCATTTCCCTGCCTTTGGCAAGAACACAACTCGTGCTGTCCTCCAGGAAACCGGAACGTGTCCGTATCTCAAGCATGCTTTGAATATCGTATCCAGCCATGGCGTGACTTTGTCTTTAGTCTTCTGCAGCATGGCCGGAATAACACCATCTAGGCCAGGGGATTTATAACTCGCGAAGGAGTCTAAGGCCCACTGGATTTTGGGTGGTGTGATAACGTCCCCAGGTACGTTGACCTGTTGACTGAAGCGATTTGTTAGCGAGTCGGGTGTGAGGGTGTCCGTGCATCCAGGGAAGTGCTCGCCTAGCAGAGCGTCAGTCGCTTCCTTGCTGCTTTCGGTCCAATGTCCCTCGTTCGTTTTCAGTTGACTCTGTATGGCGGGTTGACTCGAGAGTAGTTTCCTGAGTCTTGCGGTTTCTGTGACCTTCTCTATGCCTGAGCAGAAGGATCTCCAGGAGTCTCTCTTGGCTAGCCGGACTTGTTTTTTGAAGTCACGGAGTCTTGCCCTGTACTCGTCCCATACAATATCATCATCCGCTTGCTTTGCCAGTTTGAAGATATCTTGTAGGTCAGTACGTTGTTCTTTCAGTCGAGGATTCCACCAGGGTGGCCTGTGTCTCCTTCTGTTGACTGTCGTTTTGCAAGAAGCGTTGAACGCCTTTGTTAGATGAAGACAGAGAGTCTCTACGGACTTCTCAATGTCCTCTGTCGATAATATTACTGGTGGTGGTGGGAGTTTCCTTGCCACCTTGTCTTTAAACATCTCCCAGTTGGTGTTCCGGGGATTCTTGTACTCACTTTTGGTCACTACACACATAAACCTCGCCTTAAATTGGATGTACTTGTGGTCAGAGAAGGAGTGTTTGCTAAGAACTTTCCATTCTGTGACCGCAGTGTTCATACCAAGCGAAAGAGTTAGGTCAATGACACTAGATGAGGTAGGGCCCACATAAGTGGGTTCCTCCCCCCTGTTGGAGATACTTAGATTATACCCTAGTATGAAGTCTAGCAGTGACTCACCTCTCTCGTTGACGTCCCTGCATCCCCATACTGTGTGATGGGCGTTTGCGTCAGCGCCGATTACCAGGGGTTGCCTCTTCCGGCTCACCTCCTGGACCAGACGCTCCGTCTCTTCCGTTGGTGCCTCCCTGTCGTGCGCCAAGTAGCAGGATGCCATTAAAAGTGGCTCATCCTTGACGCCCTCGAGCGCTACGACCGTGAGGTCGTCAGTGCTGTAATTAGACATAAGATAAGCATAGATGCCCTTTCTTACCAGAATTGCAGTTCTTGCTTTACTTACGGTTGTCGGGTAGAAAGTACTGTAGTTGTTTGACTTTAGTCCAGAGACCTTGTTACCCGAAGCTATCCAAGGCTCCTGGACTAAAGCTACGTCGACGGACCCCTCCTCCAGGGTTATGAGGAGCTCCGCCGACGCCAACTTACTTTTGTGGAGGTTGAGCTGCAGGACCCTCAGCTGCATGGCTGTTTTCCGGTTCCTTCAGCTCCGATGGGGCGACTACTAGGGTCGTGTCACCATCGTCCTCCGATTCTTCGATGTCGAGACTGTGGGCAGCTTCGGTGATGGCTGCCACACCAAGGTCCTTTTCGACCTCACCAGCCTCAAGCGTATTCGTGTTTGCGTCATTCGGGTGGCGCTTTTTGAGACGTAGGTACACGTTACCCACGCCCCACGCCATTTTCCCGAACCTTGGGTAGAGCAGATTTTCGGCCTCCTTATTTATTTGGAGCACCATCTGCTGACCCTTCTCGTCCGGCTTACCCGCTTGTAGCACCACCCAGTCCTTGGTTGGCACGTCGGGATTCTGCCACTTAAGTAATTTAAGCGCGTGTTCCGTAGGGACCGCTCTCGGGAAGAGTACCTTTGCCTTCGGTACCGACGGAATCAGGGTTCTGTCGACTACTTCCAGCTTGGCCCCCTCCCAGGGAGCGTCCATCTTGGCCACAGTGTCGGTGACCCACTTCAAGGTAAGGTCATCCTTGCAGCTCAAGATCTTGACCCCGCTGAGCCACCCCGCTCCGTCGAACGTGGTGGGCTGAGCCTCTGGATCCTCCATCCGTAGGAAGAGAGCATCCAGGAGCTTCAGCTCCACCACCTTCCACTGCTCGGGTGTCATTTTGCCGTTGGGGTCACTGCGGTCGATGAGGGCGACGATCAAGTGTCGCCGCGCCACATCGCTCGCCGTTTCCTTTTTCGGCAGTGGCTTCTTTGGTGGCTTATGGTCAGTCTTATGGCGGGGCCGTTTGCTCACGGGCACATCCACCTTTTCTTGGTCAGCCGAGCGCTGCCTTTTTGTAAGCAACAGCTCTTCGACCTTGTTGGCAAATTGGCTGGTAGTGGCCTTCATTGCCGGTCTACTTTCATAGTATTTTCGGCCGTCTTCGATCTTTTGTTCGGCCCAGTCCAGCTTCTTTCTCTCCTCAGGGGTGAGATTCTTGCTGCTACTGAGCCGAGCTCTGATCTTCAGAGCGGCCTTATACTGGGCTTTAGCCTTCAAGCCCTCTCTCTTCCTATTGGGCCCGTCCCTACAGGGGGAGCTGGAACCCTTGGGCCCGTCCCTACAGGGGGAACTGGAACCCTTGGCCGGGGAGCGCAGGAGCTCTTCCTCAGCCTCGGCGCTAATTGAGCCTTGTGGCTCGCAGTCTGAGTCTTCAAGGACCGCAGAACCGCGCCACAGTTTGGCATCTCTTAGCGCCGTTGTTGTTGTTGTTGTTGTGGTGGCAGTAGCTGTACAACTGTCCTGGCCTGCTCCAACCAGTACAGAGGTGGTGTGACCGCTGGCGACACGCAGAGGGGTGTTAATCCCTCCGTGCCCGCCGGTGGTAGCAGTCACGCATTCCACCGACGTTTGGGCTGACATCCCAGCCCTAGTTGAATCTTTAGAGGACTCCAGCGCGCGGGGGTTTTGGTTGATTTTGTTCTTGGGAACCACCCCATAGCATTTTATGCCTAGCTGCCAGGCACCTCTGGCCATGGCTCCAACACAGCAGTACCAGACTTGGAAATCCGGATACTGCTGCGCTGTTGCCTCCGCTAAACCGGGCCCCCGCCCGCCCCGAGAAGGAAAAAGGGCGCCCCTGTGGGGGGGGGGGGGGAGAGAATGCCCAGCCGGCACCCTCTTGGAGGTTCATTTTCCACTTTGATTTGATCGAGCCTAGACCGTGCACTGGCCCGCGCACTCGTATTCGACTGGAGAACAGTTTTTGCCTGACTCTGGTGCTCGAGCCAGTGCTAAACAAGGTCCTTCCATTTGCCCAGCCGGCAATCCAATAATTAAACGTATGTATGTAGTGTATACATTAAGAGTGCGTGCAGTGCAAGTTACATCCAAGTAACATAAATCCAACTATACACATAATAACCAAAAAACAAAAAATACAACGTGCAAATCAAAACTACAAAAACAATATACATATAATTCCAACGGGAAAAAAACCCACCACCAGAATCCAACAAAATCCAACAACAAGTGCAGTGCAAAGTGTGTGTGAAAGAGAATAATGAAAAACGTTAACGGCCGCGCATACCCTACAGTGTAAAGGTTATATTCAGGCCTGTTCTAGATTTCGACTCGTTTTGAAAAGTCATAACCAGAGGTGGGCACGAAAAATAACGGAAAGAGCACTTTTTGCTTGTGCGCCTATCTTTCGCCACAGAAAAGACATAACGGAAAGAGCACTCAGTACAAAAAACGCCTTGGACATTTTTGCACCGAGTGCTCTTTCCGTTAGGTCTTGTAAGTGGCGCCTGCCAGACGCACACGCAAAAAACCGAGAATGTTACAAAAACAAAATACACACAGTGTGCGCTTTTATGGCCCTACTCGAGCATCCTTTTTTCGACCTTTTTAGACCGTAACGGTAGTTTTTATTGGTGCTCGCGACGAAAAATTCGCACAAGTACACTGAGCACAGAAATATAGTTAATTTGGCAACTGTAAGACCCAGTAATTTTTTTGGTAAATTAAAATTGTCATATAAACTCATATGACTTTTCTGTTTCTTTGAATGTGTTGCAAAATTTTGTCAGTGTACACGCACAAGCAGATCGTCGGCGACGCGCCGAGTTTACAAAAACAAAATACACACAATGTGTGCCTTCGCTCGACTCGCAGCAACTTACAAAAACAAAATACACACAATGTGTGCCTTCGCTCGACTCGCAGAATATTACAAAAACAAAATACACACAGTGTGCGAGTTTTATGGCCCTACTCGAGCATCCCTTTTTAGACCGTAACGGTAGTTTTTATTGGTGCTCGCGGACGAAAAATTCGCACAAGTACACTGAGCACAGAAATATAGTTAATTTGGCAACTGTAAGACCCAGTAATTTTTTTGGTAAATTAAAATTGTCATATAAACTCATATGACTTTTCTGTTTCTTTGAATGTGTTGCAAAATTTTGTCAGTGTACACGCACAAGCAGATCGTCGGCGACGCGCCGAGTTTACAAAAACAAAATACACACAATGTGTGCCTTCGCTCGACTCGCAGCAACTTACAAAAACAAAATACACACAATGTGTGCCTTCGCTCGACTCGCAGAATATTACAAAAACAAAATACACACAGTGTGCGATTTTTATGGCCCTACTCGAGCATCCTTTTTTCGACCTTTTTTCTTGATGTTGTTGTAGTGCTCTTTCCGTTATTTTTCGTGCCCACCTCTGGTCATAACGAGTGCATTCCGACAAATGGTGTTCTAGATTTCGACTGAGTTCGAATCGATTTCGAATCGTTTTCATTTCGAGTGCTATCGATAACCTTTTGTATTGAACAGCTGTGTGATATCGATAAGTTCACATTGTAGAGTTGCCAGAAGTTTTCGAACAACTAACTAAATAACTTATTTTTCTTTTTGCCAACATTTTTCTGAGCGAGAAATATTTTTTATTTATGTACAAATTTTGTACAATTTATTTTATATATATATTTCAAGCCATCCATTAATAAAATTAACTTCGAATTTACTTGTGCAACACGACAGCACATAACTTTTCGAAGTTCTGTTTTGTCTAAATCCAGAACACCTTACTTTCATTCCACTCGTTTTGGTTTTGCATGTACACACAATTTCCATAGACATTTTTTGTAATTAAAATATATGGTGAAAATTAACCTTGTTTCGTTCAAGTGAGCACATCTAAATTTTCTTAAAGCATTAAAAAATAATACAAAATGAATTTTAGTGGCATTAATGCGTTTATTTAAGTAAACAATGCAAAATACTTTTCATTTCGACAGCTGCGAACCAAACTTTTCAAAACGAGTCGACTCTTGTCGGAATCGAAATCTAGAACACCTTTCATTTCGATTCCGACAGATTTTGTCGGAATCAAAATCTAGAACATGCCTGATTGTTTCTTTAGTCTTTGGCGCCAAATTGTACCACACAAATAAAAATTAATAAATTTCGATTGCCACAATCATTGTGATAAACCAAAAGTAAATTATATAATATACATTTACAAAACAAAAAAAATATATATATATAAATAAATAAATAAAAATACATTCATATTTTTGCAAGGTATTGTGGCATCGTAGCAACCATCAAAATATATAAAACATACATAAAAACATACTCCAAAAAAGAATATTAAGATATTTTCCACTTAAATTCAAGCGCGAAGAAACAATATAAAACCAGTGCACTATAACCTCGTTGTATGAGTAGCTCTATTTTATCCGGTTGAGCATATCTCCTTCTCCTCTTCCGTTATTCGCGCGCGCGCTCTACACCCACACACATGCACATTGCCAAACACTTGCACTTCTGTTGTTTATTTGCACACTATCCGTTGTAATCCAAGAGCACTTGCACGCACTATCCACACCGACATAGTTGTACCCTACAACTATAGTCGAAAAATATAAAATATAACAAATACCTAAAAACTGATTTTAAATACAAAAAACATATAATAACAATAAATAAATAAAATTATTATTATTAATAATAAATAAATAAAATTATTATTATATACAACATAAATCTACACACACAATATTTATCCACACTACACATACAATTTAAATCTACACACACAATATTTATCCACACTACACATACAATTTAACTCTACACACACAACATTTATCCACACTACACATATAATTTAAACATACACACACAACACTTATCCACACTACACCTACATATTTAAATCAACACACACAACATTTGTCCACACCACACATATATATTTAAATCTACACACAACAATATATATTTATTTACCGACGCATAACAATATATATTTATATATTCACATTCAACATATATATACATACACAACATTTACTTATATTTTTAAATCTACAACAATATTCGAATTTCATCCAAGTCACACATAGCTATAAGTAATAAATAAAAAATCAATCTGTGTTTTATTCTCCAATTTAAGTCGGTGCATGAACCGACTTGCATTCGAATATATACCTCTAATATAAATAAATTAAATACAACCGCATATTGTTTAATTAATAAAAATATATATATAAGCACGCAAAATTTACATCCAACATACATATTTATATACACAACACAATATAAAAAACCAAAGGAAAAAAATATAATTCAAGACAATCAAAAATATCATCCAATATATTTTTTATTCCGCGAATTCCTCGCTGTCATCGTCTTCAAAAGATATTATGCAATATATTTTTTTATTTTTTCCTCGTACTCGTCGTTTTAAAAATATTACATATTATAAATTGTCCGCTATCAATAGCGCCCCGTTCCATTTCCTAGCTAACTTCATATTATGCCAAACGGCAGTGAAAAGGAACAGAAACCATCCGGTCCTAAACAGCTAGCCATTTCAACAGAATCATCTGTTTGTCGCACTTCTTCCGCTCCTCCAAGAGCAAGTGCACAAAGCGGAACTCCGATTCCAAAAACACGCTTTGAGCAAAAGGCCCCATCTTCAGCGCATCGGCTTACTGTGCCTGTTCCCAAGTCCTCGTCTCCCTCGTCAGGAGCCACAAGCAGCACAGTCTCCACAAGAAGCCAGTCTCAACTCCGTAGAGCACACAGCAAAATGGCTCTAGCCAATTTCAATGCTTCGACAGACAAACTTGTCGACTTTGAAGAGCTGATCAATGAGTCTCAGACTTCGGGAGTCTCTCTCTACACAATGCGGATCCGGCGAGATCAAATGAAAACGCTGTGGGAGAGAGTAGAAGAGGAATACGAGACCTGCTCCAGGGCTCTGCGTGCTCTTGATAGCGATGAAGCAAGAAGTGACCTGCAAGTCACAAAGGCCAAGTACAGATATTCCTACTCTGTATATGAACGGTGCACAGCTCTCCTTGCTGAAGGCATTGAAAGCACCGCGTCTGCAAGCAGACCATCCACACAGTCTCAGACTCATGCAGCTACAAGTGGCCGAGGAGTGAACCTTCCGCCATGTCACACAGAAGTGTTTCATGGCGATTATCAAAAATGGCCCACTTTCCGGGATTTGTTTACTGCGGTTTACATCGACAATCCGCAATTGACTCCAGTCGAGAAGCTGTTCCACCTCCTGGGCAAAACGAGAGGCGAAGCAAACGCCATCGTCGCCAAGTCACTTCTTCTTCTTCTTAGCTTCACAGTCCGGGGTGGACCATAGCTTCATCAACAATCATCCTCCAGTTCGCTCTCTCTCTCGCTTCATCTTTCCAATTGCGAATGTTCATCGTCTTCAGGTCTGCTTCGACGTCATCAAGCCATCTCCTTCTTGGTCGGCCCTTTTTTCTTCCTCCTATTGGACGTAGAGTAAACACCTTCTTTTGGATTCTTTCGTTTGGCATTCGTGTAATGTGGCCAATCCATCTAATCCGCTGTGCTTTTATAAAACGTATCACATTCGCACCACCAATAATATTTTCAATTTCGTTGTTGTAACGAATACGATATGTGCCGTCTTCAAGTCGAACAGGACCGAAAATTTTTCTCATGATGCTTCTCTCAAATCTCAATAGTTTGTTTATAACGTTAACTTTCAATGTCCATATTTCAGCACCATATGTGAGGACCGGTCGTATAAGGGTTTTGTACATTTTGGTTTTCTGCATGCGTGATAAAACTTTTGATCTAAACAGTTTAATGTTTGCATAATACGCCTTGTTTGCAGCTTTAATTCTTTCGTCTATAGCAATCGATGAGTCTTTGCTTGCTGATAGGACGAAACCCAAGTATACGAATTCGTTTACGCTTTCAAAAACAGAATTTTCTATGACTAGATTGTTTACTTCTACGTTACGGGGTGACCGAAGCATAAACTTAGTTTTCTCATCATTGACCTTTAGTCCTATTGCTTTTGCTTTCGCTTCAAGCTGTTTGAATATGCGGACTAGCTTGTTTTTGTCTTTTGCCATGATGAGAACGTCGTCAGCATACGCAGCTATTTGAAAATCTTTGTCAAATATTGTTCCGTTCAAGTTAATGTCCTTTATGACTGCGTGCAGCATCAGATTAAAGATCATAGCAGACAATGCGTCTCCCTGTTTTACACCGGAAAGGACCTGGAAAGGTTCCGATATTTCGCCTTGTAATAGTACCTTGCTAGTAGTATTCTCCAACGTGCAAATAACCAGATCAATTAATTTTAACGGAATGCCAAGTTTTTGGAAGCAGTATTTGATTTCTTTCCTATCTAAACTATCAAACGCTTGCTTAAAATCAATAAATAGACAGAAGATATCAATGTTATGCTCATAAAATTTCTCAAAAATTTGGTTTACCAGAAAGCCTTGATCAATTGTTGATCGGTTGGATCTAAAGCCGCACTGGTACTCGTCTATTATTTCATCAGCATAGGCTTTGATTCTCTCATACACAATGTTTGTGAACACTTTGTAACCGGCGTTCAGTAGGGATATTCCTCGATAATTTTTACATTCGGTCTTATTGCCTTTCTTATGTATGGGTACTATTACGCTTGTTAGCCATTCACTTGGTATTTTATTCCTTTCCCATATAGTTCTCACGAGAAGGTGTATCTGCTAATGGAAGGCTTGCCCTGCATACTTTATTAGCTCTGCCGGAATTCCGTCTTCGCCACTGGTCTTGTTGTTTTTTAACTTATTTATTGCTAAGGTTATTTCATCTAGACTAGGTTCTTCTACAAATATCTCAACCGTATCAATCTGTCTTATTTCATTTGTACTATCGCTGTCATGGTTTACGTTGAGTAGGTCGGTGAAATGTTGCTTCCATCTTTCTATCACTTGTTGTTTGTCACTAAGGATATTTCCATCTTTGTCCTTACAGACGTTTGTTCTTGGCTGAAATGCTTTTGTCTGCTTTTTTATGTTTTGGTACATAGACTTGACATTTTTATTGGCGAAGTCTTTTTCTATTTGTTCAATCTGCCGTTTCATATATAATTTTTTCTTTGTCCGTATTATTTTTTTGGCTTCTTTTCGTTTTTTTTGGTATTCCAGAAGGTTCGCTCTCGAACTTCTATCGACGTATCTTTTCCTTGCTTGCTGCTTTATAATATTTGCCTTACGGTAGTCTTCGTCATACCATTCGTTTGCTTCCGATCTCTTTTCTCCGATTGTGTCCTTTGCAGTGCTAACAATTAGATTTTTTAGCTTATTCCAATGTTCGTCAATATTGACTTCTCTGCTTTCATTCGGTTCAATAGCATTATTATTTAACTTTGCTTCTATAGCTTCTTTGTATTTCGCTTTTACAACTTCATTTTGGTGTATTTCTTGAATATTCCATTTTAATTTTCTGTGGCCTTTATTGTCATTTACGTTCGATATACGATGACGTAATTTAGAAATCACTAGGTAGTGATCTGTGTCCAGCACGTCCCTGTATGATCGTACGTCTATGATTGACGTGGCATGTCTTTTATCAACAAGTACATGATCGATCTGGTTCGCTCTTGTATTGCCAGGCATCTTCCATGTCTGTAGATGGATGCGTTTGTGTTTAAAGGCTGTGCTGCTTATAAACAGTCCATGTGAAGCTGCAAAATTGCATAATCGGCTACCATTGTCATTTGTATCCGTATGAAGTGAGAATTTTCCAGCAACACCCTGAATAATATTGTCCTCTTTTCCGACTTGAGCATTAAAGTCACCCATCACAATTAGTACATCGTATTTATGCACTCGGCTAAGTAGGCTTTCTAGATCATCGTAAAATTGATCTTTAACAGTATCTGTACTGTCTTCCGTGGGTGCATATACATTCATTATTGAAATATTCTGGAACTTGCCCTTCAGTTTTAGGTAACACAATCGGTCGCTGACTGGGAGAAAGCTCAGTATGCATCTTCGAGTTTTGTTGTCCACATAGAAACCCGTTCCACGTGAACCTTGCATCTCGGACCCACTGTAAAATATTGAATAGGCCCTTTTTCTGATTTCTCCGCTCTCTCTCCATCTTATTTCTTGCATTGAACATACGTTTGCTCCATATCTCATTAGTTCATCTGCAATTTCAGCCATCTTTCCTGGCTGCAACATAGTCAAAACATTCCAAGTACATATTTTCAAATCATAATCCTTTAAACGTTGCAATGGTCGATATCTAAATTCGTTCCTTATCCGAGGCTGATGTTGATGTGTCGAGACTAGAATTTTTCGACTGACATTAGGGCGTCAACCTAAAGGCCAGCCCCTTTCGGGAGTTTCACCTTATATCTTCTGTCCCCATCACTTCCACCAAGGTTTTCCCTATTTTATATAATAAAGATTACTTGATCTTCATGACAGGTTAACAGCACCACCACTTGAAGGCAATATAAGGAGATTGGAAGTAAGAGGTGAAAGGCTTCATTTCTGTTGATCAGCCATCAAGTTGCACATTATTTCCCTTTGTGGTGCCCGTCGCCAAGTCACCGCTCACCGAAAATTTAAAGGAGCGCTTCGAAAATAAGCGACTGCTAGTGAATAGCCAATTGAAAATCCTTTTGAACCTGAACTCAATCTCCCATGAGTCAGGAAGCGCCATAAAAGAACTCCAAACCACAGTGCAGAATTGCCTACTGGCTCTTGCTCATTCTGACGTAAAAACTGAGAATTGGGATTGCATCCTTGTATTCCTATGTTCGTCCAAATTGCCGAAACTCACCCTTTCCTTGTGGGAACAGTCCATCAAAGGAAAAGCGGAAATCCCTCCTTGGCTAGAGCTCAATGCTTTCCTTATTGAGCGACATCGAACACTCGAGGCTATAGAAGACCTCAAGCCTTCGACTAGTACGCAGATCCATCCACGACCCTCGAGGAAGGATCCAGCCCCCAACCGCTTAAACGCCTTCGAAATCAAGGTCCAGACTAAGCCGCAAGCTCAAAAGCAAGTTTGCAAGGTATGCTCCAAGGAGAATCATCCTGTGCGTCTATGTCCACTCTTCCTACAAATGTCCATAGGGGAGCGAGAGACATGCATCAGACAACAAAAACTGTGTCTGAATTGTTTAGCCGGGACACATGCTATTCAAGACTGCACAAGCATCCACAATTGCTTCACGTGCAGAGGGCGTCACAATTCCCTTCTCCATCGTGGCGCCCCTCCTCAAACTTACTCTGCTCCGCAATCTACCTACGTAGCCCCTCCTCAATCATCTCAAACAATACAGTCCACTACTCATCCGTCGCAAGTGAATATCCAGAGCTATTTTGCCTCCCAGTCTCAAGGAATCCTTCTGGGTACGGCGCTCGTTAGCGTCTGTCATTTAGGCGCAACCCTTACGGCCCGTGCACTTCTGGATCCAGGATCAGAGGGAACTTTCGTTTCAGAGAGCCTCTTTAAGAAACTTAAACTGCCTTCCCAAATTGTCCAGGCCCAAGTTTCAGGATTAAACCAATCAGTTGCTGCTCAAACCCAAAGGCTATGCCATTTCATGCTAGCCCCTCCAAAAAATCCACGACTACAGGTCGAGGTAGCAGCCTACGTGTTGCCAGTCCTAGCAAGGAGCTTGCCGTCCTCCTCCATTTCCGAAGCTGTTCTTCAAAATCTAACTGACTTGCAGCTGGCTGACCCCAATTGCCTGCAAAGCGCAGAGATTGACCTTTTAATCGGTGCGGATATCCTCCCATCCATCATGCTCAGCGGCACAAAGCACAATGTTTGTGGTTCACTGCTGGGACAGGAGACCATATTCGGATGGATACTCACTGGTCCAGCATCGTCTATATCATCCTTTTCCACAAGGATCCTTTCCTACTGCGCCCACCCTTCAACTGATTTACGTATGCAGACAAACGAGTCAAACAAGATCTCCTGTAATAAAATTAGTAAGGACAGTCTGCAGTCAAAACTTGTCATTAATGCTGACGATGCGACTGAGCAGGCATCATCACCTGACTCTCAACTCTCCTTAAAGGATGACACTGCAGGAATGAGGCAGCAGCGCAACGCCAACCAGTTCAAGACGACGTCAAAAACCTCTCACTCAGACCAAGGAGCTCAAAAAGGGAAAAACGGTTTCCAATGTCGAGTCTGCGACGGATTCCATGCCCTCCGAAACTGCCAGACATTTCTGCAGCTAAACGCTGAAAAGCGTCTCCATTTGGCACTCACAAACGAGTATTGCCACAACTGTCTGGCCCACAAACACTCCGGGCGTGCTTGTAGAAGCGGCGGCCGATGCCGCGTTTGTGGTCAAGGTCATCACACGCTCCTTCACGTAAGCACTCCTAAGGAGCCTCTTCCGGCCACACGCGCTATCACAAGGACTTCATCCCGAGCAATAGAGAATATCGCCCAAGCATCAGTACTACAACCAGGAGCTAGCTGGCGATCCCTTGAGTGGCGAAGATGCATCAAGCGCTCCAATTCCAATGTTCTAACTCCCGACGTACCACACTCCGCAGCTAGCACTCGGCTTAATCCTCACAAGTTTTCCTCCTGCAGCTCATTTCGCAACTACACGTTGCAAGGGGGCCGGCATGTTCATGCCACGACGGCATGAGAGGGTTAAGTCACGCTCCGTGCTGAGCATCTCCCAAAGCTCGCTCTCAGCTCGCTCACCGATCGTAGGCTCCGCCTACTGTGGTGAAAAGCACCCGAGCACTCATCTCGGCTTCCGCTATGCTGAGCTGAGCAGCACTAGTTTTTTAGTTCTCCCATAACAATTAACGTAAGCAGACCCGCTGCACGCGTACTTTCGACTTGCATTTCAAACACAGTTTTTCAGCCTATTTATACTGTCGCTAAAGCTACGGCTAAGACAAGGTAATAAAATACAAGCATCCTAAACATCACTACAACAAGTCTTTTCTTTGGGCTGAGGGAAAACAAGGAGGAAAACCACAAATACCCCTGCAGAAGCCACCCAACTAAACAAAACTGAAAGCAGAATCTGGATATGAACTCAACTCTGACCATAGTCCTGTATACCTTAAACTCTTCGAGACTACTGTATTTGAAAATCAACCGCTTACCTTATGAAAAAATTTAACAGATTGGTCCTTTTTCAGAAAAATATTAAACGACAACATGAACCTATCTACAGTAGTGATCAAATTGATGAAGAGCTACATGCACTTACAAAACATATACAAATGTCTGCTTGGAGTAGTACTCCTGTAAGAAATTTTAAAATTATCTCCTCATATCCGGATAACATAAGAAATCTTTTTACTAAAAAAAAGAAAGATAAGGCGAAATTGGCAGCAAACGTGATTCCCTAGGCTCAAAATAAAGCTAAATCAGTTAACAGAGCAATTATCTTGTGAAATTAAGAGATTTAAAAATGAAGCATTCCAGAATTATTTGCATAACCTAACATATGTAATGTCCAGAGTAGTAAAGACTCACGTTTAAGTCAATCCTCCTGTGGTCTACTAGCATTGAGCCAAACCTACTCAACAATCTACAAATCCCATAACCTATCCGATCGACCAAAGGCTGATTTCTACATAGGTGTAAGTAAATCCTCTACGCTAGCAGATATGGGCTTATGTTGTCCGGGGATGCAGTCGGGACCTTGCACTACGGCTAGCAAACACAGTGGGGGGCTTCGTTGACCCATAAAACATAAAAACATAAAGTCCCGCATAAAACAAAATTCAATATGCAGCACCTAACGAATAAATTAAAAAATTGTAAAAGAAAGTCAACAGATCTAATTTAAAAAGCAGGCTAAGATATTATAGCTGCTGCGCTCTTTACCCACCCTACCATGATTTTTCTTTGCGTACCATTTAAGTGAAAAATCCCTAAAAGAGGCTGCTTTGCCTATATAGAAAATAAATAAATAAAATTAGCAATTCTTAATTAGTATAACTTTATTATACATATAATTTCGTCTCGCTCAGACATCATTCTAAATTAAAAAAAAAACTAACAAAAACTAAGTAATCTTCATTTTCATTTGCCTCTAAAATACAATCATTTTTAAATTAATTCCAAAGTTCGTTTCAATTCTAATTCAAGATCAACAAAAAAAGTATTACATTACTAATACTAGAATTAATAATAATATTACCACTAGTTATTATTAGGACATTTTATTTAACTATAGTATATTAAGCAATATATATCATGTATATAAATTACAATATAAATAAATCCAATACTTATTTCGATGTGCAGCATTGTTAAAGATTAACTCGGACTGTTTAAATGTTTGCAGTCGATGCAAAAGAGAAGAGAAAAAAAAACACAACTCTGTGCAGTGACCATAAAACTATATGACTAAGCGCATTATCTTGCATTGTTTTAAAAGTTGCACAATCGGACAAATTGATTATTTTATTTTATTGTACCCTTTGAGAAAAAATATTACTATATACATATGTATATGTATATGTAAGTATAAACCAACATAGTTCGTTTAACACTCACCCCTTGAAAATCCGATGAAGGCCTCCATGGTTTTTTCGCAGATTGGGATATTTTGTTTTTGTTTGTTAAAAAAACAAAAAAAAAAAAATTATCTTAATTGACATATATTGAGACATAAACTTCATGTCATAAAAATACGTCCACGCAGTAGCTAAAAATAAAAAATAATTGTCCTTGACAGCGAGCGCATCGATTGTCGATTGTCTTAGACATACATCTTATATGCTTAGATGTAGTAGGATTGACGATTCATAGATTATTGCAATTGCCAGTTGAACACAAACAATCGCCCAAATACAGGCCACTTTCTGATGAGGCTCTCCAAGTTCAGCGGTCGGATTTGAAAGACGTTGTTCTATTTATAATCGATGAAGTATCAATGATATCAAATATCACTTTGCCTTATATACATATGCGTCTGACAGAAATATTTGATACCGTTCGTTACTACAAGAAGTATTGTATAACAGAAAAGTAATGAACAGTGAATTAATTTTTCACCTTACGCCTATGTGAATGTAGCGAAATGGCCAAGCCACATATATTGACTAAGGTGTAGAGTTTGTGAAGTTAGGCCTTGTAGAGTTAGGGCGTGTAGAGTTAGAAGCTTGGCTCTACATGAGATCTGATAACTTTTTGACAGTACGAGTCATATGGTCTCGTCTTGGCAACATTTTACATGAAAATGTTTTTGGTGGGTATAATTTACGCAAGCGATTTGCCGAGTCCAAGCAACACAAAGATAGCCACCTTTGCAGATGATACCGCTATAATTGCAGAAAGAAAATCCGAATTGGAAACCAAAAGGAAGTGCATGCGGACTTTACGAACAAAAAAATCAGCTATTTGCCGCTATATCTAGACGGTATACAAATTCCCTACTCCGATACAGCGAAATATCTTGGAATGACATTATACGCCAAGCTCCGGTGAGTTGAGCCTGTAAAGAAAAAAAAAAATGAACACAACCAGAAATTTCACACAATGAAATGGTTAATTGGGAGAAGGTAAACGCTCTCAATTCCTAACAAAATCATGCTATACAAGCAAGTCCTTACGCCTATCTGGTCATATGGAGCCCAACTATGGGGTTGCACTTCAACCAAATTCGGATTATTCATAAATTTCAAAACATTGTGCTTAGGGCAATCACAAATGCTCCATGATACGTCCGTGACTGTGACCTGCATAGAGATCTCGATATCACAACCGTCGATGAAGAGATCACGCGCTATGCAAAGTTACATTAAAACAGACGTCTATGCTGAAGCATCTTGTCTTCTTCAGACTGACCGGATAATGCGTAGACTTAAACGCACAAAGCCTGCTGATCTAGTTAATACATAAAATTACTTATGGTTAATAATAATGTGTATGCACAATGTGTAATTATAAAAAAATTGCTTATTAGTTTATATGTACTAGGTGCTATATTCAATTTGTTTCTTTTAGCTTGTATAAATTTAAATTATAAGAAACTAAAAAAAAAAAAAACTCTAAATAAGCTCCGGAAAGATCTGGTTTATATGTCCCTATCTACAGTTTGGTTTCAACGTACGACGCGAGCAGACGTGTTAATCGTGTGCGCGCATAGTCAGTGAAAACAAATAGTGCAAGTTTGTAAACAAGTTGCCGTTACTTGTCGCGAAGTAAACTACATACCGTACGAGCATTTGCGTAAACAGTTCCCGTTGCTGAACGTTTACCGCTGCCTACATACACGTGTGCGTGTGTGACTGTTAATGGGAAGTGCGCCGCTACGCCGACAGAGGACGCTTAATATGCTTCGTGTCCAGACTATCGGTTCGAGTCTTCGCTCTTCTGACAGAGGTCGCTTTTTGGTTTGCATCTCGGCTACAGGTTCATGTATAAACTTATTGGTCTGTGTACGTGCTCGTAGCTGAATACGAGCCATAGAGGGCGCTATGCCTGGCAAAGCGAGCAGTCGCTCTGCGAGCATGTGCAGCGACAGTAGCGATGTCGCCGCCTTCTTGCCGAAAGCGCTGAAGAAGAAGCGGAAGACGACGCGTGCGCCAGGAAGCTCGCCGACGCGTCGACCGCGAAGCGGTACGCCATCGAGACCGCAGATGAGACCGACTCAGCCGCTGCCCCTGCCATTATACCACCACCAATCGCTACGCCCATGACCTCCGCTGCTGCCGCCGCTGCCTTTCCCGCTGCACCAAGTGTGCCCGTCGTCCGCCAGAGGGCTAGCGCTAACCATGTGCCCCAGACTGGTTGGGAGATTGCCAATGAAGGCATGGCTGCCATACTGGCAGAGATTGGGAAGGTGCGGCTAATGATGCACAACTCGCTCGTCGAGACCGTGGGCATCAAGCGGGAGGACAGGGCGAAGACCACCGCAGCCGCGATGAGATCATCATCGCATTGGCTGCGAAAAATGGTATGCTGTCAGTGGTGCCGCAAGCGATGCCCCCTCCTTTCGCCAACTCAGCCGTCTACGCTGTCGCCGTCCAGGCGCCCCAAATGGCTCTTGCTGCCGCACCGCACCGCAACAAGCCAGTTGAGCCGTGGTCAGAAGTAGTGAAGAACCGGGACCTGAATATTTTGCGCAAGCAAGTAGCCAAGAAGGTTATGAAGGACGTTGCGCCCGCACTTGTAGTACGTGTGCACAAAGTGCGTGAGCTAAAGCGTGGTGGTGCGATTATCCGCACACCATTGGAGGCTGAACTGAGAAAGGTCGTGGGCAACCAGAACTTCACCGAAGTCAGTCTTGACATTAAGAAAAACAAGGCGCTCAAACCGAGGGTTACGGTTACCGGAGTCCATATGGAAATATTCGTCGAAGATTTTATGAGCGACCTGTACGAAATAAACTTCAAAGAAGCACTTTCGCCTCCAGCATTTACGTCAGCTGTCCATTTGGAGACGAAGCCTTGGACTGTCACCAAAGATGCCCTGATAAACTCGACTTTTGAGTTAAGTGAGGAAGCATTGGACATACTCAATAAGCAAGGAAGGATCTACGTCAAGTGGTTCTCCTTGCGCTACCGGTCGCTAGTGAGGACATATGCTTGCCACAAGTGTATGGGCTTCGACCACAAAGTAGCCGAATGCAAGGTCAAGGCCGACGCATGCCGCCAGACAGATGGGCCACATCGCAAGGGACATTCAAGAGACTCATGCACTCGGGAGTTGAACTATATACGGCGCAGTGCTAGCGAGGTTGCAATCTAGACATTAATGTTTAGTTTCACCCAAGCGAATTGTGGTCACGGACGAGCTGCTACCATCGAGCTCGGAGTCAGGATACGTGACTCAAGCCATCTGTTCGCACTTATACAGGAGCCTTACGTACACGAGCTTAGTGTACGTGTGCACGAAGTTCGCGAGCTGACGCGTGGTGGTGCGATTATTCGTACACTATCAGAAGCGGAGTTGAAGAAGGTCGTGGGCAACCGGAAGTCGGCCCTGAAGTGAACAGAAATCAGGCGCTAAAACCGAAGGTTACGGTGTTCGACGTGCATATGGAAATATCCGTCGACGAGTTCATGACTGACCTCTGTGAGCTCAATTTCAAGGACGACATGTCGCCTGGAGTATTCAAGCAAGCTGTACATTTGGAGACGAAGCCTTGGGCTGGCACCAAAGACGCGACGACGAACTTAACACTGGAGTTAAGTGACGAAGCACTGGACATGCTGAACAAGAGGGGGAAAATCTACGTCAAGTGGTTTTCCTTCCCCTACCAGTCGCTAGTGAGGACATATGCCTGCCACAAGTGTATGGGCTTCGACCACAAAGTAGCCGAATGCAAGGTCAAGGCCGACGCATGCCGCCAGACAGATGGGCCACATCGCAAGGGACATTCAAGAGACTCATGCACTCGGGAGTTGAACTATATACGGCGCAGTGCTAGCGAGGTTGCAATCTAGACATTAATGTTTAGTTTCACCCAAGCGAATTGTGGTCACGGACGAGCTGCTACCATCGAGCTCGGAGTCAGGATACGTGACTCAAGCCATCTGTTCGCACTTATACAGGAGCCTTACGTACACGAGCTTAGTGTACGTGTGCACGAAGTTCGCGAGCTGACGCGTGGTGGTGCGATTATTCGTACACTATCAGAAGCGGAGTTGAAGAAGGTCGTGGGCAACCGGAAGTCGGCCCTGAAGTGAACAGAAATCAGGCGCTAAAACCGAAGGTTACGGTGTTCGACGTGCATATGGAAATATCCGTCGACGAGTTCATGACTGACCTCTGTGAGCTCAATTTCAAGGACGACATGTCGCCTGGAGTATTCAAGCAAGCTGTCCATTTGGAGACGAAGCCTTGGGCTGTCACCAAAGACGCGACGGCAAACTTAACACTGGAGTTAAGTGACGAAGCACTGGACATGCTGAACAAGAGGGGGAAAATCTACGTCAAGTGGTTTTCCTTCCCCTACCGGTCGCTAGTGAGGACATATGCTTGCCACAAGTGTATGGGCTTCGACCACAAAGTAGCCGAATGCAAGGTCAAGGCCGACGCATGCCGCCAGACAGATGGGCCACATCGCAAGGGACATTCAAGAGACTCATGCACTCGGGATTTGAACTATATACGGCGCAGTGCTAGCGAGGGTGCAAGCTAGACATTAATGTTTCGTTTCACCCAAGCGAATTGTGGTCACGGACGAGCTGCTACCATCGAGCTCGGAGTCAGGATACGTGACTCAAGCCATCTGTTCGCACTTATACAGGAGCCTTACGTACACGAGCTTGGTGTACGTGTGCATTCCACCAATCCGAATTTTTTATGTGCTTTGAAACTGACTGCTTTGTTGCAAGTGGAATGAGACCGAATCGTCAAAATAGTATTAAAAAAGCACAAATTTTATATTGAAGTAATTTTTTTTATATATGCCTTGATATTCTTAGATTCCATTTATGCTAACTTTAATTTGCATATTAGCTGACACAACCCAAAAAAAGCATACACAAGCCAAAACGAATTTTCGTTTTGTTTGTGCATGTGTGTGTAACAAACATGCACACATGGCCGATAAATGAGACAGGGTTGCCGCGTTACACAAATAAAATTTCCCTTTTAACAAAATTAGTTAATTCGTGTTTAAATTTAATAAACATTGTTGCTAAATGAGTATTTTTGTGTAATTTTATTTAAAAAATAAAATAATAAAGAACTAGCTATTTATTAATGAAAATTAAATGTAAACAACATGCACTAATAAAAAGATGCAAAACTATGGCAGCCATGTCAGCTGTTTTGTATCAAACAAAAAACATTTCGCGCCAACAAACACAATGTAACTACATATTTAATCAAAAGAATTTAATGCTAAAAAATATATTTATTGCAGGGGAAAACACAAAAGCAGCGAGTAGGACATGATTCTTCCATTATTTTATGGTTATTCTTCCTTCTTCCTGAAGCTAAAATCAAAGCAACCAATTGAGAAAAAAAAAAATGGAATTTTTGCAATGTTTACAAATTTTTAACAAAAGGCAGTCAGCTGGTTACACCACAACATATGTGAATTTATCGATAAAAACGAGGGAAATATACAAATGTATCGAAAATAAAAAAGGAAATTAGCGACAAAAAATTCTGATTCCGGAGCACGCAAAACCGAATCCGAATAAAATTGTTCTGATTGAATTTTTCTGATTCCGGAGCACGCCTGATTACGATTAGTTATTGCTACATAACGAAATCCTTTTGTAATAAAATACTAAATGAAACTTTAATTTTTGATTATTTACAGGATGAAAGTATATAAAAATGGGAATGCTGACGATATTATTTCGCAACTTGACAACTCAAACATACAGTGTGAGTAATTGTTTGTTAATAAAGATCTCTGTCTAACAAAGCTATTAAAAAAACTAAAATTTCAATATTGTTTGTATTTAACTGCAAAATATTTCTCTTTCATTTACAGATTTTCTTATGATTGACTTTGGCTTAGACTTATACAAAAAAATTCTGCTGCGACAATCCAACAAAATGAGCATCGATTAGAAGCGCTAAAATCTGCAAAAATTAACAGTTTTTTATAAAAGATAAGTATATTCTAATTATTTATCACAACGCATTTATTACATTTTATTTAATTTTCCAGGAAAAAAGTTTTGATGACACCATGGAGCGTGCGAGAGGGACATCTGGTAGGACATGGTAGCACGGATGCTGGACTAAATGGCGAACCTGGACGCAGCTTAAAAAATTTTTCGCAACAGGACATGCTTCGTTTGCTGGATAATGCTCGGCGGTCATGACAGTAGTTGTAAAACTCTTTCAAATTAACATAGTCATTAAATATATAATTGTAAATGAAATATGTAAATATGTAAATAATGTACCTACAGACCCTTCTGAATATGTACTCTAAGATAAGCGGAAAGCCTCAGTTGGTATATCTTAACTACTTTAAGTAGCCCAAAATTTGCAATTGTGTGCACATTTTTCTATAGTAATAATAATTGTATCGTAACTTACGATTCGTAAGTAATGTATGTATATAAGATAAGCATGAATGTTACAAAACGCAGGAGCAGTTTTAAATTTTGATATTTTTGATATTATAAATAAAAATTTATTGTTAAAAACAAATGGCTATATTTTTCATTTGTTAAAAACAAAATTGATGTCGACCAAATCCTAGATCCGCTACTGCATGTACATACCTGTATATTGTTTGGCAACAGCGATTGCCTTCCCTACCATGATCACTTGCCCTAGAGGAAAACAAATTATACGGATCTCTTAAACGTGAACCTTTATATCCTTATAGCTCCAAAGCAAATGTTATTAAGAATGGTTCATATTAAAAAAAAAAAAAAAGAACACCAACCAAAATGTTGTAAAAACTAAGTAGAAAGAAAAAATAAATACTTAGTGCTGCAAATTAGAATGGTCCATTATTGTATTGGTATGTTAGGTAAAATAGTAATTTAGCTTAATTTCAGTGCAAGTAAAACAATATAAGGTAACTGTGAATGAAAACTTTTACATATTAGTGACATCTGACGTTATAATAGCGCTCAGCTGATATTTTAAGAAGCCATTACCAAAAATTCAAGATCAAGGCCAAGATCGATGTTGGAACGAATGAGAAGCGTATAATGAGGAACCAAAATTTCAAGATCAAACGCAGCCAGAGCCAATGCTTGCTTTTGCTTAGTTATTGTTGTTCACTGCAGCTTTTGCTTGTATACGCATATTTGCAAATGCGATACGGTAGTGGCTATGGATGAGAGGAATGAGAGTTTGTCTCCCAATCCAATGACACGGAGATCCAATGGTTTTTTCTTTTTATCATTTTTGATATTTTTTTAAATTTTTCTTTTTTTGTCAAGAAAAAGTTGTATTTTTCAGCACATATTTTGTGGTTTTACTCTGTTAAAACAAAAGATTGCGTCACGTGCATTTAATCGCGTACCAACAGACGCACTTTTGCAGGGTGTAATAAAAAGGTGGTAGCAAGAGTGCCTAGGCATTCGTGAATTCATTATTATTTATATATTTAATTGTTTTAAATATATATTAAATAATAAAATTACTTAAGAACTAGAGTACTAGAAACAGTGGCCTCTTTACTTGCAGTTAATAATAACGCAATGACCAAAACTCTGTTGGTTTTGTTTCGGCCAAAAATGTCTTGTTGTGTGCGCCACATGCGAAACCGTTCAGCATAATGATAGCTAAATACTCTTCTTCGTATTTTTCGCTTCTTATGCATGCATTTGTTAGTGTAAAAGCAAACGCAATAGCAAAGTGTCATAGCAGCCACATATTAGAAAAGGGTATGGAATGCTCTGAAATGAAAAATTTACAAATGTGGCTGCGGCTGAATTTGTGAACATAGCCGAAAGCCAACAACGAAGCTTAGAGCCGAGTTCAATTGTAAGAACACGAGAATTGTATGTGCTATTTTTAGATTTTCCTTTTTAACTCTGCTCGCCCGCCCGCACCTTGGTATTTGCGTTACACTTCTTAGAGTTTATAATGTCTTTGGGCTGCCGGCCTTGGCTAACAAGCGCTGAACTGAATTTGCTCGAGATTCAAATTAAATGTATTACTTAATCATCATTTTTGACTTCTTTCTTTAGTACAGTAAAAATAGACCAAAACAGGGGCTGACCTGGAAAAAATTGCACACTGGAATTTCTCTTGCTTAATGTATTAAGGACTATCCAAAAGGTCTAAAGCCAAATTGGAGACCTCCTCCCCCCGTAGGGTTTTTCGTTATTTTGACATATGTTTGAGCCCATTTATCTCGAAATCTATAAGCCGTACACAAAAACTTCCAAGGCAGAAAATGTTTAAAATTGAATTTTAAATTTTACTGGTACTGGAAGGTATACCCAGAAGTTCCTATTTTAGGCGGCAGAGGGCGCCAAAGTTACTACAACGCAGTTTTTTGTATTTTTACCCACCTCCTTGCCCTTTTTTGTTTTTGGCGTGTATCAAAAAATTGTAGATCTTAAAAAAGTACACAAGACTGGTTTTTGAATCATGTAAATATCTATAGGAGTTTCCAAGTTATAAAGCTTAGAAGGCTTCCCTCGCCTTGAAAAACAAGCAAGCGCTGCGCTACGTTCAGCACTTTAGCGCCCCCTGCGCGCAGCAGCGACGATGCGCTTGAATGTTTTTCAAGGCACGCGAAGACTTTAAAGTGTCATAACGTGGAAACTACTAGAGATAGTTAAAACCTATTTTTACTGTACTACTTCTCTATTTCAATTAGTATGCAATCTATTTTTTGTAATTTAAAAAAAACAAAAACTAATCATTTTACATACCAGTTTTAGGGAAAACAAATGTAAATATGTAAACATATCTAGATTTTTTTTTTTAATTTAGTTAAATATAAAATAAATTTAATTATTTAAACTGATTTGAGGCAACAATGTTTAAAAAATAAAACGAAAAATGTTTTTTTTTATGTTAAAAGATCACAAACATCATAATAAAGTTGTAAAATATTTCATAAATATTTAAAATTTTCAAATACTGCGTGTTCACAAATACGCAAACGTGCATGAAAAGCAAAACGTATTTGGCTCGACTGCAATGCCTGTATTCGATTTTGTCAACGCGTTATGTTTAGGTAATGCTTCGCTATTGCTGATTGTCATTTACTACAGAAAAGATAGAGATTGAGCTGGAAAAAGATACTTAGTAGCAACTATCATCAGATTGTTTGGGACCCTAATTTAGTCTTAAACAGAGTTTTCAAGCGGCATGTTGCCCTTTCCCGCCTAAAAGTGGTTGGTGTGATTTTTGCATTAATATTTTTTTTTTGCTATTAAAGTTAGACTCATGTTTTTGTAATCAAAAATCATTGGCAGTAAAATCTAGCATTTTTCAAATAAAACTTAAATAAATGACTATTCAAAGTTAAAAAAGTGGAAATCGGTTTTGGTGTTTTTCACAAAATCTGCTCCTACCGCAAAATCGGTGAGACTTTCGCAAGAATATCGAAGGACTTTGTTGAAGCATGTGAAATTGTCTACAAAATGAGTCCTCTATCACTTTTTTAGGATTAATAGTTTTCCAGCAATCGAACAAATAAGCCGCTTGCAAACGCCACTTTTGTTCTACGCCGCCTACTTGCGTGGCAAAGCAAATAGCCGCCCGCAAAATAATATCCTTTCCTCTGTCAAAATTGAATTTTCCGTTCAAAAAATCTAAACTAAACTAAGTTTATGAAGTAACTTATGAAAACACATGACAGTTTAGGCACATACTATTTTCTTTGAAGAATGCAAATAAAAAAATTAATTTGTATTTTTTTAATAGTAAACAAAAACTAATGTTATAAACAACTTTGCATTAAGGAGAAGATTTAGTTGCAGCAACGCAAATATAACTATTTGTCTTGCTGATGATTTAATTAAAAATTGTAAAGAAAATAATTTAGGCTTCTTTTTACTTATTTTGCAGTCAGGGACTAGGCGTTACATTCTAGATTTATATAAAATACTTATCATAACATAGGGTACCGATTGAACAAAAAAGTTCCTAGGCCTGTGCATAAACATCAAAACAAAAGCAGCAAGAAGCAGAGCCCAAGTCCACGCAAAAACGTCACAACAAACGCCAATGTTTGCCTTTTTGGTTTGATCGAGCCCAAGTCACGCAGAAACGTCACAACACACGCAGACAGAACCAATGTTCATATCGGTGCTTTGCTTTTGCCGAGCCCAAGTCAATGCAGAAACTTCAACACAAAGCACATTTTGTGTTTGATTTTGGTTTTGCGCAAACCGAGCCCAGGTCCACGCATAATCTTTCAACGGGAAAAAGAGCTCGGAGAGAATTTTCCTCTCTGTCTATTTTGTACTCTCTGCATGTTTATTCTACCATGGTAACAAGGTAGCGAACGTTGAGACGGCGCTCTCGCGGTTGACATACATATTTCAGTTCAGTATGAAAGTAACTTTGTGTTGGAAGGTTGTGCAGCCGCTTGTTGTCCAAATGCCGTCGGCAAAACAAATGCGTGAACAACGGATGCATATAAAAATGTGTAATCTGTTCATTTCATTTTTATGCATTTTTAAAATGACTGCGCACTAATAGTAAGGAACACATTTGTTATTAGTGCGTTGTCGTTTATAAATAAAAATATATATGTAATTAAACAAATTTCAGCAAAGCAATATGTATTAAACAAACACATTTTCATATGTTTTGCTTGCCCCCATGCTGTATCACCCTCTCTCACTACTAACAGCACAAAAAATGTTTTTTCTTGCTCACACTCACATACTTCTTTGTTATTCTTCATTCCCTTTTGACATGCATACGTCGGAGCGTGACGCTACCTTGTTATTATACCATGCACAAAAACAACCCTTGCGTATATTTGTTGTTGGCCCACAGATTTTCAATGTAATTTGTTGTTGCTTTTTCGTTTGAGCATGCACTCACAAAAATCGGTATGAGATTCTTTCGCTATTTTTTGGGAAACTTGTAAAATGGGACTTTTAAGGCATTGCTTGCAAACAAAAACTAGTTATGGCCCTGTACCTTTCGGTACAAAGGGTATACTAGATTTATGCAATGTATATAACAGACAGATGGTGGCTATAGGTAAAAACATAAGAATAAAATATATATTTTTTGTAAAATCCGGTGGTAAATAGATATTTTTCGGGAAATCCCTTGCGAGTTTTATCTATTTTTGAAGCACATATATTTGTGAATGTGCGTTTTCAAGCTTAAAATTAATTAAAAATAAACTGAGAAATCGATTACCAAACGAACATTTGGAGGCATTATTAAAACTTTTATTAAGTAAAATAAATATTGATATTGACCAATTTTTAAGTTCTTTATAAGTATACATATGTACCATAACTTTTTTTCATTATTTTTTACCACTCTTATAAGAATGCACATATTATTTCTTTCAGTGCACTCAATAAACCATAATAACTGTTTACTTTAAATGTGTTAGTGTTTTTCTTTATATGTATTGGTTTTTGCTCTTCCATAAGCAGTGTTTGGACATCCCTGCTTTAGTATATACTCTTTGCTACGTGTTACATTTGTATGTAGTCTATCTTTCACCACGATGAAATTTGAGTTTGTTGATCCTCAAACCTACAATAAGCTAAGCAAAAAGCAGTACCAGCACATCGACCACTAACAAAAATCGTTGCTGTGCAGGATCTGGCTGTCGTATAATCGCAAAAAAGTCACTGATATACCTGCCCAGACGCCTTACTTACACCACATCCAAAATTTGGGGATACTATTGGAAATGGTAGTTGTTACACAGAGCACAACCAACAAAACTACTCTAATCAAAGCAAAATAGGAAGATCGTAAGATCCAAGGCATCAAAAATCAAGGACACAATCACGCAATGCATAGCAAAGACAACACCTGCGTCATTTGTTTCGAATTTGATTTACAGTTAGCCTGTTTCTGTTCTCTTTTCTGCTTGTGTCCGCATTTTGCAAACATTTAATTGACAGCGCGATATTGGCTGCTTCTTGGTTTTGCTTGTTTTTCTTTAAGGCCTCTACGCAGACACGAAAACAGCCACCTAGGAAAAAGACAGACTTGTTTTGGTCACAAAAAAAAAAAAGCTTCGCGGAATTGCTCGAGAATGTAAATTTGTGTGCTCTTCAAACGCATGTTCGTCAAGTTTTGTTGACGAAATTATAAGAGACCAAATTATTGTGCAGACGCCACACGACGCTGTGCGTGCTGCAGCGCTACAAAAATTGCAACCAAAATTAAGTGATGTTCTCACTATGGCAGAGACGTATGAAACAACAACAAAAACAGTTGCAGAGATAAAGAGAAAGGAATTTGAAAACCTGTGATGAGGCAAATCGCCACCTCACAACGTTAGCTAGGTTTGCCAATAGGGCCATAGGGACACTGCTTGGACTGCTTGGTGAAAGTACTCTCACCAAAACCAACAAGGGCTGGAGAGAGTACTCACACTACCAAAGGATAGCGGCAGCAGTTTTGGCGCGCGCGAGTCGCGCTAGTATTAGTAGAAAAAGCCACCAATACTAGGGAAAAGATAGCGGCCGGGATTTTGGCGCGGGTAATAGGTAGGAGTATTAGTGAATAGGAGAAAGTAGGGATAGTTGCGGGTAGGGCGTATAGGTAGTTAGATAAGCAGAGTACAGTTTAGGAGTTAGTAGTATAGGTTTGGGCGGGAATTCCAGGATTTGGCGGCGATCATGTGCCTATATAAGGCGGATCAACAGCCAAATCTGGGTCCGTCAGTGAAGCGTCAATTAATCGTCAGTCAGTCGTCAGTCAGATGAGACGGAAAGAAATCGACGAAATAACTAAGTGAAGTGCAAGTTATCAAAAGAAATATAAAAAGTGCAGGAAAAAGAGTGAAGTGACAGAGCTTGTGATACCACAAGGCTGAGAAGAAGCAAATAGCTTGAATATTTGCGGTGAAAAATTAATAAAATAAAGTCAGTGCCGAAACTTTAAGACGTATGCGGGAAAAGTTAATGAGATAAAGCACTTGCACAGAAGCAAGAAGACTAAAGACATTTTAATTAATAGCGCACCGGGTGCGACCGCGACGGAGTTACTGCGTCCGTATCCATCCTCGAGAAGACGTTTTGCCACCAGGACAAACCTCTGGGTGAGCGCATCGCCAAGTGGCGTAGATCTAAATTACGTTAGACTTAGAAATCATCTCCATAATCAAGAAAACGTTTTGCTATCAGGATTTTATATCTGGATAAGCGTCTCGTCAAGAGAGAAACGTTTGCTATCAGGATTTTTATCTGGATAGCGTACCACCAAGACAGACCCGTAGGTCTTGGAGGGAAAATTAGTTTTAATATTTAGTAATGAGATCAACTTAACATCTTGCTATCTATCCCTTGACTAAATTATGTTAAATATTAAAACCTTTTGTTTATAATCATTTATTTGTTTAAAGAGAGATTTGTAAATCTAGCGAGCGTGTCGGCTCAAATTAAGTGTGGTGAGAAAATACCGCAAACGGCGGATAATATACATTTAAAACTTAAAACGAATTGTCTTTTATTTGAAGTATCGAAAGTCTCAGCGAATATAAATTTTGTTGTGACATTTACCCTGGGCATAGCTGAGCTATCCCAGCCGTTGTTCTGGACAAAACCAGAGGTCGTTACAACTGGCGCCCGAGCAGGGACTTTCGATATTTGAAATATAAATACTCGCTTTGATTTTTAAACTTATATTTCACAGCCTTAAAAGTAGCTCACAGACCCAAAATGGTGGCACGCACTTGGATTAAATATCTAAGGCGTGATGACCTCCTGGCATATGGCCGAGAATTTGGCATTTCCATGGCGGGCACTGTGGAGGAATTGCGCAGTCAATTTTCCCAGTGGGTGAAAATGCAGGAGGGCCAGATGCAATGGGCTTTGCGGCTGAGCGAGCTAGCCAGAAAACATGGCCGGCGCGGATCCACGAGCAACTTGGAGGAGAGTGTCTGCAGTTGACTGGCAGTACCGCAGGGTAATGCAGTCCTGACCACGAGTACTCCGGCCCAACTCGACACAAGGCCAGCACCTTGGGGCACAGGATCATTAAGAGATAATGTAGCTGTCGAAATCCCTGTGGCTCAGAACGGGTTTGGCGGTTCCACGGGGCTTCGCGACTATCCCAAAGTCGCGAAACAGGTGCGCGAGTGGAAATTTCGTTTCGACGGATCCACAAAGCCACTGGAATTCCTGGAACAAGTGGAATGGTCAGCCGAGACATACGGCTTGGACCTAGATCTGATTCCACGAACAATGCCCGAACTCTTGACAGGCATGGCCCTAAAATGGTATGTGGCCAATAACAATCATTGGACCATATGGGCGGCCAACCACAAGGCAGGATCGAGGATCCTAGCAATGTGTGCCGCAGGTGTGGGCATCCGGGTCATTGGGCTCGGGAATGCCAGAACCGGCAGATAGTATTCTGTTGGAAATGCGAGAAGGTTGGCAGGAGCACCCAAAGCTGTTGTCCAGCAGCGGGAAACACCAGACGGCTCTCGCTGCAGGAAAACGAGCGAGGGCCGCGCCAACAAATTTCACCGCGGCGTTGTTAGGCAAATTGGTAGATGCAGGCGGCCGTATAGATGCGGAGGTGTCAATAGCTGGAAAATTTTATAAAGCCACAATTGACACCGGTGCAACTGGCAGTTTTATTTTTGAAAAACTGGCTAGTGCATTAGGCAAGTCAAAATTTGAGATGCACAGAGTGCAGTTGGCGGATGGCCGTTATAGCGAACTTGCGCAACGGCTCGTTGTGGAAATCGCCTTTGGACACAGTGTCGCCACCGTAGGGCTCAGGGTGATGCCGGGTGTGAAAGACGAACTGGTCCTTGGGTGGGATTTCCTCGGGCAAATGGGCGTAAGCATGAGCTGTGCAGGCCATGTCCTAAATATCCCCAACAAAACGCACGATAGGCGTTTGGCTAAAGAGCGAATCACAGTCACACGGGCGGGCGGGCCTGGTGTTGATGTGGATGCGTTTCTTAGGATAGAATTAGCTGAGTTTGAGAAAATGGCGGGCGTTTCAAACATTGCGGAACATAGCATTGTTATGAAGGACACCCGGCCGATCAAACAGCGGTATTATCCTAAGAACCCAGCGATGCAGGCTCGCATCAATGAACAAATTGACGAGCTGCTGGCGCTGGGATGCATTGAGCCTTCGCATAGTCCACACAGCGCACCGATTGTTATGGTGCGTAAGAAAAACGGCCAGTGGCGGCTGTGTGTGGACTATAGACAGCTAAACGCAAGGTTAGTGCCTGATGCCTACCCTTTGCCTCGTATAAATCATATCCTGGATCAGCTGCGTGATGCAAAATATATCAGTAGCTTAGATTTAAGGAATGGTTATTGGCAAATTCCAATGGAAGAAAAAAGCAGAGAATATACTGCGTTTACAGTACCTGGGAGAGGACTGTTTCATTGGAAAGTAATGCCTTTTGGCCTACATTCGGCGCCGGCGACGTTTCAGAGGGCGTTAGATTCCGTGATTGGCGCAGACATGCAGCCACATGCGTTTGCGTACTTAGATGACATAATTGTCATTGGACGCACGCTAGAGGAGCATATGGCCAACTTAAGAGAAGTTTTCCGCCGCTTAAAGGCGGCAAACTTACGTGTTAACACGGAAAAGTGCGCGTTCTTTAAGAAAGAACTAAAATATCTGGAAAAACTGGCTAGTGCATTAGGCAAGTCAAAATTTGAGATGCACAGAGTGCAGTTGGCGGATGGCCGTTATAGCGAACTTGCGCAACGGCTCGATGTGGAAATCCCCTTTGGACACAGTGTCGCCACCGTAGGGCTCAGGGTGATGCCGGGTGTGATAGACGAACTGGTCCTTGGGTGGGATTTCCTCGGGCAAATGGGCGTAAGCATGAGCTGTGCAGGCCATGTCCTAAATATCCCCAACAAAACGCACGATAGGCGTTTGGCTAAAGAGCGAATCACAGTCACACGGGCGGGCGGGCCTGGTGTTGATGTGGATGCGTTTCTTAGGATAGAATTAGCTGAGTTTGAGAAAATGGCGGGCGTTTCAAACATTGCGGAACATAGCATTGTTATGAAGGACACCCGGCCGATCAAACAGCGGTATTATCCTAAGAACCCAGCGATGCAGGCTCGCATCAATGAACAAATTGACGAGCTGCTGGCGCTAGGATGCATTGAGCCTTCGCATAGTCCACACAGCGCACCGATTGTTATGGTGCGTAAGAAAAACGGCCAGTGGCGGCTGTGTGTGGACTATAGACAGCTAAACGCAAGGTTAGTGCCTGATGCCTACCCTTTGCCTCGTATAAATCATATCCTGGATCAGCTGCGTGATGCAAAATATATCAGTAGCTTAGATTTAAGGAATGGTTATTGGCAAATTCCAATGGAAGAAAAAAGCAGAGAATATACTGCGTTTACAGTACCTGGGAGAGGACTGTTTCATTGGAAAGTAATGCCTTTTGGCCTACATTCGGCGCCGGCGACGTTTCAGAGGGCGTTGGATTCCGTGATTGGCGCAGACATGCAGCCACATGCGTTTGCGTACTTAGATGACATAATTGTCATTGGACGCACGCTAGAGGAGCATATGGCCAACTTAAGAGAAGTTTTCCGAAACTTACGTGTTAACACGAAAAAGTGCGCGTTCTTTAAGAAAGAACTAAAATATCTGTGTCACATGATGACAGACCAGGGTATTTGCACAGATCCGGAGAAAGTAGCCGCAATTGCAAAACTAAAGCCGCCATCTAATATAAAAGAACTACGCCAATATATGGGCGTTGCCTCCTGGTATAGGCGGTTCGTGCCTGGGTTCACCGCAGTGGAACATCCTTTGAACGCGCTTTTAAAAAAAGGCGTCAAATGGATGTGGACCGAGGAACAGGAAAAGGCGTTTTTAGAGAAAAAGGCAAAACTTACTGCGGCGCCGGTACTAGCTTGTCCAGATTTTGGGAAAACGTTTGTACTACAAACAGATGCAAGCAGTTACGGATTGGGCGCAATTTTGACGCAAAATTCATTAAATGCGGCTGAGCGGAATTACTCTGCAACAGAGAAAGAATGTCTGGCCATAGTGTGGGCCATCCGTAAACTGCGCCCATATTTGGGGGGATATCATTTTAAAGTTGTGACTGATCACATGGCTTTAAAATGGCTAAATTCCATAGAAAGTCCTGCAGGCCGTGTAGCACGGTGGGCATTAGAACTCCAGCAATATGATTTCGAGATCGCATATAGAAAAGGCCAACTTAATGTGGTGGCGGATGCGCTATCTCGACAGCCATTAAACACGGACAAATGTAGGCGAACGGCGGATATAACTAAGCTAGCAGAACTTACTTGTGCGTGGATTAAACAGATGCGAAGGGACGTACAGGCTGCGCCACAAAAGTTTGCCGATTATTTGATAGAGGCGGGCCAACTGTATCGTCATATTCCGCATAGAGCTGGAAATGAGGACGTGGCTGCATGGAAATTGTGTGTACCTACAGAAAAGAGGCCGCGAGTCATAGCTGAGTGCCATGATGCGCCGGCGGCAGGACACACTGGCGGCCGGAAAACTATAGCCAGAGTAGCGGCACGGTACTATTGGCCTGGAATGTATAGAGACATTCGGCCATATGTACAAAAGTGCGAGGTGTGCCATAAATATAAGGCGAGCCAGCTACAGGCGGCGGGTAAAATGCTGACGCAGATTCCAGAGGAACCTTGGGCAACGGTGTGTGCGGATTTCGTTGGGCCTTTGCCCCGATCGAAACTTGGCAACACAATGCTCCTGGTCTTCGTGGATCGCTTTTCAAAATGGACAGAGCTAGTCCCTTTACGAAAAGCGACGGCGGCGTCACTGCAAAAGGCGTTTCGTGAAAGAATACTTGCTAGGTTTGGAGCACCAAAAGTATTAATCACAGACAACGGAACGCAATTTACCAGCCGGGCGTTTAAACGGTTCTTGGAGGATTTGGGTGTGCGGCATCAATTTACAGCGCCTTACACACCTCAAGAAAATCCTACCGAAAGGACTAACTGAACCGTGAAGACAATGGTGGCCCAGTTTGCGAATGAGGAGCAACGTACCTGGGACGAACTCCTGCCAGAAATAATGCTAGCCGTGAATACCAGTGTTTCGGAATCCACTGGATACTCACCTGCCTTCTTGACACAGGGCCGCGAGCCGCGATTACCAAATGCGTTGTTTGACGAAATAACCATTGGCACGGGCCAGCCACAGCGTGATCCTGGCGAAACGGCTCAAAGATTAAAGAAGGTATTTTAGGTGGTCCGCCGCAGCTTGGAAAGAGCTGCACAGGATCAAGCTCGATACTATAATCTGCGCCGGAGGCCGTGGAAACCAGTCATAGGAGACTTGGTATGGGCCAAGGAGCACCAATTGTCCAATGCGGTGGAAGGTTTTGCAGCTAAACTAGCTCCAAAGTTTGTCGGTCCATTTCACATTGTAAACTTTATATCACCAGTCATCGTAAAGCTGCAAGGCATGAATGGTGAGCGGGCCAGGACGGCACATATAAGCTCAATAAAACCTCATGGCCCAGCTGTTACCAGCCAGCCCAACATATAAGTTTACTTCTAAAAAGGAAATGATCGGGAAAAAGCGGCAGAAAGATCAAAATAAAATGGAGATCATTTACTGCATAGTGGTAAAGACATCGACTGGTGAAGACACAGTTTAGGTGGCATAGGATGCAGTGGACAGATATTTCAAGCTGTCCAAAAGCTACTTGTGCATTAACTTTGTTAACAGCCTAGATGGAGGTGGAAATTGTAAGATACAATGCCTTGACAACTGTGCGATTGATATTTGTTTATAGCCAAAGCCAAATAGGGCAGTCTGTTACAGTTTGAGCCATTATATGACTCAAATTGTAGTATGTGAAAATATTATTTACTTAAATTATGCTTCCACACACAACAAAACACACATTTACATTTCCTCATAGAAAATAAATGATGTGCTAAGAGACAGACTGCTTGCTGGCGGGAAATATTCAAATAACACCCACACACAAGCATTAGCACTGCTTAACTATCTTAGTTGGTAGTTTATCCGGTAAGCAGTGCTAAACGGCGCTTGTCTATGTGTGAACAGTGGCTCACAAATACATAAACATGTATGCACTTTTACGTTAGTATGTTTGAATATATTGTATGTATATTCAAATAAATGACAAAACGGAACATAAGTGCGGGAGACATACACACATAGATGCGAGTCACTCAAAAACGAGAACTCGTATGTGTAGGGAGAGTGAGTGGATAGCTGGAGAGGCACCGTTAGGGCATTTGCCTCGGCGCTCCACTCGGCTCAACAGCAGCAATTTCACACTTAAAATGACATGATGTACGTTAGTAGCGGTCATTTAGAAGTGAACAGGCAAACGTGATGGAAGGCACACAACTTAAGTTGCACATGGAGGATGAGCCACGTGGACTGGACGAAAACATGACAGGACCTATAGCCGAGGAGGCGTAAGGCGGTCGCGGACCTAGCGAGGAGCCCCAGCTTATGGAGACCGACACGGAGGACGCCGTCTCGGTGGTCTCAATAAGCTCCATTGACAGCGAAGGCAGCAGGCTGAGCCTGGTGCTATTGGAGCGGTACCAGAAATGGCTGACGGACCGGTGGCGCACCCGGCACTTCATCATGATAGAAACGTTCAGTTTCCCGAAAGTGTCGGGTTGCGGGGGTGTCCGGCTGATAGAAATACCAAAGCAACCGAGGCCGGCACCCCAACAGGAGGCGGAGGAGGTGCCCAACGTGAGGGACCTCCTCAAAAGGTTCGAGGCGAAGCAGCAACAGCCGCAGCCACAACAACCAGAGCCACAGCAGCCGCCACCGGAGCCAACACAACCAAAGCCGCGCCAGCAAAAACCGCAGCCGCGCCAGCAACAACCGCAGCCGCGCCAGCAACAGCAACAGCCGCGCCAGCAACAGCAACAGCCGCGCCGGCAACAGCGACTCCCACGGCAGCCGGTTCTATGTACCGGAGTCGACGCAGGTCAACTCAACCTGGCCAAGGGCTGCCAACCCTCGAATATCTCGGATGCCCAAGTATGTGGCCTCTTATTTATATCTGTACTATTTTTCTCCTTCCTGGGCAAACAACTCCGGTCTGTTTGCCCAGACTTCTAATTCTACGTGCCGGAGACGTAGAGGTTAACCCCGGTCCCCGGGTGAAGGTGTGTCCGGTGTGTTCACAGGACACCGCAGGGGATATGAACTCTGTGTTGTGCACCTCATGCTGACACAGGGTTCACCTCTCCTGTGCGGGCCTGCAACACGCAGCTGGGCGCACCAACTATTTCTGTTCTAACTGTCCGTTAATCCCCCCCCGACCTACGGCAACCTCCGACAATCAGGTTGTTGCCCTGCCGCATAATCTTCCATCCTGCGGGGTATGCGGGAAGCGGTTCACCAGAGCTGCGACCCCCATCCCCTGCGTCTCATGCGGTAGGAGCAGCCACCTCAGATGCTCAGGCCTACGTAACTCGAACCTTTACCAACCGGGTTACGTGGGTCTCTGCTGCAGAAATCCCGCACTCCCGACTTCAGTGACTGTGCCGCCTGCACAGGCAGCACCCATTTCTGCCCCCCCTCAGGGGGTTTTGAATATGCAATGCCGTATGTGCAGGAGACCATTCACCCGCGCGGCCACTCCAATTCAGTGCTCCGCGTGTGGGGAATGTAGTCACCTCATGTGCTCGGGAGTGCGGAATTCCCGCCTATATCAGGCGGACTATGTCGGAACATGTTGCCATAGATCGGCACGCGTCACTTCCCCCCGCCTAAACGACCAGATGCCACAACCGTCTCAGCCCCAGATAAAAATCCTGATAGCAAACGTTTCTCTCTTAACGAGACGCTTATCCAGATATAAAATCCTGATAGCAAAACGTTTCTTTATTATGGAGATGATTTCTAAGTATAACGTAATTTAGATCTACGCCTCTTGGCGATACGCTCACCCAGAGTTTTGTCCTGGTGGCAAAACGTCTTCTCGAGGATGCATACGGACGCAGTAACTCCGTCGCGGTAGCACCCGGCTCGCTACTAATTAAAATGTCTTTCTTGCTTCTGTGCAAGGCTTTATCTCATTAACTTTCCCCGCATACGCCTTAAAATTTCGGCACTGACTTTATTTTATTAATTTTTCACTACAATAATTTAAGCTATTTGCTTCTCTTCAGACCTGTGGTGTCACAAGCTCTGTCGCTTCACTGTTTTCCTGCACTTCTTATATTTCTCTTGATAACTTGCACTTCACTTAGTTATTTCGGCGATTTCTTTCCGCCTCATCTGACTGACGACTGACTGACGATTAATTGACGCTTCACTGACTGACCCAGATTTGGCTGTTGATCCGCCTTATATAGGCACATGATCGCCGCCAAATCCTGGAATTCCCGCCCAAACCTATACTACTAACTCCTAAACTGTACTCTGCTTATCTAACTACCTATTCTCCCTAAAAAGACAGAGCTGCCGCTATCCTTTGGTAGTGTGAGTACTCTCTCCAGCCCTTGTTGGTATTGGTGAGAGTACTATCACCAAGCAGTCCAAGCAGTGTCCCTATGGTCCTATTGGCAAAACTATCTAACGTTGTGAGGTGGCGATTTGCCTCCTCACACTCCCCCCTTTCTTCGGGAAACAAAAAAAAAAACGAGGAAAAAAAAGTGTGTGGCCTGAAACCATTGTAGTCTCGGCTGTGACTCCACCAAGTGGCATGGCGCCCGCGGCTAGTTGCACCGCCCCTGCGGATCCTCCTCGCGAGCTGAGCGTCACTCGCCATCCTTTGTTCGCCCTTACCTGTGCCATAAGTCGGCCCCAGATCAAGCGGCGCAACAGCCTCCCAAAACGTTCTGCTGCCTCCCCTCATTGGGAGAATAGCCAGATACGTTGCTTACCTTTGCTGGTCCCCGTGCTCCCTCATTCGGAGTCAACGGCCAACGCAGCAAAGGTCATAAAACTATTCTCGCTGCACACTACTCGGGATGCTCCACCAGCCATCCCTAAGTGCAGCTCTGCTCATTTTCGTACCCCTAGCGCGTCCCAGTAACCACTCGGCTTCGCCCGCCGCTAACTAACTACATCGGCATGCCTATTTTACCCAATCTAACTTTTCCTTGATTTTTTTTCTCCCTTTTTTCCTTCCTTTTCCTACCTTTTATTAACACATTTATACAACCAAACAAAACTCGCCCTACCTATTTTCCCACCAATATCACCCTAATCTTTTTACCCTATTAACAATAACCTTGTGCCCACTGTGCACAGTTCAAACCTAAGCTGTTAATGTTGTTAGCTGTCAGCTGTGTTGGTAGCTAAAAGAAGATAATCACTAAAACGCATGGCTGTACTACCTGGTAAGTATTTTTGCAAAATGTAAAAAACTATTAATAATTGTTTTCGTCTTTCTAGAACTGTTGAAATTCGTTGCTATTGGGGCCTGCTACCACCCTATGACCGCGGCATCCCCGATAACTATTTGTTCTGTCATTGGCAGCCTAGTGCTTTATATGGCTTCCCCGTTTCTCCAGGTTAGTACCAAATTCAAATCTTCAATTTTAATTGTCTAAAATTTCCATTCTCCTTCTTAGTGTTGGTCAAATCACCTTACATAGGGATCTACCACCCGTCCGGGTTTATTTAGATGCTACCCGCCCCATATTGTAGATGCTGCAGCCTTGCGCGAAATCGTGCGTTTCTGCCTCGGCATGCAGCTGTTCTCTACCCTCCGCCTAAGCCCCGCGCTGGGCCCGGCAAGTACATACATACTTCTATGTTCTGTTTACTTTATTTCCTTTTTTTTTCTCGAACCGGAGTCGCCACCACCGCCTAGAAGACATCTCTAGCCTCTATTCGGTTCATCAAGTGCAAATTTTTTTTTTTTTTAATTTTTAATATCGTGAATTTTCATTAAAAAAAATAAAACCCTAGTGCTGTGCTCTTGTGTGAGTGTGCCTCCGTATGTTTATTGCAGAGGTGGGCACGAAAAATAACGGAAAGAGCACTTTTTGCTTGTGCGCCTATCTTTCGCCACAGAAAAGACATAACGGAAAGAGCACTCAGTACAAAAAACGCCTTGGACATTTTTGCACCGAGTGCTCTTTCCGTTAGGTCTTGTAAGTGGCGCCTGCCAGACGCACACGCAAAAAACCGAGAATGTTACAAAAACAAAATACACACAGTGTGCGCTTTTATGGCCCTACTCGAGCATCCTTTTTTCGACCTTTTTAGACCGTAACGGTAGTTTTTATTGGTGCTCGCGACGAAAAATTCGCACAAGTACACTGAGCACAGAAATATAGTTAATTTGGCAACTGTAAGACCCAGTAATTTTTTTGGTAAATTAAAATTGTCATATAAACTCATATGACTTTTCTGTTTCTTTGAATGTGTTGCAAAATTTTGTCAGTGTACACGCACAAGCAGATCGTCGGCGACGCGCCGAGTTTACAAAAACAAAATACACACAATGTGTGCCTTCGCTCGACTCGCAGCAACTTACAAAAACAAAATACACACAATGTGTGCCTTCGCTCGACTCGCAGAATATTACAAAAACAAAATACACACAATGTGTGCCTTCGCTCGACTCGCAGAATATTACAAAAACAAAATACACACAGTGTGCGATTTTTATGGCCCTACTCGAGCATCCTTTTTTCGACCTTTTTTCTTGATGTTGTTGTAGTGCTCTTTCCGTTATTTTTCGTGCCCACCTCTGTTTATTGTCATACTTAAATAAAGAATTTGCTGCCGCTGTGTTTTTCTTTCCCTCTTTTTTTTCCTTTTTTTTTGTTTTCTGATTGATAACATCAACTTTTCTTCCTTCGATTCAGTTTTATTCCTTTTTCAAATTCATTTTATAAACATTAAACTATTATTATTATAATCCTGGCTTGTCTTTTTTTCCCTCTTACATTTCTGGCCTTTGGGCCAGAATGAAAACTTTTATGTCTCCACTCTGGCTCCAACGAACTCTGTATCTTTTCCCGCTACTGCTCACTAATTGACCACCTACCCCTATTGGTGGGCCTCGTAGGAGCCTCCGCCGTACCACCTCCAGGACCGCCGTAGGCCACCTCGCCTCGTCGGCCACCAACCGCCAGCGCCTTGGTTCCGCTGCCCTCTGTTGCTGCCCCAACGACTCGCGCAAGCGCGCTAGCCGCTCTTGGGCTACGTTGCGCAGCCGCCGGGCGTAGCGTTGCTCGGCGCTCCTACGCCGCTCTTCCCCTTCCTGTCGCACCTGCTGGTCCGTGCGTGCCGGATGTGGCCTCATCCTCCTGGGTGGTTGCTGGTGTCGTTGCTGCTGCTGCTGTTGTTGTTGTTGTTGTTGTAACGCCTATCTCGGTGCACCACGTATGTGGATTGTCAGGTTTTATGGAAATAAAGAAAAGGAGAAAGTTGGAAAGATTATAGAACATTAGAGAATAACCCTGTCCAGCTCGAGGAAGCGAGCTGCCTCGGTCGGGTTTGTCCAAAGGGATGAAGGTGTCAGCCCAGAGCGCTTCGCTGGACACATAAAGAGGTGTTGAGTATTATGGGGGCTGCTGCCGCAGTGTGGACACACATCAACTACCTCTGGGTTGACTCTCGCCAGGTAGCTATTTAGTAGCTTAGAATATCCTGAGCGGAGTTGGGACAAGGCAGCTGCTGCTGTTGTTGGCGCTGCTGCTGCTGTTGGCGCTGCTGCTGCTTTTGTTGGCGCTGCTGCTGCTGCTGTTGGCGCGGCTGCTGCTTTTGTTGGCGCGGCTGCTGCTTTTGTCGGCGCTGCTGCTGCTGTTGGCGCGGCTGCTGCTTTTGTTGGTGCGGCTGCTGCTTTTGCCGGCGCAGCTCTGGTTGTTGCTGGCGCGGCTGTTGCTGTTGCTAACGCGGCTCTGATTGTGTTGGCCCCGGTGGCGGCTGCTGCGGCTCTGGTTGTTGTGGCTGCGGCTGTTGCTGCTTCGCCTCGAACCTTTTGAGGAGGTCCCTCACATTGGGCACCCCCTCCGCCTCCTGTTGGGGTGCCGGCCTCGGTTGTTCTGGTATTTCTACCAGCCGGACACCCCCGCAACCCGACACTTTCGGGAAACTGAACGTTTCTATCATGACGAAGTGCCGGGTGCGCCACCGATCCGTCAGCCATTTCTGGTGGCGCTCCAACAGCACCAGGCTCGGCCTGCCGCCTTCGCTGTCATTGGAGCTTATTGACACCACCGAGATGGCGTCCTCCGTGTCTGTCTCCATAAGCTGGGGCACCTCGCTAGGTCCGCGACCGCCTTCCGCCACCTCGGCTATAGGCCCTGTCGCGCCTTCGCCCGGTCCACGTGGGCCACGTTCATGTTCCTCCTCCATGTTCAACTTAATTTGTGTGCCTTCCATCACGTTTGCCTGTTCACTTTTAAATGACCGCTACTAACGTAGATCATGTAATTTTAAGTGTGAAATTGCTGCTGCTGAGCCGAGTGGAGCGCCGAGGCAAATGTCCTAACGGTGCCTCTACAGCTATCCACTCACTCTCCCTACACATACGAGTTCTCGTTTTTGAGTGACTCGCATCTATGTGTGTATGTCTCCCGCACTTATGTTCCGTTTTGTCATTTATTTGAATATACATACAATATATTCAAACATACTAACGTAAAAGTGCATACATGTTTATGTATTTGTGAGCCACTGTTCACACATAGACAAGCGCCGTTTAGCACTGCTTACCGGATAAACTACCAACTAAGATAGTTAAGCAGTGCTATTGCTTGTGTGTGGGTGTTATTTGAATATTTCCCGCCAGCAAGCAGTCTGTCTCTTAGCACATCATTTATTTTCTATGATGAAAATGTAAATGTGTGTTTTGTTGTATGTGAAAGTATTATTTAAGTAAATAATATTTTAACCCACTACAATTTGAGTCATATAATGGCTCAAACTGTAACAGACTGCCCTATTTGGCTTTGGCTATAAACAAATATCAATCGCACAGTTGTCAAGGCATTGTATCTTACAATTTCCACCTCCATCTAGGCTGTTAACAAAGTTAATGCACAAGTAGCTTTTGGACAGCCTGAAATATCTGTCCACTGCATCCTATGCCACCTAAACTGTGTCTTCACCAGTCGATGTCTTTACCACTATGCAGTAAATGATCTCCATTTTATTTTGATCTTTCTGCCGCTTTTTCCCGATCATTTCCTTTTTAGAAGTAAACTTATATGTTGGGCTGGCTGGTAACAGCTGGGCCATGAGGTTTTATTGAGCTTATATGTGCCGTCCTGGCCCGCTCACCATTCATGCCTTGCAGCTTTACGATGACTGGTGACATAAAGTTTACAATGTGAAATGGACCGCCAAACTTTGGAGCTAGTCTAGCTGCAAAACCTTCCACCGCATTGGACAATTGGTGCTCTTTGGCCCATACCAAGTCTCCTATGACTGGTTTCCACGGCCTCCGGCGCAGATTATAGTATCGAGCTTGATCCTGTGCAGCTCTTTCCAAGCTGCGGCGGACCACCTCAAATACCTTCTTTAATCTTTGAGCCGTTTCGCCAGGATCACGCTGCGGTTGGCCCGTGCCAAACAACGCATTTGGCAATCGCGGCTCGCGGCCCTGTGTTAAGAAGGCAGGTGAGTATCCAGTGGATTCCGAAACACTAGTATTCACGGCTAGCATTATCTCTGGCAGGAGTTCGTCCCAGGTACGTTGCTCCTTGTTCGCAAACTGGGCCACCATTGTCTTCACGGTTCAGTTAGTCCTTTCGGTAGGATTTCCTTGAGGTGTGTAAGGCGCTGTAAATTGATGCCGCACACCCAAATCCTCCAAGAACCGTTTAAACGCCCGGCTGGTAAATTGCGTCCCGTTGTCTGTGATTAATACTTTTGGTGCTCCAAACCTAGCAAGTATTCTTTCACGAAACGCCTTTTGCAGTGACGCCGCCGTCGCTTTTCGTAAAGGGACTAGCTCTGTCCATTTTGAAAAACGGTCCACGAAGACCAGGAGCATTGTGTTGCCATGCTTCGATCGGGGCAAAGGCCCAACGAAATCCGCACACACCGTTGCCCAAGGTTCCTCTGGAATCTGCGTCAGCATTTTACCCGCCGTCTGTAGCTGGCTCGCCTTATATTTATGGCACACCTCGCACTTTTGTACATATGGCCGAATGCCTCTATACATTCCAGGCCAATAGTACCGTGCCGCTACTCTGGCTATAGTTTTCCGGCCGCCAGTGTGTCCTGCCGCCGGCGCATCATGGCACTCAGCTATGACTCGCGGCCTCTTTTCTGTAGGTACACACAATTTCCATGCAGCCACGTCCTCATTTCCAGCTCTATGCGGAATATGACGATACAGTTGGCCCGCCTCTATCAAATAATCGGCAAACTTTTGTGGCGCAGCCTGTACGTCCCTTCGCATCTGTTTAATCCACGCACAAGTAGGTTCTGCTGGCTTAGTTATATCCGCCGTTCGCCTACATTTGTCCGTGTTTAATGGCTGTCGAGATAGCGCATCCGCCACCACATTAAGTTGGCCTTTTCTATATGCGATCTCGAAATCATATTGCTGGAGTTCTAATGCCCACCGTGCTACACGGCCTGCAGGACTTTCTATGGAATTTAGCCATTTTAAAGCCATGTGATCAGTCACAACTTTAAAATGATATCCCTCCAAATATGGGCGCAGTTTACGGATGGCCCACACTATGGCCAGACATTCTTTCTCTGTTGCAGAGTAATTCCGCTCAGCCGCATTTAATGAATTTTGCGTCAAAATTGCGCCCAATCCGTAACTGCTTGCATCTGTTTGTAGTACAAACGTTTTCCCAAAATCTGGACAAGCTAGTACCGGCGCCGCAGTAAGTTTTGCCTTTATCTCTAAAAACGCCTTTTCCTGTTCCTCGGTCCACATCCATTTGACGCCTTTTTTTAAAAGCGCTTTCAAAGGATGTTCCACTGCGGAGAACCCAGGCACGAACCGCCTATACCAGGAGGCAACGCCCATATATTGGCGTAGTTCTTTTATATTAGATGGCGGCTTTAGCTCTGCAATTGCGGCTACTTTCTCCGGATCTGTGCAAATACCCTGGTCTGTCACCATGTGACCCAGATATTTTAGTTCTTTCTTAAAGAACGCGCACTTTTCCGTGTTAACACGTAAGTTTGCCGCCTTTAAGCGGCGGAAAACTTCTCTTAAGTTGGCCATATGCTCCTCTAGCGTGCGTCCAATGACAATTATGTCATCTAAGTACGCAAACGCATGTGGCTGCATGTCTGCGCCAATCACGGAATCTAACGCCCTCTGAAACGTCGCCGGCGCCGAATGTAGGCCAAAAGGCATTACTTTCCAATGAAACAGTCCTCTCCCAGGTACTGTAAACGCAGTATATTCTCTGCTTTTTTCTTCCATTGGAATTTGCCAATAACCATTCCTTAAATCTAAGCTACTGATATATTTTGCATCACGCAGCTGATCCAGGATATGATTTATACGAGGCAAAGGGTAGGCATCAGGCACTAACCTTGCGTTTAGCTGTCTATAGTCCACACACAGCCGCCACTGGCCGTTTTTCTTACGCACCATAACAATCGGTGCGCTGTGTGGACTATGCGAAGGCTCAATGCATCCCAGCGCCAGCAGCTCGTCAATTTGTTCATTGATGCGAGCCTGCATCGCTGGGTTCTTAGGATAATACCGCTGTTTGATCGGCCGGGTGTCCTTCATAACAATGCTATGTTCCGCAATGTTTGAAACGCCCGCCATTTTCTCAAACTCAGCTAATTCTATCCTAAGAAACGCATCCACATCAACACCAGGCCCGCCCGCCCGTGTGACTGTGATTCGCTCTTTAGCCAAACGCCTATCGTGCGTTTTGTTGGGGATATTTAGGACATGGCCTGCACAGCTCATGCTTACGCCCATTTGCCCGAGGAAATCCCACCCAAGGACCAGTTCGTCTATCACACCCGGCATCACCCTGAGCCCTACGGTGGCGACACTGTGTCCAAAGGCGATTTCCACATCGAGCCGTTGCGCAAGTTCGCTATAACGGCCATCCGCCAACTGCACTCTGTGCATCTCAAATTTTGACTTGCCTAATGCACTAGCCAGTTTTTCAAAAATAAAACTGCCAGTTGCACCGGTGTCAATTGTGGCTTTATAAAATTTTCCAGCTATTGACACCTCCGCATCTATACGGCCGCCTGCATCTACCAATTTGCCTATCAACGCCGCGGTGAAATTTGTTGGCGCGGCCCTCGCTCGTTTTCCTGCAGCGAGAGCCGTCTGGTGTTTCCCGCTGCTGCACAACAGCTTTGGGTGCTCCTGCCAACCTTCTCGCATTTCCAACAGAATACTATCTGCCGGTTCTGGCATTCCCGAGCCCAATGACCCGGATGCCCACACCTGCGGCACACATTGCTAGGATCCTCGATCCTGCCTTGTGGTTGCGGTTGCTGGGGCCTGTTTGCCTCCCTTGACCTGGGATTTGGCAAATCTCGCCTTTGCGTGTTAGGCGCCTGCCAAGCTCGTTGGTATATACTTGGCATATCACGAGTTGGCGGCATTTCATCCTGCTCTACATACATGGCCCTTGGCCGTGTATGCTGTGCGTCCGCCTTCAATCTCTGCCTGTCCTTTTCCAAATCTTCGAACTCCTCTGCCAACTCCATGAGTTGGTTGAGGGTTCGAAATTGGCCGGACCGAGCATATGCTCGCAGATCAGGCACGCTTTGGTCGTATATGACTTGCAGCTGATGCTCCTTGGTATAGCGACAAGGACGCATCAGGGTCTGCATTTCGACCATATACACCTTAAAAGGCTCGCCCAGCTTCTGTCGCCTTCGGCTAACTTCCTCCCGTAGATTCGTAAAGTAGCCTCTAGGTAGAAAATAACCTTCAAAATCTTCGACGAAGGCCGCCCATGTGGTCCAATGATTGTTATTGGCCACATACCATTTTAGGGCCATGCCTGTCAAGAGTTCGGGCATTGTTCGTGGAATCAGATCTAGGTCCAAGCCGTATGTCTCGGCGGACCATTCCACTTGTTCCAGGAATTCCAGTGGCTTTGTGGATCCGTCGAAACGAAATTTCCACTCGCGAAGCCCCGTGGAACCGCCAAACCCGTTCTGAGGCACAGGGATTTCGACAGCTACATTATCTCTAAATGATCCTGTGCCCCAAGGTGCTGGCCTTGTGTCGAGTTGGGCCGGAGTACTCGTGGTCAGGACTGCATTACCCTGCGGTACTGCCGGTCCACTACAGACACTCTTCTCCAAGTTGCTCGTGGATCCGCGCCGGCCATGTTTTCTGGCTAGCTCGCTCAACCGCAAAGCCCATTGGGAAAATTGACTGCGCAATTCCTCCACAGTGCCCGCCATGGAAATGCCAAATTCTCGGCCATATGCCAGGTCATCACGCCTTAGATATTTAATCCAAGTGCGTGCCACCATTTTGTGTCTGTGAGCTACTTTTAAGGCTGTGAAATATAACTCTAAATCAGTGGTCGGCACGGCCTATGCACGCGAGCATAGGGATTAGCGACGTCGACACACGTCATGTGTTATACACAAAACGCATGCATGTGTGCGTGCTTTTTGTACTGAAATTTTCTCTGCCGCAGTGACGTATTGCGACGCTGACGTTGCTCGACGTCAACAACAACAACAAGAGCCGAAGCCACGCACCATCAACTGCGTGTCTGTTGCTTAGCAACGCAGAGCAACGTTAGCGTCGCAAACGTCACTGCGGCAGAGAAAACTTCAATACATATGCAAAAAAAAAATGTGAGTGTATTTTGTGCCGACCACTGCTCTAAATTGTGTTAAATATTAAAACATTTTGTTTATAATCTTTTATTTGTTTAAAGAGAGATTTGTAAATCTAGCGAGCGTGTCGGCTCAAATTAAGTGTGGTGAGAAAATACCGCAAACGGCGGATAATATACATTTCAAACTTAAAACGAATTGTCTTTTATTTGAAGTATCGAAAGTCTCAGCGAATATAAATTTTGTTGTGACATTTACCCTTGGCATAGCTGAGCTATCCCAGCCGTTGTTCTGGATCAAACCAGAGGTCGTTACAAACCCGGTGAGCGCAAACGCTGTTAAGGTATTTATCAGAGATCTGCAATAGTGCCTATTTTGTGGCAATAATCATACTCTCATCAAAAGTAATGGCAGTGTCAGCTGCACTCTTAGGCTTATGGTATGGCACCACGCGCACTCTTAACCATAAGAATGTGAGCAGTATGCTGCACCATACATTATATTGTCATGATTATAATCTTGTTTACACTCACACACTGCAGACACTTTTCTGAATTTCAAGAGTGACAGTGAAACACTTTTCGAGCAGTGAGAGAGAGAATGGTGAGAGCAAAATGTTTATTTTGCGTGTCAGAATCATGGTAGAATAAACAAGGTAAGCTATTCCCGAAATATTTTCGCAACCCAAACCTTATTTTAAATTCGTTGATATTTTACACGAGAAAGGTTGTTTCCGCGCATAGTTTTTCAGCATTTACCGTAATTTTGTGCAGCGGTAAAAAATAAGCCGCTCTAGTTGCAACCATCAGCACCAAAAAAAATGTTCAAATATGCTTGCCTACTAGAGGTCTGCATGAATGCATTCAAAACGGCGAATGAATAGCTCAGCCTTAAAAGCTATGCATAGTTTTTAGTACCCATTTGAATGAATATAAGTGAATAGTGTGCTCACACAAGCATGGGTTCCAAAATTGTGGGTGAAGTACTTTTATGGTGTACCATAGTGAGTACACTACTATATCAAAGTAAAATACGTATGAAAAAATGAAAGAGAGCAGAGAGCAGAGAGCGCGAGAGCAGCGATCGCGAGCATAATGAAAGGCATAAAATTAAATAAATGACATAGTAAATGCAGCAGGCATGAGCGAGAAAGCATAAATGTTTTCTTGGTCAAATTGGGGTGGCTTGCGTGCTTGTTGTATGTATACCCTTTCGAAGTAAGGTAACTGCTATGACACTTGTTAGTCGTGTTTACATTCACACTAAGAATTGTATGTATAAAATGCGAAAAAGGGTACTTCTTTATCGACTTTCAATCTGTTCAACGGTTCATACAGCGTGCACACAAAAACACATATGCGTTTTATGTTCTATGTTCTTTGGTTTAACACATAATTCTTTAATATTTGAGTATTCATAATTAAAAAAAAACAAAATTTAATACTTTAATTTAGAGTAATATATTTATTTTATAATTAAATAATACTTTTACATTATTATTATTGCAACATGTTTTCTATTAATTCAAGTCAATTAAATTTCATTTTTTTGTTTTAAAGAAAAAAAATTAAAAAATTATGGTTACACATTATTATTTGCTTTATTGATTTGCAAAATGTTTTAAAGAAAAAAGTCATATAATTAAAAACAAATAAAAGTATACAAACGCAAACAAATAAGCCAACACCTAATTTTTTAGCTCTAAAACAGATCAATTTAATGCCAATTTAACTGCCTAAGGCAATTTACTACAACACATACACACAGTTTCCAAAATGTTAATTGCGCCGGCTTTGTTTTCTCTGCTTTGAATTTTTTTGCAGCAACAGCTACTCACGTACATACTACATACATATGCATGTATGCTCGTTTTGTACACTTCTATACTCAGTGTTCTCATAACATTTTGCCTGTGCTTATGTTAAAAAGACAGCATGCATGAATATTCACTTCTGTGGGTACTGTAAAAATGGGGTACTGTAAAATTTTGAGTAGAGTATTTGTGAGTACCACATAGTACTATATAGTACTATGTGAGTAGAAGTGAATGTAGCCATGCAGACCTCTATTGCCTACGCACAACAACAGCAATGGGGGTGGTTTCGCTCTCTCACTTTTCGCACAGACTAAAATAATACCATGGCACCATGGTACCATTGCTCTCTCATACGTTGTTGATGGTTTCTCTCGCGCTCTCTTTTTTATTGTGCTGCCCAGCGGCGCAAAACCTCTTTACGTAATCAATTACGCATGCATTACTTCGTCGACAGTAATGCACAAAAATCGCGTACAACCTGGCATACTTTGCCACTTTGTACGGGCTGTGTCCAAAATCTGCATTACACGTAAACCAAATTGTATACCAAAGCCGAACAGCCTTCGGCTCTCTTAATACTTTTCAATATACTGCCAAATACGTAATGCACTTTGTTTACATTTCAATATACTGCTTTAAAAATGGTATATAGGTTGGTTATGTACTTGGTTTACTTTTAAATATATTGTTGAAAGAACAGCATTTGCGTTAGTAATGCGCTTTGTTTACGATTCAATACACTGCTTTAAAAATATTATATGGGTTGGTAATGTACTTGGTTTACTTTTCAATATACAAATGTAAGAGTAGTATGATTTGTAATGCACGTATATTACCGCCCATTTGAACGAGTAATAAAATACATGTATGTTAGAATGTAAAGCGAACCATTTGCAGTTGAGCTTGGCACTATTGGCACCATAGTGCTAAGAGTGGTCGAAGGCAAAAGTGACATGCACACTGCAGTGTTTATGTATGGTGCCTAACTGCAAACTAGAATGTCAACAGTAGTCGGAAATATGTGGTGGTCGTATAATACACTGCCACTGCTGCAGTTCTCTGGTACATATATGTATATGTAATAGAGGTCTGCATGGCTACATTCACTTCTACTCACATAGTACTATATAGTACTATGTGGTACTCACAAATACCCTATTCAAAATTTAGCAGTACCCCATTTTTACAGTACCCACAGAAGTGAATATTCATGTATGCTGTCTTTTTAACATAAGCACAGGCAAAATGTTATGAGAACACTGAGTATAGTAGTGTACAAAACGAGCATGCATGCATATGTATGTACGTGAGTAGCTGTTGCTGCAAAAAAAAATTCAAAGCAGAGAAAACAAAGCCGGCGCAATGAACATTTTGGAAACTGTGTGTATTTGTTGTAGTAAATTGGCCTAGGCAGTTAAATTGGCATTAAATTGATCTGTTTTAGAGCTAAAAAATTAGGTGTTGACTTATTTGTTTGCGTTTATATCCTTTAATTTTTTTATTTAATTATATGACTTTTTTCTTTAAAACCTTTTGCAAATCAATAAACAAATAATATTGTGTAACCATCTATTACTTTAAATTAAAGCAAATAATTTGTTAAATAATATTTATACAAATATTAAAAAATTATGTGTTAAACCAAAGAACATACAACATAAAACGCATATGTGTTTTTGTGTGTACGCTGTAAAAATCGTTGAATAGATTAAAAGTCGATAGAGAAGTACCCTTTTTCGCACTTTATATATACAATTCTTAGTGTGAATGTTAACACGACTAACAAGTGTCATAGCAGTTACCTTACTTAGAAAGGGTATACATACAACAAGCGTGGCTTGCTTGCCCAATTTGACCAAGAAAATATTTATGCTTTCTCGCTCATGCCTGCTGCATTTGCTATGTCATTTATTTAATTTCATGCCTTTCATTACGCTCGCGATCGCTGTTCTCGCGCTCTCTGCTCTCTTTCATTTTTTCATACGTATTTTACTAGAGTATATGGTACACCATAAAAGTATTATACTTCACCCACAATTGTCGAACCCATGCTTGTGTGAGCACACTATTCACTTATATTCATTCAAATGGGTACTAAAAACTATGCATAGCTTTTAATGCTGAGCCATGGTAGAATAAACATGGTAAGCTCATGGTATAATAACAAGGTAGCGAACGTTGAGACGGCGCTCTCGTGGTTGACATGCATATTTCAGTTCAGTATGAAAGTTACTTTGTGTTGAAAGGTTACATTATCAATGCTACGGAGCTCGCCCATTTAGTACAGTAAAAATAGACCAAAACAGGGGCTGACCTGGAAAAAATTGCACACTGGAATTTCTCTTGCTTAATGTATTAAGGACCATCCAAAAGGTCTAAAGCCAAATTGGAGACCTCCTCCCCCCGTAGGGTTTTCCGTTATTTTGACATCTGTTTGAGCCCATTTATCTCGAAATCTATAAGCCGTACACAAAAACTTCCAAGGCAGAAAATGTTTAAAATTGAATTTAAAATTTTACTTGTACTGAAAGGTATACCCAGAAGTTCATATTTTAGGCGGTAGAGCACGCCAAAGTTACTTCAGGTCAAAACCTATTTTTACTGTACTAATTTCAACGAGAAGCTACCGCTTGTTCTTGCCACAGACGCATTATCTTTCGGCATAGGTGCTGTTTTTTCACACATTCAGCATGATGGGAATGAAAAGCCCATAGCATTTGCCTCCAAAACTCTGGACAAGCATCAAGAGAAATATAGCCAAATTGAAAAGAAAGGTCTTGCAATCATTTTTGGAGTAAAGCGTTTTCACCAATTCTTATATGGAAGGAAATTCACGATTATTACGGATCACAAGCCACTTGTAACTACATTCAACCCAAACAAACATCTGCCATTAATGACGTCAAATAGGTTACAACGCTGGGCAATAACTCTAATGGCTTACAACTTCGCTATCGGCTATAGAGTAACCACCGCTCATGGTAACGCAGATGTCTTGTCTCAACTTCCGATTGGTACAGATGACAATTTTGATAAGGAGGAGGCATGCTACAATATAACCGAATTTGAATCACCAATCAATGCAAAAATCATTCGTAATCGAGCTCAGTCTGAAAGTACTTTTAAACGTGTTCGCAGTTATGTAGAAAATGGTTGGCCAAAAAAAATCTTTCCAGCACAGGCAGATATAGCACCGTATTTTAACAGAAAATTTGCCTTAACAATTCACGAAAACATGTTATTCTTTCATTCTGATTTAAATCGTATAATAATACAACGCTCCTTACAGGACAAGATTCTTAAGCTTCTCCATGATGGCCATTGGGGAATTGTACGAATGAGGCAACTCGCTCGATAACATGAGTAAATTAGCAGCAATATGTAGTATTTGCAAACAAAACAACCCAGCTCCGCCCAAAGAATTCCAAAGTTGGCCAAAAGTAATTTCAGCATGGGAAAGAGTGCACTTCGATTTGGCAGGACCAATTTTTTACGCGATGTGGCTCATCTGTGTGGATGCAATTTCACAGTTCCCGTTTGTAGTACAAGTGTCATCCACCACAACTGAAAGCACGATTTCAAACAGTTCTGTCAAATTCATGGTATTAAACATTTGACAACAGCTGCATTTCATCCCGCCTCAAATGGATTAGCCGAGCGCTCCCCAAGTATGTGTCAACTCAAAAGGTATATGCTCGCAATTTTGGCAGAGGAAAAAAGTGGATTGAAGCAGTTATAGATCACCAGATAAGCAAAATGCTGTATGGGTATGGGTAACTGGAAACGCCATATAAATCAACTGAAGCCCAGATTCAACTCAAATCCTATACATGAATCTCAACCTTTCGTATGCCTGCCAGAAGAGGAAAACTTAACGCCAATGGTTCCTATAAGTATGCCATCTGATCACGAAGCAACGTTGACACACCAATAAGACCAGCAACCTTCATCTAGCGAATCTGCTCCAATGCTTGCAGATGCCGATTCTAATCAACCAGCTATGAAACCAAAGGATCCAAGAAAGTCCGGCATACCTGTACTTAAAAGCAATTGAGTCCGCCAAGATGTTGACCACTTCAGTGCTCCTGATTTTAGAAAGTCTAAGAAACAGTAATTATTCGAAAATGAAAAGGGGAAATATGTTATATATGTATGTAGTAGTTTGTACACACTTATACATTATACAATAAAGTCAGTCTCATACCAAATCTCAAAGAATACCCTCGGATGTATTAGTAAGTTTGAAAGAAAAAAAGATATTATGCTAAAACCGTAGCAACATATATTGTCAGGGGCGTTGCCGCGCCCCCAACCCACCAATACGAAAACTCGGTTTTAGACTAAGAACAAGGTCCCTAACGATCCCTGAAAGTTTATTCCATTAAGTATTTCCAATAAACGCCTTTTTTGAGCGTAGATTTACTTTACTATTTTAGCAAAGTGTAAGTACATTAATTATTGGAAAGGGTTTAACAAAATTTCGGTATAAGCAGTTATTAAACACACTTTAACTGGTCAGTTTGGAGCAGGATATGATGTTCTGTGTGAATTGGGTATAGTAATTTGTCAATGTGTTTGTAGCAGAAACTACACATCCAGCAGCATCTGTAGCACCCTTTGGAACCTTCTTGGCCATGACCACAACTTTTTTAGTTTGCACATAAAGCTTGAAAATTTGTCCAAATGCCTTGTATACACAACTGTTTGTAATCTTATGCTCCTCGGGCTCAACATTGCATACATTCGACTGAAGATGAATAATGTCATTACAGGTGTTGACAATGTTCAAATTGGCTTTAAGCAGACTGGCCACTTGCTTGCTTGTTTCGACCCCGCAGTTTTTAATATCTGTGGCATATTGCTCAGCGCTTGCCTTGATACCAACCACCCATTGAATGATACAATTAAATCCTTTGAGGGTACGCAATCCGGTTTTGAGGGCCTTACCAACTTTCGACTGTGCCTCAATTTCGATGGGCATCTGTGCGAGCTCACTCTCATGTGGCTCAATATATGCAGAGCCCGAATTTACCTATCAAGTTCAGAAATATTTTATAAAAGTTATAGAAAAAGTTTTCTGATGCCTTTATTTTAATAGCACTCACCGTAAGTAGGCAAACAGCCGCAAGTAGCGCAAAGAGCAAAAATTTCATGATGTTAACTTTTGGTTGAATAAGGTGTGTCTCTGCGGAATACTTTTTTGGCAGCTGTTTATATAGTAGTGTCTTTCCCCAGTAACCAATTTAGTTTTTAATTTAAAAACACCTGAGTGGCTATTGAGTTTTGGACGATCACTCTACCTGATAAAAAAAACAAATAAAAAGATTATTAAGATCTATAATTAAAATTTATTTTACTGATTGCCCATATATACATACATATGGGTGAAAATAAGTGTACCAGATCGATTTCTGCGATTTTAATATATTTTTTTGTAGCTAAATTCCGATTATTTGGCTCGTAATCGATAGTTTAATGTTTAGGTAAAAGCTATCTTTTTTATACCCTGTACCGTATGGTACAAAGGGTATATTGTGTTTGTGCAAGCCGAAAATGTATGTAACGTACAGAAGGAGACGTCGGAGACCTCCCAAAGTTACTTAAAGTATGATCAGTGTGACTCGAGAAGTCGATATACCCATGTCCGTCTGTCCGTATGAACGCCTAGATCTCAGAGATGGTAAGAGCTAGAGCAACCAAACTTTCAGATAAGATCCCTTATTAATCCATACGAGACAAGTTTATTTTATTTTTTTGATATCGGGGTTACATTATATAGCTCCCATAGGGGTGTTTCAGAGGACCTCGAAAAAATGCAAAAGTTTTAGATGGATAATTCGTTTGTTTATGAAGATATCATAACCAAATTTGGCAATCGGAAGTTTTTTAGAGACCCCCAGCACTGTACCAAATTTTATCAAAATCGGTTGACTATATCATATAGCTCCCATAGGACCAATCGGTCAAAAAAACGTGTTTTGTGCGAAATTCGTTGTAATTTGTTTATTTGTGAAGATATTGTTAGCAAATTTGGCATTAAGAAGTTTTTTAGAGTACCCAAGCACTGCACTAAGTTTGATCAAAATCGGTTGACTATATCATATAACTCCCATAGGAACGATCGGTCAAAAAAACGCTGTTTTTACAAAATTCGTTGTGTTTCGTTCGGTTTTGAAGATATCGGAGCCAAATTTGGCAGTCGGAAGTCTTTTATAGTTCCCAAACAGTGTACTAAATTTGATCATAATTGGTTGACTATATCATATAGTCCCCATAGGACCGATCGGACAAAAAAATTTGTTGGTGCAAAATTCGACTGATTTCTTTTTTTTGTTATGAAAACATCGTAACCAAATTTGCCGAATATAATATCTTTTGGAGGTTTTAAGCAATTTGTCGGAATTAATTGCAATGTGGTGGTACAGGGTATCCCAAAGTCGTCTGCGCCCGACTTTAACGTACGCCATCTTTTTTTTTGTTTTTTGAGAAAACCTCTCACATAAAAGAATAACGAAAATATTTTGACAATTTTTTTTTTTGTTTTAATTTTAAATTTTAGACATATTTATTTTAAACTTTTTAAGAACGTTAAAAATGGCTCCTTTGATACTGTTCTGTTTTAATTTTTTTTGTTTTATTCACTCTCAAAAATTATTTTTACTATTGTAATGCTTACTTATGCTTATTTATCAAAAACCAGGTGCGGTCTTCTTTACTCAGTTTAGATCATGCAGACCATAATGTTTCCGTAATCTTTAAACCGTTGTCATGCTACAGTCGACGCTGCCCGACTTTACAGTACTCTGGGACAGCAGCGACCTGTATGCTGTTCTGATTCGCAACTGGAATAGGAACGTTGACAATGGCTCCTTTGATACTGTTCTGTTTAAATTGTTTTTCGTTATTAGGTTAGGTTTGTCCGTCTGTTCTTTCTGGTTTATGCATTATAGCGTACCCGTGCCCTCGTTGCTGGGCACTCATTTTGTGTCGGTCAGAATAATCGTCTTCAAAGAAAGAGAGTGAGAGAGAAATGAAATTTACTCTACGCAAAAATTGGAAGCGCGGCGAGTGTGCCGCGTAGTCACCTGGCGCATAATTTTGACATTTGTGAAATGTGATTTATCCAGCAGGATTTTTCGAGGAGCTCACAGCTACAGAATACGCTGGAAAGCTCCGCCTCAGTTAAAGTTGAATTTGTCTTTTAGTTTCGTTAGCATTATAATAATTTGAATTGATTTACTTTTAAGTTTAATAGTTGAATTCTTTCCTTTTAATTTCGTTAATATTATAATAGTTTGAATTGTTTGGCTTTTTAGTTTCTTAGATGTAAGTCTAATTTAGTAATTTTTAGTTGCATAGTTATAAGTTTAGTATTAAGTTAAATTGTTAAGACTAAACATCAATAAGTAGAAGATCGCTGAAACGTAGCCGACTATCGGCAGGAACGATAGACGGATATCGGCAGACTGCGGTGGGACCCGGCGTGGGCGAAAACTAAACACGAGGAGATAGATTTGGGACGGCATTACATACAGACGTGAAGCGAAAAATGTATAAGTTAAAAGAAATCAGAACAAAGAAATGTGAGTGAGGAAAAAGGTTATGGTAAAACTGGGAAATAGGGGTTAGGTGACACAGTTGCGGGTGTGAGTAAAAAATATAAGTAGGAGAGAAACAGTGTGAAAATATAAAGAAAATTAAAGATTAATAAAAGTATGATGTTCAACTGGTATTAAACTGGTTCGCCTGCGTATGGGACAAAGCTAGTTGCTTCCGTACTAGAATATAACAATTCGTTTGGGTATGCTCTCGTTCTAGTATATTTGTATTAAAATATTAGTTTATTTTATTTAATTTGTAAACATTTTATTCACTTATAAGTAGCTTATTATCAAATATTTACAACTCTTAAATCATAGACTTAGATTAAAAAATTTACAGATTTTAGATAAGTACGTTTTTATTTATTTTTCTAAAAATAAATAACACAACTAATTTCTTATATTTAAGAAAATGAAAAAAAGACAAGTTATGAGTTTTATGTACTTATCTGAGAACTGCAAGTAGTGGCACTACTAGCTACTAGTCTTAAAAGAGGATATGTTCTTGGAGCACTACTAAAAAAATGGTAGTTGTGTGCATAAGATTACTTTTATTTATATAACTATAAAATAGAAGTTAATTCTAAATTATAAAAGATTTGTAGCCAGAGCAACGTAGGCCTTAAGGCTGGATGGATTATGCATTATTATCTTATTATATTATTGTTGAATATTTACATTTACATATTTACATTATGTGCTTATATTAAGTCTAGAGGTGTTGGTCTCTGCGAGTATTTCTATAGGATTTGGAATTTGAAAGGCGGTGCATAGGTGGAGGATAAAGTGGCAATGCTTAGTGAGGTGCTCCATAGTAAGGATACTTGTGTTGCAATATGGACAGATCGGCTGCGGTGTTTTGTTCAGTAAGTGCTCATGTGTGAGTTTTGTATGACTCAGGCGGAATCTAGTGTATATGATGGCGTCTTTTCTATTGATGGTTATTGGTATTTGTATTAGGTTACGGGATGGATTTATAGTTTTGTAATGATGAGTGTAGTCGTCCCAGAGCTTTTTTAGAGATAATTTGCTTGCTGTGTTGATCATGTTGTTTAAGTCGTTTTTGTTGCAAGTGTTATGGAGAAGGAGTGGGAATGATGTAGCGGTTCTTGCTGCTGCATCCGCTAGCTCATTTCCCTTAATTCCTGCGTGTCCTGGTGTCCACATAAGTTTAATTTTTCTTTTATTTGCGGCAATGATGTCCCTGATTTTGCTTATGGTGGGTTGGGTATTGTTGATGTTACTGACAGCGAGGAGTGTTGATAGCGAATCGGTGCATATGATATATTTAGTTCTTTTGGTTGAGCTACGAGGATGGCTTCCGCTTCGGCTGTAAATATTGATGTGTATGTAGGTGTTATCGCTGATTTTAGAATTTTGTTGTCCTCAGTGACAACGCTGAAGGCTGTTACGGTGTCCGTTTTTGAACCATCCTTAAAAAGATATTTCCAAGTTGGGAAGTTAGATCTTGTGCTGTTAAATGTTTTAAGGTACATATCATTGGGGGTTGTGTCCTTTTTGTATCGTGAAAGTTCCAGTATGATGGAGCTACTATTGAAATTCCATGGTGGCACCTTTTGCTTGTACTTTCGGTTGGGCGATATTATAACATTATGTTCTGCAGCTTTTTTGATAATAAGTTGTAGGGTTGATGGTATACGTAGTTCTGTTTTACGGTTGAGTTGGTTGGTTGGTGTTGTTTTTAAAGATGAGTCGGATGCGTTGATGAGTCTGCTTATTTGTCTGCCGATGCTCCATTCAAATCTGGTGTTTAGATAAGGGAGTCCGGCTTCTGTGAGGATGTTGATGATGGGGGTTGTACGAAAAGCACCTAAAGCTAGTCTGATGGAGGAGTGGTAAGGAGTGGACAATTTGTTTTTATTGGCTTTGTTTGTTTTACCATACACGCAGAGGCCGTAATCTATTTTAGACAAAATTGTTGCTTTGGCTATATTAATGAGTGAGTTTGTGTTACAATTCAAATTTTTCCTACTTAAACATTTAAGAATATTTAGTCTAGTGTTTAATGATTTAATTAATATTTTAATATGTTCAATCCAAGTATGTTTTTTATCAAAAATTAATCCTTATATTTTAAGATATTCTTTCTTAGGTATTATTGTGTTGTTTATCATTATGTCTATATTTGTACATTTGTGCTTTTTACATGTGTATGTGAAGATGCGATGATTTTTCTTTCGAAATTTTTGTGCCTGGTTTATTTTGGTTTATTATGAAGCTTAGTTTGTTGAAGGCTATCAGAAAGAGAGTCACTGACAATGGTGATCCTTGTGGGATACCATTGTGTAATTTCTCTTCCCTAGAAAGTGTGTTGTTGACTTTAACTTTGAATTTTCTGTTGCTTAGATAGATGTAATTAATTTTTTTTTGGACCAAATTTCCACTCCTGCAGCTGTTGTATAATGCAATGTAGTCCAACTCTGTCAAAAGCTTTTTCCATATCAATAGAAAGAGCTGATAAATGGTTTCTTGTGGAGAGGTTTTTGCAAATGTAGTTATCTATTATTAAGAGAGGGTCTATTGTTTGTTTTATATGCATATTGGTTTTGGGATAACAGGTTTTTTTGATTGAGGACCCACACTATTCGTTTTGAGACGATCTTTTCAAGGGTTTTTGACAAACAGCAGAGTAGTGATATTGGGCGGTACCCATCTATTGTATTTTTTGGTTTGTTGGGTTTACTAATGGGAACTATTGTTGCTACTTTCCACTGTTGGGGAATAGTGCTGGTGTCTAATATTTTATTGTAGAGATCTAAGAGTTTATTTACGCCAGTAGGCGGTAGGTTTTTTAAAATATCGTAGGGGATGGAGTCAAAGCCAGGAGTGGATCCTTTTAAACTATTGAGGCAGGATTTAAGTTATATTAAGGTTATTGGTAGTTCAATAAGTTTAGCTTTCCCTTTTGGGGTATAAGTTAAAGTTCTTTCGAGTAGTCGGACCAAACCTTACTGAAAGCATTGGCCATAAAATTTGGGTCACAGGTATTACCTGTCCCTGTTTCTATGGCGTGGATGTAATTGTTCTTGTGCACACCTGTTATTACATGTACCTTATTCCATAGCATTTTCGTAGATGAGTTGGGGCTAATATCTTTGGTAAAATTTACAAAAGATTGTTTTTTTGCTTGCTTAGCTTCAAATTTGAACTTTGCGTTCGCCTTTTTATATTTAAGCATGTTCTCTGTGTTTAAATTTTTTCTTAGAGTGTTGAGGCATTTTACTTTTTCCCTCTTTAAGTACTCCAGTTCCCTGCTCCATCAGCAGGTTATCTTTTTTATATGTAATGTTGGGTTTGTAGTAGGTATAGAGTTGTGCGCAGAAAATTTAATAATTTTAAGGAGTTTAGCAACTGATTGGTTTGTGTTGTCTGTAATGTTCATTTTATTTGATTGTTTTTCAAAATTGTTATGAAATTTTTCCCAATTAGCTGCGTGAATTTTGTATCTATGTGTTTTGGGGCCTATGTTCCTCGGAATTTTCGGGAAGAGGTCGAAACATATTGGAAAGTGGTCGCTTCCATATAAATTGTCGGTAATAGACCAAGAAGCATTTAAGTAAAATGGTGACGAGCATAGTGATATGTCAACGTTTGTGAAAGTGTTATGGGTAGTGTAATGGGTGGAGTCTCCATTGTTTAAAACAAGCAGCCCGCTGTTTTGTATAAAACTTGCAATTATATTGCCCCGTTGATTGTTTGAAGAGGATCCCCAAAAAGAATGCCAGGCGTTGAAGTCACCTACCAAAAGTATTGACTTATTAAAGTTGCTAATAAGATCGTGAAGATCTTTTTCGGCAATCTTGTCAGCAGGCGAGATGTATACATTTAGTATTATAGTAGTAGCTCTTTATTGTTTTAAATTCTGTATAATGGTATGTACAATGTAATAAATTACAACAATGTTATATATAGAGCTTACGGCTATGGCTATATGCCATTATAATTATAATTATAAATGGTATTTCAGATTGTATTTCAGCAGCTTTTGCTAGAATGTTTGATTGAAAATTTAAGATTTTATGTTCGACAGATTTTAATAAAAGGAGAGCGACTCCTCTTCTGGCTTTTATAGTGTATTTATGTTATTTTTAGTACAGTGTATATTGCTTAGGCGTGTGGAAAGATGCATCGTTGCTGATTAAATGTGTCTCTTGGAGTGCTAATATCTTTGGGTTATATTTTCTAATTAACATAGAGAGACTATGATATTTATCTTTATATCCATTTATGTTCCATTAAAGTGTTGTTAGTGTCATAATTGCAATAGAAAGAACAAAAATTGTGTTTTTGTTTTATTTGTTTATTTTTTGTTTTGTTTTTATTTTGTCTCTCTCATTTGCTTTCCGACTCAGCGATAATGCGATGCTGATCTTACAATGCATCGTGTCATTGTGAGCGATCGCGATCTATGAGCGGGAGAGCAAATAGAAGTTAGTTTTGTTGTTCTTAAAGCTCCATTTCATCTCTGATGCTTTCGTCTGTATCGGAGAGAATAGATTCGTTTTGGTGTAGTGTTTTGCATAGTTGTTTTTTTCGTACTCGGTGAGCTCTAACGCTAGGTCTGTGTCCATTTTTGTGTCGTTTATTGTTGTTATCGTTTCGTTGTGCGTTTTAATATGTGCAGTTTTGGAGGTAGAAGGTTGCGAATTTGATATGTTTACTTCTTCTACGTTGTTTTGTAATTATTTTTTGTGGCGGTCAGTGAACTTTGTGGTGTACTTTTTGTAATGAGTTTTTCCCTGTTAATGTTACTTATTGGTTTTGAGTTGTTGTTTTTTGTGGAGGTAGTTGGTTGTGTGGCTGTTATTTCTGAGTATGTTTTAGTTTGCTTAGGGATTGCTTGCGATTTTTGTTTGTAATATTTTGTTTTTGCTTCAAACATTGAGCACTTCTCTTTAGTATTAATTGTTAGGATTTCTTTTGCTTCATTATATTTTGGGCAGTCTTTATTATTGGCGGCATGTTCGCCACCGCAGTTAATGCATTGCATGTGTGAGCAAGGGGTTGGGTCGTGAGGGGGAAGTCCATTTAGCTGTGTGTCCAATAAGTTGACAGTTTTTGCATCTCATTGGATCTTTGACACGAACTGAGTGCCACGAAATTTGAATTTTTGCCGAAAGAGTGTAAAGATCGAAGGTAAGCTGGACAACACCAGTCGGAGTAGCTTTACCATCAATCTGGCGTGAGTACTTATAAATGTCGACTACACCTTTTGCTTTTAGCTCTTGTAGAATTTCCTCGTTTGAAATATGATTGAGGTACGGAGCGTAGACAGTGCATTTGCAGTTATTAAGGTTTTGATGGTATATAGTTTTTATTTGGCAAATGCCATGGAGCTGAGAGAACGACTGTAAGAGAGAGAAAGTGCGCTTGAGCGTTGAGAAGCTTTGAACTAAACTTGACTGCGGCAAGAACACAACCGATCGATGCGAGGTTTAGTCGACGACTGCGATTACTAAAAATAGTAGTGTGGCATTACACACTCAAAAAAATCATTTGTGCTGAAATGATACGTCACAAAAACACTACTACACAAAATTGACTAGTGTCGGTTTGCAGATTGTGCTTTTGCAATTTATTGATGATATACTAAGTACGCATCGCTGGCACTAATGGTAGTATGTGTGTACAATTTTTATGGAATCGAAGAGGGCATTTGTCTCTGATTCAGGAAAGTTATTAAATTTCGTTTCTTCTTTTTTGTAATTTTGGCCATTAGTTTTCCTTTTATATTTGATATGCGCATGCGTTAGATCTGTCTTTGCTTTGCGCACATAACGGGCTGCGCGTAACTAGTGTGACCATCCAATTTTTGAGCATTCGGGGACTATTGAAAACGGAACATTTCGGGACACTTTGAGACCAAAAACGGGACGGTTTTGGGAACACTTTTTTTTTATTAGAAAAACGTTTGCGTTCAAAAAATATGATATAAATAAATGTATTTTTCAAAAAAATGGGTGGAAAATAAGACTTAAAACCTTTCTTCCTAAACAAGCGAAAAACACGCGAATTTTGCACCAAACACGTTTTTTTGGACTATTGGTCTATATGGGGGCTATATGATACAGTCAACCTTTTTTTCGATCAAATTTGTTTGGGAATCCTAAAAAACTTTGGAATATGAATTTTGATTACGATATCTTTATAAACAAACGAAATACAGCAAATTTTGCACAAAAAACGTGTTTTTGAACGATTGGTCTTATGGGAGCTATATGATATGGTCAATCGATTTTGATCAAATTTAATAGTATAATAACTATAAAAAACTAGGGTGCCAAATTTGGTTACGATGTCTTCATAAACAAACGAAACACAACGAATTTTCGATTTTGATCAAATTTGGTACAGTTCTTGGGAATTATAAAAAACCTCCGAACGCCAAATTTGGTTACAATATCTTCTTAAAAAAACGAATTATCCATCTAAAACTTCTAGTTTTTTTCGAGGTCCTATGAGAGCTACGCTTTCCTACAACAAATTCGTCACAAACTGTACCACTGAAGCGAGGCGCTCTAGGGCTGCGTTTGTGCACAATCGGAGAATGGAAGGAGGGGCGTTGTGGTGGCTGGCGAGGCTCCCGCGTACCTACAACAGGGTCGACGTATGTATAAAACCGGAGAGGCAAGGCCTGTTCGGATCTTACACGTACGCGACACGCGGCACCAAATATTTAATGTATTAAAACCCCGGCTGGTTCGTTTCACTTTATAATTTATATTTAACTTAACCTTTTCTTTTATTTCACAATTTTTCTGTCTCTTATTTTCTATGACTCCCGCAACTGCTATCCCAACCCCACTTCTCTGTTTCACCTTAACCTTCCCTTTCACTCACTTGCTTTATTTTTTTATTTCTTGCGTGTGATGCCGCTGTATGTCTGTCTCCTATCTCGTCCAAAAACCAACTCCCCGTGTCTCATTTTATAATCGCCCACGCTGGCTCATACTGCAGCCTGCCGATATCCGTCTATCGTTATTGCCTATTTGCAATCGGCTACCGGCAGCCTGGGTTGGCAGTCCGACGTGGCGATGTTTTGCAGATTTTCTAATTATCGATATTTTTAGTTCTTTTATTTTTCAACACTTAATCTAACTTAATACTAAACTTATGACTAACCCTCTAGTACGGGTGGGTAGTGCGGAACTAGTGATTTCAGTAGGCACCAGGTAATGACCAGTACTTACCTTGCTATTTACCTCTTCATTTCCATCTTATTAACAAATGTCATAGGCGGTAAGCAATCGCCACCACCCCGTTTACCAGTAGACAGCAGAATCACTACTTACGCCTTCGTTTACCAGTAGACCGCGGCATCGCTACCTACGCCTTTGTTTACCGGTAGACAGCGGCATCGCTACATACGCCTTCGTTTACCAGTGGACAGCGGCATCGCTACTTACGCTTGTGTACACTGGTAGACAGCGTAGTTGTCGCCAGAATTTTATACCTACTGAAATTCATTAAAATTGAAAACACATATATATTTTAGTACTATTTTATATTATATATAATTTATATTATATAGAATTATTTTCATCATTTATATTTTTTTTATTTAACACGCTTGTTTTTTTGAAGACGCGTTTTTTTTGAAGCTGGAGGGCCTTTTTAAGGTCGACTTCTGACGGTCCAGCTCCACTTCCAATTGCATCTGAAATTATAAAAATTTAATTAAAGATATGAAAATATTTATGGAGAGTTAAAAAAAACACCGATCAATAACTCGTAAAAAGCTTCAAACTGCTTTAAGCTTGCTTTACCCTGTACGCCATCGACATTCAGCTGCATTACTAACTCGTCACACATCACGTTTTTTAAATTTTTCGTCACTCCGTCTTGACCGAAAATGGTTTGCATTGCCGATACCTGCAATAAAATGAAGTATTTGAAATTACAGTTCTTCATAATTTGCATAAACATAAAGCATACATACGTATGCTGTCTTGTTTCCAGGAGTAATGTGTTTATTCATTGACTGGAGGTCGTCGAGATTTTTAATTGGAAATTTCCCAAGCAAATCATTACTAAGCTTTGGTCCCCTCATCAAGGCATCTAGAGTGGCCTTCTGCCCAGCCACAGCATCTGCCAGAAACTCAATTTGCTTCTTAGTAATCGTATTTTCAACTGAAAAGGATGTATGTTTTATTACAAAATAAAAAAAGTTCTTGCCTTCATTTTACCTTTTTGTTCTTCCATTTTCACTAAAATTTTATCAACAGTTTTTTTAATGTCTGTTAATATAATTTCGCAGTTGCATTTTGGTTCTTTTTCTGAAATTAAATTAACGTAATTGAATCATTCACATATATCAACATAAACAATAAATTTTTAACTACTTACGGCACAAAGTAAATTCCTTTTTCTTTATTTTTGGTGGTATTTCGGATTATAATACATATGAAATAAGATTGAGGCCATTAGTTTTTGTAATGATGTAGCATAGGCAATAGCAACAAATCATTATTGTAAGGAATACCTACGGCCTTACATTCGAAATCTGACAGTGAAAAAAACTCATCTACATCACTAGGCTCAAGATCAACTAAGTAAATCCCTATATTGGTAGAATCAAGTGGCTCTGTATAAAAACTCCTAAGATTCCTAAATCTGCTACCAACTATGGTTCCACCATTTTCTTCGGTAAAAGATTTTATTAAAAAGGGTATATTGTTTCTAATATATACGTAACAGTCGGGAGGTTTATCTGTCTAAAGTTGGTGCGTGGCTTCGGCTCTTGTTGTTGTTGTTGACGTCGAGCAACGTCAGCGTCGCATACGTCACTGCGGCAGAGAAAATTTCAGTACAAAAAGCACGCACACATGCATGCGTTTTGTGTATAACACATGACGTGTGTCGACGTCGCTAATTCCTATGCTCGCGTGCATAGGCCGTGCCGACCACTGGTCTAAACACATCCTTCAAATGCAACAGAGTTGCCTCTTAACTGGGGCTCATTTAAAAAAAGAGGGACTTCAATTTTTTCTTCTTCGATTTTTCTATAAATTTGTTGTAATATTTTGCTAGGTTTACGAACACTGCGCTTAAGAACCTGTAAATAATTTTTTTGAATAACAAGACCCTTCTATTGGATCGCCTACCTGCTGAATGGTCTCCTTTAAATGAAGCAAACTATGAATGTTATAGTTTAGACTATTTTCCCCGAAAATAAGTGGAAAGTTTTCTACAAAAAGGTTTAGCAATTGTTGGCATTTATTTAAGTTTAGAGAACCCTGTTTTGGGCTACATAACATTCTATAAACACAGTGGAGTAAGAGAAACACATAATATTGATCGTCCGTCAGTTCGTTTTTAAAAACAATAATCCCTGTATATAATTAAAATTGCCTTAATTCTGTGGCTTTCCAATGTAATAGTTCATTTAATGATCTAGGCTTTCTAGCGAACTCTCTTGGTATATTTTTTCGCATTGATATTAATTTATTGGACATATTTATTTTTTTATGATTTGACAACTTAATATTCACTTGATTTGACATAAATTTAATTAAAATTTTTCGCATAGCCCCCAACTCAACTAAATGCATACAATCTAATGGGACTTGAGTAACCATAGATATGTTAATGTTTTCAAAAGGAGATTTTTTTGATAAATATTTACTTAAGTGATGGCTCGGATATTTTCTCAGAGAAAAATCTTTGTCTGATATTAAGTTACCAGAATGGTTGCTATATGTAAGCACACCATTAAGTTTGCAAGCAGCTTGAGTACATTTGGAACACCCGTGGCAAGAAGTGTGGCCAGGAATGCCAGCTACAAAGGCTCTTGCAGGCGCATCACAAACTATGGCCCTTATTTGAACTGCGAATATTTTATTTTGAAATTGAAAGTGTTTTTCTAAAACTGGTTCTAATTCAGAGATGAATTTACTTAAAAATTCATCACAACAATTGGGCTTACTTGTGCCCAAAAATATGCCCACTGGAAATACAGGTACATTTTTAATATTATTAATTCTCACTAAAATTGGCCACAGTTGAACTCGTGAACTTTTAAAAAGTGGGAGTCCGTCAATATTTATATCGATGCTTAATATCAATGCATCAGCATCTAAAATATTCGAAATTTTATGAAGTTGGTTAACCAATCCAATATGGAGGTAGGAGCCACCCGCTACTTTTACAATTTCTGGCTTAGACTGTGGGATATGTTTGTAAAAGGGACGCACATCCAAATTATTGTTTTTTAAAACTCTGACTAAATCAACAGCACATTCCCGCGTAAGCCTGTGCTTTAAAAACCAATCTTTTAAATCCTGATTTAAATCATTTTTATTTTTTATTATTTCAATTTCTTTTTCTATATTCATATTTGTTTCGCTATCAGTTTTTTTCATTCCTATTTCTATAAGCCTTTCTCTTTCACACTCATGGGGCTTGTCACTAAAACTTTTTTCACTGGAATTTTTCACACTGTCAATTTTCTCCCGGCATTCTGCTGCAATTCGTTTAAATATGTACGCATCGAGTTTTTTCTCGTTCGACTTGATTTAAACGTTGCGAGTGCCTTTTGCTATACATTTTGCCTCAATCTTACTTTTAATATATATTAACGATGTTTTAATTATATTATTGATCCACTTAATCTTGACGGCGGTAAGAAGTACGCGTGTTTTACGGCGACAAGAAACAGAATAAAGAATAAAGCAAAAGAGCGTACACAAATGGTTTGTGTAATTTGCCTTCCCGCCAAATTCATATACTAACAAAAAGAATAGCAAAAAAAAACTGCGAACGTTATATTTGCATATATGTACATACTATTTATATAATATAATAATAATAATATATCAACTTAATCAAATTAATAAACCAATAATTTTAACTTACACCTAGGAAACTAAAAGGAACGAATTCAACTTATTTTTTGCGAAATTATAGCAGCTTAATTCAACCAAGTTATTCTTTGGGCTATTTGTGACGGGCCTGGATAGCTTCTCGTCCCACACGCCAGGCGCCTCGACGACTGCGACCTCTGTCTGTATCCGCATCATGTAGACGTAGCCGTCTATGGTGTCGTGGTGTTGCTCGTACGTCACCGTCTGTGGTCTGATTCGGAGCAAGTGGGGCTGTCTTCGGTGTTGCCACTTTCATAGTCCTCCAGGGCTAGCTGCGTACTCTGGCCCGCCATTCTCGTATTGAGGCGTAGTGCCGACGCTCAAGCACGTCCCTCAAGACGTGCTACCTTCCGAACCCTCGGGGTCAGAAAGGTGGGAGACCTCTTCTTCCGCCACTGCTCCTTCCGAACCCTCGGGGTCAGAGAGGTGGGAGACCTCTTCTTCCGCCACTGCTTCAACGGAGGGCTCACCCTTGAGTTGGGACTGTCTTCCCTCCCCCGATGTGTCCGATTCGCTAATCAGGATGATGTCGTCATCCATCTATAACGGTATAATGGCTTAAAGGTTACTTCTTAAATAGTTCTCCTGCCTAGTACAGTTGCGGGGTTCCCCTTAAACCTATGTTTTACAATAATTTTTCTTAAAACTAACAAAGTTTACTAATTTGCTGCGCCGACGGGCAATACCTCGTCACTAGCTTCGTTCTCGTCCTCTTGTTGGTCATCGGAGTGGAATGCCTTCAACTGCGCAATGTTGGCTACTCTACGGTTTCTTTCGCCTGGCTTCTGTAATCGCACGATGTTAGGGGATACGAACTTGACCAATCGAAACGGTCCATCGTACTGCGGCGCTAGCTTCGCGGCGAAACCGTCTGCTGCTCGCGACAGCCAGTGCTGGCGCAAGAGCACCAGGGAGCCCAAGGTCGGCCTCTGGTCGTTGGATGCCCGTTGTAGATTGCTACGAACGATCTCGAATAGCTCCCTGAGCCTCTGTGCCTTCAATCCTCCAATTTCTGATTTAAATTTCGTTTGCTGTTTTTTCGACGTTTCCAATCCATTTTGAATTTGGTCTTCCATTTTTCCTTTTTGATGCCGGTTAACCCATATATGTATGTACACTTTCTTTGTTGGATTTTCTTCAGGCATTCTTATTATATGACCAGCATATTCTTACTGTCTTAATTTCACCAGTTTGCTGATAACTGGTCGTCCTAGCTCACTTGCACACTCCTCATTGAACCTTAATCTAAAGGTGCCATCGTCCTCTCTCATGGGACCAAGTATGCGTCGTAGTACCTTGCGCTCAAATATGTCCATTTTATTTTCATCGGCTTTCTTAATCGTCCATGTTTCAGCTCCGTACAGAAAGACTGGTGCTATCATAGTTCCAAAAAGACGTATTTTTGTTTTTTTGCTTAATAGGTTTGATCCTAAAGCCTTATAGAATCTACCATACGTTTTATTTGCCGATTTAATTCGCTCATGTATCTCCTGTCTGTATAGGCGAGTACAATCGAGGACTGAAAAGGCGGGCAGATGAGTCAATATACGAGAGCAAATACCAAGTAGTTGCAGGTGGTTTTTTCTATATATATTTGCATATTAGCAGCAATCGGCGGTGCTTGATTCACGTTGCCTTTGTTTACATTGCTTATAGCCTATTCACACTGGGGCACATTTAACATCTAACATCTTTTGTCGAAGATGTTGCGTATGAATTACCCGTTCCTTAAATTTCAACATCATTCCAACATCTTGTGGAAATGTTCCTATTTTATTGCGTCCCGATAAGAAAGTACTCGACTATTTTTCCGTGCACCTCTTTTTTTGTCATTCGCTGGGAAAATTTTAACACTGTCAACGAAAAAGACTGGCAATTTTTCATTCCAAACAAGGCGCCAAAACCTCATATGTTTATGGAACTGGTACACAATTTAAATTGTGCGGCAATATATTGCCAAAAGCAGGCATTCCAGCCGGCGCTACAAGTTTGATGAGGGAAAAAAGTAGAAACCAATTTTACAGATTTATTTTGTACTCTTATTTATTACATTTTAATTAACAAAGAAAAATGTGGCTCATTAAAAAATCAGCATATTGTTTTTTGATTCGACGGTGATTGACATACGAAAATGTGTAGCTCAAGGTTTAATTTTGTTATAAAACTAACTTAATAAATATGGGGGTCAAGAACTGCTACTGCTGGTGACTATATTTTAATGTAGCACCCATCTAATTGAACAAATAGCTTATAAGCTACACATACATGAATTTAATTATAATAATTGGTGAGGTGCAATGCACTCGAAACTTTTTAGCACAACACCAACAAACAAACAGCTCGTGGAGCTGCATATACATATGTATGTATGTATATGCATATTTTTGTGTATGTGCAAGTCAGTACCAGCTCGTCGTCCGCATTATTATTTTTCCATTAATTAATGGTTTCAACACAAAGTCATCAAATTCGTCCTTAATAATAGTTAAGGTTGAAAATGAACTCATAAAAGGATTGACATTTTGATTTTAAATAACATTTTTCATAAATTTTCATAATTAGCTTATTTCACCACCAGCCAGCCTTTCAAAATGGCAGCAAGATGGTAGATGTTAGATGTTGTCAGTGTGAATCGCTATTTCACATCTTCAAAAAATCCCATGCGTTCCGCTTAAATGTGCTCAGTGTGAAAAGGCTATTACATTTGCAAACGTCATGCTTCTTCTTTCAGCATTGACAATCACTAGCGATCAGCGACAGTGGGTGAGTGGTAGTAACAGGTGGCAACGCCGATATTGGCAGAAAGCTCGTTGCTACAAAACTCGATAGCTGGCTGTCGGTGCGAGCTCAACGCGCGCGCGTTTTCACTCTCAACAATATCGACTAACGTATAACGGCGTCGGAGTTGGCGCGCTGCAAATGCACTTGTATTGGCGTATACGTAAGAGTGTAGGGTAGTTGCAGGTGGTTTTTTCTATATATATTTGCATATCACCGCCCTATGCTCTGAATAAGAGCGACAACACAGATTTATTTAATTTAATTTTTAAATGGATAAACTAGTTCTGTAAACTCAAGGAAATAATAATAATAATAATTTGCATATTAGCAGCAATCGGCGGTGCTTGATATACGTTGCCTTTGTTTACATTGCTTACATTTGCAAACGTCATGCTTCTTCTTTCAGCATTGATAATCACTAGCGATCAGCGACAATGGGTGAGTGGTAGTAGCAGGTGGCAACGCCGATATTGGCAGAAAGCTCGTTGCTACAAAACTCGATAGCTGGCTGTCGGTGCGAGCTCAACGCGCGCGCGTTTTCACTCTCAACAACATCGACTAACGTATAACGGCGTCGGAGTTGGCGCGCTGCTAATGCACTTGTATTGGCGTATACGTAAGAGTGTAGGGTAGGTGATAGGTATATTGTAGGATACGGCGGACTCTGTTTTATCTATCAGGATAGATATCTAGATAAAAAGAGTGCCGTTGATGATTCAGTGGAGTCAGAGTGAACCTTCATTGTAGTGAGTCGGAGTAAAGACGCGTTAAACGGTGATAGCGCAATAGAGACGACGGCGAGAGGCGAGACCCGGGGAGACGAGTCCAGCATCAGGAATGTGTTCATTAGGCGGCATAGGATACGCCTAGTCAAATGGTACGCTGCGTTGGGCATCGTGTGGCGTCCGGGCTACTCGTGAGCGGTACCGTCGAGGTAGGCAATGGCCAAATCCCATGGATTGGCATTGGTGCGCTCGGGTCGGCCCGGACACAGTAGCGGGAAGCCAAGTATCGTTAGCAGATACCCAGACAGCGCGATGATCTGGCCGGTGAAAACCTTGGGTGAGAGTGACAGGAGAATCGGTGAGTCAGCCATACTAGTATTGAAAATCTAATTGTTTAGTGGGCGAGAAACAGCGGCCTTATAAGTATGAACAAAAATATGCAAGTGCAATAAGCCGAGAAAAGTCGAACAATAAAAACCAAAATACAAAACTACAAACAAGGCAGGAGTTCTCAATTTTTTTACAGAGTCTCAGGGAATATAAATTCGTTTTGACATTTTCCCTGGGCAGTATTATTATCAGTATTTTACCAACCTTTCAATATCATAAAACACGCGAAATTCAAATTTTGCACGCACCTCGTTGTTATTATGTAATAACAAATGAATAATGATATGTCAAAGTGACGCGACACTGCCGGGTTTTCTAAATAGGTTGTTTTGATATGATTAAAACCGATATGCTGCTGAATTACAACGCTTCCACACATAATCGATTCAATACTTATCGATATATAATACAGTCCGACGCGGCGATGTTTCGACGATATTTTAGGTTAGGTTAGGTTAGGGCGGCAGTTGGGACTGACGTCCCAACTCACATAGGCCAAGAATAGGCCCGTTGTGATACCGCTACGGTGAACTATTCACCGCTATTCCCCACTCAAGAGGTCCCCTAAACGAGATGAGTCCGGCGGCCTGGACGAACCTGAAGAGGCATTTTGGGCTCTGTTCGGAGAGCTGAGATAAATCATCAAGGAAGTGTGACTTAAGAAAGCGGAACCTTGTCCTGCACAGTCCAGGGCAGTGACAGAAAAGGTGTTCAACTGTCTCCAGCTCCTCTTCATCGCCACAGCTTCTACAGAAGTCATGGTGGGGAGCATTTAGTTTGGATGCATGGATCCCCACCAGCCAATGTCCCGTGATAGCACGTATGAGGGTCGAGCACTGGGCTCTGTTCAGGCAGCAAAGTTCCCTAGTTCTTTTACTGCTGTATGTCGGCCAGATTTGCCGTGAGATTCTGCACGTGTTCGATGCCCGATTCCACGTTTGGTTTGCAAAGAGAGTGAAGTAATTTCGTATTCTCCGTTTGTAGGTGGCCATGGGTATACCCAAGCCCTCCTTGTCCTGCAGGAGGATGCGTGTAGTCCCTTGTCTAGCCAGTTCATCCACAATACAGTTGCACTCGATATCCCTATGTCCTGGAACCCATATGAGGTGGATTGAAAACTTCTCAGCCATCTCCTCAAGAGACAAGCGGCAGTTATTCACTGACTTCATGCACGATGTCAATGAAGCTAGGGACTTAATAGCCGCCTGGCTGTCCGAGTAGATTCAGATGTTCTTATTCCGTACTCGAAGGTTTCTTATTGTTGTCAGAGCCTCCTGGATTGCAGTGACCTCTGCCTGAAAGACACTGCAGTGATCCGGGACTCAAAAAGCTGTTCGCTGTAGACGCCTCCACCTACACGGTCGTCCAGCTTGGAACCATCCGTGAAAATCTTTATCAAGCCAGCTGGGCCTGGTACACCCATACTCCACTCCTCCCTGGTTGGAATATGGGTTTTGAACTTGGTTGTGAAGTGTTCCTGCGGAATGCAGTAGTCTGTGCCCTTGAGAATCTTTGCGTAACCAAAGTCATGGTCATTCCATTTTTTCGCCTCTCTCATGCGTAAGGCTGATAGAACGGCTTATTGTTTACCCACCTTGTCTAGAGGCAGGAGGTTTAGAATACCATCTAGTGCTTAATTTGGAGTGGAGCGTAGAGCTCCGCTAACTTTTTTAGGTTGCCCATCTTATCTAGAGTTGGCCACCAAATCGAGACTTAATACGTCAGTATCGGTGTGACAATGGCAGTATATAGCCAGTGGACTATGTTTGGAGACATGCCCTATTTAAGTCCGATGGCTTTCTTACATGTATATAGGGCGATCGTGGCCTTTTTCCTACGATCTTCCGAATTCAGGTTCCAGTCCAGTTTGCTGTCTAGGCCTAAACCGAGGTATCTGGCGGAGTCGCTGAATGGCAAGGTTATACCATTGAGCATGGGGTTAATAAGAGCAGGAGCTTTGTACTTCGTAGTTATGAGCATAAGATTTGTTTGGTCTGGATTGACTCGCAATCCGCTGGCCGTGGCCCATTCTAAGAGCGTATGGAGTGCGTTAGTCATACGCTCGCAGAGAGTTTGCGGGTATTTGCCCGAGACAGCAACTGCTACGTCATCGGCGTACGCAGTTATATTGAATCCGCCCCCTCCAGGGTGCGTAGGAGGCCGTTTATGGCGACGTTCCAAAGGAAGGGGGGCAGGAATCCGCCTTGAGGTGTTCCCCTGCTTACGTATCATTCGATACTAGAAGTGCCAAGAGAGGCCTGAATAACTCTGCATTTAAGCATCTGCTCAATGAGGCTGACTAGCTGAGATTCCACCTTGAGTTCCAATAGGACCGATCGGTTAAAAAATGTGTTTAAAGTTAAATGCGTTTTGTTTTGTGTGTTTACAAAGATATCGTAACCAAATTTGGCAAATAAATATCTTTTAGACTTTTGAGGCAATATACCGGATTTGATGGCAATGTGGTATCCCAAAGTCGTTCGCGCCCGACTTTACGGACGCCATTTTTTCTTTGTGTGGATATTATCCCCCAGTCCCCTGCAACAGTTTTTAACTTTTTACGCTGAAATTTTCAGGAGTTTGGCCAAAAGTGGCCGAGTGCGGAAACAGTGGATAGTACAGTAGGGTATTATTGAGTCAGCCACGTGGTGATGGTGGGGAATGTCCTAAAGTTGTACGCGCCAAAAATGGCTGCGGCTGATCGACCAACTGATCCCACATATTTTTTTTTGTCAACTGTACCCTATTACATTTGTTCCTTTTCAACCTCTGCTATCGAATACTTAAAAAGATAATCATTCAAATTGTGCCTTTCTCAATTTTACTATTTGTACAGATAAAGTTAAACCATTGAATGGAATCACTATTAGTCTTAGCACTTAGTACCATTCTTAAGTATGTCGTTTTATATCAACAGCTAGACAGTCTTATCAATAGATAGTACGAATGTAGTAGATAGTGTTAGTGTGTAGTGGAATACATACTAGTATACACTCTCCGGTGCCTCTTACAGTCGAAAAAGTTAGATTTATTATAGCTTTAAAAATTTTATTGAATTTTCGCGAAGTATATAGAGGAAAAGAACCTTTACTAATAACAAATAGTGAACAATCATACAACATATAAAAGTATATGGTTTATATAAGTTTTACAACAGGGGTGCCCAAACGCTTCTTATGGAAGAGCGAAAACGAATACATATGAAAAAAAAACATACATCTAAATCGAACCGTTTTTTTATGTTATTATGTGCACTGAAAAAAATAGTATATACTCTTATAAATGATTCGACCTTCGTTGTAACTATTTTTTATTTGCAAGCTATGCCTTAATCCTCACATTTAACACGTGGTGCACAAAAATTTCGTGCACCTCTGTTTTACAATCTTCCCCTATGCAGACAAGAAAAACGCGTCCAAGTAAAATCTGCTTATTTTGCTTGCAAATAGTACTACAGTAAAAAATATACCAAATAAGCGCTTGGCCTGGCAAAAATTATATACTGGATAATGACTTCAGGACCGTCCAAAAAGCATCATAAAGGTGACCTCTCCTCCCGTAGTGTTTTTCGTTATTTTAATAAGTGTGTATATTCATTTACCTCGAATTCTATCAGTCGTACGAAGAAACTCGTAAGACAAAAATTCGCTTTTTATAGCCTGCACCAAAGGAACAAAGGCATAATAGCGCTGCAGTTCGGTCGTTTAGGGCTGAATTTTTTAGGCCCGAATTCGGGCATGAAAACGAAGAGAACGCCACATGGCTATATAAAAGGTACAAGGACTTATACTAATAATGACTCTTTCTGTCTCTTTCGATTGACAGACAAGCTATGCTAAAAAGAAATAAGCAAAGAATATAAGAAAAGTCGAAGACGTATGCTTTGTATTATATTTTTTTATTTGACTTTACATTTGTATTGGTGTTTGCGTTTTTGTGCGTAGCAGAGAGCTGCATTAAGTATACTCGAGCCTGTATGCCCAGTGGACAATATGTCAGTAAACCAGTGCTGGGCAGTCTCTCAGTTTACATACATAACTCGCGAGCATGGTAGAATAAACAAGGTAAAGTATTCCCGAAACTTTTTCATAGCACAAAGCTAATTTTTGGTTTTTTAAAGATGGCTTCTGTAGGGGTATTTGTGATTTCCTCCGTGTTTTCCCTTTTTCCCAATGAAAAAAAGTCTTCTTGTTTAGGATGTGTGTTTATTCTTTGCCTTAGCCGTAGCTTTAGCGGCAGTATAAATAGGCTGAAAAATGTTGAAAATAACAAGCCGAAAGTGCACGAGCAGAGGGTCTGCTTACGTTAACATAGATTTTGAACTAAACTAATACTGCTCATTGCCGACAAAACGTTTTTTTCAATGTCACAAATTTTAAATATTTGATAGGTCTCATTGCTCTTTATAAAATAAAAACTATTTGATTCTTTTAAATCAAAAAACTAATTTTTTAAACGATATTTCTTTTTTGGACCCATCAAAATCTATTGTTTTTGTTTTGATTTATAATTTTTAAAACACTTCGTTCGACAACGCGATTCTTCTACAGCAAAATCAGACTTGTTAATACAAGTGTTTAAGAAATTTTCTGAGACTGTTTGCTTAGATGTGTTAAACAATGAAAATTAAATGTGACCATTGGAAACATGTATAATAAAGGTACTTCCTCCACAAAGTCATTAAGCAACCTAGGAGCTAGAAGATTTTTTGTGGTACAGTACTCATTATAAAGAAGGAGCCGTATTCCCAAGCTAAGTAATAGAAAATGTTAAAACCGCTCTGAATATTATGTTGCGCAGGTTGTAAGCGATTTCTGAAACTATCGTTCGAACGTGGAAGATCATCTGTTCTTTTGAAAATTATGCGCCTTTCAAATGTTTCGCCCTTCTGAAATAATTGGTTACACGAATAAAAACCAGAGTGATGTTTCACACCCAAAATAAATGCGCGGGCTGGTGCATCGCAGATAAATGCTCTAACCTTTATTTGGAACTTTTTATCTTGAAACAAGATGCCCTCCATAAGCAACTCATTCAATTCGTGAAAAAATTCTTGCCTACATATATCCCCACTGTCGTTATTGGCGTCGTTCCATTAACATTTATTAATATTGGCGATACAATCTACATTAATATTTAAGTTTATAACGCTGGAATTACAGAGAAATTCTGTAAGAGCGTATTTTACACCATAGTGTAAATACTCCCCTGGCTTAACGTCTCGCTTAACAATTCCCCGTGGCGTGCACTTTATAGTAGAGACATCTCTGGTATTTTTTCGGACAACAACAAAAGCAAATCATTGGCTGGCCTTTTGCTTATGTTGTTTGCTGATAACCATTGCGCAAAACGCACATTGAAGCTATTTGAACTGGAATGGTCTATTGAGGCATTAGCATAATCGCTATTAAACGTAGAATTCTGAAGAGTTTCGCAATTTTCTTCAATAACCTTAACGTTGACTGCAGGTCTGATAATATGCAAACCCACGCAAATATGTTGCCGACTCTTTCTTTTTGGCGCCATTAAAAAAATTCAATGAATTTTGTATTTAATATTGTAAAAATGTAATATATTATACGAAATAATAATAAATTATACTCCCGTTTGGTAAGTCGTGTTTGCTGTTTATCGCTTTAAAGGAAAAAAAAAACACAGTTTCATTAATAGCAAAGAAAAAATCCAGCAAACTATTGTGCTGTTGTTGTTGCGGTTGTCAGCAGCGCATTTTTTATTAGTTGCAAAAAACATGATCTGCGGTTAGCCGAAACAATTGCAACTCAATGTAAAGCATTAGTTGTTAATATTCTTGTTGTTCTTACGATTTTTTATATATTTTATATTTTATTAAAACACTTTTAGTTTTGTTTTAGAGTCAAGCCGCTGTAATTGAAAATATTATTTAAAATTAAAATCGATAAGAAAATGTAAAAAATGTATGAAGAATATTTATTTTTAAAAAAATCACCTGTGATTTCAGGCATGAACTTTCGAAGTCAATCTGTGAATTCATAGCTGATTGTTACGGCTAAGCTTCAGGCCTGAACGCCTGGGACATTCATGTGTTAAATTCAGTGGCAAATGAATGCGTAGATTCATGGCTGGTACAGAAAATTCGGGTATGATTTCATGGCTTATTAAGGCTTGAGCCGAACTGAAGGGTAATAATTCATTTTATTATGGCTTAATTTTAAAAAGTTTTGCGATTCGCTATAATTTTTTGTTATTGATAAGCAAAGCGCTACAAAAAATTTCTTCCGCGACCAACCTTACTCGTTGACAGTAAACTTTGCACTGAAGATAAGGGCCCCAAGCCAGAGAGTGATAGTACGGACGGTATCACCATGGGCGTTTGCTTTGTATTCTTACTTTGACATTTAACCAGTATCCCTATCGCTTTTTTTTTTTTCTCATCATTAAGATTTTTGTGCTACTAAAAAATTTTAGCGAGGCAAATGCTTAGTAACTAATATTATTTAAAGGCCCATACGCAGCATGCAAAAATTCCGCACGAAATGTCAAAACTTCATATAAAAAAAAATTCCCTTTTTTAATGTTTTTTCTTTCTGAAATAAATAACTAAAATAAATAACTAAATGAGGAAATGAAGAATTTATTTGAAATTTTTTACGTTTTTGTGAGAACGATAGAAAAAATGCAGGTGACCTCGAACTGAACAGAATAAAAATCTATTTTATTAATATGTATTAAAATTTGAAAATTAAAACTGAAGGGCAGTTCATGCAATAGTATGTAACGGGCAGAAGGAGGCGTGCAGACCCCAAAATGTATACATATATCTGTAGAAATTAAGGAGTTTTAAGTTTGTGTTCTGGTAATGACAAATTAAAACTGAAGTACAAATTCTCTAAAATGTCAGCATGTCAACAGCTCCGAAGTGTTGCCAACTTGTTTTCAAATCATGTCAGGCATTGCCGACAACCCTGCTAATTTATTCTTATTGCCGTGACTAATTATTTACTGGCTGATTTACTTATATATATATATATTCCTGATTACCATCAACAGCAGAAATAAAAAACATTAAAAAAAAAACAAAATTTCTAATCCGTAAAAGATTCTGCAGAATAGAGGCGTCTATTTCCGCCCGCTCTTCGTAAAAAACCTTTTAAGGTTAACCTTGATTGACGACCCTTCCTGTAAAACTTGTTGGAAACCATTCCTCAAAGGTCTTCGATAGGGCTAACGTAGGGTCTCATTGCCGGCCATCCCAAAAAAGGTATTTTTTTGAATGAAAGGAAGGGTTTTCTCTTGTGGGCCATATGGATCGGTGCATTATCTTGTTGAAAATCCAATTATCCCTATGTTGCTCTCCAGAAAAATTAATAAGAATACCATATAAAAGGTCCACGTAGACGTCCGCGTTTGTTCTTCCCAAACCAAAATCTATATTCACCACAATTTCGCCTGTGCTTATATTTGTGGCAGTTGTTGGGGCGGGGCCATCGTAAGGACAATTTTTGTTATCCAAAAAAATCCCCCAAAATATGTATTTTTTCTGTAACACAGGAATGTACTTCTTGGAAGCGTATTTAATGTAATTACATTTATTTGTTGTTAAAATTTAGTTTATCCCCCTTCTGGATACTGTAAGACCCAAATGGCATTGTATTATCAATATTTGAGTTTTACAGCGGTTTTCGATGTTTGTTGGTCTCTCAATTTGCATGATTTGTCCATTACTAAGTAGACTTTTAAGGAAGCTAGCTTTGATGATTACATGCCAATTTAGCTTAAAAACGATTTGACTTATGCCACTTTCAGCCATGTTCTTAATTGTGCCTTGTTCTTTTTCAGAAAGATGGTGGCTTGTGGCATTTCTAACGATGAAGTCAACTAAATTAATTTATTCCCTTTAAAAATTTGACCAAAGTTGACCAAATTTGGTGTTCCAAAGTTTTCTATAGTTCCCAAACACTGTTCAAAATAGATTTTTTTCGGCAATGTGGTGGTATCCCAAAGTCGTCTGCGTCCGACTTTAACGTACGCCATCTTTTGCATAAAACGCATTAATGGCGACGCACATTTCTATGAAAATCATGTCGGCCAAATTATGATTAAAAAAATGTAATACAGTCGAAGCGGTGCCCGACAGTTTAATAACCTGTACCTCTTTGCATATTTCTTCTAAAAACTTTCCAATTGGATTTATACCTATACGTTTCATAAATTTGTACCAATTTTGATGAGAATAGAAAGTTACATCAAATAAGTTATTTTAGGGTTATGGGGTAAGTTTCAAGTGGATACGTTCAGGGGTGTGGGAGAAAACACAGAAAATCGATTACGTGGAGTGTGGGGATAAAATTGGGATGTGGATTTGTTCATTAGAGCCACATGAATCAGCTTACCAAAAATTGTGATTCTGGGTCACTTTTTACCATAATTACGTAGAGTCAAATATTGACGAAGCTTATTGGCTAGGCGAGGTGAAATTTGTACATTTTTGGCTATAAATTTTGTTCTATTTGTCCGATTTTGTTCATTTTTTACACACAGATGCTTGTAACCACAACGCATCGCTCTGTTAAATTTCAAATTATATTTAACGGCGTGGCTAAAAACTTCGAAAATCTACTGCGGGGGAACGGGGGAAGATATTGACATGATTCAACAAACTTCATCTTCTGAGGAAATATGCGCACCAGCTGGTAAAGTTTCGTTTCTCTAACTCTTATAGTCTCCGAAATCTAGGTGTTCATACAGACGGACAGACGGACAATCAATCGCTAGCCGAGGTTATGATAAGCATTTTGGTATAAAGGACTTGGGGTCTGCCACGCCTCCTTCTGTCCGTTACATACATATGCATATGTTTTCTTGTCAATTTCGACTTGCTGAATCCGAATCCGCTAACAGAATTGACCCAACGAATCCGACTCCTGACGTGTTTCGGTTGTTCGGATTCGGAATCAGCGACCCCAAAAAAGTATAGAAGATGTACTTTCTGCCTCTGAACCTGAAAATTTGTTTTTTTTTTTGTGTAGCTTGTTTTCAGAGCACCTCGAAAAATACCAAAAGTTTTCAATACTTGATTTGTTTCTTTATAAAGACAAAGAAACTAGATTTGGGCACTTTTTGATTTAGTAATCAAAGGCTTTTTAGAGAATTTATGCAATGTACCGAATTTGATTGCAATGTGATGGTACAGAATATCTTAAAGAAGTTCACACGCGACTTAAACGTACGCCATATTTCAAATATACAATCATCTTATTTTATTGTTTCGGGTTTGGCAGTACATGTTCGTGCTTCTAAATAAAATCCTGCTCCCGTTTATTTGCAATTTGTGTTGTTTTCATGAAATTGTGTGGGCTTTAATTAGTGGGGCTCGCGCTCGACGACTGAGCACATTTGGAAATGGTCGCCAAATAGGTGTCCAAGTAGCCAACCAACTTGTCAGTAGCTTCGCTGACACACAGGTAGCCAGTGGTGCCAGTTTTTGGCATCTTTACAGCCAAAACAACAACATGTTTTACCTGCTTGTATAGGGACCAGATCTTTTTCATCGTCTTAGCAGCGCAGCTGTGACTGGGATTACTGGTATCACCACACACATTAGTTTCCAAGTGGATAATGTCATTGCAGGTATTCACAATAGCCAGATTAGCGTTAATCATATCGGTCGCAGCCTTGGAGGGCGGGGCTCCACAGGCGGCCATATCCTGAATGTATTGGTCTGAATACTCCTTGATGCCTAGCACCCAGTCAATTATGCAATTGAAACCCTTCAGAGTGCGGAAACTGATGCTAATGGCCTTGCCAACTGCCGTAAGCATCCATAGGGTTTGTTCCTCAATTTCCACTTCGGTTTCACCCGGCACTACGTCCAGTTGCCATTTCGCTGAGGTGCCAGCGTTGACCTATGCGATATTTTGCATTAGTTTATGACATTTTTCCCAGTTTTTAAAAATTTCAAATATCCTAGTTGTAAAGCTTAAAAAGCTAAACTCTATATATGGTTTGTAATTAGTCAGTAAGTGAATATGTAAAATATCAGGGTAAACAAATAAATAAATAAATAAATAATAAATAATAAAACTAATAATAATAATAACATGTATATAATACTTACACTTAGCAAAAAGAATGCAAAAAATAGCGCAAATAGTGTAAATTTCATGTTACTTTCTTAATGTTTCTTTAAAATTTTGTGGTAAAAATTTCTATTTTGTGGCTTTTATAGTAAATTTTGGATTGATACAATTTTGTCATTATCGGATTAGGCTTCCGTTAAGCTAAAGTGGTTGATAAGAAAATTTAATTTAATTTTTAATTTATTTAAAATTGATGGATGTGTTTGCACTTATAAGCTTTCTAATAAATATATATCGGTTCTATCGATGGACGTAGGTAAAGTGGATTTGCATATATGTATATACGTAAATGATGTATGTACCTAGTATAAGCTCCGAAAATTTCTACCGATTTTGATGAGAATATAAAACTGCGTCAATGAGGTTATTTCGAGTATATAGGGTATGTTTCAAGTGCATATGTTGAGAGGTGGCTTTGTTTGTTGGGGCCACATGAATATTCTTGCCACTCGCACCATATTTTTTTTTCTTTAAATTGCACCCATTAAAAAAAATAAAAACACATTTTTGTTGTGCGGGCTTTTTCCCGCTATAAACTGTAGTATTTTGTTATTTAGTCGGTTGATGGTAATATTTATCCTACCCTTGTCTAGCTTACGAAGGCGTTGGGGGTTGGCTACTTCGAATACTCGCACTACATGAACTTTAATTAAGAGTCCCAACAGACACTACTGGTCTGAACAATTCAAACGACAAAACAAATTTTTGCACATCACAAGTGTGCACAAGTAGAACTAAAATTCTGGATAAGCGGCAATATGGTTGAAGTTCTTTCATCAGTTAATCACATTGTGGCATGACAAAGATGGTACTGTCACCCACGGTTGGTACCCACCCAACCATGGTCCTCGGAAAACAAAAACAAAAGAAAGCTATCGAAGAACCCCATATACGATTACACTACATTATTATCTTACCGGGTCATATCAGAGAGAGAATTAATTTAACAAATCATTTTAAATTTCAAAATCATTCTGCAATTCAATTTTCAGACAATCTTTCGTATTGAGACAAAATCGAAATTGCTAAACATAAAGAAAATTTAATTAAATTTTACCTTCCTAACCAAACCTAACATAATTGATCCTATCTTATAGGAGATCTTACAAAAATTTTAAAACTATTTAAATATACAAAATGATTTATACATTACTAGTTAATTTAATCATTAAAGTCGAACTACAAACATTGTTCCTTTTTTTTTTTAAATCAGAACAAAAAACCGCAAACCGATTTGTATCTGTATCTTTACTTTAAACAAACAAAAGCTTAGAGCCATATAAAAGTGATGATGTTTTGTTCTTTTTGTTTTTTATACCCTGTAGCTATTGGTACAAAGAGTATACTAGATTTGTGCAATTTATGTAACGGCAAGAAGGAGGCGTGGCAGATCCCAAGTCCTTTATACCAAAATGCTTATCATAACCTCGGGTAGCGATTGAGCCATGTCCGTCTGTCCGTCCGTCTGTCCGTTCGTCCGTCTGTCCGTCTGTATGAACATCTAGATCTCGGAGACTATAAGAGCTAGAGATACGAAACTTTACCAGCTGATGCGCATATTTCCTCAGAAGATGAAGTTTGTTGAATCATGTCAATATCTTTCCCCGTTCCCCCGTAGCAGAGTTTCCCGGTTTTTAGCTAAACCGTTTAATATTTTAATCTGAAACTTGACGGAGCGATGCGTTGTGGTTACATGCATCTGCGTGTCAAAAATATACAAAATCGGACAATGACAACAAAAGTTATAGTCTAAAATGTAAAAATTTCACCTCCCCTTGCTAATAAACTTCGTCAATATTTGACTCTACGTAATAATAGTAACAAATGACCTAGAACCACCAATTTTGGTTAGCTGATTCATGTGCCTCTAATGAACAAATCCACATCCAAATTTTATCAATGCAGCCGCCCACCCCCCGCAATCGATTTACCGTGTTTTCTCCCACACCCTTCAACATATCCCCTTGAAACTTACCCCATATACTTTCAATAACTTTTCCTTTGACGTAAATTTCGATTTTCATCAAAATCGGTTAAAATATGCGGAACTTATAGGTATCAATATCGTTTTGCACCAACAAAAAAATGTTCCAATTAGAAATTCTTAGTAAGAATATGCAGGAATAAATATTTTTTTGAGAAAAAAAGGTACAGGGTATTACACTGTCGGGCACCGCCTCGACTGTATTACATTTTTTTTACACGGTTTTGATTTAACACGGTTTGAAAATAAAAAATTTTTAATTTGTTTACACGATTTTATTCCATTTAGCACGATTCAAAATAACACAAGATAAATAAATAATTTTTTTTTACCTTAAAAATTGAATAACCTATTCTTTTTGTTAACAACATAGCTACATACACAATAGTTTTTAGTTCCTGAACTTATCATACATTTAATTTACAATACATACTTTTTTTACACGGTTTTTTCTGGAACCAATCTACCGTGTAAAAACAGAATTAGGTGTAAATCATTTTTAACTAACTTTTTATAATTATGTACAAATTTATTTACATATGTGCATATGCACCTATATAAGTATATACAGTATATGCCTTAAAACCTACATACTTAACTAATTGTTTATGTTTTTAATAAAAAAAAAATAATAACAAAAGCAAAAAGACCGCAACAAAAGAAAGAAGGAGTGCAGCTAACAATTTATACTCTCATTGGTATATAGTAGAAGACAGCTGGATCTTAAACTCCTGCGACGAACGCAGCACAAAGGAGACGGCGATCGGAAGCTTTCAGCCACTGCTTAGCCACTCTCTTTTAGGCGGATGTGCTAAATATTTGATGCCCTTTCTCTTGATGTAACAAAATTCCCAACACAGACACAGCTCTTATAAAATTTGTCTAGCTATGATCGGATTACCAATTTGTATCTTTGAGAGGGTATCCGCTAGTTTCTATGGCCATAAAAGTTTACAACAGCAATTGATGAAAGTGCACTTGATTTTATTGTCCTTAAGGCAAAAGATTTTTATTATCATTTTATTATTTCAGGCTTTCAAACTTTTAAATGGGAAGCACTTTTTGCAATTGTTGGCTAATTTTTTAACAAAATTCCTTTTTTTAATCAATTCTGATTTTATATTTTCCACACTTTATTTTCTTTTCATAAATTGTAACCATATTTTTTTTTAGCACTTCGAAACAGAATCAGGGTTAGGTTGAACTTCACTGGCCAACGTGTAAAAACGGAAAAACTATTACACGAGGCTGAGGTAGTGGATAGGCTAGGTCTCCGCTAGTTTGGGACAATGGTGCACTGTTTCCGCTCTTTGACATTAACATTACTTTAAGCTGCAGCTCAATTGCAAAACATAAAAAGATCGAACCAAAACATATGTTGGTTTTAACTGAAGCAAACATAATGAGCAATAGATGGCATTAGTAAGTTACGATATTTAATATCTAAATGAACGTTAAGTGGATCGTAACTTCGCTATTGTTAAGCTTGTTATTGTGCGAACATTACAAAACCGGACCGATTTTCCCGCGTTTTTCCGGTGGTGAGGGGAGAGAATCGCCATGCGGTTTATACGGACGCAAACGGGTCTGGCGAGGACCCGTTTGCTTCAAAGCAAACTGCTGCAACGATGAACTTATGCAAAGAGCATTGATCCAGCGCATGAGCTTTTGATTTATGCGATCTTATATTTGAGCATCTCTTTTTAACAGCTGCTCCTCTATGCCAAATCATGGTAGAATAAACAAGGTATGCTATTCCCGAAAAATTTTCGCAACTCAAACCTTATTTTAGTTTCGTTGATATTTTACACGAAAAAAGTTGTTTCTTCGCATAGTTTTTCAGCATTTACCGTAATTTTGTGCAGCGGTAAAAAATAAGCCACTCTAGTTGCAACCATCAGCACAAAAAAAAATTTTACATATGCTTGCCTACGCACAACAGCAGCCATGGGGGTGGTTTCGCTCTCTCACATTTTCACTCAAACTAAAAATAAGGTTTCAGTGCAGTGAATAGCATACCTTGTATAATTCTACCATGTGCCAAATCTGTTCTTGTTCCTGAAAAAAAATCAGGCAATAGAAAACCCAGAAGATTGTCAAGAAAGAACCACCCTATATGAACTTCTCAAAAAAAAAAAAAAAACACTCAAAAGGCATGGCATACAAAAAAATGAAATAAAAAATATGATATTCTTTTTCCTTTTTATATTAAAATTCCTCAGAGCAAACACGATTTATTTTGTTTAATTTTTCTTTTATTTTTTTCTTTAGTAAATATAACAAAACAAAATTTGAGCTTAATGCGCTTTAATAGATTATTACCAGCGGTGGGCACGCCTTGGCTCTTTCCGTTATTTCTTGCAAGTGGCGCCAGCCAGACGCACACGCAAAAAGCCGAGAATTTTACAATAAGAAAATACACACAGTGTGCGACTTTTATGGCCCTACTCGAGAATCGCTTATGGGACCGTAACGGTTGTTTTTATTAGTGCTCGCGGACGAAAATTTCGCACAAGTACACTGAGCACAGAAATATAGTTAATTTGGAAACTGTAAGACTGAGTAATTTTTTTGGTAAATTCAAATTGTCATATAAACTCATATGACTTTTCTGTTTCTTTGAATGTGTTGCAAAATTTCGTTCAGTGTACACGCACAAGCAGATCGCCGGCGACGCGCCGAGCTTACAAAAACAAAATATACACAATGTGCGAGTTTTATGGCCCTACTCGAGGATGCATGGGCGACCGTAACGGTAGTTTTTTTCTTGATGTTGTTGTAGGGCTCTTTCCGTTATTTTTCGTGCCCACCGCTGATTATTACCTAAAAAAATTCGAAATGATTGCTTCTAATTGGGGGAAAACAAAATTTGCTTTTACTATTTCGTAATAACTTAATGACTCTGGAGTGTCCTATAGTTTTAGGGTTGCCAAAAAAAAAAATTAAAACATGAGAGCTACAAGTGGCGCTTGCACCATTTCGATCTTTCTTAAAAAACCAACGAAAATTTAGACTCAAATGAAAAAGTGTTCCTAAATATTGTTTTCCACTATTTCAAAGTAGTCTTTTTTTTTTCTTAAAACGAATCTTACGTTTACGGCAAGCAATACTCTTAGACGCAAGAAATTCCATTCCATACCAGCTAAATATTTTTGTTTTTATAATACTTAAGATAAAAGTGTTATTAATAAGAAAGTTCCTTTGCCCTTATTCGCTTCTCATTAAAGTTTGTGCCCAAAGTCACATGGCTTCAATCTGAAGTGTTTGACCAAACTTTTAAAGTTCGAATTCTGTCATTGATAATTTCTAAACATTCGGGTACTAAAGTACCTACAAAGTGCGTAAAAGTTACTAATTTTAATTAATCAGCGCTTTTATTAAAAATGATTTTGTTTATATAAAAATTTTGAACCGCTTAAATTATGAAATGTCAAACGGTCTCAATGTACTTAAATTGAATTTGATCGATTGTGTACTTGTGAAGCACTTCAACGTAGAGCACTATAAAAGGAGTTGACCAAGCAGCCATTCACAAAGAGAATTTTCCTAAAACTCAATATGAAATTTTGCTTAGTTACGCTTCTTGCGGTTCTCTGCGTTCTAAGTGTAAGCATAATCTAGTATATACATATGTATATAAAAGAGTAGCCTCAAAAATAGTTTGTATTCAGAGTTTATGCAAACCACTTGTAAATTAAAAGTATTTTTATTATTTATTCCTAAGGTTTGTGAGGAAAAAGAGCGAATTTTGAACAAAAACGCGTTTTTTTATGAATAAAATAATATAGATAATATAGATCCCACCAAAAAAAAACATCAAAAATGTAAATTTTGGTGTTTAGTGTCCTTCTCGCATCAAGAAAAATGCGCTGCAACAAAAAGATATGATATATAATCCAAAGTATCTCAGAAAGTTAATTTGGAGTTTCGTATTTATAAATGGTCACTACATCTATCTTAGCAAATCAGTTTTCACCAATATAGTTAATATCCATTAGGGCAATCGGTAGATTTTCTTATGAAGCTTGTGTTGGTTATATACAAAGTGCGGTGCTCCGTCTGGAAAGATTTATGTAGGTGCACGAAATTATACTCAACAGCCCGTCTTTATACCCTTTTCATAGCAGACAAATTCTTTTTCATTTAAAAAGTTGCATTGTCGAAATTGATTTAAAAATGCACCGTTAGTAAAATATTTCTATGAATTATTTATAGAAATGTGTGCTTTTAAAAAAATTTCCGAAGTTTTTCCAATACATTGATATTCTATTGATTGAAATTGGTTCTGTACGAAGTTTTGTATCAAACGACGGGATCTTGAGTATAATTTCGTGCACCTACATAAATCTTTCCAGACGGAGCACCGCACTTTGTATATAACCAACACAAGCTTCATAAGAAAATCTACCGATTGCCCTAATGGATATTAACTATATTGGTGAAAACTGATTTGCTAAGATAGATGTAGTGACCATTTATAAATACGAAACTCCAAATTAACTTTCTGAGATACTTTGGATTATATATCATATCTTTTTGTTGCAGCGCATTTTTCTTGATGCGAGAAGGACACTAAACACCAAAATTTACATTTTTGATGTTTTTTTTTGGTGGGATACCAAATCTTTTTGTTAAAAAGGATACGATTATTTTTATTCATCCTTCAAATAAAAATAATAAATATTTTTGTTAATACTTCAAAATAAAGGTAAAAAATATTGATCCTATGAAATCTCGAACATACAACCTTTCCGCCTCAGGCATACACTCATATCACTGAGCCATTGACACCTACGCCGAGTGAGCATCAGAATCAGAAACTACACTTATTATATTTTGTTGTTTCAAATTCGCTTAAAAAGAACAAGCGACGCATTTCGCCGTAACTTCAAGCTACGTTTGTATGAGAGCACATGTGTAAGCACGTTCTCGGATCTCTCATTCTGCCTTGTTAATTTACAAGAGCGCTTCTCTCGTTATCACTAAGCAAACGACAGATCAGAAACTGAACAAAAATTTGTTGTCAAAATAATACCATAGTTTGCTGCCAATTTTGTTTGTTTTATTTACAAATGTTTTGCAAGCAATATACCAGATAGTCGGTTTGCCCTCTAACTACCCCCACAATAATCAGTGTAATGAACCGCGTGTCATGATACCCTAATTATTAAAACTCAACACGAAAATAATAAAAATATATAATTATTTTTTTATTAAAGTGCAACTATTAAAAAGAAAAATTTTGCATCGAAACAAAAATAAAACATATTTATATTATAGAACAATTAATAAAAAACATAAAACAACTTTGCTTCATTCGGGACTCGAACCCACGACCATTCACGCACTGTTCAGATGCGCATCCCACTAAGCCATCGGCTTGCATGCAGGATGTCTATCAAAGTCAGGAACTTAACATCTTCTTGTTTCTTTTTCACTTCATTTCAATATCAGTTTCAATATCAGCGTCCCGACAATAGCTTTGAATGTATGCGTGCATATACGTGTGGACGCTCTCGGATCTCTCATTCTCCCTTGTTCATCGACATAAGCGCTTCTCTCTCTATCATCACGTTGAACAAACGACAAATCAGAAACTGAACAAAAATTTACCCCAAATACACGTAAGTCCCATAAGCAAAGGCCAATTTCGTTTGTTTTGCAGAAAATATAGCAAGTCGGGTTTTTGCCCTGTCGCTACCCGCACACTAAACAGGGCAAACTACCGCTTGCCCTAATCTAATTCGATTTTTAATACTTACAAAAAAACCTATTTTGGCAACCCGGCAGTGTCGCGTTACTTTGACATTTCATTATTCATTTGTTATTATGTAATCACAACGAGGTGCGTGCAAGATTTGAACGTTACATGTTTTGTGATTGTGAAAGGTTGATAAAATACTAGAAGAAAACCTTGGTCTTAACTGTATGTGTTACAGTCAAGAACACGTAAGGGGGGGAGTCTGATGAACACCGGGAACGTTGTTTAAACATTGAAAGGGAACGTTCAGCTAGGTCACGTTCTAATCGTTCGCGAAAAGGTGAACGAGATGAAAGTAATGAAAACATCTTGACGAACCCGAGCCAAAATGAGTGCATAGCAACGCTGGCACGGTTACGCTTTAATGCATAAACCAGAAAGAACAGACGAACAAACCCAACAAGATTCTTCTCCCAAACCCTTGTTTACCTCTTTTCGGACTCGCTTATGCTCCTCCTGAGGTGTGGGAGTCAACAAGATAAGAAACAAAAAATGGAGTACCTACCAGGATCAAAGGAGCCATTGTCTACGTTCCTATTACAGTTGCGAATCATAGCAGCATACAGGTCGCTGCTGTCCCAGAGTACTGCAAATTTTAAAGATTACGGAAACATTATGGTCAGCATGATGTAAATTGAATAAAGAAGAACGCACGGGGGTTGGCGTGCGAAGCACCCAGGGGGCGAAACAGAACTACTTTTAATATTTTGGTAGGCCCAGGCTGGCACTTCAAAGGTTGAGCCGCGTGAATGGGAAGTTGATCTGGCCCCTGAATCAGGTGAGTATGTCGATATTGAGGAAGAAACATTTTGGCTTCTTACGTGCCCTTAATGCTGGTCTTCGCACACCGAAGGGTTTCAATTGCCTTGTCAACTGTGTGATTGATATCAAGTCCTACGCTGAAGAATACGTTCAGTATATTGCTGCATGCAGTTTGCCGCCTACTAAGGATGTTACCAAGTTGGTTAATGCTAACCTAGATTTTATTAAGACCTGCAACGATATTGTCCAATTAAAATCAAATGTTTGCGGCGCGGACAGCAATCTCAATCACAGCTATTTCTCCAAGACTATCAGGAAGATGTGGACTTTTACCAAGCAGATTAAACATATTATTTTCTTGGGCATCAAATTGCCTAAAACTGGTACTTCAGGCTACTTAAGCTTCAGTGAGGCTACCAACAAATTGGTCAGCTACTTCGATATCTTCTTGGAAAGCATTGTAGAATGCTCCAAGCTAAGCACAAGCAATTAGACGCTTGAATGTTCTTATTACCAATAATTAAAACTTGTATATGAGCAATAACAACGTGTTTTTATTTCTAACAAATCATAATGGCAACATTAAATCTCTTACTGTTCAATTACCACTTGCTTTGTGTCAAAGACCTAACAATAATTCCCTGACTTGACTATTTAGTCAGTCGCCTCTAGATGGAGCATGGGGATCTCTATTAATAACTGTTCGAAGAGAACAGGGACCTACAGTTTATAGCCGAGTCCGGACGGCGGTGTCTTGAATTTATAGAGATTTTCTTGGGCAAGTAGCGTTTTTTTGCTAGCGATACCAGTGGTCGGCAAATGTACCAGTGCGTCTGCAGGGAATCGAGCCACTGGCTATCGGGTTACAAAGCGAGTTCGCTACCACTACGCTCTCGATGACCACAAAGACCTAATATTAGATCTAAAAAACCGGCACATGGTATTAATCTTGACAAACTTGCGCATTACAGGTACAAAATGAGTTTCTGCTAAGCAGGAGAAGGCATTTTACTTTTGTGAAGGAAGCGTAGCATTCGTTCATGCCAAGGAAGCAGAGCTCGCAAATAACTGTTGACCGTTTTTCCTTTTGCGGTCCACACGCTAACATAACCGAAAAAACCATGCACGCTAGCTCTCTCTCTGAGCACAATACTTCGCTTCTCTTCATTTCGGTTTTCAGTTGAGTCTTTTCCGTTGAGCTATTCTTGTTACGGTCTTTCCATAACAACTTATTGAGAGCGAACCGATTAAGCGCTCGCACATTAAGCATCAGCAGATGACCGAAAAAATGAAATGCTCAGCGCAATCGGTCTTTTACGTTTCAATTTGCTTTGCTGAGAATGCTGCGCTGTGTGTGTGTGTGTCTTACTAACAGGCCCAAACAGACGCCTCACTCACATACACGCATACAAACGCAAAAGACCTTTATTTTTTCGCTCGCGACAAAACGGTTGGCGAATAACCAGAGCAAAAGTGAAACAAAAAAATTGGTTATTGGTTGAGCGCAGACCGATTCATTAAAAGAGCAATGCGAACGGTTGATCTCTGACATGTTGCTCAAAGAGTCAGTAAATAAGAGTTATTTTTGGACAACGAAAAACGGTCAACCGTTATTTGCGAGCTCTGCAAGGAAGTCATTTCAACCAATGAGTATAGTTGCAGAAAACGGAAGACTTCTAAGATCCAAGATCATCTGTTGATGCTGATCAAAATTATATATACTGCATAATTATTAAAATTACTTACTATGATCGCTTTTTTTATAGTTTTGCAAATCAATCGCAAATAAATATCAAATATTCACAACCAACACGTTCTTTTTAAATTTTTTGTCTATATCTCGACATTGTATACACATAGTGTGGTAGGAGACCGATCTTTCAAATAAAACACTAAATGCGCAGTTAAACTAAACAATTTAATTATTCTGTTTGCATCACACGTGTGGGCTGTTCTTACACATAATATCAGTCAGTACATCGAGCAACTTTCTCCCACTAGCACAAAGCATCCACTGTGGAGAGCCCACCGACATATATCCGCGCCAATCGAAACAACCATGCCATTAAGGAGTGCCATCGGCACCTGGCTCCGCAGCGATGAAGAAAGAGCGAGTGCAGTTGCTGCCCATCTAAAACAAGTGTTCCAGCCAAACCCTGCCACTAATTCTTTTGTGCTCCCATCACTGTCCAGTAGAGCCACTAAAACAAATCGAATTTAGGCCGAGCGAAATTGCAATAGTCATCAGAGCAACTAAAGCCCGGAAAATCTCCTGGGTTTGATTTGATAACTCCAAAAATGATCATCGAGCTCCCTAGGTGTGCGGTTTCACGCATTTGTCATATTTTTAATACAATAACAAAACTTGTGCATTACCCTGATAAATGGAAGAAGTCGATCATAGTAATGATTCCCAAGCCGGGAAAAGATAAAACGAAGCCATCGTCATACAGACCAATTAGCCTCCTAACTTGTCTTTCGAAACTGTTTGAAAAAGTGCTCCTGCTGCGCATCAGCCCACACCTCAAAGCCCGTAACATTGTACCATCGCACCAATTTAATTTCCAAAAAAAAAATGGAACGATCGAACAGGTCAATCGCATCACATCAGAAACTCGCACTGCACTCGAGATACGGGAATATTGCACGGCAATATTTCTCGATGTCGCGCAAGCATTCGACCGAGTCTGGCTGGACTAACTAAGCTGCTGCCACAAAATATGCACAAACTGCTTGATGTAACACAAGCACGTCCCAGGATCACGTTATTGAAGCTAGAGTGCCCCAAGGCAGTGTTCCTGGACCAGTCCTCTACATCCTATATACGGCGGACATCCCCACAGACTTCCAGCTAACAGCTTCTACGTTTGCTGATGATACGGCATTTCTTAGCCGCTCCAGATGCCCAGCAAATACAGCGAACAAAGTCCAAAATCTTGAAAACAATCACGGGAGCACCGTGGTATCTCCGGAACGAGGATATTCACAGAGTCCTGCGTATCAGTCTCGTAAAAAAAAGCGATCTCAGAAAAACAGCAAAAACATCAAATCAAGCTCGCATCGCATACAAACCCAATTGCCAGATTTTTGATCCGTGTTTGCAGCCACAGTCGACTGCAGCGCAACGACCATCCAGCGCAGCGCCATCTTTTTAGGGCCCATTAAAATTAATGCAAATTTATAATTAATTGTAAATTAAATTAGAATAAGAATTGATTAATTATTGTTAGTCCCTTGAAAAGCGGATATGCAGTAAATAATAAAGAATTGCAAAAAAAAAAATAAATAATTATCGTTTTATCCTCATTTTTCTGCATGAGAACTGCACCAAAGCCAAGTGAGCTTGCATCACAGTGTAGCTCGGTTTGTCTTTATAATTGTATATTGACAATACGGGTGCTTGAACTAATTTTTTTTTTAGTGTCCTAAAGCAGTCTAACTCTTGTTCTTTAAATTGAAATTGTTTGTCCTTCTTAAGCAAATCATACAATGGTTTTGCTTCTGTTGAAAAATGTACGAACATAAACCGAGATAACTTTGCACTTTGTGTGCTTTGTCAGGAATAGGGAAATTTTTGACTGCTTCTATTCCCTTATCATCAGCTTTAATGCAGTCTTTGTCTATTAAAATCCCAAATATTTTACGCTAGGTTGCGAAAATTCGCACTTGTCAAGACGTAGTTCTTCTAGTTTTATTTTGCACAAGCTTATCAAAGACTTCTTTTAATGTTTTCATGTGTTCTTCTACATCTTTAGTCGCCACAATGATGACGTCCATGTATATAATGACCCTATTGTCTTTAATCATATCAGCGAAATTTTTTTTTGACAAATCTTTGAAAAACAGCTGGGCCGTTTTTTAATCCAAAGGGCATTTTCAAAAACTCAAACTGTCCAAGTGGAGGGACAAATGAAGTATACTTAATAGAGTCCTCATGTACAGCTACATGAAAGAATCCATTTTTTAAGTCAAGTTTCGTAAAAACTGTTTTATTTTCTAGTATGTCTAACAAATCATCGATAAGACGAAGAGGATAATTATTTATTTTTTTTTTTGGTATTGAGTTCAATTTTTTTCATCTGCATAATCTATTAGAAGTATTTCGGTAAAAGCATTATCTAAAAATTTATCGATAGCCGATTCAGTTGTCACATTTTTGGAATTTAACAGTTTCTCTTTTACGTTTTTTGTTTAACGTTTTTACACTAAAGAGGTCTACGTAGTTCGAAAAATTCCATATGGAAACTATTTCATATTATTTCGAATGGAGCCACCAGTGTGTGCATAGTAAGACAAATTGCTATTTTTTACCCAATTATCGTTTTTGTTGTGGTATCAATCGATGTCTATTTCCGATACTTTGGGTCAGTGGTCGGCAAAATAAACATATGCATTTTTTTTTGCGCTTGTATTGAACATTTTCTGCCGCATGGTAGAATAAACAAGGTATGCTATTCCCGAAAAATTTTCGCAACTCAAACCTTATTTTAGTTTCGTTGATATTTCTCACGAGAAAGGTTGTTTCCGCGCATAGTTTTTCAGCATTTACCGTAATTTTGTGCAGCGGTAAAAAATAAGCCACTCTAGTTGCAACCATCAGCACAAAAAACAAATTTTAAATATGCTTGCCTACGCACAACAACAGCAATGGAGGTGGTTTCGCTCTTTCACTTTTTCGCTCAGACTTAAAATAAGGTTTCAGTGCAGTGAATAGCTTACCTTGTTTATTCTACCATGCGCTGGAGCGCTTTAGCGTTGATAGAGCAAGCACGCTCTCCAAGCAAGAGCCTTGTGCATGACAAGCAACTTCGTGTCTGTTACTTTGCAACCAGAGCCATGGTAGAATTATACAGGTAGTCTATTCCCTAAGTTCACTCTCACGAAAATTCTTAATTTTAGTTTCGTTGCGAATTTTCATGAGGAAGGTTGTGTCCGCGCATAGTTTTTAAGCATATGCAGTTATTTTGTGCAGCGGTTAATTTGGTGTTGCAAGCATCAGCAACAAAAAAACATTTTTTATACATATGTATGTATGAACCTTTGTATTATATGTTTGCTTATGCACAACAACAGCAACGAGGGTGATTTTTTTTTCGCTTTCCCGCTTTTTCGCTGTTTTTCGCTCTCACAAAAAATAAGAATTTGGTAAGCCGGAATAGACTACCTGTATAGTTATACCATGAGCAAGACATAAATAAAATAGTTTTTGCACACCCTTGGGCTTACTCGCTCTCGCTACAGTAGCAAAGGGTATGTTTTCTCTTGCTCAGATGCACACATTTTCTTATGGGTCCGTATTTTTCGCTTTTGTCCTCACCTTGTATTATTCCACCATGACATATACACTTATCCATGGTGGAATAATAAGGTGATGTCGTGCGAACGCTCACTCTCTCGTTCAGAGCCCTTATCGTCAGTGCAAAACTTGCTGTGAACGAGTAAGGTTGGTTGCGGACGAAATTTTTAGCACTGTGTGTTTTGTTTTCTGAACACGAAACTTGCAATACAAAAGCAAAAAATAATGGGTAATAGTAAACTTGCTAAAATTAGAATATAGTAAAATCAATTATTATATTAACTATAAACATATCTGAATTGTCCATTGTTATTTATTTGCAAACATCAACAAAATTTATATCTATCTCATTCACATTCACGAAGCAATGCTAAGAGAGCTTTTCTAATAGAAAAGCTTTTAATTTATCACTACATATAGGGCTTTCCAATAAGAGGTGTTATTTTGGTACAATAAGGGATAGCCTTTACCGACGATACCACCTTATATTATTCCACCATGCACTTAGCCCATGATCCAACAATAAGAAGATCACGCAATGCGCAGGTCCGTTATTCGTGTCTCTCTCAAAAGAGAGCGGGCTCAATTTTTGTATTGTAGCTACATGAAATAGTGGACCGATTTGGATAAAATGTGAAGACTTACACCAAATTAATCTGACATAAATGTAGGACTGGAGCTGTCAAAGCTCGAGTCTGTTCAAATAAAATGCGCACTTCTTAGGTTTTTTCATAAACTTATTTCACAATTGTTTATTTACTCATTATTTCATTATTTAAACCTCTTAATTTGCGTTTTATGTCTTAACTTAATTAACATTCTTTCCGCGTAACAAATTAACGTCTTGACACTCTGGCTGCTCTCTCAAAACCTCTTTCTTACTTTGCTAAAGCTGCCAACTTCTTAACCTAATGGTCAGCTGCTAACTGCAATTCCCACATCCGGCCATCATACATCCATATTCGTCCCGAATAATGGACACCACTTCTTCATATACTCGGCTACTGTAAAAATGTACTAAATGTCTTATTGGGTCCTTCGACTTCTCCAACCTTTTCGACAACATACTTGCCATACCTCAACTTGCGCACTATCTTAAACGGTCCTAAGTATTTTCTCTTCAACTTTAGCCCTGGTCCAAATTGAGTACGTTTTATAGCTACCATGTCATTAATTTCATATTCATTTTCTTTCTTTCTGTTCTTATTATAAATTCTACGATTCTCTTCTTGTATCTCTGCTTTATTATCTCTTTCCATTCTGCGAATCTCATTTTTCTCTTCTTGAGCATATAATAAACGACTAGGTCTTTGGAAAACTGGTATATCGTCTGTTGGAATAAGCTTCATCTCTTCTGGTGTATTATCAGATTTTACTGGATTATATTCTTTCATTATATCTAACACTTGTATTCTTATTTCTCTTTTCAAATATTCAAAATCTATCTCTTGTTTAAATTGTAAAGGCTCTGCTGTCATCATGTGTTGCAAGGGGTGTTCACTGCCAGCTATTTCTGTTTTTGGTGTATCAATCTGTCCAGATATCGCTTCAGGTCTATGGAAAGTTGCTCCTCTTTTGCTTAAAGTCACGTCCAAAAAGTCTAACACGTCATTGCCAATTATGCCATTTTAAAGGGTATCTTCATCTCTGACTACATGGAAACAAATCCTTAATGGGATTTGATCCAACTCTGTCTCGATCATGAATGATCCTAAGGTATAGATCTTGGAGTTCCCTATACCGCGAACTACCTGAATCTCTGGATTTAACGTCACGGGATATACTTGCTTATAAGTACTTTCTCTAAGGGTACAAATATCGCTCCCTGAGTCGATTGATTTCCAATACGAACATCTTTAAAAGTTCTGTTCGACACGTTTTGTGTTAGCTGTTCCACACTACTCTTGAATCTTTTGTCATCTTTATCGTCTTTTTACATCTTGTTTTCGCATTGATTAGCTTTATGCCCCGATAAATTGCATTTGAAACATTTAACACTCTCGTTGCAGTTTCTAGCTAAATGATTTTTACCTCCGCACTTGAAACAACGGAAATCGTCATTATTTACCCCTGGCAATACGGATGGAACCTTTTCATACTTTGCTCTTGGCTTAAACTCTTGACTTGGTGATATCTTCTCATAAACAATCAATTTATCTCGTAGCTCTTTAAGATCCGTAGCCTGGTACAACACCATTTTGTTCTGTTTGGAATCCTGAATGCCTTCAATTATGTACTCAATGATACTCTCTTCATCTAAGTTTGATTTCTTTGCGAAACTTTTCATTGAATAAAAATACTCAATCAAGGATTCACTCTGTTTCTTCTTCCTACTTTCCAACTGTTTGTGTACCTGCTTGGCTGTCAACTTAACTGAAAACTCTTCTATTAGTGCGTCTTTAAGTTTTGCCCAATCAGTAAGACCATCTTCGCTATGCACAAATAGATAAATTTCTGCAAGTCATTCCACTGTACTGTAACTGCAATATTTTCAAAATCTGTTAGCCACTCGTTAATATCTCTCTGACTACTACCAAAAAATCGACCAAAGAGTCTTGAACGTCTTTTAGTGTGAAAGTCATCTTGTTTTTTGGCTCTGATTCTTTCTCGTTAGTTAAATTTGTATCAACTGTGTCTTTGTACACTGATTCGATATTGCTCTCTATCTCAAAATTACTCATTAATCTATCTTGTAACTCACACTTTCGTCCTTTTTTGCGATAGCCCCAACTCTTTAAGTTTTGCCTTCAAGCCTTATACATTCAACTGTTCTATCTTGTCGTGCAGCATAGCAAATTACATAAGCAGCTAAAATTAACGTTAAAGTGGCTTATTTTACTACTTTAACACTTAACTAATTGAAAGTTATTTAAAATTGTTTCAATCTTCAACTTCAAAATTTACGTTTTTTTCCTCTGATTATTTAGTTTTATGTTTAAATACTTGCTATTTAATTCTGAAATTTGTCTACCTATCGCTTCTGCTTCGTCTTGTCGTCCTCTTCTTGTTCAGGCCTTTGCTGGCCCTACCGATCCTCTATTTGGTGTTGTTGAACTGCTTCTCTTTGTTGTTATCAACACTGCTTCGAAGACTGCTTGCGGACTGCTCCTTGTTGTCGCAAGAACTGCTTTCTACTCTGTTGCTTCCTGTTGTCGCCAGAACTGCTTGTCGCCAGTTTCTTATTTTTGTTGCAAACGATCTGCACACGCTTGTCGCATCAAGTTGTGGTTAGCCGCTTTGTACAAACACACACACGAATACGGATAGTGCCGTTGGCCGGTGTGTATGCATGTATTTCGCTGCTAGCCTCTCTGCTCTTCTTCAAATGTGGCGCGAATGTATTTTGCCTCCTCTTCGTCGTTATTTCACTATATCATCTTTTCCTTTCTCTGTCACACAAATTTGTGCGTGTTGCTCTGTCGTCCTTACTTCTTTTGCTCTGTCGTCTTTACTTCTCTTGCTCTGTCATCTTTACTTCTTTTGCTCTTTCGTCTTTACTTCTTTTACGCTAGTTTTGCAATTGCGCATCTTCTCGTCATTTTCGTCTTTTCTTGCTTGCTTTGTTTGTTCTCTTTCATTGTGTGTGTGAATTTCACAATCATGCTCAATAAATAGTACGCTGTTTTACAAAAAATTGCAGAAAAATTGATCCATTTTTACTTCAATGCTAATGTTCAACGATCCTCACACAATTTGCAGCCTCAGACGTTTTTTATCCGCCTTAGTTATAATCCAATCCCGGTCGAGCCCCCAAAAATTGTAGGACTGGAGCTGTCAAAGCTCGAGTCTGTTCAAATAAAATGCGCACTTCTTAGGTTTTTTCATAAACTTATTTCACAATTGTTTATTTACTCATTATTTCATTATTTAAACCTCTTAATTTGCGTTTTATGTCTTAACTTATTTAACATTCTTTCCGCGTAACAAATTAACGTCTTGACACTCTGGCTGCTCTCTCAAAACCTCCACCCTGCTGCTTTAGTGCTGCTAACTCGTGTCTTTCTTACTTTGCTAAAGCTGCCAACTTCTTAACCTAATGGTCATCTGCTTGGCTGCTAACTGCCACTCCCACATACATAAATGCGATATTCAAAAAAACAAAAAAGTTTTGCCTACAAAAACTATTTTAAAGGTCAGCGTTTGTATGGCAGCAGCTGAGAGCAGCGCTGTTATGAACTAACATACAAATGTTAATTTGCAGGACGCAGAGAGTACAAAATACTCTCTGCAGGAAAAAGTAAACAAACGGCGTATTAAAAGTAAAATTATACATATTATTAAAAATGAAGTGCTGTGTTTAAAAGGAGTTTGACGCTTTCGAAAACTTTGCGGGGAACATTTGCCATAAGCTGCAAGGCAGCTTGGACACAAATGACGTAGACAACAACGCGGCCACATATACATAATTGGGTCGATCAGCTACCAGAAGGCGGACTCATAAAACCATCGCAACAAATGATGGAAAAAATGGCTATGTTGGAGAGGATCTTTAAAAACATGAATGGCGAGGGTTTATTTATCACCCCCAACTACTTGAAGCAATGATTGCAATGACAAAGTTAAAAATCTTTTTTTCCGTGCGAGGATGTTTTTTAATTGAAGAAAATTAAATAAAAGCTTAATTCAAAAGCCTCTAGCACTAAGAAAATTAAATAAAACTTTTAATTAACTAAAATATTGACAACAAAACTCTTTTCTTTTTTCAATTTTCTTGTTTTATTTACTTTTTGCTTATGCCAGCATCTGCCCTTGCCTGACATTTGTAGGTTAGTTCATTACAGCATGCTGCTGTCAGCTGCTGTCGTACGAACGTTTTTTATGAGAATACTATTTATTAGAAAAACTTTTTTGTTTTTTAAAATATCGCAACCAAATTTATGTCAGTCTTTATATCTACATATGGGCATTTCCCAGAAAATCGTTACCAAGGGGCACAACTTTAAAGTTGTAAAAACTGTATATATTTGTTAATGGAATAATCGGCTATATATTGAACCTTGAAAATATATAAAGAGTAAGGATTTTCGGTGATGTATTTCTGAATAGTAGGTAATCACCTATAATAACCTCAAAATTTTGTTTTTGTTCCAAAAAAGTATCTTTTTTAGATAATCATAAAACGGCAAAAAAATCAAAATATGTGATCTATTTTGATTGGAACATAAAATCAATCTAATTATTTATTAATAAATAAAAAAAAAAGCTTTAAATGAATATTCAAAAAAATAAATATTGTTAAGTAAAGTTAGTCAGTCCTATGAGGGCTATATGATATACTCAACCAATTTTGATTAAATTTGGTACAGTGTTTGGGAACTAAAAAAAACTTGCGAATGCCAAATTTGGATACGATATCTTAATAAACAAACGAAAAATCGGTAAAAAGTTTTTAGTTTTACCACCATACCATAGCAGAAAAAAAAATAGTAGGTACAAGGCAGCTAGATCGATATTATAACACCTTTACACTAGAGTGCTCCAAGCAAAAGCAAATTTTGCAAGTCTTCTTAAGAGCTCAAAATGTGTGTACAAATCGATTTTCAACTCAATAGCTTAAAAAACAACAAAGTTGGTCCAAATCGGACAGATCGACTATATGGCAGCTATAAGAAATATTGGGCCGAGCCGGGCGAAGCTTGGTAGATCGTCTTGAGGGCTCAAAATATGCATAAGCACTAAATTTGGTGCAATATTTTAAGGTTTATGTCAAAAAAGTGGCCAAAAAACCCGTAGTGCATAGTAACGATCGGTGAAAAAATATTTTTGGTGCAAAATTCAATGTATTTCATTTTTTTATGAAGTTATCGTCACCAAATTTGGCGTTTGGTTATTTTTTACAGTGCATAAGCACTGTAGCAAATTTTACCAAAATCGCTAGATCATATAGTCGCAATAGGAATGATAAGTAAAACAAAACGTGTTTGGTGCAAAATTTATTTTTTTGATTTTGCTTATAAAGATATCATAACCAAGTTGGCAATCAAAATTTTTTTTTGAGTAACTAAGCAATGAACCGGATTTGATTGCAATGTGATTGTACACGTTATCTTAAAGTCGTCTCCGCCCGACTTAAACGTACTCCATCTTTGTTTTATAATAGCAGGAAAAAAATGTAACGTACGCAACGTAACGTGCGCAACGATGAATTCTGCAATTTTGGATAAACCTGAACACATATAGTCTTCAACTGACCCAATTTGAAATTCTCAATTATTCTTCGTTCTTTTTCGTAATTTGATTTTTTTTGTTACTACTCAAAATTCGCTGAAAATGGCACAAATGCACGTTAACCTCCAAAACTACTTCCGTTTTTTGTAACGTACGCAACGGCACTTTAGACACGAATAACTTTTTTTCTAAAAATACTTAAGTAAAGGTTTAAACGTCATTTGAAAAAACTCTCAAAGACCTTTGCTGAAAGTTGTATGGATATATCTCATTCACAGCGCCGATGGCATTAAAAAATATGCGTACGAATGTAACGTACGCAACCTGGGAAATGCCCATATGTGAAGTTTGATCGAAATTGGTCCACTATTTCACATAGCTACCGTACAAAATGCGCAGCTGATCGAAAGGCTGCCAAAACTTTAGAGTTCCAATAATATTTGTGAATTTTTTGTAACCAAGGTTTTGACTACAAAATGGCAATGTTAGAAAACGATTTTGTTTCTATGAATTTTTTGAATTTATGCCAAAAAATCGGCTTTCTGGCCCAATGTGGGTTGGTTTAATTTGTTGCTCATGTATGTGCCGCTTAAGAGCAATTACAAAAACAAAAACAGACCACATTCAGCTCTGCGCCGCTGGGTCGCGCTCACACTCGCTCTCGTTTTTACTCGTTCTCTTTCGCGCTCTTTACTTTGCCTGCAGCACTGTTTCTTGTTTTCGTCTGTTTATGCTCTTTCTTTGTCGTTGTCTTTGTTTTGCTCACATACCGGCTAGACCAACGCAGACCAGCTGACAAATAAAACTTAAGCAAACTTCATAGTCGGATTTGAGTTTTCAATAGAGCTGTACGCGAAGGCGCATACGATAAAGTTAAATAAAGCATTCATACATATATCAAAAACAATTTGTTTTTTTTTATTTGTCTGCAAGTGCAGTGCCATAAATACATACATACATCCATAATAAAAATGCCATTTCCCATACATCCACCAAAGCAAATGCCCTGTCCACATTGGCGGCATTTTCCCATAAGTCCAGTGGACAACAAACTGGCGCCATTCGGAAATGAAAATACTTCTACGTCCATGGTGAACAAACCTCCGGAGCCGGTGTCATATCGATATTGTGTGCAGTGTAAGGCGGGCAGCAGCTCCACTTGCTCAATAGACAAGCAATTGATGGCACCAAAATAATCTGCAATCGTTGACTCTTTGGTTTTTCTGCCGCCGCATGCTTGCTGAACACATACAACAATGCTTATACATACATATGTCTCTTTTTTTTTTTTTTTTTTCATAAATATTGTATGTGAGTGTTCATACTTTATATACGAAATATGTACTATGTATTATAAAAATTTTGTTTGGTGTATTTCTTTGTGAGAAGCTGGACGTGATGTGTTTGCAATTTTTTAATATTTCTGATATTTTTAGTTCGTAAGCCTAAAATTGACTAAATACTAAGCCAATTATATTATAGTATATATTATATTATTATTCTTTTGAAAATAAGACTAAGAATTTTTTATATACTTTTTGAAACGTGTTTTTAACAAGCAAACTAAAAGACTATGTGCAAGGCATGTATAAGAATAAAAATATAAAACATTTTAAACACATGCATACATATGCGTACATACATATATGTATAATAAAGCATTGATAAGGCGCAAACATACCTATGTATGTGCATACACACATACATATGTACATACATACTTAGGTATGTGTACCCCCACTAACAATAACGCATAGAAAACGAGTTTGAGGTTGTTTTTTTTCGGTGGGATGGTTCTGTTTCTTTTTTTTTCTTCTTTTCATATCGATTTCAAGGTCGCCACGCCAAGACGGCAGCAGAAAATATCAATATTTTAATCACAATACATACACAAACACAATGTTTGCACATACAATTCAATAAATATACATACAAATGTATGGTATTAAAAAATATGCGTACGAATGTAACGTACGAAACGTGGGAAATGCCCATATTCATAAATATATGTACATATATATGCTTGTACATACATACATTGTTTGCCGATTTTGTAGTTGGTATAAAATCTACGTGTCAAGAACCAGATCCGCTATACACCCCCTAACCTTAACATTTGCTGCTGTATATAAAATAGTGCAAAAACGAGTTTTTCGTCCATGGTACAACTTACTTGTAAGCATACGTTTGAACAACCATCGTAATTGATTCGTCGCGACGATGAAAATAAAAAATTACATGTAAGAAAAATTTTCAACAAAATTTATTTTTTTGTAACAAACGTATAAATAACTTCAATGCATAAAAAAAATTAGTTTTTAGGTTTGGTACGTGTTTAAAGAAATGGTTTTCTTAAAAAGTAGTGAACGAAAAAAATGTGTGCCTACTGTATAAAGATGTAATAACTCCCTAAAATTTTTTTTTGTGTTTTTTCCTATTCTCCTGTGTATTGTTTATGTGTTATTTTAGATATGTATGTCCTAAAAAAAGTAACCTTGCTTCGTGGATTATAACCAGCGGTGGGCACGAAAAATAACGGAAAGAGCATTTTTTGCGTGTGCGTCTAGCTTGCAAGAAATAACAGAACTGGTTATAATCAGCGGTTGGCTCTTTTTGCTCCGAGTGCTCTTTCCGTTGGCGGCTCAAAATATGCATAAGAACCAAATTTGGTGCAAATATCTCAATATTTTAAGGTTTATGCCAATAAAGTGGCCAAAAACCCATAGTGCACTGCTGCATGTACATATATACATATGTATGTATGCACATATTTATGTACAGTCTTTATCTTATGTAGCTTATTCTGGAAATACGCAAAGAAAACTGCAGTGCGCATGCATACTATATGTACTTATTCCGACAAAGGCAGTCGTCAGGCAGACGACAGAGACAAAGTTCAACAAACTTTTTATGTGCTAAAATCAACGACAAGCGAAAGAACGCACTGTGTCTTCAAATCAAACGAATCGACCGTTGACCATCCGATGTGCACTATATGGAGACAAACAGTGGAGTAAGATAAAGTGGGCCGCATTACTGGATCAATTACCCACGCAGACGCTATAATAAATATGCAGGCATGTGTGTGTCTTGACAGCTTTGCCTTAATATATATATATGTATCAGAGACCTGCAATTAATTAGTGGCACTACTAGTTACTAGTCTTAAAAGTGGATACTTTTTTGGAACACTACCAAAAATTTTATAATAGTAGTGTGCATAAGATTATTAAAAAAAGGAGTATAGCATTGCACACTCAAAAATGTTATTTGTGGTAAAATGAAACATCACAAAAACACTACTACACAAAATTGACTAGTCTCGGTTTGCAGTTTGTGCTTTTACAATTTATTGATGATATACTAAGAGCGCATCAATGACACTAATGGTTAGGTTAGGTTAGGTCGAAGTGGTTGCCTGTCATGGAAAAGCCCAGACGCACTTAGGCACAAGGATATACCCATGTCCGTCTGTCCGTCCGTCCGTATGAACGCCTAGATCTCAGAGATGGTAAGAGCTAGAGCAACCAAACTCTCAGATTAGATCCCTTATTAATCCATAGGAGACCCCCAGCACCGTACCAAATTTTATCAAAATCGGTTGACTATATCATATAGCTCCCATAGGAACGATCGGTCAAAAAACGCTTTTTTTACAAAATTCGTTGTGTTTCGTTTGTTTGTGAACCAAATTTGGCATTAAGAAGTTTTTTAAAGTTCCCAAGCACTGTTCCAAATTTGATCAAAATCGGTTGACTATATCATATAGCTCCCATAGGACCAATCGGTAAAAAAATCGTTTTTTGTACAAAATTCGTTACGTTTCGTTTGTTTGTAAAGATATTGTTAGCAAATTTGGCATTAAGAAGTTTTTTAGAGTACCCAAGCACTGCACCAAGTTTGATCAAAATCGGTTGACTATATCATATAGCTCCCATAGGATTGATCGGTCGAAAAAATGTTTTTTGTACAAAATTCGTTGTGATTCGTTTGTTTGTGAAGATACCCAATCAGTGTACTAAATTTGATCAAAATCGGTTGACTATATCATATAGTCCCCATAGGACCGATCGGTCAAAAAAATTGCTTGGTGCAAAATTCGACTGATTTCTTTTTTTTTTTATGAAAATATCGTAACCAAATTTGCCGAATAAAATATCTTTTGGAGGTTTTAAGCAATGTGTCGGACTTAATTGCAATCGTCTGCACCCGACTTTAACGTACGCCATCTTTTTTCCAGATTGTGCTCTGTTTGTTGGGCAACAAAGGTGGCGTGCTGCTCACCAAACTTGGCGATGTTGTCGGTGATTGTTTTCATTGTGTCCAGCTGAGCTGAACACAATTTTTCTAATCCTCTATTCTCATAGGACGATTTCCTTTTTTTTGGGGGAGGCTCGCCCGTATCTACTGCATCTGCCTTTTCTGCTTGAGGATATGAGGCGTCCTCACTGGCTTCAGCGACTGGTGCTCAAAAACTGGTGCCCGTCGTATCCCCTCAACCATCTCATATAAGCCACAGCTTATGCCCATCTCCTAATCCAACGGGAGGACGACAGCTTGGGCGAAGGGCCCTCCGCCAGTGGCTATCGCCTCCTTTTTGATTTTTCTAATTTTTTTCTTATGTTCATTTTCCAGTCAAAAATTTGACAGCAATATGTGTACTTATTTTCTTCCACCCGGCTACATCTTTAATTGAGGGACCAGCTGCATTTGCCAAAAACTTCTGACCGCTCCCCTTTGTGTAGCCCCTGGCCAAACCTTCGCTTTCTTTCATGAAGTTCACTAGAATAGTGTCTTAGTGTCAATTATTAATAATAATATTAAATTATTAAAATGTAATATTTATGTTCTTACATTGTGTTGTGTTGGCGCGAAATTATTTTTGTTAGATACCAACGAGTATAAAATACATAGAGTGGAACAACTGGCCGTTACGAACAATTTTTCAGCGAGTGTTGAGCAATTATTAGGATTTTGCTCGGGTCAGTTAGCAGTTGTATTTTGCATGCGTGCAAAGAGCATGGCAGAAACACCCGAACACCGTCGTCTGTACTGCTCTTATGTGTTAAGTTGTTGTTGGCTGCTGTGTTGCATATTTTGTTTTGGTTCTTCATTCATATTTGTTTTTCGCGCAACTAGTAAAGTGTGCGTATGCATGAATATGGAATCAAGGGGCGGGGGGACATGTGAGGTTTTTTGCGTGTATCTGACCGAAAGGCAAATAGTTTTGAGCAGGTAGTCATTTTTTTTACGTTTCTTTGTGTACAATGTACAAGGAGGACGTATGGACACTTTGTATGCTATTCAAAATTGATTCTTAATAAAAATTTAATATTTTATTTCTGCAGAAAAATAAAAATATTTTTTGTTTATATGTACATGTAAACAACCATTTTTTTTTATAATTATTATGAATATTAATTATTTTCTTAATGTAACATATGTATGTATATGTACATACATATATGTATGTACACTGATAAAAAAAACTGTCTGATTTTAAGATTTTTGGTCATAAAATCGTGACCAAATAGTCACGAAAGTAGCGTAAGCTTTTTTTGTTGTCAGTTTAAGAATGCCGTTCTTGATTTAAGATTTTTGCAGTTTAGCCCGAATAATCTTGATTTTAGAGTTAAATATGATTGTTTTAAGCCTAAAAAATCTTGAAATAAGAATCTTTATTCTTAAAATAAGCCGGAAAAATAGCTAAAATCGTGACCAAAATCTTAATTTCGGATTGTGAACAATCTTGAAAAGAGATTTTTTAAGCTTACTTTAAGAACGAATTGGTGCCAGTCCTAGAATGGGTAAACTTCTTTTAAGAGCGAAAAATCTTAAAGTTAAGAATGTTTAAGATTGAAGTAAGCCAAGAAAAAGACTAAAATCGTGACCAAAATCTTAATTTCGGATTTCGACCAATCTTGCAATAAGATTGTTAAAATCTTGAAATAAGATTGATAAATTCTCATTACAAATAAAGGAAAGTGCTCTTAAAATGTATGTTAAAATTTTTATTTTTTTTTTGTTTTTTTTTTATATAACAAACTTTTATAACTACAAACTTACACAAACTTATTATATTATTGCGTTTTAGGGCGAATATATGTTTTACACTTGTTAATTGGATATAATTGAAGCAGTCTGAGATATTTTATGAATTCATTTCCACTCTCCGTTTCCTTCCTGATACGTTTTCCCGATTCGTCTTGTAATCTCACAGATGACGGCAATACCGATGTTAGCAGAATTGCGTACATGTAGGCCTCTCTTGGATCTATTGAGAAATCGAATTTTAAAGTCATAATTAAAATCAATAAAATATAATTAATAAAACCTATATATAATTGAAAAATTTTACTTATACCTATGCATAAAAGAATTGTTTTTCTAGTCTTACCTTTGTGGGTTATTGATGTAGCTATGCTAAATTGATCCATGCACAGATCGTTGGGGATGTTGTTTTCAAAAAAAGTTGTTACACTCTTTTTGAAACCTTTCCATTTGGATATGAACTTTTTTTTTTCCCCCGGTGCAAAATATCAAAATCTATTTGTATCTGAAAAGCAAGAAATGTATTTTGTCAAGCCAATATAAATAAAATAATATTATACAAGATTATTATTCTCGCAAACTGCCGCCAAGTGTACAGAAATAATTTCATGAATAACGTCGCCTAAGTTTGTTTTTTCATTGAAATGAATTAATTTATTCCACTCACCTTTTATATATTCATATATTCCTTCCATTTCGAAATCCTTAAAAAGATTAATTAAATTTTTCGACAGGATCTTTCTCGTTGAAACTTTATTTACTTTGATCCCGCATGTTACATATATATTATGCACAACAACATGTTAACAAAAACGCGTCTGCACTTGTTGGTGGTATACTGAAAATTGAAGCCATGAATTGAAGCTATCGCCTAATTTTTGACACGCTTCAAAAACCCAATTTTTCTTACGTGCGAGTGCGAGTGCAAGCGAGACAGCACTGAAAAAGAACACGTACAAATAGTGCGTTTTCATAACGAACACAGGCGCCTCAGCCGAAGCATGTGTTTTGTTTTTGTCTTGTAATCTAAGTATGCGAAAATTGTAATTTAAGAATTTTAAATCTTAATTTAAGAATGTTTGGCTATGTTTTAAGACTTTTTTTCTTATTTCGAGAATATTTTTTCTTCTTTTAAGATTGCAATTTTTTTACCGCCAAAATCTGAATTTAAGATTTTTTTCATCTTAATTTAATCTTGTTTTAAGAACTCTTTGTCTAAATTTAAGAATTTTCGTCATGATTTTAGAATTTTTGGTCTTTATTGGAGTTCAATATTTTTGTTTCTTAATTCAAGAACTTTAATCTTGATTCAACATTTTTTGGCCTTGTTCTACGATTTTTTGGTCTCATTTTAAGAATTAAAATCAAGAATGCAAAAATTTTGATTTAAGATTTTATTTTTTTTATCAGTGTAGGTACAAGATGTTTTCACTGCTTTTGTTGTTGTTTCTCATGCTGCTCTTGTTGTTGCTATGCACATACATATTTTTGTTCTTTGGAAAGTTTCGACGATTTTTTGAATCAGTTTTTGTTTATGGATTACAAAAAACGTAAATGTGTCGTAAATGGTTGCGCTGGTGGGGTGCAACTATTTTTGATTCCTATTGATAGAAAAGAGGAGTGGTGCGAAAATTTCCATCTTAACGTAAAGTAACTTGCAAAAGATGCTGGCGTTTGCGATCTTTATCACTTTACTTTAAACTAAAAAAAGGTGCAATGTCTACTATAGAATTGTTTAAGTAATGTTGTAATTGGAAATGTTGTCAAATTTGAATGTAAGCCGGGTTGTATTATTACACATATTGCCATTAAAAGGTCTATATGAATAAGGTACGTTCTTTATTTGGTGTGAATATGAATCAAATAGATTTGGTGGAACAATGTTAAAAATAAAACAACAATTTTTTAATGTTTTTTTTTTTAATGTCTGAAAAAAAATTTTTTTTGTTTGACAAAAGATGGCAAAAATTATTTAAAAAAAAAAAAAATTTAAAAGAATACATACTTCATGTTTATATGATGGAAAAAATGTATTTATTTTGTAGGTAAATATAAACATTTTGACATTGCTCAACAAATGATTTTTTCAATATTTGCTTTAAATGGTGCAATTGCAATAAAAATGTATGGAATTACATTGAACATAAAAAAATTGCGACCTGGGATCCGCATCAAAGTTCAAATTTTATAACTAACTAAATTTTGGGAAAAAAAAGTCGGGAGATACTTATACTGTATATAAGTATATAAGTTATACAGATCTGAAACTGATTTGGTGCAACTATCATCAGATTGTTTGGGACCCCATATGTCTAAAACCTAGTTTTCAAGCCGCAGGTGGTTGCTGTAGTTTTTGATGATATTGTTTTGCTAAAAAAGTTAGATTGTTGTTTTTCAGATAAAAATTATTGACAGTAAAATAAACTATCAAATACAACATAAATCAAGGTCATTGATTCAAAGTTTAAAAAGCGGATCGTTCAAGGTATTTTTCGCAAAATCTGCTCCTACCGAAAAATCGGTAGGACTTTCGCAAAAATATCCAAGCACTCTATTGAGGGATAGGTCATTTCCTTGGACTCATGTCCTCTATCACTTTCCTTAATTAACAGCATTCCGGCAAACGAACGAATAAGCCGCTTGCAAACGAAACTTCTTTTACGCCGCTATGCTTGATGCTACTTGCGTGGCATCAAACCAAAAAGCCGCCGGCAAAATATCCGTTCCTTTGCTTTGTGATTGTAGGCGATGTAGTGGCCATATGGTGCCAATTAAAATATTCTATCCAAAAAGTCGTTACAATCGTGCATTTTTTTTGAAATAGGTATAAAAGTTAAGCTTTAAATCGAGCTTACAGCACCGTTAAAGCTTACGCCCTCACTCAGTGCGCTCTGATGGGTCAACGACCTCTCTTAGTCAGGCGATAATGCTGTTAGCAAATTTGGCGCGAGCAGCATTAGTTGGTTTAGCCGAGGGAAAGAGCGAGATAAAAGGGCTGTCGCCTAATGCGCGCTCTTCATGCGCATAGGTGTTGGTAAGATGTTTTGAAAGCTTAGCTTAGGCAGTCATGCTTAATGTTAGCGAAGGTCAGTGTTAGTTTGGCAGTGCACAAGTGCAGTCTATATTTCGCAGTTTTGTCATATGATTTCGCGCACATATTTGTAATTATTTCATAATCTTGTCTTTATAATTATATGTATATGCGAAGAAAGATATTTGTGTGAAAGTGCGGTTTATGAAAACTTCCTTAAATTTATTCAGTGTGGTGGTTGCCGTGATTAGAGGCCAGTTCCGTGTAGCACGAACTAGGTGTCAGTTTAATCGTCGCTAAGGGTAGTGCTCCCACGCAGTGGCAGTGACTGCACCAAATACCCCAGCAAACAACAACAACAACTACTAACAGATATACTGGAATAGCAGCTGAAAGAGTTGCGCCTACAACAACAATTGTCTCAGTGACGGCAGCAATATCTACCAGCAGCAACAACAACAACTGCAGCAGCAGCTTTGAGAGCTGCGATCACAGCGGCTGCGCACAGCAACTCCCACAACGAAGACACAGTTCTGAGAGTTGTGCTCCCTACGCCCACAACAACAGCGACCGTGCTCAGAGCGGCTGCGCGACTTCGCCAACTGCAACACCAATTAAACATGCAGTGGTATGCTCGTAAACGCATATGCTTCTAAACCAATTATAAAAAAAAAAAACAACAACGTTGGAGAGCAACAACAACATTTCGTTGGTTTATGATCATATGGTCGTAAACAAGAAAGTATACACAGCAAGTAGAACAAAACGAAATAAACAAATATAAACGGAGCACTAGATCAGCTGTAGTAGATTTTTTGTTTATTTAAGAGTCTGTGAAAGAATAGCCTAGCAAAGGCATATAATGTAGGTTAAATAAAGCACGTACATTGCATTTCTCTTGCGCGCAAGCTATGAGCTAAATGTTCTCTTTTCTTGTGCGCAAGCTTATATAGCCATGTGAAGCTTCACTTACATTACGCTTTTTATCTATAATACTATCTTGAATTGAAACCAACAAAAACGTGATTCATGTCTGAAGCGCGTATGTATAAGTTTTAAATGTATCTGTCACTCACAATTAATAGTAAGCAATAGTTTATAGCTTTAACGTACTTGGTGCCGTTTATATATGTGTATATGTATATTTACATTTAAAGATAAATTTCCCTTATGAATATATTTTCTAATGAAATTGAAATTCCCTACAAAGGTACAACCGCACAACGATCATTGAGCTCAAGGATTCGACGTGAGGAAGTATGAGTGAGTTGGAATTGGTCCAATAAGACCAGTAATATTGTTTTCTTTCGTTTTTTTTATAATTGCTCTCTTTTCTAAATATATATACTATATACATTTATATTTGATGGTCCCCAAAAATCTCTAATTGTCAAAAAACAAAAAAAAAAAAAAGAGATATATATATGTATAAATTGTTTGTAAATTAGAAGTTAAGAATTGATGAATTGTATAGTTTTATAAGAATTAATGTTAAGTTTCGTATATATATACCCCCAATTATTTTCTGAAATTATAACGTCGTCAATATGAATTGCTAAAGGAGTCTTTTATGTTCACTTGAAGTAGGATATGATTAGACTTATTGTAACATGAAAACCCAATAGGTGGTTTTAGGGTCAAATAGACGGCCAAGCCGTTTATCATTCGACATAGGTTGGGTAGGGTATAGACGGGACTTGCTACCAGCGTAGTTCCATGTACATAATTATTGGCAGCAGTCCGTGTAAATGTTTTGCGTTACTTTGTAATTATTTATTTGATTTTCCATTTAATTTATATTTTATTTGTCCAATGTGCACCTAAAATTTATGTTCAGTGTGTATCGGGAGATAGTGTTTAGGAAAAACCCCCCCCCAGTCCGGCGAGCTGAGTCAGAGCAAAGCTAGAGGTGCACCGTCCCTAAATACCCTCTCGAGCGTCCGAGAAACATCTTCGGCGTTTCCATACATGTAATTATGTGCACACTACAGCGATTGTAGTCAAAATTGATATGCCGTCGAAAAGGTTAGGTTAGGTTAGGTTAGGGCGGCAGTTGGGACCTAACGCCCCAACTCACTTAGGCCAGAAAATCGGCCCATTGTGATACCGCTGGGGGGGGCCTTACACCACCCTTCCCCCACTCAGGAGGTTCCCTATGTGTTTTAAGAATCACGCCCATCCGGCGGCTTTAATAAACCCCAAGAGGCTTCTTGGACTCTTTTTTGAGAGCTGAGATAGGTCATTTAAGACGTATGATTTGAGGAATCGGAGCCTAGTCCTACACAGCCCAGGGCAGTGACAGAATAAGTGCTCCACCGTCTTCAGCTCCTCTTCATCTCCACAACTTCTACAGAAGTCATTATGAGGCGCGTTGAGCCTTGATGCATGGATACCCACCAGCCAGTGTCCGGTGATTGCCCGGATTACTGTCGAGCACTGAGCTCTATTCAGATCGCAAAGTTGCTTTGTCCTCTTTTTGCAGTATACCGGCCAAGTCTGCCGTGAGATTCTACACGTGTTCGATATCCGATTTCACGCTTGATTAGCAGCTTGAGCAAAATAATTCTTAATTCTCAATTTACAGCTGGCCATAGGTATACCCAGACGCTCCTTGTCTTGAAGGAGGATGCTGGTAGTTCCTTTTCTTGCCAGTTCATCCGCAACGCAATTGCCCTCAATATCCCTGTGTCCCGGGACCCAGATGAGGTGAATCGAAAACTGTACTGCCATCTCCTCCAGAGATGAGCGACAGTTGTTCACTGACTTCATGCATGATGTCATGGAGGCGAGAGACTTAATAGCCGCCTGGCTATCTGAATAAATACAGATATTGTTACTACCAATCGATAGATTTTTAATTATCGAAACGGCTTCCTGAATTGCCGTGACTTTAGCCTGGAAGACACTACAGTGATCTGGGAGCCTAAAAGATATTCTTACGTTATGTTCCTCAATATAGACGCCTCCGCCAACGCGGTCGTCTAGCTTGGAACCGTCCGTGAAGATTTTAGTTGAGCCGCTTGGACCCGGTATGCCAACATTCCATTCTTCCCTGGTTGGAAAATGGGTCTTGAATGCAGTTGTAAAATGTTCCTGTGGGATACAGTAATCCGTATCATCAGGGATTAGAGGATTACCATTAAGAATCCTTGAGTGACCGAAGTCTAGGCCATTCCATTTTCTTGGCTCTCTCATACGTAGAGCTGATAGAACGGCTGTTTGTTTGCCCACTTTGTCCAGGGGTGATAGGTTCATCATGGCATCTAATGCTTCATTTGGGGTGGAGCATAGTGCCCCGCTGATAGTTAATTCTGCAGTGCGTCGAACCCTACTCAGCTTTTTTAGGACGGTTTTCTTGTCCAGTGAAGGCCACCAGATTGAAACTCCGTAGAGGAGAATCGGTCTCACGATGGCAGTGTACAGCCAGTGGACTATATTTGGAGACATGCCCCATTTAAGAACAATAGCTTTCCTGCATGTGTACAGGGCGATCGTGGCTTTCTTCCTTCGATCTTCCGTATTGAGGTTCCAGTCCAGTTTACTGTCGAGGATTAATCCAAGATATCTGGCTGAACCGCTGAATGGTAATGAGACACCATTTAGTTTTGATTTTGTTAGAGGGGTATTTAATACCTCCTGGTGAAGAGCATGAGCTTGGTTTTCTCTGGATTAACTCCAAACCCGCTAGCTGTAGCCCATTTGGAGAGTGTACACAAGGCGTTTGTGATGCGCTCACATAGTGTTTGAGGATATTTTCCCGAAAAGGCAACTACCACGTCATCCGCGTGCAGTTATACTGCATCCACGCCCCTCCAAGGTGCGCAGGAGACCATTTATTGCCACATTCCAGAGGAATGGAGAGAGGACTCCCCCCTGAGGCGTTCCTCTATTTACGTATCTTACGATACTGGAATTTCCCAGAGAGGATTGAATAACTCTACATCTGAGTAACTGTTCAATGAGACTGATGACCCTCGATTCCACTCTCAGATCCTTCTGTGCTTCAATGATAGTCTCAGGTGTGACATTGTTAAAAGCCCCTCAATGTCTAAGAAGGCGACTAATGAGAATTCCTTATAATGTAGTGATTTCTCAATTCCTGAGACTACAGAATGCAGAGCTGTTTCGGTAGAGCAGCCCTTTTTGTATGCATGTTGTGATTCGGGCATTTTGAGGAATGGATTTCCTGAGCTGTAGGCCAATTAGTCTTTCCATCGTCTTCAGAAGAAAAGATGAAAGACTAATGGGTCTGAAATCATTGGGAAGTGTGTGTGTAGCCTTCCCTGCCTTGGGAATAAAGACTACTTTGGATATAAGCCACGGTTCCGGAATAGTTCCAGTGGCTAAAATTCTACGGAAGATATTTGCCAGCCATCTTATGACAGATTCCCGTCCATATTGTAACTTCGCCGGGATAATATTATCTGGCCCCGGAGATTTATACGGCTTGAAAGTGCTTATAGCCCTTTTAACATTTTCATAAGTAAACAGGTTGGCAGGGACCGGCGTACAGTCAACTCTAGGATTCACCTCCACTGGCTTGTTGGAGGAACCACCTGGAAAGTGGGTGTTGGTGAGCAGCTTCAGCGATTCCTCGCTTGAAGTTGTCCATCTTCCACCGGATTCTTGCAAGTATCCAGGTGTCGATGCGCATTTAGACAGTACCCTTCTTAGCCTTGCAGCGTCAGTGGTACTTTCAATTTCGGAGCAGAATAGCTGCCATGATGACCGTTTGGCTTGTCGGACTACCTTCTTATATTTTGATAGGCTGACTTTATATTCATTTCATGAATTTTCGTCATCCCTAGTTCTGGCACTGTTAAACAGTTTGCGACAATTGCGGCGTAATTGCCCAATTTCCGGCGACCACCAAGGAGGTTTGTCTTTCCCCCTTGGTGTTCTTAATTTACATGATTTATTAAAAGCATTTTTACAAGCATTTGTAAGCGTTGAGATCAGAGAGTTATAGAAGTCTACCGAGTTGGGACCTCTTGGCGGGTCCCTAGGAAGCGTTCTACCCATGATCTTGTAACGACCTCCGGTTTGTCCGGAACAACGGCTGGGATAGCTCAGCTATGCCCAGGGTAAATGTCACAACGAATTTATATTCGCTGAGACTCTGTAATAAGATTGAGAAAGCCGGGCTTGCTTTTTAGTTTTGTTCTTATTGTCTTTATTCTTCGCCTTTCTCGGCTTATTGCACGTATACATATATTCTCGTCATACTTATAGGGCCGCAGTTTCTCGCCCACTAAACAGTTTATGTTCTTAATATTAGTTTGGCTGACTCACCGGTTCTCTCGTCGTTCTCACCCAAGGCCTTCACCGGCCAGACTATCGCACTGTCTGGGTATCCGCTAACGTTGGGTCTACAGTTGTCGGCTTCCCGCTACTGTATCTGGGCCGACCCGAGCGCATCAATGCCAATCCCTTGGATTTGGCCATTGCCTGTCTCGACGGTGCCGCTCACGAGTAGTCCGGGCGCCACAACGTCGCCCAAGGCCGCGTACCATTCGACTAGGCGTATCCTCTGCCACCTAATGAACACCTTCCAGATGTTGGACTCGTTTCTCGGATCTCGCTCCCCGCCATCGTCGTTATTGCACTATCACTATTTAACACGGCTGTGCTCCGACTCACGACACTGAGTTTCACTCAACTGCACTCACTTTCTTGACTGACTTGACTCCACTGCACTGACTCTCTTAATCTCTCCCGATTTGGCTGCTGAACGCCTTATATAGGCCTTGATCGCCGCCAAATCCCTAAATTCCCGCCCAAACTTATACAGCTGAAACATAAACGGTACTCTGTTTATCTAGATACCTATCCTTATAGATGAAACAGAGTCCACCGTATCCTACAATATCCCTATCACCTACTCTACACCCTTACGTATACGCTAACACAGATGCATTAGCAGCGCGCCAACTCTGAGGCTGTTATACGTAAGTCGGTGTTGCTAAGAGTGAAAACCGCGCGCTTTCTTCGCTACTTTCACTCAACAACTACCCTGTAGGAATTTTAGGGAACGTGTTGTGAGGTGGCAATTGGCCTCCTCCTTGGATTTGGCCATTGCCTGTCTCGACGGTGCCGCTCACGAGTAGTCCGGGCGCCACAACGTCGCCCAAGGCCGCGTACCATTCGACTAGGCGTATCTTCTGCCACCTAATGAACACCTTCCGGATGTTGGACTCGTTTCTCGGATCTCGCTCCCCGCCATCGTCGTTATTGCACTATCACTATTTAACACGGCTGTGCTCCGACTCACGACACTGAGTTTCACTCAACTGCACTCACTTTCTTGACTGACTTGACTCCACTGCACTGACTCTCTTAATCTCTCCCGATTTGGCTGCTGAACGCCTTATATAGGCCTTGATCGCCGCCAAATCCCTAAATTCCCGCCCAAACTTATACAGCTGAAACATAAACGGTACTCTGTTTATCTAGATACCTATCCTTATAGATGAAACAGAGTCCACCGTATCCTACAATATCCCTATCACCTACTCTACACCCTTACGTATACGCTAACACAGATGCATTAGCAGCGCGCCAACTCTGAGGCTGTTATACGTAAGTCGGTGTTGCTAAGAGTGAAAACCGCGCGCTTTCTTCGCTACTTTCACTCAACAACTACCCTGTAGGAATTTTAGGGAACGTGTTGTGAGGTGGCAATTGGCCTCCTCACACTCCCCCTTTTCTTCGGTAAAAAAAAATAAAAAAAACTTCAAGCTCGCCCAAATGAAAAAAATCATCTGTAGTTCCTCTCGAAAGCTGTTTGACTTCGCGCTCCCAACCAGTTATCGAGTTCTGTAGCAGCGAGATTTCTGCCCATATCGGCGTTGCCACCCGTTTCTACCACTCACCCACTGTCGCTGATCGCGAGTGATTGTCAACGCTGGAAGAGGAAGCATGACATTTGATAACGTAAACAAAGTAAATAAAGGCAACGTGTATAAAACACCGCCGCTTGTCGATAATGCACAAAAAAAGAAATATAAAATAGGCATCTGCCATTACTAGGTGAGTATATTTGCATCTTGAATAGTCATTAATGGGTTTTTTTTCCTTTTCCGCCGCCTTTTCCAGTTCTCGCTTGTGTCCGCCTAAGTCGGCACAACACCTCCCGAGACCAAGGCTTTGTTGATGTTATCGCTACCTGAAATTACCCCGGCAAGTTTTCCCTTCTCTTTTTCCCTAAATTAACTTTAAACCTCTTTTTTTTTTTTTTAATTGACTCCAGTTTTATTTTTTTTTTTCAACGTCGTTTGAACACCCTGCACTCCCCAAAGTGGATCCAGCGGATACGGTACCGTATCCGCTGCGCCGTCACCAACATGCAGAAGCGCTGGCCAACTACGCGACTGCTGGCTATCCGCCTGCGTACCGCCGCCAGTACCGCTCCGGGCCAGTGCGCCTCCTCGACCAGCTGCCAATTTGTTTCGGTGCGGCGTTCCTGCTCCAATTGCCGTCGCACCGCCTCCAGTCGCCTTTGCGCTTCCCGCTCCAGTTGCCGCAGGTGCAGCTCCCGTTCGTGGCGTACGCCTGCCGCGCGCCGTGACGCTGCCGCCTCTTCCCGTCGCAACTCGGCCCTCAGTCGCTCTAGGCGTGACTGAGCCGGTTGCCCACGAGAGCGGTGCTCTGGCGTTCGAGGGTGCCTGGGTTGTTGCTGTTGCCGTCGTTGTTGCGTCTGCGCTTGTTGCTGCGCCTGGTGCTGTTGCGTCTGCTGCTGTGCCAGCGCCTGTTGCTGCTGTTGCGCTGCTTGCTGCTGTTGTTGCGCCTGTTGCTGTGCCTGCGCCTGTTGCTGCTGCTGTTGCGCCTGTTGCTGCGCCTGCGCCTGTTGCTGCTCTTGCTGCTGTTGTTGTTGGTGCAGCCACTGTGCCGTTGCCGCCGCCCTGGCCAAATCTGGATCATTTGGCTCCGCATCCCGGCGTGGAGAACCTGGCAGCTCCGTCAGCCGCACTCCGCCGCACCCCGACGTGTTCGCTCGGACCCGCACATCGGTGGTTTCCACTTTCGTGAAAGCCCACCACTTGCCGTCCAGCCAGTAATAAGTTTTCACCCCGCGAGTCACACCGTTTTCGTGTCCATCGTCGGAACTCAGGGTGATTGCGGAATGCGTTGACGACAGCTCCATATCCATTACGTCCTCTAAGTCGGAGTCCGGCCCTCCCAGTAGGGCTTCCTCCGTCATTGCTGACGGAGACGCCCTACAATCGGATGGCCGGGTAGTCGGCATCCCAGACGCGGCATCGGCATGCTCGGCATCCCAGACGCGGCTTCCGCATGCTCGGCATGCAACGCCGTGGTCCGGGTGCGCTCCTCCTCCTCCACCAATTGGGCCCACGATTTACCTTCCATTTTTATTTAATTTTTCGGTTTTTTTTTTGTTCCTTATTTCTTTAACAGAATAAATTCATTTAGCCAAAGTAAAAAAAAAGTATATTTTAAATATTATCCATTTGGAGTCTGCCTGACTATACATAACTCTTATATATGCAAATACGACATTTTTGACCATTTGCATATATGTAAGTTTACATAAATTTACGTGTACTACTCACCACGTGTACTACCCACCTCGCCAAAGTCTCAAATTGAATAGAATGTCAGACGGCCCATCACCTTATCTTAGGCTTGACACTGACTTTCGGCTAGGATCCGTTATCCCGCCAATAGTTTTCCAAGTTTGGCAAACATATGGCTTACCAAAGGGGTGTGAGTAGTCGCGCTACTGTCCCTTTTACCGTAGGGTATGCTCTCAGCATACTCCCACGCTCAACCGCATATCAGCGATGCATTCTTGCACGCTCTCATGCTCCCACGCACATTTCACACATATTCATTTCGGCGTTTTATTTCTCCACGCTCTCATGTTCGCTTACACACATACGTAACACTTTGCCTCTCATCCGCCTTAGCCAATCACAGCTTCCCGTCACCACTAGATCTCCGCTTACTCCCGTAAGACGTTTTAGTTTGTGACGTAAGCCGTTTTATTTATTGGCGTAAGCTCGTTGGACTTTTCTTTTCGTTTTTCTCTCCAAATTAGAGCGTCAGAATTTTATACAAGTGGCGTAGGGCGAAAGCCATTTTCACTTATTTTAAATAACAATTCTGAGTAAAAAAAAAAATCTCTTTGCGTGTCTGAGAACTGTAGTCCCGCCTCTCCATCCCGGCTTGGATCTTCCAATCCTCAACCTGTACTCGTGCATGCGCTATTATGTCTAATAGCCAGCCGAGCACGCCGGAGGAGGATTCTGCGCGTCTCATTATTTTCCTCTGCTACAACAGAACTCAAAACTTGCAATTTACCCGTGGGTAAACTTCCCGACTGGTCAAAATTATTACAGAGTCCCTGCTCGGGCGCCAGTTATAACGACCTCCGGTTTGTCCGGAAGAACGGCTGGGATAGCTCAGCTATGCCCAGGGTAAATGTCACAACGAATTTATATTCGCTGAGACTCTGTAATAAGATTGAGAACGCCGGGCTTGCTTTTTAGTTTTGTTCTTATTGTCTTTATTCTTCGCCTTTCTCGGCTTATTGCACGTATACATATATTCTCGTCATACTTATAGGGCCGCAGTTTCTCGCCCACTAAACAGTTTATGTTCTTAATATTAGTTTGGCTGACTCACCGGTTCTCTCGTCGTTCTCACCCAAGGCCTTCACCGGCCAGACTATCGCACTGTCTGGGTATCCGCTAACGTTGGGTCTACAGTTGTCGGCTTCCCGCTACTGTATCTGGGCCGACCCGAGCGCATCAATGCCAATCCCTTGGATTTGGCCATTGCCTGCCTCGACGGTGCCGCTCACGAGTAGTTCGGGCGCCACAACGTCGCCCAAGGCCGCGTACCATTCGACTAGGCGTATCCTCTTCCACCTAATGAACACCTTCCGGATGTTGAACTCGTTTCTCGGATCTCGTTCCCCGCCATCGTCGTTATTGCACTATCACTATTTAACACGGCTGTGCTCCGACTCACGACACTGAGTTTCACTCAACTGCACTCACTTTCTTGACTGACTTGACTCCACTGCACTGACTCTCTTAATCTCTCCCGATTTGGCTGCTGAACGCCTTATATAGGCCTTGATCGCCGCCAAATCCCTAAATTCCCGCCCAAACTTATACAGCTGAAACATAAACGGTACTCTGTTTATCTAGATACCTATCCTTATAGATGAAACAGAGTCCACCGTATCCTACAATATCCCTATCACCTACTCTACACCCTTACGTATACGCTAACACAGATGCATTAGCAGCGCGCCAACTCTGAGGCTGTTATACGTAAGTCGGTGTTGCTAAGAGTGAAAACCGCGCGCTTTCTTCGCTACTCTCACTCAACAACTACCCTGTAGGAATTTTAGGGAACGTGTTGTGAGGTGGCAATTCGCCTCCTCACAATCTCCGCAAAAAGACCCCAGTTTGCCAAGCGGGGGTTTCTAAATTTCCCTTTAATGGATGGGGCTAGGGATATCATCGTCTCAATGTATCTATGATCCGAAAAGGAGTGATCACTAAGGACCCTCCAATTTTGGACCCTGTGGTACAGAGAGTTTGATACCAAGGTAAGGTTTTTGACTTCACTCCTATTAATTATAATAAAGGTAGGGTCATTACCTCTATTACATATCAATAAATTAGTAGACAAGATGTAGTCAAGAAGTAACTCACCCCTTATGTTTATGTCAGTGCTTCCCCACTGAGTGTGATGTGCGTTGGCGTCGCACCCTATTATTAGGTCGATTTTTTCGTCCTCGCTATCCTTCACAAGGCGACGTGCCCCTTGCGGAGGAGGGTTGCTCTGGTCGTGAGCCATATAGCACGAGCTTAGCCTCAGGCTGCCGGATTCCAGTTCTATGTTTACAGCGGTGTTGTCTTCATCACTGTAATTAGGAAGCAAAAATACATGCAAGTGCTTTTTTGCTAGAATGCAGGTGCGGGCTTAACCTGAGTTTTGTGCTACTAAGAGCTTATAGTCACTCGTCCTCAACCCAGAAATCTGACCTTTACTGAGCCAGGGTTCCTGGATTAGGACTATATCGACTTCGCCTTGGCTGAGGCGAAGCATTAGAGCAGCTGAAGCTTATATAGAGTGATGAAGGGTAATCTGGAGAAGTCTTATCGACATTTTCCGTATCAACCTCCACCACTGTTATATTAGCTTCGTCTTCATCGGTGTCCCCGAGAATGGAGTCATCGTCCATCCGACCTAGCTTGGAGAGCTCCCTCGCTAGATCTGACGACTCCGAGGCATACCCCTCCAGGATCGGGCGCGGCTTGCTTGCCACCCGTAGTGTCTGTACGGTACACCCGAATCACTGCCTTCTTGTACCCATACCTGACCATCCCGTCAACCTTGGCTAAGGCATCCGCTGATTCTTTATTAATGATCAACATCACCTGCCGTGATGGACCAGCTGTATCTTCCACCTTGGCGATCCGCCAATCATCCGTTTTCAGGTGCGGGTTGCACACCTGAAACAGCTTCAGGATCTTTTCAGGATCCTCTGGCTTAGCCGAGACCCAAGCACGGGCTCTTGGTCTGAAGGGAACATCCTTCCAATCAACGGCTACAAGCTTTGCGCCTGGGTAGACCTCTCCTAAAGCAGCGATTGCTCTTTTGTAGGCCTCTGCCGAGCGCGCATCCTCGCAGGCGATGGTCTTCACCGTGCCGAGGTGCCACCCGGCATCACTGCAGAGAGGTGGGGGTCCTCCACTACTCTCCAATTCTTCCAAGAACCGATCCTGCAGCTCATTTTCCACCTTCGCCCACATGTTACGGGGGACGGAGATTCCTCCGGAGTGGTAAAGTTCTTTTGAAGGATTACTCCTGCACGTCGCCTGTCTTGGTACGACGGCTTGTTTGGTGGTGGCATCTTCGGAGTAGCCGTCGGCAGGTATCCAGAGTTCGCAAAGTAAAGACTGAGACCCCCTCAGCCATTCATCCCTCGGCCTTTGCTGTTCCACCTTAGATTGGGGTAATTTTATCGAGTTTTCTTCTCTCGCCCGAACTACCATTTGTCAGCACCCATGGCAGAGACATGACCTTACCATGGGCCTGCTTCCAGCCGCCCTCACGAGGAGAGTGTAGTCGCACTTCCAGGAGTGTGACACAATTACGGCGCGTACCACAGAGGTGGTTACACGTGAATCCCCTTGTGTCACCTTCTGGCTGCAGTCGAAAAAGAATAAACTAAAAAAGTCTTTGAAGCAGTGGTCGGCACAAATACACTCACATTTTTTTTTTGCGTATGTATTGAGTTTTCTCTGCCGCAGTGACGTATGCGACGCTGACGTTGCTCTACGTTGCTAAGCAACAGACACGCAATTAATGGTGCGTGGCTTCGGCTCTTGTTGTTCTTGTTGACGACGAGCAACGTCAGCGTCGCAATACGTCACTGCGGCAGAGAAAATTTCAGTACAAAAAGCACACACACATGCATGCGTTTTGTGTATAAAGGCCCCTACGCAGACACGAAAACAGCCACCTAGCAAACAGACAGACTTGTTTTGGTCACAAAAGGAACAGTGTGTCTCTAGTAAGAAAATGTGCATTTTATCGGAATTTTTATCGATAATCAGCTGCTTTTTGTTTACAAATAGCTAATTTTTAAAAGGCGCGAAATAAAACATAAAAACATGAATAATCGTCAACGTTTATTACTTTTGCTATTGTGTGTAAGCAATGCAATAATAATGACATGCATTGCAATTGAATTGTTGGATGAGGAAAAAAAGCGACGAGAGGAGGCAAAATCCAGGAAAAGGCGGAGTGTTTGGGTGAACCCATATTTAATGCGCAGAGCTGAGTGTGGACGATTTAGCAGAGACGTATTTTAAAGCACATTAATATTGCAATTCAATTATTTAAGTTTCGTGGCACATTTTCAGTTCGAGGCCATGGTACTAAATCCGGTGTATTTTTTTGAAAATTTCCATATGTCTTCGGAAGCTTTTAATACTTTGTATGGGTTGCTGGAGCCGCATTTAGTCCCTAAACGTCAAACACGACCAGATGCAATTCCAAACAAAGCTAAGTTGGCCATGGTTTTGGAGTAAGTGACATTTTTAGTGCAAAAGATGGACTTCAAAATTACCTTGCTTTACAGATACTTTGCTTCTGGTGATTTACAACGACATATTGCATCAATATACCTTGTTAGCAAGCAACGTATGGGTACTACAATAGACTTAGTTTGCAACGCCATTACCCAAGCATTGTCATCGGAAATTCCACTTTGGACAGAGGGAAATTTGCTCAAGTTCGCAATGGGCTTCAGTGTAAAGTGGAATTTTCCGAACTGCGTGGGTGCCGTCGATGGGAAGCACGTTGCTCTTCGAGCGCCACCCAATTGTGGCAGTGCTTTCTACAATTATAAGGTATGTACACATAAAAAAGAACTGTTTCTCTCATTAATACATCAATTTTTTTTAGGGGTTTCATTCTCTTATACTTCTGGCCATTTGCGATGCACGCAGTTGTTTTACATACGTTGATATTGGTGCATATGGCAGTGAAGGCGACATGAACGCGTTTTCACACTCCAAACTGGGAAAAGCGTTGCTAACAGGCAGCCTTTAATTTCCAAAAGCCAGACTCCTCGGAAATATGCTCACTCCGTACTTTGTAGTGGGGGATGATGCATTTCCCTTGCATGAGCATATCATGGAACCATTTGGATCGCGAAATTTAACAGCAGAAGAACGTGCTTTTAATTATAGGCTGAGTCGCGCTTGCCGTTGTATTGAGAACGCGTTTGGAATACTTGCGTCTAGGTGGACCGCTGTGCAACAGACCCTGTTATGCTACCCAACAAGAGCGCAAAAAATTGTGTACGCAATTTTCTTATGAAGCAAAATCCACTTGAGTACGGCAGAACAAACGATGTAATTATATTGGAGAATTTAGAGCACACGACCCCAACAACTTTTGGTCGTCCAAGGGATTACCCAAAAGCTATAAGAAATAATATAAAAAACTTTGTCAACTCATCAGAGGGATCTGTACCGTGGCAGAACGTGTCTGCTGGACTGAGGGAAGAATAAAAATTATCAAAAGGAGCATTAACTTTAAGAGATTTATTTTGATTAATTTTGTAAATATTCATATAAATTTAACTACTTATTCTATTATAAATTTATTTTCTATTCATTATCAATCCAGCATTTGTTGCTGCTCTACTAGATACTTCGATATGTCGCCTATGCACCTATCCGCAACATTTGGAGGCATTTTTTTAAAAATACTCCTCCAATATAAGAAGTAAGGCTCCATTGGCTCTTGTTCTGGGGTACGACGGGGCTCTGCTGCACTTTTAACTTGAGACAGTAGCTCAGTGTGCATCGTCATGAGCCCAGATAGGACCCCATGCAAATCACTTTTTTCTTCCGGCTCAGTCGTTTTTGTTGCACTTGTTTTTGGCGTCTGAGAAAAAAAATTTGTTAAGCTAGTTATGAAAATATGTATCTTCATATATATTGATACTTACGTAGGAGTATTGGCCTGGTCCACTTAGCGGAGTACTGTCTATTGCCGTCTCTTCGAACTCGAACGTATCGATTAGATCAGGAGAGAACCTGCTCTCGCCACCAGCAGCTCCACTCGTGCTAGCCTCATCGAACATGAAGGAGCTACTAGTTGTTCTGAAATTAAAAATGGGTTCATTTTACACAATATCAAATGTTAAATTTCAAAATACATACATTCTTTTCGAAGACATATCTGGCAAAAAAGCCAGATGTGCAGCGATCTCCCACTGAGTGCCTTCCTTTGGCGGGCAAATGGTGGTACCACCAGCACTGCCACTCTTGGCACGCTTGGCCACGGGCAATTACATATAATAACGGTGGCTATCCCTGATTGACGTCCAAGCCACCTTGCACTCGTTGCCTAAAATGTATTTGTTCATTTAAGGTGCATTTAAGTTGCATTCATATGGGATTTACTTACAGTCTCTATTTAAATTTTTGGCAATTTGCTCCCAAGCGCTTTTAATTGCAATGGAGTGGTAATGGGACTTATGAGTTATGTCCCATATAACCGGGTGTTCCTCCACTGCTCTAATAAGAGCTATTTTTTCGTTCCTATCCAAAGAACCGCAACGATTTTGCCTACCTGCCATAGTTTCTATAACAAAATAACTAATTGCACAAAAGTTATATTTATCGCGCCAAAACCGAACAGCTGTTTTTGCTGAGTGCGCCATCTATTGTTTGCTACTGGCATTAAAAAAACGAAAAAACGAGCAACACTGGTCTAAATACCACCTGCAAAACCAGTTTGTGACCAAACGTTTGTGAGCGTTTTTTTTATATGAAGTTTTGTTTATTTTTCGTGTCTGCGTAGAGGCCTTAACACATGACGTGTGTCGACGTCGCCTTAGCCTATGCGCCAGAGATAGGGCCGTGCCGACCACTGCTTTGAAGTAACAATACACTTAGTTATGGAAACAAAGTAGAGATTAGGCACATTTGAATGAAAAACTGTACTAAATTTGTATTTTTTTAATACTCTTAACAAAGAAAAAACCTCTTGTTGAGCAATGTCAATACATATTTGTATATTTACATACAAAATAAATATTTTTTATCATAACAAGAAGTATGTAATCTATAAAATATTACAAAAACGTATTATAGTTTTTAAAAAAAAAACATAAAAAAATGTTTGTTTTATTTTTTTAACATTGTTCCACCGAATCGATTTGATTTATGTATATTCACACCAAATAAAAAAAATAAGAAAATTTCATATATTTTTTTAAGAAAATGTGTTGGTAAAAAAAAATTAAATATTTTTTTTTAAATAGCCCCATTGGCAACTTAGAATCAAAAAAAAATGCTTTGCAACTTAGAATAAAAAAAAATTGCTTCAAAAATATTCAGTAGTTTAGTCACAATTAAATAAAAACGAAAAACACGTTTTTTTTAAATTAAACCGCAACGCATTAAGTTTAAGATCTGAAATTTTGTGAAATATTTTTTTTTATAGATAATGGATCGAACTGCATCATTAGTTTTCAAATATCGCTGGGGACAGTTTCCAGTACCTTATCCAGCTAGGCCCTTTGTATTAAGAATCAATTTTGAATAGCTTACAAGTTGTCCAACGTACAAAAAAAATGACTACCTGTTCAAAAATATTTGCCTTTCGGTCAAATACATGCAAAAAATCTCACATGTCCCCCCGCCCCTTGATTCCATATTCATGCATACGCACACTTTACTAGTTGCGTGAAAAACAAATATGAATGAAGATCCAAAACAAAATATGCAACACAGCAGCCAACAACAACTTAACACATAAGAGCAGTACAGACGACGGTGTTCGGGTGTTTCTGCCATGCTCTTTGCACGCATGCAAAATACAACTGCTAACTGACCCGAGCAAAATCCTAATAATTGCTCAACGGGGCAACCAGCGAGAAAATGCTAACGGCCAGTCGTTCCACTCTAACTAATTTCATACTCGTTGGTTTGATACAAAGCAGCTGACATGGTTGCCGCAACTTTGGACCTTTTTATTATAACATGTTGTTAACATTTAATTTTCATTAAAATATTGCTAATACTTTGTTATTCTATCTTTTAAATTAAATTACACAAAAAAATAACTTAAGCAACAATATTTATTGAAATTAAACACGACTAAGCAAAGGAAATTTTATTTTTGTAACGCGGGAACCCTGTCGCACTTATCGGCCATGTGATACGCACACAAACACAAACAAACAAAAATTCGGTTTGGCTGTGCATGCTTATTTTTGGGTTGAGTCAGATAAAAAAAAATTAAAGCCAATTGTCAATAAATATTCAACTTAAAGTTAGCATGAATAGAATCTATGAATATCAAAGAATATTGAAAAAATTATTTCAACATAAAATGCGTGGTTTTTTAATCCTATTTTGGCGATTCGTTTTAATTCCGCTTGCAACAAATCATTCGGTTTCAAAGCACATGAAAAATACGGTTTGGTGGAATTGGGAGCACCAAACTTTCAAATTCAAAACGAATCCGAATAAATATTCGGATTCAGTTTCCGGAGCACGGCTAAATAAATCAAAGTAAATGTGTTCACATATATTTTTGGTTTTTTTGTGTTGCACTGATGCTGCATGATAATACCACTGCAAAAAATCAATACATATAGGGTATTCACGCTTTGTGTTGACTTGTTGACTTGCTGACTTGTTGAAAAAGTCAACAGGCCAAAGCGTGAATCCCTCCTGTTGACTTTTTGAGTTGACTTGTTGACTTTTCTTCTTCTTTCCTGTTTTTGTTTACATTTGTAAATTGGTACAAATTGCATTAAAATTCAAAAGGTTCAATTAAAAATGCCAAGTAAAAGAGTAAAATCTATACTAACAGAATCTGTAGCAGAAGTAGCTATGGATTACATAGAGTTGTATTATTTTATTGCTGCAAAAACGATATAATTGCAGAAAACCCGTATTTGATTTTGTGCTTCCTCTTCTTGTGTTTGTTTACATTTGCAAAATGCTGCAAATAATTATTAAAATTAAAAGTATTGAATTAAAAATGCCGAGTCAAAGCATAAAATCTATTTTAACTAAACCTGTAGCTAAAGTAGCTATGGATTACACAGATTTTTATTATTTTATTGCTGCAAAAACGAAACAATTGTAAAAAAAACTGTATTTGAGTTTGTGCTGCTTCTTCCCTGTGTTTGTTTACTTTTATAAATTGCTGCAAATTATCATCAAAATTTAAAATCTTGAATAAAAAATGACGAGATAGAGCGTAAAATATATATTAATTGAAGCTGTAGCTGAAATGGCTTTGGATGAAATAAATTTTATTGCAGGCAAGTCTGCTAAAACAAATTCATTGCCGAAAAACTAAATTTTCTTTAATACAGAGACAATAGGGTTCCGTGGCGACGTGCAAATTGACGAAGTTCTAGATAATTATCATGAGGACATGAAAGCAATTATACTCTCGCATTGCGGTGACCACTTCCACATCCCGAAATCAATTGACTGGTGCCAGAACGTGCTCACTTCCTTCGACGAAACCCGATTTATTCAAATACTGAGGGTAACTCCACAATAGTTCCAGCAAATATTTAGCCTAGTACAGCCCCTGCATTTTCCAATTCGCATCTATTTTTACTCTTTTATTTGCGCAAACTCAAACAACAAGTAATAATGCCTAATGTACTTAATTTCCCACAGGAAAGGCACATTCTTTTTTTACTTGCGTTAATACAATTTGATTATTTTAAATTTGGCGCTTTTCTTTTTTTAGCGAGTTTACAGTAACTCGTTGCTTTTCATACCACGAAATGGCTAAAAAATGGCAAATGCGTTAGTGCTGCAAAGGCAGCGAATTAAAAAATTGTGCAACACTTTCTCAACAAGTCAACAGCAAAAAGTAGACTAGGGTCTGGGTTGTTGAAAAGTTGAGTTGAGAGTTGAAACACAGGGTTGCATTTTGCCATACATTTTGTTTTTGTAAAAGTCAGCAAGTCAGCAAGTCAACAAGTCAACACAAAGCGTGAATACCCTAATAAAATAAAAGATGGCGTATGTTAAAGTCGGGATACCCTGTACCACTAATTGCAATTAAGTCCGATATATTGCTTAAGCACTCTAAAAGACAATTGATTGCAAAATTTGGGTACGATATCTTCACAAACAATCGAAATACAACAAATTTTGAGCAAAAAACGGGTTTTTGACCGATTGCTCCTATGAGAGCTATATGATATAGTCAACCGATTTTGATAAAATTTGGTAAAGTGCTTGCGAACTATAAAGTGTGTTTTGGAACACCAAATTTAGTCACGGTATCTTCATAAACACACGAAACACAACGAATTTTGTGCAAAAAATATTTTTTCGACCGATCGGTCCTATGGGAGCTACATGATATAATCAACCGATTTTGATCAAATTTGGTACAGTGCTGGGTAATCCTAAAAAACCGACAAACACCAAATTTGGTAACAATACTTTCACAAACCATCGAAATACAACGAATTTTGTGCAAAAAACGATCTGCCCTATGGGAGCTATATGCTATAGTCAACCGATTTCGATATAATTTGATTCAGTGCTGAAGATCTCTAAAAAAATTCCGAGTGCAACGAATTATCCATCTAAAACTTTTGGTTTTTTTTCGAGGTCCTCTGAAACACCCCTATGGGAGCTATATAATATAACCCCGATATCGAAAAAGTAAAATGAACTTGTCTCCCCTGACATAATTACGCATCTAATCTGAAAATTTGGTCGCTCTTACTCTTACCATCTCTGAGATCTAGGCGCTCATACGGACAGACGGACATGGGTATATCGACTTCTCTAGTCACCCTGTTCATATTTTAGGTAACTTTATAGCAGAACCAGTGTACCATAGCAGATGTATGATATACATGTATGTATGAATATCCTCTGCAAAAAGGATCGGGTAGAAAGGCAAAAAATTATTTATACCATAACATGTGCGTTCGCAATAGCAATAAACACTTAAATTTAAACGATTCACTATATTCCGGGACAGATAAAGTTTCTTATACTAAGTTGGTATGTATGCTAATATCCTTCTGGCAGAATTCCGCTCGAAATTAACAAAATGGAATATATGTCACCCCCACCGCAAATAAATTATATCGGACATCAAAATGAATTTTGTGAATAGCATCATACTATTGTGCATGAGTTTTTTAGAAAACCAAAAAAAAACTTTAGCATCTAATGTAGCTTCTTCCAATTCTGTAGCTAATATAGTTTCAAAAAACTAATTACTAATCCAACCATTCATTATCAGAATTTTCGTGTCCTTCTTTCTACGCTCAGTACACTTTTTGCCAATAGCGTAGACGTTGATTCGGATTTTATCGTGTTTTCCGAAATCTGGCTTAATTCGTCTGCCCCTGATTTTGAAATTTTCGTATTCCTACATAACCTATGGACTTGACCAGCCGTCCGGTCATGATGGTAGGGTTCTCATTGCTGTAAAAGGATCAGAATTCGTTCCGGTAAAAGTGTTTACCAATAATTGTTGTACCTATTTGACATATTGCTATGTACCCCCATGCTCTGACCTAAGTGTGTATGTGAACCATCTAGCTGCCATTCGTATTATGGCTAATGCAATTGGTATTAGAAATCAACTATTTGTTTTAGGTGACTTCAATCTGCCTGCCTTGTCCTGGACTCGTTCGGTCGATTCTATTTCAATTGTTTCTTCTGATCAGCATAACTTCATCACTGAATTAATTGATATCTCTGAGCCAAATAAACTTCATAATTACATAACTGCTATAATGGAATGCTCGACCTTGTACGAAAGTACATGATTTTTCGGACTTCGAAATTTCAAGGGTCTGCACGCTTTCCTTGCCTGAGTATCCTTCCAAATGGCGCACTAAATGTTCGGTACAGTGGTTGGCCCCACGTTCGTGCTCCTCGGTATCGGTGTTTTCGTAAGGCTAATTTTGTCGGTTTTATCCAATTTTCGGCTTATGTTAGCTGATCCTGTTTGCTGTCTACTGAGAACTTTGAGCTATCCGATAATAATTTCTATCCGATAGTATACGCCGCTTTTAAACTCTTTGCTTCCTACTCTGTCCTGATTCTTTCTCCTAAGCCGGCTTGGTATACGCCCAGTCTTTCTTTGAAGAATCGTAAGTCTTCTTATAAAAGATTTAAGAAAAATGGTTCTACGGTCGACTTTTCTATCTCACTATAGCAAGTTTGTTCTTCGTAATAGACTATGCTACAATAATTGTAGGCTTAACTTCTGTAGTGATCCTAAGCAATTTTTTTCTTTTGTTAATTTTAAACAGAGCTCGTAAAAAACTGTCAACACTTTCATAGTGTCCGAAAAAAAACACTTATTTCAAATCACTTTGAGAAAAGCAATTGACAAAACACACTCAATTGTGTTTTTGTTCAAAAGTGTTTCGCTCAGAGCAAAACCAATTTTTTCAGTTCTATTTCGGTTGTGTTTTTCCCAGTGAGCGCCTGCTCAAAGTGTCTGGACATAAGTGTTATTCCGAGAGAGACACTTTTGTTTGGCTCAGCCGAAAACACGGACCAAAACCGAAAAGCGAAACAAAAAAAGTGTTCGGCTCAGTTTGTGTTTTATTTGTTCGGTTTTGGCCGTGACCCGACCGAATGGGAAAAATGGGTTGACAGTTTTTTACGAGCTCTGATTTTAAACATAAATCTTCCCTCTTTCCTGCATCGTTATATGAATGGCTCAACTGCCAAATCAATAAACTTAACTTTTTGAATTTTTCGAAATTTTAAAGTCAAAGTACTTGATAGATGCCAAATTGCTACTATTCATAATACAAATCTCTTAAAATAAAATTGCACACCACTAAAAGACAAAATGTTTTTAGCTACTCAGAAGCCAATCTGATTAACTCCAAACTACAATATAATCTAGATCGTAATAAAATTGTAGTTAAATCACTTTGTTCAATCCAATTGACTGCTTCTTCTATATATTCTATGCTATTTGATGCAATGACGTAACACGGAATAATAACGGTAAATGATTAGTCCAATAAAATAAAAACGAGTAAAAATAAAGTGCCGCATCTGGACTTTTTATCTACAAGTACTTTAGAAAATTCTTTCATTAACAGAAAGGCAACAGTTACAAAGATGCCAGTAAATGGGATCAAAATGCACTGGATAAAATTAGAAAAATCGAAACCCCAGAACTGTGACAAGAGATTTGAGAAAAGATATGATAGACGTGTTGAAATTCATTTCTCCTACTAAAACATAAGTTATGTGACATAATAAACTATTATTACTAATAAACTATAAAAATTTGAGGACAAATCGCAATGACCGGAGCTCAAATATAGCTAACGTTTACGTTGCTGATAAATCAATTTAAAGAAATATATGTAACAGAGCAGTTATTATTTATTTTTTCCAAAATCTTAAAAAAAAAATAACTTCAATTTATAATTTTCTTTCACATGCCAAATCGATTAAATCCCTTAATCACATAAAATTAAAATATATATAATATGCCAATATGTTCTTAGATAATATTTACATCGTAAATTTATAATTTAACGTTCACTTTAGAAAGCAATGTAAACCTACTACTTTCTAATTATTCTCAACTATTTGTTTAATGGAGTAAATCGATTTGGCTTGTGAACCATTCATATTTTACTCTGAAATCGCGGATGAGTCCTTCAATACTTATGCCTATTCATAAAAAAGGTTCTAAGTCTAATGTTAAGAACTACCGTGGTATTTCCAAGCTTTCGTATATTCCTAAAGTTATATCTGACTGCCAAGAGAGGGTGTTAAACGTCCGTCCACTTGTACTAACTGTTTGGAACTTTCTTGTCTTATTAACAATGGTTTTATTAACAAAATGCAAAATAAAAAATTTTCAAAAATTGTTTTCGACTTTGGTTGCTTGTAACTTCTATAATTTTTATTTAATCTAACTGTAAAGAACACATCGATCTAATCGTCTTTCATGTCGATACAAAATTTCGTTCAAAAGATATAGAGGATTAATAGAAAAAAGTGCCCAAAAACATATTTTTCGAACATATCTGGAAAACGGTGCTTAAGAGGTTAGGTTGCCATTTTCGTGTTTCTCGACCCCAAATTACCCTAAAAAACACTTTTTTAGGAAGGTTCATTTTTCGTGTAAGCTAGTGTAAGTAATGCAGCACGCTTAGTACTTTGTGTTTTCATCTTACGATTACGAACATGCCTTTTTCTATAAATTTGTATATGCATACCTATACAGTACGCCCTCGCAGAACGCAACTAATAGAAATTGACTAAGTTGCGAACATTGAGGTTGGTGTGAAAACTGAGTTTAAATTTTCATATGGTCAGAATACTGATTAAGTGCCCTTTCTAAACATTTTAATTTAAATAAAAGATTTTCAGAGTGTTGATTTGGTTTTTATTTAACTTATTTCTTAAAGAACTGTGAGATTTTGGTCTGCGATTTCTTACTATTTACATGGTATTGGGCTGCAGTCTCACGAAATTCTTGAAGTTTTAAAATGTCTGTTAATGGGAAGTAATTTTGTTAAGCCCATTTAATGCAAGTGTTAAAACTGTTAATTGCGGTATTGAATGTAATTTTCAATGAAACAGCAACATTAGCAATAGTGCTTTCTTCAGAGCTTTCTATTTCTTCTATAACGTCGTTGTTGTTGTTGTTTTCGTCTTCGTTTCCAAATAAACAATCATTTGTTTCATTATTTGAAAACGAATTATCACCTGTAATCTCTTGAAGATATTCGGTAACAGTTCCAATCATTGATTGTTGATTAACAAGTTCGGCTTTAATTATGCTTAACTCATCTTTAACACGTTCCAGCATTTTTTTATAGCGTCGCAAGACAATTCATCCCATGCCGAAGATAACAGACAAACTGTATTTCATAAGTTAAATGCTTTGATTTTGACTTCTATGTTTTCGCCTTCACTTCCGATCAAATGAGCTAAAAGCCTTTTTGATTGATAACAGTTTGGTCCATTGGCTGTAGAATTGCAGTGCAGTTGCTTGGAAAACACATGATGACTATCTTTCCATCGTCACTTTTTAATTGGCCATCTTTGGAATGGCAAGGTGCATTATCTAAAAGCAGCAGCGCTTTCTGCTCAAGCCCTATAGAAGCAAGGAATGCTCTGACCTGAAACAAATTTTTTTCTGTGTTTGATTACTTATGTTTTATATTTTATCTGCTTATAAAAACCTCCGAAACAAATACGTCATGGAACCATTCTTCAAAGAATGCCAACGTCATCTATGCATTTTTGTTAGCCTTGTCAATGACTGGTTTGTTAGAAAAATTTTCGAATGCTCTTGGGCTCAATGCTTTTCCGATAACGATTGGTTTTACTTTGTGCGTGCCAGAAGCGTTGGTGCAAGCAAGAAATGTTATGCATTCCTTACTTACTTTACGTCCAGGAGCTGACGATTCTTTAAAGCTAATGAATGTTTTGTTTGGCATAAGTTTGTAAAATAATCCAGACTCATCGGCGTTATAGATTTGATCCGGAACTAAATTGAGTTCTTTAATTTTATCTTGAAATATTTTCAGAAAAGGCTCGACAAATTTTGTTTCTTTAGATAACTTCTCTCCACAAATTTTTAGCATGCGAATACCATGTCGTTTTTTAAAATTTGAAAACCAGCCGTTGCTAGCGTGGAACGTAGACGATTTGTCCTCCAATTTATTATGCACCTGGCGCGCTTAACACTTCAAAATTTCCGCAGAAATGGGCAAATTTTGTTTTTTTTGCATCAAAACCCATTTGTACAAAGCCTTCTTCATTTTTGGATATTCACTAGGCCTTATTGCTACACGACTTCCTGGTCCGGATTCCGCATTCGCAACAAATTTTCTTAGGTCATTTTTATTCTTCTTTAATCTTGATATTGTAGATTTATTCACATTATATTCATCGCATTTATTTTTAATTGAAATGCCTTTATCAAGTTTATTAAGAATTTTGCATTTTTGGGCTATTGAAAGCTTAGGAACACTTTTAACAACTGGCATTTTTGCAGCACACAAAACACAACAGATCCCGAAGTGAATTACATAAAAAATGCGTTAACGCATTTCACCACATTTGTTTGCATTATTCGTTCATATGCTTAAGTGGGGTATCCCAAAACTAAATTTTGTCAAAGCAAAACACCAAAACCAAAATGAAAAAAAAAAGACTTTTGCATAGAAAGATGCGTTAACTGAGGCTATTTTTTTTCAAGTTGCATTAACAGAGTCTGCTTTGTAAAGAATTAAGGTGTTGCTTTCATCGAGGAGTTGCGTGTATCGAGGGTTGCGTTCTGCGAAGGCGTACTGTATATGTATGTAAGTATGTATAGAAAAAGAGAGAAGTGCAAGTTGGTCGTGTTTTAGCTGCGCTCCGTTTACTTTTTTATTTTCTTATAGAAAAGATTTAGTCACAAGAAACTAAAAACTACGTGAGCCTGCTAACTAAAGTGACAAACTTTAAATTACTGCAACAGTGTTTATTTAAATTGCAAAAAAACTTTTCACAAACTCAAAACAGTGTAATTTGTTGTTGCTGCATAATTTTTGTTTACTCAACCTAGCCGCTCAGCTTAGTTTGTTTGCCTACTCTTCTTTGCGCTCACCAACTTTTTTTGTTGTTGCGTGCATTTCTCTGCGTTCGCTTACATTTCATATTTGTTGTTGCCGAATAACTGCTGTATTGCCCAAGGAATACATTATTCAACGTGTCGTACGATAAGTCGGCTTATCGAGCTGTATGTGGTGCATACAAACGATACGACATGCTGTACAGCCGAATTTTACAATAAAGAATTTGTAAACAAGCATTTTGTGTGAAATGGAGTCCAAAGTTATTGCATGCTTCATTATTGATGAGGTGATGGATATATGTGACGAAGAAGAGGAGCAAAGCCGAAAGTCAGGAGTGAAAGACAGTGGTCAAAGGAGTGGCTGTTGCAAAAAAATGAATTTTTCAACACAAAACTTATTAAAAACTTACAAGACAGTGAACCGCATGACTACAGAAACTATATGCGCATGTCAGACGAGTTATTTGAGGATCTTTTAGGAAAAGTTTCAATGTTTATAACTAAACAAGATACTATGATGCGAGACGCAATACCTGCCAGCAATCGTTTGGCAATAACATTACGCTTTTTGGCAACAGGCTGCACATATGTATGAGGAATTGAAGTTTTTAACGGCATTATCTCCTCAGTGCATTGGAAAAATCGTCATTGAAACGTGCGAGGCCATTATAAAAGTTTTGAAACCTTTTATTATGGTAAGTCATAAAAGTCATTCTGAAAATGTATTGCCTAAAAAAAGTCGTTACTTTCAGATTCCTAAAACCCCGATAGAATGGATGGATGTTGCTGATAAATTTTATGAAAAATCATTGTTCCCAAACTGTGTAGGAGCCATTGACGGAAAGCACGGTTATATTATGAAACCACGAAATTCAGGATCTTTTTATTTCAATTACAAGAAGACATTTAGCATTGTATTGATGGCTGTAGTAAATAGCAGTAGCGATTTTTTGATGGTAGATGTAGGCGCGAACGGCAGAATTTCGGATGGTGGTGTGTTTGCCAATACAAAGTTTTTTGAAAAACTTGAAAATGAGGAGCTGAACTTGCCAAATCCGAAACCTGCGCTGAGTGGACAGGAGCCCTTACCCTTCGTGTTTGTTTCAGATGCAGCGTTTGCATTAAGAAAAACAAAATGAAACCATTTGGTCACACCAATTTGACAGCTGAGGAGGTACTGTTTAACAAGACGCTGAGCTCGGCCAGGGTGAAAGTCGAGAATGCCTTCGGAATAATGGCTTCTCGCTTTCGAATTCTTCGGAATTGTATAAACTTATGCCCAGAGAAAGCGACTACAGTGGTTTTGGCATGTTGCTATTTACATAATTATTTGCGTCGGCAATCAAGTTGCAGCATCGACGAAATTGAAAGCCCTGCGGTCTTACCAGGAATGGAGACAACACAAAATAGAAATGCGTCTAACGAAGCGAAAGAAGTACGAAAAAAATGTTGTGAAACAATACAAAAACTGAAAAAAATTTAAATGTAATAAATTCTTCATGAAAATGAACTATTTTTTGTTTTATTTTTTTCATAATTGGAGTATTCTTAGAATTAGTTAATATATAATAACAAATTAAATATATCAGTTCTCATAATTGCAGTAATTAGTAAATATGTAGTAACAAATTAAACGAAATAGTTCTCATAATTGGAGTATTCTTAGTAGTAACAAAGCCACATTATTGAAAAATTTAAAATGAATTAACGTTTGCAATAGAAGTGCCGCACTACATCTGATACCATTTGTTTCACAAAATTCTAAATTTCAATAATAATTATTGATATTCCGTATCATTTAACAGGTCTGCTACACTGCCATAAGTTTTTTCAGGTGCCGCTGGATTAGCAAAGGTTGTAGCAAAAGACACCGGTCCGCTTGCCAAAAATCTATCAGAGTTTGGGTTCTGATGAAAAGATGTTACTGGTACCGCTGTCTTTGGAAACACATTAGCGAAGGTTACAGGGCCGCTTCTCATTAATTGCATTGATGTTGAATCATCATTGAAGCAGACGGGAGGAGCGCCTGCTAGGACATGGGGCTGCGAGCATTGAAATGATGTTGAGTCGTCAGTATATATGAACGAGTTTGTATTTGTTGAAAGATGAGTGCTGTCGTCTAAGAAAGATTCCGTGCTTGACAGAATTTCACTGACGCTTCTCACTTTACAAATCGTTAATTCATTTAATCGTCCGACCATCAATATTTCGTCGATTACTCGTTTTGCCAGCAGCTGTTGTTCCTTCTCCATGCTCCTGTACATATGCGCCCATCCGTCTGAGAATGCGCTAGCTTCGTCTTAATTTTTCGGCATTTAAGCTGAAGATTCCAGGTGCTGTACTACTGATTTTAAAAAACTGATCCTTCCATCAGCAACACATGCCTTCCTAGACACCCTTTTCGAACGCTTTTTGTGTTTTCAATACATACCACATTCAGAGAAGCAGCATCTTCATCTTCATCTGGACTTAAACTTGACCGGCCAGGCAGCGGGAGTTCCAAATGGCGCAAAAATTCCAATTCATCAAAATACCACAGATTCGAGACATACACGTCTTCGGCAGCGGCTCCAGACCGCTCACTTTTCAAAACTTTCTTTAATTCCCGTTTGTATGATGTGCGCATATTTGCAATTTTCTTTCTAAAGTCGTCCATTGTGGCATCACTTTTAATTTTTTATACTGTTCCATTAAGTTAAGATAGCACTTGTTGCGCACATATTTATTTTTATAATTGGCACTTTTGCAGTTCCACAATTCTGGCATATTTCTTTATGCTTCAATGAAGCTACGCATTTCTGCAGTGTCTTCCATTTTGCTTATTTTCATTTTATTAAGTTCTAATTCGTAAAATATTGCCGGCACCATGCGCTCAATTATTTCGATAAACTCAAAAAATAATTCCAATAGGCACATACACGATACGACCGTCTGTACGATTGGTCAAAAAAATCAAAACTTTTTGATTTTTCGTACGACCGTCGTACGACTACATACAGCACCACCACACACAATGCAATGGAAATACGACGCGCTCGATAAACAGCCGCGCTGTACAGCACATTGTATAGTGTATGCCTTGCTTTGGGTTGCATCAGCTGTTTCAAATCAACTGACATCGATTACACCATTTCTGCAATCTAAAGCTCGCGCTCATCGATAGTCGACAAGTGGATACAAACCAAAAAAGAAAAAGCATACCTTTAGGCAGCATAATTTTTTGATCGTTTGAAAAGAGATGCCTTTGAAACGAACGCCGACAACACCCAATGCAAAGAGATTGCACTCGGAAACATTGCCTGATGAGCTGGTATTGAAACTGACAGTTCAGGAACTTATGCAGGCCATGCAGGAAACTGTTGCAAGCACAAAAGATGCCAAGCTGAAAAATATTGAAACCAAACAAGACCTGGAGATGGTTATGGGTCGGACAAACGAAGACTCGGCAAAAGTGGATCAACTTATAGCTGAAAATAATCTCGTAAAGGAAGAAATAGCGATGGTCAAGGCTAGCAAGGTTGAATCAGATAGACGTCTTGCAGATATGGAGGAGGCTATCAAATGAAAAAATATTTAGGGTATTCACGCTTTGTGTTGACTTGTTGACTTGCTGACTTGTTGACTTTTACAAAAACAAAATGTATGGCAAAATGCAACCCTGTGTTTCAACTCTCAACTCAACTTTTCAACAACTCAGACCCTAGTCTACTTTTTGCTGTTGACTTGTTGAGAAAGTGTTGTACAATTTGTTAATTCGCTGCCTTTGCAGCACTAACGCATTTGCCATTTTTTAGCCATTTCGTGGTATGAAAAGCAACGAGTTACTGTAAACTCGCTAAAAAAAGGAAAGCGCCAAATTTAAAATAATCAAATTGTATTAACGCAAGTAAAAAAAGAATGTGCCTTTGCTGTGGGAAATTAAGTAAATTAGGCATTATTACTTGTTGTTGGAGTTTGCGCAAATAAAAGAGTAAAAATAGATGCGAATTGGAAAATGCAGGGGCTGTACTAGGCTAAATATTTGCTGGAACTAGTGTGGAGTTACCCTCAGTATTTGAACAAATCGGGTTTCGTCGAAGGAAGTGAGCACGTTCTGGCACCAGTCAATTGATTTCGGGATGTGGAAGTGGTCACCGCAATGCGAGAGTATAATTGCTTTCATGTCCTCATGATAATTATCTAGAACTTCGTCAATTTGCACGTCGCCACGGAACCCTATTGTCTCTGTATTAAACAAAATTTAGTTTTTCGGCAATGAATTTGTTTTAGCAGACTTGCCTGCAATACAATTTATTTCATCCAAAGCCATTTCAGCTACAGCTTCAATTAATATATATTTTACGCTCTATCTCGTCATTTTTTATTCAAGATTTTGAATTTTGATGATAATTTGCAGCAATTTATAAAAGTAAACAAACACAGGGAAGAAGCAGCACAAACTCAAATACAGTTTTTCTACAATTGTTTCGTTTTTGCAGCAATAAAATAATAAAAATCTGTGTAATCCATAGCTACTTTAGCTACAGATTCTGTTAGTATAGATTTTACTCTTTTACTTGGCATTTTTAATTGAACCTTTTGAATTTTAATGCAATTTGTACCAATTTACAAATGTAAACAAAAACAGGAAAGAAGAAGAAAAGTCAACAAGTCAACTCAAAAAGTCAACAGGAGGGATTCACGCTTTGGCCTGTTGACTTTTTCAACAAGTCAGCAAGTCAACAAGTCAACACAAAGCGTGAATACCCTAATTATACATTAATTAGAGGTGTTGAGTCCGCGAAACCAGCATATGAAGCTTTTAATGAGCTTGTTAAAAATAAGCTGCAAATTCCATCGAAAATAAAAATAGAGTCTGCAAAGAAACTATATGACACTGATGCAAAAATGATGGAAATAGTAGTGGAGTTAGAGTCAGAGAGCAAGGTGCATGATATTTTTAAGCATGCAAAAAAGCTAGCAGGCACGCTGATATCCATCGAGCAAGACTCAACCAAAGAGAAAATGGAGCAAAAAAAGGTTATGCTTATTATTCGGCGAGAACTGTTAAACTTTAATATAAATAAGAAGGTGCAAATGTACAAGAATGTACACCTTAAGAGCAGGCAATGCTATTGTACTGCCGCTCTGTGCGCACTCGATGATCTGGCGCACTACAGTACGCGTTGGATGTTGGTAACACGCGAGCATGCTGGACAACAAGTAACGGGGGATTGCCTAAAAAACAGAGAGACAAAACATGTTCTCCTTTGTCTTGCCTGCCGAAAAACAACAAAAATCAATTTTATTTCGCTCTTTCTCTCTAACATAAGTAAACGGACCAAAATATATTTTGGGTGGTGGGCATAGGGCTACAAAAGTAGACGGGACTAAGTTCATTTTTTCTGTTTTGCTAGCTCGACGTTCATATTTTATGATTTTCCCCGCAGGTAGCAACGTCAACAAATGAAATACCATTTCAGTGGACATAAATGCTGACTTATGGCATAATTACTGTCAAATTAAATTGGGTCAAATGTTGAAATATCAAAAGAAATTAAATAATTATACTCATTTTTTAATTGTCCTTCTTAACAGCCTTAGAATGTTTTTAAATTTTTTTAGCTGTTGGAAATTGTGCACTACAATTTTAAAGTGAGCACTTGAGCAGTTGAGCAATTGAGGAAAAAGTGCTCAGGCTAAAGCGTGAATCCCTCCTGTTGACTTTTTGTGTTGAGTTGAGCACTTTTCTTCTTCTTGCCAGAGTTTGTTTACATTTGTAAATTGGTAAAATTTACATTAAAATTTAAAAACTTGAATTAAAAATGCCGAGTCAAAGCATAAAATCTATTTTAACTAAACCTGTAGCTAAAGTAGCTATGTATTACATCGATTTGTATTATCTTACTGCTGCGGAAATTAAATAATAGCAGAAAAACCGTATTTGATTTTGTGCTTCCTCTTCTTGTGTTTGTTTACATTTCTTAATTGCTGCAAATTATCATCAATAGTAAAAATTTATATTTAAAAATGCCAAGACATAGCGTAAAGTCTGTGCTGCTTGAAGCTGTTGCTCAAATGGCTTTGGATGAAATCAATTTTATTGAAGGTTCGTCTGCTAAAACAAATTCATCGTATCAAAACTAAATTTTATTTAATACAGAGACTATGGGGCTGCGGGCGACGCACAAATTGATGAAGTTCTAGATAGTTATCTAGAGGATATGAATGCAATAACACTCTCGCGTCGGGGCGAATATTTCCACATCCCTAAGTCAACTGACGGGCACCACAAAGTGCTCAGTTCCTTGGACGAAAACCGATGTTCCCTCATATATTATGCCTAGTGCAGCCCCAGCATTTTCCAATTCACATCTATTTTTTCTCTTTTACTTGCGTTTACTCCAACAACAAGTAATATTGTCTAACTCACTTAATTTCGCACAAAAAGGCACAACCTTTTTTTACTTGCGTTGATACAATTTGATTATTTTAAATTTGGCGCCCATTTTTTTTTAGCGAGTGTAAGGTAACTCGTTGTTTTTCATATCACGAAATGACTAAAAAATGGCAAATGCGTTAGTGCTGAAAAAGCAGCGAATTACCATATTGTGCAACACTTTCTGCTCAACTCAACAGCAAAAAGTAGACTTGGGTCTGGGTTGAGCACTTGAGCAGTTGAGAGTTGAAACGCAGGGTTGTATTTCGCCATACATTTTGTTTTTGTAAAAGCGCTCAACTGCTCAAGTGCTCACAAAGCGTGAATACCCTAACTATACTTTTAGACCTAAAGATCAACGAGCTTTCAAAGTTATTCTCCGCAACGTGCACCACTCTACTGAAAAGACGGACAATTCTACAATGCACGAGCCGTCAAAAATATGGCCACACTAGGAATTATTGTACAAAAGACCCAGTATGCGTAAAATGTGCTGGTAAACATAATGCAAGTAATTGCACAATTTACAACTTTGCAGATAAAAACCAAATAAAATGAGCCCTCTGTGGTGAGAACCACACTGTTATTTACAAAGGCTGCATGGTTCACATCACCCTGCAGATACAAAAATTTCCAACCCTCCGCAAAAAAGAACTCCCAGCAGCACAAACGCCACCCACAATTCCACAAAACAATACCCGAAATCTCATACGCCGATGCACTTAATAAAAATAATATGCTAACAAAAACCCACCAAAATGTAATCCACCAACAGCCTCCTTCCACAACTAACACCAATCTAACCCAGCAACAAGATGATTTACAAGAAATTAAACAGATGATGAAACAACTTGTTGCTCAAATTACCAATATGATGAACTTCCAAACCCTGCTTTTATCCAGAATTGACAAGCAATAAACTCAATCGCCAATTGGATACTAACGGACTCTCTCGTCACTTACTGGAACCAAAAATATTTTTACTTGACAAAGCGATTGACATCATGCTCATTTCCGAAACTCATGCCACAGACAAGACGTATATAAAGATACCAAACTACGATATTTACAACACCAATCATCCTGACGAAAAAGCACATGGAGGCGCAGCGATTATTGTGTATTAAAAAAACTATAAAGTGCGCTGAATTGGAGGGCCATAAAATGGAACACATTCAAGCGACTACAATATCCATCACTTGTTCAACTTGTCCAATTAATATATCAGCTGTTTATTTCCCACCCAAATTCAACAACACGAGAGATCAATATCTGGACTTTCTCAAATCAATTGGAAACCGGCACCTAGCAGGAGGAGATAACAATGCCAAGCACAATATGTGGGGATCTAGGCTAATCACTGCAAAAGGACGATAATTTTATGAAGCTATTAAGCATAATAACAACCGTATTGGCCAACTGACACTAAAAAAATCCCCGAAGTAATTGACTTTTGTATAACCAAAAACTTGACTCACGAAAACCTAACAATAAATTCATGCTTCGACCTACCGTCAGATCACTCACCAATCATAATAACGCTTCATGGTAAACTACTCGATAAAAATTGCAGCTCGCTCTACAACCATAAGACAAATTTGAATATATTTCGCAGAGCTCGCAAAAAACGCTCAACACTTTCAGAGTGTCGAAAATAAACCGCTCTCTTATGAACACTTTAAGAGAAGCGATTGACAAAACACATTCTGTTGTGTTTTTGCTCAAAAGTGTTCGGCTCAGAGCAAGACCAATTTTTTCGCTTCCTTTTTGGTTGTGTTTTTCGCGGACACTTTTGCTTGAGACTTTCGGCAAAAGTGTCTTTTGCATATGTATGCGTGCATGTGCGTGTCGCCTGTCCCTGCAGGAATTCGGTGTCATATAAGTGGCCTCAACTACTCTGAACGTAACTAGTTTATGAATGGTTAAAAAAAGAACTGGCGCAGTATAGGATAAAATGGTAAAAGAGAGCGCTCTCTCTGTCAAATTTGTACTGCTCAATTCTCACGCTCTCTCAGAGAGTGATTCTGTTGTTTTTTGTGAAAAGAAATGAATTTTGAGTATACATATGTACATAAAATGTATAACAACGAAAAATGCTGCTGCACAAAATAGTCATTTCATGTTTTGCACTGACATGTGTAAGCAAGCGCGAATTTGGTAAGTGATAAATATTTTGTTATTTAGTATACATATTTAAAAGAATATTTTTTAAGAGTAATTTAATTAAGTTACCTATTATTTTTTAATTTCAGCTTTTATATAAAAAAATAACTTGTTTTTTTTATGTTTTCAGTTTTATAGGAATGTATGTATGTATGTACACCAAATAATTTGTTTTTTTATTTTCGGCTTAATATGTACTTATTACAAATAATTGCTTTTATTTTATTTTCAGTTCTATAAGTACATATAACACATAACTTGTCTTTTTTTCAGTTTTATAAATATTAGAAACTACTTGTGTTATTTATTTTAAGAAAAATTAATAATAACGTAGTTACCTCAAATTACTTTATAATGAACATTTAAGTTAAGCACATGTTTATAATTAAAAAATCTGTTAATTTTCAATCTAAGTCTATAATTTAAGAGTTGTTGTACTTATGAGTGAATAAAATGTTTACAAATTAAATAAAATAAACTAATATTTTAATACAACAATATTAACTAGTTCAATATTTGGGTTAAATGTACTAGAACGAGAGCATACCCAAACGAATTATTATATTCTAGAACGGAAGCAACTAGTTTTGTCCCATATGCAGGCGAACCAGTTTGCTACCAGTTCAACATACTAGGTTTGGGACACAAAGTTTCACCGTCGGGGTGGTTCGGAACCAGTTCGGGACTAATTTTTTTTTCCTGCAGGGGTGTTTTACTTCGTGCATGTATTTAGACACAAGGCCGGTTTGGTAAAGCACAGACGACTTACACAAACGCGCATACACACGCAAAAGACGCTTTTCGCGGACACTTTTTGCAAAACGGTCTTTTGCTGAGGGTTTTTATACCCTGTACCTATAGGTACAAAGGGTATACTAGATTTGTGCAATGTATGTAACGGCAAGAAGGAGGCGTGGCAGACCCCAAGTCCTTTATACCAAAATGCTTATCATAACCTCGGGTAGCGATTGAGCCATGTCCGTCTGTCCGTCCGTCTGTCCGTCTGTCCGTCCGTCTGTCCGTCTGTCCGTCCGTCCGTCTGTCCGTCTGTATGAACACCTAGATCTCGGCGACTATAAGAGCTAGAGATACGAAACTTTACCAGCTGATGCGCATATTTCCTCAGAAGATCAAGTTTGTAGAATCATGTCAATATCTTTCCCCGTTCCCCCGTAGCAGAGTTACGCGGTTTTTAGCTAAACCGTTTAATATTTTAATCTGAAACTTAACAGAGCCATGCGTTGTGGTAATACGCATCTGTGTGTCAAAAATAAACAAAATCGGACAATTACAACAAAAGTTATAGTCTAAAATGTACAAATTTCACCTCCCCTTGCCTATAAACTGCGTCAATATTTGACTCTACGTAATAATAGTAACAAATAACCTAGAACCACCAATTTTGGTAAGCTGATTCATGTGCTTCTAATGAACAAATCCACATCCAAATTTTATCAATGCAGCCCCCCCACCCCCCGCAATCTATTTACCGTGTTTTCTCCCACACCCCTCAACATATCCCCTTGAAACTTACCCCATATACTTTAAATTACTCCTTTGACGTAAATTTTGATTTTCATCAAAATCGGTTAAAATTTGAGGAACTTATAGGTATCAATATCGTATTGCACCAACAAAAAAATGATCCAATTGGAAATTCTTAGTAAGAATATGCAGGAATAAATCTTTTTTCGAGAAAAAAGGTACAGGGTATTACACTGTCGGGCGCCGCCTCGACTGTATTACATTTTTTAGTGATCGAACGCTCAAAGTGTCTCGACATACTAGGTCAGGGATGTCCAAACACTGCTTATGGAAGAGCAAAAACCAATACATATAAAGAAAAACACTAACACATTTAAAGTAAACAGTTATTACGGTTTATTGAGTGCACTGAAAGAAATTGTTTGTACATTCTTATAAGAGTGGTAAAAAATAGTGAAAAAAAGTTATGGTACATATATTTATAAAGAACTTAAAAACTGGTCAATATCAATATTTATTTTAGTTAATGATAGTTTTAATAATGCCTCTAAAGGTACGTTTGTTAATCAACTTCTCCATTTAAAAAAAAATAATTTTAAGCTTGTAAACGCACATTTACAAATATATGTGCTTCCAAAAATAAATAAAATTCGCAAGGGATTTCCCGAAAAATATCTATTTACCACCGGATTTTACAAAAAATATATATTTTTTATTCATATCTTTTTACCAATAGCCACCTTCTGTCTGTTATATACATTGCATAAATCTAGTAAACCCTTTGTACCAAAAGGTACAGGGCCATAACTACTTTTTGTTTGCAAGCAATGCCTTAAAAGTCCCATTTAACAAGTTTTAAAAAAATAGCGAAAGAATCTCATATCGATTTTTGTGAGTGCATGCTCAAACGAAAAGCAACAACAAATTACATTGAAAATCTGTGGCCCAACAACAAATATACGCAAGGGTTGTTTTTGTGCACACGAGATCAGAGAGCAAAGAGAGTAAACACAGAGTAAGTGAGAGAACGCTCGAAATTGTTTTTGTAATTTGCATTGGCACTGGGTGATATACAGTTAGGGCCGTGCATGTACACGCGCATCGCTGCCTATGCCTAAGAGCCATTACAAAAACAAAAAGAGCCATGGGAGCAATGGGCCTGGACATCCCTGTACTAAGTGTTATTGGGAGAGAGACACATTTGTTTTGCTCAGCCGAAAACACTGACAAGAACCGAAAAGCGAAACGAAAAAAGTGTTTGGCTCAGAGAGAGACCGTTTTTGTTTTATTTTTTCTGTTTTCTTCGTGAGCCAACCGCATTGGATAAATGGGTTGACAGTTTTTTGCGAGCTCTAATATTTGGTGATATACTTCAAGAAAATATGGAAACAAGGGTCTCATTAAAATCCGGCAGTGAACTTGAATCTGCAATAGTATACCTAAATGACAACATAATAAAAGCAATAACACAATCGACACCAGCATTAGATCCTATAACAATAAATAAAACACCGGCTTTTATTAACTCTCCGATTAGTGAGTCGTCCGTTGCCCTTATACGGGGTACAAGGTCCGCAGGGACCTATTTCTATTTGTATGGAATTTTGTATGAAAACACAATTTTTTTTATATTTTTTGTTTTGTTTTATTATTATTTACTATTTATAAATGTGTAATGAATTTTAGAAAGTAATGTTTTTTTTATTTAATAATATTATTAATTTTTAATGAGTTTTACATGAAAAAGCTTAATAAACTATTGTTGTGTAGATTTTACCACGTCCAACATATTTTGTGTGCAGGTGTAGCATCGATGCATAAGTGTTGAATGCTGGATTGTTGCAGGAACAGCAATAGTCCCTTGTTTTCCGCTGCCGTAATCAGAACGGCATAGGCGACATGACGGTCTGTTCGTTCTAGGCGCAAAAGACGGTGCAGCTCCTTCTGCCGGTCTTGATAATATCTAAAAAGAACAAAAATATGTAGTTATTCTGCTTTTGAACATAAGAATTGTTTTTTCTTACCTTTACATCAAATGTTTCCATTGCGTTCCGTATTCTTGGATATGCGGTTATGCGGTTGTTCAGCGCTCATTCCTCTATGTTTGGACTTGTTTTGTCAGCATCAGTAGGAATGACCGTCGTCTGTCACTTCTTTTTATTGGCTTCATTTCGTTATATAAAATAAATGCAGCTAATGCAGCAATGTCCACCATATTATAAAACATGGCCAGTGGCCAGCGGTTTGTTGAGCGCTTTAATGTATATGTGCCTAGCATCTCGTCCATTGTATCAACGCCCGATTTTTTGGCGTTCTTGTCCAAAATAGCAAACGGCTAATGCTTCTCAGTTTGCATATCCACATCGCAAGTATAATTTTGTGTGGACAGCAAAATTACCGCTTTGTCCTTCTTGGGCACATATGTATGAACATTTATTGAAGCCAAACAATATGCTGTTGACACGACGCGTACGATTTTTTTGGGACTCCCGTGGCACAATGACTTATTCGAGCGCACTGTTCCAACATATGCAGTTTTCTTCCTTATCAAAGTACGCGCCAAATCCAAAGCTGTGAAAAAATTGTCAGCATAAATTGTGCGGCCTGCATCCAAATATGTCTTCGCAATTTGAAGTACAACATTCTGCCCTTGATTGACCTCTCGTTTCTGGTTACGCAATTTGATTTCGAGTCGCACAACCACCATCTCTTTATACCATACTTGGCAGGCTTCGACGGAATGTATTGTGTGAAGCGGGTGCGGCCTCTGTATCGGAATAACTGCTCATCAACGGTTAATGCATCATGCGGAGTGTAAGCTGCTGCTTAGTTAGACTGCAACATTTGCCAAATATCATTAACAGCCGCAGTTTTGCTGTTAGAACTAACTCAAGCGGGAGCTTTCGTTTGTAACGCTCTGTTTTTTTTTTGCTCAAGTCGAGCTTTCGCATGCAGCTGCTGCTGCTTGCGCTTGCCGAATTGTTTGTTTTTAACAACAGAAATTAAAAACAAGCCAAAAAAAAGTGCATTTATGAATGATTTCTTGAAATTTCAGTACAAGGTCCCAACGGACCTTTTCACTCGTTCCCGTACTAATCACCTTTAAATCTCACAAAAAAAACTAAACTAATGGTGCACCAGTACCCCAAGCTTCTTCATCTACACAAAATGATCCCGATTTAGAAGAAAACTCTTCTTCAAGTGATGAGAGTGGGACAACTGATTTTAACTCAGATATTTCTTCTGAGCCCCAGCCCTCTAATCAGGAAGACCTCAGTGCATTAGTCCGAGACCTTGGTCATTCTAAAAAAGCATCGGAGATTCTAGCTTCTCGATTAAAGCAAAGAAATTTTCTAAATCCAGAAACAAGAATTTCATACTATCGTAACCGAGAAAAAGAATTGCTTTCATTCTTTTCTGAAGGCGACAACTTTGTTTTTTGTTCTGATGTTCCTGGTTTATTGAAAGCAATGGGAGTACAAAAGTATAATGCCAATGAATGGCGTTTATTTATTGATTCCTCTAAACGTAGCCTAAAATGTGTACTTATGCATAACGGCAATAAGCTGGGTTCGATACCGATTGGACATTCAACTACAGTCAAAGAAGAATATGCTACTGTAGCTGCTGTTATGGATAGATCTTGTTTTATTTGTCTGTGGTATAGCAGAGCTAAGTATGAGCACAGGATTAGAAAAGATTAGCCTTCCAGGCAAGCTGTGGTTCCGGGAAAACTGAATGTGATAAATCAACCCATTGTGCCCAAGGATCGCATAATACATACTGCCGTTACATCTCAAACTAGGGCAAACAATTTGTCAAAGCTATGAACAATTGTTGTGATTGTTTTAAATACATATCTAAAAAGTTCTATATTTGAGCAATGAGAAACTTAAAGCCAGAATTTTTGATGGTCCACAAATAAGAAGGTTGATAAAGGATGAAAACTTTAATGCCATGTAACATGACTGATATTGAAAAAATGCCTGGAATGAATTCGTTTGGACTGTACAAAATTTTTTTGGAAACAAAAAGGATGAAAGCTATTTTGAGCATATTGAACTGTTGTTGTCACACTTCCAGCAGCTTGGTATGAGCATCAAGGTACACTTTCTCCACAGCCATTTGGACCGTTTCCCTGAAAATCTTGGTGATCTGAGTGAAGAACAAGGGGAACGGTTCTATCAAGACATTCGAACTATGGAGGAATGCTGTTCCCTTGTGTAAGGGAAGTAGTCCGGTTGTGGACATGGTTTGCTATTTCAGCCATAACTTTTGACCAAGTCAATATTTTGCAGACATATGCATATCAGTGGAAAGCTACAGGCATTGGCTAACTACAGAAAAAAGAATTGACTTGATTCCATGAAAAAGAAAAAAATTATTAAAATTTTTCTGGAGTAGTCAATTTTTACGAAAAAAAAATTTAACCGGTTGTGGACACTTCTGTTCAAGTGCCCTTAAAATAGAAAAATATGGAGTAAAACATAGCTTTATACAAAAAAACGAAAAGCAGTAATGATAAAATAAAACTTAAAATAAAAATTAAAATTAAGTTATTCATCATGTGTTGCATTCGAAGGAGTTCTCGGCGGTCATTTGAATGGGCAACAGCTTTTTGCAAATAATGCATAAATCGCGATCCCCGTCCTCAGATGATGATGATAGAGCCTTCTTTGCATTGACGCGTCTAGCCGACGGTTTCATCTTGGCACGTTTAGCTGGTAGAGTCACTGATCTTGCTGAAGCTGCGGTTTGTTTTATTTGTGTCGCTTTAGCTGCTTTGTTAACTGCTCTTTTAGCGGCTTTATCCTTCAATTTCGGCAACGGTTTGAAGGCTTCCGTGGCTTAGCACTTTGCAAAGGACCTATTGCATCTAAAATCTAGAAGCAATTCATCGAGTCAGCTCTCGATGTCGATTGCTCGGATATGGTGGTCACTTTTTATACCCTGTACCTATAGGTACAAAGGGTATTCTAGATTTGTGCAATGTATGTAACGGCAAGAAGGAGGCGTGGCAGACCCCAAGTCCTTTATACCAAAATGCTTATCATAACCTCGGGTAGCGATTGAGCCATGTCCGTCTGTCCGTCTGGCCGTCTGTATGAACACCTAGATCTCGGAGACTATAAGAGCTAGAGATACGAAACTTTACCAGCTGATGCGCATATTTCCTGAGAAGATCAAGTTTGTTGAATCATGTCAATATCTTTCCCCGTTCCCCCGTAGCAGAGTTTCGCGGTTTTTAGCTACACCCTTTTATATTTTAATCTAAACTTAACAGAGCCATGCGTTGTGGCTATATGCATCTGTATGTCAAAAATAAACAAAATTGGACAAATACAACAAAAGTTATAGTCTAAAATGTACAAATTTGACATCCCCTTGCCTATAAACTGCGTCAATATTTGACTCTACGTAATTATAGTAACAAATGACCTGGAATCACCAATTTTGGTAAGCTGATTTATGTGGCTCGAATGAACAAATCCACATCCAAATTTTATCAATGCGACCCCCCAACCCCCGCAATCGATTTACCGCGTTTTCTCCCACACCCCTCAACATATCCCCTTGAAACTTGCCCCATATACTTAAAATAACTCCTTTGACATAAATTTCATCATAAATTTTCATCAAAATCGGTTAAAATTAGCAGAATTTATAGGTATAAATATCGTTTCGCACCAACAAAAAAAAAATTCCAATTGGAATGTTCTTAGAAGGAATATTGAGTCTAAGCTACTCCCAGGATCGCCATCGGTTTTACGGGCTCATTGTCAATTTTGCATGGTCTCACCCATTAATATCCGACACTCTTTAAAATTTCAAATCAAGGGGATTTTTTGTTTATTGTTTGTTATTAAAATTAATTTAAATTAGCTTAGAAGATTTTTTTTTTCTCTTTGGAAACGGTTTCCAGCAAAGATAGCTATGATCGAAAACGCTGAGCGCTTGTATGACATCGAAGTCTGAATTATGAAGAAGAAGAATGCGATGACAGTCTACTAAATTAGAACTGTTTCCAGATATATATTCGTATACAATTTTGAAGTTTTTTCGTCCTATAAATTGCTTCGATGAACACCTGCTATAATATTTCAGCTTCTCATGTATGTTTCCAATCTGGAACATTCCTCTGAAAGTATCATTATCAGAACCCTTACCTTTCTTCTTCCTAGGCTTACAACCTAGTTTGCTGTCAAATAAAGTTTCGAAAATTACAAACGGTTTCTTTCCTTCCAAGCCCACTACTATTTTCGTTTGGTTGTCAATAATCCTGCAAAAATGTGTCCAAGTAAACTGCAATTTGAACACACTTGGTGATCCCAAAATATTTTCTATTTTAGTAAGCTCTTAAAAATGTTTAAAATTCACACTTTTTATTATGCAAACCCAATAGGTTTTATTTTTCTGAACGATCTGCTTCACATGCAATTAAATTCAAACTGACACGAAGTCTTTCGAAGAAGTAGTAAAGGCAACAAAAATCAGAATACTGTTAATGAAAATTTCTATATTTCCTACATGTCTTTATTAAGGACATTGTGTAAAAATTAAATTTATACTCGAAAGTACAGTAGTAAGGGACACCTGTTCGATTTTGATGTTCCAGCAAAGAAAACTCCAAAATTCACCCTGTCTTAGATGGTAAGCATATTAAATGTTTTCTTGATGTGAACAAAATATAAAAATTGTTTTTAAAGAAATCGGAAAATAAAAAAAAATTATTTTTGATTGAGCTCAAAAACTGATCAAATCAAAATAAAAAATCAAGGAAAATATATGTGCTTGAACTGAAATTCAATGAACTTTCATAATCAAAAAAGGTTTCGTATATATTTTTTCAATATTTTCCGTTAATTCATTTTTAGTATGGCGACCAAGAGAAACCGATCACAAAAAAACAAAATTTTGACTTCTCTAGAAAGTTAAATTTTTCTTGTTTTTTTAATTCACAGTCAAATTTAAAATCAATAAATTTTCATAAATTTTAGCAATCATGCGTTTTTATTTCAGTTTTCTTAAATTTTCAACGATTTTTGCAGGTGTCCCAACTTACAAGCCTTTTTTTTGTGGTCGTTTTCAAGCTCTTTTGAAAATTTTCTGTAAAATGCTTATTTTTATAAATTTCAAATAATTTGCTTTTATTAGATTCAAGCTCTTTCTTTTCTCTGTCCAACTGTATATTTACATTGATTCCTATGTTTATTCAATGTCGAGACATAGCTAAAAAAGCTATGGTGTCTCCTTTCCCTTACTAATATGATTAATTTTTTGAACCAAGCAGGACACTAATGTGTCAATGACTTCAATGTAGGCATCAAAATTAATTTTGACATTCCTGGACCTGCCCAACTTGTCGTTCCGCTGAAGTTGAGATGAAAGCCTTTATGCGCCAGACAAAACTGGGATTTGATGACCTTTATAAGTATTTTCGTTCTCTACAAGATAAGTTTTCTTCAATTTCAAGTATGTTTGGCAATTTGCAGCCTATGAGAGTTTCACCTAAGCGCAAAAAGGCAAACCTACCAGCCATTGAACCAACTTTAATAAATTCTAACCCTACAGGGCTGGACTCGCCCATAACTCCCCGTCCGTCGCAGCTTATTTCGTTTGCTACACCTATACCAGTTCCTGCAGCCGCTGCTAGTGACACGGCTAGTGCTGTTGCTGTTGACACTGGCGCTAGTTTGACTGTAGCTTCTACAGCTCCTATCGTTTCTGTCGAGTCTGCCACTATGAACTGCGCCACTAACAGCGTGACTGATGCGCCGTCCTCTGTCATCATTTTGAGTGGAGTCCCTATACCTGCCGCCCCGTCAACTGCTGACCCCTCGGACTCATTGGTAGGAGTGGCTCCTAAAAAGACAATCTTCGTCTCCAGGCTAATGCCATCGGCAACTGTAAATTGCATTAATCAATTCGTTTGCGAGAAGCTTAATATTTCTCCAAATGAAATTGAAGTATTTAAGTTCAATTTTAAGTATAAGCGCGATATCTCTTCGTTTAAGATAAGTGTCCCTGATTCTCTCTTTTCTGCTATACTTAATCCTTCATTCTGGCCTACTCATACTTTAGTGCATGAGTTAATTAGAAAACCTAAAAAGACTTTAGCATCTAATGTAGCTTCCTCTATAAGTGTAGTTAACACAGCTTCAAAAAACTAAATTCTGTTCTTACCATTCAATATCAGAATGTTCGTGGTCTCCTCTCTAAACTTAGTAGACTTTTCACCAATAGCGTAAATTTCGATTCTGATATTATTGCTTTCTCTGAAACCTGGCTTAATGCGTCTGTCTATGATTTTGAGATTTTTGTTAGCTCCTATGTAACCTACAGGCTTGACCGGTCTCCCGGTAGTGGTGGTGGTGTACTCATTGCTGTTAATGTAGCCTTAGAATCTCATTTACTATCTCTTAATTTTCCAATAGGCATTGAGTTCATTGCGGTAAAAGTGTTTTTTAATAATTCCTATATCTATTTTACTTGTTCCTATATACCTCCTTGCTCCGACTTGAGTGTATATCAGAATCATCTCACTGCCATTCGTATGGTGGCTGATTCTGTTGGTACTCGGGATCAAATTGTTGTCTTAGGCGACTTTAATCTGCCTACATTATCTTGGCTTAGTTCAGTCAATTCTAGTTTTCTTTTTCCATCTGGTAATCATGAGTTTGTTACAGGACTGATTGATATCTCTCTCAGCCAAATAAATTTTATACATAATTGCTCAAATAGAATGCTTGACCTCGTTTTTGTCAATGATAATTTTTTTTTTTTTGTTAATTCTAAACGTAAATCTTCCTTATTTCCTTCATCGCTATATTTCAAAAATGAAAGCTCTACTAACAATTCTGAAATCGCCGACCTGTTTGCGAAATTTTTTCAAACTACCTATTCTGTCAACCCTAATTGCATTGACCTTAACTATCCCTATAACCTACCACATTCAAATCTTATTCCTTATCCAGAAATCTTTGAAACCGACGTTTTACAATGCCTACTGTCCATTAAATCATCCTTCTCCCCATGCCCCGATGCCATACCTAGTTGCGTCTTAAAGCATTGTGCTCACTCTCTTTTTACACCATTATCTGTTCTTTTCCGCACTTCATTAAAATATTCTTATCTTCCGGCCATCTGGAATGAATCCTTCATTATCCCTATTCACAAAAAAGGTTCCAAGTCCAACATTGAGAACTACCGCGGTATTGCCAAGCTTTCATCAATTCCAAAAGTTTTTGAAAGGATTGTAACTTCACAATTGCAACACTACTGTCGTTCTTTAATGTCGGATTCCCAACATGGGTTTGTAAAACGTCGGTCCACTTCTACTAACCTTTTAGAACTTTCGTCTCTTATTAATCTTGGTTTTACGGAAAAAAAACAAACTGATGTCATTTATACTGACTTTAGTAAAGCATTTGACTCGGTAAACCATAGTCTTCTACTTGTTAAACTGTCTCGTCTGGGGTTTCCGTCTTGTCTTTTAAATTGGATATCGTCCTATTTATCCAACCGAGTCCAGAAGGTAGTTTTTAAAGGCTGCGAATCTACAAAAATTATGGTCACGTCAGGGGTACCTCAAGGTAGCCATCTAGGCCCTCTTCTTTTTAACTTATTTTTAAATGATCTCCCTCAGGTAATCTCATCTTCTCACATTCTTATGTATGCGGATGATGTTAAACTCTGTATGTCCTACTCCGATAATAATAAGTACTTACTTCTTCAGCATGATTTTGATAACATGCAATCTTGGTGCAATATCAACCAACTCTTTCTCAACAAGACAAAATGTAACGTTATGACATTTTATCGTTCTGCTCCTTATTTGGCTACTTACTCTTTAGAATCTTCTACCTTAGAACGCATCAAGAGTGTGTCTGACCTTGGTGTTTTGTTTGATCATAACCTTAAATTTAATAACCATATTTGCAACATCCTGAATAAGGCTAGAGGTGTTCTTGCTTTTATTAAGCGTTGGTCTAAAGAGTTAAACGACCCTTACACAACCAAACTTCTTTTTATTTCTCTCGTCCGTCCAATTTTGGAATATTGTTCCTGCGTTTGGAGCCCTCAATACCACCTTTATCAGGACATGATTGAGTCCGTACAAAAGCAATTTCTCCTTTTTGCACTTCGTGGCTTAAACTGGGACCCAAATATCCGACTGCCGCCATATTCTGATAGACTTCGCCTTATAAAATTGCCTTCCTTAAATCATCGCAGAACATGCCACGGCGTGTTATTCTTGCATAAACTGTTACTCGGTCTTATCGATTCCAATGTACTCCTTAGCAAAGTTACTTTGGTCATACCATCCAGAGTAACTCGTAATTTTCGACCCTTAGCCTTACAATTTTGTAGATCTAATTATGCTTTGCACGACCCTTTCCGTGTCTTATGCTCTAACTATAATAACTTTTACAATTTCCTCTCTTGTGAACGGTCTATTCAATCTATCACTTCTTCTATCTTAAGTCACCTTGACTTGCCACTTCGAGCATCCTTGACCAATCCTATATTATGAGTCACCCACTTGGTCAATGGTGATCCATTGGCTTTTTTTGCGATATAATGTTTAATTTTTATCTTGCTTCCTTTTTTCAACTTTAATATTGTAAATCCAAGTTTCTGGCCAGTTCTTGATGTGAGTTGGTGCATATCATTAAAAAGTTCATCCATCGGGCTAGAGACGCGGATTAGTTCATATCAATTCCCTCGCTCTATTTTCTTTTCTAAATAAATTATATGTACTTTTTTATAATATAATGTCAACTGTACGTAGTTGTACCCCTCAAATAAATAAATAAATAAAAATATTGAAATTCCTGCATAAATATATTTTATACCAACCTTTTTGCAACTATTCACTTAAATTTATCGCAGTTTGAATACAAACAAAAATTAGATCACTTTCGATTTTTGCACATGAAAAAATGTGATCCCCTGTAGCTGCTAAGCGCATGCGTCGTTTGCTTTGACATTAGCAATAAAACATGGTGCTGACATTACGCACAAACGGCAATTTAAAGATCAGCTCCATCTCCTCACGTTCAAAAGTTATGGAGGGGTGTCCACAACTGGGTAATGTCCACAACCGGACAACTTCCCCTACTATATAGTACTACCAGTAAAATTGATATATGTATGTGCATACATTTTTTTTTATATCTCACACTTACGAGCAGCGGAATATTAATTTTGAGTATGCAGATTTTTGAAGACATCCTTTGTGACTGTTTTTCACAAAACAACCTTCCTTGTTTTTGTCAATTTAGGTACCGTTAGGTTTAATCCTTTTACTTTTCATTGAAAATAATTATATGTGCATAGACAGTTATTTGCTCTACGAGTTCCACTAGGTCTGTAACGTCGCCAGAAAAGTTTAGAGATTTGTTAATTACTGCAAATAATAATTTAAAATTAAAAAAGGAAGATTATTGTTTTAATAAAGATGTCACAATTGTTAAAAATGCTTGCGGATACCAAAAAGTAGGACGAAGAGCAAGGAAGGATTAAAGGGATCCTTTTATCTTGGTTAGAAGTAGTCAAAATTGTTGTTATTTCAATTAGACATTGCAAATTTTTTAAAAAACCTAGAAAACTACTCAATTAACAAGGGCATGGGTGCAATTCCTAAAATTGGCGGATGATCCAAATGGAACATCCGGCAGTTGGATACTTATTACATGATGAATTTCAAGAAGACTAGGTCTGGATCAATCCAAATTGTTACTAAACTGCATGTAGTGCAAAAAAGTGAGGTGGACCGAATCGTAATATAAGGTCCCATAGGCCGGAAACCATGTTATATCAATGGTATGCCAAGGCGCAAGCACTACAATCTATAATTGCTCAAAGTATTTATAAAAAGGGATCAAAGAACACTGAATTTAATGGAAAACGTCGAATTTGGACGGTTTTGATGGTATGGTAACAAGAATTACAAGACATAAGGTATAAATTTAACATATGTTAAGAATGAATTGGTTGCGGAAAACCCCTCATAATATAGTCTGCGATTAGCGTTATTTGCAAGGATCCTAAATGTTTTTTACCTGGTCACATATATGCACAGGAATATATTAAATTACACGAGCTACGATTCGGTACAATATTCGAAGGATCTACCGGCCGCAAAATATCTTACCGGAAAATATCTTAGAGATGCCATTCAAAAACATTTTTGTTATCATAACGAAGTATGACTATTAAGAAGACCTATAAAGTGACCTTGTAGTGGATTAAGCCAAAAATTCACATTTTCACCCTATAAAATTCTCGCACACTTAATGCCCCGCAGTCTAAAATTTGTTTATAAAGTAAATGGAAATACAATATCTAACTTACATAACTTGAAGTTCTGGAAATAGGCAATATAAACTAGTTATTTAAGCAAAATAGAGTTATGCACATATAATTATTATCTATGGAGAAAATCTGCATCCTTTTTTTTTAGTATTAAGGAATATTAATAAAAAATTTAATTTAAATTTTTTTTAAAGCTCTTAACAAACACTAAAAAAAAAAATATAACATTAATAAGTTAAGCCTTCTTTCAAAAAATAAATGTAGTTGAAGCAATGCACGTATATCAATTTTACTGGGATGCAGTTCAGATTAAAAAACCTTTAATGCACAAAATGCTAAGTAGCAATAAAAAAAAGATATTCATTACAAACAATGTTAATCGGAATCAGCTGTTCTGGTTCATTAGAAGTCAATTGTTCTTGAAATAAAGCTCATTGTAAAGTTTGAGCTATCGTTGTATATTTAGTGTGTAGTATGTATATATGATTAGACTGACCAATCTGAATATAAAAAGATGCGCGGGCGACTTTGGGATACCCTGTACAACCACATTCCACAATCCCCTATATTGCTTAAAGATTCAAAAAAAAATGTTTAGACACATTTACCTACGATATTTTTATAAACAAACAAAATACAGTTGAATTTCGCGCCAAAAACGTTTTTTTGACCAATCGGTCCTATGGACGCATAATATATATACAGTCTAATGATTTTTATCAAATTCTGAACAGTGGTGGGAAACGCTACAAGACTTCCGAAAGCCAAATTTGGTTTGGATATCTTTATAATCCACCGAGTTATGCCGTAAGAACGTTTTTTGTGACCAATCGGTCCTATGGGGCCTATATGGCATAGTCAACCAATTGATCAAATTTGGTACAGTGGGAACTCTAGAAAACTTTCGAATGTCATATTTGGTTACGATATTTACATAAACAAACGAGTTATCCATGTAAAACTTTTGGTTTTTTTCGAGGTTCTCTGAAACACCCCCATGGCACTATGGTTTTTTTCCCAGTTTTTTGGCATAAACCTCAAAATATTGGGATATTTGCACAAAATTTGGTACTTATGCATATTTTGAGCCCCCAAGGCGATGTACAAAGTTTCATCCGGTTTGACTCTATATTTCTTATAGCTGCCATATAGCCGATCTTTCCGATTTGCACGAAATTTATTGTTTTTTAAGCTATTGAGTTGAAAATCGACTTGTACACAAATTTTTAACTTCTTAGAAGACTTGCAAAGTTTGGTTTTGTTTGGAGCACTCTATCATAAAGGTGTCAACAAATCGATCTAGCTGGCTTGGACCCACTAGTTTTCATATACATATCTTGTATTCTGGCAAAACGGGGCGAAAGAGGTTAGTTTGTCAGTGTTCTACACACTTTCGTTAATAACTTGGCATTTTAACCTCTGTGAGCCGCTGTGTGCTGCAAAAGTTATAAGCCACGAAGCAAAGTTACTTTTGTTAGGACATACATATCTAAAATAACACATAAACAATACAAAGGACTATAGAACAAAACACAAAAAAAAATGGTTAGAGTGTTATTTAATCTTTAATATTAAATACCTGGGCTAACGTCCTCCATCATTAAAATTTTTATTTTACTTTTGGTTTTTAACAAGTACGCGCAAAAACCTAGCTGATTTTTGCCGCCAAAAATGCACGCAAAAACGACGTACAATCAACTGACTTTGCCCGCTCCCCACAGTAACACGGTTGCCCCAAGATTTGAAATCGATTATTTTTTTATCTATTTGAAGTATTTAAATATTAAAAAACAAAAAAAAAATTGAATTTGGAAAAAAAAAATTTTAGGTTTATGCCAAAAAAGTGGCAAAAAAAAAAACATAGTGCATGGGAGCTATATAATATATCCCTATATCAAAAATATAAAATAAACTTGGCTTCCTTGATAGTAATTACGCATCTAATCTGAAAGTTTTGTTGCCCTAGCTCTTACCGTCTCTGAGATCTAGGCGTTCATACGGACAGACAGACAGACGGCCATGGGTATATCGACTTCTCTAGTCACCCTGATCACACTTAAGGTAACTTTGGGTGGTCTCCGACGTCTCCACCTGTATCTTTTATACATTTTCGGCTTGCACAAACCTACTAAGCCCTTTGTACACGGGTATAAAAAATACACGCTTGGTATTTTTCGAAATGATGGCTGGTTTGGCTGGTGTAGTCCAATTGTGGTATAACAATTGAAGATTCACCCTGTATTTTAGGAGTTTATTGTTTTCAAAAAAACAATCTTATCAAATGCGGAGCAATCGCATGGGATGGCAGCTGAAAATATGCGATTTTTTTTTTTAGAAAAATCGTACTACTCTTTTAGAATTTCGAACCTTTTCCGATGCATAAACTTAAATAATGGCACTTTTATCCACTTTTCAAATAACTCATTCACAAAACATTTACTATATGTATTAAGTTACATCTGCTTTAACCTTATATCTATGAATACAGCAGTTTTGTTATACGATTCTAAAGCTAAGCTTGACCGCAATATATATAATTTTGGGACTGTCTGTACAATCGCATGATCGAGCAGATGAGCAATTTCGTTCAGTGTGCACGCACAAGCAGATCGCCGGCGACGCGCCGAGTTTACAAAAACAAAATACACACAATGTGTGCCATCGCTCGACTCGCAGAATTTTACAAAAACAAAATACACACAGTGTGCGAGTTTTATGGCCCTACTCGAGGATGCATGGGCGACCGTAACCGTACTTTTTTTCTTGATGTTGTTGTAGTGCTCCTTTCGTTATTTTTCGTGCCCACCACTGATTATAATACTTATGGCCACAATACTCTATACTTCTTATAGTCAGAGGAACGGATAGACAGACATATGACTTTCTGTATCGACTCGGCTTTTCATCACAGTCTCAAGTGTAATATATGTATATATATTCACTTTATAAGGTCTGCCACGCCTGCCTCCTTCTGTCCGTAACATAGATTAGATTTACACGATTTTATTACAACTTACAGAGTGTGAAATAATGCATTTTTTATAAGTTGAATTTTCGATTTTTATTAAACTTATGCATTAGTCCAATACATTTTATTTCATTTATAAGTTTTTATAAGTTTGTCAAGTTGTCTTATGGATTTTACAATTTCCTCTTAATCTTCTATACGTTATTCTTCTTACTTTTAATTTAAGTGTACATACATGAATATCATTTATACTATTTGCAATTATCAATTTGTTATATAAATAATGAACTATATTGTAAAGAGCCTGCACTGCGCGATTTGTGGGCGCAGCACTCTTTGCCTTGGTTTAATGCTTGAATACACGAGCCATGCCACTAAATTTGTGCAGCTCGTGCATTTTTAAGCTTAAGACCTAATTTTTGTTAATAAACAAAAAAAATTGGTTTTAAAATTACATTATTAATTTAAATTTATTTATTTAGCACATTTTTATTTTAAGAAACTGTTGGCAATTCATTTTATGCGCAACATTTACAAGGTGCACAAATTAGATATTCTTTATTTAATTTTTATTTGATTCATTTATACAAGTATATAATATTGAATTAGGTTTATATAAAAAAAAAATCGCTTACATATGCAAGTAAACATTTAAAAATACATAATTACTTGCTTTTTATTTTATTTATTACACTTGGTTTTTTTATTTTTATTTGTATAATTGTGTAAATATTTGTTGTTTAACAATTGCCTACATTTTTTTTAATAATAAATATTTAAGATTCGTCTCATTTGTGGTTGTTGTTGATGTAAAGTAATTTGCGTTACATTCTATTAAAGTAAGCCATTTTCTAGCCATACATTATAATTATATTTTTTTATTTAAATAAACACATTTATGCTAAAAATAAGACTCAATTTTTAGCTACTATATATATGACAAAAAAATATCTATTTGATTTTTAGCTTACTTGTATGTTGTTGTTATAGTTGCCTGCATTTTGTTTCTAATGAAATATCGGTTATTTACAAAACAAAATTTACATAGATATAACGTAATAATTGAATCGAGAAAGTGGTTGTACAACCACAATTACTAATATACTATGTTGTTTATTTATTAATTTAACATAATATTTGCCATGTTTAAATGCTTGTTATTCAATTATTGATAATATAGCAAGTTCTTAATGGTAATCAAAAAAGTGCGAAAGATAATGGAGCTAGAAAAGTTATTTGCATTTAGTGAAGAACCCTAATAACTTTTACTTATAGTGCCTTAAACTTCATACAGATTTTACCTACATATAAAAAAAAATAGAATTTCAATTTTTTAATGACAAAGTTTTAAGGTTTTTAAGTTTTAAGTAAAAAGCAAAACCTTTCAATTTATAGATCAGAAAATTTGAAAATACATTAATACCAATAAATAAGTAAAGAAACATACAGACTTATTGATCATATTGCATTGAGCTTAACAAGAGTTTAAATAGAACAATATCAAATCATAATAAGAACACCTGAGTTTACATTTGAATATGTATGTACCTATGTAGGTTGTATGTGTTAGAATATCTTGAGTATATAATATACAAATATGTGTATGCATAAACAATATGACTGTCAACTGTTAACAAAACCATTAATACGGCTTAAATAAAAATTCCAAAGGTCAGTTTAAAAAATTGCCAAATTTTTTTTTTTTTTTTGCCACTTGATATACAAAAATAAAAAATAAAAAAAATGTTAAACGTTGCTAAGCAGATTCATTTGTTAAGACATTTGGCCGGTGTTTTTAAAATTGTTTTTATGCATTGTGTTTTATCTAAAATACATAACTACGATAATTTAGCTTGTATAAATATTTTACATCGAAAGTTGTATCTAATTTAGTACATTTTTTTTTTTATTTATTAATTTTTCATCTGTCTTGTATTAGATTACATTATGCATGTAGTTGTCATTGGTGCTTAAACTAGTTTTAGGTACTTAAACTAAATTACACATACAAAAAAAAAATGTTTTAAATTAACAAAAATTGTTTCCTTTTTTTTTTGGATTATAGTTAATTAGAGTGCATTTGTACGCTGCTGCTGTAGTTGTAGTAGTTTTTACTATTGTTGCTGTTGTCCTTGCTGCATACGCTATGTATCTTATGAGGCAATCGAGGCAGAGAGCGTTACAGGCGCTTGGCGATAATATATATTGGCACCCTTGATGGGCAGCGGATGTGCCTCCGTATTGAAGACCCACTCATCGAGCGGCAGTACAGAATCATCCGAGAACAGCAGATATAAATACTATATAAAATAAATCTTATTAGCGTGTTTGGCATAATTTGGCATAAAGCAAGCATATACTTTAAGCGTCTCGGCTAGGAAGAAACTCTGCTGCACATCATCTTTTTGCGGCTCCTGCTGATAGACATTGCGCAGTCCGCAGTAACCATGCGGCGTGCGGCAATACTTTTCCAATGCTTGCACCGCATCCCAACCCCAGTCACGATATTTTTGATCGTGCGTTAAGCGCCACAGAACAAAGTAGCTTTCAAAAGTTTCTGGGCGCAGTATGTAATATTTTTCCTGGGAACGCAAGGCACGTGCCTCGGCAGCATCGCTGAAGCTGCAAATTCAAAAAAGATTTTTTTAAATGTCGTTCTTACTACATTAATATATTTATTTTAGCTTATTATCTTATATCATATTCCCCATCATTATCTGTCCATTTAGAACAATACTTCGTGCCCCTCTAGGTCAACTTACTACACAATGCGTCATATGCCTTGGCTCTTTTTGCTCCGAGTGCTCTTTCCGTTATTTCTTGCGAATGGCGCCAGCCGGACGCACACGCAAAAAGCCGAGAATTTTACAAAAACAAAATACACACAGTGTGCGCTTTTATAGCCCTACTCGAGGATGCTTGGGCAACCGTAACGGTAGTTTTTATTACGATCGCTGGCGACGCACCACGTTTACAAAAACAAAATACACACAGTGCGTGCCATCGCTCGACTTGCAGAATTTTACAAAAACAAAATATACACAGTGTGCGAGTTTTATGGCCCTACTGGAGAATCGCTTGTGGGACTGTAACAGGACTTTTTTCTTGATGTTGTTGTAGGGCTCTTTCCGTTATTTTTCGTGCCCACCGCTGGTCATATGCCATTGCCTCTATCTCTTTTTGCCAAGTTTTAGTTAAGAGTTCGGCCCAGAATTGCCCGACCTAATATCTTTAAGATAATAATTTCAGATTTTTTGAATACACTTTTCCCTGCGATATTCTATAGCTTCGAAACCTTTTTATCATATTGTGGTATTGCAGAGTACCTCAAAAAAAAAAAAAAAAAAATTTGAAAGGAACAATTCGTTTCTTTACAAACATAATACATATAGCCAAGTTTGGCGTTGGCACTTATACCAAATTGTATCAAAATGGTATTGATCAATCAAAAATAAAATTTTAGGGCGTTATAGTATAAGCTTGTTTAAGAAGATATCGTAATCATTAATCAAAATTTTTGGGAGTATCTAACCACTTTTTTTTCTAATATCTACGAACACTTCTATTCGGAAGGCACTCGTGTAAAATAACTATAAGGGTGTAGTTGGCACTGTTTTCGCATTATACAGGGTGGCTGATGAAAGACGCTACCAAAAAAAATGGAATAACTTTTTTGTTATTTATTTAATCAGTTTCATTTTTTTTTTTTTTTAAAGATTGACTTTTAGATTTAATGAAAACTGAAAATTTGGACACTGAGACAAGAATTTGGATTGTCCGGCGTTATCACGCACTAGAGTCCGTAAAATTGGTACAAAGAGAATATAGGCGCACGTTTGGCTGCACTCCTCCGAGCAGATGGACTTTAATGAGGCTCGTGAACAATTTTGCCACATATGGGCAATCGCAAGAAGGCCTTATGACCGAAACCCTTCAGTTCGGACGAATGAAACCATCGCTGCTGTAGCTGCTGCCATTCAAACCAGTTCCAGAGTTTCGTCAAAACGATAATCTGCTCAAATGGGTATCAGCAGACAGTCACTGCAGACTATTATGCACAAAGATTTGAGCTTATTTCCCCATAAGATTCAAATGACAAACGAACGGAACCCAGCAGACTTGCCGATCAGCTTGAAATTTTGCCAGAAGTTCCTCCAAATGGTTGAAGACGATGGAACCATCATTAACTGCATCTTTATGTCTGACGAGGCACATTTCGATCTAAACGGTAATGTTAATAAACACAATTGTCGAATATGGAGTGATTCTAACCCCCAGATACTCCATGAGACGGGATTGCATCCACTTCGCGTCATAGTGTGGTGCGCAGTTTCATCCAGGTGCATTGTTGGACCTTACTTTTTTCGTAGAGAACGGTGGTACTGTTACGGTCACTGCAGACCGGTACTTAAAGATGTTGAAAGAGTTTTTTTATCCAGAACTACGCCGAAAGAGAATCGCTTTCAAATATGTGTGGTTTCAATAAGATGGTGCAACTCCTCACACAGCCAGGCCTGTTATGACAGAATTGCATCGAAAATTGCCCAATAAGTTTATTTCAAAAACTCCGTGTTCCGTTGGCCCCCAGGTCTCCAGACCTTACTGCGCCTGATTTTTTATTTGGGGATATTGCAAAGAGGAAGTTTACAAAGTAAAACCAACAAATTTGAATGATTTAAAGCAAGCCATTCGAACGACAATTGAGGCAATTCCCGCTGCAACCCTTTAAGCAGTCATGAATAACTTTTTGCTAAGATGTCGCACATGCGTCACTAAGGGTGGAGGCCATTTAAGTTCCTTTATTTTTAAGACACATTAAAAAAAACTTCATAAAATTGAATTACATTTCAAATGAAACAAGAAAAAATAAATAACGTGAATTAAACAAAAAGTTATTCGATTTTCTTAATCTAGCAATATTCATCAGCTACCCTGTATCTTTGTAGAATCGAGTTCATCGTCATAAATCAAGGTCATAGGTCAATTAATTCAAACATAATGCCCGCTTGTTTTGAAGTAGTTAAAATTATCAATAAATTGAGTGCTCTATCCAGCAATCAAACGTCCAAGATTTTTTCGTGTGTTAACTATCATCGTTCAATCGCCAAAGTGTTGGCTTAATAACCGTAGTACACGTCCTGCATTCATTATAGGATTACCTGTTCATTATGGAACAATTATTCACAAGCCATTAATTTGCATAATTTGTATGCGGCAAACAAGGTTAAATAAAACCCACAAGATGGAAGGATATATTCGTTTAAATAGCAGAATTAAAAATGTAATACAGTCGAGGCGTTCCCGACAGTGTAATACCCTGTAATACCGATTTGGATGAAAATCGAAAGTAACGTTAAAGAAGCTTTGTAAAGTATATCAAATAAAGCTTCTTGTTTATTAGAATTAAGAAAAACACTAAATAAAAAAAATAATAATAAAAAAAAAAATAATGGGGTGAGTTCAAGTTAATATGTTGACGGGTGTGGGAGAAAACACGGTAAATCGATAGCGGGGGCTGGAGTGTCTGCACCGATAAAATTTGGATGTGGGTTAGTTCATTAGAGCCATTCTAGGTAATTTTTTACCATAATTACGCTAAGTTAAATATGCTCAGGAAATATGTGCACCAGCTGATACAGTTTCGTATCTCTAGCTCTTATGATCTCCAAAATCTTGGTGTTTATACAGATGGACGGACGGACGGACATGGCTCAATCGCTACCCGAGGTTATGATAAGCATTTTGGTATAAAGGACTTGGGATCTACCACGCCTCCTTCTGTCCGTTACATATATTGCACAAATCTAGTATACCCTTTTTACCTATAGGTCAGGGTAAAAAAATGCATCTGTCTTCAAGAGTCTTGATATTTGTCAACCAAATACAGAACTTGTAAAATTTCAATTCTGATCAATGATTTTGCTATTGTGGAAAATTTTATTTTATTTTTTGTTTTTGCTTGGCAAGATTTTTACGTACCGAAAAGCCTCGGGTCCAAGTCTTGTTGGAGCTCTTATGTAGCTTTCATGACAGGTATTGGTTATACCTTTTCCGACTTCCATATACTTTTCGGCATGTTCGTTTGCACGCGTTGCACCTCCCAAAGCAAAGAGACCGCCTAAAACCAACAATTGCTGCATTAGCCAAGGTCACATCATAATAACTCATATAGAATTTACCTGAGAAGCAAGCCAAATGATCCATTTTGTGTTCCAAGCGATCAAATTTTAAATCAGAGACATAGGTCAAACCATTTGGACTGGTGCGCACCATTTTATCCATTATCGCAACCATTGCTTCGTCATACATTTCGCGAGCCTCCTCATCGGTCTGGCCAGACTGTAGCCAGGCCTTAAGAAGGTATTCGTAGTAGCTGTCGCCTAAGGCGCCCAGCGACATGTGCACTGTAAATAAAGTGTAATTTAAAAAAATTGGTTTAAAGTTTTGAAAACTTACATTGACCCCACTTGCCGGTTTTGGGATTGAGGAAGTTTGGATATAGCCCTTTGGGCTTTTCAATCTCTTTCAGCACTTGACGGATGGCCTGCACGCGCTCTCTATACAAGGGATTGCCTGTTATATCACTTAAATATGCAAATTCCAGGTGCAGCGTTCCAAATTCGGAAAGAATAGAACTTCCACCCGAAGCCCAGCCATAATTCTTGGCCATGCCCGTCTTGGTATTGACCAGTGCATAGGGTATACCTGTAGGCGTTTGGAATGCCGGCAGCAATTTATCGGCGACATGTTGCGCCTTCTCCTTATACAGAGGATCTCCTGTAAACGCATACAATGCTAACATGCCGCCCACAAAGCGTATATTGGTCTCAAATACGGAAAGTTCTGCGCTTATGTTATCCAATGAAAACTTCCGCTCTATCCAATCACGTCCTTCTTTGTATTCACGTTCCAGACCCATGATATACAGTGTATCCAGCCCATCTACAATAGTAGCGCCTAGATCATAGGCACCAAATATGCTTCCCGAGTGTGGCCGTTGAGACAACGGACGTAATTCATTTTTTCCCCATGCATAGAGCTTGTAGTTATGCCACGCATGTTCCATCATCTGCGTAAAAAAAAAAACACAAAAATTATATAAATATATATACTAGGGCGGGTCAATTTGTATGTGGCCGAAAAAACGTTCTGGGGCTCACAGCGATTTTGATTCTTTGGGTCATTTTATGCAACTTTGCCCAAAAAACTATGGGTCTAAAATGAATTTCGAGTTGCCCACTTTTTCAAAATATTCCAAAATCGATAGACATTGCATTGAAACGGCCAAAAAACACTATTTTTTTCAGCCAAATGTGTATTTGGAGCCTAGGAATCCATTTTTGACATCTATTTTTAATTTTAGGCGCCGCCAGATGTATGTATTTTTTTTATTTTTTTCCGTTGTTTTTTTTTTTTGAAAATTGACAAAATGTTGCGAAAATCGACGAATATTTAAATTTTTCATAGTGCAATCGCAAATTTGAAGATTCCCAAAATATTTAACGTTGAAAAATGGAATTGGTTGATGTTTTAAGGGCGTTCTCTTTGATGACGTAAATAAATTATATTCAATTTAAGACAAACAATCGTTTTTTTTTATATTTACTCTATCAATAAAGAAGAAATATTTCCCTTTTATTTTTTTTGTTTTTCATAATTTCAGCTTAATATATGTAGGTATATGTGTAAATACAGAAAGACGAAAAAGAATCCAGATAAATAGGGGTTTTTTTCACGGCTTTCTAATGTCACCATCATAACTTTTTCACGATTCTGTTCAAAAACTTGTTTCGACACCCTACACAACAACTGAACGTGGCTTACAATTAGGGGTCAGGCAGCGGTGGATCATTGCCTTTTATATGTTGCCGTAGATGTTCACAAGGAATATTTAAAGTCAATGGTGGGTCGAATACGATTGAATTATTATTCAGGTCAATCATATTGAACTGCAATTTAAATTTATCGTAGGTTCTTTATAAATTCTTAGTTGCTTCGCATCTTCCACATGCTTGTAGTGTAAAATTTGTTTAAGAGCTAAGTCGCGTATTTTTTGATTACCTTCAAATAAAATTGCTATTAAGACGTTTTTTGAGTGAGTCTAAGTACTACATATTGAGTCCAACGAATGAATTTACAAAATAAATCACTAGCGTACACGACAGAGTTGTAATGCTTAATATTTCAGATCGTTATAATGGAGAAGAAACATACACTAATGCAGTGGCCTGTTTAATAGCATTTCTAAAACACATATGTTATACATTTAAATGATTATCAAACTTAACTCTTTTGGATAATGCATATTTATAATATGGAATTTTAGATTCTTTCAATTCATACAAAATTTATTTATACCAAAACAAAGATGGTGTATCAAATCCAGAATATTTCCTAAAAACTCCAAAAGATATTTATTTGTCAAATTTCTTTACGATATTTGTATAAGCGAACAAAAATCAGTCGAATTTTGCACCAAACACGTTCGGTGGTTGATTTGATCAAATTTCTTGCAGTGGTGGGGAACGCTAAAAAACCGCCAAACACCAAATTTGATTAAGATATCTTTATAAAGAAACAAAACACAACGAATTTCGTAGAAAACCCGATTTTTTGACCGATCGGCTCGATGGGAGCTATATAATATAGTCAATCGATTTTGATTTAATTCGGTAGAATGCGTGGAAACTCTAAATAATTTCCGTATGCCAACTTTGGTTACGATATCTTCATAAACAAACGAAACAAAACTAACTTTGCACAAAATCACGTTTTTTGGACAGATCGGTCCTTTGGAAGATATATGATATAGTACACCGATTTTCATAAAATTTGTTACAGTGCTTGAGAGCTATGAAAAAATGAAATATTCGTCAATTTTCGCTTCCTAATGTCAATTTTTCCAAAAAAAATATTTAAAAATTAAAAAAATACACAAGAGCACAGTCTGGCGGCGCTCAAAATTAAAAAAAAAAATGTCAAAATTGGATTCCTCGACCTCAAAAACCCCCAAATATACAATTGGTTAGAGAAAAAAGATTTTTTAATGTTTTGACAAAAACCTATTTTGAAAAATGCAATACAGTCGAGGCGGTGCCCGACAGTGTAATACCCTGTACCTTTTTTCTCGAAAAAAGATTTATTCCTGCATATTCTTTCTAAGAACTTTCCAATTGGAAATTTTTTTTTTTGGTGCAAAACGATATTTATACCCATAAATTCCGCAAATCTTAACCGATTTTGATAAAAATCGAAGTTGAAGTCAAACAAGTTATTAAAGTATATGGGTAAGTTTCAAGGGGATATGTTGAAGGTTGTGGGAGAAAACACGGTAAATCGATTGCGGGGGCGCCGCATTGATAAAATTTGGATGTGGATTTGTTCATTAGAGCCACATGAATCAGCTAACACATAACAGCTAAATTGGTGGCTCTAGGTCATTTGTTACTATAATTACGTAGAGTCGAATATTGATGCAGTTTTTGGCAAGGGGAGGTGAAATTTATACATTTTAGACTATAACATTTGTTGTATTTGTCCGATTTTATTTATTTTTGACAAACAGATGCATGTAATCACAACGCATCGTTCTGTTAAGTTTCAGATTAAAATACTAAGCGGTGTAGCTAAAAGCCGCACTCTGCTACGGGGCAATGGGGTAAGATATTGACATGATTCAACAAACAGCTGGTAAAGTTTCGTATCTCTAGCTCTTAAAGTCTCCGAGATCTAGGTGTTCATTCAGACGGAAATGGCTCAATTGCTACCCGAGGTTATAAAAGGCATTTCGCTATAAAGGACTTGGAGTCTGTCACGCCACCTTTACTACGCTACATAAACTACACAAAATTTAGTATATCACTACATTGCAGTTAAATCTGGTATATTTCTTAAGAACTCCAAAAGATATTTGATAGCCAAACTTGGTTACAATTTCTTCACAAACAAATAAAAACCAGCCGAATTTTGCACCAAAAAAGTTTGTTTGATAGATCGATCCTAGGGAAGCTATATGATATATGTCAAACGATCATGATCAAATTTGGGAACCCCTATGGGATCTAATTCAAATAACCCCGATATCCAAAAAATGAACTTGTCTCTCGTCACATAATAAGCCATCTATTCTGAAAATTTGCTCTAGCTCTTACCATCTCTGAGATCAAGGTGACAGACAGACGGACATGGGTATATCGACTTTTCTTGTCACCCTGATCATACTTTAGGTACTTTGGGGGTCTCCGAAGGTACAGGGTATAAACATTAGTAAATTGTTCGGATCTTTTTTAAAATGTGCATATCTTTTTTCAAAAATATGTGTGATTTCCATTTAAAGTTTGAGTGGCTTTCCCCAAGTCTCCATCCAACCCAACAGCCATTTTATAGCGGCATCAGTTGACCAAGCTCAGTTTTCCCATTTTTATTCTTATCAGATCTTCAGATTAGGTGCGTTACCTACCGCTGGTAGAAATAGGTAATCGGCGATGAAGACGACAGGGCGCTTTCCTCGGAAAAGCATGCAGATGTCGATGTTGTTTCTAGTATTGTAAAGCGGCGGTGGGCACGCAGTGGCTCATTTTACTCTCGCGGTGCTCATTTTATTATTTTCGGCAAGAGTTACAAAAACAAAATGCACCCAGTGTATTGAGGATTTCTTTTTATAGTGCTCGCGCATGATGCAATGAATTTCACAAGGTGCCGCGAAGCAGTGCTCGAATTTGGTTGCGCAGAAAATACCAATTTTAATCAAACTTCATAGACTACTACAAAAAAAAACTTTTTCTTTTTTAAAATATCGCAACTAAATTAATGTCAGTTTAGTTTTGTATAATTCAGCCAGTTGGTGTCACAAGGGGAATAAAGTATAACCCAAGCCAGGGTACGCGCCGTAATTGTGATTTCTTCTGGAAGTGCGACAACACTCTCCACGTGAGGGCGGCTGGAAGCAGGCCCATGGTACGGTCATGTCTCTGCCATGGGTGCTGACTAATTGTAGTTCGGGCGAGAGTAGAAAACTCTATAAAATTACCCCAATCCAAGGTGGAACAGCAAAGGCTGATGGATGAATGGCTGAGGGGGTCTCAGTCATTACTTTGCGAACTCTGGATGCCTGCCGACCTCCAGTTTTAATAAATGGCTTCCCGCGGTACCCGAGCTATGCCGCGGGTGACTCACCCCTTCCCGACTTCTCGTGGGTCCAAAAATTAATTCTAATACAAACTTAAAAAACACAAAATCTTTAACAAAACAAGAGAACGTAACTCGCCAAAATACGGAAGGGACGAAGCTCCCGTTACAAAAAGCTAATAGCGCGGTGAGAAAGGAACCTGTGGGTGTCCTTTCCTTCTCGGACTGTGCCGGTAAGGGTAAGACGGCAAACCCCCCAGCACGACTTAAAAGCAAAGCCAAGCGCCAAAGGTCTGCAGAGGATTCTGCACCACCATCGAAGCGGACGCGACCCCAGCCTCTGAACCGCTCCATCGCGGAAGTGACGAAGGATAAGATCCTCCTTGGTGTCCTGGACAAGGTGTCTCTGCCTCGCTCGGCAGAGGCCTATAAAAAGGCCATTGCAGCTCTCGGAGAAGTCTATCCGGGAGCTAAGCCCTTGGCGGTGGACTGGAAGGATGTCCCCTTTAGACCCAGAGCCCGCGTATGGGTCTCGGCGAAACCGGAGGATCCCGAAAAGATCCTCAAGCTGTTTCAGGTTTGTAATCCAAACCTGAAAACAGATGATTGGCGGATTGCCAAGGTCGAAGATGCGGTGGGCCCATCACAGCAAGTGATGCTCATCATGAACAAGGAGTCAGCTGAAGCCTTAGGTGAGGTGGACGGTACCGTAAGGTACGGCTACAAACGGGCTGTGATTCGGGTGTACCGTACAGACACTACGGGCGGCAAGCAAACCACACCAGAACCACAGCTTGAGGATCCAGAACCGCTCATTCCAGTAGAAATGAGCGAGGATGAGGACATACTGGAGGGGTATGTCTCGGAGTCGTCGGAGCTTGCAAGAGAGCTCTCCAAGCTAGGCCATAGAGACGACGACTCTATCCTCGAAGACACAGACGAGGAGGAGGCCAACAATACGGTGGTGGAGGTTAATCCTGAAGATGTCGATAAGACTTCTTCAAATTAATCTCCACCACTCCATGGCAGCTTCGGCTGCATTATTGCTTCGCCTCAGCCAAGGCGAAGTCGATGTCGTCCTCATCCAGGAACCATGGCCTGATCTCTGGTTTGAGGACAAAAGATTATAAGCTATTAGTAGCTCAACACTCAGGTAAAGCTCGTACCTGCATTTTAGCAAAAAGGCACCTGCCCATATTTTTGCTCTCACATTACAGTGATGGAGACAACACCGCTGCAAGTCTCGAGTTGGCATCCGGCACTATTAGGGTGAGCTCCTGCTACATGGCTTATGAGCAGAGCGATCCCCCACCACTAGGGGCTAGGAGCCTTATCAGAGACAGCGATGTAGACAACAGTGACCTGATTATGGGGTGCGACACCAATGCACATCACACTCAGTGGGGAAGCACTGACATAAATGGGCGAGGTGAGATACTTTTCGACTACATCTTATCTACTAACATGCTGATATGTAATAGAGGTAATGACCCTAGCTTCATTATTAAAAATAGGAAAGAAGTCCTAGACATTACCTTGGCATCAAACTCTCTATACCAGAGGGTCCGGGACTGGAGGGTCCTCAACGACCACTCCTTCTCGGATCATCGGTACATAGAGACGCTGATATCCGTAACCCCACCCTCTATAGGGAAATTAAGGAACCCCCGGTCGGCAAACTGGGGGCTCTTTGATCATGGGTAGTACTCTTCCTCCGGATCCTCCAAGTGGACCCATTTCGGTGGAGTTCAATAACACCCAGGTCGACACTTTAACAAGAGTATGTAATTATGCGTTCAATAAATCTTGTAGACTTAGTACACCAAGGGGGAAAGCAAAACCTCCCTGGTGGTCATCAGAAATTGAGCAACTCCGGCACAAAGGATGACGTATTCTCATGGATTGAGTATAAATTCAGCCTCTCAAAGTATAAGAAGGCGCTCCAAAAGGCAAAACGGTCTTCTTGGCAGCTCTTCTGCTCAGAAATTGAAAGCACCACTGATGCTGCAAGGCTCAGGAAGGTGCTGTCCAAATGTCCACACTTGGATACCTTCAAGATTCCAATGGGGATTAGACCACTTCAAGCGAGGAACCGCTAAAATTAATCACACACACTCACTTTCCGGGCTGCTCGATCGCCAAGCCACCGGAGATCAGCCCCTTGTCAGACTCGACATGTATTCACATAAACCTGTTCACTCATGATAAGGTTGAATGGGCTATACACAGTTTCAAGCCCTATAAATCGCCAGGGCCAGACAATATTATCCCGGCGCAATTACATCATGGGGGAAAATCTGTCGTACGTTGGTTGACGGATATTTTCCACAGAACTTTGGTCACAGGGATTATCCCGAAAGCGTGGCTTATATCAAGAGTAGTCTACATTCGCAAGGCAGGGAAGGCTACACACACTCTTCCGAATGATTTTCGGCCCATAAGTCTTTCATCGTTTCTACTTAAGACGATGGAAAGATTACTTGGTCTACATCTGAGGAACACTATTCCTCAATCCCGAATGTCAGACTCGCAACATGCATACAAAAAAGTCAGCTCCACGGAGACGGCCCTACATTCGGTGATCTCAGGAGTTGAGAAATCACTTCACCACTAAGAATTTTCACTTGTGGCATTCTTGGATATTGAAGGTGCTTTTAACAATGTCACACCCGAGACTATCACCGACGCACTAAGGAAACCTAGCGTGGAAGCTCGGCTAGTCAGCCTTATTGAGCAGATGCTTAGATGTAGAGTCATTCAAGCCTCTCTGGGGACTTCTAGTATCGAAAAACAGGGGAACACCGCAAGGGGGAGTTCTATCCCCCTTCCTCTGGAACATTGCCATTAACGGACTTCTGCGCACCCTGGAGGGGGTTGGCTACAACATAACAGCGTACGCTGATGACGTAGCAGTTGCTTTCTCGGGCAAATACCCTCAAAAACTCTGCGAGCGCATGACCAACGCCCTGCAAACGCTCTCAAAATGGACTACGGCCAGCGGTTTGGGAGTCAATCCTGACCATTCGAAGCTTATGCTCTTCACCAGGAGGTATAAGGTTCCTACTCTCATCAATCCCAAGCTCAATGGTATCACCTAACCATTGAGCGACTCAGCCAGATACCTGGGGCTAGTCCTTGACAGCAAACTGGACTGGAACCTAAATACGGAAGATCGTAAAAAAAAGCTACGATCGCCCTTTATACATGTACGAAAGCCATTGGACTTAAATGGGGCATGTCTCCAAATATAGTCCACTGGCTGTACACCGCTATTGTCAGACCGATCCTCCTATATGGAGTCTCAATATGGTGGCCAACATTAGACAAAAAGGCCAACCTTAAAAAGCTGAGTAACGCTCAGCGGACTGCAGAACTGACCATAAGCGGGGCTTTTTGCTCCACACCTAACGAAGCACTATATGCTATACTTAACCTCCTGCCTTTGGACAAGGTGGGCAAACAATCACCCGTTCTATCGGCTTTACGTATGAGAGAGGCAAATAAATGGAAAGATCTTGACTTTGGTCATGCCATGATTCTCAAGGGCAACCCCTAGTTCCCAAGAGTACGGACTATTGCTCTCCGCAGGAACACTTTGCAACTAACTTCAAAACTCATATCCCAACCAGGGATGAGTGGAGTTTAGGAGTACCAGGCCCAGCGCACAGTGGTTCCGTCCATAGGCCAAAAATAAAAAAAATGACCACAAAATATTTTGACAAAAAAGAAACCAATTGACTCTAAAATGTTCAAACTTATTAATGGCATACCAGTTTTTTCTGGAAATCTAACGGGACTTTCTAAAAAAAACAATCAAAGCATGAACACGTGCTCATTTTTGCAACATTGCTGCGCTTGGTATGTTTTTTTTCAAAGCAAAATCGAACTTCAAAGTGGTCAAACGTTTGGCAGAGTGTAACAATATAAATAATTTAAAATTAATTTTGAAGTTGAAGGTATTTACTGTAAATTCAGATATTAATAATTATCTTATTTGTGATATTCTTCTTATAAAATTAATATAATGGAATTAACCTTTTTTGTGTTTTTTATGTTTAGTTGAAGTTTTAGTTGTGATCCCACATAATTCCACAATTGGTTTGTGTGTCACTATATTTGTCTTAGTTTTAAGGTAATATATGTGTTAAATTTAGCTGCAGAAATTTGCAGATGTGTGTAGAATCGTAATTTTACTAACGCCGTCTTAGTCGGCAGAGTCGATTTTTTTTTTGCCTAATGTGCTGTTGTGTGCCATCAGAAATGAAAAATTTGAAAAAGTGCTTAAAAAAAAGGTTGATAAAACACGTTATGAGTTTGGGTTGTCTCCGTTGCATTCATATATTCGGTTTTTTGAATATTTTTTACATGTGTCATACAAATTGCATCTGAAAAGTTGGCGAATTTGTACACCAGAAGGAATACTTGCCCTTATGAAAAGAAAAAAGGATCTTCAAAAAGACGTCCGTGCAAAAATGGGATTAATAGTTGACAAACTGAAAAGTAGAGGAAGTGGAACTTCAAACGACGGTAATACTGCAAGAAGATTTTTAAGCAATACAAAACTATCTGCAGAAATTACGGAACTGGATGAAAACGTTTTAATCAGGTGTTCAACATTACTTCAATGCATGGCATCTGGCTATCGAATTAATGTTGAAAAATTCCAAGATTATGCACTTGACACAACAAAAGATCTAATAAAATTGTACCCATGGTACTACCTTCCACCATCTGTTCACAAAGTCTTAGTTCATGCCCCCGAAATAATAAGTTTTGTGCTAGTTTCGATAGGAGAGTTGTCTGAAGAAGCTGCAGAATCTAAAACAAGGATATTAAAAAATTTAGAGAGCAGCACACAAGAAAAATGTCACGTGTAGCTACAAATACCGATTTAATAAATAGATTGCTCGTAAGCTCAGACCCCTTTATTACTGGGCAAAGAAAATTGACTTGTACAAAAAAATCAAAGTTATTAAATAGTGCATTCAATTTGTTATTAGATGATTAAGATAGAAATTATAAGAATTATGATTGTTTTTTTTTTTTAATCTGCAAAGAATTTTTGTTTCCTTAATTTTTTGATTATTGTTTTTCATTTCTTTATTTTGTATTTTGAATGATATGTATGAATAAAATTACGCCCATTTTTTCTTAAAATATTACATATAGATATTAACAATAAAATAATATGTATAATCAAAATAAATTAAAATAAAATCTCTACTGAATGTATATTTAAAATTTGTCCCGATCGTTTGTATGGGAGCTATAGGATATAGTCGTACGATTTGCCCAATTTTTTTATAATATGTTTAGATAATTTTTCTAGATTTTTGGTAAAAATTTCATAACGATATCACCACTAGAAGTATTTTTGGCCGCGGCTCCATACAAGCCGAACCACTGTGCAGCGGGCTCTTTAAAGATTTTCACGGACGGTTCCAAGCTGGACGACCGTGTGGGTGGTGGCGTCTACATTGAGGAATTCAATGTAAGAACAGCTTTCCGACTCCCGGATCCCTGCAGTGTCTTTCATGAAGAGGTCATTGCGATCCAGGAGGCTCTGACAACAATAAGAAACTTACGAGTACGAAATGAGAACATATGTATCTACTCGGACAGCCAGGCGGCTATTAAGTCCCTTGCCTCGTTGACTTCGTGCATGAAGTCATTGAACAACTGCCGCTTGTCTCTGGAGGAGATGGCTGAGCAGTTTTCAATTAACCTCATATGGGTCCCAGGACATAGGGATATCGAGGGCAACTGTATTGCGAATGAGCTGGCTAGACGAGGAACTAGCAGCATCCTCCTTCAAGACAAGGAGGGCCTGGGTATACCCATGGCCAGCTACAAACTGAGAATACGAAATTACTTCGATGTCGTTGCAAACCAAATGTGGAATCGGACATCGAACACGTGTAGGATATCTCGGCAAACATGGCCGACATACTGCAAGAAAAGAACTAGAGAACTTTGCCGCCTAAATAGAGCCCAATGCTCGAACGTCATCCGTGCTATCACCGGACATTGGATGGTGGGAATTCATGCACAAAGGCTTAACGCTCCTCATCATGACTTCTGTAGTAGCTGTGGCGATGAGGAGGAGCTAGGGACAGTAGAACACCTTTTCTGCCACTGCCCTGGACTGTGCAGGACAAGATTCCGTTTTCTAAAGTCACACTTCCTTGATGACTTGTCTCAGCTCTCGGAACAGATTCCAAAATGCCTCTTAAGGTTCACTCAGGCCGCCGAATGGCTGTGACTAATCTCATATAGGAGACCTCGTGAGTGGGGAAGAGTGGTGAACGGTCCACCGTAGCGGTATCACAACGGGCCAATTCTTGGCCAACGTGAGTTGGGACTATGAGTCCTATGTAACTTTTTACATTTGTGTGAAGCTACATCAAAGTTGTTCCGCTATTCCATATAGCTACCATACAAAAATTCAACCCTTGCTCTCACTAACAGAAACACAATAACGGACCTGCGCAGTGCCTGGCCTTCTAATTGTTGGATCGTAGTGCTCGCGGACGAAAATTTCATTCCCACCGCTGGTAAACCATCCAGTTCGTTCATAAGTGCTAAATACTTTATTTAGAACTAGTATGAACCGAAAAACAACACTTTATTTGCACTCGAGGTAATTAGTAAAATAACAATATTATACATGCATATAAATAATTATTATTGTTTTTATCGGCCATGAGATGTCGTTTTATTTTAAATTGACATTAATTAAAATTAATTAATTTGGATAAAATTTTTTTTTCATTTCAATGGATATTCGCATATTGACCCACTTATCATGTTTCAATGAGAAGTTTCTACATTAGTAACACAATGCACTTACGAAAAATGTATGGGACATTATACTTTTTAATAACGTACCGATGGGTCTTATCTATTGACAGATGACATAGTAAAATAAAATGATTTTGAAAACAAAATTGACACTCAGTATAGTTAATTTGATATCCCAGGACAAAAACGAATTATGCCCTAAAAACTTTTGGTAATTATAGCTGTTGTATCTTCATTGATATTATCAAACACCAAGTAATAATTTTTTGTATGAGATGACAATTCTATGTACAGGGATGTACAGGGTGGCGCAAAAGAAATCAACCCTATTGGAAGATGCTCTCATTTTTGTAAATGGCCGCCAATATCAAATCTGTTTTGACACTTGTGGACTAGACAGATACAGAATACAAGTGAATAAGCCATGGAGCGATACACTCCCCAAGAACGCGGAATAATTGTGTCTATTTTTTTTGCGTAACAATTCGTCTGTGGTGTTGGCGCAGCGCGAATTCCGTCGCCGATTTCCCGGCCTTCCGACACCAACTGCGCAAACACTGCGCCGTTTAGCCACTAATCTTGAAGAGTATGGGACCACACGAGACGTTGCCAAGAGTGGCCGGCCCCGGAGCGCCCGTTCTGCCGAAAATATCGCCGCTGTAGCCGAGGACGTCGAAGTGAGCCCCGAAACATCGACCAGACGACGTGCCACGCAATTGGGCCTCAGCCGGCGGTCCCTGCAACGAATTTTGGTCATTTTTGGTCAATTTTGGAATTTCATTTAGAAAAAAAATAAGAGCCAAACAACATCGGATGACTTCTTTTGCGCCACCTTGTACATACTTGCATTTAAATTTTTTGATATTATGTAACTGCCTTTTAATCCTATCCTAATAGTCTTATCTTTAGCTTTAAATTAGTTTTTTAAGTAGGTTAATGAGATAATCTCTTCAGTTGATTTTTTGAATTTTTTCCACAATCTGTATATCAAAATCCTATCATTGTATATTTTTCTTATGTCACAATATTATAACTAAGTAGAAAAGGTTATTAGTACCTGAACTCTTCAAATTCTATATTTAAAATCAAGTTAACTGTCAATATTATAAATTAAACCGTGGAATAAATTGAAATTGAAAAAAATAATTAGTAGGTTAGTTATAACTTTAGTCTAAGCTCTTTTGCAAGGTTTTTCACCAGCCTCTTTTTCCTTTCCTTTCATAAAATATTAATAATTAATTGTAATTTTACAGTTGTTAAGATTTAAAAAATCCATATCCTTTTACTAGCTTTAAGTAAATCTTATACTTTCTTTGGCAATATTGCAACCCTTTGAAATTTAAAATATTATGTAACTGCATATATAGTACATAGAAGAGCAAAAACCAATACATATGAAAGAAAATCATAAAAACATTCAAAGTGCACCGTTTTTTCATATTATTATGTGCACTGAAACAAATTGTATATACTCTTATAAATGTTTCGATCTCCGTTGTAACCATTTTTTCTTTGCAAGCTATGCCTTAATACTCACATTTAACACGTGGTGCACAAAAATTTCGTGTCCGCGATCAATCCCATGCCCTTTTTTGTAAGTGCAAGAGTCAGACAGCACAATCGAGAAACAACAACAAAATTACACTGAAAATCAGTGGGCTAACAACAAATTTACGCAAGGGTTTTTTCTGTGACCATGAGCTCAGAGAGCGAAGAGAGTAAGAGAGAACTTGCGAAATTGTTTTTGTAATTTACATTGGCATTGAGTGATATTAAGTTAGGGCCGTACATGTACACGCGCATTGCTGCTTATGCCCATGAGCCATTACAAAAACAAAAAGAGCCAGATGGACTATGGGTATGGGCACCCCTGAAATTATGCAAAACGAGGGTGACAGGGTGACTAGAGAAGCCGCTATACCCATGTCCGTCTATCCATCCATCCGTCTGTCTGTATGAACCTCTAGATCCCAGAGATTGTAGCATGAAATGGAGCAATCAAGCCTTCAAATTGGGCCCTTAGGCTATTTCGGAGCACCTCGGAAAAAACAAAAAGTTTAAAAGGCATAAATGTTTTTTTTTTTTAAATCGGTTGACTATATCATAACATATATAGCCCCTATAGGACAGATCAGTAAAAAGTTGTTTTTAGGGAATAATTGATTTTTCTATGAAGATATCGTTACCAAATTTGGCGTCCGAAAGTTTTTTCAAGGTCCCGAAACGCAGTATCAAAAATCAAAGCAGATTGACTTTACCATATAGCCGTACCATAGGACCGATCTACAAAAAAAAAATGTTTTCCGGGAATAATTTGCTTGTTTATGAAGATGTCGTAACCAAACTTGATGTTCGTAAGTATTTTTTATAAAATTCGGTTTACTATATCATGTATAGGAACGATCGAATAAACATAATTAGTTTGTTTTTCCTTTATTTATGAAGGAATTGTAACCAAATTTGGCAAATGTTTTTTTTTTTTAATTTACTAATGTACCGAATTTCATTGCAATGTTATGGTACAGGGTATCTTAAAGTCGTCCATACCCGTCTTCCACATACGTCATCATTTTTATGTGGCCGTTATAATATTACTGCGAAGTATTACAGCAAAAATTAAGAAAATCAGACAAATACAACGAAAGTTATTGTAAAAAATGTACTAAATTCACACCCCTTGCCAATAAACTGCATCAGTATTTGACCCAACGTAATTATGGTAACAAGTTACTTAGAGCCACCAAGAAACACGTCCGATTTAATGGAGGTAAAGAGTACACTAGCAGTCCATTTGAGTCTTTTGCAACTGATGAACCACGTGTAGCAGACACCCTTATAGACCACGTTGGGCCATGTAGTAAACGTATCGCGATTTACTATCTTTGCGTATACCGTTTCGGGGGATATCATTATTAATAAGAAAAAAGTTATTTTCTTGTGCAAGATATTAAGTTTAAGTTCATACATACATATGTATGTCATATCAGCATTTTATACTTAACTAATAAACTTTGAAAAACTCAAAACAGGACTCCCAACCAACCATCAATACCATCGGTTTAGCATCCGAAATGGTATTATAGGGGATATTATAGCATTTACAGGTATAGACGAAGAACCCTCACAACTTCGCCCATTGTGAGCACGTTAGGCTATGTACGTTACAAAAGTTTTTTCAAACACAAAATAAAAAGTTTGAATACTCGCCTATTCGAAATATATTTTTTAATCTTCAACTGAAAAAAAAGTTCTGCTTCAATTATAGTTAAAAAAAATATACTTTGGACGGTTGTTTACAAACATAAGGTATATTTGCTTTGCTAACACAAGAAAAACACTAAATAATACCGAAAACAGCGTTCAAAAGGGATGACTGCCGAATGCACTATAACCTAACAGCCGATGTTCCATAAGGGCCAGATCAAGGACCTGTTCTGCGGAGTAAAGCATACAACGGAATCGAACGACTTGGTCTCCCTCAAGAAAGCACATTTTTTGGATTTGCAGACGTATCTGGCGTTGTAGCAAAACCCGTGAAAGAAGTATAGAGTGCTTGGCTAGACACAAAACGGAAGCAGTGCCTATTTCAAGCAAGCAGACGGTGGAGAATATGACCAAACAGAACGGCAACGTTACTGTCCGGTTAAAATCATGCATTAGATACCTGGGGGTCAAGTTGGACAACAGTACGCCAGTAAAACGGCAGCTGGCAGGCAAACTGCTCTTGCTCGAAGAGACGAAATCTAGTATTTTATTGTTGCACTCTTATTTTTTTGAGCACCACATGAACGCAAACTATTTCAATATCGCCCTTTGGGCTTGCCCCCTCAGGCACAATACCTTTTTGGCTTTCTTTCAACCAAGAAACTTCGCGTGCTTACGTTACTTGGACGATGTTTAGAAGGAATCTTCATATTTTAGTGTTAAAAGTTTTCCAAGCAAATAAGGGCTCATAAGTATTTCAAAGTAAATACGTATCCGGATTGGATAATAAATTGCTGTTTCGGATTCGAAGAATCTTGAGTTAAAATAAAATGTTTTTATAACGTTCTCAATGAGACTACGACAGGTTGACAGATAACCTCGCCAATGTTTCATCTAAAGGCATATATACCTAACAGGTAGAATACGACGGTTCTGTTAAAGTCCTAACGAAATGCTTCTGGCTAATGTGAATTTTAGGAGACGGACGACGTGTAACAAAGTGCATAACAACACTAATATAAAAATGCTTGGGTAAGACGAGACATAATCTCCATTACACGAAACCCAGGAGTATTGCCTGGAATTTTGTTGTTGCACAGAAATTGTTAAGTGCGCCTGAAAATAGGTAACAAAAAATGTCCTATACCTTGAATTAAAAGCAAAGCCAGCAGGAGAATTTTTCACCTGGTGGCAAATTGAAGCTGCGTGTGCGTATGTGTGTTTGCCATGGCCACAACATGTGACACATTTGTTGTTGCACGTTTTTACATTTTGCTGCGGAAATGATGTTCAAACACCAATATACACAGGTGCAAACACAGATGTATATATACATGTGTATATATATATACACATACATCTACGCATACAGATATAACGCTATAGGGCACGTTTTGTGCGACGTTTGCACATTACAAGGATATAACTTAATTCGTAATGAAGACGTGCCAAATGTACAGACACCCAGGAGAGCGAGCTTATGCGTGTTTTATGTGCCTGCACATACACGAACGTATCTGCTTGTATCTAAAGATGTCCCTGCAGTACGGCTGGTAGTTTATACTAAGTTTATACTAGTACCGAACTAAAAGTTTCGTTTCGATCGAGCTACTCCGTAGATTGATCAGGTAGATTGATCTCCGCGCAAAAAATGCCAAATTCGCGTTTTTCGATTTTTTTGGGGTGAATCCGGAAGTGTCGAAAAGAGCCAAATTATTATTTTGAATATAATTTTAGCACCGATTTCAACTGTTTTTGTGCAAAAATGCCGAGAACTTACAAAAAAAGCAAAACAAATCCCCGTAAACCGGTTCCAAGTTCTGATAATTTGTTGAAAATGCTAAAGGCAGTGAAAATCGACAAAAGGAGTGCTGTGTTATTCAACCTATTTTTTACCTAAAATAAAGAAATAAAATGTTTGCGATGAAATTTTATGGAGGTTTTTTTCATTTTTGGACACTTCTGGATTCATCCCAAAAAAATCGAAAAACGCGAATTTGGCATTTTTTGCTCGGAGATCAATCTACCTGACAAAAAATCTTCATCTATCTGAAATTTTAACCCAATGTAGCTTATTCAATGCCCTGAACGACACAATTTTCAATTATGAAAAAAAAAAACATTTTTTGTCACTTGTCTTTACTTTTCATTATTTTTTTTTACTTTTTCCTTTATAGCAGCCGTCGCGTTAAGTTGTGTTTCCCGTATTATAAAAGCTTAATGAAATTGTTCTTTGTTGTTGTCCATGGTGGAAAAAGTTACAATTTTGCCTAACCAAATGGGGTCTATGCTTAGTAAAATGAATCCTTAGAAAGGTATTGAAATCGAAAAATATTTCGTATAAATGTTTCCACGCATATTCTTTTAGTCTTTTATTCAGTTTGATGATATTTCAGAAGCCATAAGAGCAAGTGAAGTTTGGCGGAGCACCAGTTGCGCAATGTAATGCAAATCCAAATCCAATTCAATTCATTTAATTTAGTTGTAAGATTTTGCATTTATAAAAAGTTTAAATATGAAAATACTCATTGATGAAATTGTATTTTGATTATATAAAATAAATTTTTGCGTTTAAAGGCCTATACGCAGCACGTGAAAAAATGAAAAACTTCATATAAATAAAAAGTCGCGAAAAATTGCGATCAAAAATTTTTGACAATGAGACGCAGATAAAAAAACAAAACAGTGTTGTCTAAAAATGCTAACTAACAACAGCTTTGTTTTCTTTAAATTGAACAAGAAATGTACACAATTGTGTTGGAATATTAGTCCAATAGAAAATACATACATCTTTGAAAAATCTTCCACTTTCTGCTCTGCCCTTAAAATAAGGGATCACCCAGACACTTCTGTTCCTGCGCCGTCCCTCTTCCTGTTGTTATTTTTTCCCAGCCAACCTTTTTACAATTAGGTAGGCAGTCAGACTTGCATTGTTTATACTAAGTAATGTTAACAATACTTATTGATTCAAATCCATGTTTATTTTATTTAAGTCTTTGTCTTATTTCGCGCGCTTAATTTTTGTAAACATAAAGCAGCTGATTATAATTTGAGTCTCCCACATTAACCCAAAGTATAGGAAAAAATATCGATTAATGGCACAAAAAAACGATAATTCGATAAAAATAGCACTTTGACTGCTATGCACACACTGGTGGCTCCATCTGAAATAATATAAAATAGTTTCCATATGGAATTTTTCGAACTGCGTAGACCCCTTAAATGGAAACTATAGTATACTGCAGTAACCACTATTATACAGTCTCGGACACGTATACATTACCGAACTGGTCCCTTTGTACTATATACCGAACTGTATACCACTCATCCGATGCGGTATACAGTATACAGAACTGTGTAGCGAGGGACAGTTATACATATACATACACCCTATGACATGCCAATGTTAAAGTATGCAGTTAAAAGCATTGCTGGTGGATTGGCGTCGGACCAGTCATATATACCAATAGACTAGTCGTTTCCCTAGTTCCGTACTAGTACGCCGTACTGCAGGGGTTTTCGTGTGCATGTGTGAATGCTGCTTTAAAACAACAATATTTAATCAATCAATCAAATCCATCAAGAAATTTCCGTAAATTAGTCAAGCTGATGATTTAATGCGCCATTCAGAAGTGTGTGTGTTTTTTTTTCAATACTTCTCATTTCAATTTCAATTTAGCTCGTCGGTACGACAAATATGTTTATGCCTATAAGATTTCTTTAATGTTTGTTCTTAACACCAAGATTATCTTACCGTCACCTCAGGTGGTATTTAAATTGAAGATTAGTTGTCATATGTCATTTCTGTTCGAAATTCTTCACAGCTATACACATTAAAAATGATTTAGATCGGATGAAAACTTCAACGATAAATAAAAAAAATATTAAACATTACCATTAAACAAAACAATCGTAAGTTCCCCTACTGTATGAACACCTAGATTTCTGAGACTATAAGAGCTTGAGACCCGCTAGTACCCATAGGCCTTGAGAAGTTGAAGTTTTTTAAGCCATATGAATATCATACCGAAAGCTATGCGTCGTATTTTCTCTCATCTGTGTTCCAAAAATGAAGAAATTCGGAACAATACCTCAAAAGTTGTTGTCAAAAATCTACTCATTTCAGCCCCCTTTGCCTATAAACTGCAATTATATTTTTGGTAAGAACATTCATGCGTCCCTTATAAACAACATACATAGAAATATTATCGATGCGACCAGATATATCTTTTATATCTTTTCCAATAGCTGTCTTTATATTACCAGCCTAAAAGTGCAAGAAAGAGAACTGTTAATTGTTTTGTTTTAAATATTATCATGAACACAGATAAATGAATCGTGACGTTTTTGATGGTATCCGGTTGAATGTTTCCATTGTTTCCTTATAACAATCCGAACAAACCATTTTTTGAGCAAAGAGCGGCAGGTTTTGACGACTTGAGCCACGGAAAACTCTTTGTAGTGTTGCTCTAAATAATCCGCAGATTAAAATTATCAAACCTCTAAATCATACCTGCTTCTCCTTTTTAGAAATCTATCTATATATGTATATAAATATCAGCCTGAAGGCCTATGTTGCTCTGGCTTTAAACTAATTTTGTTCCCTACAATTAATTCTAGGTTACAATACTGGAATAATGGAATAATAAAATATATAAATATAATAAAAATTTTATTCCTGCATATTTCTTTGGAACATTTTTTTTTTGGTGTACCTATAAGCTCCGTAAATTCGTACCGATTTTGATGAGAATCGAAAGTTACGTCAAAGAAGTTATTTAAAGTATATGGAGCAAGTTTCATGTTGATATGTTGAGGGGTGTGGGAGAAAACACGGTTAATAGATTGCGGGGCGTGGGGGGTCCGAATAGATCAAATTTGGGTGTGGATTTGTTTATTGAGCCACATGAATCAGCTTACCAAAATTGGTGGTCACTTGTTACCATAATTACGTGGAGTCATATATTGATGCAGTTTATTGGCAAGGGAAGGTGAAATGTAACCACAACGCATCGCGGTGTGGCTAAAAACCGCGAAAATTTGCTGCGGGGGAACGGTAGAAGATATTGACATGATTCAACAAACTTCAACTTCTCAGGAAACATACGCACCAGCTGGTAAAGTTTCGTATCTCTCTCAGACAGACGGACGGACAACCGGACATGGCTCAATCGCTACCCGAGGTTATGATAAGCATTTTGGTATAAAGAACTTGGGGTCTGCCACGCCTCCTTCTGTCCGTTACATACATTGCACAAATCTAGTATACCCTTTGTTCCTATAGTAGGTACAGGGTATAAACATAACAAAACCACTTGTTACCAAATAAGAAATTTTTTTAAAAAAATGTTTGTTTTTAACTTTTTATATTTAATAAGGCTGCCTTTGGGTTTTAAAGCAATGCCATAAAATTTTGTTTACCAATCTTTTGATATTCTAGGGGTCAATCTTCCCCAGCTGTATAAGAATAAATGCTTTTAATGATTCCCTGGGTGTTATTTAGTCTACCTTTATGTTAATTCAATCAAATACCAATGGGATGTTAGTTCGAAGACTGGAGTAGAGGTTTCAGTTGCTTTTAATTTTATTAAAATCAGCTGTTAACTCCAGTTGGTATAGACAAAATTTATGTCCCTGTGCCAAAAAGATCCCTAAAAAACTGAGTGAACTGTGTAGATACAGGGTCTTTTATATTGGGGCCGACACGACTAAAAAATAAAACAAATTTCAGGGAATATCATGGTCGGGATGACTTAAAAATAATTTAGAATGCCTTACGGGGGTTCAGAGTGTGGAGCCCCCTAGCTTTTCCATGGTTCCCTGGCCCTGTCCCACTGACAATGATATGGTCAAGCACCAACAGCAATCATATACAGAGAGAGGCCAAGAAGCGAAAAACCGTCTGGTATAAAAGTGGGTTACTGTAAGCTTTGCCCATTGTTTTGGTCGTAGTTATTATCATCAATTAGTTGTTGTTTGCTTTTTTTTTACGCTTTTGTTTTGAAGTGTTCAAGTTTAAGTTTCGTCTTTGGCACAGTGATGCAAAAGTTGTGGAACTGCGCTTTTTTGGATTTACATAAATATTGATCATACTTTTTTATTGCCTGAACCGAAGGTATAAAGGCATGTAACAGGCAGAAGAATACCTTGTTGCAAAGAATATAAAAAGAAGAAATTATTGTAGTCGATCAAAAAAAAAATATGGGCGTAAACTGCACAACATACACTTTATATATAAAATCATTTGCAAAGAAGTTACATTCACCAAAATAGGTGCGTAGCCTCATTTGGAGGAAAATATAAATTTATCCTGAAACTATTTGGAAATTTATGCATCAAATTTGAATAACTATATTTCGAAATTTGTAAGTGTTCAGACCCAAAATGGTTGTTAATTAGTTAACTAAAACTTAGATTTAAATAAATATTAACCCATATAGTTTCCAAACATTATGATTAGTTTTGATGCCGAAGTTAATTAAAGACCCTATGTTGCGAAGAGTGGGGTGGGGAGATCGCATCGATAAAATGACAATGCATTATAGTTTGGTTTATTAGGCTCACATCAGGGTATTTACAAATTTTCTAGGTCGCGTATACCGATAACAATATTTAAGAATATTCTTAACGATTCATCGAGTGTGACTTTTATAAAAACCAATTCATCAGGCTTCCATGTAAAAAACATATTTTTTGTTTGTGACATGAACAACTTATGCGACAAAAAGTTAAGAAATCCCGGTCTCCTGTACAACAAGCTTTTTGCAACATAAAAAAGATGATGGTCGCAATGATTCGTGGACGCGTTTAAACATAAATATTAAATTTAAATATATTTCCATGCACTAGTCTTTTGTTAAAATGATATGAAAATGTTACAAGTTGATGGTACTGTCAAATTAGTTCACACACACATTTTAATAATTGTAATACCTATATCCTCGAGGCCCAGACAGAGCCTAAAGTGCGGGCCTTAACCTTAATAATAATAATACTTAATTGCTCACTTTCTAGAAATACTAAAATGAAAAACTACTTTAAAGTAAACATTGGGCCATTGGACACCCTTGAGAGCTCCCGGGACCCGAGGGGAAAGGTCCTAAAAATTGTAATTAATGTAATACATTGTCTAAAAGTTCTTTGAGTAAATTGCAAAGCTCTACGCTTAACATATTTACGTAAAGATATGTCTTAAACAGCAAAGCTTACTAACTGCCCTTCAACTTGCGTTAGTTACCCTTTAACCTTTGCTGAATGAACCCCACCAATGCTGATTTTTTTTTCTCCTTATTGACCATATTGCTCATGCTTTCGACCAACTGTAAACTGTAAGCCTGATAGCTTATAGTTCATTGTTGTTCTTGGAAAAGTCTTCAATGGCATCGTCATTGTTGTCATTGTTGCTGTTGCTTTTGTGTTTTTTTCCATGCGTTGAGCTCTTGACGGTCAGTTGCAATGGTCAATGGGCAATGGGCAATAGGCAATAGGCATGCATATCGTTTGCCTTTAGCCGCTCCGGTTTGGTGCGGTTCAGTTCTGTTTGCCTCTAACACAGATCTCTCTCCCCTTGTACAGTCAGTCAGTTAGCCTTGTCAGAGCGCGCGCAACCATTGCCAATGTTGTGTGGCTTTAATAGGGGGGAGGGGTATGCCGTTTAGCTTGGCTGTTGCAAATATGCACAACATTGAACAACGTTGTTGTTTGTAAGTATCTTGTTGTTGACAACTGCGTGTTGCATTTCATGTGCCTTGAGAATTTCAGTTAGCTTTGCCAAAGGTTACAAAACAAATCAACCAAGATGATGATATCGGATTATCGGTTAGGGGCATTTTTTGTTAAGACCGACTGACTGCGAAATGTTTGGCATGAGTAAAGTAAAAGCAACGAATTTGTCTAATCTAGACAGAAATAAGGTTCAGGGATGCAAATAGCAGAATTGCGATGAGATCGGGACGGAAATCCTGAAAGTATATAATAAGTATATATTTTAAAATTTGCGAAATGGAAGGGATAACCCGCAAGATCTAAACTCTAAGCTCTAACTCTATTTCGATTTGGGTTTGTCCATCAGAACCACACGAATACCATTTTGTTCATTTTTGACACACAGTTGCAATTAACCAAGAGCCATAGCTCTATTGAGTTGCAAATAAAAATATTAAACGGTGTAACGGGGTAACATATTGACATAATTCAACTCTAGCTCTTATACTCTCCGAATCGTTACCCGAACTTATGATAAGCATTTTGGTATAAAAGACTTGCGATCGGACACGGCTCCTTCTATATGTTATATATGTACATTACACAAATCTAGTTCACTCTTTGTACCTATAGGTACAAGGTATAAAAAGTAGAACGGTCACAGTTGACATATTCCGACTGTAATAACGTGGTAACATTTTGATATAACTCTCTATATTTTCATAAATTTTTGCAAATCTGAGGCTCAACCATAGATGAATGGTAAAAGGAAGGTCTGTGTCACGTTTTAATTTTCTTTTGAGATAATTTAATTTGTTGGCGATAGTGCTAGATTAGTATAGTAAATACAACCCATAAGGGACTTTACGTTGAATTTTTTCGTAGATAATTTTAAATTTGTCTATACCTTTTGCAACCATAAATAAATTAAAACTAAATATTTACCTTTTTTTTAATTTTGTATCTGTACTTAAATTACAGTATTAATTGTATATAAAAATGATTGAAGAACACAATTTAATACAAAGTTTCCAAAACTTTACGCAATGCAAAACATTTTCTGTCTCCAGCTAAAATGCGAAACACCTTGCACACGAAGATCTTTTGTAATAATTTTTCATTTAAATGCCATAACCTGCATATAACATTGGATTTGTTTCGGCTCCACTCAAGAAAAAGGAAGGAGATGGATACCTCCTATGTATAAAATACCACTTTGTTAAAACGAATCCAATTGCATGACATTGTATGCAACGCAATCCAATTGCCGCAAACAGAACTTACCTGAAATTAAAAAGAAAAGTGAAAATTGAAAAAAAGGTAAAGGAGATTTAAATTTTTGCATGGGTTGATTTAATCTATGTTCATGTGAGCTAATTCAAAAGAATATCGGTGAGTGTTTGAGTATTTGCTTTCAATTTTTTAATTCCATTTAGAGCTCGAGCCGGCATTGAACCAGATACTTCAATAGATACACAGATGCACATAGACATTGATTGAAAAGATACTTTATGTATATGCACATGTACAGTTTTTTCTATATGAACAAATGAAATTTATTTTAGATTTAAATCATTCATGTTTTTTTAAGGCAAGACAGATATGTATCGCTATTAATATTATTTTGTAATTAGTTTTTATATAGTTTTGTGAAGCAAATGAAATCGAGCGGTATATATATTTCACATATTTACAACGACTTTTTTATACCCTATAACCAAAATGAGCAGAAGGGAAGGCATAAGAAATAAGCTAAGCCTTGTTCGCCTGTCTATCTCAAACTCGAGCCCCTCTTTATTGACACTTTATGAGTTCCAAATTTTATTAGTAAGTATCGTTTAGAAACTCTGGCAGTTCTTTTACCTAGACTACACTCAAACCAAGGGCCTTTTTTTAAAAATCAGATTATTAAAAAGCTACAACTACATAACGCTATTGGACACACCACGTTAGATCAACGCAATAAAATTTCAATTCAATTGCTAACGGCGTTCTCGGGTAATTTTAACCTAGAGTTAAATGGCGGACCTTTTGCACTATTATAGTGTATGCACCTTTGTGACTGTCCATATCGATACTCTTTGTACATGTGTTGACGCTTAAGCCATTGGCAATGTTCAAGCTGCAATTTTTGCCGCAATTGATTGCAAGCTAATAGCAAAATGGCGGCATTGAGTCGTTTTAATAGATAACGGCTTCATGAACGCCGGAATGCGGTCTCCACCACAGTTGGTGCAATTTGTTGCCTTAGCTTAGCTTCCACCGAGTTGCATTGTATCCACAATTGGACACATTTTCAAGGTCGAGTGTCAGCAACTCTCATGCGAAAGTATGAGTGCATGTGCACAACAAATTTCTAGACTGCATGTTTTTGTACCAATTGCGGGTCTCGAGCGCCTCGCCACAAAAAAATATATAATGCAATTCTATTATAGGTAAAAAGTTTTAACTAACGTTGCGCTACCGATACACCTATCGACAAACATTTAGAAATAACCGACGAAAGCTATGCGTCCAAGTGAGCGTAATAAACGCCAAGCTTTAGAACAAAGCCAACACCCAAACGCGTGTGCCACATTTGCGTATAGTATTTCTCAGCAAATAACAATAAATGGTGAGAGCTAAAGTCGGGCGTGGCCGACTTAAAGAAAGCCTGTACCATCACATTACAGCTATGGAATCTTGGTCTCCAGACGTCGCGACGTTAAGTCTTGGGGACGACACTCTTTCAACTCAGCTACTCTTATATAGTATGCTTTTGTCCTTGAGACGTTACAAATTTTCTACTCTAGAATCTATTGTAGTTCGGCTATAATGAATTTAATTTCAGGGCATATCATAGTCGGGATGTACGAAATGAATAAAGGAGGAATAAAGCTATCGAAAAAATCGGTCTAAAAGTATGCAATAGTTTATGAAGAACGGTGTAGATTGGGCGGGAGCTAGGAGAGATCTTATTTTGCATTTTCTAAAACGTTATTTTCGATTAGATTTATCTATCCCCTTTTAAATCTTGTGGCGGACGAACAATTATTTTCAAGAAGATTCGTCAGTCTAGCCAAAGAGATCCAGCACAACTGAAATAAGTGAACAAGTGGAAAATTACAACAATATTCATATCCACTTAAAAGCTAAGCTCAAAGAAGAAGGTATTTTCAATGTTCAGTAGTCGTAATTGTGAAAGAAACTTTGATTCGTCACATGATAACTGAGCAAAAGGCTCAGCCAAAGCAGTAGATTTCTACCGAATGAAGCTTAGGCGAGTTTATCAGACCACAGCATAATTCATATTAACTACGTGGAAACAGGCAGTACGATAGCCCGCGTTGCCCTCGAACGTACACACATACAATATATGTGCCTATACAGCCTTCATTTCTGTGAAAGACATATTTTATATGAATAATAAAAAAACAAATACAAAAATGTAATACAGTCGAGGCGGTGCCCGACAGTGTAATACCCTGTACCTTTTTTTCTCGAAAAAAGTTTTATTCCTGCATATTCTTTCTATGAACTTTCCAATTGGAATATTTTATTTGTTGGTGCAAAACGATATTTATACCTATAAGTTCCGCAAATTTTAACCGATTTTGATGAAAATCGAAATTTACGTCAAAGAAGTTATTTAAAGTATATGAGGAAAGTTTTAAGGGGATGTGTTGAGGGGTGTGGGAGAAAACACGATAAATCGATTGCGGGGGGTGGGGGGCCTGCATTGATAAAATTTTGATGTAGATTGGTTCATTAGAGCCACATGAATCAGCTTTCCAAAAATTGTGATTCTAGTCCATTTGTTACTATAATTACGTAGAGTCAAATGTTGACGCAATTTATAGGGAAGGGGTAGTGAAATTTGTACATTTTAGGCTATAACTTTTGTTGTATTTGTCCGATTTTGTTTATTTTTGACATACAGATGCATGCAATCACAATGCATCGCTCTGTTAAATTTCAGACTAAAATATTAAACGGTGTAGTCAAAAACCGCGAAACTCTGCTACGGGGAAACGGGGAAAGATATGGACACGATTCAACAAACTTGATCTTCTCAGGAAATATGCGCATCAGCTGGTAAAGTTCGTATCTCTAGCTCTTATAGTCTCCGAGATCTAGGTGTTCATACAGACAGCCAGACGGACATGGCTCAATCGCTACCCGAGGTTATGATAAGCATTTTGGTATAAAGGACTTGGGGTCTGCCACGCCTCCTTCTTGCCGTTACATACATTGCACAAATCTAGTATACCCTTTGTACCTATAGGTACAGGGTATAAAAATCGTTAAAAATGCAAATTAATGCATACATATGCAAATCGGTTTAAGCCGAAATCCAAACCAATTGCAAAGCTTTTTGCTAAGCACGAATTTGAAATTGAAATAAATGCCAGAGTACAGGCGGCCAAGACCTTCAAAAGTTTTGCATGCCAAGCCTTGTCATATGTCTAAATAAAAAAAGTATGACCTTGAGTTTGTCTGTTAATTGCAGTAAAACACATAAAAGTGAAAAGGTTACTGTCAGTTGAAATCACATCGACCCCCCAAAAAAGTGTGCAAAATTTTTATGTTACTGCAATCAAATATTGCAGAAAGTACTCTCAGCATGAAAGCAACATTGCTGGAATCAAGTCCAGTGGTATTGGAGGTGCTGTTGACTAATCGGGGGCTTCAGCGTGCAACATAACCTAACAAAACATTGAAGTCGCCTCAACTCACCTTGACGACATGTGCGCGTTTCTCGTAATCAATCAGACCGCTGTTTGGATTCGTTGTTCCACCAAATGGTAGCGCTATTGACGTTGCCTGACTTGTCGCAGTTTCCTTAGTTGAGTTATGGTTAGGCTGTGACGGTGACGGTGACGGCGACGGTGACAGTGACTGTGTCTTTGTCTCTGACTGCATATCTATATGTGTCTGTGTCTGGGCCTGAGTGCTGTTATGATTGGTCAGCGTTGCTGTTGTGGGCTCTGGGACTGTATTTGCCTTTCTGTTACTTTGCCATACAACCGCTGACAGTTTGGGCGGCACATCAACATAATGCCCATCCGCTATGGAAGACATTTCCCGTCGTATTTGCTCCAAGGAGCGCGTATCACCAGAGGTATCCAATTCCCGATTCGTTTCCTCTGGCTGTGCTTCCACAGGCTCATGCCCATCTGTCACATTTAGCTTGAGAAATACGTTTTTTGGATGATTGTTGACATAGTTAAGTTCCTTGATCTGATTGTCATTGGCACTAACACTATCGCTGGCCACCTTTTCATTCAGTCGTATTATATTAGATAGATTGATGTTATTGATCAATGTAATGCCAGTGATGACAACCAGCACAATGACAAAGCCAATCCCGCCAATAAGCAGCAAGGGCGTTGTTTTCGATGTTTTGGGGCACATTACGGCGTTTTGTGGTTAGTTACTTTGTGTTTTTTTTTTATTATTCAACTTAATATTTTAAACTAAGTTTCCTACTTTAAGGCGTAGGTATTTTTTGATTCTTTGGTTTAGATTTGCGTATTTGGCCACGTTGGTTAATTTTATCACATGTTTGACTTAACTTAAGTTTCTATAAGAATATTTTCACATAGTCTCTATTATATTCTTTATTTCTATTGCATTATTTGTATTTTTATCTGCTTAGAATAAAAATCATTCTATGTAACTTTTTAATTGTTCTATTGTTCCGTTCTCAATTTTTCCAGCAACACAATAACAAATTGACGTACTGACTGATCCTTGCCAAGGATTTAATCCATACTATATATAAGCGAGTTGCACAGCGGTTGGTTAGCAAATTCATTCTGAACGTATTCTCAGGTTGATAAAATATTGAAAATACGCTCATATCCAAATGACTAACTAAAAGAGGCTTCCTACATAAGGGTTTACTATGCGATATCTCAAAAAATGGGAAAAGGGGCGCGTAGCACCTCCCATATATGTTTTTCTGTAACTTTATTATTCAACATTTGGCGGAGATCTCTAGTAAATTTACTCGATATTAGATTTAATTCACCAATAAAACAACAGTTTGAGGAAAAAAAAAACTACCTATTTAAAAATGTTATTAAATTTTTTTTTACCGATCGGTCCTATATGATCGGGACTATATGATATAGTCAACCGATTTTGACCAAATTTGGTACAATGCTTGGGTACTCTAAAAAACTTCTAAATGCCAAATTTGGTTACGTTATCTTCACAAATGGGAGCTATATGATATAGTCAACCGATTTTGATCTTATTTGGCACAGTGCTTGGGAACTATAAAAAACTTCCGAATGCCAAATTTGGTATCGATAACTTCATAAAGAAACGAAACACAACGAATTTTGTGCAAAAAACGTTTTTTGGTTGATCTGCCCTATGGGAGCTATATGATATAGTCAACCGATTTTGATCAAATTTGGTGCAGAACTTGGGAACTCTAAAAAACTTCCGAGTGCCAAATTTGGTTATGATATCTTCATAAAGAAACGAATTATCCATCTAAAACTTTTGGTTTTTTTTCGAGGTCCTCTGAAACACCCCTATGGGAGCTATATAATATAACCCCGATATCGAAAAAGTAAAATTAACTTGTCTACCCTGACATAATTACGCATCTAATCTGAAAATTTGGTCGCTCTGGCTCTTACCATCTCTGACGGACGGACATGGGCTTATTGACTTCTCTAGTCACCCTGATCAAACTTTAATAACTTTGGGGGGTCTCCGACGTTTCCTTCCGTATGTTACATACATTTTTGGCTTGCACAAACTTAATATACCCATTGTACCATACAGTACACGGTATAAAAAGGCAGTGAACTAATGAAAATATTTTTTTTCAATGATTAAAATATTTAATCTAATTTTATTTACTTAATCTAATGCTAATGCTGCAAATAAAAACATGAATTTTTAGCCGTTTTTATGTATTCACGCGATAAATGTGTCGATCAACAACAAGACTGAATAATATGATCTTCGTCAGAGCGAGCTAGTTTACTCTACTATGTTAATTCTCCCATGTGGTTCCAGCATGATGGGGCTACATGCTATTCAATTTGTGACACAATCGATCACACCGATGATATATACATTTGCCCAAACCATTAAAATGCGATTAACAAACAAACGAAAAGATGGCCCACCCTATAATAGCTGTTAACTTTCGTTCTGATATGTATACACTTTGAAGTGAAAAACCCCCTTTAAGACCAACTCCTGAATCCGCTGTTCACTTTGTCGGTTTGAAATACATAAAGGAGAGAATACCCAATTAACAACGTAAGCAACCCTTACAACCATTCACGATGGCAAGAAATCCGATCAACGAGTGTAAAAAATAACCGGAATAGAATCATAGTTTCTTATTGTTTCGTTTGGTTTTGTTAAAAAAGCTTATGTGAGAAAAATTCTATTTACATAAAAGGAAAAAACACTATGTTTGATATATTTGTCAGTACAAGATAAATTTCCTGACCTTCAACTGCAAAGAAATTGCAACCACAATGTCTCTATTTAAAGGAATGCCAATACATTTATAAGTATTCTTTTTCTATAGGTAAAATGTAATTTTACTCTAATTAAATTGTATTAAAATAAAATTTTGTAGTTTCATTATTTCTAAACAATTTCGCAGCGGTGAGCAAATATGAAAGCATGCATGAATTTGAAGCATGAATTTCAAGCAGGCATATTCAATAAACAAGTCATGAATTGTATGCACGAATTTCATGCATGCATCACACATAAATTACACCCATGAAACTCACCACAGCAAGTGTAGCGTCTGACATGTACGTTTTAAATTCATGCCTTTAAAGTACGTAATCGCATAGAGATTCATCTTTGGCATTTTCAAATGCATTTGTGTTTACACTGCTGCGGCATACCTAAACCAACTGAAGAGCACCCACCAAACCACACACACAATTAACAGATGAAGACGAGGTCTTGGAGTCTCCTGCCCGAGTGCATGCTGGCAAAGCCCGATGTCGTTCCCACAATACCTATCCAAATTGTAGTAGCAGCACAACCAAGGGCGCACATTGGCCTTTTCAACAGCAGCATTAACCAGAGCAAGATTTCGAAGCGATGGAAACTCAAGAGGCAGATTTTAAACCCGAAAAGCAAGCAATTGTTGGTACTAGGTGGCGAGGGGGCAGTAAGAAATACTGTCTAGTCTCGAAGTAGGATGTGAAAAAAGCGTTTAACTCTGCTAGCTTGTACGCGCACGCAACGCGTTAGAGACATCGGTGTATCTGGTGCAAATGATATGCAGCGATTTCGAGGACTGTGTGCTGATATACGACACAAAATTCGCGACCAGAGGACGCGTACCGCAAGGGTCGGTGCTTGACCCTAAGCTATGGACAGCGGTGCACGATTCTCTGCTGCCTCCCGCAGGTTAACACGTATCGTTGTATTTGCTGACGACATATCAGTGGCAACGGCGGCAAAGCAGCTCCACAGGGTTCAGTCGTAGACCGACATAGCAATTCCAAAATTAGGCACTGGCTAGGTGAAACGGTTTAACACAAATTTGGTAAAGAAGTTACCGTGGGAGTTTAATCTTAAGCCAGTTTCGTTGTTGAACGCTTATCATTGCTTTTGCACACGCGAGTACGCGTGTGAATATGTGAGAGGTCAAGAGGTTGCTTCTAATTTTGCGTCGCCTTCCCCACTATGGACCTCACCGCTTGTGTGAACAATCCACACGCGTTCGGGTGGACCATCGCCGCTGAAGGCATGGCTGCCATTTTAACGGAGATAGTCAAGGTGCGGCAACTGATGCCAGAGCGGAGAGATAGGTCACATTGCAGCCAAATGAACGAATCCGGTGGACTGTCGGATCTGCCGTTTCGAGGAGCTCGCATCAGGGCATGTCAGGCTCTTGGCAAGTTTCCCATTTTACGGCGCTATGCTAGCTAAGGGGCAAGCTAGATATTATTGTTTAGCTTCATGCAGGCGAATTATGGTCGTGATCTAGCTGCTGTCATCAAGTTCGGAGTCAGTATCCGTGACTCAAACCATCTGATCACCCTACATAAAGGAATGCGCATATACCCAGACTGGCGAATTGAGGCTTTTTAGTGAACGATCTGGAAGCCATCTGTGTGCCTTTGGAGCCGCTTATCACAGAATTTGGCATATACGTGAGTGTCACATTAAGATATGGCACAATCTTCCTATGCTCCGTATACTGCCTATTCGACAAAGATATTGAGCCGTTCTTAGATTTGATACTACTGCAAGTCACCATATGGTGGCTCTCTGAAGATTCTCAGAGACAATAGAACCACATCCGTGCTAACTTGCTTAGAGTGCACACAGGGCGACGTCGATGTTACGTCAGTAAACGATGCAGCGCCCATGTTAGCCACTTGCGGCTGGAGAGTGAATGATTGGATCTGAGTGACTTTTGGTCACTTCCACGCCCAAGTTGTACAGCTCAGAGGGTTGCTCCTGTGCCATTCTGGAACGTCTCTACTGCTCGTTGGCGATTTTTCCGAGATAATTTGGTAAGACTGGCAGTTTTTCCCAGTTGCGGAGTCTGATGCCCATTGCCATTCCGTATGATGCTCCTCCAGCCCTCGAAGCATACGAGGTGGGTCGCTAGGTTGAAGAGCAGACGTTTGCCTGGTGGTGTTGGGTGCCGTCCTCCCAGCACCTGACTGAACTTTTTTCACAATACGTAGCTCAGGGCAACCGCAAAACTGCAGAGTGGAAGCGACCGAGAATGGGACTTTGCAGATCTTAGTTGGATGCAGCAAATGACCCTGCTGGACGAACAGATAGACGAATATGGCCGTGTTACTCACCGCTTCATCCCGGAAGCTGGCTTCGTTTTCAGCCAACATTACTTCAAATTTAGTCAACATGTTGAACTTTTACTGACTGGCCATAGATCCAAATCAAAATAGAAATACCGTTTGAAAATTGTTTGCGAAATGTTTCGTTGTTCGTGTAAGCTTGAAGCCCTAATAACGATAATAAGCTCCCAAAATTATTTGACAAGAACTGATGTTTTTGTTTGACATCCATAACCAAAGCGAACTTGCAGAAAGCAAAGAAGTATGACGTAAGTCTCTCTTATTCTTATCAACGAACACGTTCAATTGTTTAGTAGTTTTTCAGATATTTTGTTTATGTAAAAAAGTATTGTTTTGCATATATAATTAATGGTCGGGTATAATTAATATAATGACCCCAAATATGGTTTTATTGGATAGATAATTTCGTATCATTTAATATTTGAAAAAGATCTCTGGCATGTGACCACCACGATTACGAGTTAAAAAGCGCATCCTGTGGGTCCAATTTTTGGCCACACTACAGAGCCGTATTTCAGTATTGACACGTTAAATGTTGGTTGCCAAGTCGTCAATTGTTGCTGGCTTGTCTACATAAACCAACGACTTGACGTGTCCCTAAAGAAAATATTCTAAAGGGGTCAAATCACACGACGCATTTCTTGAAATAACTTTCTCACCGAATTGAGTTTTCAGTAAAAAACCAGAACTCTTCGACATCGATGTCACGTAAATTTAGAAATTAATATTCATTGGTCATCGCTCTGTATCGCTCACCATTGACGGTAACACGTTGCGAATCGATAAATTTGGATTTTCCTCTACCCTGGCCTCTACAACAGTGATATTTTCTTCGGACCGTGCTGTTCTTATTCTGATTGGTGTTCAGACATCGTGAAATGTCAAATGATTTTATACATGACCAAGAACACGACGAATAGCACGTTTTTATGGACGATTATTCGGTCCATAAGTTGTACGAAGAGCTCTATAAGTTTTTACAACAGAACACTTATTTTGATTGTAAATCTCGAAGATTTGAAGACGTTGTTGTGGTGTAAATCTTACCATGATGAATTGTTGGTCCTTACTGAATAAAATGAAATTTAAATTTGTCAAAAGTAACAACTGATTTCAGAGATATCCCAATCGGAAATCCGGACGCTGTTAAAAAAACACCCTTTACATATTCTAAGGGCCTACGCGCACCAGCCGCTTATCGTATCTCTAGTTCTTTTAGAATCCGAAATTTAGGTAAAAATAATTGTACGCCCAAATACTTTTTAGAGCATTTTTAAAAACGTTAAAGCACGGGTAAAATTTTATTTGCAGAAGCCCGATTTTTGTGATCTTTGACTTTAAATATCTGGAGACGGGGTCATGACAATTATTGTTACTTTCTCAAAATGTCAAAAAGGACATTCATATCAAGTATGAACTTATTATCTTTCAATTCCGAAGAGTTATGATTGTTTGTAATTTTTCGAGGTACTGCTTACTATGAGGAACGTGCGAGGTGCCATCATTAAAATAAGCATAACTTCCACAACTCTAAGAGTTACTTAATTTTAATTTTTTTGTTTGTCGCATTGAACTTACACGCATACAAAAGCATTAACACTTTTTTTTAAGTGGGAGATCACTTTTGAATTTTTACACTAAAAAAAAACATGATAACAAAAAAAAAAAATCTTCAAAAAAAACAAAATATCTTTTTTTAATTCAATATTTTATCTATCATGGAAAAAATTTTTTAAATAATCGGAATTATGCAATAAAAATTTACGTGGTTACAAGTCTCTAGTAGCTCTATCAAATAAATTAAAATCATCAAAATCGGAGAGATATACAAAAAAAGTGGCCAGACGAAGTACAGCATCAGGCACGTGTATGTTGGCTTTAAAGTTTAAACAAACCGTAGAATATAATACCCTAAAAATTTCTCTAGCTATCATATATCTTTGGATACTTCAAATTTTTTGAAGTGCTTTTTCTAATTTTTAATATATTTTGATGCGTTCTATTTAAAAAGTTGTTTGTTCATATTATAAGGAACATAGAATTCTTGTTTTCAAAATTTACATATTTGCGACAAGAACAGTCCCGAAAGTTCAGAAAAAGTTTTATTTCTTTGTCTTTATAAAAAAAAAGTAAGAAACACAATTCGTAATTGCAATTCCATTTTTTTCTTTCAAATAAATAAAAAATGAATATGGATGATGAACATCGAAACGAAAATTTAATTTGACTATCTGAAAAATATGGGTTTTTATACATATTCCCCCATTTCTTAAAAAGATAAACGCTTCATATTATTTGTTTAACAAGTCTAAAGAAGTTTTGGTGTTAAGGTTTTTTTTACTCCCATTTTAATTATTATACCCAGTTTTTTTTGTCATATTACAACAATAGTGTAATTTACGACAACATATGTTTGTAAATTTCTCAGATGAAAAACGAAAGCTCAACACTGTAAAGAATATTGTTCAAATACTAGCTTAAGAATATTTGTATGTTAAAGGAATTAAGCAATAAATAAAATAAAAAAATAAATAAATAAACGCTTCATGTTTTAGGCTTTGCAGATGAAATTAAATGTTCATATACTAGTTCAGTTTAATTCTTCGGAATGTGCCTCATACACATTATACATACATCCTGAGGTGTCACTCTCTCAAGAATATTGTTCGAATTCGAGGAAATCATAAGTGAACGACATAAAATGTTTCATTATTTCTATCAACTGCTTTTCGAGAGGCAGCCTCGAAAATTAATGCAATACAATTTTCTTACAAGCAAGAGGAGGTATAAAAATAGATGCAGTTCATAAAGGTGGAGATGCATCTGTGGCATGGCACTACCAAATCGTGATGCAACGCAGCACAGTCCATTGGGACTATCAAGTATTTATATGCCGATTGTTCAACAGAAACGCGCACAACCGCGCACAACCGCATTCAAATTGAAATAATCAATAGGAAAATCAACTTTAAAACAGCGAAGCTGGCCGGAGGCTCAGTTGGCATACCACTCCTTCTTTCCACTTGCTGTAATTGAATTGTAGGCCAGGATGGGGCGGGTGCAGAACGCAGCTCTTGAAAGTAGGCTGCACAGAACTTGAACGTACTACTGGCATACTCACAAAAAGCTCCCCAAGGCAACATGCCGTTTGGATTGCCGTGTGCACCTCGCAAGTTGCAAGTTGCGTATACAACGTGCGTTCAGATCCCATGTAAAAATACCAACACTTACACTTACTTGAATTGGTTAAATTTTAAAGGGCAAATCTTAAAGGTATCTTTAATGTGGTAATTATACCCTGTCCCGTATGGTACAAAGGGTATATTGTGTTTGTGCAAGCTGAAAATGTATGTAACGTACAGAAGGAGACGTCGGAGACCCCCCCAAAGTTCCCTAAAGTATGATCAGAGCGACTAGAAAAGTCGATATACCCATGTCCGTCTGACCGTCTGTTCGTATGAACGCCTAGATCTCAGAGATGGTAAGAGCTAGAGCAACCAAACTTTCAGATTAGATCCCTTATTAATCCATAGGAGACAAGTTTATTTTATTTTTTTGATATCGGGATTACATTATATAGCTCCCATAGGGGTGTTTCAGAGGACCTCGAAAAAAACCAAAAGTTTTAGATGGATAATTCGTTTGTTTATGAAGATATCATAACCAAATATGGCAATCGGAAGTTTTTTAGAGTTCCCAAGCTCTGCACCAAATTTGATCAAAATTGGTTGACTATATCATATAGCTCCCATAGGGCAGATCAACCAAAAAAACGTTTTTTGCATAAAATTCGTTGTGTTTCGTTTGTTTATGAAGTTATCGATACCAAATTTGGCATTCGGAAGTTTTTTAGAGCTCCCAAACACTGTGTCAAATAAGATCAAAATCGGTTGACTATATCATAAAGCTCCCATAGGCCCAATCGGTCAAAAAAATTGTTCGGTGCAAAATTCGACTGATTTCTGTTTGTTTATGAAAATATCGTAGCCAAATTTGCCGAATAAAATATCTCTTGGAGGTCTTAGCAATATGTCGGACTTAATTGCAATGTGGTGGTACAGGGTATCCCAAAGTCGTCTGCGCCCGACTTTAACGTACGCCATCTTTTTATCTAGTCTTATAGTACAGTAAAAATAGGTTTTGACCTGGAAAAAATTGCACACTGGAATTTCTCTTGCTTAATGTATTAAGGACAATCCAAAAAGTCTAAAACCAAATTGGAGACCTCCTCCCCCCGTAGGGTTTTCCGTTATTTTGACATATGTTTGAGCCCATTTATCTCGAATTCTATAAGTCGTGCACAAAAACTTCCAATGCAAAAAATGTTCAAAATTGAATAAAAAATTTTATTTGTACCGGAAGGTATACCCAGAAGGTCATATTTTAGGCGGTAGAGCGCGCCAAAGCTACTACAACGCAGTTTTTCGTATTTTTACCCACCTCCTTGCCCTTTTTTGATTTTGGTGTGTATCAAAACATTGTAGATCTCAAAAAAGTACACAATAATGGTTTTTGAATCATGAAAGTATCTCTAGTAGTTTCCAAGTTATAAAGCTTTAAAGTCTTCACGCGCCTTGAAAAACTAGCAAGCGCTGCGCTACGTTCAGCACTTTAGCGCCCCCTGTGAGCAGCTGCGGCGATGCGCTTGCATGTTTTTCAAGGCACGGGAAGACTTTAAAGTGTCATATCGTGGAAACTACTAGAGATACTTACATGATTTAAAAACCATTATTGTGTACTTTTTTGAGATCTACAATGTTTTGATACACACCAAAATCAAAAAAGGGCAAGGAGGTGGGTAAAAATACGAAAAACTGCGTTGTAGTAGCTTTGGCGCGCTCTACCGCCTAAAATATGACCTTCTGGGTATACCTTCCGGTACAAATAAAATTTTTTATTCAATTTTGAACATTTTTTGCATTGGAAGTTTTTGTGCACGACTTATAGAATTCGAGATAAATGGGCTCAAACATATGTCAAAATAACGGAAAACCCTACGGGGGGAGGAGGTCTCCAATTTGGTTTTAGACTTTTTGGATTGTCCTTAATACATTAAGCAAGAGAAATTCCAGTGTGCAATTTTTTCCAGGTCAGCCCCTGTTTTGGTCTATTTTTACTGTACTATAAGCTTTGTGGGTTATTGATTTAGCTATGCTATAATGATTCATTTTTTTATAAACTTATCTATATTTATGATTTTTTTTATGTAAATAAGTTTTAACAGTTAGATTAAAAAAAATATATATTTACATAATTATGATATACCCAACTTTTATTTATGCCATTATAATCAACTTTCAAGTTTAAATCTCACAAAAGTAGTCAAGTTTAAGGCAGCCGAAAAAAGGAAAATTTAGAATAGGACAGAAAACTTGGAAACAATCATTTCAAGATTAATTTGGATTCAAATAAGTTTTCGACTTATGGAAATTATTTTTGCTAGTATATGCTTTAAATACAGTACATAATTTAATGAGGTCTTAAAATGAGTACACCTTTCCCTAAATAATGATTCGATTGAGCAAAACAATCGTTTGTTATACATTTGACGAAAATGATTTTTGATTGCTCATCACGTTGACTACATTATAAAGTCGTCACTTGTCACTTGGAAAACTCTGAATTGTATTTAATATTAACAATCCGAGTTATTTTTTATTGAGCGTATTATCCGAAAGCTAGTTATAACATAGTGTCTCAAATAAATTATAATATTATGATTGTATTAGATTTGTAATGGACCAGATGAACCATCGGAGGTTAGTAAGCCAATGCGGATTGGCAGCGAAACTGGGCCTTGACTCGGAGATATTTCTACATATATTTGTCATTTTTAGGTTTTTAGCCAAAAGAAAACAAGTTTTGTACATTTAAAAATTCTATGATAGAGAATCCAACTTTAATTTTTGGTTGCCTTAGCATTACCATCTCCAAGATCTAGTCATTTAGACGGACAGACCAAATGACAGAACAGTCAAGATGAATTTATTTTTCTCTTTGTTACATAGAGACGGGGATATGGTACGTGAATTAAAACGAGTGTAAAGGTATGCATACGTGTAGAAATCAATTCAATTATGTTTTTTTTTCAGAAATTATTTTCATTGCCACACAAAAAGATGAAATATCAAAACTTGGCACAAACATATTTGTTTAAATCTGTATATGACATTTTCGACACCTTCCAACTGAGAATAATTTCGAGTTTGAAACATTTTAAAATTATTTGATCACCACATTGCAAAAAGATATTTATTTGTAAAATCTGGTTACAATACTTTCATAAACAATTGAAAAACAGTCAACCGATTTTGATCAAATTTGGTACAGTGCTTGGGAACTATAAAAAACTTTTGAATGCGAGGTATGATTATGATATCTTCATAAACAAACGAATTTTTCATCTAAAACTTTTGATTTTTTTCAAAGTCCTCTGAAACACCACTATGGGAGCTATATAATATAACCCCGTTTTCGAAAAATTAAATTTAACTTGTCTTCTGTAGGATAATAAGGGATCTTCTCTGAAAGTTTGGTTGGTCTAGCTCTTACCATCTCTAAGATCTAGGCGTTCATACAGACAGACAGACGGACAGACGGACATGGGTATATCGACTTCTCGGGGCACACGGATCATACTTTAGGTAACTTTGGGGGGTCTCCGACGTCTCCTTCTGTATGTTATATACATTTTCGGCTTGCACAAACACAATATACTCTTTGTACCATACGGTACAGGGTATAAAAACCCGATTTCTGTATATGAGGTTTTTTTATTTAGTTTGGTCCTTTGCAATTTATTTGGACTAAAAATAATGTCAATTTTAAAGATTTAATTTATTTAAACAAAACCTGATACTTTTAACAAGACTTAAATTCTATTTTATTTTTGAATTTAGGCTCAAATGTAGCCGTGGCCAACGATAGCGTAATGGTAGCGTACTCGCTTTGTAACCCGATGTTCGGTGGTTTCACTCCCCGCAGTGGCACTGGTTCATTTGCCTAAAAAGGTGATATTTGCCCAAGAAAATCTCTATTAATTCAAGACACCGCCGTTCGGCTTCGGCTATAAACTGTAGGTTCTTTTTGAATAAATATTAATAGGGACCCTATGCTCCACCTAGGGGCGACTGATAAAATAGTCAAGTCAGGAAAAATTATATAGTTATAGCCGTGTACTTAAGTTAAATATGTACATATGTAACCCAATTGGACTGCATGGACTTTGTAAAAATGCAGTAAATTCCCATTATAAGTGCCCCAGGTATAATAAAGCAGATAGTCCCGGACTCGGATCATTCAATGACACTGTCTACTATACAATCTAGCAGAGATACAGGCACAGAGCTAGACACATGCACACAATATTATAATAGAATTAAAATGAATAAAAAAAACATTCAACTTTCGATTCTTATGAGCTACTTTTAATTCAATTCACATCAATTTGAAAATTGGCACGCCATTCAGAAATCGATGCCATGCGAGAGGCACTGAGTTGGCTTCAGTTAATTTTAAAAAATAAGATGAGTTTAGGTAGGAGATGCAAGATGTGGCAATATTCTAGTATATTGTATTCTATAGACTGTCGCTTTTTAGCTGCAATATACTTTACAGTTTATAAATGAAATTGTGTTATAGGTACATTCTGCTTTATAATTTTATACCCTGTACTTATAGGTTCAAAGGGTATGCTAGATTTTTGCAATGTATGTAATGGGCAGAAGGAGGCGTGGAGACCCCAAGTTCTTCAAACCAAAGCCTCGGGCAGCGCTTAAGCCATGTCCGTCCGTCCGTCTGCCCGTTTGTATGAACAAATACAGAGATACGAAACTTTACAAGCTGGTGCGCATATTTCCTCAGAAAATGAAGTTAGTTAAATTATGTCAATATCTTCCCGCGTTCCCCCACAGTAGATTTTAGCCACACCGTTTAATATTTTCATATGAAACTTAATAGATCTCCCACCGAACCCTCCCCGAGGGTGCCACCCGGTAAAATGTACAACAGTTTTCAGCCTATTTCTATAGGCAGAAGGTACCTAGCTAAGTTAAAAAGGCAATATACTGTGTTCGTTACTTTTCGATAGTACAGCATAGTAGATTGCCTCTAAATAGCCCTGTCGTTAACGTGAGCATACGGATACCTGGCGCCCTCCGTAATAATTAGCCTTACCTGCGTACTGGGAGCTATGTGCAGGCGGACGTGCTCTCTCCTGCAGTCATGGGTCCATAAAGGAACGACATACAAAAAGTAAAAAATTTAAGGAGACTGGCTCCTCCTCAACGCAGTCAGAACTTTTGGGAACCGCCTACGGAAGAGGAGAGAGCTAAGGACCCGGTTTCAGCCATAGACTGGGCTAATGCAGTAATTCCAGGTTTCTCCCTCGAGCAATTAAAGGAAGCAACATCCAAGCAGGTGCAAGAGGCTACTACATCCAAAAGGCAGAGATCTGTAGAGGGCCGAAAACTGCTGCTAAGAAAACGAAGACGCAAGCGGCAAACCCGTATAAATCCTTTGCTGAAGTGACGCGCGACCGGTACTCATAGGCGTGCTGGATCAAAATGATCCGGAAGGAAGAATCCCTAAAGCCCAATGGAAATGGGTACTGCTCCCCTATCCAGTGTGGCTATGGACGTGATATGTAGCAACCCAGGATCACCGCTATCGTGTATAGACGCGGGATGGTACAAAGGGCAGATCAAAGTCATAGCTTGTGACGATGAGAGATCGGTGTCACCTCACTAGGACGCCATCTCAAGAGTTGGTGAGGTCTACTCTGGAGCGAAGCTGGTAGCGGTGGATAAAAAGGACATCCCCTCCAGGCCCAGGGCTAGAGTGTGGATCCCAACTGCCCCGTCAGAGCCGGACAAGATCATGCAGCTATTCAAAGCTTGCAATCCACATCTGCCGGTGGATAAGTGGGTCTTTGCAAAAATAGAAAGCGGTAATGTCGATTGTGATGTAGTGAAGCAGAAAGCGACGATGCAAGTGCTTCTGCTACTATCCAACGACTCAATTGAGCGCAATGCGGTGGCTTAGTGAACTATGGTTTTGGTAAGGTAATTATCAGGACCTAGAAAACTGACGCAGACACTGTAGAGTAACTAGCCACTGTCTGCGATCCTGCTAATGATGCAAACTATAGCTGGGAGCAAACTGGAACCTGTCTTATTAGTAGGTAACTTGGCCGCAATGGAGCTTGAATAGAACCAAGCAACTTTTAAAACTAAACAGACTTGACATAAGAACTACAATAAGGGCTCTTTCGTTCATTAAATTGACAGGTTGGTTCAGGGAGAATACAGGAGAGTAAGGGCTAGCTCAAGTGGCATCACAACGGGCCTTTTGCAGGCCTAGGTGTGTCGAAAGACAGCCACATCTACCTACCTACCTACCTACAGAGGCATGCGTCATGATCACATGCATCTGTGTGTCAAAAATGAAATCGGACAAATACAATAAAAGTTATAGTCAAAAATGTACAAATTTCACCTCCCCTTGCCAATAAACTGCGACAATATTTGACTCTACGCAATTATGGTAACAAGTGACCTAGAATCACCAATTTCGGTAAGCTCTCTCATCAAAATCGGTACAAATTTACGGAACTAATAGGTATAGATATTGTTTTGCACCAAAAAAAACAAAATGCTCCAATTGGAAAGTTCTTAGAAGTAATATGCGAAATACATTTTTTTTAAGCAAAAAGGTACTGGGTATTATACTATTGGGCAGCGTCCGACTATATACAATTTTTTTTTTTTTTTTTAATGAAAATATCAACCAAATATCTTTTGGAGTTCTAAAGCAATATACACGATTTGATAGCAATGGCAGCCTGAAGGCCTTTAAGTACTTTGTTCCCTAGAATTTATTTCTTAGTTACAATAATAAATAGTAATAATTGCAATGTGGTGGTAGAGGTTGCCCCAAAGGCGCCCGCACCCCGCTTAATGCACGACTTTCTTTTTTTGTGTAAATTGTTCAAGTGCAAAACAATTTTCTACGCGGTCTGTCAATTAAAGGGAGTTTTACACCTCCTTCCCTTTTCTACAATCTTGCAACCAATACTTATACATGAGCTACCAAGTTTGGTAACTTTGTTTATGTGAGTTTAATAAACAACCAATTTGGGCTTTTTGCTGCAGTGCATCCCATTTTAAGTTTATTCATTTTTTATTTCTTTTAGGGTATTATTATTATGAAATAAACGGATGCTATAATAAGTGGTTCTTGAGCTTATGTTTCTATGTTACATTTTTGAATAAAGACAAAATTAAAAGCCAAACGGTTGGGGAATTGTATATAAGAGGTTTGCTGAAACAATACTTTATTTTCAGAGTGAAAATTGAAATGACCACAATGAAATATAGTATGTATCGTAAACAAATTTGAAATTAAGCTCCAATTAAAGTGGCTTGTCCCCATCATCAAGTAGATTGTCGTTAAGGTTAAGGCGCAGAAGACTTAGAGATACTATATTCATAAACAATTGAATTATGCATCTAAAGCTTTTTGGTTTTATACTAAAGCACAAGAACAAAAATAATTTCTTGACTTACAGACTGCCAAAAACATTAATTGTAAAAAAAAAACAAATCGACCCGAGCTTTGGAACTATTACCTAGACTAGGCTGCGCTATGGTTACAACCAGAGATTTGTGAAACACATTTCTGAAAACCCTTTAAGCAGTATAACAAAAAGGCTCAATGGTATTACATACCCCTCTCTTTTAAAGTGTGTGGAAATATGTAAATTTTGAAAAATATTGCGCATGCTGCTTACTCTGAGCGGGCGTGTTGCCCAAGGACAACAAACCCAGAACGCCGTGAGAAGCAATTAAAAAAAATGAAGAAAAATAGCTTAAAAGAAGAGCGAACGAAACCTTACGAAATGAAAACACAAACATCAACTGATACACGAAAGAGAGCAATGGACACGAGCATAGATACATTAAATTAATATGTACTGCTCGGAGGTAGCGGGTATCGGGTCCCAGGAGACGCAGCCTGTGCTCCTCTGTGCGTCGCAGTATTATGACAGAGAAGCAAATTCTCTGGGTAAATGCACAAGAGACGTGTCAAGCGTGCATGCACTTATGAGCACCACAAAAAACAACACTTCTTTACACATTTCTACACTCTGCCCTCTTACCACACTCTTCTTCCTTGCCTGCCACAGCGTATGTCGCACTTTTTTAATGCTATGTTCACATTGGACCATAGTTGGGCTATATATGATTTGCCGATGTGCCACCGCGATGAGACGGAAATGAACACATTTGGTGTGAACACTGATTGATATTGTGGTAGCACGCCATTGTAAACAGGTCCTAAAATTACAAAATTTTTTATTTTTTTTATTTTAAAAATTCACAAACACGACTGGAACATTTGACGGCTTATGCCGCTTTAGTTGCCAACGGATAATGGTGAGCTCTAGGCAATTAAAAGGTATTGACATAAAGAGCCTGAGAATGCAAATTGTAAAACAAATGTTATTTTATGTGCTTAAAATAAAACTTTCACACAAACTGGACGGCTTTGCATGACGATCCCATGCCAATCCCAAAATTTCTTTACACTCTACAAAGTCCCTTAGAACATAAAGTTTGTTAAACTTTGTCCATATCTTAACCCGTTTCCGCGTCGTAGAATTTTTTTGGCTAAACTGTTAAATATTTTGATCTGAAACTTAACACAGCTATTCACACATATACTTCAAATGACATCTTTGATGTATTTTTCGATTTTTATTCAAATCGGCAGAAATTAGCGTAACTTGTAGGTAAAACAACTAGTGACTTACTTCTACCCATAGCTACATATTACTATTATATGTAAGTTTATTTTGACGATGCCAAAAAAATGTGCTGTACGCTGTCATGGCAACACAAATCTTGTCGAAAACTGTGGCAAGTTCAGTCACAGTACGCGTATTTGACAACAAAAAAATGTTTGTGTTTACAATGCGTCAGCTGTTAACACTCAACGTTATCGATGTGAACTCAATTTATGTATATTCCTTGTCGCAGTGTAAACCCAGTAGTTTAAGCAGCTTCTCTAACAAACTGACAAGCTGCTGTTCCCTAAGGGCACGTGCAACTCTGACTTAGCTTATCAAAGTTGTCGCAGTTTATGTTGTTGTTTATTTTGTTGCCCATATTGTTGTGGTTGTTGTTGCTGCGGTTGATTAGCTCAAGTACCGCCAACATTTGTTATACTATACTTTTTGTTTTATTATTATTTATTTATGATTTTATTTCCCCGTTTTGGCAGCTGTTGCGCAGTCAATATGTGACGAGCGCCTCGTGTGAATTGTGACCAAAAATTGTTATTAATTAAAAGTATATTTTTTTTTATATTTGTTTAATAATTTTTCAGCTACGTCATCAACTCACTATTTATTTAAAAAAAAAACACACGCATACACATACACACTAAAAAAAAAAATATACGAATAAAATTTTTGCTATTTGTTTTGCTCAACAGGCACAAAAACATATATAACAAAAACAAAATACACAACGTCGCTTTTCGTTTCGTTTTCTTTTGTTTATTTTTATTCCGCTTCTCTATTTATATGTATTTGTTGCTTTGACTGCTGGCTCTTAAGAAACTTTTTCACTAATGCGACAATGCGTATGCGTTCTCGTAAACATTTTTGCGGTATGCGAAAGCACAACTAAAACAGACAGCTTCAAAGATGGCTGGCACCCCAATGCGCCCAACGCCGAGTAATTTGGCGCCCGAGCCTACACGAACGCACGAGTGCACGAGCACGACGCGTCGCGACGTTAGCAACAACAACGACTAACAGCGACTCTGTGGAACATTTGCCAAACGGAACGAAACGGCAACAAGCGGAACAAGCAGCATTGGAGGAAACCAAGAAATAAAAGCCGAGTATTATGCTAACCTAGTATGCGCAAGTGTGCAGAGGAATTGGAAACTGCATTGCACCCTTTTTGGAGCTGTTAATACGAAATTTCCCTCCCTTCACAAAAGTGCATGCAAAATTGAACAAAAAAAAAATGTGCTTAAATTTCCGCCAATAACAAATTTGATGATTACATTAATATCATAAAAAGTTACAATGAAAATTATAGGCCTGCGTCTGCATTGTTGATTTGTTGCTTAGGCTCACATAATAGTTTATAGGCAAAGGCGTTATATTGAAACAGTCTTTTCTAAATTTTTAAATGTTTTTGTGGATGTGAACCATTGGTCGCTTTGTGTTGAATTTTACCCTGCCGCAGCGACGCGTTGCGACATCAACACAAGCAAAAGTTCGGCTCTTCGCTTCTGTTGCTACGCACACCAATGCATGCGACGCGTATGTTATTCTGTATGTGTGAGCAGTGCAATTTGCCATAACAATTTAGGTAGGGTCGTGACGACCACTGGTGCAAAACGAAAATAGCCTACTACGAAAAAATATATAAATAAATATTGTTGACATTCTTATGGGGTCTGAGATCGTACCTAAATCTTTTTTCCGATTTTTTCGATGTATTTGTATGTTATTTGCATATATACAAAAAAGGAATAGAAAATAATAAATATTTGCTTTCGTTTAAAAGCAATTGTTGTTTTTGCTTCAAATTGGTTTACTATCCTTAATTTTTTAAGTATAATTTCTTATGACAGCCTTTCTGTTTATTTATTGATTATATGGATAAATTCACTACTCTCTCTCTCACTAATATTTTTTTTTATTTTCAATCTCAACCAAGTTCATCATGTCCAGAAATCGAATTATTATTCTTATTGGCATTATTTTTTTTATCAGTGGGTAGATTATAGTCGAAATTTTGTCCAGTGCAAAGCATACATAATTGTTGCAAGCGATCTCAAGGTTCTTAGTAGCCTCTGCTTTAAAAGCCCGCAATAGACATTTCAAGAATTATTTTCTACTTTCGCTCATTTGGCATTCATAATGCTGGTGGCAACCGATGACTCGTAGTGTTATTATATACATATGTAAAGACATATTTTGGGCGGGGGAAATATTTAAATTTATTTTGAAAAGATTGGAAGCAAAAAGGCTTAATTAAAAACAAATTTTAACTATGTACATAATATATTTGGTGCTTTATATACATTTAATTAATGGCAACAACAAAACTAAAAGAAATAGGTTTTGACCAGGAAAAAATTGATTGCTGGACTTTCTGTTACTTATTGTATTAAGGACCATCCAAAAAGTCTAAAACCACAATGGTGACCTCATGCCCTCGTGGGATTTTTCGTTATTTTGACATTTGTGTCGGCCCATTTATCACGAATTCTATAAGTCGTTCAGTAAAATTGAAATTAAAATTTTATTTGTAATGGAAGGTACTCCCAGAAATTCTAATTTTAGGCGGCAGAGGGCGCCAAAGTTACTACAACGTCGTTTTTCGTATTTTTACCCACCCCCTTGACCTTTTTGGCCCTCCTCTCCCCTATGGGAGCTATATAATATTACCCCGATATCAAAAAAATAAAATAAACCTGTCTCCTAAGGAATAATAAGTTATCTAATTTGAAAGTTTGCTTGCTCTAACTCTTACCATCTCTGAGATCTAGGCGTTCATACGGAATGACGGACGGACGGACAGACGGACATGGGTATATCGACTTCTCTAGTCAACCTGATCATACTTTGGGTAATTTTGGGGAGTCTTCGACGTTTCTTTCAGTATGTTACATACATTTTCGGCTTGCACAAACTTAATATACCCTTTGTACCATACGGTACAGGGTATAGAAATACCGCAACGGATGCAATTAATAAAAGTCATATTAAGTATACGGCCAGTAGCCAGTTGACACAAAAGGGCTTTCAAGAGCCTAAAAAACAAGTGGGTCGGATAAAATCGGTACTTCTCAACACCCTCCATAATTTCAATAGTGTTCATCCGATATTGACGCGTTTAAATGCAAACGTTGAAAACGATTATTTTATTGTTCGCATTAAGTTTCAACTTTCTACCAGAAGAGGTTTGGTGGATAATAGTTTAAAACAATTACAATTTTTTCTATTTTTTTTAACTTCATGAGTCGACATTCCGTTTAATTGTGGCTGTTTCTTTCTCACAGAACATAGTTTCAAAAAAAGATTGGCTTCAATGGGGCTTCAAAAAGTCACTTTTGCCTTAAGCTTCCAAAGATCACAGCTGAATTTAATAAAACTTGCTCACGAACTACAGTGAAAGCGATTTCTACGAAGCAGACGATGCGCGTAACTTGCATAAAGGCCGATACGCAGCAGCAAGAAAAGGCGACAGTAAAAGAACTACAACTTAATTCCTTCCGCAGCAAGCAGTCTATTTCATATGCATATATTGCGGTATATTGTTCGTTTTTGGTACTTTTTTGTAGTATTGAATGAATGCCGAATTCTCAGAGATGGTAAGAGATAGTACGACCAAACTTTGGGATTACTTCCTTTGGTATGTGACGGGAAACAAGTTCAATCTATTTATCCGAATTTGAGGGTACATAGCTCCCGTAGCAGTATTGCAGAGCACCATTTGCAAAAAACAAAAGTAATATTCGTTTTTTTTTTTAGCATTCCTAGCACTGTTACCCGGGGGAATAATTCGCTTGTTATAGCCTATACCTATAGGTTCAAATGGTATACTAGATTTGTGCAATGTATGTAACGGACAGAAGGAGGCGTGGCAGACCCCAAGTCCTCTATATCAAAATGCTTGTCATAACTTCGGGAAGCGATTAAGCCATGTCCATCTGTCTGCATGCCTGCCTGTATGAACGCCTAGATCTTAGAGATGGTATGAACTAGAGCAACCAAATTTTCAGATTAGATGCGTTATTATTTTTGAGGGAGACAAGTTTATTTAATATTTTGGATCAGGGATATATTATACTATGCCTCCCATGGAGGACCTCGAAAAAGTCAAAAAGTTTTAGATAAATAATTATGTTTATGAAGATATGCCTATAACCAAATTAGGCATTCTGAAGATTTTTATAGTTTCCAAGCAAAGAACAAAATTATATCAATATCGGTTGACTAAATCATATATCTCTATAGGACAGATCGTTCAAAAAAAACGTTTTTTGCACAAAATTCATTGTGTTTTTTTTGGTATTTTTCGTTTGTTTATTAAGATATCGTAGCCAAATTCGGTTCTCGGAAGTTTTTTATAAGTCCCAAACCAAATTTGATCAAAATCGAATGACTATATCATATAGCTCCCATAGGACCAATAGGCCAAAAAAATGTTTTTTTGTCAAAAATTCGTTGTATTTTGTTTTTTATGAAGAAATCATAGTCAAACCTCACATTGGAAAGTTTTTTATAGTTCTCAAGCATTGTACCAAATTTGATTAAAATCGGTTGACCTTATCATATAGCCCCAATAGGACCGATCGTTAAAAAAAATGTGTTTAGTGCAAAATTCATTTTGTTTCGTGTGTGTATGAAGATATCGTAGCCAAATTTGGCAAATAAATATCTTTTAGAGTTCTGAAGTTCAGATATACCGGATTTGATTGCAATGTGGTGGTACAGGGTATCCCAAAGTCGTCCGCGACCGACTTTAACGTACGCCATCTCTTTTATATGAAGTTTTTCATTTTTTTTCATGCTTCGTATAGGCCTTAAAGCGTTTTTTTTTTTAGTTTTTTTAAACTATTATTTTAATTTTCAAACATAAAATTTTATGAAAAAACTCGGGAGTGTACAAAAATTTGTTTCTATTCAACATTATTGGCTGAATAGTAAATCCAAGCTAATGCTTTGGTATTTTCTTAGTCTTTAACATTTTTGTGGCAAATAAACCAATAAATTATACATTTTTTTGTTTTATCGATCAAATAATGGCAGGTTAAGGATACAATTTATGTCTTTTGTTATTAAATATGTAAATAATTTATTATGAAATATATCGCGAAACTAGAAGATTAAGAGGAATAAATTTGACAAATTGAATTTTGATTTCAAATAGGAAAGATTAAACTTGATAATAGCTTAATGCAAGCTTAAACGATAAGATATAAAAAGAGCAAATAATCCCCCCATATAATATTTTTACAATGTACCCTTAGGTAAGGGATGCATTAAGTTTGTGCCAATGTATGCAACTATGTATAAGAGGGGGCGGACGACGGAGACCTATCCGGCCGTCGTTCCGACTAAAAGAACGCATATTCCTTGTATATATATTAGTTATAAGAGCTTGCATAAGAAAATTAAAACCATAATGAATGATATGAATACATTTTTTACCTTTGGGAATAAACTCCCCCAGTCCACCGCAATAGTTTGACACTATTTACCCCAAACCTTTTCGAAAAGTCATTTAAAACTCGACATTGAAATTCGACTTTGCGTTGCGCGTTCACTCTCCAAATCATTTGGAAATTTGAGAAGGTATTAGCGAAAATGACCAAGCCGAAGAAGCCCCGCTACACATAAATCATAAGAATAATGTAGACCATATTACTGCCGGTATGTCACCACTTGTTCTTAAGTATTTGTAATTAAAAAAAATATTTATACGTCCTATCTTTGCATTCGGATTAATTACCTTTTTTTTTTTTTTTTTATTTAATACTTTTCGAAAAAAGTTGGTGTCGCCAAAAATAAAAAAAAACACTAATTTTTTTACTACGGTTCGGAAATATTAAGCTTACAAATGAACTTTTTATATTAATAGAATATTTTTCATTTACAACTAGCTTATATCAAGGTTAAATAATAATTACATATTAGAGAAATTCTTTTGAAAAACATCCGAGAATTGCGGATTGAAATTGGCCGCCTCAATATTTTCAAAATCACTTCTATTATTATGCATTAAATAATATACAAAATAGTAAGGGCAAAACGAAGGAGCAGCTCGTAAAGTGTTGAAAAATTATGGTTTTAACACTTTCAGTTCATGCCCTTAGTCCTTACCCCGTGTATTGTGTATTAAATTTAAGTGGCTTTGTCTGACAACTAACACCTAGGACCGCCCAGTCGGGCCGTAGCAATCAACAAAATAATTGCCTAAATAAGCCGCATGCTTGCTTCGGCAAAAAGTGAATAACGAATTGTTTTTTATTTGTATTCTGTTATTTTTATACCCTTACACCATTGGGTCAAGAGTATCATTCATGCAATGTATGTAACAGGCAGAATGATGCGTGGCAGATCATAAGTTCTTTAAACCAAAAAGCATCGCATCCTCACATCATCGTTTAAGCACGAAAGTATATCAAAATATGTAACCACACTATAAGAGCCGCCACTGACACAAATAACTTAGAACCCTAGTCCAAAATGTATTGAGATCGAATGAAAACTTCATTCTGTTAATTCTTCAAAAAAAATCCCTCTATCTAGAATACGCCTATAATTCTTCTTAACGTATCAATTTAATATTTAACTCAATTGTAGGGCATTCAACTGTCGGGCAGCGCCCCGACTGACTTACATTTTTTTTGTGATGCTATCAACAGAGAGAGGGAGTGAGAGACAGCGACTGAGCAGGAGAGAGCGTACAACAAAGGAAAGCAAAACAATAAACAACAATAACAGTAGCAACGGTAAAACGAAAGCTCAAGCCTAACAATGCCGAAGGTGTGAGCAGAAACAAGACTTTTTGTTTTCTCTTTCGTGGCTTTTTTGTTGTTGTGTTTCGTGTTGTTGTTGCAGATGTGTCTATACCTTTTCTTTATTAAAAGGTAAAGGTGCACCCCAACAATACCACCAACAATATTATAGTGTATTGTGTGTTATTTATATAAAAGGCAGTGTTAGAATTTTGAAGGCGTTAAAATGATAATGACAATGGGCCAACAAGCGGCAAAAAGCAAATGAAGATGAGACAACTTAGCGTATACGCAATATCAAAAAAAAAAATAAAAATCCATCAAGATGGTTAAGCTTGTCTTTATATGAACAACAAAGCAAAGACAAGCGCTATAAAAAAATATTGTGGTACAGTAGAGGCTGTAACCGACAATGGGATACCCTATACCGGAGGGTTACATCAACGGTGACTTTGTTTATTAAACCAACAATATGTTGCCATACCAGACTTAATGACTCTTGGTATCGTATAACAATATTTCCATGTTGTTCATTTTTTATAAAGTTTATTGGTAAATAACGAGGAAATTAATATTGTACATTATTGACAGTAGCTTTTGTTGTATTTATTACATTTAGATTTATTACTTCGCATAGATTGTAAAGTTTTAATATTTTACAGCATGGGTTAGGAGAGCGAAATGGTGCTTAAGAGAACGGGCCAGACATCGACTTAATTCAATAATTACTAATAAATATTAAACTATGCATATCTGCTGGTAACGGATGGACAGATGGATAGACGAAGATGCCTTTTGGTATAAAGAAAATATGGTCTGTCAGGCCTTGGCCCTATGGATACAGGGTATAAAAATGTGATGTGCGATGGAAAAACTTTTTGACAAGAAAGAACTGAATAAGCTACAAATAAATGGTTTCAAATAAATCCGAAAATAATTAACCGATATTGTACGACTTACCAATACCAATACCGTTAATGGCGGATCTGAACTATAACTGATATATCTTAGGCTCGGCTTTTGCCCAAGTCGACACCAAGACTTTGCCACTTTTACAAAAATGGTCAAAAACTTTTGAATAACGCTTGTTAGCAAGAACAAAAAAAAAAAAATAAAAATTACAGCCAGTTAATTACCTTAAAAGGACATACGGTCGTAGGACTATTTGTATAAAAGAAATAATGGCTATTTGAATACATTTACATTAATTTCTCTTAAAATTTTACCCAAAAGGCAAACCTTAGTCAAAAAGAATCTTTTGTCTAATTGACATTTTAGCTGGAAATTAATTTTGACTGGTGCAAAAGAGGGAAATGCAATTAAGGTGAAACCCCCAAAATGTTCAGTTAAAAAGAATTATTCAATAGCCTAATAGCTAATAGCCTTGGCTAATAAAATGCAATATGGTGGCCATGCCAAGAAGTAGGCAGCACACTCCACGTTTTAAATTTATGGCTCGAACAAAAAACTCTTTACAATAAAAAGCACTAAACAATATGTCACATCTTTCCCCACACACACAAATTATTTGGGAAAATATGGCTGATCGTGGAATGCTGTTGCTAAATATGTACTCCATAAGGCAAAAGTTGGAGCAGCCAGCAGGCAATGAAAATCAATTATTTTGCAACAAGCTCATTACAGAGAACTTAGCGCTGAAAATTTAGGAATCTAGCAAGAGGTGCAGGGTGCAACATAAACCAAAAGAAAAAAAGGAAAGGGTGCCAACATTTAGCATACATTCACTCTATTAGGCTCATTAAATGAAATTATGCTCATGATTGCGATTACGTTTATGGCTGTGTGAAATTATTGGCTCGATGTTCGTCAAAGATTTCATAACCTTTCGCTGGGTTCGTTAGGCACTTACTTATACACGCACTGGCAATAGCACAAACAAGCGGTCGCCATATCAGGTCCCCTCAAATCTAATTACTAAAGATGGTGTACGTTAAAGTCGGGCGCGGACGACTTTGGGATACCCTGTACCAGTGCTTGCAATTAAATCCGGTATATTGCTTAAGAACACAAAAAGACATTTGATTGCCAAATTAGGTTACGATAACTTTATAAACAACCAAAAACAGACGAATTTTGAACCAAAAATGTTTTTTTGACCGATCGTTCCTATGGGAGCCATATAATATAGTCAACCGATTTTGACCAAATTTGGTACAATGCTTGGGTTCTCGAAAAAACTTCTTAATGCCAAATTTGGTTACAATATCTTCACAAACAAACAAAACACAATGAATTTTGACCAAAAACGTGTTTTTGACCGATTGGTCCTATGTTAGCTATATGATATAGTCAACCGATTTTGATCAAATTTGGTACAGTGCTTGGGTACTCTAAAAAACTTCCGAGTGCCGAGCTATGATATCTTCATAAACAAACGAATGATCCATCTTAAACTTTTTCTTGTTTTCAAAGTCCTCTGACACACCCCTATGGGAGCTATATAATATAACCCCGATATCGACAAAGTAAAATAAATTTGTCTCCCCTGACATAATTACGCATCTTATCTGAAAATTTGGTCGCTCTAGCTCTTACCATCTCTAAGATCTAGGCGTTCATACGAACAGACGGACAGACGGATATGGGTATATCGGCATCTCTTGTCACCCTGATCATACTTTAGGTAACTTTGGGGGGTCTCCGACGTCTCCTTCTGTATGTTACATACATTTTCGGCTTGCACAAACACAATATACCCTTTGTACCATACGGTACAGGGTATAAAAACTTAAAACATACGAGGCGGTAAGTGGAATATGGAAAAGTGAAAGTTAAGCTAAAAACTGTTTATATTTTTTTGAATTTTTAGTATTTCATATACTGTACCCAAAGGTTCAAGGGTATACTAGATTTGTGCAGTGTACGTAACAGACAGAAGGAGGCGTTTCAGATTATATGTTTTTAAGCTATGTCCGTCTGTTCGTCCGCGTGTCCTAACCACATAATCTAAGGGCACAAAACTTTAACCTCAAAAGATTTAAATGGCTCTTCAGATCGTGTTTGTTGAATTTTTGGCATTTTGCGGATTTAAGCTATGGTGTTGAATAATTTGACTTGATTTTAATTTTGATCGAGGTTTGCGGAATTTTTATATGTATATGTCAATAAAGATAAAATAAATCGGATAAAAACAACCACAGTTATTTCAAAAACAAATAAAAACTGCATCAAAATTCTTCGATTTAGATGATTTTCACATATGCAATGCAGCTACTAGCCAACAGTAACCACGCAAAATTTCAATTTTCAAATTTAACTTTTAATATTTTTATACCCTGTACCATATGGTACAAAGCGTTTGTTAAGTTTATGCAAGCCGAAAATGTATGTTACGTACAGAAGCAGACGTCGGAGACCCCCCAAAGTATTATCAGGGTGACTAGAGAAGTCGATATTTCCATGTCCGTCTGACAGTCTGTATGAACGCCTAGATCTCACAGATGGTAAGAGCTAGAGCAACTAAACTTTCAGATAAGATCCCTTATTATCCAACGGGAGACCAGTTTATTTCATTTTTTTCGTTATCGGGGCTTTATTATATAGCTCCCATAGGGGTGTTTCAGAGGATCTCGAAAAAAGCAAAAAGTTTTAGATTCGTTTGTTTGGGAAGATATCATAGCCAAAGTTGGAATTCAGCAGTTTTTTAGAGTACGCAAGCACTGAACCAAATTTGATAAAAATCGGATGGTTATATCATATAGCCCCATAGGACCGATCGGCCAACAAATCGAATTATGTTCAAAATTCGGTATGTTTCGGAGGTTTTTTATTGATCCCAAGCTCTGTACCGAAAAACACATAAATAAAAAGCCAGTTTATCTTATAATTGTGGAAGTTTTGCTTATTTTAGTGATGCAACATTGCATAGTCGTAATAGTAAAAAGTACGTCGAATAATGACGAATAGCATTCAAACGAGCCACTATCAAGTGATAGACACTTTTTTATAAAAAAATCCATAATTTGACAACAATCCACTCAGATCTGATGTTTTAAATACATTAGGGAAATTTGTTAAATAATAATGAGAAATGGCATCTCTCAATTAGTAGATAAAAATGTTTCCATGTATTATACAAAGACGCCTAAGTTTTTGATGAAAATTTATATCTTTCAAACAAATTTCAATTTGGCATTAGAACTTGTTTTTCTATTCTTTTATTAACTAATATGAAGGCTATTCTCCAATATTTTATTACTTTAATACGATAAATTTAAACTATAACTATTACCTTAATATGTGATTTGTTTCGTTTAATTATAAAACGTGACATAGATAAAAGTTGAACTCACCTGCAAAGAAAGAAAATATAAGAAACAGTCAGTAATCGAATATAAACATATTTAAAAATAATGCTAATATGGTTAATAACAGGTCATTTTGAGATACATATTTTAAAAAACGCCGTTTTCCGGGTACATAGCCTCAAATATCCTAATATGACGTGATGGGCCCATTCTGACCCCGCATTCGGATTCTACGCAGCAAATTACTTCGGAAATGACCCTTAGCTTTTCAACAACCGACATGACCCCGGGATGTGTAGACCTGTGTAATTTATTAACAACTTTTTTAAACTTCTCTACTGTCTTTTTCAAAATAAATTTAGTAATTTGAGAAATTTTAGAAACAGTCAGAAAATTAAGAAACTTTTCACATTCAACGTTACGCTACCAATACAATACATAAGCTTTGGCAAATTTCTCAAAGCTCAACACCCTTCCACCGATTCATTATTGGCTTGCCGATCATCTTATGTGACTATGCCACGGAAACGAAATAGAATTGATAAGCGTAGCCCAAAACGCAACAACATCTCTGCAACAATGAGAGTTACAACAATAACTTCCCGGTGATCAATCGCGAAAACACGACGGGCAGCAAAGTTATGAATAGCAAAAATATAAAGCTCGATGCAAAGTATACTTAGGCTGGCGAAAATCTTCTGGCTGAACCCTCCAAGAGGGTGCCGGTTGGGCAATAGACTGTGTACTGGCTCAAGCACCAAAATCAGGCACGTTCCTCTTCGATGCTCGGGCCAGTGCACGGTCTAGCTGAAGCAACAGTGCAGCAATATCCGGATGGCCAAGTCTGGTACTGCTGTGTTGGAGCCATGGCCAGAGGTGCCTGGCTGCAAGAACAAAATCAAGCAAAACCCCCGCGCGCTGGAGTCCTTTGCAGATTCAACTCGGGCTGGGATGTCAGCACAAACGTCGGTGGAAAGCGTGACTGCTACCACCGGCGGGCACGAAGGGAGTAACACCACTCTGCGTGTGTCGCCAGCGGTCACACCTCTGTACTGGTTGGAGCAGGCCAAGACAGTTGTATAGCTACTGCCACAACAACAACAACAACAGCGCTTAGAGACGCCAAATTATGGCGCGGTTCTGCAGTCTTTGAAGACTCAGACTGCGAGCCACAAGACTCAATAAGCGGTGAGGCTGAGGAAGAGCTCCTACTGGGCCGAACAAAAGATTGAACAAAAGGCAATGAAGGCCACTAGCAGCCAATTTGCCAACAAGGTCGAGGAGCTGTTGCTTACTAAAAGGCAACGCTCGGCTGACCAAGACAAGGCGGATGTGCCCGTGAGTAAACGGCCTCGCCACAAGATCGAGAAGCCACCAAGAAAGCCACTGCCGAAAAGGGAAACGGCGAGAGCTGTGGCGCGACGACACTTGTCGCCCTCATCGACCGCAGTGACCCCAACGGCAAAATGACACCCGAGCAGTGGAAGGTGGAGGAGCTGAAGCTTCTAGATACCCTCTTCCAACGGATGGAGGATCCGGAGGCTCAGCCTACCACGTTCGACGCAGCGGGGTGGCTCAGCGGGGTGAAGATCCTGAGCTACAAGGATGACCTTACCCTGAAGTGCGTCACCGAGACCGTGGCCAAGACGGACGCTCCCTGGGAGGGGGCCAAGCTGGAGGTGCCATCACAGAAGCTGCCCACAGCCTCGACATTGACGAGGAATCGGAGGACGATGGCGACACGACCCTAGTAGTCGCCCCATCGGAGCTGAAGGAGCAAGAACACAGCCATATAGGCTGGACGGTCGTTGGTGGGTATTCACCAAGGTGGAAACCACCGACGTGCGGGTGCGCGCCAACACGTCGGGGTGTGGCGGGGTTAAGCTCAAAGAGCTGCCAAGCCCAACCAAGCGCAACAACAACCACAGGAGCAGCCGCAACAACAGCGGCAACAACAGCGGCAACAACAGCAGCGACAGCACCAACGAGGAGGGCGCACAGAGACGCGCGGACACCATTCGAGCGTGCAAGCGTTGGATCGACTTAGAGCTGCGGCGTGAAGACTCGGCCGCGTCACGGCGCGCTGCAAGCGTACGCCACGAACGCGAGCAGCATCTAAAACAGTTAGAGCGGGAGATGCAGAGACGGTTGTAGTCGGTGCGGCGACAATTGGTACAGGCGCGTCGCACTGAAGCACTTTGGCAGCCTGTAGAGAAGGCAAACTGGACCGGGGTAGTATTATCGGCTATCCGCAGTTGGATAGCAGCAAATCGCACATTTGGCCAGCGTACCTGCATGTTGGCAAAAAAGGGGGAAAAAAAAACCGGAAAAAAAACCTGTAAATAAAGATTAAATGGTATGAAAATTCGAAGATTTTGTTTAAGTACAAACTTGCCGAATGTAATTTGCAGATAAATGACGTCAGCGAAGCCTTGGTCTCGGGAGGTGTTGCACCGACTTAGGCAAACACGCCTGGAAAAGGCGGAGAGAGAAAAAACATAAACAAATAGTACAGACGCAAATGTACTTACCAGGTAGTAACGTAGATGTTCCGCTTCATATGTTGTATTAACTTTGTTTTTTATACACTGTACCTTTAGGTACAAAGGGTATACTAGATTTGTGCAATGTATGTAACGGACAGAAGGAGGCGTGGCAGACACCAAGTCCTTTATACCAAAATGCTTATCATAACCTCGGGTAGCGATTGAGCCATGTCCGTCTGTCCGTCTGTATGAACACCTAGATCTCGGAGACTATAAGAGCTAGAGATGCGAAACTTTACCAGCTGATGCGCATATTTCCTCAGAAGATCAAGTTTGTTGAATCATGTCCATATCTTTCCTCGTTTCCCCGTGGCAGAGTTTCGCGGTTTTAAGCTACACCGTTTGATATTTCAATCTGAAACTTAACAGAGCGATGCGTTGTGGTTACACGCATCTGTGTGTCAAAAATAAACAAATCGGACAAATACAACAAAAGTTATAGTCTAAAATGTACAAATTTCACCTCCCCTTGCCTATAAACTGCGTCAATATTTGACTCTACGTAATTATAGTAACAAATGGACTAGAATCACCAATTTTGCTAAGCTGATTCATGTGGCTCTAATGAACAAATCCACATCCAAATTTTATCAATGCGGGCCCCCCACCCCCCGCAACCGATTTACCATGTTTTCTCCTACACCCCTCAACAAATCCCCTTGAAACTTACCGCATATACTTTAAATAACTTCTTTGAAGTAAATTTCGATTTTCATCAAAATCGGTTTAAATTTGCGGAGCTTATAGGTATAAATATTGTTTTGCAGCAACAAAAAAAAGTTTCCAATTGGAAAGTTCTTAGAAGGAATATGCAGGAATAAAACTTTTTCGAGAAAAAAGGTTCAGGGTATTACACTGTCGGACACCGCCTCGACTGTATTACATCTTTTTCCTCTATACATTGACTAAAATCGGCGGTGTTTTAAACACGTTGCCTTTATTTACTTTGTTTACGTTATCAAAAGTCATGCTTCCTCTTCCAGAAGTAGGCAGTCACTAGCGATCCGCGACAGTGGGTGAGTGATAGTAACAGGTGGCAACGCCGATATTGAAAGCTCGTTCCTGGCTAAGGGCGCGAGTACAAACAACTTTCGAGAGGAACCACAAAACGTACTTGGATCGTTTGGGACTAGTTTGAAGGGTTTTACAAATTTTTTTTTTTATTTATTTTTTTTGTTCGCCGAAGAAAGAGGGAGTGTGAGGAGGCGAATTGCTACCTCACAACACGTTCCCTAAAATCTCTACAGGGTAGTTGTTGAGTGAGAGTAACGAAGAAACCGCGCTTTTTTCACTCTCAACATAACTCAGAGCTGGAGCGCTGCTGATGCAGTCGTATAAGCATATACGTAAGGGCTCGGGTCGGCCCAGACACAGTAGCGGGAGGCCGACTATCATAGACCCAATGTTAGCGGATACCCCGACAGCGCGATAATCTGGCCGGTGAACGCCATGGGTGAAAAGGTAGGGCAGAGAAAACCGATGAGTCTGTAATTATAGTTCGTCGTATTAAGACCATAAACTGTTTAGTGGGCGAGAAACTGTGGCCCTTTAAGTATGACAAGAATATATAAGTGCAATAAGCCGAGAAAAAGCGAATAATAAAGACAAAAGCACAAAACTAAAAACAAGACTGGCGTTATTAATTTTATTACAGAGTCTCAGCGAATATAAATTCATTGTGACATTTACCCTGGGCATAGTCTTTGTGCAGCAGGTAATATGGCCCTTGCGAACTACGGGCACAGCAAAGTTGAAGGGGTGACATTCAATAGCACGGACTATATGACCCCAGTAATGGGACCAGAGGATTCGAAAATCGGTATGGACCAACAAGCGACAACAATTTTCACGGACGGATCCAAAATGGAGTCCGGTGTTGGGTCCACAATATACTTTATATACCCACCCACGGAGGTGTCTAAGAAGTTGCCAGACCACTGCAGCATCTTCCAGGCAATAAAGAAGGCTGCAGAATTAGCGCTCACCCTAGAGCAGAACCGAATAAATATCTTCAGTCAGATCTGATAGAAGCTGGTACACCACAACGAACTGCAGGACGGCTCGCACAATGTGCAAGCAAATAAACAGCAAACAAGCCCAGCATATTCTGGAACTCCCAAGAAGAGATTGCAGACTTATGGTGGGCATACTCACTGGTCATTGCCTGGCAGCAAATCACGCGAGGAAGCTAGGCATTACCAACAACGATGAATGCAGGAAATGTAGGGAGACAGATGTCCAAGAGACTCTGGAGCACCTCATTTGCCGCTGCCCTGCCCTCTGTACATCGCGACTCAAATATCTAGGGAAACCCTGGCTTACCTCACTGGAAGAGGCAGCCGAAAGGGCACCTCAAAAGCTCCTGGCGTTCGCCAAGTGCACGCACATACTTGACGACTAACGTGCATTGTACACCAGCCGCACCTTCCGGTACCACTAAGGACTATTTAATCTATGTGTGACTCCCCCCAGGGGTCAACCGGTTCAACCTAACCTAACCTAAAGTATACATATTTCAGATAGCATAGTTCGGCCGAAGTCGCTTAACGAAAGTTACCAATTTTGAGTTTCGTTGCCACTGCACGTGAGGAAGTTCGCCTTCAGCATATTATTTTAATATGTATGCGTTCTCTCTCTCTCGCTTTTAATTTCTCTCACTAGCACTACTCTATCTTAAATAAATATACCTTAGGCTCGAACCATTTTATAACAAGACAATCTTCTCCCTCCTCTGATCTTTTTGTTAAGCGAAATCAATGCACTCATGAACGAGCTCTTAAATGCTCTGAGCTGCTGCTCAAACAAGAGCGAGCAATTAAACTCAATGACACAGATAGCGCTTAAGTATGTTTACTCTAGTACTCAATTAAATATGATTTAGTCGAGGCGATCCCCGACCACGATGCAATGAATTTTACATTCTGCCGCAAAGTGCGCGAGTTTGGCTGCGCAAAAAATATGGCGGCATTGGTTCAGTTTTTGTATAGTTGCTATATGAAACAGAGGACACACTTCATACAAATGTGAAGACAAACACAAAACTAAACTGACATTACTTTGGTTGCGATACAAAAATGTTTTTCTAAAAAAAGGTTTCGTTAAAGGAAGCGATTATATGGCAGCAGGGTGCTGCTTGATGAAAATTACAAATAAAAATTTGAACCTTGCTCTTTATAAAGAGAGACACGAATAACGGACCTGCACATTGCGTGTCCTTCTAATTGTTAGATTACATTGCCCTACAATGTACCTGCATCCCTATAGCCTTTTTCATACAAAAAGATATATATATTCCTTCTAAGTAATTTGAAATAGGAAAACGTCGCACCACGTCGCAACAAGCCAGTTAAGACTTGGTCGGCAGTGACAAGCAGGGACCTGAACGTATCGGGTAAGCAAGTTGCCGAGAAGGTAATGAAGGAAGTAGCGCCAACACATGGTATGAAGTGTTTGAGCTCAATCGTGGCGGTGCGATCAGTCCCACTCTATCGAAAGTTGAGCTGAAGGAAGTGGTGGGATTCAGAAGTCAGTCTTGACGGAAAGAAAAACCAGGCGCTTAAACCACAGTTCTCAACGTTTACATGGGCATATCCGTTGACGAGTGCATGGGTGACCTCTTCGAGCTCAACTTTATAGAAGACTTTTCGCCTGCGGCATTGAAACAAGCTGTCCACTTGGAGGCGGTACCTTGGGCTATCACCAATGATGCCTGATAAACTAAACACCAGAGTTAAGTGTGGAAGCATTGGACATGCTTAATAAGATCGGGAGAATTTACGTCAAGTGGTTCTCCTTCCGCTATCGGTCGCTGCTCCGCACATATGCTTGCGATACGTGTAGTGGTTTTGACCACAAAATAGCTCAATGTCAGGTATAGAGGGAGAGGGTGCGGACAGTTGGGCCACGTTTCAGTCAAATGCACAAGTCCGGTTGACAGTCTTGACGCCTTCGACGAGTTGCCCAATTTACATTTGTATGTACCTTTCGTTCTTAGATGTCAGTTTGGCTTGTACATTCGTCGCGAGCAGACGTGCTGATCGTGTGCGCTCATAGTTTGTGTTTGTGTGTACCAAAGTAGTATACAAGTTCCCGTTTAATGTTTACCGTTGTTTGTGTGCGTAGTGCGACTTACTTGCAGTCAGAGGTCGCCTTCTGGTTTGTGTCCAGAATATCGGTTAGGGTCTGCACTCGTATCCGATAAGAGTCGCTTCTGTTTCGTGTCAAGCGCTATGCAGCGTAAAACGAGCGTCGCTTTGCAAGCATGTACAGCGAGTCGAGTGTCAGAGGAGTCATGTCGACTAGTGAGGTGACTAAGAAGAAGCCTACGCGATTGCGCACACAGTGCGCAATTTGCCAACGCAGGTTTACGCGTCTACGCGAGCGTTACGCTATTAAGAGGGCTGCTGAATCGGCTGACTTAGCTGCTTCCTCGCTGCAATTGACCCTCTACCTACTGCATCCACTTATGCATCCTCCGCTGCTCCTAATACTGTGTACCACACAGCGTGCACTAACTATGCGCGCATGTCTGGGTGAGCGATCGTCTCTGAAGTCATGGCTACTGTCTTAGCGGAGATGGGGAAGGTGCGGCAAATGATGCAGGTGGCAATTACTGATGCTGTGCAAAATAAGCGCTGCCGCAGCTCAATATGACGAGCTTATTATTGCACCGGTATTTAAAAATAGCATGATTAGAGCAGGGATCAGAACGTATCGGGTGAGCAAGTTGCCGAGAAGGTGGTAACGCCTGCACTTGGTTTACGTTTGTATTAAGTGTGTGAGCTAAGGCGTGGCGGTGCGTTAAATTTCACTTTATCGGAGGTTGAGCTGAAGAAAGTGGTGGGAAACAGAAGTTGACGGAACACACAGTCGGTCATGAAGTGAACGCTTAAGCCGAAGATTACGTTTTCAACGTTTATATGGGCATATCCATTGACGAGTTTATGAAGGGCTTGTGTGAACGCGTGCTGCCAGTAGCCCGCCAACGCCAGCTGATGACGCCTAATCCGCAGTCCCCGCTGCAAATTTCCACCAGCCGCCGTGTCGATACCTGCTGCCATTCCTATTGCTGCCATAACATCCCCCTCTACCCCGTCATTACTATGTTGGCCACGAACAACTGAAGTATGGATAATCAGCGGAAAAGGACCATTTATTCCGGTCAGATCGAGCCTTCTGGAGTGATGGTGGCACCGGAGCTGCTTCTTACCTCATTTGCTGATATAGTTCTTATGCGGCGTCGGAAAATGCACGCAACACCGCCGGCGGATGAGTGACCAGTTCCGAGCATTATGCCAAAACTATAGGAGTAACCTGCTTATCTTATAAGCCTCGGAAAGTTGACGACCTTTTGCATGAAAAACAGACTAGAATTGGAACATGGAACGTTAGTACGCTTTTGGAAGCCTCACGACTAGCCCAGGTGAGCAAAGAGTTTGAAAGCTACAACTTGCTTTTCTTAGGCCTTAGCGAAACCAGATGGCCTGACTCTGGAGCTGTAACAACAGAAGATGGTTTGACCTTTGTGTATTCCGGTAAAACCAGCGGCCAACCACGGGCGAGTGGGGTTGGGTTTTTGCTATCTTATCAAGCACGCGCAGCTCTAATCGAGTGGATTCTATACTCCGATCGAATCATAGTGGCCCGTTTTCGATCCCGCGTCAGAAACATCACCTGCATCCAATGTTATGCACCAACAGAGGCTGCTCCCTACCTCGAAAAAGAGGCATTCTATAGTCTTCTATATATCAAGGGTATCATCAAACACCAACAAATGTGATACAGTGCTGTTATAAGGAGACTTTAATGCTCAAGTCGGCCCGGAAAATAACAACATGGAGCGTGTTATGGGTAGACATAGCTTGGGTAGGATGACCGAAAACGGCGAACTCTTCACCGAATTTTGCGCCAGCAATAATTTGATCATTGGAGGCACAATATTACCGCATAAGCCCAAACACAAAATAACGTGGGTACATCCGATCACGTAACAGAAAACCAAATCGATCACATCGCAATAAGCCGCACCTGGAGAAGCTCTCTTCTGGACGTGCGAAATAAGCGAGGAGCTGACTGCGCCAGTGACCACCATCTGCTAATAGGAATAGCACGCCTTAAAGTTGCCGCCATCAACAAACCTAACCAATCGCAGGTTCAGAGGTAATTCAACATACAAAATTTCCAAAGCCCAGTGGTACGCCAAAGCTATGCCCAATCAGCAGCTGCGAATGCTTTAAACGCCGAATAATAACGCCGTGACTGGACGACAATCAGAAACATCCTCTGTGAATCCGCTAAACGTCACGTTAACTATCCACAACGGAATCGAAAGTGTTGGTTATCCTAAACAACATGGAACTTCATACAGCGAAGGAAGCAAGCGAAAGCCGAATTGGATGCAGCTAGAACACGGTGAGATAAAGCTCAACGACAATCTTTATACAGCTCTCTGGACTAAAAAATAAAAACCAGCGTTCGTCGAGACAAACGCACCATGGCAAACGCACTCGCTTCAGAGGCTCAGTCAGCTGCAGTAACCAACCGCAGTGTGGACCTGTATAAAGCAGAAAAAACTGGCAAACGGTAGCATCAATCACCAAGCTAATAGACCACTTAGAAACTCATCGGGTGAATTGATCACAGCTGCAGAAAGCGGCACCAGCAGCCATGCAAAATATTTGCGGTTGTTCGTCGCACGCCGTAAACAGCTCAATTCAGAGTAACAGAAATTATAGCTGAAATAAAAGCTCTCAAAAACAACAAGGCAGCAGGGTTTGACAATATCGCACCTGAACTTTTAAAGACAGACTATGAAACCAGTGCGCGTCTAATAAGCGCGATAATCGAGAACTTAAGGGTTAAAGCAGAGCTACCTGAAGAGTTGAAGGAAGGTGCCATCATCAATCCTCCTAAGAAAGGTGATCAGTCAGAATGCAAGAACTAGCGTGGAATCACGCTTCTGAGCATGATGAACAAAAAAATTGTTCAAATAATTAACATCCGTATATCAAGCGCTCTGAAGACAAGTCTAAGAAAAGAACAAGCAGACTTTCGATCTGGACACTCCTGCGCAGTCGGTAGATTGGTGATCTTCTCTCTACCTTATCTTCATCGACCTCTAAAAACCATTTGTTACTCTCCACCATCAGGCAGTTTGAAATGCACTAGCATGTAAAGGTGTACCAAAAAGGTGTATAAAATAATGTTTCTTTGAAAAAAAATCGAAAAATTTCCCCTTGAGCTATGCGTCGTGATCAACGAAGTAAGAGAAACACAACAAAGTGATATCCCAAAATGTACTAGTTATACCCCCCTTTGCCAATAAACTGCATCAGTGTTAGACTACTATATGCGTGATTATGGTAAAAAATTAACGTCCGCCATTATTTAAAATGTATACATTTCAAGACCTTATTATTTAAATTTAACACAGCTAGGTCAACCCTAGGCTATTAATATCGTATCCTCGTTTTCCCATTGAGGTTCGGTAAGTTTTTTTGTAAAGTGGTTTGCCTCCCCATTAAACATTAAAACCATTTGGATTCGACGATAGAATGCAATGTAAGCACAGTTCAATCATTGTGGCCAAAGGCCGGTTGGATGATAAATAGCCGTAGCCTCCATTAATCTAGTTTGTGGTCATCTTAAAACCACAAAGCAATAGATGCGACTTTTCATTATTTCCAATTCCTAACATATGGGAACAAACCGAGTTTGAAGTAGATAGGATAATAAAATAAAGTAGTTCCCTTACAAACGAAACATATTTCCCTTAAGTGTTAACCCCTTCATGTCAGCGTTATCCAAAACCGTGAAGGTTTGCAAAAAAAAAAAAAATAAATAAGATTTGAAAACGCCATTTCCCACATTTGTAAGCGAAATTTAAAAAAAAAAATTTAACTCCATGAATGTATATTTCCGTTTTGATGACCAATAAATGGTGGTACGTTGGTCATCAATAAATGAATGAATGCATCAGTCAGGTCAAATATATTAATAATTATAAATTATTATTATAATAATGCTGGGCTCTCCTCTCCTGCGGTCGAAATATTTTTAAGCCCTGTACCTTTATATACAAAGGGTATACTAGATTTGTGCAACGCATGTAACGGATAGAAGGAAGCGTGGCAGACCCCAAGTCCTTTATACCAAAATGCTTATCATAACCTCGGGTAGCGATTGAGCCATGTCCGTCTGTCCATCTGTATGAACACCTAGATTTCGGAGACGATAAGAGCTAGAGATACGAAACTTTACTAGATGGTGCGCATATTTCCTCAGAAGATGAAGTTTGTTGAATCATGTCAATATCTTTCCCCGTTCCCCCGTAGCAAAGTTTCACGGTTTTAAGCCACACAGTTTAATATTTTCATCATGAAACTTAACAAATGATCCAAATCGGACGAATACAACAAAAGTAAAAGTCAAACAAAATTTACTAATTTCACCCCCCTTTGCTTAGAAACTGCATTAATCTTTGACTCTACTCAATTATGGTAACAAGTGACCTAGAATCACAAGTTTTGGAAAGCTGATTTATGTGGCTTAAAAGGCGCGAAATTCTACTATGGGAGAAGGATATTAACATATGTAATTCATGAAAAGTCATCTTTTAAGAGACTATGCGTACAATACAATTCTTAACGCTGGAGTTATTGCAACGTTAGTTTCAAACTACATCAAAATCGCGATTAACTTATAAAGGATAGTATGTGTATTAAATTAATATCATTCTGGCCGAACAAAAATAACGTTCTCGCGAAAAAATTAGGCGTAGGCACTTCAGTTGTAAGTTTACAGTGTGCAAGAATTCATTTTGCTACGGAAGAGGCCACTTGTTCTTAAAACGATCTTTTAAAGGTAATGGACTTTACCCGCCAAATGGCCTTAACATTCTTTAAAACCAATGATACATTTTTTAGCCTGATGTCTGGAAAAATTTGTTCGGGTCACAAGCGTGTCGGTTCGTCAGGAAAATGCATTGCCAAGAGCTAGGCCTCGATATCGAAAAAGTAAAATAAACTTGTCTCCCCTAACATAATTACGCATCTAATCTGAAAATTTGGTCCCTCTAGCTCTTACCATCTTTGAGATCTAGACGTTCATACAGATAGACGGACATGGGTATATCGACTCTCTAGTCACCCTGATCATACTTTAAGTAACTTTGGGGGGTCTCCAACGTTTCCTTCTGTACGTTACATAAATTTTCGGCTTGTACAAGCTTAATATACCTTTTGTACCATACGGTACAGGGTATAAATAGAGCACAGTTAAATGGGTTCTTTTCGGGTTCTACATCTCTATACATAATGCAACAAGTGCTTCCTTTTTTTAGAACGAGAGGTTTAGAGCATACTAAGCTGCTCTAATCGCTCAGCTAGAAATTTTTCGGTAATTTATTTTAAATCGCATATTAGCACACTTTAATGGTTAGAGCGACTTTAGATGACTACGGCCCCTGGCCACCAACAAGGGTAGCAACAACATTGTACACCGTACTGACAATAAAACATATTTTTATTTATGACAGCACATAAAAAATAATATGTAAAGTTTATGGCTGGCATGGTACAAAATGAAAAATTTGATTTGCACGCGCGTTGCGGCTATGATAAAATGCGGACATCCAAAACGGATCGGATGGGAAAGTCGTTCGGAGGGGGGAAACAAGGAGGCACTGATGGGCACGAGGGAGTTGTACCACAGCGTGACAATGTGACTGCAATGAATATGATTTTTTGTGCGCAACATTCAATCGATAAGCAAACTGGCAGTCATATCGATTTTAAGTCTATTTGCTGTTGCTTAAGTTACTCTCCAGCCTTATCTGTACCAAATAGCTATGGATATTCATATTGGTATAAAATATTTACATTTTAATTGTGCAATAAAGGGGGCTGGTCATAGATTATGTACGGTATATCAAGCTGAAGAAATATTTACTTTATGCTGTTTTCATTGCCGTAGTAGCATCATTATTGTACATATGTAGGTACATATTCCAACTTGACTCCCTTGGTTGAGGCATATCTTACACTGACGCAACAAATTCCCATTGACCTTTATTGCTACTCAACTGTGATCATTAGACCACACTGTCCTGCATGTATTTCTACAAAATCTATTTAAACTTTTATTTAGCTAAACAACAAAATCTGGCGGCTAGATGATTCTAATTCTGGATGTCATCGCTAAGTGAGCATAGTAAAATCGAAATTAAGTTTGACTGTCTTAAGCCTGTCTTTTTCGTCGCCACGATGTTGCTTGATTGATGAAGACCTGTATGCAAAACGAAGATCACAACCGTAACAAACCAACTTCAAGGGGTCTACGGAGAAAAGAAAAATGCGTCGAAACACAATAAAATAAAACAAAATAAAAAGTAACCAAACGCTTGGACCCAATAGAAAAATGTGTAATTTACATGAGATAGTGCCAGAAATTTACACTACATGGCGCAGCAGCAACAACAGCTGTTGTATTTTGAGGACACAAAAGAAATTAATGAGCAGCAAAATGATTACGCGTCGTCTTCAAAGGATGAAGAATTATATGGGTAAACTGGGCCAGAAAAACCGGGCCATAGCCCATACCTACGGGTGGCCCGAATTTTCAATTTAAATTCAATTAAATAAAAAAAATGTGGTATTTTTAAAATTTCAAATCAGTTAAATCGTAAATGGACTAATTATGCATTAAAATTTCTAAGAACTACGATGTATTTAATTTCAACAGCGCTTTGAATACGTACAATTTCACTTCATGCAAACAAGAACATGAACATGAATCAGCCGCAAACGCCCAAGCCAAAATTTAAAAAACATAATATGTATCAGAGAACTGCAAAATTCACAGTTTTCTTGATTTTAATCATACCCAAAATTTCTTACAAAATTCCAATCACCCCCCAAAGCATGCTGACGAACGCATCATTCGGATCATTTTCAGCTTTCGGTCCTTTGATTTGTTCATGTTTAATCACTCAACAAAACTCAGCGTTGAATAAATTCAACTCATGCTGACAAACTCATGATTCGAATCAATTTGAGTCATTTGATCGGCTCGAGTCTTACACAAGTCATTCAAGTAAACGATCGGTGTGGATCGCATTCATGAAGTCTATACGAATGTGTTCCTTTTTTTATATTTTAATTTAATATTTAATAAGAATGAATTATTTGTTTATGTCATACATACATATATTGTATAAGTATGAAGCATAAATATGTTCTTTGTTTGTCAGTGCCATTGTTAACACTTCGTATAAAAGTTATTTTTAGGGTAGTTACGAAAATTACCTTTTTTTTCTTAATCCCCGTTTTCGAGACGTGAAACGAAATTTGTATCGACATGAAAGACGATTAGATCGAGAGGTATTGATGTGCTCTTTACAGTGATATATATGTACAGATTGAGTAAAAATTACCAAAGTCGAAAAAAGTGAAATTTTCGACAATTTTTCAAAATTATAAAATTTCTGTTTGTTTTTTATTCACGAGAAAAAATGCTTAAAAATTATTTTAAGATTGAAGCGGGATTTAAAAAAAAAAAAAACTTTAAAATCGGGTACGAATTGTAGATGTAGAACGCAAATGAAAAACTTTGAGTGAACAATTTTTTGTTCATACAAAAGTTTGATTGAGTGAAGATTGGAACTGAAAATGAATTTCCTTGGAATCGGGTGTGCCGCTCATATTTGTCACAATTGGTTAAAATGTGGCTGTAATTGATTCCGATCGATGTGGATTTGATTATGGTGAAAATTTACTCTCATTTCTACCGTTTTGCTGTTCGTGTCGCAAGTCTGAAAGAATTCTGCCAATCTGAAATCTGCAAACATTTTCTCCCTTGGAAGTTTTTGTGTACGGCTTATAGATTTCGAGATATATGGGCTCAAACATATGTCAAAATAACGGAAAACCCTACGGGGGAGGAGGTCTCCAATTTGGCTTTGGACCTTTTGGATGGTCTTAATACATTAAGCAAGAGAAATTCCAGTGTGCAATTTTTTCCAGGTCAGCCCCTGTTTTGGTCTATTTTTACTGTACTACTTAGAAAAAAGAACAAAGCAATTTCCAAATTTGTTTTCATTCTAGTTATGCGTTTGGTTGTTGGTTTTTGCCCTGTGCAGAAGCTGCTCTTCGGTATTTGTATGTTCCTCATGTTCGGAATGCAAGTCAAAGGCAAGTCCTAAAGTGACGCGCGCTAATATTTACTGTTGCACCGTTGCTTGGATTTTGCTTCGGCTGCTACAGTTTTCTTTATGTGATTGACTTCTCAGTTGCATTTAGCATCACAAAGCGTCAAGATGAAAGTAAGTGTAAGTGTTTTTAATTTGATTTGGAATATTTTGTAACAATGATAAGCAAGCGTCATATGAAGCGTCTAAAAACAAATGAACGCAATAAATACAAGACTTTGCTAGTGCGTGCGGAAAATCAAAATATTGAAAAAAATGCAGACGATATTAGTGAAAACGACTTGGACTTGGACATGGACATTAGCATTGACATAGACACTGAGAAAAGAAACGACGACCTAAACGAGAAATTAAAAAAGTGGTACATAAAACCCAAGCCATCCAGACAGTGCGCGATTGATTTAATATTTTTTTTTTTTAATTTTCGTTGGTTTATCTAATTAGGTAATTTCTTTTATTAACAGATAAATACAATGAAAACGCTTTTAAGACCAGACGGTGTAATAAAAAATAAAATAAAAAATTTTAAGTATGTTATGGCGGAGAGTTTAGTTCACGACTTTAACATTGACGGCGTCTCAGGAAAAAATTCGTTAAAAAGCTTTACCAATTTTTATAACGCTTTCATTGGGAAGTACGTTAATAATTACAAAAACAACTTTGCGCTTACTCCAAAATTAATATTTCAAAAGCTATCACTTTAATTGAAGACTCTGGGCCACCTGAAAAACAATTGAGGAAGGCTATTCATTTACTAAAAAACAGAAGAAATAAAGCGAAGAGCATCCAAAAAAATTAAATACATTATTATTAAATTTATAAATAAATAAATAATAAAAAAAAAAAAAAAATAATCAGGCGCGCTCCGGAATCCGAATCAGAACAATTTATGCGGATTCCTTTTGAATCCGAATGTTTGGTGCTCCCATTTCCACCAAACCGAATTTTTCATGTGCTTTGAAACCGAATGGTATGTTGCATGTGGAATTAAAACGAATCGTCAAAATAGTATTAAAAAAGCACGCAATTTATATTAAAATAATTTTTTAAATATGCTTTGATATTCTTAGATTCTATTTATGCCAACTTTAATTTGCATATTAGCTGGTAACTATTTTTAATAATTTTTTTTCCTAACACAACCCAACAATAGCATACACAAGCCAAAACGAATTTTCGTTTTGTTTGTACATGTGTGTGTATAACAAACATGCACACTAGGGTGGAGTGAAAAATTTTTTTTTTCATATTCGTTTCGGAATACCTGTAAAAAGTTGCTGTTATTGTTCACAAATATGCATACAAAATTTTATTTGGCACATGATAAATTTGGAGGTGCCCCCAACATCACGAACTTTAGAGGAATTCGCAAAATTTTGTCAAAAAACACCAACGTCTTATTGTCGGGAGCAGAACATAAGCCGACAGTTCATGATATATCCCAAAGATTGGCTACGGAAATGTTAGATATCTGACGAAAAGCGTCGCTTCCTACTGTCAGCTTTAAGAGAGTACTACAACTTATTCGATCTTACCATGACAAATAAAGAAGCTTACTAAAACCTTATCAAGGCCGTAAAACGAACAAGAAATATCAAGAGAAAATATATGAATTTGTTACTGAGTCCCAACGGTTATTTGATATTTGCAGTTGCAAATGCAAAGTAATCTCAGAGTGTAATTGCTCAAAAGACAGCCGTGTTCCCAAGGAAGAAGTATATTTTTTACTTGATCAAAGAACTACAAGAAAAATGATGATAGGCGCTGTAGATTTGGTTGCGACTGTAAAAAATATGAAAAAATTAAAAAGACAAGAAAAAGAATTACTGCGTAACAAAAAGAGATAATGGATCCCAACCAACCGTCTTGTTCTCGTTCTTTGCCTGATGACTTAACAACCAAAAGCACCAGTTCAAGCAATAATAGTGTAGCTTCTAGTCCTTATCAATCGCCAAAACAAGTAGCTGCTCCGCCACCAAAGAAAAAGAGATCATTAGCTCTCGCCTGCGATCGTACTGGAGTCTCAGATAGAGCAGCTGCTATTATAGCTTCTTCTGTGTTAAAAGATGTTGGTATTATTACATCAAAGGATCCAAGTGCTGTCATTTATCGTTCAAAGTTGCGCCGAGAAAGATCGAAAGTCAGATCAGTATTACACGATGCAGATCGCAATAAAAGTATACGCGGAATTTATTTTGATGGCAAAAAAGATAAGACTTTGGGTAGTCTTCAGAAGGAAGGCAAATTTTATAGAAAAAGAGTAACAGAAGACCATTATGTGATTTTATCAGAGCCAGGAAGCGACTATTTCGGGCATGTTACGTGTGAGTTGGGAACTGCTAAAGGTATTGAAAGTACCATAATAAATCATTTGAGAACAAAATCGGTGGAATTGGATGAAATAGTTGTTATTGGTTGCGATGGTACAGTCGTGAATACAGGTTTCAAACGAGGTGTTATTCGTTTTCTTGAAGAAGAACTTAACAAACCATTACAATGGTTTGTCTGCCAGTTACATCCGAATGAGTTACCATTGCGACATCTTTTATTGCATTTGGATGGAAAAACTACAGGGCCTGAATGCTTTTCAGGCCGTATTGGATCTCAATTACAAAAATGTGAATCAATGCCACTTGTTAAATTTACCACCATTCCTTGCATATTACCTGAAGTTGCTAGAAATGACTTGAGCACTGACCAAAAATATCTTTATGATGTGATGACAGCTATCGGCACTGGCATTTTTTCTACCAATCTAGCTAATATTACACCTGGACCACTTAACCAATCTAGATGACTTACTACAGCGAACAGAATCTTAAGATTATATGCTACTAAAACAGATCCTGAAGAAAATTTAGTGATATTAGCCACTTTCGTAATGAGAGTTTATGGTCCAATGTGGTTCAAAATAAAATGTTATCCTTCATGTACAAATGGAGCTAAGCACCTGTGGCAAACAATTACCCTTACTCGATATTTGAATGCGCCTTTGAAGAAAATCCTTGATAAGGTAATCCAACGAAATGGATATTTTGGTCACCCAGAAAATATTCTTATTACTATGCTTGGAGACGACAGAGAAATCATACGTAAGCTAGCATATCAGCGAATTTTAAAAGCAATAGCAGAGAATACTATAGGGCTTCGAACATTTAAAGTGCCTGCTTTAAATTTCAATGCTAAAGATTATACCGACTTAATTACGTGGAAAGACTGTAAGATAACTGAGCCACCTCTGACTTCCAATTTATCTGATGAAGCCTTGAAAGAGATAGTCAAAAGCGGTTTGACTACATATCAGAATATTAAAGATTTTCCGTGCCATACCCAAGCCGTAGAGCGCTGTATCAAATTGGTGACCGAAGCTTCAAGTGCAGTTTGTGGAGAAAAAAAACAAGACGGTTTAATAAAGGCAAGACTATTATCACGGCAGCAAATGCCTGATTTTGAAGCAAAAAAACAGTTTAATACCAAATAATGTACTTATTTCGGATTTTTTTCATTCCTTGATAATATATATTTTTTTTATTTTTCTTGATTAAAAACATTAAGTAGTATTAATCCAGGCTTTTATTTAACGTATCACAATGTAGTTTGTTTTATAAGGGACAGGAAATCTAAAAAAATACTATCATTCAAAATCAGATCAATTTTTTGAAAAATTTAGTATTTTTCTAATTTTCAATTGGGTGGGGCACCTCATAACATCAAGACAAGTGAACAATCTTTTGTAAGCTGAATTTACTCATTAAAAGGCAACTTTGTATTGCTATTCCATTTAAAAATATTAAAAAAAATTTTTGTTCAAACACTTTCACTCCACCCTAAATGCACACATGGCCGATAAATGCGACAGGGTTCCCGCGTTACACAAGTAAAATTTCCCTTGTAACAAAAATAGTTAAATAGTGTTTAAATTTAATAAACATAGTTGATAAATTAATATTTTTGTGTAATTTTATTTAAAAAATAAAATAATAAAGAACTAGCAATATATTAATGAAAATAAAATGTAAACAACATGTAGGTACTAATAAAAAAGTGCAAAACTGCGGCAGCCATGTCAGTTGTTTTGTATCAAACAAAAAACTTTTCGCGCAAATAAACACAATGTAAGTATGAAAATAATTTATTTGAAGAATTGAATGCTATAAAATATTTATTTATTGCAGGGGAAAGCACAAAAGCGTCGAGTAGGACAACCTTATGGTTAATTTTATGAAGGAAAATAATGATTTGGCCAGGGGCTATTCAAAGGGTGACCGCTCAGAAGTTTTTTTGGAAAAAGGTAAAGTCATTTAATATAGGAATGTACTATATTCAAATTGTATTAAATTTATTGTTTTTTTTTTAAGGCTTGGCTTGACTGGAAGCTGCATATTAGAAGGAAGCTGTCAAAAAATAAAAAGGAGGCGACAGCTACTGGCGGCGGGCCCTTTGCCCAATCTGTCATCCTCCCAATAGAGGAAGAAATTGCCTTAAGCTGCGGACTTTTTGAAATGGCTGAAGGAGTATCTGGAACTACTTTCGGGGCGCCAGAAAGGCAAATAGAAGAGCAGGAAGTCTGCGATCCTGCGAGTAAGGAAGGAGAACAGCAGGTCGCTATTGAAGCGGGCGAGCCTTCTTCCAAAAAAAGAAAAGCATCACTTGATGATAATAACCTTGAGAAATTGTGTTCAGCCCAATTTCCAATTTCCGCGCAACTAGGAAAATTTGTAGAATTCCAGGAAAAACAGGAGGAGCACAGCCGCGCAATGCTAACTCTTAAGATGGAAGAGCTGGAGATATTAAAGAAAAATAGTAATAATTAGTATTTGTTTTATTTTTTATATGAAGTTTACGTTTTTATTTTTTTTAAGTATGAGAGACCAATATGAAGGAAATAAGTTTAGTTATGTAAGTTTAAGTTTTTATTTTTTAAAGTATAAGAGACCAATATGAAGAAACTAAGTTAAGTTATGTAAGTTTAAGTTTTTATTTTTTAAAGTATAAGAGACAAATATGAAGAAAATAAGTTAAGTTATGTAAGTTTAAGTTTTTATTTTTTAAAATATAAGAGACAAATATGAAGAAAATATGTTGTTTTATTTAGCAGCAGTTCGAGTTTCCTCTGATGCATTTTCATCTAGATCATCATCATGCATAATCTCGTCGGAATTCCAGTGTTCCTCTGGTAAAGTTGCGTTGTTCTTTCGGCAGAGATTGTGAAAAGCGCAACAAACATTTATCAACCTGCAAGCGAAAGACGGCTCATAATTGAGGCATTTCTGCAGGCATCTAAATCTGCTTTTTAGCAACCCAATTGTGTGTGAAGTTCCATTGACAGCGCTTCGAAATGGAGTCAAGAAGAAATCCTCTAAAGCATACCCCGAGTCTGCCAAAACAAAATGCCCGTTGAATTTACTTGAGAAATATTCGCGGGCTGCACTATTTTGGCAAATGAACGAATCGTGGCAGGATCCAGGATGTGTGGCATCAACAGCAATTATTTCCATTTTGTAATTGCATACCTTTAAATGAAAATATATATAATCACTGTAAACAAATAACATATACTTTAAATACGTACCAGCATTACATTCAGACTAAAATAGCCTTTCCTATTATAAAAGCAAGACTCATTATTTGCTTGTTTTTTAATAGCGACGTGGGTTCCACTTAAGTGTGGACTGACCATGCTCAAAACAAACTTAAACAAATCATTATTCAATCGAAAAGACTGAATGAATCTGGAAAAGCACGCACCAACATCATTTACACAATAACAATAATAAAATTAAACTCACCGTTTCTCTGAAATGTTTAAAACATCCGAATAGGTTCTCAGATGCTTATTACGCCTTAATTCCATAATTCTACGCCTTCTCTTAGCTTCAAAACAAGCACTTGAGAAAATAAATGGAATTTTTGCAATTTTTATAACTTTTTAACAATATGCAGTCAGCTGGTTACACCACAACATATGTAAATTTTTCGATAAAAACAAGGGAAATATACAAATGTATCGAAAATAAAAAAGGAAATTATCGACAAAAAATTCTGATTTCGAAGCACGCAAAACCGAATCCGAATAAAATTGTTCGGATTGAATTTTTCTGATTCCGGAGCACGCCTGAATAATGAATTTACTGATGGGTGGTCGTTGGTGAATTCACCAAGTGTGGATCGTGGTGAAATCACTGGTGACCGGTAATGCAGAAGGTTTCGAGGCATTACCGGCAATGACATGCCCGTGTTAAATTCATCAGTGATGTATTGCAGAGGGTAACCAGTATTGGTGAGTGGTATTTGGTGAGTTCACCAAATACTCACCAGTGACCAGTACTGGCGGGATTCTACTAAACCACATCAATGCTGGGTGGAATGTTTCAATCATTTTCGCTTCGCACGAATTATTGAATCTATCGATTGTTTGTCAGCAACATCTGCAAGTGTGGAACGTGTGTTTTCATTGATCACAACACTATGGACAAAAGAAAAATCGCAACTTAGGATAGGTACTTTGAAAAATATGCTATTTGTAAAATATAATTTAAAGTAAGAATGCGTTGAATTTTATAATTTATTAAAAGAACATCCAACATTGCTTAAGCAAATATCATCACAAGATAAATACGATTTTAAACAAAAAGCAACAGAAAAATAGATTCAAATAACCTATAACACTGTAATCTTCTAATAAATTTATGTTGAATAATCAAGTTTTTTTCCTATAAAAAATTACCTGGTTTTAAGTTCAAGTGTTCCGGATTTTGCTACTTTTTTCAGAAAATGTTCCGGTTTCGCTTAAAATTTTGTTAGTCACACTAGACATAACCACTAATTTGCACTATCAAGCAAATAGCCTCAAAAAGTGATTGAGAAGTAATTGATAAGAATTTGCAATATTAATGTGCTTTTAAATATGACATCTCTGCAAAGTCTTTCTCACTCAGCTTAACCCAGACATTGCATTCTCTTGTTGCCTTCTATATTTATCCAATCTTTAATGGCAATGTAAGTCATCATTATAGCATTGCTTTGAACAGTTGATTTATTATAACCGTTTTACCTTAATCGAAATTTCCACAACAATATTTCGATAAATTACACATTTTGTTTCTGCGTAAGAGCCTTCATATAAAAAAAATACTCGCAAAATACTCAAAAAATACAAACAAAACAATGTGGTCCTATGGTTTCACTAATGCTGTACGTAATATGGCGCCACTAAAGTTCACTAGATGGCGCCAGTAGTAGCAACAGCTGTTCTGTATGTGCAAGCAAATTATTACGGGCGTAACAAATGACTGATAGAAACATTTTTGACAAAGCCGTTTACAATTCATAATTTGTTGTGAGCTGTTTAGGAACCAAGTGACGGTCTAACAATCCAAACAATGAATTAAATTAATTAATTTTCGCCGTCATAAGAAAATTTTCATAGTTCATAGCACACAACATTTTCATAGAAATTGTATGTAACGAATGTCGCGTTGAGGTACAAAATTTAATGCAAGAATAACAAATTGTTGCTTAGTATTGATTTGCAAATAATATACTTTTTGTATTGTACAGTTACATGGTATAAGAAGAATTCAGCAATGTACAGTTGAGCTCAAAGTAAATAAGTGTCAATAAATTGAAAAAAATCAATCGAATAAACATTGCAAAAAGTTTATCACTTTTTTTTTTTTAATTATACATCTCGCTAACAAACGTTCTGGAATTTTATAATAATACAGTGAATATAAATTGTTTATGTAGCGGAGACTAAAAATTTAATTTTCAATTTTATATTTAAACTGATTTTGTAGCCTCTGGCCCTGCTCATTTCTAGTAAAATGCAAAATACAAATCTGTGTAAATATTGTGTATAACTTTTGGTTTTTGTTGGCTGTGTTTTGCAAATGGTTTCTGCAAGAGACGCCATTAAATTTCATCAATCCGGCAATGGCGTCATCTTTGTGGCCCACAAGCGTAAATTGTAAGTAATGTGCAAAGCTTTTGAACATTCTACATCAGGAAAGCTATGAATATGATTTATAGTTAACTTTATTACACACACACACACACGGTATCCACACTCATCGCCATTGGCATTTGCATATGAAATATCTAATTGAATTCATACAGATGCACACACACGCACACACACACTAACTACCTAACAGGGCTGACCACAGTACTCAGGAATTGCAGAGTCATGCAGTATACGTACGTAGTAATGAATAATTATGTTATTAATATGCCTGTATCTCTGTCTGAAATTTATATGGCCGTGCAGGTCCTTGCCTCATCATCATATCCTTTTTTTTTTTTTTGTGTTCAACAAACGTGCACAAATCATCGTTGAATCTTTATTAAGTAATGAGGTTATTGGAAAAATCAGAAAGTAATTTTTGAACTAATTTTTTGACTTTTAGGATCTATATTGCCAATTTCTATCATTAAACCTAGCTGCCAAGCCAGATCTATTTACAAAAACTATAACTGGGCTAGGCCAAGTACACCGGAGATTCTCCTTTTTTTGTTTTTGTAATGGCTCTTAGTCAGGGATGTCCAGGCCCATTGCTCCCATGGCTCTTTTTGTTTTTGTAATGGCTCTTAGGCATAGGCAGCGATGCGCGTGTACATGCACGGCCCTAACTGTATATCACCCAGTTCCAATGCAAATTACAAAAACAATTTCGAGCGTTCTCTCACTTACTCGCTGTTACTCTCTTTGCTCTCTGATCTCGTGTGCACAAAAACAACCCTTGCGTATATTTGTTGTTGGCCCACAGATTTTCAACGTAATTTGTTGTTGCTTTTCGTTTGAGCATGCACTCACAAAAATCGGTATAAGATTCTTTCGCTATTTTTTGGGAAACTTGTAAAATGGGACTTTAAAGGCATTGCTTGCAAACAAAAACTAGTTATGGCCCTGTACCTTTCGGTACAAAGGGTATACTAGATTTATGCAATGTATACAACAGACAGATGGTGGCTATAGGTAAAAACATAGGAATAAAATATATATTTTTTGTAAAATCCGGTGGTAAATAGATATTTTTCGGGAAATCCCTTGCGAATTTTATCTATTTTTGGAAGCACATATATTTGTGAATGTGCGTTTACAAGCTTAAAATTATTTTTTTTTAAATGGAGAAGTTGATTAACAAACGTACATTTAGAGCAGTGGTCGGCACGGCCCTATCCCATGGGATTATGGTTCACACGTACTGTGTTGTACACAAAACGCATGCATGTGTGCATGATTTTTATACTGCAATTCTCTCAGCCAATTCTCTGGCGTTGCCAAGCTCTTGTTGCAAAGCAACTGACACCAAGTTGCTTGTGCATACCATGGTGGAATAATAAGGTGATGTCGTGCGAACGCTAACTCTCTCGTTTATAGCCCTTATCGTCAGTGCAAAACTTGCTGTGAATGAGTAAGGATGGTCATGGACGAAAATTTTAGCTGTGTGTCTTTTGTTTTCTAAACACGAAACTTGCAGTACAAAACCAAAAGCATAAAATTATGGGCAATAGCAAACTTCTTAAAGTTAGACTAGAATAGAATTAATTATTATATTAACTATAAAACATATCTGAATTGTTCTTTGTTATTTATCTACAAACATCAACAAAATATATATCTATCTCATTCACTTTCACGAATCAATGCTAAGAGAGCTTTCCTAACAGAAAAGCTTTTGACGTCTCACTCGCACTCACACGCTACATACAATAAGGGATAGCTTTTACTGACGACACCACCTTATATTATTCCACCATGCCTTATATTATTCCACCATGGTGCATACTAATGATGTGAGAGTAAAAAAGCAAGCACGCTCTCTAAGCAAGAGCCGAAGCCATGCACAAGCAACTTCGTGTCGATTGCTTTGCGACGTCAGCGTCGAAATACGTCACAGCGGCAGACGTAAATCAATGGTCGGCAAAATATACATATGCATTTTTTATTTGCGCTTGTATTGAACAATATTTGCCGCTGTGACGTATTTCGACGCTGACGTCGCAAAGCAATCGACACGAAGTTGCTTGTGCATGGCTTCGGCTCTTGCTTAGAGAGCGTGCTTGCTTTTTGGCTTTGGTGCTGTGTGGCAGAAAACACAAAATCAGTTTATGTTTAGTTGGCTACAAGCTTAGATCGCGCCGCTCATTTTTCCATTCCTCTTTGAACATTTTTTCCTTTTTAAAATCAATAATTTGCGTAGCGCGATCTTAGCTTGTAGCAAATTAAACATAAACTGATTTTGTGTTTTCTGCCACACAGCACCAAAGCCACGGCATACTAATGCTGGAGTGCTTTAGCATTGTGAGAGCAAGCACGCTCTCTAAGCAAGAGCCGAAGTCATGCACAAGCAACTTCGTGTCTGTTGCTTTGCAACAAGAGCATGGCAACGCCAGAGAATTTGCTGAGAGTAGTTCAGTACAAAAATCACGCACACATGCATGTGTTTTGTGTACAACACAGTACGTGTGAACTCCAATCCCATGGGATTGGGCCGTGCCGACCACTGATTTAGAGGCATTATTAAAACTATCATTAACTAAAATAAATATTGATATTGACAAATTTTTAAGTTCTTTTTGCTCTTCCATAAGCAGTGTTTGGACCATGGTGGAATAATACAAGGTGAGGACAAAAGCGAAAAATACGGACTCATAAGAATATGTGTGCATCTGAGCAAGATAAAACATCCCCTTTGCTACTGTAGCGAGAGCGAGTATGCATAAGGGTTGGCAAAAACTATTCTGTTTATCTGTCTTGTTGTGCATTTTGTATGTTTGTTTTGCTATTGCTGCTTGATTGTGTTGCTGAAATTGTGATCGTTTGTTGTTGCTGGAATTTATTCATGGACTAGTTTTCTTTAATAAATAATATTCTCGGTTAATTCAATTTAAAAATTTTTTTTATAATTTATTTAATTTAATTTTATTCCATGGCATTAATATTTAGTTTTACAAGATAAATAGAAATATACACAGAGTTTAAATTATTTATTATTATTAATACTATTCTACAATAACACGCGATAACCTTTCACTTTGAAATGTAATTTACTACTGCAAGCAAAATAAGGACCCACAAGAGAGCGCTGTTTGGCATATGCTCACCTTGTATTATTACACTATGGTTTGGACATCCCTGCCTGAAAACATAGGTTAAGCACCAAGCTAAATCCCATAAAAAAGCTAAATTAAACGTAATGCTAAGAGAATTGATCCAACGAAATGGATGGTAATACTTACATAACTTCAATATTTACTTCTTTTTTGTTTCAAACTAAGAATTTATTTAATAATATTTTTTTTATCCTATTAAACGATTCTACAAAACTAATCATTTAGTAGATTCTTTTATAGCAAAATGTTTTATTAACCTTAGACTATATTTTTTTAATTTCATCAAATTTCAGCGTAATTAAGAAAAACAATTTAGTAATTTAAATTATCTATAAATATATATCACTGTAACTTCTTTGTCTCTGTTTTTTCTTCCTGTTTTTTTAACCGTGTTTTGCTTACACGCATTTGTCAAGCGTTGGTCTGAAAAGAGTTAACGACTCTTATACGTATTTATTCCACCGAACTTCCTAGTAAATGTACTTTTGGCATTATTTTTAGAGTAACTCGATATTTTTCGTCTATTAGTAATCTGCTCACTCATTTAGAAACTTTTATAGCAATTATAAGAGTATTAAGAATCCAGTTTTTTTCTTACGAAAACAAAGATTTTCTTTGCCATTTTCCTTCGTACTTTCTGTTGTTGATGTTTTTGTTGGTAGTTGCTCCCACAGCTGCTTAACTAAAATTCACCAAACTGTTTTATGGCATGCCCTGCCCTGTCACGACCTACTGGACAGTCCTAGCAATTTTTGCACACTGAGCCACAAGTACAGGGATATAATTGAATTCATTTCATATGCCGCTGCCTTGATGGTTATCGTTGTACCATATCTGTATATATGTATATATGTAAGTAGGTACTGTTGATATAATTGTTGTTGTTGGAGCTGGTTACATTCCATGGCTGCACATTACTTTTGGTAATCACTAAAATACAGACACGTCGCTTATGAAGTTTATGGAATGCAGCAGCTTTTTCTAGTAGTTGTTCATATAACAATTCTCATTCAAATACTATTAGCGTAATGTACATTTCAAATGAAAAAAAAAAGACACAACTTAAGATATAGTGACTGGACTGTAGAAATATGTAATCAAAAACTAGCCAAGAGTACCTACATATGTATGTACATACAAAGTTATGACTTATTTCTTACGTAGTATATTTATTCTAAGAAAAATTGGAAAATGTATTTATGTATACCCTGTACCTTATGGTTCAAAGGGTATATTAAGATTATGCAAGCCAAAAATGTATGTAACATACAAAAGGGCCTCTCCCTCATCATATACTGGCTCCCATAGGGGTGTTTCAGAAGACCTAGTTTTTTAGAGCTTCCCAGCACTGTACTAAGTTTGACCGAAATCGGTTGACTATATCATAAAGCTCCCATAGGACCGATCGGTAAAAAAAACGTGATTGGTGCCCAATTCGTTGTGTTTCATTTGTTTATGAAGATATGTAACCAAATTTAGTATTTGGTAGTTTTCAAAGTTCCCCAGCAATGTACCAAATTTTATCATCATATAGCTCCCATAGGACCGATCGGTTAAAAAACATATTTAGTGCTAAATTCGTTTTGTTTCGTGTGTTTATGAAAATATCGTAACCAAATTTGGCAAATAAAATATCTTTTGGAGGTCTTAGCAATATATCGGATTTAATTGCAATGTAGTGGTACATCCGCTCCCGACTTAAACGTACGCCATCTTTTCTCCTCAAAATGCTACTCCATTTAATTTTGAACTACCTGCTAAACTATTGACATACACATCTATTAAAAACGTTGCCACCTTATGAAAAAACGAATAGCAATGCCTATTTATTTAACTGTGCACTTAATTCGTCACACTTCATAATGATAACTTAGTAAATTAAAAATATAATTTTTTAATTTTAATTTTATTTTTTTTTTATTTATCACCAAAGACAATTATTAATCTGCAAAGTTAAATACTCCAAATTGATATTATTTAGTATCACAGCTAGTTGGCAACTCCTTAGCTCGAGACGGTTTTACACGTTTACACAGAATGGCATATTTGATAGAGATTTTAGTAGAGATTTTGTAGAAATTATAATCATGAATTAGAACATTAGATTTATTAAGTAATAAAGATACAAATAGCTCGGAATTGAATAACATTTTCAAGTAAGTAACAGTTTCTTTAAATAAAATTCTTTTTATTGGCGAATTTTATGAAATCTCGAGCAAATTTAATAGAGATTTAAAACCGTCTCGAGAATTGGTATTGTAGAGAAATTGTTTTCTGTGGCATTCCTGATGCTTTGTAATACATAAACTATCATATTAATAGCCTCATAAAAAAAAAAAAAACATTTTTATATAAGCCTTCTAAAAATAAAATCAGTGTTGGAAAGCCAGTTCATTCAGTTGGCATCATTTAGGGGTATCCACAATGGAATACCATCGAATAGCAGAACAACAACGTCAAAGAAGAAATCGGTGTCCGACAGTGTAATACCCTGTACCCTTTTCTCGGAAAAAAAAAATTTATATTCCTGCATACTTTAATACCTTCTGGAACTTTTTGTTTGGAAACCGAATATTTTTTGTTAGTGCATTACATTATATGCACAATATATATATATTTATACAATATAATTTAATTAAAACGCATTCTACTACGGGAGAACGGAACAAAATAATTCAATAAAATTCGTCTTGTAAGGGACTATAATCTCTGAAATCTAGGTGTTCATTCAAGCGAACGGACGGCTCAATAATTATCCGAGGTTATCATAAGCACTTAGGTGTAAAGGACTTGGGGTCAGCCACGCCTCCTTCTTTCCGTTACATACATTGCACCAACACAGTATATGCTCTGTTCCCATAAGAACAGGGTATAAAAGATGGCTTACGTTAAAGTCGGGCGCGGGAAACTTTGGGATACCCTGCACCACCACATTGCAATTAAATCCGGTATATTACTTAAGAACTCCAAAAGACATATGATTGCTAATTTTGAATTTCGGATTTTTTGGAATAAAATAAAATATAAAAATGCCTTTGATTATGATGTTTTTATAAACAATAACTTATAACTTAATTATCAATCTAAAACTTTTTTATCTAATCTGAAAGTTTGGCTGCTCTAGCTCTTACCCTCTCTGAGATCTAGGCGTTTATATGGACAGACGGACATGGGTATATCGACTTTTCTAGTCACCCTGATCATACATTAGTTAACTTTTGGGGGTTTCCGACGTTTCCTTCTATATGTTACATACATTTTCGGTTTGCACAAACTTAATATACCCTTTGTACCATAAGGTACAGGGTATAAAAAGGATGTGAAAGAAAAAGGTCCTGCACAGGGCTAGAGATAACAGCAGCTTTGTACAAATCATCGTAAGCATTTTCAATGTTCCTGTCAGCACAAAATTTGAAAAGCTATTTTTGTAGATTTTGTAACCTTTTTGGGGGACATTTTTGGGTTGACCCCTGGGGGTCCTGTTTTTGCTGTAAGCAAATTATGCAATATAGACTAAAAATTAAACGCACACAAACACTCAACTAATGCTAAGTAAATAATGTGAACGAAACAAGGCCTTCGATGTGGTCAATTTTAAGTCCTTGGCAAATATTTGCGGCAATTCAAAAGTGCCTTTGTTGTTGTTTTGGAAGCTTTTATAATTATAAGTATTATTGTCGTGCCGGACTTGTGTGTTTCCTAAAGTTTTCCCAGCACTAAAAACAAATGTAATAATAAGCACTCTATGTTTAATAAAAACTTCTATTTGACGGCAGCTTTAGAAAGCGCCCTGCACACAGGTCCAGAAAATGCATTCTAACTTGAGATATCGAATTTGTTTATATTAACAACAATCTTATTGCTTTTAATTGAATATTTAATATCTTTCCCTAATATTTAAAGTACATTAAGTTAACAAATTCACATTGACAAGTATGCAAAAAAGCTTAGGAAAGAAGAACCAAAGATACAGACGGTATGAATAAGTGCAGCTTCCGGCGCTTCAATTTTGGCCTACACAAAAAAATTGGTTAGCCAGGGATCGTCAGCAAACGAACTGGAAACTGGAAGTTTTAACGGTATTATGATAAAGTTAAATGAGCCAGTCGATTGGATGGACATCATGAAATTTGTTCTCTATTTCAAAAAAATAATTTCGTTTTCTGCTAGGCGGCTAGTATCTAAATTTCATCTTTGATTTATATATTTTCACTAAGCATTTGCCATTAACACGTAAAATTTCTAACAGAATGAATAGGTTCAGATATATTCAAACTCTTTGCCTGTAAGGTACAAAGGGTATATTAACCTTGAGCAAGACGAAAATTTACGCAATATAGTGAAGCGTCGGACACCCCCAAAGTTACCTAAAGTATGATCAGGGTGACTAGAGAAGTCGATATACCCATGTCCGTCGGTCCGTCCGTATGAATGCCTAGATGTCAGAGATGGTTAGAGCTAGGGCAACCAAACTTTCCGATTAGATAGATTTAAAATGCAAAAAAACACAAATATTTCAAATGAATCGGAAAATCTTTATTATCAATAGAAAGAAAAATTCTTGCCATTCACTTTTTAACCTCCATGCGGAGGTTCCAATTTTCGATGACGCGTTCGAGCATAATCGGATAATGTTGGCCTCTAATACTTCAATCGTAGCTGGCTTATCCACAAACACTTTAGACTTCACGTAGTGTGATATCACAAGATCTTGGTGGCCAATTATTCGGTGAGGAGCGTTAAATTAATTGTTCACCAAAAGGCCTAAACGCGAGAAAAACATTCTTTACAGAACGCGAATTTTCGTAATATTATTGTACGATTTCTAAACGTTGTTCGGGTATAAGTCTTTCCATGATGAAATGGCAATAAAAATTGAATAAAAAACACATGGCAACTTGACAGTTCTCACGCGCGTTTTATCAAAAAAAAAAACCCTTTTGAAAGAAAAACCCAAGATTGATGACCCTTTATTAACGGTTTTCAAATTTTCTGCACATACATAATAAACATATAAGCACATTTATTTCTGTATGCATAACGCAGTGCAGTACGCCGCACGGTATTCATTCTGCGACTTCGGCATGCGTTCGGCTGTGTCTGTGTGAGAAGCCATTTGCGAACGGCTCTACCCTGCGGTGTCATATAAGTAGCCTGAACTACTCTAAGCGCAACTAGTTTTTGAATGGTTCAAAAAAGAACAGACATGGTATAGGAAAATACGGCAAAGGAGTTCGCTCTCACTGTCAAATTAATGTCTTTCAATGAGTCTCTCAGAGAGCGAATATGTTGATGTTTGTGGAAAGTGAGCAATTTTGGAATATCCATATAAGCACACGAATGTATAACAAAGACAATACTGATACATGTCATGGGTAAGGTTATGCTTAATTAGGATGTAATTAATATTTTGTTATTTAATATATTTTTTAAAAATATTTTCTTAGTCCAGTAGAGCGTTGTTCCGCAGTCGCAAACCGTGTGCGCGTCGTATTGTTGCAAATTTGGAGCTTCATCCGTTTCTTTTGCCTCCAAAGCCAAAACGCGTTAAAATTTGCCAATCAAACAGTGCTCAGATCATAAGTGTCAGGAGGAACTTTAAAAATTGCCCAAAAATTCCGTATCTTAAAATCATATAGAGTGCCAGAATCGCCGTACATGTGCATCTACTTTTGTGCCATTTACCCACCGAATTATGTAATGGCAACATCGCAGCAGTTAAAGCAGAGTAACACCAAATTAAATAAAAAATTTATAGGGGAAAGGCTTGTCAGTTGCCAACCCTGCTCCATTTTGATGTTCCAGTAATGAAAACACCAAAACCCCACCTGTCTTCGATGCCAAATACGCCGTGAACAATTTTAATGTGTTTTTGATGCGAACAGACGCAAAAACGCAGTGTGTGTGTGACAAAATATAAAAATTGTTTTTAAAAAAATCGGAAAATAAAAAACATTATCAACATTATAATTATCATAATATGCTGGAACTGAAATGCAATGAACTTTCATAAAAAAAAGCATAAGTATGTAAACATAAAAGCTAATAGCCAAGTCAGCTAAACTCTGTATATATATTTTTATTTGTTAAACCTAAATATTAATGCTATGGAATAAATTAAATTAAATTAAAAAAAGCTAATAAAACTTTAACCAGCCTAATCACGTCGATCATCGCACACACTACGAAGGCCTTCGGAGGATCTACTGATAGGTGATAATTGTCATACCTAACGTAAATTTAATTGACTTTGTATAAAAAAAATAAAAATAAATTTTTTTCTCCTATCAAAATGGCAGTCCATTTAAGTTATTCTAACCCACAGATACTCCATGTGACGGGATTGCATCCATTTCGCGTCACAGTGTCGGGACTTACTTACTGTGTTACTGTTGCGGTCACTGCAGACCGATACTTAAAGATGTTGAAAGAGTTTTTTTATCCAGAACTACGCCGAAAGAGAATTGCTTTCAAATTTGTGTTGTTTCAATAAGATGGTGCAACTCCTCACACAGCCAGGCCTGTTATGACAGAATTGCATCGAAAATTCAACAATAAGTTTATTTCAAGAATACCGTTGGCCCCCAGGTCTCTAGACCTAACTGCGCCTGATTTTTTTCTTTGGGAATATTGCAAACTGGAAGTTTACAAAGCAAAACCAACAAATTTGAATGATTTAAAGCAAGCCATTCGAACGACAATTGAGGCAATTCCCGCTGTAACCCTTCAGGCAGTCATGAATAACTTTTTGCTAAGATGTCGCACATGCATCACTGAGGGTGGGGCCATTTAAGTTCCATTTCAAATGAAACAAGAAAAAATAAATTACGTGAATTAAACAAAAAGTTTTTCGAGTTTCTTAATGTAGCAATATTCATCAGCCACCCTGTAGTTGTGTTTTTTTTATATTCCCGAATTATGTGGATCAGCCCACGATCAAGGCATTGTGAATACGTGAATACGCTAAAATAGAATAAATTATGAAAAAATTTAGAATTTCTTAAATTGCGAATGGTTAATTTGGTTTCACTTTTTTTGTGGAATTTAAATTTCATAATTTAATGCAAATAATTAAAAAACATAAAAATAATTAACAACAGTAAATGGCGCTCGTCTTTGCTAGATGTCCGCACAAAAAGAGGAGCCGAATTAGGAAGCGACCATTTCTTTCTGCTCGCCAAGGTCGGTCTAAAAGTTGCAGCAATTAGCAAGAAGGTTACCAAAACAAAACAGCGCTTTGATGTCGAAAAACTTAATAACCAAAATACGGCAATACTGTATAAGGGAACACTAAGGAATCAACTAACTGCAAGCTGACTCATTAACATGTTGGTAGGCAAATGCTTTGGTATCGTAACAAACAAAGGAAACTATGGATGTGCCAAGAGACCTGGAACCTAGTTGAGCAACGTCGCGCTGCAAAACTACACAAAATTACAGCCTAATCTTAGCAACCAGCTAAGGAAGGAAACTTATCGTGCCGAATATTCACACCTCTGAAAACAAATCAAGAAAGCCTTCAGAGGAGATAAGAGGCAGTGGATTAACGCGCAAGCAGATGAAGCTGAAACCGTAGCCGTAAATTACTAAAACGCTTTCGGGCAAATCTACCCATTGTGACCCGCCAATTCGCAGTAAGCAAGGTGACCTACTCTTTAATACCATGGTCATGTACCAGTGTTTTAGATGGACAGAATAGTTTTTGGAAGTACATATTCAATAAAGCTCTTGGTATGAGCGATCTGCCAAACACTGATGCTCTACCGAATGCACCTACATTTTTTTGGGGAATAAACGTCAATCAGCCTTCTAAGGCAGAAGAAATGGCAGGCAGTAAATGGCAGTGGTAAGTAGTCTTTTAATGATAATATCAGTGCTGAGTTTCTGAAAGTTAACGCAGAGCTCTTGGTAGAGCTGTGGCTTCCAGTTCTTAGAAAAATTTGGATCGATGAAGTTATTCCGGATTCTTAGAATGAGGGAATACTTATAAAAATATACAGTCATGGACAAAATTGATCTGGTGTCGGCAACTTGCATAAAATAAATGAAATAGCGGACGCTCCTTATTATATTCGAATTCTTGAAGAAAATCTCGCGGCATCTGTGGAAAAAATGGGCATTGGCGATCAATTTATATTTCAGCATGACAACGACTCCAAGCATATAGCCGGCATAGTAAAGCGACACTTAGAAAGAGTTTCAGTCAATATGCTCGATGGCCAGCCCAAAGCCCTGATTTGAATCCAATTGAAAATTTATGGGCCGCACTTGACTCCAAAGTTCCCCCTAGTTGTCGCACTAATAGAGAAACGTTCTTCGCAAATCTTCGAACTGCCTGGGATGAATTTCAGCCAGATTTGTTGAACAAATCGGTCGAAAGTATGCAACGGCGGCTTTCTGCTGTCATAAAAAAACACGCGGTGGAATCACAAAATACCAAAAATACTTAAATATGAGACATTCCATGTTTTTGTCTAACAAAAAAGTGTAATGTCCTCTCAATTTTGTCCAGCCAAAAATGGCCGCATTTCAGAAAACACCAAAAGAAACCAACATATGCCAAAATATTTAACCATTTTCTTTTTAAAGCCTTTATTAACATTATTTCGCAATAAAAACTCCCAACAATAAGACAGAATAATGCAAATCGAACAAAATACGAAGCATTTAGTTTTCTTATTTAACCTGTCCTCTCAATTTTGTCCATGACTTGAAATATACGGGAAAAGCAATATGGTTTCAGATCTGGTCGATCATATTTTGACTTAATTAACACGATTAGAATTTCATTTGAGCAATATAATGAGTTTTGTGTTTCAATATACACTTTTTTAGTCGATTTTAAAAGTGCCTTTGACAGCATCAATAGAAAATTCGCTTCTCGACAGAGGACTGTAAGAGCAATGTACAATAACTTCCCATGTCGTATACTGCACAGCGGTCTACTGTCAGAACCAGTAGAAGTCAAAACGGGCATTTTATCGCCTCTGTTATTCATTCTATGCTTGGACAAACTTATGCGAAGATCATTAAATGGCCGACACGGAATTCAGTGGACACCTTTTGCACATCCAGAGGATCTTGAGCACGTGGATGATGTTTGCTTAGTCAGATCTAGAATCATCCAATACTTATCATACCACGGAGGCGTTGTTACTAGTAAAAGTGGAGCTGACCAAGACGTTACCACTCAAATTAGTAAAGCTAAATCCTCCTATGGCATTCTCAGCAACATCTGGAAATCCAGCCACATATCGATTAGAGCTAAACTTTGCATTTTTGAGTCCAATGTAAAATCGATAGATTTTACGGATGCGAGACGTGGAAAGGCTCGAGAATCACCGACACAAAAATTCAAACCTAGATGGCGCGAGCGAATAAATAAAAATTAAAACTACTTCATAATGAATCGTTGTCCATAAGTGACTTAAATATTTACGAAAATAATTGCGAAAATATATTGTAGGCAAAAATTAATGTAGCGAAACACATAAATAATAAGACTACTGGAATTTTAAAGGTAGCAAATTGAAGGGTCCAAAGCAATTTATAGTTGAGCATGAAAATTGTCTTTAATTTAAGGCCAAGCAAAACAATACATAGGCAGACCAAAACGGCTTTTATATTTACTGTCTTTGGCCAATTCGTACTCATATTTCAAAAGGCCAAGCCTTAAGCAATAAACTATTTTCTTATCGATAGCAATTTCCCTTTCTAGACATAACAACCAGCTAAGAATCCACTCGAATACCGCACATCCATGCAGTACCTATAAACAGAGGTACATTCGGATTGGCCAACAAGCTAATAAATAAGACCACGTACGTGTAGTTGAAGTAAGGCCCCGTATCCGGCGAGAGGCGTTTTTCATTTACGCCTACATTGTTTAGAACAAAGCCAATGCTAGCCTCCATGCATTTTTGACTAGGAAGTGGGTCTTGTGGTCTTGAGAACGTACTTGCTGCTTAAAAGCCTTCCTTCCATGTAATTCCTTATGCTTTATGTGGTCTTTTTTATAGGACATAAATTATGTTATAATATAAATATTTTTTTTTTTTTTTATAAAATTTAGAGTATAGTCTTCCAAATCCTTTTGAATATATACACATTTATATTTATATACATATAATATATAATATATATTTAATACATTTGAATCTTTGGTACCTGATATATAACATATGTTTTTAATTTCCTACATAGAAAATAATGAATTTGAATTTTATAACACCCTGTCATCATATCTACTAATGCGGACGTTTTCTCAAGACTTTTTGTTTTTATGTTTTTTGAAATAAAACTTTTTAGGCGGCATTGGAATTGTCATGGGAGTAACTTTGGAATTTTGTTAGTCGAAAAAATGTTACTTTCGGTGCGTTTGTTTTGATTTTCTCTTTCACATTGACGAATTGCGACGCTGACGTTGTGTTGGTGGTCATGACTTCGGCTGTTGTTGAGAGAGCGAGCCGTGGTCATGGAATAGAGAGGAGAGTCAAGTGGCCGCGGCTGGTCAGCTAAAGCACGCAGCACATGTGTATGTGTGTAAACGAAAGAATTGTTTTTGTATGCATTGCGTGAATACAACAAAGCGACATTCATACATTCCAGAGACCTGCAATGGTACACCGGAACTACTAAAACACTAGTTTGAAACAAACTCTTTTTCATGCATGCTCATTTTCGAGCACTTCAAAAAATGAAGTGCTTTATTATTGTAGTAGTTTGCAGTAGTTTCGTTGTGATGTGTGTATATAAATACTGTATCATTTGAACACACACCTCTGAAATTACCTAGTACGTTTTTGTATGTATTGGTTTTTTGCAGTGGCATTTTCATGCTGCGTCATTGCAACACAAACAAGCACAAAGGTGTGCATATGTATATGTACACATTTACTTAATAAGTTCCGCCGTACAGCACTATGGTGCCTCTAACGCATACGCATAGCAAATATAAAAAGAAAAACTAATGGCCAAAATTATAAAAAAGTAGAAACAGAATTTAATAACTTTCCTGAATCAAAACAAATGGAAATAAATAAAAAACAGCAAGCCCACTTCGATTCCATAAAAATTGTACACACATACTACCATTAGTGTCAGCGATGCGAACTTAGTATATCGTCAATAAATTGAAAAAGCACAAACTGCTAGCCGACACTAGTCAATTTTGTGTAGTAGTGTTTTTGTGACGTATCATTTCACCACAAATGATTTTTTTAATGTGTAATGATACACTACTATTTTTAGTAATCTTATGTAGTGCTCCAAAAACAAATCCACTTTTAAGACTAGTAACTCATAGTGGCACATTTTGCCCCACTCTTCCCTACACACAGACATCGATGTAAATACATCGTTGGAAAGAGAAAAGAAAGAGCTATAATCCATAATGAGCGGATCATTTGAATTATATAAAAATAAGAATTTTACAGGCAATTATCCAAAGAGCTTGAAAACGACCACAAAAAAAAAAGGCTGAATATTTGAGAAAACTGCAATAAAAACGCATGATTCATAAAAATTATGAAAATTTATTGATTTTAAATGAAACTGAGCATTAAGTTGAATTAAAAAAAAAAAAACAAGAAAAATTTAACTTTCCAGCGAAGTCAAAATTGTGGTTTTTTGTGATCGGTCAACGTGCAGCCATACTAAAAATGAACTGTTACGGAAAATATTGAAAAAATCTGAAAATGGCAGAAAAATGCACTAAAAACAATTCAAATTAGTTTCGATGACAATTCCACACAATAAAAAGTCATATAAATAACAAAGCAATGGAAAAAAATTAAAATAGTTGTGTGGCAACTTTCAAGCCAAAAAGTGTGGCATCTTACATTTTGAAGCCACACACACTGCAGTTTTGCGTCTGTTCGCATCAAAAACACATTAAAATTGCTTACGGCGTATTTGCCATTGAAGACAGGTGAAGTTTTGGTGTTTTCATTACTGGAACATCAAAATGGAGCAGGGTTAGCAACTGACAAACTCAGACAATTTACAAGCTTTTCCCCTAATTGTTTTCAATTTATTTTTAATTCTATAAGTATCTGCATATAACTCATGACTTGTCTTTTTTTTCTGTTTTATATATATTTAAGAAAGTACTTGTAATTTTTTTATTTATTTGTGCTTTATTCCCTTTAAATAAATACATTATCATTAAAGCTTATGGTTCATAATTATAATTTTACAGAGTTTAGCAAATGCTTTTAGCTGAAATATTTACAATAAAGTCATTGTTGACCTTACATACATCTTTTTTCAGTTTTATATATATGAGAAATTACTTGTGTTATTTACTTTCAGGAAAATACATAAAAATGTAGTTTATAATGAATGAAATCAATAAAATTTCAATCTAAATCTATATTTTAAGAAATGTAAATGTTAGATAATAAATTAATTATAAGCGAATAAAATGAATTCAAATAAAATAAAATAAAATAATATTTTCATTACCATAAAGCCCTCTCGGGCATCTTCAACTTGACGTGGTGAGGGGGCTCAGTAGCTGCAATGACTCTTAGAGCAACGCCGGCGGTAGCATAGCTACTGGTAGGGCCACCCTTGCCGGAAAGGTCTTCGAGGAGCAGTGAAGCGAAGAGCGAACCACAACATAGCGTAGTCTATACTCAGAATGAGCGGCGTCTGTTCTCCAGATTAGGAGCGGCCTATTTAAAAGTGACCTGTCACTGCAAGCAGAGTTGTTAGGACTGACTTTGAGCTTATAACTTGCTGTCAGAACCCTGATCCTTCACATATTTCTATATAAACATAAGAGTAAACCCGAGAAATATTCATTTTCCAAGTGGTCCCCGTGTTCCTGCGGCTAATCCACCTGGTTCGGCAGCATGCACGACGGATTTGGAGCTGCATACCCCATGTTTTAGAAACAACAATCTAACGGAAACCATCAACGATGGCCGTATGCTCCACTAGGAGTAGAGGACATAAGAAGAAGAATTACCATAAACAACATTAACTAGTTCAATATATGAGCAACTAGTTTAATTCCTTATGCAGCCGAAGCAGATTACTACCAGCTAAACATCCTATACAAAATTTCTAGTTGCTCACCTATGACAACTCCATGTTAAACATTCTAGTTAGACAGTAAGCAATCATACTAAGTTTGGAACACACAGTTTTACGTTCGGGGTGGTTGGGAACTAGTTCAGAACAAAATTTTTTTTCCTGCATGGCTTTTGGGCTGTGTTTGTGCGTATATACCTACGTTTGTGTCTTTGTGGGAGATTGTACGCTGAGTACGTTTTCAATTTGGTATTACAGCTCAAGGACGCACTCAAATCCGTTAGTGTTCCTGTGCATCTACATTTACTTTTGGTACGGCTATCTTTAACCATCTTTTGGCTATGGAATGTTATAGTTGAACAAATTGCAGGAATGCAATCTTGACTTCTATGTGTAGGAATGTGTCTGCGAGAGAGTATATCTGAGTGTGATGCGTCTGAGTTTGCTTAGACTTTGTTTGTATTTTTATTGTAGCTGGAGCAATTTGTTTAAACTCTTTTTCTGCTCTCTAACTTTTAATTTTTCCTCCTTTAATCATTTCCTCACTCAAGCAACCGAAGCAACTGCACTGCTTCAATTTCTCGCCATTTTTCTTGTTTGTTGTCCTGCCATTTCCACAGATAGAAACCAAATTACACACACATGTGCTTGAAAAGACACACACACAAGATTTCTTACCTGTTACACTTCGTTAACTATTCAATGCGATAAAAAGCTTTTGGCTATCAATCAATTGCTCTTACTCAATTATTTACTAAAGTTTGTTTTTCAACTAAGTTAGCGCCACAGATGACAATGCCAAGGGCACACTAACCATAGTATCCCATCTGCGTTTTCGAATACAATATGCGGTATCGAAGCAAAATTTATTCGGTTTCGAAAGTGAGTCTGTTCTGTACATAGTTAAACTTAAAAAGTAACGTTGATACATTTTTTGTCTTGAAATATGCCTTGCAGTCGAAACAAAGTTTTTTTTATCAACAATTTGTGAAAATGAAAATGTTGGGCGAGAAGAGCAAGTAAGGAACACTATGCATAGAAGACAGTTCAGAGCTAAACAAAAATAGTTAGGCCAGAACTAAGAAACTTCGATAGAAGAGGCTGTAGAATAGACAAATTATTTTTCAATTATAGGAAATTGGAATTGATGAATAAAAGAAGCAAAACATCAATTTGCTTGCAAAAGCATAGTGCCTCTCAAGACATAACAGCTCGAACAGGCATGCAATGGGTTGAACATTATGGAAATATAGAAATATACAGGGGATATTATGATCTGGATGGTCTGATTTGAATAAAGAAGGCCGTATGGGGGTTGGCGAGCGAAGCACGCAGTGGGTGAAGCCCCTAGTATTTGACTAAGTAAAACTTACTTTATTTATACAGATAAATTGTCTTTTCAAGTGATAAAAAAAATAAAATATACATAGGTATAATACAATAGTATAATTGTGTAAATTAATTTTGGAAAATGTAAGACGAAAAATCTCCAATTAAGAACTTTTTGTGTACAGTGTACAAATAGTTTTGGAACTGTGTTATTTAAGAATGGACTCGTGTTTACTTTTGAAACCGACACGAACCCCGCACTTGCCAACTCGTCAATAATTCAATTAGGGCGAGCCATGTTTAGGGTGGGGGCAGCGGCAGAGCAAACCGATTTGCTTTACTCTCTGCAAGAGAGCTATAGCTTGCCTGCAAGCTATGGGATTTACGTGTATTTGGTGAACATTTTTTTTTTTCAGCCTTCTAATCACCGTTTGTACAACGTTGTAAAGAGAGAAATACTTATGTGGATGAATAAGAGACATATAGGAATCAGAGAGATCCGAGAGCATGTTCACGTGCACACACACATACGAAGCTTGTGTCCAAGGCAGTGGTGGGCAGTCTCTCAATTTTAATAACACGCGTGGATAGGGCACAAAATTCTGCCGCAGCGTAGTCGGCTCACGCAAGGTGCAAGTGTGTCAAATCTGTCTCTCGTTTTTGCTTGATTCCGGTTCGTGCTCTCTCGTGCGTTTTGCTTACGACGCTGATTACTCACACAAAAAAATGTTTTTTGTATGAGTTTTGCCCACCACTGATCCAAGGTTAGTTAACGCCACGCATCGTATTTTTAAATACAAGCCACCTACTTCACTCACCACTCCATATTAGCTCAACACAAACAACTTGACTCGAGTCATAAACAGATTGACTTATGTCGAGTAAGTAAAATCAAAGTCAGCCGAATGATCCGTATCAATCCGTCCATACTTCAATAGGACACAGTAAGCCTATACTTGAATAGGACACCGGACGCCCATACTTTGATAAGACACCGTACGCCCTTACTTGAACTGGACGCCAGGCGTCGCAAACGGTTGATCTCGTCAACCTGAACCATGAGAGCGATCAGCGGAGATAGCAGCGCAGCCAGGAACGCAGCCAACAGCGACGGCAGTTTCAGACAGCGGCGTTAACACACATCCTCTATAAATAACTATGTTAGTCGATTAAGCAGGGTAGTCAGTCCTAAGTTTTTAGTCGAGTTTGTTCGATAGTTATACCCTGTACCGTATGGTACAAAGGGTACATTAAGTTTGTGCAAGCCGAAATTGTATGTAACATACATAGGCCTCCCTCCCATCGAGTCTTGGGAAAACGGGAATTCCCGTTTTTTCGAGAGAATTCCCGCGTTCCCGTTTTTCGTGTTTATTCCCGTTTTTTACATGGAATGATTTTTTGTCTCAATTACTTATTAAACAAATTTATAAATCATCACATATTTCGGAGAAACTAACCAATTAAAAAAAATGATTTAACGAAATTAGAACAAAAAGAAATTGTTCAATTTTTCGCACATTATTTGTTTTAAAATTGTAATACAGTCGAGGCGGTGCCCGACAGTGTAATACCCTGTACCTTTTTTTCTCGAAAAAAGTTTTATTCCTGCATATTCTTTCTATGAACTTTCCAATTGGAATATTTTATTTGTTGGTGCAAAACGATATTTATACCTATAAGTTCCGCAAATTTTAACCGATTTTGATGAAAATCGGGGGCCTGCATTGATAAAATTTTGATGTAGATTGGTTCATTACGTAGAGTCAAATATTGACGCAATTTATAGGGAAGGGGTAGTGAAATTTGTACATTTTAGGCTATAACTTTTGTTGTATTTGTCCGATTTTGTTTATTTTTGACATACAGATGCATGCAATCACAATGCATCGCTCTGTTAAATTTCAAACTAAAATATTAAACGGTGTAGTCAAAAACCGCGAAACTCTGCTACGGGGAAACGGGGAAAGATATAGACATGATTCAACAAACTTGATCTTCTCAGGAAATATGCACATCAGCTGGTAAAGTTTCGTATCTCTAGCTCTTATAGTCTCCGAGATCTAGGTGTTCATACAGACAGCCAGACGGACAGACGGCCAGACGGACATGGCTCAATCGCTACCCGAGATTATGATAAGCATTTTGGTATAAAGGACTTGGGGTCTGCCACGCCTCCTTCTTGCCATTACATACATTGCACAAATCTAGTATACCCTTTGTACCTATAGGTACAGGGTATAAAAATCTATATTTCGAAGAGAAATCGGTCATTGATGACATTATTCAACCATTGTATGGTAAGAGAATAAATCTACATTTGTTGTTTTTTATTTATTTTTTTTAAAGAAAATGCTGTTCTCTATTACTTAGAAAAGTGATTGCAACATGTTCAGATTTTGAGGTCATTTGATTGGGTTGTATTGATAAAACTTCTACAATGGTCTGCCGCTTTTTTGTATGGATCAGAAGTTTGGGGAAATAGCGCTCGTAAGTTAATAAGTTACAATTGTCACAAAACAAGATCTTAAAGATGATTTTCAAGCAGCACTATTATTTTTCAATCAAAAAGTTACACGAGAAAGCTAATATAAAGCCGGTCCCTCGAAACAAAATTAGCTTTGAAAATAAGAGTAACTTCACTATCGTCATGAGTTTCCTTAAAGTTGTAGCCTTTTAGTAAGTAAGTTAATTATAAGGTTAGCGTAAGCTCTTTTGCAAGGTTTTTCACCAGCCTCTTTTTTTCTTGCTCATATAATACCAATCCTTAATTAATTAATTAATATTACTAACCTAAATCTGTTATTTTTCAGTTGTTCAGAGCATACAAAATGTAATCTCTGTTTTTTTGTAAATGCTAGCTTTAAGCGAATCTGTACTTTTTTGGCAATAGAGCTAACCTTTGAATTGTATTGAATACCTTTGTATTTTTGACTATTGGATGTAGAAAGTATCAGTTTCAATCCTACCAAAAACCATAATTTTTATTTAACTAAAATTTATGACCAACCAAAACTATTTCAATCTGATACTTCAACGAAAATCACTTGGGATCACATTAATCCAATGTATTTGTTGCGCTCTTAAAGTTCGAAATACTTTACAATTTCTTGTGAGAATTGTCGTTTAAGTTCAGTCCAATCAAGGCAGCTCTAGCTTGATGCTCCGGCTAAGGCTCGGGCTGCTGAGTATGAAGAGTTGCGTGAGAGTAAACACAAAAAAAATATATATAGGTATACATATATTTATATAAGGGAAAATAAAATAAAGTAGGCGCTCTGACGGAGTGCAGGTGGCTTTGTCGAGAGCTTGTATAGACGTATCTGAATGTGCCTCTGAAATGGGGCTGGTGCTTGTCCTCTTGCCTCTGTAGGTATCCCATTTGGTGGCCTTTGGCTTGTTGTGCCGAGCCGTGCGAATCTGTACCATAGTGCACGCCGTGCCGTGCCGCCTGGCCTGTTTTGTACATGTTTCTTGTCATGTGGAAATTGAATAGTTTCCGGTATTGAACAATGATTACTTTCGGCACCAAAATATCCAAGACGAACAGCCTTATGGCGCTGCAGTACAAAATGCCAGACAGCGAAGACACCGCAAGATACACACAGATACAGATACATACTCATAGATACTTACACACACACAAACGTACAAATAAAGATAAATGTGCAGCAGTGACAAATCTTCGAGGTATTTTTTGTGTCTGTAAGTGTAAGTCTTTAGTTTTTGTCCTTCCGATTTGCTCATAAATTTACAAAAGTTTTTCTTATGGCCAAGGACTTTCCTTTCTCTATAATTTTCTTTTTTTCCCTTTTGCATTTGCTTACACTGCTTTCATCTTGCTGTACTTAGTTTACTTTTGGCGTGCAAAAATCATTTAAAGCATTGAGGTTTTAGTCAGACTCTGAGTGCGCGTCTTTCAGCAACAAGCCTAGTTTTCCAGTTCCAGGGCTTGTCCTTCAATTTTTAAATACATGTAACAAAGTAGGCGAAAAAAAACGATTTGTATTTGTAGCAAGAATAAAATTGGTTTTTTTTTTTTTAACTAGAGATAATTTGTACTTCGGAGAAGGTAAGTGAAAAAAGATTTTCAGAACTATAAAATATATGGACTTAACACCGTCCGTCTGTCTGTCCATATTGCGTGTTTTTTGTTTTAAGACCAAAAATTCTAGGATCATAGTCCTATTATTAACTGCTTGATGTATTAATTTAATAGAAAAAAATCCACATCATTTGTTGTCTTCACTATTCTGGAATTAACTTTTTAAAATCTTGCTCATGTTTTTTTAAGGGCATACAAATTAACTGCACTAAACGTATCTGCCTTTTGATATAGGACTTAAATAATATTTGTCACTGAAATAAGAGAGTTGAGAGAGCTCCACTAGAATTACAAAGCTACCTCACTCACTCAGCTTAGCTTCATGATGCGAATAGTTTCGTGAGTTTGGCTGAGCAGAAAACTGGCTCAATTTTTGTATGGCAGATGTATGAAATAGTGGACTAATTATGTTTAAACTCCATACAAATATGTAGACTATAACAAAATTCAACTGGCACAAATTTGGTCACGATATTTTAAAAAAATAAAAAAAAATTCTATCACATATTTATATGTTTTTGATCAAAATTGGTCCACTATTTCAAATGGCTACCATACAAAAATGTTACCTGTGCTATTGATTTCAGAGAGACAAGCGTATCGGACCTTCTAATTGTTGGATCATGAGTTGACTTGTGAAACCACTCACTCTTTTACGTGCAACTCAGCTCTCAGCTCACATTTGTTTTTTTATGAGATAGTAAGCGCGTCCATTGCTTTAATTAGCAGCCTGAAGTAAGTACCGACTCGTGAGCTTCTGCATACCTTACTTTTCAATGGTTACTTGCTTCTTGTGATCGCGTCTGCATCGAATGCTTTGCCAAAAAAAAAAAAGAGCGCTGGCCCATACAGTCGTGGGCGGCTCCATATATTTCGGGAATAGAATGCAAAAACTAGGACACTCGCCCCCTGGGTGCTTGGCAAGCCAATCTTGGTCTTTTATTTTAATTTCGAGACATCTCGAGCACTTTTCTTAATTTGTAAGAATTTGAGAACAATACAGTAGAGTTGTACCTGCAAAAACTTCTTAGTTTATATAAGATATATTGCTAAAGACCTCCAAGAGGTATTTTATTTGCCAAATTTGGCTACGAAATTTTCATAAACAAACAAAAATCAGTCGAATTTTACACCAACAAATATTTTTTACCAATCGGTCCTATGGGGGCTATATGATATAGTCAACCGATTATGATTTTTGGTACAGTGATTGGGAACTATAAAAAACTTTGTTGTTTTTTTCGAGGTCCTCTGAAACCCACTATTGGAGATATATAATAGAGCCACGGTATCAAAAAAATAAAATTATTAACTAAAAATTAATAACGGATCTAATCTGAAAGTTTGGTTGTTCTAGCTCTTACCATCTCTGAGATCTAGACGTTCATACAGACGGACAAACGGACATGGGTATGTTCACTTCTCTAGTCACCCTGACCATACTTTAGGTAACTTTGGGGGGTCTCCGGTGTCTCCTTCTGTATGTTACATACACTTTCGGCTTGCACAAACTTAATATAACCTTTGTATCATACGGTAGAGGATATAAAAATAAGACTTTTAAAATGCATACACTATATAAAAGTATGTATACACAAAACAAATATGTGATATGTATAAAATATGTATAGAATACAATATTTTTGCACAGCATCCTACGTTTACATTAGGCTTTTGATGCTTTTGCAATAGTCTCATCCAGTTAGTACATATTTTATTTGGCCAAGTTCGAAGGTTATTATTATTCCATCCATGTCAATACCATGATGCAATCCATAACACAGTGATCCCCAATAGCTAGCTACTAGTATATAAATGTCCCTTTTTTTTTTTTTTTGTTGCCATACCCGTAAAATGTTTTCAATGTTGTTCTGCTGCCATGATACGGCCAAATGTTGCTTCTTATCAAGCATTCTCAATAAAGTTGAATGCGGCTCAAATCAGCTTGTCATGCTTATACCGCCAACCCATGACAATGACCGTAAGATTTTAAGTACTTACTTAACTAGATGGATTCCAGAAGCAGATATGCTTAACACTTCTTTTAGCAAGAAATGCAACTCACCTGTAAAGAAAAGATAAAATGGGAAAGCTGAGCATTAAGTGCGTGAAATAGATAAATTGGTATGTACTTTATAAAAAATTTAAGTATGTGCTGAAAATTATATTCCAATATCGAGTAAGTAGCCACTCTGGTCTCTTAGCTCTCATATGAATAATATATCCGATTTAAGGTTTTAACAAATGTCATTATACCCTGTACCTATAGGTACAAAGGGTATACTAGACTAGTGCAATGTATGTAATGGACAGAAGGAGGCATGGCAGACCCTAAGTCCTTTATACAAAAATGCTTATTATAACCTCGGGTAGCGATTGAGTCATCTCCGTCTGTACAAACACCTAGATTTCGGAGACTATAAGAGTTTGACATTTCCTGAGAAGATGAAGCTAGTTAAATTATATTAATATCGGTCCCCGTTTTAGCTAAACCGTTTCATATTTTCATCTGAAACTTAGCAGAGCAATGCATGGTTGTTATATGCATCAGTGTGTCAAAAATTTACAAAATCGGACAAATACAACAAAAGTTACAGCCAAAAATGTACAAATTTCACCTCGACTTGCCATTAAACTGCGGCATTATTTGATTCTACGTAATTATGGTAACAAGTGACCTAGAATCACAATTTTTTTAAAGCTGATTCATGTGGCTCTAATGAACAAATCCACATTAAAATTGAATCGATGTGGCCCCCTCAACCCCGCAATCGATTAACCGTGTTATCTTTCACACCCCTCAATATATGAACTTGAAACTTAATGGATAAACTTTGAATAACTTCTTTGATTTCGATTTTCATCAAAATCGGTTTACATTTACGGAACTCATAGGTACAGATATTGTTCTTAACCAACATATTCAAACAAAATTCTCCAAAATAAATCCGAAAAATCCAAAAGTGTTTAAGCAGATCAAAAACTTTTCACGATTACAAAGATCACCAACAGAGCTTAGTTTCATTGTAGTACCAGAAGAAGACAAGCAATTGCTGACTAATACGAATATTGATTGATACACAATCTCTGGAATTTAACACGACCTAAAACAGCATCCCAAGAAAAAAGGAACAAGTTCTTAACACATTCGGTACCTACTTGCAGTCCATAGACTCATCTACTGTGAGTGCACAAGATAATGCTTTTCATCGTGACGTAAGAGACAGCTTCGATCAGTTTTTAAATATTAAAAACGACTGAAGCAAACCTCGGCTCAATCACGGAGTTTCATAGTAGAAAACTGGATAACAATATAAATGAAGAAATTGACACACACCTTAAAGGAAAGCTCTCAACTGGATGCGACAATATTCCAAATATTCGTTCTTAAAAACCTGCCTACGAACGTTATACTTGACTACTGCACACTCTTCAACAACATGCTGAATAACGTCTATTTCCCACCGAATTGGAAACTCGCTAAGGTTATTTTAATACCAAAAAAATCCAATAACAGTGAAATAAAAAATCTTAGACCAATAAGTCTTCTACAAAATAAGAGCAAAGTTTTCGAGATCTGCATTAACGAAAATATAAATAAATTTTGTCACATAAAAAATCTAGTTAGTGACAGACCATTTGGATTCAAATATAAACACTCGACGATACATGCAATCCATCTTTTAATATCAGTGATACAATGGGGACAAAACATACAAAAAAGCACTGGAGCCTGTTTATTCGACTAGCAGAAAGCTTTTGGCATCGTTTGGATAAAAGAATTAGTACACAAGCTGAGGAGCTACAACTTTCCTACACACTTGGTTATCCTTATTTACAAAATGATTGCCAACAAAGAATTTCGAACTAACATCGGGAACACCAATAGCTCTAATAAATTTTTCATGCAAAATGGTCTTCAACAGGGAACAGTCAACTCTCAAGCATTACTTAATGTATTTATTATGGATCTGATCGTATTAACGAAGAATTCTATAAGGGAAATAATTGAAAATCTTCAAAAGACTTCAATGTCATTGAACAGCTCAAAATGTGAAACTATTCTATTTCGACCCCCAGTGGCAAAATGCGATGCTAGCATAAGAAAACACTGGAAAGAATTTAGAATTTATTCTAACCACTCAAGAGAGCCAGTTTCTACTAAGAAAACTATCAAGTACCTGGACATTTACTTGGATGATTTTTTGTATTTTAATGAGCATATAAACACCCAACTCGACAAAGCCAAAAAAGCTTTCTTCGCTAACAAAATGCTATTTTATTCAAGATTGATAATGCAAAAAAAAAAACAAAAATAATCATGTACAAAACGTTATTTCGTCCTACGATAACTTATGGCTGCCCAATCTGCTTTAATATCTCGCCGTCTTACATGGAACGCATAAGAGCATTTGAAAGATCCTGCTTGAGAGCTTGCACTATGTGGTTCAGGGACCCTAGAAGCAATTATATGAAGTTTATATCAAATAAGGTATTATACTATATGACACTACCAAGATAAGCAGAATGGACTACCATATTATAAAATTTATTAGACAACATATTCTTCAATGCACATCTGAACGAGAAAACAATCTCATTACAGCGCCATGCTACACCTTCTGAGAACCCTAGAAAACAGTTTCCCCCCTCCTAAAGCGTTCATTGCTTTAGATAGTAGGGGTTTAATTCAAAGCCAAAACGGAATCCCTATATTCTATCATCAATATAGAAGAGCAACTGATAAAAAAAAACCAAATTAACTAAGAACTCAATCTCAGATTTAGTACGAGCATCGCTCAAAACGATGCTATCCTAAACAACAACAAATTCTGGTGGTTGTAGATATAAACGGAACTTGATTCTCTTATTTTATAAATAACAAATATTAGTTTCTGTTAATTTTTTCATGCGAATAACAATATATTTATATATTATATAGGGTTTTCCAATAAGAGATGTTATTTTGGTATTCAAAGAAAAATGTCATGTTTTGAGATAAATGATCGGATGTTTATTTCATAATAAAGAGGAAGGTATGCCGTTAATAATGAAAATCAACATCAGCCAAATGGCCACCACGACCACGCCTACAGGACCATATCCTTTTCATGAAATTTTCCATAACCAAATCGCAAAGTGGCAGCCCTATGTCCTCGATAGGTCCAATGATCCCGCCGGACCATAAACCGCACCAAACAATCACACGTTGAGGATGGATAGGCTTCTCAACAATAACTCTTGGGTTTTCCGAGCCCCAGATGCGACAACTTAGCTTGTTGACGTAGCCAACGAGGTGGAAATGGGCCTCATCAGTCAAGATGATTTTTCGATGGAAGATTTTCACCATTTTTGTAGTGAATTTTGATAATTTCAATACGCTGTAGAAGCGTGTATCGTTCCATTTTTAGTAATGGCGTAGTTTCAGCTTGTCAAATGTCAAAGAATAAAAGCTTCAAAAGTGACAGCTACCGAAATAGCGGGTGATTCAAAATAACACCTCTTGTTGGAAAACCCTATATTATGTTATTACAATTATCAGATTCCTTTAACTAGTAAATAATTTAGTATATGTATAAATAATATCACATAAAGCTTCTTGTTTATTAGAATTAAGGAAAACACTAAATAAAAAATAAATAAACACTTCTAAAAAAAAACTTCTTAACCAATAAAAAAACAAATGAAATTAGAAAGTTCTTAGAAGGAATATGAAAAAGTCGATGGGGGGTATTTCTCTGTCGTTTATCTAGAGAAAATTTAGAAAGTAGTTAAGTAAGTAGTAAGAAATTTTCCCAACTTGTTTAAATAAATTTTTAATGTTGCTAGTTATTAGTTTTGAAACGAATTAGAGCAACCAACTTGACAGTTGTTTATGACAATAAATAACATAATTATACTATATACATATTTGTTGTTGATTTTTTTTCTTTTTTAAAATAATTACAAAACGAAAGAAAAATAATTCAAGAGTATGAAATGAAAATGTCAGCGTACTATTTCTTTTTAGTACAAGTGACAGGAAAACGGAAACGCAAAACCTACGGCAAATGGCGTCGTGTATAGATGTGTGTGTTTGCCTGTGTGTGTGTGTGTATGTTTGCCTGCGTTTGTGTGTGTCTTAACTTGGATTTCTACAAATGTAGCTACAACAATTCCAATAACGAAGCAAACACACAACAAGCAGCCGCTTAGTTTATTTTCCCAGGACGTGATGAGCCCGCGGTGAAAAAATGTAAATAAAAACAAAAGGAAAAATAATGTAAAGCAAAAGGAAACATTTCCACAGGAAAACCGTAAAAATCTCATGCAATACAAAGCGTCAAGTTAAAACCAAGTTGCTGGCTTCTAAGCCCAGACTCTGATTCGGACACTTTTTTGAGCATCTGCAACATGAGTATGTATGTAGGTATGTACATGGCTAAAAGTTAATGTGCTTTTGTTTACCTAAAAGTTGAGCAATTTATTATTAAGAAACTTTTATGAGCCAGAGAGTTGGCCGTCCAAAAATTACAGCGATTTGAATTCTAACAGCCTAGCTCAAAACCATACGAAAAAAAATAATACTAAAGGAGTCTCTAATGCGCAAAAAAAAAAATTATATATAATGCAAATGAGTTCAAACTTGAAAATTGCGTACGTTGAATTTGGCGCAACCAACCTTCGTTATACCCAATACCATTTTCTCTCAATAATATTACAAAATTTTAACGCCGTTTAATATTAGAATTTATTTTGTCACCTTCCAAATACCTAGTCCCCATGCTTTTCCCAATCTTCAAAGAACTTGCAAAGCGGCAACATTAGTTTGGGACAAAAAATAAAATAAAAGCCGTATTGTCCTTGAAGAATCCTACAAATCCGGCCGTTTATTCCGAATTTTTGATTTGTATTGCCGAGGTGTTTTTTAGCTTTTGCGTTACTTTTTTATTTTGACGACTGTGAGGACTGTGAGAGAGGTATAAGGTCGTGCAGAACAAGGCGTTTCTTCGACGATTTCTCGGCACCTTTTTGGCATTATAAATAGTAACATTCCTACCAACCTAGGTTGACTGATGTAATAAGGTTTTCCCGATTATACTGGAAAGCATTTTAAGCAATATATAATCATTTATCATAATCCCAATGATCATCAATGTGCTTCAACAAAAACAAAAAGAAAGAAAAACAAAACATGCTAAGCGCATCGAATCATATTTAAAATATGAATTATACGTGTATGACAGGGGTGTCCAAAAGCTGCTTATGGAAGAGCAAAAACCAATACATATAAAGAAAAACACTAACACATTAAAACTTAACAGTTATTACGGTTTATTGTGAGCACTGAAACAAATTGTATGTACATTCTTATAAGAGTGGTAAAAAAAATTGAAAAAAATTTATGGTACATATATTTATAAAGAACTTAAAAATTGGTCAATATCTATATTTATTTTAGTTAATGAGAGTTTTAGTAATGCCTTTAAATGTTTGTTTGTTAATCGACTTCTCAATTTTTTTAAAATTAATTTTAAGCTTGAAAACGCACATTCACAAATATATGTGCTTAAAATTCGCAAGGGATTTCCCGAAAAGTATCTATTTATCACCAGATTTTACAAAAAATATATATTTTATTCATATGTTTTTACCAATAATTATTTTGATAAGAGTATAAAATGTTGCAACGCTTAGCAGTAGTGCTGGAAGTAACATCGATGTTACATAGATGCATCGATGTTTTTAATTTTTTTCCGATCATATTTTTATTTCGATTGTCGACCAAATTTCCATCACGGGATCCCCACATTGCAGACACTTTTCCTTTTTTTAGAAAAAAACAAATCTCAAAAGATCTAAAATAGTAGGGTTGACTCAATTTTGGCACCTCGACAATATTTTAATGTCTAAAACTTAGATTCAAGCATGTGCCCGTTCAATTACTGGATCGTAATACTTTTTAAAGTTTAGCAAGGCTGGCAATCTAGTGAGCCACGAGCGGAGTTCGCTTAAATCAAATAACGTTGACATGATTTTATATTATAACCATAATGAAGGGATGTCAAATTAGTTTAAAGATTATGAGACTGCAATTATGAACATTTTTTTTTTATAACTCGCAAAAAAAAAGTGCTTTAAACTTTACATGTGACAGAGGCACCCCTTATGAATTTGAGCCGCTGAATCCGAAGACCAAAAAATCCCTATGCAAGGGTTCTTAGACAATATCCAAATTATCTCGTTTTATGGGATTTTTTGATGGTTATCCATAACCCATGTGTGAAGAAGTTTTTTGGACTTCGGATTCGGCTGCTCAAAATCCATAAGAGATGCCTCTGTCACCTGTTAAGTTTACACCACTTTTTTTTGTGGCCTATATTATCTTTTGCTTTCGTTGTATAAATAACCTTTCGGATTTATTTCTTTGCTTTGCTTATTTTTCTATGAAATGTAATTAGTTTTGAAATGTAAATAATAATAATAAATAAAATACTTATATAACCAAACGAACAGATGGCCCACTCTGAATTAATTTAAGCATTCAAAAAATGGCCGCCACGTGTACTTCGATGTATCGAAACATCGATGTATCGAAGTTAAAAAATATCGAAATATCTCCAGCACTACTTTGCAGCTATCCAAAACGTGTTTCGCATTAAAGACTTGGACAATGCGTTTTCTAGGAACAAGTTATTTAAAGCCGAAGATATTCTAGTTTGGCAATCCAGCAGTTGCCAAAAAAAGAAATCTTTGGCGAGATTGCCTTTAGGGTTCAAGTTCTTAGTTCTGCCTTAGGATGCGCTTATGCATAGCTGACCAGTATAGTTGCTCATAAGCGCCACTTTTGTGCTTCGCTGCCTGCGTGCGCGATACCAAAGCAAGCAGTCGGCAAAGCAAGCAGTCCTCTGCTTTGTCCTCTGCTTTAAGCTTAGCTGCATTTTCTATGTAAAAATTATGAAAATTGGCGTGTGTGAGCGATTTATTTGTTCGATTGCTGGAAAATATTAATCGTAGAAAAATAAAGCAGGACTCATTTTGTGGATAGTTTCAATTTCTTTAACAAAATATACGAGTAAAATTTCCAAAAAAAAACCTTCCTGTTTTGAGATACATATTTGCAAATTATTCGAAAACACCAAACACGATTTTCAACTTTCAACTCTAAAAAGCCATTGTGCTTGAAGTAACAAGACTAAAACCTAGATTTAAGTCTTGTTTAATAGATAATTTTATTTGCAACAATATCAAGACTCTAAGTTTGATAGAAAAAAATATACCATGCAAAACAGCACCAACATATATTGGCAGGTGGCGGTGCCACGCCCCTACCCGCAAATACGAAAACTCGGTTTTAGACTTAGAACAAGGTCCCTAACGATCCCTGAAAGTTGCATCCATTAAGTATTTTTTTCCAGATGAAACTCTTCGTTTACTGTACGGAGTATTTGAATATTTGTCAAAGGTAAACTGCGTAAGGTCTTAACAACTACGGTGTTGTTGCATCCGAATATATAGCCTTATTTATCTTATTTATACCCAGCCTGAAGGCCTATGTTGCTCTGGTTTTAAACTCCGTTTTGTTCCCTAGAATTAATTCTAAGTTACAATATTAAATAAATAAATAAATCTTATTTATAATTGGCTTGTAGTGTATATTTGGTCCACACAGTCTTGGCAAAATAGCAAATTGAAAAGATTTTCTTCTGTAACACCTGATGCCATGTAGTTAATACCAAATATGCATATCCCCGTACTAATATAGAATGTATGTATAGAGAAGTTAGTTATACATTAAAAAAACAAACGCGTAAATAATTTCACACGGAATAAGTAAGTTGGCAAAAGTTAATTGGCTTAGTGTGTTCAGTGTTTTTTTTTTTATCATTGAACATTCTATAACAACAACTACTTTATACTATGTGATATATGAAATGTATGTATATATACAGTGTTTTCATTCACTGTGCTCGCTGCTGCAGTACAACTTTTTCTATTAGAACCTCAACTGCCTGCACATGCTGCACTGCCCTCACCCTCATTGCCCCTGTTAACTGCTGCTCAACGTTTTATAAAATATGCATGAAAAAAGTAGAAAAAATAAAAATGAGGAAAAAAAGAGCAAATAAATGTAATTTTAATTTATTCGTAACTATGGAACTTGAGCTTTAGTTCGAATCTTTTAATGCCCTGTATTTGCTTATAGCACACTATGTGACACAGTACCCAAGTAAAATAATTATATGTGCACATATACGTTCATATGGATGATTCTGATGGTATCTAACTAGTTGTCGGTTGTGGAAAATCACTCATGATACATGGTATCGATTAGTGGTATAGCCAGACTGCCTCAACAGGATATTTCTGCCTGGGATAGCTTCAAACAAGGCTGCAGAAGCTTCAAACTGCTCCACTGTATGCTGCAAGATATCTAACTTTTTGGAGTCGAGCCTGAATCCGATTAAGAATACCTTGTAGATACCATCTAAAAACATTTTTGCAAACGTAATGCAGCATAACTCTTAAGAAGACCTAAAAGGTTATCTTGTGGGTAATTGAGCCCAAAATTGTCTTGGCCACCCTATGAACTATATTAAGACACAACTTGCTTTTATACCCTGTACCGTATGGTACAAAAGGTATATTAAGTTTTTGCAATCCGAAAATGTATGTAACGTACAGAAGGAGAAGTCGGAGACCCCCGAAAGTTATCTAAAGTATGATCAGGATGAATAGAGAAGTCGATATAACCATGGTCGTCTGTCCGTCCGTATAAACGTCTAGATCTCAGAGATGGTAATAGCTAGAGCAACCAATTTTTCAGATTAGATCCCTTATTATTCCATAGGAGACAAGTTTATTTAATTTTTTTGATATCGGGGATATATTCTATAGCTCCCATAGGGAGCTATAGAAAAAGTTTTAGATGGATAATTCGTTTGTTTATGAAGATATCGTAACCAAATTTGGCATTTGGAAGTTTTTAAGAGTACCTAAGCACTGTACCAAATTTGATCAAAAGCGGTTGACTATGTATATCGTATAGCCCCCAGCACCAATCGGTAAATTTTTTTTTTGAGAAATTCTGTTTGTTTATGAAAATATCGTAGCCAAATTTGGCAAATAAAATATCTTTTGAAGGTCTTAAGCAATATATCGGACAGGGTATCCCAAAGTCGTCTGCGCCCGACTTTAACGTACGCCATCTTTTTTTGTGTAAATAATGAAAATACGTACATACAATAATTTGTCTTCAGTTGCCTAAGTTTTTCCAAAAGATATACATTATACGTACGCAGGTGAAGTTTGAGAATTCATGTGCTTAGCAGCCATACTATAAAGGCCACCTGGTCTTAACCAAGATCGGTATTCGTTGACAGTGTCAAGGTAAGACTACTTCATACTACCATACTACATTGACAACACTATTTTTGGTAAAAATTTAAATCATCTCAATAATTAAAATTTACTTTCTATTATGAATGCTCTAAAAAGCTTTTGAAATCAAAAATGTTAAGCTCATCCATTTAGTTTCTTAATTTATTAAAATGTTTGACCAATTTTCAAACCAAACAATTGAGAAAAACTTTTATATATGGTATTTAAAAATTACTAATCTTAATAATAACTTCGAGTGTTAGTTAATAATAGTTTTCACTAATTTTACTCATCCTAATCGAGCTCGGATGACTTTGAGATACCCATCACATGGAAATAAATTGCGTATGTATATTGCTTAGGTAATTTAAAAAAAACATTTGATTACCACATTAAGGCGTGTACGCAGAACGCAAAAAAACTTCGCACGGAATGACAAAGCCATATAAAAAAAAAAAAAAAAAACCCCATTTGGGATATCCCATTTAGCACCAAATGCGTTTTTTGACCGGTCGCACAGTGGTTGCTGCCATAGGCCAAAAATAAAAAAATTAAAGTTCGAATTCTGTCTCCAAATATAGCTTATTTATTTCTTAGAATAACAAGGTCTTAAAAGGTGTAATTGGTTTTGTTTTGCTCCACACGTACTTTAAAAGAATAGCTCCAAAAGAGAGACCACAACTAGCTGCCAACTGTCGCCGCAAACATCGCGATAACAAAGTGCCAATTAAATTAAAAATATCAATAGAAATATATTGTCAAATTGTTTGAATCAAAATGAATTTCATAGTTGAAAGTATTACCTTTGTTTTAATATCAAATAAATGCAATTTTAATGCTGTATGTGTTTAATAAAATTAATGTTCTCCTTGTGTCCTTGTAAGTGTTCAATAGTCCAAAAAATTATTTTTCAGGTAAGGGTTTAGTTGTGTTCCCCCCAAGCCCCTCCAATGATTTTTTTTTTTATCATATTCAGTGAATGTTGTAAGATTGATAACTATTAACATCAGCTGCTTAAATTTGCTTATGCTTGTGTGATCTTGTTTTAACCAACGCTGCCTCTTTGTTTTTGTGAGCGCTTTTTGAGTGGAACTGTACATTTTTTATTGTTTTTTTTCTTCGTTGAGCTTGGTCTGATCTACTGTTTTTTTATGTACGTAATGAATTGTGTTTTAGTTTTGTTTTGCTTTTTCTTCACTATTCATATTTTTTAATTTCTTACCCTGTGCATTTTTTGTAAAAGGAACATCTTTTCAGTGTCAACTTTCTCGCCAATATATTTTAGATATTTGGTGCTCTGACAAAGTTTCGAAAACTGAAAAATCTAGGAACGCTTACGACTTAATTAAGGCTAAAACTGAAAATAATGGTTACTCCTGCAATGAAAATCAATTATTAAATCGCCTAAATTAACTAAATTAAACTAGGACTAATTGTGGACAAACCAAAAACTGGTGGAAGTGGGTCTTCTAATGACGGAAACACAGCCAGAGAATTTTTTAAAAATAGTCTATTTATTGTCTGCTGAAATTACAGGCCTGAATAGAAATTTGATAGATAGATGTGCTCCCATATTACAAGCTTTATCGTCAGGTTATCGTATTTACATGGAAAAATTTAGAGTTTACGCGCTTAATACTGCCCTTGAATTAACTAAAGAATATTCTTGGCATTACCTCCCAGCTACAGTGCATAAAATATTAATACACGCTCCTCATGTAAAAGAAAACGCATTAGTGTCAATTGGAGAGCTCTTTGAAGGAGCTGCTGAGTCCAGATACAAAGACATAAAAAAGTTCAGAAAAAAAGCTTCTCAAATTTTAACAAATACCGATATGCTGAACAGGTTACTTTTGAGTTCTGATCCTTTTATATCAGACCAAAGAAAATTAATAAGCAAGAACAAATCAAATTTGTTTAAATAAGTTTTTGATTAGAATAATTTTGTTTATATTTTAGTTTTGTTGTAATATGTTTATCTTTTTTGAATTTTATTACAATAACTATTATGTTTATTTTATAAATAAGTACTAAGTTATAATACTTTATTAATTACAAAAAATGACTTAAATTTCTTTTATTTCATTGTGTTAAATGGTTGAGTGTTTGGGCGGAAGGAGAGAACGAGGGAAGGCGGAAGAGTTCGTTAACCACGCCTATTTCGTAAATATTGTATTTTTACATTATTATATAGTCACACAAAAATTTTCAAGCCGATATCTTAACGGGAAGTATTTTTGGCCACCATCTCCATACAACAGCAACCACTGTGGGTCGGTCCTATTGAGGCTATCCGATATAGTCAACTGACTTTGATAAAATTTTGAATAGTGCTTGGAAACACAAAATTTTGTTGTGATATCTTCAAAAAAAAAAAAAAAACGAACTATGTATGAATCTAAAACTTTTGTTTTTTTTCGAGGTGCTCTCTGGGAGGTGTATATAATTTAACGCCGATATCAAAAAAATAAAATAAACTTGTTTCCTGTGACATCATAAGGTATCTAATCTGAAAGTTTGCTTGCTCAGGCTCTTACCATCTTTGAGATCTAGGCGTTCATGCAGACAGAAAGATGGACGGACGGATAGACGGTATATCGACTACCCTAGTTTAGGTAACTTTGGGGGGCCTTCGACGTCTCCTTCTTTATGTTGACTACTCCTTGTACCATAAGGTACAGGGTATAGGGTAATACATAGACATATTTTATTTTCAATAGTTCAAAGATGTGATTGTACACAGCTATTCGGAAAGACTTATTGTTTTTTTTTTGTGTGGGTTCTTGCCAACTAGTCATTTTTATTACAACCGAAAAATATGCAAAATTTTTACGAAACATAAAATATTATTTTTTGACTAGAAAAAGCAAAGCTTCTACGTTACACGTTTATGTCACATTTCTTCCTTTTTTACTGCTCATCAATGCGTGTAACTTTGATGAAAAACAGTTGGTTACTTATTGAAAAATATGGGAAAAAAAAATATATAAAAAAAAAAAAGTTTAACTCCTGTAACCCCCATTGTGCTTAGTGACCAAAATTAGTAAAATTTGGAAACTGAACAAGGTCAAGATGTCCGATCAATGCCAATCTTGTCACAAACCTTTAAATTTTTGGGAATTTTTGTTCTTTTTTGTTTTTGTTACTTTTTTCTCTGTGTTCCTTGAATTCCAATTCTTTCTCGTTGCATTTTCCTCTAAGTCTACAGCTCAGTCTTATTTTTATGTTCTTCTGTATAATTTGCTATCACTTCCGTGTGGATTATAAGAGAGGAAAAATAAATTGTACAAAAAGGCGAAAACATACAGTGAGTTTAATAAGTTTGTTCGAAGCCGTGCCCCGAATTTCGCAAAACGAAAAAAAAAAATACATTTTATTCGCTTTCGTTTTTTGAGTGCACCGAATTTCCTTCTTTTTTTTTAGCCAAAAATATGTCTATGCCAAATGCCAAAAATTCGTTTCGGGTTGAAATTTGGTGAAATTGGGAATATAGGATAATTTTTTTAACTGCCTTTTGTACTTTGCACTGGCTTGCTAGGCAGTTAACACAATTTTTGATTTTTTGTTTTTATTTATTTATACCTATATTTAAAAATGTACTGGCAATTCGAAATAAAACTATGCGAAAAAATGCATTGCAATAGCACGTTATATCTCCCATAAAGTTGGACAATCGAATGCATCGACTTTAAACTTTCTCATTAGAACTGTTTTCTTTAGGAGACAATGGAGGAGATAACACACTCTCTTCTTATCCGTTGGACGCAAGCAGCATTGGTGTCAATAGGAGCATAAGAAAGTATCGCAAATTATCGCATTATCTAAGTGAGACGCGTAGTGGGTTACAAGTTGCACCGTCTTGTTGCAAACGAACATCACATAAATCACCCACAGGTACTTTTTTCTAGCAAGCATCGGATCCTTTTATTAGGACGTGGATTCGGATTCTCGTTTGTCCAGAAGTACTCACGGAGTGCCCTTGTGCTCTTTAATGGGTTCTCCAGTTGAATATGTTCAAATTAAATTTTGTGGCCAGAATCGTATCGTATAATGCGGTTAATATTTGATCTGCCGCAATGGTATTTTTGGTACAAATTATTTATAAATTGCTCAGATTCCCATAGTGGACGCAGCTAGCTTGCCTTTTTTCTTTAAAAAATGAAAAATAAAATGAAAAATTTCTGCAGATAGCAGGCACTTATCCTCAATGCTGACAACTTAAAATATTTCATATAAAATAAGCTTTACTTCCGTGCAATCAAAAGTGAGTTAGCAAATAATTTTGTATTTTATTCGTTTTCGATTTCCGGCGCATGGCTGCATGTTTACATTAATAATATGAAATGAAAATTAATGAATAACTCAATTCGAAATTTGTTTAGAAAAATTCATTATTTTATTCGCACATTTCAGTACATTTGTTTGACAAAATTTTTATTCTTTTTCTTTATCGGTTTGTGTAGATAAATGGGATATTCTACATTGATTCCACAAACTTTCAAGGACTGGCCTTGTGCCTTATTAAATGGGCGAGTTGAAGGCAATCGAAATTGAAGGGCAAATCGGTCGGAATCATGGGGATTCGGGGAATTAAAATGTCTGCGCTTATTTCTTTCCTTTTTAAAATAGTTGCTTCAAAGACGTTGCTCATTAGCACGAGCCTATATGGTCCATATAGACATGTTGAATTATGAAATAGATAGAATTTTCGTAATCTACGCATCAAATTACCCAAACCTTTTTAAACAGACCTTTTTTTGTAGTTTTTTTTTTTTTATTTTCAATTTTTCGTCAATTTTCCAAACCCTTTCAAATGCCCCACACACACACAAAAATTTGATTTGAATAAAGGGGATAGTTCGAGAGTCTATAAAGAACACACGAACATTATTTCATTTTTATATGTATAGATGAGCTTCCCAAACACTAATTTTGAATTCTTTTTTTAATTTGCGATAGTGCTTTTTGTTTTTCTGGGGCTTTGTGACGTCTTTCATCGATCTACTTAAGATCTTTAATAAATCGTAACTAAAATGCGATGAAATTTATTTGCAAGATGCATGAATTTTATTATAATACAAAAGCAACTAAGATTTTTTATGTACCTACTTATATTGTTTTTCTTAGAACTTTTGTTTTTACCTGTTTGACGTGTGCACGGCGATCAAATTGTATATCCGCCGGATTGTGATCAACAAACCCCAGCACAGCGGGTGGCGAGGGATATTCTGTGCTATTTGTTGCATTTATCGTTGCAACGCCTGCAACTGACGGTGTGTTGCCATCTAATGCATGAACTGCAGTTGCAGCTTCACGGGCTGTTTGTAATGCCGCTGCAGGCAGCGATATGGAGTCCACATTACCCTCCATTAGAGCACCCGCCGCTTTAAGCATAGCATTTGGCATGGACATGATGCTGCCAGCGTCTGATGCTCTAGCTTCTGCCCCCGATGCTGCACTAGTATCATTGTTAAAGTTACGCAACCCAATTTCAATTACAATTTTATTTGGCTGCTGTGTGGCCGTTGCGGCGGCTGTATTGAAACGATGCAAATTCTTTGGATGCGTGGCAGCCGATATGTAATTAAGATCGCTCCGTGATAGATGATGCTGCTGCAATGTCGAATACTGTTGCTCCACCAATGCGGCACGTGTCTGTGCCGCCTGGGCACCTCCATTAGCGGCGGCCGAATCGCTGGCAACCTTTTCACGTAACTTTACAATATTGGATATGTTGATGCTGTTGGTCAGTGTGATCCCGGTTATGCAGACAAGGATTATGGTCAGCACAACGCCGCAGATGGCTAAAGTGGGCATGCGAAAGCATTTGCGGCTGCACATTTTTGGATTACATATAGTACGTGTAGTGTTGCAAGTTACAAGCTTTATATTTTTGGTTCAGTTTGTTGGATTGTTTGTTCTTATAGAAATAGCAATATGTGCAAAGAAAACAAAATGAAAAAATTAATTAAATGAAATGAAATTCCATTGAAGAGCACAAATGTCAGGTCATTTTAAAGGTTTCACTAGGCTTTGTTGTTGGCTCAACGAATTTTTTGTCTATATTTTATATGTAAGTTGAAAAATGAAATTCCTTAGGATTATTATCGAAATATTAAATAATCGATTACTTGATTTTTTTTCAACTCGTATCGTATTTATTATTTTTATGTTTGTAAATTCATATACATTTATATATTTTTCGTTGAATTTGGGTTTATTGAGTTTTTTTCGTGTATATTTTGAAATTATTAACAATAATTCAAAAAAAGACATATATTATATTTATACTTTTAGTCCTTACTTTAATTATTGTTATATTTTTTATTTTGTATATATTTGTTGTTTTCTACAAATCATTAAGGATTTAGCACGTTTTTTATTTAACTTGTTTTTTGGCACTATCAATATATCGTATTTAATATGTAATTTACTGTATTTATTTTTTTCTGTTTTACATTTCTTTAATATTAATTTTATTAATTATTTTTGCATCGATTTAATTTATTCAATTTTTGTTACATGTGTATATGTTTATACTTCTGTATATATGTATATATATATATATTTTTGTTACAACAATTATTTAAATATTTTTGACAGCTTCAACGTAGTTTTTTTATGATTTTAAAAATTTGTTTGCAATTTTTAGCACATTTTTTTTTATATTCACTGTTGCACTCAGCACTTTAGTCAGCTGCTTTGGCTCAGCTCTCTCTATCACTATCTCTCACTCGCTCTTAGTAAATATTGTCTTACATGCCGCACTCTCTATTTCGCACACTCTGACGCGGTGGTAGTTGTTGTTGTTGATGTTGTTACTGCTGCTTTTTTTGTCTTGCTCGCCGCGATCAGCTGTTAGCAATTAGTTAGCAACTCCAATTGTTGTTGTTGCTGCTGCTGCTTTTGCCGCCGCCAAACGCCTGCAACGTTGCGCTGCTAAAACTTGAATGCAGGCTTTGCTTTACGTATCAAATGTCATCGCCGTTGGCGTCGGCATCTGCTGCTGCGTTAGCGTCGACGTTGTCCCGGCTAAAATCTTAATGCGTGCCGTTGACGCCAACGTTGTTGCTACTGCCGTTGCTTAATTTTTGTTGTTAAAGCTCACCTTGATGCTGTCGCTGCTGCTGGCGCCGACGTCGACTGAGCTTGTATTTTGTTGTTTTTTTTTGGTTTTTTTTCTGTTTATCGTACTTACAAATGTATCCATTGTTTTATCACGTTTGAATATTTATTATAATGATTTATCAGTTTAGCTTGAATGCATTTGTTTACATTATACTTTTTTTTTTTAATTCGACCCACAGTCATCATTATCACAGTACGTACCTAATTCGCTTTTAATAAACATTCTATTTTCTTATGTATACAAAAAATATATGTACTTATGTATGGTCACATTAAAGTTGCCTAAAAATAAAACACACAATGAGTCGTTTGCAGCCTCCGACAGGTTACCTCAGCAACAACAACAGCAACTACAACATTCACAAAAACAACTGAAGCTACCGGGAGTTGTTTGTCAACAAAGAATGAACCCAATATATGCGTTTGGATGCCCAACCCAATGTCCCCTCCGTAATCAACATTGTCAGCATTTATAAGCTCGGATATGCTTCGGAAACTGTTTCTTTTGTATTGTTTTTGGAGTGTAGCTGTACGACAGTGGGATAAAAAAGTAGCTACATAAATGAGAATAAGCAATAAAGTTTACACTCACTCTAACCTTACCCTATCAAATATTAATCTGGACAATAGTTGATACTCCATTTCATGTTTCCAATGCAATATAAATTGTGTGAAGAACGAAATAATCTCATTAGGTAAAAAATGTGATGCAGTCGAGGCGGTGACCGGCAGTGTAATATCCTGTGCCCTTTTTCTAGCAAAAAGTATACTTCTGCATATTCCTACTAAGAACTTTCGAATTGAAAATTTTTTTTTAACCGCAAAACTTTTCTTTTGTTTATAAGTTCCGTAAATTTTCACCGATTTTGAAAAGAATCAAAACGTCAAAAAATTTTTTAATGTATATGCTGTAAGTTTCAAGTGCATATGTTGAGCGGTGTGACCAAAAACAGGGTATATCGAGGGCGGAGGCTCCAGCGCATCAGCCAAATACATTGCACAAATCTTGTATACTCTTTGTACCTATAGTATTTGGTTTTAGGGGGGTTTTCACTTTGAAGTGTATATATAACAAAACAACCGTTAAAAGGGTGGGTCATCTGATGCTTTATTAATTGCATTTTATTCGTATATTTTCCAACAAAATTGGGGAAATGTATACACCAAATGCAAGTTTAAAACTACTCAATTATGTATGAAAAATAATATCGCCCAAGTGGCCGCCGCGGCTCTACCGACCCCTATGAAATCATTGTAATTTTCGATGATTTCTCCCAGTCACACAATGGGTGCAATTTCAACCCGAATGTTGTTTTGGAGCTTGCGTATTGTTGCTGACTTATTGGAATACACTTTGCCTTTCAAAAAACCCCAACTCGGTCAAACCGCACGATCTACGCATACCATCAATTTTGGGCTGTAAAAAGTTGGTTATCGAGGCTTTGTAGCGATCGGAATTGACGGTAACCACCTGAAGAAGCACGGCCAAATAATGCCGCCTGCCCATAATCCTCACAAAACCCCCTCGTGAATTAGTTTATAAACAATTGAAGCCCCATTATCAGCATCGCTTATTTGTTCAATGGATGGGAGAACAGCCAAATGAGTTTTCGTAAAAAAAAAAAAAATGTAATACAGTAGAGGCGGTGCCCGACAGTGTAATACCCTGTACCTTTTTTCTCAAAAAAAGATTTATTCCTGCATATTCTTACTAAGAATTTCCAATTGGAATATTTTTTTGTTGGTGCAAAACGATATTGATACCTATAAGTTCCGCAAATTTTAACCGATTTTGATGAAAATCGAAATTTACGTCAAAGGAGTTATTTAAAGTATATGGGGTAAGGGGATATGTTGAAGGGTGTGGAAGAAAACACGGTAAATCGATTGCGGGGGGTGGGGGGGCTGCATTGATAAAATTTTGATGTGGATTTGTTCATTAGAGGCACATGAATCAGCCTTGGTGGTTCTAGGTCATTTGTTACTTTTATTACGTAGAGTCAAATATTGACGCAGCTTATAGGCAAGGGGAGGTGAAATCGTTACATTTTAGACGATAACTTTTGTTGTAATTGTCCGATTTTTGACACACAGATGCATGTAACCACAACGCATCGCTCTGTTAAGTTTCAGATTAAAATATTAAACGGTTTAGCTAAAAACCACGAAACTCTGCTACGGGGGAACGGGGAAAGATATTGACATGATTCAACAAACTTCATCTTCTGAGGAAATATGCGCATCAGCTGGTAAAGTTTCGTATCTCTAGCTCTTATAGTCTCCGAGATCTAGGTGTTCATACAGACGGACAGACGGACGGACGGACAGACGGACATGGCTCAATCGCTACCCGAGGTTATGATAAGCATTTTGGTATAAAGGACTTGGGATCTGCCCCGCCTCCTTCTTGCCGTTACATACATTGCACAAATCTAGTATACCCTTTGTACCTATAGGTACAGGGTATAAAAAGTCATCGAAAATTACGATATTCGTATATGGGCCTGTGCGCTAGCCGCGGCGGACATTCGGGCGATATTTATTTTCATACATAGATAATTAGTTTCAAAGTTTTATTTGGTATATACATTTGCCCAATTTTGTTGGAAAAAAAAACATAATTCATTTTACTGGTCATTAAACACAATAATCACAAAAATTTTAAATACAAATATTTTTCGAATCCATCAAACTAGTTAGCCAATTTGCAATCCATACGAATTTCATAAAAAACCGATTAAATGTAATTTTCTCATGTAAACTTTCCAAAAAAAAATTTTAAGTATTACCGGGCTCTTTATAAAGTTTTGTCCATATTTCGAGTTATTAATGTAAATAGATCGAAAAACTCGTTTTGATATTGGCAATAATGAGAAAATTAAAAACACAATCTATAACTAAATTCAAATTTTTTCATCATTTACGTATGCTGTCGATATGTTATAAACTTCTTATTGGTTGAACAGACTTCGATTTTTTAAGACTTATACATAAAAATACATTTCTACGAAAGAATTCAGAAGAACCAACTACTAATTTAGGTCTCGACACAGCGATAATTTGTAACACAAGTGCAAGGAAAGGCATATTTAATGGTTAAGCATCACATAGAATAAAAATACTTTTTCTTTTTTTTTTATTCTGATTGATTTACAACCTCAAATAAAAATTTCATACATTTTTTCGTTGTTTTTTTTTTTAAATTTAAAAACCAAACGCTTAAAATATCTTACTTCATATGTAGAGAGCCCAAATACCAGAGAATGAGCATTATCTGTAAACTATCAAAATGTTTCACATTTGGGACACCTGGGTACCAAAATAAAAAGTATGCTGCAAAAATTTAAAAAATCGTAGGAAACTATTTGTAAAACTTTTTTTAAAGAAGCGGCAGTAACCCGAACCGGTATTTAAAGTTATTTTTACTTTGAAGGGATACCATTTCCCAGTCCCCCGCAAAAATTTATTACCAATAACTTTGAAACGTTCCAAGTCATTCAATCACAGATAACACTAGTTTACAGCAATATTTATCCTCAACATGTTTTACTCGTCTCCGTAGTAAAATGGCACGCTAAATCCGAAAATGAAGTCCACAAATTTTTTCATGGAACGGATTTCGAGATATTTCGAAAAAACCACTTTTCGAAACTAAAAAAAAAGTGTGTCTACTTAAAAGCAAATAAATCTGGTTGTACTTAACTGATTTTGATTATTTTTTACCAAAGTGTAGATAATTGAATTACTAATTGATTATACTAAGATTATATTTTTGTCAAATTTACGGTTTGGACGCAATTTATGCATTCATATGAAATTTTTCGTAATTTTTAGTAACTTTTTGAAAAAATTATATTTCGAACGTAAATTTAAAAATTTAAAAAATTTTTTCGTTTTATCAAAACTAGCTGTTCACCGATTTTATTGTTTGTTGTATATTATTATATATTATGTTATATATCAGAGAACTGCAACCGGTACCTTTTTTTATTCACATCGGATCATTGACTTGAATTTTGCGTTCCAAAGCGGTATCAGTCACTATGCGTTCAAATCACTTATGTTCATGCGGTAAAATGCGGTCAATACCGGTTGTGATTGGTTTGGTTTTGCGGTCAGCTGGCATGCGGTATGGTATCGCAATTGGCCGGTTGGCAGCTCTGTATTTTGCGGTAAGGTATCGTAATTGCCCGGTTGGCAGCTCTGTTTTTTGCGGTAAAGTATCGCAACTGACCGGTTAGCAGCTCTGTTTTTGGCGGTAAGGTATCGCAATTTGAGTAGTTGACAACTCGGTATTTTACGGCACTTTTACTTCGTGCATTTATACAGACACGAGGCCGAAGCAAGGCGAAGTCGGCAATTCGAGCACAGCAGAGAACAAAATTATTACTGAGTAATAATTACTCAGTTCAACTCAGTTGTGCGGTAAAACCAAGTCAGTCACAATATACCGCAAATGACCGCATGATTGCATACTGAAAATGCGGTATGACCGCATCCTGAACGCGTTCGGAAGCATTTTGCTTCGTGCGGTACTTGAAAAAACTGAAATCTGCGCATTTTCAGCAAACATGATTAAGCTGACTTGTTCATACCGGTTGCAGGTCTCTGTTATATATATTTTATATTATTTCGTGTACTCGTAAAAATTTTGAAATTTTTTAGTTCAGAACAAAAGTACTAGTTCCGATCGATAATATGAATTTTTTCGGATTTATTAACAATTATCAGTTTGCTTTATTTTTATAATATGTGTGTTTTACTTATCGATGTTTGCTATTTCTCTTTGAGTCGATGCTTAGTATTTTGGTATAACGATCTTATGGTCTGCCACACCTTCTTCCGCCTTTAGCAGACTTTGCACATATCTATCTACATTAACCTTTACCCAATGCATAGCGGATATAAGAATTTGTCATATTTGAAGTAAAACTTTTACGGCATCAAAGACTATTGAACATTTAATATATTCAAGACAATTACAATAAAATGCACATGCATAGTGCACCGGCTAAAAAAAACAACTCTGCTAAATAAATAAAAAGCAATACTTTCCATATTTGTGTTATGCAATTATTAAGACACGAGCTTTAAATAAATTGTATTTAATTAAGTGTTTACGGCAGATTATATAGTAGGTAGGTATCCACAATATAGTACACTTGTAAACCTTGAAAGTAGACAGGTAGATACTACAATATTAAAATATTATACTATAATTTTAATAAGTTGTTAGAAGCTTAGTTCAGTCAGATATATCTAGTTTTGTGGAGACTTAGAATTAACTATAAAAGAAAGTCATAGATTCTAACTTAGCTAAGCTTAGATTAATCGATATTAAATGGTAAGAGCTTCAAACCAGCTTAAGTCAGTTTAAGGCGGCTCGTAAGACTACTATTATTGCAATAGATTCATGGACGAGTTAAGTTTACAAACATAAGCTACATTTGGGTACCATAAATATGTCAAATTCTTTATATACTTAGGTAAAGGCAACATTGTGTCAAATGCAGCATGTATTTGTGTTAGCTTTTTGTAGCATATTGTGTCATATTGAAATCAAATAGCTGGAAACTTAAGGGGTTAAACTATCATACAAACTGTCGGAATACCCTTTTTGGACTTGCCGAATTCATATATGTATGTATACACTTATGGTATGTGCACTTAGAGAAAAGCAATTGGAAAGTTACGCAATGGGAGGCGGCTTCGATAGCCTAGCGGCAGTGCACTAGACTATCATCCCAGAAGTTGTGGGTTCGAATCCCACGTTAAGTCATGGTCCTGCACTTTCCTGCACTTTTTTCACTTTTCCTATTCCCCTTATTTTTCCTGTCTATTCTATATCCTTATCACTTACTCCCATTATCGGTATCACAATGGGCCTATTCTTGGCCTAAGTGAGTTGGGACGCTAAGTCCCAACTGCCGCCCTCACCTACCTACCTACGTAATGGGCAGATTCGGTATTCCTGTCTCTCACAAAAAGAGAGAAATGGTTCAATTTTTGTATGGTAGATATATAAAAGCTGATTGCTCTCACTTTAAGTCTTAAGGCTTGTCTCTATAATATTATACTGGGATTATCTCCAATATTTATGGAACAAAAGTGGTATCTTCGAAATCGAAGTCCAAGTTTGGAGCCCTGTAACTTATATTGTTTTTTTTTAAGCATTAAAAAATTAAAGGTTGGAAAAAGATTTAATATTTAAGCCATAATCATCTGTAAATGAAATTCCCACTTAGAGGATAAGCATGTGGGTATAGCTTTAAAAAAAAAATGTACAATTTCTTTGGAAATGAGTTTTAAAAAAAACGCATTCAATAGTTCTAACAATATAACTCTTTAAATGAAAATCCAAGTTTTATGAAAATGCGGTTAAAGTTTTAAGTAGAAATATGTCCATCTTAAAAGAAATCTTTTTTCCCAGTGAAATGATATTATATTTATACCCTGTACCGTATGAACGCCTAGATCTCAGAGATGGGAAGAGCTAGAGCAACCAAACTTTCAGATTAGATCCCTTATTATTCCATAGGAGACAAGTTTACTTTATTTGATTGATGTTTGGTGTTTCAGAGGACCTCGAAAAAGAAAAACAAAAGTTTTAGATGGATAATTCGTTTGTTTATAAAGATATTGTTACCCAATTTTGCAATCGGAAGTTTTTTAGTTATCTTCAACACTGCACCAAATTTTATCCAAATCAGTTATAGTCAACCGATATATTTATGCACTTCCCATAGGACCAATCGGCCAAAAACATTTTTTTTAAATAAAATTCGATGCACATATTTCATTTGTTTATGAAGGTATCATAAGGAATGTTGGCATTCAGCAGATTTCATCAAAATCGGTTGCCTATATCATATAACCCCCATAGGACCGATCGGCCAAAAAATCGACTTTTGTATAATACAAAATTTTGAATATTTCATTATTTTATAAAGATACTGTAACCAAATTTGGAATTTTCGGAAGTTTTTTATAGTTCCCAAGCACTGTACCAAATTTGATCAAAACCGGTTGACTTTATCATATAGTCCCAATAGGACTGATCGGTCAAAATAATTTGTTTAGTCCAAAATTCGTTTTGTTTCGTTTGTTTATGAAGATATTGTAATCAAATTTGGCAAAAAATATCTTTTAGAGTTCTGAAGCAATATACCGGATTTAATTGCAATGTAGTGGTACAGGATATCCCAAAGATTTTTGAATAATTTATTTTTTTGTATATTTTGTAACTGTTAATGAAAAAGAAACATTGTGCAGAAAATAAAAGTTAAGCAGACAAATGGCATGGTTGAGTAAAATCATCGTATTCGTATGGTTGAAATAAAAAAAGCACTGCATAAATTATGTAAAGGGCAGTATACATTAGGGTGGCCGCCGCTGGTATGGAGGATTTTTAAACCACCTAAAAAGCTTCCTTTTTACCTGCATATAGCACCTGTAAAATTTAAAGGTGATCCGAATGTATTTGATCCCTAAAATAGGTCATAGGGGTGGCTTTATTAAAATCGTGAGATGTTGCAAAAATGGACACCCTAGTATATATGCCAAATTAAATAAAAGTATTCCACCATATTTTATTAATAAACATATTGGTATAATATGAGCCAAATCAACATGAAAAAGTTGTCCTAATTTTTACAAAATTGGTTTTAGCAGTTTTTGTCAAAATATACAATAGAAAAATTAATATAATTTCCAACTTAATTTTTAAGCTTTTATGAGCTATAAAAAAAAAAACTTTTGAAAATGTCAGATTTCTTCGTTCAGTGTGGTGTATGTGTGTTTATGAGAAGGCTAAGAAACGCAATGGCGTTTACTTGTCAATGGCCTGGGGGCTCAGAGCCACTTGGCTTAACTTTCATTTCAAGGGATCTGAACACGCGTCTCTGTATATGCTATATGTATGTAGGTGCAGATTGTATGTTGTATGCCACAAGTTGAGCATATGGCGGGACTGCAGAACTTACGGATTTAATTGAGCCACCATTGAGCTCAGTCACGCCAACAGCATGCACGAGCACGCACACACTTATACACATACACTACACAGACACACACACACACACACACACACACACACTCACTCATGTACATCACACGCAAATTGTTTTATGAAGTTTGCACACACATTAAGTGAGCCCAAGTAAGAGAAAGCATAGGAAAATGTGTGAAAGATAGAGAGAGAGAGAGAGAGTGAGACGCTTAATTACATATTACAAGTTATACGCCGAGGAAATATTTTGCTTGACTTAAGAACAAAATGAAGACGATAATAAAAGAAAAGAAGAATGTGAAACCGTCGGGAAAGTGTTCGACAGTGTAATACTCTTATTATTGGTTTCGAAATTTTTTACGGGGCTACGAGTTAGTTAATGAAAATTGTAATTCTAATTGTGCCCTTGTAGAAGTTGGATTTAGTATTTTATTAAAACGACGCTAGATTAAATAAAAATTACTTCATTTATTAAAATCATTTAATTAAATTTTTTACATATCGGTGATTGTTTTTTTTTTTTTATTGTTTTCTTTATCTGTAACAAATTTGAAACATCTCATGTGAATTGACAAACTTTATCTGAGTACGGAACTTCCATTAAAAAGTAAAGAAGTTATGCCTCTTACATTCATTGGACGCAGATTATAGGGTATAAAAAAAAAAAAAATTGAATACAAAAGTCGAGCAACTCACATATCAAGTTGTTCCTATTTATTTCAATTAATGAAGTTACGCGCTCTTGTCGTTTAATAAATGAACAACAAAAATACAACAACAATAAACAATAGAACAAGAAATAAGCCCAAAACAACAAAATAGAAAGGTCAAAAACATGGTACATGTTTATAGTAAAACATGAATGACATTGACATTAACGGATTAAATTCTCAATTAAGCATATTGAGACCACATTTGGTAATTAATATTAAAGGATTAATTTGTCAGCGAATGTAATTGGCATGGTTTTGACAGCTCAAAACTCATTGGAAAACCCAACGGACCCAACATTGACGTAAACGAAAGCTAATATAGTTTATAAATAAACTATTAATTAATGATATATGTATAAAAAAACGTATACTATATACATATATGACCAGTGTATACATTTTTTTTTTTTTTGCATTTAAATTATGTAAGAAATTTGAATACTTCAATCATATCACTTATGTTATTTTACATACTCATATTTAATTCCAATATGTTGAACAATTTAACATAGTAAGTAGATCGGTATAAAAACATAATTCTTTTTTTTTTAATTCTCTTCATCTGTCTCGCACAAATCGATTCGATTTTATGTGTTAAGGCTGGGAATACTTTTTCTTAAAGATAATCTTATCTGAACAATGTATTTTTGAGAGCTATACTTCAAGCAGTCCAGTTTTATTTTAAACATTCCTTTGTCTTCGAATAAACGAACTTATTGCACTATGAACCGGGTCAACAGTCGTCATTGGATGACAATATATTTGAACAGCAAATATGTAATCTGAATGATCTTAAAAGATGCGAATGATTTTGGTCAACATGATTCCTTCCGTCTAAACTAAAGAGGTAATTATAGATGAAATGTGCAAATCTTATTGCATTCACGCCTCCTAAATCCCCAAATTGTTATATGCATATTTTTTCTTCCATAAAATAGTGTTATGTTTTAACTATGAGTACAGTATGGATGATGTATTTAATACTTTCTTGGATCAAAATGTTTTTGATATCAGCTAATACAAAGTTTTTTTATTGTCGCGATTCGGACAATTCTTTTCAATGCACTTACTCTCATAGCCTGCACGTGCCGAACTTTTGCTTATGTTCGTGTAGACAGGGTCCAAAGCTTTAACCGAAGTCTTGTAAGCTACAGCACTTAATATGGTTCAGTCGCTCTCTTTTATAACACCTATGCGTTTTTATGGATTCTCTTTCTAAACATGTCTATAGCAGTAGTGACTATTTCAAAATATTTTACACTGCTACGTTTAGGACTGCAGGTGTATTTGAGAAAAACTAATGAGAAAGAGTCAACAGTTAGTTGTTTATTATGCTCACATGATTCGACACAGCAAGTGTGAAGGCTTTTGCTAATATATTAATGAAACGAAATAGCAGCAGTTTATCCTCCTCTATAAACGGTAATTAATACATTTGTACCTGCAATTATTTTGATGTCATAAGTTGATGTTAGCTAACTTTGACCTTTCACTCGACATCTTATAGCTTTTGATAAATACTACATAAATATAATATGTACATATATTCCTCATAATTATATGACGTGAATACAAATTTCATGCAAAAATATATTCCGATGCATTTCCTTGGATAATTCAGCTTTGCATGACAACATGTAATTGCATAGCAATCTTTTTAATTATTTTCAACAGCTTTGAGATTTAGCCGGCAGCATAATAAACAAATTACAATATAACATTGAATTTGGCATTTTTTTTTTTATTTCTTATTGCAGCAACGCTCTTCATATAGTACCACAAAATGGGCAACGCAACGAAGTAAAGATGCTCTAAAGTTACTGTCAGCAAATATTTAATATAAAATTGTTAAGTTTCGTACCGATGCTACAAAGGTACAAAATGTATGTAACAGCCAGACAAAGGTGTCAAATTGAAACAAAAAAAATAAGCACATTATTTGCATGCAGAACAATTTTGTCGATACCTTGCTCTGTTTGCCTGTAGGAAAAGATCGTTAAGTGCACTAAAACTATTCAAACTCGCAGTCGGATTTTGGTACAATTATACGATAGGTGTGCCTGTCTTAGACTCCCTCCCCTAGCACAAAAAACTAGCTTTTTTGAAACTTTAGACATTTTGGTGTTACTATCCACAAGGAGATGTTTAAACCTCTCATCATTACATTGAACATGACAGTAACCTATTTTAACAAGCAACAACAGATTCCACGATATGATCACACCAGCGAGACCGCACAACAATCCTTTTTTTTTTGAAGATGATCAGGTGGTCTGGAAGACCACCCATTTTCAAACCCATTTTGCTACAGACTTTCATTTTCAAAAAGATTTTGTGGGCTGAGTCGCTAACAATACAATTCCAGTCAAATGTTTGCCAAAGATTTTGAGATTTAGGAAACGTTTACAGTTTTATCCATATTGTTGATGTGATGATGATCTATGTATGCCTTGAGTGCATAAAAAAATCATTTAATAAAACCAATGCCATAGTGTATAAAACTAGTAGATACGCGGTTGCATCAAACAGCTTTAAGCAGTAAGCATATAGCGTGCCGCCTGCCGTCTGCCCCAGACTGGCATTTGAGATGTTGCACATTTAATAATGAATGATAAGCGAGCGTTAGGGGCAGGGGCAGGCAGATAGAGGACGGAGGCTGTACTCGGCAAGTTTATTAAATTTACGCAAGCAAATTGCAATTTTGTATAGCATACTTTTGTGTGCAGCATATAAAATTGCAATGCGCTGCGTATCTCATCAAATGTAAATACTCGTACCGTGCATATATACTTTGTTTGGTTTGGCTTTGAAATGTAAAATGGCCAGAAGTGACAAAGCCCAATGCGTCTCTTGTTTGTTTGTCATACCATATGGTGGCGACGCCAAAGTTGGCCTTGTTTCTGGATTCACTGAGTCACTGACTGACTGTCATTGTCATTGTTGCGTTTGCATGATCAAATTTTATATTTATGCGCATACAGCGATACACACACACCCAGATACAGATACAGTGAGAGGCAAAGCTACGTCATTGCCATCATCGTTGCCGCATGCATCATTCATATTGATAAGCAACATAATGGCTGCAAACAACTTGCCAGCTGCCTATTGTATGCCCTTCTCTTGTTTTTACTTATGTAATGTGGCAGACAAAGTTCAAAAACAAATTTGCCGCAACAGCGACAACAAAATAAGAAAACTAAATTTGTTAAGCAAACTATAAAATACGCTTAGTGGTGTGCCACAAAACTCCTTCAATCGCGAATTGTCAGTGTGGCAGATACATCTTTTAAGCGAACCTTCATCCATTTAGCCAATTGGAAATCTTTTATGAAAAAATTTGAAATACTCCCTTATTCAACCACATGGCTAACGTACTATGTTTTTATTTTATTGTCTATGATAGATCATTGAGTCAAATTATATTCTACGAACCCGATTCAAAGTCAATAACATATGCATAATTAATGTACCTGTCCCAACAGAGGAGAGCACTGATGAAGATAAGGAAAGTTTCTACGAGGTACATGAAACATCCTATCAGAATTGCCCTCGCCATGACACCAAAATTGTGATTGGAGATCTAAACGCGCGAAAATCAAGATACGTGGTTTGACCATGAATGTGAAAGCTCGCAGGTGAAAGAAATGAAAGAAAGGATTTTAACCCCAAAACGCACTCCTGTAAAGATAAAGATGATAACATTCTGACAAGTGGTAGAAAGATGGATGATATGCTTCCGATCACTACTGAAAACCCAGAACCAGACTGATACATAATCAATTAAGCTACCGGCATCGCGACATGAAAGCTCTGAAAACATCGAGCCACCCTCTCTTGTTGAACTTAAAGATACCATAAAATGGCGAAAAAACTACAAAGCGGCAGGCAAGGATGGCATACCAGCCGAAATCTTTAATAGAGTATGGATGATACGAGGCTCAGACAGATCCTCAATGTAAAAACAGAAGCTTGGTCAAAAAAAGCTATGCACAGTGAGAGATAGGCGTTATACACTCACTACATAAAAGAGGAGATAAAATGTTATGTACCAACTACAGACCCATTACGCTGCTAAACACAATTTACAAAATATTCTCGAGTCGGATATAAGATAAACTAGCCCCTTATGCGCAAAATTGTATAGGTAACTATCAAGCTGCTTTCCGAGCGAGTAGGTCCACCAGCGAAAAATTTTTTATTCTATGCCACATTTTAGAAAAATCACGGGAACAGAACAAACCACATTTCATTTGTTAATCGACTTTAAAGCAGCATACGACAGCATAATAATAGAATATCTACCCATAGGAAGCCCTCTCTATTTCGGGATACCAGAAACGTTGATACGCCTAGTAAACTATCCACTATGGCGAATATCAGAAATACTGTGCAAGTCCAAACGAGTTTTTCAACCAAATTTATATCAGACAAAGGCCTACGTCAAGGAGATAAGCTATCGGGTCTTCTTTCCAAAAGAAGAAAAACTTTCAATACCTCAGTGTCAACGTAAATATAGACAATAATATAACGCGTGAAATAGACCAGAAGAATAACATCTGCATATAAAATCTATTTTGGACTACAAGGACACTAGAAAAGTAACCTCTTAGACAGAGGGACAAAGACCCTCTTGTACCGCACACTAATTGTACCAGTTCTTATCTACGCGAGCAAACTTCAAATATTTTAACGTAAGACTCTGCGAAAAATCTTTGGAGGAATACAAGAAATCGAAATATGGCCACAACGATATTACCATGAGTTATATAGTCTAGGTATACGTTCACCCCGACGTACGAACACTCGTTAAAACAAACCGATTACGATGGGTTGGCCACCTAATTAGAGCGAACGATAGCTATCTTCCAAAACGAATAATGCTTGGACAGTGTGCAGGTAACCGAAGAAGAGGTCGATCGAAGTTGAGATAGTTGGATGGGGTCGATTAAGATGCCGAGGACTTAGGACTGAGATATTGGAGAACACAAGCCCGAGATCGCAACGAATGGAGGCGAAAATTACAACATACAAAGACCCGACCAGGGTTGTCTCGCCAATGATGATGATAAAGTCAAATTCTTTAACAATTATTCTTAATATTATTGCTAGTATAAATAAATTCATAGCCATGGGTTCGCCGAATGCAATTTGGCAAAAAACGCATAAAAGCGGTTTGGTGCAATGCTGATTGTTTCACAATATACTATATATGAATCTGGTATATCCGTCGATTGTAATACATGTAGTAGACATATAGATCCATCTAGGGTACGTGGCACCTAACTACATAAGGCTATTCAGGCAGATAGTGAAACGTATGCCTTATAAGAAAGAAAACCGTTTTGACATGTTCGTATGTGCACTGAAAAAAATAGTACATATGGGCATTTCCCAGAAAATCGTTACTAAGGGGCACAACTTTAAAGTTGTAAAAACTGTATATATTTGTTAATGGAATAATCGGCTATATATTCAACCTTGAAAAAATATAAAGAGTTAAGATTTTCAGTGATGTATTTCTGAATAGTAGGTTATCACATACAATAACCCCAAAATTTTCTTTTTGTTCAAATAAAAAAGATAATTTTTAGATAATCATAAAACGGCAAAAAAAATCAAAATATGTGATCTATTTTGATTGGAACATAAAATCAATCTAATTATTTATTAATAAATAAAAAAAAATCTTTAAATGAATATTCCAAAAAATAAATATTGTTAAGTAAAGTTAGGCATACGTCATGTAACGTACGCAACGGAAAAAAAGGTTTTTTTAATCTAGCTGCTTGGATTTTTATTTTTTTTTTATCGAACTAGCTTCGTAAAGCAAGTTTGTTGTGCACTTTAAGAAAATAAAAAAAAAGTATGCGTTTGTACAGCAGTTTAAAAAAAATGTGTGTCATAAATAAATTTGGGTTCAGAAGAATTTGAGATAACATGTACCATCATATTGCAATCAAATTCGGTTAATTGCTTAAATACTACGAAAATAAATGTTTGATTGCCCAATTTGGTTGCGATATATTCATAAACAAACAAAAAAAAGACGAATTTTCACAAAACACGTTTTTTTTACCGATCAGTCCTATGGGGGCTATATGATATAGGCAACCGATTTTGATCAAATTTGGTACAGCGCTTGGGACCTATAAACCCCGACCTTCCGATCGCTAAATTTGGTTATGATATCTTCATAAACAAACGGATTATCTATCTAAAACTTTTTGTTTTTTTTTCGAGGTCCTCTGAAACACCTCTATGGAAGCTATATAATATAATCCCGATATCGATAAAATAAAATAAACTTTTCTCCTGTAAGATAATAAAATTTGGTTGCTCTAGCTCGTACCATATCTGAGATCTAGGCGTTCATACAGACAGACAGACGGTCAGATGGACATGGGTATATCGACTTCTTTAGGGGGGATCTCCGATGTGTCCTTCTGTATGTTACATACATTTTCGGCTTAATATACCCTTTGTTCGATATGGTACAGTGTATAAATAGTCAATTTTATTAAAAAAAAAAAATTAAATATTTTTCTTCAGTAATACATAATAATAATTTAGGTTTCTATTATTGTAAACTGAATTAATTTCAAGTTTATTACACCCTGTACCTTATGGTACAAAGAGTATATAAAAGTTATTTTTTAATTAATTTTTTATCGAAAAAGTTTACACTAAAAATTTTGTCAACGGGTTATAAATATGGTTTTAGCTGGGAACTTCTAAGTATTTAATTTTGGCATTTTCAACGTCCCAATTCTTAAAATACAATATTTGTCTAAAAATGTACTAATTTGATTTTTTTTTCATTATCTTTCTGTTACTTTAAAGTAGAATAGATAACCTTCCCAAAATGCACCAAAGCACAAAATTTGAGAACTGTCCGATGTATTTGTGTGATATCTTTCTAACCCATGTACAGCAAATACAATTATGAGGACAGCGAAAATAAAATAAGAGAAGTAGGTACAGCAGTGTGCAAAACGTAGCATATAAGCTGGTGTGGCACTTACATACATTTTATACTTTTTATATCCTTTGTACCATAAGGAACAGGGTATAAAAACCTCAAAAAAAAATCCAGCACAGATTAGTTGGAAAAGTTTTTCATTTGTTTATGAAAATAACTTTTTTATTAAAGCATTTGTTTGTTCTGATGTTACTTGTTATCATTGAGCAGTGGTGGGCAATCTCTTAAAAGAAATGTTTGGATGATTTGGCGTCCGCCATTTTTGTATACCATAAATGAATGCATATCAGTAACTGCTACGGAGTTGAAGAAGTCAAATTTTTTTTTGAAAAATAAAACGTTTTTTCTTCCGGCTTTAAAAGTCACAAACGGTTCGACTATAGATCGCTTAAATATAATTCAAGATACCTACTAAAATGCCTTGAATATAAACGAAATATTTTATTAAATATGAAGATATGCGCATTTAAAAACTTTTATGAAAATATAAAATGTTTATATGTGAAATAATAATAATATCAGTTTGATTAGTATTAAAGTATTTTTAATTTAATACCTTTCAATACATAGGCTCTTAATGAGCACTTAAAGTATATTTCGCACATAACCTTAATTTAAATTGCAACCAGCGTAGGCACTAATAAGGACAAAACATCAACAACATGAGAGTGTTGCATAAAGAGACAAATATGTAGAGCAACACACACGCATTTTTCTATGCTTTGACAAGCTGACGAACTTATTTATACTACATACAATTTGAACAAATGTTGCAGCTTGGGTTTAAGCCTGAACGCCTCAAGGTATGCATCGCAGTGTATACAAACAGCTTTACTAATTAGACGACATTTTGTTGCAAGGACGAGGCCCAGTCCCAGTTGGTTGGGATTTCATACTGTTGGCAGTTGCTGCTTGATTTAAGAATCTGCAAGCAAATTGTAATCTAGATTCTAAAATGCACAGCAAAAAAAAAAAAACAAAAAACTCAAACTTGATTTGCAAATTTTGCAGTAGCAGTTGCAAGCCGCAGTTGCAAATTGCCAAGATTTGGCTTACTTGGTGTATGTGTGTGTGCTTCGCCAAGGACATTTCAAAATGGCATAGCTTTGCTTTTATTCGAAGGAACAGCAGTAAAAAAAAAAAAATCTATTTTGAACGTTAAATCGCGGCGTATCCGACATCCATTTACTCGTTACTCAAGGCGGTGTGGAATACTCTTTATTCATTTTACTCAAAAAAATAAATGTATTTCTGCAAAGATCGGTTTACGCGAGACTAAATGCCAAATTTAGTGGGCAAACCATAGATGCATATTTCCACGACTCAAAGCACTGACAAGTTTGCGGTCAAAAGATTTATAAACATGAACGTATACCGTGAAACAGATGCTATATGTCAGCTAGTCCAATTTCGTTTGAAATAAACCTTACCCAAACTAATCTTAAATGTTTTGAAATGCGAACTTTAGCTGCATCAAATTATTAATATCCATATAATGGAATACATTAAATGTATTTTTGATATAAATATTGCATCGTTTATAAAAGAGGCTTCAGACAACTTTTGTAAGCCATAAATAATGTGCACCCTCTAAGATTTTTCTTGCGTTATCTCTAATCTAATCCTAATCCTTATAGTAATGTCAAAGAACATAACTATCAAATGATATTAGCCGGCCCTAGCTCTGAAAATTATCCATTCGCACTCTCTGTATCAAATATTCCGATAAACTTTATATACCCTTACGTGGTCTAAAAAAGACGGCTAGAAAAACAAAGCATGCCCAACAAAAAGAAATGCGAAAATCGACTTGGCATGAAACTAACCTAGGGGCTTATAGTTTCCAAAAAATAACAACAAACAAACAAAAGGAGGCAAAGGAATACATGTAGCAACAACTAATTGCATCTGCCATCAAAAACGTGCCCAAAAACGAACATTTCAAACAGCAATGCAAATGAGAAAATAATGCGTCAGAAACAACAAGACCAACGGAGAGTATGGACTTTGGGGTAGCTCCTTCACAAGCTACAACTTTAACTTAAATTCTAACAAACTTTTATAGTGAGGGGCAAGATACCGACATTAACTAGTCGCGAAGATTCATTTGTTCCTACGGCGTGACAAACTGGGCTGTTCAAAGTGATCAAGAATATATACACATTATAGGGTCTGCCAAAAATTTATTATACCTATGGTACAGGGTATAAAAATAGCAGGAGGCAAGGCATCAGGCATATGACAGCCGATTAAAGCTGCTGCAAATAGGAAAAAAAAAAATGAAAAAGATTGAAATAACTCTAAGATACGCTGTATATGCGACATTCAAATGCATATGGCACATATCACTTTACATACAAATTCTTTTGAGCCTTAAATTGTACCAATTCGAGAGGATAGATTTCGCCAGGGCCAACTCCAAAAATTTTTCAATCTTAGGGCCCAAATGGTATTTTTTTTTTTTTTTTTTATTTTTCGAACTGCGTATGGGCCCTTATAGAAAAATTCAATTTTTTCCCCCTTTTTTTTCAAAATTGTATAAATAAATGAAGAAAGGTGTTTAAATATTATACTTGCAATAATAATTTTAAGCAGAAATTAAATTTATTGTAGCTGCTTATAGCACTTAGGTACATCTAACGTGAGAAATTTTTACAAGTTGTATCCACTGTCTAGAGACAACTATTAGACCATATAAAAAATGTTGGTTTTGGATCTCGTCGGGAGCTGCAGCTTCCCAATTATCAGCATAAATCTGTTTGCTACAAATAATGCATTAAAAAATCTATTTAGCAATCTTTGTTCTCTATACCTATGCACAGTTAATTGTCAATCTCTTTTATGGTCTGTATGATTCTTGGCGGCGCTGCAGGCTTTTCCTTGCCGTCAGCGTTCCAAGATCAATCAGTCTTTGCTTATCTATGCAAGCGTACGGGTGATGGGTTCGATACGGTCTACGGTTGAGTGATCTTAAATAAGTTTTATTACGTTTGGAAAGCAAATTTATTGTATAGAGGGAGGTGGGCCATCTGTCTGTTTGTTTGTTAATTGCATTTTATTCGCATATTTTCTAACAAAGTTGGGCAAATGTCTATACCAGAGAACTGCAAGTAGTGGTCTAACTAGTTACTAGTCTTAAAAGTGGATATGTTTTTGGAGCACTACTAAAAAAATATAGTAGTCATCATCATCATTGTTGGCTCTGCGATCCGAATCGAAGGTCTATCCATCTAGGTCTGTCTCTTGAAAACGTCCTCCAATTTCTGATTGAAATTTCGTTTGCTGTTTTTTCGACGTTTCCAATCCATTTTGTATTTGGTCTTCCAATTTTCCTTATGGATGCCGGTTCACCCATATACGTATGTACACTTTTTTTGTAGGGTTTTCTTCAGGCATTCTTATTACATGACCAGCATATTCTAACTGTCTTAATTTCACAAGTTTGCTGATCACTGGTCCTCCTAGCTCACTTGCACACTCATCATTGTACCTTAATCTAAAGATACCATCGTCCTCTCTCACGGGACCAAGTATGCGTCGTAGTACCCAGCGCTCAAATATATTCATTTTTCATCAGCTTTTTTAATCGTCCATGTTTCAGCTCCGTATATAAAGACTGGTGCTATCATAGTTTTATAAAGACGTATTTTTGTTTTTTTGCTTAATAGGTTTGATCCTAAAGTCTAATAGAATCTACCGAAGGTTTAATTTGCCGATTCGCTCATGTATCTCTTGTCTGCAATCATTCGTTCTATTTATAGTTGAACCCAAGTATTTGAACCTTTCGACAGATTCGATGTTATGGTCTCCTAGATTTAAATTTTGCCTTAATGCCGGGCTGGAGTTGCTCAAATATTTGGTTTTGTCTTCATTTATTTTCAGTCCAACTTTGTTTGCAGATGTTTTAAAATGAGTGCAGTAAGTTAAAATGATGCAGCATGAAAATGCCACTGCAAAAAAACAATACATACAAAAACGTACTAAGTATTTTCTGAGGTGTATGTTTAAATGGTACTGTGTTTACATACACACATCCAAACGAAACTACTGCAAAAACAAAGCACTTAATTTTTTGATGTGCTTTAAAATGAGTATGTTTGAAAAAGAGTTTGTTTCAAACTAGTGTTTTAGTAGTTCCGGTGTACCATTGCAGGTCCCTGGTCTATACCAAATGCAGTGGCCCCCGATAGCATAGCGGTGGTTCGATTTCCCGCTGTAGCACTGGTGCATTGGCCCAGCACTGGCATCGCTAACTCAAAGACCACTATTTGCCCAAGAAAATCTCTATTAATTCAAGACGTCATTCGAATCTTGTAAGCGTGTGAATGCAGATCCGCACGCAAAATTCGACACAAAGTGGTGGACTCGTCGACATTGGCCTCAATTCTTTTTTTCACAGAACGACCATTTTCATATTACGCCTGTTCCACTTCACTTTTAAAGTGATATAATACCTACATAAATCACAACTTTTTTAGCCGAAAATGTTAATAAAACTCAAATTACATACTACATACATATATGTATATAAGCATAATACTGTGACCAAAAAATAAGTTGACATTGCATTTATTTTGAAAAATCTTTATTTATTCGTCTCAATTTTATATCAGGTGAATATGGTGGTTGTGGAACGATATCGGTTGAGTTTCTGGCGAAATGGTCACGAAGAATCAATGCAGTGCGAGGCGTTGCATTGTCATGGTGCAAAAACCATGAGTTGTCTCTTTTGATTTTTGAGCGACACAGTAGTACATTCATACAGTAGTGGACAAAAGTATTTTGACATAAGTAAAAAATAAATTATTTGCAAATTTTTTATGATTTTTTAATTATATAGCTTTGCATAACTTTTTTTTAGAATAATGATAAATTAAGCTCCTCAAAACGCATAAGTTTATTATTGTTAATATTATAGTTTATAAAATTAGAACGATGTTTCATAAATGTCAGTGGACAAAAGTATTTTGACAATACAAAATAGTTTGACTGATGAAGAGAAAAAGCTGTAACTTTTGATTAAACAAAATTCAAAATAAAAAGTAAACCCTCCTTTAACGTCAGAGACCTTTTGCAAACGTTCAGGAATTGATTTTACCAATTTTTTCTCTGTTTCTTGTAAAATATCCTATAAAAGCCTTTTTCCTTCAACAATTGTCTCTTCTCGTGATTTTAATCAATTTAGGCATCGTTTTTTATTTAATGGGCTGATGTTAATTTAATTTTTCTATTCTGTTAAGATCCAAGCTTTGGTCAATTAAATGTATTGACTTCTCTCAAAAAATTGGATTATATGGGCATTTTGGCATGGAGGATTATCCTGTAACATAATAAAGAATTGTCCAATGACTCTGCAACCAAAAGAGGAAGCCCGGTCATTTAGGATGCGTATAAATTTGTCTTTATTCATTGGTACTAAATCGTCCAAGCAAATGAAGCTTCAACATACGCAAAAGATAAAGAGCCTTCACCATGATTTACACGTACCCATACAGGCTTTGGTTTTTTCACAAACATTCTTTAATTAACTTCAGTAAACTTTACTTTTTCGATCTAGGATATAAAAGGGAGCTTTAACTGTCCATAATTTCTGTTTCCACAACGATCGTGCCTGGTTTTTATATAATTTAGCAAATGTTAACCTTTTAAGCCTATTTTTTGATAAAATTAAAGGATTGTACGAGCTACAAAGTAGTGCTGGAGAAAACATCGATGATCGAAGTTTAAAATATCTATATATCGATGTTAGCCAACAGAGATGTTTCTCCAGCACTTCTGCACTCACCAAATAGGTGTTTAGTACTAATACAAAGGTAGTAAAACTGGCCTCTTTTAGCTGTCTTATAAAGTTTTTCTACTTATCATTGTTTTATGCTCTTTATTGAATTCAATTGATAGAGATTTTGGTATAATTAAGGGATCTCTTTCTAAAATTTTCTTTGTTTAATGCCGTGCTCTATAGCGTCCTTTTGCGTGTTCTGCCCGAACTGGCAGCATTATTTATAGAATAAGTTTTGTTTTTCCTCGTTATTTGTTAGTAAAGCCAGAAAACCGGCTTTATACTATTTTGTGATTATTTCATTTCAAAAAAGTTGACCGAATTCAGGTATTTTGCCGATTATAAAAAAGAAGGGCAAGAAAATTATAATATATATATGTATTATATTATTTAAAAAAATAAAAAAAAAAAAACAACTTTTAAAATTGCCACACATTGTTTGTACCGCACGGAACTCAAAAACTTTCAATTGATCGCAATATCAAAATACTTTTGTCCACCCAAAAAGGCCTTATCTCACATTTAAAATAAAATATAAAAAAACGGCAAATTGTTATCAGTACAATTTTTTGCTCACTTAAAGCCAATAATGGATTCTCACTCCCAAAAGTAAAATGGATTCCGTTACTTCTCTCAGTTTTTATATAAAAAAAATTTGTCCACTATTGTACATAAAGGGTGTTTTTTTTTAGAGTCACACAAGTTTAATTTATAATAAAACAAAGAAATATATTTTTAATATCAATGAAACGGGGTTTATTGGATAGAAAATTGTATGAAATTATTGTTTAAATATGATTTCGACCATGTGACCGCCACGGCTTGCGCGTACAAGGTGCAATCTGGAACACCAATTTTCACAAACTTTCCGCAGCAATTGCGGTCGTATTTCGCCAATAAATCTTCGAATGTTGGTTTCCAGGTGTTCAATTGTCTCTGGTTTATCGACGTAGACAAGTTTCTGTAGATGTGGTGTTTCGACAAAAGCTTGTGGATTATCCTCACTTCAAATGCGGCAATTCTGCTTATTTACGTACCCATTCAACCAAAAATGTGCTTTATCGGAGAACAAAATTTATAATTTTGAATAAGTTGGACGAACGCAACCATAATTTTGATAAAAAATTCAACAATTTGCAAGCGTTGCTCTGATATAAGTCTATCCAACTATCAGCTGTTAAATGGGTTGTCAGATAAAGCAGTGTTGCCAACTCAAAGTTGTGAGCCTTTAAAAAAACACGCTATACATACTAATTGTATTGTTCTAATTTGCTAAGCTGTTGGGTTGCGTGCGCCTTATACGTAATATATACCATGACAATGATTGTGAGTATGTTAATACATAGCACTTTTGTAAATACTTTTGTAAACAACAGACAAAAAAAGAAGGATATCCTTATAACACAAAAAAACAAACAAAAAATACGGTGACAACAACAGACTGCAGCACTTTGCATTATTAATACTGCACTTAAAAAAAACGACAAAAAAAGAAAAAATGTAACAAAACATTTTTTACATTAAAGTATCTCATATGCTAATGACAATAAAATAATTTCGCATGTTTGTCTTTTCTGCGGTTTTGAAAGCTTTCGATGCATATCTAAAAAGGCGTTAGTCTTTAAAATACTACAGAAATTATTTGGCCAATTTTTAAGGATAATTCTTTAATTGTGTCTGGTAGAAGGCAAAGATAGGAGTTTCAACACTAACTGACTGGAAGGGGTGTCGCAGGCGGTACCTATTCTCTGTAGACCTGTCTACCTTCGAACAATCGCTTAAATTAGCTACTTACGCGGACGACCACAAAAATTAGTCTGCATCTAGAATCTTGTACCTTGTATCTTGTATCTTGTATCGTGTATCGTGTATCGTGTATCTTGTATCTTGTATCTTGTATCTTGTATATTGTATCTTGTATCTTGTATCTTGTATCTTGTATCTTGTATCTTGTATCTTGTATCTTGTATCTTGTATCTTGTATCTTGTATCTTGTATCTTGTATCTTGTATCTTGTATCTTGTATCTTGTATCTTGTATCTTGTATCTTGTATCTTGTATCTTGTATCTTGTATCTTGTATCTTGTATCTTGTATCTTGTATCTTGTATCTTGTATCTTGTATCTTGTATCTTGTATCTTGTATCTTGTATCTTGTATCTTGTATCTTGTATCTTGTATCTTGTATCTTGTATCTTGTATCTTGTATCTTGTATCTTGTATCTTGTATCTTGTATCTTGTATCTTGTATCTTGTATCTTGTATCTTGTATCTTGTATCTTGTATCTTGTATCTTGTATCTTGTATCTTGTATCTTGTATCTTGTATCTTGTATCTTGTATCTTGTATCTTGTATCTTGTATCTTGTATCTTGTATCTTGAATCTTGTATCTTGTATCCACAAAGGACCAAAAACTTTTTTTTGGGCATAGTCTCAAAGTCGTCCGCTTTTTTAATTGTATCCACCTAGGAACAAAAACTTTTCTTTGGGCATAGTCTCAAATTCGTCCGTTTTTTCAATTGTTAAGCTTCATACGTTTACTTTGAAATTTGTATAAATGCAATTTCTGTCACATTACTTATTGATAATAGCTAGAAAGAACTAACTTCTGATTTTATCTTGATTTGGCAATTTTCATCTTTTGTAGTTTTAAAAGTAATCCCAAATAACGAGGATAACTCAATTTTATAAATTTTAGATGAATTCCAATCAGACATTTGCCAAGCTTAACTGCTAGACATTAAAAGCGACCCAAAAAACAAACAGAATAACACCCAGAAGATAGCAAAATCTTGTCTCACGTGAATTAAAAAACAAAAATAAAAATAAGCCAAAGCTCTTGAAACTGTCAAGTCACTGCCGATTTGTTTTGTTCATGTTAGTTTTTAACAACAATGAATCTTTGATTTATGTTTGTAAGTACATTATGTGTGAGCCGAAAACCTTTTGCTGCCAGAGTATAATTGTATCAGTTAAGCCAAGCTTTGGAAAGTCAGGATTGGGCGATGATGAGATACTTCAAAAGACTTGTACTGTCAAATTTGGTTACGATATCTTCATAATTAAAATAACCTTAAGAAACAGGGTCTAAAAACGTAAATTCAGCAAATTTAAAAGAAAAAATCAAAATTTTAAACTATCTTTATATTTTTAAAGAAGGCTTTTTTGTTTTTCCCCGATTTCAACACTTTCTGAATTGAATTTCCAGGGTTTCTCGACGCATGTAGAACGGTATGGCCGAGAAAAAAAAAATAAAAAAATAAACGCAAGCAAATGCTCCGAAAATTTGTATACTCTGCAACTGTCAGGTATAAAGGGAATATTAAGTTTGTGCTCTGTTGTATGTTACATAGAAAAAACGACAAAGGAAAAACCTCAAAGTCACTCCCAATATTGACAGGATCAGAAAAGAAATTGATACAGCCGTGACCGTCTGTCAGCTATGATAAATAATCTTGAGATTTGGTTTCTATAAATGTACAGCGAGATCAAGAGTATGCCCAAAAAAACTTTTTTCGACTGATCGGTCTTATGGGGCTACATGATATAGCCAACCGATAGTGGTTGGAAACTCTAAAAAATATCCAAGCGCCATATTTGGGTACGATATCTTCATGAATAAACGAAAATGAAATTAATTATAAAAACCCTTTATCGACCAATTGGTCCTATATACATATATAATCAACCGATTTTTATAAAACTTGGTATAGTGCTTGGGGACTCTAAAACATTTCTGAACGCCAAAATGGGTTACTATATGTTTATAGACGAATGACACAATTCATTCATTCACATTCTAAAACTTTTGATTTCTTTGAGGTGCTCTGTAAAATAATGTAAACATAATAACTGATTTAATCAGAAAGTTTGGTTGCTCTAGCTTTTACCTTTTCCAGATCAAGGCGTTCAGACAGATATGTCTAAATTAATTGTTTTGTTGCGCTCTTGAACACATTGGAGGTAAATTGGGGGGATCCCATTCTCTATTTTACATGTATTTGCGCAAACTTAATATACCCCTTACCATTAGCACAGGGTATAAAAGGATAATGAAGCTATTGAACATTGCTGAGAAAAGTGTATTGACCTAAAAAGAAACTGCGTTAAGAAATAAAAGAAAAAAAATGTTACATTTTTGTTTTTAAGCTGTTAAGGGACCACCCTCGTAAATCAAATGTCTCTTCCTAGCAACATTATGTATACCGTGAGGCTTTTACAGTGTCAGTATAAGCCGCAAACTTCCCTGCTGTCCCGAACTCTTAAGGTTTCTAGAATCTAGGTACTCCTGTTATGCTCAACTTATGAACATAGGATATAAGAACTTTTAATTTTGTATTTTTTTTTTCGCCCAAATTAGCGCATTGGTATATTTAAATTCTTTGCTCAATTCAAATTGAAAGAAATACTCTTGACTTGTGTCTGGTATACTGTATTTTAGCTATACCTGTCCTTTTAATAAGTCCCAATGGAAATTATTACCTCAATGCACAGAAAGCAAAAATAAATTGGCAGACAAGGCAAGTCTTTTTCGTTTTTTGTTACACCTCATTTTATGGCACACAAAAACACAAAGTGACAATTTAAATATGCAAAATGATATTGAAAAAGTTTTTATAAGCCAGTGAAGAGTCAAATGATTTCACAATTTGCATGTCTTTTATGAATGAATAAGAGTAAAGGATGCCAGTAATGAAATTACACAAAAAATTTATCATATGTAACAATAAAAGTAAAATGCAACAAAGGCTTTTGGTTGACAGCAAAAAAACAGTTGCCATAAAAAACACAACCATCCAGATGAAGCACAGTCAGTGCCCGACTGTGGAATACCCTATACCCACTTTTACCAAGGAAAACAATTATTTATGTCAAACTTTGCTACAGTATTTCGTTTTTGTTAAGGCTCATGTGAATCCACATACCATCTAGTTTACCATTGTCCCAATGGGTGCATAAGGTAAATCTCGATAATGGTATACACTTTTTTTCATGTTAAAGATTTAAAGTAACTTTTATTTACATAGAACCTTGATTACGAACGTGAAGATTACATAAAATTGAATTTAAAAGATTTTTTTGTTTATTGTTATTGTTAATTGTATTTTGAACCAGTCCCTATTTGGGTTAAATACTTAGGAATCATTTTGAATACCTAGCTGAAAGCTTTCAAAAAGCACATAAATTAAATACAACAACAAAAACTCTCTTTAGAAGAAACTAACGTATATAGTATATACTTTGGTGCAGCACAATCTGTCCGACAAACTCGTAGGACTCTTTGCACTCTGTAGCATATATATACATACATATACATATATGTATATTGTAGTGCAAGTATATCGCATTTTAAAACGAGTAGCATTGACAAAAAGAAGTCAACACGCTACCCGGAGTTTTTCGGGGCAGGTCTGCTGCTGATAAATTGCGTTTTCCTGCTTGCCAAGGCTCCATCTTGTTTTATTTTTATACCCTGTATCTTAAGGTGCTAAGGGCTTATTAGATTTGTGCAAGCTAAAATTGTATGTAACGTTGAGAAGGAGACGTCGGAGACACCCCAAAATTACCTAAAGTATGATCAGGGTGACTACAGAAATCGATATAATCATGTGCATCTGTCCGTACATATATGTTACAAAAAAAAAAACCAAAGTTGTAGAAAGATATCGCAACCAAATTAGGCGTTTGAAAGTGCACCCAATCTCAAACAAAATCTTTTTCAGGGCATAATTCGTTTGTTAATCGAACCATATTTGGCAATGAAAAGTTTGTTTTTGGAGTGCCTGAATAATATACTGATGTGATTGAAATGCACAGGGTACAGGGTATCTCAAAGTCGATCGAGGCCGATTCCCTTTTTTTTTTTTAAATGTGTTGAATAGCTTAAGGCTGCACCACAAATATTACAAATATTATTGCCAAGCGACAAGAAGGCAGCAGAAGGCGTTGAAAGTGCAATGAATTATTGATAATGCCGCAATGGGCGCTACTATGTGGCATCAGTATAAGGGAAAAAAGTAGCATGCAACGCGCACATATTTATGCAACATAAATTTATGCAACTGTTGGTAGCCCGTTAAAAGCGAAAGATCCTGCGACTAGGACTCTCGGATGCTTGAATGTCCGTCAATCAGTTGATGGCGCTACAGCAACTGTTTTAAGTTCGAGTCCAGCCACTTTCGGAGTGCACCTGTTCACATGTAATACAATGCATATGGCATAATGGCTTGTAACAAAATAAATTAAGGCATGAGTGTTATCAATAAAAACTACAACAAATGCAGCAAAAATAAATATAAGTTTGTAAAATTGAAGGTATGCGGGATCGCATCGACAAAAACTAGACGTGATTTTTTGATTTTGATGACTCCACAAAGTTTAGAGCAATACCTACAAATATTCGACTTTTGATATAGTTTATAGGCAAAGGAGGTAGAAATACATTTTCCTGCCATATTATTAGATCCATGCTCTAAAATGAAGCTTTTCTTACTTATAAAATCTAAATAGCCATTTAAAGGGCTAGTTTATATTGAAATACCAAAACTGATAATTATACATTGTAGAGAGGTGACTAACATAAAAATATTATTTGTTTACATAAAAATAAATTTTTTCGAAAAAAAATCTGTACTTTGTGTGAGCACCTTTTGCAGCCAACACAGCTTGGAAGTAGCGAGGCATCTCTAGGTTGTGTTTCCAAGTAGCAGTAAGGTTCTTTATTAACTCTTGCTTGGTTGTAGGGCTTTCCATCCTAACTTTAGATTTCAATAACTTCCAGACGTTCTCGATAGGGTTTATGTCAGGTGAATTTCCAGGCCAGTCGAGAATATCCACTTTTTATACCCTGTACCGTATGGTACAAAGGGTATATTGTGTTTGTGCAAGCCGAAAATGTATGTAACGTACAGAAGGAGACGTCGAAGACCCCCCAAAGTTACCTAAAGTATGATCAGAGTGACTAGAGAAGTCGATATAACCATGGTCGTCTGTCCGTCCGTATGAACGCCTAGATCTCAGAGATGGTAAGAGCTAGAGCAACCAAACTTTCAGATTAGATCCCTTATTAATCCATAGGAGACAAGTTTATTTTATTTTTTTGATATCGGGATTACATTATATAGCTCCCATAGGGGTGTTTCAGAGGACCTCGAAAAAAAGCAAAAGTTTTAGATGGATAATTCGTTTGTTTATGAAGATATCATAACCAATTTTGGCAATCGGAAGTTTTTAGCGACCCCCAGCACTGTACTAAATTTTATCAAAATCGGTTGACTATATCATATAGCTTCCATAGGATCGATCGGTCGAAAAAATGTTTTTTGTACAAAATTCATTGTGTTTCGTTTGTTTGTGAAGATATTGTAACCAAATTTGGCGCTAAGAAGTTTTTTAGAGTTGCCAAGCACTGTTCCAAATTTGATCAAAATCGGTTGACTATATCATATAGCTCCCATAGGAACGATCGGTCAAAAAAACGCTTTTTTTACAAAATTCGTTGTGTTTCGTTTGGTTTTGAAGATATCGGAACCAAATTTGCCAGTCGGAAGTTTTTTATAGTTTCCAATCAGTGTACTAAATTTGATCAAAATCGGTTGACTATATCATATAGTCCCCATAGGACCGATCGGACAAACAACTTTTTTGGTGCTAAATTCGACTGATTTCTGTTTGTTTATGAAAATATCGTATCTTTTGGAGGTTTCAAGCAATATTTCAGACTTAATTGCAATGTGGTGGTACAGGGTATCCCAAAGTCGCCTGCGCCGGACTTTAACGTACGCCATCTTTTTAAACTGAAAATGTTGTTGTCCTCCATCATGCATAAAAATAGGCTTTTCTCGTTTCATGAACCATTTTTTTATTTGAAGGACAAATGGGTTTTCAAAACTTTATAATAAATAATAAAAATATATATATGTATATATATTTTTTTCTTTTTTTTTAAATGTGTATATTTTATTAAACAATAATATCAAATTTGTTTGCTACTACCTAAAAAAGGCAGCTTTATCAAATTATAAGTTATATAATAAAAATTATAATTGATAATAATAATAAAAAAAGAAGCATATCAAAAAGTAAATTGGCAGCATGAATCTTATAATATGGTATAATATGGTATAAGTTGATACGGAGAACTTATGGTCTAACAGGCCTAGTATACCCGTACCCATAGTACTGGGTATAATGATAAACGTAGAAAGTTTAATTTATATATATTTAAAATAGGGGACTCCACCAGCTAGGAACATAGTGTTAACATATATCCTCATTTTCTCACCACTTTTGACATAGAGGATTCGATACGATTTTTATTGTAGTGGTTTTTAATCCAAAAAAAAAAAAAAACAGTTGATTCAAATTAGTAAGCTCAGGTTCAGTTCTTAAATTTATTTTTAAGTCAAGGCTTTTCTGGATAGCACCATCAGTATCATCTATCACAATTCATTCGAAAAATTCTGTGTTTCTAAGGTATTTTTTTAAGCTTAGCTTTAAGTAAACACCTATTAGGAATTAGTCTATATAATATTGGCGGGACTGGGCAGAAACTAATATTGAATTTTAATTAAATACCTACATAACATTTTAACAGTTTTGCCAAATTTTTATGATGATGAAGATTTTCAAGATTGAATGAAACGCCCAAACAGTAGAATATCAAAAGTCACCATTCCACAAACAAAAACGGGTATGCTAACAGGATGCGAACCTAGCTTTAGAAGACCGTAAATGCTGACTGCTGCAAACCCTATAAGTAGCAAAGTTAATACAACGTTTTGACGACATTCAAAAAATACATACATGCATTTATACTGCGGCTACTGTTGCTGTTGTCGAAGCAGATAGCGCACGTACAGCACACACAGATCACAAACACAACACTCTCCATATATGTAGATAGCCAAACACTGCAGCGACTGCATGTTGCATACTTTGAAGCGAACCACAACACTTGATAGCAGACAACTGACAAGGTTGGGTCTGTGGCTTGTGCTGATGCGCTGACTGACTCTATCTTACTGAGACTTGGTCTGGTCTGGCCTGGCTGCGGCTTCCTATCGACTTAGCTTGGCTTACTCCTAGGCGCTTAAGTGCACTCCAGCTACTTGTAAACACATGCCAAACGCGAGGTACTGATATAAAATACAAACAAACATAGATACAAATGTATCTACCCTGCTGTGCGGGTACCGGCAATAGTCGACTTGACGATACTGCTGTGGTATCGAAAAATAACTGGTATTCGCTGGCTTGCCTACTTTCTTTTTTAATTAAAGTCGCTCAGCTTTTTAGAGCGAGTCAAATAAGATAATTTATCGAAAAGTGAGATTAAATGGGAAATTGATTTTGTTAAATTCGGGGCACGGCTCAATAAGAATGTTTAGGAAATAAGTTAAGTATGTAAATATAATATTTACTACTGACTTTGTCCGTGGTAAATTACTCTCGCTTTGTCATCGAAGAGGCGACAATAACCGACAGCCTATTATATACGGCATACGCAAACTGCAGGGTATCTACTGTTCATGTAGACATAGATACACACTGCATGTTTGCAAAGCTTCGTCATTGGACGATGAACGTCTCTCTTTATTAAGAGGCAACATCCAGTCAAACAACACGTCGTCAGCCATGATACGCTTTTGTCTAGCTTCAACACTTATGTTGCATGTGTGAGCAATGTGTGTGTGTGTGTGTGTGTTTGTTGTCACTCCTATGTGTTGCTGTATTTCATGTTGCAAGAACTGTTTGTTAGACCCTGAGTGTGGCTCGAGTAGAAAGCATCTGCCTAGTTATTATGTCGCTCAAGTGAAAAATTACGCATTATACGTACTACTTTTTTTCCATCTTTGTGGCAGTTTTTTTTTCTTCTTTCCTTTTTCTCACGTAGTATCTGTGTTGCCACATATGTAACTCAATGTCTATGTGTTTGTATGTCTATAGTCAAATGTAACCCCCAGCGGTTATGCACACACATACACACAGTTGGCAGTCAAAGATTTAATGCGTTTTTTCATATCACATAATAACATTCAACGAGAATATATTTTGAGCTACTGCACTGCTTGGAAATAGTAGATAGTAGTTCCGAATTTTAGTTATTTGTCTTGTTGGAGCACCAAAAGCAATTTCAACTGTTGAAATCTGATATTAAAGTTTATTTCGACAGTTCTTGGCCCAAGGGCAATGCAATCCAAATTCAATTATCCATCCAAAATACTTTGATTCGTTTTGGGAATTTCGCAGCACACAAGCACAATAATTAACTAATTACTTATTGATTAGTTGCTGGTTAAATATTTAGTTGACAGAATTATACAATTTACAATAAAAAAAAAAATATTCGAAAATGGTTGAACTAGTTACATCTTCAACTTAACTTAGCACTGTCTGTTTGTTCTCTGTGCTCTAAAACACTAATTATAAAAACAAACTCGCTAGAAACATTCTTTGGGCAATTAAATAATATTATTATTTAAGGCACAACATACAGTGCGCGAAAAAAGGTTAAAGCCACTTACATTTTTCAATAAAACTCGAAAAAGTTGCAAATATTTTTGGATGTCTTTTTACATACTTATTTAGTAATTATTTTAACGTAGTATATATAAAAAAAAAATTCAAAATATACATACATAATAATTTTTTTTTAGGTTTGGGTACCTCAAAATATGCTACTAACATTTATTTCCACAAGAATAAATGCGGAAGGGTATCAGCAAATGATTCGATCCAATTTTCCAACACATTGCTTTGAGGGCGCTGGTATAGACTGGAAATTTAATCAAGACAATGCACCGATTCATGCGGCCAGATCGAGAACAGCCTTTCTTCGTGAAAATGGAATCGATCTTTTCAACAATTGACCATCGTAATCACCAGATATAAGCATTATCGAGAATGTTTGGGGACTTTTGGCACGCGCAGTGCACGTAAATGGCCGACAATACAACGAAAAGGACGGACTTAAGGTGGCCATCGGGGCGGCTTGGGAAAACATCTCTCACGTCCAAAATAAAAGCACAGTATGGCAGTCTACCACGTCGAATACTTGCATTGTATGATGCTAAAGGTAAACACACGAAATATTAAAAAGATGTTTAAAAAAATTTGATTTTAGTGCGAAAATATTGGAGTGGCTTAAACCTTATTTCGCACCAAAAAGTCGCAAAAAATCAAAAAACCTAAAAAAAAAATTATTTTTTTTTATGTATATCTATGCTTTTTTTTTTATATATACGATAAAATAGTAACTTAATAAGTATGTAAAAAGCCATCCAAAAATATTTGAAATTTTTCGAGTTTTATTGAAAAATGTAAGTGGCTTTAACCTTTTTTCGCGCACTGTACGTATTTCGAGAATTTATTTTCGATTAAAAAAAAAATAGAGACAAGTTTCGATATTTCTTGACAAACCTACTCGTGAATACACAAAAAAACCTTTTTATTTTTATTTAAATCATTACCATTTTTTAAGGAAATACTACAAAATACAAAATTTTGTATTTTGAAAATGGATGCTAGAAACCAAATTTCTATTTTGTGAGTGAAAGGACACATAAGAAGGCTTAACGACCACTAACAAGTATATGTTTTGTGAAAAAAGGGAGAAAAAGCCAGTGACGTCATGGCGAGACAAGGATGAGAGAAAGACTTTAAGGCAGACATAAAAACTTGGTAACCAATGTAAATCGGTTAAACCTTCACAGAGCTTTACTCAGGTATAGGCTGAGTTGGGGACAACAAAAATTCCAAGAGGTACAGCGCAGTACGAAATACATAGCACCAATTTTAAGCAGATATGCATTAAAGTATTGAAAACTTCTCAAACATTTTTTGTGATTGATTGATAGGAATACTGAATCTTGAAAAAATTGTACTTTAAACCAAGAGCTGTATTGGAACCATTAAGAGAATATCTAAATATATAATAAGCTTGGTAGTAAATTAACTAAATATCAAACCACTTTTAGGTTTAGTAGGCAATAGATTAAAATATCGTCTATTTTAAGGACATAATTTTTTTTTGTTTATTGCACCCATAATCATTCAATGGATAAATTTGGCCATACCAAATTAAGTAATTTGAAAAAAAATTCAAATAACGTAATTTGAACTAATGTACAAATAAATATAAATATTTACTAATAATAAGTTACGTAAATTGCCCGATTCACTTTAAAACCGCCAACTGTAAACTTATACCATGCCATTAAAAGCTTAATAAATTTTGCTTAATGTTGAAAACTTGCTTTAAAAGCATTTCATTGAAAAGCATAAATAGCAATCATAATAAAAGTTATGCCTGTGCTAATTAAATGAACTTGTTCTTTACGTCTATTAGTTTAAAAGTCCAAGCATTAAGTATGAATTATTTTTTGTAATTTACTTAAAATTAAAATTGATTATGGCTTTGAAATAAATATAAATTTAACAGAGGCTCAATATTCATGATACTCTATGCAGAGTTTACGTTCAGCATTGAAGATGATTCTGAAACGAAAACATTGTATTCCGCAGTAAACTTTCACATGGCTTTTTTACAAACTTTCCTTTAACTTTTCTAACAACAAAACTTCAGCATTACCGTTGACATTTTAACTAAAAGTAAACGCGCAATGTTTTTAGGTAGAAATCCAAAGGAAGAGCGACTTATCGGCACAATAAAAAAGTGTAATGTAATCCGTTTGTAAGTTACTGCCCGCTATAAAGTCAAAGGTGGCTGGTAAGTGTTAAAATTTTACAGAGTTGGTGAACCATCAAATTATGCTTAAAGAGTATTGCTCTAAAATAAAATACACAAGAATTTTCGTTCAAAAAGTTCCTGGCATTGTTGTTGTAGAATAAAATAAATATATTATTAATAATAATCGGCAAAAGTTTCGTACAAGATGAAAGTAATACAAAGATTAAAGATCTTCTATCTGCGCGACAAAACAAGATACGAAGAATTGAATCGATAAAGATGCTGACTATTTAAAGCCATGTTAACATTACATAGGAAGCTCACTTATTAGAACGCTCACAAATTCGAAATTCAAGAAATTAGAACCAAATTTTTCATTGCATTGGAAGCTCTAAAATTAGAACTAGTTGTAATTTTTGAGGAAATTTATATTTCACGAAAATTTTGTTGGTAAAAATAAATATGTAATGCATTTAGTTCTTTAATCATATATTATTTTTGAATTAATCGTAACTGACCTAACATAGACGTCGCGTATTGATTAAAAGTTGTATTTAAAGTTTCAACTTGTGTGTTTGCGCATGACTTTCATTGATAGGTCTGCCGATGGACAACAAAAATAAGAGAACATATGGTGTGTGTATACAGAGTTAATTAATATTTAGAATTGCGGGTAGCCATTTAAATGTGGATTTTTAAATTAGAACTGCCAAAAAAGTAACGCTTTGCACGTGTTTTTGAATGCACTAGTTTACAAATTTAAGGGTCATCCAGTGAACCTTCGTAGAGAGTAATTTCGTTTTTAGAGTAATTTGGGGTCGAGAAACATGAAAATGGCAACGTTTACTTTTTTAGCACAGTTTTCGAGATTTTTTCGAAAAAAATGTTTTTGGGCACTTATTTTAGTTATTCGTCAATATCTCGTGAACAAATTTTATATCGACATGAAAGATCGATCGGTATTGATGTGCTCTTTACAGTGATATATGATATGTACAGATTGAGTCAAAATTAATTAATTTTCGAACATTTTTCAAAATAACAAATTTTCGGTTTGCTTTTTACTAACGAAAACAATTTTTTTTAAATTATGTTAAGCTTTAGGCTGAAAGAGAACATTTTCAACATTCGTTTTTACGAGCATTTCGAGTGTAGGTTAGGTTAGGTTAGGGCGGCTGCTGGCTTGAAACCAGCACACTTAGGCCTGGGCTGGCCCGTTGTGACACCGCACGAATCCCTATGCTTTCCATTGCATTTTTACCCTTCTCCTACTTGGTATGCTTAAAAGGGGTCCCATCCTGTTGCAGCAATGTAGCTTGCAATCTTTCTCGGCCAAATGAACTCCAGCCCTGCTAGGTTCTGAAGGAAGTAGTAACCCAGGTGCTTTTTCCTGCGTCTGCTAAGAGCTTCGCAGGAGCAGAAGAAGTGCTCTACTGTTTCTATCTCTTCCTCGTCTCTGCAGCTTCTGCAAAAGTCATTTATAGGAGCGGAAAAACTAAATATCAGGCAGTCCTTCCGGCTCCCGGATCACTGTAGTGTTTTCCAGGCAGAAGTCCTTGCTATCAAAGAGGCTTTAATCTGCTTACGCAACGCCAGTCCAGACAACAGGGTAATAAACATTTACTCAGATAGCCAGGCAGCAATTAAGTCACTTCGTTCGTAATCCTCAAATGCGACGACAGTCAACAACTGCCGCAAATCTCTTCACGAGATGGCACAGCAGTTTGTTATAAGCCTTATCTGGGTGCCGGGGCACCAAGATATTAGAGGCAATGAAATAGCAGACGAACTGGCCAGAAACGGCACGACCACTACCCTCCTTCCTGATAAGGAGGATATACGTATGCCGATGGCTACTTTTAAGCTACATACCAGGGAAAAGTATAGCCTTCTTGCTCAAAGTATGTGGAACAACACACCTCACTGTAGGATCACCAGCCAAATATGGCCAACTATTGACGCAAAACGCTCCAGAAAACTTTGCAGTCTTAACCGTTCACAGTGTTCGGCAGTCGTTAGAGCGATTACTGGGCACCGGCTCGTTGGAGCACACGCTGCTAGACTTAATTTCGAGTGCAAGATCTTTAAAATCGGGTAAGAATTGTAGATGCTATGGAACCATTTCGGTTCAAGTTTAACGCCAGCGACGGCTGGTTCACCAAATTACTGTCTAGTGCCGTCGAGACCATCACTCCGTTTTTACACAAGCTGCATGCAAAGATTGAAGAAATGGGACTGGTAAGCCAACAAATTTATAATGCCGATGGAACAGGTCTCTTTTACCGCTGCTTGCCGGAGAAAACCTACGATTCCGCCTGCGAAAACGCTGCACCTAGTTACAAAATTCAAAAGGAGAATATTTCAATTTTGTTTGGCGCAAATGCAGATGGATCTGACAAACTGAAGCCGCTTGTAATTGGAAAGCCTAGGTGCTTTAAGGGATTCAATAATTTTTTTTTTGCGAACTCTAAAAACGATGACATCGCGCATTTTTCATGATTGGTTTTACAAATCTTTTATTGCTGAGGTAAAGAGACTTTTACATTGTATGAATAGTTTTGCTTAAAAATTTCCAAAATCCAATAAGGATAGCCTAATTAATTTAAAGAAATAAACTGCTTGCTCAGCTAATTGATGATGATTGTGATTTGAACATTGCACTTAAACGTCACTCTATTCGCGATACGATTCTTTTGGTTGGTAGTTCGCAATTCTTGGTCGAAACTTCTGAATTGGGACTCTGTAGAAGATGGTGAGGAAGACGATTTACCATTATCGCGACTTATAAGAGACAAATCATATAACAACATCCATTTACCAAAATCAAAAGTGGCTGTCGCAAATAGCAACTAATCAAAATGATGTAATTGCAATCGACGCCATAGAAGAATGGAACAACGATACAATCGATGATGACATAGAAATTGCAGACATAGTGTCTTCTGTTGAAAGCGACGACTTGGAAGAAGTAACACCCAGTGTTTCATACAAACTTGTTATTGAAAGCGCTAATAACAATAGTCGACCCGAAAAATGAACCCTTTCTAAAAAAGTGTTTTTTAGGGTAATTTGGCGTCGAGAAACACGAAAATGGCAATCTTTTTTTTTCGAGTTATTTTCGAAAAACATGTTTTTCGGCACTTTTTTCTGTTATTCCTCATTATCTCGTGAACGAAATTTTGTATCGACATGAAAGACGATTAGATGGAAAGGTATTGATGTGCTCTTTACAGTGATATATAATTATGTAAAGATTAAATAAAAATTATAGAAGTTACAAGCAACAATTTGATTGCATTGCATTGGTATTTATGTACTCTTATCCTTAACATATCTAGATAAAAGATTTCATGTTACACACAAAAGGTGTTTTTTTGTCGACCAGTGTAATTTAATAAGTTGGTGTAAATCGAATGGGTCAGTCAAGCACTTAAGTAACCTATTGACACTGCGTCACGATATTGTTACTGCAAATTTGAATATACCCAAAAAGCAAACTGGCGTAAAAGATTATATGCTGCAGTTAAAATCATAATGTTGTAATTGAAAGCAAGCTGTTTTTTTTTATTTACTTTTTTCGTTGAAAAAATACGTTCAGAAATTTGAACACGTCAGAAATTAGAATTACTTTATTTATTTTTTTCAAAATATAATAGATTAGGATAGAATAGAAAAGATAGTAAGACACGATTTCGTTTTTAAAGCAACGATCAATTTATCAATATTCCCTTAGTTCACATGCAGGAGATATCACAACACTTATCAAACACTCTCGTATTTGTTCAAGCATTTTTATTTTATTTTATAATATCTATCTATCTAATTTTTATTTTAACCACAAGCTTAGTGCAATTGTAATGTTTAGAAAAAAACGCACTTTGAGTAGATACTCTTCAAAAATGTATATAAATTAACCAGTAACCCGTGCTACTTTTTGACGTAAGCATTCTTTGCACGATTCTTTCCGCCAAGTGAATACCTTTTTATTTATTGTGTTGGTATAAAAAAAAGAAAAAAAGTTGAGGTAAAACACGGTGCAAAATCTGTTTGTGTACTTCCGTTTCCGCTGCAAGAGCAGCGACCATAATTAATGTCAAAACAATGTACTACATAGCCTGGCCATGCTGTTGCATGATTTTGTTGTTGCTGTTGTTGTTGCTGGCTTCTACGGTTAACAACGTAGTATACGCATTGGCAACGAGCCCGCTCATAGTAACACAGCATGATAGAAAAAAAATTAAAAAAAAACATCAAAAGGGTTCCCGAAACGAACTCTGGTCACTAACCGCACACAAAAAAAAAAAAGCCGACAAGTTGCAAGTAGCAGGATGCTGCTGTTGCACGGAAGCGACGCCAACAATGACAACGACGTACTTGAACGAAGAACTTTATACTCGGCGCTTGGCGCGTGGCGCGCGTGCGAGTGGAGTTGACGCTTCCAGCGTAGACGAGACATTAAACATGCCAGAGCAAAACATCAACACAAGAAGCGCAGCCAGACAGTCCGCCCCGCAGCCCGACCACCCGACTTACTATGTGCATGTGTGTGTGTGTGTGTGTATGTATGTGTTTTCTTCTCGCTTTTGTTTTTATTTTTATGATGTTGGTTCTTTGGGCGGACTGGGCAGCTATCGTTCGTATACACACTGAGGGTGGCAACAAACGAGCGTCATTCGAGCCTCGTGCATCTAGCTTCGTGCTGCGGCCACGAGCAAAGTCAAGTCGAGAGTTGAGAGTCCAGCAGTATTAGTTGCAGCAGTGGCGTAGTTAGCTTTTTATATTTGGGGACTTTGCAGCCTCAAGTTTGCTATAATGACATTTAGAACAGTAAAAAACAACATTTGACCTAAAAAAATATAAAAATAAATAATTTCTACAGTCGCTTTATAATCCTTGCCAAGTTTAAGTTTCGTTGCGGATGCGCATGAGGTAGGTTGTTTTTGCGCATATAAATTTAATTATTCCCTATAGCAAGGGTAGTCTACTGTATAAGTATACCCTGACCTGTATCTTAAGGTGTGCAAATGTGTCTAATATATAGAAGAAAAAGACAACCAAAGCTACCGCCAATATACTTAAGAGACCAAAGCAAATGGCTTCTGACATGTATCATAGAGATTATAAGAGCTAGACTCCTTAAATGCAATACAGGCACTAAAAAACTCATTTGATTTATCGCACTATAAATATCGGAGATAATCGCAATATAGTACATTCAAGACTGAAGTGCAAATAGCCTCAGAGGCAAAGGCATACATAAGGGCAGTTGAATTATTACAGTTTTAACATTATCTCGATATCTTGTTCGATTTCCAATTCCATATTTATTTTATATTAAAAAGTTAAAGTTGCCTTATAATGGCATAGGGTGTCTCGAAATCGGCAGCGCCATTACAAATATTTAATATTATTATTTTTTATTTATCCCCAAAAGGGTGTTGATCACCTGAACCCTACATTCTACGCCACTGAATAGTAGTACGTGTGTGCGTGTGTATGCCTATGTGGTGAGACAATATGGAAAGAAGCGAGTGCATTATAAAAGCTTTTCCCAATATTCTGCTGTTAGCATTTATGCCATTCCGTTTGTTTCTGTGTTTATGTTTTTGGCGCCAAAATGGCAAAGCATGAAACAAGCTTTAACAGTGAGCTTTGTGAAACATTTTGGCAGTTGAAACACGCAAACTTTGATTTCTCTTAAAATGTAACGAAGCAGTACTTCATGAATTTGTAGCTAGCTCTGTTTCGTTCACTTAGCACGACAATACTACCTTGCTGCTTTGCTCTAGGAGGGCCAATGCTAAAGAGCTGTTATCTTAACAGGAGCAGCTAATAAAAACAAAAAAAAAAACAAAAGCAGGAGGCGCATTTTAGCGAGTGACGTCACATGCTTTGATTTATGTTATGTTTCTGTTTTTATGCCCTGTACCGTATGGTACAAAGGACATATTGTGTTTGTGCAAGCCGAAAATGTAAGTAACATATAGAAGGAGTCGTCGGAGACCCCCCAAGGTTAGGTTAGGTTATCATAACCAATTTCGGCAATCGGAAGTTTTTTAAAGACCCCCAGCACTGTACCAAATTTTATCAAAATCGGTTGACTATATCATATAGTCCCATAGGATCGATCTGTCGAAAAACTGTTTTTTGTACAAAATTCGTTGTGTTTCGTTTGTTTGCGAAGATATTGTAACCAAATTTGGCATTATGATGCGCTTTAGAGTACCTAAGCACTGTACCAAATTTGATCAAAATCGGTTGACGATATCATATAGCTCCCATAGGACCAATCGGTCAAAAAAACGTGTTTTGTACAAAATTCGTTGTGTTTCGTTTGTTTGTGAAGATATTGTAACCAAATTTGGCATTTAGAAGTTTTTTAGATTACCCAAGCACTGTACCAAATTTGATCAAAATCGGTTGACAATATCATATAGCTCCCATACGACCAATCGGTCAAAAAAAACGATTTTTATACAAAATTATAATGTTTATGAAGTTATCGTTACCAAATTTGGCACTCGGAAGTTTTTTAGAGTTCCCAAGCACTGTACCAAATTTAATCAAAATTGGTTGACTATATCATATAGTCCCCATAGGACCGATCGGTAAAAAAAAAATTTTTGGTGCAAAATTCGACTGATTTCTGTTTGTTTATGAAAACATCGTAGCCAAATTTGCCGAATAAAATATCTTTTGGAGGTCTTAGCAATATGTCGGACATAATTGCAATGTGGTAGTAGGTATCCCAAAGTCGTCTGCGACTTTAACGTACGCCATATTTTCTTATTCAGCGCGTGTTCTTTTGGTTACTGATATTTTAGTATGAAGCATCACAACATTTAATACTTGTTGAAATTGTTAAAGATGAGAAGTTGGAAATGAACCCAAATAATAAGATATAGTACAGTAAAAGTAGACCAAAACAGGGGCTGACCTGGAGAAAATTGCACACTGGAATTTCTCTTGCTTAATGTATTAAGGACCATCCAAAAAGTCTAAAACCAAAGTGGAGACCTACTCCCCCGTAGGGTTTTTCCGTTATTTTGACATATGTTTGAGCCCATTTATCTTCGAATGCAAAAAATTTTCAAAATTGAATTTAAAATTTTATTTGTACTGGAAGGTATACCCAGAAGTTCATATTTTAGGCGGTAGAGCGCGCCAAAGTTACTACAACGGAATTTTTTCTATTTTTACCCACTCCTTGCCCTTTTTTGATTTTGGTGGGTATCAAAACATTTTAGATCTCAAAAAAGTACAATACGTCAAAACCTATTTTTACTGTACTAATACCCAATTACGTCCAGACAAACGTACTATGTTGTTACTTGGTGTTGATTTTACATTTGCCAAAACGAGAATGGCCAAACGGTGACTATGAGAAGAAGCGGTCCATGAATGATATTGAAACAAATACAGTACGCCCTCGCAGAACGCAACCCTCGATACACGCAAATCCTCGATGAAAGCAACACCTTAATTCTTTACATAGCAGACTCTGTTAAAGTAACTTGAAAAAAAATAGCCTCAGTAAACGCAACTTTCTATGCAAGTCATTTTTTTTTTTCATTTTGGTTTTGGTTTTTGCTTTGACTCTTTCTAACAAAATTTAGTTTTGGGATTCCCCACTTAAGCATATGAACGAATAATGCAAACAAATTTGGTGAAATGCGTTAATGCATTTTTTATGTAATTCACTTCGGGATTGGTTGTGTTTTGTGTGCTGCAAAAATGTCAGTTGTTAAAAGTGTTCCTAAGCTTTGAATAGCCAAAAAATTCTTAATAAACTTGATAAAGGCATTTCAATTAAATATCCAATCAATGATTGGAACTGTTACCGAATATCTTCAAGAGATTATAGGTGATAATTCCTTTTCAAATAATGAAACAAATGATTGGTTATTGGAAATGAAGACAAAACGACAACAACAACAACAACAACGACGTTATAGAAAAAATAGAAAGCACTGAAGAAAACACTTTTGCTAATGTTGCTGTTTCATCGAAAATTACATTCAATACCGCAGTTAACAGTTTTAACACTTGCATTAAATGGGCTGAACAAAATTGCTTCCCATTAACAGACATTTTAAAACTTCAAGAATTTAGTGAGACTGCAGTCCAATGCCAAGTAAATAGTAAGAAATCGCAGACCAAAATCCCACAGTTCTTTAAGAAATAAATTAAATAAAACCAAATCAACACTCTGAAAATCTTTTATTTAAATTAAAATGTTTAGAAAGGGCACTTAATAAGTATTCTGACCATATGAAAATTTAAACTCAGTTTTCGAACCAACCTCAATGTTCGCAACTTAGTCAATTTCTATTAGTTTCGTTCTGCGAGGGCGTAGTGTATGATATTTACTATCGGGTTAAGACTGGACTGTTTGTCTGTCCTGAAGTTAGTTCAAGTAAAACCCAAAAACTTTTTTTATACCCTGTACCGTATGGTACAAAGGGTATATTGTGTTTTTGCAAGCCGAAAATGCATGTAACGTACAGAAGGAGACGTCGGAGACCCCCCAAAGTTACCTAAAGAAAGATCAGAGTGACTAGAGAAGTCGATATACCCATGTCCGTCTGTCCGTCCGTCCGTATGAACGCCTATATTTCAGAGATGGTAAGAGCTAGAGCAACCAAACTTTCAGATTAGATCCGTTATTATTATACGGGAGACAAGTTTATTTTATTTTTTTTGATATCGGGATTACATTATATAGCTCCCATAGGGGTGTTTCAGAGGACTTTGAAAAAAAGCAAAAGTTTTAGATGGATAATTCGTTTGTTTATGAAGATACCCAAATTTGGCAATCGGAAGTTTTTTAAAGACCCCCAGCACTGTACCAAATTTTATCAAAATCGGTTGACTATATCATATAGCTTCCATAGGATCGATCGGTCGAAAAAATGTTATTTGTACAAAATTCGTTGTGTTTCATTTGTTTGTGAAGATACTGTAACCAAATTTGGCGTTAAGAAGTTTTTAAGAGTTTCCAATCATTCTACTAAATTTGATCAAAATCGGCTGACTATATCATATAGCTCCCATAGGATCGATCGGTCAAAAACAAATTTTTGGTGCAAAATTCGACTGAATTTGCCGAATAAAATATCTTTTGGAGGTCTTAGCAATATGTCGGACATAATTGCAATGTGGTGGTACAGGGTATCCCAAAGTCGTCTGCGCCCGACTTTAACGTACGCCATATTTTTATTTTGTTTTTTTTTTGCTATAAAAAATTGAATGACGCTACCCAAAAAGGCCTAGATTACTTGTTTAACTACTATTAAGAGAGCAACTCTTGTTGATGAAAATAGACTTTTTATCTTTCAGTGCTTGTAGATCACAACGGGCTTTACCATTTGATGGCCAGGGAACGGGGTTTATGAACAAGAGACAGGAATACCGAATCTGCCCATTGCGTAGGCAGGTAGGTGAGGGCGGCAGTTGGGACTTAGCGTCCCAACTCACTTAGGCCAAGAATAGGCCCGTTGTGATACCGATAATGGGAGTAAGTGATAAGGATACAGAATAGACAGAAAAAAATAAGGGAATAGGAAAAGTGCAGGACTTTATGAGACAAAGTATCTGCAAATTTTAGTCGACACAATTTTCTGGAGGGTATTCGCTAGTTTAAGGCTTTTAAAAAATAAATTAATCGACAAGTTCACAGACATGAATTCTCCACAATCAAAAATTTTTCTTATATTTTAATCTTCATAAAAATATTTCATTTACAAATTTTTGGTTTCCAATATATTATGAAATATTACATGTGTAATAAGTAAGGTTTATAACATTTTGGAAATTATTTCAAAAAAATTATATATACTTCGAAAGTTTTTGGGACATTACTTTTAGCTATATAAAAACCGCCTCGAATGTTTTATCATTAGCACTAAATACAGCCAATATAAAACTGCGCACAATTAAATTTAATAGTTTATTGCAGTTTTTGTTCAAAGCTCCGATGACCAATGGCATGACCATGTTAAGATTATAGCAAACCCTAAATGCTAGAAGTGTGCCAGAGCTGTTAACGTTCCAACTGGCTATTGGCATACATTGTGCGTATTTTTCTTTTTTTATACCCTGTACCTATAGGTATGAAGAGCATACTAGATTTATGCAATGTATGTAATGGACAGAAGAAGGCGTGGCAGACCCCAAGTCCTTTATACCAAAATGCTTATCATAACCTCGGGTAGCGATTGAGCCATGTCCGTCTGTTCGTCTGTATGAACATCTAGATTTCGGAGACTATAAGAGCTAGAGGTACGAAACTTTACCAGCTGGTGCGCATATTTCCTGAGAAGATGCAGTTTGTTGAATCATGTCAACATCTTCCCCCGTTCCCGCGCAGTAGATTTTCGCGGTTTTAGCCACATCGTTAAATATTTTCATCTGCAATTTAGCAGAGGGATGCGTCATGGTAACATGCATCTGTGTGTAAAAAATTAGCAACAATGGACAAATACAACAGTAGCAAAAAATGTACAAATTTCACCTCCCCTTGCCTAAAAACTGCATTAATAGTTGACTCTACGTAATTATGGTAATAAGTGATCTAGAATCACAAATTTTGGTAAACTGATTCATGTGGCTCTAATGAACAAATCCACAACCAAGTTTTATCGATCGAAATTTAAAATGAATTTCGAGCCTCCCACTTTTTATAAAACAGATACTTTTCCACAATATTTTAAAATCGAGTTGTTGAAAATGGGCACTAAAAAGGGTTTAAGGCAAAAAATTAATTTTTCTTGTTTATTCTCCAAACGAAGAAAGCTAAAAAAAAAAGGAAAGAACTAATACATTTTTTTTACTGCTTGATTTTTGAATATTTTGGAAAAACAAATATTTTGAATATTTGTGTAACTAGAAGTTTATTTTAAAGCTATGGTTTCTTTGACAAAGTTTCTCGAAATGACCCATGTATCCAAAATCGCGTTGAGCCTTTGTCGCAAAAACGTTTAGCCGCCCTAATATGCATGTATGTAAATTCGAAATTATCTACAGTTTTATTAATTTCCATTTTTTAAGAAATGGAGATATCTAGCAGTTTTTACGGACAGACATGACTCAATCGCTACCTAAGAAGAACCCGACTTCTGTCTTAATTTATAAAAGCACTTAAGCCCTTGACTTTGAGTTTTATTCAAGCGACATTTTATCTAATAATATTAATAATCAGACTGTATCTTGCTCTAAACTCTACATCACTAACATTAATTGGTTTATGTTACTTATAACGAAAACTACCAAATCGGTTTAAAGCCCAGAGTATTCCACAGTCGTTAATTCTTTTAATAACAATTTTTATTGTTTGTGTTTTGGCATGCATAACACTTCTTTGTGAAAGTCGGGTCCCCAACGCCAACAATCAAAAAAAGTTAACTATAGAACAAACAAAAAATTGAATTCTCATTTGCACTTTTTTTTATGACAAAGTTAACCGAAAGCTCCATTTAAATTTATAAGTCTTGCACGAACTTTGTCAGCTGTTAATAAAAGTGCTTTAAAAATATGTGTTTAAAAGTCGGTCGCAGACAACTTTGAGATACCCTTCAATTAAGCCCACTGTGTTTCGATCCGTTAAATTCAGTTTTGTCGATTTCATTAATCACGGCGCCCTTCTCGTGCACTTTTAGTTGACGGTCATTCAATACCATTTTGTAGATTTTTTTCATAATTTCTGAAGTGGCCCTCGCACGACATTTACATGCAATAAAGCAATTAAGCAGAATTCATGAATAGCGCTCGTTCGTGTGCGCTAAAAAGATCTAAAAGCTCATCAATTCTTTTTCATTTACCATTCACTGAAAATCTTAAGAAAATACTACTACCTAGGAATGCCCCAAAAGCTGGCGTAAGCCAACAAATTGCTTAAGCAAACATTTTGCACTCGACAGAAATGTGTTGCACGAGAAAACCTTACTTTCGGAACACTCTAACAAAGCATTTTTAATGAGCCCTATCCTATATAAATCAGTCAAACAAATTTTATGCTCAAGTTAACTTTAAAAATGCTATCTAAATGGTTAAATACAGAGTTGTACATTGTCATCAACATTGTTAATAACATGACAATTTTTAATGACTCTTTAAATGGTTGAGTGCGTTAAACTTTGTGCCATATAGGGCAACAAAAAAAAATGTTGGTATATCATATTGCGGACCATTTCACTCTTTTATTACGCGGGCCATTAGCCTGCTTGTTTAGGAGATACTCTTACCATAAAAGATATTGATTTATAAACTTTATGAATGGTTTGAGACAAGGAATTTTGACGTCATTAAAAGTTTTGTTCGATTTCAAGAAAGTAAAACACGGTGTAGGCAAATATTTTTGAAATCCTAAAACTAAGTGTGGCGAACGAGCCCTGTGCTCTATCCAACTGTACAAAAACAACAAATAAAATAATTGTCGGGAGCGAATGACTTTGAAATACCCTGTATCACCCCATTGCGATCAAATCAGATGTAGTGCCTAAGAACTCCAAAGCACATTTGATTGCCTTTGGTACTTGGGAACTCTATACAATTTCCGAATGCTACATTTTGCTACGATATCTTAATAAACAAACGAATTATCCATCTAAAACTGTTGTTTTCTTTATGCGGTCCTCTGAAATACGCCTATGGGAGCTATATATTAACCCTGATATTAAAAAAAATATCAGAGACGGTATGAGCAACCAAACTTTCAGATAAGATCCCTTATTATCCTACGAGAGACAAGTTCATTTTATTTTTTCGATATCGGGTTATATTATAGAGCACCCAGAGGGGTGTTTCAGAGGACCTCGAAACAAACAAAAAGTTTTAGATGAATAACTAGCTTGTTTATGAAAATATCGTAGCCAAATTTGACAAACAAATATCTTTTTGCAATGTTGTGGTACAGGGTATCCCAAAGTCGTCCGCGCCCGACTTTAATGTACGCCATCTTTTTTCTTCGATTTTGATAAAAAACCCCACCATTTTTTCGAAATCATTGGACATTACGCCCCATAAAAAAATATTTTTTTTAATTTTTAAATTTGCATTCAAAATAGAATGTTTCTCAAATATTTGCTGAAAATGACGAAAAATTTCATATGAATGCATAAATAGCGACCAAACCGTAAATTTGACAAAAATATGTTTTCAAATATAATCGATGGGTAATTCAATTATCTAAAGCAGTGGTCGGCACAAAATACACTCACATTTTTTTTATTTATTTTTTTTTTTTTGCGTATGTATTGTAGTTTTGGTTGGCAAAAATCCTATAGCTGAACCCTCCACGAGGGTGCCGACTGGTAATGGTACTACAGTGTCCTTTATGGACGGTACCAGCTAAGATTTGGAGCTAGCTGCTTGCAACTTAGCTCTCATATAGCTTGGTTGCTTGTTTGTCACTCCTTATCATGGCTATGAGGTAAAAAAAGGGCTGGATCAAGGTGTCACGCGACCCGTGGTTGGGGGGCCCTTTTTAAAAATAGTCCAGTCGAGAACGGAGCATCCGGATACCTGGCGCCCTCCGGATCAACTAGCCTTACCTGCGTACTGCGGATCTCTGCGCAGGTGGACCACCCTCTCTCCGCCACTCGTGGGACCAATTATGTCTGCAACTAATAATAAAAATAATATAAAACCAAAAGAGACCGGAACTCTAACAAAACCGGAAAGGACCGAAGGTCCTACTATGGGGGCGAACGCAGTGGTCACTGGACCTAACGTCTCCCCTAAACACAAGATTTCAATGACGGGCTCAAAGACAGAGGTGACTGGACCTGTAGTCAGCTCTACACTGGCGAAGAAGCAGGCAACTGTGCCCCTTCATCCCTCGGCCAACAGCAAAGGGGAAGGCACCTCGAAGGCCTCCGTCACCCTGAGGGATCAGCAAGGTGCTACCACAAGCACAGCTGCCTCTCAGTCGGGTGCGGGGAGCTAGGGGGGCCCTCCACAAGCAAGGCCAAAATGGAGAGATATGCGGAACGCAAGAATGCAGCCTATATCCTCAAACGGCAGGCTTCGTCAAATATCACGACCCCATCGGCCGAATGGCTGAGAAAGGTAGAGTGGGCGAAGTCTGTTCTACCGAACCTAAGGTGGACTCGAGACATAATCAGCCAAAACGGCAGCGCTCCCAGGACGCCATAGTACCGAATGCTCCAAAGAGAGCAAGGGCAAACGCACAGGTTGTGGCCAACAGGAGCTTTGCTGACATGGCAAAGGAGAAAATCCTTTTAGGGGTCCTGGACCAGGGTAATCCAGATGGCAGGATCCCCAAACACCAGTGGAAGTGGGTAGAGGCAGCACTGGCTGTACACTGCTTCGAGGCTCTAGAGGCAGATCCTGGCCCGCCACCGGTCTGCAAAGACGTCGGATGGGCACAGTGAAAGTAATTGCCTGCGAAGGAGTTAGATCGGCAGAGCTGTTTCAAGAGTGGGCGAGGTTTATGAGGGCGCCAACCTAGTCGCGGTAGACTGGAAGGACGTACCCAGTAGACCTCGCGCCATCATGTGGATCCCGGCATCCTTTACGGAACCGGAGAGGATCCTTAAGATGTTGCAGCGATGCAACCCCCACCTTCCGTCCTCCGACTGGAAGGTTGTGAAGGTGGAAGATACGGAGACCCCCGACAGCCACAGAGCCAACAGGAGTTGGTGACAGATCTGGCTTCAGAGATAGAGGAGCCAGAGCAGTTAACACGCTGCTACGTCGCATAGAAGGGGGAGGTTGCAAAGTTGTGGCCTATGCGGACGATGTGGTTATAATGCTGAATGGAAAATTCCCACAAACCCTTTGTGACCGCATGTCACTAAAACTCAAAGAGCTGTCACTCTGGACAATCGAAAGCGGGTTAAGTGTTAACCCAGCCAAAACTGAACTTATCCTCTTTTCTAAAAAGTATAAGATCCCTAATCTATCTCCTCCCAAATCAAATGATTCCGTCTTGTCCTTTAGCGATAGTGCAATATACTTGGGGCTTGTACTAGACAAGAAACTTAGTTGGAATCTAACTATCGCAGACAGAGTACAGAAAGCAAATACTGCACTCTTCGCCTGTAAAAGAACAATAGGACTCAAATGGGGTATGTCCCCTCATATAGTTCGATGGATTTACACTGCCATAGTTAGGCCCATACTTCTGTAAGCGGTTTCTACCTGGTGGCCAGCCCTAACCATCAAGTCTAAGCTCAAGGCAACAAATAAGGTGCAGCGGACGGCACAATTATGCATCACAGGTGCCCTCAAATCCACTTCGAGTAAAGCGCTAAACGCCGTCACTAATATTTCTCCTATCCTCGTAATGGCAAAAGAAATTGCCACCCTTACAGCGAGACGCCTGAAAGACGCTAAATACTGGGCAGTCTCGGGATATGGGCACTCGTCCATTTTAAAAGAAGACACAAATGTGTCAATCACAGATTACTGCACAACCTTAGAGCATGTGTCAACATCATTCACCACATATATCCCCTCTAGGGAATCGTGGCTGGAAAGTCAACCAGGTCACACTGACCGTATTAACATCTTCACAGATGGTTCCAAGCTCAACAACCAAGTTGGGTGGGAGGTCTACTCTGAGGAACTAAATATTCGGCAGTCTTTCTGACTTCCGAATCATTGTAGCGTTTTTCAAGCGGAGATCCTTGCCATTAACGAGGCTTTGATCTGCTTACGTAATACCGGCCTGGAAACCGGTGCCATAAACATATACTCGGATAGCCAGGCCGCCATCAAGTCACTTCGGGCACTGTCCTCAAACTCGTTGACAGTCAACAACTGCCGCAGATCTATTCATGAGATGGCCCAGCAGTTCGTTATCAGCCTCATTTGGGTGCCAGGGCAGCAAAATATAACAGGCAACGAGATAGCAGATGAATTGGCCAGACAGGGCACGACCTGTACCCTCTTGCCAGACAAAGAGGATATTCGTATGCCACTGGCCACTTTTAAGCTTCAAACTAGGGAAAAATGTATATCTCATGTACAAAGGCTGTAGTACAATACACCTCACTGTACAATCAGCCGCCAAATATGGCCAAATCGATCCGCGAGGCTCTGCGGACTCAACCGGTCGCAGTGTTCGGCAATTGTCAGAGCGATCACCGGACACTGGCTTGTCGGAGCACATGCGACCAGAATGAACGCTCCGAGCAACGATTTTTGCAGAAGCTGCAAAGATGAGGAAGACGTTGAGTCAGTACAACACTTCTTCTGCTCCTGTGAGGCTCTCAGTAGACGGTGCGTGTTCTAAAAATAGAACCAACATTTCGTTTCGTTTGCTGCCGCCTGCCCGTACCAACAAGCGCTAAAATGAATTTGGGCGAGATGCGCATTCTATGTATTGGGTCGTTCACTAAGTAATTTCGTTTTTTTTAGTGCAATGTAAACTCGATTTTTTCATTGTGTAAAACATTTTATGAAATTATGTATTCTCCATTTTGATCCAATACCTTTTGCCATCTTTCGGGCAAGAGATTGATTCCACGCTCATAAAATTTTTGATCCTTGCAGGCAAAAAACTGGTCCAAGTGGTTTTTGACGTCCTGATTTGAGGTGAAGGTTCTCCCATCCAAAAAATTTTGCAGAGACCGGAACAAGTAATAGTCCGAAGGTGCCAAGTCTGGAGAACATGGTGGGTGCGGTAGCACATCCCATTCAAGGTGCAAAAGCTTTTGGCGAGTCATCAAACTTGTATGAGGTCTCGCATTATCCTGGTGGAACACTACACCTTTTCTATTGATCAACTCTGGCCTCTTCTGTTTGAGTGCATCACTCAATTTGTCCAGCTGATCACAATACACTTCAGAATTAATCGTGGTATTGTCGGGTAAAAGCTCAAAATAAACGATCCCTTTGAAATCCCACCGAACAGACAACATAACCTTTTTTTGGTGAATATCGGCCTTCGAAGTGGTTTGAGCTGGTTCATCCTTTTTAGACCATGATCTCTGATTTCGTTCTGTAAGAACATGAGGAACCCATATGTCAAGCTTAGAAATTAATCCTAGACGTTTCATGTGCTTGTGAACGGTTGTGTTAGACAAATTTAATCTTTCAGTTGGCTGCGAAAAAATTCAATAAGATCAGCTGTTGTCATCAAACGAAATTACTTAGTGAACGACCCAATAGTTCTATATTCTTTGGTATAACACTTGACGTGTGTCGACGTCGCTAATCCCTATGCTCGCATGCATAGGCCGTGCCGACCACTGATCTAAAGGTTAGTTTAAAAAATTATTAAAAGCAGTTTAGTACAACCAGATACATTTTCTGTTAAGTAGAGACACTTGGCTTTTAAAACTGTAAAACTTGGCATTTCTCAACAACCGAACATGTACAAAGGTGGTTCAATTTTTTATCTAACCATTTGGTTCCCACATGCAAACATGTCGTCAATTTTCACACTACACAGTAGTTTTGATTCGGCAGTAGACGAGTTCCTTTTAGAGTCGAAGATTTTCTCAGCCAAAAGCATATACATTTGTGGTACATTATAATGGTAGTAAAAACTGAAAAAGGCCGGTAAGAGGCTGATTGCATTTTATATAAGTACATAGCATGGTTCCTGAACCATGTAGTATGCAGCTTTTCTAAAAATAAAAGCAATGTTGTACCTACACACTAGTTTGCAAACCATGAAACTAAACCATTGTAAAGTTACTAAAATAGTTTTTCCCAATTCGAATATATGCACGAGCAAAGAAGTATAGTTATAGTGAAAGGCAACGCGCCTGGACCCAAAGCTTCTTGAGCCAATTGAGCAATTTATTTAGTTGGCATTAAATTGCTTAAAATCGTGACTTTAATTCTACTAACACCTCAGAAATGGCACAAAAAAAAATGTAAATGTTTAAAATCAATGAACATATAACATACACAGTATGTATGTATAAATTTTAGTAAGGAATACATTAAATTGAACAAAACTTGAAGATAACCATTTCTTATCAGCTTTGAAAGATCGTTATACATATTTGTCTTTCGACCTGTTTGGTTAGTTTCAAGCGGTCAACAAACTTCAACTGTTGAAAAGTGAAACCAGAGAACCAAAGTATAACCTAAACAGCTGCTGTATCCAAAATTATCAAAAATTTCAGCAGTATTTTTGCAGTTAATGATCTTTTTTTTGAGTGCAAATCAATTTGAAAATACGGCCTTGACGTAAACTAATCAAGATGCATTTATAGTAACTGATGAAAGTAAGGTAAAACAAGTGAGCTCCGATTCATCCGATTTCGATACTTGGAAACAATAAACAAGTGCTGGGTGTGTAGAACCCAAAAAATAAAGACAATTTCTAGATTTAAGTAAACAAAAGTATTCATACTGATTTTGATTTTCAACCGATTAACGAAATTTCCGCAATGTAGTAAGACGTAGTGGCCACAGTAACCCGAAGGAAAGTGCAAACTTGACTATAATATACCCTGTAATTTCTATACCTATAAATTTGTTTTTCTAATAATTTTATTTTTTGAAAATGGTGCCGGTTTGCTTTTATAGAGTGCCGATAATACCGTCTTTTGCTCTTATATTCTCCATATCGGTTCATGCTGATCAAGAATTCAAATATGTATATACTTTCTAACTAGACAAACCTTCTAACACATAAGTATCGTTTATATGACTCTACTGGCCGGTTAGATAGACAGGAGTGCATTACTTTTTTGATATCTAATCGTTTTCTTCATCGCGGAAAATGTATGATAAGTTACTAAGTGGCTTAACTGAAATCGTGAAATCGAAAATTTTCGATTAGAATACTGGCCAAATAAAAACTATTTAATTTTTTAGGAATCGTTCACTAACTATTGTTAGCAACATTTAATACACAAAAAAAAACAAAAGAATTAGATGATAATTCTTTTGGGATGATACTTTTGCAAAAAAAATTGCTATTAAGTATATCATAATCACGCTCTCAACAGAGACGAAATGTGCCATAAGTAGCTGTAACTTCGGATCGACTGCTCCGATCTCGATACTTTTTTAAGAGTATTTATATACTTCCAAAAAAATATGTCACAAAAAAATTTTAGATTTTATGACATATCACTCAATATACCCCATATCCCATGGTTGGTTGCAGGGTATACCCAAAAATAGCAAAATGAAATGGAAAACAATGCGACAAAGAGGAGGCAGCGATAATCAAAGTTTATTCATTCCATCATATCGTTGTTGATTTTTGCAAATTCTGGGTCAGTGGAATAAAGCAAAACATGAAAACACAAAAGCAAAGAGGAAAAAAAACAAAGCAGTTTAAAATCTTTAAGAATCATGTAGACCGAATAACATGTTTAAGCTGACGCTGCTAAACTGTGATTAGTTAGTTGAAATAATTTAGTGAGAAAGCCAAGTTAGTAAAACCAAATAAAATTTTAAAAGAGAAACTCTATTTTATTAAAGCATGCAAGATTAAAATTTGCTCAATAAGGATTATTATTCAAAATACGTTTCGACCAAGAACTGAAACATGACCTAAGAACACTTATGTTTTTTATAAAGCTAAGGGACTGTCGAAGGAATTAGATATTCAGGTAACATAGCCCATAAGAAAAGAAAAAGTAATATTCTCTGAGACAAAGCTGTCACGTGACGCCAGGTGCAGTAATCAGCAGACCAAAAAGTCTTCGTAAGTTAATATCACAAAATAGATAGTACTTGAAATAGCATAATTTCAAGACTCAAATATATTATACGCAACCTCATATCATAAGTGGCTCTCATGTTCTATCTTTTCTAGTTAATTAATGAAATACTTTTCAAGTGCCATTATAAATATAACATTTATTTTTCTCCACACACTTGAATTGATCGCAATAAATAGTAATAATTACATTTTAAGATAAGTTTCCAGTGAACTTTCTTATCGCTTAGTTTAATGACAGAGACATTTTTTGATATCTAATACATGCTGTACAACATACGAGGAAAAACTCCGGCACACAGTTAAGCGAGCACCCACCTCTATAATAATAGCATTTCAATAATCTTGGTGTAAGCCATACTTGCTTGCTAACACTTGCAACCAACTTCGACATTGTCAGGCCTATTTCGATTTTTCCAATCGATAGAATTGTTCAAAACACTTGTATGAAAAACAAAATAGTTATAGATTATATTGTAATGAATAATTGGATTTTTGGTTCATATTAATTTTTCCAATTGATTAACCACTAATCATAATATTCGATGGTTGGTTAACTGGAGTAGCAATGAAATGAGACTTCCAATACATAGGTAGAGTCTTTACTGATGACGTTGGCAAGAAAAGACGATAACGATTTCTTAGGATAAAATGAGAAAAAAATGTTAGGTTGGTAAGTAATTAAATTTTTCGAGTTTGGAAAACAATATTTCAAAGAAACAATTCTTATAAAGGGTGTCCAAAAAATTGAAAAATTTGCTTGATTAAAACAAAGTTGAGAGATTTCGTTCGGTTAAACAAACAAATACCGGATCTTTCTTTATTTTAGTCTGTTACGTGTATTTCTTCCAAAATAAAGAAATTTTGTATTTATTTTTTTTTTCAAACTATCTCAGTGCACATGCATACAAGTAATATGCCAGTTTGCTTTCCGACTATGACTATTTGTGTTAAACATTTATACTTAAATTAATATTACAACTATATGAGTACTTATCATGAAATGTCGACGCAGAATCAAAAGATTTCTCGTAACACTGGGTCGGCGGGTCTGTGCGGATGTGCCTCATAAGCGCACATGGACCGAACGGAGCACCGCGTTGATAATTGCTGCCAATGAGAACGTGAACAAACTATATACACTGTACGTACGTATATATGCATGTTTATAGTATATGCATACATACATACATATGTAGCATATGGCTTAGAAATTAGTCAAAGTTGAGCAAATGCCAAAAAGTGCGACAGTAATTAGAGCAAGAGACATAGCAGCAAACGAATGAGAATGAGAGCGAAGACAAAAATTGACTTTCTATTGCATCATTTTACTGTTTCACTGTTACGATTAGAAACACATTTTTTGTGCAAAAAAAAAAAATACGTCGATCGGTTAAACTTTGGTGCTTATCAAATTTCTATTGCGGAACTAAAGATGAGCGAACGTGGGACTTGGTCGTCTATGGAATGAATTATAATAAATAGATTCCTGTATGTATTTAGAATATTTAATTTTTCCGTTTAGTACTTAAAAGACGTTTTAATGCGAATGATATTGCGCACCATTGCACTTTGTTTTTATTTTTGCATGCCTTTATAAATTTTTATGTAGGTTGTGTATTTTGGAAAAAACTGACCGCTTTAATATTTAAATTAACAATTTTATTTCAATTTGGACTAGCTTTCGAAACTATTTTAAGACTTTGTATAATAATAACCAAATGTCTTGCCTTTAGAGGCCAGAAATATGTAGACAACTGTGTCCAAAAGCTAAGATGACATTTGAATTTAAACTGCGCGAAATTTTTTTTCAGGTTGGTCTTTGCTACCCTTGCCAAGTAGCACGTCAAAATATTCATTAGTGTTTGAGTACGCTTCGTTTTTGTGAGCTGCTAAAAGTGAATTTTTCGATTTTCACAATGTCTAAATTGAATTTTTTGGAAAAAAAGCGTCGCGTTGAAGAGTGAAACAATGCTTTCTGCCTACGAAATGCATAATAACTGGAGTTGAGACTTGGAGCTTACGTGGCAAAGGTGAGGCCAGACCAAAAAAAACCGCACCAAAGTCGCTCAAAAATCAAGGTCATGTTGACTGTTTTCTTCGATTATCGTGGTGTTGTGCATAATGAGTTCCTTCCACCGGGTCAAAGAGACAACTCATGATTTTTGCACCATGACAATGCAACGCCTCACACTGCATTGATTCTTCTTGACCATTGCGCCAGAAACTCAACCGATATCGTTCCACAACCAAGATTCAAGCCGCATCGAAGAGAGAGCTGAAGGCCATCCCGCAAATCGATTTTCCGATTTTTCTTTGTGTGAGTAAACAGCGCAGTAAGCAAAAGCGCTCGAGAGAGCAAGAACCGCAATCAAGCAAAAACGAGTGAGAGATTTCACACACTTGGACCGTGGATAAGCCGACTGCGCTGCGGCAGTTTTTGGTGCAATAGCCTCGCGAGTTATGTAAATTGAGAGACTGCCCACCACTGGTCTATATCGACAATAGCTTTAAAAATTTTACATATTCGATGTTCATAGTCTTATATGTTGTTCATTGACACAATTATTAAATGTATCGTTTGCTTAGAAAACTGCAACCACCACCATAACTTGCAGTGGATGACAGCCAATCGATCACCGCCGATAGTCTCGATTAGCCATTGATTGGCTAACCCTGTACAATCAACAATTGTTGATTACTAAAATGAGTGTTTATTTTAACAAATTCAAACGTACTATAAAAGAATCTAATAAAGCAGACTAAACTTCTTTGGTAAGTAAAAGTAGCTATCTTTGTTATATATTTAGGTAGTGAATTTTTAGTCTTGATTGCAAAACTCGTTAGTGCCCTAAATGAAAAACCAATATAGAAGAGACTATGAAAGGATTGATTGTTAACATTGGAATGAGAGCAAAGCTGTACGTCTTGATATACTTTTTTTTTTAATAAATTGAGAAGGCTTTACGAGTTTGCACGAGATTTCATAAATTCATAGACAAAATGTTTTGTATTTACTTACCTCTTTAACTTTAAGACGCTTTTCCTCTAAACTGGCATCACTTGGTTCCGCCTGCTCATTGCCTCCTCCGCCCATAGGCAGCTGCAATTGTTGCTGCACATTCGCAGCGGCTCCAGCAGCCGCAGCATCCGGTGCATCCTCACCATTGTCCACAGGTGCCGCAATAACAGGTATGGGAGCATGCACGCCTGCACCTTGTTGCTGTCTCAGTGCATCCTCAGCCAAATCATCTGGTTCAGGTTCAAGAAGTTTTTCATCTTCCGCTGCGGCAGCTTCTTGCTGCTGTCGCTGCTGCTGTAAAGCTGGCACAGGCGCTGGAGCCTGCGCAACGGCACCATGTGACTGTGGTTCATCCAAGATTTCGCCTAGCTCGGCCTTGATCTTTTGCTGCAAACGCTGGCGATCGCCTATAAAGTGCGGATCCTCATTGCGTGACGCATGTGCGGCCAGCGGTGGTGCGGGTATAAAAATCTCCGGACCGGCTTTTTGAATCTGCTTATAAACGCGCAGCACGCGTTCGCCACCAAAATTATCCGGCAGTAAAAAAATGCCCCCAAAGCACAGGAAGCACAGTGTGACCAAAACCAAACCGATTAGACATTTTTCGCGTGAATGAAAATTCGATTTGCGTCCAATTGGGCCAATTCGATGCATTATCAGCTGTTATTGCGGCGCTTTATATAAAAAAATTATTTTATGGTGAAAACTGTGCAAGTATTTCTCAAATGCAGGGGGCAGAGCGGTGTTGGTGTACAGTTGGTGTTGTTGCTGCTTCTTGTTATTTTTGGGTGGCTTTTGGGGGATTTGTTGTTGCACTCGTTTTTTTTTTTTTTAATTGCCGGCTTGCAGTTAAAGCACCAACACACACACACACACACACACACTGACGCAAGCGCAATGTTGTTTCTATGTTTTTTTTTTTGGTAGTGCAGCTGGCAATGCGTTTACATAGTATTTGATATGGTATACATTTGTTTATGTAAAATAAACACACTTGTCAAAAAAAAACACGCGCACACCACAGTAAATGGTAAATGTGCTGTTATACGAATTACTTATGTATAACGTTGCACAGCGCGTACAAACAGCGACTGTGGCGTGGCGTTTGGTGTTTCAAATAAGAAGCTTCAAATACACGCACCTACTCACACACACACACAAAAAAAGGTATGCTCAAGCAATTCGCAATTGGAGTATGGTATGTAGAAGTGAGAGAAGAGAGTTGGTTCGCTTTTGTTTTTGTTTAATTTTGTTGAGTTGTTCAATACCGTTAGAACGAAAGTAATGTAATGGCATACAACAACAAAAACTGCCCAACACAACAACAATAAGAGGCGTGTGCTAGACAATGACAGCAGCTTTACAGCTGCTTTGCTGCTGATTTTCTATTTTTTGTTTTTTCGTTCGTGTTGTGGGTGGCGAAGTCAACGGAGAACGCAACGTCGGTGGCGTCGGATCGGCAGTAATAAGCGAGTCTTTTCAATGATTTTTTAATAATCATTTATTTAAAGCGTGTTTTCTGTTTAAAGCGGCAAATTTCTTTCACTTTCTATTTGCGCTTATTGCAATTAATTGTTGTTGTTGTTGTTATTATTGAGCGCCGCCAGTGTTAATGCACATTTTAAGCTTATATTTTATGCATACACAACAGTAAAAACAAAATAAAAGATAGACACTACACGCTTCATGTATATTGCACGCGAATTGTTTACAATTGCAATTAAGCGCGTTTCTGTATAATTTATAAAAAAAATTTCACGGCACGGAAAGTGAAATGCAAATCACAGCATCACACAGCAGTGCGCGTTTAAAATGTTTCCATTGCTTTTATTACACACTAATATTTATCGCTGTTTGTTTTATGCTTGCAGTTCGTCAGAGCGTTGCCACTGCGGCAATGAAAACTACCACCTAACAACACTATCTGCAGCCAACCGACGCAGCAACTGTGCAACACTAGCTGTCAGCTGCTCGCATCTGTTTCTTGCTGGCCTGCTTTGCCTACCAAATCGCTTTTTCTGGTGTGACTTTACTTTATTTAAAAATTTCAACAAAAAATTGACAAAAAATGGAAAAGTGGATAGGCGACACCTTGTCCAAGTGCTTGGATTGTGTGGTCACCAATCAAATGATGACGTAAGTTTATGGCAGACACAAAATGTGCATTTATAACAAGCGAAACCCTTTCAGTGCAATCCTCAATATTTCCAATGATCTGGAGTTTGATAATTACTTTGGCAATCTTCTAAATGCAGACAATGAAGAGCATCGCTTGTTTTTGCTCAACTGTCGCCGCATGTTGCTTAGTGGCAAACAACCACGCAGCAACAACAATCAAAAATCCAAACAGGGCGCACCGACTAAACAGCCTATATTCATGGCCAAGAACAGCTCTGGTGCCTTCAAAAATACACAAAAGCTTGTAAGTCTTTATTCAGCCGATGGCAAATTTATTGGCGATCAAATTATGTTCAAGGAACGTCGCTGTTGCGACTGTCAGGCCAGCCGGCACAAGCTTGTCAACAATTGCTTGTCCTGTGGCCGTATTGTATGCATGCAGGAGGGCAGCGGCCCTTGTCTATACTGCGGCGAGCTTGTCTATACGCCAGAGGAGGAGAAACAACTTGCTAAAAATGCGCATAATAACAAAAACAGTGGCAAAGCTAGTGGCAAGCCGCAAAAGAAGGAAAAACATATGGAAAAGCAAATAAAAGGCAAAAAGGATTCAACTCAAGATTTGCAACAGGCACTGGCACAACGCGATCGACTACTAGAATATGATCGCAATAGCGAGAAACGTACAACAGTCATTGACGATGAACTCGATTACTTCCAGGCAAGTGAATTTATTTATGTTTGGTAGCTGGGAAGTTCTGATATCCATTTAAATGGCTAACTCAGTCTGTATGACTTTATCGGACATTTTGATATTAACAAAAACCATTGATCTAGGAAGTTGTTTCTCGCAGCAGAATGTTGCCATAGATAACGCTCTTGGCCTAATTCAGTTTTGTGTTGTGTGGACAAGATGTGTTGGAACCAACATCTTAACTAAAAGTGGAGTGTAAGAGTGTTTTCATATTGATATTTATGATTTGCAGGAAAACTCAGTCTGGCTGACAGATGCAGAACGTGAAAAATACGAACAACTTAAAAGTGAAATGCATGAACTTAAACATGGCAGCCGTCTAAAGCGCAAAATTAAAGTGGATTTTGCCGGACGTGAGTTGCCCGAGGATTTGCCTATTGGCAAGGAGTATGAACAGCAAATGATGCGTGAAATAGCCAACGCCAGCAAGGAGTTGGGAGCAGCCAGTGCTATTGGTTTAACTGGTCACTCGTCAATAGGTCTGCCTAGGAATTTGGATTTGGCGCAGGCGCCGCTATTTAAACCCACAAATGATGCAGGTTTGGTTGTAACAGCAGCTAAAGATAACTTGGAACGCATCTATAATCGTGTGCAGGACAAGGAGCTGATGGAAATGCAGGATATGCGTCAGTGTTTGTCCATGCATCAGCCTTGGGCCTCGTTGCTGGTTGCCGGCATAAAAAAGTATTAATTTGTTTAATTTATTATTTTTTTTTATATTTGTTAATTCTATATATCTCTCTTTCGCTCTCTCGCAACTGCATTACAGACATGAGGGTCGCGTCTGGTACAGTGAGCATCGTGGTCGCTTGTGGATTGCATCTACGGCCAAGGAACCTCATTCTGATGATATCGCTCAAATGGAAGAATTCTATCGTCTGCACTACAATGGTAGGTACTTTGAGTACAGCCAAGAAACCAACAAGATATGAGTTATGTAAGGAATTTGTAGTTATACCCTGTATCATATGGTACAAAAGGTATATTAAGTTTGTGCAAGCCGAAAATGTATGTAACATATAGAAGGAGTCGTTGGAGACCCCCTAAAGTTACCTAAAGTATGATCAGGGTGACTACAGAAGTCAATATACCGATGTCCGTCCGTATGAATGCCTAGATCCCAGAGATGGTAAGAGCTTGAGAAACCAAACTTTCAGATTAGAACCCCTATTATTCCACATAAGAAAAGTTTATTTTATTTTTTTAATACCGGGGTTACATTATATAGCTCTCATAGGGGTGTTTCAGAGGACCTGCAGAAAAACCACAAGTTTTAGATGGATAATTCGTTTTTTTATGTTGTTTTAGATATCGTACCAAATTTGGCATTCTGAAGTTTTTTAAGGATGCCCAGCACTGTACCAAATTTGATCAAAATCGGTTGACTATATCATATAGCGCCCGTAGGGCCGATCGATCAAAAAACCGTGTTTGGTGCAAACTTTGTTCTATTTCGTTTGCTTGTGAAGATATTGTCACCAAATTTGGCACATGGAAGTTTTCTAGAGTTCTCCAGCACTGTACCAAGTTTTATCAAAATCGGTTGACTATATCATATTGCCCCCATAGGACCAATCGGTCAAAACAAAAGTGTTTGTTTATAAAAATTTCGAACCCAAATTTAGCAAAGAATTATCTTTTGGAGTTCTTAAGCAATATATCGGATTCGATTGAAATGAGGCGGTACAGGTTGCTTTAGGGTAGTCCAATTTTTCTGATACAATGAGTAAGATTTCGTTGAGAATGAAATAAAACAAATTATGTTCTTCGATTCTTTTTATATATGTTGAGCTTATAGCTTGCGTGTATTAATTGTTTACTTACAACATGTACAGAAGTCTTAGTAAATAAAAACTTAAATGCGATTTAATTTAATTGATCCCAAGCATTCCGAAATACAAGTGGAGTGTGATGCTTTTAATGCTAAGTTATGTAATAACTAAAGGGCTCCACCCCTGCGTGCTTCGCACGCCAACCCCCGCACAATCTTTTTTATTCAATTCTGATCTTCCAGACCATTATATTGCCTGTACCATTCTTTGTTTCCATAATGTTCATTCCGTTGTATTACAATCTAAGATTATATCCAGAGGTCGCTGTCCCTCACCTCAATAGCTCAACTCCTCCACTTCTGCCTGAACGTTCCTATCATTTAGTTCTCAAATTAACTTTGTGTCTTCTGCTGATGTTTTCTATAAAGCTCTCTTCCAGACTTAATCATCATAAACGATAGCTGAGGTGACTCTAATCTTTCCTCCAAGGATGTTCAACTTTGGAAAATGGTATAATGGCTAATCTAATCTACTTGAAATTCAATTTTTGAGCATGCTACCTGCCTTGATTGTATGACTGCAAGTTTTACAAAATGTTAATATGCAGTTAATAGAAGGAAACTGATCGGCCCGATAAAGGATATCTTGGCTAAACATATTATGAGTTTCTATTTATTTCTTATTCTTTCTATTTAATGAGGGAAGCCTTTACAGCAAAAGCAAACCCAAATAAGGACTGTTGTTTGTTGCCTGTTTTACTATTCTATTATAGTTCTCAAAAAGCTAATCTATATTGTGCTGTGTCACTTGTCTATCCATCTGTCTACCAGTTTCATCGGTTATCTGCTAAAAGATTTTCCCTATAGCTCCTATATTGACTTACCCGTTGAGCTGAGTTCCTAAAAGCATCAAAAGCTGCCTGGCGTCCGCTAAACTTAATTACGTGTTCGGTCAGCCCTAACCTGTGATCTATTAATTCTATGTATTTCTCTTTCTGCTGATCTTTTTAAATGTTGCGCACCTGTTCAAATCTTCGTACTAAGACATTCAATCTAAGCCTACGTCTACGAAGTGTATCACGTTCCTGCTCTGCAACACTGTCTTCTATGCATAGAGTTCCCTACTTGCTCTTCTCGCCTAACATCTTCAACGTGTCTGCTCTGCGATTTACTCAATATATCCCTCTCCTGCTCTGCAATGCTGAACTCTACGTTTTTCTATGGTCCCCTCCTCTCTGTGCATCCCCCTCCTGCTGAGCATTTCTTAACTCTAAATCTTCTCTGAGATGCGATCTCTGCATAGTATTAACCACTTGCCCTTGTAGCCTGACATCTACATTTAGACGCAGAAGCCAATTTGCGCAAATTCAAACAACAAACCAAAACACACGTCGAACACGTATTTACTGTGCGAGTGATTTTTGTATTATTATTCATTCTTTAAACTTCAAGGCAATTTAATGTCACATTAGGTAAATACTTTAATATACCTTCAACTTATATCTTTTATATCTTACTATTCTTAAAATCATTGCGTATAATCGTAATAAATTTGGACCCGATATCTTATATAGTGTGTGTGTAAAAACGAGGATGTACTCATATATCGAAATAAATCGAAAATCTTGATCTACTAATAGCCAAGAATATATATACTTTATGGGGTCTGCCACGCCTCCTTTTGCCCGTTACATACACTTTCACGGACTAATTATACCCTTTGTACTTTTTAGTACAGGGTATACTCGCAATAAAAATTATACAATCAGGACTTTTTTTTCAAAAAAAAAAATCCGCATCTACCCCTGAACAGTCTACCATCTTTGAAATTAGTTCAATGTTCGACTTGTCGTATAATTCAATTGAAGAGTGGCAGTTAAATGCCATTTTTGAATTTTTTTTTTTTGGGAAATTGAATGGGTACAATTCGGATTAAATATGTAGATTTTTATTTTGTTGGAGTAAGAAATAGTAAAAATCGGGTCACGTAATTTGGGTATGGCCCCTTATGTGGTCTTAAACCGTATGCTTCGTGTCTATAATAAGTTTCAAGTGTTTTGCATTGCTTCCCCGGTTAACGTCTACAAGATACAACTTAATGCCACGAGTCGGGAGGTATACATATGTTTTTGCGTTTCGCTAATAATAAAAATGTAATACAGTCGAGGCGGTGCCCGACAGTGTAATACCCTGTACTTTTTTTCTCGAAAAAAGTTTTATTCGTGCATATTCCTTCTAAGAACTATCCAATTGGATTTTTTTTTTGTTGGTGCAAAACGATATTTATACCTATAAGTTCCGCAAATTTTAACCGATTTTGATAAAAATCGAAATTTACGTCAAAGACGTTATTTAAAGTATATGGGGTAAGAGGATATATTAAGGGGTGTGGGAGAAAACACGGTAAATCGATTGCGGGGGGTGGTAGTTTGTTTATTTTTGACACACAGATGCATGTAACCACAACGCATCGCTCTGTTAAGTTTCAGATTGAAATATCAAACGGTGTAGCTTAAAACCGCGAAACTCTGCTACGGGGAAACGAGGAAAGATATGGACATGATTCAACAAACTTGATCTTCTGAGGAAATATGCGCATCAGCTGGTAAAGTTTCGTATCTCTAGCTCTTAAAGTCTCCGAGATCTAGGTGTTCATACAGACGGACAGACGGACATGGCTCAATCGCTACCCGAGCGCATATACATAGGTATCCTTACTGTCGTAAGGAAAGACATCTCTTTTTTAATTGCCGTCTCGAGCATTTTATTTACAGATGACAGAAAACTTATGGTATTTACAGTGGCTTATCGTCTTTCTCTATAAGTATCACTTTTGATACCTTTCATGCCATGGGGGAGTAACAAAGTCGAAGGCATCCATTTTCGGGGGAGTCAGTTCTATTCCTTCCAGGAGATATTGTGGTCTTGATTTCTTTTATAAATGCCGTTGTAATAACAATCTGGTGGACGGACGTTAAATGCTTCTCAAGAATTAGTATAACTTAAAACATCTTCCATAGCAATTGGGTCGCTCAGATTGTTAGAAAAAAGGTAATTCTGACTATAAGTCTGAGCCAGAATATTTGCATTTTGTTTGGGAAGGGAGAAACGCATTGTGTTGGCCTTGAGACGGAATGTCAGTTTGTTTCTTCTTTATGACTTTTAAAAGTTTCCAAAAGAGACAAGAGTTCAAGAATCGGCAAAGGCGATTTCCGAGCGTAATAAGGCTGCTTTACTAGAACTGGAATCAGAGTGAAACATAAGCAATGTTGTCTTGTAATAAGTGAATTAATTTTGTTCTGAGCATTATTTTTGATATATATTGCATAGCGCGTTCCTAACCAATACATTGATAAAAAAAAAAAACAAATCAGTTCTTAATTAGACACAGCTAAAGTTTCACATCAATTTTATATTAATTTCATTAATCTAAGGGCTAGCTTACAATCTAATCCGACTTATTTTGTAAATTTTTCAAATGTTATTACTCTTGCAGATCCTAACTTGGAGTTTCCCAAGCATTATCCAACCAGTAGCTTGCTGGGTTGCGTGAACGTTGAGAACTGCATGCCCCAGGAGGAGTATCGCGAATTATTTCCGTCAGGCGAATCCGACAGTCCCTATGTTTTTATTTGCACCAAACCGGAACAGCTTCCCATGCTATTACCCGTGCAGGGAGCACACAAGATATGTAAGTTTTATTCACATTAAAGTGTGACTTTTTAATGAATACTTACATTCTTTTATTTTACAGATGAACTGCCACTAAAGACCCACAATGCCGCATGTAAAACCTTGTTACGTTGTCGTGTCAATAAAAGTTAACTGAGAAGTAAAAGCGAGCAATTCGAAAATATTTATTTTGGGCAAAATTTAAAACAAAAAATAATTGTAGAAGGGACATAATTTGAATGTTTTTTGTACGCTTTGTCAATATGATAACATTCCACAATGTACCTATAAATGATATATGTATGTACGTCTGGCAACTTTGAAAGTTATAGCCACTAAATAACTTGAATTAATAAAACGATATACTATAATTAACATACGAATGCCAATGATTATCAAATCCACATATGTATATATTACATGCATTTTAATAGACAGTAAAAAAGTAAAGACAGTGTTTTGTGTTTAAGTACAAAAACATCGTTGTGCCCAACAAAATATTTTTTTTTTATTATTCTTAATTAAGTTTTAAAGTAACAACAGAAAGTTGGTAATTGCATTTTTGAGCTTATAAGGACCATCTGCCTCAGAGCTTTGATCGGGAAAGGAAATTCGATTCCCTAAAAACACACAAATTATGTATTATGTTCCGTAAAAAAATCCCCTATCCCTAGCAACGAACGATTGGCATATTTAATACTATTTTAGAAAGTTTTTGTAAAAGTAAAGACAGCTCTTTGCATTTCTTTGAAAAGTGCAAAACGTGAACTTTTTGCTTATTTTAAACATTTTATATTTTAGTTGATCAGACTTTCTGGTTTCTTTAATACGTTAATCTCAAAGTTAATGTTGCCCAGTAAAAAGTTGCCTAAAACGCTTTTTTAGCACTGACTCGATACGCAATATGTGTTCACAAAAATTAGTTCAAAACGTTTGAGAACTGCAGAAATTGAAGTTTAAATTAAAATTGTTATCGAAAAACTAAAAAATATTTCATTAAAATGTAAAAATATATTAATATCATAACACAAAATTTATATTTTTTTACAAGTGCCCTTCAATTTTTTTTACAAAAAAATTTGGTGAAAATATTAATAAAAATGTGGTGGACCAGATGAAAACTAATATCTACTTTAAGTTATTTTTAACTTTTCGTATAGCGCATATGCGTACATATGTACATATGTATGTATGTAGATACAATGAGTTTTTCAAAAAACTGCCAATAACGTCTTTTACATACATATACAAGTTGTATTCAACATGGGTAAATCGCTAAAGTTTCTAATTGCGCGCCCTTGCTGCACTGCGTCCTCTTGCTCTTCCAACTAACTAACAGCTGATTGCAACTTTTATTTTGCCATTCACTTTTGCCGTATACACAGTTTTTGTTTATATTTTGCATTCAATGGTTAAAGTAGATGTTGAGTACTGGTAAAGAAATCTAATTAAGATATCATTTAATCTAATTTAAGTATATTTTTTTCCTTAGCGGCGTCTGTAATTTTACGTTGCAATGCCAGATGCTGCGCAACTTTTTGGAGGATGCTGCGCCCGGCGTAGAAGTAGCCTGTTGGCAGGGCAGGCGTGGCTCCTTCGAGGTTAAAGTAGACAATCAATTGGTTCACTCGAAGTTGGCTAATCTGGCATTTCCACAGCACGAAAGCGTGTTGGAGCAAGTGCGGCGAGCAGATCGGGGTCAGCCGTTGGAACAAGTGCAAGCGGCGCCCATAAAGGACTGCAGCCTAATGTAAAGAAAGAGCAAAAAAAAAATAAAAAATACGAATAAACATAGCTTAAAAGTTACTTTATTATTATTAAAATACACAAAAATTGTAAATAAGCGATGCAATATTTAGCGACGATAGCGATATCGCTTGAAATGGAACCACAGCTGAAAGATGTTGTTGTGGAATTGACAACGAAAGCCGCGTTTATAGCTAAACTCCCACTCCCGATTGACAATTTTGAAAGCAATGTCTTCGTAGGGCGGTCCCGTGTGAAAACGCAGCACAGCGAAGTCGGCATTATCCGCGCAGGGCGTAAGAAAGTATTGAGGTGTTAGCGATTTGTCCATTAGATCGGGATAGAAGATGTTAAACTTGTAGCCCTGTACAATTTTGGGTGGCGGGTTGTCCATGTCGTAATGCGTTTGATTGTACTTGTTCCATTCAAAGCCAGTGTGAACGCGATTAAAGTAACGTGGCTTGCGTGGTCGATATTTGTCCGTGGCCAGCTGGGGCACTGCATCTACAACAGTTTCCACAGAGAACTCAGCCTCATCTCCCTGCATACCCTTGCTAACCTCACTACGCATACGCAACTCTTGAGGCGTCAGACCTGCATGCTCAGCACGTTCTGGATGCACCACAAGCAAACGCCGACGCTGCACTCTACGCTCATCATCGCTTTCATTGTAGACCACACCATCTCCAAGATCATTGTCGTCCTCCAGCTCGCTTACCTTGCGACCACTAAAGTCTTCGTCGCGTATGTAATTAGGACTGTAGGACCCCAGCTTATAGAGGCGCACTGAAAGCGCCAGCTCACGTATCGGACTGTCAGAGCCGTCGCCATTATCTTCCGTCTGCGGTGAACCATAATCTGGTTGCTGATCAACCGGTACCTCTGAAGCTGGGGAGGTCTTTGGTGAAGAAGACTCGGCGGCAGGTTGTGCGGCCGCTTCGCAGACTACCTCATTTTCACGTTTAAGCAGCTGCAGCTTTTCGCGCAACAACATTTGATGACGATCGCGCAGCCGAGCGCGCGCCATATGCGCCTTCAACTGGGACAACAGACTCTCCCAGTAGCTTATGTCCACCCCATCGGCACGTCCGCTAATTTTGGCTTCAATGCGTGCGCGCATCTCTTCTAGCTGATTGGCATTCTTGCCACGAAATATGTCTGCCACATCTTTAACAACGCTTTGGTGTATGCCATCGCGTCGCTGATTGAAGGCATTGGTTGCGTTGGCCTCCAATTTCTGCTGTTTTTGCAGCTCATCCTGCACAATTATAATCATATCATTCCAGAAGTCAATGTGTTTGCCCTGCTCCAGTTCCTCGTAGACTTTAATATCTACAAGTAGATCCTCGAGCTCGTCGACATTAAGGCCATGAAGCAGCATGTATGGCTCATGCATTTGCATTTCCAGTGCATCTTCTAGAGCTGCATTGCCAGCGGCCACATATTGCGCCAGTAAATCTATTGGCTTGGCGCGTCCATCGCGTATGCGAATTTCGCTGCGCAGACGGGCTTGCTCCAAATGAAACTGGTCTTCTTGACGCTGCCACTCACGAAATTGTACAGCCTCTTTAGCACGCTGCTGCTGCATTTGGTCATCCTCACGTGCTTGGCGCTCTAGTTCGCGCTCCATGCGGCGCTTTTTAACTTTTTCAAGCTCACGGCGATTTTCCAGTTGTTTTTGGAGTGTTATGCCTTCAACCGTCTTGCTGGATAGATTGGTAAGGCCTTCAACTTCGAGTTTTTTGCCCCAGTTGAAAGTGGATGTAAGATTGGAGTCGCCAAAAGGATTGTCTTCGTTTGAGTAGGTCTGGTATTCGTTATCCCAGCCCATGCGCTGGCGTCGGCGTTGTTCCTTGGCTAGCTTTTCACGCAGACGGCGTGCGCGCTTTTCTTCAGGCGTTTCTTGTGCCTTAAGTTCGTCTTTTTGACGTTGACGTTCCTGTTGCTCGCGCAAGCGACGTTCCTCTAGAGTTTGCAGTAACTTTATTGAGTTCTTTTCATTAGTGCTGGGCTTAGAAACATGCGTAGAACTGCTGCTAGATGAAGACGACGATGACGAAGATGAAGATGAGGAGCTGCTGGAAGGTGAGTGGCGTCGCCGTTGCTTATGGGAATGTTCATGGTGCCGGCGGCTGCGACTTGTGCTTCTATTTCTATTATTACTTTTGCTGCGTTGCCTTTGCTTGTGCTGCTCGGGGGGATTGCGCTCATGTCTGTGGTAACGCTCAGCTGCATAGTCTCGCTCCCTTTCATGTTCCCGCAGCTTGTCGCGTTGTGTGTGGCTTGGACTATTGCGTGCACGTGAAGATTGTGAGCTCTTTTTGGTGCGCAAGTCGCTGTGGCTTCTGCTGCGACTCCGACGTCTAGATTTTTCCTTTGGCATTATTTGTATAAATTATGTAGATGCAATGATTTTAAACGTTTATACACTAACTTTAAAAAGAAATCATCAAAATACGCTACTGCTGCTTATGCCGATAAAAAATAGCTGCATTGTATCGATATATGCTGCAGCAATTGGTCATTGATATCGACTAAAATATATCGATTGTGATAAAGCACGGTAGCAAGCAAATACACGATACGACTTTTTGTACATGTCAGCTGCTTATCGAGTTAAATTCGTGAATCGAAGAAAAATAAAAATATCGATGGACCTCGATTAATGGATGATTTTTTTCATTCCTACAAAATATGGTCACTCAGCGCGTTTCATATTTTCATTCATTCAGAGCAAAACAACTGATCGTTTGAGGTGAAACCGCCTCGCAATTTCCAATTAATAATTGTAGTATTTAATCGCATAATTGCATACTATAATAAATAATAGTGAAATGAATGACGTGGATGTGAAATATCAGCGCGAATTTAGCGAGCATGAACAGGAAGTGATCGACATGGAATTTCAGCGACTTGCTGGTAAGTTGCTGATCAAATTTATGCCCGTCATCTAATAACTTGATACCTCCAAAGTGATAACAGCTCTGTTTCGTGATGTAACAAACAAGTAACTTTGAAAATAATTGCAGATACTGTTTACCTCGATCATGCAGGCACAACACTCTACGCCGAAAGCCAAATAAATAATTGCGCCAAGCAATTAAATAGCGATGTGATATGCAATCCACACACTTGCCGTTCCACCGGCGATTTTGTGGACCAAGTGCGTTACAAGTACGTAAATTATGACCTCACATAGCTCGAAGCCCTTTATTAACTTTTAATTTCACAGAATTTTGAAATTCTTCAATACAAGTAAGGAGCATTATGATGTTGTTTTCACTGCAAATGCTACAGCAGCTTTGCGAATGGTTGCCGAGCACTTTCAGTTCTCACAGGATGGTAATGACGATCGCGCTGGCAGCTTCTACTATTGCCAGGAGAATCATCATTCGGTGCTGGGCATGCGCGAATTAGTCACCGCTTCAAGTATTCATATGCTTACCCAGGCACAACTAGTGGCTAATGATAAAGCACACAATGGCCAAGCACAAACCCTTAAAGTAGTACAACCACACATTGCCAACTCATTGGTTGCTTTTTCTGCCCAATGTAACTTCAGTGGCTTTAAAATGCCTTTAAATATTATCGAAACTATACGTAATTATGGCTTGACGGAACAGGGCAAGTGTATCAAAGGCAACGAAACAGCTGGTACTGCTGCCAATTATTATGTCTGCCTGGATGCCGCCTCATTTGTGGCAAGCAACTTTATGGATCTGCAACGTTATCAGCCCGACTTTATGTGCGTTAGCTTTTACAAGATCTTTGGCTATCCTACGGGCGTTGGCGCTTTGCTGGTCAGTCGACGCGGGGCTGAAGCTCTACGCAAACGTTTCTATGGCGGCGGCACTGTTAACTATGCCTATCCACATACTATGGAGCATCGATTACGTGAGACTTTTCATGAACGTTTTGAGGATGGAACGTTGCCATTTTTGTCCATAGTGGAGTTGCTGCATGGCTTTAACACGCTAGAGCGGCTTGTGCCTCCCTTAGATGATACACCAACTATGGAACGCATATCCAAACATGTTTTTGGTCTGGCCAGGTACTGTGAGCAGCGCCTAAAGCAACTTCGCTATAAATGCGGATCACCGCTCATTAAATTCTACAGTCACTGCGGTTATGAGCACCGCTCCAGACAAGGTGGCTTGGTTGCTTTTAATGTATTAACCGATGATGGCGGCTTTGTGGGTTTTGGCGAGATAGCTTGTTTGGCAGCCATGCATGGCATATTGTTACGCACCGGCTGCTTTTGCAATATGGGCGCATGTCAACACCATCTCGTACTGGATGACGCCACAATGGATAGCATCTATCGCAGTGGAAATCGTGTATGTGGCGATTATAATGATCTATTTAATGGTCAGCCTACAGGCGCCGTGCGTGTGTCCTTTGGGTACATGACCCGCGTAGAGCATCTGGAACGTTTCTTTTCTATGCTGCTTAAGTGTTATTTGATGGATTTACCTCAAAGTCGCGCTTTTATAATAGGTTCAAATGCCAAGAAGTTGCCACAAGCATTACAGAATCGTGCACACATTGGCAGTCCACGCATCTTGGAACTGGCCATTTATCCCATAAAATCCTGCGCCGCATTAAAGATATCACAAGCTTGGCCACTGACACCGCAGGGCTTACAATATGATCGTCAGTGGATGATTGTTGACATGAATGGCATGGCGCTTACACAGAAAAAATGCCCAAAGTTATGTCTGTTACGACCGCGCATTGTAGGACAATATTTGGAACTAGTTTATGCAAACTCCGTTGATACGGTCAAAGTGCCATTAACAGTTCCAGCTCAAAACTCCATAGACGTTCATTGCCAAAGCAAAGTGTGTCGTGACCCTATTGAAGGATTGGACTGTGGCGACAAAGTAGCGAGTTGGCTTAGCACTCAGCTGCTGATTGACGGACTGCGTCTTTTGCGGCAGTCTAACCAAAGAATAAATCAGAGAGCTTCGCTCAGTTTGGTTAATCAGGCACAGTTTCTGCTAGTGAATCGTTCCTCGGTGCTTTCACTGGAATTTGAGGAGCCGGTGCAACAAACCATTGATCGTTTTCGCGCTAATATTATCATTGATACGCAGCAGCCATTTGAGGAACTGGGCTTTAAAAAACTTGTTATTGGTGGAGTACATTTTCGCATCGATGGACCTTGTCAACGTTGTGAAATGATTTGTATTAATCAAAGTACTGGAGAACGTTCACCGGAAACATTAACGACCATTGCGCGCATGCAGGAGGGTAAAATTAAATTTGGACTCTATATTTCTATGGAGCCAGACAGCATATCAGATAGTAGTTTCACTTTAAAAGTGGGTGAGGCTGTAACAGTCAGTACAAAAGATTGAATGTACAGAAAATGTGCAAAGTGCTTATATCGGCGTTACTGTATAGTGAGCGAAATGTAAAGCGAATAGTTGAAAAAAACGTGTAAATATGTACATACATACATAAAAATACCATATCTATATATTAGTTGATAGATTGCTATATTGGTTGGTAGGCGATAAATATCTATTTGTATATCCATCGATTTTTGTTCGTTCCTAAGAGAAATATTAAGACAAGGTTTTGAAGTGTTTAAAAAAACTTTTGAACATCTGATTATAATTCCATTTCCATGCTACATTCAGGCATGTATTTTATTATTAAGAAACTTAACTAGTATACCCGAAAGGAATTGCTTACTGAAACACGCTTTATAAAATAACTTCAGTGCATAATATGTATGATACGGGTACGGGTATAAATATAAGGCTATGATATTACATTTGTAATGGTGCTGAGTTTATTTACACATTTGTCGGGGTAAATTGGTTTATACAAATAAATACCGTAGAATTAATATATTTTAAATTAAATAATAAAAACTTGATATTTAATATAATATGATTCTTCTTTTTATAAAATATATACTTAGGTATATTGCAATCATAATACTTTATGAGAATCCATTGAGACAGCTTAATTTATACGCCTTCGAACCAATTTGGAGCGCATTTGCTAGTCAAGTCAGGAAACTACCTAACTGAATCAGGTTGAGAAGGGAAATGTCGTGTTGAAAAAAGGGTTCAGACGGAAACGTTGAACAACTTCGCGTGCGTGTTCGTGTTATAACCGATTCCTCCAGTTATGAGACTTTCAGGGATCGTTAAGGACCTTGTTCTAAGTCTAAAACCGAGTTTTCGTATTTGTGGGTATGGGGCGTGGCACCGCCCCCTGACAATATATGTTGCTATGGTTTTTGCATGATATCTTTTTTTCTCTCAAACTTAGACTCACGGTGTTGAGATCAATATTGTTGCAAATAAAATTATATATCACACATGATTTAAACCAAGGTTGTAGGTTAATTGGTTCAAGCATTATAACTATATTATATAATATAATTTTGCCGGCTGTGTTGGGTCGCTTGTCGCACTAAAACTTTATACATTTTTTTTTTCTGCCCAAAAGTAGGCAATAGAATTTTTGATCTATTCGTTTTAGTTTTAGTAGTAGATTTTACGTAGCTAATGCTTTTAGTAGTAAAATAGTTTGGCTTATACAAATTATTAGTTTAGTGTTAGTTCTTTTTGGATAATTATTGGATTTTGGTTAAATAATGAGTTATTCGATTTTTTTTGTTGTGGTTCGCCATCTATGAGCTGATTAAGGAGGGCGAGTAGTGTTAAAAAATTTCTAATTTACAAGGTGACCTCCATATAGTTCGGTCGTGCAAGCAGAAAAAAAAACTTGCAAGCCGAAAATGTATGTAACATACAGAGGGAGACATCGGAGTCCCCCAAACTTTCAGATTAGATCCGTTATTATTCTACGGGAGACAAGTTTATTTTATTTTTTTGATACCGAGGTTCTTTTATAGAGCTCCCATAGGGGTGTTTCAGAGGACCTCAAAAAAAACCAAAAGTTTGTTTATAAAGATATCGTCACCAAATTTGGCACTCGTTTTTTATAGTTCCCAATCACTGTACCAAATTTGATGCGAATCGGTTGACTATATCATATAGCTACCATAGGACAGATCGGTCAAAAAAACGTGTTTTGTACAAAATTCATTGTTTTTCGTTTGTTTGTGCAGATATCGTAACCAAATTTAGCAACCGGAAGTTTTATAGTTCCCAATCTGTGTACCAAATTCGATCAAAATCGGTTGACTATATCATATAGTCCCCATAAGACCGATTGACCGAAATTCGACTGATTTCTATTTGTTTATGAAAATATCGTAGCCAAATTTGCCGAATAAAATATCTTTTGGAGGTTTGACTTAATTCGGACTTAATTGCAATGTGGTGGTTCAGGGTATCCCAAAGTCGTCTGCGCCCGACTTTACCGTACGCCATCTCTCATTTTATTTTATTTCATTTCATTTCTAAGGGCAAAGGCTTCGAATGTATTTGTGCATATACGTGTGCACGCTCTCGGATCTCTTATTCTGCCTTTTTCATCTACAAAAGTGCTTCTCTCTTTATCACGTTGTACAAACGACAGATCAGAAACTGAACAAAAATTTTTCACAAAATACCACAGTTTGCTGACAATTTTATTTGTTGTATCAAAGAATATAGAACTACATAGAATGCGCATCTTATACAAAAAAATTGTAATATGTGGGGTACTGATATTAGTACCCCACAAAAACTATTGCTAACATTCGTACATTTGCTTGAACATGAACTTTGCAAATGCAACGCGCACAGTGACAATGGCCTAGTGCAATGCGTGTTCGCCTCCATAGTGTAATGTGTCGAGGTTAGATTCTCAAGCTGGATGTTAGAAATTTGTTTTTTTTTTGTTTATTTTCCATAATTTCTGTTCTTTTTCTTTAACATTTTTTTTATTGTTATAAGGGACCATCCATAAACTACGTGACGCTGATTTTCGCCAAAATCGGCTAAGATTTACGGCACTTATGGGCATAAATATCGTTTTGCACAAAAAAAAAAGTTTCAATTGGAAAGTTCTTAGAGGGAATATGCAGGAATAGAATTTTTTTTCGGGAAAAAAGCCACAGGGTATTACACTGTCGGGCGCCGCCTCGACTGTATTACATTTTTTACCCTGTTCATAGAAGACAAATTTTTTACAGTTAAAAACAATTATTTGTAGAAACTTATTTATCCTACCAAAAACACCATCAAATATATAAAATTTGTGTTTAGTGTTCTCCTGGTATCTCGAAAAATGCGTCACAATAAAAAGATGTGATACCTACTGCAAAGCATCTCTGGAAGTTAATTTGGCGTTAAGGGCTAATAAATGTTCAAAAATCATATTTTAACAAATCAGTATGTAGTACAAAGTGCAAATTTGTTTGAAAAACCAAAAGTTTTAAATGAATAATTCATTTATTTATAAAGATATCATTACCTCATCATTCGGAAGTTTTTAAGATTTCTCAAGCTCTACACCAAATTTTAACAAAATCGGTCGACTTTATCATATAGCACCCATAGGATCGATCGTTCAAAGCAACGTGTCTGGTGCAAAATCCGGTATATTGCTCAAAAACTTCTAAAGATGATATATATTTGCCAAATTTGGTTACGATATTTTCAGAAACAAACGAATCAAAACGAGTTTGGCACAAAAAAATATTTTTTAACCGATCGTTTCTATGGGCAGTATATTATATATACATACATCAAACCGATTTTGATCAAACTTGATACATGGCTTGGGAGCTATAAAAAACTTCGGAACAACAAATTTGGTCTCGGTATCTTTAAAAACACGCGAAACACAACGAATTTCGTTGAAAAAACGATTTTTTTTACCTATCTGTCCTATGGGGGATATATGATATGGTCAACCGATTTTGAACAAATTTGGCTTAGTGGTGGGAAGCTCTAACTGCCAAACTCAAAATTTGGTAACGATATCTCTATAAACAAAGGAAACACAACGAATTTTGCATCAAAAAAAATTATATTATAATAAATTATATACAAATAAACTATCTTTATTTTTTAATAAATCTGCTTCAGTGCATATAATAAGGCGGCTTCTACTTAAATGCTAGCAAAAAATATTGTTAGCTCAACAAAATTTTTTCTCCGATTTTGATAAACAGCCACTCATTTTTGTCGTAATCGGTCAAACGTTACGAGGCATGAAAAAACCTGTGTGAAAATTTTTTTTTAATTTACGTTCGAAATAGAATTTTTTCAAAAATTCGCTCAAAATTACGAAAAATTTGATATGAATGCATAAATGGCGTCCAAACCGTAAATTTTACAAAAATATGTTCTTAGTATAATGGACAGGTAACTCAATTATCTACAGTTTAGTAATTGCCAAAATCGGTTTGATAGAACCAGAGATATTTGATTTTAAGTACACACTTTTTTTTAGTTTCGAAAAGTGCTTTTTCGAAATATCTCGAAGTCCGTTCCATGAACAAATTTTTGGACTTCATTTTCAAATTTAGCGTGCCATTTTACTACGGAAATGACTTAAACATGTTGAGGATACCAAAATTTTTTAAAATTTGTAAGCTAGTGTAATTATCGGTCTCCCTGCTTTGTCTCTTGCTTTTCGTTTAGCTGCATTTTGTATGTAAAAATTATGAAAGTTGGCGTTTGTGAGCGACTTATTTGTACGATTGCTGGAAAACTATTGATCGTAGAAAAGTGATGGAGGACTCATTTTGTAGGTAATTTCAATTTCTTAAATAAAATATATGGGTAAAATTTCCGAAAAAACCTACGTGTTTTGAGATATTTGCAAATTATTTGAAAAACACCAAACACCCATTCCAACTTTCAAATTTAAACAGGCATTGTGCTTGACCCAATTAACCTACAACCGTCTTGTTTGATAGATAATTTTATTTGCAACAATATCGATCTGTGAATCATGACTCTAAGTTTCATAGAATAGTTATCATGCAAAAACCGTACCAACATTTATTGTCAGGGGGCGATGCCACACCCGCTACCCACAAATACGAAAACTCTATAGATTTACTGTACTATGATTTATGTATTTTCTTTTGTTTGTTTTTAAACGTTTAATAATTTTAATTTAACTATTCATTTTATTTTTAATTTTACATTATTCAATTCTCTGTGCTAAATTTTGGAAATGCTAGTTTTAAGTTGTCTTATTTGTTTGAGTTTATTTTATAACATATCTTGTTAAAATAAACTCAGTTTAATTTGTTTTGTTTTCCGAGACTATGTGGGCCTTTGACCAGCTGTTGGTTTTTATTTGGGACCACTTATAAAATATTTTTCTTTAGGCCAATATAGTGATCATGGTAGGGTGGGCGTCTGCTGTGTCTATACACCTATACAGCCTTCTACAATCTTCTGTTCTGGATACTTTTCCTTTTCATTTCCCGTACCGAGTTTTACTTTTCCCCTGTCCTTCCCTTTTCCTTACCCATGCACGCGAGTTTTCTTATTAATTTATGTGTAGCGTTGCGAGCACTTTGTATTTTCGCACCGAAAAGACAATACCCTTCATCAGCTCGACATTTTTTCCTCTACGTTATATGCTACAATATGTAGTGCAAAAGGTAGGATCTATTAATTTATCGTTTCCAATATATTGACAATTAACCTGCGATTTAGTACGCGACAAAAATAGAAGTCGTTTTCGACTGCATCTACAAAAGTAAAAATCTTCGAAATAATAAAAAAATTTTAAAAGCAATTAGTTTTTAATTAATGTGGAATATTGTAGCTTTCTTTTTTTCACTTTATTTTGTTTAAATGTATGTATTAGTTATTTTTGTAATAAGCTTAAGTCTGATTGAGTACGTGACATTCAGTACGCGACGTGATTAAATTAGATTAGGTAGTACAAATTGCTACGTTTTAAGAAGTCTATGATTTTATTTATATGTATTAGTTAAAGTTAGATTGTTTAAAAGATCGTTTGGTTGTACATTTTTAAATATCAAAGTTCTATAATTTAAGTGAGTAGTGCAGTCTTTCAAAACTTGGTTTAGATTTAGTGGATTAGTGTTACAGAAAGGACATGTCGGAGGGGTTTTTTTTTTTTTTTTTTATTTAAACGAAGGGGGAATCTTTCATAGATACTGTTCACCACAGACGGCATGCACGATTCATACTGCTCGCTTAAGGTACACATCATTCGGGACCACGCACGGGCTATGATATCTCATAATGCCGGACTTACGATACAGTACATCTGTCACATAGGTCTCTACCTCTTTCCAGTTTTCCATCGATTTTAGCATATAAGTAACAATGCCTTCCGCACTTGGAAAATCGGGTTTTGCTGTGAATCTAGGGCCGCCTAGTTCCCTTGGGGCCGCCGATGTTGGGCAGCATCCTTAAGAGCGCCATCTGGATTCTTGCTGCCTTCTTCGCCGCGTATTCAATGTGTGCATTGAAGTTGAGCGTGTTTTCAATCATTAATCCTAGATATTTGGTTCTATGGTCTGTTCTCCTACCTTTATTGTCATATATTCTATCTTCCTGCGACTCAGCTTTAGTTCTGCCATCTCCAACCAGCTTTTAACCTGTGTGATTACCTCGATGGTCAGGCGCTCTACATCGCGTATATGCTTTGCGACCGTCACGATAGCGACGTCATCTGCGAGTCCTACTATCCTTGTTTCTCTCGGTATAGGTCCGTTTTGTTGTCCGCCAGCTTTAGTTCTGCCATCTCCAACCAGCTTTTAACCTGTGTGATTACCTCGTTTGTCAGGCGCTCTACATCGCGTATATGCTTTGCGACCGTCACGATAGCGACGTCATCTGCGAGTCCTACTATCCTTGTTTCTCTCGGTATAGGTAGTCGAAGCACCTTGTCATACATAACGTTCCATTGTAGAGGACCGAGGACGGATCCTTGTGGGACTCCAGAAGTGACTTTATACTTCTTCGTTCCTACGTTGCTGTAATATATAAGTTCGCTTTCGGAAAAATAGTCTTTCACTATACTGAACAGGTAGTGCGGAATGCCAACCTCTTGTAGACTGACCGGGCCTTGCGGAATCCGAATTGCAGTTCGGATAGCGCCCCCTTTTCGTCTAGAATCGGTACTAGTCTATTATAGATGACTCGCTTCAGAATCTTGCCAGCCGTGTCTATCAAGCAGATCGGTCGATATGCGGAAGGGTCGTCGGCAGCTCCTTTCCCTTTTGGTAGTAGCACCAGTTTTAGCAGCTTCCACGGCTTAGGGAACACTCCTTCCTCCAGGCACTTGTGCATGACTGCAGCGAATAGATCGGGTCGCAGACGGATTGCCGCCTTAAGGGGTCTACGCAGTTCGAAAAATTTCGCGCGGAATGACAAAACTTCATATAAAAAAAAAATCCCATTTGGGACTGCTTGAAGCTGTCGGTTTTACTCTGCTTGATCGCTTGTTGCAGCGATTTTCTACCAGCACGGAAATTCTCGAGGACTGCTAAAAAGCATGCTCTACCCCTTGACCTCTACATTTTTCGCCGCGCTTGGAGGCAGTTTCTTCGGAGGGGGTGCGTTGGGATTCATGTAGTGGAAGTGAGTGAACTTGGTTTGGCCTAGTCGAATACGAACTAATTTAATTTCGTCTAGCCTGGTTAGTCGGGACTTTATTAATTTATATTTCATATATTTATATCTTATACATATGTATAGAATATAAGTATTAGACTGAAAATCACTCAAAAAGTAGTAAAAACAAGAAAAACATAAATATCTTCAGTTTCAGGCAAATTATTTATGGAAATAAATAAGAAAAGCTGTAAAATCAATGCCTTATCAAATTTAACCCATTTTTGACTTACAATGTTGAAAAAAATCACTGTTTTCTTAACATCTGGTGGCACGGTAGTGCCCCCGCCAAGACGAGCCAAGCGAAGCGAAGCGTAAGGGCACTACCTACCTTTTCTCGAAGCGCTTCGTCGTTTTTTTGAGCCCTTATAACTTTGGTTAGGATTATGCTAGATCAATAGATATGTTGTCAATAGCGGACTTATTAAACGTATAAAGTTTTAATTGCATAGCTCCTATACTTTAGATTTTATTGACATCTAAAAACGCTGTTTTCGTCACTGATGATCATCAAAATTCTTAGGTATTTCCCAATGTCCTAGAAAGCTGAAATTTTGTATGTAAGCTAGTATTAGCACACAAACAACAAAATAATTATAAAACTTGTAACTTTCATCCCCCAACTCCTTAAACTTGGGGATGCAAGTTTGTATGAGACCTGCAATTTTCAATTTTGACGCTAGAGCAGTGGTCGACACAAAATACACTTACATTTTTTTTTGGGTATGTATTGTACCTTGCTAAGCAACAAACACGCAGTTGATGGTGCGTGGCTTCGGCTCTTGTTGTTGTTGTTGACGTCAAGCAACGTCAGCGTCGCAATACGTCACTGCGGCAGAGAACATTTTAGTAGTATGTACAAAAAGCACGCACATAGTATGCATGCGTTTTGTGTATAACACATGAAGTGTGTCGACGTCGCCTTAGCCTATGCGCCAGAGATAGAGCCGTGCCGACCACTGCGCTAGAGGGGTAATCTGAACTGAAACTTGATGCCCCCAGATATATACATATATACATATATAAAGAGGCTCCTTGTTATTATAAATTATTATTAAAAAAATAAAAACAAAAAAAAAAAAAATTAAAATTAAAAAAAAAAAAAAAATTTTTTACAAACAACTTACAAAAAGAAATGAAATCCCACCAAAAAACATTTTCATGTAAAATGTTGCCAAGACGAGAACATATAACTCGCACTGTCAAAAAGTTATCAGATCTCATATAGAGCCAAGCTTCTAACTCTACACGCCCTAACTCTACAAGGCCTAACTTAACAAACTCTACACCTTAGTCAAAATATGTGGCTTGGCCGTTCGTTACAAGAACTATTGTATAACAGAAAAGTAATAAACAGTGAATTAATTTTTCACCTTACGCCTAACGCCTTTGTGAATGTAGCGAAATGGCCAAGCCACATATTTTGACTAAGGTGTAGAGTTTGTTAAGTTAGGCCTTGTAGAGTTAGGGCGTGTAGAGTTAGAAGCTTGGCTCTATATGAGATCTGATAACTTTTTGACAGTGCGAGTTATATGTTCTCGTCTTGGCAACATTTTACATGAAAATGTTTTTTGGTGGGATACATAATTACAGATTTACACAATATTTACAAAAACAAAATTTATCAATAGATCCGACTCAATCTACTAAATATTCAAATGCCTTCAATCTGAGAGAGCACAGGATAGCGAGATTCATACATCTTAAAACATTTCCTCATAATATATACATAGATAGGAAGCACGAGCTACTTTTTTGAGTGGAACTGTACATTTTTGATTGTTGTTTGTTGAACTTGGTCTGATCTACTGTTTTGTTATGTATGTATGTAATGAATTGTGTTGTAGTTTGTTTGTTTTTGCTTTTTTTTCATTATTTATATTTTTTAATTTCACTACCCTGTGCATTTTGTTGCAATAGAAGCATCCTATCAGTGTGAACTTTCTGAGCAATATATTTTAGATATTTGGTGCTGAGACAGTACTTTTTATATATGGTTTGTAGACATCCTATTAAACAATGGCAAGTAAGAACGCAAAAAGGAAGACAGTAAGTTCAGGAGAGAAAATTGCACATCCAATTAGAATTTTGGAAAAAAATGGGACTAATTGCAGACAAACCAAAAACTGGTGGTGCGTGGAATTTTTTAAAAATAGTCAATTGTCTGCTGAAATAACAGGCCTGAAGAGAAATTAATAGATAGATGTGTTTAACAAGCAAGTCCTCGTCTTAATGTTGGAAAAAAAAAAAAAATATTCAGGCGTGCTCCGGAATCAGAAAAATTCAATCCGAACAATTTTATTCGGATTCGGTTTTGCGTGCTCCGAAATCAGAATTTTTTCTCGGTAATTTCCTTTTTATTTTTTATGTTGTGGTGTAACCAGCTGACTGCTTTTTGTTAATAATTGTAAACATTGCAAAAACTCCATTTATTTTCTTAATTGCTTGTTTTGAAGCTAAAAGAAGGCGTAAAATAATGGAAGAATCATGTCCTACTCGCGGCTTTTTGTTTTCCCCTGTAATAAATATATTTTTTAGATTTAAATTCTTTTGATTGCATATGTAGTTAGATTGTGTTTGTTGACGCGAAATGTTTTTTGTTTGATACAAAACAGCTGACATGGCTGCCATAGTTTTGCACCTTTTTATTAGTACATGTTGTTTACATTTAATTTTCATTAATATATAGCTAGTTATTTATTATTTTATTTTTTAAATAAAATTACACAAAAATATTAATTTAGCAACAATGTTTATTAAATTTAAACACGATTTAACTATTTTTGTTACAAGGGAAATTTTATTTGTGTAACGCGGGAACCCTGCCGCATTTATTAGCCATGTGTGCATGTTTGATACACACACATGTACAAACAAAGCGAAAATTCGTTTTGGCTTGTGTATGCTATTTTTGGGCTGTGTCAGGAAAAAAATTATTAAAAATAGTTAGCAGCTAATATGCAAATTAAAGTTAGCATAAATAGAATCTAAGAATATCAAGGCATATATAAAAAATTACTTCAATATAAAATTTGTGCTTTTTTAATACTATTTCGATGATTCGTTTTAATTCCACTTGCAACAAAGCACTCGATTTCAAAGCACATAAAAAATTCGGATTGGTGGAAATGGGAGCACCAAACATTCGGATTCAAAACGAATCCGCATAAATTGTTCTGATTCGGATTCCGGAGCACGCCTGATAAATACACGCTCCGGATATAATAGAAAACGCCTTAGTCTCGATTGGAGAGCTCTCTGAAGAAGCTGCTCAGTCTTGAAATAAAGACATAAAAAAGTTCAGAAACCAGCATTTTTTTTTGTTTATGTTTTAATATTATTTTGCTTATCTTTTTTGAATATTACTAGGATAATTATTACATTTATTTCATAAATAGTTAGTAAGTCACTTTATTAATTAAAAATGGATTACTTTAATTTCTTTTATTTCATTGTGTTCAGTGGTCGAGTGGTTGGTCAGGAGGAGGGAAGGCGGTAGAGGTCGTTAACTAGGCATATTTCATAAATATAATATTTTTACATTATTATCTTATTATATCTTTACGGAAGTATTTTTGGCCACCATATCCATACAACACCAACCACTGTGCTATCGTCCAAAAGTTGAAAGGCATACTCTTTGGCCGTTTTACAAAAGACTTAGAACAGGGGTGCCCAAACGCTTCCCAACGCTTCCCAACGCTTCTTCTTATGGAAGAGCAAAAACCAATACATATAAAGAAAAACACTAACACATTTTAAGTAAACAGTTATTTCGGTTTATTGTGAGCACTGAAAAAAATTGTATGTAAATTTATAAAGAAAAAGTGACTGTATTAATTTCTTCACGGACGGCTCCAAGCTCAACAACCATGTTCTCTGTCTACTCTGAGGATTTAAATATTCGGCGGTCTTTCCGACTTCCTGACCACTGTAGCGTTTTTCAAGCAGAGATCCTTGCCATTAAAGAGGCTTTGGTCTGCTTACGCAATACCGGCCTGGAAACCGGTGCGATAAATAATTCTCGGATAGCAAGGCAGCCATTAAGTCACTTCGAGCACTATCTTCCAACTCGATGACAGTCAACAACTGCCGCAAATCTCTTCAAGAGATGGCACAGCAGTTTGTTATTAGCCTTGTTTGGGTGCCAGGACACCAAAATATAACAGGCAATGAAATAGCAGATGAATTGACCTCTACCCTCCTACCGGACAAGGAGGATATTCGTATGCCAATGGCCACTTTTAAGCTACAAATAAGGGAAAAATTTAGCTCTCTCGCACAAAGGCTGTGGCATTATACACCCCATTGCACAATCAGTCGCCAAATATGGCGTCAAATCGACCCAAAGCGATCCATAAGGCTCTGTGAACTCAAACGGTCGCATTGTTCGGCAGTTGTCAGAGCGATCACTGGACACTGGCTTGTCGGGACACATGCGACCAGAATGAATGTTCCGAGTCATGACTTTTGCAGAAGCTGCAAAGACGAAGAAGAAGTTGAATCAATTGAGCACTTCTACTGTTCCTGTGAGATTCTCAGTAGACGTAGGAATAAACACCTGGGAAATTACTTGCTTCATGACCTAGCGGAGCTAGCACAGAGGATCGCAAGCTACATTGCATCAACGGGATGGGAATCCCTTTAGCATTACTATCCCAAGAGAAGGGTTAAAGAGAGATTCGCGGTGTCACAACGGGCCGGTCCAGGCCTAAGTGTGCTGGTTGCCGCCCTTACCTACCTACCTACCTATAAAGAACGGAAGAAAATAATGAAAAAAAGTTATGGTACATATATTTATAAAGAACTTAAAATATCAATATTTATTTTAGTTAATGATAGTTTTAATAATGCCTCCAAATGTTCGTTTGTTAACCGACTTCTCAGTTTATTTTTTATTCATTTTAAGCTTGAAAACACACATTTACAAATGTACTTATGTGCTTCAAAAAATAGGTAAAATTCGAATAATTTCGCGGTGGAGTAAGGGGTATTTCCACTTAAATTCATTTTTTTTAATTCGTTGTCACACTGCAAGGCACAAAGTTCCAGTTGCAGTTCAGGTTTCTGATCATATCATAGCATCATTTTTTTTACCCATTTGAAATCTTTAAATCTTCGTTTAAAATTTTGTTTTAATTCATTAAAATAGTAGAAGTACATAGAAAATATACAAGTGCAAATTTCTGTTATTATCAAGGGATTTCCCGAATAATATCCATTTATGCTGGACACGTGCAAGTTTGTTTTATTACCATCGGATTTTCCAAAAAATATATATTTTATTCATATTTTTTTACCTACAGCCACCTTCTGTCTGTTATATACATACATACATTGCGTAGTCTAGTATACCCTTTGTACCTTAAGGTACAGGGCTATAACTACTTTTTGTTTGCAAGCAATGCCTTAAAAGTACCATATAACAAGTTTTTCAAAAAAATAGCGAAACAATCTAATACTGATTTTTTTGAGTGCATGCTCAAACGAAAAACAACAACAAAATTACATTCAAAAACTCTGTGGGCCAACAACAAATATACGCAGAGCTGGGCAGCCCATAGCCCAAACGGGCACTTTTTGTTCGTGCACTTATGGCAGATCGCTCTCTTTTTGCCCAGCTCTGGTTGAGATCACAGAGCAAAGAGAGTAAGAGAAAGTAAGTGCGAGAACGCGCGAAATTGTTTGTGTAATTTGCATTGGCATTGAGTGATATTCAGTTAGGGCCGTGCATGTACACGCATGGTAGAATAAACAAGGTATGCTATTCCCGAAAAATTTTCGCAACTCAAACCTTATTTTAGTTTCGTTGATATTTCTCACGAGAAAGGTTGTTTCCGCGCATAGTTTTTCAGCATTTACCGTAATTTTGTGCAGCGGTAAAAAATAAGCCACTCTAGTTGCAACCAGCAGCACAAAAAAAAAATTTTTAATATGCTTGCCTACGCACAACAACAGCAATGGGGGTGGTTTCGCTCTCTCACTTTTTCGCTCAGACTAAAAATAAGGTTTCAGTGCAGTGAATAGCATACCTTGTTTATTCTACCATGATGTACACGCGCATTGCTGCCTATGCCTAAGAGCCATTACAAAAACAAAAAGAGCCAGATGAGCAATTGGCTTGGGCACCCCTGATTTAGAACATTTTGCGACAAGCCTTACTACGATTCTATATTAGTATTTCGCGTTCTTGTAGTACGTATTTGGATTTTTTTTGTTATTATGCAAAAAAACGCAGAAAATTACGCAAGTATATCTTAACCTAAAATCTGCTTTCGTTTTTTGAAACGTCCGCAATAGGGCTTTCGACACGAATAACTTTTTTCCCAAACATAGTAAAGTAAAAATTTAAATGTCATTTGAAAGAACTCCCATTCATGCTCAGTGTTTGGAGCACTACTAAAAAAATGGTAGCAGTGTATATAATGAGACTAAAAATAGTTTGTGGTGAAAAGTTACTTACACTACTAATGGTAATATGTGTGCAGAGGCTTATGTACGTTTTGATGCAGGAAAGAAATAATATAAAGTGTGTTAAAATGGTACTGTATGAAAATGCCACTGCAAAGAAACAATACACAAAAAAAAATACTAAATCATTTCTGATGTGTTTGACACACAATGAATACACACATGAAAAAAAAATATAATTGCAATATATTTTTGCATATCAATTTTGTGATGTGTAGTAGGTCCAGTGCACTATTGCAGGTCTCTGGTTTGCATGTCCTGAATGTAACCGTCAATTCGTTTTAAAATTCCACTTATCGATAAAAATGGGCCGCCTTGCGCTTACTTCAAAGCCAAGAGGAAGAAGCAGAACAAAAAGAAGAAGAAGTACGCCAACAATAACAACTGTAAAACGCCTGGGTCGCTGACGCTGCTCATAAAAGCGTTCGCCAATAAAAATACCGTTAGTACACAAACGAAGCTGCTGGCGAGCGGACACGAACAAAATTGGCAACGAGAAAGTGAACGCACGCACACACTGACATAGCCGCGCGCACACACATACATACACACACACACATTTTATATATATATATCCAAACAGAGCCACATACCTACATGCACTCACACACACATCTTAGCTCGCAACGAGACCAAGTGCTGTAGCTAGAAAGAGAGAGTTACACATTGATAGAAACAACGAGAATGAGAGAAAGTGCGCCCAAAAAGTATGCAACAAAAGGCAAGCAAAGTAATTTGCCAATTGTTGGCATACATTTTGAAGTCTAGTTTGTTGTTGCAATAACAACAACAGCAACAACGAAAAATTTAACCGCCAACAAACGCAGCTAAAATGTGAAGCAACTTTGACAGTTGTATACATAAATATAAACATATATATTTTTAAACTAATTCATTTTTTTTTTTTACTGCGACACACACACAAACTTAGCAGCCATACGCGTTGTTTTGCATGTGTGTGTGTGTGTGTGTGTAAGCTTTTAAGCGACAACAACAAACCGTGAATACAATGGAACATAAAGCTGCAAAGAACGTGCAAAAAATAAATTTAAGAAACAAAAACACAAACAAATAACAAAAGAAAATACAACGAATATTTATAGAATTAATTTTTTTTTGAGACATCAAGAAGAGCAAATCTTATTAAAATTAAATATGTAATTGAAAAGCAGCAGCTGGCCGAAAAAACAGTGGAAGAAAATTAAAAAAATTTAAGCAAATAAGTGTAAGCGAGCAAGAGACACGCAGAGCGAAAGACAGCGCAGCACTAACAAGAGAGAGAGAGAGAGTGAGATAGAGAGCAAGAGAGCAGAAGAGCCAATGCCAAAATGATAAAAACTAACAACGACCTATAAACAAACACGCGAAAATATTTGCCTAAAGAATTATACGAAAAGAAAAGAGCAATAACAGTTAGGAAGGCGCCCAAGACACTAACGCATTTAGCTACTCACACACACTCATACAAATGAATATGCTACACAGTTTCAGCGGCGGTGGCGCTTCAGCCGGGAGCGATGCCAATGGAGGTGCGTAAAAACAAAGTTTTCTACATATATTCATATACAGCGAATCAAATAAGACTTTTTGTCCAGCACTACTTTAGAAACCAAAAATATTTACCATGTATTGAAATAACTATATTTTTTTGTATGATTTATATATAATATTATTTAGTACTAATTCAATCAATCAATTAAAGCTTTTTCCACTAAAGTGCATTTACAATACTATTTCTTATACTATGTTGATTGATGAAAGATTAATGAACGAACTAATACGAATAACACACTCATGCACACTTTTTGCCAGAAAAGTTGCCTGTGCTAAGACTTTTCTGATTAACTGTATGTTTTTTTTTTTTTTTTGTTTTTTTTTTTGGTTTTCTTTTCGGGCCGTCTTTGCGTATGCGTGTTATGTGTAATCTCCTTAGCTATAACAACAACAGCTTTACCAATCTACCATAATATACTATATATGTTTATATTATGTTTCTACATAAAACAAAGGCTTGCATGTTAAACCATTAGGAACTCATAAAAGTCTGGACCGATTTTAAAATATCTGAAAATGCAACCAGAAAAATGTGGAAACATTTCAAAATCAAATCGTTAGTCCAATGGCTCCCTTCAAATCTATCGACTGTGTAACAAGCGAGAACAAAGCAACGAACGAACCCCCCATCGGTGACCAACCCGTAGTATATGGCAAGGCAAGTGTGTCATTTGTGACGTTAGTTCTTCTTCTCCTCTTGGGACATGGATATGACAGCAACCTAGAATTTGTAAATGTGCTAAACATATAGAGCACGAAAAGAAATCATTCCCCGTTTCTTTGCATAAATGTACTCTGTAAAACGTAATCTCTTTCGACTAAACGATAATCATTATTACCTTCCAACCTATCCATGCCATGTTTTAACTCTAAAGGAGTATCAACTACTTTTCTTGACTCTTCTTTTCAAAAACTCGAATGATTTTAAACAATTCTGATGGCTTTTGGAATACATCTTTCTTGATCCAAACTTTTTCATTTATTTAATTTGCAATTTGATGTTGATGCTCCTTTAGCTTCAAATTGCAGCCTTCCTTTGGAAAACTCTGACTCGAATTTATTTACAACTGTAGACTTGATATTTAAATGGAGTTATCGACTTGACTAAAGGACATAGTAGATTGAATTCGGCTTTGGAAAATGTAGAAATTTGTTTTACATAAAAATGTATTTTCAATTAAATATGCCAGACAGATTTGGATTCGTTAAGAAGTGAATGATAAGATATTTTTGCAATTTGTCAAAAATTAAAATATATATTTATCTCATAGAGTTTATATAAATTTCGAAATTATACAGCGGTATCTTTATACAGTACCTAGTATGTATAATACTTGAATCAATAGTTACAAATTTCACAAATTAAAACCAAGTTTTGCCAATTGGCGAATGTCTACTTTATGTACACGTGTGAACTACATAGATATCAGTATATACATTTAGTTATGTATGTATTATACATATGTATATTTATTTATATATTGCCGCTGTCGGCGTTGATGCGTAAAAAGCAAAGCTTCCGAAGGTGTGAAATGACTGGCTGTTGTCTGACACTCTGGCATTGTTGGTGTAACCCTCAACCACCTCAACACCATTCCTAAGCAAGTTGCTGGAACTGCCGCAGGTGCTGGCATTCGGAACAACAATCAAATCTCTACGTCTTAAATTTGGATACACAAGCTTGTGCGTTTTAGGCTACGCTGGAGTTACACAGCTACGAGAGAATAAGATTGCGTATTTCCAATTGGATAACTTTAAGCAGCACGAACAGGGGATTAATGGATCTTTATTGCTTATTTCTTTATCGCGGTTATATTCTGTTATCTGAATGCAGGAATGCATTGTATCGTGACAAATATTTAGTATACGTTATACGAAAGCCTTAATAAAAATTGTTACCCAGTTCTTGGAAACTCTTCATGGTTAGCTCTAGTTATGTGTAATAGAAAACGAAATTACGCTTTGTTGGGAACGGATGTGTGCAGTTGGTAAGCGGCTTGTAGCTTTTTTCCTCTTCTTTTTCAATTAATAAATTACACAATTTAACAAGAGAGTAGATTGGCATTGCTTTATTAAAAATTTCATAGACCTATGTATATTCTAGGTTTTTCTTATACATACCTAAGGTACTGGCCATAGAGACAATGTATGTATATGTACTCGTATGCTCTTGATTGTATCATTTTGGGTTGCCCTCTGTCGGTCTGGTATGTTCGTATGAACATGAGGGTCTCACGGACAATACGAGTTACAGATTCAAAATTATGCCATAAGATGCGTTTCTTGGTTCATGGAGAAGTCTTCTATAAGTTGTATACAAAATAAGGGATCCGCTTTGCTCGTGAAATCCAAATCCGTCTTCTTTATTTATTTCGGGACATCTGTACTTTATTATACCATAACAATAATTTTTTTATGGGCATTGCAAAGGTACAGTAAATTGAAATATAATCTAAACTTAAATAATTCTTATGGTGAATGTATGCTTAACTAAAAGCTCTTGAAGAGCCCTATAATTGGTGTCAAAGAAGGAAGCCAAGTGGTTTTTGCCGCCTTATAATTCTTTATATAGTTGATTCAATGCTCTTTGGTTGCACGTAACTTTTTTTTCACTGAAATTGCTGCTTCCACAACATAAGGTATTCAGCTGGTGTATACCAGAAATGCTTTTTGAATAAAAAAAAAATTTTCCGAAAGAGTCTTCTCCACTTCTAAAATAAATTCTTTTACCGCTGGCACACTAACATATTCGTTCGTGTAAAACTCTTTGACGGCACAAGATTGGTGCTAGCACTGTGTCCATTTGTTCTCGATCGGATGTCTATATTTTTTTCGAAATCTTCAAATGTCCATTGACCTCTAGTTTCTTCACAGCTTTTGGCAACATTGCTTGCATTTTGATATCACGTTTTGTTCTTCAAATTTATTTTCTGTTTTTAATTTTTTACGCACCTGTAGTGTAAGTTTGTGCAAATATATGTATGTAACATAAATAATGAGACATCGGAGATCCCCCCCCCAGTTCAAAAGGAATTGATATCGACAATTTAAAAGATGTTAAATGTTAGAAATTGAACAAATTTTTCGATTACCATCAAATCTTATCATAATAGTTTCAAAATATAGTATATCCGTGGCAAATCAGTCAATTCAAAGTACAGGGTTTTCTAGAAATTCTAAAAAAATGACTCAATAATTGACCTTTAGCATGAAAAATCTAAATCGTAGTCATCGTAGTTTTTAAAAATATCGTATCTTAAAGTTGTATGTTTTTTAATACAAAGACACGATCTGTGGCTTCTCGGTTAAGTTAACTTTTTAACTTTTCAAAATATCGCGACTTAAATTTTTTTTTAAACGAAAAATAAATGGTAGTTTAATACTACGTGCTAAGCTTTTGTTAAATAAGGAAGCATTCATATGATGTATGTCCATACTTGTAAATACTTACTGCGACATTTTGTCTAAAATTAATTGTAATGGACTAAGAAGATGGACTCACTCGCCATTAAATGAAATATGTTGCATTTAATTCAACTTTAGTTAAAAAACTCCCATAAAATATTCGATTATGGCATAAATATGCTATTATTGATTAATACTCATATACTAAGAGTTAAGGATAATTTACTTCAAAATACAAAAAAAATATACATATATACAAATAATTAATGTCTACATAGAAACTTTCCATAAACAAACTTAAAAGTATGCTTTAAATAATTGCCAATCAAATAATATCAGGGGAAAAATTACGCATACGTCGCATTGTACTCCACAAGCAATTCTGCTATTACAAATGTGAGAGTTCACAAACAAAAGGGCAACGCATACATACTCGTACAAAGAGTTAAACATTGCCATTTACATATATTGACCATATATCGGCGTTTAATGCAATTCCCTCTTATGAAGAACGGAAAGGTCGAGCAGTGGCTTATGTATGATATTACGAGTGGGGTGGTGGCTAACATTGCAGGAGGTAAAGCTGATTGTCTCCCTTGGCGCAACGTTTGGGAGCGGCTATAAGACCTTTGCGTTTTTCAAGCTCAGTTTTTCAAAGTATTCAATTTTATAACAATAGTTTTTTATTATCTTTGGCATACAGTTATTGTCTATTCGTAATCTAAGGTCGATGCAGTTTCAGACTCTCTTTAAAAAGACTAAAAAGATTTAATATTAATAGTCTATGTATTTTGGCTCATCGTAGTTCCATGTAACATTTACTCAGTTTGAGACTGAAGAATGATCTTTCTAAGAATTCAACTGAAATAGGTAGCGTAAGAAACATTATCAAAACTAACGTTTTGTAGGCTTTCGATCAATTTTCAATTTTCTCTCAGCATCTTCTCAGCCCCGGGCGCCAAATATCCTAGTTACGCTACTGTCTATGTCCATGCTCTTGGCCGTGTGACCGTGACTGTGTTGCACTTGACACAGCGTGATAGCAAATTGGCAACGTCCTTTATGGTGCCATCAAATTGCATTAACATCGTGCTGTCTGTTGCTTTGAAGCTACTACCTGACGGGTAAAACGATAATTAACTTTAGCGTTGAGTGTTGGTATTACAGCAACTGCGGTGCAGTTGTTATATAATTTCCTTTTTTACTGTACTTAAATATATATATCAGGGGTGCCAAAACGCTGCTTATGGAAGAGCAAAAACCAATACATATAAAGAACCAATACTAACACATTTAAAGTTAACAGTTATTACGGTTTATTGTGTGCACTGAAAAAAATTGTATGTACATTCTTATAAGAGTGGTAAAAAAAAATGAAAAAAAGTTATGGTACATATATTTATAAAGAACTTAAAAATTGGTAATGCCTCTAAATGTTCGTTTGCTAATCGACTTCTCAATTTTTTTAAAATTAATTTCATATGCATAAATCTAGTATTCCCTTTGTACCTACAAGTACATTTATTTTTTTAATTATTTTTGTTTGCAAGCAATACCTTAAAAGTCCCATTTAACAAGATTTTTAAAAAAATTCAAGGTGTGTATACATATATCAGAGGTCGCAAAATACTGTCAACCTATTTTTGCCTCTTTTTGGGGAGGGGTCCGGATTCGAAAACCCCCCGTGGATTCGCCACTGCTCAGCTCCATCATATACACAAGTAATTGATGAATAGTGCTTAGGTACTCCAATGATGTTATGAACATTTTTTTATGTTTTTTTAAAATATGCTGATATCGAAAAAATAATTTAAACATATTTCCCGTGACATAATAAGGGTTATCATTTAAAAGATTAGCTCCTATTATATTCGAGATCTTGGCGATTATTCGGATGGACAGGCTCTCCCTTCCTATGTTATATACATAATTGATTTCCACAAACTTAATTCAACATATTGTACTCGTGCCCTTATGAGTAGAATATATAAAGCTATAAGAGGAAAAGGTAAACTAAGACTTGGCATCGGAAAAGGAATTTCGATGATATCCCGAAAATTTTGTTTATCCCTTGCATTTTAAGTAGGCTAGTGGTATATTGAGTTAGTGCAAAAAACATTGTGGGTACACATAATTTCTAGAAGGAAAAGAGAAAGACCTCACAGCCTTTAAAGCGAAATGATCAAGATGACAAAAGAAGACAATTTGCCTGTTTCTCAAAGACCAAAAGAGCTAAGAGCATGAAATGTTGCCACATCTTGCTTCTCATGGTCTACTTCCTCTCTTACTTTCAGTTTTTTTTATTGGACACAGGCTTTACTTTTTTGATAACTCTATTATATTTACGAAAATTCAGAAAAGTGTGAATTAATTTTTTTTATTTATGTTACTTAAATTAACTGATACATTTTTTTCATGGATTGGCGAATTGAGATAATAAATTTCTGAAACCTCTTGCGTAGATTAAAATCAAATTTTAGTTTTTTTTAATTTTTTTTATGCTATTTATACCATGCACCGTATGGTACAAAGGGTATATTAAGTTTGTGCAAGCCGAAAATGTATGTAACATACAGAAGGAGACGTCTGAGACCCCCCAAAGTTACCTCAAGTATGGGGTGACTAGAGAAGTCAATATACCCATGTCCGTCTGTCTGTCTGTCCGTCCGTCCGTCTGTATGAACGCCTTGATCTCAGAGATGGTAAGACCTAGAGCAACCAAACATTCAGATTAGATCCGTTATTATCCAACGGGAGACAAGTTTATTTTATATTTTGATATCAGGTTATATTGTATAGCTCCCATAGGGGTGTTTCAGAGGACTTCGAAAAAAACTAAAAGTTTTAGATGGATAATTCGTTTGTTTATGAAGATATCGTATATACCCATATACAATACTTTAAATAGCTTTTTTGACGTAACTTTCGAGTTTCGTCAAAATAAATATGTACGGAGCTTATATATATATATATCGAATTTCACAAAAAAAAAAACAATTCCAATTGGAATGTTCTTAGAAGGAATATGCAGGAACAATTTTTTCGAGACAAAAGGTACAGGGTATTCCACAGTCGAGCACCGTCTCAACTGTACCACATTTTTTTTTTAGAAACCAATTTTCTGAGCTATTTTTTAACTTTCTCTTCAAAAATGAAGACACGCGTTATCAGTAAATAAAAAAAGTTAAAGATGATGATTGGAAACTCATATTTTATGCAGAAATCATGAAATTTACTTAATTGAATTACATTTCGGAGCGGAAAGTTTGTGATTACGAATACAATTCTTAGTTTTAAGTTTGTTTAACGCGATTCAAAAGCTGTCTTCATGAATTCCGTTGGTATATGAAAGCTTTAAATATTTTAAAAACAGTTGTAAATAGTATAGCATAGTATATAATGTTGTTGCTGAACAAACATATGTTTGCCCATTTACAATATGGCGTTTAATGTACGTAAGCTCCTATGTATGCGTTAGTGTACTAGTGTGTGTACATGTATGTGTGTGAGCAAGTGACAGCAAATTAAAGAAAGAAATGAAAAACTTCATTGTTGTTGTTTTCATTCTTTTTGTGCTTGTGCAAAGCTTTATGGCGCTCTCACTGCTTTGCACCACCCATCATGCTCTTTTTTAGCTTATTCTGTCTAACATGGGCGTATGATGAAGAACATTCTCAATTGCCGACTCGCTTGCACGCACACATCCGGCTGCTTGTTGACTGCCCCGGGTGATGGCATCAGCTGTTTTATGTTGTTCAGGGTCAAGAGTGTGCGCCGATATTTAACTGTGTGCGTGTTGAGCAGCAGGTGTAGTACATACAACTAAAGCTTTTCCAACACACACATTGTTGTTTGTATGTGTTTCTGCTTGGCTGCATTTGTTATATTCAATACGTGTAGGTTAAGATTCAAGGAAGTTTTTTAGCATTAGCGGCTTTCAAGGTTAGCAAATACATACTATATAGTACATACATCTACGTAAATACAAATGTACTATGCTACTGTTGGTATTTAATAAAAATTTCTAATTCTAATCTAATTGAAAATAAAAAAAGAACATTTATGAAGGTCTGTTGTTAAATCAAGATTTTATAGCTTCTTAAACAATCTGTTTGAATTTTGATGTCCCAGAAGGACAAACGTACGGGGATATATCGATACCCGTGTCAATACTTATTACTACTACTACTATTGTCCTCTTCCCCCAGTGGGGCATAGGGCCTCGACGATTCTCTTAAATCTGACTCTGTTGGGTGCTGCTGTGCAGATTTCATTCCACGTACATCGTGCTTCAGCTAGTTCACTCTCGACAGTTCTTCGCCTCGTTTTCGCTGGTGCACCAGGTCTTCTAGTGTAGTAAAAAGAGTTTACGCATTCGATTTCTTCCCCACCATTTACATATAACATTAAATTTTGGACTGTGCTATAACCGCTCGTCATGCTATTAGTTCTCAGTGCTTATCTTTAATCCAGCGGCCTCTGCTCGTTCGCTAATGGCTGATATCATTTGCTGTAGTTCACCTGGCCTGTGACTCAAAAGGAGAACATCATCGGCGAACTCTAAGTCCTGCAGATATTCAAATAAGCCCCATTGGATGCCTCTGGTATCACTTAAAGCTTTGCTAAGAATATCATCTAGCGCAAGGATGAAGAGCAATGGCGGCAGTATGCACCCTTGTCGTAACCCTGTTTTGATGTCAAAAGGCTGTGAGATCTGGTTTTTGTGGATCACGCGACACTTAACATTTTGGTAGGCTCCCTTTAAAAGAGCTATAATCTTTTCTGGCATTCCCCTTCTGGAGAGTGCTGCCCAAATATACGGTCTTCTCAAACTATCAAAGGCTTTTTTCAAATCTAGGAAAGCCGCATATATTGGTATTCTGTTTTGTATGATCGCTGCAAAGATTTTGCTTGGGATCGGCACTAAGCTTATTCCTCTAAAGTTGTTACAATCGCTTGTATCTCCTTTTTTGGTTATCTTCACTAGTAGCGCTTCATTCCAGCTGTCAGGTATAGTTTCTGACACATATCAAAAGAAAGTGAAACATCGCATTTTAATATTATAGTTCTGCGCATAAGTTGTCTGCACCTGGAATACTTATTAGTAAAGTTTTATTTATATGCCAATTTTAAAAGCAAAACATATATTTTTTAAAGCACATCCGGCTTCCGATTTCGCTTTGACATTTAAATAATTGATTAGCCACAACTTAACTGGTTTGTGAATATTAATACAATAATCAAAGAAAATTTATAAGAAATTAATTTCGTCGATTTTATTATACATTCATAGCCAAGATCGGACAACAAGTGAGAGACTTAGACTATGTTGAAACCTTTAGTAAAAGCCTTTTTCGATCTAATTTTTTTAGGTCATGTTATTATTTTCCAAGACAACCATAGATTTTTGACCTCTTGATTTTATTTGCATATTTATTACATTTTGAAATTCACCAACAAAAATGTTGAACATTTTTCAAACAAAGTTGCACAACTTCGTATATAATAAAACTTGTACTTGTTCCACTTACAAATTACAAAATAAAAAAACTATGGCATACATTATATCAATCACATGTAAATATGGCTATGATATCTTTTTAAGCTAATGAAAAACAAAAGAATTTTGGACTGAAAAAGTTTTTTTTTTCGATATTGTCAATCAATATTGATAAAATTTGGTACAGTGCTTAAGAGCTCTATAAACTTAAAATTTTGGTAGGACTTGTGGAATAATTAATAAACTATGATCTTAAATCTTAAGGTGTTTTTATTATTATATAATACCCCTATGAAAGCTACATATGTATATAATCAGCCGTGCTCCACAAAACGAAAACGAAAAAAATTTACATATGTATTCATATTTTTGCTGCCGATATCTTTTGATATTTGCCTTACTTTTTGTTAGCACAGCTCTATTGCTAGTACTTTGACCTTTAAATAAATTTGCACATGAGACATGACAAAGCGTGAATACCCTAAGTTTAAATGACGTACGCTTTTGAACCTATTGAAAAGATAAAATAAAATTGTTTTCCGTGATATAATAAGAAATCTAACTCAAAAGTGCATAGTAAATTTGTAGTCTCTTAATCTATTAACCTAAAACTAAAATTACCCTAACAGCCTAGTTTCGCAAGAAATAAAGGCGACCCGAAGTCTTGGAAATAGCAGACTATCCGAGACTGTAGGAAAAATCAGCCTAGACGATGTTGGGCCGACAACCCACTCGTTGAAACAAATTTTCACGAAAGCAGAACTGAAGCCTCGGATGATACCCGATAACGTTGATGACCCCAGGAAAAGGAAAAGAGATTGGAAACTTGGATCTTGGTATATCAGAACTATGCTTTAGGCAGGAAAAATTAATGGAGTTACAGCGGAACTCAAAAAATTTGATATGGATATTGTAGCTTTTCAGGAGCTGCGCTGGAAAGAATTCGGAGAAATAAGAAAAAGAGACTACATTCTTTACTACAGTGATAATCAAGAGAAAGCAGGTAGAAACGTGCAGGCGAAAAAAATAAAAAATAAAAAAATTGGGCTTTGAACCTATTAATGACAGAATATGTAAGATAAGGGTAAAAGGAGTATTGAACAATATCACACTAATATCGGCGCACCAACAGAGGATGCAGCGGATGAAGAAAAAGAACTGTTTTACACAACGCTTAAGGACGCATACTCGAAAATAAACAAATATGACACAATTATCGTCTTTGGTGAATTTAATGCAAAAATAGGCTCTGAAAGTTTTGCAAAGAAAATTGCCGGCAAACACTCTCTCCATGAAACAACATCTGAAAATGGAGTACGGCTGTGTAATTTTGCAAGCGCCACATCAACTTTCATCGTGAGTACGGCGTTTCCACAAACAAACATACAAAAGGTACTTGGAGTATTCCTGGAAGTAACGCATCAAATCAAATTGACCACATCCTCATATGCAATCGAACAAAGAGCAGCATAACAGACGTACGAAGCCTGCGGGTCCGAATTGTGACAGTCACCACTTTCTGGTCTCCGCCAAAAACTCTCTAAAATTGCCAAAATCACAGGAACGAAAAGGACAAAATGGAACACTGAAAAGCTGTCAGACGAGAAAGTAAAAATAGTCTTTCAAAAAGAAATGGACAAAAAAATAAACAACAACGGGACTTCAAACAGTATTGAGAAAGAATGGGAAATAATGAAAGATCCCATTACAACCGCAGCATTAACCATTATAGGAAGCGCAGTGAAAAAGAATAACTGGTTAGCTACAATAACCCGTGCAACTGAAAATATTTACATCGAGAAAATACGAATTGCTACAAAAATATGTCAAAAAAAGAAACGGGAAGCCATGAAGGCGAATTTGGAAAACATCTGCGAAGATTTTATCTATAATAACAATCGAAAGTTCTACAGTCAAGTCAAAGCAGAAAAGCGAGGATTCCAACCTCGGGTAAATATCTGCAAATCTAAGAACGGCGAAATACTCACGGACCAGCAGAAAATTTTAGAAAGATGGGTTGAACATTTCAAGGAACTCTTCAATACTGAAAGTACGGAAAGAGACATCCAAATAATGGCTTCATTAGCAAATAGCAGCGAAATTTCTGAAGAACCGCAAGAGCTAATATGGGAACAAGAAACATTGCCCAATAATAATATAAAATATAATACCAATAATACCAGACTAATAATGATGACCCTTAGAAACACCGAATCTCAAGTTGTGATACAAGACAACAAATCTGAGGGATTTCTCATTCAATCTGGCGTGAGACAGGGCGACACACTCTGATCAACAATTTTCAATTTATTGTTGTGCTGTGCAATAGATGAAGTAAGCGATGCGAAAAGAACCGGTTACATTCTAAACAGAACAACGCAATTATACGCTTACGCCGACGATATTGCTATAGTCAGCAAAAACAGAAATGCGCTAGCATCTACATTTTCTGAAATAAAAAAAAAGAGCGGCTCCAAAAATCGGATTAAAAACTAACAGCGAAAAGACCAAATACATGATGAGAAATGGAAATTGGAAATCACAAATTGGTAGTAGTAAGCACGTTCACATATCTTGGCTGCAAACTGACAAGAGACAATGCGATGAGCATAAAAATAGACGGAAGAATTGAAGCAGCTAATAGATCACATGCGTCGCTTATTAAATTGTTTAAATCAAAACTTCTTACCAGACCCTGCAGCTGGCATTATATAAGACAGTAGTGCGGCCTGTTTTGTGCTACGTAGCAGAAACATGGACACTGAGTGAAAATGACAAGACAAAACTACAAACTTTCGAAAAGAAAATCCTCAGAAAAATATTTGGCGCAGTCAGGATAACACAAGATGAATGTTGCATAAGATGGAATGGTGAACAAGAACAACTAATCAAGGGCGAAAACGTTTGACAAAAATTTATCATGGGGACCTCACGTCAAAGCAACTGTCGCTAAATGCCAACTTAAACTGAAAAAGCTCCACTGGCTTATTAACCCCAAAAGCAAACTTCCCCCTTAAAGTCCTGCTCTAGAAACCGTAATCACACCCGTTTGGACGTACGCCATCCAAATCTGAGGATGGACGGGTAAGACCCACCTGAACAAAATAAGAATTCTGCAAGCGAAGACCTTAAGGATAATTACTGGTGCTCCTTGGTGTTTTCGGAGCACCACCTTAAAGCGTTATCTCAATACACCAAAAATCGGTGATCAAATCAATTACCACAGCAGCCGTTATAAAGACAGGCTGACGAGGCATCCAAATGAAGGAGCGAGAGGCCTTAAGCAATTATACCCTTCTAATATTAAAAATAGAAAAAATGTTTAAAAAAACACAAAATATGAAATATTATTATTAGTATTTTAAAATCAAATACTTACATATATCATAAAATGTTAGTAATTAGTTAGTCAACACAAAATCCAAAAAATAAAATCAGCCATTGAAAATGTTAATAATGTTAGATTAAAGTTAAACAAATATAATATATGATATAACATAAAAATAAATATTCATTCGAAAAACAAAAACATCAAAGCACAACGCATAAGATGGTCACAAGGCCACGTTATGAGAATGGACAGTTCAAGAGCGCTAAGGAAGGTACTGGAGGCAAAAGCATACTCCAACAAAGCAAGAGGAAGACCAAGATCGAGATGGATTGACGAAGCGAAAGGAGATCTTCAACGACTCAAGTTGACAAACTGGAAAGTGAATACAACAGATCGAGCAACATGGAGGCCAAAGTTCACAAAGCGCTGTAGCGCCAAACGATGATGATGAATTTTTGTGTAACATTTGCAGTTATTAATCAAACTATATGAGATTATTATTTAAGAGTAAGATAAGCTTAAAGAGAAACAAGCTTGCACTTAGGCTCTTAACTGTAACTTAATGTTTTCTTTAATGACGTCAGCTTTGCTCAAATGTGCCAAGTACAAGACGACGCACCTTAAACACACAAATCCTTTATTTCCATTTTAATTAAACGTGCGTCTTCTCAGAAGGGGCTCAACTTTAAGGCCCACTGTGTTGGCCTAATCATGCAATGCATTAGCATTTACTTATGTATGTTATATCCTTTCTACTATATATTGTAGCATGTATGTGGGTCTACCTAAACGTAGCCGGGTGTATGTTTGTATGGTACGGATTTATGCAAAGCAAAATTGACAGCGATGATGAAATGATTGACATAGGTCTGTATGCAGAGCTCACACAATCCATCAAGCATATGGCCAAATTGCTAGAGCTGGGTCTAAATTATGCTGTCATTATAATGACCAACCGAAATTAACAGTAAATTTTGCATATTTCAATGTCAAACGCTTTCGCTCTTTTTCTCTTTCTTTGTAGATATTGAGTTAAAGGAGCGTCTGATAGCCAGCGTCAAGAAGGAGGTGAAGCAGTTAATGGAGGAGGCCGTCACCAAGAAGTATGTCCATGAGGAAAGCAGCTCAGTCACATCCTTGTGTGGTGCCGTCGAGGCATGTCTCAGCCATGGTTTGCGTCGTCGTGCTTTGGGTTTATTTAAGACCTCATCGACCACGGCGCTTATACAAAAGATAGCCAAAATATGCCCTGAAGCTGACTATGTGAGTCGGCGTTTGCTGGAAATGGAGCTGGCACAGGAAAGCCACGCAGTAAGCGGAAAGCGTTCCTCTTCCAGCAGCGACAGCATCATCAAGCCCAAGCTATTAAGCAAGGGCAGTGGAAGCAGCAGCTCAGTAACCACAATCAATACGGTTTCCACTGGTGTCAATGGTGCTACGGCGCCACTCGGCAAGTAAGTGTGCTCCTAAAATGATATATTTGGTGGAGCTTCAAAGAAGTGCAGCTTAGTGCAATTAGTATTATATGTTTCGAAATGATAAGGAGTTTCTTCCAATCCAGAAATTCAAGCCGAAAGCCAAGGCTTGGTTGTCGTTTTTACAGAAAAAAAGAGAGAGAAAGAATTTAGGACGTAGTAGTCAAAATCTCAATATTACGACATTCCAAAAATTGGAAATACATATTAAAAGATAAAAAATGAGACGAATGGAAACCAAATAAATACTGTGGCCAATTTATATATTAGCAACGAATAAATAATGAAACCTTTGCTGGTTTAAGGCAGATGGACTTAATCTCGACTTAAGGATGTATTCTGTCAGACGAACATATAATATATGATATTATCATTAGGAAATTTGCAAAGCGATAGAAAAGGAATTAGGTCACAATTCGCGGAAAATTTGTTGAATAAAATTTAATTAATTTTTTGCTAACCTTTGCAGATATCTATGGATACGCTTGGCTTTATATGAGAAACGCTTGGCAAAGATTATTGAGCATTTGGTTAGCAATGCGACAAATTATTACGATCGCGAGGCGCTGGTCGCCGATTCGGATTATGGCTCGATTTTAAGCTCACTGTTAGTCGGGCCTTGCGCCTTGGAATTTACACGTGCCAAGACTGCCGACCACTACTGGTCTGATCCCTGTGCCGATGAGCTGGTGCAGCGGCATCGTATAAGCTCCGGCAATCGCACGCCTCCCACCTGCCATCGACCCATAATCAATTTTAAGCGTAGCCTGCACACCAGCTCCGAAGATACAAGCAGTGGCTCATTTAAGGCCTGCTCGCCGGCGACCGTGGCCAAGGACTATGTAGAATCACTACATCAAAACTCGCGCACAACTCTACTGTATGGCAAGAACAATGTACTAGTACTGCCCAAGGATGTAAGCGAGCCGATGCCTGGCTATCTGAGTTTGCATCAGAGCATACAATCTTTGACCATTAAATGGACACCTAATCAGCTAATGAACGGTTATAATGACACAGATGGCACGGACAAAAGCTTCTTTTGGGGATACGCGCTGAATATTAATGTAGATGAGATTGTCTATGTGCATTGCCATCAAAATCGTGGCGGTGATACGGGCGGCACTATTATTTTGGTGGGTCAGGATGGTGTACAACGACCGCCCATACATTTCCCAGAAGGGGGACATTTGCAGGCATTTTTAAGCTGCTTGGAGACAGGACTCCTGCCGCATGGTCAACTGGATCCACCTTTGTGGTCCCAGCGTGGCATTGGCAAACTCTTTCCTTGGCCCAAAAGCGTACGTCGACACATTTTGCCCTCGGTAATGGAGTCTAGCATGGATGAGACACCCATTGACTATGTGTTTCGTGTGGTTAGCAAGTGCCATCATGAGGAATTCTGTATGTCCAAAAATTGCCTTATTTCTTTAAATCTTTTTTAATTTTTGTATTTCTACACTTCAGTGGCTACGCATCCCATTTTAGAACTGGGACGTTCCAGTCCGCGACGCAAACATTTAGGTAGCTGCTCGACCACGGGCAGCAGTGATTGTTCCAGCAAAAGCCTGTCTATTGAACAGAGCTCTACAGACCCACCGTTGGTAAGCCCAATGTCACATTTACGAAATCATACCGCTCCAAATTCCCCTAGAAATCTTGAACTAGAAAGTGAAAGTGATTTGACGGTCTTTCCGAAATAGCGAATATTTTGTGACCGTTTAAGTTTTATTATATTCGAACGATCTTTCTAGTTTGTTTTTGTTATACCCTGTACCGTATGGTACGAAGGGTATATTGTGTTTGTGCAAGCCGAAAATCTATGTAACGTACAGAAGGAGACGTCGGAGGCACCCCAAAGTTACCTAAAGTAAGATCAGAGTGACTAGAGAAGTCGATATACCCATGTCCGTCTGTCCGTCTGACCGTCTGTCCGTATGAACGCCTAGATCTCAGAGATGGTAAGATCTAGAGCAACCAAACTTTCAGATAAGATCCCTTATTAATCCATAGGAGACAAGTTTATTTTATTTTTTTTGATATCGGGATTACATTACATAGCTGCCATAGGGGTGTTTCAGAGGACCTCGAAAGAAAGCAAAAGTTTTAGATGGATAATTCGTTTGTTTATGAAGATATCATAACCAAATTTGACAATCGGAAGTTTTTTAGAGACCCCCAGCACTGTACCAAATTGTATCAAAATCGGTTGACTATATCATATAGCTCCCTTAGGATCGATCGGTCGAAAAATGTTTTTTGTACAAAATTCGTTGTGTTTCGTTTGTTTGCGAAGATACCGTAACCAAATTTGGCATTAAGAAGTTTTTTAGAGTTCCCAAGCACTGTAGCAAATTTGATCAAAATTGGTTGACTATATCATATAGCTCCAATAGGACCAATCGGTCAAAAAAACGTGTTTTGTGCAAAATTCGTTGTGATTCGTTTGTTTGTTAAGATACCGTAACCAAATTTGGCATTAAGAAGTTTTTTAGAGTTTCCAAGCACTGTAGCAAATTTGATCAAAATCGGTTGACTATATAATATAGCTCCCATAGGAAAGATCGGTAAAAAAAACGCTTTTTTTTACAAAATTCGTTGTGTTTCGTTTGGTTTTGAAGATATCGGAACCAAATTTGGCATTAAGAAGTTTTTTAGAGTTTCCAAGCACTGTAGCAAATTTGATCAAAATCGGTTGACTATATAATATAGCTCCCATAGGAAAGATCGGTAAAAAAAACGCTTTTTTTTACAAAATTCGTTGTGTTTCGTTTGGTTTTGAAGATATCGGAACCAAATTTGGCAGTCGGAAGTTTTTTATAGTTTCCAATCAGTGTACTTCATTTGATCAAAATTCGGTTGACTAAATCATATAGTCCCCATAGGACCGATCGGCCGACTGATTTCTGTTTGTTTATGAAAATATCGTAGCCAAATTTGCCGAATAAAATATCTTTTGGAGGTCTTAAGCAATATTTCGGACCTAATTGCAATGTTGTGGTACAGGGTATCCCAAAGTCGTCTGCGCCCGACTTTACGCCATCTTTTTTTTTTAAAGATATATGAAGTGCTTTATATGCTAAGGCAAAAGCTGTCTTAGGTATTAAAAAAAAATGACAGAAATCTGTTCCACCTGAATGCCAAATCGTTAAGATTGTTCCAAAAACTTTCGACTTGATCGTTCACTAATTGGTTCACTAATCTTTTTATTCCAAACAGATACAAGCCAGCCAGACAGCGAGCATTGAGCTGGTGTGCTCCACAATGCGTCGCCAGATTATATCGCGCGCCTTCTATGGCTGGTTGGCCTACTGCCGACATCTATCCACCGTGCGCACTCATTTATCTGGATTGGTCAATGGACGTATTACGCCTGACTGTAAGTGTAATTTTAAATATAGTTCAAAGAAAATCTTTACGTTTTCACCGGTTCTACAGTGGCCGCTGACGAGGAGGGTCTGACAAAGGAAAAATGGGAAGCTATGCATGTCGATGGAGTTGTATCTGGTGATCTGGAGCTCTATCGCCTGGTATACTTTGGTGGCGTCGAGCACGAGCTACGCAAAGAAGTCTGGCCCTATCTACTGGCACATTACAACTTTGGATCCACGCCTACAGAGCGTGAACAGCACGACGATACTTGTAAGCGCTACTACGAGACAACAATGAGCGAGTGGCTTGCTGTGGAGGCCATTGTGCGTCAGCGTGAAAAGGAAAAGAATGCTCTGGCTATAGCCAAGCTTAGTGTGGAGCAAGCGCGTCTGGCTGCCACTGCGCCCGTCAACACTGCTGAGCTGCTGCCGAACGGAGGCAAACATGTGTTCCGCCAGCATGAAGTGGAGCAGGGCAATGGTGAGGAGGCTGAGGGTGAGAATGATGTTTTTGCGGACAATGATTTTTCCGATATTTCTGATCCTGGTGACGAATTTGATGAGCAAATCCCCGATGAGACGTCGGCAGTGGAGTCTACGTCTGTTGAGCAGCCGGAAAATGCTGTTACGCAGGAACAGGTTGTGCTTGAGTTTGAGAATATTGATGATATGGAACCGCTGCGCATGCAGGAGAATTGTTTTGCGGACTCTGAAGCGGAGGCAGATGTGGAGGTGGATGCTGAGCGTGACCTGGGGCTAACGCTAGATGCCAGCGGGAATGTTTTGTTGTTAAGCGTCAAGAGCTCACCATCGACATCGTCATATGAGACGGTGGGGAACGAGTTTGTGGACATGAATGAGCTGAGCCAACTGCAGCAGACCAGGGAAGTGCAAGGTAAAAAACAAGAGGATGAAGTAGGTGAAGAGGAGGAAGAAGAGGGGCAATGCCAGCAGTTAAGCAAGTTCCATAGTGCTGATGATGTGCGCGACGAGGAACATCCAGCTACCGCGGTCATTATTACCGAAGCCGCCTCCCTGGATGCCCTGCAATGCGATGATGATTTGACCGAGGAGTTTACCTCACGCAAAACAAGCCTCATGTCGCCCATGAATGAGGACATTACAGTGGTGGCCTCATTGGATGCTTTACAGGAGCCCAAATCTGCTTGTGTTTCGCCAGCAAGCTCTAATGGCGGTGTCTATAGTGTTGATCTCTTAGAAAACTTTGGGCTGAATTTGCATCGAATTGAGAAAGATGTGCAGCGCTGTGATCGAAACTATTGGTACTTTGCCAATGAAAATCTCGATAAGTTACGCAATGTCATATCTACCTATGTATGGGAGCATCTGGATGTGGGCTATATGCAGGGCATGTGCGATTTAGTTGCCCCATTGCTGGTCATCTTCGATGATGAGGCCTTGTGCTATAGTTGCTTCTGCAAGCTTATGGATCGCATGATTGAAAACTTCCCCAGTGGTGGAGCTATGGACATGCATTTCGCCAATATGCGGTGAGTATGCTATTCTGCCATTAGGGAAAAATTTCACTTTTAACAGTTTATTGGTGGAGGGGTCTGAAATTATGGAAATTTCTGATACTTTTTATACTCTGTACCTATAGATACAAAGGGTATACTAGATTTGTGCAATGTATGTAGCGGACAGAAGGAAGCAGACTCCAAGTCCTTTATACCAAAATGCTTATCATAACCTCGGGTAGGGATTGGGCCAGGCCTGTCCGTCCGTATGAACACCTACATTTCGGAGAATATTAGAGCTAGAGACACGAAACTTTATGTGCTGGTGCGTATATTTCCTCAGAAGATGAAGTTTGTTGAATTATGTCAATATCGCACTCCGTCCCCTAGTGGAATTTCGCGCTTTTTGGGTAGACGGTTTAATATTTGATTCTGAAACTTATTGGAGCTGTACGTCGTGGTTACTTACTTCTGAGTTTTAAAAATGAAAAAAATCTAACGTATACAACAAAAGTTAAGCTGCATCAATATTTGACTCAACATTATTATGGTAAAAAGTGACCTAGAATCACCAATTTTGGTAAGATGTGTCCATGTGGCCCTTATGAACAAACCCACATCCAAATTTTATCGATTCGTCCCACCTGCCCACCGTTATCGATTTACCGTGTTTTCTCCCACACACCGTATCATATGATTTTGAAACTTATCCCATATACATATGTACGTAAAATAACCTCTTTGACGTAACTTTCGATTCTCATCAAAATCGGTAAAAATTTACGGAACTTTTAGTTATAAACAGCGGTGGGCAAGAAAAATAACGGAAAGAGCACTACAACAACATAAAGAAAAAAAGTACGGTTACGGTCGCCCAAGCATCCTCGAGTAGGGCCATAAATCTCGCACATTGTGTGTATTTTGTTTTTGTAAGTTGCTGCGAGTCGAGCGAAGGCACACATTGTGTGTATTTTGTTTTTGTAAAATAGGCGCGTCGCCGACGATCGTATTAAAAACTACCGTTACGGTCGCTCATGCATCCTCGAGTAGGGCCATAAAAGCGCACACTGTGTGTATTTTGTTTTTCTAAAATTCTCGGTTTTTGCATGTGCGTCTGGCTGGCGCCACTTACAAGACATAACGTAAAGAGCACTCGGAGTAAAAAGAGCCAAGGCTTTTTTTGCTCCGAGTGCTCTTTCCGTTATTTCTTGCAAGTGGCGATAGCTAGACGCACACGCAAAAAGTGCTCTTTCCGTTATTTCTTGTGCCCACCGCTGGTTATAAATATCGTTCTGAGCCCTAAAAAAAAATAAGTTCCAATTGGAAAGTTCTTAGAAGGGATACAATTTTTATTGAGAAAAAAGGTACAGACAGGGCCGTAGAGGGAAAATCCGGGCCCGGGGGCAAAATGTACCGGCCCCTCTATTACACCTTTAGCTTGAATCACAGCAGTACTACAGTAATTACACCGGGCCCCTGAGAAAACCCCGGCCCAGGGGAATCCCCCCTTTACCCACCCTCTCGTCAGGTCTGGGTACAGTGTATTACACAGTCGGGCACCGCCTCGACTGTATTACATTTTTTTTATTTATTTTACACCAAAACCAAACGATCTCTTTCCTTCAGTTCGCTCATACAAATATTGGACTCGGAGATGTATGATTTAATGGATTCCAATGGTGACTATACACACTTCTACTTCTGCTACCGCTGGTTTCTACTGGACTTTAAACGTGAACTTGTCTACGATGATGTATTTGCCACGTGGGAGGTCATATGGGCGGCAAAACATGTAGCCTCAGGGCATTTCGTTCTGTTCCTGGCCCTGGCCTTGCTTGAGACCTATCGCGATATTATACTATCCAATAGCATGGACTTTACGGATGTCATTAAATTCTTTAATGGTATGTAGCATGTTGCCATGTTTTTTATAGTCATATAATCCATCTTTTTTTTTATATAGAAATGGCCGAACGTCATAATGCCCAATCGATTCTTCAATTATCGCGCAGTCTCGTCCTGCAATTGCAAACTATTATAGAGAACAAATAAGTTGTGAAATTGTATACAGTCCACTTGCGCTCTTTATGTCAGTTTGTATACGTATCCGTATCCGCATCCGTATATGTTAAACCTCTGTTCTTGTGTGTGTGTGTGTGTGTGAATAAGTAGTAGGCTCAAGTTATGTATGTGCCCTTGGCCATAAGCCAATTATGCAATATGTAGTTACGTGTACTTCCTTAGCAGTATTTCTCAAACACGTTATACATACATACATAAGTATTTAGTAGCAAGGCACGCGTAGTTAAGTATACAATGTAATAATAAAAGAGTTTGCCCAGATCTCTAAAAGTTTTATGCCTAAATATTGCAGGTATATACTTGTATGACCAGCGCCAGCTAAAAACAATTAGAGCAAAAATTTTGCAATACGGCTGGGATTTGTCAAAAAGCATTTTATATACATACATATATTTATTTACTTTTTAATGGGTTATTTAAAAGCATAGCAAGCACATGCCATAAACTTTTGAATGTCAAAGACAAAAAACCATTACGAAATTATGTATTATACCTATACATATAATTATACAATACATAAAACAAAAATATTTATGCATAAAGAAATGTAGTGACCTGATATAAAACAAAAACAACTTATGTAACAAAAAATAATAACAATATTTATACCTATTAAATATACATATAGAAAAAAGTTGACTACAAATAATTTATACTTTTTGTATATTAAAAATAGATATTATATAATAGCTATAAATTGTCAAACTGTGCTGTTGAAATTGTTTTATATATATATAAAAAAAAAATATTGATTTGTAATTATAATTTCGCAAAAAAATTTTTTGTTACACTGTTAATGTAAAGCATAAATAGATTATTAACATTTGCTTAACGACACACTTTATTTTTATTTATTATTATTTCATTTATTTTCTAATTACGAAAGACATATAAAAAGGATTATTAAAAAAAAAATAATAATAAACTCTGTGCAGGCCCTCTATAGTCTAGTCGATATCTATATCTTGAAACCAGAAATTCACCAAAAAATGGACATTATCTGCAGGCAGAGCAAGTTTGTCTATTCAGGAATTGGTAGCAAATTGGAGCGGCGCACTATCAATGGTTTGGTATGATTTGATTTTCCCGATGTTGCTGTGCTATTGAAATTTCGCCGAAGAATTTTTAGACCGGTATCGAAATTATTTTCAGATATTCCAATTTTACGCGTTAAAGTAAGACAGCAATTAAAATCACTTGCCTTCCACTGTTTTAAATGAAGTAATGGTTTCAATAAAAAATATTATTTTCCTACAAAAACTTATTAAAAAAAAAATTTTAATTAAATTATGTCTTAAACTTTATTCAGTTGAGGATGTAAGTGAAGATGCAACTATAAAACTTTCAAATAAGAAAATAAAACAAAAGCTTTTGTAGCTTGTAAAAATTTTAATATATTTTCAACCGAATTCTAACTCAAAGAGATCCTTGGTTATTAATTTAAATCTAATTTATGACAGATCCGTCTAGAGGCTCTGATTGATATAAATCCACATTTGAAAATTTTTTAAAAATGTTGAAGACAAGCAAAAAACAAATTTATATTTAAGTACAGTTGTGTACTAATTTAGGAATTAGCCAAGCTTATTCCATGTTTCGATTCCCATTCCGGTTTTTTGATTTATTTATTTATATGGTTTTTCAAAATCAGCTATTGATTCGCCAGAAACAGATATTACAAAAAGATTTATACCATAATCTAAACAGGCTTAAGCTTCTGAGCATTACTTTCCTCAAAGTCAAAGCAGAACGGCATTAATCTTTACATATACATACTTGCTAACTGCATCTATAATAATGTTTAAATTTGTAGCTTGAGTTTACGAGCTCAAAAAAGTTAGAGATTTTTTTTTTATATAATATTTATATATATTACCTATAATCATTAAAATGTTATCAAATATTATGTTGTTGAAAAAAAAATATTGTGTGTATTTATTTGTAAAATGCAATGTTTAAAGAAACCCAAATAATTAAAGTATTAATATATACATACATACATATACATTAGGGTGGGTCTATTTTTTGCGGTAGAAAGGCTCACAGCGATTTTGATTCTTTGGGTCATTCTAAGCAATTTTGCCCAAGAAACTATGGGTTTAAAATGAATTTCGAGTCGCCCACTTTTTTAAAATAGCTTTTTATAAAAATATTCAAAAATCGACTTAGATCTTCCATTTACAAGTTCAAAAAACGTTATTTTTCCATTAACCAAATGTGTATTTAGGGGTTTTTGGGGTCGAGGAATTCATTTCTGACATATATTTTTAGTTTCGCAACTTTTTGTCAATTTTTCAAAAAAAAAAATAACGAATAAATTTAAAAAAAAAAACGCCCCCTAGCGGCGCCCAAAATTAAAAATGGATGTCAAACATGGATTCCTAGACCCCAAGATCTCCCAAATACACATTTGGCTAGAGAAAAAATAGCGTTTTTTGGCATTTTCAATGCAATGTCTAAGTCGATTTTTTAATATTTCAAAAAAAAAAACCTATTTTGAAAAAGTGGGCGAAATTAATTTTAGACCCACAGTTTCTTGGGCAAAGTTGCTTAAAATGACCCAAAGAGTAAAAATAGCTGTGAGCCCAGAACGTTTTTTCAGCCCCATACAAATTGACACGCCCTAATATACATACATATATACAAAATATAAAAATGTGTAAAAAATTTGACGCATTTAGAAAAATTGTGTTAACTGTTCATGATTAATTTTTTAAAAGCAATGCTTAGTGCATTAAAAAAAAAAACAAGGTACGCAATATTCTTGAAACGCAAAGTTCCAAAGGAAACATAGAAAATTTAATGACGGAAACACTCAGGCAAAACTTTGGGGATGTGCTGGCGCACCAAAGTTCCCTCCATTTTTGTTAATGGGTTCATGGCTAAATATATTTTTTAAGTTGGCACGCTTTTTGTGTAACAAAATAACGAAAACAATTAAACTAAACTATATGAAAACAATTTGTGATTTCTTGTTGCTTCTTTGAATATTAATATTTTTGTAAACTGCGGCAAATAAAAACAAAAAAAAAATAAAAAAATGAGAAAAAAATTAACTCGAAAAGGCAAAAAATACGAAATATTATAATTTTAATACATAAAAAATATATACATACATATACCTATATAAATATATTTTGCTAACCAACTAAAGTTAAAACAAGTTAAATATTTGTCAAGCATTGTTCTAAAGTAATGCCCTGGGCATGCACCTGAATCTTACCATATACCTAATATACATACATAACATATGTTAAGAGGAATATTTTCTATGATTTGCGCGAAAAAATAATATACACATATAATTTATTATGTAGTACTTATATAAAAAAATCACACAGTTTGTTGTTTTGCTTATTGATACATTTTGAAACACATAGTATGCTGTTGTTTGGATATACATAATATCACTTACATAGGCCTATATACATATATGTACATATGTAACATCTAGTATTGGCTTAGTAATTATTAACCCAAAGCTACTGTGTAGAGAGTTATACATAGAACAACATAAAGTACATAGCTTACAGCAAAATCCACGAGCATACCTATACTTATAATACCATACATTATGTTTATGTTCACGGCTAGGTTCAATTCTATGCAATATACATGTATACATATATTATACATGAGCACACTTTGTGTGCAGTAACATTAGCAAGTATATACCTTGGTGTATATGCATATATATCTACATTATGTATGAAAAATATACAAAACAAAAAAATATAAGTGAATATTTATACATACATATATACATACATACAATGTAAGTGGAATATAGCGCATATTTACACAAAATATATCTACAAGCATATTTATACTATATAAATCAAAAAAATTGCAAAAATGGATTATAATAAATAAATATGCAAACTGATTACAAATTTAATTAGACTTAATTTTAATCTGATTCGGAACATACGAATCAAGGCAAGCCAACCATAAAAGAAAAGAATCACTCTCAAATGAATTCCTGATCAGACAAATATCCCTGGCAATGGACTAGCGAACAAGATGGCCAGAGATTAGCTGCAAACTGGATCTGTGAGCCAGGGCTAAGACTGGCTTAGTAGATTTAAGGAAATCTGATTGGCTGCAATACTGCTCATTATAGGCTAAAAAAAATGACGAACGTTAAAGTTGATAAAAGTTGACAACTCTAAAAAGCTTCCGAACCTCTTTTATACACGATGGCAGCCATATTATATAGCCCGATATCAAAAATATAAAATAAACTTGTTTCCCGTGACGTGATGAGGGGATCTTGCTCGAAAGTGTACTTACTCTAGCTTTAATCCTCTCTGACATCTAGGCGCTGAAACGGGCAGATATGTATATGCATATCTATAGGTAACTATGGGGTACTCCGACGTATTGAGGAATCTTAAAATAAAAAAAAAATACATACCACCCAAAAACACCTAACAATCTTCATTAACAGAATATTCGGTTTCCTCTCTTACAATCTCGCAGTGCAGCGCATTCTACAAGGCGTCAGTAAGGAGTTGTGGACACTTAAAGCATGGCCATTAAAAGTGGAGTTATCTCATCGGTCTTCCTAGAAGATAGCACTCACTCTCAATAAGCACATAGTCTCGTTTCAACTGCAAACAAGTTTGCACACTTCCTCAGGATGTTTACGCTTTATACGTCTGTGATTCACCAAATCTGCAACCACTTTTCTGCATGGCTGCATAGTTCCCCAGAGTACCACGAAAAAAAAAGCCAAAAGTGGTAAAGGCATAATTAGTTCGTTTATAAACATATTGTAATCAAATTTAGCAATCAAAAGTTTTTTGGAGTACTTAAGCAGTATACAGAATTTGATGGCAATGTGATGATATTGAGTATCTCAAAATCGTCCGCGTCCGACTTTAACGTGTCCAATGTTTTATTGTGACACATATTTATCGAACGGGCAAAAAATGTTGAATGTCACATGTAAAAGGAAACGAGTAAGATTCCAAAACCTTTATATCAAAATAATTGGGATGAAAAAAGAAATCCGTCTGTCAATCGGTCAGTCTGTCCGTATTTGAAGTCTGAAAGAGCTTGGAGCATAAAAGATTTCCACAAGTAGCTTCTTATAGTCTTGTCTATTTCCCCCTTCCACATAGAAATTGTTTGTCCGCATGAACATAAACACAGGTACAAGTTCTACTACTAAACTTCTAGGGTATACAATTCTTTCTACGTAAGATGTTGAAACTTAATGTGAACCATATAACATAGTAATCGTTGTAGTTATGCTTTAAGATACCACAAAATCGGATTGAAAATTAAACTAACAGGTTACAGTATGTATGAAATGGCTATGAGCTATGTCTGGAGATCGCAAGAGTTGGAGACACCAAATATTGCCAATTGATGTGGTCATGTCTGTGGGATACCTTGAAGCTACATATCAAACAATTAAATAATTAAACCGATTTCTTCTGAATTCGACATAGTACTTAGGTACTTCAAAAAAATTTTGACTACCTTTATGTAGTTTCGATATATAAACAAACTAATTATGGTCCTAACTCATTGCTCATTTCGGAACTAAATGATATATGCAGTTAACTTATTTTGATAAAATTTGAAACAGTTCTTGTGAACGGCAACAAAATCCATAAGTTGCTCACATTAAGTCGCAACTACCTATCGACCACTGTGTCCATTCTAACAGGACACTGCCTTATGGGCAGGCATGCCGAAAGAATGCGCGCCCCTTTAGACGACTTCTGCCGCGGCTGCGGATCCGAAGATGAGGAGGAAACCGTTCTACACTTTATGTGTCAGTGCCCCTCCCTATCAAGAAGAAGATTAAGGACCCTAGGGTCCCATTTTCTGAACAGCCTTATTGACCTCTCAAATCTCTGTCCCAGAGATATTGCCAGGTTCATTGGACTTTCAGGCTGGTTCAGCAATAATATGGTTGAATAGTCGTGCCTGTTCTTCTTCAGAGCTGACCGGGTGCTGACCATGAATGCGTATAAAGGCATTCCTGGTCAGCTCTCGAACAGCGTTACCTGTGGCATCACAAAGTGCCTCATTGTGCCTATGTGCGTCTGGGCTGTTACAAGACAGGCAACCACTATAACCTAACCTAACCTTGTGAACTCTGAAACACTTCCAAACGCTTAATTTGGTATTTGGTATCATTTGGCCTCAAATGACAAAGTTACATAATAAGGGAAAGCTTGGTTCCTCTAGAAGGATAGACAGACAGACGGAAAGTTTGGGGGATGCTTCCCGGCTGGGAATTGAACTTTTGTCTTTTGACGGCATTAAGCTTTGAGGTCAACACTCTACCCAGTTACCTACAATAATGACTTTTGTTTTCATCATTTTACCCATAAAAACTAAAGCTGTATCTTTAAAGTTATATAAAATATTTAAAACTATTTATGGGTGGAAGAGAGTGTGGCAGAAGAAAAAAAATGTGATACACGAGGCAGTACCCGACAGTTTTTTCTCCTTCTAAGAACTTTCCAATTGGAATTTATTTTGTTTTGGTGAAAATCGATAATTATACCTATGAGTTCCGTAAATTTTTACCAATTTTGATGAACATCGAAAGTGTGGGAGAAAGCGGTAAATCGAAAACAGTGGGCAAGGGGGACGAATCGATAAATTTTGGATGTGGGTTTGTTTATTAGGTCCACATGAATAATCTTACCAAAATTGGTGATTGTAGATAATTTTTTACCATAATTGACATTAAGACGATTTGATAAAGAGTTAGATAAACAATTAATTTGTATTTTTGATTCATAGTTACTTTGAGAACTTTTAATGATTTAACGATTGGGATTGGAATGTTATAAGAAGTAACGTGGCAGGTGCACTGACGTTTATTCCATACGTGAATTTGCTTGCACTTTTCAAACGACAGTTTGGAGCCTGAGATATCACCCAGAGCTGGATGTTTTGGAAATTCGGTCTATGCTTTTTATTAAATTTTGGTTTTTATTATAATTTTTTATAAGCTGAAAATCATCCGCGTAGCTACAGAATGTGATGTCTCTCCGTTTTTCTATTAATTTAGCCAGTATGCAATTAAGAATGGTATAACCCATAGTGGCAAGCCCTGTGTTACACTATTGTGGATGGGGACAACTTGGTATAGTTGTGAGCCTACTCTTACTATATTTTTCCGGTGTGATATAAAGTTACTAACATACTTGATAATTTTCGGACCAACTTGCCATTCTTTCAGTTGCTCTACAATAGCGTGAGCTCCGATTCTGTCGAAGGCCTTTGCAAAATCAAGGGAGATGATTGAAATATGCCATTTTTTTGGAGCGCATCAGATATCAGGTGATCTACAATATATATAATAGCCTATATGCAACTGATTTGTGTTTTTTTAAAAGCCAAATCGGTTAGTATGATTTTGTCCATTACTTAAGAAAGACATTAGTTTAAAGATATTGGGCTTTAAGATTCTGGTTTGGTTTGAATATGAATATATTATTAAAATATTTAATAAGTGTTTTTTGTAGAGTTGGAAGGTCGTGCTTTATCAGAGGATATGAAATCCTGTCGAAGCCTGGAGTTTTAGCTCATAATGAATTGAGTGTGCTTAGCAGTTCTATTGTTCTGATGTTAAGCTCCATTTGTTCTGCTGATTGGAGGTCATGTTTGCCGAATTTTTTTGTGTTCTAGAAAGCTATGCGAATAGTTACTGGTGTCGGTTGCATTTGACCAAAATTGTGCAAGAGTGTTAGCAATTACCGCAGAATCGGTACTTCTCTTTTTCTTGGTGGGGTTGCAGATTGCTTGTATTGATTTGAAAGGGTTGAGTCCACAGAATGCGTGGATATTTGCCCATAATTTGGACGGTTCTGTGTTTGGCTTTATTTCGGAAGTAAATTCATATAATTAAAACTGGACGAATTGGTCGAATGGTACAGAGGCCTAAAAATGGTAAATAATACCAATGATAACAACGGACTAACAGCAGATTTGATCACTCAATTAATTGATAATGCTACTCAATCATTGCGGTCTAAAATTTCTGATCTTGAACAGCAAATACAAACCACTTCAGCTGTTGACGAATTTAAGCTAGAAGTAATTAATGAAAATATTAAGTGTGATGAGTCGTTCGACTTCGTCAAGTCTGTCCCCGAGTTTTCCGGAAAATTTAATTCCTACGTCAGTTGGCGAGAAGCTGTTGTAAGCGCGATGAACCTTTATAGTAGACGAAGTCGAAAATATGTTGCGGCGATAACCATTTTTAGAAATAAGATCACCGGACAAGCTAATGACACATTGACGAACCACGGTACGGATTGAACATAGACGCAATTCTAGCACGTTTGGACATTGCTTACAGTGACTGACGACCCATTTATATAATCAAACAGGAATTGAGTGTACTTAGACAGGGTAATCTTTCTGTTTTGGATTATTATAACTTAGTTAATGAAAAGTTGACCTTACTTGTCAATAAAACAATAATGACTTAAGGCAGTAATACAAAAGTAACGGAAGAGATGAATAAGAAAAATAGGAATAATGCCTTGCGCATATTTATAACAGGCCTAAACGGAAATTTGGCTGAAATTCTATTTTCAATGAATCCTGAAACACTTCCAAATGCTCTAGCAAAGGCGCAAGAGTTAGAGGCCAATCATCAACGCGCTAAATTTGCTTTTAATAATGATCAGAGTGGGATAAATGCCATTCCAAGGTACAGAACCCAAGAAACTATACAAATAATCTGCGATTTGAACAGTCAAACAAAACATCCTAACAATCTGCCACAAAATCGAGGTTCCTCGTACTCAGCAAGCCACCAAACAAATAATTGTATGAATAAAAGACGTAGTCCATCCATTAACCAAAATGCTTTTCCTTTGGGTGGAACACAACCTTTACCCTCACCAACCCCAATGGAAATTGGCCCTTCTATTCAAATCGAAAATAAACCATTTGTGCAGCATCAGCGTTATTATAATAACCAGAGACCATTTAACTACGATCGAAGTCAACCAAATAAACGTATGGAGTTCAGTAATAGCTCTACACAATCACACAATAAGGCGATGAGAATCAATAACATCCAAGAAAATCATTTTTTAGGCCAGGAGGAGCAGTAGGTTTACCTTATATATTTAAGACCGATACTACTACTAATTAATTTGGCCATTACAACCGGTTTTCGGTCTTGGCCGCAGAAATTATCCTACGCCAGCGGTTTCTGTCCTGTGCTTGCTGGCGCCAATTGGCAATCCCAAGGCTACAATGCTCCATCTGGAGCATTTTCATCCATTCGTGCAACATGACCTAGCCAGCGCAGACGTTGTAGCTGTATGCGCCGAACTAAATCAGTGTCGCCGTATAGCTCATACAGCTCGTGGTTCATTCGAATACAAAAATCACCTTCGACATTTATCGGTCCAAGGAGGATTTTTCTCTCGAAAGCCCCTAAAATCGCCTTATCGGATGAAGACAATGTCCATGCTTCAGCGCCGTAGAGAAACACGGGTATGATGAGGGATTTGTAGAGGGTTATTTTCGCATGCCGAGAGAGGGCTTTACTCTTGAGTTCCTGACTTAGCCCAAAGTAACACCGGTTAGCAAGATTAATCCGTCGACGTATTTCCATGCTGACGTCATTTTTTGTGTTGCTAATACTGGTGCCCAACTGTACGAAATCCTTTACAACTTCGAAGTTGTAGCTATCTATTCCCCGTGGGTTCGTTTCCTTACTTGTAGATAGCAGGTATTTCGTCTTGTCCAGATTTACAGCCAGACCCATGTTTTTCGACTCTTTTTCAATTTTAGAGAAGGCTCCGCTTACTGCACGTATGTTAGTTCCAATAATGTCAATGTCGTCGGCATACGCCAGCAGCATGACACTCTTATAAAAGATAGTGCCTGACCTGTTCACATCATCACGTCGCAGGATAGCTTCCTGCCTGAAACCTCGTTTGGTATCAAATGGTTCGAAAGGTCTTTTCCTATCAAGACGGAACTGCAGGAGTTACTCAACGTCATCATGCAAAGCCGAACTAGCTTTGCAGGGATACCAAACTCAGACATGGCGACGAAAAACTTCTCTCTATCAGGCGTGTCAAAAGCAGCTTTGAAATCGACGAATAGGTGGTGTGTGTCGATTTGCTTTTCACGAGTCTTCTCCAGAATTTGTCGCAATGTAAATATCTGGTCTATCGTAGATTTTCCAGGCCTGAAACCACACTGATAGGGTCCAATCAGTTCTTTCATATAGGGCTTCAGTTTTTCGCACAATACATTTGCCAGGACCTTGTATGCAACGGACAAAAGGCTGATCCCGCGGTAGTTGGCGCGGGTTGCCTTTTTTGTGGACAGGGCAGAGTACGCTAAGACTCCAATCGAGAGGCATGCTTTCTTCCGACCATATCTTGCATGCTCCTGATCAACTCTACGCCACCAGTCTTGAACAACTCGGCTGGCAGGCCATCTGCCCCTGCTGCTTTGCCGTTCTTCAGCCTAGATATGGCTGTTTTGACTTCATTATAGTCGGGGGGTGGTATGTTAACACCATCATTTACGATTGGGAGTGGTTGGATACTTTCTGTATCGGTGGAATTTTGCTCATCTTCACCTGCTAGAAGCTTACAGAAGTAGTCCCTCCATCGTGTTAGCGATTCCTCAGCGTTTGTGACTAGATTTCCGTTTTCGTCTTTGCAGAAAGATGGCCCCGGCTTAAAACCTTCAGTTCGACGTTTCACCTTGTCGTAGAACTTTTTGGCATCGTTTCTGCTTCTGTACGATTCAATCTCTTCCCGTTTACACCTTTCTTGCTCCTTTAGGACCGATAGGAAGGCAAATAAGAGACTTCAAATTTTGATAGATACTGGAGCTACTGCTTGCTATATAAATAAAGGCACTTACAAAAACGGTCATCCACTGAGTATACTAAAACGTGTTAGGACTATTCATGGTTACAGTATAATCAAACATTTCCACAAGATAATAATGTTTAATGTTAAACATATATTTTATGAGATAGAAAATTTAGATTCCGATTTGCTTGTGGGATATAACCTTATAAAAAGAATCAGTGGAGTAGTAGATGTGGAGCGGTGCGTGTTTAGCTATAGAAGCGGACAGGAGAAAATGTTCGATGACAAATGTTATATTAAAAATGCGCAAGCTGCGCAACAAAGAACATTGTTAGAAAGATACCTCAAAGAAAACAACAAAAATAGGATTTTCTCAAGTGATCATAAAGATAATTGGAACAATTCCCGGAGTAGTGAAAATGAAGATAAGTTTTCCCAATTTCAGTTGTCGAGTGTAAATGAGAGCTTGGTATCAAGGGATACTGAGAAAGCCAGCACTGATTCAAGTAAAAAGTGTTTTCGCATAAACCATTCTTCAGTTGAAGACGGTGAAAAAGATTACATAAACATGCTTGATACAAAATAAAAAAATTTGATTTTAAGGGAACATGAAAACATTGACATGAGTCTACCGTTTAAAACGGATATTAAATGTGAGATACGGGTGAATAAAAGTGAACCCATTTATAGTAAGCAGTATCCATATCCTCAATCAGCGAATTCATTTGTGTTGGAAGAAGTCAGTCGAATGTTAAAAAATAAAACAACAAGGGGAAGTAGAAGCGCATATAACTCGAATGCGTGGGTGGTACCAAAGAAAGGATTAAATCCCGATGGGTCGGAGAAACAAAGACTTGTCATCGACTACAAAAAGTTAAACCAGTTTACAATTCCAGATAGATACCCAATGCCTAACCCGTCAGTTATTTTGACTAATCTCGGAAAGACGAGCTATTTTTCTACTATAGATTTGGAATCTGGATATCATCAAATTTTAATGAAAGAAGAGGACATAGAAAAAACGGAATTTTCAATTAATAATGGAAAATATGAATTTTTCAAAGGGCTATGGACAATATACTTCGAGATCACATAGGAAAGATATGCCACGTTTATATTGATGATATCATTATTTTTTCAAATAATGTTGAAGATCATTATAAGCACCTAAAAACAATAAATGATGTGTTGAAGGGCGCTCACATGAAAATTAAACTTGAAAAGTCTAAAGCACATGGTGTTATAAAAACAGATCCAAAAAAGGTTGATGCTATTGTTAAATACCTCGTTCCAGGAAATGTACGTGAACTAAGAGCGTTTTTAGGGCTGACAGGATACTATAGAAACTTTGTCAGAAATAATGCGACTACTGCCAAACCGTTAACAAAAATTTTGCAGGGTCCGAATGGTAGAGTTTCGAAGCACCTCTCAAAAAAAATTGTTTTGAATCTGGATGATGATGCCATAAAAGTTTTCGACAGCTTAAAAAACCACTTAAGGTCACAAATAGAGTTATCACTGCCAGATTATGAAAAAATTTATACTAACAACTGACGCATCTAATGTTGCAGTTGGAGCAGTTCTTTCGCAAGAGGGAAACCCGATTATATTTATATCCAAAACACTAAACGAAACCGAACGTAATTACGCAACCAACGAAAAAGAATTGTTTGCTATTGTTTCGGCACTGAATAATTTAAGAAATTATTTATACAGAGTGGTAGACATTGAGATTCACACAGACCATCAACCATTGTCTTTTGCTATGTCAGCTAAAAATCCAAATTCTAAAATGAAAAGGTGGCATTCGTTTATAGAGGAATTTTCGCCTAAAATAGTTTATAAACCAGGTAGTACCAATATAGTGGCGGACGCACTCTCTCGTGTTGTTATAAACAATCATATAACAGAAACTGATCATTCTGAGGATGAGAATACTGATAGCGGCACAATACACTCTGCAGAAAGTAGCTTTAGTAATGTCATTGAACAAACAAAAAAACCACTTAATCAATTTAAGCAGCAACTGCTTCTATCTAAAAACGTTTTTGCTATTCATGAAACGATTGAGGTTTTCGGGAAAATACAGAGTGTGGAATATGATACCGTGGAAAATATTCAACCCAATATAACAACAGCAATTCATTGCACACTGGAAGATTTATACGAAGTACAAAATTCAGTGAAACAGAATTTTGCGAATAAGTTTTTGTTTATCAAAGTGTTTGTAGCTGATGTAACAAACAAAGAAGATCAGGCGGTAATAGTGGAAGAAAGTCATTGTAGAGAGCATCGAGGAGTCGATGAAAACTTTAGGCAGATTTCGAGACTATACTATTGGCCCAAAATGATTGGAAAAGTAAAAGAGTTCATACGAAATAGTGATGTTTGCAATTAAAACAAGTATAACAGACACCCTGTAATTATTCCGATAGGAGAGGCTCCTATACCTATAGAGCAGTGGTCGGCACGGCCTATGCACGCGTGTATAGGGATTAGCGACGTCGACACACGTCATGTGTTATACACAAAACGCATGCATGTGTGCGTGCTTTTTGTACTGAAATTTTCTCTGCCGCAGTGACGTATGCGACGCTGACGTTGCTCGACGTCAACAACAACAACAAGAGCCGAAGCCACGCACAATCAACTGCGTGTCTGTTGCTTAGCAACGTAGAGCAACGTCAGTGTCGCATACGTCACTGCGGCAGAGAAAACTTCAATACATACGCAAAAAAAAAATGTGAGTGTATTTTGTGCCGACCACTGCTATAGAGGAAGGACAGCAACTACATCTTGACATTTTTTACGCACAGAAATTAATGTTTCTGTCATGTCTCGACGCGTATTCAAAATTTTTGGTTATAAAGGAAATTAAAGATAAATCAAACATGGAAGCTAAGGTTTTGAATTTGCTGCAAATGTTTCCGGATGCGAGATCCATTGTTCTGGATAATGAGCCAAGTTTTATTTGGGAAGTAAATTCATATGTTGACTTTTTTTTTGCTTGTTTAAGCTCATATCTAAAGGACGCCTTTGCCTTATTATATTTTCTTGAGTAATGCATCTATTTAATTTATTCCAAGCTTTGTTTTTTTCTTTTTTAAAAGTAAAAAGTTTTTGGTATGACAGCGTGAGCATTTTGAATTATTATTTTGTTAATATTTGCTGCCTCTTTGTTTACCTCGTCTGATACAGATGTATTATTCTTTGCTGGCACAATTGATCTTTGGAATAATTCCCAATTTGAGTTTATCATAAAGTGACAGAAGAATAGGAAATTCATTTGTTCTGTGTGATAAATCTATGAAGTTTATATCCTCTTTTGTTATGACTTGCTGAGCCCCATGTGGTGTGTCAGCTATTTAAATTGCGGATCTATAGCTAATCGGGAGTGTATTTTCTAAATTTCTTGAAGTCAAATCTCTGCTTGGGAAATCGCAAAAATGCAAAATTTTGTTTCTGAACAGATTTCGGCAGCAACTGCTTCAACTTCGTCGCTAATATGTAGTTCTTTAAATTGAATAGATTTGTGTATGAGCAAAGCTGCTCCACCGAATCTATTCTTTGGAATATTCGTTAGCATATGATAGTTGTTTGCTGTAAGAAATGGACTGGAGGGTTGTATATGGGTCTCTTGTAGCGATATAATATTAGAAGAGTTGGTTTCAATGAGAATAAGAAGTTTGCTGTAGTTGTTTGTGTAGCCTTTGATATATATACGTGATTGGGTAGTTTGTGTCGTTTCTCTCGATATTCCATATTGTCGGAACTATTGTCTGTCTCTTGAGTTTTTTTGTGTAAGAGTCTTACTTAATTTAGCTGCTATTGATGTGCTGGGCCGCACTGTATCCGAGGTGGTTCCTAGGTCGTCGTACTTAATGGTCTTCCTTGCCGTGACGTTTGGTGGTAGTTGTTGTGTCAGCGTTTGTTTTCGTTTTAGACGACTTAGTTACGCTTGCGTAAGTTACGTGGCCGCTTTGGTGTCTTTAGTTATATATTTCTTTTCTATAGAAGTGTGGTTGTCAACATGGCAGGTTGCTGATGTTTCAATTAATGCATCTGATTTTGTGTGAGCAGGTATTGTTGGTATTATCACTAATGCAGAGCGGGGCAAAAAGAGAGCGGTCTGCCGTAAGTGCCCGAACAAAAATTGCCCGTTTGGGCTATGGGCCGCCCAGTTCTGCACTAATGTGACTTTGGGAGCCGCAATTTTTGCAGGTTTTTTAATTTTTACATATTTTTAGTGTATAGCCAAAGCGTAGACAACGATTGCAACAAATTGGTGTTGGAACGTCGGACGTTTGTTTTCTCATAGCCGATCATGATATGCTCCAGGAGGACAGTTGAGTTGAACGTTAGGATTAGTAGTCCTGTTTCTGTAAGGTTTCCATCTACTTTCCTCATTATTTTCTTTACCAACGTAACATTTTGGTTTGCCAGTTCAGTTTTTCTTCTTCTTCTATTTCACGCAGGTCGTTCGAGTAGAATTGTTTGAATTGTTGAATGAGCGATGTTTTGATACTGTAATTGACATATCGGCAGTAAAGTGAGTTATTTTCAAAAGTTTGTTTCGTTTGTTTATCATCGTAACCAAATTTGGCTCTCGGATTTTTTTTTTCAGTTCCCAAGCACTGTACCAAATTTGATCAAAATCGGTTGGCTAAATCATATAGTCCCCATAAGACGGATCGGTCGAAAAACGTTTTTCGTGTAAAATTCGTCTATTTTCGCTTGTATATGAAAATATCGAAACCAAATTTGACAAATAAATATCTTTTTGTGTGGTGGAACAGGGTTTCCCAAAAGTTGTCCGCGCCCGACTCTAACGTACACCATCTTTTTTTAATAGCATAGTACGCACATACTGAAAATGGAATTTTTATTTGAGCTACGTATAAAAAATATATAGTATAATTACTTGGGCTCTTTGTCCGTTTTAATGCTTTTTTGAACTTATTGGTTTCAAAGCCGACTTGCGGCCCTGTTATTAATATAGTACTCGTATAAACCCTTCCATCTCGCTTTCTTGCGGTTGAAGCTCCAAGAAGATGATGATGATGGTGATAAAGTGAACGTGGCGCCACCTGTGCCAGGCCAACGGCAAACTTTTAAGCCAACGAAACCAAAATAAAATATTTTAAACATATAGAAGCAAATTGCGCCGTTCAGGCATTTGGTTTAAGGGCGAAATAAAAGTTGGCCATTATGTGTGTGTGTTTGTACGTGTGTGTGTGTTTCCCTGGCTTATCGCGCAAACTCGCAAAAGCAACAGTAAACGACCTGACGTCCCAGTGGCGTAGATAAGGGGATTTAGGCGGTCCCCCATTCCCAATTAAGCTGTAAAAATATTTTAAATTTGATAAAAGTCTAGCTTCTTTAGAAAAAAAATTTAGACTGCTTAGCTCAGAAAAAAGTATAGATATATTTTTTTTTGTCAAGAGAAACGTTTACTTTAGTAACCAAGTTTTCGGAGCACAGAAACGCAATATAAATTTTTGAATTTTTTTGTATATTTTTTAATTCATTTTTTTACCAAAGATATGAAAAGAAGCATGAACTCGTTGGAATAGAATGTGTGTTAAATACTTAAGCTGCAACTATTTGTTAAATTATGTAATTATTTGGCCGTTCTCCGGAAAACGAATCCGAATTTTTATTCGAATTCTTTTTGAAACCGAATGTTTGGTGCAAGATGAATTAAAACGAATCGGCAAAATAGTTTCGTTCGTCGTGTTTAATCAATATATATTGTTGGTAAGGTAATATTTTTGTGTAATTTTATTTAAAAGACAGAATAATAAAGAACTAAAAATATTCTAATTAAAATGAAATATAAACAACATATAATGGTAAAAAGATGCAGAGCTCAGGTTTCGATACTTTTTTGGTGTGCCACTGTGTGCAGTTTTCAAGTACTTATTGAATTTAGTTAAAAATAAGATCTTGACGTGAATGCAGTGGAAAGGGACTCAAAATATAAAATATACGCAATTCCCGAGGAATGTTTTTTTATTTTTTCTGATAATCTACTAGGTATATTTATTTATTAATATTGACAACTTTAAACATTTGTAAATCCGTGTCTTATAAAAAGCCACCTACGCCCCTAATGCAAGAGGGAGAGATACAGCTAGTGATGGGGATTTTTCGTCCTGTTGCTTTTGGCAAGATTTGCCCCAGAGTACGACGTCAGAGCATCGCATACAGAAGAGAAAAGTGGGACAACCAAAGCCAGGGAAATAATTTTTGCACCCGCGCTACAACAATAGACAGTGTGCAGGAGCAAGAGAGACAGCAACAAACAACGGGCAAGACTACACAGCGCGAAAAGCTTCCGAAAAGTAGCAGCAACAGCTTCGTTTGCGTTTTTGTTTTCGTTTAGTTTCAGTTTTACTTTGGAGTTGCTTGCGTGCGGACATTGTAAACGCTCTGCGAGCTTTCACACACACAAGCGTGCTCTTTTTTTTTTTAACTATAACGTCACTTGCTCTCAGTTATTCGTCAGTCGTCAGGCATCAGTTGATGATAGTAAGTCAGCCGCTCCCTCGAAAAAATTCATAGGTACCGACTGCTCTAACAGCGTCTTGGACTGAAACTGAGCCACTTTTTTTTTTGCTTTTTTTTTTTTAACATAAGTATATATATTTACTACACGCGCTTTTGTAGTACACGTAGGTATTCGCAATTTGACTTAGTCCTTACTATGGCCAATGTTGTTGTTCAGTATAAAGCTACAACATGGTCATTCACTTGGCTACACAGCGGCAACATGGAAGCAAATTATTTATAAAGCGCAGCCGCCGCATCAGCAACTAGTAAAAAAATAAATAAATAAATAGATAAAAAAGAGAGCACAAACTCAAACCTCGCTAGAAAACTAAGAAAAAGTTAGCGTATAAATGAAAAGTGAAACTGTCGTCGTTGTTGTTGTTGTCGTCATCGTGAGATGTAAACACGCCAAAGTAAATATGTTTGCATTAGAGCATAGGGAGACTAAGTGAAACGTTATTAATAATACGCATCACAGCATATTCCTTTATTATCATTATGTATATGCATATGTATGTGCATATATTCCCATGTGTATATACAGTATTATATATGTGCATGCACGCGTGTCTCTTCTTGTGTGTGTGAGTAAAACTCAAGCAAGTAAATAGACAGATAAAATACGTTACTCTTTTTTTTTACGCGCGCGTGTTGTGTTTGTGTGTGCGCGCGCTTATTAAAATATATACTACTCTGCGGCATGTGTATGTGAGTACATAAAAGCTCACTACTCACTCCATAACACATTGTGGCGAAGATAAAAAGCATTAAAGACATACGAAGCGCAACAATTGTAGCCATCAAAATGGTGCAAACCAATGCAGGTAAATCATAAATATCACATAATGTCAATACATTAAAAGATTTTGCTCAATAATTATATATGAAAATATACAAAATTATCTGCCGGCATTCGTTATTGCCGTAAAAGCGAACTAATAAATAATAAATGTTAAGCCTTAATGTATGCAATGCAATTTTTTCGAAACTAAATTACGTATACGTCGTCGCGAACATTTTAAACGCTTTCAATGTATGTATTGAATATATGTATATCTACATATATATATATTGTCAATATACGAATATAAAAATCCAATGTACTTAATCCAAAGCAAGCGAACGTAAACTGTTTTAAAAACTTGGTTTTTTATGCTTTGTAGCAAAAGTTTGTGCAAACGTAAATTATATATAGAAGAAGATACCTTAGACCCTTCAAGGTTACCTAGACATGTCCGTCCGTCTGTCTGTAGCAACCAAACCTTCGAGTTACTACTACTATTGTCCTCTTCCCCCAGTGGAGCATAGGGCCTCGACGATTCTCTTAAATCTAACTTTGTTGGGTGCTGCTGTGCAGATTTCATTCCACGTATATCGTGCTTCAGCTAGTTCACTCTCGACAGTTCTTCGCCTCGTTTTCGCTGGTGCACCAGGTCTTCTACTGCCTTGCGGATTCCATGTTAAAGCTTGTCTGGCGATATAACTTCTAGGCTGTCTGAGTGTGTGGCCAATCCACTTCCACTTCCTTTGCTAAGAATATCATCTAACGCAAGGATGAAGAGCAAGGGCCGCAGTATGCACCCTTGTCGTAAGCCTGTTTTGATGTCAAAAGGCTGTGAGAGTTGGTTTTTGTGGATCACGCGACACTTTACATTGTGGTAGACTCCCCTTAAAAGAGCTATAATCTTTTCTGGCATTCCGCTTCTGGACAGTGCTGCCCAAATGTACGGTCTTCTCAAACTATCAAAGGCTTTTTTAAAATCTAGGAAAGCCGCATATATTGGTACTCTAAATTCATTGCACTGCTCTCAGATAATCCGGACATTATTTATCAAATCCACGCATGATCTGTTCTTGCGGAATCCATGCTGGTTCTGTCTTAGGTTAGCGTCTGCTACGGCGGAAATTCTGTTTTGTATGATCGCTGCAAAGATTTTGCTCGGGATCGGCAATAAGCTTATTGTAAAGTTGTTACAATCGTTTGTATCTCCTTTTTTGGGTATATTCACTAGTAGCGCTTCATTCCAGCTGTCAGGTATAGTTTCTGACTCCCAAATCTTTTTCATAATTGGCCACCATATATCAACAGAAAGTGAAACATCGCATTTTAATAGTTCTGCGCATAAGTTGTCTGCACCTGGAGCTTTATTATTCTTAAGTTTGATTATTGCCTCTGTGACCTCAGCACTAGTTGGGGGATTTACATTGACGCATTGAAATGGACGTGCATGTACTCGTGTACTTGGCGACTCGTCTTCGCTTGTGGTATCTGAGTCGGGGGTTGTTTCTGATGGATTATTCAGTACTTCTTTAAAGTAACGTATGAGCTGTTTTTTGGGGTCTGTTATGTTATGTTAGCGGGTTTCTCCCCGCTATAACTGGTGCCAGACAACTCTCTTGTGATTGAGTAGAGTTTTCTCAAATCACCACTGACAGTGGCTGACTCAGCTATTGTGGCTTTATCATCTACCCATTTTCTCTTGTCGCGTCTACAGCACTTTTTGATGGATTCACACATTTGTGTGTATTGCTGTCGCAAGTGTCTTTTCGTATCCTCGCTGATGTTTTCGATAAGTATTCTCTGTTTAACTTTAGCTCTATTTTGCACCATGTCCCAAGTTTCCTGTTGCATCCACGGTTTTCTTTTGTTATTTTTGCGACCAAGCGCTCTATAACCACTTTCTTGGTAGAGTTTTGTGGCTGTTTTCACCATCTCACCTACATTTAATGCATTTTCCATGGTATCGGCAATAGCTTCATAGCCAGTTCGAACATCCGAGCAGAATTGCTCTACGTATTGCGTTCTCTTAAGCTTTTCAGTGTCCATTCTTTGTGGTCTTGTATTTTCACCTTTCTTTACAGTTGCTAGTTCTATTCTCACTTTTCCACGAATCATGTGATGGTCACTGCCAATATCTGCTCCCCATTTTGCTCTTACGTCTAAAAGGGCGGATAGCCACTTCCGATTAATCATAATATGGTCGATTTGGCTCTTAACTGTAACATTCGGCGCCACCCTTGAATTTTTGTGGGTTGCCTTGTGTGGGAACAATGTTCCTCCAATTATTAACTCCCTGTCGGAACATAATTCGAGTAGCCTTGACCCATTATCGCTTCGTGTACCTATACCAAATTTTCCCATTTGTTGTTCGAAACCTGTATTATTGTCGCCTACTTTAGCGTTTAGGTCTCCAAGTAATACAACAATATCGCTTCTGCTTGTGTGCGCATTTATGCAGCCATTGAGTTGATCGTAAAACTCGTCTTTTGCTTCGCAGCTTTGAGTTTCAGTTGGCGCATAGCAATTAAAAATGATCAATTTTCGAGCTCGGGTGTTGATTTTTAGTATGATTATACGATCATTTATTGGTTTCCACTCTATTAAGCATATAGCTATTTGCGATGATATTAAAAAGCCAACTCCACTCGTATGCCCTTCATTTTCTGGTCGCCCTGAGTACATAAAAACGCTGTCTGCATCGGTTAACTGGCCGAATCCGTTCCATCTGCACTCTTGAATAGCAAGTATGTCAATTTTAAATTGTTTTCTTAAACGTCTCAGTTGTTCTAACTTCCCGCACTCTTATAACGTTCGCACATTCCATGTTCCTAAAAATATTTTTTCCTTTATTCCCAAACGAGAGTTTTGATTTATTTCAATCATTTCGGTTTCATTCATCAGGTTGGTATCATGACGTGAATTTTGCACCTCCAAAACCGATGTGCTTGCTTCCGTAGCAGAGGGATTTGTGTTACCCCTTGGAGTAGTCAATCCATTTACGTTTGCACCTTGCCGTTTGATACCTTTGAAATAGTTCGGGCAGTTTACTCTATGAGTGATGAGCTCAAAGACCTCCCATTTTAGTTTCCGCCGCTTCTAACATGAAGAACAGACGCGGTTTGGAGCCGCTCCACTGAAGTACAGACGTACTGCATATTATGAACGCACCTCACATGGAGAGCAGATGTTATATTTAGGCCATATGCATGCATGGCCCCCACCTTCTTCATCTGCTACGCCCCGCAGATGCGGCTTGCATTGCCCAGTTTGCGCCCGTCAGCTGCTTAAGCACTCTCTGACTTCGAGGAGCCTGAAGATTGGAGGTTGGCTTGGGGAGCAAAGTCGTTCGCCAAGTTAAACAATGAGTCGCTACCCCTAGGCCCTTTTGTAAACCAACACCTTCGAGTTATATCCCTTATTATTTCACAGAAAACAAGTTTATTTACTTTGTCGATATTAGGGTTATATTTAGTAAATACCTATATGTTAAAAAAAAAAAGTTTCGATGTGGGTGTGTTTATTAGGATCACATGAATATTCTTACTTAAATTGGTTAGAACAGGTAGATATTAAATTATTTTAACAAAACTTCATCTTCTAAAGGAATATACGCACCAGCGGATAAAGTTTCGAGCCTCCAGCTTTTAAAGTCTCAGAATTTTAGGCGTTCATACAGACAGTCATGGTTGAATCGCTACCCGAGGTTATAATAAGCATTTTGGTATAAAGGCCTTTGGGTTTGGCGTACGTTTACGAAGATATCGTAACGGAAGATTTTTTGAAGAATTTCAAACTTTTTAGTCAAATATTAGGTACTAATTTAAAATTCGACTACTACTGTGTCCAAGAAGTAAGGTGACATTTGAATTTAAACTGCGCGCGCCAAAATTAGATTTGGAGAAATTTTGTTTTCAGGTTGGAAGGACTGTCTTTGTCATCTATGCCAAGTAACACGTCAAAATATTCATTAGTGTTTACTTAGGCTTCGTTTTTGTGAGCTGCTAAAAGGGAATTTTTTTCGATTTTCACAATGTAAGTATAAATTGAATTTTTTGGAAAAAAAGGCGTCGCGTTGAAGTGTGTGAAACAATGCTTTCTGACTTAATTGAGAAGATACTGGAGATGAGACTTGGATCTATGCTTATGACCCCGAAACAACCGATCAATCGAGCGAATATTGTGCCAAAGGTGAGGCTAGACCAAAAAAACCGCGCCATAGTCGCTGAAAAATCAAGGTCATGTTGACTTTTTTCTTCGATTATCGTGGTGTTGTGCGTTATGGGTTCCTCCCGCCGAGTCAAACTGTCAACAAGGAATATTGTTTGAGCGTTATGCGTCGTTTGAGTGAAGCTATTCGCCAAAAGAGGCCGGAATTGTGGCGTGAGTTGTCACGTCATGGTTTTTGCACCATGACAATGCAACGCCTCACACTGCATCAATTCTTCTTGACCATTTCGCCAGAAACTCAACCCATACCGTTCCACAACCACCGTTTTCGGCTGATATGGCACCGTGCACTTCTGGCTATTCAACAAACTCAAAAGACCGCTCCGGGGACACCGTATTGAGTCGATAGAGGAGATTCAAGCCGCGTCGAAGAGAGAGCTGAAGGCCTTCCCGGAAATCGATTTTAAAAACTGTTTAGAAGATTGAAAAATCCGTTGGCATTAGTGCACTGTATCAGGGCGGGATTACTTTAAAGGCGATGAAATTGATTTGGACAAATAAATATTGATATTTCAAAATAAATGCAGTGTCACCTTAATTTTTGGTCACAGCAGTACATGTATGGAAGTACGCCCAATTCTTTTTTTACACGGACTGTTTTTACACGATTTAGAAATTATTATTATTTTCATTTCATTCGATTTAGCGCGATTAAAATAGCTTTTTGATTATAATTTTAGAGACAAATATTTTTAATAAACTAATCTTTTAGAAATTTAGTTAGGGAATTACCCTTTCTAATTTATTTTCATACAAGCTTAAGGAATTTTTTCTTGTCTTTTTTTACACGGATTTTTCTGGAACGTATCTACCTACCGTGTAAAACCTGATTTGGTGTACTGTTATACCCGACCTAGATCCACCCAATTTAGTAAGCAGCTTAATGAGGCCCACGACTTTTTTTTGGAATACCTGTGCCCAATTTGATCGAAATCGTTTAATTTATTTATCTTTTTTTGTGAGTCGTCCGCGGTCAACTTTAACGCTCGCCATTTTTTTTATATTGCATATCGCTGAAGCCATCGGTTTGTTTCCGAAAATTATTTATCTATATAAGCACATAGGGTACTCCACAGGCAAATTACATTAGAGCTCTAAGTCTTGTTCTTTTTTGACAATAGCTATTATATACGTCCCGTCGGTGGCGTAGTGGTAGCGTACTTGCTTTACAAACCGAAGGTCGGTGGTTCGACCCCGCAGCAGCACTGGTACATTTGCCTAGCACTGGCATCGCTAGCTCAAAGACGCTATTTGCCCAAGAAAGTCTCTATTAATTCGGTTTCGGCTATAAACTGTAGGTCCCTGTTCTCTTAGAACAGTTATTAATAGAGATCCGCAATGCTCCGTCCAGGGGCGACTGACTAAATTGTCAGTCAGGGAAATTATATATATTATATACGTTTGGGTTTCTTAATGTTATTTATGCCCGAGAGGTACAGCCTATCTTTAATCCAATACAGAGCGGGAATGGAAGTTTCTGACAGAATTTTCTCTGTAACCATGCCGCTTTCGTGAGTTTATTCACTACGTTATGGTGCACAGATTGTCCGTGGTGCTTGCTTGTCTGCTGAAGCAGTGTACCTTAAGCCGTAGGTATAGCAAGATAAGTTGGCTGCCACGCTGCCATTTCACAGAAAGATACCAAAAACAGTAATCAAGCACAAACGAAGGAGAGAGAATTGTCCCACTTACACTATCCACTCGAATGTGAATTGAAACCTTATGGGCACATTGGTTCATTGCATGCAATGAATTTAATAAGGTGCCGCAAAGAAGCAGTAAACTGGTTCATGTTTTGTATGGTAGCTTTGAGAAATAGCGAACCAAATTTGGCCAAACTTCACACAAATGCTTAGTCTAAAACAAAATACAACAGACATAATTTGGGCACGATATTTTCAAAAATAAAAATTTTTTCCTGATTTTATGTGTTTCATATTAGTCAACAAATTTATTTAACGTTTGATCAATATTGGTCCACTATTTTATATAGCTATTTTAGAGAGAAACTATTAATGAATCATGGTCACAAGGTATACATATGCAGTGTTGCGTGTTTTTTTAAGTCTTGTATGATCTTTGGCCCGAACTTCCTCACAGATGACGATGAGCTGAAGCGCATAAACTGCTTGATAGCAGTCCTGAAGATTGTGCATTTTAGAAACAGAATCCGACAGACATATTAAAGATGTTCGAAAGGTAATTGTATATCAAAGAAAAGCTAAGCATTTATTTAGCTGCATAATCAGGTGGTCGTTACATGGTAGAGTAGCGATTCGTAGTTAGGTGACAAAATAGCTAGAGTCCTATAGAGTATATAAAGTTATATTAAAGCGACTTCTGCGAGACAGGAAATTTTCGTTTTGTTGTAAAAACTTTTATCAATGAAACTCAATTGCTCTCATAAATGGGATGGTCAGATAGCCACGAAACTGAAATAATGCAAGTAGGCGTTTGTTTATATAACGTTGTATTTTTGCTCTCCTGTGTGCTTCTACCCACAACTTGGTTCTTGTTCTGGCAATGATGACGACAGCAATGTAACCTCTTTATTTAGTTATTAGTGCGGCAGCTGATGTTGTTAAGTTGATAGTAAGTAACTTGCTGTAAATTGCTCAATTATTGTGCTCGTACAACACCGCAGCGCCCCGACGTAATTTCATACTCCATCCTAAGGACTGCAGACTCCGGATGGCTGCTCGTGCTCTGGTCCACGTCTGGCCACAAAGCCGTGAGTGCCAGAGGTGTGGTTTATTTTATCATACCATTTCAGCCATATCGGCCAAGTAGCAAGTGGTTAGCCTGAGCGCCAACATTTTGCTGACTTGTCATAAGTATTTATTAAAATGTTGAGGCTTAGATGTGAGTTATTAATCCTGGACAGCATTGTCAGCATTGCGGCGTCCTAGTTGCCATTTCATAAACGCACTAGACGTAGGTACAGTAAAAGCTGGAACTTATGATAGCTCTCTATGGATTTTATTACACCGTAATCATTATAAAAACCTTTTAATGACAATTAATGTTAATTGGTAAGTATATGAACTAATCGCTTTTTGTTCAGCTGGCATAGTTCAATTTTTGATTGCCTGATACAAGTAGTTTCATTACTTTAAGTTTTTTTACCCAGCGGGTCAGTGCTATAATTGTTACATCTATAAAAAAAGATGGCGTACGTTAAAGTCGGGCCTAGAGGACTTTGGGATACTCTGTACCACCGCAATTAAGTCCAATATAAAAACAGTCGAATTTTGCACCAAACATTTTATTTTGACCGATCCGTCCTATGGGGGCTATATGTATAGTAGAGTCAACCGATTTTGATAAAATTTGGTTCAGTGCTTGGGAACTATAAAAAACTTTCAAACGTGAAGTTTGATTACGATATCTTCATAAACAAACGAAATACTATGTCATATAGCCCCCATAGGACCGGTCGGCCAAAAAATCGATTTTTGTACAAAATTTTGTTTCGTTTGTTTATGAAGAATCGTAACCAAATTTGACAATCAAATGTCTTGTAGAGTTCTTAAGCAATGTACCGAATTTGATTGCAATGTGATGGTAGAGGGTATCCCGAAGTCGTCCGCGCCCGACTTTAACGTACACCATCTTTAGTCTTATTTTCAACCCATATTTTGGACCGTTAAAAAAAAAAGTGTTCCGGAAAGCGTCCGTTTTTGGTTTCAAAATGTCCCGAAATGTCACTATTGAAAAAGTCAAATGTCCCCGAATGCTCAAAAATTGTATGGTCACACTAGGTATAACTGAAGGCGGAACGTTGCACAGTGGCACAGCAGCCGCAAAAGCGTTGCAAAAATCGATTTTGCGATGAAATCATTTTGTAAAAGTAATACATGCATCTTATTTAGAATTTCCCAGGGATCAAGAAAATTAAAACTTTATTCAACTCGAATAAATAGTTTAGTTGCTACAGCCGCTCAAAGTGTAGTATATTTTCAACTTTGAAAAAAATCGGAATTTTTTGAATAAAAGTGCGTGTTTAAGATCGTTTTGTAAAAAAACTACGCAACCAATCCATATTTTCTTCGATTCTATGAAAAGGTATATGAAATTTAAACATAAAAGAGAAAAAAATGACTTCGTATCTTTTCTGGTTTTTTCAATACTACCGTTTACCTGAACCACTATATTTGAACCACTTTTTCAACTTTGGAAGAAAATAATTCAAATTATATTTTTTTATATTTTTTAGTTTTAACATAAATACGTTTGTTATCAATTTATTTACCTTCTCTATAAATTTTGTGTCCGCCTTAATCCAGCTGTGGCTGTAAGGCCACTAGAAGTGCAGAAACCCAACTCAAAAAAATGCTACCGCAGGTAAAAGAAGAAGAAGAACACGCAGTAGATGCATCCACTAAATTAAGAGATGTTTGCTTATATTGGTACTTGACAATAAAAAAGCACCTACCTGTGACATTTCAAAAAAGCAAGATTAATTATTATTAAGAGAAATGCAAATTCTTTGCATTTTTAGGTAGTTGAACTGAAAACATACGGATAGGGATGTAACCTTTCCCTTTATAATGTTAGCTACCAACTAAAAAACATTTAATGTAACTACATTTTTACCTGTTACGCGTTTTGTGAATTAAGGATTAAACCTTGTATATATTTGCCTGAATATTTCAAAAATTTGGATAATTCCTTATTTAAAGCGGGAAATCTGGAATTTGGTACTTCACCATTGCATGCCAGAATTAGATGCATGGAGTTTATTTTGAAGCTTGCATACACTTTTCCGCAAGTTAACGAATCCTTTGAAGACAACACACCAGACAAAAAAAAACAAAATATCAGGAAAAGCAAAATTCAAGACGATTTCTTTAATCGACTTGGACTGATAGTCGACCGCCCCAAATATGGACACGGTAACTCAAACGATGGAAACTCATCACGAAAATTCTTTGCAGAAAAAAAAATGACATTAGAAAAAACTGGAGTAGATGATGAAATTATCAAAAGATTGGGGGTTATTTTAAACATTATGAACTGCAAGGAAAACATTAACGGCAGCAGATAATGAATATGCCACCAAGACTACAGAGCTGTTAATGGAAAAATATCCAGGACAGAAACTGACTCCTACGCCTCACAAAATTTTGGCACATGGCCAAACTATAATTGAATATCATTGCCTACCCATTGGGGAGATGTCAGAAGAAGCCCAGGAATCGAGAAACATGGATTTTAAAAAATTCAGAGCTATGAATACATGTAAAATATCACGATCAAGGGAAAACGAGGATCTTTTTAATATGTTAGCAGCCTTTTCAGATCCACTAGTTTTATCCCTTAGACAAGTGAGATCCAATACAGAATTAACAAGTAGTTATTCAAAAGAAATGTTAAGTCTTTTGGATATTCCTTCAAATGTAAACGTGGATGATTATTTAACAAAAAACTACTGATAAGACAAATTATGTAACATATTATAATAAAAGAGCATTGTTAAATTAAATTTATTGACTGAAATATAAAATAATGAACAAAAAAATTTATCAGCAAAATTTCTTTTCAAATGAACAAAAAAAATATTTAGGTACATATTTTTCAATGGCAAATGTTGCACAGGCAACAAAATTCAACTTCCACAGCTTATTGCCCAGCACTCAGATATCGTGTCACAATGCATGGGTACTTGTTTTAAAGCCTGAACATTTTTCTTTCAATTAAAATTTAATTCATAAAAATATTTCAATTGGTTTAGAAAATATGTATATATTTTTCAATGGCAAATAGTGCAAAAGCAACAAAATCCAACTTCCACAACGTATTGCGCAGCTTTCAGATATCGTCTCACCATGTTTGAGAACTTATTTTAAAGCCTGAATATTTTTCTTTCAACTACAATTTATTTCATTAAAATATGTCTATTGGTTTAGAAAATATGATTTTTGCAACGATTTTTCGGCTTCCGTGCCACTGTGCGTTGTTTGAATTTGATCAACCCTTTTATATCGTAGGATCTATGACACCGATTTTGTCTACTGTAAACATGGGACCTGGGCGGGAATCCTGACCGTACTGATTTTTTTATATTTTTTTTTTTAACAAATTGTTAACTTTTTTCCAAAATTTTAAGGTAGTTTTTTTTATCATAATTACGTAGAGTCAAAGATTGATGCAGTTTATGGGCAAAGGGGGTGATATTGCTACAAAGATGTAAGCTCTGTTGTATTTGTCCGATTTCGTTAATTTTTGACAAACAAACGCACGCCTCCTTTTGTCCGTTACATATATTGCACAAATCTAGTAAACGCTTCGTACCTATAGGTCAGTCTCTCAATTTACATAACTCGCGAGGCTATTGCGGTTCTTGCTCTCTCGTGCGCTTTTGCTTACTACGCTGTTTACTCACATAAATAAATAATTGTTTGTAGTATGAGTTTTGCCAACCACTGCATAGGTACAGGGTATAAAAATTGGTGAGTGATATTTAGTATTATAGAATATTGGAACAGAGACGAAAAGTCTAAAAATGAAAAGTCCAATTTTCAGTTATAGATAACTCGATAAAAAATCGAAATTTTGAAATAAAATGTGACATGGTTACTATTGGCTAGCAGCTATACCAAATATGTAAAATCATCAAAATCGTAGATATCGAGGAACAAAGTGGCCCGCTTCACTTATTTTTACCGATATGCATTTATTGCATCGCCACCGCACTAAAACAAAATAAATAAAAATCTAAACAAATTTCGTTTTGGGCTGGTTTATTAGAGTTTGGTGATTCTAGCTTATTTTATACCATAATTACGTATAGTCAAATATTGATGCTGTTTATAGGCAAAGGGTTGTGATGTCTTCTGCTCTATGCGCTATGCTTTTCACAAATTTACTATACCCTTTGAAGGTACGGAAAACCACTCCGACGATAATACATCCTGTGCTTAGCAACACTAAAGGTATCTGTTATCCTGTTTGGGTCTTATGCAAATAAGACCCACATATTTAAGCTTTTTCTTGGTATTTAATACTTCACTTACTACTTACAAAAGCCTCCTTTGCTCTTTGTTTAATCTCAAGCTCACTTTGGAATTAATTGCTCCTAAAAGTATGTAGTCATGCTTATATCAAATCGTATATTAAGATGAAAACAATAGCCAAGCAGGTCGTAAGTTTCTGTATAAGAGACTGCATTTTTGAGCATCTGATTTTGCAGCTGGAATTTTAAATAGGAAATTCATTCAAGTAGCTTATTGTTAGTTCATATTTGCAAAACTTAATTTTCCATTTAGCAAAGGCTTAACTTATTTGGCAACAGTACAGGCGTCTGCATGTCCGTCAGATAAAATTAATTGTGTACCCTGACACCATGGATAAGCACAATGACTATCAAATATATGGACAGAATATTTTGATGGGTGACACTTTTGCTGTATCAAACCTGAGCATTAAACTAAAGACCTCCTTCTGGAGCTTTCTTAGCTAATGAAGCAAATTGCCAACGGCCTGTACACGATGGCTTTTGAATTAAGTACAAATGTAGCTAGAAAAAGTTAGATAACGATCATTAAAAGCTTCATTTAACTTTTTCATATGGCCTAGAAGAAATATAAATGTTTGAGTGTATGTTAAAACGATCAGTACAATGAAAATCATTGATTAGATATTATTTAAGATTAATCTGTATTAATGATATAATCAGTCGATTAAGAAAGGCGATAAATATCATATTTTCAGGTTTATCGCTAGGAGCATGCAATTTTTCCAAAAACTTTCTTTAATTTGGTCCCTCTTCTAGGCACAGGCCTTATTTTTATAACATTTTTATTTTTTTATTTTTTATATATTTTTTTAAAATTTCCTTGACATAATTACATTATTAATAAAGTATATATGTCACTCCTACCTGGAGCATAGGAGCATAAACATTAAAAAAATAAAATGAAAGAGTAAGTAGACAGCGATAGCCCGCAACAGATTTTCAATATATTTGCACTCAAATTTTGAATCGTAGAAAATTAAAACTTGCCACAAAGTCCTGAAAAAAGTTCAGAGAGAGAGAATAAAGAATAATGTATGTTAGACGGGCAGACACGACGCGACGCGACGGTCCCACTTATTTTTTGTTATTATTATTATCTAGAAGAAGTGCTCTAGTTCTATGTCAAAATGTTTCTGGCGGCATACCAATCCCAGTCGTCCGCGATAGTTTTGATAATACATACAATTTTTGGTATCCTCAACATGTTTTAGTTATCTCCTTCGTAAAATGGCACGCTAAATCCGAAAATGAAGTCGAAAAATTTTTTCATAAGATATTTCGAAAAAAAATTTTTCGAAATTAAAAAAGGGTCTGTATTTAAAAGCAAATATCTCTGGTTCTACGAAACCGATTTTGACAATTTTTTTTACTTAACTGTAGATAATTGAATTACCTATCTATTATACTTGGAACATATTTTTATCAAATATACGGTTTGGACGCTATTTGTGCATTCATATGAAATTTGTCGTAATTTTTGGCAAATTTTTTAAAAAAATTCTATTTCGAACGTAAATTTAAAAACTAAAAAAAATTTTTTCATATAGTTTTTTTTTATGGCTCTTAAAGTTTGATCGATTACGAAAAAAAATAGTGGTGGTTTATCAAAATCGGGAGAAAAAAAATGTGGAAATATCAAGTAAAAGTCGTTTTTTAAAATATCTCGAAATCTGTTCCATGAAAAAATTTTTGGACGTCATTTTCGGATTTAGCGTGCCATACGGAAACGTGGAGGATACATTTTGAGGATACATTTTGCTGTAAACTTGTGTAATTAACGCTCAAGCTTTTTGCCGTGGAAAATTGAAACTTGACAATTAAATCGGTTGAGAACTTTTAAAGTTATATGTAGTAGCTTAAAATAATACAACAAAATAAGGAAATTACAGGGTAAAGTATAGTCGGGATGTCCCGGCCTTTACCTGTCTACTTGTTTTATTTTATTTACCATTTTATTGAAAAGACGACAATTTAAATGGCTACCATCCCAAAATTTTGATAAGTTCCTTTCATGTTAAAAATATGTACATTCATTTTCGTTTTCAAAGGCAATCATAGAATAAATGTACAAATATAAATTTATGAATTAAATGACTAAGACTACACAAGAAAAACATTGAAAAGCCTCCAAGCTTTACTTGTCTCTTTTCGCAAAATAGTCTTTTCGAATTCCGATTCGGATTTACCATTCCCACTATACTTATGAATATTAGTTCTAGATTCACAATTGAGATCATCCATCTATCTGATCTAGGCTGACGCACATTATTACTATTTATGGATTCGACTATTGCATTCGTACAAATGGTATATAATACATGGTTTTATCTAAAACACGTGGACAATAATTTGTTGTCAGGCAATGCATCAGAAGATACATAACAAAATATATACATATATACCTACTTATATATAAATAAATATGTATAAATATTGTAATGAACATGTATAAGTAAAAAAACCCATTTAGCTGTTTAAAAATTGTTGCATATGCTGCTGAACGGCCAATGTCAGACATGTCAAAAAAAAAATATTGCTTTTAAAGATGTGCGTCATGACAGTGATAATGGTATGTAAATGTGTGTGTGCACGCGTCTGTATGTGTGCGCTTATGTATATTTAAGTAATCTGTGTGCGTGCATACTTTTATGCGCCTAAGAATTTTTGCTGCCTTCATCGAGCAGCACATAAAAAGCAGCATAATAAGGGTTTACTGTCAGCAAAATTAACACATGCTTTGATATATACACAAACATAAAATTATTGAATCATACACTGGGAGAAAGGGTTTGGTCTAAAATGCAGGTCAATTCAAAATTTTGTAAATTACTTTGATCTCAATTTTTTCAGCATTCAGCATATACCCTACAAATACGTATATAGCCGAAGGAGACGTCGGAGACCTTCTTAAGTTATCATAAGTATGATAAGGGTGACTCAAGAAGTCGATACACCCATGTCCGTCTCTCGCTAGATTAGAGTTTTTAAAGCAACCAAACTTTTAGATAAGATGCCTTATTATGTCACGGGGGACAATTTTATTTTAGTTTTTGATATCGCCGTTATATTACATGACTCCCTTTGGAGTGTTTCGAAGCACTTCGTAAAAAAAAGGAGATAAAGTACAATTTTGCAAATCATTAAAAATAACTTACAATACATTTGGCATGAAATTTTTATTTTTTTTTTTCGATTTTATTTGCAATCTGTTCGAAAACAATCAGTAAATTATATAAAATTATTTAAACGGTGACAGGAGCAGCTAGTCTCCATTGAGACTAGGTGCTATATGCACTAGTTCGTATATAAGTATAAATAACAAAAAAAAAATAAAAAAATTCTGAATTAAAATCTACTTGAGAGATCAAGGACATGAAATCTTTCTTTTTTATTCATTTTATATAAACTGTGACAAAAACTGTCGAAAACATTGCCTTATGTCTGCAATCGAACATATATGTATGTAAAACATATTCAAGTTTCTGAATATACAATATATACATAATGGCGGGTCAATTTTTTTCGGCTTAAGGGCTCACCGCGATTTTGATTCTTTGGGTCATTCTAAGCAATTTTGCCCAAGAAATTATGGGTCTTAAATGAATTTCGAGTCGCCCACTTTTTCAAAATAGATTTTTATCAAAATATTCAGAGATCGATTTAGACATTGCATTCACAAGGCCAAAAAACGTTATTTTTTCACAAATCAAATGTGTATTTGGGGGCTTTTGGGGTCGAGGAATCCATTTTTGACATCTATTTTTAATTCTGGGCACCGCCAGAGGGCGCTTCAGTGCGTTTTTTTTATTTTTTTTCAGTTTTTTTTTGAAAAATTGAGAAAATGTGGCGAAAATCTACGAATATTTCATTTTTTCATAGTTCTCAAGCACTGTAACAAATTTTATGAAAATCGGTGTACTATATCATATATCTCCCAAAGGACCGAACGGTCCAAAAAACATGTTTTTCTGCAAAATTCATTTTGTTTCGTTTGTTTTTGAAGATGTCGTAACCAAAGTTAGCATTCGGAAATTTTTTAGAGTTTCCAACCAGTCTACCAAATTTGATAAAAATCGATTGAAAATGTTATATAGCTCCCATAGGGCCGATCGGTCAAAAAAAACGTTTTTTTTTACGAAACTCGAGGTGTTTTGTTTCTTTATAAAGATATCGTAATTAAATTTGGTGTTTGGCGGCTTTTTAGGGTTCCCCAGCACTGCAAGGAATTTGATCAAAATCAGTTGGCTATATCATATAGCCCCCATAGGCCCGATCAATCCAACAAACGTTTTTGGTGTGAAATTCGACTGATTTTTTTTTGTTTATATAAATATCGTAGGAAATATACTGGACTTGATACACCGTCTTTGTTTTGGTATAAATAAATTTTGTATGAATTGAAAGAATCTAAAATTCCATATTATCAATATTATACAAAAGAGTTAAGTTTGATATTCATTTAAATGTACAACATTATGTGTTTTAGAAATGCAATTAAACAGGCCACTGCTTTAGTGTATTTGTCTTCTCCATTTTAAAGATCTGTAATATTAAGCATTACAACTCTGTCGTGTGCGGTAATATTTTATTTTGTAAATTCATTCGTTGGACTTAATACTTAGATTCGAATTTGAGCCACATTGTTGCTCACTCGGAAAACGTCTTAATAGCAACGATGTTTGAAGGTGATCTAAAAATACGCGACTTAGCTTTAAAAAAAAATTGTACACTACCGTAAGCGTAAGGAAGATCCGAAGGAACTGAGAATTTATAAAGAATCTCTAATAAATTTAAATTGCAATTCAATATAATTGACCTGAATAATAATTCAATCTTATTCGAGCCACCATTTACTATAAATATTCCTTATGAACATCTACGGCAACATATAGAAGGCAGTGATCCACCGCTGCCTGACCCCAAATCGAAAGCCACGTTCAGTTGTTGTGTAGGGTGTTCAAACGAGGTTTTGAACAGAATCGTGAAAAAGTTATGATAGTGACATTAGAAAGCCGTGAAAAACCCCTAGCTATCTGGATTCTTTTCTAATATACGTCTTCCGTATTTACACATATATATTAAGTTGAAACTTTGAAAAAAAAAAAAAAGGGAAATATTACTTCTTTATTGTTAGAGTAAATCAAAAAAACGATTGTTTGTCTTAAATTGAATACAACCTATGTACGACGTCAAAGAGTACGCCCCTAACCCATCCACCACTTCCATTTTTCAACGTTGAATATTTTGGGAATCTTCAAATTGAGATTGAGATTGCACTATGAATTAGTAAAATACTCGTCGATTTTCGCCACATTTTGTCAATTTAAAATAAAAAAACGGGGAAAAAAAAAAAAAATACACTAAAAATGCACTCTGGCGGTGCCCAAAGTTGAAAATAAACGTTAAAAATGGATTCCTAAGTCGATTTTTGAATATTTCGAAAAAAACCTATTTTAAAAAAGTGGGCGACTCGAAATTCATTTTAGACCCATAGTTTCTTGGGCAAAGTTGCTTAGAATGACCCAAAGAATCAAAATCGCGTTGAGCCCCAGAACGTTTTTTCGGCCCCATACAAATTGACCCGCCCTAATATACATATATAAAAGAGTGGCCTCAAAAATAATTTGTAAATTCAATGTTGACATTGCGTATTCAGATTTTATCCAAACCACTTTTAAATTAAAGGTATTTTTATTCTTAAGGTTTGTGACAAAAAAAAGCGAATTTTGAACTAAAACGCGTTTCTTTATGGAAAAAATCATATAGATATCCAATTCGATTTTTAATACTTAAAAAAAAAAAACTATTTTGGCAACCCGGCAGTGTCGCGTCACTTTGAAATTTCATTATTAATTTGTTATGGTGAACCCGATCAGTCAAAATGAGTACCCAGCAACGCGGGCACTGGTACGCTATAATGCACAAACCAGAAAGAACAGACGAACAAACCCAACAAGATAACAAAAGGTCGCTGCTGTCCCAGAGTACTGTAAAGTCGGGCAGGACCGACTGTAGCATGACAATCGTTTAAAGATTACGGAAACCTTATGGTCAGCATGATGTAAATTGAATAAAGAAGACCGCACGGGGATTGGCGTGCGAAGCACGCAGGGGCGCGGAGCCCCCTAGTGACCTGATGAAAACTTTCATAAAGTACTACTGGGCAATGTCTTGGAACAATTTTTACATTTATTTTTACTGTTTGAGAGTTTAACTGTCACATATTTATGGAAGCAAAAAAATAAATTCACTACGCGTGTTAAGAGCATTTCATTCGACGTCAATAAACGTCAGTAACTTCGAACTAAACGCAATATATAAGAAAATGTTGAACGACTAAGTCGGGCGAATTTTTCATACCCTGTACCATAACAAAGGAGGGCTTACGTCAATGTCGGGCGTGAACGACTTTGGGATACCCTGTACCACCACATTGCAATCAAATATATTGCTGATGAACACTAAAAGAACACTAAAGCCAAATTTCGTTACGATATTTTTATAAACAAACAAAAAATATATGATATAGTCAACCGATTTTGATAAAATTTGGTATAGTGCTGAGAAATCCTAAAAGACTTTCGAGTGCCAAGTTTGGCTACGATATCTTCATAAGCAAACGAGCTATCCATCTAAAACTTTTGGTTATTTTTGAGGTCCTCTGGAGCTATATAACGTAACCCCAATATAAAAAAAAAAAAACTTGTCTCCTATGGAATAACAAGGGATCTAATCTGAAAGTTTGGTTGCTCTAGCTCTTACCATCTCTGGGATCTATGCGTTCATATGGACAGACAAACAGGCGGACATTGATATATCCTTCTTAAGTTTCCCTGATCATACTTTAGGTAATTTGGGTGGGTCTCCGGCGGCTCCTTCTATATGCTACATACATTTTCGCCTTGCACAAACTTAATATACCCTTTGTACCACACGGTACAGGGGACAAAAACAAAAAAACAATCAACCGATTACAATCAAATTCCACCTAGTGCTTAAACGCTAAACAACTGTTGGCTTCCTCAAAAGTTTGGTAAGCCGACAGAAGAACTGCACCTCTTTAACTTTACGTTGGTTAAAGTCATATGACTTTTAGTGCGGAAGATATAATTTTTTTTTTTCAATTTTGCTAATAGCCTTTTTTAATACCTTTGAAATAGTAGAATTGCTTTTACAAAATAGTTGTTGTAGTAACCAATTCTCTTACCACCATTCTTTTAATAAAGAATGATACATTTTGCATGGTGCGCTAATAATTTAGTGTACACGCAGAGGAAAATGCCTAAAGCCTTTTTGTTTGCCTTTGTATGCCTACAAAAGAACTAAGCCAGTAAACCACTTCTTGGCCATTGTGATAATTCTTTTTTAATAAAGAGGTTGTGTCTGTTTCCAATTTTTGACGGTTTAAAGCAAACTAAAATACGCTGTTTATAGGGGTATTTTAACAGAAGGTGCTTGGTAGAAGAACTGCAACATAACGAATTACTACGCATAAAACTGAAACAACAGTCTCGTATTCAGCTGCTCTTATAACTTCAGGTATTTATATAATAGTATTTAACTTAATTGTGCTTACAATTCACAAGTTGTTAAAGCATCTTCAGGTATAAAGTGCAAATGCTACATTTCTTTTACATATCTTATTTCTTATATATAATTTTTAATTTGAATATTTTTTTTTATTGTTTGTTTTTCCCACTTTGTCGAATTTAAGTAGTCTACTTGAATGACTTGTTCGGAAAGGAGATCCCACATTTTTACCTTGCCATGGAAAGTTTAGTCCCATTATTCGACCAGCACACATATACTAGTATAGGTTTATTTCAAAATTTTTACACAATAAACTAATATTCTTTTAAGTGTACTTTTGTTAAATGCACACCAAAAAAAAAAGTTTAACCTCTAAGTATTATAAAAGGAATAAGATAGAATTCAATGGATTGAAAAAATTTGCGTTCTCAACACTATAAAGTGACTACAAAATATGTATTGCCAACAGAGCGCGTCTCTACCGTTTCTAAGTTTTTTATGTGACCATTTATCTGGAACTCGCGCCAACTGTTGGGGCTATATGTTTAATGAAATGTCAAATGTAGGTAAAGTTATAAGGCTAAGTACTCTACAACAGTGCTCTGCAAACTTTTTGTGTTCAAGGTATACTTATAAAATAAAGAAATTTTAGAGGTACATCAAAGAAAAAAAAATATAAGATGGCGTACGTTAAAGTCGGGCGCGGACGACCTTGGGATACCCTGTGCCACTGCTTGCAATAAAATCCGGTGTATAGCTTAGGAACACCAAAAGACATTTGATTGCCAACTTAGGTTACGATACCTTCTTAAACAACCAAAAACAGACGAATTTTGATCAAAAATGTTTTTTTGACCGATCGTTCCTATGGGAGCAATATGATATAGTCAACTGGCTTTTGGAACTCTAAAAAACTTGCCGATTTTGTTTATGATATCTTCATAAACAAACGAATTATCCATTTAAAACTTTTGTTTTTTTTCGAGGTCCTCTGAAACATCCCTATGGGAGCTATATAACGTAACCCCGATATCGAAAAATTAAAATAATCTTGTCTCCCCTGACATAATTACGCATCTAATCTGAAAATTTGGTTGCTCTAGCTGTTACCATCTCTGATATCAAGGCGTTCATACAGACAGACGGACATGGGTATATCGACTTCTCTAGTCACTCTGATCATACTTTAGGTAACTTTGGGGGATCTCCGACGTTTCCTTCTGTATGTTACATACATTTGCGGTTTGCACAAACTTAATATACCCTTTGTACCATACGGTACAGGGTATAATCATCCAGTGTTATGCACCGACAGAAATTGTAGAAGATGACGTTAATGAGTAATTTTATGAGCAACTCGATGGAGTGATTTCAAGTATACAATGGAGACCTATTGAGCTGCTAGGTTGCCTGGAATACGCTGATGACATCGGCCTGATGACGCAGGACATAAAAAGCATGAAAAACAAATTCTTAGCTCTCATTCAGAACGCAGACCATGTGGGACTTAGAGTCAATATGAAAAAGACCAAAATAATGCGCATGTCAAACACAAGCACGTCGCCTCTAAACATTGATCATGAAAGCGACAACATTTATGTACAAGGTGGCGCAAAAGAAATCACCCTATTGGAAGATGCTCTCATTTTTGTAAATGGCCGCCAATATCAAATCTGTTTTGACATTTGTGGACTAGACAGATACAGAATACAAGTGAATAAGCCATGGAGCGATACACTCCCCAAGAACGCGGAATAATTGTGTCTATTTTTTTTGCGTAAAAATTCGTCTGTGGTGTTGGCGCAGCGCGAATTCCGTCGCCGATTTCCCGGCCGTCCGACACCAACTGCGCAAACACTGCGCCGTTTAGCCACTAATCTTGAAGAGTATGGGACCACACGAGACGTTGCCAAGAGTGGCCGGCCCCGGAGCGCCCGTTCTGCCGAAAATATCGCCGCTGTAGCCGAGGACGTCGAAGTGAACCCCGAAACATCGACCAGACGACGTGCCACGCAATTGGGCCTCAGCCGGCGGTCCCTGCAACGAATTTTGGTCATTTTTGGTCAATTTTGGAATTTCATTTAGAAAAAAAATAAGAGCCAAACAACATCGGATGACTTCTTTTGCGCCACCTTGTATATTGATGAGGTCGATGAGTTTTGCTACTTAGGCAGCAAGATTACGAAGAACGGTGGCGCTGATTCAAACGAAAATGCCAGAATCACCAAAGCAAGATATGCATTCTACAAACTCAACATTACTTGGTCTGCGTGGTTTTGAGCAGTTTTAAACGAATCGCAACGTTCATGGCTACAACTAAGATCTCTTGCAGCTGACTGATAGAAAAAATTTGTATCCGCCCTATGCTCTGACTAAAAGCGGCAACTATTAAGGAATCGTGTATTATTGTACGATATTTTCTTTATTGTACAATTTTACTCTCTTTTTGGTTAATAAATAAATTAACCTTGAATTTTTCCGCGGCACACCAAATCGATGACCACGGCACACCAGTGTACTGCGGCACACGTTTTGCGGAACACTGCTATAGGGTACAGAAATTTAACACACAATTAACAGTTTCGTGTATGTTGTAGCACAATTTCTTCTCCAAGTGTACACTATGTCAAACACATTATACATATAAGAGAGCTTTTATTTTGTTACTCTATTTGGAGCAAACGCAATTTGATAGGACTATTCAGGCTCAAGCTGTGCCTTGAATTTGCTCCAGCGTTCGCTTTTGATATTGCCTGCTCTGCGCGCTGGGATTGCCACAGTCATTTGAAGCCATTACCATTGTCATTACCAGCACCAATGCTTTGTGCATTCTGTCGATGTTTGAAATTAAAAACCCACGTCAAATTTACTGTCTGGCCATCATTAATTTCTCGCTCGTAGCCCGACAACTGTCAGTTGTTCTCTTCATTTTATATACTATATACTATGCTTTTTATTTTACATATGTATGACAAAGCGATGATTTTGCCTTCGTCTGTGGCGCACATTTGAATTCCATTGACTAGGACAAGATCCACCGACACGCTCTAACATGCCTCAAGTGGGCCGACAGTTTTTTTATTGTTCTTGTTGTTGGTGAAGTGCTTTGTTAGCTACCCGCAGCGAGATTCGCACATTGACTTAGGTCATATATAAATGGAATTCTAGACAAAAATATATATGTATACCTATGCTTAACGTTTTTTTTTTTTCAAAATTTTAAAACGTCGTCAGATAACAAAAGATATCAAAGGTAAGTATTTAAATGAGCTGCAGGTAAGCAGAAAATGGCTGATTTGAAGGCACACTAATGACCCTGGGTACATAATCTTATATACTAGCATGTAAAGCATGTATAGCATGTTCATACATACATATAATAAGGACGAAAAATGAATTAAAAAGGCAAAGTTCCATATTTTGAAAGCTTGACATCAAAGTTTGGCGCTAGTTTGTATACGTCCCAAATATAAATAGTATTTATAAGCGGTTAAATATGATCTTATCATTATCTTAAATTATTCCACACATTATTACATATTTATGTGTGGGTGTAAATTGTGCTGCGACCCAGGTGGATCTATTGTACCCCGTTCGCGGCTCAGAGCTTTCCCAAACGTCCTATGGCCTGCATGTATTCCAGTATCTTGTTTGGACTCCGGTGGGAGAACGTACATGCCCAGGAGCTTGTTTCTTTAACTGGCGAGTGCCATACATTTACAAAGTAAATGCATTGAAGTTTTTTCCTCCATGCTGCAGAAGCGACATTGTCCACAGTGTCCCGTCAGAAGGCCAGTCAGGATCCTCACGGTATTTTTCCCGTAGGTTTCAGAAATATTGAGTTTTTGTACTTTTTAATGGATGAATAACGACCAAATCGTGGTGTAAAAATTATCAAAATCAGTTTAGTACAACCAGAGATATTTGCTTTTAAGTTTTGTGTAGCGATTAATTTTTTCTCATAAATATTGGATCATAACCCATCTGTCTCGGTTGATTGGCAATAAAAATATATATAAAAAAAAAAAAAAAAAGCTTTTAAGTAGACACACTTTGTTTTTAGTTCCGAAAATTCGTTTTTAGACCTTACGAGAAAGCCACCCCCACACGTTTTCGATAATATTAAGGTCGGCAGAATAAGGAGGCCACTCCATGAGAGTAACATTTTGGTCCTTAATCCATTTCTTTACTTCTCGAGCTGTGTGAATTGGGGCATTATCCTGTTGCAATGTCCAAGGAATTGGCCAAAAAATGTTGGAGAAGTGAGGAAATGCCTTTTGGAGCAGCTCCCTGTAGCGTTTGGCATTCATCCTAGATGAGACGAACAGTAGTTCGAATGTCCCATAGTAAGATATGGCCCCCCACACCATTAATCCACCGTCACGGCTATGATGACGGGTCAAATGGTGTTCTTCCTTTCATAAATCATGGAAGTAATAGTGAAATCCAAATTAAAACGTTTTTCGTCAGAAAAAATAATTTTGTACCAGTCTCTTTTCCATGTCATATGGAAGAGAATGCTTACGAATGTCGGTAAGCGGTGGTGTTTTTTTTTAGTTTCAATCTCTTTAGATGTTTTGTTTTGCGTATCACTCGCCGTACGGTTGCAATACTTGCATTAACTCCCAAATTCGATCGAATTTTATGCTTCTCTAAGAATTCTTCGCTCTTCGTAAGCAGTAAGTGCTTTTCTTGTGGCCTTTTTTATATTTTTCCCATAGTTTGATGGGTTTCTTAAAAATTGAAACACAACAGTCTGACTTTTACAAATCTGCCTAGTTGTGAGGTTGCACTCTCTATAAGCCAATATTTTACCCCTTTCCTCTGGAGTTAGGGCGGTACGACACCCCATTTTGTGTTGAATTAATTAGAAATTGCGTTCGACAAAAAAATAAACCGATTCATGTGCATAGCTTATCGCGAACTAAAATTACAGCCTTTGAGTCTATTTGGATGATCGACTAAAAAGCTAATTTTTGTGACATGTCCAAAGCAAAACAGAAATAGATCATAACTGTAAAGTTTTTGCAACAATCTCTTATTATCCAAATTTATCATATAGCTTGTTCTAATGACATCAACAAAAGCAGAAGCAATAGCTTACTTTATGACACCGAAAATAAAAAAATAAAAGAAAAAACATGTTGAGTCTATTCGGTTGATCGGGAGTGTATAATGCTATGAAAAAAGCTACACAACATTGAAAAGTAAGGACGTTGTTGGCTATTTGGATACCCTGAACACATTCTTCTTAAGAAATTTTAATAATCTGCTCCAAAGAATAGGAGGTTACTTATAAAAGAAAATTGACAAAAAATACAGGGTATTCAAAAAATTATTTTTTAAAAGTCTGGTTCGAGCGAGTGGCTTGCTCATCAATCTATCTTTTCGATTAGGGAATGGAACCGAAACTTGCCTGGTGACATTGATTGCGTTTTATGGTAAATTTCGAATGAATTACTTAAGTTTTTATTGAAGGTCTCATAGGATGAAGATTTATTAACATGTCGCACTAAATTACTTATCAAAAGATTTCTCTTATGTGAAATTAAGAACATATATTTTATGCGTCTTTGGGATAATCTGCTTGGATTTGAGACCGACCAAATTCAATAATTTAACCTTTTTCAATTTTAATACAGCAGCAGCAGTAGAGTAGCACATTGTCAAAGTTTATCGTTGCCAAGAGAATAAATTGCAGCGGCTGCTGTTATAAATGAGACTCCTATGCCAGCGTCTGGGAACCGGCACTGGGGATTAAGCCGAAGGTTTGTAAATTCAACCACAACAAAATTACAGCAAAATGAAATTGCACAGGAAGAGGCATTCCTAAGGTCAAAGTGCAAGATGAACTGATGCGAAAATACTTTTGTAATTGAATTGCAGCACTGCGTACTTAGGAGTCTGCTTATTATTCAGATGAAATCCATTTGAAATCAAGGTAACATTTAAAGTACACATTGCAAACTATCAATATTACCGAGAATCTGATGAGAACTTGTTGACTTCCCCTTGGAATAAGCAAACTGCATTGGATGCAACGGGGTCGTGACTAAACTACAAGTTTGCAGGTCGAAAAGCCTCTCTACTGTTTTCAGAAGGAATGATGTTAGACTGATTGGTCTTTATGACTTGGGCTTATCTATTGGCCTATTGCCAGATTTGAGGTGAAGACTACCCGTACCCTCCTCCAAGAGTGAGGTATGTTGTCCCAATCAAAGCTTGCTCAAAACAGACGAATCAGTGGGCTCAGAATGAAATCCAGGCATTTCTGGAGAAGTGCTGGAAAAATTCCGTTCCCATCAGGTGCCATGAAAGGTTCAAAGGAGCCAATCGCCCATCTGACTTTGTTGCATCAAATATATTGTCAGATACTCTGGCAGCCCCTCGGAAGTTTGGCTCAATCCAATCTGAGAGTTGGGCATCTCCTTTGCAGATTGAAGAGCCTGGAAAGTGAGTTTGGGGTAAGAGCTCCAATGTTTCCCTACGGTCTGAAGTGAAGGAGCCATCACTCCTGCTCAACAGACCAACCCCGTTTGAGGATTCTTTGGCCATGACTCGTTGAAGTCTAGCCGCTTCTGTTAGGGCCCTGGTACGTTAGTAATTTTAAAATACACAAAGACCTCAACATATGTTATGTAAATGAAGAAATTGAGCAACGAACAGAAACGTACATAAACACAAATTTGCATGAAAACTCATTAGCTATAAACTTGTTAGATAATAGCGCAGATACTAGACGATTAAGGCGATATCATATACGAGATCTTCGCCATAGATTCCATATTACAACTAAGTCTGCTTAAAGTTATTTTGGTTGAGCTCATTGGAGTTGATACGCCTGTCATCTTAGAGATAATAAGAAAACAAGTTTTCGTAATATTTTCCATATATATAGGCGTAATATTATGTAGCACCATTAAGGGCAATCTACAGCATCTCGTAAACAAAAAAAACGAATTATCCATCTTAAACTTTTGGTTTTTCTTCGAGGTCCTCTAAAGCACCCCTATGGGAGCTATTTAATAGAACCCCGATATAAAAAAAATAAAATAAACTTGCCTCCCTTAGGATAATAACGGATCTAATCTGAAAGTTTGGATGCTTTAGCTCTTACCATCTCTGAGATCTAGGCGTTCATACAGACAGACAGACGGACGGACGGACAGACGGATATGGGTATATCGACTTTTCTAGTCACCCTAATCATACTTTAGGTTACTTTGGGGGTCTCCGACGTCTTCTTCTGTATGTTACATACATTTTCGGCTTGCACAAACTTAATAAACCCTTTGTACCATACGGTACAGGGTATACAAAAAGTTTATATATGCAGATGTCGTAACTAAATTTGGTTTGGAATGTTACGGACTGATCGGTCGAAAATGTGTTAATAAAGCATAATGTTTTGAGATGGAGCAGTAAATTTTTACAATTGGCCTAGCCCGACTTTAACGTTCGCCATATTGTTGAATTGTTGAGGCCCTATGCTCCAGAAGGAGATAGAGGGAATAATGCTGACGACGATGATATTGTTGGATTGGCCCTTCTTTCCTTTTTTGCAGCTTTCTCCCACACTTTCTTGTAATTTTATTTGAATTCGTTTTGAACTTAGGGAGTTGAATGCATAAATAATCAAATACGAAGAATCATATAGACTATTATATAAAGAACATTTTTAGCTTCTAGGGACTAATATACCAACGTAATAACTGAAAATTTGTTACATGTTTGTTTACATGTACTAAGAAGGTTTGCTGTCACATAGGCCGATATGTTAAGCTATGCCAGATTATTTTAAATTTATTGTCCTTTTCCTGGGAAACAAATGAATTATTTTCCATTAAAATGAATGTATGTATATATGCTTGGTAAATAACAACGCATTCTAACAAAGTTTAACTGAAATTTTTGATTCATGTCGATACAGATACGAGGGCAGGCTGAAGAGTAGTTGAAATGGCAAATCAACAATATATAATTTAAAGTGTCTCTGTGCAGCTAGTCATTTCTCCCGGTACCTATGAGGCACAAAGGGTACAGGAAGTTTTTTAGAATTTCCAATCACCACCAATTGTTCGAAAAAAATATTTTTAGGTCACAATAACAATCGAATTGTAAAGATATCGTTACCATTATCGGAAACAAATGATTTTTGGAACATCTTAGAACTATTCATGATTGAATCGAAATCGGTTAACTTATTTATTAGTTTGTATTGATGCTACATGGTAGTGCTGGAGAAAGCATCGATGATCGAAGCTTCAAATCTCTATAAATCGATGTAGGCCAACAGAGATGTTTCTCCAGCACTACTAAACACCCATTTGATGAGTGCAGAAGTGCTGGAGAAACATCTCTGTTGGCCAACATCGATATATAAAGATTTTAAGCTTCGATCATCGATGTTTTCTCCAGCACTACTACATGGTATTCCATAGACGTCCGCGTCTGATTTTAATGTTCGACATACTTATCGGGTATGAGCTAAGATCAAATCAAAGTACTGTGCCGATCCTTTGCCAATAAATCCCCATTATTATTAATTAAAGGAGCTAATGTAGAGTAAAGAGCATTTTCAAAGCAAAATTCGTTGGGCAATTATAAATTTTTTTGAGTACTTAGGCAATACACCGAATTTGATAGCAATGTAATGGTACAGGTTATTGCAACGTCGTTCGCTGCCAATTTAAATATCCGTCATTTAATATAATAAAATAATAATAATCACAGAGCAAGCAGAGAATTGCAACTTTGGTCCCAGTAGAGACAACTCTCGTCGGACGACGCGCTTTAAAAATCAGCTCACCCTACCCATTCTCTTTTTGGCACTGAAGCAAATACTCTTGGATTGTTTGGTAACGCCAATCGCATTCGACGGAGCAACAAACTATCTGAACGATATTAACATAGTCATGTGGTGTCCTCCATTGGAAGTGAATAATGTATAAGATTACCAGCTACTACATCTTGACTTCGTCCAATCGGCTTAATAAATTTCTGCTATCTAATTTACATAAGCTGGGAGGAAATTATTTTAAATTAAAAAAATTTTAATTTCCCAGAGCACAAACTAATGTTATTGCTTATGAAGCAATTCAGTTTGAACCAAAAAAGAGTTAAACTTTTATTTTGTTTTCTAAAATCGGGATATTATAAAGGGAAAATTGTGACCCCAGTGCAACAACCTTATCCTTGCAAAGGTCAGAGAGTACCAGAGGCAGCGTGGAACTCTGCAAAAAAGGCTGAAAGACAGTTATTCGCGTCATTCTTCTTTTACAATTGAAAAAGCCAAAGTCTTTTGTTTTTCTTAATTATGAAATTTTAACTTTAATGTAATGTAAATTAAGTGACCATCGATAGCGTAGTGATAGCGTACTCGCTTCGAAACCTAATGGTCGGTGGTTCGATTCCCCGCAGAGGCACTGATTTATTTGCCTAGCACTGGTATCGCTAGCAAAAAGACTCGTATTTTATATATATATATATGTATATATTTCTTTAAGGTCCACTCTTGGCATTCGTAAAATATGTTTATACCGTGTACCGAAGGTACAAAGCTTTACTAATTTCGGGCAAAAATACATATATTAGGGGCTATTAGAAGATGTCGTGACAGACCTCTAAAAATATATAGTATAATAAATACATATGTATATATATTCTCAATCAGAAGAGTCGATATTTCCATCCCTGTTTGTATGGACTTCTTTTCGTCTTTTACTCAACGAAAGTCAAAAAAGTGTTTGAAAGCTCACAACTGAGCAAATATAAATAATAGATATAATAATAAAACAGATATCGATAGACTTAATGAGGTTTTGATAATCCAATGCAAAAATTGTCGAGTTTTCACGTTCAATAATCATTATACTGGATGTACAAGAGAATTTAAGTAATTACAAAATGACGCAATAACCTTTAAAGCTTTTATGGAATGACTTCAGTTATTTTCTGCATTATTGTCAATGTGTATATATGAAAAAGCTAACCCTGCACCCTAAGGATTTTTTCGTTGTATTTTGTCATAATAGAAACATTTGTCATCGCCCACTTCCAATGAGTCTGCAAGTTTTTTTGTTAATTTTGATACAAGGCTAATTCTAATAACGTTCAGGCACCCGATTTTTTTTTAATTATTTACATATTTATTGGGTTACGGTGAGAGCCTTCACTAATGACTGAGCCCGTTTATTCAAGGATTGTCTCTTACATCACAGGAATAAAGAACAAAATTCTCCGTAAAAATCCATACCCTATTGCTTTTGCTTTAACCAGAACTCGCCTCGTTTGAAGAGACAAACTTTCTTTTATTTTCAATGTTCCATTATGAAATTATGATCTCGGTATTTATGACCTCCAATCACGATGGACGTAGAAAAAACCGCCAAATGAAACAATTATATTGATTTTCATGCTCGTAGCTGTATGTATAAGCACAGCTCACGAAAAGACTTTGCCCTACTAATGAGTTCTGGTTTTAATTTTTTTTTGTAGGCTACAAAATTTCAAACTTTGTAATATATCTGCCAGATTTAATCTGGCAACTATAATGAAGACAGGTGTCAAGAGATAAATTTTGTCGAAATACAGTACATATATGGCTGTTTTAAACATTGTTCTAATCTACTTTCATGGACCTTGCCCATTGTTATACCCTTAGTTCAAATGCCCGCTCTGATGGGTTTTTCCACCGATAGAAATTTCGCCTATTACCGAACAGTAAGAAGCAACCCTAGTGTACATATGTATGTATTTCCAAGGGCTTAGGTAATTTTTTGTGCATGTCATATCTCCATGTCGCCTTTCTATACCTTTTTATACCTTATACTCATAGGATCAAGGGTATACTAGGTTTGTGCAATGAAAGTCCGTCTGTATAAACTGTATCGAAATACGACTATTTGTATAGTGAACTTTCACGGATTGTTTGGGACTCTGTTCTAAGTCTAAAACTGATTTTTTTTCTATAAAACTAACCAATTCATGTTTTCTAATTAAAAATTGTTGGCAGTAAAATCATCTATCAAATATATTTTAACCAAAGCCATGAATCAATTGGTTCAAGCACAATGATAGTTTAAAGTTAAAAAAGTGGAAAACGGTTTTTGGTATTTTTGGCAAAATCTGCTTCTACCGTAAAAACGAAATAAGTTTGTTTTTGTTTCCAGCAAACGTTGTTTTTGACCTATCGTTTCCTGTACTATACATAAACGTTAGTTTTTTTAACCCTGAGATTTCATATTTTGTTCAATGTAATCCCCGCTCCCGCAATGCAGATTGCGACGTGTTTTCTAATAAATCTCACTACCACAATTGGAAATTTCTTGTTTACTGCATAGCTGTATATTCAGTATTAAAGGATACAGGAATGTATTTTATTTTTCCAGAGAATGGGGTATAGGGTATCACAATGTCGGGCAGCGTTTCGACAGTATAACATTTTTTAGAAGTTTTGCCAGGTATTCAGTTCTTGCATTTGGCTCTTATCTAAAAACACTCTCATTGGTTGCGCAAAAAAGTATGCTATACCTTTTGTTGTTCTTACTAGTTAAAGCTCTTTAGCATTTGCTTTCTTAGCCAAGCGTAATGCGGACAGCATGTAGAATGATAAATTTACGTGCCACATAAGTATACGTGTATTAACGCATACATATCTATGTGTGTAGATATACAATAAGTTCGCTTCTGTGTGCACACATTGGCATGTAAATGAACATACACAATTCATTAGTCTGTAATTAATGCTCGAAAAACGACAGTGCAAAACGGAGAACAACCCGCATATACAACAGTTATTGCACATGGGGGCCTGTACATAGTACCTAAGCATATTGCGTATATGTGTCATATGTGTGTGCGTGCCCTGATATGGCTGAACCAAAAACAAACACAGAAAAATAAATGGGAGGAAAAAAACAAGAAGTCATTTAGCACCAGAGACAAAATTAACTGAAACCCGACAAACCCGGGAAGGCACACAACAAAAGATACAAAAATTTAATTTGAAACAACAAGTACAACAACGAGTACTAGAACCAGATGTGCGCTCTGTATTGTTCTGTGGCGGCTTTCGCCTAATTAAGTGTTTATCTTAATTATATAAAAATAGTTGTCAGATTGATAAACTTGAAACGTGCACAAACATTGCGTATACGCAATCTAATGAGTCCATCTGGGTTACCAACAGCTGCTGACACCGAAAAAGTCAAGCTGCCTTGCCGCATTGTATACGCTTACTCGCATAAGTCCACGTACAGCGCAATAAATAATAAATATTGAAAATTCCCTTATTCCCGTAATTATTTCAAAATCTTCAATTGAAAAATGCTTGAACCTCTTTTGTAGTGCCAACTCCTATAGTGAATGATTGTAACCTTGTCCAACCAATCTATAGATATGTATTACCCTCTAAATGCTATAAAACATGCAATACATAGATAAAATTCAATCGGTTCTAAAACAATTTATTTTATTCAAACTGTGTATATTAAGTAGCTAAAACTTGCAGCAGTCTGACGTAGATTGATTTGTCGACACTCAAAAAATGCCTTGGGGATTTCACTTTTGTCGGGATTTATCGCGTGAAACGTGAACTGACTTTTGCTTTTACAAAAGGTTCAATCAAAATATCCCGAATCGTATATGAATGTTTTACAAGCACCTTCCGCTCAAAAAAAATCACGCACGAACCCAATATGTACATATTTCGGTCGTGTATAGCATTTTCGATCTTTCTAAGAACTTGAGTATAGAATGAATGCCTGATAGTGATGAATACTTTGTCAACGGGCAAAAAATAAGATGGAAAACTGATTTGGGAGCAACTGATCGAAGACGCTGTGGAGGTGTACTCGCTATCTTATCCGACTCATAATATTGATTAGTTGACTGGGAGAAAATACGACATAATACGCAAACGCCCATCTGGTTGTTCCCTGGTTGTTTTCGCACTGTACGCAGACTCCTGCCTGTCATTGTATATCCAACTGTATATATGTACCCTTTTATACACAGTGGTGTGAGTGTGTGTTTGTGTAACTGCTTGAGCCAGTTTTGTTTGCAAAGCCAGCCATGACATTCAAGGGTCAAATCGTTTGGCCAACAACGTTGCAACGTTTGTTCGTTCATTCGTGCGCACTGCTCCTTACCCAGTGTTATCAACAACAACATCCTTTACAGTGGCAAACTCAAAAATATAATAACGAAAAACTCAAAATAGAAATACTCGTATATAATGCAAAAGTTATTTTAAAATTTAACATTTCGAGGCAACAAAATTAAATGTTTGCTTTAAATTCGGCCCAAATGTTCTAAAGTTGGTTAATAAAGCCATTGAAAGGGAAATGCCACTTAAGCCGGACTTATGCCAACTTTGAGCTACGGCTAATGGGTTTTTTGTTGTTGTTTTTTTGTTATTATGGCGCTGTAAATTCTTATAGCATGCTTTAAATTGCTATTTGAAGGTGTTTCTGATGAAAATTAAGAAATAAGAAAGAAGTGAAAAATTCTAGCGTTGTTCTGGAAGTTTTTCCAATATGATTAATGGTCTGACTTTAACAGGTAAGGGTTAAGTAAAAGGTTTTTTATTTGTAATCAAATTGAGTGAACAAAAGCAAAATACTGCCGAATTACTTAAATGAATACTATGGTGGGTCGAAAGCATAATTTTCTTATGTAGACCAACGTATCAATACAATTTTTTTGGACCGGAAATTTTTTCAAGCGGTTTCATTATTCGAAGAATTTTTGCAGTTTTTTCACAGAAATTCTACTTCTTAACTAACCATAACAACTTTTTATGGGGTTATAGTCTGACGTAAAACGTTCCTCCAGGCGTCTCTGCCTTCACCACTCCGTGAGCTCACTTACCTGGCCCTTTCACGGCACAACAACCGCATTGAAAACCCTATTCTCTTTTAGCTTCTTCATCCATACGAGCAACATGGCATGCCAATGTAGTCGCAGAGCTCATTCAGTTCGTGATTTCATCAAATTCGGAAGTCCTCACCTACGTAGCCTTTAAGCGAGTACTCAAACCTCTTAAACACTTCAAATATATGTATTTGCATCAGACACAGTCATGATCTACACTTCGTTGTTCTTTTTGATGGTGCTACCACGGTAAACAAAATCTTCAACGACATTGTCCCTTTATTAAAAGAAAACATATACTTGTCCTATTTACCGCCCTGGCAGAATTTTTTCACTTCGTAAGTATTCGCATGCAATTGGACATTTTTATAAAAAATTAGGGGGCTCTGCCCCCAAAGAGAGTTAGACAGAAATTCAATTTATTCTCCGCAAAAATTGCTATTTACACGAACACGTTTTACTGTGTATTTTTTATTTTTTTATTGCAAAATTTTGACATTTATAAAATGTGATTTATCCAGCAAGATATTTCGAGGAGCTCACAGCTACAGAATAAGCTGAAAAGTATGACATACCAATAGTTTTGGCTCGAATTCTCGTTGAACTCAGAGAAATAGAATTCATTTTAGAGAATTCAAAAAATAGTCATTTGATATTTCAAAAAAATTCTCATTTTATTGTAGAGCTATCTTATAAACTACATTTTTGGTGTTCCAATCTTTGGCTGAAACGAATACGGCAGATGGCAGATATAATTGACCATGTGAAAATACAGGTTCTTCCAAATTTATACCACAAATTTCCATCGATTGACCTTGCGCCTTTCTTATTGTAATAGCGAAAGCTATTTTATGATCCGATGGCATTCTTTCCAATGCTACTTTAAACAATTTCACCAATTCATTCTCTTCATGTAATAATTTGCGATTCATCAACAATACTTCTCCTTACAGTTGGAATTTTTTTACAACGACGATTGGCTTCATCTTGAGAATTTCCAATAGAAAAAATAAATCTGGAGAAATTCATAATCGGAATCCGGATTTGGTAGCAATGCCCCAGCTCTATGGTAAATCTGGCCTTGAATCTGCCTTCCACATGAAGAATGAATCATTATAATATTCTGCAAACAATTTGAAGAAATTAGCTTGAGTGTGGGCATAAAATTATCTCTTATTACATTCGTTGCTCCAAAAGATGTCATTTGGAATAAGCTATTGTATTTTTGAATCTTATCCAAAAAATGTCTCGACGATGATGATGTTCCAGGAACCGAAATACGCAAAATTTCAGGTGGAGCATTCAATTGTGCAAAACCACTTTTCCTTTCATGCAACACAATCCAGGTGTTTCATTTTTGAACTTAAATGCACCACAATGCACACTAAAAATATTCATTGCTCCAATGTCAACAGATCCATGCGAACTGTGGTCATCTCGACTACTATAATGAAAAGCAATATTAAGAAGCTTTGTTCTTCTAGTAACTGGACGCTGAATTTAAATTTCGCGTCTCGTTGGGCTCTGTGAACTTGGCACCCCCATGTTCGAATTTTTTGTCGAAATAAACCTTGTTCGTTTGTCCAAGGTTAGCCCATGTTTGTCCAGGCATTTTTTTCGTTTGCCCACTTTTGAAAAAAAGTTATGCCTAAATCAAAAAATTTACTAGATTTGTTACCTCACAAAAAAATCCTTCACTTTGGATAATTTTCCTTCAAAAGCTTTTTTTTTACACACTACTTTTATCCAGTGCGCAATGTCGACCCGAATAAAGCATTTTAGAGGGTTTTTCAGAATCACGTGGTTTAGCGAATAAAAGCAGTTCAGAATGTATGATTTTAAATTTCTTTCATTAAATGCCAAACACGTAGCATTCAGAAGTGCCAGCGCATAATCGCAATCAATTCCTCAAGGAACCGGAGCTCCATCTCTCAAAATTTCTTTCAACCAAAATAAAATAAAATTGGCGCCATGTTTTGAAGATAACATCTGAAAAACTGGTTGGATACCATTTTCACCTTTAATAATCATTTGGTAGAGATACTATATTGGGTATTTTTCTCCTATTAAATTTGCGATTGGTTTCACTAACCCTTCGGTCGCATCAACTTCGACATTGCCAAATCCTTTTTTTAAAAAATCTTTTTATAATGCCATTTGCATAGAAGACCAATAAAAGCAAAAACATTTCTTTTATGTACCCCGCGTACTTATCCTTGTGCTTCAATTCAACCAGCGATTGTATAGGGTCAACATTCGCCTTGACGTTTAAATCTAAATTGATTTTTCGCTCTTTTATTTTTCGCAAAGTTTCCAGACTTGGGAGGTACGGAGGTTCTGAATCCCCAAAAGATAAATCTTCAACCGCGTTTAATCGCCATGTGCGTGCTTTTTGATTTAGAAGTTCTGCGCCGATTTCTTCTCGGAGCACTCCTCTGATTGCTCGTTTTTTTCTCTCCCTAAAGCTCGAAGAGCAGCTTCATCGGCTAGATGCGAGGCCTATTTCAAAGATTTGAAATACTCCGATTTGGGACCAAATTATACGCCGCTTCGAGTTGACAAGTTCGTTGTTAATCATGTGAGATCTATCTATCGAAAGTATTTCGAAATTGGAAGCTGCTTAAAAAAAAACGTATGAGGGAAGAAGCCGATTTAAAGTTGCAGTATGAAAAAAACAAAAGAACCAAACGAAAAAGTCAAATTGCTTTAGATGAAGAAGATTTTTTGGGGTACGAGGAAGATTGGTATGGTCAAAATTTGGCTGTTTGAGGGAGGAAAAAAAAATCTTCAGCATTGTGATACCCTGAGCGATAAAGATAATGGCCACACAGAGGAGCGAAGAGAAAAAATCTATGGCAACGAACAAAGTATCTCGTCACCAGTGTATGCTTTGACAGAGCAAAATGAAATTGAATCGGAGGATGAACCCATGAATTGAAATCATTGATATTCCACAGAATAAATCGATTGCGAAGAAAATTGTGACTCGTAGAGAAAAAAATATTCGAGAGATTGTCTAGATTGATTTATAATAAACCTTATTTAAAATGCAAAGATGATATTTTACGTAATGGCTCCAAATGGGAGTTAGTAAAAATGTCGCATGATCGCGTTCAGCTGTACAATACATGTTCGTTCGATTCATGTTCGGAAATATTTATTAACGCGTATTTCAATTATTCGAACTTCAAGCAGTTTATTGATTGAATGATCAAGTGCCACTCTTTTCCTTCGTGAGGCAGTATGCGAACGGAGACATCAATCCTGCTCTTTACCGAAAATGCGCTGAGATACTTCGTGGATTTTTTCAAATTAGTAAAAATATCATGGACTGTTTCGAATCGACGTGTACGTTGTTGAAGAAATTACTCCTCAGTTTCCCTAGTGCTGTCAAAAGGGACGTATGCCCTGAATGCAGTCCCAACCAGCAGATTGACTTGACTGTCATAGAAATAGATGGTTTTTTAAACGATGGATCCCAACTCAAGCAATATATGTCTACATTTTTAGCAGATAACTTAAATTTTTCAAAATTCCAAGAGAATAAGCAATTTATTCTCGTAGACATAACTGTAGTATTAGAAATAAGCAATTTGCAAAACATATTGTTGACAGACATTCCGAAAAAAAATTTTCTAAGAGAAAAAGAATATATTTTATCTGGATTTATAAGCCGTGAACCACAGCAATTTGTGGCTTTTTGCCGTCAAACTTCAGGGACTTGGTGGCAATACTACGACATGTTCTGCAGACGATCATTTATAAAGGCAAAACAACTCAAAACTCAGCCTTAAGATGTTGACACGCTTATCTACATAAAAGTTTGATAATAAAATTATAAGCAATTTTAAGTTAGTTTTAGTTACTTTTATTTTTAATTGAAGGAATTGTTTTTTAGTTTTAAATTTTTTTATTTGCTTATAATTTTGTGTTTACTAATAGTAATAATACTCATAAATAAAATATTAAAATAATACTTTTTTTTTTAATAAGTTTAAGTTTTTAAGTTTGTTAAGGATGGACAAACGATAAAAAAAATATTGGACAAATGAGGACTAACCTTGGACAAACAAATAGTTAACTCTAATGCCTGATTTCGGAAAATATCTATTTTTTTGGTAACAAATCTAGTAATTTTTTTGATTTAGGCATAACTTTTTTTCAAAAAGTGGGCTAAAAAAATGCCTGTACAAACATGGGCTAACCTTGGACAAACAAACACGGTTTATTTCGACAAAAAACTCGAACATGGGGAACATGCCAACTTCACAGAGCCGTCTCGTTGCTATCACATTTTCATTGCTTAAATCTCGATCATCTCTTCGATTAGAACGTGACCTTGCTGAACGTTCCCTTTCAATGTTTAAACGAAGCGACGACTTCTTGACTGTAACACATACAATTAAGACCAGGGTGTTCTTTTAGTATTTTACCAACCTCTCACAATCACAAAACACGTAAAATTCAAATTTTGCAACCACCTCGTTGTGATTAATAACAAATGAATAATGAAATGTCAAAGTGACACTGCCGGGGCTTCAAAATAGGTTGTTTGGATACGGTTAAATCCGATATGCTGCTGATTTATAATACATAGCTACCACACATAATCGATTCAATACTTATCGATATATAATACAGTCCGACGCGGAGATTTTGCGACTATGTATTACTAGTCGATGTTTTAATAGATGATTTTTGAGAGTCGCCAGAGGGCGTGTTAGTGTATTTTTTTATTTTTTCCGTAAAAAACAGTTTTTTTGTGCAAAATTCGCTTCTTTTTTGTCTCATAAACCTAAAGAATAAGAATACCTTTAATTTAAAAGGGGTTTGGATAAAATCTGTAGACGCATTGTCAACTTATGAAATTACAAACTATTTTTGAGGCTACTCTTTTATATATATAGATTCTCCCTTTTAAATGTAATACGGCCCTCTCCATAACAAAGTTACAGAGGTTGCAGAAGAGAGCTTCGCCATGGCTGAAACCTTGAACGGTATAAAATGGTTCGGAGAGCTTCTTTCCTGCCTTGACGAAGCTGCGTGTGGCAATTCGGCATATCTCTCAACGAGCTATCAAGTGGTGCTTAATAATCGACAAATAAATAGCTTGTCTCGATTTGGTACTCGTCGGTCTTTTCAAGAATTTGACGTAGTGTAAATATATGGACGCATTGATAAGGCCCGATCAGTGACAAAGCTAGTGGCATTATTAGTGCTCCTGCATATATCAATTTTCTCACGCTTGCTGTCTTTGCCGTCTGCAAAGTCCGTCTATAGATATCGTTCTTTATTAGAGCGGCGGTCGTACGATTGGTTTCTGCGCAACTGGCGTTGGAAACCAAGGACACTTCTGCGACACTACGGATGAAGTGAAGTACGGAAAGGAAATAAGCTTTCAAAGTTTACCTGCGATAGGTGAGTTCAGAAGGGGATCGAGATGCTGCTATAAACTACCCCAAACTAACAGTAAATTTGAGTCGGAATTAGTTATTTTTTGACGAAGGAAAATATTTGGTCTTTTTGAAACTCAGATGCATATGACCACGACAATATAAACACCAAGATAAGTAACAAGCATACAAACAAAACAGAAAAACTAAAAAAAAATTGACTTTCTTTGACTTTGATGAAACTGTATCAGCTTCTTGTAATAAAGTATAAGTCTGAATAGAGTTGCCTGAGAGTGTGTTAATAATGGGAAGATCAGGAATAGCATCACATTTGAATTGCGTCATTTATAAATTTCAAGGAATCAGAGTACGTGTTGTCACAACATCAATTTTTATACCCTGTGCCTTATGGTACAAAGGGTACATTAAGTTTGTCCAAGCCGAAAATAGTTTGTGTTACATACGAAGAAGCCGTCGGAGACCCGCCAATCTTACCTAACGTATGATCAGCGTGACTAGAGAAGTTGATATACCTCATATGAAAGCCTAGATCTCAGTGATGGGAAAAGCTGGAGCAACCAAACTTTCAGACAAGATACCTTATTATGTCACGGGAGACTAGTTTATTATATTTTTTCGATTTCGGGGTTATATCACATAGCCCCATAGGGCTATCGCGCGCACCGAATTTGACTTAAGTGTGATGGTACAGGGTATCTCAAATTTTACGTACGCCATCTGTTTTTGCAAATGTGTGCTGATCTGCAAGCACACCAGAATATTTCGAACAAATATATTCAAAAATATTCACAAAACTATACAAATTATTGCATCCTTTTTTTTAGGAGAGTGTATCCTTGGTTGCGCAGTGAAAACATATCCAAGATGGTGTTGGTTAATGGGCCATAAAGAACTATAAAAATCAGTAGTAATTAGTTAAAAACACAAACTATTTTGTATTCCAGGCTTAAGTCAACTTTTAATTGGCTTTATAGTTGTTGGCAATGTTCGAGTTATTGTTGTTGTTGCGTTTGATAAGTCCTGGACAAATAGAAAATGACGGGCAATGGCCATGGCGACGACGCCATTTCTTGGCGCTGTCTGGGGCATTAAAAGTTGCAAGGTGCACCAAAGGGTACACAAGGGGTCTTTGGGATAGAAACCTAATTCACTGACTGTACCCAGTACAAAACTGTACCCAGTACAAACTGGCGTCCTTGCGGACTACAAACTAAGGAGCTTGGGTATTTAATTGCTCTTGTAACTGCTGTTGTTGTTGCTTTTTAATTTGCGATGTTTTCGTTGTTGTTAGTGTTGTTGCAGTAGCTGCAACTTTGTCATTTGCAGCACTTTTTCATAAAGGATGTAATTAGAATTGGAATGTCATAAAAGGATACTAACTGTTATAAACCAGCAGTGTATATAAGTTTTGTCAAAACAGGTGCAACTCAAAAAATTTGATGCATTCCAGGCGATGAACGTACTCTTTTTCCCAAAAACAAAAATATTCTCCAGCATACTTTAATATGGCAAATACATTTTTTTAATTGCACACTGCTTCTAAGAAGGTTCCAATTGCAATCTTTGGAGAAATCAAAGTTAAGACAAAAAAAAAAAAAATTAAATGTTTGTAGTTACTTTTAAGTGGGTTCGTTTCACTGCAAAATTTAAGGGTCTCAAACTTGTGAGCTTTGCAATCTAAGTGCCAGAAGGAAAAAGAAAATCGTCTAGGCACGCTTGTCCCTCCGTCCGTCTGAGCGTCTATCTATAAGAAAGACTATATCTTAGCGATTATAAAACTCTTATAAAACCTTAGTTTTGGACTTTTGTTATGTGCAAGTAAATTATGTACATTTTTTTCCACTCTCCCTTCCACTCCCACATAATGCTTATAGTACCTATATTATATTTCCCACAATTTCAAAGTTACAAAATTTGGAAAATAAAAAATCTTGTAAATCAAAGACCATAGTCTATAGCGTCTGCTATAAAAGCATGCATAAGAGTAGCTGAGTTGGATGACTATTGGCATCGAAGCTTACACTCATCTAAGGGTCCGAGAACCAAATTTATGGCTTCAAGCTTGTAGTGCCACCACAGACAGGTCTCTGGTATGTACCATTCAGAAGGCGACGTCAGAGACCTTCAAAAAGTATCTAAAGTAGAGAGAGCGAGAGCGACTAAAATAATCGATATGGATACCCGTCTGTATGTCCGTCTTTCCGAAACTTTCGGAGTGGATCCCTTATTATTTCGCAGGGAACAAGCTATTTTATTTTACAGATGAGTATTACAGAGCACCTGGAAAAAAAACCAAAAGTTTTAGAGGCAAAGTTCGATTGTTAATGAAGATTTCGTAATTAACATTTTTTTTAGAGTGTTTTACTTATTCACCTTTTTAATTGTTTGGTGGTAAGGGTACAAAATCGTCCGCCATTTGTTTTATTCATATTCATTTACCATGTACAATTGTATTTTTTTATTTTACTTTTTGGAAGCCGAGAGCGACGAGCAAAGCGAAAGATTGTGTAAGGATCTTTCAGCTATTGCAAAGCGATATGGGGGATTTTGGGACAAAAGTATGATAGGCGACTACTGCTGAATGCTAATTCGTGAAAACGTTACTGAACGCAAACAAAAAACTTTGAGTGAAAAATTTTTTTTTCGACCAAAAATGTGATTGAGTGAAAATTTGACTTTCGCAATTTTCTTAAATGGTTCCATAGCATCTACAGTTCTTTCCCGATTTTGAAGATCTTAGTCTCGCAATGTTTGTACAAAAATTCTCTATCAGCGCAAGGCCTTAAAACATTTTAAAACATGTTTTTCGAAGAAATCTCGAAAACGGTCTAGTGTAATAATTTCGTGCAAATGTATGTAGCGGCTAGAGGGAGTCGTCGCAGACCCTGCCTAGAATAAATGGATAGCAGTATTAAAGTCTTTAGGATGTCTCGAAATGAATATAGAAGACTTTCCGAGTTTGACAGACCAACCTATCTTTGTTTGTAAAAAGCTTGTACAAGGCATCGAATGGTACAATAAGTCTAACCCGCCTTTACATATGTATGTACCTATGTATATACATACTTAACACGCAGATGCCAACCAGAGTGAATGAAATGTTGAAAGCCCAGAAAGCATTTTAACAGATTATTGAGTGATTAAACTTTATCAAACGCTACGTCTCCTTAAGCTTCAAACAGCTTATTTTTGCAAGGGACTATGTAAAGATGCCAGTCTACTGGTACTACATTTAAAGCTCTTAGGAAATATTGTCAACGGATTATTGCTCAAGTCAAACTTTACTATTCGAGTAATAAGTAACCATTCTAGAGTATACAAGCTTCGACATCTCGCATCTTTTTTTTTACTTTGTTATGTGGATGTTCTGTTGGAAAAGTTTTCGCAACTTAATTATCATACGCAGTTTGTTTTTTATTATTATTATTATTCTGCCAACAAAAAAGCACAAATTAACCAAGCCAAAACTTTGCTTTTATTTTAATCTTTGTTGACACTATAAATGATAGTAAATAATATACTTGCACACCTACTCACGCGTATTCAGAAAGATACAGACAGAGAGATAATTTTGTGCTCAAACATATAATGCCATTTGCAGGCACTGTTTATTGCATACAACACAATTTATTTTTTGCCCTCGAGCTTATTTTATCCGGCACGGTAAGTAACCCAATGGACCAGCCAGTCAATTTTCAGGGTCATCCGTTTGCCCTTAGTTCACAGAACAAACTCAGTCGGTATTCCATTTTATGTTAATGTTCCCAGCTCATTTACTCAAATGGCCAATGCCAATGGTAATGGCAATGCGCAAAGTACTGTGCTGTCTGCGGGTCCGTTTTTATACCTTGCACCTATAAGATACAAAGGGTATATTGAGTTTGTGCAAGCTGGAGACCCCCAAAAGCTACCTAAAGTATAATAAGAGTGCCTGAAGAAGTCGATAAAGCTGGGACAACCAAAATTTCGGATTAGATCCCTTTGATGTTACGGCAGACACGGTTATATTTTATAGCTATTATGTTATATTATCGGGGTATTAAAGGGCAGACCCTATAAAGTTTATATATTCTTGATCAGCATGAACAGACGCAATTAGGGCTCTACGATATACTTAACCGATTTTGCTTAGCCGTGAGACAATATTGCAAATTAATCTACCGTTAGACCGATATGGGTATATTAACTTCTGTAGTCACCCTGATCATACGCTAGGTAACTTGGGTGGTCACTGACTCTTTCTAAAGTTGTCTGTAATTCAATATACCTATGAACACATTTTTTTTTTCTGATGATTTTTGGCCCCCCTGAACACGAAAAACCTCGAAAACTGTTTCGTATGAATTATATTTTGAAAAAAAAGGGCTAACTAGATTTGGGCAATGTTTGTAACAGGCGGCTATATGTTCTTCAGGCAAAAATGCAAAATATATTATATAATAAAATATGATATAAAATCATAATGATAAAGGGTTTTAATATTTTTAAGTTTCAAGCAAATTTTTGTAAAACTGATAGTTAATGTAGTTAATGTTGTCATTCATGGTTAATTTTGGTGTCAATGCAGGTAATGCCAGAATCCGAGACAGGCATAAGAACATCCTTTCATATGCATGGGGCGTCCGTTCATCAAAAGGAAAACGATTAATGAAAATGAAATTATATTTAACCGGAAGGCAACATGCATTTTTGAGGGCAAATTCCATTAGTAGTGGGTGTCTCTTATGTATGTTCTCGAATATATTAAGTGTCATTCGTCCAATATGCACACAGCTGCTCATGTGGATGGCTCTGTATGTGATTTTGTGTGGGTGACCCAGTAAATGGTGACATGGTCTAGCGGATTACATACTAACTAACTTCTCGACTAAGGGACCAGCAAGTAACTCCACATGCGGCGTACACTGGGCGTATGTTTTAATTTCATGCCGTGTTATTCTGGTCGCCTGGGTGCCTCGACAAGTTGAGCATATTGAATTTCAGCGCCGGCGACTGACTGGCTCAGTGGCTGATTGACTGACTGGCTGCCATGGTGGCCGGGTTGGTTGGGTCTAGTTCATGGCTGTGCTCGCTGTGATTTTATTTGAAGGCCCACCTCCGGCCATTTATTTTTATGAAATTCGTCGTGCATGCTGTGCAGCCATTGGAGCAACTTTTAGACTGATTACTTGACTTGTTCCATTTGCAGATGGCGCCGATTACAAGGAGCGTTTGATTGCTAGCGTCAAGAAGGAGGTGAAACAGCTGATGGAGGAGGCAGTCACCAAAAAGTATGTGCACGAGGAAAGCAGCTCGGTCACATCCTTGTGCGCCGCAGTTGAGGCCTGTCTTAGTCAGGGCTTGCGACGTCGTGCTTTGGGGTTATTTAAGACTTCATCGACCACGGCGCTGCTACATAAGATTGCCAAGACATGCGTGGAAGCGGAATACATAAGCAAATTGGTACAGGACATTGAGACAAACGATCCCAACAAGCGGTCTTCTTCCAGCAGCGAGAGCTTCAATAGGCCACCCATGCTGAAGAAAGGCAGCAGTAACTCCATGTCTACCACAGTAAATGCCACCGTATCGCTCAGTGCCAGTAGTTCCAGCATGTCCCTGGCCTCAATGAAGTAAGTGCGAAAGATATTTGGCTTTATACGTTGATGTTAAGTCAATTTTGAACTTAAAGTCTAAACAAGTTTACCAGTTTTTCGGTCAATTTCCAAAGTACTTTCGTTTCGCAAAAGTAATTCTTCGCTAGATCTCCATCCCCGGCTACTATCATTGTGATGGTGGTACGAAAGTAGATGTCGATTTCTTCAATTATAAGCTGATGGTCGGATTGTTAAAGAGGCTGCAGTAGAGATCATCTCCTTGTCTGAGACCCCGAATGGTATCAAAAGGTTTTCAACCTTGACGGAGATGCGTGTGTTGATCAACATCATTCTCACATCGTCACAAGCTCACCAACTTTGCAGGTATACCGAACTCAGACAGTGGTGCATATACGCGATCTTTAAACAGGCTATCAAATGCTGCTTTATAAACTATAGGGTGGACCATCTGCTGGTCTGTTTGTCAATTGCATTTTATTCATATATTTTCCAACGAAATTGGGCCAATGTAAATACCAAATGCAAGTTTGAAACTACTCGTTTATGTATGAAAAATAATATCGCCCAAATAGCCTCCGTGACTGGCTGTACAGGTCCGTATGCGAACGTTGTAATTATCGATGACTTTTCCTTTCAAAAACCTCCAAAGATATAGTCCAACGGGATCAAATCGTACCATTCAATTGTGATCGGTATTACGCGAAGTATCCCTCTCATCGAGCTTGCCGCGCAATAATGCGATTGCGTCACGAGTTGTATGGCATGTAGCCCCATCTTACTGGAACTATAGCTCGTTCGCATCTACACCATCAATTTTGGACGATTAAAAGTTTGTTATCGTAGCTCTGTAGCGATCGGAGTTGACGGTAACCGCCTGGCCGGCCTCGTTTTCAAAAAAGTATGGTCCAATGATACCGCAACAAACCGTGATTTTATGTGGATGAAGTGGATTCTCGTGATACTCCCTTGGAGTTTCAGCTCCCCATATGCGGCAGTTTTGCTTGTTGACGTAAAATGATTTTTGACGAAAACGTCTCTGACTGTTCCTCCAACCATTGAACGAATAAGCTTCAATTGTTGCATCATTTGAATCTTGTAAGCGTGTAATTGCAGATCCACATGGAAAATTCGACGCAAAGTAGTTCCCAGCGACTCGTCAACACTAGCCTCATCTACAGCAATCACGTCTACGAACCGGACGAGCATGCAAATGTGGTGCTGTGAATCAGTATTCTGGAAACGATCAATAATTTTCTTGATTTTGGGATCGAAAGGCTGATTAAACTGGCCTAACACTGTGCGTAATGCACGGAATGTTTTTTTCACAGAACGACCATTTTCTAAGTACGCGTTGTTTGGTTGTTAATACATATGTAGTGTTTAAAAACCAACCCAACAGATGGCCCACCCTGTAGAATTAAAAACTTTGAACTTAACTTTTGAGGCGGGGTACGATCCCGAAAACCCGCCGTGGATCCGCCACTGATGAAAAATAATATCGCCCAAATGGTGCGCCTGGAAATTGTTGTTTGAAGTGATTTCTTGAATAGGGAATCGCCAGAATTGCTGTGGGACCAAAAAACGCTCCTGGGCAACCTTTCCAGTAAAATCGCCAAGGGCGATCTTTACATTATGGGCTGGGCCATGTATGTATACAGACTGGCTCCAATCTCATGTAAAACGTATTTCTTGGTCTGCTGCCTTGTAGCATCCTTGACACTTCATCGCACTCCCTGTATGGCGGTTATATCAGCTCTAAATCTTTTGAGGCTCCGGCAAATAAAAATACGTTTGCGAGGATAGTCAACTTTACGGGTATCCATCTTTGAAATTCTTTCATTGAAATTTATTTTTTATATGGTCTGTCGCAAACCCTAAGCACAACCCTGTTTAAAGTCCAAAGGAGTATACACATAGTAGGTATGTATATGGCATATATATATAAAACAAAACATGTTTTTTTAGAATTTATGCAAAGGACTATTCTTTTTATATATACAAAGGTCAGTTAGAAAAGGTCTAAATTAATACAATTTTACGTATATTTTTTGAAATCGTTACTAGGTCTTATATTTAATATAGCTTTCATACAAGAATTGAACCGAACCCGCACACTTGTTTTTGGAATCTGGTAAAATGTATTTCATTGTGATTCAATTTATGGATATTAAATTATCGACTGTAAACAAAACAAAGAGCTCTCGTATGTTGTTTGAAGTACAAAATTATTGGGCTAACTAAGTTCAAACGTAAATATATACATATATATATGTATGTATTATAGATTTATTCCCTTATATAAAATCCTGACATAGTAGGAATAACAAACAAAAACACATATGTACTTATGATGTTTAACCAAAGTGTTGGGTGTGAACTTTTTCATGTGTACTTAAAAGAATAACCAGCTGAAATTGTTCCACCAGCTAAGTGCTGCAATATCTCCAAAAAGATAACAAAATATCCGACAGTTTTGTTTTACTAAAATGATAATTTGGTGGAAATATAGACAGGGCCGTCATTACAAATATTTGCGCCCGGTGGTGACCACCTCCTTTAGAATTTAAATATTGAATATGTTTTTCAAATCAACGGGATCTTTAAAAACTCCTGGCCTGAGTATCTGCAAATAAATAATGCATAAATAGAGCACAACTTTTTATAGCCATCTCAACTTAAACATTTCACGCTTGGGGCTTCCGAACAATGCTTGCTTCGCATGCCATACGGGTTTTTATATTCATTCCGAGACTTCCTGACAATGGTATCCTCTACATCAATGTTTTTCTTCTTTGTAACATATTGCATGTTACTTGAAAAATTGCGCAATATGGCCACACTTCTCACAGCTATCAATCAATTCTATTGTATTATTTTAACTTTTACTTGAAGGTATCTATGGATACGCTTGGCCTTATATGAGAAGCGACTAACTAAGATCATAGAGTATTTGGTAGCGAATGCCAGCATCTATTATGATCGCGATTCACTGGTTGCCGATGCAGACTATGGCTCCATACTAAGCTCTCTATTGGTTGGACCCTGCGCCTTGGAATTTACACGCGCCAAAAATGCCGACCACTACTGGACAGATCCGCATGCCGATGAGCTGGTTCGTAAATTAAAAAGTAGCATAAAATGCACATGCTATTAATATTATTCATTTTTAGGTTCAAAGGCATCGGATTAGCTCGTGCCGCCGGTCCTCGTCTACTTGTTCCAGGCCACCAATTATTAATTTTAAGCGCAGTCTAAACACAAGCTCAGATGAGGCTAGCAGCTGTTCATTTAAATCGATTGCATCAGCCTCAGTGGCCAAGGATTATGTGGAATCATTGCATCAGAATGCCAAGGCTACGTTGCTCTATGGTAAAAACAATGTGCAAGTCTTGCCGGTAAGTAAAAAACGCCCACAACTTTTTACGAACTATAATATGATAGTTGCTTTTTTTATTAACTGCAGAAGGATGTGTCCGAACTTATGCCAGGTTATTTAAGTTTACATCAGCACATACAAACATTGACCATCAAATGGACGCCGAATCAGCTTATGAATGGCTATAACGATACAGAAGATGAGGACATTGACAAGGATGCCTTCTGGGCGTATGCTTTAAATATTAATGTTGATGACATTGTTTATGTACATTGCCATCAGAGTCGTGGGGAGGATAGTGGAGGTACAGTCATATTAGTCGGGCAGGATGGTGTGCAACGGCCACCCATACACTTTCCCGAGGGTGGGCACATGCAACAATTTCTTAGCTGTCTGGAGACGGGCCTATTGCCCCATGGCCAACTGGATCCGCCTTTGTGGTCACAGCGCGGCATCGGCAAGATGTTTTTATGGCCACGCAGCATGCGTAGGCGCATTTTGCCTTCAGTAATGGAATCTGTGGATGAGACACCCATTGATTATGTTTTCCGCATTGTCAGCAAGAGCAGGCACGAGGAGTTTGGTAAGTCACATTTACATTTATGGTTCATGTAGTAAATACCTTAAAAACCCCTTGCCAAATGTTTTATTTATTCTATTGTATTTCTATTTAGCGGCCGCCCATTCGATTCTGGACTTTGTGCGCAGTACGCCAAGACGTGCTCAGCTGAGTAGTTGTTCCACCACCGGAAGCAGTGACTGCTCCAATAAGAGTTTATCCATTGATCAATATCCTCTGGAGTCACCGCTACTGCAACACCATGCACAGAACACTAGCATTGAAAAGGTTTGCTCTACCATGAGGCGGCAAATTATTTCGAGGGCCTTTTATGGCTGGCTTGCCTATTGCCGGCATCTATCCACTGTGCGCACACATCTTTCGGGGCTGGTGCATGGACGGATTACACCAGAAAGTGAGTATTTAAAAAGCAAATATGTATGTACAAATTTTCAATAATCTCAGGCAAGGAAATAAACAGATGTTAAAAAACTCACAGGCTTAGACTTAAAGCTGCTGAATTAGACTAAGTTACTGTGTCGTGCTTGTCCGAAAATAGTGGCGTCTAGCGCCTCCCATCTCTTGATCCTCAATTCGAAATTAATTTCATTAAGACTTAAGATAAAAAAATTTTTGTATTGCATATACTCGAAAATTTTATTTCAACAGTGAAAGCCGATGAGGAGGGCCTGACCAAGCAACGCTGGGAATTGCTCAACATAAATGGCGTCATGAAAAATCAAACAGAATTCTATCGTCTGGTGTTCTTTGGCGGTGTGCATCCCGAACTACGCCAGCAAGTCTGGCCCTATTTGTTGGGTCATTATGCTTTTGGTTCTACACTGGAGGAACGTCAAAAGCAGGATGAAACCTGCAAACATTACTATGAGACAACCATGAGTGAATGGCTAGCCGTGGATGCTATAGTGCAGCAGCGGGAAAAGGAGAAGACAGCGCGAGCTGTGGCCAAGCTGAGCTCCGGAAGCAACAGCGGCAATGAGCGCACAGTGCGTGCTGCAGATTTGGATGCTGCTGGCGAATTGGAAAACGAGGTATTTGAGGATATATCTGACATATCTGACCCGGGCGACTTGGAGTTTGATGATGAACAAAGGCAAGAAGCTGCTGGTCTGGGTATAAGCTGCAGCAGTGGCATACATTTGAGTGTTAAGCCTGTTCCACGCGCCATGAAAACTAGCACAGATTCGGGCCATGTGGACGAGGGGCTGGATGAACTGGATGAAGAAGAAGAGCAGCAGACGGAACTTGCAGGCCATAAAAATGCAACGAAACCAACGGCGGCAGTGGTCACACCCAAACCGTTGGATAAGGAAGGCATACCCAGCTCATCAAACTCTACTACTTCCTCTTATGAAACAGTTGGTGGTGCTGCGCAACAGACAGAGCTACGCAGCGTGCTGAGCCCACAGTACCTGAGCGCAGATGACTTGCAAGGTCAGCTGCTCGACGAAGAGCCGGCTACAGAGAAGGGCGATGAACAGTCAGTGCAGGCGGCTGTCATCATAACCAATGCATCCGTGGATTTAGCCAGCTGGGAGCGCAGCTCCAAAGAAGAACAGGGCAGCAATCAAATGTCGCCGCTGGCCGAGCAAGCTGAGAGCGCCAATGGCAGCACATTGGATGCGCTACAACAGCCCAAGTCGGCCTGCGCATCACCAGCCAGTTCCAATGGCGGTGTCTATAGCGTAAGTACAGTTAAACGAGGATTTAAATGGACGTTAATCTTAAACTGATTGTCTCGTATAGAGCGAACTGCTGGAACAGTTTGGGCTAAATTTGCATCGCATTGAGAAGGATGTGCAGCGCTGTGATCGCAATTATTGGTACTTCGCCAACGAGAATCTAGATAAGCTGCGTAATGTAATTTCCACCTATGTATGGGAACATCTGGATGTGGGTTACATGCAGGGCATGTGTGACTTGGTTGCTCCTTTACTAGTGATTTTCGATGATGAATCGCTAAGCTATAGTTGCTTCTGCAAGCTTATGGAGCGCATGATTGAAAACTTTCCCAGTGGTGGAGCCATGGACATGCATTTTGCTAACATGCGGTGCGTATAGCTTGAATGGCTTTAGTAAATCGAAAATATCAAAAAACTTTAGTTTTTGACATCGTGCCTCTTTCATATATGCATTCAATTTATCTATAATTATTTTGTAGTTCACTCATACAAATTCTGGACTCCGAAATGTATGATCTTATGGACTCCAACGGCGATTATACGCACTTCTACTTTTGCTATCGCTGGTTTCTGCTAGATTTCAAACGTGAGCTGGTCTATGACGACGTCTTTGCCACTTGGGAGGTCATTTGGGCCGCCAAGCATATTGCTTCAGGACATTTTGTATTGTTCTTGGCCTTGGCCTTGCTTGAGACTTATCGCGATATTATATTATCGAACAGCATGGATTTTACGGATGTCATTAAGTTCTTTAATGGTATGTGTGGAATAAAAACAAACATATATATACTTTAATTATTTATATATATATATTCTATATTTAAAATCATTTTCTAGAAATGGCGGAACGCCATAATGCTCATGCGGTTCTGCAATTGGCTCGCAGCTTAGTGTTGCAGCTGCAAATGATTATTGAAAACAAGTAAATTTGGAACATACATAATTTATAATTTATTTACGTATTGCTTATAAAATACAACTAAGTAAATTATTATAATAACTAAAATTTATTTGCCAAAAAGAAAAGACAAAAGACCTTAGGAAAAGCCAAATTGCCCAATTTGAACTTGACTAATAAGAATTTGGTGTTCCCCTTGTATTTATATACCTTACTTATATAATCAACTATAAATGTTTGTGCATATCTCAAAAAAAAAAAAAAAAATAATAGGTAATTATAATTTAAAATCAAGCACAGGGGCTGATAACTTAAAAGACTCCAAGGCAACTATAAATTTTACACTGTACCAAATAATAAAACAAAAGACAAAATCATTAAAATCCAAAAGATTTAGAACACTTTCATTATACACAAATATTTTAATTATTAGAGGAATTGAAACTATCGTCACATTAAATTAAGTGCAATGTTAATAAAAGTATTTATCAATTTATTATATTGTAATCGAACTGTAATAAAAAATTAGAACAAAATTTATTATATAATACAAAAATATAAATCAGCTCAGATACTATGTACCAGCGAATTGTAGCGCTCTGGTTTAAAACAAGTGTAACAATCAATCAACAATAAGTCAAGTACCGTCACCAGTAGTATGCTACATATGTACTTAAAAAGTAATCGGTATATTGCATTAAACTATATTAGAACTTTGGAAAATTATGCGCAAGCATATACTTACATATATGTGCTAGCTGTTCACTTACCAAATCGTTTAAAGCTAACCATTCATTTTGTTTATTTTTTATATGAATATTTACAAAATGTATGTATAGACCACATATTATTATACATAACACACATACACACACACAATCACACACTTATACCCAAAAATAAATGTACATATACCACGTACATATATATACCATATATACTTTCTCCTGTGTGATCTCTCTACACTGAGCATAAATGTCGTAATATTATACTATCTACTAAAAGAAAGAACTTTATAAATGTACCTCTCCGTCTGGTTAATTAAAAAGTAAAAAAAACTAGACAAAAAATGTTACCTCTGATTTACTTTTGTTTCTGCAGGTGAAATGTCTTCTTATATAATATATTATCAGAATATGTATATGATAGCTGGTAATAACAAAAAAACCCGAATTTTATCAATAAAGAATTGCAAAATAAAAATTTAAGAAACTTAAATGAAATAAATTATTACATTTCACTATTCAAAAAAACAAAAATATTAATAGTTTGTGTATTAATGACTTCGGATCGTACTTCGTATAATTTCAAATACAACTTGAAAGTAAATATTAATGAGAAAAGCAGAAAAATTGCGCCGAGACAAAAAGATGTGGTATCTAATCCAAAGTATCTCTGAAAATTACTTTCGAGTTTCGTTTTAATAAATATTCACAACTTCTGTCTTTGCAAATCAGTTTTCACCAATAGGTTAGGTTAGGTTACACCGGTTGACACCTGGGGAGGAGTCTACATAGTCCTTAGTGGAACCGGAGGATGCGGCTGGTGTACATTGCACGTTAATCATCGAGTATACGCGTATGCTTGGCGAACGCCAGAACCAGTGAGGTAAGCCAGGGTTTCCCTAGGTACTTAAGTCTCGATGTGCATAGGGCGGGGCAGCGGCAGATGAGGTGCTCCAGAGTCTCTTTGACATCTGTCTCCCTACACTTCCTGCATTCGTTGCTGTTGGTAATGCCTAGCTTCTTAGCGTGAGCAGCGGTCAGGCAATGACCAGTAAGTATGCCCACTATGAGTCTACAGTCTCTTCTTGGGAGTTTCAGAATATACTGGTCTAATTTGTTATTGGTTTTCTTGCACATAGTGCGAGCTATCTTGCAGTTCATTGTGTTGTGCCACCTTTGTCAGATCTGACAACAGCGTCTTCTTCTGCTCGGTGGTTAATCGTCCTAAATGTTAATCTTTAGATCCTCAAGTGACGGTTGCCTGGATTCGGCTCCTTCCTTTGCGAGCCTGTCAGCTATTTCATTTCCATCAATGCCCTGGTGGCAGGGAAGCCAGAAGATACACACCTCCTTCTGGGTGCTTAGTTCATCTAGTGTGTTCCTGCTAGCCAGTACAGTTTTGGAATTGAATACCTCCGACTGGAAGATGCTGCAGTGGTCCGGAAACTTGAAAGATACCTCCATGGGTGGGTCTATACAGTATACCGCGGCCGGACTTTATTTCGGATCCGTCTGTAAAACTTTGTATGGCTCGTTGGTCCATACCAATTTTCCAGTCATCAGGTCGCATTAGAGTGGGTGTTCTGGAGAAGTTACATACTGGGGTCGTATAGTCAGTGCTATTGTGTTTTACCCCTGCAACTTTGCTGTGCCCGTAGTTCGCAAGAGCCATGTTCCCTGCTGCACAGAGAAGTTGCTCTGTTTTCTGTGCTAGTAGTCTGGCCTGAATGTCTAGGGGGTGGACTCCAAGTATTGCTTCTAGGGCCTTGGTTGGAGTGGACCTTAAAGCCGTCATGCACATCAGTGCACGTCGTTGAGTCTTTTCCATTATTTGTCGGTATGTGGACTTCTCTGTGGCTCTCCACCATACCAGAACACCGTAGAGTAGTATCGGCCCCACGACTGAGATGAAGATCCAATGCATTAGTCTTGGTGACAGACCCCAAGTGCTACTTAGCATCTTCTGCGATGCATACAGTGCATTTGTGGCTTTCTTCACCCTTTCCTCAACATTGGGGTTCCAGCTCAGCTTGCTGTCCAGTACTATTCTAAGATATTTCACGCTCTTTTTAGGCTTGAGCTGAGTGTCGTTTATTGATGGCGGAGTCCATCGCGGTACCTTGTATCTCTTGGTGAAGAGAATTAGGTCCGTCTTGTCCGCGTTGATACTGAGTCCGGCTTCCGTGGCCCACTTCAGTATCTCCTTTAGCGTAATGTCCATGACCGAGCTTATTGTCATGGGACATTTGCCCACGATAATTTTGGCTATGTCAACCGCATAGGCAGTTATTCTTGGGGCCTTCCGTTTAAATCTGTGTAAGATATCATTTACCATTAGATTCCATAATAAGGGCGACAGTACTCCGCCTTGCGGCGTGCCTATTTTATCACGGTCGTGGTTCCCCATTCTGCTCTTATTTTCCTACAGCTCAATAGGCTTTGTATCCAGGAGTTTATGGCCTCCTGAGGTACCTTTTGGTATGAGGCTTCGCATTATAGCTTCCGAGGATACATTGTTGAATGCACCCGAGATGTCAAGGAACGCTCCCAGGGCGAAATCCTTGTGATGTAGGGCTTTTTTGATGGTAGCTACTATTGAGTGCAACGCTGTTTCCACCGACTTCCCTTTAGAGTATGCATGTTGGTTGGGCTCTACAAGTTAGTTCGTGCCTTGTCTTAGATCCAGGAGTTTCTCGAGAGTTTTGAGCAGAAATGAGGTAAGGCATATTGGTCTGTAATCTTTTGGCTGCACGTGACTGCATTTCCCTGCTTTTGGCAGAAAAACAACTCGTGCTGTCCTCCAGGATACAGGAACATGTCCGTATCTCAAGCATGCTTTGAATATAGAATCCAGTCATGGCGTGACTTTGTCCTTGGTCTTCTGCAACATGGCTGGAATTACACCATCAAGGCCAGGGGATTTGTAGCTCGCGAAGGAGTCTATGGCCCACTGGATCTTGTGTAGTGTGATTACGTCCCCTGGTACGTTGACCTGTTGGTCGGAACGATTTGTTAGCGGGTCGGGTGTAAGGATATCTGTGCATCCTGGGAAGTGCTCGCTTAGTAGGGCGTCAGTCGCTTCCTTTCTGTTTTCTGTCCACTGCCCCGCATTCGTTTTCAGTTGGCTCTGTATGGCGGGTTGACTTAATAGTAGTTTACTGAATTTTGCGGTTTCTGTGACCTTCTCTATGCCGGAGCAGAAGGATCTCCATGAGTTTCTCTTGGCCAGCCGGACCTGTTTTTTGAAATCACGGAATCTGACCTTATACTCGTCTCATACAATTGCATCATCCGCTTGCTTTGCGAGCTTGAAGATATCCCGTAAGTCGGTAGGTTGTGTCATCAGTCGCGGGTTCCACCAGGGCGGCCTGTGTCTCCTTCTGTTGACTGTCATTTTGCACGAGTCTTTAAAAGCCTTTGTTAGATGATGACATAGTGTCTCCACGGACTTTTCAATGTCATCTGTCGATGTTATTGTTGGTGATGGTGGGAGTTTCCTTGCCACCTTTTCTTTGAACATCTCTCAGTTGGTATTCCGGGGATTTTCGTTTTTTGTCACTACACACGTAAACCTCGCCTAGCATTGGATGTACATGTGGTCAGAGAAGGAGTGTTTGCTGAGAACCTTCCATTCTGTGACCGACGTGTTCAAGCCAGACGAAACAGTTAGGTCAATGACACAAGATGAGGTAGGGCCCACATAGATGGGTTCCTCCCCTATATTAGAGATACTACGATTGTACCTTAGTATGGAGTCTAGCAGTGACTCACCTCTCACGTTAACGTCCCTGCATCCCCATATTGTGTGGTGGGCGTTTACGTCGGCTCCGATTATCAGGGGTCGCCTCTTCCGGCTCGCCTTCTGGACCAGACGCTCCACCTCTTCCGTCGGTGCCTCCCTGTCGTGCGCCAAGTAGCAGCACGCCACTAGGAGCGGCTCATACTTACCGCCCTCAAGCGCTACCACAGTGAGATCGTTAGTACTGTAGTGAGACATAAGATAAGCAAAAATGCCTTTTCTTACCGGAATTGCAGTTCTTGCTTACTTACTGTTTTCGGGTAGAAAGTGCTGTAGTTGTTTGACTTTAGTCCAGAGACCTTGTTACCCGAAGCTATCCCAGGCTCCTGGACTAAAGCTACATCGACGGACCCCTCCTCCAAGGTTATGAGAAGCTCCGCCGATGCCAATTTACTCTTATGAAGGTTAAGCTGAAGGACCCCCAGCTGCATGGTTGTGTTACGGCTCCAGCTCCGATGGGGCGACTTCTAAGGTCGTTTCAACATCGTGCTCCGACACTTCGTCAATTTCGAGGCTGTAGGCAGCTTCTGTGATGGCTGCCACGCCAAGGTCCTTTTCGACCTCACCTGCCTCAAGCGCATTCGTATTTTCATCGTTCGGGTGGCGCTTTTTGAGACGAAGGTACATGTTACCTACGCCCCACGCCATCTTCCCGAACCTTGGGTAGAGCAAATTTTCGGCCTCCTTGTTTATCTTTGCTGACCCTTTTCTTCCGGCTTACCCGCGTGTAGAACCACCCACTTAAGCAGTTTGAAGTGTCGTCGCTCCACATCGCTCGCCGTTTCCCTTTTCGGCAGTGGCTTCTTTGGTGGTTTCTCAGTTTCGTGGCGAGGCCGCTTACTCGCGGGCCCATCCGCCTTATCTTGGTCAGCCGAGTGTTGCTTTTTAGCTAGCAACAGATCTTCGACCTTGTTGGCATACTGGCTGCTACTGGCCTTCATTGTCGGTATTTGCGGCCGTCTTCGATCTTTTGTTCGGCCCAGTCCAGCTTCTTTCTCTCCTCAGGGGTGCTGTTACCGAGCCAAGCTCTGATCTTTAGAGCGGCCTTATACTGGGATTTGGCCTTCATGCCCTCTTTACTCTTTTTGGGGCCATCCCTACAGGGGGAAGTGGTCCCCTTGGCTGGGGAGCGTAGGAGCTCTTCCTCCGCCTCAGCACTTATTGAGCCATATGGTTCACAGTCTGAGTCTTCAAGGACCGCAGAACCGCGTCACAATTTAGCATCTCTTAGCGCTGTTGTTGTTGATGATGTTGTGGCAGTAGCTATACAACTGTCCTGGCCTGCTCCAACCAGTTCAGAGGTGTGACCGCTGGCGACACGCAGAGGGGTGTTAATCCCTCCGTGCCCGCCGGTAGCAGTCACGGATTCCACTGACGTTTGGGCTGACATGTCAGCCCGAGTTGCATCCTTAAAAGACTCCAGCGCGCGGGGGTTTTGGTTGATTTTCTTCTTGGGGACCACCCCATAGCATTTTATGCCTGCTGCTAGGCACCTCTGGTCATGGCTCCAACACAGCAGCACCAGACTTACTAACCCTATACTGTTGCGCTGTTGCCTCAGCCAGACCGTGCACTGGCCCGAGTGGCGAGGGAGGTCTATGCCTGACTCTGATGCTTGAGCCAGTGCACAGTCCATTGCCCAACCGGCACCCTCTTAGAGGGTGCAGCCAGAGAATTTTCGCCAGCCTTTCACCAATTTAGTACATATATAATTTAGGGTAATCTGTAGATTACCCTGTGAATCTTGTGTTGCCAGAGAATTTGCGAAGTACAGCACCCTATCTGCGGTACCCCGTCTGCACGAAATGTACTCAAGAGCCCGTCTTTTTATGCAAAACTACGAAAAGAATTATTTACGATCATATTATTTGTAATGTATTGGGAAAACTTTCGACATACATATCTCTAAAAACCAAACATTACTATAAATGATTCACCGAAATATAAACTAATAAATTTTCCATACAAAAGACGGGCTGTTGAGCATTCCAGCAACGAGCAGTATATCTTAGCGGCGCACATAAGTCCGGCTGAACCGGAAGCCCGAGAAACATAACTCGTAAACTAAGCCATGTCTCCTAAACGAATAAAGATATTTACGCGAATTTTTTTTCCATGATAGATAAAATATTATATTAAAAAAAATTAAGAACTGACGAGCTATCAAGAAAGTCGACCGTTCACTACGAGATCAAAATTGAGACTGAGTTTAGGCAGTTAAATTTGGCTCTTACACAGTTAACAGGAAAGAAATGGAAAAGTTGCTGTAGATTTCTTCAATTTCAGAAGTGGCAGTGGTGTTGAGAGATGTATGTGGGTTTTGGATGCAGTGGTTTTGGATGGTCTTGGACCGCAAAAACGTTGGATCATGTTCCAGATTCTGTCAGAAGGAGTTGATGGGTTTATTTGAGAAGTAAACCTGAATGTGCTTTGTTTTTTACTAACTTTGAAGGTACGGCGGAATATGGCGTTGGCTTTTTCGTAGGCAATTGCATCCTCAATCGTTGTATTTCGTTTGAAATTGTTCCATGCTGTTTTTTGACTATTTTAAATCTTTTGGGATGGGTTCTACCAAGGGACGGTTGTTGTGAGCTTATATATTTTGTGGGATTGCGAAATGGGCTGAGGTCGGAAATTGAAAGTTGAATCCGCTGGTTGCTTTAGAAAAATGCATCCAGTTGTCTTTTTTATGTTAAATGTGGGTCGTTCCTTGGAGTTTTCAACAGGTTGGGAAAAGAGTGTTGAAGTTATGGGTGCATGGTCGCTGCAATAGAGGCGTTGTATCAATATTGATATATTATAGAGCCATCATTGAGAAGACTGAAATATGAAGATGTGATGAATTAATCGATAATCTTGCCGCTTTTATTGCTTGTTGACGATCCCCAGCAGACATGCCAGCTATTAAAGTCGCCTAGGATTATTTTAGGAGCTGTTGATACCTGAAAGACACGTTCTAGGTCGTTTTTGGTAAAATTTGTTCGTGGTGGTATACATATATGCAGAAATGATTTGAAATTTAAGCTTTCAATGAATTACGGCGCCTACAGCATCAATTGGTCCAGTAAGTGAGACCTCTTGATTTTGTGGCGACTTTTGGATGAGTAAACATACTCCTCCAAAATTTGAAGAAGTGTTCAGAGCTATAATGGCGTAATTAATTGGTATTAGAATATTTTTGAAGGTATGAAGATAGGTTTCTAGGAGGGCTACAATTGATGGTGTGTGCTTTTTAATTAAAATTTGCAATCGAATGAAGAAGATATCAGGGACTGCATCGGTTGGAAACTGAAAAGATTATTCACATGTCGGCAAATCATGTAACCATCCTTTTTATCCAGATAAGTGGCTTGACTGGGACTGAGGTTAGTAAATTTTTTGGCATATTGTTAGAGCTAGGTAATAAAGCCTAGATATCTAAAACTGTCCAAACGCCAAATATTAGCTGTGTGTACCGCAGTCAAGTTGGTAGAATTTATTTTTAGTGTTAAATTGGTATAGATGGTTTATTAGGTTGATTTTACGTTTTGAAACTTGTTTTGAGGGTAACATTATTTATAAGAGTCAATTTTAATATTGCTGTCATCTAGGCGGGATTCGTTTGTAGAAGGGTTGTCGGGGTTGCGAATGTTCAAGTACATGTATATGATTTGAGAAGCTTAGTTGGTGTTGGTGCTAGTGTTCTCTGTTGTTTTTGTTGAGTTTGAGTTGGTGCTGTGCAAAATATCGTTGTAGTTAACAAATGGACGTTGATTATTGTTGGTTGTTGTAGTTGCTTGTTTTTGATTTGGTATTTGTGGTTAGTTGGTGTCTTTCATTGTAGATCGTCACAGCGTAGTTTTCTCCAGTATTTTTGTTTATCTACGGTTGGTAATTAGTTTGGCCGTTTTCTTTACAGTTTATATAGTATACCAATGAAGGTTTGGTTGGGTGACCGAGTCTGCCACAGCTTTTGCATTTAAATGGTTGCGGCATATAGGAGCGTTCAGACACTTTTTGATATCCCATGTATAAATCGTGGGGTATGTCTGGAATATTGAATGTAATAATAATAAGGCCAGTTTCTCTTAGTGTGTTTGTTTCGTTGTCCTTTTTTCGAATTTTTTTGCATTAAATAACATTTTGGTTTTTTAGCTCTGTTGCAATAGATAAATCCTTTGGATGAATTAAGGGTAATGTGATCTTTAACTTTTACTTGTATAGTGTTGAATGATGATAAAGTGATTAGTTCGGCTGCTTGCAAAAAGTTGGCGCATTACAATGTAGCCTTGAAACTCGTCCGAATTCATGAAGTTAATTTGATTCTGATCGAAAAATTAAATGATTTTGATTTTTCGAATAACCAAAACATTTTCATAAGCAGCCAAGTTGAACAAACAGACGCTTCATGTAGGGCTTGGGTAAGTTATTTTTGTATAAATAACTTTGAAAATAATCTTCCGTTACTAAAAGTAATTGTATACAAAAAGCCAAAGTCGCAGAAATTTAAAATTGTTTAATCCAAATCAAAACGCCCTCCTGTTTTCTGAATTTTTGCCTTATTTATTTTAATTTTAATTTTTTGTCATTTATTCAAATTAAAAAGATGGTGTACGTTAAAGTCAGGCGCGGACGACTTTGGGATACCCTTTGTACATTGCAATCAAATCTGGTTTTTTTTTTGTCTCCCGTAATAAGGGATCATATCTGAAAGTTTGGTTGCTCCAGCTCTTACCATCTCTGATATCTACGCGTTCATACGGACACAGACAGACAGACGGACATGGATATATCGACTTCTCTAGTCACCCGAATTTAAGTAGCTTTGGAGGGTCCCCGACGACTCCCTAAAACATGAATAACAGACTTTCGCATTGGATGGCCTTCCGATACGCCTAGAAAAGCTTTGTGATAAGCTTTAAACAAAAGCAAGAGCGCCACTAAAAGAGCGCAAGCATCAGCTTTAGTGGCACGATCGCCAGCAAATATACAAATATAGAGATTAGTGAAGCTTTTTGAAAAACAGTCGAGCAATGACTGTGCTTATGGATAGTGCGCAACGGAGATTCGCATAAGCCGTAACTAATATAAATTAATGCAATAAGTGATCTTTGTACCAACAAACTGGTGCGCGTTTGTTTACATTTAGCCGCTCATAGTTAAACGACAACCTGCGACGATACACAGTTCAAAGTATTTGATTCGAGCAGAAACAAGTTTAAAGATGTCTATCCAATACTACTATGATTTAATGTCACAGCCCTCGCGGGCATTGTTCATCATATTCCGGTTAAGTGGCCTGCAATTTGAGGATCGTGTTGTGGCGCTGCGAAACGGTAGCATTTAATCTTATCTTCACAAATCGTGTGCTGTGTGTATCTAAGCTGACTTTGTACCCACTTGTATATAGGTGAACATTTGACCGAGGATTATAAGCGAAATATTAATCGTTTTCAGCGTGTGCCCTGCATCATCGATAATGGCTATAAGCTGGCCGAAAGTGTTGCCATTATTAGGTAAATTTATTGTCAATATCTCGAATTGATTTTTTTCTTATTGCATGTGTTCGCCGCTTTTTAGATACCTGAGTGCCAAGGGTAAAATACCTGAGCGCTTGTACCCTAAATATTTTGTGGAACAGGCACGTGTCGATGAGTTCCTGGAATGGCAGCATACTACACTGCGAATTACCTGTGCACTATATTTTCGCATGGTATGGCTGGAACCTTTGCTGACAGGTCGCTCACCGTCTCAGGAAAAAGTCGACAACATGCTTGTCCAAATGGAAAAGAACTTAGACATTGTGGAGGAGGAATGGCTAGCCAAGTCTGAGTTTCTAACCGGTTCAACCATAACTGTAGCCGATGTGTTTGCAGCTTGTGAGATCGAACAGACGCGTACGTTGCTCTAATGAAGCGCTAGTTCTAAATATATTATCTTATTTAGTGGTTCAGCAATTTTATTCATAATCCCAATTTATTTTTGTTTTTATAGGCATGGCCGATTATGATGTGCGTATCAAATATCCCAAGATTCGTGCCTGGCTGAAGCGCGTAAGGCAGTCTTGCAACCCGCACTACGATGTAGCGCATGCATTTGTCTACAAAATTTCTGGCACTGGTCCGCAAGCCAAGCTTTAAAAGGGTTCATAAATTTGAATCCATTAATGTTATTAAAAACAAACACATTACTATAATATTACTTTCGACTGTTGAACTACTGTTTAGTTTATTATTGCAAATCGCGGTCGTACATCGCGATATTGTATTGATTTGAACCGAACAATTTTGAGTTTCGAAACAAAATCTGAACCGAAGAATCTTTTTTACCAAAAGTTCAGTGCAACATATAAAACTTTCTAGGGAAAACCAAAATTTATCATAACAATTCATGTGAAAATGGTTAAATGTATTTTTTAGCATTAATCAAATCCTTACACAGCAAAATAACGAATAAAACACAAATTTCATATGACCAAAGCGTTTTTTTTTTTTTGACTGTTGTACATTTCAAAAGTAAAACTTAGTTTAAAGATCCACACGAAACGGCCATTAAAACCGAACCCAAGCATTCCAAACAAAAAAAATGCTTCTTTTCTACGCTTTATATATATGCACAGTTACTCTCTTTTATTGTGTCGTCAATATACCCTTTAGAAATTCACATTTTTATTTAAAAAAAAGGACAATTTAAAAAAAAACTACTTAGAACTAAAAAAAAATATATAGTATGTTACATCATAATATATATAGCAACGTTACGCGCTTGATTTTCTTTTGTTTCAATTTGCAACAAGACTTAATTTTTTTACGCTTTTCTTTTCATGACAGTTTTGCGATAACAAATAAATGTTAAATAAAAAAAATAAGAGCACAAAAATCATAATTAAATAAATTGTATATACAAAATATAAAGAAGATTACTATACAATATGCATTTCATGTGTATATTTGTATGTATAAAATTACATACATTTATAGGTTATAAATATTTGCATATACATAGGTATTACTTGTAATTATATGATTTTGATGTTTATCATTTACTTATATTTTAGTAAATATACAACTACACAAATATAAATTTTAAATAGGTGCTCGCGGTTCTATATAGGTATATATAATTTTACGTTATTTATTATAAATTAATTCAATTAAAAATAGTGCTTTTGTAAATATTTGTTTTGTTGTGTGTTAAACATTGAAATACGCTTATTATATATTGTATGTTTCTTTGCGCAGACGAACGAAATTTATTGATTTGATTGTTGCGTATGATTTGCATGCCATATAAACTGACATTGTACATATGGTTCATATGATTTATTTTTTCTTGTATTTATATATATATATATGTATACTATGTTATAATATTCTATATATGAATGTCTGTGTAAATATTTGCACTTTGCCGTCGCTCAGAAAAAAATTTAATAGGCAGATTTTAATCTTTCCTATATTTTTCCTTTGATTGAAACATTGATTTACTGATTGACTAAATGAAATCTTTTTGCATACTTAAACTAATGACACACACTTTGCACCACTGTGCGTTTCTTTTTTTTTTTTTCTTTTTTTATACATTCTCTTGATAATTATGGCCAAAAGCACCATTTTGCAGGCTGCTGGCAGTGTTCACTAAAGCATGTCACTAACAAATTTTGTTGTTGTTTTTATTAAAGCAAAGCAATTTTTAAGGCACCAAAACTGTTTGGATTATGTACTAAAAAATTGTATATAATAAAAAAATCCATAAGAGTTTTATATAACAGGTACATGATGACAAGCCAGATTTTGGTATCATAAAAAGAAAAAATAATAAAATTTATAAATTTTGGAAAAACTGAGCGACGGGCTTAACACTTCTTTTTACATACAATTTCAAATACAGTTAATTAAATACATATAATTTATATAAACTTGTATTGATTGCGAACAAAAATACATAATAACTATATTGTATGCATGCATATATATATATATATATGTACATGCATTTGGTGCAGTGTGTATATAATAATTTTTTAAATTGTTGCGCTAATTTATATTTTATGCTTTAATGCAATTTTATAATATATCTATACACATTACGAATATATAAGTTTATATGCGTGTACATATGTATATGATTTACAAAATAGTTGTTCTTTTTTTATTTCCTTCTTGATTCCCATACTTGGCCACATTGCTGTTGACTTATACAAACGAATGCGTATTGTATACTCAATGTATTTGTATATATAGAAATGTATATGATTGTACATATGTGTGTATGTATATATGGGCGTGTATAAGGATCAGATGTATGTGAGTGTTTATATACTTTTTTTCTAATATGTACTATGTTTGTAAATATTTTGTTATTTCTTTGTTGTAGTTGCATATGAAAATACTACAGCTGACCCTATCCTTGTGCTGTCTCTTGGTCCTTTTTCCTTTGTAGTCGTTGCATATTAAGTTTAATCTTCCATGTCGTTAAAATAGCCAAGCTGTGAAAAAGAGATAGGTATATATAAAGTATATTTTCATTTGTCTTATCATTAATACGGACGGATACTTGAAAATGCTTTTGTTTTTAACTAAACTATTTCTTTAAAATTAAAGGGACATTTATTTACTATTTTTTTTATGTGCTCCAATTGCAAAGACAGTTCTATCAATATTCTTATTAAGGACTTGACCAATAGCATCCAACTCCACTCTGTACTCACCCATTTGCCTAGCCTAATAGCGACCACGGTTAATATTTTTAATGCGTATGCCAACTTCCAGTACATGCTCTCCAGCTGCTGGCACACTTGCAGCATTGCCAGCGACATTCACCAAGGATGCACCACTTCCAGCTACACTAACACCCGACACGCCTACAGTGCCTACGCTGCTCTGATGGCTACTGTTACTGGACCCAGAGCAGCTGTTGCCATTGCTGCCATCACTTTGTGGTGAAATATTATTATTGTTGACATTGCCCGACATGCTGCTGCCCGCCACTACATTGCTGTCATGTTCCGCTAGTCCAACGCTGGCAGGATGGCGGCGCAGCACAGTAGTTGTTGTTGTTGTGGTGGTGGTTGTCTCCGCAGTAGCATTACCAGTGGCGCCACCCAGCTTGAGCAGCTGCTGCTGATGATGCCGATTGTGATGATTATAGTTTATGGCCGCCAATTCTTGAGTGCTGGCATTGGCTGCATAATCATGTGGGCCACCGACTGTGTGACGCCGCTTGATGGAACGATTCTGCTTGTTCTGTATCTGTCGCTTCTTGGTCAGATTCATATCAGTCTTTTCGTCTTTGGTCAGCGCTGCGGCCGGCGTTGATGTCGAGGACGAGGAACAATGTGAGGCCATAGTATTGGCGCTGCTTACGTGTCGCGTTGAATAGTTACGACAGTTGAACGACGCCGAGCGAAAGAGTCGATGATCACGTCGCTTTTTATTGTAGCGCTCGAGAAAAAACGACGGCGATGCAATGACTAGTTTCTCCTTGGGATCGCTGGTGGTTGAGCCCTCCGAATCATCCTCGGAGCCGGCACAGCTGCGCTCATATGCCATCGATGTATAGCGCACATTCTTGCTGGCACTATATATATTCCGCTGTGATGTTGTGGCTGCTATGGGTGTACCTGCCAGCGGCGTAGAGCTACTGCTTACAGGAGATGCTGCTGTACTGCCAGCGTTTTTAACTGCCAGCGCCAATGGAGTTATCGTGCCAGCTGTGGGCGTAGAGGCGTTGCTACCAGGTGTGGTATTGCCCTGATGTATGGGGGCGGTGGCTGAATGCTGCAGCTTATGCGACTTGAGCAAACCGGGTGGTAGTGCCACAACAGCGGCTACTACTTGTTTGAGTTCCTTATCTGCGGCAGCTTTTGAGCTAATGTTACCAATTGTATTGGTAGCCGTACAGCTCCGGCTTAGCATGAGCGAATGTGGGGCATCCAAAGGACAGAAGTTGTGAAATAGTCGCTCGGGTGACTCATCGGCGTAGGGAATGTTTTCAGAGTGTAGATGCAAGGGCTGACCCAGTGTATGGCGTCGATTTTTCGGAAAATCTGGTGAACCATTTTCATCATTTGACTCGGAGCCACTGCGCAAATTTCGTAATTTACTATCCAAAGTGTCTGTGATAGTCGTCAGCGACATAGAACCTAATCAAAGCACAAGAATTTGTTACCATTAAAATAAAAATAATAATAACTTTTTACCTTCGGTACTGGGTATAACCATAACTCAAATTACCTATAAAAAAAACTTACCCGTATCGCTTAGGCGACTGCTAGAATCATCATCTGTCAGCAATATGGATATATCAACGCTGCTGCGTTGTTGCTCTTTCCCCATGCTGCCAGCAGAGCCCACACTGGCTGAATCCTTCTCATCAAGACTAGCCTTACGCATTTGTGAGCTACGCGAACTAAGAAAACCAGGACTGCGTTTTTTCAGGCTGCTTGTGGCGCTGCTGGCTGCGGTTGCTAAGGTCTTGGAACTGCTGCTTGTTGTTGTCTTGCAACTTCCACCGCCTGTAGACTGAGCTGTGGAGCTGCTGCTTGTGCTGGTCGTGCTGCTGGCCGAGACCTTGGTGTAGTCCAGCGACTGAAAGTGAACACGCAAAGTTAGCCCAAAGTCGGAAATGCTGTGCACAGCTTTGCGCTGCTGTCGTCGTGACTGGTTGGAATTGATGGTTGTGGTTGAATTGGTGAAATGTAATTGTTCTTGTTGCTGTATTGGGTGCTGCTGATCGTTTGGAAGTTGTGCGCTTACCAGAACGCTTTCGCCCGAATAGGTATCCGAGCTGACGGCGCTACGCTTGCCATGAGTGCGACGCCTGAGTTGTGGTATAAAGCGCGATGTGCGTGTTTCCCGCTCCGTGATGCGCTCGATTTTCGAAAGATTGTGCAGCAGCATATTGGTTTGATCCTCTTGTGTTTGTTGCTGTATGGTGTTGATCCCAGTGCCGCTCGCTTCCACGCCGCTAGCTGCATTACCGCTTAACTCGGCCACATCGGGTAAACTGCCTTGCTCGAAAAAGTACTCATACTAATAAGGTTAGAAAAAAACATATTTATTAAAACATCTTTTCAATCGATCGATCGAATTTAAGTAATTTAGTGCTAGATTCACCTGCGTAAGCAGCAGTTCTACAATACGACATTGATGCTTCATATCCTTAACAGCCGTCTCCAGCGTATCATTTGGCGTGCGTATTATGGATGGACCAAATATAATGGCCAGATTCTTTGGCTCCATACGATTGATATCACAATTATCGCTGACCCTACACAAATGGCGTATTAAATGTTTCATGGTCTCATAGGGATGACGCGGTAGCGATTCCACAATTTCTTTTAGGAGTATAATGCGCTCCATACCAGCCTTCTTGTCAGCCTCTATAAAATTAATATAATAGGTAGCCGGCATCAAGGCATCGGGCAGGCTTCGTATGAAGAGCTTGAGCAAACTGCTCACCACATTTACGTCCTCCCATCTCACATCGGTGGCACAGCTCTCGAACTGGAAGTCCTTAGTATTCACCAGCTCAGAGAGCTCTGATATGGCTGCCTTGTTACCGGGTATGCGGTAAATGCCAACGACACTTAGACCCTTGGTCTCAACAATATTAGTGCACACTTCAATCAAATGTGGCACATATTCATTTATTTTGGACTGCAAAAGTTATTGAAAATAAGTAAGGGATTTTTTTTTTATAAGTTTTAATTGTTACCAACCATTGGACAGGCACGCAGTGGGACTCCAATAGAACCGCAAATTTTGCCCTGGCATGCCGAGGGTGAGGCCAAATCACCGTGCCCGGGAATTCCATTTCCGCCACTATTGCGGCTACCATCGCCGCCACGGCGAAACAGCAAATCCTTCCAGTTCTTGGATTTGGGAGAACCTAAATCCTTTTCTGGTACATGCTTATGGGAGGAGGATTTACGTGCTTTCATCACCGGCGATATGGAGTCAGTAGTGGCCGCTGCAACTGTGCCAGCTGTATGCGCCTCAATGCCACCCGAGTGCGAGCTCAATGGTGAACTGTCTGCTGCTGAGCCAGATGCCGTGCCTGCAGCTGCGCCAGCCGAGCTGGCATCATCCAGATAAGTTGATGTAGCTGCTGTTTTTTGAGGCTCTGCCAATTGCTTGCCTTGGGTTTCCTGCAAAATTAAAAAATACTTATAATATATATATTTTAAAAGCAACCAAAAGAAAGAATAAATAGTTCTTGTATATATAAACAAAACCTTAGATACAGCTTGGAATGCAGAATCGCAAAGCGTCTAGTTCACATTAAAAATGACGCTGTATATTCGTACATATGTTTATAATGGTTTCCAAGCTTACTACAATAAATACCACTTTTCTTGAGAAACCTTCCTACTTTTACTTACATTATCATCATAGTTTAGACTGTTCTTCCATTGCAGCAAACCAAACAGACGTTTCATTTCATTGCTACTTTTGGTCTTGAAAAGAATTTCAGTATAAGGCCCAGCTAGTTGTTGCTGATCTGCATTGCTGCTGCCCGATGAAGTCAATTTTTCGTGCGCATCGTCCAAGCTAAGCTCATTGCCCAGTGTTGCCAAATGGGCACCGCTGATGCTGGGCTTAGATTGCATGCGAAACACGTACTTTTTTTTGTCCACTGATTCATCGTAGAATTTAAAGTTCCTAATATCAAGCTCTATCACCTAGTTAAAAAAATTGATTAATTATTGAGCCGGCTGTATTGTTTTTAATTCGTTATTACATTATGGTCCGATTTGGCATGACGACAGGAGTAAATGCGCAGCATGTCGCCCTTAATTTCCAGTTTTACCTGACGCCAGGAACGATACTCTGACATGCGCTGTAGGAAAAATTCGGATCATTACAATAAAGCATTTTGTCAATTATATGGTATAAGTTGATAATACCGACAGTCTATGGTACGTACCTTGCCATTGATGCACGTTGACTTGATTTCAATTTCCGTTTCAAAGGCTTCCAGCTCGTTCGGCACATATTTGCCATTAAGCTCCGCATCAATGTGGATACTACAAAATTGGTTTTAATTATAGTTTTAAGAACTTATAAACCTTTTTGGTCACTTACCTGCAACGCATATCGCTATTAACAGAGGCGCGCCGACTGCCAGGTGCTGCACAGGCCACCCCAAGTGTGGTAATGCGCACATCCTCCAAGCCATTGGGCGTTTCAATGAACTCGTGGCCACCGCCAACAATATCATACGTTGGATCAGGATGCTCTTCCACCAACGCCTTGACCTTTTGTGGCTCAATGGCAGCTGGCTTTTCCACCAAGGGTTGCACACTGCCTGCGCTGACTACGCTGCTGGTCTCCGCATGATAATCTGCCTCATTGTTGGTGGCACGCAAATAGGAAATACGGCGCATAGGTTTCCCCTCGTCAAAGGAGGATGAAGCCAGCGGCTTAAAGCGACGCACGACGCTGGCTGCTCCGGCTACCTCACCAGCTGCCACAATGGCAGCAGCTGCAGTAAACCAAAAGAGAAGTAAACATTAGTCAAAATTTAAAATTGCATATTTTAAAGACAGAAGACGCACCACTGCTCTCGGCGATTTCGGCAAGTTTGGCCACTGCATGCACAGAGCTGCTGGGTTGTTGTCGCTCTGCGGCTGACATGGTTGGTCCCGCCAATGCTGCGAATTCTAAAAGCAAAAGCACAAAATAAAATGTAGTAAAAGGTAACAAGAAAATTCAAAAAACAAAGATTTTGGATATCTGCACACAGCACTCCAGAAAAGTTCCGAGGCTCAAAATTTTTTAAACTTTATACCTAACATATTAGATCAAGTCTCTAATTCTACTTGACGAGTAGAGCTGTGTGATATCTTGCAGCAGGGTTTGAGTAAATGCAACTGTCGTCTAAAAAACCCCGCGACAATCAAAATTGATTGAATTGAGTGGATATCTGCACTCCTTTCATTTCCCCCAGATGATTTTATCTTTTAACAGTATTGCTGGTAAAAATTTAAAGATCAGATTAGACTAGATTAGGCAAAAAGATTCCTCGCATGCCAACCCCCGGTCTGACTTCGATGCGGATGAATTAATAAAATCTAGATCATAGATTTTCATTAATAGACTTGATTCAACTCGATAGGAGGACCAATACAATTTGTACAAGGAACTTAATCTATTTGTACTATTTGTAGTACAGTATAACTTACTACTCGGTACTGGCTCTATAGTGGCATTGGCCAACGTGGCTTTGTGCACCTCCATGCGGCTGCTGGCCTGCCCATCCACAGTGCTTATACTGCTACTTTGCTGCGGATACTTCGGTTGTAATTGCTGCTGTTGCATTTGATGTAGCGGATGATGCTGCAATGATTCATAGAGCACGCTTTGCTTTTTGACCAAGACGCCAGAGGAATCCAATGCATTGGTATTAATGGACAGCGGCTTAAAGGGATCAAAGCCCTTAGACATGTGTGAGACCAGTTTGCGTTCAAAACTGTAAGAGGAAAAATTGAGCTGGGTCTTGAAACACTAATAAGCTGATGCTTCTTACACTTTATTGGTAACTCCCGTTTCCTGCAACGTTTCAAAGTAGTCCAGATCCTTTGCATACTTGGTATTGTTATTGACCAAACTGTTTGCGCTCAGTTGGCGCTGTTGATGCTGCTGTTGTTGCACAGCCTGCGTCTGGCTAGACGCACGGGTCACAAACTTGCTGCCCACATAACAATTGTACATATCACAGCCGACAACAACGTGGTGCTGTGGTTGCTGTAGTTGTTGCTGCGGCTTGCAGATCACGTTTTGACGCAGCTGCTGTGTGCCACGTGGTGCACTGCCTCCAGTTAGTGGCGTTGTGTGCGAAGGAAAGAAATGTTGCTGTTGCTGCTGAGCCAACGATGAGGACGAGGACGACGACTGTGTGGCATTGCCGTTAGCTGGTGCCGGCACAGGTGACTTAAGAAACTCTTCCTTTTGCTTGATGGATTCCCTTAGACGTATCATTAGATCGCTATTCTCGCCGTTGCCGCTGCCACCCCCGCCGTTGCCAGCATTGGCCGCATATAAGGCCTGACTAAGAACTGCTACAGATTTGGGCTGCCTGGTGGCCGTCGTATTTGTGGATGTTGTTGGTAATACTGTTAGATTAGGTGGCTGGTTGCTGCTGTAAAGAGCCAAAGAGTAAAAAAGGGAATCAATAACTGAAAACTTGCATGAACGTATTCTGAGCAAATCCTTAATAGCCATTAGCCACCATTAGTTAGGACCAGAAACTTATTTTTTTCGCTTGAGGAAAACACTGTTTAGCTTAATAAGGCGATAATCTAAAGAAAGCGTAGAGCTTACCAACCTTATTACAGTCATTGTAACGCCAAAATCATAATCATACGCAGAGCGCGAGGGGATCGAGATGTTAAGATCACAGCAACTGAAATCAGGTTTGGAATGGAACGCCTTAACGCAATTTGAAATATCTGGCCACACTAAGAACCTACTTATTTAATGTTTGATGAACATATTTTTGGAAGCTGAATATAAATAAAATATGAAAGTCCTCCAAATGCCCCATTTATTAAATTATAAAGTATATAAAAATTAAAATTTGTTTATAACAACAAAAGTGATATATGTAAATATCGCACACGTTTTGGTAATAGCTTTTCGAAATAAAGACGTCTTTTTTTTTTTTTTTTTTATTGCCAATCAACCGATACTAATAAGGTTATGATCCAATATTAAGTACATGAAAATTAATCGCTACACATAAAATATAATTTAGTTAAAAAAACAATTACTGCTTAGCAAATTAGTTTGTTACTTAGTTTAACAAAAATGTGATATAGTCGGGGTCGTGCCCGACAGTGTGAGACCCTTACCAATTGGTTCCGTAACTTTCTACCGAATCAATCAAAAATTTGCGACTAGAGTTTTTCATTTCTATATAAATTATATATAATATATAAAAGAAAGTATTTTCGAGAAACACGAGTACAACACAAAAAGGCGTGGCAGACGAAGCCTAGTAAACAAGGAAACATTGACATTTTCACATTTCCTCATTTGCCTACATGAGGATTATAGAAAAAACTTGTCGCAAACAATTTTTTTTTTTTTAGAAAAAAGTCGATACAGGGTATACATCTTTTCAAATTCGTCAGTTATTTATCCTCAATTTAGCTTTTGTCTTGTGTGCGTATCGGCACCTGATCGTAATGCCCAAGTTTAAATAAACAATTGAAAAGCCAAAAAGGCACGACCATATAGAGAACCCAAAACCAAAAAGTTCGTAAGCACCCAAGTACTTGAAGTTGTTGTCTATCCAATGTTTGTGACATTTTTGGCGCGTGCCGAACGTATGCGCAATAGCATGCAATTAAACATGCGGATCACGATGTTCCGCTGTCAGATATCCAAATATGATTAAAAAAAAAATCACATAAAAAACCACCAACGCACATTATTACAACAATTTGATTACAAAAACAAAAATAATATGCATAAAAATTTAAAATTAATGCATTTTATATAAACTTTTATTGTCTTGCTTTCATTTACTTTCGATGACTAGACCCGCAACTTGTATGCATGTGCTCTAAGTTTCGGTATAAATTTCAGACTGCCTTAGAGCTATTGTAGCAGCCTACAGCTAGCAACCTACAACTTGACAATGATTCGAGTGAGTACTGAGGTCTTATATGCAGGTGTTTGCCTTAATAGACCATCATTATAAGGCACTTGATGGCTGACAGTTTGGTTATGTCTAAGACGTGGCGGGAGTACTACAGTAATTGCAAAAACTTAGCCATAATTACTTATTGGAGCTGTATACAAATATACATGCATAATCTATGTTTACATATACATATATATATTTTTATGTGTCCTACAAATAACACTTACGGAATCGCTAAATATGTTGTATATGGTGATCGTTTCGATAAAGTGACCGAAATGACTGGGACTCAAATACATATGTATGTATGATATATATAGATAGAAATGCAATGGAAAAAGACAGTAATGCAAAATTTTAACTGCAGTAGAAAGCCAAGGTTGGTTAGGATGAGCATTAGTTGATGTCGTGTGTTTCCTTTGAGTTCTAAGGAAACAAAGAGCTAGTCAGCTGTTGTGATTACTCGAATGAGAACAAGGTGTTATTGCTTCCCTTGAAACTTAATAATTAGCTAAGCAATATATTTTATATAATATGAATCTTCGATTTCTGACTAAGAAATGTTTTATATTTTTCGGCTTATCAATATATGTTCAAGACCATGATGCTGGCAGGCAGATAGATTTGGTTAAGTAACAAAAGATTCCAACCTGCAACTAAAAGTTACGGGGTTCTTCTTTCAGGTTTAAGTCCAAGCTTGAATTTAAACAGCATAGTCAGACTATGAACTGACCTCTTTAAAAAAGATCTATTCTTTCAAAGGTCAAAATCGATGACCATTTCCAATATTTTCTGAATAACTTCCTATCAAATCAATATAGTCCCTTCAAAGATCAATGGAATACCATTATTCAGCTATAGGCAGTTGTCTCAGTTAATCATCACCAATGCCGCCACACACACCTCACACATCCAGCACTCATCCAGAAGTACTACACTTTTGTGGTGGCCGCATTGTCCGTCGATAAACAATGCAACAGCTGAAAGAATCCATGCATTTCATGGTCATTAAGTTTGACTGAACCGACGAGCTGCCATTTTGCTCTGCCATCTTATTATATAAGCATATAATTGGCAACAGCATACTAAGTAACCTGTTATACTAATACATAGCACCACTACTAACCCCAGCACTGTCTAGTTTACTAGAGAGACTATTTTGGGATTTAATTTTGTTTTTTTTTTTACTTTCGGCTGCTTGGGACTCAGTTTTTTTTTTTTTTTTTGCGGTCAAGTCTGGTAAAGTTTATTGTTATCAGATTGAGCAGTATTCACAGAATGAAAGGGCGTCATGGTTTGGCGCTTTTAAGTCCCTCCCTGGCACTTGCTTTTGTTAAAATTGTTGCACATTGTAATGTCGCTTGTTCAGCGGATTTTGATTCGGGTGAAAGTCCTCTATTGGTAACATTTTATTACTTTCCATACACAAAGCATTAGGGTGGGTACATATGTAAATATTCGAATAGGTGAACAAAAATTTTTGTCTAGCATATGAATAGAATGACCACGAAATCACTAAGCTTGGAACTACAAGTGTAAATAGTTCTTATTTCGGTTTTTATTTTTTTTAATAATTTAGTACCAGTTTTAAGACCCTGTGCCCACCCACATGCGTATGAAACAGCCAGCAGGAGGCGCAGCAGACCACATGTTCCCTATTATAACCTATAACCAGCCAGCTCTCAGAGACCATAATAAAGGTAAGAGACATATAATGTCGACTTTAACTCCATGTTGAAGAATTCCAAACCTTTAGGTTATGCTTTTTAAACGTGGCCACCCCCAAACTGCCCCACAATCGATATACCGTGTTTTCTCACATACCTCGCAACATAACATTTTGACATAACTTTAGTAAAACAAAATCATTCAAAATTTGAATTTGCAATATTAATTATTCTGTGATATTTTAATAACAGACACATTTCAGGCTATATCGTCTCGATTTTCTCAAGTTATTTTGAAAAGTTTTTAACACATGGCAATAATCTGTAATGCCCTTGAACCAATGGGTAGAGTGTATAAAAATCATGAAGGAAAAAATAAAATTCTAAAATATAAAATGGGGTCCGATTAAAATGAAATTTTGTGCGTGAAAATAAACAAATTTGATCGGCTTGGACATGTATGGAGTCAAAATGTCAAGTTTGGTTAGTCTCCAAGATCCAGGAGTTCGTACAGACGGACGCATTTCTACTATCCTCCTAGCCAAATTATAGGTATCATTGGGAGGGTCTCCAATGTCTCCTTCTCTATGTTACATATATATATTCGCACAAACCTAATATGCCCCTTTCCATAAGATACACGCAATAAAAAGTAAAAAAAAAAAATAAAGACAATTTGACGATAATTTAAAGATATACCGTTCATCATTCGTTCTTTTCTTCTTTGTCTGTATGATCGCTTAGATCTCAGAGATGTTAAGAGCTAGAGCAATTAAGCTTTCAGATTAGATGGCTCATCATGACACGGGAGACAAGCTTATTTTATTTTTTTTTTATGTCGGCGTTATATTATATAGCGTCCATAGGAGTTTTGCAGACCACTTTGAAAAAACCAAAAATCAATCAAAATTTTTAAAGAGTACTAAAGCACTTAATTTTATTGCAATGTGATAGAACAAGTAATAAATTTTAAAAATTATATTTATCCTTTATTGGTCCACAAAAAATGATTGGATATCTTATTTACTTTGCAAGTGATTAATTAAAGGGGAATCTTTGTATTTCCAGGGATCTATCTAAAGGTTAGGTTTTCAGCCACCGCCTCATGTCTTAAAATACTTCATTTTAATTGACACAAACGAAGTTAACCAACGCACAATGGCTAAATAATTAAATTTAAATGAAGTGGTTTGGCGTCAAAGGAAAGCATTCAACTTTATACGCATCAACGGATGCTGTCAGAAGAAGCTATATCATTCCACATAGCCATACAGACACAAAGGAAGCCACAAACCACCCCACATGCACATGCATATAAATATATATACCTATATACATATACATATATAATATATATGCGTTTTGCATAAGAATATTCTACACCTGACGAACAAAGTGCAACAACCAATATCATCCGCCAACTATCCATCCATCCAACCTTCCATTCGTCCACGCACTCCTCCCGGCGCACATTCAACCATCCAACCAACACATGAAACCAAGTTGACAGTTTCTCGTTTTATGTTGGGCACACATCTATGCCTCGGCTTGTCCGTAGGATCCGTGTCAGTTGGCAGGACATTTATGCACCAGCTAATTGAGTTTGTTGCGGTAATGTGTACCATAGATGTCCTATATTTGTTCTGTACGTTCCGAACCACCTTGCACGACATGGAATTGCTTTGATTAATAAATAATGGAACAGAGCTTTAACTTTCTTAAATGAATTATATATGCTTATAAAATTTATCCCAGATGCTTTTTAATCTATAGGGAAGGGATTTTCAGTCATTTTTGCTGTATATAAATACCATAATACAAAAACGTTTATTCGCACTTTATGAGTCCCAAAGCTGCAGGTTCCGACAATCTACCAGCAGTGCTCTTCAAGCACGGGGCCAAAGTCCTCTCCCGCTTCCTGGTCGTCTAGTCAAATTCCATAAAGAGATGCGCGATTTGGTCCACTCTTAAGAGTCATGGGATTCCAGAAAAGTATATATATATGATGAAATGCCTATACGACGGTGGCAGTTACCATGTCCGATTAAAACGAAAAGAGAGTGAAAGCTTCACAACCGACGGAGGTGTGCGCCAAGGGTGTAGCTTATTACCGCTTCTATTCATCTTAGTGTTGGATAAAGTACTTATGCGAACAAACGATGTTGCGTCAGAAGGCATCCAATGGAGGATCAACCTGGACTACGAAGATGATATATGCTTCTTATCGCACTCTCTCGCAGGCACAAAGTCGAAGCTTGAGCAGTTGATTAAACATGCTGTGGACGTCGCGACGTCGGTCTCAAAATCAACTTCTCTAACACAAAACTTATGCATCTACAGACGGCAACAACACAGCCTGTCCAGTTACTCAACGGCAACTCCAGTACTATTGAGGACGTCGAGAAGTTTTGTTTTCTTGGCAGCTTTATCTCAAAGGACGGAGGAGCTCTTAACGAGGTGGCTGCTCGAATTGTGAAGGCGAGAACTGCTCTTTACAAGTTAAACAAAATATGGCAATTGCGCGAACTGTCAGGCACGAGTAGGAGATCAATGGAATCCCCAGGGATGACGTCGACCTGGTCGCCCGAAACTGGCATGGCCAAGGACGATCGCAACAGAAAGCCAAAGCCGCGCCTCCTGGAATGAAATGAGGCACTTACCTCAAGATAGGAACCGTTGGAGGTCTTTTGTTTCCGCCCTGTGCTCAACCATTTTTGTTTGCATCAAGGAAATAAATAATATCCGATGAGACGTAGGAGACCCCTAAAAGTTACCTAAAGTATAATCACGGGACTGGAGATGTCAATATTTGTCCGTATGAACGCCTAGTTCTCAAAAATGGTAGGAGCTACAGTAGCCAAACTTTCACATTAGTTACCTTAAAGGGTTACGGAAGGCAAGTTTATTTTATTTCTTAATGTCAGCATTATATTGTATAGCTCCCATAAAGAATATTATCGTTGTCCACTATACCATGTATCACTTGATGCAGGACACTAAATATCTGATATTATCGCAATATAATATTTTAGAGCCGAGACTTTGAAACGCCTCTAACGCAAAAGCACAGCCGCGCTGGTAGACCAAGGTTTGATTCGCAGGTGATGTTGCTGGGTACCTCAGAGTTGGATTCGCCTTGTTTTTGTTTTTGCCATTCATTATACGATATTTTCACTCCTCAAAGCGGGAGCTCCTACCTCCTAAACTCTTTGCAGTAACAAGTCATAAATAAAAAAAACATATATATGTATATGTTGAAATATTTGATAAAAACAAAGTACACAGACCCATCAACTGACCGACCCCCACCGACTAATCAAACGAACCTGACAAAATATTACATACACACTTAATGGTCGAGGGGGCACTGAGGTTAAAATTTTTGTTGCTGCGATGTTTGTTTATCGCTTTGAATATATTCGAATGGCGTTATCGGCTCTTGATATCGATTTTGCTGTTGCCAAACAGACAATAACAATGCCAAAAGCATTCTATAATATTGGGTATTGTTTGAATTGTTTATAAGAATAAAACCCAAATTTTGTTGAAGATCGGATTAATAGTATAACGAGTCAAGGGAGGACTTGTTTTTAAATTTCTAGCCTACAAACCAAAGATGGGAACTCTAAAATGAGCTTTTGAGTGCCAAGTCAGGACTGTAACGCAGCAAACTCTTGAAGGGAGGTTAGAGGAATGAGAGAGGATCACGGGTGTACATAATCTTTATGATAAATAAAAAATAAAAAAGATGGCGTACGTTAAAGTCGGGCGCAGACGACTTTGGGATACCCTGTACCACCACATTGCAATTAAGTCCGACATATTGCTAAGACCTCCAAGAGATATTTTATTCGGAAAATTTGGCTACGATATTTTCATAAACAAACAGAAATCAGTCGAATTTTGCACCAAACTATTTTTTTGACCGATCGGTCCTATGGGAGCTATATGATATCGTCAACCGATTTTGATAAAATTTGCTACAGTGCTTGGGGTCTCTAAAAAACTTCCGACTGCCAGATTTGGTTATGATATTTGCATAAACAAACGAATTATCCATGGGAGCTATATAATGTAATCCTGATATCAAAAAAATAAAATAAAATTGTCTCCTATGGATTAATAAGGGATCTAATTTAAAAGTTTGGTTGCTCTAGCTCTTACCATCTCTGAGATCTAGGCGTTCATACGAACAGACGGTCAGACGGACATGGGTATATCGACTTTTCTAGTCACTCTGATCATACTTAAGGTAACTTTGGGGGGTCTCCGACGTCTCCTTCTGTACGTTACATACATTTTCGGCTTGCACAAACACAATATACCCTTTGTACCATACGGTACAGGGTATAACAACAAAATTTTAAAAGGGTACATACTTATTAAAGAGCTCAGCTACAAAAATTATTGTGTTACTATAGGAAAATCTTTTTATTACATAGGTTTATTGCTGTATTATGTTTCTTAGACTGATACAAGCTTTTGTTGCTGTAGGTATTGTAGTTGGTTTATTGAAAGCACTAGTTTAACTATTGATCTAATGTATTTCAGGGTTGTTTCAAACAATTACTAAGCTCGGTTAATGCACAAGCTTTTTAAGAGTTGATTTGTAAGTAATAAAAAAAAAAAATACCAATTTTGTTTTAGCTAGAAATATTCGAAAACACTTGGAGGCAGTCATTCACGCTAAATGGGATCTTACTAAAAATGTGTCGCACAAAAGTCGATCCTACAATTGTCCCAAAATTTGCGACACGATTTTTTATATGCTGCACCTTAAGGGAAAAGGGTAACTAGGTAAGTGAACAAAAATGGGTGACAACGAGTAAGGGACAGTCGTGTAATGCCTGTTTTTTAAACATCCTATGCTACATTCGGTGAATCTCGGTGATGAAGCCATATCCTTCTGTATGACACCTAGATTTCGAAAGGCAAAAAAGTGATACCAATGCGCCGCTTTTTTCCTAGCTGAATTTGTTCTGTTTTTAAAACTGGTATTTTGTAGTATGATGACCTTGACTAACTAATTTATTCGCATTTTGTTGCCTTTGTTTTGCTTTACGTCTGCCTTATCACTTATCAAATGATAATAATGCCAATAACTATATGTTATAAATAAACTTGCACACACTATATATGTACTATATACCAACATCCATAAAGAACGAATTAAGAATGTTCAATTTGTGTTGCTTTTGAAATCATTTTTGTCATTGTTGTTGCAGTTATCGTTGATAATTACAAAAAAAAAAAAAAAAAAAAAAAACCAAATAAAGGGCGTCACATTGTTCACTTTAGAATTATTTTGATTTGGTCAAACATATCTTGCATGGAGCTTAGAAATAAATTGATAAGCTCACGCACACTCACTTTTTGGTTATATGTATACATATAAAAACAAAAACAAAAATCGCCGCGAATAAAAAACTGCAACATATTAGAACGAAAATTTGCGACGATTTTTTTGTGCGCACTCGCCACGACGGCAGCAGCAACTAAACTAAAGTACAACCTACTATGCAAAGTAAATGCGACTAAGCTACACTACAAAAAAACGCACACACAAAAAAGAAAAAAATCAGAAATTATGTGTACATACATGCATATACAATATACATAAGTATGTACACGAGTATATGGTGGGCTGCATGAAATTTATATTAAAAGCGCTAAAAAAAAATAATAAATAAAAGAAAACAAATTATGGAAGAGAAACCAAACAAAAAGCGCGTCCGAGACACACGAGGCCGGCCCAACCAAGACTATGGACACCCTACGACCCACCAATACTACTAACCTGCTCCTCACCAAAAAAAAAAAAAAGTTAAAAAGCTTCATTGAGTGCGTAAGTGTACCCCATACACATATACATTTATACATACGTGTGAATAGGTCCCGACCAAACGACCAAATACCCCCCGATTGACTGACGCTCTTCCTTTTATTTTATAAGTATATACATAAAAAAAAAGCAAATTGCTTTTGGTTTACAGTAAACCCCCAGTAAGAGATATCAAATATTTAAGACGAAATACGCTTGCCAAAGGAAAACAATCAGACGTTACATCATCTACCAGATCTTATCGATTGAACGATTTCTTTTCTCCTGCAAATAGTGTAAGACCCCGTGCACTAACGACAGTGTTCACTGTACTCCAATGCCCTCGTATTATTAACTATTGGAACCTACGTGTGGGATCTGCCCACATACTTGAACGACAACGACAACAACAGCAACATCAACAGAAGTAAGTATAGTATAGAACATTGCACATAACCACATTATACATAGTTCATTTATATAATAAAAAGCATCATGAATCGAATGTTTTTCGGCTGACTTTGCCTGTATGTGCTGGATTGGTTGTGCCAAGGCGTAACCCCATTGTACAGATAGTTATAGCATATGTGTGCTGGCTGGAACTGGATAACGCTGACAACGCCGATCAAAATAACAAAAAAAAATCATTGGATAAATAAAAAAAAACGCATGCGAAAGACATACTTATACATAATACAAAATCACTTTTTATTATTATTTATTATATTTATCATATACCCATCGCTCTTTCTATTTATGAGCTAGTCAAATAAAGCATGCATGATGTGATCAGGGGGGTCGGGCAGCCGTGTTTGTGTGTGTGAGGATTATTATTTATTCTAGTGGGGCATTTGGAGTACCCGTTACTATAAGTAATTGTCAACCGAAGTCATGTATTAAATTTTTAAAAAGCACATACATATATACATATACTTATGCATATATGCGAGTATAATACATCCTGCACTTTTATTTCCAAATATTTCTTAATCAACTAATGCTGATCAAGAATTTACTATGTATGTATATGTATATATAGCTTACCAAGCAGTGCAAGCAGTTCTTTAAAGCCCTATAGATTCACTTCCCCCTTCTACGAAAAAAAAAAACAAAAAAAAAAAACACAAAACAAAAACTGTCACTTGCTCTGGCCAATTATGGCCCAACCTGCAGCTTCCATCAAACAACATGACCACGCTGGCCCAACGCGGCAATTGCTGCTCTTTCTCCTCTGCTCTGCTCCCCTCCTTGGCAGAGTACACCAGTTTCTCGAAATCTGGGAGAGAACAAGGTCAACATAGCCAATATAAACTAAAAAATAAACTAATCGCGTTGCACACTATTTGAAATACTCCATTAGCTAGCCAGAAGTGCAACTCTTGCTTACTCCTTAACTGCCACGTACCCAATAATAGTGGACTTCGACCCTTTTTTTCGATTTCCCTATATAGATTATACAAACACCAATAGTGTCTTAGAGGATTCCGACCCAAGAACAGCTGCCAGATTACCGACATCAATTCTTTTTTTAAAATATGACAAACTATTACATCTTCGAACTATGCAATCCATACATCCTTCAGCCCCTAATATGCCATACATTTGCGCGAACTATTAATACCTTTGGGTCTTAAGTGAACTAACTATCCTATCACTATTTCAATACCAATACCAATTTCGAAATGTATTGAAATTAAAACCCCGAACCAAACAACTGGAACTCTTAATGAAGCCTTTTAACGCAATACGAGGTCGTTCAGAATTTGGATTATTTTTTTCAAGAGAAGATCGCGTTTTTTTTTGTCACTTGGTGTAATTATAAAATTCGATGACATGTGTGCTAAGAACAATTAAAGTGAATCCGTAAAAAAAAATATATTTTTTTTAAATGTTCAAACCCCTAATGCTTTAGTCAATTACTAATAATTTAGTTTTGTCAATTTTGGAGTTAAAAAAAAACCAGCAAAAAATCGTACTATCGTATAAGATATGCATTATTTTGGAGATTAATCAGAGGAGACTCATATTTTGATATTGTGATTTCAATTACCAAATTATAATTGGGACACTTCAATTGTATTTTTTCGTTGTTTTTATCACAAATGTTCTACAGTGCGCTTAGCCTTTTGGTTAATCATACAAATTGCTCGAGTAAGCAAGAATAAAGTGATTACAAAATTAGCGAAGGATATAAAAAAAGTCCAAAGTTATAAACGTATAAGTGAACGTATGCCTCTTATGCATATTATACAATTATGCCAAACTTGGCGATACATAAAAATATCTTTCATTGCTTCAAGTAGCCAATCATTTACATGCTATGAGTATACATGCAATAAGTAACACATAGTATGTAAGTACATACATATATGAGTATGGGCGCTCACGATCAACTTGAAACGTTGAATAGAGTAGTTCATCGAGCAGTTGCTGGCGGTCCCATAATGTGATCTCTTTGGACTGTCTGACAGACTGAGACTGACAAACTGAAAAATTGACAGACAGACCGACTTGACTGCTTCTGTCGAAGCCGCAGTCGCAGTCGCAGTCGACGTCACCATTGTCATTGTCAGTACGTCATAAAAGCAGAATAGCAGCAGAGCGTCAGGCTGTCTGACGCTGACATTGTTGTATGTACTGATTGTTGTTGTTGTTATGTATCTGATCGTAGCGCAGATAATCAATCGCAGACAAAAGTGCGATTATATTTTGTGCAAACTGTAAGTGTAGTAAAGTTCATTTATATTTCAGTGTTTTCTTTTTGGTTTCTTAAGATACTCTTCATGGTGTAGTAAGCTGTGTGTATCGATAAAGAAGTGCAGGGGTGCTTTTGTGGGCACTGCTTCATAGCAAAAAGTAAAGCAATTCTGCACTAAAGAGTGTTGAAAAATGCGTCAATTTCGACCCTGCACTTTAGGTACGAAGAGTATACTGGCGTACCAGACCCCAAGTTCTTTCTACCAAAATGCCTATTATAGCCTTGGGTAGCGATTGAGCCATGCCCGTCTGTATGAACGCGTAGCTTTCAAGACTTTACCAGCTGGTGCGCATAGTCCCTTAGAAAATCAAGTATGCTGAATTATGTCCCCGTTCCCCGCAATAGAATTTCAAGCAACACCGTTTAATATAAATAAAATTCGCCAAAGACACAAAAATTTTTTTCTTTTTAGTCATTCGACTTGTTATATCTGACAAAAAAAAATTAGCACGCCAAACCAACAGTTGCCAAAAGCTGACTTTGCACAACATCGTGTATAAGGGCTGCTCATGTCATAGCTTTGTGAACACCCTAAGTTGCTTTAATTTTTGGCAATTTAACTCAAGACCACTACTGAACCTAAAATATCAGCTATATCAAGTCAAAGGTTAAAAAATTGGTGAAATATGCACAAAAAAAAAAAAAAAAAAAAAAAAAAACGAGCCCAGATGGGAGAGCCTAAAAAAGTAGCTGACCTACTACTGTGCCCAAAAAATAAGGTGACTTTTCTATTATTCTGAAAAATCTTTATTTATTCGTCCAAATCAATTTCATCGCCTTCAAAGAGTTGTCTCTTTGACCCGGTGGAAGGAACTCGTAATGCACAACACCACGATAATCGAAGAAAACAGTCAACATGACCTTGAAATTGAGCGACTTTGGCGCGGTTTTTTTTTGGTCTGGCCTCACCTTTGCCACGATATTCGCTCGATTGATCGGTTGTTTCGAGGTCGTAAGCATAGATCAAAGTCTCATCATCAGTTATTATGCTTTTCGTCTTGTCAATTAGTCAGAAAGCAGTGTTTCACACACTTTTTCCAAAAAATTCAATTAAGACATTGTGAAAATCGAAAAATTCCCTTTGAGCAGCTCCCAAAACTGAAGCATACTCAAACACTTATGTATATTTTGACGTGTAACTTGGCATACAGGACAAAGACAGTCCTACCAACCTGAAAAAAAAATTCTCCAAATCCAATTTTGGCACGCTCAGTTTAAATTCATATGTCACCTTACTTTTTGGACACAGTAGTATATCCCCTTTGGCCAAAATATTTTAGTTGTGGTATTACATTTTTTTTCATGTTATAAAAATCCACCTAGCTTTCTTTTTAAATAAAATATATCCCAACTGTAAAAAGAAACTATTTTGTATAAATTTTTAAAGAACAACGAGGGCCTATGCTCCACTGGGGCTAAAAGAACAACAACAGCGAATACGGCCTGTAGGGTATTTAAGCTTCGTTACAACAAATACAATTTTTCTCGCAGTTTCTGTTTTTCTGAATGTGAATTGTTGGGATGATCAGATTGATAAATGAGGGAGAATAAAATGATGACCATCCACTTGAGTAGCAATTGGCATATCTGGCGATGGCAAACACCATCAGCACGAATGAAATGCCATTCCATTTCGTTTTATTTTTTTGTTATACAAAATTCAATTAAATTTGTCGTAATCATATAACAATGGCGTGTTAATACATATGTAAACTTTATTTATATGTAAATAAATACACATGTATGCACATACTTATATACATTATTGTACAATGATTTGTCATACATAAGGCTATGCAATTTTGATGCTTTACATAGCATATATGCTTTTCATTATCAGTTGTTGTTGTTGTTGCTGTGCTTGCTCAATTAGTCAATACATTACATTGACTAACTATGATAGCTGTTGCAGTAGCTATATAATCACTTACTTCTTATTTACCAGCATAAAATCATATGCATATGCAATCGTGCACATGACAACGCCAACTGTACGTATACGCAATTTGACCATATTGAAATGTAGGCTTCATTTTGTCCACATTGAAATCGGAGCGTGATTTGAATTTAAATAATTCTCGTTTATTTTTTAAGTTTTTGTTTTCCCATTGAGGTTTCGTTATTTTTTATATGACAACATACTGAACTAAAATGAATATTCTAAAAACAAGTGAATTTACTTTAAAATGCTACAACTACGAGGGCTGCCTCAAAAGAAATCGGCATCAAAGATCATTTTTATTCAACCTAATAAACGCCATTTAAAGCTAATCACTTAAATATTTCTGCAGTGGTAACATTTTTTTGCAACTTCGTTTTTTTTTAGCAAAAAATCCATCTCATTTGCTGGAAACACCATTGACTGATTGACTGAGGATCCAAAACATATGCTCAAATAATATTTCCCGGGTTTCGAATCGCTATGCAATATATACCGTGGGAAATGAAAAAAAAATAATCGCCATGAAATTTATTTACTTATCACGAATGAGGGAATTTTTACTCAGCTCACAATAATACTTGTAGAAAATTATGCTCGCTTTTATCACGTAATTACACTAGTAAATACTCAAAAGCTCACTTTTAGTAGTGCTTAGAAAGCTGACCCTGGAATCTGACAACCTTTAATCGAGAGTTTGACACATTTACGTGACAAAAAATTAGATATTGGACAAACCAGGTGAAATGTTATGCCATGTCTTTAAAGCTAATTGCAGCTGACTGCTCAAAAAATAAATAAACAAATTGAACATAAACTTAATTTTGTTAATAAAAAAAAAATATATTTTGGGCTTTCACGGAATCAACACAGGAGAGTTGAGCATGTGTTTTTTAACCTCGAAAGTGTTCGATCCATAAATAAATAAATAAACATATAAAATGCGTTATTACTGCACTTCAATAAAAATACTATTACTTCTTACACAGTTCATTTGACTACAAGGTAAGCTAGCGTTGGTATTTTTATATAGTAGCTCCCTCAACATTTAAAAAAGCTAATATTACATATATTGTTTATAAATTGACAATTCAGGAGCACTGATGGAAAAAATGCATAAAATAATTTCAAATTCGATATATTATCAGCTGTTCTTGTGGAAAGCCATAAACTTAATGCTGCTATTATGGACTCTGAATAATAAAAAAAAAAAATTATTATAGGAATAAGAATCAGAAATTAATAAAAAAAACGTAAAAAAAAAATGATCCCGATTCGTCGAGAACTACTTGCTTGGAGCAAAATGAATGAAGCATGCAACTAAAAACGACAATTTTAATAAAAAACAAGTCACTTTAAGACTCCCTGCACCTGCACCCCGCAAAAGGTTTCTTAATTTTTATATTTTGTTTTTTTATACCTTTTACCAATCGTCTATCCGTCCGTCAGTCTGTCTATAAAGATTTTTTTATATCATATATATAAAAGGCCTGCATGCAGCATCCAAAATCACAACCGTACAAGAAAAAACTTCATATGCATAACAAAAAATAGTTACAAAATGTAATGTCCAAAAGCGAACGGCCAGTGGACGGAGATAAACAAATAAAAAAGTGTTGTCCTATGATGGTTTACGTAAGGTGGCGCCACCAAAGTTCACTAGATGGCGCTAGCTTTAGCAACAGCTTAATAGAATAAGAACTTGGCAATTAGTTTGATTTAGCACATGCCATTCCCATTTGGTAAAATGCGGCCTGGCAAAAGGAAAAAAAAAATTGATCTTTTTTAAATAAGGATTCCAATTGTTTCGATTTATTTGGATAATCGTCTATATAATCGAAGAGTCGGACAGTGTGAAAGATGAATGCACTTAGATTGAGACTACAAAATATTGATGAAATGCAGCACCAAAAATAAACTCGGACACGCTTACATCTGATCATGTAAGCAGTCCTTGTATACTAAAAATTGGGCAAACTTTTTTTTTTGCAGTATAATCTTTGACCTTCTTAATACTTTTAGCTACTTACAAAGTCAACAAACATTTCTCGGGTGTACTTCTTACTATAATTATTTTTGGCATATAGCAGACTCTACTTTATAAGTATGTATATGCAAGTTGCATATGGCTTGTACTTGCATTTACGTACTATACATACACCTAAATAATGCATTTAGTAAGTACATATAAATACATATAGAATAAGGTGTTTTTGGTTCGTTCAGAAACAAAGCCATTAACTTTTGGCAAGCATTTACGTCAGTCAGTCAACAAAAAGCGAGCAAGCATGTACTATACTAGACAAAAAATTCGTATATTCCTTTTGTTATTATTATAAATATGTTAATGAAACACAACAATGACAAATATGCATGGAAATTAATGAAACATGATCAAATAGGCTGTTTTGTAAGCCGCGAACAAATATTATGACGATGATTATGGTGATGATGATGATACTATATGTCTGACTGGCTCATAACATACATACTATATATAAATTAAAAGCAGTCTGACGAATTGTTTAAAAAATGTATACTGAATTTAGTAAAAAAAAAAGTATACAAGCAAAAACAAAAGAAAAACCATTGTGAATCATTTGTTGAGGTGCCCGACAGGGGAATACTCTGCACGCGCTTTTCTCAACAGGCGGACAAGGGGCTCGGCCGCATTTTATGCTATTTAATAAAACAAAGTGAAATATTGTTGGATTTTATATGACATTGATAGAGGCATTTCTCAATAAGTTTACTATATGTATATAGCTTATCAGCTTTCTAAATAAATATACCCAATTTCAATGGGGTGGATGGCTGTGTAGGAATAAAGCGCTTCTTCAGGGTATAAACAAGAAGCAGATGTATCCGTACGAATTTCACACAGAGTTCACTTACAATTGTTTTTAATTATTATTATTATCATCATCATTGTGGTTTTTGTTATTGTTATTTGTTCGGTTTGTTCATATCATTTAAGAGAGCTTAATTTTGTCGTTGGCCGTCAATGTTGGACACATTTTGTGGACTCATGGACAAAAAAAAGTTTAACATTATTATCATGATTATGATTTTTTGTTGTTGTTTCTATTTCTGTTGAAAGTGAAATAATGCAAAATATGCCATGAGTTGTTTATTTGGTATACAATAGAGCAACAGTCGTCATACAGTTGTTTTTTTTTTTTTTTTTTTTTTTTTTTTTTTGTGTAATTAATCAAATGCACAGTGGGCTTGAAGCCAATGAAAATTACTATCTTTTTGATATTGTAGATAAACTATAAAAGAAAACTTATTTTCGTTAAAATAGACTTGGGAATCCAGCTGGATTCTAAACTTTCTTATTAAGTCGTGCTTAATTTCAATAAATATTGTTGCTAAAGCAATATTTTTGTGATATTTTATTTAATATTCAACATAAGAAAGAACTAGCAATATTTTAATGAAAATTAAATGTAAAAACATATACAAAAAAAAAGGTGCAAAGCTACGGCAGCCATGTCAGCTGTTTTGTATCAAACAAAAAAAATTTCGCGCCAACAAACACAATGTAACTCCATATTTAATCAAAAGAATTTAATGGTTAAAAAATATATTTATTGCAGGGGAAAACACAAAAGCACCGAGTAGGACATGATTCTTTGCGCCTTCTTTTAGCTTCAAAACAAGCAATTGAGAAAATAAATGAAATTTTTGCAATGTTTACAATTTTTAACAAAAGGCAGTCAGCTGGTTACACCACAACATATGTGAATTTATCGATAAAAACGAGGGAAATATATAAATGTATCGAAAATAAAAAAGGAAATTATCGACAAAAAATTCGGATTCCGGAGCATGCAAAACCGAATCCGAACAAAATTGTTCGGTTTGGATTTCTCGGTTTCCGGAGCATGGCTGATTGTATTTAATGTATTTGCGTAAGTCAATAATTCCAAGAAGATTTTTCTAGTTTACACACTTTCCCCAATGAAAGTCGACTTTCCGAAATAATTCGAATTCGACTAAACGATAACAGCCTAAGAGATTTCTAGAACACCAGAAAGTCTCTGGAAACTGTTTTCACAGTTGATATTAACGATGCCAGCTTGTCTTTTTATCCCAATTATACCAAACTATCGTTAAGTTTTCAAAAAATCAAAAACGTATAAAATTGGTTAAATTCAAATGTGAAATCATTTGGCATTGGATCCGATAGTTTTCTTGATAGTTTCAATATCGACAAGCAAATGTTGTGAACATAGTAATTGACACAGCAGAAAGTTCTACATTTATATAAATCTATAAACTAAAACATTTTGTTCTCACTAAGCACGTTTTGAAAACTTTGTCAAACCAAATCAACTAGTAAACCACATAGAATTCAAACGTTCTAAATTTTTCATTTTTTGCCTTCTCTTCTCGCCATCTTTTAGCAACTGGTAAGTCCAAAAACCTTGAGGAAATGTTACATTAATAGAAATATATTTTTCATAAACAGTTTAAATTATGGGTAAACGCCTGAATATGATGAGCAATATGCTGTCCGTGCTCTACAACGATCATTTTTGCTGGACCTTTATCAAAAGCTATGGCTTATTTGTTGCCACTGTGTGTTTCTTCAAAAGGCTAAGAGGCTTTGAATTGATGTAAACTTTTCGGTAAATTCGCGGGCATACATATATTATTACGGTCATTTAGGACGAGCAATACCGCATCTGCTCCGCTGTACAATTACTTTGAAATTAATTTAAATTAAAAAATTCAACGTGCAAAATATATGCACAATGTACTCATATGTTTGTCATTTGTTGACTATTGAACCACTGTGCGACCAGGTTCAATGACGTTGACTGCCGCTCGACTGATTGGCTGCCTGTCTAATTGCACTTAAAAAAAAAAAAAACAAAATTGTCATTTAATGCGAAAGAGAAATGACAGCCGGCCAGGTTGGGCCAGGTTTGCCAGGTTAGATAGCAGCAACGGCAGACGCAAAACTAGCGCTGATAAGATAATGTTGTGGCTTCCAATGAGGCGCCGTCGTGGGACGAACTGACGTCAATGCTGCAGTGCAGCAGCCAAGCCAACTGATTGATGGTTAATAGTGTACAGTGAAGCCTCATGCCTTGTCAAAGCATCTTTTAGCAAAATCAACATGTTGACTATGTTACGACAAAGCCTACACCTGCGAAAATTTCTCATCACCTGATAAAATATCATTATAGTTACGTAGATAGTTGGGGTTAAATTTGTGCTAAAAAAAAATTACTAATGGCGTACTTCGCATGGCAACCTCCGTACGGCTTTCAATATTCATTTCGAAACATCCCGACTATGGTATCCACGCACATTCCTTAATTTCCACAGTGTTCATCGGGTTGAGAATGCCACAGTCGTGACTTTCTCCATCTATAATACAATGTAGCCACGACTTTTATATTTTTGTTTAAATGGGATAGCGATTTTTGTGAACGTTTCAAAATCAATGGCAGAGGGTGTTCAATTGATCTTTTTTACCTATAAAGTTGCCCGAAGTTGCCAACTTATTCTGGGGAGAGGTATGTGCACAAACTAAAAATAATTTTTGCATAATAGCCCATATGAGTGTACACAACGGTTTTGGTGACTCTAAATTCTTGACAAACAGTTTTACAAATAGTTTGATCCTAGTGCAGTTTATAGGAAAGGGGGTCTAAAAATGTAACAAACAAGTAACAAAGTAAATTTGGGCTCTATAGCTCTTTTGGTCTCTGATATCCAATTATTCATACGGACATATAGACGGACAGACTGACATAGCTTTAGTAACTTGGCTGTTTATGCTTGTCAGTAATATACATATACTCTTTATAGGCTCGGGGTGCGTTACATAAATTTGCACAAACATATTATACCATTGTACCTTCGGTAGAAGTTATAATAAAGACTACTATACGATACTAAAGATCTTAAGAGTAATCACGAATACTCTTAAATAACGCTACAGCACCAGACATATAGAGCAGAAACCAGAACTATGATAAGAGTTGTTCGTTCTAAGATATTATACTTCTAGCATTTAAAAAATAAAATACAATTAAAGAAGCATATTAAAGTGGAGTGCTTTTTGTTCTATAGTATATAGACTTACCGCATAAAGGCGCCAACTGCCGCTGTTCCATGTGGTTGCTGCTGCTGTTGATAGAATTGCTGTTGTTGCATCAACTGCTGCTGATGCTGCTGATGCTGACGCAGTCCATGGGCCATGTCACCAAAATCTATGCTACTGCTGCCGCTGGACATGGCCGGATGGCGTTGCAGTGTGTTGCCACTTGCGTTGCTTGTTATGCTGCCGGAACGACTGCCACCATGTAGAGGCGGAGCATGTGGCAAGGGTGACAATGAGACCGATGACGAATTGCTCGCAACAGCGGGATATGAGATCAACTGTTGCTGTGGAAATGCTTTAATCGATGAAGCGGCCAGGCTGCTGCTTGCACCACTACCATTGGCCAGTACCGCAGGTAAGGGGCCTTGCTGCGGTAATGTAGCTTGGCTGGCAGTCATGGTCAGTCGATTGGACTCTGGTGTATGCGCTATGCTAGTGTAGTGCTGTAAGTTGAGTTTATTTTTTTGTAAAATATCATCCTTAAGGACTTGCAAGGTGTTGCACTTACCATTTGCAGCACATCACATTCCTTGGGCACAACGTGCAGCGTAAGCACCGATGGTGTTTGCTTTATCATTGTGACAATGGTGCTATAGGCAATGCCAGCTATTGGCGTATTATTTACCATAAGCACACGATCTCCAGTTTGAAGATTGGCGTAGTGAGCAGGTCCGTTCGGTTGCACTTCTTTGATGAAAATGGTCTCCATCGCTTTCACTTGGTATGGTGGCAGCGACGTTGGTGACGTTGGCTCCATGCCGCCGACGACAACGCCGGCGCTGCTGCTGTTCGCTTCCTACACAAAGCACATACAAAAAATGCAAAACGTGAAACGATGCCTATGTAAAACAACATAAACAACAACAATCACTAAGAGAGTCAGGAGAGCGAGCAAGCGGGCACCTAGTGAGAGTGCAAAACAAGAGAGTCAAGTTGCAAGCAGTCCGTGTCCGAGTCCACGGGGAATCGAACTCAGAGTCCGAATCCGAATCGGAGTAATAAAATAAAAGCGAATTGAGCAAAACGTAAATTAGTGCAAAAAATACAATCAAAAAAAAAAAAAGAAAGCACACAATTTGAAAAAGCTTTACCGCTCTGCTGTCACCGTCAACGCCGCAGCCGACGTCATTGCCGACTGCGCGCGTGCGCTTTAAACGCCGTTAGTTCGAGGCTCACGTAACGGGGCATAGTCGTTACTATGCAGCGACGTCAACGAAGCGCGAAGTCGACGCTAAAAAGCAAAAGTGTCAAGTCAAACGATGACTAATTGCTTCAATATGGACGACGATAATGATGTTGATGATGATGGTGATGATGATGCTAGGCGATATTATAACCCATGAAGTTGCTGACCGGTAAACGTGCTCTCATACGCTCTCTTTAACCCGCTCTGTACTCTCTCGCCTCTTTTAAAACCCAGCACTTGATGGATAGTACTTCAGCTACTAGTTTGTCGAGAAGTTTGCAACTCGTATAAATTATTCTTAATAAACAATATAAATAATACAAATTTACGATACAAATTATTTAAAAAAACAAAATTAATTCAGTCAGGGTGGTACCTGACATTGGGGCATACAGCACACAGTCAATGGGGGCAGAGAAAGGAAACAAAAAAGTCAACGCTTGATTGTTTATAAGGCTCACATGAGTCTTCACGCTTATTTTTGTATTGTAGGTTTTCAAGTTTTCATTTGATTATATTTTTCGCAACATTATACAATATATAGTAAAAAAAAAAAAGTATCTTTGTAAGCTGGATGACATTATACTAGAATACTGTGTTTATACGGACAAACGAATGCCGATAACCGTTTATCAAGACAGAGAGCAACAGGAAAAATTTAGATACCTACATGTTCCGGTGGTGTCTCCAAAAAGTAATATGAGTTTTTATATTTTAGTCAACGTAGTCGATTTTGGTGACTTTACAAAGAGGTTTAAAAGTTCGAGGGGCTCAGAAATTATTACACACATAAAGTGGCACGGAGTATCATGCTTATCTGTTTAAAACTTATAACAAAAGCGATATTAATAATAATAACTCAAAACCGATCGACCACTTCTGGGTTCGGAATAAATCAATTTTTGCTTCATTCACTTCATTCAGATTTTATCTGATTTAAATCAGGTGGAATAATATGGAATGGATTGACATTGTGGCACCGCTTTGCAGCTGTTAAGACTTGGAAAACAAGAATAATGTTGACAGATGCCCGGAAGATGATATTGCCTCCAAAAATAAAAGTTTATACTCCCAATTTGTGAAATTAAAATTCAAATCCAAGGGTATAATAATTTAAACTATCAATTTGCAACTCTTATTGTACGCATTTTTTGAGTTCCTCACACTTGTCAAATGGTAAAGGTGTTAATAAATCTATAATATTAAAAACCTAGACTGGTCAATAGGCAAAGACCAGCCATCACGAAATGAGACACAGAGTCCGTCTGCGATTGTTCTGCACTTTTAAAGAAACGCATTTAGTACCTGGGAAGGGCATTTTTTGAAGATCTGGTCTGTGGGGAAACTCTGCCCATAGTTTAGCAAGATGAGCGAATAAATTGTTTGAGGAAGAACCTACTGGTTGTTTAAATCCAAAATTTGGATCTATATAATTTCTGTTGTCCACCTGAGGTAACTTTCGAGAGGTCTAGCGCGACTTCTTACCTTAAGGTACTGGGTATCAAAAGAACATAAAAGCAACGTTTCTTGCCAGAATTGAAATTATCTTAGATTACAGTCGTGTATTTAAAAATATGCAAAAATTGTAAAATTGAGGTGATCCGGACATGTGAACTGTGGAAAACTTTCGCGGAAATTTTTTTTTGGTGGCTCTATCTTGTTAAAATCAAATTGGAATATTGGGACTATTCTTAACTGTGTCAAATTTCGAGCGGTGGATGTTTTTACCTCTGGCATAGTGCATAATAAAAAAAGATGGCGTACGTTAAAGTCGGGCGCGGACGACTTGGGGATATCCTGTACCACTTATTGCAATTAAGTCCGATATATTGCTTAAGCACTCTAAAAAACAATTGATTGCCAAATTTGGGTACAATTTCTTCAAAAACACACGAAACAACGAATTTTGCATGGGAGCTATATGATATAGTCATCTGATTTTGATCAAATTTGGTACAGTGTTTGAGACCCACAAAAATTTCCGAGTGCCCAATTGGGTTATGATATCTGCTCAAACAAACCAAAAACAATGAATTTTGTACAAAAAAAGTAACCCCGATATCAAAAAAATAAAATAAACTTGTCTCCTCTGGAATATTAAGGGATCTAATCTGAAAGTTTGGTTGCTCTAGCTTTTACCATCTTTGAGATTTAGGCGTTCATACGGACGGACAGACAGACAAACGGACAGACGGACATCGGTATATCGACTTCTCTAGTCACACTGATCATACTTGGGGTAACTTTGGGGGTCTCCGACGTTTCCTTCTGTATGTTACATAGATTTTCGGCTTGCACAAACTTAATATTCCCTTTGTACCATACGGTACAGGGTATAACAAAAGGATATTTTCGTAAGCCGCTGGAATTTCGGGAACATGAAAAGAACAAAACACTCATGCCGTCACTTTTTCAAATTCTAGTAAAGAGTATGCAAACTTCGACTGTATAGTATATATATTTTTTTTTTTTGCATCTTACCTGTGTCCAAGCGGCGGCTGTGGCATCATCTTCCGGTGGATAGGCTATGAAATGACGCAGAGTAAAGCCGAAACCCTGATTTGGTCGCCTTCGTATGACAACTAACTTTGGCTGAATGGCTGAGGCAGCAATGGCCGCATTATTTGCTGCAGCTGCCGCTGCTGCTGCAGTTGCTACTGTGTTGCCAACGGTTGTTGCTGTTGTTGTTGTTGCCGCTGCCGCTGACGATGTCCCGTTCGAGTTTTGTAACATTTTTGCTGCTGTAGTTGTTGTTGTTGGAATTCGTTCGCTTGGCTGCTTGGCCTCTTCGTGGCGCTGTTGTTGTTGTTGTTGTTAGTAGTAGTAATAGTAGTAGTAATAGTAGTAGTTGTTGTTGTTGTTGTTAACGCTGTTGGCGGTTTTATTTGTATTATTATTGTTTTTTGGTGGTTTTGCTTAGCTTAGGTGGTGAACCTGCTGCTGCTGCGTCTGCTACTGCTGTCGCTGCTACTTCGGCTACTTGGTACATGTGACACCCTCATTTGTTTGCAGCACTTGAAACCTCTCTTTCAAAGGTAATTAACTTTTGTTGTAGTTATTATTATTATTGTTGTTGTTGTTGTTAATGCATAGCGTTTTATAATTTCGTTTAGCACCAGTTACTGGCTGCATGCACCACACACACCCCCCCCTCCCCAAATGTAATAATAATTGGTATTATGCTGATTTGCTCCTCTCTCTCTCTCTGTCCCTCACCGTCTCTTCTTTTCTGTTAAAGTTCTCTTAGTTGGGTCTTGAAAGCTTTCGATGCCATAATGACGGTCTTAAATGTGCTTGTTGTTGCTGGTGCTGCTGTTGTTGTTGTTTTTGTTGCTGTTGTTGCCCACCCATCTCTATTGCGCTTAATGGTTGGCATAATTTAAACTTAACTATCACATTTGTTGCTCCTTATTGTGGGTGAAACGAAATCAACTGATGCTGCTGTTGGTGGTGGCGTTAGTGGTGTTGGTGGTGGTAGTGGTGGCGTTGGTGGTTGTTGTTATTGTTGTTGCAAATCTGCAATAGATAAAAATTAAGTAAATAGTAACTAGTTGCAACAATTAACAGAAAATATAAAAATTTAAATTTAAACACTGTCACTTGAGAAAGCCCAAACATGCCATGCCACTATATACGATTTTTGTCGATTCCTTGACGCCTTTTCATATAGGCTGCTGTCAGTATACATGGCGTCGTAGCCTTCTACTACCAAGTATGACTCCCGCAAAATTTTGTTTTTTTATCATTCATGGAGTCCATATACATATTGCTGTCATCAATTTCTGACAGACCCACAAACTCTGAAAGCAATTTAATTAAACTGCTTCAAATAGTTAACATAACATATTTTTTTTACAGCTGTGCACCTTTTGAACCTAGACAATTTGCTTCTTTTTTTTTAATTTTCCAAGAAATACAATTTCACACTTTCTGGCAACATTTTTTTTGGTCAACGTTAGGCAAGTATCAATTAAAAAAATAGTTTTTTGTCTTTAAGTTGTTGTATATTTATTTGTTGTTTTACTTTTATTTCAGACTTGGCTTTAATGTTGGGTCATAAACGGCTAACCGCAATTATATCATCGGCATGGCATGCCATGGCCCAGATGAAGAAACTATGGCCATACCTGAGAAGTATGTATGGCCTGAGCCAGGGCATGGAACACAATACCCACACACATTTACACGTATATGTATGTATAAGTATATATATATGGGGGCAGTTTGATAAATGAATGACTTCTTTCAACTCGATATATTCAGTCCAACGTTTTGTTTTCCAATTGAATAGGTTTTCTCGAGGCTCTCAAAAGATTTATTCGACTCAAATCTCATTTCCTCAGATTTGGAAACAGAAAACAAACGCTAGGGAACAAACCTGGAGAGTATGATGGCCATGGTAAGCACGGATTAATTGAGATGCCTCACTTTAACTGGTACGACGACAAAGGAACGTGGAAGTGTAGAAGTCTTAATAGTATTTATCAAGCATTTTTCATGCGTGGAAATTTGAAAAGCAAATGATTTATCAAGCTGCCCTCGCATATAAATATGTACAGTTAAGTGGTTGGCTTTTTTACTATCTAAGCCAAAAAGCTTACCAAACCAAAAAATACTATATGTACAACCTTTTATAGCTTTAATTACAATGCGCATTGTAATAAAAGAGTACAGTAAAAAAAGAAAATAAACCAAAAATAGCAACCAACTAACTAACTAGCATGTGAGTGTGTATCTTCTACAAGTATGTATCCATGAGTATTTGTGTATCTCTGTGACTGAGTGTATCTAGTATGTGTGTGCTGTGCTTAACATTGGACATTGACCGTCAAAATGCCGGCCAGCTGGCAGTGGTTAAATACTGTCAGCGTATGCCGCCGAGCTCTAAACTGTATTACGCATTGCCGTCGCAGTCGCAGTCGACGCAGACGTCGTTATTGTCGCAGTTGGCCTAAACAAATGTATCCAAAACAATAACAATGGCAAACAAAATAACCAACTGTAAATGCCACCCACAAAAACATACAAACTTGCGTATAAAAAAATAACTAATAAAATAAACCCAGCTTCTGTTTTATTCTTTTTTTTTAGGATAATGATGTTAACTTTTAAGATAGTTTTTGAAAAGACACACGATAAATTGCACAGCTCTCTAAAACTGTGGATATTAGGAAGCGTACGGAATGGGATGTCTCGTCTGTAATCGCTTCAAGCTGATTTTTTTTAAGTTTTTCAATTATGTTCACGGGCTTTTAATAATCATGTTTGCATGCTGAATGCCCACCCGCTGCCTTTGAACTCTGCCCCATTTGGCCATGTTTTGTACAAGTATCCGGCCAATGACCGCATTGGCCACCCGCCGAGTACCTCATAATTGACTAAGCCCGGCTGCTGAGCTAAATTAAAAATCTACCCAATGCACAGTGTCCAATTTGACCCATTTAGCGGAAGAAAACCCAAATTTTCAAATATGAATAACTGTCAATTTTTTTATTCGCATTCGATTATCAAATTGTCATGGACTCTATCGATATGGTTTTTATTATTTTATTATCTATATTTGCTCATAACACATATTGTAGCAGCTGTATCTCAATTTTTTTTTTCCCGCGTTTGGTTTTTGGATAGTTGGAAGGTAATGTTCCATCGTGATGGAAGCTTGCAACCGTACTGATCCTTTTTAAGTAAGATTTTTTAGGCTTTCGTGGAGTGCATCTTATTATGTTCAAACAAGTTTGTTGAAAATTTTTTTATTTTTGCTACATTGTCTTTGTGAAAACTTCAAATTTTCCTGCTACAACTTGACACTTTAACAGCAGATTACTTTTATTTCCTGTGTCCGCTAATCAGACGATTCGATTTAAAATGTTTTAAAATGACAAATATGAAAAAAAAATATTTCGAGTTATATGGCAGCTATATGATATAGTAGTCCGAACCAGATCGAATCCGGCACATATTTGATTATATATCTTCTTAAAAAACCTACAAAGATTTAAAAAGTAACTGTTTTCATATACTTAAATTTCGCGAGTACATCAAGATTCCTAACAGGAATGGCTCTGAGAGCAACTCTCATAGCTCACGCTCTTATTGTAAACAGTTCACTCCTTCAACTAAGTTTTCGTTGATTTTATTTTTTGAAAATTAAACTTTTATTGTAAAAAACTACTTACAAATTACCATCTTTCTTCTGGTAGAACGCAAATACCGTTAAAATAAAAGTGTTTGTCTTTTGAGACTATCCAGGAACTAACAAATTTTTATACCATGTACTTTATGGTATAGGGTTTTCCAACAAGAGGTGTTATTTTGAATCACCCGATATTTCGGTAGCTGTCACTTTTGAAGCTTTTATTCTTTGACATTTGACAAGTAGAAACTACGCCATTACTAAAAATGGAACGATACACGCTTCAACAACGCATTGAAATTATTCAAATTCACTACAAAAATGGTGAACTGTGATGCAGTCACAGTTCGCAAAACTAAAGCATTTTTGATGAGGCCCATTTCCACTTCGGTGGCTACGTCAACAACCAAAATTGTCGCATCTGGGGCTCGGAAAACCCAAGAGTTATTGTTGAGAAGCCTCTCCAACCTCAACGTGTGACTGTTTGGTGAGGTTTATGGTCCGGCGGGGTCATTGGAACTATCGAGGACATAGGGCAGCCACTTTGCGATTTGGCTATAGGTGGCTGTAAGCGTGGTTGCCATTTGGCTGATGTTGTTTTTCATTATTAACGGCATACCTTCCTCTTTATTATGAAATAAACATCCGATCACTTATCTCAAAAAATTGAATTTTTCTTTGAATACCAAAATAACACCTCTTATTGGAAAACCCTATACAAAGAAGGAGTCATGGGTCCTAAAGTTGTGCCATCTGTCTTTTTATAACCTGTACCGTATGGTACAAAGGGTATATTGTGTTTGTGCAAGCCGAAAATTTATGTAACGTACGGAAGGAGACGTTGGAAACCCCCCAAAGTTACTTAAATTATGATCAGGGTGACTAGAAAGTCGATATACTAATGTCCGTCCGTCTGTCTGTATGAACGCCTAGATTCCAGAGATAGTAAGAGCTAGAGTAACCAAACTTTCAGATTAGATAGCTTATTATCGTACGGCAGACAATTTTATTATATTTTTTTGATATCGAGGTTTTATTATATACTTGTTTCAGGCGACCTCGAAAAAACCAAAAGTTTTATGATCAGTCAAAAAAACGTTTTTGGGACAAAATTCGATTTATGAAAATATCGGATTCGATTTCAATTTTTCTCTTGGCTTCAATTCATAAAGGGCCCAAGTTTCTTGCTTTTAAATCATTCCCAAGGCATGCAATAGATTGGAAACACCTAATGTCACATCGAAAACACCGTTTTTGAAAAGACGTTTCGGAACCAATCATACATCAGTTTCATTTAAAGCACCATCGCTGGAAAATTTTTTAATCTCTCGATGCGCAAATGACGACTAAGTTAAATATATTATGATTATTATGTTAAATATATGTAAAATAGATTAATTTTCTTTTTTAATTTGTTTTTGATTTTGTGCAAAGTAATCAGGGAATCAGGGACAACGAGAGGTTTTCGAATTGGTGAAAAAATATAAAATATATATCATTATAAAATATATATTATTTATGTCGAAAATTAGTTCACTACTTTGGATTTGGCTTAGACCCCCATAACTTAGGAGTTAGTATTTGTTGGTAACAAAACTTTTATTCCATTTGAATTTAAAAAAAAAAAAAAAGATCATTATGTTTATAGCAGCTTTTTAAGTATTTATGAAGAAAATGTTTCACTAAAAAAAATTATTCTCAGTATTGCTTTCTTTTGTTGTTAAGATAACCCCAAGTAATAAAATTGCTCCACTATTAGCTTCCAGGAACCACCGATTTTCTTGCTATTTATGCAGAACGGAGTCGAAAATTTAAGGAAATACTCTTCCTACCTGTACATTAAAAAAAAAAAAAAATTAAATTCTTGCAATTAAATTTTAAATAGGAACTAAGAAATGTCATTCAATCTTGTTGCATTAAACATGACTTATAAATTAATGGTTAAACAACCAGATCTTTAATAGGTTCCATAAGACCTTACCGATCATCGTGTGTTGAATATGTTGCTGGGCGGTCGGCCAACCATCATTCAAAGATTTATGAATAAACAAAAAAAAAGTGGAAAACTAACATGTCTCGACTGGGACTTTTAGCCAACTTTAAGTTTAGAGGCACAAAGTCTATCCAAATATGTTTTCCTTTGCTACTAAGACGATTCGATTATCCTAACATAGAAAGATGCCCCACCATTTCATTAAGGGGTTATAGACCTTCACGGTCACAAAAAAATTAATTTTTTACAGAGCTTTGTATGTTTTGATAAAACATGTTTTGTCTATAAATGTTCAGTGATTGATAAACGAAAAAAAAAATAATAAAAACAGTTGAAAAAGTTACTGCAATTTTCCCAAAAACCATTTTTTGTAGCAGAGGTTTGAGGTGACTGACGCATTTTCCGAAAAAACGATTTGCACAGTGCACTGCAGTGTTCATAAATCCTATTGTTTTGATATAAATATTTTGTTTAAAAAAAAAACACACTGAAACGGGCACAAAATGACTAGCAATTTAAAAAAAAAAAATATTTGACAAATCGTCCAAATAGTTTTTGTATGTAAAAAGGAAAAGGAAAGGCAATGAATGTAACGGATAGAAGGAGGCGTGGCTGACCCCAAGTCCTTTATACCAAAATGCTAGCGATTATGCCATTTCACATAAATTTCGGACACTATATGAGCTAGAGATACGAAACTTCACCAGTTGGTGCGCATATTTCCACAGAATATGAAGTTTGTTGAATCATGTCAATATATTTCCCCGTTAGGACAAATATAACAAAAGTTATGTAATAAACTGCAATAATATATGTATGACTCTACGTAATTATGGTAACAAGTCCACTAGAATCACCAATTTTGGTAAGCTGATTCATGTGGCTCTAATGAACAAATCCACATGCCCCACCTCACGCAATCGATTTACCGTGTTTCACCCACACCCCATGTACATAGTTTAAATAACTTATTTGACTTAAATTTCGATTTTTATAAAAATCTGTTCAAATTTAAGGAACTATATCGTTATACACCAAAAAAATCCAATTGGACAGTCCTTAGAAGGAATATGCTGGAATAAAATTTTTTTCGGGAAGAAAGGTACAGGGTATTACACTGTCGGGCACCGCCGCGACTGTATTACATTTTTAATATCTTTAGCTTTGCTTCTAATCCTTCGATGTCTGCCAAAAGATTTTTTACAATACATACTTTCAATATATGAAAGAAAAAAAAAAATATTTCTTCAACCCGTGTTAAGAGATAAACCCTTAAGATACAGTGTATACAAAACAAAAACAAAAAAAACACAGACGTCTATATAAATACCCATACATATATGTACATATATGTAATATACAATTGAATTAGCTGGGACAATTTCGCAACGTGGCGCCTCATTAAGCCAACCTGTAATAGTTGAGTACATATATATTTTTGATATATGTTTGGTTTTATTTTTTATGGCCAAGGCCCTGTGCCCTGCGATTCAAAGACTCTTCCAAAATTGCGATTTTATTTTTTTATCTACAATAATTTTGCGTAATTAAACAACAATAATGCAAACGCGTGAGTAATACAATTGTAATTACGTGCACAAAAACAAAATAGGGAAGGGCACAAAAAATATACAAACATACATATATATGTATGTATATATAATATAATATATGAAACATTTGCATAGACGATACAGGTATGCAATTATCAGTCAGGCCCTGACGGAATATTTTTTCCAGTCTCAGTAGAGGGTATATTGTTTAGACTTGTTTTTCCTATTTTTTTCTAACTTTGCAATACAAACATGCAGAGATATTTAATCTAGTACATCAGTTTTTATTTATTTTAAAGCAGCAAAGACCTTTATGCTTAATTCCAGAGCATCTTAAGAGCTTTTTTAAAATTACGCAGCCTTATTCCGGCTCTCAATTTCGGCAAGAGTTTTTTTAATTTAATATATTTCACATCTTCGGCAAGATAGTAAGCTAAAAAAATATAGTTTAAAAGTAGTTGCAAAGTTACTGAAGCAATAATAACACAGACCAGCATGGTTTAGTTGTTGGAAAGCTATGGGTCATTTCCGAAGTAATATACATAACACACTTATCACGTCAGGATTTTGAGATATTTGAAAAAACGCAGTTTCTCGTAAATATTGAATTCTACGCAGCAAATTACTTCGGAAATGACCCTTAGTTTTCCAACAACTCATATAACTGCGGTATTTGTATTAGACCTGTGAAATACTAATGACGTCGAGGGATATACTAAGTAACTTTGAATAGCCATAACTTTGCGAAAAATATTTGAAATGATCGCTTGAACTTTTAAATAAAAGGGTAAGAGTGGTACTAAATTATGTAACTGGAGTGGCAGACCACAAAAATTGTTTGCACCCTGTAGATAACCTCAAAAGTAGGAAAAAAAAAAAACCGTTTTTCGGGTAAATAACCTCAAATATCCCAAAATCCTGACGTGATGGGCAAATTCTGGCCCCGGATTCAGATTCTTAGCAGCAAATTACTTCGGAAATGACCCTTAGCTTTCCAACAACTGACATGAACCCGGTATTTTTAGGCCTGTGTAATCCACCGTGCTCCAGAAAACGAAAAATCAAAACGAACATTTTTATACCGATTTGCTTTTACTGCGTGCTCTAAAACCGAGTTTTTTGCTGTCGCCATCTACTCATATTTCCCTGACTCATTGTTAGCACAGCTTTACACCTTTCAAAGTAAATTTTCCACGACTATGTTTTCCTAATTACAAGGGAAATTCATTTATGCAAGACATGAACATTTTTTGTAAGACATAGATCATATAAAAATTCGGATTGCGAAAAAAAAAAATTTGAATTATTTTTCAATAAATGTTGAACTTGAAATTGGCATAAATAGAATCTGAGAATATCAAAGAATATTTTAAAAATGATTTCGGTTTAAAATGCGTACACCTTTGTACCTGTTTTGTCAATTCGTTTGAATTTTTTTTGCAACAAAACATTTGGTTTCAAACCACATACAAAATTCGTTTTGGTGAAATTGGGAGCACCAACCATGTGGCTTCAAAACAAATCTGAATAAAATGTTCGAATTCGTTTTCCGGAGAACGGCCGAATAATTAAAATTGGAAGCCAATAAGTTTTTTAGCTATTTATTTATATTTTTTTTTATATATTTATATTAAAGTTATCTATATTTTCGGAGAGCTTTATGTAGCCAACTTTCTCAATATAACATTGCGTTGAGTTTCAAAATTTCTTCTGCCAAAATTGGGTTGTATCCATAAATGGCAATGTTTATCCTCAACATATGTTAGTTGTTTCCGTAGCGAAATGACATGCTAAAACCGGAAATGAAGTCAAAACATTTTTGAGGTTATTTACCCGAAAAACTGAGTTTTTTTAAATATCTCAAAATCCTGACGTGATGGGCCCATTCTGGCTTCGGATTCTACGCAGCAAATTACTTCGGAAATGACCCTAAGCTTTGCAACAACTGGCATGACCCCGGTATTTGTAGGCCTGTGTTATGTTTGAAACATATTATTGTCAAATTTATGTTTTCGTCGTTATTTATGTATTCATTCACATGAAATTTTTGGTAATTGTCTGCAAATTTTTGAGAAAAGAAATAAATTCTATTTCGAACGTTAACTTAAAAAAAAATTTTCATACAGTTCTATTCGTGGCTCATAAAGTCCGATCGATTACGAAAAAAAATTAGTGGTTGTTCATCATAATCGGAGAATAAATATGAATATGAAGTCAATTTTTCTCAGCTTCACGAGAAAAAATGGTTTTTTTCAAAATACCTCGAAAGCCGTTCCATTTTTGACTTCATTTTCGGTTTTAGAATGCCATTTTACTATGCAAAAAGTCGTAGGTTAAGGATACAAAAATTTTCCAACATTCGTAATCTAGTGTTATTATTAAATCTACAAACAACCTGTTTCTGTTCCACTCTTTTCTATGCGTATTAAATTAAACAAATTTATACTGAATATAGAAATTTGTATTATTATTATTTTCTGAAAAAATTAACGGTATAAACAGCGGTATAGAGACTTATCACTTTTAGAAAATAGTACCAATCGCAGTCCCCCTAAGATGTTCACAAACCAACCCAAATTCTTATTAATTCTACAAGTTTTTCACGATCTTGGAATATTTAAGTACATATGTAGTATTTTTACATTAAAAATATTTGTATTTTAAATCTGCTGTCATTATTCAATCCAATTGAAAGAAAAAAAAAATCACCCTATTTAAAATCTTACGTCGAGATCTTATTTGTTTTCGACCACGCTAATTAACGAGAAATGAGGTTAGGTTGCTCATTTTTGAGTACAAGACTTCAGTAGTAAATACAAAGTATTAAAGTTATTACCTATCCTTTGGCCTTCCCCATTTGTTTATTTTTCATATAAGAGCAATGTTATATTATTGTTATATAATTTTATAAACAATTTTAGTTAAAATGTAGATAACTTTGCGTTGACAACACACTTAACATCGTTATATCGAAAACATTGATATCTATTAAGACTATGTCAAGTTTCAAAACCTTGTTTAAATAAGAACCCATTTCAAACACTTCTTACGAAGCAAGTACAAAGTAACTTAAAGAAAATTGATCGCATCGACTCCGTGAGTCTAGACAAACGCCTGGGTCTGGCTCTGGGCTCGAGCTATACTCAATGTATTCTCTAGTACGTGTAGTATATGGTAATCAATGGGAATACTACAAGCGTAGCTCGCAAACGCGATAAATATAAAGATGATATCACAACTTCGACAACGACCAAATCAGTTGCCTGTTTTTGTTGACTATACCTAACTTTTATTTTTTTTTTGTTAAGTAAATTTGTGATAACAATAAAATTGATTGTTTTGCACTACCAAAGAATAGTCATAAGGGGAAAAATTCAAGAGCGTAGAGAACAATCGTATAATGAGCGAATAACGGTAAAGGTATATACATAAACCCAAATTGACTTCAAAACGCTCAACCTTTACATCAATCAAATAGTTTGGGGCCAGGCCAAGTAGTAAGGTAACAAATGTATGGTAAGAAAAAAAAAACCAATAGGTACTTAAACATTTAACAATGTACATTGGTTAGCAAAATTATTTTGACAAAATATATCTTTGACTAATGGAGTTTTCTTTTTTGAGTACTCTACTATAATGATACGAATATGACCCTCAAAACAAAAACAAAAATATTCTTAAATTTCTGACTTAATTTACTTTTCAATTCAACTGTCATTACGTGGTGAAGTAAATATTGAATAATTTCTACTATTCCGAAATTCATTAGATTCAATACATATTATATAATACATAAAATAAATATGTATGTAGATATATTTAAAAAAAAAAATACAAATTCTCATTAATTATTTAATTAATTAATCATCGACACGTGAATGAAGTAAGAGTATTTTCTGTAATTGAACAGTTCTCAATTTGTGTCCGATATTTCAATTATTCAACGATAGATCGTCGCGGGGACATTTTGGGATTCGTTGAGATAAATGGCATTCGTACGTTGGAGATGTTTGCGACGCTGTGGTCAAAAAGTTGTATTAGTTGGCCAAAATGGCAAAGCGTTACTCAAGGAAAAACTTCAAGAGTCCAAAAAGGAATATCTCTAGCTCTAACAAATACAATTAATTAGTCTCTGTAATTTTTAAGGGGAAAATAATGGAATGCGAGACTTGAGGGTTCCATTAACCAATATCAATAAATCAATAGAACAATAATAATTATGCATTTCCTTCGTTATTCTATATATATATAGTATATGGTCTTACATAAGGCAAAATAGATTCGACGAAGATGAAACCCTCAAAGAAGTCAATTTTTCCTGGCATAGAATCGGATTTGCTTAAAGATTTCTAAAAAAAAATATGTCTAATTTTTTATAATTCTCTGCTTTCTTGAATTTTTATTTTATGTACAATTTTTTGGTTGTGGAAATTTTCAAGGTTTTGTTTCCGTATTTAATAATTACATTCGAAACTGGACTATTAAAAATATGTCCTTATCTGTAAGCGCGTGCTTCGGTTGAGGGTTTAGTTTAAGTTCTAATGTGCTTTGCAACCCTGGTCTGGAAATAAAATGCATCCAGCAAATGGGAGTAAAATTTGAGTTCGTATAGCGAACCCATTTTTGCTTTATTGTCTCTGATTCTAGACAACGTTTCATTAAAATGTATATTTTTTATCAAACATGAGTATAATTGTTATTTCTTCAACTATTATTTAATTTATATTCAATATTTATATTTATATATATGTATTTAAAATGTCAGTTTTTCTTTTCTTTTTTGAAGCATTTCTTGATGCCGCTTCGATCAACTAAATTTTTAAAGAACAAATGACAAAAAATATATATAAAATAAATATTAAGAAAAAATTAAAAAAAAAATCGTATTGCAAAATAATCAAAATGGCGTATAATTACGTGCAATTACCCATTAAATCTTCTATTTTTTTTAACAATTTATAAAACAAAAGTTTATTCCCGTTGATTTTTTTGTGCTTGCGTTCTTTGTTTATCAAATTCGTAGAATGGCAGTCGATGAAAAAAAAAACAAAAAACAAAAGTCAAAACAACGAAATGTATTATAAATCATGCAAATGCACCTATATAAGTATGTATACACTTACATATACACTCTGTTCTTTGGCATAAGAGTTTATCAAGTGTGAGCAAATGTATGTGACTGTTCGTCCATACGAACGCCTAGAACTAAGAGATTATAAAAGCTAAGATAAAAAAATATGATACAGTCGAGGCGGTACCCGACAGTGTAATACCCTCTACTCTTATTCTCGAAAAAAAGTCTCCTCATGCATATTCCTTCTAAGAACTTTCCAATTGGAAAATACATTTATATTGGTGCATCGATCAAATTTAGATTTGGGTTTGTTTATTAGAGCCACATGAATAATACTAGTTTACACGAAAAATGAACCTTCGTAAAAATGTGTTTTTTAGGGTAATTTGGGGTCGAGAAATACGAAAACGGAAACCTTTTTTTTTCTTAAGCACCGTTTTCGAGATATTTTCGAAAAACATGCTTTTGGTCACTTATTTCAGTTATTTGTCAATATCTCGTGAGCCAAATTTTGTATCGACATAAAAGACGATTAGATCGAAAGGTATTGATGTGATCTTTACAGATAAATAATTATGTGCAGATTGGGTAACAATTATAGAAGTTACAAGCAACCAAAGTCGAAAAAACGTGTCATTTTTGACCATTTTTCAAAATTACAAATTTACGGATTGCTTTTTGTTAACGAAAAAAAAATTTTTAAAATTATGTTAAGCTTTAAGCTGGACGAGAATTTTTTTACGAACATTTCAAGTCTAAGATCATTAAAATGTGCTCTTTACAGTGATATAAAATTATGTACAGGTTAAGAAAAAACTATAGAAATTACACGCAACCAAAGTCGAAAAAAAACGTAATTTTTGACGATTTTTCAAAATTACAAATTTTCGGTTTGACTTTTATTAAGGAAAAATTTTTTTTAAAAATTATGTTAAGCTTTAGGCTGAAATTCTTTTAAGAATATTTCGAGTCTAAGATCTTTAAAATCGGGTAAGAATTGTAGATGCTATGAAACCATGTTCAACAAACATCATTTTCTGAGGAAATATACCCATCAGGTGGTAAAGTAGCACTTATAGTCTCCGAAATCTAGATCTCAATCTCTTCTCGAGGTTATAATAAGCGTTTCGGTACACAGGACTTGGGGTCTGCCACGCCTCCTTCTGTCTTCTCCTCGATAAACAACTTGAAATTTGGACACCCTCCTATGTGTAGGCAGATCAAGGAGAATAGACCACAGCTTTAGTTTGTTTGTAAAAAAAACTTTCGAACGATACCAAACATAATCGCACAATAAATATGAGAGATATTCGCAATATCGTGTTCTAGAGACCTAAGCTCGAAACAGCATACATAAGAGTAGCTGAGTTGGGAATTACAAGTCGAGGCGGAGTCAAGTATAGTGTTTCTGAAAGTCGGCCACGCCCGGCTTCAACGTTTGCCATATTTGTATATGGCATACTGTAGAATACATACAGCACATTAATGTGTGGGTTGTTTAAGCACTGATTGAACAATGCGGTGATTATTCCCTGGAAGTGTTAGTGCATATTTGCTTACTACGTAAACTTATTTACAATTGTGTTTACTAGTTACATACAAGGTATACTAGGCATAGTATAATAACTAAAACAAAAGTCATTTGTTAAAAATGACAGCAATTATCTTGAGATTACTGATATCAGCGAGCTGTGAAATCTAAACTTTGAATGAAATCATAAAGTGTTTTGACAGCAGCATTTTAATCGCATCTTATAAATAAATCTGTATTTTGAGCATTACTTAAACCTGTTTAAAACAGCCCATAGCTTAATAACAAATAAAAAGTTTTTTATTTTTTGTTTTTCTTCAAAAACAGACAATGTAGAGACTGGCTTTGTGTTGCCCAAAACAGTTATAAAGTTCTTAAGCCCTTCCTAGAATCTTTTGAAAGGGCTCAACATTAACAAACATCATCTTAAAAAGCATTATTTGTTTAAGCCATAAATTGATATCTTATAATTAATAAAACCTTTTGCAAAAATATTATCGAGATGCACCCAACAAAATATGCTGATTATAAAACAACAAGTTAACAATTTTCACATATGACCCCCAAAGTTACCTAAAGTATGAACAGGGCGACTAGAGAAGTCGCTATAGCTATGCCCGTCTGTATGAACGCCTAGAACTCAGAGATGGTATTAGCTAGAGCAACCAAGCTTTCAGATGAGATCACTTATTATCCTACGTAAGATAAGTTTATTTAATTTTTCTTATAGCTGGGTTATATTATAAGTATACCTTCCATAGGGGTTTTTCAGATGACCTCGAAAAAAAACAAAAGTTTTAGTTGGATCTTTGAAGTTGCTAGTTTAATTTAAGAGAAACAGAATGAATTATTTAATGTTAATTGCTAGCCCTAAGAACTGTTCTCACTATCCACAAGCTTTACTCTTCGGGATTTCCCGACGACGGTCTCATAATCTCAGAGGCCATTTAAGCTTACTTTTTAGAATCAATCTCGTATATGTACCGAAACACTAAGCACGCGTCTATACCGCTCAACAAATTTATAATTATACATTTTTTATACAAAGTTAAATACCGCGTCTCCATTTATTTTTTTTTATAATTTTACAATTGCTAAAACTCTAGTGATTTTTCAAATTAGTTAATATCGTTACAAAATTTGGCATTCGAAACTTTTATCAAAATCGGTTGACTATATTATATAGCCCTCCCATAGGACCGATCGGTCAAAAAACTGTTTTGGTGCAAAATTCGTCTGTTTTTTGTTAGTTTATGAAAATATCGTAGCTAGTTTTGATAACTAAATATCTTTTGGAGTTCGTAAGCAATTTATCAGATTTGATCGCTATAGAGTGGTACAGGGTATCCCAAAGTCTTCAGCGCCCGACTTTAGCATACGCAATCTTTTATTTATACTGAATTTAAATTGTTAAAGTGATGTTTCACATTATTTAAAAAATAATAATATTTGTTTGAAACAAATTGGACTTTTTGGTTTTCGCAGTTGGCATTTATTTCGTAAAGTACTGAGTGCTCATGTAAAATAACACCGATTTAAAGTTATCCCACAATGAACTTTGGACTTTTTGGCTGGTCATCAAGTATTATTGTACTATCTTAGTTGGGAATTAACGATTAACGATTGCGTTGCGCACATGGAAAATAAAACACATCATGTGAAAGATTGTGGCGCACATCAAAGCAATTGCCGACCATATTTATCGACAACTCAAAAAACAGAAGAAAAAAAATAGTCGATCGGTCAGTACAAAAACTGAAACACACGCGACTATAGATAGATATAAATATATACATATTACTATATAGTATATGTATGTATATGAAAGTATAGTCTCGTTGAGTGCGCCCGCCCATCTATGTATCTTTTTTTTAATCGCTTCTGATACTGGAACTCTCTGGCTGGTTGTTGGCCCGGCAACCACCAACGTTCAACTTGTTGCCAAGTGTCGTGGTCGTGGTCCCAGTGCCCTGTGTTTCCTGTTGCAGAGCAGAGCGCTCCTCGTGCTACTGGCTCATAGTCTATGACTAGACATATACAAAAACTCAACATGGCACATGAGTGCGATACATATTTTCAATTTGTTTCGTTTATTTTCGAATTGTTTATTTAATGTTAATGTACAATCTGTACATGCGTGTAGCTGTGTGTGTGTGTGTGTGTGTGTGTACCTCTACATATATGTATCTATGAGTCTCATTGCTCTCTCTCTCTCTCTTTCTCTGTTCCGTTCTGTGCCTTTATACAAGAGCGCCACCTTTATGTTCCAATCTGAAGAGCAACTGTTGAGCCTGTTTTCGATGCGTTAATAATTTCATTTCATTTCGTTTTTTTTGTGTCACACAAAATTGACAAGAAATCAATAAATGAAGTGGAAAAATCTTCACCGCCACTTTCAAGAAACACACAAACACACACACACACACATACTATCCTATATACCAGATAGTAGATACATACATATACGCTTGGTATGCTGCCCACGCAAAATTCTACAACTATAGATAATACAAGCTACCTTGACCTCATTCAACGACCTTTTTCGTAGCTCTCATAGTGCGCCACAAAGATTGTTGTGCACCATAGCTGGGGCAGCTGAAAAAGGGGGTGTGGCAGCACATAACAGCGACTTAGAAACGGGGCTCTGAGGGGATGGACGTAGTGCTATTATTGTCTTTTTCTTCCTTGGCATGCGTGTTTGTCTCATTGTGCATGTGAAAAGAAAAATATGTAAGTGTGACCAGAGGCCAGAAGAGGGAGCAGCATCATATTATATCATCAAACATTTTGAATATTCACCGCCAAGTCAGTGGGATACCCTAAAAGTAATTGTTTTCGACAAATAATAAATTTGGCATGTGGTCTAAAAATTAATGCCAGCTGATCTAAAGTTGCAAAAATTTGTAACTATATCGCTGGAATTTCTTATCTGATCTTTATTATTATCTTCGTACGGCTGAAATTTGATGTCTTTCGATTTAATGGTCGTAATGGTTATCCCATTTGGAAGTAGGTGATTGCCACGTTCCCTTCTGCATACTACATACATTGCACAAATACTCTTATACCCTTGACACCCCGCACAGAGTATACATACATACATCGACAAGAAAGCATTTCTCTATTTTTGTCAATTGTAGGTATTTATATATATATTGAATAAAATAAAAAGATTCTTCAAGCAAATAAGCATACGTATACAATGACAGCAAAACAATCAAGCCAATAAGAAAGTTTTTTTTAAAAAACCATCATAAATTATGGTCCATAAAAATTCAGCCGGCAATCCATTGCTCTACAGTACAGCACTTGAGATATATGTTTGTATCGCACATTCATTAGGAAGACAACTTGGCAAATTATTGAATTGGCATTTCTTGATGTTTATTCGAACTTGAATAGTATTAAAAAGGAAATAACTTATATATTGTTTGCCTGATATTTTGTGTCTTGGTCAAAGTTTCATTTAAAATCTGTTACAAAATTCTTCAGTCTTAGTCTATTTACTCTATAAAAGATAATTGCGACACATTAACGCAGTACTTTTTGTTTAAATTTTGCATTAAACTCATTGTTTTCTGTAGATCTCAAGATGTTCCGTAACTCCGTAAGCCGACTCATCTCGAGCATTGTACTTAATTTGTAAGTATGCTCGACTCCAAAAAAATAGCCTGTACCCAACGCCAGGGCAAGATCGACAATCTAGTTCAAACGAGAGAAAAAATTGTCACACTTGCACTACGTTTGTGCCGACTGCGCTGTGGCAGACTTTTATGCTCTTTCCACGCGTGTTATGTAAATTGAACGGATTAAGATATCGACATAAGTCGAAAAACTGAAACTGAAAAAATCTATCTTCTTTTTGCATTTTCTAAAATTAAATATGTATGTGTTAAAAAAAATATTTTAGATCGGATTAACATTAATCAAACATCCTTATGAAATAAATCGAAAGTCGGATTACTACTGTCAGCATAGCCGCCAATATTACTACCTGATCTTCAATAATTTATAAAATTTTTTTGAAATACAGACGGAAATGCCTCAATCGCTGCCCGAGGTTATGATAAGCATTTTGGGGACTGCCACGCCTCCTGCTGTCCGTTACATACATTGCACAAATCTAGTATACCCATTAGTGCTGGAAGTAACATCGATGTTGACCAACAACGATGTTTTCGATATTACCAATATTCCCAATAGGTACAGGGTATAAAAAATAATCCATGAAGACAGGTCTGAGAGAATAACCAGAACCACAACCAAAACCAGAAGACAGCAAAAATGCTCAAAGACGACAACAACGAACCAAATAAACAACGAATTTTTATAAGTAAACAGCAAAATTTTTATTGGGATAGCACAACTGATACAAAATAAAAAGAAAAAAAAATTGGATCGGCGACGTGCCCCGCTTTAAGTTAAAACAAAAACAGAGCACAAAGCCCCAACAAATAGTACTACATACATGGGAAAACAATAAAAGCAGCAAAAACCAATATCATAGTAGAGAGGCGGACCCTGTACCGGCGAAAGACCCCACACACCTACGTCAAAGGTTTCAAAGTATTTTATTAAGCATAAAAATAAACTGTATATTGATTGTTTAAACGTCGAACTCGAAACTCTTCTTTTTCGAGATTATCGCAAAGCGATTATAGCGAATTATTTAAACAAAAGGTGTTACAGCTAAAGGTTCTCCTTAGTTAGAGAGAGAGTTTTCACCAAATTTTTGATTTTTTTGAGGTCCGTCTTCTCCTGCTTTCTTAATCTTTTGTTTCTGGGAGCTTCAACGTATTCGTTAAGATAAGGTGCAGCACGAATATTCGGATTAGTTTTAAGTTCCGCAACTTATAAAACTTCGAGTGTATTGCCCTCTACTGTTTTACAGCTTGTTTGCAAGTAATTCGTAATTATTCAGGCCTTTGACCAATTTATTAGAGAGCCTCTAAGTGAACCAAGCACATGAAAAGCCTCAACTGTTCTACTATACTATACACGATATATGCATATAATTATAATACTTTTTGAGTACTACTATAAACTTTATTATCATAACAAGCTAATGTGTATGTGTTTACTGACATGATTTTAAGTTCAATTAAAGTCAACTACGGGCATAGACATAGACATAGACATGGAAGTTTCTTTAATTTGCCCAATATTATTTTTTCCAGCGAGTTCACTAGTTGTCATCTCTTTTGGTCAATGTTTTCGAGAAACTGAAATTCGCTGTTGATGGCGAATTCGGTGTCTGAAGATATCTGATTATTTATCGTAAAATGCTTAATCTCATATTATTTGGAGCTCAATACAATGCAAAATTTAAACTAACGTGTTTTAGAGATGAGTTCTTCATAAGATCTTTGATATTTAACAGGCGGAGTTATATCCAGCGCTTTCGTAAAAGCTCTCCTTTGTTGTGTAGCGTTTCTTGGGTTTGCTTGGTACTAGATAGATTTATTTTCGTTAATTTCAGTGAATATTTATACATATGTAAGAAAACGTCAGTTTATAATTATTTTTATAATACATAAGAATTGCAAGAAAGTCGCTCAAAAAATATGGGTCCGCAGCCAACCTTACTCGTTGGCAGACAGCTTTCCACTGATGATAAGTGACAACACGAGAGACTGAGTCTTTGGACGACATCACCTTACTTTACTGCGTGCATTTACACCAGTGGTGGGCAGTCTCTCAATTTACATAACTCGCGAGGCTATTGCACCAAAATCTGCTGCAGCGCTGTCGGCTCATGCACGGTCCAAGCAACGTATACTTACTACTTACTACTACTTAATGAGTATACCTTGGGTCCAAGCATGGTGGAATAATACTAGGTGAGGACAAAAGCGAAAAATACAGACTCATAAGAATATGTGTGCATCTGAGCAAGAGAAAACATCCCCTTTGCTACTGTAGCGAGAGCGAGTATGCATAAGGGTGGGCAAAACTATTTTGTTTATCTGTCTTGCTTTTTGTATTTTTGTTGTGCTATTGCTGCTTGATTGTGTTGCTGAAATTGTGATCGTTTGTTGTTGCTGGAATTTGTTCATGGACTAGTTTTCTTTAATAAATAAAATACTCGGTTAGTTCAATTTAAAAATTTAAACACGCCAGGACAATAACGATTATTTGCCGACGGCACTTGCACAACCTTTCACTTTTAAATGTAATTCACTGCTGCAAGCAAAATAAAGACCCACAAGAGATCGCTGTGTGGCATATCCTCACCTTGTATTATTCCACCATGCTTGGACCCATGGTAGAATTATACAGGTAGTCTATTCCCTAAGTTCACTCTCACGAAAATTCTTAATTTTAGTTTCGTTGCGACGTTTTATGAGGAAGTTTGTGTCTGCGCATAGTTTTTAAGCACATGCAGTTATCTTGTGCAGCAGTTAATTTGGTGTTGCAAGCATCAGCAACAAAAAAACATTTTTTATACATATGTATGTATGTACCTTTGTATGTTTGCTTATGCACAACAACAGCAACGAGGGTGGTTTTCTTTTCGCTTTCCCGCTTTTTCGCTGTTTTTCGCTCTCACAAAAAATAAGAATTCGGTGAGCCGGAATAGACTACCTGTATAGTTACACCATGCTTGGACCCATAGTGTAATAATACAAGGTGAGGATATGCCAAACAGCGCTCTCTTGTGGGTCCTTATTTTGCTTGCAGTAGTGAATTACATTTCAAAGTGAAAGGTTGTGCAAATGCCGTCGGCACTCGATCGTATTTGTCCTCGCGTGTTATTGTTGAAGTTCCAATGTGGCTGGGTCTTTATTTTGCTTGCAGCAGTGAATTACATTTAAAAGCGAAAGGTTGTGCAAGTGCCGTCGGCACTCGATCGTATTTGTCCTCGCGTGTAATTGTTGAATAGTATTAATAAAAATAAATAATTTAAACTCTGTATATATTTCTATTTATCTTGTAAAACTAAATATTAATGCCATGGAATAATATTAAATTAAATTAATAATAAATAATAAAAAAAATTTTAAAATTGAATTGACCGAGTATTTTATTTATTAAAGAAAACTAGTCCATGAACAAATTCCAGCAACAACAAACGACCACAATTTCAGCAACACAATCAAGCAGCAATAGCACAACAAACATACAAAATGCACATCAAGACAGATAAACAAAATAGTTTTTGCCCACCCTTATGCATACTCGCTCTCGCTACAGTAGCAAAGGGGATGTTTTCTCTTGCTCAGGTGCACACATTTTCTTATGAGTCCGTATTTTTCGCTTTTGTCCACACCTTGTATTATTCCACCATGGGTCCAAGCGTGTCAAATCTATCACTCGTTTTTGCTTGATTGCTGCTCTTGTTCTCTCGTGCGCTTTTGCTTACTGCGCTGCTTACTGACACAGAGAGATGTTTGTTTGTATGAGTTTTGCCCACCACTGATTTACACATACACGAGGCCGAAGCAAGCCGAAGTCATGAATTTGAGCAGAGCAGAGTGCAAAATTGATCGCCAGGTCAACTCAGCTGCTGCTTTGTATGTTGCGTGCACTGAGAGAAATATATGATTTATTATTTTTAGAAAAATAAACTGTAAAATAGTGTCGCTTAATATTATCATATTGATATGCATTTAAATGTTGACTGTGAACGCATTTCATTAGTTCAAAATCGAATTAAAAATACATGTAATAATAAATAATGGCCTACGAATCGACATAAATTCGAATTCGTTATTATAAATAGCTTTTCTAGCGTAATTATTATTGATATTCTATGCATTTGCATTTACCACAATTCAAAAACTAAGACAAGCAATAAAATAAATATGCCAACAATAATAACGATGAATATGGAAAAATTACAACGCTTACTCAGACCCTTCTCATTTTTCGGCCGCTAATTTTTTGCCCAAAAAGAGTGCAAGCAAAAAGATCCGAGTATTTTTTTAAAGGCCAGTATGCAACATTGAAAACAGCGTCAAACCAGCATGGAAAAAACCTTATGAAACATTTATAAATAGGACGATACTAACACACGTACTAATACACGTTACGAATATTGAGTTATTTACAAAAAATAATGCAAGTTGTAGACGTAGACAATAATTGATGTTGTTTTTTAAATTTAGCACTTATATTATGACTGTTTCTGTTTAACCCGAAATAGCGTGCTTGCCTGAAAAACATTGATGAACATCAACCTTTCAAGTAGGATGGGCTTAGTGAACTGCAGTTTTTGAAGTTCTTCTATTTTGATTCTATAAAATACAGAGTAATTTTCACAGTGCACTAAAAATTACACAAATGCATAAAAATTTTCAATGCTTTGCGTTTTTAAGTCTAAAAAACAATTAACTTTTGGCCTTGGGCTGCATTACGGTCACTTATATAACTTGATTTGGAGTAAGTTAATAATATTTAATCTATTTGAATATATATTTTTTTTTAGTCATTTATGGTATTTATCCATTTACCTTAGATTATGAAAAAGGAGTTTTTTAGATATGTACTAATCCGCGTCTCTAGCCCGATGGGTGAACTTTTTAACGATATGCGTCAACTCATATATTGGCCAGAAACTAGAATATATAATGACAAAGATGAAAAACGCAGTGCAAATAAATATTAAGCATTATCTTAGGAAAAAGCCAAATGAGCACCGCTGCCCAATTGGGTGACTCACAATTCAGAATTGGTCAAGGATGCTCAATAAGTTCAGAGTAAAGGCTTTTCTAGTTTAAACATAAAACACGAAAGCGATCATGCAACGGAAAATTTAATCTACAAAATTGTATTTTTAGAAAAAAAAAAGCGTTTGAATTGGAATCGCCCATTCAAATCTCTTTCAAACGAAACTAAAACAAGTTGTCGGTGTATTGCATATCTCATGGCACAATTCATTCAGAGATGGTAAGAGTAAGAGCAACCAAACTTTCAGATTAAATCCCTTATTATTCCATACGAGACAATGTTTATTTTATTTTTTTTTTTGTGATATCGGGATTATATTATTTAGCTTCCATAGGGGTGTTTCAGAGGACCTCGAAAAACCCAAAAGTTTAAGATGGATAATTCGTTTGTTTATAAAGTTTTAACAGTTCCCAAGCACTGCACCAAATTTGATCAAAATCAGTTGACTGTTTCATATAGCTGCCCTAGGACGGATCATTCAAAAAAACTTTTTTGTACAATATTCGTTGTTTTCCGTTTTTTTTATGAAGATATCGTAACCAAATTTTATCAAAATCGATTGACTATATCATATAGCTCTGCAAATTTCGTTGTTTGGTTTTTTTTTTTGAAGATATCGTAACCAACTTTGGTAATCGGCAGTTTTTGATCAAAATCGGTTGACTACATTATATAGACCCCATTGGACCGATCGGTTAAAAAAACGTTTTTGGGTCAATATTCGACCGTTTTTTGTTTGCTTATGAAAATATCGTAATCAAATTTTGTAAATAAATATCTTTTGGACTTCTGAAGCAAAGTCGTCCGCGCCCGACTTTAACGTACGCCATCTTTTTTATATGCACTTTTTATTTTGCTCACAACACTCCAAATTGTTATAAGACTCCGCAAAAGAAACAAGCAATGATTGTTTGATCAGTGCCAGAGATATCTGTCAACGCGAGAAAGAATCTTTTCTTACTTATACAATACAAAGTTGAAATGGTTGACACATACGTATTCACAGGAAGATAAAGTAATATTCCAAGTAAAACCAAAATGATACGTTTTTTGGTCAACTTGGCGAAAATAGTAAAGATTGTGCGATATTGCATTTTGCAGACTTTGAAGCTTAACAATTTGAAAAGAACATTTAAATGCAGATAATTCCGTAGTAAAAAAAAAAAGAGTCGTTTCTTTATATAACCACTTAAGAGAGGAAAACACTGCTACAGGAGCGCATCAACAGGATTTTCTATTCACCGCGAGTTTCGTAATACACTGATTATTTAATAAAATGTTATAAATAATTTTCAAAAATTACTATTTCTTTAGTTATAAATATTATGTGGAAGTTTCACTTCGAATTCCTCATAGGAACAAACTTTCTTACTTTAGAACTCTTCTAATGTATATACGGCACGGTAATTAAATTTTAAATGTTTGCTTTGAACACAATGCTTCAAATATAATTCAATTTTAATTTCTCGAGTTTCTTGATCCAAGCGCTACCATATTTTCAAGCTCCAAAATAAAGTTGTAAAACTGTCAACAAACCATCATGGCATGCAAAGAGGCATGCTGTTTACGAAATTGAGTTCTTTCTACGGCAACGGAACAAAATTCTTGGGCTCTAACTGTACTATGCCTGTATGTGTGTGTACAGTTACATATGTATATTTAATTTGATAATACAGAGTGAGAGTGCATACTCATGTCAATAACAACAACAACAACAGCAGCAGCAGCAGCTACTAGCTACAACAACAAAAAAGGGAAACTTTGCCTTACCCCATGACAAAGCACAAACCTGCCACCCATGACCACCTCCATCCAGTTCATTCAAGATTGCATTCACTTTAAAATCCATTTATGAATGAAAGCTAGAGCCAAAATGGGGTGTGTGTGTGTGTGCATATATGCTGTTTAGGGTTGTTGGTAGAGGGCCAACCGACCCCCTCCCTACTCCTCCGCCCACAGCCAGGGGGTGCTTTTTCTTGTACAATAACAAAGATACCCTTGAAAAGGTTGTTTTTGGTTTGATCTAATATTTGTAGCATATCAAAGTAAGCATGACCCCCCAGTAAAGTCAAAATCAGAAGACGAGTCAATTCGAGCATGCAGGTCTATTAACTGCGTTTGTTCTAGTGATAGTTCAACGGATGAAAAAATAAAATTTTTTTCGATATAAACCCCCCACTAAAATGTTTTTTTTTTTTTGGTATAGATAACTTATCTAGATGTTCCTACAAGAAAACGCTTTTTCAATTGATGTACGTTAAAAACTTTATCAATGAAATTAAAGATACTTTTTTTATTTTAGAAAGTTACGTCAAAGAAGTTATTTAAAGTATATGGCGTAAGTTTAAAGTGCCTATTTCAGGGGCGGGGGGCCGCATCGATCAAATTTGGAGTTGGGTTTTTTTATTAGAGCCACATGAATAATCTTACCAAAATTGGTGATTGTAGGTCATTTTTTACCATAATTATGTGTAATCAAAAATTGAAGGTGTTTATCGGCAAAGGGGGGTGAAATTAGCACATTTTTGATTATAACTTATTTGTCCGATTTAAATTTTGACACACAGATGCATGAAACCATGACGTGAAATAAAAATATTAAGCGGTGTAGCTAAAAAGCGCAAAATTCTACTTGGGAGGAACGGGGTGAGATATCGATATGATTTAAAAAATTCATCTGCTCAGGAAATATGCGCACCAGCTGGTAAAGTTTCGTGTCTCGCTATTCGAGGTTATGATAAGCATTTCGGTATAAAGGACTTGGGCTGTCCCTCCCTGTACCGTATGGTACAAAAGGTATATTAAGTTTGTGCAAGCTGAAAATGTATGTAACATATAGAAGGAGTCGTCGGAGACCCCCCCAAGTTACCTAAAGTATGATCTGGGTGACTAGAGAAGTCGATATACCGATGTCCGTCCGTCTGTCTGTCCATTCGTATGAACGCCTAAATCTCAGAGATGGTAAGAGCTAGAGCAAGAGCAGCCAAGCTCATTCGTTTGTTTATGAAGACATCGTAACCAAATTTTGCATTCGAAAGTTTTTACGAGTTACCCAGCACTGTACCAAATTAGATCAGTGGACCGATCGGTCAAAAAACGCTTTTGGGACAAAATTCGATTTATAAAAATATAGTTACCAAACTTGGCAAATACATATCTTTTGGAGTTCGTAAGCAATCAATCGGATGTGATTGCAATGTGGTGGTCTTAAAGTCGTCCGCGCCCGATTTTAATGTACGCCTTTTTTTTTAAATAAGCAATAACTTGTTTTAACAAAACATACAAAAATGTAAGGAGAAGCAATATAACTCTCAGAGTATAGAAAATTCAACGCGCCTCTAAATAACCATATTAAATAATTTTCCCATTTCTTTTTTTTTTTTTGTATTTCGCAATTGGGGTGGCTCAAACGGTGTGGGTTGATGGGTAGGCAGGCTGTTGTGTCAAAAACAAACTCCAAGCCAACGCTTTAAATCCCTTGTCAGGCACTGCGGGGCCCTGAGCGGGGGATTAACACAGGCACACACGCCCACATTCATATGCAAAGCACATTAATAATGAGTGTTAAAATGCAATTGAGACTTTTGGGGATGGAGCGTGGGGGCTAGACGGCGTTTGTTGCCTCTAACAGGGGTTGGTTGCGGCACTGGCATGCATATGCATAATGAAGCGGCGGCAGCAACGTCAACGTCAAAATCAACTGCGCTGCAACGTCTATCAAAACGGTTAATAGATAGGCCAACTAGACTGACTAGACACTGGCTAAGAGCTACTGGGTACAGTCAGAGCGCGGTGGCAGCTGTCGGGCATTAATCGACATTTTGCCGCTCTTGTTGTTGCTTTTGTTCCTGCTGTTGCATTCGTTCTCTTCAAGAGGCTCTTCCAAAATGCAAGTTGCTCCCGCATTCGCTCTCTTTGTTGCTGCGTCTCTGTCATGCAAAGTACGTAAATACAAGCTCAGTCGAGGCCATGTCTCTCCATGCAAAAGTTCAATGCAATTTGCAATTGGAAGCAACTTCACAACCAAAAAAAAAAAAAATTATAATAAAAAAAAGTGAAAAAAAAGCAAAAGAAGCTGCAAAGCTGAAGCCGTTGCTCGCTGCATTTTGTTTTTTTGTTGTTATTTTTGTTGTTGGAGCTGCAACGTCCGCTCTGGCACATTGCTGCTGTTTCAGCAACTTTTAATGCCCTAACTACCTATGTATGTATGTGGATCTTAACTTTGGCAGTTAAGGCAATGCAAAAGCACAGACTGTACTTTATTATATTTGTACCCGAATATTTGAGTTCTATTCAGAATTAAGCTGACAACGCACGATCCCTATAGGAACATTTTCAGAGAAATCAATAAAAGTTCCTTTTTCAAAGAAACAAAGGCAAAACAAATTTTGTAAAAAAGAGCAGCAATATAGGAAATTGTTTAACAATATCCACACAGTCACAGGTTTATGGAATTTATAGATATAAATGACTCAAAAAATAGAGAAAAAATTAATGAATAATACTACTTTATTTAAAAAATAATAATTCTTTTCTAATGACATTTTTGCATGAAACACAAGTTTGTATGGCGTTCCTTTTTAAAAGGCACGATTTAAACGATCCAAAATCGTTCCTTAATCCTTGGGCTAACCTTCTGAGCCTTTTTGTGTTGTTTGCCTAAACACATTTATACAATGTTTTTGTATGGTTAACATTTCGCTCTTGACCGATACGTTTGTGTCTTATACAAAAAAAAAAAAAAGGGTATACAAAAGTTGTTGCCTTACAGAAAGCAATTTTTTTGTACTGGTTTCATTTGGCAGGGCTGCAAAAGAATTGCAATTCGCTTCCATCAGTTCAATCTTAACTGACTAAATGCCCTTCACAAAGTCAAAGCGCATTGATAACGAGCTTTTGGCTTTTGTTTGTCTGCTCTCTACGAGTCCGATTCAGCCCTGGTATTGACAGTTCAAGGACCAGACCTGCTGCTGGCAAACGGGCTGCAACAACAGACCTGCCACATACATATTAAAACCGGCTCTGGTAGCAGCAGCGGCAGCGGCAGCAGAACCTGAGCACGAGGACGCAGGCGCATGCAACATGCATACACACAATGCATATTTCATAAAGGTGTAAAAGCAGTTCAACTAGCGCTGGAGCTGAGGCTATAGCTAAAACTGAAGCTGGAGCAAAGAGCAGCAGCAGCAGCCGTCAGGCAACCTCAACTTGTAACTCCTTGGACTGCATGCTGCAATGGAGTGCGGATATTTACCACCGCTTACATCCTCCAATGTTAACCGGCTGAAAGCGGCAGAAGTCGTTACATTGTCGTCATCGTCATCATCATCATCATCGCCATCGCCATCGCCGTCTCCAATGTCGTCGTCATCAGACAACGGAAATTGCACATATAAAAAGCCAGAGGCAGAGAAAAGAACCCAATGCCAATAATACAATGGGGGTCGCCGCACTTTGCTTCAAGTCATTTAAGTTATAAGCTTTAAAGACCTAACCAAATAATGCATGCAATTGGTAAAATGGTTTTTATTTTTATTATCTATTGATTCGTTCAAAGTAATTTCCTGTGCTGCATTCAATAATGAGTACATTGCTCGAGGTGACGACGAGCTGAGAATAAGCAAACCTACGTTGTTGTTGGATTCTGTCGAGGGATTTCTTTCTAAACAAACACACAAATCTGTCCCAATAACAAGCCTCAGGTTTCTTGATTTCTCTAAACAATCGAAATTGTTATGTGCCATGTCCATCGATCCGTATAACCAATGCAGATATGTATAACCAAAATTGGAGATTACTTTGGACAATTTTTTAATTTAGGAAAAAGTTCAGCAGCAGACCATCAATACGTTTAGTTACAACAGTTGAAGTAAAGTTGAATTTTTACAAACAATATCCAAGGTCATGCCTTTCGGTGCGAAGGCAGATAAATACTTCAAGCGTATTCACTAACGCTACGCCATAGCACTTTCCGTCGGTTGCAGAAATCAAGAGCTGCCCCGAAAAGTAAGCTGTTCTTAAGGATAATTCTTGGCATTGGATAATTCAGAAAATCCCCGACTAATACTTGTGGAGCCAATAACGTTTCAAACATTTAGTTTTCCGTGGATTCAACGATGCTTGAGCCGAGTAACTTTAGATAAAGTGCACAATTTAGCTTTGGTCACAAAGTCTAACCCGCTTGGACTCGCTTCATATTTGAATAGGCATATTTTACTGCCAATATTCTATTCATAAAACGTTTGTGTGGCTCTTTGAATGAATGCAATCATGGTCACACTGCCGGCATTTTAAGATTCAACTGTTATCTTTGTCGTATCTGTCGTGGTATGCGCCTCCTTTTCCGCTTTCAAACGTCTGAGGTCTGAGCCTGCAATTTTCCTACCTATTTTATTCCTTAGGTTGTGGACTTTACAGAGCCGGTCGATATTTCACTGCCTGCAGGGTTTACTTGGTGTTATTGTTGGTGTTGTTGCCTTTACCGGCGATATGTTGACAGGAACAGCAACAAAGTCGGTGTGTTTGAGTTCATTCCTTGAATCGCTTAAAATCTCTCTACTCTGTATTTTAATATTTTTTTTGTGATTTGTGGCTTTTGTTTGCTCTGGAAGTGCCTTTGTTTTTCACTAGCTCATATATGCGCATTTAAAAGTACCCTTACCCACCCATATAAGCCGCCCATGAAACATCACCCAATCTTACGACATTGCCAACAAATATTGCACTGGCAAAAAAAAACTCAAAGTCAAAATTTCTACAAACAAGTCAGAAACTTGCGTCCTTTGGAATCTGGATGGAAAGGCTAGATAGCAGAGACCCTTTGAGGTGTCCCACAAATGGAGGTGATTTCATTTTGATTTTCCATAGTAATAATAGTATCTACAAAACATATTTTGTAATAATATTGAAAAGTTACAACACTCGGTCGAATTAAAAAACATTGACTGAAGCCGGTGAATAAACGAGAAATGACAATTTTCATCCAAATCGAATATATATAAATAAATTTAATCCTCCTCAATATCTCAATTTAAACTCAAAGGACCGATTCTTGTTACAACATTATTTTCTCAGTGTAGCCTATTTTCTCAGTGTTACTAGGAAACAAAGGCAACACCACATCATGACTTCTGACAACAGTCATCATGATTCATGATAATAATCGTGGTGTGCTCATGTTGATAATGGCAACGGTGATGAGCTTGAACCGGTGTGAGCACATAATCTCAGGTTCAGTTCCAGGCTCACAGTGACTGACACTAGCACTGCTTCCTGCTGCATTTCCTTTACGTTCTTCCGGTGCCGGCGTAAAATGTAATCAGAGTGCTTAACTGGGCACCTGGGCAACCAACCATTGGTGGTATCACATTGCATGTACATTGTACGACTACGACTACCACCCGAGAACCAAAGAACTCAAACCAAACCAAACCAAACCAAACCAAGCCAAGCCAAGCCAAGCCAATCCTCCCTTACTTACCTTTTTTTGCTATGCACTTTATCTAACTTTGCAATTGCTTTTGCTGTCATTTTCGATAAGCCTAGTACATACTTAGTAACTGTTGTTGCTTGTTTTGCTTTGTGCCTATGTTTATCAGTTGCTCTTGGACAACTGGTATAGTGTTTTGCTGAATTTCAACAAACATCGCACATTTCATCATCGAAGCAATTACGCGAAATGTTTACATTAAATATAAAAATTATTTCTATACATTCAAGCGCTGCGACCGTGGCCGGAAAAAATATAAGAAATAAAATAAATATATATATATAAAGAGATGTTGCCAGTTCCCAGCAGTTATATAGAGAGCAATCACCCAGAACCAATCTCAAAATTTTCAAGAGTTGCAATTATTCAATTGTTATACAAAAGTCTCCAAGTTATTGCCATCGACATCGACTGATACTAGGATGTGGGATCGGGGATAAAGTAACTAACTTTTGACACGGAAGTCCAACCAATGAAGTTAAAAAGTGCCTTCTCGAGCCAAACAATGAAAGATAGGTTAAACCCTGCATAATAGATATCAATGGGTTAGTGACTTTTGAAATTCATAAATAACGTACATTATAACAAACTAAAAAATCGTGAATTCGCATTCACTTTTGCTAACCATCTTGCATTAAAAAACTGTCTCTTGATTTTCAGGGTTAAACCCAAAACCCTATAAGTATCACATCCATCCAGCATCGAAATTTGTAGAAATAAATAAAATTAAGTTCTTTAAAAAAGACGTACCAAAAAATTGAAGAGCCAGACTGAAATACATTTTGCAACTTTTTGATTTGAATTCCGATGGTTTAATTTGAATTATGTATATGTATGTATGTAATTATAATTTTCCTGTCAGAAGAAATTTGAATAAAATTCAAAAAAGGAAACTCTTTCTTAAAAATTGATACTCATAAAATGTAGGAGTAAACTCCAAAACACGATAAATTAAATAAAGCTACAAATATTATAGTACCTAAGACACTCTTAAAAAACGTTCCATTGTACTATATTTAACAATGAGCAGCTGGGCGGCTGATTAAATAAAATAAAAATTCAATATTATACATCGCGATAAAAGCGACTTCAATTCGAGCACAATTTTTATTTTTTATTTATTTTCATTTTATTACAGTCTAATTTTCATATATACATGATATAGTAAACCAATTTTGGTAATACTTGATACAGTGCTGGGGAACTTTTAAAAAGTTTCGATATCTGCCTAAATAAATGAATTATGCCTTTAATTTTTTGGCTTTTTTTAAGCTGCCATACTATCATATTCCAATGGGAGCTATGCCATATACTATAACGCCGATATAGAAAAAAAATTACAGGACTCTGGGTATAATTAAGTGTTTAATAATCAAGGAGTGTATGCGCTTTATAATAATTTGTACTTAGCGTAAATGCTTGTAGGTAGCGAAAGATACAGGGTTGGAGTGCCCCGACTATACTAGAAGACGAAATCGGACATCTATTACTCAAGACCCACAAGGGTATATAAACATTGGTGTGACTGAGTAGGATTTGTTTTTCTCCGATTATTCATATTTTTTTATCAACCAAAGAACTTAAGCTTGTTTTGTTCAAATACACATGGTACATACATAAGGTATTCGAGTATATACAAGTATAATATATATCATTTGATGTGCGGCGCATATGAGGTTATGTCATCATACCTCGATCGCGTTGTTGTTTGTTTCATGATGCAATTGCACAACAAAAAAAGAAAACAATGAACTTTAGTATTTCAAATTTATATAATTGTAAGTTTCAAGCGTTTAACGTTAATATTATTCTTGTATATCTATATCCGGCTTTAGATTTGTAAATGTGACCACTTTCTGTTATATTACTTCCATCGAAAAGTTTGTTATATTTGTCACAAACATGCATAAAACATTATTTTCTTCGATCGTCATGCCAGGACGAACTTTGAGCATAAGAAGGGAAAGCATATGTTCATACGGCAAAAACATCTACAGGTCACGAAGATTTGTTCCTGTTGGATATAAAGTATAGAACCACCATGGATCTGATCCATAATCCAACAATTAGAAGTTCACGTAATGCGCAGGTCCGATATTTGTGTTTCCCTGAAAAAAAGAGCACAGATTTAATTTTTGTACGTTAGCTATATGAAATAGTGGACCAATTTATATCAAACTTCACATAAATTTGGAGACTAATATGAATCATATATAAACACATAAACACATGTTAGAATTTTTTTTTTTAATTATCGTAGCCAAATTGATGTTAGTTGTATTTTGTTTTAGTCGAAACTTTTGTGTGAAGTTTGATTAAAATTGAGACACTATTTCATATAGCTGCCAAACAAAAATTGAACCAGTTTTCTGTGCGCACCTTCTATGCGCCCCTTATAAAGTTCTTTATATATTTATTCCATTAAATTCCTACCAGGAATATAGGGCTGATACAAAAAAGTTCCATTGAACTCTATCTTACGCTAGTTGCTTAGCTTCACTCCAACTTTTTCCGCATTGTCTTAATTCTGAAATAACTTGTCTTTTCCAAGTATTTCGCGGGCGACCTGGTCCCCGACAGCCTTGGGGATTAAAATCCAAAATTAACATCGCGAAAAGTTCTTTGCATCATGTACTATATCCGTCGATTAAAAAAAGTTGTATGGAAACTCGACTGATTTATTTTTTCATCTTTACACAAAATCCCACAACAGAAAAACTAGTCTTAGTAGTTTTGGTATTAAGGTTTTTTTATCCCATTTTCCTTAGTTTACCCTTTTTTTATATATTACAACACTGAATCATATAATGTATAACAACATATGTATGTAAATTTCTCAGATGAAAAGCGACAGCTCAACACTGTAAATAATATTGTTCAAATACAAGATTAAGAAAATTTTTATGTTAAAGGAATTATGCCAGGGGTGTCCAAACGCTGCTTATGGAAGAGCAAAAACCAATACATATAAAGAAAAACACTAACCCATTTAAAGTAAACAGTTATTTCGGTTTATTGTGCGCACTGAAAGAAATTGTTTGGACATTATTATAAGAGTGGTGAAAAATAATGAAAAAAAGTTATGGTACATATATTTATAAAGAACTTAAAAATTGGTCAATATTAACATTTATTTTAGTTAATGATAGTTTTAGTAATGCCCCTAAATGTTCTTTTGTTAATCGACTTCTCAATTTTTTTTAAATCAATTTTAAGCTTGAAGACGCATATTCACAAATATATGTTGTTCCAAAAATAAATAAAATTCGCAAGGGATTTCCCAAAAAATACCAATTTACCGGATTTTACAAAAAATAAATATTTTATTCATATGTTTTCACCTATAGCCACCTTCTGTGTGTTATATACATTGGATAAATCTAGAATACCCTTTGTACCTAAAGGTACAGGGCCATAACTAATTTTTGTTTGCAAGCAATGCCTTAGAAAGTCCCAGTTAACAAGTTTTTCAAAAAAATAGTAAAAGAAGCTAATACCGATTTTTTTGAGTGCATGCTCATACGAAAAACAACAACAAAATTACATTAAAAATCTGTGGGCCAACAACAAATATACGCAAGGGTTGTTTTTGTGCTCACGAGATCAGAGAGCAAAGAGAGTAAAAGGGAGTAAGTGAGAGAACGCTCGAAATTGTTTTTTTAATTTGCATTGGCACTGGGTGATATACAGTTAGGGCCGTGCATGTACACGCGCATCGCTGCCTATACCTAAGAGCCATTACAAAAACAAAAAGAGCCAGATGAACAATGGGCCTGCACACCCCTGAATTATGCAATAAAAAAAAATAAGAAATTTGTTAACAATATTCAGCAGAAAGTGCTTCATATGTAAGAAATTTAAAAGATTTTAAAGAAGAAATCTAAGATGCATAATTACCATTTGACATAAATACATATGTTTGATGCAAGTTAAAAATAAAGCTTAAAACAATAAATTTTTAAAATCTTTTTATGTTTAACACATTGTTTGTTAATTACTCAATCAAGTGCTGAATATGACTCTATTGACTTTCTAAACCAAAGTTAGGTCCACAGACTAATTGGTAAATACTGTGTGTGCATCAAAATAATAAAAGTCAATAGATAATTACGCATAATAACCATAGAATTATTGTATTATTGTTATTATTACTCAATCAGCAATTATTGCAACAATGGCGAGCGCGTATAGCAAGCCAATAATAATAGTATTAATAAAGGGGCCTCTACAATAAGGCCCCAAAGCCGGGACGGTCAGAGCTAACACAACTAACAATGTGTCCGAATCACGATTGTATGAAATCACCGTTATTGCCTTTGTTTAATTTTTTTTTTTCTTTTTTTTCTTTTTTTTTACTTTTTGTTTTGGTCCAAGCGAACAGCATCAAAATAAAATTAACCATTACATAAAACCTTGGATTTGTATTACTTACATACCTAACATATACATACATACATGTTTAGTCGAATATGTATATGTATATAAAGCCCGTGAAACAAAGAGACCAGGAGATCGGGAACAGAAGCAGTACAGTCACAATCTTGGACTTTTGAATGATTTGCCCAACAAAAGTTGCAATGTATCTCATGAAACGGGATGAACTGAACTGAAACAAAATGAACCATATGCCGGACTGAACTCTAAAGGTGCAACAGCAACAAAAATTCATACGAGGACGTGCCATGAGTCTCTTGATTAACCTTCTTTATTTTTATTTTTAGTTTTCGCTTTTTCATTCGTTATTGCATTTATTTCTTTACAGGTTTTTGTTAAGCTTTTATTTACGAACATGAAATTGCCTTCATAATTGCATCCAAATGAATAGCTTTGTAAGAGCTGTAAGGGATTAATGCCGTATGATAACTAAATTGGGCGGAAGGTTAGACGGACAGTTAAATCGGACATGTTGGGAAAGCTGAACAGGATTCAAGAGCTGGAACGAGTGATAGTTTCACTAAACGATTTAACGTTACAAAGCTCCTTAGTAACATTGCAAATCTCCCGTTGCAAGAAACTAAGCGTTTCTCATTCCCAGTTCCGCTTATCCAAATGAAGGAAATTTAGCTCATCTCATATATGTATATATGTATCTGAACACAATCAAAATAATAAAGTTGCAGATTCTTATCAAACACCTGTTAATACGCATGCCAAGAGCAAAATAAAGGCCTAAAAAACTGGATACCCTGCGGTTGCAAAAAGACCCCAAATTAATGTATGCCCTTGCATCAGGAATTGTGAATTAAGAAGATGACGATGATGATGACAACGGTCAAGTTAACGACGCATCGAAAGAGCAGGGTTAATCAAGAGACAACACTGAATGAAAGGAGTTGAGGGGCGCGAGAGCGAGATGGCAAGACACGAAAACTGGCAATACGAAAATATAAAATAAGAGAAAAAAAGCAGGAAGACAACTTTCGCTGTTTATATACAACGGGAAGTGTGTACAAAGAGATAGAAAACAACAACAACAGCAACAAAAGAAGTAGAAGCAGCAAACACACACAGACCATTGGCGTAGCCAGTAGTTTTGGAATGAGGGAATCTGAATTAGTTTCCAGAACTATTATTTCTATTGTTTTTTTTCGTGATTAATTGTTATGCGTTTAGAAAATGTTCAAGCAAGAAATTTTTGCATGCACAAAATTTCTCTATAGCAAGTTAACCTTGTTCCAAGATCTGCGATGTAGATATTCAACAACAACAACAACGTTTTTAAAAAATCCGTCAAAAATAATAAAAAGAAGAATCACTTACCATTATTAATCTATCTATATATATATATAAAACAAAGTTTTGTTAGTTTCACTATTTATAACTCAAAAACAGCTGGACAGATTTTGATGACATATGGTTTTTGTTGAATTCGTCTCCGCCCTGGTTAAGAGAATAACTATTAAGATATCGGAAAAATTCATATAAAAAGAAGTAAACTAGTAAATAAAATTCTCTTACGGGGGGAGGAGCCCAGATATCGACATAAATCGAAAATCTTCATCTGCGTGACTATAATGCGCATCTTTTGGCAAAATTTCAGCTCTATAGCCTCTTATCGTCTGTGAGATCCTTTTACTCATACGGACAGACAGACATGGCTTTATCGATTCGGCCGTTGATGATGGTCAAGAATACATATTTATAAAGGGTGTTTTTTTAGAGCTACACAAGCTTAAAGCATAATAAAACAAAGAAATATATTTTTAATGTCAATGAAACGGGCTTTGTTGGATAAAAAACTTTATGACATTAATGTTTAAATATGATTTCGGCCATGTGGCCGAAGGCGCAATCTGGAACACCAATTTTCACAACTTTCCGCAACTTTGCGGCCGTCTTACGCTAACACCTCTTCGAATGTTGATTTCCAGGTGTTCAATTGTCTCTGGTTTATCGACGTAGACAAGTGACAGTAATCTTCTATGGATATAATGGTGTCTCGACATAAGCTTGTGGATTATCTTCACTCCAAATGCGACAGTTCTGCTTATTTACGTACCCATTCAACCAAAAATGGGCTTCATCGGAGAACAAAACTTTGAATTTTAATAACGATTTTAATAATGAAGAACGGAACCACTATTTTGATAAAAAATTTCAACAATTTGCAAGCGTACTTTATGGGGTTTGCTCTAGCACTGGCATCGCTAACAAAAAGACGCTATTTGCCCAAGAAAATCTCTATTAATTCAAGACGCCGCCGTTCGGATTCGGTTATAAACTGTAGGTCCCTGTTCTATTTGAACAGTTATTAATAGAGATCCCATGCTCCACCTAGGGGAAACTCATAAAATAAAAGCAGCAAGTTATTAAGTTGAAAATAAAAAATGTGCAAAAGAGCATACTTTCGTATTGAACAAAATATGTTGCGATTGATATGTAATCAAAAATTCATAACAGGGGTTTTTCAAGGCGAAACCGTGGAAAATATTTATTTTTTTAAATTCAATTGTTGAACTTGATACAAAATATAAATTTCTCATAGGTGGGAAGGAAGGCAGCCTCTATTTACGGCACCCTATCTACGCCACTGACACAAAAACACACACATACACAGGGAGACACAAAAGCAGATAGGAATAGCGCGAGAGCGGTGAAGTAGAAGATGCTCAACTAAAGAGCGGCATATGTTTTTTTGTTTAGATTATACCCTAAATACATATATGTAATTGTGCACAAATAAACAAAAGTGTTATGTATAAATTCGAACTTACCGTATGCAAAAGGTCGATAGTAAAACTGAATAAGTAGAAGACGTAAACGATGAAGAAGAAGAAGACAATGGCTGCAACTTCTTCACACACACACAGCGAGACACACAATCTTATGCACAGATTGTTATTGTTGCTGTTGTTAGCATTTATTTTAAGCTCTTTCTTGCAATTCTTCAACAAAATACAAACAAATAAAACAACACAGATTAGAATTTAAAAAAAAAAAAAAACACGTTAACAAACTTGCATTGATCTGTTTTAAATTCGATTATTTATTTATTATTGTTGCCGCTTATGTTTTGGCTATTTTTCTCTCTCTGATACACACTCACACACACCAACGTACGCACAATGCGTGAGAGATGCCGTTGCATATATGTAATGCTGCTGTCGCTGCCGCAGTCAACGTCGCAGCAGCCGCTGCTGCTTTTTTTGACAACTTCGTTGCTTAGCTTTTGCAACTCAGTTTAATTGCAGCAAATAATAAAATGAAAAAACGAAAAAAAAAAAAAAAAAACATACTTGTAATTGTTACTACAATTGCTTAATAAATTTCATATTTTGATAAAAGTTGACATTTACATTTGACGGCATTAGCGGCTGCGGCGGCGTCGTTGGCGGCCTCCACTGTATTAGAGAAAAAGGCAGAAAAAAAAAACAAACACTGCAATTCGAAACGTCGACAGCGACGCGGCAGGAAAATAATATTAACAACAATAATAAAAACGGAGCAAGACGAAACGAAAATGCTATTCTTCCACTATTTTATTTCCTTTACATACATATGCATGAATTTTTACGCACTTCTCTTTCCTTTTTTGCCTTACTTTTTTTTCGCCCCAGCCAAAAATTCACGCGCACTTAAAAACTCACACACTTGTTGTATTTATTGTATTAAAATTTTTGTTTGCATAACATATTGTGTTTTTTTTTTTAGCACAATGTATAATATTTGCATAATATGTTTATGTATGCGTGTGCGTGTTGCGAACTAGCATAAAAAAAATTTACTTATAATTTCTGAACGAAATTGCATCCGCCTGCAATGACGAAGAAAAGACGTATGAAGTACTTTTAAAAAGGTACTAAATCAATGAAGAAAAATACCAAAAGTGTTAAACAAGGTTGCACAGCACTGAACATTTTGGCTCGCTGCCGCACTTGGCATGGTAAACACTGTTATCGATAATCAAAAAATAGTCGCCGATTGTTCTCTGTCAGTGCTGCCAGATAGGGAGGCATAAATGCATTTCTGAAGCGCGTAAATTTGAAGAACGTATTTACATGTATTAAAGTACCAACATTATATAAAAAATTGCACATTAAATTTATTTTTCGGTTTTTATAAATTGCTGTAAGCATTTTTAGGCTGCACGCCAAAACAAATGTTTGGATGGTTATTCAGGCATGTTTCCGATTTCAACTCGTTTTGAAAAGTCATAACGAGTGCATTCCACAATTGGTGTTCCGGATTTAGACTGAGTTCGAATCGATTTCGATTCGTTTTCATTCAGGCCAGAAACAGCTGTGTTGTGTATGTTTGTTTATGTGACGCAAAATTTAAATGGCAGCGGCATCATAGAGCAGCCGTCTTTTTAAAATGGAAAAAGTAGTAAAAAATTAAGTTGCATTTTAATTTAAAATTTATAAGCTGTTTATTTTATTTTATTCAACAAACTACTTGGAGCAGCAGCTCCAGCAGAGAGTCGCCTTCAATTACTGCTCTGCTATATCCTTCTTTTGCCTGTAATGTTATTTTTTCCCATAAGCATTTCACAATTAGGGTATTCACGCTTTGTGTTGAGTTGAGAAATTGAATAGTTTAGGAAAAAGGTCAAAGCGTGAATCCCTCCTGTTGAGTTTTATGAGTTGAGTTTTCCTCTTCTTCCCAGAGTTTGTTTACATATGTAAATTGGTACAAATTCAAAAACTTGAATTAAAAATGACGAGTCGAAGCATAAAATTTAAGTTAATTAAAACTGTAGCTAAAGTAGCTATGTATTACATCGATTTGTATTATTTTATTGCTGCGAAAATGAAATAACTGCAGAAAACCCATATTTGAGTTTGTGTTTCTTCTTCTTGCGTGTGTTTGTTTACATTTGCGATTTGCGAAATGCTGCAAATAATTATTTAAATTAAACATTTTATTTTAAAATGCCAAGACTAAGCGTAAAGTGTGTTTTGACTGATGCTGTTGCTAAAGTGGCTTTGTATGAAATTGATTTTATTAAAGGTTCGTCTACTTAAACAAATTCATCGTATAAAAACTAAATTTTGTTTTGTACAGAAACTATGGGGTTGCGTGGCGACGCACAAATTAATGAAGTTCTAGATAATTGTCATGAGGACATAAATGCAATTATACTCTCGCATCGTGGTGACCACTTCACATCACAAAGTCAATTGACTGGAGCCAGAATGTGTGATTTTCTTAAATTTGGTAAATCGTTGCTTTTCATATCACGAAATGGCTAAAAAATGGCAAATGCAGCAGTGCTAAAAAGGCAGCGAATAACCATATTGTGCAACACTTTCTCAACAACTCAACAGCGAAAGTAAACTTGGGTCTGGGTTGAGAAAAAGTTGAGTTGAAAGTTTATTTACAGCATGTATTTGTTTTTGTAAAAGTCCTCAACTCAACACAAAGCGTGAATACCCTAATTAAAAATATTTACGTGGTATTTTTTAAAAACAAATTTGGTACGTTTTGTTAATTCGCCAGTGTTTTTGGTATTATTATACATTTGATGTTTTCGGTCACACTGCCAGCATGTCAACAACCTAGCAAAAGTTTAATCCAAATTATTACAAAATAATCTCAAAAAATAGACACCACAGTCGAGTTTCTCATTCTGTTTAGTAATAGTTAAATAAAATGTAAAATTCATAAACTTCGCGTATTAAAAGTAATCGTCAAGTTGCGCAGAGAAAGCGGTAACATAAATAAACTTCAAGTGGCCAAATGGAAAAAGAAACTTATTTTATTCAATTGATAGTAAAAGTTGCACAAAAACCCATTTAATTTCTTTGAAGATCTGTATACACCTATACAGAGCTTGGGAATTCCCCTTGTGTGTGCTACTCCTAAACTACGTTATCAAATATTTCGCTTATAGACAGCCGCGACGCTTTGGGATTATCAGCAACAATAATAAAACATATTGCTTAGGCAGCCCCAGCCTTGAGCATGCTTTTCGTAGACATAGCGTCATAGTAAGTAAGGTCTGTGACACATCTATTGATAAGAAGTTAAGGATTAACGTTAGAAGACGATTTGTTACGGGATAGGAGTATCCAGCGCGTATACTTAAACAAAATGAGCGCAGTATGCAGTAAGGAAACCCTACTCCTTGGACTCAATCGGCTGCGCAACCAAGAAAAACTGACTGATGTCACACTCATTGCCGAGGGGCGTCGCTTTAAGGTAACCAGAACCTTTAATCAAACATATGCAATTTGATATTTAACATGTTTATTTATTTGCTAGGCTCATCGCGCCGTGCTAGCCGCGAGCAGCGACTACTTTTGCGCCATGTTTGCAGACTGTGCCATGTCCGAGACACGCCAAGATGATATTTCATTGTATGGTGTAACCGCAGTTGGCATTGGCGCCATTTTAGACTATATATACACATCCAAACTGGAGCTTAATTTAGATAATATTGAGGAAATGCTGGCTGCTTCGACATATGTTCAGGTTAAAGATGTCATTGAGCAGTGCACCAAATTTTTAAACGACAGAATTGATATGGAGAACTGCTTGTCCATAGCTGCTTTAGCAGAAATATATGGCCAGGCAGCGCTTTGCCAGCGTGCCTATCGTTTTATATGCGCACACTTTAAGGAATTCAGCGGTACCACTGATTTCAAGGAAGCCAGTGTGGATCAGATGCGTACAATTTTGTCCAGCAACTATCCCATAGATGTAAGCGAACAAGAGCTGGTGCGTTTGCTTTGCATCTATGCTATTGAACAGAAATGGAATAGTAGCCTGTTACGCGAATTTGCACGTCTTATTAATTGGCAATATATAACATACGAGCAGTTGAAGAGTTTGCGTTATTTAGACTCCTCTCTGGATGGTCATACATACCTACAACACCTACCAAGCGGTTACTTTTACAGCCTGACAAAGGAGTTCCTGGCTAAGTGTGGTGATCTAAACGAACCCGCTAAAGCTGTACAAATTGAAAAGCTGGGCAAGGGACCTGTCAATATGCGCGGCATGGAGCTCTGTCTGCTCAATGTTGGTGGTTTCGATAACAATGGTCTTTCGAATGAGATTATGTGCTTCTCGTCAGCACATCGCAAATGGTATACCTTAACCAAGGTTCCACATGTCGAGCAGTGTAAGTTAAGCTAAACTGTTTTTCACAAAAAAAACAAAAAAAAAAAAACATCAGTATACGCAACTATTAAGTCTCTAAAAATTTAGGCAACTTTGGAACGGCGGTGCTTAACAATCAGCTGTTCATTGTGGGCGGCGCATATAATGTTGGACTAAGGGAGGTCTCCCATCCATACTGCTTTCGCTACTGCCCAATGCATGATGCATGGTTAGCTGTTGCGCCTCTACAGCTAGATCGCTGCCGCTTTTCATTGAATGCCGTGGGCCAGCGTTATCTGTATGCCATAGGGGGCATCGAAGATAATCTACAACATGTTGATGCTCCTTCGAATGTAGAACGTTATGACTTTGAGAAAAATTGTTGGGAATTTATGCCATATTTGTACGAAACCCGCAGTCAACATGCTGGCGCTGTGGTTGGCGATAAGCTTTACATATCTGGTAAGTTCCAAGTGTGTGACGTTTTAATTTTAACCATCGTGTTTATGACTATTTTTATTTATCAATCAGGTGGTATCTATATGGCCGATATTTTGGAGTCCATGTGGTGCCTTGACACCACAAACCATGTCTGGGAAAAACTGGCACCTATGCCCACTCCATGCTGTGATCATGTCATGATTGCCATTGACAATCGTATATATTCTTGTGGCGGCTGGCTTGAGAGTGTGGATGAGACACGCACTATAACCAAAAACATATACGTATATAACATTGAAACAAATTCTTGGAGTTTTGAAACACGAATACCAAATCCTAAGTTCTACTCGGGCATTACCAATCATGGATATATTATTTACTTTATTGGCGGCTTAGACTCTACAAAATTTATTGATCGCACCAGCTCAGAAACCATGGCCTACGATGTGAAAAACAAACAATGGCTGGACAGTAAAGATTGGAATACGCCTACTGATATTTGGGAATCCTCATGTGAGACAATTTATGTGCCTGCTTTGGAAAACTAGACAATAACACAAAAACAGACAGAGATAGAGACACAGAGCGATAGAGAAAGAGAGAGATAGCACGTACACTTATCTTTAACGAAATGTTTCCTTAAAGTACTATTTAAACAAGTTGTTTAAATACCATTAAATTTAATATGTTTTATATTTATATGTGTGCACGCATGTATATATATTATAAAACTATTCTTGCTGTGTGTGTGACTGTGCTGATCTCATGTATATGAAAATTAACTGCCGAATTTAATCGATCGACTATACTTTGTGTACTTAGTAATTCAATTATTATGCTAAGAGTTAGTAAAATATAATATCTTATGCCCGCCCTTGCCGTCTAAGCAAAAACTAAACCATGTGATTAACAACAACAACAATAACATAAATCTCAAAGAATTTTTTATTCAATTTGTACTTGTGCTTTGCATAATAATTATAATCCAACGAATATGTAACGTAATCAAACGTTGTAAGCTAAATGAAATAATGTATAATAAAAACGTGCATGGCACTAAAAATAATTTGTTAAGTTAACTAAGATTAAGACTTATCGATCAATTTGTGAACGCTCATTGAGTTTTAATGGAACGCTTGGTACTATTCCTTAATAATTAAGTGTCACAAATAGTTTATTTAATATGTATGTGCATACATTGCCGGATTAAGGATGTATGTATATGATTAAATATTGTGCAGATTCTATAGATGTTGATATTATATCCATTTATTTTGCAATATCGACATCGAAACATTTGAAAATTCGAATACTACATAAATAATTATTAATTTGCTGCGTAGAATCCGAATCCGGGGTCAGAGTTGGCCCATCAAGTCAGCATTTTGAGATATTTGAGGCTATGAACCTTAAAAGTAGGAAAAAAACGCAATTTTCGGGTACATAACCTTAAATATCTCAAGATTCTGACGTGATGGGCCAATCCTGGCCCCCGATTCGGATTCTACGCAGCAAATTACTTCGAAAATGACCCTTAGCTTCCCAACAACTAAACCAGTTGGCTTGTGTTATTGTCTCAAAGGCTTAATGCAAATGCTAATGACGTCGAGGGATATACTTCGTAACTTTGAATAGCCATCACTTTGCGAAAAAAATGATGAGTGATCGCTTGTACTTTTAAATTAAAGGGTAAGAGTGGCACTACATGATGTGACTGGAGTGACAGACCACAAAAATTATTTGCACCCTGTACATAACCTCAAAAGTAGAAAAAACGCCGTTTTTCGGGTAAATAACCTCAAATATTTCAAAATCCTGACGTGATAGGCCAATTCTCCAATAACTTAACCATGCTGGTCTGTGTAATTCAACATAAGATTTTTTTTTTTTTTCAATTAATTTTCTAATTTCTATAAATCTCTCGCAAAAACATCTAATTGAATAAGTATACCCAAGTTTTCAGCGCATCACAATATTATAAGATAATTGGACCAGTGAAACCAAAAATATGAAGAGTAGATACAATATTTTTTATGATACTATTAAATAGTAACTATTTTATAGACACAGCAGAAATTTCGGAGTCTCTAGAGAAGTCGATATGCCCATGTCCGTATGAACGCCTAGATCTCAGAGATGGTAAGAGATAGAGCAACCAAACTTTCAGATTAGATCTCTTATTATTCCATAGGAGACAAGATTATTTTATTTTTGTGAATTCGGGGTTACATTATATAGCTCCCATAGGGGTGTTTCAGAGGACCTCGAAAATACCAAAAGTTTTAGATGGATAATTCGTTTGTTTATGAAGATACCGCAACCAAATTTGGCATTCGGAAGTTTGTTGGAGATATTCAACGCTGTACCACACATATTTTATGAAAATCGGTTGACTATATCGTATAGCTCCCATAGGACCCATCGGCCAAAATTTTTTTTTTCAAATAACATTCGATGTATTTCGTTTGTTTATGAAGGCATCATTATCAAAGTTGGCATTCAGCAGTTATCGGCCAAAAAATCTATTTTTGTACAAAATTTGGTGCAGATATCGTAGCCCAATTGGGCACTCCGAAGTTTTTATAGTTCCCAATTAGTGTACCAAATTTGATAAAAATCGGTTGACTATATGATATAGCCCCCATACGACCGATCGGACAAAAAAAATTTTTTGTGCAAAAGTCGACTGATTTCTGTTTGTTTATGAAAATATCGTAGCCAAATTTAGCAAATAAAATATCTTTTGGAGGTCTATATATCGGACTTAATTGCAATTTTGTGGTACAAGGTATCCCAAGAAGTCTGCGCCCGACTTTAACGCACGCCCTCTTTTTTATACCCTGTACTAGTGCTGGATAAACATCGATGTTTTCGATATTTTTTAACTTCGATACATCGAAGTACATGTGGCGGCCATTTTTTGAATGCTTAAATTAATTCAGAGTGGGCCATCTGTTGGTTTGGTTTCATAAGTATTTTCAAATAATAAAATGGAATTAACAAACAAACCAAAAGTTAACTATATTTCCATAATATACATTTCAAAATTAATTACATTACATTGAAAAGTAAGCAAAGAAGTAATAAATAACAATCCAAAAAGTTGTACAACGAAAACCAAAGATAATACAGGCCACCAAAAAAGTGGTGTAAACTTAACAGGTGACAGAGGCACCTCTTATGGACTTTGAGCAGCTGAATCCGCAGTCCAAAAACCTCCTTCACTCATGGGTTATGAGATAACCACCAAAAAATCCCATAAAACGAGATAATTTGGATATTCTCTAAGCATCCTTGGATCGGGGTTTTTTGGTCTTCGGATTCAGCTGCTCAAAGTCCATAAGGGGTGCCTCTGTCAAATGTAAAGCTTACACCACTTTTTTTTCGAGCAATGTTCTGTTTCAGCCAGAATGGCAGTCTTATAATCTTTAAACTAATTTGAGATCCCTAAATTATGGTTATTAAATAAAATCATGTTAACGTTTTTTGATTTAAGCGAACTAAACTTTAAAAAGTATTACCTTCCAGTAATTCAACGGGCACATGCTTCGACATTAAAATATCAACCCTGCTATTTCGGATCTTTTGTGATTTGTTTTTTTCTAAAAAAGGCATGCCGTTGATTGCCCATATTTTGTCCGTAATGGGACTTGGTCGATAATCGAAAATCGAGATAAAAATATCGATGATCGGAAAAATATCGATGCATCGATATAAGATCGATGTTACTTCCAGCACTACGGTACTGGGTATAAAAAGCGAGAACTTAGTTGCGCACAGTTAAGATATCTTTTCTCGAGTCGGGAGACTCTCTGTTGCATTGGGTATTTGGCCCAGCGTCTTTCAAGCAGAGATTCATGCTATGGAGATCTGCGCCTATAGTATCCTTTAGAAAACTAGTGGAGCAAACATTTTAATTTATTCAGATAGCCAAACTGCTTACAGGGCGATATCATCATGGAGCATCTCGTCCAGATGGTTAATGAATGCCATTTTTATTTTTAATATTGGAGACACTGGCTCTCCTTGCCAGAGCTGCGACAAGCCAAAGCGCTTGTCAAACCTCTGGAAAGGTCTTGGCAGAGCGGACTTAAAACTTCTGGTAGAATACCTATCTGGGCACCACACTGTAAGATACCATCTACAGAAAATACGCATATCGGATTCTTCAGAGTGTAGACTCTGTCTCGAAGACGATGAAACCAGCAGACATATTCTCTGTGACTGCCCAGCGCTGGTGTGGAACAGAGCCTGTCACATGAGAAAGGAAAGGATCAGTCCTTTTCATCTTGCGTCAACACCAACAAAAGAAAAACAACAAAAGTTACTGATGAAATTATAGGCCGAAATGTGTTACTGTAAATTGTAATAATTGAAAATTAATCATTCTTTTGCTCGGAAAGGTATTCCTGAGACATGCCAGACAGATCTCCTACAAACGAGGTCTCTTTGTAGTCCTTATTCACTTTTTTTATATCAACCAGTATGAGTTGTGTATAGCCATCTGTCAAGTGCTTCATCGAGTCATTATCAAGTGCAAAGCAGCAGCATCCATAGTTAGACATGTGCCGAACACCCTGAAACTTAGACATAGGCATCAAATCCAGTACCACATCCTTAAGGGTTTGTCGATTCTTTGTATAGAGATGTAAGCGACAGGCCGTCTGCTTGGGGAAATCATCATATGTCATAAGCCAAAAGACAAACTTTGGTAGCGCTCTTCTCTGTATCCACGGAGCAGCTCTCGTTGTCTTCGCGCTTCAAGATTGCGAAAATCTGACTGTACATAAACAGACATGGCAGATGATCAGACAAAAATAATATATTTGAGGGCAACTGAAGATTGCGCACTTGACGAGGACTGGGTACTTTAGACCTGGGCTTCTCGGTTGCCAAGCCCAGTACGTAGACGCAGAAAATTTGCTCCGGTGTGTAAAAACGGGAGTAGAACACATAGATCAAGCGATCCAGCTGGTAAAGCTCCGACCAACGTCGACAGTGGTGTGTCACAAAGTGGCACATCAAATTACGCTCGCAGAGTCCTACGTCGCAGCCCTGCACGGGACAAATAGCTACAGACGGTAGCTTTAATCCGGTGCGGATCAATGGCCAACGCATCAGGCCTTGGCAATACGTCGTTTTTATAATACTCCCTGTATTTCTCAATATTGGGTGTGCAAATATGAGTGTTTTTGGGCATGTTAATCACAGCGCGCTCTTGAGCAAAGTACAGGGGCTCGTCAAGCAACAGATGTAGTCTACTCTCATGAAGCAGAGACCAATCAAAGAAATCTTTGCTGCAGATCGGATCAGTGCTTCCAGCGTTATCACACTCCTCAATATAATGCTCCAGCACGTGCGTAGCAAAGCGTACCCTGAGTAAACGGCGATCCAAAATGGGTCTATCACTGTGAGTGACGCCTTCGAGCAGCATGCGTGTAAGCAGTAAGTAAGCAGATAGTAGCTTAGTAGACCCGTCCAAGTCAGTGGAGCTGATAATACATTGTATTTCTTTTCATAACTATACATGCGTTTCATCAAATAGTCATGTGCTGCTTGGATTTTGGCAGCACTGTGTGGCTCTTTAGATTTTGGCAGCACCTTGTCCAGATATGATGGATGCTTAATTAGCATGTGAGCTGCAAAGAATCCCTCGTTCATGTACCAATGAATGAGTATCCTGTGGATAATCACGCGACTCGTTAAAATAGTTCAAGAAGCGAGTTAGGCGCTCATCAATAATGCAGCCTGGCGGGTCTTTGTCCTGCTCATGCATTGGCATAAAAGCAATGTGCTGCATTATACAGCTCAATATAAACGCGAAAGTCCTCTTTCTCAAGTATTTTTTGAAATTCCGCTGTGTGGAAAATGCGTGTTGTTAGTAAAGTTAAACAGATATTAGTTAAGCAGCACGTACGTAGTGGTGTGTCAGGGTCCAGCTCTATCATAGCAGGATTGATGCTGACACTATCTGTTAGAAATGGCGCAAGAGAACTGTCAAGCGATATGGTACACTTTTCGAATTTTTTTATAGTCCGAAAAACCCGAATAATGCTCTTGGGTCTCGGCTTTTATGGGCAGATTTTCAGTGAAGGCTTCTGAAAGTTTCTGCTCCGTGGTTTCATCGTCCTCTAATATAGTTGCGGTGTCATTTAATAGCAACGAATTACTTCGCTTATTTTTACGTACCAGTTTTTACAATTATATCCAGCGGATCACATTCAGGCTTGTTTTTCAAGGCGCGGGAAGACTTCAAAGCTTTATAACTTGGAAACTACTAGAGATACTTACATGATTCAAAAACCAGTCTTGTGTACTTTTTTAAGATCTACAATTTTTTTTTATACACGCCAAAAACAAAAAAGGGCAAGGAGGTGGGTAAAAGTAGGAAAAACTGCGTTGAGGAAACTTTGGCGCCCACTGCCGCCTGAAATATGAACTTCTAGGTATACCTTCCAGTAATTTTAAACATTTTCTGCCTTGGAAGTTTTTGTGTAAGGCTTATAGACTTCGAGATAAATGGGCTCAAACATATGTCAAAATAACGGAAAACCCTACGGGGGGAGGAGGCCTCCAATTTGGTTTTAGGCTTTTTGGATGGTCCTTAATACATTAAGCGAGAGAAATTCCAGTGTGCAATTTTTCCCAGGACAGCCCCTGTTTTGGTCTATTTTTACTGTACTAGATGTAACTTTTTTAAATGTTGAATCCACAATTTTCTCAGTAAGAATGCGAGTGAAAAATAAATTTTCTTCTATCGTAGAATTGTCTTTTCACAGCCAACTAGTTTAAAAAAAAAGCAATAAAATTGAACATTGTTAAGTTTTTGGTATACGTTACTGAGCTATTAAAATTTTAAAAAGAAATATTTACCAAAAATAAAATTCCAATATAATTTTTTCCACTTTTTTTTCGTGTGATTTGCAAAAAGGCAGACAAAGATATAAACGAGCAACTTCCCGCAATCCTTTTTTTCAAGTGATTCGCAAATAGGCAGACGACAATATATTCGGAACTCTACAATATAAACAAAAGCAGCACAACAACAAGCATGCTTCCGAAACCAAGCGCGAAGTGGTTACAATATCTTCATAAACAAACGAAACACAAAGAATTTTGTTTAAAAAACGTTTTTTTGCCCGATCGGCCCTGTGGGAGCTATATGATAAACTCAAACGATTTTGATCAAATTCGGAACTGTGCTTAGGTACTTTAAAAAACTTCCAATTGCCGATTTTGGTAACGATATTTTCAAAAACAAACGAATTATTCATCTAAAACTTTTGATTTTTTTCGAGGTCCTCTGAAACACCCCTATATAAAAGAACCCCGATACCAAAAAAAGAAATTAAACTTGTCTCTCGTAGGATAATAACGGATATATTATTCCATTAGAGACAGGTTTATTTAATTTTATTGATTTTGGAGTTACATTATATACATAGCTCCCATAGGGGTGTTTCAGCGGGCCTCGAAAAAAAACACAAGATTTGGATGGATAATTTGTTTCTTTATGAAGTCATCGCAACCAAATTTGGTGGTTGGTTGTTTTTTTTTTTTTTTTTGAGTTTCCCACCACTACAAAATTTGGTCGAAATCGGTCGACTATATCATATAGCCCCCATAGGACCGATCGGTCAAAAACAGTGTTTGGTGCAAAATTCGTTTGAATTTTGGCTCCATAGCTCTTAAAGTCTCTGACATTGTTTGGTCATACGAACAGATGACAGGCTGTTCATGCTGGTCAAGAATATGTATAAGCAGGGAAGACTGGGACAAAATGCGCATATTAATATTCAACCTGGATTACCGTCACGGCTTTAATCGCTGGAGACTTGAAACTTGTTCCATAAATGGCTTTTGTGGAGAGCTCTAAGCGTCGGTAGGCCACATCTGTGGGCTACAACATAGTGCCTACTGAAGATCCCCTCAGCCCTTTGGCTGCCACAAGAATGCAGTAATATCAAAAGTTGCGCATTTTGCCCCACTCGCCCCTTCTCCATGGAATCTGCCTTGTACCTTTGGTGCAGGGTTTAACAATAAAAGAATAAGCATTAAGAAGTACACGTCAATTTCGTCATGGAGAAGTTTAATCTTAGCATGTTTATTTCTTTTTGGTAACTCTGTCTCACATAATACGTATAATTAAAATAACAAAAAACCAATTAAAACTGTCAAATGCTAAAAACAAAACAGACTTAGAAGACTTTTAAAATAAGTGCCATAACAGACGTAACTTACATATACAGAGTATAACTTAACGCTTAAATAAATGTTTTTTATATATATTATAGTATAAATAAATACAAGACAAATTCTTAAAATATAATGCATGTGGCATATAACATATATGAACCAACAAGTTCTAACACTTTTAACAGACCTAAAACCTATGGCTTAGAACTCAAAACTCAATTAATATGAAGTTATATAAACTAAGACAACTATAAATACAAATACAAATACATATACATATACAGAAAGATAAAGATTGCTATGACTCTTTTATGGGCACATCTATTTATCTATTATTAATTGTCTGGTTACGTGTTGCTGCGGCTAGGCGCAATGACCACCCATCCATCAGATTCAGTGTCTCCAGTGGCGTTAGTGGGATTAACAATGCCAGTATTATTAAGCTCCGGATTACTGCTTTGTGGAAGTTTCTCCAGTTGTTGCTTTAGATTATTGAACAGGCTCTGCAGTTCATCCTGTAAACAGAACAAACATAAGTAAATAGTATTGCATATAGCTTACAATATTTAGTATAATACATATTGTGCAAAGATTGCAGAGCATAGAGTAGCCGGGGGCACTAAATTTAATCAAAAGATACGTAACCAACATTTCTCAACTCATACTGATATCTCTCCCGCTACCCTTGTATAAGTTTTTCGTGCACCTACACTATTTAAGCCGTTTGAAACTTTGAGCAGTTCCAAAGGACTTGCACTTTTAAACTGCGAAAAGATTACACCTTCCTGAGGAACGTCTAGGAAATAAGAGTACTGTTTGCCATCTCGTTACACAGTGATTTTGTAGTAAGAAAATTACTATCCTTGTAGTATTCGTTTCTGTGAAATATGTCGATAAGAAATCACGCCACGTGCGAGGTGAACGCAGAGCGTCTTTACGTTTCTTCTCGCTGAAGGACCAAATTTTCTATTTATTATTTCGCTACCTCTTCAAGATAGCCCCTTTCAAATTGAACTGTATGTGCGGTATCGTTTCAGCCATTTCGAAATTAGAAAAAAAGTGCCTCTACTTCACAGCAAATATCTCTGGTTATACTAAACTAATTTCGATAATTTTACTTGACTGTAGATAATTGAATTACCCATCGATTATATTTGGAACATGTTTTTGTCAAACTTATGGTTTGGTCGCTATTTATGCATTCATATGAACATTTTTATAACCTTTGACCTATTTTAGCGCCAATCAAATACATTCGGATCGCCTTTAAATTTTACAGGCGCTATATGCAGGTAAAAAGGAAACTTTTTAGGGGGTGCTGCGGTTAGATTAAAATCGTGAGATGTTGCAAAAATGGCCACCCTATTGTACACCCAATATAAAATGATTAGTAAATATCAAAATATATGGCCTTGGGCAAATTAAGTGGTATTCCCCAACTAACCCAAAGTTACCCAAATTGTGATCAGGGTGACTAAAGAAGTCGATATACCCATGTCCGTCCGTCTGTCCGTATGAACGCCTAGATCTCAGAGATGGTAAGAGCTAGAGCAACCAAACTTTCAGATTAGATCCGTTATTATTCTACGGGAGACAAGCTTATTTTATTTTTTTGATACCGGGGTTCTATTATATAGCTCCCATGGGGGTGTTTTAGAGGACCTCGATAAAAACAAAAAGTTTAAGATGGATTTAAAAAGATATCATAACCAAATTTTGAATTCGGAAGTTTTTAAGATATCTTCAACACTGTACCAAATTTGATCAAAATCGGTTGACTATATCATATAGCGCCATAGGACCGATCGGCCAAAAAATCGATTTTTGTACAAAATTTGGTATGTTTCGTTTGTTTCTAAAAACATCGTAACGAAATTTGGCGCTTGGAAGTTTTTTATAGGTCCCAAGTACTGTACTAAATTTGATCAAAATCGATTGAATATATCATTCGTTGTATTTCGTTTGTTTGTGAAGATCTCGTACCCAAATTTGACAATAAATTGTCTTTTAGAGTGCTTAAGCAATATATCGGACTTAATTACAATTAGTGGTACAGGGTATCCCAAAGTCGTCCGCACCCGACTTTAACGTACGCCATCTTTTTATTTCCCAACAATAAAATATATTATATTATAATGTAATCGCAAAAATGGCTTTTCGCCGAGAATTTTCTCCAAAGACAACTTTTTGCATAATGTAAACAAAGAAAATTAAGACTTGATGCAGGAAATGATCTTGTTCCCTTACTGCCAATTTATTTTTAATATACGTTATCCTGTCAATATCCCAGCAGTTAAATCTTTCTGAAACTAGTATAGAGTTAGAGAACTGCATCAAAATTTGTCTTTAGACTTTGTATACCACTGCTGATCTGGGTTAGGAACCAATGTTTAGTAGTACCAATAAGAAGGGTTTGCAACACACTGGCATAATCCCAGTTGGCCTTACCCTATTTTTCATTTTTCGTAGCAATTCCTGCTTTTGTTCACACTCTGCACGATCCATTTGCACAATGAGTTTTTCCTTGAAGTCCTGAGCATAATAAAGATTGGTATCCACACGTAAATACTCCGTAGCCATGTGACGATGATCACGGTAAATAGACTGCGACTCGGCATTATTTGGTATGGGCAATTCGGGTTGCAGTTCCGGGGGTAACATTTCGGCTAATGACTGATCTGTGCCATCGTTTTCATCCATATCACTGGCATCATCCACGTTAAGGCAATCATTGGCTGTATTAAGCAGCTGGCCATTGTTGTTGTTGTTGTTATTAATATTGTTGTTGGTTAAATCTGTTGTGGTCATTATCACCGGCTTGGTGTCAGTCACCTGTAAGCGTTCCTTGCCATCGCTTTTGGCTGTAAATAGTCAAGAGACATGGATAACTATTATTATTATTATTATTTTTAGTTATTATAATTTTTTTTATATTAAAAGTCACTATAGCGAGACCTACTGTAGATAATCCAACAACTATGTAAATCGCTGCTTTGATTTCGGCTGATTAAGGAGCGTGTATCGCACATATTGTTGATTTTTTTTATAATATGGAATCGTTTTATGATATGCAGCAAGAGATCATTTTTTTGTTTTTTTTTTTCTATTGTTTAAACTTTGAACGTAAGTAAGAGTCAAGTCGGATGTAGAAAATCGCCTTCACATTGCAAGACAAAAAAATATCGACATATTCGATGTGAAAAACATTTTCAAAAAGTCTATATAGATCCGCACACACATACTTGTCGTAGTATATAGGTATGCATATACATATGTTGTGTATGATTCTATGCGATGACGTGTTTTCGTACGGATTTTCTTGTTGTTGATTTTCCGCGAAAAGCCACATATAAAAAATGATAAAAGAACTAAAATACAAAAAAAAAAAAAATAAACACAAATAAAATCTATAGAAACAAACGCTAAGCTGCTACTCGGAAAATGTTCACTATAATGTAGTTTGTGATCTTTTAATTCGTTTCAATGTTTATAGAAATAGATTGTAATAATATTTATCATAATTATTAATTAATTTATGTTACGTTTATTGCAATCCCGCCGGGGACAACCACAATAACATTCTAAGAGCATCTATGGCACAGTGCATTAATCGAAATTGCAGTAACATTGCGGCACTCAAGACAGCGCGGCGTTTCAACGCAAACTGAACGAACCAGGGGACAACCTAATGTTGCCCCCCACAAGATCCCACACACACACGCACGCGCACACAAACTCAATTCAACTAACACACATGTACACCCCATATCCCCATATACACAAATATTCCAAAGTAGTTTTTTTTTTTTAGCGAGAAAATGAATCGAGCAAACCTCTTGATCTGCTCGGGGCTATTGCTCGATGACGCGCCCCAAAAAGACTTTGTGGCATCATCAAGACCAGAGGCAGACGCCAAGACTTGTTGTACTCGTATTCGTACTACTTGGTAGTATGTGTCTCTCTGGGTGTTTGTGGTGTCTGGTGTAAGTGTACGATATTTATACCCATTTCGAGTATTGAACATACACAAACACATACATACCTGCCAGGGTAGAAATCTTCTTCAAGTGCATCAAAATGTAAACTCTAAAATGCAGGAATGCAACTATGAACTTTCGTTGTAAATATTATATTCTTTATTCATTTGGGTATCACCATCCTGAAAGTGCGTCCTTTGCATGTACAGTACTGTTTAGGATGTAATCAATATTTTAACTGCAGCTCGATCAGTGCTCAGATCATGAATTGCCCAATTTGATAAATACTATTTGGAACATGGAATTTAAATACAAAGCGTCTGTATCAGACATTAAACACAATCTATTAGCCTCATTAAGAGGTTTTCTACCAGTGGTACTATCCGATAATTAGGATAATCTTATTGAGTCATAATAATCTTATAGGTAAATGAAACAAACAAACACTCTCTCTATCCCTCTCTTAGATGGATACCTCTTTCAAATAGGCTAAGCAATTCCAAGGTCCTACAATCTGAAAAATCTGTCAAATAAGGGCAAGACTTTCTTAACGATATCGAATGGCCTTTTTACTGAACCTTACAGATTAAAAGGCTTCCAAAAAAAGATAGACGCTACCAGTATTGAAAATCAGTAAGTAAACCGAACCCCATGAAAAAAGCGCAAAGCATCTTCTGAAGCAAGAATGATATCGGTCCCGAAGCTCGTGTTAGGGTTGTTACAACCGAAAGTAATAATCAATCTTAAGCTTCTATCTAAATAAATAAAAGGGCAAGAGCTTTACTTGAGTTGCACAAGTACAGCAGAAATTAAATAAAAAATTAGCTAAAGGCCCTGGTAGCCATGACTTCTATTTGTAACTGTTAGTTTATATCTTTTAAATGTAAACTAGCTTTATATAAATAAATAAATACAAAAAAAGCAATTAAAAAAGTTGCATTTAAAGAAGCGCTCAATTAGCAAGAAATTTTCCATAAATTAATTTTATAGAGATTGCAATGAGAATGGCAGCTTGTTCAATTCTTCTTGCAAATGCATCCAGTTCTTTCTCCAAACTGCCAAATCAGAAAATCTTGAATCGTTTGCTTTACTTTGCCTAGTTAAAAATTTTGCTGCGAGAGAGTGAGCAGTTTTTAAAGAAAATACAAAGGAAAATAGTATACATATCTATATACACGCGTGTGTACATAAGAGTGAGTGAATGAGTGTGTGTTTATACCATATAGTATGTAAGAAATCTGTGCACACATTTTTAAGTTGGATGATTCTTGAATGAGTCACTCTGGGGATGGGGTTGGCATGTGCTGCGTTTTTATAGTGCCAAATACAACAACAATATCTAGTGGCCCACATACACATATTTACACATTTATAAGTATATTTATCTGTTTGTGCGTGTGCGGATGGATGACTATTGCCGGCAGAATTTTTTATTTTTGATTTTTTCATATGGGGAGACTATAAATTTTGCATTCAAATTGACAGCAATGAGCATTTTAATTGTCTTGCCAAGGCAGCGACAATAATTTTGTTGTCATTGTTGTTTGTATTATTCTATGAGTACACTAAATACAGTAGATCCTTGAAAATTGGAACAGTCTTAACAGTTTAAACAATTAAGGCATTGTGCATATAATTTCCAAAGAATAATATTTTAGGAATTTAAGCTTTTGGAATTAGTCAGTCGTTGAGCTTGTTACTTATATTTATATGAATAATTTTCGAAGAAATTAAATGAAGAATTTTTTTTATATTTTACTACACCAATTTTTTTGTTGCCTTAAAAAAGTCTCATATTTTTGCCTGCATATACAATCGTTTAGGCGTTATAATTTTTATACCTTGTACCCAGAGGGTATACTTGATTTATGCAATGCATGTAACAGGCAGATGGAGGAGTGGCGGATCATAAAATCTTTATACCAAAATGCGGATCATTACCTCGTATGAAGTCCCTACATGCTATGGCAAGTCTTTGGTTGAATGGAGAGATACGCCTATATTTATTGAGCTTAAGCTGTTTGTCATCTAGGCGTAAGAACATAACACACAAACACTCAAAAATAAGAAAAAAATATTTAGTTTTTATTTCGATTTCCACATTAGAATTCTAGTTTTCTTTTTAGCTTTTCCTAACAATTATTTTCGAGCTCAACGAATTGCAAATTTTCACTAAGCGGTTTTATGTAAGTAGAAAATTAAAAAAAAAACAAACAAACAAAACCAGATGGGGGATGGGGTGGTGTTCGACACAATAATACACTGATCCTATAGGTGAGTGGAACAGATATAACTGAAAGAAATGTGGTCTTCGAGATCTGGGTTTTCATAAACTTATGTTTTGCCAGTGCTCTAATACCCTTGACGCCGTTGGCGTGTAAAACGATTGAACCCAATTATTTATAAACAGAAATTCTTATATGCAAGCACTTACTGTACATATTTATAATTTATGCAATGTGCAGTGACAAATCAAATAGCAATTGAATTATAGCTGCCAACAAATTTACGACAAAAAGAAGGCACAAAGAAATGCTTTCTATTTTAATTACAATTTCTTTTTTGATTTACTTAATATTTAATTTACTGCCGCCCTAGATTAGAGCGAGAAGGCAAGCAAGCGTTTTAAGCGAATTGTTTACATTTTTTATATGCTATTTCACGCTAACACACACACACAGACACACACATGCACAAATCCTAAACAGAGAATTTGTTGCTGCTTTCGGGGATTCGTCATCGCAGTGCGCATAATTGACAATGTTGCCCCAGCTCAACACCTGCCACAAAATGCCGCTAAATCATTTTTAATTATGCAATTAAATGCAAAAATTTTCTTTTTTTTTCTTTCATAATAATTATAAACGTGATATTTTGATTTTAGTAGTTTTTCGTTACCCATTAAGTGTTGTGCCACCATTATAAGGATTTAACTTGGTAAGCCTTATCCTGGCACCCACTTGGAAACACTGCACAAAGCTTCGCTAGAGACTGACAATACAAAAAGAAGATTTTCTAATATATGCAATGCCATATAAACAACAAACAAGTTGAGATAATTGGCAATGAGCAGATGAAATTATTTGTAGCAACAATAAAAACACAATTTGCATGCCACAATGAATATGTACGTATGCAAAAAGGTGCTTTTTTTTTGGAGAGACAACTTTACCAAAGGAATTTTTTCTTGATTGTGTTATTTCTTCAAAGAATTCAATATTTAACTTTGTACAGCTGATGCCCAGCTGTATTCGGATCCAAAAACGTGGAAACATCCAATTTTCAGGTCTCAACAAGCCTTGGACTTGTCCAAAACGCAGAATTCGACGTTAGAGACCACAAATTGAATGAATTATGGTTTTCTATCTGTTAATATGAATTGGAACTTGAAAGAAGATATAAGCAAGCCGAAAATGTATGTAGCATACAGAAGCGTACGTAGGAGGCCATAAAGTAAGTGATTAGAGAAGTAGATATAACTCAGAGATAGCCAGAGCTCGAGGAACCAAACATTCAGATTAGATGTTTTACACCTGTGTAAAATCTTCAGAAAATCGATATTTGAGCTAAATTGCTATACAATTAGAAATGATGTCCCGTGACGTGATTTTTAAAAAAAATTATTCCCCGCCGCACGGTCGTGCCAGTTTTAAAACATTAAACGCGTTCTTCTCGAAACCCCTTTTTTTGAATGGCTTTACGAATAACTCAGTCAATTTTTATCCGACCATTTGAGATTTTTTCACATTCAGATAAGATATCTTACACGTTTAATTTATTTTAAATTGTATAGCTCATACTATCTTTAAGCAGTGATCATGAAACTGGTTTCTAAAAGGGAAGCTCTTCATATTGAAATATTTGCTAATAGTACAACGTTCTGTTCTCTATAGTTAAAACAGCTATCTTCTACTGAGTAAGATGAGTTGCAAAGAAAAAAAAACACCCTTTATATGCATATGTTTGCAAAATGTGCGTGCCGTGCGTATGATTCATAGGTTGAGCACGTTCTGACGCGAAAACATTGCACAAACAAGAGCCCAGTAGACTGACGATCGCCTAGAGATAAGCCATGCAATGACCCGTACGAAACTCCTCTATAGCTGAGCTTGATTTGCCAGCCTTCAGTTTTGAACATAACTTACCATGTGTACTGCTGCTGCCACTCTCGCTGCGACACAAGTCAAAACCATTCTGCAAGTAAGCAAAAAATTAAAAGGATTTGTATAAAATAAAGAAATCATCAAATAATAATAATAATTAACACCAGAAATTGACTAAATTTCTCTAGCTTTATATTTCATTGATTTAAATTTAAGTGAGAAGGCTTGAAAAAGAGATCATAAAGGTAAAAAGAATTGCGATGAGTCGTGTCAAGAATTGCGTTGGTATGATGAGCGGCATGAGAAAATCAGGGGGTGGGGTGTTGTTTTCACAAAAAGTCTGCATAGTTTTGTTTCTTATTCTAATGTCTAATGAAAAATTGATCCGTATTTCGTAAATAATTATTTATGGTACAAACCAGATGAGTCCATTCTTTCCGGCATAACAAGTTGTTGTTTTCAAAAAACTTTCAAGACATGATGTTTCGAAAAATGTAAAAATTTTTGCAACTGGTTATGGCCAAAAGTCACACATATTTAAATGTACTAAAAACAGGGATTTTGTTGCACAGTGGCAAAGTGAAAAGGTTTTTCGGTCGAGTATTTACAAACCAAACATGATTAGACAATGATTAAACAAATAATTTTGGTGAAACAAGGACAATTTAGATTCTAGATTTTAGAACTAAAGTATTGTAAGAGAGTCTAAACTAAATTTTTGACATGTTTATATAATTTTTTTTTGTATGTGTCTACCGTTGGGCACGGAATTGATTTGGAAAACCAGAATTTAAGATCCAGCCCGCTATAGACTCGACTATGCAAGTAATAAATGCTTTCTTAATTTGAGTTTGAAAGAAAACGAGGATTTTATATTTTGAAGCATGAACTATTACTCAAGGCTCAATTTAATTCTTTGTAATTATACCCTGTACCGTATGGTACAAAGGGTATATTGTGTTTGTGCAAGCCGAAAATGTATGTAACGTACAGAAGGAGACGTCGGAGACCCCCCAAAGTTACCTAAAGTATGATCAGAGTGACTAGAAAGTCGATATACCCATGTCCGTCTGACCGTCTGTCCGTATGAACGCCTAGATCTCAGAGATGGTAAGAGCTAGAGCAACCAAACTTTCAGATTAGATCCCTTATTAATCCATAGGAGACAAGTTTATTTTATTTTTTTGATATCGGGATTACATTATATAGCTCCCATAGGGGTGTTTCAGAGGACCTCGAAAAAAAACAAAAGTTTTAGATGGATAATAATTCGTTTGTTTATTAAGATATCATAACCAAATTTGGCAGTCGGAAGTTTTTTAGAGACCCCCAGCAATGTACAAAATGTTATCAAAATCGGTTGACTATATCATATAGCTCCCATAGGACCGATCGGTCAAAAAAATTTATTGGTGCAAAATTCGACTGATTTCTGTTTGTTTATAAAAATATCGTATCTTTTGGAGGTCTTAAGCAATATTTCGGACTTAATTGCAAAGTGGTGGCACAGGGTATCCCAAAGTCGTCTGCGCCCGACTTTAACGTACGCCATCTTTTTTTTTCTGAGCTTCTGAAAATTGACCGTGTTTGTTTTAAAGCTTTAAAAGGATAGCTAGCTTTTCCTAATGTAAATTTGGCTTTTACCAAGTTTGAAAGCGTATAGACCTTTAGGCAAATTGATTCAGCTTTAGATGATGCAACTTGGCATTTGTGTAGAAAATTACTAATTGAAAAAATTCCGTTTTTAATGGAAGATAACAAAAAATATCAAAATTCGCATATAAAAAGATGGCGTACGTTAAAGCCGGACGCTGACTACTTTGGAATACCCTGTACCACCACCACATTGCAATTAAGTCCGACACATTGCTTAAGACCTGCAAAAGATATTTTATTCGGCAAATTTGGTTACGATATTTTCATAAAAAAAAAAAAAATCAGTTGAATTTTGCACCAAACTATTTTTTTTACCGATCAGTCCTATGGGGACTATATGATATAGTGAACCGATTTTGATCAAATTTAGTACACTGATTGGGAACTATAAAAAACTTCCGACTGCCAAATTTGGTTATGATATCTTCATAAACAAACGAATTATCCATCTACAACTTTTGTTTTTTTTCGAGGTCCTCTGAAACACCCCTATGGGAGCTATATAATGTAATCCCGATATCAAAAAAATAAAATAAACTTGTCTCCTATGGATTAATAAGGGATCTAATCTGAAAGTTTGGTTGCTCTAGCTCTTACCATCTCTGAGATCTAGGCGTTCATACGGACAGACGGACATGGGTACATCGACTTCTCTAGTCACTCTGATCATACTTAGGTAACTTTGGGGGGTCTCCGACGTCTCCTTCTGTACGTTACACACATTTTCGGCTTGCACAAACACAATATACCCTTTGTACCATACGGTACAGGGTATAATTAGCTGATTATAGGCCTTTTGATTAAACATTTTCTAACCAATATAATGTGCTGACTAGATATTAATTTGGTAAACATAACATCGAGTATACGTTTAAAATGTAAACAGAATACAGATTCGATGTGATTTTTTTCACTTTATAGGTACTCACTGCCTCCACATCTAACGTTAGCTCCGCCATAGGCGTAGAAGCCATTTGTATCATGCCATTACGTATGGTCTCCAATCGCTTCGTTGCCTCCGCTGATGAAGTTAAATTAAAGCTATCGTTTGTGATCTCCGTATCCTCCTCGGGTATAGCATCCCAACGATTAATGCTAACTATTGAAACTTGTGGCATGCCAGCCTGTTGTGTCGCCTGGAACAGTGCATTATTGTCCAAATTTGTGGGTGTGGATGAATTTGAGGTATTTGTTGTTGAGCTTCCTGCTGTACTTCTAACATTAGTAGGTGTTAGCTGCGTGCTGGCCATGCTTAGATCACTGGCATTCAAACTGAGGCTGTTGCTGTCTAGGACCTCATAATGTGCAGCAGCCACGGTGTCATCGCTGTCTTTGGTAACTATCTGCAAATGGCAAAAAATAAGAAAGTTAGTTAACTATAACAGACAATTTATATTTCAAAGCCTTACCTGCTGATTAACAAAGGTATACTCCAACGGCTTATCGCCACCGGCATAGTCTTTGATAATCTCGTTCATCACATCTACACAATACTTCATTGAGGGTCGCTCCTCGGGTGCCGTCTTCCAGCAGGCAGTCATTAGATCTTTAATGCATTCGGGACAGTTGATAGGCAGAGGTGGACGCTCACCTATGATTAAGATGACTTATTATTGCATGTATTCACTTTACAAGTAAGTTTGATCCTACCCTTATGTATTTTCCACATAATTGAGTATGTATTATCAACCTCTTTAAAGGGCTGCTTCCGCGACAGGACCTCCCACAGCACAATGGCCCAGCTAAAGATATCGCATTTTTCTGTATATTTGCTTCCCTCGAAAACCTGAATTTCAATGGGTATGACATAAGTTCATTGGAGTACAAAAAATATAAAAGTTAACTTCGGATTACCGTAGTACCGTAGAAACTGCTGAAGGTGTGAAACACTCCGATGGAAGCTTTATAATATTATTTCGATATCAAAAAATTAAATAACATGTCTCTTATGGAATAATAAGGAATCCAAATTGTTTGGTTGCTCTTACCACCTCTGAGATCTAAGAGTTCATACAGACGGACATGGGTATATCGACTTCTCAAGTCACTTTAGTTAACTTTGGGGGGTATCCGTCGCCTCCTTCTGTATGTTACATACATTTTCGGCTTGCACAAACTTAATCTACCCTGTTTCATAAGGTACGGGATGTAAAAACCTCTATATAAGTTGATTGTTTTATGGAGGTCTAAGACTAACACATTTTTGCTAATGTATTTTTAATCTTTTACCCGATCTTAGTGAGTTCGGTTTCTTCCGAAGCGAGGCCACAAATGAACGTGAGTCGGTCAACTCTTTGACAACATTTTATGTCCCTAGCTCTTAAGATGCACGATATCTAGGTGTTAATTCGGACGATCAGCTAGACGGACATTTCTTAGTCGTTATTCTAAGTGATGGTCTACAATGCGTAACAAGTCTAACTTTTAGACAAACCTCGGGTGCCATCCAGGCAGCGCTGCCACGATTATTGGTCATCATGGTTGATTTATCGGCTACAGTGCCAAAATCACAAATTTTCAGATGACGTCCTTTGTCGGTAAGCAGCAGATTTAGCGGCTTCAAGTCGCGATGTATCATCGGCTTAGGCGTCATGGCATGCAGGTAGGCAACGCCCTAAAACAAAAAATAGTTATGTTAAAATAATAGTTGACAATATATCAACGCCGAGTACCTCAGCGCATTGCCGTGCCCAGCTTATGGCATGACCATGCGAATATGGCGGCTGCACTTTGCCATGCAAAAAGTTATGGAGTGATCCACCCTCGGCATATTCCATAATTAAATATGTATTCTGCTGATACGATGATATGGCAAACAAAGCAATTATATTGGTGTGCTTGACGCGCGACAACTGCTTGACCTCTGTCTCAATGGCCTTTTGTTCCGCGCCGACACCAAACTCCTTTACAGCTACCAATCGATCGCGCCAGTTTGCTTTGTAGACAACACCATAAGAACCATGTCCCACTTTCTGTACAATAAATTGTTATATGCATTAAGAAATGTATCAAAATGCTAGATGTTGTGCATACAAACCTCCTCCAGGCGTATCTCTTGGAAGTCGATATCAGGCGTTGCAGCATTTAAAGTGCCCACTCTTGCGGCAGCCATGATGGGCAAATAAAATGCTTTCCTTAATCGTAGTTTGAAGTCGCTGTTTCCAGCGCTGGCGCCGACGCCACCCTGATTCGTGGATGTATGTGTTTCTGCTTATGTTTACAATATCGTTGTTGTTGTGTTAGGAGGCCCACATTGATGTAATGTATGTGTTATCGCAGCAGAAAATATGAGCTATTTGGTTTGTATTAAAGTTGTAATATCCCTGACTGCCTTTTTGCGAATTAATACCCTGTTTATATCGATCAAACGTAATTCGCTACGGATGCGCACATCGTTAAGTTGAGCAACGAGCTGTTGGATTTTAGCCAGAGCTGCAAACAGTTGCCGGTTATTACAAATAATGCACTTTACTGGTTAAATCTGTCTACGCAATTATTGCATCCATTTTCGACAGGTCTGTTTCCCTGCACTATGTTTAATTCTTGTTATATGCCATATGTATAAATTATATGCACTGCAGAGACAATCCAAAATTCGTGTGACCGAATGTTACCGATTTTCGTCAGAATATACTAAATACCAAGTCTTATTGTTACAAGTAAAAACAATACTTGTTAAAATATATTAAAAACTTAAATGCGTAGCAGAACAATTGCTTAAAATTTTCTTTCGCATATTGATTATTTTTTATACATACCATATGAACCTTATGTGTATATTGTACCTGCATTTGCAGCATGGGTTAGACAGTGAGTGCTTCTAATATACCAATAGAGTATTAAAATACCAAAGGGTATCGATAACTTGGCGCTATTGACATTATATATTGATATCGAAATAATATCGGCTTGGCTTTGAAAAATAATCAGGCATGCTCCCGACTTCGATTCCGAGTAAAAATGTTGGAATCGAAATGAAAGGTGTTCTGGATTTCGATTCCGACAATAGTCGAATCGATGAAAAGTAATTGGCTTAATTTACTTTAATAAATGCATTTGATGTCACTGAAATATTTTTTAATGTTTTAAGAAAATTTAGGACCGTTTAGTTGAACGGATTGTGGTTAATTTTAAATGAAATCAGCCGTTTTTCCGACACTTTTACTCGGAATCGAAATGAATGGTGTTCCGGACTTCGATTCCGACAAGAGTCGACTCGTTTTGAAAATTTTGGCTCATGGCTGTCGAAATGAAAATTATTTTGCTTTGTTTAGTTAAATAAACGCATTAATATCACTAAAATTAATTTTGTATTATTTTTTAATGTTTTAAGAAAATTAAGATGTGCGCAGTTGAACGGATTATGGTTAATTTTCATTAAATATATTTATTGAAAAATTTGTCTATTAAAAGGTGTTCTGGATTTAGACAAAACAGAACTTCTTAAAGTTATGTGTTGTCGTGTTGCACAAGTTAATTCGAAGATAATTTTATTAATGGATGGCTTAAAATATGTATATAAAATAAATTGTACAGAAAGATGTTGGCAAAAATAAAAAAATAAGTTATTTAGTTAGTTGATTGAAAACTTGTGGCAACTCTACAATGTGAACTTATCGATAGCTGGCCAGTTGGTCAGCTGGCAATTTGCTAGCAATTTGGCGCACTTTTAAAACAAACAACAATGAGCCGCTTTCATTGTAGTTATTGTATATTATTTACATTTTTAAAGGGGCAAAATGTTATAATTAACCATATGAGCTAAATAATTGTGAAATGCTTATGGCATTTTTCAGTTTTTATACCCTGTACCGTATGGTACAAAGAGTATATTGTGTTTGTGCAAGTCGAAAATGTATGTAACGTACAGAAGGAGACGTCGGAGACCCCCCAAAGTTACCAAAAGTATGATCAGAGTGACCAGAGAAGTCGATATACCCATGTCCGTCTGTCCGTATGAACGCCTAGATCTCAGAGATGGTAAGAGCTAGAGCTACCAAACTTTCAGATTAGATCCCTTATTAATCCATAGGAGACAAGTTTATTTTATTTTTTTTATATCGGGATTACATTATATAGCTCCCATAGGGATGTTTCAGAGTACCTCGAAAAAAAGCAAAAGTTTTAGATGGATAATTCGTTTGTTTATGAAGACATCATAACCAAATTTGGCGATCGGAAGTTTTTTAGAGACCCCCAGCACTGTACCAAAATTTATCAAAATCGGTTGACTATATCATATAGCTCCCATAGGAACGATCGATCGAAAAAATGTGTTTTGTGCAAAATTCGTTGTGTTTCGTTTGGTTGTGAAGATATCGGAACCAAATTTGGCGTTAAGAAGTTTTTTAAAATTCCCAAGCACTGTATCAAATTTGATCAAAATCAGTTGACTATATCATATAGCTCCCATAGGAACGATCGGTCAAAAAAACGTGTTTTGTGCAAAATTCGTTGTGATTCGTTTGTTTGTAACCAAATTTGGCATTAAGAAGTTTTTCAGAGTTCCCAAGCACTGTATCAAATTTGATCAAAATCGGTTGACTATATCATATAGCTCCCATAGGAACGATCGGTCAAAAAAACGTGTTTTTTGCAAAATTCTTTGTGATTCGTTTGGTTTTGAAGATATCGGAACCAAATTTGGCAGTCGGAAGTTTTTTATAGTTTCCAATCAGTGTACTAAATTTGATCAAAATTGGTTGACTATATCGTATAGTCCCCATAGGACCGATCGGTCAAAAAAATTTTTTGGTGCAAAATTGGACTGATTTCTGTTTGTTTATAAAAATATCGTATCTTTTGGAGGTTTTAAGCAATATTTCGGACTTAATTGCAATGTGGTGGTACAGGGTATCCCAAAGTCGTCTGCGCCCGACTTTAACGTACGCCATCTTTTTTATATGCAGTTTTGTTTATTTTGCGTGTCTGACAAACAAAAAATAAAAATGTTTTAATTAACCGCATGGCATAAATAATTGTGAAATGCTTATGGGGAAAAAAACATTCTGAAAAAAGGAGGATAAAGCATAGAAGTAACTGAAGGCGACTCTGAAGCTGCTGCTCAAAATAGTTTGTTGAATACAATAAAATACTAAAATTATAAAGTTGGCGAAAATTTGTGTGTTATATATGTATGTGTAAATTAAAACGCGAACTACAAGCAACTTAATTTTTTACTACGTTTCCATTTTTAAAAAACGGCTGCTGTATGGTGTCGCTGCTATTTAAATTTTGTGCCATGTAAGCAAACATAAACAACACAGTTGTTTCTGGTCTAAATGAAAACGATTCGAAATCGATTCGAACTCAGTCTAAATCCGGAACACCAATTGTGGAACATGCCTGAATAGCATGCTTTTCTTTATTGCTCTGAAAATTGTTTTAATATTTTGTATTTCCGAATCGTTCATGTGCTATGCACGTCGCAGGATTTAGTTATATATAAATTTGTTTAGCACGTTGTAGTTTTTCGTAAAAATAATTTGCTCGTTTCAAAGCTTGTGCAATTAGCTACTTGTTAATTTAAAGGATTTAAAGGAGCGCAACTCTGAAAGTCCGATGACTGGACCACTCATTTTACGTGCACATACAATGCAGTGTAAGATCGTATAAGCGGTAAGTTTAAGTACTTATTTTAAGGGGCTCAAAGATTGAGATTCAATTTTTTAATTCTCTGGTTTGGATAAAAGCATAGCTGTTGATTAAATTAATAGAAAATAATAGACGTCATTTCATTTAAAATAAAAAAGTAGTGCATAGTATATACATATTTGAAAGAGCTTGAATTATGTTAAATTGCTCGGAAGGTGAGATGCAATCGAATTACTGCTCGAATTAAAAATAGATATAAATAGAATGCAGACGATTTTAAGGCACTGTCTAAGGATTTAAAAATACTTTTCGAAAACCGCAGAATTTTAGCGTCAGTTAAATCTTGTTTATTTAAACTGTGTTAAGCACAAATTAAAATTGGAACAACAATAGCTACTGCGGCATTTGATTTCTTATAGATATATTTATGATATTTCTTTATGTGTAATGTATTTATTTGTAGGAGGATAATATTTACAAAACGTTATGATTACCTATATGCTAAAAAAAAATTGTGTATGATAAACTATTAATAATTTTTTTTTTTTTTTTAATGTTTTTTTTTTAACAAACGAGTTGGCGGATACATTAATAAACAAATGTAGCGGTATAACATAAAAAAAAACTAAAGCACTCGTGACAAAAAATCTTATATGTAATTCAAATTTTTAAAGATATATAACAATGAAGATAAAATGATTAAAGGATGTACATGAGTGTTTAAGTATGGTTGCATTGAAAAAGATGTAAAAAACAACGCGTAGTAATATTTGTATTATATATAAAAAAAAAACAACTACTTAAGTCTAAGGCGGTAAACTATTAATCATTTAAGAGTGGAAGAATGAATAGCAGATTTTGGTGTTATTTAATTTATTTGATAATTTAAATTATTTTATTTAATTTTTGTGGAGTGCCTCCTACAATACTTTACATCAGCGGTCGGCATTTAGAAGGCGCGCGTGCCAAAGAGCTTTCACACGTAGTAGAAAAAAGGTTTTTACCGTAAAAGCTCGTCTCGTACGTGTGAAAGCTCTTTGACACGCGTGCCTTCTAAGTGTCCACCACTGACTTAAACTTTATTACAACAATCTTTTACAACAGCGGTGGGCAAAACTACTAATGCAAATTTTTTGTGCCTGTGTACGTAAACAAAAAAGAGCTTACGAAAATGCCGACGTACAATAAGCGAAAACTGTTTTTTTTTTTTGGCATAGCTGAGATCTATTTGCTGTTATTATTAAATTCGATAATGTAATTGACTTTTGTTTCTGATGGCCAACGTTTTATTCGAATCAAATTGTTCAAATGTCATCTGTGAGTGCATTTGAGCAGTGCAATTTCGCCTAAAAATTTTGAAAAAAAATATTACTTGCTCATACCATATTATTACTCTTTGCAAATGACGCCTGCTATACACTCACATTTTAATGACTAACAAAAACCAAAAACATGCAGTGTGCGCATTGTTATGTGTTTTGCTGTGTGGCTCTGCTTTACGTTCCATTGTTAAAGCTACATTCTAGCTCACACGTACGAGGACAGCTTTTACGGTAAAAAGCTCTTTTCTCGTACGCGTGAAAGCTCTTCGGCATGCGAGTGCCACATGAGTGGCCACCGCTGGTTTAGATTCCACTGGACTAAATGAAAAAGTGCTAGAGGCCTTTTCATGATTTAGCCTAAGTAAGATTAGATTTAATAACTAAATGTTGTCTATAACCAAATCAATGCCAAATTTAAGTTCTTGTTGGGATCACATTTTTGTTTTTTTGTTATGTTGAATATGTCTGATTTTTGATCGTAGTTGTGCACTTGTTGTCGGTTGACCATTAATGGAGTCGTTTGACATGGACTAACTTCTACTTTATTCAAAGCTAATATTTCCCATTTGTTGTTGATAGTATCCTAGAAAGGTGCCTGAGTTCCTCTATTTCTTTATATTTTATGTCTTCGACTTTCTTATGACTGAAAAAACCGGACAAAACTTATTTATCGACTGATTCGGAACCGTTAAGCAATTTCTTTTCTCGACAATTCTTCCCGACTCGAAAGTAATATACCACAGTAGGTGCCACAGAAAACCATTTCTTGTCAATTTCTTTGTAGTTCCAACGGTTTCAATATCTGTGACAAAACTGCATGAGATTTGATTAAATTTACCAATAAAAACTAATTTATTCAAAGAAAGTATTACTTACTTGGAAAGGTTATTCAATTTCTCATTTTTCTGTATCTTTATGTTTTGATAAATCTAATGTTTTAACTCATGATTTTCATATTTACAAAATCTTTATTAAAATCTTTGGCCATTCTTTGCCATCCTGTGTCAACGTGCAAGCTAAGGAGCTGCCACCTAGTTGTGGTACTAAATAATAACATTTCGAAGTAATTATTTTGGCATATTAATTGATGTTTTTGATGTTAAATGCAAGTTAAAAAATTGCTTTTTTTATTTTAACTAAGTTGCGCTACGAGTTTAATGCATAGTTAACCCTTTCATGCACGCTAGAATTATTTTGACGGTTGTTTTTTACTATATTGTGGTCAAATAACACAATTAAATCAAATTTTTAAAAATTTAGTCGCTCCTATCATTTTTAATACTTTGTTGTACACCACATCGTGCATTAAAGGAGTAAAACTGCGTAGCAAAATGGAATTAAAACAATATTTTTTTAAAATCAAAACAAACACTTATATTTTAACATTTCATAGCAATTCATAATATATTTCTTTTGGTTTGAATAGATGACTTAGCCCACTCTAATTTAAATGTAAATGTTTGTAATTTTTCTTTGGGGTAAAACACAAATCTAAATCACACTTAGTGCAAATCACTGTCTGTAGTCGCTTTTGCAGAGTTTGTAGCGCGACTGCGATGGTTTGTAATCGGGAAAATGCCCTATTCCATCAAATCGGATGTCTTGAACTGTTTTTATTGCTCCACGTCTTGATGATGGAGTTGTTTGTGGAGAGCACGATGGGCGGCCTCGTTTTTTTAGGATAAAGACATGACGTCTATACAAAAGCCAGCTATTCGTAGCTGCTGAGTTAAGAATCCAAAAGAAAATTCGCATATAGTATTTTCGGGATTGAAGATTTATTCTATATAATTCACAGATCATGTTGGCCAGGTCTACGCCTCCCATAAAGCGATTGTATAGCTGAACTGAATTCTAGGTATTGTAATGTCAATTGACTTTTTATCTTTCTGGCACCATCTCTGGAATGCAGATATTGCTTCTGTTGATAAAAATTGAACCTGTTTATTATCATACCATTTTACAGCAATAATGTCATAATTTGTTTCTACTCTATAGTCATAAGAGCCACAACCTTTTTTTTAATTTTGCTTCAAAATCCAAATTACATTTTCCCAAACGATTGCTATGAAAATTCCTTTTTCTTTAAAAGCCTTTAACAAATGTATTGGTCTAATTATCAAAAAATACTTTAAAGTTTCGATGAGCTGGTATATCCTTTACCAAGTGAATAACTATATTAGACGAAACACCTAAACCATAATTAGGGCAAGTTCCTTCTCCTATGTACATGGTGAAGTCATATATTATACCAAACTTTCCACATCTTGTAAACATTTTAAAGCCCCATTTGTGCGGCTTCTTTGGGTTGAATTGTTTAAATTGCTGTCGTCCTCGATAGGGTATAGTCTGCTCATCTATGCAGTTGTGTTGCTCTGGAGGAATCTTTAGACAATTTTTGCGGAAGCCTTCTAAAATGGGCCTAATCTTATGCAACTTATCATATTTAGAGTCATTTTTCTTTGCTTTAATACTAGAAAAATGTTAATATTGCTTTATTTTTTCTTGTTGGCCCATTGATTTTCGCTGTAAACAAAATACTCTGTTAATGCACGATGTTGCATACATACAACATATCAATTTTACTTTGTTTTAATACTATGTGCATTAAATTTACCTGTTTCCTGTTATAATTTGCTTTTTTATAAAGTATTTAAGCAGTAAAAATATTAACAAGCTCTGGTGTATTGTTAAGTTAGTAATTTTATTACCTAAAAGTTGGATTTTTTCGCTGCTCAAAAAAAGTCTGACTCAAGTCAACAAAAACCAAAATATGACACTCAAAACTCTAAAAAATCGGGCTAAATAATAATGCAAAATTAAACAGGAGAAACAGGAGATCCAAGATTCGTTTTTGTTTTAATTCACCAAAAAATTCGCAGTACTTTAGAAGATACACGCATTCAAAGTGGAATGTTGTACAGAAACAACAAGTGCATGAAAGGGTTTAATAAATGCGCACCTTTTTTCCTAAGGTGGCAATGTACGGCGTGTTAGGCATGGTTGTGAATATCAACAGCTTAGCAGTTTAATAGCATATGAAAATTAAAAAAAAGAGAACAATTTAATCTAGAGTCTTTTTAAGTAATTGGCAAGTTCATCAAAATACTAAATCCAACTTCTACAAGGGCGCAACAATTAGAATTACAATTTTCGTTAGCATTTTCATTATTGTTTTCATCAGAGTGTGTGTTTTATATGAAAAATTGCACTTCATTTGTTTAGCATACGTAATTGTTGCAACCTTTGTTGGACTGTATGACAGCCTTGAAGCGATCTAGGGGTTCTTCGACCTCTTCGCTCGACTTTTTCTTTGTTTGGGTGTCTTTTGTAAGGCCTCAATGGCTAATAATCCCTCAATAGGCATTTAAAAAAGTATTTTCTGTATACATACGTGCATATTTGCAAATGTAAACAAACGAAATTTGCCGTTCACAACCCTGAGGACAGCAGTTGAGCCGTAGGGTTGTCATACAAACTCTTGTATTGGACGGTAGAAATATTCAAACTGAATTTAAATTTATTTTGTACAAATTAAAAGCAAAATGATGCAAAATATGCTGAAAATAATCGCTTAATGTAATGAAGAATGAACTTTATTGGATCACTCTTAATTTTCTAAAATAATTTTTGGAAAGTAGCAACCCTTTGCTGCCATTCTTGCAAAAGCGTAAACATTCGAAACTAATTGTCAGAGAAATTAAATCTTTGAGATTTCTGTGGTACCTTGAAAAGATTTGCTTTCAAACCGTTACCAAAATCTTTAAAGATTTCTGTGGCACCCCCGATAGACTCGAAATTAGCCATGGCTTATGGAAGTTTCCTACGAATTTTCATGGTATAACAATCCCTCAGCCAATGGTTTTTGTTAAAAGTTTCGTTAATAACATTAGTTTACAAATTGAAGGGTCATCGAGTGAACCTTCTTAAAAAAGTGTTTTTGTGGGTAATTTTGGGTCGAGAAACACGAAAATGGCAAACTTTTTTTTTTTTCTTAAGCATCGTTTTCGAGATATTTTCGAAAAACATGTTTTTGGGCACTTAATTCAGTTATTCGTCAATATCTCGTGAACAAAATTTTAAAATCGGGTAAGAACTGTAGATGGTATCAAAGAATTTTTTGGCTTATGTGCGTCGGATACGGTTTCCTCTGTAGGCTTGGTCACTACAACAGTTAAATAATTTATGTTGCAGGTTGCGGAAAAGCGGTACAGACCAAAAAAGCAATTTACCAACCCACCGGATAATGTTAGCAGCAAAGCCTAAGAAGACGTAGCTGCCCCGTACTCTAACGATTGAATCTTTTAGAAAAAACGAATTGGAACCGAACAAGGTAAGTAGGGCACATGTATAGGGTATAAAGAAAATGTTAAACTGTTTTATTTGAAGAGTCTACAACAACTAAAACCAGACCAGAATCCTATCGATATGTCGAATTATCACATGCAAGATATAGGAGCAGCTTGCGATTCTCAATTTAGAGAGTCTGCACAAAGCCAAGGTGATTTAAAAGACCAACGAATACAAATTTAAAAGTTACTAAAGTATGATTCTTCTTAACAGGGCCTACAGCTCCGGATGTAATCAAGTACCATGCAAATAATGGTCAAGTCTGTGTTCAACATGACAAGGATGAGCCTTTTTACAACAATACGCAAAATGATAATGATTCCAATGTGTGTATTACATTTCAGCTCTTTATCAGGTAATGACTATAAAGATTCCTTTGCCTAGATGGATCAAGAAGAGCAAGCTGGGCTTCAAACTCTGCGATGCACTCCATTCACTTTCAAAAACGATGATCCGGCTCTAGCTGAAGTAGAATTTCAGCCGCTCTTTGCTACTCGAGAGCTTTGGAACCCACTGGATTTGAAACAACGCCCAAGTAATTGTTTAATTTGAATACCCATCTCAAGAATCAAATGCCAGTATATTCCACAGATTTGGTAAATCCCGTGCCAGTACATAAGCGCAAGTTATGCAAACGTGCTCGCAAGTTAATGGGCGAACACCTTATTCTGGGCACGTACCACAATAGTTCCGAACCGTCGCCAATGATTGATACTGAACTGGTGCTGGAAGAACATCATTATAGCCGTAAGGAAGCTATAAATCATACAGCGGGAATTGTTTATACTATTTTGATATATATTTTTTATAGATGGTAATATGATTAAGACGCTGCCATTTGGATCGTACGGTTTAACGGTGGAAAATGGTGGTACCGGCGATGGTTACCATGTCTCGATCAAAATTCAACCAAATCTTGGAGAAATAAATGTAGGCAGAGCCAATCGAGAGTACGTGTCACGATTTGATCTTAAAAAGACTTATTGGGATTTGTTGGGCAAATCCAAATTTGCTTTCGATGTCCCGGCAAACAAACAGATGGTCGAGCAAGGCAGTAATGAAGAGCACGTCGCAAATATAGTAAAAAAAATTATTTCTGAGAAGGAGCACAGCGAATTGAAATATGAGAGTGAGCCTGAGCCTACTGAACCCAATATTGGGCAGTATTCGAAAATAGATTTATTAAATGAGAAAAAATCAAATGTTGAAATTGCTAATAATGTTGGAGGATCAGTTTTTACTTGTTTGAAGGCAAGTAAGGAAAAGTTTAAGAAATCTGGCAACTCTAATTCAATCGATTTAATGTCCAATGACGAGTGTGATTCGAAAATGGATTTATTAAATGAGAAGAAATCAAATGTTGAAATTGTTAATAATGTTGAAGGATCAGTTTTTACTTGTTTGAAGGCAAGTAAGGAAAAGTTTAAGAAATCTGGCCTCTCTAATTCAATCGATTTAATGTCCAATGACGAGTGTGATGTTCTGTCACAAGATTCTGATAACAGTATGGAATGCTCTCAAAGCGCAGATTGGACTACTGCTAGCGAACGCCGTTTAGGAAATGCTGACTTTGTGTTACTGCCAAAAAGAGATGAGAATCTCAAAGAAAATATTAGGCACAAAGAGGAGTCAACGACTAGCGAAAACATTCGTAAAGGATTAAAATGCAGTATCATATAAGCTGCAAAATCAGATAGTTTGCAAATCAATTTTTGTAGTAATTTAAAAACATTTGGCTTCTAACTTATGCATGTACTATTATGTTTTTTTAGAATTAGGTGGATAAGTTACTGGAATTAAACTTAATAAAAAAAAAATTAATTATATTTATGCAACTTTCAAACAACTTGTTGATCGATATATGCGGTTGTATAATGTACGTTATGTGTGAAGGGTTCAAGTTCTATGCTAGTGTATGAAAATGCCAAAATTCTTAAAAAGAATGGTATAGATCTGTAATCGATTTAGAAATATGGCTTCTCTCTTAAAAAAACCTGATTTATATAAAATGCAATCCAGCGACTGATAGCTTCCCAAGAGCTATCCTATGCGATGAAAAAAGTTGAGCCAATAATTATCGAATAGAGATGATGACTAACGGTGAAGCTTGTGTCTTAAAAAAAAAAAAAGATTTGGCAAAATAAGCAAATCTTAGAAATGTCCATAAGCTTTAAATCAATAGCCCTGACGATGGCGTTTAACAGACCTCGGACTCGGATTCAGTGACTCTAAAAACTTATAATAAAAATAATGTGCTCAAAAGTTGTTTGCAAGTGTTGAGAAGTGGGCGATGAAATACGGTAAATAAACTAAGGGAGATGGGGGATGGTCGCAACAATATGGTTCTGTTAATGGGGCCTATTGGAAAGTGTTCATACGGTTGGAAGGACATGGCTAAACCGATTTATTTCGTCTTCCTGATTATCTTGGGAAGTTTACATAATTTTATTAGCCTATTACTAGAACTATAGAAACTAGTACTTGACCTTCCAAATATTCCTCTTAAACTATTCACATTCCTTCTATTCATTCTGAAGTTTTTCGGCATTTATGAATATATGTAGCTTAAAAATTGCTGCGTACATACAAATTTTTTATAGGAACGCAGCTTAAGGATTTTATTTAGTTACACACAGATGCTAAATACACACACACACTAATGTACAAAGGACATTTAAAGTGTACAAAATAAAATAAATTAAAATAAGTGACGAAGGAGCCAAAAAAGAAGAAGGAAGTTGGGTGCACATATGTATGTACTGTTTACACGCATAACATTACTGACTATATGTATATATATCCCCCCACGCACACATATACGTATACTACACTTGCACACACAAGTTTACGCATTTGTTGTTTCCCTGCAGAAAAAGCTCTCATATCCGATTTAGTCCCCAACCGCTACAATCGTAAATGTGTATATGTGATCTAACTAGTATAATATGTTTAAGATGGTAATGATCTTGGGATAATGCTGAAATACTCCTGGCGATGTTTGCGCAACTTGTCAAGCACCACTGTTTTTAAAAACATTGCGTAACTCTATGGTAAATTTGAAGTTAGTTTTTGTATTGTTGGTGTAGACCGCGAAATTCTCCTACAGAGGAACGCTGCAAGTTATTTATATGACTCAACAAACTCTATCTGCCTGACTAATGACGAATTGTTTTTATTAATAGCATCTCTCTGAAAGCAACAAAAAGTTCGATAAATAGTATCGCTTCTGAAGTAGTGCAGGATGTAACCTTGACACCAAATTCCGACAGCCTCAATATATTTGTCGGGTCAGGATTATTTTCTATGGAATTTTCCATTTTTATCTACTATATTTCTGATTAAACTGTGCGTAACAACGAATTCCCTGTGTTGCCGTGGTCAAACTTAAACTTTAACTACTACACAGCTTCTTTGTTCTTTTTTTCAAATACCACACACGTAGTGAGGCACATATTGCCATCCCGCTCACACTCCAGTAGCTACAATGGGAGCTACCGTTAGCAGCAATTAGCATATGTCCTGCTCTTATAAACTTTTCTCTCAAATCTGCATGTGGTTTAACGCAATAAGTAACTCATATTAAATGATACGACATTCAAATAATACGACATTCAGATAATTCGACTTTCAGATAAGATTACAACTAAAAAAGATGTTTAGAAAGATTTTCAAAAACTATTTCCGATTATCGTATTAAAAAAAAAACTGTATGGACTTCAAATTCGGTTTCAGTAACCATAAAAAACTTCTCGCTCGGGCCAAAACTAAATTTTGTTGTTTGAGATTTTGTAATCCTACAAGAAATCCATTAACCGGCAGTGCCCCATATTTCCCTTAATCTTTGGTAACACAGCTCTACACATTTCGAGGGAAATTATCCACAACTATGCTATTCTTATTACAAGGGAAATTTTTTATGCAAGACGTGAGCCATTTAAGCGAGACATGGACCATATAAAAATTCGGTGTGAGTTCTGCATGCTATTTGGTGATTAAGAAAAAAAATAATTAAAAATATTTGTTAGTAACTATTTAACTTGAAAATGGCATAAATAGAATCTGAAAATGCCAAAGCATATTTAAATAATTATTTCAGTTTAAAAAGCGCACACTTTTCAAACTTTTTCGCCAATTCGTTTTAATTCCTTTTGCAATTAAAAAAATTCGGGTTCAAACCACATAAATCAACCTGTTTTGCGAGTTCGGTTTAATTTGTTTTTGCAACAAAACATTCGGTTTCAAACCCAATAAATAATTCGTTTTTGTGAAATTGGGAGCACCAAGCATTCGGTTTCAAAAGAAATCCGATAAAAATTTTCGGATTCGTTTTCCGGTATTGAAATTGACATAAATAGAATTTAAGAAAGTCGAAGAGTATAGTAATTAAAAAAATTATTTCATGCGTACACTTTTAAACTCATTTTGTCAATTCGTTTTAATTCCTTATGCAAATAATCATTCGGTTTCAAGCCACATAAAAATTCGTTTTGGTGAAATTGTGAGCACCAAACATATGGTTTCAAAACGAATCCGAATAAAATGTTGAAAAATTAGTTAATTAAGCGATTAGGTCTAGAGTTTACTAAATATCAAAATAAGACATTCAATTGTCGAAAACGTTTTGCACGTTTTATTAAATCATTCAAAATAAACAATGTTCTTGGGCTTTGAACCTAACACTAAGCATTTCAAAATTCTTTATATTTATCGTACTAAAACTCCTTGCCGTAAAATCTAAACAAAAAAAAAAACAAATAATGACGATGAGCACGACGAAACATTCTTATATTGTACAATAGAGAAAAAAATAATAATTATTGTCAAACTGTGCTCAGACTTATTTGGACACGTGTAGGTCGTACGGTTTTCCACTCGTATGTGTATGTGTATGCATTCGGAAAGTTTGAGTATCCTTTTTTAAACTTTGTTTTTTGTTTTTGTCAAGGAAGCTCGAAGAAGTAGCTAGAGCAAAACAAAAAAGTTGAGTGTGCGTCTGTTGGAGCGGAGTTAGGTCCGAATCGGATTTTGGTTCGTCAGTACAAAGTCAAATTCATGTTGCATTTGTAGCTTAAGAATACTATTGTAGAATCCTTTGTGTTGCTTACATTTTTTATTTTACGTTTTGCATACTTTATTTAACTTCTTTCTGTTTTTATTTGAGTGCTCTGTTTGAAGCATGTGCAGTCAAAGCTACTTTAAGGTTACTCTGTACTGGACCCCAGCCTGCTTGGCTACCGAGCCAGTCGACTTATCTCAATTTGATAGAGAGTCTTTACTCAATCAATTTTGGACTTTTTCGCATAATTATTTCCATTGGGCGTACTTATCCGAAATTCTTTTTCACTTATGCCATAAAGCGCACCTACTTGCAAATTTTCAGCTACTATACCAGTACTATACCAAATTTAATGAAAATCTTTTTACTGTAACTAATAACCCTGCAGGGTAGATCAGTTGAAAAAAGTAATTAAAAGGGTATTTCAAAGTCATTTCCGTCCGGCTCGAAAAGTTTTTTCAGTCACTGATGGAAAATCATCATGGTAAGTTACACGATTGAGCAGCACTTCCGGGTGATAAAACTTTTGCCCGTTCACAGATCTGCCGGGAACAACGTTTTGGACACGAAAGCCCAAGGCAGTCAAAACGTGGCCTTTCGCAGACATCAACTTGGCGATTTTCACCTTGGGACACATTCATACACCTGTGCAAGTTCCAACTGACCTCAAAGTTACTGAGAGAGCTACGAAACGTTGGGAAGTGGACGCCAGTTTTGGTCGAAAAAGCAACTGGATAAATAAATCAATCATTGTAGGATGACGCAAACACACAGGTGGCAAAAAAAAGTAACTGTTTATTGCGTGGTATGGATCGGCGGCTTCATTGGTCCGTTCTTTGAAATCGACCTCAATGAGGCTATCACAGTCAACGGCGAGCGCTACAAATCGATTATAATAGATTTTGTTGCCCCATATTGAGCTACATCTATTGTCCTATAGTTGTGCCATCTCTACCCTGTACCGTATGGTACAAAGGGTATATTGTGTTTGTGCAAGCCGGAAATGTATGCAACGTACAGAAGGAGACGTCGGAGGCCCCCCAAAGTTACCTAAAGTATGATCAGAGTGACTAGAGAAGTCGATATACCCATGTCCGTCTGTCTGTATGAACGCCTTGATATCAGAGATGGTAACAGCTAGAGCAACCAAATTTTCAGATTAGATCCCTTATAAATCCATAAGAGACAAGTTTATTTTATTTTTTTGATTTCGGGATTACATTATATAGCTCCCATAAGGGTGTTTCAGAGGACCTAAAAAAAAAGCAAAAGTTTTAGATGGATAATTCGTTTGTTTATGAAGATATCATAACCAAATTTGGCAATCGGAAGTTTTTTAGAGGCCTCCAGCACTGCACCAAATTTTATCAATTTTTCCGGGAAGCATCCCGAACGCAGTGCAAGTACAATCAATAATAAACCATAGAAGACCAGTAAGGGAGGACTGGGAAATCGCCAAGTCTATAGTCACTAACGAACGACTGAAATGGGCACTGTCCTCGTTCCAGCCTTTCAAGAGTCCATGACCAGATAGAATCTCCCCATCACTCCTACAGAATGGTAGGAAATACCTTATACCACATCTGAGGAGAATAATGGTCAGCAGCCTGGCGTTGGGACATGTCCCCGAGCCACGGAATAGAGCTAGGGTGGTCTTTATCCCCAAGGCTGGGAAGAAAGATATCACCCATCCAAAGTCCTTTAGACCCATCAGCTTAACATCGTTCTTACTGAAAACGTTGGAAAAGCTGGTCGACAACCACATTAGAACGACGCTGCTTAAGCAGGATCCACTGCATTTTGCACAACATGCGTATAGAGCAGGTCGGTCAACTGACACTGCGCTATATCAGCTGAGGAACATTCTGGACATTAAGGTGCCTTTGACAACACATCGCATGATGCTGTCAAAAGAGCACTCGTAAGAAGGGTTGTCAATCGTACGCTATCCGAGTGGATTCAATCCCCCTGAGTAGGGATCAAGGCTAGTCACGGCGGAAACAGGAGACAGATCCGTAACCGTTACCACTACTCGTGGCTGCCCACAAGGAGGAGTACTATCCCCACTATTGTGGAGCCTCCTTGTTGATGAACTACTAGTAAGACTGTCCGATAAAGGAATACAATGTCAGCGATATGCCGATGACATATTGTCCTTATCGCAGTAGGAAGATTCGAGAACACTCTCTGTGATATAGTGCAGAGGGGATTGAATATTACGTACAACTGATGCAAAGAAGTGGGCCTCAGCCTTAACCCAGCTAAGACAGTGGTTGTACCATTCATCAGACGGTATAAAATACCAAATATGCGGCAACTCCATCTCAGGGGCAGCCCCATTACGACAAGCAAGGAAGTAAAATACCTAAGAGTAATAGTATTTGACAGCAAACTTAGATTTACCTGTCATATAGAAAACGTGGTAAAAAAATGCACTAAAGTACTATACACGTGTAGAAGAATAGCCGGAAGGTCGTGGGGAACATCACCAAAGATTATTCGCTGGCTGTATCTTATGGTCATACGACCGATGCTCACCTATGGAGCCATCGCATGGGGAGATCGGTTGGAGATTACCTCCGTCCAGAATGACCTCAAGGAAGTACAGAGGCTAGCCTGAGTATGTATGACAGGAGCAATTATAACCTGTCCTACCGAAGCACTGGAGGTTCTTATTAACATAACACCACTCCATATTATAATAACTCTCCAGATGAAAGCAACATTGCTTCGAATGGCAGCCGAAGGAATCGGCCAAGGGCACATAATTAGTGCTAGAGACGCTGTCGAACTGTCTGATCATTGTGTGGTATACGGACGGGTCTTTAACAAAAGAAGGCACCGGTCTGGGGGTCGCGGGACCAAGAACGCGACTGTCAGAATCACTGGGAAAGTATACCAGCATATTTCAAGCAGAAGTATGTGCGATAGGTAGGTGTGTGGACATAAACCTATGAAATATAGGGGCAGAGAAATCGCTATTCTGTCAGACACTCAGGCCGCTATAAACGCAGTGACTGGCTCAAAAATAAATTCAAAATTGGTTCAGGAAACCAGAGCCAAACTAAACCATCTAGGCCACTGGAACAAAGTTTCCCTTAGATGGATCCCAGGACATAAGAACATTCCTGGGAACGAAATTGCTGACAAGCTGGCAAAAAACGGTGCAGCGAACCAACTAATAGGGCCTGAACCCTTCTGTGGTATTGGCAGACACACCATTAAACAACTGCTACGAGAAGAGGAGAAATCCAGACGACAATCAAACTGGATTGGCTCGACTGTTTTACGACAGTCCAAGCAGCTCCTCTGTTCCTATGATCTGAATAGGTTCAAGAAAATCTCCCAATTGGGCAAGAATTCCCTTAGGATACTTACTGGGTTACTTACGGGACATTGCAGGCTAAGAAAACACCTGAGTATGATGGGCATCGTAGATTCTAACACTTGTAGGTTCTGTGAAATAGGGGAGGAATCCTCCCAACACATACTTACGGAGTGTGACGCTCTCGCCAGAAGAAGGGCATCCATCTTCGGCGACTACAGAATACCGATGCGCGACGTAACTGGACTAGAACCATCCCTGATAATTAAATTTATCTCCATAATTGGAATGGCCAAGGAGCTCTAGAGCTAGCAGGGAGCACAATAGATCCTAAGGGTCGCAGTGCAGTTTTCCCCTTACAATTATTATTAACTAAATATGAAATCTATACCGAAATAAAACATAATTAAATAGGAAGTTATTAATATCTTATTCTTGAAATAAGTAAGGTTTGAACTGCATTCAGATTTTAAGCATGAAATATTTTTTAAGTACCTACTTGCGCATGAAATCTGAAATCCTTTTCGAGATGGTGTGCAGAAATTTAAGCTTTCTGCGTCAAGGCCCGTTCGTTTTGGAGCGCATTTTGGGAACGTGCTTTTTTTGGTCCCTGGGTAACACTAATCTGACATTTTCTTCGAAAAGTTTGACATTATGTCTCAGCCAAAAAATGGAATTGAACCGTCAACATTTTCGTGCCAAGATGTATTACGACTTCCGACGTGGACTATCTCGTCTAGAAATTTATTGTAAAGCGCTGTTTTGCCAAAATCAGGCGCCGGCGAAGATTTTCGTGAAGGCCGTCCAAAATCGTTCGTAATAGCAGAAAACATCGATGCCGTGGACGAAATGATAAAGGTAGATCGTCTTGCAACATATTGTGAAATTGAGGAATCTTTGGGCATTACTTCCACGTCATGGATACCACATGGCACGAACATTATGTTCGCATCGGATACCGCATAACTTAACGATTGCTCGAACAAAGACTTGTATTGCAAAGAAAAACATTCTCTTCAAACGGTGTTGATTAGATCGTGACTGGTACTGAGGCTTGGATTTATGCCCATGAGCCTGAAACTAAACAGAAATCGACAGTATGGATCATCCGGGACGAAAGAAATCCCACAAAAGTGGTTCGCGAGCAAAGTACTTCGAAGTGTTTTTTACCACTTGAGCGACGTAGGACGGATGGCCAGAAGTGTTTAGTGAAATAAGGAGAACGGACCGCCGAGGACGAGGAGTCATTCTTCTTGCACTCATCGACTCAAAAAAAAATAATTTTTTTTTGAACGTAAATTCATCGAATTGATAGAGCATCTGGCGTAGAGTACTACCTCAAAAACTAGCTGCAGGGTAGTGCTGGAAGCAACATCGGTGTAATATCGATGTTTTTTCATTGTTTCCGATCATCGATATTTTTATTAAGATTTTTGACTGTCGAACGGATCACGTTAGATAGATAATTTGTGGCAGAAGTATTTTTAATTAAAATAGCTTATTAAATAAATAATATTTATAAATTTTTTTTTTGTTTTTTTAAAGGATGTTGTCAGGTTAATAGAGAAGGCGAATATTTATAAAAGTTTGTAATTTTTTTCATGTCTGTACGTATGTGTGAGCGTATTTCATAAGGAATTTGATTTTTATGTATTATATATAGACGCAAAAAAAAAAACCCGTATTGAACGAGCAAAATATGGACATTCTTCGATTTGGAATTTTATTCTTAAGTCTGCGGATGGAAAATCAGTAAAGGAAATCATTAATTTAATTATTCAAGACTGGCTGGCGCAAAACCCATTTTGGCTAAGTGCAAACGCATAGTTTCCTTTCTTAAAAGCAGCACAATTGCTAACGCCAAATTCAAACAGGCCCAGGAGACTTACAGCCCATACGAAGATTACCTGCTAAGATTTTAAGACACTGAATCCGAAGTCCAAACAACCCCGATCCAAGGGTTCTTAGATAACCTCTAATATACCCCATTTTATGGGATTTTTTGTGGCTATCTCATGACCCTTGTGTAAAGAGTTTTTTTGATTTCGGACTCAGCGGCTCAAAATCCATATGATAATTTCGCACCAGTACTTTTTGTGTCTTGCGTTATCTTTTGTTTTTTTTTTCGTTGTATAATATTTTTAGTTTGTTAAATTATCCTTTGATTTTGTATTATAACTTTTGAATTTGAAGCGTTTGGTGATTTTTCTATCAATTATATAAAAAATGAAATGTAATTAGCTTTGAAATCTATATATTAATAAAATATAGTACATATTATTTTGAACTTTCCGAAAATGAGAACTAAATATAGTTCGATGTATATCGATACATCGATGTTTTTTAGTTAAAAATATTGAAAATATCGATGTTAGCTAACTTCGGTGTTTTTCCAGCTCTACTGCAGGGTCAACGTTTTTCTACCATCGAAAAGAAGTCGATCCATTATAAATGCATGTTTTAGAGCAGGGGTGTCCAGGCCCATTGTTCATCTGGTTCTTATTGTTTTTGTAATGGCTCTTAAGCATAGGCAGCAATGCGCGTGTACATGCACGGCCCTAACTGTATCTAACCCAATGCCAATGCAAATTACAAAAACAATTTCGCGCGTTCTCTCACTTACTCTCTTTGCTCTCTGATCCCGTGAGCACAAAAACAGCCCTTGCGTATATTTGTTGTTGGCCCACAGATTTTTAATGTAATTTTGTTGTTGTTTTTCGTATCAGCATGCACTCAAAAAAATCGGTATTAGATTCTTTTGCTATTTTTTTGAAAAACTTGTTAAATGGGACTTTCTAAGGCATTGCTTGCAAACAAAAATTAGTTATGGCCCTGTACCTTTAGGTACAAAGGGTATTCTAGATTTATGCAATGTATATAACACACAGAAGGTGGCTATAGGTGAAAACATATGAATAAAATATTTATTTTTTGTAAAATCCGGTAAATTGGTATTTTTTGGGAAATCCCTTGCGAATTTTATTTATTTTTGGAACAACATATATTTGTGAATATGCGTCTTCAAGCTTAAAATTAATTTAAAAAAAATTGAGAAGTCGATTAACAAAAGAACATTTAGGGGCATTACTAAAACTATCATTAACTAAAATAAATGTTAATATTGACCAATTTTTAAGTTCTTTATAAATATATGTACCATAACTTCTTTTCATTATCTTTTACCACTCTTACAATAAACCGTAATAACTGTTAACTTTAATTGTGTTAGTGTTTTTCTTTATATGTATTCGTTTTTGCTCTTCCATAAGCAGCGTTTGGACACCCCTGTTATAGAGATAAGTAAATAAGAGATGAAAAAGTGTTTTGAACCTCGTAAGAGTCTCGCCTCTGATGATTTTTTTGATGTTTTTTATGGTTACTGATGCGTACATTGTTGAGAATCCAATTTGTCAGGTTCGTTCTTGTAATATAGAAGCTATGCATTCTCCAAAGTAAAGGGTGAAGGGTAAGGAACATTCTTATATGCGAAGAGGTCGATATCATATCATATAAATATAGTTTCGTAATAAAGAGTTGCCTTAAACACAGCTGTTGCTGTAAATAACTTCTTTTTGCCAAAAAAGTTAATCCAAAGAACTTAAAGAGCTCTTACTATATGCAAAATCCAAAAAGAAAAAAAAGAGTAAAAGATTCCAAATGCCGCTTGGGCTTATGTTTGCGAACAATTCGTGTGCAGGGGCTGGATATGCATAGTATGTATATGAGAGAATGTTCGTTGGCTACATACATCCATCAGCTGGCTGCTCCGGAGTGGTGCCTTTGAGAAATGTGCGAGCTTAAGATTTATTTGTAGTAAAGTAGACAAAAAGGCAAATCCAACCAATAATGCTGCGTGTGGATATGGATGGACCTTGGCTGCCATGTTGCCAGCAGAACTTTATTTTAATTTTAATGTGGGCACATCTAAAATAATGCATGTGTGTGCGTGAGTAAAAGCCGTCACCCTTAAATTATATGCAAAAGGTTTTCGAAAAGTTTTTCCTTTATAGAAGTTATACAGGCATACGTATATAGTCGAGTGTGTTTGACCCCCGTCCCCTTGCATTAAACAACTTGGGAAACGGCAACGCAGGTGCTGACAGTGTCACCGAGACACACTCCCCAGATCGCTGCTGACCAGCTGGTCGATTGGTAGCCCCAATGCCATTAATGGGCTTGCCGCACTTTACAAATTGGCTCAATTGCAAGTTTATGTGCTGCTCCGGTTCGGTTCACTTCAGTTCAGTTTGGCTCGCTTTCGATTTGGTTGGGTTCGGTGGGTTGGCGAGTCGTTGTTACTAAAACTAATGTTGCCATATGTGTCCGCCAACGTTAGCTCGTTATCCTATTGATTGCGTTGGCGATTTTCTTGCTTATTCTTTAATTTTATTTGTATTTTTTAATGCACTTCCCTATGCAGAGTATTTTTATACCAGTGAACAGTTTGTAACGAATCAAATCTGTGTATTTTGAGCGCATAAAATAAAAAAGTTAGTACTTAGTATTAAGAGAAAAGCTTTTTCTTCTTTCTTCTTGAAATTGTAGCATTGTGTAGGATTTCTCCAGGTGCTTCTGCTTCGGGAACGCCTACTCTACTCCATCCTACCTGGTCCTTAAAACGATGCCAAGGCCATGTCATTACATTGCTTATACAGCTAATTTTTCCATTGATACTCGTCAACAACAAGGGCTATTTCTCCCCCCTCAAGGTTTCTAAGAATAGTTATGCCAACAGTATCGGTATCATCGGTATATCCATGCTATGGCATTTTTGCTTTGTAAAAAGTTATCGTTGTCCGGCGAGAGAGGGCACCACTTGTCGATTGCCAAGGCAGAAGGAGTTCTTGATAAAATGTTTTCAACTGCCAACTGATCCTCATATCGCGGCGTCTTCTTTTTGAATAAAATTACATATTACCTTGCTCTCATTCACCACTAGACCCACATTGCACAATGGTGCCACAGCGGCATAAAATCAAAAAAAAAAACCTAGATACTCCAATTAAAGTAAAACTGTTTTTTTTTTTCCAATATTTTGCCAACCCTGCAAATTTGGCACACTCGTGAAGTCAGGTTATCAAAGACGGCCTTGGCACTTGCAAATTGGAGGAAACTAGTTGCTGACTTTCGATTGATGACGAAATTGTTGCAATTAATTAAATACAAAGGTATTAGTATGGAAAATAAACGTCAAAGTATGTATAATCAATTTCAATAAGAATTGCTTGGCGCCTCTGCATGTTTGCTTGTTTTGTTGAGTGTCTTGTATGTCTATTTGAAAGTAAAATTTAGCAAAGGTTGTTGTGTTTTGTGGAGCATTACTTTCGATGCGCAATCAATTAAAAATGTAAATTTTTTAGTGAAAGTATACAGATTCATATTTTATAAGTTTCGTTTTGCCGTTTTTGTCCCTTGTAGCAAATATCGATGATTTGCAGTCAAGTTTGAGCATTGCTGCTGGAGCAACAATAGTCGCAATGAAGCTGCAGTGACCACTTTTATAATGGAAAAACAAAACAGTAATGGTATAGAAGTAACAACTTATAGGTAAGTATAATTAAAAGTATAGTAAAAGGATTTTTTGCACATGTATAATACATAAATACTTGACGAAATGCAGAAGAATGCTAAGTGGCTTAAAAAATTCCCGAACATTGGCTCTCATTAAACATGAATGTATTGGTCGATGAAACCTTCAACGTTACCGTATCACCCACAAAAAGAGGTTGTCCTACGCTTACTTATATGGAAGCTTGGAATCGCTTAAAAAGAAAATTGGCTTCGGCGGTATCTGAGCATTATGGCCATGAGAAAGACCTTCTACTGTGTGAGGCAGCACTGGATATATCCAAACATCAAATAGCTCGAGATGAAGCGCTGCCATATCTTTTGGAAAACTATTTATCAAAATCAAGGGCTTATTATGCCCTATGCTCTGAATAAGAGCGACAACACAGAATTATTTAAATTAATTTTTAAATGGATAAACTAGTTCTGTAAACTCAAGGAAATAATAATAATAATTATTTGACGAAATAGGTTTTGTTTGTTGGCATGCCAAAACAAACGGCCCGCAGAGCATTTTCAAATACTAAAGCTTTTGCCTCAATTTTAGGTTCCGATATCGAAATGCTTGTAAAATTTTCATACTTATTAATAGTTTTATTATTCAATATTATTTTATTACAATTTCTATAGAAAAATTTCAACATGTTTGCAAAACAACTGCAGCTTTGTAAATGGACAATAATCCGTGGTATCCCATGTCAGCAACACTTCATGAAATACTGGCCCATGGATAGCAAATTATTGGAACTTATGTTGTTCGTGTTTGTTCTCTGGCTGAAAATGCTTCAGAAGCACAAATAAATTTGACAAGAAAGATTGTCGATCAAAGTCAAGGAAAAATACCGATACGATATAGATTCATCAGATCTTTTCATGGCTACCCTTTGCGTTGCTGGAAGAAAACGATCTAACAAAGTGAACAAGCTTCCCAAAGAGGTTATAGACCTACTGCAAGAAACGACAATTATTTATTATACAAATTTGTACAGCGCCAATGACAGTGAAGTAGAGAGCGACAGTGAAGTTGACAGCCACAGCGATTTTAATAACAATTTGTATCAATTAAAAAAACGCATTAAATTTATATTTATTAAGTTAATTATTTTTTTTAGCAAGTATCTGTAATTCTAAAACGTGAATTCTATTAAAAATCACGTAATAAGCATTTGATTAAAAATTATAATGTACAAAAATCACATGACGACGACTTTGATGCTAACCGCATCTATAGGCGGTAGGAGTGGGCGTGGTCAGATCGGTCTGAAATTTTTCTTAGTTCTTATTTGTGGCATTACAATCAACCGTACCGAATAAAAAAGTCCCTAACATTATTTTTCGATTTTAGGCCAAAAATTTGAGTTTTGGGACGGTGACTGTTTTTCAAAAGTCGCAGGACTCCAGCAATGATGTCTATATCATCCGCATTGGCAAGTAAAAGTTATCCATTACAAGGGGCAACAATTGATGAACACTGTGAAAATTAAGGGCGTATGTTATTAGACAGAAAAATGTTATTAGATCAAAAACCACGCAAGCGATTAACAATTAAATGCTGTATAGCTGGTAAAGAAATATTTTTTTTTTAGTGAAGAACGGTTGCACACAATTTGAGAGATTGTATATGTATATGAGGAATCTGTCAGCCGATAACAAATATAATCCATTTTAAGACATCAGAGGCCGAGGCATAGATTTCTGTTGAAGAATCTGAATAGCGTCTTCAATGGTTCTCATAAACACATATCACTGTTGATTGAAAAAGGTCGTAGGTATCGTAGAAAAAGACTTGTCTATCGCCGAGACAACATATGTATAGAATGTACGAGAGGTCCTAACTCACCCTACTCCCTAGATTTGGACGTTATGCTTATTATCTTTTAACTAACTTGAAGAAGCGGCTTCGTGGAAATAGAATTTTTGGCAATGGATTATGCTAAAATATCTCTGTTTGGGATTGGTGGAAGAGATCTACTTCTGATTACATGGTCATGAGCCCAACTATATTTTTTTCTTGTTTATTTAAGGGTATCGAAGCTTCGAAACAAAGTTAGCACTTTTTATGGAATTTCTTCCTTTTTCTTGTTGGGTATCATAGCAAAAAATTGTATTACACCTCAATAACAACGCCACGACATGACAATAAGCGTAATCTGGGATGAGATGAAGCTGGTGGGGGTATTGATGGAACTTATTGGCATGGCTGGCAGTGGGTATGTGTGTGTGTGTGTGTGTCAGAATGTGTCTGTGAGTGTGCTAAGTATGTGTGACAAGTGATGCGTGTTTTGTTGCGGCGACCGCTGTCGCTTCTTAAGTGCTGCTGTTCACATGTGATGTCCTTTTTTTTATGGCTCAGCTATCATTGTCCGTAGAAGCTGGGGAGCATCAGCACAAGTTCTTTTTTTTTCATGCTTAATTGAATGGGTCATTCAGTGATGGGCATGCCAATGACCGTCGCCATAGTCGTCTATAGCAGCTTGGTCCTTCCACTGCTTTAGCTCCTGCGCCTGCTCATCGCCATGGTCATCGTTGTCGTGGTTCAATCAGCACACCCACATGGGTGCCATAAGTGTCCTTGCCCAACCAGCCAGCCAGCCATTTGTATGTCTTTCTCTGTCTGCTACTCACTCTTTAATAGTTTGAGAACTTGCTTTCCTTTTTTTTTTTTTTGTGTGTTCGTCGGAAATGTTCAATTCAATTTTTCCGTTTCGCCTCTGAAAGTATGCCCCATGTCTAGTGCGTGTGTGGTTATTGAATATCGAGCTCGTTTTTACTTTTCCCTCATACACTTTCCATTCCTTGTTTTTTTTTCTCTGAAATTTTCTTCTGCCAGCTTGACTTTGGTCATTATTAACGTTATTTGCCATCGACTCAGTTACTCACTCACTTAGTCACTTATTATTATCCTTATGGTTATTGTACGTTGCCTTTTGCACGTTTCGTTGTTATGGTCACACTGCAGCTTCAACAACGTTATGCCCAAAAAAAAGTATATATTTTATATAATAAAAAAAATTGTCATGACATTTTTGGGGGATGCGAGCTTGGACTGGTTTTGACAATTTGACCATTAAGACAAATAAACGCTTACCTATGCCAGGCACGCAATTTTTGCTGTCAATATTATTTTTTTCTACTTATTTTTATGGGTTCCTTGCTTTTTAATGTGGACAAATTTGTTGGAAGCTAGCTGCTCTTTGGCATGGCTAAGATTGGAAATGCTTTAGTGAGTGATATAATTGATTGAATTTTTATTTTACTAGGATCTGTTCTTGTGTTAGCACAAGCTCAGAAAGAAGTTTTAAAAAAATATGAAATTTTTTAGAACATTGTTCTTGCATTTTTTTCATTCTTCTTACAAAAAATTGGCCTGAAAACTGAAGATATTTAAGTTTGTTTCTACTACTTTCTTGACTGTTGTTCAGTCTAATTTGTTTAGGTTATGTTTTTACTGCTTTTGATTTATAATAAATAAATTTTTTGCGTTTTTGCGTGCCTCCAATTAAAAAATATTTTTTGGTCGATAACATCCCCTTACTCTTTCCAATATGTTCCCACATGTTTCATTATTATTCTGTCTTTTAAATCAATATTAGCTTTATTTATTGAAATCCAATACGATTTAGCTATTTTCATTGCAAGAGAAATTTTCTGTCTGGCACCTTTTTATTATACAATATGGTACAAAAAACAAAAAGTCTTAGGACCGATCGGTAAAAAAAAACTTTTTTGCTGAAAGTTCGTTGTGTTTCGTTTGCTTGTGAAGACATCGTATCCAAATTTAGCAATCAATTGTCTTTTAGGTGCTTAAGCAATATATCGGACTTTATTGCAATTAGTGGTACAGGGTATCCCAAAGTCGTCCGCGCCCGACTTTAACATACGCCATCTTTTTAGCTGGCATAGGACAGCGAATTTTCGGTTTACAGTTGCTCTTCATCTTCCGAAGACACTTGGGCTTTTTTGGGCAACTTTTGTGTTTATTCGAGCCGCTGCGCTTCTTTGGACAGCTACGTTTCTTTGGAGCACAGTGCTTCTTCCGCTTTTTTGGACAACTCATTTCGCCACTGGTGGAGCAGTCGGATAAATTCAAAATCCTACCAGTGGGAACAGAGTTGGGAGACTTCACAGTTTGCTTTGAATCCTTCATTCCCTCCACGTGGGTCCCGCAAAAAATTGGATTTTATAATACCGCAATCTGATCCATTACGGCAGGTGATGTTGATTATAAATAAAGAATCTGCGGAAGCCATAGCCAAGGTTGACGGCATGGTCAGGTATGGGTACAAGAAGGCAGTGAACAGACACGGGTGGCAAGCAAGCCGCGCCCGATCCACAGCTGGAAGACCCAGAGCCTGTCATCCCGGAGGTGATAAGTGAGGAAGAGGATATCCTGGAAGGGTATGCCTCACAATCGTCAGACCTAGCAAGGGAGCTCTCCAAGCTAGGTCGGAGGGACGATGACTCCATTCTCGGGGATACCGACGAAGACGAGGCTAATATAACAGTGGTGGAGGTTAATATGGAAAATGTCGATAAGACTTCTCCAGATTAACCTCCATCACTCCATATCAGCTTCAGCAGCTCTAACGCTTCGCCTCAGACAAGGCGAAGTCGATATAGTCCTCAACCAGGAACCCTGGCTCAGCAAAGGTCAGATTTCTGGGTTGAGGACAAATGACTATAAGTTCTTAGTAGCGCAAAACTCAGGTAAAGCTCGTACCTGCATTCTAGCAAAAAAGCACCTGCATGTATTTTTGCTTCCTAATTACTGTGATGAAGACAACACCGCTGTAAGCCTAGAGGTGGAATCCTGTAGCCTGAGACTAAGCTCGTGCTATATGGGGAACGTCGCCTTGTGAAGGATAGCGAGGACGAAAAAATCGACCTGATAATAGGGTGCGACGCCAATGCATATCACATTCAGTGGGGAAGCACTGACATAAACATAAGGGGTGAGTTACTTCTTGACTACATCTTGTCTACTAATTTATTGATATGCAATAGAGGTAATGACCCTACCTTTATTATAAGAAAAAGGAGTGAAGTCCTAGACCTTACATTGGTATCAAACTCTCTGTACCACAGGGTCCAAAATTGGAGGGTCCTGAGTAACCACTCCTTTTCGGATCATAGGTATATTGAGACGAAGATATCCCTAGCCCCGTCCATTAAAGGGAAATTTAGAAACCCCCTTCGGCAAACTGGGGGCTTTTTGCGGAGATTATGGGTAGAACGCTTCCTAGGGACCCGCCAAGTGGTCCTATTTCGGAGGACTTCAATAACACTCTGATCACAACGCTTACAAATGCATGCAATAATGCTTTTAATAAATCGTGCAAATTAAGAACACCAAGGGGGAAAGACAAACCTCCTTGGTGGTCGTCGGAAATTGAGCATTTACGTCGCAATTGTCGCAAACTCTTTAACTGTGCTAGAACTAGAGATGACGAAAATTCATTGAATGAATATAAAGTCAGCCTGTCAAAATATAAGAAGGCAGTCGGTCAAGCCAAACGTTCATCATGGCAGCTTTTCTGCTCCGAGATTGAAAGTAACACTGACGCTGCAAGGCTAAGAAGGGTGCTGTCTAAATGCGCCTCGACACCTAGATACTTGCAAGAATCCAGTGGTAGATGGACAACTTCAAGCGAGGAATCGCTGAAGCTGCTCACCAACACCCTCTTTCCAGGTTGCTCCTCCAACAAGCCAGTGGAGATCCATCCTAGGGTGGACTGGACACAGGTCCCTGCTAACCTGTTTACTTATGATAAGGTTAGATGGGCTATAAAGTCGTTCAAGCCATATAAATTGCCGGGGCCAGACAATATTTTCCCGGCGCAATTGCAGCCACGAGGGGAATCTGTCATAAGATGGCTGACAGATATCTTCCGAAGAACTTTAGCCACTGTAACTATTCCTGAACCTTGGCTTATATCCGAAGTAGTCTTTATTCCCAAGGCAGGGAAGGCTACACACACACTTCCCAATGGCTTCAGACCCATTAGTCTTTCATATTTTCTTCTGAAGACGATTGAAAGACTAATTGGCCTACAGCTCTGGAAAACCATTCCTCAATCCAAAATGTCTGAATCACAACATGCATACAAAAAGGGCTGCTCCACCGAAACAGCTCTGCATTCTGTAGTCTCAGGAATAGAGAAATCACTACATTATAAAGAATTCTCATTAGTCGCCTTCTTAGACATTGAAGGGGCTTTTAATAATGTCACACCTGAGACAATCATTGAAGCACTGAAGGATCTGAGAGTGGAATCGAGGGTCATCGGTCTCATTGAACAGTTACTCAGATGTAGAGTTATTCAATCCTCTCTGGGGAATTCCAGTATCGTAAGATACGTAAATAGAGGAACGCCTCAGGGGGGAGTCCTCTCTCCCTTCCTCTGGAATGTTGCAATAAATGGCCTCCTGCACACCTTGGAGGGGGGTGGATACAGTATAACTGCATACGCGGATGACTTGGCAGTTGCCTTCTCGGGAAAATATCCTCAAACACTATGTGAGCGCATGACAATCGCCTTGTGCACACTATCAAATGCTAGCGGGCTAGGAGTTAATCCAGAAAAAACCAAGCTCATACTCTTCACCAGGAGGTATAAAATCCCCCTTCTAACAAACCCAAAACTAAATGGTGTCACACTACCATTCAGCGGTTCAGCCAGATATCTTGGTTTAATCCTCGATAGTAAACTGGACTGGAACCTAAATACTGAAGATCGAAGGAAGAAAGCCACGATCGCCCTGTACACATGCAGAAAGGCTATTGTTCTTAAATGGGGCATGTCTCCAAATATAGTCCACTGGCTATACACTGCCATCGTGAGACCGATTCTCCTCTACGGAGTTTCAATCTGGTGGCCTTCACTGGACAAGAAAACCGTCCTAATAAAGCTGAGTAAGGTTCAGCGGACTGCAAAATTAACTATCAGCGGGGCACTATGCTCCACCCCAAATGAAGCATTAGATGCCATCCTGAACCTATTACCCCTGGACAAAGTGGGCAAGCAAACAGCCGTTCTATCAGCTCTACGTATGAGAGAGGCAAGAAAATGTAATGGCCTAGACTTCGATCAATTCCTGATGGTACGGACTACTGCACCCCACAGAAACACTTTTCAACTGCATTCGAGACCCATTTTCCAACCAGGAAAGAATGGATTGTTGGCATACCGGGCCCAAGCGGTTCAACAAAAATCTTCACGGACGGTTCCAAGTTAGACGACCGCGTGGGCGGAGGCGTCTACATTGAGGAACACAACGTAAGAATATCTTTCCGACTCCCAGATCACTGCAGTGTCTTCCAGGCTGAAGTCACGGCAATTCAGGAGGCCGTCTCGATAATTAAAAACCTACCAATTGGTAGCAACAATATCTGTATTTACTCAGATAGCCAGGCGGCCAGTCAGTGAACAACTGTCGCTCATCTCTGGAGGAGATGGCAGAACAGCTTTCGATCCACCTCATCTGGGTCCCGGGACACAGGGATATTGAGGGCAATTGCATTGCGGATGAACTGGCAAGAAGAGGAACTACCAGCATCCTCCTTCAGGACAAGGAGCGTCTGGGTATACCTATGGCCATCTGTAAATTGAGTATTAAGAACCACTTTGCTCTAGCTGCTAATCAAGCGTGGAATCGGATATCGAACAAGTGTAGAATCTCACGGCAGACATGGCCGGTATACTGCAAAAAGAGAACAAAGCAACTTTGCGATCTAAATAGAGCTCAGTGCTCGACAGTAATCCGGGCAATTACCGGACACTGGCCGGTGGGTATCCATGCATTAAGGCTCAACGCACCTCACAATGACTTCTGTAGAAGTTGTGGAGATGAGAAGGGGCTGGAGACGGTGGAGCACTTATTCTGTCACTGCCCTGGTCTGTGTAAGACAAGGCTCCGATTCCTAAAATCATACGTCTTTAATGACCTATCCCAGCTTTCGGAAAAGAGTCCAAGAAGCCTCTCGAGGTTTATTAAAGCAGCCGGATGGGGATATAGGGGACCTCTTGAGTGGGGGAAGGGTGGTGTAAGGCCCACCCAGCGGTATCACAACGGGCCAATTCTCTGGCCTAAGTGAGTTTGGACGTTAGGTCCCGACTGCCGCCCTAACCTAACCTGACGTAATACCGCAATCTATAAACAGATTGAAGGGCGCTAAAGTGCTTAGCGTAGCGCAGCGCTAGCTTGTTTTTCAAGGCGTAGGAAGACTTTAAAGCTTTATAGCTTGGAAACTACAAGAGATACTTACACGATTTAAAAACCAGTCTTGTGTACTTTTTTAAGATCTTGCTACACACCAAAAACAAAAAAGGGCAAGGGGTGGGTAAAAATACGAAAAACGGCGTTGTAGTAACTTTGGCGCCCTCTGCCGCCTCAAATATGAACTTCTGGGAACACCTTCCATTGCAAATAAAATTAATATCAATTTTAAACATTTTTTGCATTGAAAGTTTTTATGTACGACTTATAGAATTCGAGATAAATGGGCCGACACAAATGTCAAAATAACGGAAAACCCCACGAGGGCAGGAGGCCACCATTTTGGTTTTAGACTTTTTGGATGGTCCTTAATACAATAAGCAAGAGAAAGTCCAGCAATCAATTTTTTCCTGGTCAAAACCTATTTTTACTGTACTATATTTAGGGATATTTTGTTTGCTAGGGGAAATCGGAACAAGCAAGTTTGGGAACATGTTCCGAGTAAATGGGGCTAAGATAGTATGCTGCGAATAATTACTAATTTCGGATGATAACTTAAGAGGGTATTAGCTTGAATGTATTGATTTCAGACACCCTGCATCAGTACCAGCTGCACCAATAATTCAAATTGTTTCATTTCAAAGTTTCATTTCAGTGGTCGTTAAAATATACGTATGCATTTTAATAGCGTTTTTTCTGCCGCAGTAACCGCGCTCTCTCAACAATAGCCGAAGTCATGCACCATCAACTTCGAATATGTTGCCTTGCAACGTCAGCGTCGCAACGGCAGAGAATTCAAAGAGAATATTTCAGTAAAAAAATCACACACACATGCATGCGTTTTGTTGATAACACAGTACGTGTGTGTTTGGGCGCTGCAAATCATAGGTCCATGGGATAGGGCCGTTCCGATGTAGACTCATGAGAGCCTAGTAAATATGGGAACTGATTCACTTGCCCCTGCTACACGTCTTCAAACAAACGGAAAGTAGGGCTCAAAGCTCCAAAATATAAACATTTCAGGGGGTTGATCTATGCCCTTGCAGGCTTACATATACTATTGCAGCACAAGTCAATAACACGGTCTTGTCTCTAAATATGTATGTGTGTATATAATATATAAAAAAAGAAAATTGCCTTTGATCAATGAAAACAAACCATAAAACGCGGTTTACAGCTCCCATGTGTGTAATCGCGCATCGTTTAACGTTAGCTACTTTAAGGCTTATAGCTGGCACGTGAGGGTTGAATGTTACTACTCTATTAGACGGGACTTGCAAAAAACATAAAAAAACAAGGGTACCTTACAAAGAGAAAACAAAGGTATGGCACTTGCAAAAAACCAAAAATAAAAAAAAAAAACACGCGCTGGGGGAATTTGATAAGGTTAAAAGTTTTAAAAAATGAAAAACAAATTGTGCTGATGTTTTGATTTCTTGTTGGGTAATCTTAACTACCTCATAAACATCAAAATTAAGTGAAAAACCAGAACAGAATTTGGCCACACCAGATAGAGAGGTGTGCCATATTATTTTTATTAAACAGTGCAGGGTAGTTCAATTTCTTGGTGTGATATTCCTTTCCGAGAGTCTTTTGTTAGCCTGAGACTGCGCTATCTACATATATACATATGTACTAGTATGTATATACAACATTTTGTAGATTATTTTCATTTGAGGAAAGACTTGCAAACCAAAACATTTTTGGAAATATTTATTGAAATTCTCATGAGAAACTAATAATTCATAGCAACTGTGTCAAGATAAAGGATGGGTAAGATATCGAAATTATTATTATATTATTTATTTTGAGTGTAATTTGCTGTCTGTAACTGAGGTCTTCATATGGTATATAAGGCCGTACTGACATAGCGCAATCACAAAAAATGGACACGCCATTAGATTCGTTTAAATATGTTCTGTAAAAATTACAAAAAAGCAATAATTTTAGCCATGAAATTTAACCGTGAAATAGCGTGAAAAAAATTATCCATCTAAAAAAAAAAGTTAAAGAAAATTGTAATTAATTACACCGTGCCCCTGAGAATACTCCAGGCCCGGGGGAATTATGCATCTAAGACTTTTGGTTTTTTTTCGAGGTGCTCTGAAATACCACTATGGGAGCTATACAATATAAGGCCGATTTCAAAAATATAAAACACACTTCTTACCTTACATAATAAGAGATTTAATCCGAAAGCTTGGTAGCTCCACCTCTTGCCATCTCTGAGGTCTAGGCGTTCATACTGACAGACGAACAGAACAACAAGGCTAAATCGATTTCTTTAATCACTCTGATAATATAGGGTGGACTATTTGTTGGTTTGGTGGTCAAACACTCATAACTCGGAACACACTCGTTTAAAGTAGATGCTCTTCGACATTTTAGACAAAATATTCGTTCTGTGAAAAAAACATAGTTGAGGCCAGTGTCGGCGAGTCACCGGGAACATCGTCGCGCCACCGTTCGCAAGAATTACACCTTGCTATAACCACTTTGTGTCAAATTTTGTAAGTGGATCTGCATTTAACACTTCGAAGTCAAACGACGCAACAATTGAAGCCAACGGGCCATTATCAGATGAGTTTTCGTCAAACAAAGTCATCGAAAATTGCTATGTTCCCATATGGGCGTTTAGAGCCAACCGCGGCGGCCATTGGGGCGATACTATTTTGTGTACATATGAGTAGTATCAAACTAGTATTTGCTGTATGTGCTATATGTGGCCGTCGGTAGCGTAGTGGTATCGTACTCGCTTTGCAACCCGATGGTCGGTGGTTCGAATCCCCGCAGTAGCACTGGTACATTTGCCTAGGCACTGGCATCGCTAGCTCAAAGACGCTATTTGCTCAAGCAAATCTCAATTAATTCAAGATACCGCCGTTCAGACTCGGCTATAAACTGCAGGTCCCTGTACTCTTAGAACAGTTATTAATAGAGATTTCCAATGCTCCGCCCAGGGGCGACTGTTAAAATAGCCAGACAGGGAAATTATAAAATTTGCTATATACATTTGCCCAATTATTTTGGAAAGTATTTGAATGAAATGCAATTAACAAACTAACAGATGGTCCACTTCATAGGAGTCTTCTAGCATTGAATTAATTTTTAGCGTGATGAATATTGATCATCGCTCGGTGCAGAAGTTAAGGTAAGTACTGGGCATATTATGGTAGGGATGTCCCGACTGTAACCGTCCGACTAGTTATTGGTATTAATAACCTGTACCGGCAGTAACAAATTTTTGCGTGGAATATAATAATTGTAAGGGGAAACTGCAGTGCTACCCTTAGGATCTATTGTGCTCCCTACTAGCTCTAGAGCCAGTCCAATTATGGAGATAAATTTAATTATCTGGGATGGCTCTAGTGCAGTTGCGTCGTGCATCAATATTCTGTAATCACCGAAGAGGGATGCGTTGGGAAGATTCCTCCCACATTTCAAAGAACCTACAGCTGTTAGAATCTATGATGCCCATCATGCTCAAGTGTTTCCTGAGCCTGCAGTGTCCCGTAAGTAACCCAGTAAGTATCCTAAGGGAATTATTGGCCAGATCAGTGATTTTCTTGAACCTATAAAATCATAGGGAGTCCTTATCCGAGGCTTCGTTGATGTTTTCATGGAAAAGTGAATTTTACAAGGTGGGATTCCAGCCCGACGCAAAACCTCAGACCTTGAGGAAGATTTTGTTTGCTGAACACATTAGTTCACTACTCACGGATGTTTGTAGTGATCCAGGGGAGACCACGAGGAGGTCGTGTGTCAACTTGACTAAGATATGCATAAGGATCGCACTGGCATTCTCCAAGTAGAAATGCGAATACAGGAAATGCGATAGATTGGGCAGGGCTGCGCTAAACGTAAGTCCTGTGATATTTACTATAGTTGCCATGAGTCGAAGCGTGAACTCGGTGTAGGATTTGTAGTTAAAGGACGACTGCGACAACAAGTCCTCCAGTTCACCCCATTGAACGACCGGATCGCTACAATCCGAATTAAGGCGAAATTCTTCAACCTTAGCCTTAGGACGATGGGATCAAGGATCTCTTTTACGCTCAGCTTGACGAAGCGTGCGATCGCTGCCCCCGCCACGATGTTAAAATCGTGCTTGGCGATTTCAATGCCAAGGTGGGCAGAGAAGGAGTATTTGGTCCAACCGTCGGAAAATTTAGCCTACACGAGCAAACCACCGGCAACGGCATGAGGCTAATCGACTTCGCCGCGGCAAGAAACATGGTAATAAGTAGTACTAGATTGCAGCATCTTGACATCCATAAAGCAACCTGGCTGTCTCCAGATCGGTTGACTCGAAACCAAATCGACCATTTTGTGATTAACGGAAGGCATTCTTCAAGTATCTTAGATGTACGCACGATTCGGGGAGCCAATATTGACTTGGATCACTTCCTTGTTGCAGCTAAGGTTCGCATGCGTCTTTGTGCGAAAAAATCTAATCTAAGGTGCTTGAAAAGCTCGACGTCACCAAGCTGCAATCACAAAAGACAGCCAGAGACTTTGCTACTCGACTCTCGGAGCTGCTTACGCAGAACGAATCTCAACTCGACGATATATGCGCGGAGTGGAAAAATATTTCCGACTCGTTGCGTACCGCTGCGGATGACATTATTGGCCCCTGTCGTCCGCTTCGCAACTCCTGGTACGATGACGACTGTCACGCGGCAACTACAGAGAAAAACGCGGTCTACCAGGCAACACTGCGAACAGTTACTACGCGGACTCTTGTGGAGCGCTACAAAGAAAAGAGGCGAGCAGAGAAATGTATCTTCAGGCGCAAGAAAAGAGAGGCGGAGAGTCGCGAGTGTCAGGAAATGGAAGAGATGCATGACAGAAATATGGCCCGAAAATTTTATCAAAAAGTAACGCGCCTTACTCAAGGTTTTAAGACCGGGGCCAGTTCCTGCAAAGACGCAGTAGGGAATCTAGTAACAGACGTCCAAAGCACGCTTAGTGTATGGAGAGATCACTTTTCGAAGCTGCTTAACGGTGACAGCAGTTCAGCCAACACGGAAAGTGGTCCAGAAGAGACAATCACTGACGATGGAATTATCGTCTCACCGCCCGACTATACCGAAGTCAAAACAGCCATCCAGCGGCTCAAAAACAACAAAGCTGCCGGTGCTGATGGCCTACCAGCAGAGCTGTTTAAGGCTGGCGGCGAGGAGCTCATGAAGCGCATGTACCAGCTCCTATGCAGAATATGGTCGGAAGAATGCATGCCGAGTGATTGGAATCTAAGCGTTCTTTGTCCAATACTTAAGAAGGGGGATCCAACGATCTGCGCCAACTACCGTGGAATCTCTCTACTTAACATCGCATACAAGGTCCTTGCCAGTATCCTATGTGAATAATTGAAGCCAACCGTCAACCAACTGATTGGACCTTATCAGTGTGGCTTCAGACCTGGTAAGTGCACCATTGACCAGGTATTCGCAGTACGGCAAATCCTGGAGAAAACCCTGAAAAAGCAAATCGACTCACACCACCGATTTCAAAGCCGCCTTTGACAGCATTATTAGGTGTCACTTGTACGCTACTAAGTCTGAATTTGGTATCCCTGCAAAATTAATTAGGCTTTGCAGAATGACGCTACAAACCACTTCCAGCTCGGTGCGAATTGGAAAGGACCTCTCCCAGCCTTTTGATACCAAAAGAGGTTTCAGACAAGGTGACATTCTATCTTGCGATTTCTTCAACATTATGCTGGAAAAAATTATACGTGCAGCAGAGATCCATCGCACTGGCACGATATTGGGGCAAAAGAGTGTCATGTTACTGGCGTATGCCGATGATATCGATATCATTGGTCGCAACAACCGCGCCGTATGTGCTGCATTTTCCAAGCTTAATGAAGAAGCAAGGCGAGTGGGTCTTGCGGTGAACGAGGACAAAACAAAATAACTCTTGTCGACACAGAAGCCCTCTCAGCGTCTTGGGCAACATGTAACTGTCGATAGCTACACCTTCGAAGTAGTAGAGGATTTTGTCTACCTAGGAGCCAGCATAAACACCAAAAACAACGTCAGCCCTGAGATCAAGCGTAGAATTACTCTTGCCAACAGGTGCTATTTTGGGCTAAGTAGGCAATTGAGAAGTCGAGCCCTCTCTCGCAGGACGAAAACAACTCTTTATAAAACGCTCATAATACCCGTCCTTATGTATGGCGCAGAATCATGGACGATGACGAGCAATGATGAGCGAGTCTTAGGAGTTTTCGAGAGAAAAATTTTACGAAAGATCTTTGGTCCCTCTCGCGTTGATGGTGAGTACCGTTTGCGATGGAACGACGAGCTGTATGAGCTATACCGCGACACCTGCGTTGGCTAGGTCATGTGGCGAGAATGGATGATGATGCTCCAGCGAAAAAAGCCTTCGAATCGGTGCCCACTGGTGGTAGGCGCGGAAGAGGGAGACCTCCTCTGAGATGGAAAGATCAAGTTTCTATTGACCTGGCTAGGCTTGCTATTTCCAACTGGCGTCAGAGCGCGCAAAACAGAAACGACTGGCGAAGGCTTCTGGATGCGGCCAAGACCGACCCACGGTTGTAATGGCCAATTGATGATGATGATGATAAGATCATAGGAGCTGAGGACCTGCTTGGACTGTCGTAAACCAGTCGTGCCAATCCAGTTTGAGTGTCGTCTGGATCCCTCTTCTTCTCGTAGCGGCTGTATGGTGTTTCTGCCAATACCACAAATGGGTCCTATTAATTTTCTCGCAGCACCGTTTCTTGCCAGCTTGTCACCATTTCCCGTGGAAATGGGAACGGTACAATTTGTGCAGGACTTAGCGATATTCTGCCATATTGACTTTAGAAATTGCGAATTGTTCTAGTTGCGTTGATCCAATCAGAATAATATTTGCCTTATCATGATGAAATAGTTCGATAAATAGAAGATGTCCTATACTCTTTCTGGCTTGGCCCATCAAAATTCAGAATGCTTTGGAATTTTATTTCAGTCCTTAATGTTTAAGCTCGTTACAAGCTCAGGTACAGTTACTGATATGGCCTCCAAAAACAATTCATACGTCAATTGCTGGTTTTTACAAAAATGTTGATAGCTTCGTCTAATAACATATTACAAAGCAAAGAAAGAAAAAAACACGAGTGTCGGAACAATTTTCGCATCATATTTTAAGTGGAAACACTTTAGGGCTTGCTCAACTCTTTTGGTTGACAGATAGACACCGAATACATTCCCACTCACACACATTGCATACTAAAGAGTTGTTATCCGGTTGACAGAGTTACGACGTGGCCCACATGACACCGGGTCCTGTTGCCAGATGTACTGCCCCCATTATGGGCCATATACATATGTGTGTAGTTACACACTCGGAGTACTTGCAGTCAAGTGTTATGCTTGAAAAGCGCTGACAAGGGTTTTTGACACAAATTCGCGTAGTTTTTCAGTTTTGACACATGTCACTCAAAACACTTCTTGCCACACACTCCCTCAGCCACACAATCCCTCACACTCCTCATAGGTGTAGCCCGTGTTATTGGTGTTGTTGTTGTTGTTGCTGCAAGTGACAAATGACTTATGCCAACGTTTATTATTATCCTCCCAACGGGCGCCTGTTCGGACTCCTTGTTAACCCTTGCTTGCACCTCTCCCCCCCCACACACACACACACACATGCGTGGCAGAATGCGTTAATGCCTAATAAATAATAAAAAACTCAAACCACTTGGCGTCTCTAAAGTGTGCCTTGGTTGTCGTAGTCAGTGTTTCGTTACCCAGTCCATTGTTCCCTTCCAAATCCCTCTTAGCCCACTGCTTTGTACGGCTCTGAGGCTGGCGCTGAGGTTGACAAATGTGTCAGAATGCAAATCCGCAACAATTAAAAGAAAAATCAACACAAAAGCGTCAACTGACGACAACTTTGTCGCTTTACCTCCGTTACCTCCTCGTTTGCCCGCTTGCCCTTTGGGCTTTTGGCCTTTAAAGTGCTGCCCACCATACACTTGGCTCCGTAGAAGCCCGACGCCGCCGCCACCGCCACCTTTGCTCATCGCCCTGGCTCTGCTTGCCGTTTACTTTTTCTGCCACTTGAATTATTTGCACAAAATCTTGTTGCATGGATTTCCAAATGTTAAGTGTCGGCGTTGGCCTCTGTTATGCTGACTTCTGGTTCTTGTTCTTATTTTTATACCCTGTACCGGGCGACAGAACATTTACATTTCAGTTATTATATCTACGTCAAAAGATAGATAGTATCTATGAGTTTGAGGCTTACAGCTACCTTAAAAAAAAGCGAAAAAGCAGATTTTTGTTTTTTAATTCTGGGATTCCTTTAGAAAGTCCTTTTCCGTTTCCATAATAATTTCAGAGGTCCTCCTCTATTTTGCGATCAAATTATAAATCTATCTAAGATAGTAGCACCAAAATTGGTAGGCAGACGAATGTGAGCATAACAACGAAAAAATGTTGACTTATTTTTCGAAAGAAACGCCTCGGCACTCTGTTCATGCAAAATTTTTTCCTTCTCTATTCATTTTTTTTTTGGGAAATTCTACTCAGGGTATTCCACTGTCGTGCAGCGTTCCGACTGTTGCAAAATTTCGATGTTGTTTTAGACTGCACATAATTGTCAACAACAACAAAGTCGGGGTGTTGCGTCGCGGTCGGGAAGGGCATATTGACGTAAGGCTGTAAGGCAGCAACTGTCTGTAGAGTCCCATTCAGTCAGCCAGTCAGTTACTCAGTCAGTCAGTCAGTTAGTGCCTTAAAACATTAGTCAATACTTGAGCTTTTTGTTTGTTAAAGAATTGCTTTTAGGTTATGTTTTAATTGGCTCGGTTTATTATTTGTATTTCTTTTAAGTACTATTAGAGTTTGGGGGACATAGGGTTAACCGCTTAGTGGTTGTCATATGCACCTTAACTTTTTTCCTGGTTCTGCATGGAGACTCAGGTATGCGATATTGTTCGGAAACTGTTTTTGAAAACTTAGCTTAAACTAAAAAAGTTAAGGAAGCTTTTCCAAACGTTTAAAGTGTTAGACCTACATATTTTAATTAAGGAGAAAGCAGTAACGCAGTAACGGTAGATTCTGGTTTACAATAAAATTAAATTATTTATTTTAGTAAGATTTCTGGTCCCAACGAATTAATTCTTTTCGCTTTTGATTGGCAAAATCCTCATCTGATTCTGTTGTTTTGGGAGTCGGCACATGGATGTTCATTTAAAAAATTAATTTTTCGTTAGTAGTCAGTCAACTTCCGAAATAAACGTTTTTAGCGTCTTCTAGCCTGGGACATTTGATTTAATTTTAGGGTCACGCTCGTCACGGCCACGAGCAACACAACTGTGGTAATATCTTACGGTTTCCTTTAAAAGTTACTGATGTTCCGGTTAATAATACCATATCTCACAGCCAGAGCCAAATTGAACCATCTTGGGCAATGGAATAAAATCAGCCTTAGATGGATCGCGAGACAATAAGATGGTGGATCTAAGGCAGACCATGCAGTTGGTCCAGTTGCTATAACTTGGATTGGGTCAAGAAAGTATACCAATGGGGTAAGTATTACGCTTAACATAATTCACGATAAAAACAATGCCCAGCTTCTACATATTAGACGGCGCGATCCCAGCAGACTGCAGTGTCGAAGAAATTAGTAAGGCGCTTCTATCGCTAAAATTGGGTAAATCTACAGGAATCGACAACCTAGCAGCAGAAGTTTTAAGGCCCGAAAACAATGTCTCTAAAGCTGCATCCTTTATTTGTCAAGGTGTGGAACACGGAACATATGCCGACAGAGTGGAAAGAAGCTGTCATCGTTAAGGTCCCTTAAAAGGGAGACATGAAAAAATTCACTAACTGGAGAGGCGTATTGCCGCTGCCGACAATCAACAAAATTTTCACAAAAATAATTTTGAACCGTATCGTTCAGCCACTGAACCATTTGATTCGACGTAATCAAGCCGGGTTTCGTAAACACCATACGAATGATTATTGAGCAATCGTTAGAACTCAACTCCAACTTGTATCTTACCTTCATCGACTTTGAAAAGGCTTTCGATGCCCTTAAACGTGCATGTGTGTGGAAAGCTGTTGAAACAAGAGGCATTCCGTCAAAAATTGTTAACATAATTAAAGGCAGCTATGATGATGCTACATGTCGGGTGTTACACAATGGCGCACTAAGTGACCCATTGGTTCTATCCATAACGGCATTGGATGCGGTGTTGGAAACCCTGGATACTGAAAGATATGGAATCAATTGGGGTATAAGAGATAAATTATCCGACCTATGCCGACGACGTGGTTTTTATGACGTACAAACATGCTAATATGCAAGCCCAAATATCTAATGTTGCGGAAGAATGCTGTAAAGTTGGTCTAAAGATTAATACCGCTAAGACTAAATCTATGCGCATCAATACACGTAATGATGCCCAGCTAGCTGTAAATGGTACGAATGTTGAAAACGTTAAAAAATTTGAATATCTAGGCAGCATAGTAACAACAGATGGGGATACTAAAGAAGATGTAGCCAACAGGCTACGTCAAGCTAGATGTGCATTCGCTAATCTTAAGAACATTTGGCGTTCGACAGCTTTACAACTGAAGACCAAAATGCTTGCATCAAAAGCGTGCTGTTGTACGGATCTGAATCGTGCCGCAATTGCACAAAAACTGCAAACCTACATGAAACGATGCCTCCGGTAGATACTAAAAATCTGGTGGCCAGAACGATGCGTAACGAACGGTTGTCGGAAATAACTAAGCAACAGCCGATCGACAAACAAGTATGGCTGGCTCTTAGAATATTTATTGTGTTGTCAATTAAATGTTGTAAATAGAGGGAACAAACCCACCTTCATCAATGCTATTAGAGAAGAGGTATTAGACCTTACTCTGGCCAGCAACTCCCTGTCGGGCCTTATAAGTATCTGGAGGGTAACAAATGAGGCCACACTTTCAGACTATCAGCACATCAGGTTTGACTTGCCGGGGCAGTTAGAGTTAAGGCAGAGGGTTTTCAATCCCAAGAAGACCAACTGGATACTTTTTCAGACACTGGTCGAACATGCGGTCGACTCTTTAGTCTCCAACATCAACTCGGTAGACGAGATTGATTTGGCTGCTAACCAGCTTGAAGATGTGCTGATCTCCTCTTTCCAAGCCAGTACAGTTGAGCGCTCTTACCAGTCGAAACGTGAGGTTCCCTGGTGGAATGCCAACCTAACGGCTAAAAGGAAAACTGTTAGGAGACTCTTTAATAAAGCTAGGAAAACCAAACAGTGGGATGAGTACAAGGCTGCTCTCACTGATTACAACAAGGACATTAGAAATTCTAAAAGGGAAACCTGGAAGAACTTCTGCAATAGTGTCCAAAACCTAACAGAAGCGGCTAGACTTCAACGAGTCATGGCCAAAGAGTCCTCAAACGGGGTAGGTCTGTTGAGCAGGAGTGATGGCTCCTTCACTTCAGACCGTAAGGAAACATTGGAGCTCCTTCTCCAAACACACTTTCCAGGCTTTTCAATCTGCAATGGAGATGCCCAACTCTCAGATTGGATTGAGCCAAACTTCCGAGGGGCTGCCAGAATATCTGGTACAATATTTGATGCCGACAAAGTCAGTTGGGCAATTGGCTCCTTTGAACCTTTCAAGGCACCTGGTGGTGACGGAATTTTTCCAGCACTTCTCCAGAAATATCTGGATTTCATTCTGAACCCACTGATTTGTCTGTTTCGAGCAAGCTTTGACTGGGGATACATACCTCACTCTTGGAGGAGAGTTCGGGTGGTTTTCATCCCTAAATCTGGCAATAGGCCAAAAGATAAGCCCAAGTCATACAGACCAATCAGTCTAACATCATTCCTTCTGAAAACAGTAGAGAGGCTTCTCGACCTGCATATCAGAAACAAACTGCTAGTCACGACCCCGTTGCATCCAATGCAGTTTGCTTATTCCAAGGGGAAGTCAGGGGTTGCCATACACCACCTAGTCAGAAAGATTGAAAGCGCTTTTGACTCCAAGAACATAGCTTTGTGCGCCTTCCTGGATGTCGAAGGAGCTTTCGACAACACTGACTTTGGTTCTATCTCTAGAGCGCTGGCACGTAGAAACATAGAACCACACGTGATCGCATGGATCGAATCCATGCTCCGACAGAGGGACATAACTGCATCTCTAGATGCAGCAGTCAGCATAAGAGCTGTAAAATGTTGTCCACAAGGAGGTGTGTTATCTCCCCTGCTATGGTCTCTCGTGATCGATGAACTGTTAACTAAGCTGACAGTGCTTGGTTATAAAGTCATTGGCTACGCAGATGACCTGGCTATCATAGTGACGGGTAAATATGAAAACAGCATCATAGAGATGATGGACAATGCTCTTCAGATAACCCTGAACTGGTGTCTAAGCGAAGGGCTTAACATCAATCCCCTGAAAGCTGTGATTGTTCCCTTCACGAAGAGATACAACATTAGGCTTCGGAACCTCGTTATAAATAACACTGAGGTGGAGTTTTTAGAACAGGTCAAATATCTAGGTGTGATCCTAGACAAGCGACTCAACTGGAACTCCCACTTAGAACAAGTGCTCTCCAAAGCTACTCGAGCCATGTGGGCTTGTAGGAAATTCTTTGGCAACACTTGGGGCTTCAGCCCAAATATTATAGAATGGATATACCGTATGATGGTACGGCCTATCGTCACATATGCAGCCCATGTGTGGTGGCTCAAGACGCAGCAAAATGTGGCCATTAAGAAGTGCAGCAAGGTTCAAAGATTAGTATGCCTATCTCTCTCGGGAGCTATGCGTACCTGTCCAACAGCTGTCATGGAGTCAGTCCTTGGACTTACACCACTGCACATTTTCATCCAAAAGTCAGCCATGCAGAGTCTACTGCGTATCCAGATCACATCTGGTCTCTCAGCAAGCGACACTGGTCATGCCGCACTTATATATTCCCTTCCTGACGTATTCATCTGCTCTAGATCAGATCTTATGATCACGGAACTATTTCATAACAAGAAATTTAGATCTCTTCTCCCAAGTCGGGAGACTTGGGCTGATGGCAGCCCCTGTGGAAACCTCCGGTAGCAACAATGGTTCACGGATGGGTCCAAAACGGAGCAGAGTGTAGGTGTTGGAGTCGTTGGGCCCAACACCAGAATCTCTTGTGCAATGGGCATCTGGCCCAGCATCTTTCAAGCAGAGATTCATGCCATAGAGATCTGCGCTCATAGTATTCTATAGCCAAGCTGCTATTAGGGCACCATCATCATGGAGCATGTCCTCCAGGATGGTCAAAGAATGCCATATTTACCTCCAAACCCTGTCCTCCCGGAACAAAGCCGTGCTATGTTGGGTACCTGGACACTTAGGAGTGGATGGTAACACGATCGCTGACGATCTAGCACGACAGGGTGCCTCCACCCTGACCACTGCCCCTGCGCCCTACTGTGGTATTGGTTGGTCCACAATCAAAACTATGGTAAACAAATGGGCTGCAGGAGAACATAGGAGATACTGGTTCTCCTTACCGGGGTTGCGTCAAGCAAAAGCGCTTATCAAACCCCTGGATATAATCAAGACAAAAGGTCTTGGCAGAGAGGACTTAAAACTCCTGGTAGCTTACCTATCTGGCCACCACACTGTTAGATACCATCTTCAGAAAATTGGCCTATCGGACTCTTCAGAGTGCAGACTCTGTCTCGAGGACGATGAAACCACCAGACATATTCTCTGTGACTGCCCAGCGCTGGTATGGGACAGAGCCTGTCACTTAGGAAAGGAACGGATTTGTCCCTTCCATCTTAGGTCAATACCAACAAAAGACCTACTGCTATTCATGCGGAAAGCGGAAAGTCTTTTGCTTTAATTTACGGGTATGGTACAAAAGATCTTCTGGTCGCAGTGCCCCCTCTTTTTGAGGAACCCATAGGAGGAAAAAAAAAAAAAAAATGGTTGGCTGGGTCACACCCTACGTTAACCTTTCGACGAATTGGCATATAGAGCACCGGAATGGAACCCCCAGGTCAGAAGGAACCGTGGACGTCCAATAAGTACATGGCGAAGATCAATAGGGAGGGAGACGAACAAATCTGTGAATCGCGAACTTCGAGCAAAAGCGCGAAATAGAAATAATTGGAAAATATTTGTAGATAGACTAAGTTCTTAAGTTTTTATATATTTATAACTAGTCACTGCACTGCAGACTCAGGAAGCACGTGAGTAAAATTTTTGTACTCGAACCCATGTAGGTTTTGTGAAGATGTGAGGAGCAAACCTTCCAATTCATACTTGAAGGCTGCTTTCCCACACTAAATTATTATTACGCCTGTAATTTTGTTTGCTGAAACTAGTTTATTACAAAAAGGAGCAGTTTAAGCATCTGACAGAAATTGACAGTCAAGTGTTACTTTTTTAGAAATGAGACTAATGACCGGTTAGCTAAAAGAATGTGTTCGTGAGCTGGCTGACTTTTTCAGAGAAGTAATTAAGTTTTATTTCTCAATATAATCAGGGAGTCGCTGATGCCTAGCACTAGGACTGTCTTCAGATGACGTGAAATGGGATCGAGGCATAAGTTTTTCTATGTATGCGCTAAGTCTGAATCTGATATCAGGGTTGCATCAAAAACACATATATTTCGATCCCAGAGCACGACAGACAAATATTAGACTCTAGACCGATTTTTAGAGTTTGTTTACTTTAACCTCGAAAAGGGAAAGTTACTGCTGCCTCAATCCAGTGGCATATTCCCATGGATAACGGTATGACAACTCAGTAATATGTAATTTTATTATAAGGGAGTTCATAGCCACATTCTCATTAGCAATGTTTTCACATTGTGTGCAACAGTGTGGCACAAACGGGAAATGACAATGCAAGAATGCAGAGTAGCTGCATTGGGCTTATGCTCCATGGATGCGTTCCAGGAAAAACGGCGTAGAATTAGCAGGCAAAAACTTGATGGGTCACGTGAGGAAAACGTGGAACATAATCCTAAAAAACAGTTGAAGCATTGAATTATTACCTTCTGTTCCACTGCCTGAACTTAATATTGCATTCCGAATTCCTAACGCCTAACAAGATTGACGCTAGTTCGCCCTATTATAATATGGTTTAATATCTCGCACTATGTTCTTCAGGGACCGTAGAAGCAATTATACGAGGTTTATATCAAAAAAGGTACTATATGTCTCTACCAAGATAAGCAGAATTGGCAATCATGTTATAAAAACTTATTGGACAACATATTCTTCAATGGACAATCAAATCTCAGATTTAGTATGAGCATCGCACAAAAAAAAGCTATACTAAACAAATTAATTCTGGTGGTTGTAGATATAAAAGGAACTTGATTCCAACGACTTTTATTTTATAAATATCAAATAAAAGACTCATGTTTTTGTAAATTTTTTCATGCGAATATCAATACATTTATACATTATATTATGATATTATAATTGTCAGATTCCTTTAAAAAGTAAATAATTATAAATAATTTAGTATACTCGAGAGCTCGAGTATCGATAATATCTTATAAAGCTTATTGTTTATTAGAATTAAGGAAAACTAAAAAAACTAAATAAAAAAAAATATTAAAAAAAACAAGAATAACTAATTTTTAGTTTTTAATATAATATAATGTGTGAGACGTTACAAGAGATGGCCACCTCAACGGCGGTGTAACGCCCGAGAGAGAAGTGCAGAGCGGCTAAAAAGTTTGTGCTGATAAACAATCTAATCAAGGATTTCAATTATTGCAAGCAACTATTGTATCATTAACACCTTAAACATTATTTAATAAAACTGATGGCTATAAACCATCTTACATAATGCATTTAGCTACTTAAAGAGATTTACTTCCTTGTCCCATATAATGGAAGTGTCCGATACAAACTTGGCCCCGGGAAACCGACTAGATCTCGATGGCCTTGAACATCATCTCCCTTTGGTTGAAAAACCCCTGTTTATTTTTTTTTTTGTTTACTTTGACTTAATATCGGCGTACACTGTTTTAAATAATGTTTTTACTAAATGTTCTGCACGATATTAAAATTTAATTATTTTTGCAAACACGCGTTCCCTATCAACTCCTGCCATAAATTCGCAGGATGTCCCAAATTGCTGGTAGGAGTAGCTCGGTGACAGGGGAATAGTAAAAACAATTTTTAAAAAATGTGAAACATTTGGGGAATAATTTGTTTTTTGCACTCTAATATGCGTTGATGCGTTGAGGATTGCAGGCATGTTCAAAGGAAATGATCCTCAGTAAATCATAGGTTGAGATTTTTTGGAGCAGTTAACGTTTCGGGATTGATTGGGCTCATGTGATTCTACAAAAAAAAACTTTGCCATTTTGTTTAGTTTTTTTAGCTTCTATGGTTGGCCTCTGAGATATGGAAGTTCATATCGGTAGATGGATATGGCTCAATCGTTATTTGTATAAAATTATACAAAATGGTTGCTTATGTGGTTTTTTATGTGCGGCCCGAAAAAGAACCCAACCTTTTCGCAAACAGCGATAAAAAAATAAAAAATCTTTATAAATCCACACATATTATTTATTCGTAAATTTTCCTTCGATTACGGTTATTTGGCCACCATTTTTTACCTAATTCAAGTAAATACTTTCTTCATCCTTATGGTCACCATTGCTGCTTATTGGTTCGGATAGAATAAGAGACGCACAAACAGTGCGGTTTGGTTGGTTGATTAGAGTTTCGATATAGTAATCGACCACAGCGTATAATAATTCTTGTGGTTTCATAATGCTAACCACACACAGACAACCCCTGACGTGTGTTTTGCGCATACGCACACCACCACCAACAACACCAACAACAATATGATCAACGCCACCACCAAGTGGCTTAAGCAGCCCTTTATAATATATATTATATAGTACATATATATTACTTTTTGTTTTTGTTGTCGCTAATATAAACCGCAAAATAAAGTAGGGTTGGTTAGTTGTGGGATTGCCTGGTTGGTGGGATATTAATGCCGCCAGGCCAGGCCACTAATCGAAAGTAAAAAGAAACTCCGCCCTGGAACAAAAAAAATGAAAAAAAAAACCGAGAAAGGGGGCGTCTTACATTGCACACGCCACTCATGTGGTCACAATTTTTCACTCAAAGGCGCCTCTAGGTGGGTACCCAAAAACGTTTTGAGAAAAATATTGGTACATCTTCAGCCGCAAATGGCAGCCACAAAATTTTACCACACGCGCTATGCTTACCATATAACAATTGCCAGCTCGCTCTTATCCTGTGTATCACCCTAGCTAGCTATCTCGCTCAGTGTTCCAGTTATTTGGCAACATGCGAAACCAAGGAACCCACCATATGAGGTTTGAGATGTGGGGAGGCGGCTGGTGTGGGGTGTTGCAGAATTAAGGTGCTGCCTGGTATTTGCTACATTTTTCGTGCCGTTTCTGACCAGCCAAATAACTTGAGGTTGGCGTGCTTATTTACCACGTTGAGATTTTTTGCTTTGAGTCAATTCCAAGACATGGCCGTCACATCTTAGGGGTTGCTGACAAGAGAGAGCGCCCAAAATAAGAAAAAAAAGACAAACAAGAAAAAAACATAAAGAAAAAAGCAGCTGAGCGCGACAACGCTCAAGTCAAATGTCTACGTAGTCTAAGGAAATTTCCCATTCGGCTTGAGGAGTGAGTGCGTGGGGCGCACAAATCTCCTGCTGCTACAGCTTCCAGCAGAATTTTGTGCTCAAACGATTTTTTTTGCTAGCCCCACTCTTTTCCAGGCACAGTCAGTTAGTCACTTGGTCGTCGGTCGGGCCCTCCGCGAAGGTGTTGCGCTCCAGAAATTGAGCGCATTTTTTTTTTCACCACCAGAAGCAACTTGAAGACGTCGTTGCGGCGTTCCTGCTTGTGGTGTAGTTGACGTTTTCTGGTTTTGGTTACGGTTTGGTTTGGTTTTGGCTTGGCTTTGGTTGGTTTGGTTTTTCCAATTCTGTGGAGTTTTTTTTCCGGAGAATGCTGCTGCTGCGCCGTCGCGTCGACGCTGTCGTGAACGTTTCGTTTGCGATTCGTGGCAAAATGCAGCGTCGCAGTCGCTGGTGATGCCGCAGTCGCTGCTGGTGGCTGCAGCTTTTTTGGATGCGGTATAGAGCACACCACAAGCAAAAACCACTGCTACTGGTTCTCGTGGTAAATGTTAAGCCAAGAAAAAGAATTATATACCGCGCATCGTTTCTGGAATACGAAAAAACGGAGAAAATAAAAATGTACTGTCAGAGGCGGCTATCTAAGGCGGTTGGGGTGACGTCGACGTCATCGTCGTCGCCGTCGTCGCGTTGTCGTCGTTGTTAGCGTCGCAGCTACTACTGGGCGGCAATTATACGAGTCTCCGAGTGCCTGCTCCAAAATGCCGCCCTCGCCCCCGCCCCAACCCAATGCCATTTGTACCTCTTTGCCAATGATTATGATGATGGCTGCCGCTGCTGTTCCTCTGTTCCTGTTGCAAGTAGCTGCGACCCGTAGACATTGCCGCAGCCGCAGAGACCGCCGCAGCCGCAGACGCTGCTCGTAGTGGTCGCGTTCATGGTTACCACAAAAAATAGTTTAATATCTTCGTGTCGTTTGATTCGATCGCCAGCCCAGCCCAGAGACAGCTACACAGTTAGTCAGTCTTTCAGTCAGACTTATATCAGTTTGGCCCGTAAACTCCATTTAATACTCTTTCTTTCCGTGCGCTCGTCAGTCGCCATTTTGAAAATTCACAAGATGTGTTTTTAAACGGTTGTGTCGGTGCATTTACGTATGTTTTGTATATGTATGTGTGTATGAGTGTGTGCGTGTGGAATGTTTCAAAATGTTTGTTTATACAAAATTATAAATCAAATTTTTTTAACGGTGCATTTGTGATATTTTCAAGTGTTTTTTTTTTGAGCTTTGTGAAAAATGCTTAAAATACGCTAAGTCAAAGTATTTATTAATGATATATCATAAGATATTAAAAAAGATATATGCATATATCTATATATACATCAGTAAAACACATATAACTGGCGGAATTCCTGTGCGTATCGGCGTTCTTTTCTATATAAAAAAATGTAAGTTGATTCGCAGAAACGTTGTGATCATATTTTTATTCAGCTTCTAAAGTGCGGGAATAAAGTCCTTAAATTTTGTGAAACGCTTACTCTGTCTCTTAAAACCAGCAAGTTTTGGTGTCGACTCTAAAAAAGTGATTATTTCGACACCATAGGCGAAGATTTGAAGACATTACTCAGTGAAGATTCGTAGCAAATGCAAAATAGCTTAAATTGCTCATATTGGAAGATATGCAGGTATTTCAAATTGTTAAAATTTTGTGAATTTATCACAAGGCAGTTGTACTGCCAAGAATTGAATCGTTTAAAGAGTGCATTGAGTAAGAAACGGTAAGAATATAACTGTTTGCTTCCTCATGACAATGCATGTTTCTTAAATGCTCATATGTTCAAAATTTAAAAGTTTTTAGGGGTGGGTGGATTAAAAATACTTTACTTCAAAACGTATATCAATGGAAACGGCTAAAACACAATCGTTATCTTTATCAAGCTGTTTTGCCTACTTACGTGGGCCGTCCCAGAGTTATTGTTGTTATACATTGTACAAATTATGTGAACTCAAGTGTATTCCAGCGTTTGGACGGCCACAACCCACGAATTGCTGCATCACGCATCATATCCGCCAGATTTAGAGTCCGCTAATTATTTTCTTTTTTCCAAAACAAAAATAAATTGGCTCAGTGGTAAAACACTCGTTGCTCCTTTTGAGAGAAGCGTCTCAGTTGCTATAGACCATAGCTTGAAAAAGTGTATCGAAATTTAAAATTTTTGTGTTTTAGTTGCTATGCCAGCTAATTCTGGGACCGCCCTCATATGAGCATAGCCGACAACTTCCAATATAAGACAAAAAAAAGTAGTAATATGTAGACATTCTTTGTAGAGCAAACGCGTATATTAATTGCATCTGAAAGCATCTGAAAGCATTTCCCGTCTTCTCTATGCACGCTGGGTTTATGGAGAACTTAAGAGATAGAGACAACAAATTGACGATGAATTGCAGTATTTCGGTTATATACATCTGAAAAAAGTTTCCAAAGCCTAAAATTAAAACGATGCTGACCTTTTGCTGATATAGCCCTAATATCCCCCATAATCGATTGGTCGTTTTTACTCTTACACTTTTCAATGGACATAAAAGTGTTCCCAGACATTCCAAAAGCACTTTTCCGGAATAAGTACAGTCAACTAAACCCCTTTGGTTCAAATCGCAGAAATACAAAAAGTCTCGATGTATGGTTCGATTCAATTCAAAAAACCGATTTAAATCGGAGGTTTTAAATGAAATTTTACAGGCTTTTTTGGCGTGGGTGTAAGACTCTTCTCGGGAGAACGGGTTTAAATATCAAATGTAGGTAGGTGTTTCTTACGAACAGACAGACGTACAATTTTTTTCTCAATTTTTGAGTCAATGCTAATCATTTAGCCAGATCGCGATGAAATCAGATACAAAATTTGAAGCTTTACTCGGAAAATCTCAATAAGCGCAAATCACTTTTTTACTATCGATTTTCAAGACCTTAAGATAGTTAAGGAAGGATTTTCACACAAAACGCTTCAAAAAATTAGTTCGTTTGAATTTTATTACTATGATAGAGGGTTTCGCGTTCACTTCATATCGCCTGTGTCGAGATACTTCGAATAGCATGCGACAGTAAATTTTCCGTTTACAGTCGTAACATACCGAATATAATATCCCCTTTTCTGTCCCAAATATACATATATGTAGAGCATGCTTCCGACTTTGACTGACTGAGCTTGAACGTTTCAATAGATTAACAAAAACTTTAACTTGATCCATGATTTACTTTCAAATATTACATCTAGCTTTAGGCTGAACATAATACGAGCTTATTTTAATCTGAATACATTCATGTTTAGACATAACCATGCGTAGTCTAATTTTGTGGTCATCAAAATAACCAATTTAAAAACCTGTGCAACCAAACCAAATGCCCCTTGGGTACTTAAACTCAAACCGCTTCCATGTGGCCACAGATGCCGCCATTTGGTGGCAAGCTGCGTCTAGCAACAAAAAAGTGATTACAAAAAAATCAAGCGGAAGTTGTAAAAATATATTCATATGTTTTTGTCCATATGTATCACTTGTGCCTACAAGTCGCTTATGCAATGGAAAAAAGTTTAAATTAAAAATACCCACACTTTTGTATACCCTTTGCTTCCAGTAATTTCCACAATTTTCCGGCGAATGTGCCTCGAAACATGGTCAGGATTATTCGGTTTAACTTTCGCATGGAAAAATTTCAAACTCATTTATGAAAATGAAAAAAAAATATAGCCCAAATATCCGCAGCTGCTGGCTTTACATCCATTGCACGAATAAGCGACGCTGATAATGACCCATGGGCTTCAATTATTACGTCATTTGGGTCTTGAAAGCGTGTAAATGGAAATCTGCAGCAAAATTAGACGCAAAGTGGTCCTAGCAAGGTGTAATTCTAGCGAGGGATTGCGCGTCGACATTGGTCTCAACTATTTTTTACACAGAACGACCATTTTCATAGTAAGCCTGTACCACTTTTTCGCGTTGTTCGATTGTAAAAGGATCCATGACTAAATTTGAGAAGTTTTGAAGAGCATCCACTTGGGACGGGTATGTTCCGATTTATGAGTGTTTAACAACGAAACCAACAGATAGTCCACCCTGTATTATAGGTATTTTCACAAGCAGATGTACAAAAGCGCCTGATTTCTGGGAAAAAATGAACCCTTAATTGTTAAACGATTAAATTTATGACTGTTGGTAACAAATGACAATTAAGAAATAACGAATGTTATTTACAACAAACAAATAATATAACGCCAATATCGATCAAACTTTGTGGTCGTCGAAAAACGTCGTTGTATAAGGTTTTTGAGAGAGCTTTTTGTGGTCATATAGCCTCCATAGGAACGATCGGCCGAAAATAAGTTTTTAGTGCATAATATTTTGTTTATTATTATATTATTTCTTTGTTTGTTTTAATCCAAGTGTTTCTTATGAAGTTTAAAAAAATAAAAAATACATTTTTTATCTATTTTTCGCAATACAAAAAAAAATGTTTGTACCGTAAATCGAATCCGATTAATTCATTCCACTACTTTTTTGCAAGTGAAATCAAATCGAATTGGCAAAATAGTTTAAAAAGTGCACGTAACAAAATAAACTTAAATAATTTTTTAAATATTCTTTGATATTCCTGGATTCTATCTATGCCACTTTCAAGTAGATATTTATTGATAATTATTTTAAATTATTTTGTTTTCTGATTCAAACCCAAAAAGGCATGCACAATTTAAAACGATTTTTTGGTATACGCACGAATACTCACATATGCATAACTGGTTCATGTCTTGCATTCAAAAATTATCCCTCGTAATAGAAATAATTAGGTCGCGAATCGGACTCAAACTAAAAAAAAATCGTTTTGGTGAAATTGGGAGTACCAGAGATGTAGTTTCAAAACGAATCCGAATAAAATATTCGAATAAAAAATTTTCCGAAGCACGGCCAAAAATATGGTACGAGTAAGTGGAACAGTTTTTTTTGATAATTGGTATATATATTTTTCACGTATTTACACGTAATCATTTCTGGGCCCTTAATTATTCGCATTGTTATTTTATGGGCTCTAAATCATAATCATTTTAAGTTCTAAGACAATCGAATGAGGGCTTGGAAATATTACGAATCCCACTTGGGCATCATATCATTCCCGCTTATCCATATATTCCATATAAAAAATATGTATAACTGCCCAAGTGTTTTTAAAAAACTCTAACAACTTCAGCAAAATGATAAGCAAGACAAAATGCATCGGTTTAGCCATCCATCTATCTCTCCGTCCGTTAGTGTGTTTGTCCAAAAAAGATACCGTATTAATAATGCAAGTTTTGCATTAAGCTGGCTTATTTGCCAAGTTACAAAATTTAAACTCTACTATTTTTTTAAAATCAATTTGGAACTTTCAGAGATTTTGGCAAAAATTACAAAATTTAATCTTTTTGTATCCTGTACCGTATGGTACAAAGGGTATATTAACTTACAGAAGGAGACGTCGGAGACCCCCCAAAGTTGCCCAAAGTATCAGGTCGATATACCCTTGTCCGTCTGATCGACTGTCCGTCTGTATGAAGGCCTGATCGAAAAGATTGTAAGAGCTAGAGCAACCAAATGTTCATATGAAATGCCTTATTATGCCAAGGGAGACAAGTTTATTTTATTTTTTTCGAGGTGTTTCGGAGGACCTCGAAAAAAACAGAAAGTTTAAGATGGATAATTCGTTTGTTTATGAAGATATCTTAACCAAAAAAACGTTTTTTGTACAGACTTCGTTGCATTTCGATTGTTTCGAAGATATCGTAATCAAATCTCACATTCGAAAGTTCTTTATAGTTCCCAAGCACGGTACCAAATTTGATGAAAATCGGTTGACTGTATCACAATGCCCCCATGGGACGGATCGATCGAAAAAACGTTTTTGGGGCAAGATTCGTCTGTTTTTCGCTTGTTTATGAAAATAGCGTAACAAAACTTGACAAATAAATATCTTTTTGCAATGTGGTGGTACAGGGTATCCCGAAGTCGCCGACATTAACGTTCGCCATATTTTCGTATAGGATTTGTATAGATGGTTAGATTCATTCAATAAATGCTATAATATAGTCGATAAGTTCCGACTGTAATCAAACTGTTTCTTTGAGCTACTTTTCCATATTCATAATAAAATTTAAGTTTGTTAGAGATTAGGTTAGGATCCGCCAGCCGACAGAATTGAATATTTTCTTTTTTATAATACTCATGTGATGCCTGAGATATTGTGTTGGTGTCGGTGGTAAGAAATAAGGATTTCATACTGAAAGAGGTGTGATAAAACCATATTTATAGCATTTTTATATAATATTTTGATATAAGACTTATATTACGATTATCGGGGTTCTCTGCATCGCTCTAGATGATATTTTCCCATGTACGAGGCTTAGATATAGAAACAGATCAGTTGGATCAGATCCATTTTTGTTGTATACAAAAAGCTCAACTATGTATTATCGTATTTCAAAGAGATTATCAAAGTAAAAAAAATTATAATTGTGTAGAATATTTCATAGTCGCAAGTCCAGGTACTCAATGGCAGTAACTTGAATCATATGGAGATACACACTATAGGATATATGCAAATATGTGTGTGCGTTTGTATTTGTATGAGTATTGTTGATTTTTTGGTGGCCAAACACAAATGGGAAACATCTGGCACATTTGTGTGGCAAACGTGAAACTTTGTATTTTTTCAGTTATTCAGTTAATATTTTTTTTATATATGCATGTGCTTATATGCTATATATATATATATAAATATAAGTATGTAGGTATGTACTTTAGTAGTATATGATTTTGCATGACGGGCACAGGATTGTTCTTAGTTGACGAAGCAGCTGTTGTTGCTGCTGCTGCTGCTGCTGCTCCTGCTCATCATAATCATTATGGGAATAATAATTTTTAATATTTAATTGAGTTCCATTGCCGTTCATTGGCTTAAATGCAAATTGTGCGCAAAAGTGTGCGGTCGTCTCTGGCCAGGCGGTCAGCCAACCATATAGACCATATAAACAGACATGTCTTAATCAAAACAGTATTAAATAATAACAAAATGGCTGAGAAAACAGAAATGCATAAAAAGTGTAGCCTACTTTTAAGGACACACGCATAGGAAACTACAAAACTAAAAAAAAAATAGTAAAAACATTTTCATTATTACAGATGACCAAGTGCGCATGTGTGTCGCGTTTTTTAACACTTAAAATCTAAAAAACAGCAAAACAAAAAAAAATCCAAGTGCTTAAAAGTTCGCCTACACAATAACGATATCGTTTTTATAACAACTACAATAATGCACATTTCTGCTGAGGTTAGTTCGACCACTTCGAATCAATCCCAACAACAACAACAGCAACAACCACAACAAGGCCCACAGCAACAACAACAACAACAGCAGCAACAAAGTTCAACGGGCAGTTCTACAAATAGCTCTACAAAGCGCCGCAATGCGGAGTCCAACAACAATAACAATAACAGCAACAACAACAACACAAAAACAAAGCCCGTGGATACCAGTCCGTATCTAACACCCGAAAATCTCATAGAACGCACCGTTGATGTCCTGTTAGCTGAACATCCCGGCGAACTAGTTAAAACTGGTTCACCGCATGTGGTAAGTGTTAGATTATTCAAAATCATATGGTATAGACAAGATAAGCAGTGGGTACTGTGTCAATTTGATAACTTCATCTTTATCCGGCAGGTCTGTACCACCTTGCCTACACATTGGCGTTCCAATAAAACGTTGCCCATTGCCTTTAAGGTTCTGGCATTGGGTGAGGTTATGGATGGCACAATAGTGACCATACGTGCCGGTAATGATGAAAATTTTTGCGGTGAACTAAGAAACTGTACGGCAGTTATGAAGAATCAGGTGGCCAAATTTAATGATCTGCGTTTCGTTGGACGCAGTGGACGAGGTAAGTGTACAATTCCTATGAGCAGAGAGTAGTTTTAAAAAATCTTCCAAAACATACCTGTGGTGCATTAAGACTTACGCAAGTCATTTTACATATATATGTAATTACAATAGAGGTACACGCCAATAATTCCTGAAATAATTCTTAAGGTTTCCCAGTGATCTATATATAGTATTGTAAATAAAAAAATGTTTTTCAATTCTTTGGATTGAAGAAAAATATCTGAAACAATTAGGGCGGTTCCATTAAAAGACGGCCTCTGTGCCCACCTTTGTATCGATACTTTTAGGGCTTGAGGCATATGGGGAGTGCTGTTAGGCATATGTCTAAAAAAAAAAAATGGAGAACTTTAAAGTTACAGACTTTAGAGAAACCCTTTACCATCATATTATAAGGCAGCTTAATATCTGTATATACGTAATGGAAATCTAACTATTGTAAAAAAACCGCACCACAAATAAAAATGGGAACCGAGCCCTTGTAGCGAGGAGTTATGGCGTTAATTTTTGAGGCCAACTCAGCTATCCTTATATATGCGACTCAAACTCCCGCTTTTTAAATACTATATACTACTATATAATAAAGGTGTATGTTAATGGAAATTTCTACTGAAAGCCTGTATGCAGCACCAAAAATCACAGCCTTACAAAACAAGACTTCGTATGAAAATAATTATCGCGAAATTTCGTGTCCAAAAACGTACGGCACGTGGACGCGGGTGAACGATGCTTTCAGTAAGATGGCGCCAGCAAGTCCACTAAATAGCGCGAGCCACGATTACGGACGTAACATATGACAAATAGAAAAAATCATAGCGAAATACTTTTGCAAAGCCGTTTGCTGTTGATTTGTTGTGAGCTGCTTAGGAAGCTAGTGTTGCTCTAACAATCCAAACAAAGTATCAAATTAAATAATTTTTGCCGTCATATGAAAATTTGCATAATCTGCAAAAAACAAAACATTGTCAAAGATTATGAAATTAACGACAATTCATGTTGTTTTTTATTAGTTTGATGTAGCACGTGTCGACGTTTCCCTTCAACCCAAATTAGCGCAAAAAAATTTCGATGTATACCACAAAAAAAAAAAAATAACAGAATCTGTCAAAAAGTACCCCCTTGCATTTATATGCAGTTCTTGTACAATTTTGAATTTCGGAACTGCATTTTGGCCTTGAAGCTGTAACTGTACTATTGTCGAAATTTTAATTAACATATTTTTCTGGCCATATGAAAGGTTACTTTGGAGGGTCTCTATTGACTCTATGTTACATACATAATATACCCCACAAACTAATATACCCCTTACTTTATGGTACAGGGTATACAAAATCAATTGCAGACCCCCTACCAATTAAACTTTCTCTTGATCCAAGTAAATAAAAGAATGCTTAATTTTAAATTCATTAATTTTCTTTCCAAATAGATATATTGTATGTTTAGTTCGAGATTTGCCTAAAATGTTGTTTATGACAAAACATTTATCTATGCATATGAGACCGAGAAAGAAACAGCGCCAAAAAAAAAAAAAATAGTATAATTGGAAGGTGCATTTTGTTGACAAAAGTTTTTCGAAAAACGGAACTGACCTAAGTTTGCACCCAATTACTACTTCATGCTGTTCCCAAATAACATGAGCAAATTGCGATGACGTCAGAAGAGGCGGTTGAGCATTAGTAGAGTAGTGCACATCTGTTTAAATGAGTACATAAAAAGTTTCGAAAATTGGTTAAAGCGTAAGCAAAAATGCATTTTGAACAGTCGCTGAAAGCCATAAATTGAAAAAAAAAAAGATGGCGAACGTTAAAGTTGGGCGCAGACGACTTTGGGATACCCTGTACCACTACATTGCAATTAAGTCCGATGTATTGCTTAAGACATCCAAAAGATATTTTATTTGCCAAATTTGGCTAAGATATTTTCATAAACAAACAGAAATTAGTCGAATTTAACACCAACAAATATTTTTTGACCGATCGGTCCTATGGGCTATATGATATAGCCAACCGATGTTTATTAAATTTGGTACACTGATTGGGAACTATAAAATATTTTCAACTGCCAAATTTGGTTACGATATCTTCAAAAACAAACGAAACACAACGAATTTTGAAAAAAAAAAAAAAAGTATTTTTGAGCGATCTGTCCTATTGCAGCTATATGATATAGTCAACCGATTTTGATAAAATTTGGTATAGTGATTGGGAACTATACAAAACTTTGGAACACCAAATTCGGTAACGACATCTTCATAAACAAACGAATTATCCATATAATACTTTTTGTTTTTTTCGTGGTCCTCTGAAACACCCCTATGGGAGCTATATAATATATCCCCAATATGAAATATGTATATAAAATAAACTTGTCTTCCCTGACATAATAACGCATCTAATCTGAAAAATTAGTTGCTCTAGCTCTTACCATCTCTGGGATCTAGGCGTTCATACAGACAGACGGACGGACATGAGTATATCGACTTTCTAGTCACCCTGATCATAATTTAAGTAACTTTGGGCGGTCTACGACGTCTCCTTCTGTATGTTACATACATTTTCGGCTTGCACAAAATTAATATACCCTTTGTACCGTACGGTGCAGGGTATAAAAATGTTTTTGAGTTTTTAAAGGTCATATCTAAGCCCTTGTGTGTTGGGGGATTTTTGGACCTCGGATTCGGATTCAGCGGCTCGAAATTTATATGCGTAGCCCTTTAACATGTAAAGTTCACACCACTCTTTCACTATTAGGTTAAGAAATATTTTTATTTTGCGTAAGCATGTTGTGTTAAGAAGAAGCTTTTGAGTTAATTATTTTTAAATTTTCAATATACAATAAAATGAAAAATTTCTATAGCAAAATAGAGAAACTGTGCAAAATAGTAATGGTTACGGTTTTCATCAAGAAGCTTATTTTCCATGATTCTGGGATATACCACTCCCAAAATTCTTCACCTTAAAATCGATTATATTTTTTTGTTTATGTATTGCGAGCCCACCTCAGTTCAGATCCAGTCAACAAATAAGATAAGTAGTCTATAGTTAATTTTTATATGTCTATTCAGACGCGCCTGCCAACTTCCGCCCTTGTGTCCCCCGGCCTGCCCGCAATCCAGACAACAGACTGGCCCACGCAGTTGTCGCGTGTTGACAGTTGTCAATTTTGTTAAGGTTTTTTTTATCTTCCATTTTTTTTGGCTATGTATCTTCTTGCGGCAGAGTTTTTCTTATGTACGCATACTGTGTGAGAGCAGGGGGTGGCAGCAGGCAGCAAAGGTTATTGCTGTTCATTTCGTCAATTTATCACGAACGCAATTTAAAAATCAAATCGAGGGTGACAGACAACATACTGTGATAGAATATTTTTTTTTCTCCCGTTTTTCTCTTGTCGATGATGACTGGCGGACTCAGGACTCCGGACTGGATGACTGGCTGACTGGCTGACTGGCCCGGCGGACGCGGTCCAAATTAAATCAGCGTTACTGTTTATTCAAATCCCCAAACATGGCTAACAACGATGGTGACACTGTCGTCAACTTTTACTTTTTTTTCTTTTTTCTTTCTTTTGCTACTTTAGCGGCAAGTTATTTTTCTTGTGCCCATTCCAGAGTTGGATTTTTTTTGTTTTTGTACTCTTTGCGCTGGGCAGAGTAGAGTAATGTGATTTTGTCAAACAGTTGGTAACACAAGGAAGGTGTCTCTATTCTGTACTGAATTCCTCACAACATTATTATGAAGTTATTTCTTTTCTCAAAATAATCTTTAAAATACTAAGTGCGCTCTCTTTGTTCTGCTAATATTATTAATACCAGCCATGTTGCTTAAACGTATTCTCTAAATTTGTTTCTGAACAGTCTCAATAAATATAATTAAATAATTCGTTTACTCATAGCCACAAATTCTAACATTTTTATTTATATTTTATTTAACTTTGTCTATTTTCAATAAATCATACTGTGCCAATAATTTTACTGTACCCTTAACTCCCAGAAATAGAATCATCCCGGTTTTAGACTAGCTTTTCCACGAAATGCCATCTATATTTATTATATTATTAATAGGAACACATTTTCTTTTAAGATTTGTATTTTTGTATTTCGCCCAAACATTTGTTAGAAGCCTATAGCTCGGGCGGAACCTTAATGAACCTCTATGACCAAATCTTAGATCTAAAAGCTTAAGGTAAAATGTGCGAAAAAAAAATAAAAAATTTGATTAGTACAAAACATGATAATATCTGTACCTCTAATATGGGCGAGTTCGAAGCGTTAATTCTAGTTTTTTTTAGAAAATAAACTAACTTGGAGACTTGGCCGAATATTATAAGGCCTATAAAAGCTTGCACTTTCTACTATAAATGTCGTTTATAGATACAATTTCTTTGAAGATTTATGTGTTAAGCAAATAAGCTGAAAATCGGTCTCTATGTCCATAACTAACAGGTTTAGTTATCATAAATATTTACGATCTAAAAATAGCATGGTATTTGAAAATTTGTTAAATACAAATCTTTCTGTAGCGTAAAACTGGTCACTGGTTCTTCATTAGTTCCCATGGGCCAATTTTGTCTTTTTCAGATAGCAAGAGTATCTGTTTTTCGGCGCTACAAAAAAAGTTTAGATTTTTTTTCGGGATAGCCTTGCAGCCGGCATGTTTAAGTGCGCGCTTTGCCGCGGCATTTGACAATTTGCTCATTAAGTTTGTCTGACCTCCAACTCCGATACCGGGGCAGTCAGTCAGCCATCGCGCCCTCATCAGCAGGGACGGCTAAGAGGCACGACGACGGTTGTCATTTTAGTCCTCTTCATCGACAGATTCTTTTTGGCATTTTTAAACGTTTCAAGTGGCAAATAATTCCTTGGGATTTACTTGCAAATCTTTTTTAAACATTTGATTATGGGCACTTTTTAGTCGTTTTTTTTTTAAATTTTTTTTATACTAATTACCTCGAAAAAAGTGCGTAGCAATTGAAGGCAGCGACAAATGTTAAACAAATGGATTTAAATTATATGCGCTACCCTTTGGACAAATTCATTTTAATGCTCTACAAAAGGGATTACTTGGGTCAGTTCAACACTGTCTCTGACTCCGACTCCGAGACCTGGAGACGGACCCGGGACCTGGGACTCGGGACCCTGCTCTATGCGTCTTTGCTTAATTTCAATTAGCAAACAAATGCAAATCCGTTGTACTAGAAAAGTAACAGCAGTAATACAGTAAATTTGTTGTTACAACTAATGCCACTTGCAGTTGTCAAGGCTGCAGACATTCGGACCCACACACACAGATACCCTCACAGACACATACATGAGCCCAGCATATCATGCCCATTTATGTATGCTACAGATTTTGTTGCAGCTTCAATGAAGCTCCTCCTGGTTATTGGTACTATATTTTATCTGCCACCTGAAGTTTTTTTTTTTTTTTTGGACCAGCATTATCGACTTGGGTATCAATATAGCTACACGATATTTTCAAATTTTCAAATTTCTATATCTTGGAGATAACTAGAGCAAAGAACACCAAATGTATTTATTTATTAACTAACAAAAGGGTCCAACAATGCTCAGCTTACGTAATAGCATAAACAAAAATTAATTTACTAAAAAATGAAAATGGTGTCAAACTATCCAAGAGCTAAATCGAGACAGTTATCTGTTGGATAAACTTTTAAATAATATTCAAAGATGGTCAATGACTAGTTCATGTATTTATGATATTTTCAAACTGCTTGCTATACAGTGCAAGCAGTTTCCAATTGAATATTTGGTAGTAAAGTAAAAGCCGATTACGGGTGAGGAAGGTTTGCAACTAATACAAGTCGATGTGGTTTTGTTTATAAGGCCAGCTTGAAGCTACTAACAAAAATTAGTAACATTAAGAGGTGAACAACAAATTCTCACATATAGTCGAAATTTTATGCATTTTAAAGAACCCCGATAGTCTTCTGGCTCTGGTAAAATATGAAAAATTAAGCTCTTATGGTCTTCGAAATCTTAGAGGTTATAGTTAATATTTTGATATCCATGCCTCTTACTACCTGTGCTCACTGCCTACTTAAAATAAAAAAATAAAACAATACGGGCAAAAAAAATAATGTAGGATTAGAGGTGTGCTCCAGCTTCCGTATTAAAATTGTTTCAGGATGTGTAAAGGGTCAATCAAGCTAAGTGAAAATGATCATATAAGAAAAGAAATCATTCATGTATTGCAAAATGGGGTCTATGTATCCAAATTTAAGCCACAAAGTGCACAGAAGAGAAAGAATTATTTGGCGGCGAGATAGCCCACCTCTAGTGAAAAATCTTACTTCCATTCTCCTTACGTGCTTGCTGAAAAACTCTTTATTGTAGAAAAGAAGTGAAGAACTTTCTTTTCCAATGAACTGAGCAATTCTTTAGTGTATCGTTATGGCTCTCCTTCAACCATCGACAGTTGGAGTTTTTTTTTATAAAACACAAGGAATATCCAAATTGGTCAATTAGATCAAGAAAGATTGCAAGTGCGTTTAGTTACTTTTGGCAGGGATAGCAAAAGCCGGGCCTTGGTTGCCGAAGCATCGTTCCTTTAGTTGGGCAAGCGCAAGGCAATCTTCCAAGTATTACATTTCCTCAAAACCTGTCACAGATGTGTTACCAGAAAAACACCAAAAGAACCTTTGAGCTACAAACAAGCAAGAACCCCGAAATTTTGTTTGCATTATAGATTCCTGCCAATCTAATTATACTCACATCCCGTGAACCCTTTTTGCTCATAAAATGTGCAAACGATTCCTTTTGGATAATGTAGGCGCAGGGTATCCAGCTGTCGGACATTGACCAGAAGGATTCAAATATAATTTTTATGTGGCGCTGTAAATTTAATGAAATGAAGTTGGAGCAACGCATTATATAAAGCGCTGTCACGCCTTCAACCCCATCACTCCCATCTCTCTCTCTTTCGCTATCTCTCTCTCTCTCTCTCTCTCTCTCTCTCTCTCTCTCTCACTCCCACTCATTTGAAATGCATTGAAGCGGAATTGCATAATCCACACACATGGGAAATGCATTTGATTATATCCTTGCAGCTCTTGTCTACTAATGAATTACAATTGCTTGGTCGTAGCTGGGGCTTTGGTTCGGTGCTGGACGCAGCTGGGGATGGGGTCTATCCGAGTGCGGCTCCAGGTGTAGGGGTTCTGTGCATGTCCATTGCTTAAAACACATGTAATTATTGTTGTTGCCGCCATTGCTTATGCAAATGAGTTGCCAGGCACTGCAATTCCAATTCCAATTGCAATTCCAATGGCATTGATGTGTAAGCACTTTGAAGTGCATTACCAAAGTGCAACTGCAGCAACAACTACAACTACAACACCAACAACAACAGCACCAAAGTATCTAAGTATGTTGTAGGTTGTTGTTGCTGCTGCCCATTTACGTTAATATGTTAATTAACTGCAAGTTGCCGGCTGTGATTATGTCCTGCTTATTGTTCTAAATATGCATGAGAATAAAATTTAAGTCCTTCCCCCATACGACACTTGACTCTTCTCCATGGGCTTAATATGCTCGAATATTTACGTTTATTAATTGTAGATTGTGCATTAGTTAATTGTACCTTCGACCTGTATCTTTTACTTTCCTCTAACTACATTTAATAAAAGTGTGTTTTTTTTTTGCCAAAAATCTTAAATCAAGAGCTCAAACTGTTGAGTTCACATCTGTAATGCGTGGTTTGGCTATATGCTCGTACCACTTCAACTCTTTGTTTTGACGATAAAATGTGTCGATAGACGATTGAGACGGCTCCACCCTCGTGATTTTGATAGCTCAGGTAGGCTTTAGGTAGCTCCGGTGTTCATGCCTCGTGCACGCTTTCTCCACTCCGTGATACCAAAGGGAGCTAGTTAGCCCAGTACCTAGGCTAAGAATATAATTTTTTGATTATCGTAGTTCGTGGACCACCAAGATTAGTTTGCTGTTGTGGTCGATATCAAGTAGGTTGCCAAAATGCCTCTTTTTGGAACTGAACCCAACAGATGCGGTGCGTGCCTCTTAAAGAGCACATTGCACAGTGGGAAAATACGTTAATCGGCAAAGTTGTAGATGAAAAATGTTTTGAATTTATGCCAAAAAATATTATTTGACGTTTAAGAGATGACTAGCCACCAAAAGTAAAGCTGCTCTGGATGACAAATTTTGTAACTCGGCATTATCAAATATTCAATTCAGTCCAACCCTTGGCCGCTAAGTGACACAGTCACGAGCCCTATCCGTACATGACTCAAAGGCTCAGCAGCTCAGTCACTTATCAGCTGTTTGAGCGGAGCATTAGTCTCCGTGCTTATCTCATAAGTCGCATCACTTGCTTTACGGCTGACTCCAAACAAAAACAATGCCCGGAAAAAGGCCCCACAAAGCCTATGACACATTTCATTATACAAATATCAATTAAGCACACATCAAATACTAATTGTAAGTGTTGTATCCGTGAGTGTGTCAGAATGCTTAAGAGCAACCCCGAGAAGGTACAGCTGCGGGCATAGGGGCGGCACTGAAGCAATTTTCCACTGCACAAATGTTAATGAAAATTAAAAATTCAACAACAAAATTCAAAAGGAGAAAAGAGCAGGAAAACCTTGCAAGGCTTTAGAGAGACATCAAACGACTTGGAGCTGCAAAAAGAAGTGTTAATGTGTTATCTGATTTATTTATGTGTAAGCAGACACACGCAGACACAAGCACACACACACACACAGATACAAGTATGCATATGTGTGTGTGAGTTGGCCTTTTACAATAAATTGCTTGAATTTGTGAAATCGTGACTTCAATTAAATTCCATTCGATACTCAAGGAATTTCAGTTGATGATGCGCAAGTAATTTCGAAATTGGATACTGTATGCCAACTGCAAACAAACAGATGTACTATAATACACCGACCCACACACACATACATATTTGCCTATGCATGCTAACACATAGATACACACATGTATGTACTTTTGTATTAAATCAAATTTTAATTGCGCATACTTGTCCCTTTGGCAAATATTTGCAGCGCGTTCGCTGCCTTTGACTATTGTTGCCATTTAGACCAAATGCTTTAGTGACAAGGAATTCCTTCCATCCAGCTTCCTTCCACACACAATCACATCTGAACCAATGCTTTGCAAACAAACATTATGAGCAAACAAACAAACAAACCAAACTAAGCCAGCTTATGTATGGCCCAAGAGCTATACATACTACGATGTATACGGAGCTCAGTCTATAATGTTTTGGGCTAAAACTGTTAAACTTCCTATATAGAGGCATGCAGCTCCTGCTTAATACCTAAATAAGTAGAAAATTCTAACAAATAGCATGGAAGTACTAGGCGTTTTATAAGCATCCTTTTTCCAGCGTTTTTTTTTAATTTTTTTGCTTTTTGTAGTTGTCTCGCCGCCCCAACGTATCTGTCAAATGTCAGCTTCAGAGTCAACGTTTCCGTCAGTTTCGGCTTCAACCGCCCCAGCCAGCTCATTAAAAAAACTCAGCTGTAGTTGACACCTGGCAAAAGTTTGCTAGCATCCTTACAAAATGGCGTATACGTTTCGGCTGGCGGGGGTGGCGGAGATGGCGGCACGACTGAACAGCCTGCCACCATTTTGCCGGGTGTTTATCACATTGCTGCTATTAATTAAGCTTAACGAGGTTACCGGGCGCAACCTCAACGCAGCAACAGCAGCATAGCGCCTTCATCAGCTCGTGACTGTTGCCCCCCCAGCCACCTGTTTCCTGCCATCAACCACTACCCTCTACTCGACCATCCAATGATCACACGAAAACATCTTAAGGCCAGCAAAACTCTCAAAGCAGCTGCCGAGTAAATCCCCAGGCAACATCATAATGAAATTTCAACCCCAGCCCAACACCCCCAACAAGCCAACTCTACATCTTTGCCAGCACACTCTCATTAAAAGTATTAAGCAGTTGTGTGCTCCAGTTGTTGTTGTTGGTCTTTTTTATGAGGTGGGCTGCACTCAAAACCAAAAAAACAAAAGGGGTTGACTGTATGGGCTAGCAGCATAAAGTGTTTAGCCCCAAAAAAAATTTGTGACAAAAATATAATAATAACAAATTGGCAGGCCAAATATTTTAGTCCTTAAAATCTCGCAAATCTACTTTATAGATGATATAAATGAGATTAATTTAGAGGATACTATTTTGATCGATAAAGGAACATGTATAGTGGTATTGTACGTAATGTGTTGACTTTTTAAAACTTTCTGATAATGTGCAATGTATATTCTGTTTAGTATTAGGCAGAAGGAAGATGTGGCATAAAACTTTCTGTTCAACATACGATAATAACAAATTGCTTCTGACAATTTTGAAAGTTCTCTATCAAATGCAGTGTAAATTAATTTAACCCTAAGAACTAATGAGAGAATCTGAGGTCGGCAGGAGTGCATGAGATCTTTTAATAATATTAATTTTGGGAAAATATTATTGCTTTTAACTTTAGATCTGCTTCTTTATACGTAATAGGAGTGCATTGAGACACGTCCATGACTTGGTTTTGACTAAAGTTGCAATATCCAACATCCCAACATTGAAACAACTCTTTGTAAAGTCAATATCATCAACTAATACATTGTTCGAAAGCGTTGTGATTTAAACGAAAATGCTGTTGAGTTCTGTTTCAACTCTTCAACATTTGGAGCAGCCTGTAATCGAAAGATATCAGCTTTGGTCACTCTTTCTTTACTCCTTTACGCTATGCATACCTCTATCAACGACATTCGTATTGTTTGTATACCATTCAGATAATGTTTTTTTTTTTTTAAATATGTTTCAAAATAACACACAAATTTTTGATTACCATTGCAGAAATTTATCTAGTAATCTTTGTTGGATTTTTCGAGATTTTTCTTAATAGAATATTATATCTGCAAAGCTAAAAAGCGAGAAAACTTAATATTTTCGAGCTAAATTTGCCATTCCCAACATAATATTTACAAAGGTGTGAGTTATCCAAACAAAGTCTAGTTGTATCGATTTATTTTGTTGTCTAACACCGTGAAGTGTTGGAGACTTAAAAATCTATATTATAAAAGCCGTCCGATAAAATCTTGACACACTCTTTGATAAGGTTATCAAGAGTACTTTGCTGCAAAAATAATTAAGATCGAAGATCTGTCAAGCTGAAGCGACCAAGTTTGGTGCATAGATTCATTTAAGCCTGATAATGAGAAACGCTCCATTTTTTCTCGAAACAGGCCACATCCGCTAACCCTATAACAATATTGAAATTGCCACGACCCAGACTCTTAAGTATGAAAAGGATGGCAATCTTTTCCAAAAGAGTGTTATACAAAGCTCACATATCAAGGCGGTACACTGTTTTGAATATTATTTAATGGATTAAGAGTGTTAAAAAATTCGATAGCTTTCTGTCAACAACTGGTAAAAGTATATTTTTGGTTAAAAATATTATACTTATAATTAAAGTTGTAATTTCCTTGCAGATGCAGATCGAAAAATAAACAGCTGATTGTTGTTGTTAGTCGGTCAGAGTCGAAGAATTGGTTACTTATCATGCTCTGCTGGGCAGTTTTACCTTTTTGCCTCGTTGTTGCGGGTTGCTCACGTTGTCCTGGGCGTTATTGCCAGACAAAGTGAATACCCCAAATGAGGGTTATGTACAAATTTGATTTCATTAATTTTTCACTGAAATTGGTTCCTCTTGCGATTCGGGTTAAAATCCGAAATTTTTATTTTTGAATATATCCGTGTCGTCGCGCTGTAAAATTATGTTTTTTTTTTCTCATTCCAAAAAGCGATAACGCATAAAACATATCTTAGTTTGTGCTATGGCAGTCTAAAAACAATATACACCTTTACAAAAACTGGAAACTCCTCTATTGAAAAATCTTTTGAATTTTCTGGATACCAAGATGTACCAAATAAATAAATAAGATGTTCAACTTTTTTGCCACATTGCACTCAAAATGCACAACCCATAAAAAACTCAAAACTCAACTAGTCTATTCTGCTGTAAATTGATTTCGTCTGGATCATATCTTTTTAATTGGATCCCAGAAGTTCCGCACATCCATAGCTATTTAAAGTGCATGAGCATAAATAAAAAAAAAATACAAAAAAATGCAAGTAAATGTGACACAAAGCAACAGAGCAAACAAAGATGTAGAGAATGAAAAACAGAAAAAAAAACTAAGTAGACGACTCTGGGAAATGCGAATATTAAATTTTTAATGAAGTTTAATGGATGCCGGAAGCTTTAAGCTCAGGACAAGGCAGAAAAAGCAAAGGCACTTGGGTGACGCACAAAAGTATGCTAGGGAATTTCTTTAATATTAGCAGTTAAATTATTATGTTCCATGTTGTTCCCCACACTCCCTGCTTTGAGTTTTTTTATTTCCCCAAATTGTAGCTTATTTGTAAGTTTTGTTCTTGAGTTTTTCAAAAGTCAATAATTTTGGTTGTAAAGGGGTTCCAAGTGGGCTTGTTGGTGTAACACCCCCTTTATTCAGACTTTATATCTCAATAAACAGTCCATGGAAGACTTAAGGGCTGTTGCGCTTTAAAGAAAATCGACAGTCACTGCTGCGTATCATCATGACAAGATGATGATGGTGTTTAATTTTTTTTTTTTTTGGCTCATTTACAGCATAATCCTTGTATAATCCTGGACTTATCTGTCGATTTGACGTTTTACTCACAGAGAGGTTTTACTTCTTATGTAAATAGCTAGAAATTTGCATCACGGTAATCCGTTTCAACGGAACGAGTAGAGCTTACAGTTTACAAAGCATTGTATTCTTAACTTAGGAATTCTTGGAACGTGTCGTAACTCAATGATAATGACTATTAAATTCAAAAGCTAGTGACGTACAGCAATACGAATAAACATAGCACAATGAAACCGAAACTTTTAATTTATAACACTCGAATTACAAGAAGGGGTACCAGTTAAGGTATCTTATAAATGTATACAGGAAAGGAACCTAAAGCGTGTTTTTTTCAAGTTATCGATCGATCTTATAAAATCAACCAATAAATTATTTAATATGCCCTTTACAAAAAGTATCGGTATAACCATGTACCATATTTCAGCCCTTGTAAATAGTATCTGTCGCGGCTTTGGCTAACACTTGTCCTTAAGCTCGCTTTTATTAATGTTCGGCGATGTAGAAAATAAGTTTAAACCCCAAGGTAGTCACTTTCTAAACAGCAACCCCCAACTTGTTGCAAAGATCATCTCCGCCTCAGAAAGCTTTGACCAAAGATACTTCTAGGCCAGACGTTTAGTGATTATAAGGTGTACGATTGCTTTGCACAGTGTTGGACTCTGAAACACCCTACAGCAACTATTCACGCCTAGCTCTCATCGTGACAATATAGCAGAGCTGGGCAAAAAGAGCATGGCCGAACAATGAGAGTGTGTTAGTGAGCTGTACACTGCGCAAAATGTTTTTACACTGATTTTTAATATTCATCGTTATTATTATTTTTACATTTCTATTGTTAAAAGTCTCATTTTTATAATTGTGTTAATTATATAGACAGTCAAAATATTTGAATTATTTTTTATTTATTATTGAAAATGTTAGTTGATATATGTTTGAAGTGCAGAACATTGAAGAAATTTTTGGCAATTGATTATATAATATTTAATTCGTTTTTGAATTAATAAAATGCGTTGATTGCCAAAATTTAAATACATATCATTTTGATAGCTGGTCATTGTGACGCACTTAATCATTTATTTCTCTCAGTGCACAAGACGTACAAAGTTAAAATGAGTAAAAATTTTGCTCTCTGCTGTGCTCAAATTGACGACTTCGGCTTGCTTCGGCCTCGTGTCTGTGTAAATGCACGAAGTAATGGGCTGCCCAGCACTGCAAAATAGTGAATAGTGCACTATTACTGCTCACACTTATGGTTAAGAGTGCGTGTGGTGTCACACCATGAGCCTAAGAGTGCAACTGATTCTGCCATTACTTTTGATGAGAGTATGATTATTGCCACAAAACAGGCACTATTGCAGATCTCTGTTAGTCACATATTTTAATACCTCGATTACATGCTCAATTTTAGGCACACTCTTTATAAAAGCACTCCATAGACTACTCAAAAAAATTATGTGTCTAATAACAGACAAAAAAATGTACAAAACTTTTTCGAGAGTTACGAATCAAGTAGAATTCAAAAATAATTTATATATATTTATATACTAATTGCATACGTGAAATTAAGTTTTTGAGTACGAAAAATAAGGAAATTTTCAATTGGTCCTTTAATGTTTGAAATATATATGGGAAGGTTTTTTTCACGTTTTCGGTTTTTTACTTCTCGATTTAAAATGATAATAATTTTATCTTATTTAAAATTTTAATTAAGGAATCTAAACAGGCATTTATATACTCAAAATAAGTCAATATTATTTTTGATTAATGTTCTCTTTGTTGAAAAATATTGAAATTTTATTTAACAGACTCTCATTTTAAACCTTTTGAATTGCGAAAAAAAAATTTACGTTGTACTGTCAGATTGTGCACATAGGGCCGGCGAACACGAAAGTCACTACTAATACGATCGCGAGAACATTAGAAATCGAAATAAAAAAATGTCCGTCCGTCTGCCTGTATAAACGCCTAGATCTTGAAGACTGTTAAAGCTATAATAGGAGATTTGAACTTCATATATGTACAGGATCGGCGCTAATCGCAAAGCATACTTACCATAAGGTTAACTTAATTTGTAGAATGTGTTGGCCTCTAAGCTTAATGTCAACGGGAGATCACAGGGCAAATTTTTATACCCTGTACCGTATGGTACAAAGGGTATATTAAGTTTGTGCAAGCCGAAAATGTATGTAACATACAGAAAGAAACGTCGGAGACCCCCCAAAGTTACCTAAAGTATGATCAGGGTGCCTAGAGAAGTCGATATACCCATGTCCGTCTATCTGTTTGTCTGTCCGTACGAACGCCTAGATCTCAGAGATGGTACTAGCTAAAGCAACCAAACTTTCAGATTAGATCCCTTATTATTCTTTTATGGAAGTTTAATTAATGTTTTTTGATATCGGGGATATAGCTCCCATAGGGGTGTTTCAGAGGACCTCGAAAAAAACAAAAAGTTTTAGATGGATAATTCGTTTGTTTATGAAGACATCATAACCAAATTTGGCATTCGGAAGTTTTTTAAAGTACCAAAGCACTGCACCGAATTTGATCAAAATCGGTTTACTATATCATATAGCTCCCATAGGACAGATCGGTCAAAAATTCGTTAATTTTTGAAAGTATCGAATCCAAATTTTGCAGTCGGATGTTTTTTGGAGCTCCCAATCACTGAAGCACATTTGATGTAAATCGGTTGATAATATCATATTGCTCCCATAGGACAGATCGGTCAAAAAAACGTTTTTTTACAAAATTCGTTGTGTTTCGTTTGTTTGTGCAGTAGTGCTGGAGAGAACATCGATGCTCGAAGTTTAAAATCTCTATACATCGATGTTGGCCAACAGAGATGTTTCTCCAGCACTTCTGCACTCATCAAATATGTGTTTAGTAGTGCTGGAGAAACAACTCTGTCGGCTAACATCGATATATAGAGATTTTAGACTTCGATCATCGATGTTTTCTCCAGCACTGTTGTGCAGATATCGTAACCAAATTTGACAGCCGAAAGTTTTTTATAGTTCCCAATCAGAGTACTAAATTTGATCAAAATCGGTTGACTATATCATATAGCCCACATAGGACCAATCGGTAAAAAAAATTTTTGAGTTCAAAATTCGACTGATTTCTGTTCTGAAAATATCGTAGCCAAATATGGCAAATAAAATATCTTTTGGAGGTCTTAAGCAATATATCGGACTTAATTGCAATGTGGTGGTACAGGGTATCCCAAAGTCGTCTGCGCCCGACCTTAACGTACGCTGTCTTTTATATTAAACTTTTTGATTTATTTATTTTAAGTACCTACTTACTATTCTAAATATATTACATATTGGAGTTGGCAGCGCTAGCACGTGTGCGGACGAGAAAATTTTATTCCGGTTGTGAAAAGTAAAAGCAAATATTATATTAATAGACAAGTCCCCATTCGTGGCATATCTTTCTTCGCCCTCGAGCATAAAAGCTCATGTGGTTACTAATGTTTTTGACAATTAAAAACCTAAAAAGCAAATCATAAAGTTGTGCAGTGTCAGTGAAAATTTGTTTAGACTTTTCTGGCACTTTTTGTCATTGTGTGTGCACACACTGGTAACCTAAGAAAAAAAAAAGAAACAAGTAAAATCTCGTGATGAATGAAGAAGAAGCTACCATCTCTAACACCGATGCAATACGTAATAATTCAAACATCGAGTTCAATAGAAAAATACAAAGTGTGGCTATGCAGTTAAATAACGATGTGAAGCAATCGCGAAGCAATTATTACGCTCTCCTTGACGACGAATCGTAGCTGCAGTGTGATGAGCAATATATAAAAGAATTTGAAAAACATGAATCTGATTGTCAGATGACCAAAAATCCACCAATAACAAAAGCTGCTAGTAAAACAGCTACATCAGCAGGTGTTTCAATGCAAATAAGTGAATCCCATCAAAGCCAAGCAAAAACTCAAGCTAACAATAAAAAAGTTCCCCCAAAAGTCACATATGTAATTGAAGCTTTACAAATTGATCGAAGTTTCAACCGAGAGGCTAAACATAAAAAATTTCAAAATAAAAGAAAAAAGTAACACTAAACAAACTATTTTCTTACCAGACATGGACAAATACGCAAAAGTTAAAGCCTACCTTATAAATAGAAAAATTTTACACATATACGCCAAAGCAAACAAAGCTCAAGACCTTTTTGTTGAATGGCCTGAATTCAAATACCGATGCCGAAGCGATTTGGGAAGATCTAAAACAAAGTCCAACCGATACCATACAATTTGTAAAAGTGGCTGCATTTACGACTAAAAACTCTGTTAGAAATAACTACGCACTACCAATTTTTATGGTGCAAATTACAGCTGATAGCAACGTTAACGAGCTTAAATTGATCAAGAGCGTGCTGTATAGATGTGTGCGTTGGAAGCCTCTTAAGCGTCCAGAAATTACTCAAAGCCGCAACTGCCAAGACTTCTTTCATAGCGCGGCTAATTGTTTCTTGGTCTCAAAGTGTGTCAAATACGGCGGTGCCCACAACAGCAAAGACCGTACTTTGATAGCTCCAAACGAAGGGAATAAAGAAAAGTTGTAGTGTGTCCTCTGCAATAAATATGGTCACCCTGCATCGTATCAAGGCTGTGAGAAGTTCAGTCCTTGCAAAAAAAACCAAATCAAAGCGTACTGAGTTATTACAAAAGAAAACACATGTAAAACCTAACTTAGGTAGTTCTAACTTAAGCTTTGCTAATGCAGTTAAAAATAAAAATAAAAATTGTTTTTTTAATACCAGTAGCAAGCCATAGATGGCGCACCCAGCTGTTTGGGTTTGGCGCCATAAACAAACACAAAACAAAATCGTTGCGAATCATTGGGAAGGATAGGAAAATAGCTATAATAATAAAGTAATTCAATTCTTACATTAATGTGCGTTAAAATACGTCTATGCAATTCGTCCACACTCAGCTCTGAGCATTAAATATGGGTTCACCCAAACACTCCGCCTTTTCCTGGATTTTGCCTCCTCTCGTCGCTTTTTTTCCTCATCCAACATTTCAATTGCAATGCATGCCATTATTATTGCATTGTTTACACACAATAGCAAAAGCAATAAACGTTGACTATAATTCATGTTTTTATGTTTTATTTCGCGCCTTTTAAAAATTAGCTATTTGTAAACAAAAAGCAGCTGATTATCGATAATAATTCCGATAAAATTCACCTTTTGTTACTAGAGACACACTGTTTCTTTCGTGACCAAAAAAAGTCCGTCTTTTTGCTAGGTGCCTGTTCTTGTGTCTGCGTAGGGGCCTTGAATGAGTTAAACATTATTTCATTAAAAAACTATTTGATTAGACTTAATAGAAGGATTGACTTGTGCAACTTTTTAGACAAATACAAGCCTGCTATTCTTTTCTTGAACGAAACCAAATTAAATCATAGACATAAATTAAACTTCGAAAACTACCACCTTAAGGGGTCTACGCAGTTCGAAAAATTCCATATGGAAACTATTTTATATTATTTCAGATGGAGCCACCAGTGTGTGCATAGTAAGTCAGAGTGCTATTTTTTTTATCGAATTATCGTTTTTTTTTGTGGTATTAATCGATCTTTTTTCCGATACTTTGGGTTAATGTGGGCACACTCACACTATAATCAGCTGCTTTATGTTTATAAAAATTATGCGCGCAAAATAAGACAAAGAATTAAATATTGTTAACATTACTTAGTATAAACAATGCATGTATGACTGCCTACCTTATTGTAAAAAGGTTGGCTGCAAAAAAAAAACAACAAGAAGAGGGCCGGCGCAGAAGCAGAAGTGTCTGGGTGATTCCTTTTTTAAAGGGCAGAGCAGAAAGAGGAAGATTTTTCAAAGATGTAAGTATTTTGTATTGGACTAATATTACAACACAATTGTGTACATTTCGTGTTCAATTTAAAGTTTGAGGCCATGGTGCGTAATCCATTGGTGTTTCATCCAAATTTTCATGTCCGCAACAAATTTCAATATATTGTTCGGAATGTTGGAGCGTTTCTTGGTTCCTAAACGTCAACACGACCAGACACGCCTTCCGGCTTAAGCCAAGTTGGCAACTAGTACATTAAAGTGCATTTTGTTTGTTATATCCCATAATACTGGGTACTCCTCCACTGCTTTAAAAAGCGCTATTTTCTCATCTCTTAGAAAAGATTCGCACCGTTTCCTCCTACCATTTCGAAGAAAATATAGTGCAATACATTAATTCGGGCCAAAGCGCCAAAAAACAAACAGCTGTTGTTAGTGTTTCCACACCTAGGGAAGTAGTGGCGCCATTTAACGTTAAGCATTTTTAGACAACACTGTTTTGTTTTTTTTTATCTGCGTCCCATTGTCAAAAATTTTTGATTAGAATTTTTCGCGACTATTTTTTTTATATGAAGTTTTTCATTTTTTTGCGTGCTGCGTATAGGCGTTTATAAGGAAGGATACGGCCAATTCATTAAGATCTGAAGGTACAGCCATCTTAAAAACAGTTCGCTTAATGTACAAGATTTAAATACTAACTACATACTAGCTGGAGACATTAATTGTAAACATACTGATTGGTAGAGGTGGGATACTATCGATGGCGCCATCGATAGTATCGATAGTTTCATTTTACGGGTACTATCGATGGTTTTGTTCGATATATCGATAGTATACTTTAGTATGAAAAAACTTTTTTGACAAATCAACGGACATAAAATTGGCAACATGTCAAAAAGAACACAAAATCAGTGGTAACACGTCGAACCTTTTTGACCATCCGACGCTTTTAGAGTCATCAAATCCGATTGGCACCATAAAAAATTATTTCAGTAAATCAAATTTTTGTAAAAATTCTTCGCATAAAAAACCAAAAATCGTTAGCCTTATTGATGCCACAGACGTCTAGCATTTAAGGATAGTAGACGACTTTGGCTTCCGAAATTTCGAATTTTATAAAATTCGAGTTGCAACAGAAAAAAAGATCTCTTAAAATTATGTAGCAGCAATGTTTGACATTCCACATTATTTGGCCAGTCATAAGGACTCGACTGAAACCTAGAAATGTGGACATGTTGATCTTCTGCCACAAAAACAAGCTACTTGAAAGATAATTTTTTTAAGATTGTTAATTGTTGAATGGACAGTTTTAGGTTTTTTAAGATGGAATTTCAAAAGTATCTCCTTTTACAATGTCATAAATAAAACGTTTCTGTTAAAAATTTTGAAATACTCTTTTTGTAAGTGTTAAGAGTTTTCTCTACTTGCCTTATGGTACTTATTTAAAGAATGTGCCGCTTTTTTGTGTTCCATATTTCACTTTGTTCGATAGTACTATCGATAGTATCGATAGTTTCAACTATCGAAGTCTAAACTATCGAGTGGTGGCACTATCGATAGTATCCCACCTCTACTGATTGGGGAAATGCTCTGAGTAATCCTTAATAACTGGATTCACTCGAATGGACCGAAATGTGAACTTTATGCATCATCTGCTCCTTCATTCCCACGTTCTCAATAATTTTGAGACATATGCTTAGCAGACGTTAGAATTCATATTCTAAAAGAAAATTCTACAGTTAACTGTCTTAAAACGCTCGACTATGTCAGTGATCTTAATGCAGTTCAGATGATTATTGAGAAAGATAATGATTCTCAACCATTTAATATTTGTTTGAAAGAGAATTCTGAAAAATATAACCTTAAAAAAACTAATTGGCGAAAGTATAAAACCAAAATTAACAGCTTAATGACAAAAAAGTTACCTACGCCTTATACAAGAAATCTTTGCAATGAGGAAATTAACGTACACCATAGCAAAATTAATGAAATAATTATAAACGCTATGGAGTCAGCTGTCCCTTAGTTTACGGAGAGGGATAATATTAAAAACTACATTAATCCCAAACTTAGAAAGTTATACCATGAGAAAAGTAAAGTTATAATTTTAATTAAAAGACACAAAAGGTTAGAACGTGTTTAAGATTAAGATCCTCAGCATATGTTTTATCAAGAGAAATAAAAGTCTTGATTTTAACTTTTTAAAAGTGCCTTTCGAAGAGGAGGAAATTCTAAGCCGAGCTGAAGTATACCCAGAGTTAGTAGAAAAAGATATGCTATCTAATAGTTTTGTTGTCAGCGATCAAGTTGACATATTAAATGTGGTGGGTGCCTACTTCCAGTCTATACATTCTCCAAGAGAAAGTAGTCCGGATAATGGTAACCATGTCATAATAGATAGTTGCTTCAACCTTTCATTCAAAGCTAAGTAACAAACTTTCTTCTGGATTAGATGCTATACCTAACTTTATTTTAAAACAAATTCCAGACATTTTAATAGCAGAATATTGTACTATTTTTAATATGTTATACAATGCTTACTTCCATACCAATGGAAGACAGCTAAAATGATACTTTTGTCTAATAAAGATAAGGACCCAAGACTTTTAAGTAATCTTCGTCCTATTAGCTTACTTCCTAATATAAGCAAGATTTTTAAAATTTGCGTTAATAATAATATAAATGCCTTTTGTGAAAAACAAAATCTTGTTTCGGACAGGTAATTCGGTTTCAAACATCAACATTCAACACTGCATGCCATAAGCTATCTGGTATCTAATATAAACTGGAGCTGGAACAAAAAATTTTGTACAGAGGCATGTCTTATTGATTTTGAGAAAGCGTTTGAAAGCGTTTGGATAAGCAGCTTAATAGTTAAACTCCCCAAACAAATGGTGATTTTAGTTTATAATATGATCAGTAATAAACATTTCGTTACATGTATTTACGACGCCATAAGTACAATAAAATTTAACGTTTTGAATGGGTTGCAACAGACTTCTGTCAATTCTTCTATTTTATTTAATATAATTCTGCTTGAATTAATGAACAAAGTTGACAAAATAATAGCATTTGCTGATGACATACATAGTTGTATTTCATGCTGATAGTAGAATAGACCAAATTAACCAAAACCTACAAAATAAATTTAACGAAATTTGCAATTGTGCTAAGAACTGAAAGCTTAAAATTAATTAAAACAATTTTATTTAGACCTCCTGTCAAAAATCGCAATAACAACATACGTAAAAACTGGAAAAAAATTCAGATAATGTCGAGCACTATCAATTCAATAATCCTGAAGAAGACCTCAGTGCTGTATCTAGGAGTAAATATTGATCAATTTTTATATTATAATAACCATGTTAATATGAAACTTAATAATAATTCCCGGACTTACAGTTTTTGTCAGTCGCCCCTGGGCGGGGCATGCGGATCTCTGCGGAACTGTTCAAAGAGAACAGGGACCTACAGTTTATAGCCGAATCCGAACGGCGGTTTCTTGAATTAATACAGATTTTCTTGGGCAAATAGCGTCTTTGAGCTAGCGATGCCAGTGCTAGGCAAACGTACCAGCGCTACTGCGGGGATTCGAACCACCGACCTTCGGTTTGTAAAGCGAGTACGCTACCACTACGCTACCAAAGCAAGAAAAGCTTTTTACATTTATAAATATCTTTTTTATTCAAATTACTTAAATAAAAGAGTTAAAGTTCTCATGTATCTTATTCGTCCGATATTGTCATATGGTTGTCCAATATGCTTCAATATTTCTCCGTCCTATATGGAAAGAATTCGGGTTTTTGAAAGAAAATGTCTAAGAGTATGAACATCCCAATTTGGGACTCCTCAGAGCGAATATAAAAAATTGTACTCCAACAAAAAGCTCTACAACTCCGCAAATATAAGAAGAATTGATAATTTTATAATTAATTTAATAAGGAATCATATTCAGAAAAGTTTTGATTGCTCCATTAATAATTTAATAAAAGCTCCTTACTACGTAAATCAGGATTGTATTATATAAAGTTTACATTACAAAGTGGATTTGTACTTCCTGAAGCCTTTTTCTTCTTTGATAAGAGTGGTCTAGTTCAGAACAATTTTGGCATCCCTATATTGTATCACTCGTTTAGAAGAGCTAATATAAAAACTAATATAAATACTAAAACTATGGGAACGAATGAAGTTAGATTCGATCAGTCGTTATCTCTAAGGGACATCAAGATCTATAAAAAATGTGTTTGTAAACATTCGTGGCTTAATAATAATGATCAGCGGTGGGCACGCCTTGGCTCTTTATGCTTCGAGTGCTCTTTCCGTTATGCCTTGAAAGTGGCGCCAGCCAGACGCACACGAGAATTTACAAAAAAAAAAAACACAATCAGGCGTGCTCCGGAATCCGAATCAGAATAATTAATGCGGATTCGTTTTGAATCCGAATGTTTGGTGCTCCCATTTCCACCAATCCGAATTTTTTATGTGCTTTGAAACCGACTGCTTTGTTGCAAGTGGAATTAAAACGAATCGTCAAAATAGTATTACAAAATCACAAATTTTATATTGAAGTAATTTTTTATATATGCCTTGATATTCTTAGATTCTATTTATGCTAACTTTAATTTGCATATTAGCTGCTAACTATTTTTAATAATTTTTTTCCTGACACAACCCAAAAATAGCATACACAAGCCAAAACGAATTTTCGTTTTGTTTGTGCATGTGTGTGTAACAAACATGCACACATGGCCGATAAATGAGACAGGGTTCCCGCGTTACACAAATAAAATTTCCCTTTTAACAAAAATAGTTAATTCGTGTTTAAATTTAATAAACATTGTTGCTAAATTAATATTTTTGTGAAATTTTATTTAAAAAATAAAATAATAAAGAGCTAGCTATATATTAATGAAAATTAAATGTAAACAACAAGTACTAATAAAAAGGTGCAAAACTACGGCAGCCATGTCAGCTGTTTTGTATCAAACAAAAAACATTACGCGCCAACAAACACAATGTAAGTACATATATGTACATACGTATAATCAAAAGAATTTAATGCTAAAAAATATATTTATTGCAGGGGAAAACAAAAAGCAGCGAGTAGGACATGATTCTTCCACTATTTTACGCCTTGTTTTAGCTTCAAAACTAGCAATTGAGAAAATAAATGGAATTTTTGCAATGTTTACAATTTTTAACAAAAGGCAGTCAGCTGGTTGCACCACGCATATGTGAATTTATCGATAAAATGGGGGAAATATACAAATGTATCGAAAATAAAAAAGGAAATTATCGACAAAAAATTCTGATTCCGGAGCACGCAAAACCGAATCCGAATAAAACTGTTCGGATTGAATTTTTCTGATTCCGGAGCACGCCTGAATATTTTCTGGCCCTCTTCGAGGATGCTTAGGCGACCGTAACGGTAGTTTTTATTACGATCGCTGGCGACGCGCCGAGCTTACAAAAACAAAATACACACAGTGTGGGCCATCGCTCGACTCGCAGAATTTTATAAAAACAAAATACACACAGTGTGCGAGTTTTATGGCCCTATTCGAGAATCGGTAGTGGGACCGTAACGGTAGTTTTCATTAGTGCTCGCGGACGAAAATTTCGCACAACTGAGCACAGAAATATAGTTAATTTGGCAACTGTAAGACCGAGTAATTTTTTTGGTAAATTAAAATTGTCGTATAAACTCATATGACTTTTCTGTTTCTTTGAATGGGTTGCAAAATTTCGTTCAGTGTACACGCACAAGCAGATCGCCTTCGACGCGCCGAGCTTACAAAATATACACAGTGTGCGAGTTTTATGGCCCTACTCGAGAATCGCTTGTGGGACCGTAACCGTACTTTTTTTTCTTAATGTTGTTGTAGAGCTCATTCCGTTATTTTTCGTGCCCACCGCTGATAATGATCCTTTAGAAATACGTGTAAATAATAATACATAGTTTTGTTTTTTTTTTTAGATTTAAGTATTAGATTGGTGAAATATTTAAGTAATGTTTTTAGACTTTTTCATTATGTTTTAAAAAGTATGAAAACTGTTGTACACAGTTTTAAATTATAACAAAAAAATTCCAAAAAGAAATTGATTATACATGAAGTAATTGAGCGATCATTTAGGCTCCATTAGAACAGACTAATTTAAAATTGTTCAACTAGTGTTTATTATAGTTTATTATTTAGAAATAATTAAGTTAAATAAACAATCAAAAAAAAAAAAAACTGTATTGCATATCACCACCAAGCACCCTGGCAACAGGTATTCGTCACTTACACCCAAAACTTTTGAAACGACGCAAGAAAAAAAAAAAAAATAAATAAATAAAAGTTCATCATACTTTTGAGCGCGTATCGAATTTAGATGATAGCTTTGGATATTAGGGTGTTCAGGCTGGACAACAAGTTTCTCTCAGTGCATGCCTAAAGCCGTGCTCCAAGTTTTGTTTCTTCCTTTTAAAAACATGCTTTCGGTAAAAGCAAACATTCAAGTTGTTGCTTTTGGAGAAGTTAGAGAGTAAGAGAGAAAGAGAGAAGCATGAGAGAAAGTAGAATGGCGTTAAACGCCATTGCTAAAAAGTCTTGGCTCTTTCGTTTCCTTTCCTCTTCGTTCTTTTACAGCAGTCTGGCAATATTTATGGCTGCGCTGTCTGTGTCAGCGTCTAACGTTGTATCTGTGCGAATTTGTGTGCATCTGTGTGTGTGTGTATGTTTAATATACAGATTTTTACCAAGCATAAATATTCATATGTTTATTTTATACTTTGTTGCAACACTTTCTTTGGCTTTAGTCTCTCTTGCGTCTTGTCTCCGTGCCTCCCCCCCCTTTGCCGCTTGGCGTCTTGTTGCTCTTTTGACTTGCTTATAAAACATTTGTCGCCTGCTACGCCCTGAAAGGGCAAGCGCTGCCCTTTGCTTTCATTTTAAAGCAAGGGTTGAGCTCTTCTTTTTTTTTTTTGTGCCTTTTTGGGGGTTTGGCATGGTTTAATAATCATAAATTGTAACCCTTTTAACGCGACTTTGTTGCTTCTGTAATGGGGAGTGTGTGTCTGTGTGTGTGCTGACATCCGTTTTGTTATATGGCAGCCGTTTAACCCGATTTGTAGTACATGGCCCAAGGGCAGTGTCAGTGTCAGTGTCAACAGTTCTAACTCCTCGAATTTTGTATCTGTATCCGTATCTGCTTTGTTTGCTGTTTGTCGTTGCGATCAACTTTGTTGCTGTTGTTTTGCACAATTGCGCCAAATGTGCGGTAAGTGAGGTAAACGCTGAGGCAAGGTTTGGGGCACATTTAACAGCGCCAAACAGTGCGCTACAAATTATGAACGCTAAAACTTTTATTTTTTTTTTTTTTTGCTCGCGAGAAAGAGGAAATTACATTTTCAGCAAAGTAAAAATTTTATATTGCCAATAAATGAAGACGCAACATCAGCCAGTCAATCCCCCTTACCCAGTATCCAGCAATTACTGACATTGAATCTTGACAGCAGCCCCCGACACTGTAAAGTATGTATAATCATGTATATACTATATATACATATATATTAAGATGACTGCGCCATATACTTGTGACTCTTGCTAGCAGGGCAAACAGGAAGCCGGAATCGACGTTTATTAAAACGGAAACTGGAGACAACAGTGCGGCAAGACGACAATGACGGCGACATCCTTGGATATACTACTACAAGAAAACTCCTGGCATTGCGCTATGTCATTGACGAAAACCAAAAGCACAAGCAAAGCAGTGGCAAGGACAACGGCAACGGGAACCATATTAAAAAAAATACCAAAAGTCCATAATTTGTGTGGTGACTTTTACATACCTTTCAGTTTTCAACTAGGACAGCTTCCAACTGCTAAGTAAATATCAAACATACATATTATAAAAACTTTAATGTCAGTTTGACCAAGTCCGATTTGTTATTCAATATCTTCGGGTATGTTTATGTTTAGTATAATTAAATGACTTGGAGAAATACATTTTGGAATTCGAAAAAATATGTTTTTTTTTTTTATTTTAAATAAAATTTAAATAAATTTCAAATCATACTAAGATTTATTTTAAAGCCAAATTTCTATTTATTTCGATATTAATGGAACGGCTTTACGTCAATTTCCGTTGACCGTATTCAGTTCCTTAAAAGCACTAAAGAACTCGTTTTGGACGATCCGTAAGGCAATTTCCAAAATTAAAACGCTTTATTGGGGAGATATAGTATTCTTCATTCTATTGGAGATACCTATACATGGCCTCTCTGCCAGTTAGTTCTGCTGGAGTCTAGATGGCTCTTATTACCTTTTAACGCGACTTTGTGGGATCAAGTCTGTAAATGAAGTTAGTTCCCAGAGTAAACTTTGCCGAATCCACTTACACAAAGAACAACATTTTGAGGAAAGCTGGCGATAATTTCTAGATCATCTTGTAGTACGGCTTAAATCAGTTAAATATTTGATTTCAGGTTTTCGGTTCTACCAAATGCCAGTTACTTTGAAAAGTTTTTTGTAAAAATTTTATTTTAAAAATATCAAAATCATACTAATTTTTTGGCTTCTTTCTTATTTAGACTATTGTATGTACATACTTGACTTATGGACTGATTAAGTCCAAAACTTTTTTTGTTCTTGGTCTCCCTGGAATTTTCTTAGTGCATCTAAAGATGTTTATTTAAAAGTAACTTACGCTATAGACCATAGCTATAGATTCTATATGATATGCATATGGTGACAAGCTACTTAATAAATCTATAATACTCGGTTATTTCAAGAAACCCAGAGTATGTAAAATAATTCTACGTCAAGGCAAACAATATCCTTGGGCATTTTGGGGGAAGTATTAACAGCATGGCAGCAATGGTAGCTCTAGCTGCTGAGATGGCTGCTCCTGATAAGCTGGCCGACCAACAAACGAGCCAAATGAAAATCCCACCAAAAATAGCAAAAAAAAAATAAAAAAGAAGACCTTTAAATGGCCAAGAAGAGTCGCAAACGACCGAGAGACCAACAGACCGGCCGCTAAATTGCAATTTTTGAAGATTTAAGCGTGAACAATAAATGTCACATAATCTGTAAGTAGCTAAATAAAAGCGGCCCCAAGAATAACAACTACAACAACATAGTCCAGGAGCTCTATATAGACTCCATCGTAACGTATCGTATAATATCGATTGGGGAAAGCCATTCAATGTTTGTGCGCTACATTGCCTGTTTAATTTAATTTATCGCATTTTAAACAGCTTGAAAAAATAGAAAAAAAAGATGTAGAATATAACAAATTTATTTGTTGTTTCTTTGGCCTTTTACATGGAACACTGCTGGCGGGCACTTGAAAACAAAAAAAAATATACTTTATATATCTGGTATTCTTATATTTATGTAGATATCTGTGAATATTTATGTATGTAAATTATTTTGCCTACGATTTGTGTAAAAGTTTGAAACAACAATAATATATATAAATACATTGATAAGCATAAGTTGGCCTAAATGTGGTCAATGAAATCGGAAATTCAAGAAGAGTCATTTGCCGACAATAAAATTCCCCCTTCCTCTGTATAGCTTTCAAGTTCTAATGTGTTTTTGGAAACGATTTCTTTATGGATCGTTTTAATTTTTCACTTTCTATAGTTTAGGCTTTTTCACAAAAAGTTTTAGAGATTACATGACTTCAAAGGATCTTCTAGGCAGCAAATTTTTACAGACTGTTGTGAGGATCTGAGAGCTTGTATCCCCACAAGCTAAATAAAAAAATGTAATACAGTCGAGGCGGTGCCCGACAGTGTAATACCCTTTTCCCTTTTTTCTCGAAAAAAGTTTTATTCCTGCATATTCCTTCTAAGAACTTTCCAATTGGAACATTTTTTTGTTGGTGCAAAACGATATTGATACCTATAAGTTCCGCAATTTTTAACCGATTTTGATGAAAATCGAAATTTACGTCAAAGAAGTTATTTAAAGTATATGGGGTAATTTCAAGGGGATATGTTGAAGGGTGTGGGAGAAAACACGGAAAATCGATTGCGGGGGGTGGGGGTGCTGCATTGATAAAATTTTGATGTGGATTTGTTTATTAGAGCCACATGAATCAGCTTACCAAAATTGGTAGTTCTAGGTCATTTGTTACTATTATTACATAGAGTCAAATGTTGACGCAGTTTACCGGCAAGGGGATGTGAAATTTGAACGTTTTTGACTATAACTTTTGCTGTATTTGTCCGATTTTGTTTATTTTTGACACACAGATGCATGTTACCACAACGCATCGCTCTGTAAAGTTTCAGATTAAAATATTAAACGGTTTAGCTAAAAACCGCGAAACTCTGCTACGGGGGAACAGGGAAAGATATTGGCATGATCCAACAAACTTGATCTTCTGAGGAAATATGCGCATCAGCTGGGAAAGTTTCGTATCATTAGCTCTTATAGTCTCCGAGATCTAGGTGTTCATACAGACGGACAGACGGACGGACGGACAGACGGACATGGCTCAATCGCTACCCGAAGTTATGATAAGCATTTTGGTATAAAGGACTTGGGGTCTGCCACGCCTCCTTTTGTCCGTTACATACATCGCATAAATCTAGTATACCCTTTGTACCTATAGGTACAGGGTATTAAAACTAGCTGGATAAGCTACTGGAAACTGCCCCCAGCGCTTTTTGAAAAGTAATGATGCAGTTCGATGCATAATGGAAAACAAATTTTGGGCCAAATCTCAGTTTTTAAACTTTACGCGTTGATGCTTCGTTTGAAAAAACGTGTTTTTCGTTTTTATTTAATTGTGACTAAACTACTAAGCTAAACTACTTTTGAACCAATTTTTAAAAAATTATATCAAATTAACCACTCTCAATATGAGAAATTCTAAATTTTTTCATTATATATACTATTTAAGCTTATTCACGTATTCACAATGCCTTGCACGTCGGCCAAGTATTCATACGAAATGGGCTTTATGCTTCTAATAAGTATTTACTAATAATCTAGAGTACCTCACTTGTTGGACAAAATAATCGCACGAAAATATTCACTGAATTCCATTTTAACAATTTTCAAGTCACTGTAAACAACACAATGCGAAGACTTTTAGCGTTTCATCCAAAAAGTTATCGCAACATTGAATTGGGGTCTTTGTCAAATTAACTGAATTAGTGTTAAACATGAAAAAATGTAGAAATTCTCATATTGATTTAATTTCGTACAAGTTTAATGCGAAAATCTATATCTCTATATATGTAAAACATAAAAAGAAGTAAAACGCGAAATTCTCTTATGGAGGCTGGGGGTCAGATATCGACATAAATCGAAAATCTTCATCTGCGTCACTATTATGCGCATCTTTTGGTAAAATTTCAGATCCTTAGATCTTATAGTCTCTCAGATTCTTTTACTCATACGGACAGACAGACAAGGCTATATCGACTCGGTTGTTGATAGTGATCAAGAATATGTATAGTTTAGGGGGTCTACCACGCCTCCTTCTGCGTCGATTTGTCTGTTTAGTGCTAGTATTCAATATTATTGAGAGAGTATTGCCACAACGGAGAAGATCGAATCTTTCTCAATTAAGCCATAACCATAAAACGTCTCGAGGCAATTTTCGACGTGCTATAAGAAATACTTTACACATTTGATTACAGCTCGCATCCTTTCGTCGGCATCGGCCCAAGGGCATTGTGGCGCATTGAAGTAATGGCAAAGTAAAATTGTCTTTATTGACTCCTCTACCGATTGCATTCATTGCTTGGCGGGATGCAGAAATTTGGCGACTAGAGCAAGTTTTCAACACAATACTTAGAACGCAGCACAGATAGATTAATAAGTAACACAGCACAATTCCAATTCGCTTTTTGAGAACGATAACGCATTAATTAATAAATTAAACAGCAACCCGATAATGTTTACTTTTGATGTAAAGACTTGATGTTCCCTCAACAAATAGAAAGAATTAGTAGGGATTATATAGAAACTTATGTGTTTAGTCCAGATATGCTTCATCTGGCAGATCTGTTTCCTTCGATTAACGGCATATTAACATTTCTTAAAACTTGCAGTCAAAAATTCCATTTAAATGGCTCAGATTTAACCGATTTGCCAAAATGGTTAAAAAGCTTAACATCATTAGAGGAAAGATAAATGTCACCTCGGCTACCGTTTATGAAAATTAAGGCATTGGGATATAAAGCAAAACAGTATCAAAGGAGCCATTGTAAACATTATTATTTCAATTGTGAATCCGAGACGCGACCTGCATTGTTTCAGGGCATTTTAAAGACAGGCTGATAAATATTTTGGAAATAGGGACTTGCACAGGGTATATAATAATATAGATAATCTGAATTGAATAAAGCAGATCGATCGGGGTTTGGCGTGTGAAGCCCCCTATTATGAAATAAAAAATCTCTCGAAAAATAGTCGGGCGCGGACTTCAATCTTTTTGTCTTCAATCATGTTTTGATTTATTTCAGCCAATCCTTCTCTCCATTGTTTGCATTGCTCATAGCTTACATCCAAATAAATTAATTTTTTAATTTAATATTGACTAACTTTGAACTTTGAATGTCTTAAATTTTTAATGGTTTGTTTTTCGTAGAATCTTTTTTTAATGGCTGTGCATATAAAAGCTTTCTTTAAAAGGGGAAAGTTTGATTGTTCTTGATGTAGCTACTATCCAAAAACTCAAAAAAGAATTGCGATATTTGTGAAATTTCGCAGCTGGATTTCTCGAAACGGCTTATGAATTCATACAACATTTAGGTGAATTAGTTTAATTTTATTATTTATCTTTAATATTAAGTACGGTGGACCTTTTGTTACAAATGTTCATCTTAATTTGGACGGGTCTTAGTCGTTACCTTTTAGGTGATGTACACAAAACCAAAATCGATGATCGAAAGTCTGAATAGTGAATTTGGTGACTACTGCTTAAAATAAAAAATTTTCATATATAAATATTTGGCTGAATTTTCATGTTGTTAATAGGAAAAATTATATTTCCTGTTTTTCTTATAGGATATATATTTTTATTTCAAAGCCAGTGTTCCCATATTTTTAGGGGCCAAAAACAGCTTAGCCCCTATACTACTGCGTCCAAAAAGTAAGGTGACATTTGAATTTAAACTGCACGCGCCAAAATTGGATTTGGAGAAATTTGTTTTTCAGGCTGGTAGGATTGTCTTTGTCATCCATGTCAAGTTACACGTCAAAATATTCATTAGTGTTTGAGTACGCTTCGTTTTTGTGACCTGCTAAAAGTGAATTTTTAGATTTTCACAATGTCTAAATTTAATTTTTTGGAAAAAAGGCGTCGCGTTGAAGTGTGTGAAACAATGCTTTCTGACTACATTGACAAAAAGAAGTGCATAAAAACTGGAGATGAGACTTGGATCTATGCTAATAACTCCGAAACAACCGATCAATCGAGCGAATATTGTGCCAAAGGTGAGACTAGAGCAAAAAAACCGCGCAATAGTCGCACAAAAATCAAGGCCATGTTGACTGTTTTCATCGATTATAGTGGTGTTGTGCATTATGAGCTCCTTCTGCCGGGTCAAACAATCAACAAAGAATATTAGTTGAGCGTTATGCGTCGTTTGCGTGAAGCTATTCGCCAAAAGAGGCAGGAATAGTGGCGTGACAACTCATGGCTTTTACACCATGACAATGCAACGCCTCACACTGCATTGATTCTTCGTGACCATTTTCACGGAAACTCAACCCATATCGTTCCACAACCATCGTATTCACCTAATATGGCACCGGGGACACCGTTTTGAGTCGATAGAGGAGATTCAAGCCGCGTCGAAAAGAGAGCTGAAGGCCATCCCGGAAATCGATTTTAACAACTGCTCTATTTTTGAATTATTATTTTATAGCCTAATATGGAGTATTATCGTCAGTGTAATACTAATTATAATTTAAAACAAAATAAATTAGGCATTCTAAAAAATTAGATGTTCGAAACGCTGCTGATTGAAAGGGGACCGGGCTCATAAGTGAGCCTGAAAACAAGTTAAAGGTATCGATTTTGTGCATTCAATATGTCTCTCTGTCTGACTGTTCCTCTGTATGAAGACGTGGATCTCAAGAGCTAGGGACACCCAACTTAAGCAACAGACTCGCATATTCCTCCTTTTGAAGTTAGCAAGAATGCACTATTTTTGGGAAAATGGTGTTTACCACTGGTAAATGTTAAATCGTATAATTTTTGCTATTATTATTGAAGCGGTGACTGCACTGTACTTCTTAGGAAACGCTATTAATTTCTGGGAAAACTCTTTCCCGAAGATCTGGGCAGTCTGGCAAATCTGCCCATAGCGAATTTGGCCACTTTTATTAAATCCTCAAAATGGTTTAGCAAGTAGAGAGATTCAGAAGATTAGAAACGCCAACCAGCTTTGCATCCAAACATCCTAGCTTCAACGCCAACCACCACCTTCATACTTTTTCTTCCTTCAATTTAGGCATCACAGTGGACCACATGGTGTCTGGGTGATCTCGGCAGAGACTGAGCAGCCTAACTAAACTAACCTAACCTATTATTGAAGCGAAGGAGTGTCTGTTTGGATTCAAAACTCAACAATTTTACGGACCGATGTTTTGCCAACTCCAAATGTTATCAAAGGCTTAGTGCTTAGTTAGGTTTTTGTTCAACTAGCGTCAAGGGGGCATTAGTTAAGTGTTGGAATTATGATCTGTTAAGTGTCTAAATATGCACATCAAACTCCAACTGGATGGATGTCATCAGTCGTAAAGGCGTTGGAATGAGCACCAGCCCAGCTGTGAGCTGAGCAAGGGGGTAAATGGTGTAGAGTTCGGGGGTTCTTGCTGGCTAACTTCCATTCATTAAAGTCTAAGAATTGCTGTCATTTGGCATAGTTGTTGTCGTTGTTGCCGTTGTTGTTTTTGTTGCCAGCCTGCCAAGCTCTTCCGCTGTGTATTTAAAATGTCATTTTGTTGTCAACCTCAGACTTCTTGTCTTATGTCAAATTATAATTATGGCGCATGCTACTAACGACATTAACAGCTCCGGCGTTGGCGGTGGCAATGACGATGATGATGGCGATGGCAATGGCGTTGGCGATGGCGATGACAAGGTGGAAAGCGGAGGTAATGGCGATGGCGCTTGGTCTAACCAACCCGCCAGTTTCAGGACCAAAGACCGAGAACAACATATACAAGCTAGCATTAAATTGCCTATGTACACACACACACAGCCATACACCCACACAAAAGCACACTCACACTGGCATGTATAAGTTAAGAGGACTTTACGCCCAGAAACCCCAAACCGAAACTCTTCTCAGTGTGAGAATGTGTTGGTGTTCATTATCAACAGCATCGAAAGTTAAAACGCCGACAACGAAACATTTTCTATTACGCTCTCATACAAAAATTGTAACGTTAAACGTTTGAAAAACTTTGTTTTAAAATCACTTAGTGTCTGCACACACACACATGCACACGTATATATATATATATATATACATATATAGATTTATATGTATTTGGTATATGTGTATATAGGGACCGCACGCATACGCTTGCATTTGCCCTTTAAAAAGGGTGCCAAAGCAACTGAAGGGCTTGTTGTCGTAGCCCTCGTTAAGCTATACTCTTTAAAAGGACATATTAAAGGTTGCGACTCAGGGATCTTATTCGGCATCTGTCTTACTCTGATTTTTGGTTTTTTTGTGGAGCTGGAATAATTGCTGTACCTTTCACAATGGCTTCTTCTATAATAGTTAGTACTTCATCAGGTGTACGAGATTAACTACAAGGATAAACTACAGAAAGGGTTTTATGTAACGTTTTAGAAAGAGTATCGAAACTTTGGTTTGCAAGGATAACAATTATCTGCTACTTGTTCTTGTTGTTGTCGTCGTCGCCTTTTGCAAAGTGGTGATAATTTCTGCTTTGTTGTGAAAATGACAACATTTTAACCCAACAGCCAAGATCTACCTTACAGCTCCAAAAACTACAAGGACAACAACAAGAAAAACAACAACAGTTGGTATTTGTTTGGCTTGGGGAAGGAAGCAAAAGGTGGGGTTTGCAGTGGACGCGACTTCCAACCATAGCGACTTGTGTCGACTTTTAATGGTTTTCATCTTATTAGCAGGAAAGTTCTTTGTCGCCGCCACACTGACATTTTCTATAGCTGTGTGTGTGTGTGTGTGTGTGTGTGTGCCACGCCCTCTTGGCCGCTTTGCAAAATGGCTACAGATTTATTTGCAATTTTTGCTCATTTGGCGCCTCCCGTCATTACACCCAAGATGCGGGGGGATTCAGGCCCATCACCGTCCACCGCCACTCCCCGCCCCCACCATTGAGCCACAGCCAACTTGAACGCAGGCCAAAAGCTATGGCTTGTCTTAGCCACTTTGTGCGTTGTAGTCATCCTTGTCGTCGTCGCCTGCTGCACGTTAGTTTTTTGTTGCCGTTTGGCATAGCCCCCTGACCCAACATAGGAACCCTCTTCCACCACCTCTGCTCTCTCTCTCACTTCCCATCTCTCTCACACTCTCCTTCTCACAGTGAGCGCTTTGTTTTGCTGCTTTGGCTTTGGCTTGATGTTGTTGTTGTTGGTGCTGCTGTTGAGGGCGCATAATTAAAAAAGTTTCATTTCATTTTGTTGGTTTTCTTGGTTCGTTTCGCCTGTTTATGTTCATTTGTTTTCTTTCTTGTGTAGGTCTTTGTGTGTGGAGAGAGTGGAGAGAGCTTCCACAGAGGCAGCAGACGTCGCTGTCAGCGTCGGCGTCGCAGCTGCCATTTACATTTGGGCGTCATATTGTTGCTTGCTGTTTGTATTTGTTATTTGTTGTTGTAGTTGTTGCTTTTGTCTTAATGATTACCGCCTTCTTGCGTTTTTTGCATGCTTCGTTTAATTTAATATTAATTTAAGAAGTTTCTTTTTTGTTGAACATTTAAATGTTGTGGGGATACACAGTAAATTTGGGGGTGTGCGGAGTCTGATGAATGATGTGTTGGACCAGAGTTTTATACATACAAATCAACAAAATCCTCTTGATTATTGTATATGATCTTACATTTAACTTATTCTTATATACCCTTCAGTTCGGCTCAGGCCTAAATTAGTCATGAAATCATGCCTGAATTTTGAGTAACACCCATTAATATACGCATTCAGTTGCCACTGAATTTAACACGGTAGGCGTTCAGGCCTTAAGCTTAGCCGTAACAATCAGGTATGAATTCAGTGCTGATTGACTTTGAAAAGTCATGCTTGAAATCAGGGAGGAATTTATTTTTAAGTCCGACATGAATTCAGTTCTGATTTATTTTATAAAGTGCAGTGTACATACCCTTTAGTTCGATTCGGGCCTGAATTAGTCATGAAATCATGCCTGAATTTTCAGTACCATCCATGAATCTATGCATTCATTTGTCACTGAATTTAACACATACATGTCCTAGGCGTTCACGCATGAACCTTAGCCGTAACAATCAGCTATGAATTCAGTGCTGATTGACTTTGAAAAGTCAGGTCTGAAATCACGCATGAATTTTAAAAAAAATCGGCCATGAATTCGGCGCTGATTTATTTATAAAACTCAGGCCTGAAATCACCGGTGAGTAATTAATACACTGGAACAAATTTTTTAATACATTTAAAAAAAGTTTTATTTATTTTAATTTTTATTTTATATTGTGTACAATTAAAGCTGCATCGCTGCGGTTTTGAAATTACGATTTTTTTGTAGCTTTAGTGCCTTACGTTTCAGCCGGACCAGATTCCGCTGTTACTGGTATTGATTCTAAAATCAAAAAAAAATTTTTAAATATTACAATACCCTTATTTTTTGGCCTACCAAGTAATGAGGTATAAAATTTATTAAATGCTTTTAAAGCCAACTTTTTTTGAACGCTGTCAATGTTGGCGCCCATGACAACGGCGTCACTTAATAGTATAAAAAGGTTTTTCAAGACGCCTCCTGGCTGCATTAAATTAATCATTGTTTTCACCTGTGAATTAAAAAAAAATTTAATTTTCATATAATAATGATAATAAAACACACCTTACATACATATATCGTTTTGTTGGCTTCTGTAATATTTTCGAGAATATTTCTAAGCTCATCGAAAGATTTAATAGGGAACGATGATGTGACGTCAGGTCCAACTTTTAACTTTTGCAAATTTTTTAACATTGCCGTTTGCTCAGCAAAGGCTGTCAACAATACTTCCATTTGTCCTTAAAATATTAATAGAGAAGCAGTTAAGCAATGTTTGCTTTTCATAAAAATAGGAGTTAAGTACATACCACGTAAAATTTCATTGTCCTTTTTTAATGTGTCTGTAAGTAAATTATAATAACATATTATACAAATAAAAAAAAGTAGTAAAGCTATAATTACCGATAACTGATTGATTTTCCTCACGAACTGTATCTAAAAGTTACATGTAAAAAAAACTTGAAAAATAATATACAAATAATAATTTTAGTTAGCATTTACCGCGCACAATTTCTGAAATAGAAAAATGGGTATAAATATAAGAAGTCGATGCTTATGGTTATACTTACTTTTAATTTCTTCAATTAACACGCCCTTTATTTTATTTGTGTTTTCCTTGCTCTCTTGATCGAGTGCTAAAATTCAGTTACATTTCATGCCTGAATTCAGGTCTGAATTTTTCATAAATAAATAAAATAAAGTCAAGCGCGGACGACTTTGGGATACCCTGTACCACTAATTGCAATTAAGTCCGATATATTGCTTAAGTACCTTAAAAGACAATTGATTGCCAAATTTGGTTACAATATCTTCAGAAACAAACGAAACACAACGAATTTTGAGCAAAAAACCTTTTTTGATCGATTGTTTCGATTGTTTGGGAGCTATATGATATTGTGTGTGTCCTATATTAGGTTCCTAGTTGGAGCAAAGGGCCTCTATATAATATGCATAGTCATCCCATTTTGATTAAATTTTTTACAGTGTTTTGGAACACCAAATTGGGTCACGTTATCTTTAAAAACAAACGAATTATCCCAGTCAAACTTTTTTTTGTTTTTATAGTTCCTAAACACTGTACCAAATTTGATCGAAATCAGTTGACTATATCATATAGCTCCCATAGGGCAGATCAGTCAAAAAAAAAAGTTTTTTGCACAAAATTCGTTGTGTTTCGTTGGTTTATGAAATTATCGTTACCAAATTTGGCACTCGGAAGTTTTTTATAGTTCCCAAACACTGTACCAAATTTGATCGAACTTGACTTGGCTGCTGCAAAGTACAATAGATGGACAGGAAAATGTTTGCCAAGTAACTTCAATGGCTGGATTTTTTATATAAACAAATTTCAATGGTTTTTATTCTGCAGCTTTTCGAGTTTGACTTTGCCATGTTACTCTTAATAAGGTGCAGGCATGACCATGTTCATAATTCACTAACCAACAAAAGGGGATGCATTTTAGATTCCAAAGCCTTTGAGTATCCTTAATAGCATCATATACTCACACACACACACACAAGAGATGCATATTGCGTGGGCTATGGTGCCTTTGGCATTTGGAATGTTACGAAATGAATTTCATCTTCGCGCGCCTCTATAATGAAGGACGAACCCAGCGACGCTTATGAATATTCGAAATATGTTTGCCTGACTGTCAGTCAAACACACAGGAACAAGCAGCATACTGGGACTGAGGTAACCGAACCGAAGTAAATCGAAGGAAAGATAAGGATGTCTGTTGACAGGATTGACGTGGCCACGGGAATTCCAACAGTTCCAATCCAGCTGCCATAGCAATACGCATATACTAAAATAGAAAAGTTGGTTGACTTCATTTTGGTTTTGCCATATCAAAGATTCGATTGGCAGCGGCTCATAACAAAGTTGAATGTGCACAACGGTTGCACAGCCAGATATCGAGTACACATTCATCACTCACTCATCCACTCACTCACTAATTCATTCATTCATTGTGCACATTTTTGCATTTTATATAATTCAAACTCCGTTGGGGGTTAATTTCGTTTATAACGCCAATTTAGCACATGGCAACGCCAACGGCTGCATGGAAAATCTATAAATTCAGAGCATAATTGCGAGACGTTTGGTTTGGGTGGGGATGAGGGTTTCCAGTGTGGGTTCCCGGCTGACTTTGGTGATTTGTTTGTTGGCCAGGTAGAACTAAATGAACTGCTTTGGTTGTTTTTTTTTTTTTTGGCTAATTAAACTTACATTCTTTCCCTTGCTTTCCGGCTCTTTGCAGGTAAAAGTTTTACACTGACCATAGTTATATCGACGAATCCCATACAAGTTGCCACCTATACCAAGGCCATCAAGGTAACCGTAGATGGGCCACGTGAGCCACGCTCAAAAGTGCGTCATCAGGGCTTTCATCCGTTTGCCTTTGGGCCGCAACGTTTTGGACCGGATCCACTTATGGCTGGTTTGCCCTTTAAGTTGCCAGGTAAGTGGGAACCAAAGCTCATATGATACACACTTTGTGTTAAGCCGCTTGTCCTTTAAATTGCCTAAAGTGATGTACCTTTTATTTGTTTTTTTGTTTTATTGTAAATTTTTGGAAATGCTACGGGCTGCACAATCCCAATCAATATCAATAACAAATTCCGCATTATCCGGCATTAGCCAGTGATTTGCGTATGGTACACTTATTATGTGTGTATCGTTTCCTGGGTTACATTGAAGGCCCCGAGGCTGCACGTGTAAATAAATATGCGCAAGTAATTTGCCTACCCAAGGGGTTAATGGCTATGAAGCAGATATAGTACTTATGTATACATATATATTCCATTCTATTAAGTTTCACCAAAGCCTAGAAAATTTGATCGTTAAATGCTGCAAAAGTTAAACATACTTTGTATACCCTGTACCGTATGGTACAAAAGGTATATTCAGTTTGTTTTTTTCGCAAATGTATGTAACATTCAGAAAGAGAAGTTGGAGACCCCCCAAAGTTACCAAAAGTATGATCAGGTTGACTAGAGAAGTCGATATACTCATGTCCGTCTGAATGAAAGCCCGGATCTCAGAGATGGTAAGGCTAGAGCAACCAAACTTGCAGATAAGATCCCTTATTATCCTACGGGAGACAAGTTTATTTTATTTTTTCGATATCGGCGTTATATTATATAGCTCCCATAGGGGTGTTTCAGAGGACTTTAAACAAAAAAAGATTAAGTTGGATGATTCGTTTGTTTATGAAAATATCGTATCCAAATTTGACAAATACAATATATATATTTTTGCAATGTGGTGGTACAGGGTATCCTAAAGTCGTCCGCGCTCGACTTTAATGTACGCAATCTTTTTGTTTGGTTTTGGGATTTTACTTAATTAAGACGTTCCCAAAATGGTGACTGATAAGTGGCACACATTCTAAGCTTGGAAAACGATTTTAAGAAAGTTCTTATATTAGGAAAAATAATTTCATTATGCTTCATTAACTAAAGTATCTCGTGAAACTTGAGAAAATGGGTACGAATTGGATTGACGCTAACTTTTAGTTAGCACTCTTATGAAACAATGAACCTTTAGGAAAAACTATACAGTTTAAAAGTCAAAAAACTTTAAGCTATTAAACACCAAAAAGACCGTCATGAAAATAATATTGAATTGATTTTAATTATTTCCTATAACAATTTTGTTCGTGGCGATGCCCGAAGGCTGGAAAAACATCATATAAGTAAATAGTACGGCGTGCGCATCCGGCAAGATGGCGCCACCAAAGTTCACTAGATGGCGCCAGCAGTAACAACAGCTGAATAGAATAAGAAATTGAAAATTCATGGTGTTTCCCATTTGAAAAAAAAATCAGCTGATTGTCGTATGACTATTTGGTCCAGCAGCTTCCATTTAATTGTGCATCATGTAATATTCCCTTTGTTTTGTAACTTACCCTGCGCGGCCAGAGAACTCTCTTGTTAACCTTTCCTAAATCTTATAAGCATTCGCGCAAGCGCTTTAAATCATCGGCTGCTGCGCCGAAGTCTCTCAAGCAACTTTGTCGCTGCCAATGCAATGTTAGTTATCCAGTTATGCAATCGTTGTCAAGCGCACCTAAACCTATATTCGCCTATGATTACGAAATTACCAAAGACATTCGTTCGTTTCATAGACATAATTATACACCTGCTAATAAAACCCTCAACAAATCACCTAATATATTTGTTATTATTTATCAGTGTATGCAAGTTAACATTTGCCGGTTTAAATATAAATGCTACCAAAAAATAATTTTAACAACAGCAATGACCATTTACAATTACCGCAAAAAGTTTTGTGCCCCTGACTTACGTGGGACGGACGTTAAAAGCTCAATCATTACCCGAGCTTATGACAAACATTTTAGTAAAAAGGACTTACGGTGTGGGGTTCGATAATATGGGTATAGGTAGGCCTCCCATCGGTATTTTTTCAAAAAATGGGAATTTCAAGTCTCAAAAGGGGGAAAAAGCGTGAATTTAAAAATTTCTAAAGCGGGGAAAAAAAAGGAAATTTTTAAATAATGATTTTTATATAACTTAAGTATTGCCTTCGGTAGCGTATTGGTAGCGTACTCGCTATACAAACCGAGGGTCGGTGGTTCGAGTCCCCGCAGTAGCACTGGTACATTTGCCTAGCCTAGCACTGGCATAGCTAGATCAAAGACGCTATGTGCCCAACAAAATCTCTATTAATTGAAGACACCGCCTTTCGGATTTGGCTATAAGCTCTAGGTCCCTGTCTCTTTAAACAGTAATTAATAGAGATCCCCATGCCCCGCCCAGGGGCGACTGACAAGAATTGTCAGTCAGGGAATTATTATATAACTTAAGTATGTATTTTATTTATTCAAAGTAAGTAACGAAAAAAAATTTTCATAAAATAAATCAATCATTCAACGGTAACACATTTTTTTCTGATGATAAAATCTTTGTGTTGTACTTATCGCCTCTTTTTATTACTCTCAATATGTCAGGTCGTTTTTTGATTGCATCATAAAATTCCTTGCATTTTTGGTTTGTATTGAATTTAATTACGATCATCGATTTGATTCTATCCAATGTAAGCTCAGAGCGGTTACTCTTCCACATGTTCTAGATGAGTGAAAATGATTGCTTCGATAGTGTGTGAAATTCCTTACTTTTTATTTCTTTTGAAAATGAAATTGTTTTAGCCTGGTATGGCTCAAAATCAATGTTTCCATTTCGACACATTAATAAATTTAATTTTTTCTCCTCGTATTCAGCAATTTTCGTGTCATTGATGTACAACTTCAAGCTCCCATAAGCGTTGAATAGACTTTGATAAAGATTTACTTAAAAAAACCTTTGTCTATCATAATTTGAGCAGTTTTATCAACGTCAGACCAATGTGGAAGGGTTTTCAATACAACCCAATCAAATGACCTCAAAATCTGAACATATTGCAATCATTTTTCTAAGTAATAGAGACAATTTTCTTAAAAAACAATAAATAAAAAACAATCATTTAAGAATTAAAACCAAATGTAGATTTATTCTTTTACCATACAATGGTTGAACAATGTCATCAATGACCGATGTCTCCTTGGAATTTGGAAACAAATAACAGCGAAATATTGAACGATTTCTTTTTATTCTAATTTTATTAAATGTTTTTTTTTTTAATTGGTTAGTTTCTCCGAAATATGAGATGCTTTCAGAATTTTTTGACCAGCAATTGAGACAAAAAATCATGCCATGTAAAAAACGGAAAGAAACACGAAAAAACGGGAACATGGGAACATGGGAGTTGTCTCGAAAAAACGGGAATTCCCGTTTTCCCAAGGCTCGATGGGAGGCCTAGGTATAGGGTACAAATACAACAACATTTCCCCCATTATGTTTAATCCAGCACTTCTCAATTTAAGAACATAAATGCCACAGTTGCTTCAAATTAATAGAAATAAGATCAATTATGGGTTTAAATAATTTGGTTTAAATAATATTTTTAAAAACAAAATTTACCTATCATTTAGAAACTGCTCGACAGACTGATCCAGAGATGAAGCATCAACGCATTAATTCCCTTTACTTCTTCATAACAAATAACATATTGTTTTAATTCGAATTTTGCTGAATAAGGACAATTGTAGTCCCGATTGTAGTTCCCGGCTGTACTTCCATACCAGTTTTTCACTTATGAGTATAAGTTTTCAAGTGCCTTCGAATTGAAAGGTGAATTTGTAATTTAAACTTCCAGGGTTTTTCCAATCGATAATTTTTGAAGTAAAACTTTTTAGGCGGCATTGTGAATTTCGATGGGAGTAACTTTGAAATTTTGTTAGAGGAAAAAATGTTAGTTTCGGTGCGTTTGTTTTGTTTTTCTTTTTCGCATTGACGAATTGCGTTTGTTTTGATTCTCTTTTTCGCATTGACGAATTGCGACGTTGACCTTGTGTTGGTGGTCATGACTTCGGCTCTTGTTGAGAGAACGAGCCGTGGTCATGGTAAAGAGAGGAGAGTAAAGTGGCCGCAGCTGGTCAGCTGAACGAAAGAATTGTTTTTGTATGCATTGCGTGAATACAACAAAGCGACATACATACATACTTACATACAACTGCCAGTGTGCATGCATTAGCTTGTTAGTACAGTAAAAATAGACCAAAAAAGGGGTTGACCTGAAAAAAATTGCACACTGGAATTTCTCTTGCTTAATGAATCAAGGAACATCCAGAAAGTCTAAAAGTCCTCCCGCCGTAGGGTTTACAGTTATTTTACATTTGTATCGGCCCATTTATCACTAATTCTATAAGTTGTACAAAAAAAAAGTTGTAGAAAAACATGCAAGCGCAGCGGCATCTCCATCTGCTGGAGAGCTGGGCATAACTCTTGATAATGCTACTCTACTCTTGACAGCTAAATAAACGTAACCCGCTCCCTCCACGCTGTAAAAGACCTCTCTATGACTCAACAGTGGCACCTACTGGGAGGTACGCTATTCAGGTCTGGCGGCCCACATCAATTGCTTTCGTATCCAGGTGTTCCCAAATAAACTATTTCGTCGTACTACAGGCTGTGAATAGTACGAAAGAAATTCGACCTTGCACAATGAATTCAATCCGGAGGAAGTAAACCTCGAAATCAGTAAACTCTTAAGTCGTTATTAATGAGCGTCTAGTCAGACATAAAGAGGGGCTTTCGAAAAACCTTTTCATTAACAACCCAATAAAGAGGTTAAAAAGAAAAGCGGCGAAACATCGAATCATCTAACTTGAAGATGACCATACCTAATTTAACGGCCTTTGGCCTTGTGGCAGATCCTAGACTGGCGAGTTTACAAATACAATTTATATAAATAAATGCATTTTTGAGTATTTGAAAATAAAATGGCGAAAATAAGTGGATCACTTTTTAGGTCGACCAATCCGATTTTGATACGGCTACTATCGAAAATCGACCAAGTTTCGATTGTAAACGAATAAAAATATATGTATACGCTGATAAAATTTTGAATTCCGCAAAATTTTGATTTTTTTTATAAATATTTCATTTTCTTATTTTCTAAAATCAGAAGTGATCTCGCACTTTCTAAAAAAAAGGGATCAATAAAATTATCTAATAAAGGTTTCAAAATAACCTCTAAAATACCAAATCGTGACCCCTACTTCCTAAACTAATTCACGCAGACTTTATCTCTGCAAAAAGGTCAAAAGAGAACCAAGATCCCGAATATTTAAAAGGCAGCAATACTTCTAAATTTGGCGAAGATTGGCTATTAAAAATTCTATTGTAAACAGAATTAGAACTTAGAATTATCCACTATTGCAAGAAACCGTTTGCGATGCTAGTTCCAACTTTCCGTTAGGCATGGCTTCGACTTTTTAAAGTTTACCCTAGGGATCGCAAATAAGTGTTATGTTAGTGAAAGTAAAAGGCGCAATACACGTATATTATATTTTTGAAACGACAGATTTACAAAATTCGTGGCTTAGGAACGAGTTCTATCGCAGGTTTCATTAGCACCTTAAGCCATTAGCATAAAAATTTTGACAAATGATACACTAGACAGTCAGACGACACTCGCGTTCATCTTTGATACAATAATGAAAAGTGTGCCCTATTTATGCGCCCATTGACAAAAAGATACACACATGTATATACATAGTCATTCATATATAGGGTGTCTCACAGACGGCACACAATAGAGACGACAATTATACAACAAAACAACAGCTTGAAAAATCCATTAAAATGATTTTAATCCTTTAACGAGTCACAAAACGGCAGCGGCAGCTGTATGCGCATCAATATGATGATGCGAATGGGTTTATTTTTTTTTTTTTTGTTGTGTTCTTTGTTGGGTAGTTCTGGAAAAAGCGAAGGACTGTTAGTGGGGAAGGGGGTTGACAACCCTCCTCGAGCTGAGCTGCCAGCAGGCGTAGCGTTAAATTATTTTAAAGAGGCAACAACAAGAAAATCAACTGCGACTGTTGCAACAATAAACACGCGATATAACCAGACTGCGAACAAGGATAACAAGCGGCTGCGGGGGTAAGAAGGTTGACAAAATGTGGCAATGAGCACAACAGCAACGACCAAGGACTAAGGATGGCTTACTTTTGGCCTATACATAAGGCGTTCCGTTGGTTCGTTGCCTGGTGAACAAATCGCGTTTGATACGCTTTGATTTTATTAAATTTTAACAATTTCACTATACAATTTATGAGGCGCCCACTGCTCCTTTGTATCTCTTTCTGTGTGTCTGAGTGTGTGCATGTGTGGGTGTATCTGTGTGGGTTGAGCGAACGGGATCGACTAGGCCCGACATACTCAATGCCAGTCAACCGATTCAGAACTACACAGAAAGAAACTTGGGCTTACTAGGTTTTCCCAAAAGCCACTGGCACAGGGTACTTAACACTGAGAAAAAGATTTATCTAAATGAGCATTTGCAGCGATTTTTACCTTATCTACACTGATAAAAAGAAAATAAAATCTTTAAATTTTTTTGCGACAGGATATATATCTTAATTTTAATATTTGGAAGTTTTCGCTTTTATTTTTCGCGCTTAGTGTACGTATTTTTCTTTTGTTATTTACTACTCCACTAGTTCGGTTCATAAACCAGTTCTTATTTTTGGTTCAGCTCACACAATTAGGGTGCTCAGACAAAGCCATTTCATTGAAGTTCTTAAAATAAGATCAAAAAATCTTGATGCAATATTGTGTTAGTAATATATGATTAAAATTATCGACGCCTACCGGACACCCTGTACCACTAATTGCAATTAAGTCTGATATATTGCTTAAGCATTCTTAAAAGACAATTGATTGCCAAATTTGGGTACGATAACTTCAAAAACATACGAAACACAATGAATTTTGCACTAAACAAGTTTTTTTGACCGATCGTTCCTAATGGTGTTACATGATTCAGTCAACCGATTTTGATCAAAGTGCTTGGGAGCTATAAAAAACTTTCGAGTGCGTGGTTTGATTATGATATCTTTATAAACAAACGAAACAAAACGAATTTCGTACAAAAAACATTTTTTTGGCCGATTGATCCTATGGGAGCTATATTTAATCATCCGATTTTGATCAAATTTTGCTCAGTGCTTGCGTACTCTAAAAAACTGCTGAATGCCAGCTTTGGTCATGATGCCTTCATAAAAAAACGAAATAATACGAATTTTATAAAAGACATTTTTTTTTGACGATGATCTGTCCTATGGGACCTTTATGATATAGTCAACCGATTTTAATAAAAATTTGCAACAGTGCTTGAGGGCTCTAAAAAACTATCTAAATTTGGTTATGATTTCTTTATAAACAAGTGAACCCCCCTATGGGAGCTATATAATATAACCTCGATATCGAAAAAATCAAATAAAATTGTCTCCCCTGATATAATTGCGCATCTAATCTGAAAGTTTGGTTGCTCTAGCTCTTATTATCTCTGAGATCTAGGCGTTCATACGGACGGACAGACGGACATCGGCATATCAACTTTTCTAGTCACCCTGATCATACTTTGGGTAACTTTGGGGGGTCTCCGACGTTTCCTTCTGTACGTTAAATACATTTTTGGCTTGCACAAACTTGTACCATTCGGTACAGGGTATAAAAACTAAGTAAAAGATAATTCTTAAGATTACAGAGTTCGATCACTAGTGGTCCATAAAGGGTCCAAAACTAAAAACTGGTAAAACCTTAAGAAGTGCCCACTTTTGATTCATGTCAGGATGGCAGAATCTGGGAGCATCACAGAAATGCGTGCCATGAATTTACGGAGAAAAAAGTTTTACCTAATTTTTAATCGGCATGATATTACGTAATTTTTTTTGTGCATGTTATTTCAAAGTTTTTCTTTGTAAGGTTGCGTTTCCTTAAATTTTCAAATGTGAAAGTATTTAGTTTGAGGAGTTCTGTTGAATACACTTGCTATTGGATTGATTTGCAAAAGTATTCGCGAAATTTCGGAAGCGGCATGATTTTTGTAAGGGGCGCATATAAACACAGAAATTCGGGCATATATGCATTAAGGTTCAAAATATGGGGCTTCCCAGCAAGAGGTGTTATTTTGAATCACCCGGTATTTCGGTAGCTGTCACTTTTGAAGCTTTTATTCTTTGACATTTGACAAGTAGAAACTACTCCATTACTAAAAATGAAACGATAAACGCTTCAACAACGCATTGAAATTATTAAAATTCACTACAAAAATGGTGAAAATCTTCCATCGAAAAATCTGATGAGGCCCATTTCCACCTCGGTGGCTACGTCAACAAGCAAAATTGTCGCATCTGGGGCTCGGAAAACCCAAGAGTTATTGTTGAGAAGCCTCTCCAACCTCAACGTGAGACTGTTTGGTGCGGTTTATGGTCCGGCGGGGTCATTGGACATATCGAGGACATAGGGCAGCCACTTTGCGATTTGGTTATGGAAAATTTCATGAAAAGGATATGGTCCTGTAACCGTGGTCGTGGTGGCCATTTGGCTGATGTTGTTTTTCATTATTAACGGCATACCTTCCTCTTTATTATGAAATAAACATCCGATCATTTATCTCAAAAAATTGAATTTTTATTTGAATACCAATGTAACACCTCTTATTTTAAAACCCTATACTAGACTACAACGTGAGCAACAATAAACAGCTGTTTGCAAGTATCATATTGGTGGGTTTGGTTTTTGCTACAAAAATGGCCTTTATGAGCTTAAAAGAAAAAAACTTTTGGAAATTTTTTAGTACAATATATATTTTCCAAACTTTAACTGCAAAGCAATTACAACTTTAATTATATGTTTAAAAAAATATACTTTTGGAGTTTGTTTAATCTTCTACTAGACTAGAAGCACTTAATAATACCAAAAATGGTAATAAATATATTTTCACCCTCGGATATATTGGCGCTTTTTAACACGCTCTTTGGGTAAGAATACTCTACTTTGCATTGCCAAGGCTCTTGGTTGGAAATAAATGCTCATTTTTTCTGTGCAAGCGGTATCAGAACATTTTGCCCTTTTACCATTATGCATTTATGCCTGACGATGCTAGAAAAACTGGAAAACTTAAAGTGAATTAAAATACCAATAATAGATATTATACGTATATAATAAGGTGTTTTGATTCATAATGATAAGTTATAAACTTATTAAGAGAATTTACGTTTGACAAGTTCATTAAAAAAAAAAAAATAAATTCTACTAGAGTTTATGGTCGATTTTAAAAATTGTAAAGGACAATTATTGGAAGTTGTAGCTGGAGAATTCTAGTTACAGCAATCGAGTAACACTTAAACAAGAAATAAAAAATGCCGGGATCGAATTTGAATGCTTTGGTAAACATTTTATTATTTTAGGCCATACACTTATTTGATATAAATAGATTTTTCTGTGAAACTAACATATCCCGAAGTATGTTGCTTTGAAAGAAGTCAAATTATTAAAAAATGCATTAAAATAACTTACGAAAATTCTTGCAATTGGATTTTATAGGTTCCTTTGAATTTCGGTTCGTTGAAATTAGCTTCCTTGTGTATTGAGTTACTTTTGGGTCTTTCCTTTGGAAGGCTCTTAAGCCAGACAGGTTCAAAAGACAGTAACCCGGCAACGCTTGGGAGTCTTTAGATAACAATCTCCTACATTGGTTGATTAAACTCTTTAGGCCAGCTTAGCTTCTTAGTGTAAATTTGAATTAATTATCAAAAAGATGTGTAAGTTGTTAAATAATTGCTCTTCATGAAAATACCATAATTTCACACATATCTCAGTTTATCTCATTACAGGGCGTCTGACATAACAAAAACTTTGAAATTTTACATTACACACCTCGATTTTTTTAACATGTCCATTTTTTTTTAATATTTCACAAATAATAAAAAAAATAAAAAAACGTATTCTGGGTTATGAACAAATAAATAGCTGTAAACAGTTAGCCAAAAAATAAATAAATGAACCGATTTCGACTCAATTCGGCATAGTGCCTAGGTAATCAAAAAAATAACATAATAATACCCCTAAAGGAGCTGCATAATACAAGCCCGATATTTAAATATTAAAATAAACTTGTTTGCTCTAGCTCTTATCCTCTCAGAGATCTAAGCGTTTGTACAGACTATTTCAATCGCCCTGACGATACATACGGTAGCTTTGGTAGGGTCTCCTTCCATTAAAATAAACTTTCTGCCTTAATTATGTAATACAGGCACAAAATTTTTAAACTTTGCCTTGACTGGAACTCGATCCAGGGACTCCAGAGGACTTCAAATTTTGAGGTCGAAGCCCTGAGGCAATTCGAACACTGACTGCTTAAATACTATATTACGATTATTTCTGAAATTATGATTATCGAATATTTCAGGCATTTTATGTTTAGAAACTAATTTTAAAACTGTAGAAAATAGAGCGTTTTGAGATTATTCGCTGTTAAAAGAGTATATAGCAAAAGAATACATATGTATGTTATAAGGATTCAAATATCAAGTTTGGTTATCCTAGCTCTTATACTTTTTTTCACCTTTTTGAAGGCTCTTTTTGGGGACCAACGCATTTCTTCTCTATGTTTTATGTACACTTTAACTGACAGTGGAGCGTATATACTACCTTGATCAAATTTAAAGTTGAACTTTCATATGTTTTCAAAATCTTTATTTATTTATCTAAATCTATTTCATCCCCTTCAAAGTAATCCCCTTCCGCTGCAATACACTTATGCCAACGAATTTTCAAGTTATTTTAGCACTTGGCAAAGTCCTCCTTCGGAATGGCCTTCAAAGCCTTCTGCGATTCAGCTTTTGTTATCTCAATCGAGTCGAAACGATGTCCCCGAAGCGGTATCGTGAGTTTTCTGAATAGCCAGAAGTCACACGGAGCCAAATTAGGTAAATAAGTCTGTTGCGTAACGACATTTGTGAAAGTTTTGGCGAAATGCGCACGAAGAACCAGTACCGTGTGAGATGGCGCATTATCGTAGCACCTCATAAAACGAAGCGTATCTTAAACATTAATGAATATTTTGATGTGAAATTTTGCACAGCTGTCACTAACAGCGTTACCAAGTTACAGAAAGAAAAAAATTATCGATTGGATCGATACCCCGGAAGTCTAAATTGAAAATTACCGTTCCATCTTTCAATTCGATCGCAGTAGTAAAGGTTGTTTTTTTAACAGCGTCCGGATTTCCGAAAGGGATATCTCTGAAACCAGTTGTTACTTTTGACACATTTAAATTTCATTTTGTTCAGAAAGGACTAACAATTCATCATGGTTTACACCACAACAACATCTTTAAATCTTCGAGATTAACAATCAAAATCAGTGTTCTGTTGTTAAAACGTATCATAACCAAGCTGTATCAACCAGATTTCGAATCAACTTCATATTGTAGTGTATATTTTTTGACTGATATTGAAACGAGTAAAAACTGATAATCATATAATATTATAAAAGACATGCTTTCATATTTCATGCCTTGGCTATTGGTTTCAATTCCAGAAGTGATAAAAAAATATTTAAAGATTCTACTGAATACAACACCATTTTGAAACCGTTGGACGTTTTCGAATGATAGACCCATAATTATTTGCCAGGAGATGTTGGAAAATTAAAGTAAATGTAAAGAAAACCGCTGATAATTTCTCTTTGCTTCCCACTTCCAAATGCAAAAAAATGCTCCGAAAATTGGTTTAAGCGTAAGTCCGTATTTCACGTAATGCTAATCCCCAAGCAAAGGCTTCAAATTATTTTAAAGGCCAAAGCTGGACTCATAGCAGACACAGACACTGCTCATAGATCACGGGTTTGCGACTCCAATTAAAGAATATAATTGCAATACATAAAAGTAAATGTGTTTGAGAATATCTGTAAATGATAAAGACTTCAAGAAAAAAAACCATTCCAAGCCGGATATATAAAAGGCAACCCTCGTACGAAATGTACGAAATCAACTTGGCTTTTATGTAATATGTACTATCCCATTGCCTAGAAAAGCTTGGAAGCTTCCAACTAACATGCATTTTGCATGGGCTTCAAAATGTGTTCAAAAAATAGAGTGCAGAAATGTAAAAACTTTTTGCAAACTACTTTGAGCAAAGTAAAAAGTGACACAAAACACAAAAAGTGCGCAATGCAGCTGCAACAACGAAAAATGTAGAAATTACATTAAAATCTAAAAGGCACATATACACATATGTACATATCTTCACAGCCCTTCTTTGAGACCCCCCGAATCCCCAGTAACCTCACTCTCTCTCTCACTCCCTTTGCCCTTGCCAACCTGCCAACTATCGTACTTTTTGCTATATACAAAATGTAGTTGACTCTGCTACTGCGTGTCACAGAAAGTTTGTCGAATGATTAAAAGGTGCACACAACTACATATATATAATACATACATGTATGTATTTGTGTGTGTGTGTGTGTAAATAGTTGAGCTTTGCAAAAATGGCAAAAGATCCCTCAGAAGAAGAAGTGTGCAGAGGGTCCTAGCCAACATCATGGCCACCATATCGCATGCCATCAACTCAAATAAATACAAAATAGCGTCGTAAGCAGTCACATTAGTGCGTATAGTCTGGAAATACTGGAGTGGTGTGGCAACGGGGTGTTAGAGAGAGTACGTTGGGGTTTGTAGAAATTTAAGGGGCTTGCCAAATATTACTTGGGCGCATTTGCTCTCCAACTAGTCGATGGGTAATAGCAATGACAGCGTACCAAGTTGAAGAGTTTCCACTAAGGTGCCATTCCATGTCATGAGTGTGGAAAATTTGTAGCTTCCGCTGCGGATATCCTGTTTCACACACACACACACACACGTGAACGTGTCTGGGTGCTCCTTTGAAGTTGCCTTCATCAGCATCAACGTCAACTACTTTCAACGAAAAAGAATATTACGTATAAGAAAATATAATAAAAAAAAGTTGCCTACGTTTTTAGTGAAAATTATATTAAAATTTTGCGCTTGATGTAATTTATGTCATAAAAAAAGAGACAGCCAAGACACATGTGTGTACATAATTACACGCACGTGTGTATACTTTTTTAAGCGTGTGTGTGTGTGTGTGAGATAATGCTGTAAATGAATTTTGTGCACGAATTAACTTTACAGCAGGAAGCCTTTTAATGATGATTTATATTAAATATATAAATATTTTATGGTAATAATTAAGTGTTGAAAATTTCTTTTGTATTTTACTCAATATACGAGGGCAGTCCGAAATGTAACAAAGAAGAGACGAAAAATTTTTGTATAAAGAAAGATCGGGACATAAACTTCTGTTCAAATTATTGAACATTACAGGCGACTAATTTTTCATCTTTTGAGAACATCCACGACTCTTTTACGAACATTTCGAGTCTAAGATCTTAGAAATCGGGTAAAAACTGGAGGTGCTATGGAATTATGTACGGAAGTTCAAATTTTCACTCAATCACACTTTTATTTGAAAAGAAAAAGTTTTTACTCAAAGTTTTTCGTTTGCGTTCAGTTACGTCTTCACGAATTTGTATGCAGCAGTAGTCGTGATTTTTCGTTCATGGTTCCATAACATCTACAGTTCCTATCCGATTTCGAAGATTTTTAGCTCGAAATCTTCGTAAAATTATTCTCTTTCCGCCTTAAGCCCAACATAATTTTTAAACATTTTTTTCGTTATTTAAAACAAACCGAAAATTTGTTATTTTGAAAAATGGTCGAAAATTACACTTTTTTTGACTTGTAACTTCAATAATTTGTACTTAAAGGCCCATACGCAGCATGGAAAAATTTTGCAAGGAATGACAAAACTTCATATAAAAAAATTATAAAAAACGATTAGGTCGAAAGGTATTGATGTGTTCTTTACGTTGACAAACGATATGTACAGATTAAAGCCCACTATTTGGGATTTTTTATACCCTGTACCTTAGATTTGTCCAAGCCAGTATGAAATAAAAAAAAAGTTTTTTTTTTTCGTGCTCCACAAGTCTCATTTTGTTTGATTGCTTATAAATCGGATATATATAATACTAAAATTTAGCCCCATACGAACACGTTTACACGGTCGCTATGATTGATCGAATAACCTATTACAAAGTCGTTGTTTAGAGGAGACACTATTTTCCGCCACCTTTGGCCAAATTATACAAAATATTCGATTTAAATAATAAAGCCGATCCAATTAATATAAACGTGCGTATTTATTGCGTGATCTGTTTGGAGTGATTTAGCCGGCAAGCGCAAGCAGCATCGGCTGCTTGAAAACCCTTGACGATTGGCAGCTCAAATCCCAAGTGCGTGGCCTCTGCTTTGACACGACCGCTTCTAATACGGGTTTGAATCTGGGTGCATGCTTTTTGTTCGAGAAGGCTTTAGATAAATAGCTTGTTTGGATTGCTTGCCGACATCACATTTTCGAAATTATCCTGTCCGATGTTTTCAAGACCTTGTTTGGATCCAGTAGTCACGCGATTTCAGAAGGAATGACCGAGTATAAATCAACAGGAATTTACAGTTGGCAGTGATAATTTGTACAAAACGCCAGAACTTGTGACCCTTCGTAAAGAAATTTTAAAATATTCCAATAAAGCAATAAAAACTCAACAGCCCAGAGATGATTATGTCGAATTACTGAACTTGTGCCGTATGTTCCTAAGAAGTTCCGAAGTAACTGAAGAAGTCAAGTTTCGTACACCTGGAGCCTTAGATCAAGCTCGTTGGATGGCAAAAGCAATCTATTGCCTAAAAATGTATTTATTTCAAGATCAGTTTCATCTAACTGCAGCTGAAAAACGATCTGTTACGGAATTATCTCTGTTTATCAGTTTGATTTACGGTCGATATTGGAACGAAGCTCCCCTGGCAGTGCGGCCTTTAAATGATGCTTATTTTCTAGAACAGGTCAAAAGTTATCCGAATGGGAAGATGAGGTCGAGCGTCCTAAAAGCATTCTGCCGTCATTTTTGGTACTTTTCCGAACACTTAATTGGTCTATCGTCATTCGGTTCTAGAGTTCTTCCTGAAGAAAAAAGGGTAATGGTAGAAAATCTTCAAAAACCACCAACAAAAAAGGCTTTAAAAAGACCGGAAGGTAAGACGTTTCAGTTAAAAAATCCAATACTTTTACAGAATTTCTTCACTCAACGAACTAAAGTTCTTTTTGACCTGCTTGTCTTTGATGGTCAAGAAAAATCAGAAACATTTTTAAAAAAAGATCCTTCACAGTGGCCCACTGGGGAAATTTATATTGAAATGCAGCAAAAGGCTCGCTAAATGAAAGTAGTGAATGACTGTGCAGAGCGAGGTATAGCTTTGATACAATATTTAATTCGAGTATCACGAAAAACGAAGAACAAAAGCAATATCTCCTGCGTGTCGTAGATATTCACCGAAAGAAGTATTCGGTGGCTTCAAAATCGAATATCCTGAAAATGAAAACTGAAAATTAGGAATCAGTTGCATAACTATAAGTTACCACAGCATTTACTTTATTTTCTCTCACATTTAAACTTGTAAGGTCATTAAAATTACTTTTAACTGATATCACAGATTTTTATTTATATCAAAAAAATCGGCAAATCATAGCGACCCCTAATTATTGTTCAATTGAGCTGAAATTTTGCATAGAAACGTTTAATGCCTAAGCGAACAGAAATAGCCTTGTGGAGAATGAAAAATAAAAAAAGACCCCAAGTCCTTTATATCAAAATGTTTATCATAACCTCGGGTAGCGATTGAGCCATGCCCGTCTGTCCGTCCGTCCGTCCGTCTGTATGAACACCTAGATCTCGGAGAATATAAGAGCTAGAGATGCGAAATTTTACCAGCTGGTGCGTTTGAAGTTTGTTGAATCATGCCAATATCATCCCCCGTTCCCCCGCAGTAGATTTTCGCGGTTTTTGGCCACACCGTTTAATATTTTATTTTGAAATTTAACAGAGCGATGCGTTGTGGTTACATGCATGTATAGCAAAAATGAACAAAATCGGACATATACCACAAAAGTTATAGCCAAAAATATACAAATTTCACCACCCCTTGCCTATAAGCGTCAATATTTGGCTCTACGTAATTTTGGTAACTAGTGACCTAGAATCACAAGTCAAATCAAAACGTCAAAGAGCTTACAAAAATATTGGAAGCTTTTGCGAGAGAATCTTTACGCCAATTTACAAATTTATGGAGCATACTGCTGAGACACGGGAACAGATTTTAAAATACAAAATCGAGTTAATATCCAATGAGCCGGAAGAAAAGGAAAAGGAATTCTCCAAACAACAAGTTGATAAAAATCATAGAAAAAGAATTTAATACTTTTGAGCAGATGTATATCCAAGGCAGTGCATTAAGGATATATGCGCCAGAAATGAGAAGTACAAGGCATTTACAAGCGATTGCTCACGAAAACTGTGTGCATTTCTAGAGGCGGACTTCTGGGATCAGTGCGTGGAAAGAAGAATGCTCTAACATTAAGTAAGTTTGCAATGATTCAAACAATTGAGTCGTTGCAGAGCTACAATGCAAATCAATTGAAAATTGACTACGACGAAAAGTTTAATCTTATGGTGCAGAGCCCCACTGCAAAGCAACAGCTCATTCTAAAGCCAGTAGACCTAGACGCCATTGAGCAGCGCTTGTCAGAAGCTCAGAACATATTGTGGATGGCAGAACTTAGTCAAAGGCTGGAACAAGAAGAGAACCAATTCAAAGACACATCGCAGCGTTTGGTCAGCTGCAAATATATCGCAACTCTGTATTGGAGTTTACGGAACCAGTAGAGACAATAGATGTAATGGCGAAAACAACGCAGCCGAACGAGAAACTGTAATACAACTCCATGGCTATGGCTTTGACAGAGCTGCATCTCAAGGTTGACAAATTCTTGCAAAGCTTTACGACTATAGAGCAACAAGCCGAAAAGCAAGAAAGTTATATATTTTTTTGAACTGGAACTTCAATTGAAGTATGATGAATTGCTTGAGAAACAGTTTCAAGAATGTCTCTCGAATTACGACGAAAGTCCATTCTTGGTAATGAGCTACACACAAAGATTAAAAATTGGACAAAGGAACTACAGGAAATTAAATCCAAGCATACTGGAACTGTCCATAAAAACATATTATGAAGCTTGAAAAATTAGCTAATAAAAATAATTAGCAGAAAATTCGACGTAAGCAGCTGCAACGTGACGAACAAGATAAAATTTTACTAACTCATGATTTTGGTGAAGAAGAAGAAGAAGAAGCTGAAGAAGCTAAAACGTGATCAGCAAAACACACTCTCCGAGCTAAATGCTCAACTGAAGGAGAGTAACGAAAAAATCCTAAATCTCAACCAAGTTAACATATTCAAAGAAGCATTAACAGAGCGCCTACTAGCAGAAGAGAAGACAAAATCCAAATGCTTAGAAGAAATATTGAGAAACTGTGTTCTGAGCTCTTACAGCTGGATACTTAGCAGCAAAAGTCCGAATGAGTTAGAAGAGCTACGTAAGAGTAATGGAAATCTTTATAACAATCAGAACCTACTGGATGGAGCGGAGGAAAAGCTGCAGCAAGAGTACCAACAGCTTGATCATCAGATACTACAAGCCAAGTATCAGATTCAGAAGATGAACAAAGTCGAATCATGGAGCGTCTCTTCGAAATAAGTCGTAATCCAATAAGTCTAGTCAGATTTCCGCAAGATAATGACGATGATCAAGCAAGTAGCTCCACCGGATACCTCTTGAGTCTTCGATCTACAGATCGATCTACGCTACAATCGGCTGATATACATGCTGATAATAACAACAAAGGGTCTTTTTGTAAATGTTTCGGGATTTGCGCAGGTTTAACAATCGGCGTTGGATCGACTGCATTTTAATTTACATTCCACAAAGTAAAATTAAGTAATAAAGTTTGTTTTTGTATATAGCATGTTAATATATTTAATTCTTTCCAAAGATATTTAACTGCAAAACTAAACATTGCCGACCTTATATGGAAGAACTCCTAGGTACATCTCGTTCACAACGAGGGTTATGGTCAGCATGGCTTACGAGGGTTACTATGTATATTTTCCATCTTGACAGTAATACTAATGATACATTTATTGAAAACTTGAATTTTCTAGCAATTCAATTCGATTTTTTTGTGAGTAATTTATGTAAAAATTGTACTTCAAAACTATGTGATACAGTCGATGCGGTGGCCAACAAATAAGTATATTCTTGCATAATCCTTCAAAGAACTTTCCAATTGAAAACATTTTTTTTTTGGTGCAGAACGATTTTTATACCTAAGAGTTCCGTAGATTTCTACCGATTGTGATGATAATCGAAAGTTACGTCAAAGAATTTATCTTAAGCGTAACGAAGGCCGAAATTAGTAAATATAGCAACCCTTTGTACTAGGTTCGATGGGTTTTATATAAATCTGTTTTAATTATGCAACTGAAATTTTTATTAATTGAAAATATTGTTTAAACTTAAGCTTTTTTAAGCCGTTGACTTTTTAAAGGGCTTAGAAATTCACTTTTTTTTATGAGTCTTTACACATATTTTATTAAAGATTATTTATTTAAGAACCCTTTGCCTGTGTGGTTGGTGTTGTTGTGACTTATGTCAAAGCAAAGATCAAAGTGCGCACACATGCAGATGCAAAAACACACACATACAGACACAAAGAAAACGACTGCACCAAATTTTTTTTTTATATTTTTTTTTATTGCGATTTTGATATTTTATTTTGGGGGTTGCTTTTTTTTTTTTGTTGATACTTTAAGAAAATTTGCAAAGGGTTTAGCTTTGCACATTTAAACAAGTTAATAAACTGATGCCCAGCAAAGAGATTGAAATGATTTATATATAATCAAAAATGTTTTGCAACAGAGACATACATAAGTGTCTGCAACTGTGTATGGATGTGTGTTGGTGTGTGTCCTTTGGCCCCTTGAGAGCGCCGGATACAGCTCAATTTGCGTGTCGCACACTTGCTCAAAAAGAAATTTTAAAGTCATTGACAAACAGGACCCCGCCCAGGTCTCAAGGTCTACAAGTCTCCGGCACAGGAATGTCCGCCCCCAAGGACATATTATAGCATTGATTCAATTTCATGTCAATTTACGTGTCAATGCGACACTAATACGCCAACTGCCTTACGGCAATAGGAAGGTCGCAGTCGATGGACCGCTCTGGAAGTGTGTAAGGTACGGACGGAGGATGGGGTCTTTGGCTTGTTTGGCAGGGGCTGAGCTGCCTCGGCATATGTAGCGTGCCTGCTTGAGGGCGTACCTTCCATTTTTTTTTTTTTTTGTGTGTTCTGGGTGAGTTTAAAATTATTTATAGCATTTGTGAAAATATGTTTGCCAATGTCAAGGAGAAATTTTCATTTTTGGCAAGCGTAAAAAACATGTGCGACAGTTTTTTATACTCTTGCTCTGGAACAAAGTGTTTTGGAATAGTAAGAAAGCTGAGTGATACATAAAAATTAAGTTTGTGAAGAAAAATGTGTAACATCTAAAACGAAACTTTTGTACCAAAATGATCAGGACGCCAATGAAATCGATTTATCCATGTCCGCTTTATGTCTGTTTGAACGTCTATCGTTATTGAAAGTTTCTTGAAGGTCAAGTTCACAAGGTGTGTACCCCTTTACCGCCGAAATTGTTAACCACCAGTAACGAAAATTGTCTAAGGTTTTTTTTTAAATATAAAAGGTTTTTTTTAAGGATGCATCACAACCGTAATTTCACTATTTATCCACTTTCCTCTTCGCGTAGAAAGCAAAACTCGAGACAGGCCTTTCACCTTGTCACCCATACATCAAAGAATTTGGAATTCATACTCATGCAACATGTACATTAAAATTCATGCGCCTCAAAATCGAATGAACACTACAGAAATTTGGGAAAGTGCAGGGATTGGTATAGTCGGGAATTTTTGATTTAAATCGTTCCCCGTGTTTTGGACGTAAGCCCATACAATATTATTATGTTATCGTATATAACATGTATGTTATTATTTACTTTTATATATTGGTATTATTTTATTATATTTCCGTTTATATTTTATATGGTTAATAATATTTTGTATACAATTTTAAATGAAACATTTTTTGTAAGAAATTGTATTTTGTATATATTAAATTGTTCTGATATATTAAATATAATTATTTTTTGTATGAAATATAATTTATTGCAAAATATTTAATTTTTATTTTGCACGTATGTTTTGATTTTTTTTATGTATATAATTTACTATTTTGTATATAACTTTTTTTAATAATATAAAAGTTTTAGTATATAAATAAAATTTTAAATATTAAATTATACTACTATATACGGGGGTCTTGCAATCGTTATCTTGTATAATTGCTATTCAAAGCAGGTAAATACTCAGGATCTGAACATTCTTTTAAATTCATTTCAATAAGAGTATCTCAAGGCCGGTGCCTTTATTTTAGAATTTTGATCATCTCATTTGACACTTTACCTTGCAATAACTTGCGGCCTGTTACGTCTTAGCCACTGCCACCGCCTCTGCCTCTGTATTACTATGGTACGGGCGTGTTGGTATGTGTTACGTCAACCCTCCCACGCCCAGTCAGTCGAACGCCCTTATCAAAAAAACCACCCCCACTACCCCTAGCAACATCATCAACACCATAACCAAGTCATGCGTATGTGTTGACAACTTCTGTGTAATGGTAAATTTGTGCGTATTGTGCGTGCCTCTGATCCGGGGCTCTGGCTTCAGAGGAGGCAGGGTTGGATGCTTGGTCGGAGGTCTGTCTCAAAGGTTTGTTGGTTTGGGTTTTCGCATGCCTTACAAAATGGCAACAAATTCGCCAAAACAATTTGCAAATCTACAACAAATACGTGTAAATACCGATACGACAGACACTTGACAAACAATCGCACACAACTGCACCCTCCAAATATGCCCGGGGCACTACCTGTTAGGGGATAAATTTGACTACCATGTATTTCTTTATTAACTGCCACAGCTGTAGGACTCTTTGCTCTTTGAACCCCTGGCTAACGAGTTTGAAAATAGCTAATAGCGAAAATGTTTGAGCTTTTCTTAAAGTCATAGCATTTTACATCAATGGAAGACGGCCTTATACATACATATATAGTATGTACTTATAGTTAGTTCGATATATTGAAATTTAAAGTATGTAATGGCAAAGATTATGAAGGGAATTAAAACCGAAGGTTTTGGCAAACCGAATTAATGACTGATTGTAATCTGTTCAGATATACATACGATGCAAGGGACAAGGGTTAACATAGAGTTACGAAGTCGTGGCAGAAAAGCCGTCCGTCTGTAAGCCATTTTCTTTGTCTGCATGAACCCCAATATTTTGAATATCCTGGGGCACAAACGTCAAGTTTGATTATACTAGCTCTTTCAGTCTCCGTACGGGTTCCCGTCACCCGCATAAAGATCTTTTAATAGGGCCTTTGGGCTGTTTAAGCGATGTCTCATACTTTACACCAAATCATCGGTCACCTTGGGGTCAATAATTTATTACATATTATTTACAACTTTTCTGAATTCAATACTGCTGAAAAAATGTCGAAAATTGTGTGTTGAGGACAACGTATCTCTGGGAAAAGGGATGCAGCTGCATTCCATTGTACCCCAACAAAGCTTGTTCTCAGCTTTTTAAGAAATTTGCAACTTGTAACTTTTTGGAAAAAGCTTGGTTGGCATAAAAGTAAGTTGATGTTTTATGTAAGTAATAAAGTTACCAATATTTAATAAAGTAATTTTTTTAAAGGACATGGCTTACGACTGTCTTTAAAGAGAAAAATTTATGAGTGAACCTTAATTTTCTTTGAACTTGGAACAACCAAAATTTTATTTAACAACGATTTGTTAATTTGGCAGATATATTTTTGAACTGACGGACGTATTCTATTTCAAAAATTCCATAATTTCTTATATTTGATTTGAATATTGTAGCAGAAATTATACCGTAATGGAACTTAAAAAAATGTAATACAGTCGAGGCGGTGCCCGACAGTGGAATACCCTGTACCTTTTATCTCAAAAAAAGATTTAATCCTGCATATTCTTACTAAGAATTTCCAATTGGAACATTTTTTTGTTGGTGCAAAACGATATTGATACCTATAAGTTCCGCAAATTTTAACCGATTTTGATGAAAATCGAAATTTACTTTAAAGAAGTTATTTAAAGTATATGGGGTAAGTTTCAAGGAGATATGTTGAGGGGTGTGGGAGAAAACACGGTAAATCGATTGCGGGGGGTGGGGGGCCCGCATTGATAAAATTTGGATGTGGATTTGTTCATTAGAGGCACATGAATTAGCTTACCAAAATTGGTGGTTCTAGGTCATTTATTACTATTATTACGTAGAGTCAAATATTGACGCAGTTTATAGGCAAGGGGAGGTGAAATTTTTACATTTTAGACTATAACTTTTGTTGTAATTGTCCGATTTTGTTTATTTTTGACACACAGATGCATGTAACCACAACGCATCGCTCTATTAAGTTTCAGTTTAAAATATTAAACGGTTTAGCTAAAAACCGCGAAACTCTGCTACGGGGGTACGGGGAAAGATATTGACATGATTCAACAAACTTGATCTTCTGAGGAAATATGCGCATCAGCTGGTAAAGTTTCGTATCTCTAGCTCTTATAGTCTCCGAGATCTAGGTGTTCATACAGACGGACAGACGGACAGACGGACAGACGGACAGACGGACGGACAGACGGACATGGCTCAATCGCTACCCGAGGTTATGATAAGCATTTTGGTATAAAGGACTTGGGGTCTGCCACGCCTCCTTCTTGCCGTTACATACATTGCACAAATCTAGTATACCCTTTGTACCTATAGGTACAGGGTATAAACATTTGATTTGCCGCAAATACGACGGTTTTAATGTAGTCCTGATAACAACTTTTTTACGTTTAACAGCTATGAATGTTGCCTTGCTTTTAAGTTTTATTATTAAGTTTAAGATGAATTTTAAGTTCATTTGGCCAATTAAAAAAAAAGAATGCTCTCACAAATATAAGATCGCGGCATTCTGTTAAACTTAGAAGAGATTAGAAACCTACAATTTATAGCCTAATCTGAACGGCGGTGTCTTGAATTAATAGAGATTTTCTTGGGCAAACCAGTGCCTCTGCGGGGAATCGAACCACCGACTACGCTGTCGATGTTCAATTGAATTTAATAAATTTAACAATTTCACATATTACGAAGTAAAATTTAAAACGAAGCTTACTTATTTAAGTGTGATATTTTTCACCATTTACAATTTCCCAAGAGTACTAGTGCAGAGACAACTTTTTAAATTTCACCAAAAATATTTCAAAAACCCGCTTTCAAAAATTATCTTATTAAGGAAGATCAAAGCTCTTTGTAATATCTAAAAAATTTAAATTTACGAGTGCCACAAAAAAAAAAGTTTGCTCTATATTTCGTGGAAAAAAATAAGCACAACAAAGTCCTAAAAAAATGGAACAAGATAAGCCCGCTTTCAAGCATATTCGTGAAATTTTTCAGCGCTCTCAAAAGTAGGCAACAAAAAATGATGCGCTGGTGCTGCTGCCGCCGCCGCTGCTGCCACTTTGCTGAGTCAATCTCGAATGATTGTTGTTTGCTTTGGCATGCCATTTGTTGCTGGCGCAGGCGTCCTGGCTCTCGCGCCAAGTGCTGCCAGCAGCATTGAGTGGAACTCGGAGCTGAGTGAGTTTTTGCTCTATATACAGCTGGAGTATTTCCCCTGATTCGTTGCTGATGCTGTTGACACAGCTTTAGTTTGTGCGTGGGGGTTGCTGTTGAGTTGTTGAGCGGTTGAGAGGTTGAGCTGTTGCTCTCAGGCGCCTTGTGGTGAGTTAGAAAATTGTACATTTTTTTCTTTCACTTTTTTGATGCTTTCACGTTTTTTTCTTTTTCCAAGACGTTTTGTGGTGAGAAATTGTTGCGCACTTTTGAGTTGTTTCTTGAGCGGATTAAGTTTGCCTTTCATTTTCTTTTCACATCCTACCCCTGGCAGAGCGGAGCTTGGAATTGGAGTGTGTTGTGCCGTCGGTAAAACGAGCGTCAAGCCACTTTGGCTGCTGTAATTCCGACGGCAGAATCGCGTTGTGTGGAAATTTTTTTTCTTCTAGTTTATGTGGTTTGATATTTATATGATTTTTTTATTTTTATTTAATTTGAAAATGTTTCAAGTAATTTACATATAGAAAAACGCCTGCAAGATGACATTTCAACGTTTAGAAAAATAAGCAGAAAAATATAAAAAAAGAAAGAATTTATGTACATACATACATATGTACATATGTATATACATTCAACATATATAGTATGAGTCATGAAAGCTTTTTGTGGCGCACCAATGGGACCACGTTATGCCCCACCACACACACCCTCAAACAGAGACACTCATACAGGCGGGCTCTAAGGCAGGCGGCACCTGCCTAGACAACGGGGAAAACATGGGACAGAGGGGGCACTCAATGGAGCTACGACAACGAATACCGTTACGTGGCGTGCCAAAGAAAACCCGACCCCAAACTGACACCAACGTGGCTAACCCTTTATCGCACATAGGGTTTCCTTACATGGACCGCATATTTAGGTTTTTGTTATGGGGTTTCACTGTCGCCAGCAGCGGTACGCCTCTGTGTGGCAAGTCCGTCCGTCCCAGTATGTGGGGTTGGCGATTTCTACACACACACACAAACACATATTTTGGGTTACCAAAATCGACGTGATGTTATATTATATGGAAACACAATTTGCTCAATGGCTGCCACTGCTGCTTTCGGAGGCGCCTTCAACTTTAAATAGCACTCCAGTGTGGGCGGGCATTTGGCCGGCGCTCCTATCTAGAATTCTGCCTTATACGTATGTATGTGCTGCCGCCTCTTGTGATCATCGTACTTTTGTGGGCTGTTACTGCTGCCATTTTGTGTGACACAACTAAAACCAACTATAAAATTTGTTCCATGTGCATAGTTGGGCTCCCTTGTTACATATGTATGTGTATGTGTATTTACTGTATATATGTATACGGATACCATTGTATATAAATAGTTTTACATAGACATAGAGCTGCTACTGGGGCGCATAGCAACGATAGTTTTTTATGTGCACTTATGCATGGAATGCTATATACAACTAATGGCATAAAAGGATATTTATAATAATAAATAAAAGCAAAAAAAAAAAAAAAAAATCACAAAAAAGACAACCATGCAAAAATAGTTTGTTGGGATGAAAGCTTTGGTTTTGTTGGCATGCACAAGCTGGGACCGATTCAAGGGAATCGCCACAGATTCCAGGGAATCGTCACCGATGTAAACGAAGCGAAATGCCTCTTAAGATATTCCGAAGCGCTACAGCAGTCGGGAAATTATAATTGTGAAAATTTTTTAAAATACCCAACTATTGTGAAGACAAACTTAAATTCGACGGAGCCAATGTGTTTTTAAACTAAACCTTCAAAAGGAAACTAGTTCAGAGGATTGTATTGTACTTTTTTTTTTTTTAATTTATACCCACACAAAAAATACTTAGAATTCGTAATACGAGTTCTTATAATGTACGGTTTCCAAAGAAACTTGTTCTGTATTAATGGACTTTAAGTTATAAAGCTTCTAGATATAATTTTGTTTAAAAAGGTGGACACTGCCAAAAAACAAAGTCGGATAGAAACTGCGGGACATGGCAGAATGTGAAACTTTTTCTTTATTAACGCTTAATCTGAATAAGTTTTGAATATTATCAATTAAATATTAATAATTGATAATATCCACAAATTGTTCAGAATCTTTTAACTGACTGTACTTTCAATATACTTTTACTTTACTTTTGAGAGAAAAATTTTTGATATTTCTTCCTAGTGTAGGTTTTTAGGTTCAAATGTTTTATATTATAGAATATATTATGTTAAAATAATATTTTGTTGAATGAAACTAATTCATTGAAAGTTATTTGAATCTTTATGCTCTTCATCCATTGGATCAAGGGTATTACAGAATTGTGCAATTTATGTAACAGGCAGAGCGAGGCTCGACAGACCTAAAGTACTTACTTTATACCAAAATGTTAATGATAACCTCGGGTAGCAATAGGGCCATGCTTTTTTGTTCATTTGTCCGTCCGTCTAAATACCCAGGTCTTAAAAAATCGCTTGCTGTGGTTCACCCGTATTTGAAATAATAATAATAATAACAATAATAATAATAATAATAATAATAATAACCTGATCTTATTGAAATAAACCTACACAGTAATCTTCACTACAACCTTCAAAAAGCAGCTATTTTAAAAACATGCAATAGAGTGAGAAAATTTGTAACTTAATAATTTAAAAAAAAATTTTAAATTTTTAAAAACAAAAAAGAAAACGATAACGATCCCTGAGACTTGCAGTTGAACTGCCGTCGTAATGGGTAAATGACCTCACCTCGCGCGGCTTGTGAGGGGGTGGACGGCGGGATAATAATAATAATAATTATTATATATGTATAACAAGCTAAGTCCACCAAACTTGTTATGGAAAATCATGTTAGTCTAGTAAATATAAAAATTTGACATTAATTGGACCATTTTCCTGAACACGTCTAGAGTCCTCAATGTCGCAATATCCTTTTCAAATGAATTCTTGATATATGAAACAAAAGCAATGTATCTATCTCTCCCTTTTTGGATACACCTAGCCAATGCGCCGACCAAATGGTTCATGTTGGCTTTTCAGAGTCACTTATCGTGTTTTTCAAATAGACTATTCATTGTTTGCTTTTTTTTGGGAAAATTTGCGGCAGTGCATCCCACTGTCGGGCGCTGCTCCGACTAATTCATATCTTTATGAATTATATTTATCTTATAGCTAGCTGCATTTAATAAGCCATATTTCTGAGCAAGCTTTTAGAGCACTTGAGACTTAAAACTTTGAACAAAGTACTTAAAGATGGCTCAAGATGTTGACTGTATTTCATAATGGGCGCAACTGTGCTAAGACACATTCCGGGCTTTGGTACAAAGACTCACAAACACACACACACGCCCATAGACGCTTACACTCATCAAGTGCATACTTGTTTGACCTACTTACAAGCATTGTATTAAGTATTAGCCTACACATACATGAACTGTGTGTGAGACCTCTGTGCCACATGTTGCAAACAATGCAGCATGCCAATCAAGTAATGGAAGAGACATCCCAAAAGAGGGAAAAAAATAAAAAACCAACTACATAAAGTGATTCCAGCCAGCCAGTTCCATAACTGACGTCGCTGCTTTAGACAAATTCGCCGTATTGGCCATAGTAACTGCAAGGAAAGACTACATCGTCGTGGTCTTAGCCTTAAGATATTGCAATGGCTGTCGTTTGCCCCGTCTGGAAGCTCCAAAAATGTCTTCTACTATAACTTTATCAATATCAATGTCTATATCTATAGCTGTATCTATAGTCTGATAGTCTGGATGTAGGCTGCCTGGGTGACGGACCGACAGACAGGCAGACAGACGGACAGACTACTTGGTTGGCTGACTTGGTTGGTTCGTTGGTTGGTTGTTGGTGTCACATTTTGGGTAAAATTTTGGTTGCAAACTTTGGCAAAACTTGGCCAAGTATTTGCGTCAAGTGCAAACGAGCGAGATGCATGCACATAAAGAGCTACACGGCGAGAGCAACTGGGACAGAGACATAGAGTGAGAGAGACAGAGAGAGCGAGCGAGAGGGTGAGAGAAAGAGTGAGTGCAAGTGCGAGTGGCCGAGAGAGTACGAATGATATGAACGCGCATGTGGGTGTGTGTTCTTGCGGTGTAAATGTGTATGTGATTCTGTGCCAAGGGGGATGGGGGATAGAGAGAGAGGGCTCCTCTAACGATGCCAGAATGAGTTGAGTTTGAGCGAGAACCAAGTGTCTCAGAATGTGTGTGTGTGTGTGTGTGGGTGCTTATGTGTATTAGTCGCGTTTAAGACACTGCCACACACACACACACACACACTCACAATCTAACCAAGGACAACGGCATTAAGTCTGCCCACATTATACCCCTGCTGCACCTTTGCCGCCTAACACGATCTTCAGCTGCAGCTTTAACCCTTCACTGCCGTTAGCTTTGGCCAGCGTCTGGCATTGCCTCAGTCTCAACCGCGTAGTATGTGCGACTGCGGCCTGGCATTTGAGGCTGCTGCACTCGAAGCCCCAAGCAGCGCCTGGGAGTGGTTCCAGTCAAGTGGCAGAAATATTCCTGGGCTTGTGTGTATTTTTTTTTCTCTTATTTCGTTTTGCGGGCCCACAAATGTGGGCTGCCACTTGATGGCGGCTTGGAGCCAGGTTCACAGAGAAACAGCAGCAGCAACTAAAAGAGGGCCAACATTGGCGACAAGGGATAATTTTAATGAATTTATTTAGGAGTTTGCCTTGGGCTCTCTTTAAGTGCCCCTCAGTCTGTTTGTGCGTATGTGTGTATGTTGTGGCTCTCGTTCTCGCTACCAGATTTAGCCAAGACGTTCTCGTTAGGCGTTACATCTTATTGGATGTACACACACACACACACGCATATGCATGTACATAGTCGATAGCAATGGCGTCGTTGTTACTTCCGGTCGTCTTCGTTGGCGGTGGCCAATGTTGTTTTGCAGCAACCCAAAATGTGCGGCAACGTTTTTGGTCTTGCACAGTGGGCTATATGTGGTCTCTGTTCTGGTTGCACTGGCATGACCTTTTGATTGTTATTTTTGTTGTTGTTGTTGGTGTTTTTGTTCTTTAGTGTGAACCTACCACCACCACATCTTGCAGGCTTGAAGTGATTTACTTGCCTGATGCAAATAATATATGCGCGATATACAAAATATTTAACCAACAATGACGCTTTAACAATGTAAATTTTTTCAAGCGTTAGATTTCTCAATAGAATAAATTAGGGACGTCGTAGTCGGGTGCCTATGAATATGGGATACCCTGTACCACAAAGCAAAAAAATAAGTAATATTTATATTATAATATAAAAAAAAAATAATTTTACCTTAAATATTTTTCGACTAATCGTTTCTATGGGTGATATAGTAATTCAAATTTGATAAAAAAGTTCCGATTGCCACATTTAGTTATGATATCTTTATAAATAAACAAAAAATTCGCGAATTGTGCACAAAAAAACATTTTTTTTAACCGATCGGTCATATGAGGGCTACATGATACAGTAAACCGACTTAAATTTCGTGTGTTTATGGAGATATCGTAACCAAATTGGGCATTCAGAAGTTTTTTAGAGTTCGCCAGCGCTGTATCACATTTTATCAAAATCGACTAACTACATTATATAGCCCCCATAGGGCCGATCGGTCCAAAAAATGTTTTTGGTGCAAAATTCGTATGTTTATAAAAATATCGTAGCCAAATTTGGCAAATAAATATCTTTTGGAGTTCCTAAGCAACCAAAAAGCACCAAACAGATAATTCGTTCGTTACGTCCGGGTTGATTAAATATTATAGTGTCTTCCAACAAGAGGTGTAATTTTGAATCACTCGGTATTTCGGTAGCTGTCACTTTTAAAGCTTTTATTCTTTGACATTCATTACACCGTATTTGGCACAAAGACTTGGGTCTTAAGGCTTATAAAGTTCAGTTAACACAAGAACTCAAGCCGGCCGATCATCAACAACGTCGTGTCTTTGCTGATTGGTTCCTTGAAATGCGTGAAAATGATCCGGAATTCCATCCATTTCCACCTCGGTGGCTACGTCAACAAGCAAAATTGTCGCATCTGGGGCTCGGAAAACCCAAGAGTTATTGTTGCGAAGCCTCTCCATCCTCAACGTGTGACTGTTTGGTGCGGTTTATGGTCCGGCGGGGTCATTGGACCTTACTTTTTCGAAAATGAGGATGGATCCACAGTTACGGTGAATGGATTGCGCTATCGAGAGATGATTAATGATTTTTTATGGTCGGAGTTGGATGGTATTGATCTGGACAACGTTTACTTTCAACAAGACGGCGCTACGTGCCACACAAGTTTCCGGACCGTGTTATCTCTCGAAGAGATCTTGTGATTTAACACCTTGCGTCTTCTTCCTTTGGGGCCACGTGAAAGATAAGATCTACGCCAACAGCCCAGCGTCGATTCAAGACCTCAAAGATAGAATTCGTGAGGCTATCGAGGACATAGGGCAGCCACTTTGCGATTTGGTTATGGAAAATTTCATGAAAAGGATATGGTCCTGTAAGCGTGGTCGTGGTGGCCATTTGGCTGATGTTGTTTTTCATTATTAACGGCATACCTTCCTCTTTATTATGAAATAAACATCCGATCATTTATCTCAAAAAATGACATTTTTCTTTGAATTATTTTGGTATTCAAAGAAAGAATCACACATCTTATTGGAAAACCCTTTACTTTAACTGAGTCTATACAAAACTGAATTTCAAATAATTGCAATAATTGTGAGATCCTCCTTGGATGTCAGGAAATGTAAATTTCGAGAAATTTAAAAATTCAAGTATACGCTACTTGGGAGTTTCAAAGTAAGCCCAAGCCCAATTTACTTAAGAATAAATGCCTTTTTATACTTAATTGAATAGTTTTCCAACACTTAATAAAAAAAATTTATTTCCAGGCTTTGCTCATCATCTGGTTGGAATGCACAGTCACCTGCACGCTCCCGACTGGCGTGCCCACATGGCATTGGGCGCTAGACCGGCTGGCTTTGCCACACCATTCTTTCCACACCATCATGCTGCTGCCGGAGCTTTTCCAGCTGCAGCAGCAAATAGCTTACGTAGTCTAAGTGGTAAGTCCAAGATATTTTGAAGATTAGGCAAATAGATGCTTCTAATCACTCTGCTACTACAGATACGCATCAGCTGGCGGCCACTGTGGGCGCCGCACATAGCACCACTAGCCCGGAGGGCTCACCCACGACCACCACAACAGCCATTGCATTAAGCGCCTTCCAACAGGCGCCACCCTGCGCAACCACATCGCCACCACTGACCACCACAACCAGCGAGAACGACAATAACAACAATATTGATGCGGGCTTCGAGAGCGACAGCATCTCGGTGACGGGCTCACCACGTAAGAGCATTTCCTCGCTAACTCATGATGAGGATGACCTAGGACGCAGCAGCCGCTCTCCCACGTTGCTCAGCGCTGATGCCAGCAGTAGCGTTGGTACCGCCAGCAATAATCTAAGCACGCCACGTGATGCTTCTGTTAACGAGCAACCAGGCAGCGGTGGCGCCTTCACAGCACTTATACAACGAAATTCTGCCACACTGCGCAAGAATCCACAAGAGCTATTTAGCGGATTTGCTGCCACACATTTTCCACCCACACATAGCTTCAATCCTGCATTGGCTGCGCAGCTTTTCCTGCAGAGTCCGCTGCTGCCGCAATCCAGCCAGTGGTTATATACGCAGCTTTATGGTAACTACAGTGAGCTGCCCTGGTTCCGCAATGCCGCGGCAGCTGCAGCTGCCACAGCCACTGCATCACCGGGCACTGCAGGGTTATCTGGGCCAGGATCTGGAGCTGCTGCTCCTGCAGGTGGTGGTGCTGCTGCTGCAGCGATTGCTGAAAACGATGGTGTAAATCTGGTCAAGCGCTGTGTAACACTCATTACTCACAATCCTCCAGATGCGGAGAATGCCAATCCAAATGCATCGCCGCCTGTGAGCTCCACACGGCGTTCACCTTCGCCCGTGGAAACCATCGACCTGGATGATGTTAGCACCACCTCACGCTCCGGCAGCGGCAGCAGCGGGGGCGTAGCCCTTGGCGGCGTCGGCGGCATTGTTGGACCCATACGCACACGCACGCCCAAGCCGACGGATGTCTGGCGTCCCTACTAGCGGCTGGCTGCCGCCTTGCTAGGCACTTGTCTGGCGGCGCACAGTGAGGAATCCGCTGCGGGCAGCCTTAGTGGTATTGGTGGCCAACTGCAGTAGGCGATTTGTGAGGCGTTGTGAATTTCACCATATCGTGCGGGGAAGGGTTGGGACATTTCTTGGCAATAGTTATAGAACGCTGTTTTTTTATAAATATGTATTTATGTATACACGAATTTTTTTTAATTTTAGACTAAGTGGCTCACATATCGAATTTAAATTAATTAGTATTCAAAAAAAAATCAAAAAATCAATATAATAATAAAAGTTAAAAAATAACAGAAAATACTTCCAACAAATTTGCAGACACACACACAAACAAGTAAAGTTGAAACAGCTCGGTGCCACCGAAGCTTTAATACTCTTCATTAATTCTTAGGGTTCCTATAAAGATGATGGAACAAAAAAATTATAGTAGTTTTTTCCCATACAGCTATGTATGTACAATAGTTTGTCTAGGAGTCCGTTCTCGAAACTTCATAATGTATTGTGACCGTCTCGAAACAAACATATCCGTCTTTTATTTCTTAGTTCAAGCCGTCAAGCTTATGTGTATATTTCGTTAAGCCCGAAAATAATTTCCAGATGAAAGGACTTAATAAAGGTATCACAAGATCTTATTTACAATGTAAGGACTGCTTAGTTACATCCTTAACTTTAGAAGAATTCTGACAGATTTTAAATGATTCATAAGTTATGTAAGAAAAGAATGACAATTTATTTTGAAGATACGTAAAAGTGAAAACTATTTGGATACATATAAAGTTTTCTGAAACCAAATGAATCCAAAATGAATACTAAAATCGCTATGTAAACTCTTGTAAACTCAAAAAAAAAAAAAAACAATTGGCCAGCTTTCAGTCGGAACAAACCGATTAAGATGTACCCTATAGTAGGGCCTATACTTTCGATGCCTTTGTGAAGCATATGTTAAGAACGATTATTTGGAAGAAATTTTGACATTTTAGTCAATAACAGGTCCTTTGCTTGGAAGCGTGATAAAATCGGATTACAACTGTAGAAACAGAATTCGAAGCTGAAATCCACATGTTTTTCCATTTAAGTTTAAAACTTCAGATATCAGATATCTAGTTATTAAATTCTAATGCCACTTGGGATAGCAATAGATGTTGAAACGATTTAAAGCCTTCTTTTAGAACTGCTCTTGGCTTATTGAGCCAGTTTAAGCTTCGATGAGAATATACAAATAAGAAAAAAGGAAAAATTTTATTCAAATACAGATGTTAATGCTGGGTATAACTAGGACATATTGAATTTCAAAGCGACTTCTTGTAAATTAAATTTTTTATTTTTATTTTTTTGTAACTCATCAAATATTTAAACTAGTATAAGGCAAACATTTTTTTTTTTTAGTGTGAACGTGTTGGATTTAATATGGGAGTTGCATTAAGCACAAACCAAAACCAGCTAAATAAATTGAAATAATATAAAATATTTTAAAATTTATTGAAAATAAATTTAAGAAAAACAAAATGGCAATTTGTATATAAACCTAAGTAGTGGTGCGCTGTGCCAAGTTTCGTTAATAAAATTAAATCTAAAAAACAAAAATAAGACAAAAATAAAAAATTATAAAAATTTATCTATTTACATATTGATGGCAGCCAACTTAGTCCAAGTTTATGCATTTAAATCCGAATTCGAAAACTAGATGCAATAACAAAGCATTGGGGGAGCAAGAAAGCAAGAGCTAGTCCGCCAGACAGAGACAAAGCATGCGGATAATCAGCGATGCCAAGAAAAGCTTTTAAGAAAATTAATTCGTATTTCTTTTGCTGCCCAACTTCTTTTTAAATTTTTATTTTTTGTTTTATTTTTTGGTTGGGTCCGGAAAAAAGGGTTCTAAAAACGACGCGACACGGTCTCGAATTTATATGCTGGCGCACATAAAATTTAAAAAAAAAATAAAAAAGTTTAAGTAAATGGTCAAACTGGAAATAAAAAAAGGGGAAAAGGGTTGCTTGAAAAGTAAAAGACAGGGCTAACCAACGATGACGACGTGCCTTCAAAGTGTTCCGCAGTAGGGAACACAGTTGAAACGGGTCTGGGATGCACTTTAGAGGCTTACTCAAATCGAGAATAATGAATGAGCATTAAACGCATATTAAATAAGCGTAAAGTTTATATATAAGAAAAAAAAAATGGGCAGAAAGATACACATAAAGAGCAAGGATGCGTCAGCTTAAAGGCTTTCGCAATGAGGTTTGAACAATTAGCGGATGTGTTAGATTGAGAGCTTAAGAAAAGTGATTAGCGCTAACGCCTAAAAGAGCGCCAGGATTTACTTAAAGACCTTAACAGCTGTGTCACAGATGTGTCGACTTGGGTCCATAATGACGATTTGGATGGAAACGATATCTTACGAAAAAAAAAATTATTTTCAACAAACAAAACCTCTTGAAAATAGCTCCTCAACTAATCACGAATTCTTTAAGTCAAGAAAAAAAAACACAGATTTTCAGAGATACCTCAAAGTTAGAGATAAATTAAGAATAAAATAAATAAGAGTTTTTTATACCTACCTTTTCCTTAAAGACTTCATCAATAATATTTGCAGCATACTTGACGTGGCTTTTATAGTAAAGGGTGCTTTTTTTTTTAGTTTGTCCAATCTTTCAATAGGGATACAACATGTCAACTGAAAAATATCATTTGATTTGAATTTTTGATTTAATCGATTTTGGCAAATCGCCTTGAACCACGTTAATAAGCCAAATTGCCAAATCTGGAGTGAAAACGACAGGTTTCAACAAAATTTACCTATTAATTGGTCTCCAAAAACCGTGCAAGATCATATCATTGAAGCTTAACATAACTAGTTCCATTAATTAAAACACAAGAAGTTATGAGCTATTTAATATCCAGTCGTGGTGACTATTTATCAGATAAATTTTTGTATAAAATAAAAATTTTACTAAATTCAATAATAGAAGCAACCGTTGGGCAATGAACCCACGAAGGAAAGGTTTCAATGTAAATATTGTAATAAAAAATTGTTGCGTGGGTCTTAGGGGTTGTAGCCTTACAAAGCTGAAGCTTCTTTCCAAACAGTTTTTCAAATGGACTTAGAACTTTTAAAATGTGCTCTTTTTGGGGACCAGACGTTTTGAATAACTAATTTTAGATAGTGGCCACCCTATCTATTAAAGAAATGTGATACAGTCGAAGTCAGTCATCTTTTTCTCGAAAAATTTTTTTTCTGCATATTCCTTCTAAGAACTTTCCAATTGGATTTTTTTATTGCAATTCGATATTTGCACATATAATTTCCGTAAATTTTTACCGATTTTGATGAAAATCGAAAGTTACGTTAAAGAAGTTATTTAAATAATATGGGGTAAGTTTAAAGTTCATGTGTTGAGAGAATTGGGAAAAAACATCTATAAAATTTTGATGTGGAGTTGTTCATTAGAGCCACATGAATCAGCTTACCAAAATTGGTGACTGTAGGTAACTAGTTAGCATAATTTCGCAGAGTCAAATATTGATGCAGTTTAACGGCAAGGGGAGGTGAAAATAGTACATTTTTGACAATAACTTCTGTTGCATTTGCCCGATTTCGTTCATTTTTGGCACACAGATGCTGTAATCACGACGCACCGCTATGCTAAGTCTCAGATTAAAATATTAAACGGTATAGCTAAAAGCCACGAAACTCTACTATGTGGGAACCGGGGAAGATATCGATATGATTCAACAAACTATAATACATCTTCTGCTCTTATAGTCTCTGAAATCTAGGTGTTCATATGGACGGCCGGACGGACGGACAGACAGATGGAAATCGCTCAATCGCTTATAATCATTTTGGTATAAAGGACTTGGGGTCTGCCACATCTCCTTCTGTCCGTTGCATACATTGCACAAATCTTATATACCCTTTGTACCTATAGGTACAGGGTATAATTAACCTGAAATTAAGCAAAGAAAACACTTTTAAATGTTTTGGAATATTCGGTCATCAGTGGGAGCGGAAATAACTCTAAAGAAAACGCACCGAATTATCTACATTAACGACGACTTTGAGATACCATATAGATATAGTGCTGAGGTACACCATTTGGTTACAATATCATCATGAACATACAAATTAAAACTTAAACGTTTTTTCGACGGATCAGTTGTACGGAGGCTGCATGATATGGTTATCCGATTTTGATAATATTCGATTTAGTGCTTAAAAACTCAAAGCACTAAACTTCTAAGCGCCAACTTTGATTACGGTAACTTCATAAAACACAGTGGTCCTGAAACATCATTAAATGCCTTTAAAATGGATCCAAAATTAGTTTGCAGGATATGTTTGTAAATCGTTCGAAGCATCGAAATTCACAATTTACACTGTATTCGTTTGGCATTTATCAAATAATTGGAAACGCGTATATAAGTAAGTAGTTCAATAATTCCACTTTTAGCTTTCCCCAGGACCAACGACGAGGACGTAGTGGTTATACGGTCCCATTTTTTTATTTTTCAGATTTTTTTAAATTTTTTTTTTATTTTTAAATTTTTTTTATATTTTTTTTTCTTTTTTTTTGGTATGTATAATATAAATTTTCTGTACTATTTCGAAGTGTGCTTTGAATATTACCGCCCAGTTTATCATAGAGTTAAACGGATAATGAAGTATATGATAAAAAAATTAAATATGAAAAGAGGAAAATTCAAGAACAGCTTTGAATAATTTTGAAGCATAGAACTCATCATCAATATTGTTTACTTTGTAACGAGCCCAGAACTTTCAAAATTCACGATGGACTGATTCTCCGCTTTGCTCAGACCAGAAACCTAAGCCATTATTGTACTCTATAAATTTCAAACATTCTTTAATGTGTGTAAGAATAATGTGAATTTTTGGTGTTTGTGAGAGATTGCTGATGCTTTTCAGAGCATTATGTAATTCACATATGTGTTGATGTAATGAAGATTGAACTTTACCTGAGATAAAACAACAATTGACAATTTTGTTCATTGCTTTAAAAGCTGCTATGTATGGCAAGATGGTAAAGAGCCCATTGACAAATTGACATTCTTCCAACGTTACTTCTGATAAAATTTTTCATTATTTCATTTGATTTGCTGACATTGAAGAATTAACTCGAAATTGATCCAAGCTCTCTTTACTGAAAGAAGCATTTTTTTTTTTTCATGGGGGCTAACAAGGATTATTGATTTCCGACCTCTGGCATTAGACAAAGTTAAATCAACATTTACAAGCTGCCTACTGCTACCAGATTCATTATCCAATTTTTTTTATAATAGCAGAAGCGACTTGTTCTTGAGATTGTTCCGGGAGTTGGTCGTCAATTTTTAACACATTTTCTGTAGAGTTTTTGCATACATGTTTTATACCTCTCCCAGTTTCTTGGAAACATGTTTTACAAATCTGAAGAACGTCTACTGGTCGTTTGAAAACTCCCTTTTCAGCATCAATAAAAGTGAGATAACATGTTCTAAAAATGCTCAGTGGGTATTCATCATCACTTATATCGTACTCTTTGAGTATGTATTTTTTTATCAGACCCTCCATCTTTTCATTTATCAAACATTTTCTTTGATCGACTTTCCCGAAAACACACGGTCCACATACTTTTTGTCTGTTCTCATGGTGAGAACACTTTCCTCCGTGACTCATTTTGCAACAAACTGAATCGCAAAATTCAATGATAATGTGGCATCAACGCCCTGGTATATAAAGTGGCGGGACTAATTCTGTTGCAGATTGGTTCTCTTACGATTGTGCGACATCTAGCGGACGAAAATCAAATCCAAATATAAGAGCAGCTTTTATAATAAGGACTATGAAATTATATTTATTTGATGAATACCAATAAAAAGTACAAAGTAAATTTTGAATTCACGTCGAAACATAAAAATATCGATTTCCCGAGAAAGGGAGCAGCTAGGATTTTGATTCTTTCGGATTTCGATGCTACGAACGATTTACAAACATATCCTGCAAACTAATTTTGGATCCATTTTAAAGGTATTTAATGATGTTTCAGGACCACTGTGAAAACGTGTTGCCGTGCATGCGAACTTTTAAAAACATTCGATCGCCAAAATTTTGTTACGATATTTTTATAAACAAACTGTTCATGCCAAAACGGCAGTTCCGTGCTTAGCTTCGCTCAAAGAGCGTAAGCTGCGCTCATCAAAAGATCGTAAGCTGCGCTCACTACGCTGAGAAGCTGCAGAAGAGATGACTCGACCCCGCTCAGCTTATGCTGTTCTAAGCTGAGCGCAATAGAATTAGTTCTACAAAACAATTTAATGTAAGCACACCCGTGCACGAGCATTCCCCGATTTGCCACTTCTAACATTAAACATATAATCACATATGTACATACACCCATCAATACAACGAATAAAGACAAACACCTACAATTTCAACAACACCAACATCTCATTACTGGGCACGGGTCACAAAAGGTATCAGAAAATACTACTACATACACCTAATTACACACAGGAATCCTCCCCACCTCAACACAAACCAAGTACCCCTATGGGAGATTTGCACGTACAGTAACCTCTCAATATCAAAGAAATTATATTAACTTGTTACCCGTAACGCATCTAGTCCGAAAGTTTGGTTGCTCTAAATTTTACCACCTCTAAAATCTGGGCGATCATACGGACGATAGACCGATATGTGCTTGTCGACTTCTTTAGTCACCCTGATTAAACTATTGATAACTTTGGGGGTGTCCCCTTCTCTACAAGGTTTGGTTTGGTAGCGGATCCAATAGTTTCCTGGTGTTGTTTGGCCAAAAGTGTAATTACGGATCCAATACTCGTAAATTGTGGTCGTGTACATAAAATTGGCGTATGTATTTGGCGAATAGTTTTCGGCACGCATCCTCATAAATCTAATCGACGCAAGAGCTGAACGTTTTGGCCATGTTCACTATGGACTTATCATATATTTCCGAAAAAATTCAAAAAGATTCAGACTGCAACTTTTTTTGTTTGAGTCCATATCAGTTGAAAGGTTTCAATACTCAACCAACGTCCCAAAGTCCCACATATCCTTGTTTTGGTGGAACCAAGCAATTTATTAATATGTAATAGGTAACAATTAGCACTGAAAATTATATGATAGGCCCATTGCAGTACTCCCATTTCATCAGTGGGGGGTTCATTGTCTGCATCCGCGTTTGAGTGTATGGAGATTATTTTGAGTTTCCGTTGCCAGAGGAGTCCCATTGAACCAGTAGTCCCCCAACGCAGTGCTTCCCTCCACACGAGCAACAATTTGCAACAAACCGATGACAGCATAACTTGGGGCAGTTATGTGTGCGCGTGTGGGATCTTTGGTGTGAGCCAAAAATGCCAAGTCATGGTGAAGACAATGTCAGCTGGCGGAACGGAGAGACAGACATAGTAAAATTTATTACATCAAGGTTGTTGGGGTGTGTCCTAATGATGTCATAATTAGCAATGCCAAGTGCGAAAACGACACGTCACAACAAGTTCGTAGCTTGCAGTAAATGTAAGTTGAGTTCTTGGAGAGCTTAAAGGAAATGTTAAAGTTGGCGTTGATAATGATATAAAGTCAACTTGATAAGGTGCAAGGGGTTGACTTTCCAAAAAGTAAATATGTAAACATTGATGCATGCTTGCAGGTGTTTGTGAATGAGCGAATCTTTTGAGCAACTCCGATTAAAGCATTTTTGCTCATCATGGATACCCATAAAAGTTGAAATTCGATTGAAATATAGCCTACCGGAGAATGGGGTCTGATAACTCTATGATCTTCACTTGAATAAGGATAATGTGCAACTTTTGGTCTTGTCCCTAGTTATTTGCGACAAAGTTTGCGAAAATTGCTTTGGACTGTAGGCGTTTTAAAAATATAGGATACGGGATTAAATGAGGGGCGAGTGCTTTCTGAAAACGTCAACTTTTTTTGTGCACTAGAATTTTAACAGATAGATTTACTTTGCGCCCGGTACGACCAAAGGCAAATTTCACGGATTTCACCCACACCATAATATCCACTTGATCGAAATTAAGAATAGAATTATAAAAATCAGGTTTAAATCTTAAAAAGCATTTATAAATCGTCATAAATTTTAGATCTCCTCTCCTATAAGATGCACGCAGCAATCAGCCAACCTAAATCAGGTAAAGCCGTTGGGCCGGATTATATTGCTCTAGAGCTGCTTAAAGCTGATAATCATTTAGCTGCTAAAATTTTTCATCCACTCATTAAACATTTCTGGTCTCATAAAACGCTTCCTGCCAGCCTTAAGAACGGCATTATTATCAACCTCCCGAAAAAAGGCGATTTCTCGGAGTGCATTACCTTATTGAACTCTGCGAACAAAGTCGTTGCCCGGATACTGCACAATCCAATTGCAGCGCTTGTGGAACCGGAACTACGTCGCGAACAAGCTGGCTTCAGACCGCATCTTTCTTGCATTAACAGTCTCCGCATAATTGTGGAGCAATCAAGCGAATGGCGAGCTCCGTTATACCTCCTGTTTATCGACTTAACGCGCTTTTGACACCCTTATTCACCACACAGTACGGAAAGCAATGGAATGCAAAGGTATCCCGATCAAAATAAACAATCTGGTGATATGCTTATATTCAAACGCCAAATGTTCGGTGTTCCACACGGGCAGTACTAGCAATTCAATATCAGTAGAGTCAGGAGTGCGTTAAGGTTGCATTCTCTCGCCCTTAATCTTCAATATTGTCCTTGACGTTGTAATGTCAGAAGCTATTGGAACAGAGCAAGGCATCACTTTCGGGCTTCAGAATAAGCTCAGCGGCCTTGATTATGCAGATGATATCTGCCTACTATCGCACAGTTTCTCGCAGATGCAGGAGTCTCTAGGCCGAATATCTCGGAAGCTACGTCTCCATTAATGGTGGAAGTCAGCAAGAAATAGAATTTAGGCTCTCCAAAGCCTAGCAGGAGATAGCCTAACATCTCGATTAACACAAGAGTTCGGATCTTTAATACCAACGTAAGGTCTATCCTCTCTATGGCAGTGAAAGCTGGAAGATCTCCGCAGTCACGCGCAACGACTACAATCGTTCGTATTCTGGCCGATCAAATAATCATCTTCTGTCGCAGAAAAAATTTTCTACCGTAAATTCACAAGTTGAGGAAACCTTCTACGGATATCGCGAAGCTAATTTTGGATTTTAATCCCCAAGGCAGTTGGATACCAGGTCGCCCGCAAAATACTTGGAAAAGACAATTTATATCAGAATTAAGAAAATGCGGAAAAAATTGGTGTTAATAGTCATACTACGCTATGATAAAAAAAATAAAACAAACAAGAAATTAACAGAAAAACGAATTTACTTGAAATTTTTAATGAGAAATTTGTCGATACAAGCGGATCAATATCAGCCGGAACTGAAGAGGTAGCCACACGTACGCAGCTTTCTAATCGTGCATCGCTGGTCATTTTTGATTAATTTCATGTTTGAAAATAATTGTTCGCAAACATACGTACTTCCGAACAGAGACACCATTTGCTTTGCATTTTTCGTCAAAAGCGAAATTTCTTAGGGCTCACATAAGATTTATAAAAACTGAGAAAAATACATTTTTTTAATCGGTATTATTCTGAATCTCAATCACTTCCATTTGTAAGTCTTCGGGAACTGTATCCACATCGATATTAAACGGCGACAAAAAAATGTTCATGTAAGCCGCTGTCTTCTCAGCTTTAAACATTTGGAATCGTAATTAAAATTCGATGATTAAAATGTCTATCGGCGAAAATAAGGGAAGCGGACAATTTTTCCCTCGACCTTCTCGAATTTTGATGATTCTTATATATTTGGTAGAGCTACTAGCCAATAGAAACCAAGTCAAATTTTGTTGTAAAATTTCGATTATTTATCGAGTTGTCGATAACTGAAAATTGGGTTTTTCATTTTTAGACTATTCTTTGAAAAGCCATATCTTCTAAACGAATAAAAATATTGACGCGATTTTTCTTCCATGATAGATAAAATATTAAATTTAAAAAAAAAGAGTTCTATTTATTTTAAATTTTGATTTTTTTTTAATTTCTTATCATTTTTCGTTTCTAATTTTAAAGTTCAAAAGGGATCTCCCACTTAAAAAAAGAGTGGTGATGTCATTTTATGCGTGTAAGTTCACTGCAAAAAAAAAAAAGTTTGTAACTCTTAGAATTGTAGAAATTATGCTTATTTTAGTGATGGCACCTCGCTCGTTCGCCATAACTCTTCGGAATTGACACATAATAAGTTTAAACTTGACATGAATGTTTGTTTTGACATTCTAAGATAAATTTCGAAAGCGTCTCCATATATTTTAGGTCAATGGTCACAAAAATCGGTTTTTTGCAAATAACGGATTACCCGTGCTTCAACTATATGTAAAATATTCCACAAAGTTGTAGGGCGTAAAATTCTCTAAAATATCGGTGAACGACTAGTCGAAGAATCTGCCAAGCACGGTCTCGAGGTAAATGTGGAAAAAACAAAGGCATTGAAAGTGAACGCCAACAGCCATGACGTCTTTGAAATCCGTAATGAGCGCATCGAACTAGTGAACTCTTTCTCCTACCTTGGCAGTGTCATAGCCGCTGACGGGGCGCAGAGGCAGACATAGTAGCCAGAGCGGCCAAAGCCACAGCAGCTTTCGTGCAACTCCGAAAGATCTGGAATTCAAATTTTCTCTCGACAAACACGAAAATCCAGATATAAAAATCTAATGTGCTATCCATTTTACTTTATGGGAGTGAGTCTTGGCTAACAATATAAGCTATTCTTAGCAAACTACATGCCTTTGTTGGAAGAGGTCTTCGACGCATTCTGAAAATCTGGTGGCCAAACACGATCAGCAGCTCTGAGCTGATGCAGCGATGCAATATGAAGACTATATCCTGCATATCTGATATCATACATATCATGGGCATACGTTGCGAAAGCCACCACATGAAGTTTGTTGTCAGGCCCTTGATTGGAACCCGCAGGGCAACCGAAGAAGAGGGAGACCCAGAAAAACGTGGTACGAACTGTTTTGAAAGAAGCTGAAGAAGCAGGACGTTCCTGGAGCGAAGTGAAGCAATTGGCACAAAACCGGATACGATTCAGATGTTTTACAGAGGCCCTATGCTCCTCAAGGAGTTAAAGGAATAAAAGAAGAGATATACATATATGACCAGATAAAAAGCTTGTAGGACCCTTGCACATTCCGCTAATCGCAGACTATGTTTTCAAGAGTTTTCCGAAAACGATTCGTTCTTAATGTACTATACGTTAAAAGTATACCTTATGTCTGTTAAACCTTGTTATGGTTTTTCCGAACATCTGCATACTCAAAATAACCGTTCCGCTGTCCATAAGTGACATATGCAGAAAAAAAAAATTATTTACATGTAATTATTTGTCTTGGGTATATGTTAATTTAGAAACTCGAATAACTTTTTGTTTAATTCACGTAATTTACTTTTTCTTTTTTCATTTGAAAGATAATTAAAATTTATTACGTTTTTTTTAATGTGTCTTAAAAATAATGGAACTTAAATGGCCACGCCCAGTGACGCATGTGCGACATCTTTTTTTTTTTTCTTCATATTTTATTTACACTCTGTCTTTGCTGGACAATAAGTAAATGTACTAAATAATAATAAAAAAAATAATAAATAACAATTTTAAGTAAAACAGAAAGTTTCCATTAAAGCCTACTGTTGTGTTTAGCATATGTTGTGTGTGCCCAAATTATCTATCCATGAGATCGAGAATGTGCAGTCTTTTAAGTCTTCTTACTGCTGTACTATGTATTATCGACTAGACTTAAGGCTAGATTATTTTCGTGGTTGTGAAGTCTGTCAATATACTTTTTGCTAAATTTGATTATTTCTTCTTTTACAAAAGAATGTTTAAATCTTTATGAGTGCATGCATTAGACACGTCAAAAAGGAGCGTTGACTATGGATCGTAATGTTTTGGATTGGTAACGCTGCAGAATTTCAATATTTGAGTTACTGGCACATCCCCACAGTTGTATAGCATATGTCCACACAGGCTTTAGGATTGTTTTATAGAGACGAATCTTGTTTTCCAGGCTTGTTTGAGAATTTCGGCCTATTAACCAGGCCGTAACGTATGTTTGTTTTTGTAACAAGTTGCTGACGTTTTGCTGAAATATGGTTTTTCCATGTGAGTCTAAGATCGAGATGTAATCCAAGATACTTCACACAGTTGCTTTGCGGAATTGCTGATCCATTAAGAGATACTTCTGGGCAGTCACCTTTTCTTAATGCAAATGTTATTTGAGCAGATTTTAGGGCGTTTACTTTTATTTTCCAACGCAGAAACCAGGCTTCAATAAGATTAAGTTGTGATTGTAGTAGATGAGAAGCTTCATCTCTTAATGAGCTAGTTGCTATAATAGCAGTGTCATCGGCGTACGTGGCAAGAGTTATATCGCTTGAAACTGGCATGTCAGCCGTGAACAAAGTGTATAAGACGGGCCCTAATACGCTTCCTTGCGGTACTCCTGCATTTATGGGAAACAATGACGATGATTCATTTTTTTGCTGCACGTAGAAGTATCGTTTATCCAAATACGACTTTAATAATAAATAGTATGGCGCTGGTAGCCATTTCTTTATTTTGTATAGGATGCCGTTATGCCAAACTCGATCGAGAATTACATTGAATATTAGCGTTAAGAAACGGATGCATTTTGGTGGGAGGTTTTTTATGGTTAAGCCATCAATTTTGTCCGAGCCTGATGCTTTTTTATTGTTAACACTAGCAATTTCCATTGTAACTTGCTCAAAGCGAATGTGTCGAATTGGTAAGCTCATTTGACAGGGTGAATCTAGAAAACTTTCTGCTTCACTTTCTATTGAAGTGTCTGCAATATCATTTGGCTGAAAAACAGTGTGCAAATGTTGAGCAAATGCTTTAGCTTGCTTATCATCAGATCTACACCATTCGGCCGGTACTTGTACGAACAATTGTGCTTCTTTTGGTGGGTCGTTTGAGATATTTAGTTGCTCTCCATAGATTGTGTTCGTAGTTGCAAGAATGGGGGTCTAGACTTCTAAGGTATGCGGCAAGGGACTCATTTCTTAATTCAGACAACAATTTCTTGAGGTCAGATGCAGCCTTGTTATACAATCTTTTGTCAGCAGGGTATAGCGTTTCTTGCCATCGTTTCCGTAGAGCTCTTTTGTTTTGTATTTTATGCCGAATTTCAGCTGAAAGATACAACTGATTTGTTTGTTTTTGCCTACTTGCAGGCGACGTATTTATATAGCTTGCTTTATGAATGGTGCTTGTAAGAAGCTCTACAGCAGAGTCAATTTCAGCTCCAGTTTTTAGCGAGATATCCAAGCTAATAGCTGTTTCTAAATAGTTTTTAAATGCATTGACATCTGTAGTTGTAGAGATTATTTTGTATGGCTTCGAGTGCATATGAGCTATAGTACTATACGTTACTATTATTGGAGAATGGTCTGAACTTAGATCAAAACTTTCTGAGATATGCATATGTGAATGTGGTATTCCCGTGTATACTACGAAGTCAATCAAGTCAGGTATTTTCCGGTGGTCAGTAGACCAATATGTGGGCATGCCTGTTGTAAGAGTAGCCATATTTTTGTTGCGTATGCCTTTGTATAGCTCGCTACCCTTTGGATTGGTCAATCTGGAGCCCCACCATGGATGTTTGGCGTTGAAGTCGCCACCTACAATAAACTTCGTTCCGAGTTTTTGGAAAAAATTGCAACAGTCAGCTTCTTTGAGTGTGAACCTTGGGGGGAGGTGAATTGCTGTTACTGTTACGTCTGCATGCATACAATTGATCTCAATGGTGGCAGCTTGAATAGCATTTTCCCTGACGCTGTCCATAATTTTAAACTTTAGACCGTTTTTGATGAGAATAGCAGCGCCCCCGTGCGCTCTACCCGCCGGATGATCCGCTCTAACTATTCCATATCCAATCACTCTAAAGAATGATCTACTGGTGAAGTGTGTTTCAGATATTAGCATGATGTGAATTTAATTCGTTTTTAAAAATAAAGATATTTCATTTACATGGTTGGAAAGCCCATTGGCATTCCATATTCCGATACTCCGATTTACTTGCATAACTTATTTATGATTAGCATGATCATGTCAAGTAATTTATCACTGCGCTCAGCTTGTTTTTTTAGTAACTGTTCTATTCTGTCCAGTGGGCTATTTGTATTATCATTTCCTGCTGTGACTTTTAATTTTTAAACTTCCTGTTTGCAATATTCCCAAAGAAAAAGATGGCGTACGTTAAAGTCGGTCGCTGCCGACTTTGGGATACCCTGTACCACCACTTTGCTATTAAATCCGATATATTGCTTAAGAACTCCAAAATTGCCAAATTTGGTTACGATATTTTCATAAGCAAACAAAAAAATCAAAAAAAAAAAGTTGAATTTTGCACCAAAATTTTTTTTTTTTTCCGATCGGTCCTATGGGAGCTATATGATATAGTCAACCGATTTTACTCAAATTTGGTACTGTGCTTAGGAACTTTAAAAAACTACTAATTGACAAATTCGGTAAAGATAACTTCATAAACAAACGAAATGCAACGATTTTTGTGCAAAAAACGTTTTTTTGACCGATCTGCCATATGGGAGATATATGATATAGGCAACCGATTTTTTTCAAATTTGGTACTATGCTTAGGAAATTTAAAAAAGTACCAATTACCAAATTTGGTGACGATAACTTCAAAAACAAACGAAACAAAACGAATTTTGTTCAAAATATGTTTTTTCGATCGATCGGCCCTATGGGAGCTATATAATATAGTCAACTGATTTTGATCAAATTTAGAACAGTGATGGGTAACCCTAAAACACAGACAAACACCAAATTTGGTTATGATATCTTCATAAAAAAACGAAACACAACGAACTTAGTTTAAAAAACGTTTTTTTGCCGGATCGGTCCTATGGGTGCTATATGATATAGTCAACCGATTTTGAATTTTTGATTTTTGGTTTTTTCTGAGGCCCTCTGAAACACCCCTATGGGAGCTACATAATAGAACCCCGATATCAAAAAAAATAAAATAAACTTGTCTCCCGTAGGATAAGTTACATACATTTTCGGCTTGCACAAACTTAAGATACCTTTTGTACCATATGGTACAGGGTATAAAAATCAGATGCAGTAAGGTCTGAAGGCCTGGCGGATCAACGGAATATAGACTTTCTTAAAATCAACTTATTGGGGAATTTTTGATGCAATTCTGTCATAACAGGCCTGGCTGTGTGAGGAGTTGCACCATCTTGTTGAAACTACACATTTGAATGCGATCTTCTTTTGGCGTAGTTCTGGATAAAAAGATGGGGTCGTTAAAGTCGGGCGCAGACGACTTTGGGATACCCTGTACCACCACATTGCAATTAAGTAAGAAATATTGCTTAAGACCTCCAAAAGATATTTTATTCGGCAAATTTGGCTACGATATTTTCATAAACAAATAGAAATCAGTCGAATTTTGCACCAAACAATTTTTTTGACCGATCGGTCCTATGGAGACTATATGATATAGTCAACCGATTTTGATCAAATTTAGTACACTGATTGTAAACTATAAAAAACTTCCGACTGCCAAATTTGTTTCCGATATCTTCAAAACCAAACGAAACACAACGAATTTTGTAAAAAAAGCGTTTTTTGACTGATCGTTCCTATGAAGTGCCGCTAATATAATCTTTGTACCAATTTTACGGACTCTAGTGCGTGATAACTCCGGAAAACCCAAATTCTTGTCTCAGTATCCCAATTATTAATTTTCATTAAATTTAAAAACCAATCTTTAAAAAAAAAAAAAATTAAACAGATTAGATAATTGGAATAAAAATTATTCAATTTTTCTTGGTAGCGGCTTTCATCAGCCACCCTGTATATGTAACGGGCGGAAGTAGTCATGTCAGACGCCATTCTTGGCCGGTATCAACAGGCGGGATGTCTGTCGTCTGTTTGATCAAAGGTCCTTTGAAAACTGTGGGGGAGAAACGACTATAGCATTCTCAAATTCTTAGAAATTAAGGAAATGAGTATAGAATGCCTTAGGAGGTTTGGCGTTTTTTTATATTCATACCCAAATGGTAAGTGGATAATTTTATATACTCAAGACAGTTTTGTTTAGTGGCTAACAACTCTTAATAACTAGGAAAGTGAATGGATCTGCAATTTTATCCTTAATCAAAAACAATTTTTCGCCTTTTTACAATATTCGAATAATAAGAGCATACAATTTTTAGGATTTGAATAGACCGATCTTCGGCAATTTTTGAGTTTTCTAGGTAGCAAAACGAAAAACGGCTCGGCCAAGCGCACATGCGCATTACGATCGAATTCAAACCGAAAGGGTTTTGGGAGGCCGAGAAAACAATTTAAAGTAACTCACGAGAGAATCGAGATACTGAGCAAGAGGAACAGATTGAACACAACACACAAAGTCAATGATTTAGAGCCGTATGCGGGAAAAGGATGCGTTTAGTCGTTTTGCCGTGAGGAAATCATAGGTTCATGAAGTCAATCGTAAAAACAGGTTGGCATATTCGCAAAAAATCAGTGGAAATCCGTAACTTTTTGGTTCGAGACGTCGACAGTACGTACCCCGAAAGATATAGTACATGAACGATGCGATTAAGTTTGCTTTGCAACTACAGTCACAACACACAACACAATCGGACAAGTGAAGGACTTAGCTCTATAATTACAAAAATTGAAGGTTATAATAAAAATTTTGGTACTAGTAACTAATTGTCCTGCAGTTTTATAAATACCTTGACAAAATAGATCTATCAGTTCCAATGCGTTCCATTGATTTGTCTGTCACATTTAACGTAGTATCTTTCATCTCGCTTGAAATCTTTTTTAGAAGCCAAAAGAAGACCTTATTAATATGAGATTTTAGTATACGTGAGGTAGCTCGTCAGTCGATCTATTCATAGTCTTAAAGTTGCCGCAGAAGGGGTGGCTGACTAGGTTTTTGGAGGATGCAAAAACGTCACAATCAAGCAGCCAATTACCTTGGCAATGCGTTCAGACGGCTAAAGAGGACGACGACCGATTGTCAATGTTGTTGCCAGGACACACCTATAAAATTTTCTATTTAACGCATGAGCGAAAGTCAGCGAGATAGTGAGTAAGTGAGTCAGTCAGTGTGAGCCAGACCCAGACCCAGACTCAGTGGGTGCTTTAATTTCAACTTGTTTAACCTCAAACTCAGTATAAAAGCGAAAAGTTTTTGTTCGCTGGCTTTTTGTTGGCCTTCATCAGGAACATCATCTGCTGTACATTCAGAAGTAGCAGCGTCGTTGTTGCCCTTGGCAACAATTTATTAGGTATCTGGTATCTGCTATCTGCTACTTCTTAAGACTCTCCTCAAGCATAGAGGTCGTCATTGGCAACAGGGTCAGACGTCAGTCAGCTCACAAATACAATCAAATTTGATAGCACAGTTTTTGGCTGGCAAAAAATGGATACTAAATGAAACCCAACTGAGTCTGGCTGCCATTTGCTTTTGTTAATCTTGCAACAGCAGCAGAAGGAGCCGCCGCAGATGACAGCAACTTTGCCATGCACACAATTTTCAGTGGCAGTCCCAGGACTAGAAAGCTGTCCCAGAACCAGTCCCCATTCCTCAGTTTCTATGGTAGTAACAATGTCAGTCTAAGTGTCAGTCCTTAGTGCCAGTTTTGAGTTCTAGTTAGAGGATATGACCATCCGGTGTCAAAGGTGACATGAAGTAGCAAGTACAAGCAATTTGAAGTTAAACAACCCCGAGATGTGTTGATTTGTTTCCGACAGGCTGTGCACATGGTCTGCTACAAGAGGGTGGAGTCCTTTCACATACGTTCCCAAAAGTCTCACTTTATGTTATTTATTTTTAATTTTTGTTGCTCCTTTTTGCACTTTGCGTATGGACAATGTTTAATGTTACATCCTTGTCCTCAATACATATACATATATATGTATATAGTAGTGTGCGTGTTTGAATTTTTGGACACTTTTAGTATGTTAATTTTGTAATTTTAATGACATTTGCCGGGCAACGTACGACGATTTGTCAGTTCCAACTCATAAGCCAAGTTAATTTTGTGTCATTTGTTTCTGATTTTTACACGGTACATAAAATTTTCTTATCCTTTTTAATGGCATTTTCACTCCTTTGATATATAAGGCATATTACAGTTGGAGAGTAAATAAAGGAAAAAGCAGGATATGCATATGTGAGCAAACGAATGAACACGATGAAGCAAAATAAATAACCTAAAAGCTTGTCAGGACTAAGCAGGGAATAGCAAAGGAAGATGTATCTGTAGACCCTTTTTCTATTATAAGGCTTACATGATGGAAAATATAAATGGGGGGTTTCCCTCCCTGTCATGGAGTGTTCCAAGGGAGAATGATAAAACATTCTTCGGGGATAAAAAGAGTGGGATTAGGGCCCGTATTTTCAGCCAACGGCCTTGGACCCATTTGGTAATATTTATAAGTCCAAGAATTTTAAACAAGATTGCCAAAAAGTGCGAGACGAAGCTTATGGTCACTACGATTCCTTCTGCTCGTTACATATGCTACATATGTACATTGCACAACTCAAATGACCCTTTGTCTTTTTGTACAGCCTCTTGGCAATTGAATTACAATATAAACTCATTAGAAAACCCCCAAAAAAAATGTGTAGTAGAACACCTTAATATTAACAGATTTCAATTTAAAACAGATTTTTAGACGACTTACGTGCAACTTGGACTAACAAAAAGGTGATAGGCTTTAGAACTGAATTATTTTGTGAAGGAGTGTACAGGGTACTCCAGTTTCAGGAGTCGAGAAAAAACGTCAAGAGTATATCAAAGTCACTTACGCTCGATTAAAGTAATTCTTAGAACAAGAAGGGAAAGATAATGGAATCTAAAATGAGTCTCGAGTTTGCTGTTTAAGACTAGATTTCTGAAACCATGCACTCATAATCTTGAAAACATTTCAATTTTTTATCTATTACCAAAACAATTTAATAGAAACGATGAAATTTTTAAAAGAATTTGAATTTTGGCAGATCCTGGATCTATTGTACTCCCTTCCATTTTACAAGATTGCTTGATTCAGTAATTCCTAAATTGCTCCAATATTTCTTCCATTTGCAATTGCTAGTGAAGTTCATGTCCATTTCGTAGATTTTCCTAAGCTCATTTGAATAATAGGAGCCGAAGAGTTGCTTTTGTTCGTTTTGATCTCTCTTCATTAGTTGGACTGCAATTTCTTTTCCCAGGATGTTTGCATGATTAGAGCTTTAAGTTCAAAAACTATTTATTAGAACACTTTCTGTCTTTTGAGTCAAATTTCCTATACTGCAGGGTAACCATTTCTACATTGAACTTGTCAAAAATTCGCACAAAATTTAAGTTATATGCTGCACAATGAGACGGGACTAAAACAAACAACTCGGAGAAGAGTCTGGTACATGAGCCCAGTGGCATAAAACTTTCCACTGGCACTGGAACCACAAAACATTTTGTTGGACAAAGGACAACGTCGCTGCTCGTCGTTGCTTGGTTGACTGGTTGACTCTCTGACTACCGCCTGACTGCCTGCTTGTCGCCCCCCTCTCTCGCCTCATGATGGCTGGTTGGCGTTACATGACAAGTGGCCCCTCCGGCTGCGCGCTTTGTCACAGGAACTGTTAATAATGTGTAGCAGCACCCCTGTCCCGGCTGTCTGCGTGTCCGATGCCGGGTCAGGCCGCGACGGAACAAAATCAGCGTCATTGGCGCACCTACAACATGCGATGTTGCGGTCAGCAACAACTTCGTGCCGTATCAGCGCGAATAAAATGCCGAAAATAAAAAAGTTGCCCATGGACTGGGTCTCTTGTGTCATCCGCGTTACCCACTTTACCCGCTTTGCCAGCGCTCCTGTTCCTGACACTAGTGCTCGCTCATGAGTGAGTGACGGCGCCGCTGCTGCGTCAGCGGCATGTAATTTTTTTTACGGTTTTTCGCAAATACGAAAACGAAAGCTCTATACAAAAATTAAACAAGAAGAGCCCAAAACAACCAGGCAGTTAGCCAATGCCATGGCTGGCATTGGGATTGGGGCTCGTGGAGGAGGCTCCACATAAAACAATAGCGTCTAGCAGGCGCTCGCTGTGTGTGTGACAAGGGCTACAAAATGGAGGCCAACTTGCATTGCATGGCAAAAACTAAAATTATGCAAGCATCACACGCCCCAAAAACCATAACCCCAAAGACACCCCTCCACCCCAGCACCTCTTCCCACGTCAATTGCTATGCATTATAACGTGCAATTTTCGCAGCTGGTCACGCTGATGGCGGCAACTCCAACGCCTTGCCCTGTGAGTGTCATTTAATGAGAGCGTTGTCCAGCGACCAGCGAACAGTTCCGGCTATGGCTACGGCTCCAGTTTCAGCTCGAACTCAGGTCCCCGGCTCTGATGGGGGTCGGGTATGGGAGCGGGCTGTGCGCGTGCCAACAATGCAACAACGCTTTACAATTTTCATAGGCATTCCATGCATTTTGGTCAGTTTGATGTGGGTTTCGTTTTGCGCTCGTTGCACTCGTTCTTTCAGCTCCTAATTTTATTGTTGTTTTTGTTTTGTGCATGAACGGAAAATAAAATTCGACGGAAAAACAACCCGAAACTGTACTTAGATGTTTTGCTATCAAGGACGACAAATGCTCACTATGCACTCACTATTAGCCGAACATTCCAAATGGTTAAAAAAAAAACAACCGAATTATAGATACTGTCTCTTTTCTATGCTATCTTATAATATCCATTGCATGTATTTTACTGCTAAGGAAACTCTCTATTGACCTTTATAATTATTATACTATATATATAACTTACACCATAGGGGCGCATCCTTTTTATCATATTAAGCTATTCTTTCCAATTGTCTCATATTTTCTTCTATACCATCGGTCACACCTTTCCGATAGCGATAAACAAAATAACGTTAGACCTACGGTTTTCAATCCTTGAGCTTATGAAAATACATGCCAATATATTTGATGACAAAATATTTGATTATACTACGTTCGTCTATCCTTCTGTGTTTCCGTCTGTCTGTCTGTCTGTCTGCATGAACGTCTGTATCATATGTAGAAATTTGAGATTTAGAATTATATGTCTAGCTAGATCAAGCTATTTCTATTTGTCTTGTTTGGGTTACAAAATAAGAATAGTGGAAAATACAAACAACCTTTCAATTGAAACCAAACTTCATTAAAACTTAACTTTACGACGTCTATTGACCAAAGTTCGATTTCCTGTCGAGTCAATTTTATTAATAGTTATACCATAATATATATTGTGGCATATCCAGATGCCAAGTTTACTCTTAATATGTGGTACACGGTTTATCAAAGTCGACGATCAGGTGCTCAACATTCTTTTCAAAACTATAGGGCACCCTGAAGTTGTATGTTCAATTGTAAATATCTTTTTTTGTGGAGGTGATCCAGCAAAACTTGTTTGCCACAATAACTGTCTGTTAGATCTTTGCATTATTGCTTCACACGATTTTTCGTAATAGGTTATTCATTGACATGCGACTTTTTCCGCAATTTTAAGCGTTTCATAACTATAGGACAGTAGTCTATTAGTGTCCATAACTTCAATTTGCCAAATCCCCTAGCAAGATACATGCCAGGATGTCGGAGTCTTGGAGCATTACAGAAATGCTCGCCATGATTTCGTTGTTGTTACAGCAGTTTGATACCATTTCATTGTACAAATACGGCGAAACGAAAAATATTTTAATGTGGATCAAGGTTTAAGTTAAAAATATCCAAGTGTTCACCTACATGACGGTCCATACAACATTTGCAGACTACAGATAGCAAAGCGGGATCAAATTAAAACATTTTGGACGGAAATGCGGAAGATATCGACATTATTCAACAAAGTTGATCTGAAGTATGATTTTTCGCATCTGCTTGGAAATTTTTCGGTGTTTACCTCTTATGGTCTCCGAAATCAAGGTGTTCGTACGGACGAATAGAGGGACATAGCTCAATCGCTACCCGAGGTTATGACACAGGGTGAAAATAACACGCACAAGATTTTACATAATTTAAAATTTAAAATTAGAAAATTAAATCTAACCCTAAAATAATTAATTAGGTGTACAACTTTGCTTCCGCCGTTTTTCGGTAGACGACTGTTTCGTCATGTGCTGATACATTTACGTAGATTTAATCGGTTCAAAACAAGCTTAGTCATCTACCTACATAACGGCGTACCCAAATCAGTGAACTTGTACTTTCATTAAAAATTTATCCCTAATCGAAGATGCCAGTGTCATTTCTCATCATTTGCAAGAAGTTTTGATTCTGTGCTACAATTTAAAGAAAACTGTTGCTGAGGCTCATCGTATTCTCAAAAATACTTATAGTAAGATTGCAAAAAACAAGTCGTGATTGATTTCTGCGTTGCAAAATCGGTGACAAGCATAGCGGTAGGCCAGAGAGATTTTCCGAAGACTCCGAATTGGAGGAATTGCTTGATGAAGACTCCTGCCAAACGCAAAAATAAATGGCAATAGCATTGGGCGTTATTCAAAAGCTATTTAAAAACGCCCTCAAGCCTTCGGAATAATTCAGAAACAAGAAAATTGGATTCCATACGAGTTGAAGCAGAGATATGTGGAGCGGCTTTTCTTCACTTGTCAACAACTGCTTCAAACACACAATAGGATAGGGGTTTTTGTATGGAATTGTGATCTGCGACGAAAAACGGGTCCACTACGATGATTCCAAGCGCGAAAAACCATGGAAAAGACCTGGACATGCGTCCACGTCGACGCGTCCGTCGCGACGGACAGACTTAATATTCACTACGCCAAGGTTACGCGCTGTTTTGGTGTGACCAGCTCGGTGTAGTATACTATAAACTTCTGAAACCAGGTGAAACAATCACAAGAGATCAGTATCGAACGCAATTGATGCGTTTGAGCCCAGCATTGAAGGAAAAACGGTCACAGTACCGAGAGAGACACGAAAAAGTCATCCTCCAGCATGATAATGCCTGACATATGTCGACAGACCGGTCAAAACTTACCTGGACACGCTTAAATGGGATATCGTACCTCACCCGCCGTACTCTCCAGATAATGCTGCTTCGGACTACCATGGGTTTTGATGCATGGGACACAGCCTAGCTGACCAGAAATTCCGCTCTTATGAAGAAGTCAAAAATGGAGCGATTCAAAAGATTTATCGTTTTTCCGAAATGTTAACCTACAACTACCAGAAAAATGGAAAAAAGAAGTCGCTAACGACGGGACGTAATTTCAATACTAAATACGTTACCACATTTTTACAATAAAGTCTCAAACATTGGGAAGAAACGACGGGAGGAAAGTTGTACATCTAATAGTTTTTATACACTGTAACGTATAGAACAAAGGGTATATTAAGATTGTGCAAGCCGAAAATGTATGTAACATACAGAAGGAGACGTCGAAGATCCCCAAATTTACCTAAAGTATGATCAGGGTGGCTAGAGAAGTCGCCCATGTCCGTCAGTCCGTCTGTCATGTTGAACGCCTAGATCTCAGAGATGGTAAGAGCTAGAGCGACCAAATGTTCAGATTAGATGCGCAATTATGTCAGGGGAGACAATTTTATTTGATTTTTTCGATATCTAGGTTATATTATATAGCTCCCATAGGGGGGTTTTAGAGGACCTCGAAAAAAACCAAAAGTTTTAGATGAATACTTCGTTAGTTTATGAAGATTTCATAACCAAATTTGGCACTCGGAAGTTTTAAAGAGGTCTCAAGCACTGAATCAAATTTGATCAAAATCGGTTGCCTACATCATGTAGCCCTCATAGGACCGATCGGCCAAAAAATCGATTTTTGTACAAAATTTGGTATGTTTCGTGTGTTTATAAAGATATCGTAACCAAATTTGCGCTCGGTAGTGTTTTATGGGTCCCAAGTACTGTGTTTATGCAAAATTCGGTTTGTTTCGTGTGTTTATAAAGATATCGTAACCAAATATCTTTTAGAGTACTGAAATAATATTCCGGATTTGATTGCAATGTGATGGTACAGGGTATCCCAAAGACGTCAGCGCCCGACTTTACGTACGCCATGTTTTAGATGAAAGTTATGACACCTTAACTTTATCAACAACAGATTATAAAAATTGTGTACCTTTTGTACAGGAAATATAACCATTTAGATCTCATAAGAGTATAAAGAGTGAAAATGTTGTTTGAAAAATATTTTAATGGTTTTTTTAAACTCTGTACCTTACTTTGCATTGTTGTTTTGGGTGAAATGTAATCCATCAAGCAAATGGAGTTCCAGATTATTATACAAACCCTTTAATAACATTTCTTCAATATTTTTACTTTGGTAAAATCGAAGAGACGGATTGATAGAACTAGAAATTGATAGACTCTCTTCCATGTCACGCTGATTTGAATGATTTTAAGTGAGTGGGGCTTTATTTTTTAATAGTAGAAATTTTTTGCCCTGATCTTATAGTATACCACTTATTTCACGGATTCAAATTTTAATAATATTTTAAACGAATATTGTTTATGATTTAATACAAATTTTATTTTTATATTTAATTCGAGCTTTTTTATTGTCAATATTATAAAAAGTAAAGAAGAATATAAATTTAATTATTTTACTGGCTATCACTAAAGCTTGCTACATTAGCTTACTAACATCTAACTAACTGCAAGCTTTAAATTAATACTAAGTAATGCGATATATTCTATTTAATAAATAAAGTATAATGAATTAACTTTTTCCAAGTTAGATTTATAGGTTGGTCCGACAAATGTGGTAGATAAGAGGTCGAGTAGTAGGATTGGAAGTTGAGTTGAGTTTTTGTTTGGTACACTTTTCATTCATTGCTGATAGCTGTGATTTTTGATGGATTTAGAACTCGAATTTTTCATCCAAGGTATTAAATATTGTATGGTCTCGTTAAGGCAAAGCTTTCGTATGAAAAATTGCTTTTTGAGCAATGAATTTTATTTTTCGTTTGTAAAAGTAACTTTTAAGGATATACAAGTGATTTTATAGGTTGTTTAGGTTGAGATTGTGGTCATTGTTGGAGTTAAAAGCTGCCTGGAATAAGTGCGAGGAATACTGTTACAGGGATTGTTAAAGCTTTAATATATTTTCCTTAATGTTAATTTTTCACTTATTTTTCGAAGCTTGTCTTGCCCTATTTTTTATCAAATCACTTAAGATCTGCGTATGTCCTTTTCATTTTACCGAAAGCACTAACTCAAAAGCTGAAGTTGTTTTTTTTTTTTTTTGTCAATTAACATCTTTCGAGTTGACAATCACAATTTAAGTTGTATTTTATATCAAGTAAGATGTAGGTATGTACATAATAACTACAATAGTAGAATTATAAGAATTTATAAATGAATCGAAATCCCTATGTAAAATATTATTTTTAGTGACGGAAAAAGAAAATGCAATCCCGAAGGTCCTGCATTTCTATACTGACATCAGTTAAACAATTGAAGGTGTCTGGAGACTTTCAAGGAGGTTCGTTGATTGTATGCGCTGCTATACGCAGTCTAGAGTTAACATGACGATGTTCTCAATGAACTCGGAGAGGAAATTTGGAAGAAACTTGGCTTTTTCAACAAGACTTTCTTGAAATACGGAAAAAAAAACAGTGTGTCGTCAGCAAAGATTGGATATAGTTCAATTTGCAGTCGTTGAAATAGTCCCTAGAGTCGCCGTCGACAGTTCGCGTTTAATTTGACTTTTTACCCAAAAGAATCTTTCAGCTAAGAAATTCTCGACTCTAACTATACTAAAAATTTGTCTAGGATACAAAATGGGTATATGTTAAGATATGTAAATTCACTTGCGCTATAGTATTGTGGTTTCCGATTGAAAATAAATATATTATAGACAAGTTAAGCTTAGGTATGAAAATTAAATATGTTTTTAAACAAAGTATTAAAGTTGTAATAGCAAAATAAAAGAAGATTAACTATAACACCTTTTTATTAACATAAAAAAGCACAAATATCCATTATATAATTCGTAAATCCAAAGTTAAACAAAAAAAAATTTAAAAATTTTGAGGCTCTACGGCTTTCCTATGGGCAAAATATAGCATGTTCGCAAAAAGGAAATCCATTCTACTACGAATATTAGAAAAAATGTTATGCTAGATTTAAAGACGGCGTACGTCAATGTCGAGCGCGGACGACTTTGGGATACCCTGTAACACCACATGACAATCAAATCCAGTGTATTGCTTTATTTGCCAAATTTGGTTCCGATATCTTCATAAACACATAAAATAAAACGAATTTTGCACCAAACACTTTAATTTGGCCGATCGGTCCTATGTTGGCTATATAACCGATTTTCGTCAAATTTGATTCAATGCTGGAAAACTTTAAAAAACTACCAAGTTTGGCTACGATATCTTCATAAACAAATGAGACATAACCAAGTTTGCCCCAAATACGGATTTTATACCGATCGGTCCAATGGGAAAATATGGTATAATGCTAAAAAACTCCCGAATGTCAAATTCGGTTACGAAGTCTTCATAAACAAACGAAATATCCATCTAAATCTTTTGGTTTTTTTTTCGAGGTACTCTGAAACACCCCTGTGGGAGCTATATAATATAACTCTGATATGAAAAAATAAAATAAACTTGTCCCCTATGGAATAATAAAGGAACTAATCTGAAAGTTTGGTTGCTCTAGCTCCTCTGAGATCTAGGCGTTCATACGAACGAACAGACAGACGGACATCGGTATATTGACATCTTTGGTGACTCTTTTCATACTTTAGGTAACTTTGGAGGGTCTCTGACGTCTCTTTCGGCTTGCACAAATATATCCTTTGTACCGTACAGCTACAGCAGCACTTTTGGACCTCGTTTTGGGACGTATAGAGACGATCAGTTTAATATATATATTAATATTCGTCTATGCTATGGCTATAGCTACTATGCTTTTAAAACCAACGGAAAATACACTTTACAAGAGTAACCATACAACACCCTAACCGCTGTCAAAGTCACGGATACAGATCGAGCTTGAAACCAGTCAGCCTATTGTCGTCGCTAACAATAATGAGTTCGTAATTTGATGTCGTTGCAGAAAATTGTTGAATTTCGCCAAGTGTACGCTTTAGCATGTTGGCTCAAAGTGTTTGGACACACGGGAGAGGGAGAGGTTAGGTGGTCGCCATTGCTGCTACTCTCTTTGCAACGTCGCGTTTTGAAATGGAGCAACGCCCACTCCAAGCTCGGTAATCCGTTTTCTATACAATACATACGCACACATTCATATGTATACAACATATGCCACTGCATACATAGTATGTATAAACACATATGTATGTATGTTTACACATGTGATTTATCAATGTCTGTCATTATTCGCCCTCTAATACCCATCTACCAATTTATCTAAAACTAGCCAACAAACTGTCGCTGGCACATGCTTCAACTGAGAAAGAGAATAAATATATACCTTAAAAAAAAAACCGATCTTTGCTAGTTCTTCAGCAGTGTACAACACTTGTATTAAATCGGTAATATTCGACTATATGATGTATATAGCTACATCTTAATTTTAAAGACATTGCTTCTCTTTTGGAAAAAATAGATAAAGATTATTTAAATGTATATAAAGGGCAGAAGGGGTCATTTTAGACGCTATTAAGCGAACAGTCGAGCCTACAGTGCCTTGTCCAAGCAAATGAGTATCGGTGGACATAAGAACTACCGAAGCCAAATTTTTAGTTCATCAATTCATGTCAATATCTTTTCTCGTTTCGGCGTAGGAGAATCTAAAAATCTTTGCTACAATACATAATATACATAATAAAAAAGTATTCTCGTCACTCGTGACATAATAAATCTAATCTGAAAGTTTGATTGCTCTAGCTCATATCATCCCTGAAATATATTCGTTTACCAACTTTTCTAGTCACCCTGATCATACTTTGGATTTTGGCGGCTCAACGACATCTCCTTCTATATGTACTATAATAAAAATGTTTATATTTTAGTCTATATGGGTCTTCATATCTCAAATAGTTTTAGGAAGACTTTGTGTTTAAAAAATCATTCAGACAAAATAGTTTATGTTTCAAGAGAAGAGATGGGGGATGTATCAAAGGTATGCGGGAAGTTTTAACTTGCTTCATGATGTTGATAATGATTAAAACTTAAGCGAGGGACTAGAAGGTGGTATCCCCAAATAATGTATAGAATTTTCATATTTAAGTCTACATAAGTTCTCATACCGATTTTGGATATTTTTTTAGGTGCTTCCTGTATACCGAGATGGCCCTCTCAAGTGGCGACACGTTTTGCCACAGGCCCGGATTGCACGAAAATATTATAAAAAGAGGGGCTCTATTTTGCTCCGTTCGCCCGTAGAAGAATTTCGCACAAATGTATGGGAAGTTGTGCAGTTGTGGGCACCCCTGCATAACTTTTAAACGTGAGGAGATGAAGCTGATCTTTAAAACGTCGTTTGCGCGAATTGTCAACAAACGACGCATGAGCTTTGCAGCTAGAGTGGATAACATTTTTTCATTTGTTAAAATCAAAAGTGATTTAATTTTTGATTGGGTTTAAAATTCGATAAAATAAAGTGGATTATTGCAAAATGACGAATATATTTTGTTATTTTATATTGGTTCGGTTAAAACGTTCGCGACAAAAAAATTTGCTGATAATTTTTTGACAACTTTGAATATCCCAGTTGTGGGCACCTAATTTTTTTTCGTTTTAAGACGAAGGTTAACAATAAATTCTTAATCTTCAACAAATTTAAGAGTACTTACTAGCTGCAAGAATAATATTGGCTGTCGTCGGATTTGAGAGTGTTTCCACAGGTTGGTTTAGCAAGGTAGTTCTCCAAGAGTTGCCAAAATTTAATTTAAACTTATTTGTGGTCACTGTTCTTGCTTGGTTACAGAAAATTTACCATATTCGTACGACTGTACTTTCAATTTTCAATAACGATAAACCGATTTTTGTTTGTTTGCTACATCTTCGAAAAACTTTCTGAATTTTAAGTTTCAGTTTGAATTTAGCTGCATGTGAAGCAGATCGATCAGAGCAATAAAAGCTATTCACATGATTTGCATAGTAAAAGGTGTGAATACCATAAATTTGTAAGAGATTACTTAAATAAAAAATATTTTGGGCTCACTAAGTTAGTTCCAAACGCAGTTTACTCGCTTGAGTTCAACGGCAACAGAGGGGAACATTTTTTCAAGAATGTTCTCGCCATTGAAATGCATGTGAAAGCATTAAAATCGAGGCATAAAATAAAGCCAGTTTCTTAGAAGGAAAACAACCGATTGTAGTTTTCGAAACTTTTTTTGATAAATGATCGGATTGGACTGTAAGCATGTAAAGGAAGATCAAGAAAGGTAAGGGCTCTGCTAATAACGCTTTCAAAGAAATTTCGCCAGTTTGGATACAAACATGAGAAGTTGAAATATTATGGCAGGTGTTTATTAAAGCAATTTATACGACGAAAAGCCTTAAGGTTTCGATATAGAAATTTGATATATACAAACATATAGTAGCAGACAATTCTAATGTAGTGGACTGTCATCGCATTATTGCTCATCATTGTTCAGTCTCCGGTGTTATCCACGAGCTCTGTGTTTTCGACCATATTTATCTTTGCTAGAAACTGTTTCAAGGAGAAATAAATCCTCTACGCTGTCATAAATGCCATTGAAAAAAATGCATATGCGAACTTTTCACATAGGCCTGAGCGTGGAAAAAGAAACCTTCACAATTTTTGATGCTACATAAAGGTATTTTTTTTATATGCTTAATTTTTTAAGTTGCTTATGCTTATTTCAATTAAACATAACAAAATATCGGCATTATTTAAATTTTGAAGAATGTCGAATCCTAATGGGTGCAAAATGATTTTTTGTTGGGCTTTATCCGTAAATGTACCCAACGTGTACCATCCAATCCGAATTGAGTTGCTTGATCCAGCCAATGGACAAGTTGAGAAAGTGGCCACCACACCAGCCTTGGACATCGGGAGCTACCTCGATTAAGCCTCTAGGTTTTCGATGCAATATTTCGTTTGCAAGGAGCTAAACCACGAAGCCTTCATACCGTGGCCGAAACCCCATACAAGGCGCCATTCTTTGAAGTGAAGGAGAAAACTGCAAAAGGAGCAGTCAACCAAGCAGCTAAGGCGAAACCAGCAGAACAATCTGCTAATCGAGCAGCTTCAGCAACACCAACAGCCATAAAACCGCCACAATGCAAAGCTGGCTCCATCATCATCGGATGTTGATGAGACGAGGATCGCGATTTTTGCATCACTTGTAAGAAGTTGTTGCCCATGCGGATGACGGCCCGAAATTCTATCCAATGCAACACGTGCCACCAGCCGGTGCATTTGAGATGCACTGACTTCCATGTCGGCTGTATACGCCACTATATATTTTATTTCTTATTTCCCGATTTTTAGGGGATTTTCCAGGGGTGCCCACAACAGGTAACAAAAATGTTTTTCGTACCAATTGACTAGTACACAAAAAGTTCGATAATTGTTTTGTTTTTGATGGAATCAAATCAATTCATCTTCCAGTAGTTAGCTAATGTCTCTAAATTTCCCTTGATATGCATGTGTCTGCAAAATCTTAGCTTGGTCAAAAGTTATGCATGAAATAGCTACAACCGGACAACTTCCCTTAGTAATTTCACCCCCCTTTGCCGCTGAACTTTATTGAAATTTTGGCTCTATGCAATCAAGTAATACAGATCTAGAGTCATTAAATTTGGAAGCTACCATTTTGTAGACTGGAATTAATATAAGTTCGCAATTGAATACTTTAGTTGGCATCTTAAAGGAATTATATTTTGGGGGAAAAAATGGGTACAGAGTATCCATACTGCTAAGAACCGCCTCGAAACTGAAGGTCAAAATGTCTCATATAGTAATTGGTACAAGTAGATGCCAATTTAGGATTCAGCTACTTAAACCTTAATTGAATCAGGAAAATTTTCTAATAATATCTAACGCTCAAAGAATTTATTATCTGACAAATGCTACATTTTTTATTTATTTACCTTGTCCTTGAATTGACTTCTGCCCTATCAGCCCATATCATTGTCTATGGCTAATGCCTTAAAAACAGCTTGATGCACACTTTACAATAAATTACAGCCAAAGCGCACCCAAATCAAACTTAACTTAACTAAACACGCCCTAAATGGGTATTATCTGCTCGGGGACAACATTTAATTTCAATAAAAAAAAAAAAATAAAAAGAATAGAAAACAGAAAAGGAGCTTAACATCTTCGGAAGCCAAAGCGGAAGCGGCAGCAGCTGCTGATGCCAGTCCATTACCAAGCTATTGGTCAACTTGCTGGCCACCTGTGACCAATTTCGATTATGAGGCTTTCCAACTTTGTCCTGTACATTGTACACAATCTTATTTTTGGCCGCATCCGCTGTTTGACTTTGACCTAAGTCTTCAAGAAAAATCTCAACCCCAAAGGCGTTATAAATTTTCTTGCCTCATAACACTCAACCACCTTGGCCAACGGGACACAAACTGGTCCAGCAGCTCGACCTCGTCGCGTCGTTCTGAATTCAACTTCATTCAGCAGGAGTAGGGGAGCAGCTAATCAGCTTCCGCATTTTTATACATGACCGCCTGCCCACGCCTCGTTTTGCCGGCGCAACCCCCTGTTAGCTGACTTACCTTCCTGTCCTGGGCTAACTGCCTTCCGGCTGTATTACGGAAATCGCAAGTAGCTTATCCTAATATGTTCTGTGTTTTGGTCTTTATTTATTTATTCTACTTTGTTGATGTTTATTTTTTGCTTTCTTGTTTTCTTGGTACTTTTTAATGTGGATTTTAGGTTATGTCGATTGTTAGGTCATTTGTTTTACTTGGCCTCAAATAAATCCAAATAAATAATTCATTGGTCTGTATTTGTTTCTAACTTGGATTTGCTTCTGCAAATAGAATAAGATTAAAACAATTTATACATGTCCCTGCTCTGAGATATTACGAATATCTTATACTCTGTATTAAGTTCTTCAAAAATAGAGAGAAGCCTGTTTAAGTTGTGCCATTCCAACCATAATCTACTCGTGCATTGTCCTTATTAAATTAAGTTCCAATAGTTTAAATCAGTGGTCGGCAAGGCCCTACCCCATGGGGTAGGAGTTTACACGTACTGTGTTGTACACAAAACACATGCATGTGTGCGTGATTTTTGTACTGAACTGCTCTCAGCAAATTCTCTGGCGTTGCCATGCTCTTGTTGCAAAGCAACAGACACGAAGTTGTGCTTGTGCATGACTTCGGCCTTGCTTAGAGAGCGTGCTTGCTCTCTCAACGCTAAAGCGCTCCAGCATTAGTATGCCGTCGCTTTTGTGCTGTGTGGCAAAAAACACAAAATGACTTGATGTTTAGTTGTCTGCATGAGTAGATCGCTGCGCAAACTATTTAATTTAACTAGGGGAAAATGTTCAAAGAGGAGTGGGAGAATTTTTTTTTCATTAAAAATATGGATGGCGACGCGCAATGCGTCATTTGCCATCATGTTGCCTCACAATGTAAATTGTATTACATTGAAAGGCATTATTATAAAATGCATGATATGTTTAAGAAATTAGAAGGAGCTGAACGTTTAGAAAAAATTTTAGAGCTGCAAGCAAAATTTTTTCTAATATTTTTAGCTGATGCAATGCCCCAATATGAATACAATGACCCTTTACCCTTTGTTTTTCCCTGTCATTACTTTTGCACCATCTGTGCATATTGAACTTAGTTTTCTTTTATCAGCAATTGAGAAAACTTTGGACAATAGTGCATCAAATAGAACTAGACCTGTTACGTGACCATGGATTGATATAACATTAAAAAGCCCTTCAAAACTGGACAAGTTTTCATCAACAGTTTTGACGAACACTATTACCTGGGCAATACCATTTGTGTCTGTACTTTCGTCCAGAGAAATTGAAAAATATTTGCAATTTAAAAGCCTTTTCTTGGCTTCGCAATAAATATATTGGCTTATCTCTTCAGTTCTGCGTGTGACAGTACGTGGAGATAAGGCAATATCATGGCATTGATCTAAAATTTCTTGGCCTTTTTGCCCAAAGCAACTTATAACATCAAATATTAGATTTTTAAAAAATATTCCATCAGTAAAGGGACGGCATTGCTTTGCTAAAGCTAATGCTACAGTATAGGACGCTTTTTTTGCGGGTAAAGGGTCATTGTATTCATATTGGGGCATTGCATCAGCTAAAAATATTAGAAAAAATTTTGCTTGCAGCTCTAAAATTTTTTCTAAACGTTCAGCTCCTTCTAATTTCTTAAACATATCATGCATTTTATAATAATGCCTTTCAATGTAATACAATTTACATTGTGAGGCAACATGATGGCAAATGACGCATTGCGCGTCGCCATCCATATTTTTAATGAAAAAAAAATTCTCCCACTCCTCTTTGAACATTTTCCCCTAGTTAAATTAAATAGTTTGCGCAGCGATCTACTCATGCAGACAACTAAACATCAAGTGATTTTGTGTTTTTTGCCACACAGCACAAAAGCGACGGCAAACTAATGCTAGAGCGCTTTAGCGTTGAGAGAGCAAGCATGCTCTCTAAGCAAGAGCCGAAGTCATGAACAAGCAACTTCGTGTCTGTTGCTTTGCGACGTCAGCGTCGAAATACGTCACAGCGGCAGAAAATGTTCAATACAAGCGCAAAAAAAAAATGCATATGTATATTTTGCCGACCACTGGTTTAAATTTAATTTTGGCGCGTTAAAACAAATGTTCTTCCGAAATCATCAATAGTTCCCATTTCTCGAATTTATGAAAAATACAAACCATACAAATGAAATATAATTATGAATGAAATGATGAGAATGAGGCACCAATGTAAGTAAAGAACATACGACCGGGTGGTCGACCTAATAATTTTAGTTGGAACTTACGCAGTATCTTCTTAATATTGATTTGGAGTATAAAAAAAATGTAATACAGTCGAGGCGGTGCCCGACAGTGTAATACCCTGTACCTTTTTTTCTCGTAAAAAGTTTTATTCCTGCATATTCCTTCTAAGAACTTTCCAATTGGATTTTTTTTTTTGTTGGTGCAAAACGATATTTATACCTACAAGTTCCGCAAATTTTAACCGATTTTGATAAAAATCGAAATTTACGTCAAAGAAGTTATTTAAAGTATATGAGGAAAGTTTTTAAGGGATGTGTTGAGGGGTGTGGGAGAAAACACGGTAAATCGATTTTTGCATTGATAAAATTTGGATGTGGATTTGTTCATTAGAGGCACATGAATCAGCTTACCAAAATTGGTGGTTCTGGGTCATTTGTTACTATTATTGCGTAGAGTCAAATATTGACGCAGTTTATAGGCAAGGGGAGTTGAAATTTGTACATTTTTGACTATAACTTTTGCTGTATTTGTCCGATTTTGTTCATTTTTTAAACAGAGGTGCATGTGACTACTCGCATCGCTCTGTTTAGTTTCAGATTGAAATATCAAACGGTGTAGCTAAAAACCTCGAAACTCTGCTACGGAGAAACGGGGAAAGATATGCACATGATTCAACAAACTTGATCTTCTGAGGAAATATGCGCATCAGCTGGTAAAGTTTCGTATCTCTAGCTCTTATAGTCTCCGAGATCTAGGTGTTCATACAGACGAATGGACGGACCGTCCGTCCGTACAGACGGTCATGGCTCAATCGCTACCCGAGGTTACGATAAGCATTTTGGTAAAAAGGACTTGGGGTCTGCCACGCCTCCTTCTGTCCGTTACATGCATTGCACAAATCTAGTATACCCTTTGTACCTATAGGTACAGGGTATAAAAATGTAATACAGTCGAGGCGGTGCCCGACAGTGTAATACCCTGTACCTTTTTTTGCAAAAAAGTTTTATTCCAATTGGAACCTTTTCTCGTTGGTGCAAAACGATATTTATACCTATGTATTAGTTCCGCAAATTTTAACCGGTATTAATGAAAATCGAAATTTACGTCAAAGAAGCTAATTTTTTTTCTTAAGAGCCGTTTTCGAGATTTTTTCGAAAAACATGTTTTTGGGCAATTAATAACTAGTCAATATCTCGTGAGCAAAATTTTGTATATGTATACTATACATTGTAAAGGGTGGCTGATGAATTGGAACTTAAATGGCCTCCACGCTCAGTGACGCATGTGCGACATCTTGACAAAAAGTTATTCATGACTGCCTGTGAAAATTGAAGTATGGACAGTAGTATGGAAAGTAGGCTAAATTGCAAAAACAAAGGAACCAGGACTTGATAAGTTAACAAGATGAAGCGAAATTTCAGATAAGGAGCTACTCGAAGCAGTCTGATCACACGGTCCGCCTATGTCGGACGGTCATGGTATTTCACGCAAAGGTATTTCTCCATTTATAAGTTAGGCTGGCTCTTTGTAGCCCCGATAGAAGTAAAATCGAATCTTTCTGGGCGCCAATGAAATGACCGAGATGAAAATAATAAATTTAAAATATTTGCAGTTCTAAAGGTTTTTCACTTCAAATTAAAGTTTTTTCATTTCAAATTCAAGTTTTTTCATTTCAAATTCAATTTTTTTCATTTAAATTCAACTTTCATTTTATATATATAAAGTGAAAAAACTAAGTATTTTTAAGAAAAATGATAGAGTAGGTTTAAATTTCTCTCATTCTGACAATGCAACGCCTCACACTGCATCAATTCTTCTTGACCACTTCGCCAGAAACTCATCCCATATCGTTCCACAACCGGGGACACCGTTTTAAGTCGATAGAGGAGATTCAAGCCGCGTCGAAGAGAGAGCTGAAGGCCATTCCGGAAATCGATTTTAAAAACTGTTTAGAAGATTGAAAAATCTGTTGGCATAAGTGCACTGTATCAGGGCGGGATTACTTTGAAGGCGATGAAATTGATTCGGACCAATACATAATGATTTTTCAAAATAAATGTATTCGGATTCGCTTTGATTTCACATGTTTTACCAAAAATAAATGTTTATGTGTTGTATATTCGACTGCTTAATTGCAAGAAAAATCAAAACGAATCTTTAATAGTCTTCGGTTCTATTTATGCAAATTTCAATATGAATATAAATTAATTTTTTAATTGTTTTTTTTCTGATTCAACTCAAAAAAGAGCTTGCACAACCCAAAATGAACTCTGCATACACATACATTGCCGTATCGATAACTTTTAGGTGAGACAAAATTCCTTTTTTATAAAAGTGCCTAAATTGTGGCTAATTTCAATAAATATTATTACCAAAGCTAATATTAATGAGTAAATTTATTTAAAAGACTGGATAATAATTACTACCAATATTTAATCGAGCTAAAATAAAAGCGACATGAAGTAATCGAAAAATTACAACAATGGAAGGGAAATATAAGAATTTATCGAAAAGAGCTAGGCAAAAAAAATTTGGCAAGCTAAGCTATATGTCGTATCAATTTTGAAATTTCATATTTTAAGAAAAAATTAATTCTTTTGAAACCGTTTAAAAATTAAATATGAATAAAAATTTAGTGATAGGAATTAATTTGTATCAGGGCTTGTATTCGTGTCCAATATTGGCAAGCCAAACGTAGGTACTTTTAGGGGTTGTTCGATTATTCATTTATGCACTTTGATGCCTGTTGCAAACATTTGCCCTTAACCAAAATACCCTTTAAGCAGTTAAATGTTTTCCGTGTATAAAAACGATCGAAGAAGTAAACATGCAGCCTAGGCAAAAACTAAGTATGCAACATTGTTGTATGGGGGGGGGGGGGCTATATTTAGTTGCTTGGACAGCACGTATATCAAGAAAAGTGAACCACTGCGCAGAGGAGCGCGTGGAGGCCAACCCCATCCATATTGTTTCAATCAAAGGCGCCAATCACACCAATTCAAGAAATTAATCAAAATGGCAACCAAAAAGCTGGCAAAATGATTTATGTACGAGCAAATAATTTCGACATAAAGGTAACAAATACTTTGATAATCATAAATCACAACCAAGCTACCACACACACACGCACACATATATTTTCTCGGATGGATCAGAGCTATGGGCTTGACGTATAAAGTAGTAGCCTTGGGCTAGGCATATTTAAACCGCACATTCGGGCGATATCCTAAGAAAGATAAATGATATTATATAAGCAGTACGGGATAAGGTTATACTTGTTGTTGTAGTAGTTGCCCCAACTGCTTGGCTAATGTGTAAAACATTTCATTTCGTAGACCAAAAACACATACTCTTAGAAAGAGGAGAGTATGTGCTAACAAATTGCCTATTGAATGATTAAAAGGCCAAACACTCGAGTCCTCTGTCTAGCAGGAAGTAGACACAAGGATGCCCACAAAAAGGACCCAATGCCTTTCATTTTGTATTCGCGTGCGTACATCATAAATCAACGAGGCTGCTGCTGCCCCTTGGTGTAACATATGAATTAGAAACTGTTACAAGCTCTGGACAGGCTCTATGGCTCTCTCTCTACTCTATCGGCTTACGGCTCCCGGCGTTCCGGCTCTACGCTTTCTATTAATGATTGTGGGTATGCTGTCAACGGGATTGTCACTGTTCGGTTGCCAAGACGTGTTGACGTGCGTGAAATTCTTACGGTAAAGGATTCCATTTCATTTCATTCCATTTCATTTGAGTTCGTTTCATTTCTTCTGTGCCGCACGGTCAGCCACGCCGGTTGCATTTTTGCACGTAGCTGCCCACATTTGATTGTATTTGGCTATAATTTCCAGAGGCTTCTCTTCTCTTTTTTTTTTTTTTTGTTGCTTTTAACCTTTTCACTACAAGCAGTTACAGTTATAGTGTTATCTTGGTTTGTTTTTATTTGGCTTTCTCTTGAATTCTCTTTTGTTTTTGTTATTTGTTTTATTTTTCCATTCTGACTTTTCTGTTTATTAGTCTACACTTGGCGTCTATTTCTTGGTCATAAATCCTGCAACGTGTCTTGCATTCAATTTTTCCTGTTTGTTGTTGTTGGTATTGTGTGTATGTGCCCATCCTTGTGTATACACTACATACATACATATAGGTATATGTGTGTATGTGTGTATGTGTGTGTTAAGCCCCAAGATTACACGGCTTTAAGTGCTCACAGCTTTTGTCTGTCTCTGCCTTGTTCGCCTAAAAGCTTACAACACTTTGCCATTGTCGCAAATAAACAAACACATATAAGTTAAAAATAAAAAAGAAAACAAAAAAGAAAATAAGAAAGAACAAAGAAAAACCGTTAAAATCAAGCAAAAAAATATGTTTCATGCTTTACAACCATGAAAAAATAATAAAATTGTAAAAAAAAAATGTAATATAGTCGAGGCGGTGCCCGACAGTGTAATACCCTGTACCTTTTTTACCGAAAAAAGATTTATGCCTGCATATTCCTTCTAAGAACTTTCCAATTGAAACATTTTTTTTTTTGGTGCAAAACAATATTTATACCTATAAGTTCCGCAAATCTTAACCGATTTTGAAAAAAATCGAAATTTACGTCAAAGAAATTATTTAAAGTATATGGGGTAAGTTTCAAGGGGATATGTTGAGGGGTGTGGGAGAGTCCATTTGTAACTTTAATCACGTAGAGTCAAATATTGCGCAGTTTATGGGCAAGGGGTGGTGAAATTTGTACATTTTAGACTATAACTTTTGTTGTATTTGTCTGATTTTGTTTATTTTTGACACACAGACGCATGTAACCACAACGCATCGCTGTGTTAAGTTTCAGATTGAAATATCAAACGGTGTAGCTTAAAAACTCTGCTACGGGGAAACGGGGAAAGACATGGACATGATTCAACAAAATTGATCTTCTGAGGAAATATGCGCATCAGCTGGTAAAGTTTCGTATCTCTAGCTCTTATAGTCTCCGAGATCTAGGTGTTCATACAGAAGGACATACATTGCACAAATCTAGTATACCCTTTGTACCTATAGGTACAGGGTATAAACATGCGAATCTGAACGAGTCGTGACCGACAGTTGGATACCCTACAGCTTTTTATTTTATTTTTTTTTTTTTATTAATAATTAATGTATAAATGCAAGAAAGCAGAATATAGTTTCAGGTAATCTGGAAGAGCATCTGAGCTTCGCATATTTATTGGCAAAAAAGATTTGATTTGATCTTAAAAACGCTGGATGGAATTTGTAGCATAAATATCGCGAAGTTCTTCTACTGGGACTCATACTGTTTCAGGGTATTAAAAGAGAGTTGATAACTCATATAAACTTTAAACTATTTCGCTTTTGTTGTATTTATCAGTTTTTGTAAATTTTAAATAGTAAAAATTAATTGTTTTCATTTTTTTGTCTTTAACTCTGTGGTATCAACAAATTATAGTTTGCAACACCTCTATCTGGGCTGTATAAGTAATCTAATATACTTTAAATGCTTTGACCCTTGGAGTACAGGGTATAAGAAACAGTGTAGTCTATGCAGCCAAAGTGAAAGCTGAAAACTGGAACAAGTCTGGGAAATATGTTGCATGTCCTTTTTATTTCCCACAACAGTTTTTCACATTTTCTCCTATAACAGCTTTGTTCTTGTGTAGTTTTTCACAGACCTCTCTGCTGGCCATATAAAATGTTAAATTTGAGTGCTCTGCTGCAATTAAATGTTTAAGTTACATTTGAAAATTTTTGTATAATACTTTCATATTGCTCAATTACTGAACAAGACACATGTAAAAATTGAGTTATACATAAATGTGTGGGAACCGATAATGAGCATCGATAATGAGCGAGTAGTCTATCGACGGTAAGCAATTATGTTAAACGAGTAAGCAAGTAAGCGTCGCGTACACACAAAGACAGTCGTTGCCGGTATCTCCTCCTAATCACACACACACTTAATATCGTCAAAGTAAAAGTATAAGTTAAAGCACTATTGATATTGTTAATATTTGAGTAATCATTTTAATCCAAATAAACAACGTTTAATACGTCCCTGATTGATTTATTCACAACGGATTAACTTGGGCCACATATGTATATTAAGGTGACCCAAATATTTTGCGACAAAGGCTCATAAACTTTCGGCTTTTTCGCCGTATTTTTTGTTCACAGTAGTAAACAGGGTTTTAAGTAAGCAGTTAAACGCGAAATGAAAAGAATTTTTTTACAATTCTAGTAGGATTTCTCGGAAAGATAGTCTAAAAGGAAAAACAGGGGCAAGGTATCACCATAAAGCGAGAAACTTGATCTTGACTGATGAAAATGAGCATATTTTGTTAAAATTTGGGCTCTATGCCTCTTATGGCCCCGGGGATCCTTTTAATCATACGGACAGACGGACGGAGAAACAGATATAGCTTTATCAACTCGGCTGTTCATGCTGACTAATAATATACCATTATACTCTATAAAGTCAGTTTTACTTCCATTTGATGCTTGTATATAGTTTAACGAGTCTATTATATTTATAGTTTAAGGTTTTTCTGCAATTTTAAGTGTTTCGTAACTGTAGGACAGTAGGCGATTATAAGAAAACTAAGTGTAAGAATGATATATAATATATATTTTTTAAAATTTTAAATCACTCTATGTTCATTTTTTCATAAAATGTCTCATGGTGTGGCTTTTGGTTTAGAAGAGAGAGACTGAATTATAGCCAATTAGTACGTGGACCTTAGAATGGTCAAAATTTCAGAAAAACACATACAAAACGATACTATAATAATATTAGGAATTAGGAAAGTCGCATACCAACGCATAGCCTACTACAAAAAATCGTATAAAGCAATAATGCAAAGATCTAACGGTAAATAGTAATATAAATATTAGACAGTTATTGTACCAAATAAAGCTTTGGTAGATCACCCCCAAAAAAGAGATTTACAATCGAACACAAAACTTCAAAGTGTGCTATACTTTAGAGAAGCACTGTGTATTTGTCTGTTGGTAAAGTGTACCAAGTATACCATTGCACAGTGGTTCGGCTTGTATGGAGCCGCGGCAAAAATACTTTTGTGGTGATATCGTTATGAAATTTTCACCAAAAATCTAGAAAAATAATCTAAACATATTATTAAAAAAATTGGACAAATCGTACGACTATATCCTATAGCTCCCATACAAACGATAGGGACAAGTTTTGAATATACATTCAGTAGAGATATTAGTTTAATTTATTTTGATTATACATATTATTTTATTGTTAATATCTATATGTAATATTTTATGAAATAATGGGCGTAATTTTATTTATACATATCATTCAAAATGCAAAATATAGAAATGAAAAACAAAAATCAAAAAATTTAAGAAACAAAAATTCTTTGCAGATTAAAAAAAAAAAAAAACAATCATAATTCTTATAATTTCCATCTTACTCATCTAATAAGAAATTGAATGCACTATTTAATAACTTTAATTTTTTTGTACAAGCCAATTTTCTTTGCCCAGTAATAAAGGGGTCTAAGCTTACGAGCAATCTATTTATTAAATCGGTATTTGTAGCTACACGTGACATTTTTCTTGTGTGCTGCTCTCTAAATTTTTTAATATCCTTGTTTTTAGATTCTGCAGCTTCTTCAGACAACTCTCCTATCGAAACTAGCGCAAATCTTATTATTTCGGGGGCATGAACTAAGACTTTGTGGACCGATGGTGGAACGTAGTACCATGGGTACAATTTTATTAGATCTTTCGCTGTTTCAAGTGCATAATCTTGGAATTTTTCAACATTAATTCCATAGCCAGATGCCATGCATTGAAGTTATGTTGAACACCTGATTAAAACGTTTTCATCCAGTTCCGTAATTTCTGCAGATAGTTTTGTATTGCTAAAAAATCTTCTTGCAGTATTACCGTCGTTTGAAGTTCCACTTCCTCTACTTTTCGGTTTGTCAACTATTGATCCCATTTTTGCACGGAAGTCTTTTTGAAGATCCTTTTTTCTTTTCATAAGGGCAAGTATTCCTTCTGGGGTACAAATTCACTTTTCAGATGCAATCTATATGACACATGTAAAAAATATTAAAAAAACCGAATATATGAATGCAACGGAGACAACCCAAACTCATAACGTGTTTTATCAACCTTTTTTTTAGGCACTTTTTCAAATTATTCATTTCTGATGGCAAACAACAGTACAATAGGCAAAAAAAAATTGACTTTGCCGACTAAGACGGCGTTAGTAAAACTACGATTCTACACACATCTGCAAATTTCTGCAGCTAAATTTAACACATTTATTACCTTAAAACTAAGACAAATATAGTGAAACACAAACCAATTGTGGAATTTTGTGGGATCACAACTAAAACTTCAACTAAACATAAAAAAGACGTTCACAAAATACACAAAAAAGGTTAATTCCATTATATTAATTTTACAAGAAGAATATCACAAATAAGATAATTATTAATATCTGAATTTACAGTAAATACCTTCAACTTCACAATTCATTTTAAATTATTTATATTGGGACACTCTGCCAAACGTTTGACCACTTTGAAGTTGGATTTTGCTTTGACAAAAAGCATACCAAGCGCAGCAATGTTGCAAAAATGAACACGTGTTCATGCTTTGATTGCTATTTTTAGAAAGTCCCGTTAGATTTCCAGAAAAAACTGGTATGCCATTAAAAAGTTTGGACATTTTAGAGTCAAAATATTTTGTGGTCAGTTTTTTTATTTCTGGCCTATGGACGGAACCACTGTGCATTGTACCCCTTCGCTAAAGGAAATCTAAAAAAAAACTTAATCTTGAATTGTTGTGGATGAGTTTGTTATGGGCTGTTATCGTTTGATTTTTTATCGACTGTTTTTAATATAAAAAAAAAATTAATAATTAATGGACACAGCTGTCTTTTCTGAAGTCAAAAAAGAAGAAAACTCTTCAGTTGAAATGAAGGCAAAATAGTTGCCGTACCAAAATAATTCTTTAAGTATTTTGTTATTTGGCGAAGCCCGGCTACTTTTCCACAAAAATTTTAGTTTCTTCAAATTAAATTAACAGAAATTGCTTAAATTTTAAGGCGAAGATGGTGTTGCATAGTTGCTATAGTCATACTAGTTTTTTAAGCGGTATTCACCACAAATATACTCGTTATGCATACCAAAGACATTTTACCTATGCCATGCTTCATATTTATCCCAAAAACTTTTTCATCAGATCTTCTTAGCCAAGAATGCTGTACGCTTAATATGCAAGAACTAAACTTAAACTTGCCTTTTAGTCTACTCTCTAACAATCACACATATAAATACAAGGATGTGTTGTAGACATGGACCGACAAAGTGCAAACCATAAAAGGAAATGAGTTTGAAAAAGAAAATATCAAAAGGACAACCGCGACGACATTTAAAACGTGACGAGTCGACAATGCCGACCAGAAAAACCCCTCTTATTCCGGGGTGCGCCTGAAGCTATGCAAATATTTTGTAGCATTAGACTGAACTCACACACACATGTATATATATATACAATATTTTTTGGCTACTGGGAGAGTAGTCAAAGCGCGACGATATATAATTTTTTTTTTGGGTTTTTGCACAATTTTTACCGCCAACACAAGATTTAATTAAACCAAAGACTTGATTTATGAACGAAAGGATTCGATGTCCACCCTTGCGGAATGGTGCAAGGACGCAAGCAGGAATACAAAGAGACAGAGAGAAAGAAACAGAGTGATAGAGAGATGAAGAGTGGGAGAGAGAATGTTGAAAAATGTCGAGCAAATGGGGCGCACTGCTTACGGCATAGAGCACGCTGAAAGAAGCATGTGTGTGTGTGTTTTGCTGTTGTAGTTGTAGTTGTAGTTGTAATAATGATTTGGCTCACAGCCAACAACAACAATAACAATAACAGCTTTAATAACAAGAACTAGTCAAGACCAACAGCTGAACAAATCGTTAAAAAGCGTCTACAACTCGCCATCGTACAGTGGTCGAAATGTGCTTCGCGTGGTATAAAAAAATATTTTGTGGGGATCCTAGTAAACAATACTATAAGCTAGGATCTAGAGACTCGGTGAGTTAATTCTTAGTTGTTGCTTGATTTTAGTTTTTTTGTTTTCGAGGCTGTAAACGACAACAGAACTTGGAGTTCCAAGCATAAATAACGTCTACGGTTCCCTATACTTATAACATTATTTTCTTAGATTGGGTTATAGAAATATAATAATGGTAAGTATGAGATTATAATGCATAATAAGATTCCACCTGCAATTAAATAATCACAAAGTCGCTAAGGAGGGATTTTATAGACTTAAGATACACAATTTATACGGGCGGAGGAACACATTGTCGCCTTTTTTAACATTAAAGGCCCATACGCAGCATGCAAAAATTCCGCACGAAATGTCAAAACTTCATATAAAAAAAATATCCCAAGAAAAGGAATTCTTTTTTTTATATGTAGTTTTGACATTTCGTGCTGAATTTTTGAATGCTGCGTATGGGCCTTTAGGCAGATCTTGTAAAGCTTTTTTTTGCAAAGCTTCTAAAGTAACTTAAAGCGATATGTAGAGTCTTCTAGACTAAAATATTAGAATTTTTTTTACTATATGGGAATACCATCACCCCCGTACTAATTTTTTGAAAATTCGCCACATACATTCCATTTTTCAGTACCCATACGTGGATGCAAGTTGTATAAAAATGGATAGTTTGGGAGTTATAGGTAAAAATAAACCAACTTTAACAGGGTACAGGGTATTTGAGAGTCGGGTAGGCACAACTGTACAATTCTCAAATTCATAGAATTGAAGGAAAGTGCATGGGAAGGTCTTACGTCGGTTGGCCCACTACTTTATTTTAGTAAGACAGGCATCATGTATGTTTGCAATTTTTGTTTCAACTTATGTGCGCGTTGGATATCTATTGAGTATTTTTAAAAATGTCTATTCGTTCGTTTTAAAGTTTGAGATGTGTATAACATTTTTTTTTTTAATTTATTGTCATTATCACAACAAACAGACTTTTAAAGTATCTGGCAAAGAGCTCAAATTGATACCGGAAGCAGAAACAAAACAATGATCACGTTGCATTTCGAATCAAATACTGCAGTATCTAGGAGCTCAAAGCTCGGAATGGGCAGTAACAGTAACACCGCGAAACCAAGCCAGAAGTTTTATGTTTAGGGCACGGATAAGGGGCTGAAGTTGACTATTATTATTTCATAGGAGACAGGTTTATTTTTTTGGAGTTCCCCAGCACTGTATCAAAATTGGTTGATTGTATCATCGATCGGTAAAAAAAACCGATTTTGGTGCAAAATTCGTTGTGTTTCGTGTGCTTATGAATATATCGTAAATTTGGTAGTTTTTTAGAGTTCTCCAGCGAATTTGATCAAAATCGGTTGACTATATCATATAGGCCTTATAGGACCGATCGGTCAAAAACCGTTTTTTGACCGTTGTTTGATTATAAAAGTATCGTAACCAAATTTGACACATAAATATATATATATATAATAAAGAAAGTGCGATTTAATTAACGTATTAATCTGACGCACTAGCGAATACACCGACTCTAAGAAACCTTTCGATTTCTAGTCATAAACTGTACTAGCTTCTAGCTATTGCTTTGCCAATAAGGAAACCTCAGCTTCTCTGATGGTTCCCATGGATTTAGCTGTGCTGGCTTTGTTTACAATTAAGGTTCTTAACAAAGTCAGCACCATCCAAGATTTTAATTAAGCAGCTGCCGATTGTTTCATTATAGCAGCTGTGCTGCATCGCAAGCATAAACATAACGTATGCATTATTAACGTAAACATATTCTTATTGTAAGCTAAGAGGCTTGAGTGGAGTTGACAATATGGATATGTCACTACATATATCGGATTTGATTGCAATGTGGTGGCACAGGGTATCCCAAAGTCGTCCACGCCCGATTTTGGAGCCAATCAATATAAGAGAATTTAAACAAGTTGCAGCTAAATCAACCGTATCGTCCACTGTGCGTCGTTGCCAACATATTCGTCCAACGCCAAGAGCAGCAGCGTTTATAAAGAATTGTTTGCAGACCCCTCGAACTCTACTTACCTCCTCATCAGCATCGGCAACATGTTTCCTATTGTTTTAACCCTTCTATTTTACTTAGATATGTTGTATATATATTTTTTCAGTACATATGTACATATGTATATGCTATTAAGGCGCAGGAAGGCAACTGCCACCACGTTGTGGAAATTCTATAATATCGATTTATAATAATGAGTTCTACAAGAACAAGTTCATTCCTCCACTACAGTAGGCACTACTACAACAAAACTAGGGATAATTTGAAAAATTAATTGGAATATGATGTAAAAGTTAGACTGAAGGTGAATGCTGCTCTAAGCCAGTGAAGTTTAAGCAATTAATTATCTACAACTATAAACTCTATTGTAAAAGAGTTTTTGGGTCGCAATCTTGAATCTTAATTAAGTTTCAAAATTTCAGTTCTTAAACTTAACGCGTTGCGGTTTATTAAAAAAAAAAAACGTGTTTTTCGTTTTTATTTATTTGTAACTAAACTACTGAAAATTTATATGAAGTTTTCTTATTTTTATTTAATTTAAGTATGTTCCTTAAATATGTCAATCACCATTTTATTTTAAAGCAATGTTTTTATCGATTTGGTGGAACAATGTTAAAAAAAAATAAAACGGCAATTTTTTAAGGTTTTTTTTTTGAAATGTATGAAATAAAATTTTTTTTTTTTTGTCAAAAGATGTCAAAAATTAAAATACATTTTTGTAATATTTTATAGAATACATCAGGGGTGCCCAGGCCCATTGCTCATCTAGCTCTTTTTGATTTATATGTATTTCACAATAATCGATAAAATAAAGTTATTTGGCCATATCCACCTTATTGTCTGTCTTTCTGTTTGTTTGTATTATGTGTTACTCGAAAACCGAAGGAACTGGAACATGATTATTTGTCACATGGTAGATTAGCAACAAAATATTTTCGTTGCTGATTTTCGGCAACGAAAACGAGCAAAGAAACAGCAACGAAACGACACCGATCAGCAACGAAAAAATGATTGACAAGTAGGCTGTTTTCGTTGCTACAGCAGCGACCTTTGATATGTTGTGGCAATTATTTCATAAAATAAAGTATGCAACGTTGTTGATTATCAGGTTTTTAACATTATTTCTGTTGCATGACTTTTCGTCAGCAACGAAAACGTGCAACGAAACGGCTACGAAACAACGAACAACAACGGTTTTCAGTTTTCAGTTTTCGTCAACGTATTCCCGGCTTTATTGTCATGTTGTTCACTTGCATTGAATTTCGTTTATATATTTGGACCGAAATCAATGTGTGTATGAGTAAAGGTACGTCAGGGTTCTGAGATAACTTCCAGAACACCTCTTTTATAAGGTTATTTGAGGTCATGTAAAGATCCCGACTTGCTAGGCTTTCTCGGACCTTGGATACGAATACAGCGACACCAAATATGTAGTACAACAATTGTTTACAGTTGAATTTGATTATTCATATATAAATTGAAGTTACTTTTTGGGCATACCGATATATTATAGTCAGAATATTTCGACTGTAAGTTGACGAATTATTTTTACTATTGGGCTAAGAATTTTGTGTTTGCAGTTGTTCACAGTTGCTGCTGCAGTTACTTCTGCTTTGTCCTTAAAATTTGGCAGCTAGGACCTGCATTTTACTTGACCACAGATATGAGCACACTGTACCTAGGTGTTATGTAAGCTCTCTGGTCTTTATATAATATTTGTAAGTATATGGTCTCAAAGTTTGCTGTTTTAACCACTGGCAGCTCTTGGTTCCTAAAAAGTTGTGTAAATATGCCTGTACTACACACATATACAGACAGCCACTCACTTATACATAGTAACTGCCTACTCATTTCTTATATGTTCAATGTTAACACTTATAAGCAGCACTCTGGGGGGGTTCGCTCCCTGGCCGCTTATTGCTTACCACAACCTCTGTTTTTGCTAATTTTGAGTATTGCCATCGTAAATCTTTTCATTAAGAAAACTTTGCATAAGTTTTCCTTGCTTGTTCTTGTTGTTTTTGTTGGCAAACTCCCCTTCGGCCATTTTCTTTAACTCAACTGCCTTTTCGTCGGCGTGTTTTCGTTATTAGTCTGATTAATTTGGCTCTTTTCATAAATTGCCAACAGCTTTAGCCGCATTGCAACATCGCACTCCCCCTCGGACCCAACTACCCGCTTCCAAGTCACAGCCCTTCAACGCTCTTACAGCGCTCTTAACTCACAGCTCTGAGAGCTCCATTACAGAAAAGGCTAAAAGCACGAAACGAACCTTTTTGACTTTATACCTCGTTGTTGTTGCCGTTGTTGTTGTAGTTGTTGCTGGTGGTTGCTGTTGTTGGACTTGCTTTAGCGTTGGTGTTGGCTACCAAAAACGAAACTCTTCAGAACCACATCATACATTATCCTAATAAAGGATAATTCATTAGTATTTGAACTTTTTGGCATTTTTTGAAGTCTTTTGGCTGGCTGCGTTCATTTTTATACTCTGTACCCATAGGGTCAAGAGTATTATAGATTTGCGCAATCTATAAACTTAAACTGGCAAAAGCTAAGTAAGGTCAACTATGTGATGCTCTCTCTGGTGATCCTTCCTTGCATTATGAAAAACAAATTATACTTATTAAGATATCAATTTCAAATCCAACTATTCGCACCTCATGTAATACTCTTACACAAGTACCTCAATTTTCTTTTTATACAAAAATGGGCGCAGGGTATTCCACAGTCGTGGAATGATGATGTTCCCAACTTTTTTTTGTTTATTTTTCGGCTTGTTGAAGTTTTTGAGTGCGGCGCCCTTGTTTGGCATCTTCTGGCAACATTTTAATTGCTGGGCATTTCAATTTTTTTTTTTTTGCTGTTTCCCTTATATTTTCATTTTTTTTTTGTGTCTTTGGCTAGCGAAGAATTGAGAGCAAAAGTTAGCAAAATTTAATGCAAACAAGCAAAGTATCTTGGGCATTTAATTACGTTGATTTGTTCAAGAGATTTATGTACAGAAAATATAAGGCAATAGGTTTGAGAATGAGAAAAATAGAGATGGAATGACAGAGAGGTAAACGCGGTATATGATGGAAACTCAAAACTGCATCCTTGGTTTCCGACACTCATCTCAAGCTCCTATACCACATCGAGGTCCTCGTTTATGCTTGCATTTAAAGCTTCTGAATTTTTTGTTTTTCCTTTTTTTTTTTAATTTTTTTTGCTTACTGCGCTTACCATCTATTAAAAATTCCTTCGCAATTCAATATTGTTGGCGGCAAAGACTAAGCGGAGTATTCTACGTATTTAAATTAATAAAAATTTTCAGAAAATCAATAAAAGCGTAAAACATCATGGAAGCAAGGAAATTTTTCATATTTCACATTATTTTCAGCGAGCCAGCAGACATTGTAGTGGCTTTAGTTTCCATTAAGCTGCTTGGGAGTTGGGAGTAAGGCAACAATGAGTCTGCAGCCAATCCATTCCACACAAGCCCATCAGTTATCGGGCTTTTTGAAAATTGAGAAATGCAGCAAAGCGATTTAAAGCTAAAAGGTAAAGTGTTAAAAGATTTAAGCTGGTTACACTGTGCGAAAAATATTTGTATTTCGATATACACCATAAGTTTGCTACGGGGTACCTTTATATTATAAAGTTTATAATCACGACTTGGAGGATTTCGTACGATTATGTATTTGTGAATTAAGTTGACCCTACACGCGACTAAGCAGGCTAGTTGTACAACCAGTCACAAAAGGTATTAGTTGGGAAAGGTCTAAAGTACACTGATAAAAAAAATAAAATCTTAAATCAAGATTTTTGCATTCTTGATTTTAATTCTTAAAATGAGACCAAAAAATTATAGAACAAGGCCAAAAAAACTTGAATCAAGATTAAAGTTCTTGAATTAAGAAACAAAAATATTGAACTCCAATAAAGACCTAAAATCATGACGAAAATTCTTAAATTTAGACAAAGAGTTCTTAAAACAAGATTAAATTAAGATGAAAAAAATCTTAAATTCAGATTTTGGCGGCAAAAAAATTTCAATCTTAAAAGAAGAAAAAATATTCTCGAAATAAGAAAAAAAGTCTTAAAACATAGCCAAACATTCTTAAATTACGATTTTCGCATACTTAGATTACAAGACAAAAACAAAACACATGCTTCGGCTGAGGCGAAAATGTGCATTATGAAAACACACTATTTGTACGTGTTCTTTGTGAGTGCTGTGTCGCTTGCACTCGCACGTTTTGCTTCAATTCATGGCTTCAATTTTCAGTATACCACCAACAAGTGCAAACTCGTTTTTGTTAACAAGGAGTTGTGCATAATATATATGTAAAATGCGGGATCAAAGTAAATAAAGTTTCAACGAGAAAGATCCCGTCGAAAAAATTTAATTCATCTTTTAAAGGATTTCGAAATGGAAGGAATATATGAATATATAAAAGGTGAGTGGAATAAACTAATTCATTTCAATGAAAAAACAAACTTAGACGACGCCAGTCATGAAATTATTTCTGTACACTTGGCGGCAGTTTGCGAGAATAATAATCTTGTATAATATTATTTTATTTATGTATATTGGCTTGACAAAAAAAATTTCTTGCTTTTCAGATACAAATAGATTTTGATATTTTGCAACGGGGGAAAAAAAATTTGTTGATATCAAAATGGGAAGGTTTCAAAAAAAGTGTAACAACTTTTTTTGAAAACAACATCCTGAACGATCTGTGCATGGATCAATTTAGCATAGCTGAATCAATAACCCACAAAGGTAAGACTCGAAAAACAATTCTTTTATGCATAGGTATACGTAAAATTTTTCAATTATATATAGGTTTTATTAATTATATTTTATTGATTCTAATTATGACTTTAAAATTCGCATTCTCAATAAATCTAAGAGAGGCCAACATGTACGCAATTCTGCTAACATCGGTATTGCCATCATCTGTGAGATTCCAAGTCGAATCGGGAAAACGTATCAGGAAGGAAACGGAGAGTGGAAATGAATCCATAAAACATCTCAGACTTTATCAGTCCGCTGCTTGAATTATATCCAATTAAAAAGAGTAAAACATATATTCGCCCTAAAACGCAATAATAAGTTTGTGTAAGTTTATAGTTATAAAAGTTTGTTATATAAAAAAAAACAAAAAAAATAAAAATTTTAAAATACATTTTAAGAGCATTTTCCTTTATTTGTAATAAGAATTTATCAATCTTATTTCAAGATTTTAACAATCTCATTGCAAGATTGGTCGAAATCCGAAATTAAGATTTTGGTCACGATTTTAGATTTTTTCTTGGCTTACTTCAATCTTAAACATTCTTAACTTTAAGATTTTTCGCTCTCAAAAGAAGTTTACCCATTCTAGGAATGACGACAATTTGTTCTTAAAAGCCGGAAAAAGCTTGTTTCAAGATTGTTCACAATCCGAAATTAAGATTTTGGTCACGATTTTAGCTTTTTTCCCGGCTTATTTTAAGAATAAAGATTCTTATTTTAAGATTTTTTAGGCTTAAAACAATCATATTAACTCTAAAATCAAGATTTTTCGGGCTAAACTGCAAAAAAATCTTAAATCAAGAACGGCATTCTTAAACTGACAACAAAAAAACCTTACGCTACTTTCGTGACCATTTGGTCACGATTTTATGACCAAAAATCCAAAATCAGACCGTTTTTTTTATCAGTGTGCCGAAACGCGCGGAAGTAAAGCAACGTTGCAGCGTGAATACACCAACCTTGATCGGCAAGTGAAAAAAAGTGCACGCAGGGACAAAAGACAGTGGGCAGACAACATTGCCTCTGCAGCACAGGCAGCAGTTGAAACAAATCGCACAAGGGACCTCTATCGCGCAGCCAAACGCCTTACGCAAAGCATCTCTTTCTCAAATAAACCGCTTAGGGATGCCAACGGGCACCTCGTTACAACCGATGAAGAACAAATTCAAATATGGACTCGCTTCTATTCTGAGCTTCTTTCACCATCAGCCCCAATCGCCCAGCAGCTTTGCTGCTGCAATACGCATACTACGCGAGATGACATCAACATCGGTTGCCCAGATCTGAACGAGGTAACAGACGCCATTAAAGCTCTGAAAAACCGCAAATCGCCCGGTGCCGACAATATCGCTCCGGAGCCTCTCCGTGCTGATGCGCAAACCAGAGCGTGCCTCATTCACCCATTAATCTTAGCATTTTGGAATACAGGAACACTACCTGACGATCTAAAAAAAGGCGTAATCGTCAAGATCCCAAAAAAGGGCGACTTAACGAAGGGCAATAACTGGCGAGGCATTGCACTCTTGAGCATGGTTAACAAGACTATAGCGCATATCCTGAACAGCAGGCTTCCCGCTGTACTAGCTCCCCAGCTTAGACGGGAACAAGCCGGTTTTCGCACCGGTATATCCTGCGGCGACCATGTAAACTGCCTGCGAATAATTGTTGAACAGTCTGTGGAATGGCGCTCTCCACTATATATAATATTCATCGATTTTGAAAAGGCATTTAACAATCTTCAGCATGCAGCTATTTGGGATGCGTTATACTGTAAAGGAGTTCTGCAGAGAATAATAACGCTCATTAAAGGCTTCTATGCCAATGCATCCTGTCGAGTGTTGTACGGCCAAAACCTTGGCGAAAGGATGGGAGTTGGGAAAGGCGTAAGACAAGGCTGCGTCTTGTCTCCACTTCTCTTCAACATAGTGCTGAATGTTGTATTGAGATCTGCTTTGCGCTCTAACAGAGGCATATCATGGGGCCTTCTCGATTGCTTAGAGGGTCTCGACTATGCAGATGATATATGCATACTTTCACATAGTTACAACGACATGTCAGGAAATCAACAGGCAGTGGTTGAGCCAGCAGCACTGGCTGGGTTGAAAATCAATGTTGGTAAATCCGGATATACGTTCACTGGCAAATAATGGTAACCCGTTTTTGGTAAACTCTGAGGTCCTAGAAGACGTGGACAACTTTTGTTAACTAGGGTGCGTCATAACCTAGGACGGTGGTTCCTTAGCAGACATTGACAGCTGCATAAAAAAAGGAAGGCAAGCGTTTGGATCCCTCCAGTCCATATGGAAGTCGAATCAGCTTTCGACTCGAACGAAATTAATAATTTTGGACTCGAACATAATGTCGATTATTTTATATGGATTCGAAACATGGAATGCTAACCCTCGCCTCTTACAACCACTCCAAGCCTTCATCAATCGATGTCTTCGGAAAATACTCAGCATCTTCTGGCCACAAGTAATAACAAATGACGAGCTTCGAGCGCGAACTCAACACATTCCAGTATACACACTTAGAAATCCTGAGTCGGACCTAACTCGAATTACAATCGCGTGGAATCCCCAAGGACAAAGAAGACGCAGAGGAAGGCCAGGTCACAAATGGCGCAGACAAGTTGACCTGAAATTGGAAGGTCTAGGAATGAACTGGCACCAAATTAAACAAAAGTCTGGCGATCGCCAACAGTGAAGGATATTTGTAACGGCCCTCTAGTCCTTGTAGGACTTATAGGAAATATATATTCCGAATTCATCCAGTATCAAGCTCTACAATAATCAACAAATTGCAGTTTATTTGATCAATTAAGATTTAATTTTTCGCACAATTACCTTAAATAAAAGAGTAAAAAAATTAATAAATTGGGCTTTGAACATTTAATTCGGTTTTTCTAAAACTCTTTCCAAAGCTCTTATAGCAAACATATTTTCATTTCGGCAAATACGCTAATTTAAAAATTTTTACTTCTTGTATCTATGTTAGCATAACAATTGGCTCAAATATGTCTAGACATGCTAGTTATTTGTTTATATTATTAATCCGTAAAAAATTGAAATGTTTTTATAATTTCTGGGCATTTTTGTCTCCAAAATTTTGTAAAATATGTAAAATAATTACCTATATAGGTGACCGAAAGTGGGATACCTTGTGCAACTTCTCCAAAAAAAAAAATGTACTTTGGAGACAAGTTTATTTTATTTTTTTGATATCGGGATTACATTATATAGCTCCCATAGGGGTGTTTCAGAGGACCTCGAAAAAAAGCAAAAGTTTTAGATGGATAATTCGTTTGTTTATGAAGATATCATAACCAAATCTGGCAGTAGGAAGTTTTTGAGAGACCCCAAGCACTGTACCAAATTTTATAAAAATCGGTTGACTATATCATTTAGCTCCCATAGGATCGATCGGTCGAAAAAATGTTTTTTGTACAAAATTCGTTGTGTTTCGTTTGTTTGTGAAGATACCTTAACCAAATTTGGCAAGAGGTAGTCTTTTAGAGTTCCCAAGCACTGTTTCAAATTTGATCAAAATCGGTTGACTATATCATATAGCTCCCAAAAGGACCAATCGGTCAAAAAAACGTTTTTTGTACAAAATTCGTTTTGTTTCGTTTGTTTATGAAGTTATCGTTACCAAATTTGGCACACGGAAGTTTTTTTAGAGTTCCCAAGCACTGTACCAAATGTGATCAGAATCGGTTGACTATATCATACAGTCCCCATAGGACCGATCCGTCAAAAAAATTGTTTGGTGCAAAATTCGACTGATTTCTGTTTGTTTATGAAAATATCGTAGCCAAATTTGCCGAATAAAATATCTCTTGGAGGTCTTAGCAATATGTCGGACTTAATTGCAATGTGGTGGTACAGGGTATCCCAAAGTCGTCTGCGCCCGACTTTAAGGTACGCCATCTTTTGTACAAAATTCGTTGTGTTTCGTTTGTTTGTGAAGATACCGTAACCAAATTTGGCAAGAAGTAGTTTTTTAAAGTTCCCAAGCACTGTTTCAAATTTGATCAAAATCGGTTGACTATATCATATACCTCCCATAGGACCAATCGGTCAAAAAATCGTTTTTTCTACAAAATTCGTTACGTTTCGTTTGTTTGTAAAGATATTGTTAGCAAATTTGGCATTATGAAGTTTTTTAGAGTACCCAAGCACTGCACCAAGTTTGATCAAAATCGGTTGACTATATCATATAGCTCCCATAGGAACGATCAGTCAAAAAAACAAACAAAATTCGTTGTGTTTCGTTTGGTTTTGAAGATATCGGAACCGAATTTGGCAGTCTGAAGTTTTTTATAGTTCCCAATCAGTGTACTAAATTCGATCAAAATCGGTTGACTATATCATATAGTCCCCATAGGACCGATCGGTCAAAAAAATTGTTTGGTGCAAAATTCGACTGATTTCTTTTTTTTATGAAAACATCGTAACCAAATTTGCCGAATAAAATATCTTTTGGAGGTTTTAAGCAATGTGTCGGAATTAATTGCAATGTGGTGGTACAGGGTATCCCAAAGTCGATTGCGCCCGACTTTTACGTACGCCATCTTTTTTTCTAGCTCTCATAGTCATAGGCTCATATAGACGAATGCATCCTCCTATTTGTTAAACGAATATTTATACAAATGGGTTATTTTTCGCACTGTATGCTAAACAAGTCACTCTTCAAAGCGTCCATATGAGTGTAAGCGTGTATGCGTGTGTACGGAATCCTTTTTGATTCTGTCAACTCCTCGAGGCCATGATACTCATTATAAGCTTTGGCATGCGCTGCCTCAGCTTACAGCATATATTAGTATGGGTTTTTCGTGGATTCAGCTTGCAACTAAAGTGTTGCAGCTTGTTGTTGTTTTTCCGGAAGTTGTTTCTTTTTCTAGCCATAAAACGTATTGTTGGCGGTTTTGAACTTGAAAGGCGATTCGTTTAAGCTTGGAAACTATTTATTTTAGTGCAGCTTGTGGACTTGGTGCCAGCTATGGGAATAGTAAAGCTTAAAAATAATTTTTGGATTCATTTTTATACCCTATACCTGCTAGGTACAAAGGATCGTATTAGATTTTGAGCAAGATGAAAATGTGCATAACATAGAGAAGGAGACGTAGGAGACCCCACAAAGTCGGGTAATTTTTGGAAAAAAGAAATAACTGGATTGCCGTCAATACCTTTTTATTTCACATACGTTTTGGTTTGTGGCTTAGAATCAAAATACGGCGAACATTAATATCGGGCGGGGCCGACTTTGAAAAATCACCCTGCACCATCACAATATACGGCAACTTAATATCTACAGGGTAGACCGTTTAAAGTTAACCCATTTGTTTCTGAAGAAACACAATTTTTTGTTGTCTACCTAAAAAATGATTTATTTTGGTCCAAGAAGATTTGTTCCAGCTAATTTTTTAGAAAGCTTAAGTTTGTTGGGTTAAGTTTTTGTGCCATTGGAATTTTGCATGGAAACATCTTCAAATCGCTATGAATTATGCCTGGAAGAGTGATGCGAGCGATGCCTAATTTAATAATGGCTCGTAGGGCTCCGATTTTTTCATGACTGGCACTACTAAGATTACCTGTGTTTACAAATTTTGCGTATGAAGACTTAATTGTGTTCTTATTTTTTTTAAGAAACGCATGAACAATTTCATCGCGTTCTTTTGGAGTGTACTGTTTCGTGGTATACTATAAATGGTCTTCGTATGATGAATCTAATGCGGTATGACATTTGTCGATCCGTCAGCGCTGTCAAAAGTTATAGGGCTGTCAACTGGGTCGACTTTAAATGGTCAACCCTGTATATTTAGTAAATGAGGGTCACTGTTTGTATTTTGTGTTTTACCAATACTTATGGTGCTAGATGCAACCTAGCAGTGTCCCATTAAAAAGTTTGACCTATTTTAGTATAAGCTTTCCATATGCAACAATGCTGTGTCTGAACAACTACAAATTTACCTCCAAGCTTTAGAAAATTGAGCAAAAAAGTGGAATATAACCATTAATGACAGTAAATCAGTCAATGTAGACTTTACTTTAAGACGCCAAACTACGTCAGGTATAATTTTAAATGGACAAAATATCCCACGTAAGAGAAGTTACTGCTACCTCGAAGTCCACTTGAACAGAAATTCAACATGGGGACCTCACGTCAAAGCAACTGTCGCTAATTGCCAACAAAAACTGAAAAAGCTCCACTGGCTTATCAACCCCAAAAGCAAACTTCCCCTACGCAGCAAAGTCCTGCTCTGCAAGACCGTAATCACACCCGTTTGGACATATGCCATCCAAATCTGGGAATGTACGGCTAAGACCCACCTGAACAAATTAAGAATTCTGCAAGCGAAGACCTTAAGGGCAATTACTGGTACCCCATGGTTTGTTCGGAACACCACCTTAGAGCCAGATCTCAATAAACTAACAATCGGTGATCAAATCAATTACCACAGTAACCTTTATAACGACAGGCTGAAGAGGCAACCGAATGAAGCAGCGAGAAGCCTAGTGATCCAAGAAATTCCAAGACGCCTTAAGCGACTACACCTTTCTAATATTTAAAATAGAAAAATTGTTTTAAAAACACAAAATATGAAATATTATGGAATGTTAGTAATTAGTTAGTAAACACAAAACCAAAAGATGGCGTACGTTAAAGTCGGGCGCAGACGACTTTGGGATACCCTGTACCACCACATTGCAGTTAAGTCCGAAATATTGCTTAAGACCTCCAAAAGATATTTTATTCGGCAAATTTGGCTACGATATTTTCATAAGCAAGCAGAAATCAGTCGAATTTTGCACCAAACAATTTTTTGTCCGATCGGTCCTACAGGGACTATATGATATAGTCAACCGATTTTGATCAAATTTAGTACACTGATTAGGAACTATAAAAAACTTCCGACTGCCAAATTTGGCTACGATATCTTTAAAAACAAACGAAACACAACGAATTTTGTACAAAACATGTTTTTTTGACCGATTGGTCCTATGGGAGCTATATTATATAGCCAACCGATTTTGATCCAACTTGGTGCAGTGCTTGGGTAATAATCTTAATGCCAAATTTGGTTCCGATATCTTCAAAACCAAACGAAACACAACGAATTTTGTAAAAAAAGCGTTTTTTTGACTGATCGTAGGAGCTATATGATATAGTCAACCGATTTTGATAAGATTTGTTACAGTGCTGGGGGTCTCTAAAAAACTTCCGATTGCCAAATTTGGTTATAATATCTTCATAAACAAACGAATTATCCATCTAAAACTTTTGCTTTTGGGAGCTATATAATGTAATCCCGATATCAAAAAAATAAAATAAACTTGTCTCCTATGGATTAACAAGGGATCTTATCTGAAAGTTTGGTTGCTCTAGCTCTTACCATCTCTGAGATCTAGGCGTTCATACGGACGGACGGACAGACGGACATGGGCTTATCGACTTCTCTTGTCACTCTGATCATACTTTAGGTAACTTTGGGGGCTCTCCGACGTCTCCTTCTGTACGTTACATACATTTTCGGCTTTCACAAATACAATATACCCTTTGTACCATACGGTACAGGCTATAAAAAATAAAATAAACCGAAAATGCTGTTACATTTGCAATGGCTTAAGAAATTTTTTCTGACAACCGTGAAAATTGTTATTATTATTTTAAGAATTTTGAATTTCAACTCTACTGGCTGGTTTGCAGAATTCAATTGTAGCTGCCTATCGCTCATCGACGAATCTCGTAGAGGTTGTCGTTGAAGCCTTGCGCGAAATGATGTAGAAAGATCGTCATGTGAGACTTCCCGGGGCATAAGTTCCCGTGAACATTCAATATTGCATGGGCATTTGGCCACCAAGATAAAATGTACCGCATAATTTAATCTAAATTAGAAGAAATATATTTTTTTGAAAATTTTTTAAGCGTATAAAAAAGTGCGTCGATTTTAATGAAGAATGTTTTAAAAAAACAAGAAGGCCATTCTTTGACTCAAATCCCTGTATTTATATTGTTATGTGCAAAACATAAAATGTGACCCTCGTATAAGCGCATGTTTTTATGTAAAAATAATATAACTATTGCACAAAAACAGAACTTAAAATAAAAAAAATATTTTCCTTGATTGGCAATCAAAACTTCGTCTGCTATTGGAACATTCGAGCTCCAACCTCAAAAATAGTATATTGCGATTATCTCCTCTATATATGGTGCGATTTTAATGATATCTGGTATCAATCGAAAAATCTATTTATAGTCCAAAAAGAATAAAGGCCAAAGTTTATAATTAAAGAAAATAAAGCGCTTTGAAAAAATTTGGCGTGACAAAAAATCTTGATCGATTTAGTGTCTTAATTAGGCTTCTGACTGATCACAAAAGGAGTCCAATTGTCAAGTTTGGTTAGCCGAATCAAAAAATATATATATTTTTGAAAATAAATAAACACTTTATTTCATCTTTCGCACAAGATGATAATTTCTAACCCCTTAAAAATGCTTATAAATGTCCACTCTTGGATGTCCAATAATTTTGGCCGAAGTAAAAGCGAACCCCCTGCTCAGTTCTTACTACCCACCCACACCTACTTGACGCCGCTAGAGTGTTGTGCGCCTCTAACACACATGCCCAATACATACCTATACACACCCACACACTCGCACACAACCCACACAATGACAACCATCTCGCTTGCACGCACACATAGCGCATATGCCGAAAATTTTCTTGAATAAATGTTGCGGTTAACCACAACTTATAATTGGTCGAAGTGCCTTACGCTTGACTGTGTGTCTGTCTCTCTGCGTCTGTGTGTGTGTGTGTAAGCGTATAAACTTACCCTTAATATAAATATGCATGTGTGTGAGTGCAGTTTTGTGAAAGGATCTGTGTACAAGGTAATCACAGCCATTCACGTCTTTTGCATCAAGCAATCAACTAAAAATAATATTTTTTCACAATTTTTAAATAGTGAATTATAAAAATTGTCAAGCATTGAACGTTTTTTTTACGCAAAGCTTTTAACAGGCGCCATCTATTGGCTAAAGCCTGCAACAGCGCAACTTTTTTTACAACTCGTGCCAAAGCAGCAAAAAAAAATATGTATAAAAATTTCGCCAAGGTTCCAAAAGTTTACTTAAGCAAAGGGCGAATGTCTTGAGTCTTGCGGCGTCTTCGTCCACTAGGACGCGCCAGTTCGTATCCTGTTTGGGGGTGAAAGTCTAAGGAAAACTTCTGCGCGCGCGCAAGCACCCATACAAACACAGACAAAACATCACACACACACACACATAAACACAGACATTGCATACATTAAGGCGCAAGAAACAAACTTAATATCCTGGTCGTGCATTTTTCTTAAGCAAAGTTTCTTGGTAAGCTTTTGGCCAAGACATAAGTACAAACAATCGTATAAAAATTTGTACATGTGTCTGTGTGCAAAATTTTTATATTCTTTGGTTATGACGCGCACGCTAGATGGAGCCACGGTATATAAAATGAGAAATTCAAGCTGAGTTTTTTTTGCAACAAGTGTAAAGCCGTCAGTATTCGAATATGCTATACACTATTCTCTGGCTTCTATCTTGGCACTTTTATGAATCACACTGGCAAAAAAAAGGGGTTATTTTTTTACCATTTCTCTAAGGCTTTTAATCCAACAATATGGTTAATACAAGCTACCTGCATGCGATATGTTGTTAATTAGGTTTAGCATTAGACATCATCATGAGTCGACAAAATTTATCCGAGTACCGATAATGCACATCGTAAGATCAAATAACAGTCACGTAGATCTAAGTGATTACACGGGTCCAAGGTGATGATATGTACTTGAAAGTAGAAAAAGTAAAAAAACTTAATCTTTCAAGAAATGTTGAATTTAACAATATGCAAGGTACGAACCGTAAATAATCTACATTAACAGGGTTCTAATCAGTCGGTGCGTTGACCACCAGTTTCCGTCAGCCATGTTCCCCAACTTATGTTTAGATACGTCGCTGTTAATAGGGAAGTTTGCGAGGCTAGGGTAATATGTATTAGAATTAAAGTACTTTTCTTTGTAAAAGTGTCAATTAATCCAGATCTGCGGCCTTCAATCCGAAGACACGATAAAAATAATTCATAGGGTACATTTATATGGAGGAATTCAACGATACTCTTTACATAATAGGTAAAGGGTACAATTAGCTTGGCCAACAAAAGTGCAACAATAGCAACAAATGTTGGTAACAAAATAACGCACACACTAATAAATAAACATGCGTAATGAAAACTAATGAATAATGTAATCATTTTCCATTTTCTAATTTTGATATTTTAATTAAAATGATTTGCAACTCGTAAAAACCGCAAAACGATTTCAAATCATTTTTGCCAGTCCCAAAATGTATTAAAAATCGCATACATAGAACCCATCAAATACCACACTCACACACAGCCATTGTTGTTGGTATTGTATTTCTGTTGCGACGCCATTTTGTTTTAAAATGATCACAATTACCGCCATTGCTGTCGCCGTCGACGACGACGTTGACGTTGACGTCACCCAAGGCGTCGCTGCTGCTGCTGCTGCTGCTACTACTGCTACTGTCTAAAAATCAAAATCATTTTGTTGGCCAAAACAATATTTATGTATATGTACGACTGTGTGTGTGTGTCTGGGTTTGTGTTACCCTTTTGTGTGGTAAAACCGAACGCACTAGCCGCTTTTTGTGCATTTTTGGCTTTAAGTGGTCAACGAGAACTGGCCGGGCTAACAATTTGAATGCTTTTGGCCAAAATACAACAAAAGGAAATCATAATAATTATAATAATAATAATGCATGCATGCATTTTATTAAATGTGAAATATGATTTTAGCTGAAATTCTAATGAAAAACAAAAATGACCAAGCGGCAGCCACTGTTGGAACCTGAGCATATATTATTATTAATATTTTTAGTGGGAAATTTTGCAAAAAGCAAATATAGATGGAGTTTCTCCACAACGTTTAACTATTTTTGTTCGATGGAATTCGTTATAAAGAGATGAGCTTAGTCAAAATTCTGATATTTATTACTAATTATGAATTTTTAAATGTGTGTAATTGATTCAACAGGTTTTCTCTTAATACATAAGCTTATCATCGGGGAAATTGATTCTCCAACATAAATTGTATCGGGAAAGCTGCACTGTGACCCTTAGGATCAATTGTGCTCTCTACCAGCCCCAGGGCTCCTTAGGTAATACATGTTCCCTCACACTCGAATGATAACTCGAATTCGTTATGATTATGTGATTTTGGTTGCTCAACAAGGACTGTGCATGATTGAGCAAGTAATGTTCGAACATGGGATTCACTCTCATACTTACATGATACAAATGTTCGCTAGAGTTTGGGTCATTCATGATACATGAGCTCGGCTCGTGCACATTAGGGTGGCCATTTTTGCAGCATCTCACGATTTTACTAAGGCCACCCCCTAAAAAGATTAATTTTTACCTGCATATAGCACCTGTAAAGTTTAAAAACGATCCGAATGTATTTGATGGTCGCGGGAATAGGCCAAAGGTCATAACTTGCACTTTTTCCGTTTTTGACTAATACAGTCATACATAACTTTAAAATCTTATCTCCAATTAAACAAATCATGGTTCAAAAAGTCTCATTTAAATTTAAACATAATTTAAAAATTATATTGAGTCGGGCTGAATAATCTTGGTACGCTCTTAATCTGAATAAAGTGAGGAATTCGGGAATTTTTGACTTTATCCATTTTATAAGAAACTTATTTATTACTTATGTTATTTTAAAATAATAATAAAAATTATATAAATTATAGTAAGTAATTTAATTAAAGATAACAGAATAGTGAAAATTTTTACCAAAAAATAAAGATAATGCAACGATGATATAACGAAGTTTCTGGGACTCAGCCATATATTGGCAAATTAAATATTTGCACAGCTTAATGGGTTAAAGGGCATCCATATAAAGGGTATTCAATCTTGATGTTTTTTTTTCAATAGGGTTTTTTCGATAAATCACGTGTGAGTACTGTCAAGATGACATGTGTTTTTTATTCAGTTTTAATTGCCATTTGATTATTGAAAGACTTACACCCGAGCAACGTTTACAAATCGTACAATTATTTTGCGAAATTTCGCGTTCTGTAAAGAAAGTTTATTTATTTAAGTTATTGAGAAAGGATGTTGTCTGCAAGATCGTCACCGGAATTGCTCATCGTAAAAAAAGGAGTTTTTTGGCTTTCTTGTTACTTTGCTTCTGATTTGGAAGAGTTACATGGATCTACCAGAGAAAGAGAGAGAGAGAGAGAGAGAGAGAGAGAGAGTGAGGGAGAGAGAGAGAGGTGAAAGAGTTTTGGGCGAGAATTTCGACATTTCTTTTTTTTGTACCATACGATACAATTGCTGGGCTATGTAAAATATAAATATGAAATATTTTTTATATAGCGATAAAGAATTTATTAGGCTTATCGAGGTACGTTAAGGCGAGTTTCCTATTTAAAGTAATTGAAATCGATTAAGCGTTTAACTTAGATACGTCCACCTGCGATTTATAGGGAAAATATACTAAGAGCATTGCCGGAACAAAATAAATAATACCTGCCCTTACGTAAAACGATAAAACGAAGTTATAAATATAGCGATCGGGTCGGCAAGCGTGACCGATAGAATAATTTAAGAGAAAGGCGCAGTTAGAGAGTTCTCTTACGGCCCCAGCGGGAAAAATCCAGTTTACTTCAGCACGGCGGCTAAATTGGGGTGGTCGGTCAACTATCCGCATTACCATGTCTATAGGATTAAAAGCGGTTACATTGCTATCAACTTCTTTTTTCTATTTATATTTCTATAATTTTTCTAAAAGGTTGCTACATATATTGCATGAAAAGTAATGCAGCTTGTAAGCGCTTTCTTAATTGACCACTTTCTTAATAAAGTAAATTAGTTTGTAATCAATAAAAACAATTTTAAACAATATTATTGATTTTATTCTTTAAGATTCCCATTTGGCTGACTTTTGAATTGATTTGTTTTGTCACCATATTTCGATTGATGGAATCGATTTTTGTGAGCCCGGAAAGCTCCTCGAACTTCTTTCACGAACTACGTCTTCGTATAGCTATTTCGTTTAACAACATCTGAAGAAGCACAAATAAAATAAATATGTATATGCAAATCCACCATTACTACTTATTATTAACTTACCAAATAATACTTTATTTAGATTTAAAAAAATCAGGATTTTGTTCAGGGGAAGCATTTTCTAACAATGCAATGCGATTAAGTGACGTAAGTGTCGCTTGCTGAGCCCGCCCTTATACATAACTACTTATATTAAACCATGAAGCATGTACTTAGGTACAAAAAAATTAATTAAAAACTCACTGCTTCATCAGAATTTTGAATGCGACAACAAACGAGCATGGACAACAAACGAGAAGAAAGTGTAACACGACTTGAAAAGATCAGAGGTTTGTTTTTTTTTTATTTTTGTGTATCACTTTGGTAAAAACAAATAAGCGTCCAAAGCAAAAAAAGAAGAAAAGTTTGAGGAATATGCAAAACTGAACAACTCTGTAAAGCGATGTTTTGTGCGCATACAACACTGCCGCCACTCGATAGTTTTGATTTCGATAGTTGAAACTATCGATACTATCGATAGTACTATATTCCAAACAAACACTCAAAAAAGGGGCACATTTTTAAAATAAATACCATATAGAAAGTGGGTAAAATTCTAATACTTATAAAAAGAGTATTTCAAAATTTTTAACAGAAACGTTTTATTCATGACATTGTAACAAGAGATTCTTTTAAAATTGCATCTTAAAAAACCAAGAGTGCATTCAATAATTAACAACAAAAAAAATTATCTTTCAAGCAACTTGTTTTTGTGGCAGAAGACCAACATGTCCACGTTTCTAGATCTCAGTCGGGACCTTCTGTCCAAAACTATATAGCCACTTCTCTGAAAATCCATCCTCTCACTTTCAGTACAAGTGGCATGAGAGCATAAATATTCTTTACGCAAATAATGTGGAATGTCGAATATTGCCGCTACCTTGTTTTTATAGATCTTTTTTCTGCAACACGAGTGCTATGACCTTCGATATTTCGGAAGCCAAAGTCGTCAACTATGCGGAAAGGCCGAACGTCTGTGGCAATTATTAAGGCTAATGCGGCATCGATTTTTGGTTTTTTATACGAAGAATTTACATAAAAATTTGACTTACTTAAATAATTTTTTATGGAGCCCATCGGAATTGGTCATCCTAAAAGCATCGGATGGTCAAAAAGGTTTGACGTGTGTTTTGCATTCTTTTTGACATGTTCGGCCCTTAGACAATTTTTTGTCCGTTGATTTGTCAAAAAAGTTTTTACATACATAAGTATACTATCGATATTTTGAAGAAAACCATCGATAGTCTCCGAAAAATTAAACTGTCGATACTACCGAAGCTTTCATCGCCCTCAAGTTTGCTAGAAAATTATTGGTGGTTTCATGCGCACACAAAACTGCTGGAAAGTAATTGATTCAAAATCTCAGCGATTCTACAATTTGGCGCTGGGGCAGTTCAAGTTACTCAACGAAGAGAGCTTAAGTCTGTCTACCGAACAGAAGTTCTGGGTGAAGAATGATGAGATTTTTATTGTGACATATAGAGTTTCGATTACAATAGAGAAAAACGCTTTCATTATTATATTCAAAATGGTAAGGATGGTATAGATTCCACAATGCTCCCAGTCCCATATCTGGCTAAACTATGTCCACTAAGGTAAATGTGATATTAAGAAGACGCCAGGGACCTCTACACAACTAAGGAAACGGTTACATTCGACTCAGATGACAAAAAAAAAAAAAATACATAAGGTTATTTATTAATTAGTTTATTTATTTATTTATTTATTTATAAATAAAAAATTAAGAGTGCCAAGGTAGTTTAAAACAGCTCTCATCAAACTGGAAGGAGAAAGTTTACTTGAGAAGATACGCGCCAAGTCATTATAATTTGAACATAAAACTCTAAATGGCTCATGCAATTGGTAGTTCATCTCGGAAGAGATAAGGGTACAAAATTCCTAGAGAAGCGTTTAGGATTGTTAAACAAAAGCTGCCGAAGTAGGAAAGGGGAATCAATATAACCTGTTATAAGTTAGTGCAGAAAAATAGCATTAAGGGCAACCCTACGATTTTCCAATGAAGGAAGATCATTTAGAAGAAGTCTACTGGCATAAGGAGGCAATCGGATATTGGGTTCCCAATTTAAGCTACGAAGAGCAAACAGGAGAAACTGTTTCTGTACAGATTCGATTCGTGCTTGATATTTTTCAAATTGGGGGCACCAAACACAGGAACAGTACTCAAGTCCTGGGCAAACGAGAACAGAATAAAGGACCTTGGTCGTATACGGATCATTAAATTCTTTTGACCAGCGTTTAATGTACCCTAAAACACTCCTGGCTTTATTCACAACTGTAGAAATATGGGTGTTGAAGGTAATTTGAGGGTCAAAAGTAACACCTAGATCAGTAAATAAAGAAATACGCACCAAAAGAGAACCATTTATGAAGTAATTAACCAAGTAAGGCTTATGTCGATGAAATATCATAAACATACATTTAGAAAGGTATTTAGTTCAAAGGTTGAGTTGGTTGAGTTATTGGACTCAAATTTTAAGTTGGCTTGATTCTCAGGTTCAAGACTAGCTGTTCCCGTTGTTGTTCTAATCAAATTCATATAATTTACTGATGATCTGTAGGACAAAATGGAAATGGTAAATTTAAAAAAATGTTTGGGTTTGAAGCCATTCCTATTAGCCTTCAAACTTGAAATGTTACTTTACCAGCTGGTGCGTATATTTCCTGAGCAGATAAAGTTTGTTAATAAGTACATTTCAATATCTTCCCCCGCAGTAGAATTTCGAGCTTTTTCGCTACACCGCTTAATATTTTTATTGGAAACTTAAAAGAAACATGCGTCATGGTTTCATGTATCAAAATTAAGGATTAACAAAAGCGGACAAGTACAACAAAAGTTATAGTCGAAAATGTATTTATTTATCGTTTTGCACAAAAATAAAAGTTCCAATTGGAAAGTTCTTAGAAGGACTATGCAGGAATAAAACTTTTTTCGAAAAAAAGGTACAGGCTATTACACTGTCGGGCACCGCCTCGACTGTATTCCTTTTTTTTTATTTATTGTTTTGTTTTTATGCCTAAAGTTGTTGTTTTCTGCACCTTTAATTTGCTATATAAGCTTTATAAGTATTGATTATTAATAAATGAAGTGGAATAGTTTTTCAATACTATAATTTTACACAAACTTCCAAGAACTCAAGAGAATAAATGTGCATTAGTTTGAATTTAAGCCCGAACGCACAAGTCGGAAATAAAGATAGTTTGTATTAAAATTTAGATTATCTTTTTTTTTTGTTTTTTTGGTTTCGAATAAATAACACAAAGTTAGTATACGAGTATGTATATAAGGACATGAGTGCGTGTGCATTGACGCAAAAGTTGTATGCCATAACGGAAATTTCACCTATAACAAGACACAGATACAGCTACAGCTAGATATATATGTACTTATGTATATAGATATTGATGCAAATAGAGACATGCATAGTAATATGTGCTTGTATTTGTGCACTAATACACAAGTATTTATGTATGGACAAAAGTGCATGTGGTACGCATTCATGTATGTATATACTATGTGCATTAGGGTGGCCATTTTTGCAACATCTCACGATTTGAATAACGTTACCGCCTAAAAAGTTTCCTTTTTACCTGAATATAGCGCATATTGACATATTTTCGGGACCATCAAATACTTTCTGATCGTCTTTAAATTTTACAGGCGCTATATGCAGATAAAATGAAAACTTTGTAGGCGGTAATGTTATCGATATCGTTGGTTTAAAAATTTACCACACTAGCGGCGGCCACCCTAATGTGCATATGCCTACATACATACATGTATGCATGTGTATAAATGTATCTATAAGTGCGTATAGGCAACGGGACGTCGCTTCGTTGCAGCTGTGCAAATGCAATCAATTTAGTAGCAAATTGTATAATTCGACTTCAATATAAATTTTGTGCATTGCGCCTAAAATGTTGCCAGAGTGTCGCCTCATTGTATGCGAATCTGTGTGTGTGTGTGTTTGTATCTATGAGAGAATATGCTTTTATGTGCGTGTGTGTGCATGCCTGTGTGTAGTCGTGCATTAAAATTAATTAGATTCGAGGGAGTAATTCCAGCGACAACCGCACGAATTAATTGATTCAAATCAATATTCGGACATTTTGTACTATGCTTCCACCAAAATCAAAATGAAAGAAAATAAAAATAAACATATATCGTATGTACTATAGTATCTATATGTAGAGAATGTACCATATAAAAAGAGCAAACCGAATCAGAGCCCAAAACATAAACTCCATCAAATCAATGAAAGCACTAACAAACCATATTGAAAACATGGCTACAGTTTCATTTGTCTGACAATATTTCAGTTACCCTTTTCATTTTGGTTAGGTTGAATTCCAGAGACAACATTGACCATTTTGGTCATTTTGGCCATGTGAGTTGTTGGCCAGCTTGCGTCATTATTGTTTGCTAGATGGCTAAATTGGCATTTGATTTTAGTTTTAGTTGGCTTGTTCTTATAATAACCAATGATTTATTGTTATTCTAGAGTTTTAAGTTCATTGACAAGCAGCTACAACTAATCGTCGTGCAGAGATACAAATGCCAATAATTAGTTTGGATAATTTTAAATTCAGTAAAGCAACTTTATTATTGCAAATTGTCAAATAAATTTATAATACCTCAAACCATTTTGACCAAACCGGCAAGTCCAATTAACAACACTTTCATTAAGCAACTAGTCTATCGAGAGTATTCATGTGATAAAGTCCAACGTACGTAATGATGTTTGACATTAATCGATCATACATTAATAAAATGTATCGTTTTGTTCTTGCAACTGAGACGATTCGAACCGGTCTTTGCTCGTATCGATAGTAACGATGATGGATTCCGGACATCCGGTCGGGGTGCATGGCTTAAGCATGAAACCGATCCGTTTAGCACACACTGTCACTGACCACAGGCCATTCATAGTCATAAAACCGAGATTAAATGGGCACGACATTTTAAAAACATAATTATAATGCTCAAATATCCCATCAAGTTATCTCAAAATCTTTGGGTGTTGGGGCTTTTTGGTCCACGGATTCGTTTTCAGCTTCTCAGAATCTATATAAATAGATGTAATCTATTATATTATGCAGTGAATGAATGCATCATCTTATTGGATAGATGCAGTACTTTGAGGAGTGCATTAAAGAACCGATTAAACAACCCAATTCAACTATGCAGTTACAATGGCCTCCCCGGAACCCCTAGTTGTTTTTATGATTTGTTGATGGTAAAGAGTTAAAAAGCTGGTGCTTTGGGCTCTGACATAATACAAGTCAATACACACGAAAACAAAACCATAAAGCACGAAATTCCACAACATGCAATACACTAGATCAATCAAAAATTAGTCTGCAGAAGTCCTTCATGTCATGTCAAGACCTTTTAAATAAGCATTTTCTCGAGATTTCCATATCAATTAAAAAAAGATAATAATCAGGGAGGAACAAGTCCAAATTTTGTAGGTGGGTTACCATTTATGCCAAAACGACTTTTTCTACATTTTTCAATATCAACGAAGGACTAGGCAAACATAAATAGGCTATAAAAATGTGAATCAATCGAAGGCGTTGCCCGGCTAGCAAATTATATGATGCTGAGGAGAGTTTGCTCACAAATTTATTAAAAAAAAAAAAAAATACTGAAACGATTATTTAATTTTGAAATTGAAGTTATGCATAAGAAATATTTAATAATAATAAAAACTAATTATCGATAAATGCCTTCTCATTGATCTTCATTTTTAAAATAGTTGCTAGCTTTCCTTGCTGGCCACTGGGTTTTTCTCATTAACCAAACAATGGATATTATTGGTTTCCTGTTTTTTAATTTCGTCGGCTGCACGTTCCAGAACGGATCTGCAACGATGCTTTCCAATGACGCATGATAAAAAAAGCGGAGTATTGAGGTGAGGACGCCTTCAGCGTGTCCATTTAATGTGGCGTGAGCTCATCGGCCTTGAGCTGGGCCATTAAAAAGGGGGAATATACGTAGCACCTCTTGGCTATGGTGATCTGTTGTCTGTCGTTTTCTTATATTTGGATGTAATCGTCTCAGTTGCCTTGATGCTAACGCCAGATACCAAGACTTTCATAGTTGTTCAGATCAGGCTTAGAAAAAGACATTGCCGTAAGCACATAGGTGCGCACGAATTAGGTATCACGGTAGAGATTCAAGTTTTGTTCCTTTCCAACTGTAGAAAAGTTACCCAAGACATTAGCTCTCGCAAAAGATATCGTCTCTGTTATTCTCTCTTTTATAAATGAATTTGCCAATCTGGCCATTTGCCCGGCTTCCTTGGGCTGATCACACACTATACGTTCTGCCTACAAAAGCAGCTGCTCCGCCAAAATCAACGATTTGATAATGCTTCTATGCCCAAGAAGTGCTGCCCAGTCTTTGTCAGATACAGAGGATAGCGAAAGTAAATACGTGAGATGATCTCGATCGCATTTACTTCCAGTCCATCAATTTTGTGGCTGAAGGTCACGACCTTCTTCATGACCATTGTTAAACTATTTAAACACTACTCAATTCTATTAACAAATTGAGTTTGATGTGCTTTGTTAGCACAATGGAACTTATTTTACAAATTAGTAGACCGAACAGGAGCGGAAAAGATGTAAATTTCAAGAGTGTCTTTATGATTCGGATCGGCTTATGGTTAACATATTATAATTGTATAGAGAGCACAACATGAACGTTAACATGAGCATAATTTTAACATTAACAGAAGCTTGTGATTTTAACAGCCTACGAGCTTATTTATATACAGTATTAAAGAGATTCAACAAACAAAATAATCACATACTCGTCTATACCACGGTATGGCTCAAGCCACTGAAGATCGTATAATAATAATGGGGATCTCTGTTAATAACTGTTCGAAGAGAATAGGGACCTCCAGTTATAGCCGAATCTGAACGGCGTTGTCTTGAATTAATAGACAGTTTGAAGTATACTGCCTGGTTCCTTAGTTAAAGGGTCTATCTGGATAAGGTACTGCAAACAGCCCCAGCGATTTTTGAAAATTAATGATGCAGTTCGAGGCATAGCTAGGGGGGAAAAAAATTTGTTTCGCAAAATTTCAGTTATTTAACTAAACGCATTACGGCTTAATTTAAAAAATTCACGTGCAGTACAAGCACGCGTTAGAAGTTAAACTTTTTTCACCCCACTCACTTTTCTACGCTGCTTTTATTTTCATTTATTTTCGCCGTCTTAACATTACTTTTAAGTCGAAACGGTGTGTTAACAATAAATTTCATTATCATAATTATGAAAGTGAAAGCATTCTCGTTCCAGAGACATCAGATATATGATACACATTTTTGTAAAATATAAAGCAAAAAGAAAAACAAAAGTCAAAATACCATTTCTAATCATATTTTATTCTTTCTGATGTATAATTTTTACAGGTTTATATTAATGGCTTATATTCGTAAGAGATAAATTGTTTAAGTTCCTTGGATAAGCCTGGCTTACCACCACACAATTTAAAACTAAAGGATGGCGCGGTAATCATCATGCTTCAAAATGTATATCAACCAAAACTATGTTATGGAACACGTTTGGTGGTAAGAAAACTGATGATGAATGTGACTCACGCAATGATACTCAAAGAAAAATTTTAAGGTGAGGAATTTCTGATTCCGATAACTCCGATGATCCCAACGGATGTCCCCGTTGAGTTTGAAAGAATTCAATTTGCGATTCGCCTTGTATTCGCCATGACGATAAGGCCAATCTTTGAGTGTGTGGGGACTGAACTTAGAAAATGAATGTTTTTCTCATGGTCAACTGTACGTGGCATGTTCACGTGTCGGCAAACTAATCTAACCCTTTCACTCGAATACATAACTTCATAAAATTTCTTAGCGATATGCCATAAAAGTATAAGAAGTTTGGTGAAATAAATTCTCCGTAATCCGAGGAGCGGCCTGTGATGGTAAAGGGTATTTAAGATAGGGTAGGGCCGACTAAAGCAAATACATTATGAATTTAAGGAAATATACAAGGGATATTATAATCAGGATGATTGGAATTGTTTAAAAAATATTGGGGTTGGCGTGCGAAGTACGCAAGGGGCAGAGCATTCTAGAATATAATATAAATAAATGAAAATACTCAAAAAATAGTTGTGTTCAAAAAGACTAAGACAATTCGCAGAAAATTTGCGATTTTAAAATCTAAGTTTGTTTTTTTTTCACGCCAAGCGTATTTTTGCTTATTTTTATTGATGTGGCGGATGTGGTTATATTTTTATACCCTGTACCTATAGGTACAAAGGGTATACTAGATTTGTGCAATGTATGTAACGGCAAGAAGGAGGCGTGGCAGACCCCAAGTCCTTTATACCAAAATGCTTATCATAACCTCGGGTAGCGATTGAGCCATGTCCGTCTGTCCGTCTATCCGTCTGTATGAACACCTAGATCTCGGAGACTATAAGAGCTAGAGATACGAAACTTTACCAGCTGATGCGCATATTTCCTCAGAAGATCAAGTTTGTTGGATCATGTCAATATCTTTCCCCGTTCCCCCGTAGCAGAGTTTCGCGGTTTTTAGCTAAACCGTTTAATATTTTAATCTGAAACTTAAGATGCGTTGTGGTCACATGCATCTGTGTGTCAAAAATAAACAAAATCGGACAATTACAACAAAAGTTATAGTCTAAAATGTACAAATTTCACCTCCCCTTGCCAATAAACTGCGTCAATATTTGACTCTACGCAATTATAGTAACACATGACCCAGAACCACCAATTTTGGTAAGCTGATTCATGTGCCTCTAATGAACAAATCCACATCCAAATTTTATCAATGCAGCCCCCCACCCCCCGCAATCGATTTACCGTGTTTTCTCCCACACCCTTCAACATATCCCCTTGAAACTTACCCCATATACTTTAAATAGCTCCTTTGACGTAAATTTCGATTTTCATCAAAATCGGTTAAAATTTGCGGAACTTATAGGTATCAATATCGTTTTGCACCAACAAAAAAATGTTCCAATTGGAAATTCTTAGTAAGAATATGCAGGAATAAATCTTTTTTTGAGAAAAAAGGTACAGGGTATTACTCTGACGGGCACCGCCTCGACTGTATAACATTTTCTTTACTTAACAAAGTGCTACTTAATTGCTGCGACGGTGTAATATGAATTTTGAATAATCTAGATTCTTCCTTTTTTTGCCCCATATACTAGTATTTAATCGTACAAATATAACGTCATGCCAAACTGGAAATGCCATACAGGATTATGTCAACCAAATGAAACTTAATATAATAAAAAAAAAACAATCAACGTTTATTATTTCTCAAAACAAAGCCAGCCCCATACACGTAAGCTAAGTTTCACTGGCATTCGATTTGTAAGAGATTCGTGGATGTGCCCGTACATATAAAATTAATTACCAAACGCAGTGTATAAGCAAAAATTTTAATACGATACTCGTAAAAAAAAAAAAAATTGCGCTGTTGGGTTTACCACAAGCAACAAAAACAACAAACACAAAAATGCTTCCTTAACAAGGATTCTCTCTTTTTTTTGTTTTCTGTTGTAGCAGGTAAACGCCAAAAATTATGCACTGATTTTTGCACATTTGCATTGGTCGCATTTTTCTTTGAGCATTGTGCCAACAACAATCTGTGTTTTTTTTTGTGTTTGACGCAACCTGAAAATATTTAACGCTGTTAAATTTTTGCATGTTGGCAACACTGGCACATACACAGATACAGCGATACAGTTACAGACACAGATGCAGATACAGAGATGCACGCATACTACAACACACATTTCAAAAGGTATGAAAACATTCTTCGCTGTGGTTTCCATTGTTTTTCTACATTTACTGTTGCTGGCATTGCATTTTTGGCATTTGCGCTTTGACAGGTCCTTCCAAGATTGTTGTTGTTATCGTTGTTGTTGCTAGTAAGGAGGCAGCAATAGCAAGAGCAACAGCAACGGCTACTGCTCCTATATGCATTGAACACTTATCACTATAGACGAGTATTATATATTTTTATATTTTATATTATATATTTTCATATAGCTTCATTATCCTCCAAGAAATAGCTTATTTGTTAGTTTTGCATCCATTTTGAATTGAATTATTAATTAGACATCAATAAGGCATAAGCTTCAAGTCAAGTTTCTACAATAATGTTTTACGAAATGTTTCTTGTTTAAGTTCCCGTCAGTGATTCTATATCTTTCAGAAAACAAATTATCCCATTCCATTATGGTGCCACCTGATTGCTTAACTATTCTTTTTGGTAAACTTAAAATTATTGACCTTAAGATCAAGGAACGTTAAAACAAAATTTACCCTTAGAAGGAACCGTTATAGCGTATTTAAAAAAAAAAATCTTTTCATTTTAATACGTATATTTGTGGCAAAAGAAGTCACTCCTCCTCTTGTGCTTATGCAAAGCTTACATGATTTGCCTTTCTAAGCCGTTCGCAAATAGATTAAAAAAAAATGTAATACAGTCGAGGCGGTGCCCGACAGTGTAATACCCTGTACCTTTTTTCTCAAAAAAAGATTTATTCCTGCATATTCTTATTAAGAATTTCCAATTGGAACATTTTTTTGTTGGTGCAAAACGATATTGATACCTATAAGTTCCGCAAATTTTAACCGATTTTGATGAAAATCGAAATTTACGTCAAAGGAGTTATTTAAAGTATATGGGGTAAGTTTCAAGGGGATATGTTGAAGGGTGTGTGAGAAAGCACGGTAAATCGATTGCGGGGGGTGGGGGGCTGCATTGATAAAATTTGGATGTGGATTTGTTCATTAGAAGCACATGAATCAGCTTACCAAAATAGGTGGTTCTAGATCATTTGTTACTATTATTACGTAGAGTGAAATATTGACGCAGTTTATTGGCAAGGGGAGGTGAAATTAGTACATTTTATACTATAACTTTTGTTGTAATAGTCCGATTTTGTTTATTTTTGACACACAGATGCATGTAACCACAACGCATCGCTCTGTTAAGTCAGATTAAAATTTTAAGGGGTTCAGCTAAAAACCGCGAAACTCTGCTACGGGGGAACGGGGAAAGATATTGACATGATTCAACAAACTTGATCTTCTGAGGAAGTATGCGCATCAGCTGGTAAAGTTTCGTATCTCTAGCTCTTATGGTCTCCGAGATCTAGGTGTTCATACAGACGGACAGACGGACGGACGGACAGACGGACATGGCTCAATCGCTAGGTTATGATAAGCATTTTGGTATAAAGGACTTGGGGTCTGCCACGCCTCCTTCTTGCCGTTACATACATTGCACAAATCTAGTATACCCTTTGTACCTATAGGTACAGGGTATAAAAAACTAGTGCAGCTGACTATTTATAATCATATGTACGTCTGTGTTGCTACTTGCTGTTCTTAGATCTTGTTTACGATCATATGGTAGTTTGTTGTTGCCGTTGTTGTCAATGAGCAGCTCTCCAAGCTGCTGTTTTAGTTGTCGCTGTGGTTGCTGCTGTTGTTGTGAGAGCGTAGCCGCTGCTAGCACTGCTGCAATTGTTGTTGCTTAGCGCGCGCCGCTCTCGAAGCTGCTGCCGTTGTTCTGGGAGTTGCTGCTAGCTTAGGCTTGTTGCTGTTGTTGTTAATGCAGCTGCGCTTAGCAGTTGTTGTAAATCCGTTTGCAACCGCCGTTTGTACTGCTGCAGTGGGATTTGTTGCTATATTATAGTCGTCGAGGCTGCTGTAGCTGCTACTGTTGCTGTTGTTGCTCAGCGTGGCTTCGATGCAGTTGGTGTTGCTGAAAGCGCAACTCTCACAGCCGTGGCGTTAGTGGTTGTTGGGACGGGTGCAGGTCTTATTGTTGTTGTTGTTGGTATTGGGGTTCCTGTTGCGGGTGTAGAATGCACGCCGTGAGTGGCGCTCACGCCGCGTTATACGCTTTAGCCTAAAACATTGTTTTGCTTAGTATTAAGCTAATTTTTGCAACAGTATATTACCTCTACGGGCCCACCGCAATCGATGAAAACGTCAAAAATAAAAACCCACACAATATATATATGGTATATACACATCAACTGTATTGGATATCGTCGCAATCTATGTACATACATTTACACTTTTGTCTCACAAAACTTTCGTACTGTACGTTTGCACTTGGGCACTGCTGAAGTCAGACTGACCTTGGCTTACTTTACGTATGACTGTCTAAGCTAAGCTTTAAAGAATATTTGAAACGCCCTTATGCACTAGAAGAGCACGCATTAGGCGATACCCCTTTCGTCTCGCTCTTTCGCTTGGCTAAACCTAATCAATGTTGCTCGCGCCAAATTCGCTAACTGCATTATCGCCTGATTAAGAGCGGTCGTTGACCCGTAAGAGCGCACTGAATGAGAGCGCGAGCTTTAACGGTTTTGAAAGCTCGTTTTTAAAGCTTAACTTTTATGCCTATTTTGAAATGAAGAAATGTAACGACTTTTTTAGATCGTATCGATTTATATTCTATATGGCCACTACACATGTTGTGTCTTTTGATTAACCCTTAACAGAATATTGACTTTTTAGTTTTTATTGTGCGCAGTTTTAGATATCCTACCAATATTTGGATTATGTCCTAAGCATTTTTTTTAACCAATCGTTGTTTATATTTAAGTATTTATTTTAATCCAAATGCTGTTCCAGTAATTTGGATCCGTTTTTTTTTCTATTTATTTTACAACTTCTCTAATAAGAAACTTAAACTTAGATGTAACCTGAAAATATGCTCATGCAGCGCTAAGCTGAACTTCATTAGATGTCATGTAAAACGAAAAGTTAAATGTAAGTAAATGTTTTGATATGAGACACATGAATGAATGTTGTTTGTTTGTTATTTTTCAATATCGTGACCAAATTTTTGTCAGTTGTTTTAAGTTTTAGACTAAACGTTTTTTCTTTGATTTGATCAAAATTTGTCCACTCTTTCACAGAGTTCCACAGACAATTGAACCAGTACCGCCATATATAGAACAAAACAAACAAAAAACTAAGCCAGAGTACGAAAGCAGACGAAACTTTTCACGAAAACCTTTTATGCCCTGTACCTATAAGTACAAGGCGTATACTAGATCTGTCCCCAAGTCCTTAATACCAAAATGCTTATCATAACCTCAGGTAGCGTTTGAGCCATGCCCGCCTGTCCGCCTATTCGCTTTTTCATCCGTCTGTCCGTCTGTATGAACGCCTAGATTTCGAAAACTATATGAAATCTAGAAACACGAAACTTTACTAGATGGTGCGTATATTTCCTCAGAAGATGAAGTTGGCTAAATCATGTCAATATAGAGTTTCGTGATCTTTAGCAACACCGTTTAGTATTTTTATCTGAAACTTTATAAAGTGATGTGTCGTGGTTACATGCATCTGTGTGAAGATGAAGTTATAGTCAATGAAGGAGTAATTATAGTCAAAAATGTACTAATTTCATCCCCGTTAATCTATAAACTGCATCAATCTTTGACTACACGTAATTATGGTAAACAAGATTGCGTACGTTCAAGTCGGGCGCGGACGACTCTGGGATACCCTGCACCACTAATTGCAATTAAGTCCGCTATATTGTTTTGGCACTGTAAAAGACAATTGATTGCCAAATTTGGGTACGATATCTTGTTTGGGAACTATAAAAAACTTTGGAACAGCAAATTTGGTCACAGTATCTTCAAAAACACACGAAACACAACGAATTTTGTACAAAATATGGCGTACGTTAAAGTCGGGCGCAGACGACTTTGGGATACCCTGTACCACCAAATTGCAATTAAGTCCGAAATATTGCTTGATATTTTATTCGGCAACTTTGACTACGATATTTTCATAAACAAACAGAAATCAGTCGAATTGACCGATTGGTCCTATGGGAGCTATATGATATAGTCAACCGATTTTGATAAAATTTGAAACAGTGGTTGGGAACTCTAAAAAACTTTTTAATGCCAAATTTGGTTACGGTATCTTCACAAACAAACGAAACAACGAATTTTGTACAAAAAACATTTTTTCGACCGATCGATCCTATGGGAGCTTTATGATATAATCAACCGATTTTGATAAAATTTGGTACAGTGCTGGAGGTCTCTAAAAAACTTCCGATTGCCAAATTTGGTTATGATATCTTCATAAACAAACGAATTATCCATCTAAAACTTTTGCTTTTTTTCGAGGTCCTCCGAAACACCCCTATGGGAGCTATATAATGTATCCCCAATATCAAAAAAATAAAATAAACTTGTCTCCTATGGATTAATAAGGGATCTAATCTGAAAGTTTGGTTGCTCTAGCTCTTACCATCTCTGAGATCTAGGCGTTCATACGGACAGACGGACAGACGGACATGGGTATATCGACTTCTCGAGTCACACTGATCATACTTTAGGTAACTTTGGGGGGTCTCCGACGTCTCCTTCTGTACGTTACTTACATTTTCGGCTTGCACAAACACAATATACCCTTTGTACCATACGGTACAGGGTATAAAAACGTTTTTTGACCGATCGTTCCTATGGGAGCTATATGATATAGTCAACCGATTTGGATCAAATTTGGTACAGTGTTTGGAAACTATAAAAAACTTTCAAGTGCCGAAGTTGGTTACAATAACTGCATAAACAAACAAATTATCCATATAAGACTTTTTTTTTTTTTCGAGGTCCTCTGAAACACCTCCATGTGAGCTATATAATATATCCCCGATATCAAAAAAATAAAATAAACTTGTCTCCCGTAAGATAATAACGGATCTAATCTGAAAGTTTGGTTGCTCTAGCTCTTACCATCTCTGAGATCTAGGCGTTCATACAGACGGACAGACGGACGGAAGGACAGACGGACATGGGTATATATAGCCGAAAATGTACGTAACATACAGAAGGAGACGTCGGAGACCCCCCAAAGTTACCTAAAGAAGTCGATATACCCATGTCCGTCTGTCCGTCTGTCCGTCTGTCTGTTATATCGGGGTTATATTATACTGCTCCCATAGGGACCCTGTTTGTTAGTTTCGTAGACGACGCGTCGTGAGATCAAATCCCGACGTGGGCAAACATTTTCTTTATTGTTAATATTAAAGAATAAATAAATAACGCATTTTATAAATTTAATTTTTGAGAGAGGCTCTCATTGCAAATTTTGTTGGTGGTCTCATCAATCCCTTTTCTTTGCTCTAAAACAACAACAAAATGTATGCAACAAAAGAGTAGTTGTTGGTTTAATCTTCGTCATCGCTGTTATAAACGATAAGATTTTAGTTTATATTAATTAAACGATAACATACTGTTTATGCCTTAGCCGAAAATAAAAAAAATTAGATTACATTTTTTGTAATATTTTAAGCAAATACAACAAATAACACTAGTTTACACGAAAAATGAACCTTCGTAAAAAAGTGTTTTTTAGGGTTATTTGGGGTCGAGAAACACGAAAATAGCAACCTTTTTTTTTCTTAAGCACCGTTTTCGAGATATTTTCGAAAAACATGTTTTTGGGTACATATTTCAGTTATTTTTCAATATCTCGTGAACAAAATTTCGTATCGACATGAAAGATGATTAGATCGAAAGGTATTGACAAAAATAACTGAAATAAGTGCCCAAAAACATGTTTTTCGAAAATATTTCGAAAACGGTGCTAGGAAAAAAAAAAGTTGCCATTTTCGTGTTTCTCGACCCCAAATTACCCTAAAAAACACTTTTTTACGAAGGTTCACTCGATGATCCTTAAATTTGTAAACTAGTGTAATCGGTAATAGGTCCTTGTTAAAAATAAAGTTACGCATTTTTTTTAATAATATAATATTTAGAAAATTTTTTAAATCTTAAATAATATAATATTTAGAAAATTTTTTAAATCTTTAAATTAATCTGCATTATTTGCTTACAAAAATAGCTTGAAACTTTTTTGTTCCTTAACCAACTAGACCTTTTCACGAAATGTTTGCATATGTTGCTTTTTGGCTAGGGCAATTAAATTTCAGCCTGCCCTCGTACCTTCATGCGCATGTAGTTCTGAGTATTGACCATGTCTTACCCCAAGTTGATTTTTTGTGCCAAAACATGAAAATGCTTCAGAAAGTTTATATCAATTGTTAGTAATTTATATCTTGGCAGTACATTTTAGCATTAATTTAATGCTGAATTTAAGAGCACAAATTCGCTAAAAACATGATATAGGTGTGACGACTTTAGTTGTAGTTTCGGGAAAATAGTTTAGCGATATTTAAGTTCCAGCTAAAAGTACCTGGATGCACATTTTTGGCATTTGGAAGTGTTGATGACAATCGAAGGTTCCGTCAAAGAACCCATATGAGTTTCAAGTGCACATGTTGAGTGGTGTGGGAGAAAACGAGGTTTGTGCAAGCCGGAAGTGTATGTAACATATAAAAGGAGTCGTCGGAGTCCCCCCAAAGTTACATAAAGTATGATCAGGGCGACTAGAGAAGTCGATATACCGATGTCCGTCTGTCTGTCTGTATGAACGCCTAGATGTCAGGGATGATAAAAGCTGGAGCAACCAAACATTCAGATTAGATCTCTTATTATTCCATAGGAGAGAAGCTATTTAATTTTTTTGATATCGGGGTTACATTATATAGCTCCCATAGGGGTGTTTCAGAGGACCTCGAAAAAAAAAACAAAAAGCTTAGATGGATAATTCGTTTGTTTATGAATATCATAGATCCATAGCATTGTACCAAATTTCATCAAAATCGGTTGACTAAATCATAAATCATTTACGAAGATATCGTAGCCAAATTTGGTACTTGGAAGTTTTTTAGCACTTAACCAAATTTGATCAAAATCGGTAAACTATATCATATAGCTCCCGTACGACCGATCGACCAAAAAAAAGCTTTTGGGGCATAACTCGGTTGTTTATAAAGATATCGAAACAAAATTTGGCATTCGAAAGTCTTTTAGAGTTTCCCAGCACTGTACCAAATTTAATCAAAATCGGTTGACTATATCATATAGCCATAGGACCAATCGAATTTTCGTTTGTTTGTGCATGTGTGCGTATCATACACGAACACATGACGATAAGTTTGACAGAGTTCCCGCGTTACACAAAGAAAATTTCCCTTGTAACAAAATAGCTAAGTCGTGTCTAATTTTAATAAATATTGTTCCTAAAGTTATATTTTTGTGTGATTTTATTTAAAAAATAGAATAATAAAGAACTAGCTATATTTTTATTAAAATGAAATGTAAATGTAATGTATTCACTAGGTAAATAAACGCCTAAACTGAGTTGAACGAATCAAATTGGTAGCTGGTTGTATTAAAAATGAAAAATCAAGATTGTATTTTAACCGAACGATATAGATTCGTAATTAAAAATCTTACCGATTTCGAGTAATAAAGTTAATTTCAAGCTTTATTGAATTGAAAATAAGAACTTGTATTCTATTTGGAATTCGCAAAATTGTTTCAAAAGATTTAACGAAGCTACGCTTGCCTTTAATTAAATACCGACCGATTAACGCGAGAAAAAAAAATCGGGCAGCAAAATGAACGAGTTTATAAAGTGAATAAAAACTTCATTGTACCGAAAATATTATTTTTCGTGTTATCTTTTAATTTTTTGCTGTCAAATAAAAGTTGATAAAACTTTTTACTCGCAAACGGTTGATATGCAAAAACATGTGAAAAATATTATATATTAGCACACATAATTAAAAAGTTTGTTTTTTATTTCAAGAGTTAGAGATGGTTTCTGTTGCAAAGTTTAAGGCTAATTGAAAAGTGGATGAGTTGGAATAAAGGCAGCTAAGCTAATTAAGTGAACATCCGGCAGAAGTCAAAGAGTTAACTAAGTCAAGACAGCTTCCAGTTCCACCAAATGCGTATCATAATCAAATACACAGCAGAAACAGCAGTAACAACAACAACAATAATACCATCATATAGGAATAATTAAGGGATACGCCCCTGTAGGAAAAGTTTTATAATCATAACCAAATGAAGCAAACATCGCGACCAGAATGAGCAAAAAGATGATTGCCCTTATGTCAAATATGTACTCACATGCACACACTCATATGGGAGGATTTATAATAACATATATGTATGTATGTACATTCACACACAAGTATATGACTCAAATGAGCATGAGCTGGCACTTTAAACTTTTACGACAAACACTCAGAGGCAATGAGTTACACAATATGTACATGGGTTATATGAGCAGGTTACCTTTTAGACTTATCACCTTGATTAAGTGCCACAAAAACTCAAACAGGAAGCGTAAATACAACATATTCCAATCTGAACAAAGTTTTAATACCCTTTTATAATGGCAGCTACTTAAACTTTATGCAGCTTTTAGTTATTATATAGAGCAAATATTTCAATTATATACCAATCAGGTATATTCACTCAATTACTAACCGTCCTAAATCGATTTGGCATATGGTGAGCTACTTGCCTGAGCGAATCAATACTAGGAAAAAAATTTTAATTTGGAAAAACACACTTTTTTTTTTTTTTATTCTGATTAAATTCAATATTTTTGAACGAAAGTAAAGAGTTTACAATGCATTTTATTATGAAATATAAAGCATGCTCATTTATGGACTCTTAGTAACACATAGAAAGCAAGTATAAGCGATTTTACTGTGTATAGGCGAAAAGCTGCGTCGCAAAAATCGGGAAATTACACTGATCAACAAAAAAAATCAAGTATTTAGTAGTTACTAGTCGTTGCCCTCACCAGGTTGAAACGTCTCACTTTTGTATTTAAATAATATAACAGATTTGAGATAACTAAATATCTCTCGGCTCTTGCATGCACCATGCGGGTAAATTAAAAAAACTAAAGCCCGATACAAATGTTTTTTTATCGATAACAAGCCTTTTAGCTAGCTAAGCTTAGTCTTCTTCGATAAGTTACAAATTTTTTTAAAATTCTGTACTGCTTTTTTTGCACTTCTTGCAGTCAGTGCCTTAAAAAAAATGCATGCAATGTAAATGTTATTGCATATAAAGGACTCGTAGAAGTATATAATTATGTATCTGCAAACTGCCAATGTCTTGAGCCATGCTGCCGTGTTGTGGTCTCCAAGGGATTTGCGCAGTCAAATGAAGAAGGGGCTGCTCCACACATGTGGGGGCGGGCATTGGAGCGATTGTAGTTGGGGGCGTGCTTACAATCAGCGTCTCAAGTGGTTACCAAGTAAGTAGCTGGTGTGCACGCCTCATCCCAGAACTTAGCTACTTTTGAAGACACTCAATAGAAAAAAACGAAAAAAAAAGGGTTCCTTAAAATGGCAGCAACATGTGTGTTTGTGTGTGTGTTTATCTATGTTTGTTTGAAAATTTATCAAGCGCGCTCAAGTAATGGATAGAATTTTTAATTATTTCCACTTTCCAAGCTGCGCTTCTTTCTGCTTACATACTTTGCTGCATACTTTAGCTGCCACTTACATACATATATGGAGTGTTGGTAATGGCACATTTCTTACATTACGCTGTTGCTAATTTGTTATGCGAAACATCTTTAGCATATTTATAGGGAAAATGAAATAATTAAAAGTTGCAAATACACCAGACAGATGAATGTTATTTGACTAGAGGGTTCAACTGTTGTGTAGTCTCAAGAATGGTAAAGTATATACATGTAGGTATTATACTTGAGTATACAATCAAGTTGGTTACTTAAAGACGGACTAAGCTACATCGGAAGAGTGAGTCAAGAAAATTGCTTGAAGTACTAACTTCTTTTGTGACTCAAATTTTGATTCAGACGCTCGAAAGCAGTCTCACATTACTTTTAGTCTTTTGTATATCGTATTGTATTGTATATCAATTAATCAAGCCTGTTGCGGTATGCGCTCCTATTGAATCAAGAACGGTTGTGTACCGGCTAGATGTAGTTATTGGCATATCCATATTTACGAATTTGAATTTGCATGAAAAGCAAGAGGAAGGTTAGGTTTGTTAAGCTGCTCGAATTCAGCCAAGATCATCCAGAGAGCGTGTGGAACATTATGATGGCTGATTTCGTAATTTCGCAGAAAGTACGGCAGTTATTCTCTGCTTGCTGAACCATCTTGACGGTTCAATAAAAAGAGCTAGGTCTGCTAAGGTCAGATTTGTCAGGCAGCCCAGATTTTCGAAGAAGGAAAGAAGTTCACGATAGCCGCACGTCAGGTGCTGCATTTTTATTGTATCTTCTCCTGATCTTGACAGCTGCGACAGTAATCGTAGTGGGGAACATGCATGCGCTCAATCATTTGGCCTTTGGTACAGGACCCCATTAAAACTCCTATCACCATCCTAATCCTGTTCTTGTGAAATGGCAGGAGTTAAAATGTTCGCTTGGGGTTATATCTTGGACAGTGTCCCATTCTCGTTATGTCTTGGTTCTATACCTCTGATTTTAAATATGACATCTTGAAGGGATTTCTTTATATTTGAAACCGCATGGGCAATTGGTAGAGCAGATCGGGCCGCTCTTTGTAGGCCTTGGAGGTAGTTTAGGTCCGATAATAGGTGTTTGGTGCCTTTCACTAAGACATTTTGCTTCTATACATCCTTCGAGTTGCGTTCCTCCCAGGGACGAAAAAGAGATTTCAAGGATCTTACATGTTTTAATAATCAACATCAGCAAAGTTTTCTGAGGGTTCACTCCGAGACCGTTCTGCTGCTCATCGTAGGGTGACGACTAAAAACCGTCATACTTCATACAGTTTTCTTAAAGATAAGAAGGAGGTTGCTAAAATTCTTTTCTTTTTTTTTTTTTGTAATTTATTGGCGATCAACCTACTTAAAACTAAGGCTATAATCGAATAGGTAAATGTAGTTAATCGCTACAAACTCTATAAAAATGTGATGTATGGCTACTAATTCTAAAATAAGTTATTTACAACATTAACAAAGAAAATTGTTTGCATGATTTTCAAAATTTTGGGAGACTAAATAATGCAAAATATAATATTATAAAATTCATTTCGGATTTTAGTGAGCTTTCCGGTATCTCAGATCCGAAGGATGCAGTCTTTCAAGTCTTTGCTAAAATCGAGAGTCAACAAATAGGTGAGAAGTATAACCACTTTGTGGAGTGCCCCTCGGAACCATCCTTCTTACCTTCTTACAGAATTCTGAGTTAATCACCTCTTTTGCTTCCTTTTACAATACTTTTTGAGCATTTTTTTAGTGTAAATTGTTGTTGTACACTTTGCTCTTTTATCACTTTGCCTTAATGCTAGGCAAAATGAGCACTTCAACCATCTGCGAGGAGCTGCAAGGATTCCTCTTTGACACAGGCAACGACCTAAGTTCCCTTACTCGGTTATTCTCCGGAGACTTCATCGAGTCATCGACTCTTTGACGCTAAGAACTACAAAATTTTTTGTCATCACCCTTTTTGTGGGATGGTGTACTCGACGTCGGGAGTGGTCTATTGACAAGAGCCTCACTATGACCTTTTATGTGGAAGGGTGTTTCTTTACTATCAGGGCTGCCGATGCTCCTAACTTAACTCTCAATCCACAACCAAAACGATTAAAATTTACAAATCTTATAGGTGTAAATATTTTAATACACATACATTTTTTAATTGGAAACATCTTATATACCGCATAGAAATATTAACAATCTGCCTACCAAAGGAATCCGCATTCCATGTATCCGCGCCTTAAAGTATTGTAACAAAGCTTAGAGCAAAAATTCCTTTTTTGTTGTTCTCATTGAACTTTTATTTATCCACGCTCAATCTTGTTTTCCCTCACACCTTTTGCGGTTCCAACAGCGAAGCTCCTAACTTATGTACTTGGACAGCTGCTGCTGTCGCCTAAGTGCGCCATACACACACTCGCAAATTTGCTTGTATTGGTGTGTGTGTGTGTGTGGGCTTGCTCATTTGTTACGCTTGGCAGCACTGCGCTATACTCCGCCTTCCGCCCTCGCCTACGCCCACATTATGGGCTGCACTTGCTCAGCGCTTGGCTCCGCCTTGTGCCACATTTGGTTTTACTTGGTTTCGGTTTTTCTTGTTCCTTCTGCTTTCTTGCTTGGATAGTCGCTACCCCCCACAATCGCTGTTTTCTAAGGACCATCCTTGAAGCTATTGTCTGGGCACAACGCTTGGCTGAATGCTAGACTGGCTGCTGGATGAGTTTGTTGCTATTCTGGATGCTTTGTCGGCTTCGTTGGTTTGCAGCTTAATTGGATGCCACAATGTGAAATAAATTGAGCAGAAAATTACTTTCGTATGGTACACGTTAATGCTCGCCAATCTAAACCACAGCGCGGCCATATGTAATGTATTATTGTAGGTAGAGTAGTATGTATTGTAGTATATACTCAGATCCAGCAAAAAACTATACTTGCCGCAGTTGGTGGTTGTTGCTACCATAATTTTACCTTTGCCAATTGTCCCGATTGTGTCGTAAAAAATCGTAGCTGACATTGTCCAAACGGTTGAGTTTTGCCACAAAGTGCTGCTTTTTAAACTGATATCTCCCTCAATTACTTTTGGCGCAAGGAACCTCTTTACGAAAAACAAAAATCAAGCTCATGTTGACTTTTTTCTTCGATTACACTAGTTTACACGAAAAGTGAACCTTCTCGAAAAAAAGTTTTTTTGGGTAATTTTGGGTCGAGAAACACGAAAATGGCAACCTCTTTTTTTCTTAAGCACCGTTTTCGAGAATTTTGTCGAAAAACATGTTTTTAAGGTAAGAATAAATGTTAACAAAATTTACTTAAAGTATATGTGATAAGTTTCAAATACATATATTTAGGTGTGTCCGACTTGTGGTCTCCGACATCTGGGTGTTCATACGGACGAACATAGCTCAATCGACATCAGAGGTTTTTATAAGCATTTTGGTATAAAGGACGGATGATTCTAGCTAGAGCGCTGGCTATCAAATAAAATGTTGCCTTATGTTGCTTACAAGCTTGACTTGGCAACCATAAATTAATCCAAAATTTCACTATGTACACACTGGCGATTTCTATTGTCCGATTGCCGTATAAGAACACTGCCGTTTAACTTAGGGTATTCACGCTTGCTGTTGAACTGAGGAATTGAAAAGTTAAACAAAAACTCAAAAGGCAAAAAAGTTCATCCCTTTCGGTAAGTTTGTGAGTTGAGTTTTTGTAAATTTAGGGTCTAAGGTGTTGATGCAGCTACTTAAAAGTAATAATATTTATTTCACTTAATTTAGCATGTAAAATGCACATTTCTTATAAATTTGATAAAAATTCACTATGATGCTCTTTAAACATTTAAAATGGCTACAAAATTCCAAATGTTGCAGTGTTGAAAATGTCACAGAGAGCGTATTTTTTAACACTTTCTCATCTGCATTGAGCAAGATTTGAGTTGAAAATCGAAACGAAGCCCTGTCCATTTAGTTGCAGTAAAAGTCCTTAACTTTGCAACTCCTCAACTCAGCAACAGCAAGCGTGAATACGCTAAGTAAATAACTGAAATTCAAAATCCAACTGACAGTTTCAAGAAAATAAGCAATATAATAACATATAGTAAATTATGCCCTACAAACTATTTTTCGTCCGATCGTTTCTAAGTGAGCTAGCTATATGATATAGTAAATCGATTTTAATAAAATTTTGTACTTTTGGTAACTTTAGGGGATCTCAGACGTTTCTTCGCTATGTTACATACATATATCAAAGAAATGCAGTATATGGATATATCGACTTGATTTATTCTGGTTTATTTCTTCCACCATCTACTATCCTTGGTTTTCTTTCGTTTCTTTCGCAGAAACTTGAAAATTATTAGTTGTTTATAACCCAAAATAATTATATTTCAGAACTTTTTAGGCAAATCTAGATGATTCTTGAAAGTTGAATTATTTTAAACTTTAAATAATAAGCATGTTGTAATTTTTATAATTTTATTAATATATTATTTAATTTAGTTTTTATGTGTTCTTTTTTTTATTAATAAGTTAGTGTGTGTGGTTTTTATGTTTTAAAACAAAGTTGCATTACAAAGAATTCATTTTGGTTTTTGCGCAAAAGTTTGATACATATATGTAATATTTGTATTAATTTTATTAAATTTCTTCATTTAAGTTTATTAGCTTTGGCTTTGGATCTTTACTAATTGTACACATATATTATTTATTTTTTGGTTTTTTTTTTATTTTTAAATTTTTGGTATACATCAATTAGTTTAATGACTTTATCATATAATTTTTATTTAAAAATGTTCTACTGGACATTTGTATATTAACCCAACATTAATACCAATCAAGTTAATTAAGATCTGCTGTTTATACATATTTAAATTTTAAATTCTATTCATTTGCAATGTACAGAATGAAACTTTTAAAGGTGTCAAGAAGTTCTAAGAACATTTTGCGATTAGGCTCTATGAGTTGAGAAATATTAATAAAGACGTTTGGTATTCTTACATAACCTTTGAAATTTTTAAGATTTTGCAAGCAACTTTGTGCGTACATTTACATTTATTCAGTGGATTCTTTTATTTTTTCAAAGATTCGGAAGACAGTGCGAAGAACAGCTAAATTTATGAAAAAAATTCAATGGGAAATCTAGATCAATACTCATATGAGAGTAAATACTTTATATATATGTAGGTATTTATGCTTACAAGCTAAACTTTTAGTTACTAGCCAAAAAAAAAATGCTTTATATTTATGTTTTAAGTGTCGTTAATTCATTAGTTTTGGTATAATTATATATGTTTATGAATTTATTAATATATATAAATATACATATATATTAGTATATATGATAGTTTCTTTAGCTTACATTGCACACATTTATACACATTTTTAGTACATACACGCATATCGAAGGACATGAAATGAACAGGAAACAAATTCACGAACATGGATTACGGCTTAGGAACTCATATACATCGGCTCTTCTCAACTTTACTTTTAGCTCTACAATTTCTATGGTACAGTTATGAAGTCAAAAATAATAATAAAAAAAATATGCTTCATCTGGTAGTTATCTATGGTATGACCCTATGCCCCTATTATTTAAATATATACTACATATAATATCTATAAGCATGTAATGTCGATAAGCCTATTTAGGTGCAGGAAATTTTGTAGTTCTAGTATCTTGTATGGAGTTATTGAATATCAAAGACTGTGTAGTTTTAGAGGCATTTCTAGTGTTAGATTTTTCTAGACCAGTATAATCTTTTGTTTTCTTAATTTTGTATGCCTTTTATTTGCAATTAACACTTAACTAGATTTAATTTGGTTTAAAATGTATTTTTTTTTTTTTTGGTTAAGCTTATTTAATATTTTCAATTTCGTTTATCAATTTGCTAGTTTTTCTCTTTTTCTCTTCTTCTTATTTTTTTAATGCTGATCTGGCTATAAACATTTGACTATATGTGTATATATATATATGCAGGCTGAGAGGTACCCAGCCCGACTGCATTTTTACCCCTCACAAAACTGCAACAATTTCTACTAAAAAAAAAACATCCCATAAGATCTACCTATTTACAAAAAATGTACAACTGCCACGCCCATTTAGCCATAAGAGTGCTGCTTCTCCTCCGTTCGCCCATCATCATGCTCGTAGCACTATAGAACAGCGGAGCCGCACCACAAAACCTGACCTCAATATGGCCGCCAAACGCTGCCCCCATTGTCAGTTGGGTTGTGGTGGCCACGATGGGCAGCAAGCGCAGCCACCTGACGATTCGTATTCCCATCTTCAATATTCCTCACCGATGCGCCACAGTTGCCGATCAGTGTCAAGTCCCCCGGATGCGCTACTCCGCCACCCGTCATTATATTATGCTGCTGTCTTACGCCCACATTGCTTATATGATCCATTACGCTCTGCAGCTCTCCATGCACGGAGGAGTTCGGGGATGCATGCGCGGGCAGCGTGTGTGAGTGAAAGCCATGCGCCGTCTGATTTGCCGCCGTATACAGCTGCGAGTACAGCAGACTGGCTGGCAGCACCGGATATAGCGAGCCATTGCAGCCAGCGCCCGTGGCGCCACCGGGTCCGCCGCCCACGCCTACGCCCGCACTGCTTCCATAGGCCGAGGCATGCTGCGCCTGATTCACTATGCCCGGAAAATTTTGATTGGCGCCCAGCATGGCGCCATTATTACCAGCGCCGCTGCCTGCGCCGGTAGTGGCGCCACTACCTCCACCCGCAGCTGCGCCACCGCCGCCACTGCCATTGTTGGCTCCAGCACCGGAACTGCCGCTGCCCAGGTTGGGCGTATTCGTGGACAGCAAATCCTCTTGAACCGGCGACTCAGCCTGAGAGGAATCACTCAGGCTACGCGGTCCGTTCTGGCTGGAATGCACATTGTAATCATTGCTGGCATTGGTGTGATAGCGCGGCACTAGTATGGAGTTGCCACCCGCGCCGCTGCCGGCACCCGCACTACTGCCAGCACCACCCGCGCCGCCGCCACTGCCAGCACTGCCACCATTTACTGTCGAGGATATGGACGTTTGCCCGCTGGTGCCCAGCAGGCTGTGATGTGTCATTTGTCCGCTGGTGGAGCCAACCAGACTGCTCAGATGCTGATCCAAATCGCTAGCCGTGGAATCCGGCAACACTGCAAGAGAATCGTAGAAAAAAAAAACTCAATAGAACCGTGTGTCAAAATAAAGTAAGCTGGAGCCACGTCAAGCCGACTTTACTCTTTCAGAACCACTAATCAACCAAGCTTTCTATATAGTTGACTGTCTTAGGCTATACGAGCAACTAGGTTCCATAAGCACAAACGTCATGGGTAGAAATGATTTCACTTGATTGGCGTGGCTTGAGAACTTAAATTCAGACTTACTTGGCACACAGTCACGATTAGTTGCACCGCCAAAGTCCTGATTGTTCGTCTGATCATTGGAGGAGCAGGTAAAGCCCAATGCCGGATTGTTAAACTGGGCGGATGTGGGCGTCGTGCAGGAAGATAATCCGCTGCTGGCCAAATATGGTGAATACGCCGAGGCAGCCGAACTATAACCCCAGTGTGTGTTGCTGGCACCTAAACCAAATTGGGACACATCTTTTGTTTGGTATTTTGGTATTTTTGAAGTGTTTTTTTTTGGTATTTTTTGTGATAAAATTGTGAGATTATGATAATGATTTATGGGATAAGGATGGCGTAGGCAAACGAGAGATGTGTACAAAGAAAACATGAAGAGAAGAAAAACGTATGTATGTAGTTAAAAACTAGCAAAAGATGCATAAGAAAAAAAAAGCAGCAAATTGATAAGCAAACACAGAAGACAAAAAAAGAAAAAAATACGATTAAGGATAACGAATGAAGGCAATTGAAGGTAAACTTGCAAGTTTAGCTAAAGCAGAAGTTTTCCTTTTTTTAAATGTTTTGACTGTCGCCGACTATGACATGAAGAATGTTGAGAGATGAAAAACTAATCAAAATATTCATACCAATTGTGGCGTCGTCTAGTCGGTATTATATTTGATATTTGGTAACTCGAACTAGGAGTGGAAACTTAAAATAGGCATTAGTCCCAATGGTTAAGCCTTAATGGCAATGCAAAAACATTAAACTCTCTTACAATTCAAAGCAAATAAAATGGACAAAAAATCCGATAGGTTTTAGTTCATCCTTAGAGTAGGATACACTGCACCCACTTTTTCCAAAAAATAAAATGTAATTTCTACCGCCGAATTTTAAATTGATACCTGCATGGAATAATGTGGAATAGCAATGCAGTGTGTTTGGAACACCGAAGTGATTCCATCGGAATGGCTAAGCTGTGTTATTTTCCCAGTTCATCAAAGGGGGGATAAAAGAGTATGTAGCAACTATCGCAGTATCTCGCTTTTAAATGTTGCATACAAGCTATTCACAAACGTTTTACACGAATGAATTTCGGAATACGCTGAAGAGATACCTGGCCAATACCAATGCGGTTTTCGTCGTGGCAAATGAACGACTGATCAATGCTTTTTACTTAGCCAAGTCTTTGAGAAATTCAGAGAGTTTGCACGAGACATTCACTGCCTCTTTATTGATTTTAAGCAGGCCTTTGACTCGCTGATGAGAGAAGCAATCCCATACATCTTACAAAGTCTAGGGATACCAGCGAAACTAGCAAGACTGGTGTGTGTAACTCTGACCAGAACTACTGCAAAAGTATTAATACAGGGCCAAATATCGGAGGCCTTCGCAGTAGAAACAGGGGTAAAGCAAGGTGATGCCCTTTCAACTGTAATATTCAATTTGATGATACACTTTGTAATAAAATATGGGAACAAAGTAAGAACCTCCCCCATTAATCAACGCAAATATGCGCCTTTGCTGATGATGTTGCAATATTAGCAACCAATAAAAGATATCGGGCTACATGTAAATGAGGTAAAAACAAAATATATGCTGCCTTGAAGCCTTTAACATCGGAGGCTTCTCATTCGAATCGGTGCAAAATTTTAAATACCTCGTAGTGTTATTCTCAAATACTGGCGACTCAGCAAGTGCGATAAGAAATCGAATAAATTCTTCAAATAAATGCTTCTTCTCACATATAAAAGTATTTCGCTCAAAACTTATATCTACAAGCACGAAGATACGTATGTATTAATTACTCATCCGGCCAGCATTAACGTACGGATGCGAGGTCTGGACCCTACGTTCCACCGATTGTAAACAGCTAGCAACGTTCGAGAGAAAAATTCAGCAAAGTATATTCGTCCCAACCTTGGAAGGAGACGTGTATAGAAGGAGATACAATTCAGAACTTGAAGAGCTGGCTAACCACGAAATAATTATACGTTACATAAAATCGCAACGTATAAGATGACTTGGGCATGTCCTGCGAATGAGCGATGAGAGCAAAAGAAAATTTTAAAAGGCCGGCAATACGGTCTCAGAGCGAGAGGTTGCCCTAAAAGCCGCTGGCTGGACGCAGTTGAGGGCGATCTCTACAAGATGAATGTCAGAAGTTATGAAGCCAAGGCACAGGATCGGGCGTTTTGGAGAGGCATTGTGATGGAAGCTTTGACCCACCAAGGGTTGTAATGCAAAATAGAAAGAGAGAGATGCAGTTGGTAGAGATTGGGGTCTAAGATTAACTCATTTTGTTATTCTCCCTACACATGTATCTATAGTATATAGAAATAGTGCGGTTAACACAACATTCTCCACATGACTCAAAATTAAGATATTCGCCTATACTGGTCTAATGAAGGACACGAATAATTGTAAATATATGCACAGGGTAGGATCAAAAGTCGTGGGACCGAATTTTTGAACAGCCAGCCAATGGAGCGCTGTAGGGCGGTCGGACCACCTGCTCGTGGTCGTGTGGAGCCTTCCGAAAAGACCAGTGGCCTGCCGGCAAGGGGAGAGTAAGCAAGCCGATTTCTGTGAACCTCTGTTAAAAGGTGTCGTCGCGATCAATGAGGAGGAGAAAAATCTTAAGCTGCGCTGCGCCATTAATTTTTGCTTCAAACTGAAACTATGAATGCCAGATTTTCGTAGACATGCTTGACAGGTTGCGCAAACGTCGATTATGTAGCGGACTACTTTTTCTTTCCTTGCCTCAAGGGAAACCATTGCATCTCCGTAGAAGACGTCCAAGACGTATTACCGTGCTATTCCGAGGAGTACTTTGTATTTTTCAGACCTACTCCTTTTTGATACTTCCATGCATATGAAATGCTTTTTCCAGATTCCCTTGATGCTGATTATGTTCTACATTTTCCAGTTCGGAGTGATATTTCAAATTATTATTGATGCAACTTTTGTGGAAAATTGTTAAAAAAATAATTGATGAAAATTCTCGCTTATTTTTTTGGGTAAAGTTTCAACTATGTCCTGCAATTCAAGTCACATATGTTGTCCCTATTAATAATCTCTAATGGCTGCAAGCAAATAAGGGCTTCTAATTATGATGGTCATTATCTATGCATAATCTGAGCATAAATAGCATCAACATTTTTTTTGTTGTTTGGAAAATAATGTTGCAAAATTTAGGGAATAAAACTGAAAGAGTACAAAAGGCAAATCCTAAACTGTTGGATACGCGTACGCCATGTTGCCAAAAATCTGAGCCCGCATAGTGGCAACCCTGCGCCCGTCTGCTTGGAACAAACCAGAATGTAGCGTATTCGGATCTAAAATGGCTAACTGGGCCGACTGCGCCGAATGGGCTGACTGACTGGTTTGGCCCGCTTGGTCTGGACCATGCACAGATAATTAGGCTTAATTAATAGCCCATTCGGAAATTATTAATTAGTTTTTATAGGCGCGGGCGCATTTTCGTAGCCGGATATTGATTTTGTGGTGGCTTTATTAATGCTATTGGCTTAAATGTTTCTACCTCCATTAATTACGTGGCTTTTGTGTACAGTTTGTGAGAGCGCAGTTTGTTGTTGTTGTTGTTGCTGTTGTTGTTGCTGTCGTAATGCTGATTGACTTTATTTTACGAATATTTTGGCGTGAATTATTAACAAGCCAAAGCGGGTTAATGTGGCTTGTCTTGTCAGCGATAGAATCGAGTCATGGTGCTCTGATTGACCCCAATCTACAAATTTTATTAGAACTTTGGCTACTTTGACCTGTGCATATGTAATTGTTGTTGTTTGCACTAAATTGTCCTTGTATTTCAATAAATAATAATAAAAACATGTTTTTTTTTTTTTTGTATAAGTTTACTCGTATATTTTTTTTTTTGTTTTGTGAAATTAATAAAATATATGCCAGTAATTAAGTCAAGCAGCGACTGTCAATAAAATTTGTTAATAAATAACTCACATTATTTTGCTTTTTGCATATTTACAATTAAATTATGGGTAATCAGTATCAACAGACGCTTTCAGTAATCATTATTTACTATACACACACATACAGACACACATGCGTGTACATTGTATATGCAATTTGTCATACAAATAGTGAATTTATGTGTGTGTGTGTGTGTGTATCTGTAACTACATAAAGTATCTGTGTGCTGCCTTTGGCAAATGTCAGGCTGTAAATTGTGAAATTTGCATTTTGATTTGTGCGAAAGCGCAAATTTCTGGCCTAGACGATGAATAAATTGGCATTTATTGGCAGGCAATTTGTGCGTTGATTGAGTTCCATTTTATGAATTTTTTTATTTTTTTATTTATTGATAGCATTATTATTATTTTATATACATATATATATGTATATTTTATTATTTATTTTGGTATTTTTAAGTGCAGTATTATGTTATAGTTGTTGTCATGCGCATGTTGTTGGTCTTTTATAGTGGTTAGAGATATACGAGTTGGTTAAACTCATAAAGTTGCATTGAGGAGATGGCAGTTGAAAAAAATGAACTACAGTCATTGTTAGTCAAAGACGATTTTATACATTTTAATATTTAAATTACTCTTAACGAATTGAAGCTACATATCGCACTCCTGAATGTCATCATAAAAATAAAATGCTTCTTGTACAAAACAGAAGCAGGTATCTCTTTAAGATAAATTATTACAAAGGCCTTCAATTCGTCAGGCTTTTCAAAGCGACAGATAGTATAGTTTACGAGTAGAGCTCAAGACTGAATGATGCGAACTGTGTCTATTCTATATGCTAGTTCTGGAAAACTCTACTGATCTGCAGTGACTCCATGAGTGCACATGGTCCTCAAAGAATCCCTCCACACAAAAGTCAATGATAGCCAGATGAGTCAGAACACTATGGTTGATCATGGATCGGTAGCACAGATTTCCATCTTTCGGTAAACTTTCTGCAGTTGTTGTGGCACAATGCTATATTTTTAAAAATGGTTTAATGTGCTCTATTTGATTTGGCTTAGGCGGCCATTTTGTTTTCAAGAAGTTCCAAATTAGTTGAGAAATTAACCACTGTATATTCTAACCAGAAGACAAATAGTGCAACACTGCTCTAATGAATAACTTATTTATACAGGATTTGGCTTTATTTAACCTATAGATACATACAAATATTGAAATCCAATGTAAAATTTTAATTAAAACATCCAGAAAATACTATCATTGCCTATGGCTCTGGCTTTGAATACAAAGCATCATTCATTTATTTAACTTGCTTCGAGCATTTTAGTTATGCACTTTTTTTTGCTTTTTTTCAAATGTTTTTTGTAATACCATTAATTGACAATTTAAAACAACACATCAAATTTAATATAAATTTAAAAATGCGCAATCAAATTTAATACACTTGGACAATTCGAAAGCCCCGCCTTACTACCACTTAACCCGGACGTACTTATAGCTAGCCGCAAGCGTATTTTAAATTATTGATTTTTTGCTAAATTTATTGCTTGTGTCAAATACTATTGTATGGCGGCCATAACTAGCCAGCGATTTAAATATTTACTGCCATTATTTATATACATTTTTTTCGTAGATTTTAATTTGAAACATAATTTGTGTAGATGAATGCTGATTTACATACACAATGTCATAAAATGTGGCGACAAACGCACAGACAAATTCAAACGCACACGCATGCCATGTTGCATTTTTTAGGCGCCATTTTGTTTTTTTGCTTTCTGTTTTGTTGTTTGGTCACACTTTTTGCACGCTCCACCAACATTTGACCGACGTTTATTTGTTTGTATAGTAAACTTTGGTTAAATCAAGTGGCCAAACATTTAAATGCAACAACAATGCCGAACAAATATCTGGACAATCCCTCCTCCGCTCCCCCCATCACCTAACTGAATGGCAAGGTGGCCAACAAATTTACCGCATTCAAATGGTCACGACAACAACAATAACAACAAAACGTACACGCACACCCACACATGCACATACATACATTTTTTTTTTGATAAAAGCAAAACTTTTACTTTGAAATAAAAGCAGTTAATATATTAATGTCTGTGAACTGTGTTCAAAACCAAAAAAAAACATTGCCTACTTTTAGGGACATATTTACAAATAGAGTGTTGTCTAGGGGAGACTCAAAAGTTTCTGAATTTTTTCAACACTACATTTCGGATGAGTAAATAAAGTAGTACATAGGCAGCCATTTCTCAACATTAAATAAAGTTGCTTTTTCACACTCGATATTTTAGCTCCTTCTCAAAAAGTAATCTTTCAAAAATGACCATGGGACTGCACCAACCTGAACTAATATATAAAATACGTAAATCGTATGGGAACAAAAAATTGGTATCTTAGCTATACAAAATTCTTTAAACAGTTTTTTTTTTGTTCAACAAAATCTTCTGAGATATTCGACATTTTCACTGAACAATGCCAACTCCAATTAAAGACTTTAGCGATGTTACTTTGTCCTTTCATAGGAATTTTTTTTTTTTTATTATGTGTTACAAGAAGCTCAAAATTTACAATCAATCTGTACGATAAGCTTTTTATAGTTCAGTTCTCCATCTAAAGTTAACTCTTACTCAAAAATACCAAAGTCCTTCCCTACAGTCCTGAAGTTATTCATACAATAATTGACGTACTGTCCCCTGCGGAACAACGCTTCATCTGCAAATTTTTCCAACAAAAGTAAACGGTTGTTGTAGTTATAAATATACATACTTTTTATAACAGTCAGGAACATCTCAACAACTAGGCACTGAATTAAAGACGGTCACTCCCAAATGTACGTATTCGATCTATCGTAACAAATCGGCTGCAAAGTCCGTAGGATGACACACACGCTGTGCCCGCATTATTTTTGAAAAGTACCAACATTTTTAACAAAACCCTTGAAAATTTTATGACAATCGTATATTAAGTCACAAGTTACATTGGTTTTAGTTACGCTTTTTGTGCGACTTAAAAAAAAAGGGGTTTTTGATGGACCAAACACCGTTCAAGCCAAAGCTTTGCTTGATATGTGTTATTCGGACTCGGCTCCATTGAGAAAAATGGGGGAGAAGTGGTTGGCTAGTATTAAAGGGCACCGCACAGATACCGATAATGAACCACGAACTGAGCGTCAAAACTTGATGGTTACACCGGAAAACAACACAATCGTTTTAACGAAACGAAAAGTTAAGTTGAATGATTTAGCTGACACTCATAAGATTTGAGAGACTTTGTTTTGCATAAACTTTTGCCCATGAAAAATCTGCACGAATTATACTTCGATTTGCTTTCTTCAGATTTAAACCACAGCGACTGATACCTGTTCGCAAGACTCAAAAAAATGCTCGCTGGAGAAGGATCTAGTTCGGATAACCAAGTGAAAGTCACCTATTCTGAGGGCCTCGACAAATCGATCTACCAAAAAGGTATTGGATACAATTTCCCAGATTCTATCGCTCTCGAACGAATCTATGTTGATGAATAAAGTAAAATTTAGGCAAAAAAAAATGTTTTTATAAGTTATACTACGGACTTTTCAGCCGATGTGTTATATAAATATTTGATTTCTGTTCTAGTTTTTTCCATTCTGCCAACAACAACAACAACTTTTAACTGGTGACCACAGCGATTTTTGTTTCAAATTGAGTTAAGTTTTTTATTATTTTTATTTTTTTGTTTTTTCGCTTATGTTTTGTATTTAACCCCAACTAATCGTTTTGTGTGATTTTGTGTGGTTGAATTTAAAGCCCACACGTTGGCTACACCGCAACCTCATACCCAACACCACAATCTGCATTATCATCCAGCCAACGAATTATCAAGTAAAAGTAGGGAAATTCAGGGCAACATCGAAAAAATAACTAAAAAAGGGAATTTTCTACTCGGCTAAAATATGTATATTTGTGAAAATGCAACGGGCAAAAGTAATTCGTTTTTATGAAGAAATAGTACTCAGATATCAAACATTGGTTGAAAACATGAAAAGCTAGAGCCCTGTACCTTTTATATATATATATTATTTATTACTTTAATAAAGGTTAATTATCCGTACGTTTAAGTGGAAAGGGTATATTAAGTAATATGCGTGTGTATGAACGCCTAGATCTCAGAGAGGATAGAGATAATTTTTTCACAGGAAACCGGCTTATTTTGTTTTTTTTTCGATATCGGCGTTAAAAATATTTAAAGTTTCCATACGGTTTACTTTATCATACAACCCTCATAAGGATTACGTAATCTAATTTGGCATTTCGAAACTCGCTTAAGTATTTCATACGATCGATGGGTTGTTAAAATGTGTTAAAAGCATAATCAAAAGTTTTTTTATGGCGTATCTTAGCAGAGATCTATTTATTTATTGTTTTGTTTACGGTAATGCTACAGAGTATCTCAAAGAGACTTACATATTGTTTAAATGCCGTTTTGCAATTTCAATGACTTGGATTTATTTTAAGAGAACAATAGGACTCAAATGGGGTATGTCCCCTCTGGTGGTCCGATGGCTGTATACCGCCATAGTAAGACCCATACTTTTGTATGGCGTATCCATCTGGTGGCCAGCTCTCATAACTAAATCAAAACTTAAAGCACTAAATAAGGTGCAAAGAATGGCACAATTAAATATCACAGGTGCCCTAAAAACACCTTCGAGTGATGCGCTCAATGCCATCACAAACATACCAGCCATCTTTTTAATGGCAAAAGAAATTGCCATTTTAACTGCGAGACGCCTAAAGGATGCCAAATGCTGGGCGGTCTTGGGATATGGACACTCGTCCATTCTAAAAGAGGACACAAGTGTGTCTATTACTGATTATTGTATACCTATAGAGTATACCTCAACGCTTTTCACCACCACTATTCCTTCTAGGGAATCGTGGTTGGAAAGTCAACCAGGTCAAGGGGACTGCCTTAGCTTCTTTACGGATGGCTCCAAGCTCAACAGCCAAGTTGGGGGCGGGGTCTTTTCGGAGCATCTAAATATTCGGCAGTCCTTCCGAATTACGGACCACTGCAGTGTTTTTCAAGCAGAGATCATTGCCATAAATGAGGCTCTTACCTGCTTACACAACACCGGGTTAGAAAACTGTGCAATAAATATATACTCAGATAGCCAAGCAGCCATATAATCACTTCAAGCGCTCTCCTCTAACTCAACGACAGTCAACAACTGCCGCAGATCTATTCAAGAGATGGCAAAGCAGTTTGTTATTAGCCTCATTTGGGTGTCAGGGCACCAAAATATTACAGGCAACGACCACTACCCTTCTACCGGATAAGAAGGATATCCGTGCGCCGTTGGCCTCTTTCAAGCTACAAGTAAGGGAAAAATTCAGTTCCCATGCCCAAAGAATGTGGAACGATACACCTCATTGTAGACTCAGTCGCCAAATATGGCCAAATATAGACGCAAAACACTCCTCCAAACTTTGCGGACTAAATCGATCACAGTACTCGGCGGTTGTCAGAGAGATCACCGGACACTGGCTTGTCGGTGTACATGCAGCCAGACTAAATGTTCCGAACAATGACTTTTGCAGAAGCTGCAAAGATGAGGAAGAGGTAGAATCGGTAGAGCATTTCTTCTGTTCCTGCGAAGCTCTGAGCAGACGTAGGAAAAAGTATTTGGGAAACTATTTCCCCGACAATCTAGCAGAGCTAGCAACTATTTTCTCTAGGAAGATTGCAGGCTACATTGCAGCAACAGACTGGGGCTCCTTCTAAGTTTTTCATAAAGAAAAAAGGGTAAAAGTAACAGAGATCCGTGCGGTAGCACTACGCGGATCTCTCAAGGCCTAAGTGCACTGGTCTAAGCCAGCGGCCGCTTCAACCTAACCTAACCTGGATTTATTTTTACATTATTCCCGTCTACTAATGATTTCTTAATAGAAATGAACTACATTTATTTTTTGATGGGCTACACGTTATAGTAAAAACGTTGATGCTCGAAGCTTAAAGATTAACTATAAAAATGTGTATATAAATATAGAAATAGGAACATATGATATCTATTAAGGATTAAGTTTAACTCATCAAACGGCTTTTTAATTTGAAAAACATGAGGGAAAAGTAGAGGAAAATATTTTAAATTCCAAAAGAAAGGCTTAGCCAAAACAATTTTTTTGGAAAGCTTAAAAAAGTTAACTCAAGAACAATAAAAATAAAAATAAATAATCAAAAAATATGGTATACCATTATGAAAACATGATTTTTATGCGTTGATGCAGTTTAGTATTAACTTATTGTTGCCTCTTATATTATATACATTCAACTTTGATACTTACTCTGACAATTGCCAATTGGTGGCATACGAAAGCCCGACAATGGATCCGTGGAGAAATGGAAAGGCCTTTGACCAAAGGCGAAATGAAATTGCTGTTGTTGCCCTAAAAGGGATAACACTAAGTTTTTTTCAGTTTAATTATCTGTCCTTAACTAAATGAGTTTTTTGTATGTGTATTAATGGGTTTTGTCTATGTACATATGTTGGGTGTAAATATCTGTGTGTGTGTGTGTGAGTGTCAGTCAATATTTTGCATAAGTTTAAAGCGTTTTCGTGTTTAATTTGGTTTGGAGCAAAGACAATGGAACAACTAAAAACTGTCGAAATCGCATGAAAAGTGAAAATGACAATGCAAAAACTTTTGGACACACTCCCCCACATATAGTATGTATGTATCTACCATATAATATTGAAGAACGAGTAGTTCGTAAACTAAACGGCTTGAAGATTGTATTCATTAAAAAATAATAACCCTTTGTCTGATGTTGGCAATGGCAGCAATGGCGGCCTAAGCCGAGCTGCCATTTATATAATATTCATGGCTATCAATGAGCAGCTGTGTGCGTGCATGTAGTGTGCTGTTGTATGTGTGTATGCCAGTATCTACACTGCACGGTGTTTATTAGGTTTGTGCAAATCTACGTCTACTCGAGCCAGCCCCCCCATTCCAAATAATTGTATATCCTATAAATATATTCGGTCCATAAATGTGGTTTAATACCCGCAATATGAGAATATTTTAGAGGTTAGAGTTAAAAAAAACCATCCACAAGAGTATCTGAGCTGGTGGTACAGTATGGCCCTCAAATCTTAAAGTAACCTCATAATTAAATGGTACAGGGTATCTCAAATTCGGCCGCGCTCAACTTCCAAATCTTTTGCATTCTCTATCTTGCTGATTCAAGTCCTTCCTATATATCTCTAACTTTACCGCTGGCTCTGTGTGGATTTGCGTCTGTACCAAAAAGCAAGCTATATAAATCATTTTATGGATTGTGTTGCAGCCAAAACACGAAGCAACAGTAACTAACAGAAGTCCTTACAACAATAGCCGGAACAAGAACCAGTATGAAATTCTACATACAAGCTTATATACAGTACATACATATAGTCGAGGCATTTGTCGAGCCATCTGTCTAAGCTGAGCAGTCTTAACATATGCAAAGTAAAATATTTGCATCCTTATAAATATGTATTTGGAGCTTTAGAGTGTGTGTATCTGTGTATGTATAGCGGACAAGCACTATTGCCTAATGAATATTCCTTAAAGATGAATTGCAGCAGCATATTGCTCACTCACACACACACACACAGATATATCTTCAATCAGGTCTGAACCAAAGAATTGCCATCCTTTGTTGTTATTGTTGTCCATTGTATTACACAGAAATGACAATTTATCTATTTGGCAACTAATAAATTGTTTTTGCATCTTACAGCCAAAATCCCATTCTCGTTAACTCAATGTAAGAAGTGAGGAAGGTAAATGAGCCAAAAGAGCCGGGCAAATGGAATACGCCAAATTGAAGCTGTCTGCAAATAGTTAACTCCAAACCTATGTGACGAGGGCAGGCCTAGGAAATTATATTTATATCAGTCAGGAGGCTATAGTTAGGCAGTCGGATACCCTGCAACCAATTTTCACAAAAAAATTTATTATATGCTTCAAAATTTGCATTGATACAAGAAAAATTTAAGCAAAATTGCGTAAGTTAATGAAGTTTTGTTTATATCTTCTGACATTTTTATTAGATCTTAAATACTTTTGCAGCATCTAGGTATTTATTCGGAAGGATAGGTGAAAAAACAAACGGACATGTCCATATGTCGAACGTGACTGCTAGAAGAATTCAAAGTTAAATGTAAAGAAAATTTAATTAAATCTAAATTCAACTGAGAGCTCTTGGGGAGTACTACGATTGGTTTTAACTTATAGTCCCGGTAAAACAACAACTCCATTTGAAAGCATTATTTGATGGATCTGATGGGCCATGTCGAACGTGACAGGAGAAAATGCCCTAAAGCAAAGAAAAAATTTAACGTAATTGCTGATACCATTGTTTGTCTTCAATTTTTTTTTTATTACTTATGCTTAAAGAATACCTATTTTATCAATAAATACCATGTGAACCAAAAATTACCGAAATAATGAAAGTGGTTTTCTCGAAGCCAAATTTTATTGTTTCTCCATTATATCTTAAAAAAAAAATATACTTTTATAATGATGAAATTTATTGGGTCGGGTGTTTTTTTTTTCGAAATGACCATTGCTCAATCGCTAACCCCCCTTTTGTCTGTTAGATACATTGCAGTATAGGATTCAGTTAAGGAGCATGTTACTATAACGGTGGCTTCAAGCACTCCATACTACTACATAGTACCAACTTTGTTGTAATAAAATTGGATTGATATCTACATTATTAGGTAAAGTTGTAATCTTTGAGAGTTGAGTGAAAATAGAGGTCAGCATCAAAGAACTGAGTCTAAGAGAAAACTTAAACAATAGGAAGGACAAGGCTAAATCAATTTCATTTGTCATCTGGATTATTTGGATATTAGGGTTGTCTTAGACACAAAAATTATTTGAACCAAATTAATACTTAATTCGTATTCCTCAACTATGCATTTTTGCATTCAAAGCGTTTGACTTTTAAAAAGAAAAGAAACAGCATATAATTGTAACGCTCTGCAGTTATGTATTTATGTATAGTATGTTTATATAATGTAAGTACATGGCTGTGTATGTGTATTTGTTTGAGCCTTCAGTTGCTTGTCAAACTTTTAGTAAAAATAGATAAATAAAATATTCTAGTCATATCTATCAAACATAGAGTATTTGTTGCGTGCAATTTTGACAAACAATCACAATTTGGCAGTATTTATTAATATGTATGTACAATTTTACGGTTATGCTAAAGAATACTTACTGGTTTTGGAGCGAGGTTCACGTGGCCCATCGACAGTCACCTTGATGGCCTTGTTATAGGTGGCTATATGCGGTGGATTCGTTGACACGGTGATTGTTAATGTGAAACTTTTGCCTGCAAGTAAAAATAAGATATATACACATACACATATACATATATATATATATATAAAGTTTATAATAATTTACTCTTAAATACTTTTCTGTAAATGTTTGCCAGACATGCGAATGACATTTTCTGGCCTCATATTACGTGTGGAAATTTATGTGCCTGACATTTGTCACATCGTAAAAGGGAAATGGAAAGGAAAATATAAGAAGAAGTAGAATAAAAAAACAAAAAACAAAAACAAGAAGAAAACATAATGCTGGCCATAAAATAATAATGTTTTCAGAGTTGGCAACTGACACCAATAAGTTTTGTACACATATACCATATACAGTAGCATAAAAGCTTAATTCTAGGCAAGTAAAAATTAATTACATTCAAATGCATGATGTTGTCTTTTATTTTGTGCGACAAAAAGATTTATTTCACTTGTGCCGCAGTTTTCTTTTAATTAACTTGTTACGCCCCCCAAAAACTTCTCCGCCCCTACCCGCTAGTTATTATGTACAACAAATCAAGGCTGTGGAAGTTTCTTTTGTCATGCTCAAGTGTTGCCAAGACCGCCTTGCGACTAAGTTGCTTTTCAATTAAAAGCACGCACACCCACAGACTGTCTATGACAACGCGGCGTATGTGTAATGCAGACATGACAGAAAAATAAGTAAGCATCCCGTATAGTATAGCGGGGGGTAGTCAGAGTGGGTAGTCAATTGCAAGGCCAAGACGTTTGCTGCTTTTTAAGTTGACAAACAAAGCGTAAATCATTTCAGCACATACAAATAAACCGCCGACGCACACAGATACATAAATACATACATATATATTTTATATGTATATGTACATATATATACACAAGGCTTACACATGTTGAGGGTACAGTTCAGTGGGCCTGACAACGCCACCTAGACGCCGTTATCAACACTACCCTCGGCCAACCCGCCCTTCGACCCACCTTGGATTGACATAAAAAATGAACTTAGTCTTAAGTCTGTTTGCTCAAGTGGTGGGCTCAATTTTGTCCTTTGCCCTTGTCTTCGATATAACATGGTCTGTCTAGAAATTGCGATTTTGGGAGTTCATCCGGATTCTTCCTTTGAGTATGATGTGGAAATGCTTTACACGTTGAGCCAACACTTTTTGCCACTAAAAGCGAAAAGTGCAGTTCATTGTTTTGCAATTTGGTAAGAGAACTTGAGCGGGATTGGGTGTTTTTTTTTTTTTTGCTTTTGTTTGTTCACACCACAATAGGTTTCTGTTGACATCAATTTTGGATTGCGCTTGGCCTGTTCTGGGAGCTGTTGCTGGGAACATAATGAGTAATTTAAGGGATTTTAAATCGTTGCAACATGTTAGAAACATTTTGTTTTACGTAAGGGCTAACGTTATGCATGTTAGCCACCTTAAACTGCTTCGCCAACCTTTGACAACCTTTGACATTGCCAAAGGTCGATTACGATTCATGTCACAGCCAAAACTGAAAAACATTGAAAATTTTGAAAAAAATTTAACTAAGCTAACATCACATCTCGACTTAAGCATACCCTTCACTTTCCTTAATTTCAATAATGACTGGAGAGAGAAGGAGTCTAAATTTGATAAATTTTTGCCTAAATCTCTTAAAATTACACTAGTTAACAGCAAAATGTATCCTCAACTTGCTACCTTATTAAAATGGCATGCTTAAACCGAAAATGCAGTCAAAAAAAAATTTTCATGAAACGGATTTTGGGATATTGCGTAAAAATCTTTTTTCGAAATTTATATCTATGGTTGTCCTTTTTACTAAACTGTAGATAATTACCCATCGATTATATTTGAAACATCATTTTGTAAAATATACGGTTCGGTGGTTTGGTCGCTATATATGCATTCATAAGAAAATTTTCGTAATTTTCAAAAATACGTTAAAGACGAAAAACGAAGACTAAGCACTAGTTACGTGGAAAGGCTACATAATCATTCGAATGTTTTGGCAATAGGCCTCTTGGATGATAGCGATACAACAAGAAGATTAAAACGCAATCATGTCCTAGATTTACGATTTTCAAATTGAGTTTCAAACATAGTTAAAATAGTTATTACTCATTGGAGTTTAACTATTTTCTCTGCTAAATTGTAATTTCCAAAACATTTACTTATTGTCCAAGTGATGATTGTAGGTAAATAATTTATACTAAAAAAAAAAAAAATTTACAGAAAATTTTTGATAAAAATTCTAAATTAAAAAAAAAATTGTACATACAGTTTTATTCCTGGCTCGTAAATTTATTTTATTTTCTTGATGCCGGGGTTACATTATATACCTTCCCTAGAGGTGTTTCAGGAGACCTCGAAAAGAAACCAAATGTTTTAGATGGATAGTTCGAATTCCGTGCCACCATCTGTCGTCATTGTTGAAATGATTACGTGCTCCGGAAAACGAATTATTTTTTGTCGATAACTTCACATTTTCCCTTTTTATTTTCGATAAATTCTTATATATCCCATATTTTCTGCGATAAAATCTCATTTTGTGTTGGCGTGAAATTATTTTTGTTTGGTACGCAACAGCTGACGAACTTCAGCATGATTGCCACAGCTCCGCACCTTTATATCACTTTACATTGTTCACATTTTATTTTCATTGACATATTGCTGGTACTTTGTTATTCTGTCTTTTAAATAAAATTGCACAAAAATTTTACTTAAGCAACAATATTTATTGAAATTTAACACGACTTAAGTATTTTTGTTAAACATTTTCTTTTTGTAACGCGGGAACCCTGTCGTCATGTGTTCGTGTATGATACATATACATACACAAACAAGCAAAAATTCCTTTTGCACAACGAATGTTAATTTTTTGGTTGAGTCAGAAAAAAAACTTCAACTTGAAATTGGCATTAATAGTTAGTTAGTTATTTGTTTTATTTATATAATAAATAAATAATAAAAACTTAGAAAATCATAGAATATTTAAAAAATTATTTAAGTACAAATTCTTTTTTAAAACCTTTTTTGGTGATTCGTTTTAATTCCTCTTGCAACAAAAGACTCGTTTACAAACCACATGAAAAATTCATTTTGGTGGCATTGGGAGCACCAAACATTCGTTTTCAAAACGAATCCGAATAAAAAGTTCGGATTCATTTTCCGCAGCACGGCCAATAACACTAGTTTACCCTAAAAAACACTTTTATACGAAGGTTCACTCGATGACCCTTAAATTTAAGCTAGTGTAACTCGGGAAAAATTCACATTTAATTGCATTAGGGACTTAATCTGCTAGTATTCCAATGGAAAAGCAGAATCTGCTTATGAAAATTGGAATATTGAAAACAGTGACAAGACAAATTGTAAGTGGCAATCCATAACAGACGATTCCAAATAATAAGCACATGGAATAAGAAACATAGCAAACATATTATATTGTATGTATTATGTTTACATAGAAATGTATTGCCCAAGAAGCCTAAGGCCCCAACAGCCAGCGCTTCAAGCTCCTGTATTAGTTTTTAGTTTACTTAAATCCTATTCTATAATAAAAAAAAAAAAAAAATTTATTAGGATGAATACTTATATATAATTTGATTGGAACTAATTGACGTGGTCAACACCAACTCTTGCCATTAAAAGGAACAGGGGCTCACATAATAAATTCTCTTTAAACCAGCCAAATAAGGAATTAACATATTGTGGGCCTGCGACTCCAACACATTATATTCCCCAATAAATCAATAAACATTGTTCGAGACGTGGATCAGAGAGAGTATCTTTTAAGCATCAGGCCTGTGGCGTTGTTGTCAACAATGTATGACAAAATGTATATATCAGGATCTTGCAAAAAGCCGGAAATTATCGTGTATTGTATTTTAGAAGATCCAGGTAAGGACCATTGTCATCCCCAAATTTTGGTTAAATCAAAAATTGCACTAAGTTTTGGAAGGCTTCCAATACGAGTTGCCATTGAATAAATTTTAGATTTGTACGCTTCAAAATTTCTAAGAAAATGAAAGAACATTTGTCTATCTATATGTTCGGCTGACATTGAAAATAGTGAAGGTGATTTTCTAGGAAAAGGGACCTAATGATTGAAATGCACGCTAAGTTTGCATCAAATGCAATAGTCCAATTATAAAGTTAAAGCAATTCAAAATTCCGAAAAAATTCAAGTTTTTAATATAGCCCATCCGGGTGGGTTAAGGTAATCAATTCATGAATATAAAAAGATAAAGCATTACAAAAATGGGTTGACTAAAAGTAAGTAAAACCGCAATACCTGTGGGTACAGGCAACAGCTTATATATTGTAGTATATAATAGATAAAGTTCAATAGGAGATAGATTTAAATATTAAGCGCAGCTGTATCATCTTTACGAAATTATCCATAAGCTGGGAGCCCTAATTGTGATAATATTTCAAAGCTTTACATTTTCATATTGTCAACAATTTGAATTCAATCAATAATTCATAGTACCATTTTTTTTTTATTTAAAGTAAACAATGACCAAAATTACATTAGAGTGGAATGAAAATAAATTGCCAAAAACAAAAGCAAAAGTAAAAGCAATGAAAACCGAAAAAACCACAAAATGCGTTTTGGTGTCGAACGACTTACTGGCTGGCTTAGAAAGCTTTCAAGAGCTTAGCAAAGGTTAAGTAAAATTTGGCAGCCATTTTAAAATACTGTTTGCACTTGGCTTATACCAACAACCAACGACCAACAACGACAATAACAACAATGGTGTGAAAAAAGCCAAAGCAAAAGATATCTACGAAAAATAAGAAAATATGACAATCAGCGCAAATATTTGTCAAGTTGTTTGGTTAGGTTTGTATATGTGTATGTACATATATTATATACAATCTTTGGAATGGGATCGAAAGCAATGCAAACAAATTGAGTGGCAACAAAAATTTAATTGCAAATAATCCGCAAATTGTAAATTTTAAGCCACGAAAACGATTATGAGACTCACGCAGACACACATGAGTTACTAAGACTCTGAGCTACATGTGTATCTATGTGCGTGTTAGCAAATAAGACACGTGCGTGTGTGGGTCTCATTGTTGTCATTGTATGTATTTGGCATGCCTGAGACTCATTGTGATTTGTAACCCAGCCGCAAGTATTGACAGACACATGTGCCCTACTTCACTTTGTCTTATGCCACAGTGGAGTCCCGAACCCAAACTGAATCCGCCCCACGCTTCCCCGCCTCCTAGCCAACAAATACGCAACCAATCAAGCATTAGGCACGTGTGTGAGTGTGTGTGTGTAGTCGTAGCAGTACGTACGCCTTTCATTACCCAATTGATTTATGACGCTTGCCTTGTAAATTGCCAAGGATTTGCAGCAAGGATTTCAGTTATTTGTCAACAGCTTTTGATTTTAATGTTGCACGGCATCCAGGCATTCATTCCATCAAAGATGTCTCTATTCGTGCTGCTTGGTAACCAACACACCTATACACACACTGCAACACGCGCACTAACACTAGTGCAAACAAATGCCACTAGTCAAATATAGTTTATATGTATCGCAGTTATATATAATATATTTTGTGATACCATCACTAATCCGGAATTAAGGAAAGGACGAAAAAAACGTTAAGCAAGTTCCGCTATCAATTTGACAGAGGTATTCCATTTATTTATCGATTGATCATCGATAACTTAAAGATTAGCTTAAAGAAATATCTTCAAGATTGAGCCATCTTTCTATTCCGCCAGCACAAAATTAAGCAAAACTTTCTCATACAGGCACATATAGATTTTAAAATTAAAAAACAAATAATTTTTAAATATAACTTACAATTTTTAATCTAACGTCTGTACTTCTTTACTCGTTCACTTCATATTATTAAACTAGGAACATCATTATTTCTTTTACACTAAGTTTATCGCTCGTCTAAATGACGACGACCGTTTTGAAATCTTATTATTTATTATAAAAAAAAGTGGCGGTAGGCGAAAGCGCAAGTATAGTATTCAAGTCCAAACTCCTCGTATGCAGTATACAAGTAGGGTGCAAAATCGGACAGATGGAGATTATGATAAGCTTCTTCTCCTTCTTTTATTTGGCGCCAAATTCAAAAGCTTACGATTCTTAAAAAATATTATATTATTATAATGGCACGTTTATTTTGAAAAATAAATTGACAAGGAACACAATTTTAGAGATTTTTTATTTTAAATAAAACAAGTGCAACCTTTGTCATTCTTAGTTTCGAACAACAAGGTGAGTAACTAAAAATATTTGTTCCAAAGCTCTATTATTGCTGGTCAATGCGCCGACTCATCGGGTAGAGTAAAGCGATCCATTCGAAAAACTTTTCTTTAAAAGTTTTGGTGCAACATAAAAGTTTTTTATTTCCATCTTTTCTATTTTAATATGGATTTTTTGTTCGTCGAGAAACTAAAAAAAAATTATTTTTTTATTTTAATCCATCCATTGTTGACAGAATTCTGTAAATAGTTTAATGTACAAAGAGTTTTTAAAATAAATAGTTTAAGGTAAAAACATAAAAATTTCTAGAATATTTGTTCATCCAAAGAATTGAAAAATTTGTAAAAAATATGAAACGGATACAGTTCATGCCCGAGGTGAAACCCTATGTCCTGCTTCTCGATAAAAGGTTCAAGACAGCTTTTATCAAGCAGGAATGAGAAGGTTCACTTAAGAATATATGAGCCAAATTATTGTTTTTGGAACATAATATTCTATACGGCTTATGCAAAGCATAGTTGGTAATGCATCTCTTAAGAGATGGGAAGCGTTTAGGAACGTTAAACATAAGTTGGCCAAACAAAAACAGGGGAATCAATGCAACCAGCTATTAATTTATGCAAAAAAAAATATTAAGGGCAGTCCTACAATTTTCCAATGAAGGAAGATCAATTAGGAGAAGAAGAGCCAACTTAGAAGAGATTGCAGACTTTTGGTGGGCTTACTCACTGGTCATTGCTTGACAGCAACTCACGCAAGGAAGGTAGGTATTACCAACAACGACGAATGCAGGAAATGTAGGGAGACATACATCAAAGAGACTCTGGAGCACCTCATTTGCCGCTGCCCCGCCCTCTGTACATCGAGACTCAAATATCTAGGAAAACCGTGGCTTACCTCACTGGAAGAGGCAGCCGACAGGGCACCTCGAAAGCTTCTGGCGTTCGCCAAGCACACGCGCATACTCGACGACTAACGTGCATTGTACACCAGCCGCACCTTCCGGTACCACTAAGGACTATTTGGTCTACGTGTGACTCCCCCGGGGGTCAACCGGTTCAACCTAACCTAACCTATTAGATGTCTACTGGCATACGGAGGCAAACGGATATTGGGGTTCCAGTTAAAACTGCGCAAAGCAAAAAGAAGAAATTGTTTCTGCACGTGCTTGATGTTTTTAAATAATAATTAAACTTTGAATATAGCAAAGATGAATGTTACCCTTTTTGTCTTATATTTAAAAGAGTCCATTTGAAAAAAAAAAAAAATAATAATATGGTAGAATAGAATATAACACGAGAACGTATTTCTAGGATTCTTGATGTTTCTAAAAGTGAATGTAAAAACAGTTGATACTCGTTCTTTCGCGTTAGATATAATATAAAAATGCTTTTTAGCAAAACGCCTTTAGATGATGTTGAGATGCCAAAGGTAAAGAATAAAGTATAAGACTACCCAAGAAAAACACTAAAAATACATTAAAAGCGTTTTGTCCTCAGAACGCAAAAAACCCTTATAGGGTTTAACTATATAACTATATGGCACTCAAACCCACGATTATGTGCATCCCGTCCAAATGTCAAGGGTTAGTTACAAGAGCATGATTCGCGCAGTTACTTCAGATATCCTTATCTTCTTAAAGAAGATAGATAGCCGCAACATAAATTTATTTGTGTTTCAATCTTTCCAAAAAAATACTTTTTTGTTTTTATCTGTAAAGAAATTACTGTCATCAAAATGTTTTATATAAAATATTTTGACTCCCGCTACTGCTTTTCGCTATTTATCCCCAAATCTTTCCCACTAATAGTAGTTAAAAATGAATGCAGACCTTCTTCTACTTATCATAGCTCATCCAACAAAGAAATCGATTTACAATCGATTAGGAATTTCCGTAGTTATAACCAAAAATAAAAAACGAAGAAGCCCCACTAAAAATATCCCATAGTTATCGAAATCAGAATGTCGACTCATTTACACTGTGGAAGTTAAGGAAAGTACAGGGTATAGTAAAGTCTGGATGTCCCGACTGTAAGCATTCCCCCGTAGGGTTGGCGTCTGAAGCACACAGGAAGCGGAGCCCCCTAGTTTTATCTAATTAACAATTCCAGCTTTTATATAAAACTTTACAAATAAACTCTCTATCTTTATATATTCATTGTATTAAAGCCACTTTTATGCTTCAAATGATTTCGGCCTATACATCATAACTGTAAATTGCTCAACTGCCTGTTGCTTTGTACATGTGTCTGTAGGTGTGCCTTTTTCGGCTATATTGTTGTTGCCAACAACTCCAACCAGTTGACTTTGGCAGCACACAATTGCCAACTTTCAACATGGAACCAAATGCTGAAACAACAAAAAGAACATCAACAACAAAGCAGTCAACAAATTGTGCACAATTTGGCATTGCTTTTAACACGGCCCAAACCGAAAAAAAATAAAATAAAACCCTTCATACACACACACACACACACTCGCACGCACATACACAGAGGCCAAGGTGTCAGTTGCTTTCAGTTTCATGCTCCTCCATTTTATTTTTATTTATTTTTTGTTTTGCTTTGTTTCGTTTTCTTTGCTTAGCTGTTGTTGCCTTTTTAACGCCTCCCTTTTGACACTAGGAAGGCTCAACTTTTGGTTGGCATTTGTATTACTTTATCTTGGTTTGGGTCTTGGTCTTTTGGTGGGGGCTTTGGAACTTTGGAAGACAGCAGTTGATTTCGAGTCGCCCCTCGTCCGACTGAGCTTGGGGGAGTGAGTGCGGTATGTTGGGAGCTTTAACGTAGTGTTTGTCTTGGCAGGCGGAGACAAAGGCGCAAAGGCATAAGGCAAAGTTCATTTTGTGGCTGCTTTGGCTGTCCTAAATGGCTTGAAAATTGTGTGTAAATAAAAATGTTTCCACATCAGACCCCAATTCTGGCCTAAACAAGTAACTTGTTTCTTTGCCTTTTGATTTTGACTCTTGTTGTGTGTTTACGTAATAGCTTTTTTTATTATCATTATTAGCAGAGATGAAAAGAAAAAATTGAAGAGTGTATAGAAAGTAAAATGGTGAAACGATGAAGGGCTGCAAAGAATTACTCTAGAAGTACGGATAGTGGTACGAAACTAGCGAAGGCTAGCTGTCGATCATGCGGCTCGCAATATTCTCAACTCCTCTCTACAAAATAAAGGCACACACCGATTACAGATGAGCATCTCTTAGACTTTTACTCTGCTATCTTCGGGTAATATCTTCTACAGGCATTAATTGCATATGCTTAAGCTACAATAGGGAATTGTAGTCATTTTTTTGTTCTATATCTTGGAAACTGATTTTCACTGTTCGGATCGTATAGGTTGGAAGCATTGCTCCTATTTATGGCTTCTTAGTTTCAGGCATGCGATACACTTCCTATGCTTTGGCTATAATAACGTTCCACAGAACACCTTCGGCTGCCATGCCTGTGCCGTCGATAATGCCTCAGTACAGCTGTTCGCATTGCTATCTGCCCTGATGTTGGTGTCCGTTGGCCTTACGATACACTACTTACTGATCACAGTGTAACAACAAGTTAGCTCAGGAAAAGCGAAAGTCAGATCGATTTTTGACTCTCGCCCTGACTCTAACTCACGTAGTAGATGTGTCGAGCAAAGTTGCCGCTCTGGGTGTAGGCTTATTATTTCAAATTCTGTAGCCTTGACATTGAAATTTTGTAGCTATACTGACTGGTAGAAAGCTCATTCAGGGTTGCTCCGATTTTAGTTCGAGGCTCTTGGGGTTTTTAGCAATCAAGGGCTCTTTTATCCTTTTGGACGTTTCCGAGTCGACCAAATCCGCAAAATGAAACACTGATCTATGCATCATGGTTGGTGCAGAGATAAACAGCGCTACGGTGGCCGTTCTTGCATTTCGTGCTACTTTGGACAACGCTTATAACTCTTACGCGTAAGTTTCATCAAAAATATGTTTGCTGGGTTAGCAAGCGCCGCCAAAAAGTAAGCTCTAAATTTTTGCATCAGTAGTTTGTTAGGAAAAAAAATGAAATTAAAACATAAACTAATTGGAAACCTTTTATCGCCGAGCAGCAATGTCCAGGCAGGTCCAAGTATAAATGTATTATAACCTGTACAGACATGCACACGATTATTGCTGGAAAAACGAGTGTATCTGTGTCTAAGTGCTTTTATGAATTCGTGTATTTACCCAGCCTTGTTGCCGATAATGTTGACGATTTATTGACAGGGGCACTGCAACTTAATTATATACATACAAGTATGTATATAATACTCTTTTGAATTTCTCGTAACAGGCAGCGACAGGCACCTGTAAGCCCCCAACTAAACCAATCAACTAGCTATGCGCATAAACAAGTACTCGTATTTATATGAGTGTGTTAGTGTATCTGTGTGTGCCTGAGTGTGTGTGTGTGTCAGTATCTGAGTATGCGTACGTCAATTGGCTACGTGCATGTGCATGGCACTTTGCTAATTAAAAGTGTAGCCTAGCATTAAGCGCTAAATAAATCGATAGTTGTAATTAAATTGCGTGCCAGCGCACAACAGGAGACAGGCAGGGGAACTGGGCACAAGTGCAACAGGGGCACAAGAGGCAACAGCGATCAGTGTTTTGGTTTAGTGTCATAATTAGCAAACTAAGGGCAAAAAAAATCAATTTCACTTATTAATTTAATTTTAGGAGTGCACAGAACCTCCTCGCCTTAGGAATGACTTTTTCTTAGGTACTTATGGGCCAAGCACACTCATAATGGTCAAAAATTTTCGCCTTCGCCTTCATTACTATATAACTAAACTGAATTTTATAAAAATTTCATAAAGATCTGAGCACTAGATTCCATTTTTCAACGAATCAAATATCTCGAACTTAATTTTTTTTTTTTGTGAAGAACTGTTGCAGTGGCCAAGGTTTCCCCAAATTCATTGCACCTATCGATCAATTTTTCGCAGGCTTTTCTAGAGCAAGGCATGCACTATACGACGTGTCGTACAGCGCGGCTGTTTATCAAGCGGGTCGTATTTCGGTTGCATTGTGCGTGGCGCCGTCGTATGAAGTCGCATGATGGTCGTACGATAAATCAAAAAGTTTTGATCATGTATGGGCCTATTTTATGATCGAATTATTGTTTGAGTATACCGGTCTCGTCAAAGCTGAAATTGCCGTCGCAAATGTTTATGCAATAAACTTAAAACTTTTTTCAAACTAGGTCATTATTTGGGTGCAAAACGTACAGCTCGATAAACAGACGTGTTATACGACATGGCGTATAATGTATGCCTTGGGTCAGACGTTCAAAAGTTCAATGTTTTCAGAAAAATCTGAACCACTTACGTAAAAGTTTTAATTTCGTCTAATCCTTCAAATTGCTGTTCACGAACAGCATCAGGAAATTAGGGAAATAAAAAGATGTAGTATTCTCAAAAAATCATGCTCACCGTAAGGGAGCTAAGTGAGGAGGGAGCTAACGTTTTAAGAATCATTGGTTATTATAATGGCTCGTAACATAAACTCATCAGTTTAACAAAAATTAATAATCGGGCGCTTGTAGTTTTAGTTAAATTTTTTTACAAAGAAAGATCATTTGAATAATTTTCCGATTTTGCTTTCACTTTGCATTGTTTGCGAAACTCGTTAATATACAAATATCCATATAATTCCGACGAGCACGAAATATCATATGAAAGGCATGTTAAAGTATGTTACATACAGAAGAAACGTCGGAGTTCCCTCAAAGTTACCTAAAGTATGATCAGATGGACTAGAGAAGTCTGTCTGTCCATATGAACGCCTAGGTCTCACAGATGGTAAGAACTAGAGCAACCAAACTTTCAAATTTGGTCCCTTATTATTCTATAGAAGACAAGCTTATTTAATTTTTTTAATATCGGGAATATGTTGTATAGCTTCCATAGGGGTGTTTCAGAGGATCTCGAAAAAACTCAAAAGTCGCAGATGGATAATTTCTTTGTTTATGAAGATATTGTAACCAAATATTGCAATCAAATATCTTTTAGAGTTCTTAAGGAATATACCGGATATAATCGCAATGTTGTGGTACAGGTTGTCACTAAGTCGTCTGCCCCGGGCCTTAACATATTTTTTTCTTGCTATTGCTTTTTTCCGATTTTGATAGGTTTGCCAGGCGCTTACTCATCCTCTCTGCTTCTTCATCAAGAAATTCTTGATACTTTTTGGGATCTTTTTTATTAAAGCTTCTGAATGAACTGCATTGATGCCTCTTTGTTCTTGTGGAGTTTTTTTTATCCGTATAGATCAATATTTTTTTATATGGGTGTTCAAAGAAATGAATTAAATTAAATTATTAGAAAATTGAGATAGGTAAAATAATAAATTAAACGCTAGTCGGGGTTTGCTTGATCTAAAGTGTTTTTATTTTTAATACTTGTTTGTTGTTGGTAGAAATAATACAAGTGATGAGCGAAACCTAAACAGTTATTAAAAAGCCTTAACAAATTTAAGAGTAAGACGTTCTTAAAGTAAATAAAAGTGAAAAAAGCGACCAATATCTTCAGCTTTTAGGCCAATTTTTATAAAATAAGAAGAGAGCAAAGCCGTAAAAACGATGTTTTATTAAATTTTTGACATTTTTTGAATATATTGTTAAAAACCAATTGTTTATTCACATTAAATGCTTCTGTCCTGGTTGAAATTTCTGTGAAAAAGCCCATATGCATTTGATAAAGTGGTTCACTGATAATAAAACCTGAGTATTTTATTTGCAACTTACATTGCAGCTATACCTACATTAAGGATTTGTACCACATGAAGCAGAGAAGGGGTTACTCTACTGTATCATAAGTTTTGGAAAGCGACCTCGAAGTCAATTGATATTGTAAAATCATTAAATCAAAAGTTTCAAATCGGAATGTAAAAGAATAAAACAACATCCTATCCAAATTGTGGTGGTTGGGTCTTTTGTCTGACAAATATTCGGTAGTAGTTTTAAAAATCATTTTACACAAGTTACGCTTTGGAAATTTTTGATTACGTAACAAGCACATCAAATTTACATAGAATATTTTATTTCTTCGTAAAAGGATGCTTTTAAGTTAATTCATTTAAACTACTACTTGAGTGTTTTTTTAATGTACTTACATATTACCTAACGTTTATTATAGTTTCAAGTTATATGAAACTAAAACAAATAAATATTAAAAACTAATTGAAACTGAACATTAGTTTGAAAAGAGATTGACGAAATAAGTTTTTAAGAATTTTTGCCGTAAATTAATAATTTAAAAAATATTGTTAAAAATGTGTATATTTTATTAAGCAATAATATAAAATTTGTGTACTACTACCTAAAAATGACAGCTTAAACAAATTATAAGTTATTTCCTTTTGAGTGACATGTCTTCACAACTGTCAAAATTAAACACACCGATTACAAAAAGTTTTAAAAAATTATTTGAACAAATTTTTAAAACAAATGTTAGTTTGAGAGTTTTTGAATTTCGACTTGATTCAATCAATTCTAAAGAGGTGGTCGCGTGATTGTAGTGATGAAAATAAATAAAATTAATTTTTCTTTTAATTTTATTTTAACTTTGTTTTTATTATCAAATGACAGTCAACAACTGCCGCAAATCTTTTCAAGAGATGGCACAGCAGTTTGTTATTAGCCTTATCTGGGTGCCGGGGCACCAGGATATTAAAGGTAATGAAATAGCAGACAAACTGGCCAGACACGGCACGACCACTACCCTCCTTCCTGATAAGTAGGATATACGTATGCCGATGGCCACTTTTAAGCTACATACTAGGGAAAAGTATAGCCTTCTTGCTTAAAGTATGAGGAACAAAACAACTCAATGTAGGATCACCCGCCAAGTATGGCCAACCATTGACGCAAGACGCTCCAGCAAACTTGGCAGTCTTAACCGTTCACAGTGTTCGGCAGTCGTCAGAGCAATTACTGGGCACTGGCTCGTTGGAGTGCACGCTGCTAGACTAAATGCTCCTATAAATGACTTTTGCAGAAGCTGCAGAGACGAGGAAGAGCCTTCTGCTTCTGCGAAGCTCTTAGCAGACGCAGGAAAAAGCACCTGGGTTACTACTTCCTTCAGAACCTAGCAGGGCTGGAGTTCATTTGTCCGAGAAAGATTGCGAGCTACGTTGCTGCAACAGGATGGGACCCTTTCTAAGCATACCAAACAGGAGAAGGGTAAAATGCAATGGTAAAGCAGAGAGATTCGTGCGGTGTCACAATGGGCCAGCCCAGGCCTAAGTGTGCGGGTTTTCAAGCCAGCAGCCGCCCTAACCTAACCTAACCTTGTTTTTATTAATAAATAACGCAACGCATAAATGCTCATAAAATCATTTTGCTAAAGACAATAAATAATGTTTTTTTGCGAAAAACTCTAAATAAATGGTTATTTGTACGCATAAGAGTTATTTTTACTGTGAGTTGCCTTACACTTTAGAAATTTAATCTCCAGCATTACTGGCAAACTGAAAAATGGAGAAAAGATTTCTGGCATACTGCCAAAAGGAGCCAACTTCAATTTCTATCAATACTGATATAGTTGAAAACAAAAATTACACATACGCGGTGTAACGACTTGAACACTTAAATAACTTAGCCCTGAGCTTTTGCAACAACCATTTAACACGCATACGCAGCGTATGCAATATGCTGAGCACCTATAAGTACGCAAATAAACGTCAACATGCTGCGCAGAACAAAAACCAAGCCAAAGCAAACGAGCAATGTACAACCCGAAAAAAAACAACGATAAAACATAAAAACGAAAAAAAAAGAAAAACCAGCGGAAATACAAAAAAAAAAAAGAAATTGGAAAATGAAATGAATGAAAATTTTTCGGTGCCTCTCGGCATGTCGCATAGCAAATATGCAATGTGCTGTCAAAATGAGACGCGGATGCGGATGCGGCCATGTTACATGCAAACACATACACATGCACACACACGTTCACAAGCACGCAGATACAACATGAAAACGTCGGACATTTTGTTTGCCTGCACGTCGCGCATTGCTGGCAGCCAGCCTAAATGAATGGGAAATTTACAATTAAACGCCTCAATGCGAATTCCATTTCGGGTAGAGAAGGAGCGGAAAAGCGGTGAAAGAGAGAAATAGAGGGAGGTAGCTAGGGAGAAAAAGAAACTACATGTGTGGGTGTGTGTGATGAGCTGGCCATTGGCAGGCCAAATGATGACGACAATGAATGAATCGTGTAGTGTCAAAGGATTGGTAGGGTAGGGCGGAACTGCTGCTGTGACATGAACGTGCTGACGAGTCTGCAGCGGATCCCCCGGCCGATCCCTCTGCCACTGCTATTCCCGCTGTTAGCCATCCACTGCTTCTCCTGTGGCTGGCACTGTTGAGGCTTTGGTTTTTGCGGTTCTACCGCAGTGGATGCGTAAGCCTTGCGCGACGTGTGCACTACATGCATACATACATACATACACATATATACGTAGCAGACATACAACATAAAATTACACATACATACACAGGCAAATACAGCAACTTACATTGCATAACTTTTTTTTCTTTTTTTTTAACTGCCGTTTTCGCCATGTTTGGCCAGTTCGACATGTTTTGGGCATGCAATTTTTGGCAGTGGTTGCTTTGATTTTTTGCAACTCGCTGATTGAAACCGTAGAAACGGAGGCAACTAAGGATTCCAGCAATTACAACAGCAACAACAATAACTACAAATAATGCAAGTATAACGTTGTCCACTATGCCGATGAATAGCAATGTTTACTTGTTGCGGTAGTCCATTAAATATTCGAGGCTTAGGAAAAAGGCAGACGCACATATGAATAATAAATAAATTACTGAGGAATGCAAACTATATCTGCGCCAAGTTTTGTATCGGAACAACATGATTGGTTTTAATATGGGAGTCCAACAAAAACTAACACTAAAAAAAAGTAAAAATGTAATTGTTGCACGTTTCAGAGCTAATATCAGCCAATGTATGCATATTTTTTTGTTATTTGTTTTTGGTATTATTTAGTGCTTGATGTACGGTAGACAACTTAACAGCTCTTTTTAAACATTTTGTTTTTTTTTTTGATAATTAATATCTTTGCAGTGGAAGATCAGCATAGAAAGGAACTCTTCTCTACAAAACACACACCATGGTAGCTTTAAACAGCTAATTGTCAATGCTTAATGTTGTTTACGTCGCTACAAGGGCACTTTTGCCTCAACGTACATATCTTTGGTTGAAAAAAAATGTAGTTATAGATCAGTTTGATGTGGATAATTTAAAAATTTTGTATCATTTCCAGAATTCTCACGAACCTTACAAGTATATCCAATTTAAACCCAAGTACGCTGTCGCAAGAAACGCATTACTATAAAAATTAAACTTGCTTCAAAGCAAAACAGTGTGTCCCTATTAAAGGGTTATTACCCTAAAATGGTATGAAATAAATGTTTCAGAACGATTCTTACTGACAGCCGTTTTTTTCGGCTCCGTAATTAAATTGCGCCACATTGCTTTTGAAAAAAACAGCTGCTCATATTTCTCCTAACAAGGCCACACTATTTTGTTTGTGTTGTTTGCAATTCTTTCGTGACTATTTTATAAAGTTTAGTTCGTTTTTGTAAGGAGAACTAGCCAGTCTTAATTCAAAAAGAGTTAACTTCCTGAAAACTTATACTACGTTCAATGTATTTTGGAGCTATGAACGCCAAATAGAAGCTATTGGTAGCTGATTTCTCGAACGTATATTAACTTATATTGGAAACAATTTGATAGGTATATTTTTATTTAAAGATCTGCCTGACAAGTAGGGATTTCTTTGATACTCACCTCGTCCACTGCGTCCAACAAAGCGTAAATCATTAAACTTGGCCACTTGATTCTTCATTACGGCCGTACAATTACGCAGCTCGGCACAGTAATTCTCATCGTTACCAGCACGTACCGTGACCATGGTCCCATCCATGATATCACCCAATGAGACAACCTTAAAAGCCACCGGAAGCGTTTTATTTGAACGCCAATGAGGCGGCAGCACGGTGCAGACAAAGAGCGGACTGCTGGTGCGGATTAGCTCCCCGGGATGTTCGGTAAGGAAGTCGCCTAGGGTGCGTTCCGCTAATATATCCGAGGTCATTTTCGTGTATGCCTCGTTCAGAAGTTGGGCGGCTGTGGGTGGTGTGTTTTGTTCTGTGTTGTTGTTGTTGTTGCTGCTGCTGTTGTTATTGTTGTTGTTGGAGCCATTCGTGTTGTTCGTGTTGTTGTTGCTGCTGGCATTGTTGTTATTGTTGTTGTTGGCGGTGTTGTTGTTGTTGTTGTTATTGGCATTCGCTGCCGTTGAGTTACTTGTTGTAGTCAGGTGCATTTTGTGGCCGTTGTTGTTGTTGTCGTTGTTATTATTGTTGTTGTTGTTGGTGTTGTAAAAAAAGGATATACCTTGTGATTGGCCAAGATGCGGTTCTTGTTGCTGCTGCTGTAACTGCGCCTGTTGCTCAAACTGCTCGTGATGTCCTGGAGCGTGAGCTTGAACTTTTTTTAAGCGCACAATTTTGGTTTTTTTTTTTAAATCCTTTTAAAAGTATTCTCTACCTTAAATGCTGCAAGCTGCAAAAGAATAAGCAAGAGTTGAAAAAAACATTATTATTCATTATAATAATCATATATGTATATATAGATACAAATACTACATATCTAAATATATACCCAATACAATAATATGGCACGAAGACCTTCCTCACAAAACTTTCCAAAAGTTTTTTGATTAATCAATCTCTGGCCGAACTAATAATGACAACTTGATCTGCGTGCAGATGACCACAGATAACACTGCCTATCTTTGCTCGTCTACTTTATCTGTAGAAACATCTAATTACCTGCAGATTACACTTCACTTAAAACCGTTGCTAAGTGATTTCTATTGAAGGATTTTAAGTTTTTGTTATTTTGCATCAATATATAAGACTTATAAATAAATAATTTAACAAATGAGTAACCATGCAAAAGTTGGAAGCAACAGAAGTCACTACCTCAAGACTGGCAATTTCCAAGTCCAAACGAGGCGCCAAAACCTCAAATAGTTATGGAACTGGCACAGAATTTAAGATGTGCGGCAATATACATTAGAGGTCTGCATGGCTACATTCACTTCTACTCACATAGTACTATATAGTACTATGTGGTACTCACAAATACTCTACTCAAAATTTTACAGTACCCCATTTTTACAGTACCCACAGAAGTGAATATTCATGTATGCTGTCTTTTTAACATAAGCACAGGCAAAATGTTATGAGAACACTGAGTATAGAAGTGTACAAAACGAGCATACATGCATATGTATGTACGTGAGCTGTTGCTGCAAAAAAATTCAAAGCAGAGAAAACAAAGCCGGCGCAATTAACATTTTGGAAACTGTGTGTATGTGTTGTAGTAAATTGACTTAGGCAGTTAAATTGGCATTAAATTGATCTGTTTTAGAGCTAAAAAATTAGGTGTTGGCTTATTTGTTTGCGTTTGTATACTTTTATTTTTTTTTTTTATTATGTGACTTTTTTCTTTAAAAAATTTTGCAAATCAATAAAGCAAATAATAATGTGTAACCATAATTTTTTAATTTTTTTTCTTTAAAACAAAAAAATGAAATTTAATTGACTTGAATTTATAGAAAACATGTTGCAATAATAATAATGTGAAAGTATTATTTAATTATAAAATAAATATATTACTCTAAATTAAAGTATTAAATTTTGTCTTTTTTAATTATGAATACTCAAATATTAAAGAATTATGTGTTAAACCAAAGAACATACAACATAAAACGCATATGTGTTTTTATGTGCACGCTGTATAAACCGTTAAACAGATTGCAAGTCGATAGAAAAGTACCCTTTTTCGCATTTTATACATACAATTCTTAGTGTGAATGTAAACACGACTAACAAGTGTCATAGCAGCTTACTTCGAAAGGGTATACATACAACAAGCACGCAAGCCACCCCAATTTGACCAAGAAAACATTTATGCTTTCTCGCTCATGCCTGCTGCATTTACTATGTCATTTATTTAATTTTATGCCTTTCATTACGCTCGCGATCGCTGCTCTCGCGCTTTCTGCTCTCTGCTCTCTTTCATTTTTTCATACGTATTTTACTTTGATATAGTAGTGTACTCACTATGGTACACCATAAAAGTACTTCACCCACAATTTTGGAACCCATGCTTGTGTGAGCACACTATTCACTTATATTCATTCAAATGAATACTAAAAACTATGCATAGCTCTTAAGGCTGAGCTATTCATTCGCCGTTTTGAATGCATTCATGCAGACCTCTAATATACATATAGATAACAAAAACGTACGAGGCGATCCAGCAAGCGTTCTAGTCTGAGCGTCTTGTTTGATGAAGGGAAAAAGTAGAAACCAACTTTATAGAATTATTTTGTACTCTAATTTATAACACTTTAATAGACCGAGGCAAATTGCGGCTTATTAAAAAATCAGCACAGTGTTTTTTGACTTCTATTCCAGCACTGGCGATGATTCGACGGTGAATCCCAAAAAATGTGTAGCTCAAGGTTTAATTTTGTTAAAAAAAAAACTTAATAATTATAGTAGTCAAGAACTTCTACTGCTGGTGACTTTATTTGAATGTAGCACCCATCTAATTTAACAAATAGCTTATACACTACATATGCATACATTTTTTAAATTATGAATTTACTAATATTTATTTATCAGCTCGTGGCGCTTGCATATACATATGTTTAATTGTATATGTGTGTATGTGCGAGTCAGCACCAGCTCGTCGTCCTCATTAATACTCCCAATTAATTAATGGTCAACATAAATTCATAGAACCTTTCCTTAATATTAGTTATTATTTTGATTTTGATTTGAAACAACAACTTTAATTTTGCATAATTTGCTTATTTCAATATGGCAGCAAGATATTCGATGTTAGATGTTGTCAGTGCGAACACCTTTTCACATCTTCAAAAAATGCGTTCCTCGAAGATGTGCTCAGTGTGAATGGGCTATTAGGCACGCCCATACGTTTTCCAACACTTTTTTTATAAAGCTGCTATGCAACACTTTTGATAGTTGTCAAAGTTGCTAATTGACAGACCGGATTGGCCTCACAATAAAATTTTTCTTCGTAGTGAAAAGTTGTGCCTAGAAGTTAAAAAAATTAAAAGAAAAAAAAAATTAAATAAAAATGGATGATAAGCCGTCAACTTCAAAGTACGCCAGAGCCGTGATGGAAGGCATGGAAAACGATAAGACTCTTAAGGAGTAAGTAAATAATTGGGGAGCTTCTGAAGCAAATGAGCTTTAATATAAAACACGTAACTTCAGCAAACGTCCAAAGAACGACTCGAATGGGAACGCAACTGAGAACCAAAAGTCAAAGGAACAGGCTTCTAAAATGCAGGAATCGGAGAAGGAGAATCCTAAGGGCAAGGAAAAGCTGTGAGTGAAAATTTTCGCACATGTCATTTTATTTGTGTTGGTAACATGCATGTGTGTCAAAATTGACAAATTTTTTTGCAATTCATGCCTCAATCTGTGTGTGTGTGTGTGTGTGTGTGTTGTTTCGGCAGTTTTTGTACCGATTACTAGACATAAAGTAACGAAATATACCAAAGCGACTACCGAAAATAATTGACAGCCGTGCGTGCCATGTGCCTGAAGTGAGTAACTTTGCTAGTGAACACACTCAGACTTGTACAAATCACTTGCAACTCAAACCATACTCACACTCAAAAAAAAAAAAAAAATTCTCTTAACTCACAATTGTTGCTCGTGTGAAATTGAGTGCGAATATTTGATTACTAGCACTCCAAAGTGGCTCGTGAGCTCCTGCATTTTTTTTGTTAGCTAATTTGGAGTAGAATAATAAGTATTAAGTATGTATTTAATTGATGCAGCCTGGTTACCATGAACCTTTAGGTATATAGGGTATACTAGATTTGTGCAATGTATGTAACGGACAGAAGGAGGCGTGGCAGACCCCAAGTCCTTTCTACCAAAATTCGTATCATAACCTCGGGAAGCGACTGAGCCATGTCCATCTGTCCGTCCGTTCGTCCGTCTGTGTGAGCACCTAGATTTCGGAAACTTTAATAGCTAGAGTTACGAAACCAGGTGGTGCGCATATTTCCTCAGATGATGAAGTTTGTTGAATCATGTCACCTTCCCCCGTTCCCCCGCAGTAGATTTTCGCGGTTTTTAGACATACTATTAAATATTTCTTTTTAATTTGAAATTTAACAGAGCGATGCGTTGTGGTTACATGCATCTGTGTGTAAGAAATGAACAAAAACGGACAAATATAACAAAAGTTATAGTCAAAAATGTACAAATTTAACCTCCCCTTGCCGATAAACTGTGGCATTATTCGATTCTACGTAATTATGGTAACAAGTGACCTAGAATCACCATTTTTGGTAAGCTGATTCATGGGGCTTTAATGAATAAACCCAAATCAAAATTTTATCGACGCGGAGCCCTTACCCCCCGTAATCGATTTACCGTGTTTTCTCCAGCACCCCTCAACATAACAACTTGAAACTTATCCCATATACATACTTTAAATAGCTTCTCGACGTAACTTTCGATGTTCATCAAAAACGGTACAAATTTACGGAACTTATAGTTATAAATAATGTTGTGCACCAAAACAAAAAATGTTCCAATTTGAAAGTTCTAAGAAGGAATATGCGGGAAACAAATTTTTTTCGAGAAAATAGGTACATGTCGAGCCCCACCTCGTTTTTGAAACATGATTAATTTAAACACCACAACAAAATTAAGGCGGTATTATTTACTTGTTCTTGTTATTTAAGCTGTACATACCGAAGCGCCTGCATGATTACTTTAGTTTAAAACAAGTGGCTCACAGCTCAGTGCTGGGCAGCCCATAGCCCAAACCAAGGTATACTTGTTTAAGTTAGCATACTCCGGCCGAAGTCGCTTAACGAAAGTTACTAATTTTTAATTTCGTTGCGACCGCACATGAGGTAGGTTGTCTTCACGCATATTATTTTAACATGTATGCGTTTTCTCTCTCTTGCTCTCAGTAAAATTGGTTACGAAGCTAGCAGCATTCCTCTACTTTAAATAAGTATACCATGAGCCCAACCTGGTACTTTTATTCGTGCATTCATACAGGTACGGGTCGAAAGCAAGCCGAAGTCGTGAACTTGAGCACAGCAGAGCGCAAAGTTATTTGTCGGTTTAGCCAGAGAGAATATAAACACACAGTTAAGCTGTAAATTGCACAACCACACAAAAAAAGGGTCCTGTTCTGGGGCCGAGGCGTATGTTTGCTTATGTATTGCTGTTCGCTATATTCGAATCCGCTCACAGAATTGGACCAACGGGTCTAGGTTCTATCCTTACCTTAAAAAACGCAACGACACTATCTGAATCCGAGGTGCAAAAAACCCCCGCTTGTCATTTAATACTCCTTAAATAAGAGTTTATACTCATACTTTATATTCTACAGAAATTTTGTTTCAAACATTTTGAATGTTTTCCCATAACTGCGTTTTCTCTTTGCAATTTCTCGTCCGATTTCATCCTAGTGGCCTAAGAATTGTCTTGGTCACTCACTATGCTACTGAGGCTATATTTGAACAACCATAATGAAGGCTTTGGATCACCGTGTTGAAATATCCGCGAAGCAACATATTATTCTCAAGATATGGTAAAGTTACCATATATCCCATAAATCCATTATTCCATCAATTAGATGTATCGCACCTACAACAAAAAATTCCCATATAAATATGGTACCATATCCGTGCTTCACTGTTTTTTTTGTTTTTTTTTATTGAAATCGTTGGCTTTTTTTCGTACTGTTATCAGGCAAATTTAACACTCTAATAGAAATAACGCATTTTTTTCATCATGATATATGAATGAATGCAAATTTGTTTAAAATTGGAGTTCAAAGCCAAGTAACTTTTTAGCCGGCTAAACTAAAAAACTACGCTTTTTTATCGAATATCGACAAATAGCCTGTGAGGATAAAGCACACCCTATTTTGCTAGCATTTGTCCTGCATGATTAGAGGGGTACCATTTAGCAACTTTAACGATACTGTGATAGATGGCTCACACATTTCAATGGTTTTTTCCTGTTCGCGAACATTGGGATTTACTTTGAAATTTGCAAAATTACAATCTTGTCTAAAATACAGCCAGCATAGAAACAAGGTGGCAACACTGTTGAACTTATGTCCTATGAAGTGTACTCGTCCGTAGTAAAAATGCGAATTTATTTACATATTAACAAAAACTGTTTGATTTGAAGTTTTCACCCAATATTGATTATATAATATGCAACAAATTATCATTCCCGGTTTATGATGGCATTATGATGCCCGTTGTATGTTGTATTGCACAAATTTCATATACTTCCATTCGTATGGCTATAAAATAGACAAATTTATAATTTTTTTTACCCCATATATTGTCGACTACAGCTTACTCACTTTAAAAAACGACTCTTTCAGAAAGACTCCATTCTTTGATCCAAAGCGCATATGGCAAACAAAAAAAGAAAAGTAAGTCTATATAATAAAACAGATGCTCCACAGATAAATAACATTTTTATTTAGGAAAGCTCCAAAACCTGAGCCAACTGACGAACCGGTAGTGGAATTAGAAACTGGTATAAACCAAGTTCCCATTAATGAAACAGTTCCAGAGCCAGTGTAAGTAAATGCATATAGTAAATATAAGTAAAAAAAAACAGTTTCTTATTTCTCATTTTAGGGCTACATTGGTTCCTCCAACTGAATATAATTATTATTATTGTGTCAATCGTTATTTAATTTAAATAAAACATACATATTGATACATAGACCTTTTCTTGTTTTCCTTTTTAGCGATACTCTCTTTGTTTGTCCCACTGAATATAAGCCTATAATTGTTGACCCTCCAGTGGATGTTAAGTTTTTGAAATGCGCACCAGATATTCAAAAATTTAAATATAAAATCCATAGGCTTCCAAGGCCCGAAAGCTACTATGAAGACAATTTCAAAAATTTGCATGAGCTGATACCTATAGATCTGGTGCGTTATGTGATGGGTGAGATGAAACCTTCAAAGAAACCTAAATTAGACATTTTAAAATGTTTGAGCTCAACTTTGAGTTGGAAGAACCTGTGAGCGATAATAGTCCAAGGGCAAGTCGAGTTGACCAAATTACGTGTTTTGACGACTGGAACGACGAATTGAGTGCAACGCAGCCCTTAGATAATTCACCCTATCTTTATCAACAACAAATACGTCTTATAAATCGTTCATTTGAAGAAAATCAGTTGCCCGTCTGGATCCATCCAAGACTAACCAATTCGGATGAAAAGCCTATTGAGGTGCTGCCAATTTTTCCATATAATATGGTACCAGCAAATAAGGCAACCATTATGCATAACAAAGATCATCCCAAGAGTCGTTCTATTGAAATACTTAAGGACTGTGGCACTTTGTATATTTCCTTCGTTGAAATGCAGTTGAATTCTAATAGGATGGATAATGGCGCCATTGTTATTCGATAATTTGTTTACAATGTAAACACTGTCAACGAAAAAGACTGGCAATTTCCAAGCCCAAACAATGCGCCAAAATATGTTTATGGCACTGGCACAGAATTTAAGATGTGCGGCAATATACATATAGATTACAAAAACTGAGCTTCTTGTTTGATGATGGAAAAAAGTAGAAACCAATTTTATAGAATTATTTTGTACTCTTATATATTACACTTTAAGGGGAATACTGCACTGCGAACCTTAGGATCTATTGTGCTCCCTACTAGCTCTAGAGCTCCTTGGCCAGTCCAATTATGGTGATAAATTTAATTATCTGGAATGGTTCTAGTCCAGTTACGTCGCGCATCAAAATTCTGCCACTCGGATAGCGTGCGATTGACACCCCTTCTTACGAGTGCTCTATTGACATAATCATGCGATATGTTGTCAAAGGCACCTTCAATGTCCAGAAAGGCACATACAGCAACCTCTCTGTTTTCATCTGCTCTACCGAGGATGTACCGCAGCTGACAGCAAACAGTTGAGAAAAATAAGAAGTAAATAAATTATTATTCAGTGTCTTTTGTCTTTTATTTGTCATTTTCTCTTTTAGTGGTGTACATTTTTATTTGTGAAGATTATTATTATGAAAATTTGGCATCTATCAAGGGATCATCCATAAACTACGTGACGCTCCAGGGGGTAGGGGGGTCTGGCGAAGCGTCACGATCATATGAAAAATCTTCAAAAATATTCCGGCACTGTGTCACAAGGGGGAGGGCGGCACCATTTTGACGGAAATCGGCGTCTCGTAGTTTATGAATGATCCCCAAGTACTTTGACTTTTAAATTTCGCAAAATTCAAAAAGTGGAGTTAATAGATTTGGCAATTGAACCATTCATATAGCACAGTGTCAGTTGACCGACCTGCTCTATACGCATGTTGTGCAAAGTGCAGTGGATCCTGCTTAAGCAGCGCCGTTCTAATGTGGGTGTCCACCAGCTTTTCCAGCGTTTTCAGTAAGAACGATGTTAAGCTGATGGGTCTAAAGGACTTTGGATGGGTGATATCTTTCTTCCCAGCCTTGGGAATAAAGACCACCCTAGCTGCCAGGCTGCTGACCATTATACTCCTTAGATGTGGTTTAAGGTATTCCCTACCATTCTGAAGGAGTGATGGGGAGATTTCATCTGGACCTGGACTCTTGAAAGGGTGGAAGGAGGTCAGTGCCCATTTCAGTCGTTCGTTAGTAACTATAGACTTGGCGATTTCCCAGTCCTTCCTTGCCGGTCTTCTATGGTTTAATATTGTTTGTACTTGCACTGCGTTCGGTACACACAATCCAGAACTCGGCAAAGACGTCAAGAATATGAAAACTACAGACGTGAAGCAAAAATACTGATAAAACGAAAAAAGAAACTTTTTATGAAAGCCAAAATGGAAAAAATTGAAGTCAATGCAAAATCGAATAGCCGCAACTTTTACAGGGAAATTAAAAAACAAATCACACCGTTTCAGCCTCAACTAAACGTTTGCCTTAATGAAGAGGGGCAGCCACTCTATGAAGAGGAGCAGATTTTGCACAGGTGGCGTGATTACTTTGAGGAAGTCCTAAATAATCCTCAACAAATCTCAATAGAGTGCGAGGAAGAATACTCTACTGCAGAAAACCAGCTACAAGAGCCGTCGTACGAGGACGTTAAAGAAGCTATAAACAAGCTAAAAAATGGAAAGGCAAGCGGCGAAGATAACATACCTGCTGAGCTCGTCAAATACGGCGGTGATGCATTACATCGGCAAATCTACGAACTCGTAGAAACGATATGGTCACAAGAAAAATACCAGAAGCTTGGCAAAACAGTATTATAATACCGATTCACAAAAAAGGTGATAAACGAAACTGCAAAAACTACCGGGGTATATCGCTACTTCCAACGGTCTACAAAATTTTTACAAACGTACTATATGAACGAATGGAGGTTTTCTCAGAAGAAATAATTGGAATCTATCAATGTGGTTTTCGGAAAAACAAGTCAACAATAGACCAATGCTTTATCATCAGTCAGGCGTTTGAGAAATGCACCGAGCTTGGACGCGATATACACTGCCTGTTTATCGACTTCAAACAAGCGTTTGACAGCCTGTGCAGGCGTAAAATACCGACCACGCTTATAAAACTTGGCATACCAGCCAAACTAGTCAGGCTAGTCTGCATTACTCTGGAAAACACCACAGCAAAAATCAGGGTACGAAACAATACCTCAGAACCCCTCCTCATCGAATCCGGCGTAAAACAAGGTGATGCTCTATCTACGTTCATATTTAACCTGATGTTGCATAAAGCAATAAAAGAAATCGAACGTGAAGGAGTCATACTCGCCAAGTCCACCCAAGTATGTGCACATGCTGATGATCTGGCCCTGCTAGCAACAAACGAAAGAGAGCTAAAAGAAACATTTTCAGAGCTAAACAAACATGTGAAAGAAATGGGTATGAAAATCAATGAAGATAAAACGAAATACTTCTTGAAATCAAAACGCCCGCCTCGAGAAAGTTTCTTAGAAATTGAAGAATATAAGTTTCAAGCTGTACAACAGTTTAAATATCTCGGCGTTGCGTTCTCAAGCACTGATGACTCGTCATGCGCTGTAAATGACCGTATTCAAGCCGCAAACAAAGCCTATTTTGTGCACTCAAAATTGTTTAAATCTAAAATGATCTCAAGAAATACGAAATTCAACATATACAAGTGCCTCGTTCGACCAGTGCTAACATATGGTTGTGAAGTTTGGACCCTGAAAGCAGCTGAACTAAAGCAGCTCAGCATCTTTGAAAGAAAAATAATGCGAAGGGTGTATGGTCCACTACGATTAAATGACGGCACATATCGACGCCGATACAATGACGAAATAGAAACCATGATGAGAGGCGAAACAATTGTACGGTTTATAAAGTCTCAAAGAATGCGATGGCTCGGCCACGTGCTACGCAGGAGCGACGAGGCACCGACAAAAAAGCTCTTACTGTACAGAGATCTAGGATGCCGAGCTAGAGGCAGGCCGAAAAAGCGTTGGATCGACGCGGTAGAAGCGGATCTGAATTCAATGAGGGTCCAGAACTACAAGCTAAAGGCGTTGGACAGGGACGCATGGAGAAAGATTGTGAAGGAAGCTTTGGCCCACACCGGGCTGTGATGCTAATAATAATAACTTGCACTGCGTTCGGTGTGCTTCCCGGAAAGTGCGTCTCAATTAAGAGACTCAATTCCTCTACTGCGTTAGAAGTAAAAGTGTTGTCACTTTTCTTCAGAGAGATGTTCCCCTCCTTTGCCATGGCTTTGTGGAGTCTGGCGGCAGTATTTGTGCTAGCTATGGATTCACAGAAATTCCTGTAGTTCCGCCGCTTAGCTTTCCTAATGCTTGCACTATAGAGAGCGAGACTGCAACGATACGTCTCCCACTCTCCAGTTAGCTTAGCGCGATTGAAGAGGGAGCGACTCTTTTTACGTAATTTCTCCAGGAGCGTCTCTATCTCTACGTGTTCTACTAAGAGGACAGATACTTTCAAAAGCTTTGGCAATACATTCATTGACTTCACGTACTCTATTGTCTAGTTCCAACTGGTGTTTGGGTATCCTAACATCCAGGTTGGACAATTCTGAATCCAATCTCGCGTTGAAGAATTCCCAGTTTGTTTTCTTTGGGTTGCGGATTGGTTTATGCGTGTTAAAATTTAATGAAACATTGAACCTTATGATCCTATGATCTGACATTGATGTCTCTGTTGAAACATGTCAATCCCCAATTATTGGCTTAAGGGAGGGGCTAACAAGGGTTAGGTCTAGGTGGTTCCGACATTACATATATCTAGATCTACTTAAGAGACAAACTCTAATAGATACTCATCGCGTCTGTTAACATTTGTGCTGCCCCAAAGAATATGATGAGCGTTAGCGTCACATCCAATTAAAAGCGGCAGCCCTTGTTTGCTGCAGTGCTCAGGTAGCCCGATTACCTCCTTGGATGGTATGCTACTATCTCCTGCGAGACACTGGTATGCAGGCCTTTTATTCCCTTATTGCACCATGGCTCCTGCACGAGCGCTAACCCTAGATGTTGTTTGATGAACATCCTGGCCAAGACGGCCGAAGCCGCCTTTGCGTGATAGACGTTCACTTGGGCTAGCATGTTGCACTGGCTCAGGGGATTGGCTGCCATTAGTGGGTGAGGTTTCCCACGCCACGTAGATGCGCCGCCTTCTGTCAGAGTGACGTCGGTTGCTTCGTCTTCCGATTGCTGGAGGAGTTCCTCCTGCAATTCTTGAAACGACATTGGGTCCACATCCATTTCACACTCCCCAAGATCGTTTGGGGTATGTGCCGGAAGGGAACTCGTTGTTGGGGTGGGGGTTCCCACCTCCTGCTTAGGTTTTTCTTCCGGTTTGCAGGAGTCAGCAGTTGGGTTTGCTAGGGATTTCCCCTCCGCAACCACCACTTGTTGGCTCTTCCGTAGACCATGAACTGGTATGGTGCCAAACCGGAAGAACAACCTGTGCTCCTGGGCTACAATCTTCTTGACTGTAGTCTCGTCAATGCCGATCGTTATTAGGACACCTTGTCCCTGCGTACGTACCGACATGACCTTCCAGAGGTCTGCGCACAGATGGTTCTGGCTTTCCAGCAGGCTGATGAGGAAGTCCTCAGATTTTCCCGCACTGCGTGGAAGAAACATCGTTATTAAGTGGACGCTGGGAATATCGTCACATTTCCTAGCCTTAAGTTCTACTCCGCTCCGTCCAGAGAGCCTCAACGTTGGAGGTACCACTTGGTTACCGAGCCGTTCATTCTGATCCTGTTAGGGTCGTCACGAGCGCCTGGTTGGCCAAGTGGCATCTCTACCGTCATCTGGTGTCTCGGTTTATTTCTAGGCTTAACAATCGCCGTACCATCGGCACGGAGAGGCGGGCGCATTGTAATCACGGACCGTGCTGCACCTCCATCGAGCGAACTTTCCGGATAATCCCGTACTCGTCCGATCTGCTTTTTCTGCGTCGCCGAGTACTTGGCCTACTTGCACATGAGGCTTTTCCGCGTTGTCGCGTACTCGAGCCTTCTGCACACTGTGCCTTACGGCTGTTGGTCGCTCAGCATCGAGGAGTTTCTCCTCAAAATGCCTTCCGACAGAGGATGCAGGAGATTCCTGCATCGTGTTGCATTTTAAATTAAATATTTTGTTCGCTTTCATGTTCCCACGAGTGGCGGAGAAGTGAAGGTCCACCCGTACAGAGATCCGCATGTACGGGTAAGGCTGAATAGAACCGGAGGTCGCCAAGCGCCGGAGCCCACATGTTAGCGACTGAACTATTTATAAGCCTGGGCTTTCAGCCTGGAAGGCTTTCGGCACGGTTCGCTTAACACCTAAGCCTAGCCCAGGTGTCAGATGGAAGAGTGGTAGGTTAATGTGTAAAGAATTTGGATAAGTATGAAGCTCTGTTTTCGTATGCGGCAACACAAACACCTCGTCGGTGTAGCGGTCTATTGCGCACCCGCTGCCTGTCCGGGACTGCTTATTCGGTGAATGCCATATGAAAATGTGTAGCTCAAGGTTTAATTTTGTTTAAAAAAAAAAGTTAATAATTATAGTAGTCAAGAACTTCTACTGCTGGTGACTTTATTTTAATGTAGCACCCATCAAATTTAACAAATAGCTTATACACTACATATGCATACATTTTTTTAATTATGAATTTACTAATATTTTTAATCCAGTGGCTTTCATGCATTGGTGAGGTGCAATGGACTCGAAGCACTTTAGCACAACACCAACAAACATATAATCAGCTCGTGGCACTTGCATATACATATGTTTAATTGTATATGTGTGTATGTGCGAGTCAGCACCAGCTCGTCGTCTTCATTAATACTCCCAATTAATTAATGGTCAACATAAATTCATAGAACCCTTCCTTAATATTAGTTATTATTTTGATTTAAAACAAAAACTTTAATTTTGCATAATTTGCTTATTTCAATATGGCAGCAAGATATTCGATGTTAGATGTTGTCAGTGCGAACACCTTTTCACATCTTCAAAAAATGCGTTCCTCGAAGATGTGCTCAGTGTGAATGGGCTATTAGGCACGCCCATACGTTTTCCAACACTTTTTTTATAAAGCTGCTATGCAACACTTTTGATAGTTGTCAAAGTTGCTAATTGACAGACCGGATTGGCCTCACAATAAAATTTTTCTTCGTAGTGAAAAGTTGTGCCTAGAAGTTAAAAAAATTAAAAGAAAAGAAAAAAAATAAAATAAAAATGGATGATGATAAGCCGTCAACTTCAAAGTACGCCAGAGCCCTAATGGAAGGCATGGAAAATGATAAGGCTCTTAAGGAGTAAGTAAATAATTGGGGAGCTTCTGAAGCAAATGAGCTTTAATATAAAACACGTAACTTCAGCAAACGTCCAAAGAACGACTCGAATGGGAACGCAACTGAGAACCAAAAGTCAAAGGAACAGGCTTCTAAAATGCAGGAATCGGAGAAGGAGAATCCTAAGGGCAAGGAAAAGCTGTGAGTGAAAATTTTCGCACATGTCATTTTATTTGTGTTGGTAACATGCATGTGTGTCAAAATTGACAAATTTTTTTGCAATTCATGCCTCAATCTGTGTGTGTGTGTGTGTGTGTGTGTTGTTTCGGCAGTTTTTGTACCGATTACTAGACATAAAGTAACGAAATATACCAAAGCGACTACCGAAAATAATTGACAGCCGTGCGTGCCATGTGCCTGAAGTGAGTAACTTTGCTAGTGAACACACTCAGACTTGTACAAATCACTTGCAACTCAAACCATACTCACACTCAAAAAAAAAAAAAAAATTCTCTTAACTCACAATTGTTGCTCGTGTGAAATTGAGTGCGAATATTTGATTACTAGCACTCCAAAGTGGCTCGTGAGCTCCTGCATTTTTTTTGTTAGCTAATTTGGAGTAGAATAATAAGTATTAAGTATGTATTTAATTGATGCAGCCTGGTTACCATGAACCTTTAGGTATATAGGGTATACTAGATTTGTGCAATGTATGTAACGGACAGAAGGAGGCGTGGCAGACCCCAAGTCCTTTCTACCAAAATTCGTATCATAACCTCGGGAAGCGACTGAGCCATGTCCATCTGTCCGTCCGTTCGTCCGTCTGTGTGAGCACCTAGATTTCGGAAACTTTAATAGCTAGAGTTACGAAACCAGGTGGTGCGCATATTTCCTCAGATGATGAAGTTTGTTGAATCATGTCACCTTCCCCCGTTCCCCCGCAGTAGATTTTCGCGGTTTTTAGACATACTATTAAATATTTCTTTTTAATTTGAAATTTAACAGAGCGATGCGTTGTGGTTACATGCATCTGTGTGTAAGAAATGAACAAAAACGGACAAATATAACAAAAGTTATAGTCAAAAATGTACAAATTTAACCTCCCCTTGCCGATAAACTGTGGCATTATTCGATTCTACGTAATTATGGTAACAAGTGACCTAGAATCACCATTTTTGGTAAGCTGATTCATGGGGCTTTAATGAATAAATCCAAATCAAAATTTTATCGACGCGGAGCCCTTACCCCCCGTAATCGATTTACCGTGTTTTCTCCAGCACCCCTCAACATAACAACTTGAAACTTATCCCATATACATACTTTAAATAGCTTCTCGACGTAACTTTCGATGTTCATCAAAAACGGTACAAATTTACGGAACTTATAGTTATAAATAATGTTGTGCACCAAAACAAAAAATGTTCCAATTTGAAAGTTCTAAGAAGGAATATGCGGGAAACAAATTTTTTTCGAGAAAATAGGTACATGTCGAGCCCCACCTCGTTTTTGAAACATGATTAATTTAAACACCACAACAAAATTAAGGCGGTATTATTTACTTGTTCTTGTTATTTAAGCTGTACATACCGAAGCGCCTGCATGATTACTTTAGTTTAAAACAAGTGGCTCACAGCTCAGTGCTGGGCAGCCCATAGCCCAAACCAAGGTATACTTGTTTAAGTTAGCATACTCCGGCCGAAGTCGCTTAACGAAAGTTACTAATTTTTAATTTCGTTGCGACCGCACATGAGGTAGGTTGTCTTCACGCATATTATTTTAACATGTATGCGTTTTCTCTCTCTTGCTCTCAGTAAAATTGGTTACGAAGCTAGCAGCATTCCTCTACTTTAAATAAGTATACCATGAGCCCAACCTGGTACTTTTATTCGTGCATTCATACAGGTACGGGTCGAAAGCAAGCCGAAGTCGTGAACTTGAGCACAGCAGAGCGCAAAGTTATTTGTCGGTTTAGCCAGAGAGAATATAAACACACAGTTAAGCTGTAAATTGCACAACCACACAAAAAAAAGGGTCCTGTTCTGGGGCCGAGGCGTATGTTTGCTTATGTATTGCTGTTCGCTATATTCGAATCCGCTCACAGAATTGGACCAACGGGTCTAGGTTCTATCCTTACCTTAAAAAACGCAACGACACTATCTGAATCCGAGGTGCAAAAAACCCCCGCTTGTCATTTAATACTCCTTAAATAAGAGTTTATACTCATACTTTATATTCTACAGAAATTTTGTTTCAAACATTTTGAATGTTTTCCCATAACTGCGTTTTCTCTTTGCAATTTCTCGTCCGATTTCATCCTAGTGGCCTAAGAATTGTCTTGGTCACTCACTATGCTACTGAGGCTATATTTGAACAACCATAATGAAGGCTTTGGATCACCGTGTTGAAATATCCGCGAAGCAACATATTATTCTCAAGATATGGTAAAGTTACCATATATCCCATAAATCCATTATTCCATCAATTAGATGTATCGCACCTACAACAAAAAATTCCCATATAAATATGGTACCATATCCGTGCTTCACTGTTTTTTTGTTTTTTTTATTGAAATCGTTGGCTTTTTTTCGTACTGTTATCAGGCAAATTTAACACTCTAATAGAAATAACGCATTTTTTTCATCATGATATATGAATGAATGCAAATTTGTTTAAAATTGGAGTTCAAAGCCAAGTAACTTTTTAGCCGGCTAAACTAAAAAACTACGCTTTTTTATCGAATATCGACAAATAGCCTGTGAGGATAAAGCACACCCTATTTTGCTAGCATTTGTCCTGCATGATTAGAGGGGTACCATTTAGCAACTTTAACGATACTGTGATAGATGGCTCACACATTTCAATGGTTTTTTCCTGTTCGCGAACATTGGGATTTACTTTGAAATTTGCAAAATTACAATCTTGTCTAAAATACAGCCAGCATAGAAACAAGGTGGCAACACTGTTGAACTTATGTCCTATGAAGTGTACTCGTCCGTAGTAAAAATGCGAATTTATTTACATATTAACAAAAACTGTTTGATTTGAAGTTTTCACCCAATATTGATTATATAATATGCAACAAATTATCATTCCCGGTTTATGATGGCATTATGATGCCCGTTGTATGTTGTATTGCACAAATTTCATATACTTCCATTCGTATGGCTATAAAATAGACAAATTTATAATTTTTTTTACCCCATATATTGTCGACTACAGCTTACTCACTTTAAAAAACGACTCTTTCAGAAAGACTCCATTCTTTGATCCAAAGCGCATATGGCAAACAAAAAAAGAAAAGTAAGTCTATATAATAAAACAGATGCTCCACAGATAAATAACATTTTGATTTAGGAAAGCTCCAAAACCTGAGCCAACTGACGAACCGGTAGTGGAATTAGAAACTGGTATAAACCAAGTTCCCATTAATGAAACAGTTCCAGAGCCAGTGTAAGTAAATGCATATAGTAAATATAAGTAAAAAAAAAACAGTTTCTTATTTCTCATTTTAGCGCTACATTGGTTCCTCCAACTGAATATAATTATTATTATTATGTCAATCGTTATTTAATTTAAATAAAACATACATATTGATACATAGACCTTTTCTTGTTTTCCTTTTTAGCGATACTCTCTTTGTTTGTCCCACTGAATATAAGCCTATAATTGTTGACCCTCCAGTGGATGTTAAGTTTTTGAAATGCGCACCAGATATTCAAAAATTTAAATATAAAATCCATAGGCTTCCAAGGCCCGAAAGCTACTATGAAGACAATTTTAAAAATTTGCATGAGCTGATACCTATAGATCTGGTGCGTTATGTGATGGGTGAGATGAAACCTTCAAAAAAACCTAAATTAGATCCTCGTGATGCGAAACTTTTAAAAGATTTTAAAATGTTTGAGCCCAACTTTGAGTTGGAAGAACCTGTGAGCGATAATAGTCCAAGGGCACGTCGAGTTGAACAATTTACGTGTTTTGACGACTGGAACGACGATTTGAGTGCATCGCAGCCCTTAGATAATTCACCCTATCTTTATCAACAACAATTACGTCTTATAAATCGTTCATTTGAAGAAAATCAGTTGCCCGTCTGGATCCATCCAAGAATAACCAATTCGGATGAAAAGCCTATTGAGGTGCTGCCAATTTTTCCAGATAATATGGTACCAGCAAATAAGGCAACCATTATACATAACAAAGATCATCCCAAGAGTCGTTCTATTGAAATACTCAAGGACTGTGGCACTTTGTATATTTCCTTCGTTGAAATGCAGTTGAATTCTAATAAGAAGGATAATGGCGCCATTGCTAAGCTTTTGAAACAAAAGAAACCACCACAACTCATCTTGGTATCGGATAAAAAGTATAAGGCAGATTTAGTAAATAATCTTCCAAGTAAAGGTCAACATATTATATTTAGAGAGGAAAAGGGCAATTTGTTGTACACAGTCATTGGACAACAAGTGAGATTGGTTAGGGCTTGGAAACGAAATTTTCAAGCTAACGAATCAAGAAAACCTACGACCATTGTGGTTAAGCCTGATAAGAAAGATGATGATGACGAAGATGACGATAAGTATAAGGAAGATGACGCCTTATCTCCTTATGGTGAGAAAGATGATAGTTCTCTTAATGCAGCAGACCAAGATAGGGAAGCAGATTCTGATACGGAAATGGATTAGACTAACATTTCCTAAAAATTTGTCACAATAAAAATGGCTTAAATAATAAATATTTTCAGTTAAATTCATTTTATATAATAAAATACATATTGTTGACAAAAAATATGCAATTCAATTCAAATTTTTCTGAGTTGATATACTGATTTGGAAAGCTGAAGAAACAGATTTAGGGAACCCTTTTCATATTTTTATTTTAGATACTTGTATAGCTCGCGATACTGTCAATATTCTATGAAGATCGTACATGTTAGACTGAAATCTCAATAATCTAGACATGCGTAGATCCGGTGTGATGTAGAGTTAAAATTTTGAAGAACTTGTACCTTACCGAACGAACAAACAAACAAAGAGCAGATTTACAGGATTTGGCATGAAACCTCTTTAAATCACAGCCAAATGGCATATTACATGGCCAAAAATGTCAATACCACAGCCGGAGCTGCACAGCGTCCAGACCAACAGACAAGTGACAAGGCCAGCCGGACGACTACGAGTATGTAGGCTAGATCAGGCAGCATCCGGATGCACACATAAACACAAATCAATTGTCAAGCCGCACAGCAACAAGACTAACCAACCAAACTCCAGTGCAAATCCGATGCAGTTGCCCAGACTCGACCCCGACCCTGACCCCCCGCCCAGCTCAACGGAATGCAATTTGCATTGCACTTTTCAATTTCCTGAGTTTTGGGGTTGCCAATGCAGCATGCAACACTCACTGAATGACAAAATTTGTGTGAAGCACTTCATAGCAGGCATGCCATATATGCCAAATGGTCATGTCCTGGGTCTGTCCATATACCTATCCAAATGCAAATCCAATGCATGCCACTCGACGGCGATGGCGTAACCAGTGTCAAAATGATTGTGGACTCACGGGTGAGAATTTGCGGTTTGATACTTGCATATTTTGTCACTTGCCGCCAATGCTTTAGCTCCCCTATTCCTGTTCCTGATTCTGTTTCTGACTATGTTCGGGAACCATCAGTCAGCGGCACTTGGGTCCCACATACACACACACGTAGCCAAACAGAAATAGACATTCAACGTTTTTGATGATTGCACGTAGTGCACAACCGCATCCGTTGACCTTGTTGGAGCATTTCTCTTCCCCGTAGGCTTCGTTTGCCTTGTCATGGTCATAGTCATTGTTGTTGGTAGCCGGCCATGCAAAAACTTTAAAGTTTACTAGGGTCCACAATGCGACGGTCTTTGCTCCAAAAAAAAAACAAAAAACTGGAAAAAGACCAAGCCAAAAAAAAAACTTTGTGTCTGTGAGTAGCTGGGCAGAGGGCACACCGGTACCCGCACGCCTGATGCTGACCGATAAAAATTACTTAAAAATGCCACAGCTCATGGGTTGACTTTTGGCCAACAACGTTGAACCAAAATTCAAGTAAAAAATTAAAAAGTGCGGACCAAACAAAAGTCCACAAACACCTCTCTCCCTCGCCACCATAAAAAAAGCAGCACCAAAATTTTGCATGGAGCTGACGGAAATCGCGGCAAAAATCCAACGGAAGCCAAACGTGTCGGATAAGTTGAAAAAAAAACTGGTTACCAAAAAAATCAAGAGGCGGGTGTCAGTGTCGCCATTTGCCATTTATTGTAAATTTACTTTATAAAGGTTATTACACGAAGTTTGTAAAGGGTTAGAAAAAAAATTCGGCCAATTCGGTCTCTATGCTGAACCAATGCGCTACTAATTTGAATACGCTAAAACAAATTCAATTTATTTATGGTAATTACGTGATAGTTATGAAATTCTGCGTGTTTGAGTTTCAGGTCTCTTTAAAGATGAGAACACTCGATTATAGATTTATTTTTTACTAGTTATACCCGTCACGCCTTGCTGTGCCGTTTACTAAATTTAAAAAGATTTCTAGATGTACTGCTAAATGAACTACCGTTGGATGTCGCTCATGTATTGGAAAGGACAGAATTCGCCACGTTGCTTTATTCAGGCGTTTCTTTCTGGAAAGCCTACAAACTTTGTTCATCGGTCCGACAGCAACAAATGCATGTGAACCATAATCGAAAACATTATCGTATTCAAATGCAATCCAATTTAATGACGATTGATTTTGTAGACGACGTGATTGGATTCGTATTCGATTATTTGAAATTTCTTGAATATAATCTGATTGGTCGTTTCGAATTTCTCTCGTTCTCAATTCTTTCAATTCGCGATGAATGTTGATCGGCTGTTTCATTTGCACGTAATTGTGCGACGCGTAATCTTTCTGATTCATTACGTTGTCTGCGCTGCTCCCCAGTCATATTATTTCTTGCAACTCTATTTTGTTGATTTTTACGTGTATTTCGTCCGATGTTTTGTCTTTTCGGTGGCATGCTTCTTTGTACCTTTGTATGAAGAAATTGGCTGACACAAAACACAAAAATGAATTAATCCTTTTTTATTTTTCTTTATGTGAATTTTGACTCCAGTAAGTGTTTTCTTTATCATTAGCAGTGAGCTTCCAATTCAAAATGTTCGTCTGTCAAATTTGAATTGAATGGAAACTGAGTGAACACTGTGTTTTTTTCGTTGCATTTGAAAACTATGCTCAGTACTCAGCGCCACCTATCGAAAGGTGTCCATACTTATGTTGTAAACCTTCTCGACAACATACCGAACATAGCCTGTAAATATGAACACAATCGCACTGCAATAAAGTGGATTCTATAAGCCTCGTACAAACATACATTCATTTTTATATATATGGACTAGCCATTTAGTTTTAGGCCTATATGCAGCAGCGTCAATCACAACCAAAACAAGAACATACTTGATATCAATAAAATTCTCCCGAAATGCCATCTCCAAACGCCTTCGGCATGCTTACTCAGCCAAACAAAAGAAAGAGTGCTGGAAAAAATATGAACAGCTGTTGCGAAACATTTTCTAAAAAGCCATTTACTATTTATTACTTGTTGTGAACCGAAAATAATTAAATTAATTGATTATCGTCGTCACTATTGTCGCGTTGTTTTTTAAAAATAAATGCCACTAAAACATTGAGGACAACTCATATTGTTTGTTATTTGTTTGATTTAGTGCATGTAAACTTTAAGCATTTGTGAGCAAAAATCAGATGATTGTAGTGCGACCCAGCAAAAATACTAATTTGCGTTAATATGCAGACTGCCTTTTTTTGTTCTTGTATTTGCCTTTAGAATATTATGTATCCCGGGAAATTGTAAAATAAAACTTTTTTTAAACAAAGCTATTAAATGCTGCAATTTGCCTTTCTGAATTGCCTATTAATCCGTTTGCGGGGTAATTAATTGTTAGGAGAATTGTTAGAGTCAAAAACACTAAAGCAATATTTTTATACCTAAAAACAATTTTTACAAAACTTCGTTTTAGCCGATAGTCCAGATATTTTCTGAGTATTATGTAAAAAATTTGAAAAAGTTAAATGTCACACTTTTTTTTATCAATATCAACATAAAACTTTAAAATTAATGTTTTTTTTTTTTATTCTAAAAAGTGTTTAGTTGTTACGGATGAAAAATGAACACATGAACCGAACCATATTGAACCATTGAAAAATACAATAAATTTTTTTACATCAATCGAAGGTAGAGGATTCAATCCTCCGTGCGTACTCGACATTTCTCGTATGTGGCCGAGTCCCAAAAAAAAAATACTTCCCCAAAAAGCAGAGTAACAAAAAAAAAGCGACATAATCCGCGCTTGACGGCACCGTCACCATCATTGTCACCAATTTCAAACTCCAATTCTCAACACGACTCCCATCATAGCCAGGTGGAACCATCAAAGCCATCACCAAAGACTGGTCACGCGCGGTTTGTCACCTCTTTTGTAGAAGTCCCTGTTGTTGCATATTTTGGCTATTCCTTGCTTGTCATGGTGCTGATTTATATGCCCTATAAGGAGTATACTATACTAAGTAAAAAAAACCAATGCATGTTTGTACTGAAATATCGGTGGTGAATGACTTCGGCTTTTGTTGAGTAAGTTTGGCATGAGCCGAAGTCATGTTGAGTGAGTTTGGCATCAGCCGAAGTCATGCACCATCGACTTTGTGCCTGTTGCTTAGCAACGTCATCACAATGCGTTGCTGCGGCAAAACAAAAATGAATATGTTATTTTTGCCGATCAAACTGATCAAAACCCATGAAGAATATGCATATATTCTTGACTAGTATAATAAGTCGACAAAACTCTTGTCTGTTTGACCATCTAGTGGTCCTTATAAAAAACTGATCTCGGAAACTACAAGTTTTAAAGAAATCAAGTCAAATCGAAAGATCGTGTTTATCGATTTATGTAAATATTTTGCGTTGCACTGTCTTGACACAGAATGATGTTCGATTGTTGCTGCTACAAAAAGTGTCAAAAAATGTTGCATTGCCTTACGAAAGTTAAATTCTCCGAAACACGACTAGTTTTGTTACAGTATGATTTATATTGCACTTAAATAAGTCCCGGTACTATAGGACAAAATATACAGAAATCGTTAGGGTTTTGTTAACCAAAAAAATATACAAGCCGATAGGGCTGTTAATCAGCTGACTTCTATTGCGCCCCAACGAAATAGTGTTGCCCCAATATTGAAAAAGCATTAATAATTCGTTAATATTAATAATAACGTGGCCAAGGATTACAGACACAGGGTATGCTTTAGTCGGCAACTTTCTTACCGTCCAAATAACCTTTTCGTTTTTTGTGCTCTTTGGGTATTTTTACCACTTACCGCTTTGGCTCGCTAAATCAAAATTCATGGTTTTGTAGCTGGTCAAAAATGAAAATGAAAAAGAAGAAAAAAAATCCAAAAAAATCAGAATATGGGCAACGCTCTGCTCAATCGCGCATAGGTATCAATATGGCAAAGCCATGTCGCGCACATGGACAGTCAGACGCGCAGGGTTACACGCAAGGTTAACCCTTTGATGCCTCCACATGGCTATATGAACAACATGTAAATTGTTTCAATTTGCGGCATTTGCTGTAAAGCTGCGCAATTTTAGACATGCTATAGATACACAACAACAACAACAACAACAACAACAATGAGGGCCATGTCTGTTGCGAGTGTATCTGTGTGTTGGTAATTTTTTTCATAGTTGGCATTAATGGCGCGCCGCATTGTGTGTGTCCAGCTGCTGTAGCTCTCATAGACAAACTCCAGAGCATTCCATCTGCAAACCCCTTTTTAGCAGCAAATACTAAACTTGTTAAATGTTATGGCTACATATATAGTACATATAGTGGCGAATGTGTGTGTGAGTGTGTATCTATATATGTATGAGACCCATGTAGACTCATCTAAACGGCTACTGACTGCGGCTGCTGCTACTTTGATGTAGTTAAATTTTAATTGGACTTTGGGTTTTTTTTTTCATACCAAGTCTGTGGTATTTCGTATACATATATGTACTGTAGGACATGTTGTGTGAACGAACGTGTTTGTTGTTATTATGGAATTTGAAATTTCTGGCATAAAATGAGGCGAGATAACAAATCGCCTGGTCAACAGTTGGCTTAAATTAACAAAAATTTGCTAACTAACAACAAATTAAGCAATACATTGTTTATACTACTAACATATACTGCCGTACCGTACAACTTGTACCCGTAGAAGCTCCTGTGTCTGCTTTAATGCTTAAATCAACTAGCTTTGCGGCAACAAACTTATTTCCGGCATGCCGAGAACATGTGCTCCTTCTAGGATATGTACTGCAGCCAGCCGGCCAAAAGGCCAAAGCACACAGACAGGCCAAAAATCAAAAGGCACCCACTCACTCCGATTCCAATTGTGAATCTCACCAACGCTCTCACACAGCGGCGCCCCAAAAGAAGACACCAAAATCAACCATAAATTGATGCAGTAACACGGACAGCCTCAATTCAACCTTACCCTTAGCAGCTAGAGCATTAGCTCCAACTCCCTCTTTTGCCGGAGTCACTCTCACTCTCAGTCTCACTCTTACAGTGTGTGTGTGTGTGTGTGCATTGCACTTAACCATGGTTTTGTTGCAGCAGAAAAAATACTGAAAGGACTTTCATGCAGGCAGCAGGCATCCTTGGCCAGGCTTTACGTAAACGTTCCAATGCCCATTGCAGTTTGCCATTTGCCATTTGCCCTTTGCATGCATGCAATGAAATCCTTCCGGAACATACGGCACGCACAGCCGTAGCTGCTGCTGCTGTTGGCCAGAAAAACCAACCAACAATGCCAAGTTTTCGGTCAACTTTGGTCAATCAGCGGCATTAGAGCCAGGGCGCTGCCCTACCCAAACTGACGGACTGCCGGACCGCCAAAATGCATGCTCAAGTCTAACCGGACGGGTACGTCCATTGCTTGCCACAAAACAAAGAGCCAAAACAATGCGCCTGGTCGTGCTCGTCATTAGATATGGACGCGTGACTGAGACAAACAATAAGATGCGTTATACTTAATCGAAAACTGTGAGTACTGACTCTTACCAATATCAAGAGAAAATATGTTAAGCTTAGTTCCTCGTTCCTAATTATCAGGTTGGTCTATTCTTCATTTGTTTAAAGTAATGGAATAAGTCAGAAACGAAAAAGCAAAAAGCGTAACTTTGCTGAAAATTAGCCATTTCCGAAGGACATCTTTAAAAAAAATAGTGTGTCACTAATTTTCAAAGACATGCTTTCATATTGCTAATTTCGAAAAAGGGAAAATTGCTTTATGAGACCTTAAGATGTTTAAGGTCTGATAAAGCCATGTCTAGATATGGTAATAAGACTAAATTTAGTTACATCATTGCAGCATGCTTATTAAGGTAAAGTAAAAAACATGATAACAATCGAAATACACTGAAGCAAAATATTTTATGGCACATCCAATCGATTTATTCCATGTTGATGCCAGAAATTTCATCCTTATAGCCTATTTACATTGAGACACATTTATCATCTCACATCATTGTCGAAAGTGTTGAGTATGAATATGCCATTTCAAAAATTCCAACATCATATTCATACAAAATTTTCTTAATAATACAAATTAATTTTTAACAAAATTTCATAATTTGCTTATCTTTGCTACCATCCCAAAATGTTTAAAGTTAGATATTTTCAATGTGAATCGTTATTCCATATCTTGAAAAAATCCCATGTGTTACACTATAGAACACCAAATGAAGAACACTAAAGAAAATCGTAGGACACCATTATTCCGAAAAGATCAAGATAATAAAGAACAATAGATGAATGTTGCAACCCTTTCCGTCAAAGCCCACATTTTGCAAATTGGAATCTTAAAACTCGGCTTAGCCTTGAAATTGATTTACATTGGACTTAAATCGGTTGAAAGTCCCGGAATTTATGTGAAAAAATGTGAAAATTTATATCGGTATAAAATTAAATTTGATAAACTCTAAAATAGAAATAATGTTTGCGATTTGAAGAATATTTCCAATGAATTATTCAAAACGAGTTGAAATTTGTTGAAAGCTTTTCTAATTGAAAGCAAGTCTATAATATTTATCTTTTAGAGAAATCGAAAGACTATGAAACTCTCTCACGCTCTCCGCTCTAGCAATAGACCCATTACTTGGTGCCGATGGATGCGGCACGCATCTTTGGCCCAGGCGTTGCACATTGCACGTTGCATCTGCATTAATAACGTCGCCAATGCCGGAGCTTCCTCATCATTTGGCGTCGTCATCGTCACCGTCATCGTCGCCGTCTGGATCGTCGGACATGTTGCATGTTGGCGCTCCCACTCTGAAAAAGCAACTGGACTTTTTGGTCAATTCGCGGTTTTGCTTGTCACTTAGCCGCTGCTATGCCGGGTTTGTCGTCGGCTTGGCATGTTGCCGTATTGCTACGTAGTCCGCCGTAGTCCATCGTAGTCCGTCGTGCTTAGCTCTTTCAGTCTGGCTATCTATGAGCGAGCCATTTGATAAACGGCATGCAAGAAAGTGCCGCCGTGTTGTAGACAATGTGACGACATTTCTGGGCGGATAGGAGTGCGTGCGGCTTTGGGTGCAAGCATTTGAATTATCTGTGCTGGCAGCTTCATAAGTTGCAGCCAGTTGGCATGCGTCCGTCGTCTACATATGTTGGTTGCACTTCTAGTTGCATTGGGTCAGTCAGTTGAGTGCAGTCAGTGCCGTGTTTTTCGTGCCGCTTCTTGCAGCTCCTAACTCATTCCTGGGTGGGGGTGTTGCATGTCTGTGTTATTTTTAAGCTTTAAGTGGCGTAATAAGTTCAGATTGCAGCCAGTAGTTCGTTCTTATTGTTGTTGGTCCCAGCTGTCGTTGGGTTGTTTGTTTATGTCTCTTATCGGACACACAAACGCACAGATGGTTGTAGTGTAGTGCTTTGGTTTTTGCTTCTAAGCCCTCTACGTTAACAGGTCCAGAAGCCTGCCCAGGCGTTTAAAATTTTTGAGGTTTTAGGCTCTGAGTGTTGATTAGATTTTACTGAAACCACCATCCACCCACGACCCGGACACAATGTACGCCTATAGACCTGTGTGTAAAGTGAAAAATTGCATTTTGAGCAGCTGCAGTTGCAAGTTGCAGTAGTAGTTTACAATTTGCAGCTACTGTGCTTAAACTGTGGCCAATTTTTTTTTTTTTTTGGATTGCACAAAAACTTGCTTTAGTAGAAGGTTTTATTGTTGATGAAGTTAGCTTGGTTTGGTTGGGTTTTCTGGTTTGGTTTTGTTGGTCAGTCTGTCTGTCCAACAATGCTCGTTGAGTGGCTCGTTTGTGGTGAAATGCATGTGGCCAGTCATTTTGCTAGGCCATCCACACTACAATATATACACTGTAAGCTCCTGGACAAGCTCAGGGCTACGCCCATTTAGGTTTTTTTTCTTTAAGTTTGGTTTTATAAATAGGGCTGGTCATGTGAAAATATCCAACTCTCATGAAGTTTGCGCCTCAGCGATTTGAATATACCATATTACATTGGAATTAAAGGGGGTAATGTGTGTGTGTGTGTGGGAGGGGCGCCAGGGGTTATAAGTGCGTTATTGCATTTCTACGGCAATTAAAATACATTTTCCGGCAACTTGACACATAACATAATTTGCATTTCCGGCAACTGACACGCCACACAGACAACAATGACGACAGCCAGCTCTATTGAAGATGTCCGGCGGGATGCCCATTTTGGACGCTGTATTTGGAGCAGGAGTTGCAGCAACCCTGACATCAGATTGTTTAAATGCATAACTGATGCAACAAATACTGTTGCAACTCCAACAACAATGTCGAGAACAAGCAGCAGGCAACCGCAGACCGATATGCAACCCCTTAAGGCGTCGTCATCAACCCTTGTGGATGTGTGTGCTGCATCTGTGGATGTCACCTTCATATAATGCCAACGCCCTTGCCTTGCCAAATCGACATGCCAACACTCTTGTCCAAATCACCAAGTTTAACAAATTAAATGACTTCTAGTGCGTACATTGTTTTGACACGTCTGTCCAAAAGGAGCAAGGAACCCTTACTCCTAACACAAGCAAATTGGTGTTGATTGCTTTGCCCAGACTCCGACTTAAGAGTTTAAGCTTGTAAACTCTAAGTGTTTATTGAGGGATTGCAAAATGAAATTTATAGCAGTTGTGGTTCAGCTTATTCTTGGTTACTTAATACTCATTATATCAATATGGACAAAATCAGAACATAATTTGTTGTGCAAAACTTTAAGTTCCGATATCTTAGTGAGTTGATATATGTGCGTTCTCTTCACCAGGAACATCAAATATGATTTCCTCTAGGCCAAAAGTAAAATTAGTTTTTATATGCTCGTCTGCAAAGACCCATCCATCCAATTGACTTTAAAAATGCAAACATTAATTATAAAAAAAAATCATACCTCCATTGCTTCCCTTGACTTTGCCGAGGCTTCTGGCAACATCTCTATCTATGGATTAATTGGTAAGATACTATTGAATGAATAAATGGTTTCTGTGGAATTTACATCGAAGAAAACGATGGTGTGCTTGTCAGGTGACTGCCGCGGTTTTTACACACTACTGTAAACGCAGGGGCAACGCTTTTAAAGGGTTACCCGATATATGTATTAAGTAGCAGGAGGCGCGACATACCACAAGCAGCACACTTGGAACACCTCAGAGACTAAATGGGCCCAGAAAGCAAATATTATCAAAATGTACGCTTTATCTGGTCCGACTTTCGGTTTACACTCACACTTTTTAAGCAACTTGGTCGGAAAATTAGAGAAAGGATTATCACGATTATGATTCTAGCCGAGAAATAAAAATTTGCAAATAATAATCAGATATTATAAGAAAATAACGAATAAACTTTAATTTAATACAAATTTACAATAAACATTTCCATCAACATATGTCTTTGAATGATCCATATTAATCAATTCAATGCATCCCCGCCATCCCGATTGTAATATAAATACAAAAATACGTAAAAGTGTGAAATTAATAACCAATTAAAATATGCAGATGAGATATATGCGTTAATACGGACGGACAGAGAAACAGATGGACTTGTCTATATCTACGTCCCTAGTCCCACTCCCCTGTTCATACTTTGGATAACTTTGCGGAGGCACCATATTTATGTCTCATACATTTTCGGCTTGCACAAACTTAATATAACCCTTAAGGTAAAGGATATATAAATATTCGCGACCAGTCAGTAATATGTGAACGCCTTGTCCATTCGGCAGCTATTGTTATTCCGGGACCAACGGCAACACCAACTACCCGTTTCGATCCCGTCTCTCGTGTTACACAAAAGTTTCTACTGTACGATTCAAATATCTGCTTTGCCCAAGTTTATAAAAGAAATTGAGTAAATTTTATTTAAAAACAAAATAATAAACTATTTTTGCTAAAGACCATCTGTTTTTGTTATTGTTATTGTTTTACTGTTTTGTCATCGTTAAAAAAATTATTAGAGGGACCTGGACCACCCAAAAAGATGATTCTTGTTTGTTGCCGCTGTCGCTGCCGCCTTTGATATACTCTGATATTTAGTTTTATCGTTCTCTTTTTTTTTTTAAATATGTTTTATGAGTTTTGTCTTGCGCTTCAGTTTTTATGGATTTATAAATACACAACAACAAGATCCAGTTGAGATGAGCCGAGTAAAACACGAGTGTCTTGGTCTGCTTTGTTTATGGCAATTAAATTTGATTCATTAAACCTATAAAAAAAGGGCGGGAAAATTATGCCAACAAAATGTTCCGGAGATTTCTGAATACTGACAGTACGACGTGAGCTCTCAGTTGATGCTGGGGATGTTGCGGCCGATCCCAATACCAATTCCTGAGCCAATTCTTATATGATTCTCTTCTTATATGATTTGTTTATGAATTGCATACTTTATATGCCACAACAACATGCACTATTTGTGGCACCATTTGGTCTTGTTTTTGTTGTTGTAGTGCGTTACGTGGGTGGCCGCCTTCCACCACCTGACTTTTGAATATCCAGACGCACAAAGTGCCAGCACTTTTGATAACATTTCAAGAAATGATTTTTATTAAATATTTACAAGCAATGCTTCAATTATAGTTACTTCAGATATGTTGACTTTCTACCAGACCTATCTCCCCCTATCTTCCAGTTACCAAATCATTCAAACGGTGCGTTCATCACGCACCAAGAATCAAATTTCTAGAATTCTGTTCCTGTAGGTGACAACTCGTCTCACATAGTAAAAAACATATAAAAATACAATCAGCCGTGCTCCGGAAAACAAAAAAAAACAAAAAGAAAAATGTTATTCGATTTTGCGTGCTCCGGAAAACGAATTTTCTTAGTATTTTTTCCGATAAATCCTTCTGTTGTGTTGGCGCGAAATAATTTTTGTTTGATACAAAACAGCTGACATGGTTGCCGCAGCTCTGCACCATTTTATTATTTTTACTCTGCAACTTTATTATTGTATATGTTGTTTATATTTCATTTAACTTTAGCTAGTTTTGTACTAATCTATCTTTAAAATAAAATTACAAAAAATATAACATTACCAACAATATTTATTGAAATTAAACACGACTTGGCTATTTTGGTAAAAATTTTCTTTGTGTAACGCGGTAACCCTGTCACATACACGAACACAAAAAAAAAAATTGGTTGTGGCTGTGCAACCTATTTTTTGAGTTAAAAAAAAAAATAGTTTTAAATAATTGTCAATAAATATATAACTTTCAGCTGGATAAATATATTCTTAGAATATCAAAGAATATTTTAAAAATTATTTCGTTACAAATTGCGTATTTTTTTAAACCTATTTTGCCGATTCGTTTTAATTTCGAATTATTATATTACAATATTTTTTTTTTATAAAATTTAATATATAAATAAATAATTTATTAATAAAAAATGGAGTGGTCGAGGGGTTGGTCAGGAGGAGAGGTCGTTAACCATGCCTACTTCATAAATATAATATTTTTGCATTATTATATAGTCATACAAAAATTTTCATGTCGATATCTTTACTGGAAGTATTTGAGCCACCATTTCCATACAACACCCGGAAAGATCCGGATTAGGTCTCAGCTTTCTATTTTTTGCTTTTCTTTATTATTTAATTTATTTACTTATCATATAAATGTTCAAGAACCTATGTGACAAAATTTTCTAGTCAAGGCAGCTTTTTTTAACCAAGATTTCTCCGAAACTGAAGGACGTAAAAACAAAAGTCAATAATATTAACATTATAATTTTTTACTTTGCGATCAGCAGATTTTCAGTGATTAATTCTGCAAGTGTAAATAAGCAGGCGGGAAATGGCGACTATATTTTCTGTTTTTTTTTTTTTTTTTGTTATTTAAGAAAATGAACAGATTTAGAAACGTATAGGTTCGATGGAAAATAGCAAAAGTAAGTTTTGCGGGTCGGCATCTCCGAAAAGTAATATATTATATTGTGGTCTGCATAACGATTTTAGTAACAGCAGTTTTTCTTACAAAAAGTTTTGTTGCTACCGGGGCTTTTATCTAATGCAGTGGTGGGCAAACTCATACAAACAAACATTTCTTTGTGTGAGTAAACAGTAAGCAAAAGCGCACGAGAGAGCAAGATCCACAATCAAGCAAAAACGAGTGAGAGATTTCAACTCTTGGACCGTGCATGAGCCGACTGCGCCTCGCGAGTTATGTAAATAGAGAGACTGCCCACCACTGATCTAATGTGTTATATACGTTCTGGCAATCAAGCTTTTTTTTATTCTTTATTTTGCAAGTCTTAAGGATCCTACGGTGAAGAACAGCTTCCGGGTCCACCTACACGATGCATATAATGATCTTTCTGAACCCGATTAACTTCCAATTGCTGAACTTTGGGATACACTTAAGAACGTGTTTATTGGCGCCACAAATGATACCGTTGGTCCCATACCTAAGGGTAAGAAGCCTTGGATGAGCGAACAGACGTGGGAACAAATAAGCGAGCGCAAAGTAATGAAGAGCAATCTTGTTGCTAGTGCTGATATACAGGCCGAAATTATGTACCGAAAGAAGCAAAAAGGAAGTACAGCGATCTGTCAGACGTGAAAAGAGAAAGCGCATTAATGACCTGGCCACACGAGCAGAAGATGCCCTAGCTACACTGTATAAGATCAGTAAGAAGCTGTAGTAAAAGATGCCAGCGGCAATTTGCTCAACTCTGATGATGAGCAACTTCACCGATGGAAAGAGCACTTCTCAACAGTTCTGAACAACATCATATCCTCCGAGCATGCACGCAGCAATGAGGACGACACACCGTCATCGCCTAATACAAGGATAAGAACTGATGCTCCCAGCCTATGCGAAATAACCGCGGCTATCAAACAAATGCCTCTGGGTAAATCCGCTGGTGTTGACGGTATACCCGCGGAGCCATAAAGAGCGGATCCATTGCTCGCGGCGGAGACACTTCGACCTGCTATCAAAACAGCCGGGGAGCGAGAAGCTTTTCCTGGTGAATGAAAGGATAGAATTATCGTCAAATTTCCCAAGAAAGGTGATTTAAAAAACTGCAACACTGGAGAGGTATTTGCGTTTTACTGGCGATAGCGAAGATCATTGCGCGAATTATTCTCGGTCGCCTAAAAGAACATCTTGAAATGTCCATAGGAGACTACCAAGCAGGTTTCCAGAGCGGCTTTTCGTGTGCTGATCATATCAACACGCTCAGATTAATTTTAGGGCAGAGTGTGAAGTATCAAACAAAACTTCGCCTTCTGTTTGTTGATTTTGAAAAGGCGTTTGATAGCGTAAATCGTGAATTTATTTGGTCAGCCCTGCGCAGAAGAGGTGTGGCGTGCAAATTAATTGAACTGATCAATGAGAGATACAACAGCGCTAATTGTTTTGTTCTGCATAAAGGCAAATTGTATGTTCCGTTTGCTGTACAGAGTGGCGTCAGGCAAGGATGCATATTGTCACCCATACTGTTCCTTCTTATCATCGGTGATGTCATCAAAGATTTCAACGACGACCGTCGAAAACCGAATTAACAAAGCTAGAGCTGCTTACGGCATCCTCGCCCCCATATGGAAAAGCAACATCATAAGCTTGCACACTAAAATCCGCATCTTCAACTCCAACGTGAAATCGGTTCTCCTTTACGGTTGCAATACGTGGAAGGTAACATTTACACTCACTAAACGATTGCAAACGTTTGCTAATCGCTGCCTAAGGCGTATTTTATGCATTTTTTGGCCGACCACCATATCTAACAAGGAGTTGCTCTCCAGAACGAGTCAAATCGATATTGTGTCCGAAATAAGAAGCAGAAAGTGGAAACGGAACGGGCATACGCTCCGCAAAAACGACAGCAACATAGCAAAGCGCTGGAATCCTTTTCAGCAAGCAGGGCGCAGAGTTGGAAAACCACGTACCACCTGGAGAAGATCTACGGAAGTTGAAATTAAATCTCTGGGGCTAAGCTGGAACGAATTAAGCAAGATAGCCCAAAATCGAGTTCGGTGGAAGATGGCAATTGAAGACGCCCTATGCTCTAACAGGAGATAGAGGAAATTATATATATTATATTATATTATATTATATTATATTATATTATATTATATTATATTATATTATATTATATTATATTATATTATATTATATTATATTATATTATATTATATTATATTATATTATATTATATTATATTATATTATATTATATTATATTATATTATATTATATTATATTATATTTTTGATAAATTATATTATAAAACCAAAAAAAAATATAAGCAATTGTTCAAATTAAATAAATAATAAAAATGATTCTTAAATCTTCTTACGAAAAGATAATAAAACCATGCAATTAAGCCAATAAATTCCTTTAACTGGTTATGAATTGTAAGTGATGTGACGCTCTAGAGCTCCATTTTGGCCTTCGAGAAACAGGCAATACTGAAAGACGAACGGACGGACTATAAAAAGATTTTTGGAACTGCTAGAATTGTTTATCAATTTTAAATATAAAAATCTACTAAAAATTTTTTTTTCTTCTCATATTAGAGAGCGGGTTTCTTAAAAAATATACTACAACTTTTTTCTATTATTATCTGCATAAACGTAATAAAGTTCCACGATCAAATGCGAAACGTTGCCAATAAACGGCAAACTCGGTCAGAAGAAGAAAAAAATATTGAACAAAGGACCGAGAAATCTATTCAAATGACTAAAAAGCTAAAACTGGATTAAATATAGATCAGCCAAATCGTGGTTTTGGGAACTTTAATAAACACAGCAAAATTAAGTCTATTGGTTATCAGAGGAACCAGAAGCTCGAAATAATGACTTAACGAAATATAAACAATATTTAAAAATTTTTTCGGATCCGTGTCAATATGTATCTTTTTATTTTCGATAAATTCGTATATTTCCCTTATTATTCCGATAAATTCTCATGTTTATTTTTTTTATATTTGGTTGCACAAAAAAGGTGAGATGGTTGCCGCAGCTTTTTTAAACCTATTTTGCCGACTCCTTTTAATTCCTCTTGCAACAAAACATTCAGTTTTAAACAACATGAAAAATTCGGTTTGGAAAAATTGAGAGCACCAAACATTCGCTCTGCTTTTCTGCTTCAATTCGAAGACATCGGCTGCCGAATCGCATCGAATGCTTGTGGAGGCCTATGGAGATAGTGTTTTACCGGAAACAACGTGCAGAGATTGGTTTCGACGATACAAAGACGGCAATTTTGACCAGTGGGACGTGAAAATCGACCCAAGAAGGTTGAGGACCATCAACTACAGGCTCTTTTGGACGAAGACGATACACAATCGCAAAAAATGCTCACCTTGCTATTGGGTGTTACTCAACTAATCATTTGCATGAGAAGGGTTCGAAAGACCGGACAATGGATGAAAAAAGGCCGGATAATTAACAAAAACATGACATGATATCCCGAAAAACGGACAAAATGTATAGCTAGCGAGGGCACGTACTTTGAATAAATTGGTTTTTGCTTTAAATCTTATAGAACTCATTTGATTTTCACTATATGAAAAACATTTTTATACCCTGTACCGTATGGTACAAAGGGTATATTGTGTTTGTGCAAGCCGAAAATGTATGTAACGTACAGAAGGAGTCGTCGGAGACCCCCCAAAGTTACCTAAAGTATGATCAGTGTGACTCGAGAAGTCGATATACCCATGTCCGTCTGTCCGTCTGTCCGTATGAACGCCTAGATCTCAGAGATGTTAAGAGCTAGAGCAACCAAACTATCAGATAAGATCCCTTGTTAATCCATAGAAGACAAGTTTATTTTATTTTTTTGATATCGGGATTACATTATATAGCTCCCATAGGGGTGTTTCAGAGGACCTCGAAAAAAAGCAAAAGTTTTAGATGGATAATTCGTTTGTTTATGAAGATATCATAACAAAATCTGGCAGTCAGAAGTTTTTTAGAGATCCCCAACACTGTAGCAAATTTTATCAAAATCAGTTGACTATATCATATAGCTCCCATAGGACCAATCGGTCAAAAAATCGTTTTTTCTACAAAATTCGTTGCGTTTCGTTTGTTTGTAAAGATATTGTTAGCAAATTTGGCATTAAGAAGTTTTTTAGAGTACCCAAGCACTGCACCAAGTTTGATCAAAATCGGTTGACTATATCATATAGCTCCCATAGGAACAATCGGTCAAAAAAACGCTTTTTTTACAAAATTCGTTGTGTTTCGTTTGGTTTTGAAGATATCGGAACCAAATTTGGCTGTCGGGAGTTTTTTATAGTTCCCAATCAGTGTACTAAATTTGATCAAAATCGGTTGACTATATCATATAGTCCCCATAGGACCGATCGGTCAAAAAAGTTGTTTGGTGCAAAATTCGACTGATTTCTTTTTTTTTATGAAAATATCGTAACCAAATTTGCCGAATAAAATATCTTTTGGAGGTTTTAAGAAATGTGTCGGACTTAATTGCAATGTGGTGGTACAGGGTATCCCAAAGTCGTCTGCGCCCGACTTTAACGTACGCCATCTTTTAATATTAGAAAAAAAAAATTTCCCAAAGGGCTACAAATTAAATTTTTTATACTATGTACCGAACCATATCATACGAAGTGGTTTACAGTATACCGGACTGGGTCTTTCATACTATATACCGAACTGTATACTACTCATTCAAAGGGGATATTCGCGCTATGCCATAGCAATGTTAGAGTATACAGCTAAAGGTATTGCTAGTGTATTGACGTGGGACCAATAGACTAGCTATTTCCCTAGCTCTGTACTAGTACGTCGTACTGCAAGTCGTTAAAAAATACTATGTTCCGATATAAATAGAACACAAAACTGACATGGCTACAATGATTCGGCTGTTTATGCTGATCAAGAATACATACTGTTTAAGGTCTGCCACGCCTTCTTCTGCCTGTTACAAGCAATTGCATAAATAAAAAAACACATAAAAATACATAATCCAAAAAAAGCCCATATGGGACTACGTAAGAAATATATTATACTATATACATATATATTTCCTTGAGATCCAAGTTGGAGCATAGGGCGTAAGAAATATGCTAGAGAGATATTATTTTTATGAAAGAAGGTTTAACATGCTTCCCGTTCATTGTATGTTATAGATGAAGTTTTAATCCGATTTAAATATGTTTCTCGTAAAAAAAATTATAAATGTGTTCCAATGTTTCTATCGATGAACGCAGCCAGATAATAATGTGAAACAACAAACTTCTCCAGCGCAAGATTCCCTTTTATAGCTCATATGGTCTCAGCCATTTGGAGAAAATTTTGTAGCAGCGTCTTCAAATAAATAACGAAAAAAATCATAAAGAATTTATTTCAAAACACAACAAGGAAAACCCAACAAAACTTAAAATTTGTTTTTTAGTTATTTAATTTACACTCTATCGCTTAGATAATGGGAATCAAAATTTCAGCAGGTATACATAGTCAAACTCCAATGACCTGCCATTTTTTATAACCCATTCAACAAAGAAAGTTTTTTTTTTTTTTTAAATAGGTTGGGAACTTTGGTAGTTGTATCCAAAAATGAAGAAGTTCCACTAAAAACAATATATAGGTAAACGTGTTTGTATACATAGTAACTAGCCCCGACTGTAACCTTCCCTCAGGAATCGGAGTGCAAAGCATACAGGGAGCAGAGCCCAATAGTATTTTACTTTGATTACTCACTTTATAAAAACTAGAATGCCAGACAAGTGATTGCCATGCCAACCGACTCGGAAAGAACTTATTTTTTCCATTCGAAATAATACAACTTTTACTGAATTTATGGCTGGTTCTTTACAAACCTAGCAGATGGACTAACTATTTTTACTTTATTTTATATACACATTTTTTTTTGAGAGTTTTAAATTTAAAATAAAATTTTATAAAATTGCAATGGCAAACCATCCGGATGTATTTGTCTACATACCAATTCTTTAATAACGTTTTCTCCAACGGATGGGTATCGAAAAAAGGTCGATTTTAATTTTGATGAATGTTACTTTGAAAAATGAAATCCTTGCCATAATACCCAAACTCGTGAAAATACCATATAAAGTTAATGTTTCAAACGTGTTCCGAATGTTTTTTGTTTAATGCGTGTTATTCCATCGAATGTATTTTTGGAAGTGAATTAATTGTAGATATAGAATTTTTTGTAACCCTATGCTACAGGCTAAGAGAGAGATTGGCATAACGTAACATTTTAGTCTTACAGAAGGCTTGCGAATGATTGAGTGTCAAATCAGTTGGCTTTTAACTGAGCCAAAATTTTAGTTCTGTTCTAACATTTTGTACTTCTTATAAATTTTAATGTTTAATTTAAGTACTGCTGTTGTGCTCTAAAATTTTAGTTCAATCGTAATGAAGTGAAGTCAAGAAGTTAGTGAATAACGAAATTGCAGTTAACACAGTTTCAAAGAGTTTTCTTGACCACAGTCAGGTGGATGATTGGACAAAATTTTAATGGCGATAAGCGTTATGCACTTGACACTTGAGGAAAGCCGCGAAAACTACATTCGTTGACATCAATAGAAGTACACGCACGCACACACACGCATGCCGATACGCACTCACGGATACACTCACACATGTGAAATAATGGGGCATATGGCGACCGCAGCCGAAAACGTGAACTGGTTTCTAAAACAGCTTTATGTTTATGTTTTCCGTTGTCCAAATTCTGAGCCGGAAAAAAGCAAATACACATACACACCCGCACACACACTTATGTGTGTGTGAGTGTGTGTGAGCATGCGTGTGAGAGTGTTGGAGTTGGCTGCTGGCAATGTCAGCGATGCGGTCGTCAATGCGTTTTGGGGGCTGGCATTTGAAAGGAGTCCCAGCAACGTGTTCTTCTGCTATTTTTGCTTTAATTTTAATACTTCTCATTTTCATCATCAAATTTCTTATCTACTAATTCTACTTCTTCTTCTGCTTCTACGCTGTTGTTTAAGCAATTTTCATTGGATACAACTCCTTTTTCAATGTGAATAAATTACGAATGTATAAGAATACGTGGCTGCGTGTGTCTGTGTGTGTTTTTTTGTGGCATTTGAGTCAGGCGCTGCTATCTGACGATGTGTGCTAAATATATATACATATAAGTACATTTGTATAGTCACAATACCCAGCATTGTGAATGGCATTTTGAATTTGTTTTAAAGTTTGCACTTGAGTATAAAATAGTTTTTGTATCTCCTTGTAAGTACATAATGTTCTCGTCATAATTAACATACTTGCCAATTGCTGCTTCGCAAGATTATTGTACTAGACTTCTTCTTAATATAAATGTAAAATATATAAATTGAGAAACATTTTTATTTATTCATTTATTTATTGAATAGATACATGGAAAGATTATTGGAACATAGCAATAATCTAGCCCTTAATTTAACCTATAGAAGACTTAAAAGATTTCATGTCCTTGATCTCTCAAGTAGATTTTAATTCAAATTTTTTCTTTTTTTTTTGTTATTTATACTTATATAACCACTAGTTCGCATATAGCACCTAGACTCAATGGAGACTAGCTGCTCCTGTCACCGTTTAAATAATTTTATATAATTTACTGATTGTTTTCGAACAGATTGTAAATAAAATCGAAGAAAAAAAAAAAATAATAATTTTTTGTTTATAGACTGACTCAAAAGTAAACAATTGACCTATGCTCTGTTCACTTCATAGGCTGCTCAATGTTAATGCATAGCCTTATCATATTCACGGTTTGTTATTGTGGCATCGATAAAAAGTTGTCTACTAGCCTAAAAAAACAACGAAGACAACGATGACGGCAACTGAACTGAAAATTGTCTCAAAAACTGTATTGATGGATTATAGCTTTTAAGACTTTTTAGCTTATTTCTTGAAAATAAGAAAAATGAAAATATGATAATTTCTTTGCTTAATTTTTTCTTTTTTTTGATCCCATCGATAATTTTATAGTATGTACTATATGAAAATCCAAATGTACTAATAGATGCTGAAGTAAGTACGTACGAATACCAAATCTATTATCACTAAAGAGTATTTCAATGTCGACACCGCTTAAAGCTTTACTCTACCCGATTTAATTTTCATTTGTTATATTCTCAGCTCATCTTCTTTCTTCTGGCGCTCAATGAGCGAATGAGCAAGCGGCATTTCTTTTTGTTCTTGTGCATGTGTCTGTGATCTACATTTGTTTTTTTTTTTTTTTATTACTGTAGAAATTAGTTTTAACTCGCTTGCTCACTCGGCTGCGCTTCACTCAGACGAGTGTTGCTTCACTCACTCTAACATTACACGTAACATGAACTGGAGCCACTCAGTCGCATGCCTTGCGCTCAGCTCAGCTGCAGCTCTCAATTAGCAAATTATAGCACTAATACAGGCATGCAGAGAGTGTTTTTGTATGCCTCGGCGTGTGTGTGTGTGTGCAGCTCACTCATTTCAAGCAAATCTCTTGGGGGCTGCCGCCAATGCCATTTAACCCTTGCGCCTTTGGCGCATTGTGCTCGCTCTCTAGCTTGCTTACTCTCTATCTCTCTCTTTCACTCGCTCTACGTCTATGTCTCACTCAATGTGATTTTGTTGTTTTTATTTTATTTTTTATATATTTTTTTCATTTTCACTTTTTGTTTTGCGTTTGGCGCTCAAAATTGGCACCGCCCTCCGCCCGCACCATGCATCCGCCTGCTGCACTCTGCACTATGCGGTGTCTATGTATGCCTCTGTGTGTGTGCGGTCAGTTTTTGGGCAATTTGAGGGTGTTTTTCGTTTTTCACATTTGTGAGACCATTGGTCCTAACCCCAACTGATTCTGGCACTGATTTTATTATTTTGCGTATGTTTTTCGGCTTCGTTTTCATTATTTGTATTCTCTTGTTGTTCTACGAGTATTTTTGTTGCATTTTGCATTTTAATCGTACATTTTGCAAATCATGCATTGCCCATGCCCTACCCCCAAAAACCCCGCCACCCACTCACTAATTCATTCACACACACACACACACACACAGACTGCCCACAGAATTTGTGTTTTGTGTTTTTGTGTGCTGGCCAGATCTTTGGTTCTTCGTTTCTCTCCACAACCATCACACACTCTCCCCCCACACTATTGCTGTGAGCCCCGTAACACTCACTGTTCTAGATTTCCTGCTACCGCCTGGTGCTAACATTTTTGTGTGCAATTTTTAGTTAAATTATTTTTACACCCTTGTATGCTGGACCCAAAATTGGATGCTCGACAACCGACGGCATGAGACGGTATTTTAATGTTGTTTCAATTTTGTAGGCATTGAAAGTCCCCAGCAGCTACTTCTTTCTATGCCTGTGTGTAATTCTGTGCGTGTTCAAATCTACCTATGCATGTGTGCTTTGTATCTGTGTGAACGCATGTTGACTTGCACTTTTACTGCAACTGCATTTTTCAAATTGTTGTTGTTGCACAACAAAGTGGCAAGTGCTGATTTTAAGTTATTACCAAAAACTAACCAACGTTTTGTGGCATTGAAGTTGTGTGGAATAATATTGGTAGACCTAAAAAGGTTTATTTTGATTTTATTTTTTTTTTTTGTTTCTCATTTGACTACCAGTTTTTGCTTTGGCAAAAATGTTGTGGGCTTTATACTTATAAAAGCTCTGATTGCGTGCGAGATCAATTGTCGTTTGGAAACTTGAGGCAATTGAAAATAAAAATAAATGTATTTATTTTAAAACAACTTTGTTAGTTAACTCAAGTTGAGTAATATTTGCTAAACTGCTCAACGAAAAGATCTCTAGCCGGAAATGTCTGTAATTTTTAAATTCTTAAAAATTAAACCTATAAACTTTGGTTTTTACTTCAGTGAAAAGTTATTATAATAAAAAAATTGAACAATACATTAATTAAGTTACAATATTTAAAAAAAAACCGCTTTGTTGCATTCATTATCTGTAGGTGTATATATACATAAAAATGAGTTCCTTATAATACTTTGACTAAAACAACAAAATCGACGTGGCCAGCCAACGACGCTAACTTATATCGCTAACTGGCGATTGTCATTTATAATCGATAAGTTTACAGCTAAATTTTAAACTCAAATATTTCAGCCGTGGTTTAAAGTAAAATAAAGTTTAATAATTCATCACACGCTTGCTCTAAAAATCAACTCTAGTGGTCATTCGACTCGCCTTAATTCTTTTTTCTGGATTATCTCCAATTATGATATTTATTATTTTTTATTTTACCAACTCACAAAACAGCTAGAGCAACCTTATTTGCTTGAGAAGATATCGTAGCCAAATTTTGCAGTTAAAAGTTTTTGGGTACCCCAATATACCAGATATCTTCCGCATCCGACTTTAACGAGCGCCATCCTAACAATAAGATCCATGAAGCTCTTTATATAAACAATAACCTCCAGCAAGAAAATAATCAGATGGGTCTACATGATCGCCACTATACACACTATGAAGTGTTGGGCCCATGTTTCGCAAATTGTTATCAATCGACGACAAAGGTCAGTCTTGTTTTTAGCAGGGAAATCTACTCATAGCGCTCCATGTGGATTTTTTTTTTCAACATTTCTAGAGTGGTCACCTCTTTAAGTCAATCACTGGGGGTTTCATCTAGACGGCTCAATCGACCCTGTTTAAGCTTTGTCACGAAATATTTTAGTTTTCTAATCGAAAGAGCAGAATACTTTAGAGTAGAGTTCAGCTCGTCTTTAATATTGGTATCACATAACGATGACCTATTTTTTCATCTTATAATTAAGTAATTACTATCTTTGTTTGCAATTATGTACCCAAAAATAATTTAAAAAAACTATGCATAAAAAATGTACTTTTATTTATATCTACAGTGGTCATATGATGAATGCATCTAAATGTGTCTATAGGATATATTTAGTGAGCCTTCTTTATTTTTGGTTATAGCTACCAAAGTTCCCAACTGATTTAAAAAAAACTTTCTTTGTTGGATGATATTTATTTCTTTGTTGAATTTTAACTTCCTAAGGGAAAAGGCTTGGAGGTAAATAGTAAAAAACGATTGGGGTGGACTGAGAGGTGACATACTCAAAATGTAAAATCATTTTATATATTCTGCATAACTGATTTGGTGACCGCAGCTTCTTTACAAAAATATTTATCTACAGGCTGTCTTTTGTGCGGCTTCTTCGGTTCTATCTATAACGCCAAGTTCCCAAAATTTGTCATGAGGGTCTTTATCTCTTCAGAGAATTCCAGACAAAATCTTTTAAAGCAATTGTTGCACAAATTTGATATAAATAAATTGGGTTGAGCTTGTTGGCATATTTAAATAAATCAGTGATCACAAAAAGAGTTATGGGGTTATCTATCTTTAGAAAAAATCAATTATATTATAAACATATTCAAAACTTAGATCATGTTTGATTTCTTGATCTAAAATTCAAAAATATGGATAAGTATATATTTTTGTTTTAAATCATTATTTTTTTATATTGTATAATATGAGCTAGTAATAAAATTTGTTTATCAATTTGTATTTTATAAATTGCAAAATTAAAAAATCGTTGGCACATTGAAACACTGATTTCAAATGTAAAAATAATAATAATATTAACTCTTATGATGTTACCTTCCAATGTCCGGAATATCATTAGAGACAGCAGAAACGGATTAAGCCTTATCTATTTTATTATAACAATCAAGTCAATAACTTAAACTAAGTATCTCATAGAATGTGTATTATACATATCCAGAACAAGTGCGAGCAACAAGACCAATTTTTCAAAAGCAGTTGCATTATGGAAAAAAGCTGCATACATAACGCAATCATAAATTTTTTATTTTTTCACAACTAGATTCGTAATTAGATTGAAATTGAATCTGTAGTGTATTGTAATAAGACGTCTTAAAAAAAATTCTCAGTTCCTTGAAACACTTAAATCACACACTCCAATAAGGGGTTTATAGCTCCATACAGTAGGCTTTGTCTTTTACTTTTTTTTTATAATTTATATATCTATGTATATTCCCGAGAAGAACAAGATGTAAACACTACACACAGAGAATATTTAGAGTTTAGAAGGGCAAAGCAGGAGTGGGATACACGGCGTAGATTGCAGAGGAGACAGGTTGAAGAAGTTAGGCGAGAAGAGCAAGATGTAAACACTACACGCACATCGCAAAATTTTCAAGTACAGGGTATTTTAAATTCGGGCTGGAACGACTTTAGCATTCATGCATGCATGTATTATGGAAATAAACAACTGTAGAGGGGATATTATGGTCTGTATGATCTAAATTGAATAAAGAAGAATGTACGGGGGTTGGTGTGTGAAGCACGCAGTGAGGCGGAGCCCCCTAGTTTATATAAATATTACCCAGAGCTTACAGTATTATTTGTATGATACATATAAACTCACGGAGTTCTGCAAAAAGTACTTAGCGCCCAATATCTAGCTAACATAATGTCATACCATCGCATAGTAAACATTCTGGGCTTGTTCGACATCCTCCATAGAAATGAGAATCAAATCGAAAACCTTCCTATATTATTCCGTTGAAGGTTCCATGGCTCCTCCACGCACCGTACCGATCAGACAAAAGCCAAGATGAAAACATGGCCAATAAATTTAAGTAACAAGCACGTAATAATTTGTAGGCTGGCAGAAAAGGCAACAACAACAAGCAAACAGACAAACAACAGCAACAACAACTGAAACGACAAGTGAGAAAATAAAAATGTGCAACAACAAAACCGCCAACACACGCAAACAAACGGACAAACAAACAGACGAAAAAGCAACAAAACCAATGCAGCAACAACAACAACAGCCACTCTCTGAGTATCTGTGTGTTTGTCAGTCTGTGTGCGTGTGTGGGCACAAAAATTACGAAACCAAAAATCAGCAACCAAATATGTGGTTGGCAACAACAAAAGGGGCAACAAAAACTGCAACGGCAACAACAATAGCAGCAAAGAAATAAAATACAAAAAAAACATAAAAAAGAATGAGTGTAGCTCTGGCCAGGTGAGAGTTGTTTGGTGGTCAGTAGCATAAACGAGCACAACAACAACAACAACAACGACGACGACAACAACAAGCATAGGCGTAATAAACACAACGCGATGAAAACTTCTCATGTTAAGGGACGGCGGCAATGGCGGCCATAAAGAGAAAAACAAAGTTCTTATTGTAAAATACTCTTTCCTTTATTCAAGTCGAACTTTGATTTTTTTTCATTACGAAATGCAAATGTGTCCAACACCAATTGGTAAGTATTAATAAAGCTTTGCACCGTTTAGTGCACTAAAGTTTTTTCAGAATGATCTTCAATTTATTGAATCTCAGAAAAACGTTTGCTCTTCTATCAGATATGGATTAAGTAAAGGTTTCCCTTAATTATTTTTTACTGAGAAAGTAGAGGTGAGAAGGAAAAGGCGTTTAATATAGTAAAAACTTATAGATGACGAAGGTACATCAATTTTAATCTAATAGGGGCAAAAAGAACGATTGCTTTCGAATTTATAGCGGATTTTTCTGTGATGCCAAAATTAAATAAGGACTTAAAAAATATATGTAAAAAATTGTGCATACGTATATAATTTGAAGGTTGCAGCATAAGAATAGGTCAAATCGATTTGATTATTACACTCACATTAAGCTACACGAGAAAATTGGTGCGTCATATGGTAAAAACCGTGTAAAAAAAAGCCCAAAATTGATTGTAATTTTTGCGTATTTCTCAAAAAAACTCTCTTTGCATAACTTCGTGAACAACCTAATTATTTTGCGACTACATTTGTAGACAATCGGTCGGGAATTGTTGATTGAAAGAAAAATTACTTGTTATTTACGTATAGTAGTTTCATAAAATAAACAGACATATCTTAATAAAAACGAAATATACCCTTTCTTTATATGCAGAAGAAAATAACGAAACAAAAGTCTCAATTTCTGTTGTGCCTCACTTTTGCGAATTTGTTAAACATTTTATTTTATATTTTTTCATATATATGGTTTTTTTTTTTTAATTTTTGGTGTCTGCTTCATCAACAACATTATTCAGCGGCTTGTTGAGGCTTGGGCGTGTTGATGGGTGGCAGCGATAGGGTGCGGGACTTGCTGTTATCCAAAGGGCCTGATGAAGAGTGCTGGCAACTGAGGGCAGTGGCTGTGGCATGACCGAGCAGCTGTAAAAATGCACAAGCGACAAACATGGCGCACACGGAAACGCGTTTGGTCAGTTTGCACGGTTTCCGCTGCAGTAGAACGCGGCGTATGCGTAATGTATGTGAGTGTGTGCGTGAGTATGTGTGCAAAATAAAACATGAAAAATCAATAAAAAGAAGAAAGAACGAATGCATAAAAAGTGCAAGCTCATGCATGGCCAACACGGCCAACACGGGCAACACTTCCTGTAGCTGACCACACCCACTGCCTCCGTAGGCAGCCATCATTGCGCTCTGTCTCTCTGTCCCCGGCTTTCGTTGCAGTTTTCGTTGCCTACTTTTCAGCGCTTCAGCGTGTTGCAGTGCAGTCAAACTTGTTGACAATATGCAAAGATTGCCCACTGACCATAAGGGTGGGGGGTGAGTTGGGGCATGGTGTATGTGTGGTTGGGGCATGGGTTTTGGCCGGATTGGTGCTCGTTGGCTCGTTTGCTTTTTTGCATTTTGAGGCCAACATTGAGGCCACGAACTGTATGCTGCCTTCTTCATGCGCCTTTTTTAAAATATCTTCCTTTTTTATTTTTCATACACTTGTCTGTTTTTTGTGTTTTTCGTAACCGGCTCAATGCCAGCACCAATTGCACTTCACTTTGCATTGGTCAACGCTCTTGTTGCCTCTCTCACTCTCGCTCTCTTCCTCGACGTTGTAACTTTTTTTTTTGTTTTAACTGTACGGCTTGTTTGTTTGCTTGTCTTTTGTTGTTCTTGTTGTATCTCTTGTATCTGTTAACTGCAGCATGTAAATTTATGACATTGTGTTTGTGTTGTTGTGTGCGTTGCTTTTTGATTTTTTCCATTTTTTGGTTGCGGCTGTTTGCCATTTTTCAACAGCTTGTTAACATTTTGTCGCCTATCAATAAAAATTCAACAGCTGACACTCTGCTGCCTGTTGTTTTTGTTTGTTGTTGTTGTTGTGGCACTGCGGTTAGCTGTTACTTGTGTGCGCATAAGCGAGTGTGTGGGGGGGGGAGTTGTTGCATTTTGCGGTCGCCATTGAGAGACTGAGACACTGAAATGTCAAGCATATTTGGTCATGTCTTTTTGTTTCTTTGCTATTGTTGTTGTAGTGGTTGTTGTTGTTGTTTTTGTAATACCTTAAGCCCAGCTTTGGCAGGAATAAAACTATACGAGTGTTGAGCGCGTCATTAATGAAGTGTAACTTGAGAGCTCATTACGCTTTTTGCTCACGTTTTTAATTTTTAATTGCATTTACCTTTTGCTACACTTTTTTACAAATGTCCTTATTTTTTTTTTTGCTTTTGGCTCTTTTCGAGCTCAAACTTTTGGCTGCACTGTCCGGAACTTTAGCCTTGTCGTTAAATGCGGCAGCAAGCGATTAAAATGACCGCTTTGCAAATCGAATTAATTTTTGTAATGTGCAAATGGCCGCAACAACAGCAACAACAAGCTGAACGCGTAAAGTTTGTTGCAGTAAAAAAAATAAAAATGATAAAAAAAAACCGCTAAAAGTTCATTCAATGAAGTTTCAATACTCTTTCTTTTCCTAACATTGGCTTGTTTTGCAATTACAGTCATAACATGAAACCATAATTTGACTATTCAGAAATGTTGATAACATATTGAGCTTGATTCTAAGGCTAACTAATTTTTGGCTTTTATTAAAAAACACAATAAATGCCCTTAAATTTTTGTTCGAATTTAAAATAGCCCCAAAAATGTGCAAAAAATTTTTCTTCAACTTTTTTCCTATGCATTTTTTATATTTCTAATAAATTGTTCTAATCCTAAGGAGTGTGCCCGGGCAATTTTTAACTTAATTTCCATCATACAGAACAAGTGTCGGTTCAATGATGTCTTAAAAGATTTTAAGAGATTTTAAGAGATTTTCACTGACAGCACTGAGAGCGAACCTTATGTATACATAGCGGCTCAGACTAAAATGAATCTTGTAATTTCGTTGTAGATTTCTGTAAGTCGAAATTTTCAAATAAACTATTTAAGAGTATTCTCTTAAGTTGAACATATTTCTTAATAAAGTGCAGTACAACCATTGTTATGAGCACTTATAAAAAAATGGCTTTTTCAAACGTATTTCATTAGATTAAATTCATAAATTTTAATGTTATAATGGCCTTCAATATAGCGAATACCGTCTATAAGAAAAATTTTTAGATCCGTTATTGAAATATTAATTTCATTTTCGAAAATTAATACCCAACCCTGCAACTCTTAAGAGTTAAAAGTTTTTACATTATATTTTATTTAATAATAAAATGAATAACGCTAAATATGTTTTTTAAATTTTGGTACTTGATTATATGATTAATTGATTTGTAAAAATTCTCTGGAAATTTAAATTAAGACAAAAGAAATTCGAAATTCTTCCAAAAGTAAAACAGCAATCCAAATATAAGCCTATATTTAAAACTTATCAGTTTTTATTGTACATACTTGCTATTGTAGTTACAATTGAAATGCCTAACAGCCCCTAAAACGCTTAAAAATACATAAAATTTCTGTCCATAAGAAACCAGAAGGACGAAAGTTAAACTTAAATATTTTTGAACCAAGCTTTTATTTAATTTCGTCGTCGTTCCATATAATATCTTTAAATGTTGCTAGATAATATTATATCTCTCTATAATATTGAAATTTGTTTGTCAGGAGCGCTGGCTGTGTCATCATACCCTGTGAGTATCAACACACATACCGATCCTTAATCTTAATTTGAGTATGAATTGAATCCAGGCAAGATTGTTTCACACTAGAATTTATTATAATTTTTTTAAGAAAAACTATTCTAAATCTCATTAATAAGACTAGATATTCTTAAAAAAAAAGTACAAAGTGCTTTTTCAGAGCATTTCTTTTCAAAATTATTCGGAATTTTCTTAAATGTAAAACGCTTTTTCGATATTTCGATTTTTGTTTTAAATATATAAAATCGATACCTTTTGTGCAAAGCTTTTATTTAAAGGTAAGAAATGTAAGCGCACTATATTCATTTGTAACATAACAAGGACATGCTATACACGTATAACGCTAAGATATAACACTTGTAATGTTATTGTTAGATAATTATCATTTTGTTTGTTGAATTTAGGATTTTTACTGAATTACAATAATAAACGTCCAATAAAAAAAAAAGAGGTATGAAATGTGTATGATCTAATTATAAATTTTACAAACTTGTTTGTTTAATAAATTTTTCTGGTTATGCCTTAAGGGTATATTCATCAGCAATAAAATAATATAACTTGTATTTAATTTAAACTTATTTAACAAAACCGTGAAAAATAGTCAAATATGTATATCACAAATATATCATAATTGCTAAGATACTCCGCGGTTACTTTGTTAATGATATTTGTTTAATGTTGAACGTATATAAGCCTAAACTCACTTGAAAAAAAAAAGTATCTAATTATGCAAAAAGCAACAGATAAAACCCTAGCAGAACTCATGTTACAAACTGATCGCCAAATTATTAATCGTCATTTCGTTGTAGAGTATATAAAAGGAACAAAATTTAAAAGAAGAAACAAAAAATCAAGCAAAATGGCGGCAAGCATTAAATCCTTTGCCGCACGACATATTTAAGTTACTGATTAAGCGTCAATCGTATGCACACAATTATACAAGTGTATGTGTACATGTATACATACCATATAGGCGCATGATATATTTATATATTGGTATATAGACACATATAGAAATGTATATGTATGTATGTGCATGCACATTACATGGCATAACTGTACATTATGTACTTAAGTACATAATTACAAAGAATGAAAGCACAAACGAGCTAGCGCACGGCAGCTGTCAATGCAGAAATATACAAACACAGATACACACACACACGCACGCACGCACGCACATACAGATGCAAAGAAGTAATGACCTGTATACATGACCACCTGGCACGACCAAGGGAACCAGCAAACGCATTCACATCAGCGGCGGGCTTTTGGTTTCCGTTAATAAACTGAACAGCCCAAAATGCATGAACAGAGGCTGCGGGTAAAGGGTTGTACACTGGTGTGTTGTGGCTGTGGAGCGGTGATTGGGGAGGGGAGCGGAGCAATGGTGGCTTTAGGGACAAGCTAGGTGCGAAAGAGCGAAAAAGAAGAGTTGGTTTTGTCAGCCCGAGTTGCCAACTGGCGGCTGTTTTTAAATGCTTTTAATTGAAACTGCAAAAAAGGATGCGAATCACGACGAAGCTGCCAGAGAACCAACCAGCCAACCAACCAACCAGTCAACCAGACGGCAGCAGCCATCGGGCATATTTTAATGAATATTGAGGATTAAAGGAATTTGCGGATTTTTATTGAATTATGCATTTTTTGGTTGTTGCCAGTGCTGGCAACCGCAGCAGCAGCAGCCGCCATCAACAGGAGCTGCAGGATTGGCCATGTTGTTTCCTGCCGCCTCCACCGCCGCCGCCGCCATTGCCGTTTTATATTTCTTTGTCGAACGCGATGATTTATTAAGTCATTAGCACTTGTGTGTATGCGTGTGCGTGTTTGTGTGTGTGTGTGTGGAGCCCACGCAGCAAAAACCAACAACAACAACACACACAGAAATCACCGAGATCCACATATACAACTTGTAATTCTTATTAATTGTTGTTGCTGCAGCTTTTGCACTGCTGCTATGGAAAATATGTAAACAATTTACATATATATTATATTTATTTTATATTCAACTACAAAGTGTATAATTTTTTAATGCTTAAAGAATTATTAATTACATGTGATTGCATAACTCGAGGGGCATTCAAAAAAGGTAACGAAAAATTTAAGATGATGGTTACTCCGTAATGAAGCAAATTAGCTGTCATGTCCTTAATCGCTATTTCTAAGACTCTACTGTTTTTGGTCAGCAAAAGTTAACCTTTTTTTTAGAGAATGCAACAACTTAACCCATTATAATTATTACAAATTGACGTGTACTTTATAACTCAAGACACAATGCGACAAATGTTCGCAAACCTTAAAGGAAAGCTCTCAACTGGATACGACAACATTCCAAATATCGTTCTTAAAAACCTGCCTACGAACGTTATACTTGACTACTGCACACCTTCCCACCGAATTGGAAACTCGCTAAGGTTATTTTAATACCAAAAAGTCTTCTATCAAATATCAGCAAAGTTTGCGAGATCTGCATTAACAAAAATATAAATAAATTTTTTCATATAAACAATCTGGTAGATTCAAATGTAAACATTTGACGATACATGCAATCCATCTTTTAACATCAGAGATACAATGGGGACAAAACAATCAAAGAAGCACTGGAGCCTGTTAAGTCGACTTGCAGAAAGCTTTTGACACCGTTTGGATTAAAGGATTAGTGCACAAGCTGAGAAACTACAACTTTCCAACACACATTGTCATCCTTATTTACAGCTTGTTGCCAACAAAGAATTTTGAACTAGCATCGGGAACACCAATGGCTCTAATAAATTTTTTATGCAAAATGGTCTTCAACAAGGAACAGTTTACTCTCCAGCATTAGTTAATATATTTATTCTTCTTCTTTAATCTTCAAAAAGACTTCAATGTCATTGAAACATACACAGACAACTGGAAGCTTCAAATAAACAACTCAAAATGTGAAACTATTCTATTTCGACCCCCAGTGACGAAAATGCGATGCTAATATAAGAAAACACTGGAAAGAATTTCGAATTTATTCTAACCACTCAAGAGAGCCAGTTTCTACTAAGAAAACTGTCAAGTACCTGGACATTTACTTGGATAAGTTTTTGTTTTTTAATGAGCATACTTATAAACACCCAACTCGCCAAAGCCAAAAAAGTTTTCTTCGCAAGCAAAAAGCTATTTTATTCAAGATTGATAATGGAAAAAAACAAAAATAATCATGTACAAAACTTTATTTCGTCCTACGATAACCTATGGCTGCCCAATCTGCTTTAATATCTCGCCGTCTTGCATGGAACGTATAAGAGCATTCGAAAGATCCTGCTTGAGAGCTTGCACTATGCGCTTCAGGGACCTTAGAAGCAATTATATGAAGTTTATATCAAATAAGGTACTATAAGACTCTGCCAAGATAAGCAGACTGTTCAACCATATTATTAAACTAATTAGATAACATATTCTTCAATGCACATCTGAACAAGAAAGTAATCTCATTAAAGCGCCATACTACACCAATGAGGAATACCTTCTGAGAACCCTAGAAAACGGTTTCCCCCCTCCTGAAGCGTTCATTGCTTAAAATACTGGGGGCTCAATTCAAAGCCGAAACGGAATCCCTATATTCTATCATCAATATAAAAGAGCAACTGACAAAAAAATCCAAATTAAACAAGAACCAAATCTCAGATTTAGTACGAGCATCGCGTAAAACGATGGTATCCTAAACAAAAACAAATTGTGGTAATTGTAGATATAAACGAAACTTTATTCCAAGAAATTTTTTTTCATGCGAATATCAATATATTTATACATTAAATTATGTTATTATGATTATCAGATTCCTTTAAAAAGTAAATAATTATAAATATTTAAGTATACTTGAGAGCTCGATAGTGACACTGTATAAATAATATCACATAAAGCTTCTTGTTTATTAGAATTAAGTAAAACACAAAAAAAAAAATAAATAAAAAAAAAAAACGATTTCAATTATTTTAACACTTAGTTATATTTTTTGTGATTTTTCACAAGGATTATGAAGAACGAAATTATGAAAAAAGTTGGAAAATGATTTTAGTAGTGACCGTCATTCGGTCCTAGACCAATTTGCAAAAGTCATCACGAAAAAATTGTTACTATCCAAGAAATAATAGGAAAAAGATTTATATATTAGAGATTGAGGCTTCTTAGTGGCACCAGTTGATTATCGACTGTTTTAACAATTGTCCAAAAGAGTACAAAGAGCCCTCTTTTGGCACATAAAGACTTCTCTTTGGTCCCTACAGCCACAAATAAATTGCGGAGTCAAAGTTGTCGGTCGAAGATTCAAACCTCTTGTTTAGTGGTTAGTGGACCTTTCTTGGACTAACTAACATGCTTTTCACATCCAATGGACCGAGAGCCAAAGAACGTACGTATTGCATTAATTTGAGATGAAATATTGGTGTAAAAAGTAAAGTAAAAAGATGCTTATTGTGCTTTACTTTCAGAAACAGCATCCAGGAATATGTTTGACTTCCAAAAGCAAAAGCATGTTAATTTTTTCGTCTGATGATTACAAAATTTATTAAAAATGCCCCACTCGAACAAATGTATTATGTTGATGAAGCTATTGTACCTTTTTACGGCAGTCATCTAGTTTATCTATATAAGGAAGGAACTAATCGCTCAGATTAAACATCCTGGCATCCTTACCAAAACCAGGGACGGCCTTTAAAATCAAAATTTTAATAAAAAATTATGTGATGTTTCATTAAATACATTTTTTTAAAGACTATGCAAATATGGATGGTCGAGATCCGCAAGACACACCGCCGCCGAAGTCAGTCAGAATTCTGCGCCGAGTTTCTTTGAATGTGGTTAAACGCAGATTGCAGGAAAAAAGATTCATCGGATGGAGCGTTTTAAAGAAAACCCTTGCTACGGCAGATATATAAAAAAAACGACTGGCATTTGCCAAAAAAAAATATGAAATTTGGTCAAGTGTTATATGGAAATCTGTGCTTTGGTCCGACGAGTCAAAATTTCACATTTTTTGATGTAATCGGTGCCAGTTTATTGGTCGTCAAACAGATGAGCGGCTCAAATCCGAATGTATCGTGTAAAATATCAAGCACGGTGGTGGTTCTACAATGGCTTGGAGTTGCTTTTGATGGAGTTACCCCACTCAAGACAATTGATTGGAAACTCACAAAAGTTTCATTTCATACAATTCTTCAACGAAAATCTATTCCACATGGAAATGATTTCGAAGGTCAAGGATTTAATTACCAACAATATAATGATCTAAAACATACTACGGCATTGTGAACCGGAGATTTGAAAAAAAAAGAAGACCTTGGTGTGCTCAAGATCGTGAATTCGCCGCCACAATACCCTGACATCAATCCTATAGAGCTTCTATGGAATGAGCTCAACCGCCGTGTGAGAGATCTGCGACCATTTAGCTTTTCTCATATATGACAGTGTCTGAGGGATACATGGCAGAGTCTCAGGGATCAGGGGTACTAGTGGAAAAAATACAAGAACTCGTCCAAAGAAAGCCAAAAATATATGCCACTGTAATCAAGGCCAAAAATGCCCGTTTTGTTCCAATTTGTCATAAATACATGAAAACTAGTCACTAGAAGTGAATTCGCCATAACATCTACCAAGATAAGGCAGATAACGTGAATTGTTTTCGTTAAAACGATATTTTGTGGGGCTATTCATACTTTTGGCCTGTACTGTATATTTATATAGCAAGACGTATGCCAAAAACCATAAAATCTATAATATTTTTTTTAAGCCCTCTTCCAAGCCCTGTCAGAAGAGCCGAGAATGCGATTTATTATGCATTTTATTTTCATCTCACAATAAATTTAAATTCATCTCATTCTACAACAAAAAGTTTAAACACAAAACACACAAAACTTTTCTAATTAAATTTATAAGTTTAGATATCTTTGTATTTGCTTAACAATTTTAACTATATGGGGGATTCTAGGAATTTTCGTAAACTATTGAACGATCTTGTTCATAACTTTTGATTTGTTTTCCAATTACGCCTCTTTGCCAAATATTTAAAGACCCTTAAACAAAACTGAATTACATTTTACAATGAACGAACTGGATCGGTTCCAATAAGCGCATATTTTAGTTTGATTTGAGCCAGACAATCTTCACTTTTTCTTTTGTCTTACTTCGAATCGCAGCCAATTTGAACCAGATTAGATTTCACTTTGAACTGGACGCTAAAAAGAATCACATTGTCTGGAAGGAAATTCGTGAAACCAAACCCAATAACACTAATATAGTCAGAAATAAAAATATGTTGTCTATTTTCATTTACCAATTATGTGGTGTTGTAAATGTTTAACTTTAAAATTTGGAAAAATTCTAAGAGTTAAAAATAAATTCTTTGACCATGATTTATTATTAAAGAATTAGTAAATTTGAGTATTCTCAAAGTCACACAGTGTAATTGTTTATAAACCATGATATAATTTATTTCTTTATTTATAAGTACATAGAGCCAGAAATATTTACTTCCTTAAGGTAGTCTCCCATCAGACACCGCCTTTTTAGAAATTATTTTTTTGTATTAGGAAATATGTATAAGATTATTACTAGTATTATAAGTTATGCAAAGCTTTAAGATTGAATTATAGATATTTTAGACTCCTAGTTGGCATATCAAGTTGAGTTCAAGATGAAAAAGAAATCGAACTTGACTTGTATTTGGACGCATCTAATCGGTTGCCTTTTTTGATTCGATTTCGAGGCATAAAGCCAAGATTCAAGTTTGTTCCTATTTCATAAAGAATATCTTCGCTGTAGTTCTTTAACAGTTCTTAGGACCGATTGACAGATAACTCTAAAAGCCATCGGAAAAATACCAATTTCGATGAATTTCTAAAAATTTTATCCTTGATTTATTGTTGAGCCAAGGCTAAAAAACTTTATGAAAAATACTTCGTATACTGTCTCTTCATATTGGCTCGTATAATCTTCGGCTTCAAGACTTTCTTGCTTTAACAACAATATAAGCAAAAGCCAACAAACCCTTAAGCATTTAATGAGAAAAAAAAGAAATTTTAAATTGAAACGTTTTTAAATAAATAAAAATAAATTGAGGCAAATGTCCTGCTGTATCTGTCCAATTGTCAGTCTGGTTATTTCGAATGTCTGCAATGCCATATGGAGCTCGTAGTTTCCCATTCCCAGATGCTAGATTTCTGTTTTAACTACGTTTGTTGTATGCATTTTGTTTGTGCGTATGGAGAATGTCAGAAATGCGTGTGAAAAATAAACGAGATTTTCCAACGGGCTTTTGATATTTTTGCATGACAGAAGCCAAATGAGAAAATGCGATTTTCCGCATTGCTCAGGCCAATGACATGACGACCGTATATACATACACGCACACACACACACACACACATCATTAATTGTGTGTGCGTTGCGACAGACAGACAGACTCACACACACACACACACACTAACATAAGCAATAATTTTTACAATTTGCAGCAATGCGTTTTTAATTTAAATCGATAAAAATTGCATTGAAAAATGGCAAAAAACACGTTATAATAATAAAACAAATTAAACGTCGGGTATAACCGACTTTTATATACCTTCATTTAGTACCTATAGGCAGGAGCTTAATACTTTAAGATATGCAAATACACTATCCTGCTAAAGTTTAAGACCAACTGAAAAATTTGCAAAAATGATTTACAGTCAAAAGATGACAGCGTTTTACCTAATGTGATAGACTGGCAACATCAGTCAACGGAAAGGGGCGTGGAAACTGTATTCTACAAAAATAATCTCGAGTAAACTTATTGCAAAAGTACAAAAAAGGAAAGTTTTCAAACGGTCTTAAACTTATGCAGGGTTGTGTAAGTAAACTTGTAATTCAAAAATTTCTCCATGGAACTGATTTTGCGAGATTGCAAAAGAGTTATCCGGACGTGAGCCGTCGGTTTTTTTAAGGTACTCAACAAAACAAAAAATACAAAAATAGTGTGAATTAAAAAATTAAATAAAATGCCGGCGTAATAAATGTTACAAAGTTACATTTTGTATTAACTTTAATTTTCGATGAAAAACAACTTGAAAACAAATATGAAAAAAATAAAAATTTTGCAAAATAAAGCCTTGCGCAAAATTTCTGATGCCCCATGGTATATCCGTAAACACAACCTTCACAAGGATCGCTTACGATCCCACCCGAATTCTCTTGCTTGCGCCCTGGCCGGACATAGACCGCGAAGACGCCTGAAACGTCTCCACCCATGTGACCTCAGAAGTCGTCATATAATCTAAATCGCTATAATAGGAATTATGAGGAAATGTTTCAAGATGTATGAATCTCGATGTCCTGTGCTCTCTCAGATTAAAGGCATATGATTATTTAGTAGATTGAGTCGAATCTATTTGTAAATTTTGTATTTTTAAATATTATGTAAATCTGTAAATATGTTTTTAGTAATTTATCACACACTAAATTATATTATTGTGTAGCGATTAATTTTTTCATCGAAATTGGATCATAACCTAATCTGTATCGGTTGATTGCCAACAAAAATATATATATAAAAAAAAAAAGAATCCGAATTCTAATTTATAAGTTATTTACTTTATGTTGTTTAAATTTATCTAGAAAGACGGGCAATGCTTAAAAATGTAGTACATACCTATTATATACATGTGTACATATTTAATATAACCTTGTACTGTTCACATATGAGTTACAAGTATTAAAAAAAATGTTCAGCAAGAATTCAGCAAAAACATTTGCAGTTGAATATTTATTTATTAAATTTTTGACTTTGTTTACTTTAATGCAGCCAAAAACAAAAAGAAGAAATTTTAATTATGAATGTTGAAATGCGTTCAAACAATTTCAACTAAACAAATTGACTAAATAGCTGCAAGCGACAAATTGGCCACTTAACAGCAAACGGACTAAAAAAAAAAAAATATAAATAAAAAAATAAATAATAATTTTAGATAACATAAATTAAATTAAATTTAATAAAATGAGCTGTTCAAATGTCAGCTTGCATTAAAATGCAAAAACTATTGCATACTTTTAAGCGCAAAATTTTGCGTTTGGGTTGCATTATGAGTTGATTTTGTTGTTGTTGCTTTTATTGTTTTGCCTTTTGATTGGAGTGTGTGTGTGTGTGTGTGTGTGTGCATGTGTGCGAAAGAGTGAGCCCGTCTGTGTTCCCATGTTTATGTGTGTGCGTGTGTGTTTCCTGTCTGTATCTGTGTGTGTTTATTTCATTTTATTATTTTTTTCGCTCTTTTGCGGTCAACGAGTTGGTTGACCACTTTCAAATAACCAGCCAGGCAGTCAATCCTCACCCGCACCCGCGGCCGCAGCATGCCATCAACCCATCAATACCACAAACCTCTGAACCCCCTCTTAACCCCCCTCGATCGCTCTTCGAGTTCTCGCACAAACTGCGCCTCACAAAACAAACAACTTGAGCTGCAACTCATCATATACCTACATATTTTTTTTTTTACATGTTTATTTTATTTTCATAATTTTTTTTTATGCAGCTGCATTCTGTTGATTAAAACTTTTATTTATATATTTTGTTTTAATTTTATAAACGTTGCATTTGACCGTGTACTGTCAGTTGTAATTTTTTGTATTTGTTGCTTTCTCGCGTCCTTTTTTTATTTTTTATTTGGTCGTTTTTTAGTTGGTCGCCCTGGTTAACCTCTGAATTATCAATTTCGCGGTAGAACTTGCGGCACATAAGTGCGGTAGACCAATGATTTTTCAAGGTATCATATTATTGTGTTTGTTTACATGTATTGACCATTTATTTGTTGTTGTTGTTGTTGTTTTTTTTTCTTTTTTGTTGGTTTGGTTTCTGACTGTTTTTTTTTTTTTTGATGTTGTCATTGTAGTTTATTTAAATTTTAAATGCATTGTTGTCATTTCAGTTGTTGCACCGAAATTGAAATGTTAAATTTTAATTAATTACATTAAGTAAAAATTGTATTGCGTTCTGCATATTTGACATGTGAAGTGGCCCATTAAATATTTGCGACAAGTGTCTGTTAAATGTATTTATTTAAGCTTTTCTCAATTGTTTTTTCCTTTTTTGTTTAAAAAAAATGTATGTACACAGCTTATAAGTCGGTTTCGAAAGAAACTGGCAAAAAATAATACAATTCAAAAATCTAGAAGCTAACCCTGGGTAACACTGCTGCATGAGCTGTGATATATATCTTATAATTTTGGCCTAAACATTACCAAGAAAAAATGTTGAGTAAATAATAAAAAAATTTCAAACTCTTTTGAAAAAAACTAACGATAAGCGTTTTTTCTTTTTTCAACTAAATCCAAAACTAATAAAACGAGGAATTGCGATTGAATATATGTTTAATACATACATATATGTGATTAAAAAGTAGTATATAAAGGTGTGCCACAGAAAATAATAAAATCTCTACTAAACTTTCTCGTGAGCTATAAAAAACTCAGCAATAAAACCAATTTTATTCAAAGAAGCAGTAATTTTTTAAAAAGATATTTAATTGCTGAGCTAAATAATAAATCGAATGTTTTAATTCATGATTTTAATTTTCCATGCCATTTTTTAATCTCCACGCCATTCTGTGTCAACGTGCAAGTCCAAGTTATGGGACTAAGTAATAACATTTTGGAGTTTTTTTTATTTGGCATATTTATAGATGTTTTTGGTGTTCAATTAAAGTTAAAAAATTTTAATTTAAATTAACTCAATTGTTATATTGAACAATTAAGTACATAAGTGTTGCTATTCTTTTCCATACCAGGTGGCAACGTGCCGTATATTAGTAATGAATGTGAATGCCAATAGTTTAGCAGGAAGCTCAAAATGATATAAAATAGCAGCTTGAGGGGAAAAAGGGCAAAACAACGTTTTGGAAGAAATTTGCAAAATCAAAAGAAAAACTTAAATTAAATGTAAACAATTGAATTTTGCCATTCAGCTGATGACAACTAAGGGCTGGTAGGGTTAACCTTTTCTGAATCACTCTTAAAAATCGTATAATCAAATAAGTGTCTAAATGTACAAAAATTATTATTGAACAGTAACAACTCTATTCTGCCATTCTCGTAAATGCGTAAACATTCGAAAACAATTGTCCGAAAAATGAAATTTCAGAGATTTCTGTGCCACTGTTTTTGTTAGAGATTTGTTTTCAAGCCGTGCCGAAAATCTCTAGAAATTGATAATGTTATTTGCAAACAGCTTGTTAACAAATTGGTCTGCCTGAATACCCTCTCAATTAGACAAAAAGTTAAGGAAAATGTTAGTTCGCAACAAATTTGAGTGTTGCCTCCAGAGACCTCCTACAACTTTGGTGGGATCAATTTTTCAATATCAACGCGTTTGACTTAAAACAGCTCTAGCATAAATTTTTTAGAGAAAAGAAAGTACGTTTTCTCTTTCATCAATCGACTCGAATTCGTATTCATAGTACAAATCCCTTTCTACGAATATTTTAAACTATTTTACCAAAATGACTACTGGGAAATCGAGGGCAATAATTTTGTCAACAATTTTGTTGGGTTGGAGTTTTTCAGCTGAACATTTTTATTAACTCACTGCATATCCTCCAAAATGGTGGTTTTACGAGTGTATTAAATAGAGGTTAGAGGCCCATACGTAGAATAAAAAATTTCAATATCACATTGTTGTTGTTGCATCATACCATATTTTTGTAAATTTAAGTGAAAAAAATTATAAAAAGTGCTAAATCAAATCTAAAAAGGATAGACTTTGCGAAAGGGGATGTTGGAAATGTTTTCTGGCTCAAGCAATTTAGTTTGAATTTTGATTTACCACAAAAATCGGAATATTTCTTTATTTCATTTAATTTTGTTGCCAAGTGCTATCTGCATTTTGTAATAAAAAAATTTAAATTTATTTTGCTTTATTGATTGGACTCACTGGAGCACATTTAATACTGCCATTTTTGTGTCACTTTTAAAATTTGCTGATTGTTTTCAGACAGATTGCAAATAAAAATACATTAATAAAAAATGTATTTGGCTATTTAAAAAGCCATGGCTTAAATGTTAGTATTATTATTCAAAAATAATTTTACAACACTTATAGAAGATATGAAAATTTAAAAATAAAGCTCTTTTTAAAATGCATTCTTTTTTTTATGATAAACAAGGTTTTTTTAAACACGTATACGTATGATCCTCTTTACTCGTAATATATATTTTGGTAAGGTTTGGCTATAAAAATTGTGCAAATATGTTAGAGTTTTCATAAAATAATCAACTAAAACTACTTTTTATACATAATAATGTTAACTCATATGGCGTTAAATTAATAATAAGCCATTTAGTGCGTCTATAGCCAAAAAAGTCCATGGGCAACATTTATATATTATCTAAGGGTACCTATATACGAAATTGTGTGCAGCATTGAGAAGAAGACGTCTAAGACCCCCCAAAATTACCCAAAGTAATTGTCCGTCTGTCTGTCTGTCCGTATGAACGCCTAGATCTTAGAGATGGTAAGAACTAGAGGAACCAAAGTATTTGATCAAAATCTGTTTATTTATTTGTTGTGATATTACAGTGTATCTCAAAATCGGCTTTAATGTTCGCCTTTTCTTTTTTTTTTTTTGGTAGGGTATATTTTTTGGGATAATTATCAGGAACAACATGTTGTTTTGTAATAGATGAAAAATTATAAGATACAAAATTCTATTTATTAAACGTTAAAAAATTATAAAAGACATATTTGAAAAGTAAAGAAGGGTGGAAAAATAGAACCGTGTCTCCATTCCGATGGCTGAGCTCCCAGAAATCATCTAGTGGCCAGAGACTAGGATTTAAGAAGAAAGAAATAAGTGTAGAAGGACCATGCCAAGCAAAATTGGATCTATTAAATCTAAGGGGTATCTACTAAATCTAAAATTTCGAGTTACTTTAGAAGACAAGAAGTAACTTTATCAAGTAGTTCAACGGAATCGATTTAAGATACGGCTATGATTTTTAAATACATGAACTGAGTGGCCGTCGATAGCGTAGGGGTAGCGTACTCGCTTTACAAACCGAAGGTCGGTGGTTCGAATCCCCGCAGTAGCACTGGCACGCTGTTTGCCCAAGAAAATCTCTATTAATTCAAGACACCGCCGTACGGATTCGGCTATAAACTGTTGGTCCCTGTTCTCTTTGAACAGTTATTATCCCCATGCCCCGCCCAGCGGCGACTAACAAAAAAAATTGTCAGTCAGGGAATTATTATAAACTGATTCAGAATTTGTGTTACAAAACTTTTATTCCGTTTTAATGTTTTCATAAAAAGAGATCTCGTGAAATTTATAGTTGCCTCTTTGAATATTTTGAAGAAAATGTTTCCTAATATTTCAATATTAGATTATAATACTAACAAACTTGGTGTAAACAATGGATCAAATGCCTAAAATTTATGCATTTAAAGGGACTATACTGTTTTTTTACAATATGATTGGCATATCGGGCCTTGGGGCATGCATCATCTTTTAGGATATGAATATATTTTCAAAGGGGCTGTTCTTTTCTTTAATATATCTCCAACATAGAAATAAGGCCTAAGATCAGTTAAGTTATGGGTAAAAAGTATTAACTTTAAGTAAAGCTTCACCATAAGTTCCTACGAAAGATGATTTTCTCGCTTTTTGGACACAACGGAGTCAAAAAATCAAAGATAATATTTTTATCTATAAATGGTTTGCATAAAGCCTCGGATCAACACTCAAAAACTTAAAAAAGTGTTAAATGAGAATTAATATATGTCAAATAATCTTATTGTATTATATTAAAGGGAAAAACAATAATATCTTAATAAGCTCTCCCATTAGTAAAAAATGGTATTGATCGCACAATGTTTAGGAGAATTTCTGAAAACCTCGAGGGCTGGCTAATAGGTAAAAAAAGCGTACTAATACGGAGAACATGTTGGAATTTATTGTGCTGGAATGTTGTACAACACTCCTTGGAAATTGCTTAGCCAATTGAATGGAATTCAAGGCAATAAAATGAAGTTAATATCGAAAATAAATACCCTTCACTTTACCTACAGCTTTCTTTTTAAAAATAACGCAATACAATATCGCAAACAAGCTTTTGAGACAAAGGTTAAAGATCAACATAAGAGAAATACTTAACTCCTCCAATATTTGGAACTCTCTTGAATAACAAATTTTTTATTTCCCCGTCTTTGATTTGAATTATTTTATTATAATTTTTTTTTATTTTGACAAAACATATTTCTTTCATATGATTGCTTAAACTTCGGCCATTCACTTCGAAAGTCTTTCGTTATGTTGCTATCAACAAAATGTCCATTGGATTTCAGTCTTTTTTTATAGAGTATTTAATAAAACTATAAAGTCATACAAACATAAAAAAAAATTAAATAAAAATTGAATTGAAAAATAATACATCTTTTTTCTTAACTCAATATGTATAGAATATTATTTTTTAAAACTATTAACCAACAAATTATTAATCATCAATATAAGCTTTCATAAGGTTTTAATCGAAATAAAATAAATAAATATTTATCCACCACGTTTATATATGTACCTATATAAAAAACAACTAGCATAAAATTATAGAATAGAAAATTTCTTTTATTTTTATGACTAAAATTGTTATTGGTAAATTTTTCAATGAAGACAATTTGCAAAGCATTTATTATTAAACTTATAAGGAACGCATAACAATCAAAATCAAATTTACTTATTTGAATGATCGTACTTTATCTTCCGAAAGAAGTCTTCATATGGTTCATTGTCACCGGAAGTCGAATCAAAATCTATGTCGAAAACTATAAACGATTTTCACGCAATGATTTTTTTTTTTTTTATTCTAAAGTTAAAGTTTTAATGCTTAGAAATGATTAATGTTAAATCGAATTATAGAGGTATTGGCACTTCCTAAATGTAAATAAAATGTCTCAGTTATTGATTTTTGCCGTTTCTGCTTATAAGCGGACACGCTTAATTTTAAACATATTAGCTTTATCTACAATATATTTATATAATTTTCTTATAAAAAAAATACAACTACTTTATCGTAGGTAAACTGATCAAGTTTTACGAGTCGAGTGATATTCGATAGGGGTCCAAAAACACACAACAGTCAAGATATCTCTTAAAATTAAATTACAATCGAAAAAAGTAAGCCGGCGGGGATTGCAAATATAAACTGAGCTAATATTATTAAGTCTATAGTCTTGTATCAAAGGGAATATGGACAAGATTTTTTCATATTTTTCAAAAGATACAATACAGAACTCATTTTATAAAACCAGGGATAAAGCTAAAAATACTGAGTTTTTCACAAATTAATATTACCCAGAAGAAATGCAGTAAGAAAAAGAGTTTTAGAGTAGTTTTAGAAATTTAAATAACAATATATACCAGAGTATTAAACTCTTTTATCACATAAAAGCATTCTTTGGCTGGAAGCTTTATTAAGTGATCCGCAGTCTATGAATGTAGTACAAGGCTTATTTTTTGAATAAAGAAAAATATGTGAGCTGGTGTCAAAATTCGGTGTCATTCAAAATATACCCAAAAAAAAAAGTTATTATCTTTCAATTATATTCTTTTTAAGGCTCAACTGAGTTCCCCCGATCTGTACAATTGTTAGTAATGTCAATGCTTACTTCTGTTTGAAAAAAAAAGGGTTTCTAATAAAGAATACACTCGAAAAACATCAAACTTACCTCGTTTTTTCGCTGCTGCAATGAATTAGACACAATAATTTATTTGCTGACTTTTTGTAAGTATTTTAAACTTTGCGCAGTTTAGATTGAAATACTTTGTTGCATTATGTATGGGGAATTATTCTATAGAGCGTTGCACTTTAAATCCAAAGTATGCCAACACTAACACCAAGAAAACACAGGTACTCTATAATTGGTTTAAAAACAATATATAATTGTTGTTGCACTGTAGTATTTAAAAATAATTTTTTTATATTTATTCATTTATTTTGTATTTGTATATGAATTGTTGCAAAAAATATCTTGCACAAAACAAAAATAAACAGAAAAAAAATATTTTATAGATTTAGATCAGATATGCAGAGATGCACTTGCACATAAAAAACAAATACTCTAACGAACCGCCGAGTACTCGAAACGCGAACTACTGCGAATGCACTATGGGAACCACACTCTACGTAAGTTGTTTGGGATTGCTCTCCAAAGGCGAATTGCGTGTTGCGCTATGGCGCCCGGAAGGAAACACGGCCGGCAAGTTAGTGGTCAGAATGCAAAGTGACACATGAGGCTGAATCTTGAATGCTGGTGCTGCCGCTGCTGCCGCTGCTGCTGTTGTCGCTTAAATGGCCAACAAATGCATTCGAACGAGTGTCTCGGTCCCGGTAGCCGACTGGGTCTATCAGGAGACCCCACGAAGTTGCTTTTGAGCGCACACGAGCTGGCTACACAATGCACTTGCTGTCCAATCTAGACAGACGAGTGTCCAATAACGAATGGCAACGAGGCTTAAGAATGCACGACGATTAGCTCGAGTCACGAGTCACGAGCTACGGACACGACGACGAGTATAAACGATGCAATTTACGAACTGACTAGTACTACATACATACATATATACAACGTATGCTGATATTTATGTTTTTGTGGTATTAGCAGTAGTTGTTGTTGTTGTTGTTCTCGTTGTCGCTGTTGCTATTGTTGTTGTTGCTATTTGAGTTGTTGCGTGCGTACGGCTTGAACCGGTTAACGGCACAAATTCAAATGATAACGCGGCAATTTAACAGAATTTCGTGCTGAAAATTTTCGAAATTTTCACACAAAAAACTTTTCAAATTTCAAAGTGTGACGTAGATGACGACGACGACGACGACGACGCCGGCGCCGGCAACAACGACGCTCAAATGTGGTCGGTCGGGTTGTTTGGTGGGGGCGTGCGGTAATGTGCTACATATGAGACTGACACACTCACACACACACACACATAGGCATAGACATGTGTGAGCGGCTTTAAATAACTCAAACGGAAATTGAGTTTGAGCGCAAATCGTTGTGTAAACTGAGTTGAGCGAGCTGCGCGCGTGTTTACAGATTTATGCACTAATTAAAACTCTATGTGTGAGTGCGTTTGTGCGTATGAGTGAGAGTGCTTTTGCCACTTTGACTGTGTGCGTGTATTTGTGTGTGTATGTGCGCGCGCGCTGCTGTAACGGAAACGGAAACGCAACCATATTCTCACCAATAAGTACGAGAGCCGTTGGTCAGTTCAGTTCAGCCGGCCATGATTGTGTCTGTGCTTGGTGTTTGTATTTGTATTTGTATACGTGAGTGTGCGTGTGTGTTGCGCACATGTAAACGCAGCATAAACAAGTGCTGCGGCCAGCGAATCGCCCACGCAATGCTCCTGGACTCTCAAACTCAGACTCCAATTTCGAAGCCCCCTTTAGCCAAGTTGTATTCACTGGGAGTCTGCTGCAGCCTGACCAGCATTTAAAAGTCATTTTCAGGCCTCAACGAGAGCAGGCGGAACATTCACGATGATGATGATGATGATGATAATGTTACTGTTGCCAATGATGACTTAACACACTGTGAGAAAAACTGAGTTCTAAAACGTCATAACTGCAAAACGCTGCAGCTCTTTAAATTTTTTATACTTCGACCCAATTGCATTTCAATATGGACATTTTGAAATATGAACATGTATTTGGGTAAGTAAGCTATTTAATCTTTTACTTTTAACCGATCTCCAACCCAACAATAAACCGTCAATTTAAAAGATATTTTCTTTAACCCTCGTTTTGTCAGAAATTTCCCCTAAGGCTTTGAAAATATATTCTAAAAACTTTTGACAATGACAATTTCTTTACAATATTTTGCAGTCTATTCTGTTAAAATTTAAAATGTAGAAGTTTAGGTTTTACTTAATTTATATTGTATATGAATTTTATAGGAAAATGCATATAGTCGTTGGACTTAAATGTATATAAAAACTGTACATCGATAGTTTAATCCAATTAGTAATAAAAACAATTTTAAATGATTATCGAAAAAAACGTTTTGACAAAACGAAAAAAAATTTCGCAAGATATTTTTTATTTAAATTTGTATTGTATTTTTCATGACAAAGCCTAAAGATCCAAAATAAGCTCTGATTTTGCTCGACATAGTGTATTCCATACAATCGTTTACTGTGTAGCACTTTTTCTGCGAGTGTGCAGGACGACACACTGGACCCAACACTTGGATCCTGGTCAGCTTCAGTCATGCAGATTAAAATGCGCCCGCGTTTGTAAATTTTTTTTCTTCGTTGCGCCCGCTCTCTGATGTTTTTTTTTTCTTTACATTAACGAAATGCAAAATAAATTTTAAATAAATGAGCCGATATACTTAAGAGTGTGGGTCATAACAACCCTTTGGAATTGGATTTGGGTTGACCATTTGGTCTGGCCAATGGTTAAAAAGGGTTGGTAGAGGGGGCCATGTAATTTTCACTCATTTCTGAGACGCACAGTGTGTGTGTCTGTATGTGTGCATGTAAATCAGGTTTTCATATTTTTCCTACGCAAAATACATAAATTCTCCATCATTATATGGTATGTAGCGATCCGGTCTAATTTTTTGGTGCCAGCACTTAGTTCTGAACCACCCGAAATGAGTTCGTTCATATTGTATAAGCCACTCATACGTGCATAAAATACTAGAACTAGAACCATCCTACTCTATATGCTGGCTTTTTAGTTGTTAGTTTGGCGTCGCAGTTGTTGTTAATTCTGTTGTAGTTTTTGTTGTTGGCGCTCAAGTAGGCAAATGAAGCGAGATGGCTATATTAATGTATGTACAACTGAGTAAGTGTGTGTCTGTGTGTGTGGGCCATATGAGCGAAATGCTCATTATCATAAACAACAACATCAACAACAACAACGGCAACATCCAACAGCAGTGGCAATGGTGGCAGAGGCAGAGGCAGCAGCAGCGGCATTGGCGTTGGCGGCAACAAACATCCACCAGCAACAAGAACAACAACAACAAGAGCGCAAAATTCATTGTCGTTGTTGTTTGAGTAGTAAAATGCAACATTTTACATAATATACAACACAGCAAAACACGCATACATACATATATAATAGTTGCCAGATTTATATATACATATATACATACAAAACACATAATATATGCACGTGAGTGTGTTCGTGCGTGTGTTTGTGTGTCTATGCTCAATTATATACTACTCAAAGGCAGAGAGCATGAGCAATACTCGTTTATACAAATGTGAGCGTAACTATAAATATATGTATATACATATATATACACTAATGTGTGTATGTGTGTGTAGTTTTGCATATAAAATGGATTTTAAACTATTGGGAAAACTATTGCCGCATTATTTTGTAGTCGTCGTCTGTCCTCGTTGTAGTACTGCGTTTCGACTTGAATATTGCGGGTAGCTAAGTTCTCGTCCACCTTTTTCACTCGCCTCCTGCCACTTGCTCCATTGCCCTCTTGCACCATGACCCATGCCCCATTCCAATCTCTCTATACCAATGCCAACTGCTGCTGTTGCTCTGCTTTTGATAGTTTTGTTTGTGTGTTCTTGTTGTTGTTGTTGTAGGTTATAGTTGTTGTATTGCTGTGGTATTTGTGGGTGGTCTTCATGAAGTGTGTGTGTGTGTGTGTGTTTGAGTGTGTGAGTGCGGGAGAGAGAGCTAGAGCAACTGTACCTGTCAGAGCGAATGCGAAAATGGCGAGTAGATTTCTATTTAAATTTATTCTTGTTTTTTACTTATTTAAATTAAATGCACATTGGTTACAAACTTAAAAAAAAAAAGCGGCACATTCTTGTAAACATATTTTAAAAAGAGTTCAAAAATTCCAAAATCAAAATTTCATCTCGAATATCAGAACGAACGTTCATAGACAGTTTTAACTCATTAAGTTAATACTTGTTAGAATTCATAATAAAACCAATTGCGAGCCCCAAAAAAAGAAAAAACAGCTTTCTCAATTGTAGGAGTTACCGATTTTTATACCCTGTACCTTATGGTACAAAGGGTATATGAAGTTTGTGCACCCTGAGAGTGTATGTACCATACAGAAGGAGACGTCGGAGACCCCCTGGTTACCTAAAGTGTGATCATGGTGACTCAAGTAGTCGATACATCCATGTCGGGCTGTCCGACTGTCCGTCTGCCTGCCTGTCTGTCTGTCTGTCTATCCGTCCGTGTGAACGCCTGGATCTCAGAGATGGTAAGAGCTAGATCAACCAATTTTCAGATTAGATCCCTTACTAACCTCCGGGTGCAAAGCTTGTTTTGTTTTTTTGGATATCGGAGCTCCCATAGCTCCCATAGAGGTGTTACAGGGGACTTAAAAAAAAAATAAAAGTTTTAGATGCATAATTCGTTTGATTATGAAGATATCGTAACCAAATTCGGCATTTGGAAGTTTTTCCTAGTTCGCAAGCACTGTACCAAGTCTTATAAAAATCGGACGGCCATATCATATAGCCCCAATAGAACCGATTTATTTGTTTATGAAGATATCGTAACCGAATTTAACATGCGCCCTCTTTGAATTTTTAAGACAGCCACACACACAAAGGATTCTTTTTCGTTCCCTATTGGTGTCAAAAATAGACTTTTGCCTGCCAACATACGGTCTAGCCCCAAAAACAACCAAAAAAAAACCATTAAAACAACACTTAATCAGGCTCTTCGAATAGCATTAGGTGCATTTCGATCGACGCCAATTCATAACTTTTACGCAGAAGCAAAAATTCACACAATTGAAACCAGAATCAAGTACCTCAACTCAATAATCCACTCAAATGACTCTCCTCTAAGCCCAATAATAAAAACAATACGAAGAAATACTAATAATAGATACAGCACTTGCGCCCTACAGAAACGTATTGACGGTTGCCCAAAACTTGATTTAATTTTAAAATAAAATACCCTCCATGGCACCTCCATCCAGTCACAATAGACACACACCTAACATCTCTTAAAAAATCTGACACCAATAACGATATTTATATAAGAGAATTTGCAGCAACCAAGCATAAACTAGAAAAATATTCCTTTCTGTACACAGACGGATCCTTAAACAAAGGCGTAACTGGATACTATGTTACTAAAGATGACACGGTTATTAAATTTTCAATATTGCCAAGTTATTCTTCCGTATATTCAGCAGTAATAATAGCCATACAAATAGCCCTTAAAAATCGTGAAAAACGTGCATATGCTCTGATTCGTTGTCAACAATTGATTCCATAATAAATATATATAAGCAACTGTTCTGTTTACGCAGAAAAAATTAGGGAACTACTAATAAAACACTACCCAAAAATTAAAATCCTTTGGGTCCCTAGTCATGTTAACATAAGAGGAAATGAGTTAGCTGATGAGGCTGCCAAAAAAGCAACAACATCACCATCATTCAAAACGATAAATCTTAATCGCAAAGACATTAATAGATACATTAGCCAAACCTTCAATAATTCTAACACGAATTTGTTTCAACTTACATCAAGTTGGTATAAATCTCTTGCATGGACCCAAAGCAATACGGATCACTACCTCAAGAAAATAGACTTAAAGCACATTCCCCGAAAAGATCAAACTAAAATAGTAAGGCTTCGTCTTGGTCACACAAGACTAGCCCACGAACATCGTTTTCAGAGAAACGCAAACGATAAATGCCACTTTTGCAACCTAAATACCACCATTAGTATTGACCATATCCTTAACGTCTGCCGTTCCTTTCAGAATTCTCGAACCCACTGCACTACTCCTAACTTCACTTCACTACTGGGCGGAGACCCATCCCCAAATAACCTATCAGAAATTCTTAAATTTTTAAAAACAGCTATTATAATTCACCTTCTGTAAATCGCACTTAGATTTTTTTCTTACTTGTAAATATAAGGATAAATAAATATAAATAAATATGTATTATATATATAGGTATATATAAAAAAACACTGTTATACATTAAGAACAACAAATATTATATTGTAGTTATAAGAGCCTCAGTACCTATATGGCTGTCTCTCCCTGTACCTGTAGTTTTAAACTATTAGCATATAGTTCCTATAAATAAATAAAGAAAAATTTAACTTTGCAGAAGGTGCCAAAATTGTGGATTTTTGTCATCGGTTTTTCTTGGTGAAAATATTGAAAAAATATACCCGAAAATGGCAGAAAAATTCACTAAAAACAATTCAAATTAGTTTCGATGACAATTGCACACAATAAAAACGTCATGAGCAATGTAAAAAAATTAAAATCTATGTGTGACAACTTACAAGCCAAAAGGTGTGACAACTTACATTTTTAAAGCCATTTTGAAATGCATTGAACAAAATTTGTCTATTCACTGCATGTCCGAAAACCTTTTTTGATTATGAAAGTTCATTGAATTTCAGTTCCAGCATATACATATATTTTCCTTGATTTTTTATTTTGATTTGATCACTTTTTGAGCGCATTCAAAACTAATGTTTTTTATTTCCGATTTCTTTAAAAATAATTTTTATATTTTGTCACACACACTGAATTTTTGCGTCTGTTCGCATCAAAAATACATAAATTTCGACTAAATGGAAGTGTTGTTAAATACGACCCAAAGTCAATAACTATTGTAATTAAATCAAGTCTCTTAATCAATTTAATGTGTTTTTTACGACACCTCTGAATATGTGATGCACTTAAAACTTGCCACAAATAGTTTCAATAGCCATTTGGCTTAACTTTCGATTCGTATCCGTCTACGTACGTAGAAATAAAAACCATAATGCCCCAAAAAACAAATTTTGCAATTACTTGGGTTTAAATACTAAAGTTGCAATTATAAGGAATATATTTTTTTCGGGAAAAAGAGTATCCAATGATTTATTCATGTTAATAATATTTTTTGGTTTTACTATGTGATCAATGATATAGGACAGAAATATAAGACTACCCAAAAACAAAACTGGGAAAAATATGTATGTATATACCCTTTACCTTAAGTTAAGACATATATTAAGATTATGCAAATGTGTATCTTAAAAAGAAGGAAACTATGGATCTTTAAGACTTTAATAGCTGGGATCTCTGGCTAAATTTGAGATTGGGACTTGCTATGGATGCAGGCTGAACGAGATTAAATTACATTTCACCGCGTAACATTTATTAAGTTTTTTTAAAGTCCAGCGTTCTGGTCAGCTTGAGAGCAACGTTTGATTTCCAGTCTAGGCAAATTGTATTACCTTTTTTTATTGATGCTTCAGAACTGTATTACTCATTCATTTAAATTTTTATGCCTAGTTGACTTTTCCAAATATTTGATCATTTATACCTAAATTTGTAACCACTGTGCAGTTTGTCTTTACGCTACCCGGAATGGCCATTTGCATACGCTTTGCTTTGTCTTTATACGCGCATAGGCAAATCAGCTAGTTGGGCAGAGTCCTGACGCAGTCCTGTCGCACTTCTGGCCCAGTCCAAAGCCTCATCATCAGCATTATCTTCACACAAAACTGGCGTTGCGACCTTTTCACTTTGGCCGCGTATGTGTGACGGACATTTCTAATTTCAAATGAATGAGTGTTGGTAAGTTGATGTGCGTGTGTGTGAGTGTGAGTGAGTTTGCGGGAGTGTGTATTTGTGTGTGTGTGAGTGTAATTCTTTGCTAACAAAACAACTTGTGGCAACAGTGTGTTAATGATTAGAAAAAGCTTTGCTTTGGCCGTCGTTGTCGCTGTCTCAACTCTTTTGTTGTTTTTTTTGGATCGCTTGGACGTAGTTGTTGTTGTTGTTGTTGTCTACTTCCTGGCAATTAATGTATGTGCAACATACGCGTTTTAATTTAACGCAAGTTGGCAACACACGCATGCACACACACACACACACACACACACAACTACGCATACGCATATTGTACATATATAAAACACTGACTCTATATGGAGCAAAGCGACGAGCAACCCCGAGACCCAGAAACCAGCCCGCAGACTTTTAACTCAGCTCTTATTGTTGTGGCTCTGCTCCGAGTATTTTAATTTTTTTTTTTTAATTCTGCTGTTTTTACTGTAATTTTTAAGGGTTTTCCACATACGGGAGAAGGGCGCACGGTAAAGCATTCAAAAAGGGGCCCCAAAGGCCTTTCGGAAACTAAACCAACCAGTTTGGTAAGTTGCGCTGACATATGAGTGTGTGGATGTGAGGAAACGGGCCGCTAGTTCTCAGCTGGCCTGGACGGGGGATATGTGGCTGTTTGTGGTAGGGGTGTGTGTGTGTGGGGAGGGGGGGTGCTTTTGCAATGGCCAAGAGGGCGGATTGTGTGTGCGCGAAAATGCGTGGCACTAGGACCAGCCTATAAAGCATACGTACACATAGGCTGTTTTTGCTGCTGTTGACGGAGAAGTTACCTGCTGCAGGACCGGGTGAAACTGGTTTAGTCGGGGTGCACAAAAGCGCACTTCGTTTATGCAAATGAAAAACGCCGCGCCAATTTTCATGAACATTTCTAAACAACAAAAGTAAAGCAATGCCCACGACAGGATATCTCGGTCGCATCGATAACGATGATGACCAACAGTCCAGCGCACACATAGAGCTCCAAAGTGCAATGAAGCTAAGTGAAAGGCCCTGACAGAGACTTTGGGTTAGGTTAAAGGGGGCTTGATGTGTGCCGAGCTACAGTCGATGCAGGTTGCCTGACCAACTGCATGGTCTGACCTTTTTAGTTGATAACTTGGCAAGGCAAACACATGGCATACACTGTCCATAGCACGGGAGCTTTCACAGCCGTGAGATGGGGTCCAATGAGGCGCGCAAATGGCTGTTAATGCTTTTTAAAAGTGTCGCCCATCCATCCTATTGACTTGGCTATTAGTTTTGTGTCAACACTATGTATGTCTGTGAATCAATTTAGTCAGTAAAACTTTACTACAAACTACAAAATAGAACCCCTCATCCTTGAGAAAAATGAAAATGCCTCTATACATAGCATAAAGTTGGATTTCTGGCTTGTTAAGCGCCTCTATCTATGCTTTACTTTTTGCCGCTTGTTTACATCTGATGCCACGTGACAAAATAACTAAACAAAATTCCACACAAAATCTGGAAGATTTTGACAAGTAAGCCTCTCAGAGCACAGCAACAATTTTCACTCAGACAAAAACAATACAAATATTCAGAGTTGCCATGCTTCTTTCAGATTACTTTATACATACGATAAGCAACACTCATCTTTTACCAAAAGATTGAATAACATGCTTTTTTCATAATTTTAAGGGATCAGGGATTACACACCGACTTGGATAAAATAATTTTTTCAAACTCTTAAGATTTGACCGGAATCATAGTTGTTTTTTATATTCTTGAGACCATATAAAAGTACTTAAGCACCGTGCCAAGCCCATTTCCAGCAGCTTATCGTTTGCTGCTGCATTTTTGTAAAAAATCATTATCATCATTTCCTGTATCTCCCATTGGAGCATACATCCACAACAAAGCATTTCTACATGGTCCTGTTTTTTACAAGCATTTCTAGTCCGTTCCACGATTTTTGAAGTGTTCTATAAAACGGCTTCCTTGGGAGTTCTAATCCAAGAGTTTCCGTAGCATCTTCTCGCAATATATGGCCTGGTCGGTCATTGATTCGAAGTTGCATTTTTTACATAGGTCAACATTGCTGATGACATTTAACCACCAAACCTTAAGAATACGCTGCATCTGTTAGATCAGCTAGATGTGCAGTACTGAGAATATGTTGGATCTAAATAGTTTAATTTTTGTTTGGAAGGATAAATTCGTCGAGTTCCAGTTTTGGCGCAGCTGTGCATATGTATCCTCATTAAATTAAATCTAAGATCTCTAAGACTACTCGAATTATTTTTATTAAAGGAAACATCGCCATACTGACGAAAACGTAGAGCGCCTTGTTAAGTTTTCTAAGAGATATAGGCCACAATAAAATTATATTTTTTTTATTACTATATGCATTTTAAATATTAAGCATCTTAAAATTACCCTTTAGATATATTATTCCCATTTGAATTGCTTACTTTTCGAGCTACTGAAATAGCTGACAACCCTAATAGAGCGAACTATTTGCTCCAACGATAACTTGGCGTGCGCTCTGAGTATTTTGCTCAAATGCTCCTCAATATTTTCACTCGATTTCAAAGCCAAATGCAACAACACAGTTGCAGGCGGAGTCGCAGCAAAAGTTTCAGTGATTTTCTAGTATTTTTTTATGGTATTTCTCTGTTTGTTTTTGTTTTCGCTATTTATTTTTTCCCTTTTGGTTTGTTTGTTTTTTCTCTTCGTTGTGCATTGTGGCATACTATTTTGATGGAGTAAGAGAAAAATTCAGAGCCACCCTTCGTCGCTGATTGGAAGCGGGCGCTGAGGGTAGGCTCCTCTGACAGACTGCTAGACTAACTGATGGAGCTGCTTTAATAGCCAGTTCTAGGGTGAATCGACTGTTTGTTAGTTGTTCTTGTTACCAGAGTGCCAGAGAGGGCCAGAGCAGGGGCGTAAAGGAACGACTTTGGCATCGTCATTCACGTCCTCGTTGTCGGCCTCATCATCATGTTGCACTTTGCGGCCGTGTGCCACTGGCTGACGATGCGCTTCTCAGCCCCTGAACGCTCCTTTACTGGCCATGCCCATGGCCAGAGTGCGCATACTTGTAGGTGACAACTTTTCTTATTTTATGCAATGGCAGCAGCTACAGTATGTTCGGCATTTCGATTAGAAAACCCAATTTGTAACATACCGACTAAGGTTGTGTATACGCAATATTTTCATATCGACTACGTTTTCGCCTGCACAGTTTTTGTTAAATGGGTTTGTAGAGCTAAATAATAAAAAAATAAAAATATATTTTTTTAAAATATTTTCGAAAATACGTATGAAAAAAATGTCCACATCTATTCGGCTCTTACTCTATAGGTTTTTATATTTTGGTAAACATATTTTTTCTTATAATAATTTTTTTATTCCTAAGATTTGGCGAAAATTCTTAAGACAAAACACAATTTTTATAAAGCATTTATTAAATGCTGTCTATTTTTTTATTATAAAATATAATTAGTGCTTATTTATTGTTTATTGAAATTACAAAAAAAAAGTATAAATAACATTTCATACAAATGATTTTAAATTTTGCCGAACCGCCTCAAACTCAAACAGCACAAAATTGTGGACCACATTTTTTCATAAATAGTAGAAACTTGAACTTGGGTGTAGTGAAGATTCGAATTCGATTCATTACTTTGTGGATTCATTTTAATACCCTTTACCTGTAAGGTAGAAAGGAAGTCGTAAACCTATGTAACAGACGTCGGAGACAAGAAAACCGTTTCTCCGTATGGAGGAAAAAAGTTTTTTCCGATATTGGCGTTACATTTCATAGCGGCCATAGAGATTAGTCGGAGTACCTGGAAGAAAACAAAAGTCTTAGATGCATAATTCGATTATGTTTACAGTTTATGTTTTAGAGATCTTATACACGGTGCCAAATTTTATAAAAATTTGTTTTTCATATCACAAGCCTGTATAGTACCGATCCGTCAGCTACACGTTTTTAGGGCATTCGTTTGTTTATGAAGATATCGGAACCAAATTTGGGAATTAAAAGTTTTTTGAATGCGTTTATCAATCGATCAATTCGAGTGGATATGTTTTCAAATGTAATTTCGAGGTCCATTTCAAACTGTGTGGTGATATTTAAAAAAAATTTCAGAATTTTTGGGCGGCGTTTGCTACAAAACCCCATTGGGACATTTTATCTTCAGAAAAGGCGAAACACTCGATGGAAATCTATGTCAGTGGCTGTTGGCTCATTGTGTTCAGCCAAAAATTGACACCAGATAATGCTGGAGTAAAGTGATGTCGAAAAATGGTGACACTGAAATGCCAACCAGATTTCCAGATTTGGCGTAAAAACAAATTGTATGCCATTCAATCTCAGATCATTGACTAGCTCAAGGCAAACATTCGTGCGACAATCTTCGCCATACCGCCCCAGACACTCGAAATGAATAAAAACGCTTCAAAATGGCTAATAAAAGTGGCCACTTAATTGTAAAGAACCAAATTTAACAAAAAAACCTAATGTGGTGAAATTGATTTTTTTTAAAGTTAATCACAACCAACATAAAACATGACGCAACTTATAAATAAAAAAATATATTCTTATAATAGGTACTACATCTAATTTATGAAAATTCTATTTACAGGCTCATAAGTATCCCAAAAAATGAAAATTAATTATAATTAATAATTATTTACAGTTTTACAAATAATTAATTTAAATTAATTTTACGGGATCCCTAATATTGATCCTTGGACATAGACAGAAAATCATTGAAAATTGAAAAAAAATATCATGTTTTTGGGTTAATCCTTTGAAAAATATGATACATTGTAGCTTGTACATACTTTCATAGCAAACATTTTTTTTCGCATTGAATTCATTTAGCTTCATAACACTTTTTTGCGATCCTTGCTTTTTAAACTTAAGTTTTGTCTAATACATTCAAATTCATTAAATACACTGTATATCTATATAAAGGGTATTTTTTTCGTTTGCCCGATCTTTCAATAGGGATAACAACTTTCAATAAAACTTAAAGGAGTCATTTGATTTGATGTTAATATTACGTTTTTTCTGTTTGGCCATGAACCAAAGTACAATAAGGCTAAGACGTTGCATACCAGCGCTTTAAAATTATGAATTTTTTTTTTTTTTTTTTAAATCAGTTCTCTTTTCGACAAACTTATGGAGTGTTTCGTGAATGTAATGTTTCACAAATTCTGGCTCATTCTTGGCTAAATTGACAAATATGTAATTTCCCTTACAAAAAAAAAAATAAATATTTCATTCACTTTATGAATTTTTAGTTGTTTAAAAAAATACTCTTCTTATTTTAAAATAAATTAGAAATACATTATTTTAAATTTTTAATTTTTGGCAATACAAAAATTATTGATTTGCGAAAAAATATACGCAATAAAAAGCTTTTTATATTATTTTAAAAAAGCATTCCAGTATTATATTATTTATCATAGTCTGACGGGCAGAAGGTCATCGTAGCCACCGCTCTTAGTCTTAAAGCCAGTTTATAATTTTAATTATAAGATAGCTGCTTGTAAATAAATAAATATTATTTGCTTATAGCTTTTGAGCAGATGCGCTGAGGAGTCGGTGTTCATCCAAATTCGCCTTACGCAAATGGAAATGGATTGGTCACACCTTACGCAAACCAGCAGGCGAACTCCCAAAAGAAGCGTTGGTCTGGAATCCGCAAGGCAGTAGAAGGCGTGGGCGGCCAAGATCAACATGGCGCCGGACACTGGAAGAGGAAGTTAACGCTTCTGGCAAAAGCTGGCGGGAAATAAAAGCGATTTCGAAAAACAGAGATAGCTCAACTAGGAGCCTAATAAAGCACACACACACATTATTTGTTTATCGAGATTATGTATTTTTTCTTTTTGAATACTGACGTGTGTGTTTTTCAATATGATTTTAATTTCGGACCGGATATTTTTACCTATGTGTAAAAGCAGAATGAATCCTAAACCATATTTCTCAAAATGAACAAAACGAGATTAAAAATTCTTCTTATTTGTTCATTTTAGATTACTTCTATTTAATTGAAGATTGGCTAATATTTTAACCTATCTGTTTGTGTCAAAAGTTTGATCTTATATGCGTTAGAACAAGTGCCTAAGTACTTTTGACGTGGTCGTATTAACATTTATACTTACTACAAAAAACTTTTCTATTTTGATAAACGAAATACAACATCCATATTTACTACTAGTAATTAAATTTATTTTTTTTTTAAATAATTTTGTACATGAATGTATAATTAGCAATAAATGGAGAGTGAGTAATTAAAGTATTTAATAGCAATAATTGGGCAACAATTAAAAGCTATTGACAATGGACTGCAACTTTGCTTTTAGCTCGTAATTTTACGATGAAAATAAATAAAAACAAAGCCATCTCGTGTATCCGATGTCAAAAGGACCCAAACATATCGAGTTTCTGAAAAAATCCATAATTCGTTGAGTGTATTTGCCACTGTCAACCAGTGCATTTTCGAGCTTCGACGTAACCAAACAACAACATTTTTATCATATATTATACAAAATTTTAATTATTCAGCAGTGCTCAGGAAAACGAAAACGAACAATTTTCATTCGTTTTTGTGTGCTCCCAATTTTACATTTTTTGCTCATGGTATCTTCTGATATTTTCCTTACTTTGTTTGCACATCTCTGAACATTACATTTTCGTTTCATTACAACCCTGCAGTTCGGTCGTTCAGGACTGAAAAGGAAGCGAATGCTCATGGCTTTGTAAGAGAAACAAGGACAAATATAAAACTTCTCTTTCTATCTCTTTCTTTTGACAGACAATTAAATCAAAAAAGAATAAGCAAAGAGAAATAAGAAAAGTCAATTGTATTTTTTAACTTTACTTCACATTAGTATTGGTGTTTGCGTTTGTGTGCATAGCTATTTCTGACGTTTTCTTGATTACACAAAGAAAATTTGCTGTGAAAATTTTAATTTCTAGGTAAGTATTTGTTAAATATTATTATTTAAAGCATTATTTTTTCTTTATAAAATAATTTGAAAGGTATTGCCAATGTGGAGCAAGAGACTAGAACTGTGAAAAATTTTAATTGATGCCTTTGTCATGGGCGCAAACAGTGACGGCGTGCAAAAAAAGGTTGCTTTCAAAGGATTTAAGCAATTTTATACCTTTTGACTTGGTAGGCCAAAAAATACGGGTATTGTAATATATAAAAAAAGTTTGTGATTTTAGAATCAATACCAGTTACAGCGGACTCTGGCCCAGCGGAATTACAGCTACGTTATGCCAGGAAGTTCCACAAAAATCTCAATTTTAGGGCTGCACCCAAGACACTGTAATTTATAATATTACATTAAAATTAATAATAAAACTTTCTTAAAAATATATGAAGAATATTTGTTCCAGTGTATTAATTACTCACCTATGATTTCAGACCTGACTTTTAAAGACAAATCAGCACTGAATTCATTCCCGATTCTTAAAAAATTTCATCTGTGATTTCAGGCATGACATTTCAAAGTCAATCAGCACTGAATTCATAGCTGATTGTTGCGGCTAAGGTTCAGGGCTGAACGCCTTGGACATGCATGTATTAAGTTCAGTGACAAATGAATGCGTAGATTCATGGCTGGTACTGAAAATTCAGGCATGATTGATGATGATGGAATTTGCTAGTACTTTTTTATTATTTTGTCTTTTAAATAAATTTACACAATAGTATAACTTTAGCAATAAGATTTATTAAAATTAACTACGATTTAGTAATTTTTATTAGAATAATAAGTTCAATTTTTTTGTTCAATTCATCAACCATTTGTATTATAAAAGACATAAACCATGTACAGTCGACGGCATAAGTATTTTGACAAAGTAAATTTTATTTTATTTCATTTATAACTTTTTAAGTTCGCATAGAAAAAATATAAAATAAATATGGAGTAAAGGTATATATATTTACTATAAAATGAATTTACAACAGATTATATAGAGGTAAAGATAGCAAAGTAAAAAATTATATTTCAAAAATGTAAGGTGGCATAAGTATTTTGACATCCATTTTTTTTAAGGAAAAACTAACAAATTTAATTTCTCCAGTGTATTATTATTAAATATTAATAAAAAATATATCCCCCCTTAGAACTTATAACCTTTTTCAACCGTTTAGGAACTGAGTCGACCAACTTTTGAATGTAATCCAATGGAATATCCTTCCAGAGCTCTCCCACCTCAGAAATTGTCTCCTCGCGCGTCCTGGTCAAATCTGCACACCGCTTTTGTTTAATATAGGCCCATAAATTTTCAATTACGTTCAAATCGGGACTTTGCGGTGGCCAGTCTAGTATGTTAACCCCAACTTCATTCAAAAAATTTGAAACTAATTTGGCTTTATGGCACGGTGCGTTGTCCTGTTGGAAAATAAAGGACTCTCCAATCAGTTTGTCCCCAGAAGGGAATGCGTGATCATTCAAAATGTTTAAATATTTCCCTTTGTCCATGGTTCCGTTGATGGGAACTAAATCTCCTACCCCATTAAAAGAAACGCATCCCCAAAACATTATCGATCCACCTCCATGACTTACTCTTTCACAAACAGGTAGTTTTTTTTTTATGCAATGTTGTTGGCATTCTTACATAAATTTTTTTTTTGGAACAGTGGTATTGAAAACAACTTTCGTCACTCCATAAAACATTATGCCAAAAAGAAGTTGGCATGTCAACATATTTTTTAGCGAATTCCAAGCGCTTGACTTTATTTCTCATTGAAATTTGGGGTATAACTCTAGCTACGTAGGTGCCGAAATCTGCTTCTTTAAGACGTCTACGGATTGTTTTTTCGCTTATATTAATGTCAGTGTATTTACTAAGCTCATGGGCAACTCTCTGAGGAGTTTCTAATGGATTATTTTTAAATTGTCGCAGAATAAAACGATCGTTTTGTTCTGTGGTCTTACGCGGTCTGCCACAACGTGCCACGTTTTTTACAGTATAATTTTTCTTATATTTATTAATTTGATAATAAACTGTTTGGCGGGATAGATTGTATAATTTACTGATATTTTGTACGGAAATACCAGAGTTATACTTTACCACCATATCGTTTTTAACAAGTTCACTTAATTCTTTTGATTTTCCCATATTTAAGTATGCCAAATATGTAAAAATTTTGTTATCTGCACTTGGAATCGGTAATTCGAACTAAGCAGCCGCGTGCCTATGCTTAAAGCTCAAAGGCAGATCAATGCACACTAAATAGAGAGAGTGTCAAAATACTTTGTCCACCTAACATCAGATCGCAAAGAAGAAGAATGCGTAAACCAAAAAAAGGAATAACGGAATTGGGAAAAATACTTTACCCGTTACTTTACGCTTACATACACTACGCTTTGTAAAGCATATAAGTTCCGTTAAATAATACAGTTCTTCAAAGCATCACCCAAAACACAGCGCAGAGTTTTGTCAAAATACTTATGCCGTCGACTGTATGTCTTTAAATTTATGAAAAAAAAATCGTTTTATACGCAATTTTTTTGGTTGAATCAGAAAAAAAATAATAAAACAAAATTGTCAAAAAATATCTAACTCAAAATTGGCATAAATAAAATTAAAGAATATCAACGAATATTTAAAAAACAAAAAAAAAATTCTCTTGCAGCAAATTAGGCGGATTTAAACCACATTAAAAATTAGTTTTGGTGGAGTTGGGAGCACCAAACATTTGGTTTCAAAACCCGTCAAAAAAAAATATTTGCTTTCATTTTTCGGACCACGGCCGATTATAAATATTAAAACTTTTTTTGCGCTGGTATTAAATTAAAATTAACATATTGATGGGTGAAGAATTTGGAGTGTTCCTATTTCCAAGATTGTTAAATATTTTTTTTTAAATTTTATTATAACTGACCGTATACTATTAACAATTTTGGAACAGTTGATGGTACTCAGCTAGGACAGCAAAGGATTTTACGTTCGCGTGTCAGACCGATTTTAATATATATTTTTGAATTTTTTCTCAAATGGTCTTACACATTTGTAAATAATTTTATTTATTTTTGATTTAACACAATGGATCTAGTAAACTTAATATTAATTTAATAAGCACTAGCTACTGGGGCCTTTGACTCGCAATATTAGCTTCTAAATTTGTAAATAATATTATATAATATTGTTTATGTTTTTGGACTATTTGAATATAGAAAATATAGTTGAGATGCCATACCGTATTAAGTATCAGCTGTTTCTCAGTGTCTTTGGGTGTAGCGAACTTTATTTACTTTTTCCGAACTGCATTGTAGAGACTGCAGCAGCCAGTATAGTCGAAGCTTAAAAAAAAATAAAAAAAGAGGCAACGAAAATAATAAAAAAGATGTTTGAAAAGTTGCCACTCCGCCATTTGCATGCTTTTCTGGCGTTTTGCAACACAGCAGCCCCAAGTTTTCATTTTCGTTTTTCTAGTTTTTGTTTTATTTTTGCGTATCCAATTGGTAGGGAACATGCGCAGTTTTTTGCTACAACTTGAACAATATTGCCAACGGTGGAGCATTGCTTTCTACTTATATATTATGGTATGGAATGGCATGGTATGGTATGGTATGGTTTGGTATAGTGTAGCAATCCCAAATAGCTAGCAGCAGCCCCACATCGGGGACCCCGTTGACGGAGCTGTTGAAACTGTTGGAGCTGACTGAGCTGAGTTGGATGAGCAGAGGACACAGACAACAAAAATAAATGGAAATGCAATGAAAATTGCGAAAAATAGAAAAACGAAAGTTTTCGTGCTTCTCATTTGCTGTTGGTTGGAGTGCGCGCATCTAAGTAGCGCCCCCTAGATGAGGGCCCGACGTTTCTGGGGGCTAAGGGAAGCCCAATTGCGTGGCTGTGGTTGGCTGTCTGGCTCTTGCCAATGCCAATGGTATGAGTGTGCCTATTTATATACATACATACACGCATATATATATACATATACATATGTATGCGAGTGGGTGGCCAGCGTGGGAACTGCAAGACAAGTCGTAAAAAAGCAAAAGTCAAAGTGCGTTCATGTGTGTGTGTGTGTATCTGTGTGTGCTCTATTGGGTGGGCGTTTGTATCTGGTGCCCGCCTTCTGCCGTGCCGCCGTCACTATTAGTGTAGCATTAATTAGTTATGGCAGACGATTTTGAGGTTTTGCTTTGGCTGAAAGCTTTTTACTGTACGTTCTTTGTGTATGTGTGTGTGTGTGTGTGTGTGTATCTTTGCGTATGCCTTAGTTAGTATCTGTGTGTGCGTGAACGTGCAAAATAAACGCAAGTTAGTCTTGCTTTGCTAGCAGCGAAAGTTTTTATTTATTTATGCGCCAAAAAAAAAACCAAATAATAAATAAAAAAATAAAGTACGAGCTCAAAAACACAATAAGAAAAATGTTGGCGATATATAAAGGAGTCGTTTGCTATTTGAATAAAAGAAATGCTCGGAGCTATAGACATAACTTTGTTAAACAAGCTTCAAAAATTTATACATATGCAGTATAATTTGCTTACCTGCCCCAATACTAAGCTGAGGCGTCCAGATAAGTGCCACAAATTCACTTTTGGACAGCACATAAGGATAAGTGCATCTTACAAATAAGCGCTTCCTATCGGTAGATCAATTTTTTAATTTTTCAAACAAAAAAGGCAAGCTTCAAATATTTTGATATTCATTGATGACGCCAAAGTTTATTTTTATCTGCGCATGACCTGCAATCGTATTTTGATCATTACAATTGAAGAAGATGGGAAAAACCAGAGCGCTCGATTAATCTTATTCGCTTGCAATACAATTGGCAAATTCAAAACGGCGATCGTTGTGGGCAAATAAAAGGCTCCCCGGTAAAATCGAAAAATAAGATTATACAGTAACAATGCAACAGCTTACACTGCATTCAAAAACTGCAAGCACATTCATTTCAGTTGTATGCCACAAAATAGAGTAGCCTCTTGACCAAGACACTGCCTGCACAACTGATCGTTGTGGCAGCATAAAGATGGCGCAAACATCTTTGATTATGATTAATGAAGGGTGGTCCATTTTGTAATGGAATTATAAACGTAATTTTTAAAAGTACTCCACCTTGGTTTTCTATATTCGTTTGGTCTTGGAGTCACATTCGATTGAAGCCAGCGTTAAAGCTATTCGAGGTCACTACATAAATATAGGGTTTTCCAACAAGAGGTGTTATTTTGAATCACCCGGTATTTCGGTAGCTGTCACTTTTGAAGCTTTTATTCTTTGACATTTGACAAGTAGAAACTACGCCATTACTAAAAATGTAATACAGTCGAGGCGGTGCCCGACAGTGTACCTTTTTTTTCAAAAAAAGATTTATTCCTGCATATTCTTACTAAGAATTTCCAATTGGAACATTTTTTTGTTGGTGCAAAACGATATTGATACCTATAAGTTCCGCAAATTTTAACCGATTTTGATGAAAATCGAAATTTATAAGTTTCAAGGGGATATGTTGAAGGGTGTGGGAGAACACACGGTAAATCGATTGCGGTGGGTGGGGGGTCTGCATTGATAAAATTTGGATGCGGATTTGTTCATTAGAGGCACATGAATCAGCTTACCAAAATTGGTGGTTCTAGATCATTTGTTACTATTATTACGTAGAGTCAAATATTGACGCAGTTTATAGGCGAGGCGAGGTGAAATTTTTACATTTTAGACTATAACTTTTTTTGTAATTGTCCGATTTTGTTTATATTTGACGCACAGATGCATGTAACCAAAATGCATCGCTCTGTTAAGTTTCAGATTACGGGGGAACGGGGAAAGATATTGACATGATTCAACAAACTTCATCTTCTGAGGAAATACGCGCTTCAGATGGTAAAGTTTCGTATCTCTAGCTCTTATAGTCTCCGAGATCTAGGTGTTCATACAGACGGACAGACGGACATTGCTCAATCGCCATGGAAGGATACACGCTACAACAACGCATTGAAATTATTAAAATTCACTACAAAAATGGTGAAAATCTTCCATCGAAAAATTATCTTGACTGATGAGGCCCATTTCCACCTCGGTGCCTACGTCAACAAGCAAAATTGTCGCATCTGGGGCTCGGAAAACCCAAGAGTTTTTGTTAACTGTTTGGTGCGGTTATAGTTAACAAAATTCTCTAACTTATCTAGTATTTACCTCAAAATGTTCAGCTATGAAGCTCATTTCACTTTGAATATGACTGTCAACAAAAAAAATTTTCCTGTTTGCATTATGATCGAAAGGCTTTTTTTTCGAGACTGACGGTTGATACCATTCGATGCTTGATTTTCCAACAAGATACCATCCAAGGTCCAAAGAAAATTATCACCGATGGGATACGTTTGATTAAAACGTTCCTATAAGAAATAAAAATGAAATTAACAATTTTTGTATATTTCCAATATTTAGGTAAATAAAATAATAATTTACTTTTCGTACTTTTTTTTATTATTTCTTGATACATTGGAGAGCACAGGGAGAAAACAAAATCTCTCCAACGACTTCTGTCAGCGAATACACTCAGCGAAACTCAATAAAGCCCACTGTGTTTTGATCCGTTAAATTCAGTTTAGTCAACGATAGTGTCTTGTCATTGCTTTTTTTTGTGTTTCTTTTTCGTTTTCTAATTTTAGCGCAAATAATGCAAGTACCGTTACACTTTTGTAGAAAGAAGCTTCGTTGCATGCTTTTTCACTGTTTTTGGTGCGAAATTCAATTAAGAAGCCGAAAGATGCGGCAGATAGATCCTTAGACACTTGTCTGTAAACACTTGCAGTTACCGACATAGACTTACGTTGAGAGACCAACCATGTCTCAGAGCCATATAAAAGAAAGCGTAAAACCTGGCTGGTGTTAAAGATTCTTAATTTTGTCCGCAGTGACAGCGTGCGGGATCGCCAGACTCTTTAAAGTTCGTGGAATGCAGTCCGTGCCTTGCCTATACGGTCTGCCACATCGAATCCTGCGCCACCGTCCTTTATGATTTGGCTTCCCAGATAGCAGAATTCATCTAGTATATCCTCAATTCTTATGATGCTTCCTTTGTTTGTACAAGCATCAATTTCGACTTGGCAAAATTTATTTTCCGGTCAGCTACACTAACGTTAGTGATAAGTTGACGTAGTTTAGCTGTGACACCTGCCAACGTTTGTGTTGTGAAACATATGACGTCGGCGTAGTCCAAATCTCTTAGCTTTTGGCTCAGACGCCATTGCAGGCCATCTTACGCTTCTGCGTTGGTCCGTTTCAGGACGCTGTCGAGTGCAACAATAAATAGAAGGGGTGACAGGACACATCCTTGTCGACCGCCTTTTTTAATGTTTAAAGCGTGCACTGAGCTTTGAGTCCTTATATAGTACATACCTTTAATGATATCGATAATGACTGAAGTCACATTTTTTTGGGATCGTGACGACAACGCCCGCTTTCTAGTCATCGGGAACAACTGAAGAGGTCCACACTGAAAGGATTCTAGAATGGAGAGTACCTGCAATAATGTCAGCATCGTACTTAAGTTCAGCTGGGAGTTGGTCCGCCCCGAGAGCTTTGTTGTATTCAGCTTGTCAATTGCTTGGGATTTTTCTTCGCTGATGTCAAAATACGGCCATTCTCTGCCGGTGGTATATTGGGTTTCGAGTTAGTCAACTTTTGTATAGCTGTGTAGAATTCTCTGAGATTATTGCAGTTTGCTGCGGGTTCTGCTTCTTTCGTAATATTATCTTTTGTCCCTTTTAATTGAGATTCTCACCGGATGATGTACAGCGTTGAATGCACTCCGGACACAACATCGATCAGGAGATGGAGCATTGTGCAATTGAGATCTTAATCGCTTGCGTTTTTCTGTTAGTTGCCATGAGGTATCGCTCATCCATGGCTTTTCCTGTGATTTTTCTTACCCACTACGGCCTCCGCAGCTAGGGCGCAGACATGCATAATCTTCTTCATAGTCGGTGTATGAGTTGCACATTCTTGGAATCCTTTAAATTATCTAGATTGATGGTTTGATTTCGTCGCTTTTTCCTCCTAATCCCTTCAGGTCACAAGCGCACTAGGTTGTGGTCGCTGTAAATATCAGCACCTCGTCGTTTACGGACATCTGTTAGGGAATTATGAAAGCGTCTGCTGATCAACAAAAGATCAATCTGGTTACGGCTGCGACCATCGGGGGACTGCCACGTGTATTTGTGAATATTCCGGTGAGGGTTGTGAGCGTGGCTTGCGCAGAGTTCGAGTAGTCGTTCTCTGTTGTTATTTGTTGAGGAAGTAAATGCATATAGAACCATTATTCTTTCAACATTATTTTACGTTATCTCCTTCAGCCTTTGAATTAAAGTCTCCTAGAGCATTGACAATATTCCCTTTTGGGATTGCGCTTATCGCGGAGTCCAGTTGGTCATCGAATTTTTGCGGATTCTTTGCCGGTTCGGAGGGTGCGTAGCATTGAATTATGCGTTCCGAGATGGAGTTGGACCCTATAAGTGCGCCCTTCATACTCTTAGATAAGAGGATACCGACAACATTTGCACGATTTGTGAGTTGCCCCTGTAGATAAAATAGTGGCCTGCAAGAGTGTTAAGCTCGCCCTGTCCAATCCATCTGGTTTCTGATAAACCAAGGATGTTAATTCTTTAAAGCTCCATCTCTCTGCAAACTTTGGCTAGTTTCGAGAGCTCAAAGAGAGAGCGCACGTTCCATGTTCCAATTCGGGTCATATATTTGTAGCTGAAGGTCGTCGTCGTAGCGGTGTTGTATCCGAGGCTTGTTTCAGTTTCTTGAGTGGTTTGGTTTTTACGGAAGGGTCACTGACCCAACGCAACCTACTGAAACAGGAGACGGACAGGATATTGAGCCATCCTGTCATGCACGTTTTTATGGCGAGCCGTTTACTACAAGATGAGATGCCCGCTGTTAGCCAAATCTAATCTGGTAAACAGACGCTTAAGTTGTGGAATGCTCTTTGCTTCAGTATTCACCCTTTACCTTACCGGCTTGGGAGGCCCTACCGATAGGCACGCTCCCACCGGCATTGCTTTTAGGATCACTATACTTACTGAGCCCCCTCACCAATCTCCGAGGAAGTATTTAATATTAATTTTTGTATGGCTACATTAAAATTCATATCTTTAAGTAACTAAAAACCACTCCTCTCTGACAAAAAGAAAAATATTTAAATTAAGTAACTGCCTTTTTATTGAAGGTAGATACTCTAACCCTTTCAGTCACTTAATTCAGCCGATAGAGATAAAAATCTGAAAACTTGTACATTAGCTAATTTTGGGTCGCTGAGTACGATTTTGGAACCTTTTTTACGGTGGGGCGGCTCCCCTGGCCACCACGTGTTGTCCAATTTTTTTAATAAATTAACAATATTTTATGTGAGTTTATTTAGAATCTAGAATGAAATAATGAAAAGCAAGTTTGAAGATAAGAAAATATTACATTTTTACAGTTAATGAAGGATTTTGAAGTACATACAGGCGTTTTGCAGCGAAAAGTGTTATTTGCTTCTACTACTTCCGGCAAATGAGTAACTGAATCCTAGCGATTATCTTATGGCGTGTGTACCGAAAGCATTTTTGGGCTTTTTATAACAGGATGATCTTCATTATCGGAGCTAGCATCAGGATAGCATGAATTAAGTATCCATTGAGTCCAGGTCATTGACACACAGGATATATTCTAATGATTGCTGGTGAAGATGAGATCGCACGCTTTTGTTGGTAGGCAATATGTAATATGCTGAAAGACAATATATAAAATATGTCATTACAATACAATACAACAAATCGATTTCGCTTCATATTTTGGTAAAATGTTTGGTTTCAATGAGTATGATTTTTGTGAACTTAGTTATTAATAGCATCTTAGAATAGACCGGCAAATATGCGCATAAGACAATCTTTTATACTATTAAATCGATTTTTTTTTTTTTTTGTGGGATGAATATTTTGATCTAAGGAGGATCGTTAAAAATTTCGCTTTCCGCTAATTCAACATTTTTTTGTTACCAATTCAGAGAATCTCGCTTTAAAAAGCCGAAAAATTTAAATTACAATACTAAATGAGTCGGAAAACGGCATACTCCCGGTACTTTTGTCCAATGTATTGGACGACATGTTTTGAAGTTGCTGAGCCTTACCATTTGAGCTATCCTTTTTAAAAATGTTTTTAATCGTAAGCATACGAATCATTTCATACTCTCAAATTTTTATTTGGCTATGTGGTATGAAATACTTCGCTTTTATCAGCACTGAATTTCAAAATTTTTTTCGCGGCTTAAAGTTTCGAATTCAAGTAAGTGCCCCGGTATAATATTACTATAAAAATTTAACGAATTTTTATTTTTATTTTATATTGGTCAATTATTAAACCATCTCCATCAACCGTTTGTTCAATTACTGTGATTTCGATAAGAAAACTCGAGATACTAAAAATGTCTAATGTGTTGGACGCAATGACTGAAACGGCTAATAAAATTTTGATAGTTGCAAAATTTAGGGCTAAAGCGCAAAATTCTATTAGTGCTAAAGTGGGTCAATACCAAAAGATTGAGTGCATATAAAGAACTTGGTACAACTTGGAGCAAAATCTTACTCCACATGGGCTCGGGGTCTTACTCGTTTCCTTCTAAATGTTACACACAAAACGGACCTTGCGCTATGCGTGCGAGAATTTAAAAAAGTCTGTGATTCAGCAACTGTGGCGCGTAAAAGATTCTGCAGTATTCAAGGTTTTCGTCACTTAAATTATGCGCCATGCATCCAAGCCAAGATCATCAAGAACGGCAAAAAACGTGGAGAGTTTGTTGTGAGGTTTCAAATCATGCATATCGGAAGCGATGATGCATTTTGTATAAAGATATAAAGTTGCAACCATACAATATTCAATTGGTGCAAGAATTTAAACACATTGACCGTCACAGGCATGACTTCGAAAATGTTTTTTTCGGATGAAGCGCATTTTCACCTTAATGGGCATATTGATAAGCAAAACTGACGATATCGGGGTGCAACGAATCCGAAACACAAGCTTGAGAGGCCACCGCATTCACCAAAACTAGCCGTATGGGCTGCGACCTTACTTTTTTGAGAACACAAGAGGACGTGCGGTTACAGTAAATTCAGAGCGTTTTGTGGAAATGTTATACAATTCCCTGTTGCTAGAACTGAATAACTTCTGTGGCTATAACCAAAGAACATGGTTCCAGCAGGATGACGCAACCTCTCACACATCCAATTAGTCTCTCATAAAAGTACGTTAAATTTTCCCTTCAAATTGATTTGCAGGAGAGGCGACATAAACTGGCCTCCACGCAGTACCGATTAAGCTTCTGTGGACTTTATCTCAAATCTAAATTTTATAACAATAAGCCGACTTTTCTGGCGCTTTTAAATGAAAATATTCGCTACGAAATCGCAGCCATCATGGAGTCGACCGATATTATTATTCAGCCATGCTCCGGAAACCGACAAATCCAAACCGAACAATTTTGTTCGGATTCGGTTTTGCATGCTCCGGAATCCGAATTTTTTGTCGATAATTTCCTTTTTTATTTTCGATACATTTGTATATTTCCCTCGTTTTTATCGATAAATTCACATATGTGTGGTGTAACCAGCTGACTGCCTTTTGTTAAAAATTGTAAACATAGCAAAAATATCATTTTATTTTCTCAATTGCTTGTTTTGAAGCTAAAAGAAGGCGTAAAGAATCATGTCCTACTCAGTGCTTTTGTGTTTTCCCCTGCAATAAATATATTTTTAAGCATTAAATTCTTTTGATTAAATATGTAGTTACATTGTGTTAGTTGGCGCGAAATGTTTTTTGTTTGATACAAAACAGCTGACATGACTGCCGCAGTTTTGCACCTTTTTATTTGTATATGTTGTTACATTTAATTTTAATTAAAATATTGCTAGTTCTTTCTTATGTTGAATATTAAATAAATTAACACAAAAATATTGCTTAAGCAACAATATTTATTGAAATTAAACACGACTTAGCTATTTTTGCGAAAAGGGAAATTTTCTTTGTGTAACGCGGGAACCCTGTCGCACTTGTCGGCCATGTGTGCATGTTTGATACACACACATGCACAAACAAAACGAAAATTCGTTTTGGCTTGTGTATGCTATTTTTTGGTTGTGTCAAGAAAAAAATTATTAAAAATAGTTATCATCTAATATGCAAATTAAAGTTAGCATAAATAGAATCTAAGAATATCAAGGCATATATAAAAAATTACTTCAATATAAAATGCGTGCTTTTTTAATCCTATTTTGGCGATTCGTTTTAATTCCACATGCAACATACCATTCGGTTTCAAAGCACATGAAAAATTCGGTTTGGTGAAAATGGGAGCACCAAACATTCGGTTTCAAAACGAATCCGAATGAAACATGTGGATTCGGTTTCCGGAGCACGGCTGATTAAGAAATAAATTCCCAAATGTTGTACTTTGATATTTATGTAACAAATATTTTTTTTATAGACATCTAATTTTTATTTTAACGACTCACCGCCAACAATAAGGGACAGCTTATTCGAAAGACATCACCTTATCTCAGAGACAGGAACATTTTACGTGCCAGAATCTCTCTTGAAAAATTTGACTACATGTAAGAATTGTTTAGCCCTCGCACCAACGGATGGTTCTGGCCAGACCTTTTTCATTTTCAATCGTTAATTCACACGATTCTATTTTACTTAGAGACTTGGCCTTTCAGGTAGCTTCCTAAAATTTTATTGGCTCTCGATATATGCTTATTGTCCTCTTCTAAAAAGTCCTTGCAATAGGTCAAAAAAGGACGTTTTGAAAAATACCCTTCAAACTAACGGATGGGGTCTGTGCAGACCCTCATATATTTTGTATGAAAATACATGTAATATGAGTCTTTCACCCAATTTTTTTTAATTTAATAAGGTTGGTGGTTCCGAAAAAACCTACCGGTAGTAAGATATTTGCAAATTTTTCGAAAAACACCAAAATCCATTTTCAGTTTTGAACTTTGAGCGGTCATTGCAATAGATCCAATTGACCTACGAACTTTTTATTTTTTCTAAAATAAGAGACGTTGAAATCAAGTTCCGTTAGTGAAGAAATCTGGTCTCGCATTTTAAGCTTAATGTACACACAAAACGAACAGTTCACAACTCAAGTCGCTGGACAAAAAAACCATAATATAAACTCAATAAAAGAATAAAAAACAAATTTGCAAGCGTTGTTTGGTCCCCTTTTTACGATAATAAACTAAACAACATGAGAATTCGTATATTCACACGAAACCTGCATTATCCTCTGCAATACCTTTTACTTGGTGAATTTACTGGTTACGATTCATTGATGAGATCAGTACTATTGCATACTAGACGTACTAGCGGGTACTTTTTATCTCTTCTCCATTACAGCTCATCTGACAAGGCGTACCCAGAAAGCTGTCGACTACGTCTTCTTCATCTGCATTTTTGATCATTAAGGTGAAATGCTTTAAACTTTTCTTTGTCAGACTTTCAACTTCACTTTTTATACCCTGTACCGTATGATACAAAGGGTATATTAAGTTTGTGCAAGCCGAAAATGTATGTAACACGCAGAAGGAGACTTCGGAGACCTTGACTAGAGAAGTCGATATATCCATGTTACATACATTTTCGGCTTGCATGATACGTGTATGTAACATGCAGAAGGAGACTTCGGAGACCTTGACTAGAGAAGTCGATATATCCATGTCCGTCTGACCGTCTGTCCGCCCGTCCGTCTGTATGAACGCCTAGATCTCAGAGATGGTAAGAGCTAGAGGAACCAAATTTTCAGATAAGATTCCTTATTATCCTACGTGAGACAAGTTTATTTTGCTTTTTCGATATTGGGGTTATGTAATAAAGGACCTCGAAAAAAAAAAAGCTTTAGATGGATAATTCGTTTATTTATGAAGATATAGTAACCAAAGTTGGCACTCGGAAGAGTGCCAAGAGTTTACAAGCACTGTTAAACTCTGTCCACTTTCCAAATTGGTATGCTCTAGAACAATGGACGAAAATGAGAGAATTTTTCAGATACTGCTTGACATCGTGTTGCACCGATTGCAAATAGTTTAAATGATATTTGAGCATCTATACTAATCTTAATCTTCCAAAACTCTCTATCAAATTAATCCAAATCTATCATCGTTTTTATACACAAGGTAATTAGGAGCAAGAAAAGTTCCCTGACGAGACATGTGTCAATTTGAATTTGATTTGAAAATGCAATTAAAAGAAGTGTGTAATGTTGGACTCCATATATTCTAGAGCTATTTGTGTCTTAATATTCAAATCGTCAATATTAGTAGTGCATCCACTGAGCTTACTGACAAACTCTTTTGTAAGAGCGTTGATTTTTTCAAGGGCAAATAGCCCTGACGGTTTGGCGGCAGCTGGGATATGCAGCTGGAAGCGCGTTGTAGGATGTAATTTGTTTGGGGCTTACTTTTGACATTGTGGTAGCCAAGTTATTGCAATGTTTAATCCCACCTTTGGGCTTGTGTGTGGCGCTACGGAGTTCCTTTAAACAGCCACGACTGATTTGATGTTGGAGGAGGAGTGGTTCCTCTTGCAGTCTGCACATTTCAGGTTGGTTTTACCTCGGTAATGAGCTGTTATAAACAGTTTTGTGCTGATCGGATTAGGGTGCATTTATTTGATATATGTTCATAAAGTTGATTGTTTATTCATTTCGTGTACTTATTGTAAATATGTTTTCCCATAGAACTTCAGAGTTTAATGGCGAATATTCGTCATGTAATTGATTGTTTATAGCTCTCTTCCTGTGTGTAAAATATAAACAATGTTAAGGAGCAGTTTGTAATTCAATATTTCTTGAAGTTTCTTGAAAAAGGAAACACCTTGTATGGCGTTAAGATCCAACTTTTGATTCACGTTAATTTTGTGGCCTATGGAAATGGCTTTAAAGTAAAAGTTGCTTGTTTTTGATGATAACAATAATATGATGTACACAGTCAATCTTCGCTCGGGAGCCGGATATTGTTTCTGTTCGGCTATGCGCCGAACCCAAGCAGCAGAAATAATTTCCCGCCCATGCCAAATCATAAATATGCATGTCAATCGCTCTGCGCAGCGATAATAAGAGTAACTATTGTACATAAAGATTTAATTGCTTAACACTCAATCTCAATTATGTTTATCTCATTTGTCGCTTTGTCGCTTTCCATCTGCAAGCTAAGCGCAGCCGCTATCGGCTCTTGCTTTGTCTTAAGCTAAGATCAGTTGTCACTGTATGTCCGGTGCACTTGGTTCGCGTCAACTCAATCTCGCCCAGCGCGTATCAATCGGTCTTACGATCGGTTAAGCCGCCGAAATATTTAATCGCAAATAAACATTGTTAATAGTTATAAATTAAAAACGCATTGTTTAATTTTTACGGCCAACATAAAGGTTGTTGGTTCAACAGTTTCGTTGTAAAAAAATTTTTATACAAAAATTATATTATATATATATTTTTTTTTTTATCATATTTTTTATTTGTTTTTATATGTTTTTCAAGTTTTTAATCTTAATTTACAGTTCAAATAGGTTTTTTGGCATTTTTTCTCCAATATGATTATATATTTATTTTTTTTATATTTAATTTTATATTTACTTTACTTTTTATGTTAAAGATGAAAGGTAGAAAATACCTAAACACTAAAACTTATATGTTACCTTATTTGTTTGGATTATACTGTTCCTTTTATATTTAAGTAGCAACTTCTTCATCTTAAGTCCACACTGGGTCTATACGATGTATCGGGTTGGCCAACTGTTGGTTTGCTTGGTAATTGCATTTTATTCGTATATTTATTGTACAAAATTGGGCAAGTTTTAAACTATTCATTTATGAATATGAGAGCCGAGGCCGGCTCTACAGGCCCGAATGCAAACTTCGTAATTTTCGATTAGTTTTTATGACGAAAACTCATCTGGCTCTTCTCTTATCCATTGAACGTGGTCCGTGGGATGTTTCCGGCGACCCGTCGACATTGGCCTCAACTATATTTTTCCACAGAACAACCATTTTCATACTACGCCTGTACCACTTTTACTTTGGAAGGGGTATGTTTCGAGCTAAGAGTGTTTAACAACCAAAACAACTGATGGCCCACCCTTTACAAGCGGTTTGATAAATTCATATTTTTGGTACATAATTTTCGTAAATTTTAAACAATTTTCATTTTGAAAGAAGTTAAGTCAAAAAGCTATTTTTGAAGAAGAGTAAGAAATATCAGTACAATTCTTTTGTGGTAATGATATGACTTTGTATATTAGGCCTATATAAGGCAACATACCAAATTTCGTGACAGTAGGTCGTGTCTACACACTTTGTTTGTATTTCTGTGCTTAAATCAATTTTTTACCCACAGATGCACTAAACTATGACGAATATCTCTGTTAAGTTTTAAGTCCAAATATGCCATGCTGTCAAATGGCTAAAAAACGTAGAATTCTCCTAAGGTGGAGCGGGTCAAGATATCGACATAATTCAAAATCCGTCCAGTAGAGGTCGCATCTGCTGGGTCTCTAGCTTTTGTAGTCTTCAAGATCTAGGTGTTCATACGGATGGACAGACTTACATAGACTTACCTCGCTACCCGAGGTTATGTTCAACATTTCGGTGTAAAGGACTTATGGTGATCTTCCGTTCCTTCCTCTGCCTGTTTACATACATTGCCCAAACATAGTATACCCTAGACCCAAGAGGTACCCTGCAATTGAAGGTTATAAGTTCAATAGTTTGACATCGGCCTTTTTAATACTATTTATGGTCTTTGCTGCACTTAATATTTTAACATTTCAATAAATTTTTTTTTTCTTTATTGTATATTAATTTTAATCAAAATCGGTTTACTACATTACATGCATAGTTCCCATAGGACCGACCGATCGGTCAAAAATTTGTTTTAGAAGCAAAATTCGATGGATAATAAAGTTACCGTCACCTGAGCGCTACCCCGAATTAGATCGAATTCGGGTAATTTATTTAGTTGTTTGTTGTGATGGTACAGGGTATCTCATAGTCGGCCCTGCCCGACTCTACCTGCCGCAATTTTTTGTGAAAATGCCGCCAAATACTTACATGCTGAGGCTATCAAAGATACTTTTTTCACGGACTCTGCTGCTTTATCTGTTCCAATTCCTAAAGAGTTGTCGTGGAACTTTTGCTCTGCAAAACCGATTCTTGCAGCCTTGACTAAAATTATTTTTAAAAGTTATTTTAATTAAATATTTAACCGAAATTTATTTCCAACTAAACAAACAGGAAATTTGCTAGCTTTTAAGTGGCATGGTATGCAGCGTGGGGTTCCTTTGGGTTTTACATTATCAAAAGCATTTGCTCTTTATAAGTTTATCGGTGTGTGTGTGTGTGTATGTGAGTGTGTATATAAATATTTGTGTGTGAGTCATACACTTGAGTGACTTTCAATTAGTTGGTCCACAACTAAACAGCGCTGGCAACTCATCAACAGTCACACCACAGTAACCCAACCAAAAAGGAACCCCCTCTTCAAAAAAAAAGGCAATATGAGCCCCCCCTTCAGATCCCGCCCATACATAGCAAAGAAGCTCAAAAATTTCTTCACTTTATTTACTCGTTTATTTATTTAAAAAGCAATAAATTCATGGCAAGTTTATGCACAAATATCTGAAAATTAAATGAGCGCAAGTCTCCAGCTTTGGGCTTGGGTTTTGGTTTTGGATGACGGGGAACTTGGGTTTGACCAGTCCGTAAAAGGGGGTGGCTAATGCTGCCACGTAAAAGTCAATATGGTGGTCGTTGCCTTTGGTCAGCAAGAACAGAAGCTGGTTAAATGAAAGGATTTTTGCTTAGCAGCCTTAGCCTCAAAGAGCAACTTAAGGCAAGTTGTATGGGGTAGTTGTTGTTGGGGGGCAGAGCAGTAGTAGTCAACCCTTTTGTAGTTGCTCATATGGATGGGATGTTCAGTGGGTCTATGCACTGACCATTCGTTCATTATCAACACCAAAAACTAAACAAAATTATTCGCCAGGCGGAAGTTGGCAATAAATTAGTTGGGTTACATTTGTGTGCTCTTGCTTTGTTGCCTTGCTAGAACTCGTCCCCGACTCTAGTTGTCCAGTTGTCCACTTGTCCGGTTGTCCGGTTGTCCAGCATAAAGCATTCATAAATCCCAAAGTAAACTAGAGTGCAATGCCCAACCCCCCACAACACACACACAGATACACTCACACATGCAGACATCAGGCCAGACAGACTCTTGTGTAACATGCGGTGGCCTTTATTCATTCATCCGTTCATTCATTTAACTCCTGACCATATTTTGCCTTCATTTTGTTAGTCTGTATATGTGTGTGTGTATAAGGGGTTAAAGGGGTACCCCCCTCAACCATGGCACAACGCGTTCACTTTATGGCAGCAACTCAACAGCTTCCCCCCCACCCCACACAAATTCTGCTATACTTGGCCCCCCCCGCCTTTATCACATAGTTTCACTTTTGTTTTCATTTGCTCCCGGGCACTTTGCATATGGCGATGTAGTCGACTCCGTTGTGTGTCTTCTGACTGCCCATCGTCCTGCCCACATATGGAACAACTTCACTTTCACGCAGACTTTATCTTGGTTCACTTCGTTAGTTGTATTAGTCGGCTATTGTTTCATTATCCGGGTTTTTAATTTTGGGAATCCAAAACAAGTGCCTTTTAACTATAGCGCTGCAATTTTTCAAAGTATTATAAAATGTTTACTCCTCGTATGTTACGCTGGTGAATTTTAAGTTAATCTTTGGCCAAGTGATTTATAGTGACTTGAATATATTGGTCCACAGGTGGAACCTCCCTTTACGTTTGTCTCAATTTTTACAATATTAATTAAATTTTTCTATATATACATATATATAGTTTTGGTTTAAAATGAATTAAAATTTTACTTAGGGAAAAAACCTATTTTTAAAAATCTGCAGGCTCGAAATCAAAATAGATCTATGGTTTCTTCGGCAAAGTTGCTTGGAATTGTCCGTAGAATAATCCTAGGGGGCGCCGCGAATCAACTTTTTCGGCTCCATACAAATTGACCCACCCTAATACACATACATATACATACTACATATATTTAGTTATATCGAGACACAAGTTTATAAAAGCTTGACAAATATTTTACACACCTTGGTTGAAAAGATATTTAAAATCAATCTGTAGTCTCTTTGATCCTTCACGTACATATGAGGTATCAAGGAAAAGATATTAATATCTAAATTGTATAAATGCGCAAACGGTTGTTAAAAAATTAAAATTTGGCACGATTTTTAAATTCGGATAAAAAGTTTAAGACTATGCCTTTTTTAGAACCCCTTCTTTAGATGCAGCATAAGAATTATTAGGCATGTTCTAGATTTCGATTACGACAAAATCTGTCGGAATCGAAATGAAAGGTGTTCTAGATTTCGATTCCGACAAGAGTCGACTCGTTTTGAAAAGTTTGGCTCGCAGCTGTCGAAATGAAAAGTATTTTGCTTTGTTTACTTAAATAAACGCATTAATGCCACTAAAATTCATTTTGTATTATTTTTTAATGCTTTAAGAAAATTTAGATGTGCTCACTTGAACGAATCAAGGTTAATTTTCATTATATATTTTTATTACAAAAAATGTCTATGGAAATTGTGTGTACATGCAAAACCAAAACGAGTGGAATGAAAGTAAGGTGTTCTGGATTTAGACAAAACAGAACTTCGAAAAGTTATGTGTTGTCGTGTTGCACAAGTTAATTCGAAGATAATTTTATTAATGGATGGCTTAAAAAATATATATATTAAATAAATTGTACAAAATTTGTAAATAAATAAAAAATATTTCTCGCTCAGAAAAATGTTGGCAAAAAGAAAAATAAGTTATTTAGTTAATTGTTCGAAAACTTGTGGCAACTCTACAATGTGAACTTATCGATATCACACAGCTGTTCAATACAAAAGGTTATCGATAGCACTCGAAATGAAAACGATTCGAAATCGATTCGAACTCAGTCGAAATCTAGAACACCATTTGTCGGAATGCACTCGTTATGACTTTTCAAAACGAATCGAAATCTAGAACAGGCCGGTATGCTTTTTGTTATACAATTTACGATGAAGCTACTTACTAGTCTTATGTGGACTATAATATGTACTTATAATATAAAAATTCTTTTTAATTTGTGAAAACCATATGTATGTATGTATAATAAACATTGTATATATATGATTGGAACACTTATTTAAACAAATTTTATTATTATAAGGTGCATGTGGTTTCATAGTTTTCATGGTAATGATGCAATACCTGAACAAATGTATCGTCATGGTTGAGCATCGATATGTATTGATTAGTAATTTATATGAGTGCCGCGAATTTAACCTAATATAACCGACAACAGCAGCATTTATCAGAACTATTATTGCTTTGGTAAAGCGTCGTCCATTTCCCATAATAATAACAATAATGCTGTTGGGAAAGCCTTTCTGCAGTGATGTTAATTTATTCCTTTTCCGGAAAGATTTTTACTTTTTAACTGCTTCAGATGGAAAAGTATCAAACAAATCCTATCTCCCTTTCTTAGATTTGGTTAATCACATTTTAGCCTTTTTCTCCTTGGATTTGTATGAAGATAATGTGATTGCAACAATTTACTGATATTGAATCTATCGGCGCTATCGTGGAAAGAAATCTGTTCTTAATTACAAGGTAGCACTTAGTTAACATTTAGAATGAATGTTCAAATTGAGAGGGTATTTCGTCAGGTCAATTTGGTAAAAAGCTAAGCTAGAAACTGATTACAAATAGAGACGTTAAATGAATTTTTTTCCATCAGGTAACTTAATTACTTAATTACATATGTACTCGTATATGTATGGGCACCAATACATTATATGACAAAAAAAAACGGCCACATAGTACGTATGATGCCATCATTGATGAAGCAGCGTATTAAATGTTTTACAACAATTATATGTACTTATTTAATTCATAACAAGAAAAAATCATTTGTCCTGTTTTCTTCCTTTTATCTGGTCGGTTTATCCTTTAGGTGATAATTTTAATGATTCACGTTTAAATGTTAAAAAATTTAAAAAAAATTTTAAATTATTGCGAAAAGAAAAAAAAAATAGTGTGTACATAAAGATGATAACTGATTTGATATAATTTTTACAACGTTTCTTAAGCCTAGCTTTTATATTAGTGCGGCGAAATGGGGTGAACTCGCCGCTAGTCGTAAAACTATATTTTTTTTTAATTCGCCCTATTCCAATTTACACTAGGCGTTATAGTTATAGAAGTAATTGAAGTTAGGCAACTATAAATTAAATGCGAGAACAGTTGGCAGCACTGCTACTCTATGACCCTAAATATCTATTATGCTCGTCACTCCCTCTCGAGCTGCTCAGCTAGACCAACAAGCAAGCCAAAAATAATTATTTGGGATGGCTTTAATCGCGATATACTATTATTGTTATTATTAGCACTACAGCCCGGTGTGGGCCAAAGCTTCCTTCACAATAATTATCCATTCTTCTCTATTGATCGCCTTTTCCTTGAAGTTTCTCACGTCAAACGTTCTTAGATCCTTCTTCACGCAGTCAATCCATCTCCTTCTTGGTCGTCCTTTTGAACGGCTTGCCAAATCATGATACAAAGATGGCGTACGTTAAAGTCGGGCGCGGACGACTTTGGGTTACCCTGTACCACTGCTTGCAATAAAATCCGGTATATTGCTTAAGAACACCAAAAGACATTTGATTGCCAAATTAGGTTACGATACCTTCATAAACAACCAAAAACAGACGAATTTTGAATCACAAAGGTTTTTTTGACCGATCGTTTCTATGGGAGCTATATGATTTAGTCAACTGATTTTGACCAAATTTATTACAATGCTTGGGTACTCTAAAAAACTTCCAATTGCCAAATTTGGTTACGGTATCTTCACAAACAAACGAATTATCGATCTAAAATGGGGACATGGGTATATCGACTTCTCTAGGCACCCTGATCATACTTTAGGTAACTTTAGGGGGTCTCCGACGTTTCCGTCTGTATTTTACATACATTTTCGGCTTGCACAAACTTAATATACCCTTTGTACCATACGGTACAGGGTATAACAAATATTTATTGATTTTTTTAAATAAAACTAAAAAATGTTAGTTGACTGTCAATAAATCTTGGAATATCTTGCTCGATAATCAGAAGTAAGTAAGCAAACGAACAAGTTAATAATGGGATCTGGAGTTGAAACAATGTAGATTAAAAGAGCATATGAGGAAACTGCCATTAGCGCCTTCTAAATTTTCCTTGTAATTGATTTAGGTTTCTAGGCAAGACAATTGCGGGTGAATTCAACGAAACCACATAAAGCCGCAAACGAATTTTTTGTTCAGTATTGCCTTTTAAAAGTGCTGCCCATAGTTTTCTTTGCCGATCCAGCGACGATCCATTGCGGTGCCAAAGCGCCATCTATAGTCAAAAAAAGAAAACAATTTTCAAAACAGCCTAAGGTTATGCTGCAATTTATTTGTATAATATATTTCACATGGAGATTAATTTCAATGAGCCAAAAGTTTTTAATTGTAAAGATTTTGAAGCATACAGTTTCCAGCTATGTTTTTGTTTAATTTTACAAAACAATTTGTTTATCTCAGAAGGTTAAAAATAAACACACCTCCCATTTTAATAATCCATCTTTGAGTGAAAGTTTTATAAAAGTGCCTATAGATTTTCATAATATCAATAAACTGGAAACATCAGTTACGGAAATCGGTATATAGAGTTTAAGAATCGATGCAACACTGCAGGATTTAAGGAATGCATAAATGCCAAATGTTATAGAATGCCTGACTGAGGAACAACCCATGCACTTTTTACAATAAAATATTTTGTACACAGGAAACAGTGGGAACTTTATAACGTATATTCACTTTATATAAGACTGTTTTTTAGTTGAAGAATGTTACTGGGCATAGCTTTAGTAATTTAAAAGCGAATCGAAATATACATCAAGAACTCCTTAAAAAAAAATAGTCTTTGGCAAGTGTCGTAATCACAGAAAATAAAGTACTATTGTCAGTTGTATGCTTATTTTGAAGACTTATTTCTTTGGGCTTATTTGAGAATACATACCATATTTAAAATAACTACATTTCATACATAACAATATTTCCATTTTGAAATTCACTACTTTAATAGTTTAAAAGCGATAAGGAGTGAATTCTGTAAATTTTTGGTTACATGTGGTTATATCTTCGTCGGAGCTTAGGCAAAGTACATTTATAGACAATCTTTGAAGTTTAGATATAGTTATGATTTAAGAGAATTGTACAGTGAAGTTGATAGTTTAATTTAAGAGAAACCGAATGAATTATTTAATGTTAATTGCTAGCCCTAAGAACTGTTCTCACTATCCATAAGCTTTACTCTTCGGGATTTCCCGACGACGGTCTCATAATCTCAGAGGCCATTTAAGCTTACTTTTTATAATCAATCTCGTATATGTACCGAAACACTAAGCACGCATCTATACCGCTCAACAAATTTATAATTATACATTTTTTATACAAAGTTAAATACCGCGTCTCCATTTATTTTTTATTAATTTTACAATTGCTAAAACTCTAGTGATTTTTCAATCTTTCTCTGATTATATCATCGCTATTCACATGTCTGCCATTATTTTTCTGAACAAACTTGAACAATTTGCAAAAGAAACATGAGTTAATCTATAAGATACTATATTAAGACACTTTATATAGATATACTCTTAAACTTAACGAGAAACTAATATGAAAATAAATTATCTGCACTGCTCAAATATTAAACATAAATCCGTGATAAAAGTTGGACTTAAAAATTTGAAAGCCCACATCTTAATATTCAAAGCTGAAAACCAAAAAGTTAAAAAATATGCAAATACTGAGTTTCCTGACGGATATTATGAATAAGCTACTATTTTTATAAATTAAATACTATCCTTCCGATTTGGCAATTACGTTCACTACAATTGATAAAAAAACAAGTTCCCAATCTACTTACTTAAAAGGACAGAACAATGTCGCCTTTGAGTTCCAATGTTGTGCCTGTAGTTCTGGTCTGCTCTTCAAGCTATAAGCAACCCTAGCAGACTGGGCGTCATCTTTGATGGAGGGCTAGCCTCCCTTGTGTATATGGGAGCCAAAGCGCTGTTAATAGCGGTTAGTAGCCCCTTTATACACCCCCATACCGGAGTACCGAATGCAAGTCAATTATTGACTTCATGATGAGGTTCCAAATCAAAATACTGAAGGGAAATGTATAAGCTCCAAAGTCTTCTCGGTCCGAAAAGAGATCTGCCGCAGGCTATATATACCAAAAAGACGCCGGATAAAGCGTTTCCAACCCCTCGACTTTCCATTTTATTCCAACCTAATCACGAATTACATTGAATTAATCCAAACAGTTAAGGTAACCTAATGGTGGGCTTCAATAAGACAACATAAACAATTAATTTCGTAAAATTGTGGCTCCAGAAATCTAAAAATGATATAATACTAAATTAAAAAAAAAAAAAGGATCAAGAAAAGACTAACGTCATCTTGCGCTTCTTATTAACAACTCAGAGAATGCAGCGAACAAAGAATAAAGAAGAAAAAAAACAACGTGTGTGGGTGAAACAGGATATGCGCCAGTTGTCTTATGGCCACTCATAAAAATGGTTATAAAGAAGCAAAAGCAATCCCTAAGCCTTTGCTGCTAATTGAAACTGTTTAAGCGCGTGCGCGAACGTTGTCGGCGGGATCAACGGCAGGAGCACGCCATTTCCTGTGCCCTGAGCCTTATGAGCCTGTCACGGTTCGGAGTTTCTTTGCACGCTCGTCCAGCCGGAACTGTAAACAATAAATATGAGGCTCCAGAGTTACATGGACCCCTCGATCCCTGCATTTCACGTGCTGCGGCTAATCCAACTTGTTACTGCTTGTTGTTTTTAATTCTATATTTTTGCTGCCCAATGATGCCGTGCTGTTAATTGATTTATTAGGGCCTGCGCCTACGTCTTGTGCTCCTTCTGCTGTTCCTCGTGCGTATATATACATAAGCAGTTACATGCCTATTATATACGCTATATACATAGCTTTATTAGTGTTATTAAATTTCATCTGTTGTTTGTATTGCAACAACATCAACACAAAACCTCGCAGCCAAAGACCTTAAGGGCTGCATCTTGAGGCCCGCTTGGGGGTAGTTAAGGGAACACAAATAACTGATCGTTCTGATCGACAGTTGTTACATTTGGCACACGGCCGTTTACTTGGAATTTTTCAAGGGACAAGCCCGAACAAATAGACAATAAAAATATTACACAAAAAGCGAATACAAACCGGATATTAAGGAAATATAATTCCTGCCTCGGGGTTAGCCGTTTATACGCGCTGACAGCTCCATCAACAGCGGCTGCTCTGCTCATATAAATACATATATATTTACTTATTGCTGCCTAATTTTATTGACTTTAAATAATGCTCGTAGTACGTGTATATAAGCATGGAACAGAGTGTAAGCCTCTTTGGCTTTGCCGAATTTTTCAATTAATTTGATTAAATTTTATGCGGAAACGCTGGCCACAAGCTCAAGAGTTGACAGGATACCGAATCCCCAATAACTATGCGACTTCCCTGCTGTTAAGCATGTAAAACTATCGCATTAATCAGCTTGGTAAACTTTCTGAAAATTACCAGCACATCAAAGTCGCTCGCAATGACGTAGATAATTTGTCAAAATGACAGCGCGAGTCTGAGGTTACACTCACACACACGCACACAGATACTCACACATACAGTGGTGCGCTTAAAAGGAAAGCCCACTAATACTTAAGCAAGACTCCAAACTACACTGCTTTTAATCTATGCAATTTAAAATAAGTTTTTTTTTAAGGGGGAAGGGTTCCTAAAACTCTACATCATGTGCATTTTTTATCTCAGTGTGTGTGTGTGTGTGCTTACTCATTAATTAAAGTGTGTTGGTGTGTGTTAGAGTGTGTATGTTGGGACTCAAAGAACTTGATGAGCTTGTGGGCTGACAGCCTTTGACTATTACAGAAGTACCCAAAATAAGGCAAAACATAGTGAGAGGGCCAATGTACATGTTGTATGTGCAATATAGTATATACCATATAAGAATCGATTAAGAACGAAATCTCACATCAAACACTTGCGACTTTTTATGCCCTGTGCTTAAAGCATAAAAACGCCAATAAAAGACTCGCCAAGTCCAAAAGAGAAAATCACTTTCACTTAAAATTTCTCATTTGTAACTTGCCGTACTATTTTTTTTTTTTCATTTCGCGGAAAAAACAAGGTATGAAAGATAATCGAAATTTATAATGTTAAAACTTTTTGTAAAAAATCACTCTATGACAAATAACTTCTGCAGATAACCGCAGATAAAGATTTACAAATGCAATGTCTTAAATCAAGTCTATTTATATAGCTATCCCGCAATACGAATAGATATTTTAAGTCTCTCAAAATAAGAGTGCATTTGTCAAAAACAAAACCAGAACCATAGTACAAGTATTAACTTAGCCTACAACAACCAATCACAATCCCAAATCCATCAGCATCAGCATTCAATCGATACTTTAGTCAAAACATTAGTGCCATCAAAAACCAAACAAAAACTGCTACAAGATCGGGAAGGACAACAAAAACAATGATCAGAAGCCACTTAATCTTAATGCGCTCCCTCAACGTCAATCGTCAGCTTTGATATTCGATATGCAAAGTTCCGATGCGCCGCCAGCATGTCTGCTGTGTCTGTTCCAAAGTCCCACATCAATCTAGAGCAGTCTGTTTTAAGTGGGCGTCCAATGTTTGTTGGTTGACCGCCAGACCAAGTGCCGGAAGCGACCAAGGATCACAAGTAGCACACGTAAATTTGTCAGCTGGACATAAAATGCATTAAGCGTGATCTTTGTAGACAAAGGCAGACAGCTTGGCGGCTTCAAGTGCCGAACCACTTGAACGTTGAAGCGACCCGGGTTCAAGATCCAAGATCCAAGATACAGCACATTTGGTCGTGCCTCGACCGACCGACCACACATGTGTATGTGACTCCCGGTCGGTCTATCAGACATACTGTGTGGTCCAGCTTGTTCTAGAATTTCAATTCGGAAGCGGATCTGCACGTCTTTGAAGTTAAAATGTTCGAAATAGCAGAAAAAAAAAAACTGCGGTGCAACTGATTTCACTTTTTTTATTTTGCCTTTTTTTTTTTTACTTTTAAGTTTTGCAATTAAAAATGGCGCACAACAATATCGACATAATGAGCAGACAAAGCTGGGTACTTTGTTCCTATTATTGCTGTTCGAAACATGTGTAACAATTCATTAAATAGTCTCCAATACATACGGACACACACACACACACAACATATGCTGAATACAAAGAAGGGTTACAAAAGAAAATTAATGCGTGCTTTTCGCAAATTCGTAGACTACGAAGAGATGGAAGTAGAAAAACTTGAAAAAGTCGAGGCAATAGCCGACAGAGGTATACCCTGCAGCAGTGTTGCCAACTTTTTGCGAGTTATATTAGTAAACAAAGAAAGCGCAATATACCAAATAAAAGCCAACTGTTATACTCATTTGCAAGAGAAATTGTTCTCAATATAATCTATAAATTATTTAATATTCGTTATTCTTAGAGTAAAAAATTGGTGGACTTAAAAATAAATTGTAGTATAGGATAGGCTCAAAAAGTAGTTGAACTGAATTAATTGAAAAAAACAACAATTTGATGAAGTGCTAAAGAAATATCTCTGTTGGCCAACATCGATATATAGATATTTTAAACTTCGATACATCGATGCATCGATATAAAATCGATGTTTTCTCCAGCACGACTACCCTGTATGCCTATGAATCTAGAGCTGTTAGTTACTAAAATCGGAATGGCAACTCATGAGATTTCCAAAATTCGAAGTAAAAAAAAGTTTAAAGAGTTATAAATTAAGCAGGTACCTACTTTGATGAAGCAAGTACCCATCAGCACGAAACTTGTGCGATATATTGTAGAAACTATTTTCAAAAAAATATGTATAAAAAAACTCTTTTCTTTCAAAAATAGATGGAACTCCCGCTCTCTACTGTTTAACTTTTTTCTGCAATAAAAAAAAAAAAAAATTTAGGAAAAAAAAAGGAGTTGGCAACACTTTCTTATACCCACTGCGTTGATGAAGGCATATCTTAACATAGAAATTATATTTAAATTATTTTAAGTCTTAACTTAGTTCGTAAATTTTTCATTTTAGTTGTTGTTACCGGGAGCATTCTTCGTATCCTGCCTCTAGAACTAGCATTACGGCGTCTTTAAGCCTTCTTGTCCGGTTTTTTATATATTTGGCAAGCTGGTCTATAAAGATTTCTGAAGAATGCCTAAAGAATGTACAACTTACCAAATGTGGTGACTGTACCTAGCTTAGAGGGAAGTGAGTCTGAAATATATAATCTGTAGGTACTCTATAGCTTTTACATTTTTCACCAGGATTAATTTAAGAATCTTACATGTATAACTTTCGATGATAGACTTTTTGATATAAGCAACTTTTAGTCTGCCACGCCTTCTTTTGCCTGTTAAACACCTTGCAAAAATCTATAATACTCGTGACCCTATGGGTGAAGGGTATAAAAAAGCGTAATGCCTTGCAACTCATAGTCTATCTACGTCACGAGACTTATGGGTGGGTTTGTTTCTATACGTGTATGTGTGTGAGTGTGTGGTTTAAAGCGCCTTGTAACGGCATTAAAAAGCCAAAGCCAATCCCTGCATATTTTTTATACACTTTAGCAAGTATTAAGTGTACTACAAATTTGTCAAACAGCTTGCAACAAATTCAAAATGTAGCCTGAAGGCCTATGTTGCTCTGGCTTTAAAACTACTTTTGTTCCCTAGAATTAATTCTAAGTTACAATATTTAAATAAATAAATAAATAATAAATAAATTCAAAATGTCTTTTGACTACTCATGTCGTATTATGTATCTCTCCTATAACTCACAGTTGTACATCGGAAAGGGATTGTAGTGCGGTTTGGAGCTATCCTATATGTTTTTTAATTTTAATATTATTTTATAAGTTAAAAGTCTTGTAAACACTGCATATAAGAATATGCTGTATAATTATAATCATAATAACAATTTGCTTATTATATAAAGCTAGCCACAAAATTTAACAGAGCTAGGCATAATCTTAATAATTTTCGTTATGTTTTCGAAAGAAAGTGGAGCCAAAAACTATGGCCCAAGTCATATGTTTATAAAATTTGAAAATCAGACGATTTGCATTAAAAATATAATTAATTATAAAGTTTTCTGATGATTCATAATAATATTTATTCTCAATATTTTTACGCATTTCAGAAGCTAGCTTAACACCAAAAATGTATTTTAATGCCGAAATCAAATTAGTTCTGAGCAGAGTATTTAAACTTCGACTCGGGTAAAATTTAAATTTTCTCTTTATTTTTTTTTATTTTTTTATTCCAGTTTCTCTTAGCCATTAAGGTCTGCGCTTATTTAATGAGTAAGCACATACATGTACATACACGCGCGATGGATGCTTATGTCCTGTTTTAAAAGCTACCAAGTTATTTGCCAACTCTTTTTTTTTTTGGTTCTGTTCCTGCATATAAATTGATTGTAAATCCAACAACAACAAATACAGACACTGATAACCAGCTGGTATGCCTGAAACAACCCAAACACCCAATCCTCAAACCCGTCTGTGAGCGGCATCCTTGCCGGGTCTCTTATTAGTTATAGTAAAGTAGCTTTTATGATAACGTGACATAGTATTAAAGGATTTCGGTTGGTATTTGAACTAACCTTACTTTCAGGATTTTTGTGCCCTTTGGCCTTGTCAATACGTGTATTACTATAGAACATCTTGAACAACGACCAAACGAGGTTCTATACACATTTCCTGCTTAACTTACATTTCTAAAAAAAGTCGCCCGGACCTGACTATATACCTGACACCTAACACCTAAGACGTGCCCTACGTATGCTGACCCACATTTTAAAAATTTGCATCCATGTCGGTTGCTTTTCACGCAAGTGGAAACTTGCCAGAATCTTGGCCATTCCAAAGCCAGGTGAGTCTGTTGACTCTCCGAAAAGCTATTGTCCTCTTATCCTTCTGTATAGGTTTTCACAAATTTTTGAAAGTATACTAAAATACTTTTGAGTAGATATGAATTGTGTCAAGTCAAACAAAAGTCTCCCCCATATCCTTTGTATATAATATTTATAATCACTACATCCCAATGCATGAGCGATGTTGAAAGCATTCATCTTGAATCCGACGGCACTGCCTTATATGCATATCAAAATCAACCTAACTGAAGCTCTTCAGAGCCTTGATAAATATTTTCATAAGTGGAAAATCAGGCAGAATAAGTAAATTAGTGAAACAAATGGGATTTAGTTCCCTCGGACATACTAATAAATAATGTAATGGGAAAGTTTCTATCTATATCTTGGCTCTTATATTGTACTGATAATAAATTGAAATTCAATTTGCATATTAGTAAAACTTTAGATAGAGTCAATAATACACTACAAATTTTGTATTCCCTCATAAATCGAAAGACTTACTTTATTAAAATCAATATTTGTTTCATATGGCTAGGAGGTACGGGTTGCTTGTGCAGCTTGCCACAGACTAAAACTAAAAGTATGCAGAATAAGATTTCAAAAATTATAATTGACCTTCCATTATTTTACACTATGTACTTCTTATTTCCATGAAAGAGCAGGTATTTGCATGATTGATGAAAACAATAATCAGGCTTAGACTTAAAAAAAAAAACCATAAGCTTCTGATTATTTGAACTTGCTTTTTTCGCTAACTATGAATATTAGTTTTCAATAATAATCATCACTTTGATGATCCTTAAACGTAGATTCTAGTCATAGTCTGTAATTTAGTTGAAAGTTCTTTTAAGGTTTTTTTTCTCATTTTCCTTATTTTTTATACACTAGTACATTAATCGAATTATCATGTAAATAACGTATTTAAAAATATCTTATCTATTATAAAAGCCAAATTATTTATATTAGAGTAAATAAAGAACTTGGGTATTACAGCAAGATCTGTCGCCATGGATCAGGACTGACAAAAAAAGTGCAGCAGCTTATTTTGAGGAATAATGAATAATTTATCAGGTATTTGTGCAGAAAGAAGATGGTAACAAATAGAATCTCTGGATTATGAATATTCTATATGTAGTAACAATAGTATAATAACCTGTTTAAAAGTATTATTACTCATTTTGTTAATAAGCGAAAAAGAAGCCTGCTAGAGCTTTTTATACAGAAATGCCTCATGACGCCGGGTAGCCATATACTTACTTGTTAGATAAAACGGAAACTTTGAGGTGTGTCTATTACATATAATAAATAATAAATTTTATTCATATTAATTAATATATGGCTTATTCTGCTAACTTATGTACTTGCTGCATAGAGCTTTAAATCAAAATCATATACATATCAATCAATTTAAGTTGACTTCAGTTTAAGGCCATGTGTAACAAAGACAAGTAACAAAAAAATAATGTTTAAAGTCAACAAAAACCTTACGCAACAAAATTGAAACAAACTTAACATATGTATTGTATAGTATATACTATATGGTATATTTAAAAGACCACGAAAAACTTTGAAATGAAAAGCGCCAAGCGGCAACAGACTCCAATCATAGGCAACCAACCCCCAAACAACATGGAAACTTTTTACTTGCCATATAAAAGAACAACCCTTTCGCTTTTTTAAGCCAAAACGCCAGCGCGCCAAGAGCGCCAAAGCTTTCCGCCATTTTAAAAAATTGACTGCCAACGATTGCGTATAGGTGGCGCTAAATAAGAAAGTTGAAAAAGTTTAAAACTTTAAATAGCGCATTAACATAAAAATGCTATGTAGCAAAGTGTGTTGATAAAATAAATAAATATTCAATTCAGCGGAAATAGAAATTAATTATATTTTTAAACAAACTAATTATAGTCAATCGCTATTCAGTAGGCATAAGCTTAAAATATAATTATTAAAAATTTAATAAAATCATTTAAATGTGCAAGATTGAATAAATAAATAAAATGCTTATTAATCTTAATCACAACATAAGTTATTTGTAGTGTGTTACGATAAATAGTTGAGGAAAAAAAAACTATTGCTTTTTTATAGCTTTACGTATTTACGTATTTAGAAAATTTATGAGTTTATAAATTTATGACATTCATATGTATATAAAGTTATATCAAATATATAACAACAAAACTTCTTTAACAAAGCTCTATAGTATGTAAACGTAAAAAGCAAAATTAAAATAAAAAAATACAAATTAAAAATGGTTTGCAGGCGCAGACTGCAGAGGGCGCTCTACAAACGCTACCTCCTATTTAATATGTAAGCAATGTCTTTCAAAGAAATAGTTATTTTAAAACATTAATTAATTAGTAAATTTTAATATGTTTTTCGTTAGCTTTATGTTTCAATATGCATAATGTATGTTTATACCATATATACCATAAAAACAAAACGTAAAAGACTTTTCGAATAAGCAAATTGCACTTTGTTTATATAATAATATTCTTTGTTCATTGGTAGCAAATGCTTGCAAATTTTTTGAAGATTCTAACAACAATGATTACATTTGCAAAAGGTAGAAAAGATGTTACTTTACCTATTAACATTTTGTTGCTTGTAATTCACAACTGAAAAGCAACAGCTGCCTTCCGATATTATTTATATATATTTGTTTTTGATGCTATAAAATGTTTTTTTTTACGTTTCGTTTTATGTAATTATTAAAAAGTTCCTGTAAAGTCTTGACTTCTGTCTTTATTATAGTGAACTAAACGAGTCTCAGTTTTTTTTTCTTATTTTTTTTCTTTTTATATGCCGAAGAACAACAAGAGTATTTTAGATGACCTACAATCAACAAGATATAAAACAAATTTATACCTTCAAATTTTCATTAAAATCCTTATAAGTTTGTTTACGAATATAATGGTTTAGTTTTGCAACATTCAACTTGATGTGTGATGATACAGATGCAAGTTGCTTTTTAACAAATTCTCAAGAAAGCATATAATTTTATGGAATAAACACTTCTTATTTATGGAACAGCCGATATAGCCTGTTTGGCTGGATATATTTTTTGACGTGTTACGGCAAGGTACCCTACACAAGGCCAAATGTTAATCATTTTCTTCAACGAACCTCCTGCCAGGTTCCTTCAGTGCATCGGATGGTGCAGAAGATTTTTGAAGTCATTATGGAACCTTTCGTTGTGGCGACTAGTATGTTTATTTATCGATATCCCGTCAAAGTCAATTTAAAAATTTACCGCTTTAATATAAAAAATGGAAATATAATATAAATTTAAAATAATTTAATATGAAGTTCGTTGATACAATACATGCATGGTCTTAGAATCAGATTAATCTGCTTAATTGGAAAAGAAAAATCTACTTAAAGAAGAATTATGCGCATTTATTAAAAAACATTATATGGCTCAATGGTCTGCTCGAACCTATAATACTTTATTACTTTTAATATTTAAAATATCGAACATTTTTTAACGATTTCAGTAGTAGAACAATATATCTCAGTCCATCCAGAAATCACAGTATGTAGTTTGATTCATTATGCAGCCCTGAGAGGTTGCGGGTTTTGACCTTTTTCAGTGCAAAAAAAAAGATATCCCTATTTTGACCAAAACACTTTTAGTATATGGTTTTTCTTTTATCAAATGTACGCGCAGAAAGTAGTACTGCCCCGTCTATGAAAAGTTCTTGGAGCAACATTGTAGTAATGGACATATGGATTAATATTGACATTTATTACTTTAATGCTTTACTTTCGAATAATGGACGTCTTACGACAACTTCAAAAATAAATACATTTTCCGTATGATATAGGGGGTCCATCTGAACGATTATGAAAATATGTTCTTATTGCAAATAAAAGAATAGGTTGTGCCAAGTTTTAAGTCCATATCTGTAAGATAAGTGAAAAATTTGACTGACCGATTTAAGGCAAGTGGATTGGTGAGAGTCTCACCTTTCGACTATTCAATGCTCACGAATGAAATTCTAACAAAAAATAAAAGTATTTCAGATTAAAACTTTTAAAGACAAAATTAAGAAGGCAAAAGCATAACTTTGTAAAAATTGTTTAAGGTGATATAATTCAACAAACTGCATCTGCCCACTATGCGCACCATCTTGGTCTTAAGGACTTGGGGTCTGTCAAGCCTCCTGCTGTCCGTTGCATACATTGCACAAATCTACCCTGTACCTATAAGGTACAAAGGGTATAAGTGTATGAGTCAACTTTGATAACCAAAAATAACAAATTTCAATTTTCTTGCAATTCCTAAAATGAAACCTCAACCACAGATGTCGTTGACCGGACCATTCAGAAAGAAGTGGAAATCTTTATTGAATTAAACGCGGACGCATAAACATTAGTGATGAGGATCGCCAAGTCAGCACAGAGAACTCAATACACAATGTTACCACGACGATATTGGCAATTGGCAGCCACACCTCAAACGAGATCGTGTTACCATTTCAATGCACCATTGGAATCAACAAATCTTTATTTACACTTTACTAAATATTTGGAGGAATAAATTTATTTCTCAGCTAAATGCAGTATACTCGTTCAGGTAGCACTTGCAAGCAGCATAGACAGGTGTATGGATGTTTATAAGTATTAGACTGCGATGGTGTGTGTGTGTGTGTGTTGTGCCGTCTCATGGCAGCCACAAGAGCCAAAGCTATGCCATCCACAAATCGAGCCAAAATGCTAACCAAGCTAGCGACCGAAACGACCAAAACGAGTCTGGCAGTATACATAGTACCCAGACATTTCCTTGTTGGAATCTGTGGAAAGAGCACAAGGTACGTAGTATAGCTTAAAAGCGCCTGTCTAGCTGCACGGCAATGATGTTGTGCGTGCAATTTTTGATTGCAATGTGCAACACACACACACACGCTCACACTGACATAGGCAGTCAGTTGGTTGGTTGGTCGGTTGGCAGCCAGCTCACTGAACCGGAAATTGGAGGTGTGCGGCAAAACACGACGTGACGTGACATTTCCTCTTCGTCAAAATGTCAAAATGCAGCCAGAACGCGACATGATGGCAAACAAAGGCGTTACGCGAGTTGCATTTGTGTGTGTGTGTGTGTAAGGGGGGTTTGGAGAAATGAAAAGTGAGAAGGTAGACCAGGTAGAGATACAGACACGCCAAATATATTTATGACTGCAGCTTAGCCTCTGCAATGAGTACCCCAGCGTCCCCCTTTCACAATCTGCCGCACCAATTCAAACTTTAGTGACTCTCCCACGCGGTTACCTACATCACCCCCCTCACATCTAATATGGCATATTTTTTTGACATGCGCGTGACCAGTTTGTAGGTAAACCCATCTAGAGGTGTTGAATTATACCTTATTCTTTTTTGGCTGCTCGGGTTTGGGGTTTCCCCTTGGGGCAAGGCACATAATGCGGTCGCCATTGCATTGTATGGCTTGTAAGCAGCTCATTTAATGGTCGAGCCGCACCCCCGCCCACTTACTGACACTGCCACTGGCACTTCTTTAATGTGACAACAAAATGCGACAATTATAATCGGTCATTACATTAAGGTGCGCTATCGTAATGCACAGCCAGACAGAGACATGCTTCAATGCATCCAACAGATGCGCCTCAAGATGCCAAATAGTTTTTACTTATAGTTAGTTTTTGTTTAGTTTTCCAGACGGCTGCCCAACTGGCAAAGTTTCAAGTTAAGAACTTGTACACGCCCCCGCTCAGCTACGCCTGTGCAAAGAGTTGGTCAACCGCAACGGGTTGCAAGTTTTTATATGCCCTCAAAAGTGAAGCATACGCAATGTGTGATGTCGTTTGCTTAGTTTCGGTTGTTAGGTAGGATACTTAGGTAGGATGACAGAGATCAGCCGGCAAGCTTTCGGCTTATTGTGTTGTGTGGTCGATGCCATCCGTTTCCACTCCCCGCTTGATAAATTTGATGCGCTGCAGCTGAAAGCTTAGAACTAGGAGATTTTGCAATACTACCTTGATCAAAAATTTATCATCACCGTGTAACCCGATTTGATGTCTCTTTTTTTTCTTGAATTGCCACATCACGTCCACCTCCTGAAGGATTCCGATCAAAGATATTGAAACATTGTAGGCGCTCAAAACTAACTGCCAAATAATCTTAAGTCTTTTTTACATTGGTTTTCTACAATTTCTGTGAAAACCGTAGATCTTGCAAACGGGCAAACGAACTTCATTCATCGTAAGTTGTTTATGCAAAAAAAAGAAACGTAGTCAAAATGACGACCGATATAGTTTGTGTAAGTTTTAGTTGTTCAAGTGCAGTTTTCTTGTGAATTTGTGTAAAATTTTTTAATGCTACTTCATTAAGGACAGTTAAAAACTTTGAAATAATGTGGAAATTAAATATTTTCCTTGCCTTGAGCAACAGCTACGATGACTTAGAGAATGATCGTCGTAAAAAAATATATAAAGACGGTGCCTCATCAACCATTAAATCAAAGAGCAGATTTGTAGTGTTTTAAGCTGCTTAAGACGTCCCAATTTTTGGGATCTTTAATATGCCTTATTATTTACTTCCACAATTTGTCTCAAGATAAACAAATACCTTTTCTTTTCATAAATTAGCTTTATTTTGATTCTAATGATAATCATTCAAAGGCTGGCTTGTTACGCCAACAATAAATCCTGATATACAAAATATACTCTCAATCTCAAATTCAGAGAATATAAAAGCACCCAGAGCAATCCAAAATTTTATTTTGTTCTATTTCGAAAAGTCCTCCTCCAGCAAGAAATGTATACAAAAGTCGTTTAAAACGCATGCTCGTTTAATTTGAGTTTAACCCGAATTTAAACAAAAATTGATTAGTCTAAAGACGTTCAGCAAGAGTTTTACACTTTGAACTGGTTAAATTGAGCCAACATTGCACTATACTGACAGAATAATTACATAATTAGCTAGCAACTGAGCGGTGAGTAGTGTGTAGGGACAATGTTCCCAAGTCGCATGACGGGAACGGAGCGACGTTGACAAACAGAAAAAACGACTAACAACGTTCAATGGCCTCGGCATCGGGCCCTATGCTACTTAGGGTACTGCTTAGAGTTCTGGGCTCCGAGTTCTGAGTTCGGGGCCCTGTCAGCTGTTTGATTTGCGGGACGTTAGGCACTGCGTATATGCGTATAAGGTGGAAGAATGAAAATGAAAATGATTGAATGCTGACTTTGACCAGGCTCAGCTGTCAAGCGCATTTGCTAAAATGCATTAAACCAACAGTGGCAACAACAGCAACAGCAGCCACAGCAACAAGGACTGGAATGCGGCGGCAAGATGTCAACTATGCATAGACAATGGAAGCCAAACAAACAAGCCCAGATCAATAACAGCACACACTTGGCGAAAAACGTTCTAAGCGGCTTAAACGACAACGGTCGGAAGTCTAATGCATCATCATCTTTCCATATAGGCTCAAGGAATCAATTCAGATGCGTAATACTAAAGATAGTAGTTTGCAAAGTAAAAAAAAAAGAACAATGCAGCTAACCGTGCGCAAACGGCTGAGCCGGCTCTACAAGATAAGGGCGGTGAAAAGGACATGGGAAAAAGTGCCACCGAATGTCACTGTATCCCACACTACTCGTCTCGAATCTCGAGAAGCAGGCTACAGGTTGGGCAACCTGTGCCAATGCAACTATGGTACTTGCTGCAGATTGATTACCCAACCGATTAGTATGCGATTAGTCAGGAAAGCGGGAAAGGTTCCCAAGCAGTAAGGAGCATTAATGAATGAATGTACTTATACAAAATGCGGCAAAGATGACAGACTGTCAGCCCATTTAAGGCCGCTTAAAATGCTTACAACTTATTTTTTTCCTTTTTTTGGTATTTTGTATTTTGGAGGATACGATGCGACGCAGTTTGCTTAACTTTGGCCTAATCCTGCCACAATAAAATAACAACAACATTGTCAAGTGTACGCTTGTTAACATAATTTATCTGCGGATTTTCTTGGCGAACCCTTGGCGCTTTTGGATTTCGATTGTTTAGCATATTTTTCATGCTCATTTGACTGGTTTGCCTGAAGGGATGGGGCTACACTGCCAACCAGAGTTAGGGTTAGACACTTGACGGATGCTTAAGAAACCCCTTTTAATGATTGTTTTGCTGCGCTGGCAACATTCGCGTAAATTGTGATTAAAATCGCTTGAGCTCCATTAAACCGCGGCCATTATGCGCTGCTGCCCTTGCTCTGTTTTAACCATGTAGCAGTTCTCCTTGCTTCTCCTTATTGCTCCTTACTGGCTCAGAGTCATTCATCCATTTTAGACTGAACCCTTAACTCTGACTCATTCATTTGCATTGTCTACAATTGTACGCCCGACACTTTATCAAAAACGTTTCCGTTTCTTTTTCATTATCCTCCATCCATCCATCTCGTTCTAACTGTAAAACGGCCTCCAAGGAAATCGCATTTGAGACAAAGCCAAGCCAGCAAATTGAAAGAAAAGTTTTAATTATTTTTAATTTTCATGATTAGTACTTTGCGTTTACGCGCCGCTTCCAGCCAGCCATGAACAATCTACCGAGCTACCAAGTCACCCCATCAACTGAACTCATTCCCAATCCCAATCCGAATGCCAGCCCCAACCCTTAACAAGAGCGGCGCCAAAAGGCTCGTTAATTAACGCGCAACAATAGAATAGTTCCCGGCCAGGCAAAGCATGGCATCTTGTCGTGGCCCTCCTGATAATGATAATTTTCGCACTTTGTTCGTAGCTTTTCCAGCTTTTACAGCATGGAGGCAGTGGGTTGGGGAGTTGGGGGTTGGCACACAATTTAATGAGTTCTGCTGCCTGAAAATGCCACCAGCGGGTGCACTTTACTTGCCACTTTTCATTCCATCTACGACTTTGCGCCTTGATTCGTTTCGCGGTGTATGCGGCTACCCCCAAGGCCCGTTTCTTTTTTTGGCCTAGTGTTTCTACTACTTTTGGTCTAAACATTTTTTTTTCTTGCTTTAATTGTTTCGTTATGCTAAGTGGAAGTCGGGGAAATGACAGTGCGCTGGAAGCTGTAAGCCAATGGCGTTTGTATACCCTTTCGAATTCCCACGGAACTTCGCATAGTAGGACGATTGACAGATTTTTAGATTTTTATTTGACTGGGATTGTATGGGTTTTTCAAGGTCTAACGAACCACCTTAAGACTACCCTAGAGAAGAGCATCTTAGATAAGCAAGGAAGTGAAGTAGGCCCATTAAAAACTTCCCTTAACTACGCCAGCAATCTAAAAAAATAAATCTATTTTTCTGTATAATTTTTTTTTAATACAAAAGATTTTCGAAATAAAAAAGATTATATAGCTCGCTTCAATCGTCATATTCGCAAGAAGAATTACTGATTTAAAAGAAAACTACTAACGCCTAAAAGAAATAGCACTCTGGACAGGGCTAGAAATAAATATATTTATCATCGCGGAAAACGATCTGGAGCAAATGGGTAAAAATATAAATATCGAATGAGACAACATTGAAGTTTTACAATCATTCGTCTACCTCGAAACACTACTGGATAACCAAGGTAATGTAAATAATTAGATCCAGAGGAGAATATAATTAGCTCAACGTGCATATTTGAATTACTTCCGCAATTTAAGAGCAGAATCCTTTCAGCTACATAAAACGCTTATCGAACCATTCCTATAGTCAACAGATTGTGATCAAATTTCGCACAATATTTGGAAAAATGAATTACACTGTATCCCCTGACATAGTACTTTGAGATCTAGGCGTTCATACGGAGAGACAGACGGACATCGGTATATGGACTTTTTTTAGTCACCATGATCACACTTTAGGTAACTAGGGGGTCTCCGACGTCTCCTTCTATATGTTACATACAGTTTCGGATTGTTGAAAGTAAACGTTGTCCAGATCAATACCATCCAACTCCGACCATAAAAAATCATTAATCATCCCTCGATAGCGCAATCCATTCACCGTAACTGTTGATCCAACCTCATTTCCGAAAAAGTAAGGTCCAATGACCCCGCCGCACCATAAACTGCACCAAACAGTCACACGTTGAGGATTGAGAGGATTCTCAGCAATAACTCTTGGGTTTTCCGAGCCCCAGATGCGACAATTTTGCTTGTTGACGTAGCCACCGAGGTGAAAATGGGCCTCATCAGTCAAGATGATTTTTCGATGGAATTCCAGATCATTTTCATGCATTTCAAGGACCCAATCAGCAAAGACACGACGTTGTTGATGATCGGCCGGTTTGAGTTCTTGTGTTAACTGAGCTTTATAAGCCTTAAGACCCAAGTCTTTATGCCAAATACGGTGTAATGACGATTGTGGAATGCCCAATTTCAAAGAACGACGAGGAATGGTCAAACCTGGGTTTTCTTCAACACTTTGGGCTACAGCAGCAATATTCAAATTTGGCGTTAAGAAGTTATTTAAAATTTCCAAGCACTGTAGCAAATTTGATCAGAATCAGTTGACTATATCATATAGCTCCCATAGGAACGATCGGTCAAAAAACGCTTTTTTTACAAAATTCGTTGTGTTTCGTTTGGTTTTGAAGATATCGGAACCGAATTTGGCAGTCGGAAGTTTTTTATAGTTTTCAATCAGTGTACTAAATTTGATCAAAATCGGTTGACTATATCATATAGTCCCCATAGGACCGATCGGTCAAAAAAATTGTTTGGTGCAAAACTCGACTGATTTCTGTTTGTTTATGAAAATATCGTAGCCAAATTTGCCGAATAAAATATCTTTTGGAGGTCTTAAGCAATATTTCGGACTTTATTGCAATGTGGTGGTACAGGGTATCCCAAAGTCGTCTGCGCCTTACTTTAACGTACGCCATCTTTAGTAATGGCGTAGTTTCTACTTGTCAAATGTCAAAGAATAGAAGCTTCAAAAGTGACAGCTACCGAAATACCGGGTGATTCAAAATAACACCTCTTGTTGGAAAACCCTTTAAAACGAAAGCAAAAGATAATACAGGACATTATGGATCCATTATGGACTTTGAGCAGCCGAATCCGAAGTACAAAAAACTCCTTCACACATGGGTTATGGATAACTTCCAAAAAATCCCATAAAACTAGACAATTTGAATATTATCTAAGAACCCTTGGATCGGGGTTTTTTGGTCTTTGGATTCAGCTGCCCAAAGTCCATAAGGGGTGCTTCTGTCACATAAAAAGTTTAAACCACTTTTTTTGTGAGCCTGTGAGTTATAACGAAAAAATGGTTTGTTCCAGCCAGAATTGCAGTCTCATAATGTTTAAACTACTTAAATAAAATCATGTCAACGTTTTGTGATCCAAGCGAACTCCGCTTGTCGATCACTAGATTGTCAGCCTTGCTAAACTTTAAAAAGTATTACCTTCCAGTAATTCAACGGGCACATGCTTGAATCTAAGTTTTTGACATAAAAATATTATCGAAGTGCCAAAATTGAATCAACCCTACTATTTCGGATCTTTTGAGATTTTGTTTTTTTCTGAAAATTGACTGCCCATATTTTGTCCGTAATGGGATTTGGTCGATAATCGAAAATCGAATTAAAAATTTTGATGATCGGAAAAAAATAAAAAACATCGATGCATCGGTATAACATCGATGTTACTTCCAGCACTAGGTATGGGTATCTATTTCATTGAAATAGGATGAGAACTACAAAATTGTCAATTTATAGCCTTTAAGCCTAGAAGTCAGAATAAAAACTACTTGTTTAAGAATCATTTTGTAAAAAAGATACGGTCACTGAGTTTTGTATAATAACGTGGATACAAAAAAATAAAAATTCTTTTATTTGTTGGGTATAATAACCCTGAGTCTCTTTTAACCCTAATCTTTCAATATAAAATGCTGAGACTCCATGTCAACAATAAAAGAATAGTTTTTAATCTGTGATAAAAAAGAAATTGTATGAAAAGTGTCCTAAATCATTTTCATAATTATCTTAAAGGCTCGGCTTTTACGACTTAAATTTTCAGTTGAAAACAATTTGTAATCAAGAGACAATATTTTCCAAATGAATAATAAAAAGCTCAAAATGCGTTAATTAAATATCCCTTATTGACCGGAAATCGAACCGTGGTCCTTCTAATACTCAGTATTCATTTCGCGAGTTTAAAATTTCAAAAATTTCAAAAGATATTAATTAGTTGCGTAACAAGGATTACATTTAGGCATTCTAAGATATAATAGTTAATTATATATATCATGGAATCTTGATACCAATTCAATATGATTATTTCTTAAATTTAATAAACAAAAATTAAAACTCAGAATGCCCGATTAAATAAGTTGCAAAAAACTCTCTTTTATACTTAAAAAAAACAACTTTTGATTGAGATATCGATTTTCTGATTAAATCTAAATATACATTTTTTGACTAAAAGTATGTAAATTTTATAGCTAAAAAAACATCACTAGGTTATCAAATTTGCAAAATTCACTAAACGTGCTTACAATATTTTTATTTATATACATATGAGTTTGTGCAAGCCGAAAAAGTATGTAACATATAGAAGGGGACGTCGGAGACCCCCTAGTTACCTAAAGTGTGATCATGGTGACTAAAAAAGTGCATACACAGATGTCCGTCTGTCCGTCCAGTGCAGATTAGTTGCCTTATTATGTCACGGGAGACAAGTTTAATTTAATTTTTTTTGATATCGGTATTATATGATATATGTAGCTTCAATAGGGGTGTTTTAGAGAACCGCGAAAAAAATCAAAAGTTTTAAATGGATATTTCTTTTTTGCGTTTGGCGGCGTTTTAAAGTTCCCCAGCACTGCACAAAAATTTGATCGAAATCGGTGGACATGTATGTCATATATCCTCTATTGTTCCGATCGGTCAAAAAAAAGTGTGTGGTGCAAAATTCGTTGTGTTTCGCGTGTTTATGAAGATATCGTAACCAACTTTGGCAAATAAATATCTTTTAAAAATCTGAAGCAATATACCGGATTTGATAGCGCGCCCGACTTTTATGTACGCCATCTTTTATATTAAATTTGAGTTGCTTCAATCTTTAATTCTTGGAACATTTTTACTCAAACCATTATTGTAATACATCAACGGCATAAATCAAATAGAATAAATTATAATACAGAAAATAATTTAAAATGTTTTTAATTTTTAATTATATTCATAATGTGAGTGGTACGCTTCGTTAAAAAGTTCACCCATCGGGCTAGAGATGCGGATTAGTTAATATCTACTTTTTTATTTCTGCAATTGCTTGTACCCTTTGAATATATAAATAAATATTAAGTGAATTATTTTGTATATTATTGCTTGTAAGTGGCTGTATCGACACCTAAACAGAGCAGGATGCCAGCATATCAAACTTAAAATTGAGAAAATTGGGAAAGACGGAACGCAAACTCAACAAAGCAACTGAAAAATAACCAAAAGGGATTCACGCCTTAGTCTGTTGAGTTTTTGTGCATCGTTTTAACTCCTCAACCCGCAAGACCCCATATAATGAATGAATTTTTACGCAAAAATAATTAAAGTGGTCGAAGAGAAGAGAACTACGGCTACACCTTGGCGAATATTATCAGAAAGAGTCTAGTCTTAGATCTTGTAATGGAAATATATGATTCGGCCGTAATGACATGCATAGTTGGGAATACAAGATTTTACAAAAATGTAGCTAAAGAGCAAGGGTTAACAGTTTACATGGTTAAATTCCATTAATAAAAACAACACGGGCATAAATCAAGCGTCCAATAGAGAATCGAACAGTTTAGAGCCCAACGATGACTTGCACCAGCTCACTCTACGGATGGCTCTGTAGCTACTTTCGGGTTTATGGAGAGCGATTTTTCAGTGACAAGCGGATTTGAAATCGCTTAGGTATAAAACATTTAGGAAAATGCCTTCCCAGACTAAAAATAAACACAAATAAAGCCACTTAGTGGCAATTTGCAGGCAACACACAACAACGGAGACAACAAGCCAAAATCCAGATACAGCCTTTGGATGCCGATGCTGGTGCTGGTGCTGATGACGATGATGATGATGATGGTAATGATGACGACGCATGTCAAAGGTGGCACTGGCACGCGATTTGTCGCATCATTGGAGCACAGACACGTAGACGCGCACAAATACCGAGTTACAGATTTAAAAAAAAAAAAACATATATATAAATATATATATATTTCTTATAGACAATGTCAGAGACACACACACACGCACGCAAGCACATGACAGCTGCCTGTTTTGTCAACACAAATTCCAAATAATTCCAAAACATTATTAAATAAGCCATTTATCATGCGTTTTGTCAGCCTGTCCTTTCCGCCTTTCCTTATAAAGAGCCGCCTCCAAATGTTCCAGAACTGGGGCGAAAACAAAAAAAGAAAGCGAAGAAAGCGTAGAACAAGCCTCACAATTTGTGAGCCGTCGGCAAAGTTGTGCCACAATAAATTAGCTCAGATCTCTTTTCTTTTTTTATCATTGTATATAAACTGTTTTCATATATATAGATATATTTAATTTGTGCAGGTCCTGACCAAGTTGTAGGTGTGATTCCAATGAAAACACATCAAAAGCCCATTGAAGACTGCAGTTTAGCCGCAGCCCCAGACAAACAGACGACAACCCTGTAAATCGTAACAAGTCAATTTCAATTCAATGCCCAAAACTCTCAACAAAGCAATCAGCAGGCGATAATGTGTTTCGCCTTCCAACTGGTCAACTCCAAGGATTCAACAATACAAACTCGCACTGTCCAGGTTTGGTCATAGATATTCCCTGGTTTTCTGTGTTTTTCTTTTTCTTTTTTTTCTTTTTTGGAAAAATGTTTACAAAACATTTGGCAGGCAAGCCAATTTAACGGAAATCAATTCGTATTGTCCTGGGTTCAACGTAATGAGGCGGCAAAAATGTCACAGCAACTGACAACTTTTTTTTTTTTTGCCACATCTAAACGGCGCGTGGGAACCGAAACGCTAACAAGTCGTTTGAGTTTATTTTGAAAAAAAAAGGGTATTCAGACACTGTATTCAAATGCAATATTTGCAAAACAATGCACAAATTATGCTGCTTTCATTAATTACACCATGTAGTGAATTTGGGGCAGTTAATTTTGACTCCTGCAACCGATTTTGGAAGAAAGTTATAACTAAATGAGGCAACAGCATTTATAAGGATCCAGAGTTGGTGGATATTTCGGAATTAAAACTACGTCAGACTTGTGATAGATTTTTATAGACACTACATGTTTAAAAAATTAATAAACTTCATTGGACATATTTCGATCTACCTACGAGTATATGAGGAAGTTAGAAGTCTCTCCTTTAGCATTTCTGTAGACTCTTTATATTTTAGACCTTTCGTTTTGAAGAGTCCAAAAGTCCAGAGAATTAGATGAGGCCAGATAATTGTTTCCTCGGCAATGGGACTAAACATATTTTTGAAAAAACTATGCTGCCACCAAAAGTTGCATTATTTTAATAACACTAGTTTGCAGCAAAATGTATCGTCAATATGTTTACTCGTTTCCGTAGTAATATGGCACACTAAGCCCGAAAATGAAATCCAAATGTTTTTTCACGGAACGGACTTCGAGATGCTTCGAAAAAACCGTGTGTCTACTGAAAAGCAAATATCTCTCGTTGTACTAAACTGATTTTGATTGTTTTTTTGTTCAACTGTAGATAATTGAATTACCCATCAATTACATTTGAAACATACTTTTTTCAAAATAACGGTTTGGTTCTTATTTATCCTTTCATATGAAATTTTTCGTGACTTTCAGCAAAGTTTTGAGAAAAATTATATTTCGAACAAAAATTAAAAAAAAAAAAATTTTCATGCAGTTCGATCGATTACGAAGAAACTAAGTGGTTGATTATCAAAATCGAAAAAAAATTATGAAAATAAAAGTAGCCAGTACTTCCACATGCCCAAATGCTGACGTGAGCAACAACAAACAGCTGTTTAAAAGTGTCATATTGTTTGACTTGGTTTTTTTTGCGATAAAGTCTATTTAAAAGTTATGCAAGTTAAATATATACTTGTCGATCTTCAACTGCTTAGAAAAAAATATACCTACTTTTGACGGTTGTTTATAAACAGCTGTTTAGATTTCTAACTTAAGAAGCACTTGATAATGCCAAAATATGGTCACCCCAGCAGAAATATCTCATTAAACAACACCTTCACAAAAGTGCCATATTTTTTTTTAGTATAAATTATTTGGCTAGATTAAATGAACACCCTAAAAAATATGAATAATTTAATTAAATTTAAAAATGGCGTACGATAAAGTCGGGCGCGGACGACTTTGGGATACCCTGTACCACTAATTGCAATTAAGTCCGATGCATTGCTTAAGCACTCTAAAAGACAATTGATTGCCAAATTTGGTTACAATATCTTCACAAACAAACGAAACACAACGAATTTTGAGCAAAAAATTTTTTTTGACTGATTGGTCCTATGGGCACTGCATGATATAGTCAACCGATTTTGATCAAATTTTGTACAGTGTTTGGGAATTATAAAAAACTTTGGAACACCAATTTTAACCCTGGCAACTTGGAAGCCTTTCCCCTGCAAATATAATGTTTGCGGCTGACCAAAATTATCACCATCATCATCACCAAAAACAAACACAAGCAGCATATAAATAAAATTTGTTAAATAAATATAATACATGAACAAGTGCTTGAAATATTTTCATATGTTTAAAACTCAAGTAAATAAATTTTGCATTTTAACAGCACAGATTTTTTTTGGGGCGCAAAGCCGTTCACAATTCCCCTCGAAATGACACAAAAATTTTATTTGGTGGTTTGCGGGGGCGCACATTTTTTTAAGCAATTAATTTTTTTTTTTTGCGGATACACGCAGATGGGCGGTTTGTATAGCCATGCCAAAAAGTAAATAAACAATAATAATACAGAGAAATAAATTTTAAAAAATTGTATTGGTGCCAACAGTTGCACCAGCGCTTTTTTTTATACCCTATAATATATATAATATATATTTATAGATATGTAGAATTATTGGAACAGGCAGAAGGAGGCGTGACCGCGCAAAAATATCGTACTTCCAAAATGGTTATCGTCATCGCGGCTAGTGATAAGCTCATAGATTTCAAAGACCATAGAAGCTAGATAGTCCATCCGTATCATCCGTATAATATTTATTTCAAGAATTTCCCGGATTAAAAAAAATCAATTCCCATTCTCCTTGAACACGTCAATAATTCTTAACATGTTGATGCCAATTTTTGTGCACTTATTGGTAATTATCCTCCTTTCATCTTCGATGAGATGCGTCGACTACGAGGAAGATAAGCTCAAGGAAGCTGAATTGGCCGTTGCCAAGCACAAACATAAGGGATTAAAGGTGATCTTTACGTCCTCCGCTGTCTTTTGCTTGGAAAAATCATTGGAGACCCTACTGGAACGTGCAGCCCGACGAAATGGTAAAATCAGGAAACAAATAATAATCTATAGTTTAATTATAGGGAAGCTTCAGATGCCAGCGAAGAAAGAAACTTTTATAAAAACGAAGAACACAGCATTCTTGGGTTATTAGAATTAGTTCTTTTTTTTATTTATGGATATAATAGCCAATTTAGTGGCCATGGCAAAATTAGAATCAAATTGCAAGACAAAATTGTTTCCCCTCCAATGGTTCCCATCTCCAATCATTGAATACCTCGGCCCTGGAACGCAAATAATTTTCATTACACTGCACTACGAATTTCATATCATACTCTAAATTATACTTGGCTTATAGATTTATGAGAGCCCAATTAACAACGACACATTGACATTGTCGCAAAATATTTAAGCAGAGGGTATTCCACTGTCGGTCATTGCCCCGACTCTTTCACAGTACAAGTCTATATATTTGTACATTATGTTTTTATGTATGTATTATTTTTTCACTTATGAATTAATAATAATTTTTTTTTGAGGCCAACGCGAGAAAATAAGAGCGAAAATATATCAAGCATTCAATATAATCATGATCAGAGGTGGGCACGAAAAATAACGGAAAGAGCACTACAACAACATCAAGAAAAAAGGTCGAAAAAAGGATGCTCGAGTAGGGCCATAAAAATCGCACACTGTGTGTATTTTGTTTTTGTAATATTCTGCGAGTCGAGCGAAGGCACACATTGTGTGTATTTTGTTTTTGTAATATTCTGCGAGTCGAGCGAAGGCACACATTGTGTGTATTTTGTTTTTGTAAACTCGGCGCGTCGCCGGCAATCTGCTTGTGCGTGAAACACTGAACGAAATTTTGCAACACATTCAAAGAAACAGAAAAGTCATATGAGTTTATATGACAATTTTAATTTACCAAAAAAATTACTGGGTCTTACAGTTGCCAAATTAACTATATTTCTGTGCTCAGTGTACTTGTGCGAATTTTTCGTCCGCGAGCACCAATAAAAACTACCGTTACGGTCTAAAAAGGGATGCTCGAGTAGGGCCATAAAAGCGCACACTGTGTGTATTTTGTTTTTGTAACATTCTCGGATTTTTGCGTGTGCGTCTGGCAGGCGCCACTTACAAGACCTAACGGAAAGAGCACTCGGTGCAAAAATGTCCAAGGCGTTTTTTGTACTGAGTGCTCTTTCCGTTATGTCTTTTCTGTGGCGAAAGATAGGCGCACAAGCAAAAAGTGCTCTTTCCGTTATTTTTCGTGCCCACCTCTGATCATGATCATTGGAAATTTTATATTGTGTGTATTAATTGCGGCTTAAGAAGGATAAACCAAATACACGTAACAAAAGAAGTTTTCAATATTTTTTACTCTTTTCACAAAGATGACGATTCTGTTAGGCGTTGAGTCTGACGATTCATTAATATTTCTAATGGAATCACTTTTCCTAAATTTTTTTACGGAAAATCTATTTCCAACATAAAAATATCTTTTACATTATAATTAATAAAAGAAAGTATTGGACTCATTTTTACTCAGAAGTAAAATATTTAAAAAGAAATTGCAAGTTGCGGGAATGCTTTAATATTTCACTTGTGGCTTCCTCAGTAATAATGATTTATTACCATAGCAGTCCTCGTACATTATTCGAGAAATTTTCTACTGAAAAATTATCCAGCTAATTTTCTTTATTCAGAGAGACATGACTCATCATGATTTTACGCAGGAATCGGGCGCCATGTCGACATAACTTAACAAACGGCATCTTTTGGTAAAGTTATGGGTCTCTAGCTCTTGGGCTCTCCGAAATGAAGATGTTCATATTTTTGTCTGTCAAGCCTCATAATATCTAAACACTGTTCCAACTATTAAATTTGCTGATATGAAAGAAATTTGTCACAAATTTAAGAATAATAAATGATTAGTAATAAAAATAATTAGCTACACAAAAATAAAATATATAAATACTATTCAAACTATTCGAACTCGTTCAAAGCGCATATGACTCCATTTGATTTTTGAGGCTAAGCTGTTTGTGTGATCAACTAATATTTTTTTAAGTTAATTGTTTTTTAAAATAATTGAAATGAAAAAGATTTCATTTATAAACGTTATAATTATTTATTTTTGTCACGCAACCGTGTACGTTAGGTTACAGCGACCGAGTCCTGCAACCGTATGCTTGGATAGATTACCAAAGACTAAAAGAACTGATCTTGGAATGCTGACTGCAAGCCAAGAATCGTACAGAGCATAAAGGAATTGATAACTAACAAAGAGAGAAACAGTTAAGCACAGATATGCAAGATAAGAGTAATTAGTTTTAGAGTTTATGTTTGTGCTGTTGTTTATTGGGAAGCTGCTGCTGCCCAAACTGTTTTTCATAGAATTGGCTTGGAATACATTTTTTTTCACAAAGTAATGTTAATAAATCATTAAACTTATTTAAAGAGAATCTTAACTTCGAAAGTGTGCATATGTGCATAACGGGGGCTTTAAGGTCCACTCCAACCAAGGCTCTAGAAGCAATACTTGGAGTACACCCCTTAGATATTCAAGCCAAACTGCTGGCGCAGAAGACAGCGCAACGTCTTTGTGCAGCAGGGAATATGGCCCTTGCGAACTACGTGCACAGTAAAGTTGAAGGGGTGACAATCAATAGCACAGACTATATGACCCCAGTAAACAACTTCTCCAGAACGCTCACTCTAATGGGACCAGAGGATTGGAAAATCGGTATGGACCAACAAGCGACAAAAATATTCACAGACGGATCCAAAATGGAGTCTGGTGTTGGGTCCGCAATATACTGTATGGACCCACCCACGCAGGTGTCCTATAAGTTGCCAGACCACTGCAGCATCTTCCAAGCGGAGGTATTCGCCATAAAGAAGGCTGCAGAATTAGCGCTCACCCTAGAGCAGAACCGAATAAATATCTTTGTTGACAGTCAAGCGGCAATCAAATCCATGCAGGCATTCAGCATCAATTCGTAAAGTGTGCTGGCAGGCAGGGACGCATTAGATGCACTAAACACCCAGAAGGAGGTGTGCATCTTCTGGGTACCCAGCCACCAGGGCATTGATGGAAACGAAAAAGCTGACATGCTCGCAAAGGAAGGAGCCGGATCGAGTCAACCGTCACTTGAGGATCTGAAGATTCCTCTAAGGACGATCAACCACAGATCAGAAGAGAACGCTGCTGTCAGATCTGATAGAAGGTGGTACACGACAACGACTGCAAGACGGCTCGCACTATGAGCAAGAAAATAAACAGCAAACTAACCCAGTATATCCGGAACTCCCGAGAAGAGATTGCAGACGTATGGTGGGCATACTCACTGGTCATTGCCTGACAGCAACTCACGCAAAGAAGCTAGGCATTACCAACAACGACGGATGCAGGAAATCTAGGGAGACAGACGTCAGAGAGACTCTAGAGCACCTCATTTGCCGCTGCCCCGCCCTCTGTACATCGAGACTAAAATATCTAGAAAAACCCTGGCTTACCTCACTGGAAGAGGCAGCCGATAGGGCACCTCAAAAGCTGCTGGCGTTCGCCAAGCACACGCGCATACTCGACGACTAACGTGCATTGTACACCAGCCGCAACTTCCGGTACCACTAAGGACTATTTAGTCTATGTGTGTCGCCCCCCCGGGGGTCAACCGGTGCAACCTAACCTAACCTTAACTTCGAAAGAAAAATGATTAAAACTAATTATAATAGTTTTTCCGTAACTGTCCTCAAAACAGCCGTGTTTTCATTTAAATCATGTTTGTAAAAAGGTCAATATGTGTTTACTATATGGAATATTTAATACTATTTCCTTTTCTTTATTTTTTTGGTAACTCAAAACAATTTTTCGATTTCAGTTTTATTTTTGATATTGGTCTTAAGCCCTTAAAATTTAATAAGAAGGTATTTGGCTTGAGCGCATTGGCTGCATATATGCATATACATACATATATGTATGTCTTTCAGGTCAAACACTTTTAAAGGCATTAAAGAGTTTAATCGTTCTTTTTCTTTTAATTATTAAGTCTAAAATTTATATAATGTGGCAACATTGGAAAACTCATTGGACATTGCTCATGTTGCGGTAATAGTGAGCTGGCAATGCCTTAATACAATTTTTTAGGATTGCAACCTGACCGTCGCACAGTGGCACGGAAGCCGAAAAAGCGTTGCAAAAATCATATTTTGCTAAACTAATAGACATATTTTAATGAAATAAATTGTAGTTGAAATAAAAATGTTCAGGCTTTAAAATAAGTTCTCATACATGGTGAGACGATATCTGAAAGCTGCGCAATATGTTGTGGAAGTTGGATTTTGTTGCCTTTACAGTATTTACCATTGAAAAATATATACCTAAATATTTTTTTTTCATTTATAAAGAAATTTTGATAATACATTTTTTGTTTTATAATTTTATATTTCAGTCAATAAATTTAATTTAACAATGCTTTTTTATTATATATGTTACATAATTTGTCTTGTCAGTAATTTGTCTTATCCCTCTTCAATTAAGGAATTATACAAATTTTGAAAATCCTTTTGTGTTTTTTTGCAAAAACCGCATGCCAAGGTCGATTTGGTGTTTGTTAGTTCGTTGAGAACCTTGCCGTCTACCATTGTTAGGAAAAATTCATATTTCACAGCAATGGTTGTTCCTGCCTTGATTGGTAATAATGCAGGCCTTATATCTTTAATCTGCTTCTTAATATCAGCTACTGTAGACTTGATTATTTCCGAAGATTCTTTGGCGTATTTGAACAATATCGGACGACAATAGTGAACAGATGAAGGGCGCAGGTTTTTCCAAAATTCCAATGTTTCACTTTTTAGTCGTAGAGGGACAACAGAAGCCATGAACATGTTTGCATCTGTAACATCTTCATCATCTATGGCTATTGGTTGCCTGTAGGTACTTTGGCCAGAAGATCCATCGCAGCCCCATTTGCTGATTAAAGTGAGACTTTGTGGAAGAGTCTCCGTCTCATTTTCAGGTAAGCTTTTAATGAGACGTTTTGCAGTGTGATCCATTAGATCTTGAAGTTTAACCTCTGCTGACACATCCGTCACTATAGTGGGTTGCGGTACTGCGCTCTGTTTAGCCGATCCAATTTTATTTTATCCAGGAAGAATATTAACATTATGCCGCATTAAAGAATCCCTCAATATTAAATATTTTCTCTTTGACAGATTCAAATCCATAAACAACGCCAAAGCCTCTTCAGCGCTATACTCCATTGTTAGTGAATTTGGTGGTGTGGGGATGCTTTCCTTTATCCTTTTAAATTTTAATTTTCTTGATCCCTGGGATATTCTAAATCAGATGCAGGTCTTACTTTTACAAAATGATTTCATCGCAAAATCGATTTTCGCAAGGCTTTTGCGGCTGCCGTGCCACTGTCGACGCGTCGATTATAAGGTATTTTGGGGTCGAGAAACACGAAAATGGCAACCTTTTTTTTTTCTTAAGCACCGTTTTCGAGATATTTTCAAAAAACATGCTTTTGGGCACCTATTTCAGTTATTCGTCAATATCTCGTAAACAAAATGCTCCCAATTTCACATTTTTGTTGTCGATATCTTCTGAAATTTTCTTTACTCCTTGCTAGCATAGCGCTGAACCTTTCGATTACTTTCTATCGTTTATATTTTCGTACAATCAATGATACAATTTTTGTTTTATTTTTAAAATAAGCTAAAATACATTTGAAAAAAAATCAAAATCATTTTCGTTATATTATAATATTCCTTGTACTTTATTATTTTGTTTTTTAAGTAAAAAAACTTTAGCAACAACTTTTATTACAAGAGATGAATTTGTACAAGACATGAACCATTTTTTATGAACCATGTTTATGTTTATGTGAACGTATGCCAAAAAATCGTTTTGCGTTGATTCAGAAAAAAAAGAATTAAATGTAATTATCAATAAATGTCTAACTTTGAATTGGCATAAAGATAATCTAAGAATATCAAGAAATATTTAAAACTTTTATTTCAGTTTATATTATTTGTATAATACTTTTGAAACCATTTTGCCAATTCGCTTTAATTTCTTCAGAAACAAACATCTAGTTTCAAAACGAATCCATTGAAAATAATCGCATTTGTTTTGCGCAGTACGATCGAGTTTTATTTAAAGTACATTCGATTAAAAAATTATTTAATTATCAGTTTTAATTTGATTTTGTTCTGAATTTTATTGATCATAGGCTTGCCTATAAACAGGGACAATGATAACAGGAACTGTTTGATGGTGCAAGTTCGATATTTTTTTTTTTGACATTGTTTTTGACATTGTTAAAGAGCTATCTAGCTTCTGCTTTTCGTACTTACGGTCGATTTTTGGTAAAATATACTATTTTTCAACTAAGGGCTTTTAATTTTGTTGAATAAATGCTGTGTTAAAGTCTATTTGTTTTACTCGAAACTAAAACATCTCAAGGAGTCCAAAAATCGATCTAGTCTTACCATATAGAAACCCAAAAATTTTCCATCCCAATTTAAAGTTTTCATCTTTTAAAGTGTAGCTCTATGTGTTGTACAACATTGGGCCCTCTACTTTTACAATAGTTAACAATAATCTTCAATGTTGACAAGTTTTACGAGACATGTTTTACAAACACCTAATGAACGATCTTTGAGCGGCGGTACAAACAACTTGGAACCAACAATAAGAGCTAGAATAAAAAAATGAAAAACGTAAATTAAAACATCAGCTAGAGGCAATATTAAGGCGGAGACAGTGAGACAGAGACTTGAATAAAATAAAATACAATATATGATGAAAAAAAAGGCAGATAAATAAGTGTCAGGAAAAATCTATTGACTTGGGCAAAAACAATGCCAAGTGACAGCAAAAGGAAGACGCAGGATCACAGGATGTCTACGGGAGCGAAAAGTCTCCGCATTGTCTAACTGGGCACTGAAATACAATATAACAAAAGGGGGCTGATCATGTACGTGTGAGTAAGGACGAACAGTAAGAAGAAGAAGAAGAAGAATAAGAAAAAAGGACTCTGTTGACTTTACTCAACTGTTGTCGCTATAAAAATTTCACGTCATAAAATAGAGTATGCAACATGAATATGGTTGAAAAATGTCTTGTCGACGTTTTCTATGCCACTGCATCCATTGTTTGTCATTGGATTCGGGCGCGATCAATGAAAACTGTGCAACGTTTCGGTACGGTTTGGTTTCTTGCTCTGTTGCATGAATGAAATCGAAAATGAAAATGAAAATGTGCGCGTCGGTTGACAGTTTTTACAAAAAGGTATCACAACAATGACAACAACAACAACAAATGCAATGTTATCCTTTTGTCAAAAGCTAAGAATTATGTTGCTGAAAATTAATGTCCTTTTCTGCTGCAACGGATGCAACGACAAATATTTGTAAACGCGCCCTTTATACCTTGCATTGATTTCCAGCGGCGAACCTCCCCCCATCCCAGCCCTGAAGTGCCTGCTACTCTATGATTAGAGCAGGGCCACTTCAGTATATAGTATGTATATGTATGAATATAACCTAGCTATAGCTTCTGTTGCAGCCTTCCAGCCCACACCCCTTGCCCACGGCTGGTTGTTGCCATTGTTTATGACATTATTTATTATGCGCCTGCTGCCCGGGCAGAGCGAGAGAGTGACAGAGTCCGAGGAGTCTAGAGGTCTATGTATATAGTATGCCGCCTGCTGCTATTATTATCAACAACACTATCAACACACTCACTCACACACATGAATGCAGGGTCGCATGCATAATGACACGAGGCATCAGCGGTAGCGGCAAGAGCAGGGCCAGATACAGATACGTTTGGAACGGAACCACCACCAAGACACACATAGGCAACACTGTTGCCCATTGCCCATCCCCCTGCACTGCGTTTCGATGATCATAATCATCATCATCATCTGCGGCACGCCGTCACCAACCAAAAACGCGCGGCCTTACACATACACACACACACTCAGAGGGACTCTTTAGCGTGAGAGCGCGCGGTGGTTTATGCTTGTTAGTGCATACGTCTGTATGGGAAGGGGCACTGGGGAGGGGGCACCAAGGCTCTTCAAGTGTCTGCCACACTATACAAACTACATGCCCCGTGCTGGCTTTTCCTCATTCCTCTTTCCATTATTCATTTTACTTTTTCTTTTATTTTTTTGGGGTGCGCTCATACATTTAGGTACACACACTCACTCACGCACGCATACAAAATGGTGGCTTTGGCCAGTGATATTGCTCTTACCATTGTTGTTTACGGTGGGATTGTTGTTGTTGTTGTTACGACTGTATGTTACATGCAACATGCAACAACAGCAAAGAGCAAGCGACATTAGCATTAGCAGAAGCGGATACCGAGGAAGGGGCAAGAGCAGCAGCAATCTGCGGGTTGCAATTGCGTACCGCGCTTCTTTGGCCAAAATGGTTTTTACGTATTCATTTCAATATATTTTTTTTGTTTTTGTTGTTTATTTGATTTCGCTTCCTTTTTTTGACATTTGCTTTAGCATTCAGTAACAGGAAGAAGGCGAGTACAGCCAGAGGACGAAGGACAAACGCGCGTCATAACAGACGCAGCTACATTTAAAATTCAGCCTCATAAAGTGGATAGGCCTGAAAGATGGCGGAGTGAAGCGTAACGTGGCACTGGAGTACAGTGAAATGCTGTACATTGAGAAAGGACGGGGGCAGAAACTTACTTTAAATGAAGCTTGCAAAGATTCCGTAAGGTCAGGAAGAAACTATCGATTACTCACAGTTTCATATTCCTTGCAATAACCTTGAAATAATAAGAAGTGATGGACTCAAGAGTATTATCATTTTTTTAGAAGGAGGCCATCTGAATCACATGTCTCAATTGTAAAGTAAAGTAAGTCGATATCTGGAACTAGAACCAAGTATAGGAATAAGGAAGTAAATTGAAAAAACCAATAGCCACGAACCTATAAAGGATTGACACAAAAGATTCCAATGCCTTGGGGACGTTTATAAAGCGATGTTTGAAGGCCTTTATTGAAGCCAAAGACGGCTCTAACATAGAAGTATCTTATCATTAGGCAAGTCTGCTAATACTTGTTGAAAGCCACTTTCTGAGTTTTGTTTAGTTTTTAGAATACTAATTATGGATGATTTTGGAATTGAACTTGCTGTTCCTAAATACTCTGTGGTATAAAAAACTTAAAAGTTACTGCTTTGAAGCCTCATTTAAAATAAAACGAGAAGCATATCTTAAACAGTTTATATAAACAGCCTTTTTAGTATGGAACTTAAATTCTTATTTTAAAGGGGACAAAGTTCTAGTTACTCGTTGCTCTACTATTTTTTATAATTAAGTCATATTTAAATAAATAAACACATTTAAAAAGAATGGAGTCATAAAACGATTAGACCAATATTGAAAAACGTTCCAAGTTGTGAATTTTGCAACTTATATTCTCAAAGATAATATTAAGATCGAAAATATTTTCTGAGTTTCTGAACAATTATTCAATCCCCGAAGTTAAAATGGCTTATGAAATAGTCCTTCGTTTATATATAATAGTTATAAATTAAAAATCTTCCGCTATCAGTGAAAGAGTGCTTTTTCGTGTGGAAAGAGACCTAAACTCTTCTAGTGGGTGGAAATTGTGAAGAAAGTTCCTTTATGAAAAGAAATTAAACTAATTTAAAAAAATGATGTCACCTTTTTTATCACTGCTGTGTAATTTTTACCTAAACTATGATCAGGGTTACTTAAAAATGTCGAGATGGTTCGATTTAGAGGCACAGAAAATTATTTAAATAATGTCACGGGTAAAAAGTTTATTTTATTTTTTCGATATCGATAAAGGAATATTACAGAGCACCAAGAAAAAGAAAAACAGACCTAGAGTCATCACTCTTTCGTTTTTTTTTAATTGTTTGGAGTTTTGTGATCTAAGCAATATGACTGATTTATTCGCAATCGGTTCATTTATTTTTTTCTTCGCCAAAATTTTATGGGGCGCCAGCGCATTACTTGAACGTTCGCCTTTTTTTTAAACAGGGTGGTCTAAATGAGATCTACTTGTGTTAAGCACGTGTAACTGTTATAGAAATCATTTATTTTTATTAATTCTTTTTATACATGGAAGTTAAGACACTATGTAGGTATGAAATATGACATCAGATAAATGTTCACCGATTTGCTCTATACAGAGAACCACGTTATTATTGTGGTTACAGGCTCAGTATTTCCCCTCGATTTTTCTGCTTCAGCTGTCTAATAATCTCTGGTTTATAAAAAATTTTTTTTTTTTTTGGTCATTGTTTTCTAAGAAGGACCCCCGGAACTCGGCCGTCCGAAAATAATGGATAAATATGGGCCGATAACTTTATTGCCAACATTACTGGTTTGCTACTACATCATCTGGTAATTTAGATACAAAAACTTTTCTAACTCAAATTCTGAACTTATCCTTGAAAATCGCACATCCGGAAATTCAGTAGCGCCATATATCCAAAGACTTGGAAAACATGTCATGCTGCACGTCAAGAGCCTTACAGGAGAATTTAAATGATGCAATAAAGCGTACGAGTAGAGCTATATTTTTTACAAAAGGACATTTTAACCAAATTTAAGCAAAATGGAATGATCACCAAACAAGTCTCTCATGTTATGCTTAATCTATTAACAGGCTTAGCTACTTACATATGGTATTATTAGTTTGTTCGAAATAGCAATTAGAGAAATGTTGTTAACCATTGAAGCATCGAGAAACTCACGGCCATTCACAAGTGTCCCTACACTAAAGGATTAGGTAGGTATCATCAGTAGGTTGTACTCTTCGATAACGCGGTGAAAATACATATTTACCAACTAATTTTAAATTTTATCATGTTGACTCGCGAAGTCTTTAAGTTGGAAAATTTACTATGTCAATGTGCCAGCCCTGTCCCAAGGGTAGACCCTTGCATGTTTTTTTACATACGAAACATTAAGCTTCTATTAGTTTCATTTCGACACTTAGGTACTGTCGAGATTTGCTTATAAAAATGTCACGCTTCGTCATCCTATGCCGTCCAAGATAAAGGTAAATGTTCGTGAAAATTATATTGCGAATTTTTTTTAGCCGTATCTAGGCATTCTACATTTAACATGGACTTATTTTGATTCGATACACGTAGTTAGTCTTCAATTCGCTTAGCAACCGTCTCACCCATCGTACCTGATGTGTCACAGCATTTTTTTCTACGATCCTCAGTATTTGGACTTTATCATCAATTTTTGGCGTGCCGAACTCATTTTATAACATCTAAAATTTCTTATCCATGATTACGATGATGACATTTTTCGCCAAAAATAATCGCCACACAAAATTAATTTTTTTAAATTTCGTCAAAATTCTCAGCTTTCAATGGCTTTCAATAGATATTGTTTTGTGCAGAACAACGGCTGGGATAGCTCACCTATGCCCAGGGTGAATGTCACTGCGAATTTATAATTTGCCGAGACTTTCGATATTTTAAACAAAACACGAATTTGCTTCAAGTTTTAAAAAAATATGTTATTTTTTTGTTTTTATTTGCGGTCAATTTATCACAATGCACGCTCTCTATTTTACACGAAATAAAATTTTAGGAAAACAAAGTTAAACTTAAACCCAAAAATGTGCAATTGAACAGATTTATTGACTATTATAATTAAATATATATTATGCCCCTTCGTGGCGATACGCTCACCCAGATATTAAATTTGGTAGCAAAACTTGGCGTGGCTTGTTCATGGAACGCATAAACTCCGGCGCGATCGCTCCCGGTGTGCGACTATTTAAATATATCAGGACGAATAATATAATATATTATAATATAATAATAATATATTTTAATATAATATATAATATATATAATAATATATATTTCGTAATAAGGACGAATATCAGCTTTGCGAAAGTTCTATATTTTATATTACATGTAACGCTCTTAATTTTCCCAGATATTAAATTTGGTAGCAAAACTTGGCGTGGCTTGTTCATGGAACGCATAAACTCCGGCGCGATCGCTCCCGGTGTGCGACTATTTAAATATATCAGGACGAATAATATAATATATTATAATATAATAATAATATATTTTAATATAATATATAATATATATAATAATATATATTTCGTAATAAGGACGAATATCAGCTTTGCGAAAGTTCTATATTTTATATTACATGTAACGCTCTTAATTTGCGAAAGTTCTATATTTTATATTACATGTAACGCTCTTAATTTTCGGCACTGACTCTAGTACTTACTTTTACTTTTTTTTTTCACTCACTGCCCGAGACCCATCTCGTTGCACTTACTCAGTAAGACTCCCTTTTTTTTGGCAGCCGATCCGACTTAGTATACTGGCTTCGATTGGTGCCAAATCCTGCAATTTCCGCCAAAACCTATACTAACTAATTCTAAACAGCACTCTGCATATCTACTTATTTATAATAATAGAAAAGAAAGAGTCCGCTTACCTAACACTATCCCTATCTCCCCTCTACACTTACACCTATGCACTAATACCATTAACTCACGCACTAATACTAAACAATAAGTAGCGCGCCAAGCTTAAAGGCCGCTATGCCTTAACTAGTGTTGGTGGGAAAAGGTGCGCTTTCACCGCCACTCTCACCAAGCAGTCCAAGCAGTTTTCCTACTGCCCTATTGGCAAAATAGGAATACCGTTGTGAGGCTGCAACTTGCCTACACAATCTATGTTTAAAAGAGTCTATTAACAAATGGTACTTGATAAAAGTAGTGTTGTACTCAATGTTACGTGCTCCATGTGGAAAATTAAAAAATCTCTTGCTTAAAATCTTTTATTCACTTGAAGCAAAGGCTGATTCCATCGCTTACAAGTAATGACCTAGTACTACATACTATAAAACAAAAAAGTTTGATTAAAACGACCTTGACATATCCTGTACCATCACAACAAATGTACAGTCTTCGATACAATAAAGCATCGTGCTTAGGTACTCCAAAAAAATGTTGATTCCTCTATATTACATATTTTTAAGACTTGCACAAACCATCACAAGGAATATGGAGTAAAATTTCATTAAATTATGGGGATTCGACGCTTGCGTGCTTTGCACGCCAATCCCCGTGAGGCCTTTTATATGCATTTTTATACCCTGTACCTATATGTACAAAGGGTATACTAGATTTGTGAAATGTATGTACGGACGGAAGGAGGCGTGGCAGACCCCAAGTCCTTTATACCAAAATGCTTATCATACCGTCGGGTAGTGATTGAGCCATGTCCGTCTGTCCGTCCGCTTGTCTGTCCGACCGTATGTCCGTCTATCCGTCTGTATGAACACCTAGATCTCGGAGACTATAAGAGCTACTTTACCAGCTGATGCGCATATTTCCTCAGAAGATGAAGTTTGTTGAATCATGTCAATATCTCTCCCCGTTCCCCCGTAGCAGAGTTTTGCGGCTTTTAGCTAAATCGTTTAATATTTTAATCTGAAACTTAACAGAGCAATGCGTTGTGGTTACATGCATCAAAATAAACAAAATCGGACAATTACAAAAGTTATAGTCAAAAATGTACAAATTTCACCTCCCCTTGCCTATTAACTGCGTCAATATTTGACTCTACGTAATTATAGTAACAAATGACCTAAAATCACCAATTTTGGTAAACTGGTTCATATGGCTCATATGAACAAATCCACATCCAAATTTGATCGATGCAAACCCCTCGCAATCGGTTTACCGTGTTTTCTCCCACACCCCTCAACATATCAACTTGTCCTATTTACTTTAAATAACTTCTTTGACGTTAATTTCGATTTTCATTAAAATCGGTTAAAATTTGCGGAACATAGGTATAAATATCGTTTTGCACCAACAAAAAAATGTTCCAATTGGAAAGTTCTTAGCTGGAATAAAACTTTTTTGCAAAAAAAGGTACAGGGTATTACACTGTCGGGCACCGCCTCGACTGTATTACATTTTTATACCCTGTACCTATAAATACAAAGGGTATACTAGATTTACTAGAATGTATGTAATGGACAAAAGGAGTCGTGGCAGACCCCAAGTCCTTTATACCAAAATGCTTATCATAACCTCGGGCAGCGATTGAGCCATGTCCGTCTGTCCGTCTGGCCGTCTGTATGAACACCTAGATCACGGAGACTATAAGAGCTAGAGATACGAAACCTTACCAACTGATGCGCATATTTCCTCAGAAGATGATGTTTGTTGAATCATGTCAATATCTTTCTCCCAAGCAGAGCTTCGCAGTTTTTTTGACTCGATTGTATTACATTTTTAGATATTAATCACTATAGCGGCTTCTTATTTTCAAAAACAGAGAGTATAATTGTGGATCCTGTAGCGTTTATAGTGTGGGTGTAAGCCATGAAATAGGAGAAACTATTGACAAAAATCAACAAGGTTCATATACTGAAAAAGAATATATGTATATACTTTATAAGTCGGAGAAGCTTCATACTGCCCATTACATATACATATTTCTTATATGTACTTATTATAGCCACACTACAGGGAATAAACAACATTTACAAATTTGGTTACTTAAATTAAAAATTGTCTTCTATATATGTATAGTAGGATGGGTCAAATTTTTTTCAAATTCGCGGCGCCCCCTAGGATACGGACAATTCTAAGCAACTTTGCCGAAAAAAAAAACCATAGGTCTTTTTTAAATTTCGAGCCTTCAGATTTTGAAAAAAAGGTTTTTTCCCCTATAACGACAAAAACATAACATTTTAAACCAAAACTTCATCTTTTTATGTGTGTATAGGGGGTTTTGGGGGTCAAGGAATTCATTTTTGATGTTTATTTTTACTTATAAATGCCGCCAGAGGGCGTTTCGTGCATATTTTGCAATTTTTTCGCTTTTTCGAGAAAAATCTGGTGGCACGGTAGTGCCCCCGCCAAGACGAGCCAAGCGAAGAGAAGCGTAAGGGCACTACCTACCTTTTCTCGAAGCGCTTCGTCGTTTTTTTGAGCCCTTATAACTTTGGTTAGGATTATGCTAGATCAACCAAATTTTCGGGATATGTTGTCAATAGCGGACTTATTAAACGTATAAAGTTTTAATTGCATAGCTCCTATACTTTAGATTTTATTGACATCTAAAAACGCTGATTTCGTCACTGATGATCATCAAAATTCTTAGGTATTTCCCAATGTCCTAGAAAGCTGAAATTTTGTATGTAAGCTAGTATTAGCACACAAACAACAAAAAAATTATAAAACTTGTAACTTTCATCCCCCAACCCCTTAAACTTGGGGATGCAGTTTGTATGAGACCTGCAATTTTCAATTTTGACGCTAGAGCAGTGGTCGACACAAAATACACTCACATTTTTTTTTGCGTATGTATTGTACCTTGCTAAGCAACAAACACGCAGTTGATGGTGCGTGGCTTCGGCTCTTGTTGTTGTTGTTGACGTCAAGCAACGTCAGCGTCGCAATACGTCACTGCGGCAGAGAACATTTTAGTAGTACATATGTACAAAAAGCACGCACATAGTATGCATGCGTTTTGTGTATAACACATGAAGTGTGTCGACGTCGCCTTAGCCTATGCGCCAGAGATAGGGCCGTGCCGACCACTGCGCTAGAGGAGTAATCTGAACTGAAACTTGATGCCCCCAGATATATACATATATACATATATAAAGAGGCTCCTTGTTATTATAAATTATTATTAAAAAAAATAAAAACCAAAAAAAAAAAAATTAAAATTAAAAAAAAAAAAAAATTTGTTACAAACAACTTACAAAAAGAAATGAAATCCCACCAAAAAACATTTTCATGTAAAATGTTGCCAAGACGAGAACATATAACTCGCATTGTCAAAAAGTTATCAGATCTCATATAGAGCCAAGCTTCTAACTCTACACGCCCTAACTCTACAAGGCCTAACTTAACAAACTCTACACCTTAGTCAAAATATGTGGCTTGGCCATTTCGCTACATTCACATAGGCGTTAGGCGTAAGGTGAAAAATTAATTCACTGTTTATTACTTTTCTGTTATACAATAGTTCTTGTAACGAACGGCCAAGCCCATATTTTGACTAAGGTGTAGAGTTTGTGAAGTTAGGCCTTGTAGAGTTAGGGCGTGTAGAGTTAGAAGCTTGGCTCTATATGAGATCTGATAACTTTTTGACAATGCGAGTTATATGTTCTCGTCTTGGCAACATTTTACATGAAAATGTTTTTTGGTGGGATTACGAATTTCTTGAAAAAATTGAGAAATATTTGACTTTCTCGTATTGGAATCTAAATTTCTAATAGCCCTTAATGTTCAGCGTTGAACATCGGGGTTACATTATATAGCTCCCATAGGGGTGTTTCAGAGGACCTCGAAAAAAAACAAAAGTTTGAGATGGATAATTCGTTTGTTTATGAAGATATCATAACCAAATTTGCCGCTCGTAAGTTTTTTAGAGTTCCCGAGCACTGTACCAGTAGCCTTCGTTGTAATGAATCATATACTCGCTAAATAATCTTCTATTACAAAATCCAATGAGGGCCAATTTCTTACCAAGAAAAAAGACCTACTAACAAACACTTCATCTGTATGATAACCCACACCACTATTTATATATTCACTCATTCCATAGACGGGAACTTCATTGCTTTAGACTGCCATAAATCTGGGCATCAAATGCTTCTACTCGCAGGCAGTCCCCATCTTTGGATGTCTGCATAATGTTTATCCTGCATGAGATTCAGATTCGGCTGCAAATAGGAATGGGGATTGGGTTTGTTTGTTGCCGCGACAAAAATAATAAGAAATCAATACAATCTGCGTAATATGTTTTACGCGCTTTTCTTCTTTGCCATTTTTCCACGCAATTGACTTTGATGATGCCAAACTCCCACACACACCCACACACGCACTCATACACACGCGCACCCATCCACGCACATATGGAGGTTAGTTCGAGTATACGAGGGCAGGCTAAAAAGTAATCGACCAAGCTGAGGCATTTTCAAATCAGCTGATTTTTGTCAAAACTACAGCCATTTAAGACAGCTGTTGCTATAGAACGTGACGTAGTCATGGTAACGATACCTTTGGCTTCTCACGCAAATGGTTGGGTAATATGTTGCACCAATATTTGGATATGCTGTCTGCTCATATCATCAGAGGCAAACAACAGGTAAAGCTGTGGATGAATTGCAATAATTCATATAACTTCTCCAAAAATCGACAATATGATATCCAGGAAATTATTTAAAAAACTTCAAGACAAATGCGTGAAACCACCCTCGAATTGAGCCTAAACTGTGACGTGACTTTTGCACTTGAACGCAAAGCACGACGATAATCAAAAATCAGGCAATACAATGACACCCAGGGCTCTGACTAACTCAGACCCCGGCTTCTGGCAACTTTTGGTCGTCTGTCGTAGTACTTGGATAATAGTTGAATTGAATTGGGTATTGCGTATTGCTCATACTAAAGGCTAAAAGGCAGGCCATGATTGTGGGTGTGATTCTGGCCTTGCCATTGTCTTGCAGTATAACAGCTCACTCTACGTTGTCCTCATTTTACTCCTTGTTGTCGTCGTCATCATCATCATCCTCTTCGTTGTCGTCTGTTGACTTTATTGGCCTCATTGCCAAAACGCACACACACACACACACACACACACCACGAGGCGGCACTTTGACATGCTTTGACATCGAACTCCCTCGAACCACAGCCGGGGCTTCTGCGTGCCCCAACTCCTTAGAATACGGGCTGCCTGCCACAGCATGGCATCATTACAAGGCCGCGTCTCACGCAAAATTGTGCAAAATTGGTGAGCCGCGTGTGGGAAGTCGTGTGGCGAATTCAATTCGCAAACTTTTATCCACCGCTGATCCTTTTTGATGCGACTTGTTTGTTCCTCATACGTCCTTTTTTTTGGTTTTTTTTTTGCGTTTTTGGTTTTGTCCTTACTACTCCTGTTGTTGCCCGAGTACTCATAGTAAGTGTTGTAGTTGTTGTTGTTGTTGCTTGTTGCTTGTTATTTCGATGCCACGTTCTTGGATTATCAAAGGGGTGCACCATACGCGTGGGCGTTTTGTAAGCACAGCTGCCACATTTGTTCGAATCCACCAAACCTCGTTTCTCATTTCTCTGGCTCGTCCCATGTACCACATTTATACTACAGTAAATAAGTACTCGTTTGAGTAGTACGTACATAGCTCGTAATGTTGTCCACTTTTCTATGGCTCTTTTCATTTTTTTTTTTTTGATTTTGTTTATTTGTTGTGCGCAATTTTTTTATTTTTTTTTATTTTCTTCTTATTGGTTGTTCTTGCTTTTTAATTACGTGTTCTCTATGCATTCACGTACATAATTTTGTTTACTATCCATAAAAACGCACAAGATTCTGTTTCATTTTTCTCCATTTTATGTTCACGAGGCTAATAAAAATCGGCGCCTTGCTTTTTTTTCTCAATCACTTTTTTCCGCCTTGACCAGAGTGTAACAAGTAATGATACATACTATATCTCTGAGGAATAATCAACTATGGGATGCTCTTTAGCCTAAAAATCAAAGCCTTTAGATAAGCCTAGCTTACGAGTCTGCCAAGACAAAACCGAATTTACTTTTGATAGTCAATCCAGAGCGTACCAGAAATTTAAACTCGATTTTTTGCTTCGATGTTCTTTTACTCACAATACTGAACAGACGAAACATTTATGATTATGATGATAACCATGCGACATTTGGAGAGAGAGTTATGTATTTATTGAAGTATATAACGAACTCAGTTCTAAGATTATTGACATTGAACTTCGATGTATGGATATATCGATGTTTTCTAGTAAAATGCATTGAAAATATCGATGTTTTTCCCGAACTTGCACTCTTGGAAGCAATTTCTTGTTATGTTGGTAAAAGAAAGTTAAAAAGAAAGTTAAATAAGTTGACTTTAGTTAGTGTTTACAGATTTTTCCTGCACACACAAAGAAACTTACGGCTTACGGCAAGCCAAGCAGCTCCTCGGCTCCTATAACCTATATTGGTTCAAGATAATATCCCAACCGGGCAAGAATTCCCTTAGTATACTAACTGGGTTACTGACGGAACATTGCAGACTCAGGAATCACTTGAGTATTATTGGTATCGTGAGCACGAACACAAGCAGGTTTTGTGAGATTGAGGAGAAAACCTCTCTACATGTACTTGCAGAGTGTGACCCCCTTGCCAGAAGAAGGACATCCTTCCTCTGCGGGAATAGAATATTGATATATGACATCACCAGACTAGAACCATCTCAAATAAATTAGTTTGTTGCAGATATAGGGCTAGTTGAGGAGCTCTAGGGCTAGACGGGAACACAATAGATCACACGGGTCACAGTGCAGCATACTCATACATATACTTACAAATGTTTTGAACAAGTATTCTAAGTTAAGAAAAAATATTAAACAAAATACAACAACATAATAATTACACTTAGTCCGCCCAAGAAATTAAAATAAATCTTCTCTATCTGGATCAGCCAGGCTTTAGCCAGAGCCAGGAAAATTAATTAATAATATATGAAGAGCTCTAATCCCCATACGGGATTGGGGTACAAGCGGATTTGGATCCCTACGATTCAAGAAAAAGTGCTATTAGATATTTAATTATTAGGGCATTTAAAAATACAGAAAAATCTGTGGCGCTATTTGCTTAGTTATCAGTTGAAAAATTTGTCGGTATACGGTTTCTGAAAACAGATTTAAAATGTTTAATAAATGATTAAAACGTTGATAAATATCTGTTATTTCTTAGAAAGACATTTTCGGTGCACAAATAATTTTTGGTTGGATTTTTATTGGAATTGGAATGCTCTACCCAACTTTATCGTATCGATACAACTCTTTCAAAGAAATTTGTACTTTAAAGTGCGTTAAAAACTTTCAAACGTGGATTTTTTCAAAAAGTTTTGGTCGAGAACTTCTTGAAATTTTTAGGTTCTATCCATAATACAAATAATCGTTTTTATATCAAGTTTGTGAAAAAGCACACAGCATAGAGATAGAGAGATCGGGAACCCCTTAAAATTCCGTCCAAGACAATCAGGAGGAGCAAAGAAATTAATGTATCTGTGTCCGTCCGACTGTCTTGGAGACTTTAAGAGCTAGGATAACTAAACTTGACACTTGTACTCCTTATGTAACCGGCCAGAGCCAAGTTAATTTCTTTCTGCCACGTCTCCTTCCACGCCGAAATAATTTCAAAACAGTGTATTTGTTTACGTTTTTGTACAAAGTTATAATTATAATAAAAAACTCTTTTGATTAACATTCAGGATCATTCAAATCGGAACATAAATAGTAAATTGTAGGGGCGGTATTTCGAATCGCCTCAAGGGCACAGCATGCGTACATTAGGGTAGTTCAGTTGGTTGCGTGTCGTCCTCAAAGCTTAACTTTGCTACGCCTAAGGAGCAAGATTCGATTCCCAATCGAGGCAATTGTTTTTCTTTTCTTTTTATTTGGTCTTTTTTAGTCTATATTAGCTAGATTATATGCAAACTAACAATAAATAAATATATAAATATAAATTCTTTTTTCTAGATCTACAATAGATCCAAATAAAACATTTCGATAATATTGTGCTTAATTACAATTCTAAGAGACCCCAAGTTAAATTTTATAGTGTATTTTAGATTAAGGCTTTTGTTGTTGTTTTTGTTGTGAAAATGGTTCTTGTTATTTTGTTTATGCCTTGATGTAGTCATAAAATTGCCTCATGGTTGAGATTATATTCCAATGGTACGATGTACGTATTGAACTTGGTTGCGTTTGGCGGTGTAGTTTGTTGGTTTGGCAAGTGGGCAACTATGGCGGAGCCGGATCAACAACAGATTATTATCATCCAGGGAGGAGACAGACTCTCACGCTTTAGCCGAATGTATACCACATGTTGGGCATGGCGAAAGTCAGATGATAAACAAATCCCTCCAGTCATTAAAAATGCAAAACCAAAACTCAGACCAATTTGGATTTCTAAAATGTTTAAATGTTGTTCAAGTTGGCTTTTTTGCTCTTGTTTATTTTTATATGAGTGGCGCCAATGGGTTAAGTTTTAATGGCAGCCATTGTTTATAATTTGCTTAAGCATTTTGTTGCAGTTTGCTTGCAACTAGCTTACAAGATACAAATGTATCTCAAAAGTCTTTAGTTTAGTTTGCTGCAAAGATTTATGTGCGTTTAAACAAATTTGATGAGATTTTCCTTGCCGTAACTCTTTGCACGTAAAAGATGCCATAAATCTTTTGCCTGCCTACAAGCGCCAGCTGCTGCACGTAACCCCCAGACCCCAGATCCCAGACAGCAGACCCCTGATACACGCACTCCCACACCCACACTCATACCCATACCGATACCCATATCCATGCAGAGATACTCCAAGTTTTTGTTGCACATTTTAGTTTAGTTTTGTTGTCAACTGCTTAAGTGGATTTTCCTATGGCAATTTTTTTCCTCTCCTCAATTTGAAATACTTTAAATGCCGCGCGGGGTAACACGCGTGTCGCTTTCCGTTCGTTGTCGTTGTCATTGTTGCTGTCGTTGTTGTTGTTGTTGTTGTTTTAACCCAGTGTCAAGATCCCAGCCCACTCGAGCCAAGGAGATACTGGGCCAACAGTAGCTACCATATTTAGCGCTATATACTCTCAGATTTCCACGTCGTCATCCTCATCGCCATCGCCATCACCGTCGTCGTCGTCGTCGTCGTCTACATCACGTATGCCCTTTGTGTTTATTTATTTTATACGCGCAGGCATCAGCCATTTATATTTACCGACGCGTTAGCTTTGACGCTGACTGCGTCGCCGGCGTTGACAGCGACGTCGAGTTCTAAGGCAGCTCCAGCAGGTTACAGCTTGTAAAGCGTCGCGGGACTGATTGAAATTCGCGGATAACCTGAAATGGATTTTTCCTCTCCACAATTGCTTTTTGGTGGCAATTTTAGCGATTCACTTTGTGTTGCATGATGCGCCATGCGCCACTTACCGTCGCGTCGCGTCCTCTCATGCCCAGCCGCCCCCGCAATCTATTCAACTTATCTTTGCCGTGTGGCATGGAGCATGTGGCATGTGGCAGTGTCTTTGTCCTTCACTTCTAACGTATAACTAAAAGCGACTGTTAAGATATACATATATACATATGCTTATACAACACATGCATATTCATACTAAATATATATTGAAAGATGGATTTAAATCCTTTGGATTTCAAAGCAATGAATTTATTGGTTGCCAGGTGGGGTTTTTTGGTTAGCTTAATAACACTTTGGTAAAGGATGCATATCGCGGTTAAGTTTCCATCTTTTTATATCCTGTAAGCAAAGCATAAGCAAAGAAAACCGGATTGCGAAACGAAAGCACAATCCAACCTTCCCGAACGTTACGAATTGTCTTTTTCTATCTTTCAGTATTCTATTGAGGATGTTTGCATATCGAATACTTAACTAGCAAGTTTTTGGCGTAAAAGGTGAAGATCTTTGCAACTTTGCTGTTTTTTTCTTTTTACATTTTTTACTTGAATCTTTTCAATTTATAAAAAAAAACCAATTTATTATAAAGCTTTGTAGCCAAAAGATTAATAACTTCTGTCTCCAATAAGTAAAGATAAGGTAATCCTTTAAAACACGCACAAATAAAAAGCTTTGGGGCACGGCAGAGATTTCAGGAAAAAAAATCCAGTGGCTACGTTTAGTCGCAGGCTTAACAATAGCAATTGATCCACTGCAGAAAAATATCTTTCAAACCATCAGATAGATCCATGCGAACATAAAAAAAAAATTAAGGATATTTTGTGAAGTATATGCTATATATTTATTGTAAACACATTGCGCTTAAACGTACTTAAATCCGCAATAAAGATTTTTTTTTCATTAAATGGTTGTGCAATTCAAAAAAAAACAATTATTTTTATGGATTCTTAAAAGGCTTAAAGCGTTATCTTTTATGGTTAAGTTGTGTGTTGAAGTAGGTTCTTGTGCGATCCTTCTTCCTCTGAAATGGGTGATGGTCTTGATGCCCTTTCGCCAGCCTGTTGAGGTCCCTTGACATCGGTTCGTTATAGCTGCTAGTATAAGGCCCAATAGTAACTTAAAAATCTACATACTTTTGCTATTTTAAGTTTGGGATAAGCTCAAAAAACAGAATTTGCTATTTTTTTTTTGTTTGTTTCTTTAATATAGAATAAAATACTGTCAATCCCGGCATTTGTACTCGGCATTTCTACAAACACTCTTAAAATAAGAATTTCTTGAAATCATTTTAAAATTTCGAAATTTTTCTCTCGTTCTCGAACTACGAATTTTTTTTCTCAATAATAGAGAAATCGCTCCTAGCATAGTTTTGCCTCCGCAAATTTTTGTTTCAAGGACAAAAACTCGAAATTGCTTTGTTTTTTCTTAGAGAAGTAAATGAAATAAAAATAAAAAACAAATAGTTAAGCGGCGAGTCTTCAAATTTTTCCCTTTTTTGGTGTCGAATACTATTTGTTTTACACTGAGTTGAAATAATAAAATTAAAAAGACCCAGTAACATAAATGTTCATGTCACACTGTTTTTATCCAAGATGACTTCATACTACCTCATCGAATTATTAAAGCCAAAAATTAAAAAATGCAGCTCCCAATAAACTCTTAAACTTCCTGTAAATTTTTGGCAGCACGCTCCCTTTTAAAGCCCTGCCAATTTGTTTGTAAATTTACAGACACACATGTACAGGAGCATCCTGCCAAGATTAGCTTCGTATAATTTTACACACAAAGCAGCCATCGGGACGAAGGAGTGACCGAACCGACAGCTGAGATTGAGACTTACAGATTGAATCTTAGCATAGCAAAGCAGAGTATCGTTGAACTGAGATTGTTTTTTATGTGAGGGAAAGCCAATTTAAGGGGTGGTCCAAAGGCATTGAGAATGGTTAAGGGCGGCCCGGTTATCGGGCGAAGAGAGGCGCAAAATTGCAAAATTAAATTTGCAGTTATTGCGCAACCATGGAGAATTGGTTACTGTAACGGTATCGGAGCTCTGGAGCGCAGTTTATTGATGCCGCGGGTAATTGGCAAAATACAAGCAAAACTTAACAGCCCAGAGACGGAGAGCCCAGGGACCAAGGACGTGTGTGTGTGCTGTGTGTGCGCGTGTGTGTGTGAGCCCTTAGTAAGGGTACATCAGTATGTGTGTGTGTGTGTGTGTTTGTATGTATATAGCAAAAGTTTTATGGCCAAACGGCGGCTTTTCAAATTAGACACGCAAAATAAAAAATCTGGTTAACCCCAAAGCGAAGCCCTACACGCATTGATAAACTGCAATATGGACGAGTATCTTAACTTGTACAAAGGAATTGACTATTTAATACCGCACAAGATAAAACTTATATACTAAAATGCAGGCTTATGCAGGCTAGTGCAGCATATGTATTCTCTCAGGCAGAAAAATGCTTGGAGGGTAATGGTTAAAGTTATGAAAGCATTATTTTGATCCTCATTACCCTATAAAAACCACCCAATCCACAACTGAACACCTTACTATTGTATTTTAATCGAATAAAATCTTAAAATGTATCTTATTTAGAGCTGTCCCCTGCAAATTTCAACAATGTTCGGCTTAATTCCCTAAGAAGACACACGAGACTTGTGTGAGCCTAATTACCAACAAAAAGTTGATATTTCAAGAAAACACTCCACCAACATATCCCAAGATCCCTTGGACAGGTCTAGAATTTCGACATACTTTTTTTTGGAGATCAAGAGCTTAACAAAGTATTATGCATTTTGATTCAGGTTTCTCATTTAAAATGCGAAGTTCTCTGACTCGTGTGATTTGATATGTTTGACTACTTAAAATAAAAATGAAGCGTCTTTTAGGGACAAACTGATCATTTGCAGTTTGACTTTCTTTAAAATTAATTGAATTTTTTTCCATAATTTTTATAGCCATCTAAAATTGATTTATAAAAATATAAGTATTCGATTATTTATTCAAAACTAAAATCGAGACTATATCGTCAATAGACATTTTCTACAATTTTTGAAAAAATTGTAAATTACGCAATTCGTTTCGTAATAACTTCCTTGAAGCATGGTTAAATACGTGAAGAATTGCTGTAAACAGTCAAAAATCTCTCCAAATAACTTTAACATTGAGACGTGAAAAATGCCCTCCGGCTACCCTGTTTGGCTTATCGATACCGGGAGAAGAAGCGATATAATATCTTGGCGTGTACCAGTGCTCACCATAAAAAATAACATACTTAAGGTGTAAGCAAATCCAGATCAAAGCTAAAACTAGGCAAATGTATTGGCTTTTAGGACCTCGATCTCAACTTAGCTTGGAAAGTAAAATCCGTATTTACAAAGCAATTTTATAGCCCGTAACATCCAATATCAAGTTACTTCAAGGATACCAATCAAGCAGACTCAGAAATATTGTCAGGGCACATAGACCACAACATTTGTAAGTATATTATGTGAATAAAGAAATCAGGAAACAAACAGAAATGCACATAAACAGACTGAATTTTCATGAAAACGCTTTAGATAAAAATTTATTAGATAATCGCGCAGACATTGACGATTGAAGTGGTTTCATATAATAGATCTTGGATAATGGTTTAGCTCATTGGAGTCCAGGATATCATATTATTTTTTAAGATGTTATAAAATTAGTTGAATGTCCTCTGGACAGATTGAAAAAAAAAAATAAAAACAAAAAAAATTGTATATAATAGTTCTTGGAACATTCAACAAACCTTAATATAAATAGTTTTGAATACATCGTCCGGATTGCACCCATGCAAGCAATTCAAAATATGTCGCTTAGTAATAATACAAAATTGGTTTACTTACGCTTAATAAAGCCAAAATTTTCATTCTTTGAAGTAATTTGTAGTTTAAATCAGCTTATCCGTGCACTTCATTTGCATGGAAAGCTGCCCATTTTCCGCACGCTCTCATACATTCATATACGAGGGAAGCATGAATAGTTCGAAGATTATCATTGGCATTTTCTAACCCAGTGGCAGTTAATATATACAGCACCGAATTTCGTCTGTTTTGGAAAAATGAATAAAGTTTAATTCGGTTCGACCTGTAGCTGGTGAAAAGAATCTCGATATCTGCAGAAAATTTAATACAAGATAAAAATTAGCGCTTTAGTAAGAACATTTCAAAATCCATTTTCCCATATCTTTCTTTTACTATTATTATTTACTATTATCTTAAGCTACACATAAAAGTACAACTTTTGTTCCCTTTTTTGGTAACAACCCCATACATTTTGGAGCGTCTATTATTATTATTAAGCCCTGCTCGACGTCGGTGATTTCGAGCTGCCTCTATACTGGGCACAGGCTATCTATAAGTAGTTTCCATTGTCGTCTATTCGCCGCGACTTCACGAAGCTCGCTAATGTTTCTGGTATTTCTAAACCTGTTTCTTTCCGTAGCAAGCTGTGTATTAAGTTCATTTAAAGTTGAGCGCCTCCATGTTGTCTTTGGGCGACCTCTTCGTCGTCTTCCTTGAGGGTTGCACTGTAATGCCAGGTTAGCAATATCCTCTCGAAGTTTACGCAGAGTGTAGCCAATCCATCCGAATTTGCGTCTTCTAATTTCAATGTTAATATCTGGGATATTCGTTATAATTCGTAGCTCGTCATTGGATATGCGGTTAGCCCAGAAGATTCTTAGATTTCTGGGAAGACATCGATTAACGAAACCACGCAACTTTTGTTGTAGCTGCTCAGTTACGAACCACGTTTCGCAGCCATATAATAGTACCGATAGTACGCAAGATTTGAAGATCGAAATTTTAGTTTTGGCGCTGTAGCAACATGAGGCCCATATTTTGCTCAGACGCGTAAAAGCACCAATAGGCTTTTTAGTTCTTGTGTCTAGTATATCTTTTTCAGCACCTCTTCTTGGTGTCAAAATGCTTCCGAGATATTAAAAAGATCCTACTCGTTCTATAGGTTGGCCGTTTAGTTTAAAAGGTTCGTTTGATGTAACACTGATTCGCATTTCCTTTGTTTTTTCAACATTGATACGTAAGCCGACCTTAGAGGATTCATATGCCAGATCGGTATTCAATTATGTCTATTATGGAACTAGATAACTCTTCTATGAGAGTCACTGAATATTAATTTTTTTTTTTTTTTGAACACAAGCCGAAAAATTTGAGGATTGCGGAAATAAGCGTCCCTATGCCGCTTGCCAGGCCAATTACGTTTCAGCCTGCCCTCGTATGTAGAATGTGTGGGTTTCTGAACATTCGTTGCTACTGTCTATGACTAAATTCTGCCATTTTATATTAAACGTGCCCTGGTTGCACAACTTTCGCTTGCTTCAAAGATCCGCCCCTGCGCGCATTCATTGCCTGGCTTCCCATATTACGCCCACTATGCTACCCAAATTTCTGCGCTGCTCCTGCTGCTGCATGTTGAAATAATTATGCGTGTGCATTCCGTGGCCACACCAAAATGAGCTGCGATTTATGAATGCCGTGTAGCACACAGATACACGCACACAGATACACCCTGCTGCAATCCGGGCCCAAAACCATTGCAAGCCCTTATCGGTGAGAGTTGGGCCGGTGTTGGGGCAAAGGGGCACGTTCAATGTGTGTACGACAAGCGCAGACATTATAATTATTAATAAATGCAACAACAACGGCAGCAACAACAACATTACGGACAGAGGCAAGGACAACTATTTACGGCATGTCCGGGCTATGCAAACGTGCGAAAATGGAATTAATATGTAGCACCCAAGCAGCTCCCGGACCAGATATGGCAACCAAACTGTTGGACGCGTGAGAGAGAGGAATACGGAGACGGAGATGCAGGGACCAAAAGCGCTGCTACTGACATGACCAACAAGCATTGCAAACGTAGTCAGTAAAGGACACGGTACGAATTGGTCGGGATGAAGGGAGAACCCCAGGTGGGCCATATTTCAACCATTAAATACGCTAGGTATACTACATTCGTATATACTATGGAAAATTCGTATTTTAAGCAATATGAAAATCTATATCTTAAATAACATACGGTTATTAAAAATTTTGAGACGTTAAACATGATTTTTCATAAAACCCAGTCGGAATATTTTATTTTAAAAGCAATCAGACTAAAAAATTTCATATCAAATGAGAGGACTTCGGATTTCGCACATTCGCATTTTGCAAAGTACACATATATAGAATATGGAAATCGGAAAGTGTTATGTTTATGAAAAGAATTATGTAATTTTCAACAATTTTTAACAAGCCCCTTTTTTACCCTTTCTGCTATTTTTAAACGTTATAAAACTACTGAATGGAAATTAAGAAAAATACTTAATTGGGGTGTTCACTTTGTCTGGCATAAATGCAAAATAGAAAAAGTGGTAAGTGTCCAACAACAATTTACACTAAAGAAAAGAGGCATTTACGCCCAACTTCGAACCCTACTATGCAAAGTCAGGCATTCTTACAAAAAAGTTTTGTAAAAAGCTTCAAAATTTACTAGGGTGCTGTGGTTAGAGATCTAAACAGCTGTGCTTCCAATTGGGTTTCTTTTCACACTCGTTAATCGGGCATATTTGACCGAACACACCAAATATAATTAATGTACAATGCAAAATATTCAATGCAAAAAAAAAAAACAATTGCATAATGAAAAAACATATTGACAATAATAATATATTTTATTTTTTATTGGTGCGCAACTAAGTTTTCTTTGTTTTTTTGATGAAAATGTAACTTTTTTGTAAAAGAAATGGTTACCGATGACTCATTCAAAGTATTGCCCATCGCTAGCTACAACTTTTTCCCATCTTTCTGGTAGAGTTCGAATACCTCGACGGTAGAAGTGTTCGTCCTTTGAGGCTATCCACGAATCCACACGTTTTGCGATATCTTCATATGAGTGGAACTGCTGATCAGCCAGACCAAGTGCCATCGAGCGGAACCAGTAATAATCGAACGGCGCAATATCTGGGGAATACAGCGGGTGGGGTAGGACTTCCCATTTGAGCGTTCCCAAGTAGGTTTTACCAGGATTGGCAATGTGAGGCCGAGCGTTGTCATGCAGTAAAATCACTTATTCGTGCCTCTGGCCGTTTTTCCCGCAGTGCTCGGCTCAATCGCATCAATTGAGTTCGATACCGTTCCCCAGTGATGGTTTCGCCTTGTTTAAACAGCTCATAATAAACAACACCGACCTGGTCCCACCAAATGCACAGCATAACCTTCGCAGCGTGAATATTCGGCCGAGCCAGTGACGTGGAAGCATGACCGGGTTGTCCCCAAGATTTTTTCCTCTTTGGTTTGCTGTAATGAATCCATTTTTCATCGCTGGAGCAGTTGTTCACAGGCAAAAAAACGACGCTCAACGTCCCTTGGTTTCAAATCATAAGGAACCCAAGTTCCTTGCTTTTGAATCATTCCCAACGCATGCAATCGCTTGGAAATGGCTTGGCGGGTAACTCCTAATGCTGAAGCAAGCTCTTCTTGCGTTTGGCACGAATCCTCATCGAGCAATGCCTCCAATTCAGCGTCTTCGAAGGTTTTGGGTCTTCCTTTACGTGGACGGTCGTCAACATCGAAATCACCGTCTTTGAAGCGACGGAACCAATCACGGCACGTTGTTTCGCTTAGAGCAGCATTTCCGTACACTTTTTGGAGCTCTCGATGGGCTTCAGCTGCCGTTTTTTTCGAACAGAACAAGAAAATCAACACTTCCCGCTAATGACGATTTTTTGGCACAAAACTAGACATTTTCACACAACCACAAGTAAATAATGCAAAAAGAAATTCACTAATGTGCCATAGCAGTTTGCTTACCATATGCCTAAGCTTCGTTTATAAAGTTTTGGGTATGTCAAAATCGACCAGAACTTTCTGCTAAAGCCATCTATTGACAAACAGCGAGAACTTAGTTGCGCACCTAATATTTTATTTGCAAAAAATTTTGAAAAACACATGCATTTTTTTGAATTGCAATTTTCCTATTTTGGGATCGCCAACCCAGCCAGAGATGTAATAATATAGGGTTTTCCAATAAGAGGTGTTATTTTGAATCACCCGGTATTTCGGTAGCTGTCACTTTTGAAGCTTTTATTCTTTGACATTTGACAAGTAGAAACTACGCCATTACTAAAAATGGAACGGTACACGCTTCAACAACGTATTGAAATTATTAAAATTCACTACAAAAATGGTGAAAATCTTCCATCGAAAAATCATCTTGACTGATGAGGCCCATTGCCACCTCGGTGGCTACGTCAACAAGCAAAATTGTCGCATGTGGGGCTCGGAAAACCCAAGAGTTATTGTTGAGAAGCCTCTCCATCCTCAACGTGTGACTGTTTGGTGCGGTTTATGGTCCGGCGGGGTCATTGGACCTATCGAGGGCATTGGGGTGCCACTTTGCGATTTGGTTATGGAAAATTTCATGAAAAGGATATGGTCCTGTAGGCGTGGTCGTGGTGGCCATTTGGCTGATGTTGTTTTTCATTATTAAAGGCATACTTTCCTCTTTATTATGAAATAAACATCCCATCATTTATCTCAAAAAATGGAATTTGAATACCAAAATAACACCTGTTATTGGAAAACCCTATAGTATTTACCTGTAGGGTATACTTAATAGTTTTGTGCAATGTATGTAAAAGACTGAATTTTAATATATTTTTGTGTATCGAAAAAATAGCTGGGACTAGTATGAGAGTGATTTCTTTTATTTGCTTTTTTAAATTGGACTTCATCTCCGATAAATTGGCATCTTCTCGCACTGTGCGCCGGAGCAAAACGAAAGAAAGAAATCAAAATTGAGGCAATAGAAATTTCAAAAAAAAAAAAAAAATATATTGGAACTCCGTCAAGATGATAAAAATAAACTTCAAATATATTGATTGTTTTTAGGGAAGGCAAGGTCCGTTCCTAAGGGTTCTTTAACCTTCTTATACCAGGGTGCCATGGAACGCAAAAAAATGAGTCCAGATACTGAAAGTATAGGTTCTACCAAGCAGGATGTTAGTAGAGCCGTTGCATCTATTGATAGAGATTATTCCAAGATGCAAAGTGTGATTGGTTGTCAAAGTAGAGAGACATGAAGCTGTCAACTATTGGTTTGGTTTGATCAAAGAATCGGAGCATGAATCCTAAATGGCTATTACGGCATGAAAAGAAATCGTATCCTTATATTGTATGTATCGTATCGTAACCCGGTTACTGTTTGTTATGGCCAGTTATGGTAAAAAAGAAGAAGTCCATGTTTATTATTATTATAGGTGATAATGAAGGATGTGGCCGTCGGTAGCGTAGAGGAAGCGAACTCGCTTTACAAACCGATGGTCGGTGGTTCGATTCCCCGCAGAAACACTGATGCATTTGTCTAGCACTGGCATCACTTCATCAAAGACGCTATTTGCCCAAGTAAATGGGGAGCAGCTTCAATACAAAAATTTCATGTCATATTAAAATGAGCTGTAGGTCAACATTTTTTCAAAAAACTTCAACAAAAGACAGCCAAAAGTGAACTGACATTTTTCAAATATGTCCCAATATATCCCAATCCTGATATGAAATTGATTTAATTAAATAAATTAGCCTCAAGTGAGCCACAGCTGGGGATGCAAATGTACATGCCTCTATAAATGGAGTAAGTGCAGCGCTTAATGAGGACAGGCAAATTGCATTTTGCACATTTTGTATGAAAGTGCAGTTGGTCCCGGTCCGGATGCTAATCCTGGCTACGAGCATGTGTGGCATGAAAGTTCATTAGACAGCGTTGCAACTACAAAAGAGCAGCCAAGGTCGAAGAACACACACACACACACACACACACGTATGCCCAGAAATGTCAAGCAGTTTGTTGTACATGACAGAGGTGGAAGGGGTAGGAAGGGTAAGGCTGCTTGGGGGGTAGTGGCAAGGACGCAGGGAGACGCTACGCCTACTTCGGCAGCTTTTGCTGTTGTCACGCACTTGGCCACATTGTCGGTTGAATTTTTGGTCAAGTGGTCAAGTGTTGTCGGCCAGTGTTTGCACATGGCCAATAGCAGCCGCACTTTGTTACACTTTTTGAAAGGCGTTCCAGTATAGTTCCTCTATAGGGTCAGGACCGCTGCTCCTGCTATTGCTTCCAGCTAACAGCACAGAGGAGCCTTTGTTGTTGTTGGCTTGCATTTTGCGGGTTTGCACTTGTGGCCAACATTTTGGCCAGACAGCTTGAGCTTTGTCTATTTAGACATGGCCACGACATGTTGATTGAGTCGCCTCAACTGGCCTGAGCTGGTACAGAGACGCCTCATCCGTTGCCGTTGCCTACTTGTATGCAACAGCATTTTTGAGGCTTTATTGGACTCCGCTGGTGCTCGTAATGGTGGTGGTGGTGGTGCTGGTGCTCTGATATCATGCTGTTGATTGAGTTGCACAGATTTAACGTATCCAAAACAGCCTCAACTTGTTGTGGCCTAATTTGGTGTTTAAACTGTTGACCAGAGCACACAAACACACACACACACACACACAACACGCACACTCTGGCTCACAAATATATAAACACATTTACAGCAATTTGTACAAATTTGTTCGGGCTCATAAAAATGCTTCGTGAGCAAAGGTTTCCAAAATGAAAAGAAACTCAAGAAAAACCCGCGCACAACACATGTCGGTCAGTTTCACAAGATGCCCCCGAGGTGCCCCTGAGAACAAATTAATTGAAAAATGGTCTAAATGGTCTCGGCCGCACACTGAGAAAATGTTTAAGAAAATGAAGCCATTTGATTGACTCCCTTTGTGGCTGCCTAATTAAAATATGCACACAGATACTCATACACATACACACACACAGCTCCATGGAAACGTTTAATTTTTTTTATGATATGATGATCATTTTCCATGGTAGGCGCAACCAAATTTTAACTTATGCGACAGTTTTATTGTGAGACAAGTTCAAGAGGGAAAAGAAAAAAATTGTGGGACGACTACAACAGGGACGTACCGACTATGATATACCTCGTAATGCTAACTATATGCCCCCAGCGTGGGTTACATATCAAATTAAGTGGATCTAGTTTGTTTTTTAATTAAATAAATTAGAAGATCGAAGCAACTTGCAGGAGAAAAGGAATTTTCCAAATTCACTTACGAGGAAATGGCTACGATCTCGTTCTCTGGCATACCGACTACCCGACGGACAGACGTGGTTATACTCTTTATAGGGTTGTAGATATCTAAATAAACCCGTTACCCATATGTTCCTTTAAGACGGGTATATTTTAGAATTAGAAAAAAATTACAAATTTTCAGGTAGCCTGTACCATAAGCCAACTTTTAATCTGCATAGTTATACTTTGCATATAAAAAAACTTAAAATAAAACATAAAAAAAATTTCCTCGAATGGAAATCGAATTTGGGTTCCTAAGACTAACACTTTACTTACTTATGTAGCCGTAGTTATTATTTTTCCAACGAAGGTTATTAATCGAACAATTTCTTTAAGGGCTTATATACTAAGTTGGGGCTCGAAAAATCAAAACATTTTTTTTGCATATTCTGAAAGTACATACTTTCGAAATATCTCCGCAAAATTTCTTCCAGGTCGGATCACTGGTTTTCAAATTACAGCCGTTTGCAGCACGCTGGTCCTATCCTTAGGTGCGGTGAACGGGATATCTCAAAAACGTTTCAACCGATTTTAAAATTTTTTTGTTAAAATATTCGTATTTACGATCTCATGTTCTTGAACGATAATTTTTGTAGGAAACCGAATCTTTTAAGTACACCAGAATACTTTTTTCTTAAATAATTTTTTTGATTGACGACCGCTCAACGGCTCGCCTTGGAGAACGTTCACCGCAAGCTTCTGCAAAAAAAAAGCGCTGAGGGGCATGGGCCATAACTCCGACAATTTAAAATTTTTTTTTGAAATTCCAAGTGTTTTTATTTCTTCGATAGTAAGTACTACTAGAACATTGTGTTTTGCTTTTTCCAATAAAATTTGCATAAAACCCTTTTAAAAAATCACGAACCCTTTAATTCCACTTGATCTTGCTAAAAGTACAAGGAGTGCAAATATGAAGCTTGGTTGTCCGATCGCTTATAATCTCTAAGATCTAGGCCAAAAGTTTGTTTTCTTCTCCTTGCCGCATCTCAGGCTTCTTGTCTATACATACAAACATTTTCACAAAGCTAAGATACCCATAGGATACTATGTACCTGGTGTATACACCATACATATTTACATATACTTATATGTAAAGAGTATAGTACTGTAAAAGTCTCTCAATGAAAAAAACAGAAAACATTTTTTTAACATAATTGCAATTTTATGTTAAGCAGTTTAACACTTTTCCGCCGCAGCAGTCAAACTATAAGCTAATTCCATGGCATTTCATTTTTTCACATGAAAATTCTTTTTTAGAAAACAATTTAATATATTCTACATGTGTTTGTCATTGTACATGCACTAGTATGTATAAACAAATGTTGTGCTACAATAAAATGCGCCATTTTATTATTTACAATTTCCGCAAAAAAAAAAAACGACGAAAAACAAAAAAAAAAATGTGCAGCAATTTTTTTAACTATTCCCAGAAACATTTTCAAGCAAATTCAAATACAGATCAACTAAATCTTTTTTTTTAAACCATTCAAGCCATAAAATTGAAAATGCGTACACTTTTTTAACCCTTTGTCATACCACTATGTCCTTCGTGGTCTATTTCTTCTAATTTGCTCAACGGTCTCAGTACACTTAGTTTATGGCTTTATTGCTTTACGAGCGCATCAAATGTGTTAAAAAAAAAGGACACACAATTTTTGAGCATTTTTTTACAGCTCACTGGGCTATTTTTTAACCCCTTCAACCCTTGAGTTGCTTGCTCTATAAATACAATTTGCAATTGTGTAGTAAGGGGTTAAGGTTTCACTTGGACCCGCCTAGAAACTACTACCAGGAAATGCGTTTTGTGACTTGGGTTTGTTTTTTGTCGAAACAATTTTTTTTTCTTTACATTATTATATTTGGTGACTTGCCGTGTTCTGCGAATTTAATAGACTATTTAGGTTTGTAGATTTCTAGTGCAGCGCAAAAATTTGGTCTTTACTTGGAATGCTAGAAACTAAGTTCTTTTTAATGCCAACATGTTTAACACTTTCCATGCGTTTTGACTTTGGGTTTGACTTTATGGCCAGTAGCTAAGTGCAGACAGTTCGGATTGTTGTCAAGGTTGGCCCGAAATGCGTTGGTGGGTTTTTAAAAATAGGAGCAAAACCTATTCTTTAATATTTCTTTTAAAATTTTAAAACATCGAAATATTAAAAATTATGTTTTTTATCCTTAATTTTATCACAAAATCAGACTCAATGCATAAGAACTTCTGAAGGCACACCCTGGAAATGTGGCTCTGACTCCGTTCCACCTACTGTAGTCATTTCGAGACAAAGCCACTGCACTGTCTTCATTTTCAAACGGCGAATTAAAAAAAAACGCTCTACTAATATAGTTCGCCCGTAGGAGAATTTGAGATGTAAACCGGCATAAAATCCAAAAATTTATGTAAAACACAAATTCTACAAATATACACCCCAGTGAGAATAAAAATCTTTATCGAGTTTTTTGGCAACCCTGTAAATATTTCACGCTCATGAAGTCGGCTTATGAATGACACTGAATGTTATTCGATTACGTGACGTCACAGCATATGGACGCTTCCCAGAAAATCGTTACTACGGGGCACAGCTTTAAAGTTGTAAAAACTATATATATTTGTTAATGGAATAATGGGCTATAATATATTAAACCGTCAAAATGTATAAAGAGTGAAGATTTTCGGTGATGCATTTTATGAATGGTAGGAACCTCAAAATTTTATTTTTGTTCTGAAAAGAGTCTATTTTTAGATAATCTAAACATTGGAACATAAAATCAATTAAAGATATATATTTTTGAGTTGTCCAGTATTTTGTTTATTTGGTTGTAATATTTAACAAAGGTCATTGAGCTTTATGGAGTATTACGCTCGACCCTTGCAAGCAACTAACAAGGTTAAGTTCTTAGCAAATGTATATTAAATTGGTGATTATCAGTCAGGTATGAGTTTAGACAAGCAGAGCTGTTGGATCTCTGGATGAAGGCACTGGCGAGGGTATATCTTCCGAAAAATTCTATCTCTAAAATCAATATGCCAGCCCAAGATTGCTAGGCCAGAGCCAAGACAGCGATATATTTCCCAGCAACGAGAAATTACAGGAGGTTAAAGTGCAATGTCGGCCACTACTGCAATAGTTATTGGATCATACTTATATTGATCGTCAATCACATTCAGTCGAGTTACAGATAGATTCGTAGCCCAATTCATGAATTCCTACAATGATCGAGTTGAGGCAGTCCAGCTTTAACCACTTCTTTTGAATGACCTCAGCTGGTACTGCTTTGAGCACAATGGAGTTCATGACATGGCTTACACTAATTTTCAGTATCAGGCACCTATAGCTTTTACGATCTCACATACTATGCATATAATTCGGCACTACCTAAAGCACTAATTGGCAACGTTCTCTTTTTGCCAACAAGATACTCTTGCATCTTTTGCGGCAAATTTGTGCAATTTGCTTTCATCAAGGTTGAGGCGTGTCTAAAAAACAATCGTGAACCGAACCAGGGACCCCTAAAAAATAGTACTATATGCAACTTAGGTGCGCATCATTTAACTTTTGAACAACGAGCCGAGTGGATTACACACATGAGAGGGCAACGGCATACAAACAAATATCGGGCAAAGAAGTCCGACAAGTAGTAATCGAAACCCGTCAAAATGGCCAGCAAAACAATGTTCCAAGACGAGATCAACACTGAGAATAGCAACTAAGCACATTACTCTAAACATTTCGATAGCAATCTCAGGATCTTACACAACAATCCGACATGCGTACATATATGCACCTATGTACATATGTAGGTATGCACATAAACGCACATGCGCCGCACATTAGATAGAAATCAGCTGCTCAACACAATGGGCCATGACCGACCGACTGTAAGATCAGCGGACCTTCAATGATCACTAGATTCATTGCCCGAGATAAACCAAGATGCATTCACTCGCTCACTCTATTTGTCTTACCAATCCATGTCTAATGCGAGCTGACAGATTATTATTAGCGTAACATTAACGCCAAATTACGTATACATTTTGCGCACTTTATCTGCGCTTAGAACCCAGCCGCCTTGGAAAGGAATCACACGTGAACATGTGTGTTGTGTTTTATCTGGGATGGATATTGTCTGATGTATATCAGTGCATTGGATTTGCTTGGATTGGGTGGGCTTAGTTGGGTTTGTTATTTGTTTGTTTTGAATAGAGGCATTAGAATAACTGTCATTATGCTTCAAAAGAATGAATTGAAAAAAACTAGAAGAAGAAATCATTCAACAAGTCTTAATTCAATTATAAGAAACTTTTTTATGTGGGCTAAGCTTATACTTTTCGGTATATCGCGTCTTAAAAGTTAGCTACCTCATGTTAAATGAGAAAACTTGAATGGGCTTATTTGGGTATGCCGGGAAGACGGACTTAATAACAATTTCAAAAAATAATCTTTACTAAACTAAACGAAATGTTCTTCCGAGAGGGGAGTCTTCAGACTTAGTTGCTAAGAATCAAATTCCACCCACCAAACATAGTTGAAATTTCTGATGGCTTTGATCGTGGTATGAGATTTTCAAATTCCATTCTCTATTCGAACAATTAAATTAAAAATTAAAATTGGTATTAAATTTAAAAAATAAACTGTTTGTTGTGCGGGAAAGAATGAATGCTTTTAATATACGAAATACGAAAAGGTTTCTACTAAACTTTTATTTATATACAGTTACAGAATTGCTGCGCGAATCGCGGTAATCGTGGACGGGTCACAGGTTGCGGATAGTGAAATGCCTTTAGATCTAAAGGCTAGCTGCGAATGACCAATAAGCAGTCCCGGATTGCGCCGATTTCCTCATAAATCCTGAGTGTCTTTGATCCTTCTAGCGACATGGCAGTTGTTTTCGCGCTATCAATGCATAGTTGACCCTTACATGCCAAAAAAGAGTTGTTTTTTAAAATCTACATATCTACATATCTACGGCCTCCAAACAACAACGTGGGAATGCTTTATGCGCTTATAATATTCTATCTATGCTTATGTAATCTAAACTAAACATCTAAATCGAAATTTCCTTGCAATAACCAGACATATCCGTCCACTCTGACTATTATAAAATCATTTAAGTGTTGGGGAGAACAAAGTACACAAAAAGTGCAGCTCTTCATCTTCATCACACCCCATACAATCCTGTTTTGACAGCCATGGATACCTTACTGTTTACTTACAAAAAAAAAAAGAGTCGCGAGGACGCTGCTTCTCGATGTCTGCCTGAATTAATGCATTTAAAACACATATGTATGTATTAGCAGCTTAAACATCTTCTTTAATATACATACATATAATCATTTTTTCTATTCCTGACGTATTAACGAAAACTCTCAGCAGAATACCACAAAATGTCAGAAGCAGCGCCAATCTTACTTAAACCCAAGTACTTTTGCTTCAAAATTTTGCTAATCCCTTAAGCACACAAATTAATGTTAAAGCTAATAGAGCTTATGGGCTGTACCACGCAGGGATAGACTCCCTTTTGCTGGATGTAACACCTGACGCAACTCCCACAAATGGCCAAGACCAAAAATCCAAATGCCAATAAAAGCAAAAGAATGTTTTAATATAAATAAAAAACTATTCAATTTAAAGGGAAAACCAAACAAATACTATACAATGCTTTTCAAGGGCGTAGCAAGGGTTGGCTGGGGTCTTCCTGCCCCACCCTAAAATTGTCTAATCTTCCCATAGATTTACATAGTTGTGCATACATATGTAACAAAAAAATCAAAACCTTAGCTGACCCCCCTTTGAGAGCAGTTGGCGACGACCTTGATACGTGACAATAATTAAAAGATTGTCAATGTCAACAAAATAAATGAAATCAAAACAAAATTGGAGAGAACAAAGCATGAGGTGGCCCACAACAAAACAAATCAAAGGGAAGCAGAGGCAGAGAATATAACTATGTACATATATATAGAAGAAGAAGCAACCAGCTGGTGGTGGGTGGTGGTGAGTATGGCGAGTATGGTAAGTATGAGGTGTGGTTTGGCATTAAATGCGCGCTCTCGATGTTGATTTGATTCTATTAAATGTTCTTGTTGTTGTAGCTGGCGTAAGCGTCAAGTGTGTGTGTGTGTTGTGTCTGCTTCGCGTTGTTTGCTTTGTTGTGTGCACGAGCATAAGATGCGATGATTATTGACACGAGACTCAAGCTTAAAGGTAAATACAGCGCCGCCTTGGCGTTTTCACCGCCGACCCCTAGAGTCTTGGGCTTAGCCAGAGGCATAGAGGGTGGCTTAACGCATCCGCATAGTTATACAATTTTAGTTTCATTGCTAACAATATTTGAGATTCGTTTTCGTTTTTTCCGATTGTAATCGGCAAAGTCAATAAAACTTACTGTGATGTAATTTCTTACATCAAAAACTGTCCCAGAGCTCATTTTATGCTCTATATTAAATATCTATTTGCGAACTAATTAAAAATTCACATGAAAAACATTCCACAGATCTCATCGCATTTTGCAAAACGATTATTTACTTGTTCGCATCATGTTTCAACTTTCTGCAAAGAGAGGTTTGTGGTAAATAGTAAAAAAACTGCTGGAATTTTAAAATTAAAGTGTTCATAAAGTCAGTCTTATGTATTCCGATTTTGGAGATTGTCGAATTTTTTTTTAAGTTTGGTTTAATCTTAACGTGTTTTGCGTTTAACGTGGCCTTCAAGCAAAATGGAGTAAGTTGTCCAAACAGAAACATTTACAATTCCTGAACCTATGAACCTTACCAGAATATCCATCTCTATAAGCAAAATAAATTTTGCTCAGTTGAGTCAATGCGAAAATGCATACTCTGAATGCAACTTTAAATCTAACGCCCTTAAATTCTTACAACTCCAAGTTGGTGGAATTTAAAATAACTTCAATTTGAAATTAAAAAAATTGTGGTTTTTTTTTTGGCAAATTTACATTTATTCCCGGAACATACTTAAATTTTAATCATTTGTGATGTAGTCTTAAGATAAATCGAAAATGTTTTTCAAAATATGTGAAGTAACTTTTAAAAGCATATGATAAGTACAGAAGAAAATTTGGGAAATTGGGTGGGGTCTAAAAAAAATCGATGCGGCTTTGTTGTTAGGCCTACTTGAGCTTAAATACCAAAAGACGGTTAAAAAATTTGATACGGTCGAGGAGTGCCAGGCAGTGTAATACCCTGTACCTTTTTTTTCGAAAAAGGTGAATTCCTGAATATTCCTTCTTAGAACTTTCCAGTAAGATTTTTTTTTTTGTGCAGAACGATATACATATATACCTATAACTTCCTTAAATTTCTACCTATTTTGATGATAATTGAAAGTTACGTCAAAGAAGTCATTTGAACTATAATACATGGTGTAAGTTCAGTTCATATATTAAGGAGTGTGGGAGAAAACACGTCTGATATTCAATTAAATCCATACTATATAGTTTATTGAATAAGAGTTATAAACAATTAAAATTCGTATACGTCGAATCGACTAACATGTGCACAAACGAATAAATAAATAACGTGTGGTCACTAGGGTTAAATTATATTATAGGATAGGAAAGAAAGGCAGAAGTTCTGTGAAAACGTCACCTTTTCCTTGTTTATACGGCTCTCAAGAGTCTCTAAATAACGAATTTGGTGGCTCTAGCTTGAAATAAACTGGAATTATTGTGCATTTAGTTAGGAAGTTTCTCATGCTATCTTAATAGTGCTTTTAACTGTGCGCTTGCAGCAAGAGTATCTTTTTCAAAAAATATTTCTGTCTATAGCTTCAACATGTAACATCTCTTAGATATATGATAGGTGTGTTCACACTTTAAGACTGGGGGGATAAGCATTTTCGTGTAGGGAACTTTTGTCTACCAAGATACCTTTGGTTAGTTCGGTTAAAATTTACGGAACTTATAGGTATAAATATTTTTCTGCACCAAAAAATACATAAATTCCAATTGGAAAGTTCTTAGAATGCATTCAATTTTTTCGAGAGAAAAGGTACAGGGTATTGCACTGTCGGGCATCGCCTCGACTGTATCACATTTTTAAAAATCCATCTGTGTATACGACTTTTATTTAAATTGGTTAGGAAAATCGGAAGTTATAGCCAAAAAGTCACCGAAATCGGTATTTATGTAGCTTCTTTCAAGAAATGCATTACAATTCATGCCCCTCGAAATAGGATGAACACTGTAGAAATTAAGAAAAAAGCAGGGTATTTTGCAATTTGGATGCTCCGATTGCAACCGCTTCCTGGGACTAGGCGTCAGACAAATGAAATTGTATAAAGAAATAACATTAGCAAGTCACTTGGTGATTTCACAGTTTAATGCTTCTTATTTCAACACTTCGTAATTTATATAAATCTTCCAAGAAAAAACTGCACAGACAATGAAAGTCTAGAACTTGTGCCTACACCAGAGCCGATTCGATTAAGAAAAAAAGCTAAGCTCGAAATTCAAATAAACAATTTATTAATTAATTTTTTAAAGGTGGCCAGAGTATTGAAATTGGCAAGCAAGGACGATGTTTAGACAAAATAAAAATGAGAATAGTTACCCGTATCCATCCAAAATGCACCAAGTTTTTTATACTCTGCATAATCGAAGCTAATGTTTTTGGTAAGTGTTGCATACAACTACACATATGTACATTTACATATATACGTGTATGTATATACGCTACAGTTCTACGATAGATAGCGTCCATCCCATGAAACAACAATCCAAATTCGTTGCATCATGTTTCCATCCATATGTATTTCCACAAGTGATTGTGATACACATCACATGCATTTTGCAGCGAGTACGAGAGAGCGGCGTATAATGAGAGCGTATTAGGATCTTTGTATTTATAGAATTGGGAGTAATTTTTTTTTTGGGTATGCTCTTGCAAAAATGCTTTTATTGTTATTTATACCTATAAAGGAAATATTAAGTTTGTACAAGCTAAAAATGAACATACTTACATACATATGTACATATGTACATACATATGTAATGTTTGAGTGCATGCTCAAACGAAAAACAACAACAAAATTACATTGAAAATCTGTGGGCCAACAACAAATATACGCAAGGGTTGTTTTTGTGCTCACGAGATCAGAGAACAAATAGAGTAAGAGAGAGTAAGTGAGAGAACGCGCGAAATTGTTTTTGTAATTTGCATTGGCATTGGGTGATATACAGTTAGGCTCTACGCCTAAGAGCTATTACAAAAACAAAAAGAGCCAGATGAGCAATGGGCCTGGACACCCCTGAGTTAAAGGCATGATATTCACCACCACACGTGAGGCCATCGCCAAAGCAGAGGGCCTGAACTCCTACATATTACATGATCGCGTTAAATTCATGCCTGGAAAGCATGTAGTTAAGGCGAGAGATTCATCGCTGGATATTCGAAATGCACTTGTGTCTTAACCGCTGCCTCATACCCATACGCAAGTGTATTATTGTTTTGAACTTAATGTCTGTTGTAACAATACAAAAACATACAATGTATTCTAATAAATACATAGTAGAAATAATATAATACTTTTATTTAATATGCAGTTTTGAGTGATCTGTAATTGCCCATGCATGCTATGTGTGTGGGGAAGACGTGTTCAAACACCGAACCTCACCCCATATTATTGTGGATAATTGCACAAAATTAGTGACTATTATATTATATACCTAAGTATATTAGCAATTACTGAAATAATAGTGAAAGTTCCGCTAGATAAATTCTATAAAACTTTCAAAAAACAGTTTTCTAGAATCAGCAAATACAAATTTTGCACATTAAAATGCATATTAGTGTTCATCAGCATATTGAGGAACTATGTTCCTACTTCGAATCACGGAACCTATTTAAGTATGCGCATACATATTGAATGTAGTTAGTAAGTGTCCTAATTAGGCTCCTAGTAGGAGCAAAGGACTTCATTGTATGTACAGCGTTTTTTTTTTAAGATGTTCACAACTTTGAGTTGCCAACACTGCTTTATTTGACAACCCACTTAACAGCTGATAGTTGATTTTTATTTTGACATTACATTATGGATAGACTTACACCAGAGCAACGCTTTCATATTAATGCAATAATTTTTTATAAAAAAAACTTTTCAAAATTCACAAATTTTGTTCTCAGATGAAGCCCATTTTTGGCTGAATGGGTAAATGGTAAATAAGCAGAATTGTCGCATTTGAAGTGAGGATAATCCACATTTGTCGAAACACCATTACATCCAAAATTACTGTCACTTCTACGTCGATAAGCCAGAGACAATTGAGCACCTGGAAATCAACATTCGAAGAGTTATTGGCGAAATAAGGCCGCAAGTGCAGCGGAAAGTTTGTGAAAATTGGTGTTCCAGATTGCGCCTTGTACGCGCCAGCAGTGGCCGAAATCATATTTAACCATTAATGCCATACAATTTTTTCTGCACCAAATATTAATTTTAATGACTATTTTTTTTCAAAAATAAAAAATATTAATTAATAATATTATTATATTATAATAATATTAATTAATATCAATACCCCAAAAATGAATTTTTTCATTATGAAAGCTTTTCGCTAAGTAACAGAACTTTAAGTCTTAAAGTGTCCGAATAATTTTTAACTTCACTGTATGTACAAACTTAATCGCACAAATCTATAATAATCTTAACCCTAGCCCCACTGCAGTGTATTAAAATATGAAAGCATCCACGACGATGACTTGAAGAAATTCTTTAGAGAACAAACAAAACATTGTTTTTTCTTTCTTTATTTTTTTGTTTTGCACGTTTATGATTTTTATTTATAGTTTCATATGGCTAGCTGTTGGCGGCATGCTTGCTCTCCTCAGCAGCACGATATTGGCAAAGAGTGCGAGAGCGCCAAGAAACAAGAGCACGGTGCCATTTGTTTTCATCAAGAGCGCTTCGTCACGTGGAGGCAACATTTTTGCTGTCGTTATCGTTGCTTGTTCTTTTAAAAAGTTGTTTTATTTGCGGTTACACACACACACACACATACACAGCAGCGGCACAGTGGGCAACAACGTGTTTGGTTCGGCTGGCATGTACGCCAGGCAGCGGTAACTTAAACATATTAGTTTTGCGCCAAGGTAAGCTCTGCTTAGTCGCTCGGACATGTGCGCAAAGCTGCTGCGGCTGCTCTCTCTTGAGTCGCTCAAGCGCAGCTTCGAGTATTTTGTGGTTATAATGGTAATCACAGTATTGGGGGCGTCAGTTGTTGTTGTTGTTCTTGGTGCTCTGCTTGTTCTTTGTACCGACGCTGCTGCGCTGCCCCAAGTACATAGTATACATCATTCACACACACGCACACATACGCACGTATATATGTACATATATCACTGTTGATAATCAGAGGCACGTCGCGGCATACATGAGGGCTTTGCGGCCGCAGTCGCTTTAGTTTGTTTTGTCGGCTTGTGGAACTTGCCAGCACATTATTTGTTGTTATTTATAATTTTTTATTAACGAAAAGCGGACTTTTTTTTTTTTGATTTGTCTGTTAAAATTGCAACCACTGTGTTGTCTCTTAATTTTTTTTTTACACCAAAGTCTGTCGGGCCGCAGCTGCAGCTTCTTTTTCTTGCTGCTAGTGTACATGTGCATGCATATGTTTATATGTACATACATCATCATTGTCATAGTCGCCGTGGCCGTGTTCGCTAATGTGACAGAAAGTGACAGAAAAAGCTAATTGTGATATAATTTATTTAGTATTTATTTATTTATTTGTACAAATACACACTACGTGTTGGCTAAAAGAGCGTGCATTGCAAAACGTCGACATCAAAGCGCAAATTAAGCTCTCTTTATGCCAACGCCGCTCTCTGCGGCACTTCAACGCGCGCTCTTTAGCGGCCGCCAGCCGGCATAACCTTAAGCACAGGTACAGCTACATCTACAGCTGCATCCACACTCTCAGGCCTCAGAGCATGGCCTACTCCACAAACATACTGCTGGGCATTGTGACTATACTGACCGCAGTGTTCGTCTGGTCCCGCCGCACCTATGTATATTGGCAGCGGCGGCGCATCAAGTTCGTGCAGCCCACTCATCTTCTGGGGAATTTGAAGAAGGTGCTACGGCTGGAGGAATCCTTTGCTTTACAGCTGCGCCGCTTCTATTTTGACAAGCGGTACTGCAATGAGCCTGTAGTGGGCATCTATTTGTTTCACCAGCCAGCGCTGCTCATACGCGATCTGGAGCTGGTGCGCACCGTGCTTATCGAGGACTTTGTGAGCTTCTCGAACCGCTTTGCCAAATGCGATATGCGGCATGACAAGATGGGCTCACTGAACTTGTTCTTTGCCAAGAACCACGAGTGGCGTGAGATACGCATGCGTCTCTCGCCGGCATTCACGGGCGCCAGAATCAAGCAGATGTTTTCACTTATGGAGGAGGTAAGTACATATGTACATTCATGCATGTATGAAATATTGTATTGTGTTATACATACATATGTACCTACATATTTGATTTCACGCTCTTGCCTTCTTTACAGATTGGCTGTGATTTGGAATACTATTTAAAGCGATTGACGCGCGATATGCGACGTGGCGAGGCCAAGGGTGTTATGGTCAATATCAAGGACGTCTGTGATCTCTACAATACCGACATGATAGCCAGCATTGCCTTCGGACTGCGCTCCTACAGTCTGCGCAATACGCAATCCGAAATTGGCTTGCATTGTCAGGATATATTTACGCCGAATATGCGACGAATTATAGACTTTTTTGTTATTTTCTTTTTGCCCAAGTTTGTGCCTCTGTTACGTTGCAAGCTACTAACCGAGACGCATTCTGAATTCCTAAGACGCGTCATATTGCTGGTCATCGAGGAGCGCGAACGTTCCGGTGATCTGCGTAATGATCTCATTGAAATGCTGCTTACACTCAAAAAGGAAGCTGATCTGCAGCAGGACAAAAGTCACTTTACACACCATAAGGACTTTCTGGCCGCCCAGGCAGCAGCCTTTGAGATCGCCGGCATTGAGACCTGTGCCAGTACTATGTCCTTTGCGCTCTACGAACTGTCCAAGCAACCACTCATGCAGTCACGTCTGCGACGTGAGATACGTGAAGCATTTGCAGCCAGCAATGACAAAGGCCTAACCTACGATAGCATCGTTAAAATGCGATATCTGGACATGGTACTGGATGAGACGCTACGTATGTATCCTATAGTGCCGCTGCTAGAGCGCGAGTGTACACCGGTTAACAGAAAGCGTTTTTACTCGCTGCGACCTCATGCCGAATGCTATGCACGACGCGGAATGCCTGTGTTCATCTCCAATTTGGCCATACATCATGATCCCAAGGTACGTCATAGAACTATGTTACCTTTGACAGATTAAAAAAAAAAAAACTCTTTTTGCTTGCAGTACTGGCCCGAACCAGAGCGCTTTGATCCGGAACGCTTTTCTCTCGAGAATCGTCAACATCAGACGCCTATGTCGTATTTGCCCTTTGGCGCTGGACCTCATAACTGCATTGGCATGCGCATTGCCCAGCTACAGGTTAAACTTGGACTCATATATTTCCTGCGGCAGCACCGCGTGGAATTTTGCGATAAGACTGTGGAGCGCATCACTTTTGATGTCAAAAATGCTTTGCTCTCTAGTGAGCAAAGTATTTACCTGAACGTTGTTGACTGCTGTTAAAAACAATATATACACACACACCCCACACACTTATACACTACATGAAGATATAAAAAAAGAAGCACATTAGCGATTGTAAATACTTTGAAACGTAATTATTTTTAAATTGTATTAAATTTGGCTCATTTTAATATTGAAAGTGGTTGAAAAAAAGTCTTACTTTATTAACTCATTGTTCTTGCCAACGTTATAAGTCGATATTGCAGCGATATCTTGACAGGGTATGTACATACATACATACATATATAAACGCACTTTGCTCCAACTAAGTTTATTATATACAAGTTGTCATATACAAAGGTCGTATCCATCAGATGAGCGTACAACTTCTTTCAATTTTTCCATACTATTCACAGTACATAGTATTTTTATCGACACGTGTTATTTGAAATACATTTGAACTGAATTTGTGCGCTCTTGCTCCTGATAACTTATCAGCTTGTGCTTTAAGCAGTGGCCTGATCCACTACGTCATATTTAGCACGGACCGAAAAAAAAAAAAAAAGGGTTCCCGGCAAGAGGTAATATATCTACTCAGGCAAACAATATATGAGAACACTTCACGGCTATTAAGAGTTCCGACTGAGTCATCGCAACTCGGCAAAAGCTTTGGCTGTTGCTCATTTAAAAATAGTCGACGGTGTGCCAGAAATCTCTTGCTACATATTTATTTGAACTGAATTTCAACATGTAAGCATTATTTCGATAAGACAGTCTGCAATTTCTTTCATCTAAAAATTAAGGGGGAATCGTTAAGAGATTTCTGGCACAGCACAGAGCATGACGATGGAATCATCTGTTGATTTAGTGCAGTCAGCGTTGCTTTTTAGCAGCGACGCCAGCAGCAGCAGCGCAGACTCTACTGCTGCCTATGCAAATACTCACACCCAGGGCTCAAAGGGCAGACCGCCGTCTTGTAAGAGTTAAGGCTTGAAATCGTAAAAGGGTTTTTCATGATTTCGCTGGAAAAAAATGCAATGATATTTCTCAGTTCGCCTCAACTCTTTCATTTTTGTTTTCTCAGTTTTATTAGACCGCGAAAAATCAACAGCGTTCGGGTGGTCGCTATATAGACAAGCCGCAAAGGATCTGGCATCGGGAAACTGCTAACTGGAAACTGTGCGTGCGCGAGTTGGTCGCTGAGTTTTCCAAGTTTTTCCGGCTTTGCTTGTGTGCTAAAAGGGTTTACAGCATAGTCATAAACTTACTACATAGTAGTCCAACAAATGCACTTTGTGTTTGCCAAACGACAACAAAAACAACAAGGATTTAGCGGCATGTAAATAAGTTGAGGACTTTGTTTTGCAACAGCAAATGGAAATTGTAAAATTCCACGTCAATGAAAATGTGAAAAATGAATAGCGGCAACGATTGGAATAAGAGAGAGAGTTTGTGGCTTCTTGGAATCATTTGCGCCTTCACCTCATTTACATAAACCCTAACAAATATTATCAATAAAAGTAAGGGTTAAGAGAACGCGTCTAAAAGAGAACCAGCAAACCAGCCAGCCAGCCAACCAGCTGTTGACTCTTGCCGCTCGCTCACACATGGCATTAAGGCATTAAGACTTAATTAGCCCCTTATTATTATTTATTTTTATTTTATTTTTTTTTCATTTATCGTCGTATTCGTTTTAACAATGCTTTAACTGCTCCCACGAACGCCACACACTAAGAGCGACAAAGAGCGAACCTATGCCCACGCACGTGGTGCACTTGTTCCTCAGTGCTACTCGTGCTCTCACCAGCTCTCCCGTTGACGTAGCGACGGACTTATCGCTGTCGGCCTGACAGTTGCTGTTGTTACGGTTCACCATGACCAACGCCAACAACAATTACGCCGCGGCGTTGGCAGTGACGACGACAGCAGCGACAGCGACGCTGCAGCGCGGTCAATGTTGTTGGCCAAAAAACACAATTCTATTGTCTCTTCGATTTCCTGGCTCAATGTCTCTCTGTCTTTCCGTCTGTTGGTCTTTCGGTCTGTCTGCATGTCTGTTGGGGTTTGTTTTTATTCTCTTATCAGGTTAGAGTATGTTAAGTTTGCTGTGAATTTGGTTAGAAGTCATTGATATATAGTAGAATTGAACCATGTGTGCACAAAAGGAAAATATAGACAGAAAAGGTATTTCACGACTTTGAGATACTATTTCGAATTCGGTGTTGCGAAAGGGAAAAATCGAAACAGAGCCTAGAGCTGAACTGGGTCATAGCTCTACTCCCTCTGTGTCACTGCTCAGTGTATCCAAAATTCGTCTTCTGCATAACTAACTATTACTTGCTTTCCTTACAGGTTTTCGTTTTTTTTTTTTGTTTTTGTTTGTAGCACTCACATTTCCCACATGTCGTGGCCGTGGCCAATGCTCCTGGTCTGCTTACCCCTCGACTCTTACCCACAGCCTAACCCTTAGGATAAGAGGTCCGTCCCAATGACACTTTCGGTTGCTTATGTACTACGGCTGTCGCACGTCCGTCCTCCATTGAGCCGCGTAAACGTTTTTGAATGTGTCTTGGCGGAACCATTTTAATGAGCACAAATTGCTGCAGCAAGTTCAATCCTCAATTTGGGCTATGCACATGTTAAATTGTTTTTGCCGGATAGTTAGAGATCGAAGAGCCAGAGCCAAGCGGAAGTTGCCAGTCATTGCGTCTCAACGCGTAATAAACTAATTAAAGCTGTCAATTTTTTAATAGCACAGTTGTTAAAGGGCGCTTCTAAAATGTGGTTATTAATGTGCACCTTTCCCTAGAACAACGAGCCAGTGAATATTAAATAGATTGCGCGTTTACATAATTATCCGAAGTTATCGGCTGCTGTTGTTGTTATCGTTGTGCTTTCGCTGTGTCAAAGCCTAATTTTTTGGCAGAAACACGAAAATAGTGATGCTCATCTGAAATTTGGAGCAGAGTCTTCCATTAATATCAAGAAGAACATTTGATAAGATCTACAAGACTGGACCACTCTAGGAACCATCTTTTAATAATTGTACGCAGAACTTTTTTATTTTTTAAGACATCGTAATCAAACTTATCAGCTTTTTATTTAATGTATTGTATATGATGTACGTGATCTAAGCACTACTGTGACCGAAAAATAAGGTGACATTGCTTATTTTGAAAAATCTTTATTTATTCTTCCAAATCAATTTCATCGCCTTCAAAGTAATCCCCCCTTGATACAATGCACTTATGCCAACGGATTTCCCAATCTTCGAAACAGTTGTTAAAATCGATTTCCGGGATGGCCTTCAGCTCTCTCTTCGACGCGACTTGAATCTCCTCTAGCGACTCAAACGGTGTCTCCGGAGCAGTCTTTTGAGTTTGTTGAATAGCCAGAAGTCGCACGGTGCCATATCAGGTGAATACGGTGGTTGTAGGACGATATGGGTTGAATTTCTGGCGAAATGGTCACGAAGCATCAATGCAGTGTGAGGCGTTGCATTGCCATGGTGCAAAAACCATGAGTTGTCTCGCCACAATTCCGGCCACTTTTGGCGAAAATCTTCACGGAAACGACGCATAACGCTCAAATAATATTCCTTGTTGACTGTTTGACCCGGCGGAAAGATATTCGCTCGATGGATCGGTTGTTTCGGGATCGTAAGCATAGATCCAAGTCTTATCTCTAGCTATTATTAGTGCTGGAGAAAACATCGATGTTATATCGATGCATTGATGTATCGAAGTTTAAAATATCTATATATCGATGTTGGCCAACAGAGATGTTTCTCCAGCACTTCTGCACTCGTCAAATGGGTCAAATTAAGTTTTAAATTTAAATTAAATTTTATTAAGTTTTTTGTAATGTGTCTTAGAAATAATGGAACTCCACGTTCAGTGACGCATGTGCGACATCTTAGCAAAAAGTTATTCATGGCTGCCAGAAGGGCTGCAGAGGGAATTGCCTCAATTGTCGTTCGAATGGCTTGCTTTAAATCATTCAAATTTGTTAGTTTTACTTTGTAAACTTCCTGGTTGCAATATCCCCAAAGAAAAAAATCAGTCGCAGTAAGGTCTGGAGACCTGGCGGACCAACGGAATATTGAGTTTCTTGAAATCAACTTATTGGGGAATTTTCGATGCAATTCTGTCATAACAGGCCTGGCTGTGTGAGGAGTTGCACCATCTTGTTGAAACCACACAGATTTGAAAGCGATTCTCTTTCGGCGTAGTTCTGGGTAAAAAACTCTTTCAGCATCTTTAAGTGTCGGTCTGCAGGGAGCGTAACAGTAACACCATTCTCTTCGAAAAAGTAAGGCCGGACACGGGTACACGAAGTGGATGCCATCCCGTCTTATGGAGTAGAATCACTCCATATTCGGCAAAAAATATGCCTCCTAGTCGGAGGAGTGCCGTCAAAAGTGCGCTATAGGCGCACCTCTCTTTCTCTTTGTACTAATTTTACGGAATTTTGTTCGTGATAACGCCAGACAATCAAAATTCTTGTCTCAGTGTCGCAATTATCCATTTTCATTCAATCAAAAAATCAATCTTTAAAATAAAATAAATGAAACAGATTAGATAAATAGAAAAAAAATTATTCAATTTTTTTTGGTAACGCCTTTCATCAGTCACCCTGTATGAAAACAAATAAAAAGGATGTTTTCAAGAATTTGTTTTCTAGTTGTTTAGAAAAGTTTAAAGAAGTTTTGTTCAATTTTTAAAATTGACGGTCTTAGTCAAAAAAAAAATTTATTTTTAATGTTCTTCTCCAAATGAAAACTCCTTTGTTGACGAACCATATTTGGGACTTTTAAGTAGCATGTAAAGAATTAAATCGATAGGTAATGTTTATTGAGACACCTTGCTTTTGAAAAATTCTCGTTTAAAGACATAATATAGGTTCTAGTGCTTGGATCCGTATAAAATAATAAAAATAATCTCAATAGTATGTACTTTAGCAAAATTGAAAACAAGTTTTTCTGTTAATTATATTAAAAGTGCATAAAATCCCCTAAATGCTCCCAAGAAACATACATTTTTGAAAGAAGACACTAATTTATTTCAGAATTTCAATATCGGGCAATCTATATATATGCCAGCACCAGTTTTTTCATTAACTCCATAGATCCATCAGCTGCACATGTCTTAACTCATACCTAGCTGGTAATCACCGATTTAATATACATTTGTTAAGAACTCAACCTTGTTAGTTGCTTGCAAGGGTATGCAAGTCGAGGGTAATTCTCCAGTGACGTCACGCAATTCTTTTTGAAAATAATTCTACGTTTATATTTTTATACCCCGTACCGTATGGTACAAAGGGTATATTAAGTTTGTGCAAGCCGAAAATGTATGTAACATACAGAAGGAGACGTCGGAGACCCCCCAAAGTTACCTAAAGTATGATCAGGGTGACAAGAGAAGTCGATATACCCATGTCCGTCTGACCGTCTATCTGTATGAACGCCCAGATCTCAGAGATGGTAAAAGCTAAAGCGACCAAGTTTTCAGATGAGATGCGTAATTATGTCAGGGGAGACAAGTTTATTTTATTTTTTCGATATCGGGGCTATAATATATAGCTCCCATAAGGGTGTTTCAGAAGACCTCGAAAAAAACCAAAAGTTTTAGATGGATAATTCGTTTCTTAATAAAGATATCATAACCAAATTTGACACTCGGAAGTTTTTTAGAGTATCCAAGCACTGTACGAAATTTGATCAAAATCAGTTGACTATATCATATAACTCTCATAGAACCAAACGGTCAAAAAAACGTTTTTTGTACAAAATTCGTTGTGTTTCATTTGTTTTTGAAGATATCGTAACCAAATTTGGCAGTCGGAAGTTTTTTTTCTTCCCAATCAGTGTGTCAAATTTGATCAAAATCGGTTGACTATATCATATAGCCCCCAAAGGGGTAAAAAAAATTGTTTGGTGCTAAATTCGACTGATTTCTGTTTGTTTATGAAAATTTTCCGAATAAAATATCTTTTGGAGGTCTGCAATATTTCGGACTTAATTGCAATGTGGTGTTACAGGGTATCCCAAAGTCGTCTGCGCCCGACTTTAACGTACGCCATATTTTTTCATAATAATTACTAATACATACCTCTATATTCAATCAATTATAAAAATTTTGGCATCAATCGGAAGGCAGCAACTGGGCTGTCATTAATTAGGGGACTTCATGAGCGTGATAATATTTAGAGGGTTGCCAAAAAACTAGAAAACAAGAGTTGCATTCTAATTGGGGAGTCTTTTTGTAAAATTTGTATATAATTTCAGAAATTATTTTGGTAAATTCTTTTATTTTATGCCACTGTGCATTGGGTAGCTCAGGTATGAAAGAAAAACTTAATGTTAAATGATATATTGATATGAATTAATTATTATTTAAATATGGGCAATAAAAAAAAGTAGCTGATGTTGCATTCATTTCTAATAAATACAATTTGTAAAGTACATTGAAGAGGTACGAAAATAAAATGTTAGCCCAAGTGCGGAACCAAGTGTTTGGTGTGTTTGTGCTTCAAGCAAATGTAATTCAAGTAGCCGCCTGATCATTGTCATTTATATGTGTTTATCTGTGAGATACAGATAACTAGCTGCACTTCCGTTTGCCGCCTTTTGCTGGCCTTGCAGCCCTTATAGAAGACCCTGGTCTATATGGTCTGGTCTTGTTTTGCGCTTTGCATACCTGTCGACGGATTGAGGCACGGTGTCATGCACTCTACTATCAGATTGCCAAATCACAACTAGAACAAAAAGAAATCCCCGTATTACCTCGTATTACTTGTGTGTTTTGGGAGTTACATCCCATCATCATTATCATCATCATCGTCACAAGTATCAGTAGCAGCATTACAAGGAGGGCAGCGTCCCAGAGGAAGTTCCAATTTGTTACGTCAATGAACCGTGCACCTTGGCGCATTCTCGCAACCGCTGCCGCTCTTTCCATCTCAAACTCTCACTGATTTACTCATAAAGTGCTACTTATATTGTAGTTGGGCCTGTTTTTTATGTCATTTGTTTTTTTAGGGAGAATTTTCTTTCTCTGTGTGTTTTTTTTTTTTTGTTTTTTCTTTTTGTGACTCTTGTTACTTGTTAGCGCATTGCTTTGCATTACCTTTGTGTGCATTTGCCCAACCCTGGCCAACGAGGCCTTAGCCTAGTCCTGTGGTCCTTTGTGATTTCGACGGTGTTGACTGCTGGCTGTCAACTGAAATTACGTGGTGTATTTGTGCGAATTTCAATGCTCTTTCTTTGTACCCATAGGTTCTAGGGTATTATAGATATATATATAGACATATACTCTATAAGTTTTAGTTCTCATAGGTTTGATATACATATACAAACATTCCCGTTGTTTAGTCATAAATAGATACTTATGGTAAGTAATAAATAAGTACTTTTTTTTTTTTTTGTGGGGCATACGATTACAGGGTATGCCGCTGTCGAGCATTGCCTGGAGTTTATCACATGTTTTATATCATTGCTGCTCTTGTCGTTCCTTAGTGTTCTCTGATTTTGTTTTTTTTTTTCATGTCGCTGCACACGAAACTTTATGTCCTTGTTATTATGCCATAGCTGTTGTTTTTTTTCCAGAGCCAAATTGTGTGTTTACATTAAATGTATAAATTATGCAGACAGTTTATTTTGAAGTCATAAATTCGCTTTGATTTCGCTGTTTTTTTTGAGGGACTGAGCGAGCTGAGCTATGTAAAAGTATCTCAAAGTTGCCGCACTCAAATGCATAAAGTATGTCACGCTCTAGACTACTATGACAAGCTAATGTCTCAATTGACATGGACACACACACATATACAGGCACGCATATATAAGTATCAATGTATATGTATATGCTCAATTTCACTTTGTATGCATTTTCATTGTTGGCAACAAATTTTCCACGATTTTCATGGTTGCCCATTTATCCCATAATGATTATGTCTGTTTTGGGTCATTTGCGTTTGGCATTTGCCGCACACAGCCCCGAGGGTTGCTCTCAAGCCCAACGCAGCGCCCCTTTTTCTAGAGCCTCTAGTAGCACCATGTGCATACACACATAGTTGCTACTTACTTCTATTTGGATTTTCACTACGGTCTAACCACCGAAACCTACCCTAGGCCGTGTGATAAAAACATAGCCCACGTTGACAGTTATGTGTTGATGACAATGTTGAAAAACCAGCGAATGATGAGCACAGAATATCAACACTATGCATACACTACACTGCCGTTCACTCGAATAGGTCAACACTCGAAATAAAAATTAAAAGAGCTTACCAGAGACCTTTTGGTTTCTCTAATAATAATAATTTTTTTTAACTTTAGCTAATGATTTACAGGTTCTGTACCATTTGTTACGTTTCTTTAATCGACCCTTAGCAGTTTGCCCGGTAATACTATTCGTACGTTATAAGCCAAACTTCTGCCAGCAGACAGAAGACTTTTTGTCGGAACTGTTTCGAGTTTGAAAAATTTGCTTCTAAAATATACAAATATTTCTCATGTTGTCAACAGTTAAACGGACTCTTCGGCGTGACAAGAATTTCAAAAGACGAAAAGTACAAAAAATTAGCTCAAATGGTCAACAAAGTTGGGAATAATAAGTTATTGAGACTTGTACGGAATTTTCAAGCGGGAAATAAAATAAAAATGGTCTCCAAAATCGAGGAGGGACGATCGGATAGACGGACATAGCTTAGAGGACTTTGGGTTTGCCACGCCTCCTTCAGTCTGTTACATAAACAGATCATACATTGCCCAAATCTAGTATACGCTTTGTACCACTACAGGGTACATGGAAAAACAATTAACGGATACGCAACAAAAAATTGAGGAAAAGTCTGTTTCACTTTCAAATTTAAATATGTAATTTTATCCCTTTTTTATATGATTTGAGTATGAAACAAACCGGTCTTTTACTTTTTAATTACAATCTGATCTAAAACAGTCAGTAAAAGGAAGAGCTAATCTTCATTAAGAATAGTTGCTATATACGAATTTGTAGTTATTATAATCACATAGGTTGTTAGAAGAAGAAAATGTCGAATTAAAATCTGCTTGAAAGATTAAAGACAATATCTTTGAAGTCATCCATAAGTGAGACTATTATCCCTAAAGTTGGAGACTATATTATTACTGTGGGATTATAGTCTGTCTAAGAATCAATTGCCAAATTTATCGATCCAATGGGAACCCTTTTTTGTTTTGGTGCAAGACGATATTTATACCTACCTATAAGTTCCGTACATTGGTACCGATTCTGATGAAAATCGAAAGTTCCGTCAAAGAAGCTATTTAAAGTACATGGGATAGTTTTCAAGTTGATATGTTGAGGGGTGTAGGAGAAAACACGGTAAATCGATTGCGGGGGTCGGGGGCAGCATTGATTAAACTTGAATGTGGATTTGCTTATTAGAGCCACATGAAGTCAAATATTGACGCAGCTTATACGCAAGGGGAGGTGAAATTTGTACTTTTTGACTATAGCTTTAGTTGTATTCGTTCGATTTGGATCATTTGTTAAGTTTCAGATGAAAATAATGTCTAAAAACCGCGAAAATCTGCTGACATGGTTCAACACCAGCTGGTAAAGCTTCCTATCTCTAACTCTCATAGTGTTTGAAATCTAGGTGTTCATACAGACGGACAGACGGACATGGCTCAATCGCTACCAGAGGTTATTTTGGTAAAAAGGACTTGGGGTCTGCCACGCCTTCTGTCCGTTACATACATTGCACAAATTTAGCGTGAACGTTGGGATGCTGAACGTGTACTTGGGCCAATTAAAGATGATGGGGATAGAAGTCAAAAGACAGTGCAGATGCGGACATGACAAGGGTCCATTCCCCTTAATTCAAAGGAATCTGGCTTACATAATTCAACACCAACATCGTCATTCTCGTCCTGTTCTTCATCTGTTTTGCCAACCGTATCAACATCTAAATCCAATGATTCCAAAATTTTTTCAATTAGAGCATGAAATGCGATGACAATTTATGTTTGCGATAACTTTTCATACCTTATCAGAGCATTTTTTACCAACAGGATCGCAAATAAAGTGTCCAGCACACAGTGTACTAAACGATTTTATTTTTGGCTACTTGTCCCAAGACCGCGTCTAGACGGGGTACACTTTTCCTTGGAAAATTCTTCAGTTTAAATCTATATCGAACAAAATATAATTTTTTGTAAGTCTTTACACTACTAATAATATGGAAATACGTTTTTTATTTACCTACGTAAGCAAAAAGAATTGTTTTATTTTTATTGCTTTTGATTCAGTTTTCAGAATAATTATTTTTGCTGTTTTTCACGAAATTTTAACTTTGATATACATAGGTACAGGGTATGAACCAGCTTTTGCTTCAGTGAAAAGCCTGAACTAATTTGCACCATGTACGAATAAGTAATAATCAATTAATATTTAAAAAGTTTTTTTTTTTAATTTTTAATAAAAATACATAGTTTACTGCAGATGAGAAAAAATGTGCTGAGCAACGTTTACTTTGTAATATTTAGCTACAAGATCTAAAAGTATTTTTATATCATAAAAGCATGGCATCGTCTTCGGCCAGGTGAGTGTCTGATCTCTATTTTTCTTATCGGACCTATATTATATTAGGGAAGTAGTCCGGTTGTGGTTTCAGCCAAGTCAATATTTTGCAGACATATGCATATCAATGGAAAGCTACAGACATTAGCTAACAACTGAAAAACTTGACTTGATTCCATGAAAAAGAAAAAAATAATTCAACTTTTTCTGGAGTAGTCAATTTTTAGGAAACAAAAAAATCTAACCAGTTGTGGACACTTCTGGAAAGTGCCCTTAAAATATAAAAATATGGAGTAAAACATCACTTTATCCAAAAAAAACGCAATTTATTTTGCCTTCAAAGCAGTAATGATGAAATAAAACTTAAAATAAAAATTAAAGTTTAGTTATTCATCGTCCGTATTAGTTTCGCAAGTCAGCGCATCTCAAATGCACCGGCCGGTGGAATTCGATGGAGTTTTCGGCGGTCATTTGAATGGTCAACAGCTTCTTGCAAATAATGCAAAAATCGCGAACCCCGTCCTCAGATGTTGATGATGGAGCCTTCTTTGCATTGACGGGTCTAGCCGACGGTTTCATCTTGGCACGTTTAGCTGACAGTCACTGTTCTTGCACAAGCTGCGGTTTGTTTTATTTGTGTCGCTTTAGCTCCTTTGTTAACTGCTCTGAAGGCTTCGTTGGTTTAGCTCTTTTCAAAGGACCTATTGAATCTTAAATCTAGAAGCAACTCACTGAGTCAGCTCCCGATGTCGATTGCTCGGATATGGTGGTCACTTTTTCAACGCGCCCAATGGCACACGTTAGGTACATTTACAGATAAAACCGAACAAAACACCATCTTCGGCATTCGAAATGCGCCCAGCTGCTTATTGACTTTCTTGAGGTAACGCTCTAAGCTACTCCGAGGATCGCCATATGCTTTGGCAATCGGTTTTACGGGCTCATTGTCAATTTTGCACCGTTTAACCCATTAATATCCGATACTCTTTAAAATTTTAAATCAAGGAGATTTTTTATTTTGTTAAATTATTGAAATTAATTTAAATTGGCTTAAAAGATTTTTTTTCTCTTTGGAAACGGTTTCCAGCAAAGATAGCTATGATCGAAAACGCTGAGCGCTTGTATGACATCGAAATCTGAATTATGATTATGAATATGCGATGACAATCTACTTAATGAGAACTGTTTCCAGATATAAGTCCGTATAAAATTTTTAAGTTTTTTTGTCCTATAAATTACTTCGATGAACACCTGCTATAATATTACAGCTTCTCAAGTATGTTTCCAATTTGGCAAAATTCCTCTGAAAGTATCATTATCAGAACCTTTACCTTTCTTCTTCCTGAAACGCTAACAGCCTGGTTTGCTCTCAAATAAAGTTTCGAAAACTACAATCGGTTTCTTTCCATCCAAACCCACTACCATTTTCGCTTGGTTCTCAATATAGAAACTGGCTACATTTAATGCCTGGAGTTAAAAAAGGTTGATATTTTTATGCTTTCATATGCATTTCAATGGCATAACAATCCTCTATTGAGAACATTATGTAAAAATTAAATTAATCTCGAAAGTACAGTGGTAAGGGAAAGGCTTGTAAGTTGTGGAACCTGTTCGATTTTGATGTTCCAGCAATGAAAACACCAAAATTCACCGTCTTCGAAATACGCCGTAAACAAATTTTATGTGTTCTTGATATGAACAAAATATAAAAATTGTTTTTAATCGGAAAATAAAAATGATTGCGCTCAAAAACAAACACAAACTTTTTTCAATGTATTCCAAAATGGCTTCAAAAATGTAAGTTGGGTCACTTTTTAGCTTGTAAGTTGGCACACATCTATTTTCATTTTTTCATATTGCTATGTTATTTAAATTACTTTTTAGTGAATATTTCTGCAAATTTCGGATAAATTTTTTCAATATTTTCCATAACAATTCATTTTTAGTATGGCTGCACTTTGACCGATCACAAAAACCACAATTATGACTTCTCTGGAAAGTTAAATTTTTTGTTTTTTTAAATTCAATTTAATGCTCACTTAAATTAAAAATCAATAAATTTTCATAACTTTTAGCAATCATGCGTTTTTATTTCAGTTTTCTTAAATTTTTTTTGTGGTCGTTTTCTCTTTTGAAAATTGTCTGTAAAATGCTTATTTTTATAAATTTCAAATGATTTGCTTATTGTGGATTATGGTTCTTTCTTTTCTATTTCCAACGGTATATTTTCTGCTGCCTATGTGTATTCAATGTCGAGATATAGCTAAACTAAATGTCTCAACTTACAAGCCTTTCACTTACGAAAATGATCAATTTTTTTAACCAAGCAGGACACTAATATGTTAATGACTTCGTTGTAGGCATCAAAATTAATTTTTGGACTTGACATTCTTAAAAATATACAAATCAAAATCGATTTAGGTGAAAAAAATTAAGTGTCCACAACTGGGAAATGTAGAGTTGTCAAAAAACTACCCGCAAACATTTTGATCAAACCTTTATAAAATCACAAAATATATTGAAATTCCTGCATAAATATATATTATACCAACTTTTTTGCAACTATTGACGTTAATTTATCGCAGTTTGAACAAAAACAAAAATTAGATCACTTTCGATTTTTGCACATGAAAAAATGTGATCCCCTGTAGCTGCTAAGCGCATGCGTCGTTTGCTTTGACATTAGCAATACAATATGGTGCCGACATTACGCACAAACGGCAATTTAAAGATCAGCTCCATCTCCTCACGATCAAAAGTTATGAAGGGGTGTCCACAACTGGGTAATGTCCACAACCGGACAACTTCCTCTACTTATACATTTAATTTAATTTACTTCGCCTTACTTAATTTTAAAATAACTCCCTGTACCTGTAGGTGCAAAGGGTATATAGGATTTGTATTTAACAGACGGAGGCGTGGCAGATCCCAAGTCCTTAATACAAGAATGTTTATCATAACCTCGAGTAGAGGTTGAGCCTTGTCCGTCCGTCCGTCTGAATGAACACCTAGGTCTCGGAGGCCATAGGAGCTAGAGAACCGATCTTAGAAGGAGATACACACTCCCGATCAACCAAATAGCCTTAACATGTTTTTTCTTTTACCTTTTGGTTTTCTATGTCATGAAGTAAGCTGTGGCCTCTGCCTTTTTTGATTCTAGAAAAACACACTATTCGATAAATTTAGATGATAAGAGATGCCTGCAAAAGTTTTATAGTTATGATCTAGTTTTTGCTTTGGTCATGTCATAAAAATTTGCTTTTTAGTCGATTATCCAAATAGACTCAAAGGCAGTAATTTTAGTTTACGAAAAGCTATGCGTTCGAAGTGGTTTATTTTAAAGTCAAACGCGATTTCTGTTAAATTAAACACAACAAATTTTTTCATGGAACGGTTTTCGAAATATTTCGAAAAAAACATTTTTCGAAATTAAAAAAACGTGCGTCTTTACTTAAAAGCAAATAATTCTGGTTGTACTTAACTGATTTTGATTATCATCATCATCAAACTATAGGAAAAATATGAAAAAGTAAGAAGAAAAGAAAAAGAAAAAGCACCTACTGCTTACGAAGAGCGAAGAATGGAAAAGAGACTGTTGCAAAATCGATGACCATATGACCGGTCATCATACCCGTGACGGTGGAGTAATGGTATATGGTGCCATTTCTTACTATGAAGCATTCGAACTGCAGTTCATTTTATCTAGGATGAATGCCAAGCGCTACGAGGAGCTTTGACTTTTCCGTAATGTCTATGAATCTTGTAGACAATTTGATGATATCGAATTGCTTTGTGGCCGTCGGTAGCGTAGTGGAAGCATTCGATTCCCCGCATAAGCACTGGTGCATTTGCCTAGCACTGGCATCACTAGCTCAAAGACGCTATTTGCCCAAGAAAATCTTTATTAATTCAAGACACCGCCGTTCGGATTCGGCTATAAACTGTAGGTCTGTGCATCAATACCGCTTGGAACGAAATTTCTTTCAATTACACTGGTTTACACGAAAAATGAACCTTCGTAAAAAAGTTTTTGTTAGGGTAATTTGGGTCGAGAACCACGACATTTTTTTCTTTGATGCCCAAAAACATGTTTTTGGACACTTTTTTCAGTTGTTCGTCAATATCTCGTGAACAAAATTTTGTCTCGACATGAAAGATAATTAGATCGAAAGCTATTGATGTACTCTTTTTCGACTTTGGTTGTACATGTCATATATCAATGTAAAAAACACGTGATATTGACGATGACCCTTAAATTTGTAATTTGTAAATTTTGGGGTCTTACTTTTTAACTTCAAAGTGTTTTGGCACAAAAGTTACATACTTACTATGTAAAATCTATTTATTTTTTTATCTTTAAATATCGCTAAATATTTAAAAAAAATTTGGTATTTGGGATGATTATTTTGCAAGAGTAAATTCCACGTATTGTAAATCGATGGTGTGTCAACATCAGATACTTAACTATATTATCTTAGCCAATATGTCTATGCCCGACAAATTTGAAATTAAACCTAATGTACGCTTAATTAACAAGACATTTTGAGCTTTTGTCTAAATAATCACATCTACTTGCTAGAATATTCACCATATTGGTGAATTACCTTGAATAAAATTGGAATGGCAGCAATGATTGGTAAGATCATTGTGGTGCCCAATTGGTCGTATGGCATCCAGGTCCAAAAATTCATATCATGCATATCTTCTGAAGGTAAATTTGTGGTAATCGGATAATCCGCCGTGTTATAGACGTCTTCTGTATGGTTGATATTTTTCATGACCCAATGGCGATTGCTACGCAGTGTTACCATAAGTAAGAAGCAACTTTTACATAATGACAAGACCGCGCGATAAGTTACAGAGGGGTGGTACAAATAATTTCTAGACTCACTATATATGCATGTACTATGTATCTTAAAGATACTTTTTAAGCGTCAAAATAAAAAATATTAACAAAGAGAAGGAAAAATTTCACATGCCTTAAAAAAAACAGTTTCAAGGACTTATTTCCAAACAAGCGTATATAACGTACACAAATGTACTGTATAAATATATATGGTTATGTACAACTACTATGCACCATTATGTATCATGGTTTTTTTTTCGCATTGATTTACAAGCGCATAGTTTTTGCTTTTTATGTTAACTGCCTTGGTTCGGTTTCAGTTTTGGTTTTGGTTCTCGCCACGCGCTTACAATTTGCGTAATATCTTCGTTTTCCAAGAAATTTTCATTTTTTCACGCTCGAGTTTGATGCAACTTGAGTTTTTTTTCGGTTTTTTATGATCGACTTTTTGCGCACTCCCTTTGCCCTTTGTGGCAGCCCTTTTGTTGTATTTTTTTTTTTGTTTTTTTTTGCTATTTTTTATGTTTTTATGAGGTGCATTTTTGGTTACGTTTTCTAGTTTTTTAGTTTTTGGATGCAGCTTAGTGGAACTTCTAGTTGCGTGCAGTTTTTTAAAGGACACGCGGCATTTCGGTGAATATTTTTACTTTACTTTACTAGGTATGGACTGTAGTTTTTTTTCTGTTTCTTTATGACTTATGCAATTTGAGATGTTGTTTGTATGTAAGCAGACACCCGCACAATTTTCGAAGTAATTGCCGCATTTTGTTGCATTGTGTTGAGAATTTTCAGGATATCTATTAAGGCAACGGCAGCTGTCGGCACCGTTAGCTGTTAAGTATTTCTCTTGCCAAAAACTGTGCCAAAAAGCGCATTGTCGTTACACACACACACACACACACACACACACACACACACACGCACACACATGCACATAAATACGCAGAGACTGTCATAGTGTCCTGGACACCACCCTAGCTGCTATGCTATGGCATTGGGCCACCCCAGTCAAAGGAAAAGGAGAGAGAGAGAGAGATGACAGCAGCAAGCCTAGTGCCGGCTGCTCATCCATTGACTTTGTGTCAAATTGAGTTATTCAAATGTCAGTTATGTTGCACACACACACACACACTCACACAGGGATACCTTTAGGAGTATTTTAGAGTTCAACCCCGAGGCAGATTTTGATAATGCACAATGACGACTGTTCGACATAATTCTCAATTGATATCCTGTTGCGTTGTTTTTACAAAATATTTACCTTTTTCATAATTGAAGTGTCTGAGTGCCTGACTGACTGACTGACTGACAGACTTTCTTGCAATTTTGCGCCATTTGTGTCACAGTTGTGCGTGCTGTGTCCTTGCGCGCTCCCGCTCCTGCCTTTTCACGCTTCGCTGCTTGCTGCTGCTGTTGCTGCTGGCCCCGGGCAGCAGCCTTAGTCCATCGGCCCTCCTGCTGCCCGCTTGATGCTGCTCCTGATTATGTTGTTGCACTTGCCCAACTACAAGTTGTATGTTTCTTCTCCCGTCGCTTGCATTTGTCCTCTGACCGACCCATTCACAAGAACGTGAGTATTCAAAAAAAAAAGAAAAAAAGGAAACAGACTATCCAAAAAGTGCACTAATTGTTGTCATTAAATGCATTCTCGTACCTTGTGTGTGTGGCCCTCAGTGGACTTACAACAACTTATTTAGTCATCCCAGTGAATGCTCTCTATTATCTTCCAAAAGTTGCATTGTCATCGGGCTCAAATCAATGGGCAGCACACTTGAGTTTTGGCCACAGGCGCAGCCACCTGCAAATCTTTTGCACATTTTTAGCCATGGCCACACAGCTCAGAACAAAATTGAGACATTGGCTGCTGTGGTAGAGTTACTATCTGGGTGGCAGGCACAAGGATACGACAAGTTGTCTGGTGGCTCGAGTTCGAGTTAGGCTTACTTTCTGAGCTCTATACTGCAAGATGCGAGAGCTGCTACAATTAACCGAATTTTGTTTTCTTCAAAACTGCAAACCAAGATGGTGTTTCATCCAGAGATGCCATTCTACATAATTTGGTCCTCATGTGTTTAGTCATCCTAAGTGGGAAACCAATATTTTTCTTATTCTCTATTGGCTGGCAGTTCAAAAAGAGTTTTCTTTGTAAGATCCCACCTAATTTAAGACTTCTCTGTCTGTCCATATTGTCTGTTTCTTGAAACTAACTTTACTTGCATTCAGTTTTTTGACATTTCTTTCCTAAAACAAATTTACTTTTACTTTTTTCAAATTATATAGTAGGGCTTTTTGAAAAAAATGGTTTTAATTTGCCCATACAATAAAATCTGGTACATGTTAAGGTTGGACATTGCCGACTTTGAGAAACCCTCTACAATCACATTGCTATCAAATTCAGTAGTCTATTGCTTATGTATCTACACCAAAAAACTTTTGATTTCCAAATTTGGGTACGAATGAAGATAAAACGAAAAATGAAGGAATTTTGTATGAAACTTTTTTGACCGATCGCAGTAAGATATGGTCAACTGATTTTGATGTTTGGTACAGTATTCGCCAATACAGAACAAATTCCGATCTTGCAATCTCTAAGATCTGGGCGCTTACACGAACGGACAGACAGATTGTCTTGTCCCTCTATCTCGACTACATCGACATTTCTAGTCTTCCTGATCATACCGTAGGTAACTGTGCACTATGGATTTTTTGTTATTATTGATATTTGCATCAAAATTGGGACAAAGTTACCCAAAGTATGATCCGGGTGACTAGAGAAGTCGATATACCCATTTCCGTCTGTCCGTTCGTATGAAAGCCTAGATCTCAGAGACGGTAAGAGCTAGAGTAACCTAACTTTCAGATAATATCTCTTATTATAAGTTTATGGATAATTCGGTTGTTTATGAAGATATCGTAACTTGGCACTCGGAAGCTTTTAAGAGTTCTCAAGCTCTGTATTTTTTATCAAAATCGGTTAACTGTTATCATATAGCCATAGGACGGATCGATCGAAAAAACATTTTTGGTGCAAAATTCGTACGTTTCTCGCTTGTTTATGAAAATATCGTAGCCAAATTTGACAAATAAATATCTTTTTGCAATGTGGTGGTACAGGGTATCGCAAAGTCGTCCGCGCTCGACTTTCACGTACGCCATCTTTTTTTTTTCTGCTATTTCGTTTAAAATGTTACTTATTTGACGCAGACTTTTTAATTTATGCGAAATCAATTCAAAAATTTGTTCTTCTATGTATTTTATGTCGATTTCGCACACTACGTGCTGTACAACAGCGTCTGTTGAGTGATTGTTGCTGTCCCAAACATCAAAAAGCGTTGCATTTCAGAATGCGAATTAATTTGTCAGTGCTCTACATACTTTGGTTATTAAATTAGCATTTAAACCTCTTTGTCCCGCTGTGCCATGCAATAGTTATAATCCATGAAGCAAGGTTACTTTTGTTACGACATATCTGAAATAACACATAAACAATATACAGGAAAATATGCCAAAACACAAAAAACTTTGTAGAGTGTTATTTTGTCTTTAATATTAAATACCTGGGCTAACGGTTTCCATCATAACAATTTTTATATTGCTTTTGGTTTTCACAGAGTAAGCGCATAAACTTTGTTGATTTTTCTCGCCAAAAATGCAAGCCAAAACGACTTACAATCAGCTGACTTTGACTGCACCCCAAAGAAACAGGGTTGCCCCAAAATTTAAAATCGTTTCTTTTTAACATCTAATTAAAGATTTAAATATGAAAAAACAAAAAAAAATGAAATTTGGAAAAAAAAATGTAGGTTTATGCCAAAAAAGTGGATAAATACCCCCATAGTACTGTGGAGGTCTCTCTACATATATTTTCGGCTTCCACCCTTTGTATTTCACAGGTGCTGGGTATATAAAAATAAACTTCATCTTGCTGGACCTATGAGGAATCCAAATCCCATGTTAAGTTATTCTAGCTCTTATAGTCTATAAGATATAGGCATTCATACAGGGATTTTACGATGGCATCGGTATATCTCAAATTCAGGTCAAAATAAATAACAAGTTTTAAAACTTCGTTTCTTGCGAATTTTGTTTATTTTCACCTCGTTTTTTTTTTTGTTTTGGATTTATGGGCACGCGTGGTAAAGAACTATAGTGCGCTTAACCTCTTAGGTTGGGGTACATACATATAATCATAAACATCTACTACATTTCTAACGTTTGAGCTGATTTCAAGCGATACACAGAATCCCCAATCTGAGCTGACTAGCTGTTCTATTACCAACTACTACCTGACAGATTTATTATCTTACGATTAATTCCGAAACCAAAGTGTATTGAAAAATATTAAAGTCTACGCAGCTAAGCACGACTTGGGGAACCTGGCAAATTGCCCTAACAATCATTTAGCCAGCAAGTTTCATAGTCATTGACCTTTTTGACTCTCGCTCTCTCTCATGTGCGCAACATACTCCTTTCCACGCTCTTTTGTCTTTGTGGAAATCTCTTTACATAAGTTTTCCGGGGCTTAGCTCAGAGATGCCGTCGCTCGGTTGCGCTATCTAAAAAATCAACTAGATAAATGGCTTGGCATTTACGGCGACAGACACGTGTGTGTGTGTGTGACCAGGAGAGCGCGAAAACCCTTTTGCAAGATATAAATTGGTATTATTATGTGCCTCGGATCAGTGAGAATTGATTATTGACAAAGCGAATTAAGTGACTGCGACGCCGACGGCGACAGAGAGTAACATTTTATGAGAATTATGTTTTTTTTTTCGTTTTTAGATTAAAGCGTTCTCAATGTTGTTGCCCAGGACCAAAGTGAAAGTGTGCTACAAAATGTGGAACTTAAGACTTTTGGGAACAGTGCAGACCAAGAAAACCAACCCAAAGCGAGAAGGTGAAACAAATAAACGAATCAGTTGGAGAGTTACTAAACTATGGAATACCCTGCTGCCAAAAAGTTTTATTGTGAAATCTGGGAGCAACAATTGTTATTTATTAGGCTCACGTGATTCCAACAAATATTATGGCTCTAGGTTATATAGAAATATTCCGATTATTTTAGTCTTGCGTTGAGTACAAGATTTGTCCAAAAAACATTTGTTTTCCAGAGTTAGTGTAATTCAGGATGATTTGATTCGAACGAACCTTTAAATTGTGGGATAACATCGTCATTTTGGTTGAATTTTATCCGTATGCTGATAATTGCAATCTTTTAAGGTTACAAGTTCGGCATCCTTTTGCCTAGATTAAGCGAAACGTCGAGCAGCTTTAGACTTTTTTACGGAAAAACCTCCTCCTTTCTTAATTTCTAATGATTTTGGTATGTAATATCAAACGTGATAACGTTTTTTTTTTTTCATTCGTGATGAACTTACTGGCTGCATCGAAAACCCTAGTAAAAAGTTATGGTTTGAAATTTGTGTACCCTTTACTACAGGGTATAAAGACAAAGTTTTGACTTGTGAAAATGTTGAAAAAGAAAAATTTACTTTAATTTCTTGGCGTGCATTAATAATGAGTTGTCGCCTTGATTGCTCTAGTGATGAGAAGTGGGGGTAGTGTGGAGAGAGAGGGTGGGGATAAGACTTTGCAAACACCTTCGGCTTGTTTGTTGCATAATTTATTAAGTTTCAAGTTTTAATACTTAACGCCCCGCATAATTAATTTCAATTTGACGCAGACGCCGCCTGCTGACAACGTACAGGCAGGATACATACAGGATATGGGCGGCTGGCTGCTGCCGCTGTTGATTTAATAGAATAAAGGATTAGAGCAATCACGTACGGCGGCAACGTCATAGCTAGCTGGAGCAGCTCACAGTGTCTGCAAAATCCAAATGCCAAATACTTGAAAAGGGACTGACATCTCGGGCCCAAGCAACCCACCAGTATAGAGTATGTATTTTATATACGCGTATTGTAGTATTATGTACTAGTAGTGTACTACTGTGTATGTGTAGTTGTTGTATGCAACTTACTGTCTAGGTGGCACAGTTTGTTGCCTGCCATCTAATTTCGTTTTAATCCTTTTCACAACCAAAAATTGCATGCCACTAATCCGCCAAAGACTTTTACTATGCCCTCATATAGATTGGCTGGCCACTGTCCTCCGGGCTTAGCCGTTGTTTCCATTTTGCTTGTGTATCGCTCACGGGAAACAAAGGCATCATCTATAAAATGACAATTGCAAACAACAATGACGACAATCGTGGCAAGGACAAACAGTAGTAGGCGAGTGAACGGCTCACTCCTTTCGAATCCTTTCGCCTCTAGGTCCTATTCATAATTAGTTGCAGGCAATTAACACAGCCCCCGCAGCCGCAGGCAAGGACAAGCTAACTGCAACTGTGGGCGTGTGCTAAGACCCTTAGAAACCGGGCCAGCTTCGTACCGGTCATGGCCTGGCCTGACCTGGCCGGGCCGGGCGTTACTTGCCTAGGCACGTTCTAGCGTAGTTAGCTGCGCATGCGTGTGTATTTGTAATTTGTTTATTTTGAAAACAAGCGACACCCCTTTCACTGTCAGGACTGCGATCCGCGTTTTAATCCTTTGACTTTGACATTTTTAGGCGACAATTTAGCTTGAAATTATTGTGGGTCATTTCGTTTTTCCGGAAAGTCGATTTTCGGTCAGTGCATGACCGTGGTCGTGGCTTAGTTTGGTTCCGCTCTCCAAAAATTGGTAATTAACATTTGCGCGCATCGTATTTAAGCTGGGCGGACGCCACACCCATGCTATAGGGCGTTCTACGGGGCGTTTGTTGTTTTTCATCCTTTCCCTCGAAAATAGAAGAGAGTGCCGCACATACACGCTACTATTAGTTAGGATCTAGAGGCGCGTTAGGTTAATTCGAACTTGTTTATTGGCTTTATGGGTTTTCGGGGCTGTCAAGTTTTAGTTTTAATTAGCTGACTTTGTAATGCGCCTTACGGATGTCCTAATGCCTTGTGCACCTAAATGCTTTCCCCGGGCTATGAGTTAGGGATTTAAGCCGAATGTATATGGATTTACTTAAAAACTGTTCACATTTTGTATTTACTTTGGTTTTGTAATCTCAAGTGGCTTTTTAAAGATCATCAAATGCTGCTTCTCTGAGTTATGTCCTTAAGCTGCATTGAACCAATCGAGATCGAGCTGGCTACCTACCAAGAACTCCAGCATCTTTATTCCTATAAGCCGAAGTTAAAAAATCAGAAAACGATTAAATCGTTGTCAGAGTTGGAACAAAAATATAATCAAATAATAAAAAGGATGCTGGAGTTGCATTAAAAGCACATTGCTGTCCGAAATAATATTTTAGCTGAAGGATTAAGTCAACTCGCTTCGAACGTTAAAGAAAAATATGTTCACTCCCAATGTCCACCGTTACGGCTATATGAGTCTGATTCCCCGAAGCTATACCGTTAAATACCTTTGAGTGCACCTGGATAGAAGAGTCACTCACTCACTTACTTTACGAACAATCGGCCTTCTTTTTTTATGCAGATCATTTGGCTACTATACGAGGCAAAAAGAAATCGACCACCATAAACCAGCTTTTATGTACATAATTACTTTAATGCAGCGGAGCACTTAAGTTTTGGACCTTCCATAAAGTGTAAGGAATGTAAAAATTTACAAAATTGACTTTCGTTTCTCAGAAGCTATCATTTTGCAAAATACATTTTTATGTCCCATCCCGAAGTTCAAAAAGTATTTAAATAAGTTTGTGCAATAGTATCTTACGGGCAGAACGAGGCGTGGCAGAGCCCATATGGTATATATGCAACATATATTCTTGATTAGGTTGGATTTCTTTGAGTATTAAAGCTACACCGCGTGTTTGTATTCAGAATTTTCACTAGCTCTTAATTGCACAATTCGGCTTTCCCATCTTATCATTTCGAGCCAGGACTTAAGCAACATGCAAGTATGCTTCAACTTTACTTGCCTCATTGAAGTACCAAAAACCAAAAAACCAAAACACACAAACACACTTATACACTTATAGATATGTACATGCATACATACGATATGTGGAGTGGTTTGGGCCACTCTAATGCATTAAGTCCGTACAAATCTCTCGACAAATTTGCGATAAATCCAAATAATTTGCTGAGATTTTCATTTCCCAAATGTCAAATGCACATTAGTAGCAACAACAAAAACACCCTGAAACTATTGTTCCATAGAGAGGGTAGGAGGTCGGATTGTCTCCGGACAGTTTGTTGATGGCTCGAAATCGAAATTGACACCAGCAGCCGTGCGAATTGCAAAAATTAAAAATATGACAACAACACCAACAACAACGGCAAATACTGGACAGGGGTCGCTCGTCATCGTCATCAGCAGCAGCAGCAGCAGTAACAGCAGCAGCAGGAGAATCTATTTATAAGGCAAGTACATAGGCCAGGTCAACCAAAAACTAACGTATAGTTGGGTCAAAATCTGCTGCTGCTGCGGCTGCTGCCAATATTGTCAATGCAGTTTGACAGGCTCGCACACAACTGCTGCGGGTCTCAGTCCGGGTTCCGGGTGCCGGGTCTCGGGTTCAGCCCGAAATCATTCATCTCCATGCCGCACCACCAGTCGGCCAGTCAGACAGCCAGACAGCCAGTCAACCAGTCAGCCAGTCAGCCAGTCATTCAGTCAGTGAATAATTCGGTAGCCCTGGCAAAACATATTTTGTTGACATTTTAATTAATTTGACACTCGTCGCACGCTTTGCGCATTTTCTGGGGTATTATGTGTATTTTATATGTACGAATTGGTACCGCTTGCAATCGAAAACCCCTAGATAGATTGAGGGCGAGACACGAGGAGGAGTGGCAGTATGCGAGATATGCAACATTTAATAGAAGTTAATCACAAAATTAAACGGAAATCCAACTTACTTTATGGATTGAAGCTGGTTATTATTGCATGATGATGACGATGATGATGATGATGAGCGTGGGTTGTCCATTTGACAGACAGCATGACGTATGTCTTATGATATGTAGGTATGTTTTTTTTTCAACAATTTTTTTTTTTGTTAAAGTGGTAAAGTTTTTTCTCTAACCAAGTGATGTTCGGATTGTAACCCAAATAGTATTATAATATGTAGTATATGTCTTAAATATTGATAAAATTTTCGAAATCTTGGCATATAAAATAGTTTGAGGTTAAATTTTTTGCATATTCTACTCTTCCGCCCTATTTTTCGAGAATGAGTGACACCAAAGGCTACGTTTGTAACTGAGAAAAAAAAACTTTCATATTATTATTTTTACATAAAGGAATAAAGTTTGCATATATTCATGTAAATAATGTAATGGTATCCTAATTGATAAATTGAATTAAATAAATAAAGGTACCGTCGTTTTTGCCGTGTCTGGAGTAGTGATGGCTCAATCCCAATCAATGTGATTAAACCCATAATTTTCTCTTCTTTGTTTGGGACAAATCTTTTGCCAACAAAATCTCTCTCTCTCCGACGACAACTTCTCTTACTTAAAGCAGCTTCACCACATGCTTCTCCAAACATTCGTTGTGCCTTATCTGTAGATACAAAGATCCTGTTAATGATGCTTATTTGCCACAAACCTTAGAATTTTGCTAAAATAAAATGATTTGATACTAATACGGAGTCACTAATGCTGCGATTTCATGTAGTTACCAGATGGAAGTTACAAGGATTATAATTATATCAAAATCGATATAACTTCCTTTGCTTCTAGCATCTTTGTTTCTCCAGATCTTTAAGTTCCTGAAATTCTTCCAAGAATATATTTACTTTATAGCGTCGGGGATGTATTGCCAATAATTCATTTGTATGTATTACATATATTAGCGATCCAGTGGACTTTTATTGTAATATATCCAATATCATCTTGAATACAATTTTAAAATTATATCGATTAAACTCGTCATTTTACAATTAGACCCTATGTAACGTTTTTCCACGCGAGTCTTGTTGCAAAAATTTCAGATCTTTAAATAGTACCAAAGAATATACTAGTTCTATATTCTTTGATAGTACCTATAACAAAACAAAAAAATGCTGCCATATATTTTCACTTTGGGTGTACTAAGGGAAGTATCAAGGAAGTATCCTTTGGCTGTCATAACTTTATAACTGGCTAAATCCTTTCCACTTTCTCGCTGCTGCTTTCTATTTATCTTGAGTCAAGGCTATTTAGCGACCGCTTCCTGTAAACTCATAAAACCCTTGTAACATTTTATGCAAGTTGCTATTGCAGCCCTTTCTTTATGCCACAGCAACAACAACAACATAGAGGTAACACCAAATATCCATGTTCGTGTTCCTGGTAAAAAGGGCTGACTATAGATGGCCTTATATAACGTTGCGTTTTGTTAAACAAACCATAAAATCTGCAAAAAAAAAAAGCACAACAAAAACAAAAATAATGTGCAACTCCATTAAAACGAAAATAATAAAAAAGGATGCGGCGCGGGTGTCACGTCATGCATGAGCGAATCCTTTTTCATTGTTTTTTATAATTTTCTTGATTTTTTGTTTTTGCGCGCTTGGGATTTTGCAATTTATATATACATAGTACATATATATATTTTTTTTTTTGCAAAATGTTTAACTGCCTTTGAGTTGAAGTCAACAGCGTCGTCAACAATAAAAGGCAAGTAAGTGTTCGTATTTGCGCGAAGTGCAATATACAGTCAAGCCAAAAATTATTCGCACACTATTAAAATGTAAAGTGCAAAGCGCTGTAATTAAGCAAAAATAAGTCACAATAAAAATTAGCTTATTTTGTTTATATGTTTTGAAAAAAAAAGTAAGTTCATCAAAATTTATGTTAGAAGTTATTTGTGATTGTTTATGGATAATATGTATGTACATACTCTTAACGGCTTTCTTTTAATTTTTTAATGAAATAACAATGGAACTCAAGCCCATACACTTCGAATTTTTAAATTGCTTGCATATATGCGAAAATTACTTTTTTATCCTAAAAGAAATTTGAAAGAGTCCGAATAATTTCTAGTTTCACTGTAAATATGCAAACGATTGTGTGTGTGTGTGTGTTGTATTGTTGAAGAAGTTGGCGTTTTGGCTCAGTTTTGACTTGGGTTGGTTGCTTCTTTGGTTCCTCGCTTGGTTTGGCTTCTATGGTTTGTTGAATGCGCCATAAAAATGTCAACGGAATTCGCAATCACCTTTTGTGTTGTTTGAGTGTTGCCAACATTGTTGTTGTTGGTGTTGTTGTTGCCAAGTCAAGCAGCAAGGATATGCAAACAAATGACAGCAGCAAGGACGTTGCTGACAAAGCCAAACGTGAAAATGTCAGCATAAACTTGCCTCAACGACTGTAACTCTCTCCTTCTGCATCTTCTTCTGCTTCTCTCTCTCTCTCTCACACTCTACCGCCATATCCATTAGTCAGTCTCGCTATCTCGCTTTGCTGCTGTCGCTCTTTTTTATACCCTGTGCTCCTGAAGCGCGTGGAGTGTTATAGATTTAGTCAGCTGTTTATACCAAAATAATCGGGCTAGGGAATGTTTTATCTAAATGTTAAAGTTTTGCTGTTGATTAGGCTCACATGAGTCCTCACTTGCATAAACTGGCTTACCCAAAACATTTATGGGGCTCAACGTCCCAAACGAAATATAAATATCATGCAAAGGGGTCAGTCCAAGAAATTGACACACACCGATTGGTGTGGGGACCTTACCCAATAGATTCAGCAAGGGTTTCGTCTTATAGTCTCTGAGTTTCATGTGTACATACGGCGGACAGACGGTTATGGCTCAGTCGCTAAAAGTTAGGGTTTAAGTCATCTAACTAGGTATTTAAGACTAATAAAAAGCCTATATTGACCTTATGTCGATATATTTTCACCATACGCCACTACCCCACCCCATTTAACGTGTTTTCCACCACACTTGTCAACATGTGCACTTGAAACTTACTTAGATTTTTTAACCAGACTTTTTGACTTTACTTTCAATCCACATCAAAATCGGTTTAAATTTACAGAACTAATATGTGTCGTACTGCTCCAAAACAACACATTTTTTCATTGAAAACTGCTTGTACACTGCTTAGGATCAGTTTGGAATTAATAATTTATTTTTGAGAAAAAGGCTACAGAGTATCCCATTGTCGGGCACCAAAACGATTTTACCAATTTTTTTTCTAGACTGTATCACATTTTTGACTACTTGGTGCACTGATTGACTGACTGACTAACTGGTGGAGTTACTTCACCATATGATGGGGAGGGGATCTATGGCATTGCCTGACTTCAAGCTGAAAAGGATTTTTATTTGTATTTTGTTAAGCATACCCAACAATTGCACGAAACAAGCATACGTAATCAACACACTCCCACCCACATACACAGGGGCATACACCTATGTATGTACTCAAGTTTATATAAACATGGCAGCCCTATATATAACAATGCCTCACCTCTCCGCAAAGCAGAAAAATTACATGTACGATTTGTGATTATGCGCTACACTGGTTGAGTTCATCTGGTTTCGGTGCCGGTTATATTCATTCAATTGATACGGCAACAAATCACAATATTATTTCAATTTAAAAGGATTTCCATTTTTTAGACATATTGCGTCGGCTGAAAAGTCCGTGGGATAAAATATAGGTGGCAGCCCAAACGCTGTATATCTTTTATTTTTAGATAGTACCACCTTTTAGTAGGAGTCTCGTTAATTGACTTCCTTGAAAAAGGTAAGACAGTCAATAGCGAATATTTTATTGAGATATTGGTGCCTTTTTAAAAAAGGAAATCGTAAGAAATCGGCTGCAAATGCTAAAGAAAAAGTGCTCTCTCATCGAGACAATGCACTGAATCACAAGTCATACGCACCCAACCTATTTTCCAGATTTGGCCCCCAGCAACAAATTAACCAATGTCAAAAGATTTGGTTCGAATAAGGAGGAGATTGGCGAAATGAACGCCTATTTTGAGGGTATCGAAATGTAAGAGATAAGATGTTGATGAATAAAGTCAAATTTTGTAAAAAAAAAAAAATTTGTTGTTACAGGTTGGCAAATTGACTGAGACAAAAAAAATCAAACCTTGAAATAAAATATGGTATTTTTGCTGTTTTCTTCGAACAGTTATTAATAGAGATCCCCAATGCTCCGCCCAGCCCAAAATAAGACAGTCAGGGAAATGATTATTACAAACATTAAACATTTCCCATTACTGGTATTCTGGGACGGACCTATAGACCACTAATTTTTTTTAAGTGGAAATACTAAATTTCAGAATATTTATTTATATTACCTGATGAAAAATTGGTCTGGCCCTCTATAAATTTATGCAACAAAATCTTTATATTAGGTTAGAGCGGCGTAGGCTTAAGGCAGCACACTTAGGCTTAGACTGGCCCGTTGTGAAACGGCACGGATCTTTAAACCTTTTTTTTTTCAACTTTTAACCCTTCTCCTTGAAAGAAAAACTTAGAAAGGATGGGACTGCTACGATGTAACTTGAAATCTTCCTCGAGCATGTAAACTCTAGCTCCGCTAGATTGTGCAGGAAATAATTAGATAGAAAATATTGAATAAAATATAATATATTTGCAAATAAAGCAAATTATTAAACAATAATACGATTAATAGCTTACAAATATTGCTCAAAAAATATTTTATTGAGGTGACGACCCAGCCACTTTCCCACATATTCGGCTGTATTTTCCGGTATTTCTTGATCGCGAATGTTTTGTATTGTAAAATTTTTATTTTTTTTTTTAAATTGTAAGTACAAGTCAGATGGTCAGTTCTCGAGTTACAAAATTACAAAAATATGTTCTTTTTTATATGGCTATAGTTTGGTTTAAAACAGAAATGTATCCATATGAAGCGTCCTGGTGGTATGGATTCTGAGTTGCCTAAACCATGTTTAAAATCGCGTCAAGTTCGTATGATTTCGTTTGAGGTCAAGGGTATAACGATATAATATATAATAATATTCGGTCCACGTTTTGTAGATTTAAAACTTAATCTCATCGAGTATGTCAGTAGGGTATCTAGACTGTATTGAGCATGGTGCCCGGAAGTTGACAGACAAAATAAGGTCGATGTGAAAAAAAGTTGCTTAAGTAGGCAAAGAGTCCAAATCTATATAATAAAAAGAAAGCTAAGCCTAAGGGGTTATATAGACTTATATTCCCGAAAAAAGCCTATTTTCAAGAATTTCGCTTGCAAAGTCAAGAGTTTTTAAAAGTTTTGGGCTTGGCGTATCTTATATCTTGTGAACATGATTTATGAAGAAAGCTTTTTTTTATACCCTGTACCGTATGGTACAAAGGGTTTATTGTGTTTGTGCAAGCCGAAAATGTATGTAACGTACAGAAGGAGACGTCGGAGACCCCCCAAAGTTACCTAAAGTATGATCAGTGTGACTCGAGGAGTCGATATACCCATGTCCGTCTGTCCGTCTGTCCGTATGAACGCCTAGATCTCAGAGATGGTAAGAGCTAGAGCAACCAAACTTTCAGATAAGATCCCTTGTTAATCCATAGGAGACAAGTTTATTTTATTTTTTTGATATCGGGATTACATAATATAGCTCCCATAGGGGTGTTTCAGAGGACCTCGAAAAAAAGCAAAAGTTTTAGATGGACAATTCGTTTGTTTATGAAGATATCATAACCAAATCTGGCAATCGGAAGTTTTTTAGAGATCCCCAGCACTGTAGCAAATTTTATCAAAATCGGTTGACTATATCATATAGCTCCCATAGGACCAATCGGTCAAAAAATCGTTTTTTCTACAAAATTCGTTGCGTTTCGTTTGTTTGTAAAGATATTGTTACCAAATTTGGCATTAAGAAGTTTTTTAGAGTACCCAAGCACTGTACCAAGTTTGATCAAAATCGGTTGACTATATCATATAGCTCCTATAGAAACGATCGGTCAAAAAAACGCTTTTTTTTACAAAATTCGTTGTGTTTCGTTTGGTTTTGAAGATATCGGAACCAAATTTGGCAGTCTTAAGTTTTTTATAGTTCCCAATCAGTGTACTAAATTTGATCAAAATCGGTTGACTATGTCGTATAGTCCCCATAGGACCGATCGGTCAAAAAAATTTTTTGGTGCAAAATTCGACTGATTTCTTTTTTTTTATGAAAATATCGTAACCAAATTTGCCGAATAAAATATCTTTTGGAGGTTTTAAGCAATGTGTCGGACTTAATTGCAATGTGGTGGTACAGGGTATCCCAAAGTCGTCTGCGCCCGACTTTAACGTACGCCATCTTTTTACTCATGTCCTGTTGCTGTTCCTGAATGAAGCATTTTAAATAGTTCTTATTATTAAAGACAAATGTCTGGAGTGTCAGAATGATAACAGCTCCCGGAAAAGAGTCTAATGCCATGGACAAGGTAATAAGGACCATCACTCAAAAAACATAATTTTGCTCTGATATTTTAAAAATATAAATGCTATATATAAAATTATTCGAAAAACGAAATTTGCTAAAAAGTCACACATATTTATACCTCGTAAGTAAAGGTGTATATGTATATAACATTCTATATGTAACATGGAAAAAGAGATTTCAATGACCCCTGTCCATAAGTGTTTTTGTTTGTATGAACATCAAGATCTTAGACATTAAAAGATGTAGGATAGCCAAACTCGATATTTCGACTACTTATATGTATGTGCAGGCAGGTCAAGTTTCTTGTTTTTTTATTTGCTACCCCCAAAGACTAATACTTTCTAGAACTTAGTGGTCAGACGAAAATGTTCATCATATTTTCTTTTGCTAAATTTCTTGAGTATCAATTGTTTCTGTTCAGCAAGTTTGGGATTACGAATTCTTATTGGTATGGTAAAGTTTTCAGCACTTGTAAAGAACTCGCCACAACTTCGCGATATCAACTGATTTTTAATACGGATATTTGTTGTTGTTCGCGGGTAAGAAACGATAAGCTATACTACCGTCAGCAAGTTTAAGACCAGTCTATCAAGCCCATAAACTCTATAGACGAAAGAAAACTACTCAAATAAAGAAAGAACCTTTTGTTACAATCTTAATAAGAAAGGAAAAAATTTACAAAGTCGCGGCATTTTAGCAATCAATTTTTTAATAGCTTTTCTATCAATTCTTCTTCAAGTCTTTCAGGATCTCTCGCAGTCATTTTTGTGAAGTTGGGCATTTTTTTCTCACTCGTTGATACAGGTCATCCCACAAAAGTTAGATAGGATTGAGATCAGTTGCACTGGTAGTAAACTATCTGATGGTAGTGTATGTTTTATTGCAATAAGGTCTAACAATTCTAACGATTTGGTATTGTTATAATTATAATGAAAACATTTTCTTGCTCGTCCGTCAAACAAATAGCTTTTTTTGAGTGGCTATAATAAAACCAAATTGAGATTGAAATTCGGCACAGGTATACACATCTTGTTGTGAAAGGACTTCAAAATGTTCCCCTTTGTTAGAGCCCCCAATTCGGTATGAGGACTAATAAACAACGAAAAATTAATTGGTTACAGAAGAAAACTTTGATCCACGCAGCCCATTTCCATTGAGTATATCTGGCTTTAAGGTATTCCACTGTCGGACACCGAAGCGACTTTAATGTTTTGAAAAAGTGGGTGTCCTTAGGCCTATTGAGCCATACCATGGATATTGTATTATCTATTTAGGTCACGGACTGACTTTTTAACGCAGGTTAGTGCTGGAGAAAATATCGATGATTGGAGTTTAAAATCTCTATATATCGATGTTGGCCAACAGAGATGTTTCTCCAGCACTACTAAACACCCATTTAATGAGTGCAGAAGTGCTGTAGAAACATCTCTGTTGGCCAACATCGATATATAGAGACTTTAAACTTCGATCATCGATGTTTTCTCAAGCACTAATGCAGGTTATTAAAAATTCGTCATATTTATGTACAAAACCTAGCTCGAGTTTTTGTCATCCATCAGCCGGAACAAGCAATTCCAATCCTTCCAGTTTATTATAAGCACCAAGTGTTGGCGTTTTTTTATTTTTATTATTATTTTTATTTCCATAACACTGTTGTTGTTGTCTCGTGTTACTTTGACAAATAAAATGTCAAATTATTAACACAAACTTTTTACATGTTGAGTTTTTTACAATTTTTTTCAGGGATGTTTGTGTTTTTTAATACCCTACACCCCTTGCGGCAAGGGCATACTAGACTTGTGCAGTGTTTGTCATATATGGAAAAAGGCGTGTTAGATCTTCAGTTCTTTTTTTTTGTCTGTTTAAACTTAATAAGGTGAGGAAAAAGATGAAGGAGAGATGATTTGTAATTACGATTACACTTAGCCATAAAATGTTTGGTATTTATTACCTATTTTTCGGTCGGACCAAAATCCATATTTTTTATTTTACCTAAATCTTCGCTTGTCCAAAAGGAGGAATATTTTTATTATTATATGTATTTTCTTCATTCAGGAGACTAAGTTTTATTCGAATTATCCAATTTGCATTGACATTTCATAAGTTAAAGTTAGAGGCTATATTATGGAGACTCTGTTTGGGCAAAGCACATTAAACACTGAACTAGTTTCAGAGAGGATCACCGTCTCTTACACAGATTTAGGCATAATATAATAATAATTTCAATAATTTAATATAAAATACCTAGTTCAGACAGAGAATAAGTCTTAAATTTTTTCCCTAGATAAGGTAATTAGGTCCTATCTCACTGCACTTGTACTTTGTAATATTTAACATTATGAGAAAGGTTTTTTTTTTGGGAAAAGTGGATGCAGTGTATCCAACTATTGGGTACCGCTCTGAGTGATTCCGAATTTTTTCTTTTGTTTTTGGTGTCTTTGTTGGGGTTGTAATGTAAATAATTCGCTCGGATTCTATTCGGGCGATGAAACAATGAGCATTGAATATATGTATAATATTATATGTAGTTACTCGTATATGTACATATATGTATACCTATATGTTTATGAGTGTTTTGTATATGAAAATCGCGACATGTTGGCAATAAACAGCAGGTGGTGGCATTTGGCGTTGACGAGTGGTTGGTTATTTGGTTGTCGGGTTGTTGGGTTGTTTGTCTGGTTGCCTTGCTAAATAATTTGCAATAGCAAAAAAACAAAATGTTGTAAATAAAAAAAAGTTACAGGTCTAAATGACAGGATGTCAAATGTAAATGGGCATAGGACAGTATACGGTAATAGATCATCTAGAAGAAAACAAAGCAGCGCTAAACTAAAACAACGAGTACAAAAAAGTCATATAAAAATATTGCTCTAGTTTTTTGACCAATTTTTACGCGAACCGCAAAAAGCCAAGGTTGGCCAGATAATAAACCAAAGAAGCTCGTTCAAAAAATTACTTTGAAATATTTTCCCAACAGTCTTCTAAATAAATGCCACAGCGTTTTTATGGATGCCCAAAATACAAAATAATAAAAAAAAAGACCAAAAAAATTGTAAAAGTTTTTATTGTATGTAGTTCTAGGCACTAATCTGGGCCACATGGAAGGAAGCAACAAAACGAGTCTAGAACTCAAATCTAGAACTAGAACACAGCACGTAGCTCTACATATTGGTCTCGATAATTGAGCGTTACGTAAGTTTTTAGGATCTCTCGTTTTATGACAGTTTTTTGTTCGTAAACGCTCTCATCTTACAGTTCATAGGTAATGCTGTCCTTGCTTCTTTTTTGTCTTTGTGTGCATTACTTTTGCCGTGATCGTTTTTCACAATTTGCACCTCTGCCACCTATGCCACCTTTTGTGGCATGAATGAAGGGCACAGTAGACGAGCGCAAAAAAATGCAAATTATTACGCAAGTTGTAAGTTGCCATGTTGCAGCTTCCTGGAACCCGATTCAGTTTTACTTTTGAGTTTCTTTTTTCTCGCATAATTTGTAGGTCACAATTGTTGAGTTTTTCCATAATTTATGAGTCTCAAATGACCTGCATGGTGGCTTGTTGCTGTCTACTGCACTAGATCTAAATAATTTTTATGATTTTTTTTAGCAAGCTAATAAAACACTACAGAATTTTTACTTGTGTTGAAAAATTGCTCAAAGTCCACGGTCCAGTTCAACGTAATCGAGCTAAGCGGGCGGGCGGTCTCATATGCCGTGTCCGAAACCTATTACAGAGAATCCCATTGTTATATGTTCCAAAAAAAACAAAAAAAACGAGCTCGCACAAAAAACTGCACTAAAAATTGGTCAAAAAACTGGAGCAACATGTTGTGTGTACAAGAGATTGTGTGTGTTTTTTTTTTAATTGCTTTATTTATTTTTTTAAGCCACTGATTGTTTTGGCATAGTTTTTTCCGCCGGACTTTTGTTTGGCTTTTTTGTTGTGGTTGAGGTGCAAAAAAATTGCATTTATTATATTTACTTAGGGCCCAGATGTGCGCTGATGAGAAGAGCATGGCAGGGCATGACAAATGTTTTATTGTAAAAAATAATATTGTGTATAAATTTAATTAAAAGCTAGAAAAATTAAAAAAATACATTTTAAGTAAGGTGTGTGTATTGTTTAGCAAATCATTTAAATGCCTTTCGGGAATTTTTCTATAATAATTATAGATATAAAACATTTACTGGCATGGCAGAGTTAGAATTAAGAATGCATCTACCAGTGCATAAATAGTTTCAGTTTTTTAAAACTAAACTTAGTTACTTTATGGCCAGCCTAGGAATCATCTTATATTGTTATCAACAAAATTTTAGGAAATAATCATTCATTGCTTTTAGTATGTATACTGGACTTTTTTCAAAACAAACTAAAATCTTATAGCCTGCAAAAATAAAAACTTGTCACGAATAATATGTTTCCCTCTTTTTATGAAGAATGCATGCAGGGAATAAAATTGTTGTCAACCGCTCTTGGCTGACAAAAATTCATTTAATCTGCGATGTCTAAGCCAATCTTTTGTTATCGAATAAGGAGAAACCAGAAATAATAAGAGATTTAAAAATTTATTTAAAAAAGTAAGAAAAAATATTTAAAGGTTTAATATTTGTAATATGGTAAGTAAAATTAACTTTTATACTACTTGTCCATAGATAGCAAAATAAATTTTTTTAAATATATATGGTTAGGTTAAGTTGAAGCGGCCGCTGGCTTAAACCAGCACACTTAGGCCTAGACTGGCCCGTGCGGTAAGGATCTCTGTAACTTTTACCCTTTTTCCTTTATGAAAAACTTAGAAGGAGCCCCAGCCTGTTGCTATGATGTAACCTGCAATCTTCCTCGGGCAAATAGTTTCTAGCTCTGCTAGATTGTGGAGGAAAGAGTTTCCCAAATACTTTTTCCTGCGACTGCTCAGAGCGATTCTACTTCTTCCTTATCTTTGCAGCTTCTGTAAAAGTCATTGTTCGGAACATTAAGTCTGGCTGCATGTACCCCGACAAGCCAGTGTCCGGTGATCGCTCTGACAACCGCCGAGCACTGTGATCGATTTAGTCCGCAAAGCTTGGAGGAGCATTTTGCGTCTATATTTGGCCATATTTCTACAATGAGGTGTATTGTTCCACATTCTTTGGGCATGGGAAATGAATTTTTCGCTTATTTGTAGCTTGAAAGAGGCCAACGGCATACGGATATCCTTTTTATCCGGTAAAAGGGTAGTGGTTGTGCCGAGTCTGGCCAACTCGTCTGCTATTTCGTTGCCTGTAATATTTTGATGTCCTGGCACCCAAATGAGGCTAATAACAAACTGCTTTGCCATCTCTTGAATAGATCTGCGGCAGTTGTGGACTGTCGTTGAGTTGGAGGATAGCGCTTGAAGTGATTTTATGGCTGCTTGGCTATCTGAGTATATATTTATTGCACCGGTTTCTAAGCCGGTGTGGCGTAAGCAGGTTAGAGCCTCATTAATGGCAATGATCTCTGCTTGAAAAACGCTGCAGTGGTCCGGAAGTCGGAAGGACTGCCGAATATTTAGATGTTGCGAGAAGACCCCGCCCCCAACTTGGCTGTTGAGCTTGGAGCCATTCGTAAAGAAGCTAATGCAGTCCCTTTGATCTGGTTGACTTTCCATCCACGATTCCCTAGAAGGTATAGTGGTGGTGAAAAGCGTTGAGGTATACTCTATAGGTATACAATAATCAGTAATAGACACACTTGTGCCCTCTTTTATTATAAAATACTGAATTTTCTAATGATTGGACAATTGTCTGATGGAAAAAAAACCAAAGATTTTGTATGAATTGAATGGTGGGCCATCTGTTGGTTTGGCTGTTAAACGTCAAGTTCAAAACTATTCAACTTAAGTCATGGATCGTTTAAAAACAGAAAAACGCTTAAAAGTGGTACAGGCGTACTATGAAAATGGTCGTTCTGTGAAAAGAAAACATAGTTGAGGCCAGTGTCGACCAGTCGCCGGGAACATCGACGCGCCATCGTTCGCAAGGATCGATCGGTCCTTACAAGGAACACTTTGCATGCGGATCTCCATTTACACGCTTACAAGATTCAAATTCCGCAACATTTGAAGTCTCGGGCGATTATCAGTGTCGAAGCGTCATGCGTTCAATGGATGGGAGAACAGTCAGATAAGTTTTCGTCAAAAAAAGTCATAGAAAATTTCGATGTCGCGGCAGCCATTTATGCGATATTATTTTTCATACATAAGTGAGTAGGTTCAAACGTGCATTTGGTATATACTTTTGCCTTTTGTTAGAAAATATACGAATGAAATGTAATTAAGAAACAAACCAACAGATGGCCCACCCTATACTTAAAACATAGTCGTGTAATACTTATGTTTTTAAGTCTATAAATCGGGAACTGTATGAAAATCATGAAAACCCAAAAACAGCTTACTTCAAGAATTTCAGAAATTGAAGCCAAGTAGAATTTTATTTGAAAGTTTATTTTTCAAAAACTGTCTGATTTGAACGCATTGTATTTGACAAAATATTGACCATGAAGATTTGACAATCATGGTTGGCACGCGAAAAAATCAGAATGCGTCATAGAAAGAAATCAAAAAATATGGGGTCTATTTGAAATAGACAACTGATACCTATACTATAATAAGTAAAGAGTTTCGGCTTACAAATGGTTAGGGTGATCGGGAAAGAATGTTAGAGTGTTCTCTAAAAGTTGGTTTTGGGTCAAGGACTTTGCCCAAGTTTTTAACTTTTTGTTTCCAAACTATTCTTTCATTGTTAATAGTTAAATACGTTTAAGGTAGACTCTCTTTTTTTTCTGCTGGTAAAATAAATAGCCGACAGTTTTGTGGTATTAGGAAGGATATTCCTAATGCTGAAGTAACTGTGCGAAGCTTCTAGTGCGAGTTGATAATTGTCAATGGCAATCGGAGGTTAGGATTGACGTAAATCCGGATGCTGTACATGAGTAATTATTATTTTTTTATTTATTATTTTTTCGTCTTTATTATTGAGATGTGAATATCGTAAAAGGAGGCGCAAACTGGTTCATATCTATTTTTTTTTATATCTATCTATTTTTTTTTTAATTCCTTTTTATTTATAATCTAAGATTAACTGAGCCCTTTGAATAAATAGATATATAAGCGAAAAAAGCAATCGTGTTATCAAAGTTTGAATACAAGTTTCAAATAAAATTACTGAAAAATTTATATCTTTTGCCATTTCAATCCATACTGGTTAAGTTTTCAAACTTTTTTATTATAAATATAATAAATAATAAAATATAATTTTTTTTTTTTTTCAAAAATAATTTGTAAACAGTATAATATACGATAATAACGATATACGTAAAATTTTTTTTTCCACATATAATTATATGGTATGGGTCTTGTTACATTCATCATCAGGTAGTCGTAATTTAAAAAAAAAATTAACATTTATAAATAATTACAGGTCGCAAATTGGTTTTTAATCAAAAAATTTAGATTTTTTTTTTAGATATTTCTAATTATCACACAAACTTGATTTAGGGAACAGTTCCAGTTCAACTTTGTTCCATACAAGTGTGTGTTGTTGGAAGCGATTGTTAAAAAAATTATGCACTAGAACTCATCCAATCTCTGTAATGTCACTAGTAACTATTCAGTTTCAAAAAGAGAATGAGGCTGATAAGAGTCGCAGAATATTCTAATAACAACGTCTGATACCTAATAATAGGAAAAGGCTGTTTCGATAAATTAAACATTTCTAAATAATAATACAAATAAATTACCCATAACTGTTTCCATGGAATTTTATCGGTATTCCGCGAAACTCTTATCTATAAGTCTTTGTGAATCGATCATAAAAGATTTTGAGAGGAGCATTCTTCCTTTTGACGCTTTTTCGTTTATTCAATCCAGATGGCTCTTATTTTAGGCAGAGATATAGACCAGAAAAAGTCTGAAACGATATTTTTCAACACTTGAATTATTTTGTGTATTAACCCTTATAGTTACTACCCATAAGCCTCACATCCTTACGCATATTTATTTATTATTGAATGAGATATGTGAATATAACCTTAAGTACATCAGTTCTTTGGAAGTACTTTCTAATGACATTTAGCAATTTACTTTGTCGATTTGAAGATCAATCTTCTATCGTATAAAAAAGAAAGAGTAATCTTGAGATTGTAATCATCCAGATTAATCCAAAAATCTAACTAATAGGTATTCCAAAAAAGTTCGGTTACAAATTGTCGCTACGAACGAAATCGAACCATTTCTGAAGCGAATGGTACCCGGCGATGAAAAGTGGATCACACACGACAATAATGTGCGAAAAAGATCTTCGACCAATGTGAAGCTTCGCAAACGGTAGCTAAGCCAGGATCGACCCCAAGAAAGGTAATGCTGTGTGTCTGGTGTGATTGGTTGGGAATTGTTCATTGTGAGCTTCTACAACCTGGTCAAACGATTGATTCTCTTCTTCTTCTCTACTGTCAAAAATTAACGAAATTGAAGCAAGCAATTCAGTTAAAACGGCCAGAATTGATCAACAGAAAAGATGTTGTGTTCCATCATAACAACGCCAGGCCACACACGTCCACCATATAGCACAGACCTTCCACCTTCAGATTATCATTTGTTTCGATCTCCGCAGAACTCTCTTAACCCATTTCCTTGCACCATTTTCAAAAAATTCTTATGCGCCCTGTGTGTTAGATATCGCTATGATTTTTGTTTTGTTTTAAAGTAATATCTTTGGACTTTCTTCCTCTCCAAAATCGGATATCCTGCAAAACACACACTGACACACACACTTGCGTATGTGCACACACCTTTTTTGGACAAATTTTGAACTGTACACTAAAAATGTCTGGATGTAAATTCTTTGTCTTTTCGACATCAAAATATGTTGACAAAACAGCAACGAATCATTTAAATTAGTTTATGAAGTATCCAGAAATAATTGTGCAAGTTCTAGATGAGCCTAAAATTTGTGTTGCGTTTACGCAACGCTGGCGCATTGCTCCTCAAATGCAATTCGGCATTGCCACCAGTTTTATCATTGCATTTTTATTTTTACGTTACGTTTGTAGCCAGTGAAACCCCATTAGAAATGTTTCGGATATTCTGGGACGATGAAACCACGTCACTATTGTTTCTAACTGAAAAATCTACTCTGTAATTTTCACCACCACTCGACAACAAGTGTCTTGCTTTGTCGAGATTCTTTTTCTTTCTGGCTATCACAAACTTTGTCAGATAGAGTACTTCAACCGGATTTTGGGCTTCCGGCTTTGAAAAAGAAGTTCAAGCAAGTTGGGATTTTCGTTACGCATTTATCAATTGATGAACATATTACTCCATATTTTGCCCGACATAGTTAATTAGAGCAAAGCCAATTCGCAACGTCTTTAAAATATGGTGCCTCTATTCCGATTCAGGATATATTTTCCATACGCTAGCAAAGGAAGTTCATTTGACAAAACCATTGGGTTCGGTGCGTCAATGATTCTTTCTATAATCGAATCCATGAATCGAATAATCAGAGATACCTGCGTTTGACAACTTCTTCACGTCATATTGTTAACACTGTTTGCTAAATGAAATAAAGGTTCGGGCAATCGGATCAAATGGCTAAGAAAAGCGAACTGTTAACTTGCAACAGGGAAAAATCTGAAGAACCATTCGTACCATAAATGTTTCGAAAAAACGAACTCGATATCTGTCGTGTGGCAGAACAATGCCTAGAATAATATGTGGGTACAAAAAACATATGGATTTCCTATTATTTTAATTTTTAAATGGTTCATGAAATTGCTTTCATGTGTTTTTAATAATTTCTGGTAAAATAAACCATCAAGAATGATACAATTTGATATGATACTTTAGTCATTCAAAACTATTCCATTTGTCGAGCAATACGCCAGCGTTGCGTACACGCAACATGACGTCACAGCGTTCCTAGGTGTCCGAAAATTCTAAAATTTTGCAAATAAGCTTTCTAAGGCAAATGTAATGTCTTTACATTGATTTCATTCCAATAGCATTTTTTTTTTCACGAAAACAGCGAAAATGGGTTAATGGTGTAAATTGAAATTCCGTGGAAACCAGCAAGACGCACTTGGATCAGTTTTTCGCTCAGAAAAGTTAGAAGTTCTAAACAGATGGAATAATGGCCTTGGCCCAAAAATGACAAAAGGTTATCGGTCAAGCTTGTTTCAAATACATATAGGAAAAAAGCGTTTCGGTTTTGGTCAAATTTGTAACCGAACTTTTTCAAATACCAATTGTTTATTTGTTTCAACGTTTTATTTAATATAAGGGTCATAATAGATTGTGGTTTTAAGACAAATATCTTAAGAGATTGCCATTCAATTCTTTTTCGCAAGCTTTTAAAACTTTCGATATGACTTTGCATCGATTTTGCTAAACGAATAAGAAGGAAGGTCAAGAGTGTGGCTTACTGGAAATTTAAGAACTTATGCCCTCCTCAATCTCAATTCCGTCAATATAGGGCCGCCAATATAGGGCGCAATTGAGATTGTGTATGTAAAATAAATATCAATTAAGATTTTAAAAAAATGTTTGCGTAATTTCCTGGCATGATGGAGGTTGCTTAATTTGTGTTCCACATTCAAAACTTTATTTCACATTATTTAATTATTATTTAAAGTTATTGTATTTATATGAATACTTAAGAAATATATATATATTATGAAAATAAATAAAAAATGAGGTAGGTAAGTCCTTATCATTTTTAAATATATATCCGAAACGCCATATTTTGAAGGTTAAATATAAAGCCTATTATTTTATAGAAAGTTAATATATTTGAAAAATCAAATAGCCTCGCCCCTGGTATTATTAAACTGTTTAAAAGAAAATTTATGTTACCATAATTTTTACGCATAGTACCAATAATTCTTTTTAATGGCAAACATATTTGTTTTTTTTTCTCAATATTCGTTGCTGTTGTATTTTTGCTTATTTTTATTTATTTTTTTTATTATTATTTAATGGCAATTTTAAACGACAACAGTTAATCAAGCATTTTTGTTCAAGCCAATTTTTTTTAGCGGTTACAACCTTTGACAAAGTGTATGTGTGTGTTTGTTTGTTTGTTTGTGTGTGTGAGTGAGTGTGTGTGTGTGTGTTGACCAATAACCAACCACGGTTAACCAGACAAAAGGCCACAAAAATGCCACGAAAATCCCAAACTAAAATGCACACAAACAACAACAAGAAAAATACACACACACACACACACACACACACATACTTGGGTGTCATAAGGAGCCAACGCCAAAGAGTGAGAGCGCTCTATAGAGTGTGAGCGAGAGTAAGTGAAAGAGAGCAAGTAAGCGCCAATGCGCAAGCATCCAGCTACGGCGAAGACGAGGACGAGGATGACGACGACGACGTTGGCGGCGTCCCACATAAATACTACAAGGCAATTATGCATATAAGTTGACAACTTCCATGGCATACACACACAAGAAGATGCAAGCACACAGATATACATATGTACTAACTCACCTAGAGGTATATCCATACACCCATACACACTCGCACAAACACACACACACACACACACACACACACACGCACGGGGCAATAGGAGAAGCGCCAACACTTTTCAAGTGTCAATAATGGCGCTGAAAACTCTTTAACGTTACGTTTTTCATATTCGCCACAGACGTAAACCGAACCAGAAACCCAACCCTAAACGTAAGTAAAAAATCACCCCACCCCTCGTGGAAACATGCGCGCACTCTCCCGCTGCTGCTCTCACTCTGTACTCTCTCGCTCTCTCATGCTCACTACCTTTAGCTGACTCACTATGGCCGCACATAGGGCTGGGGCAGTGGCAGTGGCAGGGGCAGGGACACCCAGATCACTCACTACTCACCAAAAAGTTACGAGGAGTTTGGCCAAAAATACAAACCAACAAACCGCGTTTTGATTTGCAACCCTTAAAAAGCTTTAAGAATCTAGAAGCCAGCAACAACAGCAACAACAACAATAGCTACAGAAAGTGGGTGTTGGTTTGCTGCCGCCGCCAAACTAGTTTTGTGGCAGCGACAGCAGCCGCAGCAGCTGCCACAGTCGCTGCTCCTGGCACAACGTGGCACAACCCCTTGCAGCAAACCCGTTAGCTTTTGCCGCTGCTTTCACACACGCACACAAAAACACTCACACACAAAATGGGGGGTGGATAGGCGGCAACAGCAGCAGTGGCATATTAAAATGTTGCAAGAAGCAAGCAGAAGAGGAATTAAAAAAAAAAAAATTGCGAAAATATAAAAACTGCAGATTTCCAAGATTGTACGTGTAACACGCTCAGAGCGTGAGTACATTCAATGCGTGCAACTTCCAGGCGGGCGCTCTCGTAAAAATTGTTAAAAATAAAAATCGAAGGAAAGCCAGAACTTTGCAACACCGAAGCGTCAATGCGCTCCATTTACAAACAAAATCGAACTTTTTTACCATCATCCATATAAAAGTGTAAAAATGTAATTAAAAATGTTTGCAAGTTTTCAATTATTGTTCAAATGTTCCGGTTCTCACTATTGTCGAAACTTTGGTGAAAATACCTTTTCCTTTATTATGAAAAAACATCTTTGGCATATATTTTAGCAAATATGAATAGAAGACAAAATGAATAAAGCATAAATTCGATAAAAATTCACTTTCGAATTACATACATCAAAATATACAACAAAGTAAATTTGCATAAATAAACAAAAAGCTGTCAAGAAAACCCAAAAGAAAAATATATGTTTTAGACAATTATAATCATATTTTTTTTTAATAATGATTATATAATATGGTTTCTCGTTCGACAATTTTACAAATTAAAACAATTATGAAACTTTGTATGAGGAATAAACAAAATAGTTTAAAGAATTGCTTTAAAGCACATTTTTGAAAATAAAGCTGATTGGGTAGCTTTTTAAGTTCGAAATATCCGAAATAAAAATCTTAATTTTTTCTAGTTGCCATTACATAAAAATAAGCACAAAAGCTAAAACAGTTGCATAGCTAAAGAACATTTTCATCATCTGTAGGGAATTGTATAAAACCCCTCAATGGGGAAATTTTTATGGGAATTTCCATTCTACCGTTCGGGCTACGGGTAAACGGAAAAACAAAAAGTGTTGCAAGCGCAACGAACCAAACAACAACAAAAAGAGCAACCTTTTTGTGGGCTACTTTGGGTCGCTTGGGTTTTGGTTGTTCTTGGCAGTTCTTGAAACAGTTTCCAGCACAGTCTGAGCAGCAACCCCCCACATCCGACAAACAACTGCACGCCACTGACTTTTGGCGTTTTGCTTTTAGTGGCACATGAAAAAAAAGTGAATCTATCGGGATTGCGCCCGACATTGGGATACTCTGCACCCCCAATTTATGCAAAATAAGTATTCTAAATATTTATGGAATGTTTGTGGGCGTAGGGTAGATACTATGGGACGATGTTTTGTGTAAACATCAAAGTTTTTATGCTGATGAGGCTCACATGAATATATTTATGTGAGAGCGGAGAGTTTGAGAGAGTGCAAATTGATCGACTTTTTTGTTTATGTGTTTTGGAGTTTTGATCCAAACATTTTTTATAGTCTCTGAACTGTAGGTGACATAGCTTCATCGATGATGAAAAGTAAGAGTAAGAGGAACTTGAACAATTCTATAATACTCTTAGCACGACGTGTGCAGAGTATAAATAAAAAAATTGACTACGTTGAAAAGTATGCTGCCAGGCTCCACGCCCCATCCAAGACCACACTCCTCCCACCACACACATTTGACAGATGCGCTACAGACTTAAGGGCATTTCGATATGGCGCTGGGCTTTGATACAGCTTCAAATATAATTACCATTTTTTTATATGCATTTCAAAAATGGCGACCAATTATATGAAATTTGATATTTCGGCGTGTATTGTGTATGTGTATATATGTGTAAGTTTTACGTATATAAAAACTGGTTTCTGATAGCTCTGCCAGCTCTTGATGCCATTGTTGTTGTTGTTGTTGTTATTACTGGTATATAAGGCTCAATCGCATTAAGGGCGCATTTCCCGGGCTTAACGGATTTCAGCTTTAATCTTTATATTGTCTAACATTCGAGAGCACTCTTGAGCGTGTGTGTGTGTGTTGTGAGTACTTGATGGGAATGCATAGTTTGATATGGTAAAAAAATTGCAACAGAATATAAATTAGACACCCCGGAATCATTATGAATGCCACAATGGCAACTGTATGGCCAACCAAAGAGCTGACATGACAGCAATGATGCCTATCTGACATATGCAAATTTGTTTTTTTATTTTCAAGAGAATACGCCTAGCCACTATTTATACGGCCAACTCACTAGTTGGGTAGTTTATGTATGGTAGCTTTGAAAAATTGTACAGAAGAAGAAGGGTGTTAAGCAAAAATTAGGATTAGATTTGTTTCAAACCATTATATAAGATGTTGGGGAGCCCGGCGGTGATATACAGTTTGAAATCAATCTTTAGTTTATTTTATTTTAGAACCACACAATGATTTTTGGATATTTGTATGCATTCGATTTCAACTTAAAAAGTGTAAAGATGATGAGCAGCGATCGCACGCAAAGGTTCTGTGGCATCTTTAAAAAATTTTTACGCAAAATGCTTACAATTCACATTAGAAAACTTTTCTAAAAGTGATACAAGAAAAAAGCATTAAAAGTAACAATAAGATAAAGATATTATTTTGATTCCAAGTCCGAATGGATAGTGAACACAAGAGCTAAGACCATTTCAAAAGACAAAGAACACACTAATTTTCAGTTTCTTCAAAATGGTACGATTGGTTTTAGTCTTAACTTACCATAAATAAAATAAAAATCCACATTTTCTTCATGATATATTCAAAGAAGGCCCTACTGCTTAAAAAAATTAAAAAACTACATAAGTTTGCTTATGCTTAAAACATTAATATAAAGCCCGGATTGTTTTTTTACCGTGTATTATGGATAAAAGTAGTGCACGTATCTCAAATAAAATTAAACAATGAGAACTGCTCCAAGTTTTCGTTTTTGACTCTTTGAAAATTTGTATTTTTAATAAACCTAACCTTTAACGTTACTAAATTTTTATTGCGACTTTTTTAAGATAGCCAGCCAGATTTTTGAGAAAGCTAACAAATTTTAATATTTTTGAAAGTTTACGTAAGAAATGTTGCATGGTAGTGGCTTTGCTTTTAAAGATCAGCGTTTTTTTAAGTGTATCCTGTATAACCACTATACATTTACTAACATGCCTTAATTAGCCAGATTTTTATTTTTAACTTTGCTAAAGTTTTACAAAAGACAATTTTGAAAATTTTTGTTTTTTATAAAAACATATTTATATATTATAATATTCATTGAATAAACAATAAATTGTAATAAGAATCAACAATTCCATTGGAAAATAATTTACTAAAGTAAAATTCAATATTCATACAAAATTATAATTTCGAAAATCGTAAATTTAGTTTTCAGTTATAAATATATTACAATTCATAATTTAAATATCAAATTTTTGTATTACAAGTTTTGATACATCAGGTATCCTGTACCCCTTTTAGACGAATAAAATCTTTTCTTGCATACTCTAATGTATTTAAGTTTCCAATAAGAGAAATTATTATATGTTTTTGAACGTAGTTTTATAAGTATACCTAAAAGTTCCGTAAATCTTAACCGATCTAACATTAAAAAATAGGTGAAGGGATTTTATTAAGCCTACTTGAGAGGGTACTTATCGAATTTGGTGAGTTTGTGGTCGAATTGAGTACTATTTCAACTTATGCTATATTTAAACGATTTCGTAAATTGACAAATAGACGCATATAGCCACGTCGCAAGTATCAAATTAATATATTTACAAAAACTAAACGAATTCTGGGCCTTAGTTCCACATTTATCTCAAGCATGTCAAATATTATCAATCAGCGAAATGCATTTAAAACGTCACATAAACATTAAGATTACAATGTTTAAGCCCGAGGTCTTCGCTAGTTTACAATAAAAATCTTGAGTTCTACCCTATTTGATCATATATCTTATGCTCAATTGACAAGATCATTGACAATTTTCATTTATAACTCAACACCTTTTGTATGTGGCTTGGCATGTGTGTGAGTGAGTGTGTGTGCAGCTGCTAATTGTCGCGGCAGCAAAAGATACATTTGTATCTTTAAGGCAGCCGCCAAGAAGCATATCAAACAACATAGGGAGAGAGAGAAAAATCAAATAATAAAAAAACAAGACCAAAGCAAGGTCGCAGCAGGCAACAAAGGTATAGGTACCTACATATGTATTAAACCATTTTTTTCGATTTTCTATTAACAAGTTCACAAAATGCAGCCGCATTGTTTAATGTTGTTATTGTTATGACTAAAAATGTTAATAAAAAAAAAGCAAAAAAAAAAAAAAAAGAAATGTATGGACATATGACTGCAACAACAACAACAAGCTACTTCGCACATGTCAAAGACTGAACTGAAGTGAGCTGCAGGGGAGTGATCCGTATCAGGCGAGCTGAACCAATGCAGATGCCAAGGCGGCAGCCAATGCAAGGGGCACCTACTACTAATACCCATATAAACACACACACACACACACACACACGCACAGATGCAGATACATCGAGACAGCCGAATTATTGCGCACACAAACTTGTGGGCTGCCACCGCACAGTTGTCGAGTTGTGGCTTGCCTATTTGTGTGTGTGCCTCTCTCCGTGTGTGTGTGTGGGAGTGTCACCAGCAGCAGCTGCAACAGTAGAACAACAACAACAACGCAACCAAAACCAAAGAAAAAAAACTCAAAACAGTCACATCTTCGGCGGATACACGGTTTCCACGATTCCACCACAGCACTCACTCACTCCATCTCTCTCTTGAGCACTCAACTGTCCTAAAGCCACCCCCGGCAGCAGGCAATAACCACATACAAAAAAAAAATGGCAAGAGGAGAAAAAACAAAAAAAAAACACTCAAAATACAATTTCCCTTCTTCCAATGGAAGTGTGGTGATTTTTATATTCTAAAATGTGCTCCATGCATTCTCACTCACACATACGCGCACACAATGACATTGACGAGCCGCAGCCGAGCGCAAGAGCCGAGTTCATTCACTAACCAACCAAGCAACAACAACAAAGGCCTTTTTTATACGAGCATTTTTTTTTCAACACGGTGGTTGATCCTGGCATCAGCAACGTCGGCAGCAGCAGCGACGCTGGAACGAAAACAGAGGCCAAAACCAAAACAACAAACCACAATTCACTTACAGGCGCAGTTGCTGTAGCAGTCAGCTGAGACGTCAGCAGCGACGTCGGCGTCAGCGCCACCGTTGACGCCAACGCCGTCACTCAATTGACGCTTCGAAAAAAAGCAACAAAAAATAAATAAAAAAAAGAAAATGGCACTAGGCTTCCACTGCATTTTTTTTACTTATTTACTCGCTGGAAAACGACAACAACAAATTGCAGCTCCTCTTGTTGTTTTTATTGTCGATGCTGTTGTTGTTGGGGCTCGCTCTTATGCTCAAAATTGAAATGTTTGTTGGTTTTTCGAACAGAGCGTTTAGTATTGCCTAGTTAGCGGCGGCGTTTGGAGCACGCGGCGGCTGCGTATTATTTTTGTTGTTGTTTTTTTTTGGCATTGCGGTCACACAGACAATCAGAAAAAATGCTAAGGCGGAGCCAAAAAACTGCGGCGACACACATTTGCAATGTAAACAAAGACGCACAGCTGTTGCTGCTCTTGTATGTGTGTGTGCGTGTGTGTATGAATGTGCCATCTCACTCGCACCAAGGCAGATGCAAGAGCCATAGAAATTATTTTTGGCGCCCCGCAAAACATCTAAATGATCTCACGAAGCGATCGCAACAACTGACGCCTCTCGTTTTACGCTTCACTGCAACGTAGATCCGAGAATCGAGTTCCCGAGTTTCGAGCACCGAACACCAAGTACCAAACACATCGACAACTGGCGACTGCTGGCGTGTCTATTTATAAACAACCCCTCCTCGAAACAAAATGAAAAATAAAAAAAATCGAAAACAAAAACGAAAACAAGCAACCAGAACAATGCATTGCCTCTGATCATCATGATCATACTCATACACATTTTTGCCTTGCGATCATCAAAAAAGATAAATTCGCGTGCGCTCAGTGGTTGCGGTTGTGGCCCAGTCGGACCGGCTCTTGGTTGCGCTCGTCCATGGTTGGCTGCTTTGTGCTTGACTCATATAGCGCCCCCTCATTCGTTGAAAGAACAATGGTGCAACTGTTTGTGTGTGTGTGTGTATATAAATGTTTGTATGTACTATATTTGAGTGTATGTATAGCGAACTGTGATCATGCGTCGGATTCTAGGGCCCCGTAGTAGTTGAGTAGTATCGAACTTGGTATAGCAGAAACTATAGACCACAAATTGTCACAGATTTCATCCACGAGCCGGATTAGGTTTAAGCTTTCCATCTTTCTTTATTATTTTATTTATTTACTTATTATATAAAAGATCAACTGTGCAGGTACTTTTCTTATATTAAGGATAAATTTATTACGCAGAAATTTCTTTTGAAGCTATTTTTGGCATACATAGTACTTAATCTTAGGTTCAAGTACCTGTGTGAGAAAAACTTCGAGTCAAGGCAGCTTTTTTTAACCGAAACTTTTCCGATTTATGAAACTGGATGACGTAGAAACAAAAGTCTCTAGTATTCAGCAGGTTTTCAGTGATTGATTCCGCAAGTGTAACTTGCTTGTAAATGGCGACTATGTTTTCTATGTTTTTTTTTTTGTTATTTAAGAAAATGAACAGATAAAGAAACGTATAGGTTCGATGGCAAATAGCAAAAGTAAGTTTTGCGGGTCGACATCTCCGAGAAGTAATATATAATATTATAGTCTGCATAACGATTTTAGTAAATTTAGTTTTTCTTACAAAAAGTTTTGTTGCTACCGGAGCTTCTATCTAATGTGTAAAATACGTTCTAGTAATCAAGCTTTTTTTATTCTTAATTTTCTTACGATGTATTATATGAACCAAAAAATAATTTTAAAGCAATTGTTCAAATTAAATAAATAATAAAAATGATTCTTAAATCTTGTTACAAAAAGATAATAAAAACCATGCAATTAAGCCAATAAATTCCTTTAACTGGTTGTGAATTGTAAGCTCGAAAAAGTAAAATTTTATATAGACGCTTTAGAGCTCCATTTTGGCCTTCGAGAAACAGGCAATACTGAAAGACGAACGGACGGACGAACTATAAAAAGATTATTGGAACTGCTAGAATTGTTTATCAATTAAATATAAAAATCTACTAAAAATTGTTTTTTTTTCTTCTCATATGTGAAAGCGGGATTCTTAAAAAATATACTACAACTTTTTTCTATTATTATCTACATAAACGTAGTAATGTTCCACGATCAAACGTTGCCAATAAACGGCAAACTCGGCCAAAAGAAGAAGAAAATATTGAACAAAGGACCAAGAAATAAATCTATTCAAATGACTAAAAAGCTAAAACTGGATTAATTAAAGATCAGCCAAAGCGTGGTTTTGGGAACGCAAATAAACACGGCAAAATTAAGTCTATTGGTTATCAGAGGAACCAGTAGCTCGAAATAATGACTACGAAATATAAACAATATTCAACATTTTTTTCGGATCCATGCTCCGGAAAACGAATGTTTTTGTCGATATTTATCTTTTTATTTTCGATAAATTCGTATATTTTATACGAATAAGTTCTCATGTTTATTATTTTTATATTTGTTTGCACAAAAAAGCTGACATGGTTGCCGCAGCTTTTTTAAACCTATTTTGTCGATTCCTTTTAATTCCTCTTGCAACAAAATATTCGGTTTCAAACCACATGAAAAATTCGGTTTGGTGGAATCGGGAGCACCAAACGAATATAATGTTCGGATTTGTTTTCCGAAGCACGGCCGATTATTCTAGTAAAATGGATGGAAGGATTTAAACGCAATAAAGACATTTAAATATGTTTCTTCGTTCGATCTCTTACTTAAACCGATTTCAGTTCGATTGGGCAATGTGCTAAGATTCTCAAAAACCTTTTTTGATTTGATTTTGCCGAATTTAATTAGGATATCTTCATTAACAAACGAATTAAGCCTTTTTTTCGACCGATACGTGCTATGGGGGCTATGAAGTACAAAGATTTTGATCAAATTTTTTACAATGCTTAGAGACTTTAACAAAAATTATTACGAAATGTTCATCTCTCTGTAATAAGTAATCCCTATGGGATATATGAATATATATAAAGTTAAAGTTATAGAAGTTAAACTTGTTTCCGTTACACAATATGGGATCTAGTCCAAAAGTTTGGTTACTCTATCTCCTATTAGATCTCAGAGGATCTAGGCGCTCATGTCGACTTCTTTAATCACCCTTATCATACTTTGGGTAACTTTGGGGGGTCTCCGACGTCTGCTTCTCTGTGGTACATTCCTTTTAGGAATAGGCACCTTATAGGCACCTTTTTTCCGTAACTTTTCGATGTTACATTAAACGCAACTAATTTCTTTTTTTACGGAAATCGGGAAAACTCATCCATAATAATTTATTTTGAAAATTAGGTAGAATTCTGGAAACAAAAATTGTTGTAAACCGATTTTATAGAAATATTAAAAATATAATTTTATAAACCGATTTTATAAAAAGCATAGTTGTGGAGTGAAAGTTCTTTAGGAATATTCTAATTTTGATTTTAGTTAAGTTAGTAGTTGTGTAGAAACCCTAATATTATAAATTATAATAATAATTGATGTCACCAATTTAGGGTAAAGTTTTATAACAAAAAAAGTTGCAATTTCAATAATAAAAAGCATAAGTTAAAAAAAGCAGTAGACCTAACCATTTTGTTTTGTTTAAGGTCTACATGTTGAGCTCTATAAAGATGGAAAAATCTTTTAATCTCTCTAGAAATATCAGCGTTCGAAATCTTTCATAATAAATATCTTATGTTTCTTAAGATCATTTGATATATTTGTTTTTGTGGCGTCTTATAGAGATACTTGTATAGAGTAGTTTGTGAAAAATTCCTTTTAACTTTAAAAATCCTCCAGATACCTAAGGATATGACTTGAATTCGTAAAATGTATCGAATATGTTAAAGTTTTGGTTAATTTGAATAGCTAACAACTTTATTTTAAGGAATTAATTGTAGGTAGAAAAAATGTATGTCCCTACATATTTTGGAAAGGTAATTGAAATGGTTTGACCAGAGTCCAGTTTAATGCACATCCTGCACTGATCCTTTCGCTACGACAACTGTAACAATAAAAAGCAAAATTTCTACAGGTAAAGTTTTACACAAGAGTTTTGTTTTTTTTTTTTGCTTTTATTTCGAGTCCTTTGGTTTTATGATCGCGGGCCGCCTAATCACCCAAATATTTGTTGGGCGTGCTGGATAATCCGCACGATTGACTTTTATAAGTAAAGGATTAGAGAGGTTGGCGGCGCAAAGCATTTGTGCATGCGGTTTACTTTGGTTGTCGGGCTGACTACCTGTGGGCTGGTTTCATAGACTAATAGACTTGGTACCTATCGGCAGTTGTAGGTTTTTGTGGCGTCTCTCCATAAAAAAATAAACCCTAAAAAGGGTGGCACAGCTGCTACGCGTTTTTTTTGCTGTCCGGTCAAGGGCAACAGGTAACGAGATCAAGAACGAGAGAGGCAAAAATATGGTGAATCTGAGAACGCGACTCATGCCGCGTTGCGCGTGCAACGCGCAGCTTCTGTGTTGCATTGGCAGAAACTTAGCCAGGTTATGTGTTCGGTCCGAAGGATCTCAAATGGACGACTCGAAGGAGCGCTGTGAATTCGCAGAAGGTGCACGAAATAAAAATAAAATCAGCGGCATTTTAGGCATCCTTGTCGCACGGCTTTAAAGAACCTGTGGCAGTATCCGTGCCACCGCAGCATGTCGTGTCCCGTGTCCTTGCTGCCGCTGTCATTGTTGGTGTTCTTGTTGTTGTTGTCACAGCAAGGCAGCGCGCACGCACAGCAGCAGCGCAGTTTATTGGAAGTGTGCGTGTACTTTCCCCGCGCGCTTGGACGCTGCCTTGGACCATGCCCCCTACTGCTGCTGTAGTTTCCCATGTCTGCTGTGATGCGTCCAGGAGCGTTGGGATGCGGTACGTTCCTGTCAGTCCGCGACATTTTGGTTGGCTCGATTCGCGTGCTCGTCGTCTTCAATCGTGTCCTGGCCCCCCACACCAATGGAGCAAGCCTGGACTACGACAGCTGCGGCTTTGGTCACGGAGGCTGTGCTCAACTTGTTACCCCTTATTGTGGTTGCTCTGTCATTCATTCATTCTCCTTCAGACTTCAGTTGTAGTTTGTCTCCGTGTGCGGCTGCTTGTACTTTGTCGTTTTAATGACCTTCTTATTTTTTTTTTGTGATTTCCCTAACTGTCATACAGAGGCGTCGTACGGGGTCTTATGCAATTTGGAGCTTTTCGAGCTTAAATCTTATAATAATATTTGAATGAGATATTTTCATATCTTCAGCTTGTTATTGAATCATATTTTATTCAAATCATAAAATTACAAGAATATGTCAAAAGTATTTTCAAAATGAAACTAACATCTTTCATCGAAGTTACGAAATTGTTTTCAAAAAGTTGCACCACAGTACTCTATAATTTTTTTGTGGGATAATTCGATAATTTTATATCGGAATTCATTGCATGAGACTAGAGAGATCTCCTGATCTTTAGATGCTATAGATTCCACCTTTTGCGATTATTTGCATTATTTGAAAGACTTTTCCGAATTACTTGTACATAGAGTTATTTAAGAGAAATCTCTCAGCATGTCTGCTAATTGAGTCGTCAAGTTGTTGCAAGGTACCCTCTCAATTTATAAGGCACTGCTGTTCTGGTATCTACCTGTAGCAGAGTTCTTGGCAATATTTGAGTCCTGCTCGCTGGCCATGTCTTCTGTGCTGGCCGCCATGGGGTGCCGGTGCCTACACGCGCTCAGTTGGAACTGTTGCATACCAGAACTGCCTAAAGATAAAAACAATTTTCCAGCTAGCGACTGCCCGCAGAGACGCTCAGAGAAAGACGGAGTGAGAGAAAAAGAGCGAGAGGCAGCCATATGTAGAGTGAGAAAGCGCATAAAAGAGAGCGCGGCTTTTGCTTTTTTCGCATGACTTTCATAAATGCCTTTGGGTTTTTCTTTAGCTTTGCTTGTTATTTGTTGCTTTGCCGTTTTTTGCGCTTTTCCAATACTCAACCCACGAAAAGACGCCGCATTGAGTGGGCCTGAGCGTGTTTCAGAGAGAGAGAAAGAGCGCCAGCTGAGAGAGAGCTCCAAATGTGTGCGCACATTTTTTTTACCTTTTTTTTTTTTTTTAATTTTTGCTTCCAATGATTTTGCTGCAAGTTGTTGTTGCCATACAATTTTTTTTACAAAGCCGCGCGCCCCTGGCCGTAAGTAACAAGCAGCAGTGGCAGAGACGTTGGCGTCGGCGGTGGCAGCGGTGGTGGCAGCGGCAACAACAACAGCACACACGCCTGTGCCTTGCTTCCCTTATTTCATTTTTATTTCTCGTTGGCATGCCACTGTGTCTGTGCGTGTGTGTGTGTGTATATATGTGTGTGTTAGTGCGCGAGTGTACACCGCAATGGAAAAATGGGAAATTTTTCCTGTGGTTGTTGTTGTGGCAATGGTGGTTGCTTGATACCTGCCCCGGTCCCGGCCACAGACGCGGCCAGCACCCTTAGCTCTGTTTATGGACGGACGGAAGGACGGACGGAAAGGCAAACCAACCAAACAAGCAACCAGCCAACCAACCAAACCAAACCATACCGCCGCACGCACGAGCGCTTGCCATATGGACGGACAGAAGTATGGAAGGACAGACTGACGGACGGATGGACGAGCGAGCATCAGGACTACTATGAGTGCTGTTTGTTTGCGTGTGTGTGTGTGTGTGTTAGTGCAAGCGAGAGGATAGAGTACGCAACATACGCCGACTGCGACGTCAGCGGCAGCGGCAACGGCAACGCATTCTACTTTAAATACTGGCAACGATCGCAGCAGAGAATCAGTTCACTCAGCGACTTTAACGTGTGAAGAACCAGAAGAGAAACGTGCGAGCCGAGCGCAGTTAAAAACAATATTATTTTTTTTTTCACGTCAAATGTAGCTCGGAAAACGTCGCGAAAGAAATTGTAACTCGAAAATATTTACAAGAAAAGTGCAAAACGAACTTACACAGAAATCGGAAAAATTTTCAATTCAATTTCTGTAAAACCAATTTTTTTTTTTTTGTACTGGATACTCGTAGTGTGTGTGTGTGAAACAAATTCTTTTAAGCCACTGTTGTTGCTGTAAGCGCGCCAAGGATTAAGGCCATATTTTCTACAAACAGCAACACAGAACTCAGCAATTTTTTTTTTGAGCACGTGTCTATAAGTATATAAACTTTGAAAAAAGTGTCGCGAAATGCATTTGCCAGCAGGACCCACAATGGTGGCCAACACGCCCGCTCATACACAGGTCCTGGCTGCGGCTGCGGCAGCGGCAGCAGCTGCTGCAGCAGTCAACACGGTGCCCAGCCATGGGCACAATAGCAATAGCAACAATAATAATAACACCAGCACACATTCAGCCAGTTCTACGGGCAGCTCCACGCCGGATAATATAAGCCACAACGCCACAACTGCAACAAATGCCAGTAGCAATTCTAACAACAACACCAGCAGCAGTAGCAACAACAACAATTCGGCCAAAATGCCCAGCTCAATGACAGACATGTTTGCCAGCTTGCATGAGATGCTGCAAGAATATCACGGAGAATTGGCCCAAACCGGCTCACCATCCATACTCTGCAGTGCGCTGCCCAATCATTGGCGATCCAATAAATCTCTGCCCGGCGCCTTCAAGGTGATCGCTTTGGATGATGTGCCCGACGGCACATTGGTATCGATCAAGTGCGGCAATGATGAGAATTACTGCGGGGAGCTACGAAATTGCACAACAACCATGAAGAATCAAGTGGCCAAATTCAATGATCTGCGCTTTGTGGGCCGCTCGGGACGCGGCAAGTCCTTTACGCTGACGATCACCATTGCAACATATCCAGTGCAGATAGCATCCTACAGCAAAGCCATTAAGGTTACGGTCGACGGGCCGCGGGAGCCAAGAAGTAAGCAAAGTGAGTTTTTTAGTTTTTTGCGCTTTTAAGTTTGCCAACATTTCCCAAAACCTTTCGTACCCCATCCAATCTACAATCCCTCCATTACGAAACGAACCAATCGTATCAAAACCTTTTTAACTGAAAGCTGACAAAGTTTGCTTGACGACACTTAAGACCTCCGCTAAATTGTTTTCTCCGCTTTTTGTATTGTGCTTGCAGGTTATGGCTATCCACATCCCGGCGCCTTTAATCCTTTCATGCTAAATCCAGCCTGGCTGGATGCCGCGTACATGACCTACGGCTATGCAGACTATTTCCGCCATCAAGCAGCTGCCGCAGCCGTGCATCATCCAGCCTTATCCAAAGCTTCGCCACCTAGCAGCAGCGTGGTCTCACCCAGCGGTGCCAGCGGTATCGCTAATCCCAACAGTTCGGTGCCGCCAACAGAATATCATCATGCTGTAGCCGCCGCCGCTGCTGTTGCCTCTCAAATAACACCGCCACCTTCTGGCGCATCAGCACAGCCCGCCTCCATGATACCCTCGCCGCCGGGAGCAGCGCCAGCCGCCGCCTATGGCATGCCACAATTTCCATTCAATCACGTAGCAGCCGCTGCTGCTGCTGCCGCTGCTGCTGGGGCACATCCAGAGCTGCTGCATCCAGCCGCCGCAGCCGCAGCTGCAGTCAATCATCAGAAGACGCCACATGCCTTTCATCCGTACAACTTTGCGGCTGCCGCAGGGCTGCGTGCTCGCAATGCTGCAGCCGCAGCGGGTTTACACAATAGCAGCGTAGATTCGGTGCATTTGAGCGGCGCTCACATTAGTCCTGCCTCGTCGCGTCCTTCAAGCTCGTCGCCCACGCAGCAGCATGTGCTACTCAAGCTTAACACCAGCATAGAGACCAGCTCCATTCACGAGCAGTCGGCCTCGGATGCAGACTCAGATGATGAGCAAATCGATGTGGTCAAGTCGGAGTATGATCTGGACAAGTCTATTGACTCGACACGCTCCTCGCCCACGCAACAGATCTCTGTGCCGTTGCGAATGCGCTGCGATTTAAAAGCGCCTTCAGCGCTAAAGCCGCTCTTCCATGAATCCGCTGCACTGGTGCATGCCACGCCGCGTCAGGCCTCGCCTGAGACCACGCTGCCAGCGGCCACCAAGCTAAAAAATGCTGTGGCGCAGCAAAAGACGGTCTGGCGGCCATACTGAGCTCAGAGCAAGCTGCTCGAATTAATCGAGCTCTTGTCTTATGTACAATATGCAGGGCAAGCAGTGCCGTGCACGGCGTGGCTGCCGACGGCAAAGCGCTGCCAAAAAGCAGCGAAGCGCCTCCAAGTGATAGCAACAAAAGCGCAGAGCGGCGCGGTAACTGCTGAACCAAAGCAGGATCAGGAGCAGAAGGTGCAGAAGCAGCAGCAGCAGCAACCGAAACATTGTGATATAGTGTTAAGTAAATGAAGTCAAACAAAGTGGCACAAACACACACACATAGATACACACACACACACACAAGTCCGGCCGGGAAACGGATGCTTGAATTGAATCGCCTTTCCGTGGATGTACGTTGAATTCCGGCGAAATTTTATGCTCGATTCATAAAATCGTGCGTTGAGTTCGTAACACGTTCATCGCGATACTCACTAATACTCAACAACACAAACTCGCAGATACTCACCAATTCACTAAAACACAACACAACTCCCACACAAATATAAATGAAAGCTAGTTGAAATCCAAAAACAAAAGCATAGACTTGCTAAGAGAAAAAGAAAACACAAAAAGAAAATTATGAAAATGTAGAACCGTGTTACAAATTTCGTATATAAGCGAAATATGTTAACCCTTAGGCGCCCCACTGTGCTAGGGCGATCTGCAATTGTTACCACTTTAGTTCAATTTTATTAGTTTACTTAAATCTAATAAAAAATCTATTTTTTTTTTTTTATTAATGCTAAGCTTATGCTCGTGTGTCTTCGTTATGTACAACAAATCCCTTTTAATTTCTATATATTTTTGATTTTAAATTATTTTTTATTTTACACGGTAACATATATTTTTTTTAGTTTTATTTCAATTTCATGAAACATTCGAACCCAACCGTATGTTGCAACTCTTTTGTATATAGCGTTTAAAAGTTGATGCGATTTTTAAATAATGCGAATTAGCTATTGATATATTTTAAGTTTTAGTGTTAAGAACAAAAACAATTTTTTTTCTAGCTTTAAGATTTAGCGCGAAAAAATTAACAAACGAATTTCGAAACCAAATAAAAAGAATATAACAAATTATTTACAAATTAAGTAAAAATTATGTTTTATATTTGTGGCTTAAAGAAGAGGTAAAGATTGATTGGGACAACACACGTGCTGCCTTTTCGATATCTTATCATTATCAAACCTTTATTTTAGTTAGAGTAGCATAAACCTTTGTCAACCGAATTTCAGGCCAAAATCAATCTGTCGATTTCTTTGTCATTTCAATGCGCTTACTCAATGAATTCTAACAAGTGATCATGATAATTGTTGATCTATAGTATTTCAAAATGTTCACACTTCAAAATTCCCACAACTTAATTATAAAGCAAGACACTTCAAAACATTGTGACAATCATCCTCATTATTGGGTAATTTCATAGCTTGAAAATCCAACAAACTTAAAGATTTCTATCCATTTCACGGGCTCTCTAAAGTTGGCAATAAATCGCAAACTTATCTACAAGTAGTTGCTACATTTTGCGCTATTATAGGTAAAAATCTGGACAGCCGATATAATACGACCACCGACAGACATTATTATTATTATTATTATATTTAGCTCTGTTGTGTGTGGTCACCCTACAAGTCAAATCGCCACATATCAGTTCGAGTGGTCGGTCAGTACTTCTGAATGAGACTTTTATCAGCTATTCGAAAGGTGGACGATCCGATAAGAGCTTACTGCAGCATGCAATGACTTTTTTTAGATTTTAAATAATAAGTCAATGCATTTCGGAGTACATGGGAATATTAGAGTTTTGGACTTTTTATCATTACCCATCTTATCTTTAACCTTTATCCAGCAAACGCAATTTTAAATGTTATATGCTAAGAGTCGGAAGGAACTTCTTCATACGTTTTATGCAAATAAAGCATATTCAATATCTAAAATTTGACATTTGAAAGTTGATAAGCCCATGTCCGTCTATCCAGCTTAGAGATGATAAGAGCCGTAGCGACTAAACTGTCGGATTAGACCCATTACTATGTCACGGGAGATAACGGTTTTTTTTTACTTTTTTGATATTGCGATTTTATTACATAGCTACCATGAGGGTATTTCAGAGCTCCTCGAAAAGAACTAACACTCTTAGATGTTCGGAGGTTTTTTAGAATTTCCAAGCACTCTGCCAAATCTGTCTACATAGAACCGATCAAAAGATTCTTAGAGCACTTACGCAATATACCAAATTTGATTGCAATGTGATGAAACTGAGTATATCAGAGTAGTCATATTGTTGGGATTTTTTAAGATGTTTCTTTAATACACTTTGTATGAAAAATACAAATATTCGAGGATGCACGTCTTAAAGTTAATATTATTATAATATATTTTATACATTCTATTAATGTAAAATCTTCATCTAAAACTTTATCGCAATCAAAAGGATGATGATGAGGGATGGGAGTTGCTTGCAGTAAAAATCAACATTTGTTTTGTTTTTTGGAGAATGTCGAATTTGGTTACACTTCAAGACGTCCATGGTCCGTTTGGACATGAAAGAATATAGGCACTCATAAAGTATCGTCCTTTGGTCTACAACACCTTTTTCTGCTGCAGCACTGCTTGCATAAATCTGCTATATCCTTAATCCTCTACATATAAGTACCAAGTAAAAAGTATATTTAAAAAACAAGTGCAATCCATTCAGCCGATACGAGAAGAAATTGATTTCCTAGCATTACAGGTTTTTCCATAATTTCTACAAAGTAGGCATACAGCAAGTAAGGTCACTGCACCATGGTGGTCTATAGCAAAGCAAAAGTCGTAACCCAAACTGCTTGAATCTTTAGCAGAAATTGCGTACAGATTGTAACCAAAATTGAAGGCCATTAGCAACCGCAGGGCGCACAAAACAAATCACAAACAATTAATACGTATAATTAGTGATTATGAGATCTACAAGGAGCGCAAGCAAGAGCAATAACATCTAAAACATGGGATATACCAATGAGTGGCAATGAATTATGGGCCTGGCCAACTGGTTGGCTCTTTAGTTGGCTGATGGGCTGCCGACATGTTGGATCAGCGTGTGATTATTTTGTACAATTGTCACATTAATTAGCATAACGACCTCAATTTGGCAATGTGCCATTGACAAGGCCCACACCCACACACACACATACTCATATACACACCAGTACAGTTGGTCATAAATTGGCCCAACCGCAGCGCATTAGTTGAGAATTTTGTGAAAGATTTGATCGGGAATCTTTAGCTGACACACTGCGTCCATATGATGAGCCATTAAGCGTAACTTGTGCTGGTCAAGGAAACGAAATGCAGTCCTGGCAGGATACGCACGATAACATGCTATCAAAATGACATGACAATTTGTTGGTTTAGCAAGTTGAGAGCGAGACCGACGGGCTTGACCTTCAATTATATCTTAAGGTTCTCCAGCGGTGCAGCGCCTTACAACACTACGTTTGACACTTAGGTCAGCTGTCTACATTTTTTTTGTATAATAATAGAATACACCTAATTAAAAATTTTTTTTTTTCTATATTACGAATTTTTTTTATTCATTTATTTTGTTTTCCCTTTTTTTATTTTCTCTAAGTGTTTTCTATAGGAAATGTTTATACCCTGTACCGTATGGTACAAAGGGTATAGTAAGTTTGTGCAAGCAGAAAATGTATGTAACATACAGAAGGAAACGTCGGAGACTCGCCAAAGTTACCTAAAGTATGATCAGGGTGACTAGAGAAGTCGATAAACCCATGTCCGTCTGTCTGTCTGTCCGCCTGACCGTCTGTCCGTATGAGAGCCTAGATCTCAGAGATCGTAAGAGCTAGAGCAACCAAACTTTCAGATTAAATTCCTTATTAATCCATAGGGGACAAGTTTATTTTATTTCGATATCGGGGTTACATTATATAGCTCTCATAGTGATGTTACATAGGACCTCGAAAAAAACCAAAAGTTATAGATGGATAACTCGTTTGTTTATATATTCGCACCAGACATTTTTTTTTTATTGGAAGTCTGTAGCCAATATGAATGATGCACTCAAAATCAAATCGAATCCTTGCATGGAGTATTTGTATCTTTTGCAGAATCAAAATATTAGACGATTTTCGAATATTTTGCCTTTTTTTATAAAATTTAAAGTTTACTATTCGAAATTGGCTAGAAAAAAGTTTCGCACGTGTTACTACGAATGCAAACTTTGACAGCCCACAGCTGCGTGAATTTGAAAAGCCATCAAAAAACGAAAAATCTGGTTATCTACTTATTAACTGTCAAGAAAGTAAAGAATATCGACTAAATTAGTTCAGTCATTAGCACCACTGGGCGCAGGGGAAGAAAGTATCTGATTGTGGTTAGTAAGATGTCAGACAGTTTACTCATACTTATCCAAAAATAACTTGAAGCAAAAATAGTTATCATCTAGTCACCTCTGAAACTGATTTCTTTTACATAGGAAAAATTTGTGTAAATCTTAACTGAATAAAAAGTTTACAGAGAAAAAAAAAATATATAAACAGCCCCTTGCTGTTGTTTTGCTGCGCTTTAAAACCAAAGGTAACTCTAATCCATTGCTTACTACACCATACTATAGCAAACTAAAGTAGATCAACTCTTGAAGCCAACTATTTTGCAGCATTAACTTGCAATATGAACCAACAACAACATGAGGAAGAAAGACCGGCATATGCCTTTTTCTTTGGAGGAATGGGTGCTGCCTCGGCCATGATTTTCTCGGCACTGGGTGCTGCCTATGGCACAGCCAAGTCTGGCACTGGCATAGCTGCCATGGCCGTATTGCGTCCGGAACTTATTATGAAGTCTATTATACCCGTGGTTATGGCTGGCATCATAGCAATCTATGGTCTGGTTGTAGCGGTGCTGATTGCCGGCTCCTTATCGCCTAGCTACACGATACGTCGTGGCTATATACACTTGGCCGCTGGACTCTCGGTGGGATTAGCTGGCTTGGCTGCCGGATTCGCCATTGGCATTGTGGGCGATGCCGGAGTACGAGGTACTGCACAGCAGCCACGCCTATTCGTGGCCATGATTTTGATTTTGATTTTCGCCGAAGTCTTGGGTCTTTATGGCTTGATTGTGGCCATTTATCTCTATACCAAATAGCTGTCTGTGCCTGCGTCTGTGTCTTTAAAAATTAAATTTACTTGCGACCATTTGTAAAATATACTCGTACGCACTACTTGCAACTTGTTTGAGTTTCAATTGCCAGCACTTGTCTCAATTTGTATATTCAAAATGAAAATAAAAATCCAAAAAATGATGACAAATAGATCGCGAACGAACGAATCATGTCGCGCGCACTTGTAGCCACTTTGCACCCAAAATGCGCAACTATACCATAGTACATGAGGTACAATAAATACGCCATGCAACTAGAAAGTTATGTGAACCCGAAGCCCGAGTGCCACTTGCAGCTTCAAGTGCCACAGTTTTGTATGCGTAGTGCAGTGGCAAGTGTTGCACACACAATTTATGCTAGAATTGTTGGCCAACACTGTTCAACTGTTCAGCTATTTTGAATGAATTTGAATTGGGAATCGCATGGCTGAGCAAAGCCGGGTTTTAGTTTGCCATATATATATATATGCATATGCATAAAAAATTTTAAGTTATCTTAATGCAGTTCCTATTAATGAAGAGCCAAACTAAAACATCCGTGCGGATCCAGTCTCTTTCTCGTCTGTACCTTTGCTCTTCTGTTTGCAGCTGTTTGGTAGTGTGTCTGCTAATTCATCAGAAGGGTCCTATTACGTAGTGGTTTTGCAGCAACATTTTTCGTCCTGGGATCTATCTAAGGAAGACTTTGTTCCGTTGCCTTAGATGGTTGAGTTTCGCTCTGGTTTTCCGAAATAAAAATAAATTTAAGATGTTTAAATGGTTAGTATATTTATGCTTATGTTTTGAACAGTCAAAGGCTTTAATTTTGATTAGTTATTTCGACCATTAAACCAAGTGACAGGCCAATTCACCTGACACTTTTAAACAGATCTGCACTACATTCCGCATTTTCCATTTAATCAATGGAAAATTTACATTTTTACAATGTGTTTTACACTTTTCTCCATGTTTTTGCAGCTTTGCTGCTCAGCGGCTGCATTTGCTTTTATTTTGTTCTATTCGTTTTTTTTTGAGTGTATTGCCATTTGTCTCTTAATACCCTGCAATGTATGTAACAGACAGACCCATGAGATTTTTAAACCAAAATACATACTTAGTATTACTTCGTATAGCGATTGAGTTATATCTCAGATATTGAAGTAGCTAGAGATACCTAATTTTAACACAATATGATCATAATCCGTGCGCAGATTTTTCGATTCAACTCGATATCTTGCCCCATTCCCCATCTTTATCTACACACTTATTACGCCCTTATTATAATTTTTTTGACTCTATATCACCTATTCCTCTAGCACCTATTTCCCATATTTCATATTTTCCTAGAACCCGCTTACGAATCTCAACGTTCTAAGAAAATCTTGGCGTAGATAAGTATGTATTTCTTTTTGGGGAAGTGAGAGCAGGGTATGTCACTGTCGGCACTGCCTCGACGGATTCCAATTTTTTGTGTTTATTTTTTTTTTTTTCGATATTTCAAACTGATTTTGGACTGTTGTTGTTGTTGTTGGTTGTTGCAGGTTGTAGTTGATTGTTGTTTTACGCAGCATTTTTGTGCGCGCCTTTTGTGAAATGCGGCGCGTCGAAAACTATTTGACTATTTGGCATTGGCTGTTGTTGTTGGTTTGAGGTTGGCTGTGTGATTGTTGTTGGAGCCCAACAGCGGCGGGAAAAAAAGCGAACTTCCATACACAAACAACACACTCACAAGCCCCCAGTGTGTGGGGTAAACCGCTGCACACAACAACAACGAGCAAGAAAAAGAATTTAAAAAAATGGTTTACATGGAGTCGGGCGTGACCGATTTCGATATACCCATGCTATGTGGCGACTAGGCACGACTCAGAGATACCCTGCAAGATCCGCCAAGTAATCGGACTAGGCAAGAAGGGACATCTTTAAACCAAAAAATAGTTTTTCTCAATTTGATATGATGATGATAATCTGCTTCCAATAATTTTTACCTCACAAGTAAAAATTATTCAAATCTCCAGAACAAGATGGTTGGGCTACCGAATTGGGTACGGGTTCGTTACCATATGCAGTCTTATTTGCTTAAAATCGCCTTTTGCTCTGCCTTGTTTCAGGTTTACATGAAAATTCTTGGCTGAAGATCCTCTACAAAAGTTTATTAAATTTGTATAATTGAAATCTGTAAATGCCAAAAGATTCTTAATGATCTGAACTTGATTAAACTTAAAGTGGAGCCACTTGTAATTATTTCTTTTAAGCTTATCCTTGTAGGTCCCTGTTCTCTTCGAACAGTTATTTATAGGGATCCCCATGCTCCACCCAGGGTCGACTAGGGAATTATTATTATTAAGCCTTGTTAGATTTTTCGAATTTTCCTAACTTTATCCCAGTATTGTTGTCAGCTATTTTGTGAATATAGAAGTAAGCGTAACTCAGTACAATTCATAATATTAAGAAGATTACTTGAAACCTCCTTTGAGTATAATACAATAAAGTAGAAAAAAAACTGATTTATGCAAATATCGAATTTATTTGATTTTATGCAAAGCTCTGTCTCAGAGAAAGAAAAGCAGATATTGACTCGATTCATTAGCTATAATAAATTTTCACCGAAATCTCCGAGTTCTTAAAGATAAACGCACGGAGACAGCGAAATAAATTTGACTATTCATGCTTATCGATTTCGTATATCTTTATCTAATAAGTTCGATAAAGTTTCCTTCCCATGCATAGTAACTTGCATTGAGACGAACTTTATATACCCTTTTGGCATTGCATAGGTAAAGAGTATAAAACTGAACAACGTATAAAAATAAGGTAGAGAAAAAATAAAATTGCAATGAAAATGCATGGCGGGAAATTACAAAGAGCTGCATGTTGGCATGGGGAGGGCGCGAGGCATGGCAGCCAATGCAAATTACAAACAAAATGAGTGGGTGCATTCATCATGCATGCGTGTAGCGGTGAAAGGGGGAGTGGGTGTGTGTGAGTGAGTGCCACCAATTCCAAATGAATTGCAGCTTGCCTCTTTTTTTGTTTTTTCTTCTTCCAACTTTTGTGCTCTTGTATGCCTATTTATTTTTTTTTGGTAATTTTTTGTAAATTTTTGCTTAATTTTACGCTAATGAAATGCTGCGTTGCTGATTGCATGTGGCCTAGACCCTGCCCCTGCCCTCTCACCTGCCACAAACACTCGATTCCCCCAACTTCATTGGCACTACCATTAATTGACATTCTAAAGTTGCATTGGACCACATTGTCACGCAAGCAAAGTCAATTGTGCGGCCAACTTTAAAACTATATATGTACATACATACATATATGTATGCACCATATACTACATAGAAGCCGCTAGTACCTAGCCGCTTCATGTACATATGTTCCCGCGTATATATAAAACTTTGTATATAAGTAGGTGACAGCTGCAAAAGCCGTCTGAATTACAATTTAAATGCCAATGTATGCGATTTGTAAGTTTGCACTTGCGACCGCCTTAATGCGCCTTAGTGTAGGCTACAATATATAAAATGCGTAGAGTTTCGTGGTTAGCCAATGTCGTTGGCACTCTTATAGCCACAATAGTAATACCCTGCATGGGTAGAGGTTAAAGAGCTGCGTCAGAGCTGCGCCAGACTGTGGAATACGCTGGCGGATCCTATGTAGGATATTTCAAAAAGAGATATTTCGGAAACAAAAAAAAAAGCCTTGCTCTAGTTAAGAGTTTTCTCGAGTACCATAAGCACATTGCTTAATACAAACAAAAGGCAATTTGAGTAAACAAATTGTGACTATTTGACGTCACTTGGTTAAATTGGATGGAAATGAGCCTTCACTTTTTGAATGGATTTAAATAACAAAACAAAAAAATAACTAGATAGTATGTCTTTATATATTTATAGTTACTTGTAAAAGAAGATTTGATGGTGCTAAAAAAAGGCTTGAATTTAAAAAGTAAATATATTTTTATCGTTTTTGAATGTTCTTCAAATTTGTTTGATCAAAAATCTTTTTTTTTTTTTTTTGATATATATTTTTATTGTCAATCAACCTATACAGATCAGGTTATTATACATACAATATTGATGAAAATAATTAATCGCTACACAAAGAAAAAGAAATTTAGTGTGTGATAGGGCTTAAATTACTAAATACATATTTACACAATATTTACAAAAACAATATTTACAAATAGACTCGACTCAATCTAAAAATGACGACTTTTGAGGTCACATGGGTGGAGACGTCCAGGGCGCAAGCAAGAGAATTCGGGTGGGATCGTAAGCGATCCGCGTATCGGTCGCTTAGTTTATTTAGAAAGTCTCCCACGTATGGAATGCCTAGATCCTTGTGAAGGTTGCGATTACGGATATACCATGGGGCATCCGCAATTTTGCGCAAGGCTTTATTTTGCAAAGTTTGAATTTTTTTCATGTTGGACTTAGCTGCGGTTCTCCAGACTTGGATGCCATAATACCAAGTTGGCATTATTAGGCTCTTATAGAGGATGCTTTTATTTTCTAGGGACAGCTTGCTCCATTTTGCCAAGTTTCGCTCTGCACCTCGCTGTTATTATTTTAATGTGCTGCTTCCAGCACAGTTTTTTGTTGAGATGAATGCCAAGGTATGGGTGCGATGTTTTAATTGGAATTATCTCCCCATTTAAGCTGAGCGCAGGGCTTTTGTCTTTCCTTAACGAAAATAAAACGCTGGAAGATTTGCCACCGTTAAGCTGGATGTTCCAGCGTTTTGCCCAAATTGCAATAATGTCCAACTGGTTCTGCAAGCCATCAGCAGCCATTTGAACGCTAGAGGAAGACGAAAGTATGACAGTGTCGTCAGCATATGTTGCCGTTATAAGCTCGGAACTGCCCGTCGAGCTCGGCATGTCCATAGTAAAAACGGTGAATAAAAATGGCGAAAGAACGCTTCCTTGCGGCACTCCAGCTTAGAATATGTTTTTCCATTTGCTTCTTCGGTTGATGTTGATAGCGAAGATATACTTAAATATTTGAGACTAACTTTTAACATTTAACATAATAATTTTATTTCCTTTTTCGTTCTGGGCATGACTAGCCAGCGACCCCAAGTGACGTCACTTAATGAACCTATTAGAATACTTGAACCCAACATTTTTTAAAGTTTCACTTAGATTCTGAAGATTTTTTAAATAGTTGGGAAAGAGGGTTACATAAGTTTGCCCATTTTCGACCACGGTCTTCCTGGCTCCTAGTACTAGCGCATCCAGGTTCCGACTTGGCCCAGTGAATCTCCTATCCGAACTCGGATATCTCGTTAATTGTCATTGTTGTCGTTTTTGTCATGTCACATCATTTACAGTGACAACTGTGTATTTGTTTTAATGCGCTTAGCTTGAGTTTAACTCGGCTAGGCTTAACAGAGAGGGACCCCAGCCAATTAGCTGGTCGAGAGGTGGGCACATAATCCCCAATAGCTGAGATTTTCAGTGAACCATGGCGCACAAAGGATTGCGGGATAATGCGAGTAGGGTGGAGCAGCCCAGTCCGTCCAGTCCGCCCAGTCCGCCAAGACCGGCAAGTTATGTTATTGGGGGTATTACTTGAACATGATTGACGCATCTGGAGTTTTGTGTCGGATATTTTTCAGCAATTTTCTAAATTCATTCACTTAATTTGCCAAATTAAAGAGCATCAAATAATTCACGCTAATTAAATGTCATTCAATTTCGAATCTTTTTCAATGTCTTTTTTTTGTTTTGCCAGTTTTCAATAAAAGTTGAGTGCAAATTCAAAGCAACTCGGAATTGGAAACGCTGTTAAAATACCACCAAAGTCCAACCCTTTGGTGGGTGGCTTTTGACCGCGCTCGACTTTTGCTCTGGTTATTGTCAAAACTCTTTGACTTTTATGTGCTTGATTGACTAGGGGCTTTATATACGAGAGTTGGCTGAAAAGTAATCGCTATACAAAATTTATAAATGTTCTTACCAGATCCACAGGATCATCTTGGACGATTGAGGTGTAAAATTGCACGAGAAGCGAATAGGCATTTCATTACTTCTCAGCCTGCCCTCGGGCTGAACTGATAAAACGCTGCTAAACGAATGAACGGATTGACTGACCAACTGAGTGAGGTGAGGTACTGATGAACTGGTTGCTTGTTATTATTGTTGTTCCTGTAGCGAACCATTTAACTTGCGGTTATCCTTGTTGACGCGCTACCGCATTTAATTTTATTGAATTTATTAAGTGATTAAAAAGTTGTCAATATCAACGAGTCAATGCTATTGTCATTTGTTGTTGTTGCTGCTGTTGTTTGCTTTTGTTAGCCACTGGCCACAGTGCCACAGTGTCACAATATTTTTGCCGCTGTCAGCCTTAATCCTTTTTGTTTACCGCAACGACCAATGCCCAGCGCCAACGCCGACGTCGACGCCAACGCATTAACTGCGGTTAAAAATTTAAACAAAATGTACTTTATGAAAAAAGGTATTATACAAAAAAAAAAATCTGTGCAAATTTTGATATGCCATATTATGGCACTTTATTAAGAGTTTGTTTTTCATAACACGAGTAAGAATTCTAAGAGTAAGTCGACTATAAGTCACTCTTTTTTTGATTTATTTGCCATAGTTACAACTTTGAACCTTTAAAGAAGTATCAATTATTATTATATAGATCTGCGCTTTTTATCTTACAGGCTAAAGGAGACGTGGGAGAATATATTTTTGGTGTGCAATGCAAGCTATCGAAATGAATCGTCAAACGTTGAGTTCATCTCTCCGTTTCTCTATCTTCTAGGATCGATCAGTCGAAAAAAAGTTTGAAGGTCTCTTTATTCGTTTGTTTTTGCTTGTTTTATTTTCTGAAAATATCGTAACCTAATGTGGAATTCAGAAGTTTTTTTTTTTGGTTTCCAAGCACTGTGTTTGATCCACTCATTTGTTATTCGGACAAAGATAGTAGTCAGAAGGGGCTCATTTATGCGCCTAAATTTATTTTGATTAAAAAAAAAAAAAAAAAAACGAGTGATTAATTTTGCAATTAAAGCTATGCATAGGAAATACAATATAATAATAAAAACTAATCATAAAAGTTGCTTTTCTCGCTGGCATCTGGGTTTTCCTCATTAATCAAACAATCGATATTATTGGTTTCCTGTTTTCCAATTCCGTCGGGCTGCACATTCCAGAAGGGTCTGCAACGATTTTTCCACTGACGCAAGCTAAACGGAACAGAGTATTGAGCTGAGGACGCCTTCAGCTTGTCCATATAATGTGGAGCGAGCTCATCGGCCTTCGGCTTGGTCATCAAAAGTTGACTTTTCTCATATTTTGCACATCACTGCGTTCACCGTAAATTTTGATAGCCTGTTCGTAGCATCTCTTGGCTATGGTGCTTTGTTGTTTGCTCTTGGCCAAGATCTTTCGGCATTTTCATCCTTATATGCGTAGATCTTGGTATAGCTGTCTCGGTCTCTTTAATGCTAATGCCAGATACCAAGGTTTTAAAAATTATGCCATACTTTTTGAAATGTTAAAGCTTACTTTTCGGAGCATTGTGCTCCTAGATCAAAGTACTTGATAGTTAACTTGATAAACGGCTTTTCTGTGGGAGACAGCACAGGTGCGCGATTCAGGTCTAGAAAAAACATTGCCTCTCGAAAATTACCCGCCTCCGTAAGCACATCAAGTTTTGTTCCTTTCCAACTGTAGAAAAGTTAGTAGAGAATTAAGCTACAGCAAAAGCTATTCAGCCATATTCAATCTCTGCTATAAGTAAAGTAGCCAATCTGGCCATTTGCCCCGCTTCCTTGGGCTGATCACCCACTAAACGTTTAGCCAGCAAGAGCAGCTGCTCCGCCAACGTCTAGCGTATATCATGCTCGTGGAATGTCAAACAATCGAAAGGATTCGCCAAATCTGCAATCCAAGTGTGACCACGCGTCAGATTCAACGATTTGTTAAAGTATTCTATGCCCACGAAGTGCTGCCCAGTCTTTGTCAGATACAGAGCATAATGAAAGTAAATGCGTGATATCACATCGATCGCACTTGCCTCCTGTCCATCAATTTTGTGGCATAAGGTCACGACCTTCTCCATGACCATATTAATCATAAACTCGTATTTACCACGGTACAGCTCGAGCAACACAAGAACTTCCTAAAAGGACGTATAGCTCTCCTTTAAGCCCTTATTCTTGTGCTTAAAAACAGCCATTTTTTAGAGTAGAGGGCGATCGTTCCAGATGCGAACCCGTATTTCGCCGTACTGCACCTTTTCGACTAGACACTCCAATAGCTGTGGAACCATGCGGCAGCCATCACATCATCCTCCTGCAGAGCTTTGTATATGGGTCCTCTTAGTCGACGGGCCTCATCGAAGCTTAGAGAACGATTATCGGCGAGTATCTGTGCACGATCGAATGTTAGTTTACGAAAAGCCCGAGGTGGAAATTTTTCATAAGTTTTCTCTCGATATCTTTTTTCATCTCTTCCGCACGGCGCGACATCTTTATTTAGTTGTATGTACTCGTATATATTATGATTGGAAAAAAGTTAAGCTATTGGAATAATAATTTTAGGGCACAGCCTGCTGTGAACTGCAGTTTGAAGTATACTGCCTTGCTGTGAAGTTAAATTTACCAGTGGCTGCAAAACTGCCATAATTAATCCAAAATTAAGTAGACGTAGAAGTAGATTCTAAAGAGCAGTTTTAGTGTAGAGGGTTCGTATTCCTAGCATCAAGTTGTAAGCTGAGATTTTGACCACAATCAAAAGTTCTTTGAACCTGGTCTTTTTCTACCAAAAGCTGCAAGAGTGTTCCACGTTACAAGTAGTTCATTATGGCCAATAGACTTTTATCGTGCAGTGTATATACAATATATAATAAATTAATACAGAATGTTTTGTAAAATTTAAATTTATTAATTTTTGTGCACGCTTTGTGGTTATTAAATTATGCGGTTGCCAACTCACTTGTTGCACGGCAATAAATTATTCGACGAGTATTTTCACCGGCTGAGTACTGTTACCTGGTACTGGTTCCGGGTTGGGTTACTTTTGAGCAATTAGTTTTGTAAAAATGATACTAGCCCGTTGTGTATAGTATGTGTATGATGACCTTCAATATAATTGCCCGCTCGAGTTGGCTTAAAATGTTTTAGAATTTAGAGTTGTGAGCCCGCCCGTGGTTTCAACTGCTGCAAGATTTATGATGAACCATGTCGCGTGTAGGTGACAAAAATCGACTCAGTGGGTTTTAGTAGCAGAGCTACAGCTCTGCAACTCTTAAACTCTTCTGAGATGCCAACTGAATTTAAGCTGCAATTGCAAATACCACGGATGCCTAGCCTCTATCTATCCATCTACATATCTATCGCTATCTTGTTAAAGCCTTTTTCACTCTAACACACTGGATTCATACTTGCGGTCTGGCAAATCAACAAGCATAAGCTTGAGTCTGTGTTTGTGTGTCTGGATGTGGAATTGGTTGTGGAAGTGGAGGTTACTTGACTTGTCAAGTACCTCCAAAGCTAGTATGGCTGAGTTGGGGATACCAGCTTCAATTCATTCAACGCCTTGCAAAGTTTGCAATGCAAATTACAAATTGCAAGCGCATATTTTGGGGAACTCACAGTTCCCGGTGTGTGTGTGTGTATGCTCAAACTATGGTAACCAGCTATGTGGACTTTTGCCAGTTGTCGTCGTCATCATCATCATCAGCATCATCATCGTCATAGTCGTTGTCGTCGTTGACGCCTCAGCGTTGATAAATTTTTGGCCAATTCGTTAAAACCCATTGCGCCATTGTTTAACAAACCAATTAGCAATCAAAATGAACTAACACGCACCCATACTCCTTGACTGCTGATGAGTATAGAGAGGTGCGCACTGTTGACATATCCTCGTATCCTGTAGACGAGTAAGGGCACGCCGGTGACTACAAATTATGGCAGGCGAGCAAGGGACAACGTTGGCTTCTATATGTCTGTTAGTAACTGGCTCACTGACTCAGTCACAGTCAACAGCACCACCAAAAAATAAAAAAAGAATCTTTTTAAAAAATAAAACAAAACAAACTTAGTTTGAAGAACCAAAGTTTATATACACTTGCAACTAAAGAGATTTTGCATAGGGCTGGTGGAACTTATGGTGTGTCTAGAGATGTCTTCATATCGACATCTATGTTAGTTCAAGTAACGTATTTAAATATTGTATATACAAGCAAGATATGGGTCCAATTGTTGAAAATTATTGTTTTTTTACATATCTTTTAACTTTAAGTTGATTTGCCAAAAGAAATGCCTACAAAGCTAAAAGCATTTCAGCTCTTCAATACTTTTGAAAAAAATTATCTGAATAAATTTTCCTCATATGCATAATTAATTTAAACATTTGCTTGAACAAAAATTTTAAAAATTATGATTCAGTTATTAGCTAAGATGGATCTGAGAGTATCTCGCTTTATAAAAATACAATAATAATCCAATTAAATCCTATTATTAATAATTGATCAACATCAAGAGACAATGAATCGTTATGGAATTTTTCACAAATATAACAGTAAACATCTGAATCTTTCTTCAATAGAAAAAGGGACGTGACTCACAAACGAGAATTACTTGTATGTCATTTACTTTTGAGACATTGCTCTTGAAAAAGTGTTTCAATTAGATTTGCGTTTCAGTTTTTCAGATTTATTCCCTTTTGAGGAAACTATCCGCCTAGAGATAAGATCAAAAGACTTTGCTTTGAATTATTTTATCATGTTGCAAAAAAAGAACACCCATTTAATATACTCTTATAGAGAGCATTATCAAGGGCAGTAGAAGGAGTGGCAGTTACAAATTTACGTTAAGAGTTAAATTTTCAGAATTCACAATTCAGAAGACACAGCTTACCAACGAGCGGTTGAGAAGGGCAAAATGACGAGCGACACTGAGTGGTGGCAGGAGCAGTTGAAGATGGAGGGGCATTCAGTGGTAGCCATGCAGAAACATGCAGAAATCATGACAACGTCGATGGCACTTGATGGGGTGACTGGCTTTCTGTCAGTTGCGAGTGTTGCCACTGTTGCTCCTCCTACGCGTTCTCTGGCAGAAGGGTGGCCAGCAGGTGCCTCTTGACAAGCACACTCCCATATTTAACACCCTATACGTATGCAGCATTCGACATTCACTCAGTTCATTAGGAGACGATTGGCAGAGGACGCTCCATTTCGGGTGGCCCTGCTGCCTGACTCCTGTCATTGATTGCACTTATTAGTGCCCAGCATTAGGATAGGGCGGTATGCAGAATACACATAGCCCTTGCACTTGTTTAAATGTTTAAGCATTACATTTTTAATTTGATAGATCAACAGAATAAACGAATCGTAAGCGAGGAACACTGCAAGATTGCACTTGGGTATGGCCAATGTGAATGCACTTGGTTTGGCATTGAGTTAATTGAATGGAGGCAGTGGAACCTCCAATTCAGAATGAGATTTTTTTTATTTATATTTTTTTGTTTTTTTTTTTCGGACCAAGAGGTGCAGTATTCAAATATGAATACATAAGGACAAAGAGCATAAAATATATGTACATACGTATGGAAGGCTATGGCCGCAATGGAGTGTCGCCACTGAGGGGCAGCTGTTGAGTTTGGGTTTGAATTAAAGTGCTTTATAAATAATTCAATGTTGAAAGTAAGAGTGAAGAGAATAAGTTTTTAATAACTATAAGATAATTGTTTTTATGTTTTTAAATAAAATATAATAGAATAATAAAATTTTTTCGCATATTCTTGCAATCTCGCTGATGGCAGTACGGCTCAGGCGACTCTAGGGTATCACTGTATCACTACAAACCAATAAATAATGAATCCGATCTTTAATCAGTTCGAAATAGTGGTAGCATACTTTAAAAAACCTTTGAATTCGGCAATTAATCGATTTTCTTCATAATCAAAGAAATTATGCCCTTAAAACTTATGGTTCTCTGGAAGTTTTTGACCACGTTGAATAGATAGATAGGTTTTAAATAAGGGTCAGTTAAAAGAGTTAATGTTGAAACTTGTAAAATGATGGAGCAAACTGCAAAATTCTATTGGTAAGGATATTAAAATACTAAATGCAAGCAAAAACCTAGACGATCTTCTAGGTAGCACTTCTGGTCTTTGAGAAACAGGCAAAGTGAAGAGATGGACAGATATGGCTAAATGCCACGTTAAACATTTTCTCGTAATTTTTATACCCTTTAATTTTCGATATCGGGGCTGTATTATATAGCTCCAATAGGGGTGTTTCAGAGGACCTCGAAATAAAGAAAAAGTTTTAGATGGATAGTTCGTTTGTTTATGAAGATATTATAACCAAATTTGGTACTCGGAAGAGTGAGAGAGTTCCCAAGCACTGTGCCCGCGCCCGACTTTAACGTACGCCATCTTTTTTTTAATGCAAATAATCAAAAATATATGTATAACTATGAATCGGAATTTTCAAATTTTCGATCGCCAATCGAGCCTGATTAGCTGGAGATATCATAAAAGGGACCCCTAGAAACGGTCAACATTACCGGGCATCTTTAGGTGGAGTTTCAGATCATATATTGTTGAATCTGATTTTTGCCAGCCTATCCGAGTCTATCATTGTAGCGAGAAGTACGTCTATGAACAAATTGCTAAGCCAGCAACAAGATAACCAGAATTCGTAATCCAACTTTAATCTAAGTTCTACAGTCTGGAAATCAATGATCAAAATTATATTTTTATTAATTGCAAGACTTAACCATCATTAACGGGTTACTTGGCCTGTCTTAATGGCAGTCATGGGCCTCATCTGGGTCGGTCTACTTTAGTTTTCTTCTAGGATGTCCTTCCAAGAGATCTTTCGCCAGCCCGTTGCGATGGCTTGCTAGCCGTTCATTGTATCGGCTGGCATGTTTATTGATTTGCGGCTCTACGGCTTCTTGTCTAAGGTCACAATCTGGGATAAGGCGAAAGCTTTTCTTGGGAAAGTCGTAATCGACTCGTACGAGCTTGCAAACCCCATATATGGATGGTGACACAATAGCGTTATACAATGCTCTCAACGCAGTGAAAGGTGGCTATGCTTATTTAAAAGCCATCACATTTTTGGCCTTTTTATGTCCAACAAACTGAATCGTGTTCAAGAAATTCTTTATTTCCTATTTTTAGAATGTGGTTATAGGATTAGATATACGATTAACCAACCCAAATAAATAAGTTTGTTTTGGGAATCGGACTAGCTGGGCTAGTCCTAGAATTCTAGTTGGGGACTCAATCGATGCAATGGGTATAATAGTGCAATCTTCTCCATTAGCATCAGCCTTGACATTGTTTTTTGTTTATACAAAATCTCTTTTCAGCCTACTATGGATAACTAACACGGATTCAATCCAATCATGTCATAATAACCACCATGTTTCTGCTGTTGCCAGTGCTACAATTGCAGCCATTTCGATGACCGAATCCCGTCCAAAGTTCAGAGTTGTGGTGCCATTAATCATGTCATGTAATGCCGCCATAAATCCAACAACAATTTCAGCAAGCCTCGTCGCATTAACGACCATGAGTGACCAACAATCCGCAACAAAAGGGCAGAGCAACGCCTGCTGCCTGTCTTGGAGCCATTGCACAGAACTGAACTCAAAGAGTTGCAAGCCCCCTCCTCTGCCACACAACAACACTGCCCACTTATGTACATGGCGCTGCATTTTATTAAATGACAAAATGAAAAGTCGCGCTTATTGTCTGCACTGGGCAGTGCACAGTTGGTGGTTTTTGATCGGTGGAGGGAGGGGAGAGTGGCTGGTGTGAGTGGTATGGGTGGCAGCAGGGGATGTGGGGCGTTGCATATTTGCGGCGCGTATTAAATTTGGCTGGCAAACGCGACGCGGCTGGCTGACAGCGGAGCATGAAACATGGCCATCAATACAATGGCTGTTTTAATGTATGCGTGCGTGTGTATCTGTGTGTTTGTACTCGTCTGTGTTTGCCTGTGGGCGTGTATGCAAACGCAATATGGCGACCGCAATGCTTGCACTGCCGGAGCTTGGCATGGAGCAAAAAAAAAAAGGTAGCAAAGGCAATGGCAACGTTGTTGCCAACAAAAATAACAAGAACACCAACAAGAATAATAACAACAACAACTGCTGCATTATGGCCAAAACAACAACTACAACAAAATCAACAACAACAAAATCAATTGAGTGCTAAAACCAACAACAAGTGCAATTGTCGTTAGCGGCATTGGCCAACCCAGACAGTACAATAAAATTGCATATGTGCCGAGAATTGTTTTTTGTTTTTGCGGCCACAAGCTTTAGCCGCACAACAAACTGAAACTGACCAACCCAAACCAATGGCCAGTCCGGGCCGGGCCGGGCCGGGCCAACGCAGCTTTGGTCTCGCTCTTACCATTGTCTAATTGCGGAATATGCATGGAACCGAGGCTAATGCACTTCTGTGGCCGGCTCTGCGTCAATCAAAGGCACTGAAGAACGATAAAACGATAAAGCGATGAAACGATAAAGCAACGCTGGCGGCAATGTATCTTGTCATCTGTAAGTTGTGGAGGAAGCTACGTGAACGTGAAGCTGTCAAACCTCCCAACAAATTGTCAAAAAAATGCATAAGGTTTGGCAAGGTGAAACAATTGCAGAGTTAAACCAAACTGAACCGAAATCAAATTAAAATTATATACCATATGCCGAAGCTCAAATTCGCTTTTAGTACTTGCGGAGATACAGGATCCTTAGTATTATTCAAAACCAGGAATTGATGAAGACATAAAAAAAATCTCGTTCATCTTTTGGGGCCAAAAATGTTTGAAGCAAATCTACAATGGCTTTAGTTTAAGTAGACCCTATTAAGCAACCACCACATTCATCCACATTGGCATTGGATCATCTTATAAGCTTAACATTTCTAAAGAATAAACTTTTTTTGATTCCACATGTCTATGTCATGTTTCTTTTTCGTGATATATTTTCTTTGTTTCCCGATTCAAGGGCTTCTTCTGAAATGGCTTTAATTGGTAGGCACTAATATTCAATTGAAGTTTGACCATGTGGGAGTGTACTGCTATCTACAATATTTTTCCACTGACTCACCCCAGTTTGCTAATTTATTTTAGAATTTATAGAACAGTCTCTATCAGAATTCATAATCGTAAGATTTCGCAGTGTGAATTATCAGATTTTAAGACTTCCACCTCTATTGTGTGTTGCGGTACTGCTTTCTGTTTACGAGAACCATTGGGGATGGGCAAGTCCGCAAAATTCAATATTTTTCCTGTAATAAAATCCATAAATGCTGGACCCATGGGAATGCTATCATATATCTTTTAAGGCGCAATGCATTTTTTCATCGTCCTCCGATGGGTTTCAGTACCTATCCAAGAATTACGTTAAAAGAACTTTTGATTCTTCATGAAAGTAAGTCCTTCTTCAGTTTATAGAGCAATTAAACAGCTAGTTTTCTCATTCACTTTCCTATCTACATAGAGAATTATGTAGAATTCATTTAGTTTCAATATTGATCAGTTTGTCCTCCTAATAATTATTATTTTAACTAATAATAACTACTTTTTGCCTCTGTGTCGTTTCTAGAGTAACGTAAGAATAGGAGAAATCTCATACTTCAGATAATTGAGTGGTTTTTGCTTAAAAAACTTTTTCCTACCGAAATTGCAAAATGGGTCCAAATATGGGGACTTCACTTTTAGTTTTTGTTACAAATTAAGTCTAGAATTTAATACTAAGTTGGGCCTTCGACACTGCTTTTTAATGAAATGTACTCTTCTTAAAGAAATCCAGCAAATTCAAATAATTCCTTTTCCTTTAATTCCGAAAATTTCCTAAAGCTGCATTTATTTATGAATCTCGGAATCAAATCAAATGTATCTTTAGTGTTTAACAAAACATTTTCTTCAAAATTTTGATTATTGCAACGCTTTTTCGGATGCCGTGGCGTTGCAAGCTCATCTTGCATGTGCCACCAGTCTTTTCTGGGTGGTACCCCCAAATTTCAGCCTTAAAATGTCTTGGCTTGACCGAACTACCATTTTATGACATTGTACCTATGTACATATATAGTTCACTTAACTCACATGTTTAAGCTTTGAGCTGATTGCAGTTTTGAATAGCTTTGATGTGCTTCTTGTTAGCACTTTTCATAATTTCTAAGAATTTGAGAATTCCACAGTCATGCCTGGCCAGCTTTATAATATTAATAATTTCCCTGACTGACTATTTTGTCAGTCGCCCCTGGGCGGAGTATTGGGGATCTCTATTAATAACTGATCGAAGAGAACAGGGAGCCGAATCCGAACGGAGGTGCCTTGAATTAATAGAGATTTTCTTGGGCAAATAGCGTCTTGGAGCTAGCGATTCCAGTGCTGGGCAAATGCGACAGTGCTACTGCAGGGAATCGAACCACCGACCATCGAGTTGCAAAACGAGTACGCTTCCACACTACCTACGGCCACCGACCAACGACCAACTTTATAATACCCTGATTTAATTCAGTTTTTAGAGCTTTAAAGAATAAAAGATTACAAAAGCATACCAGTTTTACAAATAGCTACATTCCTTTTGTTCTTATGGACAAAGGGACAGACAGACATGGTTAAATCGAGTCGGCTGTTGATGATGATCAAGAATATATATATTTAATGGGGTCTGTCACGCCTCCTTCTGCTCGTTATATACATTTTCAGGCTATAAAAATAACTTTATTTTTAGAGTACGCTTCGATTGCATGAAGCTATAGAAAAGCATGCGAATCTTTTTGGATAATCCGCATCATATTTACCCATATTAGGTGTACTAACTGGCCACACGCACATACCCTTTGTTAGGGCAGCAAAGGAAGTTCAAACACCGCATGAAGATCGACGACCGTTAGCCAAAAATGCAGTCAAGTTTTTATGAACGATTTCCAGACCCCGCAACAACCAGACCCACCTTCCCGGAAGGTTGCCACAAAAAAAAGAAAGAAGGAAAGCAATGTAACGGCGAATGAATGTCACTGTGAACACGAAGCGACATGTGCACTTTATGGCGACCAGAGCAACGGAACGCGGATATCGGAACGGGGGGCCACTGTGTGTGTCTGTTGCCGGACTTGTGGAACGCAAAGGAGTTGGGCCCGACAGAAGAGCTGTGCGACGGGCTTGTGTGTATCAGCATGAAGCAACAAAATCAAATTGCGTTGCAACTGATTGCGCTTTGGAGTTGCAGCTACGCTTGGACAGCGGATGTGGGTGGGAATGGGGATGGGGACGCGAGCAGGAGGAGCTGGGGTTGCTTGACAGCAATGCGCGCGTTAACGGCGGCAGCTGTCACTTGGACAGTTGTACGAGCCAAGCACAAAAAGACAAAAAACAAACAAAAACAGAGACACAGTAAAACCAAAAAAAAATTGTGAGTCAGTCGGTTTGATATCCGACGGCGGAATACCCTGCAATCCAGGGTGAGTGGCTTGAGGGCGTAGGGGGATAAGTCAATTTTTTAATTTGCGCAAATAGTAAGTGCAAAAGATGCTTTTGGTGCCAAATTGGAAATTGAGCTATTGACTTTTTGACTTGCTGGGAAAACACACGGCTACACTAAAAATTGTATTGTTTTCTCTTCAAAGAAATAATTTGGTTTTGGATTTTCTACCAAAAAATCGGGATTCCACGCTACGATCTACTATAATACCCTAGAACAGGGTATAAAAAAACCAGCCGGTGAAATGAAGCAACACTAACAACAAGAAAATGCAATACGCGACAGTGACATGGCGAGCCAAGCATGTCTGAGCAGTGCAGAGATATAGAGAGATAGATAGTCAGTCAGATGTGTGGAAAGGGAGGTGGGTGTCATCGAACGGGTGCGTGAGTTAAGGGGTAAGGGGTCAGTCAGTCAGTCAAAGAGTCAGTCAGTCAGATTGCAGTTTGCAATTTGTAGCATAGAGAGGCAAGTTTTGCTGAGCTTTGGAAAAATGTGAAAATGTGTTGCAGCACTGGCATGGGACATGGTGGGCATGGTGCGTGGAGGGCATGGATCAGGTAAGTGACGCTGGTCAACTCTGGCAGCCAGCTGGCAAATCAAGCCAAATTATAGCCAAACATGTACACCTGCTAATTGTTGTCCTAACACGTCTGACCACAGACGATGACAGCTTCAGGTTCTCGTGAAAAAAAAGCCCAAAATCTAAACCCAAACTCAGCTGAATTTTAAACTTGCGGGCCAGCAGTAGAAATAGCAGCATCAACTGCAGACATGGGCAGTACTCATGGTTACCAGTATGATGATGATCCTGGAGATTAATTATATTAGATGTTGGGTATGAGTATGGGTATGGCTACGAATACGTACACAAATTTTGCAGTTTAAGCCACGAATTTGTGGCTAATTAGGCAAAACTCTAGCCTGGCTAGCAGAGTATCAAAGTGGCTTTATTCTAGCTGTCCTGCTAAAGCAGATGAGTTGCAAAAGCTTGTTGGGCTGTCAGTTAAAAGTTTTTTAACTTGGCGTAGCGCTTAATGAACTGCCAGAAATATTTGGTTTTTGTATTTTTTTTATGCTGAGAATGCCTAATTTTAGTTTTACTTATTTATAAAAGCTGGAAATTTAAATATTTACTAGATATGTGCTAAAAAAAGAATTAAAAAATTTTGGGCATCTTTGGGACTTTAAGTATTAGATGAAGATTTTATTCAAATTATTTGTTCATTCAGTTATAAGATAGAATTATTTTTTTTAACTACAAAGAAGCTTACATCCAAGAGCAACAGAGGCCTCTTCGCCGATTTTCATGTTTCATGATGATGATGAGTACCCATGGAAAACAGATGATATGAAGCCAATTGATATTGAGCATTACTGGGCAATGGCACCGGCATCAATTGATGCGATAGCGTTGAGCAGCGGCACGAAAAAGTGATTATTCTGGATGATAATGAGCGGTCATACGGCGCCAAGCCCGTTGAAACCTATCTGAAGACGCTCAAGTGGGTAGTCCAAGCCCAACCGTCAAATTCCCCAGATATTTCACAGTCCCATTTTTACTTGTTCTGCTCGATGGCCCATGGTCTGGCAGGCTGATCAGCATAAAATGACATCCAAGAATTGCTTGATTCCTGGATAGCATCAAAATAGCTCTGCCAGAAGAGTTGGAAAAAAGTAGTTAGCGATTAGTATTGATTCTATTGTAACCTAAACATAGGTACTAGTGCTGTAGAAAACATCGATGATCGAAGTTTAAAATCTCTATATATCGATGTTGGCCAACAGAGAACTCCTGCACTCATCAAATGAGTATTTTGTAGTGCTGGAGAAACATCTGTATTTGCCAAAATCGATATATAGAGATTTTAAACTTCGATCATCGATGTTTTCTCCAGCACTAATAGGTACATATATAAAAAATAATAATAAATATGGAAACATTTCTGATACTAATTAAAAGTTCGCACTCTTAAGTACCAATATTTACTCTGAGTTGCAACCAGATATTTAAGTAAAAACATTATCTTTATTATGTTTTTTTCAATTTTCTTAAGATAGTGTAATTTCTGTTATTGTTAAGATAGCGTCAATAGAATATATTTTATTTATAAATTGAACGGTCAATTCAAACCAAAGATTTTCAGCCTAACAGACCTAATTCGAATATGTATATGTAAAATAAATCCGTCGGTCCATACGTATTGCTATTAGTCCAAAATGGAAAGAGCAAGAAGGCACAAGGTGTCTTTTATGGTTTAAATAATTTTGCAGCATTCTGTCAAATATTTTTGGACAAACACAAACTTGATTAAAATCGGTAGAAAACTTTGAAATTTATAGAAAAAAAAGTCATAGAAATTCGCGTTTTAATAGAGAACCACTTATATGTAACGCAAAATAAAATTTTAAAAAGGATTTTAGGATTTAAGGATTTCGGATTTGCCTTAGCTCTTTTCTACAGCTGAATCACAGAAACAACTATGATTGAAATGATAGTGGATAGGGTTTCTCGTTTATCCCATTACTTTAATTAAAGATGTGCATTCTCTGCACTCCCTCATATCAAAAAATTAGCTAAAATAAAAAACAAAAAATTTTATTTTTGGAGATATCACCCTTCAGCCACCTGCAACAATTTTTTGCTATTAGCCCTAGAACTTTGCCCGAAGAAAGTTGAAACCCGACACAACCCAACCAACATCATATCCACGGGGATGAAGTTACTAGTTACTAAATGTGACCCTACTAAAAAAATTAGTTACAAAAATAGATATGTATACTCGTCTAAGATATGCTTCGAAGAAGATTCTAGCACGGATGTGCAGTATGTGGTGCAAGGATTACTTTTTTAAAGTTACGGAATTTCGAGCAATCTAATGTACGATAAAGAAACAAATTTAAGCCACGGTTTTAATTTGATTTGGGTCGTACAGAACAGATTTTAGTTCTTATCGGCGGATAATTTCTGATTTGGAAGATGTTTGTGACGCGTGGAAAATCACCAAGCAATGGCGTTCTTTTGCCTTGAATGTATCTGCTTCAATGTTGTCTATAGTTTTTTATTATTGCTTTTACAAGAAGTTATGTTTACAATCCGTGTTAAATGGTTGTTCATATCCATTTTATTTTCGGGTCTAAAAATTTGTCTTTTCAAAAACAAGCTATAATGGCAAGTACAGCTTCAAATCGAGAGGCTATTTTAATGTCCAAGTATCGCAAACAGGGCCATTAACAACCCCTCTTGAGTTCCATGTTTTGACCTTTAGCTTACAACTTGCAAAATTTGTTTTCATATATATAAGAAAAATAAAAAAATAAATACAGAAGAGAAATAATGATTCACCCCCAAAAAATGGAAACGTATGTAGTGAAAAAAGCTTCCAAACAATGGTACTACATTAGCAATGCACTGAAAAAAATGCCACCCCATTAGCCCCAATCCCACATATATATATACTTGGACACACAGTGCGTTTGGCCACTGGCAGATTCCAATAATTGGGCTGCTGATGCAGTGCGCGGGAGTTCAAGCGAAACTGTATCAACCCGTAACTCTCCACACACACACACAGACAATGCGACCAAACTTAACCCAACACCAAGCCCACAATCTTCAATGTGCCCACCAAGCTTTGGGCGGCAAACTGCCCACAAGAGCGGAAGTTAACTTGCGTGCCGGTGATGCAGTGGGGCTTCCAACTCATCCCAAGGAGTTCTCAATATGGTTCTATGCTGCAAACATAGTCGCTGCGGCTCAGTCGTTGCGGCTCAAATTTAATATTCACCCGCGCAAATAATCCACACATAACACACATTGTAACCGAGAGTGAGTTAGTGGGTTAGAGAGTGTTGGGGGACAAGTAAATACAAACAATGGCAAAATGGCGTTGCGCACAAATCAAGTGTTAAGCTGATAGGACGTGCTATATTCACAAGCCGAGGCCTAACGGTGCCCGTTAGCAGGCCCTAACCCCACGCTGACCTTTAACCTATCTTAGCCCAGTCTCCTTTGAGCATCCAAACCTCGTGAAATGCCCTTTGACTCCTGTGTGAAACTGCTATCCTATGCGTGTGTGTGTGAGTGTCTGTGTATAGTAACCTGTATTGAGATTGCATCTTCAGAAGCTTGTTTGTCATAATCGAAATCTTTAAGCACACAACTGAATCTACTTTAAACAAAAATACTGTATAACTAAAAAAAAGGACCACAAGCTAGTCATTTCGGGCCCTTTGAAGTATTTGGGCTTATTTTTATTCTCTAATAGTTTCTTAGCCAGGTCTAGTACTTATTCATTAACTCAAATGTGGCTTATAGGAAAATCCCAGAAAATGGTTACCAAGATACATAATTTTAAAATTATCAAAACGACATACTCTTTTGATATCCAAAATCTACATGTTAATACGGATGAACAGAAGTTTATGTCTCAAGTGCTAGAAAAGGTTATCATAAAAATTTGTGAATATTTCTTAATTTTTCTGCAGATAAGAATTTAATGAAATTTCTTTTTTGGACAAACCTTTTTTTTTTGAATACAATTTTCGATTGGTTTTCAAAAATGGAAAGTCATTGACTTTTAAAAATTCGGGAGTTAGCCGCGAAATTTTATTGGGAGAAAGGAGGGTCAATATCAAAATAAGAGGAAGCAATCCTTCCAGGTTTTTTTTTTATTTTTTTTTTTTGCTCAAACTTAATATAGGGCATATGCACATAAAAAGAGAAAATGCAAAATTAGTTTAAATGACAACGAAAGATATCACTACTTTAGTTTTTTGTTAGCTTTAAACCACCTTTTCTTGCATAACCAATGCCGATTGTTACACGTTATGTACTCTCATGGATTTAAATTTGTCTAAAATATATTTCACCTCCATTGCTCATTTTTATTATTAATATCTTTGAATGTGCACATAGGTATATACTTTTTACGTGTTTTGAAAGTTTTTTTTTCTTTATATACCCAATACCTTAAGTAAATGGGCTTATTTATTTGGTGTAAATGTATGCAACGTACGAATGAGACGCCGGAAGCCTTCAAAATTACCACTATGTTATTCATACACATGTTCATCCGTCCGGCCTTGGAGATTCTAAGACTAGGTGCACCAAACGAAAAATTTGTACTTCTTCTATGCTTTTCTTCTGCTACAGATTCTTTCCGCACTAAATAATGCCAAAGCACTATATTTTCGCTAAAAATAGAAAATTTACATATGTAAATACAGTAAAATTGAATTGAATAAAATTAACACTAGACTGCGTTATAAAAGGCCCATAGATAATCGCAGTATCGTATATTGGATAAGATCTCCAAGACCATAACATCTAGGTCGATAAACTTAGCCAAGAGATGAGCATTATCCGTCTCTTGTTTGTATATTTATGTCGATATTATGTCCTGCTCCTGTATTTTGCGTGCTCTACGTAGCGAAATGATATACACAAATAGTAGTGTATAGTCCATATGAGTATGGGTGATTTCTCGGGTGTTGTTATAGTCCCACTGTATTAGTGGTATTTGGCTGTAAAAGTATTTTGTGTTCTTCTAAGAAACATCTTAGAAGAACACAAAATACTTTTACAACCACTCAACAGAGTGAGGGTATTTTAAACTCTGCGAACGACAGCGATCAGACAAACGAGCCTAACACACAATATACACATAGCCTTAAACTCATATTCCTACTCTTCTACCAGGGATTTCGAGGCGTGCAACTTTAGCTATGCTCCAACTAGATCGCCGTATTGTCGGGGTCCTTTCTAATCTCCCAAAAGGTAGACACATGCGTGCAATATTTTAGGTGCACTCAGCAAAAAGAACTAAAATAAAAATGAAGGCAATTAATAAATCTTTATAAACCAGATATTGCACTCCCGACAGAGAGGAATACTATGCTCACGCTACACAATAGTTAACATGGCAGAGGAAATTAGCTGGTTATTATTCCTGTTCATATGGAGAAACTCGTATGTTCATGGCCTCTCTTTCAATACCTTCCCATCCTGTGGAATCCTACAATCAGAATTGACCCTTAAACCATGTCAAGATGTTTTCATGCTAGTCGTGATACCGCCATGCTCTACTGTGGACAATAGAAACAATATTTAAAACATTATTTAAGATATATGTAGAATTATAATATTTATTAGAGAAAATATATTTAGAGAATTCATGATTCTACGTTAATTGTTTCAATAGAAAAATAAAAATAATTAAATAATAATATAAACGTTAAATAAAATAAATGCACAACAATCTTTATATACATATATATAAGTTTGTGTTTTTCCAAAGAAAATTTATATACGTTTTTATATATTTACTCACTCTGGCTTGATGATCGTTGAGCTGAATCGATGACGCTGCTGGACTAGGTTAGGTTAGGTTATGGGCAGCTGGCTTAAAAAGCCAGCACACATAGGCCTAGATTGGCCCGTTGTGATACCGCTTAGGATCTTAATTTAAAACCCCCTTCTCCAGGTGAATGTTCTTAAATGGAATCCCAGCCTGTTGCTGCGATATAGCTTGCAATCATTCTCGGACAGATGGGACCTAGCTCTTCTAGGTTATTGAGGAAATAATTTCCCAGGTACTTCTTCCTGCGTCTACATAGAGCTACACAGAAACAGAAGAAGTGCTCTACTGTTTCTACTTCTTCCTCGTCTCTACAGCTTCTGCAGAAATCGATGCTCGGAGCATTCATTCTGGTCGCGTGTGCTCCGACAAGCCAATGACCGGTGATCGCTCTAACAACTGCCGAACACTGTGAGCGGTTGAGTTCACAGAGTCTGGCGGAACGTTTTGGGTCAATTTTAGGCCATGTTTGGCGACTGATTCTAAAGTGTGATGTGTTTTCCCATATCTTTTGTGCCTGGGAACTGAATTTTTGAAAGTAGCCATTGGCATACGAATATCCTTCTAACTCGGGAGGGTGGAAATGGTCGTGCCATGTCTGGCTAATTCGTCTGCTATTTCGTTGCCTATTATATTCTGGTGCCCTGGCACCCAAATTAGGCTTATCACAAACTGCTGTGCCATCTCTTGAATAGATTTGCGGCAGTTGTTGACTGTCAACGAGTTGGAAGACAGCGCTCGTAGTGACTTTATGGCTGCCTGACTGTTGGAGTATATATTAATTTTCCCGGTTTCCAGACCAGCGTTACGTAAGCACATAAGAGCCTCGTTTATGGCGAGGATCTCCGCCTGAAAGACTCTGCAGTGGTCTGGAAGTCGAAAAGACTGCCGGATGTTTAGTTGCTCCGAGAAGACCCCGCCCCCAACCTGGTTGTTGAGCTTGGAGCCATCTGTGAAGAAATTTATGCGGTCGCTTTGACCTTGTTGACTTACCACCCACGATTCCCTGGAGGGAATGGAGGTTGTAAATAGAGTTGAGGAATGCTCGAAGGGTGTACAATAATCTGTGACTGACACGTTTGTGTCTTCTTTTAAGATGGACGAGTGTCCATATCTCAAGACTGTCCAGCAATTGGCAACCTTGAGGCGCCTCGCTGTTGCAGTTTCTTTTGCCATCAAAAGGATGGGATGTATGTTAGTGATGGCATTAAGCACTAGAGGTAGTTCTTAGGGCACCGGTGATGCATAGTTGTGCCGTTCTTTGTACCTTGTTTAGTACTTTAAGTTTTGATTTTATTGTTAGGGCTGGCCACCAAGTGGATATCCCATATAGGAGTATTGGTCTAACTATGGCTGTATAGATCCATCTAACTACTTGGGGGGACATACCCCATTTGAGTTCTATTGTCCTCTTGCAGGCAAAGAGCACTGTATTCGCTTTTTGCACTCTCTCTGCTATATTTAGATTCCAGCTTAATTTCTTATCTAGTACAAGCCCCAAGTATCTTGCACTGTTACTGAAAGATAAGACGGAATCGTTTATTCTAGGTGGTGAAAGTTTTGGGATCTTATACCTTCTCGAGAAGAGAATAAGTTCTGTTTTTTCCGGATTGACACTCAAACCGCTTTTGAGTGCCCAGAGTGACAGTTCCCTTAGTTTTACGTTCATACGGTCACAAAGGGATTGTGGGAATTTTCCATTCAACATAATAACAACATCATCCGCATAGGCCACAACTTTACAGCCACCTCCTTCTATGCGACGTAGCATCATGTTGAGAGCTTTGTTCCATAGAAGAGGCGATAGCACCCCCCCTTGAGGAGTGCCCCTACTTACGTACCTACAGAGAGAGGATTTATCAAGTGAGGAAATCACCGTTCTGCCCAGTAGCAGCTGGCTGATTAGTCTCACTAGCCGATCATCTACTTGTAGATACAGAAGTGCGTTAGTTATTGCCCTGGGATCAATGTTGTTGAAAGCACCTTCTATGTCCAAGAAAGCAGCAATAGCATACTCCTTGTTATACAAGGATTTTTCTATGTTCGATCTGACGGAATGAAGTGCCGTTTCCGTCGATTTACCCTTGCAGTAAGCGTGTTGCGACTCTAATAAAAACCCTGGGTTGATTAACGTTCTAAGGTATAGACCTATCAACCTCTCCAAAGTCTTTAACAGAAACGACGACAGGCTTATGGGTCTGAGGGCTTTCGGGACTATATGTGATGCTTTACCCGCCTTGGGAATAAAGACCACTTTTGACGTTAGCCAAGAAGATGGGATTTGGCCTAACGCAATAATATTGGTGAAGATAGCTTTTAGCCACGAGACTGCCCGGTCCCCTTCGTGCTGCAACTGTGCTGGTATTAGCCCGTCAGGACCCGGAGATTTGTAAGGGTCAAAGCTATTTATAGCCCATTTCATGTTTGAGTCTGTTATTATGTCTTCCAACACATTTACCGTAAGGTAGGAAGAATTACACATTGGATTAACTGTTGTACTACCTGGAAAGTGTGTATACAGGAGTAACTTTAAAGACTCCTCGCTGGAATTTGTCCAGGAGCCATCTGGATTCTTGAGGTAGCCTAGATTTGTTGGCGATTTTGACAGTATTTTGCGGAGTCTTGCGGCTTCTGATGAGGATTCGATTTCGGAACAGAATCTCTTCCACTCATCTCGGTTTGCTCGCCTAACGTATTTTTTTTTATTGAGCTAAAGTTTGCTTATATTCTGACCAACTTTGGTCACAGTTTAGTCTTTTTGCCTTATTGAAAAGAGTCCTACAGCTTGACCTCAGCACATCCATTTCAGGTTTCCACCATGGTGGTCTCCTTTTGCCTCTTGGCTTGCTTGTTGGACAAGATGACTTTAAAGATTTATTGCACCCTTCGGTGAAAGTTTTAATGAGATACTCAAGTTTCTCCTTACCGCGTAGAGTGATCTCAGGGAGGGTCGGAAGTGCTTCCGCCAGTTTTGTTTTGAAAGATTTCCAGTTTGTTCTGCGGGGACTATTGAACTTTACTGGGACTGGAGTAGAGACAGATAATTTCGTCTCAATATATCTGTGGTCTGAGAAGGAGTGCTCTCTCGAGACTTCCCAACTTATGACATGGTCAAAAAGAAAATGTGAGACTAGGGTTAGGTCAATGACCTCTTCTCTATCTCTGATAATGAAAGGGGGGTCATTTCCACGGTTACAAAATAATAGGTTTGTGGAGAGAAGATATTCAAAAAGTAACTCACCTCTCTCATTAGTGTTGGAGCTCCCCCATTGGCTGTGGTGAGCATTTGCGTCGCAACCAATCAAGAAGCCAGTGCCCAGATCGTCACTGTCCTTGACCAGTTTTTGCAATTTGTGACCCGGGAGTGGGTCCAGGATGTCGTGGGCCATATAAGCCGACGCTATGCGTATCGGTTTGTTCTGTAGCTCCAGACTCACCGATGTAGTATCACCATCACTGTAATTATAGAGCAAAAATACACTAAGGTGCTTTTTTGCTAAAATACAAGTACAGGTTTTGCCTTCATTTTGGGCTACAAACAGCCTATATTGTGGTGTGGTAAGTCCGGACACCCTATTTGACACAATCCAGGATTCCTGTACCAACACCAGGTCGACTCCGCCTCCAGCCAGGCGAAGCATTAAGGCAGCGCTTGCTGCTTTACAATGATGATGGTTTATCTGCAAGATTGTCAGGGACATCTTGCGGTTTAACCTCCATCACTGTAATATCGGCGTCCGTGTCATCACTGATACTGTCATCAGCAGAGTCAGTACTCTCTTGACACATGGCCTCGAGCCCTCGAATCAGGGACGCATCGGATAACACCGACTCGCAGTCCTCGACCTCGGGATCCTTCTCCGGCTCCTCAATCTCTGAGGCCAGAGTCTCCTCTAGTGCTTCATGGCACCCCGTCTGCTTAGCATCCGATTTGTATATCCGGATCTGCACCGAGCTAAACCCGAAGTTTAGCTCTCCGTGCTTCTCCTCAATTTGTGCAAGCGACTTTTTATTTAATATAAGCAGGATCCGCCTCGTAGGGGTCTGCGTATCCTCCACTTTCACAACCCTCCAGTCCGAGGATGGAAGGTTGGGGTTGCATCTTTGTAACATTTTAAGGATCCTCTCCGGTTCCTTAAAGGATGCCAGGACCCACATTATCGCACGAGGTCTGCTCGGCACGTCCTTTCAATCTACAGCCACTAGATTGGCGCCCGGGTAGACCTCGCCCACTCTTGCTACGGCCGCTTTGAAAAGCTCTGCCGATCTAGCACCTTCACAGGCAATTTTATCTGGACGTAGCCCTTGTACCACCCGACATCTTTACAGATTGGTGGTGGGCCTGGGTCCGTCTCCAGAACTTCGAAGCAGTGGTCAGCCAGTGCTGCCTTTCCTTCTGGGTTTCCCTGGTCTAGGACACCCAGTAGGATTTTATCCTTGACCATATCAGCGAAGCTCCTGTTCGCTACCACCTGCGCGTTCCCCCTTGCTCGTTTTGGAGCATTGGGAACCGAGAGTTCCTGGGAGCGTTGGCGCTTCGGCTGTTTTAAGTCCTCTTTTGGCCTTTCGAGGACGAAATTTGGCAACACAGATTTTGCCCACTTCACCTTTTTCAGCCATTCGACCGATGGTGTTGCGATATTGCTGGTCGCTTGACGTTTAAGGATCTGGGCAGCGTTTTTCTTATCCGCATACCTGTCCAGTTTGGCCTTGCTTGTGGAAGGCCGCTCTATTTCCCCCGCACCCGACCGGGTATTAGCTCCGCTTGTGGTAGCACCTTGCTGAATACCCAGGGTGACAGGAGCCTTCGAGCTGCCTCCCATCTTGCTTCGTACCAAAGGGCGAAGGGGAACAGTTGCCTGCTTCGCCGGTGTGGAGCTGACTGTGGGTCCAGTGACCGCTGTCTTAACGCTCTGCTTTGTGAGATCGCCGATCTCGTTTTTAAGCGAAGGGGTGACGGTAGGTCCAGTGACCGCTGTCGTCGCCCCCTTTATTGGAACTTCGGTCCTTTCCGGTTTTGAAAGAGTACCGGCCGCTTTTTGATTTTTGATTTTTGAATTATTAAGAGACATATCTGGTCCCACGAGTAGCGGAGAAAGGGTGGTCCACCTGCGCAGAGATCCGCAGTACGCAGGTAAGGCTAGTTAATCCGGAGGGCGCCAGGTATCAGTCGGCACCCTCGTGGAGGGTTCAGCTATAGGATTTTTGCCGACCGCTGCTGGGCTAAGAAATCATTAATATAAAATAAAATTATAGAAAAAGGGTAAGCACCATTATATAAATTGAAACCAAATACAATTAATAGATAAAGGTTGTTGTTTTACTAAGAAGTGTAATATTTAAGAGAGGAATTTTAATTTAAATTAATATTAATAATTCCAAGAAAATTATTAAGAAAGATTATTAAAATCAATTCAAAATAAACTGCTAAAGAATAAGGCTTGCCATTATTAACTTCACAATATTATCAAAAAATTCATTTATGTTTCTTAGCAACTCCTTTTTATAAAAGAATAGCAAAATATAGTTAAAGATATAAGTTAACTATAACCAAATCCACAGTTGCGCACGACATATTTATAACTTTATAATATGGGTTTTTGTTTTACACTAAATGCATCGGCACTTTCAACAAGAATTAAAGTTCGCAGAACAAAACTAGACTATAATATTAAGAGAACTTTATATACAAATTACAAAATATATTTATTGTAGTTGTTTGCTGGTGATGAGCTGCTATGAGAGCTGTTTAGTCCGTGATGAGTGCTTCTTGGTCTGGGCCTGGACTTGGGAAGTCCGAGGCTGTCCCAAATAGGTTAGTTGCCTTCTTAAATTGCCTTCCTATCCAATAGGGTGTGGTTAGGTTATGACTTGTTCACAAAAATCAAAGAATTCGCAAAGAAAAGTGGCAGGAAAGTGTTGCAAATGTAGTTTTGGGCCAAGTACACTATAACTTGAATATTTGTTGGTTATAAACCAAAAATAAAAGGAAAAATAATACAACGACGGGAATAAATGTTATTGTTTTCGTGTTAATTGTTATAATTCTTAATTATATAACACCTCTTGTTGGAAAACCCTATACTACCACGCACAATTCAATTATATTAGTATATATATATTTATACTGCACTTTTTACTTATGCACTTGAGACCACTAGCAACACGTTTCCGTAAACTCTAAGCTAAACTTTAATCAGATCTGCGTACAGCTTGCGTTGACTTAGCGCTAAGCCAAAAGTTACAAAAACAATTAGCTGATTATCGCTTTGGGTCACCTAAACTAAGCGTGGGTGAGCTGATCTAACAGCATAATCGTAAGATTTTTGCTGGCGCCACAAATAACCCGTTCGTATATCCAAAGTGAGAGAAAGCTAATTACTGAAAGAGTAAGTGCATAGCGAAAGTATCCAACGTCATAAATAGTAAGACCAATTTGAGTTATATGACCCTGTTGGAATTTTGGTCCGACTATTGAGGCAATTTAATAAAATGAATTTTGCAATTATTAATGAATCGATGTATGTATGACTGGCCACTACACTCCTTACATCCACACCATTAATTTTTAGTTTGGCACCTTTATGGAGGTAGAAATCGGTAAAAAAATTGTCTAAAAAGTTGAACTTCCAGTGTATTCCAATGTCGGGACACCATTCCGAATTATTTGAATTCTTTTGTAACGTTATTTTGAAGTTTGAAGTTTGCTACGATGCGTGACGCATCCTCCACAATGCTTCAATCTGATACTCTCTGTCCCATGCTCCTGCTACTCAATGTAAGCTCATCGTTTAATGCAATTGTGAGCGTACAGTATGTGAATTTTGACTTTACATTGCTCCTCTTGATTTCATTACGTATACGCAGCGCAGTCAGAGCAACTACATAATTAAAAAATTACGCATACACGCACCCACACATACTTAACACGTCTGCTCATACGCACGCACACACGCATAAATACACTATATACACCATATAATACATATATACTGACTCACGCCAGTTAAGAAAATTTGCCATTAAACCACACAACGCGACACTTGTGGCTAATTAAAAATCAGCTGAAACAGAGCGTTTTATATTTATATGTTTTTGCTTAGCTTCAATTTGTGGTTATGTGGCAAGCATTTTATACACACACAAAGATAAAAAATTAAAAAAATAATATTATAGTTAAGAAAAACAACAAAATATAAACTTGGGTCGGACGACTTTAAGACACCCTGTCCCATCGAAACAAGCAAATAAGTAAATCAACCGATTTCAATTAAATTCTACATAGCTCTTGGTTAGTTGGCCAAAAAATGTTTTATGGGCGAATTTTTTGAAGTATGCACATATATCATTACAGCAAATAAATAGTGCTTTTAAAATTGGTCCTGTCGAGGGGAAGAGGGTTATATATTATAGTTAGAAACGAAAATTAAACGAATTATGCTCTAAAAATATTTAACCTTGCTTAGAAACTCTAAAATACTTCCCAGCTACAAATTTTGTTACGACATCTGCCCAAATAAATGAACTATTCGGTATTACTTATAAACTTGTTTCCCGTGATATACAATGGGTTCTTATCCGAAATCTTCGTTGTTTTAAGTTTGGGAGTCTCCGACGATTTCTACTCCATATCGAGGAAAACTTATTTTATATTTCCTTTGTAAATATAATACCTAAATTCTCGAGGTGTTGTCCGAAAGTGGAATACTCGTTACTTAAGAAGCAAATGTCTTTAATGTGTTACTTTGGTACGATAAATTGGTAAGAGTCAGGCAGTTACCTTGGCATTAACCAAAAATGTTTGTAATAGAAATATGTATATTTTTTTAAGAAAAAGGGTACAGGGTACCACCTCGGCTGTATACAATTTTTTGTTTCTAATATTGCAAAAATTTCTTAAAAAGAGCAAGCATATATCTTAAATTCAAATAAAGTTAAAATTCGTATAGTTAACATGAAAATTATTAGAAAAATTAAGTTTTAAATATATTTGTAGAATTATTTATCATCTCTTGCCCAAAATGGCCGATGCGGAAATAATAAAAGTGCTCATTGAGGACAATGAAGAATATGGGAAGACAATTGTATGGAATATTCTGGACTGTGTTTTCCAGACAGTTAATAAAGCCACCAATGAGGATGATCCTGTTTGTCGAGATGACTTGGCAGAGGCAATCATTAAGGTTAAAGAGTCCGCGAATGATTCACGAGCATTAGAACATTATTTAAGCTTGAATCTTCAGCTAGAAGAAGAATCGTATAAATTGCGCTTATTAGGCGCCAGTCTATTCGATCCCCTGGATCATGAGATGAGTGAAGGGTATTGTCAACAATTGGATGTTGCCAGGTTATTGTGCCATAATTTGCATCGTCAGTTAAAGGCTGTGGAATTTAAACTTGCACCGAAATTGATTGAAATAAAAAAGAATATTGATCTGCAGCATTTGCACGGATAACGCATGATTGGTCTGCCCATAAAGTCGATGCCGTCGAAGCACACAGATCCAATTCCAAGTAAAGTACTGCTGAATTAAGTTCAAAGTTTTAGGTGGAGCGTGAATTGGTCGGAGATGTGTCAGTTTTGTTTTCTAAATGTTCAACAAAAATTTAATTCAGTTAACCTTTAGTTAAGTTTTCAATAAAACTAAAATTTGTTATCGAAAAATGTTATCGAAAAAAAAATATATCTGTGGAAAGTGGAATTTTTTGCCAATAGTCGAACCCACTCAAAACAAAAGATCTATCAAGTCAATAATTGCAGTGAGTTCTAATACACCTCTTTCTTCTTTTTACTGCCAGCTTAATATCGCAGTTTTGCTGGGAAATCTGTAAGACTCCTTGAATAATTAGTTAATCCGAATAAAGGCCGATAACCTCCATGGCTTGTTTTTTTTTTATGGCAATTTTATTGAAAAGGACATTTTTATACCCTGTACCTATAGGTACAAAGGGTATACTAGATTTGTGCAATGTTTGTAACGGACAGAAGGAGGCGTGGCAGACCCCAAATCCATTATACCAAAATGTTCATCATAGCCTCGGGTAGTGAGCCATGTCCGTCTGTCCGTCCGTCCGTCTGTCCGTCTGTATGAACACCTAGATCTCGGAGACTATAAGAGCTAGAGATACGAAACTTTACCATCAGAAGTTTGTTGAATCATGTCAATATCTTTCCCCGTTCCCCCGTGGCAGACTTTCGCGGTTTTTAGCTACACCGTTAAATATTTTAATCTGAAATTTAACAGAGCACAATTTTGGTCAGCTGATCCATGTGGCTCTAAAGAACAAATCCACATTCAAATTTTATTAATGCGGCACCCCCAAACCCCGATCGATTTACCATGTTTTCTCCCACACTCCTCAACATATCCCCTTGAAACTTACCCCATATACTTTAAATAACTTCTTTGACGTAAATTTCGATTTTCATCAAAATTGGTTACAATTTGTTTAACTTATAGGTATAAATATCGTTTTGCACCAACAAAAACAAATTCCAATTGGAAATTTCTTAGAACGAATATGCAGGAATCAACTTTTTTTGGGGAAAAAGGTATTACACTGTCGGGCACCGCCTCGACTGTATTACATTTTTTATATGTAAGTTGTATGTGAATAATATTCTACTAATTAATGTTACTGCTCTAGATTTGAGCTACTCCCAGAAACTTAGGCTTTCAAACGCCTTGCTCTTACAAATGAAAATAAGTTGAAGAATCGACCGACATTCATCCATTAGCACAACTATGATGCGTACGATGTTAATGCTAAAGTTACACTGGTCTTCCGCGGAAGAACAATCCGGACACTCTGTAACTTTTCTTTTTTTTCCGTTTAATGCATGACATTTACTGAAAATTTTGCATTGGATATCGTAAAACTTTCTGATGTTGGTTTGCTGTGCTGCTTGATCTGCATCCATAGCCATCGGTCAAATTACGCTTGTCCCACCTACACATCTTTTTGGCCAAAATTAGGTAGCCTATTAAAAGTTGTAGTGGGTTAAATTTGAAGAGAGGTCGATTCTAAAGATACAGAGTTAATTGGTTAATATCAAAACGCTTGACCCATATTCAAAATCCAGTATTTTATTTTAATAACCATATCGACATGCGCATTGTAAGCTTTAAATTTTAATGATGGCACTCAGCACATAACCACTCACATGGAACCAAGTGAGTCCTTGTTTCACATTTTCATTTGTTTTCGTAATTTTTTGTTTATTTTTTTGGTTGGATATTGGTTACATTCAGCCTGCTTTGCCATTTTCATTCGCGCTGTGCAGTTTTCATTCATTGTTTGTTATCTAATGCGTTGCCGCTGGAAGGGGGTGACCATCACCAGACTATGGCCGCGCAACATTCATCATAACAGCAGGAGCATACCAAAGTATACCCCCACCCCCGAAAAAAAAAAAAAACCCCTCATGACATGGCTAGAGTCAGCCCTTGTTGAGCCAGCCTGTATATGCCTGATAATGTTATCCGTCCGCTCTAGCGTTTGTCTGTCCATATAGTAGAACAACAGTATCTATATGTATGTATGTGAGTTTTGAAGTGGTTGTAGAATGCGTTGTGCGATTTAGATTTTGATTTCAATGCCACTCGAGCTGCCCGCTAGCGTTGCTGCTGCCATCCTGGGAAAATCGCCTTAAAAAGTCCATTTCGAAAATGCGAAAAAGCAGCGCGCGCCCAACCCCCAAGCTCCGCTCTATATGGCTGATGATGACTCTACTATGGCTCAGTCTCTTGGTATGGCCTGGCATTGGCATTGGCCATGTACCATCCATCTACCATGTACGCATGGGGTGGTTGCTTTTTCATTATCATTTGCGTTGCACATAAATTATTTATTGTTAGCGATTTTCCCAAAAAGATAACAGTAGAGACAACAAGAACAACAACAGTAGCGACCAACTTTATTTACTTTTTGAAGCCGTCAAATGGAAAACGCGAATCCCGGATTCCCGGATTCCGGATACAGAAGGCATACGCGCATCTCTTGTCTGTTTTCACTTCAATGTGCTTTGTGTGTGCAAGTGTGTTGCACTCAATATAACAATGTTTATGTTTCACCCTAAATAACATGCACGCTACATACAGTACATACATATGTATGTATTTATAATGTACATATGTGTAAGTGAACCCGGATATAAATAAATATTTATTAGTTTTTGCTTCAGTCACATTATTTATGTATGTATATACAATATACAATAAACACTACTATTAATATGAAATTTTTGGATACTAAACAAATAGCTAGTGGCCTAAGTAAAGGCAATTTTATGTACATAGCATATAGAAACAGCATATATAAAATGTGACTTAGCTCAAAATATAGACTTTATGTTATCCAGGAATGACTTAAGGCCAATTCAATTATGTACTGGAAGTCGTCTAACACTTTAAAATAAATCCGTCGATATTTATTCGTTTAATATAAATATATATATAAAACTAAATATTACAGTAAAGTCTACCTGTATAAATTTTACCCAATATGCTTGCAATGTTAACAAGTAAATTATACAACTTGACGCGTTGCGGCTTAATTAAAAAAAACGTGTGACTAAGCTACTGAATATTTCTGAACCAATTTTGTTTTTTAATCTTAGTTGGCAATAGGGTTATTTAAAAAGAAACTATTTAATTTTTTTTAGCCAACACATTTTTTTAAAAAAAAATATGTTTTTTTTTTAAGTATTGTTCCTTAAATATGTCAATCACCATTGTCTTTTAAAACACATGTTTTATACTATCTTAATTTGGTGTGAATATGAATCCAATCGATTTGTTGGAACAATGTAAAAAAAAATAAAACTAGATAAATATTTTTTTAACACTAACAAAAAAAATTTTTTTTTTAGAATTCATAAAAAATTACTTCAAATTTTTTGCAATATTAAAAAAAATTAAAATTTTCTATATAACTGTAAAAAAAAATTTTAATTTTTGAAGTATAGCATAATAAAAATTAATATTTTGTATTTTTTTTTACTGCATCTTCAAAAACAAACGAAACACAACGAATTTTGTTTAAAAAACACATTTTTTGACCGATCGGTCCTATGGGCGCTATATGAAATAGTCAACCGATTTTGATAAAATTTGGTACAGTGTTGAATAACTATAAAAAACTTCCGAATGCAAAATTTGGTTACGACATCTTTATAAACAAACGAATTATCCATGTAAAACTTTTGGTTTTTTTCGAGGTCTTCTGAAACACCCCTACGGGAGCTATATAATGTAACCCCGATATCACAAAAATTAAATAAACCTGTCTCCTATGGAATAATAAGGGATCTAATCTGAAATTTTGGTTGCTCTAGCTCTTACCATCTCTGAGATATAGGCGTTCATACGCACAGACGGACACGGGTATTTCGACTTTCGTAGTCACCCTGATCATACTTTGGATAACTTTGGGGGGTCTCCGACGTTTCCTCCTGTATGTTAAATACATTTTCGTCTTTGTACCCTTTGTACGGTACAGGGTTTAAAAATAAACCTTATAAATATAGGCTTCCAGCGTCAATACACGAAGTGACCAAAAAACTTTAGGCAACAACTAATAATGTTTAAAAATTTTACTTTTTCTAAATCGCTTAAAATTTGCGAATTACTCTACTCTTTAACGATATTAGTTTTATTCTGTTTTGGTCAAATTTGGGCATGCATTAAAATTTCAAGGCATATTAAAAATTTTATAAACTGTTTACATTGTAGCTTTTTTTATTGAAATTTTTTTCGAAGACAAATATTAATTTTGGAAGTCAAAACTTTTTTGTGCATTGTCATTACCATCTTAGCACTAAGAACACTTTTTATCTTCTCAAGTGAACTCTCCTTCCAGTTTCATGAGGGCTGTTTTAAATTACCCTGGCACCAACTAAGATCTCAGGCCACTCTTCCTGTGGGTAGGAGCATAGCTTGCCTCAGGACAATTTTGCTGGTGCAACTTTTTTTTGCCACTGAGCACATTTGGCTGTGGTTAGGGGCAAATAAAATACCCCCATCGGGTCAGTGGCAAACTACCTAATATTAATTATATTATATAAATAAATAAATAAATAAATAAATAAATAAATAAATAAATAAATAAATAAATAAATAAATAAATAAATAAATAAATAAATAAATAAATAAATAAATAAATAAATAAATAAATAAATAAATAAATAAATAAATAAATAAATAAATAAATAAATAAATAAATAAATAAATAAATAAATAAATAAATAAATAAATAAATAAATAAATAAATAAATAAATAAATAAATAAATAAATAAATAAATAAATAAATAAATAAATAAATAAATAAATAAATAAATAAATAAATAAATAAATAAATAAATAAATAAATAAATAAATAAATAAATAAATAAATAAATAAATAAAAAAAAATAAATAAATAAATAAATAAATAAATAAATAAATAAATAAATAAATAAATAAATAAATAAATAAATAAATAAATAAATAAATAAATAAATAAATAAATAAATAAATAAATAAATAAATAAATAAATAAATAAATAAATAAATAAATAAATAAATAAATAAATAAATAAATAAATAAATAAATAAATAAATAAATAAATAAATAAATAAATAAATAAATAAATAAATAAATAAATAAATAAATAAATAAATAAATAAATAAATAAATAAATAAATAAATAAATAAATAAATAAATAAATAAATAAATAAATAAATAAATAAATAAATAAATAAATAAATAAATAAATAAATAAATAAATAAATAAATAAATGAATAAATAAATAAATAAATAAAATATCTACTTATATATAATTGGTAAAAACTGTTTTAAAGAAGTGTCTGTAAAAATTTAGTGGAATAAGCTAGCTAAAACAAAACTCTTGTTCTATATGTTGTTTTGGAGTTTCATCAAATGTCTGACCAAAATATTTTGGCGTTATGCCACACATACAAACTTATCAGAAAGTTATCGTTTTTCAAATGCACCCGTCAATTTTTCCAATCATCAAGCCTAATGAAAAATCTGCTGCACAGTAGAACAAAAACAGCAAAAATAACAAAAACAACATTAATAACAGCAACAACAAACAACAACACATCGCGGCATATAAATTCTGACAAATTTTCTGACAGCAAACATGCCAACACTCAAAAATATCATGGCATGCTTTTTGGCGTTCACTCGCTCTCCCCTCGTATACTTTAACACAACTTAGTTGAGTCGAGTTGAGTTGAGTTGCGGTGGGGCATGTTAAATATACTACAATGTGCACAACACGCCTAGCACCAAAGTTTCAAGGATGCAACAACACCAACAACAGTGAAAACACTCGCAAAGTTGTTGGCAAGGCAAAATTAACAGCCATAGGTGAAATTAAAAAAAAAACAAAAAAAAAAAATACATTTATAAAAAATCCATAAAAATACGCCGAATTCTTGATATGCTTGATTGTCCTATCCTTACATAGCGGATGTCACCAATTAAGGATTACCCTATATATCCTCTTTTGTGTGCTTTTTTTTCTTTTAACGCAAGAATTGACATCACAACGGAAGCGTTTGCGCAACATCGGAATTGGATGTAATATAAAAGATTCTAATTTATTATGTATGATATTATTTTAAGTAATAATAATATTATCGTCTATCACAATTTAAATTTTTGCTCCTATAATCCAAAGAGAGAAATAACCATTAAGCAGTACATTTGAAATTTATTAACCACTCGATTTTATCTTTGGAACCAAAAACACTTTTCACAGCTCCAAGTATTAGATAATTGAATAATTCCTATGAAGTAGCGTGTTATTGATTGCTTGTCACAAATATTAGCATAAACATAATAAGCTCTCTTTTAGGGTATAAAGACATCGAAAAAAGAACCAACAGCATGTGCCGACAATGCCTTTTGGCCTTGTCGCATTTTCTGTACGAGGACTGTGCTTCATATTTCAAACGCAGACGCAAACGGTCACACTCCCGCATACACATAGCGACGACACTTATTGTTATTAGCATTGGCGCCCTTTCAGCGCGGCCATTGTCCACTGTGCAGCTTGGTGAGACCCAGGACCAGGGCCACCACAAGCAGCAGACCCCGTCCCACTGATAGCCCGGCTACTAAAAAGTGTTAACCTTTTGATCGTTGTTGGGTTAAGGCTACGGTTAGGGGTACTCGCACATATCAAAAGCCAATTACATGCGCTTTTAAGCGTGTAAAGTTTTGTAATATGATTTGTGTGTGAGCTCAGCAAGGACAATGCGGATTTTTTTGCTGCTTTTGCTTCTTCATCTTCCTGGTCTTGTCGTTATCGTCATTGTCGCTAACCCTTTTGCAGCTCAACTTACCTGTGCTGATTTATTGTACCTTTCATATATATGTTATGTCCATGTTGAAATTTATATCCTCCTCAAGTTGAAGACTTTTGCCTTTGGAATCCAAAGCGTCCTTGATAATTGACGTGCGAAAGGCATACAGTTGATATAGAAAATTGCACAGCTTTGGAATCATTTTTATTAGTAAGCACCTAATCTTTGTATTTAAAAAGAAAAAAAAAGTCCTTTTAATACCCTGTGCCGTATCAGACTGAGGATATGCTTTACTTGTGCATTAAAACAACAAGAACATGGCTGACCATAATTCTATTAATTTAATAGAAAAAAGCAAGGTATGAAGTTTGCAAGATGTGGTTATATCTAATCCCGCTCTGCCGTATACAAATTTTAATTACTGATACTGGCACTATGACTATCTGTAGTAAAACTACTTTTTGTTAGAAGTGTAATCCAGTATACAAGTCATAGCCAGAGTTAAGTTATGTGAGTCCAAGAAAAAAGAGAAGTTTACCATTTATCCAAATGAATTCAAACTAAATTAGAGACTAGAGCTATAAATATATCTAAAATTGATTGATTACTGGAAAGTAAGGAGGATTTAAAATAAACTTTCTTTGTTGGATGGCTTGTGTTATGGTCTGTGACGAGTTTTTCTTTGGTACATAGTGAAAATCAGTTGAGGACCATTGACGGTTGGCATCCCCAAAAAGTTTTTTCTTGTTTTTTTTTTTTAACTTGTTGGCAGTCAACCTACTTACAACTGAGGCATTACACAACAAATTATGTCGCTACTCAATTTATCATAGAAGTGTGATATGTGGCTATTGTTTGATACTAGTTCTAAAAGAGATTATTTTACAAAATTAACAAAATTATTTATATTTTTTTTTATTTCACTTGTGCATTATTTATTGAATCTACTTCCGATGTCGAAGACTAACAATAAGTTTGCAAATCTTAATAGCTAAACTTAACTAACAGCTTTTAGACTGTATTTTAATTTGTTTGGCCGTAAGTAACTATAGCTGGGTTGAAGGTCATTGCGTCGAAGACGAGATCGGCTGCATAGCCGAGCTAACTCCCTTGCGAGATGATTAGGGTGCGAGGATGCTCAGGATGTTTGGATGTTCAGGTCTCTTTGAATATTTTCATTTCGAACGTACCACGGTGCCCCAGTGATGGTTCTTATGATCTTTGATTGAGCTGTTCTCGTCCCCCCATAGCTGGGACCCATAAGTCCAGATGGGTTTTAAGACGGTATTATAGAGTAGGACTTTGTGTTCCAAACTAAGGGGAGACTTAATACTATATTACATGTGCTTCTCAAAAGTACAATTCGGATGTTGCTGAACCTACTGGGATCTAAGATACGAATGATGACCTACTCTCCATATCGGCCGCTGAGACTGTTTATGTTCTGTAGCTATGAAAGCTATCCAAAGGTCTTTATGCTGATTTCTGTTCCTGACATACCAAGCAGTATCTGCTATTTGTGTAGAGCTTTGTTTTGGAGTGTTTGGATTCTCTTCAGTTATGTCTTTGCTGCCATTCCCCAAACTCGAAGTCCATAGATCCACGTAAGGGTTATAATGGCTTTGTACCGAGTGATTTTGTTTAAAATAGACAGCTTACTTTGTCTGCCCAGGAGCCAGGGCATTTTGGCGAGCTTAGCTCTGCATCTTACTACGGCATGGTTAATGTGTTGTCCCCAGCAGATCGTTTTAGCCAGATGGATCTCAAGGTAAGCGTTCTTAAATGGGATTATGGCCTCAATAATGGTAAGCGCTGGACAAGGATCTCGCCTGAACAGAACACATGAGGATTTTATCCATTAAGCTGAACGTTTCAACGTTTTGGCCACTTTTCGAATTTCTCCAGTTCCAACTGTATGCCAGCGGCAGCTTTTTGGACGTTGGTTGCCGAGCCATAAAAAGTACAAATATATTTTATATCATAGCCTGCATGAGTCTACGTACCGGTTTTGGTGGATGTAGCTTTTTTTGCTTATAATGCGTAAAGTTCCCAGCCGATGTTAATAAAATTAGCAAGTTTCAATATTGTTGGCTAAAAAATACGGGAAGTAAGCCGTGAAATTCTGTTGGTGAAAAATGAAATTTATTATCAGTACCAAAAAATTAATGCAAGGGACGAACTGGATCATAAAACGCAATTTTTGGTCAAATTTTACGCTCCTAGCCAGTGCACATTGGGCCAGAAAGCCAATTTTTTGGCATAAATCAAAAAAATTACCATTACCATTTTATAGTGCATACCATTGACAAATATTATTGGTCTTATAGCAACCCTGAAGTTTTGGCGGCCCTTCAAAGTTACATGTTCGATCAGCTGCTAGTTGCAGAAAAAACGGCGCGAAACTTTTTGTTAACTTTGCGAGCTTGTATTTACATATATTCAATACATAATTTTAAATAATAAGTAAATATTACACTAGCTCACACGAAAATGAACCTTCGTAAAAAAGTGTTTTTTAGGGTAATTTGGGGTCGAGAAACATGAAAATGGCAACCTTTTTTTTTTTCTTAAGCACCGTTTTCGAGATATTTTCGAAAAACATCAAAAATTCCATAACATCTACAATTCTTACCCGATTTTAAAGATCTTAGACTCGAAAGATTTGTGCAATGTATGTAAAGGACGGAAGGAGGCGTGGCAGACCCCAAATCCTTTATACCAAAATGTGGTTACATGCATCTGTGTGTCAAAAATAAGCTTAATCATGTGGCTTTAATGAACAAATCCACATCCAAATTTGATCGATGCGGCCCCCCACCCCCCGCAATCGTTAAATCGTGTTTTCTCACACACCCATTAACATATCAACATGAAACTTCTGCCATATACTTTAAATAACTTCTTTGACGTAACTTTCGATTTTCATCAAAATCGGTACAAATTCATGGAACTTATAGGTATAAATATCGTTTTGCACCAACAAAACAAATGTTCCAATTGGAAAGTTCTTAGAAGGAATATGCAGGAATAAAACTTTTTTCAAGAAAAAAGAACAGGGTACTACACTGTCGGGCACCGCCTCGACTGTATTACATTTTTTCGACTTTGGTTGCTTATAACTTCTATAATTTGTACTTAATGTGTTCATAACTATATATCACTGTAAAGAGCACATCAATACCTTTCGATCTAATTATCTGTGATTTTGTTCACGAGATATTGACGAATAAATGAAATAAGTGCCCAAAAGCATGTTTGTCGAAAATATCTCGAAAAAGGCGCTTAAGAAACCAAAAATGTTGACATTTTCGTGTTTCTCGACCCCAAATTACCCTAAAAAACTCTTTTTTACGATGGTTCACTCGATGACCCATAAATTTGTAAACTAGTGGTATTAATGGAAAATAAAGGTATGTTAAAAAGGTGTTTGCTTATATTATGGAATAAAAACTAACTTTCTGCAAGCTTCTGCAAAAGATTATTAATATAACATTATATAATAGTATAAAATATAGGTAGGTACTTATTTAAATTTTTTGTGCTTTTTGCGGATTTTTGTGGCTTTTCGGCCACACAAATAAAAAACATTTCCATTCATATGCAAAGGAGCTTGCAAAAATGAGGCGGAAATATAAAAACATTGAAGGAAACGATTTTTCATTTGATAGGTTATCTTCTACATATTCAACAAATCCTATAAAGTCATTTTCAAACACAGTAGGACGAGTAAATAAACACCTTTTTGCGAATACCATTAACGCCCCATGAAAACCTGAACATAAAGCCAGTATTGCAACATTCGGAAGCTTCACAAAAATCGATGTTTCAATTTTTATTCTAACTACAATAGAGAAAGAAAAGCCAAATCCAAATGAAGACCTTTTGGGAATTATTAACACACATAATTCAATTGCAGGAAGACGTACTAAAGCAGTTTCCAGAAATACTTAGGTAAAAAGTGTGAACTTTGCTCATTGCAACTTGGATCAACTGGTCACACTTCCATAGATGATGGCACTAATCAGTCTGAAGATGAAAATAAAAATCACTTTTCGTCTGAATAAAAACGTAGAAATCGGTTGTTAAAAATTGATTGCACCTTTCTTCTACTGAAACTACTGCCACTTTCAAAACTTTAAATTAAAATATAAATTGGAAAAAATATAACTTAAATACAAATATATATGGTATTTATATTATATATATGGTATTTATAAATCACGTCATAAATAATGCATTAGTTAAATATCACAACCAGTAAAAATTCACCTTATACGGGCGGTAGGATTGGGCGTGGTCGGATCGGTCTGAAACTTATCTCAGTTCTTATATATGTACATATGTCATTACAATCAACGGTACCAAATTTCAAGTCTGAAACTTGGTTTTTCGAATTTTTGCTAAAAATTTGTGTTTCTGGCCCAATCAATGCGCCGTGGAGGAATTCAAAGGGGATTTTCGGCTCCGAGCCCCCCCCAAAAGTGAAGTTCAAAGTTTGTTTTTGTAATAGCTTTTAACTGTTGCTCTGATATACATATATACGCTTCGAAGTGAAAAAGCCCCCCATGACCAAATCCTGGATCCGCGCCTGCTCCTAGCTCTTTTGGTCTTTGAGAAATGATCGATGGAAAATGGATCCATTTTTTTTCGTCTTGATCATTCTGGTAAAAAGCTCTCGTTTCAGTTTTAACATACAGCGTATGAATAGTAATAAACCTTATGTAAAAAAACTGAATTATAGCAACCAAAGAACAAAGTGTTATAGCTTGGTTTTACTTTTTATTCCACATTCGTAACAATTTTAGTTTCAGTTTTTATCTTGATAGTTTTGGTTCGTCTACAGAAAACATTCGAAATTATTTTTTTGTATCTTTTACGGTTCTCTTTTGGAATTGAAAGAATAAATATATATTAATGTCGTCCAAACATAATTTGCAAAAATATCGCAATATCTGCAATATCTGGCGAAGCAATAGACACGGGGGTATCGACGTCAATATATACACTTTACCATCCGCTAACCAAGTACAACATCGTAACCAGCGTGAAGACGGCGGCCAGATCGGAGATATGCCGAATATTGGCGACAACCACAATGTGAGGCGTGCTTTCCCTGTGACAGAGATGCGAATAGACCAAAATGGAGACGGCGATGCAGCCTTAACGCCGGAGGCACAGATAATGGGCGCTGGAGATGCTATTGCTGGTGCCGAACCAGTGATAAGGCAACAGCCGCTACCAGTACCAAGGGCAGTTCCTATTCGAGAGCCTTTGCAAGTGCCGATGCGAGATCTCGAGGATTTGCGCCTTTTTCGGTTGGCGGAGCGTCGTGATAATAGCTTGTTGCAAATGTTTCTGCTCACCGAGACCATTCACCGACAAATAGTCGCATTAGCTGCACAAATTGCTTTCTATCGAAAGCAGTGGGATTCCAAGTCATCAGTATCGCCGCGAGATCCAGATGCAGATGCAGATGCGGATGCGGTCTAGACCGCAGGATGCAGCGGGGTGCGCAAGCGTGTGCTGCAGTGGCCAAGAGAAACACAGTCAAAAAATTCGATGTTGAAGATGAATTTGGCGTCGATTCAATTGTTAACTATTGCATTTTTGGGGTTTTTTTGCAACATGTTTCATTTATTGTTATCAATCTCGAAATTATCTGTGAAAAGTTTTGCGATACACGTTCCCTATTCATTAATATCAAGCTTTAAGCGAATTCGCACCATTAAATACTCTATGTGTTTTACTCTTGGCAATATTATGCGGTATAGTAAAAGACTGATAAATAGTAGAAATTGGTTCAGTTGTTTTTTTTTCCGAACACTCTCCGAAACAAGAATTTCCTTGCATCTCCCGCGCAATCCAAATCCGATGTTGAGGAATGCCCAGGGTGGGCTTGATACAGAGTATCATTATTCCTATGTAATATTCTCAACCGATTCGATGCTATTCAAATACTCAATAATTCTTTAATTTATGGGTTCACGCTTTTTTTTTAATACCATCGGCGCTGTGAAAGAGATATATCCATACAACTTTCAGCAAAAAAAGGTCTTTGAGAGTTCTTTCAAATGACGTTTAAACCTTTACTTAACTATTTTTAGAAAAACAATTATTCGTGTCTAAAGTGCCGTTGCGTACGTTACAAAAAACGGAAGTAGGTTTGGAGTTCAACGTGCATTTGTGCCATTTTCAGCGAATTTTGCGTAGTAACCAAAAAAATCATATTACGAAAAAGAACGAAGAAAAATTGAGAATTTCAAATTGGGTCAGTTGAAGAGTATATTTGATCAGGTTCATCCAAAATTGCAAAATTCATCGTTGCGCACGTTACGTTGCGTACGTTACATTTTTTTCCCGCTATAAGACAAAGATGGAGTACGTTTTAGTCGGGCGGAGACGACTTTAAGATAGCGTGTTCAATCACATTGCAATCAAATCCGGTTCATTGCTTAACAACTCAAAAAAAATTTTGATTACGATATCTTTATAAGCAAAATAAAAAAAATAAATTTTGCACGAAAAACGTTTTTTTTTACTTATCATTCCTATATAGTCTAGCGATTTTGATCAAATTTGGTACAGTGCTTATGCACTGTAAAAAACTACCAAACGCCAAAGTTGGTGACGATAACTTCATAAACAAATGAAATACATTGAATTTTGCACCAAAAATATTTTTTTACCGATCGTTACTATGCACTAAAAGTTTTTTGGCCACTTTTTTGGCATAAACCTTAAAATATTGAGATAATTGCACCAAATTTGGTACTTATGCATATTTTGAGCCCTCAAGACGATCTACCAAGTTTCTCCAGGTTCGGCCCAAAATTTTTTATAGCTGCCATATAGTCGATCTGTCCGATTTGGACCAACTTTGTTGTTTTTTAAGCTATTGAGTTGAATACCGATTTGTACACATATTTTGAGCTCTTTAGAAGACTTGCGAAATTTGCTTTTGCTTGGATCACTCTATTGTAAAGGTGTTATAAAATCGATCTAGCTGCCTTGGACCTACTAATTTTTTTCTGCTATGGTATGGTGGTAAAACTAAAACTTTTTTACGGATTTTTTGTTTGTTTATTAAGATACCGCAACCAAATTTGGCAATCAAACATTTTTTTTTGTAGTATTTAAGCAATAAACCGAATTTGATTGCAATATGAATGTTATCTTAATTATCTTAATTCTTCCGAACCCGAGTTTAACGTAGGCCTTTTTTTGAGAAATTTCATGCCGTTGCGTACGTTACATACTTTATGATACAACTTTTTTTCCAAACTGCAGTACAAACACATTCTTTTTTTTTATTTCTTAAAGTGCACAACAAACTTGATTTACGAAGCTAGTTCGATCAAAAAAAAAAATAAAAATCCAAGCAGCTAAATTAAAAAAACCTTGTTTTCCGTTGCGTACGTTACATGACGTATGCCTAACTTTACTTAACAATATTTATTTTTTTGAATATTCATTTAAAACTTTTTTTATTTATTAATAAATAATTAGATTGATTTTATGTTTCAATCAAAATAGATCACATATTTTGATTTTTTTTGCCGTTTTATGATTATCTAAAAAAGGTATTTTTTTGGAACAAAAACAAAATTTTTAGGTTATTGTAGGTGATTACCTACTATTCAGAAATACAACACCGAAAATCTTAACTCTTTATATATTTTCAAGGTTGAATATATAGCCGATTATTCCATTAACAAATATATACAGCTTTTAAAACTTTAAAGTTGTGCCCCTTGGTAACGATTTTCTGGGAAATGCCCATATGCAAAATCCTCATCATCCGGTCATCGGGATGACCGTATATACTATATAGCTCATGGTAATATCGTTGTCGCCATATTCCATTTTCTGGTGTATTTCCAAACATTTTTCGCGGGATCTTACGTTCAAATACTTGAAGTTTGTTTTCATTTGCCTTGCGTAACACCCATGTTTCGCTTGCGTAGATGAGAACTGGTACAATTAGGTGTACGGTACAGGAGCGTTTTCGTCACCCTGTCTAAGAGATTGCTTTTCAAATGTCTTAGCTGTCGAAAATAGCATTTATGTGCACACGTAATTCTTTGATCTATCTCACACGTTATATTATTGTCTATATGTATTTACGTTGACACCGAGGTATTGAAAGTTTTCGGCAACTTCAAAATTGTAGTCCCCAAAGCTGATGTTCTGGCCGTGTCTATGTCTTATTGCTTCTGATGTTGTTGAAATTAGGATTTTAGTTTTTTGTTCATTTATTATGAGGCCTACTTTTTTGGCCTCTTTTTCAAGATTTATAAAACTTTCTTTTAGCAAAATCCTAGGCAATATAAATTTACATCGACTCTCGTAAGTAAGACCTAAGAGACTTCATATATAGGCAATAATGTTTTTACTCTCAAACTCTCTTCCTTACAAACTGCAATATCGGACTGTCGCGAGGCGCTCCGATGACAAGTGCTTAAAAAATATGAGTAAACATTTTCTTTAGGTTTTCAAAAGCTCAGAAGCTGCACTAAAATGTTAAAACTCAAAGTTGATTTGTGTATAAGGTTTTACAGTCCATAAAGTTGCCACAATTGCAGATCCCTTTGGGACACGGGACACGGTACACTCAAGGCTGTTAGCATAAGCACACTTTTGTATTTGAGTTGCCATTTTCAGCGACACATAATATAAAGCCTTGAACCACTTGTAGTTCCGCCTACAACATTGCCATGTAAATAATATTTATTTAAGTGGAATTGCAAATTGCGTAGCTGCCAAAGTTGCCCCAAAACAGACCCTCCGCCAGTAAGAAGAAAAAAAGCGTAAAAAAAGGTAAAAAAAAAGGGTTTGCAATCATGCAAAAAAAACCCAACTTGAGGACCTATGTAGTAAGTACTCCATGGCATGTCAGGAGGCTTCCGTTTACCCCTTGACGTAATGCTTGCATTTCGTGTATTCGAATTTTTCAAGAGTGCTAAAGAAATGACATGCAAATTAGTTTTGTTCAAATGACTGACAAGTTGTTAAGGCACATGGGAGGTATTGCCGACCGAGGGACAGGGATTGACTGACAAACTGAACAACCAAGCAATTGACGGCGCGAAATTTTCCTATGAAGGCGGCGTCGTGCTGGAGCAAAAAGGGTTGCAAAATTTCTTTGAGCCATAGAAATTTATTGCGCGCCATTTGCTTGGCCACACATTGCAAAGTGCATAAATAAATAAAACGGTTAGAAGAGTGTACATTTCCAGGGTCTTCTACAGACTGATCACCCCTTTCAACTCTTTTTTTCGACTGACATTGAGTATAGAGCAATTAAATAGTTGGCCATAAACGGCTGGCCGGCCTACCAAATGCAATTCCTTTCTGTCGTTTGTTGACTGACCGCGATACAAAAAGACGGGCATTTTCAGAGCACAAAGCGCGGCAGCAAAGGCTTATTACCTGATCGAGAGGACAGTGACTAGAGGATAGAGGATATGATACACTTCCTGTGACAGCGGCCTCACGGCCTCAAGGTCAGCCCATGTATTTATTTAATGAGTGCAAATTAGTTGGCTGGCCACCGAGAAAAGGCTTAAGAATCTTGGCCAGCTTAGTTTGTGTTTGTGTGTTTGTTTAATTGTTTGTTTGTTTGTTTGCAAGCGGCTTAGAGAGGGTTTTCTTAATGAAGCACAGCCCACATATGCTGAGCTCAAGTTTTAAGAGCTAAATTCGCTTGACTTTTGGGCAGAACCTTATTCTACCCACCCTCTCTGCATGAGAGCTAGACTAATAGACTGAGAGACGGCCGAGTGACCGGACCGTAACGTACGGAAGCAACCCTGTGCTGGGTTCGCGCAAATATTTGACAATTTAATTAGCCTAAAATTGGTATTATCTCAGTGCACATATCTCCGTGTGTCTCACACTATTGTGTGCGATTGAGTGTGTGTGGGTGGAAGGCGATTTTGTGATATGGATCCAAGTTCTCTGCTAATTTAATGCATATGCTCTGCATTAGCCGTTGCCCAAATGTTGCAGCTTGTGGTCGTTAAAGCCCTACTGATAGCTTTTGATCCTTTGACGCAGCGTGCTGCCGTACGTGTGTACCCATGTGTCCATGTGTGCAGAAGCGGCAAATTTTAATTAAAAAGCTTATTTGGCTTTAACTTTTTCTTTGCTTAAAATTCAATACCCAAAAGCCGTGGCCAAAATTTAATTAGCTTAGCTAGGGCCATATCATGCTTGTCCTTTGCCAACTACAACAACAACAACACTGTATGGTACAAGAGCACCGCATGTAGCATTGTTATTGACACTGTCCGAAACACGAAGCTAGACGCCAAAATCTGCACCCAATTCATCCAGCGCGGTGGCAATCAAATAAACTTGCATCAAAACTCTAGACTGCGGGCAGCTGCATATGGGGGCCTTTTGGCTTACCTACACTACAAAAAAAAAAAAAACAAAAAAATAAACAACTCCAACAACACTAAAAAGAAAACAATGACAAGCGTTTGAAGTGCGCAAAACAATTGAAAAACGCGCTAAAAACAAAATCCAATAATTGAAAATCGGATTTCAACCGAATCACGTGACAAGAGTGCATGCCTTCAATCCCCCACACCCCACACCCATAACACCCTGCGACCATGCAAAATGCATTAGAAAAACAAAAAGAAAAAATTTTCAAAAAGTCCGACAAAAAAAAAATAAAAATAATCCAATTCGTGGATATGACAAAATGGCAACATCCGGCCAGCAAACTACTCAAAATTAACAAAAATAAATAAAAAAGTTAGTCCATTGCAGCCGGCACTTACCGACTATAATATACTCTGCTACCCGCTGTAATTTGCATACGATTGTTCGCTTTAAGTTTAAACCTACTGCATAAAGCAGACCAACCAACTGGAGATTTGAGCTCACTGTATAAGCTGGCGGATTAGGATATTTTTGTTTTCTTCTTCTACCTCCCCAAATAACTGACAATTTCTATAAAATAATGTCCAAGATCATTCAAATCTGAACATACATACCGGAGATAATCACATCAGTGGCAAAAAGTGGGTCAATTTTCAGAGTATTGATCTTAGAGCTTAACAAATTTTTGTATTTCATATTTCTTTCAATTGAAGCTCTGTTATATAATAATATTATTTAAATTATTATTAAGTGTGTTAATTATGACTTGCAATCTTTTTAAATATTATTAATGCTGCGAACACTTTTGAAAATTGCCTTTACAACATTATTGTAAGCAGAATGTTATAAAGTAAGTGGAACCTTTGAACTGTAGAGCACAAGCTTCAATGGCATATATAGGATCACCCGAAAAACAAGGCTCACACCTGCCCCACAGCATGGTGCATGCATGGCGTATCCACAAATGCAAAAGCATCGCGTTGCACGTACAACAAACGGAAGCTCACGAATCAACATCAAACAACAGCAACAACAAAAGCAATAACAGCAGTGACGTCACCAATACCGACTCCATATAAAAAACAGCAACAACAAGAATCATAAACAAACAACTTTCAATTCGTTAACGGCGTGTAACCGGAGCATCCAATGCCAAAAATTAAGAACAACAAAATTGGTACTACATAGAGATGAGGAGCAGAGCCTGAATGCCGCCTGCACATCTCGAACCTCGTGTCTTTTCCTTTTTATTTTTAGCATGTTTTGCAAACAACAACAAATAGTGCCGCTGCAGTTTATGCACTGCAATCTAAACCGTAATCCAATAAAATCGGCTGCAGGAATGCCGGAAAAAAAGGAGGCGATTCGAAAAAACACAAAGCAAAGACACAAGCATACAAAAAGATTTGACAGTTCATTGTGCATAGGCACAAAAAGATGGAATTGAGCAAGAAGTAGAGGCGGAGTACAAAAAAATACCGGAGATGGCCAGCAAGCACGAACGGTAACCAAAAACAGTTACCAGAAACCCCATAAAAAAGCCAAAAGGCCCCAAAAATGAATAGATCGGCTGGCCAGCAAGCAAAGTCAATAAGAGTAGCGCTCAGCCCCGTTCAAGTTGCAGTTGTATGTTGTGCGCCGAAAGTGGGGATTAGCAGGGTCTTAAGCAGAGGGAGGGGGCTTGGGCCTTGCCTCGAACTGTCGGCCTAAAGTGCTGAAAGCAAAAACAAGCAAATTGCAGTGGCCAAGAGCGGCCAGAATTGTTGCGAAATTGCTATTTGCACTCAATAACGCACATAGATACAAACTTACATACACAGATACACGCACACATGCAGATACAGACGCACAGTACTAACGCCCGCAACCAGAACCGTTCTGGCCACAAGCGCTGACCCAACTATATCGGATACCCGCAAAAAAATGTCTGCGTGTGTGTAGCATGCAACAGAAATAGGAAAACTGGGCGGGGTCCTGGATGGATGGGGCTCGGAGGCTACTCGACAATTGCAACATGTTGCAAAAGCGGCTGCTACAAAAAATGAAGTAAAATTTCAGCCAGAAAGCAAAAAACAGCAGAGCAAAAAAAAAATGAAAATAAGTCGGTCCGTTGGCCGATGGCGATATACCCTGCATCCACTTATTAAAAAAAAATCCTTAATATAGGCTTATAAAAGGTTTACGGTGGTGGTAGTTGCATGGATCATGATTTCTTTATTTATTACAGGTACATGAATTAAAGTAACAAAATTCGTGGCTCTGGCTGAGTAGGTAGTTTAAATAAAGATATAGACTTATCGTCGCGACGTATCAATAATGCGCATCTTTAGGGAAAACTTGTCTCGAGCTCTCAAGCTCTAGTCGATCGCTACCCGAGGTGGCGTTAGGCATTTTGATGTTAAAGACTTATAGTCTGCCAATTCTCTTTCTGCTTGCTTCACATTTTGCACAAATAAACAATACCCTTGACCCTATGGGGACAGGGTATAAAAAGGGGGGAAAAAAACAAAGGACGGCTGACAAAGCGCAACACTAAAAAAAAAAAAATGAAGAGAAAAAGCTGCCGATGCAGATGCCGACAATGCATGGGAAGTGCAAGAAAGAGTGCTATATATATTTATATGTAAAGAAAAAGAGAGAGGAAGAGAGAGTGAGCAACTGACTGACGAGCAGCGGAGGTCTGAAGGATGCTGCGTGGTCATTCGATATGTGGGATTTTATTCAAAGTGTAGTTGAGCTTTGCACTCCACACTGTGCTGATAGGCCCCATACCAAGTAGAATCCCAAACATGTCCCAAGCGAACACCCCGTTTTTGCATGCTCCTCAAGATTTCACATAACAAATGGGCCTGGCTACTTGACAATATGCAGCACAGTGGGTAGGGCGCTCCGATGTGAGCTTGGAAGTATCGTTTGCGAGTAGGTTAAACCCTACACCTTAATCCAACATAGGGCGAAAATAAGGGAATGAGGGAAAGAATCGATCTCGATTTTGATGTTTTTTATTTATGCGATAATAATATAATATTTGCTTTGTGGGACATTAGGAAATACCCTAAGAATTTTGATGATCATCAGTGAGTCAGTAGCGAAATGAGCGTTTTTTATATATCAATAAAATCTAAAGTATAGAAGCTATGCAAACTTTATATGTTTAATAAGTCCGCTATTGACAACATATCCCGAAAATTTTGTTGATCTAGCACAATCCAAACCCAAGTTATAAGAGTTCAAAAAAACGACGAAGCGCTTCGAGAAAAGGTAGGTAGTGCCCTTGGGCTTCGCTTGGCTCGTCTTGGCGGGGCACTACCGTGCCCCCAGATAAATATCAGGATTGAGAAATCTATAGTCTGTATTCTATCCACCCGACCCTAAAATACCCTGTACCAACACCACTTGTAGTTGCTCCTGATATGCAAACTCTAACTGGTATCTATTTCTTAAATGGGACACAAGACACCTCTATGTGGGTAGAATTTCCAAAAAATAAAAAGAATTCGTATATTTTGGACCACATGAGTCTAGATAGTGGTTTTGGTGACTGTAGCTGCTTCGCAGAAAGTTTTAAAAACAATTTCTTTTTAAAGAATATTCTAGACATAAAGGCTTAAAGGTCATTCTTGCCTATAACTCCTGAGGAAATCGTAGGAATTCGCCGATTTTTGCTTTGCCTGTAAGCAGAAGAAGATCGTTGGAGGGACTGGGGTGGTATCCTTATAAACTAAAAAGTATTTAGGAAAAAATTCTTAAACTATATGCTATGTTCTATATATCGTCAACATAGTTTTATTATATTACTAGGGGGCTCTGCCCCCTGCGTGCTTCGCACGCCAACCCCCGTACGGTCTGCCGTTATCAAAAGGAAATAGATCTACCCGAAGAAGCATATCTGGGCAAAACATCTATACATCTGTTTAATTATTTCATTATCGTTCTCAAAAGTGAATCTATATTGCGCTGTGTTACTTGTCTATCTATCTGTCTACAGGTTTCTTGACATTTTCCCACCGGTCTGTTTTGCTACCTACGCAATATTTCACGATCTTTCTCTGTAATGGTCAAATCTAAATATTCTCTGAACAGTCTTCTTAGCATAGCATTTCTTACTTGCCCGTCTCGCCTAACACCTTCAACATATCTGCTCTATGATCTACGCAATATATTACGCTCCTGCTCTGCAGTCCTTAACTCTAACTTTTCTGTCAGCTGTCTTCTAAGCATAATGTTCCTTCTCTATAATCGTAAACTCTACGTTCCCTCTGTGCTGCGTTTTAAGTATAGTGTTGAAAACTTGCACTAGTCGCCAAACTTCTGCATCCCGCCACGAAGCAGTGAATGCAATGGCTCGGGTGGCGAAGTCAATAAAGTCAATTTCACTTTGCCATTACTTCAATGAGCCACAATGCCCTTGGGCCAATACCGACGAAAGGATGCGAGCTATAATCAAATGTGCAATCGAAATAAAGTTTTTCTTATATCACTTCGAGAATTACCTCGTTGTTGATCTATGCGAACCGATACGTTTACGGATTGATTCTCAACGCTCCGAAGCCTAGTTGATTATTGGTTTGTTGAGAAAGATTCGATCTGCTTCGTGGTGGCATTTTTAATAATAATATATATAATAATAACACTCGCACTGAACCGACAAATCGACGGTTAACCTTCATAGTCTTTTTCTTAAATAAAATCACAGACAACAAAAAAATAAGTAAAATTTACACACTTTATTTTGACAGTGCTAAATAGCTGAAATTTTACCAAGAGATACGCATAATAGTCACGCATATAAAGATTTTCGATTTATGTCGATACCTGGCCCCTTCCTCCCGAACGCGAATTTCACGGCTAACTTCTTTTTATGTGAATTTTTCCGATGTTTTAATAGTAATTCTGTTAACAAGGGCGAATACGAATCCAAAAAATCATAGATCATCAAAATCGGTCCAGCTGTTCTTGAGTTCTAAGTGGTGTAACTAACATAACTTTGTGTTATATATATAGATTAATTTAAAAAATGTAAATTTTGAATAATATGAAAAAGTTTGAGTACCCATCGGGGTCAGTGACCTAATAATTAATTTTGTAACTAGTGTTTATAATAGTAATTAAATAATACTGTCTAAAATAAATAAACATAAAAAAAAGTACTTAGGGAAAAATGTTTAAGAAACTGATTGTCTCTAGCGTAGTTAATTGGAAAGCGGGTCAAAGGAATTACAGTTTTATTAACTTTTGAAGTTTTCATCCGATTTGGATCTGGTAAGATATCGGCATGAATGGAATTACTTGATCTGCCTGACGATTATGCGCATCAAGTTAAGGCTCTAAAGCTAATTTTATATGGATAGACGAACGGAAAAACAGTATACATATATACTTTTTATCGGGTCTGCCAAAGTTAATAGAATGACAAGTGAGCAGTTATCGACTTAGTTCAGTAAACCTAATGTCATTAGGAATAACTTTGTTTGTTTTAACTAATAAGCGTTTCTTGCTCTTATGATATTGAAGGTATCAGAGCTCACTTCGATCACCTACCCCCGTCCCGTCATCTTTCATAATATCCAGAGAGACAATCTGAGTGAGAAAGGTAGAGTCGTGACTTCCCGACTATACACTACCCTGTATCCAAAAGTACAACTCTACCTGCTATTTTGAAACGTTACCTTAATAGGACAATTTGAGACGCCTCCATTTTCCATTAGTATCCCCAAAGAGTAAAAAGAGTTCTTTTATTTTAATACACATTCTTTTTTATAAATACTGATGTTTAAGCAATAATTGATTTTTGATGGAATTTCCAGGCAAAGGTATTTTTTTTCTAAACCTTCCGCGACATGTTACTCTAACCAACAAGATTTATACGCTTAAAACTTAATACATACAGGTGTTCTTAATTGAATTTCGGGGAGCGTATATAATTGGGCGTAATTTCGACATAATGCGTAACTTTAGAACAAATTTCTAGGTCTCCAGCTCTAATAAACGGACATGTTAAGAAAATAGTACTATGCTTAGGATCTCTAGGGTCTTCTGATAAGGGTACAAATGTTTTGATAAACGTATATCTGACTTCCATAAGACGAAGACTGCTTCAAGCTATTGTATAGTAATTTTAGTTACAACGAATTTTTATCCCAAATAAAAAGCCGCCAAAATTTCCATGGAACGCCAATGCTAGTCTAATGACTACTGACATGGCCAGCATTTTTATCACAAGTTAAATCTGGATTTTCAGTTGATTTGACGCCCTTTGTATGAGCACATTGTGAATAGTCCTGTCCTGGGCGCACGCTCAACACGCTTGGGACAAATTTAACGCATTTTAAATGCACGCGACAAACGCAGCGGTCGATGCACAGCAAGTGGCCCACCTAGTAGGACCCATCCCGAGATCCTTGCCAGAGCGAAGCTGTGTTGCGCGCACATTCCGATGTAGGCAAAAATATCATAAAGCCACAGGCGCAATTCTCATTTGGGTTCATGGAAAGTCCTAAAAGGTTTTCACCCAACACTTCTGATTGAATCGAATCGCGTACGCGCGTTAGGACTCAATTGCTCAGCGGGTGCGTTGGCTGCCGTTTTCCGCCATGCTGTGCGCGAGGGCGAAACTTCTATCCATTAGAATTGAGTTTTTGCAACAAAATGGAAATGCAGCAGCTTCCGTGCACACGCAAACTGAGAACGGAACGAAACGGTACGGAGATTGTGGCAGTGTGGCAGTTGAGGTAGCGGCAGGGGCAGAGTCAGCGGCAAAGGTGCAACGGGCTGTTGAGCTGTAATTTTGCTTGCTGACAACTTATGGCAGTTAAATCGAGGACACGCAGCGGTTGGTCCGAATGCAGTGTCCTAGAGATCTCGATGCAGAGAGAGAGAGAGAGAGAGAGAGATAGAGTGAGAAAGAGAGATTGAGAGATCTCGTCTCATTAGCATGGTAGCGCGTGCATTGCTAGTGCCAAGGACAAGGGCCTGAGGTGCGCTGTCCAGCGGGTGGCAAGAGGCAAATAGTTATATGGTATGTACATGAGGTAGGGTGTTGCCAGTGCGCAACTGCAGCGCAGCGAATTTTACGGCACACGCGCAGCAACAGCGACGCTGACTGCGACTGCGACTGCAGCAGAGAGGCCAAAAATAAATGGCTATGGAAAATGGCCACAGGACGAAGTTCTGCCCATGTGGCAGACCGGAAGCACAGAGGATATTAACACATGTTGCAAGAAAAGTTAATTGATTTAGTGACTACGGCCCCAACTTGCTCTACTCTGCCATTTCTTGCAGCTAAATGAGGCAACAACTTGTCTAGGGCGTGCCAATGACCAGAGGCTATAAAATCATGACATGTATGGGTCAGCTGGGCTCAAGGGTTGCGCTTTCTCGTTGTGTAGTGGCCAAAATAAGACGAAAAAAGTGGCGTCTGCTTTGGCCAAAACATAAAAACTCAATTAGACTTGTTACACGCCCAATTATGTAATATGAAATAAAACGGGCAGCGAGTTTTACCCGAGGCGGCGCCCAAAACTGTTTCAGCCCACACCTTATATCTCACAACTTACAACTCACCTCAATCCTAAACATGGTCATGAAGAGACACACTTATGCACTGTGCCATCATACACAGATACTCTTCTTCACGGCCCAGTTGAGCAGCAAAATGTCAACTCGTAAATCGCATAGACTACACATCACATCACTTCACGCTGCTACTCTACTCTACTCTACTCCCACTCTGATCCACTCACAGTCTCTGCTCTAGGTAGCGCTCCACAGAGCTGGACATTGTTTTGTTATGGTTCCTCTTTTTTTATGAGCTTTCAGCTAGCCAGTCAGCCAGCATAGTACTATAATGGTACTCAACTAAATTGCCAAAGCGGTGAACATTTTTCACCCGATGTGGGCCAATAAATATAACGAAACTACCAAAGTAACTAAACAACAGGACGACAGCAACTGCAAAAAGAAGAGAAAGCAAACGTAAACGAATGTAGAAATTTTATTTCAGTTTAAACGAATTCGAAATACTCTGTTAAGTTTTAAAAAAGAAAAGGAAAATATAAATAGTTTTTAAGAACGTGGCATATTTTTTTAAAATATTGAATATTTGTCAAAGAGGTTTCTTTAAGATATTTGAATAAGCGAGTCTCGGAGAAACAGTGGTTCATATGCATGTTAATACGTCAATCGCGACTACTCTACACGGCAGGGTAGATAGCCCGAGATGTACCATATAGTATTGAAAACTACACTTAAAGTGTTGCAAATGTAAAAATAATAAGGTTTTGTAAAAAAAAAAAAAATCAAAAACATAAATTACACAAATTATTTTTAGTCAAGGAACGTTAACTTTGACGGGCATAAATGCAAAAGTGTCCGGGCAACGACATGAACAGCCCTTACAATGACGCAGAAAGGCAAGCGTGCCAGACTGTGTTATATGGAGTTGTTTTTTTTTTTGTTAATTCAATATTTTTTTTATGCAAAATTCCATTCAAAAGCATTAAAGGTTAAGTTTTCAATATTTGTCAGAACAATCTATATTTGGAGATCTTCCACTACAAAGAAATTACAACTTCAATTATTTAATAAAAAACTGGTTAAAAATTTCAAAAAAATTGTAACACTCAGTCTCAGAAGAAATAATGAATCGACTTGTGTTCGAAAGCCTGTTGGTTCGGACCTTTAAGTTGGGGGTCCAGTTTTAAGCTTTGATTTGTTTAAAAAATTGAGAAAAAAAGTATTGTATGGTACTTTTGTGGTGGTTCATTAATTTATCAAGAGTTTATGTTTACGTAAAAGATGAAAGAGGCAAAATATCACGAAGATATTTAGAGAAACTTTCTAACCATGAAAACTCGCTGGCAATTAACCTACTTGACAATAGTATGGATGTTAAACGTCTGAAAAGATTTCATATTCTGGACCTTCCAGATCGATTTGTATAATAATTGTATAATAACCTTTAGCAAATAGTATTGTTGTATATTGATCGGACTCACTGGAGCACAATCAATCCTGCCATTTTTGTGTTACTTATAAAATTTGCTGATTGTTTTCAGACAGATTGCAAATAAAAATACATTCAAAAAAAAATAAGTTTATTTTAAATGATCTCCCTTCATAAAAAAGTTATATAATCCAAAGTCTACTGCCAGATGAAAATTAATCAATATTTTGGTATATACAGTATAAGTTCATATTAATATTTTAAAGTCGATTAGTGATTTGAGATTTTAAATTTATAAATATCGATACTGCCATTTTTTTGGAAGCGTATACAAAAAGAACCAGTGCTCTCTATGCAAAAAAAAAAAAATAAATAAAATAAAAGAACAGTTATGAACTTTGAGCGCAACGTACCGTGGCTCTTGGCGTAGGATGTGATGTGCCTCGCCGAGCATAGCAGTGACCATCTCGAACATACGTTTGCGTGAGTGTGGGAGGGGGTGTGGCAATTTCTCTGCCCCTATGCATTCCCGCGCCCACACACATTCGGTTAGCCATTTATTTTTTGTCCCCCCCTAGCTGGGAAGGTGCAGAGGCTAGGCCCTTGGGTTGGGGGTAGTCTAAGGGAGAGTGTCGCCATTGCTGCCGCCATCAGTTTTTGCCAAACGCTTGGGAACTTTTTTGGGCTTGTTACACGTCGGTCGGTTGGTCTCCACTTTTATGGCCACAGGCGTTATTTATATGCAGGCACAGAGCCGCCCTCAACTATGCGCCAGTAACCGTTCCACACACCCACAGGACATCAGTCGAGTTATGTTGGCAATTGAAAGTGGCAACTGTGTCAAGTGTTGCCCACTTGTCGTACATGGGAAGCGGTCCGGGCAACAACATCAACGGTTTGAAAACGGAATTTTTTATATCCATTGGCATTGAATGTGCGGGAGGGGTAGGGAAAGGATCAAGGGAAAGTGGCAGATTCGGAACATTTGTTGTTGTGCTTCTTGCAGCTTGTTGTTTTTTTACTACACTTTTGGCCGGCTTTGCTCTATTTTGTTGCCGAACTTTTTCTCTGGCCATGGAAGTGATTTCAATTTATGAACATGCCGCTGTCCACACACTCATACTGTGGAAACTCACACACAATCTACAACAACACCCACTCACAGGACATTACATACATCCATCCATCAGGCAAGGCCTTATTCTCGCCATGCCACCAACATTCTGCTACTATCTGGGATGTTCTGGCATGGTCTACAGGATTGCCGGCTGCCCGCTTGGCTGGACATGCGTTTGGTCCTTTGCTTTTAAAACGAATTTAAATTTTTCTATAATTGGTTCTAGGGGAAATTGCAGTTCTGAGTTCAACTTCCGTAACTTAATGAATTACCAAAAGTGTTTTACTCACATTCTATACAAATACAAGCATCCACTTGCATACATACTTGCATATGTATGTATATGCACATATACTACAACATATACATTTTAAATACCATATGTGAAATGAATATTTGCATACTTAACAAATGCAGTTAAAGTTGATGACGCCATGATATAAGAACTCCTTGTGGCATTCCTTCGGGGCATACAGCATTTTGGTGAAATTTTGAGGCAATTCTATATACATAGGTATTTGTTTGAAATACCAAACATGTACATAGGAAAGTAAGTACAAAAATATGTCGACGTTAAAGTCGGGAATGACCGACATTGCGATACCCTGCACCGTCTCAACAATCACATAACCGAATTAAACGGGTTCGGTCAAGTTTGGCATAATGAATGCATTGGTTCCTTGGCAACTGCCGCTTTTAGATAGATCGTAGGGCGGAATTGCATCGATTATGCATCCATGATTTAGCAAAGAGAGTCTATTATGATTCAGTTAAGAGTGTGCCGTAACAATGCACGTGTGATATATACTCGGACCGGTTACTAACGCAGCGCAAATAATACTCAGGTGGGTCACCTAACTGGACCTGTAGATGCTGCCGTTGACCAAGCGCAGTGCTTCAGTTCCTCCGGTTACGCCATATACCGACACTCACTGAAGATGCTTGTACCGGTCTTCTAACTCTCGTTTGCCTCCCACCTTACAGCCCACTGAGGTTGGTTACCCAATATTTTGTGAGGTTGCTGCGATTTGCTGGGGCACCGCTAGCAGGTGAGAGAAGAAGTTTCGGAGTTCAGCTCTATAAGCTTCGGGGCACTCCCCATTTTGCTCATATTGCTTTGGTCCTCCAATAAACTTTTGATTGCCGAATTTTGTTACGACATTTTCAGCAACGAATGGATTATGGTCTTGCAGCATATTTTCGATGGGTCCCTGCGTTATAGCGAACTATTTTGGGTAAAATTTGGCACAGTGCAAATCTGGTTACAAAACACGTATGATTTCAAAGAAATTTTGCCAGTTTGGAAACATACATGAGAAGCGGAATGGCAGGTATTCATTGAAGCGGCTTACAGGACGGAAAGCCATAAGGTTTCGGCTTAGAAATTGTATCAGCGAGAATAAATTTTAACAATACAAAAATATAGCAGGAAAGAGTTCTAATGTAGTAGACCATTATTGCTCTTCAGGTTTTAATACCCTGTACCGGATGGTACAAAAGTATATATTGAGCTTGTGCACGCCGAAAATGTATGTAACATACAGAAGGAGAACTCGGAGACTCCCCAAAGTTACCTAAATTATGAACAGGGTGACTAGAGAAGTCGATATACCCATGTCCGTCTGTCTGTATGAACGCCTAGATCTCCGAGATGGTAAGAGCTTGAGCAACCAAACTTTCAGATTAGATCCCTAATTATTCCATAAGAGACAAGTTTATTTTATTTTTTTTTTATATCGGGGTTACATTGTATAGCTCCCATAGGGGTGTTGCAGAGGTCCTCGAAAAAAATCAAATAAGATATTGTAACCAAATTTGGTGTTTGTCGGTTTTTTAGGATTACCCAGCACTGTACCAAATTTGATCAAAATCCGTTGACTATATCATGTAGCTCCCATAGGACCGATCGGTCGAAAAAATTTTTTTTACACAAATTTCGTTGTGTTTCGTGTGTTTTTGAAGATACCGCGACCAAATTTTGGCGATCAAAATTTGATTAAAATCGGTTGACTATATCATATCGCTCCCATAGGACCAATCGTCAAAAAAACGATTTTTGCACAAAATTCATTGTATTTCGTTTGTTTGTGAAGATATTGTACCCAAATTTGGCAATCAATTGTTTTTTAGAGTGCTTAAGCAATATATCGGACTTAATTGCAGTTAGTGGTACAGGGTATCCCAAAGTTGTACGCGCCCGACTTTAACGTACGCCATCTTTGATCATAGCAGCTGGGCAGCATTTCGAAAGTCGAATATTGTGTTTTGTTGGGTTTTATCCGTAGATGTGCCCAACGTGTGCCATTGGACATGTTAAGAAAGTGGCCACCACACCCGAGCCATCGACATCGGGAGCTTTCTCAATGAGTAGCCAGTCGGTTTTAGATGCAAAGAGCTAAACCACGGAAGCCTTCCACCCGGAGAAAGCAAACTAAACAAACCTAACTAAATTTTCACTTTTATTTGAAGTTTTTTTTCGTTTTTACTGCGCTGAAGGCTAGATAAACTGCGTTTGTTTTCTATATTTCCATTTTTTCCTATTTCAAAGTCACTTTCTAGGTGTGCCCACAACCAGTAAAAAAAATTTTTTTTTTCGTAAAAATTGACTTCTCCATAAAAAGTTTTTCATGGAATAAAGTCAATTCTTTTTTCAGTAGTTAGCTAATGTCTCTGCTTTCCATTGATGTGTATGTATATGCCTGCAAAATATTACTTTGTTCAAAAGTTATGGCTGAAATAGCTAACTATGCCCACACCCGGACTATTTCCCTTAACTTTATTTTTATGCAGGTTTCTTATTTTGTGATCGCCAATCCAAGATATCTTAGACGGATCCAGGCGGTGCACCTATTAGAAGGGCAATCATTTTTACCAGCCTTCGGGTTTTCAAACCCTTTTTTAGTATTCTTATGGGATTGTCATTAGGAAGCTATTTTGCCAGCCTATGTCTATTAAGTTGTTTTTTGTAGCGCCTTGTGTGTTTATTTAAATAGATTTCAACGGTCTACAGTCTGAGGTCATGGTGCAGTGTCGAATTGCTGACATACCATTCGTGTCCTGTGATACGCAAGGCCCTGTTCTGAGGCGTCTGAATATGTTAGCGAAATTAAATTCTTAAAATTGTTGTAGGTTAAGAATTTGTTTGGACATTAAAAACATGAATGATTTTATCAACATATTCTTAATACATAATAGAAAACATGTAAATTGCGGAATCAGTATGGTAATCTTTTTTTGTTGTTGTTTATTTCGATTAAGTAACATCAAAGATCTCTTTCAGAGCCTTTTATTTTTACAGAGTTAGTAAGCCCTGTCAGGAAAAAGGTATAGAAGATGTTACAGCTGTTTGAGAGTTCATTAAATGGCTTAATAGCAGTAAAAATTCGACTTTTTTGTTGACAACTTTTACAACAGCTGACCTTGCGCCCTCGTCTTGCCAACACTCGTCTATGCCCCATCATAGTAATCCCGCTAAAGCCACTTTGCACAGTTAATTCTCTGTCTCAAATAAATGAAATAGTTTTGAAGGCGTTAATTAAATTTTTAACATGTTTAATCCACAGCGACTGTTGCCACTTAAGTTTTTCAATTAACCCACCAATGCTGCCGGCTGCCAAGTTACCCAACATAGCAACCCCTCCAATAGACGCACAATTTCCACATTCATGCAAAGTTAAACAACGCGTGCGACAACATAATCAAACACAACCAATATGGACAGACGCTTGAGCAGCTCGAGAATGCCTCAAATTACACACAGATACTCACACACACGCACAAAAGAAAATTGCCGCCTTTCATATTTGTCGCCAACTATAATATAAAATATAATGAACGATATAGTATAAATAAATACATATGTATGTATATAGTATATGAAATTATTATAGCTGAACATTGAACGCGGCCGACACTGAGTCTGATCAGGTCTTGCATGCGGGTGGCGCCCCAGCTCGGGTCTTGGGAATGGGCACGCGTACGGGCACGACTAAATGCTTCATTGCAAAGCAGTCCACCCCTGCAGACGACGACAACGACGACGACAACAACAACATCGATAACACCTAAGCACGCGTGCCGCCTTTTGTGACACTGACATTTGAGCACAAGTTGTTGTATCTCTGTTGTAGGAGGCGTCTCACTTAAGACAAGTCACGAGCCAAAAGTCGCACTTAAGCGCTTTCTAATCTTTAAACTGAAGGGGGAGCATGTGGCCCAGATACAGGAGACTACTTGCTATACCATACCATACCTAGGCAGCCCCAAAACGCTATAAATATTTATGGCTGGAATATTTTCCGAGCTGCGCAGCTTTGCTACTTGACATTGTTCCTGTTCCTATTTCTGCTCTTGTTGTTTTTGTTTTTGTTTTAGTTGTCTAATTCGGCGCCAAAAATATGTGACAACAAAACAGAAATTAAGCCAAGCGCATTATTCACAAGGCAAGTTCTTGAAATAAAGGGGATAGGGGATAGAAGTATTGCTAAGGAGGCTGTTGTATTGTTAACCATGCAAGTGAGTTAGTTCCAGGGCGCGATAGAGCAGGGGGGGATAAACATGTGATTTACAATGTAGTCTGACGATTTCGTTGGCATTTAGCGCACGTCATAAAAGTATCTCAAGAATCTTGTTAACAAAATAAATAGACAACGTGTCTATTGAACACTCTATTGAGTGCGTGTGTGTGTGCCTCAGTGTGATTAAGTGATTACTTTAAAGACTTATGTACAGCAGCCCATCAATTGATTAGTGAAGATATTTATAAAACAAATAGCTTTGAGATATTTTTGAGATGGATCTTATTGTAGGTACTAGCAATTTAGATGCCACTTGGTAGCCCACAACGTGTTAATGGATGCATTTCAAAGAAGGTCCGCCATTTATTAACGTCAGCAATCTGCAATATTCCGTAGAGTCTGCCAGATTGGGTCTGGCGGTGAATAAGAGTTAGACAAAGTATCCGCCGAACAGATTGTGGTTAAAAACTTTTTCCCGGCTACATCAATCGGTGCTATTTTCGTTTTTCATTATTTTTATTATTTATCCACAAAATTGAACAAATTCTATCGCTGTACAAATCAGAATATTTATTCTATTAAATATTTCAAGTTTTTTTTTTTTAATTTTTAACGTCTTTTGATAAAAAAATATTAGCTTAAAATTTGCTAAAAAATATTTTATAATTTGCATTATTGCGCTAAATCGATTAGATTTATATTACATATTTAAGAAACATATGTACTCAAAAAAAAAATTATGTAATTTTCTTTAATTTTTTTAAGAAAATGTGTTGATAAAAAAAACAAACTTTACTTAAGAACTTTACTGACAACCACAGTACTCAATACACAATGAAAAAAGTGAACACCTTTTTTAAATTAAGCCCTTGCGCTTTAAGCTTACAAATTTTTTCAAAATTCAAACGCAACTCTATCCTAGCATCTTATTATCCGAAATTAGGCTTATAAAAGATGAAAGGCAGCACACACAAACAACCCTAGAAAGATAACGTACATCTGTAAGGCGAAGAGGTTTTCATATTTTACTCTGTGTCTCTTGATTGGCACAGCATCAACTTTTCTCCCTCAGTATGCACAATCAGAATCAGATGCTCGTCCATAAGAATCGTTTTACAGCTTACGTTCCAAAGACGCATCGTTATATTTTGTGTGATTTTAAGATTTTTTGTGTGTTTAGTTTTAAAATTATGTCGAAAAAGTGAAGTTTAGACGATACAAAGATTGCTGGATAGCTAGAAGCGTCGTTATCATCAGATTCGGATAGCAAACACAAATAAAATAATGTGAGAGATAGGAAAAATGAATTTTTTGAAGATGGCTTGGTTAGTGCCGAAGAGAATAAACTTGTGGATACACGTTCTACCATACCAATTGTGCTGCATGATGCCATTCACTAGAGACAAACAAGTAATATTTCATGGTATGCCATTTATTGCTATAGTTAGAAATATTTGAAAAATAGCCTTTAAGTGAGCATAAAACTTCTTTGAGTTTATTTTTTTCGGCTTGATAGCTTGAAAGTAAAATTAGGGCAAAATTGAAGAGCAATACATCTTTTTCTTTTTGGCTTGAGCACCTTATATGAGTAATTGAAGGAAGGCAAAATAATTTTTGTTTTTTTTTACAAGGTAAATTGAAATTTATTCTTTTCATTTAAATATATTTAATTCCAGAGATTAATGGAACTGGAGTTGAACACCTTCGCGATATAATCGACAGTTTGGGCTACAAAAAGATTTTAGGGACATTCGAAAAAAGTGAATGATTATTCAACATTCCAAGGATATCATTAAAGAGGTTAAAAACGATGCAAACCTGACGGGGGCCCTGTAGACCAGCCAAAACCAACACTGTGTTGTTTGGAGAAATCAAAAGTGAAAAGAATGCTGATTATTTTCTACGATTGTAAGGGCATTACTCACATAGAGCTTGTTCCATCGGGTCATGCAGTTAAAGCCACCATTCTATCTGGGTGCTTTGAAACATTTGGTGCATCGTATTCCTCGTATTTGCTCAGAATAACGCAAAGGAAGCTTAAAATCTTAGTACAATAAATTAATTACAAGAGCTATATGAAATTTTTGTTTGAAATTCAAGAAATTTAATTTAATAGGTAGTAGGTATATGGCAGTGGTGAGCAGTCTCTCAATTTACATAACACGCGTGGATAGGGCACAAGACTCTGCTGCAGCGCTGTCGGCACACGCACAGGTGTAAGTGTGACAATTTTCTCTTTCATTTGAGCATGATATTCTATCTTGCGCTCTTGTGCGCTCTTGCTCACTGCGCTGCTAACTCACACAATCAAATGTTTGTTTGTATGAGTTTTGCCTACCACTGGTATATGGGCATCAGCATAGATAGAACATCGCTGGTAACGCTATTTGTAATCCACAGGTTTTCAAAATATCAGTTTTCTTATGACGCTTAAGTAAATTTATTTGACCAAAGTTCGCTATTTTCATAATTGTGGCTACGGGTCTTGCAGAAAATCCGCGCCAACGCCTAAGAACTATTGCATTAATAGATTACGATGTGCTGTACTAATTTTGGTAATTAATTTGAATGAACCCAAGCAATGAGGTAACTATATCCGTCTCTCCGTGTTGTACGTTCGTCTGTCTACGTCCATATGAACGCTTACATTTTGGAAACCAGAAGAGACGCAAAATTTTACTAACAGATGAGCAAAATGTTCTGGTTAAGAAGATGCTACTTAATTGGTAATAATAATGTGTTAAATTAATATCTGATGATATTGATAAAGTTTTGAAATACTTACCAAGTTTATTTATACCACGCTGGCTATAAAACTATTTATGCATTAGGTTTTCTTCCATATCAATTGGGCTAATTTCACACCTGGCACATGGCGTAAAGGAACCACGCAATGTGAATGTATCACAAGAGGGCCATAAAAGGAAAACACAAAATTGTTGTGATTTAATTCACATGCAGGGCCCAAAAACGGCAAAGCGGGCAACCAGAGCCAGCTGTGACGATGATGGCAACCAGAAACGGTATGGGAATGAGCTTGGGCATGGGCATGGGCATGAAACGACACCTTTGGGATATGCGTGTGCCTGCTTAGGCAAGAGTGCCAAGTGAGTCAAGGAAAAAGACGCAATTGCAATCCTTCCACACACTCTCGCACAAGTGAATCAAAAAGTCATTTGTGCGCCATGTTGGGAGCAGTGGTTAAGGTTGTGGCAGGGGAAAGAAAAGTGGAAGCAGTCCGGGACAAACCATAAGCCAAAGTTGAACCAGTTTGTCCGGTTGCGTTGAACAGAGCCGCGGCACGACACGGCACGGCACGGCACTGCCAATCGTCATGACAAATGTGCAAGTGGCACGCCCACCAGTATACGCCCACTTTGTGTGTGTGTGATTGCAACAAATAGTTTACACTCGTAACCCTTTAGGCCCGCTGAGTACCCGCCTTTTGTTACACTTATATCTGCTCCATTATGCGGCCCAGCCCGCTAAAACTGACTACTCCTGAGCATATCCTGCCGCCAGGATGACATTTTAGTTTTGTTTCAAATGCGACATGCGTATTAGTTAGGTATGCACGCCTCTGAAATGGTCACTGACTCGGTTTGATTATGAGTTTATTACCAAAAAGTAAATGCTGCAACCGCTACTTGGCGACCCTTTTTTTACTATGTAATTGCAACTCTGTGTGTGTGCGTGTGAATGTGAAATTAAATAAATTATATTGCATTGCATTGGGCATTATCCTAGTGTCATTTTTTCAATTTCATTCCGCAAACCCCTTTCATGCTTCTTACCTTTGGTCTCGCTTTCAATCTTGCTTTGGCCCTGGCTCTGGGTCTTCATCTCGTCTCGGCTTGGTTATAACTTCCGGGTTCTGGGTGCGTTGGGTTTTGTGCTCCGGACCTTTGGTTAGTTGTCTGTTATGCGCATGACTACACATGTGCCACCGTGCGCTGCCTTTGTACTGTTTAATTAATTATGTAAACATAACTTTTGTACACACTGTGAACGTGAACCCTTTTGTAGCATCACCATCACCATCGCCATCGTGGTCACCATTAAACAACCCCCTAACAAATTGTTTTCACTGCTGCCCTTTTTATTCCCACTTTTATTTATTTTCACTTTTGTTTTGTTGCTTCTCGCATTTATGGAAATTAATTTGCAACTGAAACTGAAATTCAAGTCGAATCTGTAGTTGCAACCATGAGATGACGGTAACGATGACGGTGACGATGACGATGCCGATGACGACAATGACGACGCTAACTCAATTGATAAATTAAGAGATTAACGCTTGCCGCCGTAACCAACTTGGGCCACAAAAACTGAGGTGTCAACCCGTTGGCGTTAAATGAGCGTGAATAATTTTTGTGTACTTAATTATACTTTTTTTTTTGTTTTGGCTGTGTTTGTTAACGTCCAGGTGATAAGCAAATTCTTTTTGGCTAAATATATTTACAAATATTCACTTAAGCATTTTGTCAAATAAATCACTCATCTATGCTATACTACCAGCAGAAAAAGATGAGCTGGCTCAATTTTATCCGCAAAAAAGAGATGATGTGAATGATCACAGGTCCACAAATTTAAGTTCTAGCATTGACGCATTTTCAATAAAACCAGAAAAAAGTACTCATTTGGCTATTAAATCATTCAGTTTTTGGTACAGAGAGATAATGCATTATTAGGTGTCGGAAATATGCGACATCTTTTGCTTCTATATTTGTTATTTATAGTTTAGCTCCTCTAGAGTAATTAAGCTCCTTATAAATTTTCTGCTACCATAATAAGTCAACGCCAAACCCTTGCCATCCGTTTTCATGTTATAAAAAAACAGTCCTATCGAATTATAATAATACATTTCCTTGAACCGAACCAGTGTATAAGTTACAAGGCTGTTGCCAGCTAGCCACAAAAGTTTTACAACTGGTCGGGCCATAAAAGACGCGAAATCAATGGACAACCGCGAACCCGTCGAACCCTGTTAATAGAAATTACCCGATATTTGTATAAGATTGCGACAAAGGCGTCCTCGGCCACGGCCTCGGCTAACTCTTGAAGGTCACTATAACAACCAATATTTACATTTTAAAAATGACCAGGCCACATTTGCATAAAGCAACCGGACCACACCATAGTCCTACAAACACAAAAAAAAAAGGGACAATTTAAGGGCTAGGCGAGTTAAGTTGAACACTTTTCGACGAAAATTTGTCATTTAGCCAGCACCCAAATACAGGAAACCGAGAACCCGCTCTATGCACGAGACCACTTCGATATGACAAATTGTTGCGTTTTCGGGCTAAAACAAATATGCGCAACTTTATATAATGTGCATTCCGTCAGTTTCTGGTGAAAGCGAGACCGCACAGCGGGTGAAATGCTCTCATTTTGTGGATTGCATCATAAAACTGGGCTGTAATGCGAACAATGGAAATGCTCAAGCAAAGACGCAATATTGCAAGGACCAGTTGCCAGTTGAAAGTTGAAATTTCTTGGAAAAAAATCCTTTATGCAAATTGTTGGCAACACAGCACAAGCCAAAAGGCAAAGACCAAGTTGACCTTGAGTCAATGAGCGTGCCTACCAATTGTGTGGGCTTACCCAATTTTAACCAAGTCTACGTGCACAACTCGCTCCAATCTCACCCATTTACAGACTCACAGCAACTACAAATCACGCGCCGGCTTGTTAGAGATCCAGATCCAGTTTCAGTTAGACTTTAGCCGTTTAGCCTGGGCATTTGGACTCTGATGATTATGCAATATGTTGCATGATTTATGCTTGTAACCAATTCAGCAACAGACGCTGCACCCTTTTTGCGGTAATATATATAGTATATATAAACGTACTTATGAGCATTTTTTCTGGGATTCCATGTTTGGTCATGCGCTATACGTGTACACCATAAAAAAGCGAGTCCCGACCACCGATTCATATTTTCACTCACAGTTTCCACAGTTGCTACTACGCGCGCCCCCTCGACGACAAATATTAACTTCAATAAATTTGACGTGGTACAAAGGCCAAAAAGGGTTCATTTCCAAAAATTTAATAATCAATGTCAGCTCACCCCGTCGCAAAGGGCTAGCTGGCAACAGCGGCATCCCACCCCAGTTGCCAAGTATCCTTAATACTTATATTTTATTCAATTCTATTCTATTCCTTTTTTCTTTTCTGGTTTTTTGCTTCTACCGCGTCAATTGCTTTGTCATGTTCACAAGTTGTTCTACAGGGTGTTGATGTTGTAATGAAAAATTAAGCATTATAATGAAATCTACAATTCGCTCTGATACGTGTACAATAAAGAAGTAATCAGAAGAAACATAATATGAATGAATGAATGCCTCTCCGTCAGTAGGGTTGAAAAACACGGTAAATCTTTGCAGCGGAAAGTGTTGAAAAGTTTATTGCCTGCAAAGCGTTACCAGATGAAGATGCATATTTGAGTTCTTGTGCTGAAAGTTTATGCAAGCTGCATAATTAGCAGTCAGAGGAAGTTCTATCGAATTGTGGCTTTGGTTCGTTGGAAGGACCACCTAGGTCATGTATAAAATTTCTTACATACAGGGGTGCCACAGAGAACAATTTCTCCTAAATTTCTCTACAATTCCAATTCTCGGTGACACAGACACTACTTCGAGAGGGCTCAAATCTCTACTAAATTTGCTCGAGATTTGAAAAAAAATTCACCAATAAAATCCATTTTATTCGAAGAAAATTTTACTTATTTAAAAAGGTTATTTCATTTCTGAGCTATTTGTACTAAACTCATAATAAATTGACTTTCTTAAATCACTCAAAAAATTTATATAATAATGAATAAGTGTCTAAATGTAATAAAATAATTTTTGAACAGTAGCAACTTTTTTCCGCCACACTCGTTAAAGCGTAAACACGCAGAAGTAATCGTCAGAAAAATTAAATCTCTGAGATTTCTGTGGCACCTAGAGATTTGGTTTCAAACCGTACCCAAAATGTCTATAGATTTCTGTGGCATCCCAGATATACTCGAATTTTAATGCAGTTTCTAGCCAAAGGGGGGTAAAATTGAAACGTTTTTATTTTTATTATTTTTATTTGTTGTTCAAATAACCACAACTTTTTTAAGTTTAATAGTATGCTAAAAATGGAAATTTAGCCTATGGGAATAATTAAATTAAAAACTATAATGTTTCGAGCATTTTCTTAGCTTTGTCAGTAAACAGTTATGGACTTTTAAGATTTTTTTAATAATTTTAACTCAAAAGATGAATTACAAAAAAGTGAGCTAGCTAGAGTTAGGAAATATGGACTGTGTGTTACTAAAGCTTTTATATAATTCCATTAAAAAAAACATACTGGAAGCTGTGATTTTATTCTGGATGCCGAGCTTAAGCTTTTTTTGTTTTTGTTGAAAGGTTGAGGCAAACAGTAGAAAACTATTGCAGGCGACTGAAAGTTAATATAATGTGCCTTTCTTTTAGTGTCAACTCTTTTTACATAACAAATTAAGCAACCGTAGCCTTTTCACAAAGAGTTTTATCGGTATTTTTTAAGCTCAAACAAAAATGATATAGTTTTATTCGAAACATAATTAAAAGAAAGCTGCATTCAAATTATTAGCTACAACTTTAAACACCAAAACTGACACATCTCCGGCTAATTTACGCTCATCCATGCCAATATTCTTTTGAATTTGAATCAATTTGAACCTGGAAACATCCAATCGTTGATGATACTCTTCACTCGTCTCATGCTCCAGGGGATCGAACAGACTGGCGCCTAATAAGCGTAATTTATACGATTCTTCCTCTAGCTGAAGATTCTAGCTTGAATAATGTTCCAGTGCTCGAGAATCATTCGCAGCCTCCTTAACTTTAATGACGATCTCTGCCAAGTCATCTCGGTAAACAGGATCGTCCTCATTGATGATTTTATCAACTGTCTGGAAAACACACTCCAGAATATTCCCAACAATTCTCTTCGTAGGTTCCGCATTGTTTTTAATGTGTACTTTAATAATTTCCAGGTTTGCCATTTTGGGCGGTGATGACAAATTTTAAGTCTAAAATATAATCTTTATAATCTGTAAGCTAAAACTTAATTTTTTTTAATAATTTGTATGTTAACTATGTAATACGGATTTCAAATTCATTTGAATTGAAGACATATGTTTGTTCTCCTTAATAAATTTTTATAATATAAGAAACAAAAAAAGGTAATACATTTTTTGATGTCTCAAACTTGACCTTATTTTATAATATCACAAATTGTAAAGTAAAAATGCTTTTTTATGATGACCTCGTTCAAACGTTGATTACGGGGAGCAGGAAACATTTTAAATCCCATATTTTTCAAAAGATATGTTAAATCCACATTTCGCCCAGAAAATTGACAGAGCTATGCGTCTTGGGCATACATATATATATATATTTTTTTATTAAAATGAATAAAATCGGATAAATAAATCAAAAGACGTTCGCCAATGAACTAGTGCGTATAAAATCCATTTGTGAATATACAGTGGCGCACAGCTTAAATGAACCAAGCCAGAAGAGGATTTTGTAATTTTAAAATAAATTTTAAATGCAAAATAATAGGTCAATATTTAAACTTTTAAATTATCAACTTGATATACTTTTTCAAAATTTTTTGACATTGTTATACAAAAATGAACAAAAAATGCTGACTTATTTTATGTCACAGCTTATTTGAACCAAAAACCTAAAAAAATACAAATTTCATTATTTTTTTTTTATATTTTCACCCTTTTTAATATTTAGTATGACCCCCTTTTGATCTAATACACCGTTCAGCCGTGTTGGTACGTAATTTACTAATTTAGAGGTGTCTTCAATTGCAATTTTGTCACATTCTGTACTGATGTCTAATTTAAGGATGTTTTTTAACGAATATTATGATTTCTAATATTCCATTCAAAATAGCCCATAAATTTTAAATCACATATAATGTCTGGCGATTGGCAAGGTAGTCCCATAACTTTGGATTTATTCCAGATCAACCTGGACTGCACTATGCCTGATTTGTGCTTGTGACCATTATCGTGGTAAAATCTTAAATTGTTCTTTATCCGCATTTTGAAGCAAATTATTTTTTAATCTATCGAGCGACATATTCTTATCCATGTTTTCTTCGATAAAAACAAGATTTCCTACACTTGCTGCAGACATACAGGCCCAAACAACCACACTGCCACCAAAACTTGAATTTAAATTCAATTTTTGCAGCTCAGTGTTGGGCTTTTTCGATGCATACGTCATCCCGTCAAAGCCGAATATTTTGAATTTCGACTCGTCTGCAAATATCAGTGTATTCCAAAAGGTTGCATCCTTATTTATGTGGTCCTTTGCACACGAAAACCGTCTGTGCTGATCACATTTGCTTATGTACAGTTTTTTCTGGCTACTCGCCCATTGTATTCATGAGTTCTAAGGAGTCTGGGTACCGACTCTTGGCTGCACTGTATTCCCAAATCTTAATTCAGCTCAGTAGCAATTTTTGGAGCTAAATTGTTTGGTTATCCTTAATTTTGCGGACAATAATCCTTTCATTCACTTGCCTACAAATTGTCATGAGAAAAACGTCTAATAATATGCTGAACGGTGGATTTGGGAAGATTAACCATTTCTGCCATTTTTCGGAGTGCATGACCATTCTTAAAAGGCGTAATAACAAGTCCACGCTGCTCTATTTTAGTACGGCGGTCCATTGCACGTGTTTTACATTTGCCCAGATAAGTCATTCTTAATCGCAAGCAAATTTCCGTATAAAAATTCGAAAACATACAAAAGTTGACAAATCAAAAAGTATAACTGAGCTAATTTCTTATACGCAATTCGTGTTTTCCCTCTGCTTCTTTCAAGGAAGAAAAATATGATGATATTTTTTTTTTGCCCATAGTGCAATTGTTTTTCAATTTACACATCTGCATTTAAATTTTGTTAGTAAATCTCTACCTCTATTTTCTACAGTCTCCTAAAGTTTTAAAAATGGGCTGGTTCATTTAAGCTGTGAGCCACTGTATGTAGTTACAAATACGAGATAAGTTCAATTTAATAATTATGCAGCCATATCTAATCATAATTAACAAAACACAGCTTTCGGTAAATATTTAAGAGACATTAACTTCCCTTTGGGATTTATGGACGACAAAATATTTAAAAAAGTCAGAGACATGGCGGAATTTTTACATGACCATGAAATTTCCCAAAATTACCGCCCGGTTTCGAGCTTGGTATTGAATTTACCTTCCCGATCGCAAAATACTCCAACCAAGTATCTCTGTTTGGTGTCGCCTTTTCGAACTGCTGTTCTCGAAATATTTTATTGAATTATTTATATTGAATATATACTTATTCAAAAATATATCTGGCTAAAAACTTTTACTCACAAGGTGAGTTCAGATCTCTTACAGTTTTTAAGTGAAAATTGACTTTCTCTCTCTCAATTGTGGCTGGCAACGCTGACATACTTAAGAATTGTCTAGCAAAGTTTTGTTAAATTGGAGGTTCGATAAGTCCCTTCCACAGAATCAAAATTTGAAAATTTTGTTTATTTGAAATAGTTTGTTTTTCTGGAACTTGCGTATTATTTAGAAACTTTAAGGTACAGGAGTTAATACTATTTATAGGACTCTGAATTATTTCGCTACTAACTGGCTTTCCAATTTTATTATGTCAACATTTAAATAATAATGCAAAGGGATTATATGAGCTGGAAGTTTAATTTGCAGTAGTATGATGCGGTTATCATCAAAAATTTAAAATTGCTTTGCTTATTTGTCTTCTGGAATAATTTTAGAAAAAAATAACGACAAAGTCAAGGAGTCCTTTGTAATGGATCTTCATCAATTATTCACGGATTTCACAAAACATCAAATACAAAAACTTTGAAATTCATGAAACTGTTTTTGCTGAAAAATTCAGGATATTTGCTTTCTATATCAAAAATAATTTCATTGCGATTTTCGAACGAAATTAAATGTATAAAGTAAATGCCAGTACTGTCAAAAAAGTCTAAGTCCTTGTATTGAAAATATTTTGATGTAAAAAAGCTCTGTAAACACAATTCAAACAGCGTTTCTTTGTTGGGTCCTTTAATAAAAAAAAAATATTACAATACAAACCAGGCAGCTGGAATTATCGGTGACGGGTCATGGGAAGTAACCAGCTTTATGGTCAGTTTTGACCTCTCCTCTAAGTCGGTCTTTTTGTGTTGTCTTGTTTGAATAATTTGAGCCTCTTGATTGGATCATCTTTTGAAAGTCCTTTCGACAGCTTCTAGCTGGTAGACACTACTTAATATGTTATTAAATAATAAATAGTAGTATTATTTATTACACACGTAAACTTATGTATATATAGATGCTGGTACAGTCCGTCTCTAAGTATTTTGAAATTTGTTTTTTTTCAAAAAGTTTGTTTTTGTTTTGCAATTGGAACGAGGTTCAATCTTTTGCATATTTTACTATCTCTGTTATGATATGCAGCTATTATTTAAAAGTCAGGTAAAGCTCGCTACTAAATAAAAAAAAAAACTTTCCATAGATAAAATTTGTTAATTGTCGTCCTTTGAATGAGTAACCACATCAAAAAAGTATACGTGCATCTCCTGGATGAAAAATGTTGTAAACTTGTGTTTTTAGAATGTTCCAGTCAAGTGGCGAGAAGTGCATATAGATGATATAGTATACTATATACTATGCACTTGTTACTATATACTATTTGTGTTTAAAAAAAAAAAACTTGAACTAAAAAATCGTAACGTGTGGCTGCAGATTTGCCTAAAGAGAATTGCAAATATTCTAAATTGCATTTTTGTGCCTAAGCACACACATAGATACATAGACACACAGATACACAGGCACGGATATACATAGTTGCACAGTTAAGGGCATACACACAGATATACAGATACCCGCACGTGCATATAGCGACTGAGCGAAAGGATTTAAAAACAAAAATGTGTGAAGCTTAAATAAAATAAAAATAAAAGCAATGCACATACACACACACGCACACACACACACACTTACGTTTGTTGCCTTTTATTTGGTTGTTTATTTATTTTAGCAGACACGCGAGTTTATTTTTATGGTTTTAAAATGATTTTTAACCCTACAGCTGCAGCGCACGTCTGCTACTACTGTATGTGTGTCGGTGTCCGTGTGTGTGTGATGGTGTGCTTAACCGGAAACGGATGCAAATTGCATGCGTCACGTGACACACGAACGCATATTGAGCATTAAAGCTTTTAGCACCCGATTCAATATTTTTTGTATTTTATTTTTTATTTTCATTTTCGTTTTTTTCATTTCACTTTTTTTTTACGTTTTTCTAAAAAATATAAAAATCGCAACAAGCTCAAAACACACGATTGAGATTTAGTATTGATTATGCATTTTGTTTTTGTCGGCGGATTACACAACAGCAGTAACAACAACAATGACAGTTATAACAACAACATACAGCAGCTGCCACAGCAACAACAACAATGCAGAAATATGTTCCACAGCGATGTAAAACTCAATAAATCTAAAATGCGCACAAAAATAATTGAATCACTAAGCCGTGCAGCTCCAAAAGAAGCTAAATATAAAAAAATACAAACTCTCTAAAACAAAAACAAGACGACTTATTTATACTCTGCTTTAGAGATGGCATTGCTAAAGCAAAATCAAACTCGTTACGACAGTTCCGCAATTTCTTGGCAGATATTTTAAAGATCATGCAAAACCTGATACAAAGGATTCCTAAAACAATTGCATCTCCACTGTGTACGCAGTAGATTCTTAGTAGAAATTTGCTTAAAGTTAAATAAAATCCTTAAATTGTAAGGGGTGCGCCATTTCTTATGTTGGCATGTAAACATTGAATAACTTAAAAAAAAAACAACCGATTTCTGTATATAAGGTATTTTCATTTAATTTGGTCCTTTGCAATTTATTTAGACTAGTTTTTGAATGCAACATCAATCAAGTGGCAACCTCTTTTGGCCACAGCAAAATATCCCCTTTTTGCTGCGTTTTCCATTACCTTTTCGAGCATCTCGGGTGGTATAGCGATGATTTCGGCACGAATATTTTCTTTAAGTTCTTCAATGGTCTGCGGCTTGCTGGCGTACACTTTGCTTTTCAAATAACCTCACAAAAAGAAGTCCGGAGGGGTCAAATCTGAGGATCTGGGTGGCCATTCAATGTCGACTCTTTTTGAAATCGACATCTAGGCAATTTTCGTTGCAGAAACTGGATTGTTGGGTTCGCAGTGTGGCATGTCGCACCATCTTGTTGAAACCAGTAATCTTCCTGACCTTTTTCGTGCATTTGTCGGCAGACATAGTGAGCCAACATCCACCGATATCGGTTTCCATCGACCGTTTGGTTCTCTTTGAAAAAATAAGGCGCAATGATGGTACGCATGTAATTGCGTTTCATAGATCTCGTGTGGATTCTGCGTTCCCCAAATACGACAATTTTGCTTATAAACGCCACCAGAGAGTTGTCAGACGGTGCCTGTTTGCCTTGATATTTTCGACGATATGCACGTTGAGTTAACACAACTGAACGACTGTTTTCAATGCACAAAGTAACTACTTCGGCGCGTCCTTTTGGTATGAAGCGATACATGGTTAAAATTCTACTGAATTGACGTTTCCAAAACATGTAAAGTCAAGTCGATCGGTTGTTAAATGTTTAAGTTATTCAATGTTACAATACCGACAAAAGAAATGGCGCAACCTGTACGAATAAAAAATCATAATAATAAAAATAATTAAATTTTGGCAAAACAATTTGTTGTTACCTTCGAACAATTTTTTGCAATGCTAAGTGAACCCCTAAAAAGATTTTGCGCTCTCAGGCCAATCTTTTTAAAAGGTAGAATTATATTTTATTTATTTATTTATTTAATATTGTAACTTAGAATTAATTCTAGGGAACAAAAGTAATTTAAAGCCAGAGCAACACAGGCTTTCAGGCTATATTTTATTAATATGCATATCTTTGACGACACTGGATGAAAAATAATTTTTATATTATATATAGGTATATTTGTTTTTTGGACCGAAAAAAGAGCTAGAAAACTTTAAACTATCTCATAATTTGTAGCCTACAATTTGTTATATTTTAGTATTTTTTACATTAGCATAAGGTCAGTAAAAAAAAAATTGGTATTTTTTAAACCCTAAATACTGTGTTACAGCCTAAATCAATTGGGCATTTTCTATTTTAAAAACAAAATCTCTAGAAGATTTCAATGAAACTTGAGGCCAAATCTTTTTAGATTTCTAACTAGATCTGTTGAGTGCTACTTCAAATTTGGGCTCCATTTAATTTACTATCAAACTCTCTGCTTATTTCGGGTACACTGAGTTCAAATTAAAATGAAATATTTCAGAAAATATAAAAAAAATAAAATTTATTTTAAGCTATAAATGATTCGGTTCGGACTTATTGTTCGTGGCCTACACGCATTTGAAGGACTTCGCGATGCCAAAAGTGGCGCTTATTGATCTATGAAAAACTTTACCAGACAATCAAGATAATATGATTTTTTTTTATTTAGGGTAACACAGCTAGGAATACAAAATTGCCATCCTAAAAACATTCTTGAGCCTTGGCTCTTTTTGCTCCGAGTGCTCTTTCGGTTATTTCTTGTAAGTGGCGCCAGCCAGACGCACACGCAAAAAGCCGAGAATTTTACAAAACAAAATACACGCAGTGTGCGTGTTTTGCTCAACTCGAGAAGGCTTGGGTGACCTTAACAGGACTTTTTATTAGTGCTCGCTGACTAAAATTTCGCACAAGTACACTGAGCACAGAAATATAGTTAATTTGGCAACCATAAGACCGAGTGATTTTTTTGAGTAATTAAAATTGTCATATAAATTCATATGACTTTTCTGTGTCTTTGAATGTGTTGCAAAATTTTGTTCAGTGTGTACGCACAAGCAAATCGCAGGCGACGCGCCGGGCTTACATAAACAAAATACTCACGGTGTGCGAGTTTTATGGCCCTACTCGAGAATTGCTTGTGGGACCGTAACTGGACTTTTTTGTTAATGTTGTTGTAGGGGTCTTTCCGTTATTTTTCTTGCCCACCGCTAATAATTTATTACCTTCTTCTTCTAAATGGTATTAAGTCAACTTACTCTTACCATACATACAAAGCAGCTAAAATACTTTTAAGTGTTTTGATAAAGGCCTATAAATAGAAGATTTTTAGCTTCTTTTTTTTTAAACTAATGACTTGCACACATTAAATTGAGTAAAATTTTAATGTAAATTGGAAGTGGGTTCGTTATTCTTATGAATGAATTAAATCATGCATAACTTGTTGCTTCAAGGGATATTAAGCCGCATTATTATGCAACTTCGGCCACCTACGTCTTCCAGAATTATCACCGAACGCGTTGAGTTTGTAGATTTCGTGGGATCCTTAATTCTAAAATAGTTTTCCTTGTTGGACGCATCAAATTTATACAACATTACAAGTGGGACTTACTATTATATGTTTTGTCTTGATAGCATTTCTTAAGACTCCTGTCAAACGGTGTCTGATACCTTGAAATGCTTAACTTCGCAGAATTTGGCAAGATTTTGTGTTTTCGGCTCTTAGGACAGATCTGGGTGTTCATACAGAAAGTCTCGCTGCCCCTTTCGATATTAAAAATTTCAGGGTATTAAAATCTATGCCGCCTAGAGGCATGATCGTCAACTAATCGTCAAATTTCACTGCTTTTCGCGTATTCTTTTGGACAACCAATAAAGTATGGGTTGGGTTTAATTTTGTTTAAATGCGTTTTCAAAGAGTATCGTGTTGTTTTGTTGTTTTTTTTTTTATATAAACTTCTGTTTTAAACTAAATTCCCAACTAGGAATCAATGAGACAATCAAAATTAAGCTTTGAAGCTCTGTTTCTTTTGTACGGTTTTTCGTTGAACTTATCGAATACTCTACAATAGTCATGTTACTATTTATTTTAAATTAAAAAAAAATATAATCCTCGGGGTCTCTGTGCCAATATTCTGCTGCTTTGCGCAAACGCCGGATAAAAAATATTGCAATTTTTTAGTCCTAACTGAGCTCATCCCGGCCGTATGTTCAAAAGTTATATGGAATTCCAATTGAAATTTAAAAAGTGAGCAATTTATTTTATTTGTCTAAATCCTTAAAAATTAGTTAAAAACTAAAATGCAAATAAGGGAAATAATACAAAGTATGCGGAAGGCGCACAAATCAAATAGTGGGCATTAAACCTGTGGCAAACAACCCGCACAATGCGAAGGGATATCAGGAGCAAGATCGAATTGCAGAACTTAAGGATTCAGGGGTAGCAAGCGAAAGTGTAACAATGTGAAAATATAATTTGCATCTCGTGTTAAAATTAAAAATAAAAAAAAGAGTAAATAAATAAATAAATCCTACTTAATGTCACAATCAATCCAATGCGACAATGCGGCAACAGTAGCGGGCCAAACAACAATACAACAGCGGCGAGAGTCTAAAAAAGGAGTAAGAGGACGAAGGACCTTCACCGAAAAGGAATCAAATACATATGCATACGTATATGAGGGGAGCAAGGGAAGGCGCGCGTCTAAAGTTCCTGAAATCTGAACCCCTATTAGCGCGCATTTAACTGTTCATTTGAAAGTTTTATTTTGCGCGCTGATGCGTTAAATAAGGATAACAACAACAACATGGGCAACAACAATAGGGCAAGGGGCAAGTGTGGATAGGATAGTATAGGACAGGAGAGGAGGGGAAAAATAAGGAGAGGGCAACCACTCAAGCGCTCAGCTGCGGCACATACGGTATATACGGCCTTATAGCAGCCAGTGACATGTATAATTTTAATCCGGCTGAAACATAAGTTTTTGATTTGACAAATCCTCAAGGCATAGGAACGAAGCGATTCCTGCTTGTATGGACTGACTGACTATACAATTGCAAAGCCGAAACTATTTGACAGAAATTGAACTGTTGTTTTTGGTGGCCATGCCAACAAGGCCAACAAAAAAAAAAAAAAACCGAAAACGCATCCGAGGGTGGTTGGCCCAAATTGGTCTCAGGCCATGCTCTTCTCGATGGGCAAAGTTTCAATTGCACATGTGTGCCGTACACCGTATTCCTTATGCCGGATTCGAAGGGCTTCTGCGGCACGCAGCTTTCGAATTATTTAAACTCTGCCACTATTGAAGGCTGCCTTCATTCAAGCTTATACGCAAATATAGTTGATGGAACACTAGAGGTAAGCACGGTAAGGAAAAAAAAATCAAAAATATCTGAATTTCCGAAAGGGTGTCCCAGCTAGGACTCGTGCCTGTTTCGTGCGCTGTTCTGCGCGGGGTTGCGTCATAAATATCTCAACATTAACATTAATTGCACTCGATGTACTCTTGTGTGGGCCCACACAAGAGCATCACCAACATCATCGTCATCACCATCATTGACGTCATCATCGTCGTCATCGTAATCAACAACAGAATCCTGAGAAATCGAGCGGCTGTGTCTGCGCCAAATGCAGCAGCAGCAGCACCAGATCCAGAGTCAGGAGTCAGCGCCCAGTTATCAATTGTAAAGATTCGGTTTTTGGTTTATGGTTTGCTATATACATATATGCGCTAGCACATACATACATACAAACATGTATTAATATTGTTAAGCTTAGGGTGGCGCATTGGCCACAAAACGCAGTCATTGTGTCCTTGATGTTGGGCCAGTCACCCAGACCGGGCCGACTGAATAGCTCCATTGCTGTCTGGCTGGTTTGTCGGTTGGTCGGTCGGTTGGTTGGTTGGTTGGTTGGTTGGTTGGTTGGCCACCGCTTTGATGTGTGTGCTGGCATTATTTCAATAATGAAGCCACTGCGGCGGCACTGATCCACCCGCTCCGCCCGAGCTCATCACTCAATTCAACATTTCTCCGCTCCCTTTTTGTATTTTTATTTTTTTATAAGTATTGGCTTTTGCCCTGGAACAAGGCACGCGGAATGGCCTGAGTCGCAGCTGGCGAAGTGCTCGTTTGTTGGCGATGATGCAAGTTAGTGGTTGCTGTATGGAAAACTAATAAGTTGGCTCATTAATTGGTTTAGAGAAATACTTTGCATACCTTTTGTTTCATTTTTATTGGATTGGTATGCAGTTAATAACTGGACAGATGGAGATGGGAAAATGTGCGAGAATATCTTTAGGGGCTGTTTCTGGGAAGTGGCAACCGACTTGCATCTTCATATTGCATCTTTCGTACAAAATAACTATTTTTAACGGGTTTTAAGCACAAACAATTATTAGTATTTTTTAATTGGCTCAAAGAGACTAATATTCAAAGACTCTTGGCTTAATAGATGATACCTGTCTTAGCACTTTTAATGTGCCTGTATTCTTCGTCAGGGTGAGAAGCCAAGTCGATGTAGCCATATCTGCATCGCTGTCCGTGTGCAGCTCGGAGACTTAAGTTAATTGATATATTTCCCGCTGCTTAGATTCATAATATTTATAAAAACAACCCAGTTCACTGTTAGCACAGTTATACATATGGATCATATCGTTTTGAGTAGTGACCTGCAAAAGCTATTAAAATCGGTCGGAGAATAACTTCAAAAGATATAGGTAAAAATGTGTCATACTTAGACTCTCTCTCCCATATCAACTGCAATAATATTATTTCATTCACTTAGCCCCTTTGGTATCTAGAATCATATAAGCCTTATAAACAATGAAACATTGCATTTCGTAAAAACAAAAAAACCCGAGCAGCCCCCTTTAGTAAGCTGTATCTTGAGAATACGCCCACAAGGCACCAGTGCTTCTGCGGGATACCGAACCACCGACCATCGGGTTGCAAAACGAGTACGCTACCACTACGCTACCGACGCGTCGGTATTCCTGTAAAGCCTTCGATAGATAATCCTTGGCTATATCGACTGTGGCGTACGCAAGTTTTCTCTTTGGAGTAAAATTTGAACACTCTTCCAAACATTTTGTAGGTCTTCCTCTGTTTCGGTGCGTAGACGTCTGAGATTCTTCTGAGAAATTTTCAATAAGGGTAAGTCCGTTTAGCCAGTTTTCGTGTTTCTTAATAAAATGTTCTCGGCAGTAATAAGCGTATAGCCACTTTTTTTGATTTGGGCGTAAATAAAATTAAGGTTGCCTTTTAAGGTATCAATTTATAATGGCCGAAACGAATTCATTCGCGCTTTTGGAGTTTCTGAACAACTCAAATAATTTTAAGTTTTCCAAAGACATCGTTACATTTATAAAATCAATGCTTGCGAATTATATATAAAAATACTTTCACTGCAATACGTGTTCTTGTAAAGTCAAAACAAAACTATGATATTTCAAAAGGATTCAGGAAAATATATACAAATTTTAAGCCTATATCCACAAAACGCGTAACAGGTAAAAATTTAATTATATTAAATTTCTTATTCGGTACCTACTATTATAAAGGGAAAGGTTACATCCCAATCGGGTGATTACCGTTCAACTACCTACACATGCAAAAAAATTGGCATTTGTATTAATAATTATTTAACTTAATTTTTTCAAATGTCACAGGTAGGTGCTTTTCTATTGTCAAGTACAAATATAGGCACACATCTTTTAATTTAGTGGATGTAACTACTGCGAGTTCTTCTTCTTCTACCTGCGGTAGCATTTCTTGCAGTTTGGTTTCTGCACTTCTAGTAGCCTTACAGGCAAACTTGGATAAATTTGGATATAAACTTTATAGAGTAGGTAAATAAATTGATAACAAACGTATTTATGTTAAAACAATAAAATAATAAAATTTAATTTATAAAATATTTTCTTCCAAAGTTGAAAAAGTGGTCCAATTATAGTGGTTCAGGTAAACGGAAATATTGGAAAAACCAGAAAAGATATATATCTTTTCATATACCTTTTTATAGAAACCAAGAAAATATGGATTGGTGGCGTAGTTTTTTTACAAAACGATCTTAGACACGCATTTTTATTCCAAAAATTTAGATTTTTTTTTCAAAATTTAAAATATACTACGTTTTGAGCGGCTGTAGCAACTAAACTTTTCATCCGAATTGAATAAAATTTTAATTTTCTTGATCCTTGGGAAATTCTAAATCAGATTCATGTATAACCTTTACAAAATGATTTCATCGCAAAATCGATTTTTGCATCGCTTTTGCGGCTGCCGTGCCACTGTGCGACGGCCACAAGGTTATAGGGTATAGGACTGATTTAAATTTCTCTTCGTCGTTTGTTGCAAGTCCCAAGGACTTACTTATACTTTTCGTATTTCGTATGGTTAAGATTGTCAACTGCAGTTCTGGATTAAAGTTATATGTTATTATAAGTATTGGAGTAACGCTGCTGAAAGCTAGGTAAGAGTGTACATGGTTCAACACCCCGACAGTTTGCGTTAAACTTCTAGTTGATTTTTTTTTTTAATTTGTTTTAATTTTGTAGGCACTTGTGACATCATTTATCAAATGCAAATTAACAATGACTCTCGACATCCAGGGCAATTCTCCACGATTCACAATGCAACAGAGGAACAAGCTGAACCAACTGAACCATTTGAGCTGTCAGCTTGTTCAGGCCAAGAGTCATTAACATGATTTTTTATTCTTCTCTGTGTTGTTTTTTTTTGTTGGGTACATCGAGTCCTGACAAGTGAGTAACAACAACAACAATAGCAGCGGCAAGAGCAACAACAACCCCTTTTTGCGCCTCATTGAGTGACATATGCGATTTGAATTATAGAGTATAAACGGTATATGTACATATCGTATATGTATATGTATGTATGTATATATAAAGTCGGGAAAGGAAGTCTGTGGGCGCAGGGTGAGCCGCTTTTAATGAGTGCAACGTGTTTTTGTTCACATTTCCTACACAGGACCACCACAACAACAATTTGGAAAAAAAACAAACGTCGACATCAATGTCGGGTCGACAATACCATGTCGAGTGTGGCAGGATAATGTGAGGCAATCCTTAAGCTTTGCCAGACCCGGGCACCCACTATAATATTCCTGTTGTTGTTGTTGCTTTTTAATATTTGCGGTTGTCGTGCCCGTTGTTAACCATAAGCCATCAACTTGAGTTCAATTAAAATCCACATCAAACAATGAGCAGGCACGTAGAAACTACTTCAAAATTGGCACAACATGCAACAATGGGGCAGGGGCATAACATTTTGTGGGTGGTTGTTGCTTGGGCTTGATTTGGCGAGTTCCGTGCTTTGGCTTAAATCTCAAGCAAAGAAAGCGCACACGTGTCCTATTTGTCCTATGCATTGAGTACGATGACGATGATGATGATGATGCTTACCATAATCATGATGTTAAACTTGTTGCCCTTCTGGGCTCGTTCGCACGCACTCATCAAATGTGTCGCCACTAAGTTCAAATTCATGTCCGCCCACTAAAGTCTCTAAGTATCGTGTATCTGCAGGATTCCAATCTTATGGTTTTGTGCCGGATGTCTGAAACCATACGAGATTTAGAAGGATTGAAGTTATATTATAGTCAAAAATTCACTAAAACTTTTTTTTACTTATTATATTATTTATTTTGTTGTTAATATCAAAGCATATGGATTAATAAGCAATCAATTATCAAGAATGCTTTTTTTTTGTTAGCAAATTTAATAAATATACAAAAAGAAAATTGCAGGAGTGATTATGGCTCCAATGAGCTCAATCAATAAACAACTATTATTAATAATAGTAATTTAATAATAAGTAAAATTAAATAGATCATTTGCAAGAAGATAGTTGTTATCCGTTTTATTGACGCCCTACGAGGTAGTAAATGGCTAGATTTCACTTTCTTCTTCTTGTTTTCCATTCCATTTAGGCAACAAGGATCGATGAAAATATTTTCAAGATTCTTTGTGGTACATTCTTCTATTATGTCATTAAAGAACATACTTTTATACCCCGTAGTCATATGGTCAAGGTGAATATACAAAATTGTGGAATGTGCTAAATAAAAATTATACGGAGATTTATGACAAAACTAACAGCGCATAGGCCCTGGATACCAAAGAAAGGGCTACTGGGATGACCAGGATGCAATCGCAAGGGGGGAATGCTAATTGAACATAGATCTTTCAAGCCAGATAATTGATAGTGTTTCCTGGTAATATTAAAGATGTGCCGGAAAATAATATTCGCAGCAATCACCTTAGTCAAGGTCGAAGTCCTACCTGAAATTTATTCATCTCAGCATTCAGAGCAATATATTTATTGACAAGATGAGATAAATTTTTTGCAAAGACTCCTTATTAATGCAGCCGAAGACACAAATAATGGGTTAGTTGAACCCATTCTCGGTTTTTATTCTTCAGCTATTTGTGGATTCTCCGACTATCTTTCCATTTTTCGGTCACTTTCGTTGCATGTAAAGCTTAAGCGTCGGCATACCATACCAAAAATACTTTCCACCTTAATACATTTTTTCTACAGAAGTAAAAGTTATGGTGCTGAATAGAAGTCAGATGTTAGTCCTAAACCAATTTACCACAGAATCATATGCGCACAGGTCACAAAACATTATTTTTTCAAATTACCTACACTGTACCGAAAGATGGCGTACGTTAAAGTCGGGCGCAGATGACTTTGGGATACCCTGTACCACCCCATTGCAATTAAGTCCGAAATATTGCTTAAGACCTCCAAAAGATATTTTATTCGGCAAATTTGGCTACGATATTTTCATAAACAAACAGAAATCAGTCGAATTTTGCACAAAACACGTTTTTTTACCGATTGGTCCTGTGGGAGCTATATGATATAGTCAACCGTTTTTGATCAAATTTGCTACAGTGCTTGGAAACTCTTAAAAACTTCTTAACGCCAAATTTGGTTCAGTATCTTCACAAACAAATCAAACACAATGAATTTTGTACAAAAAACATTTTTTCGACCGATCGTTCCTATGGGTGCTATATGATATAGTCAACCGATTTTGATAAAATTTGGTACAGTGCTTTTTAGAGACCCCCTAAAAATTTTCCGAGTGCCAAATTTGGGTATGATATCTTCATAAACAAACGAATTATCCATCTAAAACTTTTGCTTTTTTTCGAGGTCCTCTGAAACACCCCTATGGGAGCTCTATAATGTAATCCCGATATCAAAAAAAAAAAAAAAAAAAATTTACTTCTATGGATTAATAAGGGATCTAATCTGAAAGTTTGGTTGCTCTAGCTCTTACCATCTCTGAGATCTAGGCGTTCATACGGACAGACGGACATTGGACTTTAGGTAACTTTGGGGGTCTCCGACGTTTCCTTCTGTAAGTTACATACATTTTTGGGTTGCACAAACACAATATACCCTTTGTACCATACGGTACAGGGTATAAAAACTGCAAAAAATTACGTCATTAAAATTTTGCAGATGATAGCTGATCAAATATCGCGAAAAAATCATGACATGATGCTTTTAGGGCCACAATACATTTGTTGTTGAAGATATCATAACTTTTTTTGATCGAAATATATTGATTTAATTATTCCGAAGAAGCAGCAAATGAATTTGATTCCTTAGTTATTCGGTGTCTGCAGAAATATCAAATTGCGTTGGATTATCAGGTTATGGGATTTGCCACCAACACTGTATGAAAAACTTTACAATAAGCTCATACATAATTATACAATGTACTATAATAACTGCAGGACAAACTTCAGTTAAAAGGAAGTCACTTGTGACCGACCTTGCTGGTGGTTGCAACTTTTGTCGCCAATTTGAGGCAATTTTGTGCTACTAAGTAAAAATAAAAAAAATAAAAGCCAAAAGAGACTCAAACATAAATACAATAGGAGAGGGAGCAGCAGCATAACTGAAGTTGAAAATAAATAAAAAGCGGCTAAAGCTCTTGGCCCAGTTAAGATACTTTTATGCTGTTGCGCGCGCGTTTCCTTCCGGTTTCCGCTAAGCCAAAGTGACTGCCGGAAGGCATACAGCCAGCAAGCCAGCCAATTCTCGGAGTTGACACTGCCAAGCCGTGCAAAAACAAAGATTGTGGCCAGCTACTGCCTCTCTCAAACGCCCGCTCCAAGGTCGTAGCCAACGTCTTAGAAAGGGGGAAGCGGTATGGCTTCTGCATAGAAAATTTAGTACTCCTTATCCATATATTACCATATATGGTATAATTATATTTAAAATCTTAGCGAAGGGGGAGCAACAGCTCGGACCCCCTTGTCTTCCCCGAGCTACGCCCTTGTACCGCTTTCCCACTCGCACTCGGTCTGTCTCGTCTTGACCCGATTTCGTGTTTTGTGTGAAACCAACAAATAGCTTTCCCTTGGTTTCAATAGCAGAAAAAAGAAAAATATGACACAAAAAAAATATGTATATGGAGGGTAGAGATTTGAAGCGCCAGGAACCGTCATCAAGGCAGTCTTAGAAAAATTGAATTATATGCTGACACTGCCAACACATCCTTAGCCATATCCGGTGCAATTACATGCGGCAGTCAGAAGTGAAAAGCGTTTTCTCGCACTTTTCCTTTTCTTTTTGTATACTTTGGTTTTCCTTTTTGCGCATAGTAAATTAAATTTTCTCCGTTTCCCTTTTTGGTTAGCGGGATTTGCACTTATTATTTGTTTTGTAATATTTCAGCAGCTCTTTTCAAGGATCTTACATTTTTTTCCGTCGTCCTGTGGCTTGTCTTGTTACATACATAGGCCTAATGTTCAGCATATTGGATACATTTGTTAATAAGAGCATTAGTGACATCCGTGTGACACTCTTGTGTAATCCACCAGGTAAGATTTCTAGCACATTGTTTGCCTTCTTAGCCGATGCTACAGTTTTAAAAGGATAATGGCCGGCTTAGCTTCTGGTTTGACATTAAGAGCACTTCCTGCTCAAAAAGCAGCTCATTCTGTGAAAATTGCATTGCGCAATATAGTGCAAAGTTTATATCTTCCAATGAAATGCTGGTCACTAGATGTATTTAGTAGATGTAGCAAATAAGATTTTCAGCTAAGAAACATCCGTTTCTTCATTTTTGAATGCTTTGGAAATGAAATTTATATATTATAGTTCTATTTACTTTGTTCCTAAATGTTTTAGTACTCAGTTTCCTAAGATAAGCGGCATATTAAATTTGTACCAATGTTATATAAAAAAGGAGACGCCGGAAGCCCCTTAAGTTACCTCCAATATGGTCAGGAAACAAAAAATAAATTTATATAGAAATCCGTCTGTCTATATGAAGGCTTAGATCTTATTAAATCAGAGAAAATCGCACATAAGTATTTTTCAGGACAGTGTTCGCCCCAAGGCTAAAGGCCAGCTCGAGTCCCAAGTTAAAACGAATTTAAAAATTGTTTGTGTGCAAATATGAGCTGCGTTGGAAGATACTATAAAATGATTGCAATATTATACACAGATATTTAGTTGCCGTATAAAGTAGTGGGTATCTCCAAGTTTGCTTTTAAAACTTGCTTTAATATTTTAAGCAGCTACTTCCTGCTTTCATCTCAAGGTATAACCACTAGGTACTACTTCCTAAGGGGAGAATTTAAAAAGGTCCTAAGCTTAAATATTGCAAAAAGTATATGTTTCGCGACTTCCCTGTCCGTGATGCGTATTAGTAGCTCTTCGTCTCTTGTTCCAGCTCACCATAGTTAAAGCCCGACAAAACCAAAAAAAAAAAACAATCATTGAAACTTACGTATGTTTGATTCTTTTGCAACACTTAAAAAGTGAGCTAAAAAAAAAAGCTCACACATAAATATATGCCAGCTATATAATTAAAAAACAATTGGTTACGCCCCCGGCGCCCTGATGACAATATTATTGTACTGTTGGAAAGCGCGCAAATCAAATTAACATGCTTGGTGTGTGGGCCGGGGGCAACGGCATGGGCAGGGGCGAGCCAGGACAGCTAACAAATGATGCGCCGCATCTTTGGCGCTGGCAACCCGCAAAAAAATGGTTGCACAAACTGCGTGGCAATGTCGTTGGCAACCACAGTAGCAGCAACCCCAAGAAAAACAACGAAAAAAAAAGTATTTACACATACATATATACGATAAAATGGCATCCCAACAACATGTAAGTGTAGATAAGCGGGCAGCCGTAGCATCAGGCAAACCACATGGACGCCGCCATGCAGCTGGCAACTGTGGCAACCCCCAAGCAGCAGCTAGTAACCGAAACCAAAGCTAGAGACAGAACAGGCCACGACCGAGCAACCAACCAAGCGACCAACCAGCCAGCGACTTCGGGTCCAAGTCACCACCCAATGCCACCCACCAGCTGTGACCGGAGCCGGGAGTTTTTGGCTGCGGCGTTAATGACGCACAAGTGTGACACTTTTCAACTGCGATGGCAGCGACTATGACGGGAACGAGAACGATGACAACGACAAAGGCAGCGGCATAGATAGGTAATCCTCAGCAAACCGACATTCGCATACACTTTTTTTTCTAGTCTAAGTACATAGAATTTTGTATAAAGAAAGCTATAGGATTTGATCCAAACAAGGTTTGTTTCGAAATAAGTACACTCCAAGATAAGAAGGCATGAAATAGATGCTTGTATACAACCAAACAAAGAATTACCCATAATTTTGCACTGAAAAAAAAGCTTTAGGGTCCTCTAAATGTTGTAATGGTACATTCAGAATAACTTGACATCCAAAATCCTTGTCTTTCCTTGACAGACAGATCCTCACTTGCTTTCTTAGTACTGCAAGTTAAAAGAACTCTAAAGCCAAATATACACTTTATTAGGGCATAACCTCAAAAGCTAGGAGCTGGGGCAAGGCCTGAGGCAAGGGCACGTTGGCTGTGGCAACAATGGCAACCCAAAAGTGAAACATGAACAAGAGCAAATTGTTACAATTGCTTTTTTATTTGCATTGGTGCGTACAAATATATACATACAAAATATATACATACATATACATATGTATATATATATTTACGCGCGTGTGTGTGTGTGAACATAACAACAATAGCACGAATAAATGAAAGCAGAAAATCAGTTGATTTTAATATGAAATTTCACGCTGCTTTCGTTTGTTGCGCGCTTTTCTTGATACTCTACAAAACATTATAGAGTAGATACTATTGAATGGTCATGAGGCTTGCAACGTTTAGGCTTTAATTTTGCAGTCTCTCTAAAACTATGTAGTATAAGACTCAAACATCAAATTATATTAACCTGAAAAACGAATAAGCTTAAATAACATTTTTTAAACATTCTTAAATATTAACAAATTTTAACTAATACATTTATTGATAATTATATTTTTCTAATTCAACCCAAAAATATAACTGATAAGTGCGACAGTGTCAATGTCTTGAATAAAAACTAATTTAATTAATTTTAATATTATTAATTAAATTAATAATTAAGAAAACAAATGATATTTTTGCAATGTTAACGAATTTTCAATAAAAGCTGCTCAGCTATTTAGATAGAGCAAGGAAAGAATGAGAATTTATCGAAAAGTAATTTTCATGAAGACGGAAAAATAAAAATTGGAAATTGAATATAAGTTCAGGCGTACAAAATTTATAAACGAAATACATCAAAAATATATCCTTTCGCGTAGAGTGTTTGAACTTCGTCTAGACGTGACTATCCCAACGTTTTTTATTTTCATTTCGTTATTTTCTTTTCTCATTTTTTTATTTTATTTTTTTTTCAGGGACAACAACAATGGCAACAACAAAAACACGCCATTTAATTGAAAATTATCGCAACATGGTTGTCACGCAATTATTTCGCGTTATCACCGCGCTCCGGCAAAGTCACCCCCTGGACCGATCAACCGAACAGTCCAGGGCCCTTGCTCAGTCCCTAGTCCGTAAAGACCGTATACTAGTAGCGACTGTTTGACAATCCCCGTCTCTAGAAACATTTATATATCCTGTGCGTGTCGAATGCGCTCAAACAAGTGCAGCACGAAAACAGGAACAGCAACAACAATATGAATGGGTCTTGAGCTCGATTTTGAGTCTACCATCTGAGGTCGTCATAGTAGCTGCATCGATAATTTGCACATAAATTTGTTGATTGATTTAAACACGTTCTCCCAGGCACAACCACACACCCTCTGGAACTCAGGGTGGTTATTTATAGCGTGAAATTATAATTGCCATTCAATTTTTGAGGGTTTACAGTAAAAACCCAAATAAAAAATGTGATTTCCTATGATTATTGAGCAGTGGGCACTACTTGGGTCAAGTGCATATGCATAAGAAAAAAGACAATTATTTGTGATATGAATGAGAAATGTCAAAGGTCAAGCTTGAAAGTACAAAGTTCAATCTCGAGTCTAAGATCATTTGATTCGAGAAATAACTAAAAATGGGAATTTCAAACTGTATACTCAAATGGGGTATATTGGTATACTAAGAGCTAAAGCCACCAAATCATTTGTAGGAGAATTTTGCAAATTTCAACCCACAAATTGAATGGTTCAAATCGGTTAGACAATTTTTTTTTCCAAAGTTAAACCAATTGTTGTCAACGACATCTCTGTCAAATTTCATGGCAATATCTTCATAAGTGTTTGTCTCAATTCGGTCAAAAACATCAACTGATGAGCATCACACGGAAAAAATGGAAGACTTAGGTATTGAAAAGACGTCGTTTGATTTGGCGTGACATTGCTGTTCCGTTGATATCTCAAATGGATCATCAAATATATTTTTGAAGAATGTCATGTTTCGGTTGGTCCCAAAAACGCAAAAAATCGAAATATTCACGAATACGTATTTATTAAAGATTTGGTGTCGCCAAGTCAAGTAAGAAATTGTTATTTCTCTTTCATAAAAACACAACTATGAATATTAAATTGATTTTTATTAAAGATGTAACTATTTGATGTGCTTAGTAACACGATTTTACTCACATATCCTGTCAGTTGCTGACGGTCGTATCCAAATCTTCTTAGTGTGATCTATGACCATAAGCTTTTGCAGGAACAAATCCAATAAACTTCCAGCTAAGATAGCAAGTTCCCAGGCAACATTGCTGAACAGAATCTTATTGCATGAATACCATGCAGTATTACTATCGACGAACTTTTGTGCCTGTTTAAAAAAATTCTCCCTTAGCAGGATTGAAATATCTCAAGTCAGTTTGACAAATGAATATGTTTTTATTGGATAGCACAGAAAGGACACATAACTCAATTACTAAAAGTTACAACTAAGAATAAGGTAAAAGGACGGTAAGCGGTTTGGTGCCCTCAATTAATTGACTCATTGAATGAATCATTAAATATTAGAAAAAATAATCTTGTGTATATATGTACATATATTAGAACGTCAATCCATGCATGCCAAACATGCCACACAAATGAAAAAATAAAAAAACAGAAATAAACAGGAGGGAGTCCCCTAAAATGAGAAAATAAATAGGAGTCAACTTTTTGGATATGGCAATTCAATGCCGAGACGATTAATCAAGGTATCCCAACAATTGGGTACGTAGTAGTTAGGAAAATTCAACAGAACCACAAAGAATCAAACTCAATACAGCGTGGAATGTTTTCATAAGGCAATTTTCACAAAACAATGCCAGAGCCAAAGGAAAAACCATTACAAAGAAGAAGATCTCTTTATGAATGAAAGTGAAGCAGCATAGTGACCATGAGTCTAGCTGGAACAGGTTACATTTCGGAAAAAAATGCTGGAAATGCTGGGTTCGTTTAGAGAATAGATTAGCCTGGCCAGAAGCATGGGGTGTGTTGGCTCAATCAATGCCAACAAAACAAGTGTTATGAATGATTTGATGTTTTCATTTTGATTTTTTTCTTTTGGTTTTTTGGTTTCCCTTTTTTGGGCACAGTAAGTGTCGAGCAGAACAAACCGCACAAAGACTGTGAAAAGTCGTTAAAAACGAAAAAAAAAATAAAAAAATAAAATAAACCTTTGGTAATAGTTTTGATTTCACTTTTATTTTTTTCAAACTGTAGACGCACTGGCGACCACCGCAACTTCAACCCGACGTGGAGTTAACACGGACAGAAAAAAAAGTGACCAGAAAAAATAGCACCCAAGTGACATGATTTATGAGTTGGGACACGAAATCAAAGCCAAACCATCCTAGACACTACGCTCGGCTATACAAATAGAGCAAATGCCAGATCCATATGTCTGGGCATTGTCACTGCCGTCCTATTCTGGGCACGGATTTGTGTTGGAAATGATGAAAAATGTGTCAATAAACAGCGTCACGGAGTGACAGCCATTTTGGTCGCCCTAAGCTCCTCCGTTGGGGGTCAGTTATGTGGCTATACAAATAGAGGGACTCTGTCGCTGGAACTTGGACTGGTTTGTCAGTCTCAAATATTAACAGCTTAATTGACCGCCGTGTGGCGACTGCTTGTGGTTATTCTTGAGCTACCTTTTGATGCCGTGCCAGTAGGAGTGTGACCCTAGAAAGTAAATTCATCTGACCATATGGTTGGCATACAAAGTTAAATACACAGTTTGATACTGGTACCATGAAAGTGGTAAGTTACACCACATTAGGCTTAAAGCAAACCATCTCTATAGAGGGACCATAGCTTGGTTAGGTCTCACAGACGAGTGGCGCAAAATCGGTATAAGTGAATTAGCAAAAAAAGATATGTAGAAAAAATGGAAAATTTAGCTCTTGATAAACCTAAAAGAGAAGAAAATGAAAGCGGCAGTCTTACACTACAAGAAGAACCAGGAAACAATCACCACATAGGCGATTTGAATAAGGAATGCGACGTGGTGGTTAGTGAACGAAGCGAGCAGGGTGCGGTGACCGCTAATATGTTTTAAAAAGATCAAGATTTTGGTATTTTATAAAATTTTATCATCAGTTTTGGGCTTTCGGAAAGCATCTGCATCACACTTCAAGCATATTGTTGGATATGTAAAAATTAAATTCCATAGGAATCACATAAGATAAATATTTGACCTAAAATAGCTTCAGCTTTAACACAAAACAAGAGTTTTTGCTAAATAAAAAACAAGTTATTTAAAACGAGAATATTAAACTTTTTCCTACTAGTACTTATATTTTATAGTTTCTATGCCCACCATAACTGCGCAAAAGTCCTTGTTGTATAAGCAATTTTTTTGACCCTTATCCAATCTATTAAGCTAGCATTCCCAATGAAAACGTCAGCATATACACAATTTCAACACGGGAAAGTAAGCGCCTACAATACACACAATACACAACTTTTTCAAGGTTATGCGTCATCCTTACTGATCCGTTCCATCGTAGGACAATTTTGTGGACTTCAGCCAGCCTTAGACGTGGCAACATTTACCATTAAAAAAAGCATTTCCATTTAATAAATCCAAAGCCATATGTTTTGCATATATTCCATTTCTATTTACTGAGAACACCATAAATACATTATGTGTTAGTGCTTGCCAATTAGTATGTGAGTGGGTTATGACAAGCGCAAATGGACTTGCTCGTGTATAGTGTAAGAGTAAATGTTAACAGTTAATAGATTTGCATGTGTCTTAAATTTACATAATTATGCGGACTGTTATTTAAAAAGTGCATCTCAAGGCTGTCATCCTGTATCTTATATTATGTATGTAATTTGTGCCTTGTTGCCTCATCATCTCATCATCTTATTTAAATCATCTGTGTATTGTTTGGAAGTTTTTAAATACTTGTAACTTGAATTTAAAAACTGCAATTGGCTGTAGAAAAAATTTTCTTGCGACACATCATCTACATATGTGGCACTAAAACTTACCAAGCACTACGCAGCATATATGTGTGTATGTATGTTAATATGTATCAACTATTTTTCATCATCTGCAGTTTCCTCATCGGATTCCTGTTCAGTTTCAGTTATGATCAAATCTTCATCTTGGCGAGATTCGTCTTGCAATCGTTTCAGAAGATGGCTTAGACGGCGTCGATTGGAACCGAATTGCTGCATCTGGAAAATAGCTTCTTTACGGCCGGCAGTTAGTTCGTCAATTGCCTTCTGAAGTTTGGCATGATCATTTTCATTGTTTTCATCCATTATTACGGCTTTATGTTTCGTTTTCCCAAAAAAAATTCTTTCTAAAAATTTAAAATATATTTTGTAGTGATTTGTAGAAGTTTAGTTTCGAACGAATAGGTTTAGATATTTGACTTATGAAGTAAGCCAACTGGGATGTGAACAAAGTTAAAAATCCTAACTGTTGCAAATGAAGAGGTTGTGGAAATTGGATGGGATTTGTATACCATGTACCCATTGAGTCAAGGTATACTGCATCTGATTGTCTGACTTCTGAGGTCTAATACATGGTAATGCAATTACTTTGTCCTGAAGGTTCCTATAGATCTTAGCTGAAAGGATGCTGGTATTTATGATCATACAATCCAATAGTTGCATTCTAGTTCCGCATGCCTACTTTTCTCAGAGACATCCTTTATACCAAACGATGAACGTTCACCTCTAGTTACTCAACTAATTTGCCCTTTAATTTGACATGAAAAATCCGCTATATGAGAGCACGGAAAAAAACTGTTGGGACATTTTTGCAACTGTAACTCTTGTGGTCTTCGAAATTAAGGTGTTCATATAGACTGACGCTACCCGAGGTTAATATAATCACTTATGGTCTGGTATTTTAGCTAGGCCGATGACTTTTTAGCCGGCCTCCGTGAACCATGTAATGCGCTTTCTAACAAATAAGAAAAAAATGTATATAAAAGGACTCCCTCTTACAAAAAAAGAAAAAGTGGTTCAACTTCTGGCAGACCAGCCAAAAAATTAGAAATTGCGCATAAAAATACAATCTATGGAACAACAACAATTTCCAGCAAATTACGCACTTTTATTAAAAATAAAAAAATAAAATAAAAAGAAAAAAAGAAGTCTGCCATCCAGGCAGTCAATGGGCAGCTGGCCATAGGAACCCTCTTCCTTACTGCAACCCCTCGGGCTGAGTGACGCTAAGCAGCGCGGCTTCCACCCACCCAGTTGCCGATGTCCGTCCGTCCATATTGACAACCAGCGCAGCTAATCAATGCCATGCCATTTGTTCCTTATGACCCGATGCCGCCAACCCTCGCTGCTCCAGCTCCAGCTCAATACATGGAGTTCAAGTTGAGCAACTGCCTCTATGAATGGGTCTCTTTTTCCAGCTTTTTTTTTTTATTTTTTAATTTAAATTTAATATGGACAGGCGGCCTGTTGTGGTTGTTGTAGCTGACGTTGTTTTTGTGTATTTCACTCCACATTGTTTGCATTTCTCTTGCAGTTTCGCAGGAAACCGGAAACCTGGAGAGCGGTTCGCATTTTAATTCCCTGTTTTTATACATACATATATAAGAGTACATATATGGTATATATATATATACATATATATATATTTTTTTTTTCAAGTGCAAGAAAACAATGCAAGTTCCCGTTTCGGCTGTTATCGTTGTTGTTGTTATTGTTATCCTAAGGGGCGCTTTTTATGGCACAATGCAAAATTTTGCTGCCGTTTTTCGCACTGGTTTGATTTCCTTTTGCGGTAATGTTGCCATTGTTGTTTGTATTGTTCGGAGTTTTTCGACGTGCTAATGAGCAAACAGTGGCATGCCTCCAGCCATCGAAAGTATCGTGACAACCCCAACCACCCACAAGAGCAATTAATAAATGGCGTTTTCTGCTATTTACTTTTTTTTACAATCTCAGGGGTCTTCTGAAAAATGCTTTCTGTACTTGCATCCGTAGAAAGTAACTGCTTGGTGCAGGTTATGGTCAAGTAACGTCTTTGGGTCATTCATGTTCCGAGTAGAGGACTGCTATAAGGTTTAAAGTTGCACTTTCTTTACAGTTGAAGATAACAAATATTTTTTCTTAACATTACCAAACAACTTTTACACAGCTGATTGTTGTTGCTCACGTTGTTAATCAGGCATTCTTGCCTTCATGCCCCGTTGTTAGGGTTGCTCGCGTCTTTAAGCATTGATGCCCTACAATGTGAACACCACAATTAGGAGTAGATAGCTACTAAAACATTACTAGACTTTTGTGTCAAAGTGTTTTTCTTCTAGTATTTTTAATTTCTTTTATTATGAGCAAATATCTGTTAAAATACCCCTGAAATGGCTTATTTATTACATTTCACGGGGTTCTGTGATGATTCGGTCTTGAAAAGCAAGCTTGTTAATTATAGTTATATTTCCCGCAAAAAACTTAATTTTTTTGTAAGCCCTTTTACATATATTCTTACAATGGATGAAAATAATTACATAACAGCCTACTTGATTTACCAGGAACTTGGGACCCTTGACCCGGCTCACTCTCCCGAACAGACCTCACAAAACTCCTCCGCCTCTGATTGGGACACTGCCACCTGACACATAACCATATGTTCAATAAATCACAAGCCACACTATGCAACTTCTGCAACACAAACACCACCCCATCCTTGCACCACATCCTTACAGACTGTACTCACTTCCTCAACACCAAATCAAAATACTTTCCTAAGTCAAACCTACTCAACGCTATTTCCATACCTTTATATACAAAAATTCCCAAAATCATTAAATTTGTAAAAGAAAGCAAACTATACAACTTGACTTAAATCTACATTAGTTATTAAAAAATTGAATTATATATTACATAAGTCGAGCATAACGCTTAGGTAGGAGCTGTTTATAAATAAATAAATAAAATAATATTACATAACAGAAGGTTTTGGTTTTTTTATTAAAAAATTAGAGCTGATTATCTTTATCTTCATTACTCAGCTTTAAATTCGGTAATTAAATGCAGGCAGGACATTCTGATACCAGGTTATATGCCGATCTAAGATGCAACCCTTCTTCCTCAAGGTAATTTTATAAAAACGTATTAAGTCAACAAAGTACTTTCCAGCTTGCCAGAGACAAGATGTACAAGATTTGTCGCTGGGTATCGAGCATGGATTCAAAAGTAACCTCTTAGTGTATGGACGGTTAACAAGCGCCTCCAAATAGTTATTATTATATAGTTCGTTAGGACAATGGCGGCATAAAATAAAAGTCTCAAAAAATTACGAATTTCACGGATTTTCAACGTATGCCGTAAGTCGTAAAAGAACTAGTTGTTTCCGAATTTTGTATCTGCTAAGTTCCAGAAGTTCAGATTCTTTTATCAAAAACTCATTGAACACCTGAAACAAAAAGACATTTTGCAAAAGAATCAAACCTACCAATAAACTTAAAAAAAAAAAAATGTTTACATGAAATCGAGAAATACCGGGTGAGCTCTATATCCTTTACAGAAGGAACACTATTATAATATTTTTTTTTCAAATGTTAGTAACGGATGGAACGAGGCGCTGCCGACCTCATGAAACTTACAGATTCTTGATCAGGATGTCCAGCCGGGTCGATATAATAGACAGACCCCTGTCTGCCCGTCCGTAAGAGCAAAAGGATCTAATAGACCTAAAAACCACTTGAAAACTAGAAATTTGCATCAAAAGATGGGCATTATCCAGTTTATCAATTTACCTATGACGATATATGACCCAATCGAAATTTGACTCCCCTTGTGGAGATACAACGCATCAGTCCCTCGTTATAGTTTTTAACTTCAATACCTTTCTATAAGTTATGCTAAACTCAAATACAATCATTTTTCAATGACCTATCCATGGATGCAAGTTCTATAATTTCCGAATGGAATTGAAGTTATAGCCAGAGCAATATCATCCAAAACTTTTCCTGAAGAATCTATTGTCAGTAAAATCGTTATGGGGCCTCATGTTATTCAAATGTGGATACCATTTTTTTTAATAACCACTTTTTGGGAATTCCACCTAGATGGAGGTGCGTAAACGTATCCTTTCAGATGAAATTGCCTCCCTGCTCTCTGGACTTTATTATATACTTATTATAAGACTTTGCATAATTAGTGTATTTTAGATTCGGACAGTGAATATTATAGTCGGGTTAAGTGGTTTGTATATACAATAACCCAAACAAAAAGCCGCCTTATCGGACATTCGCTTCGTGCTTAGGCGTGGAAAGGACATCAATTTTAGTATACCAAGTGTGGAAACAAATTTAATTTCCGGTAGTGCATTTTGCAGCCTATTTTACAAACTATTAGTAACATCATTTGTCATTCTTCCAGAGCACTGGCAGTGGCTATTTGCAAACACCACGCTCGATCTAACAATACATTTAACAAGAACAATACGAAATGTCCTGAACATCCTGAATACCTTGGATAAGCAAGCAGTACAAGCAGGCAAACAGGTAAAACGCAGTTTGTATTTAAGGATATCAAAGGGGAAGTTTTGCTTTATTTTGAAGAAAATAAATCCATTGAAGAATGCTTCGAAGTCAAATGAAGTACGTGTGTGTGTGAGTGTGTGTATTTTTTCACCGTAAATTGAACTATTAAAAGAGTCATTTTCTTTCAGAGAACGAGCAACTGAGGTGATTGGGAAAATTTATTGAACTATAATTGTTGAGTAAAACGTTTGAAATGCGCCCAAAACAAACAAACAAACATCCAAAAATCTAGCCATGGAACTCACATTGAGCACTGGACACTGGATTCTTTTTTTTTTTTGTGGCAGTGTCATAAAAATAAAAGTAAATGGCTATATAAACGACTAAATGGTCGAGCATTGCTTTGGTGCGATTTCAATTTCATTTTTTCAAATGGGATTCTTGTTTTTCCAGCAACTTGTCGTTGTTAGAATTTGCCAGACCCAAATTCTTTTGCAGAAAATACAGCTACCACAAGTATTTAAAACTAGCAGCAAAGAGTTCTTATTTTTTTACCAGTAGCAGGTAAAAAAGTCTATGCAACTTTTAAACATCAGTTTATTATTTACATACTTCTCATTAAATTGTTACAACTTTGGTAATTTTTAGATACATCTTGTTTTTTGGTCACATTCTGTCGTCAATATTTTTTTAAACGATCCATTTTGAAATGCCAATTTTGGATTTTTCTTAATTTCCGTTTTCAGGCTCATTGTCCTTCATCATATTATTTGAGGGATCGCAACTTTTTTTTGTGGATTCTTCCTCAATAAATTTCACAAACTCAGCCATTCGATTATTTGTTACTTTTCTGTCCATTGTGGCTCTCTTTGGGGCGTAATAAAGGCGTGCAACCGGCGTCTTAGATAAATCTTTGGTAGCATTTTTGCCCTCGTTCTGGTACTGCTTGAAACCTATCTTCGGCTGCACCTTCTTTGGCATCCCACATTCCTTTGCCAACGTTAGCTCACCTTTCTCATTCAAATGATTTGCTAGATTCGCAAAATCCTCCAAGGACCTGTCGACATATGATGGCGGCGCTCGATTTCGCAATACTTCGTCAAGCGCATCCTCTGTCCAAGTTTCAAAATCTTTGGAAACGGCGTCAATAGACCAAGGCTGTTTTAGTGTGAATTTGTGCACCTCTTGATAATGCAAAATTTTGTATTTGGGCTCCGATAAAAGCTGCCTCAAAAGAGACTCTTTATTAAAATCTAGCACCTGAATATTGGGCATAATAGTCTTTCCACATTTCTCTTCTTTCAGCTCACTTTTTTTTGTGCTTTGAGCGCCAATACGGAGGAAAAACTTTTTTAAGTTGCGCGAAAATCCTCGAGCGGTGGTCCCAAAAGACGTACGAAAGATGGCCGACATTTGTCTCCCGTTCCTTAACATGCTGCACAGCATCTTGGTTGGTATTGGTATTAATTTTTTTGTTACACGTAATAAAAAAAATATATGCTTCATACACAAAAAATTATTCGAAAGTGTAAATATTTCGAGTGTGATTTCTATGAAGTGAATAAGAAGATGATGAAGAAATTTTCGATTTTAAGCTACAGCTGAGCATGACAATGATAGAAAAGTCAAATGCTACTTTCTAAAATAAAATACTATAGTAAATTTATGAGAACACGTATTTTTTAGGAACTAGTGGTTTGTTAATGTACATAACTGAAGCAGACTTTTAAGACAAGGCCCTAACCTTAGCGAAAACTCTTACATTGATCTTTCTCCGAAACATAATTTTTTTACTAGACAAACCACCAGCTTCTTAATCTTTAACTTAAATTTTCTTGAGACACGAAGGAAAAATGATTGGTATTATTGACGCAGCTTTACAACCCTGTCTGAGAAAGGAAAACTTCCCATAGCTCATTAGGAATGTATCCTCGAGCTTGGAAGATATTTTTTTAAGCAGATATACATTTTTATGAACCCCAGAACCCCACACAAAATTATTAATAAGCAAAATTAAACTTAAAAAGTGGACCAGTAAGTTTTGAATAAAAGAATCCTTTGAGCTCTCTTCATCTAACGTGTTCCCAATTTTCTTAGTCCCTCCAAGTAATAGGTTACTCAAGTGCCGATAAATAAGAATTTTTCAAAAGTGAACTCTTCGTTTGATCCAAATATCTTGCCTTTTTTTTAGGCTTGGTAACATCTGGAAAGAACAGTGAATTTCATAACTATGGGACAGTCGCAAATTTAAGTTTCAAGTGCAAATTTAACGGTTTATAAGCACGATCCAGCAAAGCTGCCTTTTACAAAAACATCTACGTAATATTGGAGCTGTTAATTTACTATAAGGTAAGGTTGCTTCACACTGTGATTCGCAATATCTTATGCATGGATATGCTGTTTTTAAAGAAGTTCCAAGTATAATTATGTTTTCGGTTCATATGTTTTTCATAAATTTTGACCATTCTCCGGTCTCTCTCCTCTAAACTTTCGGCATTTTATCATAAAACGATCAAAAAATGATTCAAAATTAAAAAAAATATATTTATGCCATCCTTACACGTTATTTCCTTATAAAAGACCACTGTGCTATAATAATGAAACGCTTACAATTGCAGCAAAAGTGGCATATCCATGCATAAGCTATTGCGAAACACAGTGTGAAGCAACAGTGCAATAACCTTACGGTAAATTAACAGCTCCAATATTAGGTAGTTGTTTTTGTAAAAGAAAGCTTTACTGGATCGTGCTTATAAGCCGTTATATATGCACTTGAAACTTCAATTTGCGACTGTCCTATAGTTATGAAATTTACTGTATGTTGGATGGGACAGAAATTCGTAGCCCAATTCAGAGTTAGAGTTGAGATAACTTTCCTATGTACAATTATTCATATTATAAATGATTAACACATTCAGTTAAGATGCCTATAGCCTGAGTCACGTAAAAGACATATTTATTCTGTGATCGTTTGGCATAATTTCGGGGATTTCTGGCGAGACTTGTACGACCCCAACGTATAAGTAGCTGGATATCATTTTTTCTCCACTTTGGTTAATATTCACTAAGTTCTCTATTTGCAATGGCTGACAAACACAAACTAATGACGTAGCTTGGTTAAAATTAAGTGCTGATGACTTATCAAACTGCCCTCGTCCTCATGACTGTTCAACATTTACCAACACTAGCATGCTAGCTTGGCTAATTGTTGGACGGCCCTCGTATGTCTAAAATTCATACCCTCCAAATCTTTTCTTTTTCACAAAACAATTGACTTTCTAAATGTGACTTTGTTAGAACCCTTAATGCTTGGAATGCCTGAACCGTCTCAGCCGCCCGTGTCCAGCTAAGCCATTTAGAAGTCAAACCCCGTAACAAAGAAGTCACATAAAAAACAACAAATTTTCGCGAAAAATTACCCATTTTTATGGGTAAATTTAATGCGTAAAATATTGCAATACTGTGTAAAAAAGGATTTACTAGGGTTGCGTATTAACCGCTAACCCTAAAGGCCATATACAGCCTTAACCCTAAAACACCTAACCCTCTAACTAATTCGCGCGAATTGCATTTAACAAGATTTATGACCGGGCGGACATAATGTTGCACATGGTTGACACCACAAATCGAAAGTCCGAGGTGTCCGCGTACGAGTCCCGGGCACAGCAGCTACCTGATTTTTTGGTAACGGATTGCTTAATTATGTCAGGAAAAAGTCAAGGTTAGATGTGTTTGAGGGTGTTGGAAAAAGTCAATCGGATTGATTTTTTTAGGACAATGCTGAAGTAACATAAAAAGAACATTTTTATATACATAACTTGTTACTTGTGTAGTTGGCATTAATTTTATGTTCATCATACCTATTGTATATAAGTACATATGTACATACATATATAAATATGAGCTATATAGGGTTACATTGCCGCACTTGCCGCTGTTGGCAATATTGCGTTGACAGCTACGAAAATAATAGCCCAACAATTTATGCAATTTATGATCCAGGCAACAACAACAACAACGACGAAAACAACAACAAGAGTGGAAGAAGTGGATTCAAGTAAAGGGCTACAAATACATAGTAGCATACTTAAATGGGTCGGGCAATGGGTGGTGAATGGTGGGTGGATAGTAGGGGGTGGTTCGAAAAATTGAATGAAATAAAAGAAAAATCACAGCAACGACAATCATAAATTTTCCATGTCTAATGACAATTTGGCTATATGCATGTGTGTGTGTGTGCGGGTGTGTGTCGCCGCAGACATTTTTACGTTTTTAACGTTTCAGTTTTTGATCCGATTTTTTTTTTATTCATTAGAGCGGTTGTTGTTGGTTTGATAACATGGCAAAGGCGTCATACTATAAAAATTTAAAATATTTTTCAGGATGGCGCGGATACTTGCAACCCCTTTCATTCGTGTATTTTATATCAAAGAACTATTTTGTTTCATTGCTATGCTCTAGGCCCTCACTAAACAGACTTTGCGTCTACCAAAATAAACGAATATAATTTTTGTTATTTCTGAGAAATTATTTTTTTCTATTATATTATTATTTTTTTTGTAATGCCATTTAAGATATATGTCAACTTTATATTTTACTATTATGTAAATTTACTATTTATTTTTATTTTTAATTATAACAGCTTTAATAAGTGACTCGGTCCGGATCAACATGGAAATTCACTTTTACGACGAAAGTACAATTATATGTTTGACAGTCCCATGAGAGGAGGCACTGTTCGGAGCTGTTAAGCTTGCAGAGAAGTTGGGGGCACAAAAGAAAAGTTAATTATCAGCTGATTTGCTACACGCTTGATTTATTTAAAAAAAAAACTCTGACTAAAAGTATACAGAACCAAAAACTCGAAAATATACAAGTTAAAATGTTCTGTAATCTAAAAAACTCACGCTAATCAATGTTTTCCAGAAATTAGCCAAAATAAATCGATAACTTAAAGATGTTATAAGAACGTAAAAAAATTGTGAAAATTTAGGTAAACCCTGCTCTTAGTGACGTCAGATCAATGATCAACAGACAATCGGTCCGGATATTTTGAGCTTCTAAATGCGAATAGTACAATTGATTTTCAATCGATTCAATTATGTCAGCCTTTGAAGCGTATTAAGTGTTCCATACTTGTAGTCTATGTTTCAAAGACGGTCATAGTTGCATACAATGGAGTTACAAACTCCTTCGACCACCATTTTGTAAAGCTAAGAAGACTTTTACGTTATCACATATCACGTCAGTATGCTCATTAAACGTAAATCAAGTGTTGAGGAGAATTTCAAGATACTTAAATTATTTCACTGTACTAACAAGAGTATCACCAACAACGAAAGATGATTGACTGCACGCCACTTGAGTAGATTACGCTCTGTGCCTTGAATTTGTTGAGTTTTTCCATTTGGGTATAATGTAGTCTAAAGAAACTTCTTACCCACTTACGAGGTTTGTGTCAAAAGTCGGCTTTTCAACTTTATCGGATTGTGGAAATTTTTGTTATATCTGGACTGCTATTGAAATCATTCATCAGACGTTGAGCAATGCTCATGCGTCGGCTCTTTTGGTCACTTAGTGATTTGGGAACAAGCTTTGCTGCTATAGGTTTTTTTTCCAAATCGATATGATGACATTCTTATCGTCATAATATTCTCAAATCTTACGTAGCCCGATAAAATTGAAAAATCGATACTTCTTTTTTCAAACATACCGCGTGGCCTGTAACAAAAAAAAAACTTTCCGTAAATATGTAAAACCTTCAGTAAGTTAGAGGCCGTAAATTTTGTATTCTGACGTATGTGAGCCTTATAAACCAACAAATTTCTCTTCCCTGTAATGGTCTACCTATTTAGGAGTCGTACAAATCAGCTGTTGATTCTGTTACAGAATATAAAAACCTTTAGAATACATAGCCTTATGCGCGAAAGAGGTAACGATTTACGAATGCATTCGAAACTGAGAACCAACTTTGTTATGTGTTAAGTGATTTTTATTGGCCTCTATTATGGATGGCCTCAATCCAGCGGAATCGAGCAGCTGCGTGCAGTTTGAGACCCCCCAAAGAAGAGCACAGGGCCAATTATGTGACCTAAGTCAAAGAGAAGTTTACAAATGGACATTAAAACAGTTAAAAGTCAAGCAACGGCTGCAGAGTGCCAGTGGCATCCGCAGTATAAATCAAAAAACATCTAAGCAAAGGACTATGGGAAAAGAGACATAGTTATGGCCATAACTTTGAGGCATTAAGAAGCAGTCAGCAGTAGTCATCCTATAACAAATAAAACCAAACAATTTTGGAGTGGCAATGTGGCCAAGACAACTAAAACCGTCTCATGCTATATGGTGCTATACACATTGTTTGGTATATTGGTGTGTGTCCCTCCCTATGTAATTGTTGTTCAATGTACCCCAAATTATAATGGGCGATGATGTCACCACACACATGCAACAACAGTAACAACAGCAACAGCCGCCATTGTCATTTCCTGTTCCTGTTTTTCTTATTATTGCGCAAGCCAATTTTCTTGCTGGCCAGTAAAATTCTTCTTTACGATGATTTTTGGATTGTTTTGTATATGCATGTGTGTGTGCGTGTGTGTTTTTGGTAGCCCATTGTGGCCAGGCACTTTAGGCGTTTTGTTAGATTCTTGTGCCACTGCGCCTGGGTGGGCTCAGTTAGCGACAACTACTATCGAGCAGATTCAAACTTGAGATGAAAATGAAACTGCATATGAAATCTTAAAGGCAACTTAAGCATAAACAGCTAACGAACCCTTCTTTTTTGTTGGCCATATTAAATGCGCATTTGATATGCAATGGTCCTAGCAACCCCACATAGAGAGCGTGGAAGGAGGTAGAGAGAGAGAGAGTCCATGTCAAAACCAATAACCCACATCAGTAGATAAGTAATACATACATACACGTATCAAAGACGATTGAGACTTATTAAGGCAAATCAAAGCATAAAAAAAAAGTGCAAAAAAGTAGTATGTAGGGTTCTCCATTGAGAACGCCCCTGCTCGAGCTCAAGTTAACGAACCGTGCTGAGTAACCCCTTCAAAAGAAATCAATGTCCAAATCGGGTAGCATCGAATTTTTCGCAGAGCTACTTTTTGTTTACACAAACTATTATCAGAACTGACTGACTGGCTGACCCCGGCCAGGCAAGGGTTGCTCCGGTGGTTTGGGTTAGTCTTATGGTTTTCGGTTTGGGTTTGCGGCTGCTGGCCATTGAAATGTTTTGACCAGCCGAGCGACCAAGATCTAGCGGGCATAGAAAATGCAAAATGAAATAAAAATGAGCATAAAATTAAATGTGCTACATTGAAGAATGGCCCTGACTCGGCCAAAGTATCTGACCCAGGGGAGAGCTGCAGTGTATGGCCGCCAAGCGTTTAAGTTGATTTCGCTTTGAATGTTTATTTTATTGCGTGGAAAATGACGCCAACGTGGCCAAGAAATGTGTTCCCGAGTTGGTTGGCCAGCTAAAACTCTGTCTCTGTCTCTCTCTCTCTTACTCCCTTTCTCTCTTATACATGCACACACGCCCAATTGGCTGCCAACGGGACAGCTTGTTATGCTCGACCATTTGGCAGGCGACAAGGACAACAACGCTGTGCCGGCCATGATTCCGGCTCCAGTCGGTTTTAATGGCAACACAGTAGTAGGGCCAAGAGGCAAATGTGTTGCCCATTGTTGATTGTATCGAAATTTCGTACGCAATAAAATTCAAATGAATTTGCGATAAAAATCAAATTTTGTTGGACATTAAAGCTACAAGCTACTCTCTAGAGTCGTATGGTCAATCGTTATCACTGTATAACCATCTCACAACTCCCAGGCTCATTCCGAATAGAATCTTCGAAGTAATCGCTGGAATGAGTTGAGTGTCCCAATGCGGCTATTTTTGCCTTCTGTACTTTAGCCAAGCGAATTATTTACCAAACTTAGTTATACCCGAATGTCAAGTAAATCTTGGAGGAATAACCTTGGCTTAAATCAAAGGATTGATTATATTACACAAAAGTACTATAGTTGTACATCTTTAAAAGATTAATTCTATTTTGAAACGAGCGATCTATAGCAACCGTAGTAGGGACAGGGTCGAGGGCTAGGTTAGGTTAGGTTAGGTTAGGGCGGCTGCTGGCTTGAAGCCAGCACACTTAGGCCTGGGCTGGCCCGTTGTGACACCGCACGAATCTCTATGCTTACAATTACATCTTTTTACCCTTCTCCTACTTGGTATGCCTAAAAGGGGTCCCATCCTGTTGCAGCAATGTAGCTTGCAAACTTTCTGGGACAGATGAACTCCAGCCCTGTTAGGTTCTGAAGGAAATAGTAACCCAGGTGCTTTTTCCTGCGTCTGCTAAGAGCTTCGCAGGAGCAGAAGAAGTGCTCTACTGTTTCTATCTCTTCCTCGTCTCTGCAGCTTCTGCAAAAGTCATTTATAGGAGCATTAAGTCTAGCAGCGTGTGCTCCAACGAGCCAGTGCCCAGTAATCGCTCTAACGACTGCCGAACACTGTGAACGGTTAAGACTGCAAAGTTTTCTGGAGCGTTTTGCGTCAATAGTTGGCCATATCTGGCGGGTGATCCTACAGTGAGGTGTGTTGTTCCACATACTTTGAGCAAGAAGGCTATACTTTTCCCTGGTATGTAGCTTAAAAGTAGCCATCGGCATACGTATATCCTCCTTATCAGGAAGGAGGGTAGTGGTCGTGCCGTTTCTGGCCAGTTCGTCTGCTATTTCATTGCCTTTAATATCTTGGTGCCCCGGCACCCAGATAAGGCTAATAACAAACTGCTGTGCCATCTCTTGAAGAGATTTGCGGCAGTTGTTGACTGTCGTCGCATTTGAAGATAACGAACGAAGTGACTTAATAGCTGCCTGACTATCTGAGTAGATGTTAATTACCCTGTTGTCTGGACTGGCGTTGCGTAAGCAGATTAAAGCCTCTTTGATAGCAAGGACTTCTGCCTGGAAAACACTACAGTGATCCGGGAGCCGGAAGGACTGCCTGATATTTAGTTTTTCCGAGAAAACCCCTCCCCCAACTTGATTGTTGAGTTTGGAGCCGTCCGTGAAGAAACTAATGGAGTCTTTTTGACCCGGCTGAGTTCCTCTCCACGATTCCCTTGAAGGTATAATGGTAGTAAAAAGGGTTGAGGTGTATTCCTTAGGGATACAATAATCGGTAGCTGACACAATAGTGTCTTCTGCAAGAATGGACGAGTGCCCATAACGTAAGACTGCCCAGCTTTGAGCATCCTTTAGGCGTCTCGCTGTTAAGGTAGCTAATTCTTTTGCCACTAGAAGGATTGGAGAGATATTGGTGATGGCATTTAGTGCCTCACTTGAAGTAGTTCTAAGGGCACCTGTGATACATAGTTGTGCCATTCTTTGCACCTTATTTAGTGCTTTAAGCTTTGATTTTATGGTAAGGGCTGGCCACCAGGTCGAAACCCCGTACAGCATTATGGGTCTCACTATGGCGGTGTATAGCCATCGAACCACTTGGGGGACATACCCCATCTAAGTCCTATTGTTTTTTTGCAGGCAAAAAGTGCTGTATTAGCCTTCTGGACTCTTTCTGAAATATTTTGGTTCCAGCTAAGTTTCCTGTCCAGTATTAGCCCCAAGTATCTTGCAGTATCACTGAAAGACAGGACTGAATCATTTAGTCTCGGAGGAGAAAGATTTGGGAGCTTGTATTTCTTCGAAAATAACATAAGCTCAGTTTTATCTGGGTTAACGCTTAACCCACTTTCAAGTGCCCACAGTGACAGTTCCTTGAGCTTTGCTGTCATACGGTCACAGAGGGTCTGTGGAAATTTCCCGTTCAGCATTAAAACCACATCGTCCGCATATGCAACAACTTTGCAACCCCCTCCTTCTATGCGACATAGCATCGTGTTGACTGCCATGTTCCATAGAAGAGGTGATAGTACCCCCCCTTGTGGAGTGCCTCTGCTCACGTACCTACAGAGAGTGGATGTACCAAGTGAAGATGTCACCATTCTGCACAGCAGCAGTTGGCTAATCAATCTCACTAGCCGGTCATCCACCCCTAGGTGCCGCAGTGCATCAGTAATTGCATTGGGGACGATGTTGTTGAAAGCGCCTTCTATATCCAGAAAGGCCGCGAGAGTATATTCCTTATAGTGTAAGGATTTTTCTATATTTGCTATGACAGAATGAAGTGCTGTTTCTGTCGATTTGCCCTTGCTGTACGCGTGTTGCGACCCCGATAATAACTTTGGGTCGATGGACGTTCTAAGGTATAAACGTATCAGCCTTTCCAGAGTTTTTAATAGGAAAGATGACAAGCTTATAGGTCTGAGGTCTTTGGGGACAGTATGTGAGGCTTTACCCGCCTTGGGTATAAATACCACTCTAGACGTTAGCCAAGAAGAAGGTATTTTACCTAACGCAGTGATTTTGATATAAATGGCTTTTAGCCACGAGACTACCAGGTTTCCCCCATTCTGCAGATGGGCGGGTATTAACCCGTCAGGGCCTGGAGATTTGAAGGGTTCGAAACTGTTTACAGCCCATTCAATGTTGGACTCTGTTATTATCCCATTCAGTACATGTACTGGGAGATAGGAAGGAATACACGATGGTGTATCTGAATTGCTACCCGGAAAGTGTGTATCCAGAAGTAGCTTTAGAGACTCCTCACTGGAGTCCGTCCAGGAGTTATCTCGCCTCTTAAGATACCCTAAGTTTGTGGGTGCTTTTGAGAGCACTTTTCGAAGTCTTGCCACTTCAGATGAGGACTCGACTTCGGAGCAGAATTTCCTCCATTCATCCCGCTTTGCCCGCCTTATTAATTTTTTATAGCTAGCTAGGCTTTGTTTGTACTCCAGCCAGCTTTGCTCACAATTTAATCTTTTTGCTTTGTTGAAAAGTGTCCGACAGCTTGCCCTGAGCGTATCTGTTTCAGGTCTCCACCAAGGTGGTTTCCTTTTGCCCCTTGGCTTGCTTATCGGACACGAAGATTTATAAGAATCTATGCACGCATCTGTGAAGGTTTTAATAAGATGCTCAAGATCCTCATTTGAGGAGGGAGTCATCCTAGGTGGGGTCGAAAGGGCATTCGACAGTTTTGTTTTATAAGACTTCCAGTTGGTTCTGCGTGGATTTCTGAACGCAACTGGAGTTGGGGAGGATATGGATAATAACGTCTCGATATACCTATGATCTGAAAAAGAGTGCTCTTTAGAGACTCTCCAGCTTATGACTTGGTCATATATGAGATTAGAGATCGAGGGTCGAGGGCTAGTTCTCCATAAAATCAATGCAATTTTCCACCCAGACATAGTTAACCCAAAACAAGCTTCAAGAGCCCCTTTCGAAAACCTCTGATCTTGCAGTTTATTTATGATAGTCCGGAACAAAATAAGAATTTAGCTCTTTTGAGCCGAAGTGTCTTTTCTAATTCTCTAACAACACCTAAAAAGATCACATAGGAGAGAATTGCTGTGCTTAGTCAACCGATTTTGTCTGTTTATACCCTGTACCATACGGTACAAAGGGTATATTCAGTTTGTGCAAGCCGATAATGTAATGTAGGTCGTATTATATAGCTCCCATGGGGTTGTTTCAGAGACCTCGAAAAAAAAACAAAAGTTTTAGATGGATAATTCGTTTGTTTCTGAAGATATCGTAACCAAATTTGGCAATCGAAGGTTTTTTATAGTTTCCAAGCACTGTACCGAACTTGATCAAAATCGGTTGACTATATCATAAAGCTCACATAGGACCGATATGTAAAAAAAAAGTTTTGGTGCAGAATTCGACTGTTTATTGTTTTCTTATGAAAATATCGTAACAAAATTTTGCAAATAAAATATCTTTTGAAGTTCTTAAGCAAATTTCGGATTTAATTGCAATGTGGTAGGCCATCTTTATACCCAGTACCCTGTAGTAGGTAGGTTAAAATTACGAAACGTTCCGGGAGTATCAACATCGAAAGGCCATGCACGGAGACTCCTAGTTTTGTATAGAAAATATAACCAAATTGTTTTTTTGTTGGTTAAAAATAAAAAAGATGCCAACTAGGCACCAATCTTCAGTTTCCAACAGGCCAATATGAATCTTGCAAGCAAGCGACTTGGAAAAGAGAGAATACAACTTTATATATATGAGAGACTACACAGCTTACTAACTTACTATGTACTTTGAATATCATTTCTGAATTGCGGATAATATTATATATAGCAGCTGTAAGCTCTGCAGTAGATTTTACTCGATAAAAAATAATTTTCCAACTGAACTATTAATCTCCTAAAGTTAGGATATTATGATAGTTTTTAATAAACTTTTATTTATTTGTATTGGAGAGCTTCATAACAGAAATCTCATTGGTGTAAAAGTATGACCATAGCTTTCCGCGCACAACTTTCTCTAAATATTTGTCTATGTAATAAGATTTTAGTCTAAGGACATACAAAATTTAAGCATTTGATGGGTCGCAAATTTAATTTAACAAATAATTAAAAATAAATTTTTTTTTTAAATTAATTCCAATAATTTTTTTTTTTACCTCAAGTCTCAATTTCTTATTCTACCTCTTTTTCTTAAATGATTGTCTTTTTTTGTATTGCCATGCCATTACACTGCCGGGACTTGAGCCCGGAGCGGCGCTTCCATGGAAGACAATGTTAGCCACTAAGCCACAGCCGGCAGCAACAATTGAGTAAATCTTTGCAAATTCAAACTTCATGTCCCATCTCTAATTTTTATTATCGCACTTTCTAGTCAGCTTTGTAAATATGTACCACAAACATTTCTTGCATAAAGGTTTTTTTTAATTAATATACAAATGTAGCGGTATGAAATAAAAACTAATCACAGTCTCTAGTCCAGCGCTCGTGACAAAATTCTTATGTATGCTGTTGTTCTAATTTAAAAGATTTTTAACAAAGATTATTAAGTGATTTTAAGATGTAGTATATAATAAGTGTTTCAAGTGTGGTTGCATTGAAAAAGATTTAAAGTAAGAGCATAGAAATAAAAAGATAAAGCTCATTCTCAAGCTGCACTCAATGCGTTTTGAGATATATAAGTTTATGCATCAAAGCTTGGAGAAGCTTTAAGCTATATTTACAGTGGGAAAGCTTGGATTAGAGCTACAAGATTATGTTAAGCAAAACTTACTTTAAGTCTTAATTTGGATCTTAAAGGCCCCTACGCAGACACAAAAACAGCCACCTAGCAAAAAGACAGACTTATTTTGGTCACGAAACGAACAGTGTGTCTCTAGTAACAAAATCTGCATTTTATCGGAATTATTATCAATAATCAGCTGCTTTTTGTTTACAAATAGCTAATTTTTAAAAGGCGCGAAATAAAACAAAAGCATGAATTATCGTCAACGTTTATTACTTTTGCTTTTGTGTGTAAACAATGCAATAATAATGACATGCATTGCAATCGAATTGTTGGATGAGGAAAAATAGCGACGAGAGGAGGCCATACACAGGAAAAGGCGGAATGTTTGGGTGAACCCATATTTAATGCGCAGAGCTGAGTGTGGACAAATTGTATAGATGTATTTTAACGCACATTAATGTTACAATTGAACTATTTTATTATTATAGCTATTTTCTTATCCTTTCCCAACGATCCGCAACGATTTTGTCGACCAGCCACAAATTTCGCGTACAAATTAACCATAAGCTGCACATAAGTTTTGTTTGTGGCGCTAAAACCTAACAGCTGTTTTTGCTGATTGCGCCATCTATGGTTTGCTAGTGGCATTAAAAAACCAAAAAACGAGCAACACTGGTCTAAGTACCACCTGCAAGAACAGTTTGTGACCAAACGTTTGTGAGCGTTTTTTTTATATGAATATTTGTTAGGGGCCTTAAATGAAAAAGGAATAAAAACAATAAATATATTTTTATAAAAAAAACAAATGCAAAGAAAAAAAGTTATTTTGCATAGTAAAAACAATTGTATAATATATATAAAAACAACTAGCTTTTGAATTGTTGTTCTGATTATTAAATATTGCTTTTTATTGGGGTAGAAGATGGCAATAAAAAATCCTAATATAGCTTTTAGCTTGTTATTATTATACGGTTCGGTGCGGCATAAGCAAATATTTATATGGTGTGTACACACTGAAAATAATCAATACAATTTGTCTTCAAGGACTGATTGGATTATCTTAGTAAATAATCTTGTGTTAAATTGTTTTATTAAGATCATGTGGTGTGCAATGATCCAACTAAATGTGATGCAATTTAACATCGTAAAATGTACTTATCTATGATCTGAAATCCGGTATCATAGATAAGTACATTTTTCGATGTTTTTTTTTGTAATTCTATGTATGAAAATATTGTTTATGAACTTGTAGCATTATTTTCTTCACAATTGTCATATGCATCTTATTTACATGTTGACACTTAAATTAGCAGAGTTGCATGCTTCACAGCACAAGGGCAGTCATCTCAATGTGTCACCTTTAAGAGATTAAGAGCAGCCTTGAAAAATTACTTTTGCGACGCAGAGTATACGTCTTTCGTTTCTTATAAAGTTTTACCATAGTAAGTCCTCAAGAAACTACCTGTTCCTGCATTTGGCTTGAAAAATGTCGGATGGAAAATAGTATAAATAATTTTGTCCCGCTTTCATCGGTGCCGATGGTATCTCCAAAGTGTATTTATACTTTGAATCTACATGACTCGATAAGTCGAGAAACCTTTTTTTGAATCTAGCCGGATTCTAAGTAATGCTGAGTTTTATCTTGCAACATAGAACAGCTTGGTAGTAAAGCAGGGGTGTCCAAACGCTGCTTATGGAAGAGCAAAACCCAATACATATAAAGAAAAACACTAACACATTTAAAGCTAACAGTTGTTACGGTTTATTGTGTGCACTGAAAAAAATTTTATGTGCATTCTTATAAGAGTGGTAAAAAATAATGAAAAAAACTGATGGTACATATATTTATAAAGAACTTAAAAATTGGTCAATATAAATATTTATTTTGGTTAATGATAGTTTTAATAATACCACTCAATGTTCGTTTCTTAATCGACTTTTCAATTTTTGTAAAATTAATTTTAAGCTTGAACACGCACATTCACAAATATATGTCTCCCAAAAATAGATAAAATTCGCAAGGGATTTCCCGAAAAATATCTATTTACCACCGGATTTTACGAAAAATATATATTTTATTCATATGTTTTTGCCAATAGCCACATTCTGTCTGTTATATACATTGCATAAATCTAGTATACCCTTTGTACCTAAAGGAACGGGGCCATAACTACTTTTTGTTTGCAAGCAATACCTTAGAAGTCCTATTTAAAAACAACAACAAAATTACATTGAAAATCTGTGGGCCAACAACAAATTTACGCAAGGGTTGTTTTTGTGCTCACGAGATCAGAGAGCAAAGAGAGTAAGTGAGAGAACGCGCGAAATTGTTTTTGTAATTTGCATTGGCATTGGGTGATATACAGTTAAGGCCGTGCATGTACACGCGCATTGCTGCCTAAGAGCCAGATGAGCAATGTGCCTGGACACCCCTGTAGTAAAGAATAAAATGCTTTTACGGGTTATTTTTTTTTGCTTTGATCGTTTATTAGAGTATTTCAATAAGTCTTATGTTTAACAAATAAAATAATTACTTGTACGGTGGTCTGGGGGATGGTAAATATGGAACGCCCCTCAAGTACGAAAACTCGATTTTAGACTCTGGACAGGGTCCCAAACAATCACTGAAAGTTTCATTAACCTAGTTTTTTTTTCTCAGCAAAGTATATGTCTTCTCTCTTCGCAAAAATGAAAAGAGGACGTAATACGTTACCTTTCATCTTAAAGTATGTATATATGTAGTATAATACTATATATAACATAACGATGACCAATTTTTTTCAAAGTTGGCAAATACACTGAAAGCGCTCTCTTATTATAAAATTTAATTTAAAATTTTTACTCGATCACGACACAAGAAAAGATAGGGGTTTGACCGGTATGTCTGAAAAAATGTTTATCTGCTTGATAATAACTTCTAAGCTGCTTATCGTTATTGGTCAAATAAGGTATCGTTGGCAGTGTTGCCGTTTTAGCTTGTTTATAGCGAGATCTAGCATATTTTAAAACTAAATAGCTTATAAATTTACCGAAATGCTTATATATACATACATATATGCAAATCTAGCATATTTTTGAATTGCTTTTAGCTTGTTTTAGCTTAAAAGTCATATCGATGTTTTTTTGCGCGTATCGTCTGTTTATCGCTGCATAAAAAGTATTTTCATTGGTATATCGGTAAGTTAACTTTGTTTAAACGACACGACTGCATCACAGCTGGGCTGTTAAATAATGTTGACGTTTTGCACACAAACGATACGATTTTGTGTACAATGTTGTTGAAAAACAAGTTAACGTATCGATATACCAATGAAAATACTTTTTATGCAGCAAAGTGTAAAAGACTAGCATTCACGAAGCAACTTACAATGCCTAAAGTTATTTACAAAAAAAATTTCCGCGATGCCTGGACAGAAAGCGCAGAATTTAAAGAGTGGTTGCGCAAAGTGGAAGGTGATGCCACAAAAGCATATTGCTGCCACTGTTAGTGCACAATAGATGCAAAACCTTTTGATTTTATTACAAACGTTTTGGTAGTGCATTTTAGCGAGGATTTGCGTCAGGACATTGGCGACTCGAAATATAGCCTTTTACTGGATGTGTCAACTGATATCAGTGTGTCTAAACTTATTGGTAAGTATTAAGTTATATTATTAGACACATATGCGTATCAGTTTATTTTCACTTATATGTTTTTTTAATCCCATAGGGATCGTCGTTAAATCCCTCTACTACGGCTGGTATGCAGTAGTGGTGATATCACCAATGATTGTAACCAGTGAATTCACCAAGCAGAGGTATTGCATACGGTAATGGATGTTTTGTTCAAATTTTCGTGTTACAACCCTCTAGTACGGCTGGTATGCAGTAGTGGTGATATCACCAATGATTGTAACCAGTGAATTCACCAAACAGTGATATTGCAGAGGGTTATGCATGTTTTGTTCAAATTTTCGTGTTACTTATTTATTCGTCTTAGAAAAAAGTTCATTCAAGTTTTGCGTTTTGTTCTTGTTTTTTGGCCTGTTCAGCTGCTCTTTGATTTTTGTATGTACCTCATGTTTAGAATGCAAGTCGAAAGTAACGAGCGCTAATATTTAGCGTTGCACCGTTGCTTGGACTTTGCTTTGGCTGCTTCAGTTTTCTTTTTGTGATTTACTTCTCAGTTGCATTTGCCATCACAAAGCATCAACAAGAAAGTGCAATTGTTTAAATTTGAAAAAAGAAAAGAAAACAATGTCACAAAATCCATTGAATAAATTTAAGCGATTGGACTTCAAGCAGTTGTATGTTATCAAAATATTTTTATAGTACCTACTTAAATAAAATTGGTATTACAGATGAAAAACAATGCAAATGCGAAGAACTGAAGCGAGAAATGCACAAAGTGTTTGCAAAAAATAAAAGGTGAGAAAGAGTTTTTAAATTTTAACGAGTAAAACAACCAACTAATTATGTCTTATTAATACAGGAAAACAAAACTTTGAAAGGTAACTATTCATTCATACAATAATTTGCATTTACTTTTTAAATTTATTTTATTTATTTATTCTAAGCTTACTCCAAAATTAATATTTCAGAGGGTATTACTTTAATTGATGATTATGGGCCAGCTGAAAAGCAATTGAGGAAGGTCATGCATTTAGTAATAAAAAATCGATGGAACAAACCGAAGAGCTTGCAAAAAAATTAAATACATTGTAAATAAATTGTTAAATAAATAACATTAAAAAAAATAGTAATGAATTTACTGATTAGTGGTTGTTGGTGAATTCACCAAGTGTGGATCACTGGTGACCGGTAATGCAGAAGGTTTCGAGGCATTACCGGCAATGACATGCCCGTGTTAACTTCACCAGTGATGTTTTTCAGAGGGTAACCAGTATTGGTGAGTGGTATTTGTGCACTCACCAAATACTCACCAGTGACCATAACTGGCGGGATACTTCAGCATTAGAAAAGACGCATTAGTTTCAACATTCTTAGCCTAGTTGAAATTGAAACCGGAGATGCCAAATCAATAGCTGAGAATGTTAAAAATTAGCTCTCAAGATTGAAGTTAAACATTTCCAATATGATCGGAATTGGAACAGACAATGCAAGGGTCGTGACAGGATCGAACAACAGCGTTTACACGGAACTTAAGAAATTCGCACTATCCCTTGTACTCATAAAATGTGTGTGCCACTCAATTCAATTGGCCGTTAATCAGTCTTGTAAAAGTAGTTTCCCAGACGATTGAGAGTTTCTCATTTCGGATACTTTTTCGTGGTTCTCTAAAAGTTCTGCACGGCAAACAAGCTATAAAAAACTATATGCATTTTAAAACAATGAACGGGTATAGGATTGAAAATCCCAAGAGCTTGTGAGACAAGGTGGCTCTCTATCGAACCTGCTGTGTCCAGAATTGTGGATCAGTGGAACATTTTGAGTTAGCTGCCAGCGTTGAAAATTGTTACAAAGCCAAAATTTTGCATGGGCTTTACAGCAATGAAGTGAATTCATTATATTTATTATTTTTCTTTAAACCGCTGCTAAAAGATATGCAGAAACTAAACAAAATTTTCCAAAGTGAAGAGTTGGAATCTTCGAAACTACTTGAAGAACTAATAACCTGAATTTACGCACTTAGAGATAAGATTATACCACCCGAGAAAGAAATTGATGTTCTAAAAGTTGATTTTGATCATATTGCTGTGACTCCCATGTTCTTAGGCTATGATTTTGTAAACAAAATTAAAGACTATAAATTTCAGGAACAAGCCCCAGCAATAAGAAAAAGATGCCAAAATTTTATTATAGAATAAATAAAACAAGTAAGAAAAAGGTATTTAACAAGTGTTTTTGTTTAGTTCCATGTTAATATGTGTTGTCCCATTTCAGATTGTCCGAAAATTTTGAAATTCTGCTAAAAATGAGTGTGTTTTCTGTGGCTAACGTGTTGCGTGCCACAAAAAATGTAGATTTTATACAAATATTGGAGTATTTCAAATGCGACGAAATTGAACAAATAAAGTCGCAATTTGATAAACTATATTTAATGAAATGGGAGCCTACAGATGACTCCACAAAATTTTGGGCAGAGGTTGTAAATTATAAAGATGCTGGAAGAAACAACCCTTCCAAGAATGTTGCATTATTCGTTAGCCTGTTTTCAGTCAAGTTAATATTTATAATGAAGACAAAATTGCGCAACAAAATGCATTTGAAAACATTGAATGCAATTTTAGGCATACGGTTTGTTTTTAAAAATGTAAAATTCTTTAATTATCTTAATTTTCTTTTAAATTTCACAGATACGGGCTACTGAAAAATGACAAATGTTGCCATACTTATGATGTACCACATAATATTTTAAAATTAACTTCAACAAATGAAAAATATTTAAGTGATGAAGATTCTGCTGACGTTGATGATATCAATAGTAATTTAATATAATAAAAATATTAAAGCAATATTTATTTTGATTTTTAGCTTATTTTAGCAATTTTTTTTGTAAATCTAGCTTATTTTGGCTCTCAGTATCTGGCATCACTGATCGTTGGATCTCGATCATCTGCAGGTTATTGGCTATGGTAATTTGAACATATCGACCTCTCATGAACCAAAAATATTGTATCAATGGTGCTGTGCTGGGTTTTAAGTAAAGGGGTTTTGTTAGCACAATTTCAATATATTTATTGTTGGCTGTTACTCACGGCTTTGCTTCAATAGATTCATTCCAAATAATTTACTTAGTTTATTTAGTTTAATAAAAATCGAACCTAATAATATGAAATAAACAAAAAGTAAGGTTAAAAAACTTAAACCCGACTATAAACAAGCATGCTCATGAGCCATACTCGGAATACAGCCGTAGTCATATATAAGTATACATATTATTATTTATATATCCTTATAAGAAGTGACTAACGTTTAAGTTCAGAAGTTGACCAACTGCGGCTAGTTGCAGCAGTCGTAATAAAACCCAGTTGCAGTCACATATCTATCACGCAGTAATGAAGTGCTCTCTTCTGGGGCGATATGTCGGCAAATAAAACACCTACAAAAGGCATACACAGCATGTGGCCATGTGGACAAAGAACCTATCATTGCCAAAAAAATGCACATATAGAAGAAATACCCGAACAGTAGGAGCTCGGACTCAGACTCGTTGCTGCTGGGCAATTAGAACATTATCAGGCTGCAATAATCGGCTCGTTTGCACCCAAGTTAAATTGTCCTGGTCCTGGTTCGGAATGTCGTGCTCTCAGTTGCGCTCTCAGCAGCAGCTAGCGTTGACATTGTGTAATAAAAGCAAAGCAGCCGCTTTAAAGTGCATGTATATATCATTGTGTGTACATAAGTATCTATGTATCTCTATGTAGTTGTAACTGCGTCTGTGCCCTGGTCTTGTGGAGTGGAATGTGGTATGTGGAAAACTCAACAGGATATCTAGGAGATACTATACTATTTCCATTGGCAGTGCGTTTGACATTGTCGCTGCCTTTGTTGCAGTTCTGGCAAAATGCAAACAGCAGCAGGCGACATCATTGTCTTGGCTCAGTCCCTACCCTGCCTTATCTATGTACTACGCATCCCTTCTAGGGGCGACAAAAACTAAATGCTCAGCGTGCTCCGCTTAGATAGCAGGCGGCGACAGTTGTCGGCATCAAAGTCGATTATCACAATTTTTGGGATTTGCCTTAAATCACGCACAGTCGCAGTACCAGTTCCAGTGTCCGCCACTGGCGACATGCTATGACATTGCTGGCAAAGACTAGGTCGTCCGAACGACCGACGGATCGACTGACTGACTGCGTACAACTCAATTAAAATTCCCGGAAATTTATCGTTGCAACAGTTTTGAGTTTTATGCCCAATATTTGAGGCGGTTCTGTGGTTTTGATGTCCAACTTGTTAGCAACCTTTGTCTTTGTTTTAACGCCTTTGTCACTTTCCTTGCTTGCGGCTTAATCTGTTAAATTAATGATAATACGTGTACGCGCAACAAAGTCGTAAATATACCCGGTTGAGGGCTACGAATACCAACACATGGCCAATCCTTAGTCTCAACCCAACTCCAGCCTTGACAGACAGCAACCCACTGTGCGACAGCTTCCTCCAAAATGTATATCATTGGTAGCATTGGAGGCCATTGGTCAGTGGCCACTGGCTGCCGTCGCATGTTATAAAGGGATAAGAGCAAATCCTGAAAATCTCTAGCTCCATTATCTTTTTTTTTTTACTTTTTAATTATACTGCTTCTTTTACAAAGTGACATGCTGACATTGCCTTTAAAGTTGCCCTAACAACGCCTTTTTAAACTATTTAAGCTCTTCGACATGCGTTACTCTAAATGGATACAATCCAGAGATACAAGAGCTGTCATGCCTTGAAACGATTTTCAGGGAGTCGAACGATTCAATTGCGAATGATAGTTAGTTAGTAGCGAGGTGAATATAGTTAACAATTTTTTTTAAATGTCCTTTTTATGTATATCCTTGGTAACATCTATACTATAGTAATGAGCACGATAAGGAGAAGAGATTAACAAAAAGAGAACATTATTATAATTTGCGTTTTTTGGTTTCTTTTTGAATAGATATAGGCTATAGTTAGGACTCGAACGCAAATTGCTAGGGTTAGCGCTTAACCTACTTAGCAATATCATCTAGAATTTGAATCATCCCGCCTCTATATCCGGGTTACAAGCAATAAAACGTCTTGTTATTATAGTTTAGTGGAACTAACATACACAAAATATTATACAGTCAGTGTGTTTCTATATTTTCTTCTTATTCTTAAGTGTTATAGCGATAAGTTTTCGAGATGTTATGTATAAGCAGCGGTGAGCACGCCTTGGCTCTTTTTGCTCCGAGTGCTCTTTCTGTTTTTTCTTGTAAGTGGCGCCAGCCAGACGCACAAGCAAAAAGCCGAGAATCTTACAAAAACAAAACACGCGCAGTGTGCGCGCGTCTCGCTCGACTCGAGGATGCTTGGGCGACCGTAACAGGACTTTTTATTAGTGCTCGCTGACTAAAATTTCGCGCAAGTACACTAAGCACAGATATATATTATAGTTAATTTGGCTTTTCCCTGACTGATTTTTTTTGTCAGTCACCCCTGGGGATCTCTATTAATAACTGTTCGAAGAGAACAGAGACCTTCCATAGCCGAATCCGAACGGCGGTATCTAGAAATAAAAGAGATTTTTTTGGGCAAATAGCGCCTTTGAGCTAGCGATGCCAGTGCTAGGCAAATGCACCAGTGGGGAATCGAACCACCGACCATTGGGTTGTAAAGCGAGTACGCTACCACTACGCTACCGATGGCCACCGACAGTGTGTTACCCAGTACCTTTTTTCTCGAGAAAAAAGTATATTCCATTCTAAGAACTTTACAATTGGAAAATAATTTTTTTTTTATTTTATTAAAAAAAAAAAGATTTTAAAACATATGTATATAATTCCACTTTCGTTTGTAGTGGATTTTACCACATCAGAAAATTTAAAAATTCTAGTTAGCCTCGATAAACCTAGTGTTATGTCCTATTAGAGCTAAGTTTTATAGTTACTGAATTTCGATATTTTTTTTTAAAAGCATAAAAAGTAAAAAAGCATTCCAATTACATAGGTATGTATTTTGTTTTAATTTTCTGTAATAAAAGTTTTCTTTAAACATAATTTAATTGAGAGCATTGCAAAACTTATTGTTAGATTGATTCTCAATATTAGCCAAATTTTTTATCTCTATACAAAAGATGTAGACACAAGAAATTTGTTGGCTGTGCGGCACGACTAGATGGTTGCAGGCTTCAGAGGGGATTTTGTTTTTAACTAGTACTAGATGCTTTGCATGGCTTTTTTTGTTCCTATTATTGTACTATTGTTTTTTCTGTTGCTTTGAAGGGACACGTCTGCAGATGTCCTGCTGTTGTTCATTGCATTTATAACAGGAGCCAGCTGTGCCTTGTTGTACTTGTTAAAATGTTGTTTTTTCTGCCGATTCCAGTGGGAAAGGCAATTTGCATTTGAACATAGAGAGTGTTAGCCACTGGGTGACAGGCATTAAATAATTAACTGGCATTTATTATTAACAAGGACAAAGAGTGTGTGTGTTTGTGTGTTTTTGAGCACACACAGATACACTAAAGTAAGTGTTGACAAAGAGCAAAAGTAAATACCAAATTGCAAAAGCAAAGCAAAAGCATTTAACATAAGTAGCAATTAAATTAGAAACCAATAATATCAGTCAAATAACAAGGAAAATTCTTCCCCGTCCCCAACTCCCTCCGTAACCCCAACAACACCACTGACACTCACGCTAACAGTAAACAAAACACGAGGAGAAGGCAAATGCGAGAAAGTTGGCAGTGTAAACGAAACATGTGTAGATATTTATTTAACAAACATAGCAGAGCACATAAGAGCCACAGTGCCGTTGTTGCAAGTAGGGTGGCAGATACGCTCCCCCCCACCGCACCTTGGCACAAAGAAAGCAAAGCAGAAAAAAAAACAGAAAGTAAAGGAAAAAGAATAAACTACGGTAACAGCAAATCAAAGGTGAAAAGATGTGAAAAGCAAACAAACGTGCACTGGGGGCATTTGCCAAATATGTGTGTGTGTGTGTGTGTGTGCGGCAAGTAAGCCGCTGCTGAAGCGCACATGACGTATTGGCAGCAGAAGCAACAACAACAGCAGCTCGTTGCAACAACGACACGGCAAGTGTAATGGTAACAGCCAACCCAGTGGCACTTGAAAGCTCTGGCATATCTTGATTGTTTGCATGTAAATCTGCACAAAATCCCTAAAGTACCAACCAATACCACCCCACCCGACCCATGGTATACCCAGGATCAGCAGACGTAGCACGAGAAGTACCAGTAACAGCAGCAGCAGGAGTTGCAAGAGTGGATGCAGCAACTGCCATGGGGCATGACAACTTCTCTGTGGCACTGCGGCACCGCTGTCGTTACCTGTTTTGGTAGTGCCAGCCACTGGTGCACATTGCACATACATGACGATGTCGATGATGATGGCAATGGGAATGGGGATGGGAATGAGACATGAATGTGAAAGACGATAATGTGGATGGCGGTGATGGCCTTGGCGCTATGGCACTATGGCGCTATGGCACTGCTGGTTATTGCTGCCACATCGATGCGCGCTCAATCCTTTGCACAATGGAGCTGAATGCCAGCTAGGTGAGACGCATATCAACTGTGGCCGGGTGAAACGTGTTTAAAACATTCGGCCAGGCACCATATGCAAAGGCGCTAAAAATTAGTCACTTCTCAGCGTTTGCTTCTTCCTTTGAAGAAAATGCTATTAGATGCTCTCTTCCAGAGGACAAGCAACAAAGATTTTAATTTTAAGTCCTGAAAAGTCCCCCCGTGGATCCGACACTGCCCTTACAGACTTTCAAATGTTTAAGAGACCACACCCGGTACGAGTGTTGTAAAAATCAGCATTCTTTAAAATTTTAAACCTCTCGCCATGTTAACTAAAATAACTTTTTATAGATATGTCAATATACAAAGTGGAGCCCCAAAACATGCACTGAAAAGTGTTCCTTTTAAAAATAAAAATGGCGGATATCCTGTAGCATCACAAAGGAGATAAACAAATGAGCCGATTTCGGTCCAATTGGGAATACTGCTTAGATACCCCGAAAAACGTTTGATTGCCAAATTGGATACGATATCTTCATACACAAAACGAATTATGGTCTTAGAGCATTTTTCAACCAATTATGATATAATTTTGCGCATTTTTACTATTGTTATACGAAACTCTAAATTTGATTTTGTGGTTCATGAGAATCTAATCAAAAAGATTGATTGCTTCAGCTTTTACTAACTTTAAGATCTAGGCGTTTATATAGATGGACAGATGGACATTCGAGGGTGGCCCGGTAAGTACCGCCCGATGGCTCTACTATCGCAAGAGAAATTTACCATCGTGTACTATCGAAATTTCAGCGATAATAGCGCCATCGGGCGGTGAGGCTAAGTACTTATCGGACCACCCTCGTGTCTATATTGGCTGTAAAATTTGGCAAGTATTGATAGCACTAGATTCTTCCATGTTGATTTTTGGGATTATTGTTTTTAATTTCAATTTATTACACGGTTTTAATTTTTAATATTTACAGCTTACGTGAACTCTAATATAGAAATTTCAGTTCAGGTTCTAATAACCATTTCTACTTAGTTTAAATGTTATGACTTCGGAAAATTTACAATGATGGGATTATGATATTAAAGATTGTGAAATAATATTAAAAACCAACTGAGGAATAATTGCCTTTAAAATTCTCTTCAGATAAAATCAAAATTTTTGTCAGATAGATTGAAAAGGCAAGGTAACGTCACAGAATAGAAAACAATCTTGATTCTGATGCTCCGATCAAAAAGAAAAAGAAGAAAAAAACCAAACTATTTAGTATTTTTAAATTTCGGTTCTTGGTGCTCTGAGTAAGTTTGAAACGATTTCGAATCGTTTTCATTCACTCGGAGAAGAAAAATTTGATAAAATTTATTTCTATATTCTGCACCTGCTTCAGAGGTGTACTACCGTGTAGCAAAAAATTTAAAAAGATTTCATTTTGTCGGAATCGAAATCTAGAACGTGCCTCTTTAATTTAAGCCAAAAAACAAAAAAAACTGATGTTTGGCTGGTACGCACCAGGTGTAGTTTTGAGAGTTAAGCCAGCTGGTGGCGGAGCCCATTAGTTATATTCGAATTCCTTATGCAATATATGCACATTTATACCCATCGCATATCTTGCAATCCTTCCGCTAATTTTTGGTTCAACAGCGATTGCACTTGGCATAAGCCGAGCTTTGCAGGGCATTGGATTTTTCTTTGATTTCACATAGCTAGCACTGTGGCTCTGTACGTGGCCAATTTTCCGATTTTCAACGATATCATTTGTTTCCTTCTTTTTTGCGCTTTTACTCTGCAGTTTTACTTTTGCCTTTTGGTCGGCCCAGTGCACCAACCCTCGAATCCCCGACCATCCCCTGGAGCTGGCAGGTGCGCCAAGACTGCTGTAACCAATGTTGCCACCGACTGAATATCTCCACTTCCGTTTCAACTTAAGCTGCATTTATTGGAATTTTACAATAAACTAACGACGTGCTATGCCAGGCACGTACCCTTAGCGATGTTTTCGAGGACAACGACAAGGAGCAAACGCAAAACGAAAAAGCAACACGGCAGCGACATTATGTCATAGTAGCTGGACCTAAGCCCAGTCACCAGATGGGTAAAGGTAGTACAAACCTCTATCCTAATCCGCCAGCTCCCTACACATAGGCCAAAGCCAAACCATGGCATTTGTGCAAGTTTTTGGTTTGGTTTTTTGTTTGCTGCTTTTGCAACTATGAGTGGGTTTTTGTCTTTTTTTTTTCAGTTGCACATAGCCAAAGGCGCGTCATCGGCGTCGGCATACATGGCGTATGCTCGATGCTGTCTTTGCCCTGGGATGTAATTAAAAAACGGCAACAAAAAAAATATCAGGCAGCATGTAAACTTACAGCGATACTCAAAACACTCGGCACACAAGTACGTCCGTCGTCCGTCGCCCCATAAACTCATGCCATGCCTGCCGCCTCTGGAATTGCGCTGAGTGCATGTTGCTTCGTCGCCACGTATCGATGATGCTCGACAGGAATGGCAGTGTATGGAGGGTGCATGGGTTGGTGGTAACACAAAAGCAGCGCCAGCCATCTCTAACGATATCCATAGCTCAAAGCCAAATCTCTGCACAAACAGGATATATGACAAGTCAGTGGATTGGGTCTATCTCTCGCTTTCGCTCTGCCTCTCTTTGTTTCTTGCTGTCTCTGGCTGACAGTAGTCAAAGTCAATGATGGACCATCCCAAGCATGCTGATGCTTGTCTGTTTAGTCCGTCAGCTTTTGTTCAACTTTTTTTTCCCAGTTTCTGGAAAAAACTCATTTTTTTTTTTACTCTACACGCTTTTCTACGCTTTTAGCTACTCACTTGTCTACATAGCTCTTCTTTCGATTCATTTGGTTTCGTTTGGATTAAGCATTCGTTTTTTTTTCTTCCTTTTGTATTTGTGGGTATTTTTGTGATATTGAGCTGACTTCTGGATTCTATTGGCGAGTGCCTCAAAAGAAAGCCAAAGCATCAGTTCTGCTCTCGATATCTCTTCTTCTTTGCCCATTTCAAAGGCGGCTGAGTTGGTTGTAGGTGTGGCAAGCCATTCAATAGTTGAAGCTGTTGTGATGGTGCCATGATGTTACCAGCCCCGTATTTCCTAGAAGACACACTTATAGCAAGAGATTACTTCTAAGGAGTCGACCACGATCGAAGACAGTAAAGAAAAGGTAGCGTTTTTTTTCGAAGATCCTTGGAAGTACAATTAGCAGTAAATATTATTCGGTATATTATTTTTAGTCGTGTCGTTCTAAAAAATATAGTTACTTTTGACTATAATGAAGAAGTGAGACGGTCTCCAATATTTATGATCCGAGTACAATGATGGCTGGTATAATCTTAAGATTAATTTTACCTATTTCAACCACACAAATTAAAGCTTTAACTTTCGGGCGGTAAGGGGATGTGTTGCAGGGGAAAAAAAATAAACATGGTTACATAAGAGGTCCCAATCTCAAGTTTGGTTATCCTAGCCCCATTCCCTCCAAGGTCTAAGCGTTTATACAGACGAACAGGCTTGTCAATATACATTTCCTTTGTGGGGTCTACGGCATCTCTTCATATACGTTTTAATGCATAAAAACCACATACACACCTAGCATTAAGGTACAGGGTATAAAAGGAGGAGAGGAGTTCTGAAAGTCGCGAAAAGAGGTTAACTTGAAATAATATGATCATTAACAAAATAAATGTTTCGTGTGATCATGCTTTATGGATGCCATACTATAGTTAATTAAAAGACCGCTGGAGATAAAGTTGCCAAGCAAAATGCTATATTTCTTTCATTTTCAAGAGTTTTCATCAATAGTCTCATACAGTATGACACCTGTTTTCCCTATTATAGTCGCAATCTGCTTACTACGCTAAACATTCGATTAGGTCACATATAAATAAGACCATTTTATTTAATTTTAGAGTATTGTAAAGCCTGAAGTGCCCAATTGATTGGCTCCAAATAGTTCTCTCTAATTTAACTCCGGGTGCTATTTTTTAGCTCCCTCGAATGTTGACTTGTATGGCCCTTTTAGGGCAGATTAGACCATATAGACATTGGATTTAAGGTATATTAGATTTGTGCAATATGTGTATCAGGCAGAAGGAAGCGTGGCAGAGACTATAAGTTCCTTTTAGCAAAATTCTTATCATAATCTTGGTTAGCCACTTATTTAAGGGACTCAACAGTACTATGCCAATGAAGTAAGTAAGTAAGCCACGCTCTAAAAATATTATATTTATTAATTTTTCACGTTTTGCATCGGCTTCCAATTTATGGTATTGCTTAACAGAATTCGTGGTTCAGCTCGGTCCTTAGCGTTTCGCTTAGAATTGTTCTTCCTGGACCACTGCCTCACTAATGAAGTCAAATTCCTTTGTGCAAGCCGAAAATGTATGTAACATACAGATTATTATTATTATTACTATTCCAATCGAGACAATTTTATTTTACATATTTTTTGATATCGGAGTTATATTATATAGTTCCCATAGGGGTGCTTCAGAGGACCTCGAAAAAAAAAGTTTAAGATACATAAAAAACCAATAAATTTTTTATTATAGTTAGAATATTAAATTTGAACTCTCTAAATGTAGGAAAATTCTGGTGCTTTTTCATTCTTACAGATTAAACCGCTGTTAAAAATAACTTGCGGTGATTAGATCGTTTTTTGGCGCATCCCAATAGACTTCTTGAAATTTATTATTTTACTGCGAAGCCTCCTTCTTGTTAATTTTGCTGTACAACTAGTGTCCAAAATTTTTTTTTTTTTTTGACCACGTACTCATATGGCCAAGGGAATCATAAATTTGTGCAATATGCTTCGCAGACAATTAGTACCAATCAAAATCTCGCGTAGCGATTGCGACCTAAGGGTCTATTTTAATTATTTTTTTTATTATCAAGTTTGTCGATATCTTGTCCAGTTTACTTCTTCCTAGAAGAATTTCGCTGTCTACACCTACACAATGAAGTAAGTCCTAACAACACGTCAGCACGTTAATATCGGATGATTTATTATAGTCAGGATAACCTCCACTAGTTGTACCCAGTACTTTATGTAAATTGTGCATAAAAAAATTTGTGTGTTACCCATTAATGGAAACGAGTAAAACACCATAGCCGGTTTGAAAAATGATCAGGACGACAAAAGGAATCGATTTAGCTAGGTCCACCTGTTTGTCTGCCCGTCTGTGCATCCGTCCACCTGTCCGGTTTGTTGAGGACCAAAATACCTTGGAGCACACAATTAATTTTTCTCTTTAAAATCGTTTTAGTGGTTTTCTCCCGAATTTTTACCCAATAATATGAAATCGTATCTGTGGGTATAAACTTTATTAAAATCGGTTGGGAAAATCCAGTTATAGACAAACTCAAGAAAACCCACTAATAGTAAAATTTGGGTAAACAACACCAAAATTACTCATTCATTTATACGGACGGTTCTCAAATCAACAATATAAGCAGCTATGTTATAACTACGGAAAATCACTTGCTGAAAACTGGACTACTTCCACCATTTTCCTCAGTAATGTCAGCTGAAATTATTGCATTGCTTGAAGCAATTAAAATTGTTAGAAGGAAAAAGGGCAAATTCGTCATTTGCTCTGATTCCCTTTCTTCTCTTGACGCAATTTGTAACCTCAACAACTCGAACATTTATCCAACTGCTATGAGATCTCTGTTGAGTCAATACTACCCTAAAATCAAAATATTATGGATACCAGGACATTCGAACATTAAAGGCAACGAGCTGGCCGATAGTGAAGCAAAAAAATCCACACAATTCCCACTTGTATACACGCCAAACTTAAATACACAAGACATCAACAGATACCTAAAAAAATCATTGATCTCGAGACAACAACAACTGTTTGAATCGTGTACCAATTGGTATCAATTTATTAATATTAATAAACTTATAGTACCAGATTATCTGGGTTCTACTTCACAACAAAATTTAAGTAGACTTGATCAAATTAAAATTATCAGACTTTGACTAGGACACATTGAAATAACGAACCAGCACTATATTGACAGAACCATTTCTACCTCCTGTCATCTATGTAACACAAATGCATTAATAACTATCATTTACACTTAACCAAGCCAGAACACAAATCTTTGGAAACGACAATCCCACTCTTTACCTATCTAATATTAGTAATAACTTTCAAAAAATCTTAAAATTCCTTAAAGTTACTAATTTATACCACGAAATATAACACAACACTCATACACTTGTTCACATATACACGACTATAAAAATATAAATAAAACCTAACAGTCAACACATCAAATACAAAACTAGTATAACACACTCTACATTTTTTTTTTTTTTTTTTTTTTGATTTTATTTACAATCTGTTCAAAAACAATCAGTAACTTGTACAAAATTATTTAAACGGTGACAGGAGCAGCTAGTCTCCATTGAGACTAGGTGCTATATGCGAACTAGTGGTTATATAAGTATAAATAACAAAAAAAAAGAAGAAAATTCTGAATTTTAATCTACATTGAAAACAAACCTAGAGTTAAGTACTCTTTTAGTTATACACAAACATAGACATTACATATAAATACATGATACCATTTTGTAATATTAATCACACGTCACAAATTCTAAAACAACACGACATACCCAAAGGCCCGAGTAGCCAGTGTTATCTTTTATGTTAATTATTAGTTTATAACTTTTATTATCATTATAAATAAATAAAAATATTTGTAAAGAAGCTGCATTCACCAAAATTCGTATATAGACTCATGTGGGCTTCTGTATGTGCAACGTTTTTAATTTTTAGTTTCTATACCCTGTACCGTATGGTACAAAGGGTATATTGTGTTTGTGCAAGCCGAAAATGTATGTAACGTACAGAAAAAGTATGATCAGTGTGACTCGAGAAGTCGATATACCCATGTCCGTCTGTTCGTCTGTCCGTATGAACGCCTAGATCTCAGAGATGGTAAGAGCTAGAGCAACCAAACTCATTCAGGTTAGATCCCTTGTTAATCCATAGGAGACAAGTTTATTTTATTTTTTTGATATCGGGATTACATTATATAGCTCCCATAGGGGTGTTTCAGAGGACCTCGAAAAAAAGCAAAAGTTTTAGATGGATAATTCGTTTTTTTATGAAGATATCATAACCAAATCTGGCAATCGGAAGTTTTTTAGAGACCCCCAGCACTGTACCAAATTAGATCAAAATCAGTTGACAATATCATATAGCTCCCATAGGACCAATCGGTCAAAAAATCGTTTTTACTACAAAATTCGTTGCGTTTCGTTTGTTTGTTAAGATATTGTTAGCAAATATGGCATTAAGAAGTTTTTTAGAGTATCCAAGCACTGCACCAACTTTGATCAAAATCGGTTGATTATATCATATAGCTCCCATAGGAACGATCGGTCAAAAAAACGCTTTTTTTTACAAAATTCGTTGTGTTTCGTTTGGTTTTGAAAATATCGGAACCAAATTTGGCAGTCGGAAGTTTTTTATAGTTCCCAATGAGTGTACTTAATTTGATCAAAATCGGTTGACTATATCATATAGTCCCCATAGGACCGATCGGTCAAAAAAATTTTTTTGTTGCAAAGTTCGACTGATTTCTTTTTTTTATGAAAACATCGTAACCAAATTTGCCGAATAAAATATTTTTTGGAGGTTTTAAGCTGTGTCGGAATTAATTGCAATGTGGTGTTACAGGGTATCCCAAAGTCGTCTGCGCCCGACTTTAACGTACGCCATCTTTTTAATATCGGTTAGGAACTCCGGTAGTTAACCCTTTCAGTCACTTAATTCAACTGATAGAGATAAAAAATGTGAAAACTTGTCTATTGGCAAATTTTTTTTTACGGTGAGTGGCTTCCCTGGGCTCCACGTGTTGTCCATTAAGTTGGACAATGTGACTCAAGGTACCATACTTTTTTTGATTCACAGGTAATTATTTCTAAGGTATTAAACTGCTTTTATATCAGCTTTTTTAATAAATTAACAATATTTTATATGAGTTTATAAAGAATCTAGAATGAAATAATGAAATTCAAGTTTGAACATAAGAAAATATTCAATTTTTTACAAATAATGAAGGAAGTACATAATGGAATTTTGCACCGAATATTGTTATTGGCTTCTACTACCTCCGACATATGCGTAACTGAATCCTATATTTATTTTATTATTTTTGGGCTTTATGTAAAAGGATGGTCTTCAGTTTTGGAGCTAGCATCATGAAATACCTTGATACTGTATCATTTGATCCAAAAAAAAACTATATACGCGTATCCTTGGACGATCAACTTCACTCTGCATTTTTAAGCCGCTATTCCTTTTAATTACGTTATCTTTGTTTCCGATTCCCTCACAATTTGAACCCAAATTGACCACTTTGTTCTACAACCATCCTATGAATTAGAGGTGGGATATTATCGATAGTTAAGACTTCGATTATTAAAACTATCGATACTATCGATAGTACTATCGAACAAAGTGAAATAGGGCACACAAAAAAAGGCCCATTGTTTAAATAATTACCATAGAGCATGTGGGGAAAATTCTAATACTTACAAAAAGATTACCACAAAATTTTTAACAGAAACTTTTTATTCATGACATTGTAAAAAGAGATCCTTTTAAAATTACATCTTAAAAAACCAAAAACTGTCCATTCAACAATTAGCAATCATAAAAAATTTATCTTTCAAATAGCTTGTTTTTCTGGGGCAGAAGACCAACATTTCTGTCGGGTCCTTATGACATTTCATTCCACTACAAGAGGGCAACTTTTGGTATAGCATCGTAATCGAATAATTTAATCTTCGACACACAGGATATATTCTAATGATAGCTGGTGAAGCGTGTTTGCACGCTTTTGTTGATAGGTAATATGCAATATGATGAAGGACAATTTGTAAAAGATGTAATTTTACAACAAATTGATTTTGCTTTATGTTATGGAAAAATGTTTACGATTTCTGTGAACTTAGTTTTTAATAGCATCTAAGAATAGACCGGCATATATGTGCATAAGACAATCTTTTATACTATTATTTCCTTTTTTTGTTCTCTGCGATATTCTCGTTGAAAATTTCATTTTCCGAAAGCTCAATATTTTTTAAGATCATGTCAATTTCATCATCATTATCGTTACTATCGCATTCCAATAGATCAGCTAAGGCTGCATAAATTTTATTCTCAGCTTATGCGCTACTGTATTATGTTATAACAACTCATGAAAATTTTGAGAATCTCGCATTAAAACGCCGGAAAATTAAAATTACAATACTACGTGAGTCGGAAAACGGCATACTCCCGTTACTTTTGTCCAATGTATTGGACGACATGTTTTGAAGTTGCTGATCCTTACCATTTGAGATATACTTTTTAAAATTGTTTCTACTCGTAAGCATACGAATCATTTCATACTCTAAATTTTTTATTTGGTTAAATTATTTGAAATAATTTAAAATTTTTTCGCGGAACAAAGTTTCGAATTAAAGTAAATGCCACGATTGAATTTTATTATACAAGTATAGGGTTTTCCAATAAGAGGTTTTATTTTGGTGTTCAAACAAAAATGTAATTTTTTGAGATAAATGATCGGATGTTTATTTCATTATAAAGAGGAAGGTATGCCTTTAATAATGAAAAACAACATCAGCCAAATGGCCACCACGACCACGCCTACAATACCATATCCTTTTCATGAAATTTTCCATAACCAAATCGCAAAGTGGCTGCCCTATGTCCTGGATAGGTCCAACGAACCCGCCGTACCATAAAGCGCACCAAACAGTCACACGTTGAGGATGGACAGGCTTCTCAACAATAACTCTTGGGTTTTCCGAGCCCCAGATGCGACAATTTAGCTTATTGATGTAGCCACCGAGGTGGGCCTCATCAGTAATGATGATTTTTCGATGGAAGACTTTCACCATTTTTGTAGTGAATTTCAAGAATTTCAATGCGTTGTTGAAGTGTGTGTCGTGCCATTTTAAGTAATGGCGTAGTTTCTACTTGTAAAATGTCAAAAATAAAAGCTTCAAAAGTGACAGCTACCGAAGTACCGAGTGATTCAAAATAACACCTTAACCTCTTAAAATATGTGTATCCATCCACTGTTCAATTACCGTGATTTCGATAAGAAAAATCAAGGAAATAAAAATGTCCAATATATTGCACAATGACTGAAACTGACTCACTAAAACAATTTATTCAACACTAATCGGTTGGAGTTCGAAACTCACTGGTGCGGAGCCCCCCTATTGTATACAAGTTTTGTGAGAAGTATTGTGTAAAGAGTGTGTGGACTACTCATCTGAGCCTTACCAATATAGGTAACGTTGTTGGGGGGGGGGGGAGTCGGTTTAGGGTATCTCACTGTCGGTAACCGTCCTGACTAATTTACTTAATTTTCGTTGTTTTTATTGCTTTAGCAGTTGTTGTTATTATTGTTGCTGTTATTATTGTTGCTGTTATTATCGTTGTTGTTGTCGCTGTTGTTGCAATATGGCCATGAACCGTGGCCAACAATGTTTGGGGGGGTCACGAACTCCAGAACTTGGAATCCTTGCTCGTCCAGCATAATATTTGCATGCCTCATTTGAGGACAAGTTCCTCTTCATTTATTTATTTTATTGCGGCCTCATTCGCGTTATGAACTCAATGGTCTGTGGACATTATTTTCATAATTGCAGGGAACAATGGAGGAACAGAGTGAACAACCCCATTGTTGTTGTTTGCGCTCTTTATTACTCGCATTCCATTGATTTTCATGATTTTTCATAATAAACTTTTCGTATTGTAATATTTTTTTATTTTCATTTACGTTCATATGCCTTTCGTTTAATAAATGAACATTTCATCAGAAATATGGGTATGATACAAATTTACGTTTTGTGATGCGAAAAGAAATACATATAGTAAAATTTGGAATCCTTAGCACTAAGAGATACAGGGTGTTTGGGGCGTTTACTATTTCGTTGGTAAGATGCGATGCTGCTCAACCGGAAGACCTAGGAACACCTGAAGGCTCTGAAGGGAAAAGACAAATAATAAATTCAAAACAAACTCTAAGCCAAATGGGATAAGCTTACACATTTTGTGGCCTAATTTATCTTGAGTGGATCAATTGCCCAAAAATAACACAAAGCGACCAGCAATCGATCGATCGATTGGCAGGATCATATGACTTGAGCCATTTGTTGCCGGGTGTGGGTCTCATCTTTTGCACCGCTTTGTGTCCTTTGTCAGCGCTTTGTTGTGCAGCGCCAGGATTAGAACAAGTGCAAGGCGAGTAGAGCCTGCATTGCACAATGGCCGAGCATATGCAAAAACAAAGAACCTGCACGATCATGCGATAAAGGATTACGGCTTAGCCGCTCTGCACATGCTCACGGTTTCAGTTGTAGTCCAGTACGGACCAGAGCAGACCGGACCAGGCCGACAGTTAGTCTAGCGCGTAAACCTTGTCCCGAAACTACGCTCTCTGCTTTTTTTTTGTATCTCTTATTGTTGGTCACATTAGCCTTAACTATGGATTAGCCAAATGCTAATAGTCTTGGTTATATGAAAGCTACTTTGCTTAGGCCACATGTGTGCACCGTGTGCGTGTGTGTGGTATATGCGTGGTCTTGAGCCTGGCGAAGAACAATGCCGCCCTGGCTTTTATTGCGTACCGCCGGCCTTTCAGCGTTTGTTTTTTTTTTTATGTTGCCTTAGTCCATTGTTTGCTTTTAGCCAAAATGCTGAACAAAGGCACAGATAGGCGCCAGGGTTGCTTTCACGAGGCAGCAGCAAAACACATAGCAGATAGACCTCCTGTGTCAGTCAAGCACCTATAAATATTTCAATCGCCCAAAAATATGCGCAGCTTCCCAAAAAAAAATACGGACTTCCAACAAAAAAAAAAAGAAAGGCTAGTGAATGCTCCAGCGATTGCACAGCCGTATCGAGCCTGTCATTTGGTATTCATTGCATAGGATTTGGCCAGGCTGCAATCCTGCACTGCTAGCAATTCATAAAAATGTCAAAAGTTTTGGCTGCCAGCAATTTTTTTTGCTTTGCGCTTTTTAAACTACCGGATGCTGCTATGTCGGCCATTTTGCCTGCGGATGGACACACATAACGTTTGCTTTTCTCCTTTACTATATTTTTGGTTAGCTAGTACGGCTAGCTGTACTATGTTTCTAATCAGTGCAACTTCCGGTTGCCGCTCGTCAGTCAACATGTGTCCTATGTTGCTAGCTCCTCTCTCGTTTCCCGCGTCCCAATGTCCTGTCCATGTGCGTCGATATTTGTCAACAAGCGGAACTATAAATATGCATGCAATCATTGCCGTTGTATGTAGCCGGGAACTAGCCCCTAAAAAAGAACCCCAAGAACAGCAACAATAACAACAACAACGAGAACTAACAAAATGGAGGATTTTGAAATGCTTTAGACAGCAACTAAATAAAATTGTATTTTTTTGGTTGTGAAAGTGCACTTGAAATTTATACTCGGTAGTCCTAGTTAGGTAGTTAGATAGTAAAGCAGTTAGAGTTTATTTCAGTCAGTCTCTTTACGAAGCACATATTTAGAATACTAATAAGACTCTCTAAGCCTGAATTAATTCAGGCAGTCCTTTTCGACATGCTCAACTCTAAACTTTAGATATTTTATATATCCCAAAATACGTGATACAGTTCACTCTAATACAAATACAAAAGGATATTTATGTTCATGTATTCTACGGAAACTTTTTATATTTTTTGGGAGGAAGTAAGCAGTTGTTGTGGGCTGTAGCTAGATCTAAAACATTTAAAAACTGAAATTCTTATATTGCCATAAACATAGCATTTCTTAAATTACATTCAGCTGGAATTATCTTTAAAGGCATATTTCACTTTATGGAATTTTTAACGAAGCTATACTAAAGGACATGGCTCTGTGAAGTTGGCACCCCCATGTTCGCATTTTTCGTCGAAATGAACCTTGTTCGTTTGTCCAAGGTTAGCCCATGTTTGTCCAGGAATTTTTTTCGTTTGCCCACTTTTTGAAAAAAAGTTATGCTTAATCCAAAAAATTACTAGATTTTCTTACCAAAAACAGAGATTTTCCGAAATCAGGCAGTACAGTTAACTATTTGTTTGTCCAAGGTTAGTCCTCATTTGTCCAATATCCTTTTATCATTTGTCCTTCCTTAACCAACTTAAAAACTTCAATTTATTCAAAAAATTTATTCCGCAGAGTTTTGAGTTGTTTTGCCTTTACAAACGATCTTCTGCAGCACATGTCGTTGTATTGCCACCAAGTCCGTGAACTTTGACGGCAAAAAGCCACAAAATGCTGTGGTTCACGGCTTATAAATCCTGATAAAATATATTGTTTTTCTCTTAGGAAAATTTTTTTCGGAATGTCTGTTATCAATATTGTTTGCAAACTGCTTATTTCTAATACAACAGTTATGTCTATTTAATAAATTGCTTATTCTCTTCGAATTTTTAAAAAATTTAAGTTACAAAGAGGGCACACATTTTTTTTATTAAGCATCTCTGCTAAAAATGTAGTCATATATTGCTTGAGTTGGGCGCCAACCGTCTACTTCTATGACTGTCAAGACAATCTGCTGGTTGGGACTGCATTTAGGGCATGCGTCCCTTTTGACAGCACTTGGGAAACTGAAGAGTAATTTTTTCAACAACGTACACGTCGATTCGAAACAGTCCATGATATTTTTACTAATTTGAAAAAATCCACGAAGTATCTCAGCGCGTTTACGGTACAGAGCAGGATTGATGTCTCCGTTAGCATACTGCCTCACGAAGGAAAAGAGTAGCACTTGATCATTCGAATCATAAACTGCTTGAAGTTCGAATAATTGAAATATGCGTTAGTAAATATTTCCAAACAAGAATCGAACGAACATGTATTGTACAGCTGAACGCGATCATGCGACATTTTTACTAACTCACATTTGGAGCCATTACGTAAAATATCATCTTTGCATTTTAAATGAGGTTTATTATAAATCAATTCAATATCTGGACAATATTTTCCTCTACGAGTCACAATTTCCTTCGCAATCGATTTATTATGTGGAATATCAATGATTTCAATAATGGCTGGTTCGTGGGTTTTGTTGGCGGTTTCTGTGAGTGTAGATGATACAATATACCCGAATTCATCCTCCGATTCAATTTCATTTTACTCTGTCAAAGCATACACTGGAGACGAGATACTTTGTTCGTTGCCATAGATTTTTTCCCTTTGTTCCTCTGTGTGGCCATTATCTTCATCGCTTAGGGTATCCCCATGCTGAAGATTTTTTTTTTCCTCCCACAAACAGCCGAATTTTGACCATACCAATCTTCCTCGTACCCCAAAAAATCTTCTTCATCTAAAGGAATTTGACTTTTTCGTTTGGTTCTTTAGTTTTTTTCAGACTGCAACTTTAAATCCGCTTCGTCCCTCATACGTTTTTTTTTAGCAGGTTCCAATTTCGAAATACTTTCGATAGATCTCACATGGTTAACAACGAACTTGTTAACTCGAAGCGGCGTATAATTTGGTCCCAAATCCGAGTATTTCAAATCTTTGAAATAGGCCTCGCATCTAGCCGATGAAGCTGCTTTTCGAGCTTAAGGCAAATACTGTCTCATAACGTTCGTCCACAAAGGAAAATGTGTTCCTAGTTTCACTAAATGGGAAACGATTTCGGGACAATAAAAACCATTAAAGTTTTCGACACATTGGTCTTCCTTTTGAAAACTCTCTGATGTTTGTCCTCCATTTCCGTGTTCTTTAGCTTTCTCATGAATATTTTCTATGTAGATGACCAATTCTTCGTTCTGGATTTCATCTTCTAAATAATTGTATGTACGTTCGTCATAATCTTCATTTTCTTCATTTATTGTAAAAGTCTTTAATGCGTCAAGTAATAATGAATGTTTCTGATAGCAAATATCACCTTTCTGGCCACTGTCTTTGCTTGAGTAAATGCCAAACACGTAGCATTCAGAAGTGCCAGCGAATAATCGCAATCAATTCCTGAAGGAACCGGAATAAGTTGAAGTTTTTAAGTTGGTTAAGGATGGACAAATGATAAAAAGGATATTGGACAAATGAGGACTAACCTTGGACAAACAAATAGTTAACTCTAGTGCCTGATTTCGGAAAATCTCTATTTTTGGTAATAAATCTAGTAATTTTTTGGATTTCAGCATAACTTTTTTTCAAAAAGTGGGCAAACGAAAAAAATTCCTGGACAAACATGGGCTAACCTTGGACAAACGAACAAGGTTCATTTCGACAAAAAATTCGAACATGGGGGTGCCAACTTCACAGACCCAAAGGACATGCATATATAAAATAAAGTTTTTCAAAGTAAACAATTGGAGTTACTCGGCGAACTTATCACCTGCATTTACTTACTTAAAGATAAGACTATAGCACTGAATTTCGACAAGCATGTACTTCGGTTTGACTTAATTTATTTTAACAAATGAGTGCACGAAAATGTATGTTTTTCGGGAGCATATAGGGGGTTATACATTAATTTTTGATAAAGTACATTTTGATTAAATAATTATGGTCGTTTAATATGGGATTCCGAATTCATTATTTTAAACGAAAATATCTTAGAAAACATTTTTTTTTACTTTTGGCAGGCTATTTTGCAATCTCAAAATCTTGTTCTTGAACGAAGGAATTTTCATTCGGAGTCAGAAAAATTGATTTCTAAGACCTCCAAAAATCGATGTTTTTTGAGAAAAATCATCATATGCGTACAAATTTTGGTTTCCGTCAATTCCTCCTTTCACGAACAGAAACAGAATATAAGCGAAAAAAAATGTTGTTTGTAGATTTCAGAATAGGCATTTTTCAAGAGTACTGCATATCTGCAAGAAAAATGTTTTTAGGAATTTCTTATTAAAAAATTCAATTTATTACATTTTTATAAAACTTTAATTCGGCAGAATAAGAGAACATAAACACTTAAGCCTAGACGTTTTTTTAGCATAATTATATTAGTTTTTAGCTCTTTTTAGCAATTTTTTTTCAAATCTTGGTGTCTCTATTACCTTGTTCATTAACGAAACTGTTGAGCTACGGAGCTTTTTCAATAGCATTAAATATGTTTCGAATTTGCGAATTTTATAAAATAAATGCACCGAAATTTGCACTGTTTTTATGTTTATTTGCCTTCTTGGCAGCACTTTATAAATTGTCTTAAATATGGGCATTTCCCAGGTTGCGTACGTTACATTCATACGCATATTTTTTAATACCATCGGCGCTGTGAATGAGATATCTCCATACAACTTTCAGCAAAAAAAGGTCTTTGAGAGTTTTTTCAAATGATGGCCTTTACTTAATTATTTTTAGAAAAAAAGTTATTCGTGTCTAAAGTGCCGTGCGTACGTTACAAAAAACGGAAGTAGGTTTGGAGGTCAACGTGCATTTGTGCCATTTTCAGCGAATTTTGCGTAGTAACCAAAAAAATCAAATAACGAAAAAGAACGAAGAATAATTGTGAATTTCAAATTGGGTCAGTTGAAGACTGTATTTGATCAGGTTCATCTAAAATTGCAAAATTCATCGTTGCGCACGTTACGTTGCGTACGTTAAATTTTTTCCTGCTATGGAGTACGTTTTAGTCGGGCGGAGACGACTTTAAGATAGCGTGTTCAATCAAACAGCAATCAAATCCGGTTCATTGCTTAATTACTCAATAAAAAATTTTGACTGCCAACTTGATTATAAACAAATTTAAAAAAATAAATTTTGCACCAAAAACGTTTTTTTTTCACTTATCATTCCTATTGCGACTATATGATATAGTCTAGCGATTTTGATCAAATTTGGTACAATGCTTATGCACTGTAAAAAACGACCAAACGCCAAAGTTGGTGACGATAACTTCATAAACAAATGAAATACATTGAATTTTGCACCAAAAATATTTTTTTACCGATCGTTACTATGCACTACGGGTTTTTTGGCCACTTTTTTGGCATAAACCTTAAAGTATTGAGATAATTGCACCAAATTTTGTGCTTATGCATATTTTGAGCCCTCATGACGATCTAGAAAGTTTCGCCCAGTTCGGCCCAATATTTCTTATACATAGCTGCCATATAGTCGATCTGTCCGATTTGGACAAACTTTGTTTTTTTTTAAGCTATTGAGCTTATCCAAGCTTTTGCTTGGATCACTCTATAAAATCGATCTAGCTGCCTTGGACCTAATAATTTTTTTTCTGCTATGGTATGGTGGTAAAACTAAAAACTTTTTACGGATTTTTCGTTTGTTTATTAAGATATCGTATCCAAATTTTGCATTCGCCAATTTTTTTTAGTTCCCATACACTGTACCAAATTTGATCAAAATTGGTTGAGCATATCATATAGCCCCCATAGGACTGATCGGTCAAAAAAACGTGTTTAGTGCAAAATTCGTTTTTTTTTTTTTTGTTTGTTTATGAAGATACCGTAACCAAATTTGGCAATCAAACATTTTTTTTTTGAGTATTTAAGCAAAAAACCGAATTCGATTGCAGTATGATGGTACATATTATCTCAAATTCTTCCGAACCCAAATTTAACGTAGGCCCTTTTTTTTGAGAAATTTCTTGCCGATGCGTACGTTACATACTTTATGATACATAGTTTTTTTAAACTGCTGTACAAACACATCCTTTTTTTATATTCTTAAAGTGCACAACAAACTTGATTTACGAAGTTAGTTTGATAAAAAAAAAAATAATAATCCAAGCAGCTTAATTAAAAAAACCTTGTTTTCCGTTGCGTACATTACATGACATATGCCTAACTTTACTTAACAATATTTATTTTTTTGAATATTCATTTAAAGCTTTTTTTTTATTTATTAATAAATAATTAGATTGATTTTATGTTCCCAACAAAATAGATCACATATTATTTTTTTGGAACAAAAACCAAATTTTGAGGTTATTGTAGGTGATTATCTACTATTCAGAAATACATCACCGAAAATCTTAACTCTTTATATATTTTCAAGGTTGAATATATAGCCGATTATTCCATTAACAAATATATACAGTTTTTACAACTTTAAAGTTGTGCCCCTTGGTAACGATTTTCTGGGAAATGCCCATATGCACAATGTAGGCTGTGCCACAAACAATTGTTATAATACTTGTGATATAAAAATAACCGGCCAAGCGGACTCGAATAGCCGTGCGATAGGTAACGAAAAAACGAATGACTTAGTACAAACAAAAGTGCAACTAACTGTTATTTACTAGAGATGGTAAATACTAGGTATAAGACTTATGACTTAATTAATAGTTAGTTAGTGGATACAAGATATCGATGAGAAGCTTAAAATACTAAATACTAAAAACTATTAAATTCAGCAATTGTCAGCTGCTGCTCCGAACAGAAACAAAGTGAAATATTTTTGTCGTTTATTGGGGAATGATTTTTTAAATGTTTTCGTTTTTTTACTCTAATCTTTTTTCAACTACTTTTGAATAAAATGAAATGAATGCCCGATTTACGATTACTGCACATACACTCCTTAAACTTGAACAGAAGTATAAAGTATTCAGCATTTAACTCTATTTCTACTAAAATATAAAATTTAATTCAGAATAATTAGACTTGTCTCATATTAAAACAAACGAATTGATAACTTCTTGTCTTTTAAATCTACTATGAATATAATGACTATTATTTTGTTTATATTTGAACAGTTGCAAGCATTTTTAAGTTAATGTTTTTCAATTGAAAAAAATTTAATGAAATGAAATGACCGGAAGTTAAATCAAACAAACTCAATGAAAAAAAAAATGAAAAGAAAATATGGAAAAATCTATGAAAATATTTGTAAATGTAAATTGTAGGAAAGCAAGCAAAAATCAAATGCCAGGCACGTAACTAAACGAAATGTTGTTCACTTTTTGTTGTGATTTTTGAATTTGTTATTGTTGTTGTTGTTGTTGGGGTTTTTGCAAATAATTCAAATAAAATTTACACCTTCTGGCGTCTGCTTGGCCTTCATTGAACTTTCATATTGATAGAACCTTTGGTTTGACCAGGGACCGGCAAACGGAAATCCATTTTCAATTTTATTTTACAGCCACCACACACACATGGCTGCCGTAAGTTATAGCAAAAATATATAAATTGAGTTGCTAGCCACTGAAGTTGATTATGGTCGAGCTCCAATCTTCGCTTCAATGCATCTGAGCCAACAAATTTTCTCAATTCGGTTAAAAAATCAACACCAATGGTCAACACACATACTCGTAACTCGTAACGCTTGACTTCCGAACAATTTTCAACAAAGCATAAGCCAAAAGAATGACAAAGAAAAATAAATTTAAACTTTAGAAAGCTGAATTTCCTATGCTCTTATATTGTCACAATCCACTTGATTGATGTTAAAACAAGAACCAGATTTCTTCAAAAAAAAATTAACTTTTATTTCAAGAATGCGTTGAATGTTCCTAGATTGAATGTCCCTGTATTTGTATCCGTTTTTTTTTCAAGAGCATAGCAAGAGTATAAAAATAGGTGGAATATTTAAAAAAATCAAGACGATTTTGATAAATAAAAATTCAACATACAATTTTTTCGTTTACTTTTTGACTTACTTATATACCTTATGTGGAGATGTGGGAGGCCCTGAGTTCCATTTGCAATAATGACTAGTATGGACTCGAATACCGATTGGGCAATATCTGTTACTCAAAATAAACAACTAGAGCCCGGAGGCTACATATAAGGGTTGGGAACAGCAATTCAACCACAACACGGACACTTTAAAGAAATCCTTAAAATATTCCCCGAAATATGTAAGTAGTCTTTTGATAAGGCGGAAACCTCAGAGCTTAAGCTACCAACTCTCTTTAACTTTCAAAATATATTTTGCATTCCGTCAATATTGTTGAAATTATATCAAATGTAAGCTACATATGATCTGCATAAGCATAATGTGAGAATGTAACACAACAGAGTTGAGAGCTATCGATGTTAATTACTCTCTCACTCTGCTGTTAAGTTATTGCCAATTGTATATGAGTTCTTAATAAACCATCAACCGAACAACTAAAGCTGCGCTATTATTCCTGACAAGTATGATTATATTTTGGCATCTAAGACATCAACCTTTAGTCGAAGGCCTAAAATGATGCCAATAATAAGTATATCAAACAAAATATATTTGAGATGACTATCCTAGGCAGAGTGTACCAAATCTTTTGGATATACCAACTTCAGCGTAAAATACACTCAAGTAGTTTTTTTTTTTTTTCGGTACAAAATGAGTAAAGAGAAGCTTGCCATTTGATCAGAATGAATATGTGTGTTTTTTGAGGTACTCATACTTTTCCCGCCAGGCACAAGAAAACAGAATGCAGATCTATTGGCTTCCTGAGCATGAGTAAAGTACAGGGATTGTTTGGAGCGGAGCACTGAGCCCATAAATGATCCCCAGAACTCCGACCATTTGCAAGCTTTGCAAGTTTAGATAAACAAAAACTGTTCTATTGAGCATAAGAATTGCACTCAATTATGTCTAGCATAAGCTTTCGCTAATACCTTCATAGGTTGCACTTGAGACTCAAAAAATATGACTGAGCACTTCAGCTCCGGTCAGCAAACAATAAAGTTGATTTAATATTACGCGCAATTTCTTTTTATTATCGACCATGGGGGTGCAAAATAGTATCTCCTCGAAATAGGGATAAAGAATGAATCCGTTTCTTCGAGTGAAAGTAAATGCGTGGTATTGAGGGTAAGAACTTGATTCATCTTGTTAGTTCATCCAAGCTTACATATTGCATTTGCAACGCTCTCTTTTATAGGCAGTCACTGAGGTTGACTCATTAAATAAAGAAAATGTCGAAAGTATTTTATTTATTTTATAAATTAGAAATGGAAATTATGCATTGTGCGCACGACGCTGAGGCAGAAGTTCTTTGTGAAATGTTATTAACGAGATCTTGAAACCTCAAGCATTTAAATTAATTTGAGTTATTTATTACCAAATTCGTCATTACACTCGAATAGGTACAGAAACTTTATAGAGTTGGCCGTTTTTAAGTTCCTTTAATAATAATTTTTAATGATCAATCATTGAATTTTACGTGCATGAGTAATTCATATAAATTTTATCACATTTCCAAATTAAGCCTGAATTAAATATTTCTTGGGAAATAAAAATAAAATTTAAATTTCCCATCGCATCATGCCAATGACTTGTGCAAAAGTGTTGGGATGTCATAAGGCGGTCTCGTCCGTAAAACTTGTCCCTTATTGTAGGCGTGTCAGCGTGAGTGAGAGGTCAAAAGCTTTTGTGTTGAGAACGCCCTTTGGCATTGCTTTTCATTTAATTCTTTTATTTATTTATTTATACTTATATTTATAAAGTAGAAGTTAATTTCAAATTATAAAATGTTTGTAGCCAGAGCAACGTAGGCCTTTTTGTTTATCCTTCTAACAAGCAAAACATTAGTTATTTTTTATCGTTTATCATAATTTTTATTCATTTTTTGATAGAACAATATTTTTAAGTAATTTTTTGCGCATACAACAAAAACTAAGCACTACAAAAATTTTCGTCCGCTACAAAAGGAGAAAGTGAGCGTTCAGACAACATCACCTTATTATTCCACCATCATGAGCTGGGTAAAAATCAAGCGCACAAAGCTCTCTCCTTATTGCGCTCACTCGTAATGATTACTCCAATATGAGTATACTTAATGCAGATCTTCTAAAAACCGCCAAGAGATTAAGATTTTCAATTTTTTTTAATTGATCAGCTAATAAAATTAAGGGACAATGTTCCGTTTTGCAATGCTCTGATCTTCATTCGTTAAGCTCTAAATAAAGTGTATAAAAATGTAAAAGAGAATTTTATAAAAAGTTTAGAGATGTCTCAACTCCCGCCTGGCTGAGCATTTAAACATGAGCTATATATGCAATTTGTGAGCCAAGCTAATACGGTTCCATATATGTATTCATGCGTATGTGTGTGTGTGTGTGGAGCGAGAAATAAGCCCTGAGGCTCACATATCAGCGCACATTTAAACAAAATGGGCATCAATGTCCATGTCCATGTCCCATGTCCCATATACCATAAACCATATGCAAGCCGATATGTGCGCCTTGGGGTGCAGCTAGAACTTGGGGCTGCTTTAGGGTTGACATTAAGGCCGCATTACTCAATTTGCGAAAACAAAACAAAAAATATAAAAACAGGCAAACTCCATAAAAAGGTTTCCAGTTCCAAGCGCTGTCCTTGTCATAGCTTGAAAGGATCAAAAACAGGCGGCAGCTTTTACTTATCAAAGCGAGCTGGCCAAAATAATTTACGCCTAAAACTCCAAAGCGGATTTGCTCACTCACAGACACACACACATGCTTACACATATGCCCCATGATGTGAGTGTGTGCGTGTGTGTACCCGGGGCAGATTGTAAATTCTATTTGCTGCAATCTGATTGCTGTGACCAAACCAAATGAGATATGCAAAACCCGAGCCCAGCTCTTAAAAGTGACGCAGCTGTCGCAGGCTCTGCATCTCTGGAGAATTTGTATGTCTTTGAAAACAGCATAGTATATTACATCTTATTTTGTCTATTTGTTGGCGGAAGTGTCAGAACCACTTGAGAGACAATGCCTGGCGCCGGAATTCGTGTGAAAATCTCACAAAGTACTGACACATCTTTGTACTGACCAATTGAAACTCTTTGGCAGAGTGCGCCCTATCAGCTTACAGATAAGCCGTACTCTGCCCCGACAAGTGTCAAGAAGTGTTTGCGCAACAAAGAACTGTATATACCATCAATACATACATACATATCCACTGCACATCCCTGTGCACGCTCCTGTCCAAAGTGCCTCTGTCCATGTCCGTGTCGTTTGTCGCACTTATTAATTGCATTTCGATAATAATTTCATGCTTGTTAAGGTCGCTCTGCACCGACTCCTTTGCTAGTTATCCAATTTTCTAGCATATTAGTTTCACTTTGCGCCACTCGTCCAGCCCGTCCATACCGTCCACAAGTCCGACGTTTGTCGTTAAACAGTCGCTAATTAGACGCACATGTGTAACACGAAACCGCATTTAACAGAAGTTACAAGTATAGCAGTCGACCTATTACGCCCTTTCAGGGTGTTTTCCCATACCATACCCATAACATAATATACCAAGCCGTGCCGCGACGGCAACCATCCTATCCATCCCTTGCTGCCTTGCCTTTCCGGCGAAGCACTAAAACTGTCCCAATTGTAACAAAATTATACACTTGAACTTCTTAACTTTTGTGCGTGAGTGTATGCCCCATGTATCTTATAGAGCATATTTTGGTGGTTCCTTCGAGTTGACTGTGGGTTAAGCACCAGCCCGAGGTCCTTTCGTCCTTACCCTTTGTTTGGTCGCATTGTCAGAAGTTTACGTAATTTGCAAGTTGTTAAAAAATACAATTTTAGTTAGTTTTAGGCGGGGTAGAGGATTATTTTTAAAATACCTTTTTAGGTCTTATGTAAACGTATAGGTTTTTTTTCTAAATGAATGCAAAGTATTTACTATGACGTAATTATCCGTACTAAATTTATGAAATCTTGGAAAAAGACTTTGACTACGGGTTGCAACTGGATATTATTCAGCAAGGATTTCAACCTAAAATCTTTGGAAATTTTTATTATCTTCTATTTATAAGATTATTGCATTTAGTTTATCCATTAACACTGGAGAGACTTATGCTATTGTCAGTCATTTTAACTTTAATCAAATCTGAAGAAAGGGCTCGGTTTGTAATTACAACAGACAAATAATGGCATAACCCGTTGATTTAATGGCATCTTCACTAAAAAATAGCGAATTGATTTAGAAAGTGATTTACTGTCAAATGAGAGTCAGTTGCTTTGATACTACATTACTTCGCCTATATTCCAAAACATATCAACGATTTGATGCTCTGACATCAAAGGAACAGCATAAGGGATTGGAAAATGGTCATTGGTGAGTGGTCATTGGTCTTCATCGATTGAAACATTGTTCGGCAGCTGTGCCTAACAAATTGGTCACACGTGGCCACTTAGCACTTCAAATTATGCACGATACTCTACAGTTGTGCATAGTTCTTTACATCCATGTTAGTTCTATGGACTTTACCTTTGACAATCTATAGTAGACACCGCCAAATGAATACATCAATGCCACAAATCACCCAAATCGATGCAGTCAGGAGAATAAAAATGTGCAAAATTGCCCATAAAGATTGCAGCATGATGACAACGTGCCGTGACAAATGGCTAACCCAGCACAGACCCGAGCAGAAAAGTTTGTATTGTGCAACGGCAGACGACATATAATGCATTCCATTTTTTCACGCTCATGACAAGGAGCAGGATCCTTGTTGAAGCGATCACCGAGGGTGTGAGATAACACTACCCGCTGTGGCTAAACAACTGTGGTCGACCCCACAAGCCATCAACAGGAAGAATCGACGATTATGAGACCGCTGAGCTCGATAATGGCCAATGGCACGACGAATCAATTCTCGTCGTCGCCTCTGTTCCCAGTAGCCCACAAGCAAATCAAGGCAGACACTACTCCAACTGCCAAAGCCGCAGCCGCTTCCTCTGCCAATTGTCCAGAGTGTGAAATCGTACGAGCAACGCTTGGCTTTTTCAATTGCGAAATCTTTGCCAACCGTTTTCCAAATCTTTGTTTTTTCCTTCACAAATTAAGACTACCAGGCGAAAAATTGGAATTATCATGCCCAGAACACATGCCGAGTGCGCTACAGAGAGGCAGTGAGGCAGTTTAGGAGCGCGAGGGGGTATTAACAGGACAGAGGCAGGACGCAGCACAGGTTGCAGCAGCTGAACGGGAATATTAAGAAAGGAGCAGTTTTTTGTTTGGAAAATGCTTGAAAATTTGTGCATTTTGCTGTAATAATGTCATCTAATTGCTTGTGGGAATATCTACAAAGGAACTATGAAAACGTTTCGGTACCTTTCTAGGTAATTCCATTGTATCTTCTGTCAAGCGTAACGAATTCTGAATGCTCTATCAAAAGCCGTCACTTGCCCATTGTTGTTTGTGTCACAAGTTGTTCGTCCAAATATCCTACCTCTGTGGGCTATGTGTATGCGTAAAAGAATATCGTGTTAATGACTTGATTAATTTCGGAAATTTTGATAAAATTTTTTTGGGTTAACAAAATATGTGGAAATTGGTACGAAAAATTAGTCATGTATAATAAAGGGTGTTTTTTTAGAGTTACACTAGTTTAAATCATAATTATTATTATTATTAGCATCACAGCCCGGTGTGGGCCAAAGCTTCCTTCACAATCTTTCTCTATGCGTCCCTGTCCAACGCCTTTAGCTTGTAGTTCTGGACCCTCATTGAATTCAGATCCGCTTCTACTGGGTCGATCCAAAGCTTTTTTGGCCTGCCTCTAGCTCGGCATCATAGATCTCTGTATGTACAGTAAAAGCTTTTTTGTCGGTGCCTCGTCCACAAAATGGGCTTTGTTTGCGGCTTGAATACGGTAATTTACAGCGCATGACGAGTCATCAGTGCTTGTGAACGCAACGCCGAGATATTTAAACTGTTGTACAACTTGAAACTTATATTCTCCAATTTCTAAGAAACTTTCTCGAGGCGGGCGTTTTGATTTCACGAAGTATTTCGTTTTATCTTCATTGATTCTCATACCCATTTCTTTCACGTGTTTGTTTAGCTCCAGAAATGTTTCTTTTAGCTCTCTTTCGTTTGTTGCTAGCAGGGCCAGATCATCAGCATATGCACATACTTGGGTGGACTTGGCGAGTATGACTTTGAGGACGTCATGATTTTTTCGTACCCTGATTTTTGCTAAGGTGTTTTCCAGTGTAATGCAGACTAGCCTGACTAGTTTGGCTGGTATGCCAAGTTTTATAAGCGTGGTCGGTATTTTATGCCTGTCAAACGCTTGTTTGAAGTCGATGAAAAGGCAGTGTATATCGCGTCCAAACTCGGTGCATTTCTCAAACGCCTGACTGATGATAAAGCATTGGTCTATTGTTGACTTATTTTTGCGAAAACCACATCGATAGCTTCCAATTATTTCTTCTGAGTAAACCTCCATTCGTTCATATAGTACGTTTGTAAAAATTTTGTAGACCGTTGGGAGTAGCGATATACCACGGTAGTATTTGCAGTTTCGTTTATCACCTTCTTTGTGAATCGGTATTATAATACTGTTTTGCCAAGCTTCTGGTATTTTTTCTTGTAACCATATCGTTTCTATGAGTTCGTAGATTTGCCGATGTAATGCATCACCGCCGTATTTTACGAGCTCGGCAGGTATGTTATCTTCGCCGCTTTCCTTTCCATTTTTTAGCTTGTTTATAGATTCTTTAACGTCTTCGTACGAGGGCTCAGCTGGTTCTCTGCTGTAAAGCAGCGGTGGGCAAAACTACTAATGCAATTTTTTGTGCCTGTGTGCGTAAACAAAAAAGAGCTTTCGCAAAGACCAAGGTACAATGGGACAAATCTTTTTTTTTTTGGCATAGTTGACATTGAATTCGACAATATCATCGACTTTTATTTTATGCGGGACGTATATGTTATACTCTGCACATTGAGCAGAACGATTTCGCCTAAAAATTCGGATAAGGCCGTGTCGATCAAGGGCTTACCTACAAAAATAAATGACTTGCTCACATCATTACTTATTTCATATGACGCCAGCCAGACTCGCAAATTTCAATGACCAACAAAATCCAAATATACGCAGACTCCGTACTCTTTCGTGTTTTGACATGTGACTATGCTTTGCGTTCCATTGTAAAACTAGCTCACACGCACGAGACGAGCTTTTACGGCAAAAAGCTCTTTTCTCGTACGTGTGAAAGCTCTTTGGCACGCGTGCCGTCTAAGTGCCCACCGCTGCTGTAAAGTATTCTTCCGTGTACTCTGTTTAGATTTGTTGAGGATTATTTAGGACGTCCTCAAAGTAATCACGCCACCTGTGCAAAATCTGCTCCTCTTCATAGAGTGGCTCCCCCTCTTCATTAAGGCAAACGTTTAGTTGTGGTTGAAACGGTGTCATTTGTTTTTTAATTTCCCTGTAAAAGTTGCGGCTATTCGATTTTGCATTGACTTAAATTTTTTCAATTTTGACTTTCATAAAAAGTTTCTTTTTTCGTTTTATCAGTATTTTTGCTTCATGTCTGTAGTTTTCATATTCTTGAGGTCTTTGCCGAGTTCTGGTTTGTGTGGATTTGTGATAGGCTTTATTTTTCAGATCTACTAGCCTTTTGCATTCCTCGTCGTACCACTCTTCACTTCTTTTTGCAGGCGCTTTGCCAATTGATATTTGCGATGCAGCCGTGATTGCTTCAGAAATGTTCTTACACTTACAGTCGGGGTCAACAGATTGCGCTTGCCTGCTTAAATTTCACTCGAGATTTTGCTGGTAGTCACGCATTTTGTTTTCATCAGCGGGCATACTCTCTACGTTCCATTTGATTCTAACGTTTGGTGATTTTTTTTGCCATTGTTGATATTCTCTGCCTCAATTTGACCTTGACCAAGAAGTGATCAGAATCACAGTTTGCTCCTCTACAGATTTTGACATCAATAATTGACGACGCGTGGCGCTTATCTATGAGCACATGATCTATCTGGTTGCCAGACCGCCTTCCAGGTATTTTCCAGGTTTGCTTGTGAATGCTTTTATGCGGGAACATTGTGCTGCTATTCTTCATGTTGTTTTCGGCAGCAAAGCTTACGAGTCTTATGCCATTTTCACTGGTAATAGAGTGTAGCGAATGCTTGCCAGCTACTTTCTTCGTAAACTCTTCTTTGCCAATCTTGGCATTTAGGTCGCCAATAACTAATACTGCACTCTTTAGAAAGGATTTCGTAAAGGGTGTCTTTTTCTTCTTCGCTGTTGCTTTCGGTTGGACCATACACTGAAATTATAATAATTTTTTGAAATTTGCCTTTTAAAGCTATTACACATATTCAGTCATTAATAGGTTTGAAGTATATTACGCTTTTACGTAGACGATGGTTTACATAGAACCCGACACCGTTTGCACCAGACTTTTCGTTACCGCTGTAGTATATAGAGTATTTCTTCTTTTCTAGTTCGTCTTGCTTGTCTCATCTTATTTCTTGGAGCGCAACCAGATTCAGATTGTATCTGACAATTTCATCTACTATTTCGAACATTTTCCCTGCTTGTAGCATAGTTTTGACATTCCATGATCCAATATCCAAATCGTTGTCCTTTATACATAGCATGTTTCGTCTTCGTTGGTTTCCGTTCATGTTCCGAGGCAGGTTTGAAGGTTCCGTGACAATTAGTTTTGAGAAGCATAGGGTCGTCAACCCTAAGACTTCTGCCTGTATTTTAGCCTGCAGGCAGGTTTTAAATCATGATAAAACAAAGAAATATATTTTAAATATCAATGAAACGGCCTTTAGTGGATAGAACATTTTATGACATTAATGTTTAAATATGATTTCGACCATGTGGCCGCCTGGCGCATAAACGCGCAATCTGGAACACCAACGTTCACAATTTTGAATGTTGATTTCCAGGTGTTCAGTTGTCTCTGGTTTATTGACGTAGACAAGTGATAGTAATTTTCCGTGGATGTAATGGTGTTTCAACAAAAGCTTGTGGATTATCCTCACTCCAAATGCGACAATTCTGCTTATTTACGTACTCATTCAACTAAGAATGAGCTTCATCGGAGAACAAAATTTTGAATATGTTTGACGAACAGAACCATTACTTTTGTTTAAAAATTTCAACAATTTGCAAGCGTTGCTCTGGTGGAAGTCTATCCATAATGAAATGTCAAACCAAACTCAACAAAAAAAAACCATCAGCTGTTAAATGGGTTGTCAGATCAAGCAGTGTTGCCAACTCAAAGTTGTGAACCTCTAAAAAGAACACGCTGTAGTTTTAACAGGACTATTTTGATCAAAGTTAGTTACTTGCAGTATACACGTAGCTATTCCCCTGTAAAATAAAAATTTATCCTCGAAACTAAGCTAAAGCAGTAGACGGGTACCATTAGTTTAACCCTCAGGGGTACTATGCATAAAAAATGAACCATCCAAAAGTTTGAAATTCCCCAAGATACATTTTTATATTGTTTATTGTCACCAGAAAAATAAATTTCGAAATTTACATTGAATTAATATTATTATGATTTTTTCTGATTTTTCGTCAATCGCTTTAAGTGTTTTGCTTTTGTTTGTTTTGTTGCAGCGTTTCAGTGCTCGGTTATTGTACTGCAGTACAAAATACTTCAATGATGCAAAATCGGGGCCACGCACCATACCCACAAATACGAAAACTCGGCTTTAGACTTAGAACAAGGTCCCTAACGATCCCTGAAAGTTTCATCCATTAAGTATTCTTTTCCAGATGTGGACCAAAAGTGGACCAATTTTGATCAAACTTAATAAAAACGTTAAGTCTAAAACAAAAGCCAGCTGACATAAGTCACGATATTTTAAAAAATAAGAAAAATGTTCTAACATATATTCACTTACTCTCTTTGCTCTCGTTTTCAGAGAGACACGAATAATGGATTATGGATGTAGCCTATGTAGTTCCTCATATCATATTTCCTTTTCGTTTTTTATGCCGTCTAACGAAGTTCAGCTTAGAGTTGCCTGAGTATATTTTCAAGTGACACATAAGGTTCAGTTTCTTATTAGAAAAGATTTTGTGAAATAAATAGAAAAAAACTGATCCGAATTACTGGAAAAGCATTTGGATAAATAAAATGCTAAAATAAAAGAAACGATCGATTGAAAAAAAGTTTAAGGGCATAATCCTACCTAAAACTGGGTCGTGTGCCGTAACTTTATTATAGAGGAGAGTGATAATATATATATATATGTTCCTTTAACTCATATTTCCCAGTCATAAGTTTCAGGTCAAACAACTTGTAAGAAAGCAGGCAATTGTCGTCAGCATATGCTAGGTAGTTAAGATAGGTATTATTAATCTGCCATTGGATACCACGGTTTTCGCTTACACCATGCATTACCGACGTCCTCAATGACTAGCAAGAAAAGAATTGGCGATAGTATGCAACCCTGCCGCACTCCTCTCAACACATGAAAAGGCACCGACAATTTCCCCTTGTGGAGAAAGCGGCAGCTCGCGTCGTTATAGCTTTCCTTAATCAGAGAAACAAGTTTTTCTGGTATATCTCTTCTCCGCAGCGCAGCCCATATGCACTCTATCTTGACGCGTCAAACGCTTTTTCGAAGTCAATGAATAGAAGATGTAGTTTGGAATTATATTCCGCGCATTGTTCGATAATTATTCGAAGCGTGTTGATTTGGTCTGCACAGGAAGACCCACTGGGAAATCCCGCTTGGCAAGAGCTGATCGATGCCTCTTAGTGGTTTTTCAACCGATCCAGGATAACACGGGCGACGATCTTAGCGACTGCAGGAAGTAGAGGTGGGGTATTATCCATAGTGGCGCCACTCGATAGCTTGGACTTCGATAGTTGAAACTATCGATAGTGTCGATATTACTATTGGGCTATGAGAAAGGGAACATTTTTTAAACAAATACCATAGAGCAAGTAGGGCCTTTTTTAATATTTACACAAAGGATATTGTAAAAAGCAAGACAGAAACGTTATTAAAAGAGATTGTATTAAAATTACATACTAAAAATATGGCGTACATTAAAGTCGGGCGCAGACGACTTAGGGATACCCTGTACCACTGCTTACAATAAAATCGGGTATATAGCTAAACAACACCAAAACACTTTTGATTGCCAAATTAGGTTACGATACCTTCATAAACAACCAAAAACAGACGCATTTTGAACCAAAAATGTTTTTTTGACCGATTGTTCCTATGGGAGCACAGTGATGTAGTCAACCGATTTTGACCAAATTTGGTGCAATGCTTAGGTACTCTAAAAAACTTCTTAATGCCAAATTTTGGTTACGGTATCTTCACAAACAAACGAAACAAAACGAATTTTGTGCAAAAAACGTTTTTTTGACCGATATGCCCTATGGGAGCTATATGATATAGTCAACCGATTTTGATCTAATTTGGCACAGTGTTTGGAAACCATAAAAAACTTCCGAATTTGGTAACGATAACTTCATAAACAAACGAAACACAATACGGCATCGATTTTCTTTTTTCTTTCTGATGAATTTTCATAGAAATTCGATTAACTCAAATAATTTTGCATAGTCCCCATCGGACTATGCCGCTTCAAGTATTTATCCATAACTTCTTAATGAACAACCACACCACCAATCTAAATTTATAACAATTGTTAGTTTAAATTTTTTATTTATTCTATTATATAAATATTATTCCTACCTTTGCAAAAACGCGCGCTATTTCCTCTGGCTTCACTGAAAGTACACTATCAATATTCTGAAAAAACAATCGATAGTATCCGAAAAATAAAACTATCGATAATATCGATAGTGCCATCGATAGTATCCTACCTCTAGCAGGAAGAACACAAATACCTCTCCAGTTATTACAATCTTTGAGGTCACCTTTCTTCGCCAGCTTCACGATTATACCTTCCTTCCACTTAGACTCTTGATCCAACATACATAGATGTGTCATCTGTCACGCTTGGTGGTGTAGTCTTAATCCAAGAGTTTATTGCGATTGACTCACTGGTGAAGGGGTATGCGTCGTTTGATGGATCCAGAACACAATTAAGCACCGTCGAGAAATACTCTCTCCAACGGTTCAACTGCTCATCTTCGGAGATTAAAAGATTGCCATGAGTATCTTTGACAGGGTGTTCAATGCTCATGCTTTTATCGACTATCTTCTTTGTTACTTTAAACAGAGTACGGGAATCAGTGAGTGATAATAACAATCAATAATTTCAATTTTACCAAAAATAATAGTTAAGCAATAAGGTGGCACCGTAATGGATGTAGCGCCGGTTAATCGAATAAGTCCCTAGACCTCAATCGAACTGAATATCACTGACGTGAACTTTTGGTCAAATATTCCTATAGAAACTTGACAAGTCAAAAAGAAAGCAAAACTAACAAATAACCTAATTCTTGGAGGATAATGAAGTTATATGGAAGCCATGCTAGTTCGGATAAAAAAATATAATACTCGGCGTTGCTCTTGCTTTTGCTGCCTTCTGACTAGCAACAACAATAATAAGAACAACTTTAACAACAACATATGTATATACAATTTTTGATAAACATATGTATAAACATCAAGAATATTTGTTCCCTTGGATACGACACGTTTGTAGCAAGGAAAGGAGTTACCTAAAAAAAAGTTTGAGACATCATAACGAATTCTGGATCTATGCATATGAGCCCCAAGTATCCAAATCCAATAAAATTTATTTGCTATCGAGACACTTTATAGCAAATGATTGCATCTTTCTTAAGAAAACTACCATAGATCATTGGATCATTGGAATATTGATTCTCTTTCAACACGGTAATGATAGCTCCCACGCATGGACTCATCCTGATTGTTTCCGACAATTAACAAACAAACAATAATCCGTGATCAACGTTTTTCGCTGTTAAAGAATTCAAAACGCTCATCTGAGAGGTACAGAAATCGGGATAACAAAAGGGCTGCAAAAATTGGTTTACATTATGGAGGCTATTTTCAAAAACAAAGAAAAATTCGTATGATCCATATAGTATATATGTAGTAGGTATATAAACTTATATTTAGCAGCCCGGTACCAAGCCGAGTTAAGTTTTAAGAAATGTGGTACATATTATAAAGTAGTCAAAATTACTGCAGTCTATTTTTTTATGACGCCTGTGCATATTTAATAGAATGATCCTCAAACATAAATTTTTTGTAATTTTTGCAAAATAACTGTCTCATTCTGTATTTTTGGGTTTCCCATTTTTTTTTTAACAGATACTTGTACTGGGTTGCTTCTCATTTATCCTATCTCTTTTATGACTAAATAATCCAGAAGTCGATGCAATTTCAAGCTAAACGCCTATTTGACTGAACTATGAGGACTAAGCTGTCATAGTTAAGGAAAAGAAAAACAATAATTACAGAAGTGCAAGCAAACACGTCTTTTCAGAACTTTCTTTAAACTAATGGGACGATTACGATGCCCTATATTTCCTTTAATTTGAGGTCGGGAAACCGGCAAGAGTGGTATTCTAAAAATATCAAAAAAATTAATTATATTTTAGTCAAGATCTTCCTTGTTTTCTTTTTTAACTCTATGTGAGTGCAGTTTATATGAGAGGAAATCAAAAAATTGATAAAATTTTACTCAAATCATTTAAAGATTTAATACGATTTTAAACAGTAAAATGTAAGTTTGTGCACTCAGGTGAGTTAAAGCCGTTCTACATTAATCAACAAACTTGATCTGACTGCAGAATTTTGGTAAACTTTCGATGCCCCAGCTTTTATAGTCTCCGATATTCCTTTGTTTGCACTAGCAGAAGAGTACCTGGACATGGCTATATTAAAATTGACAGACCAAGAATGTCTTATACTTCATAGAGTCGCAGATGCCTACTTCTCCTCCTTATATACATTTGCGTTAAACTTAAATTAAAGTATCTTAAAGTTTAATAATGAGTACATGTGCTATTAAAGTATTTAGTATTTTGCATATTTATTTTTTTCTCGTACTTATAAAACCCATTGGCAAATGTAGCCATTTTGTGCTGCTCCAACTAATTCGCCTGAGTGGACACTTTTGCCTAAAAGTGGTTGCCCAAAGCGTCATCCGGCATCCATTCACCATTTTCTGCTGTTGCTGCTGCTGGTGGAGTATGTATTTGTGTCGTTTGGTGCAGCGTTTAAGTATCACTTGATTGTCAACAAGCAACGTGTTGGAGCAGTCCAACCCCTACACAGATGCACACTAACACACATGCCCTTTAGACAAGCCCCAACCCCCTCAATTACATCGCGCATGGCTAAAACTAAGCGCATTGTGCAAAGTGCTCTTGTTGCCCCACTTGCTCCCGATCCCCTCCAGCTACAGCTTGCAGTTTTTGTTGTTGTTGTTGTTGTTGTTGAAACTAATATTGTTGGCATAAAATGGCGCTCGGGCAATGTGAGCAATTTCTTTTAATACGCTTTAAAAGGGGCTTCATTCATTTTAAAATGTGTTATGAAAAATTAGCTAAAAACTGAGATCAACTAGCGCCAAAATTTTAACTGAGTCGCTTTGTGTCTACCACATGGGGGTCAACTAATGAAAATATACCCAATAAGTCCGTCAAATAAACAAATTTTATCTCTAGCTTTGCCTCAATTTTTTATAAAGTATTATAAGCGAAATTCTCCATCGTTTTTGTTCCAAAATGTAAATATTTTTTTTATATTTCTTAAGATTGTCTAGCATATTGGAACAACTCTTAATCATGAGGTCCTGGAATAATGGGTTGAAAGTCTTTTGCGAGCTCTAAAATACACACACTTCGAAGTGAAGAACCCCCCAAGACCAAATCCTAGATCCCCTCCTGCCAATAATGTTTCCCGGTCATCGATTGGTTCAAGGTAATCGAAACATCATCAAATACTCCTTTATAAATGTGTTGTGAATTATTTAACTTTAGTTCAATTTGAAATTAACAGAAAAGAATAGTTGAAGTTATCGAGCATAATATTTGTGTTGGCCTGCGTGCTATTAACTCGCCAGCTATCGATAAGTCATTGTTGTTGTTTTATCGGTGTCGCAGTGGCCGTCTTATCGATTGTTACATCAAAATGTAGCATCGTCTTAATAAATATTATACCTTTCGATTTTTTCAACTTGGATTCGGATTTAAGGCGTGTGACTTCTTGGGTTAAATTTCTGTATCTCGAAATCTCATATCGATAAACAAAGAAAAAATTAATGTCGGAATAGGTGCTAATGTGGCTTCTTAGATAGACCGATCTAGAGCATTAACTCGTCGTTCAGTACTCATTGGGGGCACTCCGTTGAAATTCTATGATGTCTGTGGTGCGATATAAGCAACAAAACCCCAACAACTTCATCTCTGCTTGGCTATTGGAATACGTTTTTTTCTCCTGAATATGGAATTTTCAAAGTTTTGTTATATTTTTGTTTATTTTTTATTTTTAATGGCGTTTATTTAATTGTTGCAACATTTATTTGACGTAGACTTTGTTGTTACGGCAGAGTATTTGTTGGTAAGTTGTCTGTCCATTGGCATATACATACGTCTGCATTTAGATTTGAGTGTGTCATTTATCCAATGTGTTTCCGCCAAAGTGCTTCCACTTTGTGTCATTTAATCCCAACCGGGGCGTACAGTCAACCGCGTGTATCTTTTTTTCTCCTTTCTTTTGTAGTGCCCATTAGTTTATTTTATTTGCATGCAAGTCGATAAACTTTTCTTACATGTGAAAAAAAAGGTATAATAAAAAAAGTTTGTAACAGCAAAAAGTTTTCACATATTCCACGTTCCGCACAAGAAGCAAAGAGAATGCGGTTTCTGTTTTGGCTTTTGCCAGGGGACTTCAAAAATATTTCGAAAACTCTGCGTGCCCAGGCACTAATGTCTAGTCTCAGTCTAAGAGTCAACCGGCCAAGCGGCGGAGTGCGTCCAGCTTGGCAATTATAATAATAATAAAAGATATTTTTATTTCTTGTATATACCTCTATTCAAAAAAAAAATATATATATATGTATATGTACTGATATTGTTTGCTCAACAATGCTGCAACTATTGGGCGTTGATTATGTTTCACTTTGCGTTTCCGCGCCGCGTGAGCACGCTGACAGCCCTCTGCTGTTGTTCTAGCCCCTGGTTGGACGTTTATAACTTGATTCCCATTCAGATTCACACCTTTTGTGTCCAACCGTGCTCTGACAATGAGCATACCTCTTGCTGTGTGTGCCCCTCTTCTGTCGCCAGCTTTGACTCCTGGAGATACATTCATAATACACTCGTTCATATATTGCAGCCGTTGCCACGATCCCAACTAATCCGAGCGCGCATGCTTTGGCCTGATTTTGGTCACTTCCGCGGTCAGAAGAAGGCCCGGCCAATCATGCGCACCCAGGCACCTACTAAGCAGGGGTTTTACCAGAGCGGGGTTCACTGGCTGACTGTTTGGTCAAGCGGTCAATTGAGTACAGTATTAGCTCAGTTTAGAACTAGTTAGGGTTGGCCAACTAAGTAGCTGCCTTTGAAACTATTATTATGGCGTTATTAAAAGCACAAGGTTTGAGTTTTGATTCTACTCGTACTCCGTCAGTTATTTACTATTTACACGATTATCCAAAATTGCTTTTAGTAGACTAAAATTTAAGAGTAAACAAGCTATACCCAAGCAATTCCTATTAATGTTCATACAGGATAACAAGTTAACGGGAACGGAATATCATTAAAATGGGATAAGGCTATTTATTATTTCGATTTACGTCATTTATGTAATAGAAAGAAGGAGAATCATCTTACCACCTTAGAGTGTTTGCCTATTCCAACATTAAGTCTTCTACTCTACCAGATGAATTCCCAACTGTTTTAGACTTGCTACTTTATCAGTTTTTACTTTACTGGTACTTCGGCTATCCTTTGTGACACTAATCACAGTGAATGCCATACAAACTGGCTTCATAGATCCTTGCCAAATCTAAAATTAAAAAAAAAAAAACAGCTGCTGAGCTATCAATAACTCTAGTGAAACTGCAGCATTCTCTATAAGATGGTCTAGTTTTAGATCATGATAAGAACCAGCCACTTGAGACTGATGCGTTAAAAACGGCACCCAAAAAAATAAATGCGATAAAAGGAAGGAAAGGGAAAACAAAATACTGAAGTTCCAATTACAGCGTATTACCCAATTCAAACATTTGGCAGTGTCCGCTTGCAACTCGTGTTGTTGTTGTTGTTGGGATTGCCTGGTTGCCGCCTTGTGTCAAAACAACGCAACAGTCGCTCCAGAGACAGGGACACAGACGGACATAAGATCTAGAGTCTCAATCCAACTGCTTCCAGTTAAAAAAAAGAGCATATTGATTAAGTAATAAGCTGCAACAACAAACACAACAACAACAACATCCACAAAACACACACACAACATAATGGGTTCTTGGGTTTCCTCTAGGTAGTACGTACTTGTATAATACTATTTAGGGTTTCGGTTTCATCTCATTTTTTTCTTATGTGTGCGTGCGTGTGTGTGTGTTTGGTAGCTGTTAGATAATTGTATTGGTGTTAGTTCTGGGGTCCTGTCCGATGTCAGGCTGTTAATTTCGAATTAGTCAAAGAGCTGTTCCTGCTGCCACTTTTGCACTTGTTGTTGTTGTTGTTGTTCTTCTTGTTTTTTTTTTTCTCTCTTGACAATTCAATTTTTCAATAAGTATTTCTGAAGTGCTTCGCATTAATTTCAATTTTTAGCCTTCAACCGGCAGAGGAGCAACCAAGTATCGGTTAATTGGAATTATGTAGTACTGCTGTTTTTTTTTCTGTTTTGGCATAAATCAGTGCAGTTGTCAAGTACCGGCGACCCAAAGGCGCCAGGTCAAAAGAGACGCAACTGCGGGAATTTAAAATCTTGGAAATTTGCTTATTTTCATTACAAAACTAAATAATTGATCCACACATCCGGCAATCTATTTCAATAGTTAGTGTTGATTAATTTTGAAATATCCCAAGCATCATGAACCAAGCTTTGACATTTGGTAAATAAACACTTTTGACAGTCCTGGATGCCCAAAAATAGAAGGGAGAGCTTTGCCATTTCCACTTGGGTTCTCTATGATTTAAAGCGAAGTGCAGAGGTACGAAAAAGTTATTCCTTAAGATGGCAACGCTCGTCGCATGTCGCCAAACCCGTTCAAACCTTCCTGGAGACACTCAAATGGGAAGTCCTATCCCACCCGCCATACACCGTTCAATTATTACTTGTTCCGTCTGGCTGATTAGTAATTCTTCTCTAAGAAGACATCCAAAAATAGGTTGATTCGTTGAAAGCCTCAAACGATTAACACTATTTTTTCACAATAAAGTTACACTAACATAAGAATTCAGCGTGAGCATAGTTGTTGATATATACATTCTTTACCACAATATCTTTAACCACTTTTGACACTTGCCAATACTGGGAGCGTTTTTGTGACTATGAATGTCATTAATATAATCATGGCAAGATTTAGCATGTGCTTAACCAAGTGCCTTAGTCAATAAGGTCAGCGATCAATTTTTTAAAGAGTCCTGACAGCATTTCTTATTACTAGTTTATTTATGTACGATTTAGTTACCCTCCTTAATAGATAGTTCTAGTGTAAAGTCAGAATTCCCTTCTCTTTCATAATCGAATCTGAATGCACGTCATTTTATATTTTAATAATATTTTAAAGTTTAATAAATTGTGTTGAATTTAATGCAAATAATTAAAAATTGTTTGTTGAGCAATATTTACCTATAAAATAAATCAATTTTTTTCGTCGTATAAACAAGAAATATGCATTCTATTAGATATTATAAAAGTATTATAATTTTTGACTTCTTTTGATTTTTTTTTCATAAAATTAAAAAAAAAAAACAGTAAAATATTTTAGTTTTATTTTTTTTTAACATTGTTCCACCAAATCATATTCATACCAAATAACGAACGTATAAAGACACGTGTCAAAAATAAGAAAATTTCATATATTTTTTTTAAGAAAATGGGTTGGTTAAAAAATAATAAAATCATTTTTTTAAAAGAACCCTATTGCCAACTAAGATTAAAAAAAATTGGTTCAAAAATATTCAGTATTTTAGTGACAATTAAATAAAAAAGAAAACATTTTTTAAATTACGCCGCAACGCGTTGCATCGTTAGTTTGCTAAAATCGCTGGGGGCAGTTTCCAGTACCTTATCCAGCTGGACCCTTTAATTGCTAAATTAAAAGGATATAAGAAACTGATCATTTCTTTTTCGTCCTATTTTGCTTTAACAAAAAAAAAGTTGTTCGCAATTAGTATTTTGTCCCAGAATATTGGACGATTTTGAAATTTTTTTTTAATGAAATTTCCGAGAAAAAATTTTCACGAGAATTATACGTTGAACTTGGAGCCGTGCGGGCTGTGGGTGACCATGCTTGACGAACAATCAAAAAGTTGTATCTATGGTTAGGAAAAATGCTATGATGCGTCACCATTAGCAAATTCGACTGTAACAAAAGAGAGGCAGATGAGATGAGACATGAGTTGCACTCGTTCCCATACTCGTGTACAGACCTTATCATTCATATGCACATTAACATTCACACTCACTTACGCACTCTAAGCCAGGACCTTAGAGCGAGATGCTCTACAAACAGCAGCAGAAACAACAACAACACAACAACAAAGTTTCGTGTAAGAGAGGTACAGAGTGCTTGGCAGGGGACAGGGGTGTATGCTATTTTTGTTGTCAACGACGTGGAAAATGTTACGCTACAATTTAATTGAAAGGATAATCAGGCGGCGCACTCACATACAGCGTCGAAGAGCTCCGAGCTTTATGTGAGTAGCGTTGGCTTTGAAAAAAGGATACAAAAGAGAGTGCTAAATGTGCGCGCAAAGAGCTGGAATGAAGCAAAGGACGAAAGAATAAATGCTTGAATAAAAGAAATAACTGTGACTGTGACTGCTGCGAGTGCGACATCAGCTTTTGTTGTCCCTTGAAGTGTCCTTTTTGATGACGTTCTGGGGTTGCTTTGGTAGACCTCGCTTGTGGCCGGGTACGTAAGCCCACAACGGTGGCCGGCTTTGCTTCCGATCGGCTGGGGCGGCAGCAGGACATTTGCCGGGCATTTGTTTATGGGGAGCACCCGTAGAGCAGGGCGTGCGAAGGGCAACAAACAGCAGCGCAGCAACAAGCATTAAAGGGGTGTAAGGATAAAAAAGTAGCACTACAAGCAAATAAAAGGCTGCCCCGTTGACTGACTGAGTGACGCCGATTGGCAAATGAAACTAAAATAAAATTAAATACATTGCAACTTGCAAATTCATCTGCACACAATCAAAAGGATTCACGCTGCGAGAACAAAAAAAAAAAAAACCAAATGAAATGAAATGTAATTTTAATCGAATTCATTTCGCTCTTGTTGCCCCTTTGCATAGTTTTTGATTTTCAATGAAGCACTTCTGCCGCCTCCCCGCACCCGTCCCTGTCCCATTCCCCTAGCCTTGTCACAGTTCCTGTTACTATTCCACACACACATACATACCCATCTCACTGCTTTGTTTACGCTACGGCTGACTGCCTCGGCTAACCTTATTAGAGCGTCGAGAATCCACAGTGCACCTCTTTGGCTTGATTTGTGTTATGCCAACAACGGCGCCGCTGGCCGTGCACAGCGGGCACACTCATCGTCATCGGACGCGCCAAAAGTTGCAAGCCGGCACAGAATGCTTTCATGCAATCAATGCAATTAACTCTGCATCTCCGTAGAACTGAGTGACTTTCTGTCCACTGACAAATCTCCTCCAACAATATGGGCGCAATTAAAACAAAGGCAAAAAAAATGCAAATCAAATTTATAACACGAAATAAAAAAATACACTTGACGCTAATTAACATTGTTAATAGCAAAAAAAAAAAACAAAAAGGACGAACAGCAAACAGGATGAACCTTTTTTTTTTTTTTGGACAAAACTCAAATGGTTGTGGCAGGAAAAGAGTTGATTCAGTTGAGTTGTCTGTCAAAGGCGCTACACTTGGATATGTTTTGTATGCAGTATTTTGTTGGAAAACAAATATTAACGAAAGGCTAAGTAGAGGTGATGAGGTCTATGAGTTAAAAAGGTAATAACTCCTCCAGAGTTCTGCAGATTTACTCATAAAACTATAATATGGAAAAAGCATATAAAAATATCATATTTTGCAGTACTAAAGTAGTCTCCAATTTGAAAATGTAAGTATATTTTTGATGCAGTCTGACATTTCTTCCTCTAAGTTCCGATAATTTTGGCAATAACACGTATCGACAATAAGTTCATATGGCTTTTTTAATTCGGCCTAAATGATGGTACATACCAAATTTGGTGACCATATTAGATGATGAATAACAATAATTACATATAGTCAAATTTTATATCAGGAGGTTAAAATTGATTTTAAACTTGAAAACCGCAACTGATAGAAAAGACAGTTTGAACCAGGAACTAACTGATATCTGGTCATAAATAGCCAGATTATGTGCAAAAACAAAATAGTCGTGGAAAATATGGTATCCAAGTCAAACACTTGTAGGAACTTCAAAATAAAGAAAATATATGCATTATTTGCAAATATATTAAAATGGCAAGAATAAAAGACCTAACATTTCTAAGATTAAAAATTCATCACTTTTGAGGTACTACATTTTAAAATTTATAATAAATTAAAAAATTTCATATGATTTTATGTTATTATTGATTAGACTGGGATGAGTCATTTTTTATAAATTCTTACGATTTATTTTCAAATCTTTTTCAAAGAGACAGGTACACCCATCCGTCATAGAGCACCAGTGTAAGACACATATGGGCATTTCCCAGGTTCGTACGCATATTTTTTCATACCATCGGCGCTGTGAATGAGGTATATCCATACAACTTTCAGCAAAAAAAGGTCTTTGAGAGTTTTTTCAAATGACGTTTAAGCCCTTACTTAACTATTTTTAGAAAAAAAGTTATTCGTGTCTAAAGTGCCGTTGCGTACGTTACAAAAAACGGAAGTAATTTTGGAGGTAAACGTGCATTTGTGCCATTTTCAGCGAATTTTGCGTAGTAACCAAAAAAATCAAATTACGAAAAAGAAAGAAGAATAATTGAGAATTTCAAATTGGGTCAGTTGAAGACTATATGTGTTCAGGTTCATCCAAAATTGAAAAAGCGATCGTTGCGCACGTTACGTTGCGGACGTTACCTTTTTTTTCAGCTATAAAACAAAGATGGAGTACGTTTAAGTCGCGCGGACACGACTTTAAGATAACGTGTACAATCACATTTCAATCAAATCCGGTTCATTGCTTAATTTCTCAAAAAAAAAATTTGGGTTGCCAACTTCGTAAGGATATCTTCATAAACAAAATCAAAAAAATAAATTTAGGCCTTTTTTTTGAGGAATATTATGCCGTTGCGTACGTTACATACTTTACAATGCATATTTTTTTTAAACTGCTGTAAAAACACATACTTTTTTTTATTTTCTTCAAGTGCACAACAAACTAGACTTACGAAGCTAGTTCGATAAAAAAAAAAAATAATAATCCAAGCAGCTAAATTAAAAAAACCTTGTTTTGAATATTCATTTAAAGCTTTTTTTATATACAGCAATAAAAAATTAGATTGATTTTATGTTCCGTTTTATGATTATCTAAAAAATTTCCTTTTTTTTTTTGAAAACAAAAACAAAATTTTGAGGTTATTTTAGGTGATTACCTATCATTCATAAATACATCACCGAAAATCTTAACTCTTTACAATATATATTATTCCATTAGCAAATACATATAACTTTTACAGCTTTAAAGTTGTGCCCCTTGGTAACGATTTTCTGGGAAATGCCCATATATATGTACATTATAATTTGACATCGTGAATTATAAGCTATGACTCTATAAATGGTATTTATGGCAACCGTAGTATAAATATTAGTGTGAATATGTATATAATATATCAAATTCCCTCCACCCTCTGGCTCTAGAGGATGCGTGGAAGATCAAAACAGACAAAATTTGCTTGAATCACATTTAATCTATTCAGTAGATCTTGACGAATGTTCCACGCTAGAACATTTTGGCATAACAACTAATATCCCCTAATGTATATGAGCCATATAATATGACGGTCCTTATGGCGGTCCATATTATTGAAAAGTGTTTGGACGTTTTGGAACTCTGTGATATTTGAGTTGAGCGGGTTTAAAGGATCGGCCCTAAAGCTTTTTTGAGGTTTCTGTCAAATTTTTGCACACCTTATTTTGACCCTTTTATTAATCCTATTTTTTTTTTTCAACATATGTTCACTCTAATATTTCGTATTTTTATTGACTTCCCGATCCGCTCTTTTGGTTTATTTGTTTTTGTAGCGGGGGTTTGTGCCGCCCTCCTTTTATTTGTGTTACACAAAAAAAATAAAAGGGAGCACATTTATACACCACATAGCCAATTTTCTTGTCATTGTTTTGACTTTTACACCTTCGTACTTGGGTATTTACCTGTTTGACTGAACTTTTTGACGCGTGTAATTTTAACAACGTCGGCAAGTGCGTCTCATTGTTTGGCCATGTAAAATAATATTTTTTTGTCGCTGCCACTTTTTTATTTATCTTTTTTTTGTTTCTTTTTTTGTTTGTTTGCAACAATTGCTCGACAGTCTAATGAAGGACAAACTCGGTGTGGCTTGGAGGGGTTGTTGGGATTGAAGCGCTGGTTTTTGGCAAGGCTTGAAAGGGTTTGTTGTCAGTCGAAACCTTAAAACAACAGAATTTAGCCATGGTTCGTTGGGGGTAAGCACCTTGATTGCCATGAATGGGGTGCACACTAAGACTAACAAGCGATCATTTAATGCTTTGTTTGTTCTCTCTATTGCCTAAAATGTGAATCGCAGACCTCCCAAAGTTACCCAAAGTAAAATCAGGCTGACTTGGCCCTATGCTCCACTAGGAGAGAAGGACGACAGTATTACTAAAGTCGATATAGACATGGCCGTCTAGTAAATGTATAAGTATATAATTTAGCTAATTTCTAATTTCTTCTATATCGGATATTAATTTATTGCTCCCATAGAGGAATTATATTGCGTTTTGAAAAAAGCAAAAGTTTTAAGACCATAATTCATTTGTTGGTTAAGACATATAACAAAACCAAATTTGAAAGTTTTTTAAAGAACACGGGAACTGTACCAAATTTTATTGAAAGGGGACCATTAGTAGAGTAATTATTCTAAAATTGTAAAATATTTTTAATTATTTTATGTCGAAATATATATTTGAGCGAGTTTTGTTCGAATCGGACCACTAAATCATAAAGCTGCCATATAAGCCGTAATTGGACTTGACCATATCTCAGACATTTTGGACAATTTTGAATATTTAAGGGAGATATCTATGTATATGTACAAATGTGCTAAGTTTGGTCCGAAACATATAATATAGACTTTATAGTTCCTGCCACGCCTCCTTTCGCCTGTTACATACATTTGCACGAACTTAGAACAAACCTTTGTAACTTTGGTACAGGCAAGATATATACCTTATTCATTTTAGAAAGAAATATTAGACCGAATCCAGTCGAATCCCAAAAGTTGTACTCTGCGAAAGACAAATGGTATATAGCATAACTTTGGACTAAAAGAAATGAAATAGTGGAAAATTTACTTCCCTATATTCAAAAACTTTAATGAAGTTATTCAAAAATTTTTTACCAAATTTTAATTTTGAAATGAAAAAAAAGATTACCCATGCAGTGTTTTGTATCTATTTTAATGCAACCCCACTTTAAATACATATATACATTTCATACTCATTTAATAATTATTATAATCTTTGCTATGTATCTTTGAAAATTAGAATCATACCTATATTAGAAATTGTTTTCACGAGCCGTCGTCTAGAGACAGTGATTACTTTAATTTAATATCGATACATTTATTTAACCATGTACTTATGTACCTTACCTGCTTGTTAAAAATAAATCTTAAAGAAAAAAATATTTTTTTTCGCTTTTTAAGAAGGATAAATTCGTTTTTCTTCGGCTAAGCAATTATGTCAAAACAAATTTATCACACAGGGTGGCTGATGAAAGGCGTTACCAAAAAAAAATGTAATAACTTTTTTTTCCATTTATCTAATCTGTTTCACTTTTTTTTTTTTTTATGAAAATGGATAATAATAATGGGACACTGCGACAAGAATTTGGATTGTCCGGCGTTATCACGCACTAGAGTCCGTAAAATTGGTACAAAGAGAATATAGGCGCACGTTTGGCGGCACTCTTCCGACAAGGAGGCAGACTTCGATCTAAACGGTCATGTTAATAAACAAAATTGTCGAATATGGAGTGATTCTAACCCACAGATACTCCATGAGACGGGATTGCATCCACTTCGCGTCACAGTGAACGGTGCTACTGTTACGTCCACTCCTGACCGATAGACCGAAAGAGAATCGGTTTCAAATCTGTGTGGTTTCAACAAGATGGTGCAACTCCTCACACAGCCAGGCCTGTTATGACAGAATTCCAGCGAAAATTCCCCAATAAGTTTATTTCAAGAAACTCCATATTTCGTTGGTCTGCCAGGTCTCCAGACCTTACTGCGACTGATTTTTTTCTTTGGGAATAATGCAAACAGGAAGTTTACAAAGTAAAACCAACAAATTTGAATGATTTAAAGCAAGCCATTCGAATGAAAATTGAGGCAAGTCCCGCTGCAACCCTTCAGGCAGTCATGAATAACTTTTTGCTAAGATGTCGCACATGCGTCACTGAGGGTGGAGGCCATTTAAGTTCCATTATTTTTAAGACACGTAAAAAAAAACTTAATAAAAGTGAATTATCTTTCAAATGAAACAAGAAAAAATAAATAACGTGAATTAAACAAAAAGTTTTTCGAGTTTCTTAATGTAGCAAAATTCATAAACCGCCCTGTATTCATGAAGTAGCCTTCAGCAAAATAAAAAACTTTTTTTTTAGTTTTATAGAAGAAACTAAAAAACTGGGGTCTATAAACAAAATTTCCAAAAATTATTTTTATTTTCGACAAAATTCGCATTGATATGTTCAGGATAGTTGGTGTATTTTCCAAAGTAGTTTTCTTGAGCTGAAAGCAATCAGAGGTTGTTTCGGAAAACTTTGATTATTCACATGAATTTGAATACCAAATTTGGTGGCTGTGGTAGTTTAGTTGGTCCAAAACTAATATACATTTTTGTCTATATCTTTTAAAGTTTATTTTCTGATCTTAACTATTTTTGCAGCATATTAAGTATAGCAACTGGGTGACTTTTGAACAAGAGCAGATTTTTTTTTAAATCGACTCAACATATTGTTTCTCATCCCAGCAACTAGGTAATGGATGCCCGACAAGATCATGGGCATGGAGATGGCTTTGGGAACTTAGGTGACCCTTGTATGGACTACTTAAGCTTTTAAGGACGTCAGTCATATAGGAAGCTATATAAAACCAGCGGCAGCGCTACCATCTGGATGCTATACGTCCAAGTGGGCTTTATAGTGCTCTTATGAAGCATTAGTTTACTTTTTATATACCACACGCTTCTAGTAACAATTTTCGTATAAAACATTTTAAAGGTATTATTTTCAGAATGTCGACCTTTCCCCGGCGCTGCCCGTCTTTATAAATAATATTATTTGACAGCTACATAGCCCAGAAAAAAATTAACACGCTCTACCCAAAACTCACTCCCAATACCATCTCTATAAGCGTATTTATAATACATGATTTGAAATGTTGAAAGTGGAGCTGAGGGGTAGTTGAGAAGGGGAGGCTTTTTTGGGCATTTTCTCTTGGCAATCAGTCAAATGCACTAATAAATAAATAAACAACAACAAGGACTATGATTGGTGTCAATGGCTATACAAGAGATGCGCCTTGGATTAGGACGCACAGATACACTCACTTAAATATATATGTATACCTACCCATATTCACAAACACACACAACAATTAAGAAGCGGCACATATGTATTTTATTTCAGCTCCATTTGATATTATTTTAAAAGGCAGCAGACTCATATTATTTATTTTTTTTTTTGGGCGTACAACTCGTTAAAAACTGTCGGCTTAAAAATATCAATCTAGTTTCTATTAAATAAGATTTCTTTTATATATTTATTTTTTATTAGCTCACGCGCCATTTCGAGCCGGAGCAGTTCTAGAACCTTAACAGCTGCTTAACCCTATAGAACAAATAAACAGTAAAAAGAAGCATTCTTTTGTTCTTTTTTATAATCTTTTTTGATATCTCTGTTTGTTGTAGTGCTGCCTTTTACAGAAGTGTTTGATTTGGCAGCTTACCAAAAAAAAAATGAACAAACAGCTAAGGAAAGTCAATAACATAATTGCCTCTATAATGTCCCGATAAAGACGGTTCAGAGGATTCCAAATGCAGGACCAGTAGAACTATTGATCGATAATGGCGAGTACCCCCTCCAGCCTCATTTAGAGACTTATGCAAATGAGCCAAATTAGGACAGTACGGAAATATATCATAAATCTATTATCATTACTATCTGATCTTCAAGGAAGCTTTTCTCTTTTATAAGAAGCCAAAAAGACGCCATTACGTGAGGGTTATCATTGTTAAATAAATTATAAACGAGAGGGCCGACATCTTACAAAACCGTGTTGGGAGTCAGATATTAAAGAACGACAGTGGTGTTGCAATTGTGAAGTGGCAATCCTTTCAAAATTTTTTGGAATTGATAAAAGTTTAACAAAATCTCGGTATTTCTCAATATTAGACTTGGAACCTTTTTTATGAATAGGGATAATGAAGGATTCTTAACAGATAGCTGGAAGATACGAAAAACTTTAAGAAGTGCAAAAAAGAGCAGATAATGGAATGCAAAGGGAGCCGACACAAAGCTTTAGAGCACAACTAGGAATAGCATTGGGGCCAGGAGACAAATGAAGATTTTATGGACATAAAAGATTGTAAAACGTCGGATTCTTGAATCTGTGGATAAGCAATAAGGTTTGAGCTAGGAAGATTAAAAGGATAGTTAAGGTTAGTGCTGTGAGGGTTGACTGAGGAGGTTGTTTGCAAAAGGTTCGCAAACAAGTTTGCGACTTAAGAGTTGTTAGAAGGGCATGCATTTTTTAAGTATAGCGATGCAGGAAATAGGGGAGCCTTATGTTTAGAATTAATAAAAGATAACAATTTCTTAGGATCACTATTCAAGTTAAGCCTACAATGGTCAAGAAAATTATTGTAGCATATTCTATTAAGAAAAATAAACTTGCTGCGTAATATAGAAAACTTATAGAAGTCGACCGTAGAACCACGTTGCTTAAATCTTTTATAAGAAGAAAACTTATGATTTTTCAATTAGACACTCTGGGCGTAAACCAAGGCGGCTAAGTGGAAAGACTCAGGACAAAATACGAAACAAAGAGCGACGTATAATATCCGACAGAAATTATTACGGGATAGCTCAAAGTTCTCAGTAGACATCATTTAACATCAGCCAAAAATTGGTTAAGACTGACAAAATTAGCCTTACGAAAGCAACGATATCGAGGTGCACGAACATTGGTAAACCACTCTAGCGAACATAAAGTGTTAGCGTGATTTGTAATGTCGGATGGTACGGATCCTCAGGCAAGGAAAGCGGACAGACCCTTGAAATTTCGAAATTCGAAGAATCACTTACGAAAACAAGGGCAAGCGTTTTATTTATGCAATTATGTATGAAGTTAATTTGGCTCAGATCAATCAATTATCAATTAATCCACAAGAAAAAAGAGAATAAGAATCAACCGAACGAGTCCAGGACAAGGAAGGCAGATTGAAGCCACCTAAAACAACTAGTTGACCTCTAATACCAATAGCATCAGCCACCATACGAATGGCAGAAAGATGGTTCACATATACGCATAGGTCAGAGGAACATGTCAAATAGGTATAACAATTATTGGTAAACACTTTTACCGCAATAAACTCTATTTCTGTGGGAAAATGAAGAGAAAGTAAATGCCGGACGAATTAAGCGAGGTTTCGGAAAAAGCGATAACATGCGAATCAAAGTCTATGCTATTGGCAAAAAAAAGTCTACTATGCCTGGAAAGAAGGCCACGAGCATTCTGATAATGAATGGTAGGGTTCGTAATTATTTTTTTGGAATATAGCTAACTACAGAAATGGAGGGTGCAATATTGGAGGCTAAAGCGGTTTTACGATTTTTAGTAAACTCATGTACTATAGTATAAGTAGGCTTAAGTGAAGGATTCAGCATGGAAGAAAAGATAGAATCAGGAACGCTTATTTTAAAAGAAGGAATATCATGCATATACTTAAAATTACATTTAAATACTTCGATGTCATTTGGAGAAGTTATATTAGGCTTCTCGCAAATGAACTGTTTGATAACGTCGGCTTACGAACGGCGCAAGTGTGTCACTCTCTCGTTTTTGCTTGATTGCAGTTCTTTCTCTCTCGTGCGCTTTTGCTTACTGCGCTGCTTACTCACACAAAGAAACGTTTGTTTGTATGAGTTTTGGCCAACGAAATTATAAGGCGCTTGGATACAAAGATTTACAACGATTACAAAAACTTTTAAATAGCCTTATTTAGACTTCAGACCTAACTTTTTAGTCTATTCTGTTTCTAATAAAAATTACTGTAATTTTGGTAGATTCCATCTACTAAGAGCCACGAAATTTGGTATGTAGACGTATGTGAGCTTAATCAACAACAAAATGTTGACTTTCTCCTGCCGATCCTCACTGTTTCAAAGCAACAGTTTATTTACTTTATGTAGCTATATAATATGAAGGTAATTACTTTCTTTTTTTTGAAAAGTGGGTGCAAGGTTTCCATCCCATTATCTGGCACTGCTCCGACCAATTCAAGTATTTTTTTTTTACTTTAATTTGTTGCGTTTCCGTTTAGCTTGGCAAAAATTAAAAAATAGAAAAAAGAAGGAAAACTGTTCTTATCAGCAGAGACAGATCTATGGCAAAACAGGCAGTAAGTAGATTTCAGCTCAGTTCACCTCAATGGAGTTTATTTCGGGGTGTCGGGGTCGCGGCGTTTGTTGCTTTTTGACATCCGATATGGCTCTATGTGTGATTAGTATTTCAAGGCATCACCTTTTGACAAATTCAATTCAATCAGCGGTAATTATGTCGCATGGAAATCATATCAAAGGGATCTTCAGGTCGTGTATATTACAGCGGCGTTGTAGATTCTTGATCAGCAAACAATGGTTAAGCAGAGAGAGAGATCGAGAAAGAGAAAGCGAAGTAGGAAACGTTTTGGATTAGCCCATTTTGTTTTCATAACAGCAGCTCGTTGCATGATCAGCGTGACCTGAGTCAGGAACCGGGGCTGGGTGATGAAAATGCTGCCGCCTGGAAAACTCGTATTCATGAATGAATGTAAGTGAGACACACTGAACGTTAAGATATTGATCAATGGGTTGCCAGAGTTTCAGAGTTATTCAATATTATTGTTGTTTGCTTTGTTTGCAAGCTATGCAACATGTAGCAAGGTATTATGTGGGCCGGAAGTTTATATTTTTTATTTTTTTTTGCATTTTTGATAATAGCGCTTGATTTCAAATATGCAGAGAGGATTTCAGGCTTAGATGAAAAACAAAAAAATTGTATTGTAATAATAATAAAAATGGTTTTGTATGGTTTTTTCCCCTTTTTCCTTAGTAATTTAATATTATATAACAAATATTTTGATTTAATGTTTAAAATTCAAATATCTTAGTTGTAAAGCTGAAAAGGCTAACCTCTATATATGTTATGTAATTAGTTAGTAAAAGAATATGTAAAATATTGGGGTAAGCAAATAAATAAATGAGTAGTAAAAATGGTACGAATTTGTACACATGTATTAATATCATAGATAAATGTGAAACATAACTCCATGATTTTACATGTTCTTTTTATGTTTTAAGCTAATTTTACTTATAAACTGTCTTCTTCATCCAAAACCATTCACTAGTTCGGTATAAAAAAAATTAACTTTTTTTATAAAAAATTAGTTAATATTAATTTATATTTTTTTTATTGATGAGACTTTTAGTACAGTAAACGAAGGCTCACATTCATTAGACCAATTATCACGTATGCATGTGCTATATGGTTCAACATATCCCCATCATATATGGAAAGAATACGCGAATTTGAAAGGAAATGTCTGAGAACATGCACTTCCCTATACATATCTTACCATAGCAACTATACTAGATTTATTTCAAACAATAGACTATACAATGCAGCCAATATCTCAAGAATAGACAACCACATTATCAAACTAATCCGCCATCACATCTTACGTTCCACAGAATTTCATGAAAACAATTTAATAATGGCCCCGTACTATGAAAATGAAAATTATATTAGCAATACATATATAAAAAAAATTTATTCAGAACGGAAGAGGCGTTCCAATATTTTACGACGAGCTACTAATAAGTCTATTCCAGAAAATTTGTGGCAATTGGCAGATTGGCGCTTCAGTATGAGCATCCCTGAAAAGGATTCACATCCTAAACACTATAAGTTCTGGTGGCTATCAGAAGAACCCTGATCTCCCATAATCCCAAAACCCATAATACCATCCCCTCCTCATTCCATCCCATCCTTTTTCTTTTATATAAAACTATATATATGTAACATTTTTGTAAATTTTTTTGTTACAGTCACACTTTATTCTTTTGTAACATAACAAGGACATCCAATACACATAAGGGTGTACTGCCATAACCGCGCCTGCCATAACCGCGAACTATTTTTGTCATAAGCGCGAAACTGAGTTTTGTATGGGATTCGCGGTAATGACAAAAAAAAATGACAATACCGCGAACGTCTTTTATTTTTGTCATAACCGCGAATTCGCGTTTGTGGCAGAACATTTCCTTAGCCCATTCGCTATTATAACAAACAAAAATGACATTACCGCGACAGCTGAAAAAATTATTTTTTGGTGTCGCGGTTATGACAATTTTTTTTGTTATAAGGGCGAACATTACAAATCACGTTTCCAAGTGTCGCGCTTATGGCAAAACAAATTGCCATTACCGCGTCACCAAAAAAATTGATTCTTATTTGTCGCGGTAATGTCATTTTTATTTGTTATAATAGCGAAACTTGAAAACAGTCAGAAAAATCGTGTTTGTGCATGTTTTTGCTTCTTCTCATTTGTTTATACTGCTCTCGACAATTTTGGCTGCTGCGACACTGGCCTTTTCACTCTAATGTATGAGTGTGAGTGACGCGCTGATATCTTCCCGAAGAAATAAAATTGAGAATCGAGAGCAGAAAAAGAAAATTTCAGGGCGTCACTCATACATTAGAGTTTAAATGGGGCGTGCGACACGTGCATACTGCATCGTTCGATCGTTTGACGGTCAGTGTGGCAACAGCTACGACTGTCGAGAGCAAACATAAACAACGGTAAAGTCCAATACACATCGAATATTGTGATTTTCCTTCATTGAACTACCAATTTAAATTTTGATATTGTTGTGGCTTTCCATTCACAAACTTGTCACCACTATAGAACATCATATGTTCTGTCATCATACTGTAAAAGTAATACTTTCGACGAATCTCGTGGTAGCTTGGGTCACACACGTCATAAGCCTTGTTTAACCAAACAAATAGATTTTCGAATTTCCCCAATTTCGATTTCCATTCTCGGGCTCTGTAATTCACGTTGTAATATTTTATCATGTTACACGCCAAGCTCGCGTTTCCGAAGTTGTCGCCGTGCAGGAACGTCGCCAATGTGAAACGGTCGTGATAATTGAACCCCGAACACAATAGAATGCTGGCCATTCGCTTATTGGCCAGAAGAACTCATCGATGCAGTTTTTCATTGTGTTGCGCGATCTTCGGTCCAACTGGATGATTTTAGCCAAATTTCTTTTGTGTATCATAGCGTTCTTGTCGGTTGGCGATTTCCAATGCTTTTCCATGAATAAACGTAACTCTAAGTTGGCTTTTTCTTTTTTTCGGCATTTTCACAGCATTCCACCAATTTCGTCTCGTCGATTTCGGCGAAAAGGTGATAATTTGTCGGTTTTGTTATCAAATTATTTATTTGCGATGGCGCTCTAACACGCACAACATTATCATCGTCGCGAATTAAGTTTGCCATACAATCTTCCCAACTTGTATATCCCAAAAATTTAATTGATTGGCGTGACATTTTCAACAACTCAACTTTTTCTCGCGTAATCAAAGAGCAGACTAAATTGCCATATTGCGAAACGCCATTTTTATGAATCACATGTCGCGCTTATAACGCATTTTTTCGACACTGTCGCGAATCGAAATTTTTATAAATTTAGCTGTCGCGCTAATAACAAAATAAATTGTCATAAGCGCGACACCGCATTTTTAAAAATAAGCAGTCGCGGTAATGTCAAAAAATTTCGTTATAAGCGCGAACGCAAATTTTTCAATTTTTGGACGTCGCGCTTATAACGAAAATTTTTGACATTACCGCGACTGCTATTTTTTCAAAAATTCGGTGTCGCGCTTACGACAAAATTAAAATTAAGAGAGTCGCGCTTATTTCACTAATATTTCATAAGTCGCGCTTATGACAAAAATAGTTCGCGGTTATGGCAGGCGCGGTTATGTCAGGTAGCCCACATAAGATATATTTTTTTTTTTAAAAACACTTGAGAACTCTTAAAGAGGCAGTGTGTACTTTTATTTTTAGATAATAATTATTTTGTTTGTTAAATATAAGCTTTTATGGAATTACACTAATAAACGATAAAAAAAAAAAAAAAAAAAAAAAACGAAGGCTCAAAAAATACGTTTATTGGAAAAAATACTTAATGGATGAAACTTTCAAGGATTGTTAGGGACCCCGTTCTAAGTCTAAAGTACAGTTTTCGTATTTGTGGGTAGGGGGCGTGGCACAAATATACATCTTTATTTTTTCCATCAAACTTAAAGTCATGATATAAAGGTAGGTAAAGGGATCAAACAAGACTTAAATTGTATGTTAATTGGTTGAAGCACAATGCCTGTTTAAATTTCAAAGTTTGAAATCGTCGTTGGTCTTTTTCGAATAATTTGCAAATATGTATGTATCTCAAAATAGGTATGTTTTTTCGGAAATTTTACCCATACATTTTGTTTAAGTAATTGAAATTGTCTACAAAATGAGTCCTCCATCAATTTTCTACGATTAATAGTTTTCCAGCAATTGAAAAAATAAGTTGCTCGCAAACGCCAATTTTCATCATTTTTACATACAAAATGTAGCTAAGAGAACAGCAAGAGACAAAGCAGAGGGACTGCTTGCTTTGTAGACTGCTTGCTTTGATGTCGTGTACATAAGCAGCGTAGTACAAAAGTGGCGCTTATGAGCAACTTTTTTGTTCCATTGCTGGAAAATTATAAATCGTAGAAAAGTGATGGAGGACTCATTTTCTAGATAAGATTCGTATATTTTTGGTGAAATCATGAGATTTCGTGTACTAATGGTGATTCATTGAACTGCTGGTGTTCAATGGACATTTCGAATTTCATGAAAAAGGACTTATTTGAATTGTAATGACTACTACTATATGTAAAAGATCCAAATATTGAAAAATCAGCTTAAATGCAGTTGAAAGTGACAAAAAAAAATGCATTCCAAAAAATTATAATTTTTTAAATTTTACTAAAAATTTAATAACTCAGTCATTTTGCATCACAAAAAGAAGACACTATACAGAAATCGCATCTACATATTATGACCAATAACATAGAATAGCTAATTTTTCAAGTGTCCAAGACTTTTACTGAAAGAAATAGCGATATTTGTATGAAAAGGCACACACTTTCGGCTTTAGTTTTTATGGTTTCCAATTTGTGATTGGGGGCATTTTTGAAAGGTAGTCTACTCAAGTTTTAAGAAAAATCAAAATAATGAAAAAAATCGAATTAGTACAGTTTTTATGACCTCATATGTGCAACCGTATTTTGAAAAATTTCCTTTTTCACAAAAATGGCCATGAAAAAAGTTAGCCATGGGAGGATAAAACAAAAATCGGTTTTTGAATGCTGAAACATTGCCCTAACATAAAAAATGACGTGCGTTCAAGTCGGGCGCGGACGACTTCAGGATACCCTGTACTAGAGGTGGGATACTATCGATAGTGGCGCCACTCGATAGTTTGGACTTCGATAGTTGAAACTATCGATAGTATCGATATTACTATTGAGCTATGAGAATGTCATATTTCTTAACAAGGGAAAATTTTAAAACAAATACCATAGAGCAAGTAGGGCCTTTTTTAATATTTACAAAAAGGATATTGTAAAAAGTAAGACAGAAACGTTATAAAAAGAGATTGTATTAAAATTACATACTTAAAAGATGGCGCACATTAAAGTCGGGCGCAGACGACTTTGGGATACCCTGTACCACTGCTTACAATAAAATCGGGTATATAGCTAAAGAACACCAAAAGACATTTGATTGCCAAATTAGGTTACGATACCTTCATAAACAACCAACAACAGACGATTGTTCCTATGGGAGCTATGTGATATAGTCAACCGATTTTGACCAAATTTGGTGCAATGCTAAGGTACTCAAAAAAACTTCTTAATGCCAAATTTGGTTACGGTATCTTCACAAACAAACGAAACAAAACGAATTTTGTGCAAAAACGATATTGATCAAATTTGGTACAGTGCTTGGGAACTTTAAAAAACTTCCGAGTGCCAAATTTGGTTATGACATCTTCATAAACAAACGAATTATCCATCTAAAGCTTTTGGTTTTTTTCGAAGTCCTCTGAAACACCCCTATGGGAGCTATATAATATAACCCCGATATCGAAAAAGTAAAATAAAAAAAAAAAAAAAAAATCTCCCCTGACATAATTACGCATCTAATCTGAAAATTTTGTCGCTCTAGCTCTTACCATCTCTGAGATCTAGGCGTTCATACAGACAGACGGACATGGGTATATCGACATCTCTTGTCACCCTGATCATACTTTGGGTAACATTGGGGGTCTCCGACGTCTCCTTCTGTATGTAACATACATTTTTGGCTTGCACAAACTTAATATACCCTTTGTACCATACGGTACAGGGTATAAATATAAGTCTCATCTCTGCGGATTTTTCATCGTCGACTAGTGTATGTGGTTTCGTATCAACGCTTTAATAATATCAGAAATATAGTCAAATATGTTACTTCATTAAATCTGTTTGCAAAAAATATTTATTTTATTATTTATTAAGGTTGTTAAAAAATTAAAATTTAATTATTAGCCGAAGGCCTAAGATGCCTGTGCTTGAAGCAAATTACCTTTAGTTTTTAAACTAAATTGTAACTATTTTATAAATAAATAAATAAAATAAAGTTTAATCAACAACTGAAAGAAGAGCTGATTAAATTTTTAAATTATAACACAGACCAACATGGGTTAGTTGTTGGAAAGCTATGGGTCATTTCCGAAGTAATTTGCTGCGTAGAATCCGAATCCAGAAATGGCCTATCACGTCAGGATTTTGAGATATTTGAGGTTATTTACCCGAAAAACTGCGTTTTTTCCTACTTTTGATGATGTGCAGGGTGAAAATAATTTTTGTGGTCTGTCACTCCAGTTACATCATTTAGAACCACTCTTACCCTTTAATTTAAAAGTTCAAGCGATTATTTACGATTTTTTTTCGCAAAGTTTAGCTGTTCAAAGTTACGAAATTCGGATTCGGATTCTACGCAGCAAATTACTTCGGAAATGACCCTTGCCTTTCCAGCAACTGACATGACCCCGGTATTTGTAGGCCTGTGTAATCAATTCAATGATTGTAAAACTCAAAAAAAAAAAAAAAAAAAAAAAATTGTAACTTACGAATAATAATAAACAAAAAAATTTATATATGTTGCAATTTTTAATTTGGCAGATAGGCCCCCGTTTCGCACGCCACTGTTATGAATGCATTACAAAACTTGCATGGTGGCGCCATCTATTGCTTCAGAACTTCATAGCTATTTGTTCCGCCATCTACAGCTTTGATGGCGCAACGCTCTTCAATTCATAAAGGAAACTGCTTTATGAATTTAAATAGCGTAAACAATGCTTAAGTCTAACGAGCTTTTGTCGTTAATACAGTGCATAATTCTTTTGCTTGCGCCCTGGCCGGTCATAGACCGCAAAGACGTCTGAAACGCCTCCACCCATGTGACCTCAGAAGTCGTTATATAATCTAAATCGGTATAGTAGCTCGTGCTTCCTATCTATATTTTATGAGGAAATATTTTAAGATGTATGAATCTCGCTGTTCTCTGCTCTCTCAGATTAAAGGAACCTGAATATTCAGTAGATTGAGTCGTATCTATTTGTAAATTTTGTTGTATATATATTTTGTTTTGTATATAGTTATTTAAGCCCTATCACACACTAAATTATGTTTTATGTTTAGCGATTAATTTTATGTACCCAATATTCGATCATATACGTTTCGGTTGATTGCCAATAAAAAAAATGGCGTACGTTAAAGTCGGGCGCAGACGACTTTGGGATACCCTGTACCACCTCATTGCAATTAATTCCGACAAATTGCTTAAAACCTCAAAAAGATATTATATTCGGCAAATTTGGTTACGATGTTTTCATAAAAAAAAAAAAAAATCAGTCGAATTTTGCCCCAAAAAATTTTTTTGACCGATCGGTCCTATGGGGACTATATGATATAGCCAACCGATTATGATCAAATTTAGTACACTGATTGGGAACTATAAAAGACTTCCGACTGCCAAATTTGGTTCCGATATCTTCAAAACCAAACGAAACGCAATGAATTTTGTAAAAAAAAGCGTTTTTTTGACCGACTGTTCCTATGGGAGCTATATAATATAGTCAACCGATTTTGATCAAATTTGCTACAGTGCTTGGGTACTCTAAAAGACTTCTTAATGCCAAATTTGCCAACAATATCTTTACAAACAAACGAAACGCAACGAATTTTGCACAAAAAACGATTTTTTGACCGATTGGTCCTATGGGAGCTATATGATATAGTCAACCGATTTTGATCAAATTTGGAACAGTGCTTGGGAGCGCTAAAAAACTTCTTAATGCCAAATTTGGTTACGGTATCTTCACAAACAAACGAATCACAACGAATTTTGCACAAAACACGTTTTTTTGACCGATTGGTCCTATGGGAGCTATATGATATAGTCATCCGCTTTTGATCAAACTTGCTGCAGTGCTTGGGAACTCTAAAAAACTTCTAAACGCCAAATTTGGTTACGATATCTTCACAAACAAACGAAACACAACGAATTTTGTACAAAAAAACATTTTTTCGACCGATCGATCCTATGGGAGCTATATGATATAGTCAACCGATTTTGATAAAATTTGGTACAGTGCTGGGGGTCTCTAAAAAACTTCCGGTTGCCAAAGTTGGTTATGATATCTTCATAAACAAACGAATTATCCATCTAAACTTTTGCTTTTTTTCGAGGTCCTCTGAAACACCCCTATGGGAGCTATATAATGTAACCCCGATATCAAAAAAATAAAATAAACTTGTCTCCTATGGATTAATAAGGGATCTTATCTGAAAGTTTGGTTGCTCTAGCTCTTACCATCTCTGAGATCTAGGCGTTCATACGGACAGACGGACAGACGGACATGGGTATATCGACTTCTCGAGTCACACTGATCATACTTTAGGTATCTTTGGGGGGTCTCCGACGTCTCCTTCTGTACGTTACATACATTTTCGGCTTGCACAAACACAATATACCCTTTGTACCATACGGTACAGGGTATAAAAATGTATAATATATATGTATATAAAAGAAGAAGCACGCGTTAGAAGTAAAACTTTTCGCCCAACTTATTTTTATACGCTGTTTTTATTTCTTTAGTTTAGCCGTCTTAGCACTACTTTGGAGTTCAAACAATCTGTGTCATAACAATGAATTGTTATAATAATTATAAAAGTGAAGGAACGCGTACTTGTACTGAACGTGAATTTTGTTTAACTCTACTGTTTAGTACAGTAATAATAGGGTTTGACCGGGTAAAAATTGATTACCGGAATTTCTCTTGCTTAATATAGTAAGGATCATCAAAAAAGGCTAAAACCAGAATGGTGGCTTGCTCCTTCTCCCCCCGTAGGGTTTTTTGTTATTTTGACATATGTTTGAGCCCATTTATCTCGAAATCTATGTCTTACACAAAAACTTCCAAGGCAGCTGACTTTACTCTCCTTTCTATATCATGACCACGGCTCGCTCTCTCAACAAGAGCCGAAGTCATGACCACCAACGCAACGTCAGCGTCGCAAAATTCGTCATTGCCAAAGAGAATAATCAAAACAAACGCACCGAAACTAACATTTTTTCGTCTAACAAAATTTCAAAGTTACTCCCATCGAAATTCACAATGCCTAAAAATTCACAATTCCGCCTAAAAAGTTTTACTTCAAAAAGCATTGTGAATTATTAATTTTCTCAAATTGTGTCACACTGTACCATAAGGTACAATGGGTATACTAAGATTGTGCTATCCGAAAATGTTTGTAACATACAGAAGGAGACGTCGGAGACCCTCCAAAGTTACCTTAAGTATGATCAGGGTGACAACAGAAAAGTTTAATTGACAAATTCGTTTACGACAACTTCATAAACTAACAAAAAACAAAGAGAGATCTATTTTGAAAATTTGGTTACTCTAGCTCTTACCATCGCTGCGGTCCAGGCGTTTATACGGACAGACGGGCGGACCTGGATTTATCGACTTCTCTAGTTACCCTGATCATACTTAAGGTAACTATGATGGGTCCATGACGTCTCTTTCGGTTGGTTACATACAACTTCGGCTTGCATAAATCTAATTTACCCTTTGTACCATAAGGTAACGGTTGTAAAAAATGTAGCTATGACTTTCAACATAAACTTGTTTCGTTACGCATCGTTTTCAAATGATGAGGAAGCAGCCCTCCTCGGAGGAGGATTATATTAATATTAATTTGCTATTAATTACGAATGTCACAGCAAAATTTTCCACACTCTGCTCCTAACCAGATACTCGGACTTTTACTGCGTCATGCCACTTCTCGTCATCGCATTTCTGCAAGTCAATATAGTAGACATTGACGAAAATTCGTTTATTTTTTTTTTATTCGTCGCTTCTAAAAGTTTACCATTTGTAAAAAAACAATGCTGCTTTTTATGACAGTTTCACTTCAAACCAAATTGTAGCAACAAAATAACTGAAAAATTTACTCTGCAAGAAAATCGTTTCGCCCTGCGTAAGGGCCGTCAAAGGTAAAAATTCGTTTTTTATAACTTTATAGCTTTTCGTTGCGCCATCTACAGCTTTCATTGCGCAACCATGTCGCCAATCCAAAAGAACTGCTTATTGAATCTGCATTTCGTATGTGAAGCACTGCTGTGAACTGCTTGTCGAAAATACAGTGTGTTTTGCCAAAAAATGTTGCATACTTACGAAAGCATAAAGCAAATAATTAATTTGATAAAAAGCAACGTGAATGGTGGATTTACCAGGTCGGAAACCGCACTGATAAGGCCTAGTCAGGGCTTTGGCGTGCGGTTTCACTCTTTAACAGTACGCTTGAGAAAATCTTATAAGCAATGCAAAGGAGACTAATGCCACAGTGATATATTTTATATTAATATTACTTAGTATTATTTATTTTATTACTTCTTTCTGTTTGGCAACCTGGGAATAGATGGTTTCTGCAAATTGAAGACGAGCCAGCATATCCAGCGGCAATTTGATATGATTGAAGCGTTGCAGAATTCTCCTCTCCCGAACTCCGTTCTGAAATTCTACGACATAATTAAAAAACAAAAATAACTTAGCAACCACTATGAACAGCATCTTATATAACATATCATCCATTTCGAAAACTCACTAATTTCTCAAACTGTTTGCGTTTGACAAATCATCATTTACTTACTCTTCAAGATAAAAATTTTTTTTTTTTAAATATGCATGGTGGCGCCATCTTTGATGCTGTTGTAATTTGCTTGGTGAAGCCCATAGCGTAAACACTGCTTATGCGCACTGCGCGCAACTGCTTGTTGTTGATAAATCGAGCACATTAGACTGCAGTTTTGCAGAAAAACTTTGCATACTTACAAAAGCACAAAGCAAGCCGTTAAAAAGATAAAATGCATTTTGAAATTTTATGTATATTTCGTAACAAATCGAAAATTGTTTTTTTTATTACTTTCTGATCAAAATCATACAACGTTGTCAATTCGTTTGCTTGATTACTCAATTATCGCTTTATAATAATGTTGTTGTTTTGGTTTCTTTAATAATAATTTATAATTATAATAATTTTATATAATAATAAGTGTTTTTTTTTTTTGTTTTCGTTTTTGTTTTTATAATATTACTTGGTAATTTTATTAATCATCATCAGCATTAACAGCTGAGCGTCATCGTTCAGCTTTATACACTGAATTTAAACACTCTTGTCAGTGTGAGTGTTTGTGAGTTTGTTTGTATGTGTATTCTTTCTATAGCTGTTACTCTTTTATATTAATTGTAATGCATATGATTTTTTTTGTTTTCTTTGTTCCTTTACTCATTTCAAACGCTGCTTTAATTATTGATCATTGCCATTCGTTTTGGTTCGAAATCTTTGACTCGATCAATATTTTTGTTAAGTAACTAATTGTAAACTGTGTTTATATGTGTTTGGTAGCTGTATGAATGTATGTATATGTGAATGCGCATGCAATGTGTATGTGTTTGTGTGTTTTCTGCCTGTGCATGTGTGCATATGTTATTTACAAGTAAATTCTGTGTGTCTTTTAAGCTTAAGTTGTAAATTTTCTTCATGGTTTTGTTTCTTTTTTGAAATTTTGCTATTGCAACTTACCTTTGTAAATTACGTTCAATTATTGTATAATCTTTTTTAGATATTATTATTATTATTATATATATATATATATATATACTATATGTTTCTGCTTGACTTTCAACCTTTTTTTCAGGCTACATTTTTCTAAATATACTTTAAAGTATATAGAATATTTTTTATATGTGTGATCCTGAAAATGATTTTTGCTGTCTCTTTTTGCATTGCTCATTCGTTCGCTCTTGCATTCACTTTAATTTGCTAATAATTAGGTATTAATTATTACTTTAATTCAATTATTTTTTTTTTTCGATTTGGTAGCTTGATTTATAATTATATTTGTGTGTGTATAATTTATTACTTAGACTGCTAAAAATTCACGTTTATATTCCCAATATAGGGGCTTTTATATATGTATGTGTGTATGCCATGTATTGTATATTTTGCTTTTTTTTCGTTTTCGTAGTCGCTTTTGTTTTTCTTTATTAGGTATAGACTTAAAATTCTTGTCACTGTGTTATGCATATATATATATATATATATATGTATATATGTATATATGTATGTGTCTCTCTTTCCATATATAATTATTAACATATTTATATATGTATATATATAATATATGCCGTTTATATATATATAAATATATATATGTATATATCTATATCATATCCTTTGCGGTTGCCGCTGCTCCTTCTGCTTCCTTTTCTTCTTCTTTTTCGTCTTTCGTTTAGTTTTAGTTGTCCTTTATTGCTGCTCCTTCAGTTATGTTGTGGTGTTTATTTTTATTATTGAAATATCTTCCTTCCGCTGCTTTAATTCGATGTCAATTATAAATTGATATCTTTTTAATTTAAAATGATTTTCATATAAGTATATGGCCTTAAATTTAAGTAATGCTAACGTGTATTTTTTGTCTCTCATTTGAAAATTTATAAACTGAGGACGTGTTTTTGTTTGTGTTTTACTTTTGCTTTTCTTTTATTTTTATATATTTATATATAAGTATATATTAATATATATATATGTATAGTTTTATATATATATTGATATATAGCTTCAAATTAAAGCTTTATTAACCATGCTCGCGTTTTGTTTTCGTATTAACAAAATTAAACGTTCCGTAATAATCGTACACAATAATCATAATGAATTCATAATTTTTTGTTTTTATAATTTTAGAACTAGTTAAATTTAAAAAATCGAATAGACTTTTACTTCATTGTCATGTACCAACTGCTGTTGTTGTGGTTTATCTTATTAAAGTTGCATATTCATCTATGAAGTAGTATTAATTTTTATTAATTATACATATTTGTATATATGTATGTATCTGTATAGACTTTAGTTTAGTACAAATTAAATTAAATTCGCTTAAATATTAATGTATTCAATATACGCTTTGATAATTATTTTATTGTTATTTTTTACTATTATTATTATATTATTATTATTTTTAGAGAAAAATTATTGTTTTTTTTATTTTATGTTTTGTGTTAGTTACTTGCGCTGAAACTTATAAACAACACAATTATAATGAATTTAATAATATTCTATGAAAAATTAAATTTTTTAATTCCAATCTATTAATATTTTATATTCTGAACATTATTATAACTTAAAAAAAAATTGAATATAAAGAAATATGCAAAAACTCTAAAATTGTAGCAAAAACTATTTGCATTAAAAAATAAGTATAATATGATTTACTACGTTTTATTTTTAATTTAATTATTTATTGATTTATTTTTAGAACTAAAAGCAAATATTGGCATTCAAAAGTCGGATATGTGTGTTTTCTAAAAATGTTTTTTTTTTTTTTGGTATTAGAGTAGTTGTAATTTTAAAATTTGACTTGATTAAATAAATATTCAAACGAATTGTATATCTGAAATGTTCTAATAAATGGATTAAATGTAATGGAAATTAATTTTTTTAATTAATGGACAAAAGTTTTAACATAATACATAAAATAAAATTCAACTGATAAAAAGTTGTAATATTCAATAAAAACAAAACAATTTATGAACAATAATGTCATTAACAAATACTATAAGAATTTAATAAATAAAATTAAAGTTTACCAAATTTTAAGAGATTAGTTTCAGAGTCTTTAATTGCCAACATTAAAATTGTTAGTCTGGTGTGCGTGTTAATTTTTTTAATTTATTTTTATTAATTAACAACTATTCGTTTTGAGTTTTTTTGATTCATTTTAAAGTTTGTGCAAGTATTTCTTAAAAAAAAAAAAAAAAAACTTATTCGGCTTACTTGTTTATTAATTTAATTTTAATTTAGGCTGATGTGTGGTTTCTCTGCATTTCGTTTTATTTAAAATTTTTTATCTTTATTTACTTTTTATGTTTTTTTATATGATGCGGGTATATAAATGGTTGATCTTATGGGTTGCCTCAGTTTTAGATGTTTACAAATGTGAACGATTTGTTTTTTTAATATTTTATTTTGTTGCTGCTTTAAAATCTTTGTTTTTACTTCAGTTCTTTTTGAATTTCATTTTGTGTAGATTTGTTTTAGTTGTTGTTGAATTTTTTAGCTTGATTTGCTGTTTGTTTTATTATTATAATTTTTTGTTCTATTCTGTATAAATATTATTAATGCTTTATTTAAACACATTTTTTATTTGTTTTTATTATTATAATAATTTTACAATTTTTAATCAAAATTCCTCTAGTTGAAGGCAATCGGCGAATATATTTGAAATTATTTATGCAATTATTTTACATATATATATACCTATATATATATATATATATTTGTATCTTTTTTATATATTTTTATTTCTATTTAAATGTAACTAAACTAAAGAACTGTGGAAATCAATTTGAAATATAAAAAATTTTTTGGTTTTTCATTAGCTTCTAACTTTTGTGATTCCTGCATTAAAAGTCATCTGAATTTGGAAAACTTAGGTATAGTTAATTTTGCTAAACATTTTTTTGCTGCTTTCTTTTTTTTTTTTGTTTTTAACTAATTACAACTAATTTATATTCATATATATATATATATTTGTATGCATATATACATATACGTTGTATATTGTATTATATATTTATGTACAATTGCATGTGACTTAAGTATAAATTTAAAATTAACCCTTAGCTTATATAAGTACGTGCCTAATTATTGTTAGTAAAAAAAAAAAACATTTTTGCTTTTCATACAAGTTTATTGGGCACTATATACATTTACAATAGTTGTAATATTTATTTAATTTGAAAATCACTTTAAGGCAGTTTTCTTACTTCAAATGCTACCACAAAAAAACCTAGTACAAGTATTACAATAACCCTAGAACACAACTCAAGCCCCATGTTCCCAAATAACTTGCCAACTACATAAGCCTAATTAGATTAAATTATTTTTAACTAAAACAAAACCTTGAACATTATGCCTTTTTATAATCAATATTTTAATTTTTTATTTTAGGAACTACTTTTAGCGCCTGAAGCTGCTTGCGTATGGCTAATTAAGTTATATGAAAGAAATAACAAAAGTATTCAAATAAAATATTAAATTTTAGTATTAATTGTACGCTGGCCTAAAACTGGAAGACAAAAATTAGCTTGGCGAATACGGATAAGACTCAGATTTCTAGTTGACCAACAAGTAAATAAGCGAGAATCCCAATCAAATTTTGTGCTAGGTAAATGTAGGTACTACTTAATGCGAAGGAAATAAACTTATACATGGTGTCCATAATAATCTGGTATAGTATATCGAACGGAGATCACACTGGGCACAGTGCGACCCGAATTTTTTTCTAATTAAAATTAAAAAAAAGGCAATTAATTTAAAACACATTTTGCTTGTCTTGCTTTTGCTACGGTTTTTGTTCACTTTGCCGTTTACTAATTATTGTCTGCTATATATTCACACACACATACATATATATGCTAAATTGTATAAACCCAGAACCGAGGACAATGTAATAATAAGCATTTTGAGTTTTTACTGCCCGGAAACCAGCCAAGGAGCAGGCTCCAAAGTTGGACCAATTCAAATTTCATTTAACACATTGCGAAGGACAATAAATTGAAAGGCTACAACCTAACCTCAAAGTTTCTAAATACTTCTTGGCGCTTTAACTTAAAATGTCGACGCTTCTTTAATTTTTAATTAACTATATTTTTGTATTATTATATAATTTCTGCGAATTTGTTAGTGTCCTTTTTGTCTTAGTTGTGGATTTCATTATTTTTTGATTTTTACTAAATATTCAGCAATTTTGTTTGTTTTCGATTTTGTTCTATGTATGCATTGTATATAGTATTATAAATTTTTTTTTTTTTTTTTTTTTTTTTTTTTTAATTTATGTTTTTTATATTTTAAAATTTGTCTGAGAATGTGAATTGGCAGTTTCAATTTATCATTTCTTTTTAGTATATTTTTTTTTTTTTTTTTTTTGTTTATTATTTAGTTTATAGTTTTTACAATTTTGATTTATTTTTTAATAATTTAAAAAACGTTTCGCTAATAGAAAAGTACTCACTATATAATCATTTATTTAAATTTTTAAATTTTCGTATTGCTAGAGCCTTTAACTAAATATTTTTTTTTATTTATTTTTTTGTTTACTAATATTTTGCTAATTGATTAAAATTATGTATGCTTTGTTTAAAGTATTTCACCAATATGCTTCACTAATTGTTGATTTGTTTAGTTTAAGAAAATTGACCTTCATTTTGTATTGCATTGTAGGTGTGAAGAGGAGAACTCAAGCAAGCTGTGTGTGTGTTTTTTTTTTTTGTTTTTGTCTATATGTTGGGCAGTTATACATAACCAAGTAGTGTGTTTAATGCAAAAAGCTGTTAATTCTTAAGAAAGAACTTACGCAAGTCATAAAATCTAAATTTTTTCTTAGATTGTTTTTTTTGCACATAATCTACAAACCAATTCCGCAAATGCGTTTTATTTATTCACTCTCATTTCGATGTGTTTGTGCGGCTGCACTGACCTAGAGAGCCAATCTGAACTGCTTCACTCTCAAACTCCAAAGCACCACTCACTACAGTTCAGCGCCGCTCTCTGAAAGCTCAGTTTTAAACAGCTTTCGCCTCAATCAAAGCATGTGCAAAAATGTGAAGAACATCTGGATCATTTATTTGGCTAGTTTGGCGTGGAATATAGCAGGATTTTTATTTCTTCGCATTTTTGGTGGTAACACTTTTTGCTCTCTCGAGAAGCTTTTACTTTATGCCAATTTCCAACCAATTTCAAAATCTAAATGCTTAAGTAAAAAACAAAAGTAGATATTTTAAAAAAATTCAACAAAAAACAATAATATGTACACAAGTTCGTTTTATTGCCAAAATGAACATTGATTCGAGATTACAAAATTTACAAATAATAATTAAAAAAAACTTAAACATCATTATAGACAGAAACTAAGAGGGAAGTAAAATATGGGTAAAAAAAAACTTTTCGAAGTAGAGAACTTTGTCTAACATACAAGCTGCATAAATCTTTTATTTTTGTTTATAAAAAGTTCGTTGTTGCATCGATTGCTCTTGCTGTTCTCCACACATTCGATTAACGATAAACGATGACGCGTCTTTAGTAAAAGTGTTTACATGCATATACACACACGAATAGAGATATAAAGTTGGAAATTTAAGTGTTTTTGGTGAAAGTATTTTACAAATAAGAGCATTTAAATATTCGGCTTGCTGTTCACTTTTTGCTGCTAAGTTTGCTTATATTACATTTGTAACTTTTAGTTTGTAAAATATTTTGTATGATATTTTGTAGTAAATATTGCGGCAAATATCTTTAAAAATAAAGTTTTGCTATAAAAAAGAAGAAAACATTTTTTGCTTATGTTAAGATATTTTACAATTGCTTTCAGTTGAGTTGAGTTACATTTTTCATATGCCTTGCGTACTATTTTCTTACCCTTGAACTGTTCTTAAAACATAGATTGCTCACACATCGAGACACTGGGTTATATCTCTCTATATAAACATTAATATATATATATATATATATACATATCTATATATATATATATATATCATACGTATCGTATTAACACTAACAACTAATGGCAATTTCCTTGTAATATGCATAGCACTCCATTACATTAAATTATTATTTTTAATATCATTATTAAGTGTTACTTATGGTTTTTACATTCCGCACTTTGTATATTGCAATAGTTTCAGTTTAAATTTATTTGTTCCTTTACTTGGCTAAACAAAAAAAAAAAAAAAACAATTGGATTTGTTTGTTCATTTTGTTTTTTACTTAGATTAAGATTTATGTTCGTTTAACTAGTTTATTTTATATTTAGTATTAAGCTTAGACTTAGTTGGCTATAAGCTTTTAAAAAAAATACGCTAAAATTACTTGTTATTGTTATAATTATTGTTTTACTATTGAGTTTTAATAGCGACTTAGAATTAAGTTTTTTATATATGTACTTGTATTGTATTTTAAGAACCCCTTTTTTTCTAAAATCTAATTCGTCTTTGAGTATGCTGTAGTGAGAACAAAATGCTAAAAAAATATATATATGTATACATATGCATATATATATATATATATATATATAAATTTATATATGAAAAATCAATAAACAAATGAGCATAGTACTAAACTAATTTCCTAGACTATTCCAGTGAGCAACGGCTGACAAATCCTTAAAGCCCAGGAACAATGCTGAGAGACAGTTGAATAACTTTAGCTATATGTATATGAATGCCGACAAATCCATGTTTTATTCTTGTATATAAGTCAGTGAGCGAGCACTTATTAACGCCATTTTGATAATGGTCGAGATGTTCATGTGTGTGTGTGTGATTGTGTATGTGTGTGTGTGTGCAAAATGATTTTTTTTTAAATTATATTTTTATATTCATTTACTTTTAGCACCGCTTTTTGGCATTGTAACTGTGAAGCAACTTTCGGAACAAAAAGAAAAAAGAAAACTATCGATGTACTTGGCCTTGTATGCATATACATAATTCTGATTAATTTTCACTATGTTATTTGTTTATCATAATGGCAGTGGCGTTTAGTTGTCAGTTTTGCATTCTTTGCTTACAAATGTTCGCGTTTGTTAGATCACTTCAGATACAATATACATTCTATGCTGGCGACAGACGTAGATAAGAAGCCCAACCTTTTACTATATAAAGACAGTGAGGGCGAGAGGAAGCGTTAGTAAAATGAGAATTCTTTTGAGGTGTTTGTTGACTTGTTTGGTCCATTTCATTTGGCTTAAACAAAATTTAGCAATTCATATGTTTTAAAGTTGATTGTATAATAAAAAGAAGCATACACGTATAACAAATGATGTAGTGTTTAATTTGAGGTTTTTTATTATAGATTTTTAATCTAAATACTAATACATACTTTCTTGCTTTTAAATTTACTCAGTCAAAAAGTTTTGGTCATTGAGTAAGCGCCTTTAACTATGCAACAATATTTTAGAAATGATTTTTTTTTAAACGCGAAATGAAGTTTACTAAAAAGTAAGCAAATCGTACAACATGTCCTTCTTAGGGCATCTAATTGCGCTTCAAAAAGTTTTCTGGACGGATATTACAATTTGTAGCACAGATGAAGTCAAAATTCGATGTCTATATAAATGTATTAAATGTGTCTGTGTGGATGTGTTTAGCTTCCTAAGCTGGTCTGTCGCTTGAGAGAGAGAGAGAGAGAGAGAGAGAGAGAGAGCAAAAAGAAAGAGTTTAGAGCACGGCGTTCTCTCGAATTGTCAAAGAACAAACTTTTTCAGATGAAACTTGATACGAATTTTAAAGGCCATCCATTATACGTATGAGATCTTTAAGTATTTCGATTTAGAAAGGCTACAGAAGTATACAGAAAATATTGAATATAACTAAGCAAGTTCGTTTTCAATGCCAAAAGTTTTTTTTTTCACAAGTCACCGCATTTTGCACCGTTCTACTATATACGAAAGATTATCTTAACAACTACAATGCCAACGTTGTGTAGAATTAATTTCAAATAATTAATTAGTCATATTATTATAATAATATAGTTTTTTTTTGTGTTTCGATAATTTTCATTTTTATGCTGTACAAATTGTGAATTTGAATTAAATTTTGTATTTGTATTTAAAATTCATATGTATTTATTTATGGCATGCAATCAAAGCATTTTAGTTTTTATCTCTTTACTGCATATTATTAGAGACTATTATTATAATTCGATTATTAATGAATGTAAATTGATTTACGCTGTGAATGCTGACATGACTTGCATAATATATGTATGTTTTTGTTGTTGTTAAAAAACCTTTTCTGGCTTTGCTTTGCTTTTTGTATTTATTTATTACTTTTTACTTTTACTTTTTTTTGTGGGTAGTCATAATAACAATGATATATAATAATATGCAATTTCAATTTTATTCAATTTCAATTTGTTTACGCTTGACGCTAATTCAAAACATTTTCAGTGAGTGTGATTGTGTGTGAGTGTGTGTGTGTGTGTGTGTGTGTGTGCGAGTGTATATGGCTTGTGTCATTGTATGCGTGTTTTTTTATTTTCACTGTTTTGGTTACATATTGATGCGCACTATAGTTCGACTTAATTAAACTATGTAAATGTATATTTTTTTTTGTTTTTTTTTTTTTGTGTTTATTTCTGCGTAATTTGGTTTCTTCTTTAGTTTAAATCTGCTCATGGTTTAAATTTTTAACTCTCACTGATATTTACTGATATTTTTTGTTCTTTTACGTTTTTGCTTTTTGTTGTATACAAAAGTGTTGTTGGTTTGTTGTTGGTTGGTTTTGTTTTTTTTTTTTTTGTTTTTTTGTTTTTTTTTACTTTTAAAGGGGTTAATACAAATGCTTAGATTTAGAAAAAAAAAATTTGTTTATATATAAGTTCATAATACATATAGTATATATATAATTATTTGTATGCTTTACTTAGATAACCTACATTCGAATACATGAACACTTCGAGATATCATTTCAATAAGTAATTTAATTTAATTGAATTAAACTTTTGCTTTCTTGTTGTTTAAATATTAAATTTCTTTTGGTTTTCATGCGTTCCTTTTGTATTTGTATTTGTTTTTTTTTGTTTTCTTTGACTATATATAATGAGCTACAAGTTGGTTAGATCTTGTTCCAACTATTTACTTTATTGTTGTACCAATAGCAGTTGCTGTTGTTGTTGCTGCTATCGTTAGAACTGCGGCCAAAATTGTTAAAGTTGTAACAATTGTGATTGTTGTTGTAGGTTTTTGGCCCTGGTTGTTGTTGTTGTTGTTGCATTTGGTGTTGTTGTTGTTTAATACAGAAATTGCAATTTTTCGCGGGTGTCGTCTCAACTTTGTTGCTGTTTGGTATTTAGCTGCATGACAAGCAAAGTGCGGGGCTGTGAGAGTTTGTGTGTGTGTGTGTATCTGTGTGAAAGAGAGTGAATATGTGCTGCTGCTGGCTAACGGCGTCTAAGGAGCGTATGAGTGCCATGAATTGTTGTATGCCTACGCGCTCCGAGAGTACAAAAAGCTCTGCGATCGAGCTTAGCTTTTGCTCTCTGCTGGCGCGCAGTATGTGTGTATGGGTGAGTTTGTATGTTTGTGTGTGTGTGTGTGTTTGTGTGTGTGTGTAGGTGATGCTGCTCTACTACTAAGCATATGACTTTTAATTTGTGAGCGCGAGTGTTTCGTGTGTGTGTGTGGATGTGTATGTATAAGTGAGTTAGAAAGAGAGTTGACCAATTTTGCTAACTAGCTTTTCTTCAAACACTTTTTGCAGCTTTGTTTACTTTGTTTTTAGTATTCAGTTTTCTTTTCGTTTTCACACTTTGTTCTTGTCCTTATGCAACTACTATTTGACTTTTAACTAGGTTTTAATCTGAGTGACACACACACAAACGCAGTCGCTACGTGCATCTGTGTGCGCATCCAGCTGCAGTCGCTGGTGACGTCATCAACCCAATAGGCGTCGACGTCATTGTTGCACTGCTGCTGCGTCTAATCCTGCTGCTTCTGCTCTGATTGTTGTTCTTCTGCTTTAATCATTGTTGTTGTTGTTGATGTTTTTTCTTCGATTTTATTCGATTGCTCTTTGTTCTTAGTCCGCTTACATTTGTTGTGTTTGTTGTTCTTTACTTTGAATATTAATCGTTTAATTATAGTTGTTGCTGCTGTTGTTGTTGTTGTTGTTATTGTTTTTGACTCTTACTTTCTTTCAAATTTGATGGCTTTATTTGTGACTGAAATATGACTACGATGTGTTAGCATTGACGATACTTTTTTTTGGTTGTATTTGTAAGATACGTTTTTTATAACAGTTTTTTTATTATGAAGCTGTATGCGGCTGCTGCAGTTAATATGGTTGTTGTTGTTGTTGTACTTGTTGTTGTTTAAATGGAGACGACAAATTGCATTTTGTATTGTTTCTAATACTCCCAATATCATGCATCCTGTATTTCACCTTTTAATCCAGGCACCCTGTGGTGTTGGTTATGTCCTAAACGATTTGCTAAATCCTGTACAACATCACGAAATATAACTGTATCTATGTTTTCACCTAATAAATACAACAAAAACCAATCGCCCATCTTTGAACGACGAACGATTATTTCAATAGCGTCACGACGCACTAACCTGTAAAAGCAATGTAATACCAACCATTAGAACTAATTCGAGATTTAGATAATTATAGTAGAGACTTACTATAGTATGCTGGGAACTTACCTAAATCGCATACGAAATAAGTAGACCCTCATACGAGGTGAGAATATAATAACCACCCTGTATATTAGCGTTAATAATGTGAGAAACGTTAATAATATAAACCAAAACCAAAGGAAAATGTAAATTTTCTCATTAACAACATTTAATGGTAAAATGCATATGGCGTCATGTTTTTCCACCTGTCACAAGAGAAACACAATATAAAAATAATGATTATTAATAAATGCGCAGAATTGAACGATAAAAGAACATTATCGGTATACACACCTCCCCACTTGAACCATATTTAAAAAATGTACATTTGGTCATTCTGGGAAATATGTAAATCATAGGATCCATGCGATCTTCCTGATCGGTCTCCATATAATCTATTACATCCAAGCCAAACCTCAAAAATTCGCCATCGAAAAATCGATTCATAAGAAACATTTGACCTGTAAATGGTTGAAAAAATTTTCATTTTTTCGCATTTCCTTTTTTCTTTGATTTTTAAATTTCAGTGTTTATCAAAAGTTGAAATGTATAAATTGATGGATACATTGCTGTATGAAGAAACGGAAGTGAATGAACATGATTTATATGCACAGTAGACACTCGAAATGGTGAAAACAAACACACATAAAAAAATATATGCATACATCTCACTCAATTTGAAGGAATCGCCAATTGATATGAAACATTAAATGAATGATGAATGAAAGTTAGCAGAACTACAAAGTTCTTTGTATATCGACTTAGGTACATATATACATAGACGCTAACTGGTAAGGCATCATTTAAACAAATCTAAACTTTTGACAGCTCTGAAAGTTAAGACACTCTTTGATCAAGGTGTTTTTATGTCTTGCGAATTTTTCTTTGACAAATTTTATACATTTTGGCAAGCTGGCTAATATTAGAAAACTCTTTGTTAATTGGACTAAAAATAAAATATATATATGGTATAAAAAAGTTAATTTAAAAATGTTAATACCTTTTGTGCAGTCTTAAGACTATTCTATCTTAACCCAATTGCAAGTTTATAGATCTTATATATATATCATACATCTTATATGAGATATTTCGAGCAAACTTTTTTCCCAGTTTTGCGTAAGGTTACTAGCAGTGATCCTAGTGTGATCCTAATTTGCATACACCCGTAGGTAAAGGTAATCTTTTAATCATCAAATCGCTTAAGACACTTTTAAATATTCAAAAGGTCGGGAAGAACCTGATAGCTGCTTGGATATTTAAAAAGATAATAAGAATTGTAATGGCCACTCATTGTAAAGTGGACACTATTGTTGCCAGGATGTATGAGGTACCTCGCCTGATCCGTCCGTTTTTTTTTTAGTCAATTGACAAGTCCGTCAAACTCCGATCTCATTTTCTGAAATATATTTTTAAGTACATGCCCAGATTACTATGTGGCCTTTTCATCAAAAGTGAAGACAGGCTAATGCTACGGGAAATGGACAAACACATAGTAAGACCAAATCTGTTCAATTATTAACATCTGCACCCATAGAGCGAAGTAACATTTGTTTCTATCCAAAATAGTCTCAGGACTACACAAAAATCAAGCACTTTGACTTGTATTAATAGTTTATAATTTCTGTTTTGGGAAATAAATTATTATAAAGCAAAAGATCATTTTTTAATATACTAGCGGGAGGTGTACCAGAAAACTCTAGACGATTCTAGTTCACGTTGTATAGATCTAGAAAACCAGCTGACCAAAGCTGTGTGGAGACTAAGCAAAAACCTGCATATTTTTCATACATTATCACACATATTGGGTTTCGCCCCGTCCAGAGTTTTCTGTGGTACACCAAACGATAGTATTAAAAAAAGAAAAATTATCAATAGTTTATTGTGTTATGTATATATTATATAAACACGATCTCTCTCAAAACGAACTGTTGCTTTCGTTTTTTGTAACATTTCATGTTGTATGTTCAATATATGGTAAGCATTTTTTTTATTTTTATTAATACTATTTCAATTGGTTTTTAATTCTTTTTATTAAAAGTTGCATTAGAGTTTAAGTAAATCCAGTATATACTTTGGAATTTAAGAAATGTTTATTGCGGGTATAAGATGATGTGCTTAACACTTTTATAATATTTTCCAATTAAACATTACAAGTCAATCCAATCTTGCAGATTAAAATGAAAATAAATATTTATTTCGAAGATTTTAGGTTCGTTCTTCGGTCTGTGCTTAGAAAACTAATTTAGTTCATTTTGTGCCTGCTCAAATTGGAAACAAATTGTAATAAATACTATCTTTACAGATTTTTTTTTTGTTGACTCCTCAGTGCCTTCAAAGTTCTATTAAGCTTCAGATTTTTTTTGCAAGTTTGTCCAAATTTTGGGGCTACTTGATTTGAAAACCTACATTTTGCTACGAAGAAGGATTGCGAATTTTCAGTTGGGTTGTCATGAACCACCATTAATTCTCTCCACGAGAGATTCGGGATAAATGCGCTTGCTGATAGTAAAATACTGAGCATATGTCGCACTGCTAACTTGACAGATGAAAGTAAAAGATGGACCTGGCGGCTACGCACAAGTCACAACCAAACCTTTGAACTATTTAATCAAAGTATTTACTCTTAAGGGAATTGATAAAACTGAAGTCGCAAAAATTATGTATTCATCTCTGCTTCGTCAAGCTGATTTCCAATCCAACCATATCGATCCACATTGATGTAGTTGATTTATTGAACTACTAGCTAATTGGGCATAGTAGGCATTACATTTTTCAACACCTCCACTTGAGGGTCTTTGGCCACAGGAGGCCTGGCATGGTTCTTCTGGCGGCGTGGCCATTTTGTTGTTTGGCCTAAACATGTGTATGTTGTGTGTATATGTTATTTATGTTTATTTCTCATGTATTCTGACAGTTCATTATTTTGTCAGATTTTTCGGGTCGCGTATTTACTACTAATTGCTTGTATGTGTGTGTGTGTGCGTGATTATTTGTACAAGTGTATGTGTTCGGGGGGAGCGTACGCTTGTTGCTCATAAATTAAATGAAAGCTGGCAACGCTGCCGCAATGCCAGACAGCGTAAAAGGTGCAAATCGTGAGAAAGGGGCTACTAGTAGTAGTAGAAGTTAAAAGAGAGGGCGAAAGAGCAGATAAGAACACAGTGATGCTGTGTGAGAGGAGTAACAATGCAAATGCCCGGTAGCCAATTTGATTATTTTATTGCGGTCGTCAGTATATAATAGAAAAATCCATTCGTCATTGATTTTCATTGGAAAAGTGCTGATGAATAATGCGGCAGTTGTATTTGTTATACTTGTTGTTGCTTTAATTGGTTTTTGCAATTTGTTTATTGCAAATAAATATATGCCGACATCCATAGACTTAGCATTTATTTACTTACCTATCACATTTATTAGGGCGAGCAGCTCGCACACGTAATATCTGTACGCCCACCAATTGTGATATCTGCAAGAACCAAGATATGATTTAGTTTGTTTAGTAACGTCAGTTTGTTAGTTTGCTTTGAGTGTTGATCAATAACTCAAGAATTTATCGCATATCGGTGATGTCTCGTTGTTGTTAAGCATTTCTCAACTTACCTTAAATTTTCCCACAAATAATCTAAAAGTAATTTCTTTTTTTGTTTTTTCTCGGCTTCGGAACAAATGCCTATGTCTAAGTCCATGATGAGTGCATGAATCTTGCCACCCTCCCAAGATTTCCACAGCCATCTTGGTGTATAAAATAATATTGCCTGCAAAGAGAGATGATAAAGAACATTAAGATGATTAAAATCATGTAAAGGTGTCGGAACGGCCGGAACGTGGGCGTATTTTCATGGAAATTATCATAAAAGTAAAGCAACCAGCCGCAGCACATAGTCAACAGACTGTCAGATACTTAAATTGTTGCGTGTTAATGAGCAAGTGACATATGCCACCTGTTTCTGGACCATAAACTGAGACAGTGTAAGTCCAGTTAACAATGCCAAAGGCATTAGTTACTTAAGATCGCTTTACAAAATACGCGATAACCTTGTCATGGGTGCTTTGACTTTTTCCAAACCAAAAATCAACCCACACAGAGTCGATTCGGTTTGATTCAGTGAATCGTTATATCGTTAAATTGGTTCACTTGACTTGGACTCTTGACTATTGTGCATCGTCTGGTGTCTGTCAATTTGGCTGACAAGATCGGCGCGACATAAGCTTTATGGTAATACATGATTGTTTTGCTAATTTTTAACTTATGCCAAAATGTTTTGGACCACTCGATGCCACTATGAATAGCCAAGACTGTTATTTGGCTCATGTCATTAAAACAATTAGCCATGAGCTATTAGGGGAACAGACACTAGCATTATCATATCAAAACTTATGTATACATATATATACAGCAGATGGACATATCATGGATGTAGTATGGTGTGCATTAAGTTCTATATTATTATAGCAACAGTTGTCACGAATTCTTCTTGTTTTTATATTTTTTGCTGGTTTTTAGTATATTATATTTATTATTTTGTTCTTACTTATAAATGGTACATTCAATTTAAGTTCATAATGTAACTCACGCAAAATTATTGTTTTTAGACATCTTAATTTATTTATTTATTACTATTTTTGAGTACAGTAGACCTTAAATTATAAGAAAAAAAAAATGCATTTAAATATTGAGATGACTTAGTATAGAAGACGTGATAGAAGGAATAGACCGTTCGCAAGAGATGCATTTATAAAGGCTATTATAAATAGAGTACAAGGAAAGGATCTTGCATAGCGAAATTAGAGTTACCAAGTTGCAAGGATAAGGGGCGAAAACTACGAGTTACCCAGGTAGGTACGACAAAAGTTACTTTACTAAGAAGTTCAGTGGAATCAATAAAGCCGAGTAATAGCTTATGCAAGAAGAGTACACCGTGGCATGTTCTGCGGTTATTTAAGGACGGCAGCTTTATAAGGTGAAGTCTGTCAGAATATGGAGGCGGTCGGATAAATGGATCGCAATTTAAGTCTCGAAGTGCGAGGAGTAGGAATTGCTTTTCATAAAAGCGGTAGTGAGGGCTCCAAACGCATGAGCTGTATTCCAAAATTGGGCGGATGAGTGAAATATAAAGAAGTTTGGTTGCGTAAGGGTAGTTAAACTCTTTAGAACAATGCTAAATAAAAGCAAGAACCGCTCGAGCTTTTTTTACAATATTGCAAATATGATTGTTAAATTTAAGTTTATTGTGAAACTGTATACCAAGGTTTGAAACACTCAGGATATGTTCCAAGGTCGAGGAGTCTATAGAGTCAGCAGCCAAATCAGGAACAGAACGATCAAATGTCATAATTTTACATTTCGTCAAGTTTAGAAAGAGTTGGTTGACATAGCACCAATATTGCATAATATCGAAATCATGCTGAAGAATTGAATGCTTTTCATTATTATTTTAAGAGTAGGACAAACAAAGTTTTACATCATTCGTATATATGTATAAGAATGCGAGAGCACCGGATAACTTGTGGAAGATCATTAATGAGTAAGATAAAAAGTAGAGGACCTAGACGGCTGCCTTGGAGTAACCATGACGTGCACACGATTAGATAGACAGGATGAGATCGATTATAAAAGACAAGGCGGACACCCTAAACGCGACAGTTTTACTAGAAGAAGCCTATGGCTTACTGAGTGAAATGAAGTCAGTATTAATGACATTAAATTGCATTTTCTTAGAAAAAAGTTCTAAAAGGCTAGTAGAGGTGGGCCGACGTTTTGCAAACACGTGTTGGAAGTCAGATTTAACAGAACAACAGTGGTGTTGCAATTGTGAAGTGACAATCGTTTCAAAATCTTTTGAATCGATGTAAGCTTGGGAATACCTTTATAGCTCTCAATATTAGACTTGGAAATTTATAAATAGGAATAATGAAGGATTCATTACAGATAGCTGGAAGATACTGGAAAAAACTTTAAGAAGTGCAGAAAAGAACGGATAATGGCATTCCATGCCAGGGAGCCGGCACAAAGCTTTAGAGCACAGCTAGGAATAGCATCGAGGCCAGGAGAAAAATTAAGATTTTCTGGATATAAAGATTGTAAAACGTCGGATTCTAAGATCTGTGGATAAGCAATAAGGTTTGAGTTAGGAAGATTAAAAGGTTAGTTAAGGTCAATGCAGTTACGGCTGACAGAGTAGGTTGTTTGAAAAAGGTTCGCAAACAAGTCCGCCACTTAAGAGTTGTTAGAAGAACAAGCATGTTTAAAGTATTGCGATGCAGAATATAGGGAAGGAAGCCTTACGTTTAGAATTAATAAAGGATAACAATTTCTAAGGATCACTATACAAGTTAAGCCTACAATGGTCAAGAAAATGATTGTAGCATATTCTATTAAGAAAAATAAACTTGCTGCGTAAGATAGAAAACTTATATAAGTCGACCGTAGAATCACTTTGCTTAAATTTTATATAAGAAGAAGACTTACGATTTTTTTAGTTAGACAATCTGGGCATAAGCCAAGGCGGCTAAGTGGAAAGACTCAGGACAGAGTACAAAACAAAGAGATTAAAAGCGGCGTATAATATTAATAATGTAATTATTAAGGGATAGCTAAAAGTTCTCAGTAGACTACAAAGAGAACCATTTAACATTAGCCCAAAATTGGTTAAGAGCGGAAAAAAAGATTTGCAAAAATTTTTTTTTTCTATTAAGATATTTCTTCATGCCCGGTATAATTTTAGCAAAAGCGAGGACACACATTCTACATAGTTATTCGCATGCATCTAAATAAGACTAATGGAGGTCGTCCGCGCCCGAAATTAACCTATGCCTTTTGTATTCAATAAATTGTAATCGTTACGATCCCTGATTTTTAATATTAGCCCCTTAAACGGGAATATAAAAACTCTCTCAATTATGGGGATAGAGTCACGTAGCTGGTTTTGCACTGTTTACAATTAATTTGTTTCTGGTTTCTCATTTTTACATAATCAAATGATTACGTATATAGCTGATGAATAAATATTTTGATGAATAAAAAATAATTAATTAAATTATAGTTATAGTTATAGTGACACGGTGTCAGCTGGGGTGTTCACTTTGCCAGGCAAAATGGTCAAAGGGCAAAGTATTCAGCAACAATTTGCACTAAAAAAATTGTAATTTACGCCGACCCTGACCCTTGACTACAATTGTAGGGCATTTTTGCCCAAAAGATGCATATCATTGCTAAGTTTTTAGTCAACATATAAATAAAAGTATGGTAAGATCGGATCAATGACTCTCTTTAGGTAGCCAAATGCCACGTCATCTTATTATTGGCGTTAAGCTGCATTATTAGTCTTGCATTATTTGACTAGACTTTTAGGTAAGTCTTATTTAAGTTCTATAGCCCAATATTTTTTTAAAACAAAAATATTACAAATATATTTTATTTTCTGTATTATTGGTTATTTTATCGTCAAATCAAAAGCAATCTTATCTAAACCTTGAATAATTAAGATGCAGCGCAGCAAGATAAGTTGTTAACTATAATAAGAAGAAAAGAACAGATCAGAAGAACAATAACTTGTTGCTTTCAGGGTCTACTTGCAAGAATTCAATTTGCAAAAAATGTAACAACTTTGACGTGTCTAAAGAGAAACTCTTTGGCAAACCCTGTGAGCCACAAAGGAGGATCTATCTTTTTTTAAAAGCTCTATATTTCATTTAGTTTTTGTACGGCTAAAATTAATAAAAAGAAGTAAATATCAAAATGAAATATTGATGTTCTTCAAATGGTCAAAATGAATTAAGTAAGAGAGTAACATGTTGAGATTAGAGTGATTTTGATGGCTAATTCATTTTTAATGCAGTTTATAGGCGAAGGATGCACAGCTCTGTAAAAGATTAAGGCTAAATACCAAAAAGGCGCGTGATTCTCTTTCGGTAGAGCGGAGAAAATTTCGTCAAAATTTAACAAAGTGCGGATATAGCTTAATCGCTTTACGCCGTAGGTTTGTAGAATCGTAGCAATTTAGTATTACTAAAAAAAATATATTTCTCTCGGGATTATCAACAGTTGTAAAGTCTCGGATTTTCGTGCGCAAGAAGAAATGGCTTGTAGTGTCCAAGCTTCGCAATGTACTTGCAGAATTTTGATTTTCGAAGAATATACAGAACATAATTTCCAGCAATCCGATTTTGGACAGAAGCAAGTGGAAATGAGCAGAATGGATCTGCATCTGACGCGCCTGAAGACAGACCTTCTGATAAAACCCGCAAGTCAAAGAACTATATATATATATATTTAGTACGTGTTATAGTCCGTTTATATTCAGTTGAAATAATAAAAATCTTTGGTGTAGCCATAGCAAGTATCGATATTTTTTTAGAGCAACGAGGCATTCCTGTGCTCAGCCCGAACCCCCCTCATGGCCGAAACGGTAATAATACTTTAGATGCTACCAAACGAAGTCCCTTACTCATCAACAATCACAGGTAAAAGTCCAGGGTCGCCTTCGCTGTGGCCGCATTTTATTAAAAGCAGATGGTCGTCCTCTACAAGCTCCCGCCCTGGAACAGCTAACGCCATTTGAACAGTGCTAAACGGCTCATCGCAGCATCCACGTAGGCGTCCGATGGTCTACGTCGCTGTTTCCCGAGCTGGACGCAGGCTACAAAAAATATTGGTATCTTGGAAGGCTTTCCTCTGCTACGCCCAGGCTGATCGTAACCTGCATGTACATAAGTCTTTAGCCAAAAATTGACTTTATCGATTTTTAATCGTACTTGATAGCTGGACGCATACGATTTGTTCTATGCTCTTCTCTCTGCAGTACCCTCTACAGGCTACTCAGATTATTAATTGTCCTTTTTTGTATTTTAAGCCCATAATTTATCAATTTTAGCTCTTATACTATTAACTACATTCTTTCTGTAATAATAAATGGTCTCAAAAATAATATTTGTTATATTAACATCTAATAAATGCTTGCAAATCAATTCTCAGGAAACTATACTAAATAGTAATTCACAAGCTTTAAAAAAATCATTTCTAAAATTTAAAATTAACGTTTGTTTATACATAATAATTTTGTATTTAATTATTTATTGGCAAAATGCATAAATCAAATTAAAATCAGTTAATCGTTTATTCAACTTAATTTTCTCGAAAAGATCATAAATGTTTTTGCAGGCATTAAATCATAAAATTTTATATTAAGATCTTATAAATGTTTTTGGCAGCCTTTTAATCACTGGCTCATGGAACACTCAATTGTTGGGTGGAGAGCTGTATATTCTATTGAAGACTACAAGATATTCTAAAAGATATTTGTTAGTTTTTTCTTTTTTATTTTACTAGGGTATATCAATTTCGGCGTTTTGCAGAGAGCATCTATTTTTCCGGCTGTTTATATAATGTGGCTTTTATTTTGTTTAGTTTTGCTATGCTATGCTTCTATGACAAATTAATAATAACTTGTATCGTAAATTTGTAGGATTCTGCCAAATGTGTTTTGGTGTTTTTTTTTGTTTTTTGGCTGCTTATTGTGGCTTTGCGGTTGCACAACACACACACGTATACTCATATAGATACATACCACGCAATCACAGGTAATCCTGCAGTTAGACAACGTAGGTGTGGAGAGGCTTAGCAAAGGCTTTGTCATGTCTTTTCTTTTCCACAATTGAGTTGTGAAATTGAAAAACAGCGGAAAATATATAATATAATTCACTAAATATCGCCGGGCTTTTCATATCGCACGAATTCATGTGATGTGAGGTGAGAGTTCAGTTTGTTTATGAGCAACTGTCAAAATTTTGTTATCCCAACATGAATATCATATTTTAAGTGGCCAAAAGCTTAAGCTTGCACAAGAATAGAACTGTGCGTATACGTAATTTCATTTTCTTTTTATTGCTTCAAAAACTTATAATTGGCCAAGGTGAAGAAATATGCTAGTATTTCGCTAAGAACGTCAACATGCCAAAAGACGAACTCGTAGAGCACACTTCCGCCTTTGCAATGTGCATCGTTTTAGGGTGCACCATGTGTGCCACATTGTGTTTCCGTAAATGTCGGCCATCAAGAAACAGACCAAATTTGAAGGGGCAAACTGTTGCAAATTGTACAAAATTAGATGCAATCAGTGTATATTGCTGCCAGCTGGCTGCCACACCTTGCCGGAAGTCCAATGAAGCAGTTAGACTTGCTTTTGGGCATGTGTGTGCTGCTGGGTGAAAGACCAACAGATGAAGATGCTTCGACATGCCCATTTGCTTGATTTTGGACACGATCCCTATTTACATTTAGTGCATTTCTTTTCATTTTTCCAAACACCCAACTTTAAATTGCATCAACCCGACGACAGGCCCAGTAAGTCAACGAAAACAAAAAAAAAAAAACAACTGCAACTACAATATTTTCCATGAGTGGGTGGCAGTCTGGCCAAAGGCTGAATGCAGCATCATAGTGATCGTTGTCGTCGAGGCGCAAGCGCCGCGCACTCCGCGTCATCATAACCAAATTGTGTGCATTCATACATATACAACATATGTATGTGTGGAGAGCCATTTGGCATGCATTCAAATTACTAAAGAACATTACATTTTCCCAAAAATGCATATGTGTATGTATATAGTACTTATGTAAAAGTAGCAAGGAAATCAAGATTGCAACTGCAGAAGCGAGCACCACAATTGCAATGAATCCGAGCGCAGTGTTTTGGTGCTGCACAGTGGGACCGCAGTGGTCCAATATTGGCACAGTGCTTGGAATTATGCTAAAAAAGGTAAAGGCAGCTTTATTTAGGACTCCCTATCATTCCAATTTCATAACGAGATCGTGTGATTAATCCGTGCGATTATAGAGAAAAGTGTTTCAGTAACTTAATTTTTTTTCAAGAGCGTGATAAGAAATGTAGATATTAAGTAGAGCTTATTAGAGTTCAAATGTGTATATTTTGAAAGTATAGGGTGGGTCATCTGTTGGTTTGATTGTTAAACACTCAAAATTCAGAAAATACCTGTCCAAAGTGGATTCTCTTCATCAAATGTCCCGTTCAGAACTACTCAATTTAGTCATAAATCGTTTAACAATAGAACAACGCGTACAAGTTGTACAGGCGTGCAATGAAAAAGGTCGTTTTATAAGAAAAAAACATAGTTGAGGCCAGAGACGACGAGTTGCCGGTGCGCCATCGATCGCTAGATCTAGACCTTGCTAGCACCACTTTGCGGACCATTATCAGCGTCGCTTATTCATTTAATGGATGGGAGAGCAGCCAAATGAGTTTTCTTCAAAATATTGACGATGTTAGCATATAGGCCTGAAGAGTAAATGTGTAGCTTCAAACTTGCATTTGGTAAATACAATTGCCCAATTTCGCTGGAAAATATACGAATAAAATCTTGCTCAGTGGAATCCGACCGAAGCAGCAACGTGAAAAAACCCGACGAAAGGACTTTTTCCGGAAGCGCGGATTCAAGACAGTGACCACAAAAGTTCCAACGATGGCGACCGAATTTTCGAATTCTAAACTTTTACCGTTCACACAAATAATTGTAGTTGAAAAAAAAGTTCGGGGCTTAAATCAGAACATTGATGACCATAACTTTTGTTGTACTTGTAACCACGACGTGTCGCTCTGTAAAGTTTCAGATCAAAATACAAAACGGTGTACCTAGAAACCACGATACTCTACTACGAAGAAGAAATATGCGCACCAGCTGGCAAAGTTTCGTGTCTCTAACTTTTAAAATCTCCGAAATCTAGGCGTTCATACACTTTGACGGACGTACGGACAGACGGGCAAGGCTCAATCGCTACCCGAGGTTATGATAAGCATTTTGGTATAAAGGGCTGGCACGTCTCCTTCTGTCTGTTACATACAAATTAATAAATATAACTTTATTTATTTTATAAATTATAATATTATTTTAAACTGCACTATGTGCATTTGATTTATGCAGCACTATGTGCTTATATTTTTTGGCAGCACTATGTGCTTAGAGGTGAATCCAATTTAGACTGAAACTTAATTCTAGCTTATGTTATAGTGAGACCTTAAACTAAGCTGTTGATGCGTCTTGCTCTGAGCTTTGCTTAAGAGAAATATCATCTTAAGAGCACAGACATATGAAAGCTTATAATTCATCAACAGACGGACAAAATATAATTATTTGTGGCAATTATATGAAAGGAAGGTCTTAACTCCTCCCTCCGAAATTCCAATCGTCCTCGATTGGTTAAAAAAATAGCAGGTCATTACGATTTTACTTTTTTTCATTCGAATATAATTTTGAATACTAAATTTGAATCTACTATTTTTTTCCTGTAAAGATAATTTTACGTTCGATGACTGACATGTTAAAATAATAGTGCAGGCAACAGCTTAAGATAAGGTATTCGGCTTCCGAAAAATAAAAATAGTTTGTTTCAATATTATTCTTAAGAACTCTGTTTTGACTTTACAACTTTTACTATCTTAATTTACTCATTTGATGATTTTCATTTTGCAAAATTTTTTTCCGTTCAATTCATAATATTTTTCATTAAATTTAAATTTCTTTTCTTATTCTTTTCTCATATAAATTTTTACGATTATTTTTACATTTTGTATTTTTTTCTTAAGATTAGAATTAATAATAAAGGATCTATATTTAACAAGATTTATCCTTTGAAAGTGAATATTGAATCTTAAAGTTATTAAATTATGCAAATAGCTTTATTTAGTTTCTTATACGGTCTTTATGAACAATTTTTCCGCTTTCTGTTGTGACGGTAGAATGCTTATTTTCTTTAACTACTTCTTCTTTGTATCTTTTCGAAAGCTTAGTTCCTAGTCTCTTGTTTTGTTTTACAAAAACTTTTTTTCCTATCTCATAGCCTATCGGTTCTTGTCTATGTTTGTTATGATACTGTAGATCTTTTCCTTGTTTTTCAACTAGCTTTTTGTAAATTTCCTTCCTTATCTCTTCTGTGCTTTCAATACCTGATGAAGTGGGTCTACCAAAGAAAATATCGACTGGTTTTTTTCCAGTAACAGAATGAATTGAATGATTGTATTCGTTTACTGACCAATCAACTAGTTCATTGAAATTTTTGTCTGGGTACTCTTGTTTTAAACATCTCATTATTTCCGCAAGTGTAGAGTGGAACCTCTCAATTTGGCCATTAACTTCACTTTTATAGGGGGGAGCGATAAACATTGGGAATTGAATGTTTTTTCATTATCACACACTATAGTTTTTGGTACGCCGAAATAAAATATAATTTCTCTTAGAGGATTTTTAATGCTTTCTATACTTTTACCTTCTATTCTTTTTACAACAACCAACTTTGAGAATTTATCAATTGAAGTGAGAAGTTTATATTTATTAGTAGAAAATATGTCAATATGGACAGTGTGTCCTGGGTATTCAGGTAGAGGAGTTTGTCCTAGTTTCGCATTATTAGGGTGGCGATCATATTTGTTTTCTTTGCACACCTTACATATTTTCGTAATTTTCCTAATTTTCTTAGACATGCTGGGAAAGTAATATTTTTCTAATATTTGCAATCTATTTTCCTTTTCGTTTCTGTGTGCGCGATTATGCGTCTCAATAATAATTCTATCTTGGTCTTCTGTACTGATAATGTCTTCTACTAAATGTTGTGTAAATCGAATTTTGTAATTAGCAAAATGTATTGGATAGATTGCTTGAATTTTCAGCATCAATTCTTCTGTTGTTTTTATTCCATTAATTGAAGAGGGGCTTAGAAATTTTTTAAAATGTGATATCAGTAAGCTTTCAGGGTATGAGTTTTCTACTATTATATGTCTGTTATATGATGGAAATATTGTTTCAAACTTATATGAGGTTTCGGAGCCCTCTAACATAAGAATTTGGTTTTTAAAGACATTAATGGGTGACTCTACGGAAGGAATTAAATTTCCTGAAGAACTGTCACTGCTGTGAACGGTGGATGTCAATGAGTTTATGGTCGACTTTCGTGGTCTAGAGAGAAAATCTGCTACTACATTAGTATTGCCTGGTTTATAGATCAATTCGTGATTATATTCTTCTAGCTGAGCTTTCCATCGTTTCATCTTTGCATTTGTATTCTTATTGCTTAGAGCGAAGGTTAGTGGTTGATGATCGGTGAAAATTCGAATTTTCTTTGCACCGTAGAGGAAACATCTTAAGGAACGTAATGCCCAAATTATTGCAAGCATTTCTCTTTCGTTTGTTGCAAAGTTTTCTTCTGATCTGCTTAAAGTTCTTGAAAGGAAACAGATTGGTCTACTGTCTTGAGAGAGTACAGCTCCTAAAGCATAATTGGAAGCATCTGTCGTGAGCTCGAATGCTTTGTCAAAATCAGGGAAATGAAGAATAACGTCATTGGACACCAAACAACTTTTTAAATTTTCAAATGCTTCTATCTGTTGAGCTGTCAGAATTATTTGAGTTTTTTTCGACAACTTCTTGGGAATCCGTCCCATCTCACCTCTAAGTTGGTCAGTAAGAGGTTTTGCTATTTGCGCATACGCTTTAATAAATCTGCGATAGTATCCGGTAATACCTAGGAAGGAACGCAAGTCGTGGATAGTTTTTGGACGCTGGAAATTCATTATAGCTTCAATCTTTTTCGGGGTGGTACGAATACCATTTTTGTCTACTATTATGCCGAGAAACTCGATTTCCTCTTTGATAAATTCACATTTATCAAATTGGACCTTAAGATTTGCCTTTTCAAGGGTATCAAAAATAATTTTTAAATCATGAAAATGATCATCCTTAGTTTTACTGAAAATAATTATATCGTCCATATAAACGTAGCAACGAACACCTATATGGCCTCTCAGCACATCGTCTATCATACGTTGAAAGATAGCAGGGGCATTTCTCAACCCAAATGGCAATCGAGTAAACTCAAACTTTCCATTATTAATGGAGAACGCTGTTTTTTCAATGTCTGCTTCGTTGAGAGGTGAAAGCTTATAATTCATCAACAGACGGACAAAATATCATTATTTGTGGCAATTATATGAAAGGAAGGTCTTAACTTACATTACACAAATCTAGTATACCCTTTGAACCTATAGGTACAGGGTATTAGAATCGATAATTCCGATAATTGAGAAAGTACCTCCAATTAATTCGGAATAAAAACAAATTAAGCTTAATCTTGTTATGAATTTTGTGAGAAAAAGTTTTAAATAAAAAAATATAAAATTTATTCAATTTTAGCTTTGCTTAGCCCACTGTTCGTTCGAGATGAAAGGAGTGTAAAATCAACAGTGCGTGCAACAAAAAGTGTACTTTTTGGGGCATGGGTATTATAGATTTGTGGCAAACTCGGATCTCAACTAGATCTCAAAAGCCCTATGCTCAGCAAGCTGCAAAAATATTTAAGAACGAATAAAAACTTCAAAAGAAAACAAAAACAATGTTCTCATTAATAAACTTGGTGGAGTCAAAAAATTTGATGCAAAATTCGTCGTAAATAATTGTGTTTTTTTTTTTGGGGAGGGGAAAACCGTGTGCAGAGTATTCCACTGTCGGAAGATACCTCGACGGTTTTTATGTTTTATTTCATATTTTACTTGAATGGCCAAAATGTGTCCGATGTTCCACGAATGTGTATGGTATTGAGTTGAGTCGAACTGAAGTTAAATAAACTTCATTTCAGGGAACATGCGGATGCAAAAGCTAAAACAGACGCCGACGCCGATGCCGATGACGATGACAGGGACGCCATCAATTGACAATGTGGCCAAGTTCTCGTTTTTTTCGGCTGCTGCAGCTGCGGTTCCCTATCCAAAAATACACACGCACAAAAGTCAAATATAAACAAATGTCCATGCAAGATGACGGACCACCAGTCCGCCCCGGTCGCAATCGCAGTCGCAGTCTCAGTGCTAGTACCACTCCTATCCAGCCAGCCAGGCGGACTTTTTGTTTCAGAAATGCTTTGGCATTCGGCCAGAATTATTATTTTACTTTTATGTTTGTCTGCGCTATTTCAATAAATATACAAGTGAAAAAAAAAAAACAAAAAATGAAATGAGCCAGAGCCAGAGCCGGAGCCAGAGCATAGGGGGAGTAGGAATATGGCAATTTTTGACATATCTGTGGGGCCTCAGTTTAAATTGTTGATCGATACGTTCGATCGCTTGGTCGTCATTCGATTGATGGCCCCAACGAAGTTGCAGCCGTTTTGGCTGGGTTGGTTTGCTTTTAATTTTTATAGCTGCATTGTGCGCTGGCCCCCAGCTTAATGGCCTGCCCATTAGCATTCCGGCTAACAAACAGATGCCCGACGGTCAGTATATAACATATCTGTCCGTGTGTGCGCTGTCATAGCCTGTCTATCCTGATATTGTTGGTTCGTTCTACGAAAATCTTGGTAATTGGGCCAGGTGTAGATTTTGGCTTTGGATTTTTATGGATTTGTCCATGTTATCGTTTATTTTATTTCAGTTGTATTTTTTTTTTTTTTTGTATCTTGTAATATTTACGGCCAGGCCTTTAGTTAATGTGCCTTAGAATGTGTGGGATAAACTATGTATTGTATATAGGGTGTTATTTTAGCAAGCCTGATGTCTAGTTCTGTTTTTTTTTATTGTGTGCTCTTTATTAATAAATTTACAAATTAAAAGCGCTACAGAGTGTAAATTTAAGAAGCGTCTACGCCTCATTAAGAAGGGAGAATACCATAATAAATTTATTTATAGGTATTTGGGTGACTATGACGGCGACATCTATAATCGTTCTGTGACACTAACCGAGAAACGAGCGCAAAACCAAACCCCACAATACTCTGCCCTTTTCTTAAAAGAAAAAAACAAAGCCAAAGCCGGCTGCGACTGCGATGTCAGCTTCTGCGCCAGCGTCAGCGTCAGAGTCTGCGTCCATGTCCACGTTCTCGTTTACGGAACGTACACAAAAGTGTGATAAAAATATACATTTAATATTTGTACATTGTTAGCGGGAAGATATATTATTGTGTAATCTGCTCGAGATGCTCTTGCTTATGCCAGCAAATGTGACGTCACAAATTATGATGACGCCGATGACGTCGACACCGGCAACTCTGCTCGCCGCCTAATGCGATCCATGACAGAATCAATCTTTTTAAGCACAGTCAGCAATTACCTTTGACAGGTAGCTGGTCTCCATATGACACTTGTGGCCCAATTTTCTTAGCCCCACGGCGCCACTTCTTTTTAAATACCCTGTAACCATCAAATGGATTTAGTATTTCTATAATGTATTATGTAAACGAGTGTAGTATGCTGAGAGCTGTCGGGAAATGGTCAATAAATCAAAATGAACCACCATTGAATCATACAGGCTCTGAATCTTTCCGTTGCATTGATGGATTCTGGATTCGGCAAGCTCATAAGATTTTTATACCCTGTGCCGTATGGTACAAAGGGTATATTAAGTTTGTGCAAGCCGAAAATGTATGTAACATACAGAAGGAAACGTCGGAGACCCCCCAAAGTTATCTAAAATATGAACAGAATGACTAGAGAAGTCGATATACCCATGTCCTTCCGTCCGTCTGTCTGTATGAACGCCGAGATCTCAGAGATGGTAAGAGCTAGAGCAACCAAACTTTCAGATTAGATCCGTTAGCATCCTACGGAAGACAAGTTTATTTTATTTTTTGATATCGGGGTTCTATTATATAGCTCCCATAGGGGTGTTTCAGATGACCTCGAATAAAACCAAAAGTTTTAGTTGGATAATTCGTTTGTTTTTGAAGTTATCGTAACCAAATTTGGCACTTGAAAGTTTTTTATAGTTCCCAGACACAACCAAATTTTATCAAAACCGGTTGACTATATCACATAGCTCCCATAGGACCGATCGGTCGAAAAAACGTATTTTGAACACATTTTTTCGATTTGTTTCGTTTGTTTTTGAAGTTATCGTTACCAAATTTGGTAATTGGTACTTTTTTAAGTTTCCAAAGCATAGGACCAAATTAGATCAAAGTCGGTTGACTAAATCATATAGCTCCCATAGGACCGATCCGGCAAAAAAACTTTTTTTGCACAAAATTCGTTGTATTTCATTTGTTTATGAAATTATCTTAACCAAAGTTGGCAGTCGGAAGTTTTTTAGAGCTCTGAATCACTTTTCAAATTTAATCAAAGACGGTTGACTATATCATATAGCTCCCATAGGACCGATCGGTAAAAAAAGTGTTTGGTGCAAAATTCCACTGTTTTTTTTTGTTTGTTTATGAAAATATCGTAACCAAATTTGGCAATCAAAATATATTTTGGAGTTCTGAAGCAATATACCGGATTTAATTGCAAAGTGGTGGTATAGGGTATGCCATTGTCGGCCGCGCCCGACTTTAACGTACGCCATCTTTTTTTTTTGCGATGTTGATCACACTAATAAATAAAGATTTAAAGGCATTTGTTGTGGCATTTATAGATTGGAACACTAGAAAACGGATCCTATATCCACCATTTCATAATTTTTTCGAGAAAAGGCAAATAGGAAATTTGCCACGGAAGAAAAATAGAAGGTCAGAGAAAATCCTGTTTTGCCAAGTTTCCATATAAGGTCAGATTTTTAAAGATTTATGTAATATTAACATGAAAACATCAGAAGGTGGCGTGGCAAACATGCTTAAGGACAAATTGTCGGCATAAATGGATAAGGGAAACGGTTTTTGAAGGTTAAATCTTTTAACCTAAAGCAGACCATTTAATCGGCCACAGAGCTATATTGAAATCAAAAAAAAAAAAATCGTTCAAAGACATCAATAACTGAATAACAAATCAATAAAATATTTAAAATTTAACTTTATCTGAATGTTGTTACACATGTGGCCAATTCACCAAATTTGTTATGCTACTTCATGGGAGTATAATAAACAAATAGGTGTTGAACTTTTCTCAAAACAACCCCAAACATCGTTTTGCCAGGGGGTTACAAACTAAAAGCTATGAGTTACTTTTTTCTGCCTGCTGGATCTTTTTTGTGTCGGGATAACGTGTTTAGTATACTCTTCTCGATTGTATTGCCTCTGTACAAGTTCAGCTTGAATCAGAAGCCAAAACTTATCCTTTAATAAATTGTAAAAATTTTAAAAATCAAAAAATACAATTGAGTCTATTGAAAAAAAAAAATATATGGAAGTACGAGGACTTTCTCTTCAACGAATATAATCTTCATTTTGCGCAACATAAGTGGGACCTAGCGCAAGTGGTGTAGTGCAAGAATGACACAATTAAGGCTAACAATTTTAGAAGAACTTTAAAGGAGCATCTACATCTCAAACTCTGACACGTACGGTGATATTTAATGGCAAAATGAAGGACCGAATGACACCTGGATCAGTCAATGAAGCTTATTATGTGTAACCTATTCGCAGCTTGAGCAAATGTTTTGCTAAAAGATAAGCTTAATGGTCATCTGTGAAATTAGCTTTAACTTTTAGGACCTCAACAAAGCAATCATTAAAGATGGCAGGGCTTTAAACGAAGATTATGCTGAGGTATAAAATGGAATTTATTTTTGAACATAATGGATCCTTGTGATCGTTGACATAAATCACGCTCGTAACTCTAATATTTATCTTATGCACATGCGGCGTATACGTCACCACAAATGACCTTGCGATCGTGTATATGTGCGTGTTTGTGTGTGTGCTCCGTAAGTGAAATATTCACAATACCAATAACAACAACAACAACAACAAGACGAACTATTTTTTTTTAAATATTTTCATTTTCTTCTTGTTGTTGTTGTAGACGCATTCAAATTGCTCGCCTGGCTTGTTTCATACACCAACAACCACCACAGTAGTGCCACAAAGAACCAAAAACTGAAAAAAAGAAAATAGCACGAAAAACTAGGAAAAAGTAGCACAAATATTTGGAAATTGAAATTTGTATTAGAAATGAAAGAAAAAAAGCGAAAATCTGACGCGTTAATATGTATCTCAATGGGCACTACGCCTGAGTATCAGTGTTTATGTGCCTTTGTGATGTGCGTTTGTGTGTGTTTATATGTTCACAAATTGTAAGCAAACACACACAAAACATAAAAAGCTTAATTACTCAATCCATCAATTTCATTCAACGCCTCGCATAACTATAAACCACTGTGATTTGTCAGATGACCAAAAAGCCAAGAAAATTATAGTCAAAAACAAATCAATGAATTTAAGAGCAAAACGTTGGCCAAAAGAGAAGGAGGCCGCCGAATTCAAGAAATGCCCAATATGGGTTTCTCAACGCGAGATCCACAAATACAAATCTGTTTGGATTTTCGGCAGCTAATATTGACGGATATTCAACGGGCTTTCAAGCTGAAAGTTATATTTACTTACTTCAGTAAAGTAAGCACGACTCTCCTAAAACTTTGGCGCACTGGATTACATCATATTTAGATGCTAAAACCCGATTGGTAGTTAGCTCGGACAACTCGTGCCTAATATATTTATAAATTACTGGCCTGACTTATGCTGATGAGGTTAAACTTTTGTCCGCATTATCTGATGTTACAAATTAGGTAAATTCGCGATAGAACTCTTTAAACCGCTCGGAATGATATCTGCATCCTTTCGTTACGAATAGACTGGAATATCGATCGCCGGCCTGGAACGCTCAATATGCTGTAAATGTTGACCAAATTGAATTTCTACTTCTCGCTCTTAAGGGAATCTACTCATGAAAACCTGAAAAAATCGAATTTTTTTTTTGGTGTTTTGCCGATAGAAAAACTATCCGAGAATGCGCGTGTAAAACTTCAGATCGAAATTCGGAATATTTCTGAAGATACAGTCGGTTGAGTGGCTCGGCGCACCAGCGCTTTAGTAAATTTTGTTAGTCTAAGTATTTAACAAAAACTCAAAAGCGGTTTTTCTCAAAACCACGTTTTTGAAACTGGCGGGTAGGATTACACAAACAGTTTTCAACCGATTGACCTGAAATAAATTTTGTTTTGTTGATGGACAACCATTCTATATGAACCAAAGATTTTAATAATTTTACAAATCATACTTTCATTCATTTTATGCAACAATTTGACAGCAAAAAAATCGTGAGTTTGACAAAAACATAATAAAACCGTGAATATAATAATAAAAGAAAAAAATTGCATTGATTTTAGACGAAAATTAAGGACGCTATGCTGCCCGCTGTTCAACGTCTCCAGTCGCGAGGCATCCCAGTCCGCCATGAATAACGCCGCCATTTTGGAAAATTTTGACTTGGTTTTTTTTTTTTTATATTGTTTACAAGTACCTTTAAATAAATGTAAAAGATGGCGTACGTTAAAGTCGGGCGCAGACGACTCTGGGATACCCTGTACCACCACATTGCAATTAAGTCCGACATATTGCTTAAGATCTCCAAAATATATTTTATTCGGCAAATTTGTCTACGATATTTTCATAAGCAAACAGAAATCAGTCGAATTTTGCAGCAAAAAAATTTTTTTTTGACCTATGGGAGCTATATGATATGGTCAAATTTGGTACATTGCTTGGGTACTCTAAAAAACATCCGAGTGCCAAATTTGATATCTTTATTAACAAACGAATTATCCATCTAAAACTTTTGGTTTTTTTCGAGGTCCTCTGAAACACCCCTATGGGAGCTATATAATATAACCCCGATGTCGAAAAAATAAAATAAATTTGTCTTCCCTGACATAATTATGCATCTAATCTGAAAATTTGGTCGCTCTACCTCTTACCATCTCTTAGATCCAGGCGTTCATACGGACGGACAGACGGACATGGGTATATCGACTTCTGTTGTCACCCTGATCATACTTTAGGTAACTTTGGGGGTGTCCGACGTCTCCTTCTGTATGTTACATACATTTTCGGCTTGCACAAACTGTATATATCCTTTGTACCACACGGAACAGGGTATAAAAATCATGGATGTCTGGCGAATCTTTTATGACAAAAAAATAAAAAAAGAACCTTTTTTTTGGGCGTTTCATGAGGTGACCCCTTAAAAGCTTCAACTGGGCACAAGGGTTTGACCTAGCCTCTTACGAGAGTTTGTAGTGGCCAAATCAATAAGCAACAATTGTACGATCCAATAGTCGTTTTATTTGAATAATTCAAAAAAAGGCATAAAAGCTGAGCTGGAGAAAACTTAAAGAACCGCAAGAAAGCTCGCGCAGTTAAGTAGCGGTGGTTTTGTGTTTCAATGACCGATTGCACATCAGGTGATTATGCTGTTACCGTTTTTGGCGCTGGCAGCATTGAGTAGGCTAAAGCTTGGGAGAGAGCGATCTGCGCTCTTCGTTTGCACATGGACGATTCCGTTATTTTTGAAAGCTTAGCTCAAGCGCTCCCGCTTAAGGTGATTTAGAAGTGCAGTGATCAGTCCAAGTTTGGCAGTGCAATTGTGCAGTTGAGTGCGTAATAATTTCTAATGTTGTATATTTATATAATATATATGTATATCTGCAATTTTTAAGAGTTATTACCTAAGAAGTGTATTTTGGCGGAAATTGTTTGATTTTTTTTTTGTGGAGGTGATAATTGCGAAAGCAAAAGGTAATATTCCTCGGTAATGTTTTACCGAAATTTTAAGGAATTTTTGTGTTTCAGGCCAGTTCCGCATAACCTGGACTAGGCTTCCGTCACCAGCAGCAGCAACTACATCAGCAGAGCCGCCGTAACGATTTAACCTCAGCTAAAACAACAACAGCTTAACTAAGAGCTGTACTTACAACAAAAATCGTACTTCAACAACATCGACCATCTGAGCGACAACCACCAAGAAGCCAGTGGCCGTAGCTACAGCGGCCCCAACAACTACAGCACCAATTTGAACTCACCTTCCCAAGACAGCAAATAACTGCTTCAGCCCAACTCCGCTCAGGTTACTCAAAGCTATTAAACAGCTACCTGGCGCGAGTTAATCCCGAAGTAGTTGATATTTGCGCCAGCTGTAACTGCAGCCCACATAACACCCTACATCTTTTAAGATGTCCAGTGAACCCGACTGGACTCACGCCCTCTTCCATATTGACAAATCCGGTGGAGGCAGCTAGCTTTCTCCACCTGGATAGGGTTCTTCCTTAAAATTCTTCTTTATTTCTAACATTCTCCCCATCTTTTATTTTCATAAAACTGACAATCCACATACGTGGTGCACCGAGATAGACGTTACAATAACAACAACTAAAGCACCAACACTTACAGCAATGAGCACTGCAGCAGAACTAACAGCGGTTGCATCAAATGACGGCTACAACAAATGCAGCGAAAGTTGCGTTGGCAGCAACAACAACTCAGCACGAAGCGATTGTGGGTATCGCCGCATCAGTGAGAGCGGCCCCGACAACAACAACCCGTACATCAGCAGATCGGCCGCAGTACCAACAGCGGCTGCGCACCCGCCTAAAAAAACAGCAACAACATATTAATTTGCTTACGATCGTATGGTCGTAAACAAAAAGAGAAGAACCGCAAGTAACAACAGAATTTGTATTAATATAAAAAAATCAGCTTTGTTAGTTAATTGATTTGTCTACGTACGGCCAAAAAAAGACACGCCATGTAAACTTTGCCAAACGCACTCATAATCTCTAATCTATCTTGCGCGTAAGCTCTGTTTGACTTTGTAAAGATTCTCTTGCGCGCAATCATTGTGCTAGTCGGCATTTGCGTTAATTCGTCTCCGACGTTTCCTTCTGTATGTTAAATACATTTTCGGCTTGCACAAACACAATATACCCTTTGTACCATACGGTACAGGGTATAAAAAATTTGTATCTAAGTGCATATGGGCATTTCCCAGGTTGCGTACGTTACATTCGTACGCATATTTTTTAATACCATCGGCGCTGTGAATGGGATATCTCCATACAACTTTCAGCAAAAAAAGATCTTTGAGAGTTTTTTCAACTGACGTTTAAACCTTGTAGTAGGAAATATACATAAGGCATATACTTATGTTAACATACAGCGCCTGCTGATGTTAACTCGCTCTCTATTGTAATAGGAAATATACATAAGGCATATACTTATGTTAACATGCAGCGTCTGCTGATGTTAACTCACTCCCTATGTTAACCACTAGGCTAAGTGTACATGTACTTTAAGAGTGAGAGCCATTCTGTATTATATGTTGGCGCAGCTATAACGATCACGGAGTTTAAAGAAATAAATAAATTGTTAAGTACGCACTTAGTGTTTTTGTTAAAGATCAGTCGCCTACCACAATTTCAGAAGTGGTCCTAACCCAACAATAAAATTAAAATGGAAAATCAAATAAATTTTGCCCAGTTTGAGGAAGAGCAAGTGGTAAAGTGGCTAAATGCATTACAACTTTCAACCGAAGGCTCAAAAGAAGAACAAGTGATGCGTCTAAGCAACCATTTTATGCAAGCACCAAGATATTTTCTTGGCTTAGACGAAAAACTAAATGAAAAATTGTGCGAAAATGACGAAATGACCGCAGAAGTCTCACAAATTCAAAACGACGTAGTTATGTACGAGCGTCATGCAGAAAAAAATAATATCCCCGTTATAAAGACGCCGTTGTGTGGTGAAATTCAAATGAACCAAGAGACGCCGCAACAAGTGAACACACAAGCAACTAACGCCGTTGGAGTGAAGCAACAGCAAGAGTCTAACAACATCATCATGCAGGAGTCAGCGTCTGTTTCGCTTACTCTCGCTAAAGAAGCTTTGGTGGACTTTGATGGTAAAACGGGTGCGCGCGGCTGGGTTATGCAGTTAAAAAACATCGCAAATGTGTATAACATCAACGACAACTGTTTGCGTATGTTGCTTATATGTAAACTGAAAGGCGACGCGCAGCGTTGGCTGCATGCAAACTCAACACGCATTATGGAGCCAATAAATAAATTGTTAGACCAACTAATTATGGCGTTTGGCGAGAAATTACCCAAAATTGAAATGAGACGCAAATTTACAGGCCGTAAGTGGAAAACTTATGAAACATTTTCCGCTTACTTCGATGAGAAAATACAGTTGTCTGGCGATCTTGGTATAGAGGTGGATGAATTAATCGACGAAATCATTGAAGGCATACCGCAAGAGGCATTGCAGATACAAGCGCGTATGCAGTGTTTTACTGAGCCAATGCAGATGCTTCGCGCGTTTGCAAATATACGTGTTTCAGCGGAATCCACACCAAGCAGCACCAAAACGCCGCAGAAGAAGTATGTTGACGAAAACTTACGCTGCCGCAACTGTAATTCAAGAGGTCACTTTGCTAAGGAATGCAGGAAGCCAAAGAGGGAACCAGGATCCTGCTATGCATGCGGCAAATTTGGGCACCTTATTGCACAATGTTCCGAGAAAAAGTTCGCAAAAGAAGAAAATTACGTAAGATATTTTAAGATTTATTTTAAGGAAAATTCTAAAACACCACTAATAACAGCGTGCCTAATAGACTCGGGGAGCCCAATTTCATTTGTTAAAATATCATCAGTTTCAAATCAAATAAATTTAAATCCAGTTTCAAAACCTTATTTTGGACTTAACAAAAGTCGCCTTAATACATTTGGAAAATGTTTATGTTTTATATTTAAAGAATCATTAAAAGTACATTTTAATTTAATTGTTGTTTCCAATGAGTCTATGGGCTACGATGTAGTGCTGGGCAGAAATTTTTTAAAAGCATGTGGTTTGAAATTTGACCCAGACATTTTGAGGCTGATTACGGTAGATCCTATAAAAGAAAACAATGAATTATGTGATAGTTCAGAAATAGTATGCAACGAAGATTTTAAGTGCATAGACAAGATAAAAGTAAAGACAGAAGCCAACGATCATTTACGCTTTAGTGAAAAAACGTTAAGTAATAGAGCAGAGCAATCATGTGTTAATGCGAAACTACCAGACAAAGAAAATTCCAACAACTCGCTTTTAAAAGAGTCAGACCAACAACTTTTGGGATTGAATACTGCTAATTCAATTGTAAGCGTAAAAGAGAAACTGTTAAATCCCAAAAATGTGATAACTGAAACGGCTAAAGATCAATTGTTAGAAAATGTTATTACCGAAATACTTCAAATAGATTGTGCAGAGGAAAAAATTGAGCTCAATATTGGTAAAAATATTAGCTATAGTACACAGTGTCAATTGAAAAAGTTATTCGAAAATGCGTATTTAAAGGCAGAAAGACCAAGCTCACCAGAAACAAAGTGCGAAATAAAACTGAGCCTTGAAAACCCAAAACCATTTAGTTGCAGACCAAGACGTCTTTCATACGCGGAAAAAGAAAAATTGCAAGTTTTATTAGACGAATACAAGAAAGAAAAAGCCATACGACCGAGTACGTCAGAATATGCATCGCCAACAGTTTTAATCGAAAAGAGAAAGGACAGAATGTGTGTAGATTATCGTCTGTTAAACAAGATTACCAAAAAGATAATTATCCTCTTCCTCTTATCGATGATTTGTTAGACAAATTAGAAAATAAAACTGTTTTTACGAAACTTGACTTAAAAAATGGATTCTTTCATGTAGCTGTACATGAAGACTCTATTAAGTACACTTCATTTGTCACTCCACTTGGACAGTTTGAGTTTTTGAAAATGCCCTTTGGATTAAAAAATGGCCCAGCTGTTTTTCAAAGATTTGTCAACACAATTTTCGCGGATATGATTAAAGACAATAGGGTCATTATATACATGGACGACATCATGGTGGCGACTAAAGATGTAGAAGAACATATGAAAACATTAAAAGAAGTTTTTGATAAGATTGTGCAAAATAAATTAGAACTACGTCTTGACAAGTGCGAATTTTTGCAGCCTAGCGTAAAATATTTGGGATTTTTAATAGACAAAGATGGAATTAAAGCTGATGATAAGGGAATAGAAGCAGTCAAAAATTTCCCTGTTCCTGACAAAGCACACAAAGTCCAAAGTTTTCTCGGTTTATGTTCGTACTTCAGACGATTCATTAAAGATTTTTCAACAGAAGCAAAACCGTTGTACGATTTGCTTAAGAAGGACAAACAATTTGAATTTAAAGAACAAGAGTTAGACTGCTTTAGGAAACTTAAAGAAAAATTAGTTCAAGCACCCGTATTGTCAATATACAATTATAAAGACGAAACCGAGCTACACTGTGATGCAAGCTCACTTGGTTTTGGTGCAGTTCTCATGCAGAAAAAGGAGGATAAAAAGATGCATCCGATATTTTATTTTTCAAAAAGAACTACAGAATTAGAAAGCAAGTATCACAGTTTTGAACTAGAGACTTTAGCAATAATTTATGCTTTGCGCCGATTTCGTATTTATTTACAAGGGAAACATTTCAAAATAGTTACAGATTGCAACTCTTTAACTCTTACACTGAATAAAATTGAGTTAAATCCCAGAATTGCTCGTTGGGCTTTGGAATTACAGAATTATGATTATGAATTAATACATAGAGCAGGTAATAAAATGCAACACGTCGACGCACTAAGTCGAAACAGTAATATAATGATAATAGAAACTAATAAGTTTGAAGACAACCTAATTATATGTCAAGCAAAGGACGAAAAGATACGAAAAATAAAAACGTTATTAGAAAAGTCAGAGCATAAACTTTATGAAATGAGAAACGGCATAGTGTACAAAAAGTTAAATGACAATAGACTACTCTTTTATGTCCCACATGACATGGAAGATCATGTGCTGTATAAATACCATGATGAAATAGGCCACATAGGTAGAGACAAAATGATAGATGCTATTTCAAAGACTTATTGGTTCCCGAATTTAAAAGATAAATGTGGTGGACACATTGACAACTGCTTGAAATGCATCGCGTTTTCACCAAAAAGCGGAAAAGAAGAAGGGTTTTTAAATTGCATTCCGAAAGGAAATAGACCATTTCAAATAATACATATAGATCATTATGGCCCGGTTGATACAGGAAGATCAAAGAAACATATCTTAGTGGTTGTTGACGCGTTCACAAAATTTGTTCGGTTATACACAGTGAAAACAACAAAAACAAAGGAAGTTTTACAATCATTGAGAGATTACTTCAGAGCATATAGCAAGCCAATTTGTTTAATTTCTGATCGCGGAAGTTGCTTTACGTCAGGTGAATTTGAAAATTTTATAGCCGAAAATAATATTAAACACGTTAAAATCGCGACAGGGTCTCCTCAAGCTAACGGTCAGGTGGAACGCATAAACAGAAGTCTTGGCCCAATGATAGCAAAGTTGACAGAGCCAGAGAAAGGATTACACTGGGATGTTGTTGTTGAAACAGTTGAATATTCCTTAAACAATACTCAACATAGGAGTATTAAACAGTTCCCAAGTAAGATGTTATTTGGCATACATCAAAAAGGCCATGTTATTGATGAGTTAAAAGAAAAGCTAGAAGAGGTAAATGGTTTATGTAAAACACAATCTTTAGCAAGTATTAGAAAAAATGCAGAACAAATTCAAACAAAATCACAAGCTTACAATAAATTACAAGTTGACAAAAAAAGGAAAAGTCCAAAGCGTTACAAAGTAGGCGATTACGTTATGGTAAAAAATTTCGACTCTACGGTAGGAACTTCTAGAAAACTTATTCCAAAGAGCAAGGGACCTTACATGATAACTAAAATACTAAAAAATGACAGGTTCGTTCTTAAAGATGTAGATGGCTTTCAGGTTTCCCGTAATCCGTATCAAGGTGTCTGGAGCATTCAAAATATTAAGCATTGGATAAAGGGTAAACAAAAATGTTAAACATAGAAACTTAAGCTTAAAAATGTATTCATAATTTAAGAATTCAATGTATATTTAATTATTTTAAGTATAGATCAGGGGATCTTACCGTCAGGATGGCCGAGTTGTAGTAGGAAATATACATAAGGCATATACTTATGTTAACATACAGCGCCTGCTGATGTTAACTCGCTCTCTATTGTAATAGGAAATATACATAAGGCATATACTTATGTTAACATGCAGCGTCTGCTGATGTTAACTCACTCCCTATGTTAACCACTAGGCTAAGTGTACATGTACTTTAAGAGTGAGAGCCATTCTGTATTATATGTTGGCGCAGCTATAACGATCACGGAGTTTAAAGAAATAAATAAATTGTTAAGTACGCACTTAGTGTTTTTGTTAAAGATCAGTCGCCTACCACAACCTTTACTTAACTATTTTTAGAAAAGGAGTTATTCGTGTCTAAAGTGCCGTTGCGTACGTTACAAAAAACGGAAGTAGTTTTGGAGGTTAAAGTGCATTTGTGCCATTTTCAGCGAATTTTGCGTAGTAACCAAAAAAATCAAATAACGAAAAAGAACGAAGAATAATTGTGAATTTCAAATTGGGTCAGTTGAAGACTATATTTGATCAGGTTCATCTAAAATTGCAAAATTCATCGTTGCGCACATTACGTTGCGTACGTTACATTTTTTCCTGCTATGGAGTACGTTTTAGTCGGGCGGAGAGGACTTTAAGATAGCGTGTTCAATCACATTGCAATCAAATCCGGTTCATTGCTTAATTACTCAATAAAAAATTTTGATTGCCAACTTGGCTACGATATCGTTATAAACGAAATCAAAAAAATAAATTTTGCACCAAAAACGTTTTTTTTACTTATCATTCCTATTGCGACTATATGATATAGTCTAGCGATTTTGATTAAATTTGGTACAGTGCTTATGCACTGTAAAAAACTACCAAACGCCAAAGTTGGTGACGATAACTTCATAAACAAATGAAATACATTGTATTTTGCACCAAAAATATTTTTTTACCGATCGTTACTATGCACTACGGGTTTTTTTGGCCACTGGCATAAACCTTAAAATATTGAGATAATTGCACCAAATTTGGAACTTATGCATATTTTGAGCCCTCAAGACGATCTAGAAAGTTGCGCCCGGTTCGGCCCAATATTTCTTATACATAGCTGCCATATAGTCGATCTGTCCGATTTGGACCAACTTTGTTGATTTTTAAGCTATTAAGTTGAAAATCGATTTGTACACATATTTTGAGCTCTTTAGAAGACTTGCGAAATTTGCTTTTGCTTGGATCACTCTATTGTAAAGGTGTTATAAAATCGATCTAGCTGCCTTGGACCTACTAATTTTTTTTCTGCTATGGTATGTTGGTAAAACTAAAAACTTTTTATGGATTTTTCGTTTGTTTATTAAGATATCGTATCCAAATTTTGCATTCGCAAGTTTTTTTTAGTTTCCAAACACTGTACCAAATTTTATCTAATTTGGTTGAGTATATCATATAGCCCCCATAGGACTGATCGGTCAACAAAACGTGTTTTGTGCAAAATTCGTTTTTTTTTTTTGTTTGTTTATGAAGATACCGCAACCAAATTTGGCAACCAAACATTTTTTTGTAGTATTTAAGCAATAAACCGAATTTGATTACAATATGATGGTACATGTTATCTCAAATTCTTCCGAACCCAAATTTAACGTAGGCCCTTTTTTTTGAGAAATTTCTTGCCGTTGCGTACGTTACATACTTTATGATACATAGTTTTTTTAAACTGCTGTACAAACACATACTTTTTTTTGTTTTTTCTTAAAGTGCACAACAAACTTGCTTTACGAAGTTAGTTTGATAAAAAAAAAAATAATAATCCAAGCAGCTAAATTAAAAAAACCTTGTTTTCCGTTGCGTACATTACATGACGTATGCCTAACTTTACTTAACAATATTAATTTTTTTGAATAATCATTTCAATTTTTTTTTTTATTTATTAATAAATAATTAGATTGCTTTTATGTTCCCATCAAAATAGATCACATATTTTGATTTTTTTTGCCGTTTTATGATTATCTAAAAAAGGTACTTTTTTGGAACAAAAACCAAATTTGAGGTTATTGTAGGTGATTATCTACTATTCAGAAATACATCACCGAAAATCTTAACTCTCTATATATTTTCAAGGTTGAATATATAGCCGATTATTCCATCAACAAATATATACAGTTTTTACAACTTTAAAGTTGTGCCCCTTGGTAACAATTTTCTGGGAAATGCCCATACGAGGAATTATTGAAAAGCAGTGTGCTGCAATGTTTATATACATACATACATATAGTAGTATTGATTATTATTTTCTCACGACTAATTAATTTGATTTGAACCTAAAAAATGTTCTTAACGCACCAGAATCATTGAGCTCAAGGATTCGGCGTCGTATGAGTGAGTGAGTGTCTATGAGCCAACAACGGCCAGTAGAATTGTTTGAACTCCTTTATATATATAATATATACATATATGTATGATTTAATACTTCTATGGGCCCTTTAAAAATATTTGAAAAGAAACCATAAAAACTATAAAATTATTATAATTATAAAAAGTAATTAATGTATTAAATGATATATATATATACATATATATATATATATATATATATATATCATATTACTCCCATAGGACCAATCGGTCAAAAAAACGTTTTTTGCTCAATATTCATTGTATTTCGTTTGTTTGTGAAGATATCGTAACCTAATTTGGCAATCAAATGTCTTTTGGTGTTCTTAAGCAATATATCGGACTTTATTGCAAATAGTGGTACAGGGTATCCCAAAAGCCGTCCGCGCCTGACTTTAACGTACGCCATCTCTTTAAATAAATTTGAGGAATCCTTAAAATTAGTTTGGGCCTATGCATAGCACTGGCTGATGCGTACAACGTCTTTGAGTGACAGTCAAAGTTGAAATTTCGTAAAAATCAGCGAAAATGATTTTTCTGCGAAGTGAATCAAAAGCAAAAAAAATAAATATATAAAAATTTTAATTGCTTACGTAGGTAAATACAAAAATTATTTCCATATAAAAAAATAAAATCAACGATATTATTTTTTGCTACTTGTCCCAAGACCGCCTCAAGACGTTGTCTGCTGGACACTTTATTTGCGATCCTGTTGGTAAAAAATGCTCTGATAAGATATGGAAAGTTATCGTAGACATAAATTGTCATCGCAACTACCGCTGTAATTGAAAAAATCTTGGAATCATTGGATTTCGATGTTGATTCGGATGGCTAAACAGATGAAGAATAGGACAGGAAAGACGATTTTGGTGTTTTGTTTATGAAAGCCAGATTCCTTTTAATTAAGCGGAATGGATGAGTTTATTGATGATTCGCTTATCATGTATTCCGTTGTATTCCGTTGTTGTATTCCGCTACTATCCCCATCATCTTTAATTGGCCCAAGTACACCTTCAGCATCCAAACGTTCACGCCATGCTCTTTCCGCGCCTTTTTTATCTTTTACATTATCTTATCACAGAACATCTAAAAGTAACCTACATTTGGTGGATCTGCTCTGGATATAAATCCCGAAATCCGAAATCGCGGGCATTCAAAAAAATTTTGTAGCGTCATAAAAAGAACTTTGTTTTGGAAGCAGATGCAATTGAATTCCACGATTCTGAAGTAGAGGATGTTAAAAACCTTGATAAGCCACTTAAATGGTTTTAAATATTTTAGATTATGCCTAGTTGAATTATCCGTATCAATTTGGAACGATTTCAAACATGAAATAATCAAAACATGGCAAAAATATTTAGAGAGATTTTCTAACCATGAAAATTCGCTGGCAATTAACCTACTAGACAATTGTATGGATGTTAGACGGCTGAAAAGATTTCATATTCTTGACCTTCCAGAGCGATTTTTATATTTTGTATAATAACATTTAGCAAATAGTATTGTTGTACATTGATTGAACATACTGCAGCACAATCTATTCTGCCATTTTTGTTTTACTTATAAAATTTGCTAAATAAAAAAATAAAAATTTGGAAAGATAATGAAGACGTTCGATGGGCATATGCTGGAACTCAGCCCTTCAAAAATCAAATACCCAAAAAAGTTGACTACCGTGTTATGCGTTCGAGGTGTCGATCTTTCGGATGGACTTACTAGTCGATATAGGATTCTATTGAAATTTGTAAAATTCACATTGTTTCAACTTATTTGCTAACTAAAAAAGTTCGATACGAAAGAGTTGAACAGTTTCCTCAATGTTTGCCACGAAATGGTAAGAAAACCTGCAAATTTCCTGGATGTAAGTCAGAAACATGGGCTATTTGCCGCAAATGCAATGTGAACTTATATTTTTCAGCAAATAGATTGTCTTTAATAGTTTCATCGCAAAGTAATATAAATATGTAACGTTAAGAAAGAAGAAGTTTCCACTGTCCACTGTCATATATAAAGGACTCTATTAGTGTGTCAGATGTAATTGTCAGTGGCGTGGAAGTGTCCATGCGTGAGCTCCTATGCGACGAGGAGTTGAAAGAAAGTATGGAAAGTAGCTTTTAATACTCAAGAAAGCAGATAAAAATACCAAATTTTACTTATAGCCTATAAAACTAAATATTATATAAAATATAGAAGCAGATATATTGGTTGTTGTCTGTGCTAACCAGCTTGTACTAATCATAATTGGATAAATAGAATGGCTTAGTAATTTGTAATGACCAACCAATTGCCACTTTAATTTTGAAGGATTTCTTGTTAGTTTTCTTACAGCATCCTAAGAGATGCAGATACTCTCGCTTACCTGAAAGAATAGACAAAAACACACCCACTGATAATATTTATAATGCTTTTTATCAGCAGCATCACCATCGGAATTGCCAATGCCTGGATATGGTACCGAAACGCCTTGTTTCTTTGAGAATAGACTCCTCAGCGTATACGTTGATTGTATCCAACAATATGTGTTGAGCACATCCTCTGGAATATCTTTTGTGTGTACACAATCAATTGGATTGCCAACATATTGGCGTGTGGTTATAATTAGAGAGAATGACATCAGAATCATCACAGTTATTGAGTAGTGGAGGCGGAATACTATCGAATCGGTTTTAACGTGACTGACCTTTACAAGGTTTTTCAATCCACGAAATATATCTAACATGGTTTGTTAAACGGGCAAAAAAAATTATTATATACGTTGTTTTTTTTTTTTTTTTTTGTATTTTTTTGTGTGGTGTGTGTGAGTGTGTATGTGTGTCGATCGTCGTTTGAATGATTTTTATTGATCTTAAGTGAAAATGTTCTTTAATCTTTGATTTCAAGATTTTCTTTTTTCTTTTTGCGGATCAGTGGCGAATATTTATTTATTTATTTTTTTTTTTTGTTACTTTATAGCTTTGGTTATCGATGCATTGTCTGGTATATTATTTTGCCCGCTTTTTGTTGTTGTTGTTGTTGTGGTTTTTGTTGCACGTTGGATGATTCGAATGCGTCGAGATTGGCGTGCTTTCTCTTGCGCGGCAATCCCATCATCAGCGTGATTTCCAAAGTATACGTATACGTATCCGTATCCGTATCTGTATTTGTATCTGTATATTTTGCTTTGATACACTTCAAACGCTGATTGAAACAGTTTTTAGCTATACAATTCCAATTCACAGAACTTAACATTTTTAAGTTAATTTTCTGCCCTTTATTATAGCTATTGCAGTTCTAAACTCTTGGACCCGATGTTGGCGCAGCACAAAGCGACCCATCATCTACATATCTACAAGTATTATCGCCTTGAAGTATACTTTATGTAAAACACTATAAATCGTTTAAAAAATATATATATTATACCATAAATCAATAGAAACAGAAAAATAAATTTAAAATCAAATCACAACTCTTTAGTTTTTTTTTCATGTGCTTCTACTCACGGCAAAATTGTTCGTTCAATATTTTCACATTGATGGCCTCAGGTTTTCCAGTTCTACTTATTTTTTTGTTTATTGAAAAGCAATTGGAAATATGTACTCTTTATTTGCTACAATTTTCCATACAGAGATAGACTCGTTCGAGTCGCTATGTAGAAAAATGTATTTTAGCGGTAGCTTTATATTTCAATCCATTGAAATTTCGTAAAAAAATATAAAAAACAAAACAAATAAAAAGAGGCGCAGCATATAAATAAAATGTGGCATTAAATGAGGTAAGAGAAGAGGGGTGCGAGAGCTCCTGAGACTGGCGGAGGGGCCGCTGCTTTGTTAATAAACTTATAACGAGTTGAGAGGGGTCGGGGTGAGGGCAGCAGCAGATTTCGGAGTGCCTCCAAAGTCTACATGTTCCAAATGAACTGTAAATTTTAAAATTGCAATGTTTATAAACAAATTGTTATGGGTCGAACATCATAAAGAAAAGCACAAAAAACAAGAAAAATCGGCAAATGGCTAACAAATTGCGTATACGCACACGTGGCCCCTGCAAATGGCCCAAAATCATGCAAAGTCAAAGGCGAAGGCTGCAAAAAATTGAGGCTTTCTAAGCTGCAAAGATCTATCCCACTGCCATACCAGAGACCCCATAGCCACATCTTCTGCTCATAGATCTAGCCAAAACAAAGCATATTCGGTTTTGCGCAAGAAATTCTTGTTGTTTTTTGTTTTTTTTTGTTTATAAAATCGTCCGATTTTAGTTTAGTTGTTGGCTTTATTTAGTTCGGGGCATATCTACTACACTCATAGTACATATATAGGCATATAGGTATGACTAGCTAAGGCCGCACGGGGCGCATTGCACTTGACATTTCTACAAATATTTGGGTAAATCGACTGGAACGCTCGGATGCTGGCTGGCTGCCTGAGTGTTTGGCTGCTTGGCTTCTCGGATCATCAGCAGCTAGATTGTGAAATATTCCAGGCATTTTCAATGATAATAAAATTGACTGTGACTGGCCATTATCTTGATGTTGTAGTTTTTGTTGTTTAGTAGAGGCTGCTCTGTCTACAGGTAAATCAATGGCACATTTTTTTTTTTTTTTACCATTTCTCTCGATTTGTTTATTTTCTCTTGGCGTGCCTAATTAAGTCGCGCCCCAGTAAATTAAAGAATAGATCCGGAATGCGACAACCAAATACAAAGAATCATTATCTAAATTTAACATTCAAACATATGTAGAGCTATTAATATAATAGTTAATTATCAAGAATAAGATATGAACAACAGATGCAGAAAAAGTAATAATTATTTATGACTAATTGGGTTTTCCTACTCGCTGACAAGTTTGAGAAACCAAAAGAATTCACAAGAAATTCATTTTTTTTTTAACTTAGGAAATACATAATAGTCTTTACGGCAATCTGTTGAGTTATAAATGAAATTGTACGCAGTTTAAAGCTAAATCATAAAAGTTTATTATCTCTGCAATTGTAATGCCATGCTTTGTAAATGCACTCTCGAAATACAACAAAAGGCATTTTCTACAGTTTTCAAATATTCCACGCTCAAATTGATTTTAATTTTTGATCAAAGTACAAACGAAAAGTTTTAATTGCTAAGGACTTGGCATTTGAATCTGATAGATTGAATAGCTGATTGTTAGCCAAAAAAAATTATATTGTCTAGAGCTAGAGCAACCAAGTTTTCAGATCAGATGCGTTATTATGTCAGGGGAGACAAATGTATTGCATATTTTTGATATCGGGGATATATTATAAAGCTTCCATAGGGGTGTTTCAGACCAAAAGTCCCAAAAGTTTTGGATGGATAATTCAATTTGGCACTCGGAAGTTTTTTAGAGTTCCCAATCACTTTGGTACAGTTGTTTGATCAAAATCGGTTGACTATATCATATAGCCCCCATAGGACCAATGGGTAAAAAAAAATGGTTTGATGCAAAAATCGACTGTTTTTTTTTTTTGTTTATGAAAATATCGTAACCAAAATTGGCAACTTACATATCTTTTGGAGGACTAAAGAAATATATCGGATTTGCTACGTGGTGGTACAGGGTATCCCAAGTTCGTCCGCGCCCGTTTTTTACACCAAAACTTTTTTTACAAAAAATAGCAATTTCCTTATGTTTATTTATTTAAAGTAATAAATAAATTAAATATATCAATTATAATTTTATTAAGGCCTTTTTAGGTAGGCTTAAAGTTAATCAAATCGATTTGGTGCAACAATGTTAAAAAAAATGTTTTTATAAAAAAAGGATATGAAAAACGAATTATTTTTTTTGCTAAAATTTAAATTTGAATAAGCATTATAATACATTTTTTAAATGTATTTGAATACATATAATAAAAATTGTATTTATTTTGTAAAAATAAACATAGCATAAAAAAGATTTTTATTTATTTGCATTAATTAACATGAAATTGTCATATTAATGACAACTTTTATTTTTTGTAGCACTTGCAATGTAAACAATTTTAAATTTTTTCATATTTTGTGTATTTTCAAAGAACTTCTGGAGTCACATTGCCACAAAGAATTCCAAAAGCGTAATAAGCGACAACGGAGGTAAAATATTGTAATGATGAAAGATATCTGAAGTAGAAGTCTCTAAAATAAATATGTTTCAATCCCAAATCGATGGAGTGCTTTGACTCACTCCATAGTTAGGTACGTTTCAAGGGGAATCGGTATTATTATGATTATATAAAAAAATTATTTTTCCCCAACTTGCATAAGGCTTGAACATTTTTTGGAATAGGTGCTTCTTTGCTTCAAGCTCGCCCATAATGTGGTTATTACGTCTTTTAGAGAACTTAACTTATGAAATTTCACGCTTCAAATACATAATGTAATTAACTCATTTCCAGCAAGCCGCAAACACATAATGCTTTGTTTTTCAGTTATAAGCTTTTCCAGCATTTTGTTAAGCAACTAAACTGCTACTAAATGAATGAACATACCGTAAAAAGGCTTTCAACGCTTTGGAACTACGAATATATCATCCAAAGTAAGTGTGAATTTAAATTTGAAATTGAAAAGCAACAACTACAACAATACGAGACAGGGAAGAAGCAGCACAACTATGACGACTAAAAGTTTGGCGTAAAAAGCGCAACTAAATGCTCTGTATAAATATATAAAAATAAAATGAAAATAAAAAAACTAAGACGAAAAAATAATTTAAAAAATAGGCATTTTTTTGGTTTTTTTGTTTATATACACTTCTGCTGCGAGTATTTTACTTTTGTCAAGCAGTTTGTAAGGTATACTTAATGACACCATGAGAAACTTAAAAAAAAAAGCGATTAGACTCCGGCTCTATGCGACTTTACATTATACAAGGAAAATAAAATTCAAGAAGTCATTTTACTGGTGGCGCCATCTATACTCGAATTTTAAGTGAATGTTTAGGTCAAAGCCGAACATTTGGGTTTACGAAAAGAGCATTTGTCCCATAAGAGCTGCAGAATTCCAGGAATTTCCAGTGTTCACAGATTTCGGTTAAGCAATATGTTATCATAACTATCCTTAGGAACGCTTTTGATCTGCATACGTCTAAATGAATTATCAAGTCACTAACAATCATTTGTATTGGCTTTTTGTTTTAGGATGAACACACAACACTTTCTATATTATATGGACTTGAAATTTCTTGCCAACTTGCTGCAAGTTACCCATACATCTTTTCCACTAAATGTTAATCCAAAGCAATTCATGTATGTGACAAAAACCGCGTTCAAATCAAGTCTCACATAGATATAAGCAAAACAAAAAAAGGCTTATAAACAATTCTACAAACTAAAGGGCATTCACACTTCGAGAATTTGTAGCTTTTTTTGTTAATTTTATTTTTTTTTTTAGATTTGTACATAGAAACATTTCTACAATCACATCTGTGCCGATGTGAAATCAGCGATACAGTCTTGTTAGTTGGTAATCGGGTGGGCGTGGTGGATGTGAATCCAAATCTGAATCTATATGCGTACGAGAACGTGGCCAAAGTAGCGGGAAATTCTGGCTGATTGAACATTGAGATATTTGTGCATGGCCAAAATACGAAACTCATGCTAAATTGTTGTTGAGCGTGTGTTATTGTTGCTTTTGACCACATCGTATAAACACATGACCAGGCCACAGTCAGTTCATATATAGCGTTTATTTACTTTGTAAGGTTAATTATGAACAAGAAGAATGGCTACGTCGGCGTCAACGTCTGCGCCAGCAGCAAAAGCGGCAGACCAAATGACTCTCCTGCATATAAATAATACACCATAAAAAAAAACCGACAGCAACAACAAATTGGGGCTACACATAATGTGCACAAAACAGTTTTCCAACGCAGAGCAGCAACGAGTCATACGAGTCATACGAGGAGGAGGTGTAGTGGGAGGGGGGAGCAGGTTTTTAGTAGAACTGAAAAACTCGAGTCTTTTTGAAAATATTCAACGAAAATCTTATGATTCGGTTAAAAATCGTATTATTTCGTTCAGCGCTGCTTACGCGAACTGGCGTCAGGACGCGTTTCTTTAAGATCATTATGGCGATCAGCACGTGCTGCACTCCCGCAGGACTTGCCACATATTGGTATCGAATCAGAGCACAAAAAATCCAGAACTAAAATCACTTCACTCAAAAAAAAAAAATAACTGAATAAACAATGTATTCCTTCGCGTCAAAGTCTTTGTCGTTGTTCGATTCGTGTTTGCTTGCAAAGCTAGACGTGCTTCTATTGCCGTTCCCGCATCCGAGATCACACCGGAAAAGACGAGCGCGCGTTCACTTTGCCAACGTAACAAACACTGCGGCCAAGGCACTGACATGACCATCAACAGTGGCCTCCTCTGCATTGGGACGCCAAACGGCTGCTGCCGCTGTCGCTGTCGCTGCTGCTGTTTCCACTGCTTGATGCTGCTTGCCGTTAGCCCGCGCTGTCAGCTGGCCGCTCTCTGCTGGGGAGAGTATTTGAGTTAATGAGTTCGCGCAGCAGCTGCTCGCAAGTAGCCACAGCAGATCTCTCTTCCACTGCTTGGACGCGGCAGATGTTTGCTTTCTCTTCATCGATGCCATCTCGCTCGCGAGCCATGCACACTTCCGTTGTGAGTGTACGAGAGTGTGTTAGTGTGTGTGAGTGTGCCGGTGAGAGAGAGCGCGTTGTTGCTTATAAATGTTTGCTTTAAACAACAATGGACGACGAAAATATTCTTGACGGTTATTGTAGTTGTTGCATCAACAACATCAACAACAACAATATTTTGCCATTACAAGTCCATGTACATTGCAACCCTATCTATTAAGCCTTTTTTGGCACACTGAGACACAAATATGCCAAATGTTATGTTTTTAATTCTTTCTTTTAATAACTTGAATTCTAATACACTGCAGTCAAGAATTCGTTCATTTAAAAAAATGTGCATTTGTAACACCTAGCAGGAAAGGGGCATCATTCCAGAAAGCTCATCATAGGAGCACAGACAATAAAATTTTATGACGAGGTGCAACTTACGGTCTAGTTCTTTACTGCCCTTCCCTTTTTTTTATACTGACCGCCATTGAAAGTTACAATTTTAAAGATATAAGTTAAAGCTTAATGCGAAAAAATTAAACAATTAATGACGGTTTCTTTACAATAACCGGCCTGTACAATTCAGGCACTTTATTCAACCCTTTTTGAACGTTTTTTTTGTTGCATACATAACAACAAATTTATTTGAATTTGATGTAAAAATTTTGTTTCATCTCGTTTCTAATTCCCATTTTCTTCCAACAGATAAGTTAAAATGTAAATTTGTGATATTTCGTAGATTCTATTTTTTATTGCAGAAAAAGTTATGTACAAAATTTATTTTTATCAGCCTTCATAAATTTTTAAAATCGTTGTAGTTATTTTTAAGAAAACTTATGGCAACGGATGCCTCTGAATTCAAGAACAAACCACCTAGTCGTTTTTTCCAGTTACATGCGGGCACGTCGATTTCATTAAAACCTCTCAAAATTTTGCGTCAAACTTGGAAAAGCTACGACAGAGACTGAACGCCGAGTCGCATATCACCTTTTTCCATGCGTTAAGCAGGACCTCAATGGAAACCAATACGGCTTCGTAGAAGACCTCCAAGGGACTGTGACGGCATCCATGTTTTGCACTCATTCAAATGAACCTGCAACCACTGTGCAAATGGTCACTTTCTCTATTCACGCTTGCAAAAGCAGAGGAACCGAACTATCAGACGTCCTAGTATGGAATATGTAATATTCTCGGCTATCATAGGGATAACAACAACAGCAACGACAACAGAAGCTAACAACAGCAATCTGTAAAATAAATGCAAATAAAAGGGCAACCAGTGCTGAGTTCTTGGAGGTTGGGGTTGCTGAAGGGGTGTCGAAGGGGAGCGAGTACGTGTCGCATGGATTCCTTGCATTGTTGTCGATGTATTTGTCGTTGATTGTGCGATTTCCGCTCATTATTACAACAATCAACAAGAGGACGCGTCACAAGATTCACTAGACTCACAGCGCTCCCAGAACTCCTGACTAACTGACTGGCTGGCTGGCAAACAGACAAAAGGCTTCCCATTTGTCTCGCATATGTATATAGTTGTAGTATGTGGCATGAATTTATGCGTATTTGGATTTGTGAGCCTAGACAGCATCACGGACTTGGGACCGACTTGGGCCCACGAGTGGAAAACTAAACGGCATGCGGCAAAGTCAATAGATAGATTGTTATGGGACCGCAGCTTGAGTTATGGAAATATGAATAGCGACATGAAGTGTCTGCTCGGATGCAGACATTGCCGATTTGATGAAGTTGTCATATGTCGCATTTATAGTTATGCGGCCATGACGGTCAGCTGCTGCAAGGCTTCTCCTCCAGTTAACTTAACAGCTCCATCCCCTTGGCTATAATAAATGTTGCTATTTTGGCAAAAGCCATCAAAATTCAATTGGGTTTGGGAAAAAGCCGACGACGTGCGCTGCCTTTTTTGTAGAAACAAAAGATTGTTGAACATAATATAAACATTAAGACATTACAAGCGGAGCAACAGACACAGCCACTGATAGGGATGCAGTCCATATTGTCTATGCCGGAAGGGTGCTACTAAATGTTCAACAAACAAAACGAACCAGAAAAACTAAAGCAAAACTTAAGTTCCGAAGAATTAAATATTGCAAATGCGGCAGCCACGCTTTCCTAATGACTTGCCGGCGCTTTTCTTATTGTTTTTCCCATTGCTGGAAAGAAGAAAAGTGCATTAATATTGTGTTTCTGGTCTAGTCGAGTCTGTCTTTGGGTCTCTTGGGCGCATTGCCAAATGCTGCATTAGCTGAGGCTTTTATTGTTGTTGAACACCCACCGCTGCATGTCACACAATGCTGCTTCAATGGCGCCGCCCGAGCACAAATCTAGGAAAGAAATGGTACCGCAACTGACTGGGAAGCATTCCTTGCTGCAGACCTGGCCAAGCACATGTGAACCGATTGCATCAGCTGCTTTTCAAATTCCCAAACCAACAAGAAATATGATTTGTAAAATTTAAAAGAGTAAAAATTTTATGGCATGCCTTTAGGTATCCCCTGGGCTCTCTATATATAAAAAGACAAGGAAAATTGAAATTCTTAAGGTCAAAGTTTGAATACTCTTCAGCGATAATAGCTTTGCATTATGTTTAAGTTATCTCATACAAGCCCCACTATAGTCTGGAGTGCGAAGCTCCTTGGCAGATCGTATGCTACATACATTTTTATTTTCAATTCCTAGTCGGATGTCATTACTCCCCTAAACATTAAGGAGCATAATAAGCAGAGGTGGGCACGAAAAATAACGGAAAGAGCACTACAACAACATCAAGAAAAAAGGTCGAAAAAAGGATGCTCGAGTAGGGCCATAAAAATCGCACACTGTGTGTATTTTGTTTTTGTAATATTCTGCGAGTCGAGCGAAGGCACACATTGTGTGTATTTTGTTTTTGTAAGTTGCTGCGAGTCGAGCGAAGGCACACATTGTGTGTATTTTGTTTTTGTAAACTCGGCGCGTCGCCGACGATCTGCTTGTGCGTGTACACTGACAAAATTTTGCAACACATTCAAAGAAACAGAAAAGTCATATGAGTTTATATGACAATTTTAATTTACCAAAAAAATTACTGGGTCTTACAGTTGCCAAATTAACTATATTTCTGTGCTCAGTGTACTTGTGCGAATTTTTCGTCGCGAGCACCAATAAAAACTACCGTTACGGTCTAAAAAGGTCGAAAAAAGGATGCTCGAGTAGGGCCATAAAAGCGCACACTGTGTGTATTTTGTTTTTGTAACATTCTCGGTTTTTTGCGTGTGCGTCTGGCAGGCGCCACTTACAAGACCTAACGGAAAGAGCACTCGGTGCAAAAATGTCCAAGGCGTTTTTTGTACTGAGTGCTCTTTCCGTTATGTCTTTTCTGTGGCGAAAGATAGGCGCACAAGCAAAAAGTGCTCTTTCCGTTATTTTTCGTGCCCACCTCTGATAATAAGTCATTTTTAGATTTTTTTCGTGTATTTGTCACGTCTTCGGTATTTTGCTAATGCCCTAAAAGGGCACTGTGAATTCAGATGTTTTATGAACTTAATATTGAATAAAAAGTAGAGTGAGCAACCGTTAAAAAGAAAATATAATAAGCTAAGAAAAGCATTTCTCAGCGATTTTGTTTTTAATTAGTTTTGAAATCATATGTTTGGTGCTCACAATTTCACCAAAACGAATTTTTATGAATTCGACTTCTTTGTAGCAAGTGAAATCAAATAGAATTGGCCAAAACGGGTTCAAAAATGTTTAATACGTAATTTAAACTGAAATATATATATATTTAATGATAATTATTTTTAAATAATTTTTTCTTTATCAACCCAAAAAATATCATGCACAGCTCAAAACGAATTTTTGGCATACGTTCATATGGTTCATGACTGCATAGCAAAAATTTTCCTTGTAATTAGAAAAGCATAATCGTGGTTCATTTCAATCGAAAGGTGTAGAGCTCTGCTTACAAAGAGTAAGGGAAATATGAGAATATATCGACAGCAAAAAATGTGGAATTAGGAGCACGCAAAAACGAAAACGGACACAATTTATTCGTTTTCCGGAGCACGACCGAATGTTTTTTTTTTTTTTTTGGATATATTTATTTCGGATTTTCTTTTTCGCGTATTGGTTACTATTCAGAACAAATGCATAGTCGTTGTTTGAGGACTTATGTGAGACTTGTAAATAAAAAATTGTCGACCCAACTCTAACCGATACTCACACTTTTGTGATATACCCAAATTGGTTTTAACCACTGTAAGGGTATCCAACTTAGATACACGATAATATTTGTTTTATCTGAAAGAAGCGGCCACACACACCTACAACATAAATTATAATTTCTCAGCACAATGTTTCCAAGTTTTCCGATACCCCAATTTGGGGAAGGGACAACATGCAGCGCGTTTCAATAAATTAATAGAAATATCAAACAGCTCGAGCATAAAATTGATAAAAGACATTCAAATTAACGCATCTGAAAATGCAGCAAACAATTAACTAGGCCGCCCAAAAAAAAATATATACTACTGAGGGGTGGGGTGGTGTAGCAAGTTTAAACGGGGTCAAGCGTTTGCATTTCCCCCTCGATTTCGACTCTACAAAAATAGACCACAAACATACACAAATACATACAGCAGACGTACATATAATAACAACAAAAATAAACAAAAAAGTATATTGAGAAAAATTATAGGAAAGATTGAAAGTTTCACCCTAGACTTATTTTCCCAAAAATAGTTGTGGCTTTTAAGCCAAATTATTTCTGTTAAAACTCTTTAGTCTGAAATTTGTTGCGTCTATGCCGCATTAATGCATCACTGTTTTTGCATTTGCTCGAAACAATGGACACACCCATGCCAAAGGTCATTATTGATACCAGCATCCGCCGTTCCCAGGGGACCTTACTCTGGCTAGACATATGACTTGCTCCTCTACTCACACCTAGTAGCTCCCACCCTTTCGCACTCAATCACACATGCACAAACTTCCTCATCTTGGCCATAATCGGGCGTCCAGCTGCGCCGTCGGACCACTTTTTGTGGCCTCTTTTAGTTGAGTTCCCAGTTCCATGGACGTATAAGTTTATTTTCGAGCGCTGCCAGTTGCACACAGAGACGTCAACGTCAATGAGTATGACGATGACTGGGACGCCAACGGCGACGCCTTCTGCCAGTCCCAATGAATAGAATGCCTGTCAGAACTTTGTGCGTTATGGTTTTTCCAATCAGTCAGATTTGTGGCCAGACTGGGCTGTAAATGCTTCATGCTTCGTCTTAATCGGAAATAATTTTAAAATATCAAAACTCTTGTTGAACTTAAAAATTTTATGGTTGGCGTCCGGGGACCATATTATATAATATTTAGATTTGAATTGTGCAAATGTAAGAGGCTCCGAAGACCCTACCAAAGTTAACTCAATTATGGTAAGGAGAACATGATACACAGTAAAACATATGGTTTAAATAGGATGGTGCTGCGTGACATGCGTATCACCAAACCATCGATATACCTCATCTTAAAGTACTCAAGAAGTTTGCCGAGTTTCATGCTGCTTAACCTTTAAACAAGAAAAAAGTACGGCAGGTTAAATAATCAATCTATTAAGAGTAGGACTATACAAGAAGAGCTTTCCAATCCTGAAACATTTCTAAAGGCTCTAAGCCGCCGTCGCATAGATGATAAGTATCAAAGTCGTTTCATTAATAGGGCCGCTTGTAAGCCGCTTGTTTTATACATCGAACATCAATCCCCAAGAGTTCAATGTGCTTAACCCTAGACCTATCCTTCATCTTACCCGTCCCGTGTATTTTGTATGGAAAAAATAAAAAAATAATTAAATTTGAAATTGATCTGGGGCACTCAAAGCGGCTGTTAATCAAAAATGTCAAAAATATGAGCATTTAAGGTCTATTGAGGGTACGATGCTCCAAGACTTTAAAGTGTTGAAATATGGTACGGCAGTCCTGCTTGGAATTTCTGTTATACCATACTTTCTTCGGCAAATCAGGAATAAATTGTCAAAGTTGGACGACATGATTCAATATAAATTGAATAAGTCTGAAAACGAGAGTGTCCAAAAATATGTCACCAAATGAAATGTTTTTAATAAAAAATCATTTTTTTCATAAAAACAAAATTGACTTTGTCAGAATTAAAAAGATGGCGTGCTTTAAAGTCGGTCGCAGACAACTTTGGGATAATTGTAATACCAAATTGCAAGTAAGTCCGATAAATTGCTTAAGACCTTTTATTTGCCAAATTTGGCTACGATATTTTCATAAACAAACAGAAATCAGTCGAATTTTTACAAAACTATTTTTTTTGACCGATCGGTCTTATGGGGGCTATATGATGTAGTCAAACGATTTTGATAAAATTTGGTACAGTATTGAAGATCTCGAAAAAACTTCCGAATGCAAAATTTGGTTACGATGTCTTCATAAACAAACGAATTGTCCATCTAAAAATTTTGTTTTTTTTCGAGGTCCTCTGAAATGGGTCCTCCCTATGGGAGCTATATAATGTAACCCAAGTATCGAAAAAATAAAATAAACTTGTCTGCTATGGAATAATAAGGAATCAAATCTGAAAGTTTGGTTGCTCTTGCTCTTACCATTTTTGAGATCTAGGCGTTCGTACGGACAGACAGACAGACAGACGGACGTGGGTATATCGACTTTTCTAGTCACCCTGATCATACTTTAGGTAACTTGGGGGGTCTCCGACGTCTCCTTCTGTATGTTACATACATTTTCGGCTTCCACAAACTTAAAATACCCTTTGTAACATAATGTTAAGTTGGCTATGCCAAATTATCTTACATTTAGTGTTGACGAATATTGATTTTGATACATGTTCATTTTGTTTTAAATTATATTGGCTTACATTTTGATAATACAATTTTTTTCTTATTAATTTATTTAATTTAATCTATTCTCCTCCAACATCCGCGTTGAAAAACTACTCTTTCAAAGAGGATTGTCTTGGGGTAGAAGTGCAAGTTTTTGTACTGGTCGTCTAATGATGCCCTTTGACGTTCTGACATCAACGACTCGTACTTTTCCGTCCTTTCCTGGAATGGCTGATGTGACTCTGCCTAGTAGGCAATATTGGGATGGCAAGTTATCTTCGTGTACGATGACAAGCTGCCCAACAGAGAGATTGGGCTGATCCATGTTCCATTTTGCGCGCTGTTGCAATGTGTGTATGTAGTCGCGCTGCCATTGCGCCCAGAACTGCTGCTTTAGGTATTTTACGCTTTGCTATCTGTCCAGGTAGCGCATTTTGGTATCGCTGTCCTCCTGGTTGCGATAGAGAATTTCCTCTGGGACTGTTGTAAGCGTAGATCCAATTAGGAGATGCGCTGGAGTGATAGCGCTTATATCATTCGGATCGTCAGACATCGGTGTAGGAGGTCTAGAGTTGAGTATGGCTTCCACTTCGATAAAAATTGTTTGGAGTTCTTCATAGGTCAGATATGTTTTTCAAAACCAAAGTCTTCGTGGCTTTGACGGCGGCTTCCTTGAAAACCTTTGCAATTGCTGTATAAGTTAATTTCGTGTATGGACTTTTCACTAAGCCTTGCTTTTTTAAATTCCTCCATTTTTGAAGCAGCGCCAACAAATTGGTAGCGTTGTCAGAAAAGAGTCGAATGGGAACGCCCCGACGTGAAAGAAATCTTTTTAGACATAGCAGAAACGCGTTTGTGGACAATTCAGTTACCAATTCTATATGGATTGCCTTTGAGGCAAAACACACAGAAATTGCAGCATAAGTTTTATATGTCTGTTTGCCTCTGATTTTGTAAGATGTGTAGAATGGCCCGCAGAAATCGACTCCAGTGATTTGGAATGCTTGTCCTCCGCGTAGTCGATCCTTTGGTAGTTGGCCCATAATCTGCTGCACAAGATGTGGCTTATAATGGAAGCAGAGTGCATTTGCGCACGACTTGTCGAATGATTTCTCTTGCGTTTACAATCCAAAACCTTTCACGAAACAAGCTGAGAAGTATCTTTGGACCGGCATGCATATTAATTTTGTGCAAGAATGCAATATACAATTTTGAGAATCGATGATTTTTAGGCAGCAAAGCTTGAAACCTTGAATCATATGGTATGTCAGCACCCGCAAGCCTTTCCGCCAACTCTTAACACACACACTTTCATATTTTGAAATTTCAATTCATTGAGAAACGGAGTAAGTCCTTGTAAATTAGATTGCAATTACTTTTTCTTCTGGAGTGCCATAATTTCAGATGAGTATGATGATCGTTGAATGTGGGCGATGATTCTCCAAAATGTTAATTGCAGCTCGGCTGTTGGTATGTGAAGAACATCTGATACTTGTGATTCTGAATTTGGTTTGATGCCATTTGTGCATCGATACACGTAAGATATTATGCGTAAAATTCTCATATACGGTGAACAATTGTTGATTATTGTGTCAAGGACAGATTCAGCATTGTTAGCGTTACTACAATTTAGTGTTACGTGTGGTCTCAATTCGATTGGATCCGGTAAAGGTTCACATAGTTGTGGCCAATTATCTGCAGCGAGTTTCAGGAACGATGGGCCTGTTAGCCACATATTTGTTAGCAGGTCTGCTAATCGACACCCAAAAGATACAATATGTGCAGGATTTTGTGCTGATGTCGCCATGTAATGTTGTCCTTGTGTTGCTGTAGCTCCCATACTCTGCTTGCCACAAAACATTTAAGTTGGCTGGCATGCATCTGCATCCATTGTAGTACAGTCTTTGAGTCAGTCCAGAAGATAACATTAGATGTATATGGAAGTAATTTATTTGCAAATTTGTTCCAAGTTTTGCTTAATAGAACTGCTGCACACAGTTCGAGTTTTGGGAGAGATTTAACCTTTGTTGGTGCTACCTTGGATTTTGCTTAAAGCAAGTTGACTTTGACTGTGGTGTTGAATTGTGTGCGAACGTAAATACAACAAACATATGCTCGCTCTGAAGCGTCTGCGAATCCATGTATTTCACATGTATGTTGTTTTGTTGTATTGACAAATCTAGGAAATTTAAGGTTTGATATTTCTTTAAGGTCGTTTATTAGATCAAGCCATTTGGATTTTGAGTTGTCGTCTATGGGTGTATCCCAGTCCAGCCCTTTAAGAGTCAGCTCTTGTAGAAAAACTTTGCATCTGATGATAACAGGTGTGATTAAGCCTAACAGATCAAAGATTCCAGCTGTAACTGATAAAATTGAACGTCATGTAAAAGGTTCAGTATATTTAATCTGGTTTTGGAAAACAAAGACATCGCGAGTTGTTTGCCATGCAACGCCTAATGTTTTGGTAGTTTCATATTTGTCGAGCTTTATAAATACTTCGTTTTGTGATGATGATACAATTTGATTTGAGTTGCTGCTGAATTTTGTAAGTCTTAGACCTGCCTTAGCTAAATGTTTTACTAGCTCGTCTTTTTTGTCTTGGAGTTCTGCTAAGGTGTCTGCTCCAGTAAGAAGGTCATTTACGTACAAATCGCTGCGTAGTACAGCTGCGCCGGTTGGAAATTCGTTTTAGAATTCATTAGCGATGTGGTTAAGAGCTCTTATGGCCAGAAAGGGTGCAGATGACATTCCATATGTGACGGTGTTTAAGCAATATGTTTGAATGTCACTGTCTGAAGTTGTTCTCCAAAGTATCAATTGATATTGTCTATCACGTTCGTCCACGACGAACTGACCGTAAATTTTTTCGATGTCACCTGTAAGCGCAAATTTGTTTAAGCGAAAAGATAATAGTGTTGTAATCAGGTCTTGCTGTATGGTAGGCCCAACCATTAATAAGTCGTTTAATGATTTGCCACTAGTTGTTTTTACAGATGCATCAAAAACAACGCGAAGTTTTGTTGTTAAGCTTTGCGGTCGAAGAACACAATGATGTGGAATATAATGATTTGATTTGAAATCAATATTTGAAGCAATTGACATATGATTTAAAGATATGTATTCATCCATGAATTTACTATATGCTTCTTTCAGTTGATGGTCACGATTTAGCTTTCGTTCGAGCGATTTGAATCTGTTTAGTGCTATTTCGAATGAATTTCCTAGCATGGTAGGTAATTCCTTGAATGGAAGTTTTACTTGCACTCGACCGTCGTCTCGTAGTGCAACTGTTCTGGAAAAGTGATTTCGCATTTCTGCTCCTCTTCAGTTAGCTTTGTAGGCTTTGTTTCATATTCTTCAATTTCCCAAAATTTTTGTAAGTATAAATCAAGCGGATTTATTTCCTTTGTGTGGTTACATGTTTGAACTGGATGCGAGTTGGCTTTGCTTACATGTCCTTCTATAATCCAGCCATATGCGGTGTTTAGCAAGCAAGGTAAGTTGTCACCTAAGCTGAACTTGCCTTCTTTAATTGCTTTGAAGAAACCTTCCGTATTAATGAGTATGTCTACTTTGGTTGTTGCATAAAATTGAGGATCTGCGAGAGTCATTTCTGAGGGGATACTCCAATTGGAAGTATTCAGTTTCTCGTGTGGTTGGTTAGTACAAATCTTATTAACTATAGAGAATGTTGATGTCCATTCGAATTCTGAACAGCAAGATTTAAGCGTTGAGGCAACAGTGTAATTAATTTTTGTTGCTGTGTTTGTAATTCCGCTCACTTCTTGGTGAACACGTTGCTTTTCTAATTGTAATTGTTTGGCAGTTTCCTCGGTAATAAAACATTTTTCGGAACAAGAATCTAATAATGCTCGTACTAATTGAAATTGCCCAAATTTATCCTTGATATATACGACTGCAGTTGGTAAAACTCCTTTACTTGCTGTATGAGCAAGCAATATAGTAGGTGTTTGTCTCTGTTGTTCTTCTCTTGCTGGATTTGAATTTTGCTTTGTTGTGTTACATGAAGGGGAATTAAATTGAATAGAAAAGCGATGCGATAAGGTGTGATGTGCAGAATTACATATTTTGCATCTAAATTTCGACTGACAATCTTGTAGTTGATGATTTGAACGAAGAAAGTTGAAACAAATTACAGCAGTTTTAACGAAATTAATCCGTTGATGTAGTGGGAGCTCTGCAAACCTTGTGTAGAGTAGAATTGCAATACAAACAAGCGTTGCTTGTATTTACAAATGATTTTGAAGTTGATGCATGCTTATTTCGATCTTTGTTAAGTGGTGAATTGGAGTGATTCGAATTTCCCTTTTGCGTCTCTAAAAATTGGCAATGTCGATTGAGAATGTCACAGAAATTGTTCCATGACGGAAGTTTTTCGAAATCTTGTTTTTCATCATATTTGACTTTAGTTTCTGAGTCTACTTTTGTTAGGATTATGTGGGTCATTATTATTAATGTGAGCAGGTATGCTCGTATTGCGGATGCATTGTCAACAAGTTTTTGCAGCAATGTCGCGTCTGGATGTGCCACTGTAGCCAGCTTGAATAGGCTTGAGATACGGAATATAAGCACATCATTATCGAATCTGGCTTCTAATCGTTTCCATGCTAATGGATAGTTTTCTTCACTTCAAGTGCTGGTCCTGATAAACAATCTAATAAATAATTGAACTTTTCGATTGTGGGTATTGATGGTTCGTTATGAACCAAGTTTATATAAGAACCCTTGAACCGTTTACAATTGGCATATTTTCCGTCAAAACTGGGAAGTTTTAACTTTGGTAATCGGCTATGATGGACAATGCTTCCCGAAGCGAGAGTTGAGTTGAAGTGAATTGAGTCTGTTGATATAGTTGAACAACGTTTTTCCTCTATTGATGACATGATAGTAACCTTTGCTTGGATAAACTGTTCTTCTAACTCAGGTCGTGAATGCAAATTTCCTATTTGAGTTTGAATTTGAACCAATTGTCTATAATGTGACTCTAAGATTTGCAGCCTACAATCAAGTGCGTTAATGTTTTCATTTTTGCCATCAGCAATCACTTTATTATGTAAATTCGTTATATGGCGTTCAAATACATAACGTTGATTTCTTAACGCTATTAGTTTTGCTTCAGTTTTACTGCTTGCACTAGTCATTGCATTACTAGGTGCAGCAGAATCCTCATAGTCGCTCATTTTGTTTAATTATTTTATTTTAAAGTGCAGCAGTATTAGCGTTAGTGAATAAATATCTGTTAATTAACAGAGTGTGGGTGCTTATTCTGTTTTACAAATGTTAATCAATGTGCGTTAACATTAACCGTAACACAATGTTGGCGAATAAGAATGAAATGCAAAAGGACTGAAAACATGCGTTTCGGTTATTGTTGTTTTTTGTTTATTATGTGTGTGTGTTCAAACGGTTTACGCGAATCGAGTGGAAAGATTATAACGAACCATGTGTATGCGCGGTGGGGTGATTGTACAGTTACATATAAGTGTTGTATGTGAGTGTGTGTGTGTGATATTCTTTATAAATGATGTATGTGTGTGATATATTCTTTACATATGGTGAATATATGTATGTATGTGTTTATTGAAAATCAGTGTATGTGATGTAAGAATACTTGCGGTTTTCCAATGTATGTGTGTGTGTTTGTGTTGAGTTTGCGAGTTGCGAAAGTAGCTTTTGACTTTGCCTTGACGAAATTTGCTAATTTTCCACTGAATGTGTGTGTTGTTTGCAAAGTAGCTTGCCTTTGCCTTGATGTAATTGTTGGTTTTGAAGATCACATGTGCGGCTGCTTCAAGGTTTGCGTCCCAAAGAGCCTTAGGTTTGAAGTTATGTGTGTATGTTGGTTGAATTGTTAGATTGGATATTGCCTTGAATCTAACGTGATGCAGCAACCTATTAACAAAATTCAACTTATTCTGAATTATATGATACAAGATCGATATAATTGGACGAAAACTTATCTTCTTCTGCTCACGTCCTGCCGCGGTCGCCAAATAATGTAGGCTGCTATTCAAGCCTTTGAGGTTATGTGTTGATGTTTTAGGTGTATAAATTTAATTCAGTTTTGTTCAATTGTATTGATGTTGTGTTGTTTGTTGTTTGTGGTGTAGCGAATGATTTTGTTTGTATGCGGATGATTTTAATTTAATTACGAATTGTTTCAATTGTTATACACAGATTTTATTGTGTCTTGTGCACGTGCATGTTGCTTGCAGATCTCATAAATGTAATAGAGCGAAGCCGCTAAGCCGCTCAGCCTTATAAAGGCGGCTTAGGACTTTGGTTAACATAATGTAAAGTTGGCTATGTCAACTTATCTTGCATTTAGTGTTGACAAATATTGATTTTGATACATGTTCGTTTTGTTTTAAATTATATTGGCTTACATTTTGATTATACATTTTTTTTCTTCTTAATTTATTTAATTTAATCTATTCTCCTCCAACAGGTACTTTAAAAAACTTCAATGGGCCAAAACAATTTTTTTTTTTTTTTGGCATAGCTGAGATCTTTTTGCTGTTATCATTAAATTCGATAATATAATTGACTTTTATTTCAGATGACCAACATTTTATTCAGATCAAACTGTGCAAATGTCATGTGTGATGGCACCATAAAGTAAATATAAAAATCAGCTGTTTTTTAAATTGGTTACAAGTGCATAAAATAATAAAAAGTGCAAAGCTGAATCGCCAAATGAAAATATGACTTAGTATTTATTATTACTATTGCCATTGTTGCCTACATAATTGAGAAATTGTTGGAAAAAAAACACGCCAAGACCAGGTAAAACCCAAGAAAAAACGGAGTAAACGGTAAACTCAATTTTAATACGCAGAGCTGAGTGTGATAGACTTTGTAGACGCGTTCGAATTTAGGCGTGAATTAATATTGCTGCTCTTAAGTGAAATTTGCGCATCTGTTTTGGCTACGCGACATTGTTTCTGCTATCAAAATAAGTTGCTGCAAATTAATGTTTTGTTTTTAGCGCGCAAACAGAATAGCTGAGCTTTTGCCGGCGCCATCTACATGTCGATTTCACAAAAAATGGGCAGAACTGCAAATGCGAACCAGTGAGTAAAATTCTTGGCGCTAAGAATTTTGAGTGTTTTTTTTATATGAAGTTTTCTTTCTTGTATTTTTTTTTGTAATCAAGAAAAAAGTTACTTTGTTGCTAAGCTTATTACATATATGTAAAGCTTTCCACATTATTTAAAACTTTATGGTATGTGTCTTGGCCAAAGCTTTACAACTTGCCGAAAGCTTTAAAAGCTTTGAGTTGTGTGTCGCACAAAAGCTCTACATATTTGAAGCTTTTGTGCTTTTACGACTTAACACACTGGTCTCCAAAAGTTCAAGGTATGTAGTACTTTTTATTAGCTTTGTCGGTGGTACTTGAGAAGTGCCTCAATTAAAATAATGCCGCTTGAGTGCAGCTTTTACTTGCTACGAGTATTCTTTGTTTGGGGAATATGCCCGATGGAGGCAGGGGTCTTAATAAATGAATGCTTGAAACTTACCTGAAAAAATAGTGTAAACGCTACCCACTGATAATATTTTGTGTGCTTTATTGTTAGAGGTCCACGCCCCTGTGAATTGTGAACTCCGGGAAAAGGCACCTCGGAACCTTGCTTTTTCATGAATGCATCCACCACTGTATATGTTGAGTGTATCCAACAATATGTGTTGAGAACATCTTCGGGAATGTCTCTGCCGAATGGGAAGAAGAATAAATGCCATCAGTAGAAACGTGGTTTCGGATCATATGGGTTTTTTTTTTTACCTTGTGTGTACACAGTCTATGGGATTTCCTACGTATTGCCGCGTCGTCACAGCAATCGAGAATGTTATCAGTAAAATAACCGTGGCATTTGTGTGCAGGCGAAAAACAGGTGAATCGATTTTGACATGAGACACCTATGGACGTCGATTGTTGTGTATGGTGTGTATTTGAGAGATATAGATAGAGTTGTTTGTTATACACGGACGAGACGCGTATGTGAAAAAAGAGATCGTTATTATTAAGCGAATTGGCACTGGGTTTATATATTTATTAAAAAGGTGAACACAAAATTCTCAAAAAGTTGCTGTTTTTTTTTATTTTTCTTGTATATAGGTATAGTATATAGTGCTTTATGCTGAGTACTGCATAATTTTCTTGTTTTTGGTTTGTTAACTTGATCAACAATTTGGATTGATAAAACTGTTAGGACTTATAATTAAATTGAACTGACTTATGCAAATTAATAGAGAAAACACTTTGCTAGACGTAGGTTGTTTTTTTTTTTTTTGTATTTATAAAAGTTGTATATATAGTATATAAGTAGTATATCAGATATATGGAAATATGTTAATATGTTGGTAAATAGTTGGTGTTTCTGTGCCTAGGCAAAGTTACTATAAACTTGTTACATAATAATTATGGCAAGCACAAACAAAAGCTACAAAAGATTTGATTTTGATTAATACAAGAATTTGCAAATTTTTTGATTATTTTCTTTTACAATTAAATTTAATTTCAGACTTTGTAGCTTGCTGTTTGATCCCTGCCAAAGTTTTTTTTTGTCACTTATTTGGGCATTAGATACAATTTTCATTCCAACGAATTTTGTTTTTTTTTTTTCTTCTTTAAATTATTATGTAAGTATAGTAAGGTGTCACAGTAATTAATTTTTCAGCCCTGTTGCATTAAAATTGGCGCAACAATTTTGCACAAAAAAAAAAAAGAATGAATATAAATTATGTAAAAAAATTAAAATCTTTCTAAGTTGTGTGTTAAATAATATAGTAAGAAAAATATTAGCAATTTTTTGTTATTATATACTATTATGAAACTGTTGGGAATGCAAATTTGAGTTTTGATTTGACGCAACGTATCTTTTGTTTGAATTAATTTTTTTACTTCAATATTTAGTTTTTGACTGATTGAAAATGTATCGAAATGAAGACGGCACTTGGAAGTGTTGGCGCTTGACAATATATGTAAATTTTGAAAATATTTTTGGAATTTCTAACTTGAAAACTTTTCAAAATTTCGCTCAGCTTCAAAGCGCCGTAGATCTGACTGATAATTGATTTATTCACCAATAAGTCTTTTAGATTGATTTGGTTTTGTAACGATGACCACTTAATCGATATTTTATAAAATGCTTTTACGCTTTCAACTGCTGACTAGTGAAAGGAGATATACATAATGTACTTTAATATGGAATTGTTAAGGTATGCGCATGTATGTAGTATGTATGTAAAGAAAAGTTAAAACATAATGGTTTTTGTTGAGCCAAAAACTCATGAAGATCGTATGAAATTTCGATAATGGCTTATCAATTTCAATTGAATGCATTCGATTCACTTTGATTCGAATAAGATTTTAGTAGCTGTTATTCGTTTCGGTGATTTTGGTTGTTGGGTTGGTTGGTTGGTTGGTTGGTGGCTGTTGTTAAAGTGGTCGTCTGTATTACAAAACGAATTAAAATTAGCTGAGGTGAGCTTTAAAGTGATCTTTGAGGTGAGTATTTGCTTGAAGTGACAAAGTTGAGAGTGAACGTGAGAGTGAAAGTGAGAGTGACAGTGAGAGAATTGTGTGGCAATAAGTCAAACTTGTGATTGGTTGCGCTGGCGGTGGCATTTTTGGCATTTCGTGTTGTAAAATTTGGTGTTTCGAGGTGGCTAAGGTGGTTTAGGTGGCTTTCTGAGTAGTGGCTTTTTAGTGGTGGCATTGGCGGTGACAGTGTGTAGCTTTCTTGGCACTGCACTGGTGAGCAAATGATCAAATGATCAAGTAAGTGATGAGTGACTTGTAATCTGTGTTGGTTTTTTTTTTTTTTTTTTTTTTGTGAGTTTAAGTATTGAGACTTTTATTTTTCTGGGGTGTCTTGGTGAATTACACGAGAGATATAGAGAGAGAGAGAGAATTGCGAAAGTGATACATTGAATATATATATAAAAAAAAAAAAAAAAAAAAAACTAAAAACATGTGTACATAATAATTAAGTAATAATAGTTAATACGGTGAACTACTATGTGATATAATTTAAATGAATTGGATTGAATTGATTTTTGGTACGTTTATACTAATAAATCAAAGACAATACATTTATTTAATTAGCAAGAGTTACAGACAGCAATAGAGAAAGAGAGAGAGTGAGAAAGAGCGACAAGGATAGCGCATACAACACTGCGCAAAAATTTTATTTCGTAAGGCTGGGGCTGTGTTTTATTGTGTATTTATTTTGTATTTTAACCAAGTTTTGATTTTTTTTATTAGCGTTTACTTCAATTATTTGCTATAAGCTCCAGTTTAGCGTTTAAAGCAAATAAAAGCGAAATTTTTTTAATTTTTCTTTAAATGATTTTTGATTGTTTGGCTTTCATTTGTTACTAAAACACTAAACTGGTTTATGGCAATAGCACTTTTAGCCAAAGGGCAACAATTTATTTGAAATTAATATATTTTTACCCAGTATTTTTTTTTTGTTACAATATTTTATGGTTTTTTAGCAATTTAATTGTGTTGGAAACTATTAAATAAATTTTGTTGTATTTAATTTAATTTAAATTAATTTTTTTTTAAGGAAAATTACAATAAGTCTATGTTTGGGCATTACATACATATATTAAAGTGTTTGGCAATTTTTTGTTGAAAAGTAAACAAAACCCATTTTCAATATTTACAAATTACAATACATTGAGTACACTATATTGCTTATTAAGGTTGTATTTGTATTTGTAATGGTTATTGTTGTTGTAATTATATTGTTGTTTTTGTAATTAGTATAAGTAGCCTGTATAAGTATGTGTGCTGCTGGTTCTGCTGGCAACTGTTTGGCTGGGGCTGCCAACCTATTTGAAGTTTAAGTTTAAGCAGGATTGGCTTTGTGTTTAGCCAAGCCTAGGGACTTTTTGTTTCTTTGATGTCGGGCTTTATAAGGTATTATTTTTATTAAAATTTATTTGAATTGAAATTTTTCCCTTAATATTCATAGATGTGTGTAATTTTTTTATTTATTTAACTTTAAAGTTCATTTATAAATATTAGTTACTTTTTTTGGCTTGTTCAATTAGTGGTTATTGTTTTTGGGTGAGAGAGAGAGAGAGAGTGAGTAAAAGTGAGTGAGAGTCGGTGATTGCGTGAGAGATACATATACTGTGATCATTGCGATTAAGTGAGTATGTGTGTGATTGATAAAGTAATTTGTTTTTATACGTAAATCAACGTTATATATTTTTTTTATATATCGTATAATTTGATTTTTTTTTTGTTAGTTGGTTTTTGGAGGTAGCTGTAAAAGGCAACGCCTCCTGTGTTAAGTAACAGTTAATGAGTAGTACTGTTAAGGACATACAGATAGAGAGAGAGAGAGTGAGTGAGTGAGTGAAGAAGTGAGAGAGTTCAGTGGCTTTAAGAGGCTTATAGCAAGAATTATTTTAAGAGCACGTGTTGTTATTTGCTTGTTCAGTTGGTAGGTGTTTTTGGGCATTTTTTGCTGCTGTTGAATTTTTGTTTTTTGGAACACTTAACTTAGTTGTAGGCAATTGTCTTTTACTTGGTGAGCGTTGCAGCCATTTTGCTGTTTTTTAAGATACTTTTGCGGCGAGCGTGTGCTAAGTACTTAGCCATTCCAAAGATGTTTGTTAAATTGTGAGTTTGGTGAAATTTTGTCGGTGAGTATTGGTGAGTTTTTTGTGGTGAGATTTGTCAGTGCGCAAACGACGTGAAAGTTGTGATAGGTGTGACTAGCTAACGTGAGAACGGCGTGTATTGAGTGTATCTTAATCCATTTAGCTCAACTGTTTTATACCTATGTAAATTGTAAAACGTTTGTGTGGAGCTTTAACTGCATATTAAGAAATCTATAACGGAATTAAGCTATAAACATGAAAAAGGAAATTCAACTAGATGATAGAAGAAAAAATATAATGAAATAAATTTAAATACTAGATGATTCTATGTATGGGGGTGCATGAGTGTAAAAGTGACTTATGGTGAGCGGTGAGTTAGGAGCAAGAGTTGAAAAAGTAAACTTGATCGTATTACTGCAGCTAAGGTTTCTTTGGTTTGGTGTGTCTTATGGAGCGTGTACGCAGCGTGGAACGTGAGTGTGCGTACGTGTGTGGAGCATTAACTTAATGTAACTCCCTTTAGCGGGTTAAGTTACATGTACGTATTGCTGGTTTTATCTAATTGCTTGCTGTTGCTGATGTTAGTTTTCGGATTTGCTGAACTGATAATTCGTGAGTTCGTGACTTGGTGATTTGTGACTGTTGCTTTTTTGGCCATGTGGAGTGTGCCCTGTGCATGCTGACATGCTGACATGTGTCCCATACTGACTCATTCTCAGCGTGTGATTTTGGCACAGTCTGATTTTCTGCAATTGTTTACTTTTCAATTATATTATATATATATTTTGCATTTTGTGGGTGTTGTTCCATTCATTTTATTTGCTTTGGTTATGTTTTTGGTTTTGCGGGCGTGTCATTTCAATGGTTTTAGCGCCATTTGTTTGGCTTTTTGGTGAGGACTGACTTTTTTTGTGTGTTTTGGGTGAAAGGCTTTTGTTTTTTTGTTTTAATGCACTGAGTTGACACAAAATGTTTCTCGACTTTATATGTCTCTTTTTAGTTTCTTTTTAGAGTTAAATTATTTTGATTGTTTTTTTTTTTTTTTTTTGTTTTGGGATGGAGCCAAATAAACTGCAGTCTCTATGGCATAGTCATTTTTTCTTTTTTGGTTTTAATTATCAAATTAAATATTTGATGTGTTTCGTTTATTTAATACATTTTTGTAGTTTTGTTTTTTCGTTTTTCTTTTTGTACTTGTATGGCTGCTGTGTGACTGTTTTATGTTCGAAAAGCACTTTCGAACATACTTGTGGTAAGAAGTATCGAGAACTAAGTCTGTTTAATAAAATCAGTAGATACAAAACAAATCAAATAAAAATAATGAGCTAAGGCATTAAAAAAACACAAAAAAATAAAAATAAAACATAAAAAGCCAATGCATAACGAGTGGGAGCAACAGTATTCGATGACCCATGACAAAGCACACAAATTGAAATGAAATCTCTGCCGAGTGGCCAGGATCAAAAACCGAAACCGAAACCAAAACCGTAGCAGTAACACTAAGGCAATCCGAAGGAAAAAAATAAATAAAATAGCAAAAGACGCGAGAAAGCGAGAGTAGAAGAAGTGTTTGGCATACCAAAAATTACTTGCATTCAACTTGCTTAATGGTCAGTTACCCACAAGCCTCCAGTTTTCCCTACACTCCTACCCAACGCTACGCTATATAGATACACTGGTCCAGGTCTATCTGTTAGTATGTATAATAAGCATCATGTGCACTGGACTGACTTACGGCCTGATTAACACAATGACTAAACCGACCGGCCGACTGACTGACCAAAGCACTGACTGAACAACTGAACAATTGACCATCTCACTGACTGACTGACTTATGCCCAACAGCCATAACAATGAATTTCATGCGCGTTCGCACAAAGACTTCCTTATGAAAATGGGTATGGAATTGGGAATGAGCCTGGCAACGACCCATAAGCCAACTACTACAAACTATGTACACATATAGCTGGCTACCAACTAACTGACTAGCACACTCCCGGTGTCTCCACCTCTTGTCTTTGCTATTAGAACAACATTGGCAATATATTTGGGCAATAAAAATAAGCTTTGTTACAATTCGCATTGCCTCCTTGCCTTGTGTTTGTCTATCTGTCTGACTGTCTGACAGTTTGACTGTCTAGTTGTCCTTGCATACTCTTCAATAACTATATGACACTACAAGTTTTTGTGTTGAAGATGTAACGCTTAGAAGAATGATTAAACTGCCATCGAAATGGGTTAAAAAAGTGACGTTTTTTTGGAAAAATGCATAATTTCTGAGTACTACCAGTCAGAAACTCTCGTCTGGATCAAAATTTACAAAATGTTCTGCATAATATAGTCTTGTGTTCTAGATCCGGAGACAGCTCTGAAAAACAGACAGATTTGTGACGTCACGACCTATTTCGATGCTTTAATTTTTTCCAATGAAACTTGTATCTACGTCATAGAGAACGTGGTTGTAGATAAACGCAGGGTTCTGCACTGCCTATCGCACTCATAAATCGAGACTGGAAATTGTCGAACTATTACTATTTATTGACAAAATGTTATTTAAGCTACTAACTTCAGCTCATAATTAACTATCAAAGCTTAGACAGCGACACCTAATTCAATACTAATTTTTACGTATATATATTTGACAAAATTTCGAGCGAGATCTATTTGGCTTTGCCCAATTTTTCCCCATAAACTACAATCTCGTCTAATAAAGCATTCTCATTCTAACTAGATTTGTCACATTTGGTAACTTCTAGAGAGTAAGGATTTCACCAACTCTGCGAAAGTTGTTTAGAGTATGGCAGCTTCGTGGTCTTAGCCTGTGCGGATGCTTATTCCTAGATGTCTGCGGTCTCATTCTTTGTGTGATTGCCTCAAGCGTGGCGGTTTTCATGCCAATTCCCATTCCCGTACCCCTGTCGTTGGCTTTTCCAAGAGCATTTTCATTGTCATTTTTCTGTCTGCTGTTATTGTTATGGGATCCACCGTAGGGGTAGGGATGTTATTTTTGTTTCCCGAGCTTTTGCTATGGGCTTTGCTTGGCCTTGGCTGTGCCACTTACGGTTCATTAGGATGCGACTAAGAGCTCGGTTGCAACACAAGTCAATAATAAATTTCGTAAGTAGCGGCTAAGTCGAGCACCAAGTGGCAAGTGGCAACCGCCAAGTGATTGTGGCAATAAACCAACCTTACGCTGAGTAACAAGAGCAACTTCAGCAATATCACGAAGTTCCCATGCGACAATCAATCATTCATTGAAACCTGCTCTCCCCTCCCGAGTGCTAAGCGTAATGTATCTGTACATTATTAAAAAAATTAATAAATACTAAAATAAAATGTATTTTACTTGCTAAATACAAAAAAAAAAGAATGAAATAGCAAAAACACAGCTTAAAGCTTTAAATCATAAGATAGATTTAATTAATAACTCTTAAAGAAAACTTTTTTCTTAAAAATACTTTTATTAAAAATGAAATTGTTTTATAGCAAACCTTCGTGCACTTCACTTTGCAAGTGTATTAATTATATATGCAATATTTTTATTATTATTTAAAATTAATTGTGCAAGCAAATCCAGATGGTCAGGACAAAGGAAAACTATAATAATTATTGCAATTAGAGCACTAAGGGACTCTCTACATGTAGTAAGGCAAATGCTATATTATAAGGGATCTTATATATAATATGCTATATAGTTTATAATAATTAATGCATTCGTATTTAGTTATTTAGTTTATTTTGTAATTTAATTACTATATATACCAAGATTACTAGCCAAAAAGCACAAAATAATTTAAAAATAAAATTAATAAAAAAAAATTGTATTCCAAACTTTTCTATAAGAAGCATCAGATTGCTGCATTAAAATATTTTCAAAAAAAAATTTAAATCCATGTTCAGCCTTGGGCTTTTAAATTCTAATGGGGCGAAATTGGAAAGAAACATATATACATATATATGTATATATATACAGCCAAAAACTCAAAAAATACACTCCAGTTATTAAAATTAGATTTCTTGGTTGTTTTTATACCGAGATAAAAAAATAATCTGCTTTTATGAATGATAAATCTAGGACTTCATTTTCAAAATTTATCCAAAAATTAACCCAATTCATTATTCATTTAAAGTTTGGCTCCTAGTTATCTTGCAAGATTTATACTATAATGGAGTACAACATTTTTGCAAAGGAAATATGTATAAAATCAACCTTGTTCTTTGAAGATCTCGAATAGAGACTAAAATTCAGATACTTTGGCAAAATTGACACTTTTGCAATATTCGTAGATTCATTAAGAAATTGAAAAATAATTCAAGTTATTGCGATTTTATGTGTATTTATTTATTTAAGTAATGTAAAAAAAAAAACCCTAAAGCTCTAAATTAAATAAATGGGCTGGGTATAAGACAAATAAATTTTTTCTATTCCAAGTAAAAGTTAATTTAAAACTAAATGATGACATTTAAACTCATAAAGCTTTAAGTGCTAACAATTATTTAAACATGCTTGTATCTATCTGAGTGTTTATTTTATATACGTAGTAGCAGTATCTCTGAATCTTTGTGTGTGTGTGTGTGTGTGTGTGTGTATCTTTGAGGGCTGATGCGATGGATCTATTTACATTTGTGAGTATCATGTGCTTTAGTTTGTTGACAAAAGCCAATTTGCTTACAGTAAAAACAGCTTGAGTGTTGTCAAAGCTGGCAAGGCATACATTTAGGCGCTAACACGCACACCATGCGAGTGTGTGTGCTGTGTGCTGTTTGTGTGTGTGTATCTGTGTGTGGGCGTGTGGAAAAACTGTAATTTGTAATTTAATTGAGCTGTTGAACGTTTAAGGCATGCTCAAGAAGCATTCTGTCTTCTGGCAAGTAAAAAAAAATGAAATCAAACACAAAAACAAAAAACAAGCAAGTTGTCAAATAAAAGCTAGACAACTAGACAAAAGCAATTTAGTTTTAGCAGCTTAAGGATACATGGTTTATCAAAGGACTTGGACATAGAGTAGCATACATAGAGTATTTACGTGTAAAGTGTTCAAGTTATGATATATTTATATTGTGTGTTTAGTACTTAGGGTAATAAAACGATTGCTTTGCGGAATTTTGCTTTTTTTTGTTGACTACAGAGTGTTAGTGTTTGGTGTGAGTGTGTGTAAAATAGTGTTGCACACACAAGTTGCATATATATAGTTAGAAGAGGTATATGTTAGTTTATAAACGAGGGTAGTAGATAGTAGTTTAAGTTATTAGTATGGTATATAAGTATTAGTATAAGTATTTGTATGTATTTAAAATGTGCATTTGTTTGTTGGTATTGGTATTTAATATTTAATAGCATACATTTTGAATATGAATTTCTTTGATGTCTTTTATGGCGCACATTGTTGTTTTTCATTTTATCGAAATTTCAAATGAAACGCTTCGAGGCATACATAAGTATACAATATATATAGTTATTTATATATATTTTAATTGTTTTTTTGTATTTATGTTAAATCAAAAAACAAAATTTATACATCTGACATATTATGAGAGATAGAAACCAAAAATAACATTTTTTAAACTTGAACTAATGAAAAATGTTAAGGTAACGACTAAGAATTTCCTTGGCTTATGTTTTTTTTTTCTTTTTTGCTTGATTTGGGAAGACTGTTTTTTTCTGTTTTTTTTTTTTTGAGCTTCTTATTTTCGGCCCTTTCAAGTTGTATAAATTGCTCGATTGCCAACATATATGCTGCCTGTCCGGTACGTAATTTCGATTTTTATTTTTTTATTTTTAAGTTAAAAAATAATTTTTTATGTTTTTTTTTAAGTTTATTTTTTTTTTCTTGAGTTTTAACCAAATTTAATACAAATACTTAACACACTTACAAGAGCGCACACACACACATACAAAAACATTGAAATTTTGCATTTTTATGTACTCTATAATAACAAATACAATCACACACACACACACACATGCATTTCACATGCACATGTGATTTTTGTATAGTTGGCGCCGTGCCTCAAGTTTTTCGGAGTAGTATGGAACTTAATGGATCTGGAGCAGGATCTAGGTTCTGTGTTTGCATACGTTGGCAGTGCTAGGGTTTGCTTGGGTTTCGTTTCTCAATACATTCAAAAACAAAGCATTTTGCGAAAAATTCCAGCTGTCGTAATCAGCTGTTTGAGCTTGATTGAAATTGAAATACAAAAAGAACTCTTCGCATACTTTTTCATTTTTTGGTCGCTCCACTTTTAAGTACGCGCGCTGGTATTTGTTAATATTGATTTATACGTATATTATTATTATAATTATTTTGGTTTTCTTTGTTTGGCAGTTTGATAAAAAATTCTTCATATATAGTAATTTTTTTGTTTTGTGTTTTTGATCAATTAAATTGCACATTTTCAACAACATCAACAACGACAACTACTTTTTGGTATTATATATAATAATTATTGTTATTATTATTGATTCTTTTTGAGATATAGATTTAATAAGTTTATATATATTTATATATGTAAATATATATATATATATGTTGTTATATGTTTATAATAGATATGCATATAGAGGTATGTAAATATATATATATAGATATGATTATAAGGTATATATATATTGTATTTGTATAAGATATTATGTGTGAATAGTTTTTTAAGTTCTCGGCATATGCTCGCAATTTTTCTTTTAAATTACGTATACGCAAAGGTGGCTCAGAGAGCATTGAGCACAAATTAAAAATGAAAACTAGTATTTCATACTAAATAAATCAAAACACATTAAAACTATATTGTTTTACATAGAGACACAATATTTAATTACGTTTGTGTGTTTTTGTGGCATTAATTAGTTTTAAAATTTTTGTGTTTTGCTGAAAACAATACGAATACAAGATACGACTACACCAATGCAATTTTACACAGACAAACATACACAGCGGCATACATGGACTTAAAATGTAAGTACAGTATAACACATACATACAATCATATTACATACAAACCTTTTATGAAAGTGTATACGAGTATTGCGTATACGCAGAGTGACACTGACTTGAATTGATTTTAAGCCTTCGCTAATTGGCTGTTATAGAAGCATAGAATTTTTAATTTAATATATGTTTTTTTTTAATATTGTGTTTTTTTTTTTTTTAATTTTAGTAGTAGTATTTAGTAGTCGTATTCAATGTTTTATTATGCTTTATAGCTATGGTATGAAATATCTGAAAGATTTGTGCAATGCATGTAAGACGCGAAGGGAGGCTAGGTACGCCTTAACATATTCCGCCCCCAGTGTTCTGCTACTAAGATTATTATGCCGAAACTAATCCAATTCGTGATAACTGAGAATTTGCACATATCCGTTTAGTATCTGCACACTGCGTATACGTAATATGCGTATTAATCATACGATATTGCTTCAATTTCTTTCTTACACATACACAACTTGCGACTTACGTATTAATTACATGGTTAAATTATTGTATATTATATAGACAATATAATTAAGTAAGTATGCATATAAACAAGTATGTATAGGGTAAGCTTGTATCGTTTGAATTTAGAAAGAAAGAGTATCACATATGCCGTATAATTGTTTGATTCGATACGATAACGATACATGACAATAAGATATAAGGTAAGCATATATTGATACGTATATATATATATATTGCATTTTCAGCTGTTAACATTTCCGTGTGTAAGTTTTAATTCTACAAGAACTCAAAAGGAAACAATAAGAGCACAAGGTAGGACTTTAAAGGAATTTTCAATACTTTTTATGTACGCTTTAGACACGTGCAATTTGAACTTGGTTGGCTTTTTTATATTTTTTGTCTGTTCAACTACGTTTTAGTTCCAAAAGGTTCAAAGAATAAGTCAAATCAAAGGTAAGAAACAAAGTTGAGTAGAAACCAATATTGACAGCATTTTATAATGATTGCTTGGATTTATGCCTGAGGTTTTTTTTCTGGCTATTTGCTGGTTTTTGTATTTGTTGCTGCTGTTTATTAATAAACTGCAAATTGTGCATTTGTGGAGAATATTTTAAGGCTATGACTATGGCTTGGGCTAGGGCTAAGGCTGAGGCTCAGGTTTGAGTGACGTAGCTAGGTTAATAAATTTTAAGTTTCATAGTAGTTTTTGGTTTTCAAATTGGCAGCAAATAAAAATCAATAATAATAATAATAACAATGGTAGTTGAAAATTTCATTTGTTTTTAAATTTGTCGGGCAAATAAAGCGAAAAAGTTTGTGAGAGACGTTATATTTATGTAGCATTAGTAGAGAGAGTTTAAGAGAGAGAGAGAGCGAATAGAATTGGAGGGGACAGTTCCTTTTTGTTTGTTGCTCAATTTCAAGTAGATTATGTGTGTTTTATTATTAATATATATAAATATTTTTGTTTTTTTTGTTTGTTCTCTTATGATTCGTTTCGTTCAAAGTATTTACACAGAACAACATATACGCGGCAATAGAGCTATTTTATGGCTAATAAAAGTTTTATTTTTTTATAATTTCAATTTCAATAATTAAAAAAAAAAATGTTATTTCGCTTGAGATTTTGGCATTTTGTTGTAAGCTGGTTTATATAGTAAGTATATTTTTTTTTCCTTTTTTTTTCGTAAAACTTAGTTGATACGCTTAAATAGTCATCGTTATTGATAGATGTGGAAAATTATAATTAAAATTAAATGAAAATAATCTTCTTTTCTGGCCATTTATAAACTTTTTTGTTTTTGCTTTTAATTGCATAATAATGTTTATAGGTTTTGTTTTTTTTTTTTTCAAGTAGAGGGTTTTGGTTTTTTATATGGTTGAGTTTGTTTATTGAGGCACTCGCAACACATTACTATACTTTTATGTGTGTGTGTGTGTGTCTCTGAGTGTGTCTATGTGACAGCGTGTAAGAGAGTGTAGGAGAAAAATATTACGTATACCACATACAGAACTATTGAGAAGAGTGTGTAGCACAAATTCTTGCGCTTACAAATACTTAAAATACTAAATATTTTTTCTTTGTATTAAATTTGATTAAATTGATTTCGTTGTACATATGTATATGGTACCTATATATATTTATTTTGAATTATTTTTATTATTATTTTATTCATTATTTATGCATTAATTTTGTTTTTATTTGACTGTTGTTGTTGTTTTTCGACGCGGACGATGACAGCATATTTAATTTATGTCAGTTTGTTTATTTAATTTGTTGGTAGCAGCCGAGCAATACTATCTTCTTCTTCTTCTTATTTTTAGGTTTTCATCAGTTTTTGTTGTTCTTGTAAAATATCGATTTGCGTACGATTTGAAAGCCGGGAATTTGCATGCCCTTTCATCTGTTGGTATTTTTTTTTTTTTTCATTTTTTAATGGCAACTACTAAAACAAAACATAAAAAAGAGTTGTGACTTTAGTGAGCGGGTAACGAAAAAAAAAATCAATTTCCCAAATTAAAAAATTAACAGAAAAAAACAACAAGCAATAAAACAAGAGACAATTTTAATCCAATGTCAAATCCAAATCATGAATAGATAGATAGATACACATTAATTTCAAATTGGCTAAGTCTAAAAAAAACTGGGTACATATAAGGCTTGATTTCAGAGCGACAGAGTGAGAGAAAGAGAGAGAGAGAGAGAGAGAGAGTGATGGGGTGGGGTGGGAGGTAGGTCTGTGTGTGTGTGTTAATCATTTTATTTGATTTTTTTTTTTTGCTTTTGCAAATGTGTGGGTATTAGTTGATTGGGCAATGTAGTTAATGACTATAATTGTTCTTGTAATTACCATTTTCTATCACTTTGCGATTTTGGGATGGCGCGTACCAACCCAAAGAGATCGCGTGCGTTGGCTTAGTGGGGTACGTGCTCTCAACGCCGGTAACCACCACAAGTCCGCCACGCTCTCAGCTGTGTGCTCTCTCACACACGCACACACACGGACGCACAATGACTGTACCACGCTGATCAAGTGTGCTCTTTATATGCGTATATGCGTTATATGCTTGTATATGTATTTGCTATAATGCTATGTATATAGACTTTTTTGCTGTGGTTGTTTGTGTGTGCGTGTTGCGTGGTTCTGTGAATCAGTTGGACAGTTGGCAGGCACAGTTTGGCGGCAGTTGGCAGCACTGTTTCGATTTGTCGTTGTTGTTGTTGTTGCTATTGTTGATTTTGATTTTTGAAATATCAGTCGCAGAAGCTTGATATCCAAGCTAAGGCCACGTAGTACACATTGCTTTTAATTTTAACCTGTTTTGATTACGTCTTTTTTTTTTTTTTTTGTTTTTGGTATTATTTATTAAAATGATTTGATTTTAATTTTTAATTTGATTTATTTTTGATTTGCAGTTTATATAATTGTATGTTAATAATATAGTACATAAGTACATAAGTATATACTATATACACATAGACATGGTTGGTTATCACATTGTTAGCATTAATTTTTTGTTGTTGTTTTGATATACATTAAAGTCATTGCATTAATTGATATAAAGTATCTGTTATTAATATACAATTGAGTGTATATAATATGTCTTCAACTACATGGCATATGTGTTATATATATATTTTTGCATATATTAGCTTCAACTTGTTGCCGTTGAATTTGTTGTTGCAAGGCTGCCTTGTTGTTGTTGTTGTTGCTGCTTTTGTTGTTTTGGCTTTTGGTTTAATTTCAGTTTTTTATTTTGTTTATAACTGAAGACTTGACTCGTCTCTTGTGTAGTTGTTGCTATCTTAGTCTCTGTCGCTGCCGCTGTTGCGTTCACTGCCGCTGTATCTCGCTCTGCCCCAAGTCCATTTGTATCTTTTGTTGTACTTGTTTTTGTTGCACGACGATCTCCTTTATTTGTTATTGCAACTTTTTTTGTTGTTGATGTTGTTGTTCTGCTCATCATGTCAGGCGCTGTTATGGCCACTCGGGCCGCTGCATTACTGGCCAAGTTTAAGGACTCATCATAGTCGCTATTATAGTTGCTGCTGCCATAGCCATTCAGGTTGCCATTAAGATTGTTATTGCCGTTGTTGTAGTTGTTGCTGTAGTCAACCTTGATTCGAGCGCATTAATAAAGTAGTTTTGATTGGTTTTAAAATAGTAGTTGCATTCGTTTTGATGGTTGAAAAGAAATTGCTAAAATTGGTGGGAATCTAAAAGTATTTGGTTCGAATTGTTTGCCACAGTTTCAATAAAGTGTAAAGGTATTTCTCGTTGTATGTGTGTATGTATAAGACACGAGAACTGAAATACAAACCCTAAACATTGAACATTTAACACAGAATATATTTAAAATATTAAGTATACGCTAGGCAAAATAATAAAATTATGCAGCTTGTTAAATATTTTTCGAATAATTTGCTAAAGTAGAAACTCACAAATTAGTATGCTTTAGAAATTTTAAGAAGTGGAACCAGAATCTAGATCGGTTGTCAATTCAAGGACATTATGTAGTCAGTACCCAAAAATCTAAACGTCAAAGACCATAGTAGCACAATTTTCCCAACAGTGCGCCATATATTAACTACATATCCAAAGAGTCATCCAATCTAGTATTTTCAGTTTAACTTCATGTGGTTCAAGTGCAAAAAATACCTCCGCCGAGCTTCATTTAGACATACTTTATTTTTTTTTTTTTTAAACTATGTAGGTTGAACTTAGACTCCACCTAATATGTGAGCTTCTACTAAACGCATAAGCAGTTAGAGATTAAGCAAGACATAGAGTTACATTAGTTACTATATATGTATATACATATATATATATATATATAGACAGACAACGAGCAACATTTTCCAATTCAAAGCATATTCATTTTCACAGCCAATTACTTATACATAAACAATATAATATATAGAGTAACATAAATAGTATATGCGTCTTTAAAGTTGACTATAAGATCACAAAGTGAAAGATACATAAAAAAGAAGATAAAAAAATTTTCTTTGACCAGAGACATAAAATCGGGAAGTGTTAAAAAAAAAGAAAAACTCATAAAATTGTGATTTCTCCAATTCCTCTTCATGACCTATGAATAATAACTATATACTCGTGTTTCTGTGTGTATGTGAAAATGTTTTGACCTCATTGCATATATGTACATACAAGTAAGTTTTTAACTCGCATATATAGTTGGCAAATGGACGTGGTTTTAGAAATAGAGTTATTATATGCAGAGAAGAATGAGTATCTTTAATTTGTTTGTACCCAAATATTGAGACTGTAGACTATATAGTAGTAGGTAGTTGGTTAGTTTAACAAATGGTGGTTGTATTGGTAGGCGTTGTGGGCGTGGTAATATGGTTTTATGGACAATGGTTATGGCTCTATGGGCAGCATGGGCATGGACATGGGCAAGTGGTCTATGGCACACGCACACACTCAAATACATATATTATGAAGAACGCGCGAAATTTGTCACACAAAATTTTCTGTTGCCTACTTTTAGGGCGTCATTTTTTATTGCTGTAGTTTTCTTTTGGAGTTTCTTGTAGTTGTTTTTTTTTGCTCGCTTGCTACTTGAACTTGTCTTTTCTTTTTTCTTATTCAGTTTCTTCTGTTTTGTTATTATTATTATGCTTTGTTATGTTTTCCTTTTGTGTTGGTCCTCAGTTTGTCACTGTTTGTCGCATTGAGTTTTATTTTAAGAGGCATTTTATTTTGTTTCATTTTTGTTTTATATCTTTGTTAAATATGCATTTTATATGTTTAAGTCTCACTTGATTAACGAGTGTATATTAATATGGTTTGTTTTCTTTTTTTTTTTTTTTTTTTGGTTATGACAGATAGACACAAGAACTTTTATATTTATGCTCGGGACTCTGCTTTAAGTGCTCACTTATATTTATATTATTTTAATGGACCAAAAAATAGCGCTGTTTATTTGTTTAGATTTTATTATTATGTGATGAAAAGGCTAGAGTTGCTACCTTACCGACTTCACAGAGCTATGATTTATATTAAAAAGCGGCCTCTGTTTCTTACATCTATATAAATATATTCCAGCAGATATTTTTATTCCATTTTAACGAATATATATTTTTATTCATTTTATTGTTGATGCATTCATTATATTATGTAGTTACTTATTTTATTTTATATATTCTTTAAAATTTATTTAAATTGTGAAGTAAAAAAAGTTTTTGAATTGAATTTGTTATGATTACAATCAAGTTGTTTTCTTTGCAAAGTTTTTTAATTTGAAAAGTATTGCGAAGTAAATATTTACATTTCATAGATTTGAAGTGAAAAAGGTGAAATAGTAAAGAATTCTGGCCTAGTTCAAGAACTTTCCACGTAGCTTGAGATGCTTGATTCCACGTTCAAGTTGATGATGCGACTCTTGGTGGCATAAAAGAACGAGATTTTTGCGAAACATGAAAATACAATTCTTAAAGCAGACGCTACATAAATATTGTATACTAACATTTTAGGAAGATTATCGTTTAAAAATATGTAGAAATTATAAAAAAATCCGAGAGGCATATTTTAAGGGTTCTCTAGCCAAAGCCTATGGCATCATCATACTGAAAAATTCCAATACTACGTTTCATCGCAACCAAAATTGATTTGGTGAGTTAATTTTAATATTTTTTTTGATATGAGACAAGAAAGTAATATTTTAATTCCTTTTAATATTTTATACATAAATTATGTTTTATGTAGGTTTCAATATTTTAATGATGGTATTACCTCATTATAATTATTTTATATAGTATTTAAGTGCATATATATTAAATAAAAAAAGAATTTGTTATTAGTAAACTTTCAATTTTTGAATTACCTCGCAGACTTTTTTTTTGCTTGTTAAAATAGTTAATACATATCTGGTGTTATGCTATTTTTGTGAATCTTTTAAGGAGTTTGTGTCCTATATATATGTTTTTTTTTTTGCTTGTATTATCTTTAATGGAGTTTTTCAGCAGTTCAGCCCCAATTCATGCTTCATCATTTATAAAGGTTTTAAATTATTTTGTATTTCATTTATAAAAAAAGTAAAATACAAATTACTTTTCATTTATTATTTATGCGCCATTTCAAATTTATTTTTATTTTTTTAGTTTGTTATTTGCTGGGATTTGCTTAATTTAAATTATAAACTGTATTTACACTAAGCCCAGGGCTGTTGGTTTACGCAAACCCTTAAAACTTTCCAAATAACTTGGCTTATTCGGCGTTGTTTTTGTTGTTTTATTATTTTAGCTCATTTAGTATGGCAAAATGTGAATGAATGGGCTTATGTTAATTAGTAATGATAATTATAGGTATGCACGTTGATATTTGTTGTAATGTAAAATGTTTTTACATGGATATAAAAATATAGTTATGAAGCTTTGGTTTATTTATTTATCTATCAAATTTGTTGCATTTGTATTGTTTATAAGTAATTTTTTTTTATATAATTTTGACATGGGCATACCCGTACAAGGCGAGAAGCCATATACATATAGCATATATTTGTACATATATGGTATATATAGATAATATATGGATATAATAGTGTAATAAATATTGTAAATATTATGCATGTTGGGTTTCATGTCACGTTAACAATGATTGCATTTGCTTTTTAGCTCGTTACTTTTACAATAAGTAAATAGTAGAGTAGTAGGTAGTAGTAGATGTAGTATTTAGATGTAGAGGTAGTAGTTGTAATTACATATTATTTCAAGTTTGTTTTTTTACGATTTTTAACGTTTTTGCTTTTTTGTTTTAATTTCTCTTTTGAATTAATCAATCAATCAATATTGAACAAAGAACATTGTATAGTAGTAGATAACTCAAGAACCAAAACGGCGGTACACAAAAAAATATAGAGCATATCATATGGATTAGTACATTTGTTAAAATGGAAACAATTGACACTCACCGATGATCTACTCACTTGCATAAACGCATAGACACCACGTAAAAACTCCATGTTACTTTGTTGCTCTTGAGAACCCTTTGTTGTGCGTTGTGCCCGACTGATATATTGTTTGACAGTATCGGCAACAATATGTGGCTTTAACTTACGCGATAGGACGCTGTAAATAAAAGTAAAAAGAAAATGCAATTAGTGTATGTTGAAGGCCCGAAATGACTTGTTTAAAAATGCTGGAAAAACTTAGTAACACTCAGAACTCCACATATAAGTGAATTGAAGAATAAGCGTCCTCGAAGGAAATCTTAGTTACTTTCTGATTACATCGATTGTCCATTTCAGGCACTCTCAGGGAGCATCGTTACTGAGTAAACTTTATTAAAATTCTGTTTTATCAGGACTCGGTCGCGTGCCTTATAACTAAACTTAAATGCAATATTGACGTATGTCAGTCCTTGTCAGCTCTTAAATGCACTTAAAAATTTTGTAAGTTTTTGTTAAATTTGGAATAGTATTCTAAGATAGTAAGTCCATCAATTAAAGCCAAAAGAAATCGATTGTTTGAAAGTTTTTCTTCCCCCTTAAACATTGGCTTAGGGTTGGTGTCTCAAAATTCTCTTCCAACAAGCTATGTTTTAAAAATATTATATGAAGAACAAATCCTTAAAAACTCGCTAAAAAAAAAACTATTTTATTTGAACAAAAAATAAGCATTTAAATGCATTTAACAAAGTCTTTGAGACATATGTGCCAAACAGTACATATTATTTTAATACGTATACTTATATATACGCGATTATTTTTCCATACGCAATGCCTGCTAACTTCAAAAGCAGACTATCTTCCGACAGCTTGAAAAAGTTTACAATACCGAGCATATAAATGTTAAGATTAAACCAAAGGGCTGAATTTAAGGTCAGTCAGTCAGTTCTCAAGGTCGTCGCTTTTCATGTTGGCCACTTTTTGGCCACTTAACCACTCATTCACACAGTCATACACAGACACACACACACACATATACATACACGCAAGAAAAGTGAAAAGCATGCAGTGGCCGCCGCGTCTAAATTTAAACAACGCCATGTCAAATTGTCACTTGACGCCGTCCTCCTAAACGGAAACAGTTTTGTATACACTTACTTAATGCCGTTGTGTTAATTGCCAGCACTCATGGCAGCCGGAGGTAAAATGGCGGTGTGGGAAAGAGAGAGCTGGTTTATAAAGGGCCGGAAGTAAGGAAAAGTGGACCAAGTGCAGCAAGGACGGTGCATGCAGCGTGGTTATGTGCGTGTACTTGGATTCTTTGGTGCATACATTTCCGAGAGACAAAAAGAGGGCGAAAGAGCGGGAGAGGGCGAGTTTTCTGTGCAAAGAGCATGAAACATGGGAAAGTCCACCTTATGATGCCGTATTAAAATGCCACTGATGGCTTCTATGATGTAATCTGATGGGGGTCTGATGGTGTTACCGATGACGCGTTTACTGACAGTGGCACCAAATTGATGCCGTAGATTTCACTAATCGTTTAATAGCACCAAGCCAGCAGAATACAACTGAGGGGGGAGTGCTGCAAAGATACCGAGAGACATTCAAACCAGCCAAAAAAAAAATCAACATATAGTGACACACATTGAATGCAAATTGAAATTCATTTACATTAACTTTGTAACCTAGTGTAAGCTGTAAACGTTTCATCGACTTTTAAAAAAATAATAAAAAAAAATTTGCTCAATTCGTCAAGTTAATGTCAAAAAAAATGAACTAGAGAATGGTTTTGTCACAATAGAAACAGATTTGTGCCGAATCCTAATAATTCTTTCTGTGTTACTGGGGAAATGTGTAGCATGTTTTGAAGTTTTGACTGCCAACTCAATAAAATGCTTAACATAAGCCAAGTTGACGAATTTCCAAATAAATTTTTAATTAAGAATATTAATTTAAAAGTACATTAAATAAGGACTTCTTCTTCGCCACGGTTGCGCTTAATAATAATAATATCTATGCCCTTAAGCTCTTACATTAGAGCCCATCGACATGAGCCCATGAGTATAAACAATATTACATCTCATTTCTACTCTTGGTGGCAGAATTTTCCAAAATCTTACCTCAGTGCTAACCCACGACATAAAACGAAACTCCATGCTATGCGTTGGTCGTTGATCAACGATTAAATAGATCAGTCAGTCAGGCCAAACAGTTGTATATAAATGCTATCAATAAGATTTATAGCTCATGTCGACCACCCTTATGAATGGATTTTTGACATCTCATATTAGTTGATTACAGTAAGTTTTGCCATATCACCATGAATAAAATTCGAGAAGTTGTGTTACTACTCATAGAGCCTTTCGTGCAATAGCAACAAAACAAACACAAAATCGTGGTAATAAGCAAAATTATCATTACTGGTGCGAATTAAACTCCCAAGTGATTCATGAATCACTATTACATCGGTTTATGGTATGGTGGGATCATCGGATCGAATATCTCCAAAAGTGAAGATATTGAGGCTGGCGACATTTAATTTCAACAAGACGGTGCAACTTGCCACACAGCAACCGCTTCAATGGACTTTTGCGATCAAAATTCGGTGAGTCATTAATTTCGCGAAATGGACTACTTTTTGTGAGGCCATGTTTAATCTAAGGTTGACTCTTGATGAATTGTAAGCAAACATTCGAGCCACCATTACAGCAGATGTAGTGTGCACCGAGTAATTAAAAATTGGTCTGACCGGATCACGTTATGCCGAGGTGGTCATTTGAACATTTAAATCATAAATGGCACACCATATTTGTGCAAAATCAATGTGATTTATTTAAATTTCAAATTGAATCGTTCTCATTGATAAGCCATTAACTATTATTACTAGATTATATATACTTGTGAAGATTTTAGCCAAGCGATTTCCAAAGGACTAAGTTTGTGATCAGCTTCCGTAAATGTGCTATAAGCAATGCACATTGCTGCAAATATTTCAGACCACTGTGCATTTGGCATTTGCAAATTCATGTGTAAGCTACCTGACTAGACGGACTAGCTTAACAGACTACACTCTACACTGACGCACACTCACTCACGCGCACATACTTCACACATACGTACTGATATACACATATATACGAACATACGCACATACGCACTCAGTGTGCATAATTTGAGTTTTATTAGCTAAGCTTTTAAGTCATGATAAACAATTCAGTGAGAGAGAGAGAGAGAGTCAGGAAGTGATTCAGTCATACACTCATATAGCCAACTCAGTCGGCGAGTCATTCAAGGAGTCATCATTTAGCCAGCTTGACTGCCAACTCGTCAAGCTGGCAACAAGGCTAAATGTTGCAAATATGTACCAGGCAAGCCTTAAGGCTGAGTCGCTGAGCGACATTAGGGCGCCCAATTTACACAGCAACCAAGTCAAGCTAAGACCCATCCTTCCTCCCACACACACACATACACAAAATCGCAGAGCAAACAGATACACAGCAGGAAGTCGGCTGTCGGGGATGCCGTTTCATTTGGTTAAGCAGACGGCATGCCCGGACACTCCCTCCACTCCATTGCCTTATAAGCAACCAAACACTTTCCTATTGACTTAAGCTGTGGCGCGAGAATCTCTCTGATTTTATGCGGATTAGCAACGTATTTAATTAAATTCTATACATATTTGCCAGTGTGTGTGTGTGTGTGTGTCTGTGTCTGTCTGGATATGTGTCTATGTGTGTGTGCGATAATTGCGGATCCTTTAAGAATACGTTAGCTAGAGAGGTGCACAAGCAAGTAAAAGAAAATGAAGTACAAAAAACGAAATCTATTTAGCAGATACTATATAGATTGTATCTGGAACATATTTCTGCCGGGTCAGTCATTTGCCTATTTTACCAATCAATTTTTGATACAAATTTATTTGCTGTGTTACGCTAAGGATTTTTTTTTTAATTTGGTTGGTTACCTTAAGGAATCAATTTTAAAAACAATGTAATATATGTATAGCATTTGTGCAACAGCGTTGTTGTTTAAAAATAAAGCTTTGGGAGTTAATTCTAAGGAGTTTTTTACCAAATCTTCAAATCGAGTATACTATACAATTAATTATTTATTATTCTGACTTCATATTAGTTCTTAGCGACGTTAAAAACCCCCAAGTGAAAATTTTCAAGAGAAATTAAGCAGTAGAAAATTATTGTCTCAAAGGCTTAATGCAAATGCTAATGACGTCGAAGAGATATATTTCGAAACTTCGAATAGCCATAACTTTGCGAAAAAAAACCGTAATTGATCTCTTGAACTCGTGAAATTAAAGGGTAAGTGTGGTACTAAATGATGTAACTGGAGAGACAGACCACAAAAGCAGCAAAAACGCCGTTTTTCGGGTACATAAACTCAAATATCTCAAAATCCTGACGTTATGGGCCAATTCTGACCCCGGATTCGGATACTACGCGGCAAATTACTTCGGAAATGACCCTTAGCTTTCCAACAACTGACATACCGCTGTCATTTGTAGACTTGTGTTATCGGTCCCTCTGCTTTGTCTCTTGCTGTTCGCTAAGCTGCATTTTGTATGTAAAAATGATGAAAATTGGTGGAAATTACAAATTATCCATCAAAAACTTTTGGTTTTTTTCGAGGTCCTCTGAAACACCCTTATGGGAGCTATATAATAGAACCCCGATATCAAAAAAATAAAATAAACTTGTCTCCCATAGGATTATAACGATTAGATATCTGAAAGTTTGGTTGCTCTAGCTCTTACCCTCTCTGAGATTTAGGCGTTCATATGGACAGACAGACAGACGGACATACGGACATCGGTATATCGACTTCTCTAGTCGCCCTGATCATACTTTGGGTAACTTTGGGGGGTCTCAGTTATACATATATTTTAAATAATGGCTTAAATACTATTTCTGTTGTCCACAGTAGAGCATGGCGGTATCACGACTAGCATGAAAACATCTTGACATGGTTTAAGGGTCAATTCTGATTATAGGATTGCACAGGATTGGAGGATGTAGAAAGAGAGACCATGAGCATACGAGTTTCTCCCTATGAACATGAATAATAACCAGCAAATTTCCTCAACCATATTAACTATTGTGTAGCGAAAGCACTCTATCGGGAGCGTAATATCTTATTTATATAGATTCAGTAATTCATTTCATTTTTAGTTCTTTTTGCTGAGTGCAGCTAAAACATTGCGCGTATGTGTCTACCTTTTGGGAGATTAGAAAGCACCCGACAATACGGCGAGCTAGTTAGAGCATAGCTAGAGGTGCACGCCTCGAAGTCCCTGGTAGAAGAGTAGGAACATGAGTTTAAGTTTATGTGTATATTGTGTGTAAGGCACGTTTGTCCGCCAGGTTTCTGAGATGGCTTCCAAGATACCTCAAATACCTTATTTCAGGGGTGTTTGGGTCTTTGACTCACTACGTCTTATTCCGGATAGCTCATATAGCCTGGGTGCAAACTGCGAAAATTTTCTTCAGCGCAATGGAGCAAATATTAATACGAATTGATAAACTGTGCCTGAAGATAATGTGCATCTTTGGTTAAGATACCTTTGTTTATACGGACAACCAAACGTGCAGAAAAACGGATATGTCGATTTGAGCTCAAAAGAAAAAAAAACAAATATATTAAAAAGCTACAAGGCTGTAGAACAAAAAAAAATTTGGATTGAACTTTCTACCAGTGCATACAAAAATCAATGTATCAACCGACAAGTGTTACCCAAATCATTTCAAGCATATACGAAAATAAATAATAAATGTAAAATATCTGCTACTTAGTTAAGGTCATGTAACAAAATCCCCTAAGCTAAGGGGTCAAACGACCATCGCGATTAATTGCAGCTGTTCAACACAAAACTTTAACTTTCAAATTTGTTGCCGAGGGACACAATCAAAGAATAGAGAGAAAAAGAGGCGAAAAAAAGAAAGGAAAACAATAATAATAATAGAGAGAGGCAGTAAAACATACGTGCCCGGAAAACTGCGGAGCAGTGAGAAGAAACAGTGCTGACTCGAGTGGGTCGCGAGGGGGGAAACAACAAGACAAGTGTCAAAAGCAAACTTAAAGATTTGTATCTGAAATATAAATTTTCGTATGCCAACGTTGTTTGCGTTTGCCCTTTTTGTGGTTAACATTTGCTACCTTTTTATCACATCTTTTGCCTTGCATTGCTTCTTCTCCCTCTTTCCACTCTTCGCCATGCTTTGTTGTTTCTTTAAAATTAAATAAACTGGTCTTTAACCGCAAAACACATTTATCTCGATTTTCACGCTGTCAACAACAACTCAAAAAGGCGACAGTTTGTAAAAAGGTAACAAACAGTCAGGCCGGCAAGTACAACAAATTCAACAAAAACAACAGACCCCAAAGCAGCAGCAAAGGTAACTACAATAACAATAACAAACGTGGCCCGCCGAAAGTCAATTTTAAGATTTATTTTTTGCAATTTAACATTTCTGTTCTGGCTGTCGGAATCGTTGGAGGTTGGAGAAGACGACGCTCCCACCAAAAAAAAAGGAAAACAAAAAAAGAAGGAAAATAACGAAAAAAGAAGATGAAACAAAACAAAGCAAAGCAAAACCAAAACCAAAATGAAAAAGAAAATGAAATCCTAAAATATAAAATAAAACCAAAATGAAGCAATGGTAAAGTTCTACGCGGTTAAGAAAATAATAATAAATTAAAAACGCGAGCAGCCGTTCCATAAGAAAACGAAAAACAAAAAAAAAGGTCAAGTAATTTCAATAAAAAAAGGCGCATTGAAAGCTACACAAACAACAAGAAGAACAACCGCACGCCTCGAGGCTGTCCCCCTCCGCCATCACTACAAGCATGCATACACTGAGCAAAAAAAAAAATGGAAATGGATTTTAAAGTAAACAACATCTTTTTAGATTTGCAATAATTGCAAAATAATTTCAAAAAATGTCACGAACTAAATCTATATTACTGTATCGGCTTAGGATCAAAAATCATTTCCGGAAGGTATTGTTGCCATTGCTAATGCTTTGTACACATGCCTGGTCAGGTTTTGTTCACAATTCGAAGTTTTCGCATTACTGCTCAATTTTGTCAATTAGGGTGTTCACTTTATAGAACTCAAATGCCTTAAAGCAAGAATGACCGAGTAAAGACGTGAGCCACCCTAGCAACGAGGCATACAGGCAAGAACGCACGAAGAACAACATTCAGCTGTTTTCAAGTATCATATTGTTTGATTTTGGTTTGTGATGCAAAAGATAGGCTAAAAAAGATGTCAGTAAAATATATTTTTTTATCTTCAACTGCAAAGAATTCGCAACTTCATTCATATTTACAGACAGCGGTTTGGTTCTCGAATTCACTAGAAGAACTAAATTATACCGAAAACAGTGTAAAAATAAAAAACTTTTTCGTCGTTTCCCTATTACAATTTTACATTTTAGTCAACAATAAAATCAGTCAATGTAGACTTTACTTAAAAATACCAAACTGAGCCTGATCTAACTTTTAATGGACAAAATATCCCACACAAGAGAAGTCACTGCTACCTCGGAGTCCACTTTGAAAGAAATCTACCATGGGGACCTCACGTCAAAGCAACTCTCGCTAAATGCCAACAAAAACTGAAAAAGCTCGACTGGCTTATTAACCCCAAAAGAAAACTTCCCCAACGCAGCAAAGCCCTGCTCTATAAGACCGTAATCACACCCGTTTGGACGTACGCCATCCAAATCTGGGGATGTACAGCTAAGACCCACCTGAACAAACTAGGAATTCTGCAAGCGAAAACCTAAAGGACAATTACTGGTGCCCCATGGTTTGTTCGGTGATCAAATCAATAACCACAGTAGCCGCCATAACGACAGGCTGACGAGGCATCTGAATGAAGCAGCGAGAAGCCTAGTGATTCCAGAAATTCCAAGACGCCTTAAGCGATTACACCCTATTAATATTAAAGATGGCGTACGTTTAAGTTGGGCGCGGACGACTTTGGGATACCCTGTACCACTGCTTCCAATAAAATCCGGTGTATTGCTTAAGAACACCAAGAGACATTTGATTGCCAAATTAGGTTACGATACCTTCATAAACAACCAAAAACAGACGAATTTTTAACCAAAAATGTTTTTTTGACTGATCGTTCCTATGGGAGCTATATGATATAGTCAACCGAATTTGATAAAATTTGGTAAAGTGCTTGGATACTCTAAAAACTTTGCAATGCCAAATTTGGTTACAATATCTTCACAAACAAACGAATTATCCATCTAATTTTCTAATTTTTTTCGAGGTCCTCTGAAACACCCTTATTGGAGCTACATATATAATAGAACCCCGCTATCGAAAAAATAAAATAAACTTGTCTCCTCTGACATAATTACGCATCTAATCTAAAAATTTGGTTGCTCTAGATCTTACCATCTCTGAGATCTAGGTGTTCATACAGACAGACGGACATGGGTATATCGACTTTAGGCAACTTTAGGTAACTTTGAGGGGTCTCCGACGTCTCCTTCTGTATGTTACATACATTTTCGGCCTGCACAAACTTAATATACCCTAAGTACCATACGGTACAGGCTATAAGAATATGAAAATTGTTTAAAAAACACAAAATATGAAAAAGTGAGAAACGGTATGTTAAAATCAAATACATATATCATAGAATGTCAGCAATTAGTTATTAAACACGAAACAAACAAAAAATAAGCCTCTGAAAATGCTAACAATATTAGAGTAAAGTTAAACAAATATATAACTGACTTCTAATGCAATAGAGACAAAAAAAGTCAGGAACAAATTATTAAAATAATTTTTACATAACAATTTTAGATGGCAATAATTTCTTGTTTCCTGGATAAAAGAGCGTGATTTTTAAGTAGACGTGTTTTATTGATTTCTTAACTTATTTTTACAAATATTTAAGATTGTTTAGTTTTAATTCTTTCAAATGATTTTGTGTTTATGAATATTGGATGTGTGCTCAATAGGGTGGCCATTTTTGCAACACGTCACGATTTTAATAACGCCACCCCCTAAAAGAGACTTTTTGAACCGTCATTTGTTTGTTTGGAAATAAGTTTTTAAAGTTTATGTAGAACAATACAGTCAAATACGGAAAAAGTTAAAAATATGATCTTTGACCTATTTTAGGGACCATCGAATACATTCGGATCACCTTTAAATTTTACAGGTGCTATATGCAGGTAAAAGAAAACTTTTTAAAAATCCTCCATACCAACGGCGGCCACCCTATTGCTCAAGTATATAGACGAAATTGTACCGAAATTGAAGCGCTTTAAGTCATTGAAAAGGAAAAATATGATATTAAGTTACTATTGCCTATGACCAAAACATATTATGGTTTCCAAAAAACATCAACTTTTTCGTTCAGTGTTGAAAGAAATAACGCTTAAGACAAGTCCAAAATTTTCACCGCTTGTTTTTAAGTGTTTTCATTTTGTACTTTTACTTGAGCGCCTTTTGGCATTGCCCACGTTCAGTTCCAGACCAGGTTTGCCCCTCCAGCTCGAGAAACCTCGCCCACCCCCCGGTCACTTCTTTTTCCGAATTTCGGCAATCCCTACTGACTGCTGTTACTTTCTGGCCTTTACATTTTATCGTATGTAAGTATTTATTTTGCTGTTGCCGTCTTTTGGGCGTTAAAGTCAATAGGTCAACTGAACAGAGAGAGTGAGACAAAGGAGGAGGAAAGACAGAGAGAGAGAGATACAGAGTGCGAGTGCCCTTTTAAAGCCAAAACAATTGCCTTAAATATAATCAAGTGGCGCGTGTGCGGGTGTGCATGTTAGTGTATTGCAGGTGTATGTTGAGTGCAAAGTGCAAACAAGCGTCAAAGTTGAAACAAAATGGCTGTAAACTCACACTCACAGACCCTCTTGCCAGCGAATATTTCATTAATAATAAATTAAGCCTGAGGAAACGGAAATGTGCGGTGCGTTATATCTGGCCCTGCCAACTTCATCTGCAGCTTCGGTTTCATATATAGTATATATATATATTTTTTTTTGCTTCAATTTGACAGTTGTTGTTATGTAAAAAGTTATCTGCATATGTATTTACGTGTGTACTTTATATATGCTTGTACATTGGTGACTACATATGTATATGATTAATCCGACTGTTGGATTTTGTTAATGTCTTAATAAAATGCCAAAACATGGACTGGCATATGGTAAAGTATGTAAAGCGTTTGTTTCTGTTATTTTTATACGTATACGTGTTAAAACAAATAAAAGCTGCTCATCAATAATAAGTCAAAGATTAGAAACAAAATGTACAAATTGGATTGCTTGCTTTTTATGGCACTTGTACATACATAATCCCATAATTTTCATATAAAGTAAGCACTTTATCAAGTGCTGCCAACTAAAAATGTCAAGAAATTTACATGCGACATAAAATAACGCAATGAAACTACGACAAATCCCAGTCTTCCTGCTCATCGTGCACAATCACCACCCCACCACCTCCTCCCAACAAATCCTTGCAACTACATATCAAGTATGCATAATGCAACATGCAGCTACAGCTGCAGCTTCAGCTCTGTCCTGTATCCGGCTCTGGATCTGAAGCTGCAGCTACATAAACTCGAAATCCAATGTTGGCAGGGCGACAAGCTTCAGATTGCCAAGTAAATTTTATGACTCCTGGCAATACACTTTTGTCATCTGACAGCTGATTATGGTACTGCCACTTGCTAGTTGACTGCTACGAGGGTTGCCATTTTAATTTCCGATCCGAGCATTCGTGAATTTATCCATTTTTTAATTTGACACTTCAATTGAAAGTTTTACGTTTTTTTGGCTTTCTCTCCTTCAGAACTTGGAAAAAAAAACTGGAGTAATTTTGTAATTTTGTCCAAAGCGTACAAAATCTTTTGTTTTCCAAGAGTCTTTGGTGATTTAAAAAATAACAATCTAAGATCGTACACATTGGCTCAAACAACAGAGTATTTGAGCAATCAAAACATTGGATAAATAGATAATTCTTGCAACTTAATGACGTATTTTTGTTTCCAGCTATTAAAATCAGAAAAGGCTTGGCTTCCACTCGAAAAGTTAATTTAGTAGGTACCCACATCTGACCAGAATATTTGTACGAGGACACTTCGAAAAGCACGAAAGCCAGCTTAAATAATTAATTAATAACTTTAGGCTTTGAGGCTGGAATTATCAAGGCAACCCTCGTACAAGTAAATTACGAAGGAAACTTTAAAGACTTACTGTGCGAGCAGGTAAGTAAATACCACAGACAAGACGGTTAGTACTATTCTGTACCGCCATCTTTCCTAGCACTTGCTGCTTAATCCTTGCTAATTGGCAAGCCAAGCATGTTTGTGTGTGTGTGCCTGTGTATGTTTGAGACAGCTTAATGTGTGTGTTAGCTTGGTGGGATAAGAGTATCTGCCTAATTAAAGATTGAGAGGGTACATTTGTGATGAAACAAGTTGCAGAAAGCTGCGCAAAATTTCACAACTTATACGTTAATAGTCTCATTTGGTTGACTTCCAAACAAATCTTAGCTTTTATATGCTCATTTAAACAATTTTTTTAATAAAAATGGCTACTTTTTAAAACGGGCTTCGAAATACATAAGTTAACAAATGCCGCGACCCCAGATCGCGACACTTATTTTGTGTGGCTGTGTATCTGTGTCGATAGATAATTTGAAACTTTTTTACACTTAAGCTAATTAGCTAATTGTGTCTATATACCATTTTTGGCGTCTGAAGCTTTTTTTTTACCTATATTTACGTATATGGAAACTTTATGCAATTTAACAACTAGGCAATAAGAAGCAACTTGTGCCAAAATTCCATTCTGCTAGGTCTTTTGGTCTTCGAGAAACAGACAGACAGACAGATTGACATGGTTCAACAGATTCCTTTTATCGTCCTGCTCATTTTGGTATAAAAGTTTTATTTTGCCAAATAAAGGGTATACAAGGATTGTGATATTAATATTAAATAATTATAATACACAATATAATATTATAATATTTTCTTTGAATTTAAAATCACATTTTTTTCAAAATTCAGGGTGTGAAACTAAAAATTTTATGGCACGCAACATTGCATTATAATGGATAAGAGTACGTATAGCCAGATCGCCCAATATCTATCTCAAATTCACCTCTGGGGTTTATAGGTACTCACCACAAAAATACTATATATAAGGTGGGCCATCCGTTGGTTTCGTTGTTAAACGCTCATAATTGTAATTTTAATTACACTCATATTTTGTGATTATCTCCGATATTTATGGTCCGAGTTTAATGATGAAAACTCAAAGACCTTGTTACTTCATTATTTCGGGTGTTCTAGACGTTCAAACACACATTTCTAGAACTGTGTCTTTTGTCCTCCTGACCATATTGCAGATAACTTTGGGTTATTTGAGATGTCTCCCTCTTTACATATGCAAAAACTTGATTTAATCCGTAGCTTTAGGTACAGAGTATATCTTCTGGCACGCCCACTTCCCCAAAATAATTCTAAAACGATATTCGGATAATCCTACAGCCCGTTAAATATATTTGGACGAATTCATTTTGCTTTGCGCCTCCGGTAAAGTGTATTTTTAAGACAATTTTCATTGAAAAGAGGCGATAGGCTAATTGTTATAGAATGATAATACATTTGATTGATATGCATTGATTTAAAAGTTATCTATACTGCGAGGTAAATTTCCATTACTGAAAGCCACTCCCAAAAACTTAATACATGCTTAATGATTTAAAAAGTATTTTGTTTAAGTATAATTGCATTCAAAACATGTTTGGGACTCGCAAAAATAGCAGGATCAAATAATTTCCATGCCGCACATTTTCAGAATCTTCTTCCGTCCCAACTATTCCGCAATAAATCTTTGGGTTCATTAAATTACCTTTATTTTATTAAATGTACACACAACTGGCTCGGCACACCGCTCAAGTTAATTCATTTTGCAATTGACTTGGAAATGATTTCCATAATATATATCAACTCACACATAAGTACCAATGAAAAATAATCAAAAAGAAAAATATCATACGTCGAAAAATTATTATTGAAACTAAAAACCAAAATGGTCGACAAGAGAAACATATGGAATGCGAATAGTTAATTTTATAATGTTTAACGACCGCGTCGCGTGTTTTGTCATGCGTTGTCTGTCTGCGAGCGACAACGACGTCCAACTGCGGAGGACACTTGGTTCCAGTTATGTACCCCGGTACTCGGTACTTGGACCTCTAGGCCACTGATAATTGGGTTCTTTTGAGTGGGGCATGTAAAAAAATGCGCATGCGATCAGAAAATGTCTGCAAACTACAGTTAATGAAATGTCGTCACACTCTGAATGAATACACACACACACACACACGCGCACACAAAAACTACACGTGTCTTGTGAAAGTCAAAGTGAATACGGGGGCGGGCATAATTTCACACACACAGATACTCACGATGAATACACAAGTAACTGCACTATAAACAAGCAACATAAAATGGCGTAAAAATACTTGGGCCGCACATGGCGCTTCTGAAAGTATACAATAACAAGCATTAAAGCAAAAAATAAAAGCGTATGGGCTTGTGGGCGTGGCAGCGATGGCGGGCGGCCTTATGACAGCGAAATAAAATGAAACGTTGCCACACCAATCCACACGTACCGCCTACAAGCGCACGTATCTATACCTATGTGTGTGTGTGTGTGTGTTTGGGAACCATAGATCCGGAAAAGAATGGCACGGAAATTGTCTGACGTTTGGCAAAAGACTGCGCTGCAGATATGAAATTGCAGTGAAATTGTTATTATAAGCCTATATACCTTTATTATATGGCTGGCTATATACTTTTGAGATTTTCAGAGCCGGCTTCATCCGACTTCTTTAATAGCAGTCGGCGTAATAAGAGCAATTAGGAATGCTACACAGCAATGAAACGGAGCTAAAGAAGTGAAGAATATTTATGGAAATGGAAAATGAAGTGGCCCCAAGCTAAGAAAAAGAGATACTGCAGCAACTGATACAAGAGCAAAATAAGGATATGATTGAAAGGCTTAAATAAATAATTGAAACCAAGCGATAGGTTTTTAAGCTCTGAATCAATAGAACCAATTGGATATCATAAAAGCTAAAGCCACCTGATGTACATAGCACTGGGACATCTGAAGTTGTCGAATTAAATCTACTCATTTGAGCATAATTTCAGGATTTATGTTACCACATTGAAACGTTACTGAATTGTATTAATACAACAAAAAATGATTTAAAAATAATATTTTATTTAAATATCATTTTTAAACTTATATATTATATTAAAAACTTGTATAAGTACCCACCGTTATGTGTGTTAAAAAACTGGGGTCACCAAAGTTAATATAAACCTTCTTGTAAACATAAACATTAACCAAACGATTGTTAATAAACATATCCACGGAGTAGCCCATTCGTGGTGCTTGTTTACCTTGTAAGGTGGTGACTGTTTCCCGCTCTCTTAAGCGACCTACACGTATAAAAACAATAAATTTAACAAACGATAAATCAAGAATCGCGAAAAAAGAGTCCGATATAAGTAAGTCACATCATATATGTACCGCGAAACTGCATATATTATGCTACAGACTATTTCCATTTTCTACTAAGTGGCATACAGTTGCAGAACTTGTCCCTTTTTATTATGTATACGTCCTATAACATATAAAGTAGTTAAAATATAAAACTAAAAACATTTCTAGTGTATTGACGAGGAACCCGTCCTGGCCATTTCACTGGCTCAGTACTAGTACGCTCTACTGCAGACTAAGTATAAAATCTTTTCGAATTAAAATTAATTTTCCAATCAAAAAAACAAAAAAAAATGACGTGTAGCTTGTATTGTATAGTATTATCGACACAAAGGAACACTTCTTAATATTTAAAGCTTTAATATGCCAATCAAAATGTTTTCCATTTTGTAAAATCGATTTAATGTAAGCTAATAAGCTTAATAATGACAGTTAAATTGCTATGTGCTATAGGTGCTGCGAAAATGTGTCATCTCTGCCACTTGCCGCAGTTTGAATTATAAACGCAAAACACGCATGTACAGTGATTTACCTTCTTAATGACCCTTTTTAAATAAGTAAAAGGATTTTAATGAACAAGGCAAAACGTTATGGTCGAAAGCTTTGTAATACCTTTGGTATTGGCCCCATTAAGTCGGCTTAATTGTATGGCAAAATAGCCATGGCCAAAATAATTGTGCATAATTTTATAATAAGGCTTAGGCAATTTGCAACAAAAGCCATTCTACAAATGTCGCTCTGTATGAATGACTGCATTTGAATAATGGATTATAATAATATATAGTAATAATAATCATTATCGTATCATCATCATCATCATCATCGACATTCATTTAAGTGCATCAAGAGTTGTATATTGTCATTGCCAATATTTGCCGCAACAGCGAATTGCGGTCAGCAAACAACAACAAATTTGCAACAAACAACTGCAATAATTGCAACAAAAAGCCTCAACCTGAACGAACACATGGCGTATGAATTGTAGCTGCCATTGTTTGGTTTCTTTGTAAGCAACCCTCCTCTTTCTCTGCTGACCTGCCTATTGCCATACGACCCTCAGCTACACTGACGAGTTCAGATTCGAGTTCGGTTCGTTTGTTGCCCAGAGTAGGTCACAATTTATTAGAATGCAAAAGACAACAACAACCACCATAGCAACAACAAAGAGTTTCCTTTCGTTGATTTACTCGGCCAAGCGCCATTTTGGCTCTAAGACCCCGTTCTATCTTAGTCCTTTTCTCTAGCTCTGGCTTTGCCTCAACTGACTTGGTAATTTTTATGGTTTCTTTGAGCATTTTTCGATTGTTGCATGGCAAGCACTTGCTTTTGCTTACCTGCTTCCTTGTTAATTAGACCATGCTACCTGCCAAGAACTGTTTCTTCAGGCCCTGTCTCTTCACCACTCATCACCATAATCCTTCTCCCTTTTCTCCCCATCTCTCTTCTTGCAATTTTACATGCATACCTTGCCCTAGTTTATGTATTGAATATTTAAGTTTCTTTTTTTTTTTTTTTTTGTAAATACTCTTAAGTCTAGAAATGGTATATTTGGTATTGTGAAAGAATTGAAAACGTTTTGCAGCGACTTTTCTTATTTTAAGACAAATTGATCAAATGTAAGATGGATCGGTTAATAACTGCTAAGAGGTCAGGTCAAGTTATTTTCTTTAGATGACGATATTGAAATTCTCCTAGAGTTATTAATAGACAAAAAGAATAGTCTAGGACTGCATTTCTAAGTAAAAAATACAAAAAATCGTCATAGGTCCTTCCTTTCGGTAGGAGATAACTTTCATTACGAGATGGCATGATTGGGATGATGTGTGTCCTTATTTTTCGCAAAAGTGTGTTTTTTGTTGTGTAAATTAAATTTGTTTCTTATCTATCCCCTTAAGTTGTTGAGAGAATTTTTAGTAATAGCATTTGGTGTCGCTTTTAAAACTCGATTGCTTCGTACAGTGTATTAACCGTTTGGCATTTCTTGTGTTTTCTGACCTTATTTTTGTATTGTTTGGTCTATGAGTGACTGTTCGTGTGTGTGTGTTTGGTGCAGCTTGTTAGCTATTTAAGTTTCTTTAAAGGTATTTAATTTCCTTGAATTTTGCCACAATCGTTGCAGTTCTTGACTTGGTTTTGCTAAGTCTTGTGATGTTTCCTTTTTAGTGATATCTTTTGCTTTCGAGTGTTTTATACTTTTTAAATTTAGCGTTTGATTTACCACACATACGTAGATATTATATGGTATTGTACGCATAGTTTAAGCTGGGCACTTGTCTGCTCTTCACCTACTACACCAACTTTATTCCTTTTTTTTTTACTTTTTATTGTCTTATGGCGGGGATTTGTGCAAAAGCACTAAATGAGGACAACGCACTGCACGCTCCGCACTCAATTCCATTTAAGTGCTATAGCGCACTTATACAGACTCACAGATTCGTATATACACAAACACACACGCATACATACATATACCGGCAAGAGCAATGGCGACACATGAAAGTTATTATACTTATTATATGAAGAAAATAATTTTATGTGCGTGCATGTGTGTCTTTCTCGCTCTGCCATTCCCACTACTGCTACCTCTCTTACACTTCATCATCCCTAGCCATCCTCCTCACACACTCACGCACACTCTCACTCTCTCTCACTCTCACTCTCACTATCTCTATCGCTGTCTGTGCGTTGTTCTGGTGGCAACAAAAAATTAAAAGCGAAGACTTTATTTGTGCGGCGGCTTGCAGCATTCTGATAAGAATGCCAAATGCTCTCTGCCACAACAGCTTTGCGTTCGCGCGTGTGTGTTTGTAAGAGTGAATTATATGGCATGTTATGTAGTATATAATAATGATTACATATACTATATATATATATATATATACACTTGTTTATGTTTCTATACCTATTGGCATTATATTGCTGCCATTTCCTGGCCGCTCTCATATGTCTGTTTGTGTGTGTGTGCGTATTGATTTTGACCTGGCCTAAACTATTTACAGTTTTTAAAATTCAAAGCCACACTTTGAGCCTAAAAGCATCAAATAAGCGAGTACATAAATTATTTCTTTTTTTTCACAAACAAATGGTTCCGAGACCTGAAAAATACAGAGAGAGGTAGCTGCAGCTGCGGGGAACGAGTGGCGGTGAAACAAAAACAAAAGTATGCTGGCAAATATTTTTTAATGTGCACTTTATCATCATCATGTCAGGCTAAGCGGCAGTCATAGTATCCCAACAAAGCCAACAACAACTACAACAGTGAAATATACTACGCACACACACACACACAGAGCTTGGGTGGGGGGAAGAAAACAAAATACAAATGACATTTATATAGACACGCCCCAACGCCAAAAAAAAAGAAACCAAAAAACGAAGAAAAACATACAAGAAAAATACAACAAAATACCAAATGAAAACCCTCAAAAATAAGAACTGTAAACCAAAGAACCAAGTTGAAGCATTGTGCAAATGCTGTCCCATTTGTCAGCTGGCACAAATTTGCATAAGCGGCCAGAGAAACCGATGACTTATGGGCGGTCTGTAGTCTCCTTTCCACATTCCCACTCCAAGTCCAACCATGCTCAGTGTTCTCAGCGTACTCAGCCTTGTCATCGTTGGGTCCGCTCCTTTGGCTTATTTTTGTTGGCATTGTCATCGTTGTTGTCGTCTAATCTCACGATCCAAAAATTTTGCGTTGAAATTAGCTGTGAAATGCCAAAACGTTCCTCTCAGTGTGCGGCATACAAAGCCAAAAGCCAACGGAAATGACATAGAAATGAAACAGAGTATAGAGACAATGCACAGCATTGCATACGTATGCGTTTACGCGTGCGTGTGTGTGTTCTCAAATCAAAGGGACAATACGTCGCATGCGCAATTGAGGCATTACTCAACTACCATCAAAGTCCAACTGGAATTCTATGATATGGTGTCACTATGTCAGCAGGCTAAGAAATCGTCCCCAAAAGCAAAGATCCCCACAATGGCAAGCTATTTTAAGCAGCCGACAGCGGCTCACTAATAAAAGGAATTTTTATAAGGGAACAGCTGGCACAAGTCTCACAACCTAGTATACCTATAAAAAAAAGTATTCAAATCAATCGGATGTGTACCATGAATTTGTATCTAAGCCGTCTGTCATCTGAACGGCAACATGGTGCCATGCGCCTCCGAAAAACCAGAAAAGCACATATGTACTAAGACAAAAGGCTGATCTGAAGACCACGTTTAGCACATAAAAAGAATGGCCAAATACAACAAAAGTTATCGTCAAAAATGTATTCATTTCCCCCCCCCTTTGCCAATAAACCTCATCAATATTTGAATCCACGTAATTATGCTAAAAAAAAACCGACCTAGAATCACCAATTTCGGTAAGATTATGTGGTCCATATGAACAAACCCTCATCAAAATTTTACCGATGTAGCCCCTCCTCAAAAGATTTAAAGGGTTTTCTCCCACACACCTGAACATATGAACTTGAAACTTGTCCCATACCTTGGGCTCTCATCGTTATTTTTTTATAAAACGGGAGTTTCATGTCACAAAAGAGGGGAAAAGTGGGAATATCAAAATAATGATTTTTTGATAATATGAGTACCTACGTATTTTTTACATCTTGTAGTATAAAATCAGTCAATGGTAACACATTTTTTTCTGATGATAACATTTTTGTGTTGTACTTATCGCCTCTTTTTATTGCACTCTAAGCTCAGAACTGCCGCTCTTCCACATGTTCTTGATGAGTGAAAATGATCGCTCAGATGGTGTGTTGGTATTTTTGACAAAATAAAGCTCAAGTCACGCAGAATCTTTTTCGAGTTTCGAACTCGGAGAGAGTTTTCCACTTTGTCTACTCAAGTTCTCTCTGGCTGTGATGCTGTTCGACACTATTACGTTAATCCTTTCTCCAAATTGTTGCTTGTATTTGTGTGCATTATACGTCCCTATTTTGGTTTGAATTTCATAGCTGTGCGTAATGTTGAGAGATGGCAACAAACAAATAGATTTACTTTCACAAATCAATACATAAAGAAATAAAGATTTGTAAATCAAATAAGAGCAAAATATTGAACAAGTTCTTTTCATTCTAGTTTCGTTAAATTAATTATTTTAAATCGGTTAGTCTCTCCGAAATATGTGATGATTTCAGAAGATTTTTAATAAATAATTGAGACAAAAATCATGCAATGTAAAAAACGGGAATAAACACGAAAAAACGGGAGCCCGGGAATAATCTCGAAAAAACGGGAATTCCCGATTTCCAAAGGCTCGATGGGAGGCCTTCCCATACTCTTCAAATAACTTCTATGACGTAAGCATTCGATTCTCATCACAATCTGTAAAAATTTACGGAACTCCAATTGGTAAGTTCTTAGAAGGAATAGCAGGAATATAATTTTGTGCGAAAAAAAAAGGTACAGGGTATTACACTGTTGGGCACCGCCTCGACTGTATTACATTTTTTGTATCTTTTTATAAAGGGTGTTTTTTTAAGCGCGTCCGGATTTCAAACTTAAATAAAACATAGAAAAATTCATGTTTTGACCCCAAATATGGTTTTATTAGATAGATATTAGCCAAAGGCCTTAGTAGCCAGCGCTATACCCTTATTTTCTAAGCTAGGTTAGAAATTTATTTGTAATCTTGCTGTATTTAATAATAATAATAATATTAGAGAGATAATTTCGTGTCATTTAATATTTGTGCATGTGCCCACCATGGGTCCAATTTTCGACCACACTATCGAGCATTTGGGGCCGTAATGACACGTTTAATGTTGGTTTCCAAGTCGACAATTGTTGCTGGCTTGTCTACATAAACCAACGACTTGACGCGTCCCCGAAGAAAATAATCTAATGGCGTCAAATCACACGACCGCGGCGGCCAGTTGGTGGGCGCATTTCTTGAAATAACCTTCTCACCGAAAGGAGTTTTCAGTTAATCAATGGTTGCGGTCGCCGTATGGCACTCAGCGCCATCCTGTTGAAACCAGAACTCTTCGACATCGATGTCACGTAAATTTGGAAACAAATATTCATTGATCATCGCTCTGTATCGATCACCATTGACGGTAACACGTTGCGAATGGATAAATTTGGATTTTCCTCTACACTGGCCTCTACAACAGCGATATTTTCTTCGGACCGTGCTGTTCTCATTCTGATTGGTGGTCAGACATGGTGGAATGTTAAATGAGTTCGTACATGATCAAGAACACGACGAATAGCACGTTCTTATGGACGATTATTCGGGCCATAAATTGTATGAAGAGCTCTATAAGTTTTTACAACAGAACACTGATTTTGATTGTAAATCTCGAAGATTTGAAGAGGTTATTGTGGTGTGTCTTACCATGATGAATTGTTAGTCCTTACTGAATAAAATGAAATCTAAATTTGTCAAAAGTAACAACTGGTTTCAAAGATATCCCTTTCGGAAATTCGGACGCTGTTAAAAAAACACCCTTTAAAAATTTTGGAATATTACCTTTTTTGTATCTTTTTATATATATTTTGTAATTATATTTACAATAATTATTGTTTTTGTGTTCTATACTTTTAGTTTTTCACAATGACGGAAGTCTTTTATGTAACAATTAATTCATTCCTTTTTGAATGTTTTTGCGATTTTTGTCATTTCTCCGTCCACGTGTACTCGGCAAAATAAGAAAATAAAGTCAAAAATCAAAATCTAAACCAAATTTTTGAAAATATTCAACCTGGTGACCGACTTTTGCTTCAATTTGTTGTTTGTGTATGGGCTGTTAAAAGCAAAAATGCCCGAGCAATGACGTGAGCTACCCTAACAACGAGGCATGACGGCAAGAATGCCAAACTAACAACATAACCAACAACAATAAGCTGGTAACAGGTGTAATATGTATTTTTTGGTTTTATTTTGTTAAAAAAACTTTTTTGTCAGAAAAGTGACATTTAAAATAAAAAAAAATCAAATTTTGCATTTTTGTCGGTATTATTTTCTGATCTGCAACTGCAAAGAAAATTTAACTTTCGGTGTACTAAAAAAATATGTACACTTTTAAGGCTTGTTTATAGACAGCTGTTTTGTTTCCTATGACACTAATTTGTAGCAAAAACAGAGTATTATAACTCTCTAATTATCACAATTATACAACATCCTTTTGCTCTACTTTTTATAGTCAAGGGTCAATGTTTTTGTACTGCAAATTGTAGCTGGATACAGTGCTCTTCTACCATTTTGCCATAATGCCAGACTTATTGAACAACCTTAATCACTCCTGATTAAGGTCGAGGATTCTATTTTGAAGAGAAAGATAATTTATTTATCGCTGAATATTGCCAAAAGTCACAAAATCTAATGTAGTTTCTCGGTATTTACTACCATATTTTCATCTCCTATGAAAGAATCCTAGTTGAAATGAGTTTTGTCGAATATTTACCCTTTTATTCAACATGTTTATCGAAGAATTTCTTTTATAATGACAATGATATTCAGCATTATCACGATGGCTTCATAAACGTAGACTGTAAAATATAAATATCTATAATCCTTCATGGTTATAATCGATACTGATTAAAGTGAAACATCGATTGATAAAGTATAACAGCACTGAGGTGGAAGTGTCATGACACACGAATTAACATATTTGATCCTTTTTCGGCAAAGTAGTGAGAATATTTCCTTCCGAGACTTCCTTATGAAAGTCGATATACTCGTATTATGCAAAAGTCTTAATTCTTGCCGCTCAAGTTTAAAGAATTATTCGCTTAAGTTCTACTAGAAGTAGTTTTTTGTGGTAATAGTTGGATTCGCTGCGTTTCAAAGTTTCAGGTGCTCTCGACTCGACTCTAGCATTGCCATTTGTTTTCTTTATGCTCTGCTTGGAGGAGCTGTGGCAGATAGGGCTTAGGCAGCAGCACAATGACGCAGTGCCGCATAGAGTGGCATAAAAGAGTAGCAAGAACCGGCAAAAAATATGATACAAAAAATGAAAGAGGAAGAAAACTGCTACACAAATCACGTCTCACTCAACGCAGGTTGTCAGAGAGAGGCCCAGAGCATGGAACTGTGTTCTAAGGGGCACAAAAGGGAAAGGATGGTATGGCGAAATGTTGGGGCATTGCCATGGCAGGGTTCGTCCAGCGATGATAAACAAAAACAACTACAGCTAGTACAACAACAATATTTAATGTTTAAGAGGAGGTGGCGCAAAAAAAGAAGCAAAAGAACGGAAAAAAAAGAAAGAAAGAAAGGAAGCAGGGAGGCGCAAAGAGAAACGCCCAAAGAGCATGAAATGAAATAAAATAATGTGCACAGCGAGAGAAAACAAAAAGCAGAAAAATGTTGATGGCAAAATAGCAGCATCATCATCTTCGTCATCAGCAGCATAATCATCATTATCATCTGCTCCATCATATCATCAACAGCAAGGGTGCATAGAAGTACAGAAGTTGCCAGGGTTAGGGAGAACAGAGCAAAACAGGGATCGCTTGAAAGGTATGCCAAGAGTATTGAGCGCAGCAATCAGCTGCTTGTCGTCATTGTCGTCGTCATTATAAGCATAATCTTTAATAAACGAGTAAGCGCCGGGGAGTGCCTTGACTCTGTCGAGCTTTGTTTCGCCAGCGGCAACACTCTCTCTCTCTTTCTCTTCCTCTCTTTGTCTCTCTTTAACTTAGCTTTCAACTCTCAAGCGGCCGCAAAGTGGACAATGGGTAAGGGAATAAGCCTGGTGGGCAGCTGGCCGTCTTGGCCACACGATTTTTCAAGTGAACGAACTTTTAAATTAATTTAGACATAAGCAGCTCTTTAAACTTTTGCCTGGGCTTTAGTTTTCCTTATATTTTGCTCGTTCTTGTGCTCCTCCTTGTTTTTCTTAAGGGTTCCCAGAAGTCGCTTTGGCTAGCTGCTTGTCGGCTTGTTTCCCTTTTCAAACTTTCTATAATGTGTTGTTGTTGTTGCTGTTGTCTACCCAGCTCAGCTGCCAGCCGCCAAGTCTAGCTATGAGTAGCTCCTTGCCAAAGGCAACCTAATGTACACTAAATGGATATTTAATTACACTTTTGCCCGGCCTCAAACTGAGCCACTAAATAGTTGCACCTGGGCAGGACACAGTGGAAGACCCAAAGCAGGTTGGAACTTGTGGAGTTAGTGTTGCCTTGAAAATTTTGCTGAATGCCACACAATTTACTTGGCAATTGTTTTGAACACCTTCTTAGCTCAAGTGCACGTGTTTCATTTTCCGGTTGAATTATGAATGAATTACAATTTTTTTAAGAGATCTCTAAATTTTCCGAAAGCTTCAAAGTATTCAAGTCTGTTAGCTAGACCCAACTTAATTCAATTTAAATTATAGTGTATTATATACTTAAAAAAATAAAGACATTACTACGTATGATAAATTATTAAAAAAATGTTCCAAGTTAACGTAGCTTAAAAAATTTGTGTTTTTAAGATGTAAAAATATCGAGTCGTTAAGTAACTCAGCAAAAAAATTAAATTTTGAAGTTCGGATTCGTTTTGCAAAACATGGCCAATTTAATTATTTTAATTGTCTTAATTTCCATTAATGTCATTGTTTTTGCATTATTATCGCCAAACAGTTTCATCATATCTGACCGACAAGAATACGGATGACGTTAGAGTAGGTGAGCTAAATGAATCTAGCATAATAAAAATTTGTGATCATGATAAAGTCCCTTCCAAAAGCAGAGAGGCAATCCTCGATATGACGTTGGATTACATCCGCATTCTTTTATTTTGCAATTATTATGTAAATTCGAATGCTACATCTTAAATCTCATTTTACATCAAATATAGATCTCGTGTATATATCTCTTGTTTCTATATGTTTCTTTGTATGATATGTCATGCCTTTTACTACTCGTAAGCCCTAGGATATAAATTCTGCTAAAAATATATTTTCTCATTTAAAAACGTTATATAAAAAGATGTCGATTTTAAAGTAAAAAGTTAGTTAGTTAGTGCCACAGAAATCTTTAAAAATTTTGGCAACAGTTTGAAGGTGCCACAGAAATCCAAAGGTTTCATTTTTCGGATAATCAATTTCGAATGTTTACGCTTTTGCAAGAATGGCAGCAAAGGGTTGCTACTTTCCAAAAATTATTTTAGAACATTTAGACACTTATTTAAATAAATGTTTTATTAACAGTGATCCAATAAAGTTTATTCTTTATAACATTAAGCGAAATTTTCAGCATCATTTTGCTTTCCATTTGTACAAAATAAATTTAAATTAAGTTTGAATATTTGTACCGCCCAATACAAGAGTTTGTATGACAACCCTACGTCTCAACAGCTGTCCTCAGCGTTGTGAATGGCAAATTTCGTTTGTTTACATTTGCAAATATGCATGCAAATAGAAAATAATTTTTAAAATGCCTATTGAGGGATAATTAGCCATTGAGGCCTTACAAAAGACACCTCAACCAAAAAAAAAGTCGAGCGAAGTTTTAAGGCTGTCATACAGTCCAGCAAAGGATGCACTGCGCTAAACAAATGAAGTGAAATTTTAATATAAAACACATACACTGATGAAAACAGTAATGCAAATGAAAATTGTAATTCTAATTGTTGTGCCCTTGTAGAAAGAAGTTGGATTTAGTATTTTTGATGAACTCGCTAATTACTTAAAACGACTCAAGATTAAATTATTCTCTAATTTTTTAAAATTTTCATATGCTGTTGTGGCTAAACTGCTAAACTTTTGATATTCACAACCATGCCTTACGCACCGTACATTGCCACCATGGAAAAAGGTGCATAGCACTTATTTATTTAACTATGCAATAAATTCGTAGCACTTCATAATGACAACTTAGTTAAAATAAAAAAAAAACAATTTTTTAACTTGCATTTAACATCAAAAACATCTTTTAATATGCCAAAATAATTACTTCGAAATATTATTATTTAGTACCACAACTAGGTGGCAACTCCTTAGCTAGAAAAGATTTTGCACGTTGACACAGAATGGCATATGTTCCAAAGATTTCAATAAAGATTTTGTAAAAATGAAAATCATGAATTAAAACATTAGATTTATCAAAACATAAAAATACAGAAGAATCAGAAATTGAAGAGCCTTTCCAAATAAGTAATACTTTCTTTCAATAAATTAGTTTTTATTGGTGAATTTAATCAAATCTCAAGCATTGTTCGGCTATGCGCCGAACACAAGCAGCAGAAATAATTCCCCGCCCATGTCAAATAATAAATATGTAAGTCGCTCTGCGCAGCCATAATAAGAGTAACTATTGTAAAGAGTTAATTGTTTATCACTTAATCTCAGTTGATATTAATCTCATTTAAGCTTGCCGTCTGCAAGCTAAGCGCAGCCGCTTTCGGCTCTAGCTTTGTTCTAAGCTAAGATCAGTTCTCACTGTATGCCCGGTGCATTTAGTTCGAGCCAATTCAATCATGCCCAGCGCGTATCAATCGGCCTAAGCCGCCGAAATATTTAACAACTAAATAAACATTATTAATCGTTTAAATTAAATCGCAACGTTTAATTTTTACAGCCAACGAAAAAGCCAACGAAAAACAAGCATTTTGTCAAAGATTTTGAAACCGTTGCGAATCATGCCTGTGGCACCAATAATTAGAATTGCGAAGCAATTGACAAGAAATGGTTTTCTGTGGCACCCCAGTATTTAAATGTTCAATTTGGCATTCGTGGAGGCATGCGAATTGTTTCAAATGATCTACACGTTGACAGAACGATATCGCGATTTGTATGGCGGATCTACTATTTTTGGGTATCTGGAAAAAGTTATGCCAAAATTTGTTTAGAGATTTTAACATTGCTACTTGAGGATGCCCCATTTTATTAGTAGGTAAGAGCAGCGGTTCTTAAAATGTTATTTTTTTTAACCAATCTATTTTATTTGTTTGTATTTTACAATTAATTAAATTAATTAAAAAGCTTAAACAGTTTTTCATTAGCGCCCGATTTTGCCTACTAATTTCCCAAACAGAATTATATGCAAGTAAAATTTATAAAACGTTCGATTTGAAAAAGATACACTTGAGATACATTTGAATTTGCAGCGCGTGACAGCAACCATTTTAGAAAATCAAACATTTTGGAAATTTTCGGCATATTGCCTTTCAACTTGGAGAGTTGAGTGGAAAGCAAATGGATTAATTTTTATAAATTTCTCAAATATTTTATAAAGGAAGGTCCTTGTTTGGTCAAGCAGCTATAATTTTAGTATTCATCAATAATTGTTCTCTTTGGTTTGTAGCTTGCCCTGCGCGGCAAGAGAACTATCTCTTAATCTTGTAAACGTTCGCGCAAGCGCATTCTGTACGTCAGCTGCTGCGCTGCAGACCTCTCTATTTATCGGCGGCTAATCCGTCTAATGGTTTGCCTAGCAGATCAGTACCTTTTCTCGTCGCCTCCCTTAACGCATCTACGCACATTGTTTCGCAACTTACCAACTAACTAACTATATACGAACATATGTATATCGCTTTATATGCATAACAACACAACACATTGTTAACATTAAACACTATAATAAATCGCATACAAGTTAATTAATTCTATTATATAATATACGGTTTCTATTTAAATGCTAGCAAAAAATATTGTTAGCTCTTTTCTCAACTAAATTCATGAATTCAATACATGCTATAAGGCACAATGTATTGTATTTTAAATCCCTTACTCATATGCAGCTACAATTTCCATGTAAGATACTATTGCATAGAAAATAAAATTAGAAAATTCCGTCTCAAAACAATTTTAATTTGCATTCTGTGTGGTCTTGGCTTTTAGCAATATCCCACTGCGTTATTTCTTTAAAAGATTAAGTCCATAACAGAAGCAAATCTCTTGTTTTAAGCCATTATTTTATTATGCTTCAAATTTAAATTTATTAAAAGAAACATACTGCATGCTATTTGTGTTCGATTCAGGCAACAAAAGAAAAAAAAGCGAATATTCCAAACTCATTGAGTTGTTCATATTGTTTATTTTGCGCAATTATGCTCACATTGTAAGCTGGCTGCCAAAGCCCTGGAAAGTATGCTATGTTTTAAAAGCTTTGAAAAAAAGCCGTTTAAACGAAAAATGTTGCCCAAGGGTTTTTGGCCATTCTGTTGTCCGTGCAGCTGGTTACTGGCCACAAGATCGGCTTCCATTTCGTAATATCCTGCTGCGCTTTTAATATCTCGCTGTGGCTTTCACTTGTTTACCGCTTTATGCAAATTTCATTTTGCACTGTGTATTGTGTATCTGTGTGTGTGTGTGTGAGTGTGTGTGTGGCAGCAGATAAAACATGACACAGATTGGCAGAGAGTAAGAGACAGTGAGAGGGGTGGGTAACAAGATGAATAGGCAGCAGGACACTGCACTTTGATTTGTGTGCTTACATGTTTAAAGCACATACCTATATATGGAAGCATATATATATTGTACAATATATAAATATATTTTTAAAGTTGCCGCAAAGAGCCAAAAATTAATTCATTAAATAGATTTTCGTTTCACAATGATGTTAGCTAAAATTTCAAAGGATTTATGTTCACACATAGGCGTTATTTACAAATAAATCAATTGCAGGCTTATTGCCAAGCTCAGTAAATAATTATTATTAAAAAAAGCCATAAAATTATGCACAGCTCTTAGTTCTATTATGATAAATCACGTCAAGAACAAAAAAGGATTATAAGAGCATCAGACTCACAATCTGTCGCAAATAAGTTAAAACCATTAGGCCGATGACAATTGTTAAACAAGTTTTTATTAACAACTGCCTGGGAAACATACTTAAAATCTGGATTCCGAATACGATCACAAGTGCAGATTTCTACTGAATATGTAGTGAGACCCGTATTGCCTCTGAAATAAGAACGAGGAACTGTGGAATCCTCGAATATGACTTCAGATTGTAAGTTGTGAGCTTGTGGTACCGTGGGTTTGATCAAAAGGCTAAAAGAAAATTGTTAAACACTTTAATTCTTGAAGCTAAGACAACCAGAAACTATTAGTTTTGAGAAGTTGGTAAAAACACTTCATATTTCACAGCACTGCGTATGAGCAATATTTACCATAAACAAAACTCATATGACCTGTAAGCATTTAATTTTTTGTTATTTTCATGCTAGATTTACTTTCAAAATAAACTTTTGTTGAACAACATATTAAGCTTGATTGATATTGAAAATTTGTAAATATACCGAAAATTGATTATGTATACGTCATGTGGCCACAAAACAATTTGCATACTGCAATAATAAATTTTCATATTATATTTCACTTGAATTGCATTTACATTTTACTTATTTGCAATGCCAAAAGATTTGAATAAACTTAACTTTAGCCTCAAGATGACGTTGGACAAGAGCAATAATATGTTTGTGCAACATTTTGTCATAGACAAATCGATTGAATTGCACACATGCAGATGGAGTTGCACAACACTCACAAACATACATATATATGCAATCAACTGTCGCAGCTGTAAGTTGCTCTTTGTGTGCGTGCATGTGTGTATTTGGGCAGAAATGGAAATTAAATGCAAGCCATACACACACTCACATTCATTTTATGCTAAGCAGTGTGCAGGCAGTTGGAATTTGAAGTTGCCTGTCATTTAGTCAGTCAGTCAGTCAGTCAGTCAGTCAGTCAGTCAGCCTTATAGGGGCTTTCTCCCGTTCCTGAATAGCTCCTTCTTTTACTGACTGTCTGTTTTTGTTTGCTTGGTTGTAACTCAGCTACTTTTCATGTATACAGACAGCAGCAATTTTCATATTTGTTTACAAATACAATATAAATGCATGCACACTCTCTTTTCCACACACACATGCAAATACAAACACTGGGGAAAACAAAAAAAAAAAAACACACACACATAACGTGTAAGCTCTCTGTGTGCGTTGTCTTCATTGAAAGTTTAAATTCTTTTGTTATTAATATTTCAAAAAGTTCGCAGCGCGCCAGCAAATTGAAGCCAGCCCTAGTGGCAGCCCTGCACGAGTGAGTGTGCCTTTGTGTATGTCTGGCAACTTTGGCAACAACTGCAGCTCATTGTTCGCTTACACATGCAGACGACGTCTTGGTCTTTTTCTCCAAGTGTATGTGTTTGTGTGTGTGTGTGTGTGTGTGTGTGCGTGCGTATTTACATGCTTACATTTCATAGCAAGCATAAGAAAATATTTGCAGTTATATTTTCCATCTTTTTTTTTCACTGTCAGTCTTTTTCCCTACACATACAAACATATAAGCGCACACATGTTTTTGTATGTACATTTGTTTGGTTTTTTTGAGCAATGTTCTTCACAATTTTTTTCTCTGCTTTGTATAGGGTGTTTTTATTTTTGTTCTTTCATGTACCCATATAGATAGCAGGAGTTGTGTTACATAGTTCCAAGTCTAGTTCCATCCAAAAACTTAAAATGATAAAAAGGGAAATACCTATACGCCGCTATAAAAAACAATTCCTGTATGTTTCGAAGAAGCAGAAATTTATTGTAGCTTATATTTGAAGTACTTACTTAAAAAACATAGGAGTTTATCGCCAAACGCTGATAGGAGATAATGTCCTGATTATTTCGGCATTAAGGTTTTGGAATCTTCCTGCCAATTCTGATTTGTTTTTCTTATTTTTTCAAATGGTTGTCTTGCAATAATTTTCAACTTTTTGTTTGCTTAACCGATCGTTCCCTAACAGTATTATAAAAAAATAAATTGCTCTGATTCCCTTTCTTCTCTTGACGCAATTTGTAACCTTAACAACTCGAACATTTATCCAACTGCTATGAGATCTCTGTTGAGTCAATACTACCCTAAAATCAAAATATTATGGATGCCAGGACATTCGAACATTAAAGGCAACGAGCTGGCCGATAGTGAAGCAAAAAAATCCACACAATTCCTACTTGTATACACGCCAAACTTAAATACACAAGACATAAACAGATACCCAAAAAAAATCATTGATCTCGAGACAACAACAACTGTTTGAATCGTGTACCAATTGGTATCAAGTTATTAATATCAATAAACTTATAGTACCAGATTATCTGGGTTCTACTTCACAACAAAATTTAAGTAGACTTGATCAAATTAATATTATCAGACTTTGACTAGGACACATTGAAATAACGAACCAGCACTATATTGACAGAACCATTTCTACCTCCTGTCATCTATGTAACACAAATGCATTAATAACCACCGATCATTTACTAAGTCATTGTACAGCACTTAACCAAGCCAGAACACAAATCTTTGGAAACGGCAATCCCACTCTTTATCTATCTAATATTAGTAATAACTTTCAAAAAATCTTAAAATTCCTTAAAGTTACTAATTTATACCACGAAATATAACACAACACTCATACACTTGTTCACATATACACGACTATAAAAATATAAATAAAACCTAACAGTCAACACATCAAATACAAAACTAGTATAACACACTCAACATTGAAAACAAACCTAGAATTAAGTACTCTTTTTGTTATACACAAACATAGACATTACATATAAATACATGATAACATTTTGTAATATTAATCACACGCCACAAATTCTAAAACAACACGACATAGCCAAAGGCTAACCTGAGTAGCCAGTGTTATCTTTTATAACATTAATTATCATTAACAAATTCAAAAACAAGAATAACATTAAGAAAAGATTAAGAATATAAAATATACAAAAAAAAAAATAAAAAAGCCTGTAAGCCATGGATATGGATGTACTGTTTGTATTATTTAGACTTGTTTAAAAATTTCATGTGCCGAACAAGCACGCGTTAAAAGCAAAACTTTTTTCGCCCCACTCACTTTTCTACGCTGCTTTTATTTTTATTTATTTTGGCCGTCTTAACATTAGTTTTGAGTCGAAACGGTGTATTAACAATCAATTTTATTATAATAACTATAAAAGTGAAAGCATTCTCGTTCCAGAGACATCAGATATGTATATGATGCCAAATTTTTGTAAAATGTATAGCAAAAAGAAAATGACAATCAAATGATGTATCATTTTTTCTTTTTGATGTATGTATATGTTTATATTAAAGGCTTATATTCGTAAGAGATAAATTGTTTAAGCTACGTATAGTAAAGTAACAATAGACCAAAAAGAGGGTTGACCAGGAAAAAATTGGACACTGAAATTTCTTTTGCTTGCAAAAAATATTTATATATTGGCAACAATTTCGACCTTTTTGATAGAAAAAAAGATGTCATGCAAAAGCCGTACCAACATATATTGTCAGGGGCGGTGCCACGCCCTCTACCCACAAATACGAAAACTCGGTTTTAGACTTAGAGCAAGGTCACTAATAATCCCTGAATGTTTCATGCAGTAAGTATTTTTTTCCAGATGAAACTCTTCGTTTACTGTAGGTACTATCAGCTCACACACACTATATATAAAACCGAGTCACTACTCCGCCGAGCCATGAAATAAACGCAGTTGCGTTATAATTTGCTTGCAGAATTTAATTTAGAGGCACAAAATTATTGCAATTCAAGTTATTATCACGATTGCATATTTAAGACGTTAAGAATGCTTGATACACTTTACTTGCTTTGACCGGAACCGAATTAAATTACCTTTTAAAATGCACCAATATTTATTAGCAGAGCACGGTTGCACAACTACTACGATCCTTGCCACGTTATGAATATCATACTATTTGCACTCCTTAGCTCAAACAAAACGTCAGAGTGAGTTCAAGTATGCAAACTTGTCAATGTAAACAATTAAAATTTGTATTTATGTTTTATTATATTACAACTGAAAATAAATATTCATACGAAAACATCTGTAAACATCACTTTTACTTTTATTTATCACCTTCACTCTGCCAACGCATAAGAAGTGCGAATAGAACAAAATCAATACATAGTAATTCCTCTGCGCTGAGCGCGTAAGGAAGCAGCATAAAACGAAATAGAGAAAGAGTTAAACAATGTAACTGTCGCCTAAAGAGCTAAACGCAAACCCAAAAAATTAACAAAACTTCATAAAAATAAACGCTCACAAACGTTTGGTCACGAAATGTTTTTGCAGGTGGTATGCAAACCAGTGTTGCTTGTTTTTTTGTTTTTTGATGCCAATAGTAAACTATAGATGGCGCAATCAGCAAAAACAGCTGTTCGATTTTGGCGCCACAAACAAAAATGTGCAGCTAGTTAATTTGTACGTGAAATTTATGGCTGGTCGACAAAATCGTTGCGAATCGTTGGAAAAGGATGAGAAAATAGCTGTAATAAAATAGTTCAGTCAGGGTAGGCCAAAAAAGAAAAATATCTAAACCTATGTATGATTTGGCCAAAAAGTAAAATGACAAAAGGGCAAATGTGTTTAAAAATTTCTGCATTGGTTTAAAGGAAAAAAAAAGCAACAGAATTTGCAAGAAAAAACCTCGAGACCTTATCGGTACTTATATAAATCAGGTCATTTAACATATTCTAAAAGTACATAAATAAAAGTACATATATAAAATAATTTTAGGTAATAATAAATTTACGCTGTCTTAACCATTACAATCGCCAGTCTAAGAAGCACCCTATACAGAACATCTATTTATAAACATATAAATTTTTTACATTTTGCAAAAGTATTAAAGCAGCATTTGAGTAAAAGTGTCTGTGTATGAGGGATTTTCAAGCGTTTGCTTTGCAAGGAATATTTGCAAAGTAAGCCTGAAGTTGGTCTTAGTCAATCTCTATGGGAGAGTGCGTGTGGGGCAGGGGAATGTGACCAGCAGAAAAAGAGTCGCATCTTGTGCAACTGAAGTAGCACATATTTTGACCGATACTTTAAAGCTCGTCAACTTTTCGGCCATCTTAAAACTTTTAATTTCTGGTAATTCCCAAATAAAGAGAATTAAGAACAAAAGCCGCGTAAGTTTTCTATAAGTTTTAAGATGCATAAACCATCAAAGCCATCAATAATTGCACTATGCGGGCTTCGAAATCGCTATGAGAACTTAAACAGGGCTTTGTTTGAAATTGATTTGATAAAGAAACATGTATTGTTTGAAATTTTTTCTAAACTAGATTCGTGATTAAATTAGTTGAAAGACTTGAAAAATTCCAATGTCCATAATTGAAGCTTTGAACAAAAGGTGACTTTCTAACTGTACGGCGTTTTGAAATTGACAATAATTATCAATTCTAAGTATTTTTAAGAATTTTCATCTGTACTCAAGTAAAACTAGGGGGCGCAACTCCCTGCGTGCCATACGACCTATAATATTCAGACATCTCGTGAAGGTTTTTGAGTAATTAAAATTAAAAGTGTTGTTGGGACTAGGATGAGTTATCTTCACAAGCTGAAAAGATTTTTTGTATTTCAACAAATAGCTCGATTTGAGTGCTCTTTATAGATGAATTTAATAAGTCCTAGATATAAGTTTCTCATAGTCATGGGTTTTTCGAAATTTTTCCCCGCCTCTTATGACTCTAATGCTATAGTATATATATTCAGTATATTTTAATAACACAGTAGAAAAGGTAATTGTCTTAGCCTGAACTCTGTATTTTAAGCAAATTAAGCTCCACAACATGTTCGTAATGCCTAAGATTTTGTGTATAAATTGAAATTGAAATTTATAGATGAATTTGAATCCAATCGGTTTTATAGCGTGGATGCAAACAACGAAATTCTCTTACCGGAGAACGGTGCATGATGTTATTATAGTCTTAAAAATCATTTTGTTTATACATACAGACGAACAGAAAGACATGGCTATATCGACTCGGCTATTGAGGCTGATCGGGAATATAGAAGAACTTAGAGATAGGCTCCAAAAAACTCGTTTTATTTTCATTTAAAATAATCTTGCTTAGCTAATGAAATATATCTTTGTGGGTTTGATGACTCTGAGCAATTAAAGGGAGGGGGTATATTCTTTTGGGATACGATATCTTAAGCAAGGTATTAGTTGTCAAGTCGACTTCATTTTCAAGCGTTGGACCCCGTGTGATTTAAAAGTTACTAGCTTATTTATTATTTTACATTTCCTCAATTCAGTTTTGATACATTGCATATATTTACATGTTATATATAATTTATATATCCCATATTTTTGGTATTAACGTATTTTTTTTTTATAAATTTTGAATATTAGCATTTTTATTTTAATCGGAAGCAAAATTTAGCTTTGTTTTCCGTTTTTGAATTTTATTTTTGGTTTGTATTTATCTCGGGTTTTTTTCACCGTGCAGGTTTCATCGTTAAGGCCACACCAAGAGGCGAAAAAAAAAAATTGGAGCTACATCAAGTTTCAACAATGTTCGCAAGAGGGAACATGGTAAAAACTTTCACTTAATAAATACAAAATTATTTTAATATTTAAAACCCTACTAAAATGTTTCAAAAACAAGTAAGGTAAAAACTTAATATTTTTTTTTTATGTCTCAAAGTAAATGTAAAATAAATTCTTCAATCATTTAGTAATGATATGAACTTAAAATTATTTTTTCCCAGCAAGCTTGATTGGTTTGATTAAGTATTGGGTATCAGTCTAAAATCCATTTACCAAATAACCGAAAGGATATTTTCTTCTTTCTGTCTGTGAAATACGGCCCTGGCCTGCCTCAACTGACAAACTGCACACTTGGGGCTAATATTTGTCAATTTTTGGTTGAATTTGGATTGCTAATTCGAATTTGCGATAATATCAACGCCTGTAGTTGGGTTCCTCACTGTTTTGCTTATATCGATGGAAATCAATGCGTGAAACCAAGGCTGCTCCAAAGCTGCATCCATTTTGTGGCATGCCACAAATATTTTGCCTTTTATTTCAACTATTCGCCAAAGTTATGCCAAAAGGCTGGCGGCCATTTTGAAAGCTAGCTTTTACATAGTCTTTCTCTTTCTGTCTATTGTTCGCTCACTTGCGCCCATTCAGTTTGCACGGTTTAAGGCGTTTTGTGTACATTTTATGCATATTTAAGTTCATTTATTTATGTTTCAATTTGTTAGGCAAATATCTTAAGAAAATAAATAGAATTCAGCATTCAAAGGTTAGGCAAATGCAGGCAGTCAATAAACGAAGATGCAGGGACGGAGTTCCATGGAGAGGGAGTGCGATCGAAAGGCAAGTTTGCCTTAAGTTATGCTACAAATTTCTGGCTTGAACAAAAGTTCTGCCTACATACTATATACAACATCAATACATGCAATGTGTATTACTTGTATATGAATGGCACTGCAGTGAACCCATAAAGTATTGGCACAGGCAACCAATTTGGAACATCATGCTGGTGGCAGGATGATTCGGACAAGAACTTTGCGTTCGCAGATCACAAATTGTATTTTTAGTGTTCCAAAAAGAAATAAATAAGCTACACTACCGTCAACAATGCTCATTGTCGGTGTGCGCTATTGCTTTTATAAACAAAAAAACCTTTTATTGCAATCATAATTTGAACGGAAAAAACAATTCAATATATTTAATATATTTAATATACCTATTTTGTCAAAAAAAACCTCTAGCAATAAATTTTTTAATAGTTTCAGGATCTCCCACAGTGATTTATGTGAAGTTTTTTCTCACTCGGTGATACATCCCACAAAGGTTAGATAGGATTGAGATCAGGTGATTGAGGTGGCCACACTATATAGTGTTTTTCAGGGTTCCATTTATTTCTATTCAATCTTATAACCTTTGCACAACTTTGACGTATGTTTGGGATCAGATGAAATACTAATCACAAGGAATTTGTCATAGGACTGAATTGTACTAATTTTTATAATTTTTCTTCTTTGGAAGTACTGGTCTTAAACTTCCTGACGGTAGCGTACATTTCGCTCTAAGATATATTTCATATAGAGCTTGAAGAAACATTTTACTTACAAAAGTTTGTTGATATGTATATCCTACAAGCATTTATTAAGAATGTGGTAAGTAACGAGTAAGACCCTGTAATAAATTGATTTATCTATCTGAATTGCATGTTTCTTAAAGATCTGGGTGCTTATATTTAGTTTTTTTATATTGTACAAATTTTATTAAAATAGGTTTAAACCTCGAGAGGCTAAAAAATTGATACGCCTGGTATAAACAGTGTAGAAATTATAGAACGTACGGGGCAGTATCAAGATGTCGCAACTTTTGTTGTCGCACTCGTTTAAATTTCAATACAAATGTTTTCGATTTAAATCAATTTTAAATTTGAATACGGATAAATGCGCTTAAAAATGTAAGGAAAGACAAAAAAAAGCTTGGCCCGAGTACAATTTGTACTCTCTTTCGGAGAGAGTCAATTATCTCTTGGATACAAGTACAAAAATGTTTAATTGCTTCGGACAAAATTTGAAATATTTGATATTTGTATATCGCATTAGCTTTAAGCTACCTTTTATTTCGCAAGTTTAACATGATGGGGTTGAACGAATCACAGACGCGGGCTTAGGGACCCAAAAATATGGCCGAGTCACTTTAAACCTTTCTTCGATTTTAATTGTGGATCTGTGTGATACAAGCATTTAGTGATAGCAGCTGATAAACATCATTATAGTAGATTATAACGATCAGTCGGATTCCTCTGAGCATGATCGGGCATATTCATGTGAATGTATAATTCAAGCATTTGTTTTTAGTATCAATTCACATGCTGGATCGCAATTTGGTTTTTAGACGATAGTTTGCGCTAATCAATCGTTTCACATCGCTTGAATGTGATATGGAGCAGCGATTCTGTAATTAATTCACTGTATGCAATCCGACATTCTTCTGTTTTTGATAGCCTCTCTGATGTTCATGTCTTTAAACGCATCAGTTCTGGCAGAATCTTTAAATTGAATATACAGATTTGGCAATGATTGGTCTAGTGCAAGCATTGAATGGATTGCCTCGACGTCGGTAATTGGATCGAAGGCGATGAACGGAACAATTTTTTCCAGCAGTTTTTCATCGATGTCGAATTTTTCCTTTAAAAAATACGAAGCCCATTCAGAATGCATGATCGAATTTCATTGAAATTTTTCTGTTGCCGCCGTGAAGTTCCACCAGTGTGCAGTTCTATACTTTAGAGGAAGATTTTGTTTTCGTCTGCTTTGATAAATTGCTTTCGAGTTCACCAGGCGATTTGGAATGTTCCATCTCATTCAAAGTTCTTTTGATCGAATTGATGTGTGTCTTCATTGAAACAAGAGTCAATTGATCTGATTGCAATAGCTTCTGGAACCGACTGAATGTAAAAAGGTCAGCCAAAAACGCGATCAACTCGACCGTTTCAAATAACTGAGAAACCCAACACATTCCGCATTTTCATTCTCTTCCAAATAAGTGACAAGACATTCCCATGGAACGAGCACATTTCTAAGCAGAGTGAATGTGAACTGGCTCCAACGAATTTCGAAAATTTTTTTGTAGCGCTAATCGTTTGTTACGCCGAAATTAAAATTAAAATTAATGCCAGTTAAATAATATCTTTTTGGTTGTTGAAAATTGTGTTCTTATTCTTAAATCTGAGCTACCGGAAACGGAATTTTCAACTACCGAAATAAAATCTGTACTATCGGTTTTCCTCTCAACTACCGCTTATTTTACGCCCTGCGATAAACTGTACATTAATAGCCGATCGGAAAATAGTTTCACAACACCAGGAGCATGCAGTTAAAGAAGAAAAGGTTTAAAATCGTAAGATTTCGGTTTTCATTTTATGCCAAAAACTGCAACTTATTCTGCGAGCAAAATTAGCTATGCAAACGTTTATTTAAAAAGTGCTTAATTCCAAAACAAACAAATAATATTTATTATTGTGAATGCATTCCTTTTTTATCAATAATAATAAGAATAATAATTGTTTTTAAGCTATATTTTATTGTAGCGCCAACAAAATTCCCTTAGCGTCTCACGATTGATTAGCAACGATCTACATAGTTATAAATGTTTCACAAGGAGTTTTCGCTGGCGCCATCTAGATGTAAATTGACAAAAAAAAAATAATGGAAAGCGCATCAACTTGACGCAAAAACTTTTGCTGTTTTTTTTTTTGTTTTGTATGAAGTTTTGTTTTTTCGTGAAGCTTTTTTGCATGCTGCGTACTGGGCTTTCAAAATAATTCTCAAATGAATATTTTGATCAATTCAAGCTTACAAAATGTAAAATATTACAAAATTTTTGTAAATGGTTGGGCTTAAAAAATGGTACTGCAATTAATATTGTAGTGCTGAAGAAAACATCGATGTTATATCGATGCAACGATGTATCGATGCTTAAAATATCTATATATCGATGTTGGCCTACAGAGATGTTTCTCCAGCACTACTAAAAAACCATTTGATGAGTGCAGAAGTGCTGGAGAAACATCTCTGTTGGCCAACATCGATATGTAGATATTTTACACTTCGATACAGCGATGCATCGATATAACATCGATGTTTTCTCCAGCACTACACTGTACGTATAGTATCTGGCACAAGTGTTGGAATGGCTGCTAAAAATATTATTATTATCTTTTGGCATTGATACGTTTGGCATTTCAGACGTGTCCTTAAATTCTCTAGATTATTCAAATATATTAAATTTAAAGTTTCCATCCAATATAAAACCATAATAATGTACTTTTGAAGGGAACTATGTATATTTTGCTATGGCAATTTTCAACTGGGTGGCTTTACGATATCGGAGCAAAACTCAAAGAACTGCTACGGGTTCAGATATTGACCTAACTCATGGTCTGCCACGCATACCCGCCAATCTATAATACCCTTGACAAGATGGTTGCAGTGTAAAAAGAAAGCAAAATAAAACATAATGCGAATATGCATTTCGAATCAATAATCGCAGGGAATGGCATATAAAATGGCGCACAAAGTCATGCTATAAAAAAATTGCAATGCCAGAAGAAATCGATGCTGAATTTTGTGAACCGAAATGTGTAAAGGTTCAATTACCTAAAGTGAGTCATAAAGGGAGCCAATGGAAAAAGTGCCATAATATCTACTTGCTTCAACCTATTACTTAGCTCCTTTGAGTGGAGTGGAGCGATGTAAAGCTTGTGGCTGGATGATTTTACTCAGAAATACCAGCTGGATAAGGGCTGCAGAGTTGTATAAATTTAAAAATAAAAATGCAGAAAATAAAGAAAAAAAATTATTGAAAAAGATAACTGGAAGTTAATAAAAGATGATTAAAATGCAGAAGTTTAAGAAGCTGAATATGTGCATTATATGAACCATATAAAGTCAATTTTTAATGACATTAAGTAACATTCAAGTCGGAGGGGGCCATATCTAGGTTAGACAGTTTCAAAACTTTTCACATAATCAGATATACATGAATATGGAAGTTCAGGGACGCCGCACAAAAAAAGGAAGCTCTTCTTTTACCAAATTCCATCAAAATTCATATCAATGCTATCAAAGCTATCTACTTATCTACCTCACAAAAGTACTTTTTTGACGGTTTAAATTTTATTTATTTATTTGTTTTTCTTTGATTAAGTTTAGAAAGTCTATTGTTGTCAAAGATTAATTCATTCATCTAAATATTTACTTCGAACTTATTTTTAGCCTTAAAAGACAGATTTGGCAAAATTAGGGGGATCCCCGAACAACAGAACATCTGGAACTACGAATGGAAAGTGCAAAAAAGTTACTCACACATTAAAGTCGTAAAAATGTAAACTTAAAGACAAAATGGTTTTAAAAAAAGAACACGCACACATGTTTAAATATACTATATACGTACGTGTTTGTGAGTGTTGCATTCGTTATTGAGATTTTGGACTTGCTGTAAAATTAATTACATTCTACCGACAAGTTTCGCGTGTTGTGTGTCCGCCTGCACTTCACTTCACTTCACCTTACAGTAGAACAAACCAGACACACACGCACACACCGGCAGTCATAAAAACACACATGCATAAACATTTTTATTTCGCTTTTTCGGGGTTTTTCAAAGTGCAACTTTTTGCACCTTAGTAACTCTTTACTCTTCAAAGAGTTTTTCCTTCATTTTACTTTTAAGTTTAACAAGTGCATCTCATATTGACGACGATGACGCTGTTAAAGTTTCGTATAAACTTGGCCACGTCAGGCCGCGAGTCCTAAAGAACTGCCTGACTGAGCACTGTTGACAAGACATAATGGTTGGTACTAGCTACCAAAAACCTCACAGTATATACCTGTGCTACCTCCCGACCCCCGCCCACGCAGCTACCACTCCGAACAGCCATCTTGTTGTAGTCCTGAGTGGGCTGCAGTTGCTGCTCTTGCACCTTGTCCCACTCACTCTCCTGCTCTCTTTCTGTGGCGCTCTCTGGTGCTCTCTTCGCCTGACTAAGCTGTAGGTGCATTGAACCTGCTGCTGTCGCTTCGGCCGCCATGGCTTTAAAAGTCGAAAAAATATGGTATATAAAAAAAAATAGAAACCAAAAGCTATGAATAACTTGGATCGTAGCAGTTAACATAGTTATTATGACGTAATAGTAATGCGAAAATTATTCTGCCCAATTTTTGTTAAGTTTGCTCAAGCTAAAGTTATACTTCGTTTGAACTTTTAAGTCTCAAAAAAAAAAAAAAAAACTGAAATAATTTTTCATCTAAAGTTTTTCAGAGTACTTTTTAACTTAAATTGTAATTTTAATCATAAAAGTAAAACGCCAATATTCCCAAGAATCAAGTTATATTTTGTTTAGAAAAATGTTTATCATCTCAATTTGATCTGGATCAAATTTGTTATAAACTGATTAGTTTAAGATTTGTGTAATGAGCAAATAAAATTTTTTGACCGAAAATCTACTGTTTTTTTCTTATTTTAAAGTTCTTTCAGCAGTCGTTTCGCAACTTCTGTATTCTGCAACAGTCAAAAACTTTTTGAAATTTTGAAATTGAAATTCTTAAATGAAATCAAATGAAGATAAAAAGGAATTATCTTCAGTCATGAATTTTGTTAAGTACTAAGAAGAACTTACAGTTTGGTGTCGAGACGGCAAGCCGGCGGACTTTTTCATTTCAATTGGCATGGATTTATATAACAAGTAGTTTTAATGAGAAACGTGCAGAAAAGTTCCCATCTCTAGAAGAAATGTCAGTATTGTGCAACCAAACATAATCACTGAGTAAAGTCACAGGTAAGATTGGTTGGATTTTCCCTTACCTATGCAAAAGGGTCATACAAAATGGGAGCTTCGGATCAAATGTAAAGCTCAGACACATGTTGTAAAAGACCCTGTAGTCAAAACATAAACCATATTGGGCATACATTTATGTACCGCCAATTGCCAGTAAATCTATTTAGTATTCAAAAATTTACTTTTACAAAAGGATTATTCCGGATTTCGATTAATGCAAGCAACTGCCCAGTTCTGATTGCATGTATCGTACCTAGAATCCATATTGCGAGCAGCCATGTTACACTTATATATGACAAACTATCGAATAAAGTTGACATAGCCTTTCCGATAGGGTGTGGACATTGAAAAGCTATGAAAAACTCACAGCTAGAGTCCAAAGCCGAAACAAAAAGCTCGGCTGATTTTTTTGCGTGCCGTTAACATTTCTCGTTTATTTTTATTTATTTATTTTTATTTTTTTTTTATTTAAAACTGCGGGAAGTTCCGGAATGTTGATGTTCTTGTTGTTGTTGCTCCGCCGGGTTTTAGTCAAAATAAATGAAAGCCGGGCAAACGACTTTCATGTGCGCTCAAATGCAAAAGTCAAAATGTTTGGTTCAATGAACGCCAAGTGTTCCATACGCCCACAACTTAACAACAACTTTAACTTGTCCAACTTTAATAGTAGAGTAGAGGACTCTAAAAAAAAAAAAGGAAATCAAGTGCTAGGGATTGCTTTAGTTAATGTCATGTTGGTGGAAACGAATGGAATGGAATTGCACGCCCACTAACTTAGTTGAAGGCTTATTCCACAAATATTGTGTCCTGTGGTCGCTGGCCAAGTCGTTTGGCGGCAGCTAAGTGATAAATCTTTATCACTTATTCAAGAACAGCGGCCAAAAATTGATTAATTACATAAATAAACACTCGAAATGGCCAAAATGATGCCAATGATGATGGTGATGGGAACGATAATGATGTACATGATAAGGATACGGATGCGGCTGATGACGATGACGATGAGTACGATGGTGAGAATGAGAATGTGGTTGGTGGGGTTTGGGCTGTTGAAGATGACGTTAACGTTGACTTTGTCGACACAAGTTAATAAGTAAGCCAAAATCAAACTCAAGAAGCATGGCAACTTTTTGGGCACGTAGCAGTGTCGTCTAATGTCCATCAAACGGAAATAATTTATCAAAGAAGGCTTATATTAAATAATGACTTGATGACACCAATAAGGAGACCCAAAAACAATGCCGACCAACGCAGAAACAAACATTGGCAGTGCGACAAAGACACAAAGTCAGAGATAGAGACAGAGTCGGCACAGAACTTGGACTAGGCGTCCACTCTCTAGACATAATTAGCACGTCGCGTGCCCGGGCTCCGTACTTGGTCCTCTGGGCAAATTTAAAAAGTCAACACGCGTCTCTGATGAGTCAAGTAAATGAAAACAGAAAAAAAACTTCTACCAAAACAGTCCAGAGCGGGTTTCTAGACCAAGGAATGCCCTGACGGGTTTTAAACTTATTGCGAGTAATACCGCATATTGCCGATTCTGATGATTTCCGAAAACGTTTTATCGATATTTAGAATTTTTAAGATCTTTGCAAATAAACAGTAAATAAAGTGGCTAAAAATTTATATTTCCTAAATTCCTTGAAATCGTTGAATATTTTTTTCAAACAGCTATTATTGGCCTTGGACCCTGAACAAATTTTCTTAACATGAAGAATTTGTATGCAACACCATTCCGCATAGGACAATAGCTTCCCTCACCCTCAAAGAATACGAAAAATGAGTTTCAGGCATAATCCAAAGAATTTTAATACGAAATTTTAGCCATTAAGCATTTTTTAAGTAAAACATGATAAAAAATAAGTTCATATTTATTGTAAAAAATAAATTTTCTATAATACGTTGAATTAATAGAGAAACCTTTGCGAAAACATTCTTTGACTGAATAGACAGAGTTAATGGATACCCGAAGTTAAACGTATAGTCTTCCATAACGATTTAGTTTCATTACAAAATTAGCAATCAAAACGAATTTAAGTGAAATATCCGGAAATACTAATAAAATTAATTTTTATTTTAACTTTAATTGTAGTCTTTTTTTTAGTGAAATTATGATGGAAGATTGTTTTTCATGAAACTCTTTTGTATGGAGAAACCAACCAAGTAAGCTTTTCCAACATGGAACAAATTTGGACCAGGGGCCTTTAGTGATACATGATCGAACGTTATACCAGACTACATCGCGCTATTGTGAAGATATTCATGAACGAAGATTATCGTGAGGATTTACGAATTGTTATCGGTTCAGGTTTTTTCGATTTTTCTCTTAACTTAGAGAAGACAAAAAAATGCTGCTGCTCAGATTCATGTTCATGTTGTTATGTGGACATTCTCCGGAGTTGAAAATACACGGCTTCCGGTTTCGACTCAATAAAAGTTAAAAAACTTTTGGGCAAAGTGAAGTTTCGTGCTAAACGCAAGAAAAACAATGTTCATTTTACCTAAAAGCATTCTTTCAAAATTAAACTTAATTCTTTCCAGGCGGCAGGAAGTTATTTTTTTGGCAAAATAAATTGCCAGAAAACGTGAAAAATGTATATTCCGATATACTTTTTCTGAATAACGTACTCACGGAAAAGAATACTTAGTGTTTTATAATAAATTTTAAAATGTTGTTTATTTTATGTTTTATGTAAATAAATAAAATGTTTTAGAAAAATTAAAGGAAATGGCGAACGTTAAAGGCAGGTCCGGCCCTTGACATATCCATTACCATGATACCAAACAAATAAGTAAATGAAACGACTTTACCCAAATTTGGGCCCAAACTCTACAAACAATAGAACAAAAAATTGCCATAACTAAATAAATTAATTGTGCTTATAAATTTTTTTTTTTTCTTTAATCGCCACATAATAAGTATAACGCCGATATCGGAAAAAAAAAACTTGCAGTCCGCAAAAAAATATAAATATGGCCACCGCTGCCTTTAACATTTGCCAAAATATTTGTTTTTAAAACAAGCCTATCTTCTACCACTCCTAAAACTCTTCGAGCATTCGAGGTTCTTGCATTTCCTTTTTTCCAACTTTACTATGGTATATCCTATAATAATCTCTGAGTTATTCATAAAGCGACTCGCTGCGTATTGTTAAACAATTGACCCATCGGGCTAGAGACGCGGATTAGTTCATACACATTCTTTCATCGTTCTATCTTTTCAAAAAATACATTTGTTGTATGCTAAAATAGATAGATAAATAAAAAACAAGCTACTGGGATCCGATTGCCGTTCTAAAAAAAATCCATTCTTGTCTTTATTGGAGCATTGAAAAAATTGCAAAAACTAGAAAAAAATTATTCTTATTTTCATGAAAATGTGCGCCTTAAAAGCAACAAGCCCATATTTCTTAATATGCTCCATGGCCGTTTACAAACAATATAATTGATGGCTTCTCGGCTGCTCTGGCTCAGGCCTTTACTAAAATTCTGCCCTGGTTCGTGTTATTTTCTTTGGCCAATTAAAATGCTGGGCCAAACAGCAAAAGAAATTATATTTTGCTTGTTCCTCTTGTTTCTCTTAAATGAGCCCAGTGCAAACAAGGCCAGAATGCCTGAAAGTAGGCTAGCAAATGGTATAAACCAATTATGCTACCCCATTGGAGTGTCAAAAGGGATTTATGCTGATTTAGGCTGAGCCTCGCCCACAAAGCATCATCATTAGAGGTCGTTCTTCTTACGGCAAAACTCTTCATGGCAACACCAACAACAACAGCAATAGCAATAAGCGGACGCTACTGTCAACAACTGGACACAAGTTTGGCCCATTTTGCTCCCTTTAATTAAGTTAAGGAAAGTATTGTCAGGCAATTCCTAAGCGAAAGCAAAAACAAAAAAATCTGTGTTTCCGATTTGATGATTACATAACTCAAAAAAATAAGCTAACAATTTATTTACTTTTTTTTTTGTTGGATATCGAAAGATTTTACAAAAAGTATAACGTAATTTAATTATTTACAAATTATATAAGAAATGCCTGACTGTAGTCTGTAATTTATGCTTTTATTTATTTGAATAAGAATTCCAAAGATTAAAGCTCTGAAATAATTGTACGGCTTTAATATACGGTAGGGATATACTCTCTGCACTTTTTGGATAAAAGTAATTCATGGCAACTTCAGAACATTAATTACTTTTATTGGCGAAAAACTAAAATTATCCTTACAACTTCCGTAATATTAAAGGAATCACCGAATTTGGCCCGAAACTTTAAGTTAGTTCAAAATAAAAGTTAGTTCTACACTTCTAGAAGAAATTACGGCAAATCAATAGCAGGAATGGGAAGCTTGTATTTTTATATACAATTATTACATATATATTGTTGAATTTTATTGTTTCTATTTACTTAACACAAATGCTTTACAACACGAGACACGGGGCTAAGCTGTGTTTGTGTTATTTACAAAAAATTTGGCCACATTGTTTCATTATCACCACCTCCATTGATTATACCTACTATATTCAAAGACAAAGTGTCTGTCGTGTGTGTGTTATAGCAAATTATAACATAACATAACATAAACAAACATAAACTCTTAAATTGTACAACTAATTACTCTTAACTTGCATTATGCATAACTGTCTCTCTCTTTGTTATTGCATTATGTTAGTTCAAGGTATACTTATTAAAGGTAGAGCAATGCTGCCGGCGTCGTCACCAATTTTAGTGAGAGCAAGAAAAAGCGAGAGAGAGAGAGAGAACGCATACATATTAAAATAATAAGCGTGAAGGCAAGCTACCTCATGTGCAGTTGCAACGAAACTAAAAATTGGTAACTTTCGTTTAGCGGCTTCGGCCAGAGTACGCTACCTGAAGTTAGTATACCTTGATGCTAGTTATCTATTCCCTTTGATGCTATGCACGATTCTTGGCAGCGCTGCGGTCCTTGCATTGCCGTCAGCGTTCCAAGATCGGTTCAAGTAAATTGTTAACACTTACAATAAAATGTATAACGTTTATAAATAAATCTATTTCATTTCGATAATTTAACAGAAACAATTAGCTAAAAAATATTAGTTAATCCAACAATGTCTATTCAGCAAAAATATAACAATATTCTGAAAAAAACAAATTTTTCTAGTTTAATTTTGTAGTAAGCAGGAATTGAGAAGCTGAGTAACGGAGTACTTAATAAAATGGAAAATTATTATAGTTTCATGGAATTATAGAAAAATTAATTATATTATAATAATTAAACTCATTCTTATAATACACTTTTTTTTTAATTTTTAATTTGGACCGCGAAAAAAGTAAAGTATTTATTTAATTTTTTCGAATCTATAAGAGATTGTATGGTCTTCTTGACAAAAATTAGGACTAATATAATAGCTGATATACTACATAGTTAAAAATCCTTTAGTTGGATTTTTACTTCGCTTATGCTGGTACTCTTAATGGGAGTTAACGACGACTATACTTATGTGAGACGTTACAAGAGACAGGCTGTTGCGTTTGTGCTGATAAACAATCTAGCCAAGGACTTCAATTGTTACTAGAAACAATTGAACCATTAATCTTTTAGACATTATTTAGAAAACCTGATGGTAATAAACCATCTTGCATTTATTTACAACAAATGTAAATATTTCCAATTTCAGGGCTTGGCTGAATCCTAAATCAAAAGTGATCCAAAAGTGTTTAATATCTTGATTCAAGGCCTTATCTTGTTTATAATAAATAGAATCGCTCTAAATTCTAAAATTAAAAAAATTAATTAAACCAGTTTTTAAAGTAAACGTATATAATGTCAGAATTTGGTTCATATGCATATAAAAAAAAAATAGTTTAATGCCTGGTTAAAACTGTCAGTACAAAATAAAAGAAATAAAATAAATATTTTTTTATAAAACAATATTAACACGACTTAGCAGACTGAACTATTTTATACTGGTAAGTAGTAAATTTTCACAATAACGAACGAACAAACACACTCGCACATACACACACACACACACACACACACACAAAAATGGGGAAGGGGCATGACGCTGGGCCTTATAGAGAGCAGAGCATTACGCGTAGCTTTTATATTTTTTTTCGCGTATTTTAATACCTTAACAATCGGGGTACATTTATTCAACTTGGGTTCTTGTAAATGGTCTGTGGTATATAGAGCAAATATTGCAGTTCAACCAGCCAAGTCGTCATAGTCAAGTCAAGTAATCGAACTATTGAAGAAACCACTTCATAATTATTTATTGAGTTCGCAAAAATACGACGCATATCTGTCCGCTGTGAGATAAAAAACGAATTCGAAATTAGCTAAGTTTCAGTGTTGGCAAAATTTTTGGTAAGAGCCATCCAAGAAAACAAAGATAAAGCACCAACCCAATGTTTGTTAATGAGAAAGCTATTTGCCATAAGGGTTGCTTCATTGTGCTAGGCCGATTACTTTTCTGCGTGCCCTCCGATATCTGTCTGCTAACATCCGTTATGAGTCAACAATTATAACAGACTGTAAGAAATAGCTTTCTTAGGGCATGTGTAATTCGGTGCCCCAAATGTTTGCAGACTTCGTTTTTTGTATTTTTTTTTTTTTTTGAAAAGTCAGGCAGAAAAATGTTTTTTAAGCGCTAAATTACTTTTGAATGACAGGTGGGCGGCTCGTTGGCTGAGGGGGCGTATGCCATGTAGGCGCTGTTTGGAGGCAAAGCTTAGCAGAGTTTGGTACCGTGGGGCTTTACAAGGGCGGCACTGGGAGGCAGCAACAGAATTTCATTTTGTGCTTCCTCATTTTCTGACTAAGCCTCGGCATCTACCACATTCTCATACTCATCTACATCATCAGCAACGTTGTTGTAGTGCGTTGCTGTGTCTGAGTTTGTTTGTATATGTATATGAGTGTGTGTGTGTGTATAAGCGCTTTTTTTCGTGTTAGTCTGAAGAGCGGAAATGCTTATCCCAACACTTAAGCGTCACGTGCTGCGCGTCGTCCCCCATCCCCCTTACCGCGACAAAACGAAGAAGAAGCTGGAAAAAAAAAGAACTTCTGTCAGAGCTGATGTCAGCGAGTATGGCAACTGGCATATGCCCTGCCACAGCTCAGTGTTGCCCTTTGCAGCGTGCGAAGCTGTGTCGGCCAGACCGGGCCAAGAGTTTTGACTTAACTGTGCCACAGACCGTCTTAGCCATAGCCGCAAGCAACTAAGGTCGCTGTTGAAGCCTTGCGGTTGCTTTTGGGAGAAAGTTAGTCAGGAGGTGGGGACGGTGTCGGGGACTAGCGCGTTTAGGTGTTTTGAATGTTTACCCAAAGTGGCTTTTTAAAACACATTCTATGCTAATTAAGGGCCTTGACTTGGGCGCCTATTGGGGCTAGGAAACGCCTAAATGAGTTGTCGTGCTCAAGCTCTGCTATGACGTCGATTTATTAAAATCTTTCTGTTTCTTTTTTTACGTCTCCTTCGTTTTTGTTGTTTGCATTTGATAAGCAAATATTGTTGCCAAAAACTCGTAGCCAATGTCATCAATGGCATTAGGGTGTTGGTGTAGGGGGGTGGGGCTACAACAGTACGAACCCCGAACCGCCCAAGCACTGCACCACATTGGCACATTGGCTAAGCCTTAAAGTTAAATTCCTGTTTACAAGCTGTCATCGAGAGTCAACCAGACCCATTTAATTAACGAATTAACAAAGCCAAAAGTTTTTGTGGCTTTTAAGTGATTTTGGGTCTACAATAATTTTTTCTTGATAAGACGTAAGACGTCCTTGGCAGGCAAAGGGGAAAGTCAACAGACAAAGAAACCTACCAACCTACCTACCGACCAACTTACCAAGTCTCTGGCAGCTTGTTGTGCATAATTGAATTATTGCCATATGAAAAAATAAATGGGATAAAAACGAAAAGATGCCGACAAAGTTTCTTCCAGCTTTCATCTGCGCTCTTTTTTTTATTCCACTCCTTATACCCTTAAAGTCGTCCAAAGCTCAATTAGCTTTGTGAAGCAATAATAAAATTATTTCGTCAACTATTTTTAAGCTAGTAATCGGAGATTTGTGCAAACAAGAATTATTTCAGGTTTAAATATTTGGCAACCACCAAATTCTTTTAAAATGACACCTAAAGTTTTAATTTTTGGAGTATTCTGCCGAGATCACGCTGTATATGTAAGGGCATTGATTAGTCGATTCAGTTTTATTTGTGGGCTTACACTTGTTTCTTACTCTTTTCTTCGTTAAAATAAATCAAAAGTTGCTGCGGCCTGGTATTTTGCCTGAAAGGAGGGTTTTCCAAATTGGATTATAGCTTTAATTGAATTGAAATTGTTAAAGCGGCAAAAAGCGACAAACATTTTATTTATTCCCACGCTTAACTCTTTCTATGTTTTCCAAACTTTTTACAGATTCTAGGAAGATGTGGCTCATTCCGTTGCTTTTTTGCTTGCTATTGACGTTGGGTTGCCAGACTTCACTGAATCGCAGCTACTTTGCCGCACTGGAGCTGCTCTTTGACTACACCGGACGCCAACTGAGGCAGCTGCTACGGCGGCAGGCACACATGGAACTTGTACAAGTACGTCACCGTGTCTTTACCAGAAATAATCGGAATCAATTTAGACGCGCATCCCCTCATCGCCAAGACCACCACAATTCCTGTTACAAGAGCTTGCTCTCCCAGCGCATGGAAGAATGCTGCGATGTTCTCTCAGCTGGACTGAGTCTAGTCTTGGAGGATGATGTAACGCCACGTTTTGGAACTCCACCACCGCCGGTTGGAGAATGGAATCTATTAACACGAACACTGCGGCAGCATCTGGTTCAGTTCAACTGGCGTCTTTGGAGCATCTGGCTATGCAGCTTTCTGTTGCGCTATGGAATTCTCGCTCCTATACGGATTGTGGCCGGTTCCATGGCACTAACTATTATGGTGCTCAGCACACTGTTGTTGGGCCAGCTACCCAGCTACACTTGGAAACATAAGCTGGTCCGGTTTGTGCTACGTCAGTGCTTTCGACTGATTTGCTGCTCCATAACCTTAGTGTGTCGCTACCATAATCTTCAGCATCGTCCTAGACGCGGCATTTGTGTGTGCAATCATACCAGTCCCCTGGATGTTGTGGTCTTAATGTCAGACGGTAACTACTCAATAACCGGTCAACGACATGGTGGCATTATAGGCATGGTGCAATGGGCCTTGACGCGAGTTTCACCGCATGTTTGGTTTGAGCGTGGGGTGGCCCAGGACCGCAAAAACTTGGGCTCTAAAATGCGATTGCATGTAGCACAACCGGATGTGCCACCAATACTGCTCTTTCCTGAAGGCACCTGCATTAACAATACGGCCGTAATGCAGTTCAAGAAGGGTAGCTTTGCTATCAGTAACATCATTCATCCGGTTGCCCTAACCTATGACAGGCGCTTTGGAGATGCTTTTTGGGATAGTACACGATATTCCATGTCAAGATATTTAATTATGGTTCTTTCATCGTGGTCCATCTTATGTGACATTTGGTATATGCCAGCGCTTCTGCGTAGACACGGAGAATCCGCAACTGAGTTTTCGAATCGTGTCAAGAAGGCCATTGCAACCCAAGCAGGTATAGACGATCTACCTTGGGATGGAAATCTTAAGCGTTGGAATCCAGTACGTGATTGGCACTAACTTTTTTCCTCAATTCATAAAGTAATCATTCAATCTAAATTGTTATATTTTATAAAAATTGTAATTTTTTTATACTTTTCAATGAAGAGACTACAAGCTGGTTCAAATTGGCTAGGCATGGTTCAAAATATGGGCAATCAATTAAAAGTTATTGGGATGTACCTTCATTGAATAAAATGAATCGGTAGAGGACTTTGTTTTCAAGTATTTTGATCTGAAATCAACAGAGCTATGCGTCGAAATAATAATTCTACATTTGCGAGCAAAAATTAACTAAACCGGGGAAGAAACGGGCTAGAGTTCCAAATGGGGCTGGTTCGCATACCCCACTCCGTGCCGTCCAAGCCTTTCAACTATACAGTCGACGGCATAAATATTTTGACAAAACTCTGCGCTCTGTTTTGGGTGTGCTTTGAAGAACTGTATCATGTAGCGGAACTTATATGTTGTTCATAGCGTAGTGTATGTAAGCGTGAAGAATGTAAAATATTTTTCCCAATTTCGTTATTTGTTTTTTTGGTTTACGCATTATTCTCCTTTGCCATTTGACATTAGGTGGACAAAAGTATTTTGACACTCTCTCTATTTAGTGTTCATTGATCTGCCTGTGAGCTTTAAGCATAGGCACGCGGTAGCTTATTTCGAATTACCGATTCCAAGCGCGGATAACAAAATTATAACTTATTTGAAATACTTAAATATGGGAAAGTCAAAAGAATTAAGTGAACTTGTTAAAAATGATATTGTGGTGAAGTATAACTCTGGCATTTCCGTAGAAAATATCAGTAAATTATAAAATTAATGCGACAATTTAAAAATAATCCATTACAAACTCCTAAGAGAGTTACCCAGGAGCTTGATAAATACACTTACATTAATATATGCGAGAAAACAATGCGTAGACGTCTTAAAGAAACAAATTTCGGCACCTACGTCGCAAGAGTTATACCCCAAATTTCTCTCTCTCTCAATTCCTGTTATCCCTAGTGGAACATAGGGCCTCTACAAAACGTTTCCATCGGATACGATCCTTCGCGATGACCTTGACCTCATTAAAAGATTTCCCTGTAGATTTAAGCTGCTTCTCGAGTGTCCGCTTCCAAGTGCATTTAGGGCGTCCTTTCTTTCTGCTACCTTGCGGGTTCCATTCGAGCGCTTGTTTGCATAGTTCTGAGGGATCTTTACGAAGGGTATGGCCAATCCATCTCCACTTTCTCTGCTTTATTTCTGTCGGTATGGGTAACTGCTTGCATTTCGCCCAAAGGTCTGTGTTGGTGATTGTTTTGGGCCACCAAATCCGCAACAAACGTCTTAAGCATTTATTGACAAAGACTTGCAGTTTGTTTGCGAGCAAGTCCATCATGAGCCAGGTTTCACATCCATACAAAAGAATCGATTTGACGTTAGAGTTGAAGACATGCAGCTTTGTATGTATGGAAATCGATGCGGAGTTCCATATTTTATATAGCTGAGCGAACGTACTTCGAGCTTTAGCGATTCTATTTTGTATGTCGTCTGCGGCACCTCCGTCTGTAGAAATAACACTGCCCAGATAGGTGAAGCTGTTCACATTTTTGATGGTGGAATTTGCCACGTTAAAACTGTTACTCAAATCCGCCACATTTACTTTAAGTGATTTAGTTTTTTCAGCATTTATCTTTAAACCGACTTTTTTGGATTCTTCCACCAGATCATCAAGCTTTTTCTGCATGTCAGAATGCTTCGATGACATTAGGAATATGTCATCGGCGTAATCAAGGTCTTCAAGGTGATCGCTGAGATTCCATTGAATGCATCTGCGGCATCCGTCTACAGATCTTGTAAGAACATTATCCAGAACGATAAGGAAAAGCACGGGAGAAATCAGCCATCCTTGTCGAACGCCAGATATAGGGTAAAAAGGGACGACAGGCTTCCATTTTGTTGAATCCTGCATTTGAAGCCCTCATACTGGGCTTTAATTAGCCTAATAATTTTCGGCGCAATACCTCGACGATATAGGGCGTCCCATATGCATCCTCTATGCATATAGTCTACGAAGACGAGGTGAAAGGCGGCCCTCCATTCTGTCGACTGCTCCACAATTATTCTTAGCGTGTTAATTTGATCGACACAAGAACGGTTTGGCCGGAACCCTGCTTGTTGCCTGCGCATAGCTGTGTCAAGTTTTTTGTTTATGCGGTTTAGAAGTATCCTTGTAAGCACTTTCGACGGAATAGACAGCAGTATGATTCCCCTATAATTTCGGCATTCGCTGAGGTCCCCCTTTTTTGGCACAGTAACTAAAACTCCTTGTAACCAATCATCCGGCAATTTTTCCTCTTCCCATATTTTAGCAAAAATTGGTTGAAGTATGTTAGCGGTAATTGAGGGACAAGCTTCAAGCATTTCTGCTGTGACTCTGTCATACCCAGCTGACTTATTATTTTTTAAGGTCGAAATCGCGTCCAAGGTTTCTTGGAAGGTGGGAGCTTGAGAAGCCAAAGAGCAACTTCTGCTTGTTAAAGTAGGTGAAAGCCGATGAGTAGGAAAATGCTCATCAACTGGTGTATCATTGTTAAGGATAGCGGAGAAGTGATCTTTCCAGCGTTCTAATTGCTCCTCAGTCAAGGTTTATAAGTGACCATGTCTGTCTTTTATTGGTCGTGATTGTCGGCGCTTCCCTCCAGCAAGCTCACGGGTGGTTTCGTATAGTAGCTTCATGTTCTTCGAGGTAGCTGCTTGTTCTGCCTTCAGCGCTAGACTGTCATACCACGCGCGTTTATCTCGCTTGCATGATTTTTGGACTTCTTTAATCAATTTATTAAACATGCGCTCAGCTTCACTTTTCTGCGCTCGTGTTTTGGCCATATCCCGAGCACATTTGGCTGACCTACGGTGCTCGATTAAGTCCCATGTCTCCTCGCTCATCCAAGGCTTTTTGTTTGCTGGGCGGTAGCCTAGAATTTTTTCGCTGGTTTTGACGAATGCCTCTTTGGAGAAATTCCACAAGTCGTCGATATTACTTTCAGCTTGGGGATTTGTAGTGATAAAGGCTTGCAGTTCCCTCGCAAAAGCATCCCTCACTTTATCTGACTTTAACTTCGCCGTGTCAAATTTTTTGTTGGGCTTGACGTCATTTTGACGTTTAACCGCAGCTATTTTAAGGCGAACAGACGCCACCAGCAAGTGATGATCAGAGCCGATGTCGGCGCTCCTTTTTACACGTACATCAAGAAGACTTCTTCTCCAGAGCCTTCTAATGCAAAAGTGGTCGATTTGATTTTCATTGACATTATCCGGGTATACCCATGTCGTCTTGTGACAATTTTTGTGGGGAAAAGGGAGCCTCCAATAACAAGCCTAGCTTCATTGCAGAACTCAATTAGCAGTTCACCGTTTTCGTTTCTGGTGCCAAGTCCGTGCTTGCCAATTACAAGCTGCAAGTTTGTGTTTGATGAACCAATTTTGGCGTTTAAGTCACCCATTACGATAAGGATGTCTTTTTTATGCGCATTATTGACACTGAAGCCAGTTGATTGTAGAAAGTTTCTTTGACTTCCGGAGTTGCAGATTCAGTGGAAGCATATGATTGAATTATGGTTATGTTCCTCACACGAGGAAATACCCAAATTTCCATGAGAAATAAAGTCAATCCTTGGAATTTGCCAAAAAAATATGTTGAAAAGCCAACTTCTTTTTGGCATAATGTTTTATGGAGCGACGAAAGTTCTTTTCAATACCACTCTTCCAAAAAAAAAAATGTATGTAAGAATTCCAACAACATTACATAAAAAAGATGGCGTACGTTAAAGTCGGGCGCAGACGACTTTGAGATACCCTGTACCACCACGTTGCAATTAAGTCCGAAATATTGCTTAAGACCTCCAAAAGATATTTTATTCGGCGAATTTGGCTACGATATTTTCATAAACCAACAGAAATCAGTCGAATTTTGCACCAACAAATTTTTTTGACCGATCGGTCCTATGGGGACTATATGATATAGTCAACCGATTTTGATCAAATTTAGTACACTGATTGGGAACTATAAAAAAAATTCCGACTGCCAAATTTGGTTCCGATATCTTCAAAACCAAACGAAACACAACGAATTTTGTAAAAAAAAGCGTTTTTTTGACCGATCGTTCCTATGGGAGCTATATGATATAGTCAACCGATTTTGATCAAACTTGGCGCAGTGCTTGGATACTCTAACAAACTTCCTCATGCCAAATTTGCTAACAATATCTTTACAAACAAACGAAACGCAACGAATTTTGTACAAAAAACGATTTTTTGACCGAAGGTCCTATGGGAGCTAGATGATAAAGTCAACCGATTTTGATCAAATTTGGTACAGTGCTGGATGTCTCTAAAAAACCTCCGATTGCCAAATTTGGTTATGATATCTGCATCAACAAACGAATTATCTATCTAAAACTTTTGCTTTTTTTCGAGGTCCTCTGAAACACCCCTTATGGGAGCTATATAATGTAATCCCGATATCAAAAAAATAAAATAAACTTGTCTCCTATGGATTAATAATGAATCTAATCTGAAAATTTGGTTGCTATAGCTCTTACCATCTTTGAGATCTAGACGTTCATACGGACGGACGGACAGACGGTCAGATTTTTATTTGCACAAGCTATTTAAAAAACTTCATATTTTTATACCCTGTACCTATAGGTACAAAGGGTATACTAGATTTGTGCAATGGATGTAACGGACAGAAGGAGGTGTGGCAGACCCCAAGTCCTTTACACCAAAATGCTTACCATAACCTCGGGTAGCGATTGAGCCATGTCCATCTGTCCATCCGACCGCCTTGATTTCGGAGACTACAAGAGCTAGGGATACAAAACTTTACCAGCTGGTGCGCATATTTCCTCAGAAGATGAAGTTTGTTGAATCATGTCAATATCTTCCCCGTTCCCACGCAGAAGATTTTCGCGGTTATTAGCCACACCTTCTAATATTTTTGTTTGAAATTTACATGCAACAATAACCCCTCCCACCCCCCGCAATCGATTAGCAGGGTTTTCTTCCACACCCCTCAACATATCAACTTAAAACTTGCCCCATATACTTTAAATAGTTTCTTTGACGTAACTTTCGATTTTCGCCAAAATCGGTATTAATTTAACGAAGTTATAGGTATAAATATAGTTTTACGCAAAAAAAAAAGAAATGTTCCAATTTTAAAGTTCTTAGAAAGAATATGCAGAGATAAAATGTTTCGAGAAAGATACAGGGTACACTGTCGGGCACCGCCTCGACTGTATTATATTTTTTAAACTTTTATTTATTGACAGTACCACCGACGCGTCGTAATTAATGTATATATGACAGCTATACGGCAGCCTTGGTGCCACCTGCCCAAGCATAACCGTCCCAAAAATGTTCTACCAATTTAATTATAAAAATAAATTAATAGTATTGGACTGGCTCTGTAGACTCAATATAAATCCACCCAATTTTATATAATTTTTATCAAATATGAAAAAAAAAGAAAAACAAATTTGTTTTGTGATTTATCTTTAAACGCCTGCACTTGTATGTACAAAAGTACTGAGCAAAAATATATATGCTCAGGGTATCACACTTAAGCAAATATGTATTTCGTTTAAATGTTGTTTAGCAAACACGTGATAAATGGTATGCCCACCTTATTTACTCGCCTTTGAGCAGTCGAACTAACTAACACATTACAAGTAAAGACAATATTACAGTAACTGTTGCGTTTTACATCATATGAGTATTAAAGACGATCTTAATAAAATAAATATATAGATCCTGACCACAGTTTATCTAATAGTTTCAAAAATCTCAAAAACTGGAACAAATGAAAAATTAATCGTCCGGGTACAGTAAACAGAGTAATTTTGATTTTTTTCATGGAACTAGGTCTTATATACTAGCAAAGGAAACTTATTTTCCTTTTGACCTCTATTTTTACCAAACACATTTTGGATTTAGCCTTAGGGCGAATTCAAAATTGTTCAAAATTTAATTTATCTGCCGGATTCTTCGCTACATACCGTTTCGGCTGGACAATTTTGCGCTCGTTGTGACGTATAGAGGCGTTTGGACCGTAACGTCCTAGCAAGGCGCTTTGCGATTGAGAGATGCCACCGGCAGCTGTGGCACTCGCCGCTGTGATTGCTGCAATGCCGCTCCGGAGAGAGGTGCCTAGCTCGCGATGATGGGCACCGATGAGCGATTGAGAGTGTACGGCATAGTCGAGACCGGGTAGCTCCAAGGATGCTATTGGATGGATGCGTGTCAGCGATAAGGTGCTCTCTAGCACGGTGCTGAGCAAGGGTGCGCTACGCAGAGATCTCAAGCTGCCGCGACGAGTGAGTGGTTCCGATTTATACATCTAGTAATTTGTGTATGCTTTCGCTAGAGCTCTCTATTTGGATTTTGGTATGCTGGTGTGTTACTCGAGTGTGTGTGTATGTGTTTCTGCGTGTGTGTGTGTGTGTCAGTGAGTATGTGAGTGAGTGTCTAAATGGCTGATAAACGGTTTCACACCTTAAATCACTGCTTCTGCCTGGCGGGGCTAATTTTTCAATTCGACACTCACGCACGTGACACGCGGCACACTTCACATGCACTGCTACACGCACTCCCCCGGGTCCAGGTCACGCCCCACTGATAATTTATATAACTTTTGGCGCTTGCTTGTAATTGCTATAAACGTTTTTGTTATTGGTAACCAACTCGACCGGCTTGGCTCCAATCTTTTATGGCCAATTACTTTGTTTATTATGCAAAACTTGCGGGTCACGCAAGTCTCCTGCGATCCTGCGGCCCGTTCGCGAACTCGTTTCGTTTCGCTCAGTGTGTTCGTGTTTTGTTTGAGCAAATGTTTGTACAAAACGCTTGTCGCTTTGAACTCTGTTTACCTGTTTTACATAGATTTAGTTTTTTAGATTATTTACCAGCTTAGCTGGCGGGCCCAAAGGGCTTCGGGATAGTCGGTGTTTTGATTTGATTTGGTCATGCAAGTGACGAACACTACGCTAAACACTATAATAAATGTATGTACTACACCTGGACCTATATAAGTGGGTGTGAGTGTGTGGCTGTATGCAGTTAGTGAAATTTTCTAAGCTGAAAAATGAATTTTCCGTCTTTTATTTGTGCTTCTAAATATGAATTCCTGTATTATATTATCTCAAAACACTTTCAACCTAGATTAGCTGATTTAAAAATACACATATATTTCTTATTTCTGCATATATTTTCTGTATCATTAAGCCAAGTTAAGTTCACCTACAATGGGATTTATCCCGCCGCCAAAAATAATTTCCAAAAACTGATGCACAGTGTTAAGTAGATTTTTGATTTAGAGGAGCAGTTTCGATAACAGTTAGTTGGCTGAGGTTTTTTTTTAATCCATTGTAAAAGAAATATTTAATTTGTTGTCCCAAAGCCAACTTTTCAAAGCATATTCAGGACTCATCAAAAGTTTACACATGTTCTATATATGGATATGAAGCGTATGAGTATTTCTTCGGTCTCGGCCCAAGTTCGAAAGCTTAAAGATCAAAGATTGATTGCTGTGACTAAATGATAAACAGATGCTGCTGTTTAAGCCAAATGGAGATGTTACTAAGTTGCTTAAATTTTTATTTATGGTACTTATCGAGTATATATTACTATAATATATACATACATATGTAACAGAGTGAGTTTAAGACTAATTATATACAGTTATAGTAAGTAAGTAATTAAAGATTTAATAAATAATAGTACTACATATGAAAATGTATTGTTATTGTTGTTGCTAACTCACTTGTGTCAAATCTAAACGAACGATGATGACGTTGTTGTTGTTGCTGTTGCTGTGGTTGTTGTTGTTGGTTATTATGGCAATGGCATTGGCAGTGTTGTAGGCGCTGTTCTTTTCGTTGTTGCTTTCTGATGTTGTTGCTTTAGCCCACGATATTGTCACTATTGTTGTTGTTGTTGTCGTCGTTGTAATATTAGTTGTTGTTGTTGGAGGAGGCAACAACCACACGCAGCATAAGCCGCTGCTGATTTATTTTTTTTATTACTTTTCGGGATTTTGCTTTTTGTATAAATTTTTTGCTTATGAATTATTTACACTGCATTTATTATGATTACTGCTGTTGTTGTTGCGATTGCAGTTGTGCGTTGTAGTTGTAGTTGTTGTGATTGTTGTTGTAGTTGTTGTTGTTGTTGCTGTTGTTGCTGCTGGGCTAGTGTCCGGAACTGCGTTGCCGCCAACGACGACAGCGTCGCCCTCTATTGGCTATTTGGCTATTATGAGCTGGCTTTTATTTACAGTTATGTTGTGCATGTCTGGCTACGTTTGTTTTAGATGATTGACCGACTGACTGATAAACTGATTGACGATTGGCTGACTGACTGACTGATTGATTGATTGATTGAGTGAGTGACGTGTGCACGAAACGATTGAACAAACGACTGAGAACCTACTATATGACGCTGGACGAATCAAATGGGCCGCCTCATATGATATGCCGGCTTGCAAATGCTTCCAGGTCTGGTGTCCGCTTGCCACCGAGTCCAATCCATGTTTACCAAATCGTTCCAAGTGCTCGCTCTTTCGAACTTTTACTCTGCTTCTGCACACCACAATAAAAAAAACCAACAAAAAAAAAAAAACAAAAAAAAGGACAAGTTTTTTTTTTTTGTATATAGCTTGCAATAGTTCTGGCTGGTCTGGAGTCAGTGGGAACTCAGTCTGGCATTGTATCTGTAAAAAAGATAAAGCAAATAAAAATATTGTTGGCATTAGTATTGCTATGTGTCATACATTATAAGTAAGCGATATTTTAAATTTGGGACAGTGAAACACGACAGGACATCAATTATTATCATATTACTAATGATTGGATAATCCATAGCCCCGCCACAGGACACAAATACCAGGCACAAGGCAATGAGCCAAAAGCACAAAAAAATCAGGCATAAAAAATTAAAAATAAACAACAAACTTTTTGATAATCGCTTGTTTAAATTTGGTCAGAGAGGAAGGATGACAGCGGTAAGTTGATGCCGCCAACGCCTCCAGCTACATTGCCGCCACTTCCAACCGCCACCACAGCCCCTTAACACAGTCTTTTCATTTCATTTGCCAAAAGGGTTTGAGTCAGCAAAATTCCCTTCTCTTCGCTTCTCTTCTCTTTGCTGCCTGATGTCTAATGTCTGAAATTTCATTTCTTTTGCGTAAAAGGCGAACGTATACACACACACACACGCCATATACATACATACAAACATCGTATAGACATACATATCGTATGCATATCGTATTAGACTTTTTCTTTTGCTGCAGCTTTTCTTATACTATCTGCTTTCTCTGCTCCTTTCTTTCTCTCCCTCTATTTTCATTGTCACTTTTGTGCTGCTTCTGCTGGATTGCGGTATATGCGGCACGTGATTGATGGATTTGCTTGTTTACCCGTCAAACCTCAACAAGGGGCAATGGAAAATAAGCAAGCACGCACGTACTCTTCCTCTTGCCCCTCCCGCCGTCCCACCCATAGATTTTGAAATAAGCAATATCAGCAATAATCGTGATATATAATATGGCAACCATATAAGCATTTCATGAGTCGGGTAACATTGGAGTGAGTCCTTTCTCTTGATGCAATGTTAAATTGATACGCTTTAAAAGCTATTCAAAATGCGTTTTGGCATTTGATTTGTGGCATGCTCTTGGGCCCAATTGTGACTGATACTCAAGACCTAATAAAAGTGTCAGACAAGGATTTAGGGCTAAGTGGCTCATATGCAAATTTTTCATTTCATTTCATCAACAACTTCATTATTTCTATGACAGTATTTGAACCAACGCTTCTAACGCTCCATACACATTTTAAGTGCATTGTTTAAAGCCGACAGAAAGTCTAGATATAAAGATATTGTGAATGAATTATTATAAATTTATTTCATTAACGGATCCAAGCAAACTTGTTGAGGTTATACATTTTTGAAATTGTTAAAAAAAATATGATCAGGGTGACAAGAGAAGTCGATATACCAATGTCTGTCTGTCTGTCTGTATGAACGCCTAGATCTTAGAGATGGTAAGAGCAAGATCAAACAGCCTATCAGATTAAATCTCTTATTATTCCCTAGGAGACAAGTTTATCTTATTTTTTTTGATATCGGGGTTATACATACTTTATATCTCTCACAGCGGTGTTTCAAAGGACATCGAAAAAAAAAAAACCAAAACCGTTAGATCGATAGTTCGTATGTCTATAAAGATTTTTTGAGTTCCCCGCCACTGTACCACATTTGATCAAAATCGGTTGACTATATTATATAGCCCCCAAACGACTGATCGGCCAAAATAACGTGTTTTGTGCAAAATTCGTTGTATTTCGTGTGTTTTGCATAAGAAAGTTTATTAGAGTTTTTCACCACATTTGATCAAAATCGGTTGGCTATATCATATAGCTCCCATAGGACGAATCTGTCAAAAAAACATTTTTTTTTTACAAAATTTGTCTGTTTTGTGTTTGTTTATGCAGATATCGTACCGAAATTTCGCAATCAAATTTCTTTTGTAGTTCTCAAGTATCCGAAAGGCGTCACCGCCCGAATTTTACGTACGCCATCTTTAACTATAACTTTTGTTGTATTTGTTCGATTTTGTTAAGTTTCACATCAAAATATTAAGCTGTGTAGCTAAAAACCGCGAAACTCTACTACGAAGGAAATATATTGACATAATTTAACAAACTTCATCTTTTGAGAAAATATGCGCATCAGCTGGTAAAGTTTCGTATCTTTAGTTCTTATAGTCTCCAAAACCAAGGTGTTCATACAGTGTTCATACAGTGTTAATACAGTGCTCATATGGACATGGACATGGCTCAATCCCTACGCAAGGTTATGATATGCATTTTGTTGTCCGTTATATACATTGCACAAATCTAGTATATCCTTTGTACCTATAGGTACAGGATATACAAAATTGGGCCTAGGTCGTATTTTGGGCAATGTAGAATTTTGTGGCACAATCCTCAACCAACTTAAAATTTTGAATTTCACTTTAAATTTTCACTGAATTTGCTCTAAATAAAATAATTTTTTTGTTTAAACATTCATTTGTTTTTTTTTTTTTTTTTTTGAATCAATGCCCTCCGAAAATATGATCCAGAGCCAAAAAAGTAATATGTTACTGCTTGCTTTCTTATATGTATTAAATCAGGTAGCCTGTAAAACGTAAAACAAATTTTTCCCAATATCGATGCGGGGCTAAAGCCTATAATGTTAACAATGGATACAACTCTTTGGAGGCACAGTAGAAACCAATAGATCCACCTTTAAATTTAAATTGAAGGAAAATGACAAATTGTGGTACAGCCAGGCTGTTCCAGGTCACGCGCATAATGCAGTTTATCGCCCCAATGAATGTTTCTACGACTTCTTTTTCAATGTTTAAAAAATTACCACAAACTGGAAATGAATTGGATAATATTGATTGAATCTATGTCCTGACTGAAATTCAGTTAAAATTAAACAACAATTGGAATTAATTCAACTGACTTTTTTTCGTAAAATATCCAATGCATCTCACTATCGACTGTAGTATCATATGTTACAAGAACATATATGGGTCAGTACATTCCACAACCAAGAGAACTTAAAAATTTCAACAATTTTACTTTCTCATAACAACTTGAGCGCTCCTAGGGAGGAGTAACAAAAGCTAAAGCATACTTAGTAGCGCCATTATAATTTAATATTTACTTCTGTTTTTGGCTCCATAGCATATCTAAGCTGCTTTTGCTCTTAACTTGGTCAAAGTTAATGCAGGAAAAGTAAACTTAAGCTGACGCATTTAATTTTCCTTCATTCAACAACCGCAAAATATTAATTACAATGCCAGCAGAGAGAGCGAGAGAGAGTATGAGTGATGGAGGTAGAGCAGCAGGGGGTAAAAGAAACAGAGCATAGTGCAAACCTTAAGCTCAGCTGAAAACAAAATGAAGTTCAAGCAAGTTGTTAGTTTTGTTGTAAGAATGATAACAAAAGGAATGGAGAAAGGGTGAATAAGAGAGAGTGCAGCAGCGAGCGAATAAATATTTGAAAGAAAATCTGCTACATGCTACGTGCAACGCATTTCAACACAACGTCCAACGTTCTGCAAGCCCCAAAAGAAAACACACACATGCACGCATACACACATATGTGTGAGTGAGTGGCTGAGCATGCGTGTGTGTGTGTGTGTGTCGACCAAAAGGGATACAAAATGTAATGGCGGCCAAAGCGCGTTGAGAGACAAACGAGCATGAAAAAAATGAAGTGAAATTTACTTTGACATATTTTTGTGCTTAGCAAAGCAAATACTTTCATTATTTTTGCTGCTGGCATAAAATTTCTGCATTGTTGTTGGTTTCTTCTGCCTCTGGCGTACTGACTTCAAACTACCAGCTCCTAGGGTCTCTAGCACCGGGCCATCCATATAAGCGTTATCACAAAAAAAAAAAAAAAAATAGTACTTGCGAGTGCTGGCTGAAAAGTAATCGGAAATCAAGAAAATAGTTTAAGATTTTGGATAATAATATCAAATGACGACTATAGGCATAGAATTTATAGAGAAGCTACCTGTTTGAACACCAAATTGAATTTCAATGTTTTAAAGTTTATCAGTACCGCGAACGAAGAAAATAAACAATAAAAACGTGATTTACAAAATTTAAATCTATTTGTAACGGTTTGTAGTCTATATGGGGTATTTTAATATGTACATATTTATGATTTAGAATTTTATAATAACTGCGCTTTTCGCCAACAAACTTAAATTATGTATAGCTTAATGGTCTTTCAAATTTTAATATGCATTCTACAAAGTATGACTGTTTAAAATATCTAACATATCGTTTGAAGGAAATTTCTTTTCGTTCACAAAATTTCATCAAGTTTCGTGAATGGTATTGCTATGGTGAAAAATTCGATTTATATTTTCTTGTACAATAGGAGAGAATAATATAAACCTCTAAAAACCTTTTATAATTTAGAATTAACTTCTACTTTATAATTATATAAATGAGTAAATAATTATATACCGCTTATCTTACTGCCTGGTTTAAGGACGTCTTCAAATTGTTTGTCATATGCTTTTGGCTGACAGAGCTCCCTTGAACTTCTTCAGTGTTAGCTTCTTTAAAAGAAAAGTTTCTTACTTCATTGCCTGGTAAAATAATAAGCGAAATAGTTGTCAACTACTAGCAATTCTTTACAGCCTGCCCTCGTGATAAACAACAACACAAGCAGTAGATACTTGAGCTGGTGCATTGCATTTGAGTAGCTCAAAAAATGTTCTATATACGCCCACTAATACCAGCAAAAACCCGCTCTCACACATACTACTACACATAACAATAGATAGCCAACATGGACAGAGGACAGCGTAGCAGCTAGTCGGGAAATAATAGTCAGGGGTAATAGCTGGAGAGTTCTGGATCTGTGGCGCCTTTACTTCATCGTCAACGTCGGTCGGTTCGCGTGGGCCACGTTAGTTGAGGAATTTGTAATTTTTGCTCAAAACAATTTTATGCGGGCTTTGTCAGTGTAGACGTTCTTGGGTTTTGGCTTTTGAAGGGGGCGGCGGGGCGGGTTTACGGTATAGGGTAGTTCGGCTGGGCTGGTTTGGTCTCTGTGTGTGCTCTGAAACTGATTGTAGATATGACACGCTCGTGCCAGTGAGTGGCCAACCAAAGGACCAAACGACCGACTGACTCACTGACTGACAACGCGTCTTGCTCTCTATCTTTGGCACTCTTTATGTGAGCTTATGTCTGTGTGTGGGTCTTCGTTTTGGGAGTTCATGACACAATTTCAGCAGCGTTACGCTTAAATAAACGTTTATTTATGTTACGCCTTGCCTCTCGGCCCTCCTTCTGGCCATCCGAATACGTCCCGCCATTACAGTCTCCTCTCACACAATGCTTTTGTGTTTAGCTTAATGGCCAGCGGTGAACTATCTATCTATCGATTGACTAAGTCTTGCAATTTATATACATATATATATACATATACTTTATGACCATGTACATATTTAAGATATTACAGCCTTGTATTATTCACGTGCAATTTAACATTTCAAGACATGTCTGAACTCGAAATTGAAATTGAATAAGGAATTGGGTCAAGAACCTTGAGCTATGCGAAATCCTACAATTTGGTCCCAGTTAATAAAAAATAATTCATTTATAAATAGTAGATTGTTCAAAATTTTCTAAAGTTGAACGATGAAGTTTAGGTAAAACCATTAAAAATATTATTTTCTTAACCGTAAGCCGTAAATCGTTCCATTCCATACCGTTTCAAGATTTTCAAAGTACTGGCTAAAAAAAATTCTACATCAAAAAAGTCTTTAAATAAAATTTTAAGCTAAGTTTAGTTTTATTTTTCGTATAAAATTTGAAGTATTTTCTCATATTTTTATCGGGATTGCTCGTCAAACTGCGTAAAAGGAATGAAAAGTTAAGAATCCGAAAGTTCTTCTTGGTTTGATACTATAAAAAAAGTAAGAAACAAAATATTAAAAAAATAATATAAGAAGGGCTTTTGTTTCATCACTGAGCTCTTAGTTTAAAATCAATATAGATGAATATTGAATAAAAAAACAAAAACAATTACTGCTATGAAGTTGTTATTAATAATATTAGATTATCGAAGTTGGATACTTTGAAAGTCAGAATGGATATTTTAGATAAATCCTTTATTAAGGTTAGGATAATTCCTTTCGACATGAATCGATTCATTATCTTGTCCCTCATCATTTTCTTTTTTAAATGCCCAGTTCAGTGTATTTATACAGTTTTTATGTTCTTTTGCAAAGCTCTTATCTGCGAAATGCTCTTCTGCCCCATAAACAATGCATACATTTTTTTTATACTTTACCAAAAGAACATAGGCTTTATAATTGAGAGCACACGTGATTAACGATCTAAAGGATGTGTGGCAGACCCTTTCATTTATATATATATTCTTGATCAACAGGCACAGTCGTTTCGATATAGCTAGTCAGTTTATTGGGAACTTTGGGAGCTATAACCAAAAACGACAAAAAAAATCCATTTACCCAGAAGATTCTTTAAAACTTTATATATAAGATATTTTGTACACAAGTCACAGTCATGAAAGCTCTTGTAGACTAAAATATCAATATGCGGTGCTACAGGGTATTTAAGAGTCAAGCAGACGCGACTGTAGCATCCTCAGTCCGATAAAATCTTTGGAAATTAAGAAATGTGTACTGTATATCATAGTCGGGATGTCTCGGAATCAATATAAAAGACAGTATTGGGGTTGCAGAGCCCCCTAGGATACAAATAGCTTCGATAATGGCTCTAAATTCATCAAATGCATAACTAATTTCCAACACTTTCTTACATTTCGTCCAATGGAGTTTAGTTGCTGACTGTATTTGGCTAATAAAAAAATTTTTCACAATCTTTGTTCGAAAGAGTGAAAAAGTGTAATTAGTGTAATCCATTCAAGTTTAAAACAAAGCTTCAAAATCTTACTGTTTTTTTTTACTACTAGCGTAATCTTTTGGATTGATTCTCGTTTAAAGTCATCTTGTTTCCCAAAATAAGAGAGTGTTAACCATAGTAATGTACATCGGAAGTGAAACCGCGTAAAAAATAATAACCTAAGGCTTCCAATATTGAAGCAAGTATACAATTAACTGACTGACTAACTGATTGTGGAAACGGAAACGGAGGACGCCATTAACAAGCTCATCAATACACGGTTACATGATTTCCGGTTGCCCACCTACGCTCAATGGGCAATGAAATTGTGGCTTTTTTTGTAACTTGTACTCTATACTTTATTAGCTTCCTGTTCTTGTTGTTTTCGTTGGTATTGTCTTGTTACTTGTTACAAGGAAGAGGAAACATCACAAAAAAAAAAAGCAAACAACTTTTGGGACGATCGTAAATTCTGTGAAATAAAATGGCAATAAAACAGGCAATTTTCCTGTATTTCGGTACATTCTGCAATTATTTGATTACTTTTACCAAAAAATTTACTAGCCAAACAAACATTGAATCCACACACCTATATACATACACACATAAATGACAGCCGTTTTGTTTAACTTTTGTTCTTTCTCTTTCTGCAAGTTTGTCACGTACCAAAACATCCTCCCTCTCTTCTATACACATACACGAACACTTAAGATGGCATCTGCACTAAAAATATTAAATTAATCAAATTGAATTTAAGCTTTTAATTATTCATGAGCTTATTACCAATTAAATATTTAACAAATCGCTTTCAACGCCATTTTGTTTTATAATTACACTTTCGATAAAGTTATACGACACCCCAAAATATTTTCTTTTATTCCTTGCCAAAAGATGGCGTACTTTAAAGTCGGGCGCAAACGACTTTGGGATACCCTGTACCCCCACATTGCAAAAAGATATTTATTTGTCAAATTTGTTTACAATTATATTTTTATAAACAGACGAATTTTGTACCAAAAACGTTTTTTTGACCGATCCGTTCTATGGGCGCTATATGATATGAAATTTGGTACAGTGCTTGTGAACTTTAAAAAAATTTCGAATGTGAAGTTTGATTACGATATATTCGTAAACAAACGAAGTACAACGAATTTTGTGAAAAAAAACGTTTTTTTGACCGTTTGGTCCTATGGGAGCTATATGATATTGTCAATCGATTTTGATCAAATTTGGTATAGTGCTTGGGACCTATAAAAAACTTCCTAGTGCCAAATTTGGTTACGATATGTTTATAAACAAACGAGACATACTGAATTTTTCGCCGATCGGTCCTCTGGGGCTTCATGATACAGTCTTCCGATTTTGATCAAATCTATTTCAGTGCCTGGCTACTTCAAAAAACTTCCCAGTGCCAAATTTTGTTACGATATCTTCATAAACAAACGAATTATCCATCTAAAACTTTTTGTTTTTTTTTTTTCACGACCCCATGGGCCGAATAGCTGAGAAAGGTAGATAACGCTCAGGTTGTAGCGAACAGGAGCTTTGCCAATATGGCAACGCAGAAAATTCTTTTGGACAAGGGAAATCCGGACGGCAGGATCCAGGAATCAATGGAAGTGGGTAGAAGCAGCACTGGCTGTACACTGCCTCGAAGCTCTGGAGGCAAATCCAGGCCCTCCACCAATCTGCAAGGATGTCGGGTGGTATCAGAAATCTGTAAAAGTGATTGCCTGTGATGGAGCCAAATCGCCTGAACTTTATAAAGCGGCCGTATCAAGAGTGGGCGAGGTTTACTCGGGCGCCAATCTAGTCCCAGTAGACTGGTAGGACGTACCGAGTAGACCTTGGGCCATTGTGGATCCCGGCATCTTTCAAGGAGCCGGAGATGATCCTAAATATGTGGATCCCAGCATCTTTCAAGGAGCCGGAGATGATCCTAAAGATGTTGCAGTGTTGTACTCCTTTACTCCCCACCTTCCATCCTCTGACTGGAAGGTCGTGAAAGTGGAGAAAACCGAGACGCCAATTTGGAGGATCATTCTGGTCCTCAACAAAGAGTCGCTGGCGCCGATAGAGGAGAAGCACGGAGAGCTTAACTTCGGTTTTAGCTCGGTGCAGATCCGTATCTATAAATCGGACACCAGGCAAACAGAAGCCAACAGGAGTTGGAGGTAGCTCTGGCCTCGGAAAAGGAGGAGACGGAAAAGAATCCCAAAGTGGATGACTGCGAATCGGTGATGTCCGACGCGTCATTGCTTTGCAGCTTGGAGGCACTGTGTCAGGAGAGCAAGATGTCGCTGAGAATCTTGCAGATAAGCCTCCATCACTGTAAGGCAGCGACTGCTGCGCTTATGCTTCGCCTAACTGGGGGAGAATTTGACCAGGTGCTGATCTAGGAACCGTGGATTGTGGCCAGCAATGTTTCTGGACTCTGCACATCAAAATATAGGCTATTGGTAGCCCCAGAAGAAGGTAAAATCCGTACATGCGTTTTGGCAAAAAAACACATTAGTGTATTTTTGCTCTATAATTACAGCGATGGTGCTACCACTTCGGTAAGTCTGGAGTTCCAGACCACTTCCGGGCCATAAGTTTCAAAAACTGGCAAAGGACAGCGACGGTCTGGGCACTGGCTTACTGATCGGCTGCGATGCAAACGCTCACCATGGAATATGGGGGAGCTCAAATACAAACGAAAGGGGTGAGTTACTTTTTGAATATCTCCTCACTACTAACTTAGTAATTTGCAACCGGGAAAATGATCCAACATTTATAATCAAAGATAGAGAAGAGGTCATCGACCTAACTTTTATCTCCAACTTTCTATATGACCAAGTCACTAATTGGAGAGTCTCGAAAGATCACTCCTTCTTATATCATAGTTACATTGAAACAGAATTATCTATCTCCACTCCTGCCCCAGTAGAGTTAACTAACTTGAATTCCTTATAAAAACCTTTACGGAAGAGTGCAACAAATTATACATAAAATCCTCTGAAATCAAACCTTCCTCGGAAGCTGCAAGGCTCCGGAAATTAATTTCAAAATCACCCACTAATTTAGGCTATCCAAAGAAACCTGATGACTCCTGGACAGATTCCAGCGAAGTCATTAAATTTACTCCTAGATACGCACTTCCCGGGTAGCACAGCGGTCGCACCAACGTGCAGCCTCTCCCACCTTCCGGTACACGTGTTGGACGACATCATCACAAACTCCAATGTAGTATTGTGGCTAAAAGCACTTTCTACCGACATTACTGCGTTAAGCCAGATTCCATCTTCATGGCTAACGTCTAAAGTGGTCTTTAAGCCCAAGGTGGATAAAATATCACATACAGTCCCAAAAGATTTAAGACCCATAAGCATGTCGTCGTTACTCTTAAAAACTTTAGGAAGAATGATAGGGTTATACCTGAGAACGTCAATTGATTCCAAATTATTATCACAATCGCAGCACGCATATTGTAAGGGAAGATCGACAGAAACTGCACTTCACTCTGTCATATCAACCATAGTAAATCCTTGCACAACAAGGAATATTCTATCGCTGCCTTCTTAGATATAGAAGGCGCTTTCAACTACATCGATCCCAAGGCAATAACTAATGTACTTATGTGCCTAGAGGTAGATGACCGTCTAGTGAAATTAATGAGCCAGCTGCTACTGAGCAGAACGGTGACTTTTTCACTGGGTATGTCTTCTATGTGTAGGCACGTGATTAGATGTACTCCACAGGGGGCGTGCTATCTCCTCTTCTGTGGAACGTAGCAGTCAACACGATGTTACGTCGCATAGAAGGAAATATCTGCAAAGTTGTTACCTATGCGGACGACGTGGTTATAATGTTGAAAGGAAAATTCCCACAAGCCCTTTGTGACCGCATGACAGCAAAACTCAAAGAGCTGTCACTCTGAACAATTGAAAGCGGGTTAAGCGTCAACCCAGCAAAAACGGAGCTTATATTCATTTCTAGACAGTTTAAGTTCCCTAATCTATCTCCTCCCAAATTAAACGATTCCGTCTTGTCCTTTAGCGACAGTGCAAGGTACTTGGGGCTTGTACTAAACAAGAAATTTAATTAGAATCTTAACATCGCAGACAGAGTGCAAAAGGCTAAAGCTGCACTCTTCGCCTGTAAGAGAACAATAGGAATTAAATGGGGTATTTCCCAACAAATGTCCCCATGGGCAGTCTTGGGATATGGGCACTCGTCTATTCTAAAAGAAGACACTCTGAGGAACTAAATATTCGGCAGTCGGCAAGGGAAAAATTTAGATCTCATGTACAAAGGCTGTGGTACAATACACCCCACTGTACAAACAGGCGCCAAATATGGCCACAAATCGACCCAAAACGCTTCGCGAGGCTCTGCGGACTCAACCGGCCGCAGTGTTCGGCAGTTGTCAGAGCGATCACCGGACACTGGCTTGTCGGAACACTTTTGAAGAATCTGAAAAGATGAGGAAGCGGTTGAGTCAGTAGACCACTTCTTCTGCTCCTGTGAGGCTCTCAACAGACGCAGGAATAAGTACTTGGGAAACTATTTCCTAGTAGCTTCCTAGCGGAGCTGGCATTTATATATCCGAGGAGGATTGCAAGCTACATTGCAGCAACGGGATGGGAATCCTTTTAGCGTATTCACCTCAGGAGAAGGGCTTAAAGAGAGATCCGCGGTTTCACAACGGGCCGGTTCAGGCCTAAGTGTGCTGGCTTTCAAAGGCAGCAGCCGCCCTTACCTACCTAAGGACTAAAACATTGTAAAACAAATAATTTCAACTGTTGCAAAGTTAAAGGTACTTGAAATATGTAGAATCTCAATTTGGGAGCGTTTTCTATACTAAATAGGCTTCAAAACGTATATGTATTCAAGCTGTAAAAATAAAATTTACTTTAATAAAATGTTATCCAAGGCAAATGTCCAAGTGCATGAAAAATCAAGCAGATTGTGCGTTAATCCTTTGGTAAGTGTTCTATCCCAATGAAACTGAGCTCTATTGTTGTCTGTCTGCATTGTTGATATTGCCTTGGTGTTGGCCAATTTGTGCTTAACAGCCAATAGAGAATCTACGAATTTATGCTCACAATAAGCAACAAAGTGGATTAAGCTTAGGCCCAGGGAATGACGGCGTATCAAATCATCAACACATCAACAGCAGCCAGCAGCCGGCAGACAGCAGCAGATACAGATACAAATACAGCTAAGACAGATACAAATACAGTTGCAGCTTCAATGTAGCAATGACAGCAAGCAGTTAGAATTGAAGAAATCGAGTCGGTTGGTGGTGGGGGTGGGGGGAGTAGTACTGAAGCACGAACCTTTCTACGTCCTATTGAATCAATAAAATTCAAATTAGTTTTGGGCAATCATTGTTAGTGTCTACTAACAAGGCCAAAATTTGTGCGTGGCTAAATTCCAGACAGGGAGCAACAAACACTTGACCGAAAGCTTCTTCAGCTTCTTTTCCGGCGCTATTTCTTTGTTGTTCAACCAGCCGTTTAATCATTTATCCATTTCGTTAGTTTATACATTGCTACTTCATATAGTGGGACCGAAAGGCACGAAAAGGATTCAGAATTTTCTGCTGGTTGGTAGGATGGTTGGTTACCATCCAAACTAAAAGTATTTTCTGGCTTAATCCACTTGAGCGTCTGCTAAATGGGATTGCCAGAGTAACGATACAAAAGTACGGGCAAGCCATTGGCACAACATTTCCCTCAGATTGTTATCTAGGCAAATCAAATCAGAATCAAGTAATTTGCCATGATTCTCAACGTTTTGACCGCAAGCTCAATTAAATTACCAAACACCAAAGAGATCTGGACGAGTGTGGTGTGGGTGTTGTTGTTGTTGGCTGGACCATAAAAACCAGCTATGTCCATCAGTGTTACTGTGTGTGTAAAATGCCATAAAAAATCAAATATAGACAAGCTAACGAAGATTTCATACCGTGCGTCGAATTTCTAATGCCCTTTTTACAAGATGAAAAACTAATAGGTATAAAAAAAAATGTTCCAATTGGGAAGCTCTTAGAAGGAATATGCAGAAGTACAATTTTTTTCGAGAAAAGAGGTACAGGGTATTAAACTGTCGGGCACTGTCTCGACTGTATTACATTTTTTATGTATATTTTTAGATGTCGAGTTTCATAGAAATGCGCTCTTTAAGGTGACGGACTCTACTAAAGAGTGTGCAAAATGGAAAAAACAAAAGCAAACTGGTGATATGGACTCGAACGCATTAGTGTTAGTTTTGGTCACAGTGAACAGCTCGCATGAAATGAAAAAAGCTGCAAAAATTCTGTGTCAAATCTTTGACTACAACTTCATCACCCAAATCAGCTCCAGACCAGAGTTCCATCTACGTCTTAAGCATTAGCTTTCGCACCAGCTTCAGTTCAATCGTTTGTTGATGCGTTCGGCTCAACTCGTTAGCACGGTTTGTTGCTTCGCTGGGGGTTGGATATGAGCAGGAGCATATGGTAGAGGGTCTGAGGAGCTACATACTATATATTTACTGCTCCCTTTTTGTGCGTCAGATTTGCATGGCAGTTGAGCTACGTCCAGCGCAAGTTTGTGGGTCACGGTTGATGTCTGTCGGGATGACTGACAAGTCGGTGGTGCTTGTGTGAACTGGGGAAAAGGATGTGGATGTGGCAGCGGTTAAGGCGTTAAGTGTCTTGGATTTATTATTAGATTTGTTTGAGCGCACAGGCTTATTCAGATATGTGTGTGTTTGTGTGCATGTGTGAAGGGTGTATAATGATTATGCGTGTGTGTAAAGATATATTGTGTGTTGTTGGTATTCTATACCCTGTAAAACTAGAATAATAAGATGGCGTACGTTAAAGTCGGGCGCAGACGACTTTGGGATACCCTGTACCACCACATTGCAATTTAGTCCGACACATTGCTTAAAACCTCCAGAAGATATTTTATTCGGCAAATTTGGTTACGATAAAAAAAAGAAATCAGTCGAATTTTGCACCAAACAATTTTTTTGACCGATCGGTCCTATGGTGACTATATGATATAGTCAACCGATTTTGATCAAATTTAGTACACTGATTGGGAACTATAAAAAACTCCCGACAGCCAAATTTGGTTCCGATATCTTCAAAACCAAACGAAACACAACGAATTTTGTAAAAAAAGCGTTTTTTTGACCGAATGTTCCTATGGGAGCTATATGATATAGCCAACCGATTTTGATCAAACTTGGTGCAGTGCTTGGGTACTCTTAAAAACTTCTTAATGCCAAATTTGCTAACAATATCTTTAAAAACAAACGAAACGCAACGAATTTTGTAGAAAAAACGATTTATCGACCGATTGGTCCTATGGGAGCTATATGATATAGTCAACCGTTTTTGATCAAATTTGTAACAGTGCTTGGGAACTCTAAAAAACTTCTTAACGCCAAATTTGGTTACAATATCTTCACAAACAAACGAAACACAACGAATTTTGCACAAAACACGTTTTTTTGACCGATTGGTCCTATGGGGACTATATGATATAGTCAACCGATTTTGATCAAATTTCCTACAGTGCTTGGGAAGTCTAAAAAACTTCTTATCGCCAAATTTGGTTACAATATCTTCACAAACAAACGAAACACAACGAATTTTGTACAAAAAACATTTTTTCGACCGATCGATCCTATGGGAGCTATATAATATAGTCAACTGATTTTGATCAAATTTGGTACAGTGCTGAGGGTCTCTCAAAAACTTCCGATTGCCAAATTTGATTATGATATCTTCATAAACAAACGAATTATCCATCTAAAACTTTTGCTTTTTTTCGAGGTCCTCTGAAACACCCCTATGGGAGCTATATAATGTAATCCCGATATCAAAAAAATAAAATAAACTTGTCTCCTATGGATTAATAAGGGATCTAATCTGAAAGTTTGGTTGCTCTAGCTCTTACCATCTCTGAGATCTAGGCGTTCATACGGACAGACGGACAGACAGACAGACGGACAGACGGACATGGGTATATCGACTTCTCGAGTCACACTGATCATACTTTAGGTAACTTTGGGGGGTCTCCGACGTCTCCTTCCGTACGTTACATACATTTTCGGCTTGCACAAACACAATATACCCTTTGTACCATACGGTACAGGGTATAATAAGTTTTTCTGCTATATATCCTGGATAGCGATTGAGTAAAGTCTGTCTTTCCATCCATATAACAATCTGACAAACAACTTAAGCTAACAACCTTAAATATAACAATTTTCGTCTTCCTAGTGAAAGACCAATAACACTAGTTTACACGAAAAATTAACCTTCTTCAAAAAGTGTTTTTTAGGGTAATTTTGAGTCGAGAAACACGAAAATGGCAACCTTTTATTTTTTGAATACAGATATTTTCGAAAAACATGTTTTTGGACACTTATTTCAGTTATTCGTCAATATCTCGTGATTATAATGCTAATATTTGGTAATATGAAATAATAATTCTTTAAAAATGGCATTACCTCATCTGTATAGAAATGTCTAACGATGATATTCATAATTCATGGCAACTACAGCTAATTAAATTATTTCTAAGTTAAAGAAAAATCTTTTTATATTAATCCTTCTTTGCCTATTTATAATTACTAGATGGTTTCATCAATAAACAAGCTAGAGAACACAAATAAAGTATGCTGACGCATTTGAGCTTTTTTTTACAAAACACCCCCATGATTATGCCTATAACTTGTAGTATTCGGGACAAGACGATTCAGGGTATCCCATTGCCGGTCGATGCCTCGACTGTATTTGAATTTTTTTCTAGATACATTTTTTTTGTTCTTATGGCTCAGCCAAAGTGGCAACACAAATCTCAACAAATATGCGTGGCAGCTTTGGCTTAACCCAAAGTAGGCTCACTCACTCACACTTTTTGTCGGTCTCTGTATCTGACTCTGTCTCTCTACACGCTTCTCTTTCACACGCTTTATCTGTCTCTTTTGCTTGCGCTAATGTGCGTTGTTATCGTAGTTTTTGTTGTTTTTTGTTGTTGCTGTTGTTGTTGTTGTGCCATTAAAAGGCTTTGTTATGGGATTTGTGTACGTGTTGAAATTTACAAACTTTTTTCGCACACACGCACACACACACACGAACACACATTTGCCAACACTTGCTGTAGTTGTTGGTGTTGTTGTTCCCTGCTGCCATATACATTCTGAGCTGTATAATAATCAATTTAGGTGAATTTGGGCAAACAGCTTAAAGCCATAAAACGTTTGGGGTTTCCTCAGCTCTTGCCAAAACCGATTATGAGCATCTTAACAGCAACAAATTTTGTGCTACGCTTTATGGCTGGCACTGCCGTTAACGGTGACGCTTACAGTTACGCTCACCGTTAGTGGGTGACTAACAGGACATACAACAGCTAGTCATTCTGTCTCTTTGTCTGTCTGTCTCTCTGCCTGCCTCTGCCTCTCTCACGCACTCATTCTGTAACTTGTGTGCACTTCAAGTGCTGTGTCTCAATATTTAATGACGTGTGTTGTTAAAGTTACTTTGTTACGGTACTACTATGTAGGTACTTGGTATATACTATACTTATACCTAGTACATATCCATGTTAAGGTGTTGGTATATTTTGTAAGCCTGCCTTGTAACTGAGAAATTAGACAACAAGTGTTGAATTTGGTGGTCGTGAGAAACATTGCTAATACCTATATGATCTCTAGTAAGAAGGTTGCAAAAAAAAAATTTAATTCTGAGATTTGGAATTTTATTATATAAAACATTTTGTGTGTTTACACCCTGTACCCAATTGGCTACAAAGGGTATACGAGACGTGTACAAGGTATTTAACAGGCAGAAGTAGGCAAAGACCAAATATTGTTTATACCAAGACTTTGGGCAGCAATTGAGCTACGCGACTGTATGAACACCTAGATTTTAGTGACCACAAGAGCTAGAGATACAAAGTTTTACCAATAGAAGCGTATAATCTTTCTTCAAAACAAATTCGTGGAATAATTTTAATATCTGGCCCCCTGTTTCATAAGGAGAATTTCGCGGTTTTGATCTGCATATGCTCTTTACAAATTTAATCTGAAATTGGACAGAGCATTGCGGTCGATTTGTATACCAAAAATTAGCTAAATCGGAAAAATACCACAAAAGTTGTCGTCAATAAAGTATAAGCCAGAGTCAGAAAATTTAGCAAGTTGCCTAATGTGGCCTTCATAGTAAAAAATTCACGTGCAGTACAAGCACGCGTTAGAAGTAAAACTTTTTTCGCCCAACTTATTTTTCTACGCTGTTTTTTTTTTTTAGTTTAGCCGTCTTAACATTACTTTGGAGTTCAAACGATGTCTTAACAATCAATTATGTACTATAATAATAATGAAAGTGAAGGAATTCTCGTTCCAGAGAGATATCTGATATATGTTATGTCAATTTTGGTTAAATGTAAAGCAAAAAAATAGAACACGTCAAATTATAATTTCTATGCATATTTTATTTTTTCTGATGTAGCATTTTCACAGTTGTATATCAAAGGTGTTGGATTAACTAATATTTTTTAGTTAATTGTTTTTATATAAACGAAATGAAACGAACGTTTTTCGGCGTTCTCAACAAGAGCCGAAGTCATGACCACCAACACAACGTCAGCGTCGATTCATCAATGTGAAAGAGAAAATCGAAACAAACGCACCAAGACCACGGCATTGCCGTGAGAGTAACAAAAAGTGAGAGAGAGAGAGAGAGAAGCAAGTAAAAATATGAGCTGGCACACAAGCTAATGGCAAACACTGGCACTTGTATGTATGTATGTCGTTTTGTTGTATTCACGCAATGCATACAAAAACAATTCTTTCGTTTACACACATACACATGTGCTGCGTGCTTTAGCTGACCAGCCGCGGCCGCTTTACTTCCCTCTCTATACCATGACCACGGTTCGCTCTCTCAACAAGAGACGAAGTCATGACTCATGACCACCAACAAACGTCAGCGTCGCAATGCGAAAGAGAAAATCAAAAGCAGCTAACGTTTTTTTCGTTTTACAAAATTTCAAAGTTACTCCCATAGAAATTCACATTCATTCATTCAAAAATGCACAACGCCGCCAAAAAAGTTTTACTTTAAAAATACATATATTATATATACAGGTATTAATTGTTTACTAATTATTTTGGTTGCCTTTTGAGGAAGAATCTAGAAACTTTATGCAAACCATAAAGTAATCTTTTATAACACAATTAAAAAAAAAGTGGTATTGATATGATTCGACAAACTTCATCAGCTCAGGAAATATGCGCATTAGGCATCTAGGTACTCATACATACGGACGGACGGACAGACGGACGGACGTACACGCAGACGGACATGGCTTATTCGCTACCCGAGGGTATGTTAAGCATTTTGGTATAAAGGACTTGGGGTCTGCCACGCCTCCTTCTGTACGTTACATAAATTGCACTACTCTATATAAATGGTCCATATTAATGTCTGTCGCGGACGCCTACAAAACTTTTGATTGGCGAATTTGATAACATATTTATTTACAAATAAATTATGGCGTAAAAACTTTTTTCAACCGGTCCTATAGAAACAATATAATAAAGGAATCCGATTTTTTTAAAAATTGTATAATATGGGAACTTTAAAAATGTTGCACACACTTCCGACTTCCACACAAATTTTGTTCCTTCAAACTACAGAATATAGCACCGTCAAAATTAGAAAAATATAGGGCATATTATAGTCTGGTATGCCACTACTTTAACCGGTCCATAAATGGAAGTCTTTAATCCAATCTGTTTATAGCATAGTGCTTATCATAACCTAGAGATTAAGCCACATAGAACTCCGACACAACAAAAGCGCGAGACATAAAAGTTTAAAAGTTAATAGATGATTCCTTTTCAAGTGAAATCTGTCCTGGCTTCACACCCCTCTTACCATTTGTAAGAATTGATATACACGATCTTAAGTCACCAATGCACATAGCCCCATTTAGCCATATTTCTCAGCATGTACACTTAAAAGTTATATTTCATATAAGGCCAAATATTAAAATATGGCAAGACACAATTTGCCACTGTCGGGCACTGGCTTGATTTAAATTTTTATTGCTTCAATTGAACATGGACGAAGGTCATATGATATTTTATATATAAGGTAACGTTAAAGAATCTATGCATATATTTATGCTGATTATTAAATTTAGACGATTCCAAGTGTCGATGCCTTAGCAAATATTTCAACAATAAACCAAACATTATGATGCTATGTTAGCCCAACAGCGCAGTGACGTCATAAGGATCTGGCGACTTGGTGTAATGGTTGTTCTACTAAAAAAAAAAAAAAAATACATACTTTTAAGGCCGCCAATTTCCATCAAGTGGCCAGGCAACGTAATTTTAATCCAAATACTACTAATGTTGGCTATAATAGCTAAACAATAAACATTTTAAAATTAGCTCAATTTAAAGAGCATTTCTCAAATTACTTTGGCCAACATTAAACGTATCAAAATAACATTTATCCCATCCTTTTTTTGGCCAAACCCAAATCGATGCTGAAAGTCAAATACAATCCGAGTTGCGCCGAGTTGAATTTCGTTGGAGCAACCCTGAGCGGACAATAGTCTACGGCTAAGAGCAACAAAATCCAGATCCAAACAGACCAGTGAGCAGAGCAACAAGAAAGGAGGCAAGAAGAAAAACTTAACGACAGCTTAATCCTTTTAAAACTGTGACCACATAAAAGTTAAAGCAGTAGACACAACAAAAACCGCAAAACAGAAATCTACGTTGGCGGAAACTGATGGGTTTGTTTATCCGCTTCCATCCCCCTCCTTCCACCAACCTTTTTCTTTTCTGGATTAGATTTGCCATGGCATGGAAGCAACAAACAATAAGGTGCTTGAGAATGACGTTGCTTTCCATTCGGTTTTGGCTTCAACCCAACTTCGTCTCCAGTTTGTGGCTCTGCTTAGATTTCAAGCACCAGCCTAACACAATAACCAAGAAGTAACAACAACAACAACAACAAAATCAGCCACACAAAGTCAAAGTGTAATAACAATAAAAATAAAACGATGCTTAAAACACAAGAAAGAAGGGAGAAGGAATAGAGAAGTGCATAAGGAAAGAGGTGCTGGGGTAAAATTGAAGACATGCATCAAAAGCCATTTTGTCATTACAAATCTTTAATATGCCTTAGTCTAAATGCCGTTTTAAGCCCTTAAGATGGAACCAAGCACTTTTCATACGTAACAGGGACCATTAGTTCGTCTTAATGTACGTTAGATGAAGAATATTGAGTATTTTCTAACCTACGAAATAGATACTAAGCCAATTTTTATTTGCAAATTTCAATTAGTCGAGGTGTCTATTTTATTGTGTTCTTGGGAGGTAGTAACTTACCCACTGATAAGAAAACTTTGCTGCAGATAGCAGGGGGATGCTCTAGAAATGAATACATGATGATTCATGGGTCTTCCTCACATTTGAATTATCATGGACACCAACTTAAGAGTACCTTAAGTTTATTCATATGTAACATAGTTCTCAGACTTGATTAGAGCTAGAGCAGACAAAATTTCAGATTGGATCCCTTATTATTTAACGGAAACAAGCTTAATTTATTTTTTCCATATCGTGGTTATATTATACAGCTATCATGGTGGTATTTCAGAGGACTCACTGTTTTGTTGAGTCAGTAAAAAACAAGTTTTTGGCTTAACCACTTGGAGTTTCTTTTGCAAAATTATTTGTGCTGCCACATTTTGTGGCAATCTTTTGAAAAGGCAGCGTTTACAATAAGGGTCAAAATAATATGAAATTAGAAACTCTTAAGTGATTTTCATTGAGAATCATTGAAAACTTTATTAGCATGCGCTGCACATAATTTTAGTTGCATAGTTTTTGGTAATTTTTTTTTTTTTTTTTGTATTTTCAACAAACACAAATACATACGCACACACACAAGCAAACCTTAGAAAGCATTAATAATTTATTTGCATACTTACAAGCTAGGCCATCCAGCTAGCATCAGCATAATTTTCAATGTATGCCAAGCGACCTTTAACTTATAACCATACAACAGCCCCCATCAAGTGGGCCTGCCAACTTGGGGCCAAAATTCCAAGCAGCTGCCATGCCAAACACAAAAACGAATTTATTTCAAGTCCAAGATTGACCATGCGGGAGACCGACCAAGAGACAGGCCGAACGCTAGACCTACTGACCAACAGCTGATAAGTACGCTTAATATTTGGGCAAGCACAGCTGGTCATTAACTAGAGCACCGACTGGGTCCGTATAAATTGTGGAGAAAACATAAAATAATTAAGCAAAGCTTTTTTGGCTCCCGGTCGCTTGCAGCGGCTCAAGGTACCGGACTCAGGGCTCTCTCGACTGCTCGGCACTCGACCGTAAGTTGACTTGAATTTATCAGAGTTATTTACCTTTGAACATAATCTGCGTGCCTTGTCAACGCAGCCCGACATTTTATAAGAAACTCAAACAAAAGCGAACCAAGAACAAAAAAGCAGCAGAAACAAAACAATATAGATAGATAGACAGAGCGAGGCAAAACCCGAAAAAAAAGATAGAATAATAAAGAACAGTCTGAAAAATCAACACAATGTGTAGGCAAAAAAGTCAAAGGTAACGAGCAGGACCTGAGTGGAGCATCGGTGTCTCTCTCTCTCTCTCTTTTCCCAACTTGACCTCAAACTAGGCATGAAGCTGCTGCACGTGAAAACCAAGTACTAGGAGTATTTTTAAAAGAATGCTGCGAACCCAAAGACAAAGCAAGCAAATGCAATAAACTTGCTATTATATATACATATATCTGTGTGTGTGTTTGTGTATGTGTGTGCCTGCGGAGTAACTCCAAAAAAAAAATATAACATACTTTGCTGTTTCGGTTTTTGAGCTGTGGCATGAGTCTGGGTTCCAGTTCCCCCGGTCAGTCGGAGCGAAAAGGGTTAAGCCGTTGTGCGCATAAAAATGTGCAAGCGCCGGACTAAATGACGGGATGACTGGACGTTACTCGGTGATAAAAAATAATAAAATTTAAAATGTAAAGGCCATTTTAGTCCTGTATCTGTGTGCGTTGGGTCCAAAAACGTGTGTGATTGCTTCCGACCATATTGTGACGATGCTCGTTTTGTGGCATGTTTTGGGCTGACTGAATTTTACCTTTTTTTTCCTAACCACGCCTGATCGAGCGATTTATTTTTTTTGAGCAGCGTTTAATGCTAGGTCAGTGGAGTTTTTTTTATATGCTGGCATATGGATGACAGTTCAGGAAAGCCTTTTGGGGTGGGGAGGGGGGAGTCAGATAATTTTATGAGGAATTCCGGGGGCCGAAAGTTTTACTCAAAAGGTATATTTGCGCTAAACGTATCCACTTTATTTCCAAAGGCAGCTTAAGAAATTAAGTTACGAAAAAAGCTGAATTACGTTTCGTTAACCAAGCGTGCATATCACTCTATGCAACTTTAACGTATACTTAATTTTTGAAATAGATTTACGTTTTAAGCGTAGGAAATTCGTATATTTTTGATAATACCACAAACTTAATCTCTGCACTCAATAATATGTTACATACTTTTTTCTGTTCGACTAGGGAGACAGCCTATCTCCCGTCGAAATGTGACGTCATACAGCCTGTAAGCTTACGCAGAATTAAACTTTTTCACTTATGTGAGCCTAATATACAAAAAAAACTTGACTTTTCGTACTTAACAAGCATACCATACATACACTGGCACAGTTGTATTAGACTACATTGCATAACAGATATGGAGCCTTTTTATGCCTACTACCCAAGTGGTTTTAATTATTGGCCACATAACTGTGCCAAAATACTTGCTCTAGTGCTCCCAATGCAACGTCTTAGAATTTTCATAATAGTTATTTTCAAAACTCTGGCATTTATATGAGCAACTGCATCACATAGTTGCCCCATAAATCTTAAGCTATTGCAGTTAGTATGTGCGTAGGTGTTTGTGTGTATTGTATCTCTTAGTCATCGCAAGCTGCAAACAACTTCAACTTTTGCCTTATATCATCATATTTTATAATATCTTATGAGTACGTCTATACTATATGGCATCATGACCTTTTGTCATGTGCATGATTTAGGCACGTAGGCGTGCTCAAGCGAGCAGCTCGCACACATACAGATACGGAAACACACAGATACACACACGCACACTTGCAGGGACACTTTAACCTTTACATGGCCGCAGGCAATTTGCTGCCGGCTGCAGCTGCTGCTGTGCTCATTTTAGTGTTTTCTTTTATGATGTTGTTTTTGTAATTTTAACCCATTGCCTTGTTTTATTACCGGCGCTACGTGTATGCGTGTGTGTGTATGTATGTGTGAATTATAAACTATTGTTTATACAAACCGGAAGTCCTTGCCAGTGACTGCTGCTATATGCTTCATTAAATTATGCTTTATTAGCCTTTCGGGACTTGAATATGAAGTAGACGCAGCAGTCGCAACAGCACCAGCAGCAGCAGCGCAGTTGACGTCAACGTCGACGGCATTAAATTCATATGGCCGCCATATGCTTCAATAAGCAGAAGCTTTCTGCCTTTTACTTTCTTTGCCTTTTCCGTATGGAGGGAGTCCTGCCTTTTGAGAAATTTATGTTTTTGTCAAGTGATAAAAATTTTTAGCTTACATGCACAGAAGTTGTCCATTAACTTGGGAACAGCCAACAGTATGGGTTCCAACCAACGTGGTGCGGCTGCTAGCCACATCATATGCGGGCTCATAAATTAAAAATTCAATTTTTACGAAATGTGCCTTCGATAGTGAGGCAAAGTAAACCTATTTTACCTGGTTTTTGTTGCTGTTTAGGATTTGCTTTGAGTTTTTGCTCGTGTGAGCAAAAATACAAAATGTTGTTTGGTCCGAAACGCTTGTTTGTGTAGGTCCCAATGCCTGGGAAATATGTACGTACGCTCCAACAGGAACACCAACTACATACATACATATGTAAATAAATATGTTACATATATGTGTACACACATACATAAAAGACCCAGCCGAACTAAGCTGCTGTTTCTGTTCCTGTTTCTCGTAATTGGCGCTAGTGAAATGCAAATTGATCATTTTTCAGCTGGCTTACTAATTAGTCAAAGTGGCTCTGCCTGTATTGTATGGTATGGTATGCAAGGACCAAGGACAAAGGAGAAAGGACGAAGGACCCAAGGGTTAAACAAACAGCCCGAAAGGACAACAGCAACGCATACAAAATATGTTCAGCTGATTAGAACAGAGAGGAGCATCCAAGCCAAGCCAAGTTGACTAGATAAACACGCCTGAAAAGGATAAGAGTGGTAAGGGTTTTGCTCAGGTTGCTACTACTACGGGTCCCCCATAAAATAATTCACTTAATTTGCATTTATGCAAGGCATCAAAAGATTCTCGTTGAGGATGCCCACACATAAGGCTGGAAAAGCCTTTCAGCTAATTTTCCTAAGTGGCAAACAACCAAGCCGAGATCAAGGTAACACTTGCAACTAAACCAATTACCTTGAAATATCCTTTCTTTTCTTTTTTTTGCATTTTTATTAGGGTTTTTTTGTTGCATAGTGACAGCGATTGATGTTGATTGATTCTGGGCTGAGGCTGCACTTGTGGCACCTTAAGGCTACAAAGCAACAAGAGCTACAACAACAACACTTTCTGCTGACTGTGATATATACCAGCGAAAGTGGCAGCCAACACCGTTCCCCAACACTGGCTATAACCCCCTTCTGAACACTTGTCTGCCAATGTTGCTTGCCTTTTTAATTAAGCTGCTAGCATTTGGCTGACTGATAAACTGACAAAGGGACAAACTGACAACGACCTTGCCAGCTTATTGAACAATCAAATAGCTAAGGGGCACTAAAAAAAAAAGAACATCATGCACCGTTTTCCCCTAATGTATTCAATGTCAATTGCACACAAACACTGTGGCAACTACAACGACAACGACATCATCAAGAGACACGCCAACTTATCAAGATCAAGTCCAAAAGACACAAGAGTTTCAACATTTTAAAATTCTAATAAAAACTATGGCTTATATTAATTAAGGACACTGCAGACTCTGAACTCACCTGAGTGTTAAATTTGAGAGGAAATCTCTTAACATATAATTGCTAAATGTAACGCTCCAGCAGGTCCTCCCGAACCATCCATTAATAATTATGTTTGATTCGTGAAGTGGTATGGCCGAGAAGCGCCAGGACCATATCTTTATTTTTTAAATATCTGTGAGAAATTGGAAATTACACAAGTTTACAGCAAAATGTATCCTCAACATGTTTTACTCGTTTCCGTAGTAAAATGCCACGCTAAATTCGAAAATGAAGTCCAAAAACTTTTTCATTGAACAGATTTTGAGATATTTCGAAAAAAACACTTTTCGTTATTAAAAAAATGTAATACAGTCGAGGCGGTGCCCGACAGTGTAATACCCTGTACCTTTTTTCTCGGAAAAAGTGTTTTCCAGCACATTCTAAGAACTTTCCAATTGGATTTTTTTTGTTGGTGCAAAATGTTCCGCTAATTTTAACCGATTTTGATGAAAATCGAAATCTACGTCAAAAAAGTTATTTAAAGTATATGAGGTAAGTTTCAAGGGGCCACATTGATAAAACTTGGATGTGGATTTGTTCGTTAGAGCCACATGAATCAGCTTACCAAAATTGGTGGTTCTAGGTCATTTGTTACTATTATTACGTAGAGTCAAATATTGACGCATAAGCATTTTGGTCCTTTATACTTGGGGTCTGCCACGCCTCCTTTTGTCCGTTACATACATTGCACAAATCTAGTATACCCTTTGTACCTATAGGTACAGGGTATAAAAAAAGTGTGTCTACTTAAAAGCAAATATATCTGGATGTACTGAACTAGTTTTGATTATTTGTTACCAAACTTTATCGATTATACTTGGAACATTATCTTGTCAAATTTACGGTTTGGTCGTTATTTATCTATTCAACGAAATTTTTCGTAATTTTCAGCAAATTTTTGAAAAAATTCTGTTTCGAACGTACATATATTTAAAAATTTTAAAAAATTTGTTCACACAGTTTTATTTATGGCTCGTAAAGTTTTATTGATTACGAAGAAAATGAGTGGTTGTTTATCAAAATCGGAGTTAAAATATGGAATAAACGGGAATTTTTGTAGAAAGTACAAAAATTCAATTTTTCTCAAAACCTAAAGTTTCAGATGGATAATTCGTTTGTTTATAAAGATATCGAAACCAAATTTGGTATTCGAACGTTTTTTAGAGTTCTCAAGCACTGAACCGAATGTGATCGAAATCGGTTGACATTTTCATATAGCACCCATAGCACCGATCGGCCGAAATAAAGTGTTTATTTGAATGGAGTTTTTTTCAAAACTTTGCTAAAAATTACGAAATATTTCAAATGAATGCATAAATAGTGTCCAAGTCGTAAATTTGACAAAAATATGTTCCAAAAAAAATTGTCAAAATTAGTTTGGTAGAGCCAAAGATATTTACTATTAAGTAAAGACACTTTTTTTTTAAATTTCGAAAAATGGTTTTTTCGAAATATCTCGAAATCTGTTCCATGAAAAAATTTTTGGACGTCATTTTCGGATTTAGCGCGTCATTTTATTACGGCAACGACTAAAACATGTTGAAGATACCAAAAATTTTTCAAATTTGTAAACAAGTGTTATCGAGGTAAATCGATTGCGAGAGATTGATTCGATGAAGCATGAGGCTGCCTGCATATTGGAAAGTCCATCTCTGGTGTGTAGTATTTTGACGCAGCTTAGTAGTGCCACATAAATTATCATTAGTCATTTTCACAATAGTTTTTGGCCCAAGCTCAGATTAAATGTTTTATCGCATAATTTAAAAAAGTTTTTCTAAGGTGGGACTACGGATAAACAAAAATTTTGTACAATAATACCTTAAATCGGATGAAACTTCAAATCCCTTTTTCTTTTTACGAACATCACCTCCAATCTATTGCAAAAATCGTTCCCTATTTACCACCAAATTTATACTCTATGCGGAATAGTGAAAATACTTTTTATTGAAGAAAATCAAAAAGTTTAAAAATCTCAAGTCGACTCGAAAGTCAATTTTTAACTTTTCAGCTTTAATGGCTTCCTTATAGTTTGCCCTGAGAACTGATGAGACTGCTGCATCTGAGGTCAATTTAAGCGGTGACTTTGTTGGAACAGGATATTTAAGAATCGCGCAAGTACCTCGCAAATAAAAGTCAGGATGTCCCGAAAACATAATGATAAGGAAGGTTGTTGTAGAGCAAAGCGTGCGGGAGGTGAAGCTCCATAGCTCGAGTTCCGAAAGAAACGTAAGAAAAATTATTTATAATAATTTCAGATTGAACACACTTAAGAGAACTTGAAAGATGCATTGCGTCCTAATTTCGTTAATTATTATGATTTTTCTAATTGGCTTATTTTATTTGCAGTATATAAGCGTATAAAATTGCAAGGTTTATTTTGTAGCTGTATGTTTTGTAGAAAATTAAGTCATGTTTACGTTATTCCTACTTGAAGATACTTTTTTGTGTGCGGCTTTTTAATAATAGTTTTCTAAAAGCCATCAACATCAGCTCTGTAAAAGTCTAATTGGTAGTTATCATAAATAGCGACTACAGAGAATTTGGCTTAAATGGTCATATTCAAATATAGCTAGCTTAATTTCAATACAGTGATTGCATCAGCCAATCAATCAATCAATCTGGCAATCAATCGATGAGTTATTTCAACAGCCCTTCAATATGCTTTTAATGACTGCAGCTGCTGTCAACAGTGAATGGCAAACGAAAAACAAAATGGCGTAAAACAGACAGAAAAAACGAACAACATTTGATTTCAGGAAGTTCTATTACCAATAATTGAAACTTAAGATGAGCCATTAGCCACATACACACACACACATGTGTAGCTCTGTTATGAAGTTCATGGAGCCCTCTGCGGGATTTCGGAGTCATATGAACTCAACCTACCTCAACTAATTCAAGCGTGGCTAGTTGCGGATAGGTATAAAATAAAATAATCGCGGGATAAGAATACTTGGTAAAGCAGAGTAGTCTCAGATACTAATCTTCGCTTAATCCCTCTCTGAAATTTGTGGCAAGTGAAAAGTTTTGGAAGGACGGATATATATCAGTGTCACTTTCTTTTTGCCTGCTGACCATATTGACGGCAATTTTGAGGAGTCTCCGGCGTCTACTTTTGTATATTCACAAACTTAATCTACTCTCTGGGTGAAAACCGATGCGGGTCTAAATCTTTTGTCTGATAGGGAAAAGCAGCCAAAGGCAGAGGAACCAAAATTATCATGTATACACATATATATCATTTATATGCATGGCAGGCATATGGAAGTCATTTTTATTTTATACACTACACACAGCTACAGTTATAGCATCTCCTGCTTTAAAGCACAGAAACTCACACACATTTTGATACTTATTGAATGTGTGTGTGTGTGTGTGTGTGGGTGTTTGACTCCTGGGCCACTTTGAGTTACGACCACTGCGTCGAAAAACCGCCATGTTGGTCCGGCTTCATATAATCCACATGTACGCATACTTTCACACACTCAAACAAATGCAGGCCCTAGTGCTCTCCTTCGTAATGGTGTCCTTGTTCATGGCCATGGTCATTTTGTGCTTTTGTGACGAAATAGATTTAACGCGGCCATAAACATTCATAAAACATTTGTTTGCCGTAACTCACATAATCTTGTGCGATTTTTTTGTTATGTTTTATTAAATAATGAATTTAATTTGATTTGGCCATGTTTGATAAACATTGCGCTTAAGCGGCTTCCAACTGATAGATTCTCGCAAATGTATTCATGCAACACATGTGGGGCTTATATTAAAGCTCCCGGAGATACTTTTTTTGCCACGGGTTAACACAAAAACGCTTTAGCTCGGTTAAATAAGTGCACGAATTAGAAGGACTGTATACAACAATTTTTGGGAATAGTTGTTGTATGCATAAAAAGCTTAAAAGTAAATAAAAGCTTTAAAAAAATAACATTCTTATTTCGAACTAAGCAGCACCTTCCCAATTGTCATCATAATTCTGCAGTGTATTTAATTCTCTCAGTTAGTATGATCCAACAATAAGTCTTTAATTGCATTAGGTCCCACTTTGGCTGCTCAAACCATACTCCTAGATCTGACTCGCTGCCATCTTTATTGTAGTTTTGATATTCTAATATTTTGCGTTCGTCTTCTTTAATTTCTAATATCCCTTTAGTCTAATATCATTGAGTCTTATCTCATGCCTATTCAATCTATATACTTGACTATCGCTATTCAGTTTCTTATACACAAACTAAAAATAAAACTATTAGAGAAATAAATGTTAAAACTTAAATGACAATTTTGTTTCAATCGAAAAAATTTTCGTGGTTCCAAACTGGCCATTACAATGATGAAAAACATATACTAAATCATTTCGACAACCAAAACAAATATAGTATATGTACTTATACTATATATATATTTTTTTTTTAAAGCACTAAAGGAATTCAAGTTTTAGGGAACTTAAATTGTCTTTTTAATTTATAGTGACATAATAAGTGTAGCTCAACAAATTGTGACCAAACTATTATTATTATTATTATTAAGTCCTGCTCGACGTCGCGACGCGTCGGTGATTTCGAGCTGCCTCTATACTGGGCACAGGCTATCTGTAAGTAGTTTCCATTGTCGTCTATTCGCCGCGAATTTACGAAGCTCGCTAACGTTTCTGATATTTCTGATCCTGTTTCTTTCCGTAGCAAGCTGTCTATTAATTTCATTTAAAGTTGAGCGGCTCCATGTTGTCTTTGCGCGACCTCTTCATCTGCTTTCTTGAGAGTTGTACCTTAATGCCATGTTAGCAATATCATCTTGAGGTTTACGCAGCGTGTGACCAATCCATCCGAATTTGCGTCTTCGAATTTCAATGTTGATATCTGGGATATTTGTCCTAATTCGTAGCTCGTCATTGGATAAGCGCGTATCAATGTTGAAAAAACAAAGGAAATAATGTAACATCTTCGCAGAACTCTAAAAATCTTCTGGCCTATATATATATATATGTATATATATATGTATATATATGTATTCGTAGACTACTGTAGAGCTTAGTTTTGCATTTACGAGTAGTCGCCCCTAGGAGGAGCATAGGGCGGAGGATTCATATGCCAGATCGGTAAGTTTTTCTTGCATGTCATGCACCTGTGAGATATTTCGCACTTGTCGTCTGCGTAGTTCAGCGACTCAAGTCTGGATGAAGGAATAAGAGGGTTCCAGGCGATTCCTCTTGGTTTATCATTTGTTGCGCGTCTTGCTACTGCATCAATGACTATGAGGAAAATAAGCTGCGAGAGGAGATACCCTTGTCTCACGCCAGATGTGGCAGAAAATGCCTCCGACGCCTTCCCGTTATGTATAACCGAGCATTTAAAACTCACGTAGGCTTTCCGAATAAGAGTGATTATTTTATTTGGTACCCCAACATTTGCCAGCTCAGCCCAGATACATTCGAAAGCCTTTTCATAATATATGAAGAGCAGGCACAGCGCTGATCGCATATCAGCTGATTGCTCGATGATTATTGGGAGTGTGTTCATTTGGTCCGTGCAAGATCTGTCTGGTCGAAAACCGGCTTGCTGCTTCCGCAGCTTTCCATCGATGTGTTGCAGCATGACCAAAATAGGAAATTTAAAAAAAAAAGAAAAACTAAAAAAAAAATTACAAATCTTTAATATAAATTATAATACTTTATTTGTTGTTTCTAAGAAAACATTTTTTCCGGAAAGAAGTATTTGCGGATGGTTTGATTTCTTATGAAAGGGTTTACGGTGGTAAGTGGGATATAGCTTTTAAAATTACCACGATTTTGATCTTAAGCTCGCATGCGATAACATTTATTTTTTATAATATGCTTGTACTATATGATACGTGTAAACAACTTAAAGTATTCATTCGAAGATACACAAATTTATCTTAAAGTTTTGGTTAAATTTGGTCAGTATACTATGTACTTGCTTAAGATCAAGGAGAGTCAGATCAAGCGGGGGTCTACAGGGTGTAATAATTATCAAAGGATGCTTAATATTTTTTTAGTCTGCGCTCGACAGCAGAATGACCCGCTGTCATTATTCTCAAAAACTATATAAATAAGAGATTACGTATTACAATGGACCACATGGTCTGTGGGTGATTTCGGAAATGACCGAGCAGCCTAAATACACTTACCTAACCTAAGAGATTAGAAAATGCAATATCAAGGAAATTTATTTGCTGGTAGAACATTAGGATAGCTACAGAAATGATATGGCAAGGGGTCATTTTTGAAAGTTTCTAAGCAATCTTGAATTAATTCACCAAATATTTCTTGAAATAAGTAATAAATTATGTCCCCAAAGATGGACATAAAATTTTATAGTATAAGCAAATTCCCAATGCCACAAATCTATAAAACCGTTGACCTTATTCGAACAGAGTACACACAATTTTTCTGAAAACATGGTAATAATAATTCTTATTATTTAGTGTAGAACGAACATACACTATTGGCTTCATGAATATAAATAAAAATTAAGCTGCTTACAGAAATATGTAAAAACCTTTTAAAAGCATTTTAAACTAAACTAAAAACAAAAAAAAAAAATAAAAAAACGAAAAACGAAAAGAAATCCACTTTAAAGTTTGAAACCCAAAACCAAAGCAAAGAAGCTGCAAAGAGTTACTGCTGTCTCTACTCGAACTTTTATTTTTTTATATCTTTTTTATTTTTACACATGGCAGATGATTCCAACTTAATTGTGTTGGATGTAACTAATACTGACAGATGTTCTTTTTTTTCCTACATTTTGCATGCTGGATTCTAAAGTGTTTCAAATGGACTTTCTTTTCTGCTGTCCAAGTTGCTTGATGCAGTCAATAAAAGAGCACATCATTAAGTGGCCAAAGGCTACTGCTCGCACTCAAGCATAGCTCCCAGATCCCAGAGCCCATCCTACAAAGAGTTTGCATTTAAATTTTCGCATGTGCTGCGCTTGGCAAAAATGCAGCCAAAGGCTGAAGAATTAGAGAAAGACTTGTGCATGGGGTGCACTGCAGCAAGGAGTAAGTAGCAGCAACAGCAAATGCCAAAAATAATGGCTTGCCAGCAGAAGAAAAATTGCAAACGAAAAGTTTTTAACTACGTGCAAAGAGGCGTGGTTAGGGGCGGCAGGGACTGGGACTGAGAACTGCAAATAAGTTGAATACTTGGTTGAGAAGGGTTAACAGGCTCCAGGCGGGCATAGGGTGTGTGAAGTAAGCAAGGAGTTTGGTAATTTGGTGCTGAATTTAAGGAATGCGCCGCCATTGCTGTGGCCCAGTTAAACTTTCACACACAAACTGACAAAACTTGCCAAAAAGCCAAATGTTCAACAAGAAAGAAGCAGAAGTAAAAAATAAAAATAAAAATAAAATTTTAAGGGATTCAAACGATGCGTTTTGGCGCATTTTAGTTGCCCCAGAGACAACTCGAGTTCTGGTGTCTCCGGTTTCGGGAACAACACACACACACACATATGTACATATATACGTAGTGTGCGGATGTTGTAATTATAGTTGCACCATGGGAATAGAATAGGAAATTTGTGCTCTACTCGCGAGTATAACAATTTCAACTCACCACCCTACAACTGCCCCCTCGAAATACTCAACTGTTCCTTAAATTGCATGTGATAGAGTCACTAGTGACTCGCCCACAATTCGTTGTCACCGTAAATTGCAATGTGCTGCCGTCTTCTGACAAATTGTGCAATATTTGAAAATAGTTGCAGTGCCGCATGCCTCAAGACCCACTCCAACCTATTCGAAAAATACAAAAAATACTTGAAAAAAAACCAACGCATGGAAGATTAAGTATACGTAAAAATGGGTAAAGTTGTGGCAAGAGGGTTCTACTTTTACCAATGCTCCAAACTTAAGGCATGTTGACAATTTGCCTTGTTTTATGCGTCCATGACAAAGTGATTGCTGTGTGAATGAGTGTGAACGGGGCGTAGGAGGGTGAGTTGGTTTTGGGTCTTGGGCTGTGGTTGGGGTTGGGTTTGGGGCTGGGGCTGGGGCGATATTGCCGCGTAGTGCGGTTTGTGTGCTCATGTTGAAAGGATTGCTGGAATTTGATTATGCAACAATAAATCCTTTGGTCCATTTGCCAAAAGCTATGTGCGAACTTTTATGCAGTAGCAGTTGAGTACATACACGTATATAAGTACATATACATATTTAACATATTTAGTACATACCATAGTACATATGTGCTTTGCTGAAAACTTTGTGTGTCTTTGGCATTTTGGCTCACGTGAAATTAGCATGTGAAAATATTTGTTAAAGATTTGCACAAAATTATGCGCAGTGTTTGCGCAATGGCCACGCCCAAAAAAATGGCTCTATATAGAGCTATACATATATACATATATGCCGCCCAAAGTGCAGCCATAGATAGTTTTGTGCGTACACACACACACACACACACACACCATACACACCATTTTAATTTACATTTTCGCCAAGTTTGCACTCATATATATGTGTTCCCGTATGTATGTAGGTATGTTGGCCAAAAACTTTGCTGCCGAAATATTTGGCAAAAATTATGCCAGAAATAATATTTAACATAAACTAAAGCGCTTCAAAATTTTCAAATTTCAAACTTGTTTGCGGCGAGTTTTTCGGTTTTTAACTTGTCTGCTGCTTGATAAGCCATTTACATAAGCTTATGTGCATCCAACTGAGTATGTACTAGTACATAGTTTAAGACAACTTTTACTCTGCTAAATGCAAAATTTCGATTAAAATAAATTTATGCATCCACGGAAATATCCATTAAGTTTTTTTTTTTTAACTCTATCTTTTCCAAATAATTATACCTAATTGCAAGAAATAGGATAAACCTTATTTATAGTGTACTAAAACCAGTTGCTAACTTAAGGCTGCGAAATGACGTCACCTGAAATGGTCGCCATTGTAGAAATTAGCATGCTTTGAATATTAATTTTGATATTTTCAGACAGTTTTTGAAAACAACAGTAAATATCGGGATCGAGACTCGAGATATTCAAGGTAAAAGGTCATAAATATAGTTTGTTTTTGCAAAAGAACACGTGCTTCTAAATTTCTTAGAATGCTCTAAAAAATGTTAGCGCGTGAAATTCTCTTCCAAAGTGATACACATTACCTGATACAAATGGCCCTTTACGAGATATAGTCTTCAGAGTGCAACGCCTAACGACGCATTTCTGCGCCAAAGCACTGACCACTTTCCATGCTGTATCTCAAGAATGGTTATCTTCAGAAAAATATGTCGTATATCAATTTTGTACAGAATTTTGAAGCATACAACTTTTTTGAGCGGTCTATAATGTCTTACCAAAAAAGCTATATTGCGCTGGATAATTAAAAAATACAGATATTCGTATGCATAATAATGAGGAGTACCTTAAGTTAAATTTCTATTTAAATCTAAGTTTGTTTTTTTCTAAAACTAAATTTTCTAATTACCTTAAACTGAACGAGGATGTTCACAAAGACCTGCGTATTAATCTCGTAAAAAAAGAGATCACAGAAAAACAGCAAAAATATCAAAAATATCGCCTTTCATCCTAACCCTCTTGCAAGATCTTTAACCCGAGTTTGCAGCCACAGTCGACTGCAAAGACCCTCCAGCCCACCGACATCTTTTTAAGGTCGTTTAACATAAATGCAATTCACTTATTAATTGTAAAGTAAATAAGAATAAGATTTAATTAATAATTATTAGTCCCTTAAAATAAATGATTGATGTCCATATTTTTGGTTTCCTTATGGGTCAAGGGAGGATTGCACTCAAGCTCATTGAAGTTTTTGTTGATTTAGTTTTTATTTTTTGGGGAGTTTTTATTTTTTAATGCCTCCATGGAAGCCTTAAGTTGAACATTGAAGCACCCCACAGCTGGATGTGGGGATGGCCGCGTGACACGAACAACTAACAAAATTCAACAACAAAAAAATGAAATAAAAGTGGGACACGCTCGAATTGAGTAGCATAAAATTCTTGGCGGATTAGAGAAGAGAAACCAGTAGTGTAAGAAAGAGAGACAGTGATGGGAACTGAGTGAGAGAGAGACCGAGAGAGAGGCGATGTAAGAGTAGAACAAGCAAAAAGAAACAAAAACCGCATGAAAAGTAAAACGAAAAGTGTCGAACAAAAGCGCAAATGTGCTGGGCATAAGCTGCGGGTGAATCGCCAAATGGATGGATAACAAGGGAAGCGAGTTGCTGTAGAATGGCTGGACAATTGGTAGGGGTTGTTGTTGGGACTTGGGTTTTTTTTTGGGCGGGGGTTTGGGGCTTGTCGAAATGGGCCAGACAAAGTGACGAACTGAGCTGCTTTTGTATGCGCTCAATGGGCGTTTTTAATGGCATTGGAAATGGCTCTGATGATGACCAACGAGCAACAACAACGCGCGCACACACACACATAGACTTGGTGTCCAATTACGCCGCATAAACAATGCGTTTTTTATGGGTCTTACGATTATGCCAATGGAGAAGAAGAAGAAGAAGAAGCCGGAGCAGCAGCTGGAGAGGAACATCGAACAGAATTGAGTAACAGCAGATAAGCTTTGCTCTTCGCGCTTAACATGTACTTGTATCTCTTAGCTGACTTGGTATACTCTACAAATAGTTTCTGTAGCTAGCAGGTTTGCTTACATACCATCATTGACTCGTACCAAAAAAGAAGGAAAAAATACCACTATATTCTTAGATGACCGGTTTATTTGCTCCCTTGCAAAAGATCGGCAATATATTGTTTGCCCATATCCAGCTGAAATTGTCTTCTATCGATCTTGTCAATGTCGAAAAAAGAAATATGTTAAAAAAGACATGTTCATAGGATAAATAAACTCACTAAATCAAAATGTCGGGCAGTCGAAAAAAGTATCTAATAAATTATTATTAATTATTATTACCCACCATATGTCCCTATTCGCACTACCCATGAGGTAATTACCGCTAGGAAGTAAGGAAAATATTACAAGCTTGATCGAACCATGTCTTAAAAAAAATATCGAATAATGTCGGTATTTAGTAAATAGCAAATCGATAGCGCGCAAGTCCAAATAAGAGCATTTGAGATTCGATGAATCATAGTGGAGCTTTGATTTTTTTTTTTCACTTGGTTGTTAACGGCCTACACACAGTTTGCTTTTGTCCTGTGCACGGCTGACGTATACGTGATTTTTGTTGCCTCTTGGCCCCGATTTCATTAAACATATAAAGTATATAGGCTATATATAAATGTTATAATGTGTTATATAGTAAAGGAAAAAGCAACAAACAGCCAAGCAATATGCAAGCAGAGGTAAAGGTCTGCTAGGGGTCCAATTCCGGCGTTTTAGGGGCTTGGACCGTTTTGGTTTGGGCGCTTGGTGGGATTCGTTTTGTGTCCACGTCATTTTGCGTATCGATGACGCCGACACAATTTTATGTTGCGTTACTTTTGGCATTGTTTGTTTCCAATGCACACACGCGCTCACACAGTCCAACATTTTCATAATAAGTGACTCACAGATACATACATACATACACACAAAATGGCTTTCTTGCTGTTTCATGTTGTTGCTGACTTTTGCTTTCTCTGCTCTTTGTATTGTTTATCTTGGTATTGTTGTTGTTTGCGTTGCCTCGTTTTGTTGCCCCCGCCACGCCCTCCTTGAAAGCTCTGACAGTGTTTCACAATTCGTCAGTTATTTTTCAATGTTCACTGTTCACTGTTCCTTTGTCTTGTTTTATTTCCGTTTTGTCTTCTGCTGCAGTTAATTTTGAGACTTCCAAATGCCATCGCCCACACAAACACAAACGCATAGATACTTACACATAGACATAGATTGATACACACGCACACAGCTACAACAATTGAAAGTTGCTTCTTCATTTCGACTTTGTCAATTGACAGTGAAAACTAACGATACGGAAAAGTAAACGCACTGTGAGTAATATTAGTTTGTAATTTGATTTTATGGTTGTTTTCTTCGCCTCGTGTGTATCTGTATCTCTGCGTGATTCTCAATATGTCTGCATGTGTATGTGTATTGAAAAACAAAGTTGGTGAGTGGAGAGCGGAGAGCGGTTCGATTCCAACACAATTGCAGGCAATTGTAAGACGCGCAATTCAAGTTACTTGAATATATGTTATGTAGCAAGCTGTATCTACCAGATACATTCACAATGTACCCGCTAGTTGCGCCAGTTAGACATCAACAACAGCGCTCGCACACTCCCACACATATGACAATTGCTGTTTGTTTTCGCTTGACGGCGTCATTTTCATTGACTTGGTCTGGGTCCCGGCGCGAGTCCCGAGACTTTGGTCTCAGGACTCCTTCAGCTACAACTACTTAGCGCTAATGTGCTGACAATTGTTTATATGAGCGAGAGTTGAGCCACTTAAATTAATTTGATGACTGCGCTTTAGTCGGTAGCATCCAACCCAAGATTATTTGTCCTTTTTTTTGGGACTCTTTTTAAATTACTCTTCTTTTTAGCATAATGTTTTCTGCTTGAGTTCGGAATATAATATAGAAATTTTCATTTGAATTTTTTACAATTATACATAGTATATGGCTCAAAATTGTTTTGTCTCAGATAACCGCTAAGGAACTGTGTTTCGAAACGAGAATAAGCTGCAATGGATTAACCAAAAAGCACTTGTGGATTATAATTTAAAAAAAATCTTGTTTTTATGTAATCCTTATATAATGAAGGTTACCTATTTACTACTTATTTTGCATTTTCTTTGGGCTTTTAACTCTTGAAACAATCACAATTTTCATTTTGTTATAATTTTTTTTTTCACGTGTTTTTTTTTAAATTAATTTGTTTTGTATCTTGTATATATTTTTGTATTTTGCCGTGTATGGGCTTGAAAAAATTTAAAGCGAAAAAAGTTTTTCAATTATTTGTGCCGATCAGTAAGCACTGACCCATCAAAAGGATTAAGTTTTTTTTTTTTTTACTTTTCTTAAAAATATTCTTGCTTACAATATAACAATTAATAAAATAATAGATGGGTATACATTTTGATTAAAAAACTATGAAATTCTCTAATTTTAATTTTTGTAATAAAAATTTATAACATACAAAATGGAATCTTTTGAACCATTTATACGATCCACAGACGGTCGTATTTATGATCGAATTATTGTTTGACCATACCGGTGTCATCAAAACTGAAATTGCCGACGCAAACGTTTATGCAAAAAATTTAAAACTATTTTAAAACTAGGTTGCACATTTTGCCGCATCGTTTGGGTGCAAAAAGTACAGCTCGATAAACAGACGTGTCGTAGTTCAAGTTGTATAATGTATGCCTAGGGTAAGGATCGTCCTAAATAAAAATTGATTGCAAATATCCTTTAAACAAAGATTAGTATCCCAATAGTTGACACATCTATTTGAGCTACATATCTCTAATAGCTTTTTATTGAAAACTCAATATAAGGGATCTCATAAAATAATGATTCACATCCAAAATCTCTTGAGTGTATTACAATGATTGATACACAAATGGCCGCCAAAATTTAAATTTTCAATCTAATTCACCTTTTCAAAATGATACCTTGAAATCTTTTTACCAATAATACCTTTGTCGTTTTTAGGCTTTAATCTTCCCTCAAAAATAAATACTATTATAATTCAGAGAGATTGTTAATATTATATTCAGCTTTCCGTGCTCCGGAAACCGAATCCGCTTGTTTTGTTCGAATTCGTTTTGAAACCGAATGTTTGGTGCTCCCATTTCCACCAAACCGAATTTTTCATGTGCTTTGAAACCGAATGGTATGTTTCATGTGGAATTAAAACGAATCGCCAAAAAAAACACGCATTTTATATTGAATAATTTTTTAAATATTCTTTGATATTTTTAGATTCTATTTGTGCTAACTTTATGTTGAATATTAATTGACAATGATTATAAATTCTTTTTTTTCTAACTCAACCCAAAACTAAGCATGCACAGCCGAACCGAATTTCCGTTTGTTTGTGTTTGTGTGCGTATCACATGGCCTACAAGTGCGACAGGGTTACCGCGTTACACAAAGAAAATTTCCCTTTTAGCAAAAATTGCTTAGTCGTGTTTAATTTCAATAAATATTGTTGCTAAAGCAATATTTTGTGTTATTTTATTTAATATTCAACATCAGAAAGAACTAGCAATATTTGAATGAAAATTAAATGTGAACAACATATACAAATAAAAAAGTGCAAAACTGCGGCAGCCATGTCAGCTGTTTTGTATCAAACAAAAAACATTTCGCGCCAACAAAAACAATGTAACTCCATATTTAATCAAAAGAATTTAATGCTAAAAAATATAAATATTGTGGGGGAAAACACAAAATCAGCGAGTAGGGCATGATTCTTCCATTATTTTACGCCTTCTTTTAGCTTCAAAACAAGCAATTGAGAAAATAAATAAATGCCGGAGCACGCAAAAGCGAATCCGAACAAAATTGATCGGTTTCCGGAGCACGGCTGATTAATTCATTTATTTAATAATTAAAATTTACTATTAACTAACTAACTAACAAACTATTTTTATTAAATATTTATTTTTAAGGAAAGCATTTTTTTACTGTCTTATTAAAACATTATAGCGTTGCATTAAGAAAACAAACTACAGATAAATTTTTTCAAGTGTTCAAAATTTATTCATAAAGAAAAAACATGTTCTCCTCAAGTATTTGTGCCGGGCTAGTATGACATGAAAATGCAAATAATAGAGATTGTTTGATTAAAAATTTTTAAATATTTTTTCCAATGATTTTTTGTGCCAACCGATTTATTTGCATCCTTTGATTTGTTTAAAAAATTAAGTACAACACACGCAGGATTTCCCGCCACATCCAATATATATTTATAGACTTTGGCCCCAAAAACATTTGCTCCTCCGAAATTGCAGTTACTAGTTGCTTAGTAAATAAATGTCTTACAAGGGGTCCTTCCTTCTATAAAAAGGCATCTGTGTTTGGAAAACAACATTAAGGTTAGTAAATATGTTTATACAGACGCTGCAGTATGTAAACTCATGTGGTCTCTAATATATTAAATCTCTTTACTGCTTAGAGATATTAAATAATATGCTGTAAGTTAGATGGGCCTTTCGCCCACCGTGGATTGGTTTTAGTCGCTACTCAAAATAACGTTAAAAATGTAAAAAATACACTTTGCACCGTTTGCCAGTTTGGGCCTGGTTATAATTGATAGACAGACAGGGCATTAAATAAAAAGAAGAATCTAATACTAGCTCAGAAGAGAAAATTGATGGTTTGATTTTTTTTGTTTTGATTTAAAAAATAAATTCGTTTATCTTTTAGTTGACCCACTTTCTATATTCGATTCCTTTTAGGCCATTTACAATATTAGAATAGTCTCTGTGCAAAATGAAGCTCATCAAAGGCCAAAAATCAATAGAGTGACCTAAATATACAGCACGTGTATATATTGCTATCTTTATCTGACAATCTATTGCTCTTTCGCTTCTTCTCCTCTCTAACAAGGAGCATAAAAATACTTTGTTGTTTTGTATTTAAGTTTTGCCTTTAATGTGCGATAAATTTCAATGTGCAAATTTGCAGAAAAAAGCATTAAGTAAAAAGATATACATATAACCACAGACACACAGATGTAGAGTATATAATCAAACGCACACACACAGACGTATGCAAATGATGTGTATTGTATATAGCGTATAAAACTGATATCTGGTGCACTAATCTTAGATACAAACAATATATTCAAAAAGCGACCTAGATCCTTGCCTAACGTCGAATAACAACAACTATGGCTACAGCAACAACAACTACAGCTACAACTACAACTGCGATAATAATAACAATAGTAAAAGTGAATGCCAGCCAGTACACTAGAGTGGAATAGAGTGGTCGGAAACATTCGGGAACCAGCAGTTCCTTTGGCCCACTATATAGCCTACCACATAGAGTGGAGTTCTACATAGAAAAATTGGGAGAAAGGAGTGAGTGAGAAGGAGAGATTGGGGCCTTGACAAGGAGCCGCGTGCGCAGGGGAGTGGAGCGCGGAACAGACCGTGAGGGCGCGAGCGACAAGCAATCGCATGGAAATTGTATGTACAAATGAAACCAGTTAGAATATTTAAAAATTATACTTGAAATGAAATGTTTTGGCCAGATGGAGCGACGAAGTGAAGCTGGGGGGAACGAGATGACGGTTAAAGCGAAAAGCAAAGCAGACCAGACCGGAATGAAAGATAAAAACAACAACGATGACGATGATGATGATGTTGTTAAGGACAATGGCAACGACAATGGCGAATAGCATGCAAATAGACATTCATTTCTATACATTAATATGTGAGCAGCAGAACTAGGCAAATGTCAGTGGAAAGTTCTAAAGAAAGGAGGACTGGTTCGTTTCGGTTCGGTACGGTTCGGTTCCGTTGGTTAAGAATAGTGTTGGCAGAGCAAAAGTGCATGACACAGAAAACAAAACAAAACACAAAAACAGGTTATAATAAACGAGCGTAAAAAAAATATAAACAAAATGGTGACACAAAGTGCAAAGCTGTAATTGTTATGGAACACAAATGGCAATGGGCATTGAAATATCCATGGATGATACAACAAGAAAAAAAAATACTCACATGGATATATGGAGAATTTTAAACAATAAAAACCTCCAAATGGACAATCGATTGTTTGCAACAGAGTGTACATTGAAAACTGTGTGAGTTTGTTTAACAACATGTAAGCGCGAATGCTCGAATATGGAGCATATGATTGCATTTAAATATCGAATAGTATTCGATATTGTATTCCGTGTTTGTAGTTATGTCAGCTTGGGAAAGCTTCTGTTGTATAGTATTCAAAACTAAATGATCGTAGTTGACAATATTTTTGATAAAAAAATTAAATTTTTGATGCAGAACTTTCCCAAATTCCATGATATTTTTTTCTAGAGCTCACAACCCTTGAACAGGAGGACAAAACGATCAGTATTTCTAAAGGATCTTATAAGAAAAGAGAGGATTATAAGAAATAATAAATAAGAAACCTGCAATACAATTCTCGATAGTACCTTGTGCACCATCATAATATTCGAATTAAGCAATTCCAAGAAGAGAATATAATAGCAGATATATGCAATAATAATTGTTATGGTACAGTAAACAAAGGCTCAAAAATGAAGTCTATTCAACGTTAGGTAGTACCTTGTTCTAAGTCTTAAACCGAGCTTTCGTATTTGTGGGTAGGGGGCGTAGCACCGCCCCCTGGCAATTTATCTATGAAACTTAGAGTCATGATTAAAAGGTCGAAATTGTTGCAAATAAAATGATCTAAGTCAAGGTTGTAAATTTGTTGGTTCAAGCACAATGCCTATTTAAAGTTAAAAGTTGGAAATCATGTTTGGTGTTTTTTGAATAATTTGCTAATATCTGAAAACAGGTAGGTGTTTTCGGAAATTTTACATATGATTTTGGTTAAAGAAATTGAAATTATCTACAATATGAGTCCTCCATCGTCTAAAAATAAAACTGTTTCCGAACAATAATGACTGTTAGTTTTATAGAAAAAAAGATATCATGCAAAAACCGTACCAACATATATTGCCAGGTTGCAATTAGAGCAAGATCCCTAACAATCCCTGAAAGTTTCATCCATTCATTTTTTTTGTTCCAGACGAAACTCATCGTTTACTGAACTATTATTTAAAATTTAAAAATAATGCATCAAACTCTTTGTTATTGTTGAAATACAATTTTGCAAAGTCATTTCTAAATTGTTTCCCAATCTTTAATCAATTTTATTTCTTACCTTAAGAAATAAGTGTTTGCTTCATAAATAACTTAAATTGGTTTTTTCCTGTTATACATTTGACTGTTTCTCTATAACTAGCAATTACTGTCATTATACAATGAAACAACATTTAAGTAAAAGCCCCAAAGAACAACAACTAATAATATCTCAATAATCGCCTATATGCAAAGTCACAGTTGCACAACAGTCATTTAAATTGCATTATTCGCATCAATGCTCGAAATAAAACTCAAGCCGAAAACCAAAATGTGGGCCCTTTAATTAGTGCCCATCAATTTATGGTCAAGGGCGTGTACCAAAATAAAAACTATTTCATACGTAATAGTTGTCCAAGATTAAAACAAACCTAATGAAATTCAATGCCATGCTGACACGAGTTCTTCCAAGAGATTGAAAAATTGTGGCAGCGTCATCAGAGAGACACCATAAAATGCCTAATGACATACATAAAGTACATGGAACTCGTGTATAAACACAAAAAGTATTGATAACCGGCCAATACCATACATTATGTTAATGATAAAGCATATGGACTTGGTAGACCACTTTGTTTACTTTGATTATAAGAACTTTTTCAAAGTCGATGAACAGCTATTATTAAATAATAAAATTATATTTTATAAAACTAAAATAGAGTAACTCACAAGTTCTATTGAATTTAAATTAAAAATTTGACAAATAATTTTTAACGCATCCAATTTTAGAAAAAAATGTTATCAGTACTTCTCTAGACATACAAAATTTAGTATCTCCAAAAATAATAGTCTCCGAGATTCGTTCGGGCCTACTGAATTTCGTCTCAGAGCAAAGATCTTATTTTGCTAATGGGGCAATCGCAAAACTGCTTGAACTGCTTGATTGCAGCAGCGTTGGAAGCTAGGAAAAGTTTAGTTTCAGTTTTTTTTATGTTTTAGTTTTGGCGGGCTATTAATTTTTTATTTAGTATTAGTGCGTGGATGATAGTGTAGAGTAGATGATAGGGATAATATACATAATGTATAGTAGTGTCTGTCTTGGGTAATTCGAAAGGTAAGTAGATATGCAAATTGCCGTTTAGAATTAGAACGTGGTTTGGTTTGGGTGGAAATTCCAGGATTTTGTCTGCAATCGGGTGCTATAACATACAAGACGTATCTGTAGTCCATCTTGTTCAGTCTCGCTTGGTCAGCTTTATTAGGGATATTGTGAGGGAGCTGAACAGCAAGGCAAAGTGAAAATGAGTGAGTGCAGAAGTGTGTGGCAAAAATTAGTAAGCGTTTCGAGTAATTCAAAGGGATTAAAACCACCTTCTTTGGAAGGACGATGCCATGATTCGAATAATTACTAACGCACCAGGTGTGACGATCCAAGATCTGCATATCGCTAAAAGCCTTATGTGTAATTCGATATATTTATATATATATACGTTGGCTAATATTGTTTTGCAGAAATATTTTGTGAAAAATATTGAGAGAAATTAAGATCTTCAAGGACGGATAGTATCAAAAATCTCAGTGAATATAAGTTCGTTGTTGACTTGACTTATCCCAGCTGTTGCTGTTGACCAACCCCATGTTCGTTACAATACAGACGTAGCTATACCATCATCCGGTACATATATACAGTAAACATCGGTCCACTTTTCAAAGAGTATTCAAGTTTTCAACATTACTTCCCATTTTAAATGCTTTTGTTTCGATTATTGTTGTTGCTGTTTTTGCTGCAATTGGCATTGTCAATTTGGCCGCAACTAGTTTCAAATTTGAGTTTGGGTTGGCTGGGCTGAGTTAAGTTGAGTTGAGTCGGGCTTGAGCTAGGGTTTGGGTTATGTGTTGATTGGGTTTGTGGTTTTTTGTGCAGACAAAATCGTTGGCAAGGCCAGAGCAGTGGGAACTTATTGTGCACTTGTCTACAGAGTAAAGAGTAGAGGTAATGGCAGACAAAAAGGGGATTCTTGGTTTTTTTGATGTTGGTGGAGCTGCCTGCTCTATTGAGTCTTGCGATAATTGCTCTAAACGTGGCCGACAAACAACAACTACGTCATTTGTTTTATTGCGGCTTCTTTCGCCTCGTCCCACACACACATACACTAGCATACATGTGTGTGACCAGAGATTCATTTATATTGAAATTGTGTATATTTCGTATTCAGTTCAGCCAAACAGGCTAGTGCTCAAAAACTAAGACCCAAGCCCATACCAGAAGAATGCCTTGAAAGCCCTGCCCAGGTCCCCAAAAACCCAGCCAGGCACAGCCAAAAGGCAACTACGATGACGATGACGATGGCGAACGGCACCGCAATTTGTGTGCCTGCAGTGACCCAGTAACATGAAAATTTTGCGCCGCAGCGACGGGCCCGCTCCTAGAGAGGAGCAGCAGGGTCGTGGGTAGAAGGAGCAGGGAGCAGGCAGCATGGAGCGGCAGCTTGACTTTGCCGTGCCTTTCCGCACAAATGCCTCCATTTGACCCACTTTAATGGCGTAATTTATGATTTTATAGTGTGAAATTTTAAAGTGTTTGCTGCCGCCGCCGCCACCTCTCAAGCCCCCGTCCCAAACCTCATGTTTCACCCTTCTTCATCCATACTGACATGCTTTGCTACCCTTTCTTTTTTTCTCTGCTTTTTTTTTATTTTTGCCTAGTCGTTGCCGTTATAATTCCACTTGTCTTCTGGCTGCGCACTTTTCTTTTTGGCCAACAGAAATAAGTACAAAATGTAAGGCAGGAAAATATGAAGGGAAAACACAAAAAAAAAAAATAAAATTAAAAAGGAAAATATGAAAAAATAAATAAATGCAAAATATTGCTGCATGTGTTTTTGTATCATCTTTGTGTGCGTGTCGTCCATGGTGTCTTGGCACGATTTATGTTTTGTTAATTTTGTTGGCCAACTACACACGCACGCACCCACAGAGATACACTCACACACACACACACACGCTAAGAGATATTGTAAGAGCAAGACAGATGCACTCAAACATATTTCACATACATTTACTATATAAATACCTATAGCTAGCTATGTATATACGACTTATGTGGCATTAGACGAAAGTTCACTGCCTGCGGCCATGTTTTTCCTTCTGATTTTTCTTTCATGTTATATTTGATTATCTATGTGAGTGTTGTATGTGTTTGGAAGTAAGGTTGTTTTTCTTTTGTACACCTTATTATATAAATGGATATTTGGCTTACTTTTAATTGCAAATTAGCCAACAGTAATTAAGATAGTCGCCTTAAATCGTTCTAGTTGCAGCAAATTTACCTGCAAATAAACAAGAAAAATGTTGAGTCAGTTTTAAAGTAAACAATTATTTAGAATTTTAAGATTTGTGTTTAATTATTTATAAAATACACATTTTAAGAAACTCAGCAGCCGTGGTCCCGAAGCAAATAAAATATTCAAATTCGTTCCGAATTCACTGGTTTTATGTGGTTTCAGTCTGATGGCAGTTATCGCACAGTACGGAGCTGGGGCAACAATGTAAGGGAAATATTTGAATTTATCGAAAGGACTAAGGGAAATCTGAAAAGTTAAACAAAAAATGTAAAATTCGGAGCTCGTTTATATTGTAGCTTACAAAAATAAATTTGAATTATATGTTTGCGTTAAAAAGCATTTATCTAAAAAACTTTACATTGAAAAATAGCATATTATGTAATTATTAATACTTAAGTTAAAATAAATATAAGCTGTGGATCACGTGGATTCCTCAAGTTCAAAGCTTTCAGCGTCACTACTACATTTATCGTGCTCTAAAATTGACTAAAAACTTCAATTTAGTAAAAACTGATCCTTTTTGCAGTATGACAACATATTTTGCACAGAAACTTTATTTAGTAATGTGATGTGACTCAACTCAAAACTGACTGAAAAATTAGGAAATATTTTCCAAAAAAGGCAGATAGGGGCAAACTAGATTAGTTGCAAAATAAGTAGCGGCAAGTATCTCTTAACTTGACAGTAAGGTCAGAGTCCCCTAAAAAACAACACAACACAACAAAAGCACGCCAAAAACACATAAGACCATCAACTTTGCTTTTCACATAAATTTTACACATAGGTTATACATTCTTTTTATTTTCCTTAAATAAGTAGCAACTACTAAAAACAAAATCTTTATCAAAAATTATATATACATAAAGGACCTCCTGTGGGAACAATAGAGCAATAAAGCGAATGCTAAAAATCGGCTACTTAACGGGCATATGGGCAAGAAATTTTTTTTTCGTCCTTATGCCGAAATTGCGGCTTTTCCGACCAATGTGCAATATGAGATTTATCTAATCTCTAAATCACCAAGCTTTTAAATGGTTTCCACTTTAGGAAAACAATTATACCTAGATCTTATGTAGTTTTGTGATGATTAACTTAACGAACAATTTAAGCTTTTTTTTTAATTACTTAAGATTTTTAGGTAATATATTATGTATAGCCAGGAGTCTTCACATCTTGTGTTCTTCGCACACAATATCAGGATGTCCCGATGTTTCTTTAATTCCTTACAAACATGTGTATCTATAGTTATATTTAAGTGGAGCTTCTTTTCTATAAAGGCCTATACGCAGCACGCAAAAAAATGAAAAACTTCATATAAAAAAAATAGTCGCGAAAAATTCCGATTGAAATTTTTCGACAATGGGACGCAGACAAAAAAACAAAACAGTGCTGTCTAAAAATTCTTAACGTTAGATGGCGCCACTACTTCACCAGGTGTGGTAACACTAACAACAGCTGTTTGGTTTTTGCCGCTTTGGCGCGAATTACCGATTGATTACGCTCCATGGCCTCAAACTTTAAATTGAAAACGAAATGTACACTTTTGTGTTGGAATATTAATTAGTCCAATACAAAATACATACATCTTTGAAACATCTTCCACTTTCTGCTCTGCCCTTTAAATAGGGTTTCATCCAGAGACTTCTTTTTTTTGCGGCCAACCTTTTTACAATTTGGTAGGCAGTCATACTTGCATTGTTTATACTAAGTAATGTTAACAATACTTGTTGATTCAAACCCATGTTTATTTTATTTAATTATTTGTCTTATTTTGCGCGCTTAGTTTTTGTATACATAAAGCAGCTGATTATAATTTGAGTGTGCCCACATTAACCCAAAGTATCGGAAAACATATCGATTAGTACCACAAAAAAAAAGATAATTCGATAAAAAGTAGCACTTTGACTTACTATGCACCCACTGGTGCCTCCATCTGAAATATTACAAAATAGTTTCCACATGGAACTTTCGAACTGCGTAAACCCCTTAACTTCCGAAGTTTCCAACTGATTTTACGTATATTTGCACGCAAAGATGGATTAAAAAAAATTTATTTTCAATAAAGGTCATAAAAAAATGCGATAGTCCACCGTCAAAATCTGTTGCGGGAAAAGGAGGGCCATAGCCAAAAAAATTTAAGCTAATGAAGAACTAAACCATAAGACGCACCTTTTGGCAAAATTTCAGGCAGTAGGAACTTGTTTGCTCCTAGGAGTTACACATGATATAAATGAAAAAAAAAAGGTTGAGGTTATTATCTTTCAATTCCAAGGAGTTATGCTTATTTTGCCAAAATTGAAAGGCACTGTGCAATATGGCGACCATTGAAGGCTGAAAATCGAAAGTGTTCTAATGATTATAAATATTATTCTAAATAAAATAGCTGAACTCGTTAATGCAAAAGAATTATAATATATCAATTATATCTCTCAAGTCTTGCTTATATTAGTGCGGCGAAACGGGGCAAACTCGAGGAGAGTTACAAAAAATGTATTCGCTTCCGCTTCGCCCTATTCTAACTTACACAAGACTTAATAGTATGACAACAAAAATAATTAATATTAGGCTTCTAATATAAAATGCGCCAACAGAGGTTCCATTACCAAAGGTACCATTCCTCAAATATAGGCGTTACAGATTTTTTACTTTTTTTGTTAATCGCAGTGAATTAACGCGAGATTCCATTTTTGAGTGAAGTCGAGATCAACTTAAACTTTAACTTTAAAATAAAAAAATAAAAAATGGGCCTTCTTAAAATTTATTTTTTTTTTTATAAATTTAATATTTCATTTATATTCGATTTGGAGACAAGGCTTTTCAAAGAAACGTCTAAAATATTGACATATCGACAACTCGTACCTCATGTACCTCTATCACTTATGCAAAAATCATACAAATAAATGAGATCGATCTATAAAATGGCCCGCTTCACTTATTTTCGCCGATATATTTACATGAACTACAGTACGGATAATTTTTATTTTGAAACCTTTAAGCAGATAAATGCCATGACAACCTTTTCATAACAGAACGTTTATTAACAATTACACTTACTTATATAAGGAAATAAAAATAATAATTATTATAAATATTAAATACTCTTTTATACGCTTCTGCTATTTAAGTGTAGTGCAATGCAGTAAAATCTCTCTGGGCATTTCCCAAAGGCAATTTTTTAAATTAGCTATGGGAAAAACTGCTAAAAAAAAAAAAGAAAAAATTATAAGCAGAAACTGCCACATCATAAAAATAATAACAATAAAAAAAGGAAAATGAAAATGAAAAAGGAAAAATGAAATAGAAATATGAAATATTGCAACAAATTAATTGAAAGCTGACGTCGTTGCGGCATGTTAAAATGTGTTGCGGCAATTTGTACGCCATAACTTTTTTGAGTGAATTAATGGCATTTGAAATCTAAATAGCAATTGCTAAAGGACTAAGGCAGGCAGGAAGTAGCAGAGAGTGACTCAGTGGTGGTGGCAAGCGGTATGTAGACGTGACCCAAAGACATGGCCGACAATGTTGTAAGTGTTAACGAGGCGAACAGCAACTACGCTTATTGGAGCACGTGGTGGAGCCCCGCAGTATGCGTGAGTGAGCGTAAGGGAATGACGGGGATGGGTGGAAGGGTGGAAGGGTGGGGGGATGCTGCTTGAGTTGGGAATGAAATGAAATCAATTGAATTAATTATTGGCGCTTAATTGATTGAAACGAAGCGAAGTGGCTGCCAGCCAGCCAGGGAGCCGCGTTGGCTATGTTAACAAGCAGCAGCCATGTTGCGTTGCTCCGCTTTTCATTCTCACACACACACACACACATACACATTTTCCTGGCTTTTCTTTTTGCTTTGCACATGGCATTGTTGTTGCTAAATAGAGCGTATTTTAGCCATTTCATTTTCATAAAATCAATTAGCTGGCAACGCTGCGGCAGCCCCCAGCAGCCCGCAGCAGCTCCTAACTGCCCCGTTTGCCACAGCCACAGCCACTGCCTCTGTCAGTGTTGCTGGCTTTGCTTTGTGCTGGTGTTTGCTCCATTTTCCAAATGCCGCGAAACGAACAAACAACAACAACAACTAAACAATGCAAACAACAACAACAGCGTGAGCAAAATCGTATAACAGTTGCCGGGTGGCTTGTTCCCCTTTTTGGGACACGCTTTTGTTGCCTTTGCCAGCAACTGAAAAAGCTTATTGATTGGCAATTCCTCATTCGGGAGCTCACTAACACTACCACTGCCACTACTGCACCCTACTATTCACAACAACCCCGTGCACCTTTTGTTTTTGTCAACTCCAATTGCAGCTTGTTTGCATTTTGGCCAATTTTCCTGTTGATTTTGACTTAAACGTTTTTCATTAAAATGCAACAAACAACCGAACGAATAGACGCTCATTTATCTATTCAGTGCCCTTCATGCCCCTTTCTTCACCCACCTCTCTCTCTCTCTATGTCTCTCTCACAATCATACTCTGCGCGCCTGTTACAATAAAATGCTTTTAAATGCTTTAACTTGCAGCTATAGCACATAGACTCGATCACGCCCTTCCCGGGGACCAAACATTATTTCATTTGTATTTATAGTTGCCTCTGCCAACACGTCGAGCTGCCCAAATACGTTCTCAGCCACTCTGGGGCACACACTTAGGTGTATTCAAAACAAGGCGCTTGAAAGCGATGAACAACAAACCATCCAAAATAAGGCAACATTAAAAAAAAAAACCTCAGGCGAGACTTATTAGAACCAGCTGATACTTAGATACTCTATTTTATGCTTCCTGTATAGAGGAGAGTAAAATGAATCATACAATCGTCACGTAACGAAATGAGGTATACTGTGTATGAGGTAGCGTGAGTGTATCAAATATTCTATAAGCAACTTTCAAAGCATACATGAGGTTGCTCACAATTTTGTAAAGTCGGCACCTGGAGTTTCGTTTCTACTCGAACCAAGTTTTTTCAAAAAAATATTAAGCGAACATTTTTTTTATTTTGTGTGTAACTTTAAAATTTTTCTATTTAAATATTAAATGAAAATTTTATTATTCGTTTTGAAAGAGGACAAGCGGAATTAACTTCGTTCCTTCGGTACGCAACCCATGACAGCTCTCTAGTTTCTTTTTATGTGTCTCTTCCGAATGATTATAAGATTATGTCTGTTGTTTCAAACAAGCTAGCGCAAAATGTTGAAAAGATATATGATATATGCTGTTAGGGGTGTTATATGGATTTTTTATTTATTTTATATATTTAACAGAAGCAGCTGGTTCGACAATTTTTTCAAATTTATTCTAAAGTTCGAAAATAAAACTTGGTACATAAAAAATGTGATATACAAAATGATACTTTCAAATATTGAAAATCGGATCGCTTTTACATTGCAACGGATAAGGGCCTATGATATTTTATGATTTCCTCAAAATTATGCAATAATAAAAATCTCACTGATACAAGTAGGTATACTACTTAAGTGGTCTAGTTTAAATATAAGATTTTGGTATATTCTGCGATAAGTAAATTATACATCCCATTCCCATTAAATTGCAATTTTCACTGTGTTTCTTTGATTTCGAACACATTTGGAAGTGGAAATGTTTTTTTATGCCCTCTACCTATAGGTACATTTGTGCAATGTATGTAACGGACAGAAGGAGGCGTGGCAGACCCCAAGTCCTTCATACCAAAATGATTATCATAATCTCGGGGAGCGATTGAGCCATGTCCGTCTGTTCGTTAACCAAAGTTCCGAAGTTTGATCGAGTAAAAAATATTTAAAAAAAAGTTCTATAACTTTTTAAGAACGGATCTATTTATTTATTTATTTATTTACCCCAACATTTTAAATATTCATTTTCTGACTAATTAAAAAACATATATGATACGGTACAGCAGTTAAGAAAATAACTTTTATTATTATTTATTTAAAAAAAAAAAACTCTAAAAGTTCTTGATCTCAAATGAAAACCCTTAAGGATCCGCAGCCGAATTGCTGTTACTTTTAGTGCGACATGCTTTTGGAAAACTGGAAATTACTATTAAAACTTCTGCAGTTTTAATCTCTTGGTGATCTTAAAGTCTTTGAAAAACTCACTTTTATCTATTTATTGATCCGAATTGAATGATGTCTTGGCTTGTTGCAAACCGCATGACTAACTCATAAAGCTGCCATCGGGTTCTGTTGCCTGTCTCTAGTTTTGTTGCCATGCTAAATGCTTGCAACTGCACAAACAAGAACAACAAACACATGAAGGGGAAAACGAAGAAAATGCTGGAAAAAAAAGTTGGCAAATACCAAATGCCAAGCTGCAGCAAAATGGCAACAAGCAGCAACAAAAGCTACCAACACAGAAAGCTGCGCCGATACTCAACACTCAAACACACAAACACACATTGATGCGGTTGGCGCAATGTTGCATACTTTCCGGCGCGTACTCGCACAACAGGCCTAAATGGGCCGCTCCTCCATAGGGGGCCCCAAAACCCAGCCAAGCAACCCATACAAGCCAGAGTAGGTCGGTCTGTCGCACGGTGGGTCGGTTGGTCGATCCGTCGGTCGTTTGGTTGGTTGGTCGATGGGTCGGTCTATGGGTAACACCATGGGTTCGGCTCGGTACCACCATCGCGTCGCGTCGACCGCATTCAGACAGCTAACGTAGCTGTGCTCTGAAATTCGTAAGCTCATCGCGACTTGGAATGATGGCTGGAGAGCTACTACTGCTGCTGCCGCTTGGGGCAGGTTGGCTTTGCCTGACAGAGGTTTAAGTTGGGTGGCAGCTCTGCCGCCTGACTGACATTTGGCAGCGCACGTTGACCTTATTTGCATGCAGTCATCGCAGCAATTGCAGGCGCAGTTCTAGTCAATATTGTTGTTGTTGCTGTCATTGTTGGTGTTGCTGCTGTTGTTACTGGTGCAACGCAAATCAATTCTTGGCAGGCTGGCAGCCCAAATTGGGCAGTGCGGTTGGGTGGCTTGCAAAAGTCGTTGCATGCAACTGAAACAAATTGAAACGAATTCGTTCGTATTGGAGTTCGAATTGCAATTGAAAATTGGGTGCACTAGGTGCACTGTGTGAACCTTTTCCCTGAGATGCGCTGCGTCATCATAGCAACAACAACAACAATAAGAATAAAAACAAGCACAACACAGCAACAACAGCCAGCAGAAAATGAAGAAACAGTTGCAGTTGGAGCAGTTGACGCAGCTTTTGTTGCAACACAAGTGAAGTCGCTTACACTGAGGGAAATTATGGTGAAGTTTGATATCGAAATAAAAAAAGACGATATGGTGCCTATTGATTCAAAACCAAGCAAAGATATTTTTTTCTATCATCAGGTTAGATACAGTAGTCGCCGGATGATTGAATTCGTGTTAAGTTTGTATTTTAAATCAATGCCGAATACGTCCAAAAGCTCTTTCCTTGGTACCGGAAAAGTCCTTAGTGATCACATTTTAATTTTCGTCAAAGTTCCTTAGGTCGTCTGCTTTTTATGGCTGTCACATACAAGCATATGATTCGTATAAGATCTTGCTAATACAAAATATTCCTCAATAATAATAATCTGACTAAAATATGGTCTACTCGCTGAATATCTAGGCGTACAAAGAGCCGCATATTCAACTGTAGCGTTAAATCTGAGTAAATCTATGGATGTAGTATATGGAAAGTGACCGAAAGCATTTCAAAAAAGCTACAAACGTTTGTATTTTGGCCCAACTTCATAAGCAATGAAGAATTGGTGCGGCTAGCTGAGCAAAGAGCGATTGCAACAGAAATCAAAGCTTCAAAATGGAGATGGATAGGGTACACGCTGCGAAAAGAAGACGACGACCTTTCTAAAATGGCGCTCCAATTGAACCCACCGGTTCAAGAAGAAATGCACAACGCAGAATAACTTGGTGTTGCGCTGTCCTAAGCAAAAGTGGTCGAACATGGCAATAATAATAAAATAATAATAATTTGATGCTAATTTAATTGTATTCCGCGTAAGACTTGCAGCAAGTTATCTAGATAAAAAGTCTCTTTCACCTAAAACCATCTGCTGCAAAGTGTTTATGGCGTCGAAACAATTTGTTGTACACCCAGAAATAGTGTGTCCTGTCAATCACAGCTCCTATCCTATTAATTTTAGAGTTGGTTCTCTTTTAATAATAAAGAACGAATAATAAGAACGTAGATTTGCCTATGACGGTTGTAAAATTAAGATCAAGACTGTAAAAAATGTTGACTTTCCTTAAAGACTCGGGAGTTTCGATCGAAATTAGTAATAGTCAATAGAGAATAGAAAATAGAAAATAGAAAACAGATCGTCTTTTCCACAAAAACTATTTAGAAGAGAAAATTGAATCAACTCAAAACCAATTTTGACTTTTTGCACGCAGATGCTTTAGATCGCTGATGAGGGAATCGCATTGAAAAAAAGATGACATGGCTTTGTTTATTTGGTCTACATAATGCTAGTGTAATATAATATTTACATACAGTCGAAATTAGTTCATTTTTCTTTATTACCTTTGTTTTATTTATCCGTTTCAAAACAGATTGATATTTTGTGATGATTACTAGATAGCGAACATAACACGAGAAAACAAATTTTCTTTACATAATTAATTTGATCAAAGTTCCTAAATGTCAAAAGTTTTGAAGTACTCGACTTCTTAAAATTTAAGAAACTGCTGACTTTCTTAATTTGTCAAAAATGTATATTTTTGTTTATTTCATGGAATAAACTAACATAGTTACATTTCACACTTTAGATATCCAGCCCAATAAAATTTACTATCGTTTCGGGTTAAATGTTTTGCTAATTATACCCTGTACCGTATGGTACAAAGGGTATATTGTGTTTGTGCAAGCCGAAAATGTATATAACATACAGAAGGAGACGTCGGAGACCCCCCAAAGTTACCTAAAGTACGATCAGTGTGACTCGAGAAGTCGATATACCTATGTCCGTATGAACGCCTAGTTCTCAGAGATGGTAAGAGCCAGAGCGGTCAAATTTTCAGATTAGATGCGTAATTATGTCAGGGGAGATAAGTTTATTTTACTTTTGCGATATCGGGGTTACATTATATAGCTCCCATAGGGGTGTTTCAGAGGACCTCGAAAAAAAGGCAAAAGTTTTAGATGCATAATTCGTTTTTTTATGAAGATATCATACCCAAATTTGGCACTCGGAAGTTTTTTAAAGACCCCCAGCACTGTACCAAATTTTATCAAAATCGGTTGACTATATCATATAGCTCCCATAGGACCAATCGGTAAAAAAAAAAGATTTTTATACAAAATTCGTTATGTTTCGTTTATTTATGAAGTTATCGTTACCAAGTTTGGCACTCGGAAAATTTTAGAGTTCCCAAGCACTGTACCAAATTTAATCAATATTGGTTGACTATATCATATAGTCCCCATAGGACCGATCGGTCAAAAAAAAATTTTGGTGCAAAATTCGACTGATTTCTGTTTGTTTATGAAAATATCGTAGACAAATTTGCCGAATAAAATATCTTTTGGAGGTCTTAGCAATATGTCGGACATAATTGCAATGTGGTGGTACAGGGTATGCCAAAGTCGTCTGCGCCCGACTTTAACGTACGCCATCTTTTTAATTGCTTTATATCGTTTGAATTTTTCTTGCAGTGTACTTGTTTTGCCTCTTTCGCACTCGCTGTCACTTTAACACTCTCTTGCTCTCTGTCTCTGTTTTGTTGATTATTGTTGGCGGCGTCATCGTTGGCGTTGATTTAATGCAAAAAGCCGCCAACAACTTGGCAACCGTGAGTGAACAGAAAAAAAACCAAACCAAATAACAACAACAACCAAATACAAAAACAAACAAAAATACAAGAAGCAACAACAAACGAAACGAAAAAAAAAGCAAAAGTAAAGTATAAAAAATGCTAAAAGGCGCTTCTAAGTAAATAACTGGGTTTATGGGTCGATTGGGTGCACCAAATCGTGTGCTGCATACACTCACATTTCACATAGTGCACACACACACACATCCACAGATACGAGTACTCTCGCACACAGATACGCTCTCACACATTGAAGTAACAATTGAGAAACGAATGTGGAAAACGTTTGATGACTGCGTCAATGGCGTAAGTTGCAAAATGCGTCGATACACACCAATACAAGCTTAAATTGCATTCGTGTGTGCTGGTGTATGTGCGAGAGTGTAAGTGTGTATATGGTTGAAATGGAATTAGTAATGAAGTTTGCTGTTGTTGCTGCTTTAATTGCGCTAGTCCCGTTGATTTGAAGTGCAGTCACTTTCTGTGATCCCTTTCGCCCTCACCCATACAGTCTCCTACTCACCTACTCTCCGTCACTCTCTCTCTCTCTCTCTCTCTATCACGCTATCTGTTTGTTTGTCTGTCTTTTAGTTAAAAATTCCTAACTTATTCGTAAAAATGTTAACAACCATAAGCGACTTTGATTTGTCCTTTCATTTATTTAGTACTTACGTGTATATGGGATTAAATTTGTAAGATAGCACAATGAAAATGGCTGTATATATAATATATACCTACATAAGTAAACAAATTAACAAGCCGCATATACATATGTAGATAATAACCATTAAAGTAAAAAATAAAAATCCTATAGTATATCAGGAATTATAAGGCATCGCAAATACAAACATTCAAATACAAACAAAAGTAAAAATAAATTAAAAATCAAAACAGTTTATATACAAAAGATAAAGCAAGTAGCATATATAACAGAAATATATTATAATAATACAATTCATAACTTTAACCAATAAAAACAAAATTAAACTTCAATAGCCTCCTTGTTGTGTTAGCTGGACAGCGATTGGACTAACCATAACTGTGAGGGAATTCAGCTAGAATTCTCAATCAGATGAGCATTGTGGAAATTATGGAAAGTCTAGGCAATATTCAAGTCAGGAATAAAACATAATAGAGGGAAGTCAGCCAAGCGAGCAGGGAGCGGAACCCTTAGTATTATTTATAATTTGTTCATTATAAAGAGTGAAAGAGCTGGGCATTGGGAACGGACAAAATTCAAGTCCATGCATATGAGCACATAATCAGACAACACGAAATTCCAGAACATGCAATACACGAGAGCAATTGAAGAGATTGTTGACACATCCATATCATATAATTTGAACCAAAATAAAAGTGAGAGGCAGGCAAATGAAAACAGACTATGAAAATGTGATACCGCAATCTTCCAACAATTTATTTTAACTCAAAAGATTATTTAATTTTGCAATTAATGCTATGTATAAAAAAATAAAAATAAAAACTAGTTGCCAATAAATGCCCGAAGATCTTTATTTTTATATTAGTTGATTTCCTCGCTGGCATCTGAGTTTTCCCATTAATCAAACACTGGATATTCTTGGTTTCCCGTTTTCCAATTACGTCCAGAAGGGTCTGCAACCATTTTTCCACTAACACAAATTTAATAAAGCGGAGCATTGAGTTGAGGACACTTTAACCATATCCAAAGCTCATTGGCCTTGAGCTTGGCCATTGAAAAGGTGACTTTCCTCTTTCCACATACCAAGAATTTAAAAATCATTACTTTTCAGAGCCCTGTAATACAAACGTGTATTTCGTGCGAGCCATTAAAAGTTTTTCGGATCTGGTCTAGAAAAAAGATTGCCTGGCGAAAGTTACCTGCTACCTTAAGCACATAGGTAGAAATAGGTATCACAATCGAGATTCAAGTTTTGTTCCTTTGCAACTGTGGAAAAGTAAGCAAAGACTTTAGCTACAGAAAAAGTCATCCATCCATACTTCATGCTCTCAACTATATGTGAAGTGGCCACTCTAGCCATTTGTTCGGCTTCCTTGATCTGATATCTTACTGCATGTTTGGCCTGCAAAAGCAGCTGCTCCTGCAATATCTGTGATATACATTCGTATAATGTCAAACGATCTAAAGATTTCCCCAAATCCGCAGTCATAAACTTCGTAAAAGGACGTACAGCTCTCTTTTAAGCCATTATTTTTGTGCTTTGCAATAGCCAATTCCGCTTCTTTAATCTTATTCACTATTTTACCCATGTGGCAGGCATTGCGAAACACTTCCTCCTGCAGAGCTTTGTAGATGGGTCCAATAAGTGCCTTATCGAAGCTTAGAGGACGATTATCGGCAAGTATCTGTGCACGATCGAATGTTAATTTACGAAAATCGCGAGGTGGAAATTTTTTCATACATTTTTTCTCAATATCTTTCATTATCTCTTCCGTACGGCGTGACGTCTTTATTTAGTTATTACTCGTAGGTATAATGATTGGAAAAAGGTAAGCAATGGAAAGCTAAGGGTCATTTCCGAAGTAATTTGCTGCGTAGAATCCGAGCCCGGGGTCAGAAATGGCCCATCACGTTTTGAGATATTTGAGGTTATGTACCCGAAAAACTGCGTTTTTTCCTGTATTTGTAGACGTGTGTAATTTTAGGACAAAGCCTGCTATGAAATGCGGTTTGAAGTATACTGTCTGCTAATAAGTTTTTACCGATGGCTTCAAAAGTGTTACAATAGTTCCCAAAACTAACTAACTAAACTAATGATGGCGTACGTTAAAGTCGGGCGCAGACGACTTTGGGATACCCTGTATCACTGCATGCAATAAAATCCGGTACATTACTTAAGAACACCAAAAGACATTTGATTGCCAAATCAGGTTACGATACTTTCATAAACAACCAAAAACAGACCGATTTTCCTATGGGACCGATCGTTCCTATGGGAGCTATATGATATAGAAACTTCTTAATGCCAAATTTGGTTATGATATCTTCATAAACAAACGAATTATCCATCTAACACTTTTTTTTTTATCGAGGTCCTCTGAAAAACCCCTATGGGAGCTATGTTATATAACCCCTATATCGAAAAAGTAAAATAAACTTGTCTCCCCTGAAGTAATTACGCATCTAATCTAAAAATTGGGTCGCTGTCGCTCTTACCATCTCTGAGATCTAGGCTTTCATACGGATAGATGGACAGACGGACATGGGTATATCGACTTCTCTAGACAGCCTGATCATACTTTGGGTAACTTTGGGGGTCTCCGACGTCTCCTTCTATATGTTACATACATTTTCGGCTTGCACAAACTTAATATACCCTTTGTAGCATATGGTACAGGGTATAAAAAATGCTCTACAATTTAGAAATATTGCCATTAGATCTTTGATCACATTTTAATTTTTATTTGTGTGAGTGGAGCAGCGACGTCGATCCGAGTTTTAGTCATATCTGCTGCTGGGCAGACAAGCGCAAGTTCCATAATTTCTTTAAAAGTGGGATAGGGCCGTATTAGGCTGCTAAGCTGTGGCCTACACCCACTTTTCACAAAAAAAAAACAAAATCTAGTTGCTCCAAATTTTGCTTGAAACGTTAAGAATTGTAGGCGTTCTCCATGGAATAGAGCGAATAGAGCGTTAAGGAGTATGTTACAAAATCCAAAGGCCAAGTACCCAAAATTACAAAATATATTTTAAGGAAGTCACTTCAATATGTCGAAGTCTGGCAGAATAAAGTGGATGTCGGATAATTGGATCCCAATCTAGGACGCGAATTTTAACAAGAAGTCCCCAACCGACTTTAGTGCAACTTGCGCCCATGGAAACTGTTTGCCAAGTTTCGACTTTTTACGGGGAATCGTTTGATGGTAAATAGTGAATACTTATTTTTGAGTCTATATACCCAATTTGGAGATTGTAGCTTCTTCAAAAAAATGTTCAAAAATATATTTTTTTTTACTGAAGCTTCTGGCATAATGGGTGCTAGTGTATAATAATTTTTAGCTATATCTCCCGAAGTTCCCAAACGATTTTCAATATTGTTGTTTAAAAAATATTGGAGCCAACATCAAAAACTGATTGCAAGCTTAGAACTGGAACATAATTCGACATTGTTTCAAAATTTAATACTTCCAGCTCTTTTGGTTTTTGAGTAACAGAAACTACATAAATACGGACAGATGAACTATTTTCTTTTAACTCAACCCTTAAGCCCAAAGTTCAACGTTGTTGACAAGCAATTTCTATCAGATAAGCAAAAAGTTGTTTTGAAACCGATTTGAAATCTCCAGGAACTTAGAACACCAAAACTCTGATCGAATTTGCTTAACCAATTCAATATTACATTAAATCCACAATTTCGGTACAAATTAAATTTAAAGCTTAAAAATGATATCGAATCCAAACAACAAGCTTCCATTATGTTCATTTCTCGGCAACACGAACTGCAGCATAAAAATGCAATAAATACTAAATAATAGTAACAGTAACGCCCAACATGAAAAGGACAAGAAAGTAAAAGGACTTGGTTGTGCACAACAATGGCCAAAATGCAATACCAAACGGTTCGACGAACTGCCCTGAGAACCGGTTCTCGCCTACCAAACCCCTTTCTGCTGACCAACATGCAACCGCCTTTGAGTTTTGCACAGCGCATTGCAAATGAGTGAACTACGGACTGGCGGGTACTCATTGGAGAGCCGGAAAGCTGGGAAGTCGGCTTCTGGTTGTACTGAGGTATGCACAAATTAAATTAAATTTATTGCACGCTTTTGAGCCGCCTATGTGGCTACCACAACAGATGAGCTAATTGCAAATGGGCGGCAATCGCAATACCAATAGATATGGATATTGGATAAGTGGCTGGGATCATTTGGTCATTGGTCACGGAAGTATTTTATTTGCCAGTTCGCCAGTTGCCGAAACAAACTTATTGCACAAACAATTCATTGTTTCAACTTGTCTGAGCTGGAAAGCGAAACAGAAAAACAAACAGACTACACATGCATATACATATGTAAATATATATCGGCGAAAATAAGCGGGCGGGCCACTTTTTCCCCGACCTACTCCGATTTTGATGATTTTTACGTATTTGGTAGAGCTACTAGCCAAGGATGAATTAAATTTTCAATGAATTTAATTCTCTTCCGCAGTGAATAGTGAAAGACAATTTTTGGAGCCCTAGACTAAGGTGAAGAACGGACATATTAAATATTACATTTTTTTCTAAAATTTGTTTTTGTAAATGGGCCTAATTAAGTGTTGTCTTTTTTCTATAACAAGTTTAAAATTGAATGTTTTTATTTTAAAAATATTTATTGACACTTGGATGAATTTAAAAAGAGGTAATAATGTTCATATTTTGAGGCTATACACGAAAGAAGCCGTTTTTGGATATTTTTATAACCAGCCAGAAGGAACAAGTATTAATCGGACGGTGCAATGTCTGGCCAATATGGCCGGTGGCGTATGGTTTGGCGACGTAAGACCGAGCATTGAATTACTTTTGCGATAAAAGCAGCCCTTCTTTTCGCCGTTTTCTTTTAATTAAAGGAGAAAATTAACATTAGCCAATAATGATGATTATTTGGCAGAAAGTCCGACATTTTATAACAACCAAATATATGCGACAACAAAATAAAAGTGTGCCAAAACCGTTTTTTAGCCATATGCTTGATTCATGATGCTTTGGATATGTAGAAATTAACCAACACTTATTGTTGGTGACTTCTATTTACATTTAGTGGGGGGACTTAGGTAAATAATCATTCTTCAAAAGGAAAAAAAAAAATATTCTTCCGGTAACCAATCGCAAACACTGATCTTTGGATGATGTCATTATGCCCAAATGTGCATGAAATGTGATTAAATCGGGTGCCGACTATAGCATTGCTATTCATCATTTATCCATACCGAATTAACCAACTGATGTTGTGTCACCTCGTATGTGATATTTTATTTTAAAAGTAAACCTAATTTTTGTGCTTCAAATCAATATTTATTACTAAAAACTGATTGTACTGTAAATAATTTAATGAAAAAGCTTCTGATGTATAAATTGTCTGCCATATCTTATTTCACCCTTTTTTCAAATCGAAGAATTTCTGTTCGATCTTTAGGGTGGTTTTGACTTCCAAGCAATCGCATCTTGCCATTTCTTTGGCATCTTCAATTTGATCCGCTGCAAAAATATTAGAATCATTTTCACTTTGAGTTCCACAGTTTTAAAATTTTCTTTCTATGAATAGAGCTGCGCCTCCAACTTTCTTTCCACAGAATAAGTAGCTCACAGGTACAGAGCATAATAATATGAAGGGTATGTGGCTATATCAGGATAACCTGAATTTGTACTTGCTTATACGCTGTAAGAAATACTAAAAATTAGGTAAATTGAAACTTGATTATTTTAAATTAACTTTGTGTATTGCTCATACGCGAAATTTGAGCTATTCGGACTGATTTGATAAGAAGCATAGTATAATCTTGCATACTATTTAGACGCTATATGAGACTCACACACTCAGGCAAACAGTGGCAGAGATCCAAAAGATGGTGATGACGATGTTGATGACGATGGTGATAATAATGGCGATGACGATGATGAGTCGCTGGAGATGGGGATGATGAAGATGATGCAGATGAAAAGGACGAATGAGTAAGAATCTCATGGAGTAGTCAACTCAAGCAGCGCCAAAGTAAACAAACAAATACAACTGCAGCATGATGCACACGCAAATATAAGTTTGTATCTGTGTGTGATGTTTGTGTGAGCGTGTATGTATATGTACATGTGTATCTGTTTATATATATGTGAAGCATAAGATAGACAATTACACTTTTGCCACTGCGGAGCGCGCAACATTTAGATAAACGTTAAAAGGTAAATGAACTTTATCACCCAACAGCAAAACGAGCTGTATATGTAAGTATGTGTATGTGTGTGTGTGTGTACATATCTCAAACAAACACACAGCAAGATGCAGTTATCGCGCGCGTGTGTATGTTGGCAGCCATAGTAAGTGGTTTTTCCCAGTCGTCGCCGCCATTTTGCACTCGAGCTTGCACCTTTTGGGCAGCTCTCTTTACGGTTATTCTCCTAAACGTATGTATCTGTGTGTGTGAATGTGTGTGTCTGCTCATAGACGTGAAATTGCATTGCTCAACAATTTTCCATTCTCATTTTATTTCATTTGCCCTTTTGCAGCAGCCAACAAAATGTCAGTGAGCGTAAAATGTTGAATAAATAAAATAAAAAAAAAATGGCGTACGTTTAAGTCGGGCGCGGACGACTTTGGGATATCCTGTACTACTAAAAGATATTTCTTTGCCTAATTTGGTTACGATATTTTTATAAGCAAACATAAAAAAAGTAGAGTTTTGCACCACACACGTTTTTTCGACCGATTGGGCCTATGGGGGCTATATGACATAGTCAACCGATTTTGATCAAATTTGGAAGAGTGATGGAAACTCTAAAAGACTTCCAATCGCCAAATTTGGTTACGACATCTTCGTAAAAAAACGAAACAGAACGAAGTTTGCGCCAAACGCGGTTTTTTGACCGATCGGTCCTATGGGAGCTATATTATATAGTAAACCGATTTTGATTAAATTTGGTACAGTGCTGGGGAACTCTAAACAACTTTCGAATGACAAATTTTGCTTCGATATCTTCATAAAAAAACTAATTATCCATCTAAAAAGGATGTTATCTGAAAGTTTGGTTGTACATATTACCATCTCTGGGATCTAGGCGTTCATACGGACGAACAGACAGACAGACGGACATGGGTGTTCAGTAGTGCTGGCCAACATCGATATATAGAGATTTAAAACTTCGATCATCGATGTTTTCTCCAGCACTACTTTGTAACATACGGTAGAGGGTATAAAAAATTATATAAATAAATGTAAGCCCAGCATATATGGTTGACATATTGAAATATCAGTGCACGAGTATACAGGAAAAGTGCGGAAGTCTTACTTTCTAACGCTGGAGGTTATATACCTTCACTCTATGCTCTAAATGAATTATAATATTTTTTGATAACTCAACGACTTGGCTATAATGACTTATTTGCAAAAAGCGTTATGCCTATGTATTTTTAGGCTTTGTCTATCTTCTATTATACCTATAAATAATATTATATATAACACACATGAAAATCAATCTTCCATATTGCATGCAGACAAAGATTATGATACATAAAAAAAAAAAAACATACGTATTTGATTATATTTGCTTTCAAAATCCAAATCCGTATGATTCCTTCTTGTTTCATATTAAAAAATAATATTTTGTATTCTCGTAAGTTTGTTATTATTGTTATTATTATTTATATTCAATTAGTGTTGTACTAATGTATTAATTTAAGTATACATGCACTAATTGGTTATTTTGCAAATTCAAAGTCAATTTTCCAATTTTACCAAAAAAAATCAATTTTCTTTCCTTTATCGTGTATTAGAAGGTGACGGCGGAAACGCCCCAATGTTACCTAAAGTATGATCAGAGTGCCTAGAAAGGAAACTATTCCCATGTCCATCTGTCCTCTGTGTATCTGGAGGCCTTGATCTCAGAGGTGGTAACAGCTAGAGCAACAAAACTTTCAGATTAGATGCCTTATTATGTCATCAAAGTTCATTATATTTTTATTATATCGGCGTTATATTGTATAGCTCCCATAGGGACGTTTTAGAGCACCTCGAAAAAAACCAAAAGTTTTAGATGGATAATTCATTTGATTATGAAGATATAGTAAAAAATATTAGTAAAGTCGGTTGACTGTATCATACAGTCTCCATAGGACCAATGGATCAAAAAAAGGTTATCATGGCATAATTTGTTTGATTTTTGGAGTACTTAAGCAGAACACCGAGTTTGATTGCAATGTAATTTTGCAGGTCTCAAAGCATTCTTCAATTTATTTTTTGAAGACAGAAAACTAGTTGCTTATCGAAAACGTTTCGTAGTCTGTACGCAAAAATCTTGAATTTTCTTCAATTATTAAGTCATACTGTGAATGTGAACACACATAATTGCAGAAGTATACACAAAATCAAGGTATCTTCGATGACTTCCTTAAGAAATTTAAAATTTTTAAATGTCTCTTCTTCTACAGCAATACATAAAGGATGCAAAAAAATTGGTATCAGTCGTATTTTTCTTAAAAAAAATTACGTGGATATTATTGGCATGGTGGAGATTATGGAATGATTACAGAAAAGTAAAGTTTTTTTTGGTTATAGGGCTCACATGAGTCAACACACACCTATTGGGTTGGGGGAATGAAATTAATGAAGTATTAAAGTTTTCCAACAATCTTATAGCTCTGTTCGACCGAATGGCTTTTCTGCTTCGAAATACTCCGGGGAAGGGTATCAGCAATAAATATCAAAAATCTTAATATACGTATACGTAATTTGTATTCGTACGATCTCCAAGATCTATTTGGGGATACGGCTGAACATACTTGCTAACACTTTCTTTTCTTTTTTTTTACCTACAAGGTATTGAATATAAAAATATGTATCCATATCGACAAACACACAAGCACACAGCAGATTTCAACTGCAGCAATATATGATAACAAAGTGCAACATGGCGTTGCAAGAGTACGAGACAGGATGGTGGATAGAGAAGATGGGAAGGAGCTTGGTTCGGAACTGATATTGAAAATGTTTCTATGTAACTGAGCAATTCAAATATTTGTGTATGTACATTTATATTTGTGTGTGAGCATCTGTGTGTTGCCTTTTCACACTTTTGCATTATTTATGTTTATATGTACTATATGTGTGTGTCTGTGTATGTATGTACTTGTACGTGCCTCGAAATGTAACAAAGGCGCATTAAACGCGACTGCAGCTGCTGCTAGTTGCCAAGTTGGCATTCCCTGCCAGGCCCAGCCAGAAGAGAGCATTTCTGGTTTCAGCCAAGTCCAGGCCTTGTTACTGCTGCAAGCCTGCATTTGTATTTAGATATATATCTATATGTGTATATGTATTTATATAGGTTTATATTGTATATTTTATGTGTACATTGCAGGAACTAACTGGCTGACTGCCACTCACTGTAAATATCTCTTTCTCTCCTCTTCGCCTTCTCTATCTCAGTACCTCTTTCTGGCTCTCTGTGTTTGCCCTACGAATCGTGTCAAACTTCTAATTAACCTCGTAATTCATGCAACTGGCCGCAAAACGGTTCTATGTTGCCTTTGTTATTGGTGTTGTTGTTGCTTGCTCCGGGCATGTAAGCTATACATACATATATATGTATGTACAAGCATGTGTGGGTAAGTGTGTAGGCATGTACCTTTATTGTTGTTGTCTAAACGCTGCAACAAATACCGCTTAAACGTTGGCCATTATTGTTGGGTCTGAAGTGAGCCCTCAAAATTCATTACAATTTCATAAAGTGCTGGTTCGTTAATTTTGAGCGTATTTAAAAAAAAAAATATTTATATATATATGTCTATATTTTTTTAAAAATTATGCTTAACTTAAACATTCCATAAATACTTATAGCTATTTAAGCGTAGTTTTGTAATTATTGTGGCTGTTGAGCTAACAATATTTTTTGCTAGCATTTAAATAGAAACCGTATATTCAATAATAGAATTAATTAACTTGTATGCGATTTATTATAGTGTTTAATGTTAACGATGTGTTGTGTTGTTATGCATATAAAGCGATATACATATGTTCGTATATAGCTAGTTAGTTAGTAAGTTGCGAAACAATGTGCGTAGATGCGTTTAGGTAGGCGACGAGAAAAGGTACTGATCTGCTAGGCAAACCATTAGACGGATTAGCCGCCGATAAGTAGAGCGACAAATAGAGAGGTCGGCAGCGCAGCAGCCGACGAACAGAATGCGCTTGCGCGAACGTTCACAAGATTAAGAGATAGTTCTCTTGCCGCGCAGGGCAAGCTACAAACCAAAGAGAACAATTATTGATGAATACTAAAATTATAGCTGCTTGACCAAACAGTGGCCATTAAATTTTTTTATTAGGTGCATAAACGAAGCTTAGGCATATGGTAAGCAAACTGCTATGTCACATAAGTGAATTTCTTTTTGCATTATTTACTTGTGGTTCTGTGAAAATGTCTAGTTTTGTGCCAAAAAATCATCATTTGCAGGAAGTGTTGATTTTCTTGTTCTGTAGGAAAAAAACAGCAGCTGAAGCGCATCTAGAGCTCCAAAAAGTGTACGGAGAAGCTGCTCCAAGCGAAACAACGTGCCGTGATTAGTTCCGTCGCTTCAAAGACGGTGATTTCGATGTTGACGACCGTCCACGTAAAGGAAGACCCAAAATCTTCGAAGACGATGAATTGGAGGCATTGCTCGATGAGGATTCGTGCCAAACGCAAGAAGTGCTTGCTTCAGCATTAGGAGTTACCCGCCAAGCCATTTCCAAGCGATTGCATGCGTTGGGAATGATTCAAAAGCAAGGAACTTGGGTTCCTTATGATTTGAAACCAAGGGACGTTGAGCGTCGTTTTTTCGCCTGTGAACAACTGCTCCAGCGATGAAAAATGGATTCATTATAGTAAACCAAAGAGGAAAAAATCTTGGGGACAACCCGATCATGCTTCCACGTCACTGGTTCGGCCGAATATTCACGCTGCGAAGGTTATGCTATGCATTTGGTGGGACCAGGTCGGTGTTGTTTATTATGAGCTGTTGAAACAAGGCGAAACCATCACTGGGGAACGGTATTGAACTCAATTGATGCGATTGAGCCGAGCACTGCGAGAAAAACGGCCACAATACGAGCAGAGGCACGAAAAAGTGAGTTTACTGCATGACAACGCTCGGCCTCACATTGCCAATCCTGTAAAAACCTACTTTGGAACGCTCAAATGAGAAGTCCTACCCCACCCGCTATATTCCCCAGATATTGCGCCGTACGATTTTTACTTGTTCCGCTCGATGGCACATGGTCTGGCTAATCAGCAGTTCCATTCATATGAAGATATCGGAAAATGGCTTGATTCGTGGATAGCCTCAAAAGACGAACACTTCTACCGTCAAGGTATTCGAACTCTGCCAGAAAGATGGGAAAAAGTTGTAGCTAGCGATGGGCAATACTTTGAATGAGTCATTGATAACCATTTTTTTGTAATAAAGTTACATTTTCATCAAAAAAACAGCGAGAGTTGCGCACCTAATATTTTATTTTATTATTGTTAGATTGTTCTTTGGCAAACTTTGCCCTTAAACCATTCATTATTTTTGCAGTTTGTGAAACAAAAGTTATGTATTATTTAGAAAATATTATATAAGCTTGGAATTTTCCATCTCTGGAAAAGTTTGACTGCAATACATATATATCTGTTGTTCACCATTAAACTAGATTTAGCTTTGAATGCATTCATACAGACCTCTTATTTATACGAAACTTTATACTACTAAAATTTAATTTTTTATATAACCTTTAAATTGTGTACATAACAACAAAAAGATGCACAGCTAAAACTCCCTAAGCAACAATAGATACAATAAAAAAAAAATGGCGTACGTTAAAGTCGGGCGCAGACGACTTTGGGATACCCTGTACCACCACATTGCAATTAAGTCCGACACATTGCTTAAAACCTCCAAAAGATATTTTATTCGGCAAATTAAAAAAAAAGAAATCAGTCGAATTTTGCACCAAACAATTTTTTTGACCGATCGGTCCTATGGGGACTATATGATATAGTCAACCGATTTTGATCAAATTTAGTACACTGATTGGGAACTATAAAAAACTTCCGACTGCCAAATTTGGTTCCGATATCTTCAAAACCAAACGAAACGCAATGAATTTTGTAAAAAAAAGCGTTTTTTTGACCGACTGTTCCTATGGGAGCTATATAATATAGTCAACCGATTTTGATCAAATTTGCTACAGTGCTTGGGTACTCTAAAAGACTTCTTAATGCCAAATTTGCCAACAATATCTTTACAAACAAACGAAACGCAACGAATTTTGTACAAAAAACGATTTTTTGACCGATTGGTCCTATGGGAGCTATATGATATAGTCAACCGATTTTGATCAAATTTGGAACAGTGCTTGGGAGCTCTAAAAACTTCTTAATGCCAAATTTGGTTACGGTATCTTCACAAACAAACGAATCACAACGAATTTTGCACAAAACACGTTTTTTTGACCGATTGGTCCTATGGGAGCTATATGATATAGTCATCCGATTTTGATCAAATTTGCTGCAGTGCTTGGGAACTCTAAAAAACTTCTAAACGCCAAATTTGGTTACGATATCTTCACAAACAAACGAAACACAACGAATTTTGTACAAAAAAACATTTTTTCGACCGATCGATCCTATGGGAGCTATATGATATAGTCAACCGATTTTGATAAAATTTGGTACAGTGCTGGGGGTCTCTAAAAAACTTCCGGTTGCCAAATTTGGTTATGATATCTTCATAAACAAACGAATTATCCATCTAAAACTTTTGCTTTTTTTCGAGGTCCTCTGAAACACCCCTATGGGAGCTATATAATGTAACCCCGATATCAAAAAAATAAAATAAACTTGTCTCCTATGGATTAATAAGGGATCTTATCTGAAAGTTTGGTTGCTCTAGCTCTTACCATCTCTGAGATCTAGGCGTTCATACGGACAGACGGACAGACGGACATGGGTATATCGACTTCTCGAGTCACACTGATCATACTTTAGGTAACTTTGGGGGGTCTCCGACGTCTCCTTCTGTACGTTACATACATTTTCGGCTTGCACAAACACAATATACCCTTTGTACCATACGGTACAGGGTATAATAAGTATCTAAATTTTGTTGGTAATCTCCATTTACCAGGGATGCATCACTCAATCAAAAGCCGTAAAAATAGCTTAGCTCTTATTTTCTTGAATGGCAACACTGTTCTGAAGTTTGAGATAAATAAAATATTTTCTGTGCGTAGTTGAATTTTTACGTGTAATATTTCTATTAAAATTAGCTTTTTTATTTGCAAAGGAATATAGGAATTCGGATCGGAGAGAATTATTTCATGATACAAATGGTACGTCAGTAATTGGACTTTGCGTCGTGACTTTAATCTGAGTACTGTAGAGGACCAGATCTCGTTTTTGTCCAGTAGCTACAATGATCGGCTGATTACTCAACAGTTACGCAAGGAGACTTGTAGATACGGTCCCAATAATTAGACTGCATAGGAGATGCTTTAACCATCTTCTTTTAACTTCCCCACAAAGACTAAACAATTAAAGGTACCCTTGGCAACGATGGCACCATATTTACCATTTAAAGACAAAAATTCTGTTAAAAGCAGTGATGTTAACAAATTTTTTATTAATAAATCAAATCTAGCAAAGAATGGGACTATTATGCCAATGTTGCATAAAAGTTAACTTTTACAGCATTATCATTAAGTATCCCATGGGTCTTTGTATTATAATAAATGTCATGCAGAGGAATGACAATTTAATTTGAGCCATGTTAAAAGCAATATACTCACTAATTGAGTTTGATTAAATGAATAATTAAAAAATTGATCGTATTATTTATTTATTTATTTATAATGATAATTAAAGTTATAAACTAATAATTAACATAAAAAAAAAAATAGCACTGGCTACTCAGGCCTTCGGCTATGTCGTGTTGTTTTGGAGTTTGTGGCGTGTGATTAATGTTATAATACAAAATGGTATTTTGTTTTTATATGTAATGTCTATGTTTGATCGTATTATATGCCTTATTTGTATTAAAAAATTTTGCACTTGTAAATTGCTCGGAGTTCACTAAATGATTAGACATTTTATTTTTTGCTTTGATTTAAATTCGGCATATTGTTTAAATCTTTCACTGTCCATAATATATGCATCTGCTCTGAGCAATAGGAGAATATGGGCATTTCTATGGTCAAGAGCGACTTATTGCTTAAAACCTCCAGAAGATATTTTATTCGGCAAATTTGGTTACGATAAAAAAAAGAAATCAGTCGAATTTTGCACCAAACAATTTTTTTGACCGATCGGTCCTATGGTGACTATATGATATAGTCAACCGATTTTGATCAAATTTAGTACACTGATTGGGAACTATAAAAAACTCCCGACAGCCAAATTTGGTTCCGATATCTTCAAAACCAAACGAAACACAACGAATTTTGTAAAAAAAGCGTTTTTTTGACCGAATGTTCCTATGGGAGCTATATGATATAGCCAACCGATTTTGATCAAACTTGGTGCAGTGCTTGGGTACTCTTAAAAACTTCTTAATGCCAAATTTGCTAACAATATCTTTAAAAACAAACGAAACGCAACGAATTTTGTAGAAAAAACGATTTATCGACCGATTGGTCCTATGGGAGCTATATGATATAGTCAACCGTTTTTGATCAAATTTGTAACAGTGCTTGGGAACTCTAAAAAACTTCTTAACGCCAAATTTGGTTACAATATCTTCACAAACAAACGAAACACAACGAATTTTGCACAAAACACGTTTTTTTGACCGATTGGTCCTATGGGGACTATATGATATAGTCAACCGATTTTGATCAAATTTCCTACAGTGCTTGGGAACTCTAAAAAACTTCTTATCGCCAAATTTGGTTACAATATCTTCACAAACAAACGAAACACAACGAATTTTGTACAAAAAACATTTTTTCGACCGATCGATCCTATGGGAGCTATATAATATAGTCAACTGATTTTGATCAAATTTGGTACAGTGCTGAGGGTCTCTCAAAAACTTCCGATTGCCAAATTTGGTTATGATATCTTCATAAACAAACGAATTATCCATCTAAAACTTTTGCTTTTTTTCGAGGTCCTCTGAAACACCCCTATGGGAGCTATATAATGTAATCCCGATATCAAAAAAATAAAATAAACTTGTCTCCTATGGATTAATAAGGGATCTAATCTGAAAGTTTGGTTGCTCTAGCTCTTACCATCTCTGAGATCTAGGCGTTCATACGGACAGACGGACAGACAGACAGACGGACAGACGGACATGGGTATATCGACTTCTCGAGTCACACTGATCATACTTTGGTAACTTTGGGGGGTCTCCGACGTTTCATTCTGTATGTTACATACTTTTTCGGCCTGCACAAACTTAATATACCCTTTGTACCATACGGTACAGGGTATAAAAAGTATATTTGTATTTATTACCGTCACTCCAGTGTGGAACATAGAGCCATAGAAAAAATGAATAGTTTATAAAATTTCAATTGTTGTCGTTGTCATTATCGAATTCAACAATTATCGATTACTTGAAAGAATTACAATAAATAAAATGGCTTTTCTCGAAATTATTTGGTTATGTTCTCTTCAATCTTTTAAAGCTCTTAAGATGCTTAAATTGTTATGCAATTGTCTCACACACATACATACACGTATACATACACTCAGAGAAAACTCATAGAAAAGTAGAGACAACAAAATAAAACATTCAATTGCAATTTATTTTGTGGTCTTTTGTCTGACAACTTTTGCAGCTGTCGTCATCATGGTTGTTGTAGTTGCAGTTGTTGTCGTTGTCAGTGTTGTTGCCGTTGTTGCATTCAACCACAAGACATGGCCGCGCACTTGTAGCTGCCACAGGCGCATTAAAGCAAAAAAAATAAAATTATATATGTAGTATAAAAAAAAAAAAAAAAGAAAAAGTCGAACCGCAACACTTAATTTTCCAGCTGAGACACCGACTTTGTTTTCGGCACTTGACACTGTCCATGTGCAATAAAACAACGAAAATAAACGAATAAAAAAGGAGATGGAGGGGGGATAACAAACAAACTTGTATAAAGAATAAAAAAAATAGTTGTCTTAGTTTTATTAAAATGACTTTTTATTAAAAGCGACTGGAAAACAAGAAAAAATATATATATTTATATATAACAAAAAAGTTGCTGGCATTGACAAAGACAGCAAAAAGCGTTGCCAATTTGAGTGCAATTTAAGTTCTGGCGTCAGAGTTTTGTGAAGTGGTGTGGGTGGTGGGGGTGAGGAGGTGTTTACTTTGCTGGCAGCTTAGCTCCTCACTAATAAATACACCGAGAGAAAAATGAGGCGTCGAAGCTCAGCAGAAAGAGATTTCAAAATAAAACTCTGTAGTATATATTCCTCATTACCTAATTTTTTTAAAAACAATAATTTTGTTTTTAGCAGAAGTTTTGACAGCAGAGATGAACAAAATGGAATACCTTAATATTTAGTACTACTTGCAGCTATATCTGGTTTTAACAGTATCGGAAAGGTTTTACTAAAAAAAAAAAAAATATATTCGTTTCGATAAAAGTATACACGAGTTCAAATCAATACACTATTCGAGCCTTAAATATTTCTGAGTCTACATTTTATTTATAGCTAGCAAAGTTTTTTGATTATATCTTCGGCAAAATCTAATGAACCGGTGGTCATACTAATATGTGCTGCTTTTTAATTAATTTCGGTCAAAGTCCATCAACCTCCATCAAATAAGTATTTTTTCAGACTTTGAAAAATGTTTGTACATCAACAACACACAGATTTAATGATACAAAAAAGAATTATATACGAAATTATTCATTCAAGCCGTTATTAGTAAAATCTCATTATTTTTTATTTAAGTAAATTTTTCAATATATTTTTGTATATGTCAATAACAATTATCAAGTACAGCAAATACAATACTATCTACTTATCCAATTAAAAAATAAATATTGTAATATGTTCTTGCTTTGAAAATTTTTCTTTTATTTTCAAGCCGCTTATTAATAAAATAAATTTATTAAAAAAGATGACGTACGTCAAAGCCGGCGCAGACGACTTTGGGATACCCTGTACCACCACATTGAAAAAAGGTATCTATTTGTCAAATTTGTTAACAATTGTATTTTCATAAACAGACGAATTTTGCACCAAAAACGTTTTTTGACCGATCCGTCCTATAGGGGCTATATGATATAGTCAACCGATATTGATCAAATTTGGTACAGTGCTTGGGACCTATAAAAAAGTCCCGAGTGCCTAATTTGGTTACGATGTCTTCATAAGCAAACGAATTATCCATCTAAAACTGTTGGTGTTTTTGAGGTCCTCTGAAGCACCCCTATGGGAGCTATATAATACATATAACAGCGATATCAAAAAAACTAATTAAACTTGTCTCCCGTAGGACTATCACGGATCTTATCAGAAAGTTTGGTTTCTCTAGATCTTACCATCTCCGAGATCTAGGCGTTCATACAGACGGACATGGGTATATCGACTTTTATAGTCACCCTGATCATACTTTAGGTAACTTTGGGGATCTCCGACGTGGTCTTCTGTATGTTACATACATTTTCGGTAAATTTGTACAAACTTAATATACACGTTGTACCCTTGTACCCTTTGTCGTAAAAACAGATTTTTTTGGCAAGTGTATTAAAAATACAAATATAAATGAATGAAAAAAATAAAATAATAATAAAAACAAAAGTTGCCAACTATTTAGCTGCATAAAAACTTGGCAGACACACGAGCAGACCACAATGGGCCAAGCGACCGCAGCAACAACAACCATTGCAATATCAACAACAACAATTTTGCGACGCACCAAGCTATAAAGCGTTCAAACTACAAAAACAACAACAACAACAACAACAACGAGGGTCGCATTAACGCCAACCACTTGGCCGGCGACAACAACCACAACTACAACAACGACAACAACAAGAACCAGCAACCAACAACCAACAACGGCGGCGACGGCGACATAAAATCTCTGCAGTTGAAGTGAAGTTTTGCAATGGCAAAAATAATTTCGCGGACAAAGCAGTTAGTATGCCACATCCCTTGTTGCCACCCCAATATAAGACCCAGCTGAACCGACCAAACCGAACATTGGCTCTGTTGCATTGTTGCAACAATAACGGTACATAATAAGTTGCAAGCAGTTTCACACCTTCCCCCCTCCCACCCTAAAACCGTCCATCCCAACAAAGTTACATCCATGGAGCCATGGAGTGCTCGAGTGCGAGTTAGTTAGTTGGCTCGTCTGCCATATTTTAAACTGCAGCTCTGCGGTCTTGTTAGCTGCTAGCCACAGCAGAACATCACAATGCCGAGAGGGAGCGAAAGAGAGAGAGAGAGAGAGAGAGAGCTCCCCCGCCGGGTTGAGATAGAGGCATTGTGGGCATAAAGTGCTGTAAAGTTCGTTAAAAAGTTGTTGATGTAGTTGCCAACAAACACACACACGCATTGTTGCATGCATGCCGCGATTTTCGCTAATGGCATGTTGGCAAAAAGCTGCTAAAAAATGCCAACGACCCATGCTCCTAAAGGTGTTGCCAAAACTAAATGTCTACGTGTGTGAGAGAGAGCACTTGGCAAACATGTTGCATACTTTGCGGCGTAAGCTAAAAATATTCGCACTAATTTGCTGGCAAGCGCACAAGCAGCTGTCCATGTGTGTGTGTGTGTGTGTATTTTATGCTTACATTGTCTAACAATGTTTAATTAAAAACAATAATGAAATTAATTAAAAAACAACTATTACACTGCAACGAAATGAACATAATGAAAAGGAATGAACAACAGAGTGTCGCAAACAATGTAGTATCCACATTTCGGTAAACTCATTAAATGGAAACTAATTAATAATAGAGTTCCCCTTTAGATCAAATTTGGGCGAACTGTTAATGCGAAGTCTAAAGAGAAGAAATTTATTTTAAACGATCATTTGCTATAAATATAACTTCTTCTATAGGGTGGGCCATCTTTTGGTTTGATTGCTAATTCCATTTTATTCCGTATGCGATCATCGAAATTTTAGATGACTTTTTTTTAGACGAAAACACATCTGGCTGTTCTCCCATCCATTGAACGAATAATCGACGCTGGTAATGGTCCGTGGGCTTCAATTGTTTTGTGATTGGAATCTTGTAAGCGTGAAAATGCAGATCCGCTTGCAAAATTCGGAAGAGCATCCACTTTGGACGGATATGCTCCGAATCATGAGTGTTTAACAATCAAACCATTAGATGGCACACCCCATAGTTGACTGACCGCAGTCATTTTGTTCAGTTCGTTATAGTTGGAGCGCCCTTCATTTGTGAACAGACGCATTTACAAAATAAGCTACTTTTTTGGATATAGTAATTCATGAAAACTATCTATGTATTAAATTTTTTGAAACAGTTAACCTCAAGAAAACATCGGCTGCGCATCGGCTGAAACTAACGAACATGTAGTTAAACCACAAAAAAAAGGTTTCTTTTATTGAGAAAGGATTTTATTTACCAAATGGACCAACTAATAGAAACATCATTAGATTTGCAAACATTCGTAATCACGTTTTATTGAAACTCGGACTGCACTTCCTCGAATTTTTCATTCAGCATTGTCATCAGTTTTTCATCGTGCTTACATTGTCCCTCCAATTGTAATTGCAATTGCATTGGCTGTGTAAAATCTTCCGTCAATTGCTTAAGTTCAGCATGAGTCAAACGCAGGAAACATGGATCTGGATCAGGTCCTAGCAGTTCGTAGCCTCCAAGCAATTCTGTTGTATCACAAGTCTGCAGCTCTGCGTACTTCATATGAATGCACTGGTGATCGCTCACATTCAGCATAAAAGTAAAGGGATGCTGCACCTGCGGGCAGAGCAACCATAAGATATACAGATTGGTTACATCCGCCTTATCTGCTAAAAACTCGCCAGTCTGTGGTCCAGCCAGCTCATAGCGCATGTTCAGCACATCCCATGAAGTCCGGCAGAGCATAAGCAGCGTACAATGTTCATCCTGGCTCTCAATCGCATTGGTGTCCGTCTGTGCCAAGTTGTTGAGCAGCAGCACGGCCAGACAACTGCTTTGGGCTTGCACTAGTTCATAGGGCCATAGCCATAGCTCCAGTGGCTTTCCCAGTTCCAGGTGGTGTTGTTTTATGGAGCCATGGGTAGAGAGGCAGTGAGACAGCAAACCAGAGGGATTGATGGGTTCGCTACAGCCGCTAATAGGGCAAGTGAAGTGTAGCAGTTGCAGAAGCTGGTGGCGTCTCTGGCTGGCATTATATAGACGCGTCAATTCGTAGTTACGTTCAGGCGTGTCCGGAGCGTGACTGGAAATGGATGGACGATCGTTGACTGCTTGGGGTGGCTGCTGGAGAAGGGTCAGCCAGGAGATGGAGGTCGGTGTGGTGAGCTTAATGGAACCGAAATCTGAATCACTGTAGCATTTGCTTAGTATAAAGTTTATTAGCGAAGCTGTTGCATCAGGCGCATCATCCGAATCCGCTAGCTTTTCCGTGGACTGACTGCTGGAATCGCAGAGTATTTCAAAGTCTTCAGCATCTCCTACAGAGTCTGTTGTGTCTTCGGTACCATCTTTACCTATATCTATAGTGGATTCATTGATTGCCGCATCGAGATCTAAGCTGTGCAAGGATTTCCTAGTTTCTGAAGAATAACTTTTTGTACTGCCGGTATCTTCATTTATCGCCATAAGGAGGCTTGAGGACTCCCTTGTATCTGTCAAAGAACGTTTTGTGCTGTCGGTATTATCAGCTCCATCTATAAAGGCTTTATCATTAGTGGCCATAACTTTGATTAGCTTTATGCTGTGATTTGGAATATATTTTTGTGCCTAAAAAAAGTAAAACGTTCTGAAAAATTTTTAGTTTGTTTGACCTAACTTGAGAAAATTTCGAGAGTTTTGTCAGGGCACATTTTTTCTATGTTTTTTCCCTTGGTTTCATTTTTTTTTTGTTGTAGACTTCTAGTTGAAAAATTCAAATTGAAATTGCTGGCTGGGATGTACTAAGAGTTGGAAGAATAGTTTGGTCTTAAGCGGAAGTGAAAGCATAAAAGCAACCAAAGCGAAGCCAAAAAACGAGGCAGAAACTGAAACGACAAAAGCAACAAATGCAACAAGAACAACAAATGCAACAACAATCAGCGACAATAAAGGCAAACGACATGAACGAGCATGAAAGGAAACCGCTGTTGTATAGAGAGCTGTGTGTTTGCGTGGGAGTTGAAACAATGTGGCAACTCCCGCAGAACATCTTGTTGCATTTGTAATTTCCGGTTTTGCACGCCAGCGCGCACACACATACTCTCACACACACGCTGACTCAAAGCATGCATGCCAATGGACGCTGGCATGTAATACATGTCTCTGTGAGTGTGTGTGTGTGGCATGTTCTACTAAAAATGTGTCAACATACGACAAAGCAAAGGCAAACAAACAACTCAAGTTCTAGCTCTCCCTCTCTGTTGTTTTTGTTGTTGCAGCCATTGTTGTTGTTATCATGTTCGTTTGCTCAGCAGCTGCAGCTGCAACGACAATAACAATAACAACAACAGCAACTAAAACAGCAACAGCAACAACCAGAACAACAGCCGCTACAAGGCAACTTCTACTACTACTAGGCGACATCCCAATCGCAATCCACGTCTTAGTCCTGCTCCTGCTCTTAGTACTCTCCGGCTGTTCCCTAAAACTAAGCAACATGCTGTGATGCAACGCCAGGCAATGCTATGACTAAACAACAACTCATACATACACACAATGAAATTTATATGGTATATATGTACTATATACCATATATCACGCGCCATTTGCCACTCGCAACCTGCAACTTGATTCTCTTATTAGTTTGCTGCTCTTGAGTTCCTTGCACGATGTGAACGCAACGGCGGCAGATGCAATTGTCATTTGACAAAGCAGTTGATACGAGTATAACAACAACCACAACGAACCGAAGAGTATATATAGGGTTTTCCAACAAAAGGTGTTATTTTGAATCACCCGGTATTTCGGTAGCTGTCACTTTTGAAGCTTTTATTTTATGACATTTGACTAGTATAAACTACGCCATTACTAAAAATGGAACGATACACGCTTCAACAACGCATTGAAATTATTAAAATTCACTATAAAAATGGTGAAAGTCTTGCAGTCACAGTTCGCAAAACTAAAGCATTTTTGCGTCGTCGTGAAGCACCTTGTCGGACCGCAATACAGAAATTGGTGGAAAAATTCGAGCTGTTGGGACAAGTTAGTGATGTTAACAATAAAACCCGTGCACGTCGCTCAAGAACAACTGAGAATATTTCTGCTGTAGCCCAAAGTGTTGAAGACAACCCAGGTTTGTCCATTCCTCGTCGTTCTTTGGAATTGGGCATTCCACAAACGTCAAAATACGGTGTATTTTGCATAAAGACTTGGGTCTTCAGGCTTATAAAGTTCAGTTATCACAAGAACTCAAGCCGGCCGATCATCAACAACGTCGTGTCTTTGCTGATTGGGTCCTTGAAATGCATGAAAATGATCCGGAATTCCATCGAAAAATCATCTTGACTGATGAGGCCCATTTCCACCTCGGTGGCTACGTCAACAAGCAAAATTGTCGCATCTGGGGCTCGGAAAACCCAAGAGTTATTGTTGAGAAGCCTCTCCATCCTCAACGTGTGACTGTTTGGTGCGGTTTATGGTCCGTCGGAGTCATTGGACCTTACTTTTTTGAAAATGAGGTGAATGGATTGCGCTATCGAGAGATGATTAATGTTTTTTTATGGTCGGAGTAGGATGGTATTGATCTGGACAACGTTTACTTTCAACAACTACATGCCGTGTTATCTCTCGAAGAGGTGAGCACAATTGGCCACCGAGATCTTGTTATTTAACACCTTGCGACTTCTTCCTTTGGGGCCACGTGAAAGATAAGGTCTACGCCAACAGCCCAGCGTCGATTCAAGACCTCAAAGATAGAATTCGTCAGGCTATCGAGGACATAGGGCAGCCCCTATGCGATTTGGTTATGGAAAATTTCATGAAAAGGGTATGGTCCTGTAAGCGTGTTCGTGGTGGCCATTTGGCTGATGTTGTTTTTCATTATTAACGGCGTACCTTCCTCTTTATTATGAAATAAACATCCGATCATTTATCTCAAAAAATTACATTTTTCTTTGAATACCAAAAAAACACCTCTTAGTGGAAAACCCTGTAGTATAACAAAAAGGATGGGGCTTACTTTTACCAAATAGCTTTCCAAGTTGGTTGCTTCGCTTCCAAGGCTAGCATTTGGATAATCTTTTTTCGAGAGTCAAGCTGTTTAAAGAGTACAGCATTTTCACATATTATGCCCTGTACAATTTGTATTCTATAATACGAAAATATGTAGCACCAATAGAATTTTCAGGTTGAACCCATATTGACTTTATTTTCCAACACATTCATGGATGGTTAAAAACTTTGGTATTTAGTATAACTAAAAATGACGAAGTTTAATTTATGTTGTAGATGCAAAGGAAATCTACAGTCATAAAAGTGAATCGGTTTCTAGATGTATTGCGTTTTAAAAAAATATTTTTTTTCAATTTGAAGATTCGACATCCCTGTCCTAAAACTTATAAATCATAAACTCGAAAAATAGTTATTTTCTTTAATTACCTGTGGATAAAAACTGTATTAAATTTAATTAAAATGCTTAGAAGCTGTAGTCCAAAAATTACCAATTTCGAATATTATTGGCCCGAAAGCACACCTGGAGTTCAATGTATCAAAATCTGCTGAACATAGGGAAACTTAAGTAGTGTAAATATTTTATAATAAATACAATACACCTTATTTTGTTTTTAAGAAACTCCATGCAATCATTTAGCTGCTATGAAAATAAATCAGAAAGGGGAATTTTCTAACTTAATTTCAAAAAGATTAGATTAATAAAATTGTTTTCCTTTAAAATTTCACACAAATAGCTTTTTTTAATAGTGTTTATTAAACCGTGTTATTTCAAAACAGTGTAAGAAAATACCGCGTAAAAAAAGAATTGGGTGCTTATAAGCAGTATAGGATGCGCCATATTTTGTGTGAGTATGAGAATATTGAATGGCTTTAGGAAAAACATCCAATTTCTATATACATATAAGGTATTTTTATAACATTTGTTCAGTTTCAATTTATTTGAATTAGTTGTCAACCGGTTGGCCGTGTTTATTGACAAAAACAAAATTTGCCCTTTGTGAAATACCTGCGTTCAAGAATTGTTGTTTGAATCTCGTCAATGATCTAAGGCGAAAAATTTTCTCTTTTAACAAAGCCACAAAAAGAAGTCCAGAGATGTCAAATTAAGAGATCTGGTTTTCCGATCAATTCGATTCGATTGATCCCCATTGACTTTTTCGTTATCTCTAAAGAAAAATTGTGTTTTATTGATCTAGTGTGGATTATCCGTTTAAAAATATGGAAATGTACGAGGATGGTCCGATAAAAACTTAGCTTCACTGCCGATTACGCTACTATGGCAAGAGAAATGTATTATCTTGTAGTAAGTTCTCGTAGACGGTTACTGTCGAAATTTCAGGCGTATCGGACTCGTAGTTTTATTTTGACTGCGTGTCGAAGCGAATCCAAAATTTTCGTTTTTCTTTTGTACTTATTCTTATCGGACCACCCTCGTAGCTTATTTTGCTCGCTACAATAATAAATAATATTAATAATATTAATTTTTAAAGTAAAACGTAAGTCCTAGTATTAAGTGCAAATGTCATCATCATCATCATCAGTTCCTGTATCTCCCCACTGGAGCATTGGGCCCCAAATGCAACTAGCATTAAACATCTAAACAGAACATTTGTAAAATCGTTAACAAACATCGTCTTGCCGGACTGCCAACTCAGACAGAATATTGAACATGGTGAAAATAGTTTAGGAAGGTAACATGGACGGATGTAAGTAATATTTATAACGCTGTACAATAGAACTAAAGCGTTTTTCATCAATAAAAATATTTGTTCCCACTTAATCAAGCACTGATATGGCCAAGGAGGTCTTGCTCACTGACGTTGTCTATGGCGATCATACAAGAGAGCACACATATATAGAAGTAGTATGTATGCATGTGCAGTATAGTATTACTGTGTGGGGCTACAAATTAGTTGTAAGTCGGTCCTGGTTTGTTTTGAATTTATACCCCACCACCAGAACTTCCATATAATTTCCGGTTAAAATTGTACTGTAATGTTCATTCAAGTTTAAGTTAATTTCCATACCGACATAAAAGATGGCGCACCCTGTGTAGTGTGTAACTATGTATATAAAAGGAGATTTTTTAGCAACTTTCTTTTTGGCAACACTGTTTTTGTCAGCACAGCTGTTTTTGTGTCTTGTGTTACTGTCAAACATGTTCAGTTTGGTTTATAATTTAACCATGAATCGACTTAGAAACGAGCAACGCTTGCAGATTATTGAATTTTATTATCAAAATTCATGCTCGATTAAGAAAGTGGATCGTGCACTCCTTCCATTTTAAAGTCAGCTATTCGGAATGGTGTGAATAAATTTCGCATCAAATTTACATTATTGGACATTAAACCACCAACACGCATACGTAGAGTGCGGACAGAGGAAAATATCGCAGCTGTATCTGCCAGCGTTGTTGATGACCGTGAATTATCGATTCGGTGCCGTTCGCAGCAATTGGGCGGGAGGATTTGTGTGTGACACCTTTTAAAATACAGCAGGGGCAAGAATTGAAGCCACACGACCTACCATAGCGGCTAACTTTTGGTGAATGGGCGCTGGCAAAGTTGGATGAAGATCCACTTTTTTATCGGAAAATTGTGTTCAGTGACGAAGCTCATTTATGGTTGTATGGATACGTATTCAAGCAAAATTGCCGTATTTGGTGTAAAGAACAGCCAGAAGCATTGCAAGAGCTGCCAATGTATCCCCAAAAAGTCATTGTTTGGTGTGGATTATGGGACGGTGGCATCATTGGACCGTACTTTTTCAAATACAACGAAGGCAGGAACATTACTGTGAATGGCGAGCGCTACCGTGCGATGATTACAAACTTTTTTTGCCCAAAATAGAAGAGTTGGACTTGCCTGGCATGTGGTTTCAACAAGACAGTGCCACATGCCAGTGGCGAGTTCGGTGAACACTTTATTTCACGTTTAAGGCCGACCAATTGGCCGCCTAGATCGTGCGATTTAACGCATTTAGACTATTTTTTGTGGCCTATATTAAGGCTCATGTCTATAGCAACAAGCCCGCAACGGTTGAAGCACTGGAAGCCAATATTAAAGAATTTATTTGTAAGATACCACCCGATATGTTGGGGAGAGTATGCCAAAATTGGACCCAGCGTATGAACCATTTAAGACGCAGCTTACATGAAATCATCTTTAAATAAAGATTTCATACATTTTTCTGAATTTTATGTTTTTTTTTTTTTTTAATAAAATCCGAAAGCTCTTAAAAAATAACCCTTTATATTGTAAATATATTTTTATATTGACTTGTGAGAAGTTAAAATAATGGTTGCCAAAATAAAAATGGACTGAAAAGGAAAAAATCTTTAGAAAAAAATTACAATAGAATAAAAAAGAATCTCAATTGCTGTATTATACCAAAATTATTTACTTTATAAGAATATTAAAATTGTATTCATATCAAAAATTTTTCCCTCTTCCGCCCACTTCAAACAAAAAAAAAAAACCAAAAAATTTGCATCTATTATTGAAAATTTGAATTAGCACTTATCAATTGCAAATATTATTTTGATAAGGTAGTATAAACGTTTTCATAAAATTTCTAGTATCTACATTTCATTTGGTGCTAAAAAAATGTTCATAACCTATAGGATCGAAAGGCCGTCAGCCAGTTGGTGTCACAAGGGCAATAACGTGTAACCCAAGACCTGGGTACGCGCCGTAGTTGTACACACTTCTGGAAGTGCGACGGTCATGTCAAAGGTCATGTAGTTCGGGCGAGAGACGAAAACTCGATAAAATTACCCCAATCTAAGGTGGAACAGCAAAGGCCGAGGGATGAATGGCTGAGGGGGTCTCAATCTTTACTTTGCAAACTCTGGATACCTGCCGACCACCAGTTATAAGAATGGCTTCCTGCGGTACGCGGGCTATGCCGCGGGTGACTCTTACCTTCCCGCTTACTCGTGGTTCCAAAATATAATTTCAACACTAAACACAAAAAACAACAACAACAAAAATGAGACCGTAACTCGCCAAAATACGGAAGGGACGAAGCTCCCGTCAAAAAAAACTACATGCGAGGTGAGAAAGGAATCTTCGGGTGTCCTTTCCGTCTTGGACCGTGCCGGCTAGGGTAGGGCGGCAAACCCACCGTCCTCCCTAGATTCTGTGGGAAGGCAGCCCAACCCTTCCTTGGATGCAAAGGCGAAGCAGATTTGCCATGCCTCTACATCCAAGGCGGGGCTGGCTGCTAACTCTTCAGAGTCGGCTACTCCGAAGATGCCACCACCAAACAAGCCATCGTACCAAGACGAGCGACGTTCAGAAGAAATTCTCCAAAAAAACCTTACCACTCCGAAGGAATCACCGGAGGGTAAAAGGATGGTCGAATGGGCCAAAGGAATATTGCCAGGCTTCCAGCCAGCAGGCCCTGGCAAATCAAAAGGAAAAGCAAAGCGGCAAAGGTCTGCAGAAGATACTGCGCCTCCGCCAAAAAGAACGCGGCCTCAGCCCCTAAGCCGCTCTTTCGCCGAGGTTACGAGGGCAAGATCCTTCTTGGCGTCCTAGACAAGGACAACAAGGATGGTCTTGTCCCCCGTAACCTGTGTGCAAAGGTGGAAAATGAGCTGCTAGACCGGTTCTTGGAAGACTTGGGGAGTAGTGGAGGACCCCCACCTCTCTGCAGCGATGCCGGATGGCACCTCGGCACGGTGAAGGCCATTGCCTGCGAAGATACGCGCTCGGCAGAGGCCTACAAAAGAGCAATCTCAGCTGTAGGAAAGGTCTACCAAGGCGCAAAGCTTGTAGCTTGGCCGTAGATTGGAAGGATGTTCTCTTCAGACCTAGAGCTCATGCTTGGGTTTCGGCTAAGCTAGAGGATCCAGAAAAGATCCTGAAGCTGTTTCAGGTGTGCAACCCGCACCTTAAAACGGATGATTGGCGGATCGCCAAAGTGGAAGAAGCAGTTGGTCCATCACGGCAGGTGATGCTGATTATTAATAAAGAATCTGCGGAAGCCTTAGCCAAGGTTGACGGCATGGTCAGATATGGGTACAAGAAGGCAGTGATTCGGGTGTACCGTACAGACACTACGGGTGGCAAGCAAGCCGCGCCCGAACCACAGCTGGAAGACCCAGAGCCTGTCATCCCGGAGATCATGAGTGAGGAAGAGGATATCCTGGAGGGGTATGCCTCGGCATCGTCAGACCTGGCAAGGGAGCTCTCCAAGCTAGGTCGGAGGGACGATGACTCCATTCTCGGGGATACCGACGAAGACGAGGCCAACATAACAGTGGTGGAGGTTAATACGGAAAATGTCGATAAGACATCTCCAGATTAACCTCCATCATTCCATATCAGCTTCAGCAACTCTAACGCTTCGCCTCAGCCAAGGCGAAGTCGATATAGTTCTCATCCAGGAACCCTGGCTCAGCAAAGGTCAGATTTCTGGGTTGAGGACAAATGACTATAAGCTCTTAGTAGCGCAAAACTCAGGTAAAGCTCGTACCTGCATTCTGGCAAAAAAGCACCTGCATGTATTTTTGCTTCCTAATTACAGTGATGAAGACAACACCGCTGTAAGCCTAGAGCTGGAATCTTCCAGCCTGAGACTAAGCTCGTGCTATATGGCTCATGACCAGAGCAACCCTCCTCCGCAAGGGGCACGTCGCCTTGTGAAGGATAGTGAGGACGAAAAAATCGACCTGATAATAGGGTGCGACGCCAATGCACATCACACTCGGTGGGGAAGCACTGACATAAACATAAGGGGTGACTTACTTCTTGACTACATCTTGTCTACTAATTTTTTGACATGCAATAGAGGTAATGACCCTACCTTTATTGTAAGAAATAGGAGCGAAGTCCTAGACCTTACTTTGGTACCGAACTCTCTGTACCACAGGGTCCAAAATTGGAGGGCCCTGAGTGACCACTCCTTTTCGGATCATAGGTATATTGAGACGATGATATCCCTAGCCCCATCCATTAAAGGGAAATTTTGAACCTCCGCTCGGCAAACTGGGGACTTTTTGCGGAGATTATGGGTAGAACGCTTCCTAGGGACCCGCCAAGAGGTCCTAACTCGGAAGACTTCAATAACACTCTGATCTCAACGCTTACAAATGCATGCAATAATGCCTTTAATAAATCGTGCATATTAAGAACACCAAGGGGGAAAGACAAACCTCCTTGGTGGTCGTCGGAAATTGGGCAATTACGTCGCAATTGTCGCAAACTGTTCAATAGTGCTAGAACTAGGGATGACGAAAATTCATGGAATGAATACAAAGTCAGCCTGTCAAAATATAAGAAGGCAGTCCTTCAAGCCAAACGGTCATCATGACAGCTTTTCTGCTCCGAGATTGAAAGTACCACTGACGCTGCAAGGCTAAGAAGGGTGCTGTCTAAATGCGCATCTACACCTGGATACTTGCAAGAATCCAGTGGTAGATGGACAACTTCAAGCGAGGAATCGCTGAAACTGCTCACCAACACCCACTTTCCAGGTTGCTCCTCCAACAAGCCAGTGGAGATCAATCCTAGGGTGGAATGGACACAGGTCCCTGCCAACCTGTTTAAGTATGATAAGGTTAAATGGGCTATAAGCACGTTCAAGCCATATAAATCGCCGGGGTCAGACAATATTATCCCGGCGCAATTGCAGCATGGAGGGGAATCTGTCATAAGATGGCTGACAGATATCTTCCGAAGAACTTTAGCCACTGGAACTATTCCGGAACCGTGGCTTATACCAAAAGTAGTCTTTATTCCCAAGGCAGGGAAGGCTACGCACACACTTCCTAATGACTTCAGACCCATTAGTCTCTCATCTTTTCTTCTGAAGACGATGGAAAGTCTAATTGGCCTACAGCTTAGGAAAACCATTCCTCAATCCAAAATGTCAGAATCACAACATGCATACAAAAAGGGCTGCTTCACCGAAACAGCTCTGCATTCTGTAGTCTCAGGAATAGAGAAATCACTACATTATAAAGAATTCTCATTAGTCGCCTTCTTAGACATTAAAAGGGCTTTTAATAATGTCACACCTGAGACAATCATTGAAGCACTAAAGGATCCTAAAGTGGAATCGAGAGTCATCAGTCTCACTGAACAGTTACTCAGATGTAGAGTTATTCAATCCTCTCTGGGGAATTCCAGTATCGTAAGATACGTAAATAGAGGAATGCCTCAGGGGGGGATCCCTCTCTCCCTTCCTCTGAAATGTAGCAATAAATGGCCTCCTGCGCACCTTGGAGGGGAGTGGATGCAGTATAACTGCATACGCGGATGACGTGGCAGTTGCCTTCTCGGGAAAATATCCTCAAACACTATGTGAGCGCATGACAAACGCCTTATGCACACTCTCCAAATGGGCTGCAGATAGCGGGCTTGGAGTTAATCCAGAAAAAACCAAGCCCATGCTATTCACCATGAGGTATAAAATACACCCTCTAACAAACCCAGCGGTTCAGCCAGATATTTTGGTTTAATCCTCGATTGTAAACTGGACTGAAACCTAAATACGGAAGATCGGAGGAAGCAAGCCCTGTACACATGCAGAAAGGCTATTGGTCTTAAATGGGGAATGTCTCCAAATATAGTCCACTGGCTATACACTGTCATCGTGAGACCGATTCTCCTCTACGGAGTTTCAATCTGGTGGCCTTCACTGGACAAGAAAACCGTCCTAATAAAGCCGAGTAAGGTTCAGCGGACTGCAGAATTAACTATCAGCGGGGCACTATACTCCACCCCAAATGAAGCATTAGATGCCATCCTGAACCTATTGCCCCTGGACAAAGTGGGCAAGCAAACAGCCGTTCTATCAGCTCTACGTATGAGACAGGCAAGAAAATGTAATGGCCTAGACTTCGGTCACTCACGGATTCTTAATGGAAATCCTCAAATTCCTGATGGTACGGACAACTGCACCCCACAGAAACACTTTTCAACTGCATTCGAGACCCATTTCCAACCAGGTAAGAATGGATTGTTGGCATACCGGGCCCAAGCGGCTCAACAAAAATCTTCACGGACGGTTCCAAGCTAGACGACCGTTTTGGCGGAAGCGTCTACATTGAGGATCACAACGTAAGAATATGTTTTAGGCTCCCAGATCACTGCAGTGTCTTCCAGGCTGAAGTCACGGCAATTCAGGAGGCCGTCTCGATAATTAAAAACCTACCAATTGGTAGCAACAATATCTGTATTTACTCAGATAGCCAGGCGCCTATTAAGTCTCACGCCTCCATGACATCATGCATGAAGTCAGTGAACAACTGTCGCTCGGAGATGGCAGAACAGTTTTCGATCCACCTCATCTGGGTCCCGGGACACAGGGACATTGAGGGCAATTGCATTGCGGATGAACTGGCAAGAAGAGGAACTACCAGTATCCTCTTTCAGGACAAGGAGCGTCTGGGTATACCTATGGCCAGCTGTAGATTGAGTATTAAGAACCACTTTGCTTTAGCTGCTAATCAAGCGTGGAATCGGATATCGAACACGTGTAGAATCTCACGGCAGACATGGCCGATATACTGCAAAAAGAAAACAAAGCAACTCTGCGTTCTAAATAGAGCTCAGTGCTCGACAGTAATCAGGGCAATTACCGGACACTGGCTGGTGGGTATCCATGCATCAAGGCTCAACTCACCTCACAATGACTTCTGTAGAAGTTGTGGAGATGGGGAGGAGCTGGAGACGGTGGAGCACTCATTCTGTCACTGCAATGGGCTGTGTAAGACAAGGCTCCGATTCCTTAAATCGTACGTCTTTAATGACCTATCCCAGCTCTCGGAAAAGAGTCCAAGAAGCCTCTCGAGGATTATTAAAGCCGCCGAATGGGCGTGATTTTTCAAACATATAGGGGACCTCCTGAGTGGGAGAAGGGTGGTGTAAGGCCCACCCAGCGGTATCACAACGGGCCGATTTCTCTGGCCAAAGTGAGTTGGGATGTTAGGTCCCGACTGCCGCCCTAACCTAACCTAACCTATAGGATCGAAAATGCTTCATCTATCTATTAAGTTTGGATAGACTCAAGATTCGCTTTTTCTCCCAAATTAAAAATGATACAATAATTTTATTTCAAGGTTAATGATTGTCTTGATAAGCCACCATGTTTAATAGGAGTATTCAATACAATTTTATCTTACCATTATTTTCATCTGTATTGGTCTTACCAAATACTTTTATCTCTATTAGTTATGTCAAAGCTTACCTGTAGAGAGGAAGAGAAATGAAAAGAGAGACATGGCATTAATACAAATTTGCGATGTTGAAATCAAAGTAAACATAAGCCTTGACTGATCCCATGTAAATACAACAACAAATTAATACAAATCCTGGTTCCCCTGCACCCAAACTAAGCCAGACAAAACCATAGCGAAACCAAGCAGAATAGGACAAAACCAAAACACAAAACCAAGACAAACTCCAATCTCCGCGACATCAAAATGTTTCCAGCTTAAGTGTTCACGTAGAAAGGCAAATACACTTTCACTTTGTTGTTGTTGTTGTTGTTATTGTTGTTGGCTGAAAGGTTAATTGAAACAATTTTCAGTCAACTTGAGCTGAAGTTTACTTATTTGCCAACGCACACAAGATCACGCACACACATATATATATATATATATATACGTGTAAAAAAGCTGGCATTGGAGACGTTGGGAAACGGAAAGACATTCATGTAAATTCACCTACACGGGGCTGACACGATAAACCCATAAACTTGTAAAACGCCATCGTCAAAAGGCGGCGCAAGCGTCTGCGACTGGGAATAGTACTGGAACTGAGACGTCAACGATGTCGTGGCCATACGGCACACAATGCAGCGGCACACACAGATACTCGCAGAGATACACACACGCACACAGATACAAACACTTGAGTGCTTATAGCTTATGTGACAGCTGATGCTACTGCCGCCGGTGCTGCTGCTTCTTCTGAGTCTGCGAGGACCGATTGAAAAGTATTTGAAATCCATTTGGTTTTTTTTTTTTTTTGCATATCATTTTTTTTTATACCCTGTACCGCATGGCACAAAGGGTATATTAAGTTTGTGTACGCCGAAAATGTATGTAACATATAGAATGAGACGACGGATACCCTTCAAAGTTACCCAAAGTATGATCAGGGTGACTAGAAAAGTCGAAATACCCATGTCCGTCTGTCTGTCTGTTCGCCCGAATAAACGCCTAGATCCCCGAGATGGTAAGAGCTAAAGCAACCAGAGTTTCAGATTAGATCCCTTATTATTCCATAGGAGACAAGTTTATTTTATTTTTTTGATATCGGGGTTACATTATAGTAGTATAGTAGGGGTGTTTCAAAAGATCTCGAAAAAAACAAAAGTTTTAGATGGATAATTCGTTTGTACATAAAGATATCGTAACCAAATTTTGTGTTCGGAAGTTTTTTTCAACAGTGTACCAAATTGTATCAAAATCGTTTGACTATATCATATACCTCCCATAGGACCAATCGGCCAAAAAAAATTTTTTTGAATAAAATTCGATGTATTTCGTTTGTTGATGAAGGTATCATAACCAAAGTTGGCATTCAGTGTTTTTTAGAGTACCCAAGCCCTAAACCAAATTTGATCAAAATCGGCTGCGAATATCACATAGCCCCCATAGATATTTTTTGTACAAAATTCGTTATATTTCGTTTGTTTATGAAGATGTCGTAGTCAAACCTCACATTCGAAAGTTTTTGAAAGTTCGCAAGCACTGCACCAAATTTGATCAAAATCGGTTGACTTTATCATATCCCCAATAGGATCGATCCGTCAAAAAAATTTGTTTAGTGCAAACTTCGTTTTGTTTCGTGTGTTTATGAAGATATTGTAACCAAATTTGGCAAATTAATATCTTCTAGAGTTATGAAGCAATATACCGGATTTAATTGCAATGTGGTGGTACAGGGTATCCCAAAGTCGTCCGCGCCCGCATCACGGTGAGAAGATGTTCAACCCCAACAGAGGAATTGAAAGAGACAAGCCAGCCGTTTACTCTTTGGACCAGTTTCGTATACTTACAATATTTCAAAATGGCTGATGCCAATTCCTGGAGGTTTTAGTTGTTGCTAGACGCAACATTTTTGGCTTAATAACACATTATCTTGGCATATACTGTGGTATGGCGTTTGATTCGGTACACTAAATCACCAAAGCCATAAATCGGCATTGAAAAGCGGGTTTCATATGGTGCTTGTGTTGAAAATGAGAATCCATTTTTGCTTCGCCAATTACTTTTCAGGCTACCCTCGTACTGCTGCTGGTAGCTTTTGTTGTTAGCGACTGCCCAGCAACGTACAAAGCCATTGCTTGCGCAGTTAATTTATATGCACTGCAGTACACACACACACACACACACACACAGCACGATTGTCTATGACAAATAATTGAAAATTTACAGGGAAAGCTGAAGCATCACATGGCGTATACGCAATGCTCCAAAGTTTATATGATATTGATGTTAATTACATATGTACTTCTAACTTCTAACACATACTGTGTGTGTATGTCAGTTTTCCATTCCCCCTCTGTTATGAAAACGGTCACCATAAAAGTTGGCCAAGTTGTTTGCCATGCAACAATAACATAGCAGACGAATGTTAATCTGTCTCCAACATACAGATACACCTACACACACACACTAAAACAAATAGCTATCTATGTATATCTAGAAATCAATTAAGTCCTTTACAAAATCACTAAACATAAATTTAGTTTTTAATAAGGAATATTTTATTTATTTAAGGAATATATTTTGAAGTTCACACTTTAATCAACAACCTTTGCTTTAATTTTAAAACATTTCAAAACGAAGTGCAAAAATTGATAATTTAGCAAAAGGCAAGAAAAGCAAAAATAAAATATTTAGGAGATGGGGCTAGAAATTTTGGGAACCTAACATATGATTGTGATTTTGTATGTTACTGCTAAGTCACGATACGGTGTTCACTATAGCTTTAATATTACTATCACTAGCTCCTTTGGTCTCAGGTATCTAGATACATCCTTCGTCGATAGCCATATTGGTGTAGCAACTTTTGCTTAGTCAACCAAATATTAAAGGAACTCAGCATTTTGTTTAACATTTATATAAACAAATCAAATAAAATTTAAAAAGCTAAATATTTTGTTTATAATTATTTGATACACCACAAGTGTGTGAGAAGTATATAATGTTCTGCTCACTTTTATTATGTGCAACAATGGCTCATCGGTTTATTTAATAAATAAAAAATTTATTTATTTATGGTCAACTGCTGTCAAGTCAAGCAGCAGTAGAAGCTTCAAAAGAAAATTCCTTAAGAAATCGCTTTGAATTTTTATAGCTTGTCGATTGACGTTTCTTTCAACAGTTGCCACTTGCCACATGCTTCTTGCCTCTCCAACTGTCAGCCATAAGATATTGCATAAAAAATAAATGAAATAAAAGAAATATTGCTAAAAGGGAAAGAAAAGCCAAATGCTTAATATGGCGCTGTGCTGTCATGCTCCTTATTCCATCTTGTCCCTTCCTTTGTTTCTTATTCCTTGTTTCTTCTGAATTGCAGCAACTGCACAACAACAATAAAAAACGGCTAACATACACACATAAGCATCGTGTTGGTGTTAGAAACACCCACACATACACACACACATATGCACTATTTATAAAGCCACAACAACAAAATGTCTGACGCTGTAAACTTTAAGTAAATCTTTACAGCAATGTCTTCGTTGTCAGGGTCTGAGCCCGGGCCTGGGCCTGCTTCTGGGCGTGGGCGTGGGACCGTGCTCGTGCTTGTAGTAGAACCAAGGCACAAGGACGACACGGTGTTTATGTTGACGGTGAAGGATTTCACGGTTGCTGCGCCGGCAACATGTCCGGATGGGTGGAAATGGGCTTATGCTTGTGTTTGGGTACGGGCACGGCTAGGGCTAAGGTGAGCAAGCTTGGGAAAGCGACGCCTTTTGCATTGTTGTCGTTGTGTGCACGTTTGCCGTTATGTGCTCTACTGCATGTCAACATTTAAACACACCCACACATACTAATGCGTGTTATATACTGGCGTTGTCAGCGTCTTAGCGCTTCATGACAGCATTTTTCGACGTATCTTGTAGTATCCTAGTTGTACTCCTTGTTCTGCTCCGTTGTTAACATTTCTTGCCATCTGATGTTGTTATTGTTGTTGTTATTCGTGTTGTGTCTGTTATCATTTGTATGCGTGTGTGTGAGTTGGCTTTTTCCGCCAGTCTTTGCTTTCATTAAGTTAATCCAGACACGATCATGCATACACGTACATACACATATAGTATGTACCTGGCCCCACAAGAACGCAGCTCCTACTACATGCTAGGCCTCAGTCCAATATATTTAATATATTAGAGGCCAATGCTCCGCGCTCCATGTTCCATGTCCTAAGACTTTAAGCTTTGACTGCCACAATATAAAGCAAAAGTATATTCGAAAATATGAAATAGTCATTGAACGACAAACCCCGAAGTAAGAATACTCTAAGTCACAACATTTCACTTTCTTAGTTATCTTTTGTTGGAAAATCTATGCGCCAAAAGATATTAAATTAGTTCAAAATTTAATTGTAAAGCATTTTTAGTCGAAATAATCTTTATAAGGAAATAAAAATTAAATATTATTCAAATCGGAGTTTGAAACAGTCAAATCCATATCAAATAAAAATCGATGATTTACGTGACCACAGTGGAAAATTAGAATTCATCTACTGGCAATGACTGTGAAATACTCTACCCATACCATTTTTCTCTCAAAAATTTTACAATTTTGCCAAGTCTTATACCCATATACTAGGTAGTGTAGTGGATATGGTTTAAAAAATAAATTCAAATTTTTTTTGTTTATTAGGCTCCCATTTACATACATTTATTTTTTTTTAAGTAGACAGGGTACGATCAAAACGGAAATCATGCGGTTCCTGCAAAAATCTGCGTATTGGGTTGGTTTTTATTAGGTAGAAGTTTTTTTAAATTATTGTCTCTTTTTAAGGATTGCTCTTTTGTGATACAGAAAACTTGTCACTTTGTTGCATTGCTCTTAAATTCTCTTTGAAAGTTTCCTTAACCCAACATAAAAATAAAAGAAGTAAAAATTTTACTTATTTGGAAGGAATTTGAAAAGCTTTATTATTAATAACAAATTATAAGAAAGGTATTAAATATATGCTGAAATCTTTTGGGATCATAATATTAACTAACTAATTTCCATTTCTAATTCCCTCAACTTTTCAATGGATCGTTTTGAGTATTTCTCCGATTTTTGTATATGAATTATATTCATAGGAATTTTAATGGAACTACTTATGAATTGTATTTACTTTTTATATCTACATATTTAAATTATATCTAAGATTGAGAAGAACATAGCAGCCATACACACTCTATTCTGCATCACTGAGATTACCCAAAAATCAGACTTACTTATGTAACATTAACTTGGCATTCTTTTTAAATTTAATATGTATTGCACATACGTGTACACTTGAATAAAAATACAATATATAAATATATAAAGATGACTATGCATAGATACTTTTTGCCTAGCTCAACTGTCTTTAAACTGGCCTGACATTGTCTATATAGCTCGACTGCTGAAATCGTTGTTCGGTCTGTTGACAAACTTTTTTATGTAAATTTCTGTTTTTTTTTTTTGTTGAATTGTTTTATTCTTCGCTTTTCTTGATTTTGCTTTTCCTTCTTTTAACATTCGCACACCTGCGCCGGTAACTTCAGATGTTTCTCGTTGTTGGCATTATTATTGTTTTTGTTGTTGTCGTTGCCATTATTTTAAGGTTGTACAAACAGCAAAACATGTCTTGTATAATTTATAGAACTTGAGAGCAAATTTTATATTTTAAATGTATTTATTTAATACGTTTTTGGCTTGCGAAAATGATATTTAAGCATTATTCAGTAAATTTAAGCAACACAAAAAGTAATCAAGTCTATTCGTTTTAAATATCTAAATTTATACGGATATTTAAATTCATATAATAAGTCTGCGGTACATATAAACGGGTATGTGTTGGACAATTATTTTTTTGTTAATTTAACATATCACATTACATTATCGCAGATGCGGATCTAGGATTTGGTGTTGGAGTGGGGGGGGGTTCTTCTTCTTTTGGGGGGTCCGGACCCGAAAACCACCCCCGTGGATCCGCCACTGCATTATCGACTTTGCAATATCCGCCCCTCCATCTATGTAATTGTACGAATCGCTAGAACTTTAATTAAAATTTGTATAACTGAAACCATACATAACTAAACTCAGAAAAAGTAACAATCTTTTAAACTGTTTTCTAAAATAAAGAAAAAGAAGATTCTTGGTCATGTATAAATTGAGACGCGATTATAATATGCTTTGTAACCTTTATAACACCTATACTTATATCAATTATCGAAAGTATATCAATATAAATCAGATTGCATATCACTTGCAAAGATTCAATTGCAAGTTTGAAACTACTCGTTTATGTTCGAAAAATAATATCGCCCAAATGGCTCTAAAAGCCACTATGCGAACATCGTAATTGTCGATGTTTTTTTTTGACAAAAACTCAACTGACTGTTCTTCCATCCATTGATCGAATAAACGACGCTAGTAATGGTTCGCGGGCTTCCATTGTTGCGTCATTTGAATCTTAAAAATTCGACGCAAAGTGGTTCTAGCAAGGTGTTATTCTTGTGAACGATAGCGCGTCGTTCTATCCGGCGACTCGTCGATATTGTCCTCATTACCAGTGATTCTGATTTCACAAAACGACCATTTTCATAGTACGCCTGTACCACAATTCGGTTGTTCAACGAGCCATGACTAAAATTGAGTAGTTTTGAACTTGACGTATGTTGAAGATCATCCACTTTGGACGGGTATATTCGGAATTATGAGTGTTGAACAACCAAACCAGCAGATGGCCCTGTATCATGCTGTGTACTATGGAGAAAGAGTTCAGCTATTATTTGGAGGCTCCAGGATAAGTTCAGTAGCTTAAAGATAATTTTCATTTATTTTGTTTATATAGTAGCTAACTAGTATATGCAGCCCCAAGAGGTCTTTAAATTCAGCAGTTGAGTAACGTAAGCGTAACGCTGATGATATAATCAAAGTATAAAAAAAGTGAAATATCATCGAGGCAAATCAAAAGTTAAAATAGAAGAATTTTCAAAAGTTTTCATTGCAGATGGCCACAAGAATTGAAAATTAATTGAAATTGAAACATGTCGATGGGTCATTAAATAGAAATGAAAAGTTGCCAAAGTTCAAATGATTGATTATGTGAGGAGGGAAAATTGTTGCGAAAGCAATGGGATTGAAAAGGAAAAGGGATGAGGGAAGTAAGACTGCAAAGTCAATGCGACAATTATGTGAATGGACATTTATTGACTATCAAGGGAAGATACATTTATTTATTAGTTGAACCTATTGAAAATTGAACAAGACGGAGCATAAAAGAAGACATGTCTTGACTTGTTTACCATAGAGGTTACAAGCTTACATCGAACCGAAAATCATTTATCATATGGTATATCGTTGTGCTTCTGAAATTATGTAACTAACTAACTGGCAATGTTAAAGCCAAAAATGGGATACTGATTATTCGTCTTGAGTAAAACTAAATAAGGCTTTATAATAATGGCTGTGCTACTTTAATTTAAATTCAACCAACTATTTATGCACGCCTAGCAGACCGATGTCATCATAATTGGAGCATTATTTGTGAGCGGAGCAAAAAAAAAAAATTTAAGAAGATTATTTAAGACTTAATAGACCAAATCATAGCATTTCTTGAACATAAAAAAATAACGACACGAGCTTTAATTAAATCTCCAATGTTTGTTGTTGTTTGGTTCAACTTTGTCCAACTTCATTTGCATAGCTTAAAGCTGACGCCAAACCAATTTCAATTCTGCTCCAAAAATATCTTTTATTTATAAACTTTAACAATTTCGAGTTTTTTCTTGTTTTGCTACTTTTTTTATTGGCCATAAAATTTGCTGTCAATTTTGTTGTACTCATAAGTATATGGGTCTTAAACCAATTATTATAGCAGACAACAACAAAATAGCACGAACAACTAAAAAAAAATCGGCAACAACCACAGCAACAGCAACAAAAGTATGGGAATTTTTCTGGGGCATCAGCGCGTGTTGGTGTAGATGACAGCGTATCAAACCATAAATAAAGACAATAAATATGATGATAATTAAGTGCGGCGCACATACTCTCAATTTAGCCTTATTAACCCAAAAAATGACACAGATATTAATTTGCCGCACACACGCACACATTCGCACACATGCACACTTGGAGGTATAGACAAAATGGCAACAAAAAACATAACATAAGAAGAAAAATAAAGAAAAAACAATGTAGACAAGACAGACAGAAACAGCCAACATGTTTGCATGCCGTCTGCCTCTCTTGCACACTACCATTTTCTTTAACGTCAACCCTCCATAGCGTGCGTGTGTGTGTGTGGGAAGTATAAAGCCTAAACGTAAACGAGTAAATTGGCAGATTTAAGCAGTAAACACAAAAAGCAAGCAACAAAACAGGGCTACCCCCAATTGCTTTGCCACCGATCTTAGCCCCTCTAGAGTAGGCAAGCCCCTACCAACAACCCCTAGTTAACCATATGTGGGCGCCCGTTGTTAGTCGTCAGTCAACCAAAACAAAATGTTAGAGGGCAAAGTGTGTACAGATGACTCTCTCTCTCCACTCGTTATAGCCATGTTTCATCTACTCTTTCGCAGTGTGTACTTGTGTGTGTGTGTGTGTGTGCGAATGAAAATATAAAGAAAAATGTCAACAATCTATTGACAGCTGAGACTGTAACTGATTGTGTGCGTGTGTGTGTGTGAGTGTGTGTGGCGATGGCGGCTTTAACGTAAAGGAGGCCACGTCACAAACAAAGCCATAAGCGTGCACGCACACACACATGTATATTTTGACATAATTTTGTTGTTGCTGTTGTTGTTGTTGCTGTTATTGCAGAAGAAACAATTTATAGTAAGCATTAGAAGCTGCACCAATAATTTAGATGTCAATAATTTTTGCAACGCATACTTTTAGGGGCATGAAGAGCCCATAACAATAATATCATATGATATGTTGTAATTTGGGAAAATGAGCAAGAGCGTTGAGGAAACGAAAAAAAAAAAAAACGAAAATAGGAAACTGCGCAATGATAAAAAATAAATAAAAAATTATTATATAAAGGCTGCTCGGCTACATCCTCATATAGTGCTTACATACTATGTATGTATATGGGTGTGCTTGTGTAATAATAACCGCCTCAAATTAAAATATTGTAATTTGTTTTATGTTTTCCACTTTTTTTATGGCTCTGCCTGAAAATAACACAGCCTTGCTTACCCTTCATTTTTTGTGCTTTTTTTTACTCACGCTTATTTCTATATTGTTCATATATTTATAGCATAATATATTATATATTTATGTGCCTGTCATTTAATAAATTTTCTGATAATGTCATAGACATCAGCGTAAAAATACCAAAATGCTCTATGCGACCCTTGTAACACTGAGCATATGATTGTTTTACGTGTGCGTGTGTGTGAGTGTTTCATGTGTTCATGATTTTGGCCATGATTTGTTGCCAACTGGGGCCAGCGGCAATGGCCGCGAAACAAAATGGCCACGGCAAAGCCAGTGCTCATATTTTTGTTCCTTTTGTTGTTGCTGCTGTTGTCTATTTAGTGGCTGTGTGTGCTTGTTGTTGTTGGTGTATTGGTCCTGCTATTGAAATATATTTGCTTTCACTTTTTATACTCATTTTGCATTTGTTTTAGTTTATACGCAGCGTATGCGTCATACGCGCAATGTACCTTATAGCAAAGAATATAGAACTACATAGAATGCGCATCTCATACAAAAAAATTTTACTATGTGGGGTACTGATATTAGTACCCCACAGAAAATATTGCTTGCATTTGTACATTTGCTTGAATATGAAATTTTGAAAACGAAACGCGCACAGTGGCAATGGCCTAGTGGAGTGTGTGTTCGACTCATAGTCTAATGTGTCGAGGTTCGATTCTCAAGATGATGTTAGATTCAATTCAACTTGTTTTTTTTGTTAATTTGCCATAATTTCTGTTCTTTTTCTATTAAATATTTTTATTTTTTTTTTTATTGTCGTAAGAAAATTAATGTTTCATTTTCGTATTTTGATATCCTCGCAGGTACAGTACGCTTTCTATGCATTTAATTCCATAGTAAAATACGCACTTCTGTGAGGTATAATAAGGAGGTAGCGACAAGACGAAATGAGTGTGTATTTCTTGCAACTGTTTTCCCAATGACAGTATACATACTAAGGTGTGTATGCAAAATTTTTAGAGCTCTATGGTGCGGGCGGGCAGAGAACAAACGTCTGCCAGCAATGTTCATATTTTCAGCCTCAGCCAAATTTGTAAATTTTTAGTTTTTGTGCCTTCATACCCTTTCGAAGCATGTGACTGGTATGACACTTCATAACTACGTTTGCCTTCACCCTTGCAAATGCATGTAAAAAAGGAGAAAAATTGGAAAAGAGTATTTTGCTATCGATTCTCATACTGTTGAATAGTTTTTCGGCGTATACACACAAACTGCATTCTCATTTCCGTGCGCAAAATTTTTACAGCTCTTGTTTACCCCGGCAGGCAGAGCAAACGCGAAAATCTAAAAATAGCACAGGCATTTCACGAGCGCTGGCAATTGATCTCGGCTCTGAACTTCGTTTTTGGCTGTCGGCAATGTTCATATTTTCAGCCTCAGCAAAAAATGTAAATTTTTACTTTCTTAGTATCCATGCCCTTTCGGGGAATGTGTCTGCTATGACACTTCCTTACCACGTTTGGCTTCACACTAACAAATGCATGTGAAAAAGGAGAAAAATGCGAAAAAGGGTATTTTGCTATCGACTTCCAATTTGTTCAAGGGTTTTTCCGCATGCATACACAAACACTAATACTTGAATTTACATGTATTCTTGTGTGTGCACAACTGATGCAGTTAATGATAGAGAGAGTAAGCATAGGGCCCTTTATTTTATAAAATTGATTGCTCTAAATCTGATTTCGGTAGGCTCTTTCCAACTTCCTATTCTTTAGTCGAAGCATTAAAAAGACATATTATTATTTTTCACAATTGCTTTAAGAAATAACCAGAGGAATAACAAATAAATCAACATACATACATATCATCGTTCACCTTTGCCACACTACGATTCCCGAATTGTTCTTTGTTGATTGTAGAGACCACAAAAATAAAATATAATTTTTATTTGGACCGCAAAATAAAAATTTCTTTTACGTAATAAAAAATAAAGCCTATAAAATCAAAAATTAAAAATGTGAAACCGATCAAAAAATATTAAAAATAAAAGCGAAAAATATAAAAAAATCCGAGCCCTGGAGTTGAACACAAAATAATCTCACGCCATTCAGGCACGCATACCACTGACCCATCAACACCAACTTGCAACCTATGTTAAAATAAGTCTCTTGTACATTTTGGAAGGACAATAACTTTGCAAATTAACGGAGTCTGTATGTTCTAAAAATAGAAGCAACATATCGCTTCGTTTGGTGCGGCCCGCCCGTACCAACAAGCGGTGACTGTTCTAAAAATAGAACCAACATTTCGTTTCGTTTGCTGCCGCCCGCCCGTACCAACAAGCGCTAAAATGAATTTGGGCGAGATGCGCATTCTATGTAGTTCTATATTCTTTGCTTATAGGCAAAGCTGACTAGTTAAAATATGTAATTTTTTTTGAGTGTACATATATGCATGAGTACATAATAATAACGAGAACAATAAAAGATAGCTTGTTACTGAAAAAAAGAGATAAAAATTATCTTTACTTATAAAATGATTAAATAAATGAAATAGTTTTTAGATCTATGTAATATTAAAGGAAAATAATTACAGATATGGTAAAGAATTTTCTAAAAGATCAATATCGGTTCTATACAGTAACATCTGCTCAGGGGGACTAGCAGGGACAAATTATTCAAGCTAAAATCAATTTCTAAACAAAACAACAAAGTTATTGGCAACAATCGATATGGCAATACATATGCGATGTCACCAAAACATCGCTAAGCAACAGCTGATTATGCTACGTGCGTGGCAAGTGTCAGAAACGATCCTTTACTTTTTGAAACCAAGACGTGTTGAAATTGAATCTACTAACATCGCGTTATGTATATATTGTAAAGAACTTTTGGTTTTTCCAGAACGGCTGGGATAGCTCAGCGTGAAGGAATTTATATTCGCTGGGATTCTTGATATTTCTAACAAAACACAGAATTGCTTAAAGATTTGAAAACATATTATACTATCCGCTTTTTGCGGTCTGATTATCACAATACTCTTAAGCCGAGCCCGCATGCTCAATATTTTACACAAAATAATATTTCTTACAAAGCAATAGTTTGGGAAAACAAAGTTAAACTTAAATACTGAATAAATAAAATGATATAATATATATAATATATCTCTATATAATTTTCAAAAGAATGTCTTTCTATTTTAGTTTGCGCGTAACGCTTTGAAGTTGCGACAATGACTCTGACACTTTACTTTGCACTCACTGACTATCCAAAACTCATCCAGATCTGGCTACCGATCCACCTTATATTGGTCTCGATCGCCGCCAAATACTGTAATTCCCGCCCAACCCTTAACTAATAAATCCTAAACGGCACTCATCTTAACTATTTATCATTCCTATCCCTATCACCTACACTCCACTTACAACTATGAACTAATACAATCAACCTTTGCACTAATATTAAACAATTATAAGCGTCCCAAGCTTAAAGCGGCTATGCTTTAACTAGTATTGGTGAGCGTAGAAGCGCTTTCAGCGCTACTCTCACCAAGCCGTACAAGCAGTTTTCCTATTGCCCTATTGCCCTATTGGTAAAATAGGAAAACTGTAAGCCAGTCAAGCCAAGTTCCACTGTCTGATCCTCGAGCCGTTGCGAACAGCCGGAGAGAAGAGTGCATAATGAATTGTTCTGCGTTTTTTCTGCTTTTTTCTTTTTAATTTTGTTCAATATAATAACAAGTGTCATACATATATGTAAAAGGCATGTTGCCAAACATACAAAATTTCGTCGTCGTATACTGATCTATTAGGTGCGCAACTAAGTTATCCTTGTTTTTTTAATGAAAAGGTATCTTTATTGTACAAGAAATGGTTAACAATGACTCATTCATCCCATCGCCCATCGCTAGCTACAACTTCTTCCCATCTTTCTGGTTCGTCTTTTGAGGCTATCCACGAATCCACACGTTTTGCGATATCTTCATATGAGTGGAACTGCTGATCAGCCAGACCAAGTGCCATCGAGCGGAACCAGTAATAATCGGACAGCGCAATATCTGGGAAATACAGCGGGTGGGGTAGGACTTCCCATTTGAGCGTTCGCAAGTAGGTTTTAACAGGATTGGCAACGTGAGGCTGAGCGTTGTCATGCAGTTGAATCACTTTTTCGTGCCTCTGCTCGTATTGTGGCCGTTTTTCACGCAGTGCTTGGCTCAATCGCATCAATTGAGTTCGATACCGTTCCCAAGTAATGGTTTCGCTCTGTTTCAACAGCTCATAATAAATAACACCGACCTGGTCCCACCAAATGCAGGGCATAACCTTCGCAGCGTAAATATTCGGCCGAGCCGACGACGTGGATGCAAGACCGGGTAGTCCCCAAGATTAATTCCTCTTTGGGTTGCTGCAATGAATCCATTTTTCATCACCCGTCACGATGCGATGAAGAAAACTCTTGCTTCTTTGTCGCTGAAGCAGAAGTTCACAGGCGGAAAAACGACGCTCAAAGTCACTTGGCTTCTAATCATTAGGAACCCAAGTTCCTTGCTTTTGAATCATTCCCAACGCATGCCAACGCTTGGAAATGGCTTGGCGGGTAACTCCTAATACTGAAGCAACCTCTTCTTGCGTTTGGCACAAATCCTCATCGAGCAATGCCTCCAATTCAGCGTCATCGAAGGTTTTGGGTCTTCAGCTGCCGTTTTCTTCGAACGGAACAAGAAAATAAACACTTCCCGCAAATGATGATTTTTTTGGCACAAAAGCTTGGTTCATGAAATTTTGGGTATGTCAAAATCGACCTACTTTAGGGATATCACAAAATAATTATAATTACAATTAAATTAGTTAAAAAGTCTGCTGTTGTACTTGATTTTATTGCAGCGTATTTACTTCGGAAAGTTACTAATATACAAAAAAGCTTGTAATTGTGGCCATTCCAACGTGGTACCTGCACGTTGCCTTATCCACAATGGCTAAAAGAGGCCACACACACCCGGACTTACTTGCGTATGAAGATTGCTCATATATTACTAATTTGCTCTGGATTTATCTGCGCAACATGCTTGCTTTTTCTTCTCAGACTTTAATCCATTTTCTTTTAGACTGACTTATATATGTAAATAAATTTTTTTACATTTGCCTAATATTTGCTTATGGTATGGTATGTATGTGGGGCTTTTATAGTTCCTAACTCTCTTTAAAGTTCCTAACAGCCATCTTCATCCGTATTCAGACCTGTCGACTACAGTGGAGCTAATCGCGTTGTAAGTACGGCATAGCCGACAAATTGAACACTAAGTGCGTGTCAAATATTATTTCTTTGTTAAAAAAGAAAAAGAATTACAAAGGCTACACACACCCATTAATTAAGTATGAGAAAAGCCAAAATAAGCTATTCTCATTGCTGTATATTATTATATACGACATATTTGAGTAACATGTATACGAGTTCATTAACTCACAACATGTTCGCATAACATGTCTAATAGGGCATGTTCGTATAACATGCGTATTAGTTCTTTAAATTCTATTTAATAGTTCTTAAATTATCAGTTCTTTATTAAAGACATGCTCATATAACATGTCTCATAGTTCCCAAATCAAGACATGTTCGTATAACATGTCTACTAGTTCATTAACTCACGACATGTTCGTATAACATGTCTAATAGGTCGAAAATACGACATGTATAACACGTCTATTAGTTCTTTAAGTTCTAGTAGTTCGTATGACTTGTCTAGGAGTTCTTTAATAACGACATGTTCGTATGACATGTTTTTCTTTTTGCGCTTGTATCTCTTTTCTTAATCCTATATGTTGTTTGACATGATGGTTCGTTTTGTAATATTGAACTAAAAACCCATGTAGGCACCTGAAGTTAAACAGTACTGGCATCATTAAATTCCAAGGGTAAGAGAGATCTTTCTTCTTTACAGTGTAGGTGTGTAATAGACTGACTCAAGTACTCCTATTGTTTAGAATTCGCGTTCTAGATTCCTATTAGCCTGATTAATTTCCCTACCAAACATACCTTTTAACTCTGTCTAAAATTTTTTAGTTGCGTGACGGGGCAGCCTCCAGGTAGCAGAAGAATTTCTCCACTATCCCAAAGTGGACAGTTTATGTTTTTAAGAGCAAAAAGTCATATGGAGATTATAACTTGTCAGCCAACATTTTCATTAAAAAGTACGCCCTTGAAAGTATTAGGCATTGACGGCAATTCATACTATATTTGTAAGCCAAGTTGTTTAGCATTCGCAAGCAAAAAGCAACTGATTGTATTATGCCCGTTTGTTATTAATTTACTGATATTGTGGCCTATCTTAGAAAGAAAAAAAGTCCGTAATATGTTTGGATCGATGGAACGACACACCTATGAGCTCAAGCTGATAAACACAGAGTTGTATGGTTCGCATGATAAGGTCGTGGGTAGGAAGAAGATCTCGGAACTAGCAACATTTGGTATCAGGGAGTAAGCTTCTTGTTCTGGTATATTTTACAACTGGTCATAAACCGATAGAAGGTTTTTATGGGCAATTCAGAAGACGAATAAGCAATTTTCTTAAAAATTTGTAAATAACTTCGTTTATAAATCCCAAAGAAAATCGTATAATTACTTAACAGAAATCCATTCGATTAATTTGCAATCATATAAAAGTTTCAAGTTATCGAACCACATCATACGAGTACAATAAATTTTATGTTTATAAATGCGTCAAAATTCACAGCAGAGACAGCTGCTCCCAGGAGCATTATTTAGCTGCAAGCTCATCATCAACTACAGCAGCCCCCCATCCCCCGTCCATTTAGATATTCAGGGTATTTATTTTTGGCATGTGCCAGGCATTAATTTGCCATTTATTTTGCATATTTCTTGTGAATTGCTGGCAGAGCATTAAAACCATTGCCAAACACACGCATTCGACTCAGCTGTCATATTTATAAGGACGAATGAATTCCTTATCGTTGATGTTGTTGTTGTTATTGTTGCTACTGCTGCTGCAGTAATTTTGCAGCAACCTGTTAAATATGTCAGGGTATTTGATGTGCTTTAAAATGTGCGTCCATCAATAACAACAATGCCGCAGTTGCCATCACTTCATTGCCTCATAAAATACACTCACAGATACAGTCACACACACACAACCACACGACCACACACACACATACACGCAGACGCAGAGTGTGTAAAGAAACAAAAATCTGTGGCAAGCTGTGCAGTATTCGCTTTTGGCACTTAAATCGATTGTAGGCAATGAATAAGTCAATTACATAAAAATGTCGATGCGGAGGCACAGACAGAAACCAAACCAAACAGAAGAAAATCAGCCAAAATAATACAAATAATTTTGAATGAGTATCAAAAGAAACTGTATGAGCAACACCGATAGCTAAAAGCCCATTCAGACGATCTTGTTTACCTTATAAAGCCTTAATGGCTTAGCATTTAACCCAGGAAGTGGAATATTAAAATTCAAAATTTATTTTTCATGAACAAAAAAATTTTCGTTGATATCTTTATTTGTTTATTAGATATGCCTTGTTCCGAATTTTGGAAAACTTAAACGAATACATTTTATCTATTTTTTTTTTGCGTTTTCCGAACTTCTTTTCGATAAATCCTCATATTTCCCTGCATTATTGTTACCACAGCTCTGCATTTTTCGATTACTTCATATCGCTTAGATTTTAGTGTGAATAAAATATTACTTCGTTTCGGGTTGTGTAAGCTAATTTTTGGAATTTTTGGATGATTAAAAATGCTTATCAATAAATATTTTTTTTTTAAATTAGAATAAAATTTAACAAATTACTTTAATTCAAAACAAGTACACTTTTAAAACTATTTAAAAAAAAACAGTCGGATTGAAACCGCATACATAATTCGTTTTGGTAAAAATGGGAGCACCAAACGTACGAAATCAAAACGAATCTGAATATTTTATTCTTTTTCGTGTTTTGATTGAATCAGCTCAGCCTATAAAATGGGATCGCATTTTTTTTTTTTTTTCTTTGTTGCGCTTTCCACTTTAATAAAATTTTCAACTCATAATTTTTTGTCTTTACTTAATAGTGAAATATAAAAGTTTTTTTAATTGCATAAAGGCATATAAAAATGATTTCGAAATATTTTCAAAACCAATTCCGTGCTTTAATAATAGTTAAGGAATTTTTTTGTTTTGTGGGGATTTTAAATATTTTCAATACAAAAATTTAACATATTTACATTTTTACATATATTACAAAATATTACATATTAATCAGCATCTAGAAGACCTTGACTATGCAGATGACATTGTCTTATTATCGTCGCAGCGAGAGCATTTGCAAGCCAAAATCGATGCACTCTCAATAGCTGCTAAATCTATAGGCCTAGATATTAGCATAAATAAACACCGTCGTTCACGCTGAAAAACCATGCCATTGAACATGTAGACAAATTTTGTTACCTCGGCAGCAAGAATAGAATACAGAAGGCAAGGGTGGCTTTTGGAAATCCCCGCGGTATCTGGAGATCAAATGAACTCTCACCACAAACGAAAATACATGTGTACAACGCTTGCGTGAAGTTTGTACTTTTGTATGGCTCTGAAACCTGGCTGGTTAACACCACAGTAACGCGAAAAGTGCAGAGTTTCACGAATAGATGCCTAAGAAATATTCTGCAAATCTGGTGGCCAAGGATTATCTCAAACGGTGATCTGTTACAACTTGCAGGCCAAGAAAACATCAACACGCAAATTAGAAGACGAAAGTATTCCGGGCTGGGCCACACACTACGAAAACCACATGACGAAATACGCCATGCTACACTGGAATGGAATCCGCAGGGAAGCAGAAAACGTTGTAGAGCCCAGGTTACATGGAGGCGCATCATCTTTAACGAAACCGGCAAATCTCTTAACGAACTACGATACTTAGCTTTAAACAAACAAAATTGGAGATACTCAGGCGTGCTCCGGTATCCGAATCAGAATAATTTATGCGGATTCGTTTTGAATCCGAATGTTTGATGCTCGCATTTCCACCAATCCGAATTTTTTATGTGCTTTGAAACCGACTGCTTTGTTGCAAGTGGAATGAAACCGAATCGTCGAAATAGTATTAAAAAAGCACGCATTTTATATTGAAGTAATTTTTTATATATGCCTTGATATTCTTAGATTCTATTTATGCTAACTTTAATTTGCATATTAGCTGCTAACTATTTTTAATATTTTTTTTCCTGACACAACCCAAAAATAGCATACACAAGCCAAAACGAATTTTCGTTTTGTTTGTGCATGTGTGTATATCAAACATGCACACATGGCCAATAAATGCGGCAGGGTTACCGCGTTACACAAATACAATTTCCCTTGTAAAAAAAATAGTTAAATCGTGTTTAAATTTAATAAATATTGTTGCTAAATTAATATTTTTGTGTAATTTTATTTAAAAAATAAAATAAAATAAAAAAGAGTTAGCTATATATTAATGAAAATTAAATGTAAACAGCATGTACTAATAAAAAGGTGCAAAACTACGGCAGCCATGTCAGCTGTTTTGTATCGAACAAAAAACATTTTGCGCCAACAAACACAATGTAACTACATATATAATCAAAAGAATTGAATGCAGAAAAATAAAATTTATTGCAGGGGAAAACAAAAAGCCGCGAGTAGGACATGATTCTTTCATTATTTTACGCCTTCTTTTAGCTTCAAAACAAGCAATTGAGAAAATAAATGGAATTTTTGCAATGTTTACAATTTTTAACAAAAAGCAGTCAGCTGGTTACACCACAACATATGTGAATTTATCGATAAAAACGCGGGAAATAAACAAATGTATCGAAAACAAAAAAGGAAATTATCGACAAAAAATTCGGATTCCGGAGCACGCAAAACCGAATCCGAATAAAATTGTTCTGATTGAATTTTTCTGATTCCGGAGCACGCCTGACTATGTAACAACCTATGTTCCTGATGGAATACGGTCAATATATATCAGAATCAAAATACTCAAATTTTGAAGAAGCTAATGAACTCTTTTATAGGGCATAGACGAGCCCAGTTCTCAATTTTTTCGACATACATATCTTCAATAAATTTTAACACGAGCAGCGTCAAAGTGACTTATGTCTGAGTGTGTCTGTGTGTGTGTGTGTGAGGCGTATCTGTGTGTGCTCGCGCTGGTAATGGTGTTGCTTACAGTTTTTTTTAAACTTTTTTCTTTTATATTTGAGATCATTTAAAAAGCACTTAAGTGGAAATTAAAAAGAAATTATTCACTTTGGCACATTTCACTTTACAAAATACATATACATACATACTGGCACACAGGCACACAGACACACCCATGCACATACAGAGTAATATGCGTGCGTATTGTTTGCTCAACGTTGTACACATTGTAGTCCTTGCTGTTTGTTTGCCCTTTTCTCGACTCTGTTGTGGTAATTTCTGTGGTTTTCCTCATTATTCGAGGCTTGCCGGTATTTGCTCCTCTTACCCAGCCCCTTAACACCATCCATGACCATGTCAATGCTGGTTTGCTACTGTTGGGTTTTTGATTGCGGTTTGTATTGCTCCCCTCCCGATGCCTTTTGTAGGTAGCTCTTGTAGTTGTTGTTATTGTGCTATCCCCTTTTTTTAGTCTAAGCCCCATAACCCAAAGCCGGAAGGCGGACTGTTTGGGTCAGTCAAAGCATCTGCCACTTTACGTTTAACCACAATATTTAGCATTATTTTAATTGTTTATTTTAACCTCAGTGGCATATTTTTGGGGGTGGCAGTTTATAACAACAAATAGTTACATACGGTAATAAAAATAAATAAAAATAAAATAATATAAAAATATGACAAACAGAATTGTTAACAAGCCAAATATGCCAGTATTGCGTATGCGTAATTTATTTGTATGTCAGTGCGCAAATGTGTTGTGTGTTGTTGCAAATTTTATGACAATTTAATTGTATCTGCATTTATGAATTTACATATTTTGTGTTTTTTGATCTGAAATTATTTATTACTTAGGCCATTTACAGCTAGCCAATAAATGGTCATTGAACTTTGAACCTAAAAAAATGGGCTTGAAAAAAATTAATTTAAATAAAGAAAACTATAAAATAAAATCGCCATGCAACGGAAATTTCTTACACGAAAAACATAAATGAAGAATAAAATATGAATCATTCAAAGAGCGTCAACGTTTCGTTGTTCATTAGGCTCACAAGAGCTTAGGTACAGAATTTGTTGCTTTTGGTTTGGGGGATGAGGCAAAATATCGACTTGAATGAGCAATCTTGACATCGATGTGTATCTTATGATCTCCGATATAAATGTGCTTATATTGGCCACCTTACGAATAGACAGAAGGTCATGGCTCAATTGATACCCAAGGTTCTGATAAGCATTGATAAAAAGAAACCATGGTCTGCCATGCCTTTATCTCTCTGTTAGAAACATTCCAGTAAGCCCTTGACCCAATAACAGTGTGAAAAAGAGTTTCTCGATCGACACGTCCGCCCGTCTTTCTGAACACCTTGATCTTGGAGACCCAAATAGCAACTATATCCAGGATCTGATATTTGAACTCCTTATGTGCCCAAGGATTTGAAAGTTAAAGATTTGTTTCTCTCGGTTAAAAAAAAATATATTTCGATAAACACCTTTATTAAGATCTTTGTGTTAAAAGCATGCAGAAGGATCGGCCCTAAAAATTAACTTCGCAATATTTGAGAGACAAGGTTCGATTCCCAGTCTAGGGAATAATAATTTTTTTCGCTCCGATCTGGCTCTATGGGCTTCAGATTTGGAGTATCGCAGCAAAGACAAGCTGTCAGAGTATTCAGGTACTGTAAAACCGAATTTTAAGGCGAATAACAAATTGCCCCTGGAAAGTGCGCAATTCGACGCTGCATCGTGACCTTGATCTGCATACGGCAGAAGAGCAGATAGGAAGGCACACGAGTAGATGCAGTTAGAGATTCAGGTGTCACAGCAGTGCACTCGCCAGGAATCAACTTCCAGCTAGGCCTCTTAGGCGGCTCAAAAAATAAGGTTTCGCCAAAACGTTTCAGTATGATGATTCTTCATGATTCTCTCCGTGTTATTAATCCTCGTGCTTAGCGCACGAAGTTTGGCTTTTTTTCATTAATATTATTTCTGTTATTGTTATGGTGTGCGTACAGGCTCAATACTTCTTTTTGTTTTAATATAAAAAAAAAACGTAGTTCCCCGCTTTGGTTTAGTCACCATTGATTTTCAGTGCAAGCTTTTCTGCCCTTTCCCCGTCCCTGCTGCCGAATAACAACTTCAACTAAGACCAACAAGCATCACTTTGCAGCTATGCAAATCTGCAAAAGCTGATCCAGAAAACAAAAAAAAAAAATTAATAAAAGCCAGGGGCAAACAAAGCATTGACCATAGGGTCACATGGCGGCATAAACAAATCCAACGCGACCCATTGACCAAGTTTAAAGCAATGCGGTTCTCTTGTTCCCATTTTTTTTTCGCAATGTCGCTGAACTAGCCAACTTTATAGTAGTATATAGATGTATGTGAGTGAGTATGTATGTAGTTCATTTGGGCAACGAGTACTTCAAATACGGTTCGCGGGAAGGGACTCTTGTTACCCTGATACATTGTGACCTCGTTAGTGGGTTGGCCACGGGTGTTGGGGAGTATGAACTCGCTGCTTTCTAGTTAAGTCGAGCACCAAGAGACCTCATAAAAACTACTAACAAGAGCAACTAGTGCACACACACATACACACAAAGCCATATACAAGCCCATACATAATACACAAAAAAATAAAACAAGGAATAATAATATTAAAATGGTTATAAATTTCATAAATATGTAAAAGCAAACGAAACTCAGTTAATGAGATGTCCAAAAAGATATATCTTAACTGAACAGGAAAGTTACGAAATTTCGGCCAAAACGATCATTCTGGAAGCTGCGCCCATTAAACTATCTGGGGACCTCGTTTTCCATCAAGATAAGTGCTTTGTTAGAAACTGTCTAGGAATGGGTATTAAAATAGAGAAAACAAACAAGAAAACTTTTAAGATAAAGCAAAAACGTATGTGAGCCTAATAAACCAAAAAACATTCCACTTTTTTATTTTTTCAAACGATGGTTGTATAGATGTCTTTATGTTGCGACAAGTCAGCAACATACTTGTCTAGTCCTTAACATTTTTTATTTATGCACAGGCATATGATTCCATAAGCAGCTGACCATAATATTACCCGTATTGATAAAGCCTTGTAGCGTGCAACAAACATCAAATTCTAGCATCCAGTCGTCCGTCAGCCGTTTGAGTTTTTAGCCCCTGCAGCTGACACGTGGCAAGCATTTTCCGGTTTTCCGTGCTCTCTTTTTTTTCCATACTTATTTGCTTTGCACGTTTTAATGTGCTGTCTGCAAAGTTCAAATACCCAACAAACAGCTGAAAGCCGAAAGCCGCTTGATCTGGGTATCGCTCTGGGTCTGGTTCTCGGTCTGTCCAATAGACACACCCACCCACCACACCCAATTCGTCCGACCACCAATCAACCAACAGACCAAGAGACAGCAGCCGCACAGTGCATTACAAAAGTTCATTAATCTAGTTACAAGTTCGCGCAGACAGTTCGCATAATCAATCAATAGCCGGCAGCATACGGTGGGAGGGAGGTTTGTGTGCCTCTCTCGCTCTTACACATGCGCTGTCTCTTGCAAGCTCAGAAATTGCGACCCAGTTTTTTTTGTACTATTTTTTCGATGGATTGTATTTAAAATTTTTTTTGCAAGTCAGCAAAGACAGCTTCAAGCGGGGATCGCAGTTAGAGCTCAACTTGGGTCCAGACCAGCTGCCCAGGGACCAAAACATAAATTGCTGATGTATTGATGCCCGGTGGATTCGACTTTACTAAATAAAACTTTTGTGAAAAACTTTATCTTTTATCTTTTTTTTACTTGTAAAAAAAGTTTTCAAACTTAAAAATTTCCAACTAAAATAAAAAATAAAAAAATATCAAGGAAATGTTGTATAATACTAAGAAAAATGTTGGTCTCCTCGCGAATCGAACTTGGGTCTCTTGGTGTTTATGTGCAAAAATAAATAGCTTTTTGCATACATTTTTTGCCTTATCTGCATCTATACCATAACATTTTTTTTTGTCAAAAAAGCAAATGTTAAGCAATTAAATAAGTCGTTAATCAATTAGGAACAATTTGAAAGCCAAACATTTTTTCTCTTTGTAAAATCATATAGATGAAGTCCTTATCTGACTTAAGCTACGTCCAATATTACTTAAAAACATATGCATAACTACTCTTGAATGCCATTTGGATGTGAGCCAAAACAAGCCGGCAGAAAATGCCATAGACAAATTTCCGATCTATAAAAGAAAAGTTATTATTTTAATCTTTATTGGTCTATTCAAAAGATGCTATTGTATTAGAGAAGGTTGTTGTCTTGGAATATTATTCTATTATATTGTTGCCTTGCATATGAGGACTGAGGGCCTATCAAGTGTTGGTATTAACATGAAAAAAAAAGCAAAACAAAAACTGTTATCTTCAACAATTTTAGACTATGATTATATGGTTATTCAACGAAAGTGATATTATTATTCGTTTGCTTATATATCCGATGCTGCTGGGGTTCAAAGACACTTAAGCTGCGCTGTAGATCTATCGGGTTCTTGATTTTTGGTTACATTTTGAAATTTTGTATCCATTATCGTCTATGTGTGCGTCTGCCGTTTGAAGGCTGCACATGCAAATGGTCTACTGTTTGGTGTTTTTTGGTATTGGGTTGCTTGCCAAACAGTTTTATGACCTTTGCCAGCAGCTAAGCCGCATCCGCAGCTATTTTTTTTTTTTTTTTTTTTTGGTACTGGAAGTGCCAAAAAAACACGTTCACAATTTACGTCAATTGGGTGGTCGCCAGCAGCACTGGAGCTATGTCTTCGAAGCACACATTTTGTGGATTGGGGCGTGAAAGCGGAGCAGGCGGCCCAAGCACAGCATTTGTTACCCTGGCCAGATATGAATTTACCTAAATGCATTTGGCCAAACATGACGATCTAGATCTAACCAGACTACCGACAGACCCGCACCAGACAATGGACAGACGGACTACAATTTTGCATTTATTATTGAAAATGGAAGGAGCAAAAAATGTGGGAACTAGCAGAAGTAAGCCAAAGGAACAGCGAATCCATAGCCAAATCCATTTGCTTTTCCACTTTGGTACTTCTAGCTATTTGTTTGAAAATTGCACACTATTTTCATTCGTTTTATTTTCTTTTGGTATTTTTTTATATACGCGCGCAAATAAATGTTGAAAATAATGGAAGAAACGGGCGTGCTGGGCGCACTGGGCGTGGCAGTACTCGTATAAGAAGTAAATAAAGTGGCGTGGGGCACGTGAGGTTAAGGAACTTTTTGCTCGCTTGGTTGCTCGTTTGTCCTTCCCCGAAACTTTTTTTTTAGAATTTTCATATGTACATACACTATATATTTTTTTTTTTGGCTGCTGTCGCTTTGCCGCATGTATTTTACTTCTTGTCTGCGTTTATCTGGCATTAGAAGCAAGAAAAATTATGTTTGCAGCCAGACCGCGGGCGTCCAATGCTGATGGAGTGCGCCAAGCAGTAGGCAAGCAGTAGACGCAAACAGGACATCAGAGGACCCTCCTTAAGGCGAGACAGACGTCGCGCCAGACACGCGCAGCAGCAGATAACAAAAGGCGGAATATGCAGCTGAAAAGTCGAAGCTGTGAAAAGTTTTCATGCAGCCAACGACCCTGAATGAAAAATTATGCTCACTGCTGTTTGAATAGTTAAGTTTTTGGGTTTTCGGTTTTGGATTTAGTTTTGCTTTTGATGTTGGGGTTTCTGGTTCCAGTTTGCGTTGGTTTCCTAGCCATTCCACAAACGGGTTGATGATTGTCGTCAGCTCAGTTCAGTTCAGATGAGTTGAGTTGAGTCAAGTTAAGTTGCTGGCATTGTAAATGCGTTTGCTTCAAGTGCAAATGATGCACGGACAATGGGATTTGATGCTTCGTTTTGTGTTCTTCATATATCCAAGTACATATCTACAAATGTTGAAACGCTTAAGCGATTACAGTTGGCAAATCTTTGATATAGTATATGACATCCAAGGCAATGGCATAAATGTCAAGACAATGAGTAAGACTTGGAGAGTGGTTTTGGTAAACAGAAAACAATGCGTTTAAAGCTCTGCCAGCCAGTGAAGTGGAGTGTTGAAGAAAACCCAATTAAGTTTTAGCTGTGAAGTTGTCGCTAAATCATTATAATTTATGTTGGTCCTATACAGACGCAAGAAAGATAAATACATTTTCAAACTTTACCGATGACATTTATGTGTGAAAAATTATATCCAGATTATGTTCACTATGTCTGGTTTTACAGACGTCGACGCCAATATGAACTTTTCCATGGCACGAATCTTGTCGGTGATGTGTTTTCTTTCGCATGATGGCTGGACGATTGAATTAAAATTTGCTTTTAAAAAAAACAAATATAAAGAAGTCTTATGTTTCCAAAAAGCACGATTCTTTTGTCCACGTATATGTAGTTATCTATCTAAAGTATTTCTGAATGTCAAATTTAATGCCCACCACGCCTCCTTCTGTCTGTTACATGCATTGCACAAATCTTTGACTCTTTGCTCAAATAAGAGTCAATGAAAATCTAACTAATACAAAACCTCCCCGAGACTCGACAAATTCGCAAGAGATTCAGCAGGGCGCCAATATATGCTAGTTAATAACAAGATCAGGGACGAGCCCAAGGATGAGCGTCCTGTAGTCAGTGACGTGATGAAAATCAAAACAGCGTAGTCTATGATGTGGCAGGCTTCATAAGTGGCAAGTATAAGAAAAATTAGGGCAATCTATCAGTGAGCTGGAGCAGTCCAAAGATAGTCAAATAAAATTGGAGATATGTTTTTGGAGCTCTTACTGCAGGTACACCAGCCAAATTACCGGCTGCATGGCTTTGATGTGAACTACGCAAAGGATCTGCTAAGAACTTAGCTTAAGTATGTGCCACAAACTTGGCTTCTCTGAGAACTTTTTGGCTTTACAAATTTAAAGCGCCGTATAGGCAATGAATTGGAGAACACGTCATTCTTAGCGTTTAGAACGCCGCGATAGATAATGTGCCATAAAGTCAAGTTGCCCATAGTAGTGATACGAGCATGTAGGAGCATGAAGATTACGAATGGGAGTATTTTTGAGAGCAATTGGTTAAGCGGTATTTGCAGACAATGGAAAAAGTGGCAAACAAACTGCCAAATAATATTAATTTTTTATTTAATATTTATTATTCTGATATATTTAGATAAAAATATATATTTATAGCAAAATGGAATGATTACTACACGAGTCTCTCGCGCCTTACTTAAACTAACCACATGCCTTAAATGTAATTTAAATTTATATATTGTTAGTTAATCAACTAATCTACTGCAATAATTTGAGGGCTGTTGCCAACCGTTGCAGCAACGAGAGACTCCCGACCATTCTCGAAAGACTCCATCAAAACAAAGCCAGTTAATTAAAGCCACTGCCGAAAAACCACTTGAGAATTACTTAAAGTAACGTAACGTCAAGGCTTGCCTGGTAGTGATTATTGCAAAAAGCGTAGCAAACTTTTAGGTTTAGATCTTAAGCCTGGCTCAAACAATCAATGTCTAATTTGTGGTGAACAGGAGTTATTCCCAGGTTATATGTAGGCTTAGATAAAACAATTAATATTTTTTAAAAATACATTAAAAAAATTGTTGCTTATATACAGAGTAAATTTAATTAAGATTACTTATTAGATAATAAAAAACTATTTGGTGTTGCAAAACTTAACTAATTTGTTTTGGTATTTTAATTATTTAAATAAATTATTCGATTGTCGTTAACGTATTTAAACTGAGCTTTTAGGTACTATTTTCGTACCAAAAGTCTGGCAGCCCCAAAATTAGACTTGTCAGTATTTTAATACTGCACCTTCCAATGTCAAATTGACAACCCAGCAAGAAGCAGAGAACTGCATTTCCGGCCTAAACGCCTATATATACGAGGAAACTAACCTCGAGCAGACCTCTTTTTTGAATTTTATACCACACGAGGCAGCAGCACTACGTCTACGAGAACACAAGAATTTTGCCTTCATACATATATCTCTATATACAGATATGTACATATATGTATATAAAAACATTTGTGCAGACAGCAGCAGCAGCAGTCAACGACGCAGTCGCAGTCGTAATCGGTAGAGCAGCGCAGCGCGCTTGCGCAGCTGCTACCACACCCGCAACCACCAAAACCATTTTGGATAAGACTTCCCAGAAGCAAATGGAATTAGGAATTTTTTTTATTTTTATGAATAAATAATTGTAAAATTATGGAATAGAGATTTTTTTAGTTTTTTAAAGGAAGAGGATAGGGTAAAGGAGATTAAGGGAGTCATTTAAAATCTGCCATCGCAATAATTGACTCACAGGTAGGGTGGGTGAAGACGCGTAATGTTGCAATACCAACTTGCAACATATTTCCGTGAAAAAATGATAGTTCGTCTATATCGGTTCGCATCGTCTGTCCGTTTTCTTCTTTACAGTTATATAACCTGGCAGGGACCTCCACACATTTATTTTATTGTATGTTAATGTAGTACATACCTCCCAAAATAATCATCAAACGAACCCACCCACAGGCTGCTTTTGCTAGTCGAATTTCGGAGCCCAAGGGATGATTAGATTGGATTAAGTCTTTGTACCCTTTTGTAATTTGGTTATGAAAGATGGTTCATTACAAATATAATATCACTCAATTGTGTACATTACAAATTGTGTTCTTCATAAGTTTCAGGGCTGGCGTTTTTGTTAGAAAAAAAGTTAGGAAATTGTGTTAAATATGGTGATGATAAAAGTCGGAAGCGGCTGACATTGAGGTACCCTGCACCATTGCAATAAAATAAATAAATAAACTGATTTTAATCAGTTTTTAATTTTTAAAATGCCAAATTTGGTTACGATATCTTTATGAAGGGAAAAATTTTGATATCTCATAAATGATATAATCATAAGTGCCACGAGTTATACTGACTACCGATTGATTTAAAGTTGTTGCTTGTTGGTCAGCATAACACATGAACCCAGCCATCAAGGAAAATAGTAAAAAGGTGTCGAATCGCATGACCTTGGAAGCCAACGAACAGGTCAATTTAGTCAACGTTTTAGACGTTATCTTTTCAATACGACAAATACAAAATTCTTTGAAAGCCAAAACGTTATTTTTTGGATGCAAAAATAGACGCAAAATTGTATCATTTTGAGGCCCTTCACTTAATTTAGCGCACATATAAACAAATTTTTACGAGTACTCCAGCAAAGTGGTCGGTCAGTTACATATGTATGCCACTTAAAACTATTACTCACCCATGAGACTTGGCGTTTTATTCTAGTCAACATTAAAAGACACATACTCGTGCACATTTTAAATATGTATGAGTTTGTACATATGTATACAAGTTTGTATATAAATTAAGTGTTGTATGTAGTCAATCCACAAAGGTGTCACAAGAAATTTCTGTCTGTTTGTCTGTCTGACTGCCTCTGGTTTTGGCCCTCTCGATGCTGCTCGATGACGACGTCTACTGCCATGGCCTATTGAGCTGATGAGCCTGTGGCCATAACTTTTTGTGTGCCATTGAAATGAAATCTAAAATTCATTACGGATTTTATGCGCCATCCCGTAAAGCAATGCCAAACAGCAACAATGACACGTAACGACTCAGCGCCACGTAATGAGGCGCGTGCTTCAATGGCAGCAACGCATCAGGAGCGGTATCCGTCAGTGGCAGCGGCAAAGGCAGTGGCTGCGACAACGAAGCCAAATGGTGCTTATGCCCTTGTGAGGCAACTCCAACTGCCAACTCACTGCTACAGCTGCTCTAACGTGGGTTCTTAAAGCAGAAACAGGGACAGGGAACCGGCAACGGAAGGCAGTTGCCGCTTGTCCTGGGGGAATAAGATGAATTACATGCTATTTCAAGCAGTTGCCAGACCCAGTCGAATACTACGAATATACTTTTTTGTACATTGTATTATAGTAAAATGAGTTAGTACATTTTTGGCTTGGTAAGGCACAAAACTAAGAGAATGTATGCAATTTCAGCATTAACTTACAAGTTTAGTGGTTAACACGTTTTGTATTATTTATAAAGCATTAAGTAATTAAAAATAAACGCAAAGCAACAATTAAAAAAGTTATTACTTTGTTATTTCTATCGCGCCATTAATGCTGTAAAATAGAGATCTTAACTAGATCAAACGAACCAGCCTTCCTTACTCTAGCGACCATCTAGTACGACATGTCCTTGAAGGATCAATATTAAGTATCGGGTTACAGATTTTTAGTTTCCACCCATTTCCACTTTCCTTTTACATGTATTATGGAAAGATTTGTAATACAAGTAAATTTATCTAAAAACTTTAAAAAGGGGAAGGCTAAGGCCATTTCAATTTCAATTTTCTTTGTTTTTCACTGCAATATTATAGTCTAAAACTATGTAGCTTTATTTAAATAATAAACAGGGTTGAGACTTGAGTCTTAACAACAGTAATATTTTAATTTTATGGTAATTTTTAATTTATTAAATGAATTTCAAGACATTTTGCATCAAATAAATTTTAACGTATTTCTCAGTCACAACTTTTCTAATTGAAATTTAAAGTTCAGACATGCTTCATGAAACACCTATAATAATATGTACAAAAAAAAAAAAATGCCTTTAAATTTAAAATCTAGAAATGGTTGAGATGGCCGCAGTTTAAAACTGTGATCCAATTTTTTATATATAAACTTATTATTTTGGTGAGGACTTATGATTTCGTAAATTTTTGTCTTGTCAGATGACATTTATGTTAAATAAAAAAAAATTAAATAAAATAATAGAAATTTGCCAACGAGAAAAAATTTGTAGCTGTTAAATGTTTATTCAACGTGATTTTTGTAAGAAATAAATGTTTTTAAAACGTATACGGCCATAGCTGATTATTGCTGGCTCACATATAGTTTTTACAAAAATTAACTTTATATAAATAATGTATGTTACAATGTTTTAATAGTCAGACAGAAAATATTTAAATTGATTTAAATAACTAACGCATCAGAAATGAAACTTTTAAATCGAACGAGCAAACCAATCGAACACGTTCCTTTTCAAGGCTTTTATTATTGCTTGCAATAAAAGTGACTAAAGTTTAGAGTTGGCAAAGCGTTTAATTTCTTTCGTGCACATTTTACTAGAATTTTTAAATATAATTTGATATATTAAGGCTATAAAAGCAAAAGTTTTGAACTTGAATGAAAATTTAAAAATATATAATTCCATAGAAATTTGATGAAACAAAACTTGTGGAGAAATACTTTGTGCTTAATAATAAACAGCATTGCCAATAGTAAAAGAAAAATCAAAATCTTTTAAAACACTATAATACCCGTAAAGTATTACTATATTATTTAATACATATGTATATATGTATAGTAGATAGTATACGCATCAGAGAGCTGCATCGGCTATGTTCGAGTATGTTCGATCCAACATGTTAAAAATCCAATCAAACGAGCTGCGAGCTGAGCGCTCTCAGTCTTCGTTGGTTGTGTTAGAACACGAAAAAGCCAGCACTCTACGCTAGCGCTCGAGTAGCTTGCACGACACCATATACATACATATATAATTTATAAATATATTTGACTTTAAAGTGGATAACAATTCATTTTATTTCATAAAATAAAACAGGAACTGGTGTTTTAAGTTTCTTAAGCTAAACAAATTATAATAAAATACTTCATTTTATTGTCTTCTGACTTAAATATGCATGTATTTGCTTAATGTTCTTCACTTTAAAGTGGATAACATTGCTATTTTCCTCCATATTTTTAAAATAAGCATGTAAACTTAATACAGAACAAAAGAAAATAAAAATTTTGTGCGTGTGCACGAGTAGAGCTCTGGTGTCATGAGCGACCCGAACTCTAGCGAAAATTTCGATCACACATGTATGAGTGTAATTGCCGCACTCGAACATTACTTGCCCGTAGGGTAAAAATTCCTCACCTCCAAACTCACAATCATGCTCTGATTAGAACGTTCATTCCTTGTTGAGCAACCGAAATGGAATATTCATACTCATACTCGATTAAACACTCGAGTGTGATCGAAAATGTAATACTCGTTGCAGCTCTCTGATACGCATGTACCTAGAGCCGATAAGATGTGTGAACAAAATACACGCACTGACTAAACACAGATACGTCAGCACAAACGAAGCAGAATGCGATGGAACCAGGAAACTAAATCCCCAAGCAAATAGTTTGCGCTGTAACAACAGCAGCAACAATGGCGGGAGATCTATGCGAAATCAACCGTACGGAAATCATGTCTACGCATCAATCTTTGTGCCTTATTTTACTCTTTTGCCCATTGCCTTACGGCACATCGTCCTGCGCATCTATTTTCCCTATTTTTTTCTTTTTTCTTACTTTCTTTTTGGCATTCATTTTTAGCTATTTTTGTATTGTATTTCATTTGTTGTTGGCAGTGCTTGTGTGGAAATGTGTGATAAGCAGTTTCCGCTGGGGAATACACGGACATACATATAGTATATATGTAGTACAACACATGTGAATGGAGGAGCACACCACACACTACAATAGTTTTGCGTGCTGCCTATGTGGCAAGTGGCACAACGTTTGGGAGAACTTTAGCAGGGTGATGAGGCTGGTTTTCTTTGGTTATATGTGATTTTTCTGTTTTTTTTTTTTTTTTTTATTCAGCTATTTTCCTTTTCATTGGCATAAACTAAAAGCGCTGTAGCTGTAGCCCTGGTTTTGCGTTTTGGTTTTGGCCCAAACAGGGAGCATACAATGGCCGGCAGCGCTCAAAGCAAATACTGTTAAACCGGCAAACGGATGCTGTGGCTACTAATGCAAATATAATGGGAAATGTTTCGGAAATATTTCAAGATAAAATTGATAAAGGCGGCGCCCAATGGCATTGTATTATCTGTGTGTGTGTGTGTGTGATCGAAAGTGTCTGTGTCTGTACACCATTTGGATTTTCTTTTCAAAAATTTGTTGCAAGCGGCAAGCGGAAAACTATTTGCGCATATTATACAAATCGGTTTCAAATTGGTTTGCTTCTTGATACCCCACTCTCTCTCTCTCGCTGTATCACTCTTGCAGTAAAGATTCCAGGAATTTTAATTGGTAGTCTTTTTCCAAGCTTTAAGTTGGCTTTAAATTCTCAAGAAAGTTTATATTTAAAACAAAAAAAACTTTTAATTTTTATTCGCATTTATTAGCATATAACAAAACTTAAATATTAAAATAAAAAGAGCAAGGCGTCTGGAAATTTCCTAATCATGTGACGTCACTCGATAAAAATCTTCTACTTCTCCTCCACAGTGTGTGTGTGTGTGCGTGTCGGTTTCAATTTGTTTTGCTGCCCTATACCTGTCTCTCTCACTATTTCTCATCTCTATTGAAGTAAAACTTTTTAGGCGGCATTGTGACTTTTCGTAGGGAGTATGTACTTTAAAATTTTGTTAGTCAAAATGTTAGTTTCGGTGGGCTTGTTTCGACAAAGCCACACACATACATACATACATACAACTGCCAGTGTGTATGCATAAGCTTGTGTGCCAGCTCGTATTTTTGCTTGCTTTTCTCTCTCTCTCTCTCTCTCTCTCTCTCACTTTTTGTTACTCTCACGGCAATGCCGTGGCCTTGGTGCTGTTTGGTTGTGGTTGGCTACAAAATAAGATCGCGCAGCGCAAAGATCGATGTAGAAGTGTCTGCGGGGGAGTTGAAAGTTGCATGAATAACAAAGCCAAGCAGCAATACGTGACAGTTACATTGTTTAACTCTTTCTCTATTTCTTTTTATGCTGCTTTCTTACGCACTCAGCGCAGATGAATTACTATTGATTTTTTTGAACCAAGCGCTTCTAATTCACAAGTTGGTTTTATTACATTACGCAGTATATATTATATTTGGCAAATGCACTTGTTGGTGGTCATATGGTTTCCTGGTTAAGACGGTTGGCAACATTCCATTAATTGTTGCGCAGTGCAATTAGTTATAATTGATCATAGGGACTCAAAACCTAGAAACCACCACAGCCTAGCATGTTATCTAATATTGATAGAAAATTTAGTAGAAGTAAGTACGACCACCAATTTTTTGTTGAATATTTTTGAACAATGCAATCAACAGACCAATTTTGTGACTTATTACATCGTTACAAGTTAAAAAATATGTACACTGATTTTTATACCCTGTACCGTATGGTACAAAGGGTGTATTGTGTTTGTGCAAGCCGAAAATGTATGTAACGTATAGAAGGGGACGTCGGAGACCCCCCAAAGTTACCTAAAGTATGATCAGTGAGACTCGAGATACCCATGTCCGTCTGTCCGTATGAACGCCTAGATCTCAGAGATAAGGGCTAGAGCAACCAAACTTTCAGATTTGATCCGTTATCATCCTACGGAAGACAAATTTATTTTATTTTTTGATATCGCTGTTCTATTATATAGCTCCCATAGGGGTGTTTCAGAGGACCTCGAAAAAAAAGCAAAAGTTTTAGATGGATAATTCGTTTGTTTATGAAGATATCATAACCAAATTTGGCACTCGGAAGTTTTTAACAGTTCCCAAGCACTGTACCAAATTTAATCAAAACTGGTTGACTATATCATATAGTCCACATAGGACCGATCGGTCAAAAAAAATTGTTTGGTGCAAAATTCGACAGATTTCTGTTTGTATATGAAAATATCGTAGCCAAATTTGCCGAATAAAATATCTTTTGGAGGTCTTAGCAATTTGTTGGACATAATTGCAATGTGGTGGTACAGGGTATCCCAAAGTCGTCTGTGCCCGACTTTAACGTACGCCATCTTTTGACAAAGGTTATTAGGTTAAATTTGTTATCTGGAAGCAGAACTACGCATCCGCTGTACGAACACCATCCATATGGTTTTAATCTATTTATATTTATACTTGTAAATATGCTTATTGGGCTGCAGCATTTATCGATGAATTGATTTCAAAATTGATACGACCAAATATTAAAGTATTAAAAATGATACGGAACTATTTTATTTAAAGATTTATAATTTTTTTTTTTTTAAGTTAAATCTTTTGATTTAAGCACTTTTACAATAAAAAAATAGTATATATTTATTTTAAAATATTACATTAAATTTTTTTTGCTTTCAAAAGTATTAATGGTTCTCGCGGGGTAAGAACTATGGCTCTGGTGTTTTGTTGACACACAGTTTGCCAAGCATCTCAACGCGTTGCTCCACACAAAAAAAGCGAAGCTATCAATGTGAACTGCTTCAAGCAGTGCAAAAAAAGTGACTTTCATATCAACCGAAAAGTTATTTGTTGTTTTACGCCTTCTGTGAAAAAACTAACAAGTTTTCGAAGGAATCTCTATGCGAGTTGCCTTCAAATAATATTATTTGATCTTTTATTATTGAAATTAGATTTTGCTACTTTTTAAAGTATTTTGCATTAACATAACAATTTTCAACAGACAAGCTAGTATCTTAAAACGTTCTTTTTATAGGCTTTTCTGCAGTCTTTTGGGTCTTTGACTATAGACACAAGAAAAGTATACTTCTAGACGACTAGACTGAAACAGAAAAAAGTAAGGCCTATGAATGTACGAATTTATGGATTTATAATAATCACGAGCATCACAATCGTTTATATTAAGAATCATTCCGTAACAAAAAATTTATCAAAAATTTTGCATAAACTTCTGTTAAAGGCCTCAAATGCATTACAGATCTTATCTCTGCAGTCGGTTGCCTTACCTTGGGCAAGCAGTTTTCCAACGTAACATTTCCAATAATAACACTAGCTTACACGAAAAATGAACCTTCTTAAAAAAGTGTTTTTTAGGGTAATTTTGGGTCGAGAAATACGAAAATGGCAACCTTTTTTTTCTTAAGCACCGTTTTCGAGATATTTTCGAAAAAAATGTTTTCGGTCAATTATTTCAGTTATTCGTCAATATAACGCGAACAAAATTTTGTATTCTTATAGATTAGGTCCACATGATTCTACATACACAATTTGGTGGCCTCATTAAGGTTCTAAAAAAACATCGCGTGTATCCCTGCCATTTATGTATATTCCCGGCCTGGGGGCAAATATATTGAAATGAACCAAAAAACTTTCACCTGTTTACGCAAAATGCTCATCTTTTGGTATTATTTGTTGTCTCTAGCTTTAATCCTCTCTGAGATAGAGCTCGTCTTTCTTCAGCCTGCTACGCTGCACAAAAATAAGAACTTCAGGACAACGACAAAAAAAGACAAAAAGCTTGAGTAATGGAAGTCAACAAATATCCTTTTATATATTGTTGTTGTTATGGCAAATATTGCAATTTAGTTTAAAGCCGAGCAGATGATAAAAGTGGAGGAGCATGCGTTGCCGCTTGCGTCAACTGGATGTCTGCATTGCTGCTGTTGTTGCGCTTTTCCATTTGAAGAAATCTAATATAAATTCCATTACAATTATGTACATTTTACTTAACTGAAATAATTTAAAAGCAGGCAGCGCTCTGGCCATAAGATAAACGAGTTCAGCGAGTCGCCATTACAGCAATCTTCATCAGGCCGACAACTCCTGCACTCTGCTGTACCCACTTCTTATAAAGGGAGTCTTGGGGATGCTGCCTGCTTACTGAGAGCGACAAATGCGTCATAAATTTTCTTGTTGCTCTAAACTTGTGATTTGGCTTTGTGTGAGTCGCAAAAGAAGATGTGCAGATGCAGATGGGGGTGAGGATGGAGAAAACTGTGTTAGGAGGCTTGAAACTGACATAAAAACCGGCGTCTAGAAATGGAGCGGAGGGGTAGTAGATGGCTCCTAACAGGCAGTGCTGCTGCCGGCTAGCTGGTATGCATTTGAAGCTGCTGAGACAGCAATCCTGCTTGGACAGCGTACAATAAAGCAGCGGGCTATGCCGTCTTTGCAGAAGACGCCGTTGGAGACGCAGCATTGGCTGGACAAGAAGAACAAGTGAAGTAGAAAATGTTGCCTGGCCCAAAATGCAGTACAATTTCATTTTTTGCCAGAAACAATAGCGATAGTGTTAGGGTAAAATCCTGCCAGAGAGAGAGAGAGGGAACGCAGTGGAAGAGGTTCTTGGCGCTTTGCTTTTTTATCTTGGCTTTACTTTTCTTTTTGCTTCCTTATTTATTTTTTTTAGTATTTTTGGTGAAAAAATTGTAAATTCCCATTTGAATTTCGCTGAGTTCTAGTTATATTTTTTTTGCATTTGGTTGAAGAAGACAGTGAACGCTGCGCTGCTTCTCGCTCTCTCGAAACTCGAAACGAAACCAAGCAAAGCAAAGAGTATAAGTGAGTGTATGTTATATACATATAAATATAAATAAATAACTAAAAACCCAACAGAATATGAAAGCAATAAAAGCATGAAATACGAACAAATTATATACAGTACAAAATATATACATACTGTATGTATGAAACAAAAAAAAAAGTTTTTACAACAACCAAAAGCGGGCCAAACGAATGACTCTACGGGAAAAGTAAGCGCTTAAAGGGGGGCAGGCCGGTGGTAAAGTGTAGCAAATTAAAGACAACGTCAGTGGAGCAGCAGTAGAAACTGCATAAAATGGAGCCCCACACTCACCTACACACACACACACATATGTGCGAGCCTTTTGAAGTTGCTTATACAACATGTTGTACTGAGCAGCGAGGTCTTGAGGTGGGGCTTGGGCTGAAACTGACGCTTGGGCTGGGGCTGGTTACGGCCAAATGCGTGCAAAGTTCAAATGTGCAAGAAAAGTGCCTCCGTTGCGCTTAAAAGAAATGACTTCTTGTTCCGCCGTTCCGTTGCCAGGTCTAGAAACAAGCTGGTCGTAGACCAAGCTAAAATCGAGCTGAAAGCAAGATTGTGTGCCGTTTGGGGAGCTAGATGGTAGATGGAAGCGAATGATGCTGTCGTTGCTCCTTTTCATTTTTCCTGCTATACTGCTGTTTATTTTTTCCCTTTCTATCTTTTTGGATTTTTTTTTGCTGCTGTATTCTTTTTTTTTTTTTTTGCGTGCCAACGAAGTTTACGCGTGCTGATGCAGATAATGGCAGTCAGTCAGGCAGTGAGCTCAGCTCGTTCTGAACTGCCACTTGCCGCTTGCCACTTGCAACCAACTTGCAACTTGTTACCTATTAAGCACAGCGGGATCCACATGCCAGGACACAGGACACATCTGCTGACATATGATGACTACTGCAGCAGGCAGCAGGCGGCAAATGGTTTAGTCAGTCAGTGCGTAAGCATTCCATTCGCAAAGGGCGCAGCCTGTTTCCTGTCAAGCTGCACTGGGTTCTGCACTGTCTCTGTGCATAGTTATGTACCTACATACAAATATATATATATATATATATATATAGGTACCATATAAAGATATATGTCTGTGTACATCCCATGGCGACATGTTAGAGACATGCATGCAAGAAGACTGAGAAGGCCGTGCTATGCAGAGTCAGCTCAGCAATTACAGAAAAAGCTTCGAAATACTGAGTTGCTAATGTGCTGGGAAAATAAGGTTCTGGGCCTGGACGAAGCTGCACAGGATGGACTGTAGCGGCTGCATGGGACGGAAAGCAAAGCAAAGATGCTTATGCCAAACACAGAACGAACAGCTTAAGCTAAGCAGTACCAGTAACGGACATTCGGAATTACAGCAAAAAAATCTAAAAAAATAACAAAAAAAACAGGAGCAAAACTTTGGACCGCAATGTTCATTCTCTGTCGGTATCTGAGAGAGCAAAATGTTTCTAGATGCATTACAAATAAAAATTTTTACCTAACTTCAAACCGATTTAATTTTTACATTAAACCGAAGCAGATCGGGTTTTAATTTAATATTTAAATTCTTAAGAATTTCAAGAATGCTTACTATCTTAGAATCATTGAACAAAAAATCTAGTCATAAGTATAAGTATCATCAAATGGTGAAGGTTACCCAAGAGCCTATAGTTTCGACGGGCCGAATCTCCTAACTGACCTTACTTTACCTACGAAGCCATTTCACGAAATTTAAGCATTTGATAAAGCTGCTAAAAGCAGCATTTTTTAAAGAATTAATTAGTTATTAAGATAATTACTAAGTAGTTATACATATATGTAGCTATAAAAAGTAACTAGCTAAAAAAAATTTCTCAGGCAATGAAAAGGAAATCTTTTTAAATCTCGGTCAAAATTCAACGTTCCCAATTCTTCGCTTGACAAAGGGAAAAAATAAGCTAACCCTATACAATTGTTTTTTGAAGGCCAATAAACTGAAGAGCAAATATAGCAGATAGGATAAGATAAGATAATATGAGAAGCTATAGGCCATGAAATGTACGTGGGTAGGCTAAAAGTAAAAGGCCAAGAAGACATGTTAAACATAATATGTTCCAAGGAGTTATGCTTATTTGTGATTTTTCGAGGTACTGTTTACTTTGGTGAACATGCGAGGTGCCATCACTAAAGTAAGCATAACTTCTACAATTTTAAGAGTTACAAACTTTTAATTTTTTTGTTTTTCGCAGTGATTTGACATTAACACTTATCTTTTTAAAGTGGGAGATCACTTTCGAACTTTAAAATTAAAAACTAAAAATGATAAAAAATTAAAAAAAAATCTTTTAAATAAATAAAATAATTTTTTTATATTCAATACTTTATCGCGTCAATATATTGATTCGTTTAGAAGATATGGCTTGTCAAAGAATAGTCTAAAAATGAAAACCCCAAGTTTCAGTTCAGCTCTACCAAATAAGTAAAACTCATCAAAATCGGAGAAGGTCGATATACATATGTATATATTTTTTTTTATGGTGTTAAATGTAAGTCTGAGTCACCCTATGTAGCTTTGGCGCAATTTGATGGAAATTTGATTACTATGAACAGACAGTACGATAACTGGTAAGTAAGGTTTTTTTTAGGCCAATTCCTGAATAATAATTTATTTTAAATTTTCCTCGAGGACAATTATTTATAGTATAAAGCTTTAAGATAGATAACTTAAAGTCTAAATTTTATAATTACAAGGCAAAGTCTTCAAGCCCAATTCTATATTTTGTATAAAGTAATATTTATGAGTAAATTGAACGAAATTTTCGTAGCTACTCATTTCTACCTATATCGTGGTATATGTAAAAAATTTCTGTTTTACTAAACATCATGATGCCGAAGTAAACACAAATAGTCTATTTGGGTGCAGTGTAATCATTTTTTGACCACGATCTCTTGAAGTATCCAACGGAGCTACATTATATTTGCAGCAGCGGAAGGATCTATAATTTATTACATTTAGATATCGGAATTGGTGATTACAATTATAACAAACAAAAAGTTCTAAAAAGTTTGTGAATACCTTGAGTTGTCTGTCAGGCGGACGAAGTTTATTTTGTTTTTCTTTTGCCTCCCTGGCAACCCCGAATAATTTACATGCACCTTAGCTTGTACAATTTTAAAGTGAAAAGCTTCAGCTTATATGGCTAAAAGGCTTGCTATAAAAATACTTCTTGAGCATTGTTTTATCGGAGATAATCGCAATATAGTTTCTTAGAAGCCAGAGTTTGAATCGCTTCAAAAAAGCAAAAGTCAAAGCTCAAAGTCGGTTTGTGTCTCAGGTTCGATTTCCTGTCAAGGTAAGTTTTAATTTTTTTTATTTAATTGCTGTTTTTACGTTCTACATAAATTTATGTAAATATAAAGTTACCTTCATAGGCTACTTCAAAGTTGGCCGCATTTGACTTTAACTTTCGCCAATTTTTTTCTCCCTTTGCATTTGCATAACAACACTCAAAAAAAAAAAACCATCAGGTGGCACCATAATTGTAAAGCAAGATAATAAATAAAGCTGCCTCGACGAACCTTTTAAGCAAGTGCACTTCATTCTCTCTCACACATTTTCAAGCACAAGCATTTCTCTTTCAATTTATTTGTGCGCTCTCTCGAAGCTGCTCAAATTTTAATTAGCGCATTTAACTCGCAGCAGTCACTTGAGCGACAACTACTCGACACCATTTGTGGCCTGGACATTGGCACTTCTCTGGGGGAATTCCCCATAATGGATGTTCGAAAAAGTAGCTGCAGTGATTCCAATGATTCAGCAGTTCGACAATGAATGCACTCATCATGCTCGCAATCAACTCAAGCAGCGCATATCGATAAATGTTGAATGTAGAATGAGAAATGTTCATGCGCTGAGTGAATGCGACGACATTGGCAGGTCCGAGTTACACCATTCGAAAGCCACTCGATGCTACTCTTCTGCCACTTCACTCGGCCAATGGCAATTTAAGTCAAAAAAAAAAAAAAAAACTTTAACAAAAATCCATGCATTTTCGCCACACCCATCATCCAGGACTCTTCCGCCAATCGCCCCTGAGCCGTGGCAAGCCAGTATAAATGATGTTGCAGCTCGTTGAAATTCATGCAGATTGCTTTTGGCCCAGCTGCACTTTCCTGTCCATTTACCTATTGCAGATGAAAAATGTTTCTTGCTTTTTTTTACTCTAGATCTAGATTTTCTCGAAGCTTTTGCTGCTGTTATTGTTACGCGCAAAGCAAAAATTGAATAATATCGCACATTTGCTTCAACCCGAATCAATTCCATGTCTTAGTTAACATTTTGATAAATGCACTCCCTGAACCCTTTGCACTCTACACATACAGTCTGGCCACTTGGCACGTACTTAAACACACATGTGTCAGCAGTCCACCTTGGCAGGTCATCTTACATGTTGCATGTTCACTGCGATAAGAACTGAAAAAAGCTAGGGTTCATCACAGTAAAAATCGGACTTATAATATATTTAAAATATCATTTAATAACAGTAATTTACAGCCATTTACAGCTCGTTAAACACGAAAGTTCATTTTTTTTTTAAATCATTTTGTTAATTTTTGAAATTTTTTGTTTCGCTTCGGCGCTTTTTAGCAATATTTTAGTATATTGTAGTAGTATATTAAGTATTATTGAAAGTAAGGTTTGTATATATTTAGTTTGTGCAAATAAAACAGGTACCCCCAAAGTAACCCCAATACGTTCAGATGGACAAAGAAAATTTGGTCCGACTATAAGAGCTAGGATAACTAAACTTGACAATTGAACTCCTTATATGTATGTATACCTAGATCTAGTATTATGTTCCTCCCCCAACTAATTTTAAAGCGCTATATTTTCAACAATAAACACCAAAATTCATTAAAATTGAGTCAAAATATAAAAAAGATAATCGCCACATAGTATATAAGAGGCAAGATTGAGAATAATGTTGCCTCGTTATGTTTCTCGAAGTAAGTTGCTTCCTACTTGGTTTATTTGAATTTAGGTTAAATAGGCTTAAGAAAAATTCTTAAAAAATACATTTAACATTCAAGTTCGGACAATCAAAATGTATTCACTTTGGGTATATTGTGCATGATTTAATTGTAAGGCAAAATTTTGTATGGGTAGGAAAAATGTCTCAGCTGTGGTCCACTAGCGATTCTAAACTTTTTAAGTAGCTCACTCATAAAGATGACTTGACACTCATACTGTTGGTTTGATCATACGTGTGGCCTACAATGTTTCGAACACGAATGAGCACGATTATTATCATAAAACCGATGCACAAGCGTAATTGAATGATTATGACTCGCGTGTGTTGCAACTGACTTGTTCGTTTGCAACCTGTCAGGTTGCTGAGCCACTGTAATCGCTTCATAAAAAATTCCAGTAACTGTTCGGGTGTACATGGGGCTCAATAAATCACCTGTTGCAGCTCTCTTTGATACATTTCTATCATTCTTCTCCTTTTGAATAATTTAAGGTAAAATGAATTAATTATTGATCTTTTGCACCTGAAAAGCTGCCTTTAGTTCGGACTGTGTTCACGTGCAGCATAACATTATTTATTTTTATGTTCTGGAAGCTAGTTCAAGTATTTTTTTTTTCTATTCATTACGTAGTTCTGCTTACTTTTACTTTTTAAAAAGAAAAACGTATTCATATGAACACTACATAAACAATTACAAAGCCACATATGAATTTTTGACTGTCTTATCTTAGTTGTTTTTTTTTTTTTTTAATATAATACAAGTTAAATTTATTAAAAAATTTGTGACGAGGAGTCTTGTCTTCTTTGGGTTGCACAGATTGCCTTTCTGTGGATTTATCAAAGAACAAGTGTACTGACAAGAGAATTGTTAAATTGGTTTCTTTTTTATTGAGCCCAGGTGAGATTACGTACCGAACTTGGTGGCTCTAGCTTGTTTTGAGATGTCTCAAATTTATTCGATCTTCCGATCTTAATAATGTTGGATGAAATGTATGTGTCTTATTTACCCGTGTGATGGTAAGCATCCTGGTATTTCGATCGCATTGTTTGAAGTTTTACTTCTCTTTGAAATGAATTGAAGTACGGCAGCATGAATGCCATATAAATTGTAATTTTTGTGTGCAAATTTTGATTCTTTTTTTACTCCAAGTTTCAAATTACACGCCTTGGCTGCCAGAGATGTTGGCTGCTGCTCGAAAAAAAAATACTTGCATAAGTATATTTGTACATATGTAGCATGGATGCTTATATACTAGGAATTTACTATAACAGGATATATGTATCGTATGTGAGAGACATTGAAGCGTAACACTTTTTGCTTGACTTTGGTGACATGTTCAATCTGTCTTGTCACGGTATTTTGAATTTGTTTTGTTCTCTATTTTCTATTGCTCTTTGTCTTCTTCGTCTTCTTCTTCTTCTTCTTTTGCTCCTTTGTTTGCCAAACTTTATATGCAATATTTTTCAACTGTCCATTTATGTCTTCATTTTGTTGTTGTAGCTTAGGGCTAAATCAAACACAAACACAAGCAAATGGAATAGTATACTACCATCCATACTTATGTATATTTATATATTTAATATGAAAAACCAGCCAGAACCACGTTGCCCAACAACAAAGACAGACAAAAACAAACAAAACAGCAGTAACAAAAGCACAAAAAAAAAAAGACAAAAAGAAAAAAAAATGGTGGAAGAAAATCATATCTAGCTATTTACGGCTTCAATAAGCTCGGACTCGGGAACTTTTGGACTCTTGAGTTTATGCTCGAACTCTGCGCTAAACTAGACAATGCCCATAAAAGATACAATTCATAAAGCTATCGAGTGATGTTCTTGTTAACGCTCTGCGTTTTGTATCTGTGTGTGTGTGTGTGTGAGAGTGTGTGTATCTGTGCCTGTGTGTGCAAACTTTGGCAAAAGAAAGACAGTGAGTCAGAGCATACCGACTATAATGTGCACTATACCCTGATTTTATTTCTAAATATAGTCTTCTTTTTGGCTCGATATATTATTTTAAAATTTTTTCCTTTAAAATATAATTTGTTCTCATTTTTACAGCACTTCTTGCTTCCCTGCGTGCTTCTAATCATTAAAACAATACTCGTGCATGTATATTATATGAAAGCAAATTTTTGAATTGTTATCTGTGGGGTTTCTAACAGGAGTTTGGTGTCCTCAAAAATAAAAGAAATCTTTTATATTTTAGTACGAATTTAATGAAATTTTTGTCATATTTGGAAGTAAAACGCAAAATTCTATTGTAACCATATATAACCAATCTTTTGGCCGAATTTCATTTTTATATTTATTCGGTCTTTAATATACGGACATAATCCTTTCGCTTTTTTTTTTTTTGATCGTTTAGATCATTTCGCTATAAAGGCTGTGGCGTTCTACTTGTTTCATTTAAGATTTTACGCAAAGTCTTTCAGAGCACTAAGTGAACACACATTTTAACATTTCGGATAAAGGGTATAAAAAGAGGAAAACAACAAAAAGATGACCAAAGCAAAACTAAAATGACTTTCAGTTAGTTGGACAAAACACTTGCAAGGAAAACGTTTTATAGATAGGAAAATCAGACAACACACACTTATACATATGTACATATGACCAACACATCTGTGAAAAGTTTCTTGTTGTTCTTTCACTTTGTTTTTATACCCTAACAAGTAATATAAATATTGGTTTTGTCATTTAATCTGTTGTATTGCACATACGAATCGGTTTATACGAACGCATAGGCCTGTTCCGGCTTTCACTTTCATTATTGCATACATAATTTGAAAATTATGTTTTTTTTATTTCTATTTTTTTTATTACACATCAATGAGCCGGAGTTGATAGCTTTCTCCCACCATTCTGTTTATGTAATGGTCGCCCTGCTAGAAACCCTTTAATTTTTAAGGTCCAAAACGGATCAAGCGGGTTTTCGTAGCCTTCAATTCAGTTCAGAATCGAATAATATAATCTTTTTAGATCCTGTTATGAGGATTTTATTTTATGTTTCCATTTCGAGGAGTTATGCCTATTTGCCAATATTTCAAGGTGCTGTGTACACGGTTTTCAAAAAAAGTTTTATTAAAAATTATTTCTCTTTTTTAAATATTTTCTATCAATATTGGCGTAGTAGAAATTTATGCCTACATAAGTATTCAGCTATTGACAAATCGGTTAATATTCGGAATAGCGAAAAAAAAAATTAACAAGGTTAATATTGGCTTGTATAATCAAAATCGAAGAGTCCGTCTTAGAAAATGGCCTGCATCACTTATTTTCGCCTATATCAATGTATATCCATTAGTTAGAATCTTATTTTTGGTAAATTCCTAAAGAAAGCCAAAAGTACAAACAATTTATTATGCATATACTCGTAACTCTTTACATAGGTGAGTACGATCGATTAGATGCACAAGAGTATAAAAACTTTGGCAAACTTGGTTCTTCTCTCTTATAGCTTTTACTTTTGTTCTCGTTGTCGTTGTTGTAACTCCTTGTGACCCCTGCGTCTTTATCCCACTGGAAGACCAGGACAAATGCTTGCCAACTTTCGAGCTGCTAATACGCTTGCCTCTGCCATTGTTCCCATTGTTTTTGTTGTCGCATTTGTTGTTGTTTCTGGAATTGTTGTTGGTATTTTGTTAGATGGCACAAATTAGATACGTGCCAGCGCCCAAAAGACCCAGTGTTTCAACTCTGCGCTCCTCATCTCTGGTGCCCAACATTATTTAGCATGCTTTAAAAATGTCACAGATTCAGGCGTGCTCCGGTATCCGAATCAGAATAATTTATGCGGATTCGTTTTGAATCCGAATGTTTGATGCTCCCATTTCCACCAATCCGAATTTTTTATGTGCTTTGAAACCGACTGCTTTGTTGCAAGTGGAATGAAACCGAATCGTCAAAATAGTATTAAAAAAGCACAAATTTTGAATTGAAGTAATTTTTTATATATGCCTTGATATTCTTAGATTCTATTTATGCTAACTTTAATTTGCATATTAGCTGCTAACTATTTTTAATATTTTTTTTGCTGACACAACCCAAAAATAGCATACACAAGCCAAAACGAATTTTCGTTTTGTTTGTACATGTGTGTGTATCAAACATGCACACATGGCCGGTAAATGAGACAGGGCTGCCGCGTTACACAAATAAAATTTCCCTTGCAACAAAAATAGTTAAATCGTGTTTAAATTTAATAAACATTGTTGCTAAATTAATATTTTTGTGAAATTTTATTTAAACAATAAAATAATAAATAACTAGCTATATAAAATGAAAATGAAATGAAAACAACATGTACTAATAAAAAGGTGCACAGCTACGGCAGCCATGTCAGCTGTTTTGTATCAAACAAAAAACCATTCCGCGCCAACCAACACAATGTAACTACATATATAATCAAAAGAATTTAATGCTAAAAAATTATATTTATTGCAGTGGAAAACAAAAAGCCGCGAGTAGGACATGATTCTTCCATTATTTTACGCCTTCTTTTAGCTTCAAAACAAGCAATTGAGAAATAAATGGAATTTTTGCAATGTTTACAATTTTTAACAAAAAGCAGTCAGCTGGTTACACCACAACATATTTGAATTTATCGATAATAACGAGGGAAATTTACAAATGTATCGAAAATAAATAAGGAAATTATCGACAAAAAATTCTGATTCCAGAGCACGCAAATCCGAATCCGAATAAAATTGTTCGGATTGAATTTTTCTGATTCCGGAGCACGCCTGATTATGTTTGTTTTCCCCCTGCTACAATTCTAAAAGCCTTTCTAGCTGGAGATAACCCAAACCACATCTATTCCCTGCATTCGAACTGTCGCATGATTGTATAAATCATAATCAGAGTCGGTTGCACGCATAAATGTCGATTGCCGCAAAGAAGTGCTAAAAGTCTGGGTGCGGGCAGGGGGAGGAGATGCTGCTTGTACTGACCATGTTTGCACTCGAGTTCTTGGAAATTGCAGATTGCAATGCTAACTGAAATTTTGATTAATTTCAAGTATTGTGCAAACTTTTAAAATGGCCAAAATAAATTTAATTCAAAATTTCGTTTTTTGGTAATTTGAGCCTATAAAAATATATTGCTATGAAAAAAAAAAGAATAAAAAATATGTTTATCCAGTTCAGAACATTATATTCAAAAATCTTTACGCAATATTAAACAAAATATCAAGCAACAAAGAAAAATTGGCAAAACCTTTTAAAATTTATAAAAAATAAAATAATTGGTGTACAAATATCTGGGTATAGTACAAATAAATAAATACAAAAATGATGTATACGAACGATGATATTTGTTATATTATTAATATAACGTAAATGAACTATTTATTTTCAAATACTTACTTATATATTTGATTCAATGAGAAGATGTAGTTATGTAATTTCTTTGATGACTCATTATTCTTTGGGTTCCATTTCAATAGTGGTAATCTAAGCCAGCTCATCAACTATCAGGCTTAGCCGTAGCTGCAGATACATTCAGAGCCATTGACACAGTCACAATCTGCACACCCAAATACACACACACACACACTCATAGACACACCCAGCCAATGGAAGAGTATTACCCAGTTTGTGGTGTCATGGTATATTCATAATACAGTGTATATAGATGATGCTTTTACACACTTTCCTGCGAGTACCTCCAGTGGCTTCCACTATGACGGCATTAGAATAGATGTCCTTAGTCTTTGGTGTTGTCGTTGCTGTTTCTGATGATGATGATGATGAAACTTTCAATTAGCGCAAAGTGTAATATAGAGCAGTGCCATTTTCATCAAATTACCAGCGACACCGACACCGGCACAGTCACCAAAAGACATCAGACACCTACAACGACACTGAGTGCCAACCACGCCGTCAAACACCGGCAATGCCGGCAGTGACAGTCCCAGAAAATGCTTAGCTCCGAGAGGGGTATATGTAGGAAGGGGCTCCGCTCACATTTTAGCCATTTTTATTTCTGCTTAGCAGCAGCAGCCATAACAACAACAACGAGGAAAACACAAAATGTCGGTCACTTGCGGTTTAAAGCGCGCTCACCGCATCAAAAATAAACCACAGAAATGTTGCTATGGTACCAAACAACCCAACGCCACCCCCTGAAAGACCAACACCCTAGGCTCATACCCCTGAGCCCAATTTCAAAATGCTGCAAATAGTCAGGAAAATTACCTTATGCGCATTTTCTTATTACACAAAAAAAAAAAAAAGTAACGCTGCAAAATGCATAAGAAAATCTTCATAATGACAAAAAGAAAACAAAAACAAAAAGAACAAGAAGTAAAATCGCAACGCAGACATAATAGACACAGTAAGTTTGAGCGCGCGCGCGAGAGAGAGAGAGAGAGAGAGAGAGAGAAAGTATGGTACAGTGTTGGTAAATGCAAATGCACCATGCAAATGACGCAAAACGAAATGCCTCAAATTGAAAAACTAAAAAAACCGACTAGCATTAAAAAGAAAGTAGTGCAAAAACGCAGCGCAGAAAATGAAAAATAATTAGCGCAATTAATGACCACGTAATTAGCGCTTCAAATCTGCCGGACCCAAATGAACCACGTACTCCCCCCAAGTACACACTCCAAAACACCCCACAGCCATTACAATGTATGTGTGCACCGGCATTTTAAGAGAGCTGAATAGTGAGCAGGAGAGGGAGCCCACCCCTGCAGCTTTTAGTTTGTGCGGTTGCATTTGATAACTCTATCGCGAATGGCTTCCTTTTGTCAGGACGCTGCTAATGAACACGGACATTTGATGCGGCTTTCGTGGTGGTCAGTCAATGCATGCACAGCGAGAAAAATCGCATTCTTTGTATAAGTCTTGATATCGATCCAGCAAAAATTCAAAAGAATTTAAATTATTAATATAATTATTTTTAATGCACCTAAAATATGTGAGAAGATTTTGAAACAACGCGCCGGCTACAAGTAGTTCAGTTCCGTGAGAACAACCCGATTTCAAACAAATGGAATAAGCTTGACGTTTCAGAAATATTTTGATCATGTTCTTAAAAAGGAAAAGTGCTGAACTGTACAAATAGGATACCGTCTTGGATTTGAAATTAAATTTTATTGGACTTCTTGGCCTTTCGGCAAAAAAAAATCCATGTTTTGCCTGAAGTTAAGGACTAATTCTTGGCTAAGCCCAATCTACTTTCGAACTATTTCTCTCAGTGTACGTGCTAATGTGCTGCTGCCTGACATTTCTTCATCAATTTGCGATGACGTCCATTCTAAAATGAGGTTAGCAATAATCACTGGACTCTTTGCTTTTGCTGCACTGGCTAATTAAAAATTGCCTTTGATTAGGCCAAAAGGAATGCGCCTAGTTGCGGACAACTGTGACTGTATGCGCTCGTTAATAACGTAAACGTTTATGTATGTGCATCTGTGTGTGAGTGTGTGTGTGTGTGTGTTTATACAAATGATAAAGCTTATGTATGTCAATGTGGGGCACATGCCGCGGCATACTTTATATACATTTGGCGCTCTGCCTTTGTCATTTTGTGCCACAATTTGTCAAATTTCAACAGCATTGAAATTAATGTATACTTAAATTAATGCCCCAGTCCAGGACGCCCCCAAAACCGGATCCCTCTCTTTTTCTCCCTGTCTGTATCTGCCCACTTAGATGCGGCAGCCAAGCGTGCCAACGACTGTCTTGGGCTTACGCATTTACGCAGAGGAAGAGATAGTGAGTGCAGAGAGTGAGTCATTCAGAGGTAGACTAGGGGGCGGATCAGGGCGGCAACTGCTAAAGGCGTACATATAGAGCTTGTAACATGACGCCCCCTACAAAAAAAAAAAAAGAAAAAAAAAAGGAATAGCAGAGGAGAGCAAAAAAAAAATGAGCAAAGCGACAGCAAGGCAACTTATAAACAACTTAAAAATTCATTGTCTACACATGGTGCCCGGTGCCTGGTGCCGGTTTTCCGGCTCCAGCTGGAGCTATTCCTGAAGTCAAGACGTACTCGGCATGAATAACTGCCAAAGAAATAGCTGGGCAAGGCCAGAAGACCACCGAGAGCCACAGAGGAGCCACAGAGCAGCCCAAGAGCCACTGTGCTGCAGGGCAAGCCACACGCTTGACAGGAATGCGAATGAATGAGCATACACTCCTCATACATATGTTAGAGACTGCTTTGCGTGGGGGAGTGCCTGCAAGTGAGTGTGTGAGAACTGAATGAAAAACGAAAAACTGTCATCATGTGACGGGAATCAATCTAAAGTCATTTTATAACCCGAAAAGTCATAAATCTAACTTTAATGTTTCAAACGTGACTGCGGCAGCCAGGCACAACACATATTCACACACTCTCACTCACAGTCACACACACACACACACACTGACATAATCTCACAAACACAGAGACATTTAGACAGATAGAAAAGTGCCAGAGCGTACATGTGTAACGATGGCAACCTCCGGCATTGGAAATTGGAGAAGTAAAACAAGCAAATGAATGTATTTCCGTTTGGGATTTTTCACTTTCCGCTGCTCACTGTGACGTAGAAGCGACAAAAGTGCAGAAAAGTGTTGCCGCATTTGAGGCACTCCTCTATTGACCGGGGCCACACAGACTCGGAGAGCGATAGACTGAGAGGGAAAGATGCAGGTAGCAGCTCTAAATGACAACAACAACAAGAAAACGTACAACAACAAAAAGAGAAAGTCAAAACAAAATAGAGAGCATTTTTATTAAACGAGCATCAAAACTATTTTTCTATTGCAGTGGTGGGCAAAACTCAAACAAACAAACATTTCTTTGTGTGAGTAAGCAGCGCAGTAAACAAGAGCGTACAAGAGCACGATCATTGGCGACATGTCGCCAGTAAAATGAGCGAAAAAATGTCGCCTACTTAGGCAAACGAGATTTGCCTTTTCCTTTTTTGCGAGTGAATTACACTCTCTGCCTAAAATTGCTTTGGTCTTAGCGTGCCCTTTAGTTGAACAATTACGCTAAACAAGAGCGTACGTGCTTTGCAATTGTTATTAATTTATTGTGCCGGTCAAATGTTATTTTTATCAACAGTTAATTATTAGTATAAAGAAAGAAGTATCACAAGTAAGACCCATTTTTTGTATTTTAAAACAAAGGATTAACAAATAAATTAAAAAATAGGTAAGCAAAGTACTTATTTATTAAAATGTTTAGATAAAATTCATATTCAAAAAAGCAACATTTTTTAGAAAATCGAACAGTCAACGGTAAGTTCTTTTATATTAACAACGGATAATACGTAAATAATGTAATTTTCAAAAAAATAAAAATAATTCCCAATCAATACAAGGACAAGATCGAAAAAATAAACATTGAAAAAAACGATGAAAACTAGCAGCAATATGTAAGTCATAAAGTCATATAAAAAGCTATTTTCAATGACAAAGGGTCAAGCTGGGTAAGGTACTGGCAACTAAAACTAATGATGGCGTTGCCTCAAACAAGGCAAAGAAAATTTTTTTTCTCAATGTTTCAGTTTTTAAACTTAACGCGTTGCGGCGTAATTAAAAAAAAAACGTGTTTATTGTTTTTATTTCATTGTGACTAAACTACTGAAGATTTTTGAGCCATTTTTTTTTAAACCTAAATTGGCATTAGGGCTATTTAAAAAAAAATATTTTATTTTATTTTAGCCAATACATTTTTTTTACAAAAAAAAAAGTATGAAATTTTCTTATTTTTTAATCACACAATTTTCTTATTTTTTTTTAAAGTATGTTCAACATATTTAAAACACGTGTTTAATGTTCTTTATTTCGTATGAAAATGAATTAAATCGATTTGGTGGAACAATGTTAAAAAAAATAAAACGAAAATTTTTATTATATATATAGTCTACGATTTTGGTAAAATTTGGTACAGTGCTTATGCACTGTAAAATACTAGCAAACGCCAAATTTGGTGACGATAACTTCATAAACAAATGAAATACAATACATTGAATTTCGCGCCAAAATATTTTTTTACCGATCGTTACAATGCACTACGGGTCTTTTGGCACGAACCTTAAAATATTGAGATAATTGCACCAAATTTGGTACTTATGCATATTTTGAGCCCTCAAAACGATCTACCAAGTTTCGCCCGGTTCGGCCCAATATTACTTATAGCTGCCATATATGGAGTCGATCTGTCCGATTTGGACCAACTTTGTTGATTTTTAAGCTATTGAGTTGAAAATCGATTTGTACACATATTTTGAGCTCTTTAGAAGACTTGCAAAATTTGCTTTTGTTTGGAGTACTCTATCGAAAAGGTGTTATAAAATCGATCTAGCTGCCTTTGACCTACTATTTTTTTCTGCTATGGTATGGTGGTAAAACTTTTTACGGAATTTTCGTTTATTTATTAAGATATCGCATCCAAATTTGGCATTCGCATTTTTTTTTTAGTTCCCAAAAATTTAAAAACATACTACTCAAGACTTGTCTATGGTAAAGTATTGGCGACATGTCATCGAGGAGGCGACAATTCCAGGCATCGTATGACATCGTGTGTGAAAATGAAATTAGGCGAGATACGAAGATGTCGCTGGGAACTTGCCCCATGTCGCTATTAATATACCAAACAGTGAACTGAAGGGATGCTCAAACGAAAGAGAAAATTGTCACACTTACACCTGTGCGTGTGCCGACTGCACTGCGGCAGAATCTTGTACCCTATCCAAGCGTGTTATATAAATTGAGAGACTGGCCGCCAATGCAGTGCACTGCTGAGCTAGTGTGACCGTATGCAGTCACAATAAAAGCAATTGTGCGAAAGAATCAGTGGTGTTCCAAACGTATTTTACTGCTAAATTTCAGCCGGGTAACTCTGGTTAAACCCAAAAGGCAATCAATTGATTAACCTGAAGTATCTTTCTATCATTTAAGATTTGCAATGACGGTCAGCACAGCAGCAATGCGGTGCGATATGTGTGACAGCATTAATTAAGTTAAAAAAAAGCTTTCACACACACATATAGAAGTAAGATAAGAGCAATGAAAATGATGAAATTAAGGAAACCATAGCAGGGAAAAAGACGTCCGAACACGGCCGAAAATAAAAACCCTCTGGCGCAATGTGAATATAACCAAAAAGGCATTCAACATATCCATATATGTATATATATATATATATTTATATATTGTAATGGCTTCAAATTTATCGAGACGCATACGCACACTCATGTCATTGTGTGTGTTAGCTGCTTTGTGCCTTTTTAATGCCTCTAAGGGACACACACACACACACCGACACCATATAATGGCTACCATATACCAACATATACAGAATGCTTCAAAATTGTATGTGTAAGACTGACTATGTATGTGTAATTTAATCAATAAGAAAATCTTCTTTTACTTACACACACATCATTACATTTGTATGCATAAATTTATGCGCCTTTTGGCAATTTCTTACTTACTTCTTACTTAAGTATCGACCACAAAAACAGCTTCAGCTTTGCTTTGACTCACCTGAAAATAGAGAAATAGAGAGAGAGAAAATTTATATAAAAGAAAATCGCATAATAGGCCTTATTAGGCACAATATTAATGCCCGATAGATTTGTAATTGAATTGTTTTTAAAAATAATAGCTTTATTTAAAAAATATTTGGACTTTTACAGAATCTTAATACCCTGTACTGAATGCTATTGTAAAAAAATAAAAACCCAAAGTCATCTTAATTATGGTAAGATTTCTATAATACCTATGTACATATAATGGCTGTTTATTTTATTTATGATGAGCATGGCACTAATATTTTAATTTCATATATTTTACTTTTAAAAATTAAAGATTAAATTATAAAAATTTGATTTTTTTGGTAAAATAAAACTAAAAACTTCGTGGAAGACATACCCATAAATAATGGGCATAAATGGTTTGATATTTAAATGATATTTATTTGTTAATTCCCTTAATGGTGCTTTTTTTATAATATGGTAAGTAATAAACCATTTGTTACATATATATTTAAAAAAGTTGAGTGGATTATGGGAGATCAGGGATCATAATTCTACTTCAATTAATGCACAAACTTGCCAAAATATTATCATTTGCAGATAAAACATATAATTGTTTATCAAAAATAACGATAAATACAATGTAATAACAAAATAAGTCAGAACTGGAGAAAAATTTTAAATAAAGTCGAGCAATACAAATTCAACAATTTCAAATTGGTTCTACAGTATCTTAGAGTAAATATTCATAAATCTTAAATATATATTGATAATGTGAGCAAGAGCTTTTCAAAACAAAATATATAAGTTTTTCATATTTAAATCTATATTTCATTCCAAATATTTAGGTAGCAAGCTTAAAGATCCAATGTATGGTTACCCAATATAGGGTAGTGTGTGCATCGCTCTATTAAGGACGCTTCAGAGCGAGTTTTTTAACTCAATTATTAAAAAATAAAAGAAATACTTATTTTTTAATTCAATTGATAACAAATTATAATATATGCCCATTAATGAGGGCCACCTAAATTTTGCTCTACAGAGTAAATTGCTGCCTCCTTAGTAATTTTTATTTTGGATTAGAGGAATTCAGTTAAATCCAATTTGGTTATACCCGTCGAATATCAAAGGCTTAGAAGAGCAAATACAGTATATATAAATGTTGAATGTTGCTTTAATCTCTATTGTATTCATAGCGATTTAAAAATATTGGAAACTTTTATTGGTCTCTCATTGAGTATATATATACTAAAAAGAAAATCAGTCCTTAATGAAATGTAATGTACCTTAGGTACTCTTATATAGAAAATAAATTCATTAGAGCTTTATACACATGTAGAAGGACAGCCGAATAGCTCATGGGTCTGGCTACAGTTAAATGTCATAAGTCATGGTCACCACTCCACATTGCTTTAAGGCTCCAAATAACACGAACACTGCTAAGAATGTCAGCCGAGGGAATTGACAAAGGATACATTAAAATGCTAGAGACGCCGATAAGCTGGGAGCAGTGGTCGCCTCAATTCTGTTTCCCCGAGACGGGATGACTTGAGAGTAAAAAGGAAGGAACTTTAGCACCATTATGAGTAACTAAATGAATCGGTCCACGTGAGAGGAGATACATTCTACGAAAAGACACACCATTGTGTGGTATACGAACGTCGCTTTGATTTAAGATGGCAACTCGGGAAAAAGTACTTGACCAGCATATTTCAAGCGGAAGTATGTGCTATAGGCCGATTTGTGGACATCAACTAAGATCAATGGTAAATGGTAAAAATTACAGAGAACCACGATAAACTCGGTTGCTGGCTTGAGAATTAACTCGAAATTGATGTGGGAAACCAGAGCAATATTCAAACATCTGGAACTTGGATTCCGGGCTACATACAAATTCCAGCAAATGAAGCAGTTGAAGAACTGGCGATAAATGTTGCTCCGAAGCCATTAATACGGCCTGAACCCATCTGTGACATTTTAGCTGTAGGGCTCGAAGAGAGAACAGCAGATCCTAAGGGTCGCAGGGCAGTTAGGCCCTAGAGAGTTGAGCAAATGATCATTGTGCGATTGCATACGTAACTATGTGGTTAATGATTTATTCACAGATGTAAAGACAAGTTAAGTCTATATGCAGCTACCATTGGGAAATTAACCCGAAATGGATTAAGCAGCTTTGTCCAACTGCTAACAAAATGATCCATTCCATTTAAAAGGAAAATATTTTGAGCGAAACTTTCTTTGACAAATAAGCTAGCAACAATAGTTAAGTTTGAATCTTGCAAGACATTTTCTAGACACTTTTCCTGTGTACAAAGTACTTTACTTTCTTTGCAAGCCAAAATTTAATTTTGGCACAAAAACAAAAAAAAAAAAAATAATCAAATTTCTGCATATACTCATATTGTTTGCTTTTTTTTTGCATGTTGAATATATATATATATATTCCTTTTTTTTTTTTTTGGTTTCAATCGCATTGTGGTTATATTTAATTCATTTAATGATTATTGTTATTGTAGTGGTCGTTGTTGTTGTTGTTGTTTTGCTTATTCGAAATTGTTATGGTTATTGTTGTTGTTTTGGTGAAACGCTGGAAATGGGCAGTGGACATTTGGCTGGAAGCAAACTAAGCAGCATTTGTAAAATGGCGTTGAAAATTTTCCAATTTAACAAACAATTCAATTAATGCAAATTACAATGCCCAAGCTAATGAATATTTTATGACAAAACTAATTTCATTTTCATAATAACACCCACACAGGCATAAATAAACAAACAACAATACTCACACACGTACATGCATACAAAACACAAATACAAACACAAATAAACACACACATATAAATACAAATACTAGTATAGTTGTGTGCTTCATTCGCATTGATTGTAAATCGTTTAGAAGGCGACAATCATAGAACGGACACTGCCCAGGTCAATATGTATCTACAGTAACATTTACATATATACATACATAGGTTTACAATTATGCAGCATCTGCAGGCATCTGTAGGGATCTTGGGTCTGACTTGCTATGACTTTTGCCCCCTTTAACCCGTTTTGCCTGTTTCGCCTGGTTACAAGGGTTTGCCAGAGTGGCCATTAAAAGGCAAAAATCTCAGCTTATAATTGCCCTGGTGGCTGCTCGGCAACTTGACAGCAGCCATCGACGCAAATGAAGATGGCAATGGCGCTGGCTTTAACGATTGCGATGGCGATGACAATGGCGACATCAAAGATGGCGACGGTAAAAATGGATACGATGGCGTTGGTTCGCAACTTCAAATGCTAATTGTCAGATAAAACTTTCATGCGCACCAACAGCAGCGTATCACAGTGGATCGTATTGTTTTAAGCTTTCTTCAGAAAATTTACTTTATTTAAATTCTTTACTATTTTTTAACATGCTTTCATTTGCTTGTCTGTATGTATGTATGTATGTAAAGAAATCTTTCAGCGTAATTTTCACCAATTTCAAGAAGTCTCAACATCATGAAAATTAGCTGACAGTGCAATTATTTAATAATTTTGTTCTAATGTCCTGACTCCTAGACTCATCAGGATTAAAAAAAAAAAATATGTACCAAAACTTAGCACTAAAAGTATGCAACAGTTTTTCAAAATAATTAGTAGGCTTGACAAAAATAAAAAATAATAGTTTACAAAAACTTAAAAAGCACGCTTTAATAGCAAACCGAACTTAAAAGTAGAAAATAATTTTGAAGTATCAAGAGTTTGTATTACAATTAATTACGACTTACTAATTTAGAATAAGATTAAATTAGAAATTAAATTATTAATAAAATAATTCAATTATATTAAAAAAAGCGTGGGGTGCTTAATATTAAATGTTACAATTATTTCAGTTGTAGCTATTTATAAAATTAAAGTCATTATGAATATATATTTAAATTGCGTTATTATTTTCACTCAAATTTTAAGTAAATTTTGTGCATAATTGAAAAGTTTTTTATCATCAACAAATTCAACAAACGTGAAAAATTCTTAACGATTAAATAAGTTAATTTATTTGCGCCGATTTGGTAAATAAAGGCAATTACTGCACTTAGGCATATCTTAAAGATATAGAAGTTAAGTTGTAATGTGATGTTTGGAGGAAGTTACCCGAAATTACCGAAGGTCCCGAAATAACAGCAAGGAATGATATTTTATTTCAGAATAAAATTGCGACACAACTTAAATGGTGTGTCTTACCACTGAACTTCTACTCTATGCATATTCATCATATGATTTTGGAAGCCAATTTACAAAAAGTTTGTTTTTAATAGGGCTTCTGAGGGGCGTAAAAATGTTTAGTTTGTACAAATGTATGTATTCACGATTGCTCTTGAGTTAAGGAGTTGCAAAGTTGCACCAAAACTCAATTGGCTAAAGCGTGAACGCTCTTTTTGTTATCTTATGTGTCAAGATATTGAGCTTGTACTTTTTTTTTTCTAGTTTTGTTAGAATCAAAAGTGTTATAAATACTTACTTTAGTATAACAGCATTTTATTTCACAAAATGGCTAAAAAATCCCCAAATACTATATTGGGGTGTTAAAAATGCTGCAAATAGCGTATTTCGCAACACTTTCTCCTCAACCCAATAGCTAAGAACTAGAATGGGCAAAAACTGGCTCAGCTCTTTTGATCATCTAGATATAGACAGTTCAAGGAGAGCGACTAAGACTCAATTAATATTTAGTGTAGTGTAGGTAGTGGGGACTCACTCCACTTCTTCTGAACTATACCATGGTATTAAAGTGGAAAGCCGGAAAACCGGAACAGGCTTGTATAATTTGTGATTTGATTTTATTGCCGTATAAAATGACAACTGGGCCCACTGTGCATTTGTTTGAACATTCATTTGTAGTTTTTAGCATTATGAAAAGAGTTTTGCAATTATGGCCTGCCGTCGTCATCGTCGCCATAGTTGTTGTTGCTTTGTCGCTTTTAGTTCCAACTTGGCCAATTTGGACGTTGTCAAGAGTGACAAAACTTTAGCAAGGCTTCATTGGGTGCTATCTGTAGTTGTTGTTAGTTTATACCCTGTACCCTATAGGGTCAGGAATATACTTAATTTGTGCGATAAAAAGTTAATGGGCAGAAGGCAGGCCATAAGTTTTTTATTCAAAAATGCTTGATCTCAGGGGTCCTAAGAGCTACAGAAACCAAATGAAGTTTGTACACTCCTACAATTATGTTTTATTAAAGAAAATGTTGATTATTTTTTGAAAAATTTTGGAGCAGGGTATCCCACTGTCGGGCTGATGCACATGTTTTCTTTTGTTATTTGCGCACAGTTGTTGTGGTTGTTGCAGGTCCTACAACACTTTGTATAATTATGTATGTATATGTGCATTTTAGCTGTATTTAATTCTTTACGGTTGTATTATATACAAGTACATATATATTTCCCCCAAAATGCCATGGCATGACTTGTCATGACACGGCACAAAACAGTCCTTCCTGCCTTGAGACATTGCCAAATAGCAAAGCAGTCGAAAAAAAAATATGTGTGGATACCCCCCGAAGAAATGAAAATGGTACAAAAAATTAGAGCAAAGTGCAGTTTTTGATGACTTTTGATTTGTTTTACGATTGGAAGCCATGAATATTTATTGTCGTGCTGTTTTTTTTTTTCGAATGGTTGGGGTCGGGGGTTCTTTGTTCTGTTGCTTGTCAGTTTAGCTGTTGGGTCTTTAAAGAGCACGAAATGTTTTTGCTGCAGTCATAGCAACAACAACAACATCGAATTGACAAGCCAAATTACTCATACGCCACCATCCGCGCATAAGCTGTATGCTCGTAATGAGCATCATTATTGTCATCATTATCGTTATGATCATTAGCATAACCGCCATCGCAATGGTCTGCGTTTTAGAGACAACGCAAGTTACAACTTTTTAATTGATGTTTATTTAACGTTCAACATAATTAACTCTGTGGCAATATTTAAAGCAATCGTAAATTTTATACGAGCCATTAAATTAATTTTGTAAACGCTTCACTTGAAATAGATTCATTTCCCCCAAGCCCAAAAAAGGGGATCTTAGACTGCTGTAGTTGTTATTGCATAGTCTGGTCTTTGCCTATGGTCTCCGTTTTATGTAGCTGTGATTGCCCGCCGTTGCTGGAATTACTCTGATTTAGATTGAGATTTAGATTCAGTTGCTGCTAGTGAATCTGATTCCTGGTATTTTGGTATTTCCCGCATTTTAAACAAAGTCATAAACGCGGCCAGGCGCGCATTAACACCGAGGCAGCAAACTCTAGAGATTTAAGGAGAGAACGAGTACATACTCGCACCACGGCCACGTACCAGACTTGGCAAGTTCAAATAAAAATGTCTCCACTCTTGTGCCATAAATGTTTCATTTGGCTTTATGACAAGTCATAAAACTGTAAAGCATGCCAAAAAGTAACGCATCCAAAAAGCCAAACAAAAAATAGAATTATGATTTCACTTCAAATACGTCAAAAAACGCAACAAAAAAAAAAAAAAAAAACCGGAAATAAGACCAAGTCAGAAATTGCTGACAAATAATGACGACAATAACGCGCATTATAATAATAATAGCAGCAGCAGCAACAATACCAAAGTCAACAAATTGAACAAATGCGACAGCCGCGCTCCGTTTCCGGGGAACTACCCGATATCATGTGATATATACAATATTTGCCTAATCGCTCGTATTGTCACAGCAGGGGGTTATGGCAATGGTATATACAGGCCAAAGAGTGGAGAAAGTTAAAGGAAGGTGCACAAAAAAACACAGTAACAACAATAACAATCCAACATACAAGCAACTTGAAGATACACTGAACGAAAGGACCAAAAAATTTGTAAGTATTACTCTTAAAGGGTTGGGTTTAAAAATTAGTTATGGTTAAGAAGTGGCTTAATTTCTATGCAAACAACTTAAACTGCCGGGATTCGCGTAAGGGATAAAATACAGTAGCGACCCTTAATTTTATGATGACGCAAATTTTATAGAGTAAAGTAAGTTTAAGTTTATGAGTATAAAACATAAAGTTTTTTATAACTACGAATTACTGGAAAAATGTCTTCGTTGCAGGGAAAGTTCAAAGATGATGATCTTAATGTGAGTAAAAGTTGAATATAAATTTTTGTTTTTGAAAAAAATTTTCTGTCCTTTGAATTTAAAAGAATCAAAATTTATTCAAGCTAAAAGAAAATCTTTGCAACCCGATGGTCGTTGATTCGATTTCCCCCAGAAGCACTGGAGCATTTGCCTTGCAGTGGCATTGCTAGCAAAAAGGCGCTATTTGGCCAAAAAAATCTCTATTAAATCAAGACACCACCGCACTGTGGTCGAATTGACCTATTTAGCGAATGTGAAACCCCGAAATTTTTGGTTTGAATTCGATTATCAAAAAATCATTATAAACATTACATATGGTAAGCAAATTTGACTTGCAAATTAAAAAAAAATTTCTTCATTTCATAATACTTTGGGTTTTGAAATAGTTTGAGGTATTGATTTATAAAAAAAAAAAAATGGCGTACGTTAAAGTCGGGGCCAGACGACTTTGGGATACCCTGTACCACTAATTGCAATAAAGTCAGATATATTGCTTAAGCACTCTAAAAGACAGTTGATTGCCAAATTAGGTTACGATATCGGGACTATAAGAAACTTTGGAACACCAAATTTGGTCACGGTATTTTAAAAAAACAGACGAAACACAACGAGTTTTGTGCAAAAAACATTTTTTCGACCGATCGTTCCCATGGGAGCTATATGATATAGTCAACCGATATAGTCAACCGATTTTGGTCAAATTTGGTACAGTGCTGGGGAAATCTAAAAATCTGACAAACACCAAATTTGGTTACAATATCTGCACAAACGAACGAAAAAAAACGAATTTTGTGCCAAAAACGTTTTTTTGACCGATCTGCCCTATGGGAGCTATATGATATAGTCAAATTTGGTACAGTGCTTAAGCACTTTAATAAACGTCCAATTGCAGAATTTGGTTACGATATCTTTATTATCAAACGAAACACAAAGAATTTTTTTGAAAAAAAACGTTTTTTTAACCGATATGCCCCATGACAGCTATATGATATGGCCAACCGATTTTGATAAAATTTCCAACACAGTGCTTGGAACCTATAAAAAACTTTCGATTGTTAAATTTGGTTACGATAACTTTATAAACAAACGAATTATCTATCTAAAACTTTTTGTTTTTCCGAGGTCCTCTGAAACACCCCTAAAGGGAGCTATATAATATAACCCCGATATCAAAAAAATAAAATAATCTTGTCTTCCTTAGGATACTAACGGATTTATGTTACATACATTTTCGGCTTGCACAAACTTAATATACCCTTGGTACCATAAGGTACAGGGAATAAAAAGTAAAAACAAGTCTGTCAAGAAAAGTCGCTTTGATTTAATTTACCCGAATTACAAGTGAAGCACAATGATCTAAAAATAAAGATAAAGATGATGAAGCCTAAGCGGTTTAATTAAATACCTATTCGACTTACTTGTTAAATAAAAAGTCGGGGAGAATATTTACAAAAAAACCTATGAAATTGGTTTTTTGTTTTTGGAAATTAAATATAGTAGCCAACCACTACGTAAGTATAAGTGACTAAAAAATGCATGAAAAATGATTGTCACAGTACCAGTGAAAAGCTAAGTAAATACAAATTGCATGTTGCACGTTTTGTGGTCTCGATCAATAATACGTAAGCCCCATGTGGTCCCAAGTTGCTTACACAAACAGGAAAAAGGGGGGAAAGTAATAATAATACACGTAATTGCCAAGTTGCAGTTGCACTTTAGAGATGGGAAAAAATTGAAGAAGAAGAAGTCGTTGTGCCATCATTAATAAATGCACTTGACGCTGTCTACTTATTAATTTTGTACGTCAAATCAAAAGCCAAAAGTGCAAAAACTATGTACGTACCAAACCCAAACCGAGCAGGACCAGGCCAAGACAATGCAGCCAGGCCATAAGAGAGCAGACCAGAGCATAGAGAACAACAGAGAATGTGTCGTGGGGCATGCAGCATTAGTTGAGCTGAGCCGAGCCGAGCCAGGAGTGTGCCTGGTGCAAAAACAACTTTGCCGCGTACGTGACCAATAACGAAAATTTCTTATTTACAAAACAGCAGAGCGAGAATGTTCCCAGCTTTGGGACACCCTGAGTCTGGATAGGACTGATAGGGTCTGGGACTGTCTCTGACGCTGGTTGTTGTTGTTCTCGTTGTTGTTGCAGCTCCGACTGCTGACGCCATTAGCCAAGTGCCGAGCCACATGCATCGCCATTGCAACCATTCTCAATGCAGCTGTTGGTTTTTTTTTCATTCTCTTTTTTTTGCTTATTTTGCAAAAAAAAAAATGCATAAAACGAGCGAGCAGCGGCAACAACACCAACAACAACAAATTGCAGCAACAGCGCAGTCCCGAGAACAACAACAATAACAAAAAGTCATTCTAAAGTCAGTGTCCTAAAAACCATTATGAAGTTGCTCACTTGATCGTGCAATGTACCTTTGATTTTTGCAAGCACTTAACACGTGCGCATTGTGCAAGCCAAAAGCCTCAGACTCGACCCACACACACTAGCATACATAAGGTACATAAGGTATGTAAAAGATACAAGATATTTGCATTGGCCGAACTCAAAATGCTCTTTACAAAAAGATAGAATTATTCATAATTTTAGCCAAATTTCGATTATTTAATAAGGTATACAATTCAATACAAGGTTCTCGCCAAAATCGGTTGATAACAATTTCTTGTACAAAAGGTCCATATCCAAAAAAAATCTTGTCCGCAACAATTAATGTAAATATTCCAATATTGCTTTTAATGAAATTTTTTTTCAATTATTGCTATATCAAAATTTATAAATGTTATGTCAAAGGATCGCAAAAGCTCTCCAACAATTCTGAATGACTACAAAATAAAGCTACAATTTGTAATCTCTTTTTTTGTCATATATACTTTTTTCCCTTTCTCGACTGAGACCTAGCCAAAGTTCAAAAAATGTACACGCGAGGTTGCCAAAAAAAAGCGATAAGGTATCTTAGCCCAATTTTCAAAGCCACCACAATCGTTGTACCTTTATATATCTACACATCTTGGGCTCTTTATTACAGAGTAAAACTATAAACTTTATCAATTTCTTTGAAATATTAAAAAAAAAGAAGAAAATTTTAAATAATTTATTTTTTATTACATATATGAAAATTTTTTTTTCTAATTTTAATTAACTTCATGTGGTTTGAATTTTTTACCCGAACCTAGGGGTATTTTAAAAAACCTTGAAGTATTATAAATTGGTATGCAACCAGTTTATTCTTATACCTGAAATCAAATTTGAACTACAAAAGAAACAATTCAGTTCTGAATCGACGAACCATTTATAAACGTACAACAAACATTGAAAAATTAAGTTTTGATGCATTCTATTTATTATTTGCGACAGTAAATATGTTTTTTTATTAAAAAAAAAATAAATAAGGATTTCTCATTCAGGGATGAAGCGATGTGTAAGGTACTAGGCGAAGTTTTAGCGCTTCAATGCTTTTTAAGACCCAGGACCATATGCTAAGTGCCTGGCATGTTTATTAAAAACAATTAATTAACTTGTAAATCCTTTACTTAGCTATCTCTGTTAGTTAATAGAAACAAGAGCTACCAAATTATATAATAGTATAAGGAACAAAAAAAAATATTGACTATTTACCAAAAATATACAAAAAAGTATTTTGGGCCTGCTACACATAGAGTGGTCGTTTCTTTAGCAGATCTGGCAGCTCCTGGGTATAAGCCCTTGAAGGCGAAGACAAAATTCTTTAAAATTTCTCATTACTTTGTGAAGAGTATACTTGGAAGACAGATGTACAGTCAACTGCATTTGCTTTGCTGTCAGTTGCTGGCGCTTCCAACTTGGTTGCAACAACAATGAAACTAAATTAGCACAAAATGCCAGCCCGCCAAGTAAATGGCCAACTGGCAACAACCAACAGCGACATGGCAGTTGCAGCTGCTGTCTATGGACTGATATTCTACTGATTGTTGATATTCCAGCTGCTGATGTATGAAAAGTTTATTTGGTAAGTAAACATCATGAAATGGCAAACAAATAAACAGAATATATTTTTGACATGCACCGCAGTTAGTTAACGAAAATGGATGTGAATCGGTTTAGAATTCGGCATCGGAATCGGAATGGGAATGGAAATGGGGATGGGAATGAGGCAAATGCGCTTTGCAGTGATTTACAAAAACAATAAAACCAAATTAAAAGCATATGCCAATTGTTATAGAGTATGAAAATAAATATTAATTCGAAAGTCACTTTATAAACTATTTATTTCATAGTTTAAGAGACTAACCTTCTGTTTCCGAGAAACCGTGGCACAATTGATTTGGTCTTACTGAAACTCGTTTCGGGCTTTGTCCGTGCACACCTTGGAAGATCTCGGAGACCATGGGATATAAAGTTTAAGTATGCTGAGTTGAGTTCTCCCTTTGCCTTATTTTCAACATAAAATTTTTCAATTTAAAGCACATAAATACTATATTATATATAAAGGCATTGAAAAAGTAAGAGGCTTATGAAAAAAAATATAGCCTTTCAGTTTTGATTTTAATTTTTATATTTTATTATTTCGTGTTTAGTAATTAAGCAAAATCATTTTTGTTACTACCACCCAGAATTGAATTTATCCCTCCTCCAAATTTAATATTTTACATTAAAATCCCTCCGAACAAAGCTATCCAAAATGTTTTATAAATATATAAATATGCGTGAATTTAATGTTTTATGGCATTTAAAAGCTTTTTAGGGTATTTATTTATTTCATATTTAATAAAAATTAAAAAAAAATTTGCCTATTGCTTTTTATTTTTTTAAATATGCTCTCAATGCATACTTTAAAATTTTAACTGTTCAAACCAAAGCCGCTTAAATGGCCCAAGCACACACATGTATGAGACACGCACACACACATATACATATATATAGAGAGCTACATTTCCAGATGATGGCAAATGGATCCAACAATACATACAATATCCAATATACCGCATACATATACACATAATATGGCATATACATATATATATGTATACACAATATAAATTGCCAACCCAAGCAACCGGATCAAGTCGGGTTGTGCTGAGTTTTGGGTCAAATGGGGCCAAGTTGGTACTCCGCCTGGGACTGGGAGCTGCGACAAGCTGGTACTACTTATATGGGCCAATCTGGGACTCGCTGGAAAAAGCTGGCCCAAGCTGGGCCAAGCTCATTAATTTAAATTTTGTGTGTGATTTTATAAAATTAATTTCCATGAAAAACTTACTGCATGGCAGTTGTGGTGAATTCTGAATTTATTAAAATTGGTTTCCAACTGCACCAAATGGCAAATTAAGCAGTTTAGAGAAGATTTATAACGACCATGCGGCTCTTTCTATGTAGAGTAGTATGTATGTATATACATATGTGTATGTGTATTTATGAACTATGTCACACGTTTATGGCTAATAAATATGCATATGTTTAACTTGTTATTGTATATACATAACTACCCTTATATAGTATATGGTCTAAACACATAAGTACCGGCATAAAATACTTTATTTTTATGTCACTGAGCAGCTAAGACTCAGCAAATCTGAGTTGTCCTCTATGAAACACATGCGTATACGCAATGCTGTGCAAAGCTTTATTGTCAATGTGCATATTAAAGCAGCATTTCGACGACTTCATGTTCATATATAGGTATATATATATATCGGCGAAAATAAGTGAAACGGGTTACTTTTTTCCTCATCCTCTCCGATTTTGATGATTGTTACATATGTGGTAGAGCTACCAGCCAATAGTAATCGGAGAGGTTAAGGTAAAAAGTGGCTAGTTTCACTTATTTTCGCCGATATACATATATATATATATATATGTATATACAATATATACTGTAAAGTGTCTCAATTGTTTTCAAGTTTCCATCGTCCATTAAACTAAAAACATTTTTAGTTTAAACACCTCTTCAGCACTTAGTAAGTTTTACGATTCGGCTCTTAATATTAATGTATTTCAAAATGCAAAGATTCATTTACGATTCTAAATATTTATTAATAGGCAATGTAATTTTCTTAATAAAATGTTAAGGTGTAATATAAATGAATACTCTTTCGGAAAGCTCTTCTTATGCTTAAAAATAACACCATCATTCAGATAGAGTTGGTTAGGTTAGGACGGCAGTCGGAATCAAACGTCCCAACTCACTTAGGTCAGAGAATTGGCCCCTTGTGATACCGCTTGGTGGGCCTTACACCACCCTTCCCCCACTCAGGAGGTCCCCTATATGTTCTAAAAATCACGTCCATACGGCGGCTTTAATAAACCTCGAAAGGCTTCTTGGACTCTTTTCTGAGAGCTGGGATAGGTCATTAAAGAAGCATGAATTTAGGAATCGGAGCCTTGTCTTGCACAGCCCAGGGCAGTGACTGAATAAATGCTTCACCGTCTCCGGCTCCTCCTCATCTCCACAACTTCTACAGAAGTCATTGTGAGCTGCGTTGAGCCTTGATGCATGGGTACCCACCAGCCAGTGTCCGGTAACTGCCCTGATTACTGTCGAGCACTGATCTCTATATTTAGGTCACAAAGTAGCTTTGTTCTCTTTTTGCACGTGTTCGATATCCGATTCCACGCTTGATTAGCAGCTAGAGCAAAGTGGTTACTAATACTCAATTAACAGCTGGGCATAGGTATACCCAGACGCTCCTTGTCCTGAAGGAGGATGCTGGTAGTTCCATTTCTTGCCAGTTCATCCGCAATGCAATTGTCCTCAATATCCCTGTGTCCCGGGACCCAGATGAGGTGGATCGAAAACTGTTCTGCCATCTCCATCCGAGATGAGCGACAGTTGTTCACTGACTTCATGCATGATGTCATGGAGGCGAGAGACTTAATAGGCGCCTGGCTATCTGAGTAAATACAGATATTGTTACTACCAATTTGTATGTTTTTTATTATCGAGACGGCCTCCTGAACTGCCGTGACTTCAGCCTGGAAGACACAGCAGTGATCTGGGAGCCTAAAAGATATTCTTACGTTGTGTTCCTCAATGTAGACGCCTCCGTCAACGCGATCGTCTAACTTGGAACCGTCCGTGAAGATTTTTGTTGAGCCACTTGGGCCCGGTATGCCAACATTCCATTCTTCCCTGGTTGGAAAATGGGTCTCGCATGCAGTTATAAAGTGTTCCTGTGGGGTGCAGTAGTCCGTACCCTCAGGAATTAGAGGATTTCCCTTAAGAATCCTTGAGTAACCGAAGTCAAGGCCATTCCATTTTCTTGCCTCTCTCATACGTAGAGCTGATATAACGGCTGCTTGCTTAACCACTTTGTCAAGGGGCAATAGGTTCAGGATGGCATTTAATGCTTCATTTGGGGTGGAGCACAGTGCCCCGCTGATAGTTAATTCTGCAGTCCGCTGAACCTTACTCAGCTTTTTTAGGACGGTTTTCTTGTCCAGTGAAGGCCACCAGATTGAAAATCCGTAGAGGAGAATCGGTCTCACGATGGCAGTGTATATATAGCCAGTGGACTATATTTGGAGACATACCCCATTTAAGAGATAGAGTAATGAAAGCTACAATTGGGATGCAGTGCTAGAAAGGGTCACAAAAATGGGTATTTTAATACGTATTTGCTTTGCTTCTGATAGATTTCTTAAACAAAATATTGACTTCAAAATTCAATTTATCTTAAATGCCACTTTGGCTGGTTTTGAAAGCATAAACGTTCGTTAATGTGTATAAAAGTTTTTATAGAATGTTAGTAGAATGTTTTAGTAAAATAAATGTGCATTGGTTTATTTTTTTTTAAATTTTAATTAAAAATATTTTTTTTTCATTTTAGGAAATTAAAAAAGACTGTTCATATAGTTCATTTTTTCTGTTTAATAAATTCGAAGAATAACAATTGCTTGTAGAAGATAATATTCAGGTATGAACTAGTGAAAAACTTTGATTTATAAATAAATTGATAAATTATTAGATTAATTGGGTGCCATAAAATTAATTGCTTTAAGGCCTTTACTTAGAATGAAAATGATTTTAACTAAGCAAATGATGACAAACGCTTTCCTGTTATTGATTAAAACTTTGTTTAGAAATTCTTGGTTCACAAATTACCATAAAACATCGTATTTAAACTTCTCATCAATCACAATTTTCACGCAAAATCATAAATTGGAAAATTCTAAAGTAAAGGTCATTTTATTTATGAATAAAAATGAGTTCACCTTCAAAAAAATCTATTCAAGATCTCAGCGTACCATTGCAAAGTTATTGTAATCAATAAACAATTCGTAGTTTATTTATTGTTACACACTAACTTGTAGGCAAATTATTGTTAAAACAAATTGTGTTTTATATTAAAAGATCAAAGATCTTTTGGTATTTGCCCAATTTGCACTCATGCCGGATGTTCTATTGATGAGTGGGTGGTAGGAAACAATATATTTCAAAGCTTATAACTATCGGATATGAAATACTCAAATTTCTCGAATGCCTCAAATCAATGGGAATCTCTTAAATATTATATTTTCCTGGCAGCACTTTGACTATGCGGCATCTATTTAATATCGAAATGCCTAATATTTTAATTTATTTGAAGCGTATGCCATTTTGTCTCTGCATTAGTTTCAATATAATGGCTGCCTTTCAAGTTTCGTCGCTTCTGGAATCTTCAGCCTGCCATTTGCTCCTTGCTCCGCTTTATATGCTCATCGGCATTCTTTTGTTTATTTTTGTTGTTTTTCCTTTTTTTTTTAACTGTGCCGAAAGCCCCCAAACAATCCCCATACCGGAAACCCCAGCCGAGCTATGCATTTGGCACGTTGGCTGTGCCTTTGTCAGCTTGACTAGGAAATTCCAGAGATTGTCGCAGCGTAAATTTTGTTCTCTGCTCTTGAAAATATCTCAAATTCAGAGTACCCATTTGACTGCTCATTTTGCGCAACAAAATTTGGCAAACATTTTATATGGCTTTTCGCAACAAATATTGTATAAAAAGTAAACGTATATAAATAGTATAAACAATTTTTAATTAACTTTAAGCGAACTGAAGACATGTAAAAATATTTACACACATTTGGGCATAAAGATTTTGGCTTATTTGTTATTTATTTATTTATTAAATGTTGCTCAGTTTATGATTATTATGCTCGTTTTTTGTTTTTTTTGTTTCATTGTTCCAAGGGGGAAGTAACGCCCATTTCACCAGCTGTTGGCATTTTGTAAAGGAATTTTTAATTATTCATTTTTGTGCAAATAAATCCGAGTTAAGTGCGTGGGTGTGCCGCTCTCTTTTGCTCTCATTGTTTGTGCATGTCTGTGCGTGTGTATGTGTATGTAAATAATTATGTGCAGCAAGTTTATGTACAATCACACACACACAAGCTCATATGTATATATGTATATATACATATATACATGCGCATTAAATATGAATTATATTTTAGGCACTTCCTTTGCTGCGGCTGCGGCATAAAATGTTGCACAAGCTTCTCATTCTCTGCCACTGCCAGTGCCCCCTGCTAACCGCCCACAACAAGTGCAGCCTTTATTTTAAAACGCGAAAAACAAACCGAAAAACGGGAGCGACAAGAACAATCCTTCTACAACAACACCAACAACAACAACAATCGACCCACTTGACGTTTGTCAGTCAGCTAATCAGAGGCCCAAAAGCATGCAATGCTTTTTATACCCTACAAAGGATGAACGGCTATTGGAGAATTATGCTGCATTTAGCAATATATCATACTTAAGGTGCATCTGAGCGGCAGTATCAGGACGAGAACTGGAAATTATTTTCAAATTGATGGGATGGTCGGGTATGTTATATCTGCTAATAAATTAAAACAACACCTTTTTATTTTTTTTCGATTGTGACAAGGTACTCAGCACACTTTAACTCCGAAAATACCAATTGGTTTAATAAAATATTTATAATTGTCAATGCAAGTACGAGTACATTCCAGGCAGTATTACACTCGTTTTGGGCTTCATACACCCTGACAAAATTTCAAAGCGCTCCTTTTTCCTGTTCTTATCAATTTTGTTTAGTATTCAATAAAGACTTTTTGTCCTCTTCAGCCATAAAAAACTTTTTGTGAAAAAGAAGTGATCGATACAACAAGCATACTTTCTTTTTTTTAAATGTCATATTTTTAATAAAACCTTACCTATAAAAATTAAAAAAAAAATTATAAATAAATAAACAAATTTTAAACCTATTTTAATATTACTAGGTCTCTTTCTCGTCCTTAGCCGTCCCACACCGAAAGCCTAAAAGTTCTCCCAAATGTAAGACAATATTTATACCCTGTACAAAGGGCATACTAGATTTGTGCAATTTACCTATGTACTGGACGGAAGGAGGCGTGGCACACCCCAAGTCTTTCATACCAAAATGCTTTTGATAACCTCGGCTAGCGATTGAGCAATGTCCTTCCGGCCATCCGTTCCTCCGTCTGTCCGTCTGTATGAGGACCCAGATTTCGGTGACTATAAGAGCTACAGATACAAAACTCTACCAAATTTCAATATATGAACTTGAAACTTTTCACATATACTTTGAATAACTTCATTGGCGTATCTTTCGATTCTCATCAAAATCGGTAAAAATGTACGGAATACGCAGGAATAAGATTTTTTCCCACTGCCTGCTGCCAATTCTCCCGCAATCATATATTACAGGTTCGTTATTGAGTTATACTGAACCGAATTAAAAAATACGAATGTGAGGCAGTAAGCTTGGCTTGTGGCATATTTTGCATTGATAATTTAAGGATTTTAGAAATGTGTTTATGTATATTTTACCCTACATTTTACTTAAATATTAATCTTTCGATTTAAAATAGGCTCGCACGAGGCCGTATTGTCTCTTCTTTCTAATACTGTCTCACATAAGTAAAATTAAATCAAAATTTTACAGATCCATACGTAATTGACTTGGCGGGAGTCTAATAAACAAAACACATTCACATTTTTTTACGAAACTAACCCACCAATTTGATAGCCACAGTAACTAACTGCCTCACTGCAGTGTATCTCAGGGTCGCTCATCATTCCGACTGATCCAATTTTTTTTTTCGTGTCGCTGACTTTTTGCATTTTGTTTTGTTTTATTTGACTGTGCACATTTTTGGCTTTCTCTCGGTTTTTTAGGCCGTATTTATTTGCATACCCGTTGTCGTGGTTTCCGCTTTTGTTTTATATAGTTGTCGTTGTTGCTTTTTATTTTTTCTTGTGTTCGAATAATGTTCATAAGCATTGTCATGCCCGCTTGAGACCCGACCATCATCAGATAGAGGATAGAGGATAGAGGAAGAGATAGAGGCTTACATATCAATGTTGGCTTACTTTCCTCGTCAACATTGTCATTTTATTAATAATGCTTCAAATGCTGATGGGGTTAGACGGCGCCAGCAGCGCATTTAATATAACCGGCACAAACACACTCACACAAACACATACAAAGGCTTGCTTACAGTCACACAGATACAAACATAATGTGCATATATTTGTCACACGGAAATGAAAGTGGAAAATGGAGCACAAGCTCATCTGACATATTTTGCGTTTTTTTTCTTATATTTTGTTTTAAATATTTTTATCTTTTTGTTTGTTTTCCAGTATGTCACTGCTAGTTGTTGTTTTTGCCGAGTTTGTTTTTATATTTATTGTTGGTGTTGGGCTGTTCAGCTGCACCATTTCACGGACGCTGCACAACACCAACAATAACTGCTTAAGTTTTTAACTTGAGGTTTTAATGGCATGACACAAAAACCGAGAAAAATATCTTGTGTGTGACATAAAGCATATTAAATTTTTTTTGGTAGTGTGCAGGATAACGAAACCCGTTGCTATGACAGACATATGATAAAACACTGGTGATCTATTTAAAATAATTATTATATTTTTCGCTGTGATTTTATTAATAAACAACAAGAATTAATGTGAGTGGCAATGCAGAAAAAAACTTGTCCTACTTTTAACATTCAGTGAATGGGACTAGTGCTAAGTGTTGGATAACTTCCTCAACCTATCACTTTTCTTGCAATTTCTATCTTTCAATTTGGCTCAAACCCAGTCAAGGAGCTCTAAATGGATACAACGCTATTTGATTCTCACGCCAAAACAGAATACCTGTTTATATTTTTCCAAAAAAAAAAAGTGGCCACACTGTTTGCCATCTGCTAAGTATGTATCTAGGGAAAATAATTAATTCATAAATATATGTCAATTTTGGCCTGGTGAATTGATAATCGTCATGGCGTATGCAAGAAGAATAGGAAATCGATTATTAATGGAATATCAGTAGATATCATGGATATTAACTATTTTTAAAGGATCGTTGCGTCAATCATACTGCCCATAATGAAATGGAAAACATTGGATCAACGATTTGAATACCGATTGAATTGATGCCCGTCTTTGTTTTTTGCCGGGATAACTTTATTGAATTGCTCTAGGTCAAAGTAAAATAAATTATATTTCACAGTTTCCACACTAATCCGGCAAAATTTGCTCATTTTTTAATGGGTTTTCCAGCTATACGGGGCGGAGACAAATCCAAGGTATCAAAAATTATAAAAATCAGTCCGTTTGTTCTTGATTTAGAAATGAAGTAGGTAAGACGACTTTGTTGATGATATACAAAATATTATTTAAATATTATTAAAAATGCTAAAAAATACAAAAATTGCAGATGACCCTTGGTAGGTCAGGAGATCGCTGATGATCTAGCACGACAGGGTGCCTGCTTGCCGATTACATCTCCTGCGCCTTTCTGCGGTATGGGTTGGTACACAATTAAGAACATGGTAAACAAATAAGCTGCAGGAGAGCTAGGGCTGCAACAAGCAAAAGCGCTTGTCTGACCTCTGCAGCAGAGCAGACTTAAAACTCCTGGTAGCATACTTATCCGGGCACCACACTGTAAGATACCATCTACACAAAATGGGCCTATCAGATTCTTCAGAGTGTAGACTCTGTCTAAAAGACGATGAAACCACCAGACATATTATTTGTGACTGCCCAGCTCTGTTGTGGGACAGAGCCTCTCACATGGGAAAGGAACGGGTCAGTCTTTTCCATCTTGGGTCAATACCAACAAAAGACCTTCTGCTATTCATGCGGAAAGTGTTCTGAATTAATTTATGGGTACGGTACAAAAGATCTTCTGGTCGCAGTGCCCCACCTCTTTGTGAGGAACTCATGCAGGAAAAACAAAATAAATGCAATAACGAAAAATAAATTAAAGCTGAACTCAAGTCAACTTTATGTTTTAAGGCCAACTCTCGTTTCAAATAGATTTTTGTACCATTTCAATCTACCCTACGTAAGAATCTGGCAGGCGTTCTAAAGTTGACTAAATATCTGAACAGTGCTTTGGATCCTATATGGTCCGTACATCCAACAGCTGTGCCTTGAAGGCTTTCGCACAATGTTAATATTCCCTGTAAGAGCGTTATAAAAAGGTCACACGTGTGTTTGGCGAGAAGTGATGTACTACAGTGATAACTCTCCCTCTCTCAGTCTCTTTCTGTAGCTTGCTTTCTCTTTGTACGGTTGTGCAGGTGTAACTGTGTGTATTTATGTGGGTGTATGTGTGTGTTTTTGTATCTGTGTGAACGTGTGCATTGTAGCATGTTCATTACTGCGGTTAATCTGTTTGTTCTGTTTCTTGTTTGGGGTTCACTGCAAAGTTTACCTAAAAATTTTGCGCTTGGCTTTCTCTTTCTCTTTGCCTTTATGTTTTGGTTTTGTATTGTTGCTTTTGTTGATCCACACGCATCGCTCCGCTGTTTCTGTCTTTTTTTTCATGGTGTTTTTGGTTTTTTTTTTTTATGTTTTTTAATAAGGCTTCAATGTGCGGGCAGGTGTAAAAATGAACTAAAAAAAAGTGTTGGACATATAAAAACACACACACACCCACACTGAGAGCGATGTTGATTAAGGGAGAGACAACCACACACAAATACAAGCACGTGTGTTTGGTAAATGGACAGTCATCTGCTGTGGCACGTTGTTGACATCAATATAATGACTGACAGTGATGGTTAACGCGACCAGCTTTAACTCCACCTAAAACTTTACAGCCCTCTCCGCTGCCAGCCTCTGCATTGGCTTCATCGCTGGCTCTGCTTTGGGATTTGTTTTTTTTTTTTTTTTTGTTACAGTTGCCACTGCACCCTGTAAATGTGGTACACTTACTGTGTGCTGAAGAACAGGACACGCAATAGCTTTTAATTGTTCCTTTAATTGATCGATTCGTAATGAAAATCGTGAAAATTCTTAAAACGACCTAAGTTTATAAATTTCTTTCAAGAAATTTAAAACTTAATTTGGACAATAATTGTTAAAATTAGATGAACACAGTTAAAACTAACTAGGATACAGGGTATATTATAGTCGGAATATCCCGACAGTCCACGGCCAACGATTTCCTTTTTTTTTATGTTCTTGTCTCTGTTTGTGGGTCGACCAAAAATGCCACAACAACATTTGTGGCTGTAATGCAAACATATGCTTAAGATACACACCAGCACAGACACAGATACAGATACAGTAAGCGGCTGCTGACACATAAAATACGCGGCTCATGGTACTCGTCAAGATCCAACAACAACTAAAACAGCATTATCCACATCATCATCATCATCTCGGCCAAGTTGTTGTTGTTGCTGTTTTTTGTTGTTAATTACAAAAAAAATGCAAAAGCACGAAAATGCCGCTGTTTACCAAATTAAATGCTACTAATTGGACAAGTTTAGCGTCGTTGAAGTGTGTGCTTTGCGACTGTTGAGCTTAGTGGCGCTTATAAATACACGAAAAAAAAATGTATATAAATATATATAAACACATATAGAGTGCCTCACCGCCCGCCCACCCACACACACGCTCACACACAGCACCACTCAACGGGGTAGAAAACCGCTCAGCTGCCGCGCCTGTGCATTTATGTGGCATGTTTGTGGGCGGAATAGAATTTTTAATGAAAGATGTTATTAGTATCAGGCATCGTTAGCATAAAAATGAATGTATAACAGCTTAGACTGACTGCTTGAGTTGGTTTGATTTGATTTGACTTCTTCACTTGACTTGACAAAGTCACTTAAAATATAAGTCAGTACTTTTCCATAGCATACTTTTCCGCGCTTCGAAATTGCAGTCTGCTTAAGGGTGTATTCATTATGCGGTTAGTTTGGCTAAAAAGGCTAAAAACATCTGTTAGGGGCCGAAAGAGCCGAAAGTTGTTTGGTACTATCACAAGCTGGGTTTTTAATTGAATGAGAATTTATGCTCAAATAGAAGAAAGCTACAGATAAGTAATAGCAGCATCAAATAAGGATCAAAATTCAGGGAGATTTTCGGGGAGATTTTTTTTTGTTCATCAAAACGATTTAAAACTTGGCATACATATGTCTTTTGGGGATTATAAGAAAATTTGACTGGCCCCTAGGAGGCAGAGTTTGGAAAGTCATATGTTTCATTTGAATTGGGACGATGCTTTTTTCACGCTATCGTCTTGAAACTCAGTACATATATGTAATCTAAGGGTAAAGTATATACCTAGTGTTTTATATGGTATGATATGATTTTTCGTCTGTGTTAAGAACAACAAATTTGCCTGATGCGACGGGAGAAACACTCAGGCCCCTTGGTAATTATATAATACATAACCTGTACCATCCTGGCTGTTCTCGCACCTTTTTAAATGAGATTCGCGCAGTTTTAAATCAACTTCAACTATACATACGTGGAATTCCAACAGCTGATTTGCAAATAGTTGGTACTTAAAAAAATTTAACTAGTTTTTAAAATTCTCAATATATTAACTTAGCTTGATTATTATTGGCTTCAAGTTTTAATGTACTTTTGTTAAAAAGTAAAAAACAAACCCCTCAAATGTTTACCAACAAAGGATTTGAGGCTAAAAAACTTTGCCAACCCAATCAATCGTCGTTTAGGTATTAGGAAATCAGCTTTAAATAGCGAAATTCCCAATGACTTAAGCTAAAAAGTAATGAAAGCCTATGCTACGTATATTTAATGCTTGAGAGTCTTTACTTATCTAATAATATTCGCTGATAAAGACTTGAATAGAACTCTGACTGAACCGAGCTAGAAAAGAGTTCTGCTGGACCGCCTAAGCTGCTAGATGTTTGCTGAGGCTGTACTTCTTTTATTTTATGTTATTATTATTATTACTATTTTTTTTGAACCACAAATCAATTTGGCATGCCAAACAAATTAAAAAAGCCAAACAATATAATCACATTGATTGGAAAAGTTTATGTCAAGCCAAGTGAATCGAAACGGCTAAAACGACCAAAAATTGGGCAAAGGTAACGAGCAAAAGTTAACAAAAGCAGCATAAAATAGATAATGCCATATTAAATTAGACAAGCCAAATCAATTGAAGGCAGGACAAACATGGTCGGATCTGCCACAGAGAAGCATCGGGCAATTCCGAGCACGGTTTGTATTATCGTTCACGGTACTGTTTTGAGCAAAGAGAATTTGCCGGTCAGATGAGTCTTAGATGCGGTTGATAGCGCTTTAAAAGTTATGCAAACAAAATGGCAATTTATGCTGAATATATACATATATACACACAAATACACATACACCTACGCACACACACACACATGTAAACATTTAAAGCTGTTAGCAAATTATGCACAGCTTTCGGTAAACCAACAAAAAATGCAGAGAAAAAAAATGGCGAAAAATGAAAAGAAATGCGAGTAAACACTAAACACCCACACACACGCACACTAAGCTATGAAATCTTAAAATTCCACAAATAGAGAGAGAGGATGTGTGTGTGTGTGTGTCGGTGTATCGGTGTGTATGAGATAGCACACTACACCACAAAGTCACTGGAGCCATGTCAACGTCAACGTCACCGACTAATAAACTCAACTTTCCTGGCATAAAAATATCCATGCAAATTAATTAAATATTTACAGTTTACTGACATAAGCTGCCGCCCGGACACGGCCAGCATCAAAGCTACGGCATAGCCCTCCACACCATGTAAATAGATAGAACAAGAGTCCAACGAAAAAGCGCTGCAACGTGGAGGGCGCTAGGGCTACCGAAACTGCTAAAGATGTGCCAGAGGCAGCTCTACATACCCGGAGTCACCAGTCTGACTCAGAGAGAGTCACAGTCACAGTCACACTGAGTTGATTCATGCAGCCGTCTAAAGTCAAGTGAGTTTTGCGCTGAATTGCAAAAATATGCAAAGGTAAGCCCAGTCAGTGAGTCGGTCAGAGAGTCATCCGGTGAGCCAGTCAGTGAGTGAGTCAGCAAAGGAGACGGTGGAGCAGGAAGTTTGCAACTTGAATACATATAAACTAGCTCACTGACTAAATGACTGACTAACTGAATGATAAGCAAACAACTCATATACACTACAAAAAATAAGTTATCATTTGTGAACCGAAAAAGATACTTGAATAATATTTATAGATGGCACAATGTTTTAGCACTTCTTTCCAGTTTGCTCAAATTAGAAAATTTATTTATTTTTTTTTTAATACCAACTGCACTCCAGTAAAATTAAGTAAAAATTCATCTAAGCAAAATATATATATAAAAAAAAAACACAGAACTACTTTCGTACAAACTTACAAATTGCAAGGGTCAAATTTGTACAAGTCGAAAGTTTTTATTTACAATTTAAGAACAACAAAAGTCAAAATGGCTTGAATTTAAACTTTGTGTAGGCAAGAAACTAAAAAAAAAAAAATATTTTAGCATTTTCCGTTTTCGTATATTATCTCCTTCAGTGGGTTAATAACATACGTTATCTGGGAATCAACTTGGATAAAAAACTCACTTCTAATACTCATATTGGATTCAATGTGAACAAAATTGATAAAACCATTTATACCCTGTACCCACTTATAAAAAGAAAGTCAAAGTTGTCAGCTGAAAATAAACTCATCATCTTTTAAGCCATATTCATTTCTATCCTAATGTATTGATCTTCTGTATTAAAAAACTCCAAGTATGCCAAAATAAACTTTTAAAACTATTGTTAAATAAACCATATTAGACAAACACTTTATACCTTCATAATGCAGCTGGTGTAAAGACAGTCCAACAATTTATTAACTCCAAGCATTAATTTTTGTAAATTTTTAGTTTTTAAGTTATTTTGAAGTCAAAATTAAGGTTTTCCCCATTTTTTCCTTACTAATTTCATGTTGATTAACGCAATTGTAAATATTTCAGTTGAAAGCATCTCCTAAAACTCTGTGCAATTATAATAATTGACCATTAGCTATAATGAAAATGTTAATATTTAAAGGGAATAAAGCACAAATAAATAAATAAAAAAATATATTATCTCCATGTTCAAATTTGACATATTCCAAAAACTTGGCTTACGGTGCGAAAATTGGTTGCCCAACAAATTGGTGTAACCACATTCCAAGATATTAGTGTTAATTATCCAAATGAAATCTGTCAATTCCCGATTCCCCAAATCGAATATATATTTTTTGTTGGGTCCAAAATATATTGACTATAAAATGCGTAAAAGGTCTTATTGATCAAGTAACAAAAAAGTGCCTTCAACTATTTTTCAAAACTTGCACTAGATTCTACAAAACATTTATAATTTAGAATTGATTTCTACTTTTAAATTTTATACATAAAATAAACAAATAAAAAATTCATACATAATATAATATAATTGTTTTTAATCATGATTTTTTCTTTGAAATTTGTTATATTCCTATTTAAAAAACTGCTCTAGTACCTTGGTTTATTGTTTATCGTGAACAACTCGACTTAGTGAAATAATGTTAAATGCCAATTTTTATATCCTATACCTTGGGATATGCCAGGTTTATGAATATGCATGTAGTATGGCGGAGGAAACCTCCAATATTAACAGAGGGAGCCTGTCTGTTTGTTCGTAAGACAGAACCTACATAAATTCGAAGCTCTACATTTTCAAAAATTTGTAATTATGATGTTAGTTGATTGTTTATTACAAAACTTTTTAATCGGAACTTAAAGATTGTTGGTCGCGAAACTTTTTTAAAGATGAAGTTTCGACTCCCAGTCAACAGTGTACCTCTAGTAAAGAAGAGTTAATATTTTATTACAGAAGCTATTTACAAAGTTATGCAATTCTTTTCTAAAGACTCTTTTTTCGTTTAGAAATTATTATTTACAATTTCTTATGTGTCGAAAGGAGATCTTGGATCATAAGTGTGGAGTATTGGTTTGCTAAGAGCGGGAACGACGACACTGATACGAAAATAAAACGATAACGAAAACAGAGAAGGCGAAAATGAACACTTTTGGTAGTTCAGAGAGTTCTAAAGTAATGAAGACACAGGCTTTGGAGTTATAGGACTGATTATTGGAAAGTACGGGTGTGTCAAATACAGGCTCTTTCGAGACCAGCAGGGTCGAACACCAGCCCATTTGATGGGTTCCTAGCAATACCAAGTTTTTTCATAATGAAAATCAAATTTTTTTAACTAATTTTTGAAATAAATTTTTAGATAATAATATACATATACAATAAAATACAAACAGCATGTTAAGTTATTCTATCTTTATTATTTCTTTCAGTGTAAAAACCTTGCCCGATTGAAGTACGTGAAAAGCAAACGTCAACGATGATACAAAAATTACATGCAACTACCTTGTGCGGCGCTGGTCGCTACGTTTCCACTCTGAATCAAGTCAACCCCAAGCTCAATTTCTTGTCATACTACGCCCACACCCGCCCATGTAGAGGCCAGTGTTGTGTACCGTGTATAGAGTATATTTCCGTGTGTTTGCTTAAGCGAATAGTTGAGCAACGAGCAACCAGCAGAAACCAGAAGCCAGAAGCCTCTGTGACTGCCTTGCCTTCCTATGAAATAAAATTAGTGCCAAACTTAGAGGAACCGCTTCAGACAGCAGACAGCAGACAACAGCCACACCAACAAACATAACAACAACAACAACAAAAACAACAAAAACAACAACAAACAAACAAACAAACAGCAAATGAAACTGAAACAACAACAAACAAATAAACTTTTATGCGAGTAATCAAATTTTTGCCACGCTGCTGACGTTAGGCATAATAAATTTAAATCAATTCAGCAGCGTGCCTTTAACAAATTATGTATACGCCCTGTGTACACGTCTCCTTGTAGTAGTTGTTAACCAACTGACGGTCACACAGTAGCAAATATTTTACCACTGGTCAGGGAATTTAAATATGAATGAAGGACAAGTTACTCCCCGTGGAGTATAATAGGTTTTGTAGGTAGTATAAGCAAAAGCTCCTGTTGTATTAGACTTATCAAATTTTCAAGACTGAGAGCATTGCGAAAGTTCAAAGTGAATTTTTAGTAGTATTATATTAAAATTAAACCAATTTGTTTATGAACCATTTTACAACTTTACATACATGTATGGGTAATTGTATTTAGGCAATATTTACACATAAATAAAGTAAATCAACTTTATAACTTGAAACAATAATCAAATTTTTGAAATGCAAATGGAAGTGCTCCATTTTGTCTTTATTAGTACACATGAAATTATGTCTCCGAAGCCTTTAGGGCTCTAATAAGATAACCAGGATGGGTTAGTGGTAAACAAAAGCAAGACGATATATGTATATTGAAACTACGATTTTTGAGATGTTTGTTTAACTTTGCACCACTGTCACTACAAATAGCTTGGGTATCAATCAATTATCTCACTAGGCAATTAAGATGTAGAGTCCACTGTTGCAGGATCCACTACGCAGACGAAGAAGAATCCTGGGTAATGGTACAGTCTGATCTTTTAAGATCTCTGTTACTTTTAATGCATTTGGGACAACCTGACATCGTTAAGCGGATAAACATCTAGTGGCTCGCTTGCCCATGTTTTGGGTATCGACAAAGGTCTTCAGAGCGTTGTTAATAAGGAATGTTAAGTTTGTGCAAGTCGTAAATGTAGGAGATGTCGGAGATCTAGAAACTATTTCAAGTTGGATTGAAATCGTTCCATTTATTAAATTGTTTGTTGTGTAAGTATAGAGCATCTCACAGTCGTCCGCGCCAGCACATATTTTTTCATTAACTAAAATTAAGCCTTTTGTTGACTTTAAAATTACCAAGTTTTCAATCATAGACCAATTCGTAACCAAAAATAATACCCAAAATGAAAAATAAATGGTATGAACATTTCTTGTAATATCCAAATCTTCATGTTTCCATAAGGTTCCTAGACTTTGTCTTAAATATAGCTTATAGATTGAAGCTACAGGAATGGTTTATAAATACATACATATATACAAATTTAAAGAAGTAATGAAGACTTTTAAAAAGAAATTACAAAAGTAAACGTGGAGCAACATCAGGTTTCCATCAGAACAAGGCAATGCAGAAGGGGCATTGGGAAATGTTTTATTATTTGCTTCTTTATTAAAATATGATAGGTTTCCTATTTGTGTTTCAGCCTAGCCATTTAAATTAAAATATAAGCATTAATATATTAGCAAATACTCTTGGTACTCGGATCTATGCTAGAAAATGCATTGGGCTCTTTATTGGAAGCCGCCATTGGTTTAAGAAAGTGACGTAGTGACGCCTGCTGGGATACGCTACATAAAACAAAATGGGACGTCTTAAATGGACTTTTTGCTTGGAAATCATTCAATGAGTCGTTAGCGGTTATGTTTTAAGATCTTTTCGCGGAAACCCCCAATAAAATATGCAAAAATTTCATCATACAAGTTGTATGTAATAATGTTCTACAAAATGATGAGTTACTGTCGGTTCTAGTTGCACAAAAGAAATTGCCACCGCAGTGCAAAATAAAGGAAGAGATAAAGAGCTTAAGTTACTGTGACTGAGACTGACAAATTTCTGTCAGTTGGCAGTTGAGTGGCAACAGTCTTCGGTTTTAAGCTTCCAGTTTTCGTCTTGCAACTTGCAACACATTTGCAAAATGCGTGCACAATGGCAATCAGCGTGGCAGTTGCACATTGCCAGTTTGCAGTTAGCAGTTGCTGGTTGCAGCTAAATGTTGCACTTGAGCGGAAAATAAATAAAAAGCTTAACGAAACGTAACAAAATGAAAATGCGAAGGAAATGCCAAAATGCTGGCGTGTGTTACACCATGGTACTACAATGGAAAATAAGGAAAAGCAGCAAGCAAAGAGCAAAAAGTAAAAGCCAAGCAAATGTGCAACTTTTAATGGAAAGAGCAAAGAGAACACACATGTGCAAGTGTAATTTTTGTGGCAAGAGGCAGGGGAAGTTAAGTGGGAAGTGGCGCTTACCACACTTAAGTGCATGTTACCCAACAATTTACTAGCATAAGTTGGAAATTTGAATTGGCAAAAAAAAAGTGGCTAAAAACTAAAAAAAGAAAACAAAAAGTTAAGACAACAAAACAAAAAAAGAATGTAAGAAAAGAGGGTTAAGGGTTGAGTACACACATAGACACATAGATAGACACACAAAGAAACGCACGCTTGAAAAGGAAACAAAGGGAGTGAGGTGGGCGACATTTTGGAAAGTTAAAGAAACCTCGCAAGAAGTTGAAATGAAGATTTATTTGCCTATTTGCTTATTTATCTTTAGCTTAACTATGGCAATGGGGACGCCATTTTGTGAGCTGCTTGAAAACTTGCGAAACTTCTGGTCCCCACACACACACACGCATACAGAGAGGCACACACACAGAGCGGGAGCATGAGGCAATAGGGTGCGAGCGAGAGTTAGCTAGTGATAGGGACAAAGCAGACAAGCAAGGAAATTACGTTAAGTACCGAAAACTTAAACGTTGAGTAGGCAACTGATGAGCGACAGTCAGAAAGAGAGTAAGGACGAGCGACGAAGAAGTAGAAAACGAAAAGAAGGGTGAAGAGAGCAGAGCGGCAGCAGAAGCAGAAGAAAGACAGCATAAAGTCTCAGCTGAAGCTAAAGTTAAAAAATGTTCAACGCTCTTAGCTGCTCTCTTTACCTCTGATGAGCCGTGTATGTGGTCGGCCATGTTGTCTGAGTGTGTGTATGTGTGTGTGTGTACATTAAGCATGTTATAAATGGTATAAAACATGCAGCACACAAACCCACACACACACAACACACACATAAGCTCATGTTTAGTTGTTGCAAAACTGTAAGCGGAAAAGTTTTTGCTGTTTTAAATGTTGAAATTATTTGCCAACACGCTTTTCTATACACAAGTATAAATGTTTCAATGTATTTGTGAGGATACAACAACAGGATACACTTGGGCGCATTGAGTTAGACAAACAGGATGCAGGTCAGATGAGACAGTTACAAGCAACAAGAACAACACGAACAACACGAACAACCAGAACAACAACGACACAGCAAATGGGCAATTTAATTATACGGAAATCACACAAATTCATCTAATTAGTTTGGCGTTTTAATTGCAAGGCAGGCACCGCGCTGCCTCGTCCCCATTCCATCACTACCAGCTACGCTGCTGCCACATAAAAATTGGCCAAAGTGTTGGCTGGAATGGCTTAAGCGTTGTCTGACTGCCTCATAAATTATGTCACACAGACAAACACACAGATGCAAACACGGACACACAAAGACAATGCCAATTGTCGACGACGTTACCCGGGATTTTCAGAAAGCAGGCTGTGGCTCCGGAGCCGGTAAATACACCAAAAGTGTGGGAGAGACTGAAATAGGTACAAGATACATATACACACGTGGTAGTTACTAGCAAGAGGTAAACCGAACACTCTGCCAACTCATCGATATCAATTGTGTTTGCCTTGTAAATATTTCAATAATTCTTTGTAGCTGGTGCTGTGTAAATGTCGAATGGCATGACAAGCCGATCCCCCGCGCCTTCACACAACCTGTACAACGCATCTCGTTCTCCTTCTCTGTCACTGACTTTTATTAAACAAAAACGCAGCAAGAGCAAAAATTTCATTGTGTATGTGTCTGTGTGTATGTGTGTGCAAAAGTGTTGGACATAAAAAATGGAGTACGCTTACCGTTATGTGCACAATTTGCATTTATTTCATTGGTCGCTTTTGCTTTTGACGTTGATAATTGAACAAGACGCAGAGATATAAAAAATTGTTTTTATTTGCAACTAAAAGTTTAAACAAGCCCAACGTTTGCACTGAAAAAGCAGAGTTTTAAACAAAAAATTGGTTCTGACATTGCAGAGCCGATCGTGAAGCTCAAAAAATAAAATGCAGTTGACGAAATCTCAAGGCAAGAGGACCAAACAGGTAAGTGGAGTGGTAAATGCTATATGATGGATCATATAAATAGAAGATTTAAAATGAAAGCAGTGCTACCACTCCCAGTTTTGAAAGTTAATTGGCATTAAGTTAGCCAAGTTGTCAGAGTGCAATGACATGTTTGAGAAGCGTCTCCTTTGAACGAAAATCAAGTCAAAACCATTAATGAGCCCCGATATTAAGGAAAAGCTCATATAACTTTAAGCACAGTCAAAGTGACCAAACACAATTTTACGTATTTAAACGAACTATCAAATTTGTTTATTTTAATACCATATTAACGTTTAACTGCATATACATTCAATTAAGAAATTTATTTTCAAATACGCAACTTTAAGTATCCAGCCATATAATTTATACGATCATTAGTCTTCATAAGCACGTTCAACCATCAAAGACACTGCTCGCTAAATTTTATTAATAAAATTTGTCAGAGTATTTAAATAGAGACATAAATCAAATAATAAGCCAAAAAATATAAAACAGTAACACAAAAGATAAAAAGACAAAATCTGGCATTAAATGCCACATTTAAAGAACGCATTGTGACAATAAAAATCAAAAGTTAAAAAAAAAAAATAAAATTACGACAAATAGTTTATTATTATGATGGCCTGTCACTGGGCGTATGAGTGATATTATGTGGCATGCTGGCTAACAGCAAATGGCAGCCATTTGTAAACCAATGCAACTGTCTCGCTCTAGCACTCATACGTTCTTTTTATTTTGCTGCGCTCTTATTTGTGACTCATAGCCACTTTAATTGCCAGTTGCAATAATTGATAGCAAAGCGGAAAGCTTAATAAAAACAAAAAAAGCAAAACCAGAACCAGGAAAGTGGCGGCTGTACTAAAAAAGCAAAGCAGAAACAACAAAATATATGAACATATTCCTTAACATTGACCATTGTTCCTCCGCAACTGAATCTGAACTGGAATCGATATCTTTTTAAACATCTTGCTTATATTAATTGTATGTTAAGGATGGGATAAAAACGCAAGAGTTACAATCAAAAATGCATCGAAATCATTTTCATTCATTGGCTAAAGCCAACAAAATATTTATATATAATAGATTCATATGAACTGAACGGAGCAAAGCGTTCCCTCTTTGTCAGAATCGACTCTTAACGCCAATTCATTTTTTGTGTAGCCGCTGCCAGGCACCTTCAAGTTTTAAATATTTTCCGTACACACTTTGGACGAGAAGTAATCATTCCCATGTTTGAGCTAACGCCCACGATCAGAATTATGAGAACGAAGGATGGAGACGCAGCAGTCTAGCAGGATACCAATAAGGCCAAACTAAATGTTGGTTAAAAGTTGTACTACACACTTCTTAAGACAGGCGCTTGGCATACGCAGCGTATGTGTCATATGAGCCAAAGCCTATTCTAGCAGGCAGGACATTCTGCTTATTAATATATGCTGGGCATATTAAAAGTGGAAATTATATTTATTATAAAGTTCGCATTGCGCGAAAAAATGTTTGCTTTAGAGTTGCTTCAGCTAATTATATAAAATAGTCGAATAGTTATTTATGATTTGAGTTGTACATAAACAACTTTTTTAAATTTTGTTTTCTTTTCTTTTGTCATAAATAAAGAGTTTTCCAAAAAATCGATTTTCAGACTGGAACATAATAGCTACCAATTTACAAAATAATTGGACAAATTGGCGAAATAGTTTTTGCGAAATTATTGTCATGGCAAAAAAACTCTAAGCTTTTTCCAAGTGATGTCACGCGCTTTTATTATTTTTAATTTTGGTTCTTATTATCCGATATCTGTCGAACTAACGTTTGAGCATTCCGGATACAAAAAAAAAATTAAAAATAAACTTTGTTTACCGAAAATGTGGTCCCAAGCCGTTTTGACACAGATTTCAAGGACGGTTTTCAGATATCTGTAAGAGTTAGGTTTAAGCTGTGCTAACAAACTGAAACAATCCCTAATACTATGTACATATTGGAGAGATTGGAAAATATGAAAGAGGAAGAGAAAGAAGCCATCTTGAAGTCTCTAAGCCAATGTTATATAACGAGAACACAGTCTCATGCTGACTTGACATCAACCATCTTTGGTAGAATAGTCTTTCAATATAGTAAAATTTAATTCAATTGGTACTTGTTATGTAATTATAATAAAGGCTAGAATTATAGAGAGTAAGAATAACCTTTCAACTGAAATATTACGATTATTCCTAAGATAGATTACTTTAACACATATATATATATATATATATATATATGTATATACATAGAGTTCCAAAGTGGTACCGAAGCAAGTATGTGTAATTTGGGTATATTTGATATTGGATTTTTTTTTATATTAAATTAACTTTTTGCACGCAAAATGATTTTATCAGTCATTTCAATATTCCCTTCAAAATTTTGTGTTGAGTTAACTTATATTTTCTGGTAACTATTATAAGCAAAGAATAAATGATCCTGGAAAACAGACGGTATGGTGGCGAGGGCTTCAGCGCTGCCAAGAATCGTACAAAGCATAAAGAAATTGACAATTCACTGTTCATAGATGCAGGGAATAAAGATAGAGTGAGAGTTAAGTACAATGCAAGGTTAAAGTTCAAAGTAACAAGGGTTAAGAGCTTATGTTGAAGTTTATGTCATGGATTCAGGGTCTTTTAATATAAGGTAGTTACAATACCGTGGTCGCTCTTGTTGGGCTCATAATTTTCGCGCCATCCGGGAGCCCTACTATAACTTATATGCAATTCCCAACTGCTGCTCCCGATTTTCATTTTGGACAGTTTGCAATTTTGTAGTTGAGTTTTGGAACTGCCAACCCATGACTTTGTTTAAAATAAAAATACACTTTAAAAAATTGCATACATATACATATAAATGAAGCAGTGCACTAAATGCAAATAGAAGTTTTAAGAAGGTGCTGCAGCCTCAAAAATATGATAGATAAATATGTACCATTGGCTTTTTGCTCGTACCTTAATCCTTTCGTGGGATGAAATTGAAAATATATTAAAAAAAAAAATATGAATGTATGATTGCTCTTTGAGCTGCCAACTTGTAGATGGCAAACGGTTCGGTTCAGTTGGCATGATGATCATCATCATTATTCTCATAATCATCACCTTAAGCTTCATAACAGCAAACATAGACATTGGCGGCTATAAACTTTATGACCAGTAAAGAAACTACTATATATTGTCTCCAAGTGGGCTAGTCCAGAGATGTGCCCCTCAGCACATTCTGCACGTTTTCAATTTGGCCAACACTTTAACAACCTGGCAAACACCAGAACAACAAGAAAGTTAACTTTAAAGAGCATGAAAGGAATAAAAAAGTCAGCTGATTGAAAAGTTTTGGACTGACTAAGTTGCTCCTTCTTATCTTTGCTTTTTTTTGTACTGTGCAAGTTTTCTGGCAAAGTAAAACAATAAGGACATAAACTTTATGTTGTCCTGACAACGTTGCCAATTAAAAATTATCGCTAGCCTCAAGAAATCTAGCAATAAATTGTTGTTAAATTTGCTACCACTTTTTTTTTGGTAAAAGCAATTTGTAGTTTTTAATAAGCAAATGCAAATGCCGGGCCATTTGTTTTTGACGTTCTATTTGCTGCTGCCGTTTCAGGAATCCCCAAAAAAAAATAAATGGCTAAATTGATTTATGTGAACCGATGTGCGCCACAGACCCCCAAAATGACTCCAGCGAGACAAATCAGCATATTTCATTAGGGGCCTTACCAAGGCGGCAACGAAATAATTGTGTGGGGCTTGAGGGGCTAGAGAGGCCGTTTAAGTAAAAACTCTGATAAAGGCCCACAAATATGTTGTCAATTTATGCACTACGCATACGCAGTGTGGCTTAGTTAACACACAAAAACACTCATACACAAAAAAACACTGAGCAGCCCTGGTTGTCTGGTTACTCCCTGAAATATTTGCGTTCTTACGATTTTTGTATATGCTCTATGAAGCACAGTATAGTCTACACGACCTAGTCAGAATGAAATTTAGACTCCTTTTTTTGGAGCAGCCCATACACAGCATACTTTACTTAACCCAATCTGCAAATAAGACCAAAACGCATGACGTTCCCCCAAGCAAGTAAATACCAAAAATTGTATTCACTTAGCTTACGCCGAAAGTTAAATGCTCTTTAAAACTTGTTTTAATAAGACTACCAAAATTTTTGGAAAAAAAATTAGGAATTTTTGTTTGTTGATATGAACTAAGTTTCAAAAAAAAAGATTCAAGATGCAATTGAGATTGAGTGTGTTTATGTTGTTGTTCGAAGGTCAACTTACCTCAAATTCTTCATGTGAGAATTTATATAAAATATTTAAAGTTTCGCTTAACCCACTGCTTAAGCCAGCTGAATAACCGACAGGTGGTAATCGTACCAGTTTTTGTGGTCTCGAGTTACTTTTGCTTCTATTTATATTTTCAAAGATACTTTTCACTCAATTTTTATTATTATAAAAATTCAAAGCAATTTGTATTTGCATTTTTCATTTGAATTTTGATACTCCCAAAAAAATCTTATTTGTTCATAGCATTTACACTGACTCGGCAATAACTTCTTAAAAAACTAAAGAAACGTCATGAAATTAAGGTATAGACATAAGATTTGCGGAAAACTGATCATTGCACATACATATGCACATTTTATATACTCTTGTGTTTTATGGCAAAAACAAAAAAAAAAAGCTTTCAACACCTTTATTGTGTTGCAAACTTGTTTTAAATTCTACAACACTGATTTTTAGTGTAAAGAGCATAAAACGAAAAGAATATAAAAAGAAAAGAAAAGACACAATGACAAAGGCCATGATTGGAATTGAATGTTTCTCCTTGTGTGTTTGTATGAGTGAGTGTCTCCATGTGGACCCACATTGAGTCAAACCAGACAGCCAGACAGGCAGCCAGCCGTCACTGTGAGTGGACAGGGGTGTTTGGTAGTGTGCCATGGGTGTAGGCAGGGGTGCACAGTGCCCGCGGTCGTGCTATGATTTTTTTAACTTTTTTGTGCCCAAGTTATATAATATGTAAGTGTACATGGTGTGGCTTATTTATGGTCCACGGGCAGGCACAACAACCGCTCTATTAAAGAGCACACGCATAGTTTCGTAAAAAAAGAAAACACACAAAGAAATTTACTAAAGTTGGCCGACAATGGGATACTCTGCAACAAAAAAATAATCGTATTCCTGCATTCTCTTCAGAAACGACTTAAGCTTAAAGCATCTATGTCATTTTTTTCAACAAGTCCAAGCTGCTTGTCTAATGTGCTCTATCGATAAAAAGTCTATGTATCTTTGGCTATAAGTTGAACATAAGACTACATTAATTCGTAAGCAGATCTCTGTGGCATGTCAGAGGTATAAGCTGATTTGTTTGGTTTATGTAAGTTAGCAAGATCTACCACATCTTCTTGCGCCTGTTTGTAGCATGGCACCAATTTAGAATACATACTCTTAATTCTATTTGCACAGAGTATAAGGTATAAAAATAGGAATACAAAAATACAAAGAAAAGTAAATAATATACAATATATAAAATAGCAAATAGAATAGTTGTGCAGACATTGACTATTAAATTTTGGGCAAAATTATAGCATACTTTTTGGGGCTGTTTCTGAAGCTGCTGCGGCTGTGGCTGCTGCTGCCTTTAATTTATGTACTCTAGGCCAGCGCCTTAATAGTTTTTAAGTTAAATGGCAGGGCCAGGGGTCGCAGGCACAACAACAACAACAACAAAGGCGAAATACCTTGGCTATTTTTGGGGCGCTACAAAATGCGGCGCTTTGGCGTCTGCGACTTGCCCCAGTGACGACAGCTTGGCGGCAGAGCTACTAACAGCAAAGCCATTGAGTCGTTTATGTTTGTTGTTGTTGTTGCCATTTTTGTTGTAACGGTGGCAAGCAAACAGCTCCACAGAAGGCTTTGCCACTGCCCCACAATCTAGCCAACAATCTAAGTGTTTTGTCTAAGACTTTGTTCGTGTGTGTGTGTGTGTGTGTGTGTATGTGAATCTTGCGGGTTACATTATACATATATATACACTCTATCTATGTGTATCTCATTTGCTGCGCATGTTACAGTGTTACTTTGGAACTGTGTATTTGTAACCATGTCCGTGTGTCGATATTTTATTTTTATTCGAAAAAATCAATTTATGGGTTCTTTTGCAATAAACGATTTCTCTTTTATTTGCTTTCTTCTTTTCTTTATGGGCGCATATCCTTGTAATATTTTCTATCGTTGTCATCGCTTGAGTTGTCTTTCGTTGTCTTCCTTAGACTATTACACCTCCATCCTCAACGTACCACAGTAAACCAATTCTCAGCCCTAACCCAACCGCACGCCATTATTCATTGTGGGCTCGACTTCATTTTTTACAAGCCGGGCTGTGCTCATGTGTTTCAATACATTTATATGTATGCAGCACATATGTGTTTCTCTGATTAAGCCTGTGTGTGTTCGTCTGTGTGTGAAATGTCCTGATCGCAGCTCAATAGTGCTGTGATAATATTGGCTTGAAGCATTGCACGCCCCAAAATGAAGTGTGAATGAGTTTGCCTAACGCTCAACTAAAGAAAAATGAGCACCAAAAAGTAAACGAAGCAAAAAAAGAGTATATGCTATATACAATAATAATAAGAGTAGAGAAACGGCAGCACAAAGTGCAATTGAACTCAGGTTTCTCTGCCTTTCTCATTCTACCTCTCAAACAAGAAATGATGGCTCTGATAGGCGTTTTATGAAAGACCTTCCGCAGTATATATTTTATGTATGGCAATGTCTATGAGAAGCTTAAGCCAACATTATGTATGATTAATGGTAGCTGCACTTGCACTGCATAATGCAACTAAATCAAAAATTATAAAGAATGTACATATTGTTAAAAGTTTGAATCAGCAGGGGGAATGCCCAGCAGTGGGATACTCTACACCTGATGGAGCCATAGGGGCTGGTTATAGCGTAAGTCAAAGTTGAGTTTTTTTTTTCGATCGCATGATTCAATTAACATATTTAATGAAATTGTAATCTTGTGGCAGTTTAAAGGGCAGGGAGTGTGATATTGATTTATTCCTATTTATTTTGCAGCATGTAAATTTTAGTAACAATATACTACTGTGGCAAGTTTAAAGTTCATATCGAGAGTAATATTCACAGACGTTTCAAATTTAGGTTACGATTTGTCGAAATTCATGACTTTTTCGATTGATTAAGTAAGAAACGATAATATTATTATTTGCATAATAGCCATAATGCCAGATTTTTATAAAATCTTAAATTTTTATAAATATTCATCAAAAACATTATTGTATTGTTTTCAATAATAGCTATAAGTTATTTGCATTAAGGACTCCCAATGGTTCGGAGTACGTTAGGTAATCTCTTCTCAAGATTAACGAAAAAGGAAAAATATTTAATTTAACTCATTTTTCCGGTAAGATATTCTCTCTCTGTTTAAGTAAACTTTTGCTTATTATAAAATTAAATTGTCTTAAACGTTAGGGATCATTAACAATTTCGAAATATTTCTTTTGTGCTAGTTTAGTTCAAAATCACTATAACTTAAATTCATTTTAATACCTTTAAGCCCCACATACGATGAAAACGAATATACATATATGAATTCACTGATACTTGGTTTTATATCGTGCTTTTGGTTTTTTAACTGAACCAAAAAAATATTACCCTTTGTAAGCAAAAGACCAAAATGGGAAACTGCTGTATTTTGATAACCTTTTCACACACATACACACACAGACTCTCAAATCCATGGAAAACAGTTGCATTTACAAATGAAAAAAGCGCTCAAAAATAGGCAACAATTTAGCAAAAAATGTTTGCATGAAATGAATAGCAGCGCACAATAAATAAAGCTGTTTTATTTCATGAATAAATTTTAAAAGAATTATACGTATAAAATAAAATCAAATGGAACACAAGCAAAAAAACGACACATACACACACACAGATAGGCAGACAGACAGAGATACAAATATAGATAGAGAAATGTGCAAACATTTGACAAGTTCATAAATTATCGAGTATGAAAAAAAAGCGAAAAAAAAAATGCAACTGATTGTTAAATTTCATTGAATGCCATTTGCAGGCGCTCAAAGCGACTACAATAACAAAAGTAAATTCGCTGGCATTTTAAATTGTATTAAACACAAAATAAAAAGCCATCCAAGTGCCAAAGGGAGTGTAATGTGTGGCTGGAGGCGTTCTGAGTGGTGTATCCCAAAGCGGGGGTAGGGGCTTTTCACACAGGCAAATAAATAAAATGGCATTATATGAGGCCGCAGCAGATACGAGAAGTATCTGTGGCTGGAGGCGGGGTGCTAGTGAGTTGCGCAAATAAAATATAAAGCATAAAATAAAAATAAAAAGTAAAAAAAAAATCAAAAAGAAAAAAAAAACTCTTGTATTCCCGCGCATAAAAGCGCCATAAAAATACAAGCTTCAATACACATACTCACTCTAATGTTCCCCTCCCATTCCCACGCGCGTACACACACACAGACTCGCACTCTCCTGCTTTTGCTTCTCATCTATCTCGCTTGCACCAAAATTGCAAATACAATTGCGGTACAATGGACCACAGCGGCCGAATGGGCGTTAAATTCAATTTTTTTTTTTTTTTGGTTACTTTTCGCTTAGAAGACCGACAACAATGAAAGCTGCGTACTTGTACACAAACGACTCTATCGAACAAAATGTATCTGCAAGATACAAACTATAAACTACACTCCAGCACACACAGCTGTACTTGGACACTACGGGCAGCAGCCATAGCAAGAAAAAGTAGTTAAGGCAGCACTAATACTAAGCAGCTCTGGGCCGAACAGTCTGTCCTGCTTTCTAGCTAAGAGCATTCCCAGACTATATGCTCTGCTCCAGCTTCTTATGCACTCCTTTGGGCAAAAAGCATTTTGGCGGGCGTGGCCCGAGCACATAGAAATAAAAAAACGCTTAAGCAGCGAAAAAGGAATAGAAAATGTTTCTCATTTTTTTTTTTACAATAAAATTTCATGCTAGACTTCTTAGAAAAAACTCGCCTCTATAAAGTTTCTTACTACAATTTTTCTTAAGCTTATAATATAAATATTGCATTTCAGTTTAAACTAAAGCAGACTAGCTGCGAATTGCAGTTAAAAGACGTGAAATAATTCAACACAAGCGACTTATGCACCAATGGTATTTTTTTAGAATTCTTAAAATCAATCTTTTCGTTTTTAAACATTATTTACACTATCGTTATTTTCACAATTAAAATGTAATAGGTTTTATTAATTCAATACGATTTGATAAGCATTCTTTCAGCTTAGACACTACAAAGGGATTAGCTTAATTTTTGCTTCTCAACTGTTGTGTCTTTATTAGTCTAATCGTCTATATTTCAAATTCTGATTCCGACTTATTGATTTAATAATGAAGCGTCGTTTCACAAGCCACTGGAATGTACAATGCAATCGATTGCATCGTTGAATGAAGTTTTATATGGTAATGCGAGAAACTAAAATTTTTGGAATTTTCGATATTTTAACATTTGTTGCTCTGACCGATTCATGATGTGAGTCGGTGCATATTGTTAAAAGTTCATCTATCGGGCTAGATACGCGGATTAGTGAATATACACTATAAATAAATAGTTTTTTCCCAAGCTTAGAGTAGTGTTAAGTGAAGCAAACCCGATAGTGTGGGTAAACCCGACCTCCCATCGTTTCTCAAAAACGGCAATACTGAGCGATCTCATATTAGTGTAATCGTGTAGAGCATTAAAAATAACCAAAATGGTAGCATGAAATTTACCTGTCAGTCCTCATTTAGATGCTGAACTTAAGTAAAGCTAACACAGTGATCAAAAATAAAAACGGAAAGTGGCTTATATACTATAAACATAAATCTATATAATATATGCATACTATTGGTTGGAAATTTCATATAATTTTTTTTATTTGCGTCGTTATGCAAAATGATACAGAGGGGCAAATCCGACCTATAAATGGTGGGATCAACCAGACGTCCAACTCGAACCAAAATACGCCAGCAAGCTATTTGGGCAGATAATCAGAAAAACTGTGATGAATTACTAACTTTTCAATCCAATCATCCTTTATTGACATTCATTAAATCTGTCTGTCCGTCCGTCTGTATGAACACCTAGATTTCGGAGACTATAAGGGCTAGAGCTAGCCCCGTTCCCCCGCAGTAGACTTTCGCGGTTTTTAGCTACATCTTTTAATATTTTTATTTTAAATTTAACAGAGCGATGCGTTGTGGTTACATGCATCTTTGTGGCAAAATTTAACAAAATTGGACATATACTATAAAAGTTATAGTCAAAACTGTACAAATTTCACCACCCCTTACCAAAAATCGAATAGCCGTGTTTCTTCCACACCCATCAACATATCAACTTGAAACTTGCCCCATATACTTGAAATAGCTACTTTGACGTAACTTTCGATTTTCAAGAAAATCGGTACAAATTTTTGGAACTTATAAAAATGTAATACAGTCGAGGCGGTGCCCGACAGTGTAATACCCTGTACCTTTTTTTCTCAAAAAACGATTTATTCCTGCATATTCTTACTAAGAATTTCCAATTGGAACATTTTTTTGTTGGTGCAAAACGATATTGATACCTATAAGTTCCGCAAATTTTAGCCGATTTTGATGAAAATCGAAATTTACGTCAAAGGAATTATTTTAAGTATATGGGGTAAGTTTCAAGGGGATATGTTGAAGGGTGTGGGATAAAACACGGTAAATCGATTGCGGGGGGTGGGGGCCCGCATTGATAAAATTTGGATGTGGATTTGTTCATTAGAGGCACATGAATTAGCTTACCAAAATTGGTGGTTCTAGGTCATTTACTACTATTATTACGTAGAGTCAAATATTGACGCAGTTTATTGGCAAGGGGAAGGGGAAATTTTTACATTTTAGACTATAACTTTTGTTGTAATTGTCCGATTGTGTTTATTTTTGACACACAGATGCATGTAATCACAACGCATCGCTCTGTTAAGTTTCAGATTAAAATATTAAACGGTTTAGCTAAAAACCGGGAAACTCTGCTACGGGGGAACGGGGAAAGATATTGACATGATTCAACAAACTTGATCTTCTGAGGAAATATGCGCACCAGCTGGTAAAGTTTCGTATCTCCAGCTCTTATAGTCTCCGAGATCTAGGTGTTCATACAGACGGACAGACGGACAGACGGACGGACGGACAGACGGACAGACGGACGGACAGACGGACATGGTTCAATCGCTACCCGAGGTTATGATAAGCATTTTGGTATAAAGGACTTGGGGTCTGCCACGCCTCCTTCTTGCCGTTACATACATTGCACAAATCTAGTATACCCTTTGTACCTATAGGTACAGGGTATAAAAATAGGAACTTTTTTTAAAAGGAAAAGCAGGAATGAAATTTTTGTCGGGAAAAAAGGTACAGGGTATTACACTGTCGGGCACCGCCTCGACTGTATTACATTTTTTGTTGTAAAACAATAACAAGCTCTTTTGATTTATAATCGAAAATCTATTCAATTTAGATCAAGAATAGTATTATAATAAGCTGACAATTTATTCCTTTTTGGAATATTTGTCTTCTCAAACTGATATTTCCATTAACATTCAAAAAACTTTGTTTTTGCTGCAGCTTGGAAACAATCTCCCGAATTTCGAAACCATATAGCAATATGGGCACAAATACGAACCTAAAGTTTATGGTAAGTTTGTTTTTCAAAGCTTATATTATCGGTTAATCATACATATGCTTCATGCATATCTTACATAAGCTCCAAGCCCCTGCGTACTTTGCCAAAGAAAAAATTATCTTTATATGAACTTGACCCGCCATTTCCTCCACTTGTGAGTGGACTCATCCGAAATCCTTTCTACTCAATAACACCATGCAAGACTGTATCTTTCTTATAAGCATAGCCCATACAAATAAAACACTTTACCACCATTTCCATTTTTTGGGGCTGAGTCATCCAAAACAGAGAAGCGTGATTTCTTTAATCCTAAACAATAGCAGTGCCACATTGTTTGTTGGTTTTAATAAAAAAAAATAGTCCTAATAGAACCCACAATTGTTTTGCTTCTGAGTGGAATTTTCAAATTCCTTTTCTGGTGTTCAACTTCGCCATAAAATGAAACTCTGTATTTATTATATTATTTATGGCATTTCCATATTGGCGTGACGTTACGTTTACACGACAAAATAAGACAAAACCAAAGAAAACGCGAAATTTTTCAAAAGTTTTTTTCTCTTTTCGTTACTTAAGTAGCACAATAACAAGAAAAAACACATAAAACGATTTTAACAATTAAAAGAAACAAGTGCATAGCGTTACGTTCCAAAAGGAGAAGTGGGTTTTGACTTGGATTTCAACATTGGAAATTTCTGCGAATTGAGCAAGTCTCTTAATACACTTATGATTTTGAATAATTTTAGTACATTTCGCACCTTATTAAATCCAAAAAAGACTTTTTTTTTATTTTATTAAAGAAAAAAAATGTATTATTGATATTAATTACAATAATTTAATGAATATATTTCATTTATTAATAAAATGATAAGAAATGATGAAAAGAACATGCTCTTAAAAATTGACAAATCTGACCACAATATAAACTTTTAGCTTTCTAAGTATAAATTAAATAATTTTCAAATATTTTTATTTGATATGACAATTTGGAGCATATTTTTATTGCACTTTACCCAAATATCTAGCTTGCAAAAATTATTCAAAAATTCAGTAGTTGAATCAAAGTAAAACACTTACTTTTAAATGAAGCCGTAACGCATTAAAAGCATAAATTTATAAATATTATTTTGTTTTTAGCTTATTAATCTATCATTTTTTAATAGTTTTTACAAATCATCGAAAGATTATTTTGTTCCATAGACTTGTAGTCGCTCTGCAGGCAAACGTCGGTAACTAATGATCCCATGGGATTTTACCAAAACACAGTTTTTCAAAAGGATTTATGTATTAGTTTAACATCACTGGAATACATTTTGTATTTGTTCTTCCCATCGGATCTAAAATCTGGGAGACAATGAAATCAGAGTCTTTGCTTTATGCAGCAGGAATCAGAACATCTATTGGTTCTATTTTGTTTTTTACACTGAACAGTTTAATCCCCTTGCGTTAATAATTCTATAAGATTCTAGTAAAGGTAAACAATGAAAAAAAATGATCTGGAATCGAATAATATGTATGCTTTATAAACATGTGACAACGAACTTTTGTCTACACTACCCCCCGAGTAATTCATGTATTGACTCTGCTTCTGTCAACATACCAAATACATACAAATTTAATGCGGCATTTAGTAAGAAAAATTGACGAATCCTGGTTTAAAAATGCAAAGATCTATTAATTAAAGATATAGATACGTAATAGATAAATTACAACACAGAAACATGAAAGAAACCCACAAAAGGTGTCAAGAACCAAAACATCACCAACAACTACAATTTAAATGAGACAACGAACAAGCAATAGGAAAAAGATTTTTTTCCTTGGACCTATGTAAGAAAAATCAAGACCAGAAATGCCAAGTTTAAAATTTATTTTATTTATTATGCTATGTATGTGAATTTGTTTGTTTGTTTGTGTGCCGAGAGTCACACAGTGCTTGTAAAATTTTACAAGCCGTTGAGTGACAGATACACTTACACACACAAACGCACACTTTTAGATACAAATACAATGAGGCAAAAGAACAATGTTTGTTTATAAACGAACTTTTTATTGCCACAAAGTGGCAAGCGACAAGCCAAAAGTAAAAATCGAAGTTCTCGTATGTTTTTGGTTTGCTCTGTATGTGTTTATGTGTGTGTGTGTGTGTGGCAAGTGTCAAGCGGTCGCTGCCACAGGCCAAGTGCCAAGAAACTCTGTCCGTGTGTGTGTGTGTGCGTATCTGTGAGGCACGTGAAAGTTTTATGTGAGCTTGTCAATTTCAAATGCATTTCACAGTAAATTCAATTGACAGTTTGTCTCTTGTTGTTTCCACAAAACACACGAACACGAACACACACACACACACACACACACACTCACAAACACGCACACACACAGCAACATTTTTGATAATTTATTTCATTTGGTTTGATTCGATTTGTTGTTGCCTTTGTAATTGCATTTGAAAAAAGGCGTCAATATCCAATTAAAGAGATTTCCACAAGATTTTCAATGTGAAAATATTTTCAGGTCTGCTACCGTTTGTTTGCCATGTTATTAATAGCTACAACAACAAATAGCACAATAAACAGTTGGCCGATTACATTTCGGAGAATCTTGACTATAACATACACTACAGCTTCAAATATATTAGGGTCGGTGGTACTCCCGAAAAGTAAAAAAATTGTAAGTAAGTCGCAAAACTCAATCTCTCTAAGCTTTTCAGTTATCATTTCTTCTAGATGCAATACACATCATACCAACAAATTAATGTACACCTTACCATTTGGGTACAGTGTATGAAAATCAACAAAATCGGAAGTGTTTTGTGCGTGTTTCTTTTGGCACTCTTTGATTTGAAGCGCATGCCCACATACTACATTCTCACATACTTCGTATATGAGTTTTCTGATTTTCCATGAATGAATGAATATAAATGCCAAACATGAATGTCTAAGAAGTACGTACCTCAACTGCCCGCCATTTCTTCTGGTTTGTTCTTCTTTTTTCAAGCGTACGTTCGGGGGTTTCCAGCGTCGGCATGTGCTGCTTTCATTAGCTCGTTTTTATTTTTATTTTTACTTTTTTTTCACTCTCAATTTTGTGCTCGAAATTGATTTGTTCAGTCAGCAAGCAAAAAACGCGTTGCCGCTTATATGAAATTCTTTGGATTTGGAATTAGCTTGTTTCCTGCCATTGGCTTTGACTCCCAGTTAAACCGAACCACTCGAACCATTTGAACCAGTCGAAACGACGAATTTGGCATTGGCAACATGTGCTTCAAATTTCTGCACCAAATTGAGTTATGAAAGCGGAATGATATTAATGAAGGCAAGCCAAGAAGCAAACACTCGCACACATTCACACTTTACAAATACCCATACACCCACTCACACACATACGAGGCAACAAAATAAAAGAAAGAGGAAACAAAATGAATTGCTTAAAAGTTTTCATGTTTTTCAATCTTTCGTTTTTTCGTCTTTGCTTTTTTTTGTTTCTTTGCCATGTTTTCCTTAATAACATTTACTCTAAACATATTTACGTGTGTGTACTTTGCGGTCGCGTATGTGTGTGCGTGTGTATCTTTGTGGGTTCTTCGCTCAGCTATTGATAAACCTAAACAAATCTGAACATAAAAAATTAACTTTAAACACCACAAGGTTCATGGTTTGCTAAAATACTAAGAAACTCGCATACAAAAAATAAAAAAAAATATATATATGTATATACTTATACACAGCTGTCTCGGCTAAGCAACATTACGAGTGGGCCAAATTAAGAAAGACAATTTCTAAATTTATATGTATAATTGTATAGTTCAATAAAATAAGTATATACCTTCATATAGCTATATATGTATATATTGCCAAATAAAGTTTAATAAAATTTGTATACTTCATCAAATAAAAAAGCATGTAACGTAGCTACTTTTTGGGGCATTCATCCATGTAATCTACAATTTTGAGTAGTCTTAAGCCGCTCCTAAATGAAGAAACATTTTTTTTTGGTTGTGTCTCGAGAATGCTCACCTTGGTAAGATGCAATATTAATGCAAGTATGCAGTGGAAACAATTAAAATCAATTTTAAATCGAATTAAGTTTTAACTAAACCGTATTAATATGGATACTTTGGTCTAGAAAACTATTTTTTTTTTTTACACATGATTTTTGTGAATGTAGTGAAGATAGAATTCGAGCTAGATAGATGCTGTTGTTATTTATTAGTCAACTAATGCATTTTATCTTCTGGGACCAAAGAAACAACTTAAATTATAGAACGAGGTATTTATTAAGAACTTTACATAGTGGAAAATTGTTGTCGGACAATGGCTTACTCATGCAGATTTTTGCAGGAAACCGGAGTACCCGCCCCAATTCCCTTTGTAGTATGTATATTTGCCCATAAAATGCATATAAACAATAAAACAAATAAATATTTTCCAAACTCTACATTTAAGGCATTTTATAAAATGCATAAATATGGAAATATTTGTATGTACATATATCTATAAATTTATTCAATGCATTTCATTGTAATTGAGGCAAATATTATTTTAAGTAAGCATTTAGAATGGCATAATTTCGACGTTGCATTGTTATTATAGCCAATATGTATGAAGAAACATTTCGTATTTAAACATTTTATTATCTTTAACTGCTGTGGGAGGGGGTCTCGGAATTCTGTTGGCGTCTCATTAAGAAATCATCAAAGCATTATTAATATTTTTTTCCGCAAAATATGTATTGCCAAAAACAAAAAGAAGCAGGAAGAACAATAGAATATATGTAGACATATAATATATTAAATACCAATATATTTGAGTACGAGTATATAAGTATGAAATATAGAGCATGCCACTTGCCTTATAAATCGCATAAATATTAAACAATTTGTAAGTGCTTCAGGCTCAATAAGGTGCCCAAGAGACCCCCTCCCCCGCAAACACATAGTACCCCTCGTGGCACCATGCTTCTTCTGCTTATTCATCAGGCAAGCATTTCCCTGCCCATGAGCGTGAAACACCACTTGACTCAAAGGCAATCGCATATTTATAAAAAAAGAGAAGAAAATTATTTTAAATAAGATACGAATATCTATCAATCAGTGACGTCGTTGCTCGTATTTCTGCTCGGTTCTAGCCGCCCCCCTCCATGTGCGGTCCACTTACCTTGTTGTTGTTAGTGCTGCTGTTGTTGTTGTTGAATTTTCCACACACTTTTCCGCTAAAAATCTGCCACTGCTCTTTCTTTGCTTTGCTTTCTTCTCTGTTGCTGTTTTTGTTTTTAGCGTCTTACGTTTTAATTGTTTTTTTGATCAGCGCCGCGTGCCGAACTGTTTACTCTCTTTCTCACGCACTCTCTCCCTGTCACTTGCTCTTCTTCATCAGTTAATGTTTATATCTATGGGGCAGTCTTTGTCCGTCCGTCTGTTTTGTTTGTTTATTTATTTTATTTTTAGCATATGCTGCACTGCACGCTCTCTCTCTCTTTGGCTCACTTGCACTTCGCGTTTTCTTTTTGTGTCGCACACATACACACACACGCACGCGCGCGCGTTTTTACTACTGTCTCGCTCTCTTTCTCTCACTCTCTCTGTCGCTTTCTTTCGCTTTAATTTTTTTTGCTTAATTTGGTTTTCGATTTGAATTCGTTTGAATTGCATTGGGCGCAACTTGGCACTGACATTTTATTGTTATTGCTTTTGTTTTTTGCTATTTTGTTATTTCTGCTATTCTCCTATTTGTATTGCTTTTGTGTATACTTTGGGTTTGTTGTTTTTCTTGTTGTTGCTGCTTGTTGTTTATTTTAAATAACTTAAATGCAATTGCTAATTATTTAATGATATGTTTAATTAATTGCATTTAATTCGTAATATATTTGGACTCTATTTCAGTCTATTTGAGCTTGGTTATTATTTTAGATTAATATTTGAATAATAATTTGTTTTTAATGTATGTAAATTTTCGTTTTTTTCTTTGTTTTTTGTTCAGTTTTCATTATTCATTGTTATCTATTAATAAACAATTATTGTTTTCAATCCCATATATTTAGCAGAAGCAATTCCCGTCGTTGCGCTTTTCGTACCAGTCCAAAAGGTTCCTGCAAATGGAAAACAAACTTTAATATTGAAACCAAAATCAAACATATAAAAGTTAACTACACATTACATTTAATAATAATTACCCTTGGTTATAGCTTTATGGCTAAATCCTCTTATTTCTAATTCGACTTAATTAATTTTTTTTTTTTTTAATTAATCCAATATAAAAGGGAATAGATACAAAAATGATTGTTTTGATTTTACTAATTATTTAGGGATAAACAATAACCGGCTTTTCCCTTTTTTTGGATTGCTTTATTACACTAGTTTACACGAAAAATGAACCTTCGTAAAATAGTGCTTTTTAGGGTAATTTGGGGTCGAGAAACACGATAATGGCAACCTTTTTTTTCTTAAGCACCGTTTTCGAGATATTTTCGAAAAACATGTTTTTGGGCACTTAATTAATTACCCTAAAAACACTTTTTTACGAAGGTTCCCTCGATGACCCTTAAATTTGTAAGCTAGTGTGATATTTTAAACGCGTTCAGTTTTAGGGGTTACAGCCTATTTTCATAAGCTCACGGAATACTGTGAGTAAATAATTTTTTATGACTGTAACTTCTTCACAAATTGCGGATTAGTTTAAACAAATTCGTCATAGTTAGTATTTAGAGTAGATTCTTAGAGGAAAATGACGTGAGAGATAAACGCGAAAATTGGCTTTACTGACTTAACACATTTTCATATAGTGAAAGAGGTGTGGAATAGAAAAATAAATTGTGGGACTTAGCAGGTATTTGTGGCTTAAAACTATGAAGCTTTTTCCAAAAAATCAAAAGCTTACTGTGTGTGTCTGTTGTAGATTGTGGTAAATCCAAAGTTTGTTTCATTGAATGCAATAAGTCTTAAGAAACGTACAAAAATAGCTCAAATTTAATTTTTATTTACTCAGTAAGAGTAACCTATAAAATAAATATATAGAAAGTAGACCTAAATTAAGCTGATACCAGTTTCTCAAACTTTGAATGAAGTGCTTGATTTGATCTTACTTTTCTGGTTTTATTTCCTTGGGTACCTAAATACCGAGTAATTTTCATTTCGTTTATTCTTCTTTGAAAACTATCTACATACTGCATACTTTAATCCGTTGCAAATCTCTAGCATGCCGACTCAAAATACAATTAAAGAAACATACTGTACATACACTACGAGTCCGTCACTAAAATAATATCATAAATTTTGTGAGTTGGATTGTAGAACGTCACTTAAGTATGCCCTTTATGCCTAAATTGTATTCTACTATTGCTAGCATATAACAAACTAAGTATGTACACACATACGCAACTATATATATGGTAACACATCCATAAATGTGCATATGTATATAGACTAGCTTGCAGTACATAAAACAAAAAGCAACGCTAGCTGCGACGTCGACAGCGTGGCTGGCAGAGGAAACAAAGTTTTATAATGGTGGCCAGCAATGAGACAGACTAGGAATCAAGAACGAGATAGAATGTTTGTTGGCCAGGGGAAGTTGCCCATTGAATTATGCTGCAATAAATTTCACCTCATAAGCCAATAATGACGAAACTTTTGTGTTGCACATTTCGTGCCTGCCCTGCTCTGGTTCTAGGTCTGTTCCTCTCTTCAATCCCCATCTCCATCCCTGTCCCTGTTACTGATTCTGACTCTGACTCTGGCTCGTTGCCTGCCTGCATAACAATGTCCTACTTTTTGAAAACAAGTACCAACAACAACAGAAACAATACGAACTACAGCAACAACTGCAAAGCTATTTAACAACGTGCTGCAAAAGAAAATGTGAAAATTGCATACGAAATGTGAAGTAGAGGCAAAACCCAAGTTATCGAATGAGAGAAAGACAGCAGAAACAAGAGGAGCGATTATAGTTGGAACATTCTGACTATAATACACCTTGTATTATATTTTCCATAACTTACTCAGTACTTTGTACTTTGTAAAGACAATTTGATTCCTTAACTGACAATAGCGACAGCTGTTTGCATTCCGATTTTGGTGATTTCGATTTTGGTTCATACAATAAATACCGTATACTATATGTTTTAAGAAAATGTTTGTTTCTAATACAACTTCTAGATACAGTATGATCAGAGTGGCCACAGAAGTCTGTCGGTCCGTCCATTCGTGTGATCGCTTCGATCTTAGAGATGGTAAGAGCTAGAGCAACCAAACTCTAGTTAATTTCATTTTACGACATGGATGTTATATAGGTTCCATACGGTTATTACAGAAAATTAAGGGTATCTCAAAGTATCTACTCATTTTTTCTTTTCACTTAATATACCCCTACAAGGTGCCTCCAAAGAAACAGACAAATGCACACACACATGCGGTCGTTATGCATAGGTATGTGCGCGTTAAGGAAACCTTGCAACAACAACAAGTGCAACAACAATATGGCCAAAACACAGTTTAGCCTACAATGAGTTGGTTAAGTAATTTGCCGTTTGGAGAGTAATTTTTTTTTTTACGCTTAACCAACTTCTAGCATACATATTATATGCATATAGAACATATGTATGTATATGTAGGTGAGTGTGTTAGTAATAAACATTGTCGCAAGTGCTTATATATTTCCGGGTCGACTTGTGTGCCGATTTGTTATAGCTTTTCAGCTTTCATTTTCATGCTCCAAAACAAAAGAACCTAGAAGATTCTCAAAAAAAAAAAATCAAAAAACAAAGTGTGAGCGAATGTGCCATAGTGAGCAAGAGAGAAAGGGGGAGAGAGAGCGCAGCTGACTTGTAATGCAAAAATGTCGGTCACACGGCGACAATGTTGGCGGCCTCTTTCTAAGGGTTGACGGCGACATAAATTGGCGTTTTTGTATGTAAAAGTCATGCCATAAAATAAATATTGTGTAATGCCACACACACAGAGACACAGCCACACATAAACAGCTACTTATACACAGATACTCGCACACAGATACTCACACTCGCATAGAGACATAAATGCGGCAAATGTTTTGTATGTCTTGCTGCTCTATTGGCAGTTTCATTTTAGTTAGTACATATTACATATTATATATTACTTTGCCAAGTAGCTACTTTAGTATCAATTTGTTTATATACATACGTATGTATGTACGTAAGCGCATGTGTCTATTTGTGCGTATGCCAATGTGCGTAATTAAATTTTGCTTTACATGTCTGCTGTTGGCTTAAGTAATTTACATATATGTATGGGTTTTTGTTTAACATGCTGTTATTAAGTTTCCTATTTTTGTCACCACTTTGTCTTTTGTGTATCAATCGATGGTTTTCCAGAGTCAAATTGAGCTGTACTTTATGTCCAACCAATTTCATAAATATATATTAATGGTTTTTTTTTTTCTTTTTCCCTGAACTGTTCATGTATCTTATTATTTTTGTCAACTGTTAAAATAAGAACAGAAATAAACAAACCATTTGAAAATAAAATTTATATTTGAATAACTAGATGCCTTGTAAAATGAAAATGAAATGCAGCTTGTACCTTTTAATAGTTATAGATAAAAATATATATTTGACATCTCCAACGGACCTTAATTTTATGTTTTTTAAGAAAATCTCCTAATTATCAAATTAAAATAACATGTTTTGAATAATTAACTAGATTTTGGAAAGTGATTATGATATGCGTATTGAGCATTATATATCAGCTATATTATCAAGTAATTCGCGATCTGAACAGAGATCCGAGCATGGCCCAAACAGCTAAATGCCCTAAACTACATTTAAGCACCAAAGTCAATAGATTGACCTTTATAGATTATATCTAGTTGGGTTTCTCAATCTGCATATTGCAGCAACACATCCATTGGGCATAAGTTATTGCCATCATGAGCTACATTAGCAGCTATGGCTGCAACTTCCACAACGGACTGGTTCAGTGGAAACGCCTGCTAGACAATCTGACAGCACCTCAGGCGACCTCTGACAATGCTCGGTCTTATGAGTTGCTCAACGTTGTCTTCGTAGCTCTCTTGTCTCTGGGTCTTTATATACTTTAAGTAAGTTAACACATCGTTATGTGCCCCACGCTCGTTCACACTTATCGAAGCATACTTATGAGCGCATGGCGAAGCTTAAGTGCAAGTTGTGTGACACACTCATTGTTTTACTTGTTGTTGTTGGAGCACATAATGCAGCCGTCTATATGGAAGTTTACATATATGTCTGCATATATACCTATGTATGTATATAAATATTTTATACATATGCACATTTATATTGAAGAAAGCCTGCATAGTGCAAATAACAAATATGTTTGGCTTTGACGCCGACAGCGCTGTCGCAGCAATTTGGTTTTACTTTCTTTTAAATACACTTTACATAGTTAAGAGTTATGTAAGTTAATCACAAAGTATGTTAAGTATTAGGTAAATTATAGCAGTGGCCTAAAATGTGTTCATATCATACATATAGTAAAATACCATTTTCTGAGCTGGTCGCAGCATTTATTCGAGAAAGAGTCAACAATATTTGGTTTACTCAGCTCAAAGCACTAGATTTCATGCATACTTCAAACGTAGTGGAACATGTATTTTATGCATTTTTCTTTAGATGTTAATATTCTCAAATAATTGTGGCATAACTCGAAATGAAAATTGAGTTTGGATGAAGTTTAAAATTTTGAACCTTCTCTCAACTTTGTAAAATTAATTCATTTTTTTTCCATTTTTTTCGTAGTGCCTATTCATTTTGCATAAAATCTCTTATCGCCATCAGACGGAGGGCTTACAAAGTCGTGTACGCAGAAATCCAGATGTGCCCAACTACAACAACTTGCAATGTACTGCTAGCTTAAGGCCGCACTTTCGACGGTAGTGCACTTCTGCACTAAAAAATTCTATAAAAGCAGCAAAGCAAAATCTGCTTTTTGGTATATTATGTATATATTTATGTAAAGAGAGTTAGCAGGAGTTGGCAGCGCGGACAACAGCAGGAGTTGGCAGCACGGATGACAGAAGAAGAAGCAGCAGCCAGCAGCCGATAGCAGAGAGTAGAAAAAGAGCAGTCGAGCGAATAAGTTGTATAAGCGGTAGTCGAAAGCAATAGAGCGAAGTAAAGTTGTTAAAGTCGCTAAAGCTGTTAAAGTCGCACTAGCCTTAAGTCATTGTTTTATACACTATACGATTAATAAACTCGGGATCAACATCAATCCTACATTTATTCCCGTCGTTCCTGTGTGGAAGGGCAATGTTTTGCATACAAATTCACTAATTTTTTTTAAATGTCTAAGCTGGACAACGAATCTTTTTATGAAATGTTAACCATTTTCGTATCTGGCATTGTCGGGGTATATGGGGGCCACTGGCTGATTCAAATTTATTTTTATTTTTTTATTGTTTGTTTGCGCCTTTGCTTCATTGCATTTTCGTTGGGCTTTATTACCCATGTATTTTGCATATAACTGACATATTTGCTTGCTTGAAACACAGTATATGCATGAGTATGTGTGTGTGTGTGTTAGTGTTTTGGTGTGCGCATGTATTGTAATTGCTATTTAGACAGGGCAACATGGCCAGCGCTTGTCAGTCTGTACACACTGCATATTACGTATATGAGCATGCGTTTGTATTAGTAAATTGCACTGTGTGTGTGAGTGTTTGTATGTGCATTGGTGTTGGCTTCTGCATACAATTATGTTTGTTTGTGTGCATAGGTTTTCGGAGTGTGCGTGTGATTTGATGGCGATAGCAATGCTGCCACTCAATAGGCGTTTAGACCAGGCCAAAACGAGCCAAGCCAAATCAAACCAAACAACAAACAAATAAGCCAACACACACACATTTGCACATACACTCGAACACTGTCATATGCAAATACCGTACATGTATGTGTGTGTGTGTGTGTGTGCTAAGGCAAATCAGGCAAACGTCCGACCGCAACGACCGTCTGACTGAGTTAACGCGCGCTCCAGCGACCTAAAGACCATTTAAACTGGGCCAACAACTAATACAACAACAACAAGTATTTGAATATGTCAGACAATAAAGGAAGCACAGCGTCACTTCTGCTTTTAGCCCGCATTATTCGCCATTATGCGACGCTCTTGATGTTGTTTTTGGTTTTGTTTTCGTTGTACTTATATTAAATACTATTTTTGTTGTTGTTGCTGTCTACTACATGGCAACACTGTAGCTTAATTCACATGGGCATGCTCTCTATAAAATAACAACCAGTAACAAAAAAAAATAAAAAATAATAATAATAATAATGCCATAACAAAAAATTAAACAAAGACAAAAAATTGATACAGTCAAGTGTAAGGATACTCTGCACACAGAATTCCTGAACAATTTTGCCAAAAAAAAAAAACACATATAGGTGTAATCATGACAAATGGTTTGAAGGGGTAGGGGGGTTTCAAGGAAGAGTAAAAATGTGATTGTTTGGAATGATAAATTAATTTAAATTTCGTTAATGAAATACTTTAAAAATAGAAATATTGCGAAATTATACTACGGAAAAAAGGGTTTAAAAATCTGAATTTTTTGTTCAAATTTAATAGGCCTAACTCCCAATGTGTAGACAACGTTTAATCTGACATGCCTACTGGATAGATGAAATGCTCTAGTGTGTAATACCCTTGATCTATGAGTACAGGGTACTCACAATGTCATAACATAAACAAAAAAAAGACAAAAGCCAGTGTTGTAAAGCGAGAAATTAGCAATATTTATGCCTTTTATCTTGCTGTAGTAGTTGTTGTTTTTACAAATGTTGCATGTCCTCTTAAATGCTGCACTAAATTGGGTCAATATATGAAAATTATTTTCATTGCTACCACACAGCATTCATACAGTCATGGACAAAATTGAGAGAGGACAGGTTAAATAAGAAAACTAAATGCTTAGTATTTTGTTCGATTTGTATTATTTTGTCTTATTGTTGGGACTATTTATTGCGAAATAATGTTAGTTAAGGCTTTAAAAAGAAAATGGTTAAATATTTTGGTATATGTTGGTTTTTTTTTTGGTGTTTCCTGAAATGCGGCCATTTTTGGCTGGACAAAATTGAGAGGACATTACACATTTGTGTTAGACAAAAACGTGGAGTGTTTAATATTTAAGTTTTTTTAGTATGCAATATCAAAATATTGAATATAAGCGCACTGTCCTCTCAATTTTGTCCAACTCAAAAATGCCGTTTTGGAACTAACGGACCAACAAGAGCGAATATGCTCAAACAATTGCTTCCAAAAAAAAAAAACGTAGTTCACATTGCATTCTAATAAATACCTCCAATATTGGAGCATAAAATATTAACAGATCGGTTTAACTAAGGGTTGAATATTTTTTGAAATGCTGTCCTCTCAATTTTGTCCATGATTGTATGGTGTTTACAACTAGTGATACATATTAGTACTTTAATACTAGCTTAGTGATATCGATAAGTAACCAATGTAAGCGAACATCGATATAATGTAAAGTTACAATAAGAATAAAAGTAGAAGTGTGCAAGACACAACAACTAGTATATTGAAATTATGACACTTTGTGCAACAAATTGAAGTGCCACAGCAATAAGTTTTTCATTTTGCATCATTTCATTTAAATTAATTGTATATTACATATGAGTGGACAGTGCCTGAGCTAAAAAGAGCAACTATACGTTTACCAGAAATGTGTCGAAAAAAGCATTTCGTGCAGCCAATAAGGGAGAATAAATTGTGCGACCCAGATCCTCCATGTGGTAGAAAACCAAACAGCTGTTTATAAACATCCATCTAAAGTATACAAAACCAATTTGTGGCAGCCAAAAATGTATGCAACATAGAGACAGAGCCGTCGGAGAACCTCCACATTTATCTAAAGTTTGATCGGGGAGACTGAGAAGTCTCTGAGCTGGTAAGAGCTAGATCAACAAAACATTCGACTTACATAGATTCCTTATTATAATAGTTTAATTTTAAAGATCCCTCGAAAATAAAAATAAAAGTTTTCTCAAACAAAGGCAATCAAAAGTATTTTCGAGTATCAGAATCGGTTCATATTTTTATTTGCTTTTTAGTTATATGGTATGGGATATAAAATATTCATCAACGCTCGACTTTAGCAATTGACGTTCTAGGTTCTTATAGTGAATCAGCATTCAGCAGCATCAGATTTCGATGGGAGTAACTTTAAAATTTTGTATACACGAAAAATGTTAATTTCGGTGCGTTTGTTTTGATTATTCTCTTTCGCAATGACGAATTGCGACGCTGACGTTGCAAAGACACAGACACGAAGTTGGTGGTCATGACTTCGGCTCTTGTTGAGAGAGCGTGCCGTGGTCATGGTATGGTCAGCTAAAGCACGCAGCACATATGTATGTGTGTAAACGAAAGAATTGTTTTTGCTTCTCTCTCTATCTCTCATTTTCTTTTACTCTCATAAAATGAAAACTCTCCAGTTGGCTACGAAATAAGATCGCGCTGCGCAAAGAACGATGTAGAAGTAGGCGCGGGGGAGGTGAGAGTTGCACAAACAATAAAGAAAAGCAACATTACGTGATAGTTACATTGTTTAACTCTTTATCTATTTCTTTTTATGCTGATTTCTTACGCATAGATATAATAATTTTACTGGTTCTTTCTTTTTTCTATACATTTTACAAAAATCGACATCATATATAGGGTGTCTCTGGAACGAGTATTCCTTCACTTTCATAATTATTATAAAATTTGCTTGTTAAGACACCGATCGAACTCCAAATTAATGTTAAGACGGCTAAACTAAAGAAATAAAAGCAGCGTAGAAAAATAAGTTGGGCGAAAAAAGTTTCACTTCTTACTGCACGTGCATTTTTTTTTCGAAATAAACAACTCTTATACGTACATATGTATGTAAATCTGAAACTTATTGACGCACTTTTAAGCTGAATTATGAAAAATTGATTCGGCTAAAATATTGAGTAGACTAAAAAATATAATAATATGATTATGTTAAGATTTTGCTTAATACGCTTTCGTATACTTTAAGCCCGAGGCACAAGATAGATTGCAGCTAGCAACCAGAAGAAGAAAGTCCACGAATAATTTGACGAAATAATAAAGTAAACTATAATGCAGGTTGTTCTTATCCAACAAATAATTATTTGAGAACCTTTCCAAAATCAATTTCCCTTAAATCATTGTGCTTGGATTTGTTTAGTTATAGCTTAAACATATCTAAAGCTAGTCACTATCAATTTGAAACAGATATTATAATTATCTTTTTGAGATATTCTTTAAAAAGAAAATTTGATAATATAAAACCAATAGTTAGTTGTAATAAAAAATTAATTAAGTTCATGTAAAAATCCTTTAAATATATTTCCTTTCCAAGACTATATACCATTAATAAGTAATTCATCGGCTTTTTTATGGTTTCTTTTTTTAATACTAAAAATTTTACAGATTTAAATTATGTTAATGAACAAAATAACGAAATATTTTTGAGCAAAAGAAGCATGCAGAAAGCACTTTTCTTTGATTTAATATTAATACATTTTTACTATATGTATTATGAAAATAAATTTTTATCACATAGACCGTTGCTCCCTTTTTATGAAAAGTTTTATCAAAGCTGATTACCCTCTACTTTAGCAAAAGTATTTGTCTTTTAATTCAGATTTCATATATAAATGCAATATTAAGCCTAGCTTTCATAGTCTTTATTAAAAAATAAAACTTTCATGTTTCCTTGAAAGGATTCCAGTCGCATCTTTATGTTTTCAAACTAATGTACATTAATATAGATTGTTAAAGTTTTTCACTGAATTTCACTAATAATTGCTTTTCAAAATAATTTCAAGTCTAGTTTCCTCTTTTTTTTGGTCACTAGTACAAATTGTGCATTTTATTGAAATGTAAAATATTTTTATTTGTTTCTACAATGAGTGTAACCTGACCGGAGAGATAAAATATTTATTTTAATAAACTCTGACACAAAAACAAACGTCCAGGAGAAAGCTATTCAAATTGCAATGTAGCTTGGAAAATATAACCCATACGCTCTGTTGTCCTAAAATGAAATAAACTTTTTATAATACCGTCCAGCTGTATATTTTATTTGTGATGTGTGCCATTTTAATTCAAGTGTTGAAGTATTTTATATTAAATTTACATTCTTTTCTAGTTTTAGATGCATTTGGTTAGTTGGTTTAAAAGTGTATATATATATGTATATGATAGAGTGCAGTGTTTAACTGTCTGAGCTGAAATTTTTCATTTTAACTTGTTATTATTATAGTATTTAAATTTATAAGCTGATTGGATTGGACAAACTAAGTGTTCATAACCGCATTTATAAAGAGTTATAAACATGAGCTCATACAAAGGCAATGCAAGGCAACTAGAAAAGTTAAGGAAACTTTAGTTTTACATAAAATAAACAAATTTTAAATTTACAAATACATATTCTAGATTATATGACTTATTATCCGTACCTAGCCCAACAAAACCTTGCTAAACCTACTTATATATCTTTATGTATAATGCTTGGACCCCATGCTCGAATGCAACACCCCTAAAGAGGCTTCAAGGAGAAAGCAGTTCATGGGTCAAAGGACTACAGATAGCGAGCGCACTATCTACTGTGAGAGATTGAAGAAGGCATGAAGATTTTGAAATTTTATGTCAGCACTGCTAAAGAATTGGATCTTTAAAAACTATCGATTGCTCGTGTACATGTTAATTTTTTGGTGCCTAATCCTTATGTTACAATAAAACTTCAACTCGTGAAAAAACATACTTTAAGTGTAAAAGGATAACCATTTATCAAATTCACAATAAGTAAAACAAATGGCAAAACCAAAAAAAAAAAAAAAAAGGAACAACTTTAAAGAGCTGGAATGTTGAGAAATAATTAAAAGAGATAAAAAAAAACAAATGAACAAAATCAACCAAAACAAATTGAGAAGTTTAAGAATGTAAGTAAAGCACTTGAGATGAAAATTGCTTAAAAGTGTAACCCAACAAAAACTCAGATTTACATAGATTTAAGGCTAGATTATTTTGGTGGTTGTGAGGTCTATCACTGAACTTTTTCCTTTTGTTTATTTCTTCTTTTACGAAAGGAATTTTTAAGTTTTTTGCATTAGAGACCTAAAAAGGACATGCAATACACATATGACAATAAGATATAATTTTTTTAAAAACACTTGAGAACTCTTCAAGAGGCAGTGTGTACTTTTATTGGTAGATAATTATTTTGTTTGTTAATCATAAGCTTTTTATGAATTTACACTAATAACCGATCAACAAAAAAAAAAAGACATAAAAAGCAGCGTTTTCTATGGATCGTTATGCTTTGTATTGATAGCGCTAAAGAATTTCAATATTTGAGTTACTAGCAGTACCCCACAGTTGAATAGCATAAGTCCACACAGGCTTTAAAATGGCTTTATCGAGGCGAATCTTGTTTTCAAGAACATTCGTTTTGTTTTTATAGTAAGTTGCTGACATTTTGCTTTAATATGGTAACTCTGCGACAAGATGTAAGCCAAGATACTTCACAGAGTTGCTTTGCGGAAGTGCTTATCCATTAAGAGATACTTCTGGGCAGTCGCCTCTTCGTAATGCGAATGTCATTCAAGCTGATTTTAGGGCGTTTACTTTTATTTTCCAACGGAGAAACCATGATTCAACAAGATTAAGTTGGGATTACAGTTGTGAAGAAGCTTTCTCACTTAAAGGGCTAGTAGCTATAATGATTGTGTCATCGGCGTATATTGCAAGAGTTATATCGTTTGAAACTGGCATGTCAGCCCTGAACAAAGTGTATAAAACGGGCCCTAAGATGCTTCCTTGCGGAACTCATGCATTTATGGGAAACAGTGGCGATGTTTCACTTTCAATGCACGTGAAAGTATCGTTTTTCCTAATACAACTTTAATAATAAATAGTATGGGGCAAGTAACCATTTCTTTATCTTGTATAGCTGGCCATTATTCCAAACTCGATCAAACGCTTGTTCAACGTCAAGAGATGCTGCAATGCATAACAATATTTTTTGTTTTCAAAAGCTGATGTGATCTCTTTTATAGCTCTATGGCATTTCTCAGGGGTACCATGGCCTCTCCTGAATCCAAACTGAAGTAAAACTCATTGTTAAGTCTAAAAACTGATTTATCTAGGCTCTACAACTCGACATAGAAAAAAAAAGATTAATTTTGTATTATGCAATTCAATTGTACGAAATCTTTGCTATCTGTAAAATGCATTTGAGATGAAAATTGATTAAAAGTGATATCCAAACAACATCTTTAATACAATTTCAATGCCAAATCTGCAAATTTTAGAGATTTAAAAATTTAAAGAGACAATAAATTACGGATAAGAATATTCTAAAAACTGCATTATCTAGGCGCTAGTACTCGCATATATATCTATATTAAAAATATGTAAATTTTCTATTACTATACCATTCTATTGTACAAAATCTTTGCTATCTTTCAAATTTGTATTACAAAATTTATTTTTTAAACTCTAGCTTTGCACAACCTTCAAGAAAAAAAAAAACTCAATCACAGCAGCACAATCTTCCAAGTTGATGAAAGCATTTACATTAATTTCACGCAGCATTACATTGCAATTTAGGCAACTTAATGTGGTCCTATCCCAATCCCCAAAGAACAAAGAAAAAAACAATAAAAAATAAAGCAAATGTTTGTCTAATTGCCCGACTACATCGAAAGAAGCCACAGAACCACCGAGAGCCACCGAGAGCCACCGAGAACCCCGAATCAAGCGTTATTGCCGTAAAGCATAAATTGTTAGAAAGATGAAAGACATTCTAATTAGCAGTCAAACTGTGCAACAATTTTTATTTATTTTTTTTTGAGTCTAAAGCCCTACGGCCTCTTAAATCACATTGGAAATTCTTTATTAACGAGCTGAAAAAGAAAAACTATAGGAAAATTGTTGTGCTTAGCGTCGGCAATGCATCAAATTATTAATAGACATATGAGGGACTCAAAACAAAAAAATATAACAACAAAAAACTAGAGGCACAATGTCGACAAATCTCGTCTGTATATAAGTATGACTATGTGTTTACTACAATACTTATATACAATATGCTTGGCATTGTTGCGGTCGGCATGGTCGAAAAAAAAAATCATTTAAAACTCAAGATTTATTTGATTTGGCCAAGATGAGCGAAAAAAAAGACAAGTAGCCGCAAAACTGCATTTTGGTAGTCTAGACTAGCACTTGCTCTATATGAAATTGAATATATATTTAATAATTGTATCTAATAGGAGCTACATACCGCATCCAGTTATTTAGTTGCTCTATAGGCAGTAAAAAAAGTTTGTTGTTGTTTATCTAGGCGAATAATATTCCGATTAAAAATTCTGATGCCGATTATAGTAACTGAAAGTCAAGTTAAAGCGAATTAAATAACTAAAACCGGTATCAGCACACAAGGATCAAGATAAATTTGATAAATTGGTATTTTAAATTCTGTGTCGGCTATATACCACGAAAAGTTTGTTACATATCCACTCTCATAGTGTATAAGGTAGGTAAGATATTATTTTATAAGAGCATAAATTCTAACAACAATGCGCTGGAAGACTAATTTTTTTTTAGTTTTGCAGTTTGAGTTGCTCGACTTTTCATTGTTTACATTTTCACAACAGCTGACCGCAGTATTTGTTTATAAACGTGATCAATTTTAAAACAAAAAAAGTTATCAAAAAAAAATAACAAAATAGTTTTAAAAAATTTACAAAAAATATATGGGCAATTAGTGATGAGCAAATCGCAACTTAAATTAAATTAAATTCTAAAGATTGATTTGAAAATCAATTATCTTATACAATATATTAAGTGAATCCAGACACTATAACAATTGTTGGTCACTATTTCTAATATTTTGCTATAGGCTCACAATTTTATTAAGAGCCGAAACTTATAGTATGCGTTATTCATAAATTTTGAATTCTATGTTCACCTTAAGGATCCAAAAAAAAGTTTGTATTTAGAACGAGTTCTTTTTTTCTATCCTTTTTTCCTATAATTGTAATAGCATTCTATAGGATATAGAACTCCGAATGAAATTCGTTGTCGGTTCTAATATTATATAGTGTGATAAAAAAGTTTTGTTTTGTCTTTGAAGATTTCGCAAAACAATACAAAAAATTTGTTTCAGAACTTGCTAGTCATAAAAGCAGATAATCAGATTTCCGGAGCTGCAATAACCAGCTTTAACTGACTAATAAACAATATATAAATCAAGCGTAAAATTTATAATTGAAACCTGGAAATTCGCATGTATAAGTCAATAAAAAACGTACATAGCTGTTTTATAGGTCGGAGATTAATGAAAAACACATATATATTATACATTGAGATTTTCGATTATAAAATATATTTATCACTTTTATATAATTTGTTTATTATTTTATTGCTATTGCTCTGGTATACTTCATTTTGTTTGTTTTCAACTAAATAACCCTTTTTATATTTATATCAAATTAGTTAAAAAAACATAAAATATAATTTATGGCTTAAAAATAATAATATTTAAACAAATTTTTGGCCGAACTTTTTCAAATAAATACAATATTTTTTTTTTAAATATATATTTTGGCAAAATTATCTTTATACTCAACATATCAAAAAATAAAGCAAATATTAAATTGAATTTAAAAAGGATTAAATACTTATAGTGAGAAAACAAATTAAATAAAATTCAAAGTAACTTGTCATAAATTTCATATTAAACAAATTTAATAACCTGGGAATCGTAATTTATTTCAGTATACAACCTTTTTGGATTTCGATTTCCATTCGGAACAAAAAGACAAATAATTTTATATCAAGATAAATAAAACAATAAAAAGTTTAAGTTAATAAGAATAAATTGATTTGCTAAATCTTTAAATCGAAATTCGGGACAGTCATAAATATTATTTTAAGTTCGTCCAACAACATTTTTAATGCGCGGAATGCAGCCTGAGTCAATTTTAAAATCTGGTTATCTATTAAATATTAAAAAAAATTTAATGCACAGTTGAGAGGAGCCCAAAATCCGAGATTCATTTGACGGAACACTATTTTAAAAATTATATTCATTGCTTATTACATGAACTTAAGGATTTTATTTACAAATCCAACCACTTGACGAGTTTCTTTGATTTTGCCAAATCAAAGTATTTATTTCGGGCAACAAACTTAAACAGAGGCATTATAGTGTAGAATTATAATTAAATAAAAACAATTAAATTTGCAAAATGGAAGCCGAAACACTATTTATGCACAGTTACACATAAATAAGAGCAGAATTTTTGCACAGAGGTCATAAAGCACGTGTCTATTGGTATTGTTTAAACTTTAGGATAATAAAAAAACTAAATCGAAAAAAACCCAAATTTACACTTTACTATAAAAAAAAAGAGCACAGCAATAAACAAACCATAACATACACACACATACACTCATAGAACAAAGGCTAGCGTTAAAAAAATTAAACTAACAAATATATTATTTTCTTTTTTTAGTTGGGCTTTTAGTCATTTGGTAAGTTAAGGTAACACACACGCACCTGGCATTTTGTAATAAATTTCACGATTTTTTTTACTTTAAATTTAAATTTATGCTACTTTTTTCTTTTTAGGGTATTGTTAAATTGTAAGGCTATTGTTGTTTCTTAGCTAGCACTTTAGACGTTTTGTAGAACTTTGCACTTGAAAAAAATATTAAAAAAAATACCATTGCAGCTTTGTAGCTTAAAATTTAAGGACTGTATTGTTAGGGATGCGTTAACGAAACATATAAAAACACAAAACACACATTGCACATAATACCATACACAAATTATACATATGGATAGTATATAGTGTATATGCGAGTATGCGTGACGGCAGGCTTGAATATTATGCGCACTGTAACTGCCAAGTATTAAGTAGAAATACTGTTTAAGCTTCCGTTTCCGGTTGCACTGCACTTCCGCCCTACGCTTCGATCTCAACACGACTCTACTCTCTGCGTTCCGTACCGTTCCGTTGCGATGCGTTGCGGCGCGACTTCACTCTGCAACTCCGCACACGCTGCCACGAGCAACGGTCACGTTGGCCCGACAACGGGTATGCCGACGTTGACGCCGACGCAGCTGCAACGTTAGCAGCGGCAGCTCTCTCACGAAGTTTAAAACAAAAAACTGAAGCAGGCAACCGAGATGCGAAAAAAAACTAAAAAAAATATATAACTAATGCTAGTGCAGCTGAAAAAAAAAAAAAACCAGGTTCCAAATAATATTCTAAGTAATATCCTATGATATGTAGTTCCCAATTCCTAGGCAACTTACATGGGCTTAAAAATGATTTTGAATTGCTGCGCTGCGGCTTTTTTGCTGGCAATGCATTCAGTTTGAAAGTCTTAAGCCGAATCTCAAGACCCGCTTTTACGGATCTCTTGTTTATGCCCTTCCGGCTTCACGGCAATGGCGGCGGAAACTCACACACACAAACACACTCACGCACGCATGCCAGACAACACATAGACTCTGACTCCGACTCAGACAGATAGACCAGACTCCTCTCGGCTCACGGCAATCGGTTCGGCTCGGCACACACACACACACAGCAGCAGCGGCGCACAGTTGCCGTCAACGTGTGCGAGCACGCGGAAAAACAAATGTAAACTGTTTTGCTGCACGGCCCGTAGCTTGCTGAAAGCTAACGGCAGGGCTAACAGCAGCGCAGTCGCCGCAAAAGCCAAACCGAACGAAAAACCGAACGCACGAAGCAACCACGAATACAGCACGAGCGAAACTTAACGAATGCAGGCGAGCGCACGAACAGCCAACACAATTGTTGTTGCTGCCACTGTTTTTGTTATTCTTACTTCGCCGTCTTTTGTCGTAGCGTCGACGCTGGCGTTTTAATGCACGTTGCGCAGCAGCAGAATTTATACGTCGCTTAGCGGTGAAGCGCCGCACACGAATGAAAGACGCGGCGCGCAATGCGTTTGTGGCAGCGCTGTAAGCGTTGCAGACAACTTCGCTGCCAGCGTCGCTGCTATGTTGTATGCTTAGCTTTTGTACTGCTGCTGCTACTGCTGCCAATAGAGAGCACTCTGAACTTAACAGTGAAAAGCTTTTGTGCAGTTCGTATCACTTCCGGCAAGGGACGAAAGCGGCAGACACCAAAGCCGGCTATTGCTAAATCAAATTTAAAATGAGAGCCAAAAAAGTTTAAGAACTGTTAAATACGAACAAAGCAAAAAACATTTAATTCAAGCGCTATGACTGACGTATACTTAATTTTAACCCAGCGCCTCGGGCATATGCAACAAAAATTGCGAAACTGCATTTTAACAGCGCGCAATGTGAACTGAACCACAGCCGGCGCTGTTGTTAGCAGCTGTTACCCTCATTGCTACTGTTATTGTGTTTAACATAAACGCTGCTGTTGTTTTTAACAATGCTGCCGGCCGCTGTTAACACAGTTTCTGTTGTGACTCTGTTTTATTATGATGTTGCAACAGTAACAGCGACAACGGCGTCGACCGCGCTGTCAGCAGCGACGCAACAACAACCGAAAAACGTGTTTTGTGCAGAAGGCATTCACACCAAAAATTTCTGCATGCTGCAGATATGTGTGTGTCTGTGTGTGAAAGTGTATGTGTATTTTTTTGCCTATTTCTTTTCGGCCGTTTTAGTGCTCATTTTGCATGTTTTCTCGCTCGCACGCATCGATATGTCCTAATATGCGTGAAAAGCGCTAAAAAGAGCACTAGAAAATACCGGACAAGTTTGGTTAGGTCAAAGTTCAATAGGAATTTCCATATATATCTCCAAATATATTTTATCGTCCTTAACGCGACAAATCAGTCTGATACCTATTTGAAAAAAGGAGCTCTACAAAATGCCGAAAAAGTTTGCTTAGGTTTTTGTTGCATAGGAATATTTATACATATTTGGTAATTTAAGAAAAAAAGCTATTCTGGAGCTCTTGAGGAGATATATCTGTTTAAAACTTTACATAATTGATAACTTTAAAATAATTTTAAAACAGCAGCAATCCGACAATTCCAGAGATCCCTAAATGCTTTAAAACTATAAAAATCCAAACAAGATGCTTAGATCAAAGGGAAACACGAATCTCTTAGCTAGTCATCTTCGACAAAAATAGCTTCTTGTACCGTTTTTTTTCTTGCGTTCCTTAAATAATGCGATTTGCAGATTTACAACCTTAATTAAAATGAACAAGCAATATACCCTGTACCCTGGATGTCTGTCTATGGATCTCAAAGACTATATGAGGTAGAGTGCCGCATTCCCCCGTAGGAGAAATTCACAGTTCCGCCCACACTTTTATACCTACCAGGTCAAAATGATAAACTTTTTTAATTATTACTAATAAAAATGTAACATTTTTAGACCCTCTCCCCTATAAATAAGTACACTGAAGACAAGCTTTTTGTAAAAGCTTCTTTTACAGTCACCAAAACTAGAATATATTTATAATAGATTCATATAGGTTAAAATTTATAAGTTTTTTTGTTTATACCACCCATAGTCCCCCGGAACAATTTTTGAATTTTATTAAATTCCAATGGCAACTTGGAGATAAGCAACATTTGAAGAGCAAACGCGAAAGATCTCTTCAAGTTGATTTTTAGGTAAATATGCCTATTCAGAAAAAAATCCAAAGATTGACAATTGAATATGTTTACAAAAATAAACGTTGCTTATAATTTTTTAAGTCTTGGCATTTAATTCGAGAAATAATTTAAATAATATAATAACCAAACATTGCATATTCAACAAAAATTAGTCCAAAGCAACATTAAATTGCACCTTGTATTTCGAAAAATAAAAAAGCAATTTGGATTTTTGGAAGCAACTTTGAATAAAGACATATTAAACGATTTATTATATCTCAAATTAGAATTAAATTAATAATGAAAACAACAAATATCAGCCGTGCTCCGGAAAACGATTCCGAATATTTTATTCAAGTTCGTTTGGAAACCGAAGCAGGAGGTAAAATAGGTTTTAAAACGCAAACATTTTCTACTGAAATATTTGTACCCTGTACGTAAAGATACAAAGGGTAAACTAGCAGGAAGGAGGCGTGGCGGACCCCAAGTCCTTTATACCAAAATGATTATCATAATCTCACGTAGCGATTGAGCCATGTCCTTCTGTCTGTCAGTTCGTCTACTAGCTACGTCTGCGTTTTTACTAGAGACACGAAACTTTACCAGCTGGTGCGCCTAAGCAGATTAAGTTTTTGATTCATATCGATATCTTAACCTGTTCCGCTCGAGTAGAATTCCACGCTTTTTAGCGACACCATCTAGTGTTTTTATTTGAAAGCCGAGCTAAGCGACATGGTTTCATGCATTTTTGTGTCAAAAATGAACAAATTCGGAGAAATACAACAGAAGTTATAGTCAAAAAATTTACCCCCCTTTGCCGATAAGCTGACCCGATATTTGACTTTACGTAATTACGGTAAGAAATGACTCAGAATCACCCGCAACCCTAACAAATAAGCCCGCATTCAAATTTAATCGATGGATTTACCGTGTTTTCTCCTACACCCCTCAACAAATGCACTTAAAACTTACCCCATATATTTTAAATTACTTCTTTGACGTAAATTTCGATTTTCATCAAAATCGGTAAAAATTTACGAAACTTATAGGTATTAAATTTCACAAAAAAAAAAAATAAAAATCCAATTGGAAAGTTCTTAGAAGGAATATGCAGGGGTAAAATGTTTTCGAGAAAAAGGGTACAGGGTATTACACTGTCGGACACCTCCCCGACTGTATCACATTTTTTTTAAATATTCTTTAATTATATTTATGCAAACTTCAAGTTTTATATATTGTATCATGACAAATATTTTTAATTCTTTTTTTTTCTGACTCAACTAGCATGCACAGCCAAAACGATTTTTTTTTTGTGTTCGTGTATGTGGTATGTGCACCCATACACGAACACATGACGATAAGTGCGACAGGGTTCCCGCGTTATAAAAATACATTTTTCCTTGTAACAAAAATAGCTAAGTCATGGTTAATTTTAATAAACATTGTAGATAAAGTAATATTTTTGTGTAATTTTATTTAAAAGACAGAATTAAAAATTACTAGCAATATTTTAATGAAAATAAATAATAAATAACAATAATAATGCGACGAGAAAACATGAGAATATATCGGAAAATAAGGGAAATACACGAAATTATCGAAAATAAAATGGGAAATATCGACAAAAAAATTCCTTTTCCGTTGCACGCAAAACAAATCCGAATAAAATTACTCGGTTTGGTTCTTTCGTTTTCCGGAGCAATTAAAAAAAAATTGTCAATATATATTATACGTAAAAAACTTGAAGTTGGCATAAATAAATTTAAGAATATCAAAGAATATTTAAAAAATTATTTCAGTATAAAAGGCGTACTTTTTTAAACCTATTTTGCCGATTCGTTTTAATTCCTCTTGTAACAAAACATTCGGTTTCAAACCACATGAAAAATTCGGTTTGGTGGAATCGGGAGCACCAAACATCCGGTTTCAAAATGAATCCGAATAAAATGTTCGGATTTGTTTTCCGGAGCACGGCCAAATGATGTTCGTTGATATGTTTTTAGTTGAACTTACATAATTTTGAAAGATCCAAGGCGCTACAACACTCTCTCTTCGAGCAGAGATATTATTAATCAAATAATTAACTGCTTTGGAAAGCATTTGCTAGTCGTAGCTAGTTCAAAATCAGTTTACTTTCCACGCTGCTTTGCAGCTTGGCAATGTCGTCAATGCCGGCAATGGATTTTGCTTTTCGGTTTTTTGGCAGCACGCGACGTCACCTTTTGCCGCAGTTGGCCAAAACTCTGTTCTTGTTGTTGTTGCAGTTGCAGCAAACGGAAAATTAGACACAAACGTCAATGTTCGTCGTTGTTCGTTTGGCTGCAAAATTCAAAAATTGTCATAGACTACGTTGCTCTTTTTTTTCGCACTGACTACCGCCGTGATGGGTCTGGTTTATAAGTATGTGCACAGAGAGCAAAAACCTAGAACATTGTACTCAAATCGGAAACATCCGTTTGGGGAAACAATGTAAGAACGAATTATCTAGATCTAAAGATTCTCATTTCAAGAAAACTATTCCATTTTGAGGAATAATTTGTGCTCTAACTAACTAGTCATGTTGCTTAGACCATGGCAACTTTAAAAAGCGGAGAATATTTGAGATTTTTCCCACAAAAATAAATTGATTGATGAATATATCCTGTAAGCTCAAAACTGATTGTATGCAGTCTAAAAAACAGGAAAATGTATTGTCATTGTATAAATACTCTAACTTTCTAAAACTCTAAAAATATGAGAAAATTCTTTTTCAAATATATGTACCTTGTACGCTTACTATGAAAAGTGTGGAGTCAACTATCAATAAACTACCATTATGGATACAATTCATAGCTTAAATATTTATTGAAGTCTTGACAAAAGCAAATAAATTTAATCATTTGTGAAAAGAGAGTATTGTACTTATTATGTTTTACTTAATTTCTAAACGACGTTTTGGTGTGTGAGTGTGTTGAATGAATAACACTCGCACTAATATAAATACATATACGCACACACACACACACAGAAGCATGTATTTTGGTTGCAGCTTCAGTCTCAGCTACGTCACAAATTTGCTCGCAATGACGTCGGCGTCTGCTGCGACTACTACTCCGACGGTCAAAGGTTAAGGTATGCCGTCACACTTACAACCACATTTACATACACACTTATAAGTACTGTTAGAGCGGCATGCTAAGAAATTACTTCGTACTAAGACTTGACTATGATGCAATCGCGTGAAATGAAGCGCCCAAATTGTGTCGCCTCCAATTGGGGTTAACAGCTTGAAGCGCCAACTGTCAGAGTGTAGCACGGAATGGACACTCGCTGCCAGTCGATATGGCCGCAAAGTATACACTTAACAGTTGCAAAAAAACACTCACCAACACAAGGAAAAAAATAGCGCGCGTTTGGGGCTTTAAGCAATATTAACTGGAATTTTCGCAATAGTTGCTAATTCTTGGCCATATTTTCTTAACGCGCACAAAATATATTTTTTGGCACTTGCGAACACACTGTTAAAACTTGTATAAATTTTCTCTTCTTTTCTTATTTTTGGTATTTATTTTTTTGTTGTATTTCGGAACACTGGCCACACAGTCAAATGAAAATAAACTTCATCGGCGTGATTATCAACATCGTAACCAGCACACCAATAATGTTTTCAGCCATGACGAACTTCCGTGCTTCCGTGTGTGTTAATGCACCACTTCCTGTTACGCTACTGTACACCGGGGCTCAATGTGCAACGCCAGCCGGCAGCGGCCAAGTCCAAATGTGGCCGTATCCTGTACTCTCTTGTGTCTCTCTCTCTCTCTCTATCTGACTCTCTTTTGGCGCACGGCTGCATCCAAAGCCTATTGGATGTGTGTGTGTGTGTGTGTGTGTGTGTGTTCCCTAGACTGCACTCACTCACTCTCTGACTCTGCTGGAGCAAAGTGCTGCAATCGCAGTCGCTGTCAAAGTAAGCGTCGCAGTCGCTGCATAAGCCGGTATGCGATTTGCGAAATTGTGTCAATGTGTGCGTGTGTGTGCGTGTGTGTGTGAGCGAGTGTGTGTTGTTGGCAGGTTGGCGCTTGCCTGCTGCTTGACACAATTTTCCAGATGCGCCTGGAATTTCGGGAACTTTGCAGATACACAGTGAAACACGCACACAGATACTGACACACTCACGCATACATATATATCATCCTGCTTGTCGTTTTCTGCACAGCACAGCTTGGCATAATTTTTGTTGATGTAGGTCTGGATTTTCAGGACACGTGTCTGTTAGCGCCGCTTCCAGGTACGTGTGTGAGTGCTGCTTGCTCTCTCTCTCTTTATCTCACTCTCTTGCTCCAACTCTCTCTCCTTTTTGTTTTATTTACTCAGAGATTATAAGTTTTGGGTTTTAATGTTTTGGTGCAAAGTATCAAACAATTCATAGAACCGCATTTTAGATACCAAATGTTATTTTCAAACGTTTCTTAGAAGCAGTTTCCATTTGAGATTTATTTAACAAAAGCAAACACGTTTTATACTGCAAGTCTTAAAAAAAATGTCAATACAACAAATTCATATCGCTTAGCATGCTAATAAAATTTTAGTTTTCATAAACAAAGGTATAAGCAATGAGAATTCATGAAATGCGTTGAAAGCAGTTTTTGGAGTTTTTTATTCAGAGCTTTGATATTTTAACTAATCTGTAGAGGCCAACAAATTTTACATATTTTTTGCATAGATTAATTTAAGATTAAATTTTTTAATATTCTTACTTTCTTTATTAATTAGCTTACAATTTCCCCTTTTTGCCGTAATAAAATAAAAATATTGCTTAAAGCTAGCTTTACATAGTCAATGAGAGTTTATATATTCTATCTTTACAACTAAGAAATTAACAAAATATAATGGAGTTTAACTTGAATATTTAATACTAAGGGAAACAATGGGAAGAAAAAAACTTTATTTATTCACTTTCTTTATAAACACCGTACAAAATGGTTAAACATTTTCGAAAAAAAAAATTTTATTTTATTCCATATAAAATTTGACAAAGAGATAAATGAAAAAATAAGACCTCTATTCAAAATAGTTTTTTAAGCTAATTACACTAGCTTACAATTTTAAAATATTTTGGTATCCTCAACATTTTTTAGTCATTACCGTAGTAAAATGGCACGCTTAATCCGAAAATGAAGTCCAAAGATTTTTCTAATGTAACGGACTTCGAGATATTTCGAAAAAAACTTTTTTAGAAATTAAAAAAAAGTGTGGTTACTTAAAAGCAAATATCTCTGGTTCTACCAAACTGATTTTGATTATTTTATGCCAAAGTGTAGATAATTGAATTACCTATCTATTATGCTTGGAACATAATTTTGTCAAATTTACGGTTTGGACGCTATATATGCATTCATATGAAATTTTTCGTAGTTTTTAGCAAAGTTTTGAAAAAAATCCAAATTTGATCAATGCGGCCCCCCCACCCCCCGCAATCGATTTACCGTGTTTTCTCCCACACCCCTCAACATATCTCCTTGAAACTTACCCCATATACGTTAAATACCTTCTTTGACGTAAATTTCGATTTTCATCAAAATCGGTTAAAATTTGCGTAGCTTATAGGTATAAATATCGTTTTGCACCAACAAAAAAAAAGATCCAATTGGAAAGTACTTAGAAGGAATATGCAGGAATAAAACTTTTTTCGAGAAAAAAGGTACAGGGTATTACACTGTCGGGCACCGCCTCGACTGTATTACATTTTTTTTTGTTTCGAAAAGTGGTTTTTTCGAAATATCTTTAAGTCCATTCCATGAAAAAATTTTTGGACTTCATTTTCGGATTGTGCGTGCCATTTTACTACGCAAACGAGTAAAACATGTTGAGGATACATTTTGCTTTAAACTTATGAGCATAGAGTTTCTGAACATCCAACAAATTCTAGTTCTAAAAGGTAATATCTTACGAGTCCGTTTTTTTCGACTTTTTTAGATACGAAATTTTCTTCGGCATATTGCCGAAAATAAATATTTTTAAAAAGTTTTATAACTAAGCCAACATCCTAGTGGCTAGCTTTACGCAAAATTACTATTGTAATTGAGAATATTTTTTTAACAGTTAGTTTATTACTATTATGTAAATCTAAAAATACAAATTATTAGTCTAACCACACTTTGGTGAAAAATAATTTTTCTTACCAATTTTGACACCAATGTTCACCAAATTTTTTTAAGCTTGACTTTAAAAATCAATTGTAGAATAATTATTCAATTTTTTTTAACAACTTAAATAGATTATTTATCAAACTCTGTGCTAGCTTTAAGTAAAACACATATATTATAAAAATAAAGCAAATTGTTGACTAAACTTAAATAGATCATTGATTAAAATAATGCAATAAAATTGAAAAATTTTATTTACTCTATTTCAATCAAAAAGATGGCATCTGTTAAGTCGAGCGCGGAAGACTTTGAGATACGCTCTACCATTTAATTAGTACATAGTACACGATATCATCAGCAACATGCAAAAAACAATCGAATTTTGCTTAAAAAAAATTAGCCACCTAATTATGATATAGTCAACCGATTTTGATACAATTTTGCACAGTGCTTGGAAACTCTATAAAACTTCAGATTTCATCTTGGTCACGATATATTCATGTACAAACGTATTCGTCAAAAACTTTTGTTTTCATTTCGAGGTTCGTTAAAAATATATAATAAACCGCCAATATCACAGGAATAAAAAAACTTGTCTCTCGTTATATATTATGGCATCTAATCTGAAAGTTTAGCACAATTAGGACCAGGCTTCTATCGTTAACGTGTGTGTTGGGTACTGTGTATTTTCAATGTATGTAATAGATAACAATCAGATAATTAAATGATTGCCAGCATTATGGCAGGAAAGATTGTGGTTCAGTTAGACGTATTGCCCATGTACAAAAATATTATTTATTGCGGCTTTTAAAAACTATACCATACATTCTGAGACAACTTAAGATTGTTAAGCTGCGAGTTTTTCTATGTTTTCCTAAGCTGACGCATAAATTCGAATGCATTGTGAAATTTCTGAGCCTAATCAAATTAGCTACTGCACACAGATACTCGATACCCACATATGGCATACTCATACACAAACACACGTGTACATCCAGATAGCAGATACATACATAGGTATGTATATGCCGCATTTATATGACGTCGAGTTTATGGTAATTTATGCATTATGCATAAATTCAATTTTGAAATCAAACGGCAAAGCTTCAATATGGAAGACAGACGCGAATCGGCAAATGCAGGCTCCAAATGCACGTGTGTGTCTGTAAAGGAACGATGTAGGGAACGAGGGTGCAAGGGTTGCAAGAGTTACAATTGCTTGCTCTCTGTCGCTCTCTTTATGTCTCTGTCACGCTCTCTCTTGGTCTGCCATCTCTCTTGCGCGTAAATGCCGCGAGTTCAATAGCATTTTTAGCATTAAAAAATAAATAAAAGCCAAAGCCGACACTTGCAGCAAAATTTTCAACGCCGGCAAAGCAACCAAAAGCGCTGAAAAATGCAGCCAGAGAGAGCGAGAGCGAGAGAGTGAGAGCAAGTTTGTAATGTTTTCTCTCCGCATAATGCGTAAAAGAGAACTTTGGCACCTTAGCAGTTACAGTAACTGTAACATTAACAGGTCTTCAACCAACAGCAAAGCTTTGCCGACAACCTTCTGACCCATTAAGCCGTTTGTTTCCTTTGAGCGAACAATAATGATATAAAAATAGTTTTTAATTGAGAATCGAAAATTATAAAAGGAAAAAAGAGAGTTTAACGTGTGGGCTGGTTAATGTTGGTACATCAAATCGCCATCCACAATTTGTCGATTTTTTAGATGAAACCTGAGCTGAAAACGATTATTTATTTGTTCGCGACAAGTTTTGACTTTTAATGTGAAAGCCGAACCATAAAAAGTCTTGAGCTATTTCGCAACAACAAGTGGGCCCCTTGCAGTCCCATTACTACTATAACTATACTAAATACTTAATATACGAGGAGAGGTAAGTGGGTGAACACTGAAAAGTTCGCGTGAGCCGCACTGGTGGCGAAATCTTCGAAAAGTATAAATGTTTTTTTTTGTTTGAGCCCATTTGAGTCAAACTCAAAGTGTTACGAATTTAATTTAAGTTTTTTAAATATATATTTACTTTTTTTTGTGCATAAAATTTTGTTTTCTGCGGTAAGCTTTATGTATAGCAAGTATTGTATAAGAATTCATCAATATTTATTCCGAGGGAAGATAAGGAGATATGTTTCGAATTAAAATTGAAACAAACACCTGGAAGGACTGCGAAGTCGCTCTCTCTTTACTCGAAATTTTTCTCCATTTTCGATCGCAACGACTACAGAAATTTAGTCCTACTTCTTTTTCATCCTACCCTGTATTTCTAGAGCGAAAATAAGTTATGGTGAGAGCGATCGGCGCAGCAGCTGATGCGCTTGCGCAAATGTTAACCATTTCAGGCCCACTATTGACAATAGACAAGATTGGATTCAAACCCAAAAAACTCATTTATATCGGATTGTTTTGCATTGGTTATCGTTTTTGTTTTTAATTTTTTACATTTAGTTTTGCTGCTTTTTTCGTTAAAAGTTCTTGTAAATTGACCTTAAATATATTTACATTATCAGTAAGTTTTCTCCTTCCAGTTTGATGAGAGCTGTTTCGAATCACCTTGGCTCCAACTAAAATCTTCGACCACTTTTCCTGTGGGTAGGGGCACAGCTTGCCTCTAACCACAATTAGCTGGCCCACGGGCAAATAAAATTCCCCCAACTGGTCAGTGGCAAACTACCCACTGTTAATTATATTATATTGTATATATTATAAAATTTTGTCTTAGTTTCTTTTTGTATTATCTTTATTTTAAATCAATCAACTGGATATATTGTATGTTAATCTTCAAATAAATAAAATAAACATTATAAATAAACAAAATATTTACACAAAAAGTTGCTTAATTGCTTTAAAAAAAATAAATTAAGGAATAAAAACAAAATGTACGAACAAACGTTTTTTAGTTTTGTGCCAGACTTTTTCTAAAGTCAGTGTTGCATTGGGCCAGAGTAGTACAAAAAATTTGAAACTTTTGTTATGTATGCGGCCCTTTGGGAATTTATTTTCAAATGTATTTAGGATAATCCCACAGACAAAAGTTATTAAAGAAATTAAGGGAAATTTAAAACAGTTTACAACTCTGAAAATTCCATTTGGGGGACAATTTAAGATGTTATTGCTTTAGAAAAATATATTAAAGATGAATTAATGAAGTGTGGTGAATGTCCTTGCAGTTATCGCGGACGTTGAGATATAAATCATTTTTTATACCCTGTACCATATTGTACAAAGGGTATAGTAAGTTTGTACAAGCCGAAAATGTATGTAACACCAAGAAAGAAACGTCGGAGACCCCTCAAAGTTACCTAAAGTATGATCAGGGTGACTAGAGAAGTCGATATACCTATGTCCGTCTGTCTGTCTGTCTGTCTGTCTGTATGTCTGTCTGTCTGTCTGTCTGTCTGTATAAACGCCTAGATCTCAGAGATAGTAAGAGCTAGAGCAACCAAAGTTTCAGATTATATCCCTTATTATTCCATAGAAGACAAGTTTATTTTATTTTTTCGATATCGGGGTTACAAATATCAAAAGTTTTAGATGGATAATTCGTTTGTTTATGAAGTTATATATTAAATATATTGAGAATGTGGTGGCCCAACACAATCTCAAATAACGAGCTGCACACGAGATGCGAAATACGACCAGTCGCAATTCAAATCAAAAACCGCAAGTGGAAATAGATTGGCCACATCATACGCAAGAGCCAATTCGAAATTTGCCGACAAGCATTAGAATGGAATCCGCAAGGCAGCAGAAAGCGCGTTAGCCCAAAAATCACATGGAAACGCAGCCTACGAAAAGAAATCGAACAATCTGGCAAATCTTAGAACGAGATCAAATCACTAGCAAACAAGAGAACGAAATGGAAATGTTTTGTAGAGGCCCTATGCTCCACTGGGAGTTAAAGGAAATAATCATAATCATCAAGCACTGTACCAAATTTGATCAAAATCGGTTGATTGTATCATATAGTCTGTAACGTGCGGCTGCCTAAAATAGCTTTTGCATCGGGATAGGGATCGGAAGTCTCGTGCACTATGTATCGCTCTATGCGTAGCTCGTCGGATCGGGGAGGTTCTTTTCCTTACGCAATTCCGTGGCACCTAACAGAATAATTAAGGTGCGCGATAATCAGAAACTAAAAATGACAAAATAAAATCAATGAAACCAGTAAGTGCCGATTCGGTTTGATTGCTAAATGAAGATTGCTGTACTCCGACTTATCAATGTGCTTTAAGATGGTATATATCCCCATATCTGTACCCACCCAACCTTGGCAATTGGCGGAGCGATGTTAGCAATTGCCCCTAAACAAATCAGCTAAAGGCTGTTATTCTCGATAAGCCTGAGTCATGACGATTTTAAATCTGTTTATTTAAAGGAACATAATAATAATAATAATAAGCGATGTAAGATTCAAAATTAAATTAAGAAAGTGAATTCAAAATTCATGGCTTTCTTCTGTTCCATATTTTCACGATTAAAAGTATGATTTCAAAATAATGTATTTTAAAAGAAAGAAAACCTTAAATTTACAAATTCAAAATTGTTAAATTCAATATGCTTCAGTTACATTATAATTATTTTTTTCAAATAAAACATTGATTAAATGAAATAAAATGGTTTAACTCACGATTCATCCTTGCACGTTCGTTGGGCCCAATGAAGTTGCTGGATGCGAATCTGTTTTAAATTTTGTAATAGAACTTAAAAATAAATGTAGCTAATTTATTTAGCGTTTTGCTCATTGCATATTGGATTTTCTTGTTTTTTTTTCTTCAATTTTTTTCTCCAATTTTTTTTTCTCATACTAACTAAATATAATACTATTTAATCAAAGCAAACAATTATTATTCAAAGTAAATTATGTTGAAATTGAAGTGTATGTGTGTATAAGTAGTTGTAATAATATGTATATGTTAGCAGTTATATCCCTGCGGGAAAAAAATTCAGTTCCGAACTGGTTCCCAACCATCCCGACGGTGAAACTGTGTGTCCCAAACATAGTATGGTTGCTTACTAGCTAACTAGTATGTTTAACATGGGCTTGTCATAGGAAGCAACCAGAATTTTTGGGTATGAGGTTCAACTGGCAGCAAACTGGTTCGCCTGCATATGGGACAAAACTAGTTGCTTCCGTACTAGTATAATTATTCGTTTGGGTATATTTAACCCAAATATTTAACTAGTTAATATTGTTAAAAATAATACTATTTTATTTTAACAACAAACATTTTATTCACTTTAAGTAACTTATTATCAAACATTTACAATAGTTTAATTATAGGCTTAGATTGAAAATTTACAGATTTTTTAATTATATACATGTGCTTAACTTAAATGTTCATTATAAAGTAATTTTAGGTAAGTACGTTTTTATTTATTTTTCTAAAAAAAAATAACACAACTAATTTCTTGTATTTATGAAACTGAAAAAAAGACAAGTTATGAGTTATATGCAGAGCTGGGCAAAAAGAGAGCGGTCTGCCGTAAATGCCCGAACAAAAAGTGCCCGTTCTATGGTTATATTTACTTATAGAACTGAAAAAAAATAAAAACCATTATTTGTAATACATATTAAGCTGAAAATAAAAAAACAACTTACTTGGTGTACAAGTTAACCGATCCAGCCAGCTCAGCCAGCCTCGATTAAAATAATTAAGTGTTCTAAACAAAATAAGTTGTACAGCCCAGCAACGCCTTAGGCGGGCGATAGGGCTACATTTAGTATTAGGGTAATTTGTAACTAGTATTTTTAAGGATATTTTCTAATAAAGAAGGTTTGGGCACACCAATGAAGGGCACGTGATGAACCGGCCTTCTTAACCTGGCATTGAAATTGACTAGACGTATTAATTTACATACATACATACCTATAAAACTGAAAAAAAAAAACAAGTTATTTGTTTTATATATAAGCTTAAATTAAATAGTAATAGGCAACTTGCTAATATTAAATTACTCTTACAAAATATTGTTTTAAATATACTAAATAACAAAATATTTATCTCTTACCAAATTCGCGCTTGCTTATACATATGTACATGCCAATGCAAAACATGAAATAGCTATTTTGTGCAGCATCATTTTTCGTTGTTATACACAAAACTCATCTCTTTTCACAAAAAAAAAAAAAACAGAATAACTCTCTGAGAGAGCGTGAGCATTGAGCGGTACAAATTTGACAGAGTGAGCGCTCTCCTTTACCTTTTAATCGTATACCACGACTGTTATTTTTTAACCATTCAATAACTAGTTACGTTCAGAGTAGTTGAGGCCACTTATATGACACCGAATTCCTGCAGGGATAGTCCGGGTGTGTTTATGTAAATATGTGCAGTCTGTTATATACAATTTTTGTGTATCCCTTTTTGAGTTGCTGTAGCGGTTTTAAAATCTGGCAATGCCACACAATTAGCTGAGAGCGGGAGAGCAGATCGACTGAGCGCGGCAACGAAGGCAATTTGGCTTCTGTTCTCCCGCTTATGTTTGTAGCTGTGACGTGTTCTTGCATGTGTGTGTGGATGTGTGTACGTTTTTGGTGGCGACTCCGTTGTTGTTAAATAAAGAAGGTGACGCTTCTTTGGCCTTGAGACACCGTGGACAAATACAACAACCAACGGAGCACAGAACAGCAACAATACGGGCGCAGTCGGTGGTACCACTTGCGCAGCGAGGAGGCGTGACTCTTTAATTCCTTGTTTAGCTTGGCTTATGCTTATAAACAATAAAAGTACACGAAAACAAACACTATACAGTCAGGAAAATAAACTGTATAAATATTTTAAATAAAGTTTCAACACTCAAACGCAGTAGATCAGAAAATTTAGCGCGAACACGTCTGCACACCACAAGCTGACTTTTCAATGGTCTTGTAACAGCGCGTCGCTATCCTGAGAGAAAGAGAGCACGCTATTTACAGTGCCGAAAGTAAAGCGAGACATCAATCGGGTACAAGGCTAGAAACAGTGATAGTTTCAGAGCAAATTAACCCTATAAAATAAGTTTTTCTGCTGACCACTACAAGTCCTAATAGGAACGATCGATCAAAAAACGTGCTTAGTGCAAAATTCGTTTTGTTGCGTGTGTTTATGAGATATCGTAACCGAATTTGGCAAATAAATATCTTTTGGAGTTCTGAAGCAATATACCGTATTCGATTGCAATGTGGTGGTACAGGTACGCCATCTTTTAAATTACGAAAAACGACTTTAAAAGAAGTAAGAAAAATTTTGCTTGGAAAAGCTTAACGAAGATTCTGTAACCAAAAAATCTAAAAATACTTTTGTATTTACTAGAAAAAGTAGGCTTAGGATCCTAAGATATGAGAGTTGGGAGACTTCGCATAATTTGGTTGATTGCCGCTGAAAGAACAACAAAATAGTGCAACTAATTTTTGCTAAAAATTTGCATATTGTTACAGAACCAACTCCCTAACTGATAAGCCTGATCATGTTAAGTAGGTGACGTTGCGGTAAATAAGAAGATTAAAGAAGTATGAACAGAAATGAAAAATATCAATAAGTTAATTGAAAAGTAATTGTCATAATGAACACATGCAAAGCATGTTAGTTTTGTTAAATACAAATTATGAATAAATGTTTTTAAATAAAACATAGCCTTTTTACTCAGAGTATAACTATATGGAAATTATTGCATTGTGGCGCCATCTTACGTTAAAATAAAAAGACAACACTGTTTTGTTTTATCAAAAATTTTTAATCGGAATATTCGTGACTATTTTTATACCCTGTACCTATAGGTACAAAGGGTATACTAGATTTGTGCAATGTATGTAACGGCAAGAAGGAGGCGTGGCAGACCCCAAGTCCTTAATACCAAAATGCTTATCATAACCTCGGGTAGCGATTGAGCCATGTCCGTCCGTCTGTCCATCCGTCTGTCTGTATGAACACCTAGATCTCGGAGACTATAAGAGCTAGAGATACGAAACTTTACCAGCTGATGCGCATATTTCCTGAGAAGATCAAGTTTGTTGAATCATGTCCTTATCTTTCCCCGTTTCCCCGTAGCAGAGTTTCGCGGTTTTTAGCTACACTGTTTGATATTTCAATCTGAAACTTGACAGAGCGATGCGTTGTGATTACATGCATCTGTGTGTTGAAAATAAACAAAATCGGACAATTACAATAAAAGTTATAGTCTAAAATGTAAAAATTTCACCTCCCCTTGGCCACAAACTGCGTCAATATTTGACTCTACGCAATAATAGTAAAAAACGACCTAGAACCACCAATTTTGGTAAGCTGATTCATGTGCCTCTAATAAACAAATCCACATCCTAATTTTATCAATGCGGCCCCCCACCCCCCGCAATCGATTTACCGTGTTTTCTCCCACACCCCTCAACATATACCCTTGAAACTTACCCCATGTACTTTAAATAACTTCTTTAACGTAAATTTCGATTTTCATCAAAATCGGTTAAAATTTGCGGAAACTTTTTTCGAGAAAAAAGGTACAGGGTATTACACTGTCGGGCACCGCCTCGACTGTATTACATTTTTGACATTGTGTTTCAGGGTAAGTGGCAAAACAAAGTTAGTTATTAATGCGTTAGCTGCTGGACCGAACAAAGGTTGTGGGGAATTATACTTTTATTCTTGGAGTAAGCATTCACATATCTGAACAAGTATGTCTTTCTTTTATTATTGATTTAATCTTAGAATGCGCATAAAAATATAACAAAGGAAAACAATTATTTTTATTTGATGGCGCGGTTAAGCCGCGGCGTTATATTCACGTACCGAGAGCTCTATATTGATTCCGTCTCGAAACGCATTAGATAGCATATAAATGTCAAGCTCGGAAAGTCTCATATAATGGTTACTACGGGACATGAACTCATGAGCATCCTGTGATTGACTGAGGCTGCGTGTTTGCATAATGGCACTGCGCGTTACATCCAAGCGTCGATTAAATAATGTCAGCATGATATGCAGAGGTTGAGGAAGGTTCATTGAGACTACCCACAAAGCCACGACAGTTTCGTCATTTGCTTCGTTTTCAGGCCTTTCACCGATGGCGCTCAGAGTGGTGCGACACACCATTAACATCATAGGTAAGTATCCTATATAGTGTCTATAGACCAGTGGCAGATCGGCATTGTAGACCGGCATAAAACGTTTGATGGGTAAAGTGTCGGTACATCCCATAGTACCGCCATATACCATTAATGACACGCATACATTATTACCCAAGGCAAAGGTGAGTGGCCTTAATTCAATTAGAATGATAGCAGTCTTGTAGATCGCACTTGGTTCATTTCGTTCCATCCCATTAACATGTTCCCTTAGAAAGTGAGTAAGCAGCTGTTCATTGAGCACTGGCATACATTTGTTGGTTTTGCTAAGAGGGCATTTGTATTTCGTAGTATAAATCATTTTATCAGAATGCGCTTGATTAGGCTGCGAGGTGAGGCAGCCATTTTCGAGAAGACGATTCTTATAGTGAGAATCAAAGGATTCTTGGAACAACCGCATCTGCCGTAAGCGCAGCGCTGTCTCCTCAGCTCTTTGCTTACGAGTCAACTGAGAAAAAACCTGGTGAAAATATTCGGTTCGTTTAATTGCCAACCGACGCTCTGAAGTTGGCAAAATAGAATCCCCGGCACGCCCAGCATGAACTTTATCTATAGTTTTGAGCTGGAGTACATCTAAATCCCTATGGCAACACTTGCAGTCTGATTCCTGGTTCCAGACCTCGCAAAGAGTATTAACGGAAGAATGTCGTAGGAGTTCAGGTTTACATTTATCTGCGTTGCTATCGCTATAGTTAATAAGAATACGAGGACTGCATAGTACAGCTGACCGATGCATACTGGGATTTTTATCTGGTAACTGCTCTTGATCTGTTGAAAAGGCACCCTGTGCGGAGTTTTCTAAACAGAACTTGTTGGGCAGAGATTGACTGCTGTCTTGGTAGATATTGTGGTCAGCAATATCATCATCAACCTGCAGCATTTTCTTCGAGCTGCTTTCTGAGAGCGAGTTTTTATGCAATTGTTCGGGCGATAGTTTGGTTTCCAGTTTAAAGTTTTCTTCAACCCCTAGCTTTTCATCTGTTGGTGGATTTAAATGAAAATCGTATGTAAATAAGCTGAATTGAAAGAACTGACCTGAATCCATTTGGGGCTGTCTGCAAAGAGACTCGTTTTCATTTAGTTCGTTATTCGGTTCTGCTTGTTCTTCGTAATTACATAGCTCATTATTGGCTGGGAGCCCTTGCATGGTAAATGTTTGACCCCTTGGCTTTACGCTTGTAACCTTGGGATCATTATCGCTGTTACCGCAGTCAGAACTTTCAGAAAAGTGTGTACCTTCACCAACAAAATTTCTATGCTTGTTATCTGGGGATGATTTCAAGCAACTAAATTGTTTATTATCACGAATGCTATCACGATAACCTTCAAGATTACCACTTTTTTTACTAGTAAAGGGATATAGTTTTTCCTTGTGACATAAACCAGAGCAAGTGAGTTGGTCATCAATGCAACTTGAATGCATATAATCAGTTTCGGGGGAAGCCAAAGACATATTTTTATGTAAATATGTTTTGGAAGCATTTTTACAACAACAACTCGGCGGATCATTAAGCCGTTGATGTCTCTTAAGAAGTAATGATGAAAAAGACGATATATCCGAAACTGTTGGGTTCATGGTTTCACTTTGTAGCGAGTTGCAGCATGAACAGCTGAGGCGGCTTTCTATTTGCTTGGAAGAAACAGCTGCCAAGCATTCATCAGATTTGTAATTCTGTGCTCGTAGATTTTCAAAGTCTTGGGCATCTGGAACTGTTTCTAAAGCTTGTTCTTGTTTCTTGGGCTCAATTATATTCTGATCCGCACAGTCATAACAAGAGCCACTTTCTTCGAATTTAATTTCTGCTTCGTGTTTCTGAGACTCAAGCTTCGGATCGCAATTGCCACCACAAGTATGTCGGTAAGACAGATTTTCCGGTAAGACACTATTCTGAAAGTCTAAACTTATACGACAGCTCGGAGGATCATCGAGTGAGCGAGTATTTGTGAACCAACACATAGATTCGTTTTCCGTTGACCCTCTATGTGGACCACCCATACTTATACGACAACTTGGCGGATCATCATCCGATGATTCTTTGTCCTTAAGGTCTAAAGGTGGAATGGAAATTGAATCCTCAAAATCAAAAGCTTTTTTTTGTAGAGAGATGATACACGAGCGACTTCGGCGTTTTTTCATTAGCTTGCCGCCTTCGGCTGCCAAGTAATCATCATATTTGTGGTTCCGTGTACGTAGATCTTTATAGTCGCGAGCAACATTATTGAAGGAGCCAAAACTTATACGACAGCTTGGCGGATCATCATTGCTACTATCATCCGACAATGGTTCATCATTTTTAAGGTCTAAAGGAGGAATGGACATTGTCTCCTCAAAATCACAAGAAGCAGCTGCCAAATAGTCACGACAGCTTGGCGGATCATCATTGCTACTATCATCCGACAATGGTTCATCATTTTTAAGGTCTAAAGGAGGAATGGACATTACCTCCTCAAAATCACAAGAAGCAGCAGCCAAATAGTCATCAGATGTGCTGTTCTGTGTACGGAGATCCTCTGCCTTGGGACTTTTGTTATCGAATCTCTGTTCGTAATGTAACGATGCACAGCATATTTTCTGCTCCCGGCCATCGAAAACTGATGTGGAGCTGCTATTTGATAGAAAGTGTTCTGGCTGTGATGCAAGTTGTTGCTTCTTTTTTTGTTTATAACCAAAAGAGGAGGAATCGTTTATATTCTCGGCCATGCAGTCACAATAGCAGTAACAGTCTTCGGGATCCTTTTGACCCTCCTCATTATCGGGGCTTATATAGGGACGTGGTTCTACCGTACACTGTGGATGCTGCTCTTTTTGAAAAGCGTTGTTTTCATTTTGATTGTGAATCACAAAATAACAGGACCTACATGTTTGGGACTCCATTGGTACCTGCTCATAATTGAAATTGATGGCTTCACCAACCTCTAACTTGTATTTCTGCGATTCACGATCCTTATCCTTTCCACTTATGCGCGAAGACACATTTTCCGGTAAAAGTCCGTTCGTAGGTTCCATGTGTTTGCGGCAACTCGGGGGATCATCATAGCTATTATTGGATTGCAAACTCTTGGTGACACCAGCAGGCAAGCATTCATGCTCCTTGAGGTCCAAAGGTGGAATGGACATTTTCTCCTCATAATCAAAAGAAGCTACTTTAATGCTTCGACTTGGGGGGCAGCTGTGGTTTGGCTGCCAATATTCTGCATTTATATTCTGAGCAACGCTGTCATTAGCTTTGTATTGCTGACATTCAGAACTCAAATCACAATTGCCACCACTGGTATGTCGCCAAGACACATTTGCGGGTAAAACATTATTAAAGGAGCCTAAACCTATACGGCAGCTTGGCGGATCATCATTGCTACTATCATCCGACAATGGTTCATCATTTTTAAGGTTTAAAGGAGGAATGGACATTATCTCCTCAAAATCACAAGAAGCAGCTGCCAAATAATCATCAGATGTGCTGTTCTGTGTACGTAGACCTGACTTGTTTTTGCTATAACTCTGTTGGGGATTCATTGATGGCAAATGTTCCGGCTGTAATACTTTTTGTTGCCTCTCTTCTTGATGATAACCTAAAGCGTTGGAATCGTCGGCTTTCTTATCCAAGCAGTCATAACACGTGCTGCATCCTGTGGAATCTGTGTGATCCTCCTCATTATCGGTATTAATATTGAGAAGTGAGTCTTCCATAATCTGTGCACTCTGCATATGCTGCAGAGTATTGTGTTCATTTTTGTTCTGAGTCTTGGAGTCACCATAAAAGCATGGGAACTTCATTGTCTTCATTTCATCCAGCTTTTCTAGAACTGGAGTTCCATTGCTATTGCTTGTACATAGTAAATGTGCAGACGACTTCTTAATAGACACCTCCGGATTTATCACATGCGTCGATGCAGCTCCTCCGCTATTCTGGCTTAGGGATACATCGGTAATTTTATTACCACCAAACCTATGCAATTGGTAACTCTGGCTGTAGCCAAGTGCAACGCTTGACTTTGGTTTTTTATTGATTTTGTGCATCCCTTTCATGTGTTCCACATAATGTAGATAATCGTCGGAATTTCCCGGCTGCCGTTCCTGTGGCTCGGTGACACAAGCTGCAGTTGAACGGAGACAAGAAGAGATTGATAAGAGAGGTTGCATTGTATTCTTGGATTACTCACATGTCGATGTAACGTTTAAAGGACTGGGTACGTTTTCCGACTTTGCTTTCGCTAAATACTTTGGATTTGCTACTATTCACTTTTATTCTAAAAAAAATTTCCCAAAAATATAATAAATAAATGCAGCGTTTGCTACGGCTTGAAAATAAAATGAAATATATTTATTTACATACTGTGTCACTGGTTCAACTGATTCGTAGCTCCCTGTGACCTTTGACGCAATTCAATTGCCAAGATAAATGTGCGTCTGATTTGGGGTACTCCCACCAAGAATTGTTGCTTATCAGTCTGTTAAGCAAAGTCAGCTAAGACATCTATGTTTATACTTGGTGACGCTGCCAGTTGTTGCTGCACAGGTGTTGGACACCTGCGATAAGAAAGCTAAGCACAATACAATAAAATAATTCTTAGTCAAACAATTTTGAACACCTGTTTAATTGACCAGATAAGCGCTACCAATGTTTACAATGTTAAATATTTTAACCCACAGTTGGTTTATTTTTGAATTCAAAATAAAATGGAAATATATTTATCTATGCTTGCTTATCATATATAATTTAATTTGACTAGTTAACAAAAACAAACTATGTTTTAGCTAGTTTTTGAAATTATTAAAATATCGTTTTGACTTCAAATCAAAATCAAAGTATTATAACAACTAACAATGGCGAACCTTGAACTGATTTTTCTCATCTTTGAAATGTTTTTTATTCGACAAGAGAATGCTCGAGGTAGACTAAACTTGACATTTGGACTCATATGTCCAGTCAGATCAAGTCTATATTCAGCTATAGTTGAAATTGCAGAATATCTAAAACATGGCCGCGCACGACTTTATGGGGCCCAACTCGTTTCCTTCTATTATTTTATTTATTTATTCCGAAAAAGAATCATCTTTAAAGTAGAATTATTTATATTATTATATTACATTATATTTATTTTTTTAAAGTGAAGAAGTACATTTTGACTTACTTTTTGGACTTTTTTGTTGGTAGTCAAGCCGATTTGCGAAATAATGTACGCAGTCTGCAGTGGGTTAAACCAGTTTAACCCATAGCAAGCAGAACTTTTGGAAACTAGCTATGTTTTGATACCTAAGAAAGATGTTAACTATAGACTGACTTTAAAAGATTTTTGACAATCGGGGCTCAGTATGGATAAATGTGGCTTCATCTTAACGATAATTGGCAGGTAATGTCATTCTGTGAAAAGCTAGAAAGCAAACGCTTATCATCGATTGCCAGCTAATGCGTGCAGATAAGCCCCTGCTCAGCTTTGTCATGGCAGCAGCAGCAGAACAGCCGGCAGTAGCAGTGACTTCTCCAAATCGAATTGGAAATCTTATCGCTGTGCAGTAAACAGTACTTGAGGTTGATAGCCAAATATTACCGCCAGCTGCAACCAGTTAGTAGCACGCTGACTGTATCAACGTGTGGACAAGCGTATTCCTGCTTCGCATTTTCGGATTCTATTAACACGGCTGAACATAAATGCCATGCTGGTAAAATACTGTTTATTGTTAATCTTTGCCAGCGTTGTGCTGGCGCAGGAGGAGCTGCCTTGTATTTGGTATGGCCAAAGCCATCTGATTGGCGCGCATTGGCAGAACAAAGCCGATGATAAGCCGGCGCGCGCCTTAAACAATGCAGAAGCTGAGGCTATATTTAAGAAACGCTGTCCCACCTTCTATGAGGAGTACAAGGGTGTGTCAGGCAATGAAGAGCTTACACTATGCTGCGATGCAGATCAGATTGGTAGTATGGAAGCAGGGCTCACCCAAGCCGATGGCGTGTTTTCGCGCTGTCCCACATGTGTCGTCAACATGGCGCTAAGTGTCTGCGCCATGACCTGCGCCAAGAATCACTCGCTCTTTCTAAAAGCCTACAATGAGCCATACAACGGTGATCACGATTTTGTGGAGCATATTGACTTTAGACTGGATGCAGTGGCAGCTGAGCGTGTGTACAATAGCTGTGCGGGCATAGAGCATCCACAGACGGGCAGGCCTGCCATGGATCTGGGCTGCGGAGCCTACAATGCCAAGACCTGCGATTTTCGCAAATGGTATAGATTTATGGGCGATTCCGAAAATAGTGATTATGTGCCCTTTACTATCAACTACACTTTCTATGGTGATGATGATGAGCAGCAAGAACAACCGGATGAGCATTTTTTGACCTTCGAACCATTGAATTGTGGCCAGCGATATGAGGGCAACTATGCCTGTGCCTGCATTGATTGCGATGAATCCTGCCCGCTGAGCACTCCGCCCGTAGGCTTCACAGATCCCTGGCAGATTGCGGGTCTCTATGGCGTCACCTTTGTAGTGGGAATAGTCGTGGGGGCGTTGCTTATAGTGCTCATATTCTTGGGCGCCAGAAGCAATGCAAACACATACAATGTTTGCATGCCTACATTATATAGCGATTGTCTGCACCGTGGCTGTCGTTCCTGGGGCAGATTTTGTGCCAAGCACCCAGTTTTAATCTTGGCCTTGTGCTCCTGGATCATTGGTGGCTTGTGCTATGGAACTCGATATATGAAGGTGACCACAGATCCTGTCGAACTATGGGCGGGTGAAAAAAGCCAAACCCGTATTGAGAAGAACTATTTTGATGAGCACTTTGGACCCTTCTATCGCACCAATCAAATCTTTATCAAACCTATCAACCAGAGCTATGTGAGTGTAAAAAAGCCAAATGTAAAATATCTAAGACTTATATCCATTTTGTAGTTTACCCACGAGGCACCTAGCGGATTACTGAACTTCGGGCCAGCATATGAGTTCAATTTTTTACAGGAAGTCTTCGAGCTGCAGCATTCCATTATGGAGCTGGGCATGGAGGATAACGCCGGACTAGACAAAATCTGTTATGCGCCTGTGCTTTATCCAGGCGCCGTTGCTGAAGTTAAGGACTGCGTTATACAAAGCATCTACGGCTACTTTCAGCATGATATGACAATCTTCAATAGGAGTTATGTGGACAGCAATGGCTATACCATCAACTATCTCAATCAGCTGGAGGATTGTCTGCGGTAAGTAATTGTATTTGACAAATTTTATTGAAAATTTTAAGATATTTTGTTTTTCTGTCCTCGTTTATCACAGCGTGCCCATGATGGAGGATTGTTTTGGTACTTATGGTGGTCCTATTGAACCTGGAATTGCTGTGGGTGGCATGCCCAAGGTTGCTCCTGGCGAGGATCCTGATTATTTGCTAGCCACTGGATTGGTGTTAACATTTCTAGGAAAAAATCAAAATGAAAAGTCCAAGCTGGAGCCTAATCTGGCTTGGGAACAACTTTTTGTGGACTTTTTGAAGAACTACAAGACAGAACGTTTAGACATTGCCTTCTCAGCGGAGCGTTCCATACAAGATGCCATTGTGGATCTATCTGAGGGCGAGGTTGGCACAGTAGTCATCAGCTATGTGGTAATGTTCATTTATGTGGCCATTGCCCTGGGTCGCTTACGTAGCTGTGCGGGCTTCCTGCGTGAATCCCGCATAATGTTGGCCATTGGCGGCATTGTCATTGTCTTGGCCTCGGTTCTGTGCAGTCTGGGCTTCTGGGGCTATGTAGGCTTGACCACCACTATGTTAGCCATAGAGGTCATTCCTTTTCTGGTACTGGCCGTAGGCGTGGACAACATCTTTATAATGGTGCACACTTACCAACGTCTGGATCATAGTCGGTATGAAAATACATATGATGCAATTGGTGAGGCCATTGGTCAAGTGGGTCCTTCCATAATACAATCAGCTGGCTCGGAGTTTGCTTGCTTTGCCATTGGCGCCATTTCGGATATGCCAGCTGTCAAAACCTTTGCCATGTATGCGGCTACTGCCATTTTGCTCGACTTCCTGCTTCAAATCACAGCTTTTGTAGCGCTCATGGCCATTGATGAGCGACGCTATTGGGATGGACGCTTGGATATGTTATGTTGTGTACGCACGCGTAAGCGACCAGAGCCTGCCCAGGATGTGGGATTGCTGGAAAAATTGTTTAAAAACTTTTATGCACCATTTCTGCTATCCAAGTGAGTTGAACCCCAGTCTAAAACGATTTGGTCAAATTTTTATTAGAGGAAACAACTTTCAGACCCGTCAAGGTTATTGTTCTGCTTATATTTACTGTCATCACGTGCCTCTCATTGATGGTGGCTCCTTCCATAGAACCCGGTCTGGATCAGGAAATGTCCATGCCTAAAGACTCACATGTGGTTAAGTACTTTCGCTATATGGATGACTTGTTAGCTATGGGAGCACCTGTCTACTGGGTAATCAAGCCTGGTCTTGACTATGCGCAACCCGAGCAGCAGAATCTGATCTGTGGCGGCGTTGAGTGCAACAATGACTCGCTATCCGTGCAGCTATATACACAATCACGCTATCCGGAGGTTACGTATCTGGCCAGAACCGCGTCCTCTTGGATTGACGACTACATTGATTGGCTGAGTATAAGCGATTGTTGCAAGTACAATACTAGCACGCTGGAATTTTGTCCAAGCAGTAAGTATCTCCAAATCTAATGATAAGAACAACTAATATTGGATCTTGTGTAAACATATTTATAACAAATCTAGTGAGCGGGAACTTTTTTAGTGTAAAATATGGAGAAGACTTTAAGGCTTGTTCATTTTTGTTTTGGAAGATACTATTCTGTGAGGTGTATATATTGATGGGTTGCCTAATTCGACGAAATATCAAAGAACTTAACTAAATATCAAGCACATTAGTACAACAAAAATTAAATCAAATCTTCAAAATGAAAAAATTCATATTGCCGGCATACTCTTCATTAGTAGAGTAAAAAATTAGTCATAAAAAAATGTTTATCAGTAAAGATAAGCTTCAATAATGCCAGTTATTATTATCGACCGGATTTCGCTGCAACCTTTAATCTCATATTATGCGGCTTAAGTGCCACAAATATGATTCTCGTACGTTGACATATTGGAACTTGTGTATTAATCGGAATTTTATGACCAAATTTTTTTCCTTTTAGACTCCAAGAGCAATGATTGCCTGCCCTGTGAGCGGGAGTTCACCGAGGATGGGCTGCGCCCCAGTGCCGAAACCTTTACCAAATACGTGCCCTTCTTTCTATCGGATCTGCCTGATGCAGAGTGTGCCAAAGCAGGTCGAGCTTCCTATGCGGATGTAAGTAGTCCAGCATATTCAACCAATTACTGGTTTAACATTATATCTCTCGCCTTGCTATCTACACAGGCCGTCATCTATACTCTAGATGACGTAGGTGATGCCACCATTTTGGACAGCTATTTCATGCAGTATTCCACCACATCGACTGTCTCCTCGCAGTTCACAGCTGCGCTGCGTGAGGCAAGACGTGTGGCAGATGAAATTAATGCAACCTTTAAAAAGAATGGCCAGAATATTGAGGTCTTCCCTTATTGCGTGTTCTTCATTTTCTACGAACAATATCTGAGCATTTGGAATGATGCGCTCTTTTCACTGGCACTCTCGTTGGTGGCCATCTTTGGAGTGACTCTGTTGTTGAACGGTTTTGATATTACCTCCTCGCTGATAGTGCTCTTCATGGTCATATGCATTCTCATCAATATGGGCGGCATGATGTGGGCCTGGAGCATAACACTCAATGCCATATCTTTAGTAAATCTCGTAGTATGTGTGGGCATCGGCGTTGAGTTTGTCTCCCATATTGTGCGCTCTTTTAAGGAGTCTCAAGGCACGGCTCAGCAGCGCGCCCTCAGTTCGCTGACAGTTACCGGCAGCAGCGTCTTGTCGGGCATAACTCTGACCAAATTCGCGGGCATTGTGGTGCTGGCCTTTTCTAATTCACAGGTCTTCCAGGTGTTTTACTTCCGCATGTATCTGGGCATAGTGTTGATTGGAGCGGCGCATGGTTTGATTTTATTGCCAGTTTTGTTAAGTATGTTGGGTCCGCTGCAAGGGCTGAGTAAATCCTCAAGTGCGGAGCCCTTAACTCCCGAGCTAGAGTAGTAACTAAATACTGTTTTCAAATCTGTGAAGCTGGATAAGGTCTGGTTTCTCGGTTGGTGCAACTAGGAATTAAATTGTGTGGTTGTGTGAGTGTTGAGTGCGCGAAAGAGTTATATACATATGTTTTTTTTTTTTTGTATTATATTTTTGTATATATATAAACACTTTTTTTTGTGCTATTTAAATTTAAATAATAAAAAGAAATTCTGTTATAGAACATAATTTGCATAAAGCGTTTTGTTTGCCTTGGCTTAGAAAAAGAAAAAAGGTTTGACCTAACACCGAGCTGTACACGTGTAGGGTAGAGCCTGATGGTTATGGTATCACCCATCTTGATGGCCTTGTCCTGGCTAGTTCCCATTCACTTTTATTGTTTATCGCTGTGGCACCTTTGCTTTTTATGGCTTTAAATTCGAAGCGAACTGCCAACTGGCGTGCTCGGCATGCTCAGCCTGCAACCGCCAAAACAATAAACAAGAAAACACTGCCTAGCCAAGTCAGTTGACCCCTCTAACCAGCCAGTCGGATGAACCCCTTTCAAGCCTGCTCCAGCTGCTGGTGCTGCTTCTTTAGCCAGAAAGTTTTTTACCATCTTTGGCGCAGATTTCGAGCTGCACCTTGTTCATTATTTTTAACTGCGCATCGCCTGCTGGCAGCGAACGCATTCTGCGGCTTATGAAAAGCAGCAGCAAAACAACATGGCGGTCACGTACTTACACACACACACACACACAAGAAACATATATATGAATACATACATAGGTATAGATATAGATACAGACAGAGATACACAGCTGGCGTCCGTCAGTGTCCGCTAAAGATGCCAAGTATCCAAGCATCTAGCCAAGCATTCAAGGAAGCAGCCAGCCAGCTAAGTATCCACGGGTATTTAACCCTCAAAATGAGTGTAGTGTTTTTAATTAAAATTAATAAAGTTTAGAGTGGTTTTTATGTACATCTTGTGCTGGGCTCTCATAATCTATGCTTCTTCTTCTTCTACCTCATCTTCTATGGACTATTTCCTTATCGTTTTTGCTCTACTGTTTTTGTCCCATCAAATCATAATCTAGTGGCCGCATTAGTTTAATGCCAATGACCTCCATTAAAATGTTTGTCATTAAGATTTATTTTCACTCTTGATGTTCTTAAATGGCTATGTGTTTTTGCAGCCCACTCTAATCCACTTACGATATTGTTGGAAAATTTGATTCTATATACATAACAGGCAGACCAACGGACACTTGAACAATTGACAAGCATATTGTAAATGTATCAATAAGAGGCAGCTAATGTATATGGAAAATCAATTAGCAATGTGTTAGATGGACATATATGAGCATAGATAAATAGATAGATGGAAATATTTCAAATATTTGAATATTGTGCAAATCAAATTAAGTGAAAATTGACTTTTAAAACTTATTTTACTCCTACTTGGAAAGCACTTAGGTGCATTATAACATTGCAACAGCTTGTAACATTGGTAAGAAGTGGTAGTGCGATTGCACTATGCCTTAAATCGTGCTATAAGATAGAATACATATTTACTGTATCATTGGATATTTGCGATTACACTAGGTAATCTACAGCTACGATATTTTCATGTTTCAAGTTGTTCATAGACTAACAAAGTTTAAGTTTAACAATTCCCTTTATTACTTTTAAGAACAGTGTATAATAAGTTTGTGCAAATGCATGTAATGGGCAGAAGGAGGCTTGGTAGATCCCATAAAGTATATGTATGTGGCTCCACGAGTTATTAAACATTAGCGGAGTCACTTTGGATTCATAATAATTTCCATTTATTCATACAGTTATTGTCTTAATTTAGTTAAATGTATATAGTAAATTATATGTCTTTTGATTGAACTTAGTGAACAATAGCAAAATAACATAACAGTTTTAAGTTTACGCGCGACTACTCAGGCATTCTCTTTTGCTCTCAGCCTAAACCTTATTTGAGTGTTATGTTCAGTAGTTGAGTCTGCTACGTGCATTCTTAGACGCAACATGTTCGTCTATATATTCTATATATTCCTGATCCGCATCAACAGCTGAGTCAAAATAGCCATGGCTGTCTGTCCTTCTGTCCGTATGAGTAAACAGATCTCAAAGACTATAAAAGCTTTGGAGCTGAGATTTTACCAAAAGATGCGGATAAAAGTCAGGCAGATCAAGTTTTTAGATTTAAGTTAGTAAGTTTGCTTTATTTTTACAATTTTTCAATTTTGCTTTAAGCTAGGCATTTAAATTTACAGAGATAAGATAATGAATCTTTTCAACTGGATAATAGTATGGAATAGTATGAATTATTATTTTAAGTGTATTATTGTTATATAGACAAAGGAAAGTGAACACAAAACCTTGGTCCAAAGAAAAAAAAAAGTTGTATAAATTTACTGAAAACTATTTAATTTTTAGATTTATTTCGATATCTCTCCCCGTTTTCTCATAGGAGAATTTCGCGGTATGCCAATGAATAGAAATTTTCAAAATCGATTGAAAATTGTAAAAGATGTGACATTAAATTGTAAGCCCTATTGAGAAGAACCAAATGCTAATGCCTAGAAGTTTAAAGAATAAATAATAACAAACCACTCGCACACTACATCAATTTTTGACGTATGTTTAGCTTTCGGGATTTGCGCCAATAAAGCTCCTAAATGCACCACAATGCCTCATGGAAAAAGCAGTCAGGTAGTACTTGTTCTCAAAGACATTGGAAAAGTAATAGGCTAAATGGGCAAAATGGGCAGAATGCAGAGCAGGAGCGTGAAAAATTGCGTGCTTAGAACGCAGCACATATGAGACATATAGTCGAGTTTAGGATTGCAGAGTAGGAACACACAATGAAGATGTTAGGCGAGAAGAGCAAGTAAGTAATACTATGCATAGAACACGGCTCAGAGAAAACTTAGATATTTCTGGTATTAGATATATTTTTGCCCTTAAAAAAAGAATGTATTTTTTTTATTTAATTCTAAATTACATTTGTAAATCCAAATATGTAGTAAGTAATTAATTATCGTATAATTCTGGGAGCCCAACTATTTTCCCAAGATAATATTTAAATCATCCCAAAGAAACTAACGACCATGATTCACGAAAAAAATTGTGTATTGCACCCTATTCCTTTCATAACACATAATTCCTATAAAAACTAGTATCAATAATATGTTTTTACTTGTTACATATATTTTTAATCTATTTTATTACCTATATATGTTATGTATGAAGATAATAAGATGCCTTATGATAGAATAGGGTATCTTAAAGTCGTCCACGCCCAATTATAAAGTACGCGATTTTTTGTTCATACATCAAAACCATCGAATGTTTGAAATAATTCAAAATATGAAACAATGCAAAATTAAAATTACAGTGTAACCCAACTTCGGTTTTGCCAATTTTCATTTGTTGCTTTTAACAAAAACACCAAAATCATAATACAAAATTTTTTAAATATATATGGGCGGAAATAAGTAAAGCGGGCCACGTTTTTGGTCGACTTCTTCGATGATTTTTACATATGTGATAGAGCTACCAGATATTAGTAACCACGTTAATTTTTATTGCAAAACTCCGATTATTTATCGAGCTATCGATAACGGAATATAGGATTTTTCATTTTTAGACTTTTCTTTTACAAGCCATATCGCTCATTTACAAGAAGAACGTCATAACTCAAAAAATGCCATGTTGCAGAAAAAAGAAAGTTTTCAATCGACCCCACCATTTCAAACAAAAATACACTCCTATTTATTCCGTAATTTATTAGTTCTCTATTATATGTTAAAAATATGTTTTTATTTGCCGAAAACTAAGGCACAACTGAGATATGACGGTTTTGTTGGTCAAAATAGTTGAAATAAATGGAATGAAAAAGGATATTTTCTCTTCTCACACGGAAAGTATGTATGATATTTACACAATGTGCAATTTTTTATAATGAATAAATCTGCATTATTAATTTTAATAATTTTAATTTTTTTAGTTATGACACTCTTCTTGTCAATGAGCGATATCTCCTAAAAGAATAAAGATATTAACGTAAATTTATTTTCCATGATAGACAATCGAAGAGGTCGACTAAAAAAGTGGCCCGCTTTGCTTATTTTCGCCCATATATATAAATATGTAGGTATGTATTTATTTTTCAAATATACCACACACAATCATCAGGGGCGGGGAGGGGTGCAAAAGAGTCACTTGGTGGGTCGTAAATGTACTGTTAGGCGCCATATAAATCATTTTTATTCCAAAAAATTTTAAGTGCTCGCACATATGAATTAATGTGCCAAAAACGCAATAAAAATTCAAATTAATTGATTTCTCCTGTTTGGAATTTTCACCGCATGATGTTTTTATGTTTTTTTTTTTGTTGTTGTTTAATTTTTGTATTAAATTTTTTTTTTTTTTTTGACAAGTTGCAATTTAAGCTCTTGCTCGCACAATTTGTTACTTATTGTCTTTATATACTATTCGTAACGCAATCAATATATGTATATAAGCTTACGAGTTTATGTACATATGTTATAATATATGTAAATATAGGTAGGTATATTTGTAGCTACATGCACATATATGTATACACTCCTATGTAAACTTGGCAAGGCATAGAATTGAGCCGGCTTGAAGTAACTGCTTTATGGTTTACGTTTTTAACGTTATTTATGGTCCAAAAATTAATGTATATGATTGTATAGTATATAAAAATAGGAAACATTAAAATAAAATTAATGCTCACATATTCATTAACCAGTTATTGGCAAGAGTGTGTAAAATGTGCTAGTTTATGTTTCTGTAAATGAGTGAGTATGAAGTATCCGCCTAGTGGACGAGGAAGCACTTAATGATGCCCACTCAATGCATACACAAATTACTCGTTAATACAATCCAATTCAAAAAAATATCACATTTTTTTTTATTTTACTCTTTTTTTCAATCTCAATAGTCGACCGTGCTCCGGAAAACGAAAACGTGCTGCCCATTTCACATTTTTTGCTGTCGATATCTTATATTTCCCCAGAGCACATCTACTGTACTGTACGTTTACATTTTCGTTACTTAAGCAACAATATTAAATAGAATCAGCCACGACTTAACCATTTTTATTACAATAATATTTCTATTATTATTATTATTATTATGTTGTTCCAAAAAGAATCCGGATTAAGTCAAGAATTTGAATATTCGAATTAGTTTTCCGTAGCACGGCCGAATATCTCGAAAACAATTTAAATTTGTTAAAAGCACCTTTATATGCCCACACTAGCGCCTTTCTTATTTGTATCCTATGTAAAGAGCTACAGATGGCAAATTTTAAAACAACTCATAAGAAGATGAAGATTTTGAGTCGATATCTTCTTAACAAACTATAGATGTTATTAGTCGTGCTGTTAATATTTTTGGTGAAAAAGGTACTTTTGTTTTTTTCTTCCATTCGCCTTTAAAAATTTGGTAGTCTCTTGTAGATGTAGTATTAAACGAGGTTTTCTAGATCAAAAATAGATTTACTGTGGTTTCTCCAGCACTCTTCAAGATTTTATATTATATCTAAAGGGTGATTTTTTAAGCGCGTCCGGATTTCAAACTTAAATAAAACATAGAAAAATTAATGTAATGACCCCAAATATGGTTTTATTAGATAGATAATTTCGTATCACTTAAAATTTGAAAAAGATCTCTGGCATGTGACCACCACGACTACTAGTTACAAAGCGCATCCTGTGCGATGTCACGTTTGACATCAAATATTCATTGATCATTGCTTTGTATCGATCACCATTGACGGCAACACGTTGCGAAACGATAAATTTGGATTTCCCTCTACACTGGCCTCTACAACAGTGATATTTTCTTCGGACCGTGCTGTTCTCATACTGATTGGTGGTCGGACATCGTGGAATGTCAAATGAGTTCGTACATGATCAAGAACACGACGAATAGCATGTTCTTATAGACGATTATTCGGTCCATAAATTATACGAAGAGCTCTATAAGTTTTCACAACAGAACACTGACTTTGATAGTAAATCTCGAAGATTTGAAGACGTTGCTGTGGTGCAAATCTTACCATAATGAATTGTTGGTCCTTACTGAATAAAATGAAATCAAAATTTGTCAAAAGTAACAACTGGTTTCAGAGATATCCCTTTCGGAAATCCGGACGCAGTTAAAAAACACCCTTTTATATAAATACGTTAACAAAAAAAAAATCTGTGTGGTACCGATTTTGTCCGTATGCTTAAACGTATCGTGGTGAAACTTTCACTCTGTGATAGCTACACCTGATAAGGCGTGCACAATGTAAGTTCGATACGCTTAAATCATGCAGATGAAAACTCATACGAAACTTTAAAATATATCATGAAAGGGGAATAACAATAACAAAAAGCAGCAACGGCATCAGTTGTTTGGACCGAGATAAGAAACTTTAATAGAAGTCTGTAGAACAGATCCATCTTTTTTCATTTGGAATTGATCAATATAAGAGACAATATACCAATTTGTTTGCGAAAACATAGTACCTCTCAAGACATAATAGCTAGAACAGAACTTAATGAGACTGAAATTGATAACTTTATTGGTCATGATGAGGGTTATAGAGTTTAAAAAGGCATATGCTTTTCTCCTGCGCATTGGGAGAAGAAGAAAGTTATGGCTATGATAAAGCATACATTCGTTTATACAGGGTATTGTTGAATCGGGCCGATCCGACTATAGCACGGGGGTTGGCGTGCGAAGCACGCAAGGGGTGGAGACCCCTAGTATTAAAATATAATATTACAAAGCCTTTTCGACTTAACTTTCGAAAGTCACAGAGGGTCTAATTGGATAAAGTACCGAAAAGTAGTAATAAAAGGGTGTCCCACTGTATTTGTATTTTTAAAATGTCTACATTTCCGTTGTATTTTGTTGACTCTTATATTTTACTGCAAACTGCATTCATGAGGTAAGGACAAGGGTCTCATTAAAAAGTACTTATCCAATATTTCAACTTCAGTACGCAAAATTATGATTCACGAAGCAGCTGAACTTAAAACAAAGGAGATTTAAAAATTTGGACTTCATCATATTCGAAAGGTAACGCTCATTTAATGATTATGTTGCTTTTGAGTTCAGATCCATTTTTAAGTGGACAAGAAAACGACATCAAAAGAAAACATTATTAAAACCGTTTTATTTTGATTTGATTGAAGATTAATTTTGAAATGTAATATTGTTTTTTAATAAAATTTTCATCTGATAAAGTTGTTTGTTTTACCTTAGTTCTTAGAATCGATTTTCCTAAGACCGTCTGTATATAATAAACCGCTCTTAAATAAATTAGGAATCGGTTCCATAAGGGCATATATGTAAATGATATACGAGGGCCTTCCCCGACTTAGCCGACCTAATATACTATTCTTGGCAAATGTAAAAAAAAAAATTGTTCTATATTTGGGTTTATCACTTTGTGGAGTTTGTTTTTGGCCACTACTACTTGAGAACGACCTTAGTGGATTTGGTAACTTGGAAATAAAATGGCAATCGGCAATTTTTTTAAGGGTTATACGTAATGCTTCTTCCATAGTGCCTATATACCTACAGCAAATATAAAAAAAGAAATTTAATTCAAATCATCTAATTTCTTTATTGATTTCTCATGTCTTAGACATAGTTTGCTTAAATTTGTGTGTCCCTTGATTTCCTTGTCAACGTTGTGTACATTGATTGTATACATATATGACAAATATGATTGTGTTTTTTAAAATTTAACGTTAGAACAGTTTTTAACATATCCATAAAGGTGAACTCAGTGAAACATTTTCAAAAATGTTTTTTTTTTTTAGAAACGTTTATTTTTTATTTAGTGTTTTCCTTAATTTTAACAAAAACAAGAAGCTTTATCTTATATTATTTATACAGTATCTCTATCGAGCTCTCGAATATACTACATTATTTATAATTATTTACTAGTTAAAGGAATCTGATAATTATAATAAAATAATATATTGATATACGCATGAAAAAATTTACAAAAAATATGTGTTATTTATAAAATAAGATATGTTGGAATCAAGTTCCGTTTATATCTACAACCATCAGAATTTGTTCTCAAATCTGAGATTTGGTTCTTGGTTAATTTGGATTTTTTTGCCAGTTGCTCTTCTATACTGATGATAGAATATAGGGATCTAATCTAAAGCTTCAGAAGGCGGGAAACTGTTTTCTAGGGTTCTTAGAGGTATTTCCTCATTTGTGTAGCATGGCTAGGTCTTCCATCGCTATTTTTTCAAAAAACGGGAATTTCAAGTCACAAATTCGAAAGCGGGAAAAAAGCGGGAATTTTTAAATAATGATTTTGAGGCAACTTAAGTATGAATTTTATATTTTCAAAGTAAGCAACGAAAAAATTATCATAAAATAAATATTCTTGTGGTATAAAATCATTCAATGGTAACACATTTTTTTCTGATGATAAGATCTTTGTGTTGTACTTATTGCTCTCAATATATCAGGTCGTTTTTTGATTGCATCATAAAATTCCTTGCATTTTTGGCTTGTATTCAATTTAATTACGAGCATCGATTTGATTCTATCCAATGTAAGCTCAGAACGGTCGCACCTTCACATGTTCTTGATGAATGAAAATGATTGTCAGATGGTGTGTGAAATTCCTTACTTTTTATTTCTTTTGAAAATGAAATTGTTTTAACCTGGTTTTCCCATAAAATAGGAGATTACTTGAGGCAATGGCTCAAAATCAATGTTTACTTTTTGACACATATAAAAAAAATTCAACCCATCGCATTGCAATGCTCGTTTTTATACCCTGTACCTGTAGGTACAAAGGGTATACTAGATTTCTGCAATGTATGTAACGGCAAGAAGGAGGCGTGGCGGACCCCAAGTCCTTTATACCAAAATGCTTATCATAACCTCGGGTAGCGATTGAGCCATATCCGTCTGTCCGTCCTTCTGTCCGTCTGTATGAGCACCTAGATCTCGGAGACTATAAAAGCTAGAGATACGAAACTTTACCATCTGAAGCGCATATTTCCTCAGAAGATTAAAAAAAAAAAACAAACTGGCTCTCTTGAGTGGTGATTATAAATTCTAAATTCTATCCTGTGTTTTCTTATATTAGCATTGCATTTTGCCACTGGGGGTCGAAATACATCGATTGAAATGTTGGTAAGACTTGGATCCATTAAAACGCACCAGGGTCTAATGAAACGTCGAACCAATGGATGCCAAGGGGAGTCTGTGTGCCCACAAGGTGATGGCAAGTGCTTTTTCCAGACCTGTGGAATGATGCATATTAATAAATATAACATTAAAAAGCAGTATGATAAAGAAAACTAATTTTTAGAAGCTATTGAACCGATTTAATGGAACTTATGAGAGAAAAAAGTAAAATTTTTACCCAACAAACCATCGGCACACAAGATATATGTCATTGCCTAAATTAAATGATCTCCATTGCAAAATAGTAGCTTATCCACCATATTCTCCGGATTCGTCTCACTGTTCTTTATTTTTTCTTATTCCACACAATCACAAAATCGGAGTGTCGCCAGAATGACTATACATACCACCAAATGAAGTAGATCTTTCCTGACAGCCTCCGTAAGTTATGCTATTCCAACGTCCCAAAAATGAATAATGTCTGCACAAATCTTTGTAACATTTTTTGTCACTATAATATAAATTAATATTTCCTTCTATAATTTGATTCAACTCTAGGTTCCTCTCGTCAACAATTTTGGAGCTATCGAAGCGAGCATGGACAGAGCCCGCGAGTATTTATATGACAATGATCTATAATTTTGAAGCGGAGTGTTAAATGAATTTCAATTATAACATTGGGAAATTTCAAACGGAAATGCAGCGACTGTTGTTTGTTTTTTTTTTTGTTGCTACATTTAATTTAATTTCCACTTTTTGTTGTCAGTTTTATTTAATGCTTTTCTTGACTTTTCCAACTATTTTTATTTTTTAATAGTGCATTCCATTTGTATATCAGGGTGTGTGTGTGTATGTATGTGGTTCGCATTGTTACATTTTCATTTTCAATTATATGGCTATTCAATTGCACACATTCTCACCGAATGCTTTGACTACATTATACATAGGTATACAATTTATAAATTCAATTAAAATGCATTAAACTATAACAACATATTATTTGCAAGTCAAAATGGCTCATTGACTCTATACGTGCCAAATGCGATAAATAATTTGTAATTTTTTAAAATACCCAAAACTTTATTTAATAAGCTTTTAAAGCGGCATTATTTTTTCGGTCTAATTCGTTAATTTTCAGTTAAAGTTCTTGCACAAAAAGCTCTTTACATAGTTAATAATAATAAAACTTAATTTACACAACTTAATTTCACAACTTATTTGTAATAAGGACTCTGAAAGCATCCCATCATGAGTATAAGGAAGGTAATCAAGCTCATTTAGCATTTTTTTTTCGATTTTCCATGAAACGAGTTTGATGCAATTTTTTTAAATTCATCGCAATCATCAAATGTAATTAAAAGATTTCGAATCGGCTTTTTTCCGAATTCTGACAAAAGTATTTATTTTCTATTCCATATTCCATAATTCAAAATTTGCAGCAACATTTTTTTGAAAATTCAAGTTGACTTTGAATGCTTTATAGAATAAAATTTGTAAATTTTATACTATTCATGAAACTTTCTTTTGATACGAAAAGCAATAAGTAATCATATAATGGAGTACATTTCTCACTGGAAACACATGTCTCATATTTACATTTTTAACATAAATCTCGGTTTAGCTTATTATGAATTTAGATCGTGCTTAATAATTCTTACCTACAAGTGTTGCTTTTTGTTATTTTGAACCAATAGTAAAAGGCAAATATTTATTTTTTGAATTATTCTGCATTAAAGTCAATGCAAATTAAAATCGCTGAAACAAATTTGAGATCAACATTTTCCACTTATAACTAAGTTGCTTGAAAACAAGGCTTCAACAGAACTTTCTGGCTTGGAAAAAATGTGATAACAATTCATTCTTGGAAGTCGGGAACTCTTTTCGTCATTGGATGTTTTATTTTCATTATTTTCACAATCATAAATCGACAATTAGTTTTCTTCAATTCTCAAAAAAGTTTTGCTAACCAAATAGTTGTGTACCATACGGAGCTAATGCCACATGACTAGTTTCTCGTAGAAATAGACGACAAATAGCAAACAAATCTTCTTGACCGTCAGATGGCATTCAACGTTGGCCCCATTAATGTCCAAGCGTGCCCTAATTTCACAGTAGAATACTTGAGATCTGCAAAAAATTAATAAAAAATACAAATTTAATTTTTTATTAACATTCCTTAATACTAAAAAAAAGGATGCAGTTTGTCTCCATAGAAAATTATAATATGTGTATATATAATTAAATTTATTCCTGTGCATATATGTGACCAGATAAAAAGCATGTCGGACCCTTGTTCATACCGCTAACCGCAAACTATACTATGAGGGGTTTTTCGAAACCGATTCGTTTTGATCTTATATTAAAATTACATATTGTCTTGTAATTCTTGTTAAGTACCATCAGAATCATTCAATTAAGACGTTTTTTGGCCCCTTTTTATAAATACTTTGATAAATTATAGAATTTAGTACATGCGCCTTGGCATACCAATCATATTAAATGGTTTCCGTATATTATGATTCGGGACACCTCTCTTTTGAACACTACATGCTGTTAACAATAAGGCTTGATTCCGACCTAGTCTTCTTGAAAGTCATCATATAATACGTATCCAACTGCCGGATGGCCCATTTAGATCATCCGTCAATTTTAGGAATTTTTTGCGGTGTCTAATTGAATTTACAACAACTTTGACCACTTTAACCCAGATGAAAGGATCCCTTCAATCCTTTCCTGCTATTCGTTCACTTTTCAGTAACCGCACGCATTTTGGACTATTGTGATATCTTGCTCAAGAAGTAGTTGCGCTTTTTAAATTTTCAATTATTGCTTTCGTATTTATTAACAACTCTTTAAACTTTTCTGGCGACGTTATAGAGCTAGTGTGACTAATAGAGCAAAAAACTCTGTATGCACTTTCATGATTTCCAAAGAAAAGTAAAAATTAAGCTAACCTAAATTATCAAAAACAAGGAAGGTTGTTTTGTGAAAAACGGACACAAAGGGGGTCTCCAAAAATCTGCATACTAAAAATGAACGTCACGCTGCTCATAAGTGAGATCTATTAGCCTTAAGCAAATCTTCAACTTTTTTTTGGCAATAAAGCAAACCTTTGAAATTGATATTTGATGATTTGAAATTGCGATAGTTACCACCGCGCCCTATTTTTCTTTCGACGGCCATGACAGAAATCATTATAACATTATTCTTCTGACTAAAAATTTCAAAACTTTAAAGGTGTAAGGGAATATCAAAAAGGATTATAAACAGCATCACAAACTGCTTTTTTTGAGAAGATTTGCATGCTTTAATTTGGAAATACAGCAAAATAACAAAATCTTCTCCCCAAAGATCTTTTAAGGTAACTCTACAACACATCGTCGAACTAATTTGGAGCCTCTCCCTGTATCGGACTCTTCGATCTTGCACTGCAAATATACTTTTTTCGGATGACCTTTACGAATATGCTGAGTCGAAAATGGATTTCGATTTGGCTTCGTCGCCAAAAATCGAACCAAGATCATGGATGCACTTTGTGAATGTAAATAAGTTAAAAAAAAACTCTAGTTTTTAGCAGAGGTAAATTCTAAAAGTTAAAAAATTTAGAATACAGCTCGTGTGTTTTTTAATTTGTTGGCAAATAGTGCTATGCAGATGTAAGTACTCAATAAATATAGGTTTATTTATTTTATTTAGTTTACGAAACTTTAAGTTTGCTTAATACTCAATCCATTTCCTTTATTTGGATATTTTTATAGTAAGATGCTTATTATGATATTCCACTGTCCATTTGTATAGGTGCCTAGATGTACTAAGAAATCATGAGCTAGATAGATACCGTCATCAATTTTTTAGTCTTATACCATCTCCCCTATAAGCAGCAACATTGTTCCACTGTCCACCAGCTAGAGCCGCCACTGTCAGACTGTCGCTCAGTCAGATACAAATTGTTTACCAAAGGGCTTGCAAATATACACATATATATACCTACATAAAAGCCGACGATCAATTAGGTAATCAGTCACCAAGTGATTGTTAGTTTTAAAATCTCAGATACGGCGTTGATAGCACAATAAGCAGTCTTTATTGAGCATTGAAAGTATTATGGATCTTATCATTATTTACAGACAGTAAATATTTAAGGCTCAGGAATAGAAGCACCACGTATTTTGTAATTGTTTATCAAGAGTAGTATGGGTAAATATGCAAAAATAATTTAAATTTTGCATTTTTGATTAAAATACGACCTATTTGTGTATCATTACGGAATGCCACTTTGATTCAGTTTCACAAATTCGACTTATTGACTGAAGCCCATGCACATTTTTGTATATACTTCCATATGCACATCCTGTTCATTTGTTATCTTATTTTATTTTATTTTTTGTCATAATTGTAAAATATTTTCACTTATTTCGCTATTTCATTTGCAAATGCTTTTTATATAGTTAATTTCCGTTTAAAGGAAGGATTTGATTCACATTTTTTCCAGTTCAATAGCAATTGTTGAAAAATCATAAGAGTTTTTATGATTATTGTAATGTACGTGTGTACTTCTTATTAGTTCATTTATTAATTGTCTTGTTCTCACAACTATCTCTTCTTCTTCTTATTATTCTAATCGATGTTGCAGATCAACATCGATTGTATTGTCATGTAAAGTTACAATAGAGTTACAACAGACTTACATCGATTACATTTTGGCATTAAATTAACATCGATATATAAAAATTATTAATTTTATTTTAAATGTTTAACAATTATAATTTATAACGAAAACGAAAGACGATTACGAAAAAGTAAATAAGCTCGCGAAATCTCTGAGAGCGACAAAAGCTTTATTGGCTCCCGTCCTATTCTATCTTACACTACACTTCATAAAAAGGACAATATTTGGTTACTTAAATTAAAAATAGCGATTTGCGCCAACAATTGTTTTTAAGATTTTTTGTTGAAAGATAGTTCTGTTTAAATTTAAATTGATACATAACCATTGCTAAACTTAGATGATTGGATTTATTTTACGTACAGCAAATTTATTCTTCATCGAAATGTCTACGGCCAATTTAAAATTTTTCAATAAAATATAAAAGAGTTTTTGAACCTTTTTCTTTAAAAATACATATGCAAAATATAACAAAACATGGCTCCATGTTTCTTGTCAACTTTTTCAAATAGCCTTTTTTTGAATCATCAAATTTGGTAACTTCTGAGAAAGGAACTCAATTTGTTTATTTGTGGAATTTCTTATTTAAGCTTTAAAAACGATATTATCGATATTGTTAGTAATCATTTTTGAAATTAACCCGATTAAATAAACTTTGTCCTTAGCAAACTTATTATGGAAGTATATAGTTTATCAATTAATAAACGTCATAATAAAAAGATGGCGTACGTTAAAGTCAGGCGCAAACGACTTTAGGATACCCTGAACCACCACATTGCAATCAAATCCTGTATATTGCTTCAGAACTCTTAATAATATTTATTTGCCCAATTTGGTTACGATATCTTCATATCAAACGAATTATCCATCTAAAACTTTTGGTTATTTTCGAGGTGCTCTGAAGCACCCCTATGGAGCTATAGACCGACTGACGGGCATGGCTGTATCGACTTCCCTAGTCACCCTGATCATATTTTAGGTAACTTTGGGGAGTCTCCGAAGACTCCTTTTGTATTTTACATACATTTTCGGCTTGCACAAACTTAATATACTCTTTTTGCACCATATGGTATAGGGTATATAAATGTAATGAATGCGCAGTCTTAAGAAAACAATTCATTACACTGCTTATTGGATTTCATCTTCAGCTAACAAACAGCTTGTTTGTATACTTTGTACATAATTTTCAACTTATTATGAAATAAGTAAATTCAGGGGATATCTCCATATCATCTACAATTCTTACCCGATTTTAATGATCTTAGACTCGAAATGTTCGTAAAAGAATTCTCTTTCAGATTAAGGCATACCATATTTTTTAAATATTTTTTTTCGTTAATTAAAAGCAATCCGAAAGTTTGTAATTTTGAAAAATGGTAAAAATTTTCGACTTTGGTTGCTTTTTACTTCTATAATTTTGACTTAATTTGTACATAATTACTATATATCACTGTAAAGAGCAAATCAATACCTTTCGATCTAATCATCTTTCAAGTCGATACAAATACACGAGATATTGAAAAATAACTGAAATAAGTGCCCAAAACATGTTTTTCGAAAATATCTCGAAAACGGTGCTTAAGAAAAAAAAAGGTTGCCATTTTCGTGTTTCTCGACCCCAAATTACACTAAAAAACACTTTTTTACGAAGGTTCATTTTTCGTGTAAACTAGTGTAATTTATATGAAAAAACTTCGTTCCTAAGCAGCCCATCACATCAGCACATCAAATGATGAATAGTAATCGGCTTTGTAAAAATTAGTTTCTATCAGCCATAATTTACGGCCGTTATAATGTGCTTGCACTAGTGGCGCCATCTTACGTTAAGCATTTTTAAAATCATAAGACAACACTGTTTTGTTTTGTTATCTGCGTCCACTTGCCAAAAATTGTTGCCATAATTTTTCGTGACTATTTACATATATGTTAATCTATTACGGCCGTAAATTTCAAAACTGTATACAGGCCTTTCATGTCAAACAGTCAGACATCGATAAAATCGGTAACTTTCTTGAAAAAAGCTTCTAAATTGATTAATCTATTTAGAGCCAAACTAAGCCATATGGAATAAAATTTCCCTTAGCTGAATCTCAGGACATAGCACCATCCCCGGGATCGAAGGGGGCTGGCAAGAATAAGCCCTAAACACCACTATACAGCTACTTCGAGATGGGAAGAGTTCTACAATAGATCCAATTCGACTTGGATTAGCTAGTATGGCTTCCGATAGTCCAAACTGCCACTATGGTCGAAATAGATTCAAGAAAATCTCCCATTGGGTAATTCACGTAGGACACTAAATGGTTTACTTACGGGACACTAAGGCTCAGGAAGCACCTAAGCAAGGTGGACATCATAGATCCTAACCCCTGTAGGATTTGTAAAATTAAGGAGGAATCCTCCCAACACGTATATTTACAGAGCGTGACACTTTCTCCAGAAGAAGGACATCCCTTTTTGAAGGTCGTAGAATCCTGTACACGATGTTACTAGACTAGAAAGAATCCAGATAATTTAGTTAATCTATGGAATCGGACTACCTGAAGAGCTTCTGGGCTAGTAGGGAACTATATATATTTTAAGGATCATAGTGCAGTCTTCGCCACACAATAAGCGTTTACAAATCGTACAACTATATTACGAAAATTCGCGTTCTATAAAAAATGTTTTTTGCGCGCTTAGGCCATTTTACGAAACCATTTCGGTGAACAATTAATTTCACGCTCCGGACCGATGAATTGGTTACCAAGATCGTGTGATATCACACCGTTAGACTTTTTGCTTTGTGTCTACGTAAAGTTTAAAGTGTTTGTGGATAAGCCAGCTACGATTGAATCATAACCCGTGTTTTTCGCGAGATACCGCCGATTATGCTCGAACGCGTCATCGGAAATTGGAACCTCCGCATGGACGAGCTTCAGCGCAGTTGCGGCCAACATTTGTAAGGGATTATCTTTAGAAAGCGAATGGCAAGGATGGTGCTTTATATTGATAATAATGATTTTACGATTCATTTGAAATTTTTGTGTTTTTTTGCATTTAAAAAAAAAAAGACCCCAATATTGTTGACTTTACTTCATGTTAAAATCTATCCTCTGCATATTTTACTCGTTTCCATAGTAAAATGGCACACTAAAACCGAAAATGAAGTAAAAAAAATTTTTCATAGAACATTTTTCGAAATTAAAAAAATAAGTGTCACTTAAAAGCAAATATCTCTGGTTGTGCTAAGCTGATTTTCAATAATTTTCCAGTTAAATAAAAATTCCCAAAAATATTTGGCAATTAATTTTTTTATTTTACATTATATATAAGGGTATGCAAGGTTCGCTAATTGACGATATTTTTATTTTGAAAATTTTTATGTGTGTATTTTTTTCACATTTGGCTTATTTTCGCATTTTGCTTAAAAAATGACACGTGATTTTTCTTTCAATTATTATTTTGCTTTAATTATGCAGTCAATGGCATTTTCTGTAAATTTAAATTTAAGCTTAATGAAAAAAACCTTTATAGATTTTTTTTCGTAATAATTGCTCAATTTGAACACAAGAGAAACGGAAGCAACATTTTAGGGTTAATTTTCAGCCTATGATTTGTGTTGTGATAAGTTTTTTAACAGAGAATACTTTCTTTGAAAAAAAAAACTTATTTGATTAACAACATAAAATATTTTGTTAGGTTAACACACAAAATGTAAATTCTAAATAGCTCAATTTACTTAATTTACCATTTTGATGATAAAAGAAATTTTTATTTCTTTACTTGAATACAAGCGTGCATTTACTTAATCAAAAAAAAGTTTCTGCCTATCTTACACCCAAAAGGAAACGAGCAAGATCACAACATCCTTATTCCGAAACGAACAGGATTCAGCCATGTACATCTGTCAGTCTGTTTGTATTGACTTAATCTCGAATACCAAATTTTATTGTTCTTTTAGTCTACGCCACTACTTACAGGCTTTATACACTGTACCAATAGGTACAAAGGAAGCGTGGCTGACCCCAAGTCCTTTATACCAAAATGCTTACCATAACCTCGGGTAGCGAATGAGCCATTTCCGTCTGTCCGTCTGTATGAGCACCTAGATTTCGGAGACTTTAAGAGCTAAAGATACGAAACTTTACCAGCTGGTGCGCATATTTCCTGAGCCGATGAAGTTTGTTGACTCATATTGATATCTTACTCCGTTACTCCTCAGTAGAATTTCGCGCTTTTTAGTTACACCGTTCAATATTTTTATTTGAAACTTAGCAGAGCTTTGCGTTGTTTCGTGCACCTGTGTGTCAAAAATTAATATAATCGGTCAAATAGAACAAAAATTATAGCCAAAAATATACTTATCCCAATAAACTGCATCAATATTCGACTTTACGTAATTATATTATATATAATAGTAAAAAATGACCTACAATCACCAATTTGGTAAGATTATTTACTTGGTTCTAATAAACAAACCCACATCCAAATTTGATCCATGCGAAAAAATTTCAGTTTTAAACTTAACGCGTTACGGCTTAATTTAAAAAAACGTGCTTTTTGTTTTTACTTAATTGTGACAAAGCTACTAAATATTTTTAAACAATTTTTTTTTAAATCTAAGTCGGCAAAAGGGCTCTTTAAAAAAAATATTTTATTTTTTTTTTAACCAACACATTTTCTAAAAAAAAAGATGGCGTATGTTAAAGTCGGTCGCGGACGACTTTGGGATACCTTGTACCACCATATTGCAAAATGAAATTTATTTGTCAAATTCGGTATCGGTATTTTCATAAACAATAAAAAAACAGACGAATTTTGCACCAAAAACGTTTTTTCGACCGATCCGTCCTACGGGACGATTTTAATCAAATTTGGTACACTGCTTGGGAACTATTATATAAAAAACTTTCGAGTGTGAGGGTTGATTATGTTATCTTCATAAACAAACAAAATACCACGAATTTTATACAAAAAACTTTTTTTGGCCGATTGGTCCTATGGGAGCTATATGATATAGTCATCCGAGTGCCAACTTTTAATGCGATATCTTCATAAGCAAGGGAACTATCCATCCAAAATAAACGTGTCCCCCGTAGAATGATAAGGGATCTTATCTTAAAGTTTGGTTGCTCTAGCTCTTACTACCTCTGAGATCTAGGCGATCATACATACGGACAGATGGTCAGACGGACAGACGGCAATGGGTATATCGACTTCTCTAGTCACCCTGCTCATACTTTAGGTAACTTTTGGGGGTCTCCGACGTCTCCTTTTGTATGTTACATACAAACTTAATATTCCCTTTGTGCCATACGGTACAGGGTATAAATATAAAATTTTCTTATTTTTTTTAAGTATGCTCCTTAAATATGTCAACCACCACGTGTTTTCATACATACTTTATATGGTGTGAATATGAATCGAATCCACTTGGTGGAACAATGTTAAAAATAAATAAAACGAAAGTTTTGTAATATTTTTTTAAAAAAGTTTATGAAAAAAACTAAAAAAAATTGAAATATAATACATTTTAATAAAATTTTATTAGAATACATACTTTTGTTTATACAATGAAAAAAATTGATTATATTGTAACTAATGCTTTTATTTTTATTTTTTATTTTCCGAAAAACTGCACCTTAAGATCTACACACTTTTGGGATGGACTTTGAATTGTCGAACTGTGGGATCCAACGCGCACATTTTTTTAAGCCACCTTTTCATACAAAACACCTCTTATAAGTATATGTTCTAGAATACCTTAGCGATAAACCCTAGTTTGCGATGGTGCTCCATCGCTGTTGTTGTTATACAAAATAATCACACGAAAATATTCACGATTCAACTCCATTTTTACAATTTTCAAGTCACTGAAAACTAAAATATGCTAAGATTTTAAGTCGTTTAATACATACATATATTGCAGCATTGAACTAGGAAAAAATTTAGAAATTCTTCTATTACGAATGGTTAATTTGGTTTAATTATTTGTGTTAAATTTTTATTAAAATTATACAATTTAATGCAAATAATTCAAAAAATGTTTGTTGAGCAATGTTAATATTGTTATATTTACCTACAAAATAAATCAGCTTTTTCATCATAAAATCAAGAAGTATGTATGTATTCTATAAAATATTACAAATACTAGCATTGCCCGGCGCGCTTCGGTACGCAAAAAATTGATTGCTAAAAAGATTTGATTTCTAAACACAATAATGTACAAAATAAAATGAAATAATTTTTATTTTTATTTCGGAATAAGAAAAGCAACGTTCAATTTAATACAATTGTATACACAACATTTTTTGTTTTATTTTGTGGTGCATAAATAAACAAATTTTTCGGCGCTCCAACTCTCGAAGATGCAACGTACAGCTGACCGTGAGAAAAGCAAGCTTCCTCTAAATTAACTCCACACACCTGGAGCGTTTGCCCTTGGGCTTTGTTGACGGTCATAGCAAAAGATAGCCGAACAGGAAATTGAAGACGTTTAAATTCGAATGGCATGTCCGTTGGTATTAATGGGATGCGCGGTATTAGTACAATTTCACCTTTTGCTTTGCCAGTGAGAATTGTTGCTTGAATTAAATTTGGCATCAATTTCTTCACTGAAAGTCTCGTCCCATTACAAAGTTTCGGTGCATTAAGATTTCGGAGAAGTATAATCGATGAACCAACTTTCAAATTCAAATTATGCGGTGGCATGCCTGGTGGTTCCAAAGAATTTAAAAATTCGACCGGATAATTGACTGCGTCTTCATCATTCATAGCAGTATCAATGGAATTATACCTTACCGAATCACCTGGCAATTTTTCCTGGATGTGGAAATTGATATGATAGCCATCGTCCCCTCTCCAAAACAAAATGGGGTATTGCAATGCATCATAACAGAAATGGAGCTCTGAAATATGTTGTAATTGGTCATTTCTACGATACAAAACAATATCTCGTTGCCGAAACTGTTCACCAACCACAACAATGGCTACTTCATCAATCGTTGGTACATTAAATCGTCTGGCGTGCTCCCCAATTGGTGTTTTATCGGCTTTTATTATGATTTTGTGGCCATCGGTGGGCATCCGATCGAGTGCCACTTTAAACAATTTCACCAATTCATTGTGTTGATGGAAAAATGTTTCCAATTCATTCACGATTGATATTCTCGTATTCGTCGAAATTACACAGCGCTGATTTAATTCACGATTCTCATCACCAATAAAATATATTTGCAAAAATTGATGATCACCATCTGGGAATGGTAGCAAAGACCCAGCTCTATGGTATATTTGACCTCGAATCTGTAACGTTCGAGAAATATATATAGATGACGGATCTGAATTTCTAAAAACATCGAACACAGGGACGGCTCATAAATTAAATATGATATTGTTTATTCCACACGAAGAAATCACCTTAAACGTTGGCATAAATCCATCTCTTATAATATTTGTAGCTCCAAAAGATGTCATTTGAAAGCATGAATTGTATTTTTGAATATTTAAGAGGAAATGCTTTGACGTTGGTGAATGGTCAAAAACCAATGAATGCAAAGGTTCTGGCGGAAGTTCTAGCACCGGCAATTTTACTTTCCCACCAGCATAGCACATGCCAGGCGTCTCGTTTCTGAATTTAAATGCTTAGCAATGTATACATTCCATATTCATCTGGCCAATGTAGGTATGCATTAGAGGTCTGCATGGCTACATTCTTTTCTACTATGTGGTACTCACAAATACCCTATTCAAAATTTTGCAGTACCCCATTTTTACAGTACCCACAGAAGTGAATATTCATGTACTATGCTGTCTTTTTAACATAAGCACAGGCAAAATGTTATGAGAACACTGAGTATAGAAGTGTACAAAACGAGCATACATGCATATGTACATATGTACGAGAGTAGCTGTTGCTGCAAAAAAATTCAAAGCAGAGAAAACAAAGCCGGCGCAATGAACATTTTGGAAACTGTGTGTATTTGTTGTAGTAAATTGGCTTAGGCAGTTAAATTGGCATTAAATTGATCTGTTTTAGAGCTAAAAAATTAGGTGTTGGCTTATTTGTTTGCGTTTATGTCCTTTAATTTTTTTATTTAATTATATGACTTTTTTTCTTTACAACCTTTTGCAAATCAATAAAGCAATAATATTGTGTAACCATAATTTTTTTTCAAACTAATCTAATACTTTAAAAGTTTAAATTAAAGAAAATAGTTTGTTAAATAATATTTATTCAAATATTAAAAAATTATATGTTAAACCAAAGAACATACAACAGAAAACGCATATGTATGTATGTGTTTTTGTGTGTACGCTGTAAAAATCGTTGAACAGATTAAAAGTCGATAGAGAAGTACCCTTTTTCGCATTTTATACATACAATTCTTAGTGTGAATGTAAACACGACTAACAAGTGTCATAGCAGTTACCTTACTTCGAAAGGGTATACATACAACAAGCAAGCAAGCCACCCCAATTTTACCAAGAAAATATTTATGCTTTCTCGCTCATGCCTGCTGCATTTACTATGTCATTTATTTAATATTATGCCTTTCATTACGCTCGCGATCGCTGCTCTCGCGCTCTCTGCTCTCTGCTCTCTTTCATTTTTTCATACGTATTTTACTTTGATATAGTAGTGTACTCACTATGGTACACCATAAAAGTACTTCACCCACAATTTTGGAACCCATGCTTGTGTGAGCACACTATTCACTTATATTCATTCAAATGGGTACTAAAAACTATGCATAGCTTTTAAGGCTGAGCTATTCATTCGCCGTTTTGAATGCTTTCATGCAGACCTCTAGTATGCATGCTGTAATCAATGGTGGCATCGTAATTGAAACCCGCGCGTTCCATTTGACGTATATCATAATCGGACGTACGCCCACGACGGTTTCTTGGTGCTTCACTATAAACCGAGTTAGTTCTCCGTCTGTGTCGTTGCGTTTCCATTTCATTTCGTCGAACACGATCTTCTTCACTTTGCAATCTCCGATTTAACGCTGTAGCATTTGATTGACGTGAACGTCTGCCAATGTTTGCTCGTCTTGAACGTGGCATTCTTGCAGTACAGTATATTACTAATTGAATGTAAAAGCAAAACATTGAAAATTATTTCAAGAAAAAATTATAATTTTAATTAATTCAAAGTTTTGAATGTAACAGCAAAACATTGAAAATTATTTCAAGAAAAAATTATAAACTTAATTAATTCATAACTCAGGAACAGCTGCACCGATTCCAAACAAACTTCACACAAACCACCTCCTCATAGATGGGAACGAAAAAATGTTTGTGTCAATCGGTTCGGCGGTTCTTGAGTTATAAGATCACCAAGGAAATGTAACTTCTTTTTATATACATAGATTTATTATAATTTTAACATTTTTTGACAAAAAAGAAAAAAAAATTTCATACATTTTTTTAGAAACATTAAAAATTTATCGTTTTATTTTAATTTAACGTTGTTCCACCAAATTTATTTGATTCATATTCACACCAAATAAAGTATGTATAAAAACACGTGTTTTTAAACATTATAATATTTAAGGAAAATGTTTTAAAAAAAATAAGAAAACTTTATTTTGTGTTTTTAAGGAAATGTGGTAGTTAAAAAAAAATTAAAAAAATATATAAATAGCCCAATTTAGATTAAAAAAAAAATTTTTTAATGATAATTATGTTTAAAGTCATGTAACGTAGGGACAATAAATGTAACACAATGACAGTTCATACATCTTTGGCATCTAAGAAGCTTCCTTTAGCTGGGAGACTATACATTGCAGTCACAGTTCGCAAAACTGAAGCATTTTTGCGTCGTCGTGAAGCACCTTGTCGGACCGCAATACAGAAATTGGTGGAAAAATTCGAGCTGTTGGGACAAGTTAGTGATGTTAACAATAAAACCCGTGCACGTCGCTCAAGAACAACTGAGAATATTGCTGCTGTAGCCCAAAGTGTTGAAGTAAACCCAGGTTTGTCCATTCCTCGTCGTTCTTTGGAATCGGGCATTCCACAAACGTCATTACACCGTGTTTTGCATAAAGACTTGGGTCTTAAGGCTTTTAAAGTTCAGTTAACACAAGAACTCAAGCCGGCCGATCATCAACAACGTCGTGTCTTTGTTGATTGGGTCCTTGAAATGCATGAAAATTATCCGGAATTCCATCGAAAAATCATCTTAACTGATGAGGCCCATTTCCACCTCGGCGGCTACGTCAGCAAGCAAAATTGTCGCATCTGGGGCTCGGAAAACCCAAGAGTTATTGTTGAAAAGCCTCTTCATCCGCAACGTGTGACTGTTTGGTGCGGTTTATGGTCATAGGGCAGCCACTTTGCGATTTGGTTATGGAAAATTTCATGAAAAGGATATGGTTCTGTAAGCGTGGTCGTGGTGGCCATTTGGCTGATGTTGTGTTTCATTATTAACGGCATACCTTCCTCTTTATTATGAAATAAACATCCGATCATTTATCTCAAAAAATTGAATTTTTCTTTGAATACCAAAATAACACCTCTTATTGGAAAACCCTTTACATATACTTTCCTTTGTGTTTTTTACAGATACCAACAACTCACTAGAACTAACCATTTAAACAAAAATACCGAAAAGCATGTGAACCAAACAATACAACTCAAAATATTCACGATACTACTACAAGTTGAGAAAGAAGTTCACAGATACAACAACAATGCCAGCAACAACAAAATTAACCTTTAAACGATTATGATAAGGTTTCAATCAGTCAAACAACCGCAAAGAGACCAACCAAATTTTTTTTTTTATACATGCATTTTTTTAAGTAATAGCTTACCTAAAACCGTACCTTGACACATGCGTACGTATAAAACATATGAAGGGCTCACATTTCCTTTAATATAGTTTTATATTCTTGTTTATAACTTTATCATTAAAATAACTTAATCTATCATATTTCTAATAAAACTTGTCAAAATAAGACACAAATATCCTGTTTAAGTGAGCTACTTACATAAAAAAAAGGTTAAGTTTTGATAACCGTTAGAAGAAGAATTATAATGTAAATAAAATTAATTAAACATTTCTTTGAAATCAAATTGAAAATGCTGTGCAAATTGCAGAAAATTGGTTATTTGTCCTTTTACCGAAAGATGAAGGGTATTCACGGCTTGTGCGATGTATGTAGCAAAATGTGCTTATCATTATTTTTGGATTTTTAGATTACTTTTTTTAACCTGATGAATGTTGTATTTATATTCATTATCCTTTTATTTTGAAATAATTTTTCGAAAATAGGGAAAATAGATTTTAAGTCAAAATCTATTGCTACTGAGTCCCATAAAAGGTTACTTCCCACAGCACAGCAACATACCTATACGATTTATAATCCAACTGATTTTGATCTGTTGATTATTAAAGTGGTAGTTATATCTATCTGCATTTTTTGAGATAAAAAAGAGATAAAAAAAATAAAGCTCCTGATCAAGACGCAATAGACGGGCGAATAACAAGATTTCTTCCCCACTATATGTATACAGAAAAGGCAACCATCATATTGGTCACTTTCCCGAGCACAGCCTTGGACTTACACAGACCCAATGGCCGGATTCAAGTATTCTCAAAGATATTTGAAAGAAAAGATATTTAAAAGAATATCTTTGAGCAGAATGCAGTTTGAAATTTAAAAACAGCACGGAACTGCGGCACAGCGTTCTTAACGGATTCAGTGAAATCTTTAATGTGAACCAAAATTTCCTTCACCCGACTCACAGTATATGTATGGTCGTCAAATCATTTTTTAGCCAAAGAACAAAAAAGACGAACAAATATATTCCTATTTCCAATTGGTATATCTAATTTTTGTGCAGTGTGATATTTATGCTCATATGTTTTGTAAGTTTTTAACCGATTTTGATGTAGATCTATGGTAAATTCGTAAGTTTTTAACTTTAGTTTTTTAGCTTTTATTCGTTAGATTTAAATTTTTATTTTCGTCACACGGATGTATAACGACATTGAAGTTTGACTAGTTTCAAGGCAAAATATTTAACGTAATAGCGAAAATCCCTGAAATTCGCCCGAGGGAGGACGGGAGCAAGATATTGCCACAATTAAAAAAACTTGACCTGAATAGGGTTTATTCGCATTAGCTATTAAATTTTTGGGTCTCTGGCTCTTGTGGTCTCCGAAATTTGGATAACAAGCATTTGTTCCTAAAGGACTGATGAGACCTTCTAGCAGTTACATACAGTGCACAAACGCAGAACATCCTTGACCCTATGGGTGCAAGATGTTATCAGCAAAGCGAGAAAATTTCCAATAAAATGAGTATTTCTTGTGAGGGAAGTCACTGCATCCCTCGGTGTAAGCTTTGGCAGAAATCTGAAATTTTAACATTTTGGGGAACAGTAGTCGAAGCAACAGTCCCCATCTTCCAACAAAAGCTAAACAAAAAATTAATTTTTTTTCTTCTTCCACTCTAAATGTATCCAGATTTACACTAAGGCTCTTTTCTAGACAAAAGTACCAAGTGGATCACTGTTGCCTATTACTTCAACAGAATTTAAACAAAATTGAATTTATCGATGGGTGATAAAAAAAAGAAGCTCCTTGTCAGGTTTCAAAACGTTGTGAGTGTCTCCAAATCAGTCGGTAATCTGGCTCAAAACGACGCAGCAATTATACGGGTACAAAATTTTAGAAAAATATTAATGTCTGGATGTAAAATCTGGGGTGACTGCGTAAACAGTCATCGAATAAAATTTCAAATGATACACGTAATAGTTTATTCCCATTGTATCTCTACCTCTCCAAAAAGTTGCATCCTTATAAACTAGCTTAATACACATAATAGAGTTGTCATTCAAGTGCAAATTTTAAGTAATAATTTGGTAGTACTGGGTATAATTAATTTAAATCTGAAAAACAAAATGTAAATATTTTAGATGATAAACTTTAATTAAGTTTAACACGGTACAAAGAAATTTATAAATTCAATTAAATATAATATATTTAGTTGGAAATGATCAACGAGTTACTAGAATTATAGTCTACATAAGTCCACATACCAATTTTGGCGATTGTAGTTTCTACACAAGCGATAAGACAAATAACTTGTTTATAGAGAGACCTCTAGGCAAAATATGTTTTTGTAATTTTTGGGCTATAACTCAACCGATTTTAGTATGCACTCGAAATTTTAAAAAATTTTACCAAATTCGAGTTTTTGTCTCTTGTAATCTCCGAGTTGCATTTGTTGATACAGACTGTCGAAGCTAGTCGACAACATAGATAAGTATATATATACATATGTATATGTATATAGTAAATACAGTAGGAGATACCTTAATCCATACTTTAAAAAGATTTGCACCATCTTATTATATCTTTGTAGCTTTGTTTACCATATAGTTTATAACATACAGAAGAAGACGACGGAGACCCCCCAAAGCCACCCTAAGTAGTCGATATACCCATGTCCGTCTGTCCGTCAGAGATGGTAAGAGCTAGAGCAACCAAACTTTCAGATTAAATCCCTTATAATTCCACAGGAGACAAGTTTATTTTATTTTTTTTATATCGGGGTTACATTATATAGCTCCCATAGGGGTGTTTCAGAGGACCTCGAAAAAAACGCAAAAGTTTTAGATGGATAATTCGTTTGTTTATAAAGATATCGTAACCAAATTAGGCATTCGAAAGTTTTTTAGAGATCTTCAACACTACCAAATTTGATCAGAATCGGTCCCTTAGGACCAATCGGCCAAAAAAATGTTTTTTGTACAAAATTCGTTGTGTTTCGTTTATATTTTAAGATATCGTAGTCAATCCTCACATTCGAAAGTTTTTTATAGTTCCCAAACATATCATATATATCGTAACCATATTTGGCAAATAAATATCTTTTAGTGTTCTGAAGCAATATTCCGGATTTGATTGCAATGTGGTGGTAAAGGGTTTCCCAAAGTCGTCCCCGCCCGACTTTAACGTACGCCATCTTTTCAAACTGTAAGTATATATACTCGAATGTACTTTAAAGGGTATTCAAATTTCGTGACCCCAAAATTAGATTTCATAAATCTTTTTTGCTTATGGTATAGCAGTTGTAGTTGGTGTACATTGGTTCGTGATAAATCACACGGGATTCGTCTTAGTTACTATACTAAATATTGTTCATATGTAAAAGCTGCCCCCTTTCAAGCTTAACGGTATGTTAGTGGCTATAGACAAAGATGGGATGATACGATGGGATGATATGATGGGATAGATGTCAGATTCTGGCTTGGATTGTGTGGAGCACAATCAGAGAGCGTCCGTCACTTTTAATTGATACTGGGTTGTTGGCCATGCTTTTAATTGAACAGCGGCAAGTCATAAAATTCATGGCACACACAGATACAATGAACATACACATCTGCACGTAGGCACAGTATATCGCTGTCATTAATTGGATTATCTAGCGTTCTCGCCTTGCATCGAACCCAACAAAATAATTATAATTTTTATGTGTTCATATGCATATACTTTCATATATACCGTATATTATATGAATACATGCATACACGTACATACTTATGTGTATGTAATATACGTCATGCAGTTAATTTTGTTGTGCCAACAAAAAATTAATTAAAAATTATTATCTTATAGTAGATTTTTTTTTTGTTGCACGTTTTTGTTTCTGTTGAAGGCCAATCGATCTATTGATTGATACTCAACATTATTTTAATGCCACAATTAAAACTGCCAGGATAAAGGCGGCTCTCATTTAAGAATAATAATAATATGCTCAGTATGATGCGTTATTATATCTTCTGATTGCTTTAAAGAAAACCACTTTATTTAGAGTAGTCAAGTTTCAAAATTTAAAAAGATGGCGAACGTTAAAGTCGGACGCAGACGACTTTGGGATACCCTGTACCACCACATTGCAATTAAGTCGGACACATTGCTTAAATGCTTTTTATCAAAAGATATTTTATTCGGCAAATTGGGTCATAAAAAAAAAGAAATCAGTCGAATTTTGCACCAAACAATTTTTTAGACCGATCGGTCCTATGGGGACTATATGATATAGTCAACCGATTTTGATCAAATTTATTACGCTGATTGGGAACTATAAAAAACTTCTTAACGCCAAATTTGGTTACAATATCTTCACAAACAAACGAAACACAACGAATTTTGTACAAAAAACATTTTTTCGACTGATCGATCCTATGGGAGCCTTATGATATAGTCAACCGATTTTGATCAAATTTGATTCAGTGCTGGGGGTCTCTAAAAAACTTCCGATTGCCAAATATGGTTACGATAACCGCAAAACTAAATGAATTTTCCATCTTAAACTTTTGATTTTTTTCGAGGTCCTCTGAAACACCCCTTTGGGAGCTATATAATAGAACTTATAGGATAATAACGGATCTAATCCGAAAGTTTGGTTGCTCTAGTTCTCACCGTCTCTAAGATCTAGGCATTCATACAGACAGACGGACAGACGGACATGAGTATATCGACTTCTCTAGTCACTCTGATCATACTTTAGGTAACTTTGGGGGGTCTCCGACGTCTCTTTCTGTACGTTACATACATTTTCAGCTTGCACAAACATAATTTGTTTGTACCATACGGTACAGGGTATAAAAAGCCAAAAGCAAATCCTCTACTAACTACCCATCAATTGTAATTTTTATACCCTGTACCGTATGGTACAAAGGGTATATTAAGTTTGTGCAAGCCGAAAATTTATCTAACATACAGAAGGAGACGTTGGAGAGCTAGAGCGACCAAATTTCCCGATAAGATGCGTAATTATGTCAGGGGAGAAAAGTTTATTTGATTTTTTCGATATCGGGGTTATATTACATAGCTCCCATTGGGGTGTTTCAGAGGACCTCGAAAACAAACAAAAAGTTTTAGATGGATGGTCGGCAAAAATCCTATAGCTGAACCCTCCACGAGGGTGCCGACTGGTAATGGTACTACAGTGTCCTTTATGGGCGGTACCAGCTAAGATTTGGAGCTAGCTGCTTGCAACTTAGCTTCTCTATAGCTTGGTGGCTTGTTTGTCACTCCTTTATCATGGCTATTAGGTAAAAAGGGCTGGATCAAGGTGTCATGCGACCCGTGCCGATGATCAACCTGGCTGGGGGCCCCTTTAAAAAATAGCCCAGTCGCAAACGGAGCATCCGGATACCTGGCGCCCTCCGGATTAGCTAGCCTTACCTGCGTATTGCGGATCTCTGCGCAGGTGGACCACCCTTTCTCCGCTACTCGTGGGACCAGTTATGTCTCTTATTAATTCAAAAACAAAAAATCAAAAAGAGTCCGGCTCTCTTTCAAAACCGGAAAGGACCGAAGGTCCAACAATGGGGGCGACGACAGCGGTCACTGGACCTAGCGTCACCCCTTCGCCTAAAAACGAGATCGGCGATCTCACAACGCAGAGCGTTATGACAGCGGTCACTGGACCTACAGTCAGCTCCACACCGGCGAAGCAGGCAACTGTGCCCCATCGCCCTTTGGTACGAAGCAAGATGGGAGGCAGCTCGAAGGCTCCTGTCACCCTGGGTAATCAGCAAAGTGCTACCACAAGCACAGCTAATACCCGGTTGGGTGCGGGGGAAATAGAGCGACCTTCCACAAGCAAGGCCAAACTGGACAGGTATGCGGATAAGAAAAACGCTGCCCAGATCCTTAGACGTCAAGCGACCAGCAATATCCCTACACCATCGGCCGAATGGCTGAAAAAGGTGGAGTGGGCAAAATCTGTGTTGCCAAATTTCGTCCTCAATAGGCCAAATGAGGACTCAAAGCAGCCGAAGCGCCAACGCTCCCAGGAACTCTCGGTTCCCAATGCTCCAAAACGAGCAAGAGGGAACGCGCAGGTGGTAGCGAATAGGAGCTTCGCTGATATGGCCAAGGATAAAATCCTACTGGGAGTCCTAGACCAGGGAAACCCAGAAGGAAAGATCCCTAGAGGCCAGTGGAAGTGGGTGGAGGCAGCACTGGCTGACCACTGCTTCGAAGTTCTGGAGACGGACCCAGGCCCACCACCAATCTGTAAGGATGTCGGGTGGTACCAGGGCAACGTCAAAATAATTGCCTGTGAAGGTGCAAGATCGGCAGAGCTTTACAAAGCGGCCGTAGCAAGAGTGGGCGAGGTCTACCCGGGCGCCAATCTAGTGGCTGTAGATTGGAAGGACGTGCCGAGCAGACCTCGTGCGATAATGTGGGTCCCGGCATCCTTTAAGGAACCGGAGAGGATCCTTAAAATGTTGCAAAGATGCAACCCCAACCTTCCATCCTCGGACTGGAGGGTTGTGAAAGTGGAGGATACGCAGACCCCTACGAGGCGGATCCTGCTTATTCTTAACAAAGAGTCGCTTGCACCAATCGAGGAGAAGCACGGAGAGCTAAACTTCGGTTTTAGCTCGGTGCAGATCCGGATTTACAAATCGGATGCTAAGCAGACGGGGTGCCATGAAGCACTAGAGGAGACTCTGGCCTCAGAGATTGAGGAGCCGGAGAAGGATCCCGAGGTCGAGGACTGCGAGTCGGTGTTATCCGATGCGTCCTTGATCCGAGGGCTAGAGGCCATGTGTCAGGAGAGTACTGACTCTGCTGATGATAGTATCAGTGATGACACGGACGCCGATATTACAGTGATGGAGGTTAACCCGCAAGATGTCCCTGACAATCTTGCAGATAAACCTGCATCATTGTAAAGCAGCAACCGCTGCCTTAGTGCTTCGCCTGGCTGGAGGCGAAGTCGACCTGGTGTTGGTACAGGAACCCTGGATTGTGGCAAATAGGGTGTCCGGACTTACCACACCACAATATAGGCTGTTTGCAGCCCAAAATGAAGGTAAAACCCGTACTTGTATTTTAGCAAAAAAGCACCTTAGTGTATTTTTGCTCTATAATTACAGTGATGGTGATACTACATCGGTGAGTCTGGAGCTACAGAACAAACCGATACGCATAGCGTCGGCTTACATGGCCCACGACATCCTGGACCCACTCCCGGGTCTCAAACTGCAAAAACTGGTCAAGGACAGTGACGATCTGGGCACTGGCTTGTTGATTGGTTGTGACGCAAATGCCCACCACAGCCAATGGGGGAGCTCCAACACCAATGAGAGAGGTGAGTTACTTTTTGAATATCTTCTCTCCACAAACCTATTATTATGCAACCGGGGAAATGACCCCACTTTCATAATCAGAGATAGAGAAGAGGTCATTGACCTAACTCTAGTCTCACATTTTCTTTTTGACCATGTCATAAGTTGGAAAGTCTCGAGAGAGCACTCTTTCTCAGACCACAGATATATTGAGACGAAATTATCTGTCTCTACTCCAGTCCCAGTAAAGTTCATTAATCCCCGCAGAACAAACTGGAAATCTTTTAAAACAAAACTGGCGGAAGCCCTTCCGACCCTCCCTGAGATAACTCTACGCGGTAAGGAGAAACTTGAGTATCTAATTAAAACTTTCACCGAAGGGTGTAATAAATCTTTAAAGTCATCTTGTCCAACGAGCAAGCCAAGAGGCAAAAGGAGACCACCATGGTGGAAACCTGAAATGGATGTGCTGAGGTCAAGCTGTAGGACTCTTTTCAATAAGGCAAAAAGACTAAACTGTGACCAAAGTTGGTCAGAATACAAGCAGAGTTTAGCTCAATACAAAAAATCAGTAAGGCGAGCAAAGCGAGATGAGTGGAGGAGATTCTGCTCAGAAATCGAATCCTCATCAGAAGCTGCAAGACTCCGCAAAATACTGTCAAAATCGCCCACAAATCTAGGCTACCTCAAGAAACCAGATGGCTCCTGGACAAATTCTAGCGAGGAGTCTTTAAAGTTACTCCTGGATACACACTTTCCAGGTAGTACAACAGTTAATCCAATGTGTCATTCATCCTACCTTACGGTAAATGTGTTGGAAGAAATAATAACAGACTCCAACATCAAATGGGCTATAAATAGCTTTGACCCTTATAAATCTCCGGGTCCTGACGGGCTAATACCAGCACAGTTGCAGCACGGAGGGGACCTGGCAGTCTCGTGGCTAAAAGCCATCTTCACCAATATTATTGCGTTAGGCCAAATCCCATTTTCTTGGCTAACGTCAAAAGTAGTCTTTATTCCCAAGGCGGGTAAAGCATCACATATAGTTCCAAAAGACCTCAGACCCATAAGCCTGTCGTCGTTTCTGTTAAAGACTTTGGAGAGGTTGATAGGTCTATACCTTAGAACTTCAATCAACCCAGGGTTTTTATCAGAGTCGCAACACGCTTACTGTAAGGGTAAATCGACGGAAACGGCACTTCATTCCGTCATATCGAACATAGAAAAATCCTTGCACAACAAGGAGTACGCTATTGCTGCTTTCTTGGACATAGAAGGCGCTTTCAACAACATTGATCCCAGGGCAATAACTAACGCACTTCTGTATCTACAAGTTGATGACCGGCTAGTGAGACTAATCAGCCAGCTGCTACTGGGCAGAACGGTGATTTCTTCACTTGGTACATCCTCTCTATGTAGGTACGTAAGTAGAGGCACTCCTCAAGGGGGGGGTGCTATCGCCTCTTCTATGGAACATAGCTCTCAACACGATGCTACGTCGCATAGAAGGAGGTGGCTGTAAAGTTGTTGCCTTTGCGGATGATGTTGTTATTATGTTGAATGGAAAATTCCCACAATCCCTTTGTGACCGTATGACTGTAAAACTTAGGGAACTGTCACTCTGGGCACTTAAAAGCGGTTTGAGTGTCAATCCGGAAAAAACAGAACTTATTCTCTTCTCGAGAAGGTATAAGATCCCAAATCTTTCCCCACCTAGAATAAATGATTCCGTCTTATCTTTCAGTAACAGTGCAAGATACTTGGGGCTTGTACTAGATAAGAAATTAAGTTGGAATCTAAATATAGCAGAGAGAGTGCAAAAAGCGAATACAGCACTCTTTGCCTGCAAGAGGACAATAGGACTCAAATGGGGCATGTCGCCCCAAGTAGTTAGTTGGATCTATACAGCCATAGTTAGACCTATACTCCTATATGGGGTATCCACTTGGTGGCCAGCCCTAACAATAAAATCAAAGCTTAAAGTACTAAACAAGGTACAAAGAACGGCACAACTATGCATCACCGGTGCCCTAAGAACTACCTCTAGTGAAGCGCTTAATGCCATCACTAACACACATCCCATCCTTTTGATGGCAAAAGAAACTGCCACCCTAACAGCAAGGCGCCTCAAGGATGCCAATTGCTGGGCAGTCTTGAGATATGGACACTCGTCCATCTTAAAAGAAGACACAAACGTGTCAGTCACAGATTATTGTACACCCTTAGAGCATTCCTCAACTCTATTTACAACCTCCATTCCCTCCAGGGAATCGTGGGTGGTAAGTCAACAAGGTCAAACCGACCACATAAATTTCTTCACAGACGGCTCCAAGCTCAACAACCAGGTTGGGGGCGGGGTCTTCTCGGAGCAACTAAACATCCGGCAGTCTTTTCGACTTCCGGACCATTGCAGCGTCTTTCAGGCGGAGATCCTCGCTATAAACGAGGCTCTTATCTGCTTACGTAACGCTGGCCTGGAAACCGGGAATATTAATATATACTCCGACAGTCAGGCAGCCATAAAGTCACTACGGGCGATGTCCTCCAACTCGTTGACAGTCAACAACTGCCGCAAATCTATTCAAGAGATGGCTCAGCAGTTTGTTATAAGCCTAATTTGGGTGCCAGGGCATCAGAATATAATAGGCAATGAAACAGCAGACGAATTAGCCAGACATGGCACGACCATTTCCCTCCTCCCGAGTAAGAAGGATATTCGTATGCCAATGGCTACTTTTAAGCTACACACAAGGGAAAAATTCAGATCCCAGGCACAAAAGATGTGGGAAAACACATCACACTGTAAAATCAGTCGCCAAACATGGCCCAAAATTGACCCAAAACGTTCCGCCAGACTCTGTGAACTTAAACGCTCACAGTGTTCGGCAGTTGTTAGAGCGATCACCGGTCATTGGCTTGTCGGAGCACACGCGACCAGAATGAATGCTCCGAGCAACGATTTCTGCAGAAGCTGCAGAGATGAGGAAGAAGTAGAAACTGTAGAGCACTTCTTCTGTTTCTGTGTAGCTCTATGCAGACGCAGGAAGAAGTACCTGGGAAATTATTTCCTCAATAACCTAGAAGAGCTAGGTCCTATCTGTCCGAAAATGATTGCAAGCTATATTGCAGCAACAGGCTGGGATTCCCTTTAAGAACATTCACCTGGAGAAGGGGTTTTAATTTAAGATCCTAAGCGGTATCACAACGGGCCAATCTAGGCCTATGTGTGCTGGCTTTTTAAGCCAGCTGCCGCCATAACCTAACCTAACCTTTAGATGGATAATTCGTTTGTTTATAAAGATATCGTAACCAAATTTGGCACTCGGAAGTTATTTATAGTTCCCAATCACTGAATATATCAATAATAAATGTATATGCACCCTCGGAAGACAGTAGGGATGCTGTTGAAGATCAGTTTTACGATGATCTAGAAAGCCTACTTAGCAGAGTGCATAAATATGATGTACTAATTGTGAAGGGTGACTTTAATACAATATTATTCAAGGGTTTGCTGGAAAGCTCTCACTTCATATGGATACAAATGACCAATGGTAACCTATTATGTTATCACATGGACTGTTTATAAGCAGCACAGCCTTTAAACACAAACGCATCCATCTACAGACATGGAAGATGCCTGTCAATATTAGAGCGATCGTGTATTTGTTGATAAGAGACACGCAACGTCAATTATAGACGTACGATCATACGGGTGTGCGTTCTGTGACACAGATCACTACCTAGTGATTTCTAAATTACGTCATCGTATATCGAAAGTAAATGACAATAAAGGTCACGGAAAATTGAAATTGAATACTCAAGAAATACACAATATTGAAGTTATAAATGCGAAATACAAAGAAGCTATAGAAACAAAATTAAATAATAATGTTATTGAGCCGAATGAAAGAAGAGAAGTAAAAATATTGACGAACATTGGAATAAGCTAAAAAATATAATTGTTAACACTGCAAAGGACACAATCGGCGAGAAGAGATCGGAAGCATACGAATGGTATGATGAAGATTGCCATAAGGCAAATATTTTGATGCAGCAAGCGAGAAAAAGATACGTCGCGACGCGACGATAGAAGTTCGAGATCGAATCTTCTGGAATACTAAAAAAAAAAGAAAAGAAGCCAAAAAATAATACGGACAATGAAAAAATTATGTATGAAAAGGCAGATTGAACAAATAGAAAAAGACTTCGCCAATAAAAATGTCAAGTCTATGTACCAAAACATAAAAAAGCAGACAAAAGCATTTCAACCAAGAACCAACGTCTGTAAGAACAAAGATGGAAATATCCTTAGTGACAAACAACAAGTGATAGAAAGATGGAAACAACATTTCACCGAACTACTCAACTTAAAACATGACAGCGATAATACAAATGAAATAAGACAGATTCATACGGCTAAGATATTTGTTGAAGAACCTAGCCTAGACAAAATAACCTCAGGAATTCCGGCAGAGCTCTTAAAGTATGCAGGGCAAGCCTTGCACAAGCAGATACACCTTCTAGTGAGAACTATATGGAAAAGGAATAAAATACCAAGTGAATGGCTAACAAGCGTAATAGTACCCATACATAAGAAAGGCAATAAGACCGAATGTAAAAATTATCGAGGAATATCGCTACTGAACGCCAGTTACAAAGTATTCACAAATATTGTGTATGAGAGAATCAAAGTCTATGCTGATGAAATAATAGATGAGTGCCAGTGCGGCTTAAGATCCAACCGATCAACAACTGATCAAGGCTTTCTGGTAAGCCAAATTTTTGAGAAATTTGATGAGCATAAGATTGATATCTTCTGTTTATTTTTTGATTTTAAGCAAGTTTTTGATAGTTAAGATAGGAAAGAAATCAAATACTGCTTCCAAAAACTTGGCATTCCGTTAAAATTAATTGATCTGGTTTTAGCAAAGAACTAGTACAAGGCGAATGTCGGAACCTTTCCAGGTCCTGTCCGCTGTAAAACAAGGAGACGCATTGTCTGCTATGATCTTTAACCTGAGCTGCACACAGTCTTAAAGGACATTAACTTGAACGAAACAATATTTGACAAAGATTTTCAAATAGTTGCGTATGCTGACGACGTTCTCATCATGGCAGAAGACAAAAAAAGGCTAGTCCGCGCATATTCAGACTACTTGAAGTAAAAGCAAAAGCAATAGGACTGAAGGTCAATGTTGAAAAAACTAAGTTTATGCTTCGGCCAACACGTAATGTAGAAGTCAACAGTCTAGTCATAGACAATTCTGTTTTTGAAAGCGTAAATGAATTCACATTCTTGGGTTTCGTTCCATCAGTAAACAAAGACTCATCGATTGCTATAGACGTAAGAACTAAAGTTGCAAACAAGGCGTATTATGCAAACATTGAATTGTTTAGATCAAAAGTTTTATCACGCATGCAGAAAACCAAAATGTACAAAGCCCTTATACGACCGGTCCTCACATATGGTACTGAAATATGAACATTGAAAGTTAATGTTATAAACCAACTATTGAGATGTAAAAGAAGCATTATGAGAAAAATTTTCGGTCCTGTTCGACATGAAGACGACACATATCGTATTCGTTACAACAACGAAATTGAAAACATTATTGGTGATGCGTATGTGATACGTTTTATTAAAGCACAACGGATTAGATGGATTGGCCACATTATACGAATGTCAAACGAAAGAATTAAAAAAAAATTGTTTACTCTACGTCCAACAGGAGGACGAAAAAGAGGCCGACCAAGAAAGAGATGGCTTGATGACGTCGAAGCAGACTTGAAGTCGATAAACATTCGCAATTGGAAAGATGAAGCGAGAGAGAGAGAAAGCTGGAGGAAGATTGTTGATGAAGCTATGGTCCACCCCGGATTGAGAAGATAAGAAGAAGAATCACTGAACTAAATTTGATCAAAATCGGCTGAATATATCATATAGCTCCCATTAGACAGATCGGTCAAAAAAACATTCTTTGTACAAAATTCATTGTTCCTCGTTTGTTTGTACAGATATCATAACCAAATTTGGCCGTCGGAAGTTTTTTATAGTTCCCAATCGGTGTGCCAAATTTGATCAAAATGGGTTGACAATATCATATAGCCTCCATAGGACCGGTCAAAAAAAATTTGTTGGTGCGAAATTCGACTGATTTCTGTTTGTTTATGAAAATATCGTAGCAAAATTTAGCAAATAAAATATTTTTTGAAGGTCTTAAGCAATATATCGGACTTGATTGCAATGTGGTGGCACAGGGTATCCCAAAGTCGTCTGCGCCCGGCTTTAACGTACGCCATCTTTTAGATAATAATTGTGCTCGACAAAATAGCCTAGCTATTTAGTAATAATATAGGGTGGCCCATCTGTTGGTTTGTTTATTAATTGCAATTTATTCGTATATTTTTCAATAAAATTGGGCAAATGTATATACCAAATGCAAGTTTGAAACACGTCATTTATGTTTGAAAAATAATATCGCCCAAATGACCGCCGCGGCTGGTTCTATATGTGAACATCGTAATATTTTCAATAACTTTTTTTTAACGAAAACTCATCTGGCTTTTCTTCCATCCATTGAACTAATTAGCGACGTACATAATGATCAGTGGGCTTCAATTGTTGAGACATTTGAATCTTGTAAGCCTGTCAATGGAGATCCGCATGCAAAATTCGACGCAAAGTGGTGCTAGTCCTAGTCCTAGCAAGATGTAATTCTTGCGAACGACTCTTCGACACTGCCCCCAACTAGGTTTTTTCACAGAACGACCATTTTCATGGTACCCCTTTACCACTATCACGCGTTGTTTGGTTAGGAGATATGGCTTCTCAAAAAAATTCTAAAAATGTAAAATCCAATATTCAGTTATCCATAACTCAATAAATAATCGGAATTTTGCAACAAAAATTTACGTGGTTACTATTCTCTAGTAGCTCTATCACATATGTAAAAATTATAAAAATCGAAGCGGACGACCAAAAAAGTGGCCCGCTTTACTTATTTTCACCGATATTCTTCGTAATCTTTAATAATAATAATTCATTTTCATTCCGGTTCTTTTTAAGTGTTATAGGGCTTTGATACATTTGTTCTCACCATACATTGAATTATAGATAAAAAATCTGTATCGAAAAACAAATGTCATTCTATCAGCCTTTCAATATGTCTATCCGTATGAACAAGAGGATCTCCGACAGATCTTCTTCTTGCAAAGAAACTACAGTCACCAAAACTGGCATATAAACGTATACTGAATAAAATATGAAAAATAAATCGAAAAAAAAACACGTCAAGTAACATAGCATTGACTCTTTAATACTTATATGAAACCTAATGAAATAAATTTTAATCGCTTTAGCTTATCATCCAAAAATTTAATTTTTTTTTTATTAAAAATGACAAAAGCGTCAAAAATCACATAATATAATTTATATATGTACTCATAATATATATTTTTTTATAAGGCAAAGATAAAAAAATTAAATTTTCAGCGAAATCCTCTTTTTTCAGGTCCACAAATTATGAGACATCTCCACTATATTTCTAAAATTCTCTGAAATACTTAAAAATTGAAATATAATAAAATATCTCATTGGTTTTCTAACTGTATTGGCTTAGTCAGCTGAGGTCCATTGGATGCACTTGAGTGTGTGTGTGTACACGTGCATAGAGAATGCAGTAATAGACAGACAGATAGACTAAGAGACTGAGAGACAGACAGATGGACAGGACTATGGCGTTGTTCATCTCCCGCTGAGTGCAATGTTGGTCAAATGTGTGTTTGACATTTTCGTTTATTCCTGGACGCTGCCTGCTCGCTGTCTGGCTATCCAGCTCAATGTGCGCCATTTTGTGCTCTTTATGTAAGATAGTGTGTGTGTGTGTGTGCGATGGCGCTTTATAAACTGCTTCTGAATTTTGCATGAAATTTCTCAAAATTTTGTGCATTTGTTGAGGTTGTTGTTATAATTTAGTTGGAAAATGGCTGTCACACGCACACTCACGCACAACTACTGTTACGTGTCGTTGTTGCATACACTCACACACACACATATACACACACAGAGAAAGTTGTTGCCATTTTCACATTAATATAAATAAATTTTCAATTTAATTTGTGCAAGACCCAAACTCATTCGCTCACGCGCTTTCGCTTGGTTTCGTTTTTTAACCGACCAACCCGCCGCCGCCGCCGCCTTCACACTATGACTCTGTTGATAGAATTTTTGGCCAGTATGTTAGTATGCGTACGTGGCACACACGCTTACACACACTAACACACAGCCAGACAGACAGACAGCCGGTCGTGAAAATGGCGTAAAATGCTTTGCATCTGTAATTTTCGGAGCTCGAATTGGATTGCGGCTTATAAGCACGTTTATAAATTACTGATTCGTCTGTGTCGCTGTCCCGGACCCAAACCCAGACCCAGTGCCAGAAGCAGACCAACTGACTTGCACTCCTAGCATTCAACTATGCTATATGAGTTTGAGTTGATGCACATTGGTATAGGACTCTTTGTCAGTAAATGAATAAATTAAATATTCTATCATTGGAAATTCGTTTACCCATTGCTGCTTTAATTAACTTTTTTAAACCAAACAAAAACAACTTATATATGACTACACTGTTTATCAATGACCATTTGCATTATGAATAAGTGCTTCTGATTGTTAACTCTAAAAATTAAATTTATTTTTGGCAATTAATTTGTATAGGGTGGGCCATCTGTTGGTTTGCTTGTTATACACTCATAATTCGGAATATAGCCGTCCAAGACTATTCAATTTTAGTCATGGATCGTTTTACATACGAACAACGAGTAAAATTGGTACAGGTGAGGTTGTGACCATTGTCAATGAGTCACCGGGAACATCGAAGCGCCATCGTTCCCCAGAACTACATCTTGCTAGGACTAGGACTAGCTCATTCGTTTAGTGGATGGGAGAACAACCAGATGAGTTTTCGTCAAAAAAAAAAGTCATCGACAATTACGAGGTTCGCGTAGGGGCCAGTAGAGTCACCCGCGGCGGTAGCTTCAAACTGGCATCTTGTGTATACATTTTTCGGATTTTGTTGGATAAAATACGAATAAATTGCAAGTAACAAACAAACCAACGGATGGCCCACTCTATATTAGCAACTGATTAGAAGAATAATTTTCAATAAACATGAGTCATATTATATATAATCTTATATGGCACTCGCAAATAATTTAAGACCATATCAAATTTAATACATTTCATTTTCGAAACTATAAAAAAAAAAAAAAGGTTTGTTTGCCTTTGATCCAAGCTATTATGGACTAGCAAAATCCGTCAAATTTTTATGCCAGCGAATTAACTCGTTTTTGTTTTTACGTTTCTGAACCTTATTCTTTTTTTCGCTACATATTCTTCCAATCTCTGCTGCATTATTTATGATATTTAACTCAATTATCTACAGCTTTCCAAATTTTATTCCCATTTTCGATAAGAATTAAAGGTGACTCGGTCATTCGGAAATCGGAAATTTTCAATAAGTCCCTTAATCAAAGCAAAAGCCTAATATTAGTTTGCAAAGAATACCATTCGCCTCGCCCTGCCAGCGGTGGTCGGCTGGGAATTTTTCACGATCAAACATCTTAAAACATTTTACGTTATAATTAAACTTTCTTTTTAGGCAATTATGTACATTTTGAAGACATTTCATTCGTTATGAGATATGTGCAAGTATGTATATGGAACGCTCATTGAAAGGTTTCTGATGTTTTTCGAAAACATTAGAGATCTGTTCCCAATTGCTTCGATTTTGATATTGCAGATTGTCGAAGTCAGTCGTACGATAACGCCAAAATTGTATCAGCAATTTATTCAGGTTTACAGGCAAGAGTCAAAGAAATCGATGAACTACCGCCGAGAAATTCCAAAAAGTCATGTTGGCAGCATTATCTTCAACGAGATGATCAACTGGTCACCCTTGAATTTAATTCGAGTGACTTTGAAACAATATTCATGCAGGTTCATTGCCATTTTTTACCTTAACGATTCAATAGTGTTAACCAAAGTTTGGAATAGGTTGATATTAGCATTGATGACTTTTGTGGACTGGATTTTTTGAAATCTCTGTTGATTCTGCTTTTTTATATATGGGATATATTATGGTTTTCAAATTATTTATATCAAAACCGCCTATTTTAATAAGTTCGATGGGAAAATCTAAAGATGAGTCCGTCCCAGTGGATTTCTTCCTATTAAAGTTATTTTTAGCAACCTTTCTGATTCGGCTTCTCCGGAACCGTTCTTGATTTTAAGATTCTTAATAATGTCCGAAACTGGTCTTAAATTGGTAGAGTAATTGTCATTGCGGCTTATTTCCGTGATATCTAGTAGATGAACATAGTTTCGTACATCAAATTCAGTATTGGGAAAACGAGAATAATTTGCGCAATTATGGTGTGCCAAGAATATCTGCGCAAGTGTCTCGTATTTTTGTTCAGCAGTGGATTCTTTAAATATTTTATTATGTAGTATATAAGGTCACGATAGAAACGGCGGCATTTTCATAGTTCATTATCATTCTGAGGTCTTACCTTAACATAGAAAATGTATTACAATTACTCTAATAACTTTACATTATATTTAAATTCGTATAAGCTCCATAATAACAATTATCAAGTAGGTACCTACTTATAAAAATTTCGCATCATTCTACACATTTATGATACCAGTCTCAGCCGTTGGACTCTCTTATAATGTAATGCAGGTGCTGAACAGTGCTGCCAATGAAGTTCCTAGCGCCTCAAAATTAATGATTTGGAAACTAAGCTGTGTTTTTTCTAATATAAAATCTTGTTTCAAATTTTATTTAAAAAAAAGGTGTACTTTAGGGTCGGGTGCGGCCGACTTTGGAGTACCCTGTTCCACCACTTTGCTATTAAATCCAATATATTGCTTAAGAACTCAAAAATATATTTTAATTGCCAAATTTGGTAACGATATTTTCGTAAGCAAACAAAAAAAAAAACACTTTTTTTACCGATCGGACCTATGGGAGCCATATGATATAGTCAACCGACTTTGATCCAACTTGGAACAATGCTTAGGAACTTTAAAAAACTACCAATCGCCAAATTTGGTAACGATAACTTCTATAGCTATGTATTATAATTTATATATATATAGCTTCTTAGCTATATGATATAGTCAACCGATTTTGATAAAATTTGGTTCAGTGTTTGCGAACTATAACTATAAAAAACTTTCGAGTGCCAAATTGGGTTACGATAACCGCAAAACCAAACGAATTATCCATCTAAAACTTTTGGTTTTTTTCGAGGTCCTCTGAAACACCCCTTTGGGAGCTATATAATAGAACCCCGATATCAAAAAAATAAAATAAACTTATAGGATAATAACGGATCTAATCCGAAAGTTTGGTTGCTCTAGTTCTCACCGTCTCTAAGATCAAAGCATTCATACAGACAGACGGACAGATGGACATGGGTATATCGACTTCTCTAGTCATCCTGATCATACTTTAGGTAACTTTGGGGCTCTCCGACGTTTCCTTATCTATGTTACATACATTTTCGGCTTGTCCAAACTTAATATTCCCTTTGTACCTTACGTTTCAGGGTATAAAAACGGAACAGAATCAAAAAAATATACTAAAGCGCCCTCTGGCGGCGTTCAAAATTCAAAATAGATGTCAAAAATGGATTCCTCGAACCCCCTAATTCACTTTTGGCTAGAGAAATACGGTTTTTTTTCTTTTTTTCAATGCAATGTCTAAATCGATTTTTGACCTTTTGTTTTGTAGAGAATTTTAAGCCCTACAACTTTTTAGAACATATAAAAAAAACGTAAAGCACAAGGTAACAGTTATTTGCAAAGAACTGATTTTTGTGACCTTTGACCTCAAATATCAAGAATAGGGGTCATGCCATTCATTGTAAATTTTAAAAGTGATCTTAATATGTCAGAATGAACGCTCATGTCAAGTTTGAACTTATTATCTTTCAATTCCGAGGAGATATGTTTATTTGTTATTTTTCGAGGTACTGTTTACTATGGCGAACATGCGAGGTGCCATCACTAAAATAAACAGAACTCCTACAATTCTAAGAGTTATAAACATTTTATTTTTTGTTTTTCGCAGTGAATTTACACGCATAAAATGACGTTAACACTTTTTTTTGTAAAGTGGGCGATCACTTTTGAATTTTAAAACTAAAAACTAAAAATGATAAAAAATTAAAAAAAAAAAAATGTAAAAAATAAATAAAATTATTTTTTTTTTAAATTTAATATTTTATCTATCAAGGAAAAAAATTAGAAGATATGGCTTGTCAAAGAATAGTCTAAAAATGAAAAACCCAATTTTCAGTTATCGATAGCTCGATAAATAATCGGAATTTAGCAATAAAATTTGACGTAGTAAGGTTAGAACCTCTACCAAATATGTGTCAAAATCATCAAAATCGGAGAAGGTCGGGGGAATTTGCCCGCTTCACTTATTTTTACCGATATATATTTGGTAACTGTACTATAGTTATACTAGAGTATGAAATCACTTTTGTTTTTGAAATTTCGAGCATGCCAGCATTAAAAATAAAATTTCGTATATGCAATGTTAATCAGAATCACAATCGTTGTCTGTATTTAGAATGTATTTATTATTATCGTATCAATTGCTACAATTGCTGTCTTCAAATTTTCGTTTTGTATTTTGATTTATTTAAAATGTGGGTAAGTCTTCCCGACTTTGCAAAAAAAAACCCATACATGGCTAGTTCGAGTGCTTTACCTTGGAAGTGGCAATAGTTCTCTGTCATTATGTTCACAAATTTTAAAATTAAGGGAACTCCAAGTATGAAAAGCGAGAGCATTACTTCACTTCGGATAAAAAGTCATAGACGTTCGCAGCATGCGTTTTATTTTAATTTGTTGAACTAACTTCAATTTCGACAAATAAAAACAAAATTAAAAATTCAAATTACATTTATATTCATTCCATATTTCCAGGAACCCTAGAAGCCGTAGAGTATAAATAAATAAAGGCTATACAATAAAATAGGACAATAAAGTGTATATAATTTGAAAGTGCACAGGAAAGGGTATCATCTAAGGGCAACAACTCCACACGAAAGTGCATAAACTGTGCATGATACAGTGTTGCAAATATCATCATAATCAGCATCACAATCGCCAGGGCTAAGTAATATACCAAATTCTTCGTTACCAAAGCCGTAATTATAAATCCAACCGATGTGATAAAGAGTAGGAATATCAGACAACCAGTGCACGTAGTGTTAGGCAATGCAGTCGTGGGACACTTAGCTCCGCATGCGTGCAACGCGACCATTACTAAGGCAACAATCAATATGACCGTTAATAAAGTCAGCACTGTTACATGGATCATGTTGTAACAGCCATGTACAGTCACACAAAAGACAATGGTCCCAGCCAGAATCCAGTTGTAGGGATTTGTCATTCGGGCTTTTGGAAAACAGCTCTGAATAGTGATACATAAAAGTGCTACGAGTAGCCATACAAATGCTGGTATACCAATTGTCGCGTATAGATCAAAGCGAGTAGTCGAGATTATTGCCCACGTAACACATGTAATGGCAATAAATATACCGGTATAAATGTAGACTTTTCGTATGAAAGACGAGGCGAACTCGGGATCTACATCAAATATGACGGGTGCCTGTCCTTCAGGATTTTGAGCATGTTCTTGTGGATTCATAATGTATCAAAATTGTTTCACATTAAAATTTTGACGCTGGAATCAAAGAATATTTTTATTTTAAATTTTAACTTTATTTTTAACATAAAAAAGAATTCTATAAAAATGCGAATTGTGAATAAAGATGTGCTGCAGTTGGTGCAGCCTGGAGGACAAACATAGAACAACACCTAACATATTAATATTATAACAACAGATATGCAACCATGCCCGAAACAACTTTTTTTTCGACCGATCCTTTCTATAGAAGCTAATTGATATAGTCAACCCATTTTTTTGTTTTTTCTGAGAATTTTTAAAAACGTTCAAGCCCAAAATTTGATTACCTTATTATTATTAGCAAACCAGAAGAGCTCGGAAATGCACCCATGGGTGGTTTTTAATTGAACCCTGTGTTTTCAAAAGAAAATTTGAAGGTTCGTTCATATCAATAATAAAAAAGAATCGAATCCCAAATTTTCGTAGCTCTAGCTGTTACCTTATCATACATATAGGTTTTCATATGGACGAACCGAAACACCTTTATTAATCCTCATATTCAAATTGATTCAATAAAAAATAAGGATTATTTTTATCAATCTATTTCCTCGCTCTATTTTCATTTCTCAAAATTATATTTTTTTTATAATATAAGATCAACTGAGCTAAGTTTTACTCCTTAAAAAAATAAATATATAAAAATGAATCCACAATTTCTCCTCTTGTGGCCAAAATATTACAAACAATGCACTTCGATTTGAAGAAAAAAAAACCTACACTCATTTACCCAATTGGCGGCGGAATTTCCCAAAATCCTTTCTTACCTTTGTAACTGTACGCCAGTCCATCAATCAATAAAAATCGCACTAGCGGTGCTCAAATACAAAAACAAATTTTAACCAATTTTCTGAAAAACTTGAACATACAATTTTCTCAAATTTTCTCTAGGGCGAAATCTTGATTTTTAGAAAAAGAATACAACTGGTTTCCTAAAGATTTTCCGGATGCATTTTGCATATTGTTGATGCACGTGAAAAAGAATGCAACAAAAAATTCCCAAACAAACAAATTACAAAAATATCACAATATAAAAATATCTAGGTAATCTGTAACAATCGTTTACACGTAAATAAAAGTGTTCTTTAGGGTAATTTTAGGTCGAGAAACACGATTTTGAGATTTTTCCGAAAAATTTGTTTTTGGGCACTTTTTTCAGTTATTCGTTCAAATTAGTACAAACCTTTTCCACTCCGATTGTGTTAACTCCAAGTCATGCATTTTGAAGACATCTTCAGGGGATAGAAAAACGCTGACCACAGCTTGGTTTTGATATTCAGAAACCAAAAGTAAGACACGACGGATCCATCAAAACTCTCTTGTTTATGAACAAGTCTTTGGCGGTTCTTTATGCTTATTTTAATGGGCAATCGAAAGGATCTAATAAATAATATTCAAGGACGTCTTGTTACCGAGATATACCCATTTGAATTTAGAAAAATAAACTTTTTCCCATTGGATTAATATTGGTTCCTAATTTAGTTGGCGCAAACTGATACGAATCCACACTACGTTTTGCTCTAGGAGGTCTATTTTCCGAGTTGTAGTCATTTGAAGTTGGAAAAAAAACTTTCTCCGATTGACCTTCAGGAACTTCCGCGGTGAGTCAGAATCGCTTGCCATGGCAAAACGTTGTAAGTAATGCTACAAAATGTCAAACTTTTCAATGAAAGAATTGCCTTGTGGCAAAAAATTCCTAGCTTTCTGGTTCAAGTTCTTTCTTAGGATGTGTGGTCTAACTCGTTACATTTTAGGTTTTGCACACAAATTTCTTTTTATTAACAAAACATAATCTTGTACGCATAGTTACAGAATTTAAGAACTAGTTTTATGCTCACTTTCGACAACTTTTATATACTAAATAGCATTATGCGTTTTGAAAAGTATAAAAAGCTTTGGAAATGACAGAATACATTAAACGTGTTACAAGCTGCAGCATAAAATTGGAAGTACTTTGCACTACTTAAAGAGTATTAAAGGAAGCTGACTGGAGGGCAGGACTCACAGATTCAAAGTGGCAACCAAGGCAGGCAAGTGGCAACCAGGGGCTCTTGCTTATCTTTAGGGGCCCTGCTGGGTTTTTATGAAGCCCGCCTCTGCTGACGTAGACGTAGACGTAGACGTAGACGCTAACGTTGGTGTTGGTGTTGATGTTGCTGCCATTGAGCTTTTTGTTACTTTTGCTTATCGTAATTATGAATCTTTGTTATCCCAAGCTTTGCTCTGCTGTGCGCTCATGTGTGTGTCTATGTATTTCGTATCTGTGTGTGTGTGTGCATGAGTATCTTTGGTTATCTCTGACATAGCATTTCCTTGCATGTGTGTGGAGGTGACGGGAGTATGTTCAATCAAAATAGTTGATTTCTTTTATGTTTGTCTATGTTTTCACGCAACTATTTTGATATGGCAAAAATTATGCCCTTTTACGTTTCTGTATGTGTGTGGAGGGTGTAGAGCATATCGTGATGGCACTGACTCACTTTTAATAAAGGCTGCAGCCGTATTTTTAGAGAGCAGTATACAAATTATTTTCAAATTAATAGCATGGTTATAACAAAAATAATTGCAAAAGATACTATCAAAATTTGAAGATACTTTGTTTGGTCTCGTGTCTTTGAAACTAGAGTAGCAGCAAGACTTATTAACACCTTGGACGAAACTGCAAGGAATTAATCTATTCTCTTCGACAGCCAGGCTGCCATCAAGGCTCTTCATTCGCATACCACAAAACGCAAGCTTGGTTGCCTGAGGATTCCGGGTTGCTCTTGCGGCTACGAGCATACTTGTACAGTTGTCACATCTCCCAAGCGTTCTGGCCAAAGTATAATTCAAAGCAAGCTCCTGAACGCCTGAAATTTCACAAATGGCCAAGAGAGTGCATGTCCTCCAATACGATCTCTGAGACAGCTGCTTTGGTAAGGATGAAATAGAAAGAATCCAATACCTCTTAGAAAACGCACCCACTTGCAGCAAAATGTTCTGAAGCTCGGATCTGTCTGCCTCAGGAAATGCCCACTTACCAATTTATCGCTAAAATGCAAATGAAATGAAATAATCTGTCGATGAACATCATTAAAATCGGGCAATCGCAACTTAGTATCTTAGATATAGTATTTTGAAATGAAGTCTACATTGTGTACAAGTATGGAGATTTAGAGTTGACTTATGCGATGGTACAGAGTATCTAAATTGTATCTATCTCTTTCTCGGCTTAAAAGGACCTTAGCTGCCATATTTATAATCTACGATTTGTAGTGTATTGCAAGTTCGTTGCTTTTTAGCCAAGCTTATGTCTGTTGTTGTTGCTGCCTTTGTTGCATTTTGCTGCTCTTGCATTACACAAACATATAACATTTTTTTTAAGGTATGCTTACAACAGGAGCGTAGGAACGTTTTATGAAGGTTGTGGCACATCATGGAATGGATGGGTTCATATGCTTGTCTTTGATTTTTATCGCTTTAATGAAGTTTCATGCCGTATACATTGCTTTTATTAATGTTGTTGTTGTTGTTGCTGCTGCTGCTGTTGCAAGAATTTTCTGTAAAAGTTTTTCGTCAATGGAAGCGAAAAATCAGTCAGGCAGCTTGTACAGCTAATCCTGCCATTAGTTTGTAGTACCCCTCCCACTCCCTTTACTACCTTACAGCATCCATACATGCTGACCGAACGATCTGAGCATTATGGCAATATTTTGAGGCATTGATGCACGTCTTTCTAGTCTATTACTATCAGCACTTTTCCATTTTCTCCATAGTTTACTAGTTTCATTTTTTTTTTTTGCGTTAGCTCTTTTTTGTTGTTAGTTAACAGTTTGTTGACTCCGCTCAACTTGTCGCCGTTATAATGTCAGCAAATTGTTAAAACGCTTTGTTAGGAATTTCAAACAATTTTTAGCAGTGGCAGCAGGAACTGCGTTGACGTCAACGTCAACGTCAGCGACGCAGCAACGGGCAGCAGCGCAGCAGCGCAGTAGTCGGCTCCTTTTGTAGTACCCAAAGCTGGACTTCATCTTGTGCGCTATAATAAAAATAATAAAAAAAGAAAAAAAACTATGTACCTACTATACTATAAACACATGTTGTTGTTATTGCTGCTGTGGATAATTTGGCAACAACATCAACGAAAAATACAAAGGCGATAACCGACCTTGGGATACCCTTTACGCAAGTTTGAATTTCTTTTAATGAAAGAAGTCCAAATATGACAAAATAAACTTTTAAAATTAGTGTTAAATTTACCATATTACACAAACACTACATACCTTCATAATGCAGCTGGTGTAAAGACAGTCCATCAATATACAGGGTTTTCCAATAAGAGGTGTTATTTTGGTATTCAAAGAAAAATGCCATTCTTTGAGATTAATGATCGGATGTTTATTTCATAATAAAGAGGAAGGTATGCCGTTAATAATGAAACACAACATCAGCCAAATGGCCACCACGACCACGCTTACAAGACCATATCCTTTTCATGAAATTTTCCATAACCAAATCGCAAAGTGGCAGCCCTATGTCCTCGAAAGCCTCACGAATTCTATCTTTGAGGTCTTGAGTCGACGCTGGGCTGTTGGCGTAGACCTTATCTTTCACGTGGCCCCGAAGGAAGAAGTCGCAAGGTGTTAAATCACAAGATCTCGTTGGCCAATTGTGATCACCTCTTCGAGAGATAACACGGTCCGGAAACTTTTCCCGTAAAAGAGCAATGGTTTCGTTGCTTGTGTGGCACATAGCGCCGTCTTGTTGAAAGTAAACTTTGTCCAGATCAACACCATCCAACTCCGACCATAAATAATCATTTGTCGTTGGCTTCTCAACAATAACTCTTGGGTTTTCCGAGCCCCAGATGCGACAATTTTGCTTGTTGACGTAGCCACCGAGGTGAAAATGGGCCTCATCAGTTAAGATGATTTTTCGATGACTTTCGGATCATTTTCATGCATTTCAAGGACCCAATCAACAAAGACACGACGTTGTTGACGATCGGCCAGCTTAAGTTCTTGTGTTAACTGAACTTTATAAGCCTTAAGACCCAAGTCTTTATGCAAAACACGGTGTAATGACGTTTGTGGAAAGCCCAATTCCAAAGAACGACGAAGAATGGACAAACCTGGGTTTAATTCAACACTTTGGGCTACAGCAGCAATATTCTCAGTTGTTCTTGAGCGACGTGCACAGGTTTTATTCTTTACATCACTTACTTGTCCCAACAGCTCGAATTTTTCCACCAATTTCTGTATTGCGGTCCGACAAGGTGCTTCACGACGACGCAAAAATGCTTCAGTTTTGCGAACTGTGACTGCAAGATTTTCACAATTTTTATACCCTGTACCTATAGGTACAAAGGGTATACTAGATTTGTGCAATGTATGCAACAACAAGAAGGAGGCGTGGCAGAACCCAAGTCCTTTATACCCAAATGCTTATCATAACCTCGGGTAGCGATTGAGCCATGTCCGTCTGTCCGTCTGGCCGTCTGTATGAACACCTAGATCTCGGAGACTGTAAGAGCTAGAGATACGAAACTTTACCAGCTGATGCGGATATTTTCTGAGAAGATCAAGTTTGTTGAATCATGTCCATATCTTTCCCCGTTTCCCCGTAGCAGAGTTTCGCGGTTTTTGACTACACCGTTCAATATTTTAATTTAACAGAGCGATGCATTGTGGTTGCATGCATCTGTGTGTCAAAAATAAACAAAATCGGACAAATACAACAAAAGTTGTAGCCTAAAATGTACAAATTTCACTACCCCTTCCCTATAAATTGCGTCAATATTTGACTCTACGTAATTATAGTAACAAATGGACTAGAATCACAATTTTTGGTAAGCTGATTCATGTGGCTCTAATGAACCAATCTACATCAAAATTTTATCAATGCAGGCCCCCCACCCCCCGCAATCGATTTATCGTGTTTTCTCCCACACTCCTCAACACATCCCTTTAAAACTTTCCTCATATACTTTAAATAACTTCTTTGACGTAAATTTTGATTTTCATCAAAATCGGTTAAAATTTGCGGAACTTATAGGTATAAATATCGTTTTGCACCAACAAATAAAATATTCCAATTGGAAAGTTCATAGAAAGAATATGCAGGAATAAAACTTTTTTCGAGAAAAAAAGGTACAGGGTATTACATTTTTGTAGTGAATTTTAACCCTAGTAAGATAACGCACGTCGAAATGACGTACTCATTTTTTCTTTTACGCTCTCAGTCTCTCATTTGTTTTCGGAGCGACTTCGCACGCTTAGTTTGCTCAGTCAGTAGCTCCAGCTCTTTGGTGGTGGTTGTTTGTTTGAGGTCAGTTTGTTTTTTTCTGAGTTATGATCATAACGTACGTCAAAAAGACGTAACATTATCTTTTGTGTTACTTTTTGGTTTCTCAATTGCTTTAGATAACGTTATTTTCTACCCCTGAAAAGATAAGCATACGTCTGAATGACGTATCTTCATTTTGAGTCATTTAAGGATGTTATAAAAATAAATATTACTAAGTTTTTATCGCTAAGGTAGTGCAAATCAGCCAGAACCTAAAAAGAGAAAATACTGTGGCTTCTGTCCGTCGAAAATAGGACGCATGTCAAAAAAGGTATGTTTCGTATGAAAAACACCTCTGTGTGGAGAGCACCAAAATCAAGTTTGCAACACGTGCATATAAACCAGCTCGATTTAACTTTTTTTTGTTTTGAAGCATTATTTGATAGTTTTTTGTGCAAATGAAGTCAAAAGTTTTTAATTACCACAGATCTAAGAACTTAACTTGTGTCCTTATGTGAAAACCGTCTAATTTTTGTTACTTTTTGTAATACAAAATGAATTTTATTATTAATTTTATGTTATCTATTATTTTATGTTTATATATACTTAATTTAACTGAAAATCAATGTAATAAATGATCACAATTAAAAACTTAGTAATATTTATTTTTATTACATCCTTAAATGACACAAAAAGAAGATACGTCATTCAGACGTATGCTTATCTTTTCAGGGGTAGAAAATTACGTTATCTCACTAGGGTTAATAATTTCAATGCGTTGTTGAAGCTTGTATCGTTCCATTTTTAGTAATGGCGTAGTTTCTACTTGTCAAATGTCAAAGAATGAAAGCTTCAAAAGTGACAGCTACCGAAATACCGGGTGATTCAAAATAACACCTCTTGTTGGAAAACCCTTTATTATCTCTAAGCATTACATTTTGTAAATATTTAGTTTTTAAGTTATTTTTAAGTTAAAATTAAGGTTTTTCTCCCATTTTTTCCTTAGTAACTTAATGTTAAATTAATACCAATATCAACACATACATGTATGTAAGGTCAACAATGACGCAATTGTAAATATGTATTTCAGTTGAAAGCATCTGCTAAACTCTGTGAAATTATAATTATTAACCTTTAGCTTTAATAAAAATATATATATTTAATGGGAATAAAGCACAAATAAATAAATAATTGTTTTTTGATTTTGACCTTACCTTCGATTTGGCAATCTATAAATTTAGGCAAGGCATCTTGAGCTATAAATTGATTTTACAAATGTGTTTGGCATATATAAAATTTAACAAAGTACAAAAAAAGGTGGTTTCTTTAAAAGTACTTAATAAATTCGTATACATATAAATAAGTTGAAAAAGCTCCAATGCAAATTATATTATGTATATCATTGTTTAGCAAAATCAACCAACTGTGATCGTTTTCAGATATTTGTTCGTTTAACTTTACTTACAAAATGGCAAGTAGATGTCATCAAAGTAAAAGGTTAGCAGATATATGTACAAGCAACTCAACCAACATCATCTGCTGATAATATTTGCTAAGATTTTTTGGATGTAGTACATCCTTTTACCCAATAACTAAAGGGTATACTCGCAACTACAACTACAAATACAACGACAACAATGGCCACAGCAAAAAGCAAACTTGCAGCCAATTCGCGTTTAAGCCATTTGAACCTGAAGTCATAAAATATTTGTTAAGCATTTTGTGCTAAATTTTTCTTGCTCTCTTTTTCCGCTGCAGCTCAGCAAACAAAGCATGCTCTATTTGCAGCTCCCTTTGCCCTCTTGTCTGGCTGTTTCTTTTAGAGCCAAATATAATAACCAATTCGTAAGCACATTCATGGTTTATTTATTTATTTATTTGTTTTTTTTCTTCTAGTATCCTGTTTTTTTTTTGCGCCTGCAAGTAAATCGCATTTTAACAAAATTAAAACACATTAGTGGCGCACATTTTTTTTCTACTTTCGTACCACTGTTGTTTTTTTTTTTTTTGCTGACAATAAGCGTCACGCCCTCTGCGCCCTTCATGTCAGGACACTGGTCATGGCTTATGTCTGAGCTTTGCAGTGTGTGTGTGTGAGTTGGGCGTTTATTAGTATTTGTACTTGATTTTCACATTCATTTCCGCTGCCAACATTTTGTTCCCTGTCTCTTCTTCTACTTCGTCTTGTTCTTCTTCTTGTTCTGCTTCTTTTGCCTCGTGCCCATTGTTGTTGTCCGCCCCAAAATTGTTGTCAGCGAATTATACGAAAATGACAAGCAAACAAATTATGTTTTTTCTCCTCTCTCGGTCACCCTCTTTCTCATTTTATGTGTGTATGTGTGTGTACTTAACGCAAGGAAATCAAGTCAGCTTCAACAGAAACAACAACAACAACACAAACATAAGCCAAGTGAAAACGATTTAGCTTTAGATTTCCTGATATTTATATCTGCAGCACAATGCCTATAATTATGCTTTTCTTTCAATTAAACATAAACTGCCCAATAAACACACACAGATACACACACACACGTACAGATAACAGGTTCAGATACATTTACGAACAACTATAAAAATATTATATGTCAAAGTTCATATGCAAGTCAATGCCATGCATTTAAATCTAACTAAGAAGGGAAGTTGGCTGGCTACTATGTGATACATAAACAATCTATAATATTATAATTCCTTGTACCTTCAGGATCAATGCAAGTTTTATAAAAGGCAAAATGAGTCGTCATAATTTCGAGTAACGACTGAGCTTTCTTTTAGGAACACAAGATCGCGTCCTTTTCCCGCTTACCAATAAACTGCATGATAATTCGAATACTTAAGAGTATTTTATGCACAATATTGTGTAACCAAATTTGGTATGTAGCGTCAAGTAGATCCGATAAACAAAATCACCCATCTTCATCTCCCACAATCGGTTTTCGAAATTGGAAATCAAGTCATCACCCTTTAATTAAACTTGAAACAATAAGCCTATTGCGAGTCCTATCATCATCTAACGATGATGATCTACATACGGATATGGCTCAATCGCTACCTGAGGTTATGATAAGCATTTTGGTATAAAGGACTTTGGGTCGGCCACGCCTCCATTTGTCAGTTACATACAATATAGTATACCTTTCGGGTATAAAAATTATGTACATGTAAATTTATGTTTTGAAGCAAGAATCCTGAAGTTCTTTCTTTTTTAGGTACCACAAAATAAATTAATAATTTATATAACGATTTGGGTTACCCCAAGAAAAAACAAATTAGCTTCTGCTAAATTAAATAATAATTAAAGTTAGTTATAAGTTAGTTATCTGCTTTATTTATATAATTTATACATTTTGCTTAAAGCTAGCTAGTATTTAGATTTACAGAGTTAGATATTTATCTTTTCAACTGGAACATTTAATTTTACATAACGAATAAATATTTTAAGGGTATTATATAATAATCAAATGCTAATCTATCAGATAAATCTATCAGATAAAGCGATGTCAGCAATAGTTTAGTTCTATCGTGTTTTGTTCAGAAGCCGCTTACGATTATTGGCTAAGGGGCGAGATTTCGTTGCCGGGTGAAAAAATTAAGACCTTTTGTACTCAGAATGATGCAGTTGTGAAACATGGCTTGCCACCGAATATGATCCAGCCTATATAATACGGCTCCCTTAGGGGTATTACAAAGGACCTTAAAAAAAAACCAAAGGTTTTAAGGCCATAATTCGTGTGTTAAATAAATTTTATCAAAATCGGTTTACTATATGTATAACCCTCATATACCCACAACCGGTCGAACAATTTTTAGGTCTTGATTCTTCGTTTGTTATTATATAATTTATTCTTTTTATTGATGCTACTGGATAGCTCAAAGTCGTCCGCACATGATGTTAACCTCTGGCATTTTTTTTTTATGCACACACAGTAAATACTCTCTTTCTCTGGTTCGTTCTTTGCGATTGTCTACTGTATGTGCATGTGTGTGTGTGTGTTTTGTATCTGACCGCAACGTAGCAAATGCCATAGCCAATGCCGCTTGTTAAGTTGTTTGGTTTTTGTGCCTTGCTTCAGTTTTCAGCCAAAGAAGAAAAATACCAGAAAAACAAAAACAAAGACAACTCTGGAGCGAAAAACTGGCAGCACTCGCCAAGCAAACACAAAAAGCAAAAACAACATCAGCAAAAAAAAAAAGTTTTAGCATAAAATCAAGCAAAAAGTAAACAATGCAAAGTTTTCGTTGTTTTTATTTTGTTGTTTCGTTTTTTTTTTTTTTATGTTTCGTTTTTTTTTTTTTTTTTGTGATGCTGCCTCTTGTACAAATCGCAGCTTCTCAGAGTGAGAGTTGTTGCAACAACGGCAACAATGGCAACACCGCAATGCAAATATATGCCAACAACAACTGAAACAAGACAAAGTGACAGCGCCAAACGCTTTGGGCTATATGAACATTCAGTGGGACAGAGACAGAGAGAACGAGAGTGAGTGAGAGATACTGAGTGTCAGAGCGACAGAGAGGGAGAGTGCAGGGAAGACAGATGGATGTCCATCTGACTTTGTCTCACTGCTGCAGCTGAAGTTTGGATCCAGAGAAAGCCCCATAGACAGCACCGGAGTTGTTGCCACAGCCGCACCCATTTACGTGCCCGAAAATGACAGTCATAACAAATTAAGAAGGTTACCTTTACAGCATGACCAGCTTGTGTCGAGACGGGGAGGTATAGCAACAGCATGCACTGACAAAAATACAATAGTTTCCGGTTTTGGCAACACTCTTGAATGTTCTCTACATGAAAAAAAAACAAATGTTCTAATTAGACAAATCAAGAAAAATAAAAATATTCAATAATATTTATAAACAATTATGCAGTTTTCTTTATTTGTTTACGAGCTTAATATTGCCTAGTACCTCTATCACATATGGGCATTTCCACGTACGTGTACGCGTCATTCGTACGCCTTTAAAGTGCAAAAAAGTAAAGAAAAACATAAAAATTTGTATTTCTTGTTTTTATTTTTGATACGCTTCTTGTAGCTGTAGTAGTGCAAAAGGTAGCGTTTCCAATATATTGGCAATAGAACTGCAATTTAGTACGCGACAAACATATAAGTCGTTTTCGACTGCATGTAAAAATCTTCGAAATAATAAAAAATATTTTAAATCAATTAATTTTTAACTAATGTGAAATATTGTAGCTTTCTTTTACACTTAATTTTGTTAAAATGTATATATGTAGTACATACATATGTACTAGCTATTTTTTTATAAGTCTGATTAGTACGTGACATTCAGTAAGCGACATATTTTTCCACCTCTTTATTTTTATGAATTTCTTCAAGTAATATTTACAAATATTTGGCTACCGACATATGTATATGCATTTAACACAAAGTCAAATAATTATAATTCATTAAAAATTTAATTTTAGTTTGCCTTTTAATTTTTTTTTTTCTTTGCATACCAAGCAACGTTTGTCCTTTTATATTCATTTCGAGACATCCCGATTCTTAGAATTTAACAATGCCGCAGTTTTCCCTACCCGACTATCAAATATTCTGCATTTCTTAAATGGTAAATATTGTATTAGGACAACTTTATTCTTTATTTTAGTCTACATGAGTCAACATAGACTTTCTGGTGACTGTAGCTTCTTCAGAGAAAGTTTTAGAAGCAAGTTCATTTTAAAGTAAATTCTAGGCAGACTTGAGAACATCAATGGGCAATGAAAAATGAATCTAAGTGGCGAACTTTCATTAGCTGTATAAACAAAATTTTTTACTAAACAGAAAAAAGTGTTGCAGGGAACTGGCACAAACTTAAACAAACAAACAAACTTAAAATAAATTTTTAAATTTTAGTCCATATGAGTATATACACCGGCTATGGAGACTGGTTTGAAAAGGAAAACTCACATGTTTACCCTACCCCTTTAAAGTTTTCATCCGATTTTAAGGTATAACGGTGCTGATTTTGTTTTGGGAATGTGCAACGGATAGCACAGTCGGAAAGACTGAAAATTAATATAGGAAGCCCAAGAGGGGTTAGCATGCGAAGCACCTAGAGGGCGGATCCCACTACTTTTTTAAACCTATTTAAAGAAGGTGTATCAGATATTTTTAATAGTGTTTTGCTGAAAGTTGAATTTGAAATTCTTTGCAACTTTACGAATACTGGCTAGCTGAATAGATTTTCAAGCCTTTAAAAAAAGTTTTGTCGCATGGTCAAATTGTATTTGGGTAGAAATTCGGAATTCGCCAAAATGCTCAAGGGTATTATTAAAGAGAGGAAGAGATTTGTCATCTGTGTCATCTTCATCGGTGTGTACATACTTTTTCGCTGTCTGTAGTAAGAGAGTAGTACGCAGTATTTGGTTCATTGGCTGCTCCGACTTTTGCTGCTCCTCGACGACTGAGCTTCTTACTCTCTGCCGCTGCTGCTCCCTTGGCTAACTCACCTCTGTCGCTGTCCTGGCTGAATGCCCAGCTCTCTGTAACAACTTTGAACCCGCCGGCTGTCCTAAGTACTTTTGCTAAATCTTTGCACGTTCTGTGCAAAACCAACAACATCTACAACAATACCAGCAATGAAAATAATGACAGCCAACGTTGGCCGTAGTACCTCACAAAAATGAAAAAAAATAGTTCTGATTGTTGTTGTTAAGGGTCGTGGGTGTGGCCAAATATGGGCCAAAATATGTTTCTTTTTTTTCAGTGCTCATAAGCAGAGGTGGGCACGAAAAATAACGGAAAGAGCACTACAACAACATCAAGAAAAAAGGTCGAAAAAAGGATGCTCGAGTAGGGCCATAAAAATCGCACACTGTGTGTATTTTGTTTTTGTAATATTCTGCGAGTCGAGCGAAGGCACACATTGTGTGTATTTTGTTTTTGTAAGTTGCTGCGAGTCGAGCGAAGGCACACATTGTGTGTATTTTGTTTTTGTAAACTCGGCGCGTCGCCGGCAATCTGCTTGTGCGTGAAACACTGAACGAAATTTTGGGATACATTCAAAGACATGTATGTTAATTTAGGCATTCTTTTATTAAATTGTGAAAATCTACATTTTTTTCACTTATAGATGTACGCAGTAAATCTAAAAGGTTAACATCAGTAATTTTATTTCTATATACATTTTTTATGTGATTTACATGTGAAAATGCAGATTCACAAACATAAGTGCTTGCAAAACTGCACTGCAACTTGAGCATTGATGTTTTGAGAACGGGGTATTTTCCTTCCGGAACTTTTCTCCAAAAGTCATCCCCAGATTCTCTTAATGCAATTAATTCAAAATCCGACTGTAAATCGCAGAGTTCCATTTGGTATTTCGAATCTTGCGTATTAATATCTATATCTAACGGGCTTAGATATACATTGATTAGTTTCTTAATGTTGTCGAAATCGTTGAAGCGTTCTTCAAACACGTTTTTCATCCGTTGAATGTACACAAAATATTGCGCAAAGTTAAGCCTCGGATGTAGTGTCGCAAGTTCGCGGCAGCAGGGAAAATGATTTAAACAATTGTTGCTTAAATCACTTTGCAGAATGTCCATTTTCTTTTTAAATCCATCGATTGCTGACAGCATTTGTATTATTGACTGCTTTGGTGTTTGCAGCTGAGTATTTAAAATATTTAAAAACTTCATAAAGTCCGTTAAAAATGCCGCTTCGGATAGAAAATTGATGTCCTCCAATTTGGTAACCAAACCTTCCGAGTTTTTTACGTCAGTTTTAAGGAAAATTTTTATTTCTTCTCTAAGAGAGAAGAACCTATCCAGACACTCTCCTCTGCTGAGCCAACGAACTTCGGTGTAGTATTTTAAGTCACCATATTGCGCGTTAAGTTCGTGTAAAAGAGCCTGAAACTTGCGGTGTGTCAAGGCGTTGTGTCCTCCTTTTATTTTGCCAACTATTTGCACCACGCTTTCCATCGTCTCGTTCAGCTCCAATGTTTTGGCACATAGCGCCTCTTGGTGTAGAAGGCAGTGGTAAAAGGGAACTTCAATTTGTCGTGACTTAAACTGCCCGTTAAGCCCTCTGATGTTGCCGCGCATGCTTCTTGCTCCATCGGTGCAAATCGAGCTAAGTTTTCCAAATCCACCGATTTCCCGGACAGATATTTCAATTGCTCGAAATATGTCTTCCCCTGTGGTATTTGCGTATAACGGAACTAGGTTTAGTAGGTCCTCCTCAACATTGAAGTCCGAGTCAATGTATTTAATAAATATTAGGACTTGCGCTACATCATTGATATCGGTACTTTCATCAACCGCCAATGAGTAGTATCGGCATTGTCTTATTTTATTTAATAATTTATTTTTCAATTGTTGGCTAAGTGTGTTTATGCGTCTCGTTACTGTTCGCCGCGATAGTGGCACTTGCGATACCATTTCACACATTTCATTAGCTTTATTGCCGAAACACTTCAGCATATCAATGCAAGTTGATTTAAAAAACTCCCCGTCCTGAAGTGGCTTTTGCGCTTTGGCCAGATTGTAGCTGACAATAAAGGAAGCATGCAGAAGATTTTTTGAAGAGTCTTCCACTTTTTTTATTGCAGCTTGGCAAAGCGATAGCTTTAGCTTAGGAATAAGCTGCTGCCTTTCTTCTATGCTTAGTTTTCCATATGATTTTTTATGGAAATTACAAAAATGCCGTTTTATATTATACTTCTTTTTGTTAGATATTACTATGTTACAAATAAGGCACTGAAAAACACCCAGTTTATAATTTTTGGTGAAAAAATATTTTTTTCCATTTCTTGAATTATCTTATCACTCATTTTGATGTGAACTCGGTTATGACTTTTTTTAGACTGTGACAAAAATAAGTGCGTGCAGTATTTAAATAATTTTCGTACATACTAAAATGAAACTCTTTACCTGAGCAGGTAAAAAGGGTAAGGGGCGTAAAAACTTATAAGTAACCAAAATAATTGCAAAACGCCCTTTATTACCTGGTAATGATGATGAACACGTGCAGGATTGTTTTATTATCATAGGACTTCCCAAAAATATATATTCCATTCATATATTTGTTACCTGCAGCTTTTTAAATTAAGATGCAAATTTATTTTATTACCAGTGGATTTCCCGAAAGCCTAAAAAATTCTTTCGGTCTTATAGTTGCCAAATTAACTATATTTCTGTGCTCAGTGTACTTGTGCGAATTTTTCGTCCGCGAGCACCAATAAAAACTACCGTTACGGTCTAAAAAGGGATGCTCGAGTAGGGCCATAAAACTCGCACACTGTGTGTATTTTGTTTTTGTAATATTCTGCGAGTCGAGCGAAGGCACACATTGTGTGTATTTTGTTTTTGTAAGTTGCTGCGAGTCGAGCGAAGGCACACATTGTGTGTATTTTGTTTTTGTAAACTCGGCGCGTCGCCGACGATCTGCTTGTGCGTGTACACTGACAAAATTTTGCAACACATTCAAAGAAACAGAAAAGTCATATGAGTTTATATGACAATTTTAATTTACCAAAAAAATTACTGGGTCTTACAGTTGCCAAATTAACTATATTTCTGTGCTCAGTGTACTTGTGCGAATTTTTCGTCGCGAGCACCAATAAAAACTACCGTTACGGTCTAAAAAGGTCGAAAAAAGGATGCTCGAGTAGGGCCATAAAAGCGCACACTGTGTGTATTTTGTTTTTGTAACATTCTCGGTTTTTTGCGTGTGCGTCTGGCAGGCGCCACTTACAAGACCTAACGGAAAGAGCACTCGGTGCAAAAATGTCCAAGGCGTTTTTTGTACTGAGTGCTCTTTCCGTTATGTCTTTTCTGTGGCGAAAGATAGGCGCACAAGCAAAAAGTGCTCTTTCCGTTATTTTTCGTGCCCACCTCTGCTCATAAGCCATGTTCTCGATGTTGCTGTTCCAGGCATTATTGTTGTAGTTGTTGTTGCTGTTGTTGCAACTACAATAACTTTGGAATAATACGTGACCATAGCTTGTCAGCTATTATCTTTGGATTTTGCACCTTTATAAATAAACATTTTATTGGATATTAACAACACGCAACTCATTTAAAATTGTTGTGCATGCAAGTTGTACACTTGATTTGTAATTGCAAACAATGCAGCTCCGAAATTTCTGACCAAGAGAAAAAAAAGCTTAATAAACAGTATTCTCTTACTGATTGCACAATAAGCACAGGAAATCAAGTAAAAGTGTTCTGAATGACCAAACGAAATCAAAAAATCGATTTAAAGCTTAGGCCACAAATAAAACAAAAAAACACCTTTTTGCTCTTCGATCAAATTTTCTGTTCTTTCTTGTTTTCTTTATTGTTGTTTTTTCTCTTCAGTCAAATTTTCTACTCTTTCATAAATCTTTTAATATGCTTTTTTGTTTTCGTGCACAATTTTCAATTGCTCCTTATGCTGTTTTCGTTTTCTTTTAGAAATTTTTTTTCTTTTTTATACCCTGTACCCAAGGGTTTACTGGGTTTGTACAATGTATGTTACAGCCTGAAGGAGAGACTATAAGTCTTTTATACCCGAATGCTTATTAAAATGGGGTAAAGACCTGCAACGAGTATGATCGATTCAGTTCAATTATGTTTGATGAAAATGCGCTCACGACAGGTTTGAGTTTGAACGAATAGCATACAAAGCGATGTGTGTTCGAGTGCGATCAGGTATGAGATGCAACATTTCATATTTCATTTTCGAAATATCTCGAAATCCGTTCCTTGAAAAATTTTTGGACTGCATTTTCAGTTTTAGCGTGCCATTTTACTGCTACTACGGAAATGACTAAAACATGTTGAGGATACGAACTTTTTTTTAAGTTTGTAAACCAGATGTTTTATTGAATTTTTCATTGCTTTATCTACAATCAAGAAACAAAATTTGAGATCCTTATGATATGATAAAAATAATCTCAAGAGTATTTCCCAGAAAAATTTAAAATTTTGTTTTTTGTTTATTATATTACGAGTGCATAAAACCCGCTAAATGCTTCCAAGAAACGTAAATTTTTGAGCTCTCATTAGCACATTTTCGACGGAAAAGACACCAATTTTGTTTAGCTTTTAAATATTATGGGGCAATCTGAAATTCGACTGCACATAACATCCAATTCAGCTTGCCCTTGGTTACTTTTTTTACACCTTAATAAAATCCAATCATCTCTTCCAAATTTCTGGAGCTTGTCGCTGAAATGAAAGGCGTAACCCAATTACATATGTGTGGAAATCGTCTTTAAGAATGTCAATATATGTACATAGATATTCAATGGTATAATATAATCCTTCCTAGAGTTAGTGAAGAAGACTCCAACTGTTTCCTTTGAAAAATTTTATTTTACATATCTTATACCCTTTTTTGGCTATTATTTATTATAGAATTGCGATCAACCCGAGTCAGTCGTAATCAATTTAGCACTATACCTAGTGTTTGGTCCAGCAGCCAAATATATAAACATAAACAACACAAATGTAAACAACAGCAGCATTATTGCTCTTAATTTTGTCACCGCTTGTAAGGAAGTTCTGGTGCTGGGGTATAACTCAGTCTAAACCAGGGCCGACTTACAAGTAATTTGTAGTCTGCTGAGACACTGGGCGGCGTAGGGGGGTTAGCAGTCACACTACACCACACGTGCATACATACCATTTCTATACTTTATCGATTGCTGCTGCTGAAAACAATATTTCCTACTGTATGTACTCAAATGATCGCCACAGACTACGTCAATGGGCAGGGCCCCCTTGACCGTATCTAGGCTCAATTAAGGTAGGAGTTTGTGGCTGGCGGGCGAAGCCAACGCGTACCAACAAAAGGGCCGGCATGTGTTGCACCAGTGTGGCGAAGCCAGCTCGGTTTATAATACATGCGGCAGGAAGGTGGGGAATAGGAATATATTTACAATAATGAACCACTTTTAATTTCTTTTCATAACTTTATAATCACTTCACTTTATTCTCTTTTTAATCGTTAGTCCCATACTTTAACCTTTTATTATTAACCACATTTTTCTCTTCCCTAACCTAACTCTTCTCGCGTGTCCATTTCGTATTATGCCTCCTAAGTTTTCCGCGTCCACGTCCGTGCTCGTCGCCGTCCGAATCTATTCTCCTCGTGTTATCTCCAATTCGCCCACACGCCGGCGCATACCGCGGTCTGCCGATACGATCAACGGCTATCGGTTGGCTGGGTTGGCAGTCCGTCGTGGCGGTGTCTGTCTTATTCTTATCGATGTTAAGTTAATACTAGATACATTATAGTTGACTTAATACTAGATTTTATAAGCGTTACATTTGAAATATACTATTGTGGCGAGGCCAGGTAGCCTCGTTACACGCTTAACATTAACATATATCTTGTACATCTCTTAACTAACGGCATTGCTCTGCGTAGCAAGAGTGCATTAACATTTACTCAACTATCACTTGTTTGCTTTGCTTGCACTCAGCCGCTCTTGTAAAATATTGTTCTTATGCTTAGAGGTCAGTAGCTTGATCTGCTAATGCACTCAAATCAGTGTTAAAATACTAATCTCGCTGTCAAGTCGGTTATCGCGGCTTAACATAACATTACACAATTTAACATTCAACAACATACATTAACATTGAAAAACATTAAATTTACATTGAACAATATTACACTACATAAACACACTATCGAAACAAACAATAAATACATTTTAAAATAATTAAAAAACGTTTGAATTTAAATTATAGTTGCCGAAAAAGCTCGGCGACTCAACACCTAGAGAGATCACATAATCACAATTGCCTGAAAACCCATTTTACTTAAAATCAAATATTTCAGGCTGTACTGAACTGATTTTCATAATTTTTGTACTAAACTTTAGAAATTTAAATTTTTCCCTTTTTACAAAAATTCCTGTTATTTCCACATGTTTGCTCCGATTTTGATAAACAACTACTCATTTTCTTCGTAATCGATCGAACTTTATGGGCCATGAAAAAAACTGTATCAAACATTTTTTTTAATTTTTTAATTTACGTTGTAAATAGAATTTTTCTCAAAAACTACTGAAAATTACAAAAAATTTTATATGAATGAATAAATAACGACCAAACCGTAAACTTGCTTTAAAATTTGTTCCAAATATAATCGATGTATAATGCAATTATCTACAGTTCAGTAAAAAAAAATGATAAAAATCAGCTTGGTACAAACAGAGATATTTGCTTTTAAGTAGACACATTTTTTTTTAATTTCGAAAAATTGTTTTTAAAGTATCATTTTACTACGCAAATGAGTTAAACATGTTGTGGATACATGTGGGAAAAACACTTCTTGATTGAATATGTTTTCCTGATTGTTTATTATTATATTTACACTTTACATGTATTTAACGATAGCGATAAAGTGTATAGTTAGGTTTATTATAAAATGCGCAAAACTGTTTGAAACATCACTTAATAGAAATACGTCCAATGCGCAGCTAGCGAGATCACACACTGAGAGCATTTGCTGCGCTGTCTTTTACTTCTGCCCTTAACATTTTGGCTTAACCACATTTGAGCTGTTCTGCAAATGTTCTGTACGTAACATGTTGCCACTGCGTGTCGCCCGCTGACCTTCAATTCCCGCATACATTTTGCTGTAATCTAGTGTAATCATTAAATTAGAAAAAAATTCTTGAAAAAATCATTTTATTTAGGTAGTTTAGTTTCGTAATAACTTACTACATTCTATTTCAAGTCTGTCTCTCGATTAACACAATCCTAACAAATGCGTATTTGGCGGATCTTATTAACACTGGAAAATACAGAATCGAACATTTGAAAGATTTTCTACATCTAACGGAGTAGAATTGGTTCAGAATTGGACACTACCGCTTAAATAAGTTGTCAATTTGGTCGAGAATAACTTTTTTCGCAAAATCTTGCCAAACATGAAATAAATTTAAACATAATTGTAAAAAAGCTTAAGTTTATTGACGACCTACAGTTTGAAATTAAAAAAAAAATAATATATTTTTAGTTTAAATTGAATAAATTTATTTTATTTATTTATAATGATAATTGAATAAATACATTTTCGTTTTAGTTAAAAAATGTTTTTCGCAATGTCTCAAAGCTCGTCCCGTCATTATCCTTTTAATTACGAAAATTAGCATAAAATGTTGAAGATACTAAAATGTCCTTGACGTCGTAAGCTTGTGTAATCAAATTTTATAATTCTTTGGAGTTAATCGAGACTTTCTGCAATGAATTGGTAACCCGGTATGTCCTTGACAATGTTTGATAAAGTGAGCCGCATGCAATCGAGATATCCCAACTACAATGTCCTTGATTTTTGCAGAATTCTTCATTCATTCAGCCAATTCATTTTGACGCTTTTTAAAGTAAGTACTATATGTTGAATACGATTATTTTGTTGCTCGCATTGATTTCAACTCTCTGCGTGGAAAGGTTTGGTGGCAACTGGGATTACATTTAAATGAATCTTATGTATTTTATGATATTGATATTTGGGTTCTTACGCGTTTCCTTCTAGGTGTTACAAATATACAGAATGGAGAATTTTTCCAAGCTGTTAAATAAGTTCGAGCTATTTTAACACTGACCGCCTGCCAAACATAGAAAAGAAAATTGTAATCATTTGGTTGCACAAAAAATCTCAGGAAACTCACCATCATGGTTGGTGGATTTTTAAATGTAGTTTTATTGCTTTCTCTACTGATTCATCTTGAATTAACGCTGGAATTGATGCAAGCCAAAACAATTTAACCATTTTTTGCTGCTGCACTTCCAATTGCAGCGGTTTTCGGCGGTTGGAGCCGCCACTGAATATGGTCATGTTGTTCTAACTGCTCGGGAAGGGTGGGGAGGGGGTTGGGCTGTTGGATAGATGCTTTTTTGTGTGGGTTGCTTAGTGGGTCACTGTCTGTTGATTTGTGTTAATGCCACACAACAACGCGTATGATATGGCGGCACCTGGCCGCATGCAACATGCCCGTATTCATTTGTCATGCATTTATGCAATTTTGCATGGTCGTTGCAAGAACCGGGTGGGTTCTACTATTCGACTAGTGCTCGGGAGCTGGTAGATTGGGAGATGGTAGACTGGTGGACTGGTAGACTGGCAGACCACATTGAAATGTCGCTTGCCACAGCAGCTCGGGCAATTTATTAAATTTTTGACTTGAAGCACTTTACATTTAAACGTAAAAATGTTGCATGGCAATGGCAAAACACAAGTACACAGGATCTGGGGTTCCGATGTAGAAACCCTCCGCCAGTCCCAGCTTCAACTATTTTGCCCTTTTCGGCACATAAATTGTTCTGCCTGCTGGCCAGTTTTTGTGGCTCTATTGTTGTTGTTTGTGTCGCCCTTGTTTTTGTTGTAGTCTGCCATTTAGGCGCACTTTGTTTTCTGTTTTTTTTTTTTTTTATATGGCTTTATTTTATTTTTGGTCTGCTACTTGTTGGGCAACTACTGCTGTCTGGTCCTCTATACGAGGCCTTACTATACTATGCATGTTAGTGTGTAGGTGGGTGCGTACGTGTGTCTGTTTGTGCGTGCATCTGTGCGTATACACAACGGAAATGAATTGAAATTTTAAAGCCCACAGCTGCGACCGCTTCCTGCGGCAAAAGCAGCACCGACACTTCAATGCTACGCCAATAACGTAGCATACAACAATGTTGGTACCTATAACATATACTATATGCATACATATATATGCATTTTATACGCCACATGTATTTACATACATATATGGATTCTACATACCTATATATTTATATGGTCATGTGCCTCTACTGGACAAAAAAAAAAAAAAAACAAACGTATATACATGGTACAGATACAATTCCAGCATAATGTTTGTTTGTAAGGTGATATCATTGATTCACTTGGATGCATCTTATGCTAACCATATCACATAAGCCTACTCCGAGTTGGTTAAGTTACGCAAACTTATTTTTCGTTTTGCGATTGGCGTTCGTATTGATATGTGCAATGATTATACACTGTACCGTATGGTACAAAGGGTATATTGTGTTTGTGCAAGCCGAAAACGTATGTAACGTACAGAAGGAGAAGTCGGAGACCCCCCAAAGTTACCAAAAGTATGATCAGAGTGACTAGAGAAGTCGATATACCCATGTCCGTCTGTCCGTCTGACCGTCTGTCCGTATGAACGCCTAGATGTCAGAGATGGTAAGAGCTAGAGCAACCAAACTTTCAGATTAGATCCCTTGTTAATCCATAGGAGACAAGTTTATTTTATTTTTTTGATATCGGGATTACATTATATAGCTCCCATAGGGGTGTTTCGGGGGACCTCGAAAAAAAGCAAAAGTTTTAGATGGATAATTCGTTTGTTTATGAAGATATCATAACCAAATTCGGCAGTCGGAAGTTTATTATAGTTTCCAATCAGTGTACTAAATATGATCAAAATCGGGTGACTATATCGTATAGTCCCCATAGGACCGATCGGTCAAAAAAATTGATTGGTGCGAAATTCGACTGATTTCTGTCTGTTTATAAAAATATCGTATCTTTTGGAGGTTTTAAGCAATATTTCGGACTTAATTGCAATGTGGTGGTACAGGGTATCCCAAAGTCGTCTGCGCCCGACTTTAACGTACGCCATCTTTTTAATTTTATTTTTAAATATAAATATGCATTCGGCAGCAGATAATGATGGTAATGAAGTCTGTAATTCTAAAGCTACCTTTATGCATAATAATTATTCCTTTGGCTTGATTAAATTTCAAGTCGCAATTACGAATCATTGGAATACCATGCCACCACCTTGCACCCATTCTTCTGAAGCAAATTAATTATTAAAACCAAATTTTGCATTGACTCGTTGAGGTTTGTATACAATAGGCTTTGTTTTAGAGACCGTTCATAGACGGTTCATAGACAAACCATTCAGTGTAAGTTTCCCATCTCGCGAGGATTGGGACAACGGTATGCTAGACTGTAACAGCAAAATTACCATTTTTACGGATGGTTCTTAACTCAATGATCAGGTGGGAGGGGGTGTCGTTGGGCATTAACGAATCCTTCCGTTTACCAGATCATTGTAGTGTTTTTCAGGCAGAAGTCATAGATATAATGGAAAGTATTAAATTCATTAGGAAGCGCGTATTATCCGACAGAGAGATTTGTATATGTTCTGACAGTCAGGCTGTTTTAAAAGCATTACGAACGGTAAAGCTCACATCCACAACAGTGATGGATGTAACGAGCTTATACTAGATGTTGCAGAGTTCTTTACTATTAAACTGCTCTGGGTACCTGGGCACCGAGATATCGTGGGCAATTGCAGGGCACTACACTATCACTTCAGCCAAACAAGGCGATGGTACCAATGCCGCTACAATGGACACGCTAACAGGTTGGCGGTGTCTCATTTTGACTACTGCAGAAGTTGTCAGGAAGTAGAGGAGGAAACAGTGCAGCATCTCCTGTGTGGATGCATGGCACTATGGAGGAGAAGACTGAACACACTGGGCTCCGAACTTATTGGGAATGTTACTGAATTCGCAGGAATCAGAATAAATTAGATTAATTCGTTTATTAAATCGACAGGTTGGCTCAGAGAGGATCCAGGAAAGTAGAGAGACTATCCCTAGTGGCATCACAACGGGCCTTTTACAGGCCTAGGTGTGTCGTAAGGCAACCACTTACCTACCTGTATTTATTGTTAAGCGGAAAGTCTATAAAGTTTTCCTTGTCTATCTCTTGAAGTCCGCCAACCTTTGACAATGTATACAAAGTTTATTTTCGCAGCAAGTTCGTCCTTCTTAACAGAATTTGCTGCAATAATTATCTTTCCCGCTGTCGGCTTAACTTCTGTAGTGATCTTAAAAAATTTTTTTCTTTTGTTAATTCTAAACGTAAATCTTCCTTATTTCCTTCATCGCTATATTTCAAAAATGAAAGCTCTACTAACAATTCTGAAATCGCCGACCTGTTTGCGAAATTTTTTCAAACTACCTATTCTGTCAACCCTAATTGCATTGACCTTAACTATCCCTATAACCTACCACATTCAAATCTTATTCCTTATCCAGAAATCTTTGAAACCGACGTTTTACAATCCCTACTGACCATTAAATCATCCTTCTCCCCTGGCCCCGATGCCATACCTAGTTGCGTCTTAAAGCATTGTGCTCACTCTCTTTTTACACCATTATCTGTTCTTTTCCGCACTTCATTAAAATATTGTTATCTTCCGGCCATCTGGAATGAATCCTTCATTATCCCTATTCACAAAAAAGGTTCCAAGTCCAACATTGCGAACTACCGCGGTGTTGCCAAGCTTTCATCAATTCCAAAAGTTTTTGAAAGGATTGTAACTTCACAATTGCAACACTACTGTCGTTCTTTAATGTCGGATTCCCAACATGGGTTTGTAAAACGTCCGTCCACTTCTACTAACCTTTTAGAACTTTCGTCTCTTATTAATCTTGGTTTTACGGAAAAAAATCAAACTGATGTCATTTATACTGACTTTAGTAAAGCATTTGACTCGGTAAACCATAGTCTTCTACTTGTTAAACTGTCTCGTCTGGGGTTTCCGTCTTGTCTTTAAAATTGGATATCGTCCTATTTATCCAACCGAGTCCAGAAGGTAGTTTTTAAAGGCTGCGAATCTACAGAAATTATGGTCACGTCAGGGGTACCTCAAGGTAGCCATCTAGGCCCTCTTCTTTTTAACTTATTTTTAAATGATCTCCCTCAGGTAATCTCAACTTCTCACATTCTTATGTATGCGGATGATGTTAAACTCTGCATGTCCTACTCCGATAATAATAAGTACTTACTTCTTCAGCATGATTTTGATAACATGCAATCTTGGTGCAATATCAACCAACTCTTTCTCAACAAGACAAAATGTAACGTTATGACATTTTATCGTTCTGCTCCTTATTTGGCTACTTACTCTTTAGAATCTTCTACCTTAGAACGCATCAAGAGTGTGTCTGACCTTGGTGTTTTGTTTGATCATAACCTTAAATTTAATAACCATATTTGCAACATCGTGAATAAGGCTAGAGGTGTTCTTGCTTTTATTAAGCGTTGGTCTAAAGAGTTTAACGACCCTTACACAACCAAACTTCTTTATATTTCTCTCGTCCGTCCAATTTTGGAATATTGTTCCTGCGTTTCGAGCCCTCAATACCACCTTTATCAGGACATGATTGAGTCCGTACAAAAGCAATTTCTCCTTTTTGCACTTCGTGGCTTAAACTGGGACCCAAATATCCGACTGCCGCCATATTCTGATAGACTTCGCCTTATAAAATTGCCTTCCTTAAATCATCGCAGAACATGCCACGGCGTGTTATTCTTGCATAAACTGTTACTCGGTCTTATCGATTCCAATGTACTCCTTAGCAAAGTTACTTTGGTCATACCATCCAGAGTAACTCGTAATTTTCGACCCTTAGCCTTACAATTTTGTAGATCTAATTATTCTTTGCACGACCCTTTCCGTGTCTTATGCTCTAACTATAATAACTTTTACAATTTCCTCTCTATCGAACGGTCTATTCAATCTATCACTTCTTCTATTTTAAGTCACCTTGACTTGCCACTTCGAGCATCCTTAACCAATCCTATATTATGAGTCACCCACTTGGTCAATGGTGATCCATTGGCTTTTTTTGCGATATAATGTTTAATTTTTATCTTGCTTCCTTTTTTCAACTTTAATATTGTAAATCCAAGTTTCTGGCCAGTTCTTGATGTGAGTTGGTGCATATCATTAAAAAGTTCACCCATCGGGCTAGAGACGCGTATTAGTTCATATCAATTTCCTCGCTCTATTTTCTTTTCTAAATAAATTATATGTACTTTTTTATAATATAATGTCAACTGTACGTAGTTGTACCCCTCAAATAAATAAATAAATAAATAAAAATGAAGTAAGCCGCAAAATTCTAAATTAATTAAACTTATGAGAAAAGTGAATTAATCTCAATTTCAAATGGTATCCTCCAAAAGGTCAGACTTTGCAGGACTTGATTCAGTTTAGGATCTAGTGTTGGTGTTGGTGAATTACATTATATATGCATTTTCTTTTTGTATGACTGCTGTATATAAACTACTCAAAAACACTTCGTTATCTTATACAATACGCTGGAAAAGAGAGTTGACAGCTTCCAAGAGATAAAACTCATCGCCACGTTGTCTATTATCCTTCAATTTTAACTGACAGTCTTTTGCATTTTCGCAATTTTGCATATTTGTCAATCAAGTTCACTCCAAATTTACCAATTATGCGCCATTTTGTTTCTTTAATAGCATGACCCCAATTGGCACACATACACACACACACGCAGGCTCTCACAGATACAAACATGTACACATGAAGGCTTAGGAGTGCGCAGGCTTTTATCGGGTTGCATATTGTTCTATTTATTGGACGCTTTGTCCCCCTCGTAGTATTCATTCATGACGTGCACTGCTCGAAGGCCCCTGCCCTTCCATTTGGCCCTGTTTTTTGTGAATAGTAGTAGGCCGTGTTGTTATTGCAGTATCTGTATAAAGGATTTTTTGCGCATTTTCAAACTTATTGGCATAATTTATACTTTAACAGCATTTTTATCGCTGCGCTTTGCACGAAATACAATAAACAATATAGCGTGGCCAATATGTCAAACCATCCCATACCATCCCATTCCATACCAGCCGAGTCCATGCCCACAAGCTCCTCTACCCACAAGCAGCATACTATCAATGACCCAGCAGAGTTCAATGTTAGTCACTTTATTTTTGACATTGTTTTTTTTCTTTCTTCTGGGTAATTATTTTTTTTTCTTTTGATTTTTGAACGCTGCGCCATTTTGGGTTTTTATTTATTTACGATTTTTGCATTACTTTTTATTTATTTACAATTTATAATGCATAATAAAAAATAAAAAAAAAGAGCAGACAAATTTTTGAGTGGCATTCATATGAATTGTGTCACATGGCGTATACTTAATGCACATTGTGGCTAGAGCCTAGCGAGCCACAGATTCAAATACAGATACAGCTCTAGCTGGCTTGGCTGCCAATGTCATCAATCATTTTGGCAAGCTATTTTATGTAAATAATTAAAATACAAAATAAATAATAATAAAACAGAATCCAAAATGCATGTGGCACATAAAATATTTTTACCGCATTCACTTGAAGCTTGAATGAGTTTGATTTTTATTCCTATATGTATACACTCGTATTTGAGTACATTTTTATATACATATATAGTATATGCATATATATTTATTGCTGCAGATCTCGCAATTTTGATTACAAATGATTATATATCAATGTATCTGTGTGTTTACACTTTTAAATGCATTTAAATGTTGGCACTTTTGACGTGTGTAATATTAAGGATCATTTTGATGTGAAAAATTCACGGGAAAAAGGGCATGTAGCAGAGGCCTCAATCAAGCATTTCATAAATTAAACATGTTGATGGTTTAAAATAAAAAAAAAAAGAGAAATTGCTTGAAAGTAGGTTATATTTACTTTGTTTATTTGATAAATCGTATATCTTGTGGTCCCCGAACAACAGCAAACTTGATGCTACATTAATTTCGCGTACAAATCAAGTTTTTAGGACATTTTGTTTTTACTATTTACTGTTGAAAATAGTTCCTTTTCTTACTATTTAAAAACTATACACAAAATAGTACTTTAAAACTTTTTATTATAAGCAAAAATCAAAATATAAGCATACAAACTAAGACAGTAAAAAAAATTTGTTTGGACTAAGAATCAAATGGGTTCCGATTCGTCTGCTTCAGGATTGAGGCCAATTGTTGCCACCTCATGTATCCACCAAACGTTATTGAAAATGAAAATAAAAATAAAAAAAAATAAAAATTTGATACAAAGAAAATTATTTTTACATCAATTTGATAAACAAAAAATTAAAGGTTTATCATCAAATGAAAGAAGTAAAAAATATGACGCTTGAAAAATACTTTCAAATCGACTCTAATGGCGCTTTACGTGCAGAAAAAAAGAAATCTTTAACGACAGTTAGGTTATTGATTTTGTGGGATGTTGAAAAAAATTTCAATCCTAGTATATAGAATATATATATATTTTTTTTTTCGTAAAAAAGTACACAGTAGTACATTTTAATTTGTTGACATCGGTTCGTATAATTGCGAAGCATAGTTCTGTCAAGTTTCAAGTCCCAAGGGTTATTATTAGGTGCGCAACTAAGTTCTCGCTGTTTGTCAATAGATTAGCTTTAGCAGAAAGTTCTGGTCGATTTTGACATACCCAAAACTTCATAAACGAAGCTTAGGCATATGGTAAGCAAACTGCTATGGCACATTAGTGAATTTCTTTTTGCATTATTTACTTGTGGTTGTGTGAAAATGTCTAGTTTTGTGCCAAAAAATCATCATTTGCGGGAAGTGTTGATTTTCTTGTTCTGTTCGAAAAAAACGGCAGCTGAAGCGCATCGAGAGCTCCAAAAAGTATACGGAGATGCTGCTCCAAGCGAAACAACGTGCCGTGATTGGTTCCGTCGCTTCAAAGACGGTGATTTCGATGTTGACGACCGTCCACGTAAAGGAAGACCCAAAACCTTCGAAGACGATGAATTGGAGGCATTGCTCGATGAGGATTCGTGCCAAACGCAAGAAGAGCTTGCTTCAGCATTAGGAGTTACCCGCCAAGCCATTTCCAAGCGATTGCATGCGTTGGGAATGATTCAAAAGCAAGGAACTTGGGTTCCTTATGATTTGAAACCAAGGGAGTTGAGCGTCGTTTTTTCGCCTGTGAACAACTGCTCCAGCGACAAAGAAGGAAGAGTTTTCTTCATCGCATCGTGACGGGTGATGAAAAATGGATTCATTACAGCAACCCAAAGAGGAAAAAATCTTGGGGACAACCCGGTCATGCTTCCACGTCACTGGCTCGGCCGAATATTCACGCTGCGAAGGTTATGCTGTGCATTTGGTGCGACCAGGTCGGTGTTGTTTATTATGAGCTGTTGAAACAAGGCGAAACCATCACTGGGGAACGGTATCGAACTCAATTGATGCGATTGAGCCGAGCACTGCGAGAAAAACGTCCACAATACGAGCAGAGGCAGGAAAAAGTGATTTTACTGCACGACAACGCTCGGCCTCACATTGCCAATCCTGTTAAAACCTACTTGGGAACGCTCAAATGGGAAGTCCTACCCCACCCGCCATATTCCCCAGATGGTCTGGCTAATCAGCAGTTCCATTCATATGAATATATCGGAAAATGGCTTGATTCGTGGATAGCCTCAAAAGACGAACACTTCTACCATCAAGGTATTCGAACTCTGCCAGAAAGATGGGAAAAAGTTGTAGCTAGTGATGGGCAATACTATGAATGAGTCATTGATAACCATTTTTTTATAATAAAGTTACATTTTCATCAAAAAAACAGCGAGAATTTAATTGCGCACTATCATATCTGAAAAGGAGTGTTTTTCAAAGCAAGCAACTTGACATATTCTTAAGCTAATAGAATATTAAAAAACAATTGAAAAAAATTTTTCAATAAGGGAAAGTCTAAGATATAGACAAAGTTTTATTGCAGAACAAAGTGCATTTAAAAGAGTTTTATTCGTCACAAATATGACTCATTTGCATTAGTCGGTCTCAACAATTGTTTAAACGATATTGGTGTCCAGTTGAGCAATTATTGATTTTAAAAATTAAAAAAAAAGAAAGATTTGGTCAATGTAATGAAGCAACACAAAAAAAAAAAAATTTAAAAGTTATTTGTATTTGCATGAAAAATTCAGGTTGGTTCGGCATAAACTACTATGCTCCTTTAAATGCCCAGTATTTCACGGGCAACCGGAAATGGAGGAAACTACATAACCTGTCAATAAGATGAAGAACCTATTTTCTGAATTATACTATCTACTTTGGAAATCATACCTAAATTGCGAATATTATTAAGCTTAAAGATTTATCATTTACTATAAATTAAGATTAACTTATAAATTTCTTAAAGATTTGATGTAATAAATATTGAAGTGCAGCTCAACAAACTTGGGAAAAGGTTAGAACTTTAGTGTGTATATCTATTCGGGCACAACTGTATTTCAAAAAACTACCGATTCCAGATTGCATGTATTGATTTCAAAGGGTTGAGTCCACAGAATGCGCGGATATTTGCCCATAATTTGGTCGGTTCTGTGTTTGGTTTTATTTCGGAAGTAAATTCATATGTTGACTTTTTTTTTGCTTGTTTAAGCTCATATCTCAAGAACGCCTTTGCTTTCCTAAATCTTATTATATTTTCTTGAGTTATGCATCTGATTAGTTTATTCCAAGCCTTGTTTTTTTCTATTTTAAGTTCCTCTAACTTTCTGCTCCACCTAGGGACATTGCGTGTCTGCTGACGCATAGAGGTTTTTGGTATGGCAGTGTGAGCACTTTGGATTATTATTTTGTTAATATTTGCTGCCTTTTTGTTTACTTCGACTGCTATAGGAGTCTTATTGTTTGCAGTCACAATTTGCTTTGTTTAGTTTAAAATGGCTTCTTTGTGGATTGCTTAGATTGGGTTTATCGTAAATTGACATAAAGATAGGAAAGTGGTCGCTGCCACAAAGGTACTCGGTTTTATTCCATGTTATAAAGGATTTAATATCAGGTGTACAAAATGCTATGTCTATGTGGGTGAAGGTATTATGTGTTGTGAAATGGGTCGGTGACTTATCGTTAAGGAGGATCCAGTTGTTCTGTGTGATATATCTAGGTTCCTTAAGGTAAAATTTTTGGATGGAGGTATATACACCGAACCTGTTTTTGGAATATTAGTTATCATATGATAGTTGTTTGGTGTTGAAAATGGACTGGAAGGTTGCATGTGGGTCTCTTGTAGCGATATAGTATTAGGGGAGTTGGTTTTAATGAGAATAAGGAGTTCGTTGTAGTTGTTAGTGTAGTCTTTGATATTCCATCGCAATATTTTTAGAGGCATAACTATATAACTATATGAATATTTATATTTGTGTAGTTTCTATTGATATTCCATGTTGTCGGAACTATTGTCTGTCTCTATATTAGTTGCTTTATTTTTTAAATTCGATTTAATTTGTCTGATTGTCCTTTTTGAAGTTTTGCGTGGTAGCACTTGGGTCTTTAAGTTTTTATGCGTTAGAGTCTTACTTAATTTAGCTGCTATTGATGTGCTGGGCCGCTCTGTGTCCAAGGTGGTTCCTAGATCGTCGTACTTAAAGTTGGTCATAGTTGTGGTATTGGCGTTTGTTTTTGGTTGGGAAGGTTTAGTTACGCTTGCGTAAGTTACGTGTCCGTTTTGGTGTCTATGGTTATATATTTCGTATGCTGTTTTGTTGTCCACTTTGTTGTTTGTTCTAATTGCGATGATCTCTTGTTGTTTTAGATAAATTGGGCATTTCTTGTGTATGGAAGTGTGTGTGTCGCATGACAGTTTGTTGATGTCGCAATTTATGCATCTGCTTTTGTTTGAGCACGTATTGTTGGTATTATCACTAGTGTGACTTTTGGAGCCGCAATTTCTGCAGGTTTCTTCATTTTTACATACTTCTTTCAGTGTATGGACAAAGCGTAGACAACGATTGCAGCGAATTGGTAATGGAATTTATGGTCGGTTGTTTGTGTTCTCATAGCCGATCATTATAGGCTCCGGGAGGACAGTTGAGTTGAACGTAAGAATGAGTAGTCCTGTTTCTGTAAGGTTGCCATCTACTTTCCTCATTATTTTCTTTCGTTTATGTTATAGCGAGAAATTACAATATACTTTGGGCCAGGTGATGTTAACGATTTGACTTGGTTCAGGGTAAGCAATGCTATCCCCTCTGGCTTTTTCGGATTGGGGGGCTTAGCCTCACCCATGATTTGTTTTTTTGTTTTTTGGTGGTTCCTTTCACACTCTTGTTTGTTTACTATATAGATCGGCAAATAGATAAGTAACGAAAGCTGGCGCAAGAACGAGAGCGGGGTGAAAAAACACTAATAAACTCGAGAAGTGCAGCGGTTCTGTAAAGAATAACCTTTCACGACGAGAGTTTGTTTGTGACTGAGATAAACTCTAAAAATGTATATATGATAACAAAAATTTGAATATTTGGTTGAACTGAATTTGAATAATTTTTGGAAATACCACCCATAGTGCTCCGCTTGAGGCACACTATAAATGTAGAAAGCAAGTTTTGTAGGACCAAGGGAATATTATAGTCAAGACATAATGGTGTCACCAGCTCTATTGTTTGAAATAATAAAAAGAAAAATTTGTTTAATATTTGGTGGTATTCCTTGGATTGTGAAGGAAGTAGCAATAGTTCTGAGTATACCCATTATCTGATTAAAAACGAGAAAAAGGCTAAATTCACAGGTCACAATAAATAATTATCAAAATATCCCGACTATATACATATTTGTTTCTTATTATTTTCTTTTATCTTGACTTCAACTACCTTTGCAGCATAGGGTATAATAGCTATGCTCGTCAAAAAAGCAGATATCAATATCGATGGTCTGTAGCAACTGAATCTATGAATTGAAAATATCTTATAGGTACACATTTAATCGCAATTTAAACAAAGGATCAGCATGCCTGATTTCTGCTTCATAGGCAATTTTCCATTGAAGAGATTTCATTCATTGGCCACTTAGCTAACCAGCTAAGATTATTGAACCTGCCGTTTCAGTTCTTGGTATTTCATAATTAACATGTCAAATTCATTCAATATTTAATTTAATTTTAAGCAATTTTCTACTTAGCTTTTGATTGACCATAAACTGTAGCATGCTTTCGGGCGTCTTCAACTTAATCGATGCTAACCTAAACAATGGCTTTAATCATTGGACTTGTGTTTGTTGTTTTTGTTGTTATCGTTGTTGCTGTTGGTGATGATGGTTTCCTGGCTGTTGATGCCTAATTGTTTACATTTAATTAACATTGCTGGCGTTGAGCGCATAAAAGTCCGGACAGAGCGAAAGTCGAAAGTCAGAATATGATTCTAGATCCAACAAGTAGGCAACCAAAGCTAGTCAGTCTGACGGTCTGTCGGTCTGTCAATCAGTCAGTCAGTCGGAAAGGATGTAGCAGATTGGTCATGGCAGCAAGGCAGGTGATGTGGTTAGTTCGCGCATCGTCAAGAACAAAGCACCAAAGTAAATACATGAACAATAGGCAAAGGAAAGATGCACAAACACCAAATACAAGTGTGGGTGTACAAAGAGAGCCGTACACTTGCCAAAGAGAAACGGACAAGAAAAACTTCAAACTGAGAATTGCGAATTGTGAATTTTGAGCTAGGCAGTTGCCAAGTCAATGGAAACAGCAAAGCTGTGAAACGATTCATGATAAATCTATTAGTCAAGCAATGGGTAACGCTTTGCGCTATGTACAGATACAGTCTGTATCTATATTGGTGTGTATCTGTGTGAGGCGGTGTGTTATTAGACACCAGGATACTTGATGCCAACGAGTAAAATCTGAAGACACAATTAGAGCTGGCAGCCGCCAAGCAGTGAGCAAAGAGCACTGCGTAGTATCAGCAGGGGACTCGGAGAGAATAGAAACGACCCAAAGAGCTGGCAGAAAGTCCTAAAGTGTGCGCGGGTGTGAGTGTGTGCGGCTGTGTGTGTAGCAAGTTTTTAATTTAATCAAAACGAAACGAATGCAAAGAGCAGCAGCCAACAAAGCAAAGCTGCAAAAGCAGCCAGATAAAAAAAAAAAGAAGCAGAAACTGAACAAGTGGGCCGGTTTTAGTTGGGACACGACTTCAATATACACTGCTCTTTCCTCAAGCTCAATTGTTTTTATTGGATTTTGACTTCGATTTGAGGTACTTATGTGAAACAAACTTACATGAATTAAATTATTTTTATAAAAAACGTACAGGGTATAAAAAACAATGATTCCAAAAGATTCTGCTGCATGTTTGAAGATTCCTTTTTTTACTTAAAAGAAAGCTCTTTAATCTTTCGAAATTCAATATGTTTTTAATTTAAAATAAAAAAAAAGTGAAAAGTGAAAAGCTTAAAGCTTAAGCATCCAAGTTTGTAGATTGCGATTTTTTTTTTTGCCCAGCATTGAATTATTGCTAAAAATATTTTATTTATAGTCTATAAGTTATAGATATAAAGTTTCTTTAATTAAAAGACAAGCTAGTACCAACAAACTTTACATCTTGACTCAATTTAGATGAAAATATGTATAATAATAATTTTATTTTTGGTGGAGAGTGTGCGAAGCATATTACAATCTATGTAGATGAGCGTACTGTAAGCATCCTACTATAAAAATCATAATATTTGTTAAAAATTATGACTTTTTTAGCCCTATTTTGTATTTTAGCATTATTATCAAACTCGTCAAAGTTTGATTGATTGGATCTATAAAAAGTCGAGATATTATCAAACACTTTTAAGTGTTCAACATAAAAAAATTACATACGAATATAAACAATATTCAAAGGTTTTGATTTTCTTTTAGACAAAATTTTATTAAGATGCGGAGATAACATTATAATACAACAATTAGATATTATTTATGGAGCTCTTTCCTCGAGCCGGGCTTTAAAATTTCACTCAATCAGCAATCCAAGACTCCTAAGCAATTTCTTAGCTATAATACAAATGAAATTTATAAGTATGTAATACAAATTCAGGACTGAAAGCATAGGTTCACATGGGCTTAAGTCAAAAAGCTGCTTGAGCAATGTAAAACTATAAATTGTTTAAGGAAGTTCTGGTGCTGGGTTACAACTCAGTCTAAACCAGGGCCGACTTACAAGTAATTTTTTAGTACTCACACTACACCACTTGTGCATATTAACCATTTCTATACTCTGACCATTCTATTGGGCTGTGATTGATAAAATTATTTGATTCTGCGTACTCTCGGGTGATCGCCACAGACTACGTCACGACTACGTTGGAGTTTTGGCGGGCGAAGCCCATTCGTAACAACAATAGGGTATATGCTGGCCCCTTTGCACCAGTGTGGCAAAGCACGACTATCGGCAGGCAGGGTTGGCAGTCCAGCGTGGCCATGTTTGCTAACGATCTTATTTATATCGATGTTCTCTTTGAACAATTATTACTAGTTACATTTTATTTGCACTTAATGCAAGGGTCTTTATACGTTATATTTAAAATTTAGCAATATGTACTATATATATTATTGTGGCGAGGTTAGGTAGCCTCGGTAGGTAAAAAAAAACAACCAAAACATTTTATTTTTTTTATTACCATGGATAACTTTCATATCATTCTTATATACTTTGTAACATGAAAGACTTCAATCTGTATAAAGATTTAGCCACGTAGTACAACAGGGCGTATACGCAACTAAAGTCTGTTTATTTGTGTCCATATCTTGCACCATTAACATAGCATAAAAATGCAGCAGCCTAATTGATCCTGCTGATCTATCATGAAGATGTTGTTTAGCTCTTGCTTTCCCTGTACTTTCAAAATATTTGAAGTATCCATTAATATTAGAATTGACCAGGCAATAACATTTTCCGTCAATTTTGAATCATGTTCTTTGTAGGTGGACTATTCTTATTATAGATGATAGTGCTTAGTGGGTATATATAGGAAATAGGTAAATGATTTTGCATTTAGAAGCATGATTTTTCATTTTAGTTCATTAATAATAAATAAATGTTATATTATAGTAAAAAAAATAATGCTGTACATGAGTTTGAGATTGAGCCATCTTTGGGTAAGTCCATTACATATTTAATGAAGCATGAACATCTGAAGCTGAAAAAGATTTGGGCCTGTTGGATACCGCATGGTTAGTAAATGATTATGAAAGTGGTATTTCAAAACACGGTAAGGAAATTTTCAGAAAATCCAAGAATTCTTATCACCCTTCACGTCGACCTACACTGAAATGCGAGGTTAACGTTCTGACACCCTAGTAGATGTCTTTACTCTTGAGTGGAAGCCGTGATTTGAAAGTAGCTAAAGAGTATTTAAAATGCATATAGTAATGGCTTATGGTCTTCACAAGCTTTGGGCCACAGATCACAGCCGCACCTTATGAATTGAAATTTATTTATGTATATCTAGTAAAAATAAAACTAAAAGTTTTGTATCTTACGAGGTTTATTTTAAAACAAACAATTATTAGAACGTGTTGCAAACCATTAGACAAATCAATAGAACTTTTTATTTCGTAAAGAGTATGTCAATAGCAATGGCAACTGCAAATGAAATAAAGCGTTGTTGAAAAAGGATAAATGCAGGCACTTGGAAAAACAGTTGGTGGAAAGTTTATAAAGTTCGCACTTAATTATTGACAGTTGGAGGTGTATAGGAGGGCGTTGGTTGAGCCAGGGCCAGGGCCAGGCCAAGTCCAAGAGCAGTCACCAGTTTCCTCCGATTCAAAGTTGAATGCAAATAGAAAATAAAAGAAAGAAAATAGAAATATTGTTAAATGGCTTGCAAAAGGGTGGCAAAAGATTTAAGAGGGTTGGATTCCCTATTCGTGTTGACTGTCACATTTAAATTATGCAGCCCGTTTCGAGCGCAGCGTGCGGTAAAACGCACCGCAGGCTGTTCAATCAAGCGTTTTTAATAGCAGTGGCAGCCACAACAAAAGCACACAAAAACAAAAATCAAAAAAAAAAAATTACAATGCCCAAGTGCAATTTGCCACTGGTCAGCAACCACAAACACCAAGCCGCGACACCGCCTTATGCCACACCATATCAATAATAGAAACGCATTAAAGCAAAACAAGCACGTATCCCAAACCACCGAAAAGTTAACCAACATCCTCCAAGCGAACCCCAAATACGCCCTAGACATTGACATTTTAAAGCAGGCAAACACTTTAAAGTTGCTCTCACTTACAATGCAAAATGGCTGCCGTTACCGTTACGGCCGACATTGTTGTTGTAGCTACCGCTGGTTTATCTTTCATCTTTGGCAAAGTGTTTCACAACTATTTCACTGCACTTGAGTTGCACTATTTGCAGGAGCGACTGAGAGCGAAAGAGAGTAAAAAAAAACGGGAAGAGAGTTGGGCGCGTGTTATGGGTTTGTCGTTCATTCAGGCAGTGGAAAAATCTTTTGAACAACTCGTGCCGTTATCGAATTAAATACATATAGCATACAGTACTAGTAATGTGAGCTACCACACACTGAAAGCCAAAAGAAAAATAATCGAGAAAGGGAAATTGAGTTTCAACACACCGAAGCTTACATGCTCTGCTATTTAGAACTCGCCAACTTGCTGTTTATGAGCTAAAGCTACATTATAAAGTTTTAAAATAGTATATCAATGCGAGATCAGGTTTATGAGTTTGCGTTTTTTTAAATTTCTTTATCAGTCAATACTTAATAGTTTATACTGAAGAGTTCTGTACGGGTATTCAATTTTTTATGTATACATATAAAGAATTAAACTATTTCGTTATGATCAAAGCAATTATGCTGTACTTTATGAGCGGGTAAAACTTGATCATATACTCTTGCGTGAGCTTCGTTTTATCTACCATACACATATAAATATTACTAGTAGGGTTGCCACCTGCACGGGCCTCGCCCGGCAATGCCGGGCCCAGGAAGTGATCGTCGGGCCGCCGGGCCAATGAAAATCTTGCCGGGCCGCCATATGAACCAAGTAAATACGAATTTCCCGCGTACAGAGCGAATTATCAAAAAATTACCGGGTTTAAAGCAATATTTTATCAATGAAGGAGAAGATGAAGTTGACAAAACGATTTGGAGCTTTGTGAAAGATCAAGAGAATGAACTGAACGACGATCTCAACGAAAATTTAACTTTCCCTGAATGCTATTTATACTTCGTTCATCATTTAATGCACCACATGACCAAAAGTCTACAAAATCTGGAAAAAGGAACAGTGATGAGTACACACATGCACAGTGTAATGACTGAATTGAGAGATGGATTGCGAACCAGAATGGATGACAAGAACTTTGGATCTGAAGTCAACAAAAGTCTACCTCATTTGACATAGCATCAACGATCGAAATTTGAGAGAGAGGCATTATTAGTTTACCATCGAGCTCTTACGTATTTGGGAAAATGATACGATAATGAAAAAACTCCATTTCAACACTTTTCAGTATTGAACGTTGAAGACGAAATAGTAGACCGAAAACTATTTCTTCGAGAGGCTGAAGCGGTTAATCGTGATGTTGACGAAGACGTTCTTTACGACGAAGTACTTTCTTTGGCGAAGATTATCCCCAAAATCAAACAAATTGACCTCCCTGTCAATATAAAATGGGTAAGAATTTTCGAAAGTTCTTACGGATTTTCAGTAATGAAGAATGTTTGGACCGATTTGAGGAATCGAATGAGAGTCGAATTGGTGAAGGTAGAGCTTCTGACGAAATCAATATGAGATGCTAAGAATTTGCTCTTAAATACATGTAGAAAAAAATAACTATAACTTTGTAAAAATACATCTAGTATGAAAAAATTTGACATTTTCAAATTTCCCGCTTTCCACGGATACCAATAATAAGTCAACACAATAATATTTTTTAAGCTACTAACTTAGGTAAATAACTTTTAACTTATTACTTTTAACTTATAACATACTATATATTTATTTCTTTGGATTTCAAATCGAGTAAAGGAAACTCACGTATGCTAGCTACCCTATCTTTTTTTCTATTTCCAGGCCATAAGATATGGCTTTGCTGAATTGGGGTCATAGAAATACTCAAACGAGCTAAATAAAAAAGCGCTTTACTTCTTAAACTACATCTTAACACATCCCTTTTGAGGGTTCATCAAAATACTTGCAATACCACTGGTCTTTCATGTACAACAAGTACCTGACCAAACGGAATATACCTTCCCCAAGAGTAGAACAATAAATATGCGCACACACCCAGGGTGACTCAATGTGCAAATTTATGTGCAATGCGGCCCAGGCTTCAGGCGTCTGCCAGAACGAAGCTGTGGCAACAATTTTTGGCAGCCAAGCACGTGAATTGAGTCCAAAATTTTGCCCACTTGTGCAATGATAGCGCAGCGGACGTAGAGAGCGCCAGGTAACCAGGCAGCCAAATGGCACACCTGTACGGGAATGGTATAAAAAGGTGAGAAAGGAAAGCCTATACATATATGCGAAGGGAGTCGGCCATTTTGCGCTGCTGATAGCCAAAAGTATTAGTCATTGCCTTTAAGTTGACTTTTGATGTATGCGCTTGTATTGTCTTGCCTTAGCTTAGGATCCAATGTGAAAAAGGCGGAAGCCGAGCCAGAGCTTCTCTTAAATTTACGCCTGCCATAATTTTCACTTGAAATTGCTCGGTTTTAGGCGCAGATCTGTGACATTGCCAAAAAGTTATTGAACTGTTGCCATTACGCTTCGATTCATTGAGAGACGTTTGTTCGCGCACTTTTACATTTGATAGCCAATTATAAAAGCATTTCCAGTCTTATCGCTGACTACTACTCCGCTGCACGTAGTAGCAGTTCAGCAGGACAACGACAGGACACGCTCCATTGCCAAAAGCCTGACAATGGTGAAGGGACAGGGGACAGCTGCAGAGGCTTGGCTCTGGGCAACGAATGAAGCATTCAGCGATAACAGCTGCCAGCAGCAAGACCAATCCAACTTCTATACTACTTCTTGTTGCCATAGTAACGTGTCGTTCTCATATCGAGCATCTTTATTTTGGCTGCCATGTGCAGAATTTCCAACATTTAGCAGCAACCAAGTCAATGATGACATTTGGGCCAACCGAGCCGAAGCTGTAACTTCACTAGACCGCTTCAAAATTAACATTGCATCTCTGGGATCTGGCCGATAATACAGATGTCAACATTTCTGCTGACATCAACAGCTCATTTCACTTTCCTTATTCCCGTATCTCGTATTTTACTCCACACTCTTTTCCTTTCTCCCCCCCACACACACACACACATACTCTTGGCAATATAATGAAAACATAAAAAAATGTTTAAGCTACTGAAATTAATTTCCATTTCGTAAATTTAATGGATTTTACTTGTAGCATGTCAACTAACACCAGTCCCAGTCCAGCCCAGTTAAGCCCATCCAGCTCTATGCAGAGCCACAAACTCCAATGACTGTGTCAGCCAGCGAGTTTCCCGAGTTTCCAGAGTTGCCGACTGCCGCACATTGCACTTTTGACAGCCGTCGCTTAATATCAGCTTTGTCAGCGTCGCTGTTGCTGCTATCGCTCCAGATTTATTAATAGCTTGAATATGTAATATTTAATGTTCAAAATAAATAGCTTTCTTACTAAATTGTCAACAATATAGTTCTTAAGTGGCTACAAAAAGCCCATACGGCAGATAGATGTCCAAATACAAAGAACATATTGCAAAAAAAAACAACTTTGCCCAAGCCCCGTACGAGCTTTTATATGTACTTATATATTTAGAGAAATCCCGAGTACAATATGCCCTGCACTTACTTTAGTTTTCACCGAACATAGTTCGCGGCTCGGATTCGCTCAAGAATCTATCCGAAGATTTTTGTAATTTATTTTTAAACAATTAAAAAACTTTTAATATTTTTTGGACATAAATCTGCATACCGATTTTTGATAACTGCGGCATCTTAACAAAAATTGGAGACATAACTTGCTTTTAAAAGATCTTCAAGCCTAACTGGGTTAAATTTGGTAATTTTTGGCTCTAACTCCCGGACTTTTTATGGGATTTTAATAAATTCAAAAGTTAATGGGTAATCAAAAATTAAGGTAAGAGACGAGTTTTAATTTGCAACATAAAGAACTGTTGCGGACGACTAAGGAGTTGTATACTATACATAATTAAAAGAAGCTTATTATTTTCGTCTACACAAAAGCTCAGAGCGAAAACTAGACAAATGTACTGGCTTTAAGGACCTCGGTCCCAGCTCAGCTTGTAAAATAAAATCCGTCATTATAAAGCAATTTTAAAGCCAATATGGACTTATGCCTTGCAGTTTAGGGTACGGCAGGTACATCTAATATCGAGATACTTCAAAGATACAAATCAAGCACACTCAGATATATTGTCAGGGCACCTTGGTATGTTGGCAAATTTCAAATACACAAAGACCTCAACATATGTTATGTAAATGAAGAAATTAAGCAACGATCAGAATCGTACATAAATAAACTGAATTTTCATGAAAACTCATTAGCTATAAACTTATTAGATAATAGCGCAGATATTAGACAATTGAAGCGATATCATATACTATCTTCCCCATAGATTCTAAATTAAAACTAAGTCTGCTTAATGTTATTTTGGTTAAGCTCATTGGACTAATGCCAATCATGTGAAAATTTTTTTAGAATGTTATAAATTTGTTGAGTGTCCTTTGGACAGATTACAAATGAACAAATATAAAATATGGCGTACGTTAAAGTCGGGCGCAGACGACTTTTGGATACCCTGTACCACCACATTGCAATTATGTCCGACATATTGCTAAGACCTCCAAAAGATATTTTATTCGGCTAATTTTGCTACGATATTTTCATAAACAAACAGAAATCAGTCGAATTTTGCACCAAACAATTTTTTTGACCGATCTGTCCTATGGGGACTATATGATATCGTCAACCAATTTCGATTAAATTTGGTACAGTGCTTGGGAACTCTAAAAAACTGATGGTGCTGCTCAACGTCATCCTACAAAGGCGAATCAGCTTCGCAGGAATACCGAACTCAGACATGATGTGCCTGTCCCTTATCGGGCTATCGAAAGCAGCTTTATAGTCGACAAACAGATGATGGGTCTCGGTCTGTCTCTCGCGGGTTTTTTCGAGGATCTTGCGTAATGTGAAGATCTGGTCTGCGGTGGATTTACCAGGTCTAAAGCCGCACTGATAAGGTCCGATCAGTGTGTTGGTAAACAGCTTTAATCTTTCACATAGTACGCTCGATAGGAACTTATATGAGATGGCAATAAGACTGATTCCCCGGTAGTTGGCGCACATCGTCGGGTCACCCTTCTTAAGTACAGGACAAAGAACACTGAGATTCCAATCGTCGCGTATGTTTTCCGCTAGCCATATTCTGCAGAGGAGCTGATACATGCACCCTATCAGCTCTTCGCCGCCAGCCTTAAACAACTCCGCAGGCAAGCCATCAGCGTATCTTGGCTGCAACAAGATAGTGGTCAGAGTCAACGCTGACTCCACGGAAAGTACGAACGTCCAGCACGCTTGAAGCATGCCTTCCGTCGATCACAACGTGATCAATTTGGTTGCGGGTTCGCTGATCAGGGGACAGCCAAGTGGCCTTGTGGATATCGAGGTGCTTGAATCTGGTGCTACGAACTACCATGTTTCGCGCCGCGGCGAAGTCAATCAGCCGAAGACCATTGTTCGAGGTGGTCTCGTGGAGGCTGAATGGTCCGATGGTGGGGTTAAAAATGCGTTCTCTTCCAACCTTTGCGTTGAAGTCCCCGAGGATGATCTTCACGTCGTGGGTTGGGCAGCGGTCGTATGTGTCCCCGAGTCTCGCGTAAAACGCATCCTTAACAGCGTCATCCTGCTCCTCCGTCGGGGCGTGCGCGCAAATCAGGCTTATGTTGAAGAACCTAGCCTTGACACGGATTGTAGCCAGCCTTTCGTTCACTGGAGTGAACCTGGAGACGTGGTGGCGAAGTCTCCGGCTTACTACGAATCGGCATCCGAATTCGCGCTTCTCCGCATGGCAGCTGTAGTAGATGTCGCAGCTTGCTCGCTTAGAGCAACCTTGTCCTGTCCATCTCATTTCCTGGATGGCGGTAATATCAGCCTTTATTTTTTTGAGGGCATCCGCCAGTTGGATAGAGGCACCTTCCCTATTAAGGGTCCGGACATTCCAGGTGCATATCCTTAAATCATAGTCCATTTTCATATTGCGGTGGTCGTCAACGTAGGGGGGGTCCATATCCGAGGCTCGTTTTATAGTTTTCAGTGGAATTTTGTTTTACAAGGTAGGTCCCAAACCTAGCGCTTAACCGATTATCGTCTGGAAGACTCGCGGCACACATTAGCTCACTATTTAGCGGGTGCTAGAATAGCTTCCCAGATGAGGCCGCGGGGAGGCTGTGTGTCAACTTGCAATGATCTGTAGCAGAGATCGCTCTGGCGGTCGCCACAATCAGAAGCTTTGCTCTGCACAGATAAAGCCCAGTCATCCAAAATAAACTTGTCTCCTATGGATTAATAAAGGATCTTATCTGAAAGTTTGGTTGCTCTTGCTCTTACCATCTCTGAGATCTAGGCGTTCATACGGACAGACGGACAGACGGACATGGGTATATCGATTTCTCTAGTCACTCTGATCATACTTTAGGTACCTTTGGGGAGTCTCCGGCGTCTCCTTCTGTACGTTACATACATTTTCGGCTTGCACAAACACAATATACACGGTACAGGGTATAAAAATAAAACAATCCACACAAATTTAATACCGGTTTCGGCGGGGAAGTGGTCACAGGGACAGATGCCGCGAAAAGCGAGACTATAAATGACAAAGTCAGATTTGAATCATGTTTGGTTTATATCGAAAAATAAATTTCAAATATGTTAGCCATTCAAACTAAAGCTGTCACTCAAAATTGTAGATATTCTATCGCTTTCGACTTACTTGGGAGAGGTAAACAAAATCTAGTCTTTAGCTTGGTTATTCTACCTTTTACAGAGGGCCGGCCAGGCGTCTTGTCCTCCTGATCATATTGGTGTTAATATTAGCTGGTCCGGAGACCCTCTTGTTGGTTTACATACGCATAATACAAGCAATTGTGAAAGTGATGTATGGTGTCTTAAATTAAGGTATACAAATTGCATAAGTCGGCTAGTGTCCGCCAGTGGGAGTCCACAAAACAAGTAAATATCATCATATTAAATGAAAATGTGTTTTTTTTTTTGTTTTTAAAAGCTTACGTCATTACAGAGTGTAGAATTGTTTTATTTTCAGGAAGTGAGTGTCTGAAATGAACACATTATTGAGTGTCTTGACAGTACAGTTCCCTTCTTTATAGAGTGACGCCAAATTCTCATATGACCGAGTTTAAAATTCAGTCAGAATTTGCAGCTAGCTTAAAACTTTTTCTTAGGTTTTGTATTTTATTGTGAAATTAATTAATTCAATAAAAGAAATATAGAATTTATGGCTACCATAAATTTAATTTGCCACGCACCTCGCTCACATAGAAGCATAAAATAAGACACTGGGATTCATATAGAATACGATGATAAAAGTGGGCATAGAAGTTTTGCCAATTGCAGAGTATGAATGTGCAACATATGGATGCCTGTACATAATTTATGTTCTACTATTAAATATGTATATTTTAAATTTGTGCATGCTTGCATACACTACCTACATATGCATCTACAATAGATAAACTACCAATACGAAACAAAAGAGAAGAATCTCGTTGTAATAAATATTTTTCTACGCATAGTGTAAAAAAATGTGAAAGTCCCTTGACTTATTATTATTAATTATTTATGGTACGCCCTATGGTTCAAAAGATATTTCAATTTAAATTAAAATAAATATTGCGGATACTCTTAGACACTTAAAAAATTTTGAAATTCAATTTTTATTATGCAAATAAGAATTTTATGTGTAAAATTGACATTAAACCATTATTTCATAATTACTAGTTTAAAAGATGGCGTACGTTAAAGTCGGGCGCGGACGACTTTGGGTTATCCTGTACCACCACATTGCAATCAAATCCGATATATTGCTTACGAATTCCAAAATATATTTCTTTGCTAAATTTGGTTACGATATTTTAAATTTTTTTTATTTTTAGAAACAAACAGTCGAATTTTAAACCAAACATGTTTTTTTGACCGATTGGTCCTATGGAGGCTATATGATATAGTCAACCGATTCTGATCATGTCTGGTATAGTAATGGGAAACTCCAAAAGACTTTCGAATGCCAAATTTGGTTTCGATATCTTTATAAACAACCGAGTTATGCCCTAAAAAAAGTTTTATCGACTTTGGTACAGTGCTGGGGAACTCTAAAAAACTTCCAAGTTCCTAATTTGGTTACGATATCTTCATAAACAAACGAATTATTTTTCGAGGTCCTCTGAAACATCCCTATGGGATCTATATAATGTAACCCCGATATCAAAAAAATAAAATAAACTTGTCTCCTATGGAATACTGAGGTATCTAATCTGAAAGTTTGGTTTCTCCAGCTCTTATCATTTTTGAGATCTAGGCGTTAATAAGGAGGTGCAGACAGACAGATGGACAGACGGTCAGACTTACAGACGGAAATCGATATATCGACTTCTCTAGTTACCCTGATCATACTTAAGGTAACTTTGGGGGGTCTCCGCCGACTCCTTCTGTATGTTATACCATACGGTACAGGGTATATAAATAAGAGGGACAACTTGACTTTTGATTTAAATTAAAATTGAAAATATATTATTTATTCGTATAGTACTTAAAAAATGATATATTATGGCATGGACTTTCATTCAAACCCTTTTTTTAAGCTTACATTGTGCGGTGCCTGATTAAATCAGAACTTATCTGTTCCATAAAAAAAACATGGAACGGAGCTTAAATTTACGAACTTACTTAATCGACTCCAACGAATCCAAATACTCCTCGTAGGTTTCATATTTAAGTAAATCCTTGGTAATAAATGAAGTTAAACTTATTGGATAAGAACATTTGGATTTGTTTTTCTGGTTGTAGGTATGTAAAAGGACATACCAGCTCGTGCTTGTTATATAGTTAAATTGTTTTTATTTTATTGGGCTATAACCGTGTACTAATACGAGAAAACAGTCTCAATGCTTATTATGCAGCAAATACATTTCAACAATTCTCAAAATCAAACCAAGTATTTTATTTGAATCCCAATTTCATTAAAATTTTACATTTGAAGAAGACAGCATCATCAAGAGCTACAAGTTTTCCCCACCAGAGCTGGCAACTCTGAATGTAGTGCTTTTCCGGCTTGCAATTCAATTTGCCATCATTGCAGTGAGGTGTAAATAATCATAATGTAGCTACAATGAATGGAGAGACTCCAAATAGTCAACAAAATTGTAGCCACTAACCGAAATTGCGTATAGTTCCATGTTCGGGAGTTCGGGGGTGGCCGCAACTAGTACAGCATGTGGGTGGACGGCTGACTAGATGAGTGGATCACTGGCTCTCTGGCTGGATGACTGCCCATTGGGTTGGTTGCGGTAGGTAAGTGGAGTAGGATGGATTTTAGGGGTGGCTAGGTTAGATGGTTGGACGGCTGGCTGTTATACTCTGTGCGGTTGAGTCAGCCATGTTTTGGCCTGAACTACGCTGCTCCGTTGCTGTTATTGTTGCATGTCATAAATGATGCTGCTAAAGAGTCGAGCATAATCCGCTTTTGTGTGCATATCACAATCAAATGCTGCTACCGCTGCTGCTCTCGTTGCCATCCCTGCTTCTGCCCCTGCCCCAGCCTCAGCCGCAGCAGACGCTGCAATTGTTGATGTTGCATGCTGGCGCAGTCGTTGGCTTTACACATTTGAGGCTCGTGTAACATACCGTGAGCACGAACAGGAGTAGGACAACCAGTGGCGCATGCTATTCACCCAGTCACCCATTCTTCTAGTTAACAATAACAACAACCACATCAGGAGCATCACCAGCAGCCAGCATGCAACAGCAGTTACCGGACTAAAAAAAAAAAAAATGGAAACAAATTTTTGAAACACAAAAAAAAATTAAGTGACAGCTACATAAGCACATCAAATGTCCTACACTGCAATAAAAAGGAGCACTTCAAGTACGTTTTGACAATCTGTAAGCTTAATATATCTAATACAGTAAGCTCCAAAACAATGATAGACTACCCAGAAGAGGTAACAAAACATAAAGAGCCCTATCTCGTTTAGGTACTCTATTTTGTAATAGAATAATGTTTCCAAATTTTAAAAAGTTTTTAAAATACAATAGAGTCATTTTTTTATTAAGAACAAATGATGATCACAGGATTGAGTTCTAAGTGTTGTCAAATAGCTCAAATTTTATTGGATTTTGAAATCCATTAGAAAATAAATTAGTGTAAAGGTAATATGGAAAACATTTTATATAGGCAATCCTCTTTTTGGAACTAGATCTGCGTATCTTTAAACACCATTTTACAAATGATAACAGTGAGGGCATCGAGGCCTGTTGGAACGTATGAGGTAGGCCCAAACAACATAGCGCAGCAGCATAACATCAAACGGTACAAGAATTGGAACGCAACTGCATAACTATGTATGTCCAAATGAATATATATGTGTCAGAGGCGGCTTGAAAAAAATATATTTTGGGGGTTCCAAATTTCATTCACAGTGTGATATGTGACTAAGGAGCAGAAGCAGTACAGTAGGTACTTAATAAAACAAGTTACAACATTTTAAGAAACTCGGAGCTGCGGACCCCCAACTCTGCCACTGGTGCTTATTCTCATACGTGCAGCTGCACGCCGATGGTTGGCGGGCGGTGATGCATGATGTTGTGGTTTAAGCCCAAGTGAAGAACACAGTCAAACAGACAAAAAAAAATGTAAAAAAAAAAATAACTAAACAGGCACACACACACCCACACAAATTAAAAATGCAGATTTCTATTGCAACAGTCGGAAGTGCTTGAAAAATTGTTGTACTTGTTGTTGTCTTTGTTGCTGCTACTGTCGTTATTGCCACTGCTGCCGCCAACGCCTCTCCAGCTTTTCTTGAACTGTTCCTGTATTTTTTTTTTCTATTTCAAATAGCATCAAAATTGCAAAGAAAAGCCAACACAGTCAGTAAAATATTGTAGCTGGCAGCTGCATAGTGGGCGGCAGTTATTTGGGGGGTCTCGGCCAACCGACCACCCAGTGGTATAGTTTGTATACTCTTGCAATGCGCCTCTTAGTTTCGAAATTATGCTTGTTGTTGTTGATTTTTTTAGAACTTTATAGCCTGCAACAAAGGGGTGCGGTATAGTATATTAAGTTTGCTCAAATACAGCATAGGAAAGGAGACATCGGAAACCCCCGACGGCATAAGACATAGACATAATTTTAAAGATATGTTATCAACAACAAATAAAAAGTAAGAGGCTTATGTTGATTGATTCTTTGCCCGTAGATCACTTAGGGACTGCATCTGTTCGTCATTGATCTTCTGCAAGCCCTCAATTCGTTTTCCCTTCAAGTTAAGGCTATCCAGTCTTTTTTTGTTTTCATTTCATTGTTAAGGAAAACAAATTGGTTTTTTAATTTGTTTTGATACCTACTGCTTAATCTTTTCTTCATCTCAGTGATGTTGGTAAGGTGTTCCCGCTGTGTATCTTTAATTTGTACCGCGTGCAACTTCTGAAGATTTTCTTTTTTACCCTTCTCGACTCGGAGCTCTTCCTCTTTTGCATCATATGCCTTGCGCAAGTTTTGAAGCTCCTCCAGTAGATTCGCGATAACTTTTTTTCGATCCTTGACGATGTGCTGCATCGTTAATTGAAAATCTTCAGCGCTGGACTGGGACAATATTTTTTCGCTCCTTTCTTTATTTAGCGAATTCGTAGTTTACATTTATACCTATATAATTATATGAAAATGAAAAGTTGCCTTATACTGTGACGATGGATCAGAGTTTCGCAAAGACGTTAGCCTTTTTTTTTAACTGCATAACATGACTATCCTGTATGCAAATCGAATGAAAAAAAAATGTTGGCTTTGTACCTCTGTTTTAGAAAAAATAGAAACTTGTTGTTTGATGTTGTTGCTGCATTGCATTAACACTGTGTCATATAAATATGAACTGCTGATCATTATTTTGTATTTACCAACACTGCCGTAATACAAAGCACATCCCCAGAAATGGTTGTTCAAAAAATTATACTATAATACATCACTTAACAATTATATTTAAAATTGCAAGGATAAGTAAGACTTGGAGCTACAAGGCTTGCCAGATTTTTGGTTCGGTGTAGTTAGTGGTGACTAGTCTGCCCAGTTGTACATAATACAAATAAAAAAAAAAGCCTCTCACCAATGTCTGGGAGTTTAGTGCAAAGAAAAGGCATCACCACAATAACAACAACAACAACTACATGCAACCACAATACTTAAATGTGTAGAGTAAAAAAAAAAAAAAACAAAAAAAAACAAGGCGTAATATGCAGTAGAGCAAGAATCTCTGGTAGCGGAGCAAAGGCTTCACGGTACGCCAGTGCGTCGCTGTGTCAGGATTTTCAAAACGACTTTGGCTTTTTATTTTGAAGCCATGACAGAGCAGAGAAGTAGCAGCCGCAGCTGCAGCAGAACTCTGGTTAGTTGTCTTCTACTCATGTGCATATGCATATATGCATTGTCTTTGATGTTGTTATTGTTGCACTAGTATTTATTTTTTCCCCTCTCCCACATTTTTGTGCTGTTGATGCGTGCATATCTGTGCCACATCTAATGTTGCAAGCGTCAGCCACAGTTGCCGCAGCCGCAGCAACAGGAACAGCAGCAGGAGCAACGTTCAGCAAACAAAAGCGATAGCAGACAATTAACCAACCATCAGTCATTTGCTATGCTCAACACTTTTGCCACAGTGTAAACACACACACACACGCATAGAGAGAGACACATACGCAACGGGAGGCCCAGTCATCATATGCTCCTCTTTTTTGGGGTCACAACTAATTGTACGACCTTTTTATGCCTAGGCACAGGTTCTCCCCCAATCAACGCCAGCTGCAGCAGCACAGCGGCAGCCAACAACAGAAACAACTAAGACGCAGGCTTCTTGCAGCGTTAAGCGTCCTGAATGTATTTGGCATAAAATAAAATACTAGACTGATGCCTAAGGATTAAGATACAACTTGCTTTTTCAGATACACCAAACTTAAATATGCACTGCCAGTGGTTTCGGCACAGTTCCAGCCATCTAAAAAAAGAGTTACTAAAAATTATATGTAATTTTATACAATTAAATTATTACAATTTCTTTTTCTAAATGTTTACATTATCATTATACTTATGATAAGCTTTTGTTTATAAACATTATTTACATGATGATGAAGGCAAATAGAAAAAAACCTGTAAAGAACTTACAATCATATAACAAACTAAGATTAGAACTGGGTTAAGTATAATCACTTTTATTTTCTAAAGGTTTCTTTTATAGTTATCAAAGATAAAAATGGCATACGTTAAAGTCGGCTTTGTTTAAGGGCTCGGACGACTTTGGGATACCCTGTACCATCATTTGACAGCGCTTGGTTACGAATGCAAGCTCAAATGCACCTAACTCATTCTCTCTTTGGTTTTTGCAATATACAAATTATCAATTCCATTTTTAATAGTACTTGCCTTGTCGCCAGCGTTCCAAGATCAAATAAGTCTTTCCTAATTTAATTTAAGCATACGGTTGCAAGATTCTGTGCTATTGCTGTAATCTATTATACACGGTTGCATGACAGAAATGAAAGTTATAAAGTTTATAATTAAAGTCTTTCTCATTTCGACTACTTAAAAACAATTGACAAAAAATATTAGTTAATCCAACAAAAATTAAAAAACAGTGTAAAAAACTTGGCCTTCCTCGTAGATATTGGCGCTAGTTAAGAAACTGGGTCGGGCGTAAATGCCCAATTTTATTGTCAGTGAAGTTTTATTTATTTATTTAAATATTAATTATAATACAATAAAAATACTATAACTAATAAACATTAGGCTAACGAGTAACTGGACCTTAGACTCTAGCGTACGCAGTTGTTAGATTTCTTTGTCTATTTTACAGATCTTAAGAAAATTAAATATAGCCTCGATATTGGTTTTGTTTACAATTGCAAGTAGTGAAGATGGTATTTTATTTGGGAAAAGAGATTGCCTTATATTGTCAAATCCCGGGCAGATGTCAAGCAGGTGGACTGTAGCTAAGACCTGCCCACAGTGTTGGCATGTTGGGCGTTGACCCCCAGAGAGTAGGTGGGCGTGAGTTTTATGGCAGTGTCCGATACGTAGCCGCGAAAATGCGCTAATCTTTGAACGGCAGCAATCAGTTGGGAAGTGGATCTTCTCTCGTGTAGGGTCGAAGGTCTTGTAGTTGTGTTGGAACGAGTTCCACTCTATCGTTTGTTGGTCCTTTAGGTGAGATTTTATTTGGTTTAGATAATCTTTTGCACAACAGGGAACAAAGGTGCATAACGGTGACTGCGAGGCAAGTTTAACGGCCTCATCTGCTAATACGTTGCCCGCTATCCCTTTGTGGCTGGGTACCCCAAAAATTTTGATTTTAGCTGGAGATTTAATGCATGCATCTCTTATAAAGTTGATAGCCGGATTTCGGTTGGTGGTAATTTTAACTGCTTCAATTGAGGATAGGCTGTCCGTGCAAATGACGAATTTTCCTTTTTGATGTTGGGCAAATCGAACTGCATGAAGAATGGCTGTTGCTTCTGCTGTGAATACAGAGCAGTAGTCAGGCAGCCAGCCAGCTGATATTCTCAATCCACATTTGTCTATGACGGCAAAAGCAGTAGCATTGTCATTTTTTGTTCCGTCGGTGAGGTTGGATGACTCATTTGCAAAAGCCCTTCTATAGACTTCGCCAGGAGTGGAGTTTTTTGGATACTTCTGCAATGTGGTGCTTAAGGATGCAGGGCGCAGGAGCCAGGGTGGCTGGTTAGGTGTGCTGCAGTCTATAGGTGGAATGATGTTAAGTACCTTGCATAGTGCCGAACATCGACGGAGCGTGGATAGAATTCAAAAATTTATATTTTGCGTGATTATGCGGAACTCTATTTGAAGGTATCGGTTTGGTGTACAGCAGTTTCGGGATTAGTTTTGCAGTGATTTCTTTTATTAAAGACTCCACCGAAGGCAAACATACCTGCTAAGATGCATCTTGTTGGAGATGTTGGAACAGCGTTGATACTTCGACGGACTGCAGTATGGTAGGCTGCCGTAAATAGCTTAATATTGGACTTAGCGCTCCACCCAAAAATGGGAAGCCCATACTGGATTTTTGACAATATAAGGGCTCTCGTAATATTTAAGAGTGTTAACATTGATAAAAGAGTATTTGCAGCTGAGATATTTTATTATATTTAGCTTATTGTGCAAACTTAATTTTAGGTGGTTGCAATGTTGTCTGGAGGAAAAGTTTGATTCGAAAAAAACACCTAATATCTTAAGGAAGGGTACTCGTTCTATGTATATATATTTAAATTGTGAAAGCAGAGACCATTATATATGCAAGTTTGTTTTTTAAAAATATGAAGAGCTTTACATTTTGTCGGGGATAAAGTTGCCCCAGAGGACTGACCCCATGACTTAATTTCATCTAATATTTTGCAAAGGATAGCATTCAATTCTTGGGTATCTTTCAGTTTACTAACTATTAAGGCGTCGTCTGCATACATGAATAATCTTATTTTCTTATGTTTAAGTACAATTTTGTTAATTTGCTTGAAAGCAATAATAAATAGTACCACTGATAACGGCGATCCTTGTGGAATACCATTATACATACTGTGGTAGTTGGAGAGGTTATTATTAAACCTGACTCTGAATGATTGGCGGATCATAAAAGTTTTCACCAAGTTGAAGACTTTAGGACCCACTCCCCAAGACAGAAGTTGTTGAAGGACAGTATGTACACCAACACGATCAAAAGCTTTTTCGAAATCAGTAGCCAAAATGGTCACGTGATTCCTAGTTGAAATAGCATCCGATACGAAATGTTGCAGATGCAACAAGGTGTCCATAGTGCTATATTCAGTTTTAAAACCAGCTTGGTTGTCACTGATAAGCTTGTTTTTGGAGATGAACCACATCAGCCTGTTGGCTAGGATTTTTTCAACAATCTTGCAAGACAAAAGGGAAATGGGGCGGAAGCTGCTGAGTTCAGATGAGGGCTTGTTTGGCTTGAGGATGGGGACTATAACAGCCGATCTCCAAGCATTGGGATAGTTGCCCTTTTCAAATATATTGTTGTTGATGTTAAGAAGTTTGTACTTGACAGAATAGGGAATATTACTTAACATAGGATATGTTAAACGGTCACTTCCAGGAGTTTTCCCTTTGGCATTTTGCAGAGCAACTTCAAGTTTCACCATTGTGAAATCGGCTTCTATGCATCTGGATGAGCCAGATAAACTGTTGCAAGAATATGGCTGATTCTTGAATTTATTTTTAAGCGAGATGTATTTTTCATCAAAATTTTCATCCATAGAGTATTTAGACCATGTTTTTGCAAATTCGTTGGCTTTATCTAAAGGGGAGCTGATAATATACCATGGTCGGACATTAAAAATGAAGCTTGTGTACCAAGAAAACCTGCTAGTGTGTTGATTTCGGCCCATATTTTTTTTGTTGTAGACAATGGAGATATTTTGTTAGAATCCTGAAACACTCACGCTTGGCTTGTTTCACATGATATTTAAAGTAGGCGTTTGCTTTTTTGTAATTTAGCAGGGTGGAAGGACACATTTTGTGTCTATACTCTGTCCAAAGCCTTTGTTTTTCACAACGAAGAGTATTTAGTTCGCTGTTCCACCAACAGCTACTTCTTTGGTGAGTATGTGGTTTAGTCTGAGGTATTGAAAGGTTAGGGGTAACAAGTGTAAGGTCAATGTGGGAAAATGTTTTGTGGGTAGAGAAGTGGGTAGCCGACCCATCGTTTAAAAGAGCTAAATTGGTTTTATTGATAGCTTCAACTACTTTTCTTCCCTTCGAGTTGGAGTAGCTTGAACCCCAGAGTGTATCCCAAGTTAAAGTCCCCAAATATCAATTATGGTGGGCTGCAAGTAGATTTAATTTGGGTGAGATCATTGCTGGAAAATGAGAGATCGGAAGATATATAAATGTTTAAAATTGTAAAGCGCTGGTTGAGAATGAGCTCCAGCTTGTTATACAAAATATTTGCGCTATTTGTAGTTGTTGGTCGATAATGCGGTAAATTTCTTTTAACAAGGATAGCTTCACCTTGTTTAGAATTTAGAGTATAGGAAAATTGGCAAAGTACCCAATATATTTTTTAGGGGTAATGGTGTTTTGACTGGAGGAAGGTAAATGAGTTTCTTGAAGGCATATAATATCGGGGTTTTTATTTGCGATTAATATTTCCAATTCATTATAATTATTATAATATCCTTTTATATTCCAGTGAATTAAAAGTTTTGGGAGAGATTTATATGTCTTCAAGAAGGTGCAATTAAAAGGGTTGATTAAAAAATTTGCATCAGTTCGTCCGAGTCGGATGAGCTGGTGGAAACTGTTTTCTTTTTTTTTGGATTGTTTGTTTTTGCGAATTACTTTGCCAATCAATTCATCTGAGTCAGATGAGGTTATTGTATTTCTTTTATTTTTGAGAACGAGAGAGTTGGTTTTGTGAGCGTCAGTCGTGGAGACAGGAGAAGTGCGGTGCGAGGGGTTGTTATCGGTTTTGCTTTTATCTTTAGAATTGACATAGCTGTTCTTAGAGATCGAATTGCTGTTATCTGCAGCTACTGCAGCGAAACTTGTAGGGTTATGCGGTTTTGGTAGGGAGACTTTGTAAATATTTCTAGCTTCACGCATAGAACACTTCTTGCTTGTTTTTATTTTTAAGATTTCTTTTTGCGTTTGGAATGCGGGGCATTGCTTATCAGAAGCTGCATGGTTACCTGACCAGTTTACACATTTTGTGCGTTTACATTCGCCTTCGTGAATTTCAAAGCCGCATGTATTGCAGATTTTATTACCTTTGCAATGTTTCGAGGTGTGCCCGAGAATTTGGCAATTTTTACATCTCATAGGGCTTGGGATGTATTCCTGCATTTTAGCTGAATGCCAGCGTATGTCAATCTTCGAGGGTAGGTGGTAAAGTTCGAAGGTTAATAGCATGAGTCCACTGGGTTGAGAAACGCCATCTGATAGTTTGGTAAATTTGTAAATAGATGTTACCTTTTGGGCACTAAGTTCTTTGACTATTTCATCTTCAGGCACATTCTTTAGATAGAAAGCGTAAATCGTTGCTTTTACATAATTAAGGGATTCATGAAGCTTACACTTGATCTGGCAAATGCCGGGTAGATCAGTGGCCTTAAGAAATTTGTTGGCATCTTCATCGTAGTTAACGAGCATGAGTAAGTTTCCGTCTTTTAGGTCTGATATAGACACATCATTTTTGTTGATTATCTCAAGAGCTCGGTGAACACTAAAGCACGAATATTCGGATATTTTTTTCTCGCTGTTTTTGGAAGCTATAATTATGTACTTGGGGTTAGGGGTATTGGTTGAGGGAAGATCCGGGAATTCGTTGTATATTGTGGATTGTTGCCGTTTATTTCTTTTAAGATTTGGGCTTTCCTTTAGGCGGCCCGGGGGCCATAATAGCTTGCTGACAATAGCTCTTGGCCTTAAATTAAATATTATCACGCGAGTGATAAAGAGAGAAAAAAGAAAGAGAAGCGAGGGAGATGCGCAAACAGAGAAGAAAAAATGTAATACAGTCGAGGCGGTGCCCGACAGTGTAATACCCTGTACCTTTTTTCTCGAAAAAAGTTTAATTCCTGCATATTCCTTCTAAGAACTTTCTAATTGGAACATTTTTTTTGTTGGTGCAAAACGATATTTATACCTATAAGCTACGCAAATTTTAACCGATTTTGATGAAAATCGTAATTTACATCAAAGAAGTTATTTAAAGTATATGGGGTAAGTTTCAAGGGGATATGTTGAAGGGTGTGGGAGAAAACACGGTAAGTCGATTGCGGGGGGTGAGGGGCCGCATTGATAAAATTTGGACGTGGATTTGTTCATTAGAGCCACATAAATCAGTTTACCAAAAATTGTGATTCTAGGTCACTTGTTACCGTAATTACGTAGAGTCAAATACTGATGCAGCTTATGGGCAAGGGGAGGTGAAATTTGAACTTTTTGACTATAACTTTTGCTGTTGATTTTGTTGATTTTTGACACCCAAATGCATGTAACCACAACGCGTTGCTCTGTTAAATTTCAGATTAAAATATTAAACGGTTTAGCTAAAAACCGCGAAACTCTTCTACGGGGGAACGGGGAAAGATATTGACATGATTCAACAAACTTAATCTTCTGAGGAAATACGCGCTTCAGATGGTAAAGTTTCGTATCTCTAGCTCTTATAGTCTCCGAGATCTAGGTGTTCATACAGACGGACAGACGGACGGACAGACGGACGGACGGACAGACGGATAGACTGACGGACAGACGGACATGGCTCAATCGCTACCCGAAGCTATGATAAGCATTTTGGTATAAAGGACTTGGGGTCTACCACGCCTCCTTCCGTCCGTTACATACATTGCACAAATCTAGTATACCCTTTGTACCTATAGGTACAGGGTATAAAAATAATAACAAAACAGAACTGTTAAGAAATTGCGAATTCGCGAAAGAAGCTGACGTCTGCTCTCGATGAGTGTTAGTCGACGACTGCAGTGAAGTTTTAAGATTCTTTGCCCTTTTACTATTTTACTACTATTATTATTACTACTGAACTAAAAATTATATTATTTTTTTTTTTTTTTTTTTTTTTAATTCGAAACCAAAATTGGATTTAAAAGATTTAAAAGAATAAACCATTTTTATCGTATGCGCTTTATAAGACATTTTAACATATCTTATCGTTAAAAAATTGTTAAAATAACTAAAGCAACATTTCATAAATAAAACGAAAGTTTCATGAAAAATTATGAATCCCATTAATGCCCACAAAACACTTGGAGCACTCGGCTACCAATTGGACCATTTAGAAGCGCTTTGCCTACGCTCTCTCAAGTTGCCTTTCCAGCAACATTGGGTTTGAGCTCTTCTGTGAGTTGCTGGCAAAGACATTTAGCCCACTTTTTACGCAGCGTTGGTCACTCCAGTTGCACAACCGAAGCCCCACGACGGCGTCCTTATATATATACACATGTACATATACGCCATACTATACTATGTATATACAGTGAAAGCAAAACTTATTCGGACACTTTTTATACCCTGTACCTTATGGACCAAAGGGTATATAGTAAGTTTGTGCAAGCTGAAAATGTGTGTAACATAAAGAAGGAGACGTTGGAGACCCCCAAAAGTTACCTAAAGTACGATCAGGGTGACTAGAGAAGTCGATATACCCATGTCCGTCTGTCCATCTGTTTGTCTGTCTGTAATTATGTCAGGGGAGACACCACTATCGATAGTTTTAATTTACGGAAAAATTATTTAAGTAAAAATTTTATAAAAATTCTTCGCATAAAAATTAAGATTAATAAGATGTGGCATTAAGATGCCACAGACGTCCAGCATTTCCGAATAGTAGACGACTTTGGCTTCTGAAATTTCAAATTTCATAATATTTGGTTTGCAAAAAACAGAAAAAAATCTCTAAAAATTAGGTAGCAGCAATATTTGACATTCCACATTATCTGGCCAGTCAAAATTTAAGCCAAAATGCAAAGCCAAACAAACAATTTAAAAATGTAACTAAAAATCATTTTACTTTCAGGGATCCGACTGCGTTGGACTTCAAAACTTAGTCAACAAACGTTTATGCACTCCTGGCACTTATACTGAAAGAGAGAGGATGGATGTTCAGTAGAAGTGGCCTTATAGTTTTGGACATAAGGACCTGACTGAAACCTAGAAATGTCGTCATGTTGGTCTTCTGCCACAAAAACAAGCTACTTGAAAGATAATATTTTTATGATTGATAATTGTTGAATGGCCATTTTTAGTTTTTTCAGGTGTAAAATGATCTCTTCTTACAATGTCGTGAATGAAATGTAGTTTCAAATATCGAAGTCTAAACTGTCGAGTGGTGGCACTATCCCACCTCTATTACACACGTTTTTTTGACCTACGGGAGCTATCATTATTACGCTGCTGTGAAACTATAAAATAATTCGGAACGCCAAATTTGATTACAATATTTTAATAAAGAAACGAATTATCCATCTATAACTTTTGGTATTTATTCAAGCTCTGATTCAGATGACCTATGAGAGCTATATAATAATAATACCATCGCTGAGATCTAGGCGTTCATTCGGACGGACAGACAGATAGACGGACAAACGGATATCGGTATATCGACTTCTCTATTCACCCTGTTCATAGCTTACGAAATTTTAGGGGGTCTCCCATGACTCCCTCTTACATACATCCACCCAATTACATACGTTTTCGGCTTGCACAAACTTAATATACCCTTTGTACCATACGGTAAAGGGTATAATTAATTAGAAAACTTTTTCCGAAAAATGACTATTGTGGGCTTGTTAGCCATTAAAAAGAAATAGCTCAAAGAAAAAAAACAATTTTTGTGCCCTGTACCATATGGTACAAAGGGTATATTCAGCTTGTGCAAGCCGAAAATGTATGTAACATACAGAAGGAGACGTCGGAGACCCCCCAAAGTTACCTAAAGTATGATCAGTGTGACTCGAGAAGTCGATATACCCAAGTCCGTCTGTCCGTATGAACGCGTAGATCACAAAGATGGTAAGAGCTACTGCGACCAAATTTCCTTTATTTTTCGTGCCCACCGCTGATAATTGTTATGAATTGCAATAAACGACACGACCTTTGACCTTGTTTTGAGTTCACATTGTCAGTTCCACCTCTAGTTGTTGCAATATTAGCCACTAACCAAATGGTCACATATAACGACAAAAGGATTTATTAAATATCTCACTAAGGACACAAACACAATGATCATTTAAAGCTGATCTCAGAGGATAGCAGTAACCAATTTTTAATCTAGACCCTAGTCATGTTACGATGACCCTATTTTGCCAACTTCAGAGCGTCAGTTGACCGAAAAGCACAGCGAATAATTTTACCAGGAGTTTGCTCAGTTGACACATAAGCAAAGAGTTAATGAGACGGGCAGACCACCTGCGGTTGTTCCAAAAATCTTATGACTACCAATATAAGAAGCATCTGTAGAAAAATGGTTGCCACAATTCGCAGCTAACGCATTCTAATCTATCTTAATCAAAAATTTAAGCCACTGCTCAATAAGCAGCTGCTTTCGCACTTTTTGAGGATTCATTAAAGAGGGAAGAAACAAGAGCAACTAAATGGGATCTACAAGCATTTCTTGGTTCCATAATGTATGCAAGGTATTAGGGGGCCTTTAGCTGCTTCTGAATAAAATCATGGCATTGTGTAAGAAGTCTTCTTAGACATCCTTCAACCTATGAGTATCATGCGGACCATATGCGGTAAGAGAAGTGGCCTCAATAATTAAAGACATCTGCATATCAAGACTCGATCGCCAGACAAATTACATTTTTTTGTATTTTTATACTCTGTATCTTACGGTAAAAAAGGTATATTAAGTTTGTGCAAGTCGAAAATATATGTAACATACACAAGGAGACATCGAAGATCACCCAAAGTTACCTTAAGTATGATCAGGGTGATTGGAGAAGTTGATATACCCATATCCGTCTGTCTTTCTGTCTAGATCTCAGAGATCGTAAGAGTTAGAGCTACCAAATTTTCAGATTAGATGCGTTATTATGTCAGGGGAGACAATTTCATTTTATTTTTTTCGATATCGGGGTTATATTATATAGCTCCCATAAGTCAGAGGTCCTTGAAAAAAAACAAAAAGTTTTAGATGATAATTCATTTGTTTATGAAGATATCGTAACCAAATTTGGTACTTGGAAGCCTTAATAGTTCCCAAGCACTGCACAAAATTTGATCAAAATCGGTTGATTATATCATATAGCTCCCATAGGACCGATCAGGCAAAAACAAGTTTTTTGAACAGAATTCGTTGTGTTTCGTTTGCTTATGAAGATATCGTAGCCAATTTTGGTTTTGGTCAGTTTATTAGGGTAACCCAGCACTGTACCAAATTTGATCAAAATCGGTTGAGTGTATAATATAGCCCGAATAGGACCGATCGGTCAAAAAAAATGTGTTTACTGCTGAATTCATTTTGTTTCGTATGTTTATGAAGATATTGTAGCCAAATTTGGCAAATAAATATCTTTTAGAGTTCTAAAGCAATTTGACGGATTTGATTGCAATACACCAAAAACATCGCTTAGTATGCCATATAAAAAACTCAGAAATGTTATAAATTGATCTTAAAACTAGGGAAAACGTTAAAAGTGAACGGCATATTACTAAAGATTTTGTAAAAACTAAAACATTTGATATATTAAATTATAAAGATACAGAAAACTCAGAAATTAAATAATCTTCTTTAATAAGAAACGGTTTCTTTTATTAGAAGTTATTTTATTGATGAATACTATTAAATTTAGTAGAGGTTTTAAATCCATCGCAAAAGGATGTGTCACCCAGGACTGTAACTCTAACGAAATTTGAGCGACATAGATTTCTGTGTCACCCATGACAATGTATTACCTATAAAAACTATCGTTTGTAAAATGTTTCCTTCACTTATGTAAATATAAAGTTTAATGATTTAATTTTTTTAAAAAGCACATAATTCGAATGTTATTAAGAATAAAAAGTGTCCGCATAATTTCTGGTTTCAATGTATGCATATACAATTATAAAATATACATTTATGGGCATGAGCCAGTGGGCATGGGCCATCAATGACAGCATTTGTAGTTCGTGGCCTGGAGCTCATTGCCAGACCTCATCACAGGGTCTTGCCTGCTCATGTCTTTTGCCACCGCCTATTTAAGATGCAGATAATGCTAATTAATTGTATTGATTAGCCCATTATATCATTAGCCAGTAACCGAATGTGGAGTTTCAAGTGAGCAACGTTGTTGCCCAAGGCGTTCTTAACATTATGCGACTATCTGACGCCCTTGTAGCCGCGCTTCTCTCGCTCTCTTAACGCCTCTTAGACGTTACCTCTCCATTTACCTTAACAACAATAGGAAAACGCCTTCTCAATTAAGCTTCCATGTCAATGTAGGCGCCTATATGTGTATGCGCAGGGGCGAAATGCAGTCTGGTTCATGGCGCAGGGTTACCACGATTCGGGGGGGCGATCATTAAAATTATAAAGTGTGAAAAGTTAAGGTTAAAGAGCCTTAATATTGTATTTATAATAAATTCAACATTTTTAAGAAAAAAAACTTCGGAAGCGATTCCAATCCAATATATATGTATATAACCCAACTAATTGCATTTTTCTTTTTCCTTCATTAAGTCACCTTGTGATATGCGACATTTTCTGTTTTGTTGTCATGTACGAGGACGAACAAAGCGGATGGTTTGCCGCCACATGAACATGTTAGGAACAATTGGCCATGTGAGAAACAATAATTTTCTTGATTCAGGCCACAACTACTAAAGGTAGTGCTGGAAGTAATATCGATGTTATATCGATGCATCGATGTTTTTCATATTTTTTTTTCGATCATTGATATTTTTATTTCGATTTTCGATTATCGAACATATCCCATTAATAAGGCAAAAGACAAACTAAGCGAGGTGAGTAATTTGCGACAGAAATATTTTAATATCGAATTCGTCTGCTCAAAATCCATAAGGGATACCTCTGTCATCTGTTAAGTTTACAGCACTTTTTTTTGTGGCCTGTATTATTATTTGCTTTCGTAATATAACCTTTTGGGTTGTTATTTATTATTTCTTTGCTTATTTTTCTATTAAATGTAATTAATATTGAAATGTATATTATTAAATATAGTTATCTCTTGGTTTGTTTGTTAATTCCATTTTATTATTCGAAAATACTTATATAACCAAACCAACAGATGGGCCACTCTGAATCAATTTAAGCATTTAAAAAACACATGTATCTCGATGCATCGAAACATCGATGTATCGAACGAAGTTAAAAAATTTCGAAAACAACGATGTTGGCCAACATCAATGTTTCTCCAGCACTAACTCAAGGATTGGTCTTATGGCTTGTTAATCGTCATGGCAAATTTAAGACGAATCGCAAATTTAATTTATTTAAACCCATATGACACGTTGGTTGAGATTATGGAAATTTGCCGAATGACAGCTGTATCATCTTTGAACTTTCCATTGAGGGTCGTCGCGACGACGCGTCGTTTAAATCATATTAATTTCTTACCAACTAACTTATTTCATTACAACTTTTACAACAACAATTGCGCGTTCGTGGAATGTTTATTGATTTGCTCTAGTGCATAATAAAATAAAAAGTAAGCCATTTTGGGTTTTCACAATTGTCACATTAATCCGATTGAATTTTTAATAACTCGACAATTCACGGTGGAAACCAATCTAACAAATCAAAGATCATAAAAACCGGTCTAGCTGTTCTTGAGTTGTGGGATAAACATACACGACTTTGCTACATATACAATATAAAGCAACAAAAAAATTGATCAAAACGAAAAAGAAAAAAAAGTATCGTTTGGTCCCCTTTATTTATTTCTGTTTTTTTTTGGTACTGTAGTTTTTTCCCAACAGGCGACATTGGTGACATACAAAGGATACTTTTACGTGCATCGAAATAATCCATATATTTAAAACTGATGAATCGAAATCTATCGTCGTGCTAGTCGTGACTCTAGTTCCTTTTGAATATAATATTGAAGACATGATTATAATTATTAAAAAAAATATATAAAAAAAAATTTATAAAAGTAAATAAAATAAATCTTTTATCTTAGCGTTTCATCACAATGGAAGATTTTGAGAAAATTGAGGAAAGCGGCAATTTCATGGAAAAGCTTTGTCGCAGCAGAACAATATAAAGCAGTGTTCCGCAAACTTTTTGTGTTCAAGGTACACCTATCAAAACAAGAAATTTTAGAGGTACACCAACGAAAAAAAATCTCCAGTGTTCTGCACCAACAGAAGTTGCCGTTAAGGAGCAATTTTATGAACAACTCGATGGAATTATTGCTATTACGCACAACGGCGATATGCTACTTTTAATGGCCGACTTTAATGCTAAAGTTGGCGCGGAAAAGACCGACCTGAGAAGAGTGATGGGTCGACATGAACTCGGCTCAAATAAAAACAATAATGGAAATCGTCTTGTTGACCTCTGCGCTCCAAACGATCTATTTATAGGAGGTACGTGGTTCCCGCACCGGAATATCCATAAGTACACTTGGCAGTCGCCAGACGGCCATAATCGCAATCAAATTGATCATTTTAGATGTAAGGTCATTCATAGGTACCGAGTGTTTCAGCGACCACAACTTAGAGATAGGAGTAATACGGACATTCAACAGCTGAAAGACCCTATGAAATTGGCTCAATTAAAAACCACTCCACCAAAAATAAAACGAAATGCAAGGAAAGACAAGGATAAACTTTGACTTTTTTCCGCGGCACACGCTTTGCGGAACACTGATATAAAGGATACTTTAATCTTTAAACAAGTATTGGAAAACTATAATTTAGTTGATCTGTGGCAACGTGTGTGACTTTCTCGACGCTCTGTATAAACTTCTTTCAAGTGCATGCATTCACTTTGCATTGAGACGGAAATCGAGACACACAAAATAGTACATTATAGTACGCATTTAACACACAATTATAAAAAAAGAAAGAAATAAAACTGAACACACACAGGACAAAGTTAACTATTTAAAACAAGCAAAGGTCTCAAAATTAACAATTTAACTGGCCGAAAAAGGCAAACAACATACTTGCAATGCATTTATATCGAGGACGATTTAACTTTATTCTGACTTCATAGACCGAAAATGCAGTACAAGTAATTTGAAACATAATCTGCCAATCGATATTGGCTTCCAAACTGTCGTACGTTATTAGCAGCAAAGTTTTGTTAAAGAGCCATTTATCGATAGATCTAGGAATGCAGCAGCAGATCACGCAATTACGCAAAATTTTTAAAAGAGGTGAAATTTCAAACATACTTATTCCATATACAGCGTCTTTTTTTTGGAGGTTCACAACTTTGAGTTGGCAGCTCTGCTTTATCAGCCAACCCATTTAACAGTTGATAGTTCCTATTTGTTGAGTTTGGTTTGACATTTCATTGTGGATAGACGTACACCAGAGCAATGCTTGCAAATTGTTGAAATTTTTTATCAAAATAATGGTTCCGTTGGTCAAACTTTATAAAATACAATTTTCTATCCAATAGCCTGTTTCATTGATATTTGAAATATATTTCTTAGTTTTATATAGATTTCAGCTTGTGTAACTCTAAAAAAAACACCCTTTATGTATTTATGCAATTGGAATTATCAATAAATTCATTTCACTATAATTTAGAATCTCTTTATACAACAATAAATAATTGGTAAAGTATGTTTTTTCAGAACTAAATTTTGTGCTGGACTTAAAATGTCCTTGACCATTGCAAGAGAACATATTTTTATAGATTAAATTTAAATTGTGCATCTTCGGTTAGTAACAGGTAGCTTCGTCCGTGTATGTATCTGTCTATTTGGTTCTAGTTCCATTTCTGGTATTCGACTGATATTTGTATTTTGATGGAAGGCCAAGGGTATGATCACAGCTGCTTTTATTTATCATTTCTTCAACTTCTTTATGCCAAGATCGCGTTGAATAGCAATAATTCTTATAAATAAATCGGCATTTGTTATTGTTCTCAGCATTTTTGGTTGTGTTTTTTGTATTAGTTGGAGGTTTGATTTTGCAGATAGCCTTTAGTAACTGTCATACTTCAATAACATATTTCCTCATTGGACATTAATTATGGATTTAAAAATTATAATGTGTGTTATCAAGTGGTTAGTTTGAATTTTTAATTAATAGCCAGCTGAATAATCAGAATTTGTGTTTCTTTTGACATCGGGGGTGCCACAGAAATCTCAAAGATTTCAATTTTCGGACTATTAATTTCGAATGTTAACGCTTTTGCAAGAATAGCAGCAAAAGGTTGCTACTTTCCAAAAAATATTTTAGAACATTTAGACACTTATTTAAATAAATTTTTACTAACAGTTTATTCATTATTACATTAAGCGATAATTTTCAGCAAATTTTGTACAAAATAAATTTAAATTAAGTTTGAATATTTGTATCGCCCAATACAAGAGTTTGTATGACAACCCTACGGCTCAACAGCTGTCCTCAGCGTTGTGAAGAGCAAATTCCGTTTGTTTACATACAAATTAAGTGACATTTTAGCATTAAACACACACACATTGATGAAAACAATAATACAAATGCTAATGAAAATTGTTATTTTAATTGTTGTGCTCTTGTAGAAGTAAGGTTTGGTATTTTTGATGAACTCGCCAATTACTTAAAATGACTCTAGATTAAATTATTCTCATGTTTTAAAATATTCAAATGCTGTTCTGGCTAAACTGCTGAACTTTTGATATTCACAACCATGTCTACATTGCCACCTTAGGTGCACAGCACTTATTTATTTAACTATGCATTAAATTCGTAGCTCTTCATAATGACAACTTAGTTAAAATAAAAAAAAAAATTTTTTAATTTTTATTAAACATCTATTAATATGCCAACTACCACAACTCCATAGCGCGAAAATATTTTGCACGCTAACACAGAATGGCATATGTACCAACGATTTTAGTAAAGATTTTGTAAAAATGAAAATCCCGAATTAAAACATTAGATTTATCAAAACATAAAGATACAGAAGAATCTGAAATTGAAAAACCTTTCCAAATAAGTAATACCTACTTTCTTTGAATAAATTGGTTTTTATTGGTGAATTAATCAAATCTCATGCAATTTTGTCAAAGATTTTGAAACCGTTGCGAATCATGTCAATGGCACCAAGAAATGGAATTGCAAAGAGATTCACAAGAACTGCTTTTCTGTGGCACCCCAGATAGTACTTGTTGTGCATTTACCTCATTGACCTCAATGCCCCATCTTTCGAACCATGGCATTGTCATTCTTATAATGTCTTTTAGTACGTTTGTTGCCTCTGATTCAATGTTACCAAACGTCATTAGAACGCAGCTCCACAAGTAGCCATCATTGATCCCTGGGTAGCTGCGTTAGTATGTCTTCTGTGTAGAATGGGCCGAAGGACATTGCCTTGAGGCGCTCCCGCAGTTACAGGCATTATCTAAGAACATTCGTCATTACATTTTATATAGGGTGGGCCGTCTGTTGGTTTGGATGCTAAGCACTCACAATTTCAAGTTCAAAAATACCCAATTTTAGTCATGGATCGTCTAACAAGCGAACAACACGTAAAAGTGGTACAGGCGTACTATGAAAATGGTCGTTCTGTGAAAAAACATAGTTGAGGCCAGTCTGCATTTGGTATACACATTTGTCCAATTTTGTTGGAAAATATACGAATAAAATGCAATTAACAAACAAACCAGCTTATGGCTCACCTTATATAAAAGTATCTGTTGATTAAATAGCTTTAAACAATGCTAAAAAGATTGAGTGGCAATATATATTATAGTTTCTATAGTGGGCCCATACTCTGTCAATAACCTTCACGATTTCCAAGTAAAAAGCAATGCAATATTCCTGCTATCTATTGGCAACTTCTTCTTAATTCGAATTGGTCTGAAGGGATGATATTATTTTATATTATTAAAGGCTCAGTCTCTCAAATGATATTTTCTCAACGAATTTATATTGTACCTATACGAAGTAGTCTTATTGGTCTATACAAGCAAAATAATTGAGGAATCAATTTTTTTATTTCTTAATATGCAACCTTCAAAAGCTTGCTCAAAAATTGTACCAAATCGCAGAAGCGGAAGATTATTTGAAAAACTCAAATTCGTCGGAAATCGCATTTTACTATATCTAGGAATTGATTAAGCCAGGTCTTTGGACCCTCATATTTTTAATCCGCCACTGTTTGTGTGGGTGTATCTGTGATTTTACATGAACACAAACTTGTCTAAATTGCTGTTGCAGCCGCAGGCCATGGCAAATACCTTTTGACGTATATATTTACGAGTATGTATGAACACCTTACATAGTAGCTACATACATAAACCATGTCCTACTAATATATGTACTACATGACATTAACTACATGACACTGGTGTTTCATTATATGGTTAATTTTTATAACTAAGTAAGTTGTTACGTTGGATGTTTAAACCAATGCATTCGTCAATTTAACTAAAATGATTGACATGCACATAGAAATACCTAAAATAAAAAGATGGCGTACGTTAAAGACGGGTGCGGACGACTTTGGGATGCCCTGTACCACCGCATTTTAATCAAATCCGATATATTGCTTTGTAGTTATTAAAAGGTATTTATTTGCCATATTTACTTACGATATCTTTATAAATAAACAGATCGGTCCTATGGGAGCTTTATGATATAGTCAACCGATTCTGATCGAATTCTGTACAGAGCTTGGGAACGCTAAAAACTTTCGAATGCCATATTTAGTTACGATATCTTCATAATAAAACAATTTATTTATTTTGGTTTTTTTTGAAGGTTCTCTGAAACACTTCTATAGGAGCTATATAATATAGTCCCGACATCAAAAATATAAAATAAACTTATTTCCCCTGACATAATAACGCATCTAATCTGTAAATTTGGTAGCTCTAACTCTTATCATCTCTGAGATCTAGACAGAAAGACAGACGGATATGGGTATATCGACTTCTCCAATCACCCTGATCATACTTAAGTTAACTTTGGGTGATCTTCGATGTCTCCTTGTGTATGTTACATATATTTTCAACTTGCACAAACTTAATATACCTTTTTTACCGTAAGATACAGAGTATAAAAATACAAAAAATGTAATTTGTCTGGCAATCGAGTCTTGATATGCAGATGTCTTCAATTATTGAGGCCACTTCTCTTACCGCATATGGTCCGCATGATACTCATAGGTTGAAGGATGTCCAAGAAGACTTCTAACACATTGCCATGATTTTATTCAGAAGCAGCTAAAGGCCCCCTTATACCTTGCATACATTATGGAACCAAGGAATGCTTGTAGATCCCATTTAGTTGCTCTTGTTTCTTCCCTCTTTAATGAATCCTTAAAAAGTGCGAAAGCAGCTGCTTATTGAGCAGTGGCTTAAATTTTTTGATTAAGATAGATTAGAATGCGTTAGCTGCGAATTGTGGCAACCATTTTTCTACAGATGCTTCTTATATAGGTAGTCATAAGATTTTTGGAACAACCGCAGGTGGTCTGCCTGTCTCATTAACTCTTTGCTTATGTGTCAACTGAGCAAACTCCTGGTAAAATTATTCGCTGTGCTTTTCGGTCAACTGACGCTCTGAAGTTGGCAAAATAGGGTCATCGTAACATGACTAGGGTCTAGATTAAAAATTGGTTACTGCTATCCTCTGAGATCAGCTTTAAATGATCATTGTGTTTGTGTCCTTAGTGAGATATTTTATAAATCCTTTTGTCGTTATATGTGACCATTTGGTTAGTGGCTAATATTGCAACAACTAGAGGTGGAATTGACAATGTGTACTCAAAACAAGGCCAAAGATCGTGTCGTTTATTGCAATTCATAACAATTATCAGCGGTGGGCACGAAAAATAACGGAAAAAGCCCCACAACAACATTAAGAAAAAACGGCGTACGTTGAAGTCGGGCGCAGACGTCTTTGGGATACCCTGTACCACAACATTGCAATTAAGTCCGAAATTTTGCTTAAGACCTCCAAAAGATACAATATTTTCATAAACAAACAGAAATCAGTCGAGTTTTGCACAAACAAATTTTTTTGACCGATCGGTCCTTTGGGGACTATATGATATAGTCAACCGATTTTGATCAAATTCAGTACACTGATTGGAAACTATAAAAAACTGCCGACTGCCAAATTTGGTTCCGATATCTTCAAAACCAAACGAAACACAACGAATTTTGTAAAAAAAGCGTTTTTTTGACCGATCGTTCCTATGGGAGCTATATGATATAGTCAACCGATTTTGATCAAATTTGCTACAGTGCTTGGGAACACTAAAAAGTTTTTTAATGCCAAATTTGGTTACGGTATCTTCACAAACAATCGAATCACAACGAATTTTGCACAAAACACGTTTTTTGACCGATTGGTCCTATGGGACCCATATGATATAGTCAACCGACTTTGATCAAATTTGCTACAGTGCTTGGGAACTCTAAAAAACTTCTTAATGCCAAATTTGGTTACAATCTCTTCACAAACAAACGAAACACAACGAATTTTGTACAAAAAAAATGTAATACAGTCGAGACGGTGCCCGACAGTGTAATACCCTGTACCTTTTTTCTCAAAAAAAGATTTTTTTCTGCATATTCTTACTAAGAATTTCCAATTGGAACATTTTTTTGTTGGTGCAAAACGATATTGATACCTATAAGTTCCGCAAATTTTAACCGATTTTGATGAAAATCGAAATTTACGTCAAAGGAGTTTTTTAAAGTATATGGGGTAAGTTTCAAGGGGATATTTTGAAGGGTGTGGGAGAAAACACGGTAAATCGATTGCGGGGGGTGCGGGGGCTGCATTGATAAAATTTGGATGTGGATTTGTTCATTAGAGGCACATGAATCAGCTTACCAAAATTGGTGGGTCTAGGTCATTTGTTACTATTATTACGTAGAGTCAAATATTGACGCAGTTTATAGGCAAGGGGAGGTGAAATTTTTACATTTTAGACTATAACTTTTGTTGTAATTGTCCGATTTTGTTCATTTTTGACACACAGAAGCATGTAACCACAACGCATCGCTCTGTTAAATTTCAGACTAATATATTAAACGGTGTAGTCAAAAACCGCGAAACTCTGCTACGGGGGAACGGGGAAAGATTATGACATGATTCAACAAACTTGATTTTCTGAGGAAATATGCGCATCAGCTGGTAAAGTTTCGTATCTCTAGCTCTTATAGTCTCCGAGATCTAGGTGTTCATACAGACGGACAGACGGACAGACGGACGGACGGACAGACGGACAGACGGACGGACAGACGGACATGGCTCAATCGCTACCCGAGGTTATGATAAGCATTTTGGTATAAAGGACTTGGGATCTGCCACGCCTCCTTCTTGCCGTTACATACATTGCACAAATCTAGTATACCCTTTGTAGCTATAGGTACAGGGTATAAACATTTTTTCGACCGATCGATCCTATAGGAGCTATATGATATAGTCAACCGATTTTGATTAAATTTGGTACAGTGCTGGGGTCTCTAAAAAACTTCCGATTGCCAATTTTGGTTATGATATCTTCATAAACAAACGAATTATCCATCTAAGACTTTTGCTTTTTTTCGAGGTCCTCTGAAACACCCCTACGGGAGCTATATAATGTAATCCCGATATCAAAAAAATAAAATAAACTTGTCTCCTATGGATTTATAAGGGATCTAATCTGAAAGTTTGGTTGCTGTAGCTCTTACCATCTCTGAGATCTAGGCGTTCATACGGACAGACGGTCAGACGGACAGACGGACATGGGTATATCGACTTCTCTAGTCACTCTGATCATACTTTAGGTAACTTTGGGGGGTCTCCGACACAAACGGTCGTTCAATTTTTGCTGCGCTTATAAAAAAAAAAAAAAAGTTAAAGCATAATATATAAAATCTATGGACAAGTCCACCTTTGTGGCAATATCGTATTGAACAGTGAATACAAGTGATTATGTGTTTATATATTATTTAAACAAAACAAATATCAAAAACACAAAACATCAATATAAAAAAGTGCAGTGACAGTGCAAAATTTTTGAGACTTCCCTGACAAAATATAACAGCCCTGTCTTCGAAAGAACCTTCTAGCAAAGTATAGCAACCCAGATTTTGATAGCAAAAACGCGTGTTAAATAAAATTGTGTCTTGCGTGAATAAAAATAAACATAAAAAGTGTTTAAAACAACAAACTGTTAAAATGGGTGACCCACCCGACAAAAACAAACATTATAGTGACCCGAAATTTCTAATTATTTCTCGTGACGACAACGGCTCCCTATTCAATTTGTCACCTTTTTTAATTCAAAAGACAATTGACGGATCATGCAATGGTCCCATTGAATTTGCCAAAAAAATAAGAAATGGAAAACTCCTAGTAAAAACCAAAAACTCTCTACAAGCAAGCAAAATCCTGAAACTGAAGCAGATTGGTTCATTCAGCGTGAGTGTAACCGAACATAATACACTGAACTCATCAAAGGGAGTAATTTACTGCAATGACCTCCGCATGCTCAGTGAGGAAACAATTGCAAGCGAATTGTCAGACCAAAACGTTAAAGGAGTGAAAAAAATTATGAAAAAAATCGAAGGTGAACTTACAGAAACTGGACTGATTGTACTTACCTTCAACACTCACATTACACCAGATTACATAATGATCGGTTACGAAAAAGTCAACGTCAGACCCTACATCCCATCACCTCTGCGATGCAATAATTGCTTTCGTTTTGGTCACATAGCCAAGTTATGTAAAAACAAAAAAACCTGCTACAATTGCGCTCAAGAATATCACCTTGAAGAAAATAAAAACCAAACATGTGTTGAAAATAAAATTTGTATTAATTGCCGAGACAAAAATCTATCAGCATGCGACCACTCCTCTCTCGACCGTAAATGCCCGATCTTTATTAAGCAACAAGAAATCCAAGCCATTAAAACACTCCAGAAGGTAGATGCCAAAACAGCAATCACCATTTACAATGAAAGACACCACATCACTGGACCCCTCTATTCTACTATCACCAAGCTAAACACACAATCAACAACCCACCCGGCCACAAGCAACCAACAAAATAACAATTCTCGTAACATAGTTGATTATTCTGATATAAGCACCCTTCCTAATAATAGTACATCTACTAATACACAAACCAATCCCCCTCTCCAACACAATCCCCTCTCAAATACAAACACTAAAATTTATCCAAGAAGCATTTCAAAAAGACTCCAATATCAACTTAAATCTAAAATTAAAAAACAAAAAATTGACTCGAAACCAACAAATTCAAATAGAACTAAAAAACAATCGAGTGAGATAGAAACTGAATCAATGAGCGATGATTAAATAAAATGAACAATAACAAAACTGTAGTCTCTCCGTTGCTGGCTAATCAGTCATATCATTCGATCAGCCAGCAACGAAGAGATTACATCATACATTACTATAGTTGATGTCAACTTTTAGTAGGCACCTATCCAAATACTTTGTTCTTCTTACCACTATTTAACTCTCTAATTACTCAATTTTAATGTCTTTAAAAATTATACAATGGAATATAAAAGGTTACAATAACAACTACAGTGAACTGCAACGCCTAATTAAAGAACAAATTCCACATGTAATCGCTCTTCAAGAAATGCATATTTCCCCTACTTCAATTTTGCCAATTCCTATTAATTTTACATTATATTTCACGACATCGGCATCACCATACGGTGGTACTGGTATTCTTGTTCATAATTCCATCCAGCACAGAGAAGTCATTCTGAACAATGACTTCGAAGCTGTTTGCATTGAATTACAGTCTAAACGAAAAATAAATATAATTTCAGCCTATATTGAACCCAACAAACAATTTATAGCCACAAACCTGGAATCCGTATTATTTAGTCAAAATACTTCTACAATAGTTACTGGCGATTTTAATAGCTGGCACAATAATTGGGGTTCACCCAGAAACAACAAACGCGGCAACATCCTTAACAAATTCATCCTCCAATCCCAATACATCCTTCTTAACGACGGTAGCCCAACCCACTTCAGCACTCATAATACCTTTACACATATCGATCTAACTTTCTGCACACCAGAACTTGCCATTGAAGCAACATGGACCACCGATAATGATATGCATGGTAGTGACCACCTACCAATTATTACCACCCTTTTCAATAGTAATGAACCTCTTAATAGAAATAAACGGCCCCACTTCAGATGCAAAGCAGCCAATTGGAATTTATTTTCTCAATTGACTTGCCTTTATAGTTCCCAAATTCCAATTAGTTCAAACATTAATAAAGAAGCTGCAAACATTACCAAAATAGTCTTAAATAGTGCCAATCAATCTATTCCTCATTCTGTTTCAAGCAAATCTGCTAGTGTTCCATGGTGGAATAGCGAGTTAAATAGGCTTAAAATTGCAAAAAATAAAGCCTGGAATAAACTTAAAAGACATATGAGCATAGAAAATATAATAAATTTTAAAAAGCAAAATGCTCTTTTCCGTAGATCCTTAAAAATATCTAAAAAACGGTCAATTGAGCAATTTACAAGTGAAATTAGCCCTAGAACACCAACGGATAAAGTATGGAATAATATAAGAACATTTTTTGGACTTCACAACAATAAAAATTCCATAGTATTCATAATCCTGTTACTGACCAATTTATTACAGACAAGACAGAAATAGCCCAGATATTATGCAACAATTGGTCTTCTAAAGCAAAAGACAGTAAATTCCACACAAGCTTTATTAATAACAAACACAGATCCCTCGCCCAAGCCATAGCATACATTCCAAGTAAAAAAGCCCAATCCATCGAAGCAAACATTAAACTCCTAGAATTCTCATCAGCCCTTGCATCACTTAAAGGCCATACTCCAGGACTTGATCGCGTTTCGTATCTCATGATACAAAACCTTAACATAAAAGCTAAACATAGACTATTAGAATTTTATAATAGTATCCTCAATAATTTTATTCCACAAACATACAAATTGAGTGTAATAACCCCGATTTACAAGGCCAATTCAGATAGAACACAAATAGACTCTTACAGACCCATATCACTTAACTCATGTTTTGCTAAACTTTTGGACAAAATAATTGCTAAACGCCTCTGGTGGTTTACCACCTCAAGTAATCTCTTAAACACCCATCAAACTGGCTTCAGAAAAGGAAAATCTATTATGGACAACCTTCTTTTTGTAGATCATCTAATAACTTATTCTGACCTTATCTCGAAAAAGCCATACATCCATTGTCTCCCTTGACTTTGCCAAGGCTTTTGACAAAATTGGCGTACATTCAATCATTGACCAATTAATTCTGTGGAAAGTCGGTCCAAAAATTATTACATACGTAAAAAACTTTATGTTGAACAGAAAAATTATAGTAAGAATTGAAAATCACTTTTCAAATAGCCACTGAGCAATGGAATTCCTCAAGGTTCTCCGTTATCAGTGGTACTGTTTATTATTGCCTACAACAAACTGACAAACATTATCTCTTTGCATAAAAATATCAGTCTCTGCGCCTACGCAGATGACTTCAACTTAATAATTAAAATTGGGAAAGAAAAAAACTTAAATATACAATTGGACCACCTATTTAACGAAATTGATCAGTGGTGCTCCTACTCAGGAGCAGTACTATGAACAACCAAATGTAAACATATTCATATCTGTAGAAAACAACGATGCAACTGCACCGTATCTACAGGAGCATTAAATATAACAGAAACAAAAACATTAAAAATACTGGGAATTACTTTAAAATATAACTATAAATGGAACGAACACATTGACAATCTAAACTTATCCCTCTCTAAAACTTTGAATATTATAAAATGTCTCTCCAACCCCAAATTCTCATGCAGCACACATACCCTTATTTCAGTGGTCAAGGCACTTATGATTTCCAAACTGCAATTCGGTTTACCAATATATGGCTACGCAGCCAACTCCTTCTTAAAAAAACTTAACACTACTTTACACTCCGCTGTGAGATGCGCCCTAGGGGCATTTAGAACGACGCCAATTAAAAATATTTTATATGAATCCAATATTTGTAATATTCAAAACTCTAGGGACTTTCAAACGGCTAAGCTCGGTAAAACCCTTTCAAATTCAAGGGATACTCCAATTCATACAATTTTAAAATCACATAAACTAAATAGTAAACAATGTCTACTCACATCCACAATAGATCGTATTATAAGTCTTAACCAAAGTTTTGACACATATATTACGCCGCACAAAAAAACACTGATAGATGACTTCCCCCCATGGGAATTCGTGCTTAATTATTACCACACTAAGTATTTATGATAAGTCAGAAACTCCTCCTACTTCAGAAAACCAGATATTTAAACTGGGGCTCCTCCCAGAATTCTCTACAGTGTACTCATCAGAAATCATTGCAATATTTGAAGCTATACAGCTACTTAAAACCCAACCCGGAAAATTTTTGATCTGCTCAGATTCACTTTCATCCTTACATTCAATCAGAAATATCGACAACACATCCTATTACCCCTCCATAATTAGAAACCTTCTCAAGAAATATCAACAAAAATTCAAACTAGTATGGATTCCAGGCCATATAGGCATAATGGGCAACGAGTTTGCTGATAAGGCAGCAAAAATGGCTTGTAAGTTCCCTCTCATAGTTTCAACCAATCTAAACCTATCAGACACCCAAAAGTATATTAAACAACTTTTTATTTCCATAGAATATCAAAACTTTTTAGAAACATCAAACTGGTATCAAACCAATAACGCATCAAAATCAAATATCACGCAAATTTTATCTCAACTCCCAAAAACGTCCTCACTAACCAGGCTAGACGAAATTAAATTAATACGTCTTCGACTAGGCCACACCAATTTCACTCACTCCCACTACATGAAACCCAACACACCCCCTCCAACATGTCCTTTCAGTAACACTCATCCACTAAATCTAAACCATATTTTAAAAGACTGCACTACTCACTTAAATAATAGAACTTTGATATTTAAAAATGTACAACCAAAAGATCTTTTAAACAATCTAACTTTAACTAATATTAACAAAATCATTGACTTCTTAAAACGTAGCAATTTGTACCACCTAATCTAATTTAATCATATTAAGTGATATGATATTATATTATATAAATTATATATTATAAATGTAAATTTCTTAGCCGAAGGCCTAAGATGCCAGGGCTTGAACAAAGTTACCTTTAGTTTTTAAGCTAATTTGTAACTATTAAATAAATAAAAAATAAATATATATCACTGTATAGAGCAAATCAATACCTTTTGATCTAATTATCTTTCATGTCGATACAAAATTTTGTTCACGAGATATTGAAAAATAACTGAAATAAGTGCCCAAAAACATGTTGCCATTTTCGTGTTTCTCGACCCCAAATTACCCTAAAAAACACTTTTTTATGAAGGTTCACTCGATGACCCTTAAATTTGTAAACTAGTGTAATCTGTCTGTTCATATTAGCAAAAAATCAGTATTTTGATGGGACTAACAAATGTTCGTGCAATGTTTGTAACAGGCAAATGGAGGCGTGACAGATCATAAGTCCTTTGCACAAAAGTACTTATCATAGCTCCGATTAACTATTGAGTATGTATGTCCGTATTTTCGTCCGATTTTGGAGACCAAAATATTTACCAACAGATGCGCATAATCCGTCTGCAGGTGAAGTTTTTTGCATTATCAGGATATCCTGCCCCGTTCTCCCGTGCTTTCAACAATGCTGTTATAAATTGTTAGTTAAAACTTGGCATGGTTTCATTCATCTGTGTATCAAATTTATAGAAAGGACAAATTTTAGATATATTTAAGTAATATGTCTCAAGATCTAGAGTCACCAAATTTGATATGTAGCATCATAAACTCTTAAAATCGGCCGAAACATCATAAATCAAAAATATAAATTTTCCACATGAAAACTGCTTGTAAATTGCATAGAAGCAATTTGGAATTAAGTTCTACTTGTCCTTTTAAGGTATGCGGAATCTATATGTATATATATGTAATACCCATATATTTTTGGGAAATAGTTGGATAGTCCACTGATTTGATGCAACACTACACACATATTGTAGTTTAAAAAATCATCTTTCAGCTAAAAAATATTTAAACCGATTTCATCCTTGCCACCATCATCTTGAAAGATTTATTTGGATTAAAAGGCCATCACAATGTCGTCATTATTTTCAATAAACCAGTCTTTGAAAAGGGATTAGATTAAGGTTACATAGAAGCTTGTGCATAGTTTGTTCTTTTTAAAATTCATGAAAATTTTTACTCTTATTAAATCTGTTGCATTATTTTTAAGTTTCAAATAAACTGAAATGTGAAAATTTCGGACCAACAAATATGCCATGAAATGCCAATACCTGTAAATATTGCTAACCAGATGGCTCTCCAGTGCGTAAGTGTACAACTGAGTGTGTGTATCTGTGCGTGAGTGTGTGTGTATGGATATGAGTGACACAACTTAACTTTAAAGTCAACATCAATCATGCAAGTTACGACGCCAACAACGACGCTGACGCTAACGTTGACGTCGACGTAGACGCAGACGTTTGCAAGATGCTCGTCTAGGCTCAAATATTCACACTCGTGCTTCCTGTTGAACACCCGCTCCCCTTACGCTATCACGCACTTCTAGGCTCAGGGCAGTAAGAAACTCGTATGCACATACTATATACAGCGTGTTTTTTTTAGAGGTTCACAACTTTGAGTTGTCAATACTGCTTTATCTGCCCACCCATTTAACAGTTGATGGTTGCTTTTTGTTGAGTTTGTTTTAAAATTTCATTATTGATAGACTTACACTAGAGCAACGCTTGCAAATTGCTAAAATTTTTGATCAAAGTAATGCTTCCGTTAGTCAAACTAATTCAAAATTCAAAATTTTCATCTCCGATAAAGCCCATTTTTGGTTGAATGGGTACGTAAATAAGCAGAATTGTCGCAATTGGCGAAACACCGTTACATCTAGAGACGTCTACTGTCACTTGTCTACGTCAATATACCAGAGACAAGTGAACACCTGAAAATCAACATTCGAGGAGTTATTGGCGAAATACGGCCGCAAATGCTGCGGAAAGTTTGTGAAAATTGGTGTTCCAGATTGCGCCTTGTACGCGCCAGCCGTGGCGGCCACATGGCCGAAATCATAGTTAAACATTCATGTCATACAATTTTCTATGCAATTGCCTGTTTCATTGATATGAAAAATATATTTCTTTGTTTTATTATGATTCAAACTTGTGTTACTCTAAAAAAACACCCTTTACATACTGTATGAGACATTCAATATGAGGCTATCCAACGCTGTGGTAAGAGATGGCCAGGTTTAGTTATGTGAGTGGTTCGTTGCTTGGTCTGCTCGAATAGTAATGACGCAACAATTTAAAGTTTGCCGTTGATGACGTGGCTGCTGCTGCTCCTTCTGCTGCAACTGCTCCAAAACTCGGTGCTAATGGCGTCAGCGTTCTCAGTACAAGGCACAACGATGACGACGACGACGACGAGATGATGACGAGGTTGGGTTTTAGCATGGGTGTGGACAGGAGTTTGGGCATGAGATTGAGCATGGCCATGGCTTGGGAGGTACCGGGCAAGAGTACAACGAAGACTCATCGTCGGTGTTGTTGATGACGGCGATTATTTGCGCTAACATATGACGCAGCTGGAGCAGAGACAGCCAAAGGTGATGGCATGAACTATCCGAGTCGAAGCTGGGGAGGGCAGGAGACACGAACAGCAACAGAGAGTGGAGATGGCAAGGAGATAAAAAGAGCCAACTCCATCGTTTGCAGTTGCCAGGCAATGCCAGCAGCTGCCCCTGATGAGTCTGCAGCAATTCAAACTTTAAGCTGTCGCGTTCTCGACGTTGACAACGACAACTGCAACTGCAATAACGTTCCCCCCCCCACCACTTGCCACGAGTATTACAAATTGAAATACTTCTTAGCACGTGTGTGTGTGTGCGTGTGTTTTGCAGGATGTATTAATATAAATGAATTATTCGGGGGAAGTTCGCTGTTGGGTAGATATTATGATGGATACGCCTTAACGAGGCTACTAATGCTAACGCTTGTCTAAAAACATGTCCCAAACTTAACTCTGAATATGTAAAGTAGGTACATAGAGCCCAATAGATAAATACAAATTTAGCATGTATAAGTATTCATTAAAAAAAAGATTTATTTTTTAGATTATTTATATATTAAGCACCGCAAACATAACAGCTGATTAAAGCTAAATTAATTTATAGGTTAGGTTAGGTTATGGCGGCAGCTGGCTTAAAAAACAGGCACACTTAGGCCTAGACTGGCCCTTTGTGACACCGCTTAGGATCTCAATTTAAACCCCCTTCTCCAGGTAAGTGTTCTTAAAGGAAATCCCAGCCTGTTGCTGCGATATAGCTTGCAATCATTCTCGAACAGATAGCTCCTAGCTCTTTTAGGTTATTGAGGAAATAATTTCCCATGTACTTTTTCCTGCGTCTGCATAGAGCTTTACAGGAACAGAAGAAGTGCTCTACTGTTTCTACTTCTTCCTCGTCTCTGCAGCTTCTGCAGAAGTCGTTGCTCGGAGCGTTCATTCTGGTCGCATGTGCTCCGACAAGCCAGTGACCGGTGATCGCTCTAACTGCCGAACACTGTGAGCGGTTGAGTTCACAGAGTCTGGCGGAACGTTTTGGGTCAATTTTAGGCCATGTTTGGCGACTGATTCTACAGTGGGATGTGTTTTCCCACATCTTTTGTGCCTGGGAACTGAATTTTTCCCTTGTGTGTAGCTTAAAAATAGCCATTGGCATACGAATATCCTCCTTATTCGGGAGGAGGGAAATGGTCGTGCCATGCCTGGCTAATTCGTCTGCTATTTCGTTGCCTATTATATTCTGGTGCCCTGGCGCCCAAATTAGGCTTATAACAAACTGCTGTGCCATCTCTTGAATAGATTTGCGGCAGTTGTCGACTGTCAACGAGTTGGAAGACATCACTCGTAGTGACTTTATGGCTGCCTGACTGTCGGAGTATACATTTATTTCCCCTGTTTCCAGGCCAGCATTACGTTAGCAGATGAGAACCTCGTTTATGGCGAGGATCTCCGCCTGAAAGACGCTACAGTGGTCCGGAAGTCGAAAAGACTGTCGGATGCTTAGTTGCTTCGAGAATACCCCGCCCCTAACCTGGTTGTTGAGCTTGGAGCCATCTGTGAAGAAATTTATGCGGTCGCTTTGACCTTGTTGACTTACCACCCACGATTCCCTAGAGGGAATGGAGGTTGTAAATAGAGTTGAGGATTGCTCTAAGGGTGTGCAATAATCTGTGACTGACACGTTTGTGTCTTTTTTTGAGATGGACGAGTCCACCACTACTAATCTTTTAGAACTTTCTTCTCTTATTAACAATGGTTTTAGTAGTAAAATGCAAACCGATGTCATTTATACTGATTTCAGTAAGGCATTTGACTCAGTAAACCATAGCCTTCTTTTAGTTAAACTGTCGCGCTTAGGATTCCCGCCTTGTATTTTAAAATGGATCTCTTCCTATTTATCTAATCGTATGCAGAAGGTAGTTTTTAATGGCTGCGAATCTAAAGTAATTTATGTCACGTCAGGGGTACCCCAACACAGCCATCTCGGTCCTCTACTTTTTGTCTTATTCATTAATGATCTTCCACAAGTTATCCGGTCTTCTCGCATTCTTATGTATGCGGATGATGTAAAACTTTATTTGTCCTACTCCTACAATGATAATTGTGATGTATGTCTATACTTCTAATTGTTCATTTATTAATTGTCTTGTTCTTACAACTATGTCTTCTTCTTGTCCTTATTCTTATCGATGTTGCAGATCAACATCGATTGTATTGCCATGTAAAATTACAATAGATTTACATCGATTACGTGTTAGTATTAAATCGATACATAACACGCTCCCTCTAAGCTTTGTATTGTACATTTCAACTTAGCAGCTACATACATATTATATACATATTATTATAAGTTATTTTTACATTTCAGTTATGCTCTTCCGTTACACATTTCAATTTTCATTTCATCTTATATACATATTACAATTTAGTTATACTTTTGAATTTTCATTTCATCTTATGTACATATTACAATTTAATTTTTAATTTTCATTTAGCTTAGTTGTACATACTTTCCCCGCCTTTCGAGGTCTAAGGACTCTCCTTGGAGTTTCATTAATATTTTTATTAGCCTGTGACGGAATCTCCACATTGATTTCAGAATTGTTACCAGATACGTCTGTTTCATTTTTTTCATTAGGACTATTGGAATTTGATTTAACAATTTGATCAGTATGTCTTTTTATAAGGCGGTTGTTGTGTGTGAGTATGCATAAATACGTTCGAGTGCCCAATTTGTTTTTGATTGTTGCTGGTGACCAACTAGCTTTGTTAGGGTCCCTATAATCTCTAATATAAACTTTTTGACCATTGCAAAACTCTATATTTCTGGTTCCCTTGAACTTAATAGCGCTTTTGTTTTGGCTCTCAAGTATAATGTCTCTAACATTTGGTGGTTTCAGAAGGTCTAATCTCGTTTTGACATTACGCTTGAGAAAAATCTTATTTGGAGTTTCAGCTGTGGTACAGTGCTTTGTATTTCTATATTGAGCTAAGAATCGATTCACAATCGTCTCTAAGTCTTCCCTTGGACTAGTTTTAAGCGAAGAGTAAATTGATTTTTTTAATGTTTTAATAAAATTTTCGGCTTGGCCGTTGGTCGACGGATGCCCAGGTGCAGTAAGAACGTGTTTAATACCATTTCTTTGCACGAATTGCTTAAAGTCGTCTGAGCAAAACTGTCTACCATTATCACTTACGATTGTATCTACTAATCCATAGCGACTAAACAATTCTCTAAGTTTCATAATAACGAATTGTGATGTGATGTTTTTGGTTATAAAAACTTCGGTCCATTTAGAATATGAATCTACTACTACAAATAAGTGGTAGTTTTGGATTGGTCCTGCGAAGTCAATGTGAATTCTTTTCCAAACAGATGTCTCAGGTTCCCATGATACAAGCGGACTCTTTGCTGGACTTTTTTGGATTTCCTGACATGGAGCACATGCTCCAACTAAACCTTCAATATCTTTGTCTAATCCAGGCCACCAAATATATGATCTGGCAATACACTTAGTTTTTACAATTCCAAGATGAGACATATGTAGGTAACTGAGAATCTCAGCTTGCATAATTTTAGGAATGACGGTCCTATAACCCCATAAGATGCAACCGTACTCAACAGAGAGTTCAGTTTCTTTGCTCTTATATGGTTTAAACTCGTCACCAGTTAGTTGTGCTAAAGAACCTTTTTCAATCGCATTTAACACTTTGGCTAATATTGAATCACGCCTAGTTTGAATTGCTAAGTTTTTGAAGTTAAGCTGAAGATAATTATCATTGCTTATTAAATTTATGTAATTAAAATCTAGTTTTGAAACTTTTTCATCTACTACCTGAGGCATTATTGATAAATGATCTGCTTCGTTGCATGTTCCTTTAACATACTCAACTTTATAATTGAATCCTGACAGTGTCAGTGCCCATCTTTGGATTCTAGCAGACGCCATGAGTGGCAACCCTTTATTCTCTCCGAAAATCGTGAGAAGAGGCTTGTGGTCGGTTTTCAAGGTGAATTTTTGACCTAGCAGATATTGTTTTAATTTTGTTATAGAGAATATAATAGCTAACGCTTCTTTCTCTATAGTGCTATAATTTCTTTCACTGGCCTGTAATGCCCTTGAAACAAAGGCTATGGGCCTAAGCTCGTTGTTTTGGAACTTATGTGATAAAATCCCAGCTACTGCAATATTGCATGCATCTGTAGTGAGAACAATTTCCTGATTTGGATTGAAGTGAACTAAAACATTGTCAGAAATGATATCTTTTTGAATTATATCATACGCCTTTTGGCATTCTTCTGTCCATTTAAATTTTTTATCTTTTCTAAGTAGTTCATAAAGTGGATGCATTTTTCTAGCGAATTGATTTATGAATTTCGAATAATAATTAACCATGCCGGTAAATGCTCTGACCTCAGAAATGTTGGTAGGTATGGGAGCTCTTGTAATACAAGAAGTCCTCTCAAAATTCTTTTTAAGACCATTTTCGTCTATTGTAAAACCTAAATATGAGATCTGCTTTTTGAAGAATTCGCATTTATTCTGATTAAGTTTCAAACCAGCTACATCTAATTTGTGTAAAACAGTCTTAAGATTGCTCAAGTGAGACTTCATGTCTGTACCTGTTACAGTAATGTCGTCTTGGTAAACTACTACTTGAGGAATGCCTCTTAAAAGATTTTCAATTGTTTTCTGGAATATTGCTGCTGCTGTCTTGACACCAAATGGTAATCTTTTAACTTTTAGAACACCGATGTGCGTGCTCCAAGTGCATATTAATTGCGACTCTTCGTCTAACAGCAACTGGTTGTACGCTTGTGAAAGATCAAGCTTAGTGAATAACTTGCCTCCTTCAAGTGACGCGAAAATCTCGTCTATTCTTGGCAATGGGTATTTAAAATCTATTAAATATTTATTAATCGTTACTTTATAATCAGCACAAACTCTAATATCGCCATCGGGCTTCAATATTGGTACTAGCGGTGTACCCCACTCTGAACTGTCAACAAACTCAAGCATGCCTTGCTTGACCAAATCTCTTAGCTTTTTTCAATTTTACTTTTCCATATTAATGGCAAGGGTCTAGGCTTGATAAAAACTGGCTTTGCGTCAGTGCATAACTTTAGAGATATTTTATCACCTGTGTATGCTCCTAGATCACTTTTAAAAATGTTTGCATATTCTTGTTTAATTTGCTCTATCAGAATATTGTTATTTGGCATTTCACTAATATTATTCACTTGTCTCAAATCAAAATTAAACGCTCTTAAAAATCTTCTGCCTAACAATGGCTGACTATTTGCTTTGGCAACAACAACACTCTTTTTTTGGATACACCACGGTACGTAATTATGGTTTCACACTCACCCACAATATTTATACGATCGCCGTTATAGGTAATGTATGGTACATGACAACGTTTGAGTTGCGGCATGTTCATTTTATTGTACAAGCTCATAGGTATGATGATACAAGGTGCACCTGTGTCACAAGCTGCATTAATATCAGTGCCTTGTATGTTGACTATAAGTGTATACAATTCTGTGGAGGTTCCGGCTGAGGCATCACCTATACTATAAATGTATTCATTACTAATGTTATCTACAGAAAGAGTTTTGGAAATATAATTGATATTCTTATACTTATCCGGCTTGCTCTTGCAAACAGATGCTAAATGACCTGTTTTTTTTACATTTGTGGCACATGCTATTCTTATATTTACAAGCTGATGAATCATGATTACGCCATCCACAATGTTTGCATGGTTGCCTTTTGTTGCCTTTATTCTCCGCACTTGCATTGGTTCCTTTTTTGGAACGCCTAATGAAGTTAACGTCTTCATTGACTTCAACGTTCGCTGCTCTTCTTGTGATAATTTTTGTTTCCATAATTAAGGCCTTTTTAAGGGCCTGCTCCAAAGTAAGCGTCTCGTCTTCCTCACAAAGCCTTTCAAATATTTGTGACGGTAAGCCCACTACAAATTTGTCCAAAACGAAAGCGTCTAGGTGTGTACCAAATTTGCAGTTCATTGCCAATTGTTTGACTCGCGCATACCAAGCTGCAACAGATTCCTCAGTTTTCATTGTAGCTAGCTGGAACAGCCTGCGCTCATGAAAAACTATGACAGGTGGCGTAAACTGCATTTGTAAGGTGCTACAAAGCTCCTCATATGTACGTGCTGACGGCAGTTCGGGACTACAAAGGTTATGTAGAATATTGTACGCCTCGTCTCCAACCGATCTTAACAAGATGGCTTTGCATACATTGTTATCAGTACATCCCATTTGTGCCAAGTGGATGTCCAAACGTTCTTTCCACATTTGCCATGAGGATTGGTTTGGCACAAATTCGGGCATTTCCGAGCGCATGTACATACATGCTGTCGGATTTGCAGCTTCACTTTTTATTGTGTTAGTATTCATTATTTAATGATGTTGAAACTGTTTTAAATATATATTATATATAGTAAGCACATTCAGTTGTATATTTACACTTTTGCATAAATTTTATGCTGCTGATGGCTTTTATTTTTTTTGATTTTTCCTCGTCGCCAATGTGATGTATGTCTATACTTCTAATTGTTCATTTATTAATTGTCTTGTTCTTACAACTATGTCTTCTTCTTGTCCTTATTCTTATCGATGTTGCAGATCAACATCGATTGTATTGCCATGTAAAATTACAATAGATTAACATCGATTACATGTTAGTATTAAATCGATACATAACAATACATTCACTTCTTCAACATGATTTTGATAGCATGCAATATTGGTGTAATGTCAACAAACTCTTCCTAAACAAGACGAAATGTAAAATTATGACATTTTACCGTTCTGTTCCTCATCTGGCTGCTTACTCAATAGACTCCTCTACCCTCGAACGTATCGTGAGTGTTTTAGACCTTGGCATACTGTTTGACCATAAACTCAAATTCAACGATCATATTTGCAACATCGTGAATAAGGCCAGGGGTGTTCTTGCTTTTGTTAAGCGTTGGTCTAAAGAGTTTAACGACCCTTACACAACCAAACTTCTTTATATTTCTCTCGTCCGTCTTATTTTGGAATATTGTTCCTGCGTTTGGAGCCCTCAATACCACCTTTATCAAGACATGATTGAGTCTGTACAAAAGCAATTTCTCCTTTTTGCACTTCGGGGCTTAAACTGGGACCCAAATATCCGACTCCCGCAATATTCCGATAGACTTCACCTTATAAAGTTGCCTTCCTTAAGTCATCGCAGAACATGCCACGGCGTGTTATTCTTGCATAAGCTGTTACTCGGTCTTATCGATTCAAACGTACTTCTTAGCAAAGTTTCCTTGGTCATACCGTAACTCGTAATTTTAGACCATTAGCCTTACAATTTTTAGATCTAATAATTATGCTTTGCACGATCCTTTCCGTGTCTTATGCTCTAACTATAATAACTTTTACAACTTCCTCTCTTTCGAACGGTCTATTCAATCTATCACTTCTTCTATCTTAATTCATCTTGACTTGCCACTTCGACCATCCTTGACCAACCCTATAGGATGAGTCACCCACATGGTCAACGGTGATCTATTGGCTCTTTTTGTTATATAATGTTTAATTTTTATCCTGTTTCCTACTTTCCTTATTAATATTGTGAATCCAAGTGTCCGGGCTACAGACGCGGATTAGTTAATATATATTCCCTCTATCTTCTTTTTAAAAATAAATTATACTTTTTTTTATGATATGAAGTCAACTGTACTTATTTGTACTCCTCTAATTAAATAAATGAAATAAATATATAAATAAATATGACGGAATAAAGTGCCGTTTCCGACGATTTACCATGCAGTAAGCGTATTGCGACTCTGATACAAACCCTGGATCGATTGACGTTCTAAGGTATAGACCTATCAACCTCTCCAAAGTCTTTACCAAAAACGACGACAAGCTTATGGGTCTGAGGTCTTTTGGGACTATATGTGATGCTTTACCCGCCTTGGGAATAAAGACCACTTTTGACGTTAGCCAAGAAGATGGGATTTGGCCTAACGAAATAATATTGGTGAAAATAGCTTTTAGCCACGAGACTGCCAGGTCCCCGTCGGGACCCGGAGATTTGTAAGGGTCAAAGTTATTTATAGCCCATTTGATGTTGGAGTTGGTTATTATGTCTTCCAACACGTTTACCGTAAGGTAGGAAGAATTACACATTGGAGTAACTGTTGTACTGCCTGGAAAGTGTGTGTCCAGGAGTAACTTTAAAGACTCCTCGCTGGAATTCGTCCAGGAGCCATCTGGTTTCTTGAGGTAGCCTATATTTGTGGGCGATTTTGACAGTATTTTGCGGAGTCTTGCGGCTTCTGATGAGGATTCGATTTCTTTGCTCGCCTAACTGATTTTTTGTATTAAGCTAAAGTTTGCTTATATTCTGACCAACTTTGGTCACAGTTTAGTCTTTTTGCCTTATTGAAAAGAGTCCTACAGCTTGACCTTAGCGCATCCATTTCAGGTTTCCACCATGGTGGTCTCCTTTTGCCTCTTGGCTTGCTTGTTGGACAAGATGACTTTAAAGATTTATTGCACCCTTCTGTGAAAGTTTTAATGAGATAGTCAAGTTTCTCCTTAGTAATCTCAGGGAGGGTCGGAAGGGCTTCCGCCAGTTTTGTTTTAAAAGATTTCCAGTTTGTTGTACGGGGATTATTGAACTTTACTGGGACTGGAGTAGAGACAGATAATTTCGTCTCAATATATCTGTGGTCTGAGAAGGAGTGCTCTCTCGAGACTTCCCAATTTATGACTTGGTGAAAAATAAAATGCGAGATAAGGGTTAGGTCAATTACTTTTTCTCTATCTCTGATAATAAAAGTGGGTCATTTCCCCGGTTGCAAATTAATAGGTTGGTGGAGAGAAGATATTCAAAAAGTAACTCACCTCTCTCATTTGTGTTGGAGCTCCCCCATTGGCTATGGTGAGCATTTGCGTCGCCACCAATCAACAAGCCAGTGCCCAGATCGTCACTGTCCTTGACCAGTTTTTGCAGTTTATGACCCGGGAGTGGGTCCAGGATGTCGTGGGCCATATAAGCCGGCGCTATGCGTATCGGTTTGTTCTGTAGCTCCGGACTCACCGATGTAGTATCACCATCACTGTTATTATAGAGCAAAAATACACTAAGGTGCTTTTTTGCTAAAATGCAAGTACGGGTTTTACCTTCGTTTTGGGCTGCGAACAGCCTATATTGTGATGTGGTAAGTCCGGACACCCTATTGGACACAATCCAGGGTTCCTGTACCAACACCAGGTCGACTTCGCCTCCAGCCAGGCGAAGCATTAAGGCAGCGGTTGCTGCTTTACAATGGTGAAGGTTTATCTGCAAGACTATCAGGGACATCCTGCGGTTTAACCTCCATCACTGTAGCGTCGGCGTCCGTGTCATCGCTGATACTATCATCGGCAGAGTCAGCACTCTCTTAAGTTCTCGAATCAAGGACGCATCGGACATCACCGACTCGCAGTCCTCGACCTCGGGATCCTTCACCGGCTCCTCAATCTCTGAGGCCAGAGTCTCCTCTAGCGCTTCATGACACCCCGTCTGCTTAGCATCCGATTTATACATACGGATCTGCACCGAGCTAAAGCCGAAGTTTAGCTCTCCGCGCTTCTCCTCAATCGGTGCAAGCGAGTCTTTGTTTAGGATTAGCAGGATCCGCCTCGCAGGGGTCTGCGTGTCCTCCACTTTCACAACCCTCCAGTCCGAGGATGGAAGGCTGGGGTTGCATCTTTGCAACATTTTAAGGATCCTCTCCGGTTCCTTAAAGGATGCCGGGACCCACATTATCGCACGAGGTCTGCTCGGCACGTCCTTCCAATCTGCAGCCACTAGATTGGCGCCCGGGTAGACCTCGCCCACTCTCGGTACGGCCGCCTTAAAAAGCTCTGCCGATCTAGCCCCTTCACAGGCAATTACTTTGACATTGCCCTGGTACCACCCGACATCTTTGCAGATTGGCGGTGGGCCTGGGTCCGTCTCCAGAACTTCAAAGCAGTGGTCAGCCAGTGCTGCCTCCACCCTTTTTCACTGGCCTCTGGGGATCTTCCCTTCTGGGTTTCTCTGGTTTTGGACACCCAGCAGGATTTTATCCTTGGCTATCTCAGCGAAGCTCTTGTTCGCTACCACCTGCGCGTTCCCCCTTGCTTTTTCCGGAGCATTGGGAACCGAGAGTTCTTGGGAGCGTTGGCGCTTCGGCTGTTTGGAGTCCTCTTTCGGCCTTTCGAGGACGAAACACAGCTTTTGCCCACTCCACCATTTTCAGCCATTCGGCCGATGGCGTTGCGATATTGCTGGTCGCCTGTCGTTTAAGGATCTGGGCTGCGTTTTTATTTTCCGCATACCTGTCCATTCTGGCCTTGCTTGTGGAAGGCTGCTCTATTTCCCCCGCACCCGATCGGGTATTAGCTGCGCTTGTGGTAGCACCTTGCTGGATACCCAGGGCGACAGGAGCCTTCGAGCTGCCTCCCATTTTGCTTCGTACCAAAGGGCGATGGGGCACAGTTGCCTGCTTCGCCGGTGTGGAGCTGACTGTGGGTCCAATGACCGCTGTCTTAACGCTCTGCATTGTGAGATCGCCAATCTCGTTTTTATGCACAGGGGTAACGGTAGGTCCAGTGACCGCTGTCGTCGCCCCCTTTATTGGACCTTCGGTCCTTTCCGGTTTTGAAAGAGTACCGGCCTCTCTTTGGTCTTGATTTTTTAAATTATTGGAAGACATATCTGGTCCCACGAGATGCGGAGAAAGGGTGGTCCACTTGCGCAGAGATCCGCAGTACGGTACGGTAAGGCTAGTTAATCCGGAGGGCGCCAGGTATCCGGATGCTCCGTTTGCGACTGGGCTGTTTTTTAAAGGGGCAAGCAGCTAGCTACAAAAAAATTAATTTATAAATAGTTAACAATTTTTTATAAATTTTTGTTAATAGGCCAGTATGCAGTTTCAAAATTTTCGGCTGTAAATTATTGCACATTATTCTTGCCGTAACGACTAGTGTGTGCAAAATGAGGCAAAGTGGTATTTTTTTATCTGACTCTGGTTTTTTTATTGTTCATCGCAATTTTGTTTCGGTAGTTAAGTTGACGTGCAAGTGGTGATACTCCAATCAGCCGATTTTTGTTTTAAATGGGATACATCATGAGCTATATCGCAGTAATAAAAAAAAACATGAATTGTCGTCAATTTCTTATTTTTCCATTAATTTTTGCGATACTTGGTGCGTAAACAGCTCACAACAAGTAATAAATGGATAAAATTTACTATTTAATAGTAAACGGATTTGTTAAAAATGTTTCGCAACAATTTATTTCTACCAGCCATTCAGGCATATTCAAGATTTCGATTCTATGAAAGCTGTTCTTGATTTCGATTCCGACAAAAGTGGAATCGTTTTTAAAAGCTTGGCTAGCAGCTGTCGAAATGAAAAGTGCTTAGTTTTATGTACTTACATAAATGAATTTCGCGTCACTGAGATTCATTTTGTATTATATATTAATGTTTTAAGAAAATTTATAACTGTTCAGTTGGACGGACTGTGGTTAATTTTCATTAAATATTTTTATTAGAAAATTTGTCTGTTAAAATTGTTTGTATTCGCAAAACCAAAGCGAATGGAAAGAAAGTAAGGTGCTCTATATTTAGACAAAACAGGTCTTCGAAACGTCATGTGTTGTCGTGTTGCACAAGTAAATTCGAAGATAATTTTATAAATAGATGTATATAAAATAAATTGTAGAAAATTTGTAAATAAAGAAAAAATGTTTCTCTTTTTGAAAGAAGTTGGCAAAAAGAAAAAAATAAATTATTTTGTTAGTTGTTTGAAAAATTTTGGCAACTTGTGAACTTATCGATAGCTGGCCAATTGATCAGCTGGCAAGTTGGCGCACTTTTTAAACAAACAACAATGAGCCGCCTTTATTGTAGATTTTCGTAATAATAAATTATTGAGGCAGCAAAAAAGGAGAAGTGCTAAGCGGTAGAGTATGAGGCGAGAGCATTATTATGCACACCAATACAATCTAAACGTTGCCAAATGTGGGTCAATTTGCAAACACTAACGTTGTCAACTAACGTTGTTTCTTCGGCTGAAAGAAAGAAGTGTAACTGTTCAAGCGATGACTTGAAAGACATCTACTTGCATCAGAATGATATAATTAACCGCATTGTGAAATGCTTATTGGGAAAAAATTATTACAGGAAATAGGAGGATATAGCAGAGAAGTAACTGAAGGCGACTCTGAAGCTCCTGCTCAAAATAGTTTAAAAAGCGCAAATGCAAGCAAAACCAAAGAACGGTAAAACATTGTTTAAATATATGTAGTTAATATAAATGTAATAAACAATTTATAAAGTTGGCGAAAATTTGTGTATTATATTTCCTAATCCTTCACACTTGCGAACTATAAGCAACTTTTTGACTAAGTTTCTATTTTTTAAAGACGGCTGCTGTATGATGTCAGTGCCATTTAATTTTTTCGCCATGTAAGCAAACATAAACAAGACAGCTGTTTCTGGCCTAAATGAAATCGAAATCGATTCGAACTCAGTCTAAACCTAGAACACCAATTGTCGGAATGCACTCGTTATGATGTTTCAAAACGAGTCGAAATCTGGAACATGCCCGATTATTTAAGACCGTAATAATTTGCATGCACATTAGTTTTGGTTGTGGCGGCAAAAACAAATCAGTGCTGCTTACCTCTAGTAAACAAGTGGCGCCATCTTATGTTAAGCATTTTTAAATAAAAGATAACACTGTTTTGCTTTGTTATTTGCGTCCACTTGCCAAAAATGTTTGGCCATAATTTTTCGTGACAATTTGTTGTATATGAAGTTTTCATACTACGGCCGTTAATTTTGGAGCTAATAACTCGTAATCGATAATAATTACATGGTATATATCAAACTGTATAGTAAATTGGAGCATAAATTATATGAAAGTCGATTCCTCATTCCGTTTTGCTTTGCTCCAAAGGCTTTGCCGCATTTTTAAAGTAACTTCCGGAATAGCTTTATGATAATATCGTAACCAAGTTGGCAATCAAGATTGTTTTTGGAGTGCTTAAGCAATGAACCGGATTTGATTGCAATGTGATGGTACACGTTATCTTAAAGTTGTCTCCGCCCGACTTTAACGTACTCCATCTTTGTTTTAATACAGGACAAAATTTAGCGTTTGATGTTTTAGATGTTTCAATTTTGGATGATCCTGATATAGTTTATAGTCTTCAACAGACCCAATTTTAAAGTCTCAATTATTCTTCTTTTTTTTATGTATATGGTTTTTTTTTTTGGTTATAACGAAATATTCGCTGAAAATTACGGGAACACACGTGAACCTCCAACCGTTATTTGTAACGTCCGCAATGACACTTTCGACATGAATACATTTTTTCCCAAAAATATGGTAGTAGTTAAGTAAAAATTTACACGTCATTTGAAAGAACTCTCAAAGAACTTTGTTTGCTGAAAGTTCTATGGACATATTGTAGACAGTAGCTTAGCCTATTTAAGTCCCATACACAGCATGCGAAAATTCCGCACGAAATGTCAAAACTTCATATAAAAAAAAAATTCCCTTTTTTGGGATTTGCATTTGGAATTTTTTTTTTATATGCTTCGTATGGGCCTTTACATGTAGTTATGTTATGGTAATGTTATGTTAATGTTAATCTGTATATGTGTACGTATACTTTTATATACTTATGACTACAATATCTCATTCAGAGCGTCAATAGTATTCAAAAATATGCGTACGAATGTAACGCATGGAACGCGGGAAATGCCCATACTATATATTGTATAACAAGGAAACTAACTATTTCGTCCCAAAATTTGACACAATTTGTACTTGATACTTATAAAAAAGCTAGTGAGGTGTTATGGGTCAATAAATTAACTTGATCCCATAAATGTGTATAAGGTGTTATTAATATACAATAATTTCCTATTAAATAGTTCGTTATAACATTTTGACTCAATACCACAAAACTTTTAGCGTAACTTGGCGATATATTTTTTTTTTATTTCTTGCAATTAGATGAATTTCGAATTCAAATCAATAGCGTCAAAACCCCCCAAAACTTTTGCTGTCCAGTCAGGCATCGTTGGCTGTACGTGTTTCAGTGCCAGGTCGTTTGCGTGCCCCCAAAGCTCAATGAATTGCCCCACCACCCATCACTCTCTGCTGCATCAGCTCCACATCAGCCCACAGCCCAGCAGCCCAAGAAGTTGCAAAAAGCGAAAGATGTTGCACACAATGAGAAGCATAAGTGAGGGAAGCTGTGAGAGATGGCTAGGTGAAGCCGAAGCCAGACCGTCAAAACGCGTCGCACTGGGCTTTAGCCCAGGCACCGAGCTGGGCTGTGGCTAATGTGATTTCGTATGTTCAATTTGTGAATTGCATGCCACATGTACGTGCCACACACTCAGACACACAAACACATGGAGCGGCATGCAGGCAGCGACATATGCATAAATACGTGCATGTGCATTTTGCAGGTTTTTCCTCGCTTTTCACCATTTTTATACCCTAGACACCAAAGGTCAAGGAGCGTATAAAGTTGTGCATAAAAAAAGGTCCTAAGCTTCCGAAAGCAAGTGAAGAAGTTTCCCTTAAAGTTTGCGTCCGCTTGTAGAATTTAGTTAACATGGAAGCAGAAGGGTCAGATAATGGAAATTTTTATCAGACCCTGTCGTGGATTTTATTGCTTATGTTATTATGAAGTAAAGTTTTTATTATTTATTTATAATGATAATTAAAGTTATAAACTAATAATAAACATAAAAGATAGCACTGGCTGCTCAGGCCTTCGGCTATGTCGTGTTGTTTTGGAATTTGTGGCGTGTGATTAATATAACAATACTTTGTTTCATAATCAGAAATATTATCACAGATATCTATTTTCTTCTATTAGAATATTGAGAAACATCTGAAATATCTTGAAATAAAAATCAATAAACATTCTTGATTTTATTCCATATGTTTCAAGTACAATACAAGGTACGTTTTTTCACAATGATAAGTTTTAAACGGTTGTGGTTTTCCAGTTCACACTATTTATATTACTTACTACAAGATCTTGACTTGCCTAAATCTATTTCCTAAGACTTAAATCAATAAAAAAAAACCCCGTTCGCTACAAAATGTATGTATATTGTTACTTTTCTCCATCAGTTTTTGAGTGTTTTAAAAGGTTTTTTACTTTTTAAAACTAACTAGCACGACTTTGTTTTATGTATAGGTGTAATAGGTAATTTTTTTGAATTTTGGTTTTTTATGCATTTGAAAGCTCGCGCGTTATGCGTGACGTTAGTGCTGGAGAAAACATCGATAATCGAAGTTTAAAATCTCTATATATCGATGTTGGCCAACAGAGATGTTTCTCCAGCACTTCTGCACTCATCAAATGGGTGTTAAGTATTGCTGGAGAAACATCTCTGTTGGCCAACATCGATATATAGAGATTTTAAACTTCGATCATCGATGTTTTCTCCAGCACTAAGTGACGTATTACAGTGAAACATGCTCAGTTTTCATTGAGAGCTCATTATGAAAGGACTTAGATTTAAAAACGTTATCAAAATTCGTGATCTGTGAAAATCCGTTTTAAAAAAAAGTTTTTCTGTATTAAAGCCTTTTTATGGTACTTTACGAATACCCAAATTAATCACAGTTTGGATTGGCTTACAGGCTAACAACGTTACGGTCAGTAGCCACTTCTATTCATTTATGATTACGGAATTTTAAATTGTTCTTAAATGCTTGAGCTTAACCTGATCGGCATCTGGTTTTATCAAGTTGGCTCTATCTGCCATACGTGAAAAAATAATAATTAATTAATCTGGCAATTGATATCTTCAAATGCTAAAAGTTCTCCCTGTCGAATTAAAACGTATTTTTGCTTTAAGGCTGGTATGCAGTTCCAAAATTTACAGCCGTAATAGAAAAGTTTCATATATTAATTAATAATATAGATTTTGGAATTTGGTCAAAAAGTAGGATAAACTTTTTAAGTTTATTATTATTTTATTTTCATCTATCACAGATAAACTCCAATTTTGAGCCAATGTTTATAATACCAGTACTTAGCGCAAAACCAAAAAAATAAATTCTTTTAAAAACCCATCCCATGATAGATGCTTTTTATACCCTGTACCGTATGGTACAAAGGGTATATTAAGTTTGTGCAAGCCGGAAATGTATGAAACATAGAGAAAGAGACGTCGGAGACCCCCCAAAGTTACCTAAAATATGATCAGGGTGACAAGAGAAGCCGATATACCCATGTCCGTCTGTCTCAGAGATGCTAAGAGCTAGAGCAACCATATTTTCAGATAAGAATAAGAATTTTATTTTATATATTACATACACCTCGAAAAAAACCAAAAGTTTTACATGGATAATTCGTTTGTATATGAAGATATCGTAACCAAATTTGGTACTCGGAAGTTTTTTAAAGTACCCAAGCACTGTACCAAATTTGATCAAAATCGGTTTAATTTATCATATAGCTCCCATAGGACCAATCGGTAAAAAACCTATTTTTGTACAAAATTGGTTGTTTCGTTTTTTTTTTTTTGAAGATATCGTAACCAACTTTGGCAGTCGGAAGTTTTTTTATAATTCCCAAACAGTGTACCAAATTTGATCAAAATCGGTTGACTATATCATATAGTCCCATAGGACCGATCGGTAAAAGAAAATTTTTTGTTGCAAAATTCTACTGATTTCTGTATGTTTATGAAAAAAAAATTTGCCGAATAAAATATCTTTTGGAGGTCTTATGCAATATGTCGGACTTAATTGCAATGTGGTGGTACAGGGTATCCCAAAGTCGTCTGCGCCCGACTTTAACGTCCGCCATCTTTTTTCTTTAAAAAAGCTCAGTGTATCGCAAAGTCGGCTCCTTGCGGTAACATTTCACCAGTTTGTTTCTCAATTTTTCTTTGCTACCTTTTTTATGTAACATAGCAACTGCTCATTGTCGTGCAACAATATTACACACAACAGTGGCGGCTGTTGCAGCATGACTGTGGCAACAATGCCTGTCGGCAACATTATTACCTACACAAAGACGCACACTCGTGAGTTGACTTTTTCACCAGACTCCAGCCACGGAAACGCAGTTAGTACGCGCCTTGTACATGTGAGGAACGTGGCCCGAGAGCCATATTTCGCTCTCATCGGGATTCGATGAATGCAATGGCAGCATCTTGTATAGTATATAAGGTAGTGTGCCATAACACAAACGCACACACATACACACACACACACACAAAAAGACGATAGTGTGTGTGGCTGTCATTTTGCATTAAAATTAAGGAAATTTATAATGAACCAAAATTGAAGCTATTTTTTTTATTGTCCTGCACAGTTCGGAGAATGTGTATCAATAAAAATGTGAATCAGTTGGGTAGGCATTCTCGACGGTGAGCTACCCTAAAGCAACTATAGCCGAATTGATTTGAGTAAGTAAACGTTTCGTTGTTAATTAGGCTCACATGAGTTTGCCTGTTAAATGTCTCAATTTAATAGCTCCAGCTCATTTACTAATATAACAAGAAAAACTATTGGTGTACTGTGAAAAGACCACTACTATAGCTTTCTTCTGTTTTTATCGTGAGGGGCAATATTTCGATATAAATTAAATTCTACGCGCGTACGGATAATGTGCATCTTTTGGTAATAAATATAAACACTAGATAGTCTTGGTCTCAGATATCTACGCGCTTATACGGATGGACGTAGGTCAATTGCAACACGGGCTATATATAAATGTTCATACATACATATGTATAAAGACAAGTTCAATATATACTGGGTAAAAGTATCTGCGATCGAGCGGCCAAACCATTATGGATAATTTATAATTTGTTCATTTAAATGATTACAAGGCTTGCAGCTACTGCAACTGGGTGCACTTACAGTTGAAAAATTATGAGTGCTGATGGGTGTATGCGCGAGGCGGGGAGCGTCTGGAGGTCAAGCCCCTTTCGACAAAATATCTGGACCACTACAGATGTTGAACATGTTTCATGAAACACTCTACTCAGTCCGCTATCGCACTAGAATTAAATCTTGACCACCGCTCCCAAATTATTTGCTGAATCCGCCCTTGCGACTGTATATGTGTATATGTATGTTCTTTTAAAACGATGTCCGCCTGCTGTAGTGCTTATACATTTTCTGCATATGTATTGTATATACATATATGTGTATAGTATGCTAGGTATTAAGGAACTTAGTGCATTAAGCAGTGCGATTTTTGCATGTTTTTATTAAATCATATTAAATTGACTGAATATATCCAAGCAAATCAAAAACATTGTACTTGGAAAATTTTCTGTATAGGCTGGTATTTTATTACCTTAAATTCGTTCCATTGCTCCGAAAATCTTGAAACTCATATGTTTTTTATCCCCTTTACCCTAAGGTTTAAGCCAATTAAATTTGTACATGGACATAATGTGTGTAAAAGAAGAAAGAAAAGAAAAGAAGTCGTCGGAAACCCCTTAGACTAAAGATTGAAACATATCCGACTAAAACCTAGATATCAGAGATGATAGGAGCTGGAACAATCAATGTTTCGATTGATACAATTTAATTCGAGTTTTTATTTATATTTTCGATATCGGCGCAATATATTGCATTGCTCCAATAGGTGCGTTAATAATACATTAAGCATTAAAAAAAATAATGGGCTCTGCCCCCCGCGTGGTTCCCACACCGGGATGGTTACTATGTACTGTATCCTGTAATTTCCTTAATGTCTACAGAGTTCATCCAGTTGTGAGCCGCATGAATTTGAAAGCATTTGTCGAATGAGTCATTTTAGTGGGCTTTAACTATCGAAGTTGCTAACCAATATTAAAAAACATTCTGTACAGGTGCGGTTTTATTAAATGGAAGGTGTGTGTGGAGTTTTAATTTTCTATGGTGAAACGACTGGGGGTTAAAATACCCAAAAAAAATCAAAAAAGATTATATGTATAAATTTTAGACCACAATTTCATCTTCTTTGAAAACTTTCTTACCAACAGGTTATTTTTAGTGCATATTCTACATTTTTGTCCACAACTCGCGATGTTTCTACAGAGCTTAATAAAATTTGTACCCATAAATGGATTTTCAAAAGTCAAAAACTAGTGTAGCAAGTTCAAAAATGCGGAGAAAACAGCGCGATACTTTTGTATGAAAATGGGGAGCCATTTCCGAAGACTGAATCCAGTTTTAATGACTAGATATGTCATGTAAGTATCATGTTTTAAATGAAATTTTAATTCCTACTTTCTTAACAAAAAAAATGTATCTCAGAAATACCGAAAAGTATTTTAAAATTTCACAAATATTTTTATTATGCCCTTATAAAAAATTTGAGTACTTACATATTTTTTTGAATAAGTACCGCCGTACCCGAAAATATTGTATTTTAATTGATATTTTATATTTACTTTTAAATAACCAATTACATATATAAAAAAGCGGAATGCCAAGTGGCGATTCTGTCGGTTCAGTAGCTCTTACAATCAGTGCCACAAATTCTGCGATATCACATACTATTTTACATATATATTGACATTTTTATACATATTTATTCATGTATGTGTTATTTTTTAATTTTAAGTTCACATTTGGCATGCCACATTTTACATATTTGTTGTAATTTTATATACATTTATTTACCAGCAATTTTTATGGGCTAAAATTTCCGTTGGATTTTTTATTTTTATTTTATAAAGTTCATACCAATACATATATAATATGTGTACATATATACCTATAGAATATATATATGTACATATATTATTTGTTATTTGCATTTGAATTCCCTAGTAAATATTTGCAGTTGTACATGGTGTTGGTAGTATATACTTTTGTTGTTGCATAAATAGCACAATGTGGGGTCTTGCTATCTTGACAACAAATTGTTTTTTATATATATTTTATGCAATATTTTCTATAAATTTCCATGGCAAACATTAAAGTGCAGCAACAAAATTGTAATAATAATAATAAAAATAAAAAATCAAATAGAAATTGGCTCGTGCCGGTAAACTGAAATAGTTTTCGAATTGATTTTACAAGTGGTAACCAAACAAGTTGCAGCTGCCAGTGCAAGTGATAGGCAATTGAGGCAGCAACTTGTGGGTTGAGCATTTGGAGCAGGGATCGCCAGCCGTGGATGGTGACGCTCTAAATGGAAGTTTATTGAAATGCTAACGAAAAATTGTTGCTAGCTTTGCGCTACAAGTTGCACGGCTTGAGCTGATCCAGACAGATAGACCGGAGGACTGGTAGCAGCAACAAGCGTCGACGTTGACGTCAACGCAGACGCCGACAGCGAAGTCTGCGCAACGCAACAAGGTAATCAAATGCAATTGAAAACCCAACGCAAAAAGTTTATCCTTACTTTACTTTACTTTGACGAGGACCAGCAACGAACACTAGGAGCCAGCGACTGAGGCGTTGTCCTATGGTATACCTTATACAATCGAGCTGACTGACTTACTTCCTGGTCAACTGGCCAATTGCTGCTCCTGGCCGTAGAAGTAGCCGTATTGCTACGAATTTAATCAAAAGTTACAATTCCAATTGTCCGCAAGCGGGTCACTCGTGTTGCGTATTAAAAAAGTTCTGCTGCGGTGGGTTTTGCACTCTTGGATTGCCTGGATGAGCTTGCTCGACTTTACCAATGCACCAGAGTCAGAAGCTCCTATATAGGCCAAAAACAAAAGAAATAAAATGGAAAAAACAACTTGAAGTAGCAGCATTTAAATACGCGTTACATACTACCATTTGCCACTTTAAATAGCTCATGCTCCTAAATGCCCCTCTTATTTCGATAGCTCTTTTCAATGTAGGAATGACCTTTAAAGATAACCTATCTTAATCTTCTTTAACTACTTTTTATACCCTTATAGGTACTGCCAAGTCATTTTTTTTTTGAGAAGGGAATGAGGTACCCTGCAGAAAAGCATCTCCTCTAGAAACGGTCATTCCCGACTCAACTTATGAAATTTTTGAGTGTAAACTTCTTTCTTTTCTGATTCCACACATTTTATATGCAGCTTAGTTTACTACCAATACTTTTCGTTAGTTTTAGCCCATTTTATGACAACATTCTTACAATAATTGGCACAGGTAAAAGAGCCTTAAGTGGCAATATGTTTGCCACCGATAATGTATAACCTGTAACAGAAATATTTTCAAAAAAAATTATGAAAAAACGTATGATTTACTTTACCTAATCATTAAAACAAATCACCAAAATACGCGACGTCATCCATGCATTTTTAGAATTCGCATATAACAGAGGATTCTTGACTCCTTTGAATATTATTATTATTATTATTATTTGAAACATTAAATATTTCATTAAAAATAACTCCCAACAAAATGATTTTACTGCATGAATATATCTTATTCAGAACGCCAATGGTATAAATACTATAAGCAAAACAAATATGGGTACGAATATAATGTCCGCTATCAATACCACCAGATAATAAGAGTAAGTATAATATTAAAATTCAGCAAATCGAATTTTATTAAAACCGAAAATTTATATAATACCTACTTAAAAAAAATTTAATTAAATTAAAAATTTCCGATAGCTGGACCAAATTGTGTCAAAATCAGTTCACGTTCGTCTATCAAAATATTGTTACCAAATTCGACAATCCAAAATCTTATGGATTATGCCTAATTTTAACGAGATTGCCTTATTTATTTATTTTTTCGTTTTGTTAATAGATTGTACCTTGTAAGTACACCTTACCGTTTTTAAATTTAAGCAAAGTATATAGAACTAGTAGCTCTATATTCTTTGATTTAAGCCACTTTTGTTCCTACTGTACAAAAAACATTTGTAAAACTGTTTGCGAAAATCCTCTTTCTATTTTTTTTGGAGATCACACCTCTGGCACGCTCCCATTGGGCAAATTAAGTTTGCAAAAGAAATTTATGGCACACCTCGTCCACATTGTTATATTCATTTCAGATATTTGTGAGGAGGCAATTTGCCGCCTCACAACATTGTTCCTACTTTGCCAATAGGGCACTAAGTAGTTGCTTGGTGAGAGTAGCGGTGAAAGCGCGCTTACTCTCACCAATACTAGTTAAAGTATAGCGGCCTTTAACCCCCCAGCGGGAAAACTCCAGCTTACTTTAGCGCTTTCGAAGCGCTTACTTTGAAGTCGTAAGCGCTTCTCACTATATGGGACTCTGGCTTACATCGTCGCTTACTTTTATATGGGTATGGCCGCCAAAGTGGGGTGGTCGGTCCACTATCCGCATTACCATGTATACAGAATTGTAAGCGCTTACATTGCTACATATAATTGTATAAAAAGTAAGGCAGCTTGTAAGCGCTTACTCAGTTGCCCACTTTTTTTATAAAGTAAGTTACTTTGTAATCAATAAAAACAGTTTTGAATTATTAGATATACAAAAATTATTTATTTAATTAAACAATTAAACAATGCACTCTTATTCTTTTCTAAACTCAAATTTGGCAAATAAAGCAAATTGTAAATTATTATTATAATTATTTTTAATCTTTTGGATCTTAATTTGGCTTATTTTTTTTTCAATTGATTTTCCTTTTTTTCATCGAAATATGATTTTTGAAATCGATTTTTGTGAGTTCGGAAAGCCCCTCGAATTTCTTTGACAAGCTCCGTCTCCGTGCAGCCATTTCGTTTACGATTATCTGCAAAAACACAAACAATATAAATATAGTAAAAGACATCATCACTATTTATTACTAACTCACCAAATAATACTTCGTTTATATTTTTAAATTGTTTAAATCATTGCTTCTAATTGATGGCATCATAATTATATTCGAGCAACATGTATGCACAAAATAAATGTAACTTATATTCACACAACAATTTTACATATGTACCTCTCACTTTCACTATTGATAAGCAACTAAATTCTGATTTCATCAGAATTTTTTATGCAAAAGCAAACGAGTGTGTACAACAAACAAGAAGAAAATATAACGCGACTTGTAAAGATCATATGTTTGTTTTTGTATTTGTTGTATCATTTTGGTAAAAACAAACTAGCGTCAAAAGCACAAAAGAAGAAAAGTGACTGCAATATGCAAAACTGAATAACTCAGTTAAGCAATGTTTTTTGAGCATACAATTCTGCCGGGGGAGCAGCGAGACTTTTAGCGCGAACAAAACTGCCGGAAAGTAATCGATAGTTTCATCGCTTAAAAATCTCAGCGCTTCTACGATTTCCCGCTAGGAAATTGGTGCGCTAGTTATTCTTTAGTATTAGTGAGTAGGGAAATGTATTAGTGCATAGATGAATCCAAGAGCGATGCCGGCGGTAGCATAGCTATCGGTAGGGCCACCCATGCCGGTAAGGTCGAGGAAGAGCCTTGAAGCTAAGAGCAGTCCACAACAAACCCTGATGCCTTTTTGGAAGCCGAATCGCCTTCAGGTAAGCGTCTGTTTCCCCATATCGAGGGCGGCTTTTAACTAAAGATCTTTAAGCCCATCACTTATTCATTCTCATAAAAGAAGTCAGAATAACATGGAACAAAACAATAATGGAAACATGTCTCCATGGGGGGGGAATGTTCGCACGTTGTACGAATGCGGAAAACTTGAACAATTGCGGAAAGAAGCGAAGCGTTATAGAATTGACATACTTGCTGTTCAAGAGACTAGATGGACCGGCAGCGGTATCTTCAAAGATAAAGATACCGTCTTTTTATATTCTGGCAGGCCCGAAGGCGAACCACATTCTAGGGGCGTAGGCATCCCAATGACATCTAAGATCGCAAAAGGAGTAATTGAATGGCATCCAATCAGCTCCAGAATACAAGTCGTCAAGATGAAAGCTCGTGCTAGAAAGATGGTTTTAATAAACACATATGCTCCCACCGTACGTATGATAACAACGAAAAAGACGAGTTTTACGAGTCACTTAACAGCTGTATAAGCCATCACGTTAACAAAGGTGATATCTTCATACTTCTAGGCGATTTGAAGGCAAAAGTCGGCGTAGACGATTCTGGTATAGAGCGCAATATGGGGAGGCACGGCGTTGGCATTCGCAATAACAATGGCGAACAATTTGTGGAATTGTGCTCCGAGCGAAACCTAGTAATAGGTGGCACTCTGTTCCCTCATCGAGACTCACATAAACATACATGGTTCTCTCCTGGTCATATAACAACAAGCCAAATTGATCATATCGCCATAACCAGCAAATGGAGAGCGTCGTTATTGGACGTCCGAAGCAAGAGAGGAGCTGATATAGGATCAAATCACTTTATGGTTATTGCAAGCCTACGACTGAAGGTTGCTGCAATCAATAAGAGGGTGTCTTCATTACCGCGTAAGATCGACATAGACAAATTAAAATTTGATACTTATCGTACTACATACATAAACACTATCAAATTCAGCCTTGAAGCGAGACAAGCTCTACCCAGTTGTTCTGGTGCACCGGTGCATCATTAACGATTTCGTCAAACGTGAGTGCCCATAACTAACGAAATGTCTAACGACCGCCCTTGTATTCGCCTAACGAATTTCGCTCTGGCATGTCCTATTGAGGGACCTAAAGGTACCACGTTGCATAACCTGTCGTTAGAAACTTCTCTGATACCAAGCCGTTAGTTGATTTGTTAGCACGACGATGCATAACCTGTCGTTAGGAATTTAGCTGGTACCAGGTCGTTAACTGTTTCATTAGCACGCCGTAACGTGGTGTCATACCAATCTTTAGGAATTAAGCTGGCACAAGGTCGTTAGCTGTTTCATTAGGTTAAAGTAACTCGCTTTTTGGCTAGTACAAAAAAAGAATAAAACAATAATTCGGTTCAAAATCAGTTTTATTTTTTTGTATTCGAGTTTTTTATGTTCGAGTTTTTTACAAGGCGCTTCTTTTGCAATTCAATGGCTTCGCGTAGTTTTTCTTCTGCCGTCAATTGGTCCGAATGTTGCGATTAAGTCTGAAAAAGAAACAATTTGATTTTTATAAACGTAATAATGATAACAGAACATATTTAAAAAATTTGGATATCCTTACCGAGAAATGTGATAAAAAAATGGGGCTTCCTTGCCCATAGCCCCGTCAATATTAAATTGCATTGGAACTTCGTAAGCTATAATAATTTTGAAGCATAATTATTTTAAATATACACAAACTTCAAATTTGTTTGCTTTCATTACTTACAAACGTGAAATCTCTTGTTTCGTTTCTGCTCCTTCAATTTTATTCTCATAATAAAGATACTTCCCTGTTTTTCCACATTTTGTTCAATGTGCACCATCTGCTCGAAGAGATTCATTACGACTTTATATTGATTTGTAAATACATTATTCCAAAATATTTATATATATACTACATATTTAAAAAAATTAGCATTACTAGTAAAATAAGTGATGAGTCTTAGTGAGTCAGTACCGAAACTTTAAAGCAGTGGTGGGCAAAACTCATCCAAACAAACATTTTTTTGTGTGAGTAAACACCGCAGTAAGAAAAAGCACACGAGAGAGAAAGAACCGCAATCAAGCTAAAACGAGAGAGAAATTCATGACCAAACTGCGCTGCGGCAGATTTTGGTGCAATAGCCTCGCGAGTTATATAAATTGAGAGACTGCCCACCACTGCTTTAAAGGCGTTTTTCGTGTGATTTAATAAAGAATTGTCGCAAATGAATAAGAATATATATATATATACATATATATATATATTAGGGTGGGTCAAATTTTTTTCGAATTTGCGGCGCCCCCTAGGATTATTCTACGGACAATTCTAAGCAACTTTGCCGAAGAAACCATAGGTCTATCTCGAATTTCGAGCCTGCAGATTTATAAAAATAGATTTTTTCCCCTATATCGCCAAAAACATAACATTTTAAACTAAAACTTCATCTTTTTATGTGTATATAGGGGGTTTTGGGCGTCAAGGAATTCATTTTTGATGTTTATTTTCACTTATGATTGCCGCCAGAGGGCGTTTCGTGCATATTTTGCTATTTTTTCGCTTTTTCGAGAAAAATTACTAATTTCTTGCAAAAATTGAGATATATTTGACTTTCTCGTATTGCAATCTAAATTTTTATTAGCCCTCAATATTCAGCGTTGAAAATAAACGACCTGTATCAAAAAAAAAAAAAAAACATGCTTTTTTGATCGATTGGTCCTAGGGAAGCTATATGATATAGTCAACCGATTTTGATCAAATTTGGTATAGTGCTTGGGAACTCTTAAAAACTTCCGAGTGCCAAATTTGGTTATGATATCTTCATAAACAAACGAATTATCCATCTAAAACTTTTGTTTTTTTTCGAGGTCCTCTGAAACACCCCTACGGGAGCTATATAATGTTAGTAAACGTATCGCCGCAAAAGGACAGTATATATATTCATACAAATTGTTTATATTGTTAGATATAAGTATAACTTTGTTTTGTCAAAATATTGTTTTGCTAAAAATATTATTTTGTTCAACATAAAGAGCGTGTGGAGTCGGCTTAAGTGTACTGTGATACTAGATTTTTAAACTTATAGTAAAGTGTTTTTATATAAAATAAGTTTCAGAAAATTATAAATTTGTTAAGTGTGTTTAAGTTGAAGCTTTTAAAAAACTTTGCCCAATATCAATGCTTCTATTAGCCATTGGCGAGGGAAGCGAAGAATTTAGTATCTACTGTCCCCAACTATATGCCACTGTTTACTTATCAGCGGAGACCCTGAGAGGCCAAAGTCATTGTACCATGTCCAGGCAATGTCAGCATCATTGTCGTGGTCGCGGTTGCTCAAACCTTTAATGATGACGTACCAAATACAATCAATTAGCACACACTGGCAGCCACCAACGGAGCGATTTGGCCTAACCGGTCACTGGCGTAGTTTAGGCTGGGTGGGGTTGGCCACAAGTGCCACCACAGCTGCTGATCGCTGGAGTTCCTTGACAAGTTCCAATAGCATTTGTTTTGTGTGTCCATGTGTATGCTGTTGACAGAGTTTTTGGTTTTTGGTTTACCGCTTGATTGGGTCACCACATGCAAAACCGATTTGCCGTGCTCCAACCCATAGCTAAAGCTATTCAATACTTTGTCGTATGTCATCTGTATGTATGTGAAGATGCTGTGAAAAGTTTAAAGTGCCCTGAAAAACATTTAACTAAACTCAAAATTGAATGTATATTGAGTCTGCACTTATCTCACTTTCCGCTCCATTTTAAATTCCAAAATTTTAAATTCCAAATTGATTGTCTAGTCTATGAGGGAAGTAGACCTAAGCGATTGCTTTGAAAAAAAGTCAACGTTTTATCTTTTGATTACGCTCTCATGATGTTTGTTAATGAAATAAAGAAGTTTGTGCGTCGCACAGATCAACAGATGAAAAGCTCGCCTACAAATTGCATACCTTCGATAACAAATACTTCCTGGATGTTGAAAAAAATCCAAGGACAAAATTAGAATACATATGTATGTCTTAAACTTCCTAGGTAATGAACCTCTAATTTCACAATTATTATGGTATTATAAATATGATGGACTGTGACATACCCTTTACTGTCGCATGACACACTGTACAAGCACACGTTTGAAGTAAAACATTTTACGCCCCACTAATTTTTCTGCGCCGTTATCGGTCCTTTACGTCTTTCTTCCTCCCCCGCGACTTCTCCTTACCTGTTATCGTTTCTTTCTAACACTTTTTGCTCACCTTTACAGAATCTCAAAGAATCTCAGAATCTCCCTTCGAAAGTCACAATGCCGCCTAAAATGTTTCACTGCGAGGTTAAGTTCTAAGATCACAACTCTACTAATTAACCTACCCGTAGTTGTGCTTTGAAACGATTTTTTTAAATTGCTATTGTTCTCGGTATTACCCTTCCATTAAATTTTTAGAAAATATACCGCTTTCAAATTATTTGAGGAGGAAGGGGGCGTGACAGAAGAAATATTAAAACTTGATCTGCCTGCTTGTAAAAGGAACGGTCTCTTGACCGTTAGAGGTAACTTCCTGGGCTCACCGTTATAACAAACATTTGCACCACTCCCCCTTAAGGGACATAAGCAAATCATATAAAGGGTGCTTTTTCAAGAGCTTTCGGATTTTATTTAAAAAAAACACATAAAATTCAAAAAAATGTATGAAATCTTTATTTGAGTCGATAGAAGGATCTATATAATTTAATGTTTAAAGATGATTTCATGAAAGTGCACACTCTCTCCAACATATCGGCTGGTATCTCACGAATAAATTCTTCAATATTGGCTTCCATTGCTTCAACCGTTGCGGGCTTGTTGCTATAGACATGAGCCTTAACATAGCCCACAAAAAATAGTCAAAAGGTGTTAAATCGCACGATCTAGGCAGTCAATTTACCGGCCCCAAACGTGACATAAAGTGTTCACCGAACTCGCCTCTGGATTGGGCCATTGTTTCGCGTGCTGTGTGGCATGTGGCACAGTCTTGTTGAAACCACATGTCAGGCAAGTCCAGCTCTTCAATTTTGGGCAAAAAAAAGTTTGTAATCATCGCACGGTAGCGCTCGCCATTCACAATAATGTTCCTGCCTCCGTCGTCTTTGAAAAAGTACGGTCCTATAATGCCACCGTCCCATAATTCACACCAAACAATGACTTTTTGGGGATGTATTGGCAGTTCTTGCAATGCTTCTGGCTGCTCTTTTCACCAAACACGGTAATTTTGCTTGTTCACGTATCCATTGAACCAGAAATGAGCTTCGTCGCTGAACACAATTTTCCGATAAAAAAGTGGATCTTCATCCAACTTTGCCAGCGCCCATTCACCAAAAGTTAGCAGTTGTGGTAGGTCGTGTGGCTTCAATTCTTGCACCCGAAGCGTTCCGCAAAATTTTCCACGTGTGTAGTAGCAAAGGCTCAATTGCTGCGAACGGCGCCGAATCGATAATTCACGGCCATCAACAACGCTGGCAGATACAGCTGCGATATTTTCCTCTGTCCGTACTCTACGTATGCGTGATGGTGGTTTAATGTCCAATAATGTAAATTTGGTGCGAAATTTATTCACACCATTCGGAAAAACCGCCTCAGAAGGTCGCCCAAGCTGACTATAAAATGGAAGGAGTGCACGATGCACTTTCTTAATCGAGCATGAATTTTGATAATAAAATTCAAATTGAATTTTGATAATAAAATTCAATAATCTGCAAGCGTTGTTCGTTTCTAAGTCGATTAATGGTTAAATTATAAACCAAACTGAACATGTTTGACAGTAACACAAGACACAAAAACAGTGTTGCCAAAACGAAAGTTGCTAAAAAAATCCCCTTTTATTATCAAATGAGTCCTAACGAAATATTTATCGAATCGAAACCATTTGCAGTTAGAAATATGTTTTGAGTTTTATTTTAATTAAAATTAGCGCTATATTAAGATTATTTTAATGGCATCTTTTATCCAAACAACAAAGCAACGTTTTTTTAACAATATTTTTATTTAATGATTTGTCTTTAGACTTATAATATTTAATATATGAAGAAACTGCTAGTCATCAGCTTATTTCGATACGAGTATATATTATTTTTCATGTGTGATAACATTTAAGATGATAATATTATTATATATATCCAATAATGTCTAATTTGTTATCAATTGAGATTTCCGCTAATATGGACTTCAACATATTTCACGTGGTATCTTAAGAGATCTTAAAATCTTTAGTACCTACATATATTTGCGCATTTGTACTAATGTTTCAGTCGGAAAGTCATTTCTTAATATATGAATAAATTAATTAATTTCAATGATTTTCAAAGACGTTGAATTCAATAAGGTAACGTAAGGTAGTGTAATAACATGAAAGAAAATGTGAATTTAGAAAGAGGATAATTTTCCTGCGTCTACACTGAGAAAAAAAATTCGGTCTAAAATTAAAACTGTTTTCACTTGAAGGCCCCTACGCAGACACGCAAAATAAAAAAAAAATCATTTAAAAAAAAAAATACAGTCGAGGCGGTGCCCGACAGTGTAATACCCTGTACCTTTTTTTCTCAAAAAAAGATTTATTCCTGCATATTCTTACTAAGAATTTCCAATTGGAACATTTTTTTGTTGGTGCAAAACGATATTTATACCTATAAGTTCCGCAAATTTTAACCGATTTGGATGAAACTCTAAATTTACGTCAAAGGAGTTATTTAAAGTATATGGGGTAAGTTTCAAGGGGAAATGAGGAGGGGTGTGGGAGAAAACACGGTAAATCGATTGCGGGGGGTGGGGGGGCCCGCATTGATAAAATTTGGATGTGGATTTGTTTATTAGAGCCACATGAATCAGCTTAGCAAAATTGGTGATTCTAGTCCATATGTTACTATAATTACGTAGAGTCAAATATTGACGCAGTTTATAGGCAAGGGGTGGTGAAATTTTTACATTTTAGACTATAACTTTTGTTGTATATGTCCGATTTTGTTTATTTTTGACACACAGATGCATGTAACCACAACGCATCGCTCTGTCAAGTTTCAGATTGAAATATCAAACAGTGTAGCTAAAAACCGCAAAACTCTGCTACGGGGAAACGTGGAAAGATATGGACATGATTCAACAAACTTGATCTTCTCAGGAAATATGCGCATCAGCTGGTAAAGTTTCGTATTTCTAGCTTTTATAGTATGTATACCAGCAATGTAAAAGACGCGGGCAAGCTGGACAGCAAGTAACGGTAGTAGTCAACATTGCATTGTTTGTGTAATTTAACGAAAGATGCAAGCAGAAGAAAAAGACAGAAATGTTAGACTTCGCCTTGTATTGCCTTCCAAGCAACAAAAAAATTTTTTAAATTCGCTCTTACTTTCGCGTTGCACACTGGTTCGTGAGGTAGTCAAAATAGGGTGACAAAATAGAACGGTGGTAAATTTATTTTTGACTGGTGGTTCGACGTTCGTATTCCTGCGAACTAGTGCATTGGATGGTGTGCTTAGGGTTACAAAAGTAGACGGGAGCTTACTCGTTTTTTTCTGTTTTGCTAGTTCGCCGTTCGTTCTTCAAAGGGCTAGTTCGTTGGGTACCCATACGCGGACCATCCAAGTAGGTAGTTAGAACCTTGCAATCGCCACCATCAGTACTGCAGGGTAGTGCTATGTTCCAATGTTTTATAAGACAATTTTATAATATAACTAATACATTTATGTAACTACATTAAAATGCGAAAAAATTTAATTTCACCATATTTACATACATACATACACACATGTGTATATATGTATGTATACACACCAAAAATCCGCCCACAGGCTGGTCAAAATCAAATGTTAGCATAAGTTTTGTTTCGCTGGCAAGCAGATCTTTACCATTGACTTTTTTATTTTTGGTACAGACATATGTACATATTTATTTAAGCACGTAGTGTACGTACTATATATGTAAGGATTGTATTATATTAGTGATTTTCATTAGCACTTGCATTATTGCTATATTAATTTCAGTTTTGCAAATTTGGGTATCGAAGTATTTTTCGGCGTTCAATATTTTTATTTGCTATATTATGGCGAATATATATGGGCATTTCCCAGGTTGCGTACGAAACATTCGTACGCATATTTATACCCTGTACCTATAGGTACAAAGGGTATACTAGATTTGTGCAATGTATGTAACGGCAAGAAGGAGGCTTGGCAGACCCCAAGTCCTTTATACCAAAATGCTTATCATAACCTCGGGTAGCGATTGAGCCATGTCCGTCTGTCCGTCCGTCTGTCCGTCTGTCCGTCCGTCCGTCTGGCCGTCTGTATGAACACCTAGATCTCGGAGACTATAAGAGCTAGAGATACGAAACTTTACCAGCTGATGCGCATATTTCCTGAGAAGATCAAGTTTGTTGAATCATGTCCATATCATTCCCCGTTTCCCCGTAGCAGAGTTTCGCGGTTTTTGACTACACCGTTTAATATTTTAGTCTTATATTTTAACAGAGCGATGCATTGTGGTTGCATGCATCTGTGTGTCAAAAATAAACAAAATCGGACAAATACAACAAAAGTTATAGCCTAAAATGTTCAAATTTCACTACCCCTTCCCTATAAATTGCGTCAATATTTGACTCTACGTAATTATAGTAACAAATGGACTAGAATCACAATTTTTGGTAAGCTGATTCATGTGGCTCTAATGAACCAATCTACATCAAAATTTTATCAATGCAGGCCCCCCACCCCCCGCAATCGATTTATCGTGTTTTCTCCCACACCCCTCAACACATCCCCTTAAAACTTTCCTCATATACTTTAAATAACTTCTTTGACGTAAATTTCGATTTTCATCAAAATCGGTTAAAATTTGCGGAACTTATAGGTATAAATATCGTTTTGCACCAACAAATAAAATATTCTAATTGGAAAGTTCATAGAAAGAATATGCAGGAATAAAACTTTTTTCGAGAAAAAAAAGGTACAGGGTATTACACTGTCGGGCACCGCCTCGACTGTATTATATTTTTTTTAATACCATCGGCGCTGTGAATGAGATATATCCATACAACTTTCAGCAAAAAAAGGTATTTGAGAGTTTTTTAAACCTTTTCTTAACTATTTTTAGAAAAAAAGTGATTCGTGTCTAAAGTGCCGTTGCGTACGTTACAAAAAACGGAAGTAGTTTTGGAGGTTAACGTGCATTTGTGCCATTTTCAGCGAATTTTGCGTAGTAACCAAAAAAAATCAAATTACGGAAAAGAACGAAGAATAATTGAGAATTTCAAATTGGGTGAAGACTATATGTGTTCAGGTTTATCCAAAATTGCAAAATTCTTCGTTGCGCACGTTACGTTGCGTACGTTACATTTTTTTCCTGCTATAAAACAAAGATGGAGTACGTTTTAGTCGAGCGGAGACGACTTTAAGATAGCGTGTTCAATCACATTGCAATCAAATCCGACTCATTCTTAATTACTCAAAAAAAATTTTGATTGCCAATTTGGTTACGATATCTTTATAAACAAAATCAAAAAAATTAATTTTGCACCAAAAACGTTTTTTTTACTTATCATTCCTATTGCGACCATATGATATAGTCTAGCGATTTTGGTTAAATTTGGTACACTGCTTATGCACTTTAAAAAACTACCAAACGCCAAATTTGGTGACGATAACTTCATAAACAAATGAAATACATTGAATTTCGCAAGAAAAATATTTTTTTACCGATCGTTACTATACACTACGGGTTTTTTGGCCACTTTTTTGGTATAAACCTTAAAATATTGAGATAATTGCACAAAATTTGGTACTTATGCATATTTTGAGCCCTCAAGACGATCTACCAAGTTTCGCCCGGTTCGGCCCAATATTTCTTATAGCTGCCATATAGTCTATCTGTCCGATTTGGACCAACTTTGTGGTTTTTTAAGCTATTGAGTTGAAAATCGATTTGTACACATATTTTGAGCTTTTGGAAGACTTGCGAAATTTGCTTTTGCTTGGATCACTCTATTGTAAAGGTGTTATGAAATCGATCCAGCTGCCTTGGACCTACTTATTATACCCTGTACCTATAGGTACAAAGGGTATACTAGAATTGTGCAATGTATGTAACGGACAGAAGAAGGCGATTGAGCCATGTCCGTCTGTCCGTCTGTATGAACACCTAGATCTCGGAGACTATAAGAGCTAGAGATACGAAGCTTTACCAGCTGATGCGCATATTTCCTCAGAAGATGAAGTTTGTTGAATCATGTCCATATCTTTCCCCGTTTCCCCGTAGCAGAGTTTCGCGGTTTTTAGCTACACTGTTTGATATTTCAATTTGAAACTTAACAGAGTGATGCGTTGTGGTTACATGCATCTGTGTGTCAAAAATAAACAAAATCGGACAATAACAACAAATTTATAGTCTAAAATGTAAAAATTTCACCACCCCTTGCCTATAAACTGCGTCAATATTTGATTTTACGTAATTATAGTAACATATGGACTAGAATCACCAATTTTGCTAAGCTGATTCATGTGGCTCTAATAAACAAATCCACATCCAAATTTTATCAATGCAGCCCCCCCATCCCCCGCAATCGATTTACCATGTTTTCTGCCACACCCTTCAACATATCCCCTTGAAACTTACCCCATATACTTTAAATAACTCCTTTGACGTAAATTTCGATTTTCATCAAAATCGGTTTAAATTTACGGAACTATAGGTATCAATATCGTTTTGCACCAACAAAAAAATGTTCCAATTGGAAATTCTTAGTAAGAATATGCAGGAATAAATCTTTTTTTGAGAAAAAAAGGTACAGGGTATTACACTGTCGGGCACCGCCTCGACTGTATTGCATTTTTTTTTCTGCTATGGTATGGTGGTAAAACTAAATACTTTTTACGGATTTTTCGTTTGTTTATTAAGATATCGTATCCAAATTTGGCATTCGCAAGTTTTTCTTAGTTCCCAAACACTGTACCAAATTTGATCAAAATTGGTTAAGTATATCATATAGCCCCCATAGGACTGATCGGTCAAAAAAACGTGTTTAGTGCAAAATTCGTCTTTTTTTTTTTTGTTTATGAAGATACCGCAATCAAATTTGGCAATCAAATATTTTTTTTGTAGTATTTAAGCAATAAACCGAAATTGATTGCAATATGATGGTACCGAACCCAAATTTAACGTAGGGCTTTTTTTTGAGAAACTTCATGCCGTTGCGTACGTTACATACTTTATGATACATATTTTTTTTAAACTGCTGTACATACACATATATTTTTTTTATTTTTCTTAAAGTGCACAACAAACTTGCTTTACGAAGCTAGTTTGATCAAAAAAAATAAAAAATGCAAGCAGCTAAATTAAAAATAAACCTTTTTTTCCTTTGCGTACGTTACATGACGTATGCCTTACTTTACTTAACAATATTTATTTTTTTGAATATTCATTTAAAGCTTTTTTTTATTTATTAATAAATATTTAGATTGATTTTATGTTCCAATCAAAATAGATCACATATTTTGATTTTTTTTGCCATTTTATGATTATCTAAAAAAGGTACTTTTTTGGAACAAACAAAAAACTCCTGATACACACTAAACATAAATTATTAGGTGCACATTGGACTAGTAAAATTAAAATATAAACTAAATGGAAATCGAACAAATTAAAACAAAGGAACGCATTTTAACGCAAAACATTTAAACGGACTGCTGCTAATAAATATATATTATACATGTATTTTGGAACTAGGCTTGTAATAAGTCCCGTCTATACCCACCCAACCTATGTCTAATGATAAACGGCTTGGCCGTCTATTTGACCCTAAAACAACCTATTGGGTTATCATATTACTATAAGGCTACTCATATCCTACTCAGAGTGAATACACGTAAGTTTAGCAATTCATATTAGTGGACCATATAATTTTAGAAAAAGTAAAGGAAATAGGATATAATATATATGTATAGACTTAACATTAGTTCTTTATACATACATATACATATAAGTACAATTTTTGTTTTAACTTGATAATATAGTGTATAATTACAAACGTTTTTTTTTTTTTGTGCAAAGGGCTGCCAATATTAATTATTCACAAATACACATAGTTCTACCCAACAACGCTACTAGCCATTAGTGGCCTATTTAAACTCACTCATACGCCGACGAATCCTTGAGCTCAACGATTGTGGTGCGTGCTGAGGACCTTTTTAGGGGAAAATCAAATTGATTAGTAAATCATTAACAATTTTTGGTTTTATAAACTTAAATGTGCATGTTTAAATATACTGATCAGCCATCACTATTCGACAATTTTCTATTACATTTATGCGTAAGTTTTTTAAAACTAAAGAAAAATTTAATAAAAACTAAAATAATACGCAACGACCATATGCTTAGTGACTAATTAAGAGCAATTATAATATTTTAAAGCTTGCGCGCAAGAGACCTTTTACATGCTCTAACGAGCTTACGCGCAAGAAGAGAAGACTAGCATTTTAAAGCTTACATGGTTTGCCTTCTTTTAGCCGTACGTAAACAAATATATCGTATTTAAGATTCAATAGGAAGTTGTTGTTGCTGTCGCTGAGGGTGAGCAGCCGCTCTAAGCAATGCTGCAGTTGTTGTTGCTGGGCATGGGAGCAGCCGCTTTAAGCGCTGCTGTGGTTGTTGTCGTTGTCGGAGAACGTGCGCAGTCGCTTCAAGCACTGCTGCCGTTGTTGTTGAGGAACGTGCGCACCCGCTTTTAGCACTGCTGCAGTTGTTGTTGCTGATGATATTGGTGGCGCAGCCACTGTTTGCGCTGCCGTAATTGTTGTAGTTTGGTTGGTGGCGAAATTGTCGTTGTAAATTCAAAAATCGAGGCAATCGGTGGTGTATAATCCGTTGCACCTAGTCCGTGTTGTACGGAACTGGCCTAGAAGCACAGAAATACCTTAAAGTTTCGGTAAACCGTTACTTCGACATATTACCTTTCGGATTCCACGATTGTCACACCAAAAGAATAAATTTAAACGAGCTCACTAAAATATACTCGTTTAATCTTCCAACAAAAATGAATATATATACTTATATATAGATATACATATATATATAATTTAAATAAAAATATCGACTTAAACTAGTCACGCACTCAACTTCACAGTAGCACTGCCAAACTTGGCTTGCCCGCTGCACTTCTAAATCATACTAAACGGGAGCGCTCTAGCTAAGCTTTAAAAAAAAATAGCTGAACTATCCATATGCAAACGAAGAGCGTAGATCATATGCAACTCCTTCTCTTTCGCTCTCTCCCAAGGTTTCGCCTACTCAACGCTTTCAGCGCCAAAACGGTAACAGCATAATCGCCTGATGTGCAATCGGTCATTGACCCACAAAAAGCGCGCTACTTAAATGTGTGAGCTTTCTTGCGGTTTTGTAAGTTTGTTCAAGCTCAGCTTTTATGCCTTTTTTTGAGTTATTCAAATTTAACGACTTTTGGATCGTACAATTGTTGATTTGGCCACTGCAAAGACTTGGTTGGTGCAGTGCCATCAATAGGCCTCAGAGCTAAATTTCGAGAAAAGCTGTTAATTTGGAGAAAAATAAAGGTAAATCTTAATGTTCATTTATGAAAGTATTAAATGAAATTATTATTATTTTCTATTAGGGTATTCACGCTTTGTGTTGAGTTGAGGAGTTGAAAAGTTGAGGACTTTTACAAAAACAAATGCTGTAAATCAACCCTGCGTTTCAACTTTCGACTCAACTTTTCCTCAACCCAGACCCTAGTCAACTTTTTGCGGTTGAGCTTTTGAGAAAGTGTTGCACAATATGGTAATTCGCTGCCTTTTCAGCACTTATGCATTTGCCTTTTTTTAGCCCTCTCCTCATATGAAAAGCAACGAGTTGCCGTACACTCGCTAAAAAAAAGAGCGCCAAAATTTAAGTAAGCAAAAAAAAAATAACATAAAAGAAAAAGAGTGTGCATTTGTGGCAAAAAATAAATTTAATTACATATTTTGCTTGTTATTTTAAACTGAAAGAAATAAAAAAGTAAGTATCGTGCATTTTATGTAGTAAATGAAGTGAATTAATTATAATTGTTTTTAAGTGGCTGAATCAACCCCCCAGCGCCAAAAAAAATGGACCGCCGATGATGTTGACCAAATAAATAATTATTTATTAGAGCACAGGAATTTCGAGGTAAGATGTATACTTGTGGAACTAATAGGTCAAGAAAATAAAGCGATTGTACAAAAAGATGCTGGCCGAGCTAAAGATGGATGCAAACTGAACGATGCTCAAGGGCAAGATACGATACTTGAAGAAAAAATATGAGGAGGCCAATGAGTGGCGCAATTCGACAGGCACTGGACTAGAGGACGAAGACAGTCACTTGTCAATTGAAGGTATGAGGTATTGTTTTGATTTGATTTAATAATATGTAAAAATTATGCAATTACAGTCGAATTGCGGGAAATGTGCCCTTATTTTGATGCCCTCGAAGCTGTTTTCCAAAAGGAGAAGGATGCGGAGTTCGTTGCGTTCCATTCGGAAGCCTTTTTGGATAACGCAACCAGCAGCAGCGTATCGTCATTTTTTCGCGCAGAAGAAAATATGGACTCGCCCATGGAAGACACTGAGGTAGAAGTACCAGAAGTGTCTTTCGTGGGACGCCTTAAAAGAAAGCGAACTGCGCTGTTGAGGTGATCAACGAAAGTCTAGAGTCTGAAGCAGCGCGACTAACTTTTAAAAAACGATGAGGAACTGCTAAAATTGGAAGCTACAACCGAGGAGTGGAGGCGTTGCAAAGAGGAGCGACAGCTGGAGCAACAGGAGAGGCGACTCAAGCTCGAAGTTGAGACCGAGGAATGGAGGCGCAAGAAAGAGGAGCGGCAGTTGGAGAGGGAGGAAAAACGGTTGCAGTTAGAAGAAAAAACAATAGATAAGGAACAGAAAAAGCTTGAGTTGGAAAACACGAAGGAATTGAAAAAATATGAACTAGAACTAAAATATGGAAAACAGTAAAATTTATATATTAAACACATTACAAAAACTAAAACTTATTCATTAAACATTCAATTATATACAGCTTGTCATTTTTCTTCATTAGAAAATGTGTTAGAAAATGTGTCTTGGTGGCGGTCATCATCTTCTTCACTCTCTGCTTGCAAACTTTCCACTTCTTCATCAGTGAGCAATATGTTGTGTAATATACAGCACACTGTTACCCATTTACAGAAAAATTTCTTGCTGGCCATGTTTCCTATTCCTATTCGCATTTCCTTCAAGCTGCAAAATTTGTTTTTTAATAATCCAGAGCAGTTTTCTATTCGGACGCGGTATCGATTATGGCGCTGGTTGAATTTTTTCCGCATTTGGGCGTCCATGAAATGAGAATTGCTTCTATACGGGACAATTACATATTTCGACAAGGGGTATGCAGAATCACCTGCCATCCATTGCTCACCACTGAAGTACTCCGAACTTCGATTATAAATGATGCCGCTTTTAAATATTTTGGCATCGTGCCAGGTGCCTGGGTATCCGACCACAATGTCGCGAATCCGTAATTTATAATCGCATACCGCTTGCAACCTAATGGCACAATTTCGTTTTCTCGAGAAGTAACCTTCATGGTTGTACCTAGGCTTTTCTGCGAGCTTTATCTCAGTGGCATCTATGTATCCAATGCAGTGCGGCAGTTCTTTTATCGTATAGCACACAATCTTTTCCCGTTCTCGTTCATCTGGCCAATATAGAAACTGCTTCATTTTGTCCAAAATGGCATCAAAAACTCGATGTGGTATTTTGGTCAAGGTGTCTCCATCGCCAATCCCAAAGAGCGTCGCAATTTTTTTAACAGACCCACTGTTGCCTGACGAGTCTAGTCTAAAAAGAACTATCGCCACCTGCAAATCGGCAGGTATCTGTAGGCGCGATCCTCGACTTGTAAAATTTGTATGCGGCTGTATAAGGCTTAATTAATGCTGGAACTGCTGTTGAGTTACTCTCAGCATTTGATGAAATTGGGCTTCGTCGAAGGAACTCAGCACGTTCTGGCGCCAGTCAATTGATTTCGGGATGTGGAAGTGGTCGCAAGAGTATTATTGCACTCATGTCCTCTAGATAATTATCTATAACTTCATCAATTTGTGCGTCGCCACGCATCCCCATTTTCTCTGTATTAAATAAAAATGTATTTTTTCCACAATGAATTTGTTTTAGCAGACGAACCTTTAATAAAATCAATTTCATCCGAAGCCACTTTAGCAACAGCTTCAGTCAAAACACACTTTACGCTTAGTATCGGCATTTTTAAATCTAAATTTTCAATTTAAATAATTATTTGCAGCATTTCGCAAATCGCAAATGTAAACAAACGCACGCAAGAAGAAGAAGCACAAACTCAAATATGGTCTTTCTGCAATTGTTTCATTTTCGCAGCAATAAAATAATGAAAATCTGTGTAATCCATAGCTACTTTAGCTGCAGATTCTGTAAGTATAGATTTTACTCTTCGACTTGGCATTTTTAATTCAAGTTTTTGAATTTTAATGTAATTTGTAACAATTTACAAATGTAAACAAACTCTGGGAAGAAGAAGAAAACTCCTCAACTCAACTCATAAAACTCAACAGGGCTGTTCACGCTTTGGCCTGTTGACTTTTTCCTCAACTTTTCAACTCCTCAACTCAACACAAAGCGTGAATACCTTATATATTCATTTATTTTCAGTTTGGAAATGACATGGGTATATCAACTTCTCTAGTCACTCTGATCACACTTTAGGTAACTTTGGGGGGTCTCCAACGTCTCCTTCTGAACGTTACATACATTTTCGGCTTGCACAAACACAATAAACCCTTTGTACCTACGGTACAGGGTATAAAAATTTCTGGAATAAATAAAAATCATTCTTATTGTTAAAATGTGAAAAAAATCTTGATTCAAGATTTCAAGATTTTGTTCCAAAATTGAATTGAATTGAAATCTTGACTCAAGGTTACATTTTTCTTATTTTAAATTTCAGGTCAAACTTGATTCAAGTATATAATATGCTCCAATCAAGATTTTTTTGAGTTGATTCAAGTACATTACGTACTTACTTTAAGAGTAAATGTGGACTTGATTCAAGATGCAAATATTTTGGATCAAATCTGGAAATCTTGATTCAAGATTACATTTTTCTTATTTTAAATTTCAGGTCATACTTGATTCAAGTATATAATATGCTCCAATCAAGATTTTTGAGTTAATTCAGTAACATTACGTACTTACTTCAAGAGTAAACATGGACTTGATTCAAGATGCAAATATTTTGGATCGAAATCATGAGAACTTGTTTCAAGAATATTTCATACTCATATGAAGTATTTTGTTGTCTCAATTTAAGTTCAAAATATACTTGAAATAAGATTTTTTTACTTATTTCAAGAACATTTCGTCCTTATTTTTTAAGAAATCATGTTCTTAATTTAAGAATTTCGGACTTAAATTCGAATTATTTGAAATAAGATCGAAATTCTACATTTCAGAATTTTCGTGCTTGGACCCAAATCAAGTGTGGATTTCCTTGTTTTAAGTACGGAATACTTGATTTTTTTTCTCAGTGTACTTTTCTATATTACGTACATTTCAGACTTGCACAAACTTACTATACAATAAACTACTTCTATAATAATACCTTGACGCTTTAGCATTTTTTGAGTTTGGCATCGATTTCTAACTGCTTTTACCATTTTTTTAATTAAAAATTAGTAGAGAAAATAATTTTTTTTTTTTTATATATATTTTTTTATTGGTCGGTCCTATTGGGGCTATATGATAAAGTCAACAGATTTTGATAAAATTTGGTACAGTGCTTGGGAACTATAAAAAACTTTCGAATGTGAGATTTGACTATGATTTCTTCATAAAAAAACAAAATACAACGAATTTTGAAAACAAAATTTTTTTGGCCGGTTGCTTCTATGGGAGCTATATGATATAGTCAACCGACTTTGATCAAATTTGGTACAGTACTTGGGACCAATAAAAATTACCGAGCGCCAAGTTTGATTACGATATCTTAACAAACAAACGAAATACAACGAATTTTGTACAAAAAACGTTTTTTGACCGATTGGTCCTATGGGAGCTATATGATATGGTCAACCGATTTTGATCAAATTTCATACAGTGCTTGAGAGCTCTAAAAAACTTCCGAGTGCCAAATTTGGTTATGATTTCTTCATAAACAAACGAATTATTTACTAAAACTTTTTGACATAAATACGATCTCTGAGATCTAGGCGTTCATACAGACAGACGGTCAGACGAACAGGGGTATATCGACTTCTCTTGTCACCCTGATCATACTTTAGGTAACTTTGTTCTTTGGTATCGATGCATCGATGTATCGAAGTTTAAAATATCTATATATCGATGTTGGCCAAAGAGATGTTTCTCCAGAACTACTAAACACCCATCGATATATAGATATTTTAAGGGCTGATTTAAGTTTTTGTAGCAAACCTTCGTGCCACATTCTTTCAAAAGCCTGCTTGACATCCAAGAAATCTGCCATGCAGTAGCGACGATGCTCGAAGGAGTCTAAGATGTGCTACACCACTCTGTGAGTTTGCTCAGGCGTGCCATGTTTCGGACGAAAACCGAACTGGTGCGCTGGGACTAGGCTCGTCACGCTGGATAATGACAAAACTCTGCTCAAAAAGATTCTTTCAAAAATGTTCGCGAATACCGGCAGCAAGCTAATCGGGCGATAAGACGAAATGGACGTTGGAGGCTGGCAGGGCTTTACAATCATTACAATCTGAGCACATTTCCACTCCTTTGGGAAATATGTCAGACGCATAATCCCATTGAATAGGAAGAGCCTTAGCTACTCTGGCGTCAATTTTATCAAGACCAGGTACTATTTTGGGATTAAGCGCGTATATTTGATTAACAATTTCATTAGGAAGTACGGGTTGTACTGGCAGGTCCAGTTGAAGCGGTATAGATAATGCCACCAGAGTTTCCTCGACCACAGAAACTGAGTTCAGGTTGACAGGGGCTAAACGATCCTCCAGGTGATGGGCGAAAGCTTCGGCACGGGCTCGGTCAGAACGACACCAGAGGCCATTGGTATTTTGAATCGGAGCACTTGGAATGGCTGGTTTTTTTAAGTACCGAGTCAGACGCCAAAGGCTGCGCCTTCCATCTTCATTTGGCCTCACATTTGTAAGAAGACAATTTATCCTTCTTTGATTTAAGTTATTTAAGGCTTCTTTAAGCCTGTTAGCAGCACAACGGTAGAGGGCCTTGTCAGCTGGATCATGCGTTCGAAGATAATTTTTTTTGCAGGCGACGCTTCAACCTTAGAAGCTGCACTGTCTGCGGATCAAGAGAATTGCGAGACGTAGAAAATAAATAAATTTTGATTATTATTAAACTCTATATTTTATTTTAAACTACTAAAACCAAACTTATTTTCTAAAAACTTTGCTCCAAAATTATCAAGGCATATTTTCCTGCTTAACTTAATACAAAATACTTATATATGCTCTGGTGATTTGTGTAAACTGTTACGCCGCTGAGTTAATTAAAAGGGTTTGCTCTATCGAACATAATCGCAAAATATTTAAACATTTTGTAGAATTTCAAAAATTTATTTATAAAGTACATATGGTATGCAACCATCAAAGCCAAATATATATTTTTTTTTAGCATTTAAGACGACATAAACTGCTTAAAAAATGCATGGGGTCAGACGTAAACGTTAAAAATAAAAACAACAAAGTTCGAATTCTAAACTCTTATTGGTCAGTGCATGGTATGAGAATGTTTATGCTCCTGTTCCAGAGTTTGTGGAATGCCTGCAGATAAAACAAAATTGCTATTTACAAACAATTTTACATATTTACGCATAACTGTTGTCATTTTGCTATAAATTTGCCGTTACGTACAGTTAACAGTAAACCAACACCGAGCGTCCAACACCTGGCACCTGGACTACTCTTAACTTTTGGCTCCCAACGATCAATGGAAACATGGTACTCTGCATGACAGATGGCTGACTAGATGGATGGTTTGGCTAGGTGGCTGGGTGGTTGTTTGTTTGGTTGGTTAGTTGTCTGTCTTTCGGATTGTCTGGCTGGCTGGACGCTTATTGTTAGATGGATGGATGGATGATGTGTAGCAGCGAATAGTGGTGCAGTTGGTGCAATCTACACATAGACAGTGAAACGCACACGCACGCATAGTATATATAGAGACATAGATACAGATACAGATGCAGAATAAGTGGGATACCGGCATGGACCGATAGAGTTGATGATTTGTGGCGCAAAATGCGAAACTGACAGCGCGCTTCCGCTTAAAGGAAATTGAAATCCTTCTTTGCACAAAATTGTTGACATGTTGCCACACATTCACATACACGTCCACACACATACACACACATGTGTGTGCCTAATACCTGTTTCTAGCTGTTTATTTTTTTGTTGTTAATTTTTAGCGCTTCCTTTAATGGTAGAGATGTCAGCCATAGAGCTGACCAGCTGAAAGACATGTTCTAAGGGGATGTGGGAAGGGGCATAATGGGGCTAAAGAGACGCTGCTGGGCTCCAAAGTGGAGCGTAATGAAATCGTTGCCTGCTTCCGCCGGACATATGCTGATTATTTGCCTGTGCAGCCTTTCATTAGCTGCCATATGTCGACTGGGCTGCACAGCTGCTGCCACTGCAACAACACTGCAAGGCTACAATAACTACAGCAACAAACAAAGTGTGAATCAGTTGTGGCGATGCCCGACAGTGGAATACCCTGCACACAAACTTGAAATATTTTGTTTTCAAAATCAAGAAGATTCAACTATAAAAGTGACTGAAGAGACTATGCCAGGGTTGTTTCGTTTCAATGGTAAAATGGAGTTGGTAGATTGTAAGATCACCATGTTATTATAAAATAAAAAAATGTGCTAAATTTTCCCTATATCTTTAGATGTTTTCATCCGAGACGAATAAGGGACATAATCCATTGTGAATAAATTAATCAGGGACGACGTTTAATATGTTGTTTTAACTTGTACTTTTACTTTGGTGATCTTATGTGTGCGTGTGATTAGGAGGAGATACCGGCAACGACTGTCTTTGTCTGTACGTGCCATTTACTTGCTTACTCTTTTTATATACTTTCTTACTTTCGATAGACTACGCGAACATTATCTATGCTCATTATCGGTTCCCACATACATATCTTCGGGTACAATTTTGTATCACTAACTTTTGTAGATTCTAAAATCTCTGGATACGGTCATGGCTCTATTGCTACCCAAGTTAATGCCTGTTACATACTTTGTAGAAATCTTAAATACCCTTGTACCTACAGGGTATAGGGTATAACAAGTACAACTACAACAAATGCATGCTGACTCCATCGTATTTTACAATTGTGCACATTGAGTTCAAGTGCATGATGATGTGGCCGTAACTGCAAGCACGTACACGTAATGCTGTCCCTATACGGGTGTGATTGGGTATGATGCAGTGACCACAAACGTCCGAACCAAGTGTGGTTGGCCAGATGAAAAACAAACGAAGCGCAAATAAAAAGTAGGAAAACTGAAAGTTTTGCGATGACATTTTAAGCTTGCTTCCAATACGTTATTGGTTGTGGTGCGGGGGTTACAGAGGGTCAAGGATCTCAGCCTGGCAATGAAATGCAGTTCCTCTAATTGGTTGCATTGCACGCTAGACAGAATATGGCAATCAACGAATATCCAGCGGCTTACATATCATCATTTGTCTCTTTACATTGCTGCCGCAGGTATGTCACAGACCGTTTATGCAGTGGAGCTTATCGAGATCTGTATGAGTACATCAATTCGTATTTAAATGTGAAATTAATAATAGTATAATAATATTATATATGATTGCTTTGTTGATTTGTTGCGGTGGGCTAGCTTCCTGACTTCTTATTTTTACTTAGTTGTGTTCCTGATATGCCCTTTATTGCATCATGTCGCTGAGCGAATCTGAGCACGGAGAGTGGCTCCATCTATTCATCTCGTTGCGGCATGAACAAAGTGAATGCGATAACAAGAAGTAACAATACCACTTGTGTGGTAAAAAGGAGATGAACAGGGAAAACTTGGACTGGGGTTGGTATTTTAAACAAATTTTGATAAAATTTGTTTTTTTTTTGAGACCACATAAGTTTTGACACCGATTTTAGTGACTACAGCATTTTTAGAAACTGATTTTCTGGAAGCTAGGTTTTAATTGACCTTAAAGGTAATATATTTTGCAAATTTTTCCAGTTAGTTGCCAACTTCAAAGCTGATTTAGATAACCCACGGATTGGTAATAAAAAACAAAAACCTGCGCGGAGAAGAAGAATGTAAGAATGTAATTTAAAATAGAGAGAGAAAATTGTTTGAGAAAAGATCTAGCATAGTGTAACAAAATTTCGGACTAGAGCCTTTTTATTTTTAGTGGTTTTCAACAGTTCTAAGAAAAAGCTTCAAATAGATAGCCCTTACAAAACTGCAAAGTCATACCAGTTGCGATTGTTTGAAACCCATATTATTTGAAAAACTTTTACAAGTTTGCTCTTTTCTGTAACATTAGAAAGGTTACTTATTTTATGTGTTTTTAGTTTACTGATTAAATTTCATTTGATTATCTACACTTCGAGTGGTATCGATAAACTTCCTTGCTAGGTTCCAGTCTAAAGAACTTTCAGGAAATGTTGTGCTGAAGTGTTTTACAACTCTAACCAAAACTTGACAATAAAAGTGAATTACTAATTTTATGATCTTAAGAAAGTCTATACGATCATTCAAGGAAAAACATTTTCCAGCTCTACAGAATCGTTGGTTCTGTCACTTTTTCAACATGAACTGAATATCGAGGTAAATAAGGAGCAACATAAATGATGGCGGACGATAAAGTCGGGCGCGGACGACTTTGGGAACCCTAAAAGATATTTAATAATATCTTCATAAACATACGAAACAAAACTAATTTTGCACCAAACACATTTTTTTGACCGATAATGGTACACAGCTGGAGATCTCTAATAAATTTTTTTTTTTTTTATTTATTTATTGCGAAAACTCAAAAATTCATATATTTTTATATTTTGCATTTATCTCATGTTGGGTTTTCGCCAATCCAGTGTGTAGCTAAAGCCATCATTGGTAATGCCATAAGGCCACATCAGGGCGTTATATTAATGATGAGTTAAATTTTTTAATGATCGTCTTTTAAGTCTCTTAATAGGGTTTTCATTTAGCAAGTTTTTTGCCAGCCTGTTTTTGTGTCTGGCTAGACGCTCATTATGTCGGCTAACGTGTTTATTTATTTGAAGGTCCACGGTATCCAGATTGAGGTGCAAGGTCGAATTCGTTACGTACCAATCGCAACCAGGAATACGGCGCAATGCCTTATTTTGGAACGTCTGTATACGCAAACGATTTGAGCGAGCCGCCATACCCCAGATCTGGATAGCGTAGGTGCCACTATTGTGTTATAAAGCGCCCTTTAAAACCGTAGAGGAAGAGGACTTTTTTTATTTAACAGCCAATACATTTTGGTCATTTTAAAGCGACAACTTCTGATCGTTTGGTTAATGTGTGATCGAAATGTTAGCCGCTTGTCAAGTATCACTCCAAGATATTTCGCTTCCTTTGTATGATGAGGGGCTAGCTATCTAGCCATACTGCGGGTGGAGTCTTCCTCTTTAAATTATATAAAACCGACTGACATTTGGCCGGATTTAAGGTAACATTCCATCTGCGAGCCCAGCTCTCAAGCAGGTGGATGTACTCTTGTATCCCGTCAGCTGCTTCATACTCACAGGGTGATGTGTAAAATACTGCCAGGTCATCAGCGTATGAACCGATTAGCGTTCACTGCAGCCTCCATTAAATCCGTTGGTGTAGGGATGTCGGCAGTGTACAGGTTTTAGAGAAGCGGCGCAAAAATGCTTCCTTGAGGTACTCCAGCTTTCATCAGCCTGGCAGTGGAAAGTGTGCTTTTGATTTTGACTTGTAATTTTCTGTCCTCGAGGTATGATCGCAATATGCCAAAGTACGGAGCAGAAAGCAAGGTCTTAATTTTAGCCAGAAGACCGATCAGCCAAACTCTGTCAAACGCCTGTTTGACGTCAAAATATACCCCAAAACAGTATTCTCTGTCGTCGAACGCTTTAAGGATATGATTAGCCACTCTATTTACCTGCTCGACGGTACCATGTCCTTCCCTAAATCCAAATTGATGGTCGTGTAGCAAATTGTTGTGCTCATTGATCTTCTTAGCCTGCAATGTCTCCCAAATTTTGGCAAGAGTAGGGAGGAGGAGGATTGGGCGGTATGATTCAGGGTCCGACTATTCTTTTCCAGGTTTTCTGATCATAGCAACGAGAGCGATTTTCCATTGGGCAGGGAAGTGCTGCGTTCTTATTATTGCATTGAAAATCAACGTAATGAAAAGAAGAGCTTTCCTTGGCAGGGTCGCAAAGTGACATGGCATATTCTGTCATGACCTGGGGCCTTTGACTTAATATAATTTTGAATGTCAAATTTTGCTACGGTATCTTGTTAAAAAAACGAATTATCCCTCAAAAGCTTTTGGTTTTTTCGAGGTCCTCTGTTACACCCCTACGGGAGCAATATAATGTAACAACAATATCAAAAAAATAAAATGCTCTCATATGGAATAATAAGGAATCTAACCTGAAAGTTTGGTTGGTATAGCGACCTCTCTAGTCATCCTGATCATGCTTTAGGTTTCTTTTGGGGGGTCTCCGACGACTCCTTCTATATAATACATTCATTTTCGGCTTGCACAAACTTAATATACCCTTTGTACCATACAGTACAGGATATAAAAATAAAACTTACAAAGGCTTGTAGGCCTTTAACAATGGCCATAAGTATGACCATTATAACTCTAATCCATGTTGAAAATACTCCTGTGCATATTGAACAGCTAAATGGAGCTTGCACAGTAATGTGGTAAGTATGAAATAAGGCATTAGATAAGTTTAAAGCTTTTCATTCATTCCAAAAACAAAATTCTTGCAGTCCTTGAGTGTTTTTTGCTTACAATCATGACAAATGTTGAACATATAATACTTAGTATACAACGCAAAAGTGTGAAGTCCACGCGAATCCGAATAAATTTGCATGATCTGATTTCTTCGGATGAGAAAGGTACTATGAAAACAGTTGATATTTTAAACCTATAGCCTCTGCTTTATCAATGGGAATTTGCTTGAGAGGTTGACAGAAATTTTTTCAAGAATCGGTTCCAGCGAACCATTACATTGAAATATTTGTAATTAACCAACATTAATAAAAACAATTTAAAACACAATAACAAATACCAACAAAAATAGAGTAAGATACAGTTTTATTAAAAGTATTTGGTTAAACTTTTTGGAACGAATTTCTTTAAGATTATTTCTACTAAGAGGTGTCAAAAGACACCTGTCAAATATTGATTTAACATTGTTATCTTAGTTTAAACATTTATAAACAAAATTTTTGTTTGTCTTTATATATATTGTACTTACTGTTTCTTTCTGAATGAACACTCTAGTTGCTTTCTCTTTTTGCCCATCGCCACATAAGGTGTTCAGCTGGTGTACACCAGAGATGCTTTTTTAATACACATGTTGTTGGGCGTCTTGGTTGTCAATAGGGCATGAAAAAAGTCGACTTGTCTACAGATTCCTTTCCAAAATCATTTAGGGTAGGCTTCTCAATTTTCATGTTATGTTAAACTCTTTGACGGCACAAGGTTGGTATCCCAAGGCCAGCAAAGAAGCCTAATGGCTATATTTTTTTTTTTTGACATAGCTTCAAAACCTTTCAGTTTTTTAGTTTAGTGCATTGGTACTTTCTTCACATCTTTTGGCAATATAAAAACATTTGGTCTTTGAACTTATTTAACATATCATATTTATATTTTTTCAAGTAATACATTCGTTGTTCTTATGTTTTATTTTAAACCACTTTATCTTTAAATTCCTTAAATCCTTTTCTCCATAGTTGCCATCGCTCTTAAACCACTACGAAAAAAAATATCCCAATTGTAAAACGGCTTGTATACGACAGAGAAGCAGCTTGAACTTTGAAAATAAAATTGAATATTAAAGTACGAAAAAATATAATTAGTGTATTCACGGTTGTTATTCAGTTGAGGCAAAAGGCAGTAAGAATACATCTTTTAACTCTCAACTCAACTCTTGCTAAACCCATACACTATTCTAGTTTATAGCTATTGATTTGGAAAGAAAGTGTTGTAAAATGCTCTGTTTTTTGGCATTTTTAATCCTCCAACTTTACGGGTTGTTTTAGCCATTTTGTAATATAAAAAGCGGGAAGAAAGAAAACATCTTAATTAAATCTCTCTGCATTTTGATTACTAAACTACCTTTAAGTGGTCGAGTCAACACCATTATAGCGTAGGAACACGCCAATTTAAAACTAAATTATAAAAAATGCAAATAAAATCTGGAAACAAAAAGCTAAAGCTCTACAACTTAACTCAAAGACTAACCAAAAGGGTTTTCACGCTTTAGCCATTAAACTCAACTTTTGAACTCCTCAAGTGAACAGCACCTGTCAATATCCTAATTTTTTTTTTCGTGCTAAAGGGATTACCCTGTTTGACTGTATCACAATTTTTTTTGTCATACTAGCTGTGCCGAGATATTTTACTTCTTTCTGTTTTTTTTTCTTTGTTTTCATTGCGGTGTACAACGCCCGCTTTCTTTTCTCTTCTTTTCAATTTAATTGGGAGCTAAATTGTCTATTTCTTTTCGTTTCGTCTCCTCGTTAATTTCCTCTGACGCTAAATTTTCCACTTTTCGTTTTAAATTTTTGATTTACTTGGTGGGCAATACAGATTTTACGCCCATCATTGGGGAGGCATCACCAAGCTGGAAATTTTCGTGCGAGAGGGAGCAAGAAAAACAATAAGTGATTGACGGTGGAAAAAACCTTTTAACATTAAAGAGGCTATGATTTTTAATTTTTTTTTATGTTTTACAAATGCTCATAAATTCGATTCAAACTTCCGCCTCTTCGAGCAATCAATATGTAAATACTGGTGTTTGAATAAAAAAATTACTTAACCGCTAATTTTTATTTTATTTAATCTTCTGCTTTTGTTAATTATTAAGTCTTTTCAACTAATTCATTCATTCACTATTTCGTGTAAAACTTTCGTGTAAAAACTAGATTTTTAAATCCTTTGAATTACTTATTTGTTCTTTCATTTGTGGATTAATCCGTCTAACATAATTCTCATCATGTGGTACGTCACTATGCCACAAGCTTTGCGACTTACGAGTACAGGAATCTAGCTGTGGCATGTGGCAACAACTCAGCTGCATTTGCTGAAACGTTTAAGTTGGGGCACGGGGGTCATCTTCAAAATACCACACTGGAACCACGAAACCACGGGCTCTCTCACACACACCTGCTGCTTATCGATTTGATGTAATTTATTTGTATGTAAATACGTTTATATGTATGTATTTATTGTATTTATAATAATGCAAAGCAAATGTATATAGAAACATAAAAAGTGCGGTTGGGGCGGTGTCCGACAGAGGGATACTCTGTCACAAGAGAAAAAGTAGATGTAAACATTTCTTTATTGATAAAGCTCTTATGTGAGTACATACCAAAGGACTCCAAAGGGCTCTTGTGCTCTCCGAGTTCTATGTGCTCATTCTGATGGACATAGTTCAATCGATTGCCAATGTGATGCTTGTCGTTTTGATCTAAAGTGCTTATGTTTAAAGCCGTACCTAGCAAAAATCTCTATTTTCCTTGCTCTTATCTATTGAGGTACAGGCTAGTATAAAAGAAACAAAAACCTAGCGCAAAGAAAACCCAAGTGGAAAGCAGCGCGGCTTGGTAAATTGCTATAAAATCAGCTTTATGCTGCTGAAAAATGAGAAATAAAAGGACCATGAACGGGGCTCTTAAAGAAAACCCGCAACAACAACAGCAACATCTGTTACGTGCAAAAAATCGAAAAATAAAGCAAAGTTCAAAAGGCAGACAGACAACAGGATCTGGCCAGTTTTGAGACAGGACAAGGAAATTAAAAACAAACAAACAAATCGATTATTAGCGTGAAACAAAAAGGGTTTGTGTGTTGAGTAAGAGGTTTGTGACCGATTCCCGGAGAACCCTGTGCTCGTGCTCCTGCTCGAGCTCGTGTCCAGTTCTTAACTCGCTCTCTCTGCTCTCTCTTGGCTACCGCATTTGGTGGCAGCAACGCGAGCTGTCAGCTTTGGTTGCTGCTAGTTGTTGTTGGCTTTTACTTAAAACTAAAATCTGTGCTTTGCTGCGATATTTTCACGCATGATTTATGACCCCGTTAACAAGTAAAAGTCTCAAAGTGCTGCAGCAGAAGGAAGTTGAAAAATGATTTTTTTTTTCTGTTTTTTGAGTTTTTTGTCGTTTGGTTCCAGCAAATGAAGTGCCAGGAAGCAAGCACCACGTAAAATCCCTTTACATTGTATCTGCGAATTTGCTTTTTATTTCGGTTCAGTTCTGTTGGTTCTGCCAAATTTAAAGACAAGGGCAAACAGTAGACACTTGAACTAGTAGCTCGAATCTTGTCAAGAAATGGCACCATAGTTTCTCCGCCAACATCTTTGTAACTCTGTCCTTTATGGAATTCAATTTAAAAATTCAATGCCAAAAAAATTTTGAAAGCAAAAAGCAGAGTAAGTACCAAAGAAATGTGCCCGAGGTTTGGTTTTTTAAGATCGATTCAAAGGTAAGACAAAAAATGCGCACAATACCACACATTACAGCTAAATTCAGAACTAGAAGTATTTTCGGAAAATTAGCCGCAGGTACAAAGATATAATAATAAGCAGCTCCCAAGCCAAAAATTTTATATATTCTTCATCAGCATCAACAGCGGTAAGAGGCAAAATTTTTACCAAAAGGTACTCATTGTTTGCGTAAGCAGATCAAATTTGTCAATTCATGTCGATATCTTTGCCCGTACCCATTGTAGAATTTCGCGTATAACACCCTTATCATAAAAGCCAACCGGAATTCGGCACAATTACATCTCTTGTTTCTATTTTTTGTAATTGGTAAAAAGTCACCAAAGTCAAAATGAAGACTCATGTACTTTTTGGGGATGCCATATTTCAAAGCCGGATTACAAAGGCTGATAACCCATAAATCTACCACTATTAAATTAAGTTGTCTAAGCTTTAAAGGCATATTTCAATTTATCGAATCTTAAAACGCAATTTGCTAAATTGTATGTAGGGACTTAATACAATTTTTCAAAGCAACTCGTAAAAACCTTCGAAGATACTCTAAAACTTAATCATCTGCATTTACTCACTTTAGAGCTTAGATGGGACCACTGGATAACCAAATTGGCGTTCTTAAAGATGGCGTACGTTAAAGTCGGGCGCGGACGACTTTGGGATACCCTGTACCACTAATTGCAATCAAATCCGATATATTGCTTAAAAACTCTAAAAGACAATCGATTGCCAAATTTGGTAACGATAACTTCATAAACAAACGAAACACCACAAATTTTATGCAAAAAACGTTTTTTTGACCGATCGTTCCTATGGGAGCTATATGATATATATAAACTCTAAAAAACTTCTGAGTGCCAAATTTGGTTATATCTTCATAAAAAAACGAATTATCCATCTTAAACTTTTGGTTTTTTTCGAGGTCCTCTGAAACACCCCTATGGGAGCTATATAATATAACCCCGATATCGAAAAAATAGCATAAACTTGTCTCCCCTGACATAATTACGAATCTAATCTGAAAATTTGGTCGCTCTAACTCTTACCATCTCTGAGGTTTAGGAGTTCATACAGACGGACATGGTTATATCGACTTCTCTAGTCACCCTGATCATACTTTAGGTAACTTTGGGGGGTCTCCGACGTCTCCTTCTGTATGTTACATACATTTTCGGCATGCACAAACTTTATATACCCGTTGTACCATACGGTACAGCGTATAAATACACGCTATGTTTGTATGTACACATGCACATACAGCACACTTTATTTCGTTACGTGACGATTTTTCTGCCGTTTCACCCTAGCACCCTAGCTTGTTTAATACTATACCATTGTCTTACCAAAAAAAGCTCAAAATACATAAAATAACGAAAAGTAAACGAAAAGCATAGGCTTTGAAAAGAAGAGAGATAAAAAGTTTAAGACAAACAGTAGAAATTAGTTTCAGATACACTTAATAAAGATAATCAAAAAAGAAAAACTCATGATAGGTTCACTATATGAAACTGACATTGCATTTAGCTTAGAGTACCCATTTTAATAGACCCTAGGAAGGCAAACAAAAATAGAAAGATTGTAAATAAAATCAAATTGATTGAAGTTATGCCCACAATGAACTTTTTAGGTGGCAATAAAAGTGCTCAAAACAACTTAAAGCTCTCTTACATTTATTTATAGGAAAGTTCCAGCAAGGCCTTTGCATTCCATGCTCAATACACAATACGATACGCTTCGTCCTTGGGCACTCCAAAGTTCATCCCATGCTTTTCATAAGCCAAGCTAAAATCTCCAGTGCATTGTTGTAAAATTGGAAATTATGTTAAGACTTCGGTCATACATTCGGATAAGATAAGACGCTTCTGTGCTAACTCAACTATGCCGGATGCAACACTTAGTACTTGCCAGCCCCTTCCCGTATCCTGTGGGTACAACTTTGGCTGTATCCGTGATGCAACTGTTGTTGTGGCTGTTACTTCAGGCTGACTATATACGAATTTAAGGCATGCCCCATCAATTATTTATATGGTCCACACATACACAAGTAGGGAGTCAGTCAGTTCGTGAGTGAGTCAGTGAGGGAGTCAGTGAGTGGAAGTCATTCAGTGGGTTAAACCTATTCAGTTGCTTTGAGTTAGGAGCGGTCGCTAGTGGAATCGTTATAACTTCCCCTTGTTTAGAGCATTGGCTTTGCCTTAAAGGTTATTTTCAATACACTGAAATTTAAGAGTTACATTGCTGTTTGTCTAGATAGCTCATTCGGCTTTAGCTAAACGAGTTTTTCTTCCGTATCAAAACAAATGTAGAAAATAGTATTCTTAACCTTATTCACAGTATCCAGCTTGTAATTGATGGATAGTCTTTTTGAATAAATTTTGTTTTATTGGCGAACTTAATCAAATCTCGAGTAAATTTAATAGAAATGTTTAAATCGTTCGAAAATAGTTTTCTAAAGCACTCCCGACATATACAAAATCCAATTATTCGTTTATCCATAAAAGGCTTGTAAACTATTAAAAGAATCTTTGGCATTATTAAAATATATAACATTACACACGGAAAAAATATAACCGAAATACATTTTTTTTTACCAATTCTTTGCTTTGCAATACATTTTTTCAGTACATTCCTAAAGTATGATCAGGGTGACTAGAGAAGTCCATATGCCGATGTCCGTCTGTTTGTCTGTCTGTCCGTATGAACGCCTAGATCTCAGAGATGGTAAGAGCTAAAGCAACTCAACTTTCAGATTAGATCCCTTATTATTCCATAGGAGACAAGTTTATTTTATTTTTTGATATCGGGGTTACATTATATAGCTTTCATGGGGGTGTTTCAGAGGACCTCAAAAAAACCAACGGTCTTAGATGAATAATTCGTTTGTTTATAAAGGTATCGTAACCAAATTTGGCATTCGGTAGTTTTTTAGGGATTCCCAACACTGTACCAAATATGGTAAAAATCGGTTGCTATTATATTATTATGACATTTTCACAATACTACAATTCTAGATGTAATTATAATTTCATGAACTTAGTCTTTTCATAAAAGATTTCCAATGTTTTCGGTTGCGCGCCATTGCTCTCAGCTAATTAAACCATTTGGTTGTCTCCTTTCCTTCTCCACGTTCTATTAGGACGCCACTTCTCATTCTAATCTGAGGATTCCACTCAAGTGCAGTATGTGTGATTTTGCCCACTGGTTTTCTTAAAGAATGGCCCAGCCAACCGTATTTTCGATTAATTATTTTCTTCTCTATCTGTTGCTGCTCCGTTATTGCCCAGAGTTCTTCATTGCTGATAATTCGAGGTCACTATATCCTTCAATATTTGTCGTAGACGTCTGTTTACAAAGGTTTAAAGCTCATCCAAACCATGTTTACAAATTCAACATTAGTGTTATCTGCATAAAACGGCGTTATTTTTTCCATTAATCTTTATTGCCTTAGTTTTAGCAATATTAATTTTTAAACCCACTTTGTAACACTCACTTGCAACAGACGCGATTTCCATTTGCATATCAGCAATTTTGTTTGTGATGAGCACAACAACATCTGCATACTCGAGGTCACTTAGTTTTCTTCTTAGGACCCAATCTATTCCTGTATCTTGCGAGTCTAGCGTTTCAAGTATAACATCCAGCGATGTGATGAAATGAAGTGAGGACAGCGCGCAGCCCTGTCTTACACCGTTCGTAGAAAAGGATGTGACACTCAAGGTACCATTATGCAGGACGCGACAGGTAGCGTTTTCGTAACTATTTTTGATAATGTTGACGATCTTTTCAGGTATGCCTTTGACTACTAACATTTTCCATATAAACTCCCGGTTCGTTCTCTTTCAACAAATGTGAGGTATTAGTTGGCATTTAGTTCGGCCGACGGCTCAATAAGGAGTCTTATTGTACTTATTCAGTAAGCACAAACGACAGGGTCGGAATCCTGCTTGGTTTTGTCGGATAAGCGGCTCTGCGAGTCAATATAATTTTTGTAAATATGTATTTTATTTATTGTTGGTAGTAACGAGGTTCGCCTCCAATATGTGAATTTTTTCTTGTCACCCTTTTTGGGTATTTTCACTATAATTGCTTTCTTCCAAGCTTAAGGGATGCGTTCAGTATTGCATACTATGCCAAAGAGATTATGTAATTTTTTTGTCAATATCTCTGGAATTGCCTTAAAACATTCCACAGGGATTTGCGCACGGAGTTATCGAAAAATCAGTTAGTTTCCAAATAAATAGAAGATAGTAGATTCGGTTGATATTATGTAGTACATAGTAAATAAAACTAAGCAAGTGTACAAAAAATTCGACAGTCGCAACCAGCCATGTATTTGTAAATAAGTACATACATACATATGTTTTTTATAAATGTACACATGGTAAATGTGTTTTCTTTATAATAAGTGCCACTGTTTGATTGAGGGATTTCAGCGTTTTCTACTTAGCAAGTCCCAATGTGCCCCAATTGTGACAGTCGTCATACTGACAGTTTACTCTAGAAATCTTCACACCCTTTTAGTTAACTAAGCATCTAAGTTGATAGAATCTAAGTCTGTGTAGGATTAAATCATATTTAGCCGAATGAAAAGCCTCGGGACGCTGTGCAGCGCCAATGTGCCATAAAAACTGGAGCAATGAGCTTTGAATGAATGGTTAGCGCTTTGGTTTGGTTTGGTTATGGTCTGGGTTTTGCTACTGAAGTTAATGTTAACGTTGACGTTAACGCACATTCAATGTTTGATATTTAAATATTCGCAAAACGTTTGTTTAGCTAATTTAAAACTAACATTATAAATATTGATGGCGGCAAGGGGCGTGCCGGCTGACTGGGTTTCAAATTGTAAATTGCAGTGGAAATGACAGCGAAAGTATGACGTGTCCCCAGTGGCGACATATACCGCTACTGGCTAAGTCCTGTGGCGTCATTGGGAGTATCTCACAGAGGTAATAACGTTGAATTGGTCTAGTATGCTCCGCTGTGTTGCACTGACATAGGACTCGGGCAGGGATTAAACGTCTTGCTGGCAAACATTTGCAATACGCTTAGTTAACAGCTTGCCACAGGTAATGGCCGGGACCGGGAACGGGACGAGAAACAGGAACAGGACCAGAACCACATCGACGTCAACATCAACCTGTATATGTGTGTGTGTGTGTGTTGTGCGTGGCCCAGCTGACTGGCGCTGACTGTGTGGCACGAATTAGGCGCAAACAAACAGCAGCAGAAGCAGAGTCTGTGGCAGAACGAAACTCATCAACAACACGCGTGCAACAAACGTCCCACGGCAATTGGTGATAACCAACGCGTCTCTCTCTCCTCCTCACTCTGTTTCCTTCTGTGCTGCTCCTATCATTTTCGACAACTGTTACAAAGATGACGTGGAGGAAGGGAGTCAGTCCTGGGAGTCCTATAGATAGGTGGAGGAGACCGGCAACAGCAAAGCGAAAAACCGATGAAGCAGTAAAGCACAAAACCATGAAGCGCAAAATATCTATCTATCTGTGCGTAGGCTCTTTGGTTCAAAGTACCCGACCCAAGTTGGCCAAGTTGCCTGGTTGTCGACTGCACGGCTGGTTGGTCGGATAGACGGAAAGGACAGGCGGCGGATAGCTGACTGTCTGGCTGGCACGCACGGCCTACGCGTATAGATGATTGATGACGGCGCACGTTGCATGATCCCGACACCGGTTCCGGCTGCTGCTCTCCTCTGCTGTGTATGTGTGCCGCATGCTAACAAAAACACACTTGCACATGCATACACCCAAACACCCACATACATATAAACACACCTGCAAAGTAGATTTATTTTTATTTGTATGGATTTCCGTTCGCCGTTTGTCGTTTTTGTTTGTATTTCATTTTTGAAGATTTTTATTTTTACGTTTTCCTAATGTCGATTTTATATTAGTAAGAACATATGTAAAATTCATATAGTAACTTTTATTTTTATTGATTGCATATAAATAAAAATAAAAATAAAAACAAAAACAAATATGAAGTCATAAATCTTTATAATTTCAATTTTATCAAATTGTTAATGTTACGTAATTTAGTGGTTTATAATGCAATTATGTTTTTTATTGAATTTTTTATTTATAGCTTTATTTTTCTTATAAACTATGATTAATTCAGAGACCTAAAGTTATTGATTTTTTTTATGTGTATAATCAACCGATTTTGATAAAATCAATCATCTAGAGTAGAACCCAGGCGCTCGTATGGCACTCCTAAGTTTTAGTGTAAGCAGCGAAATTCTTCTTCGGGGTATTGGAGTTAGTTTGTCTTGATTTGTTATTAAATAGGAATATTTACAGGAGTCTTCGATCAATCTGGCTTATGTATTCGAAGCATACATCAATAAACCAATAAGCCGCTTAACATCGCTCAACTATAATTATATTGCAAATTTACGCGTTCTTTATATATTAATTGCCAAAACTAGGGCGTTTCTTTTTTTTTAATAGACTAAATTATAATGCCATAAGCTGTTCAGGGTTTTACTATGCTCATCTATTATGACGATGACATAAATCTTTTGGCATAGTTAAGGTATATACATTGTAGGTATGTAGATCTATTATACTATCTGGGGGCACGGTAGTGCCCCCGCCAAGACGAGCCAAGCGAAGCGCAAGGGCACTACCTACCTTTTCTCGAAGCGCTTCGTCGTTTTTTTGAACCCTTATAACTTGGGTTTGGATTATGCTAGATCAACAAATGGGGATACACAAACTCTACACCTTAGTCAAAATATGTGGCTTGGCCATTTCGCTACATTCACATAGGCATAAAGGCATAAAGTGAAAAATATTTTGAGTAAGGTGTAGAGTTTGTGAAGTTAGGCCTTGTAGAGTTAGGGCGTGTTAAGTTAGAAGCTTGGCTCTACATGAGATCTGATAACTTTTTGACAGTGCGAGTCATATGGTCTCGTCTTGGCAACATTTTACATGAACATTTTTTGGTGGGATAAAGGTGTCACTGTTACGAACATTTGAAAGAGCTCACTGAGCAAACGTATTTTGGGTCATAACCAGTTGTCAAGGCCTCATGTTTTTAAAAACTCGGCCACTAAAGTTGACCACTAAACATAATCAACTGCTTTCCAACACTGCAATTATAAAAATACAAAATGACTCCCAAAAGAGCAGTTACCTCTGTGGTTGTTGCGGTTTTAGCCATGCGCTTTAAATTACCACACAAAAGTTACAAAAAAAAAAAAAAAACAAGCCTAAACAATATAAAAACATATGTACAGATTAATCTGATTTTCGATAGCAAACTTAACATATTATACTTTGATATATTTAAGTCTTTTAAATAAGTGTAAATAAGGGCTATATGTACAATGTTTATATATAAACTAGATGTACTATATACAGAATATAGTTGTTGGATCGTCCACTGAGCATGTGTCATTGATACGATACGATTAGAAATGCTCCAATGCTATTTACACCACAAATCACAGTCCAATTAAATGCCAACTATAGTCCAATTAAAGCTGCAGTTTGTTCTTCACTTAACCCCTGCACCCCCACCCATGACCATCGCTTCCACACTGTGTCGTTCAGCACACAAAATGTGCCAAGCGAAATTGTATTGCAAAAACTTTGCTGGAGCGAAAGTTTTTTTTTGTCGTGGAAACCGGGGAAACCGGGAGAGGTATAACTAAACTTTCGTTAAACTGGCGCAACTGAAACGCAAATTTTTAAAGTAAACTATTTGAACATTTTGTTGCAATTTTTGGACAGTTTGGGCAGCGTCAACGTCGCCATAAGCAATACCAATTGGTTGGACGCGGAGCACACCTCCTCCATACCAGCCGCTTTCTCTATGACCACCGTAGGTGGTTCCCTCCAGCAGCATTTACTTCAACGCTCAAAAGCGTAAATGTATGGAGTTTATATAAAGTTTGTTGTAACAAAAGTAAAACTTTTTGATGTTTTATTAATTAACTTTTTGCATTTTCCAGCGCGGATGGTGGCCAAGAAGGCGTCCAAAGTAGCACTAAAAAAGGGGGATGGGGGAGTGACAGCGGACTGCATCAAAATAGTAGCCAGTATGTGGTTAAAACTTTGATGCCTGTTTTAGTAAAACCGAGTTACAAACACACACTCTGCCTCTCTTTAAGCATCAGGGCTATTCTTTTACAAAACGAACATACAATTGTATATTTTGATTTTAAATTAAAATTCTGCACATACATATATCTAAGCTTCGGAATTTTTAATTTTTAAATGAATTAAAAACACATTACCTCTGGTTCAAATAGATAAATTTAAAATGAAAATTTGAAATGACAAATGTATAAGAGCACAAAATCTTTCGATTAATGGCATAATAACAGTAACATACTTAAGAGGCGGGAATGCTAATCCCTTCATCAAAAAAAATCGGTTAAAGTCAACGTGAATAAAATTCGGAATACAAAAAGAATTTTATCTTCCCTGTACTAAAGGAAGAAGTGTATAATAAGGATGCAACTCCGAGCCTAAATGGCATATGTGTATACAAATATACTTTGTTCATTGGTATTTTAGTACAATAAGTACTTTTTAATTATCTATAAACAGGTGATTATGAACAACCGCCAAAATTATTAATATACATTTTTAAATAATTGAACAGACAAATTATTCTGACAAATGTCAAATAAAAATTGTTCCTAACACAAACAAAGTAAGCCATATGCTTTGTTGTTATGGCTGTTACTTAGGCACTTTTGCCTTTATGTACTTATGCCCGACAAAAGAAACACGTTCTATATTTTTGTACCTATAAACTTGAGTTTTTTGGAATGTCGTTGTACCGATTGACCCTCAAGGCCGATTGCTTAATAAAATTTTCGATTGTGTTTATTAAAAAAGTATTTTTCAAACTTGTGAATAAAAAATTACAAGACGTTAAAAAAATTTTTTTTATAAAAGAACTACCCATATTGAAATATTTATAGCTGTATACGTGTGTGTGTGTGTGTGTTTGAGAGTTGGGCTGCAACTTTTTACTTCTTCTTAGCAGTTTGGCCAAATGTTTGCCAAGTACTTTCGCCGTTTTTTTGCTTAATTGCTCGTAAAATTTGCAAAGCAAATAAAAAAATTAGCAAAAAAAAAAACCAACAAACTATAAAGAAAAATTTTTATATACTATGCATATGCATAAAAAATGTTATTTAAAAAGTACGTTTGGTTAAAAGTTTTTGTCAAAGACTTTTGACAGACCCAGAGAGACAGAAAGTTGTCAAAAAAAAAAAATTAACAAGATGCCCCATAAATAAAATTAAAGCTATTGACTGCACGTCGGCATAAAGACGTTTCTTTGTCGAGTGAAGAAGAATTGAAGAATCTGGTAGCCAGGATACGATGGGTGGCTGGTGGGCAATGCCACCACCATCAACTACTATATTTAAGTTGCTCCCCTCATTGTCAGAAGTTGGCTACGACCTTGCAGTAGAGCAAGTGTTTGCGACTCCATTGTAAATCTTGGTAAATAGTATATAAATAATGCAAGCAATTTGCAGCAAAAGCCGTAGAAGCATTCAAAAAAGCCCTCAAAGGTCGAGCAGACAACAAACGCAGATACATACATGTATAGATTATATTTTAATACATATATTATATTTATATGCATATGAATACACATAAATACCATTTGTATACATATACAAACCATTTGGCCAAAGCCTTATATTGAACCCGGAAAAGAGAAAATACATAGACAACGAGTGCTTCGCACTTTGAATACCCTCGTCGCCAATAAAATTGGTAAACGATACATAATGTACTAAATTCTTGCCGCGTGTACACGTAGCCATAATTGTAACCAGTAAAAGCCAAAAGCTTTGGAGTGCTCTGATTTATAATGAATAAAAAAATTTTAAATCTTTAAATTTTTCGGAAGATGTAAATTAAGTACATCCCCCAAGCAACAGAAAAATTGCTAACCTAAAATTCAAATTCATTTTTGTTTTTGATTATAATTAAAATAAATAAATATAAATATTTATATGGTTTTGGGCGATAAATTAACAAACATAGCTAGATTACGCAACTTTTGGTGTGAATATTTTAGGTATCATATACGGGGTGACACAGAAATCTATTTCACAAAAATTTCGCTAGAAGGCCCATTCTTGGTAACACACACACAGACCTTTGGGATGGTTTTAACTTCTCTATTTAAATTCGATGAATTAAATTAAAGATTATTTTAATTTTTTTTTAAATCTTTAGTTAAACGTTACATTCACTGTCAACAAAATATTAATTAAAAAAAATTATAATTTAAAGTGACTTGGTTATCAAAAGAAAGTTTGACGAATTAAGTGCAGGTAAATCCTGCTGCTCATCTTTTTCTCCTGAGGTGGCAATGTGCGGTGTGTTAGTAATAGATGTGAATGTCAATAGTTCAGCTGTTATTTTTAAAATAAAAAAAATCTATTTTTTTTCTTGGCGCTGTTTCTTCTGGACGGCAGTGAGCCCGCAGTGAGTTGCTGAAAAATATGCTATAAATTATTTTCGTACTTAATAAATGAATTCACTTTCTTAGCAATTTCCTAACTAAATTTCTAAAGGGTCATCAAACCTGAGTTTTTTTTTTAATGCAAAAAACACAAACGTTTCAAATGAATCGGAAAATCTTTATTATCAATAGAAAGAACCATTCTTGCCATTCACTTTTTAAAGATAATCTCTTTCAAATGTTGGCCGCAAACGTGCTGTAGCTTGTCCATCCAATTTTCGATGACACGTTCGAGCATAATCGGATAACACGGATAATGTTGGCCTCTAATGCTTCAATCGTAGCTGGCTTATCCACAAACACTTAAGACTTCACGTAGCACCAAAGGAAAAAGTCTAACGGTGTGATATCACACGATCTTGGTGGCCAATTCACCGGTTCGAAGAGTGAAATTAATTGTTCACCGAATTGGTTCCATAAAATGGCCTAAGCACGCGAAAAACATTCGAATTTTCGTAATATAATTGTACGATTTTTAAACGCTGTTCGGGTGTAAGTCTTTCCATGATGAAATGGCAATGAAAACTGAATAAAAGATATATGGCAACTTGTCAGTACCCACGCGTGATTTATCAAAAAACCCCTTTTGAGAAAAAGCCTCAAGATTGATGACCCTTTATGAGATATGGGTAGTAAAAATATTGTTCTTCATAATTTCAGTCAAACAGCTTTTTTAATCATGCTAAATCGAAGGAAATTGGGGGAAATCAAAACCGTGTACACAATAATAAAATCTCACAAAAGTTATTTGTAAATTAAAATTTTCTGTCACAATGCCAAGTTGTAAAAAACCCTATATCTAGTATGACTATAATGATGAGAAGCTTATGATGTTACAAGGTTTGTGACAAACTTTAAATACTTTTACACTTTATGAAGGGTATAAAAACAATACAAGGCACAGCCGTGGCAACAACAATAACAACAGCAGCGGCAACTCAAAAAAAAGAAACTTCTATTTTGCGCGGCAATAAAAACATTCACTTTTTTTTTGTTGTTTTCATTCGGTATTTTGTATACTGGATTAACAGCGAGAGAGCACAAAGCACTGCGAAGCTGTGCGCCAAGGATCGGAGGTGGAGTGAGAAGAACAAAACGGTGGGGTTGTAAGTGGAATGGAGGTTGTTAAGGGCGAGGGGAAGTTTTCGCGGAGCAGAACGAGACAACAAAAGCGCACCAGGCACGAGTACAAAAGTACAATAAAATTGCATACGAAAGCAGTTTACTGCAGACGAAAAAATTAAATTAATGAAGAAAAATGGTAATAAAGCGTTAGTCACGTGTGTCTGCCTTACACTCCATTTGTGTTTGTGTTGGTATTTGTTTTTGTGTTTGCATCTGTATCTGTGTCTTGGCCTGTGCCTGTGTGTTTGCGAGACTGGCAATGGCAAAGACAAAGGCCAAGCAAGCACAAAAAGCGCCATAAGAATTCAACGAAGCGAGGAGAGGTGCAAAGTAAAACAATAGGACACCGCAATTTGTTTGCTCATCAGCTGTGGAACAGCTGTTACTGTGTCAGCGCGGAATGGAGCAACAAAATGTTGCAAGTGGCAAAAGTCAGCGGCATAAAGCGGTATGATGAAATGTCAAACTAGAAAGATGCCACACTTGGTTATTAAAGCTAAACTTCTTTTAAATAAATTATAATGGGGTTCGCGGGGCCTCTAGAAATAATATTCTCTAATGTAAGCATTGATCTAGAGTGTGTGAGACCTTGTGGGGAAATATTATCATGAAAAATCATTAGGTTATTTCCAAATGTAATTTGTAAAATATTCCACTCATTTGTTTCGCCCATACTTAATAATTGGAGGATGGAGCCGTTCGCAAAAGTGCATGCTAAGGCGGAAAATTTCTGATCGCCACTCACTTGGGAGAGGCCAGAAATGATTCTTTTGTTGAACGGTTCAAGCAGCTCACAAACTTCTGACTCTGGTGTCAAGTATCCTCTGGGTAGCCCCTGAACAACCATTTTGGGGAGCTAGCTAATTGTGAGAAGGCGAATCATGGCTTCCTTGCCGAAAAACAGGTTCTGCACCGGGCTAATAACCCACTCAGGTAAAAAACAACATATTACAGAAACATCGACAAACGCCTCGGATAGAAACTCCCCTCTTCGTTGACGACTTATGGCTTTAAACAACGGTTTATGATTGGAACATGGAATGTAAGGACGCTCTCTGAAGAATCGAGACTTAATCAGGTTTAAAATGAGATGTGTGCTTATAAATTGGACCTTCTTGGGCTTAGCGAGATACGCTGGCTAAACAGCGGATCAAAACTCTTACCTCGGGGTTACAAATTCCTTTTTTCCGGACACTCCACTATGAGAAGAAACGGTGTTGGCTTAATCTTATCACCCAAAGCGAGCCAGGCCATATTGGCTCACAATGCAGTTTCTCACCGGATTATCACGATTAGAGTCAAATCAAAATTTCGGAATATCTCAGTAGTTCAATGCTACGCGCCTACCGAACCAGATGATGACGATGCAAAAGAAGCCTTTTACCAACAATTGGATGCAGTAACTAGCTTGTTACCGACCGGTGATATCAAACTCGGAGACTTTAATGCCAAAGTTGGGAACAACAACAGTGGAGTAGCGGCAATTATGGGCTCCCAGGGTCTTGGTTGCACTACTAATAATAATGGCGACAGGTTAGTTGATTACTGTGCAAGAAATCATCTCATCATTGGAGGAACAATGTTCCCACACAAAAACATACACAAATACACATGGGAATCGCCTGATGGCTGCACTAGGAACCAAATTGACCACATTCTCATAAGCAAGCTGTTTCGTGGGTAACTTATGGATGTCAGAAACAGACGCGGTGCTGACATGGAGAGTGACCATATGTTACTTGTGGCAACATTACGACAACGCCCGGCAGCAACTGGCAACAAATGTCCAAGGTACACAAAATTTAATCTTTCCAAATTGCGTGATCCAGCGGTTGTCGCTGAATACAATGCTGTTCTGGCCAACAAATTGGGTGACAACGGAACAAATACATGGGAAGACATCACAGTAGCTTGCAAGGAGAGTGCAGAAACCGTATTGGGTAGCGTTCGCAGTGTAAACAAGTCCTGGTTAAAGGAAGCGACTTGGCTAGAAATTCGCACTAGGCGGCAACTCCGGCATGCAAAAGCGCCGGCGGACAAAGAACGTGCTAGTCAGAATTATCGCCAGTGTGCATCTCAGGTAAAACGAATGGTGCGGGCTGACCGCGAAATTTGTTATAACAACATAGCCGCAGAGGCTGAACGAGGAACAAACACTGGAAATCTGCGCGGAGTCTATGCAGCTGTCAAAGAGATGTGTGGTAATAACATTAGGAGCACATCCAAGATTAAGTCGGCAGATGGGTCCGATATTACGAGCACAGAGGACCAATTAGATCGATGGCGTCAGTTTTTTAGTGCGCAAGCGTCTAACTTCCTAGGTGATGACACAAATGAGCCCATGGCTTTAACTGGTGTCCGTCGAAATCCTAGGAGAGATATACCCACCGACCCTCCAACGTATGATGAAATCCTGCTGACTCTGACAATGCTGAAAAATGGAAAGGCTGCCGGCCCGGACAACATGCCCACGGAATTACTGAGATACGGAGCAATTTCTGTTGCAAGAGCAATTACCCCCTTAATAAAAACTGCGTGGATTAACAATTGTCTCCCGTCTGACTGGAAGAAGGGTGTAGTTGTAACGCTTCCCAAACGCGGGGATCTAAGTCATTGCAAAAATTGGAGAGGCATAACCTTGTTGAACGTAATAGTTAAGGTAATGGCCACTTTACTGTTAAACCGAATCTCACCCATACTGGAGTCTATTTTGCGGAAAGAGCAAGCAGGCTTTAGGCCAAGTCGCTCCTGTGTCGACCACATAAACACATTGCGCGTTATTATTGAACAAAGTGCAGAGTATAACACCAGTCTTTATTTGCTATTCGTCGATTTCGAACGGGCCTTCGACACAGTTAATAGAGACAGGCTGTGGAATGCGCTTCTATGAAAAGGTATCCCTAAGAAAATAGTCGGTCTCATACGCGAACTTTATACAAACTCTGAGTGCACAGTCCGTTTTTGTGAAAATGAAAGCCAACCATTTATAACAACAGCGGGGGTGAGGCAAGGCGGCGTATTATCACCAACATTGTTCCTTATTATCCTGGACACCGTCTTGGCGGCGACTAGCCTCGAAGCGCCGATAGGCAGAGGTGGGCACGAAAAATAACGGAAAGAGCACTTTTTGCTTGTGCGCCTATCTTTCGCCACAGAAAAGACATAACGGAAAGAGCACTCAGTACAAAAAACGCCTTGGACATTTTTGCACCGAGTGCTCTTTCCGTTAGGTCTTGTAAGTGGCGCCTGCCAGACGCACACGCAAAAAACCGAGAATGTTACAAAAACAAAATACACACAGTGTGCGCTTTTATGGCCCTACTCGAGCATCCTTTTTTCGACCTTTTTAGACCGTAACGGTAGTTTTTATTGGTGCTCGCGACGAAAAATTCGCACAAGTACACTGAGCACAGAAATATAGTTAATTTGGCAACTGTAAGACCCAGTAATTTTTTTGGTAAATTAAAATTGTCATATAAACTCATATGACTTTTCTGTTTCTTTGAATGTGTTGCAAAATTTTGTCAGTGTACACGCACAAGCAGATCGTCGGCGACGCGCCGAGTTTACAAAAACAAAATACACACAATGTGTGCCTTCGCTCGACTCGCAGCAACTTACAAAAACAAAATACACACAATGTGTGCCTTCGCTCGACTCGCAGAATATTACAAAAACAAAATACACACAGTGTGCGATTTTTATGGCCCTACTCGAGCATCCTTTTTTCGACCTTTTTTCTTGATGTTGTTGTAGTGCTCTTTCCGTTATTTTTCGTGCCCACCTCTGCCGATAGGGATCCGCTGGGGCTTACACGAATATCTTGGTGACATCGACTATGCAGACGATATATGCTTCATGGCGCACATCTTTGATCATATTAAAGCCAAGCTGGAGAGATAAGTACTAAACGCAAATAGCGTTGGCTTGCGCTTAAATGTAAAGAAAACCAAGCTTATGCGCATTGGTACAGTTAGCACCACTCCACTGGTTGTCGAAAGCGAGGTCATCGAAAACGTGGAAAGTTTTGAATATCTTGGCAGCAAAATGACCAAAAACGGCGGCTCTAATGCAGATATTGGTGACCGTATTAATAAAGCACGAGTTGCATTCCTCGCATTGCACAAGATATGGCGATCGCGCTCCACTTCACATCGGACCAAATTGCGAATCTTTAATAGCAGCGTTAAATCCGTACTTTTGTACGGTTGTACGACCTGGAGCCTCACGCAGCTTACCATTGGAAAGTTGCAGACTTTCATAAACCGCTGTTTAAGAAAAATCTGGCGTATATTTTGGCCAAATCAAATAGCAAATGAAGACCTCCTTTCGCGATCGAACGCCGTCCCAGTTCAGCTAGAGATACGGAGACGCAAATGGACGTGGATTGGTCATGTTTTACGTCGGCCTGCCGGTGACATTGCACGATCAGTCCTAGATTGGAACCCGCAAGGGCAGCGTAGTCGTGGTCGCCCAAGAAATACCTGGATTCGGTGCACAAAACAGGAAATAAATCTGGCCCACATTTCGTGGATTCAAGCAAAAACCCTAGCCAGAAACAGAGGAAGATGGAAAGAGATTGTCGATGCCCTATGTTCACTATGAATGGTTTTGCTTAAGTTATTGTTATTATTTATTTATTACCAGTAACTTCTAGCAAAATAAAGGTCATATATGTATACTTAATAATAAAAATAAATTTGGTCCCTAGAATCAATTATAAGTTACAATATAAAATACAAAAAAAATAAAAAATAACTATAAAAATTAACAAGAATCTATGGAGTATTCGTCGATGATCCCAACTAGTAAATGAGCTTCCCGAGCAATTTTGTCATGCCTCAAAAGTGGATACATCTCTAGTCACCCTGATCATACTTCTGGTAACTTTGGAGGGTCTCTTAGGTCTCCTTCTGTATGTTAAATAAATAATAAACCCTTTGTACCTTAAGGTACATGATGCAATTATTATAATCGTAGTGCAGACTTTCGACTTATCCGCTATCATATGTTTTATTCCCTCATATCTAAGCAAATCGTGTTTCATGGGCGCTGACACGCAGAGATGCCTTCCGAGCTCATGTAGAGAATTGTTGTAGAGTGCTGAACGACCAATTCTGCACTGGCAAAGATATGGGGATAAGGGTTGCCGACAAGAGAAGCAAAGTATTCTTATAAAAATGAGTGACCCTTGCGGTATTTTACAAAACCTACTCATACCCTATCTTTATATTGAAAATATTTTAAAAGGCGGTAAAGACGATGAAGACAAGATATGATGAAACAGAAAAAACTTTACCGCGTTAGAAGTTCCCTAGACCATATTAATATTGTTATCCAGAAAAATGTAAGTAGCAAGAATGCAAACACGCATACACATATAATGTATTCCCTTTCCAGTCTGTGGAGTTGATTCACCTCCACATTACATGCCTCCCCAATCAACTTGTGCTTTTTGAATCGCAATGTGGCGCCTCATATGTGTCTGACGTATTGACGGTAAACAACGAACGATATGAGTTTAGTTGCATAAGCAGGATCCTGAAGTTTCGTTTTGGGACAATAAATGCTTGGGTTTGGTATGAAGAATTCTTGCCTTTTGTATGCGATCAATGTTCAGAAACACACTATAGGCCATTCGATGATGATTATATTGATGGTAAGATGTGTTCTAAAATGACAAAACGTGCTCCTATTTATTTATTTATAATTTATTTCATAAATTGCTATTGAAATTAATACCAATAAGCATTGACTCAGGTATCCCTAGATTAATGTTCAACCGTTCTACAGTCCGTCCGTTTGAACAAGCACTTATATCTCGGAGACAACAAAAGTTATGGAAACCACCTTTTACCAACACATGCGAATAATCCAGCGACATTTTCTGTCGTTTTAGTCTTAGACGGAGAGCTGCAACAAGTATGAGCGAGTACGCACAACTTAATATACACAAAACGAAGTATTTCGAGTTCGATCGCGTATGAGACGCAACCTTGTTCACTCAATCCCAAGCAGTGATAAGAATTCAAAAATAGTAATTGTCTCAAGCCACTAGCAACAAATTTCGAAACCGTGTCAATATATTTTGAGCTTAATTTGCTTGTGCGATATTGAATTTTATTTAACATAAAAATATAACATAGTTCAGCTATTTCGCACTCAAAATTTACATCTTTTTAAGAATAAGCTCAAATGAAATCTACCGTACTACCAATCCAATCAAGTGGTTCGCTCATAAAGGTGACGCGACACTCATACAGTTGGTTTGATCATACATGCTGCCTGCAATGATTCGAACACCTGCACTCGTACGATTATAACTCGGGACTCGGGTATTTTAACAGACTTCTGCGTCTAAATTCAACAGCTTCATACCAAATTCGCGTAAATGGCTTAGTGCGCATGAAAGAGGTCAATAAATAAAATTTTGCAGCTCTCTGGTTTGTTACATCATTTCCATCTTTCTTCTCTTTAATAATTTAAATTTTTTTGTTATTTAATGTATGGCTAGTAAATATAACGCAATTATAGTTCATAGATCTTTGGCATCAAGTAGTGGCCTTTAGTTGTGACAAAATTAATTGTTGTTAATAATAGTTGAATGCCAATTCCGTCGCTTACTTATTTATTATTTCATTTATTTTAGTTTCAGATACCAACAACTCATAGAAAAAAACCATTTAAAAAAAAAAACTCTAAACAATTAAATTCAAACTTCACGTAACTGCAGAAAGTTGAGAGGGAAGTTCACAGATACCACAACAATGCCAACAACAATCAACAACAACAAAATTAACCTTTAAACGATAATGAAAGGGTTGCACTCAAGTCAAGCAACCGCAAAGAAGCCAACCCATTTGCATATTTATTTTAATAATACACTTACATAAATCCTTAACTCTAAACATGCGTACATACAAAACATAGAGAGTTCAGTTGTACCTAAATATAGTGTTATATAATTGCTCATAGCTTTATCATTAAAACAACTTATTATGTCAAATTGTTAATAAAAACTTTCACAATAATACACAATTATCCTGTTTTAATTTCGTTCAGTTTGCCTTGACAGAAAAAAAGATAGCCCCGAAAAAGGTGATTATTCATTGAGGACCAGAATCCGACTTGATTTTAAAGCTACAAGGTGGCGCAAAAGAAATCACCCTATTGGAAGATGCTCTCATTTTTGTAAATGGCCGCCAATATCAAATCTGTTTTGACATTTGTGGACTAGACAGATACAGAATACAAGTGAATAAGCCATGGAGCGATACACTCCCCAAGAACGCGGAATAATTGTGTCTATTTTTTTTGCGTAACAATTCGTCTGTGGTGTTGGCGTAGCGCCAATTCCGTCGCCGATTTCCCGGCCGTCCGACACCAACTGCGCAAACACTGCGCCGTTTAGCCACTAATCTTGAAGAGTATGGGACCACACGAGACGTTGCCAAGAGTGGCCGGCCCCGGAGCGCCCGTTCTGCCGAAAATATCGCCGCTGTAGCCGAGGACGTCGAAGTGAGCCCCGAAACATCGACCAGACGACGTGCCACGCAATTGGGCCTCAGCCGGCGGTCCCTGCAACGAATTTTGGTCATTTTTGGTCAATTTTGGAATTTCATTTAGAAAAAAAATAAGAGCCAAACAACATCGGATGACTTCTTTTGCGCCACCTTGTACTTCAAAGGTTTTTTTTTAGTGCTGAAAAAGGCTGAACAGCCATTAAAAAGTTCACCCATCGGGCTAGAGACGCGGATTGGTTCATATCTATATCCTCGCTCTATTTTCTTTTCTTTACAAAAAAAAATATACTATAAGGTCAACTGAGCTTAGTTGCGCTCCTCAAATAAATAAATAAAATATGTGGAACTTATCTGATTTGCCGGAAAACATTTGTTTGATATCAAAGTGAAAAATCTTTACAAATTTCAGAAAATGGGAAATAATTGAAAGGTTCCTAGAGAGAATGTGTTTATTAAAAATTATTTTGATCAGCGTTTTATCCAACTTTAAGTGAATTATCAGCTGTTTAAACTATTTTTTGTACTGGAATAACTTTTTTTACTGAATTCGTAATAATTTTGCAGAATGTTTATCATCATTATTGGATGTCGGATTTTCGTTTTCGACATTTTTAGATTATTTGTTTAGCTGGTCGATTGTTAAAACTAGGCATATATACAAGCAATTGTACACATCATCGTGTTCTTGTTAATTTAAAAAAATTTTTGAAATTGGTAAATGGCAGTTGTAATTTTCAATGTGGTAATTGTTACTATCTGCATTTTTTAGCCATTAAGTGGGTGAGTGTGACGGTGGAAAAAAAAAGTCTTTAGCATAAGGTAATACTAGTTAGCCGATTAGCAAGATTGTGAATGTAAAAAATTTAACAACGTTTTCATATGACGCAAATACGTAATGTGTGCACTTTGTGAAATGTACCCGTTTATCCAGTGCTCATTAGAAGAGAATAAATATGCATTCTTTCTCTTTGGCAGCTATCAAAATTCACTGTGAAAATAAATTAATTGAAATTTGACCAGTTGACCATTGTGACCATTTTGACTGACCCATGGCTACTAAATGAGTGGTTATCATCAATTAACGTTGACAAATGGAAAAAATCGAAAACCAAAAAGGAACAAAAAACGTGATTTCGAAATGTGAGAAGACAACGCGACTGCGTCAGTTGCGAGCTAATTGGCCCGCCTGGACCAAAATCAAACAAAAAGCTAAAGAAATGACAATAAAACCGATGATTAGAGCAGGAGCCGGGCACAGAAGGACATTGGTCCTAACGATGCTAAAAGGCGGCATTAAGTATCAATCATGCAATACATACAATGTGGCCAATGTATCCGTATATCCAGCTGTCCCTTTGTCCCCATATCCTTGCGTCCTGTTCTCCATGTTGTTGCCATGTGGCGTATTGGCGGTGCAAATAAAGTAACCGAAAATAAGCCAAATTGAAGAGGGCTACCACACACACACACACACACACACACACAGACACAAACTAGGGCAAACAAACAGAAGGCACACGTGTACGTGGATGTAAGTATACACATATACATTTCTGAGAATGTGTCCGTGTGTGTTTTGGGGCTGCGTGTTGGTTGCCGTGTGCTGTGATTATCTGGCGCTTGTTACACGTCTAATCTGTTAAATCCTGTTTACGAAGATTACAAATCAATTGTGGCCAGAAATAAAAACACATGTGCTTCCAGCCCTCGACACCACAATCTCCCACTCTATAAACTTATAGCCATTGTCTCATTTGTAGCTTCCAGGGAAAGTTTTGGGCCGCACTTTTTCGCAGCCCATATGTGCGACATACGATATTTATTCATATTTAACTTTGTGTGTTACATTTAATGCCTTCTTTTTTGCCTGTTTTTCGATTTCTACCAAAACATTGTCACTTGCCTTGGGTTTCCAGTTACATTGTTGGCATTGTCATACTACCATTTTGATGGGGGTAAGACCGTGTATGTGTGTGTGTGCGTGTGTTGCCATTGGTGACTATAATTGATGTTATCAAAATATTGTTTGTGGCGTAATTTATCAATAAACACCAATCGAGTGGAAATAATTTGATTATGCTTGATTTGCTTTAGAGGCATATTTGTGGTGTAAACACTGGAAACATATACTATACGTGTACACACACACGGGTATATGCTTATGCGTGTATGCGTGCCTCTCTCTTACTCTCTCTCTCTCTCTCTCTCTGCGTGTGTTAACTGACACGTATTTATGGAGCTGACAAAAAAATGTTGGCCATCAAGAAAATAAATTATTGGCTTTATTGGTACAATTCATTCCATTGATACTTTTACTAATTAGGCATAAATTCAACGAAAAACTTTTAACTTATACAAGTAACAACATTTTTACAAATACATACATAGCTAAAGGTCCCGGTAGCCATGGCTTACTATTTGCAAATGTTAGTTTTTATCTTGTAAGTATAAGCTAGCTTTATATAAAATAAAATAAACAACTGCATGCAGTTGTAATATGGCTGTTAACATTCTTGACTCATATTATGGTCAAATTTTCATTCCAATTGCGATATTGCTTTGTAGGTGATATTGATAAAGGAAGTAAAGGCAACCTAACTACAATGTACCTGGTGCGTCACATTGCTCAATACATTGGATCATGCAAAATGCAAAAAAAAATTACGATGAGCATCATAACAGAAAAAACAATTGACCGATTTCGATTCAATTTGAAATAGTCCTTAGATATTTGTTCTTTCTATATATGATATAGTAAACCTATTTTGATTGACGCCGAATTTAGTTGCAAGTAATGCCTCTAAGGCTTTTGTTTTTTTTTTCAAGTCGCTTTAAAGTACCCCTATGAGAGCTATACTGAACAAATAAAATAAACTTGTTTCGCGTGACATAATACGGGATATGTTCCAAATGTTTGGTATCTCCAGCTATTACCATCTCTATGATCTAGGCGTGGAGTAGCTCGATTTTTTTTTTCTAAAGTTACTTCTCCTTGTTCAAAATTTTTATTTCAAGGTATCCAGCACCAAGCTTATCATAACTTTGGATAGCGATTGAGCCGTTTCCGTCTGTCCGTCCGTCCGTACTAATTTCAACCCAAAATAATAATAATAAACAAACCCATATCGAAATTTCATCGATGCGACGCCCTATCGCCTGCAATCGATAGACCGTGTTTTCTCCCACACCTCTTAACATATGCACTTCAAACTAGTCCCATAAACTCAAAATTATAAAAATTGGTAGATATTTACGGAACTTATAGGTATAAAAATTGGATAATTCTTAGGAAGAGGTGTTATGCAGTATAAGAGTGTGCTGGAATAAAAAACAAAAATGTGAATGGGTATGCTATATTTTACAAGCTGCATTATTAAGATGATTAATATATTTGAAGTATCGCTAAATTAAAATCAAAAGATTTAAAAACAAAACAGTTTTAACTTGCGAAAACCCAATCTTACTTTGATTGATTTCACAAAACTAGACGACTTATGTGTATATGTTTCAAATTACAAAATGGGCTTATATCATGTTTAACAAGTTTGCAAAATGTAACGTACGTGTAAAATGAAGACTTCTGAGGTGACAAGGATGGAGTCTTTTTGGGCGTCTTCTTGGTCTATTACCGGCCAGGGCGCAGGCGTGGGATCGTAAGCGATCCACGTAACAGCCGCTTAGTTTAGATACGTGAATGTTACGGTTACAGACATACGGACTTAAGTCTATTTATACCCTGAACTGTATGGTACAAAGGATATATTATGTTTGTGCAAGCCGAAAATGTATGTAACATACAAAAGAAAACGTCGGAGACTCCCCGAAGTGACCTAAAGTATGATCAAGGTGACTAGAGAAGTCGATATACCGATATCCGTCCGTCCGCCCGTCCGTCCGTCTGTATGAACGCCTAGATCAGGGGTGTCCAGGCCCATTGCTCATCTGGCTCTTTTTGTTTTTGTAATGGCTCTTAGGCATAGGCAGCGATGCGCGTGTACATGCACGGGCCTAACTGTATATCACCCAATGCCAATGCAATCTATAAAAACAATTTCGCGCGTTCTCTCACTTACTCTCTTTGCTCTCTGATCTCGTGAGCACAAAAAAAAACCCTTGCGTATATTTGTTGTTTGATTTTCAATGTAATTTTGTTGTTGTTTTTCGTTTGAGCATGCACTCAAAAATATCGGTATTAGATTCTTTCTTTTTTTTTTGCAAAACTTGTTAAATGGGACTTTAAAGGCATTGCTTGCAAACAAAAAGTAGTTATGGACCTGTACCTTTCGGTACAAAGGGTATACTAGATGTATGCAATGTATATAACAGATAGAAGGTGGCTATAGGTAAAAACATATGAATGAAATATAAACATATTTTTCGGGAAATCTCTTGGTAATAAAAGAAATTTGCACTTGTATATAATCTTTTTTCTAGTAGTAACAAATGTTAACAGGTACTAAAGGGTGTTTTCCATTCATTGACCAAGTTTAGTAACTTTGCAATTTTTACGCCTGTACAAGAATGTAGACCTTAAGAACAGGCAATGTTATTGTACTGCCGCTCTGTGCGCACTCGATGATCTGGCGCACTACAGTACGCGTTGGATGTTGGTTTGGTACTGATTCCACCCTTGCGAGTGGTCTTCTATTTATTCAAATTAATCTCTTATTTCTAAGTTACATAATAAACGCTGTGTTGTAAGCAGCAGCGTACTTAAAACTAGGTATATAAACTGCATATAAGAATGTCAAGTGCGCCGTCCAATCTTTATGGGAGCACAAGTGATATTTGACCTAGGATACGTTATCGAATGCTCAACAGTCGCATTCCAATGCAGGCCGCTTATCCCTTGTTAATTTATGTGCCACATACACGATCCCAACATATGCAGGCCACTTGAGGCCTACACAGCAAGAATAGTCATAAACCATCCCTATAATGCGCGCTGCGAGGGTTCCGATGTGACGTCTTATGTTCATGTCTGAACAACGCCCGTACCTGTAATGAACAATTACTGCCACCAAAATATTTTTTTTACTATACCATTTTTTTATTTTGTCAATTGGCTTAGTTTAGTTTGAATGTAAAACTTAGCTAAGACACAAACCAAGGTCACAAAGCTTTTTAGCGCTGCGTAAGTCAACCCTATGACACTGTCATATTTGACAATTACTTTAAATTACAGCTATCTGTAATTAGTCTTCGTACTTATCTTTGCACTTCCTGTTAAGTTCTTTTGCCTCGACCAGCGAACTGATCGGATGTGCCACTCCGCAATTAACCTTGTGCATATATACATATGTATATATATAATACCTATATATGCTTAGTCCGCGAGTTCACTTGATTTAAATCGATCTTTATTTGTGCAATCGCCGTTAATTTGGCCAAAAGATTAATAACCAATTATGCTGAATTACTGACGCATTTTAGGAGCAAATATATTTTTGAGTGAGGAAATTCTTGTAATTCTATATAAATTACATATTACCTAATTTAGGTGCAGAATCCTCAATATATATGTATACCATCGTTAATAATCTCAAAGGCCTAGTTGAGTAACAATGCATTTCGCATGTCTGTTTGCATCTGTTTGCAAGGTAAAAATTGCTTTAATAAAGCTTTGCCAATTAACTAATTTCCATATTTCAATACCCAGCACTATACCCATATGATTGGCACAGGCAAGGCATAAGTAATAAAAGCAGTGGAGGCGGCAAAATTGCCAAAAGCGGAACAGCAAAAACAACACCTGCAATCAAAAGCTTTCAGCGCCGCTGATAACCGCGCTCTTGCAGCAGCGCATGAGCAGCGGCTCAGCTGAGCTTTGTTCGGCAGTCGAAAACCGCGTGCGCGTCGGAATGTTCTTGTTAATTTGGAGCTGCTCCCGCCGAACCGCCTGACCATCTCAGCCCCCATATGTGAGAAAAATCATATATAAGTGCCTGAAAATCCTTATAATTGGAACATATGTGAATTTGTGCATATACCGATGGTGATATTCTGCACCTTTGCCTTCTGGATTACCCAATGGCCACCCCTTCAACATCATTGCAGCAAAAAGCAAAAGCATCAAACGCTTAATTAATCAAATAATATATATAAAGTGCAGTGTCTTGTGCGTTAGTGATTTAAGGCATTTGATCATTTTTTATTTTATCATTAAAAAATTCCTTTAACTATTATTCTTAACTATTTAGCTTTTCTCAAGAGTGCATATTCTCATGAAAGTAAAATTTAAAATACGTTTTCCGTATCATAATTATCATGATTTAAGCCAAATCAATTGGCCAATGTAATAATCTAATTCCGTTTGCTAAAGCTTTTATATTTATACCTATTTTTATGCCTTTTTGCAAGTCAATCATTACGTACGCATAACCACATAACATAACAACTAAACACTTTAAACAGCATCACGTCGATAATCGCATACTCTACGAAGGCCTTTTGAGGATCTGCAGATGGGTGAGTGAAGTAAATGGTCATGCTAAAATTGATTTTGATTGGCATTAATTAAAGTAAACTCAATTTATAACTAATATTAAAAATTGTGAAGTGAATTTGTTGAATTTTTTTAACCACACCTTTTTATATGGTCGCAAATACTTTTCAATACCCTAACCCTTGATTTTGTTTTGATCAATTTCTTTCTTGCGTTCCTTTATATTTATATTAAAACATGTTCTAATTTAGCTGCTTAATTTTTAATAATTTTTGACCAACAATATTCTTAGGGCCTTCTGCCAAACTATTTAAACGTAAATGCCTTAAAGAATATCTTCATAACAATATTTTATCTTATCTTAAAATATAAATTTATTATGCACTTTTGAGTTATATTAATTATATTAAAATTATATAAATATTATTATTAATATGTTTAGTTTTATGCACCATATACATATCTTGTATGATATGTTACATTTCAAATGTTTCTTTTTTTTTTTTTTAAGTCATATATTTATTGGTATCATCATGAAGTATCTTTATCTATATTTTGTTAGGTTATGAAAACAAATTATGAAGTGTTAAAATAAATATCTATATCCCTGAAAGTAATGTAGTGATTTAAAATGTCGTGAGTTGGCATGTATTGGGATTTTCCACAAAAATTCGCATTGGAAAATCATTGTAGGGTGGGTAGAGAGCGAGAGCTATAACAACATCTGCATAGTTCCCTGAAGTTAGAGTTATAGGTAATACTATGTCTGTCTTTTCTTTTATTTTCTATTATGGGTTTAATTGTGATTTGTCTTCCTTCTCCTTTATTGGCATTAGGGATTTTTTTTTTGATTTTGTATGTATAGGGTTTTCCAACAAGAGGTGTTATTTTGAATCACCCGGTATTTCGATAGCTGTCACTTTTGAAGCTTTTTTTCTATAATATTTGACAAGTAGAAACTACGCCATTACTAAAAATGGAACGATACATACTTCAACAATGCACTGAAATTATTAAAAATCACTACAAAAATGGTGAAAATCTTCCATCGAAAATTATCTTCTTGACTGATGAGGCCCATTTCCACCACGTTGGCTACGTCAACATGCAAAATTGTCGCATCTGGGGCTCGGAAAACCCAAGAATTATTCTCTCCATCCTCAACGTGTGACTGTTTGGTCATTGGACCTATCGAGGACATAGGGCAGCCACTTTGCGATTTGGTTATGGAAAATTTCATGAAAAGGATATGGCCCTGTCGTCGTGGTCGTGGTGGCCATTTGGCTGATGTTGTTTTTCATTATTAACGGCATACCTTCCTCTTTATTATGAAATAGGCATCCGATCATTTATCTCAAAAAATGGCATTTTTCTTTGAATACCAAAATAACACCTCTTATTGGAAAACCCTATAGTTAGTTGTCCGGTAGACTGTGGCAAAGAACCCCCCACAGGCTGATCGCTAGTCGTAACTAGAAAATCCCGACAGACGCCTTCTTGGACACAGCACGAGGACATTTCTTCGTTCTCTAAATAGCTTTACATTACATACCTGCGCTGGTAAAGTGTTACGTTGTAATATCTTTCAATTTTACTTTTTAAATTATTTTTATACTAATATTTTTCTATTGAATTTTCTACCGGTTTCGCTAAACTAAAAAACTTTGTCAAGTGCACTTAATAGTAAATTCCGCCAGATCATTATACGTTTTGTGTTTAAAGTTTAAACTTTAAACAGTGCAGTCCTTGTTGTCAACATTTATTTTAACAAGAGCAAACAAAATAAATAAAATAAATACTTTACAAGTTAATAACAACACAGTGAAGATTAAAACATGGATCGCTGGAAACAGTAAATAAATATATGTACCATAATTTTTTTTCATTACCACTTTTATAAGAATGTACATAAAATTTGTTCCAGTGCACACAATAAAACTAAATAACTGTTTACTTAAATGTGTTAGTATCTTTCTGTATATGTATTGGTTTTTGCTCTTCAATAAGCAGCGATTGGACACCCCTGGCCTAGATCTCAGAGATGGTAAGAATTTGAACAACCAAAATTTCAAGTTTATTTATTTTTTTTAAATCGGAGTTCTATTACAAAGCTCCCATAGGGGTGTTTCATGAAAATATCGTAACCAGCAGAGAACTGCAAGTAGTGGCATTACTAGTTACTAGTCTTAAAAGTGGATACGTTTTTGGAACACTACTAAAAAAAATGGTAGTAGTGTGCATAAGATTACTTAAAATAGTAGTGTAGCATTGCACACTTAAAAAAATAATTTGTGGTGAAATGATACATCATGATCAATGATAAAAACATTACTACGCAAAATTGAGATGCGGCGGTTTGCAGTTTGTGCTTTTGCCATTTGTTGATGCTGTACCAAGTGCACATCGTTTATACTTATAGTAGTATGTGTGTTAAATTTTGATAGGATCGAAGTGGGCTTGCTGTTTTTTATTTATTTGCATTTGTTTTGATTCAGGAAAGTTATTTAATTCTGTTTCTTCTTTTTTGAAAGTTTGGCCATTAGTTTTCCGTTTATATTTGCTCTGCGTATGCGTTAGAGACACCATAATAATGAGTGCTGTACGGCGGTGTGTATTAATAAATGTATATACAGTTTGTCAATTAAATGTTTGCAAAATGAAAAAAATCACACAAATTCAACTTTAACTTAAAAAATTATTAAGTTTTTGTTTATAATTTTTTAAGTTAAAGTTGAATTTGTGTGATTTTTTTCATTTTGCAAACATTTATTTAATTGACAAACTGTATGTATGTATGTATACATTTTTTTGTATCTCAAAACAGGTTGGCGGTATTTATAGAGTAAATGTATATACAATAAAAGCATGTCACAGAAGAGAGATCATATATGTATCTAATACAAAAATCCACCAGGATCACAGAATAATGTCTTTTATATTACGCTTCACCTGATGCTAAAAATTATCAGCACTGTTTGTGTTTACATAAGGCGCATAGTTAAAAAAAAAACTAAGGCAACAAGCAAAAAGTATAGTGTAGCACAAAAATAAAATACAGTAAATATATTCACATATATTTTTTGTTGTTTGTGTTACATGGATGCTGCATGAAAATGCCACTGCAAAAAAACAATACATAAAAAAACGTACCAAATAATTTCTGAGGTGTGTGTTCAAATAATACTGTGTTTTTATACACACATCACAACGAAACTACTGCAAAAATAAAGCACATAATTTTTTGACGTGCTTTTAAATGAGCATGTATAAAAAAGAGTTTTTTTCAAACTAGTGTTTTAGTAGTTCCGGTGTAACATTGAAGGGCTCTGGCAACTATATATATATTTTTGAAAATAATTTGTTTTGTTTCGTTTGTTTATGAAGATATCATAACCACATTTGGAATTCAGAGATCCCCAGCACTGTACCAAATTTGATCAATATCGGTTGAAAATATCATATAGCTCCCATAGGACCGATCGGTCAAAAAAAAGGTTTTTGGGGCATTTCCCGATGGTTTATAAAGATATCGAAACCAAATTTGGCATTTGGAAGTCTTTTAGTGTTTCCTATTACTTAATTAAAGATTAAAGTCGTTTGAATATATCATTTAGCCCCCATAGGACCAATCGGTCAAAAAAATATATCAATATATCGGATTTCATTGCAATGTGGTGCTACAGGGAATCAATAAAAGCAATGAAATTAAGCAATCTATCTAAATATAATACTATATAAACGATTAGCCTCAAAAATAGTTTGCTATAGCGTAAGTTGACAATGCGTCTACAGATTTTATCCGAACCTCTTTTTAATTAAAGGTCTTTTAATTCTTTAAGTTTTTGGGAACAAAAAGATGCGAATTTAGCACAAAAACAAAAAAAAAAAAATTTTTTTAAATACACAAAAACGCCCTGGGGCGTCTTAAATCAAAATAAAAGTCAAATGTTGAATTCTCGACCTCCAAATAGGTAGAGGTAGAGAAAAATTAACATTTTGGGCCTTATGAATGGTTTATCTAATTCGATTTTCTAATACTTTAAAAAAAACGTGGTACGGTCGAGGCGGTGCCCTACAGTGGGAATACCCTGCACCTTTTCTCAGGAAAAAATTTTTCCTGCATATTCCTTCTAAGAACTTTCCAATTGGATTTTTTTTTTTGTTAAATTCGAAGTTAATACCTATAGGTTCCGTAAATTTATACCGATTTGATGAAACTCGAAAGTTACGTCAAAGAAGTTATTTAAAGTATATAGGGTAAGTTTCAAGTTGGTATGATGAGGGGTGTGGGAGAAAACAGGGTAAATCGATTGCGTGGGGTGGGGGGTCCGCATCGATAAAATTTGGATGTGGATTTGTTCATTAGAGCCACATAAATCAGCTTAAAAATTGTGATTCTAGGTCAGTAGTAATTGCGTAGAGTCAAATATTGACACAGTTTATTGGCAAGGGGTATTGAGATTTGTACATTTTTGACTATAACTTTTGCTGTATTTGTCCGATTTTTTAATTTCTATACCCTGTACTAGAGATGGGATACTATCGATGCCCACCACATTTTACGGATACTATCGATGTTTTTTTTCGATGTAACGATAGTATACTTTTGTATAAAAAAACTTTTTGACAAATCGACGGACAAAAAATTGGCAAGATGTCAAAAAGAATAGAAAACCAGTGGTAACACGTCGAACTTTTTTGACCATCCGACACTTTTAAAGTCACCAAATCCAATGAGACCATAAAAAATTAAATAAGTCAAATTTTCATAAAAATTCATCGCATAAAAAACCAAAAATCGATGCCGCATTAGCCTTGATGATTGACACAGAATGACTGCAGTTCCGGATAGTAGTTGGCTAATAATTATAGTTGGCTTCCCAAATTTCGAATTTCATAAAATTAGTGTTGCAAAGAACAGAAAAAAAGATCTGTTGGGAGCTGCTGAGCTTTTTCAGCAGCTTAAGCGCACTAAAAAATGTTTGATTTAAAGTATCCGTGATCTTAGTTTTAATTTGCTTATATGTTTTTAGGTGATTGTAGGTATTGAAGTTTAATGTTGGATGTGACGTGTGTGTAAATGTAACTAAATTTTAAGAACTTGGCAATACGCAGCCACACTCAACCATCAATCTTTTGAGTGACAACAGAAACGCATGCTTATGCCTTGCGGCGAAGAGTAGATTTAAGAGATAGTGCAAAGAGTGGATTAACATTGAGTGAAAAGATAAATATGCAAATTACAGGCTGGACACGCAGGCACATCATTTACAGTAAATATATTGCACAATATTTATGCTATAAAATAATTGACTGGGGATTGGCTGCTGCTCAAACAATATCTTTAAATCTTTTAATTTTTAAGGTAGCAGCAATATTTGACATTCCACATTATTTGGCCAGTCAAAATTTAAGCAAAAATGCAAATCAACTGAGCTTTTGGAAGTTTAATATAAACAATTAAAAAATGTAACTTAAAATGATTCTACTTTCAGAGATCCGACTGTGTTAGACTACAAAACTTATTCACCAAATGTTTATGCACTCCTTCTGAATATGAGAGGATGGAAGTTCAGTAGAAGTGGCTTTATAGTTTTGGACATAAGGACCCGCCTGAAACTTAAAAATGTCGACATGTTCGTCATCTGCCACAAAATCAAGCTACTTGAATGATAATTTTTTAATGATTGCTATTTATTGAATGGGCAGTTTTTGGTTTTTGCAGATGTAATATCAAAAGGATCTCTTTATACAATGTCATCAATAATACGTTTCTGTTAAAAATTTTTAAATACTATTTTTGTAAGTATTTTCCCCAATTCTCTATGGTACCTTTTTAAAGAATGTGCCCTTTTTTGTGTGCGAACAAAGTGAATGTTCGAAAGTACTAACGATAGTATCGATAGTTTCAACTATCGAGTGGTGGCACTATCGATAGTATCCCACCACAACGCTTCACTTCTATTCACATACAAAATTACTTTACAAAATACATACATAGTTCCATATTTTAAATTATGCAGCTTTAAATTCATAATCGGTTTAAGCGACATTTAAATAAAACAACAAGTATTTTTATTTCAAAAATTAATTTTTTATATCATTATTATTACAATATTTATTTTATCTTCATATATTTTTGTTTTACCATTTTGCAAGATATTTTTTAAGCTCCGAAATTTGGGACTTACGTAATTCTTATGTGCGTATTTAAATTACGATTATTCTTCTTTTTGGCATTAGTTTTTAAGCATATGTCTAATGAAATTTAACACATGCTATTTATGCGGAACCAAAACTACTTATAAGCTCTGAAACGCTTTACAATAGTTTTACGCTTAGTATTCGCAATTGGAGCTAATTCAATTTTTGCAAAAACTTAAATTTTTGTAAATCTGGTTGTTTATACAAATTTTAATTTGTTTTTACCAGTATGAAATGCATTGTATAAATTTTTATTTAAATCGAGAGAGTTATGGCAAAAATAATTAAATTTTAATTAGTAGCGTACTCGCTTTACAATCCGAAGGCCGGTGGTTTGAATTCCCGCAAAAATTGTCAGTCAGGGAATTATTATCTGAACGTTTTAAGCAATCACATTATCCAATCCAATTCAAAACGCACCACTGTACGACGCCGCATCTAAACCACTGCGTGAGTTAGCATGTGTTGATGTGTGTAGGTATATGCATATGTGTGTGTAAATCATTGCGCCATTGAGCCACGATTTTCAACTTGAACAGAGTTGCATGCAAATGCAGAGACGCCTTTTGCAATCGTCAACCAATTTAAAGAACGCTTCACTAAAGGTGGGATACTATCGATGGCACTATCGGTAGTATCGATAGTTTCATTTAACGGATACTATCGATGGTTTTTACATGATACAATTTTGGGGAGACACAAGGTGCGACAAAAGAGGGAAGGCACTAGTTAACAGTCTGACTTCTAGAAAAGCTAAGGTCTTAGCTACTGGATCACCTACAAGATATCCCGGGAACTCAAACAGCCTTCCCTCCTGCCTGGATTTTGCGGTTTACCAAGCTGTCCCGGATCAGCTTCTCACCATTACAGACACTTGGGACCTACCCAGTGATCACCTTGGGCTGATCATTACCCTTCACACAACACCTACGCTCCTTCAAGGTGTGCAACGACTCATCAGCCAGAAGGCCGACCTAGAAGTCTTCCGGAGTACATTGGAAAACTCGGTTCACTTAGAGATGGAGATATGCTCTGGTCGAGATGTAGAAGACGCGGTTGACCTTATTACGGCAAAAATCCATTCTGCGGCAGCTGTAGCCAGTCCAAAACCAGTAGTTGTCAGACAGGATCAGGTAGGTAACCAGCTAACTCCTGAGCTAGTTCGACTTCTCTCTAGGAAGCGACGACTCCGTAGGAAATTCAAGACCACCCTTCACCCCGCAGACAAGGCTGTCTGGAAAAAGGCTGAAGGGAGCTCAAAGTTGAGCTTCAGACTCTCAGACAGAACTCGTTTGACAGAAGAATAGAGGCTCTGGATTATTAACTTGATACTAGATATAACCTATGGAAAGCGACAACCCTATCGAACTGTTCCTCTAAGGCGTCATGATGGTACTTTCTGCTCAAATTCAGCGGATACATTTGCTCAGCACCTCGAAGAGCGATTTACGCCTTTTAACCTGGCCACGTATGAAGAAGTAAGAAAAACTCTCAGCATCATTAACACATCACTCCAAATGGCGTTGCCTGTTCGACCTATCCGATTAAATGAGATTGAGAAAACTATAACAAAGCTTCCTAAGTCAAAGGCCCCAGGTCATGACAGAATATGTCATGTCACTTTGCGAGCCTTGCCAAGGAAAGCTCTTCTTTTCATTACGTTCATTTTCAATGCAATAATAAGAACGCAGCACTTCCCTGCCCAATGGAAAATCGCTCTCATTGCTACGATCAGGAAACCTGGAAAAGAAGAGTCGGACCCTGAATCATACCGTCCAATCAGCCTCCTCCCTACTCTTGCCAAAGTCTGGGAGACATTGATGGCTAAGAGGATCAATGTGCACAATAATTTTCTACCCGACCATCAATTTGGATTTAGGGAAGGACACGGTACCGTCGAGCAGGTAAATAAAGTGGCTAATCATATCCTAAAAGCGTTCGACGACAAAGAATACTGTTTTGGGGTATATTTTGACGTCAAACAGGCGTTTGACAGAGTTTGGCTGATCGGTCTTCTGGCTAAAATTAAGACCTTGCTCCGTACTTTGGCATATTGCGGTCATACCTCGAGGACAGGCTCATGTAAAGCATAATTGGTAGTGCATCTCAGAAGAGATAGGAATGTTAAACAAAAGCTGGCGAAGTATGAAAGGGGAATTAATATAACCTGTTATAAGTTTATGCAGAAAAATAGCATCAATAAGAAGAAGTCTACTGAAGGAAGATCAATTAGAAGTCTACTGGCATAAGGAGGCAATCGGATATTGGGGTCTCAATTTAAGCTACGAAGAGCAAACAGAAGAAACTGTTTCTGAACAGATTCGGTTCGTGCTTGATATTTATACCCTGTACCTATAGGTACAAAGGGTATACTACATTTGTGCAATGTATGTAACGGACAGAAGGAGGCGTCGCAGACCACAAGTCATTTATACCAAAATGCTTATCATAACCTCGGGTAGCGATTGAGCCATGTCCGTCTGCCCGTCCGTCTGTCCGTCTGTATGAACACCTAGATCTCGGAGACTGTAAGAGCTAGAGATACGAAACTTTACCAGCTGATGCGCATATTTCCTCAGAAGATCAAGTTTGTTGAGTCATGTCAATATCTTTCCCCGTTCCCCCGTAGCAGAGTTTTGCGGTTTTTAGCTACACCGTTTAATATATCAATCTGAAACTAAACAGAGCGATGCGTTGTGATTACATGCATCTGTGTGTCAAAAATAAACAAAATCGGACGAAAACAACAAAAGTTATAGCCAAAAATGTACAAACTTAACCTCCCCTTGCCAATAAACTGCGTCAATATTTGACTCTACGTAATTACGATAACAAGAGACCCAGAATCACAATTTTTGGTAAGCTGATTCAAATCCACATCCAAATTTTATTAATGCGGCCCCCACCCCCCCACCCCTCGCAAGCGATTTACCGTGTTTTCTCCCACACCCCTCAACATATCCCCTTGAAACGTACCCCATATACTTTAAATACCTTTTTTGACGTAAATTTCGATTTTTATCAAAATCGGTTAAAATAAATAAATATAAATATCGTTTCGCACCAAAAAAAAAAAAAATTTCAATTGGAAAGTTCTTAGAAGGAATATGCAGGAATAAAACTTTTTTCGAGTAAAAAGGAACAGGGTATTACACTGTCGGGCACCGCCTCGACTGTATTACATGTTTTTATATTGGGGGCATCAAACACAGGAAGAGTACTCAAGTCCCGGGCGAACGAGAGCAGAATAAAGAACCTTGGTCGTACACGGATCGTTAAATTCTTTTGACCAGCGTTTAATGTACCCTAAAACACACCTGGCTTTATTCACAACTGTAGAAACATTGTTGTTGAAGATAATTTTCGGGTCAAAAGTAACACCTAGATCAGTAAATAAAGAAATACGCACCAAAAGAGAACCGTTTATGAAGTAATTAACCAAGTGAGGCTTATGTCGATGAAATGTCATAAACATACATTTAGAAAGGTTTAAGTTCAAATGGTTAATCGATCACCAGTTATATTGAGAGTTTAAATCATCCTGAAGTAAAAGATGCGACGTGGAATCATTTAACGAGAAATAAAGTTTAACATCATCAGCGAACATAAGAACACGGGCATGACTAACCACATTTGGCAGATCATTTATAAAAAGAGGACCTAGATGACTACCTTGCGGAACACCGGAAGATACTTGAACAATTTTGGAAACAGTAGACCTTACTATAACTGTTGCAGCAATGTAGCTCGCAATCTTTCTCAGACAAATGAACTCCAGCCCTGCTAGGTTCTGAAGGAAATAGTAACCCAGGTGCTTTTTCCTGCGTCTGCTAAGAGTTTTTTCAAACAGTTTGGGAATTGATGCCAATTTGGCGATGCCACGATAATTGGAAACATCGGATCTATTACCCTTTTTGTGATGTATCCCATTTTGTCGTGTCCAAATACAAAAAGGCTTTAACATTTTTCCAGATATTCACCGCAGGTATAATAAGGAGCCAGAATAAGGTTGTTATTCATACAGTTAAAGCTTCGAACGATGTGTTTTCTGATAAGATAGATAATGAAGTTATCGATCCGTACAATTTTTGATGAGCTGTAAATTTTTGTTGTTTGCCTAGAGTTCTAAGAAGTCACTTTGGCGTCCTGTTCATTTAGGTGCAAACTCTTAAGCACTCTCTCTCAAATTTCCTTAATCTTTCCATGTATGATGGCGATATGTTGAACCAAAATCGTATGTTATAACTCTAGATTCACTATGTTTGTATATAAAGAATGCTTTTTTGGCTTTAATAATTTTTTGTTGAATGTGTTTATCAAAATATAAGACCTATCAATTCTTACCCCTTATTAATCCTTCACCATTTGTGGGTTGTGATGCCGAAAGGTTGCCAATTTTTTCGCAGGTTAAAGTTGCATTTGCAGTTTCACATTTATCTTATCTTTAAAGTGCCAATTCTTTGTGTATTCATAAACAGTGACAAAATTTTGTTGTAGAAAAGTATTGATTTTCTGGACTTTGCTATTAGCATGAAAAATAATGATATCGTCTGCATAGGTCATATTATATGGTAAATTTTTCCAAGAAGGTCGTAAATGTATAGATTAAACAAGATAGGTGAATTAACTATTCCTTGTTGTAAGCCATTATCAATATTGAAAGTTTTCGAGCTGAATACAAAGAACTCTCGATTAGCTATCATATTATGTATTAGATTCAGAAAATGAATTGGAAATTTGAAATTGATTAATGTACATATAAGACCTTTAATCCAAACACTATCAAATGCATTCTCCAAGTCAATCAAACAAGCTCCAGTAAATAGATTCTTGTTCCAGTTCCAATTTATGTTTAAAACTAAACAGTTAATTGCGTGTGTTGTTGAATGTCCAGATTTAAATCCGAATTGTTTTTTGCTAATGCAGTATGCCTTGATTATTATTTCTGGAAGGTTTTTGATAACAGGGTTTGTGATTTCATCCAGACCATACGATACTTTATTGCGTGAATTTTTAATTATACATTTTAAGTTTTCAATGGTGATAAAATGATCAGTAGCTTGCGATTTAGACAAATCATCTGCTGGTTTGCTATTGCTAAAAGTGGTTCTATGAATAAAACTCATTTCAAAACTTTGTTTATATAAAATAAACTTATTGAAGGAAGACTCAGTTAAAATAAGTGTGTTATTGTTCGAATCATTTGGTTTTTTTTTTGAGTGGACTTTTTCAAAATATGAGCCGACTGCATTAAGTATGTGATTTTGATTACGGATCACTATGTTGTCTTCATCCATTTCAATGCTTTCTGCAGGTATTTCGGCTTTTTCTATAATGTCACTCAAGCTATGAGGTATTTTGATTGTTTGAAGATTTAAATTTATTGATTTTTTTTTGAGGCTGCTTTTGATTTGTTGGAGCATTTGTGAAAAGTTTTCGGAACCCAGTTGTTTCAGTTTATTTTTGTAGAAATTGTTGATTGATTTTTTTTAATTTTTATTTATTAATTTTTTAATAAGTTTTAATTTAGATTTTTCCCAATTTATATCCGATGGCAACATATAACTTGAAAGACGGTTATAGGATTTAATTCTTGACAGTGTTTTATTTTTTATAGCGGATAGAAGGAGGCGTGGCAGACCCCAAGTACTTTATACCAAAATGCTTATCATAACCTCGGGTAGCGATTGAGCAATGTCCGTCCGTCTGTATGAACACCTAGATCTCGGAGATTGACCTGATGCGCATATTTCCTGAGAAGATGAAGTTTGTTGAATCATGTCAATATCTTCCCCCGTTCCCCCGCGGTTTTTAGCCACACCGTTTAATATTTGCATCTAAACAGAGCGAAGCGTTGTAGTCACATGCATCTGTATGTAAAAAATGAACAAAATAGTCAAAAATTTCACCACGCCTTGGCAATAATCTACATCAATATTTGACTCTACGTAATTATGGTAACAAGTGACCTAGAATCACCATTTTTGGTAAGCTGATTCATGTGGCTCTAATGAAGAGAACCACATCCAAATTTGATCGATGCGGACACCCGCACCACTCAACATATGAACTTGAAACTTACCCCATATATGTTCATATATACATATATGATTCTATGGCTCCGCGGGGGAGCAAAGGGCCGCAACGAGGTTCCTCCATTTCCCTCTGTCATGCGCCAATCTCTTGACTCCGCTATAGGTTTTGATGGTTCTGAATACGTCAGCTTCCAGATTCCTCCTCCAGGTCAGTGCTGGTCTGCCCCTTCGTTGGCTGCCTTGAGGGTTCCAGTCGATGGCGCTGCGGGTGAAGTCAATTGGGTCTCTTCTGAGCACGTGCTCAAGCCAACCCCATTTCTTTTTCACGATTTCAAGGCGCATCGCTATCTGGATGCAGCGAGTCAACAGGTCAGCATTTGAGATTGCATTATGGAATATAATTTAAAAAAAAAGAAAACCTTTATATTTAATTTATTGCAACAATTTTGATATCAATCGAAAGTCAGCAGGGCCTTCATTCATGACTTCACGAGCGTGTCAAATTCACAGGGTTGCCAAAATACTAGAAAAAAAGTTTTATTCTAATTGGAGTATCTAGTTTTAAAATTTGAATTTATTTTCCACAATATTTTCATAAACTGTTTGATTTTATGCCGCACTGGTAAAAATACAATGATTTTATGAAATCTAATGAATTTTGTAGAACATTATGTATTTCCTTCCATGTATTACCAGCACTATAAAGAACCGTGTCATCCGCAAAAATTAGAGATTTACAATTTTTAAATAATGGAGCGTTGTGAGTGTACATAATTGTACAAAATAAATCCAAAATAGAAAGAAAGTATATAATTTCAGAAATCCTGATGGAAATAATTTAAAAATGGAGGGATTTGCGAAAGGATTCAAATATTTCTTCATGTGAAACTTCAGTGGCGGCTCGGTTATGACAGCATCGACCGTCAATTTTATTTTATTTTATACCTTTCTTACGTGAAAATAAGAGAATACTCTATTATTTTAATAGGACAATGATTCATATCATTCGAGTAGCTAAACGAAAACCTTCTTTGGGGCAATTCTTACGGTCCGAGAGCCACCAAATTTTCTTTAGCTTAGGTAGGTAGGTAGGTAAAAGTGGTTGTCTTCCGACACACCTAGGCCTACAAAAGGCCCGTTGTGATGCCACATGAGCTAGTCCTTACTCTCCCGTATCCTCTCTAAACCAACCTGTCGATTTGATGAACGCATTAATCTTATTTATTTTGATTCCTGCTAATTCAGTAACATTTCCAATAGTTTCGGAACCCAGTGTGTACAGTCTCCTCCTGCATAGTGCCATGCATCCACACAGGAGATGCTCCACTGTTTCCTCTTCCTCTACCTCCTGACAGCTTCTACAGTAGTCGAAGTAAGGTACTCCCAATCTATTGGCGTGCCTACCAATAAGACAGTGTCCAGTAAGAGCCCCTATCGTAGCTCTTGTGTAAAGTCTTTTAAGTTTGAAAAGTTGCTTGGTTCTATTTAAGCTCCATTGCGGCCAAGTTTTCCTACTAATAAGACAGGTTCCAGTTTGCTCCCATCTGTAGTTCGCATCATTAATGATATTCTTATCTATTAATAATTTACACGTCGCTAGTGGCATAGGTATCAAGGCCATATTTGGTTGAAGTGGTACCATTGTACCCCGTCTAGCTTGTTCATCTGCCTTGCAATTGCCCATGATATCTCTGTGCCCCGGTACCCAAAGCAGCTTAATGGTGAAGAAATTTGTGGCATCTAGTAAAAGCTCATAACATTCCATCACTGTTTTGGATGTGAGCCTTACTGATTGTAGTGCTTTTAAAGCAGCCTGACTGTCAGAACAGATCTGAATTTCCCTTTCGGTTAAAACTCGATTCCTAATGATACGAATACTTTCCATTATAGCCATGACTTCTGTTTGGAAGACACTACAATGATCTGGTAAACGGAAGGATTCGTTAATGCCCAACGATTCCGAATAGACACCCCCTCCCACCTGATCATTGAGTTTAAAACCGTCCGTAAAAATGGTAATCTTGCTATTGCAGTCTAGTATACCATTGTCCCAATCTTCACGAGAAGGGAAACTTACACTGAACGGTTTGTTTAAGGATAACTCCATCGAGTTAGCAAAATCAGTAGTTCTGGGAATTTGCGGAAATTGGCGCAGAATAGTCGAGTGTCCTCTAGAACTAATGGCTAGATTCGAAGATTCTCTTAGCCTTAAAGCCGATTTCACTGCTATAAAGATCTATCGGCAATATATGCAGCATAACGTTTAATGCTGCTGTGGGGGTCGCTCTAAGGGCGCCGCTGACACTCAAGCTGGCCGCCCTCTGAATGGAGTTCATACATTTCAGTACACTATTTTTGTTCACTGCCGGCCACCACACCAGAACTCCGCAGGTTAGGATTGGCCTAGCTATCGCTGTATAAATCAAGTGAACAACATGGGGTTTCAGACCCCAGTTTGCTTCTACTGCTCTTTCGCATGAGTAAAGGGCTATCGCCGCTTTCCTCACTCTATCTTTAACATTTAAGTTTCAAAGCAGCTTCCTGTCTAAAATCAGTCCTAGGTAGCGTGCTTTTTCGCTGAATGTTAAAGTGATGCCATTTAAACTCGGAGGTCTAACATCCGGTAGTTTATGTTTTCTTGTGAACATAATAAGCTCCGTTTTGCTGGCGTTAACACCTAGCCCACATGATTTAGACCATCGATCAACCTCATTCAGTAGTAGTTGCATGATCACACAGAGGGTTTTCGGAAATTTCCCCCTTACAACCAAGGCAACGTCATCTGCATAGGCAACAACCTTATGTCTATTCTCTTCTAGATTCCGCAAGAACTTGTTGTGAACTCGCTTGTTGCGATGGGAGAATAGTACTTCTGAGACTCAACTCTATAATACGTTCGAGCGTTTTTAGAAGAAAAGATGATAAGCTGATAGGCCTGGAGTCTTTGGGACTAACATGAGATATTTTACCCGCTTTGGGTATAAAAACAACTTTAACTTCCTTCCATAAGGCAGGAATGTATTTCAGTGTAAGTACACTTTTATAGATAGTTACGAGCCATTTTGCAATATAATCTATCGAGAATTGAAGTTGACCTTGGAAAATTTCATCAGGCCCTGGTGATTTATAAGGTTTAAATGTCTTTACTGCCCATTCCACATTGGGTTCCGTAATTAGGTCTAAGATGCCTTTGTCAGACTCTATGATGTTATTGATTACTTCAGCCTCGACCGTGTGGCCACTGGTCGAACCCGGGAAGTGTGTATCGTGAAGTACGTTTAAAGTTTCCTCGCTAGATTCTGTCCATTTCATATCAGGCTTCTGGATGTATCCAGTGGTCTGATTAGAGATCGAAATAACTTTTCTTAGCCGAGAAGCTTCGGTAACATTTTCAATATCACCACAATAGGTCCTCCACGAGGTCCTTTTAGCTTTCCTCAGCTCCTTCTTGTATAACTTAAGATTTTCATAGTAGCAGGTCCAAACGCTATCCTCTTGTGAGGATTTCGCTTTATTGAACTGCCTTCTGCACTGCAATCGCAACTGATTAAGCCCTTCTGACCACCATGGCGGTTTCTTTTTCCCTCTGTTTATTTTCCAGGGGCAGGCTTTATTCAGCGCTTGCTTACACGCTCTCGTGAATGATTCCACAAGGCTATCTAGCTCTTCCCTATTGTTAGGATAAAAGGAAGGGGTTTCAGGAATACCACCCTTTAACTCCTGCAAATACATTTGCCAATTTGTCCTTTTCAGGTTTCTATTTTTGACGGCTTTCTGTGAAACTTCTTGAAGCACAAATTCTATATATCGATGATCAGAAAATGAATGTTCTTTCGATACCATCCAGTGATCAATCTTATCAAACAGAGAGTCTGAGACCAAAGTTATGTCTAAAACTTCTTGTCGATTACGAACACAAAGGTGGGCTCTCTACCTCTATTGCATAACAAAAGTTTCTTATTAATAATGTAGTTAAAGAGAGACTCACCCCTTTCGTTGGTATCTGAGCTCCCCCATATAGTATGGTGTGCGTTTGCATCACCTCCAAGGATAAGATGACATTTATTCCTTTCGCTGTCCATTACCAGCTCTCTTAACAGTTGCGGTGGTAATGGCCCTGGATCGTCGTGGGCCAGATAGAAGGAGACAAGCCGATATATGCTCTTGCCTGTCTCCCAGCTAACTGTCGTCATATCTTCATTGTTGTAACTATTAATTAAGAATATATTCAGATTTGCTTTCGCCATTATGCACGCCCTGATTTTACCTGTACATTCAGCAGCGTACAATTTATAGTTTGGTGTCCTCAAGCCGCAAATACGACCTCCATTCACCCAAGCCTCCTGAATGAGGACAATGTCTGGCGATGTCTCTGCCAGACGATCCAGGAGAGCAGCTGAAGCTGCCTTGCTATGGTGGAGGTTTATTTGCAGGAGACACACCATCTGTTAGCGTTACGTCCGCTTCCTCTTGTGATTCGCTAGCCAGCGAGAAGTTCGCCCTCCGTGTACATGAAGTCGAAGATCGATGCTAGATTCGATCCAGTAGACCCAATGCTCTCTACATCGCTCATGTCCACGTCGGGCTCACCAGGAGCAGGTTCGCTAACAGTGGCTAGCTGTTCTACCGCGTCTGCATCAGTTTTGTATGTTTTGATAATCACCTTACCAAAACCATAGTTCACTAAGCCACCGCATTTCGCTAGCGGCTCAATTGAATCATCGGATAGCAGCAGAAGCACTTGCATTGTCGCTTTCTGCTTTACTACCTCACCGTCGACATTGTCATTGCCGCCTTCTATTTTAGCAAAAACCCACTTATCCACCGGTAGATTTGGATTGCACGCTTTGAATAGCTGCATAATCTTGTCCGGCTCTAACGGGGCAGTTGGGATCCACACTCTAGCTCTGGGCCTGGAGGGGATGTCTTTGTTGTCCACCGCAACCAGCTTCGCTCCAAGGTAGACCTCTCCAACTCTTGAGATGGCATCCTTATACAGTGACACCGATCTCTCATCGTCACACGCTATGACCTTAATCTGCCCTTGATACCAACCCGCGTCTATACACGACGGTGGTGGTCCTGGGTTGCTGCAGATCACGTCCATAGCTACACTAGATAGGGCTCGTTGTACCCATTTCTATTGAACCCTGGGAATTCTTTAGCTTAGTTGGCATTGTATTTATTCATTTATTGTTCCAAAATTCCTCTTCAAAATAAACTCGCTCGTAGAAGAAAGTATGTTTGTGCTACAAAAAGTAATGCTTTTTGATGTCAGTAGTAAATCGGACTTGCTAGCACTATTGGCCGGAATGCGGCATACAGAACTGGTATTGGCTCAGTATTACCAAATACCAAACAAAATCTGAGAAACTCTTTGTTACGGTATCTACCCGTAAATCACTGTACCTCATGGCGTATGCATTCACTAAATGTCAAAAGAATCTTAGGATGAATATTTAGCAGCCTGAATGTGCCACATTAAGCTCATTTCTCATCAGCGATAAAATTTGTATGCAATTATGCTTGGGCTTTATGTCGTATATGAGAAATTTCTGGAAGCGTTGAAACAAAAAAACCCCAATAACAACGAACAAGTTGAACAGTAATGCTATTTGGGACAGGGAAATTCAGAGCAATCAAACGCTTAATTAATATGACATATACATACACACTCACACACATACACAGATACACAGATATAAATACATACACAGGCATTGTCATAGGCCTTATGGCTGGACAATTGCAACTGTCTGCTGAATTTTGGTATCTCATCGACGTGGTCAGTGTTCCTAACGTTTTTTGGATTGCATTTTACTGATAATAACGGCAGCCAATAGCCAGGCCAATAGACAACCAATGTCCAACCGATAAAACAACAACAACAGCAACAACTTCAAAGGGAGAACGAACTGGCTCTCATTTTTGCGAGCGCTTGCGGTAATTGCTTCATAATTGAACAATTATGCAAACGTGATTGAAGTGATTATATGGCCGCTTATGTGCCTCTGTTTATCTCCGGTTAGCTTTGCCGCATGCCACAAAGTGTGTGCGTGTGTGTCTGTGTTTGAGCATGTACATATGCGTGCGTGTGTAAATGTGTGCGTGTGTGTGTATGAGTTCCTCTTAGTTTATGTTTTAATCGAACGGATTTAACATACAAATTTTCGCTTTTACTTTTCCAAAGTTTTTTTACGCGTTCATTCGTAGATAATCACCTTAGAGTCAATATAAGCTAAAGATACCAATATTTGTCTTATTGCTAACAATATTATGCTCGAAAAATTATTAAGATTTGCAAAAATACGTTCCAAAATAAGCTGCAATAAAATTTATTATGTAAAATCATGTAAGCCTTATAAAAACAAAACATTTCCAACCTCCATTCGTTAGTTAAATTTTTAACCTTTGCCACATCATCTTTGAGTCGACTATTGACTACGCCATGTCCGTCGATTCCTTAATATCCTTCTTAAGGCACTCAAAATTTTATAAACAGATATGCATAGTCCCAGTTCACATAAAGTTTGTTAGATTAAAAATCGAATGACGATGTACATATATCACAATGTCAGAATATTCGATTACATTTTACTAACAACTACCCAACATTTCGGTCGCTCAGCGCAAAAATTTTTTTATGCTTGAATTTAGGCATGAAGGCTGAATCGATCTTTGAATCACGACTCTAAGTTTAATATAATAGAAAAAAAGGTATCATGCAAAAACCGTACCAATATATATTGTCAGGAGGCCGTGCCACGCCCCCTACCCACAAGTAAGAAAGCTCGGTTTTAGACTTAGAACAAGGTCCCTAACGACTCCTGATAGTTTCATCCATTAAGTATTTTTTTCCAGATGAAACTCTAGATTTACTGTGGTAAGTATGCATATAAGTTGGACTGCATATGGATAGTTTGCATAACTTCCCGGGCACAACTAGTATCTGAAAAACTATCCTGCTGTCAATTCATTGAATGTTATGCATATCTTCTTGTTCATTATAAATATATATTGAAAGAAACAATCAAATTATTAACTAACGTCAGTATCTTTAAATAAAATATATTTTGGAAACAAAATTTAGGTTTTATACATTTGATATGTTTTTATATTTTTTGTTTTATTATTTTTGAAATAATATTATTTTTGTATTATGAAACATTTAGCGGCTTGACAATTGACTGTGAACTTTTTGGTTCTTTGGCATCTTTGAAGGATTTCCCCATTGGCTTGAGTTAATACGACTGAAAAACAGTATTTTGCAGTTGTACTAACATATGTATGTATTACTAGTCGGAGCAATTACACTAGTTTACACGAAAAATGAACCTTCTTATAAAAGTGTTTTTTAAGGTAATTTTAGGTCGAGAAACACGAAAATGGCGACTTTTTTTTTCTTAAGCACCGTTTTCGAAATTTTTCCGAAAAACATGATTTTGGTCACTTATTTCAGTTATTCGTCAATATCTCGTGAACAAAATGAAAGACGATAAGATCAAAAAGTATTGATTTGCACAGTGATATATAATTATGTACAGATTAAGAAAAATTATAGAATTTACAAGCAACGAAAGTCGCAAAAAAGTGTAATTTTTGACAATTTTTCAAAACTACAAATTTTCTGATTGCTTTTTATTAATGAAAAAAATTGTTTAAAAATTATGTTAAGCTTTAAGCTGAAAGAAATTTCTTTTACGAACATTTCGAGTCTAAGATCATTAAAATCGGGTAAGAATTGTAGATGCTATGAAACCATGTACGGAAGTTCCAATCTTCACTCAATCACATTTTTGTATGAAAAAAAAATTTTTCATTTGCATTCAGTTACGTCTTCACGAATTCGTATGCAGCTGTAATCGTGATTTTTCGTTCATGGTTCCAGAACATCTGCAATTCCTACCCGATTTTAAAGATCTTAGACTCGAAATGTTCGTAAAAGAAATGTTCGAAAATTACACTTTTTTCGCCTTTGGTTGCTTGTAAATTCTATAATTTTTACTTAATCTGTACATATTATAAAGAGCAAATCAATACCTTTCGATCTTATTGTCTTTCATGTCGAAACAATATTTTGTTCACGAGATATTGACGAATAACTGAAATAAGTACCCCAAAACATGTTTTTCGAAAATATCTCGAAAACGGTGCTTAAAAAAAAAAAGGTTGCATTTTCGTGTTTCTCGATCAAAATTACCCTAAAGAACACTTTTTTTATGAAGGTTCACTCTTTGACCCTCAAAGTAAACTAGTGTTATTTTAGGCACGTTTTTAACATCTTAAAGATCTTCCAAAGATCAGTGTACCAATCGCCGGTGTAAAAGGAAAGTCCATAACTAACGAATATCCATACACAAGTGCCAAAAACCTCACCTTTTTCAAATGCAAAAACATCAGCAACGAATGGGTCTCAGCGATGACATGATCCAGGATCGGAATGCCTGCAGACGAATGCTAAGACCGCATACCCACACCTCAGAAGGAGCATAAGCGAGTCCGAAAAGAGGTAAACAAGGGTTTGGGAGAAGAAGAAGAAGAAAGCTACGTCTTAACTTAATAAATTAAAATATTCAAACTACAAATATGTCTTCTTTTTATTAAATATTTTTGCATGTATGTATATATATAGATTTAAAAAAAAAATAAAACAAAAACAATTAAATTATGTAAAATAAGTTAATTTTATACTTTTTTTCATTTGCTTCAATTATTTGTTTCAAAAATAATGTTTTTATTTTATTCTATTGTTGTGATAGCATTTATCTAGAAAATCAAATCTTTAAATAAATTTCTATCTTATTTTAATTATAACTTACATATTGCTGCTAATTTTCCTCGTTTATTTCCTTGGATTGAAAAGGCAATTGGGGAGAGAATGTTTTGTTTGGGCGTTTCTGCCTTATTAGGCTTAAAAATAAAACAGATTACTTTGCCGTAGTCTCTGTAATCACATTGCCGCTAGAATAACAGTTTTATTTTATTAAAATGGGTATATATGGATAATATAGACATGCATACCTTGTAAATCATGCATTTTTCGCAACACTTTTTCCATCTTATGAACTCCAAAGCTGCAGCTGGCATGAGGCTCCACCAGAAAAAATTTTTTGTTTAATATAAAAAAATTAATATAACAAAACTTACCCTTGACTGTTTGATGTTCTAAAAAAAATTTGCTGTTTTTTTTTTAATATGAATTTTATTAAAACAAAGCCTATAAAAACGAAGCAATTATCGGCAGACTTATAGTAGTCCTATGACGCCCTATGCTCCAAATAGGAGTTAAAGGAACATATATATTACAGTAGTCAAAGTATAGATAGATGTATACCAAAGGGAATATGTGCAGAAATGCAGAAATTATTACGATCGTTTTTGTTTGTGTAATTTTTAGCCGCAGCGACTTTAAAAAAACTCGCAAAAAAAGGAAAAGAACTTTTTCTCCTAAGTAGGCAAGGCAAAGAATATATACAGAGTGTTTCGTTCATTTTACTGGTGACATGTCGCCAATTGCCGGCAACCGTACTGCAGGGAGGGCATGATTAGGAGCAATTTTTATGAAATTAGATAAACAAACATAACAATTTCATCTAATTTCGGAATTATGGTAAAGTTTAGTGTTAATTTTAAAAAGTATAACCGACTGGTCCTTAAAATTGTCATAGGTATTTAAAAAGCCTAAGTTTTAAAAAAGTTATGGGTAACAACCGGCTAGGTTATAGCTGGCAGATTCCGACTATAATGTGTCCTGGACCTTCCTTAATTTTCGCAGAGTTTTTAATTGACTATTTTACGAAGAGATGTTTTGCTGTAATTTGAGCAGACTTCCCAATTTACAAATAGATGGTTTTTAGTGGTGTTTCTGATCATAAGAAGGTAAAGTTTGAATAATTTTAGTCTGTTACTCCTGAAGTTATCAATCAATCTTATTTTCAATATATATTCAATCCAAATGGCCAAGCCAAAAAAACAGATTTACATGGCAAAGTCGGTTTATTTTATTCTACTGATCACTTTTGTGTAAAAGTTGTGGAATCATAATTGAGAGACTGCACAAAAAAAGAAAAAAGTATCTATGGACATTATGAAGGTATAAATTTTTGGAGAAAATATAGTAATTAGTATAGGTACTATTTTAATTTATTGTCACTTTGTGTCACGTATTTTTTTTATATAATTTAGTTAAGAGCTGCACTCCGTGTGTGCATTAATACAAGATTTGCATTCAACAAGCAACTTTAATTGGCAAGTCCAATGGCTCCAATGTCAGCCATCTAGGTCCTGCAACTTTTGCAGATTTGACTCGCCAGCCAAAATTGTGGAGCGGGGCAAAGAACTGATTAATTTAGCGCAAAATGTGACAACGTCGCGTAATATGAGACCAAGTAAAGTCAGTTTTATAGACAAAGCTATTAAAAGCAGTCAGCTTTATATATATGCTATATATAGCTACATATCCACCTAAACATCCATCCATCCATCCATCTATCTATCTATCTATCCATTCATCTATCTATCTGTCATTTATTCGTCTTTCTAGCTGTCTGTTTGTCTGTCTGTATATGTTTGTGCAAGGCAAAGGCAAAAAGCGATTGCAGCCATTCCACTGTCATTTCATTATTTATACTGCTGATTAAATTTCCGCTTATACTCATTAAGTTCCATTGTCAAACCACTTCCGCAGTTGTTGCTGCAGCTCATCAGGAGCAAGCGACCAGCCAAGCAGACGCCAGCCAGGATGGGCTCCAACAACCACATAGAAATTCAGCAGATACATCTACACACGGAGAGACATTCAGCTAGGATAACAAACTAATTAAGTCAACGGAACTGAAGGTGCCACCAACAAGAACACTTACAAATACAATTGTAACACCGTCACCATACTCGTAAGTATATACGATAAGTCCCAACTTTGTTGAGAAACTTGTATAAAAAATAGTATTTCTAATCTAGCAATTACAAGCAAGCCTGCAAGTGCGATTCGAAGCGTTTTGAAAATATACGAATATCACAGATAAAGGTGACTTTTTTGGGAGTCGGAGTGTTTGTCTCCCTGTTATGCGCCTTAAGAGCATTGGCACATTAAAACTTGTGGTAAGGCGTTACAGTATTCTAAGCTGCATCAGAAGCTAGTTGTTTTTTGGGAACCTAAGTAATTGCAATCGCAATTTTTTGTACCTGTTATACACTCTTCTCTCTAAAGCTTCTTTAGTACCAAGAAAGCTCTGATTGTGAGGATAGGAGCGACCGATCTAGTTAGCTAATATAACCCTAATAATATTAGTAATAATGGTATGTAGTGGGAAAGCAGCTCTACATTTTGAGGATCTTTTGTGAGCCATATCAGACCTAAAGCTGGAGAAAACACGGTAAATTGTTTGAGAGGGGTGGGGCGTCGCATCGATAAAATTTCGATGTGGATTTGTTCATTAGGGCCACATGAATAATTTTACCAGCTCATTTTTTAACCGTTACTACGTAGAGTCAATTATTGATGCTGCTTCTTGGCAAGGGGGCTGAAATTAGTGCATTAGTATAGTCACAATCTTTTTTTTGTATTTGTTGTAACCATGACGCATCGCTTTGTTAAGTTTTAGATCCAAATAGTAAGCGGGGCAGCTAAAAAACGCAAAATTCTGCTATGGGGAACGGGGAAGATATTGACACAACTCAATTACGTCTTCTGAGGAAATATGTGCACCAGCTGGTAAAGTTTCATGTCTCTGGCTATGATAGTCTTCTTGATCTAAGCGTTCATACAGACGGACGGACGGACAGACGGACATGGCTTAATCGCTACCCGAGGTTATGATAAGTATTTTGGTACAAAGGACTTGGGGTCTGCTACGCCTCCTTCTGTTACTTACGTACATTGCAAAAACATAGTATACCCTTTGTTCCCTTACGAGCAGGGTTTAATCAATAAAAATAAATTAATAGTAAAAAACTGGTGGGAAGGAGCTGGTGTCCTCACAAACGAAAAAGAATTTTTATGCATTACTGTTGCTTCTTTACAAATAGTTCTACAAAAAGAACTTAGTGAGCTTTGTTGGGGCGAGGCGTCTAACAAACACATTTTATAAAAAAATATGCATTTTTAAATTTTCATCCGATTTAAAAAATGTGCGGCATACCCTGCTTAGAAACAAAGCGCATAAATGGGTTAATTTAAATTCCGATAGCTTTTGAAGTGTAGGTGTAAACAGCAACACTCTCCTATGTGGGAAAGGGCAAGATATTTATACATATCTATCTTTAGCCTTTGCAGTCCCTGAGGTCCTTTTGTTCATACGGTCTGAGAGACAATTGTAGCCCAAGTGTCAAATCGATTAACTCCACTTTTTTAATTTCGCGAAATTTAAAAGTCAAAGTACTTTGGGATCAATAAACTACGTGACGCTGATTTTCGTCAAAATAGACCCCTCCCCTCCCCCTTGTGACACTGTGACGGAATATTTTTGAAGGTTTTCCATATGATCGTGACGCTTCGCCTGACTCCCTCACCCCCTGGAGCGTCACGTAGTTTATGGATGATCCCTTGATAGATGCCAAATTTTCATAAAAATAACCTCCAAAAATAAAAATTTGCACCACTAAAAGACAAAATGACAAAAAAAAGACAAAAGACACTGAATAATAATTAATTTATTTCTCATTTTTCTCAACTATTTGTTTTATGGAGTTAATCGATTTGGCTTGTGAACCATTCAATTATGGCTATATCGTCTCAGCTGTTGATGCTGATCAAAATAATATAGGGGAAAGGCTTTTAAGTTGCCACACCATAGCTTTTTTGGCTATATCTCGATATTGAATACACATAGGCAACGATGTAAGTACACCGTCGGAAAGAGAAAAGAAGGAGCTATAATCCATAATAAGCAGATCATTTGAATTATACAAAAATAAGAATTTTACAGACAATTTTCCAAAGAGCTTGAAAACGACCACCAAAAAAAAATCTTGTAAGTTGCCACACCTGAAATTCAAATTAGTTTGAATGACAACTATGCACAAAAAAAAGTCATATAAATAACAGAAACTTACAAGCCAAAAAGTTGGACATCTTATATTTTTTAAGCCATTTTGGAATGCATTGAACAAAAATTTGTCTATTCACTGTATATCCGAAAACCATTTTTGATTATGAAAATTGATTGAATTTCAGTTCCAGCGTATGCATTTGATTCCTTGATTTTTCATTTTGATTTGATCACTTTTTGGGCACAATCGAAAAAAGTGCTTTTTATTTCTTCGAAAATAATTTTTATATTTTGTCTCACACACTGCGTTTTTGCGTCTGTTCGCATCAAAAACATATTAATATTGTCTACGGCGTATTTGGCATCGATGACAGGTGGAAGTTTGGTGTTTTCTTTGCTGGAACATCACAATCGAGCAGGGTTGGCAACTAACAAGCCCTGGCAGCTGACAAGCCTTTGCCCTATATACATATACTTTATGGGCTTAGCCATGACGCCTTCTACGCGTAACATACTTTGGCATGAACTTATTAACTTATAAAAATATGAAGAAAAAAACAACTTAAACTTATAAAACTTTTTATAAAATTTATTTTTTGTTAGCTTCCTGTAGTGCCGCCTCAGTTGCCGCAGAGGATCCCTCCTGTGTGATGGACTGCAATTTTTTGGAAGACAACATTTGTGTATTTAGGTTATGCATTCAATTTGATCCAATTCAATTTTATTTGAGTTTTACGCTGTTATAAAAATTTGACTATTTTGTCGAAAAGATGTGCTCCAATCCTTTATTAATTGTTTTCCAGTTATATTTTGGGAGTTTCCGTTCGTGGAGATAAGTTTCCCTCCGTGAAATGCGATTCATTTATTGACGATTTCGATAAGCTTTTTATTTTGCGTTCGTCTGAAAAAGTTGTACTGGCTTTATTGAATTTGCCGCCAAATTTTTGCATACATTATAGGCAGGAGCAGCAACTCAATTAAAATTTTTTCAATGTCAAATTTCAAAAACCTATCAGGCCCATTAGTATAAATGTAAGTTTTCTTCACAAATTTAGTTTTTTTTTCGCAATAATTGATATACCACTACTAAAATAATAATATGAAATTGAATCCTTATATGATGTCCTACTAAGAAATTACACCTTTTAAAAAATTTCAAAGACGTACAGTATTAACTTCTGCACTATCGCCAGAGGCTGGCAATAATAACAACAATAACTAGAAAAAGAAGAAGAAACTGCAGTGCAATGGCGGCACTTAATTAACAAGATAACAACAACTGGCAAAAGACAATCTAACTTTGGCAATGATTTCTCATGATAAGGCCAAGTAAAACGAGAATCTCGCGGCAAAAATTAATTAAATAAACAAAAAAATAAAGACAAATAGCAAAAGAAAAGCTAAAGATAAAGCAACAACAAATACTATAAGGGCCGTCTGCAGTCAAAAATACACACTCACACACACACACAAAATAGTTGGCACAGAATGCGCGCCAAGTGTCATTATCCTTTGACTTTCTTGGCATAAGCGCGCGCTCTTGCTTCAATGGCACAACATTTCATGTCGGAATATGGCCAACAGCCGCCAGGTTGTTCGTGTTAATATGCCGCCCAGCGAATACACACACACACACACACTCCTACACACATACGTTAATATAGACACATACAGACACTTGCAGCAGCCGGCTAAAACAAAACACGTGTTCGTTGCCAAAAATTCTGCGCAGGCAAAGCACAAGTACACTAAGAGAAATAGTTCACCCAATGTCTAATCATTTTGAATAAACTATGACTGTTTAGTATGAAAGTAAATGGGATTCTAATACCATGGTTTGTTGCAATAAATAAATACAAAAAATTAACAAAATCATAAACTTATAAAAAAAAAGTTTAGACAAATATACTAACACGGGATTTCTTTAAAAACAACATTTTCTCACTTTTTATTTGGCCGCAAACAAAGAAGATATTAAATAGATTTTATGTGGCTTAAAGCAGCTTTCATCAGGCATCGAGGAGATGATTCAATTGGAAGTATGCAGTGAGAAGAAGACAGTTTGTAATTTTCAAATGGTATGATCACATAAACACCACAAACATCCCATACTGGGTGCACTAGGAACAATTTCCTATTTCCATACCTGAATTTAAAAAAATTAAAAAATTGTATTTGGAAGAGATAAAATTACTTGAAAAACGCCGAATACGTGGAGCTAAATTCTAAGAAATACAATATGTTTTCCCGATAAAAATATCTGTATTCAAAAAGTCAATGAATTTTTCGAACTGCCTTGTAAGGAAATTTCAGTGCATTTACAACCAGTTCAACTCATGCGAAAATTGACTTGGTATTTGGAAAACACGAATGGAATAAAATTAGAGCGAAATCGCAAAAACCTACCCAATAAGGATTCGTTGCGGGATGAATGGCCACTGTCCTTTTGCTGAAAGAATGCTCATTCTCCGTACAAAATTTATATGAATCCCAAATTGGGACAGGAATCCAGCTAATATAAAATACAGAATGACCAGAATCAAAATCATTTAATTTACTACAGATTGCAATGATTTCTTTCAGTGTATGCACTCTGCCACTTACACCCACATACATGGATGGAGTCTGTGTTTTGTACAAGAAGCAGGCAAGTTTTAACTGCTTGCGTTGTGACATTAGCCAAAAGGTGCGATGCCGCATCTTTTGCCATAGAGCCAAGTTAAAGTCATAGTTGGAGTCGACTCGGAATCAGAGTAAGACCCCCTTAGCGTCTCGGGGACTAATTTTAGTGTATTTGTACTGCTTCATTGCACTGAGCACTCACAGCGTCTCTACTCAGCCCGCTCTCTCTCTCTTTCTTGCTCTCTTCGTCTCTCTATAACCCTGTCTGTCGTTGCTGTCGATTATTTTTCTTTTATTTTTGTTTTGATTTGCCGCCTTATTCATTGCGACAGCATTGCAGTAGTTCTCGCAGTTATAGCCAAAGTCATTGCTGCTGCTGTCGCAGCTGCGGCTGCCTCTGCTGCTGTCTTTACTTACGTAATTTCCAGGATAAGCTGCAAAAGTTGCAACAAAACCAACAAGAGCAACAGCAGCAACAACAACAGCATTGGCATTGCCGACATCTGCAGCAGCTGCAGCATATGCTGCAACCGGAAACTGTTTGTGCAGCGCGAGCGACAGCATCCAACAACCGGGAAATGGAGTAAGCCACTCTCTTAGAGTTTAGAGCGAAAGCTCTCACTCCAAACGCAAAAGTTAAGAGCGAGCTTTTTTGCCAGCTGCGCTGCATGCAAAAGCGCTTGGAATGCGCTACTCTCATTTCTGTAAAGCTTCTCTCTTGCTGTGCTCTGTTAAGTTGCAGTCCCGAATTGCACAATGGCGGCAGCCGCTAGCTTCTTATGCTAATGAGTACGGCGAAGTTGCAAAGAGACCCTGGCATCAGTGGGTTGGGGGAATCCGATGTCCGATGTCCGTTGCAAAGGTATTCATTATTCGATTGCAATGAAGCTTTAAAAATTTTTTGGCTTATAAGCTTTTTGACATGGATTCAGGCCGTTGCAAATTATTTTTGCACTTGTCCCTACATTGCTATTATTTTTGTATATTTACGCCAATCAAATATAACTATAATTAATTTTAGTTAATATGCAAAAGGGTGCTCTAGAATTAAAATTGGAAATTAATAAATGATTTAATTGATTTTATGAAATTTTTGTGTCAAATCTTGACTCGTTTAATGCGCATTTCTGTGACTTGGAGGTTGTTCGCCTTTAGTTACGCTAAACCACAGCGATTTCTTATTAGTCCGTACTGAACTTCTTTTGTCCAAAAATAAGAATGTTCCATGTGGTGCCAAGCAGTTTCTATGCACTATTCATTTGGGGGGCTTGAAATTATAAGAGTTGCGATCCCTCTTGAAAAAAGTATTAACAGACAAAGATGATTCTGATGCAATAACCAAATAACTCTCACCGGAAAACTGATACCAAGTAAAAATAAAAAAAATATAAATAGATTTCACTACTATCATTTGTTAAGGTTCACTGATAATCCCGATTGTACATTGCAATGAAATTCATAAAAAAAAAAAACAATCGGTCCAATGGGGGCTATATGATATAGTCAATCGATTTTGATAAGATTCGCTTAAGATGCTTGGCAACACTAAAAACTCAAGCCAAAGGGTCTAGCTGGATAAGATACTGGAAACTGCCCTCAGCGATTTTTGAAAACTAATCATGCAGTTCGAGGCATAAAGCAAAATAAAATTTTTACGAAAAATTTCAGATTTTAAACTTAACGCGTTGCGGCTTAATTAAAAAAAAAAAAAAACGTGTTTTTCGTTTTTATTTAATTGTGTCTTTTAATCTAAAAAAAGATTTAATTTTTTCTAACCAACACATTTTCTTAACATGTTTTTTAAATAAAGCAACAACGCGTTAAGTTTAAAAACTAGAATTTTGCGAAAAAATTTTATTTTGCCTTATGCCTCGAGCTGCATCATTAGTTTTCAAAAATTGCTGGGGGCAGTTTCCCGCATCTCATCCAGCTAGACCCTTTGGTCACGATATCTTTATAAACAAAAGAAAGGTACATCAAAAAATTTTTTTTTTTTTTCGATATATGTATGTATATAGCTCCCATTGGGGTATTTCAAAGCAAAAATATAAAATAAACATTTCTCCCTGAAATCTCCCTTATCCGAAAATTTAGTTGCTCTAGCTCTTACTATCTCTGAACGAACACCCAGACAGACGTACCTCGTATATCGACTTCTCTTGTCATCCTGATCACATCTTAGGTATTTTTGAGGTACTCCGACGCGTCGCGACGTCTCGTTCTGTATGAAACATGCATTTTCGGCTTGCACAAACTTAATACATATACCCATTGTACAGGGTACCATACGGTACATGGTATAACAAATTTTCAGTTTTACTTCCTACATTGAGAAAAATCAAAATCAATTACCAAAGAACAAACTTTGATCAATAAATATTGTAAAACTTAAGTATAGTTTGTTTCAATAAACAATTTTTTTTTATCATATTTACGAGTGTGCACTCAAAAATTTTAAAAAATTTTGCGTATACGATGTTCTATGTGGGCGGTAAAGGTAGGCGAAGTGTACAGAATTATCAAATCAACAAAGCTTAAGCTCTTTATAAGTATTTTTCGACTATTTTCCAAAGTTTTGTCCAGGCACTTTTTGCCAGAAATACCAATTATTGGCACAAAATCTAGAAATAAAGTTGTAGACTGGAAAAATGATACAGTTGGCATATATAGGAGGTGAGATATTACTCATTACTGCGCATTTGAGGTGAATTTTTGAAATCAGTTTTTTTTAAACTAATGCATTATGAATGACGTGATTTATGAATATTCATTTATATTTTAGTTTTATTTGTGCTATTTTAAAATAGGTCTTATGAAGCACTATCAAGGTACAATAAATTCATAGCTTTCCATCTCTACTTCAAATTCTAACTAGAAAGGATTTCCAATTTCGGCATCATTATGATCACTGTCATCAGCTGTTGGTAATGATATTCTTTCGCTTTCAGCTAATCTTTTGGGGCTTTTCCCTCAGTAAAGTGCATGATATATGGGACGACAAGTTTCTCTTCAATCGTGGTGTAGGATTACTATTTTGCATGGGTGAACGTTCTACTGGATTCGTTAATGACATCATAAAATTGTTTTATAATGTTGTAGTATACACGCAATCGAATCTAAAAATCATTTAGACGATAGCACTTAAGAATGCAATTTCATTAATGCTCTCATATTTCTACCTAATTTCGGCAAAGTTTTTTATTTTTGCTTTTCATATGATATCTCCGTATTTAAGTGGCTCAAATATCTAAAATAAATTTCGATTTTTCTATTTTTATCCATCCAGATATTTAGCAGCTTTATATAGCTTGAGTTCTGCTTAGCCGCCAAAAACCTTAAAAAAGATAAAATTAGAATATACTTTCCACCTTAATGTCACTTGAACACTTTTTTGCAAAAGTTCGCAGAAAGTTAGTTTTCATTAACAATACACATACAAAATAAATAAACACACATACACAAACAACTTCTCAAAAAATATTCTAGCACTTTTATTTTATTAAGTATACGCATTCGCGGGTGTACAAGAATGTACACCTTAACCCTCCGTTTGGCACATGTTCCGATAACCTTTGGTTTAGCACATGGGTCCAGACAGACCCCTATATATTTCCATACAAATGTATGGGAATTGTCGATTTTGGACGTGCATTCACGGTCATTTATATCACGCACAGGTATAAATTTTGCATTACTTCTTTTACTTAATGCCTTTCGCATATGTTCAATTTGATCTACAGGTAAAAAAAAAAAAAAAACCTAGGTAGAAAATGGTTAAAACACAGGTAAATTTTTTTTGTTTTTTTATGCATTTTACGGTTTATTTTGAAGATGATTATGTATATAAATTAATAATTTTGATGAATTGACAATAGTATTCGTCTTATTCATTACGTCTTTTTTAGGAAAAGTCAGAAAATTGCAAGATGATTGCTCAATTAAAAGTGTGTTAAAAATACAATTTAAAATGAAAAGGGTCTGGCTGGACCCATGTGCCAAACGGAGGGTTAAGAGCAGGCGATTTTATTGTACTGCCGCTCTGTGCGCACTCGATGATCTGGCGCACTACAGTACGCGTTGGATGTTGGTTTGGTACTGATTAGGCAGAGTCTCATGTTCATGCTTGAACATTGATGCTTGGGGTGTTATTCCTTTAAGCCTTAAAGAACATCCATCTTTCAAATCTATAATCCCGATTTTGGGTATCAGAATTATTTGGTGGTACGAGTCGGTGCATTGAATATGACCCGATGTAGTTTGGAACACCTTAAATAGCCAGCGATTTGGTAGTTCCAGTTCCACCTAGAAAGATTGCTCTCTGTACCCTTCCATAGGACATGTCATTTGGCTGTGAGGTTTAGTGGTGCGGTTTCACAAGAATTTTCCCCTGGCCAGTTACCTTCGCATACTCTTGTATTGGCACTCTCCCAACGACATTTGTTGAGTTCTGCTTCAGACATCAGATAGTAGGCATTCAAAGCCATATTGTAAATCATAAAGTTGCCCGCTACGTATGGTAACATTTTGTGATTATTCCGTATAAGTGGTAGCGGAATAATTTTGAAAATATTGGACTGTTGATTTAAATACCTTGGGCTGTGAGAAGTTTATAAACTGATTGTAATATGAGTTTAGTACTTCTCCCGGGTAGCACGTGGTTGCTCATACAGTTTTAAGGCATCCGCTGTAACTGAAGTTTGATGTTTGGCAATCTTCCTGTCTATTTTTTTGCACAAGCAGAACGCCTCAGTCTGGATTTCGCTGATCTTTTCGTCAACCAGAAAATAATCATACTCGCTTTCCAGCCTGTTAATGTTTTTTTCGACTTCAAGGGACAGAAAACCAATCCCGCCCTTACACTCCAGCATGTTATCCATATTTGCATCGGCTAGAAATTTGTAGGCCCTCTTCACTTGCTGCTTTAGCTCGGTTGCCTGTTCTTGGACCAGTTCAACAAGGTCATCATGTTTTTGCCTTCCTCTCAGCTTATCAGTTTTGTTTGATAGCTGGGAAGATCCGAATGCCATTTTATTGCCTAGATCTATCTGCTCAAATTTATCGGACAGCATTACGATAAATTTATTTATTTTATTCTCATTACAAACAACAGATCAGTCACGTTTGATCTTGTTGTTGTTGTTGATCGCACTAAAAGCGCGATCCGGCTCGAAAGACCAAAAAATTTACAAGAATGTACACCTTAAGAGCAGGCAATGTTATTGTACTGCCGCTATGTGCGCACTCGATGATCTGGCGCACTACAGTAAGCATTGGATGTTGGTTTGATGCTGATTAGGCAGAGTCGTCTGTTCATGCTTGAACACGGGCAATATCGATAAGGAGACGCCGAAGACCCACCTTATCTTAAATGTGGTAAGAAGGTAAAAAGATAATGATACTGGCATGTTCGTTTGGATAATGAAACTAATTTAAACACCTTATATGTAAAGCAATTTCTAGTTTTTTTTTTCATTTGCAATGTATCCATCCCACTCAGAATAATTACAAATCGGTGTATTGCATACTAAAAAGTTCAAAAATTTTATTATAATTATACCAAATATCTTCACGATCGGGCCAACAATATCGGAGATAATCGCAATTCTATGTTTTAGAGACCAGACTTCGAATCGTCTTAGTGGTAGAGTGTCCCAGGTTAATTTCTCACTCAACAAAAATTTGTTCGTTTTTTTTTTAATTATGTGTTTTTTATGTTAGTATTATTATATTTTTACACACTTGCTTAAAAGTATCTTAAAGTCGACCATAAACGTCGACGTAAATATATTTTTAATGTTTTATATATTAATTTGAATTATTACAATTAAAGGCTTTAACAATTGTAAATCATAAGAGAATAAAAGAAAACAAATCTTCAGGATGCCAATTTTAGTCTTTAAAACAAATGCTCTAAGTGCTCTAAACACATACGTTATATTCGTTTTCACAAAATTTTAGCGAAAGTGATGACCTGAATTTCAAAGTTTCCAATAAAATATGTTTGTGTTTTTCTTTCTTTTCAACCAATATATTTCAAAAGCCATAAAGAACTGCAAAAAAAACGTAAGATAAAGAATACACAACAATATATACGCACACATAAAGAGTCAAATTAGTATAAAAACCTTTGACAAGACCAAATTTCATATACCAACAAAAAAGATACGCTCTCTCACATAAAAACATCTACTTATACACACACTTAGGAGACACTTTAGTGAATTTGTGTTGTGCGAAAAAATGTGTTTTGTCTTTTTTTTTTTCATTTATTTATTTATTTATTATTTTCTTGTTATTGATTCATAAATATTTCAATACATTCATAACGCATAAAGCAGCCTGGCTTCGTTTCTCTATAAAGCAATCCAAGCAAACCCAACCACAAAAGACGACGACCAATTTCAATGAATATCAAACTATAAAAATGCCGCAAAGTGTTTTTCAAAGTTGTGCGACCAACCATGCCCAGAGCCAGAAGCAGCGGCAACAGAAACCATCCAAAGGACCCATAGCCATGGTCTACGTTAAAAGGATTGAAGACCCAGCGCATGCTGCTTCTGTCAACTGCATTGGCATTGAAAATTTTTAGTTGCGGTTGCTTTGCGCTTTCGTATTCCTTCGGCTTCAGTTCCTTTCCCTAATGCTTATCAGCATCAACAGTTGGTACATTTTTTTTTTTTGCTCCACTCGACCCAATCCTTTTTATATGATTTTTGTTGTTACCAATGCTTTGAATTTTCATTTTTATTTATTTGTGCATATTTGATTTGCAAGAAAAAAAAAAAATCGTCCTTAGGTACAGTAAAGCAAGAATGTTTAGACATAGCGCTATTTTCGAAGTTTATCTTTGGCGTACCCATATAAGTTTCTTTGTCAAACCCTAAAAAAAAGTATAAGAAACGGTTGGTTTTATATCAGACGCAAAATTTTAGGACCGACTTTTGAGCACTGAACTTTTGAGTAACCCGGATAACAGCCTTTAAGATTCTAAACATAATGCCAACCAGGCCAAATATTAAAATAAAATTCTAAAAAGATATCAATGTATAATACTATTGTTAAGAAAATGCGATATGATTGAAATACCAATCAAATACCCAAAAAAGGGGTGGTCGGAATGAACAGAAGTAAGCGCGCACAGCCGAGTCGATATAGCCATGTAAGTATGAACAAGAAGATCTCAGTTGCCATCAGAGCTATGGAGCCCAAATTTTATCAAAAGATATGCATTATCGTCAGAAAGTATATCAAGTTTGTCGTTTCTTGACAAAATCATGCGCGTTATCCCGTAGGAGAATTTCGCGGTTTTCATACGCACTATTTAAGCTGGCGAATCCAAATTTCCCACAGTTTCTTTTACGTTTACACACACATACCACTTACTTTCGACTTTTCATTGCCCAACTATGGATACATTTTGTAAAAAAAAAATTACCAAATTTAAACCCATTTAAAAAAAAAGACAAGAAGTTTTTGAAAATCCTTTAAAACCAATTTGTTTCTGAAACTTTATATAAAGAAGCTACAGTCACCAAAATAGCTAAATTATAAAAATTCTTTTACTTCTTGAGGATAACACCAGTAGAAACTTTTAAATATTGACAATTATAGTAATTGAGGTATTCACGCTTTGTGTAGAGTTGAGAAGTTGAGGAAAAAGTCAACAGGCCAAAGCGTGAATCCCTCCTGTTATGTGTTGAGTTGTTGAGTTTTCATCTTCTTTCCAGAGTTTGTTTACATTTGTAAATTGGTACAAATTACATTAAAATACAAAAACTTGAATTAAAAATCCGAGCCAAAGCATAAAATCTATTTTAATTAAACCTGTAGCAAAAGAAGCTATGTATTACATCGATTTTTATTATTTTATTGCTGCGAAAATCAAATAATTGCAGAAAAACCATATTTGAGTTTCTGCTTCTTCTTTCGTTTTTTACAATTGCGAAATGGTGTAAATACTTATAAAAATTAAAAATTTTAATTTAAAAATGCCGAGACTAAGAGTAAAGTGTGTTTTGACTAAAGCTGTTGCTAAAGTGGCTTTGGATGAAATTGATTTTATTAAAGGTTCGTCTGCTAAAACAAATTCATTGCAGAAAAACTAAATTTTGTTTAATATAGAGACTATGGGGTTGCGTGACGACGCACAAATTGACGAAGTTCCAGATAATTATCATGAGGACATGAATGCAATTGTACTCTTGCATCGCGGTGACCACTTCCACATCCCGAAATCAATTGCCTGTGCCAGAACGTGCTCAGTTCCTTCGACGAAGCCCGATTTTTAACTCTTACCCGATTTTAAAGATCTTAGACTCGAAATGTTCGTAAAAGAATTCTCTTTCAGCTTAAAGTTTAACATCATTTTTCAAATTTTTTTTTGTTAATAAAAAGCATACCGAAAATGTGTTTTTTTGAAAAATTGTCAAAAATTACACGTTTTTTCGACTTTGGTTGCTTGTAACTTCTATAATTGTTACCCAATCTGCACATAATTCAAATATCATTATAAAGAGCACATTAATACCTTTCGATCTAATTGTCTTTCATGTTGATACAAAATTTCGTTCACGAGACATTGAGGAATAACAGAAAATAGTGCCCAAAAACATGTTTTTCGAAAATATCTCGAAAACGGTGCTTAAGAAAACAAAGGTTGCCATTTTCGTGTTTCTCGACCCCAAATTACCCTAAAAAACACTTTTTTAGGAAGGTTCACTCGATGAACCTCAAATTTGTAAACATCCATCTAAAACTTTTGCTTTTTTTCGAGGTCCTCTGAAACACCCCTATGGGAGCTATACAATGTAATCCCGATATCAAAAAAATAAAATAAACTTGTCTCTTATGGATTAACAAGGGATCTAATCTGAAAGTTTGGTTGCTCTAGCTCTTACCATCTCTGAGATCTAGGCGTTCATACGGACAGACGGACAGACGGACATGGGTATATCGACTTCTCGAGTCACTCTGATCATACTTTAGGTAGCTTTGGGGGATCTCCGACGTCTCCTTCTGTACGTTACATACATTTTCGGCTTGCACAAACACAATATAACCTTTGTACCATACGGTACAGGGTATAAAAATGTTGTAGGTGTGGCTAAACCTAATATTGTGTTATACGGCAACTATATAACATAGTCATCTGAATTGGACAAAACATGGCAAGTATACGGATGTACCTTAAATATTCCGAAATGCCGAATTTATTGGAGATAGGTAGATTATTTCAGAAGATAATAATTTCCTTCCGCCAGATAGGCAAATTCGACCGCTGTGAGATGTATCCACTTAAGTGTCTAAATAGACTTCGTTTGTCATAAAGGCAATTGAGTCCGTCCTTGTAGGTAATTGACATATTTAATTTTTTAACAGTATTGAAATTATTTTTGTAAGCTAAGTACAGAAAGGTTGAAAATTTTGCGCTTGTCCGAAACTTTTTTGATTCACTGTACGTGTATGAATGTAAGTATATGAGTAAATTTACTATATATATATATATAAAAAAAAGTGACACAAACTCTTTCGTTGGTCCATACTGTTTGTCTGGCAAAGCTTAAGGATTTTCTACTTACACATGCTTACACACATATATGTAAATCTATATACATACATACATGTACATTATGGTTCTGTTCCTACTTGAGACTACATCGGAAAGCCATATGCATGTATGGATGTTATGTGTGGGTGAGTTTGTGGGCGTGGGTGGGTAGCATATGGAAATAGGCGGTACTGGGCTTCCGTCTAGCTCTATCTGTTCCAATAAAAAAAAAACACCCCTACACACACACTAACACAAATACAAGCAACCAAAGCTTACAGAGTTATAAAGCATATCTTTTTACTTTGGCTAGCCCCGATATGCTCCTACATAGAACTATCTTTGTAGTGCCTGCCTATAGACGAGTGTCCTGTCTTTTTACATGCGTGTGTATGTGTGTGTGTCTGTGTGTTGGATATCGGCCTGTGCGCTGATTTAAATATCTTTTGCCAACTGAGGGTTATGCTAAATATTTATGCATGACTGCTTTTCTGTGACATCAAATAAATCACTTTTATAGTTTGGGTTTGAGTTTTAGTGCGTTTGTTTAGTGTGCGAGAGAGCAAGTGAGTGACTCCAACTTCTGTTTCCTCTATATCTATCTTACGCTACTCTCCATTACTCTCCTCGTATTTGTTGTAGTCGTCATTGTTGTTGTTGTTGTTTTTAAGCAGCCTGCCCTATGTACATACATGTAGCCATATTTATTGAGTCGAACAAATTGCTAAAACAGCTACAGACAATTTTTACGCATTTATATTGTATCTTTTTTTTTGTTTCTGATTATACCCTGTACCGTATGGTACAAAGGGTATATTGTGTTTGTGCAAGCCGAAAATGTATGTAACGTACAGAAGGAGACGTCGGAGACCCCCCAAAGTTACCTAAAGTATGATCAGAGTGAGTAGAGAAGTCGATATACACATGTCCGTCTGTCCGTCTGTCTGTCTGACCGTCTGTCCGTATGAACGCCTAGATCTCAGAGATGGTAAGAGCTAGAGCAACCAAACTTTCAGATTAGATCCTTTATTAATCCATAGGAGACAAGTTTATTTTATTTTTTTGATATCGGGACAACATTATATAGCTCCCATAGGGGTGTTTCAGAGGACCTTGAAAAAAAGCAAAAGTTTTAGATGGATAATTCGTTTGTTTGTGAAGAAACCGTAACCAAATTTGGCATTAAGAAGTTTTTTAGAGTTCCCAAGCACTGTTCCACATTTGATCAAAATCCAAGCGGTCAAAAAATCGTTTTTTCTACAAAATTCATTGCGTTTCGTTTGTTTGTAAAGATATTGTTAGCAAATTTGGCATTAAGAAGTTTTTTACAGTACCCAAGCACTGCACCAAGTTTGATCAAAATCGGTTGACTATATCATATAGCTCCCATAGGAACGATCGGTCAAAAAACGCTTTTTTTATAAATTTCGTTGTGTTTCGTTTGATTTTGAAGATATCGGAACCAAATTTGGCAGTCGGAAGTTTTTTATAGTTTCCAATCAGTGTACTAAATTTGATCAAAATCGGTTGACTATATCGTATAGTCCCCATAGGACCGATCGGCCAAAAAAATTTTTTGGTGCAAAATTCGACTGATTTCTGTTTGTTTATGAAAATATCGTAGCCAAATTTAGCAAAAAAAATATTTTTTGGAGGTCTTAAGCAATATATCGGACTTAATTGCAATGCGGTGGTACAGGGTATCCCAAAGTCGTCTGCGCCCGACTTTAACGTACGCCATCTTTTTGTTTTGTATTTGGTTGAAGACAGAAGTTCTCAATTTTATTTCATTTCATTTTATTTGCATGCTTGAAATGCGCACAACAACAACCAAATCATAATAATATCACGTGTTTCTAAATATGTACATATATACTTATATATTTGTACCACATGTAGATAGACTTAATGTTAAATAATGCGCTCAGACAAAGATCTATAATCACAATGAGAAATGCGGCAAATTTCATAAGTAAATATATACATACTTAAATGTGCACATACACATTACATACGTACTATAAAATAAATAGCAATATTTTTGATTAAGCACCTATGTAAATATAATTGACCATAAATGTTGAGTACTATTTATTTCTAAAAGTATGCTTTAAACGACTTAAATACGCATTATATATTAATAATTTATGTATTTCTAAGACACAAGAACGAAGAAGTTCTCTAAACTCTTAAGTGTTTTATATACTTATATAATGGCGCTACCTAAATATATAAAGGATAAATTAGGTTTGTGCAAGTCGAAAACATACTTATATATAAGAGGCAACCCAACTGTCGATATGGACCTCCAGGTTTATTTTATTTCTTCAATATCGGCATCCTCTTTAAGTGATATACACCTTGAGCAGTAGACAGAGTGTATTTAGAAACCTGTAATTTATAAAAATATATGCTTTTTTGAAAAGTTACATAAATTAATAATAAAAAAAATCGATCGGCATCATATGATATAGCTCTCGTTGAAGCATTATACAGCATCTCGAAAAAAATCGTTTTTTAGGCAGATTTTGTAACCAACTATAGTATATATAGTAAGTTTCTTATAGTTCTCAAAATCGTTTTACTACACTATTATACTGACTTCATACGACCGAATAATGGTAATTTAATTGTAAAATTAATAATAATTTTAATAAATTGAAATTTAAATGAAATGAAATTTGTACATTTTTGACTATAAATTAATAGTTAATTAATTAATTTTTGACGCACAAATGCATGTAACCACGCCGCATCGCTCCATTAAGTTCCAGATCAAAATATTAAACGGTGCAGCCAAAGACCGCGAAATTCTGCTAGAGGGGAAAGAGGAAAGATATTGACACAATTTAATTTCATCTTCTGAGGAAATATGCGCATCCGGTGGTAAGGTTTGGGCTCTCTAGCTCTTATAGATCCGAATTCTAGGTGTTCCTACAGACGCACGGACGGACGGACAGACGAACATCAATTGCCATCCGAGGTTATGATAAGCTTTTTGGTATAAAGGACTTGGGCTCTACCACGCCTCCTTCTGTCCGTTACGTATATTGCACAAATCGTGTAAACGCTTTGTGGCTATAGGTTAAGGGTATAATTATTATATCATATAATTAATTTGGTGGTGGTATTCTTTAAAGTATGTATTTGAAAGGATTTTCTTAAGAAGATTGTGTTGTGTTAGTATAATATACAAATATTTGTTGTCCTTGATGTGAATCACGCATTTGGTGTGGCGTACAGGCGTCGTATATAAATTAAAGATTTGGCTACCTGCGCCGTACTTCATCCTTTTTAAGTAAAAAAGAAAAAAACAATTTTTTTTCAACGTGCTGACTAATGCTCGGATCTGTAACCAATAAATGACAAGGTAGAGAACTTGGTGCCGCTCTATATGAATAAAATAGGGAGGGATCCCCTAGCGCCAGGAACAAAAAAAATGAAAATAAGTATTTTGTGGAGGACTCTTTATAATTATTTATTTGTTTATTTATTAATAATATTACAACTAATAAAAAATGCTACTACTATAAATCCGCTAACAGAGTTGATCCAACGGGTCGAAGTTTCATCCTAAGGTCACGTAATTGAGCCGACCATCCCACTTTTTTGAGTTCTGATGTCCGAAGATAATTTTCATATGTTTTTGGAGACACTGAGTACGAATTCAAGGCCAAAATAACCCTAAGATAACAACAAAAATTGATAACTCGTTTTAAAAGGTTATTTGCAGATATGTTATAACTCGGATTTGGATTTAGCCACACAAAAAACATTACGAAAAGATGGTCTGACCTCTGGATCCGAAAGTCGTTGTTCTTGTGTGGATGTGCTTTTATTGAAAGATCAACATTTTTAACTAACTAAGGGTATTTGTGTGTAACATCTTCAAGGAAATAATTGAGACTCCACAGCATTTATACCAAAACCAGTTTCCTTCATAAGAAAATATTTTTACCTATAGGTTATTTTCAGTGATGCTTCTACAAAAATTATACAAGAAAAATGTTTATACTAGTTTTGATCTTCACAAGTAATTTTATAAATTACTCAACTTTTGTGGGTCTACTAGGCAAAAGGGGTTACAATATGGTAACTTTTACCCATAACTCCGGAAGTTTTACTCTGACATTAATATAAACGGCAACGACGAACAGAGAAGCACCAAAGGACTATTGTTGTATCGTTGCGCTCTTAATCCGCCTAATCTTACTGCTTGCTCAACAATTTCGAGGACTCGATAAACAGCCCGATTCGCCAGAGTGCCCAGGTCTTGAAGGAATGGTTTTCCCTGATACTGGTAGCCAATATCATATTTGCCGCCTGCGAGACCGAATATATCTCGGCCTCAAATAAGCTGCACCAATTGGATAGATGGAATGAAAGTCCTCCTCCGAGAAGCCTCCCGCTCCTGTGCCTTCATCCGTCTTCGAACCACCTGTATTTATCGTTAACTCTCTGATGGGAGTTTCTTGCTTCCAATTTTCTCCGCAACAAACTTCTTCCATTTTCCACAGTGCCTAGCAATGACAATGACAGCATAAATTGGGTATTTTCGTTATAAATATCACTAAGAAATACAAGTGTGAATTTGTTAATTTTTGGCTTTAGGCCGCCATAGATCCTATCGCTGGAAAAAAGTTTTTAAAGCATAAAATGTTTGCTTATAGAGTTATCGTAACCAAACTAGGAGCTCGGAAGTAAATACTATATCATATAGGCCCCAAAGGGCCGTTCGGCCAAAAAAAACGTTTCCACGGCATAATTCGTTTGTTTATGAAGATATCGTAACCAAGTTTGGCAATCAAAAGTTTTTTGGAGTGTTTAAGCAATATTTTGATTGCAGTGTGACGGTACATCTTTTACTTTGAAATCACTTTGAGAGGTAGGCGTTTTTATTATTGAAGTATGTTCAGTTCTTATAAACAGCGTTTATTATTTTTTAGCAATTTAACATTGTGAAATATTTTTCAACTCTTACATTTATTTCAGTATTTAAACGTTTATCTTACCATATGGGCATTTCCACAGACACGTCAACCGGGGCCTAAAAATACAATGTAAGTCAAAAATGGGTTAAATTTGACAAGACATTGATTTTACAGCATTTCTTATTTAGTTGCATAAATATTTGGCCCAAAAACTGAAGATATTTATGTTTTTCTTGTGTTTACTACTTTTTGAGTGATTTTCAGTCGAATTTGTTTAGGTTTCTCATTTACTTTTTGCGTTTCATACTTCTCTTGAATTAGCACTTTTTGTACACATAAATATTTCTATTTTCTTATTATTAATGAAAATACAAGTATTTTTAAAAATTACTTGAAGAAATTCATAAAACTAAAGAGGTGGAAAAAAAAGTCGCGTTCTTAAACTGAATTAGGCTTATAAAAAAATAAGTAGTAATAATAATAATATAATAATAATAAATTTATTTTTAAAGCCATTCTTTAGAGAAGTATTTAAATACAAAAGGATTCTTAAACACAAATACATATGATACAATGGTTTTAAAAATAATATACGCGACTATGACTATACGTCGTCCGTCGGGGAGTTGAGATGCAGTACTTTTTGTTGTTATCCTTAGTTTATTAGTGGGTTCCCAGAACGCCAGTCAAAATGTCTTAATACACCCTGCTTCCCCGCTCGTCGCGAGATACAGGATCGTTGGGACAAGTTTCCTGAAGAACTGTGGTCCACATGTAGTATATTTATTGTAGGTATTACCGAATATTTCATTTTTTATCAAAAGTATTCAGTGATAATTTGCTTTCTGTACTTTGTGGCCATTTTCAAAAATTCTACAAGTTCCATCCACCTAGTATTGTTTGTGTCATTTAGAATTTCAAGAATTTCGTGAGGGCTTAACATAGGTTTTCTAAAGCATAATATCCTGTGCTCTCTGAAAATTGGACACCTCCCTAGAAAATGGCGTAGGTCTTCGGCTTCATTGGTGTTGCATAATTCGCACATAGAAGTACGACCTGTGACGAATCTGTTTCCGTTTAGTAGTATCATGTCACATTGTGCTTTCAGTGTCCATGATACCGCCCACATATCCATATTTGCATACTTTTTACTGTTTACAGTAAAAATAAGTATTTTAACAAAATAAAGTGTAAAAGAAAGCTACAATATTTCACATAAGTTAAAAATTAATTGCTTTTAAATATTTTTTGTTATTTCGAAGATTTTTACATTTTTGTAGATGCAGTCGAAAACGACTTAATCGCAGGTTTATTGCCAATATATTGGAAACGTTAAATTAACAGATCCTTCCTTTTGCACTACATATACAGCTACAAAAAAAGTATCACAAAATAAAGCAAGAAAAAAATATTTTATTTTTTCATCACATTTGTGCACTTTAAAGGCGTGCGAATGTCGCATATGCATTCAAAAGTTATTTTAATTCTTTCGTTGTTCAAAAGATTATATTTCCAAACCAACGACTGTGCAGCGTTGCTAGTTGTCAGATTTAAAATTTGTGTTGAAACCTGAAAACCTACAAAGTGTATTTAAAGTTCGTATAGTAAGAAATCCTATTTTCAATCGTTAAAAAGCATTTAGTGGTTTTTATTTTTGGCGCATCTGTTTTGGAGCAGATTTTAAGCTAAAATCTTTCTGGGAATTTTTGTCTTGTGCTTCGATTCAGCTGCAGCTGTCTCAGCTGTCAATGCGCCGCTGTATCTAGGATATCGAAATGCCAAAAGCAATGAATAAATGACTGACTAAAGGGGAAACCGAGAAACTGATGCAAGACAAGAACGATTATATACAAGTATATGGAATGTTGTTTCGTCAATGTTTCAGCAAGAGCTTCCAGACTGAGATTGCGATTGAGATTGAGCTTCGTCCTTGCCCTGCCCAGTCACATGCCACCACTAGCATGTTTTGTGTCCATGCCACACGCCGCATGCCTCTTTGTTTTCCGTTTGTCGTCTTTGCGTACCAATTACATTGCACAACGACCAAATAGCGTACAAAATACAGGCAAATAGCATATAACCAGGAGGGAGAGGGTACGGCAAGTCAACAAGAATCCGCGGGAGCAGGAGTACTACTGAGCGTGCTGCTCCACTTTGAATTAGGCACAAAAATTGTGAACGGGCCGCATGTTGCCTTCTCCCGGGGCTTTGAGCGTCCCCCAGGTCCGTCGGCTTGGCGTTGCTGCCACATTTTTGAATCATTTACTCACTATGCGAAAAAAAAAAAAAACAAAATAGAAAAGAAAACGGCGGAAGTCAAAGAGTGAAATAATACAACTACAACTATAATCACAACCAGAACTGTGTGTGTGTATTTTATATACCAGGCATAATATGCGGCGGGGACCAAAAAATAAAAAAAAAAATAAAAACAGCAAAAAATCCAAATAGTAGTAAGAGGCATAAGGCCACGACACCGAGACTGAGACTCTCTGAGACTGAAGCATGAACAGCGAGCATCGTTAGTTGTTGGTTAGTCAGTAGTCTGCCTATGTGTGTTTGTGTGTGTGCGTATCCGTGTGTCTCTGTATGTGTATGAGTGGCCTGGGCGCTGCCTGACTGTGACTGTCATGTGCCACAAACCCACTAAACTAATGAAAAATGTGAAGCGACGGCACAAAAGGAACAAATTTTGCACATACACACACACACACACACACACACACACACACACACACACTCACTTACTTACATGAAGAGCGAGGCCTGGAGTGCGCTCCGGGTCCGGCTCCGGCAAATGAGTGCATCCAGCGCACATATGCAAAAACGGCACAAAGAAATGTTAATTCCGTAATACTTTAAATGCGGAGGCATCGAATGACATTTGCACTTTTGCTGCCAGCTAAGCACAGTGGGACAAGCTGAACAAAAAAATATGGAGTAAATCGATCGCATACAAAATTGAAAGTTTGGATGAGTAACATAATGAAGTGACTTATATAAGAAAAATACCTTGCTGAAGAAGAATTCTTTGCCAGGAGCACTTCAACAAACCCACCTTACTAAAGCACCTTGTAGTATATTCTGCAAAGCAAATTTAATCGCTTTTGGGTTCCTTTCTAGTTATGAGAGTGTGTCGTTTCGGATACGCTTAAGTCCAAAATATCTTGAATTTTATAAAACATTATTTTCTCAGCTTTTCTTATTTCTTTTTGTTGTATAAATAATTGACCTGATGAAAAATCTCCAGAGATGAGACTTATATTTTATTTTAGGGCAATGTTTCTGGATTCAAAATCCGTATTTTTTTATATCCTCCCATGGCTTGTTTTTTGTATGGCTATTTTAGTGAAAAAGGACATTTTTGAAAATACAGTTGCACATATGAAGTCATAAACACTGTACTAAATCGAATTTTTTCATTATTTTGGTTTTACTCAAATGTAGAGTAGACAACCTTTCCCAAATGAGCCGAATTATGTTTAACAGTGTATAAAAACTTATATTCTATGGGCAATATAAATAATTTTAATTGCATTAACAGGACTAATAAAATAATTTGTTTTTATATAAAAAGATTTCGTAGGCTAAAGTGGGGCGCGGACGACTTTGAGATACCCTGTACCATCAAATTGCAATTTATTGCGGAATTTTGCTTAATAATTCTAAAAAACTTTTGATTGCCAAATTTAAAACGAATTATACCATAAAAAAGATTTTTTGGACCCATCGGTCCTATGCGGGCTACATGGTGTAGTCAACCGATTTGCTTGGGAACTCTAAAAAACTGCCTAACGCCAAATTTGGTAACAGTGTCTTCACAAACAAGCAAATTATGCATCTCAAACTTTTTTTCGATGTGCTCTGAAATACCCCTTATATAACCCAATACATATGTCGAAAAGTAAAGTAAACTTATCTCTTGTAACATAACAAGGGATCCAATCTACAAGTTTTGTTGGTCTAGCTCTAACTAAATTGGTCAAGGAAAATAACACAATTATTATATAGTTCGCAAAATAAATATACAGAGATATGCAGTGAAAGCCTGATTTACTCGTTTGTTCCAATTTTTTCCAACAACGTCACAAGTGTGGATCACGCCCAAATGTGTTGTCACTTTTTTTGACCATTTTTATGCAACTTCTAAGCACTGTGCGGCTTCAAATCGTTGCCATTGTCTCTGCCGTTTTCGTTGTGTTTGCCTTACGTGCTGTGCAAGTGAAAGCAGTTACGAATCAGTGCTTATATAGAAATCATATGCCTCTGTGTGTGTGTGCGTGTGTATGTGAGTGTTTCACTGCTAATATGTATTTGTTGCCTTAAAAATAGTATAACAAAAGGTGCAAACTGCCGCTGCCGTTGCCGCCTGACTGTAAAAACAAACGAGCTGGCGCACGAATTGCACGTGCATACAAATAACAAACAAACAAACAAACACAGATACACGACGCACACAGATACAAAGTGAAGAGTGAAAATGAGATGGAGCATGCCGGTGACCACACTGGCCAAAACAACAAAGCGCCACAACAGCAGCAAGCAGTGCACAAAAAGACAAACAGCAAACATCAGCAAATGGCAGCGTGGCAGGAAGAGGCGTTAAAGGAAAGGGTACAGGTACACATAGTAATACATACAACAAAAAAGAAGGCCCAGTAATGCTCTTGGCCAAGTGAGAAATACAGTCAGATTGAGGACTGAGCTCTGCCTAAAAGGGAAAGGTCGGTGCTGGGTCAGTTCGCACGTTCATTTGCGCGCTCGTTTGCTCTTTAACAAATGTGCGCTGCTTTTCATTACGTGTGACAGCAAATAGTACAATGGAATATGACATGTAGGCGATAAAGTTATGCTGAAAGGAGTCGAGTTTTACACACACAAACACACACACACACACAAGAGAGAGAGAGCGTCACACACAAACACGCACAGGTGAAAGGTGAGAAATGGATGTTAGTGTGCCAGTTGTGCCGGCTGCACAGTGTCACAAAGCACACACACAGAGTTAGACAGCGGCAGCAAGCAACAACAGAAAGAAATAGAGAAAACGGCGTGGTGGCAACTTTAAGCCTCGTGCTGCATGTCTTTGAAATGCGGCAGCTGCAAGTTGAGGCCTTTCCAGGTTCCACATAGCTGCCTCTGCCGCTTCCCCTGCCTCCACCTCTACCACCGCCTTTGCCACTGCCTCTTCCAAAAGCCACAAATGCTGTTGCGGTAGTTGTGCTAATTTGTTTGTTTGGCGTTATCATTTCTTATGCTGCCTGCCAAGCCTTCAGTTGTTGTTGGTCTTGTTGGCGTTGTCAGAAACACCAAAGCAGCTCAAAGACTAAGGAAATAAATTTTTAAGCTTAAATTAAAGTTTTCTTTGGTGCAGCAAATGATTCTTCCTTGCCATATAAACTCGACTATTGTCACCATATTAAATAAGTTAGAAGTACTCGGTTAGAATCTTTGAACTTCGTCCCGCTCAAAAAAGCCAAAATTAGGAGAGGAAAAATAGCATACCTTTACTAAAAGATAACAGTCTTTTCTCTAACCAAACGCATATTAAGGTTTTTGGGGTCGAGGAATCCATTTTTGACATATATTTGTAATTTTTAGCGCCGCAGAGGGCGCTTTTGTTTATTTGTTAATTTTTGAATCTTTTTTTTTCAAAATTGACAAAAAGTCGCGAATATCGACGAATATTTCATTTTTCATAGTTCTCAAAAACTTTTACTAATTTTTTGAAAATCGGTATACTATATCATATTTCTTCCATAGGACCGATCGGTCCCAAAAACGTGTTTTTGTGCAAAATTCGTTTTGTTTCGTTTGTTCATGTTTATTCAATGTCCGATATATTTTTTGTAACAGTTTTTAAATGGGAGCATCAAAGCTAAGGGGGAGCATCAAAGCTAAAGGCAGTCCAACCTGCCGAATAGGTATAAAACGGACCTGCCGTTTTTGTTCAAAAACGGAAATTTTTTTTCGTACAGCGAACAGCGACAAGTGAAGGCGTTAGGCGAAGGAGAAGGCGTTAAAGAAGAACACGAGTACAACGTGCTGCGCTTTGAACGGCTCACCAACGGTGGCGCTGCTCAAGCTCCAGCACAAAGTACGACTGCGCTAAAGGAGGAGGAAGGGGATCAAGAAGGAGCAGGAATCCAAAAGCCATTTCATAGCGAAGCAGGGCCAGCTGAAGTTTGGAATGATCGGCTGATCTACTGCGGTTCATTGAGGAGGAGAGGATAGACTTGGCTCTTGTCCAGAAGCCCTGGATCCTAGGTGTAAAGTGGCCTTGGAGCTCGCTGATATCATCTCCAAGCCAAGGACATGTATCGTGGTAAGAGCTGGGCTTAATGTTCTTTTCTTTCCTCGTTACAGTGACAAGGATCTCTCGGTGGTGATTCTAGAATCAAGGAATAGGAGAAACTTTTACCTTGCATCGGCCTATCTCCCCTCGGAAAAAATCAGGGCGCTCGTTCGGCTTGTGCAGAAAGAGGGCAACGATTTAATCCTAGGCTGTGATGCCAATGCCTATCACTCGATTTGGGTAAGCACGGGCATAAATGACAGAGGCGCGGCTCTGCTCGATTTTGTGTTTGGCGCAAACCATATTGTGTCTAACCGGGGTAATCACCGCCCCTTTTGCAATAGGGACCGCGCCGAGGTTATTGATGTAACCTTAGCGTCGATCAATAGTCCCCCATCCATTGATAATTGGCACGTATGCACTCAGTGTTCCTTCTCAGACAACTACAGGATACGTTTCGATATCAAAGGGTACGGGGACAAGCCGTCTCCTTTCAGAAACCCAAAAAGAACGAACTGGGATGCTTTTTCAAGAACAGTCTGCCACACGCTACCCGACCAACCGGAAGGGGAGCTACTGCTACCTGATACACTCGAAAATTGCAATCAGATGACAGCGTTTCTCAAAGCCTGCCCGAGCAGCCGAAGCTCAAAGCGAAACTGCAATGCGTGGTGGACAACAGAGCTAGATTTGACGGGAAACGAGGAAGCTCTTTAATAAAACAAAAAGATCCAACAGCCAGGCGGACTGAAAGACCTACCGGCTAGGGTTCAGGATTTTTAAGAGCAGGTGCAAAAAAGCAAAAAAAAAGAGACTCTTGGGCTAAGTTTCGTGAGGATCTTGTTTCCCAACTTCGCAAGGTACTAGCTAGCGATCCATCCAAACCGGAGCTACTATGTAGACCGGACGGACGTATACGAAAAACAGTCAAGAATCGCTGGACCTACTTATGGAGACACACTTCCCAGGTTGGCTGGAGACTGGGAACGAGTTTGATATCATGAACATTACAGCCAGTGCGGCTCCTGTGGAAGATCTGGTGGTGTTTGATGACATCATCACAGAAGAGAAGATTGCGTGGGCTATCAAGTCGTTCCAACCCTGCCAATCGCCAGGACCGGACGACATTCGACCTGTCATGCTGCAGTCGGCAATGCCAAAGCTGATACCATGGCTAAGGAAGGTCTTCAAGGGATGTCTTCTAACAGGTTGCATCCCAAGAGGCTGGAGGGAGGTGAGGGTGGCTTTTATTCTCATGGCAAGATCAACCATAACTCTCCAAAAGACTACAGACACATTAGTCTATCCTCGTTTCTGCTAAAAATTATGGATCTACACATCAGGAGTAAGCTCCCCGGATGTTCAGCGGATCACAGCACGCCTATCTTAAGGGTAGGTCCGTTAAGACTGCACTACATACGGTGGTAGGAAGCATCGAAAAGGCTCTGCATCAGAAGGAGCTTACGTTGGCGACTTTTCTCGATATCGAAGGAGCCTTCAACAACGTCAGGATCGAGTCGATTACGGCAGCACTTGCTAAAATCGGTTCACACCCGACGGTCACCCACTGCTCAGCAGCCGGGTGATCACTTCTGAACTCTGTGCGGGGGTGGTAAGAAAGAGAGTTACGAGGGGTACCCCACAAGGAGGTGTCATATCGCCGCTTTTATGGAACTTGGTCCTTAACGACCTTCTTCTTACTCTTGAGCAGACAGGATTCAGGATGGTGACGACTTATGCAGACCATGTGGTTCTCATGGTAACGGGCAAATTTTTACCCACTATCAGTGAGCTACTGGAGTTCGCTCTTGGCAATCGCAACTTAAAAGATCTATGGAAGCCAAGTATCTAGGTGTCATTGTGGATTCAAAACTCTCTTTGAAGAGAAACTCAGAAGAAAGAATGAGAAGATGGCGGCTAATATCAAATCTCACCTTAACAATCTTTAGAGGGTTCAAAGGCCTAAGCCTACTTAGGTATCACCGGGTCCTTGACATCCACATCTCAGGCAGCCCTGGATGTGATTCTGAACCTGGATCCAGTGGGCACCTTCCTGAAGTCGGTGGCAGCCAGAAGCGCAGCAAGACTCCGGGCACTGAATCTTCTTATGCCATCTACATCGGGTCACAGCAGTATCCTACCTGAGTTGGGCATACCTGCTGGGACTGCTACTGCTCCACGGTTCTGAAATGGAACAACCATTTTGATGCTAATTTCCCGGAGAGAGAAGATTGGAAGCTTAAATCTCCTTTTAAAGTAAACGAGCTGACGATCTATACCGATGGTTCGAAGACGGAAGAAGGCACAGGAGCGGGTGTCTTCTCTGAATAGCTTGCGACGAGGCTATCTTTCCGTCTTCCCGACTGGTGCAGCGTTTTTCAGGCAGAGATTTATGCAATCTGCCAAGTGGTAAGACAAGAACCCGTATGAAAATCCAAGGAATGTTTTAATTCTTGTCGACAGCCAGGCTGCAATTAAGGCTCTGACGTCGCATACGACTAAAAGTAAACTTGTCCGTAACGCAGAAGCAGCGCTAAACCAGATCCGTTAGGAGTGGTAACGGGGTACTACACTATAGGCCTACAGGCTGAGAGGCTGCACGCACCCCATCCAAGCTTCTGCCGCAGCTGCGGTGATGAGGAGGAGACAGAAAGCATCCAACACCTGCTATGCGACTGCCCTGCGCTTCTAAGAAGACGAACCCAGTTTTTGAGTAAACCATTCTTTAAAGACCTGGGCAATCTGGCGAATATGCCTATAGCCGATCTGGCTACTTTTGTCGAATCCTCAAAATGGTTTTGCAATAGGAAGTTTTGGGTGACTAGAAATGCCAACAGTTTTTAATCCTCCTCTGCCCCCTTTCCCCTTCTCTTAATCCTTTCCTTGATTTGGCATCACAATGGACCACATGGTCTCCGAGTGTTCCAGTTTTTAGATTGAGCAGCCTATTCAACCTTACCTAACCTATTAAATGTTTTAGAAAACATAAATTTATATCAGTGCTTTTTTTAAAGGGCACTATTTTTTTGTTAAAACATATGACGTAAACGGCACTCGTTCCAGTTTTTTCAATCTGCGGAGCGCACACCAGTTTTTAATGCGTTCGTTAAAACGACGAAAGTGAGCATGTTATCCATTGCAACTAATTTGCGTTCCTTGTGCGTCAACCATTCACCACAAGCCATTCAACAACAACAACCGACGCCGTATACCAACTGACCAATTTTTAAGTTCTTTATAAATATATGTACCATAACTTTTTTTCATTATTTTTTACCACTCTTATAAGAATGCACATACAATTTCTTTCAGTGCACTCAATGAACCGTAATAACTGTTAACTTTAAATATGTTAGTATTTTTCTTTATATGTATTGGTTTTTGCTCTTCCATAAGCAGTGTTTGGACATCCCTGCCGTATACCATATTTTCAGACGAGCTACTAACAAGTTTATACCAGAAAATTTATTGCAATTGGCTAATTGGCGCTTCAGTATGAGCATCCCTGAACAGGACTCACATCCAAAACTGTATAATACTAAACTTCCAAAAGCTCAATGGATTTTCATTTTGGCTTAAATTTTGACTGGCCAAATAATTTGGAATGTCAAATATTGCTGCTACCTAATTTCGGATTTGGTGCCACTAAAAGCGTCGGAGGGTCAAAAAGGTTTCAGGTGTAACCACTGGCTTTGTATTATTTTTGACATGTTGCCAATATTTTGTCCGTTTATTTGTCAAAAAAAGTTTTTAATGAAATTTTTCGCCATTTTCGGCAAATTTTTAAGAAAAATTCTATTTTGAATGTAAGTATAAAAATTAAAAAGAATTTGTTCATACAGTTTTATTCATTGCTCTTAAAATTCGATCGATTACGAAAAAAAATGAGTGGTTGTTTATCAAAATCGTAGAAAAAATGTGTAAATGGTAAAATAAGTTAACTTTTTTTAAAAAAAAGGACACTTTTTAGGCGGTGGCGTTGTTAAAATTGTCGGCTTAAAAATTTGCCATACCAGCGGCGGCCACCCTTGTGTACTGTTCTTGTCCGTACATTATCATTATTTTGACTTAAAAAAAAACATAAAACTCGATAACTAACTAATCGCATGTTACTGGGCATCAGCCCTATTCCAACAATGATGTCTAAACCACCGGCCATCAACACAACGTCAATTAATGAGCACAAGTATATAGTTATTAAAAAGATAATAACAATGTCAGTTTTGAAAATGTTTCACCATTGTTAATAATCAATAAACGTGCCAAGTATACAGTTGTTAAAAAAAATGGCAATGGCGTAGCACCAAGAAAATCGGTGTTTGTCTCTAGATTAACGCCCTTCACCTCTGAAGACGTTATCAAGCACTTCATTTGTGAGAAGCTTAACATAACTTCTCCAAATGACATCGAAGTAATTAAATTTAATTTTAAGTATAGGCGCGATATTTCTTCTTTTAAAATAAGCGTTCCTGATTCTATCTTTTCTTCTATACTTAATCCTTCTCTTTGGCCTACTCATACTATAGTGCATGAGTTTACTAAAAAACCTAAACAAAACTTTAGCCTCCAATGCTGCACCTTCCGTTTCCGTAGATAACTCTATTCCAAAAAACTAATTACTAACCTTACCATTCATTACCAGAATGTTCGTGGGCTTCTTTCTAAGCTTAGTAGACTTTTTGCCAATAGCGTAGACTTTGATAAATAAAAGTGTTTACCAATAATTGTTTTACTTATTTTACATGTTCCTATATACCCCCATGCTCTGACCTAAGCGTATATGTGAACCATCTTTCTGCCATTCGTATGGTGGCTGATACTATTGGTATTAGGGATCAACTAGTTGTTTTAGGTGACTTCAATCTGCCTTCTTTGTCCTGGACTCATTCGGTTGATTCTAATTCTCTTTTTTCTTCTGATCAGCATGACTTTGTATCTGGACTAATTGATATCTCTCTTAGCCAAATGAACTTTATACATAATTGCTCTAACAGAATGCTTGATCTTGTATTCGTGAGTGATTCTTCGGACTTCGAAATTTCAAGAGTCTGTCCGATTTTCTTACCTGAGGATCCGTATCACCCAACCTTGCAAATCACACTAACACTTAATGTTCGCTATAGTGCTTTGCCCCATGCTCGTGCTCCTCGGTATCGGTGCTTTCGTAAGGCTAATTTTGTCGGCCTTAACCAATTTTAGGCTGATGTTAACTGGTCCTCTTTGTTGTCTGCTGAGAATTTTAAGCTATCTATTAATAATTTCTATTGGATATTATATACCGCTTTTGATCTCTTTGTTCCATACTCTGCCCTGAGCCCTTCCTCTAAGCCGCCTTGGTTTACGCCAAGTCTGTCTAATTTAAAAAATCGTAAGTCTTCTTCTTATAAAAGATTTAAGAAAAGTGGTTCTACAGTCGACTTCTATAAGTTTTCTATATTACGCAGCAAGTTTATTCACCTTAATAGAACTTGCTACAATAATTATCTTGCCCGTTGTAGGCTTAACTTCCGTAGCGATCCTAAGACATTTTACTCTTTTGTTAATTCTAAACGTAAGTCTTCCCTTTTTCCTGCTTCGCTATTCTATAAAAATTCATGTTCTTCTAACAACTGAGAAATCGCAGACTTGTTTGCGGACTTTTCTCAAACTACCTACTCTGTCAACCCTAATAGCATTAACCTCAACTATCCTTTTAATCTTTCTAACTCAAACCATATTTCTATTCCACAGATCTTAGAATCCGATGTTTTACAATCTCTTATGTCCATAAAATCTTCCTTCTCTCCTGGCCCTGATGCCATTCCTAGCTGTGTTCTAAAGCATTGTGCTGGCTCCCTTTCCATGCCACTATCTGTCCTTTTCCGCACTTCTTTAAAATGTTCTTATCTTCCTGCCATCTGGAATGAATCCTTCATTATCCCTTTTCACAAAAAAGGTTCCAAGTCTAATATTGAGAACTACCGAGGTATTGCCAAGCTTTCATCAATCCCAAAAGTTTTTGAAAGGATTGTCACAGCACAATTGCAACACTACTGTCGTTCTTTAATATCGGACTCCTAACATGGGTTTGTAAAATGTCGGTCCACCAACACTAACTTTTAGAACTTGCTTCCCTTATTAACAATGGCTTTAGTAGTAAAATGCAAACCGATGTCATTTAAACTGATTTCAGTAAGGCATTTGATTCAGTAAACCATAGCCTTCTTTTAGTTAAACTGTCGCGTTTAGGATTCCCGCCTTGTCTTTTAAAATGGATCTCTTCCTATTTATCTAATCGTATGCAAAAGGTAGTTTTTAAAGGCTGCGAATCTAAAGTAATTTATGTCACGTCAGGGGTACCCCAAGGCAGCCATCTTGGTCCTCTACTATTTGTCTTATTCATTAATGATCTTCCACAAGCTATCCGGTCATCTCGCATTCTTATGTATGCGGATGATGTAAAACTTTGTTTGTCCTACTCCTACAATGATAATGATATGCATTCTCTTCTTCAGCATGATTTTGATAGCATGCAATATTGGTGTAATGTCAACCAACTCTTCCTAAACAAGGCGAAATGTAAAATTATGACATTTTACCGTTCTGTTCCTCATCTGGCTGATTACTCTATAGACTCCTCTACCCTCGAACGTATCGTGAGTGTTTCAGACCTTGGCATACTGTTTGACCATAAACTCAAATTTAACGATCATATTTGCAATATCGTGAATAAAGCCAGGGGTGTTCTTGCTTTTATTAAGCGTTGGTCTAAAGAGTTTAACGACCCTTACACAACCAAACTTCTTTATATTTCTCTCGTCCGTCCTATTTTGGAATATTGTTCCTGCGTTTGGAGCCCTCAATACCCCAGTAAAATTGATATTTTTGCACTGCTTTTATATGGATTTTCTTTGTGTACCTTTTGTTTTAAGTGGCGATGCATTTTTTTTTGGTTTTTTAGGTGTTAGTGAAATTTAAAAAATCATAAACATTTTTAATTCATAACATTTTTATAATAATAAAAAATAAACTTAAAATTCTTTCATAGAAAATTGATATTTGTGCAAAGCAACTTTTTCCCAATATATATTATTTTTAACGATAAGTTAAGCTGCAAATGCAGCTTAAAGGTATTATTAGTAAGAAATTGTGTTGCCCTTTTGTTTTTGGAGTAGCTGCAACTGTCGGGGCATTGAATTTGCCAAGTTTTGTAAGACTGACGAGTCTATATTTGCCCAGTCCTTAACAATGACTTCATTCAGCTGCTTCAAAGTGTCGCACTGCTTTGCAGCTCCGAAAATTTTGGCAGAAAGGATGCCCCATAGATCCTCAATTGGATTGAGATCCGGACTAAAAGCCGGCCACTGCAACAGCGGAATGTTGCGCGACTTGAAAAACGCCATTGTATGCCCTGCAACGTGTATAGGAGCGTTATCTTGCTGAAATGTCCAGTTGTCGCCATGAAATTTTTCTCCAAACGGTATAAGCTCATCTTCCAGCAATTCTGCATACTTCTGTGCATTCATACGGCCTGGCACAAAACAAATTTCAGATCTTCCACTAGCACTAAAGGCAGCCCATACCATAAGGGATCCACCACCATAATGGCGCCTGTAGCAGGTCTGCCGGGGATGTCGCATGTCTCTCCAATATTTGTGATGGCCGTCTGGGCCGTCTAAATTAAACTTCTTTTCATCACTAAATATCACAGTTTTGAATTCGTCTTCCCAGAACTTATAATTTTCATAAAAGTCCATGCGCGCATTTTTGTGCCTTTGTGTTAAGCGAGGTTTGGGCACTTTTGACTGATATTGCAGATCCAAATAATTTTTGCAAATTTGCTGTACACTTTGTCTGGTTATTGGGAGGTCTAGTTCAGCCTTAATTTGGGCACAGCTCATCATATTATTTGCAGCTAGAGTCCGTATATGCCGCTTAGTACGTTCATCCACTTTGGGTTTTGCGCCTTTGCGATTATTTACTCCATATTTCTGCGGGCTTTTTAAAAAGTCCAAGATTGTGTTCCGATGGTGATTTGTTGCAGCAGCAATATGCCCTAATTTTATGCCTGATTCATGCATAGTTTTTATTTTAATCTGGTCTTCAGTCGAAAGCTCCTTTCCACGGGGCATTTCGAACTAAAATTAATCATTTCCAATACAAATAATCGGCATTTATATTTTTATATTATTGCTTAAACACCTCTTAAGCAATAATGTCACTTCCACGATGCTGAGTTGACGCTGCTGCACTCAAAAGACAACTGAATGATTTTGCACAAATATCAATTTTCTATGAAAAGCACGACTTGGCACGCTGGTTTACGCTAACGGTACCATAGATTAACAGTAAATAAGAAGTCAACGCATGACAAAGCGACATAAAGAATAAGAGGATAAAAGTGCATACTCAAAACAAATACGCCGACAATAGTTTCTGGGAAATAGCGTACAAAGTTTTTGCACATATATCAATTTTACTGGGGTACCACCTTTATCAGGACATGATTGAGTCTGTACAAAAACAATTTCTCCTTTTTGCACTTCGTGGCTTAAACTGGGACCCAAATATCCGACTCCCGCCATATTCCGATAGACTTCGCCTTATAAAGTTGCCTTCCTTAATTCATCGCAGAACATGCCACGGCGTGTTATTCTTGCATAAGCTGTTACTCGGTCTTATCGATTCCAGCGTACTTCTTAGCAAAGTTACCTTTGTCATACCGTCTAGAGTAACTCGTACTTTTAGACCTTTAGCCTTACAATTTTGTAGATCTAATTATACTTTGCACGATCCTTTCCGTGTCTTATGCTATAACTATAACAACCTTTACAATTTCCTCTCTTTCGAGCGGTCTATTCAATCTATCACTTTTTCTATCTTAAGTCATCTTGACTTGCCACTTCAAGCATCCTTGACCAACCCTATATGATGAGTCACCCACATGGTCAACGGTGATCTATTGGCTCCTTTTGTGATATAATGTTTAATTTTTTATCTTGTTTCCTTGTTTCCTCTATAATATTGTAAATCCAAGTGTCTGGCCAGTTCTTGATGTGAGTTGGTGCATATCGTTAAAAAGTTCACCCGCCGGGCTAGAGACGCAGATTAGTAATATATATTCCCTCTATCTTCTTTTTAAAAATAAATTATACTTTCAACAGGTCAACTGTACTTAGGTACTCCTTTAATTAAAATAAATAAATAAATAAATAAAAATATTTCGCCATTCTTAATTCAAAAAATTATTGATTATACTTGTGGCGGCAAATTTATCTCTGCAAGAAAACTGGCCCCCTTTTGATTAAGAACAAAAATTTGATTCAAGCACAAAAGTTGGTAAAACTTATACAATTCGGAAATCACCTGGTTACTGCGTCTATGCATAATTCTCTAAACTACACCAAGGATGTCAACTACACCAACGATCTACGTAATATTGCTGAATCGCAGATCCAGCTTGTATATAAATCGCGAAACGTAACTGATGTCTACAAAATCAGGAAATCTGAAAACGATGGCCTTAAAGAAACGGGCCTTATCATCCATACTTTTGCTTCAATCAACCTGCCGGAGAAAATTTCAATTTGGTATGAAATAGTCATTCCGGTTCCTCGCAGATGCCTCAACTGCCTTCGTTTTGGACACCCCACTTCATTCTGCAAAAGCGACAAATCTTGTTTTATTGTCTTAAAGTCAAAATAGATCAAAATCACATATCCAAACAGTCTGTGAATACTTTATAGAAAGACTTAATTATCAATCTTAATTATCAATCAACTTATTATCTTTACACCATCAACTTTAAATTTAGTTCATTTTAACTCTTTTTATTGTTAAATGCTTAAGATTATTCAATGGAATATAAGAGGCTACAGAAATAATTTTAGTGAGTTGCAAATGCTTAGGAAGCATTTGCTTCAAGAAACTAACCTTTTAACCAAGTTCCCCCTTCCCATTCCTATTAACTTTCCGCTTTTGCAAATCAATAGCTCCAACTGCTTCGGTGGTGTTGCTCTGTTGGTTGACAGCTCAATAAGTTTCCAACAATTAAATCTTAACTCTGACTTTGAGGCTACCGGCATCTTAGCAGATTCAAGTATTAAATTAAATATTATTTTATCGTACATACCCCCAATAAACATCAAACAACAATAACCTCAACTGTGCTCAAAATATTCCCTCCCTTATTCTGGGTGATTTTAATAGCTGGCATCCACTTTGGGGTTCCCCCAACAGCAATGCAAGAGCTAATATTTTACACAACTTCATAACCAGATCGGACTATGTGTTACTTAATGATAAATCTCCGACACACTATTCTACCCACCACTCCTTCATACATATTGACCTCTCTCGTGTTTCAGCCAACCTAGCCCCTGTAGCTCGATGGGAAGTTATTGACGAATGGTAGTGACCATTTCCCCATTGTCATAACACTCTTCCCCAATCCTAACCCCTCAAGGCACATAGCAAGCCCGTAATTCAAACTTACTGCTGCCAAGTGGGACGTGTTTGCCGACTTAGTTAATAAATTCGCTAACTCATACCTTGTTAGTAACAATATTAAGCAGTATTAATTTAAAAAAATAAAAAATGGTCCCTTTTGAAGAGGCAATTAAATTCCACAAACATAATTGCATTCCAAAAAGCCAATGCCATATTCAGAAGAGCCACTAGAGACGCTAAAATGAAATCATTTACCGACTTTACTTCCGAAATCCACTCCAGCTCCGACTCTGCTAAATTATGGTCAAACATAAAAAGACTTAGCGGTCAATTCCCAACAAAAAACATCCACAGCATAATACTTCCAACCACACAGTCACCCACAACAGATCCCAACAAAATTGCCAATTCATTTGCTGTAATCTGGTCAGAAAAAGCCAATGACTGCAATTTCTCCCTTTAATTCTGTTTAAACAAGCAAAATGTTATTAACTTTCACTCTTATTCCCAACCATCGACATCAACCCTAGAAAAAAAAAAGACATATCACTGCTATAACTACTCTCATCACTTAATTCCCTTAAAGGCTTTTTGCCAGTTATTGATCGTATCTCCTATCCCATGAATAAAAACACATCCCTCTCAATCAAATACCATATGCTTCAACACTTTAATACTATATTAAAATCAGTAATTCCCCAAGTATATAAAGCAAGCCTAGTCATTTATTCCTATTCTTAAGCCAAACAATTTTGCCTGGAGCAATACCAGCAGACACTGTCCAATGTAATTACGGCTGCTGACCAACCGATTACGCTAAATCAAATCAAGAATGCATGTTTAAGAGCAGCGGAAAGGACAATTGGCAAGGTAAAATTTAAAAAGAAACCATGGATGAGCAATGTCTCCTGGCAACTCATTGAAGAACGAAAACGAATCAAAGCCCAGCTAAACACTGTAGCGGCATCTCAGCGGAGCCAAACGCTTGAAGCCTACAACACAACTAACAGACAAATAAGACGTTCAATAAAGAATGACAAAAAAGTATTCACCGAAAATATAGCCGGCGAAGCCGAAATTGCGGCAAACCGTAACAACCTGCGAGGTGTCTACACAGCAATAAGAAAATTAACAGACGCTAAGCCAAACATACCACCAATTAAGTCGAGCGACGGACGCACATTGACGTCAGAAAACGATCAACTCAATCGCTGGATGAAATTTTTCGAGAACGACACGATAACTGATGCTCCTGCCATATCTACGCATACAACATACGGCGGGCAACGAAGAAACCCCAATAGAAGTATCTCAACTGATGCACCTTCCATAGAAGAGATTTCGAGAGCAATAGGCAAATTGAAAAGCAATAAATCTCCAGGGCCGGACGAGCTTCCAGCTGAGCTTTTTAAGTGCGGCTTAAGTATTATTGCACGCGCACTTCAACCTATAATACACTCAATATGGTCGACCTCCATCATACCAGGTGATTGGAAAGAGGGAGTAATTATCACCATCCCAAAAAGGGGTGACCTTAGCCAGTGAAAAAACTGGCGAGGCATCACCTTGCTCAACTCTATCCTTAAAGTTCTGGCATTTGTCATCTTGGACAGGATATCTCCCGTCCTTAATGCGCAGCTTCGAAGAGAACAAAATGGCTTCAGACCAAACTGTTTAGGTCAGCGTTATACCTTCTTTTCGTTGATTTCGAACGAGCATTTGACACTCTATTCAGAAACGAAATATGGAGTTCTTTGCGGAGGTCTGGTGTGCCTGAAAAGATTATAGATATCATCAAGTCCATGTACGATGGCGCATTGCTTAGTGTGCGGTTTAAGGGGAAAAACAGCTCGAAGTTCAAGATAAATGAGGGCGTTCGCCAAGGCTGCGTTCTCTCACCACTCCTTTTCGTGCTTGTCCTCGATAACATCCTGGAACGAACATGCGCCGAAGTGCCGTCAGGCTTGCAATGGAGATTGAACCAGAAATTAAGTGACCTGGATTATACGGACGATATTTCTTTCACGACCCACACGTTAGCCGATGCAACAGCAAAATTGCGTCAACTTGAAATCAACGCGCTTGCAGCTGGTCTCAAAATAAATTACGAAACAACCAAGCTAATGCGCATGCAAACAAATAACACCTCACCTCTTGAAATTACCACCAATAGGGGCACCATTGTAATAGCCGATGTGGATGAGTTCTGCTACCTCGGAAGCCAAGTCTCGAAAAACGGCGGAGCAGAGTCGGATGTAGCGGCCCGCATATGCAAAGCGCGTACTGCATTTCGCAAGTTAAACTGTGCGTGGCGCTCGCGTACACTATCTTTTAAAACAAAGCTTAGACTATTTTATACTAGCGTAAAACCTGTTTTACTGTACGGTTCTGAAACATGGCTAGTCTCAGAGCGTATATGCAGGACACTTCAATCGTTTCTAAATAAATGTCTGCGAATTATCTGCCGCCATTTTCTGGCCGAGAACCATCACCAACGAACAACTTCTGCAACTTACTAACAGCCGCCCTGTAAACTCGGAAATAAAGATGCGTAAGTGGAATTGGATAGGCCACACTCTACGTAGAGAAGATGAAAACAAAGCAAAGATGGCCTTCCAATGGATCCCACATGGCAGCCGACGCAGAGGTCGCCCACGCCAAACATGGATGCGGACTGTACACAGCGAGAGCAGTTCCACAGCCACCTGGAGTGAATTAAGACACCTAGCTGCTGATAGGAATCGTTGGAGAGCTTTTGTTTCTGCCCTATGCTCCGACTAGGAGCGATATCTTGTATTATTATACATAATATCAAGGAAATAAAAAAAAAAAAGCCAAACAAATGTAAAACAGCCTTAGGGGCTTACAAGCCAATTTCCTTGAAACCGTGCAAAGCTAAAGTACTAGACAAAATAATTGCTTAGTGGCTAAGGTGGTTTGTTACTACTTCCAATCTAATAGATCATCTTGCAACTAGGGCCTTATCTACAAAGCGCCACCTATCAATAATCTCTAATTTTGCAAAAGTATATAAAAAAATTGGCATCCACTCTACAATCCACCAACTTCAAGAATGGAAAGTAGATCCATATATGCTTTCTTATGTCCTCCACTTTATGTCCAAACGAAAAATAGTTGTAAAAATGGCAAAACTATCTCTAACTATTCCCCTCTTCAGAACGGCATCCCTCATTCCTCCCCCTATATCCGTAATCATTTTTCTTATTTCCCATAATGAAACTGGCTAGTTCAATTGCCATCCACACAGAAATAAAATTCTGTGCATATCCAGACGACTTCCAAATTATTTTAGACCTCAATAAGCAAAAAAATCCCATAGTTCACATGCATCAATTGTTGTTGATATTAATAGCTGGTGTGCATACACTGGCGCATCCCTTTCTTCTTCCAAATCAGAACAACTCCACATCTGCCGCAAACGTAACAGTTCTTTCACTATCTATACTGGATCCTTTAGTATTTCGTCCGTGACCTCACTTCGTATCCTAGATCTCACTTTCAACAGCAAATACAACTGGAGTGCTCATATAGCTAAGCTGGCTACCGACCTTACTAAGCCAGTTAACATCATTAAACTCATTTCTAATATTAAATACAACTGCAGCTCATATACACTAACTCAAATAGTTAAAGCAATACTTATCTCTAAAATAGACTTTGGCCTTCGAATCTATGATCGCGCCCCTTTGTCCCTCCTTAATAAACTAAATACATACAATCCAAAACTCTGCAGTTAATAATATGCTTATTGAATCTAATATTTACGCAATCCATAAAACATGCATCTTTTTAATATGTAAACTTTCTAAGACCCTAGTCAACTCCTTTGATTCACCACCGGATACCTAAGTATACCTAATAAACGAGAGTATAAGTACCCAAGCACTATTGACAAAATAATTCATCTTTGGCAGTATCTGAACCTTCCCTACCTCCCGCTCAAAATGAAAGTGTTCAGGTGGCAAAATGTAACCGAATCTATTGACCTATATTTTTCGGTCTACAATAAACCAAATACCTCTTTGAAAGTATACCAACAACTCTTTCTCAACTTTAAATAAATCAACAACAGCTATAATTTCATTTATACTGACGGATCAAAAAAAAGATAACATTACTGCTTATGCTATCACTTCTGACTCTGAAATTATAAAACTCCGCCTTCTTCCCCATCACTCCTTAGTTTTGCTGCAGAAATAATAGCTATTCACGAAGCTATGAAAATAGTTTAAAATAAACGCGGCTATTTTATCATCCCCTCTGACGCACTCTCAGCAATCAAAGCAATTTTTCATGAATTCAATACGCCGTTTCCATCAGATACTTTATTATGAACGAATTCCTCAAATTTAAATTACTTTGGATTCCCAGCCATTCTGGCATTTGTGGCAATGAATTGGCTGATAGATCAGCGAAGTCTGCTTCTAATCTTCCCCTCATGTACACTCCCAACCTTTCTTATAACGACGTCTCTTCATTTCTAAAAAAATATTCCGATTATAATCATAAAACTCTATTTCAAGAGAATTCGAACTAGTATAGACTATTAAACAACAGCCGTAGCACTAACCTGGCATCGCTAGCTCAAAGACGCTATTTTCCGAAGAAAATCTCTATTAATTCAAGACACCGCCGTTCGGATTCGGCTTTAACAGGGGTGTCCAAACGCTGCTTATGGAAGAGCAAAAACCAATACATATGAAAGAAAAACACTAACAATCTAAAACAAACCGTTTTTTCATGTTATTATGTACACTGACAAAAATAGTATATACTCATATAAATGTTTTGTTTTTCGTTGCATTTATTTTTTCTTTGCAAGCTATGCCCAAATACTCACATTTAACACGTGGTGCACAAAAATTTCGTGTCCGCGATCAATCCCATACCCTTTTTTGTAAGTGCAACAGTTCAGTGAGCACAAACGAAAAACAACAACAAAATTACATTGAAAATCTGTGGGCCAACAACAAATATACGCAAGGGTTGTTTTTGTGCTCACGAGTTCAGAGAGCAAAGAGAGTAAGTGAGAGCATTGGTATTGGGTGATATACAGTTAGGGCCGTGCATGTACCAGCGCATTGCTACCTATCCCTAAGAGCCATTACAAAAACAAAAAGAGCCAGATGAGCATGGGCCTGGACACCCCTGGATTTTTTGATTGTGGTAGTGCTCGCACTGTTTCTATTCTACTATGTTTGAAATGTTCTACGTCAGTTTGGTTCGACTTCCATTTTGTTCTACTTCAGGTTAGTTCTGTTTCACTTTTGTTTTAATGTTCTATTGCTTGTTGTTAACCAAGTACTTTTGATACTAAAGTATTTGCTTTGTTTGGTTCAAGCCAAGGACATGCAGTACTTGAAATGACTGCTGATGGCTTACAAGACATTTGTGAATTGCTTGCGCAGTTCTCTAGTACGTGCATAGGTGTCGTACAGCAGGACGCGATTATGGCTATATTTGAAGATGAGCCTGACTAGATACTTAGGCCTCCGAACTGTCTATAGTGTTTGTGTGTGAGTGAGTGTCTCATTATGTGAGTTAGTGAGCTAGTATGTGTGTATGTGTGTCTCTCTTAAACTTTTTGCATGCTTATTTATATCATGATGTTATTGTCGCGCATATTAATCATAAAGCGGACACGCGTCGCTTTACGCACGTAGACGACAGCACCGCCATGTCCAAATCCACGTCCAAGGCGAGAACAAGAGACGGACCAAGACCAGTACCACGAAAGTTGATGTTGCCTTTCCCTTTTTTCTTAGATGATACTCTTGCGTTGTAAATAGCTAGCTAGCTTATGAATATGTCAAGCACTCTCGTGATACATTGTAGAAGTGTGTAGAAAATACGTAAAGATGGTCAACGATGTTTTTTGGAGAGTACATTAGGGTGGAGTGAAAAAATGTTTTTTTCATATTCGTTTCGGAATACCTGTAAAAAGTTGCTGTTGTTGTTCACAAATATACACACAACATTTTATTTGGCACATGATAAATTTAGAGGTGAGGTCATGAACTTTAGAGAAATTCGCAAAATTTTGTTAAAAAACACCAACGTCTAATAGTCGGGAGCAGAACATAACAAACACATAACATAAAAATAACAAAATACATTCAGCACATATGTAAATGCACTTGCTGCATACTATCTCTTTAATCGCGCTCTACGCTGAGTCCAAACGGCTATTTGATGTTTGCAGTTGCAAATGCAAAGTAATCTCAGAGTGTAATTGCTCAAAAGGCAGCCGTGTTCCCAAGGAAGAAGTATATTTTTTACTTGATCAAAGAACTACAAGAAAAATGATGATAGGCGCTGTAAACTTGGTTGCGACTGTAAAAAATATGAAAAAATTAAAAAGACAAGAAAAAGAATTACTGCGTAACAAAGAGATAATGGATCCTAACCAACCGTGTTGTTCTCGTTCTTTGCCTGATGACTTAACAACCGAAAGCACCAGTTTAAGCAATAATAGCATAGCTTCTAGTCCTTATCAATCGCCAAAACAAGTAGCTGCTCCGCCACCAAAGAAAAAGAGATCGTACTGGAGTCTCTGATAGAGCAGCTGCTTTTATAGCTTCTTCTGTGTTAAAAGATGTTGGTATTATTACATTAAAGGATTCAAGTGCTGTCATTGATCGTTCAAAGTTGCGCCGAGAAAGAACGAAAGCCAGATCAGCATTCCACGATGCAGATCGCAATAAAAGTATACGCGGAATTTATTTTGATGGCAAAAAAGATAAGACTTTGGTTGGTATTCAGAAGAAAAGGCAAATTTTATAGAAAAAGAGTAACAGAAGACCATTATGTGATTTTATCAGAGCCAGGAAGTGATTATTTCGGGCATGTTACGTGTGAGTTGGGAACTGCTAAAGGTATTGAAAGTACCATAATAAATCATTTGAGAACAAAATCGGTGGAATTGGATGAAATAGTTGTTATTGGTTGCGATTGTACAGTCGTGAATACAGGTTTCAAAGGAGGTGTTATTCGTTTTATGGAAGAAGAACTTAACAAACCATTACAATGGTTTGCCTGCCAGTTACATTCGAATGAGTTACCATTGCGACATCTTTTATTGCATTTGGGTAGAAAAACTACAGGGCCTAAATGCTTTTCAGGCCTTATTGGATCTGAATTACAAAAATGTGAATCAATGCCACTTGTTGAATTTACCACCATTCCCTGCATATTACCTGAAGTCGCTAGAAATGACTTGAGACTTTTCTCCCAATCTAGCAAATATTGCACCTGGACCACTTAACCATGAGAGTTTATGGTCCAATAAGGTTCACAATAAAATGTTATCCTTCGTGTACAAACGGAGCTAAGCAACTGTGGCAAACAATTACCCTAACTCTATTTTGAATGCGCCTTTGAAGAAAATCCTTGATAAGGTAATCCAACGAACTGGATATTTTGGTCACCCAGAAAATATTCTTATTGCTATGCTTGGAGACGAAAGAGAAATCATACGTAAACTAGCATATCAGCGAAAAGCAGGAGCAGAAAATACTCTAGGGCTTCGAACATTTAAAGTGCCTGCTTTAAATTTCGATGCTAAAGATTATACCGACTTAATGACGTGGAAAGACTGTAAGATAACCGAGCCACCTCTGACTTCCAATTTATCTGATGAAGCTTTGAAAGAGATTGTCAAAAGCGGTTTGACTACTTGTCAGAATATTAAAGATTTTCCGTACCATACCCAAGCCGTAGAGCGCTGTATCAAATTGGTGACCGGAGCTTCAACTGCAGTTTGTGGAGAAAAGAAACGAGACGGTTTAATAAGGGCAAGACTATTATCACGGCAGCAAATGCCTAATTTTGAATCAAAAAAACAATTTAATACCAAATAATCTACTTATTTCTGAATTTTTTCATTCCTTGATAATATAGGGTTTTCCAACAAGAGGTGTTATTTTGAATCACCCGGTATTTCGATAGCTGTCACTTTTAAAGCTTTTATTCTATGATATTTGACAAATAGAAACTACGCCATTACTAAAAATGGAACGATACACACTTCAACAATGCACTGAAATTATTAAAAATCACTACAAAAATGGTGAAAATCTTCCATCGAAAAATCATCTTGACTGATGAGGCCCATTTCCACCACGGTGGCTACGTCAACAAGCAAAATTGTCGCAGTTGGGGCTCAGAAAACCCAAGAGTTATTGTTGAGAAGCCTGTTTGGTGTGGTTTATGGTCCGGCGGGGTCATTGGACCTATCGAGGACATAGGGCAGCCACTTTGCACTTTAGTTTGTTTTATAAGGGACAGGAAATTTAGAAAAATACTATCATTCAAAATTATATCAATGTTTTTAATAATTTAGTATTTTTCTAATTTTCAATTGGGTTGGGGCTCCTCATAATATCAAGCCAAGTAAACAATCTTTTGTATGCAGAATTTACTCATTAAAAGGCAACTTTGTATTGCTATTCCATTAAAAAAAAAATATTTTTTTTCATACACTATCACTCCACCCTAATGTACATAGTTTTATGTATGTCAAGTCTAGTTTATGAATTGATCGAGAAAAAAATAAATTTTTGAGAAACAATTACATTCATGTAGAACTTGAACTTTCAAACCTCGAGTCTGTTAAAATAAAACGCGCACTCCTTATGTTTTTTTTATAAACTCACTTAACAAAAGTTTATTTAGTTTATTATTTCATTACTAAAACGCCTTAGCTTACATTTTACTTTCTTTACTGCATTATAAGTACATATTATAACTGCGTAACACATTCACGTCTTAACACTGGCTGCTCTCTCAATACCCCGCACTGCTGGTTTAGTGCTGCCAACTCATGTTTTCCTTACTCACTAACGCTGCCAACTTCTTTACTCAATGGCCAGTTACTAAGCTGCCAACCGCCATTTCCACATTCATATGCTGTCCAGTGCTCTTGCCTATATTGGCTTCAAATTCAAGTGATTTTCGAAGTTTTCATGTTAATAGCATGTTGTTGAAGATAATTAATCTAATAAATATCGTTAAGCGCCAAAAGTCTTGGATTATCGTGCTAAGACAGTTGGGCTCCCGAGTATATGATAAGTTAGCCACCCAGTTTTTTTTTTTGTTTTTTTTGAAGAGTATTTAAATTTCGGCTTAACTTTTGTCTTCAGACGAGGTTTTCTTTATGTTTGCTTTTCTTTTACATTGTCTGTAACACAACACGCCCGCAACAAGATAGATAGAGACAGAGACAGGGAGAGAGAGTGCGAGACTGAGACAGAGGGCGACAGCGTGTGTCTGTCAGAGCGAGAAAGACAGAGCCACACACGTAGTCCTCGCTGCGTATTAGATTTAAGCGCGTTATAAATGAGCAGCGCATATTTTGGTTTTGGCTCATAAATCAAAATTTTCGTTTTTTGGCATTCATTTTTTTTTTTTTGATTTTTTTGAAGCAGAAACTTGCCGCAGCCGTCATATCAACGCTCTAGTCGCAGCCCTTTGTGCTTGATTTTGGGATCTGGCTTGGGCTTGGTTCCGGCTCTGGGTCTGAGTCTGAGTCTGGGCCTATGCTTTTGCTGGATGCCAGTTGCTGCCTGCTGTCCATGACGGATGATTGGATTTTATGTTGATTACAAAATGTGTAAGTCGAATTTCAGTGTCCATTTTTTGGTTGCCTTTTCTATTTGCCTGACTCTTTTTACATAGAGCCGCCAGTAAATGCACACACTCATAGAAATAGAGAAATGTGTGTGTGTGTGTGTGTGTGTGTACATAGACATGGCCATATTTTAATTCGCCAGCCAACTGAGATTTGTCGTTGTCCATTTGATTTATTTATATGTTTATTTGCGTTCTGTTCTTTCGTATTTTTATTTTCTATTATGATTACTCATAATGTTTTTGGCAAGCAATGCTTAAAGTTGTTGGCTGAGTGCTGCGCCTGAGGATGGAAGGTCTAAAGGGGACCAACATTTTGAGTCTGGCTGCAGTATCAGTTTCGGTTTTTATTTCTTCACCCTGTTGTATTTGTTGCTATATTCGATTTGCATATTATTTTATTATTTTGTCTTTTTTTTCCCAGTTTACATAATAATTTAATTTTATTAGTTTACTGCAACGTACAATACATGGCCCCAAGCCGCCTTACAAAACAAGTCCTGACATCGATTTGTAGCCGATGTTGTTGCATTTGTTATGTTGCACAGCCCAACACAATTTGACCAAAAATGTAACGCTACCGGCACCTTTGTGCAAGCGGCACTGTATTGAGGTCAACACACTAACCAACTTGCTCCGCACTGCCCCCGGCCATGCCTGAACCCACCGTTGGACTGGCCAAAATGCATTGCACGTTCTATGGGGACACTTAATGTAAGGCCCGCTGCCATTGCAATATTTACTTGGAGTATCGAAATACTCGTACTCGTACATACAATATAATTCGTCTCTTTCATTTCGCTTTTATTTTTTTATACTTTTTTCGTGGGTCTAATTTTCGTATTCATTTTCATGGTTTACTTTTCAGCATATTTGTTTGCCACATTAATTTAACTTGCCACACTTCTGTACAATTTTCTCGTGGGTGTTAGCAAAATTGCTGCAGCTCTTTTACGCTTTACTTGTGCATGATATTTGACTAAATTTTCAACAATAAAGCTGTTTTTTTTTTTTGTTTGCTTTAAACACTTAAGTTAGGCACCAGAGCAGTTTTTTCCATGTTTTTTTTAGTTTAGCAAATTGATCCCATCCGCCCTGATACCGCCCGAAATTATATCCATCAATGTAAAGTCGGCGCACGTCGAGTTTCGGAATATGAAAATCAAGAAAAATGATTACTAAAATCGGAATAACATTCGTAATCCCAAGCCACAAGGTTTGATGTTAAGAGATCCCAAATATGCATATCCGATAACTTAATGTACAAAGGGTATATTAAGCTTGTACAAGACGAAAATGTATTTAGACGCCCCAAAGTTACCTAATACATAAATGACCAAATATGTATACCAAACTTGCTATTGAGACGGTTTAAATCAAAAGTTTGGATTAGCTCTACCCCGTTCATACAGACGGACGGACAAGTTCAGCACATATATAAGTAAAATGTGGCTCTTTCCTGTTGGACTATTCTTTTACATAAATTATTACTTATGAAAACGGGCATACGCATACGAAGCCGCATAAGCATTTGATTTTATATGATCCGTATCTTGCCTTTGGATGTGTAGATAATCCATTAGCTGGATACAAATCGTAGTCTTTATAAGCAAATCCTTAACAGGCTCCATGTTAAACTCAATTTATTTGCTTACACGCCGCTTGGCAAGAAAACAGCAGATAAGTGAGTTTGGGCATAACTATCCAATCCATCATCTAACAACTGAATCGTAATAAACTGTATTCGAATATTTTATACCCAGAACATTGGATATTTTGCTAAAATATTTTGAATAAATAACAAAAATCATTAAAGCCATTTGTTATTGTTGGGTTCCAAAAAAATTTATGAGGGGTGTTCAATCATAAGCGTTTGCTTTTCATAATCAGAAGTCAGAGTTCAATTCATTTTATACAAATTGCAATGTTATCGGTAACATTGCAGCCAATTGTCGCTAAGACCTTTGACTTCTGCTGTTCGTCAGCGACCTTCTTGTGTTGACCTTAATTTGGCCATTAAGGTTGGCCAAGCAACAAACACACATACATACACATCTGTATCTGTGTATTCATTTATAGGCTGTTTACCTACTTCCGTTTTGGCGTTTTGCAAATGGCGGCAACTGATTGAAGTGCAAGGCAAGAAATTCTGGCAACATCGGCATTGGCAACGACATGAACTTTGTTGCTGGAAAAATCAGCAAGTATCGGTGCTTAGGAAGACGGAAGGGGAGAGGAAACAATGTGGCAACTGTCTGTACCAATTTCGCGCTGTTTTAGTAGTTTTTGGAGGATTTTTTTTGCCATTTTGCTGTTTCACTTTTAATATGAACTGGCATAATGAGCCCAAAAAGTATTTGTGCCATGAACACTGCAAAGAGACACGTCTTAAATATACAACCTCTCACTTACTTGCATGCGGCTGGGTTCGGTTTAATTTTTTGTTTACTTTCTTTTTTACTATTCAGTTAGTGAAAATGATATTTCGTGATTCAGACTTATAAGTACATTTGACTATTGAAAACGGGATATTTTGAAACCAAAAACGGGACGGTTTCAGGGACACTTTTTTTTATTAAAAAAACGTTTTGTGTTCACAAAATATGAAATAAATGAATGTATTGATCAAAAAAATGGGTGGGAAATTAGACTAAAGACCATTCTTCCTAAACAACCGAAAAACAGACCAACTTTGCACCAAACACGTTTTTTTGGCCTATCGGTCTATATGGGGGCTATATGATGCAGTCAACCGATTTTTATCAAATTTTTTTGGGAATCTTAAAAAACTTTCGAATATGAAGTCTCCCGTAGGATAATAAGGGATCTTATCTGAAAGTTTAGTTGCTCTAGCTTTTACCATCTCTGAGGTCTAGGCGTTCATACGGACGGACAGACGGACATGGTTATATCGACTTCTCTAGTCACCCTGATCATACTTTTCTTGCAACTATTGAGCTGTAACGCTAGGAATATAAATATACTTACTTATACAGTGCTTTTTAAAACTATAGGACACCTTGTAGTGGTCAGCAGAAAGCGGTGAATTTTATAGGGTTAATTTGCTCTGCAGATGCCATTGTCTTTGGTGCGTACACTATTTATGTCTCGCTTTACGTTCACCTCTGACAAGAGCATTTGAAAAGTCAGCTTGTGGTGGTCGGACGTGTTCGCGCTAAATTTTCTTATGTGCGTTTGGGTGTTGAAACTTTATGTAAAATATTTAAAAATTCTATTTTGCTAATAATTTTGTGTGTTTTTGTGTACTCTTTTTTTTTATTAGCACAAAACAGGCTAAAATGTGAGTTAAAAGTGAATGGTTGGTAGTGGTTGTGAATTTACGGTTTTTTGATTCAAATTATTAGATACAGAGTCACGCCCCCTCCCTGGCTAAGTGGGATCGGCCGCTGCGTTCGTATGGTTGCTGTACTGTGCACCGTTGGTTGTTGTATTGTCCTCAAGTGTCTCAAGGCCAAAGTAGCGGCTTTTTGACAGTTTCACAACAGCGGAATCGCAACTCGTCACAAAGCTACAAACATTAACGACGCATCCAGAGAGCAGAAGCAAAGTTGCCTTCGTGGCCGCGCTCAGTAGATCTGCTCTCCCGCTCTCAGCGAATTTTGTGGCATTGCCAGATTTGAAAACTGCTTGAGCAACTAGGAGGAAAACACAAAATTTCATATATCAAACTGGACATACATATGTACATAAATTCACACGCTCTTTATATACATATATAACTGCTTTATATATTTTACTGCTAACATATACATAATTTTCACAATAACTGAGTGTAACATATACACTTGAATTTCCATATAATTTACTTTGAAAAATAATTGTTTGTTTTTATTAAATAATGTAATATTTAGTTTGTATTAGACGGAAAAAAAGGAGAAAAAGAAAAGAAAAGAAAAATCCAATATGAAATAAGTAATATGCTTAATCAATTAGCTACATTTATTTTTAAGTTTCTTTTATATAACAAAATTTAAACAGATTTACATCCAGTTACTTCTTTGGGCCCAACGAACGCGCAAGGATGAACGTGAGTTGAATCATTTTATTTTATTTAATCAATATTATTTAAAAAGAATATTAATAATGTAACTAAACCGTTTGAATTTGACAAGTTTTGAATTGGATAATTTAAGTTTTTCTTCCTTCTTTTAAATACCTTATTTTGAAATGATATTATATTTTAATCGTAATCAATGGAACAAAGCGAAGCCATGAATTTTGAATTTTCGATATTAATTTTATCATAAATATTTTATATATTATTATTATTATTATGTTAGTTTAAAGAAATAGTATCAAAATCGTCATGAATCAGGCGTATCGAGTTTAACAGCTTTTAGCTGATGTGTTTAGGGGCAATTGCTAACATCGCTCCGCCAATTGCCAAGGTTGGGTGGGTACAGAGATGTGGATAAATACCATCTTAATCCACATCGATAACTCGGAGTACAGCAAATTTTTTATTTAGCAATCTAACGGAATCGGCAATAACTGGCTTCATTGATTTTATCTTACCATTTTTAGTTTCTGAAATCGTGCACTTTAAATATTATGTTAGGTGTCACGGAATAGGGTAAGGAAAAGAACCCCGCCGATCCGACGAGCTAGGCATAGGGCGATGCATAGTGCACGAGACTTCCGATCCCTATCCGATGAAATGGCTTTTTAAGGCTTTGGCAGCCGCACGTTACAACCTTGAAGTTTTATGTTCAATTGTAAATGTCTTCTTTTGTGGTTCGAGGGGTATTTTTCAAAAAGGACATAAGCATAGATCGATAGCCAAAATAAAATTTTTGGAAGCCACCTGAAAGGTCTAATATGCGTGCTGTTTAGTAGCGAAATGATATACACAAACAGTAGTGTATAGTCTATATGAGTATGGTTGAATTCTCGGGTGTTGTTATAGTCCCACTGTATTGGTATTATTTGGCTGTAAGAGTATCTTGTAAGAGTATCTCTTAGATGTTGAGTGAGGGTATTTTAAAGTCTGCGGACGACAGCAATCGCACAAACGTGCCTTACACACAATATACACATAGCCTTAAACTCATATTTCTATATTTCAAATAAAATTTTAAATTTAATTTTGAACATTTTTGCCTTCGAAATTTTTGTGGGGCTCAAATATATGTCAAAACTAGCGTTACCCGGCGCGCTTCGCTACGCAAAATATTGATTGCTAAAAAGATTTGATTTCTAAACACAGTAATGTACAAAATAAAATGAAATAATTTTTATTTTTATTTCGGAAATAGAAAAGCAACGTTCAATTTAATACAATTGTATACACAACATTTTTTGTTTTATTTTGTGGTGCATAAATAAACAAATTTTTCGGCGCTCCAACTCTCGAAGATGCAACGTACAGCTGACCGTGAGAAAAGCAAGCTTCCTCTAAATTAACTCCACACACCTGGAGCGTTTGCCCTTGGGCTTTGTTGACGGTCGTAGCAAAAGATAGCCGAACAGGAAATTGAAGACGTTTAAATTCGAATGGCATGTCCGTTGGTATTAATGGGATGCGCGGTATTAGTACAATTTCACCTTTTGCTTTGCCAGTGTGAATTGTTGCTTGAATTAAATTTGGCATCAATTTCTTCACTGAAAGTCTCGTCCCATTACAAAGTTTCGGTGCATTAAGATTTCGGAGAAGTATAATCGATGAACCAACTTTCAAATTCAAATTATGCGGTGGCATGCCTGGTGGTTCCAAAGAATTTAAAAATTCGACCGGATAATTGACTGCGTCTTCATCATTCATAGCAGTATCAATGGATTTATACCTTACCGAATCACCTGGCAATTTTTCCTGGATGTGGAAATTGATTTCATTGACATTGATAATTTTTGGTGCTAAAATTGCACGTTCTCGTAACCAATCATGGTTATTGTAATTTTGAACAATATTTGGAAAAACGCGATCAATGAGTTCTTGTTTTGATGATACAATTAGGCAAAAGATATTCGGTATCGTGATAAACCCATTTTGATCACTTGCAATTTTTCCATCGCCAATCTTCAGCAATTGCTTTGAAAACTCAATTGCTGATGAATCATTTTGAAGACGCACACGCATATTGGTCGTCAACGAAAGCCTTTGTACGTGTGCCCACAAAAATGAACTTTTCAAACATGCATTAATTTCATCAGTTGGTGTTGATCTCGGAATAACAGGCAACGTTTGACGAAAATCACCAGATAGCAATATTAATGCACCGCCAAACAGCTGTGAACTCCGTCTCAAATCTTGTAATGTTCGATTTAAGGCTTCCAAAGATTTTTTATGGGCCATTGGACATTCGTCCCATAAAATAATGGATGTTTGTTGTAAGACTTTAGCCATTCCAGAACTCCTTGATATATTGCATGTTGGTGTTTCAATGCTTGCATGTTCAATGGTAATTTGAAGGCGGAATGTGCTGTGCGGTCGCCATCAAGTAATGTAGCTGCAATACCGGAAGAAGCAAGTGCCAATGCGATTTTTTGTTCCGATCGAATCGTTGCCAGTATCAATGAAATCAAAAATGTTTTTCCAGTGCCGCCAGGTGCATCCAAAAAATATAATCCACCAGTGTTGTCAGCTTCCATCACTTTGTCATATGCATCTTTTTGTTGATCATTTAATTGTAGAGTATACGTTTGTACGAACGCACGCAATTCATCACGATCGAATTGCTGTTCGCGTTGCAATTCTCGTTCCAATACGGCTTGCTTTTTATTAAAGACCCATACGCAGCATGCAAAAATTCCGCACGAAATGTCAAAACTTCATATAAAAAAAAAATTCCCTTTTTTGGAATATAAAAAAAAATATTTTTATTCAAAGTTTTTCATTTACGTTCAGTTACGTCTTCACGAATTTGTATGCAACAGTAGTCGTGATTTTTCGTTCATGGTTCCATAACATTTACAGTTCCTATCCGATTTCGAATATCTTAGGCCATTTTTCTTTTGGCTTTGGTTGCTTGTAACTTCAATAATTTTGACTTAATCTGTACGTATCATATATCACTGTAAAGAGCAAATCAATGCCTTTCGAACTAATTAACTTTCATGTCAAAAATTTTGTTCACATGATATTGAGGAATAACTCAAAAAGGTTCCCAAAAAAATGTTTTTCGAGAAAATCTCGAAAACGGTGTTTAAGGAAAAAAAAGGTTGTCATTTTCGTGTTTCTTGACCCAAAATTTCCCTTATTTCCCACTTTTTTACGAAGGTTCATTTTTCGTGTAAACTAGTGTTATCTAACAAAAATATTTTCTTCTGATCTCTGATATAACGACAAAAATGTTTTTTTCTTTTATTCACTCACATAACAATAAATAAAAAAAAACCCACGTCAATTAAATTGCGGATCCATCAATAATCTATAGAGGTTGTAGTAAGTTTAGCTGAGATCACAATAATTAAAAAGCTAACTTAATCGAGGCAATTATTTATAGCTAAATGTACCATAATAACAGTTTATTATATTTTTTATTATTTATACAGCGCTTTAAATATATATTGTGAATGACGGTACACTAAACATTTCCATATATTTTTATTTAATTTCAATCTATAAAATAAAACTACTCTTGTTTTGAAAAGTCAACATGATGAACCAGCTTGTTCAGTCTTAAAGGGGTATACGCAGTTCGAAAAATTTCGCGCGGAACTACGTATAGGCCTTAACTACGGATAAGTTTGTGTTGGGAGGAAATCTATAAACAGCTGTGGGAAAGGATTTTTTAAAGTACAGGATGGTTTTTTTTTTTTGTAATCAAATTTTGAACATTTTGAAAATTTTTAAAGATTGCTTAAATACTGCAGATTTTATTATGAAAAGTTTCTGAACACATTTTCCATAAAAATTTTCAAATCCTTATTGAGAAACTAAACCGAATTGGCAAAATAGGTTAAAAAACGTACGCATTTTAAACTGAAATAATTTTTAAATATGCTTTAATACTTTTAGATGCTATCAATACCAATTTCCAGCTAAATAGTTATTGATTTTTATTTTTTTTCCTGTTTTACTCCTCTTGGGAGCTTAGGGCCTCTACAAGAGCTTTCCATCGAACTCTATTTTGCGCTGTTTGTTTAGCTGTAATCCATGGTATGTTGTGCTGCGCCAGTTCTTGAAGGGCAGTCCGCCGCCAGGTTGCTTTTGGTCGTCCTACTCGTCTGCTTCCTTGGGGATTCCAGTCTAGTGCCGCCATCCTAACAATGCTGCTTGATTCCTTTCTGAGAGCATGACCTATCCATGTCCATTTGCGTTTCCTGATTTGGAGGTGGATAGGGGACTCATAAGTGATGCGCCACAGTTCTGCATTTGATATTCTGTTTGGCCAGAATATCCCGCATATAATTCGCAGGCACTTGTTGCTGAATGCCTGCAGCTGTTGCACAATTCTTCCTGTCATCAACCACGTCTCGCTGCCGTATAGCAGTATGGACTTAACATATGCATTGTAGATTCGCAGTTTTGTGCGTCGGCTTAACTGCCCGTTTCTCCATATGCGGTATAATCTCCCAAATGCTGAACGAGCTTTGGCGAGTCGGCTTGAAACGTCTTCACTAACACCACCACTACTGGAGATAATGGAGCCAAGGTATGGGAAGCTGTCGACGAACTCGATTGGGTTCCCTTCTATGGTGATGTTTCCTTGGCTGGTGGGATTAAAGCGCATTGCTTTTGTTTTTGCTGCGTTAATCTTAAGCCCGACTCTGCTGGCTAGTTTTACGAGGTCATCTACTTTCGTATGGATGTCACATAGTCTATGAGAGGTCAGACATATGTCGTCCGCGTAGTCCAAGTCTTCAAGGTGTCTGGTGAAGCTCCACGTGATGCCACGCTTGGACTTGCATATCTCTCTCATGAGCTCATCGACCACGATGTTGAAGAGTAGAGGCGATAGAGGACAGCCTTGCTTAACGCCGGAATTAGTTTGGAAAGGTACACTTGTTCTTCCATTGTGCAGTACCGCCAGGTCGGCATCATCATACATCGCTTTTATTATTACTACGATGTTGAGTGGTACTGCTTTCTTTGCAAGTGCTCGCCATATTGCCGCTCTGTCTACTGAGTCGAAAGCCTGCTTGAAATCGATGAACAGGAGCTATAGCGGAGCTCGCCATTCCACAGCCTGTTCGGTAATTATGCGTAGTATTATTTGTGTATTTGTTTGGTCTACGCAACTCCTGTGTGGTCTAAATCCTGCCTGTTCATCTCGAATTGTTGGCTCAATTTTTTCCTGAAGGCGTTCGTTCAGTAGTGTGGCTAGTATTTTGTAGCTCGTATTAAGCAATGTTATTCCTCTCCAATTATTGCAGTCACTAAGGTCTCCTTTCTTTGCTAGCTTCACAATGATTCCGCTTTTCCAGGAATCTGGAAATCTCTCCCATATGCAAGCGAAGTGTGGCTGCAATATTTCCGCCATCAGCTGTGTGTCAACTTGGAGAAGTTCGGCTGGTATGCCGTCTTCACCAGCTGCCCTGTTGCATTTCAGCTTCTTTATTGCACCGCCAATTTCTCTGACAGATGGGGGCGCGGACGAAATTCTGAGGTTCCCATTTGTTGGCGCAATGTCTCTATAGTCCTCAGTTCTGCTTGGTGTAGTAGTGTAGCTGATTTCCATGAAATGTTGCCGCCATCTATGGATTTGAGCGTCCTCATTGGTTAGTAGATTTCCATCTGCATCTCTGACTGGTTTGCTCTGTCTTTTTTGGTTTCCGGAGATCCGTGCAACTAGATGGTATAGTGAGCGCATATTGTTTTCTCCCGCTGCTCGTTCCGCATTTTCTGCAAATCTATCCATTAGTGCTCTCTTATCGTTTCTGGCAGATCTCTTCACAGCTCTACATAGCTCACGATATTCGTTGTGACTGCGTCTGTTCTGGTCTGCTGTCGACTTCAGATTGTTTCTCCTGCTGATGAGTTCCCATGTCCTGTAAGATATCCAGTTTGCTCTCCCGCGTTGCTGGGTGCCAATTATTTCTTCCGCAGTCTTGCTGAGGAACTAGGTGTGCTCGTATTGACAGCGCCATTCTTGCAGAGAGGTTTATGTCTGCAAGTAGGTGAAGGTTGAGGGGAAGCGATCGGTTTGTGCTGTTGGTATTTAATGAGCGGATTCGGTTCAACTTTATTGCGAGTTCTCCAATGACCAGCTCGTGATCACTATCTATCGATGCTCCTCTCTTGTTCCGTACGTCAAGTAGCGACTGTCTCCATTACTTGCTCATACATATATGGTCAATCTGGTTGCGTGTTTTCCCATTTGGTGATGTCCATGTGTATTTGTGAACATCTTTGTGAGGGAATAGCGTGCCGCCAATGACCACAGTTGAAATGTTCGACATAGTTCCGTAAGTCTCTCGCCGTTGTTGTTGCGAGACCCGATCCCATGGTTTCCCATGGCTGATCTTACTCCGGTGTTGTTTGGACCAACCTTCGCGTTAAAGTCGCCCATGAAAATCGTGATGTCACCTCGGTGTATTTTGGTGAGGGTTGCTGTGAGAGCAGTATAGAAGTCGTCTTTAGTGTCGTCACTGGCGTCTTCTGTCGGGGCATAGCATTGCACGATGGTGATGTGCCTAGCTTTACATCTAAACCTGACCGTAATGAGTCTGTCAGACACGGGATGCCAGGAATGGAGTGTCTTCCTCATCTTCTTAGACACAAATATTCCCACTCCGTATCTGCTGCTGCCGTCACTAGTGCCACTGTACAGAACTGTATTGCTATTTGCTGTTGTTGTTGTCCCACTGCCACTCCATCTCATTTCACTAATCCCAGCTATAGGCTACCTGGAGCTTATCCATTTCTTTCTCAAACTGCGCTAGTCTGGATGGTTCCTTAAGAGTCCTAACGTTCCATTGTCCGATTCTTGTCCGTTTTGAAATGCCTATGGTCGTCATCGAAGGTGGGCCGTTAATGTTTGTTGTTCTTGTATTGGTTTCTGTAATCATTTTTTGTTGTCGGTCGACCTGGTGATTGGCCAAGATGCGACTTATCCCAGTGGAGGGGCTGCCACCTGTCGCCAGCAAGGAGTGAAGTCTTCGGCTGTTGTTATTTTTGGCCGCTATTGGGTAGCGACAGAAGTCGAAGAGGCGAACAACATTTGTTTTCGTAACATTGCCGAGAGGTGTTGTTGTTGTTCGAAGGTGAACGGCAATGCACTTGGAGATATTGGTTGTCCAGTCCAGATAGCGTGAAGGTGGATGATCGATGGCTATGTAGACCATGACAGTGAATGGCATTTATTATAGAAAAATTTCGAGAGGAAATATAGACTGCGGTCATGCTCTCGTCATGAGTGGGGTTCGAACCCACGACCTCTCGCATGGCGAGCCAGTGCGCTATCCACTGACCCACCGAGTTATTGGTAAATATTTTTAATTATTTTTTTTCTGAATCAAGCCAAAAAAAAATATAATGCACAACTCAAAACGAATTTTTATATTGTGCATTTCTTGTATAAACAAAAATTTCCCTTGTACATAATTCGAATGGCATATACATAATTTCCCGCAAATGGTGTAAGGCGGTGCTAACAGTGAGCGAGGGAAATATGAGTAAGTGGCGACAGCGAAAAATTCTGATTTGGGTGAACGCAAAAACGCAAAAAAAAAATTGTTCGTTTTGTTCTTTTCGTTTTCCGGAGCATTTCCGATTATTACAAATTGATTGATTTTTTATTCTAAAATCTAATCTTATATAAATAAAGAATAAATACTACGCCTATGGTGGAGTAGTGCATTATGAGTTTCTTCTGGCGCGCCAAGCTGTCAACAAAGAATAATATTTGATTGTAGTGCATCGTTTGGTGCAGGAAGAGGCCGGATCTATGGCAAGATAACTCGTGGCTTGCAACACGATCTCACACGGCATGGATTAATTGTTAGCTTTTCGGCAAAATTCCAAGCGCCTTATTTAGCTGACTAGGCTCCATGTGACAACGCTTCAAATCATTTGCAGAAAGCTACTCTGGAAAACGATTTTTTGACGCACTGCATCATCATCATTGGCGAGACAGCCCTGGTCGGGAAATCTCTCGGGCAATCTCGGGCTTGTGTTCGCCAACATCTCATTCCTAAGTCGACCCCATCCAACCATCTCAACTTCGGTCGACCGTTTCTTCGGTTACCTGCACACTGTCCAAACATTATTCGTTTTGGAGGATAGCTATCGTTTGCTCTAATTAGGTGGCCAACCCATCGTTATCAGTTTGTTTTTATCAATGTTATTACAGGTTGACCGTATAGGCTATATAACTCATGGTTACATCGTTGTCGCCATATTCCGTTTTCTTGTATTGCTCCAAAGATTTTTCGCAGAATCTTACGTTCAAATACTTGAAATACTTGACATACTTCAAGAACTGGAAAAAACGTTGGCCTAAGTGCATTGTATGAAGGCAGATTACTTTGAAGGAGATAACATTGATTTGAATAATCAAAAACAGAATTTTTATTTTCTAAAATATTTCAGCTTTTTTAAGAACACCGTAATAATGTAAGCCCAATATCAAAAAATTAAATAAAACTTGTTTCTAGTTCTTTCCATTCCTAAGATCTAGACGTCCATATGGACGCACAGATAGGTATGCGGACATAGGTATTTATACCAACTTCTCTAGTAACAATGAATATAATTTAGGTAACTTTGGGGGGGGAGTCCCAAATGGGTTTTTTTTTTATATGGTTTTATCATTCCGTGCGAAATTTTTTTGCATTCTGCGTATACCCACCCAAATGGTGGGATTTTTTTTTATATGAAAAATATGAACCATATAAAAAAAAATCCCATTTGGGACTTTTTTTTATGGTTTTGTTAAGGCCCTTTAAGGCCCATACGCAGCATGCGAAAATTCCGCACGAAATGTCAAAACTTCATATGACAAAAAATATCCCACCATTTCGGATTTTTGTTTTTATATAAACTTCAAAAACATACGCAGCATGCGAAAATTCCGCACGAAATGTCATAACTTCATATGACAAAAAATATCCCACCATTTGAGATTTTTGTTTTTATATGAAGTTTTGACATTTCGTGCGAAATTTTTGCATGCTGCGTATGGGCCTTTACGTAAAATAAATTAAAATACTATATTGTCAACATATCCAATAAGTTTATTGAGTATAAGCCGTGCTACGGAAAATGAAAAAAACAAAACGTACAATTTTATTCGGATTCGTTTTTGTGTGCTCTCAAATTCGATATTTTTGCTTTCGCCACTTACTCATATTTCCTTTACTCTTTTTTAGCACAGCTTTACAACTTGCGAGGGAAATTACCCACGACTATTCCTATTACAAGGGAAATTTTTTTAATGCAAGACATGCAGCATATAAAAATTCGGTTTGAGCTATTTATTAATAACTATTTAACTTGAAATTGGCATAAATTGAAACTAAGAATATCAAAGAATACTTAAAAAAATTATTTCAGTTTAAAATGCGTACAAGTGCAAATCTCGAGTTTGCTTAACATACTAGCTCTAGTCATTCATATAGACGTAGAGACAGTCACAGGCACGGTTTCTTCGACGTCTGCTTAATATGCACCCAGGGTATAAAACGACAAATTTATTAAGTTTTTGCGTCTAGGAATAACATTAAAAAAAGAAATCCCAAATCTTTGTCACATCAAAATATTTTTACCATGAAGTTCACTTAATTCATTAGCTGTATACTTAAGTAAAGCTTGTCCAATTGCTTCATAAAAAGTTGTTTATTGTAATTTATGCACTAATCTAGATATGTATTTATCTTAATCTCTAAAATATATCTAGATATAGATACGCACATATATTTTGTGGCAGCTGCGGCTGCATTTTAAGCCAATCTTGCAAATGGTTCAACAACTGCAATATCTGCTCTTCATTATTTGTATGCACCATTTTGAATTTGAATCAGCGAAAAAAAAAAAATAATAATATAAATAAAAACAAATATACTTTTGCACGAAATAATTTTAAATAATAAAACTATATATTAAGCCGTGTCACTCGTAAATCGTCATCCGTAATAAAAGCGCGTCCGTTCGCGACTGCAACTGATTGGCAATTGGTCTGTAAAGTCGCAATTTTGTAGGCAGAGCCCTATGCTACACAACTACAACTGCAGGTAGAGAAGAGAACTACAACGTCAAGCGACACGGACGGGGGCACGAGACGGGTCTCCAAAGCTGAAGTATCGCACAATATTGCACTGGCTGGGCTATACGGGGCTATCAGTGTTTTGAGTTATTAAAGTTGGGCGTGATTCGTGATTGAGATTCGCGTCACGAAGCGTCGTTGATGAACGTAAGCAAGTTGTTTAAAATTTTGTTTGATCAATTTTTTTTTGTAATTAGTTTTGGTTGACCAGTGCTGCAAATGTCACAAGAGATTATATTTAGATCTGGTCTCATTTCACAAAAAAACTACAGATTTCCAGGCAGCGTGCTCAACAGATAAAGGCCTATACGCAGTTCGAAAAATTTCGCGCGGAAAAACAAATCTTTATATGAAAAAAAAGTCCCAAATGGGAAGTTTTGTCATTCCGCGCGAAATTTTTCGATCTGCGTATACCCCTTAAACTTAAAATTTATATATTAAGGGGTATACGCAGTTCGAAAAATTTCGCGCGGAATGAACTTTTCGAACTGCGTATAGGCCTTTAAGGGGTCTACGCAGTTCGAAAAATTCCATATGGAAACTATTTTATATTATTTCAGATGAAGCCACCAGTGTGTGAATAGTAAGTCAGTGCTATTTTTTATCGAATTATCGTTTTTTTGTGCTATTAATCGATATTTTTTCCTATACTTTGGGTTAATGTGGGCACACTCAAATTATAATCAGCTGATTTATGTTTACAAAAATTAAGTGCGCAAAATAAGACAAAGAATTGAATCAGTTTTTCGTCGGAGTTGGCAGCGCTTACACGTGTGCAGATGAGAAAATTTTCTTCACGTGTGAAAAGTCTAATTTTTGCATTAAATAACTTTATGGACAAGTCCAATTTCTTGGCAATATTTATTTTAACGTTAAACATAAGTGTTTATGTGATTGCAAACAGTTTTATAAACTTAAATACAAAATCATCGTGACAGTGCAAAATTACTGAGACTCCGCTGGCACCATATTTCCTTGTGCAGTGTGTACACACCGTTCGTGTGTAGTACGCATTATTTCGTTATAAAGGTGTACACATTGTTAAGTAAGAATTGAACAACAAAACCAATTAAACCAAACATACATTGCATCAAAACTAAGCGACAGCACAAGCCTCTCATTAACCCGTCTGGCGAATCAGACGCCTCAAAAATGCGGCGAGTTACGAAGACCACCGCTTCCGAAGACGGCATAAAAAGCCAATACGCAAACTTCTTCAGACCCCTGCAAACCCTCGAAGATGACGGTTTTAGCATGGACCATCAAGCCGCCTCCGACAGTTCCCAGGACCAGCTGGAACAACCTTCCCAACAAAGAAAATCTGTTCCACCAATAACGGTCCTCAAAAAGTCCTCTAAAGCCGTCCACGAGCTTATCAAATCAATAAGCGTTTCTAATTATTCCATAAAACCTATTTCTATCGGAATAAAAGTTTTTGTAAGCACGGCAAGTGACTGCGATTCTGTTCTCTGCGAACTAAGTAAACAAAATTTCGACTTCTTCACGTATGAAACAAGGCAAACCAAACCATTTAAGGCTGTACTCTCTGGCTTGGACAAACAGAGTAATGACGACGTTAAGAACATCCTCATTGACCTCGGACTCAAGTGCACCAGTGTGAAGACAATTGAAAAGACAACCCGGGCCGGTTACAAGTTGCTCTTGTACGTGGTCTAATTCGAAAATGGTACAATTACACTCAATAAATTACGTAAAGAATTTTCAACAATTCAACACACTAGAGTTCGTTGGGAGTTTAAGACCAAAGCGGTTAATCAAGTCACACAATGTCACAATTGCCAACTATTCGGTCACGGCTCTAGTAAGTGTAATGTTAAAACTCTCTGCTCGCTCTGCGCTGGACCTCATAAAACAGGTGATTGCTCCAACTCAGGCACATTTGTCTGTGCAAACTGCAAAGGTCAGCACCCTTCCACCGATCCAACATGCCATGCCGCTCATCGTATGTCGCTATGTTACGAAAACGTAATGGACAGGGTAAGCGTAGCCCAAACTGCAGCAACAACACAATTGCCAGCACCGCCAACTACCATAGCTACAAGTAGAGCGCAAGTATCAAGCTCGATGCAGCCTATGAGCTACCGGCGCGCTCTTATCACTGAACCACCAAATGATTGCCCTCCCTCCTCTGATCTCTTTTCGTTAGAAGAAATCGATGCGCTCATGAACGAGCTCTTAAATAAGCTAAGCCGCTGCACAAACAAGAGCGAACAATTTAACACAATAACTAAGCTAGCACTTAAATATGTTTACTCTAGTAAATAATATAACTAACTTAAATATCATGGCATGGAATGCGCGTGCCGTTCGTTGTAAAAGACTTGAACTCTTTCATTTTTTAGTTAACAATAAGATCCACATTTGCCTTTTAAGCGAAACTTGGCTAAGCCAAAATTATAGGTTTCTGCTGCCTGGCTATAATGTTTACAGAAACGACAGATCGAGTAGTAGAGGCGGTGGCGTTGCAATAATTATAAAAAGTGATATAAGGAACTCACAAATTCCGAACATTAATACACACCTTATTGAAAACATAGGCATTGAGATCATAATAAACAGAGAAAATACCTTTAAAATCTTCTTTGCTTATTTCCCAGGTTCATCTGCAAAATGTTTATATCGAATGATGCTAAGCACAAAAAAGAATTATTTAAATTAGACCTTTTAAAAATTCACCAAATACAAGGTAATTTTCTTCTAGGTGGCGATTTAAATTGTCGAAATAGGCAATGGAACTGCCTAAGAGCAAATTGCTGGGGCAATACTCTGTCAGAGCTATCGGCAAAGGGCAAGTTTAGCATTTTATATTCGAGAGATCCGACATACATACATCCCCGCAAGCAACAAAGCAAGGCCATCAGCGCTTAATCTAATATTATCTAACTTACCCAACCATATCACCGAACCGAAAGTTCACAATGATTTATCATCAGATCATATGCCTATTACTTGTGAGCTCAAAGCTGACATTGTTCGCCAAACTGTTTCTAGATTTCAACTTTGTAAAGCTAATTGGAAACCATTTAGGCGCACCATTAATGAATTTCTAGAAAACAGACCTATACTTGACCCATATATAGCCCTCACAACAGGAGAAATAGACTCGATGGTTAATCATGATACAAGTAGTATTTTAAGCGCCATCGAAACATCGATTCCCAAAAAGTTTTTTGCGGCATCTTATACCAACTTACCTGAGTCCATAACAGAGCTCATAAAAACGAGAAGCATTGCCCGTAGACTATGGATTAGGACAAGACAGCCCATACACAAAGCAAGGCTTAACCACCTAAGCCGTCAAATTAAAATCAAAATGTTTGAGCAAAACAACAAATGTTGGAATGCAAAACTCAATTCTCTTGAGTCCAATTCCAAGCCATTCTGGAATCTCACTAAAACTATCAAAAACAAAAAACAGTTTATACCAAGTTTCCTTCACAATGGTCAAGTATACACTAATTGCGATCAAAAAGCGAACATAATGAGCGAGATATTTGAGGAAAAACACCACATCACAGAGTCTTTCTCAGATTCTGCCACTAAAGCTCTGGTCGACAACTCAATAAATTTGCCCGATGTAAATGATTTTACAGCTGAGTTAGTCATTACACCAGCTGAAATTAAACAAGTAACAAGTTCTTTAAAAATAAAGAAAGCGCCTGGCCCTGACAACATTCCCAATGTTTGTCTTAAACACCTCCCAAAATCTGCACTTGAGTTTCTATCTGTAATTTTTAATAAATGCTTGCTGATAGGCTACTTTCTATAAAAATGGAAACTAGCAAAAATAATTGTCATTCCCAAGCCTAATAAGCCGCTGGCATCACCTGAAAGTTATCGTCCAATTAGTTTGCTCAGTGGTATCTCAAAAGTCTTTGAACGCATTATTAAGGTTAGACTTAACTCTTATATTGAAGAGAACCAGTTACTTCCTGATACCCAGCACGGGTTTAGAAGTAACCTGTGTTGTATCCACCCACTGAGAAAACTCAAGGACTGCGTTAAATATAATCTACAAGCGAAAAAATCTGTTGGTATGGTAACCCTGGACGTGCAAGCTGCCTTTGACACAGTGTGGCATAGGGGTCTCATTCATAAACTAATACTTTGTGGCACTCCAGTCTACATCACTAAAATAGTTAAGAGTTTCCTAACTGACAGATTTTTTCGAGTTGCTATTGAATAAGTTCTTGGCCCTATATTGTACAACATTTACACCCATGACATTCCAACGCCTGCCGATTGTACGATTTCAGTCTTCGCTGATGATACTGCCCTATACTACTCTAACATCGACCATAATGTCATCCTTACAAACCTACAAAACGGCCTTAATACCCTTAGCAGATATTTCTTCCAATGGAAAATAAAATTAAATGCTCAAAAAACCAACTCTATCTTTTTTACGCGAAAACGCAAACCTTGCTTTTTGCCAGCCACAAACCTCCACTTAAATAACGAGCCAATACAATGGGCTACCAACATTAAATACCTTGGACTAACATTGGATAAAAACTAACCTTTAAAAATCATATTAGCAACACAATTGACAAAATCAATAGAACTATTCGGATCTTGTATCCTTTTATTAACCGAAAATCCCATCTCTCAATAAAGAATAAGCTCCTTCTCTTTAAATCTATATTTGTGCCCATTTTTTTATATGGCTGTGAAATTTGGGGAAATTGTGCCGTCAGCCACCAGGCCAAGCTGCAAACAGCACAAATACTACTACTCGACCTCTCGTCTCCATGATCGGGCAGAAGTCAGCCCCATAAATAAATTAATTAGTTTTAGAAAGCATAATTTTATGTTACGCAACAATTAGAGTATCTCGCGAATCTCGCAGGATTGGTAATTTTGAGGCTAACCTAAAGTTAGTACTCTTAAGTGTCAATCTATAGGTAAGGTTTTAGTTTTAAGAAGTAGCTTAAGAAATTTATCAGCTTTAGGTTTTTCCAATTTTCCTAACTAATTGTAATGTTGTTATTGTAAATTAAATTTAATACTTTTAAAGACCAACCACTCAGTTGAAAAGCTAAGCCAGCTAAACTCTGAAAATATATTTTTATTTGTTAAACCTAAATATTAATGCTATGGAATAAATTAAATTAAAGAATTGAATAAAATAAACATGGATTTGAATCAATAAGTATGGTTAACATTACTAAGTATAAACAATGCAAGTATGACTGCCTAAGTAGGCAGGCATTGTAAAAAGGTTGGCTGCAAAAAAACAGAAGTGTCTGGGTGAAACCTTATTTAAAGGGCAGAGCTGAAAGTGGAAGATTTTTCAAAGATGTATATATTTTGTATTGGACTAATTCCAACACAATTGTGTACATTTCGTGTTCAATTTAAAGTTTGAGGCCATGGTGCGTAATCAATCAGTAATTCGCGCCAAAGCGGCAAAAACCAAACAGCTGTTGTTAGTGTTACCACACCAAGCGAAGTAGTGGCGCCATCTAACGTTAAGCATTTTTAGACAACACTGTTTTGTTTTTTTATCTGCGTCCCATTGTCCAAAGTTTTTGATCGGAATTTTTCGCGACTATTTTTTTTATATGAAGTTTTTCATTTTTTTGCGTGCTGCGTATAGGACTTTACTTCCGAAATTGGTTGAACCTTTATAAAAAATTAAGCGCTCATGTTTAAAAATTTCTGCTGCATAGAACATAAAAAAAACGGAGTTATTAGAGTTGGGCGTGATTCGTGATTAAAATTGGCGTCACGAAGCGTCGGTAGGTTATTACTTCCGAAATTGGTTTGTGCAGGACCTTTATAAAATATACAGCGCTAATAATATAATATAGATTAGAGATGTTGGCCAACATCGGTAAACTTCGATCATCGATGTTTTCTCCAGCACTAGTTGACCGTTTTTTGCGAGCTCTGCTATACATATATACACTTCGAAGCGAAAAAACGCCCCCAAGACCAAATTCTGTATCCGCAATTCCAGTCAACAAAAAAATATGGCTCACGTTGACGTTAGATGGGAAAGACTGTAGCATCACAGCACAAAGCAAACAAATTAAACAATTTCGATTCACTTAGGCATAGTACTTCGTAGTACTCAAAAGAAATTATTTTGTTCACCACCCAATTATTTTCGTAAAGAAACGAATTATGTCGTAAAAACTTTTTTATTTATAGCAACTTGATATAGTAACTAAAAAACTACACAGGCGTCTGAAAATTTTACAACAATCATCTCATAAATAATGGTAACAAAATACTTTACAGCCTACCCTCGCATATATACATATTTAGGAGGCGCGTATATTTGTTGGTTTATTGCTTTACAATTTAAGGAGGCGAGTCGATTTGTTAGACTCTATTGTTGTCTATCTATTGTTTTACAATTTAACTGCGCACACGCAAAACACACTGCTTCAGGCCACGAGCAATCATCGACTGATCTTTTGTGTATGCCAGGGATGTCCAAACACTGCTTACGGAAGAGCAAAAACCAATACATATACAGAAAAACACTAACACAGTTATTACGGTTTATTGAGTGCACGGAAAGAAATTGTTTGTGCATTCTAATAAGAGTGGTAAAAAATAATGCAAAAAAGTTATGGTACATATATTTATAAAGAACTTAAAAATTGGTCAATATCTATATTTATTTTAGTTAATGAGACGTTTAGTAGTGCCTCTAAGTGTTTGTTTGTTAATCGACTTCTCATTTTTTTTAAAAATTAATTTTTAGCATGAAAACGCACATTCACAAGTATATGTGCTTCTAAAAATAGATAAAATTCGCAAGGGATTTCCCGAAAAATATCTATTTACCACCAGATTTTACAAAAAATATATATTTTATTCATATGTTATGTATGTACATTGCATAAATCTTGTATACCCTTTATACCTAAAGGTACAGCGCCATAACTACTTTTTGTTTGCAAGCAATGCCTTAAAAGTCCCATTTAACAAGTTTCCCAAAAAATAGCGAAAGAATCTCATCCCGATTTTTGTGAGTGCATGCTCAAACGAAAAGCAACAACAAATTACATTGAAAATCTGTGGGCCAACAACAAATATTCGCAAGGGTTGTTTTTGTGCACACGAGATCAGAGAGCAAAGAGAGTAACAGCGAGTAGGTGAGAGAACGCTCGAAATTGTTTTTGTAATTTGCATTGGCACTGGGTGATATACAGTTAGGGCCGTGCATGTACACGCGCATCGCTGCCTATGCCTAAGAGCCATTACAAAAACAAAAAGAGCCAGATGAGCAACATCCCTGGTGTATGCAGTCAGAGCGTGTGCTTGTGTGAAAGCTCGTAAGGTTGCTGTATGTACTTACAAGCTTTGTGCAAGTTCTTATAAGCTATGTGTTGGTAGTAGAGCTTACTACAATTCGGCCATCCTACCTCTAGATCCCCTGATCGTACATTTTTTGGATTTAACATTCTTATGTGCGTTTAACATTCATAAAAGTTTAAAATTTTCTTAGTTTAACAATTTGGTACTTAATTTTAATGGTAGACGATTTTTATTTTTCTTACTAGCTACTGTTTTAGTGGTTTTTCTTAATATAAAAATTTGTTTAGAATTTTACATTTTCTTTTCAACCAATTTGTCTGTTTAAGTTTGCATTTTCTAGTTGAAATATTTTTATCTGTTTTCTGTACCAATTCTTTTCGTTGTCTGATCCAATGTTTTATGTTTTGTATACACTTTTTTTTTCTGCTTACACAAATTTTGTTGTATTCTTTTTTGGTTTTCTACAGCTTTTTCGAGAATTTTTATTGAGTCCCTGTCTGCTTCTGTTTCATTTAACTTTTGTATCTTTTGTCTAAAATCGTCTATGACCTGTGCAGTTTGTTCTATCCCAAATAAAATTTTGCTGAGTAACTGTTTCATGCTTCTACGCTCTGTATTGTTTAATGTATGTTCAACTTTTTCTATAACCGGTTCCCAATGAAAACCATTTTCAGGCTCTTCTAATTTTGCTATCATGGGTCCCAGGTTTCTATTGACTCCTTCTACTTGCCCGTTTGCTTGATCCTGTAGCTATTTGTATGTGTTTTATGTTGTACTCTAACTCTCCGCTGCCTACGAGGTTGATTTCAAACTTTCTACTACCGAAGTTCTCTAACAATTGTTTTTCAGTTTCTAAGTTCGGTAAAATTGTATCGTTTTTTGAAGGTATTTTACTAACAATTTTGTTGATCGGTCTGTTGTCTAACGATTTTTTAATAACAGTTGCACTAACGAGTTTTTCATTTGAATTTTCTTCATCTTCTGTTGCATCTGATTTATCAGTTAAGTTATTTTCATTAATAGTTGTTTTGTTTAAAATTTTTTATTCATTTTTAGCATTGTCTAACAATTGCTCTGTTGCATTCAAGTTTTGTATAACAATTTTCTTTTCTTCAGCTCTTTCTTTATCAGTTTCATTTTTTGCTTATTGGTTTTAGCAAAGTTGTTAACATTTAAAGTTACATTATTGCGATCTAACTTGTTTTTGTCGTATGTGTGGTTCTTTTTCCCAACAGGTGTATAATAAGCCTTTTTTAGGGTAATCAAATCCAAGACTTCTGAATTTAAATGTAACCCGCATGCATTTAGAAAATTTCTGCCAAATACCACATCATGCTCCATAGACCAATCAGCCACTATAACTAAATCAAAATATATTTTTGTTGAATTTTTTAAAATGTAACATTTTGTTTTTCCATAAGTTTCAACAGGGCTTTTATTCATTCCATAATACGGTTTGTTAACTGAATCTACGATAATTTGTTTATTAATAAGTGAATTTTTTATGAAAGAAATGGGGCTTCCTGAGTTTAGCAGGCATCCTGAAGTCAATGGCATATAAAAACTATTGCGGTTTTCTAAAAAAAATTTAAAATATCTTACATAGTCGTCTTTGACGTTGCTCTTCCTGTCGGCACATTGTGCAATTAAGTGACCAAGCTTTCCACAGGCGTAGCATGATCCACGTTCGCGTCTGGGCTTTCTGCATACGGCAGCTGCGTGACCTCTAGAGTTGCAATTGTCACAACGCATTTCACCTTTCTTTGTGCTGTCTGGTCCGGCATCTGCTTTGGCTCGTTCCGGTAAACGGACGTTGGAAAATGCCCTTAGCATCTGCATAGGGCTGGAGAAGCATTGAATGCGCGCCTGAACACGTTAGTTTTCCAGAGGTATTCCATCGATCATTTGGTCCAACAGTTCGTCGTCGTCAACATTTACGCCGCGTGAAAGGGTTATTTTGTCATCATAATAGGTGAAGAAATTTTCGTCTATTTTTCATTTGCGAGCCTCGAATTTTCGTCTGATATCAGCCTTTGAAACTTTTTCGCCGAATGTCAATGTTAATTGATCGAACAAGTTGTCTGTAGGTTCGAGCATTCGCGCTGGATTAGCGTGCAGCCAAATTTGTGCAGCACCTTTTAATTTGGTGAGGAGCAGCATACGCAAGCAGTCGTTGTTAGTTTTAAATGCGTGCGCAATATTTTTTACTTGCACACGATTTGCCATCGTAGTCAATCACTACCTCTTTGGGTTTTGGGTAATGCAAAATTGCTTGACGATGTTTTTTGCTCTCTTTTCCCTCTGTGTGGCACTGTGGTATGATTTCTCTTTCAGCTATAGCAGCATACTTAAAAGTTTTCTCAAGCTGATGAAATTTAGCTTTTGTTCTATCTAGCTCAGCACGCAGTTGCGACAATCTGTCAATATTTTATAAGCCGTTGTCACTATTTTCGCGACGCATCATGTCAGCGTCGGCCCTATCGGTCTTGCCTGTACATTTTGCTTGCTCGTTGTTATTGCTACTTTGTGTGCATGGTTGTTGTTGCTGTAATGCGGCGACGTCGTTTGTAGACTTTGGTTGTTCTTGCTGAAAAGCTGCGTCATTTGTAGACTTTTGTTGCTGTAGTTCGGCGGCGTCGTTTGCATACTGTTGTTGTTGTTGCTGCAAGACTACGGCGTCATTTGCAGACTTTCGCTGTTCTTGCTCTTGTTGTAATTTCTGTTGCGCAGACATATTGAGACTTCTGGGTGAAAAAAAATTAGGTTCCAATTTTTGATTTGAGGCACTATCCCACTTCTGAATTTTAGGAGGCGAGTATGTTTGTTGGTTTATTGCAGGGATGTTCAAACACTGCTTATGGAAGAGCAAAAACCAATACATATAAAGAAAAACACTAACACATTTAAAGTAAACAGTTATTACGGTTTATTGAGTGCACTGAAAGAAATTGTTTGTACATTCTTATAAGAGTGGTAAAAAATAGTGAAAAAAAGTTATGGTACATATATTTATAAAGAACTTAAAAATTGGTCAATATCAATATTTATTTTAGTTAATGATAGTTTTAATAATGCCTCTAAATGTACGTTTGTTAATCAACTTCTCCATTTAAAAAAAAATAATTTTAAGCTTGTAAACGCACATTTACAAATATATGTGCTTCCAAAAATAAATAAAATTCGCAAGGGATTTCCCGAAAAATATCTATTTACCACCGGATTTTACAAAAAATATATATTTTTTATTCATATGTTTTTACCAATAGCCACCTTCTGTCTGTTATATTCATTGCATAAATCTAGTAAGCCCTTTGTACTAAAAGGAACAGGGCCATAACTACTTTTTGTTTGCAAGCAATGCCTTAAAAGTCCCATTTAACAAGTTTTAAAAAAATAGCGAAAGAATCTCATACCGATTTTTGTGAGTGCATGCTCAAACGAAAAGCAACAACAAATTACATTGAAAATCTGTGGGCCAACAACAAATATACGCAAGGGTTGTTTTTGTGCACACCAGATCAGAGAGTAAGTGAGAGAACGCTCGAAATTGTTTTTGTAATTTGCATTGGCACTGGGTGATATCAAAGAATATAGAACTACATAGAATGCGCATCTCATACAAAAAAATTTTACTATGTGGGGTACTGATATTAGTACCCCACAGAAACTATTGCTTGCATTTGTGCATTTGCTTGAAGATGAAACTTTGAAAACGAAACGCGCGTAGTGGCAATGGCCTAGTGGAATGCGTGTTCGACTCACAGTCTAATGTGTCGAGGTTCGATTCTCAAGATGATGTTAGATTCAACTTGTTTTTTTTTGTTAATTTTCCATAATTTCTGTTCTTTTTCTATTAAATATTTTTATTTTTTTTTATTGTCGTAAGAAAATTAATGTTTCATTTTCGTATTTTGATATCCTCGCATGTACAGTACGCTTTCTATGCATTTAATTTCATAGTAAAATACGCACTTTTGTGAGGTATAATAAGGAGGCGACAAGACGAAATGAGTGTGTATTTCTTGCAACTGTTTTCCCAATGACAGTATACATACTAAGGTGTGTATGCAAAATTTTTAGAGCTCTATGGTGCGGGCGGGCAGAGAACAATCGTCTGCCAGCAATGTTCATATTTTCAGCCTCCGCCAAATTTGTAAATTTTTAGTTTTTGAGCCTTCATACCCTTTCGAAGCATGTGACTGGTATGACACTTCATAACTACGTTTGCCTTCACCCTTGCAAATGCATGTAAAAAAGGAGAAAAATTGGAAAAGAGTATTTTGCTATCGATTCTCATACTGTTGAATAGTTTTTCGGCGTATACACACAAACTGCATTCTCATTTCCGTGCGAAAAATTTTTACAGCTCTTGTTTACCCCGGCAGGCAGAGCAAACACGAAAATCTAAAAATAACACAGGCATTTCACGAGCGCTGGCAATTGATCTCGGCTCTGAACTTCGTTTTTGGCTGTCGGCAATGTTCATATTTTCAGCCTTAGCAAAAAATGTAAATTTTTACTTTTTAAGCATCCATGCCCTTTCGGGGAATGTGTCTGCTATGACACTTCCTTACCACGTTTGGCTTCACACTAACAAATGCATGTGAAAAAGGAGAAAAATGCGAAAAAGAGTATTTTGCTATCGACTTCCAATTTGTTCAAGGGTTTTACCGCATGCATACACAAACACTAATACTTGAATTTGCATGTATTTTTGTGTGTGCACAACTGATGCAGTTAATGATAGAGAGAGTAAGCATAGGGCCCTTTATTTTATAAAAATAATTGCTTTAATTCTGATTTCGGTAGGCTCTTTCCAACTTCCTATTCTTTAGTCGAAGCATTACAAAGACATATTATTATTTTTCACAATTGCTTTCAGAAATAACCAGAGGAATACCAAATAAATCAACATACATATCATCGTTCACCTTTGCCACACTACGATTCCCGATTGTAGAGGCCACAAAAATAAAAAATATAATTTTTATTTAGACCGCAAAATAAAAATTTATTTTACGTAATAAAAAATAAAGCCTATAAAATCAAAAATTAAAAATGTGAAACCGATCAAAAAATATTAAAAATAAAAGCAAAAAATATTAAAAAATCCGAACCCTGGAGTTGAACACAAAATAATCTCACGCCATTCAGGCACGCATACCAATGACCCATCAACACCAACTTGCAACCTATGTTAAAATAAGTCTGTTGTACATTTTGGAAGGACAATAACTTTGCAAATTAACGGAGTCTGCATGTTCTAAAAATAGAAGCGACATATCGCTTCGTTTGCTGCCGCCCGCCCGTACCCACAAGCGGTGACTGTTCTAAAAATAGATCCAACATTTCGTTTCGTTTGCTGCCGCCCGCCCGTACCAACAAGCGCTAAAATGAATTTGGGCGAGATGCGCATTCTATGTAGTTCTATATTCTTTGGTGATATACAGTTAGGGCCGTGCATGTACACGCGCATCGCTGCCTATGCCTAAGAGCGATTACAAAAACAAAAAGAGCCAGATGAGCAATGGGCCTGGACATCCCTGGTGTATGCAGTCAGAGGGTGTGCTTGTGTGAAAGCTCGTAAGGTTGTTGTATGTACTTAGAAGCTTTGTGCAAGTTCTTATAAGCTATGTGTTGGTAGTAGAACCTACTACACATATAAGTAAATAAATTTATTTGGACACACGATTTGCAAAACCGAACAATTAAACAGTCACTTAACACTGAGAGCCAAAAAAAAAAAATACAAATTGTTTAACTCCTTCATGCACATGCTTAGCAGCTAGTGCAGTAAAAATACGTTTTGACCAGGAAAAAATTGCGCACTGGAATTTCTCTTGCTTAAAGGCCTATCCGCAGAATGAAAAATATCCCATTTGGGATTTTTTTATATGAAGTTTTGTCATTCCGTGCGAAATTTTTCATTCTGCGTATAGGACCATCCAAAAAGTCTAAAACCAAAAAGGTGACCTCATCCCGTAGGGTTTACCGTTATTTTGGCATATCGAGCTATATAAGTCGTACACAAAAACTTCCAAGGATCAAAATGTGCAAAATTTTAATTTCGAGTTTTATTTGTAATGGAAGGTATATCCAGAAGTTCATATTTTGGGCGCTTAAGTTACCAAAAAGCTACATTTCGTAATTTTGACCACCCCCTTGTTTTGTGTATGATATGCATGAGTTGAATGGCTATGATCATACATTATCTAAATATCTCTTGACTATTTACATGACTTTGGGGTAAAAACTGCTGGCCTATAAGCAATTTTAAAGATTGATGTAGTCAAAATAAAAATAAATGCTTCTTGTTGAAAAATTTCAGAACTGGGAACAATCTGCCGCAAATTTAATGATAGCCCTACAGGTTGTAGTAGTAGTTTCTATGAAAACTTTAATGCCAGTTGTCTCTTAGTATAGATTCAGTTCATCGAACCAATTCTTGTCCATTTCTTTGCAATTCCAACACTTGGTGCCACAGACATGATTCGCAACGGTTTTAAAATCTTTGAGAAAATTGCTTGAGACATAATTAAATTCACCAATAAAAACTTTTTTATTCAAAGAAACCGTTACTCATTTGAAAAGGTTATTAAATTTCTGATATAATTTTATAAAATAAAATTGGCGAGTGCATCGCAAATACAATTAGAATTACAATTTTCATTAGCATTTGCATTATTGTTTAGCGCAGTGCACAGCATACATAATTGCTGCAACCATTGCTGGACTTCGCTTTAATTTTTTTGTTGTTCGTGTGTTTTTTGTAAGGCCTCAATGGCTGCTAATGCCGCAATACGCATTTTAAAAATAATTTTCTATTTGCGTGCAAATTTGCAAATGTAAACAAACGAATTTTGAAACCTCGCGTTAGAAAGTTTATAGCTCCAAAACACTGTACCAAATTTGACAAAAATCGGTTGACTGTATAATATAGCCCCAATAGGACCGATCGGTCAAAAAAACGCGGCTGACTTTAACGTACGCCGTCTTTTTATCTATTTTTACTGAACTAAGCTTCCATATTTATTTTGATTTTTACAATTGCTTAGTTCAGCGGTGGGCACTCAGACGGCACGCGTGCCAAAGAGCTTTCACACGTACGAGAAAAGAGCTTTTTAACGTAAAAGCTCTCCTCGTACGTGTAAGCTAGAATCTAGCTAAATTTACAATGGAACGTAAAGCAGATCCGCACAGCAAAACACAAAACAATGCACACACTGCATGTTTTTGGTTTTTGTTAGTCATTAAAATATGAGTGTATAGCAGACGTCACTTGCAAAGAGTAATAATATGGTATGAGCAAGTAATATTTTTTTTGCAAAATTTTTAGGCGAAATTGCACTGCTCAAATGCACTCACAGATCACATTTAATTAATTTAATTTAAATAAAGTGTTGGGCATCAGAAACAAAAGTCAATTACATAATCGAATTAAATGATAACAGCAAATAGATCTCAGCTATGCCAAAAAAAAACAGTTTTGGCCCATTGTACGTCGGCATTTTCGAAAGCCCTTTTTTGTTTACGTACACAGGCACAAAAAAATTGCATTAGTAGTTTTGCCCACCGCTGGCTTAGTTTCAAATATACGCGCCTTAGCACTGCTTGGCCAACAGTGTTGCACAACTTTGTAAGTCGTATTGCACGCTGCTCAACACCTATTCAAAGAGCAGCTGTCACAACTGTCAAATCCGCGCCATGTTTTTGCTCTTGCTGCCGCGTTAAACAGTGCGGGTACAACAAAAAAAAAAAAACACAAACTGTTTCTACTCGCGGCACAAACAAATTGCATTATTGTGAAAAACAACGCTTGAGCGCTAATTTTTGTTGCCAAATTATTAAAACTGCATAACTTAACATAAGTAAGCGCGGCTTGCGCTCACGTGTGCGAAAGGTAAAGTGCCCAAACAATGAAATAAAAACAAGCAAAATCAAAAAAAAAAACATCCAACAAGCACGCACGCATACCCCGTATATTTGGGAAGAAGAAGAATCAGGCACACATCGTGCTTTGCTGCAACCAACACGCAGACTCACAAGAATTGTGCGTTCGTAGTGGAACTGTTTGTCAAAATCCAAAAACCGCGTGGTTTGTTTTGTATGCATTTAAGTTATATTAATTGCATGTTGTTTGTGTTTTGATTTTGGGCTTGCAGTAAAAACTGACAGCAATATTGACATGGTGCCGATTGGAGCCGTGCACGGCGGTCATCCCGGCGTTGTGCATCAGCAGCCGCAACCCATGCCTACAACGCCTAGCGGTCCCAACACACTGCAGCCCAGCTCAGCCTCATCCACTTCATCAACGCCATCGAACAAGAGCTCGTTGTCGGTAAAGCCAAACTATACGCTGAAATTTACGCTTGCCGGTCACACTAAGGCCGTATCAGCAGTCAAGTTTAGCCCAAATGGTGAATGGCTAGCCAGTTCATGTAAGTTTTAAAGAAATTCAATAAAATTGTGCAAAGTGCTAAATAAAAATTGCATTGCAGCTGCGGATAAACTCATAAAGATATGGGGCGCCTACGATGGAAAGTTTGAAAAAACCATTTCGGGCCACAAGCTGGGCATAAGTGATGTGGCTTGGTCTTCTGATTCACGTCTGCTTGTTAGCGGCAGCGATGACAAAACTCTCAAAGTGTGGGAGCTTAGCACTGGCAAGTGTCTGAAGACGCTAAAGGGACACAGCAATTATGTGTTTTGCTGCAATTTTAATCCACAGTCCAATCTAATTGTATCCGGCAGCTTTGATGAAAGCGTGCGCATTTGGGATGTGCGTACTGGCAAGTGTTTAAAGACATTGCCTGCACACTCGGATCCTGTCTCAGCGGTACATTTCAATCGCGATGGTTCACTGATTGTTAGCTCCAGCTATGATGGACTGTGTCGTATTTGGGATACAGCCAGTGGACAGTGCTTAAAGACTTTGATTGATGATGACAATCCGCCAGTGAGCTTTGTGAAATTTTCGCCTAACGGCAAATATATTTTGGCGGCTACGCTAGATAACACGCTTAAACTCTGGGATTACTCAAAGGGCAAATGCCTTAAGACCTATACTGGGCATAAGAACGAGAAGTATTGTATATTTGCCAATTTCTCCGTTACCGGTGGCAAGGTAGGTTTTTGTGAAAATTGCTAATATGATCTTGATTTAATAATGTGCCGGTTTTTTTTTCCATTAGTGGATTGTCTCTGGCAGCGAAGACAATATGGTCTACATTTGGAATCTACAGAGCAAAGAAGTAGTACAAAAATTGCAGGGTCATACGGACACCGTGCTCTGCACCGCCTGCCATCCCACAGAGAACATTATAGCTTCCGCTGCGTTGGAGAATGATAAGACCATAAAACTGTGGAAAAGCGACACATAAAGCCAGAATTTAGTTTACTTCGCTCTTGCTTCTCTCCACACACAGGCATTAAATCACAACAGAGAAACAAAACACACACACACTTATAAGAAAAAATAATTTTAACAAACTTTTTTTTTAATACGAAACTACTTTTAAATCACAAATTAAACAAAACATGAAACACCAGCAATTGAAACAAAAAAAAAACAAAAAAGAATTGCAGAAGTTTTCGTGGTGACCTTTTTGTAATACGAAAAAATTAGCATAAGACAAACAAACAAAACACATTCTAAAAGAGAAACATATATGTATGTATTTAAATATTTATTAGCTAATGTATTGGAAAAACAAAAAAAAAAAAACAAATCAAAACTTAAAAGGTTTAGACTTTCAGCACACGCCAACAAAAAAAATATTTTAAATTACGCTCGAAGATTTCATAGTTATACAACTCTTTTTCATAAACAAAAATTAATAAAAACTACACTTAAGAAACTCTCAAAAATACATAAAAACAAATTGTCTATTAACAAAAATAGCAAGTGTGCAAAAGAATATAAAATACATTTAATGTAAATTTTAAAAATAAAAACATGACACTTATTTAAGTGCGCTCTATAAAACATAAATTGTTGTATTTGGGCGCATTTCAATATGTGTCGCTATTTGTAATTTCCAACATGTGTATTTTTTCCGTCACTGCTGGAACATAGAATATTGTGATTCCCCTGCATGCAGCAGACTTCCGGACTGACCTTTATTGTATGTATATGCCCTATATTTAACGCCAACTCAACCTTGTCAAACATATATGTATGTATGTAAGTATTTTGGTGTTTTCCTGCGTTTACCGTCCAAGCAATCCTCAAGAAAAGAAAGTAAGTAAGCAATAATATTTTCAAATACATATAACCATGGGTCCGCACATTCGGCAGTCTTTACAAAAGTTAAAGTCGGGATATTCAGACTGTCCTATACCCAATACAATCATTAATTTCTACAGTGTTTGTTCGCTTATGAGAAGCATTAATTTTATGTTTTTAATGGGGCTCTTCACTTTTGGCTGTAACTACCGAAGCTTCCATCCAATTTTTTGTATCTTAAAATTTTGTTTATCTTAAACAGAAGATCAGTATGGATTTTAAGCTTTCTAATAAAGACTTGAATGTAAATAATGCAAGCTGGGGTCTGGGGGTTGCATTCTCGAAAAGTAAAAACATTTAATTTATCTTAAACCACATCAGTCTAAGTATATACCCATTTTTGGAACTGTAGCTTCTTTGCAAACATGTTTAGCTAGTTAAGTGGAGCTTCATCATTTTTAAGCTATAATTCCAAAGTTTCTAATCGATTTTAACAAAATTTGCACCCACAGAAGCGTTTTCAAAAAACCTATGGCAAGTTTCAATATTGTTGTTTAAAAATTGAGGCAGCCAACCGCGAATTTCTATTGCTGGAAAGGAGGGTCAATATCAAAAAACGCAATGCAAATGTAGAAGACGCAGAAATTATAGAAATTGCAAATCAAAAATATGCACAGCATAAAATATTCTGTTAGTCTCTGGATGTACATACAATTTTAATAAAGTATTAAAAACTTGGGGTCTGAGCTAAAAAGAAATTACAAATTTAATTTTGTTTAAACGAGTTGGTAGCACAGCCAAGTCATAAAATCGCATGGTATGGCAACGCTGCAAATGCTGCTTCTTCTTGCAGAATGAGTAATTGGTAAAATTTTTGACAGCAAAAGCAAAAGTTGTCGTCGCCAACCTATATTTTTGGTTGAAATACGCATTTCTCATTTTGCTGCCGCTTACCATTCAACGAAAAAGTCCTGTGGTTTTAAGTCCGACATAAGCAACAGTTTGGAAACCAATTTGTTACATTGTTTTGTGTTCTTTTCTACTTTTAGTTGCTAAATAAATCAATATGGTAAGTGGGCGAATGACATTGTATATAAAACCTTAACAATTTGTGACTAATATTATATGTGTACAAATATTTGTTTTTGCAGGCCGCTTATACTGAAGATCAATTAGCTGGTAAGTTTTGTGTTTATTTATGTAAAATTAAACAAGTGTTGAGTGTTGGTTTTCATAAAGAAGCTCATACTATATATATATGTAGTTCAAAGTGCCAGCAAACCAAACATTCCTACGGTATACATATGTGTTTTTGTGTGTGTGTGTGTAAAGACATGACAAATTCAAAACGCGCAAATATAAAGTTATATACGTACATATACCTTCAAAGTATGTACATTTATATGTATGTTTGCTATGCTGCATGATTCATTGAAGAGCAGCCACTGCAACAACGCTGGAAAGTCGTGGCAATGAGTCACTTACATTTGAGGCATCCGCTAAATGCCTGAACATTGCTACCCAATACCAAGTCTTGATCTATCTTATCCGTCGGAGTGCGTGGTCAGCTCTGCACTACAGCTTACAATGAACTTCAGCTCTAGACAACGTTATTGTATGAACATTTATTTGTAAACAAAAACTAAACGTTCGACTTGTCATGTCCATGTTGGTTAGGCGGCGCAACGTCTGAATTGCCTTAAATGGTACATTTTGTGGGTCAATGAATGCAGTGCAATGCCCGCTGCCCCTGGCATTCGTATTGAAAATTTTGGCAACTTTACGCAACAGTCCAAAAATACAACTTACATGCTATACAAATGGACAATTCTATTGATAAGTTTAATCAAAATCAATTGCCTTGTAGTGTGCCCTCCCTCCCACCACACCTTGTTTGATAAGCATTTGTCGCATGAAATGAAACTTGAGCTGCTTGCGGCCTATAGTACTGACGTCAGCTGACCGCATTAAAATATATCGATTTACACGACGGCAACGCAACGCTATCGATATCGACAAAGTTGTGTTGTTACCGGCATTGTTGCAGTTCGCCGTTTTTGTCGCTGCCATTGCCTAAAATGGTTAAAATTGTTAGCTTTTTTGTATTTATTACTATTTATGGAAGTGGATTGCTTTTATTTTGGGCTGTTGCATGAGCGTGATAACTTAACAGCTGTTGTTTTTGTTGCTGTTGACCAAGTTGTTTGCATTGTTAATGCCAAAATGAATGATTAATGGCATACAGTGTGCTGCTGCTCGTCTTTCAGTAGTTCTCCATAATGGATTTTGTTTACATCATTTGAGCTCCACTGTGCAATGTCGCCGCAAAACAAGCCCCAACTAAATCATTCAATCGAGACGCTGCAACTGGGCTCAGTAGCTTTTAGTATAGCTAGCCAAACGGTTGCTGCCTCCTCCATTTGTTTGTCCCATTATGCATTACTATACAGCACATACGAAACCCAACTTTACAACGCTTGAAGGTTTTAGCCTTTAAACTATCTATGCTCACTTAATAACTTTCTATTGTATTTTTTACAGAGTTCCAGGAGGCATTCAACTTGTTTGACAACCGCGGTGATGGCAAAATTCAACTAAGCCAGGTTGGCGAATGTTTACGTGCTTTGGGCCAAAATCCTACCGAATCGGATGTTAAAAAATGCACTCACCAACTGAAATCGGATGAACGTATTTCTTTTGAGGTCTTTTTACCCATCTATCAGGCGATTTCCAAAGCGCGTTCTGGAGATACAGCTGATGATTTCATAGAGGGCCTGCGTCATTTTGATAAGGATGCCAGCGGTTATATATCATCAGCCGAGCTACGTCATTTGCTGACCACGTTAGGTGAGAAACTCACCGATGAGGAGGTCGAACAGTTGTTGGCCAATATGGAGGATCAGCAGGGCAATATTAACTACGAGGAGTTTGTGCGTATGGTCATGAGCGGTTAAAAAAAAAACCTGATTAACAACAGCTAATAGCAAAGCAACTACAACTATGCAAAGAACACAAAAAACACTCACCTGCCAAGCTAGCAAGCCGGTCATTCCGTTGACACCAATTCCAAGATTCCAAAAAAAAACTAATAATAATAAATCCGCGAACATATTTGATTTAAGTAGCAGCGACCATAATATTCCACATATTGCATATGTAGTCATTGATTTTCAACACGGATTTATATGCAAATTGAATTTAACTCATAGAACGGTTCTTAAAAAATTCCTTGTACTTTTTTAAGACATCCTTTAGGGACCTTCACATTTAACAAGATTAACAAATTTTTCACAACATATTTTTATTGCATATTTTTTTTTTATGGGATGCGCAGGCATCGTGATCACTTTTGCGTAGTATTCTAAAAACAGTAATTATTCAAGATTTTTGATACTAAATGATGGGACTAAAATTTCGTGCGTTTATAAAAAAGAAAGTATTTCTAAATTAAATTAATCTGATTTTTTATACTATATACACGTTTATATCCAAAAGATATGTGCGATAACGGCTCGTATTAAATTGCCTAATTGTATGCGAACTTTGAAGTTTTTTACCATGTTTTTTTTTTCAATATGTAATTTAATATTATAAATATTTAATAAAACAAGTAAAAGTAGATCTTTTTACAAAAGAAACGTACTTAAAGTTATAAAAACGTTAAAATTTGTGTTTCTTTTTTTTCAAGCGGTTATAGTTCGAATACCTCGGCGGTAGAAGTGTTCGTCTTTTGAGGCTATCCACGAATCCACACGTTTTGCGATATCTTCATATGAGTGGAACTGCTGATCAGCCAGACCAAGTGCCATCGAGCGGAACCAGTAATAATCGGACGGCGCAATATCTGGGGAATACAGCGGGTGGGGTAGGACTTCCCATTTGAGCGTTCCCAAGTAGGTTTTAACAGGATTGGCAATGTGAGGCCGAGCGTTGTCATGCAGTAAAATCATTTTTTCGTGCCTCTGCTCGTATGGTGGCCGTTTTTCTCGCAGTGCTCGGCTCAATCGCATCAATTGAGTTCGATACCGTTCCCCAGTGATGGTTTCGCCTTGTTTCAACAGCTCATAATAAACAACACCGACCTGGTCCCACCAAATGCACAGCATAACCTTCGCAGCGTGAATATTCGGCCGAGCCAGTGACGTGGAAGCATGACCGGGTTGTCCCCAAGATTTTTTCCTCTTTGGGTTGCTGTAATGAATCCATTTTTCATCACCCGTCACGATGCGATGAAGAAAACTCTTCCTTCTTTGTCGCTGAAGCAGTTGTTCACAGGCGAAAAAACGACGCTCAACGTCCCTTGGTTTCAAATCATAAGGAACCCAAGTTCCTTGCTTTTGAATCATTCCCAACGCATGCAATCGCTTGGAAATGGCTTGGCGGGTAACTCCTAATGCTGAAGCAAGCTCTTCTTGCGTTTGGCACGAATCCTCATCGAGCAATGCCTCCAATTCAGCGTCTTCGAAGGTTTTGGGTCTTCCTTTACGTGGACGATCGTCAACATCGAAATCACCGTCTTTGAAGCGACGGAACCAATCACGGCACGTTGTTTCGCTTGGAACAGCATCTCCGTACACTTTTTGGAGCTCTCGATGCGCTTCAGCTGCCGTTTTTTTCGAACAGAACAAGAAAATCAACACTTCCCGCAAGTGATGATTTTTTGGCACAAAACTAGACATTTTCACACAACCACAAGTAAAAAGAAATTCACTAATGTGCCATAGCAGTTTGCTTACTATATGCCTAAGCTTCGTTTATGAAGTTTTGGGTATGTCAAAATCGACCAGAACTTTCTGCTAAAGCCATCTATTGACAAACAGCGAGAACTTAGTTGCGCACCTAATATTTAAGGGCTCACAAAAAATATTTTGTTTTGTTGGACCATCTTTTTATGAATTGAAAGGACCAAATAGATAACTTGCCACAACCAATATAAAAAAACACATACCTTCACTTTTAAAACAAAATGGTTAAAGCTTTAGATACTTTTAAAGTTTTGTAAAATGACTAATTACCAGATTACGGATAAATCTCAAATTTTCATTAAAAATAAAAGGTTTATGACGTCTATATTTCCTGTGATCTAGTTTAGACGCGCACTGCTCAATCGCTACTCCCGATTAAGTGAAGCATAGTGGTACTATAAGGAACTTATGGTTCGTACATTGCACAAATCTAGTATAGTCTTGACTGACACTTATAAATAAAAACGACCACATAATTTATGTTGCTATCCAATCTCTTAATATTATAATTTTAATCTTAATTGCTGAAAGATCAATTTTTCAAAAACTTATTTCAGTGTTCATCATTTCTACATACCCGTACATTTGTTATTTATTTTGTAAGAAAATATTTCTTTATGGAACTCATTAGTCCCAATATTTTCCAACAAAGGACTAACGAGTGCTGCAGTAGGGGTTCGGCACTGCAGATGCCGAAAGAAACGTTTTTAATTGTGACAAAATGAATTAATTGCCATTGAAAAAACGATGCTAGGGAACACAGATTTTCGGTTTACATCGTTTCTATATAGGAATAGGGTTTCTGCTGCGCTTAAAATCCGGCTTTTGTTTGTTAGATGTGTTAGATGTGATATGGCGTTTTGCTGTCTTTTGGCACTGATGACGATATCTTTAATTTTGATCCATCCATAGACATTTATTTACTCGCGCATGGTCTTGTGGCCTATTCTTTCGAAATCTAAAATAACTGCAGATTATTTCAAAACCTTGATTTAATTTAATTCAAAAGTTCTCAAAATATGTTCCAAGGAAACAATTGATGCACCACTTGGAATTAGAATTGGTACCACTTAGTAAGTAAGTAAGTGACATACAAAAATTTTTAGATCAAACTTGCAAGAGCGCCTATGCGCGGAAATTAATCACGCCTTGAATCCAAGATATAACAAATATATCAGCGGTGGGCAAAATTACTAATGCAATTTTTTTGTACGTACACAGAGTGAACAAAAAAGAGCTTTCGAAAATGCCGACGTACAATGGGCCAAGACTGTTTTTTTTTTGCCATAGCTGAGATCTATTCGCTGTTATCATTTAATTCGATAATGTAATTGACTTTTATTTCGGATGGCCAACATTTTATTTAAAATAAATTTCGCCAAAAATTTTGAAAAAAATATATTACTTGCTCATACCATATTATTACTGTTTGCAAGTGACGCCTGCTATACACTCGTATTTTAATGACTAACAAAAACCAAAAACATGCAGTGTGTGCATTGTTTTGTGTTTTGCTGTGCGGCTCTACTTTACAAAAAAAAAGCTCTTTTCTCGTACGTGTGGGAGCTCTTTGGCACGCGTGCCGTCTGAGTGCTCACCGCTGATCTAGTTCGATTCTAGCTCAAACGTGCGAGGAGAGCTTTTACAGTAAAAAGCTCTTTTTTCGCGCACACAGGCGACGATAATTTCCGTATTTGAAAGTAGTAGGCTAGAAAATAATTTCACAAAAAAAAATATTATACTAACGTATTGCATGAATAAAATAGAGCATTAAAAGCATTTACTCATATTCTGCCTCTAGATTAAAAGTTAACTTTGAAATAAAAAAAAATGAGCGCGCAAGAAACCAAAGCCAATAACCAAAACGATCAGTTACCAAATGCTATGGACGCAAATGGCTGGAAATTATTTACTAGCATGAAGGATGTTAAGTTGTACCTGTAAGTTGTTATGTTTTGTATGCTGCTGTACAATCATCAAGTTTCAAATTTTAAAAACAGTCAAAACGATGCAAAAAAATTTGATGAAAGTTCTTTTAAAAAGCCGCTTCCACTAATGGGACGCCGCATTGGCAGAAGCGCAAAGCAAATTAAGAGACATAAAGCTGAAACTCGTAAGAAGGCGCGCTCCTCGGTACTGTGTGTTCACGGCCATCTTGCATTATTATGTCGTCTAGGTCATCCTCCCCGGCAACGTGTTTATAAACCCCCTATAACAGGAAATATGTTAAAAAAATACGCCATTACAAGAATGAAAGTACTTAGTGACTGGAAGGGGCCCAAAAACAAAAATAAAAGAGGCCGTTTTAAATTTTTTTTTCGTAAAGGAGTCTAATAGCTATGCGTGCAGTCCAAGTCCAATTTGTTGCATTATTTGACTTGTCAGTACGCAAAAGATTTTTTTTTTTTTTAATTTTCTAACCTCATTAACATTGGACTTAAAAAAAAATTATGCGTTGCGCTGATTAATAGAGTTGTATGCGAAAGCCCGCATCTACCTAAATTATAAAATATCCAAGTATCCTTTGATAATTTTGTACACAAAAATATAAATATCCAAAACACATACATATATAAAAAGAAAGTTTTAGGCCTCGAAATTTTGGGTAATTTTGCAAAAATGAGTGGTGATACCGCTGTAGAGAGTTTCCTCTTGCATAAGCGCAAGAAACTTTTGGCCTTATTGCCGCATGTGGCTGACTTGTACGACATTTTTGTTTTTTTTGATGAAAAAGGCGCCGGTCACATAGAGGTTGAGCAGTTTGGTAAATGTCTACGTGCTATGAGTCTGGAACCCAGCGAAATGATGCTGGAGACCAGCCTGATGGAACTGGCTAAGAGCACCACAGAAAACCAGCAATGTCTGCGTATTACTTTCGAGTTATTGCTGGCCGTGTACTGTGCGCTCTTTGACCTTAGAGATCAACTGAATGCCGATGAACTTATGCACTTGTTTCATTTCTTCGATGTCAGTGGCACTGGTATGCTGCGCTATACACAACTGCGTCATTGCTTAACGACGGTGGGGCAGCCGCTGAATGAGGTTGAGCTATCTGCTTTACTGAAAGATAAAACGGATCAGCATGGAAATGTAAACTATGTGTTGCTGCTGCTAGAAATGACTGACTGGGAAAAATACTTAGAGAAGCAGCGTGCGCAAGCACACAAGTACCTGGATATAATGGGTCGCTGCATAGGGCCTAATGACATGGAAGTATGTTCTGATTGAAATGCTGCTCCGTTTGAACGGTAAAACAAACGGATCTGCTGAAGCCTATTAGTTTGTTAAACTGCTAAGTAGCCAGGTATTTGATTCTCTTGCATTAACTATTCTTGTTTTTGGCACTAATTGATAAGTAAATTTTAATCTTTATAAATTCTTTTTGTGTTCCAACATTGCTTAAAATGCTCTTTGTATTAGACAGTTTTTTGCTGATCGTTACTACCCACTGATCAGCCACAGCAAATTAATATCAAAGTAAAGATGAACAACAACACACTGCTATGGTAATTTTTTAAATTTATTAATTATTAAGCTATTTTTGATCTTAATAAATTATAATTATACTTTTTTAAATGTTCTGATCTTCAATGTTTTGTAAACATCGAATTATGCGGTTTCGTAGCTTTCAGCTTCTTGAGGCGCTCTTTGCATTAGACGGCTTATCGATTATCGATATATTTCTTAGACCAGCTTTAACTAATAATTTTAATGGCCGCCAGTTGAGATAAACAAATACAATTATGCTGCTGCATTCAAACTAAAACTGATTACCGTGTTGGACCACATTCCTTAATTAGTGCTTAGCCTGTTGTGTATTGCAGTTTCGTTCCACCTGAACGCTTCATCCAAGCAATGCGCGCTGCAGGCACGGTGACAGCAGGCGAACCAAGTTCGCCCGTGCAAAAGGTCTGGAAGCCAGAGTGTAAGTCAATGGAGTTTGTTAATTTATTTACTAAAATAAAAGCACTCTATTACTTTGCTGCACAGTGTATAAAATACAATTGGAGGCACCCACGCCCAAACCGTTGCGCTGCATGCGCGCACTGCCCCCTGATGCCACGGACGCTGATACGGACGAGTCTTTGGCCGTTAGTCATTATGGCAGCGAATACCATGGTGTCATGGGACATTTGGAGGCGGAACAGCTGCTGGCGAATGCTTGCGATGGCAGCTACCTGTTGCGTCGCAGCCCCAATGCTTTAGTAGCTCTTAGTGTGCGCTTCAACAAACGGACCAAACACTTCAAAGTCTATTATAAGCCTGGCCAGGGCCACTATCTACGTGAGCAGGCCAAGCACTACGATACCGTGCATGAAATGGTGGCCGACGGACTCATTAATTTTCACATGCAGCTGCATGCCAGCTCAATCATACAGCAGATTAATCAACAAACCAAAAACTGTTATCAGCAGAGTCCCTATATGACTCTTAATCGACGCAAACTACGCGCTTTATCCAACGAACTAGGCTGCACCAAGTCAGCGCAAACAGTATTTAAAAACACTACGGATACATGCGATGCTGCCAACGATAATCATATAGGTGCAGTCAATGTCAATTCAGAAGGTCAACAACATGACATGGATAATGTGCAGACGCCCTTAAATGCAATGGATCCAATGCCTCTGGTTTATGAAAAACCGCACAACTTTAAGACGCACACGTTCAAGGGCCTTAACTGGTGTGAGTTCTGTGCCAACTTTCTTTGGGGTTTCACTGCTCAGGGAGTCAAATGCGATGCCTGTGGCTTTGTTGCTCATTCCAAGTGTTCCGAATTGGTACCGCCTAAATGTGTGCCCGATCTTAAACGCATACGTGGCGTATTTGGCACCGATTTGACCACTATGGTACAGTTGCACCAATGCACAATACCATTTGTGGTGCGTTGCTGTGTAGAGGAAGTGGAGGCACGCGGCATGCTGCAGGAGGGTATCTATCGCGTATCCGGTTTCGCTGATGAAATTGATGCACTAAAGCTGGCGCTTGATCGCGATGGTGAGAAAACGGATATGTCTGAGGCTGCCTATGGCAATGTTAATGTCATTGCCGGCACTCTAAAGCTGTATTTACGACTACTGCCAGTGCCGCTCATAACGTTTCAGGCTTATCCCAGTTTCATGACGGCTGCACGTAAGTATGGAGTGTTTCTTTTTTCATTTAGGAAACGTTTTAAAGTATGTACTTTATTGCTTAGTGTCCATCTCTTAACTTTAAAAGATTGGCTCAGAGAGATTACAAAGTTTTGCGACTTCAAAACCATCTTTTAAATATTTTACTTAATGTTGTCTATCTTCAGCATTTGTACATACTTTGCCAAACATGACTTCTATATAACCAAAGTGTGATGCTAATGTAGCTATCATTTTTTACTTATAGGTAATACAGGTTTGAATGAGCAGCTACAGCTTATGTCCGAGGCAGCACGTCGCCTGCCCTTGGCTCACTTCAACTGCCTTAAATACATGCTAGAGCATCTGAAGCGGTAAGCATTGATAATTACGACAAAATTTTATATATGAAAATGTATATAAAAGCCTGTAGCAGTCGTGTCCCGCCTACGCCAAGTTTAAGCATAGATAGATAGGGATCGAGGCTCTGCTAAAACGGTGGACCTTTGCCAGTATACTGCTTAAATAGCTTTTAGTTGGTTGATATTTTTGTACCATGTACATAGATTTGTGTAAATTATCTAACAGGCAGAAGGAGGTGTACTTTCTACTAGTATGTTTATCACCATCTCATGTGGCGATTGAGCCATGTCCGTCCGCCTACAAACTGTACCAAAATTTCACATTATTTCATTATAAATCAAGCTATAGCCACCACATTTCATATGTAGATTAAGACAAGGAAGAATCTTGTCAGTATATTAGTAAAGAATTTCTCGTCTTTCTTTATATTATGTACCCCTACAGTGTGGCCTCTTACTATGCCGTCAACAAGATGAACGAACATAATTTGGCCACGGTATTTGCACCCACGCTGATTGCTACTCCCCAGCACATGACGAATCTCACGGAGGAGATTTTTATGTTGTCTTCGTTGATAACCAATTGTAAAACAATATTTGCCTGAAACGTTTTTAATTCATGCCAAAAACGAAAAGCAAACCCTTAAGTATATTACCAAGTGAACTGACAAAGAACGAGATGGATGATGATAAAGCACATCAATCTGAATAGTGCGTCCAAAACATTTTGTTTCTTTCGTTTTAAACCTAAACCTAAAATATTTCATTTTAATAACTTATATGCTCGAATCAAAAAATGTATTTATTGCAATTTTGGCGCAGTTTTGAGTTTTTTTTTTACCAAAAATCTAATTTAAGTATTAAAAGTGCATATGATGTCAAGTATATTTTTGTATTGCATAGAAAATAGTAAATTAAATATTTGAATACAATTTGAACAATACTTAAAATTAATTTTCGAACACAAAACTGAAGAAAAATGTATGTATCATAAGACGCTCTTAATTGAATTTCTTGCATTTGGTGCATAGTTTTATAAATGTTGTAAAATTAACTAACGAATTTATATTCTCACTGCAATTAAACACAAAAAGTATCCATTTTTGTACGAATGAACTTAACCATATTTATTTCAAGTAACCTTAAATGTCTTGGAAAAATCAGACTAGGGCGACATAGTTATAAGGAACTAAGAACTAAAAGGAATTGTTAAAATCAAGTTAACAGAAGAAAAATTATCTACTTGGCGACGACTTGAACTGTCGGAACCGACAATAGAACTTCCTGCAACACCCTGTTAAGGCTGTACACACAGCTCATATTTGGCATATCATAACTTAAAAGAACCCACATACATTTCAGTTATCTTATTGAATCTATAGTTCCTAATAAACTTTTACCATGAATGTATCGGGCACAGCAAAATAATATACGTATTCGCATTAAATCAGAAAAGACATCCAAAAGTAAGTTGATACTTATATTAGAAGATGAACCCCAAAGGCTAAAAGTGGCGATAAGGTCGAGTCGAATTGATTGCATGATGGCTTGGTTGCGGAGAAAAAAGGCGTCGTTAGCATGAATGCAGAGTATGCGTAGAAAGACGGCATTGTGAAAAACAAACTTGCGGGAATACAGCGTCCGTTTCGGGGACCGCTTTGATAGTACCAATTTAGTCCAGTATAGTGCAAATTATTGGGATAACACGACTGATAGCCAGCACATACTGTATGTTCCGGTAAGTTGCATAAATATGGCAAAATATATTATACTTTTCTAATGTTAAATTTTTTCCGACACACATCGTCTTATGGACAGCAGCACCCACCTGGAGCAAAAGAGAGTTAAGACTTTGTCCTCGCTGGTGATAACTGGATGACTTGAGTTATTCTAATCAGACTGTTCCAGCAATAGTAAAATGAGTTGCCCAAAAAAGCGCAAGAGCTGTGCTTCAAAGAAATAATCTTGCCTGCTCAAAGAAACGCAGAGCTCAGGGTAACGCGAAAGTTGCCCAAAAAACACAAGCTTTTTCCAAAGAAAAGTAACTGCTGTTAACTAGAGCTATGCTGCTCCATGCAAACGTCCAGTGCCCAAGTGCAAGCCGAAGTGTGCGTAAACAGGCGACACTGCAGCTGAGTTAAAATTGCAAAATTTACGGTTTCCGCTTGAAACAGTACACAGGTCCGCTGCGATTTCGTCCAGGAGGTACTGGTGTAGCTTCGGAAACGCTCCTCAGTGTCCAAAACTTTTTATATGTATTTATGTTGTTGACGCGGCTTATATATAATACCTCAATTGTATATAGCCACAGTAGCTTCTACTTTCAAAAGGCGATTAAATTTGGCATTCACAACATAGTTTGAAAAATTAAATTTGAAACATAGTAAATATGAATTTCTCCGCGCCTTGTGCTTCACACTTCAAGATTATGTGGAAACTTTCTTCAGTCCAACAAATGACAAATTAAGACCACTGTACAACGTTAGAAAAAAAATTTTTACCAAAGTTTCTAGTGTAGGGCACGGGCACACTGGGTGTGGCAGCGCCTATGGGCAGTGGATCGATCACTTTATTTCGGTTAAATAACATACTACTTGACTCCAAATTTTTTTATTTTTTTTTTATCATGCACAATATAAGTTAATTATTTTGCACAAATTTGCTTCTTATGAATTATTTTTTTACGAAAAGATTTTGACGGGTTAACAAATATAAAGAAAAGCCAAAATCAAAATAAAAGCATGAATTTGAAACTTGGAATGGTATTAAATATTGGTAGCATCGGGCGAACCGTGACTTACATCACAATTTGGAATTTATTTCAGCACAAAACCCTTAAGATGTTGGGTTCGCAGCAGTTGGGTGTTAATTGGCAAAGTATTTGTGGGATGTGGTGTATCTAACATTTTTTAACAGTATCTTCTGAATTATCTGGTATAGTCTGTGAAAGATAACAAATCGAGATTAAGTGCATGCCTGGCATAAGTGAGCTTAGTTTAACTTACATTGGCTGCAACCAGCGTAGTCGTGGAGCTACGGAATGCCTCAATAACACCAGGAATCTGATCCTTGGGCAAGTTTGTCAACGCCTTTAGCATTATCTGGTTTAGTGTAGCAGTCTGTGTGCCCGGCAGATTAAGCTGTGCTACAAAATTTGCAATGCATTCCTGGCTTTTTGTATGGTTACTACCGTCATCCATGCTCCTGGGGCCGCTGCTGTTGCTGTAATAGGTATTAGTGTCTGTGTCTGTGTCGCCGTCATTACTATAAGCTGACACCATTGTATATGTGGACTTTGCAGCATGTACGTTGTTGAATTGTTTGTGTATGTTCCAGGCACCCGCTTGTGGTTGCCTACGCAATAACAGAGAATTCAAGCTAAGTCCGCTGCTGCAGACATCTATGCATTTGATGCGTTCAATTTGAGTCTGCACCTTCTCTATATTCTTGTCCTTGTCTTTTTCCCTTTCCTTCTCCTTGTCAGATTTCTCTTTGGTTGTTTCAACGGCTTGACCGCCAGCTGTACGCTTTTTAATCTTACGCTTTTTTGTCTCCTTCTGAACTTCCTTGGGCAACAATTTTGCCTCATATACATTCCGTTCGTTCATGCACATCTTGAGATCATATTTAATGGGCACGCGAGATTTACGCACTTTTACAGAGCGGCTTAGCAAATTGCGTGTCGGCATTTTTAGTTTTATACAAGCTCCGACGACGCCACTTGGTTTTGCCTGCTTTTTGGCTTTGGGACATTTGATGCTGGACATATCGAAGCGTTCACGCTGCAAATCGCTAATAAAGCCTAGACAGTCACCACAACGCTGCAACAGGCATTCCACAATGGGATCCTGGCGATCAAACATGCCCTTCTCCAGACACAGGCTGGTTACTGTAAAAACCAATTCCATAAGCGCGCTCAGCTTCATTGGCACCTTGTCCATTAAGAAGAAGCGCAGCTGTCGACAAAAGGATCTCAAGGACTTTTGTATAAGCGTATAAATATTTAAAACACGCTTGCAAACCGTATTGTTTTTGGCACTTAAGAACTCCTCGTCCTTTTCAATGCGTAAATCATCTATGAGCACCTTAAGTGGAAACAAAAAGTTGCGCGAGAAACGCACGCGAAAATTAAAAGCGCTTTCCTCGCGACGTTCCTTCTCCGAGCTAGAATATTTGGGTATGCTAAGTTGTAGCAGACTGTTGTGCAAACGATCTAGCAGTATAATAATGCTCTCCTGGCTAGAGGACAGCTTATTGTACATAATCAATCTTTGTACTTTGAGCTCCTCCAGAGACTTGCTCCAGAGTAAACGATGCTTGCGCTTAGAGTGTTTCTTGCCCACCTTTTGAGAGCATTCACCGCCTGATTGACGTGGAGTTGCGGTATTGGATTCGTTGCGCTTAATGCGTTTGTTACGTTTCATGCATTTGCGCATTTTCGAGACAGGCAGACTAGGACTTGAATCATTTTTCTTATCTGGTACTTTTGCCAAGCCACCTGGTACCTGCACTATCTGTGGCACAGTAAGTGGACGTTTCGTGGACGGCGTTGCAACGCTTGTCCGCTTTTGTATGTTCTCAGTATCTAGCGATTCTTTAATCTTCCTAACGATTTGTAAATACTTTTGCGCTTCTTCGGCTTTTAGCTCCGTTTTTGGTTGAACACTTTTGATGTCCTTTGACGTTTTGTCCATGTTTTTGTTTTTGCATGGCTTTCTCAGCTCAGTTGGTACTAAAGTAGCGTCAGAGTCCATATCGCTGGTATAATTTTGCTTACTGATTTGCCGCTTTGGTTTGTTTTGCTTATGGGTATTTTTCTTGTTGCACTGCTCCATTTCACCGGATGGTTGTGAAGAGAACTGCATAGACTTGGTGCTGCGTAAGAACTGAATTTTACTCGGCTCTCGCTATAAAATGTAAAAAAAAAATATTGTCAAGAAAGTTGGTTTTTTGTTTTCCCAACTTACCTCTATTTCCACAAAGCAGGGCACCTGCTGCAGTTCATTGTTATCATCACTATCTACACGATTTGGGCGTGTGGGGCAATAACGCAGATAGCTATCACGATTCTCAAATTCATGCTCCAAATCACTGTCAACCACAAAGAACGGTGTCATGGCATCTGGCTCTACGCTATAGTTTTGCTGCATAAACTCATAGGCTGACATGGGTGTGGCATTTAAAGCATCACATACGTTAACTTTAATAGACTGTGACATGACATTTGGATGCATAACCTCCGGCCACTCTTGCTGCTGTTGTGGATAATGCTCATAGCACACTTGTATCATTTTGTTACCGTCTATATGCGTGCCCCCTGCTTGTCTTGGTGATCTTACGGCCTGTTGATGTGACTTACGGGAGCATTGCTCGTAGCAAACTTGCTCCACATTAACTCCGCCTGTAGTAGCACGTACTGGCGAATCTTCTTCGTATTGATTTGCGTTACGAGCGCTGCGCTTTTGACGTTTACCATGATGTGCATTTGATTCTGTATGCATGTTTTCCTCAGTAGGCTGTCCTACTGGTGATGAGCGAGCGCTGCGCTTGTGGCGTTTACCATTTTGAGCATTTGGTTCTGTAAGCGTGTTTTCCTCATTGGGCTGTCCTACTGCACGATGCTGCTTCTTAGACTTTTTGGTTTTTGGCTCTGGACTCAAACCGGCCTTAAAACGTTTGGCTTTATATAAAACATTTACAGGCGAGGCGTCTTCCTTTGTACGGCGTTCCTGCTTTGCTAGTTTTGACTGCTTCTTTAATACTTCCTGCGGTGGCTGCTGCTGCTTCTTGCTCTTGGCTGCTTTTGCAGGTGGCGTGTTGTCATTTAACAAAACTGCTTGCATACGCTTCTTAGCCAACTTGGCGCGCTCTCTTTGTGCCTCTACCAGAGTAGCTAGCTGGGCGGTCACTGCATGTTCAAGTTTCAACAGGCGCTGGTAATCATTAGCCTTACGTCGAGTATCTGCTCCGCCGCATAGGCGTCCAGCCTTGGCAGCACAAGGCATATGTTCTTTCATATCTTTATTCAAGTTAAGCTCAGCCTTGGACCGATTAAATTCATTCTCAAGCTTCTTTTGTTGAGACAGCGAACATTCCATGGAAAGTGCTGTGGTAACATCCAAGTCCTTTTTGACCGCATCCTGTATATCGTGTACATTACATTGCACCTTGTGGAAGGGTGACCTAGCTGAAGTCTTAGCCACCTTAACCATCTCTTGTTGCTTTTTACGCTCTAGGGCTCGGCTTTCATTGTACTTCTTAGTAGCAATTGCTATGGCATCGCGGCGTGGAAACTGTATGCAGATTTTGAGCTTAATGTTGCCAGCATGCTAATGACTTGGAACTTACCTGAAACTCCAAATTGCGAGCTGTGCCCCACAAGTAATCGTCATTCGTGGAGGGCACATCATAGTAGTGAGCATTCAAACAGCTCATTGCAACTAATTTTTGATTCAACAATATTATACATGTATACACTTTATCAGTTATTTTTTATTTTTTACTTGCCAAATGTTGTGCCGAAGTGAAACTGTCTGCTTGCTATTTAAAACTAAAACTTGGATATATATGTAGGTAAATATGAGATATGCTTATTTTGCTTGGCCTGCTTAGAGTTACTACTGAAAACTATGATGATATGATTTCCAAACAAAATTTGATTAAACGCAAATACCATAGATTTCTTTTTAATTGCAATTTTTAGAAAATTGAATTCAAATTTTTAAAATTGATACCCCAATAAACATGTTTGTCGATTTTTTTTGCCAGCCCTGCAAATTTGACACGCACGTGAAGTCAGCTGATTAATGACAGCCAAATTGGCGGGAACTGCTGCTGAGTATCGATTGCTGCCAAAATTGTTGCAATTATTTAAATTATTTAATTATGGAAAATAAATGTTAAGTTAGCTAGCAACAATTTCAAAAAGAATTGGGTGCCCGATTTTGCCCGTTTTTGATGAATTTGCCATGCAGCAGAGTTGCTGTGGATATTTGGACCTACATATTTACTATGTACATAAAATGTCGAAACGAAGATTCAAAAGCAGTTTGAAGTAATTATATTTTCGATCCGCATATTTATGCTTACTTATCAATATTTTAAGGCACTATGGTGACCATGCTAAATCATGCTTTTACAGATTAGATACATACATATGTATCTCGCCAAATCTTTTGGAAAATTCTTTTACTAAAAAGCAATAGGTTGCTAGACAAAAGAGCAGTATTTAATTTCGATTTTGTATAGTCTTTTAGTCTCGGTACACTCGTTCCGAATGCTTGGTGATTCTCTGCTGTCGAAAAATGTGGATCAAGGAGAAGTGGCAACAAATTTTGTGTAAAAATGGATTTGAGTGCAACGAAACACTAGAAATGCTGACAGTGGCATAAGGTGAGGATACTTTGAGTAAAAACAATGTTTATAAGTAGCTCAAGCTCTTCCAAATAGGTCGAAAAGATGCCATTGACGAATCCTGCTCTGAACGACCCAGCACGTCAACAACTGATGAAAAGGTTGAAGAAATGGAAAAATAAAGTTGCCGATGATGAGCAACGCCCAGAAGCTGTTAAGTGACGCCAATGATGATCCTGAATTGCCTGAAGGGGTCATTACTAGTGACGAATCGTGGGTACCACAAGTCTACATAATAGGAATTCCCAGAAGAGCTAAGACCTAGAAAGGCACGCTAAGATCGATCAATAAAACAAGTTGTACTGCATCAAAAGTTCCTTCCTCAAGTTCTTAGAGTCAATAAGGAGTATTGCCTAGCGCCGTTTGCAAGAAGCGATACAAAAAAAACGTCCGGAAATGGAAAAAAATACAAATCATGGCTGTTGCATCACGATATAGCAACTGCTCAAACATCGTGATTATTTGATTAAAAATGACATAACAATCGTGCCTCCACCGAACTGGACCACACCGCAAAACTGAAGAGACCCATGACGGATAATTGCAACGATTGATAAACTAAAAGCTGCATGGCTGGAAGAGCTTAAGGCTCTGTCAAAAAGTGCTTATCAGAAGTGTTCGAGTATTGGAGCGTTGGACCGAGTGTATTTTATCGGAGAGCTCTTACTTTGAAGGCCACAACATGAATTTGCATAAATAAAGTAAACTTAATTTGAGCACACCTCGTTTGAACCACTAGGTAACCACTGGAGGCGCTAACGAATACGCTTTGGTACTTACCCCACACAGTTGCACCAGAATCGTTTAACTGCTTGATGAATCGCGATTCTACCAAAACCTATTTTAAACTATTTGTTTTAATTTTGCAAGAAGAAAAAATAAAATCTATTTAAAATGAATTGCAAACATCAATTTGAATATTTAAATGTTTTCCATTTAGAGAAGTGAATGTCAAAACAAACTTGATTTTATTTATTGTAATACATTGGAATTGGAATTTATTGCAATGATCAACTTATAGCGTTATGGATACAACTTCCAAATTGCACTTTGTAAAAAATTTTTATAAATAGAAGATGTAAATAATTGAGCAAAAAAAAAAAAATTATAACTAATTACACGAAAACACTTAAGATTTAAAGACCTGACATAGTACTCTCAGGCTCAGCCAAATATGTTGGAGTACAAGCTGTTGAGTCCATTGCTAATGGTGGATAATATGCCATTGTCATTGGAGGCGGCAGCTGCATAGGGCGGAGCGGGTCGATAGTGCTGAGGTGCTGGCACGGGCCTATAAAAGGAAGGCCCACCTGCACCAATGCCTTCAATGCGCTGTTTTTTTTTTGGGTTAAAATTATGAATTATTTAATTTTAAAATATTTGTGATTATAGGTTAACAATTTTTTAGTGTCCACTTCCAAGTTTTTAATTTTTTTAATAAGTTTTATAATAAACTAACAACAACAACAAAAACTTTACTTACATTATTAGGGGAAGAGATGGAGTGTGTTAGTCTGTGTGTGTGTGTGTGTGTGTGTGTCTATTGAATGTACTCGAGTCTGAAATGAATGCATTCATTTGTACTGTATGTCCTTAAATAACACTGTGCAACAAGTTGGGAGCATTTTTTGCTTGGAGAATAAATGATTTCCATTTTGTCTGGTATGGTAAATCCTTAAAAGGATATTGCATTTTCTAGCATGTACCATGTCCTTGTTAGTGCCTTTACATTTGTGTTTATAGCCCTAACTGATTTTTACACTAGTGATCATTATTTTTAGATATAGAACTATGTATGAACTTGTATGAAGCTATATGGAACTTATAGCTTAGTAGCTATAATATTTTATTTAAAAAATGTATTTATATATTTTGACTGAAATTTTCCCTATACATTTTAATTGCATTATTTTTTATTTTTTCATCATTTAATGCAAATAATTAAAAAATTTTTAATTTTTTATCTACAATCAATTGAATTGAGTGTATTCTGCATAATATTAAAAAAAAATATTATAATTGTTCGATTCATTATATTTTTAACATTGAGTTTTTTAGAACCTAAGCTATAATGTTCTATTTAAAAAATGTATTTATTTATTTTGACTGATATTTTGCCGATACATTTGAATTGCATTATTTTTTATTTTTTCATCATTTAATACAAATAATTAAAAAATTCTAATTTTTTTTATATGTATCTACAAAATTGAATTAATTGAGTTGAATGTATTCTGCATAATATTAAAAAATGTATTATAAATGTTTATGTCATATAAAAAAAAAATTAAATAAAATATTTTTTTAACATTTAGTTTTATAGAACTCATGGTTTAGTAGCTATAAAATTTAATTAAAAAATGTATTTATTTATATTTATTTTGACTGAAATTTTCCCGATACATTTTAATTAAATTATTTTTATTTTTTCATCATTTAATGCAAATAATTACAAAATTCTATTTTTTTATATTTATCTACAAAATTGAATGAATTGAATGTATTATTAATATAACGAAAATTTATTATAAATTGTTACATCATTATATATTTTTTTTTTAATTTAAAAAGCAATAAATTTTCTTTTTATTACTTTTACAACATTTACGCCATATAAAGAAGGAGTAAAATATCGTGTTAAAAAATTGTTATTATAAAAGAACATCAACATAAAAAATAAATTAATTTTTTTATTATTATTTAATATGATTGTTAATAAAAAATGTTTTTTTTTTTTAAGTTATATTGACAAGCTAGTTAAAAAACGGGTCAAAAATATTCAGTAGTTTTTAGTAGGTAAATGGAATTGAATGTATTCTACATAATATGTGTTAAACAATTAATAACAATTTTTTTTGATTTAATAAAAAGAAAGATTTTCCGTTCAATTTGTTTAACCTAAATCGATTTGATTTTTATTTACGCCTTAAGGCCTATACGCAGTTCGAAAAATTTCACGCGGAATGACAAAACTTCATATAAAAAAAAAATACCATTTGGGACTTGTTTTTTATATGAAGTTTTGTCATTCCGCGCGAAATATTTCGAACTGCGTAGACCGCTTTATAAGGAAAGCATAAAATAACTTTTTTAAAAAAATTTTTATAACTAAGGGACATGCTTAAAAAAAGTAAACTAAACAATTTTTTTTTTTAAGAAAATGTGATGGGTAAAACATAAAATTTTTAAAGCGCCTTTTGAACTTATGTCAAAAAACATAGGTCCAAAACATATAAAATAGAATGAATTAATTTTTGCGTAATATTAAAAAATTTTGTTATTATTTTTTACGTCTTCAATGAGTAAAAAAAAATGTATACCATTTTGTTTACATTGCTCTATTTGATTCTCATTTACGCCATACAAAGAAAGTATAAAATAAAATGCCTAAAAAATTGTGTTAATTAAAGGCCCCTATGCAGACACGAAAACAGTCACCTAGCAAAAAGACAGACTTGTTTTTGTCACAAAAGGAACAGTGTGTCTCTAGTAACAAAATGTGCATTTTATCGGAATTATTATCGATAATCAGCTGCTTTTTGTTTACAAATAGCTAATTTTGAAAAAAAAAAAACATAAAAATGAATAATCGTCAAAGTTTATTACTTTTGCTATTGTGTGTAAACAATGCAATAATAATGACATGCATTGTAATTGAATTGTTGGATGTGGAAAAAAAGCGACGCGAGGAGGCAAAATCCAGGAAAAGGCATAGTGTTTGGGTGACCCCATATTTGGTGCGCAGAGCTCAGTGTGGTCGAATTGCATAGATGTATTTTAACGCACATTAATGTTTAAATTGAACTATTTTATAATATTATTATAGCTATTTTGTCATTCTTTCCCAACGATCCGCAACGATTTTGTCGACCAGCCATAAATTTCGCGTACAAATTAACTATCTGCACATAAGTTTTGTTTGTGGCGCCAAAACCGAACAGCTGTTTCTGCTGAGCGCGCCATCTATGGTTTGCTACTGGCATTATAAAAACAAAAAAAACGAGCAACACTGGTCTAAATACCACCTGCAAGAACAGTTTGTGGCCAAACGTTTGTGAGCGTTTTTTTTATATGAAGTTTTGTTTATTTTGCGTGTCTGCGTAGGGGCCTTAAGAAAATAAATCAAACAATTTTTTTTAAGAAAACGTGATGGGTAAAAAAAATTTTCCTTAAACTTAAAAAGATGTGTTCAGGATATTCAGTAAGTTTTGGCATATACAAAAATTTATTATTATTTTTTTATATCTTCCATAAGTAAAAAAAAAATTTTCATTTAATTTTTTAAACATTGCTCGATTTGATTTTTATATACGCCATATAAAAAAGGGATAAAATAACGTGTGAAAAAATTTGTAATTATTAATACTATATGTACTTTGATTAAGCTAAGAAAATAATGTTAAGTTGAAATATGAAAGTTACCTCTTGGTAGAAATAGTTCTAAAGAACATACTTTAAAAAATAAAATAAATGACTTCATTTTCTTAAGTAAATCTTTAAAAACAAAACTATTTTTTGAAGAGCCTTATTGACAAAGCCTTATTAGCAAAGATATAAAATAATTGTTTTAAAATTAAATTAAATAAAAAGTGAAAAGCATTTTTTTTTTTCAAACTAACGCGTTAAGTTAAAAAATTAAAACAGCCTCAAGGCCTACGTTGCTCTGGCTACAAGCTTTTTATAGTTAAGAAACAAATTCTAGTTTATAATTATATAAAAAACAATTAAATCAAATTTTTTGAAAAATATTCGAATAAGCTATAAAGCGATCTATGCTTAATTTTAAACATTTTGCTTAAACAAGTTAACTTGAACTTGTTCATATCTCGAGTTTGCTTCAACCAGCTCCTATAGTCTGCAAGGACTAGGAGTTCATATGGACAGCCGGACGAACATGTCTATATACATGTTTTTTGTCCTGATCATATTGCAGATAAAGGGCGTTTACTTTTTATGTTAAATTTGCATAAACCTAATAACGCTTAGGAGTACCTAAGTTTACCTACTATAAAACCCTAAAAAGTACACAAAAATGGTTATCCATAATTGGAATCAAGCACGAAGCACCAAATTTGTCTGTTGCACAGTGTAAGCGTTTAGAAGCCATGAATAAAGCATTTAAAGAACTATTTTCAGGTACTAAGTATTCAGTTAAATGCTAATTTTTATTTTTTTAAAAAGCATATCCTTAAGGCATTCAGAGGAGACTCAAATACGTTAGGTTAAGCCAACTACCATACTGTACTTAAAATATTTAAAGCACTCGCAAATATTTACACGTTGCGGCAAAGCACTCTTCGCTCTCTTGACCATAATTCAGACTCATATGAGTCACTGCATCTAGTCAGTGGGAAACTGCACCTTATCATTGACTTGTTGGCGCGGCGCTTTCTTGGCGGCAGAGGCAAGGTACTGCCCAGCCGTATTAGAAGGGAAGAGAGTTAGCCGACACCAGAAAGTTATTTTTTTTGTTTTTTTTGTTGCTAATATTATAATTATAAGTAGCTTCTTACCTTGGATGGTTGCAGCGTCACATTGAGCAGCGTGGGATGCTGTTCGACGATGACGAACTCCACTTCGCGTGGCGCATAACCCTCGGCAAAGACCTGTAAGTACAAGAGCAGTCAATATGCTGCAGCTTGTTGTCGCTCTTGGTTGTTACTCACCTCTATTTTATAGTAGCCTGGCAAGAGAACGCGCCAAAACTCGCCGTATTTGGTAGTCTGAAAGCCCACATCGCGACCCTTAATCTTGAGGGAGGCACGTTCAATGGGCATGCCCGAGGGATCAAAGACAAAACCCTGTACGCCACGATGTGCCTCAGCCAGAAATTTGATGAGTGACTGCAGAATACAGAGTTGGGGGGTTTTTTTTTGTAGTCTTATAATAAGCAGCAGGTTGCATCAATTCGCACAAAAAAAAAAGGAGGGAAACCTGATCTCTATTTAAAAAAATAAAAATTTTTTTTGGTCCATCCCAAAAACTGGCAAACTATTTATCGTTCAAATTATGCCTGTACAGCATGAGAAGATGTCCCAGATCATGTAACTATTAGACACCCAATTTTACCAAAAGATATACACCATCTGTATTAGATGCATTTCATCGAAGAATTTCGCTGTCTACAACTTAAACCTTTGAGGCAAACTGATCGGAATGCAATTATTCATCTTATTACTACGACTTCTTTGCTGCCAGATTATTAGGCTCGTATAAAAACTTCACTGCAGTAATTTTAGATCAAAGCCTGACAACATCCAAATTGATGCAATTTCTTTTAAATATTTTGTCGGGCAGTAATGCAGAAGTGCCAAACGACAACCTCAAAAAAAACTTACATTTCTGTCGTACTCAGAAGCTTGACCATGAGGAGTAGTAAATATTTTGTCGGGCAGAAATACAGAAGTGCCCAACAACAAGCTAGACTTAAAAAAACTTACATTTCTGTAGTACCCAGAAGCTTGACTATGAAAAGTAGGAAATATTTTGTTGGGCAGAATTGCAAAAGTGCCCAACAACAAGCTAGGCTTCAAAAAAACTGCATTTCTGCCGAACTCAGAACCGTGACTAAGAAAAGTAGGGCACTTTTGCCAACACTGTGCTCTTGAAACGTCAATATCTACCAGCTGAATAAAAACCTTCAGGTATTTGTTTAATGTGGCATGTTCCTAAAGCAGGATTAAAAAAAACGTTGCCCATGAACGGATTTTTTAAGAACATTTTTCCGCAAGTGTCAATTGAAGTCTTTTGTTTGATCATGACTTCACCTTAGGCTTGGTCTAAAATCTCTGCCGATAAAGCAGCACTAGCTTGTATTTATACAACACCACTACGATACTTCTCTAGGCGCCGTACCCAATGTTCGGCACAGACTCAGTTCTTTGGGCTTTCTGACCACTCCTGGTAGCAGATTTACTCGGGTTGGGGTTTAGTGCCAAATACACTCCTAGTTTAAGCTTCGAAACAGTTAAGGATTGGTGACCCCATATGTCGTTCTAGTCTCACATGGAGCTAAGCTGAAAAAATAAATTGCTACGTTGAAGTGATATTGAGAGCTACATTTTGTTGGCCATCATATGATATTATAAAGACAGTGTATTGACTAACATTGGTATCATCTTATGCTGGCTCATGACAAGGAGGGGGGCACTGTGTAAGCTTTCTAGACCGTCACCACAAGGTGAAGCCAATATCTATCAGTGCGTACGTATTCTTTGTACTGTTGTTGGTATTATTTAGTGCTTGTAGGGTGATAGAAAACTGAACAGCTGCTTGGGCACATCTGCATTTTTGCCCAAAAAATTTTACACCCTACTTGTATTTTTGCAAAGTTATTAACCCTAGACCTGTCCCTCATCTTACCCGTCCTTAGTAGTAGTTTAGTGTATTTTGTATAGAAAAAATAAAAAAGTAATTAAATTTGAAATACATCTGGGGCACTCAGTGCCCAGGTTTAGGCTTAAGCTGTCTTTAAGTTAATTTTTCGTAGTGTGGTCTCAACATATTTCGGTCTGGAGGTGTGTATCATGGTGCATTTCGTTTGGAGATTCAGCTTTCAATTCAAAAAATTATTTTTTGGCCCACCCTTATGAACTTAGTTTTAGTTAGCTTACCAGCTGATTATCTTCCCAGTACTTTTTCAGCTCATAGGCTGGTGGAAACTTGCAGCAGGAGATCTCCAATGTGACTTCCATGCAGCCATACCAAACGTAATTGTAGTCCTGCATGCCACCTGTTAGCGGATACCAGGCAGCTCCATTTGTAATACCATTCTCAAAGGCAGGCGTAGCCGATTTGCAGGCCACACCGCGTGACATCTTGGCATGATTACGTGCATAGACCAGCGACAAATGCTTAAATACATCATCATCGGGCGTCAGGGAGGGCGCTGCCGAATAGGTCTGGAACACTGCGCCCAGGGGACATGTGGTGCGAAAAATAATACAGAGAGACAAAAACAAAAAGGCGGATTAGACAAGCTAGCTGATAAGCTCAAATGCTACTCACTCGCGCACAAGGCGGATGAACGGCAGATTCCTTTGAGCAGCCATATTGGTGCGAATGAAAGGATTAAAGTTCAAACAGAGAGCATAGGAAAAGAGTTGACTATATAAATCGGTATGCCAAAAAGCAAGCAAACAGAAGGGAAAAGTTCCAAAAAAAAAAACTACTCAAAAAACCAAGCGCACTTCTTAGCATACTTACTAGAGTTTGGCGTGTTGTCATAGGGATAACTGGCTACCAGAGCACCACCATGCAGACTGCCACTGAGCACAAACTGTATTTTGGATATCCAGTCCTTGACCGCATCCGTCTCGGGCTGACCACGCTTATTATTCTGCTTAAAGTAGTCCGGAAAGTTGCGGTTCAAGTCGAAGCCACGCGCATTATATCTTCCAAGAAAAAGGGGTGGAGTAAAAAGAAGTTCCAAAGCATAAACAAATTTTGTACCTGCCCTGACCCGCATCGCAGGTACCCTCTTTGGAGACAGCATAACCATCTGGATTCATGGTGGGCAGTATGTGTATGCGTGTATTATCCAATAACCATTTAACATACTGATCTGAGTTATAGCTGGTTACAAAGTATTGTATAAGATGCAGCAACATCTCGCGTCCCACTGGCTCATTGCCATGTATATTGCCCACATATTTGACATCGGGCTTACCCACCATATGCTCATATGGTGAAGAGCTGACTACCATGACCCAGAGATCACGACCTTGTATGGACTTGCCAATGGAATAGAGCGCCGTCAGGTTTGGATAACGCGCGCTAGTTGCTCTGCAGGACATATAAACATGTTTGGAAGCTGATTGATTTTAATGGTCACCATAATGCTTACCTAAGAAAGCGTGTGAGCTCCTCGTGATCATGATAAACAAAGTCTAGATACTGTGAGTCGGGTATATAGGCACGTGGCTCCGGCAAAGCGGCTTCCAGCTGCACGCCCTGGTCGGTAACCATCTTAGCCAGCAGCGTGTGGCAGGTATAGAGCAGCAGCACCAATAAACCGCTGATTGTCTTTCGTAAGATCATATTTTTGTTTTTATTTTTTTGAACTGAAGGTGACGACGAGAATGCTGTTAATACTGGTGACGCTGGCGACTGTTGCCCGTGACGTCAAGACTACAAATGTACAAAAAGATGTGCAGCGCATGAGTTATAAGTGTAGCCAACGTATGAAGCTGTGCAGTGAGGAGCGCTTCCAAGCGCTAGAGCAGCCTCAACCTGTTGTTTGACTGACCAAATATGCGACCGCTGTGTTTGTGGCCACTGTGTGTTGTCTACGTGCCTCAATTTTGCACACTCTGCAGCCAGCGCGTTGAGTGCATTGGCCGCTCAAGTGAAAATTGTTGGTATTCCACAATATCCAGTAAAGCTATGGCTTTGTGCCACGGCAGCTGGAGGCCTGTAATTACCGCTGCTTGCGCATTGAACCACAACGCATGCGCGCGCACTGACACCTGACGCTCATCCCAACCCAGTCTGGCAGACGGAAATAAGTAGGTACATGGTACACTGTTACGCTATGGTAAACGTGTTCCCAACCAATTGCCAACTTAATCAGAGTTCATTGATATGGGCAATTGGCATGGGGGGCATAGGCTGATTCTTAGAAATAGCTAGCAATTGGCAACTGGTCAGTCCGTCAGCTTTCTGCTCTTCTTGTCTTATCTTTGTGCAGCTGATTGATGCCTAGCTGCTTTGGCTGCCTAGATTAGATACGCAACTGTCCAAAATCAAAACAATTATTGCGCTCATTGAACCGACTATAAAAGCGCCAACTGTAAAGCCACTAAACAGTACCATAGACAAGATGAAACTTTGCCTTACATTTATTGCCTGCTCAACGTTGCTTGTGATCACTTGCTGTGCCGGCACAGTGCCTGCTGCCATACCGGAAGCGCGCATTGTGGGCGGTGATGATGCCGTGCTGGGTCAATTGCCCTATCAGGCGGCACTCTCTGTGGGTGGTTCCTACAATTGTGGCGCTGTCATCATTGGCGAATATTATGCATTGACTGCGCTTACATGCGTCTGCTCGTCCGGCAGCGCCAATCCGTAAGTTATGCCTAAGTCAAACAGGCACAACCTCTCAGTCACCTCTGCCTTATTTCAGCTGGCCACCACAGCTTTTTATGGTCTCCGCAGGCACTGTGGATCTATACACAGGCGGCCAACGCATACGCGTTGAGCAAATCACCATTAATCCTAATTACAACGATCTTGACACTGGCATAGCACTGCTGCGTCTTGAGGAGCGCTTTGCTTTTAATGCAAATGTTGGCGCTATTGCGCTGGCGCAACAAAATCCGCCAGAGGGCGCACTCGTTGATATCTCCGGCTGGGGGCGTCTTAAGCAAGAAGACGAAAACATGCATCGCACGCTGCAGGTTAATATGGTGCAGGTGCTTAACGAGCGCGAGTGCCGCATGTTGACCAATGATAAAGGTGATGCCTTGCCCTACAACGATCAGGTGCTGTGCCTGGGTCATTCGCGCAAAAATGGCATTTGCCGCGGTGATTTTGGCGGCCCCGCTGTCTACCAAAACCAACTAGTCGGTCTGGCAGCCGATGTGCTGGGTGAATGTGGCAGTTTATTGCCGGATCGCTTTATAAGCATAGCAGCCAACTATGAGTGGTTGGCGCAGCATTTGCAATAAAAACTTTCAACAAGCATAGCACTATTATAGACTTAAACTTTATTAGACACTATTGGCATTAATCCAATCCAGATAGTGGGCTATATTAGCATAGCCATCGGGAAAGCTGCTGCCGCAGCCGGTTACAAAGAAACCACCAATGCCCACTAGCTGTTGCGCATAAACAGCCGGGCTACCGGCATCACCATTACACAGACCCTGTGTTGCGTCTGCTTTGACAGCACGCGCCAGACAAAGCAAACCCTCATGCGCCATAAACAGCTGCTCCTCGCACTGCGCCGCACTTAGCGCTTGTAGCGTGCCAACCTGCAGGCGTTGTGCGTTTGCACCCTGCGTATAGCTGGCGCCCCAGCCAGCTACTGTAATCTGCGCACCAGCAGGCGGCAATTCGCTGGCCAGCTCTATGGCTTGCGTATTAGCATTAAGTGTTAGCGGCGTCTCCAGCTCCAAGAGCGCTAGATCATTTAAACCCTTGCCATCATATGCGCTGTGCACCACAATGCGCTTGAGGCGCAACAGCTGGCCACCCACCAAGCGCTGCACGCTGCCCGCGCGCACCTGATAAGTACGTGCCGGATAGCTAAGGAATTGATAAGTTAATGCATGATTAGACGTTTGGTATGCCGACTACCTACGGTTCAATGCCAGTGCCTACGCAGACGCAATGCGCAGCGGTTAGTATATAACGCGTATTAATGATGACACCACCACAGCGATGTGTGCCATCAGCGGCTAGCTGCACTGACACGGCATATGGATGTGCACCCACGGCAGCATTAGTGCCATTTACTATGCGCTTGCTGGCCTGCACACTGCAGCCAAGTAACAGCAGTAGCAGCACGGATTGCATCACTGTGCGTTGCTGTTTGTGGTTCATCTTGGACTGGACTAAAACGGCGCGGCAAGCAAGCACTCGATTTATAGCGAAATGAACTAAGGCAATTTGGAAATTTATGAGCCCAACTGGCCAATAATCTAATCTTTGTAAGCATGGTTAAAATCATAAATTTTGTGTGCTGAGTCTTGGCTGAGCCACTAGCGCTGCATTGAGCCAAACGTTATCGTGCCGTCATTAAAAACAGCTTCTAATCTAATTGATTAGATAGACGCAGCGCACAAAGCGTTACCCCTGGACAATAAGCCCAAACAGTTGCAATTTCAACGCCATGATAGCCAAACGTCTGCCGCTTGCACTGCTCGTACTGAGCCTGTGCCTTGTCAGCTGGAGCAGCGCTAAGCCATCGCTACGCATTTTGGGTGGTGAAGATGCCAAAGCTGGTGAATTCCCTTGGTTAGCTTCGCTGCGTTTGGACAAGGTGCATGTCTGTCAGGCGTGTATTATTAGCGAGAAGTATCTGCTGACAGCGGCGCATTGCGTCTCGGATGTGGGCACCAAAGCGTAAGTAGCACTTAGCTCAACTTTTTGTCCAGCGTACTAAATATAACTTTAAACAACAGTGTAGCTTTGAGCCGCGTTAATTTACGCGTGGGCAGCATTAATCAGTTTGCTGGTGGTCAACTGGTTGGACTAAGTAACATCACCATACACGCATCCTATGGCAACTTTTTGCATGATATTGCGCTGCTTACGCTCAGCACGCCATTGACTTTTGATGAAAAGATCAACAAGGTAGCACTGCCTGAGCTGCCGGAGGATGAGGAGCAGTTTGAGGAGCTGCCCAATGGCACACCAGTGCATGTAGCTGGCTGGGGTGAAGTACTCAGTGGTGGCAGCTCCTACAAGCTACAGAAAAGCACGCTTAATACGCTACATTCCTCAAGCTGTGAGCTGGAGGCTGGCTATGGCTATGAGTCCATACTCTGCCTAAGCAGCGCTGAGCAACAAGGTGTTGCAAATGGTGATGCCGGCGCTGGCGTCATTGATGATGATAAGCTGCTGCAGGGTCTGATTAGCTTCAGCTTTGCCAGCGGCGGTACCAACAGTCCTGATATAGCCAGTCGTCTTAGCTACTATTTGCCCTGGATACAGGCCAATGCAGTCTAAAAGCTGAGCATATTTTTTTTTATAAATTTTTTTTATGTGCATTAAAAGTATGTGTTCCCAAAAGCAAGTTTTTTGACTTGGTCACTCCATTGACGTCCAATTGACGCCATTTTATGGCGTCTCGAGATTAGTGTAGTGTGTAAAGTCATTATTTGTGGTCATTAAAAAAACAAAAAAACGATAAGTTAGCTGTTTATGGCTTGTGATTTTCCAAAACAACAACTAATTGAATTTCTCGGAAAAAAATACAAAACTTGTGAAGATACGAGACCCACCTTCTCGAACATTAAGTGTCCACTTGAACGAGCTGTAGCTTTACAGCAGTTATGTAAAATCGAGTCGTTCCCGCCTAGATAAGCTAAGTACCTATTGCAATATTTTGAGAGTGCAAAATAGAGTACACTGATGTGCAAAAGTTTTCGCACACTTGCTTTGTAATTGCGCGAATTGAGTAATTTGGAAAAAAAGCTTAAAGTAAAAATCAATTTTGTAATTTCTTAGTGAACAGAAGAGACTATCATGACAATATCTTGAAGATTTGGAACTGTCGGAAATATAGCTAGCTGAATAGATGATTTACATTTTGGTTAATAGTGCACAGAGAGTATACTACATACGTAAAGAGCTATTGCCTTCAGAGTTAGGTATGTTTAGTATTCTGCTTAGGTTGTACATATTATATTTTTAAACTCTGTTCCTTAGGGTATACGCTTGTTTGTATCGAAAATGTATGTGAAATAGAGTGGCAGTCTTCGGAGATCCTACAAAGATAACTACAGTATGATCAGGATGACTAAAGAAGTCGCTATAGACATATACCGAACATACGTTCGTATGCACGCCTAGATCTCACTGCAACTAAACTTTGGATTGAGAAACTTTATTATTTCACGTGAAACAATTTATTTTTTTATTATTCTTTCGATATCGGCGTTATTTTATAGGCGCATTAAAAGCTAGCTTTTATTAACTTCAAGAATAGTGGTACGGACACGTCTACATCAATTTACTTCATAATTGGAAGTAACTAAGGTTGTTTCTGGCATCATCTTTTCTATGTTACATGCAATTCCCAAAATTAAGTAAACCCTTTAGCTTAAAGTGCAGTGTATAAGCAACAAAAGCTGTAAGAGTTTTGTTTTTTATTTCTGCAGATATCGTTAACAAGCATGGAGTTCGGAATAATTTGGAAGTACCCAAGCAAAATCGGTTTACTATAAAAAGTTAAAATTTGGATAGAGATTTTTTCGTTAGAGCCACATAAATCAGCTTACCAAAATTGGTGATTCTAGGTCAAATGTTACCAAAATTACGGAGAGTCAAATATTGACGCAGTTTATTGGCAAGGATAGGTGAAATTTTTACATTTTTGACTATAACTTTTGTTGTATTTGTTTTTGACACACAGATGCATGTAACCATAACGCATCGCTCTGTTAAATTTAATATTAAACGGTGTGGCTGAAAACCGCGGGGGAACGGGGAAAGATATGGACATGATTCAACAAACTTCATCTTCTAAGGAAATATGCGCACCAGCTGGTAAAGTTTCGTATCTCTAGCTCTTATAGTCTCCGAGATCTAGGTGTTCATACAGACGGACGGCCAGACGGACATGGCTCAATCGCTACCCGAGGTTATGATAAGCATTTTGGTATAAAGGTGGGGGAGAAGGGTCTGCCTCCTTCTGTCCGTTGCATAATAATAATAATTCCCTGACTGACAATTTTTGTCAGTCACCCCTGGGCGGGGCATGGGGATCTCTATTAATAACTGTTCAAAGAGAACAGGGACCTACAGTTTATAGCCGAATCCGAACGGCGGGGTCTTCAATTAATAAAGATTTTCTTCGGCAAATAGCGTCTTTGAGCTAGCGATGCCAGTGCTAGGCAAATGTACCAGTGCTACAAATCTAGTATACCCTTTGTGCCTATAGGAACAGGGTATAAAAAAATGTTTTAAGAGCATACGTAATTCGTTTGTTTATTAAAGAAGTTCGTACAAAAATTTGGCAATTAAAAGTTTTTTGCCGCACCTAAGCACTACGCAGAATAAGTTTACAATTTTATTTTTTTTTGGCTGTTTTATGATGGTACAAAGAAGGCCGCGTTTTATTGTTGTGTTCTCCATACCTAAGTATTTATATACATATACATATGTATATCTTTGGCCACACCTATTCGACAGCGATGACCATGATATCGATAAAAAAATTAATTCTTTGATCGAACGAGTGTTTTTGAGGAAGATATAGTCTAGAATTGAAGTACTATGCTACCTTATACAGCTAGACCTATTCGATAATAGGATATATATTATAGAATTCGAAGTCCTCCCCAGGCACCCTATAGCCAGTTCTAGCCCCCTCTGATTATTTTCTTTCTTCAAACTTCAAAAAAGTGTCCCGGCTTTAAATGATATGGCAACAATTTAGAGTTGAAGTTGTAAGTATATTAAAGCTTATTTGTTTTCATGGTACTTATTATAAAAAGGGTATTGGGGCTGGAAACGGCAACTACGTTCAGAAATAAAAAAAGCTTATTGAAATTTTTGGATTTGAGTTTTGGCGAAAAATCTTGAACTTTGAATAACTTGAGACGTGGTCATTATAGTCATAACTCTAATATTTTCTATGGAGTTTTCTAATATGGAGTCGTTCAATTTTCTGTTCCTTTTGACTGCCATGATCGAAATCTTTGATCGGATTGAAATCTTCTACAAAGAGTTGCAATCATCAGAACTGTGTGTTGTCGAATCTTATCGAAAGGTAGAAATTGTGTCAACTGTAATGAATGAGTCTCGGGATCAAAAATTTGAATCGATTTGGAAAAACAGTTGCGAATTGGCATCTTAACTTGAGATTGAAAAACCAAAATTGCCAAGAAAACGTCGAATTCCAAAACGACTGGAAGATGGCGTAACAGAAAACCATATTTTTGATTCCCCAAAAGATAATTACAAAAAATATTTTGTGAGATTTTCGACCAGATAAATTTTTCTCTCAAAGAAAGATTTGATTCCAACAATGCCCGATTTTTCAAATCTCTAGAAACTTTTGCGATCATAAAATTTTACAGAGGAGATTTCAATGAACTCCGTTTGACCAAAGATAGAGACTTCTTATTGGAGATAATTGCGCGTGAGGGTAAAAAAGCTTCAGATTTGAGCACAATTGTTAAGTTTCTTAGAGAAACGGAAAATTATCTGAAAATCGTTCCCGAATTTTTTCGTTTTCTTACATTAGTTCTGACGATACCAGGTTCTTCATGTTCCAATGAAAGAAGTCTGTGTTACGCCGAGTTAAAAATTATTTAAGATCTACCATGGTTCAGGATCGACTCAATCACGTGGCCACTTTACGTACATATCCGAATTCGGTTGATACGCTTGATATCGAATCTTTAATGAACGCATTTATTGTTCGTAATCGAAAACGAACTTCATGTTTTGCTCTACGAAACTAAGTTATATCTATATAGAATAAATTAAACTAATGTATTTGTTTTTATTATTTCCCTGTTCTGTTTATCTGTATCAAAATAAATTGTAAAACATCATCCATGAAAGGAGGGGGCCCCCCAGCCTCTTTCTTCCTACCCACTCGAAAAAAAAAGTGTGACGCCGGCCCTGCTTAATTGACTCTTTTACAAGGCACCATAACAAAAATGAGCTTGGAGTTATTTTGTATTTTTTGAGCAAAACTTAAGAAATGGCTCAAAAATATTTATCTATTTTTTTTAAATGTTGGAGTTTTATATTTCCTTAAAAAACAATTTGCTGTACAAAGAAAAGTCTTATAAAGTATTCAGTTATCAATAAATGGAGATCACTTCAGTATTTTACGCATAAAAAAAATGGCTCAAAAATATACAATATTTTTTTTATTTTGGAGTTTACCTTTTAAAAAAAAAAAAAAAAAAAAGGTACAAAGAAAAGTATACCAAAGTAATCAGTTATCGATAAATGGAGATCACTGCTGTATTTCAAGCTTAAAAAAAGCTCAAAAATATCAAAAATATTTTTTTTTAATTTTGGAGTTTTATCTTTCGTTAAGAAAATCGTACAAAGAAAAGTCTACCAAAGTAGTCAGATATCGATAAATGGAGATCACTTCTAAATTTTATGCCTAAAAAATGTATCAAAAATATTAAAACAATTTTTTTTTAATTAAGGAGTTTTGATCTTTCATAAAAATAGTACGCTGTATAAAGAAAAGTCTACTAAAGTATTAAGTTTTATTAAAAAATCGTACAAAGAAAAGTCTACCAAAGTAATCAGTTATCGATAAATGGAGATCAATGCTGTATTTTAAGCCTAAGAAATGGCTCAAAAATATTAAAACATTTTTTTTTTAATGTTGGAGTTGTATCTTTCACTTGAAAAAAATTCGCTACTCAAAGAAAAGTGTATCAAAGTATTCAGTAATCGATAAATCGATGAATAATAGGAATTGCGCAAAAAAATTTAAGAGGTTAATATATATAACTCTATAAAATATATGTAAAAACTGAAGAAAAACTATGTCAAGCATATTTTACTTTATGACTTATGCTTCGAACTTTGAAAGTTTGTGGCATCTTAAATTTGTCTTTTCTTCTTAGAATTTGGGAGCCCATGATTACATTTTCAAAAATTTTTAGATTAAAGGCCTATACGCAGTTTGAAAATTTTCGCACGGAATAACAAAACTTCATATAAAAATAAATTCCAAATGGGATGCCCCAAATTGGATTTTTTCGAATTGCGTATGGGCCTTAAGCTAAAAAGAAGATTTCGGGCTGTCTAGAGAAAAGTTGTGCCTGGTGATTGAATTTGATTTTTCAATTTTGATGCACTGCATTTATTTTTTTATCTGTTGGAAAATAACCTTTAGACATTTTTTTTCAAAACTAGGCTCCTTTAGAAATTGTTTTTTTTTTTTTTAACTGGGGGCCATAAGTGAGCTTCGTGCCCGTTCCTACCGCGCATTCCTTTGTAGACAGGCCAAGTTTGTTTCCATGTTATGTTAGCTCTGTCCCATATCTCTATTTTGAAAATTACAGTACCGCTGGACTAGGTGAAAAATTATTGCTCTGAGAAGGTATGGGAAAATAAGAGAATTTTTTTGAGAAAACAAATAGTCTCTACCCTTGGCAGGCCAATTACTTTTTAGACTGTTCCCTCATCGCATTTCTATGATTTCAAGTAAGTTCTTTCAGGGATTTTGGTGGGATGGTTAAAAAGTACTCTGTATGTACTTAATAGTGCTATAGCTGATGCCTTGAAAGAATCCCGAAAGCTTTTATTTATACCTATGTATATATATGGATGTCTTTCCGGCATTAATTTTTTGCTGTGCCTAGCAGAATGGATACCAGAGAGTGCTTAGACAACAAAAAATATAAAAATCTTAAGCTGGCGGAGATCGTCTCTAAGTATTATGACTTGGGTAGCATGGTGGAAAATGCGCCGGCATTTGATGAAACGGCTGCATTTACGACATACAGAACAATTTCGGTGGATCTCCCTTGGAGTAACAAATATTGGCTGAACTGGTCATGCCAGTAAACAATGGATTTAGTAAATACTACCTAAGTTCTGAGTCATGCCTTGGCACTGATTATTTACTAATTCAGTCCGATTGCTTCTTGCATTGGCTTGTCACAAAGCTGATATCGAAACCGATACCCAAACCCAGCTGCCCCACTCAATAGGCCATATTCGCAATTTGACAGCGTATAACAAGCATGCCGCTTAATTTAGATGCCATAGCAGCGACGTATCGATAAGATTAGACGCACTGTACACAGATAAGCGAGCAATAATGTGGCGCACTCCGGGTGCGCAGTGGTCGCAATGACCGCTGCTATAGACCAATATATTGGTGGTATTTGCGTCGCGCACTCGAAACGGTTTCAGTCTGACATTAACTCCGGAACCACAAACAAAAATAACGATAAAAAAAAACCAAATCATGTCGCAGCAACTTAGTGCTTTGTTGCTCTGTGTCCTGCTCTGCTGCAGCGCACAAGCTGCACCAAACAACAACAGCTTAGAGCCCGAGTCCCGCATATTGGGCGGCAATGAGGCAGCTGCAGATGCCACACCCTATGCCGCCTCGCTGCGCATAGATAGTGCGCATGTGTGCAGCGCCACAATACTAGCGCCCACCAAGTTGCTAACCGTGGCGCACTGCGTCTATCGCAACAACGAACTGTAAGTTGTGTGCATCAGTGTCCATGTGCAGCTTGCCATTAATTGCTCTTTTCAGCATAAGTCCCAGTCGCATAACAGCGCGTGTGGGCAGCACCAATCAGTATTCCGGCGGTAAAATTGTTGCCGTTGCGGCTGTGCAACCACATCCGGATTACTTTGAGACTAACAACAATCTGGCCGTGCTTACGCTAAGCGCTCCAATGGACTACACAGCGCGCATACAGCCCATTGAGCTGGCCAGCGGTGATGATGACTTGCCGTCCGTCAATACGTCCGTAAGTGTAGCCGGCTGGGGTCGCACCATAGAAGGTACCGCCTCCTACAAGTTACGCCAGCTAAGCCTTAAGCTAGCTGATGATGCCACCTGCAAGGATGCGCATAGTGATATCAATGAGCTTGGTTTTTGTCTAGCACATGAGCTCAAGGAGGGCACCTGTTATGGCGATGGTGGCAGTGGTGCCATCTATAACAAAAAGATGATTGGCATGGTTAACTTTGCTGTGGGCGCCTGTGGCTCACGCTATCCGGACGTATTCGTGCGCATCTCGCGCTATTATGACTGGCTGCAAAGCCAGCTACAGTCTTAAGGCACTGCTTTAACTATGTACCATATGGTTTCACAATAGCCCAGGAAATAATATATATATATATATATTTACAAGTGCCATGGGGAAGTTTTCTTTTAGATTTGGCTTTTCGTATACGTTCAACTTTATTTATAGAAGTCTTTAAAAGTGACTCAAATATTGCCGCCGATTAGACGATCCTGATAAGAAACACTGTCATCTTATGCGCTATCAAAGGCCATTAGAGAACTTATGGCATTGTTATTTTATGGATATATGGCTAGGTATTTCCAGAGCGCAAACTGACCAAGTTTATGATCGCTTAGCTGTTCAGATGATGACTGATAAGATGATAACTACGCGCAATGATAATATTCAAGGAATTGACTAGATCTAATAAAAGCTACGACAACAAAATCGATGTCACAATGTGCACGATCCAATTTTTTACAAAAAGAAAGAGTACACTTTGAGAAAAAACGCAAAATTCAAAAAGTTTTGGAAAAATTGTTAAAGATTTTTTCGAGCTTGTCGAATATATCCAATAGTCAGTGTTTTTTACCTGTTTTTAAAAAAAAATATTTTGTCTTCAAAAAGTAGCCTTATAAGAAGAAAATCTAAAGAAATCCAAAGTTTTAATAGTCAGTTCATGTTTTGAAAAAGTGTGGCCAGCTATCAATATTTGTTGATTATTGCAAGTCTGCTGTTTAAGATCTTTATAAAAATTTTTTTCAGGCTTGATACAAACTCCAATCGAATTTTTTTAAATTTTATCTCCAGAAAAAAATCTTATAAATTTTTGATAAATCTCAAGAAGAAGATTAAAATAAATCCAAAGCTTTTAGAGTCATTTAATGTTTTGAAAAAGTGTGGCCAGCCGCCAAAGCTCGTTGTTTATTAAAATTTTGCAGTTTAAGATCTTAATGAAAATTATTTTCGGGCTTGATAAAAATTTCCATCGAAGTGATTTAAATCTTATTAAAAGATAACGCATAGTCAGTGTCTTCTTCCTTTTTTTTTAATATTTTCTTTTCAAAAATTGGCCTGATAAAATTAGTATGAATCCCAAAAGCAGATCTAAAATTAATCCAAAGTTATAAAAGTTTGTTCACGTCGTTTGTCGGACACTTTTGCCTGTATACCCGATAAAGTAAACAAGCTTAAGTAACAAATCCCCAAAATTAGTCTTAGCTTACAAAAATTGTCGATTTTGGAAAAAAAAAAATGGTAGCTAATAGCTCAATGGTACTGGATTGTTAATAGTATTAGTTTGAGTTATGTTAAAGGTCCAGATTCGGTTCGTTGTGGGATCTATGGTATGCTGCTACCTTTGTAAAAATAAAGCTTGTTAAAAAAAAAAAAGGAGCAATCGACTGAAGAGATGCTATCTATAGTAGCCATTATCGTATTATAGACTTCTTCTGCATAGAGCATCTGCTTAAAGACAACTTAACCAATTTTAAATTAGGCTGTTTCGAGGTTATTATATCTCCCACTCAAGCTTTGAGCCCAGCAGTAAAGTAGAAGATTTCGTCAGGGAAACTCTCCTTTTCCGAGTTACTTCACGGAAACACAATAGTTCCTTTTAGAGGGGACAAACGAATATTAACTCCAGCTTTGAGAAGAGAGATGTTTCGAGGTTGTTACATCTCCCACTCAAGCTTTGAACTAGCAGTAAAGTGGGAGATGTCGACAGGTGAACGAATATTAACTCAAGCTTTGAGGAAAGATATTTTTCAAGGATGTATCGCGGTTATTACGTTTGAGTTATGTTAAAGGTCCAGATTCGGTTCGTTGTGGGATCTATGGTATGCTGCTACCTTTGTAAAAATAAAGCTTGTTAAAAAAAAAAAAGGAGCAATCGACTGAAGAGATGCTATCTATAGCAGCCATTATCGTATTATAGACTTCTTCTGCATAGAGCATCTGCTTAAAGACAACTTAACCAATTTTAAATTAGGCTGTTTCGAGGTTATTATATCTCCCACTCAAGCTTTGAGCCCAGAAGTAAATTAGAAGATGTCGTCAGAGAAACACTTCTTCTCCGAGGTACTCCACGGGAACACAATAGTTCCTTTTAGAGAGGACAAACGAATATTAACTAAAGCTTTGGGGGGAAAGATGTTTCGAGGTTATTACATCTCCCCACTCAAGCTTTGATCCCAGCAGTAAAGTAGGAGACGTCGTCTGGTTAACCCTGCTTCCCGAGGTATTCCACGAGAACATAATAGTCCCTTTTAGTTGGAACAAACGAATATTAGTTTAAAATAGATGTATTGTCCAAGAAACTCGTTATTCTCCTAACATCACAGCTGGAGAGAGCTCAACAGCTTAGAAATATCTGAGGTGTACCTCTTTGGAGCATCAGGCTCCAAGGGCAGATAGTCAACTCGCCTCGGCAGCTGCATCCAGCTTGTACACTTTAATGCTCAACGACTTGAAGCCGAGATTGATTTCAAACGTAGTATGCCCATTCAAACTTTTGGGAATCCTTATCTAATGGGCTTTTTTTTATTGTGTAGAGCGCCCACTATAAATCTCTTGCCGGCACTTGCGAAATTACGCCAATGATCGAGTGATGAAGCAAAGCAAATCTCAAATGTGGGCAAGTACAGTGCTGATAAGATAGCCCTACTGAATGGCCAACACTTCAACTGTCCGCAATCCAACTTGAGTGAGCTTAAAGTGGCATATAAAGACGCTTCAACTGCCTTTGGTATTTTAAACGTTAGAATCTAGCGTAACTATTACCATCATCATGTGGAGCATTCTGTTGTTTGCCTGCGCCAGCTTAGTTTTGGTCGCAGCCGGACCCAGTTCACCCAGCGGGCGTATTGTCGGCGGTACTGATGCCACGCTGGGACAGTTTCCACATCAGATTTCACTGCGTAAAAAAGACTCACACAATTGTGGTGGCACCATCATCAGCAAGGATTTCATACTAACCGCCGCTCACTGTGTTACCAACGATAATGCGACCACAGGTGAACACATTGCGTAAGTAGTGTTATTAACACTCCAGGCTCAGATCTAACGATTTCTTGACTTATGCAGCATAGCAGCGGAGGATCTAAGCATACGTGCTGGTTCATTGGATCGCTTCCGTGGCGGCGTGCTGCATAAGGTGGCCAAGGTTATAGTGCATGAACTGTATGGTAGTTATTTGTACGATGTCGCACTGGTGCAGCTGGAAACGCCACTCATCTTTTCAGAGCAAATACGCGCCATACCGCTGGCCAGCCGAGATTACCCCGAGGGTACTAGCATTGTTATATCAGGCTGGGGTCGTCTCAAGACCGGTGGTGATGTACCACGTGAGCTGCAATGGAACACGCTGCAGTCGTTGTCCACTCGAAGCTGCCAGACGGCCACACTTTTGTTTACTACGAGCTTAATTTGCTTAGCGCATGAGGAAGGCAATGGCGCCTGTAGTGGTGACTCCGGCGGTCCGGCCATATACAATGGTGAAATTGTGGGCATTGCCGGCTTTGTCCTAAGCGGCTGTGGTTCTAAAAAGCCGGATGGCTTTGCCAAGGTCTTCTATCATAGGGATTGGATTATAAAGCATGCCAATTTGTAAACGTTGTAGTTGAGTGTAATAAAGTCAGATGCTATGCATCGCAATTAGCTTAGATAATGGTAATTAAGCTAGCGCCTACATCATTTAGATAAGGCCCTGCACCTGACAAGCTCCAACTGGCTTGACTGATGATGGCTTAGCAGCGGCATGTGGCCGACTATAAAAACCCTTAGCCCGTCGAAGTCGGGCTCAAAATACTTGGAACATGCAGCTTATAATCATTTCACTACTATGCGTCGTTGGCATTGCAGCAGTTGCCGAAAAGAAGCAGCTGCTGGTTAACTCTACAGCAACCATTGCACCGCAGCCGCGCATTGTTGGTGGCACCAGTGCACGCCAGCAGCAGTTTCCGCATCAGATCTCCTTGCGGGAGCGTAATCAGCATGTATGCGGCGGTGCTATTATTTCCCGCAACTATGTAGTAACAGCGGCGCACTGCGTCCGTTCAAGACGTGGACTGTAAGTTGGCTGCGTTTTTTAGTCTTTTACTCCAAGCTCGAATCTTACAGCACAAACACCAACGTTTTGTCCGTGCAGGCGGGCAGCTTGCGTCTCAATGGTGTTGGCCAAATAGTGCGCGTTACTGAGATTAGAACGCATCCGCGCTATGGCTCTCTCGATGACGGTTTTGATGTAGCGCTGCTGCGTCTGTCTACGCCTTTAAAGTTTGGCTCCAATGTTGCGGCCATTGGCTTGGCCAGCAGCGATCCGCCCAACAATGCCATTGTGCAGACATCCGGCTGGGGTACCATACGCGAGAACGGACCACTCTCTAACGATTTACTGTTTGTTAATCTGCGTGCAATCTCTCAGCAGTCTTGTAGACGCTATGTGCGACGTTTATCGGATTCAGTTATATGTTTGCTGCACAACCGGAATGAAGGCGTCTGCAGTGGTGACTCTGGCGGTCCGGCGGTATACAATCGTCAGTTGATTGGTATTACCAGCTTTTCGCTGGGCTCCTGTGGTCGTGCCGCTCCTGATGGCTTTACGCGCATAACTGCCGTACGCTCCTGGCTGCTCAGCAATGCGAAATTGTAATAGTCTAGTGTGGGGGTGGAGATCCTGCTTAAACTCGATCTTCATCGTCGCTGATAGTGCTGACACCCGCACCCCCCGCTGCACCCAATTTGATTTTGATTTAGTCTATACATAATTTAGATGATTCAGTAAAATTCTAATGCACATAAGTGACAACTTTCGTAGACTTTGTGGGTCAGCTTGTTGGTGCTTTAACAGAGCGTTACATGACATTTTGGGAACTACAGCAATTAGTGTTCTACAGCGCGTTCCTAAATGGTTACGACTGTATCCATTAAGAGCTCCCGTGACGGATCGTTGAGCAGTCAGTGAAAGTGAAGTGAAAAAAAAAAACTGCAATTATAGCGCTCAGTAATTTTCTTTCTTTTTGTGCATAATCATCAACAGCTGGATACTCTTTAAAAGAGCATGTTGACTTTGTGATGGGAGTAATATTTTTGGACCCTTTGATAGAGGTTTTTGGTAACGAATTTTTTTAAAAGTTGGTCTAGAAATGGTACTTTGACATTTTGACAAGAAAACTCTGTACTTGTAGGGACCTCGAGAGTAAAGTTGGTAACTATGGAGAATTTGAATTTTGAGTGTTTTTCAGAACATCAGGCCCGTAGACAATTTGTCTATTCCCCTACCCCCGTAAGCCATTTCCAATCTAATCATCAACATATCATTATCTATAATTACTATTTATATCCTGTACCGTATGGTACAAAGGGTATATTAAGTTTGTGCAAGCCGAAAATATACATATGTAGCATACAGATGGAGACGTCGTAGATCCCTCAAAGTTACCCAAAGTATGATCAGGGTGACTAGAGAAGTCAATATACCCATGTCCGTCTGTCCGTCTGTATAAACGCCTAGATCTCCGAGATGGTAAGATCTAGAGCAACCAAACTTTCAGATAAGATCCCTTATTATCCTTCGGGAGACAAGTTTATTTTATTTTTTCGATATCGGAGTTATTTATATAGCTCCCATAGGGGTGTTTAAAAGTAGTTTTTTATAGGTTCCAAGCACTGCACCAAATTTGATCAAAATCGGTTGCCTATATCATATAGCCCCGACGGATCGGTCGAAAAAACATTTTTGAAACAAAATTCGTCTGTTTTTCGCTTGTTTATGAAAATATCGTAACCAAATTTGACAAATAAATATCTTACGTACGCCCCCTTTTGAGAATGGGGTTGTAGTGTATCCCTGAGCACCGCCCGTATTGTATCCTCAGGCTAGCTATTCACGTATTCAAGTGGATGGGCCTTCTTTATCAAACCATATTTAGCTTCTTGTGGCAGAAAAGGTATTCATTTGGAGTGCCTGGCGACTTATGTATATATATATATTTCCTAGAGTTCCAAGATGGTACATAGGGCCACATAGGGCCTGGCGAGTTGAGTATCAAAAACTTTAGGTCTGGAAAACAGAGTTAATACGATTTTTCGACAGTAGAGCAACAAGCTTGAGTAATTTACGATTCTTTTTTAACGTTTACGAAATTTAATAGTAAAGTATATCTTGAAATAAGATTGTTGAAACGTCATTTAAAGTCCTATCGAATATAATTGAGATGTCAGATATCGCACTAATGGGCCACACAAAAAAAAATTAATTTAATTAAGCGATTCAAACAAATTCAAGCTTTAACGTTGGAGTTTTCTAGTAGAGCGTATAATCGTTTAATCTTGCTGCTTTATCGTTAAACATTGTATAAGAGCTTCAAAGATTTCTTACAAGGGTCACTATTTATATTTTCGGCCTTGGCAATACTAATTGTGCCAAAGTTTGATACCTTTTTGCATAAACGTACTGGCAATGTTTTGACCGACAAATAATGGAATTAAGACATGAACATTTGCATGCCATGATCTATTACAATTTCCGACGTAGACAATTTCGAGAAGAATGCAACGATCAACTTTATTAGATTCTTGATGAACAACGCCATTGTAAAACTGGTTGGCAGAATTTAGTCGATGGCGATTATCACCCAGCGACAAATTTTGTGAAAATCGTTCAAAATCGGCCGTAATGGATAAAATATTCATGTAACATACTGTGAGATTAAGGCATCCCTGGGCTTATAAATTTTGGAATGGAATTCAACTGTAAAAATTTCGTAACGATCAACTTTATTCAATTTTTGTGAAGATTGTTAAAATCGGCCGTAATCGATAAGATATTCATGTAACATATTGTGAGATTAAGGCATCCCTGGACTTAAAAATATTGGAATGGAATTAAACTGTAAAAATTTCGTAATGATCAACTTTATTCAATTTTCGTGAAGATAGTTTAAAATCGGCCGTAATCGATATAACATATTGTAAAAATTGAGGCATCCCTGGGCTTGAAAATTTTTGAATTGAAAAAAATTTTCATGCCATGATTTATCATGACTTCCGATGGCGATTGTTTCGAGATCAACTTTGTTCGACTTTTGGTGATCAACGCCACTGTAAAACGCAGGTTAGCAGAATTCAGCCGCGGCGATCATCATTTCGTGAATGTCGTCCAAAATCGGTTTAATATATTGTGAGATTAAGGCATCCCTGGGCCTCAAAATTTTGGAAAGGAATTAAGCCGTGAAAATTTTTGTGCTACGATTTATTACGACTTCCGATGTGGACTATTTCGATAAGAGTGCAACGATCTACTTTATTCAGTCGCGGGTGATCATCGTTTCGTGACCGTCGTCCAAAATCGATCGTAATCGATAAGTTATTCTTGTATAATAACATATTGTGCGCATCTATAGGCATTAGTTCCACCAACGTACATTCAATATTAGTTGAACATTTGGGCGCCAAAAAGATTTATTTGCATTCGTATCGTTTGGTGCAAAGAAAATTTTAAGAAGTATTATACAATCGGGAATCATTCGTCATCACGATTATGTGAACTCACACAAATCGACTCAATCACTCTACAGTCCCGATTAGGCGCCCATCATTGTTTTTTGTTTCAATAAGCTGCTTTTGGTCAGTGTTCTTAAACCCTCTAAGAAGCAGTCGATGCATAGGTTTTTTTTTGCAGATAATCCAATCAGAGTGTAAAAAGTGTTACAAAAAAATGTTGAAAAAAATATGAATAAAGCCGTTTCTTAACTCGATTTGTTGTGTATGCGTGTTAGACGACGAATATTTATAGTTACCCTCGTATGGGATCAATGATGCTTTTTTGAAAAAAAAACGAGCAAAACGTAATACTATACTTATGTAACGTATGCCCATATTAATAAAACAACCAAATAAAATTATGCCATAAAATATAAAACTTATGCATAGAGAAATTGTATTACTCTATAAGGTATTTATAGTTTGGAAGACACTAGGTAAATAAATATTACATATATACTCAAACCAAGTGAAATGAATAACTCTTTAAATCGATATTTTTGTTTTAGATGATTTTTGCACAAAAGATGTAGGTAGAGGCAAGTGGACTGAATTCGGAAATGGGGGGAATCCGGAAACCATCCATAATATTATTATATTTAGACTCTATACTTCAAAAATACTAAAGAATTCGTTGCGATTTTTGCAAGCCACCAGAATAACGCTACTCCGTTTCGAAAAAGTCGATTTGGGGTGAATCCGGAAGCTCGATTTGAGCTGAATCCGGAAGTGTCGAAATGAGCCAAATAGTTATTTTGAACATAATTTCAGCACGGACTTCAACTGTTTTTGTATCAAAATGCTGAGAACTTGCAAAAAACAGCGAAAAAAATCCCCGTAAGCCGGTTCCAAGTGCTGATGAAGCCAGTGAAAATCGACAAAAGGAGTGATTCAGGCGATTTCCCTCTTTTTTTTAAAAAAACATCTTTTCAGGCCTTTTCACTTGGCAACAATTATTTTAATTCTTCATTCATTCATTTCCATGCATTATTCAACCTTTTGTTTTTACCAAAAATAAAGAAATAAAATGTTTGCAATGAAATTTTAGTGTGGTTTTTATCATTTTTAGACAATTCCGGATACACCCCCAAAAAATCGAAAATCGCGAAATTGACATTTTTTTGCTCGGATATCAATCTACCTCGCGAAAAAACTTCGTATCGATTTGAAATTTTGTTACAATGTAGCTTATTCAATGCCTTGAACGACACAATTTTCAATTATGAAAAAAAAATTCTTCCGAATTCACCCCACTTTTCCGGGGTAAGTAACAAGTTAACAAGTTCATATGTTGAGGGGTGTGGGAGCTGCTCGAGGTTGTGATGAGCATTTTGTTATAAGGCAGTAGGAGGCTGCCACGCCTCCTTCTGTCCGTTACATACATTGCAAAAATCTTGTATACGCTTTGTACCTTTGAACAGTTTAATAAGTATAGGATGGCGCACCCTATACTAGCAATATTTAAATCAAACGAAAATGTCAACGATATAAAGTAATCGAAAAATGCACAACTGTGCTAAGAAATAGTAAGAAGAATATCAGAACAAACAACAAAAATGTGAAATTGGCAGCAAGCAAAAACGACAACGAATAAAATTTTTATGTTTTTGTTTTCCGGCACACGGCTGAATGTTAAGCATTTTGTTATAAAGCAATCAAAAATAAGTTTATTATAATAAATATTTAATTTATTTGTGTAAACTCTTCACTCTGCTATGAAGTTATTTTCCCCCCTTAAGGTAATTGACGACTTGCGGCAACAGCCCGCCCGTTGCCCGAACCAGCCAACAAGCTGTTGGCGTTAATGACTTTGCTTTGGTTTTCATTTAACTTGTTTTTCACTTTTGAATGTCGCTTTGCTTATTTGCTTTTCATATTTCATGTATAATTTTTTTCTTTGGCTTTTTGGAATCCCAAACACCTCTCAGTTACCCTGTAATTACGTGGCGTGGTTTTTCAGCTATTCAGTTGGTTGTCAGTCTTTCGGGCCATCAGCCAAGTGTAAAATGCGGCTTAAAATGCAGTCGATGGCGCGCAATCAAAAAGTCATCGAACTTGGCCAAGACGTTCATCAAATAAAGTGCGCTACGTTTTATGGCACATGTGCTTAAGTCTTATATTGTCATAGCCTGGTCGGAATAACAATATATAGCACATTCTTGACGAGCTGAATCACCCCCATGCGTCCCAATTGTCTTGCTTTGGTGCTTTTCACTTGCATTTTTTTGTTGTGTTTTTTTTTGGCTTTTGGACTGATCTGGTCTTTCTTTTACCCGATCTTAATTTGTGCCAGTTTGGTAAACACCTTGATTCAGGCAAAATTCATGCAATTACATTCGCATGCGGTTTTCAATTTTTAATTTTAATGAACATGGAAAGTAATTGAATGCCAAGCGACTGTTGTTGAATATGTTGCAGACAACGCGACAGACCTGTACCGTCCAGTCCACTTGAGACCAGTGCAGTCCAGTACCCAGTACCGCAGACAAGGCAAATGTTGCTGGTAAGTGGCTTTTAATGGACGAAGAGCCGCCAGTCAAGACAAGCCAGAAGCTACAAAGCTGCACGTCCAGCGATCAAGATCATGCCAAGAGCAAAGCCAGCACTTTGACAGAACGGGTTTCAAATCCGGCCGACAGCGACGCGAGCGTAGGAGAAAGAGCCGTTGTGGCAGACCAAGTTAACCCACTAACCTTGTTACTGTTTTCAGTCTTACACTTACCAGCGCATTGGCCAAACTCATCAAGTTACCTGGTGGTAGAATATTTCAACGAAAGTGCCCAAGATGCTAAAGCAACCAAACAAATTCTTACCAAAAACTGCAACTAATTGTAGTTATTTTAACACACTATACACAAGGGTTAAGGTTAATATAGAAGTTGTTGCTAGCAATATGATAAGCATCGCCTTGGCTAGATCTCATAGATTCAAAGAGTTGGGGCCATCAACTATTACTCTCTTCTCCCCCTACGATTCCCTATTCTTTACTTTTAAGGAGACTTCACAATGGATCTCTCTCGCTAACCTAACCTAATCTAGCGCCAGCAAATTCCAGGAAGAGTGCTCAACTGCTTGATGCCGTTTCCAAATAGCAGAATTTTAATGAAAACTAAAGTGTTTTAGGATTTTGGATACCAATTTTTTTAGAGTTACATTATTACATAATTGATATTTTGTGTACATATTAGAAAAAAAATATATTTTTTATAGATTTTTGGATGTACCATTTTTTTGGTGTCTACTAATTTTTTTCACTTTAAGGCCTATACGCAGCTCGAAAAATTTCGCGCGGAATGACAAAACTTCATTAAAAAAAAAAAAAAATACCAAATGGAATATCCCAAATGGGATTTTATTTTTTTTATATGAAATTTTGTCATTCCGCGCGAAATATTTCGAACTGCGTATACCCCTTTAAGGAATGACAAAATTTCATAGCTTCATATACAAAAAATCCCACTATTTTCTTTTATATAAAGTTTTGTCATTCCGTGCGAATTTTTTTCATGCTGCGTATGGGCCTTTAGGGGAAAACTCAAAATAAATGTAAATGACCAAAAATATTTTCTTATCCAAAATTCTTAGACAGCTGAATATTAAGTTTCTTTAAAGTATTTTTACAAAAAATTTCATGTGAATCAAAATTCCCATTTGAAGTTTGGTTTAAAAAAAAATTACAGGCTCTTGTAAGCTCAATAAACAAATAAATGTTGACATTTTTTTAAGTATTTCCAAATATTATTAGTGTTTCAAGTTTAAGCTTGGCGGATGTGGGCAGGGAAACTCACTGTCGGACAACGCGTCAGCTGTTTCAAATTTTTTTTTACACAGGGCTACGTGCACGTTTGCTAATAGTTTGGACATTTGTTTTTTTGTGGGGGATTTAACTATTTCAAGGTTTATTATTTTTCATAATGAAAATAAAAACAGAACAACTTAACGAAAATATTTCATGTGTAAAAATTTCATAAATATTCTGGAAAACGATTTTTTTTGTCGATAACTTCTATTTTCGATAAGTTCGAAATATCTCTATCCTATCGTTTACCTCCCCCAGGGTCCGAGCTTGTATTTTTTTTTTTTTTTGATTTCTATTTATTTATTTATTGATCTATTTGTTTTTCATGAAGGGGCTCGACTTTCGGCTCTTTACGGCCCTGAGCAGGGAACGTTACAATCGAGTTAATTTTGAATAGACATGGCTTCAATTGATCGCCCGAATTTTATTCACTGAGTAATTTATGAAGGAAGGATAATAATAAACTAGTGATTTCTTAAAGCTCAGATATTACAGTGGGTTACGAACTGCCCCAAATCAGCTTCTGGGCTATTTAAATTGATTTTCTTTGGTATTCATTTTCTTAGGCCATTAATGTAAAATCAAGCAAAGCACTACAATCCTAAATCGCGCTTACAGTTTGTGAAATTTAAACCCGATTATGCAAAATAAGTGATTTGAAATTTTTAAGCAGACTTTCTCTAAAGATCTTGGGCCGAGAACCAAGAACTTGGATTATAAAACAAATGCACCAAATAATTAAAAAAAAAAAATCCCGATTTCTGGTGTAGTTTAAACTGCTAAAAACCCCTTTGCTGGCGACGCCCATGCCAAAGACCCCAGTGGCTAACGCTTTAATTGCTTCCATTATTTATAGGATTCTACAAAAATAAATAAATAAAAAAAAATCTTTGATTATTCATTTTAAAGTAAGTTAAGGAATTGATCTTAAAACGTTGCGCTGGGGAGAGGCCCGTGAGGAACAAAGTTTTTTCCTCAAGTTTCTTTTTCGTGAGTGTTTGATTTTATTTTTATTTTTTTTAAATTTAATTTTTTATTTGCAGGTACTCAAAAATTCATTTATTTTTACAAATTTTACTTTGAAAATTTGTAAATTATCAGTTCGATTCGGCTTCGTACATGATGACAGAAAATTCAAAGTAGACATTTTTCGGATGACGTAACGTTTTTGGAACACTTTTTCTGGTAGTCATTTATTTGGGGTGGTGGGATAAACCTCTAATAGATTAAATTAAAGCCAAAACTTGCTGATATATGCCAATTTTTTACACTGCACACTAGGATCAAGAGCAGTATATACTTGGACGCTGTATGTAAAAGGCAGAAGAAGGCGCAGCAAGTAATAAGTAGCTTGTACCAAAATGGTTCTCATAATCTTGAATCTTAGAGGCTCGCTGTTCATACGACCATATTACCACATTGGTCCAAAAGATACACATTATTTGGTGAAATATGTCTGTCAGACGAAGAAGTTTGAGCCTTAAAGCCCTATACATCCTATATATACCATTTGGGACTTTTTTTTTATATGACGTTTTGTCAATCCGCGCGAAATTTTTCGAACTGCGTAGACCCCTTAAGACTAATGTTGCCTAATTAAAGCAGTATGTCATTTTTGTTTCGGAAAAGAAGGTTACAGGGTATCCCACTGTTGGGTATTTTTGAACACCTATTTTTATTCGAAAACAGTTTGGTTTGACATTAATTCGCTGCGGATATAATTCATGGTTTTGTTCAAGTTCTTTTAATTCGAAAAAAAGCAAAAAAAAAAAAACTTTCAGTTGTCTGCGGCGTTGTCTGCGCTCAAGTTCAATGCTAAATGGAGCCTACTGCTGTGATGACCATGGCAGTGACTGTGACGTAGACGTTGACGGAAGCGACAGAGAAAGCCAAAGAAATTTTTTGGCAGCTAACCAAAAGAGAGCGCCAGGCGGATATTTTCAACTGGAGTGTGGGGCAAAGACATGCGCAGATGTTAACTGTGTTAGTAAGGTGTGCTACCATGTACGTGTGTGTGTGTGTGTGTGTGTGAGAGGGTGGCTGGGCGCTTGTTTATATAACAACAAAAGTGCAGCTGCAGCGGCTGTGGCTGCTATTGGAATGACCTTCACCTTGGCCGCCACAGCGACAACAACATAAAAGCCATTGGCAGTGGCCATGTTTCAAAAACAGCGCGCACAAGGTCGTCCCATATGCTCTCAGGGACTACTGCTGCAGCCGCCTTGATCTTCAACTTGCAACTTGCACGTGCAACATTAAAATGTAAGCTTATAAGAAATGGCTTGATAATTACCTGCAGCTGTGACGTAGAGATGGCTTTGAATAACTTGCTTTATAGCTGCAAAAAAATGTATTCTTCACACACACTTCTTTTCTATAATAATAAAACAAAATAATAGTAGTATAAAAGGTAGAACAACAACAACAAAAAAGAAGCACAGATATGTAGTTTCTCGATAGTTAAAGCAACAGCCAGTAAAAGAAAAACAAACAAAATTCTTGCGCGTAAAATGACAACAAATTGAAAAGTTTCTCTTTACGGTTTTTGGGCTTTGTGCCGCCTACACACACAACCACACACACTCGCACACACACACACACACACCATATAATTAACACAAGCAGCACGCACTGACGCAATAAGCCAACAACAGTGACAACAACATCTTTATAAGGAATCTCGTCTGCGAAATAATAATATTACGAATTGGTCTGTCTGGCCGTTGCTTACTTTTGAAACTGAGTATGGGCTCGTGAGAGAGCTTCAAAACGCGTCCGTTTGCTAGCGCCGTTAAAGTTCAACTGACTAACGCTTTGCTTTGAGCCAGAGACGTCGACGTCGACGTAAGCGTTAGCTTTGACGCTAACGGCAGCGATGCCCAGCAACAACGTCGTGGTTGGTTTACACTGCGTCACAACGAAACTTCACAACGAGATAGTTTAGAGTCAAATCGAATGTAAATCGTGATTAGTTTTTTTTTTTAAGAAAGTTTTATAAAACTCCTTATAAAACTTTCTTAAAAAAAAACTAATCACAATTTACATTTCCTCTATATACATAGGGGAAAGTGGGGTGAATTCGGAATTCGTAGATTTTTTGGAGTGACAAAAAATTTTTTTTTTTTTTTAAATAAAAATTGTGTCGTTCAGGATATTGAATAAACTACATTGTGTCAAAATTTCAGAGCGATACGAAACTTTTTTTGTCAAATAGATTGATCTCCGAGTAAAAATGCCAAATTCGCGATTTTCGATTTTTTTTTTTTCGGATTCACCCGAAAGTGTCCACAAATGATAAAAACCGCCCTAAAATATTATTGCAAACATTTTATTTCTTTATTTATGGTTTTTTTTTTTATACTTATTTTTATTGGCAATCAACCGAGACAGATGGGTTATGATCCAATGTAATAATATTTGAAAGTTTTTTAAAAACATTGAGAAATATGTAAAAAATAAAGTACATGAAAAATCACAGGCTTTCTGACCGTAAGAGTAGCCCTCAAGAACTTTTTCGCGTGATTATCTACTTGAATTGAGGCCTTGTCCTGTTAAAATATTAGGGTTTCGCCGTATTTATACCCTGTACCTATAGGTACAAAGGGTATACTAGATTTGTGCAATGTATGTAACGGCAAGAAGGAGGCGTGGCAGACCCCAAGTCCTTTATACCAAAATGCTTATCATAACCTCGGGTAGCGATTGAGCCATGTCCGTCTGTCCGTCTGTCCGTCTGGCTGTCTGTATGAACACCTAGATCTCGGAGACTATAAGAGCTAGCGATACGAAACTTTACCAGCTGATGCGCATATTTCCTGAGAAGATCAAGTTTGTTGAATCATGTCCATATCTTTCCGCGTTTCCCCGTAGCAGAGTTACGCGGTTTTTGACTGCACCGTTTAATATTTTAGTCTGAAATTTAACAGAGCAATGCATTGTGGTTGCATGCATCTGTGTGTCAAAAATAAACAATATCGGACAAATACAACAAAAGTTATAGCCTAAAATGTACAAATTTCACTACCCCTTCCCTATAAATTGCGTCAATATTTGACTCTACGTAATTATAGTAACAAATGGACTAGAATCACAATTTTTGGTAAGCTGATTCATGTGGCTCTAATGAACCAATCTACATCAAAATTTTATCAATGCAGGCCCCCCACCCCCCGCAATCGATTTATCGTGTTTTCTCCCACACCCCTCAACACACCCCCTTAAAACTTTCCTCATATACTTTAAATAACTTCTTTGACGTAAATTTCGATTTTCATCAAAATCGGTTAAAATTTGCGGAACTTATAGGTATAAATATCGTTTTGCACCAACAAATAAAATATTCCTATTGAAAAGTTCATAGAAAGAATATGCAGGAATAAAACTTTTTTCGAAAAAAAAAAGGTACAGGGTATTACACTGTCGGGCACCGCCTCGACTGTATTACATTTTTTTATAATGGAATGGTATCAAACTGCTCGGAAAGACATGTTAGTATTCTCCGCTTCTCATTTAAGGTGGGTTTAATGGAAGGTCGAGGGTGTAACAGGCTTTATATGCGCCCCGCACAAAAACCATACCGCTTCTAAAATTTTGCTAGAAAAAACTTTGTGAATCCTTTGGCAAATCCCTCCAATAGTAATTATATCCACCAGGACTACTTGAACTCAATGTTTTCTTATTGGAAAATATAAGAACAATCAACTTTATAAGGAAAATCTTTTAAAAAACATGCACAAAAAAAATTCGCAAAATCACACCTATAAAACATGAGTTACAAATCGCAATCATAGCGAACACTTTTTTAATGGTACAAGATTTCGACATTCTGACATGTATCTTGAGTGGGATTCTTCATGAGGATTTGTCAAATTGTAGTTTTGGACATTTTATGGTCCACTATTGGTACCAACTCTGAGAAAGGAACGGAAGAATATGATGCATTTTTTAAGATTATTCGTTTTTAGCGCTCCGAAATCTTACTAATTATCTTTTACCAATTTTTTTTTTTATATTTTTTAATGTTTTTAAAGAAGTTTCAAATATAATTATGTTAACGGTTTATATGTTTTTTCATAAATTTTGACCATTCTAAGCCCCATGTCATTTTTAGCTATAATACGGTCTGTCTCATCTAAACTAAAAGTCACACCTTGCGGCGTTTTATCATAAAATGATCAAAAAGTGATTCAAAGTCAAAATAAAATATGTTTATGTCATCCTTACACTTAATTTCCTTATAAAAGACAACTGTCCTATAGTTATGAAACGCTTAAAACTGCAGCAAAAGTGGCATATCCATGCATAAGCTATTGCGAAACACCGTGTGAAGCAACAGTGCAATAACCTTACGGTAAATTAAAAGCTCCAACATTAGGTAGTTGTTTTTGTAAAAGGAAGCTTTGCTGGATCGTACTTATAAACCTTTAGATTTGCACTTGAAACTTAAATTTGCGACTGTCCTATAGTTATGAAATTCACTGTATTTGCGCTAAAAGTATAAAAGCGAAGGTCACACGTATGAAGGTGGCGCGCTGTTAATAGCTATAAGAGAGGTTCTAGTGTTTAGATTTTGATGAAATTTTGATAAAATATTATCAAAAGTATGTATTTAAGGAAAATGCAAAAACAACAAATTAATCACATGTGCTAATTAACAATTAAAAGAGCTTTAAGCAAAATTTTTAAAAAATCGTCACGTAACGAATTGAGGCATGTATGTCTGTATATACAAAGTTGTATCGATTAGACCTACAAACAGTTCTGGCAAAAGCATAATACATAAGGGTAGATGAGTTAGTAGAGTATAAGCATAAAGACGGCTCGAGTCACTGACTCGATTCGAGACAATTTTTGTTCCTTTTAAACTATTTGGTATAAAGGCATTTAAACAGAATCGTCCAGCATGAGCAAAAAATTAAAAGTTAAATAAAAATATGTTCTATGTTATATGGATTGGCGATCTCAAAATAAGAAAATACATATAGGGTAAGGTGGGGCAAATCCGACCTAGTAATTGTTTTTGACAAAAACAGACAGCTGTCAGGCTACCATTTTGATTATTTTTGATGCTCTACACGACAACACTAATATGAGATTGCTCAGTATTGCCGTTTTTGAGAAATAGTAGGAGGTCGGGCTTACCCACACTTTCGGGTGTGGGTACCCACTACCTTGTTCTATGTATTTTTGAAAATTTTTGCACAAATAAAATAAAAAATAATAAAAAGTCATAGGTATGTTCTAACTTGTATTGTTAAAAAAATATAGTCAAAAGTTATTTAATTAAAGAGTTTCAAGCTTGCCTCACAACTAAGTTTGTTCGATATCAACTGGCTACAAAGCTGAAAGCTCAGATTTTAGTTAGATTTGTCTATATCTATAGATTTGTCTTGTCCTATATCTATATTTTTTTAACATCATATTATCATTACTTTTCAACAAAAATTTATGTTTTTCGTGAATGAATTAAAGTTGAAAAAAAAAAATTTGTAAAAACTTAAAAAATTAACTAACATTATTGCAAAACTTACTACAATAAAAAAAGTTTTATACCAAAGGCTGGCCCAATTTATTTAAATTGACGAGTTTAAAACCCACTTATATATTTTGTAACGCAACGCCATGCTTTTCTTCGTTTGAATATGTTAATCGTTAATATAGTGCTGCTATTGTTAAACAAATAGAATTTTCCTTTTTTTTATTATATTTTGTCGTGCAAACGTAATGTCACGTTAAATTGGAAACGCTCTACATGGACGTCCTTTTTAGTCTCAGTTTGTACACAGTTTTTATAGAATACATAATTTACAGTACTCGTAGTTTGTATATAATTTTGTTTAATTATTAATTTGATAATAATTTTATTTTGCTTAGTATTATTTTTTTTTAATTCAAATTAAAATTTTGTATTTTGATGCAAATAAAAATTTAATGCCTGTGTATAATTTTTAATAAACAAATATTAAAAAAAAATTTTTTCTAAGCATAAAAAATTTAAATATTTTATTATACATGTTTTGTATATTATTTTTTTATTTAATATTATTTTTTGGGATATGCCATTTGGGATTTTTTTTTTATATGAAGTTTTGTCATTCCGTGCGAAATTTTTCATTCTACGTATATGCCTTAAGCATTAAGTAAAACTTAAATTATGGGCTTAATTTAAAAAAAAAACACCCTATTTATTTACATCATCATCATCGTTTGGCACTACAGCTCTTTGTGAGCTTTGGCCTGCTGAACAATACGCCTCCATGTTGCTCGATCTGTTGTAGTCTCCTTCCAGTTTGTTAATTTGAGTCGCTGTAGATCTCCTTTCGCTTCGTCAATCCATCTCGATCTTGGTCTTCCTCTTGCTTTGTTGGAGTATGCTTTTGCCTCCAGTACCTTCATTTTATTTACATATATACTCGTAAAGTACAAGTTAATTATAAATTCTAATTCAAAAAAATCAAAGCTTTGAAGCCAGAGCACCTAGGCCCTCAGGCTGAACACCCTAACTATTTTAACGTTACAAACTTAATTTATGGTAAAGTAAATAAAAAAATTTGATTGATTGGTAAATAAAATGCCTTAAAATATTTCTTTAATTATTCCCACAATTTGAATCGAATGTTGGTAAACTCTTTCTGATTTCGGTCTAAATTTTTTTTTGTCAATTCTTGATTTATTCTAATTCAAAGTGTTGGAAACTTCAATTAGCTTAAACGTCGCTATACAATGCAGAGATCTCTTCCTTGGGCTGTACAATAGCTCGTTTGTTTAGAAATAAGAAAGCTTCAGTTTATAATGCTATGCATTACTTTTTAAGCGAAAGTATTTATTTGTTGTCACGCATTGTGACATTTTTGTTCGTTTTTCTTTACATAGTGACGACCAGAAAAATTTTTGTTTAGATCCAATATTCATTGGTGATGAATGATGAAAAGTTTGGTTTTATTTATTTATTTATTACTAAGGAGCGTCTCCAATGTTTCTTAGAGTTACAGATTAGTATCTTTATATATATATATAATATATGTATATATATTTTCTATATTTATTTTATTTTTTGCATTTATTTTATTTTCTAGGCTGAGCTGCGCACAACTGACAACCTCAATATTATCTGTTTTTTTGTTTTGTTTTTTTTGTGCGGTTTTATTTTAACTATGTAGCTACATATGTAGTTTCGCGTATAGCCGTTTAATTATGCCAAAATTGATTTACTTATAGTTGCTTCTTGGCATCGTTGTGACATAACGACTTTATAAAATGGTTTTCATATATGTTAAGCTTTGACTTGGACTGGCAAATACAACATTGCCAACATTACATAGTGTGATCCAGTGTAAACTTAGCATAAGCTAAGGTGTGTTCACCTAATTTTTAAGATTTCTCACAATTTCGTAAAAAGTGATTGATAACTATTATTCATAAAATGTATTTCATTGACTTTCGCTTAAAGTTATGTCGTTAGCGGAATTCCTTTAAATGTAACTGCTTGGGAACCCATATTTGTAAACACTCACACCCACAAGCTCGCTGCTATAATACCGAAAAAGTAAAACATGCTTACAATTCTTGCAACAACAAGCTTTTGTATGCTTGTATGTTGAGCGTATTTTTAAATACAGCGGCACCAGCGCTGCTATAAACTGCAGTGTGGCCGCTTATTAAAAAAATACCAAAGTCCAATTCGACAAAATGCGTTGTGTTTAAATTTAAAAGAAATAAAAAGCAACAACTGCTGGAGTTATAACAATAATTACATAAACTATGCAATTATTATTAGATTTAACATAATTTTTATACGAAATTATGAGCCCCTACATATTAAAAAACAACTTTTTATTTTTAAATTGCATTATTTATTTATCTATTTAATATTGCAACTTAGAATTAATTCTAGGAAATTAAAGTAGTTTCAAAGCCGCCCTATGCTCCTCCTAGGGGCGACTACTCGTAAATGCAACACTAAGCTCTACAGTAGTCTAGGAATACATATATAAAGCCAGAGCAACATAGGCCTTCAGGCTGTAATTGCATTATCTTATTACATTTTCTTATGTGGCACTTCTTTTAATTTTAGCAGTTTGTAGCAAAATGACTTTAAAGGAGCAAATCATACAAACGCGAATTAATTAAACTTTTTTTGTGTGTGCTAATGGCAACAAAAATTTTTAAGACCAGCATCAAAGCGATTTTATTATAGGAATCTGAAACCTGGAAAGAGACTGAGCAAATTCACCAAAGAGTTCAGGGTTGTGTCAACAAACGCCTTCGAGAAAGCAAAATATTTTGGCACCGAACTATCTCAAATGAAGTGCTTATGAACATCGCTTTAACAGAATCAATTCCAAAGATATTTTTTGAGAAATAGAATGAGACGAAAGTGGCGATGTATTGGCCATACGTTACGCAAAATGGCTTTTGAATGAAAACCGTAAGGCTCCCGTAGACCTATTCGACCGCGGATAACGTGGATAAGATTGATACATGCTGAACATCGACATTTGGGAACATGGCAATAAATACGAAGAATAGCTTTAAATAGAAGTAAACGGAGAATTCTCGTTTAATTTATATTTATTGTAAGTTATGTTGTGCAATTGGGGAGGAACTAATATAGTGGTAACAAAAAAAGAATGTAATCTATATTTACCATCGGCTAAAAAAGAGTCCAGACTGCAAATCAGAAGGAGAACTCTGTAAGCCGACATTAGAAATTATTTAGCACATTTTTAGAAATATAAACGGATATGTGCCCAATTTCATTGCACAAAACATGAATGGATTTCTTGGACGTAAGTGATAAAAATAGAAAATACACACTCAACCTAACACATAATTTAAATAATAATAAATGCCTATACATGTTCCTTCCTGTAACTACAACTTAAAACGCTAAGCTTATTTATTTATTTTTGCTTTATTTCCTTTAAATATTTTACATTTTCACTAAAGCTAATGATGAATTATTATAATTTTATAGAGTTTTAGCAGATGCTTTCAACTGAAATATTATACATTGTGTCATTGTTGACCTTACATACATTTATGTATTGATGTTTGCGTTAATTAACATGAAATTAGCTAGGAAAAAATGGGAAACACCTTAATTTTAAAAAACAATATGCATACAATTCAAATAAATACATAAAATAATAAATACAACTTCTTATTTTCAAATGCGCTTCGTTTAGCGGTCTAGTGATGGGAAACTAACAAAACAGCTGCTTTGACCGCAGCACTGTTTTGACGAAATATGGGCACACTGATTAGCTGCGTTTTTTAAACGGCATGCCTACAGCATGTAAATCTCCACATTTTGTGGCAGCAGCGATACGCTTTTTGTTTATTTATGATAAAGCTAGTTGTAAAAAAAAAACCAGCAATCGGTATAAAAATACCAAGTTGGTTTGTTTTTGTTTTTGCCATGAAACAGCTGTTGACCTGCACATTTTCACAAAGAGTGGCAACTGCATAAACAAATCGGCTTGTGCGGCCAGATAGCGAGCAGAATGCATTTAGTGCTGCCAGGCACATCGGTTAGTGCGGTTATTATTTTGACGCGTGAGTCGACTGCGACAGCGTTTAAGCGCTATTTCTAATAAAGTGCAACAAAAAGATTTAAATATAGAAAGTACGTGCTGTTTGGTTTTTTTTTTTGTGTTAAATGCTTGACGAATTAGTTGTGGTACATAAAGCCTGTGTTTGTTTATTTGAGTGCGTGCCAGAGTGCATATGTACATAGAGTACATGCATTGCAACATAATAAATCGCAAGTGGTGACAAACGCAAACAAACAACAATACTTGGCTTTGGCAAGTCCTTGCTCCTTGTTTGCGTGTGTGTGTGTATATATGAGTGCATGTGTGTGTTCGTGTAGGTCAAGGTAAAGCAAAGATAGCAGCAGATGCAGCCCGTCGCCAACAACAGCAACAACAAAACTAAAAACAAACAGCTGTCAGCGTACCGTTAGTTTTGTTGACTGCGCTTTGATTTAAATTTCATGTTTTTTGTGGTTGTTTTTATTTTTGTAGCTGCTTCTTGCTTTGACATTTTGTGTGTGTGTGTATGTGTTTGTTCATTAAATATGCATTTTTCAATTACGCGTAAAACGGTGTCAGCAGGACACACACACACGAACATACAATCAGGGGTGGGGTGGGGAGGTGCACAGCGAAGTTGTTTAATGAAGCCTTAAAAACTCAATTGAAATCGTTTTTGTTGTTGTTGTTTACAATGCATTTCCATTAGACCTATATACCATGTATGCGTGTGTATGTGTGTGTATGCGTACTGTTTGCAAATCAGTGCAATCAACTTGTACAATGGTCGACAAAAGTTTTTTGACAAAGAAAAATTTAAGTTAGTCAGGGCGGTGCCCCAGCAACAACTCAAAGAGGGTTTAGCAGCAATATTTTAGGAAAGTTAACAAAGGGGTTAAGGAAATTGGAGCGTGCGACTGATAGGGTTTTCTTTGTGAAAAGTAAACGTTTTATTTTTTTATTAAGCTCGCATAAATCTACAAACCGTTATGAGTGGCTCTGGCTACAATTTATAATGTAGTATATTTTCAAAGGACGACAGGTAATCGTTTAAAATATTTATATTTTTATCTGTTAAACATTTTATCTAATTTATAAATTCATTTTAAGAGCATTCTTAGTAGCCAGCTGTATAACTATAATATGTTTTGAGCGGCTTTTATAGTTTAGGTGTAAACCGCGAAGTGCTCCTATGGGAAATAAACACTGCGTACATATCTTATGCATCTTTTGATCTAATTTGGTGGCTCAAGCTCTTGTGGCCAGCAGACAGACAAACATACATAGCTCAATTGTTATCCGAGCTGATGCTGATCATTAAGCTCTAGTTGCTGTTATCTTGACGCAAAAAATGATGACAGTACTTACAATAATTAATCGTTACTTTTATGGCCTACCTGAGCAAGCCGAGCTACATATATTTTCCCTTTCGAGGAACTTTATATAGTTTGCTTAACTATTTTAACACAATATGGTTTATATTCTTTTATGGTCTAGTTGCAAAGGTTATCATCTTGTGAGCCAAAACTGCCAATGCGTTAGTTGTTGTTTAGATATTGGAAGCTTCGCTTGGATACATGCTTGTGTAGAGAAATGCGGTATCAACTGCATATACTTAGGTGGCAGACGGTTTCAACGGGCTACTGGTAGAAACTGATCCTACTACGTTTTCTTGCTGTACTGCAAAAAGAGTTTCGCGATTTCAGAGCATAGTAAAAAACGTGAAAAATAATATTTTGCACTTTGAAAGCTTATCAAGTTTATAACACACATTGTTTACTCAGATAGTATTACCTTTATTCTTGCAAATGACGTCATAAAAATTTCATAAAATATTTTTTTAAGAGTTTTAATAGCTTTTTGCTTTGAGTTTTCTTAGTTTTTTATGTACATATATTGTTTATAATAAGTCGATTTTTATTCATTGCAACTCATTAACAACACTGCTTTATTTTTCATAATAAAGGGTGGGCCATCTGTTGGTTTGTTTGTTAATTGCATTTTATTCGTATATTTTTCAACAAAATTGGGCAAATGTTTGAAACTACTCATTTATGTATGAAAAATAATATCGCCCAAATGCCCGCCACGGCTGGCTCTACACGCCCGTATGCGAACATAGTAATTTTCGATGACTTTATTGTTTGACGAAAACCTATCTGGCTGTTCTCCCATCCATTGAACGAATGAGTGACGATGATAATGGTCCATGGGCTTCAATTGTTGTGTCGTTAGAATCTTGTAAGCGTGTAAATGCAGGTTCCGCATGCAAAATTCGACTCAAAGTAATCGTAATTCTTGCGAATCAGTACACGTCGACATTGGCTTTAACTATGTTTTTTTCACAAACGACCATTTTCATGGTACGCCTGTATCAGTGTATGTTATGAGTGTTTAACAACAAAACTAGCGGATGGCCCACCCTATACATATATTTTACCCAAAGCTAGTCACTAAATTTTCGAAGTTAGAATTTAACTTTTCAACTGAAATATTAGCATTTGGTTTATGGAATATCATTTTAAAGAAATTATTGTTATATTGCCAAAGCAAAATGGGATCAAATCCTTGGCCAAAAAAAAAGTAATTAAATATGACAAAACTGTGGGATCTATAACTGACTTACTACTAGGGGGAATGGTGCTTGGCTTTTCTTTTCTACGGATAGTATTACCTTGTTTCTTAGACTTGTTAAAAGACTGATGAAAGTTATTTTGCACTTTTTGAGTGTTCCATAGCTTCTTTGTTATGAGCATTAATAGTGCGCCATGTATTGTTTGTCACATTACTTTTGTCGATCATTGTAAGCGACATTGTTTCTTATTGTTATTGCACCATTGTAATCAAACGGTATTTATCAACGCGAATGAGATAAGAGCAACTAACGGTTAAAGCGCACAGCTGCGTGTGTGTGTATGCGTGTGTTTGCATGTGTGTGTGTGTGTGTGTAGTTAACAATCATAAATAAATAATTATTATTATAACACAGTTACGGCAAGGCTTAAGCGCAAGTAGAACAGCTAAAATAAAAGAAAAGCAGAAGCAAAACAAAAGAGAGCGGTAAAGCAGCAGCAGCATCCACATTGACAATTTTTTGCGAATAAATAAATAAACAAAAATCAGCAAAACGGCGTTTTTACAGCAGCGTCGCCTTTTTGGCGGCGGAATATTAGGTGGCGCTGGCAGCGGCGCTAGCAGCGGCAGTGGCAGCAACGCAGGCGTTAATGTCATCAGCAGCGGCAGTAGCAGTAGCAGCATTAGCATGAAGCATCCGCCGCCGCCAGTGCCAACAACGTTGCAGTCAACGCAAGCAGCGCAGTCGCCAGCCAGCAGCAGCAGCGGCAGCGTGGTAGCCAATGCCATAAGCAGTCTCAAAGGCAACGGGAATGGAGCTTCAATCGGAATTGGAATTGGGAATGGAGCAACAGCCAAATGTCGACCACCTTTATACCCAAAACGTAAGTGAATTTCAATTTTTATGCTCTTTGCCACAATATTATAAGCTTGTCAAGAAGACCTCAAAGTTTTATAACCACAACCAACATTATTCATATAGACGAATATCTTTAAAAAAAGTCTATCGAACAAGAGCTGTAAATAGATATAGTAGCTGATAGATTTGTAACATTCTAAATTTTAAAGTCTCAAATATTAATTCATTTTTAATACTCTGGCTGTCTTGGTCTTATTGGCATTTCAGATAACAAAATTTAATAGGGTCTAGCTTAACTCTAGTACGAGGGCGGTCACAGAATTAACCGACCTAACATATTAGTATTGGTAAATGTTCGAAAACAAATAATACCGTAGTTTGACAGCTTAAACTCAAAGTTTGGTTTGCTTGTTATTGGACTCTATTGCTAGAGAAAGCTCTCAATGAGTTTGCTACTATAGAAAAAAATTTGGTGACTACTCCAGAAATGGTAAAAAAAAATCCACAAAATGGTATTGGATGGCCGGTATGAGTTAACTGAATATTTAGTACTGTACATCGCATATTGACGGAAAATCTTAAAATTAAATAGCTGTGTGCAAGATGGTTGCCGTGTTGGCTGTTTTTTGCTCGTTTAAACGAAGTAGCAGAACCCCATAGCGACTAAGAGCTGTGATCAGTGGCAGCATTGTCTAGTAATGACTGCCAAAAATAAACTACACAATATAATCACAATAAACTTGGCCAGCTAATTCTGGTTCAGCCCTCGTTGCACTATGCTGTTCCTTTTTCTTTTGACTTCGGTAGGGATGACCAGGCCCGTCGAGAGAGGGGAAGGGGGATTTCCCACGGGCCCAGAGCTTTCTCAGGGGCCCGATGTAATTACTGTCGTAATAAAATTTTCTGAAATTCTTTTTTTTTAGATGGATACTTTTTTTTTACGCTGTTTTTCACGTTATCTTTTTCGAGTGAAAAAGTTCGTCGTACTTACAGAACACAATGATTCAAAAAGGTATAATAGAGTTGCCGGGACATTTTTCCCCCGAGCCCGGATTTTCTTTCTACGGCCCTGCGCTAAGGTACCTTAAATTTTTTCTGCATTTCCACTGGTTTCCCGTTAAAAATTGTTTGTCTCTTTGTCCGTTTGAAACCTAAGTGAGAGAGCAATGTAAAGAAAAATGCAAAACGTTCAGATACTATAAAATATTTAATAGTAATCTTAAATTGAAAAAATTCTTCACTTCGAAGTGTACATATATCATAGCTCGCAAAACACTTTAAGTCCATTTTCCAACTTTTGAGGGGAGGATCCGGACCCAACCCCTTCGTGGATCCCCCACTGCTATTATATTAGGTCGGATACTTCTGGAACGGCGCTCGTCGCGTTATGCTTTTCCTTCTTGTCTTTGTTAGGGCTGACAAACTTTGAAGGCAATTTTTGGCCCAAAATAAGTTTTCCTACATAACACCTGAGCATTTTCCATAATCCTGGACAAGTGCTTGTTGAGTATAGAGAATTGATTTTGTGTTCCAAAATAGTCTTAAATTTTGCAATTCATGTTTGCTACATTTTGTATTATAGAAAACTATTAAGTCGAGTTCTAGAAAAACCAAAATAAGAAGCATCTGTAAAATCGTTGCAATAAACCGTGGGACAACAATTTTTCACTGTGTAGTATTGTGCTCAAATGCTCCTTTTAAAGATGATGATTTTAAGATCTACACGGCATTGCATTTGAAGTCGTAAAGTTAAAATAAACGTAAAAGTTAAAATTATACAGTTCTGTATATGATTTAATTAATCATTTCTCAGAGCTTATGAAGATTCTTTTGTTCTACCAGATGATATAATATAATTTCATTTTTTTTTTTTGCTGTTAGGATTCATATCTGTTCACACTTTGATATGTTATTGAACCAAATACTATTATTCGGCCGTGCTCCGGAAAACGAATCCGAATATTTGCTAAAATTTGTTCGTTTTGCGAAGCACAGCCGACTGATTATTTTGTCACAAAAAGTGCAACATATTACAGAATAAAATTTCGAACAAGATCGAATTTTCTCTTTTTTCCGTTCATATCTATAGCAGTTATAAACATTTTACAGAGAGTGGGTACATTGTAGCTCACTGTCGTGCGACTAACCCAAATAATGTATACACTCACCCAAAGCGTCAAGTTAGATTTACGCCGTATCACCAACAGGCACAAGAAGGCTTGGCAAACTAGAAAAGCTAGATCTGAGAGACGGTAAGATTCCGTGATTTACTCCCGGAATTCGCTACTTTTATTTTTTTGCTGAGAATATGATGAAAATAAAGCCTCAAAAAGTGGCAGAAATGTTGCTAATCAGGTGCGGTCCAGGTTTTGGTCTTGGGGGGAGTTATCACTTCGAAGTGTATATATATAAGAGCTCGCAAAACTTCGTCAATCTATTTTTCCAAATTTTGGGGGGATCTGCTACTATTTCTAATATACGAAGACATAAACCTTTTTTGATCCACTTCTAACAGTTGCGTTTAGTTTCTCATAGTAATATAGAGTTGATTCATAGCGAAATTTTGGATATGCATATGATCTAAAATTGTCTGTAACACTACAGTAATATTTAGTTAGGCTTATGAAAAAATAGAGACAGAAATTTTTTGTAGAGTTGTATCAGATCTACTAGTATAAAGAATCAACATTGAGAAAAGGCGATCGATCAACCACAAGCACAACATTTTGCCAACAGCAGTTATCGAAGTACGAAAATTATCGAAAATTCCACTTAAACTGGGAAACTAATTGTGAACATTTTGAAATAGATGATAAGTGTCATGAATTGCATGCTAAAGAGTAGAAATACTCTAAAAAATGTTTAAAATAATGTTGCTTCAAATTGAATTTAAGTAAACTGCTATTTTCGAGCAATTTTTATTGCAGATATACGATATTATGATTTAATTTCGATCAAACTTTCTCTGAGCTGGCAAGTTTCTTTGCTATCTTTTGAAAAATAATAAAGCTTACAGAATAAAGAATCTATTTTTGTCAATCGCTTTTATGTTAACTATTTAATATAGTAGTAGAATATCTTAAAAAATTAAAAAAAGTTTTTCTTAATTAGATTTTTTTTGGTCGATAGTTGCTATAGTGGACGATCTTGACAAATATTCTTATCGCAATGCCAAATTTTCAGGTACTTGTCTTTATATTTCTAATATCTTGCAAAATATTTGGATTTGGGACCAGTGTGCAGCTCTCACTGTCTTCCCAAACATTTGGATCTGGGACCAGCTCTCAACGCATTAATTTTAAATTTCTTTGGGCTAAGTGGCTGCAGTGTATTCCATTGTCGGCCATCGTCCGTCCCAACAGATGCACATTTTTTTTATTACAAGCTTTACAAAAAAAGTTGAGACAAGCGTTCAAATAGTATTTTTTTTTTTTATTATTTAAGCCAAACCTCTACAAGTTTGGGCTGGCTGTCGCCGCTTTCGCTGATCGGCTACCCATTTGTTGTTGTTGTTGGTGTTGTTTCCTTTATGGAGGGGCCTGTATGCCACTTTTTCTTGTTCAGTTTCAGTGCAGATATTGTTGTTGTTGTTGCTGGTTAGTTTTTCTTGCGCTTGATCAAACATAGTGTGGCACTGGCATTGGCAGTCACAGTCCCAGTCAGAGACCCAGTCCCAGCCGCTCCCAGGCCACCCTAAGCGGGGCATTTGCAACGTGACCGCAACAGCAGCTGGAAGAAGTTAAAAAAAAAAGTAAACAACAAAACCAACAGCGAAAAAAAAAAAAAGTTTTATGAAAAGAAGCTAACAGTAGTTGACATGTCGTTAACGTTCTACGAGCATTTGTGTCGTTGTTGTCAACGTTGTTGTCGGAGCTGCTGCTGTTGTTGTTGTTGCTTGGAGCGCCTTAAATGGGTTTTCACTCGCATAGTTTTCCTTCCTGGGCGGCTTGCGACAACAACAACCACAACAGAAGCAACTTGAATGGAGCAAAACCGCCTTGGCCTCGCTTCAGTACAGCCAAAAGAAATTGCCAGCTAGACGTTGACAATGACGACGTTGACGCCTCTTATATACATAGGTTTGTAGTCATCAGTAGCGTAGATAGGAGGGGGCTTAGGTTATCGAACTCTACGAAAATAAGGATGCAAACAAATCAAGTGGGTCAGTTGCAATTGCAACAACTCCATGTGCTTCAGATGGGAATAAGAAACAGATATTTAGGGTGTTCACCTCGTTAGGCAAAAATGCTATAGGTAAAAAGGCCCGAGTATCACCCTAAAAATGAGGCATGTAGACAAAAGTGTCAACCAGAATCAGCTGTTTTCAAGTATCACATGGCGCGCTATTCTAGTTAAAAACATAAACAGAAAGTTTTGAATGAGCTTCTTACGCCAATAAATTAATACTTCCATTATGGTTTTTTCACAGGTCCTCTGAAACACCCCAATGGGAGCTATATAATGTAACCGCGATATCAAAAAAATAAAATCAATTTGTCTTTCTGATATAATAAGGCATCTAATCTGAAAGTTTGGTTGCTCTAGGTCTTACCATCTCTGAGATCTGTGAGTTCATACGGACGGGCAGAAGAACTTGAGTATATCGACTTCTCTACTCACCCTGATCACACTTTAGGTAACTTTGGGGGTTGTCCAACATTTCCTTCTGTACGTTACATACATTTGATGTTCGTAGAGCCAAACGATTTTTGCAACAAATCTGAGTTTCTTATGAAAAAGATTAGCCTCATGGATATTTGCGCTACTTACAAAACTTCTTGAGCATATGCCTATTCATTTAAGTGTAAGTTGTTGTTGGATGCTTTGCCTTTTTACCATTCTGCATTTATGCCTAACAAAGTGAACCTCCCAAATATTAATAGCATCTCACATAAAATACAAAAGTACAATTTTGTGACACATTTTTTTAAGGAAATATGATTCGCAAATGGTATAACTTTAAACTACTAAAATAGAGGGGGTTTCGGTAACTCCCACGTACGTCCTTTTGAATACATTTCGAAACTTATCGACTTTATCCCCCTGTACTTTAACTAATTTATAAACAATTTCGGATTATCGTTTTTTGCTCAAACTTAATATGCCCTATAAAAATGACGAAATCTACGTTATCGTCTAATTAAGTTCGGTAAAAGTGTTTCAAATTTTTTATTTGATGTTTCTTACACTCGCTGACATATGCAGTCTTATCGCAAAAAGCTCTCTACGCCACTGATATGTTGTGTATATGGTACATATGTTTATAAATATTAAACGCAAACGCGATAAGATAAATATCATTTTAACCAGAACGATTTGTTTTATGCTAGTCATAAATACACTCATACAATTAAAACTATATCCACAATTATTTATGGACGAGGTTTGCTTTGAAGATTTATATTTATTTTGATAATTTTTAAAAAGATTTTACTATATGCTATTTTAAATATTCCTATTCTGAGAAATTTAGTCAGATTGGCTCCATCACATGTCTTTAAAAATCTTCTAAGCCATTTGCTACATGGGCGCAGCGTGCCCACGTCTTGAGATCATATACTTCTCTTTTTTGGGAAAAATTTTCAAAGTTGATTTTATTCAGGAAATTTCTTACAAAAAGCTATAAGTCAGGGGTGCCCAAACGCTTCTTATGAAAGAGCAAAAACCAATACATATGAAAGAAAAACACTAACACATCTTAAGCAAACAGTTTTTTCATGTTATTATGTGCACTGAAACAAAATAGTATATACTCTTATAAATATTTCGATCTTTGTTGTAACTATTTTTGCTTTGCAAAATATGCCTTAGGTACTCACATTTATATGACACGTGGTGTACAAAAATTTCGTGTCCGCGATCAATCCCATGCCCTTTTTAGTCAGTGCAAAAGTTCAGAGAGCACAAACGAGAAACAAAAACAACAAAATTACTGTGAAAACCAGTGCGCCAACAACAAATATACGCAAGGGTTGTTTCTGTGCTCATCAGCTCAGAGAGCGAAGAGAGTAAGAGAGAGAACTCGCGAAATTGTTTTTATAATTTGCATTGGCATTGAGTGATATGCAGTTAGGACCGTGCCAAGGAATACTTATTAAAGGTAGAGTAATGCTGCCGACGTCGTTACCAATTTTAGTGAGAGTAAGAAAAAGCGTGAGAGGGAAACAAACAAAAATTGTAGCTGTTGCTCGCACCCGATGCGCGTAAACAACCCTCCTCACGTTGGGGCCGCGCATGTACACGCGCATTGCTGCCTATGCCTAAGAGCCATTACAAAAACAAAAAACGCCAGATGAGCTATGGGCCTGGGCACCCCTGCTATAAGTGTATACGAATTCATCAAAGAACATTTTTCCTTTTTCCTTGAAAAAGTGAGAAATTTAAAAAAAAAATAAAAATTTAGGGACCCCTATCGAAATTCGAAAAAAAAATTAATGATAATTGAATTTTAAAAAAGTTTTGAAAACCTACTGCGTAGGCTTATTAAAAGATTTTTCCTATTTCTGGCTGTAAAAATACAGGGGCTCATTGTATAAGACTCGATTTTTTAGCTGTCTTTTATCTATAAGAATTGCAATCTATCTTAATCCATATATGTATATAAAATTGTTTGACCTGATTAACTAACTGGTTGGCGATCAACAAACATCCCAAAAGATTAGAACTTTGTTTTGTTGTAAAGGTGAGCACCAAGAAAGTATTTTAAAAACTTCGCCCCTGAAGTTGCGGTTCTCAATTTGTATAAGTAAAATTTTATTAAATCAAATCGGCTTACAAATATTTATTATTTACTACCGTTTTTGATGATACGGCCCCAAATAGTCGGAATTGAAGGAATACATTTTTCATCTGTATTATTTTTAATAGGGCAGGGCAGGTCGCCCAAGTGTTAGAGTGCATGTTATTTAATTTTATGTTGTTGATGAGCACGAAAAAACAATTTTGGGTAATTACGCCCCCAAGCGGAAGAATTATCGGCTTAAAGATTGTATGAGAAAAAAGTTATTTCTCATCAAACCATCCATTTTTCGATAAAGGAACTATATTTCAAAGTTATGGATAATTCGGCGCCAGCTCATAAGTGAAGGGAATGGCGGGTTTTACAACTTGGCACAGCCGGGGCTTCCTAGTCAGTAACTATATATTGAAATTAGTCACGTAGTTTGTTTTAAATTCCGTAACTCGAGAACGGAGCGTCCGATTTGCTTAGGGACTTATTTGTTGATGTTACTCTTTCCGTTCGCTCTTATTACGTCAAGGAAACTTTAAACCGAAAACGTGAGAAAATCATGAAAAACCCAAATTGCAAATATGAGACTACGTGGAATCTTCTTAAATTTCTTCATACTTCCCCAAAATTCATATCGCGTGGCAACATCTGCTGTTTCCATTAATAGTTTTATAACATTCCACATACTTTTTGTTTAAACCTCGCATATATGCGTAGCCATATACAATAGTATATAAAGCTAGGTGCCTATGTATTTGTATAGATTGCTAAAAACGCCTTCGCGCTAAGTGGCGTGGCTAATTACGTGGATGTTGTACAAGTTAACTACCAAAATGGAAACACATAACTGCTCATTAGTCAGTGGCCAAATGACGCCATTCACTTTGTGCCCTGGAGAGGTACCAAGTATAGACCGCAGTCTCTGGAACAGCGTCTAGAGAGATTTCTGAAAATCACAAACGACAACGATCTTTAGTTTTTTTTGCGAGTAAAGTCCGGTAAAGTGCCAGCTGTAGACCCTTTTTGTAGACCCTTCTCGTGCACGTCTTGCCCACTTAAATGAAATGCAGCGTATAAAAACTCATTAAATCTGAGTTATTAATTTTTGTGAGTTGTTGGGCTTTGTTGCTCCAAAGGCCATATTGGTTTTGTGATAAAGTTCGCAAGCCATACTAATTGTAGTATATACATATAGATTACTACTACTACTGCAGACATAACAAGCCGATTAAATGATCATTATTGTTCGCTTAAGAAATTATTATTTTATTTAATAGGTTGTTTGGGTATTGTTACTTTTTATCTGATTTATCAGCTTGCTCGAACCAAGTTTGCCGGCTACAATCGGGAAAGTCCATTAATATTTAATCAAAATTAAATGCGTAGTTCACTGCTCTACCGAAATAAATGTTGATTAAATTAAACCTTATATACAAAAAAAAAGGAATAATAATAATAATTATCATCCACGTCAGGATCTTGAGATATTTGAGGCTATATACCCGAAAAACTGCGTTTTTTTAAATATCTCAAAATCTTGACGCGATGGGCAAATTCTGACCTCGGATTCGGATTCTACGCAGCAAATTTCTTCAGAAATGACCCTTAGCTTTTCAACAACTGACATAACTCCGGTATATGTAGACCTGTCAAATGCTAATGACGTCGAGGGGATATACTTCGTAACTTTGAATAGCCATAACTTGATCGCTTGAACTTTTAAATTAAAGGGTAAGAGTGGTACTAAATGATGTAACTGGAGTGACAGACCACAAAAATTTGTTGCACCCTGTACATAACTTCAAAAGTAGGAAAAAACGCCGTTTTTCGGGTAAATAACCTCAAATATCTCAAAATCCTGACATGATAGGCCAATTCGAATTCTACGCAGCAAATTACTTCGGAAATGACCCATAGCTTTCCAACAACTAAACCATGTTGGTCTGTGCAGTCGAAAAATTGCTCTTAGCCAAATTTTAACATCGCATTGTTTTAAAGGAAAAATGTACGCTTTAGAACTTGAAATTTCTTAATTTTATTTTTTCAGTGTAGCTAATTCGTTAACTTTTGCGAAATAAAACTAAAAAATCATAATAATAGCATTTTCCAAACAATATTACGATTTTGAAATGTTTATTTATAATTATTAATGAAGAGGTTTTTAAAAATTTCGGTGCTCTCTCTATTCAGTTCGATTTGATGTTCCTTGGCGATCTTTTTTGCTAGCTTTGATTGTTACTTTTCTACTGCGTGTTTATTTTTAAAACACTATTTTATAAAGATACGAATTAAATGTGTTGACTTTTTTTAAGCATAAATGCCCAAAGGCAAGAATACCCAAGTAACGACGTGAAGCACCCTAACGCGGCATAAAGTTAAAAACGTGCCAAGCCAACAAATTGCTTACAAGAGTTTTGTTAAAAAATAAATAATGTCATGCAAAAGCGTAAGAGATCAAAAACTTTTGATATCTGTCCGAACAATATATATTTTCTTGTATTCCAAAAAAAGTACAGCTGCAATTAAAAAAAAAAACTAGTTTTAAAGCTTTTTTAGTTTGTAAATAAAACAAAAACAGAAATATGTACACACTGCTAGATATTGAGGCTTTTTACAAACACATTTATGGGCACATATGCCCCATTTTTCATAGTCAAATGCCTGGGTCGGGCACAAATACTTTTTTTTTGCTGTAAGCGCTTGACTTATTCTTCCGAAAAAAGTTTTCAAAACAGTTTTTCAAAAATTGATCTTAATGTATCTAATTATTGAATTTTAACAATGTTGTTTTGAATTTTTGAATAACAAATTCCTACAACTGGGTCGTTATACGAAAACACCTTTTTGCAGACATACCTTGAGGTAGACATGATTAATGGAGAATGCTTCAGAAACCCATACTTTTCATTTCAAAACACTTTATTTCATTATATGATTAATGAGCATCTCAAAAAAGTTTTGGTTAAAATAAAATTTTTTTCATTCCCGCATATGATTTTCAGATTATAAAGTAGCATGTCATTGATAGCGGTGGTTCGATTCCCCGCAGAGGCACTGCAGTGCACTGGAACCTTTGCCTAGCACTGGCATTGCTAGCAAAAAGACGCTATTTGCCCAAGAAAATCTCTATTAATTCAAGACACTGTCGTTCGGATTCGGCTATAAACTGTACGTCACTGTTCTCTTCGAACAGTTATTAGTAGAGATCCCCAGTCGCCTCTAGGTGGGACTTACAAAAATAGTCAAGTCAGGCAAATTATTGTGTAAAAAATTAAATCGATAAGCCCCGCTCATTACCATCGTAATTAAACAAAAAAAATTTCGAAATATTCGCATTTAAAGTAATGAAGATGACGTCACGTGCTTGTTCATTACTTAATATATGCTCTAGTGCTAAGATCTTTATTAAATTTAAAAAAAAAACAATCTAAACAGTTAAAAACAAAAAAAATTTAGATTTTTTGATCAACACAAGGTTGTAAAACCGTTTAATATACTCATACTGGGTACAAAATTCTTTTAAGTGGCAACACCTTTCTGGAACATTTTTAGATTTTTTTTAAAGAAACTTATTTTATTTCCAAAATCTGAATAGCTGACGATATTTTACATATTTTGAGCTACAAAATTAATTTTCCAAAGTAATAAAATTCAAAATGGCGCCTGTGGAGAGCTACGTGTACGGCGCGTCTTTTTTAGGACGCCATTGATCTGAAACATAAATAAAATTTTAGAATTAAACGTAGCGATTTTCAAAAATATAAATATAAAAAAAAATGCCAAAAAAATTTTTTCTTTCGTCAAAAAAAAAAAACAATGAAAAAAGATGGCGTACGTTAAAATCGGGCGCAGACGACTTTGGGATACCCCGTACCACCACATTGCAATTAAGTCCGACACATTGCTTAAAACCTCCAAAAGATATTTTATTCGGCAAATTTGGTTACGATATTTTCATAAAAAACAAAGAAATCAGTCGAATTTTGCACCAAAAAATTTTTTTGACCGATCGGTCCTATGGGGACTATATGATATAGTCAACCGATTTTGATCAAATTTAGTACACTGATTGGGAGCTATAAAAAACTCCCGACTGCCAAATATGGTTCCGATATCTTCAAAACCAAACGAAACAACGAATTTTGTAAAAAAAAGTGTTTTTTTGACCGATCGTTCCTATGGGAGCTATATGATATAGTCAACCGATTTTGATCAAACTTGGTGCAGTGCTTGGGTAGTCTAAAAAACTTCTTAATGCCAATTTTGCTAACAATATTTTTACAAACAAACAAAACGCAACGAATTTTGTAGAAAAAACGATTTTTTGACCGATTGGTCCTATGGGAGCTATATGATATAGTCAACCGATTTTGATCAAATTTCCTACAGTGCTTGGAAACTCTAAAAAAATTCTTAACGCCAATGTTGGTTACAATATCATCACAAACAAACGAAACACAACGAATTTTGTACAAAAAACATTTTTTCGACCGATCGATCCTGTGGGAGCTATATGATATAGCCAACCGATTTTGATAAAATTTGGTACAGTGCTGGGGGTCTCTAAAAAACTTCCGATTGCCAAATTTGGTTATGATATCTTTATAAACAAACGAATTATCCATCTAAAACTTTTGCTTTTTTCGAGGTCCTCTGAAACACCCCTATGGGAGCTATATAATGTAATCCCGATATCAAAAAAATAAAATAAACTTGTCTCCTATGGATTAATAAGGGATCTTATCTGAGTTTGGTTGCTCTAGCTCTTACCATCTCTGAGATCTAGGCGTTCATACGGACAGACGGACAGACGGACATGGGTATATCGACTTCTCGAGTCACACCGATCATACTTTAGGTAACTTTGGGGGGTCTCCGACGTCTCCTTCTGTACGTTACATACATTTTCGGCTTGCACAAACACAATATACCCTTTGTACCATACGGGACAGGGTATAATGAGCTGTACAATAAAAAGTTTTTATTATTTTGACAAAATCCCACGTGTTTCACTAGAAAGTGATGCTATAAAAATTATGTCAAAATTTCAAATCGATCGGATAAAAAAGTGGTTTCAAGAAAAATGCGTTTAAAGTTATGAAACTCGCCCGAACGCGCGGCGGTGCGCCATGCGCCCGACGCTTTTAAGTGGGAAAAAATATATATATTTTTTATACCCTGTACCGTATGGTACAAAGGGTATATTGTGTTTGTGCAAGCCGAAAATGTATGTAACGTACAGAAGGAGACGTCGGAGACCCTCCAAAGTTACCTAAAGTATGATCAGTGTGACTCGAGAAGTCGATATACCCATGTCCGTCTGTCCGTCTGTCTGTCTGTCCGTATGAACGCCTAGATCTCAGAAATGGTAAGAGCTAGAGCAACCAAACTTTCAGATAAGATCCCTTGTTAATCCATACGAGACAAGTTTATTTTATTTTTTTGATATCGGGATTACATAATATAGCTCCCATAGGGGTATTTCAGAGGACCTCGAAAAAAAGCAAAAGTTTTAGATGGATAATTCGTTTGTTTATGAAGATATCATAACCAAATCTGGTAGTCGGAAGTTTTTTAGAGATCCCCAGCATTGTAGCAAATTTTATCAAAATCGGTTGACTATATCATATAGCTCCCATAGGATCGATCGGTCGAAAAAATGTTTTTTTTACAAAATTCGTTGTGTTTCGTTTGGTTTTGAAGATATCGGAACCAAATTCGGCAAGAGTAAGTTTTTTAGAGTTCCCAAGCACTGTTACAAATTTGATCATAATCGGTTGACTATGTCATATAGCTCCCATAGGACCAATCGGTCAAAAAATCGTTTTTTCTACAAAATTCGTTGCGTTTCGTTTGTTTGTAAAGATATTGTTAGCAAATTTGGCATTAAGAAGTTTTTTAGAGTACCCAAGCACTGCACCAAGTTTGATCAAAATCGGTTGACTATGTCATATAGCTCCCATAGGACCAATCGGTCAAAAAATCGTTTTTTCTACAAAATTCGTTGCGTTTCGTTTGTTTGTAAAGATATTGTTAGCAAATTTGGCATTAAGAAGTTTTTTAGAGTACCCAAGCACTGCACCAAGTTTGATCAAAATCGGTTGACTATGTCATATAGCTCCCATAGGACCAATCGGTCAAAAAATCGTTTTTTCTACAAAATTCGTTGCGTTTCGTTTGTTTGTAAAGATATTGTTAGCAAATTTGGCATTAAGAAGTTTTTTAGAGTACCCAAACACTGCACCAAGTTTGATCAAAATCGGTTGACTATATCATATATGTAGCTCCTATAGGAACGATCGGTCAAAAAAACGTTTTTTTTTACTTAATTCGTTGTGTTTCGTTTGGTTTTGAAGATATCGGAACCAAATTTGGCAGTCTTAAATTTTTTGTAGTTCCCAATCAGTGTACTAAATTCGATCAAAATCGGTTGACTACATCATATAGTCCCCATAGGACCGATTGGTAAAAAAAATTTTTCTGGTGTAAAATTCGACTGATTTCTTTTTTTTTATGAAAATATCGTAACCAAATTTGCCGAATAAAATATCTTTTGGAGGTTTTAAGCAATGTGTCGGACTTAATTGCAATGTGGTGGTACAGGGGATCCCAAAGTCGTCAGCGCCCGACTTTAACGTACGCCATCTTTTTTAATTACTCCGGAACATCATTTCTAACATTATTGTCTACTAATTTAAAAACGATTTTCTGACGATTCTACACAAGTATTAGCCCTTAAGGGTCTTCCACCGAATGGCCAACATAAAAATGAGCTTACTCATTTGGACTTCGAGAAACAGATAATACGATTTTTCTGTCAACTTTGTGGGTTCTACTCATTACTTTCTGCCCTACCTCTACCAGGAGGAATAAGTAACGAATATCTTGCTTTAGAGTATTTAAATATTGTCATACCATGCATAAAAAAAAAACGATTTTCTGACGATTCTACACAAGTGTTAGCCCTTAAGGGTCTTCCACCGAATGGCCAACATAAAAATGAGCTTACTCATTTGGACTTTTAGAAACAGATAATACGAGTTTTCTGCCATTCTAATCAGGCTGTTGTCAACTTTGTGGGTTCAACACATTTCCGTCTGCCGACTTCTACCAGAAGGAATAAGTAACAAATTTCTTGCATTAGAGTATTTGAATATTGTCATACCAGGCATACACCATTTCACCCGCTTTATAAAGCGACTTCAACTTTGTTATGACTATCGAATGTATCTGGAAAAAATTTTTGCATTGTCAAATCCAAAAAAATTAGAACTGAGGGGCGTTTTTTTTTTATTCTTTCTTTGTAAACACGGCGCACAAAGCTACACAGTTGCCCCAAAGCCACAAATGTACTTTTCATACAATCGGAAGGGAAAATGCTAAAACGGAGCATGCACCCGTACACAGAGACAATGCATACAATGCCCACAATGGAATGCAATAGTGGTGGTACCATGGATCTGTGTAGTTTATGTGTCAATTGGCAAATTGCTAGGGGGTAGGCAGGTGGCTTCTATTGTTTGAAAGCTGGCACATAGTTTTAAGATTTGACATGTCATTAGTATGTATAAAAATTTGGCCCGTCTCTGCATCAACGAAGCTAGAATATTTATGTTCTAACCATATGTATATGGTTTTTATGTTTAAAGTTTGCTTAGCATACATAAACATTTCATTATATGATATTTATGGAGATGCGATAAAAGCATGTAATGGATTGATACGATTGGATTTAACATTTTATATTGTTTTTACGAAATATTTTTCATGCTCTCAGCTGATGAAATAAATGCAAGCATTTTACATGGGGGCACGCCAGTTCGATTCCAAGGCGATTCCAAATGAGCTACAACTCCGAACGCGTCGAGACGAGACGACGACGAATCTCAAGGCAAGACGAGATGCTTCAAACGCTGTCAATTGCTTGATAGACGGCTAGATTGAAATTGGAATTTTCGACGCATAGAGATGGCAACATCTCGACGTCGACTGCGTTTAGTTAAAACATAAAGTATATAATGTAGTTTAAGTGTGAGTTGGTGTGTGCGCAACTATTTATGGAACATTGGAAACGAGTAATGCATTTCGAAAATGTTTGACGATACTCTGTGGGTTAGCTGCCCTTGATGGTGATGATGATGATGGTGATGGCTCTGCCGGTTGCCCCTGGTTAGGCGCTGCTTGTTCCCTTTTGTTTATGCAATTGCACATGTATGTATAACGTTGCGTTGCTTTGCTAAGACGTCAAGAAATTCAATGCGCCTTCACTGCTGCACGTTCCAGTGCCTGTGGCATGCAACAACAACAGCATTTGCATCATCGACAGCATCTTGCAAAAGCGCACAGCACTTTCAAGATACTTTAGTCGGCTCTTCAGTCAGGCCCACTTTTTCGTTCAACAAGCAACTACTCGAACTTTAGCTGGAGTGAGAAGAAACCAACAAATTTAAAACAAAAAGTGAACTCCAAGATTGTCATACTGTTTCAATCTAAATTGAATTTAATTGAAACGAAATTGAGACACGGCACTGGCTCAAGCTGTGCTGTCAAACAACTTAGCTCTGAGATTCATTGAAACTAATGCAGGGCAGCTAGAATGTGAAAAGTTAAGGCATAGCCTCCAAAGCAGTACGGGATTGTTAGCTACAATGTAGAGAAATTCGGCTATGTGTTTGTGTGTCTGTTTATGGGCTGTTATAAATGTGCGGGGGCGTGCCCCACGTATGCACTTAAAAAATCTTCTTTCTCGATTAAAGTCGCAGCAAGTCGGCTAAAGTATACTCTGTAGTCTTATTCATTTTGGGAAAGTTTTGATAAAGCGTTTATTTTGAAGGTGGCAGTGGCGCCTCCAGGGGGGGAGTTTCGGGTCCGGACCCCCCAACAGTTTGAAAAATGGGTTGACAGTTTTTTGCGAGCTTTGGTGCATATATACACTTCAATGTGAAAAACCCTCTCAAGACTAAATCCTGGATCCATAGAACTATTGCAGTGTATTGGGAAGTTTTCGCAAAGCTGTGTTAAGAACTGTCGTCGAAATCCAAAGTGGAGTAAAATCTCGAGCAGCTAAACTAAGGGTCATATCCCCGCTTATCCGTTTTTTTTTTATTCCCCTTGTGGTGTGTTTCTGTTTGTACCCCGTCGACAAACTGTGAATGCCAAATTCCACGCCCTACCATATTTCGCTGCTTGTGAGGGAGCTTCTGGCCAACACAAAGTTACCACGATGCTCAAGCCTGCCTACTGTCTAGATTTGGCCTCTTTTCTCGGCTTAAGTGGGATCTCAAGGGAAAGAAGACGTCCAAAGGCGTCGTGACGTCATCTCTGAAGGGGATCCCAGAAAGCAAGCTGCAGAAGGCATACGCGCAGTGTGAATCGCTTTATAAGCGTTTTGTCGGGATACAAGGATGCTATTTTGATAACTACTATATCAATACAAAAATGTAAATTATTTCAGTTCTACTGATTTAACCCTGTATTTGGCGGCCTCGATAGCCTAGCGGCAGTGCACTAGACTATCATCCCAGAGGTTGTGGGTTCGAATCTCAAGTAAAGCTATGGTCCTGCACTTTCCACTTTTCCTATTCCAAATGTAATTATGCATGTAATTAGCTCTATGGAAAACGGAGCAAGATTTTCTAGTTTTTTTTTTTTTAAATATTGCGTCTTTAGATCTTAAAGTCTACAAACTATGCTACAGACTAACCGATATTCAGACTCATTCATACTGCTTAAGAATATATACACTTTAGAGGTACGAAAATGACTGCTTCTTCCTTTTTATACCTTTTCGTTCTATATCGTAATACCAAAAACGAATTTGTTATCCTTAGTAGAAAAATGCTTATACCGTTACAAACTTTCAGTTTAAAGATTTGGTTAAATACTTCGTTTTTTGAGGTTTTTGGAAGGTATTTCAGAATCGTAACGTGCTGATGTTGTTGTGTGCCTATTATTATTATTACAATGATATAATAATCGGGATAAATAACTATTGCTAAATTTACTAATTTCATCTTTTACAACAAAAATGTTGTTTTTATGTCTCTCTCATTTGTCTCATACGACGGAGCTTTAACAATATTTCGTAAAGTTTTTGATAAGTAACGCTTTCGTAGGTAGCAAAGCAACTTTTTCATGTAATCGCACTTTCTAACCAAAAAATGTAAAGAATTTTTTCTTTCGCCAAAATAAGCTGCTAAATCAGTTCTTCAATAGAGCAAGTAACCTAACTAGACGGGTTTTCAAAGCAAGAAATGCTATGCAAGTAAAATCAAAAAGAGACAAAACTTTCGTGTTAAAATTGGATAAGTAAACTTATAATTATTGTAAGATCTCTAAGAATCTTTTGTATTACCTCTAGCCCCAAAGTTCCTTCTCCTACTAAATATAAAATTTTTCAAACTGGATTGCAAAAGCGCTTCACTTACCCAATAAGTTTTCTAAAGAAATTCTTGCCCAATGGAAAGATCTTCATAAAACTGAGCACCTGTGCCGGTCGAGCCTTTAACTTACTTTTACAAAATAAATTTTTTTTTTGTCCCAAAATATGTGCCAAAGATGCAGGTTCCGCAGCATTAATATAAATCCGACGAGACTGAAAAATGAAATTAATTGAAGGTTCGGTTCAAAAGTAAAAGATTTTTATGAAATCTCTTAGTAGAAAAACTTTTATTCTATAGTTTTTCTCAGATGTCTTTTATTATGGAAATGCTTAATCTGGATCTCGATTGCGATTTCAACTTATCGATTTAACAATGCAGTTTATCGTTAGAGTAACATTTTTCTAGTGTTCAGCTACTGCAAATCTTTTGAGGGTATTCACCTAACGACCACGGCCCCGACCTACACGAACCGTCAAACAGATATGTAAATGATGTGCTGTGATGTGGCCAGCTTAAACCGCTTTCAGTTGGTTGTTGCATAGAGTTAAATGAGCGTGTGGAGCCGGCAGGGAAGGGGTCATGTGAACGAACGTCACAGACGCTGTTAAAGTGTTTGACACTTTGAACCCCAACAAATGTGTCTAACAACATCTAACTATTAATGTGGGGAAAATGTTGATGATCTCTTTCCACTTCCTCTGCTGCACGTCTCAAGTTCCCCTTTGCGTTAGTCTTGCTGCAGCAACGAGTGCATGTGGCCCCCAAACACATATTTATGTATCTACGTGCTGTTAAGCTCCCACCCACTCATAAACAGACTACACCGATAGCGAGACACAAAGAACTGTCAGATTATCATAAACTTTTATTTTGTTTATATAAAGACAGCATGTTAAAGTCAATAAACGATTGCAGATGTACAGATCCAAAGCCATCAGACTATACGAATATCTTAAAGATACATGCAAGCTGTATCTCGAACGTTGCGCAGTCGCGTTTGTTTTTGTTTACACGCAAAAAGTAAGCAAATGCAAACAATCCAAACAATTAAAATCTTAACTCAAAATTATAAATAAAAAGAAAGCAATTATTGTAAACAGCAAAACTTTTAATTAATTGATTTAAAAAGTTTTAAAATTGGGGAAAACCCTCGAATATCAAAAAGTCTGTAAGGTGTATAAAATATTTTGTTTGGAACTCATGCTAGGTTTGCACTAAATAGCGGCACAGATAAGTGTAAACTTATCACGGGAACGAATAGTTTTTAAGTCTAAACTTTAGTGGGACGGATACGTTTGGACATCCTAAATATAATATACCCCTATACTCTCCACAATTTTCACAAAGTTAGGTAATTATTTTAAGAGTCGCAACAAGTTTTATGTCCTATGCTCTACTAGGAGTAAAAGGACATAAGAAGAAGAACAACAAGTTTAAAATAGTAACAGCGCCAAAAACTAAAATAAAGTTGTCTGTAAATTAAAGAATAAATATTTAAAAACTAAAATTTTCTTCATTATTCCCAAAAAATCGCTCCCATGGCCTTGGTTGGGTAATAAAAAGAGAAAGATCTGTGTCGTCGGTTAATTTTAACGTTCAAATCTATAAACGGATTTTGGAAAGACACTTTTCGCAAACACTTTTAGTGGGCCAAAAGGTTTCTAAACCTTTCTTCTACATTTTGCCTATAACTTCCGTAGTTCCAAACTGATTTTCATTATTAATGCATAAATAATTTCCAAAAATTATGGGATAGCGAAATAACATAAAATTGATTTCATAGAATTTGCATAAAATTAATAAATCTCGATTTTGTAATCATAAAATAAATTGTTTTCTGTGACAAAATAAGGGATATAATTTAAAAGTTTGGTTGCTCTTGCTATCTCTGAGATCTAGGGGTTCATACAGACGCAAATATCTACTTCTCTCTAGTCATCCTGAACATATCTCCGACGTCTCCTTCCTTATGTTACATACTTTTTCGGCGTGCACAAACACACGTACAGTGTACAAAAAAATACCGCAAGCCTAAAAAGAAGAAGAAAGCTATGTTCCAAACTGAGTTTAGCTACTGAACTTGATGACAGCTGCTTGAAGCAGTTGTGAATTGTATGCGATTTTTGAAAAAAATTTTTATTTTTCCTACAAACTTTTAATCGATTTAAAAATAAAAGGTGCCCATAGATGGGAAACCAATAGAAGAGAGTCTGTGTAGCAAGTTGGGGTTAGTGTTTCCAAAAAATAAAAAGAATATTATAGTTCAGATACCTATTTTGGTGACTGCCTTTTTAAACAAACAAATTAAAAAAGGCTTGTTTTTAGTGGATAAATAAGTCATTTTTGCGTATAACTTCCTTCGTTCCTAACTTATAGCCGGTTAACTCGTTTTTTTTTTTTTATAATTGTATCTTTTTCTGTCTCTTTTAGATGTATGTATTTAAACATTTTATTGTTTTGACTCCGAGCGAAATCAATTAAAATAATATGCAAAAATTTAGTAGGCCTAGCAGGACTATCATGGCACAAAGATTAGTTTTATGAACTTTTAGCAGTAGAGGGTAGAAGCTATAAAGAAAATTACATGAAATTATTTAAAAATTGATTTTTTATGAAAACCCTGTTTATTTTTGCAATACCCATAAGTTCATCTCACGGATCCTCGGCCCCCAACACATGATCCCGATGAACATCTACGAATATTGTATTAGCTTTTCGTCATTACATCTACCTCTGTTTATCAACCGTGCTCTAAAGGTACATATGTCTCCAAGGTATGGCATTCAAAATTTTTAGCCCACATATTTTGACATCAGTTCCCATTACACCAACTCGTCAAAGTGAGCTAAGCCAGTTCCTAGTAACTCGTAACACTATATGATGCATTCTGGTTTCCTGTTTGTTATCGTCTGTCACCTTTTATTGTTATCGATAAGTGCAGCGCAACGGAAAGGGAAACTTAATTGGAAGTGTAAGCATTATTGGAGCTATGCACCATGTACCGGGCCCTGCTTAAGGGTTGCAGGCAAACGTCTCTAGGGTGCGTAGCTGCATGTGATTTTCTGTCCGGGTTTGTATGAGTTGCTTCTAAACGTGCTCTAAAGAGCACGCCTGACGCACGCGTGAGAGTGTGCATTGTTGGTTGACAACGTGGACTACTTAACGTGCCAGAACTCAATTAAATCCTTGGCACACATGCCGAAACCAAGAACAAAAACACTAGCAAGTATAAAAACAATATTGTCTGCTGTTATTGTATGTGCTATGGACAAAAACAAAGCCACCCTTAAGTGCTGGAGTAGCTGGGTGAGGGTGGATAAGTCCAGAGTTGCCAGATTGCGGCACTATGCGTTGTAAGGAGCGAATGAAGATGAACTTGTAGAGTATGTTAGGTATAGATAGCGCTTTAAACAAGTTGCTTGTAAATTCGAGGAGATTTATTAAAAGTTTAGGGATTAGATGAATTTGACATCTTTAAAATGTCCATTATACGATATTTTTAAGGCGTATTTTTTTAAAAAGCAAAAGTATTGGCTTAGCAAGTCTGCCCAAAAATTAATATTATGTTGAAAAGGCTGTATTTCCTGCTTGAAAAAGAAGACCAAAAACAAGATCGCATTATAGCTAAATGTAATTCTCTTACTAGAGTCCTTACAAGCTTTTTTTTTAATCATCGAAATGCTAATTCTTTATAATCTCTAGAATTAATAATAAAAGATAAGATTTATTCGCAGGCAGTTGAAGTTGGTTTCCTCGAAGGATTTTGTAACTTCGGTACAGTTTTCAAGAGCGTTTGAAGATTCATCAATTTCTAAACTTCTCTCCAATTCACTCTTTTATTATTATACTTTTTGATAATTTTTATACTTTAAATTAAAAAAAATTCCAAAGTAAAACAATTTTCGACATCTTCTGGAAAAAAAAAACATTCAAAAAAGTTTCGTTTAAAACCGAAATCGGTTAGATTCATATTTATCATACGGAAGGGACTGAAAGTTGTGTTCAGAAATATTTTGATTCTTAGGAAAAGCTGAAAAATAAATTTAAGAAATATTTACAAGCCTATTCCAGTAATATAAATACTAAAATTTTTGTATTTATAATTTTTTGAAAAAATAATAATAATAAATAATAATTTTATTTATTTTAACATTGTTGCACCAAATACATTTAATTTTAAGACATATTTGATTGACATATTTTTTTTTTTTAGAAAATCTGATAGTTAAAAAAAAAAGCTGCGTACTGCTCAAAAATTCTCAATCCTATAGGAATGTTCACAGAAACCAACACTGTAAATATTAAGCACTTCACAAAGCTCAACTACCAGCTTAACATATAATAAATATTGAATTAAAAAATTATAAAAAAAAAAATATTTCAGTTTTGTCACAATTAAATAAAAAGTGAAACAAATTTTTTTTTATAACTAAGCCAAAAAGCATTAATTAATTATTAATTCCGCCCTATGCTCCTCCTAGGGGCGACTACTCGTAAATGCAACACTAAGCTCTACAGTAGTCTAGGAATACATATATATAAAAAGCATTAAGTTAAAAAACATACATTTTTAATTAATTTTTTTACCTATTTATCGATTTGCATTATTAATTTTTTCGTTTTTTAAACAGAATTAGGAATTCTGATATGTAGGCTTATGTGAGCCCAAGAAACAAAAGGAATGTTGATTTTTTCTATTAGTAATCCGCCATCTTTCTACAGCCTACTGATCAACTTTGTTTGCAACAAATAATGCGGCAACCTGTATTTATATATATATATTATATTAAATCCTGTCACTCCTATAAAGAGCAAAGGGCCACAAAAATTCGGCAACATAGTCACATTTTAAAAAATGGCGTACGTTAAAGTCGGGCGCAGACGACTTTGGGATACCCTGTACCACCACATAGCAATTAAGTCCGAAATATTGCTTAAGACCTCCAAAAGATATTTTATTTGCTAAATTTGGCTATGATATTTTCATAAACAAGCAGAAATCAGTCGAATTTTGCACCAAACAATTTTTTTGACCGATCGGTCATATGGTGACTATGGTGACGAGGTCCTCTGAAACACCCCTATGGAAGCTATATAATGTAATCCCGATATCAAAAAAATAAAATAAACTTGTCTTCTATGGATTAATAAGGGATCTAATCCAAAAGTTTGGTTGCTCTAGCTTTTACCATCTCTGCGATCTAGGCGTTCATACGGACGGGCGGACAGACGGACATGGGCATATCGACTTCTCTAGTCACTCTGATCATACTTTAGGTAACTTTGGGGGGTCTCCGACGTCTCCTTCTGTACGTTACATACATTTTCGGCTTGCGCAAACACAATATACCCTTTGTACCATACGGTACAGGGTATAAAAAGGTAAAAAACCCTTTTTTTTAAACCGTAATGCATAAGGCTTAAAAACTTAAATTTTCAGGAAATTTTTTTTTCCCTAGGAATCGATTTACATCATCCGACAGATCATTTTTTTAAATTTGTTTGAGGTAGTTTTCTGTTTTTTATCCAGCCCTTTGATATATTGCCTTATGTGAGCCTAATAAACCAACACTAATTTTGCGTTTTTCTATTAATAAACCGTCATCTCCTTACAGCCGTAACCCAACTTTCCCTATATTATGCTCTCCACGCCGCATCGACTTATCAAAAATTTTCTAATCAATTGAGGAGCTCCAGTAAGAAGTCAGATGAAGAAAGAGAACCATTTGAAAGCTTTAGTTCTAAGGAGTTCTAAGCTTTCTAGCACTCGTAGTAGGCATGCCCAATACTTATAAACTACTACTGAGGTCGTCCCACGAGTAGCTTGCTATATAGAATGGTTTGGGGTGCTTAGTGAAAAACTGATGCGGGGGAACTGCGGAACTAAAAAAATAGAATACATTTTTATACTACTGTATAAACTATTTGTACTCAGGGTTGCCAAAGGGGGGCGGCCCTACGGGTCTAGAACCCTGGGATTTTCTTATTATACCAGCTTTATTGCTTACAAAGAAGGGAGCCGATAAAAACCCAGTCTCCAAACTTGAAAATCGGGGTTTTTTTTTATACCAGTAGTCCGACTATGTTTTTTGTGTGTTTTTGGGGTCGCGGAATTTGAGTCCGATGTCACAAAAAACCCTAGCAAGTAAGGTTTCTTTTCAAAATAAATCGTTTTATGGAATTTTTTGAGTTTATTTTAGAATACCTGGTTTTTGGAATTTTTGTCATCTAAGATTCGAATTCAGCGGCTCAAAATCAATTATGGGTAGACCTATCTCGTGAAAGTTAAAATAAAAATAAATTGTTAGCTCTCTAGCGTTTAAAGTCTCTGACATCCCACTGACAGGCAGACACAGCTATATGCGTTTGTTCATGCTGATCAAGAATATCCGGTACGGATATGCCTACTTCTCTACTTTTACACAAATTTCATAATACCCTTATAGCTTCTGTAGATGTTATAAAGAGTTAACTAGTAAGTGCAACTTTTCCAAGTTACTAATAGAGTAGCAACCATCTGGCAACGCTTCCAAAGCCAAAATACTGCGCTGCTGCGATAGAGAGACAAAAAGGAATACCAGGGCTAAGCAGGGAGCACCCTGTCGCTGCTCCATACAACATTGTTGCAGTTGCCATTTATTTCACACATTGAGTGTTGCTTTGGCAAGGGGGCGGCAGTAGTTAGGGGTTGTGCGCTGTCCAGTTGGCGCAGACGCAGAGAGCGAATGGTCACATAAATTTTTGGCTAGTGTTGCCACCGTTTGCTTGTTATCCTTGTAACCAAAAAAAAAAAACACTGAGAGCGACGAGCCTGCAGTGGCTGCGACCTGGGAGCGAGTTCCCAAAAAAAAAAAGAAACTTTTCAAATCGCGCTCAACTTGCTTCATTCATTCCGTGTGCTGCTCCATAACAATAAAGTGTTCAATAAACTCGGGGATTTTCATATACTATTACATAAAAAAAACAAAAAAAAAAAAAAAAAAAAAAACTCTAAAGCTTAAATAAAATTTACTGCCCAAAAGTGAACCTTAAGTAATTAACTGATTGGAACACATGTAGAAATCCCAAGCAGCAAAAAATCTCTTAATATAAAAGTAGGCGTTGGATACATACTGTACAACGCTGTAAGAGGCACGAAGAGATTTGCAAACTGACTGCAATTAAAGGATAATAACAGCAGCATGTGTAAGTACCAAAGAAAAAGATTGGCTGACAGCAGCAGCAGCTAGGGACGGGGATACCAATGGCAGGATCTTTGAAGTGGCTTGTTTGTTGGTACTACAGCTAAACGGCTGGCGTTGCAATTTGTTTGTTTAACGCTAATGCGCGCAACTTAATCTCTTCACAACCCAAACTCATCCGCACTCATCCAATAAACTGGCACGTGCACGTTTGCAGCATTTTCTTGATGAAGTGCAGCACTCCAAATCACAGACCGGAAACACCAAACACTTGCACTAACCCTTTGTTTTTGCTTTTTTTTTTTGTTGCAGCGAAAACGCCTTCATTTGACAAGGATCGTGACTATATTGGCTTTGCCACACTGCCGGAGCAAGTGCATCGCAAGTCGGTGAAGCGCGGCTTTGAGTTTACACTGATGGTAGTTGGTGAATCCGGCTTGGGCAAGTCAACGCTCATCAACAGTCTCTTTTTGGGTGATTTATATAAAAATCGACAAATGCCCAATGTCGAGGAGCGCATCGAGAAGACAACGCGTGTAGAGAAGAAGACCATGGACATTGAGGAACGCGGCGTACGTTTGCGTCTTACCGTTGTGGACACACCGGGCTTTGGTGACGCCATCAATTGTGAGGACAGCTGGCGCGTATGCACCCAGTATATTGATGAGCAGTTTCGACAGTATTTCACCGATGAGAGCGGTCTCAATAGGCGCAATATACAGGATAATCGTGTACATTGTTGTTTGTACTTTGTGCCACCCTGGGGACACAGGTGGGTACTAACTAGGCTGCTGTCAACTTATTTGTGCATAACACTTAAATCCCATAACTAACTATAATAGTCTGCGGCAAATGGATTTGGATTTAATACGACGACTGCATCGTAAGGTCAATATTGTGCTGGTTATTGGTAAGGCCGATTGCCTGAACAAGGCAGAGGTGCGCAAGCTTAAGGAACGCATACTGCAGGATCTCGAAGACAATCACATACAGCTGTATCAGTTTCCCGAGTGTGATTCTGATGAGGATGAGGATTTTAAGCAGCAGGATCGTGAGCTTAAGGCTTCCATACCATTTGCTGTTGTTGGCAGCAATACCATATTAGAGGTGGCTGGCAAAAAGGTGCGAGGACGACAATATCCCTGGGGCGTTGTCAATGTGGAGGATCCCGAACACAGCGACTTTATCAAGCTGCGCACATTTTTGATTTCAACGCACATGCAGGACTTGAAGGATACCACACAGGCAAGTGTTTTATTTTTGTGTACATGTAAAGCCAAGGAACTCTATGTAGAGTGGAGCTTATTACACATGTTACAAAATGTGCAGAGGTAGCAAATTGGCTTGAACTGGTTTGGAGAGGTGGGCAGTAAATGCTAGTCGCTAGCATTAATACTAGTAGGTGTGAAACATCATGTAATGGTTGGCAACTTAAATAGGGATGGGAACATACTAAAATGCTCTTAAATCGGAAAAATCCATTGGAACATGTGGAGCAGCTCAATAAATCTCATCGGTAGCCGGGAGTTGGAATTTGGGAGTATTTTAGAACTCCAATTTAGAAGATACGGAGAAATTTTCACCGCTTCATTAAACCTCATTGCCCTCGGGGGAGCTTGAAATACCTAGAGGGCGCGTCCTCAAGGTGGTGGATAGGGGAAAGCCTCCCAGACATGGGTGGTAGGAGGGAAATCGAATACCTCCTGCGGACCACGCAAACCGGGGAGCGCCCACTTCGTTATAAAAACCACCACGGTTGCCCCACTGACCTTAAAGTGGGTTGCGTTGGGCTAGTAACCCGACCAGAAAAACCCCTTACTGAAGAAACGGAAATTTTCCGTCCTATGCTCCGACCAGAAGTGACATACATTATATATTCAATATTTTTATTTACTGAATTGTGATATGTACTGCATGTCAAAGAATAAATATATATTAAACCTGATGCGAATCACAAGGTAAAAAAAAGGGGTTAATATCTACTAGTGAGTTGAAACGAAGACAAATGCATAAAGAAACGTCCAACAGGCAAACCAATTCATATTTGCCTTAAAAAAATAATAAAGGAGCAAATGGCGCTCGCAAGTTGTTGTCACTAGATGGCGCAAGCAGTGTTGCGTATTTGTGTTCACAAATATATTTCAAACATAAAGAATGTAAATATTTAATGCAACAAAATTTAAAAATTTTTGAGTGAAGTCAACGGGGGGCCAATATATACATATATATATATTTATAAATTTATCTGTATACCAAAATGTTTTTGGTAAAAATTTTTTTACAACAGCAATTAGACAAGTTTATTTTCAGTAGAGCATTTAGGCAAAAAAAAAGTTAAAGTTTCAATATTTATGCATATAAATAATGAAGGACTTCAATAAATGTTAGTACAAATAAATAGATAACTTAAAATGATGGTCTTTGCCCAGTTTCAAGTTAAAAGTTTCTTAAACATATGAACTGGGTGAACTGGTACGCCTAGAAAACATAAAAAAATTTTATGATTGCCGATACTGGTGCAACTCATAATATCGTAGAGTGATATAGGGACGACATGACCGATTAATCCGAAACAAAGTGCTTTGTCTGCGAACAAATTTTGTTGGACTTGGTTTGTCTGGAATTCGACTGGGATTAATCGCTTGTCACGAACTTATGAACGTCTTTTGAGGCTACGCGGTTATGTTTCTTAAACTTTTCTTTGCATCAAGCTGAGCAGAGCTCAAGACCAAATCATTTAGGACGGAAGACGTTTACCAAACGCTAATTACGCCAGATATTGTTTCTGACATTAAATCCTCTGACACGTCATATAGGGTGGGCCATCTGTTGATTTGGTTGTTTGGCACTCATAATTCCGAACATACCCGTCACAAGTGTATGCTCGTCGACATACCATATGTCAAGTTCAAGACTAGTCAATTTTAGTCAAGGATCGTTTAACCAGCGAAAAACGCGTTAAAGTGGTACAGGCGTACTATGAAATTGATCGATCTGTGAAAAAAACATAGTTGAGGCCGGACACATCGACGCGCTACGTTCGCAAGAATTACAGCTTGCTAGGATTACTTTGCATCGAATTTTGCATGCAGATCAGCGTCGCTTATTCGTTCAATGGATGGCTGAACAGCCAGATGAGTTTTCCTCAAAAAATAAAGTCATCGAAAATTACGCCCAATTTTGTTTGAAAATTATACGAATAAAATGCAATTCATAAACAAGCCAACAGTTGGCCCACCCTATATTTAGTAATTGTTACTTATAACTCGCAGTTTACTATTTTAAAGCGCGTCTTTGTGCTTAGGATAAGAAAGATGCACTCGTTTCCTCTTAAATTTGACGCTCAACAATATTGTTGAAAACCAAGTTTTTTTTTTGGCACAAAATTCATGAAAAACGCACTTTTGTAAACCTTCCCCATACTAAGCATTTCCACTTTTCATTTATCACTTATTTGAACGAGTCATTGAATTTTTTGTAACTTTCAGGATGTGCATTACGAGAACTTTCGGGCTCAGTGCATCTCACAGATTTCACAGCATGCGTTGCGTGAGCGTGGAAAGTTGAAGCGGGACTCGATTAGCTCTACAAATGGATTTGATGCGGCCATTTCGGAAACGGATCGCTTGCTATTGCAAAAGGATGAGGAAATACGGCGCATGCAGGATATGTTGACTCAAATGCAGGAAAAGCTGAAGCAGACACATCTTATGGAAATGAAAAAGAATGACAGCGTTATTGACGTCTAAGCAAACTTGTTTGTTCCAGCAGCGAAAAAAACCACAACACATAGAAATATATTTAAGCTAGAACAGTGTTTTTTTTTTTGTTCTTTACTATCAAGATCTATTGATTAGTTTTTCCTTAACTTTTAGAATTAGTTTTGTTTAATAAATTACAAAAAAAAAAAAAACAAAACATCGAGTGGCATAGGCGAATTTTTACTAACAGTGCAGCGACCAAAAGCAATTTAAACAAACTAACCAAAAAAAAAACAATAAAAATTAAAGTATAAAAAAGTTGTTAACTTGACTAATTGGCCCACTCTAGTTGACCACAATTTACAATTGAACATTTATAAAGCTATTATAACAAAATAGAAAAGAAATATAAGCGAAATAAAAACATGTAAACCAAAACACCAAAAAAAAAAAGTAAATGCAAAAAAGTATTAAACATTTTAATCATGGCAACAAGTTTTCAACATACTTATAAGCTGCCCGTGCATTAAATAAATAAATAAACGAGTATATACCAAAGTGTAATGAGTTTAAAAAACCAAACAAAATGAAATGTTTAACAGAAATACAGTGACAAAAAAAAAGAGGCAGACAGGCTTATAAATAATATTATTTTTCTTATATGTACTTTAAATGCTTTTTTTTTTTTCTTGCTTTGATTATATAAAAACAATTTTTATAATAATTTTAAGCATACAAACAACTTGTATATCAAAATACACAAGACATATTGCATATTTTTTTGTGACATTGGATTTTATATAAAAAAAAAGAAAAAAACAAAAAACAACAACATTCAACAAGTTCCAGTTATTTATGCTTAATATTATAATTAAAACTTATTACAAAACTATTTTGTTGAAACGAATTGTTAATGAATTTATTTTAAAATAAATATAAGCGTATAAACAAAAAAATATTTCATAATTAAATAAAAATTATAGTGGACAAATTATATACACAAGGTTCTGACATAATAACAAGTATTTCGAACGAAAAGGCAATTATAAACAAAAAATAATAATACAAGAAAACACAAATTTATTTAGAATTTTTAGCTTTTTAAGATTGAAAGCTCATAAATAATTAAATACAAATTGCAATTAAACATAAAAAAAATTGTTTTAATTACTCTTATGCATTTGAAATAATAGTTCAAAACGGCTTAAGGCTAGTACGCAGCAGCCAAAAACACGTCGTGACAGTGAACAGTGTGTCCATACAAAAAAAAAAGTATACTTTTTTTTTGCAAATTTTTGTTCGTTTATTTACATTTTTGATTGTTTTGTTTTTGAAAAAGTTTTGTCATAAATTTTATTAATATATTTATTTATTAATATTTATTTTCAGAAAAAGCCCAAAATTAGACATTTTTAGTTGCCTTATAAATGCTGAAGTTTTCAACCGATTGCACCTATGTATAGGCAAAAAACAGAGGAAAGTTTGTATTATGAGGATGGTTTGGTACACCCAAAAAGTAAAAAGATCTTTTATATTTTAGTCTGCATGCTGAATTTGGTGAGTACCTTTTCGACTAGATCTATTGGGTTGAGAGGGGCCGAACATAAAAAATAAACTAAAACAAGTCAAGAACGAGACCCTAAAAAAAGTTATTTTTGATCAAAAGCTCAGTCGCCGTGGTCAAATTCCCTTCACATTGTATTCTTTGTATTATATATATATATATATGTATTCCTAGACTACTGTACAGCTTAGTTTTGCATTTACGAGTAGTCGCCCCTAGGAGTAGCATAGGGCGGAAACGAAGTCCCTCCAACGGTGTCTGTCAATTGCTAGGGCTCTAATTTGATTCCGGCTCGCGCTGCAACATTCAGAGCGAATAGTGCGGATTCATGTATGACGCGGTCGTCCTCTCAGTCTGCAGCCCTGTGGGTTCCACTGGAATGCCATATTCGCTAAGCAGTCGTCGTCTTTACGCAGGGTATGCCCTGTCGGAGCGGCATTGTCGTATAAGGCTTTCGTAAGCTCCACAAGCTTATCTGGAACACCGCGGTTTTGCAAGGCCGACCATATCGCATTTCTTTTGATAGTGTCAAAGGCCCGTTCGAAGTCCACAAAAAACAAAAACAGTGGTGATATCCACTCCACAGATTGCTCAATTATTATGCGTAGAGTATTGGTGTGGTCCACGCATGAGATGTTCGTCCTGAAGCCGTTTTGTTTTCTGCGTAGCTGACCGTTTAAAGTAGGCGAGATTCTGTCTAGGATGATGGATGCCATGACTTTTTGAATGGCGTTGAGTAACGTTATTCCACGCCAGTTCCTACACTGACTAAGATCGCCTTTCTTTGGTATTGTAATGACAACTCCCTCTTCCCAGTCCGCTGGAAATGCCGATTGAGCGTATGATGGGGAGAAGTGCTTGTGCAATGAGAGGGCTCCCATATTTTAAAAGCTCCGTAGGAAGTTCGTCTGGTCCAGCTGCTTTGTTGCATTTAAGTTTTGCTAGCGCCGCTTTTATATCTGCCAGTGTTGGTGGTTTGGTTGAGATACATCTTACGGGGTTACGGCGTGGTGTGGAGATTGGTATGTTGCTTTCCACACTTGTGTCTGGCGCTGACGCTGAGAAAACCTCTCTCCATCGGTCCAGTTGATCAACGGCTGATGTTAATACACGGCCGTCGCTTGCCTTTAGGTTGGGTATGTTAGGTTTTATGTTAACCAGCTTTTTGACGGCTGTGTACACCCCACGCAAGTTGTTACTATTTGCCGCTCGTTCAGCTTCCCCGGCTATGCACTCGACAAGTTTCCTCTTATCGCGCTTCACAGCGATTTTAATAAGTCGCTGAGCCTGTTTGTATTCGCTGCGCGAGCTGCTACGTTCCAGGTTAAAGGGTGGCCTACAGGCGTTTCGCCTTCTAATCCCTTCAGCGCATAGCCTGAATTTCCCCACAACAAGGTTGTGGTCACTGTTGACGTCAGCACCTCTGCGTGCGCGCACATCTAGCAGACAGTTGTGAAAGCGTCTGCTCACGAGGATGTGGTCAATTTGGTTTCTCGTCTTCCCATCTGGAGATTGCCATGTGTATTTGTGGATGTCCAAATGGGGGAATTTGCTGCCGCCAATGAAGAGATTATGGCTTGAGCAAAAGTCCAGCAATCGTTCACCATTGTTGTTCCTGGCGGAGGACAAGGCGTATTTACTCATAAGCTTCTCAACGTTGGTGTTGTTGTCACCCACCTTTGCATTAAAGTCGCCCATGGCGACAATGATATCACCCTTAGGCGTGTCGTTTATAACGGCCTCCGGCATATTGTAGAAGGCATACTTTATATATCTTCGGAGTCCGGTTCCGTCGGGGCATAACATTGAACTATTGTTATGTTACGCAGTTTGCTTCTGAGGCGCACCGAGATAATCCGATCGCTGATCGACTTATGGCTGATGACTGCAGACTTATTCTTTGGATTAGACCCTTTGTAATTATCATAATTTTTTAAAACTTGAAGCAGTGGCTAAGTGGAAAGCGATTTCGTTGATATGAAACTTTGAAAAATTATACAAAAATTAAAAGACCGCTGGAAAACAAATCCGAATATTTTATTCGCATGCGTTTTACCACAACATGTTTGGTGCTCCCAATTTTAAGAAAACGAGGCGACATAAATAGCTAATCAGTCAAAGTGAAAGCAGCCGTTAAATAGAGCGCCCAAAAGTAGACCAAGGATTTTTAAGATATGGACGTAAACTTGTCAAGCGTGCCACTCTAAAATCGAACTTTTCGATTTTCACTGATATTTGTTGCAGAACGATTTTAGAGAGGAAAGAAAGTTCGCTCTATAATCACTTTAGGGTAGCGGCGGGCATTGTAAAATTAGCTCACACGTACGAGGCGAGCTTTTACGCTAAAAAGCTCTTTTCTAGTACGTGAATACTGAGTGCCCAACGCTGATATAAAGCGAGCTGCACACAACAGACATTTCAATTTGGTTTAAGCTGTCTTAGAAGTTGATATTGTTTCTTAATATTTATTTATTATTCTTCTTTTTTTTTATTGCCATTTTATAAACCGTTTTTATTTTAACCCTTGGAGTTTGCGTTCGTCGAAATCTGTTTTCCTTACCAACGAAAAGCTTAAAAGATAGTTTATTATTAATAAGTATTCCTTTTTTCTAACTTATAATGTGAATCCGTTTATCGTTTAACTGACTATGGGGAATGTACATAACTATTTGGGGTTAGGATATAAACCAAGACCTTTTCGGCGAATTCTATAGCGGATTCCAATTCAACGCATCGAATTACATTTTTTTTTGTTGTGTATAATTTTTGCAAGCTTTGCTGGATGATATAAAAGATGATCCATAAAGCGATTAAACAAGTATCATGCCTGGTATTCACCAAGTTGCATGCAATCAGACTCTTTGCCTTGTATACTCTCCCCCTTCCTCCTATAAAGTGATTTAAAGCTGCTAATTAGCCTGCGCTTCACTTTTTATACCCTGTACCGTATGGTACAAAGGGTATATTTAGTTTGTGCAAGCCGAAAATATATGTAACATACAGAAGGAAACGTCAGAGACCCCCCAATGTTACCTAAAGTATGATCAGTGTGACTAGAGAAGTCGATATACCCATGTCCGTCTGTCCGTCTATCTTTCTGTCCGTCCGTATGAACGCCTAGATATCCAGAGATGGTAATAGCTAGAGCAACCAAACTTTCAGATTAGATCCCTTATTATTCCATAGGAGACAAGTTTATTTCATTTTTTTGATATCGGGGATATATTCTATAGCTCCCATAGGGGTGTTTCAGAGAACCTCGAAACAAACAAAAAGTTTTAGTTGGGTAATTCGTTTGTTTATGAATATATCGTAACCAAATTTGGCATTCGGAAGTTTTTTAGAGTACCCAAGCGCTGTACCAAATTTGATCAAAATCGGTTGACTATATCATATAGCTCCCATAAGACCAATCGGTCGAAAAAACGTATTTTGAACAAAATTCGTTTTGTTTCGTTTGTTTTTTAAGTTATCGTTAACAAATTTGGTAATTGGTACTTTTTTGAAGTTCCTAAGCATATTACCAAATTGGATCAAAGTCGGTTGACTATATCATATAGTTTCCATAGGACCGATCTCTCAAAAAAATTTTTTTTTACAAAATTCGTTCGTTGGGATATCCCAAATGGGATTTTTTTTTTTTTAATATAAAGTTAGGTCATTCCGCGCGAAATTTTTCGAACTGCGTGTACCCCTTTAACTTGAGTAAGTTTATAACTGTTTGCTACCATTCTCGTCATTCGAAAACAATTGTGCGAAAAAGAAAATCTCTTGAAGTTCTGTGTCATCTACGAAGAGAGAAACTAGAGATTTCTGTATACCCAAGTACCGGAAAAAATGAAAAGTCACATTTTAAAATTTTTTCTTTTCGTTTATTAGATTTATGAATTTCATTTTTTGTTTTTTTTTTATCTTATTTGCAGGTTTCTTTTTTTTATATATATTTCAAATTTGTTTTTGTTGTTATTTATATATAGTAATGTTAATTAAGGTTTATCTCTTATGGGTTCAAATTGTTATCAAACTGAGTGATGAGTTTTGTTTGCTTTCACGGGGAAATAATTAATTGAATATTTCTTTGCATGCATATAGGTAGATTTAATTTATTTTTTTTAATAAATGTTTTAATCTTTACGTTTAGTTCACATAAGTACATAGCTACATATATATATACATAGATTATACATATATGTGTTTTTTTTTAATATGAGTTTATTATTCATTTTTGCCCTTTTGAGAGTACAACCAAAATGAAAGTAAAGAAAAACAAAAAAAAAAAAATATTTCTAAAATGTATGCATATTTTATTTTGTTTTTGATTTTTATTTATAGGTTTTTTTTTTGGTTTTTTTGTTTAAATTTATCAGTGGTAAATTTTTCGCTTGCTTTTCAAATTCTTTCGTTTTTTTTCTAACACTTCGCCTCTCTTTTTCTAGTCAAGTTGGCAATTTTCGAGACAGTTCGTATATATATATCTTTTTTCTTTCACTTGCTGCGCTTTTCGTACCTTGATAGATTACTTTTTGCCATACATGTAAGCTGTCCTGTAAGCAGACCAAAATAGTCGCTGTGTTGTTCGTCTATGTAAATATATGTCTAAAGCTGTCTTTTGTTTTTGTTCTTTGTTGGTAAATAAAGTATAAAAAAAAAGAGAAGAGAAATAGAAATGTGTCTGTTTCCTTGCAACGCCAGCGTCACAGTGCTTTCTTGTATATAATATATATTTATATACATATTATCTTACATTTCATATACAAACTGTTATATACTTTTTTTTTTGTGCTCAACTTGAAATCTCGCTCAGCCAAACTCTTTGTCTGCTCTCAAGTTGCTCTCTAACAATCGTCGCCTGCGTTTGTTTTCTTTGCATTTGCATCTGCATTTTCATTTTGTTTTTCCTCTCATATATATTTGCTTTTTATTTTTGGTTTTTTTTTTTGCTTTTGTTTTTGTTTTTTTTCATGCTTGCATACGAAATATTTTGGTGTTTTTCTTTGTAGTACAAAATTTGCCTCTTTTGTTAAGTTTTACTTATTTTTTGTTTGCTTAGGTAAATTTGTCCAGAATTTTGTTTTTATATTTACGTGTAATTATACTGGCATATATGAATGTATATTTATGCGTTTTCTTTATATTTAAAAAAAAAGTCATCATCATCTGGGAACTGTTGTTAGCCCTTACACCAATTTTTTGTTTATGCGAATGCTGCTACTACTTTAATAACAATATATGTATCATTATTTATAATTTACTTTTGTAAGACGTAGTAATACTAGCATTAAAAAAAAAAAAAAAATCAATTAAATATATCTATATGTATATATATGTGTGTGTGTGACGTAATGGCACGAGCAAAAACTATGGTAGGTGCCTGCTATATGCAATCAATTTGAGTCATTGAGCCAAACAAAAGAAAAGGATCAGAAAAGCCTAGACACAAAATGAATTAATTACCAGATTATCTCTACTATAACTTCTGCCCTAAGCTTAGCCAATAATCAACTTTAATTTATAACTCATCATCTGAACAGCTCACCATCATCTCATCATCAGCTTAACATCTCATCAACATCTGAACATCTCAGTTTCATCTCATCATCTCTTCATCACCTCTTCATCATCTCTACATCTTATCATCATCTCAACATCTCATCATCTTATCTCACACACACACACGCTTACTAATACTAACATACTTGATTAAATTACAAATTTTTGTTGTTTTTTTTTTTTAAATTAAATTAAAGAGGTCTCGACTCTAAATTGCTTTTGGGTTCTCCAATCGCGCTTCTAACCATGTATCTAAAAACAAAGAAAAAATTGGTTTGCAACAGTACTATTGTTAGGTATTCGTTTAGAGTTAAAGATGGCAACTATTTGTTTTTGTTTTTTTTTTTTGGGTATAATATGGATCTTACACGGTTGTTATGATAACTGCTACATAAAGATGCTTTTTAGTTCATATACCGATCAGGTATGTATTGTATCGTATCGATCGTATCGTAAGTTAGTTATGTTTAGTTAGTAGTATATTGCAACTGCATTTGTAAGTACACATTTTTATTTATTTTTTTTTGGTTTTTGCGTATTGTTATGATACTTGTATAAATCGCATAAGTAAATATCCTGTAAATTACATTTCTTTTTCTTTATCTTATTATTACATATAGTACATATATATATCAAATTGTAACCTGTAGTATTGCTGATAACACTAGTTAACAAAAAAAAAACGCTTTGCTAAAAAATACCAATTACGTTAAATTTGTAGTTGTATATTTATTTTTTCTAAACTTTGGATAAAAGTACTCATTATACCCCATATCAAATAAGTGCGAAAAAGTGTAAGCCAGTAAGACGCCAAAAACTTTATACTAAAATGTTCAGGACAGCATCTCTCTTCTTTAGGGAAAAACAGATCCAGTAGCATTCAATTTTTTCGCAAGCTATGTCTCATGGTCTAAAATTGTATGGTTAACTGCCGCTTTTTTGAGAAAATAATACATATTTCTAATCGTTACAGGCCTGCCCTGCCAAGCTTTTCGTGACTAAAAATTTTATTTTAAAACTATTTGAGCACATTGGTAGTTATAGCCCAAAACCAAATATAAACCACTTTTGTCTTGAAGCTACAGTCAACGAAATCGGTATGTCATCAAATGCTTCAAAATTCATATGCCTTAAAGCCGCATGAAAATTGTTGAAATTTAGGTAAGTACATTATATTCATAATCGTAATGGATATACGGCGGTTGACGTTAGAAGCACCCAGGGGGCAGAGCCACTTAACATGAATATAGTTTCGAAAATTGTCAAAAAAAAATTAAATTTATAAATACTGTAAAAAATTAATTTAAAAAAAAAAAAAAATTTTATTCCTACTTTTGCACCCCTTGCCGAATGGGTTTCTCACAAAGAGAGTGCCCCACCTGATCAAATGATCTTTTGTACCGTACCTGCCCGAAGATACAAAGATATAATCTAAATCACGGCCAGAAGCAAGCATCTGCGACCCTATCAAATAACCATATCTGCCTATACTTATGATAATTCCTATAGAAGACGCATCTAGGGTACTAGTGTCCAGTGTGACTACTGTTGTAGAGCACAAACATTTTTTTTTTAGTTTTATCTAGCTTCCGCTGGCGGAGCTCTAGTATTAAAATACCACATAGAGCTAGCTGGCTTCATTACGCATACATCGACGCAAATTTAATTCGAAACAGGAACCTGGGCAGTTATAGGCAAAAATATCATAGGCACACCAAAAAATATTGGTTTTAGACTTTACAAGTTAGACCAACGAGTATTCAAGGTCCAAAAAATCCCAGCACGTCAGGCTGCATAACATTAACTTAAAAAAAACCCCAAAAAAAAACTATTTTTAAGTGCGAGAGTCCGACAATGTTGTTGTAGTCCAGTGGCGGATCCACCTGGATTCTTCGGTTCCGGACCTCCCACCCCCAAAAGTTGGGAAAATGGGTTGACAGTTTTTTTACGAGCTCTGATATATATACACTTCGAAGTGAAAAACCCCCCCAAAGAACAAATCCTGTATTCGCATCTGTTGTAGTCCCTGAATCCGCATCTTAGGGCCAAAAAAAATTTCCATATTATCAGGGTTCTGACATAACGTCAAAAAATGCAATAAAAGTAATTTTTTTAATATCTGTGCGCTCGATGATGTTTTTAATATGGTTTTGGGCTCGCTGCATCCGTATGCAAAGTATAACACACCCCAGCACAACAGACTTCTAATATAACCTAAAAAAGACTGGCAAGAAAATGAATCTTAATTCTGCGTGTTCGACAAAGCTTAGTATATGTTGTTGTAGTCGTTGGATCCGAATCCAAAAGTCGCACATCAGGACTCTAAGATAACATCAAAAATAGAATGAAAGTTTTTTTAGAGTCTGGGCGCCCGAAAATGTTTTGTATATGTTTTTGGGTTCGCTGTATCCGTTCCAAGGGATCATCCATAAACTACGTGACGCTCCAGGGGGGTGGAAAAACTTCAAAAATATTCCGTTACTGTGTCACGAGGGGGAGGGGGGGTCAATTTTGACGAAAATCAGCGTCGCGTAGTTTATGGATGATCCCCAAAGTACAGAAAACCCAGCATATCTGGGCTCAAACATAAACTTATAAGAACCCCCAAAAAAATATTCCTAAGTCCGCGTGCCCAAGGATGTTTAATAAAAACTGTTCTAGTCGATAAATCCGACATAAACTTAAAAATATCCGTTTTCGAACTCGAAAGTCGATTTTTTTTTAGTATGGCAACGCCTTTTTATAAAATTCGAGAACACTTCAATGCCAACAGTGTATATTCGAAATCAATATTTGAATATCTGAAATAGGTTAGGTTGGTTAGTTGGTTAGTGGTTGACGGTCCTGAAACAGCCCCGACGCACTTAGGCACAAGGAGGCCACAGGTAATGCTGGCCGAGAGCTGACCAGAGATTGCTTTATATCTGCGTATATAAGTGGTCAACTCTATCTGTAATAGACTTGGTAAACAATTTTCTTATGCTAAAGCTGGAACGTTCCGACTGTTAACGTTTCAGCAGAGTTGCCTAAAAGTCTATATTTTGAAAACAAAAACGATCACAAACTTATCGAAATTGGCATGTTTGAGCAGAGCACATTAAATGTGTTAACAAGTGTAACTTTGCAGTATATTGTATGTTTTTGTTGCTATAAGGTCGGGACTGATTTACATAACCCTAAATGTTGATTTACTTTTTTTTTATATTTATTTTGTATACATCACTAACATGAAATTCTTGTTTAGTTTTAACTTTTGTTTTGTTTTTTTGTAGTTGTTACCTATTATTATAACATTAGTTACTTAATAGATACTCACTATGCCCATGTATGTATATATATAAATTTTTGTATATCTCATATATATGTATATAAGTAAATATTTTATGCATAATTTGCTGCATTTTGAGTAGAGAAAAAAAAATGAATTCTGCTGTTTGTTATATTTTTTTTTTTTGCGTTCTTTTCTTTATATATAAAGTATGTATGGATACATATATGTACTTTTTCATTAGTATATATATATATGCAATAAATGATTTCACTCAATTGTTTAAGTTGCTTTAATTTACGCCTACCTCCGCCTACATGCCGGCATACCCCCCAACCAACTATTGCATAGTAACTACACTTAAATAAGTATTGTATGCTTGTATGTACTTTTTATATATGTACATTACTATGTATTTGGTTGGTATGTAATAATTTATATGTAGTATTTGTTGTTATTTTTTTTGTTTGCATTTAATTTTTGGTTTATTAAATTTCAAAAGTAAATCTGAAGCGTTCATTTACAATGTGGCTGCAGCTTAATGCAGCTGCTTAAATTTCTATAAAGTACAAGTACATATGTATTTTACTTATATAACACACACACACACACACACTTGCGCGCGTACGGCTCTGTGCATGCGTGTGCACATAACTAGTATTTGACATTGCCACAATTTGTGTTTGTTTTGGTTTGTTTGGTTTTTTTTTTGTTGCATATTTCATTTGCTATTCTGCTTTAGTTGCTGTTCTTCATACACACACACTTTTTTTATATATATGTAGTATTTTTTTTTTGTTTTTTATATATTTAATATAGTGCATAATAATTTTAATGATATTTTTAGACCATCAAGGTTCATTTCATTTCTTTATGTATATATAATTTCTTTTTTTTTTTATATATATATATATATTATTATAGTTGACAAAATTAGCAGTGAAAAAAAAAAATGTTGCGCGGATCCTGCCCGCTTTAAAATAAAATAATAACTTGCATACAATTTGTTATTTAAATATATATAAATATATATATAGAAAAAAAAAACAAAGTACAAATAAATTAATAACAATAAACATAATAAATTATGCGCTTTTATATTTATTTTTGTATATAGCTTGTAATTTGGCCAGCCACAAGTGCGCTCTCAGTTAGAAGCTTATATATCTCTCACGTTTTCACGGCTTATATAAAGTGTATATACTTAGTGTCTATAACTTATATAGCCATTGACTTTTTGGTTTTGTTTTTGTTTTGCTCTTCTTTATTTGCCTATCTTTTTTGCTTTTTGTTTTGTGTTTGCATTCATTTAGTTTTGCGCCTTTATTTGAAAATTGCTTGTGCTTGGTTGCCATTTTGTAAAAGTTTGAATTTTGTTTTTAAATTTGCATTAAAAAAAAAAAAAAAGCAAAAAATTTTTATATTTTTATGTGTAGTCTTTTGTTTTTTTTTTTAAATATGTGAAATAATAAAGTTTGTTTTAAATTCATATATAACTGGCCATACGCTTACTTTGGTATGTAGGCCAGCTTGCATTTTTTTTTTTAATTTTTAATTTAGTAACTGCTAAAAAATATTGTATATTTTTTTAAGCATAAATATGCGAAGACAGCGTTTTACTCAAGTTTTTGTTGTCAGATTTTTGTTTAGCAACATTTTGGAAGTAAACTCTTTTTGTTTTAAACTTAATTTTTAAATATTTTTTTGTTTTTTGCATTAAGCTTAGAGAACAAACACATAACACAAAATGGTATTAAATAAAACAAAAAAAAAAAGAGGAAGAATAAGATAAAATAAAACGTTGCTTGCATAATATTCCGATTTTTTTTTTTGGCTTAGTTTTAAGTTTGGCAAACGTTTTGTTTTTTACGTTTACGTTTTTGTGTTTTAAATTCGAGTCCAACATTTAAATTATGTACAAATAATATTATTTAAAAAAAAAATTCAATGTATATATATATATATATATAAGTTACTATACAACTACAGTCTATTACAGGCTGTACACCATATATTTGTTTTTTTTAATTTAAAGTTAAGTTTTTTTTTTTTGTGTTTTTGCACGCAAGCAAACATTTTTGGTTGTTGTGAATTCTTTTTTTTGCTCTTTGGGTTGACGCGTTCTTAAATATACTATATTGCATATATGTATATTAATATAATGTTTTCAAAACCATGTATTTTTTTTTTTAATTTTTTGGATTTTCACAAATTGCTTTGTTGTTGCATAATTCACTGGGTTGGTTAATCAAGTTTTAATGCTTAAGCTAAGCGCTTAAATTGTTTTTGTAGTGCAGTGTTAGTTTTTGTATTTTTTTTTTTAGTCAATTTTTGTCGATTTAAATAAAAATTGCAAATTTAAAATAACATTAAGACAAAAGTTTAAAAGCATGCGAAACATTTCTTAAAATTATTAGAAAAAAAAAAAAAAAAAGCGCAAGAACTTCAAAAAAGCTTAGCTTTTAATTCGTTTAATTTTATTAATGCTTTTATTTTTGTTGTTGTTTTGTTTTTGTTCTATCTTAAACTTGTTGTTGCTGTTGTTTTTATTATTGTTGTTTGTCTACGCTGCAGCTTTGTGCCTTTGTTTGTCAATATATGTTTAAAATATAATTTAAAAAATATTAAAATGTTAAAAAATAATAAAATAGCATATTAAAAAAAATTAAAGCAAAGCCTCTAGTAGCTGCAACATAGCGCTGTACAGATCTATCAAAGATCTTAAACAAATTATTTTTTTAACTTTGCTTTTTGTCTTGTCTTGGGGTTTTCTTTTTTTTTATCGTTTGCTTACATGCTCTGCTAATATTTAAATATAATATTATGTGTATGCTTAGCTTTTCCGTTCTTGTTTTGTTTTTTTTTTGTTTTTCTTTCAGTGTAGTATTCAACATCAATCTCTCATTTTGTTTTGTTTGTTTCTTTTGTTTTAAGTAAATTACTAATTTTAAATTTTTTTTTTAGGGTTTTTTTTGAAGTTTTTTTTTTTCTCAGAATTTCTTGACTATGCTTTAAAAGTTAAACGGTACTGTTGCTATTGCTGTTGGGTTTTACATTTTAAACAATTTAGTTTTTGTTTTTAATTTTGTTTTTAAATAGTAGTCACTAACGTATTAGGAAAAAGTTATGCGCCTTTTCCGTTAATTTGCGATAAATTCCCACGACTCTCCGTCACATTCCAGTGTGTGGCGTCTGGTTTTGACTCCCCGACGGTTTGCCGCTATGGCCTGGCATATTTGCTGTGGTGGCCGTGGAGCTAGCATCGCCTCTGCTGTCGCTCTCATCGCATTCCTCCAGTTCGGCTAAATTCTCTTGATCGGACTCTTCCAGTGTAACCTGTGTATATATAAAAGTTACATTAGTTGGAATACCAAGTTAAGCATAGTGTGTGCTCAACTACCTGGAAGCGTATTTTGTCATCTGCTGGCATATCATCGGCTGCCGATGGTGGCGGCGATGGCGGTATCATGCTCTGATAGTAGTCTCTGTTCTCTTCAAGCGTATCGAGTATATCCTGTGCATCTGGATGCACCAAATCGGCCCAAGTTTCCCACAGCGGATGCACAATGTAGTCAATAAAGCCCACCTGTGATTTTTCAATGGTGGCATTATGGCGATCGCACATAGGACTTATATCCATGCCATGATCGCGTTCCTTGTCGCCCTGCAGAAAGAACTCCTCCATGAGTAGTGCCACCCAGCGTTTATAGAGCGGCAATGGTTTGGTGGGATTGCTCAAATCAGCGCAATGCACCAGATTCTCAAGCACCTGTGTCAAGTGTGTATAGAGAGTTATAAGTACAGCAATCCATTTACATATATATGTTGTGACTTACCTGTATGCGATCGGTGTAGTTGTCCAGCAAAAGCACTCCAGAGCCTGCTACCTTTTTGGTTTCAACCATTGTCTTTAGATCGGCCAACAGGCTCATATGCTTGGACATATCCGTAGATAGTACAATATCAATAACCATTTTTCTCAAAGTTTGGCGTTGTTTCCTTAAAGATATTGGTAGAAGCGTATTATAGTATTAGTGGGTTTTGGCTTAAATTGGCTGGCAACTTACTTTTGCATATTACAGAATATATCACATCCTTGATTTTGCAATAATTTAAAGGCAACAGCTAAATGATGATTTTCCAAAACAGATTCGTCATTGTACATTAATGCTAGTTCGGAACCTAAATAGACAGATAGCGCCAAAATTAATTAATAATCAAATAACAATTGAAGAGCAAAAAAATTAAAATATTTCGGTAAACTGTATCTTAAGCTACAAAGGAAACGAGTAAGACTCTACAAACTTTATAACTGTATGATCAGGACGACAAAATAAATCAATTTAGACATGTCCGTCCGCATTGCCGACGTCGTTGTTTTCCAAAGCTACATAATTTATAATAAGGGTGACTAGAGAAGTAGATTATACCCAGTACTTCTGTCTAGCTGTCCATCCATATTTCGGTTTTATATCATATAGCTCTTTTAGGGGGTTGAGAGGTTGCACGTTCCCCATCACAACTTCTGCCGCAGTTGTGGAGATGAGCAGCAGACAAAGAGTATCCAATACCTGCTATTTGGTTGGCCGGCTCTTCTTAGGAGACGCACTCGATTTTTGCGTAAACCTTTTTCGTCTATCTGGGCAGTCTGGCCCATAGTGGATCTGGCCACTTTCATCGGATCCTCTAAATGCTTCAACATGGAGAGAGATTCAGGAGCTAAGGAACTCCCAACAGCTTCGACCTTTGAACTTGATGAGCGGGAGACAGAGAGTATCCAACAGCTGCTATGTGATTGCCTGGCTCTTCTTAGGGGACGCACTCGATTTCTGGCTAAGCCCTTTTTTGAGTATCTGGGCAGTCTGGCAAATCCGCCCATATTGTAGCTGGGCACATTCATCGAGTCCTTTAAATGGTTCAACAAGGACATAGATTCAGGAGCTTAGAAATGTCCAACAGTTTTGACCTTCGAACTTTTCAAGATCACCCCACTCCCCCGCTGTTCCACCCTTTTTCATGCTTGCTTCTACCTCTATACAAATAAGGCAGCAAAATGGAGCCCATGGTATCTGGGTGATCTCGGTTACTAACCAAACTAACCTAACTTATAGGGTTGTTTCCGAGCCCCTCGCAGAAAAAAAAACCAAAAAAAATTGCCTGTTTCTCGAAGACCAAAAAAACTAGGAGCATGAAAAAGCTTTTTACTTTATGGGAATGCCATCCCCCTAGGCCCCAGCAACTGCTTCTTACAGTTGTTACCACAGTCTTTTTCCTTAAAAAACTTTAAGCTCGACACAGTCCTTCTATTTTAAATAATAGAGACAGTCTTTTTTTTATGAATCGGTTGGGATCTTTGGTAGTTATAGCCAAAAATCAATTCTAAGCTCTTTTGCCTAGAAACTTTATATTGGTAAACGTGCTTGTAAAGAAGGGGCCTCAAAATCAGATAAACGATATCCAATACAAAGTAGAGTCTAGTCAGAATGCTTACGGGCTATGGCCTGCTAGGTGTACAGGTGGCGGAGCCCCTAGTTTAGTTTTAAAGCAGTAATATTAAAACAGGCACAAAAAATATTAAAAACTGACTTCCGTAGGCTGAATCTGAATCCAAAGTCTAAAAAACCCTAAATTCTAAATTGGATAACTTTTGAAAAAACGAATAGATCTGGCAGATATTCCACTGTCAAACTTTTTTTGATATTCGAGTTTTCTATAATAGTAAATCGTTAGTTCTCATTCCCAGTATTGATTAAATTTGATACTAAAAAACTCTTCCAAAAATGCTTCCGAGTGCCAAAGGTTATTATATTATGTAGCATTGTTTTATCAAACAAAATTTCGATTAAGGTTCGCTCCAGACACTTTCAAACTTTTCCATGTTTTCTTGGTCGAGAGTGCGTGCTCAAAATAATTCATTGTTAAGATGAAAACAATGTCCACTATCCAAATTTTTGGCGATAGATATCTTCAAACACATCATTTTTTCGACCGAGTGTTCCCTTAGTGCTTATATGATATATGAATTTGTTTGGGAACTCTAAAAATCTATCGAATGCTAAAGTATTACTGTACCAAAAACGTCACGCTTCAGTTTTTGTCACCTACTGTACTATATTTATACCATACAATACTCACTTGAATTAACCAAAAATTGATTGGTTAAGCCAGGATGATCAACATCGTGAATACAAGCGGCGAACAGCGCCCCGCCCACTTCGAGGGGCGTAAATACACCCTCCAATGCCGGTGTATTGAGTAGCACATTGGTGCTCTGTGTCACGTCGGCTGCGTGCAGCGAATTGTGAAACGGATTGTCTTTGACGTAGTGGTCCTCCAGAGTACTCATAAAGTTAAGAAAAGTTTTCGGTGGTATCATAAGACTGGTCAGTAATTCTCTACTCTGCAAGTGCCAAAAAAAATAGCAATATTATACTCGAACTTCAATATTTATTGATAACACTTGCCTGAAATATGGTATATGCCACACAAGTGAGCGGACGATTGCAGCTCCACTCGCCAATTTTGAATATCTCAATGCCCCAGGTGTCTAGTTCGCCCAACAGTGTGCCCAGATCATTCTCGTGCGGCGTCTCTACGCCAAATGTTGGCAGCTTCTCCCCGGTGAAACTATTTGTATGTGACAACGGCCTCTTCACACCGCTTATCTGTGACATGGGTGGACCACGCGGTGACTTACAACGCGGATATTGCTGCTGCGGCGGCAAATTCACATTATCTGGATTATCTTCTACGCGCAAAGATGGCAGATCGAACTCCTGTTGTTTGTCTGTAAAAAAAAGACAAAAAACATATATACACATGGTGTTAGTTAGGCTTAAGGTAAATTTAGCAAATTTAGGGCCACCCTTTTATGCTTATTTCGAATCTTTGTCAGCTTGGAGCTTCTTAAATATATATATTATATGTACATCTATATATGTTTGTATATAAAAGTACCCTACTCTTGGCTTATTATTTTTATTGCCTACACTGCCCCTCCGTATGCAGACACCTAACAATACACTGCTGCTCAACTGAATAATTAAGCCAAAGTATTTGGTAGAGATTAATAAATCTTTTAGGAATGAGGCGAGCCTGGCTCTACTATAACCCGAGGTATTTTGAATTTTTTGTCAGAACCACGATGTGCTGAGTCCGAATCCGAGATCCAAAAGGTTTCTGGGATAACCTCAAAAACCCTCATACAATTATGTTTCGATTAAGTCCAAGTTCAAGCAAATCCAAGTCAGGTTTCTGAGATAGCCTCCAAAATCCCTCGCTTTATTTTTATACCCTGTACTGTATGGTACAAAGGGTATATTAAGTTTTTGCAAGCCGAAAACGTATGTAACATACAGACGGAAATGTCGGAAACCCCCAAAGTTACCTAAAGTATGATCAGGGTGACTAAAGGTTATACAGGGTATCCCAAAGTCGTCCGCGCCCGACTTAAGCGTACGCCATCTTTTATTATTTTTTTTTGTGACAAATTTGTCATTTCTTGTTTTTTCATTAAATCACTTTTTAATTTTTAAATTAAAAAAAAAAAAAACTAAAAATAATACATAATTTGTTAAAATTATTTTCAGTTATTGGTCATTCATATATAGGTACTCCTTGTTATTATAAATTATTATAAAAAAAAAAAATAAATTTTAAAAAAAAAATTTTTTAAATAAAAAAAAAAATTTATTACAGATAACTTACAAAAAGAAATGAAATCCCACCAAAAACATTTTCATGTAAAATGTTGCCAAGACGAGACCATATGACTCGCACTGTCAAAAAGTTATCAGATCTCATGTAGACCCAAGCTTCTAACTCTACACGCCCTAACTCTACAAGGCCTAACTTCACAAGTCTACACCTTAGTCAAAATATGTGGCTTGGCCATATCGCTACATTCACATAGGCGTAAGGTGAAAAATTAATTCACTGTTCATTACTTTTCTGTTATACAATAGTTCATGTAGTAACGAACGGCTGTATGTTGTATCGATGTATCGATATATTGAAGTTTCTATTAACCCTAGACCTGTCTTTGGTACACTAAGTACCCCAAATGAATTTCAAATTTTATCATTTTTTCCATCCAAAATACACTACGGGGCACTGAGTGCCGCAAGGACGGGTAAGATGAAGGACAGGTCTAGGGTTAAGATAATATAAGCAATGAACATTCTGTTCCGGCCAGAAACTTTGTCTCAACTTCGATTCCGATTCTTGGGCTTAAAAATGCTGTTTATGTTATATATTTTGCGATAAGTGTAAATATATCGATAAACAGCATTGCTTAATCGACAAATCTTATTTGGATTCGAAATCTAATACCAATAGCAAAGAGTATATATTAAAGAGAGGCGTAAGAACGGCCGTTGGCATTTGCGTGCCCTCGTATTTTGAGCCAGAATGCCGGAATGTTAGAATCATGTTAGCTGGTTGTGTTTGCATATGAGTAAAGAGGATGGGAAAAAAACCGAGAGACACTGTCTGCACTGCTCTAACATACACATACACATGTTGCCTGCAAAACAAATGTTAGCCAGCACAACTTAACAGCCTAGAGCAGTGCAAACGACAGCGCTCGGTTTTTTTCCATACTCTTTACTCATATGCAAACACAACCAGCTTACATGACCCTAACATTCCGTCATTCTAGCACAAAATATGAAACAGCGTTCAAACGCCAACGGCCGTTCTTACGCCTCTCTCTAATATATACTCTTTGCCAATAGTCAAACATAAAAAAAAAATCGATTTGCAATTTTCTGAATTCGTACAAAAGCACGTCAGGGTTTTAACATAACCTAAAAAAATGTTGATAGTTTTGTCACGTTTTTGGTGTCCTATAGTAAGTCCTAGAACTTGTTCTACAAGTCCCCCGAACGTGAGGTTTCTGGGTTTTTTTTTTTAGGTTTGTCAGAATCTTGACAAACTGGAGATTTTTTGACTCCAAAATCGAATTTAGCGATCCCAAGAACAATTAGCATACATAATCTGACCTTCAAACACGAAAATTCATATTTTCAGACTTTGTAACTTCTTTTACTTTTCGGACGTAGCACCCAGTACCCTGCAACAGTTTTTTTGCACCAAAAACTTTCTATGTACGAGCAGTTACTTAAATTTGTGGTAATTAGGGTCTACAAATACCGGGGTCATGTCAGTTGTTGGAAAGCTAAGGATCATTTCCGAAGTAATTTGCTGCGTAGAGTTCGAATCCGGAGGCAGGATTTTGAGATATTTGAGGTTATTTACCCGAAAAACGGCGTTTTTTCCCAATTTTGTGGTCTGTCACTCCAGTTACATCATTAAGTATCAATCTTACCCTTTTATTTAAGAGTTCAAGACATCATTTACGACTTTTTTTTCTCAAAGTTATGGCTATTCAAAGTTACGAAGTATATCCCTCGACGTCATTAGCATTTGCATTAAGCTTTTCGAGACAATAGTTGTTGGGAAGCTAAGGGTCATTTCCGAGGTAATTTGCTGCGTAGAATCCGAATCCGGGGTCAGAATTGGCCCATCACCTTGAGTGTGTAGTTGTGTCTCAGTATATATATATATTATATACAATATGTATATATGTATGTGCGACTTCAAAGCCCTGCCTTGTTGCTTAAACATGCATAAATATTTAAGGCAAGTTCGGGTGAAATGCTTTTGTCGAGCAGCCTATTGCAATTTTTTATTTCATTGCCTACTTTTAGGGTTATCTCCCTTTGGCAAGTTGTAAGAATTTGGATTTAAATTTGTTAAGCATAAAGTTTTACAGCGAAAGAGCCGGGAACTAATACTGTTTCCCGAAATTATGGGGGACAGGCTTGTAAGTTGTCACGTCACACATAGGCACAAGCCAAAAAAGGTGGCATCTTACATTTTTGAAGCCATTTGAATGTACGAAAACCATTTTTGATTATGAAAATTCATTGAATTTCAGTTCCAGCATATATATTTACCTTGATTTTGCATTTTGATTTCATCACTTTTGGGCGCAATCAAAAATAATTTTTTTTATTTTCCGATGTCTTTAAAAACTATTTTTATATTTTGTCACACACACACACACACTGAGTTTTTGCGTCTGTTCGCAACGAAAAAAAAAATTTTAATTGTCTATGGCGTATTTGCCATCGATGACAGCTGGAGCTTTGGTGTTTTTATTGCTGGAACATCAAAATCGACCAGGTTAGGCAACTTACAAGTCCTGGTAACTAACAAGCCCTTCCACTATAAAGTCTAGTGACATCTGGCTAAAAAGTCAAAATAACAAGAAGTTTTCTTCTTGGAAAACATAGCATTTTATCTACGACGTAATTGAGATACCGGACACAACAGATAATCATGTTTTTTTTGTTTTTTTTTTATGAAATTCTTGACAGTTGTATTGCTCAAAGCTGGAGCACAGGACAAATAATGAGCTTTACTTATCATTATATATTATAATTAGATTTATCTGGCTAATAAGCCCCGAGTGCATTATATACGTATTTGTGATTGCTTACTTTCGTGTTTTAGGTTGCATAAGATCTCTCATGTAGTGCAAATAAGAATTGGTCGTCGATCCGCCCGTCCGTCTGCTTGAACACTTGATCTCAAAGACTGTAAGAGCTCGTGATAGAAAGCAAAATTTGGTCCGTATCTGCTCTTCTCCCTAACTATTAGAAGTTTACGTTTTTCCTGAGATTGTAACCCAAAAAAATTTCGTATGTCAAAGGCTACCATATCTTAATAAACAAACGAATAATGCCCTTAGTATGATTTTTTATTCGATCGGTTCTATGGGGAATATATGATATAGCCAACCGATGTTGTTAAAATTGAATACAGTGGTTTGATACTTCAACAAAGTTCCTATTGCGATACTATGCGCTTACAACTTGGATATAGTAAGTATTATATCATCATAGGAGTAATATGGTTTAGTGCAGATATCTAGAAAATAAAATTAATAAGTCACGCAAAGTAGGATCTAGATACTAGATAAGTCGATATAGACATATCCGTATTATTACCTAAATCTTAGAGTTGATAAGAACTAGAGCAATAAAACTTTCGAATGGGATGGCTTATAATGTCAGGAAAAAAAATGTATTTTTCGATAGCGGCGTTATATTATATAGTTCCCTTATATCCTTTATTATATAGATGCTGAATGTAGTAGCTCAAAATTAGATGGTTTATGAAGGTAAACAGATACAGAGCTGATTGGTCGAAAAAAAAAATGTTTTAAAACCAGAATTCAATAGTTTTTGAAGATCTTCACTGTTGGCTGTACAACCCGTGCTGGGTCTTCGCCTGCATAAGTATTTGCCTCCATTCGTCCTTTCTTTTCGCCACCGCCCACAAATTTCAATCCATCTAAGCCAAGGCCTTCGTCTTGCGCGGTTCTGATAGCATCTAGCGAATAGTATGTTTTGTGCTGGGTGACCGCTGATAAGGGTTTGGTATATTCTAATTTTTGTCCGAGAGTTAAGTACTTAGCAAGTAGCAATCTATTGTCAACATCCTTCGATATATTATTCTCGCTATCAACCTTTGCGCCCAGATATGTGAATTATTAAACCACATAAAAATTGTACGGGCCAACTTAAAAAGTTGATCCAAACCGATCTCCTCCTCTTTGCATTCTTGTGATCATCACCAGCTTTGTCTTTGTCTCATTGACTCTCAGGCCGAGCTTCTTAGCAGCTTCATATCATCTGCGTATGCAAGTAATTAAACCGACTTGTTGAGGATGTTACCTCTGGTGTTTATACCAGATTCCAAGATTTTATGAAGTCATCGTAGCTAAATGTCAAAAAGTTGTTCTTATAGTAACTTAACACTATGCAGAATTTGTTCAAAATCGTTTATTTTATTTGCTTGCTTTTTTGGCCAGATGAAGTTTATTTTTTTTCTGACATGTTTCCTTCCTTCTCCAAATAATTTCAAAGCGCCATATTTTCTACAATTTAAAGCTATCGCTTAAGTTTGTATAAACAAAATGCGGTAAGTAAAAAAATTCCTTCGAGTGTTACCAGACAGCATTAGAACCCGACCATAAATATCGGTTATGATCGCAATATACTACTTTAGAGGCATATATAGGAAAAGGGTCTTAAAATTAAATTTCCAGTCGAGACGATTATCACATACTAGATACTAAGCTGCCTTATAGTGTCATGGCAAAGCGTTTCTCAAAATCGGCCACTTTTTGACGATTTGATGTATGAGCTTCAAATTGTTTAAAATTTACGCAAGCTAAAGGCATACAAAAAAAAAAAATCAAAAAGAAAGCAAAAATTTTCAATTAGCAACTGCTTGCTGAACTGCAAACAAGCAGTGTGCGGCGTACTTGTAAAAAGTTTAATGTTTTACAGCAGCCAGACATACTTTTGTTGTGAATAAAAGGCTGCAGTGCAAAAAGAGTATGCTAACGTTGGCCCTTTAAAAAAAAAGGACTTTAATAGTCAAGGTTTTTTTTTTGCGTGCTGCTGCAACAACAACAACAGAAGACTAAGAAATGATAGACCAGCTGGAAGGCTGTCCATCCGTTGGGTCGTCTGGTTGCTCGCTCGTCGTTCGTTTCTGTTTTAAATTAAGTGTTACAAATGGACATTAGGCGCTGCAGCGACTCGAGACTGAACCCAAATGCGATTTTATGCTTCATAAACTACAATAAAAACAAAAGCAACAACAACAAGCGCGCCTTAGGCCCTTCTATGGCAACTATACACGCAGTAGGCCCAGAATCCTAGTGCCGTAAGGTAAAAGCTTTCGCTCATTGAAGCAGAAATATGGACAAATGTGCAAATATGCGCCCAAAAAAAAAAAACAAAAAAAAACCCTAGCTCTTTTTTTTATTTGTCTTCTAGCCCACTAGCTGTTGACTTGTTTTGGCTTTTGGCCATATGCTTCTGCTGCTTTGCATAACTCTTCTGACCAGCCAGCTACTTTATTCGTTAAGCGCCTGGCTAGCAGCAGCATAACCTTAACTTTGTTAACCCTAAGTGCGTCACAGGCGCGCGCGGTGAGAATGTCGCAAAGTGGTGTCTTTGTGTGCGCTGTAGCTCGACGCTGCGAGAGAGTGCGAGAGGAGAGCGCGAGAGAGCAGTGTATTGGTTGTAGGCTGACTGGGCTGACTCGTGTCGGTGTTAAACAATGAAATTTCCGCTTCATCTGTTTTTATGCTGCTCTGCATAATTTAATTTTGCACTTTCAATTCTCGCCGACCTTTTGTGCGCTCTCTTTCGGCCCTGCTACGTCTGTGGTCGCGACGTTTCCTCCCGCCCCCTTTTCCTGTTTTTGTATAACTCTATTTATTTATTTTTTCTTCAACAATTTGCACTTGGCTTACTTTTTTGCTTTTAGTTAGCGTCTCGCATTTCATAAAAAAAAAGTTTTTGATTATTGCTTCCGCTGGCATTGTTGTTGTTGTTAGCCTCCAGTTGCCGCGCTCCTCAAATACAACCCCAGCCCCTTAGAGTGGCATATTCTAATTCGCATTGTGTGTGTGTGTCCGTGTATATGGCCTGGCTATTTGAACTTTGCAACAGAGCGGCTACTTGACTTTTTTCTATTTTGTATTTTAATGCGATTTGATTGCATACTTTTGTGCGCCAGTGCTGCACAACGTAACAATAGCAACAAGCAGTGACGGCGGCTACAGGCTTAGTTTTTCTAGGGGTTTGGGCGCCCCTAAAAAGTTTCTATATATATTATATATGTTGTATTGTGGGAGCTGACGTAAACGGTAAGAGCTAGAGGGCTGAAATTTTGCATGGTTTTTGGATGTGGAGGAAATTTGGGTAATTCGCCCCTAAAGAGAGGGAATCGAATGGGACATATGCTTATATATATATTTTACCGTAGTTCCTAGATGAAACAAAGGGCCTCGAAGCACAGCACGTTTTTATGATATCGATAAACCTAAAGAGTAAGAGCTAGAAAGACTGCCTAGCGTTCAATGCACAGTCCAAACGGTAAGAGCTAGAGGATTGAAATTTCGCATGGGTTTTGGATGGAAATTAGAAATGATTTTTGAAAAATTACGATTAAAAGTGCAGGAAACTTGGGCAATTCTGCTCTAAAGAATGGGAACTGGATGTCCCTTTACAAACTTGGCACTTTCTTTTTCTGCCCCAGATAATATACATAAACAAAATAATCGCAGAATTTTTTTTTCCCCTTTCAAAATGTTAAAAATTTGTAAATAAAAAATTTGAGGTACATTATTCAAATTATAATATTATAGGCTTCGGATAGCTATAACAAAAGTCGCTGACCAAACTGAAGGTGTAAATAAAAAGGAATTCCAGTAATAGGGTTAAAACACATAAGAGATATATATTTTTTTTTTTAAATCTGTCTAGTATACTATGTATATATACTGTAACAAAAATAACAGAAATATAACTTTTCCAGTGGAACCCACTATTATATCATAAAAGATTTAAAACACAGATATTGCTATATAAGAACTTTTGGGGTTTGATTTTACAAATATGGAATTTTCAATATAAACTGCAGACGTTCCGCTGCAGATAATGTCCTGAAATTATAATCAAGGATAAATTTTCAAAACTTGTGGATACAAAATTGATAACGTTTGAGCTACTTTATACAGCCTAAAATATAAACGTTCTCGGAAAGCTCTGAACAAAGATGCAGTTTTATGCAAGAATCTTATAAACTAAAGTTGAGTGTAAAGTGCAAAGATCATAATTAAGTTTATTAAATTTTCTTTTAATATAAAGACAAAAATTCGTTCAAAATTTTCTATAACAAACTTTTAAAATTTTTTCCATATTAACTGCTTTCTTTCTAACGAATTTCTATACCACCCAACAATAAACGCATCATTCAAGTTGAAACCAGCCTGCTCCAAGCTTAGCTTTTCAAAATTGTAAATCAATGTTAGCATTCTGATATCACGCAGTTAGCACCCTTCGCCATTTTTTTCTAACTCCGCCTCTAACAACAAAAATAATACAACAGCTGAACAACAACTAAGGCAAAGTTTTTTGCTTTCTTGTTTTTTGTATAACTTTCTGTACATTTGCATTGACTTACAATGAAAAAGGTCAGACAACCGTGAATTTAAAGCTTACTTTGAAGAGGCCAATAATTGACCCCGATTCCTTTAAGGCATACTGCTTAAACAATTCAAGTTAGCAAATCGTATAAGTACTGTTCACAGTTTGATCCAAACTTCGAATAAAAATCTAAGAGAGTGCAAGAGAATTAAAAAAAAAAAAAACAAAACTAGAACCAGCGATCTTAATATCTTTCGAGCCATGATAAACAAAACCGTCTGTTAATTAATGACACTTGGTTGTACATTCTGCCGACCAAGGTAAAAAGTTTCAGGAATCGTTTTATGAGCATAACTTAATTGTTTGGCCTTAACTCTGCTGCAGTTTTGATTTGGAGCACTACCAAAGACTTGACACGTGATCAAAAAACTTTAAAACGGATACTGGTTCATAGAATCTGTTACCACTATTTATAGCCTGTGCTTTGGGCCTAAAGGGTATATATAGTAAGTGAGTGCTAAAAAAAAACGCCAAAGCCTTAAATCAAAAAGATGGCTTACATTAAAATCGTGAGCGGGTGACTTTGGAATACCCTGTATTCAATCCAATTCGGTAAGCAATACTTAAGAACTCCAAAAGACATACGATTGCTAAATTTGGCTACGATATCTTCATAATTAAACTAAAAACAAACAAATTTTGCGACTTTTCGACCAATCAGCTCTATGGTGACTATATGATATAGTCAACCGATTTAGAACAAATTTGAAACATTGCCCAAGAGCTCTAAAAAACTTTCAAACTTGGTCACGATATCGTCTTTATAAGCAAAATAATTATCCATCTAAAACTTTTTGTTTTTTTTCGCGTTGCTCTGAAATACCCCAGCTATAAAAAATAGTCCCGATATCAAGAAAAAATAAAAATAAATTTGTCCCCCCATAATAAGAGACCTAGTCTCTGGTTTGGACCTATTTTAGGGACCATCAAATACATTTGGATCGCCTTTAAACTTTACAGGCGCTACATACAGATAAAAAGGCAAGGGGGTGGCGTTATTAAAATCGTGAGATTTGCAAAAATGGCCACTCTAATGTTAACATCTAAACATACTGTTTATACTTTAGATAACTTTGGGGATCCTCGAAAGTTTGGTTGCTCAAGCTCCTACCACCTCTGAGTTCTAGGCGTTCATACAGACGAATATGGGCATTTGGACTTCTCTAGTCACCCTGAGATCTACAGATGTACATGAGTATATCGACTTCTCTAATCATCCTGACCATACTTTAGGTAATTTTGAGGGATCTTCGAAATTTTGTTTGCTCAAGCTCTTATCATCTCTGAGCTCTAGGCGTTTATAAAGACGAATATGGTTATATGGACTTCTCTAGTCACTCTAATCATACTTTAGGTAACTTTGGGGGATCTCCGACGTCTTCTTCTGCAAATAGTACATTTTCGGCTTCCACAACTTTAACATAATGATCAGGATCGATTTAGCCATGTCCATCTATTTGCCTTCTTTACCAAAAATATTTAAGCTCGACACAAGCTTGTCTTTTTTGAAAACCCATTTGTAGGTTTAATCAAAAGTTATAGGCCTAGAAGCCCCACTACAAGAAACCTATAGGTATTTGTAAAGTAGCTACAGTCAACGAAATCGTTATGTAGACTAGAGTCTATTAACTTATGGTATGTTTTAAAATTCTTAAACTGTAATCGTTGCAACACACCTCACTGTAGGATCACCCGCCAAGTATGGCCAACCATTGACGCAAAACGCTCCAGCAAACTTGGCAGTCTTAACCGTTCACAGTGTTCGGCAGTCGTCAGAGCGATTACTGGGCACTGGCTCCTATAAATGACTTTTGCAGAACTGCAGAGACGAGGAAGAGCTAGAAACAGTAGAGCACTTCTTCTGCTTCTGCGAAGCTCTTAGCAGACGCAGGAGAAAGCACCTGGGTTACTATTTCCTTCAGAACCTAGCAGGGCTGGAGTTCATTTGTCCGAGAAAGATTGCGAGCTACATTGCTGCAACAGGATGGGACCCTTTCTAAGCATACCAAATAGGTGAAGGGTAAAAATGCAATGGTAAAGCAGAGAGATTCGTGCGGTGTCACAACGGGCCAGCCCAGGCCGAAGTGTGCTGGTTTTCAAGCCAGCAGCCGCCCTAACCTAACCCAATCGTTGCAACTGGCCATAAGGGTTTGGCGTGCGGTACAAGAAGTAAGCGGAGCCCTCTATTTGGTATTGTCGTAGTGTCTGTTTTTACAACCTGTACCCATTAAGATGCTCCGACTGTAAGGGTTCCAACCGGCCACAAGGGGTTGGCGTGCGGAACATGCAGGTGGCGGAGCCCCCTAGTTGGTATTATTGTGTTGGCTGTTTTTACAACCTGTACGCATTAAGATGCTCCGACTGTAAGCGTTTCAACCGGCCACAAGGGGTTGGCGTAAGGAACATGCAGGTGGCGGAGCCCCCTAGTTGGTATTATCGTTGTGGCTGTTTTTTATAACCAATATTCCTTGAGCTGAGATATAAAAACCAGTAGGAATCATGGTACAAAATCCATAAGATGTACGTTTTCCCTTTCCAGGTGAAGTTTTTTTTGTTTCATTTTGTTAACTTGTTTACATTCTGCCTTATTATTATAAGAAAAATATTCTTGGAATTTAGTTTTGATAAAAATTTCCAAAAATATGGGAAAAAAGTTTCAATTTGAGACACCCTCTTCTATAAACTGAAAAAATATTGGACTTTGTTTCGTTGCAAAACAAGCTCGATTTGGGATCTAGACATATGTGAGCCCAATTAACAACGAAGCGTTGATGTTTTCACAACAAATCCCCTCACGCCTTTAAGCCTCAACGTATCAACGCAAAACTTGTCGTAACTAATTGTTTTTTCGCAAATAAATAGTTTTAATAAAAAAAAAGTATGCAGGCTCCAATAATAATTTTGGAACCCACGATGGTCGTGGGTCGGGGCTATTCAAATATTGGAACCCAACTGTTTTTGTGTGCAACCCAAGGGATTGCCCCACACTCGTTTAAATGTTTTTTTTTCAAACTTACCCAAAAATGTTGTACATATATATTCGGATATTTGATTTCCCGATTTGCTGGACTCGCTAAAGTGTGAGAGCTCCTTGTTGAGCATGCGTTTGAACTGAAAAACAAAATGCAGCTTAGTTAGACGTATCCTTTTTACGGGTGTATGCTTCAGCTTACCTTGAGCGATGCCATGTCGGATACACTGCGATGCGTTTGTATGGTCTCCAGCTGATCCAAACACCAGTCTAACTCTTCAATGGTATCGGTGGCTAGGCGTGTATAGTTCTCATCGCCCTGCGCCAGTTGTACGCCGCTAATGTTGCCGGCGCGTCCGACGGATGACGATTGAGCTGGCCGCCTGGATCTTGTTTGATTAATAAATGATTTCCACACAAACAGAGCGACAGACAGACAGATAGAGTTGTAAAGACAGAGGTAGGATGGGGGGTGGGAGGTGTGGGGTAGGTGAAGCAGGAAGCACGATAGATGAGCAAGTTTTAATGAAAAGAGGCAGAGAAAAATGTTGAACAACAATGATAATAACAATGAATAGGAAGCAAAAAGAAAGAAACAAATAAAAACAAAATAAATAAATGACAGCAGCAAAAAAGAAAAAAAAAAAAAATTATTTATAAATTTAAGCCAAAAAGGCAAAATAGGCCACAAAACAAATTATTTATAAAAAATAAAAACACAGTTAACAATTAACAAAGACAATGAGTAAAAGAGAGATACATATATGCAATTGGGATAAGGACGAAACAAGTGGGAGAGGAAACACAGACATATATAGAAACGTATGCAAACATTAAGATACAGATACAAGTTACATTTTAAACAAGCCAAGTTAGTAATTTTTTTTTAAGCACATTTAATTATTTATTAGAAAAAACACGAGTGGAAGACATACAAAGTGAAAAAAGAGAGAGAGAGAGAAAGAGAGAAAACTTGTGAACAAAATGTAAAAATCTGGTTGTACAACAATTATGTAGTAACTAGTTGGGGTCAGGCTATTGGGTCAGTTTGTTGGGCTGTTGCACTTAGGCACTGGGTCACAACAAAGGGCGTGGGGGTTTGGTTACGTAGCGGGTTCCTAGTTGCTTAGACAAGTCTTAGTTGGTATGTGTGTAAATGGTTTAGCTTTTGTGTAAGGGGTCGCATACATACAGCTATTAGTAAAAAAAAAAGAAACCAAAAACTTTAGGCCAAGTTAGTAGTAACAATCCAAACTAAACAACAGACGCAGCAACCAGCTGCAGACAATGCTGCCAAAAATTGTAAAAGCTTACTCATAATTATTTCAGATATTGAGTAAGTATAAATAAAATTTATTTCGTTGGGATTTATTTTTGGCATGTCAACGGCTCGCTGTTGGTCCAGACATCAGTTCTGTTGAAGTGGGCCTTCAACCTTTTGGTTTATAAATACACGCATAAGCATAATGCTGTTAGTCCGAAAACAAACACACACACGCAAAAAAAAAAAACAACAAAAACTAAAAATAAAATCAAATCAAATTTATTTTTGTTGTTGATTAATTTATTTAATAAAATGTGAGACAACAATAACACACGCAAAGCACATGAGTGAAAGAGTAAAAAACATACACAGCGACAGAGAGAGAGAGAGAGAGCTTGAGCGATAGGTAAAGAGCGGGCTAGCTAGCTAGTACATAGTCAAAAATAGTGTTGGAAAATGACACTTAATGAAATTTGGGCTTTTAAGTATGCTTGTCCATACTGTGTACTGTCTAGTTTAGTTTGTTTGTTCAGTGCAGTAGCTTGTAAGCAAAGTTGAACAAATAAAAAACACCCTATTTGCAAGCTTATGTCGAATGTAGCGCATAAAATTGTAATTTTAGCAAAAATGCAAGTAGCCTACACTGCTTTGCTTCCACTGAGAAAAAAATACAGCATGGTTCCAAACTAGAAAAGAAGTTTTTTTTTTTTTGGCATTTTTCTAAAGTATAGACATCTTTTGGGAAAATTATATTAACATTTTATAAAGATTGCAAAACTTGATTTTTTCGTAGAATCCGTGCGAACAGCATCAGAACAATCGAGACAGAAATTTGTAATCTTGCTACGAAAATCAGTAAAACTTTTTAAATTTAAAGCTTGTACTATTTCAAAACATATATACATACACCAAAATTCGAAAAATCGTTTTTTGGCGGTTAAAAAAAGAATCTATTTATTCGGAAATATATACTTCGACATAAACTTCGAAAGTGCGCTTGCTTTTTTCAAAACCATATTTTTTATATCGAAAATACCTTCGAAATAAACTTCGAAAATGCGCTTGTTTTTTTTTAACCATATTTTGTTTTTTATATCGGAATTACCTTCGACATAAAATTCGAATATGCGCTTGCTGTTTTTCAAAACCATATTTTTTATATCGGAAGTACTTTCGACATAAACTTCGAAAATGCGCTTGTTTTTTTCAAAACCATATTTTTTTATATCGGAAATACATTCGACATAAACTTCGAAAATGCGCTTGTTTTTTTCAAAACCACATTTTTTATATCGGAAGTACTTTCGACATAAACTTCGAAAATGCGCTTGTTTTTTTCAAAACCATATTTTTTTATATCGGAAATACTTTCGACATAAACTTCGAAAATGCGCTTGTTTTTTTCAAAACCACATTTTTTGTATCGGAAATACTTTCGACATAAACTTCGAAAATGTGCTTGTTTTTTTTTTAAAAGCCATTTTTTTTTCTATATCGGAAATACTTTCGACATAAACTTCGAAAATGCGCTTGTCTTTTTCAAAACCACATTTTTTGTATCGGAAATACTTTCGACATAAACTTCGAAAATGTGCTTGTTTTTTTTTAAAAGCCATTTTTTTTTCTATATCGGAAATACTTTCGACATAAACTTCGGAAATGCGCTTGTTTTTGTTTTAGCCATCCATGTTTTTTTATATCAGAATTACTTCGACATAAACGCTGGTGTTTTCCATATACATATTTTTTTTATCAGAACTACTTTCGACATAAACTTCGAAAATGCGCTGTTTTTTTTTAAAGCCATATTTTTTTATATCGGAAATACTTTCAACATAAACGCTGGTACTTTTTTTAACCATATTTTTTTTTATATCGGAACTACTTTCGATATGAACTTCGAAAATGCGCTTGGTTTTTTTGAAAACCATTTTTTTTTATATCGGAAATATTATAATATTTTTTTATTTTCGACATAAACGCTGGTGTTTTTTTTTAGCCATGTTTTTTTTTATATCAGAACTACCTACTTTCGACATAAACTTCGAAAATGCGCTGGTTTTTTTTTAAAGCCAACTTTTTTTTATATCGGAAATACTTTCGACATAAACTTCGAAAATGCGCTTATTTATTTTTCTAAACCATATCTTTTTATATCGGCAACGTTTCAAACTAGTGTCCAAGTGTACGTTATGCGTGTGTGTCAGCCTGGTCTGTAGATTCAGGAAAGTCTTTTAAATGCTTTGCAATAAGGAAGGCCTATGGCAAATTGTATGAATTCGTAGGGACTGGGTTTTTCATTGGGGACTCTTTTCAGGGACTCTTTTTCAAGATCACATTAGAACTTACTTGTTTGATGCTGGAACATTTGTCAGACTTAATAAGTTGTTGCGCACTGAACGTAAACTGGCTAAAATTTGGGCAAATGGTGTCACAATAAGATCCTCGCCGTGGCTGTAATATGAATAAAAAAATATAAATATTATTAAAAGAGCCATTTTATTTAGTTATTTTTGTTTTGTGCAAAGATTGTGCTGTATATGCGTACATATGTATATAGATGAGAATGCAACATGCAGCTTTATGTTTACAAAAATATAAATTATATTTTAAAATTTAAATAAAAAAAGTGTTGTCAAAAGAATGAAACAAAAAATATGAATAATGAATAACTTAAGATATTTCTGATAATGCATAAATAGTTTATGAGTCAAGAGCTTGCTTATCTATGTACTTACTAACTATACTATGTATAACTAAAAATATTGCCTATGATTGCTTAGATATTGTATGTAATAAAAGAAAAAACTTAAACTAGTCGAAACTAGTATGTCCAAGAATTGATCAAAGCGTTTAATATTACAAAGTAGATATGATGGTTTAAAACAAAAATAGCCGCTTTCGTATAATCTAAAATAAGATATAATTATTTTAATTCGTTTGAGTCAATGTAAGGTTCCGTGTATGAAGATATAGGTATTAAGTTTGTGCAAGTTGAAAATATATATAACATAGAGTAGAAGAGCTCCCAAAGTTATCTACAAAAAAGATATTATAGATATATACATAGATCTACGAAATATTAAGAACTTGAGCAAGAGAACTGTAAGTTTAGATTCCATATCATGCCATGAAAAATAAGTTTAAGAAACCTTAATATATATGCATTAGGGTGGCTCAAAATGTAGGAAACCTGCAAAGGCTTATCGCGATTTTGGTTTTATGGAAAAGGAATTATTGGTCTAAAATTCGTTTCGAGTACTCCGCTTTAAAATAGCTATTTTCCAAAATACCTTAAAATCGATTTAGTCACTGCATTGAAAAGGCAAAAAAAATTTGTTTGCGACGTTTTTTGTGGTTGAGGTATTCATTCGCAGATCGCTTTTGTGCTTTTCTTGGATTTATCGCCTATTTCTAAAGAAAACTTATGAAATTGTTGCGAAAATCTACGAATATTTGACTTTGCCAATATATAATATAATAAAAAAAAAAAAAAAACTGCCCCAACTGAGAATCGATCCTTGGTCCTTAGAGACATAGCGACTTTAAGTTTGGAAGCCACCTATTAGGCTACACATTTTTGTGCGGACATTCAAATTCCCACCTTCAAAATATTATATTGCAATTATCTCTGATGTTTATGTTCTGATTATAGTGATGTTTGGCATCAAACGAAAGATTTTTTTATTTTCCGCATTTTGCTCATACACGCTATAGAGGTAGCTTTTAAATTGTAGAAAATATAGCGCATTAAAAATACTTTGGGCGGAAGGACAAACACAAAAAAATTAAATAAACTTGACTTGGCTGGTCACATAAGTAAAGTTTGGTTAACCTAGTTCTCATAGTCGTTAAGTTTGAGGCGGACCTACGAGGAGGGTTCGATAGGTACTTAGCAAGTATCGCAAGAGATATTTACTATTTTAGCCGAATCGGAATCGTAGTTTTGTTTTGACCGCGTGTGGAAGCGAATACAAAATTTTCGTTTTTCTTTTGTAGGCTTATCGGACCACCCTCGTATCTGGATCAATTTATTTGCTCTTTCTGAAAATTTGTGTTACATGCTTAGCTAGATATCGTTACCAAATCTTAAGTTCGGAAATTTTTTATAGTGCCTAAGCACATCGGACCAAGAACCGCCTTTAAAAATTGTTAATATGTACTACGAATACTTTCGAAATAGGCATCAATGCTTGGCAAGCGTTGAAAACTTTGAAACTTCAAAGTGGAATTAAGGAAATTTTTTAAAGATACTACATGAGGTTTCCCCAGACCTTAGATTTTAAATCTTTGCCAAGTTTTGTAACGATCCGTGGAGGTGTCCGGGCCTTATTAAGGCAAGATAAGTATAAGAGGCTTGCCTTTGTTTATTGGGCCCCAAATGAGTCTTTTTTTAGGAATATAGAAGAGAGGGCGTATAACATTAATTTTGATTATATGTGCATTTATTGTCACTCACTGTCGCAAAATCAGCTTCACAAAACCATTTTCGTGAAAATCCATATAAATAATATTTTGTTTAGTGAAAATTTTTAATTAACTCTGACAAGTAAACAAAAATTTAATTTGGAATGTTTGTAAGTTAAAATTCATATTGATTGAAAATAAGGTAAGCAGTTATAATTATTTGCTAGAACCCAAAATTTACAAATCAATTTGGCTATGGCCAGGGATTACATGTCTGGGTAGGGAAAACGCTGCAGGCCAATTCACAACAAGCGCAGAAGAAACCCTAAAAAAACCAAAAAAAAAACAAAAAAAAAGCCTGGGCCAAGTCTGGTAACTTGAGCGAAGGCAAGGTATATAGGGAAGCCAAGCAAGAGGAAAAACTTAAGTTAAAAAGAAAAGCTTGCCATGCCAACGGCAATGGCCGGCCAATAGGCAACGAAAATTTTTGTGTTAAAATTCCACAGCAATGAAAAAACGTTATTCATAGACTTGGCCAAAACCACCAGCACCATCCCCCCCCCACCGCGGCCATCAACCTAGCCCAAACGGCCCACTTGGTTTGAAATTTTTGTGCCAAAAATAAAAATTAAATAGGCAAAAAGACGCGAACGTGAATGTGACGGTGTCGTCTATGGATCTTTATGGATGTGGTGGATGTGGCCAACAGAGCGTTGACAAAAAAAATGGCATAAATTAATAACACACACACAGACATACGCACACACAAGGTGGCACACACGCATACATAACAACACGTACTGTGCCGTGCAGTGCTGTGTGACGTCACAAGAAGGCAGCGCCAATTTAAAATGAATTTCTCTGACTTAAATTTTGTATTTCAAGTGACGAGGGCAGTCTGAAAAGTACTTAGGCTAGCTAAGCAAGCATCTCGTCATAATTTTTTTTTGAATTTTTTTAAGAGCGGTTTAATGTTAAAATTTTAAGATTTTTTATTTTAAGCGTCGTCCATCGTAGCATAGTTTTGGCGAAAAACTTATATTTTTTTTTTTAAATGAGCTCAAAAATAAAAGATATAATTTCTAAAAGTCATTAAAAAAGATAGCTTTATTATGTTGTAAAATAAAATATTTCTTTTGGAGCAAAATTTCCTAAAATCTAACGAAATAAGTTATCGAAAATTTTATTTACTTTAAATTCTTTTGTCATTATGTACGCAGCTTATAATTTTCTCTGTCGGATTGTGATCCAAAAAACAGTCTCTACCGATGGTTTTCAGCTTTTTAGTTATAGTCTATGTCTCCGTTGATCAATTAAGATGATTAAAAAGTTTTGCTAGGGAGCGCAGAAAACATTGTAGCAAAAATAACTTTTTCCAGCTTTCCAAGTTGCGCCGTGTCATTATGGCAAAAATAAGAGGTAGAAACTTTATTTTACTTTTTTTTACAAAAGTTTTTTTTTTGAGCAGTAGTAGTCTCAAAAAAGCGCCACCTTTTATTCCACACACCACCCGCCATCCATTAAACGCTGCCTTATTGCGTTACCTTTTCTTTGCAACCATTAGGCATCACAAAGTCTCTTAAAAACCCAAGTTTTTTTTGCTTACTCCGGGAAAAAAAACTTTATTTTCGAAAATAAGAGTAGAGCAGTTTTATACTATTATGATTACTACATAATTTCTTTCAATCACTTTTCAGTCTGCCCTCGTATTTTCTTAAAATTTTTTTTATTTTTTCAATTTTTTGGGCTTATTAATTTTAGCAAATTGGTGACATGGCCAAACCTACAACTACAGCAGCAAAAATGGCGGCCAATTGGGCACGGCAAGTTACAATAAATATGCACAAATTAATTTACATTATATGCCATGCCTCATATGTATAACTTTGTATATAGCAGCTACAAAGCTGTGTTACATATGCTAGGTATTCATTTTCAATGAAACATTTTGACGCATGTAAAATTTTTGACCTCCTTTAAGTGCCGCAACATTGACAACACCAAAACAACAACAACAACAACAACAAAGAACAGGTGCTGCCAACAACTTTACAACTTGTGCCACTTTGGTTGTTTAATATATCTTTCAATCGTTGTTTTTGTTGTGGCCGTGTGCTTTATTATCTCGTTGTTATGTATTTGGTTTGTTTGTTTGCCTGATTTTTGGCACGTCTCTTGGCAGTTTGCTTGATCGTTTGGTCGGTCAGTCAGGCCCCAAAACAATAACGTAAATATAGTACATAACAAAAAAAAAATATTAACGAATACGTATAAACAAAATAATGCAAAAATAGTCGTAGTTTAGATACTCTTTGCTGTGAAATACACTGCGGCTACTTATTATTTGCGGCAAAGCATTTTTGGGGTACTCAAGGGAAAGGTTTAATGAGAAGCCTTCGGAGGGTTTTAGGCTCAAATGGATAGCTCCAGTTAATTTTAACGGATTGGAATTGGCCATGTCGAGTTTTGTAAGGGAGTGTATCCAAAACATTACAAATTTTTGCCTTTATCCTTAAAAGTAACTCAACTAACATGTCTAACTTCAAATTGCCGAAGTTTACATACTCTTAAAGCGCTCAAAAATTTATTCAATGCCTATATAATATAAAAGCCTTTTTCCGTTCGTTAGGATTTTGCGTACCTGAATTTCCCTTGCCCTTATTTCACCAAATATTTGCGATTGTAGTTCATTTGATGTTGAGCACGTGAATTTAATACGCAAAAGTTGCAAAAAATCGTAAAAGTTGATGTTAGATGATAAAAGATTATATAAATGGGCAGATGATATTACATTTTTTTCATCTTTGTGCTATTTTGCTTGCAGAAATGAGCAAGGAATTAGAAATCCTTATGAATTTCAAATATATTTATTTATTTACAAACAGCTCCTACCTAATTCAAATAATAGAACGAGCTAGAATTAGCTTTAGCGTGAGCCTTATGTGATTATAATTGGTGTTTGTGGAATACATAATACAAATTTTTAATAAATAATGTAGATTTAAATCGAGTTGTATAATTTGCTTTCTTTTATAAACATAATTTAATTTAATTTTACTCTCTCAAAACTAACAGATAAAAAAGGGTGATCAAGTAGATTTTGACTTCTAGAAACACTATAAAATAAAATACATATCATATAAATATATTATTCAAGTATTTTTTCTACTTGGAACTGTGGAGAACTTTGGAGCTTGGCGTGCTCTCACACATGATGAGCGCAGAATCCAGGAAAAAAACATTTATTGAAAGAAAATAGATCGAAAATTCAAAACAAAAAGAAGAATCTCTAGCGTCATATGAAATCTAAAAGAAATAGCAACTGAAAAGTATAGAAAATTTAGCTCTCGAGCTAGTGATCACACGGAAAGAAGAGGAAAAAAAGTGAAAAAAAGAAGAACACATATATTTGTACGTTTAATATTTTTAACTATTCCCAAGAACAGCACTTAACCCTAGACCTGTCCTTGGAGCACTAAGTGCCCCAGTTCAATTTCAAATTTAATTATTTTTTTTATTTTTCCATGCAAAATAGCATCAGCTGGTAAAGTTTCGTATCTCTAGCTCTTATAGTCTCCGACATCTAGGTGTTCATACAGACGGACAGATGGCTCAATCGCTACCCGAAGTTATGATAAGCATTTTGGAAAAAAGGACGAGAGGTCTGAGGTCCTCCTTCTGTCCGTTACATACATTGCACAAATCTAGTACAAATACCCTTTGTACCTATAGGTACAGGGTATAAAAATTGTTCCCTTTTCAACTTGATTAGGAAACGAACCTTGGTACCTCCCGTCTATTATATTTTGCGATTATCTCTAATATTCCTGATTCTATCATAACGATATTGGGTGTCTATCGAAAGATTTTATTATTTCCCACATTTTGTCTATACAAACGAAAGCTGTAGCTTTAAAATGATAGAATATACAGCGCTTTGAAATTAACTGGGAAAAAAAGAGGCCGGGAATCAAAATGTCAAGTTTTGTTATCCCAGCTCTGATAGTCAACAAGATCCAGGCGTACGAATAAACGCACGAATAGACAGACATGTCAAGATCAATTTCTTTTGTCCTGCTGGCCACAAAGGAGGTCTCCGGAATCTCTTTCGCTGTGTTACACACACACTTACTGCACTAACTTAAAATAGAAACCACATCTCGTTCCAAAATTCTGCGCCAGATGGAGCAAGCAAAAAAAATTAGTAATCACACCTAGTTCCAAAATTCTCCGCCAGAGGGAGCAAAAGATAAAACGAGTAGCTGTGCACAAAACTCTTCAAACTACTTGTAGTACTTTTTACTACGGCAAGAGTATAAAAAATACTACTAAAATAAAATAAAAGAATACAACAACATTAACAATCCGACAACCCAAAAGCCATAAACATAAACCACAAATGATTTTGGCGCACACAACAAGCCAAAATAATTTTCAGTGCTCACACTCATCTCCATTGGAATAGAAACAGTTGTAAGTACTAATTTTTACCTGCTGTTTAAAATGCTAAATATTATTATTATTATTAATATTATTATCTTTGTGTGTTTTTTGGGGGTTCTTTGCGCAGATTTGTCAGCGTTATTGATACTGCGACGCATTTTGCACTAAAAACACAAAAACACGGTGACTCATCCACGTTGCACAGATATACATTCTTAGAAACATACTAGACATACTCTACATATAGTATATAGCTACAGTATATACTATATTTTTTTTTATGTAGATATGTATATGATGGGAACAAGATGTCGCCATAAAATGCAAGCAGGCCTTATGAGCAAAATTTAATTGCTCGCATTTGTAACACCACAGTAGATAGTTTTTGCATGTGATCCATAAAGACGAACTAATCGAGAGATATTTTTCGGGCGTCAAAATGTCATATTGTAATATTTTAATGATTATTGGCTGTTTTGCAAAAGCTATAAATAAAGTATTACAAACGTAATCCAAAATGAAATACAAGAAAATTAAGTGTCTTGTTGTTTTGGGTTGAATCAACTATTTTCTAAAAAAAAAATTACAATATTGGCAGCTCAAATCAGATTTTTCTTCCTAAATTTAGTAGCTCAGCACATAAGCAAATTTGGCAATATGCAAAAGAAAATAATATGTTACGAAAAATCGTTTCTGACTAACAAATACTTTTGAAGAAAAAAAAATTTCAGGAAGATTAAGTGAAACTGCATCATATAATTTATTTTTAAGTCTTTTAAGATTTTTTTTTTTTTGAATTTGCAGAAATTCCCCCGAGAATGTGGAAGCTATTAAGACAAACAAATGGAAGAAAAGTGAAAGAATTGAGGGGTAAGAGAGTGTGTGAAATGGTTTTTGGTCGTATATTCGAAACTTACTCGCTCTCATTGTCTAACGATGTGGAGTATTTTATAAAGAGAACCAGCTCAACCAGACAGACTAGGTCATTGAAACAGGGCTTTCCCAGCTACTTTTTAAGAAAGGTAGGATGGTCACATCTCGACTCATCTTCTCAACTTTGAACAGAATCATGTTTTTTAATATAATAAATCGATTTTGACAATTTGTTCTAAATATGCTTAAGAAATCTTTACAACACTTTTGCTAGTTTGTTTCTTTGAAAGCTCAACAATCTCATTTCAAGAATAATTTTATGCATTTGGTTATCCGATATATCGATATAGCTCTTACTAGGGCAAGAGAATCCAATTTAACGCTGCATTTTCTATAATACTGGTTTTCTGCACTATTTTGTGTACTAGGATCCGGAACGCTTGAGATATTTATCATTTATTCTCAGTGAGCCAAACTAAAGGTAACCAAGGCCTACAAATACCGGGGTCATGTCAGTTGTTGGAAAGCTAAGGGTCATTTCCGAAGTAATTTGCTGCGTAGAGTCCGAGTCCGGGGTCAGAATCGGCCCATCACGTCAGGATCTTGAGATATTTCAGGTTATGTACCCGAAAAACGGCGTTTTTCCTATAAAAACAGCACAGAAAATAAATAAGTAACAAAATAAGAATAAAGAAATAAATAAAAAAAACATAACAATAAAAAAATTAATAATTTAAAAAAAAATTGTCCCAACTGTGAATCGAACACTACAAATAAATAAATTTAAAAAAAAAAATAAATAAAAAAAATAAAAATAAATAAAAATAAATAAAAAAAATAAAAATAAAAAAAAATAAATTAATTTAAAAAAAAATTGCCTGCACTGGGAATCGAACCTTGGTACAGGGACTTAGTCGCGTAAACTTTTGAGGCCAACACTTAGCTTACACATTTATATGCTTTTGCAAGTGAGACATTACAAACTCTCGCCATTAAAATATAGTATTGCGATTATCTACGATTATAATAGAATTCGGTTCTAATTTCCCACATTTTACAAACACAAACTGAAAACTTTAAAATTAGAAATTATTTAAGGTTATTGAGCATAGTAGAAGAAAAAAAATGAACGATTTGGCTAGAAGCACAAGCAGTGCGAATGTCAAGTTTGGTTATCACAGCTCTTAAAGTCTACAAGATCCAGATAGTCATACAGACGGACCGAGGTACTTACATATTTGCTTTGTTCACTATACCATATTGCTCACTTCTTTATGTAAGGGCCTATACGCAGTTCGAAAAATTTCGCGCGGAATGACAAAACTTCATATAAAAAAAAAAAAATCCCAAAAGGGATATCCCAAATGGGATTTTTTTTATATGAATTTTTGTCATTCCGCGCGAAATTTTTGAACAGCGTAGACCCCTTAACATACAAACTAATTAGATCCTTAACTGATGCTAAGGATCTTGAACTTGAAATGTGCTTCACCTAGTTGTTACTCGATGTTTCTTTCGAAACGTGTACATTTAAACATCCCAAACTGTAACTCCCAAATTTAAAAGACTGACTGGAGACGTTGTGCTCGTAGCTATAAATCTTTCGAGACATTAAAGCGCCAAGAATAGTAATATTTTCAAATTAATTAAAAAATTTTCAATTATTTTTAAATATCAATATTTAATTTTAAGCCAACATTTTTTTCAACAAATAAAAAATATCAAAACATTTCGGATGTTAAGCTACATAAAACAAATCATCATCAGTAGTCCGAAAAGCTGGGATTTTTTTTAAACTTGTGTGCGATCCCAAAAACAAATAGTTAACGCACGGATTGAAAAATTTGTATATGCCGTCAAAACTCTTGCGTGCTGGGTTTTTTATGGAAATCGGTAAGTAAACCAAAAAATGATTTTTTTTTTTTCTTGTCTGGCTGTGTAATTTTTTGGCTTTTATATATTACACTTCTATGTACTAAGCTACGTTTAAATAAGATAGTTTCTGACGTAAGTACTGCTTTTGGCTTGATAAGAGCAGAATTGTAGATAGTGTAAATGAATTAAGCCAATAATTTAGATGCATCGCCTTGTCACATGATCTTTGTGTCTAAGAATACTTTACTTTTTTTTACTTAAATGTTCTTGGTTTCATTTACTAACTAAAATTTTATTTAGTTTAATTTCTTTTGATTTGAACTTTTTTCAAGTACCAGATCTCACGCAGTGTTGTTTTTTAAAGTACAGAATTTTTTGAGCTCGCTTTAAAGAAGCTAAAAAATACTGTGTACTGTTGAAAAGAAGGCTACATGAGATCCGGTATTGGAACAAAGTGTGTAATTACCGGTCTATATGGCATAAGAAACCGAAAGGGCTGATCACAGGTCCGTCAAAAGGGTGATTAGACGGAGTCGGTACATGTATGGTGGACCGGCGTCTGAATTTTTTTTCAAAATATTTCTTATATTAGCTTTGTTTTTAGTGCAAGGACCGCAAGGACCCGGCGCAGGGAACCCACCTAATGGGAACGGAAACTTTGTAGCCAGAGCCCCTTAAAATTTCAATTCAAGAACTCAATACTGATGAAATTTATTAAGTAGTTCGAAATAAGAGACCCTCAAGAGCTCACTATACCTAAATGTGTTAAATTCATAAAAATATAAAAAAATAAAACTAAATATAATGACGCATGTTTCAAATAAAATTTAAAGAAAAATTTGCAATGAGTAATTTGAAGCCAAATTAGAATTTTTTCAGAAAATTTGCTTAACTGACGAAATATTTGACATAAATTCATAAATAGCGACTATAAATGTAAATGAGATGATGAAATGTTCAGAATATGGAGAAACTATTGTAGAACAGAAAAAAAGATGGGATTTTCGGGTTCGAAGGTTAAAATATGTTTTTTGAGGACGCTAAAGCCACATGCATGGTCCGAAAAAAAAAATAAAAATTACCATGTCAGCGTACAGCCATAACCTTCAAAATATTCCAAAAATGAATAGTAAATATCAGTGCTGGAAAAACATCGATATTTTCGATGCTTTAACAGGACAACATCGATGTATTTTAAAGCTTAGCTTAAGATAATACAAGGAATGAAGAAACTGAAAACATCGATTTATCTATATATCGAATTTTATATTAAGATAATAAAGCGTGTTTTTTTTTTAGAGGCTCAAAACTTTGAGTTGGCAACACTGCTTTATCTGACAACACATTAAACAGCTGATAGTTGCTTTTGGTTGAGTTTGGTTTGACATTTAATAATCCTTTCGTCAAACTTATTCAAAATTCTAAATTTTGTTCTCCGCTGAAGCCCATATTTGGTTGAATGGGTACGTAAATAAGCAGAATTGTCGCATTTGGAGTGATTTGAATCCACAAGCTTTTGTCGAAACACCATTCATCCACAGAAAATTACTGTCACTTGTCTACGTCGATAAGCCGGAGAAAATTGAACTCCTGGAAATCAACATTTGAAGAGTTATGCTGCTGAAAGTTTGTGAAAATTGGATTGCGCCTTGTACGCGCCAGCCGTGGCATCCACATGGCCGAAATCATATTTAAACTGGCATAAAATTTTCTTTCCAACAAAGCCTGTTTCATTGATATTAAAAATATATTTCTTTGTTTTCTTATGATTTAAGCTTGTGTAACTCTAAAAAAAATACCCTTTATAAGGAATTGAAAAATATTAAAGACTACCAAAAATGGTCTGACCCGAAAAACGATTTTTTTTTTTACGTGGTGCATAGAGCAACTAGAGATATTTGCGATGAAGTAAAAACAACTTATATTGGTATAGCAATATGCATATTAAGAATATGATAGTTCTTGTGCGGTATTTCGAACATTTGAGTACTCTAGGAGACAGTTGTACTAAAAAATATTTTCTTTAAACTAAGAAACCGATTGGAAGGCCACGTTTTGTAAATTTTAAGCTGCTTTCAGAAAAAATTGAATGCCTGCATGCTGTAAAATTTCAAACAAACTGCTTTTGTATGCAGTGCAAACGGCAGCTTTAAATTGTGCATCAACTGCTTGCATGCAGTACAACAAGCAGAGCTCTGTGAAAACCTTCAAGATCTGCTGGTGGTATAAAAATAATCAATTTTATACCACTCATGCATTCTAAAAATGTTTTTTCTTTTTTAATATTTCAAAATTAGTTTTTAAGAAAAATTTTGTCAACTGCTTGTTCTTATTTAGCACGACATTTTACTAGGAAAAAGAATAATCATATTACTAGGAAAATAATCATTTTACAAGGAAACTGAATAACCATTTTACAAGGAAAATTAATAACGTATGTTGAGTATAGCATGATTTTTTTTATTTTGGTTTATTTGCGCTAAATTTTGAGGATAAAAGACGTTGAGAATTAAAGACGTGCTCAAGACAAGGGTTTACGTTAGTAGGGTTTATAGAGGAGTATTTGTTTAAAATATGAATGTTTTATTGTTAATTAGGCTCACATGAGAGTGGAAATAAGCGGATAAGATGGGTATCAACCATTGAAAAAAAGTGAAGAGAATTTTGGTGGAAAAAAATTATGTCAAGGATTTACGCTGGCAGATAAGTTGGGTATGTGTTTTGTGAAAATATGAACATTTTATGCTTAATAAGTCTCACATTGTTAAATTAAGTGTCTCTAGAGGTTATAGTATGAAATGCTTTATTTGCCATCAAATTTTATAAGAATTTCGATACAAAGAACTTATATTGCATGGTTAAAGGTCTAGGATATTTTTGTCACATTTGTGAAATATGCTACAAGCAACAAATTCCAAATTAAAAAATTTCGACTCAAATAAGGTTTTGAAGAATTTTGTATCTGTATCTAAGCAGCTGTATGGCATAGTGTGGCCAAATTGTTCATGTTCAATAGACAACAACAAATAAACATAGATCATAATTAATATAAATATGCTATACGCAAAATAAATGCGAAAGTGAAATCTACACAAAACTACAAATATTATATACATAGATACAAGTTGTTGTTGTGGCTTGTTTCTTGTCATTAAATTGAAACGAAAATAAATGTAGCCCCCGTTCCAAAAGATACAAATAATTATATGGTAGAGCTCATTTAAGTTTTTAGCTTAGCTCTTATAAAATATATGTAATATATGTATGTACATATGTATATTTTTTGTATTGTAGTTATTTATAAATAAAACTATTTTCGCCACATTTTTTTTGATTTATAGTCGACAAAAAAAAAAGAGTATAAATGTCCTATAAACATTACCTGCGCTGTGACTTGATCGAGAACATGTTATCCCTATCGGCTACTATGGCCACGGCCAGATCATCCTGCAGTACGGTGGGTATCATATTAAAGAAGCTGTGCACACGCGGCAGCGACTGCGATGAGCCCGAGTTCTTGCTCATCATTTTGATGGGCTTTTGCTCACTGGGTTCCGCCATATTTTATTTTTATAAACTTTAAACTATATCAAGTCGTCCTGCGACTGAGTCCTTGAATTGTATGCACAATCACGACATTATTTGTAAGCAACAGTTCAGACCAGCTGACTGGCTTGTCTGGGGTTTTCACTTTTTTTTTTTTTAATTGATTAATATATTAAAATAATTGTTTAAAAAAACAAACACGCACACACACACAATTACAAAAACAAAGAAAAAAAATACAACAATTTAAATTGCAGCCCGGCGACAAAGTCTTTTCAGTTTGATTTTTCCACGAGCGCGCGCTGGCCGAGAATGAGCACGCTTTGGTCTGGTCGCCGTGTGCTTCTAGCACGGGGCACTGCTTTTCGAATATATCGCACCATCCACGAAAGCAACAACAATTCGAAACAGAAATGAAAAGAAAAATTATAGTAGAATATACGACGACAGAGACGTAGACGGAGACAGAGCCAATGGACGACGTTGGAGATGGAAAGATGCGAGCTGATGACTGCGGGCGGGGCACGCCGGGACGGAACGCGACGCGGCACAGTGAGACTGAGCAAAATGTAGCAAACAAATTATAGTCAACTTAATAAAAAAAAAAACAAAAATTAAATTTGAAGCAGTTCGAGCATGGCGCGACTATGGCACACACTGTAAGCAGTTTTTCCCAAAGAAAATCGTTAACTTCTCTTTGTTGATTAGGCTCACAAAAGTCTATATAGCTAATTTGTTGACTGTAGCTGGTTTTTTAATATACTAACAAAGTGAAATGAATGCTTTTTTGTATTTACATATCTTTAAAAGCTTTTATTCGATGTTCATAAAAGTTCTGTAGCGCACTTTATATACTCTATATAAGTAACCCTACGGTTTCGGAGATCATACCAATAATAACTATATATTTTTGGAGTCGCTGCATCCCAATGCCAAGAACCTTGGTTCAGCGTTCTGACATAATCTTCAAACTACCTAGTTGTTATAGTGATTTTTGAACTCGAAAATAATGTGCATATTGTTTTTTTTTTGTAGTTATGTCAGAACTCTGAGTTGCTGCGGCGATCTTGGGTTCGGATTCAGCGACCCAAAAATTATGACAACAAACGCATGAAAGGGATAAAATGAATTTAAAAAAAAGTTCTTGAGATTTTCAGCCTTCATGTACAATTAGATTAAGACTTTATCTTTTATTTAAATTTTTTTTTTCAAGATCCAAAAATATGTCCCGTTCCAGTCATATTTCAATTTTTCAAATTTTTTGGTCTCTTAAATAATTATAATTAACTTCTTAAAAATTAATTAAATTAAAATCTAACAACAAAATAAAGCACTTTCATGTCAATTGGGGCAAAAATCTTAATCTTGTTTTTTTATTCAGTGTATTTTGTTGTAAACCTGAATATTTTTGAGATCTTCGGATATAGTACTTTTATTGGATATTCAATGTAATTGAGATTTATGGACAATTCGAAAAAAAAAACCTTGTTTGCCACGCCCACTTCTGTTACAAACATAGCTCGAAACTAATATACTCTTAAGAGGGTATAAAAACACAATAATCTTGTGCGTATGTGTGGGTGAGTACGTAATTCTCGTAATTCTTGATCTTCATTTTCTTCATCATTCTTTACTCATTTTTCACTTTGTTTTTTATTTTCGCACGCTCGTTTGCCAAATATTTTTGCTTGTTTTTTTATCTTTAACTTTATCAGCTGCCATGACAACAGCGAAGAACTTATGGTATATAAGATATGCTCAAGGATGTGCGAGATCCAAAAATCGTATCGAAAGGAAGCATTGGCAAAACTAAAAACTACGATGGAGCCGTAAATTAAAGTAACTTTTTGATACCCTGTATTGTAAAGTAGAAATGTTATATTAAGTCGAAAATATGTGTAACATTAAGAAGGAGATATCGATCCCCAAAGTTACCTTAAGTATAATCGGAGTGCCTAGCGAAGTAAAGGGTCATCAATCTTGAGGTTTTTTTTTCGATAGGGTTTTTTTGATAAAGCACGCGTGAGTACTGTCAAGTTGTCATGTGTTTTTTATTCAGTTACAAATCGTTAAATTATATTTCGAAAATTCGCGTTCTGTAAAGAATGTTTTTCGCGCGCTTAGGCCATTTTATGAAACCAAATCGGTGAATAATTAATTTCACGCTCTGGACCGGTGAATTGGCCACCAAGATCGTGTGTTCACACCGTTAGACTTTTATCTTTAAGGGCTACGTGAAGTCTATAGTGTTTGTGGATAAGCCGGCTACGATTGAAGCATTACTCGAATATGTATTTTGATTTTTTTTGCATTTAAAAAAAAAAAACTCAAGATTGATGACCCTTTATTTAGATATAGACATGACGTCAGTGCGTTCGTTTGAAAACCTTAATCTTTGAGATGATCAGAGCTAGAGCAACTAAACTTTCGAGTTTGATCCCATATAATATTTTAAGGTAATCTTTTTAGGTACCAAGTTCGGAAATCGGAATATTTTTAAAGTTCCCAAATTTCATCAAGACCTTTTTATCAAAATGTGACGCTAAAACGATTATTGGGCCAAAACAAGCGATGGGTATCGATATCGGTGGCTGTCGATTGGACAAAACGGCTTACGCAACGAAAATTCCCTAGACGTGTAATATCAAAAAATTGCGTCATGGAGTGGCCATCCAGATCTCCAGATATGATCGCTTTGGACTAATTTTTGTGGAAAGAAAATTATGCGCCAGCAAGCCTCAGAACATTGACAATTTCAAGATAAACATTCGTGTCAAAATCATAGCTGCCTCAACCGATATGCTCGAAAAAGTGATGGAAAATGCCGGAAAAAGGGCAACTTTTGATTTGGCCAATAAATGCCTCCAGTTGTTTGATATTGTTAATAAAGTATCAAATTTAATACACTTAGTAAATATTGAAAGTGTTTTTTTTTTTTTCAGTATTCAAGTGCCTATATAAAGTTTGGCGCACCCTGTATATTATATATATTGTTTCTTTTATGATCAATTTATATAAATATGTACTTAAAATTATTTTAAATAGACACATTTTCTAATTCAACTGTTTGTAAGTAATTAAATACAAGCAAAAATTTCCCTACGAATTTCCCTTTAATCGTATTTCAGTTTAAGAGCCGTTTAAAAAAATAAAAACAACTTCTATAAGCACTAATAATAAAATGCGCGGCTCTATCATTTCAACGACTTGAAACTCGATTTAAAACTGGTTTCATTTTATAGTTTTTACTTAACTTTTAAGATGCGGTTGACAACAATTTGCAAATCGTAAAGCAAATTCCGTATAATTCAGTACAATAAATTTAACGCTTTATTTTTGTACTTTCTAATTATATAGAATATTCGTTTTCAATTACACTTCTTACATAAGATAAACAAAAATGTATTTATTTGTTGTAACCAAGTTATAGGGAATAAATTACAGCTAAGTAGTGAGCACTAAGCAGAACTTCTATTTAATCTATAAATATAAAAATAATTTTTTTTCGTACAAAAGTGTATACATATTTATAGCCTAAGGCACTTAGGGTAAGGCAAAGTAGGAGACATTGGCTACACCGCAAAATTATCTTTTATTAATCAAGACATGTGCGTCCTTCTGTCTGAATGACTAGATCTTATTTTAAATATTTTTTTTTTTGCAAATTGAAATTTGTTTTTTATTTTCTTAATTAAAATTAATATATTTGCAATATTTGTTAGGCAAAAAGTCATTTATAATATTGTATTAAGGATAGCATAATAATAATTAAGAATTTATTTATTATTATTTTATTTATTTATAAACAGCTCTTACCTAATTATAATTACAGCACGAGCTGTATTTAATATTTATTATTTTTATATATATATTTATTCCTTTTACTCCTGTGAGGAGCATATGGCCATTTATTATCATTATTTTATATTTATTTTTAAAATTTATTCTATTACTTAAAAAATTTCATAAAAATTATTTGCGTTTAAAAAGTGCGTACCAATAATTTTTATTACCCATTTTTAAGTTTTCAACATTTAAATTAAAAGTATTTTTAAAAATTTGGTAAGTATTATAAAAAAATTGCACAACATCATCTTTGGTTTCTTCATATAAATTATCGGAAAATAAAAATAAAATATTATTTAATTATTTTTCCTAAAATAACTTTTTCAATTCTATCAAGTGGCAATAATTCTTCAAGTCAATGGTTAATAGATGCATTCAAAGATTTCCGTCTAAAAGATTTTAGCTTGTTCCCAGTAAACTGCTTGGAGCAGGAAACTATTTTTTAGAAAAAAAGCGTATGTTAATGTCTGGAACCAGCTTCAGTTATATTTATATCGACCACATCATTTTTATAGCCTAACCAAGGTTTTTTTTTGTAGAACAAAAGTTAATGGGTTTTTGTAATGTGGATCACATATATTTAAGTCTTATATCTATTTAAGTCTTATACTTTATATTTTTTTAATGGGTTAAAATTCACGGAGATGATCGTAAAAAGTATCATCATTATTCTTAACTGCTTTTACCCAGCAAACTATTTGTTTGCAGAAAATTTGTTTTCTATTTTGGAAAAAATCACTCAAAATTGACTTAAGTTTTAAGATCATGGAAACTGCTTGTTTGCAGCAAACTGCTTGTTTGCTGAATTTTATTTGGTAGGACAAAGGCTACAACATATCCCTTCAGTAAAGGGTATATTAATGTTGGTCACATATTTTTAGGTCTTCCAACAAATTTTAAATCGGCAAAAGTGTGCACAAGACAAGACAGCGTGTATCATCCTTGACGCAGCCTGGCCTAGCCTCAACATCATTATGAATACTAACAGCATCATCATCATAAACTATGTGATGATGACGATGACGAACAACAACTACAACAATAAACGTCCAGCTCTCCCTCTCCATTCTATGCTCAGCTACTCTAAACATTTCCGTGCCACTTACTCGTTTTTTTCGCTTATTTACTCTCTTCTATGAGGAAATTAATTTCATTTTCAATGCGCTACGTAGTGACTTGCGTGTGTGTGTGTGTGTTTAGTATGTTGCTGTGCACTTTTAGTTAACCTGGCCGCAGCACACCTCACCACAGCTCACCACACCTTTATCTACGCTAATGTTTAATAAATTCTCTGCTTAAAATGCCATTCAGCCATTTAGTTAAAGCCTCTTCATCTTTCTTCTTGTTATTGCCGCCGCAGCTGCTCGACCTGTTTTATTACCTCTCATTAGCAGCAAAAACAAAAAATAAAAATATAGACAATTATCTATATAATACTAGTATTTGATATATGCAGTAAATTCCGTTTGGTACATATACATATAGTTATATATAATTAATGAGTATTTATACATCTTTTGCATGACTTTTAAGCATTAATCTCTTAAAGATCTACAGATTTAATAATTTTCATACAAGTATTACACAAGTTTCAAAGGCCAAAAAACCCCAAGCCGCCCCTAGCCCCTCTCTAAATCAACACTTTCGTAGTTTCTAATATTTCTAATAATAATTTCGAGCAATTTTTAATTTAGCTAACCTACTTGTGCGCTTTTTTTTGTTTTATATATATTTGTTGAGTTTGCTGTTACAATTGTTTTCTATATACACTTGCCGAGAGGCATATTAGTTGTTGCAAGTTTAAGTAGGATTTAGAGCATATTTAAGAAAAACCCGAATAAGATCGTTTGGCGGGAAAAATATTAAAATTTAATTTAATTTTAATTTTGTAGAAAATGCAAAATTTCTAATCTACCAAAGTTTTTTGTAGTACTAATCTAAAAATTAAAACCCTTGATTATAAAATTGTAGAGATTTACAAAAAAATCTCGAGTAAAATTAGAGATTTTTAAAGCAAACAAAAGTTGCGTTTTTTTTTTTGCTACTCAGAATTAAAAACAATTTTCTTAGTAGAAAAGCCAGCCTCAAAGTTTGTTAGTGTAATCCGAATTCGGCGTTCCAGTGCAACTTGTAAGATTTATGTGGTTCGCATATTGTTGTACTCTATGCACAGCACTTAGTTAAGTTCTGTAAAGTATTTTGTATTGTAGTTGTTGTGTGGCACACTGAGCAATGATTATAACACACAGATACAAAGATAAATAGTAGATGGAATTGGCTTGAGGCAGTAGCCAACACAGAACGATGCTGAAATGCTTTATATTACTCATACGCAGCGTGCGCGCTTCTTTAATGAGTCCCGCACAGCTTACAAACGTTTAGGCTGTCACATTTTGTATGGAGTTTATGTGTGTGTCTGTCTGCATGTACGAGTACTATATTGTACGAGGGCAGTTTGATAAGTTAGCGAGTTTTTGAAACAAAAGAAGAACAAGCCTTGATAAATACTAGGGGCATGGGGGCTGCTCCATTTAGTTTCTGCTGTAGTAGTCAATAGACAATCTAGCGTAGATTCATTTAAATCTTAAAAATGTCAATCAAACTCGGTACGTCGTTTATCCATTGGTCAATCGGGTGCATCAGGACAACTCACAGACTTATCGAGCTACCCTCGCATGTAACCAGTTGTTTCAGCTGTTCAGTGTTGTGATTTGTGACCAAGTGTGTAGGTAAAGCCAAGTAAGTAAGTAAGTCTGCAATGTGAGCACTCTGTCGCCCGCTGTGCCACCACCCTGCCCATTTACCTAACCGACACTTAACTCATTTTAATGACTGTCATGGCAGCTGTTCTTGTTGTTGTTTTTTTTTTGTCAAAAGTAGCGCACAGACAGACAAACACACACACACACACACACACACACACACACACACAAAAAGCTGCGCTTACCAAACGAGGGCAGATACCACGATAACAACCAGAGATAGCTTTATCTATCAGCTGTTTTGGGATGAAGTTAATGGGCAGCAACTTGAATTGAGCATTGAACCAATCCATCTTCCAGATGGATGCAGCAAAAGTTATCGTGGAGTTTTTTAAAATACACTAAAGTTAACAAAACATGCATAGAAGAAAAAACTCAACATTTGAGGGCAACTATGGGATATCGCTGATAAAGCAGTGCAAAGGCACTTTGAGTCAGCCATCTTTTTTTTATTACAAAATTACTTAACATATTAATAGTTAAAACAGTTCAATGTTCTTTTTTCGTTCAAGAACCTTACAACCTGCCCCAGTTGCTTGTACTTAAAGACAGACATAACAACCCACTGACTGACTTAATGAGTAAATAATTGACTGACTGACTGCTTCGTATTAAATAAACAGAAAGCTGTAAGTGGAATTCATCTAAACATTTTTTGCCCTAAACGAGCGTTTGTTAAAATTATGCAATTTATTTTCACTCTCTAGATAACTTTGTGGGGTAGTTCTGACACCCTCTGAATATACAACATTTTATATTAGAGTTCACCTTGGGCGCTGTGTAAAGCACACTTTAAAATTTTTAAGCACATTTTAAATGTCGCTCAGTTTGAGCTCAATTTTTCTTTTGCATAAAATGCAATTTTATTATAAAAAATAGTCTGTTAATATTATAATAGAAATACAGCCGCATAAAAGCCATAGACAGGAATATAAACTATTTTGTGGACTTCAAAAAGCTGGGCAATTGAGACGCATAGTGAGGCAGAGTGACAAAGATTGAAGTAACGTGCAGTGGCGCAGCTGAAAAAAAAATTTTTGGGGCGCCTTCAAATTGCCAACTCCACGAGAAACCCCGCTGGAGCAGCCACTGCAAACAAGCGGTGCTTAAAATTTAATGCACAACAAACACGTATTTCATTTAGATTTTCTTTTTTGCCGTCTCGTCTGCGGTGTCACGCTGCGTATGAATAATATGCATAGCAGCCACATTACGTATACGTCGTGTTTGCGGCGCTGCAAACACAGCATAGAACAGCCGACATGTTGATTGACTTTTGACGACAAATTTTGTTCTAGTCTCAGTAGCAGCAAGCTCAAAGAACCTGCGGCGCCCTTTGCCAAAATAAATATATATACATATATAACTTGGTACTGTAATATGCATATTAAGAAAATGGCAGTTCTAGTGCGGCCTTTCGAGCATTTGAATACTCTTTAAACTAGTAATCAGTTGTACTAAAAAATATTTTCTTTAAACTAAGAAACTGTTGGGAAAGCCAAGTGTTAAGAGTTATTATGAATTTTTTGCTGCTTTCTGAATAATATATATTGGCGTAAAATTGCAAACAAACTGCTTGTAAGCGGCATAACAAGCAGTTGTTAATGTTAATCGTAAACTGCTTGCTTGCAGTACAACAAGCAGCGCAAAGTGAAAACCACGAAAATCCGCTGTTAGAATAAATAGAAACAATTTAAGCTTTTAAGCTACTATTTGTTTAGCCCAACACTAAGGATCTGATCAGACTGATCTATTTATGTACACTAGGCGTCTATTTTTGTATTAAAGATCCACTATTTAAACACTTTATGATATGTCTACTGCATAAATTTGTATGTATATAATATGAGTAACGCTTATAAAATGTGCCTTTTAGTATAAAACTAGCAAATTTTGCGCTTTTGGCACTTGAACAGGAAATAGGAAATGTTTTTCACATTTAAATTAGTTCTGCTTGGGCTTCTTATTCTTTATCGTTATATCGTCTTCTTACACATATATTTATTATTATTTGTTTGTACTTGTCAGGCCATTTGATTGCTCATCATCAACTTATTTCGGGTTTTGCCCATTTTAGCACTTTAATTGGATAATGTTAAATCTTATGAGTCGCGTGATTCACGTGATTGCCCCTCGTTAGCTCACGAACGTACGTCATGTGCATCACGTGAATTGCTGCTACATGATTTTAATTTATGCCATAAATTAAGATATTCAATTGAGTTTTTTTTTTCAACGACTGTACGTATATATCCAATTAATTGATTGCATTTTTTTTTTTATTATTATTAATTAAGAGCATGGCATGGATTTTCTAGCTAAATATGGGGCAACGATCGCTTGTGTAGTTTCAGAGTTGCATCGTGCGATGTAGGAAGAACTGTTGGAAGACCAGGAAAGATTGGCATTAACAGCTGCAAAAACTGTACGTAATGCGAAAAAGAGAATACAGAGAAGAGCAAAAATATTAATACTAGAGTTAATTCGTGAAAGAGTTATTGAAGCAATGCAACACCGCCGTCGCCTTTAGCATAAAAACACTCTACTAAGGCTTGGATTTAAGCGCTACAGCATTTATAAAACGACATTGTATTTTCAAAAATAGCTTCAGCAAAAAGTAGCACTAAGCCGTCCAAAACTTTTAATTCAGTTATTGGAATAGCTTGAAGACTTAATATATTATATTGATGTACATACTCTTAAGACATTTTCCCAATTATAACACTGAAGCTGCACATCCCGTAGCGACCTTAAACTTAAGCAAATACTAGTCCTAAACCGTCTTGAATACCAAATATTGTATTAAGCTTGAAGAATATGCTATTCAACTTTGTTGCCAAGTTGTATAATTGGTTTGATTGTTAATGCAAATACTCCCCAAATTATTTTAAATAAGATCTTTACGATCCTAGTAAAAATCGTAAGATAAGATTACTATTTGTAAACAAACAGCTGATTTTTACATATACTTTCCTGCTAGCGCCATCTAGCATAAATTGCTGGCGCCATCTAGCTGTCAATTGCTCAAAAATAAGCAGCACTGCTTGCTATGGAAAAATCTACATTGACTCCTCTACTCACCCTTATCAAACTTTAGTTAACTTAAGGGGATCTTTTACATCTTCAGAACGATATTATAAAGTTTTAATAATAAATGTTTAGTAATATTTGACATTTGACAACCTCCAGCATGCAGCTATTTGGGATGCGTTATACTGTAAAGGAGTTCCGCAGAGAATGATAACGCTCATTAAAGCCCTCTATGCCAATGCATCCTGTCGAGTGTTGCACGGCCAAAACCTGGGCGAAAGGATGGGAGTTGGTAAGGGCGTAAGACAAGGCTGCGTTTTGTCTCCACTTCTCTTCAACATAGTGCTGGATGTTGTATTGAGATCTGCTTTGGCATATAATGGGGCCTTCTCGATTGCCCAGAGGATCTAGACTATGCAGATGATATATGCCTACTTTCACATAGTTACAACGACATGTCAGGAAAGCTACAGGCAGTGGTTGAGCGAGCAGCACTGGCTGGGTTGAAAATCAATGTTGGTAAATCCAAGGTTATACGTTCACTGACAAATAATGGTAGCCCGTTTTTGGTAAGCTCTGAGGTCCTAGAAGACGTGGACCACTTCTGTTACCTAGGGTGCCATAACCAAGGACGGTGGTTCCTCAGCAGACATTGACAGCCGCATAAAAAAAGGAAAGCAAGCGTTTCCAGTCCATATGGAAGTCGAATCAGCTTTCGACTCGAACGAAATAAAAAATTTTTGACTCGAACATAATGTCGATTATTTCATATGGATGCGAAACATGAAATGCTAACCCTCGAATCTTACAATCACTCCAAGTCTTCATCAATCGGTGTTTTTGGAAAATAATCAGCATCTTCAGGGCACAAACAATAACAAACGACGAGCTTCGAGCGCGAACCAAACACATTCTAGTTTATGACGCAATCAAAAAAACGCAAATGGGCATGGATGGCCCACACACTGAGAAAGCCTGAGTCGGACCTAACTCGAACTGCAATCGCGTGGAATCCACAAGGACTAAGCAGACGCAGAGACAGGCCAGCTCACACATGGCGCAGACAAGTTGACCTGGAATTGGAAGGTCCAGAAATGAACTGGCACGGCGGAGATTTGCAACGCCCCTCTAGTCCTTGTAGGACTTAAAGGAACTTATATAATATTTATGATATAGACTGAAACTATGTTGAACCATATTTCTACTCGACGGACGGAAAAGGCCAGAGTGGCCAGCACATTCCACTATCCTTTTTAACGTCGCATAGCATTTTTCTATATGCCTAGTTGCAGGACAGGGGCGGAGTCAGGATTTGGTCTCAGGGGGTTCTTCACATTGATGTGTATATATATCAGAGCTCGCAAAAGACTGTCAACCCTTTTTTTTTAACTTTTGGGCGGTCCGGACCCGAAACACCCAGCCCCCGTAGTTTCGCCACTAGTGCAGGGTATACCAATGTACCAAGTCCGCCATTTTGTTCGCAAATCCAATATGGAGATATGAATCCTGATAGGTTATATGAACTTATGTACTATAAATAAATGTACAAACCTTATATAACTGAAATAATCATTATAACTAAGTACATACCTAAGAAACTTACAATGTAAGTTATTATTATTAATATTATTGCATAATGCATGCAATATATATATAAATATATACATTGTTTTGTATATAGCAAATAGTTGAAGCTGTAAATACTATAAACAGTGTATTGTATGTACAAATAAAAACGCCAAGAACAAAAGTGAAACAAAAGAAATTGAAAAACTGTTAAACCAACGTAGAGCAGAACAACGGTAACAACAAACAAGAACAAGAAACAAAATGAAAAACCAAAACTCTTATAAAATAGCGTCAAGTTATTATTATACAATTAAAAGTTTTGCTCTGTTTTTAATTGTACGCTTTGTTTTTTTTTCTTCATTTTTTATTTCGTTCCGTTTTGCTTTGTCTTTTGCAAATAAGCCAAACAAGATGTGCGCCAAGCAGGTGTGTACAAGGATAAAAGGATAAATTGAAATTGGCCAACATGCAAAGTGTAAACGAAACAATGGGCATAACAGAACGACAACAACACGAACAATGGGATCAAAATGAAAATGCAATTAAACAAAGAAAAGAAAAACAACGAAACGAAACGCAACAAATGTGAAAACATTTACAGTAACTTTGTCTAGCGGTAACTGTGTATGTGTGTGAGTGTGTAAGTAAAAGCGAGACAACAATACAGCCAGACAGCGTATGAGTGCACGTGTGTACGCGTGTATTAGAGCGAGAGAAAGAGATAGCTGGGCATACGTACGATCTGTCAATGAGTATAGAGGCCTCCTGTTCTTTAAACCTGTAAGGGTTACAATAAAAGAAAGAGTAACAACGATAATACAAATAACAATCAAAAGAATTAGAGTCCCAAAGACTACACAAAAGTTGTAAAAGTTAACAAGTTACATAAGGTTACATATATGTATGTATATAATTGTCATATAAAATTATTTATTCTTTTATATGCAACTAGCAAAAACAAGCTAACAAAGCAAATAAAAATAGGTAGGCGCAAAAACAAAAAAATTGGCAAATAAAAGAAGTACGCTAAAACTAAAACTCAAAAAAGTTTAAAACAGAAAATTGTTTTGTTTGCAAAATTTCTGCTAATTGATTTGCTGCAAAAAAATATTTGACGCATATTTTATGTAACAATATTGGCTAAAACGGAATTAATTGGTTTTAACAAAAAAAAAAACGTTACAGCTTTTTGCAATGTATAATTTGAGTTAGTATTTTATTCACTGCCATCATGCACATTGTCTTTAATGCAATGAAAAAAAGCAAACATCGCTGACAATCTTTTTCAAATTAGAAAAAACTAACGAGTTTTAAAGTTAATTAGTTTCAACTCGCTGGATTTTAATATAGCAGCATATTATTTACCACAAACATTCAGAAAAGCTTTCTTCAGGTTGAGAAAGTAGTTTTTTTAAGTTCGAAAATAAGTGAGATAAATGATTTTTTAAATAGATCTATTTGATTTGGATGATTTGCCAATGTTGCCATATAAATTAGTTTTTCAAAATTTTTATATTTATTGAGTAACCAATAACTAAATAGTTACACTTTGCTTTAGCAAGACAAATAAAGATATTCAACAAATTTTTCTTAAATAAAAGATAAAATATTGAATTTCAAAAGGTAGCGCTTTCCAAATATTTTTGAACACTTTTTTAAATTAAAAAAAAATATATAAAAAACATTTTTGAACGAATTTTTTTAATTTCGAAATTGAAAATGTTTTTGAGAAAGATTCACCCAAATAAATTCGTTTTGCCAAATTTCGATTATTTAAACAGTTACCAATATATAAATAATTTTTTTGATTGAAGATAAAATATAAAAAATTTAAAAAAAAATACTTTTTCCAACCATATAAGATTTTTCATTTTTTAAATTTTGAAGTTAAAAATTACGTATCCCGACACGTTTGAAAGATATTCAAATAATTTTTTTTACATTAAGAATAAAAAATTAAAAAAATAAAAAAAAACGTTTTCCCACATATTTAAACAATTTCAATTTTATTTTGAAGCTAAAAATTTAGCATATATGTAGGTAGACTTTTCTTTGGCAAGATGAAGATGAAGATGAAGATGAAGATTTTTAATTTTTTTTTTAATTAAAGGTGTTAAAAGACACCTTTTATATTTTAACTTAACATTATTTTCTATTTTATTTATCAAGCCAAACATTTTTTTATTGCGTCGCTGACGTTGCTCGAAGTAGCTAAGCAACAAACACGAAGTTGAAAGTGCGTGGCTTCGGCTCTTGTTGCTCTGATATTGTTTTCTCTGCTGCAGTGGCAGTAAAGCAGAGCAACAAGAGCCGAAGCCACGCACCATCAACTTCGTGTTTGTTGCTTAGCAACGTCGAGCAACGTCAGCGTCGCAATACGTCACTGCGGCAGAGAAAATTTCAGTATAAAAAGCACGCACACATGCATGCGTTTTGTGTATAATACATGACGTGTGTCGACGTCGCTAATCCCTATGCACGCGAGAAAGGGCCGTGCCGACCACTGATCAGGACTAAAAAAAAAATAGATTTGGCCCTGTTCGTCTCTTAACACTTAAGGATGGTCTATGTTTTCCTTTACATTTATTTGGTTTCTGTATATTGGGCCTCCTGTTCCGCAGCAAGAATTCTGGACTTTACAATACTACAACTCGACATATCTTTCTAGAAATTTTGTTAAAATCGATTAGGAACTTAGAAAATTGGACCAAAAATAATAAAATGTAATACTCTTTTGCCCCTGCTTATAAAAACGACGATAAATTGTAGAGTATATGTATAGTAATCGAGAAATTCCGCTTGTAACAAAGCTAATAAGCTCATAAAAAAAAAATTATAATTAGTTTACACTTTTCTTATTCCGTCATAATTTGAAGTCGCCTTCGGGTAGTCCCAGTCCATGTCTGTCTGCGCTCTTAACTATGCAATTGTTTTGCTTCCTTAATGAATATGTCACGTGCCAGAGATGAGCAGCAGTGTGTACTCCTCGCAAAGCATGGAGCACTTGTTTTGTGTGTACTCGATTTGAAACAAGTTCATGCTGTTGACATCCAGCCAGTGACACTGACCAAGATAAGCGTCTGGCTTATGACGTCACCGGCAATACTACGTCGGCATCGTCGTCATCATCATCATCATGCTCTTGCCATTGTTGTTATGATGATATTTGTGCATACGTCATAGCCATGGCGCGCAAAAGTCGAAGTTGAAGTGTTGACATTTAAATACATAGACGCACACAATGCACTTTTTGTATGGAATGGACTCTTGGTCTGTCTTGCATTTTAAACGTTTGAAAATGCCAAATGGATCGATACAAGAGCGGGTACGGCAAAATGCCGAAGGGTGGTATGGGGCTGGCACAGACGACAGCAAAACTTTTTTGCTAGTTTTTCGACATTCGTTTGTTCAAATCCCTATCTATATAGGTACATCTAAGTAACTGTCCTCATACATGCTTGTGTGTGTGTGTGTGTGAGTGTGTGTCTGGCAACTTTTGTTGCCAATCAAAACAAAGCTGCTGCAATTTGATGCAACTTAAATGGCTTGACATTTGCATAAAGCAGTGTAGGTGTTGAGCAGTTGCAGACTTGGAACAATTGTGGCTTTCGTTTTGTCTCTACGACAACATTTTGGTCACTTTGTAGAGATGCAGCCAACTCTGAAAATTTACTTTACGCACACACACACACACACACTGTGTGTAGGTGTTGGTACAGTGAATATTCGATCATGTGCAATGTTCGCTTGATTGATACATTTTTAGCCGCACTGCTTTATGGGCAGCGTGGCCGAGTGGTCTAAGGCGCTGGTTTTAGGCACCAGTCCGAAAGGGCGTGGGTTCGAATCCCACCGCTGTCACATTTTTTTATTTATTTATTTTTTTAAATTTATATAATTGAGTCGTTTGTTTGTGCATATTTATTTTAACTAAATTTAAGTGAAAGCGAGAATCGGAATAGACCAAAATAATATTGGAAAATAAAATTTTGATCACTGATTGCGTCGCCGTCAGGCATTATTTTTATAAATAAATATTATTGATGCGGCCTCAAAAGTAGTTACCCAACTTGATTTTAAAATAAATTTTTGTCAAAAGCTGAACTTTTTTCTCAGTAAAGATGTTAGCAAAAGCACAGTGTGAACGCCCCCTTTTCTTTTGCTTGCCGAATCTATCAATTAAGAGCGAGTCAGAGTGCCTGAATTTCAGCTGTTCTACTCTCTCATTTCATTAAAAGCCCTAAAAAAAAAGCCAGCTGAGCATTCTTTTCTTAAAAACCACACACAACAGTTTTCGGGAATGCACATGGCTTGTATGAGGTTTGGGCGATTTAATCAAACCGTTTGACATATGGTTTGTTATTGCTTTTCTTCTTTACTACGTGAATTATAGAGTGCACTTTCTGAGAATCTCAACGCAGGTATACATAGCTATGTACAAAAAGAATTAGCCCTGTACTTCTACTATCTACAAGAATTTCAGAATTTTCGCTTTCGTTCTCTAGCAGCTCTTGACATTTTGGCCAAGAACTTGGCTAATTATTTATTATAAATGTTGAAATCTTTATGCTATTCACTATGTTGCTATGACAGCTTTTGTATCTGTATCTGTGCTTGTGTGTGTGTGTGTGTGGGTGTGGGTGTGTATGTACGTGCGTATCTATGTGTATTTGACAGCCCATCAACAGCAAGATTATTGTTTTTGGTTTTACTCTGTTGGAAAGTGGCAGCAGCCAAACAACATTTTGATATGTATATATAGTACAGTAAAAATAGACCAAACCAGGGGCTGACCTGGAAAAAATTGCACACTGGAATTTCTCTTGCTTAATGTACTAAGGACCATCCAAAACCTCTAAAACCAAATTGGAGATCTCCTCCCCCCGTAGGGTTTTCCGTTATTTTGACTTATGTTTGAGCCCATTTATCTCGAAATCTATAAGCCGTACACAAAAACTTCCAAGGCGGAAAATGTTTAAAATGAAATTTATAATTTTATTTTTTATGGAAGGTATACCCAGAAGCTCATATTTTAGACGGTAGAGCGCGCCAAAGTTACTTTAACGCAGTTTTTCCTACTTTTACCCACCTCCTTGCCCTTTTTTGTTTTTGGCGTGTATCAAAAAATTGTACATCTTAAAAAAGTACACAAGACTGGTTTTTGAATCATGTAAGTATCTCTAGTAGTTTCCAAGTTATAAAGCTTTGAAGTCTTCCCGCGCCTTGAAAAACAAGCAAGCGCTGCGCTACGTTCAGCACTTTAGCGCCCCCTGCGGTACAGCAGCGGCGATGCGCTTGCATGTTTTTCAAGGCACGGGAAGACTTTAAAGCGTCATAACGTGGAAACTAATAGAGATACTTAAATGATTCAAAAACCAGTCTTGTGTACTTTTTTGAGATCTACTATTTTTTGATACACACCAAAAACAAAAAAGGGCAAGGAGGTGGGTAAAAATACGAAAAACTACTTTGTAGTAACTTTGGCGCCCACTGCCGCCTTAAATATGAACTTCTGGGTATACCTTCCAGTACAAATAAAATTTTAAATTCAATTTTAATGATTTTCTGCCTTGGAAGTATTTGTGTACGGCTTATAGATTTCGAGATAAATGGGCTCAAACATATGTCAAAATAACGGAAAACCCTACGGGGGGAGGAGGTCTCCAATTCGGTTTTAGACTTTTTGGATGGTCCTTAATACATTAAGCAAGAGAAATTCCAGTGTGCAATTTTTTCCAGGTCAAAACCTATTTTTACTGTACTAATAGGCAAAGCATTTAGCTTGCAACTTAAACAATCCCAGCTACCCACCAGCCACCCAACCATTCATACCCCCCCACGGGATCCGCCAAAAACTTTAAGAATCTATTCAGCTTGATTGAAAGCAAACAGCGCGAAATGCTACCAAGTCTAAAAGGGGCCACAAACAGAGGCCAAGGACTGACGACTGACTGACTGACTAACTCACTGAGTGACTGACTCAATGACTGACTGACTGAAGTGCCTTTCATTAAGGCTGCTAAAAACTTTCAAGACAACAACAATTTAAGTGATATGCACAAAGGCACTTTACTATCTTTATGTATCGAAATTTTTATACACTGCAAACCTAGGGTCTAAAGAGTTTTGTATATTTTTTTTTTTTTACCAAAATGTTAATGATCACTTAGAATAGCGTTTGAGCCATATCCACCTGTTCATACGTCTAGATCTTGGAGACCACTACACCAAGTTTCAACAACAAATGCGTTAATACAGCTTCAGATCTCCCCTTATCCCAACAGAATTATCTTATTACAGCTAGAACTCGGAGATCAGCTAGGTACACTAAAGTTTGTCAAATATCGTCTCTTCTCTAACCCAAAAAAAATTATCCTGCTTTAAAGCACGCTGCTAAATATTTTGATCTATAATTTGCTTGTCCGAAAAACAACAAAATCGGTTGAATGCTAAATATGCCGAGCGAGTACAGCCGAATTTAAGATGCCATTTATATGTAATAGTATAAACAATGCATAAAAACTACATTTATTATATAAAAAAAATAATAAAAATAAAAACTGGTTCAATCGGGAATCGAACCTGGGTCACGAAACGACTTTTAAGTTTTTGAGACCCATACGGTAGCTAACTCATCTAACCTTATATATGATTTCGTCGCTGAAGCGAATCAAGCTCTGACAGCTAAAATAAAGTACTATAGGGTTTTCCAACAAGAGGTGTTATTTGGAATCACCCAGTATTTCGGTAGCTGTCACTTTTGAAGCTTTTATTCTTTGACATTTGACAAGTAGAAACTACGCCATTAGTAAAAATAGAACGATACACGCTTCAACAACGCATTGAAATTATTAAAATTCACTACAAAAATGGTGAAAATCTTGCAGTCACAGTTCGCAAAACTGAAGCATTTTTGATGAGACCCATTTCCACCTCGGTGGCTACGTCAACAATCAAAATTGTCGCATCTGGGGCTCGGAAAAGAAGCCTCTCCATCCTCAACGTGTGACTGTTTGGTGCCGTTTATGGTCCGGCGGGGTCATTGGACCTATCGAGGACATAGGGCAGCCACTTTGCGATTTGGTTATGGATAATTTCATGAAAAGGATATAGTCCTGTAAGCGTGGTCGTGGTGGCCATTTGGCTGACGTTGTTTTTCATTATCAACGGCATACCTTCCTCTTTATTATGAAATAAACATCCGATCATTTAATTCAAAAAATGGAATTTTTCTTTGAACACTAAAATAACACCTCTTATTGTTTCCCTATATATAACGATTATTAGCGATTGTAATAATGTTCGATATTAATAAAAACAATTTGGTTTTCTTAACAAGCCGAAGCTATAACATGGTAATAGAAGACGGCTTGGCAGATGATAAAAAAAAGAAACTTCATATAGCTATAAGTGCTGGAGAAAACATCGACATTCCGCACTCATCAAATGGGTGTTGGCCAACATCGATATATAGAGATTTTAAACTTCGATCATCGATGTTTTCTCCAGCACTACTGGACATAGGTCGTAATGTCAAGTTAGCTTAACCGAGCTCTCATAGTCACCAAGTTCTTTCGGGGGTCTCCGAAATCTGCTTCTCTATATTAATTAAAAATGCACAAATTTAATATGCTCGTAACTCTTAGCTTTTGGTACAGGGTATTACAATTGATAATAGTTAAAACGAACCAGATGTTTGCTTGATTAGCAAGAATATTATAAATTAGCGTTTTAAAGCTGTTTTGAAAAAAAAGACGAAATTTGAAGATTTGTTGTTGGAGCTATCTTACAAGTACCACTACTTATATTTTTGACTCCTAAGTGGAGCATAGAGCCTCAAATTGGGCAAAGCTCTTAATTGATTTCTACAGAGTTTTATTGCCATAAAAGTATTTACTTCAGAAATCGTTGAAAATGATCTCGAACTCAATCATTAACAATTATTTATCCAAGACTTTTGTTCATAACAGATATAAAGAACTATTAGAATGTTTTTGAAACATGATATCCAAGTAAATAAACACATAATTTCGAAAATATGTCTCTGTCTTCTTAGCTTTAAAGTCTTTGGTGGACCTTAGCTTCCGCAACAATCTCTTTCCATATGTCCCTCTCTACAACGACATCTCTCCAGTATCGGACTCCTATTTTTCTGAGATCGGCTTCTACGTCCTCTTCTTCTTCCTCCAATCGGTTGCAATACAAAGGAATTTCGAGCTACTCTTTCCGTGGACATTCTTAGCACATGACCCAGCCACCTTATTCTATGTGCTTTAATAAATCTGATATTTTGAAAATATATATTTTACCTTAAAATTTAAAATTGTTGAAACTGACATAGTAGCTAGAAATATTCAATTTCTTTTTTTGGTTAAAATAAAAATCAAATAAATGAAAATATCAGGCTTTAAGAAGCTTGTGTTTTGATTATGTCACTCCAAAGGGACACAAGGAATGCATTTCTATCATATATATCATATACTTTATACCAAAGTAAAAGTATCATCAAATGTCATTTGTTTTTAGAAATACCAAACTTTGTGCTTTGTCTAAAACTCCCGCGTAGTCCCAGCAACCTCTGTAAAGCTTACTAACTTATTTTTCATTCTACATAAATTATTAAAAATTATTTGTTTTTCAGAAGAAATGGCTTAAATGTTTATTTTCTTTGATCAAAGTGTTTGCAGGGTATAACTCTGTTGGGCAACGCGACCCGCCTGATATGCAATTATTTACCTTGAAAAGTGACAAATTGAAAATTATTATTTTTCCATATAATTATCGATTTTATTTGCACTGGCTCTTTGTGTATAAGTAGGCATTATATTATTTATAAGCTTGCAAAATGTAGTATATAAGTACATATATTGATTTAAGCTTTTTACGAAATTATTATAATTATATAATTGGTTTATAATAGGAAATGACGGCGAAAGGCGGATTTTTCACATTAATTGTGAGTTCTGCGAATAAAATCAAAAGTATCCGATTTTGATTTTTTCCTTAATTAAATTTAAATTATGCAACGTTTATTAATGACAATGGCAAACCTTCAACCTTCGAATTTAATACTAAATTGAAATATTTAACTCCTTTACAATTCATTTGATTTAAAATTGCAAATTTTTTCGCTTTTTAATTAACAGGCAGCGTGGCCGAGTGGTCTAAGGCGCTGGTTTTAGGCACCAGTCCGAAAGGGCGTGGGTTCGAATCCCACCGCTGTCAATATATAATTTATTTTTATTTAAAATAAAGTTTTTGGAATACTTTTCGGTTCGTTTGATAACGTTGTCATTATTTGTTTTATTTTTAAAGGGGCTAAATAAATTTATTCAATTTTTTACGTCAAGAATATTTCATATTTTTCTTAAGAAAATAAGCTGTTTAAAAAAAATTTTGCGATAAGTAAATTTATATTAAAATTTCTAATATATATTTTTTTTTTAAATCTAAAAATTAAAAAAAAAAAACGTCCACGACACTTTGAAAATTTTTCGTGGAAATAGGCCTTATAAAAAAGATATAAGAACGTACATTTCTGATAAATTTCTGAAAATTTTTAATAGCTTAAAATTAAAAAAAAAAATCAAATACGAGACTTTCGATAAAGGGAGCCATACAAAAATTTGTCAACATACTATAATCAACTATAAGCCGGTTTTCATAAGAAAGTTGCTCATGGCAAACAAAAATTTAGTTATTAAGGCCTGTAACGGATTTCGTTAGAGCAAGTGAAATCGTCAAAAACGCAAATAAAATAGTGACTTCTTAAAAAAAAGTGATTTCTGAAAGTGACGTCTTTTTAGTGATATCAAAAATTAATTTCAGTATAATTTGCCAGATAAGCAGAGCATTTAAAGTTCGTTGTACGCAAAAATGTCACGCAGCTGTATTTTACAATTTTGGTTATATAGTATTTACTATTTTTTTGGTTTTACATTTTTTTTTTTTATGTATAATGCTATATTCATTCTGTAGTTATGACTGTGTGTTGTTGTTTTTGTTTTTGTTGGCTACATGCGCGCACTTTAAGAGCTTTTCAAAATTTTACACAAAATATTTTTGCCATTTTTCATTCCAATTCAAATTTATTTTGCATTCTTTTTTTTTGACAATTTTTATTTGTGTTTTGATTTTTATTTTATTTTTTGGTTTTTCGCATTTTATTTTTGGTAATTTGCATTACATAAATAGTTCCCAAGGTTGGTTGGAATGATTCGGTTGGATGATGCCGAAGCTGCCAAATGTTTTGCCAACACTTTGATCGTTGTTATTGTTGTTTTAGCCGTGTAACATTTATTGTTATTGTGGTTGTTGTTGTGGCTTTGGTGTTTTTGCTATTGGCCTTTATGGCCGCTAGTCTGTTACACAGTTTTCTACGTGTAATTAGTTGTTATTGTTTTGGCATAATGATTGTGGCTGGCCAATTGCGAAAAATCTCATAGAATGTTGACACACACACACGCACATAAAAACGTAGGTATACAGTCAGCTCAAAAACTATTCGCATACACTTTATAGAAGTTATTTATTTACAGCCAGTACGCAGCATTGAAAAAAGCAACAAGACAAAAAGCTGCAACTTATTTTTTTTTGACAATTAACGCTAGCTGGCTCCAGCTGTAACAACAGTTACAAAAGCTATAGTTGCTGTTACTTCTGGCGCCAACTAGTTTTAATTAGCCCGCATATGGGTAGCACTGCTTGCATTCAAAGCTGCGTACCACCGAGAAAAAATCTTGGTGCTAAAAATTTTGCTAGCGTTTTTGTATGTGTAGTTTTGTTTTTTCTCGACGCTTTTTTCGATGCTGCGTACTTAGCCTTAGGCCTTAAATTGACAAATTATTTTTTTCTGCGCATTGAAAGAACCAGATCTATATAGATCCGAGATAGTTCCGAGATACTTTTGTTCATATTAACAGATAGATGAGCAAATAGACAGATGGTTTCTCCAATTCTCGCCAACACTTAATTGCTACCCGCATTATTTGTATGTTAGTGTAAAAATGTACTTTGGGCTGAACAAAATTTGCACACTGGAATTTCTCTTACTGCTTTGAGAACCTACCAAAAAGACTAAAACCAAAAGTTGACCTCCCCATGCACTTTTTCTTCAGAAAGACGGGACCACCTTCTAATTTTCATTGGCTTTGGTTATTGCAAAATGCTTCATCGGCAGCAAGGTATATTTAAATTAAAGAAATATATATATAATAAAATATATATAAATATATATTTAAAGAAAAATTTATTTTATTTCTGCTGTTTTTATTATAGAAGAGAAACTTTATAGTTGGTGACTGATAGTGTGCCCGAATATTTTATAATCAGACTGTACAACGCAAATTCATATTACGTATATACACATATACAAGCATATGCATTTCCATTATTAGTTGGAATTTATGCATGATGCCATGAATTGTACAAGGTGGCGCATAAAAGTGCGTCAATTTGACTGCGCAGAAAATATGGCGGGTCTGGTTCAATTTTGTATGGTAGCTATATGAAATAGTGTACCCATTTTCATCAAACTACATACATATGTGTTGTCTGCAAAAAAAAATACAACTGACATAAGTGTGGTCACGAGATTTAAAAAAAAATTGTTTCAACAAGTATTTATGTATTTCATGTTGGTCTACATATTTGTGTAAAGTTTGATAAAAATGGGTACACTATTTCATATAGCTACCATATAACATTGAACCATTGCCTTACCTTCGAATTGTTAGATCATGCAACCCATTTATAGCTGCAGCAGGCATGCATGTGTATCTTTGTATCTAGTTGAAATTGAAATGATGAACCGAGTGAGCTCTACTATCCTCGCCAAACTAAACCCCTGCACTCCCTAATTGTAGTTCTGTTGAGCAGCGCATAAAAGTATGCTACTGCCACAACATTCAAATTGAGGCAACATAGTAATGTTTATGTATTGGTTTGTTTTGCAACTTTTCTCCGTGTGTGTGTGTGTGCAACAAATGTGCTAAAATGTTGCAATATTTGATTTTGTATGTAAAGTGGTAGCAATAAAATTGACAGCTTTACTGGAAACATACACATAAAAGTGAAACGAAAATAAAATGATAGTGAAAAGTAATTGTATTTGTACAACAAAGTGTAGATAGAAACTCGATTGGATCGAATAATTCAAGTTTCTAAACCAAATAGACAAACAAAAGTTGGAAAATAGTCAAAACGCACAAAAACTGCAACGATTTAAAGGCTGCTTTCAGTGTAGAGCTTTTCTTGATTTTCAAAGTAATTTTGCTTTGGTAGGAAAAAAACTGGCTAAAAATTTGAAAATAAGTAATATTTTATATCAAGAATATGCTTATTTTCAAAATTTTAAAGTTTTCGATTTCGAAACTAAATGGAAAATTTGTACAGTCAAAATTGGTCAAAATTATGATATGTACTTTCAAAACTTTAAAAACTTCAATTTCAAAATAAAACAGCAAATTTGAAAACACTTTTTTTTATCAAAAGTATGCATTTTTTTTGTTGCCGAAATTTAAAATCAAAATCGAAAAAAATAGTTCAAGAAAATCGTATGTTGTTTTTTGTTAAAAATCTGCTCGATCAATCAAATTGTATTTCAAAAAATTCGATTCAGCAATTTATTCGAAAACTCGAATAGTTACAATTGTAAAATAGTTTTTAAAGAAGTACAAAATTCTGCAGATTAACAAGTCCATCGACTTAACAAGTCATTCCGCAACTAAACAGAAAACTCAAGCAGTCGAATTGAAAATCGTTTTTGTGCAGCAAAAAAGATTTGGTTTTCGAAATTAATCAGAAACTCGAAAACTCGAAAAGTCGAAAACGAAACAGTTTTGGAAAACAGGCAAGGCGCCTAAAATATGTTTTTTTTTTTTAAGATTTCGTTTCCAAAATGAAAAAGAAATTCGAAAATTCGAAATTGAATTCTTCTTTCAGCTTTGTAGCCGGAAAACAATTTTTTTTGTTAAACACTGTCTACACAAAATGGGACGCAATTTCGCATAATAGAAAAAGTCGGTTTTCAAATTAAAACGAAATCAGTTGGAATTCAAATTCTTAAAAGGACGCGGTAGTTTAAGCTAGAAAGCATATCTCGCACGCAAAAGCTAATTTTTCTCAGCAAATGCGTCTGCTTCTTCAAATACTTTAAAAGGCTAGCAAATGTTCAGAAAAATCTTGACATAGTTTTGTTCCTAAGGCTCACATTAGTCTATATTAAAACTTTGTGGCTCTAGATTATAATATAACAATCTACGAATGTATTCGTAACGAATCCGAATTTATTTCTACAATACATGCATGTTTTACTGTACTCTTTTGAGAGATAACTAGTGTGCTCATTCACCCAGAGAGTGTACAACAAATTCGCTCACTCTAAAGCAGAGCTGGGCAAAAAGAGAGCGGTCTGCCGTAAATGCACGAAAAAAATGTGGCCGTTTGGGCTGTGGACTGCCCAGCTCTGCTTTAAAGTGAATGAAAAGTTTAAAAAAAAATGAGAATGAGAAAGAACTTGAAAAAAATTACTAAAAGCAAGAGAGCAATGAAAAGGATAGAAAAGAAATGACGCAATCATCATTGAGATCATTGAATATTAATATAAGAAATTTGAGAACCCAATTTTAAGCCCAAACTTCTTGGAAGCCTTGACCCTATATCAGCTGTTTTGCTTTCAACATATATATACATATGGTATATAAGGGTATTTATGTTGTTCGAAGTAAAGCAGGCTACAAGTATGGCATAGAAAGTATACTTAAACAAATTCACATTGGACTTAGCCTAAAAAAAAAAAATCATCAAAAAATAAATCGAAACTACAAAAGTAATTAATTCTTAAATTCAACCAAAGCTATTGTTTAAGAAAACTTTAAATAAAAATGCATTTTGTAAGTAAACGTGTAGAGAACATCAAAAATAATTTTACAAGCTATATATAAATCGCTCGTACTTAACTGCTTATTAAGTACAACAAACAAAAAAAAATTTATTTTAAATAAGTAAACTTTTTTAAAACTAACTAAAAATTATGTATAAATATTGTATTGTAAACATTATGCTTAATACGCACCTTTCGCTAGCAATGCTTGAATTTCTGGACATCGATTTGGGTGACATTTCAAAGTCCGAATCGGAGCGATATAAAAATGATTCGCGACGTTGTGGTAAATTTTGTAGAACCAAACCGGCGCTGGGTGAGCCGCCCTCAAGCGGTGATCGAGCGCCCTGGCCATTTTCTACATCGAAACTGCAAAGAGAGTGAGTAAAAATTTTCTTAATTAGTTGCAAATTAAATACAAATATATGAGAGTACGCAAATATATAAACATATATATGTACATATATATAGTATGTACATAACTTATACCTAAGCAAAACTTGAGCTATGCTATAAATATGTTTGCCCTGGGCTGACAAGCAACTTGACTTGGCAGCTCGCCGCACACGCCAAAAAAAACTTTTATAAACCGAACAGCGAGAGAAGAGAGAGAGAGAGAAAGCGCGCGTAGAGAGCGCGCAGGAAACGGAAGTGTGCCCCTAACAAGGCGCTTTTAAAGTTTTTCAATTCGTTAGGCATTTTTGCTGGCGTTCGTTGTCTGCTCCCGCTCCTCTGCTCCTGCTACTGCTGCTTCTCGTCTCCTCTTCTTTTGTTGGCGTTTATGAAAACTTTTTGGCTGAAAATTTTAACAAGCAAGTCAGTCAGTCAGTCAGTCACCCAGTGACTCAGTCGGTCATTCTGTCAGGGCGAACTGGTCGCCATTTTGTTTTTGTTATTGCCTTGCCTTGACATAATTAAAGCCGGAGCAGATCGTTTTAGTTGATCGCCTGTCACATGACCGGCAATAAATACAGCAACAACAAAGCGCCCTGTCATAATTAAAAAAAATTTGATTTAGGCGGCGCGTTGTACGACAGCTGAATACACTGCAAACACTTTTTTTAAAAATAATTAAAATTAATTATACAAAATTTTGTCCAAAAATTTTGCATGCATACAATTTGGAGATATGTAAATTTAACTTTGACCCATAAATATTAAAAGTTAATTAAAGTTACTAAAAGTTGCGTATATAACAAATTCATGGATAGACTTAAAAAAAAAAACAAAATAAACAAATAAAAAATGCTTTAAATTTGTTTAACCTTGTTTTGTGAAAATATCAACGTTATCTTGTTTATTAGGCTCACATGAGTCTGCAAACCAAATTTGCTGGCTATAGCTCGATTTTTAAAAGTTGAAGTGGATAACAATGCATTTTACTGTATCTACCATATTTTGACAGGACTGGACTTTATATTTTTTGTGAGCGTAGAGTTAAATTCTACTAAAAGGGAACAGACCAATATGCCACATCTTTTGGTTAAATTTTGTGCCACTATCACTAGGTTTTTATACGAACAGACAAACTTGGACTCAATCGCTAACCAAGCATAAGTTGCTATGAAGCACATATAAACTGCTACGCCTTCTTCTGCCTGTTGCATACAATTCAAAAATCTAGCATACCCTTGACCCAATGCGTACAGTGTATCAACAAAATAATAATAAAAGAAAAAAACAACAAAATTGAAAGTAAAAGTGAAAAGCAGAGAGCGGCACAAGGCAAGCCAAGCAACAGCAGACGCCATTTTGGCCAGGACACAGCTGGCACGCCAAATATGGCCAAGAGTAGCCGACCAAAAAGAGCTTACTCTTATCGCTGTTGTCGTTGGAGCGCGTTTGACAGCAAGTCGTAAAGAAAAATGATGTTTTAAGTAAAATTTATATCGAGGTCATTAAGTAAACTTAGCACAAAGTTGTTGGCGTCCATTTTGAGTTTACTAGGACACAAGGGTAACAGCAGAGCGAAGGAAAAACAACTTGCCCATGCCCGAATTTTTCCGTTCAAAGCTTAAGGAGTGCGCAACAATGTTGCTGCAATGTTTTCATTACATACACAGAGAGAAAAAATGCAAATATGCATTACAAGTGAAAATATTAAATAACAATCAAGTTATTCGGGCGTGACCGCGGAAAACGAATTCTAATATTTTATGTGGACAAATAACAAAGAGTAAGGGAAATATGAGAAGGCAAAGACAGCAAAAAATGCGGAATTGCGAGCACGCAAAAACGAAAACGAATAAAATTTACTCGTTTTCGTTTTCCGTTTATTTTTATTAACAGTAGCAAACAGTAAAAAACTTAAATACCACATAATCTAATTAAATCATATAATATATAAATGTAAATACCTTAGCCGAAGGCCTAAGATGCCAGGGCTGGAACCAAGTTACCTTTCGTTTTTAAGCTAATTTGTAACTATTAAATAAATAAATAAAAACCTTAAATAAAGTTTAATAAAGGCTTGCTTTTAAAAAACTTTTTAAAAAATAAGTATAAATTTTAAGAAATTAATAAAAAATAAAAAAAAAAACTACTAAGAAAATGAAACAATATAAAAATACACTTTTTAATTAAAAAAAACCAACATATTATTAAAAAACCAGAGTACATTTAAATAACCTTACCTCTGTTCCAATCCCATCCGTTTAAAACAAAATCTAAGCCTATTAAGGATATTGTAACTCTAACCTCATGCTTTACTTAAAAACCAATCACTAACCTTATTTTAGTTTTTTCTTAAGGGGCATCATAATGTTTAGTTGAACTTAGATTATTTTATTTTTCAGTTAAAAACAATAAGAAGGCCAAGTTCTTTTAAGTTGATTTCAGTTTAATTTTTTTATATTTTATATTAACAATTGAACTCAATTTGGGCCAAGGTTTTTGTTGTCATATTTCGTTGGACAAATTTTTTAGGCAAATATTTGTAAAATTTAACTAAGCTTAATAAACAAAAATTATAATTTCTCAGCTCAAATCTAACTAATTTTTAGTTGCTTGTTTAAAAAAAATAATGAACGTACATAAATATTATTATGACAAAGTAAAAACACAAGTTCTACTTATAACAATTTGTTTTTAACAATATTTTTATTGCTGAACAATTTAACATCTACAAAACTTTTTCTCTCGGTGTAGCAAGCTGTGCGACGCATCGAACAGCTGTTTGTCAAAACTCCACCTACGGCAGTTCATCAAAACTCACGCTCACTTACGCACACGCACACAGTCAAACATATGCACGAAAGAGTAAAGCCTAAAAAAAAGTGAGTGAGCAACTTGGTTTGTTGTTTCAGGGCTTTGGGATACCCTGCACTCACTTTTCGCAAAAAATTTATATATATGAATATATGCGATAAATTGGAGCCGTTTGTAGGACAGCGGTTTAAAGAGGCAGGTTTATAGGGTGTTATTTTAAAAAAAAATAAACATTTTGTTAATTATTACATTAAAATGAGTCTATATAACAATTTTGATAGCTCTAGCTTGTTTATAAATAAAGCAAAGTGTCAAATAGTCAGCCGTGTTCGGAAAAACGACAATTTTATACGGTTTCGGTCTTGCGTGCTGTGAAAAACGTATTTTCTTGCTGAGAATTTATTTTTCTTTTCGATACATTCGTATATTTCCCTTATTTTTCTGATAAATTGTCAAATTAGTACAAAATGCGTGCGTTTTTAAATCTACTTTGCCAATTCGTTTTAATTCCTCTTGAAACAAAACATTCGGTTTTAAAGCACATGCAAGATTCGGTTTGATGAAATTGAGAGCACCAAATGTTTGCATTCGTTTTCCGGAACACGACCGAGTGTCGCGGTCTAAAATACAAGATTTTTTTTTATCTACTAAAGTTCGCATTCGATGTAAAAATGGACTCGTCTGTTGGCCTTAAAGATCGTCCGATTTGACGATCAAAGCAACAACTCTTGAAATTTGAGATAAAAAATTAGATTGACAGTATGGGCTATGTAATTTATTAAATATTATTATACCCTGTACCGTATGGTACAAAGGGTAAATTGTGTTTGTGCAAGCCGAAAGTGTATGTAACATACAAGAAGGAGACGTCGGAGACCCCCCAAAGTTACCTAAAGCATGATCAGGTTGACAAGAGAAGTCGATATACCCATGTCCGTCTGTCTTTATGAATGCCTAGATCTCAGAGATGGTAAAAGCTAGAGCGACCAAGTTTTCAGATTAGATGCGTAATTATGTATTGTATTGTATTTTTTCGATATCGGGGCTATATTATATAGCTCCCATAGGGGTGTTTCAGAGGACCTCGAAAAAAACAAGAGTTTTAGATGAATAATTCGTTTATGAAGATATCAGAAGAAGTTTTAAGAGTACCCAAGCACTGTACCAAATTTGATCAAAATCGGTTGACTATATCATATAGCTCCCATAGGACCAATCGGTCAAAAAAACGTTTTTTGTACAAAATTTGTTGTATTTCGTTTGCTTTTGAAGATATCGTATCCAAATTTGGCACTCGGAAGTTTATTATTGTTCCCAATCAGTGTACCAAATTTTATCAAAATCGATTGACTATATCATATAGTCCTCATAGGACCGATCGGTAACAAAAATTTTGTTTTTGTGCAAAATTCGACTGATTTCTGTTTGTGTATGAAAATATCGTAGCCAAATTTGCCGAAAAAAATATCTTTTGGAGGTCTTAAGCAATATATCGGACTTAATTGCAATGTGGTGGTACAGGGTATCTCAAAGTCGTCTGCGCCCGACTTTAACGTACGCCATTTTTTTTAAAAGACAAAGGCCAAGACAAAAATTGTCATACCATTCCTTTATTTTTGGTTTTTTTAAAGGTGGCACGCTCTTAAAAAAACACCCTTTATAAGTGTACCGAACTACGACTGTATGGCTTTATAAAGTGAATATTGTTTACGAGATAGTTTTCGCAAGGGCGAACGGGTTAAAATGTTATAATGGATCGCTTAAAATCAGCTCTTTTGTTACTTGATGACCCTAGCTCTCAAGATTTGCAAAAATGAGACGAATGGACATGGTTTAAACGCCTAAGCATTTTGTTATAAAAAACTTATGGTCACACTTATTGCAAATAATCCATGTACGCTTTATAGTGTAGTCTATAAAGAAAAACCAGAAGTAATTAAGTTTCAAAAGTTTGCAATTTTGTTGCGAGCGCCTTAAAGCAGACTGCATTTTGTTTTTGCTGCCTTTGGGTTCATTTTGTGTTCGTACTCCCCCTCCAACTACAACATGTGTGTTTTTCTTGAAAGAGTGCGTGCGTGTGTGCGTATGTGTCAGAGTGTGCTTGTGTGTGTAATACAATCAGCTTGCGCTCTCTCTTTGCTTTATTTGCACATATAATTAGGCGCATAAAAAGCAGCCGTCGGGCATACTTCCTGGCAAAAACAATGCCATTGTTATCTCTTTTCTCTTTTACTCTTATTTCTTACTTTCTTTCTATTTCTGTTGCTTCTTCTCGTTCTGCACGCTTCTTTTATGGACACAGTAAAGAATTGCCATTAAATTAAAGCATACATTCACTTGATGACTATTAACTTTAATATCTACACCAAAGTTTTCAAACACACTTAATACCTTTGCTGGAAAAACTCTTTGTAAATCGTTTTATTGGGAACTGCAATTTCAATTAGTTCAAAAGAAATGTTGAAGTTGAAAAAAAAGGGAAAATAAAAATATAAAAGCATGAACAAAAACAAATCGTAATATAAAGTGTACGCAATTTATCAATACAAGTATGTATCTCTCAGCACCGGCGCTGTTAAAAATTTATTTTTTATTTAATGCTGCATTGCATTCAGTAATTAACAGAGTCAGTCACTGCTAAAACCCAAAAAAATTTCACCGAGTTACATGTACCACCCTATGAAGTGAACCAGCCACCTTATAAAGTGAACCGAACATTTCTTTATCATTCATCCAGACGCTCTAAGTTTTTTGGATTTGTAAAAAAAAAATCGCCCTAGGTAGCCCAATATTTAAAATTTTATTCCCAACCCTTGATGCCAGCACTTTTATTCCTAATGTAATAAATTTAAGTTAATAAATAATAATTCTCAACTGCTTCAAGTACACACTTGAACTACTTGAAAAAATAGTTGCGCTTTTGATTGCTCCCAAATGCGATTATTAAAGCTTTACTTAAAAAATAGTTCCCGAAGGCAAGAATAAACAAAGTTTAATATGCAGCAAAAGATGCAGCAAGTGCGAGGGAGTGGTAGCCCCAAAGCACAAAACGGCGACCTAAACGGATTTTGTCTTAACTTACAATGCCTTCGTTTTTTTCTTGTTGTCTTGCGTGGCAACTCTGGTAGTGGACAGCCGCGAATTGTGCAGCATAGTCTTGGTGCAGATGTCTCTCTCACAAGATGTCACCGTCCAGCTAAGTTAAATGGAGGTCACTCACTGGGGCTAGTGCTTGGCGTTAGTGAGTGTGGTCTTTAGCTTCTTTGTGCAAAAAAAAAAATGTAATTTGAAGAGATTTGCTTTGAACATGTGAATGCCAAATGAATCAATGTGTGCATGAATGAATGAATGCATAAATTGTGTGAGTAGAGCGGCAAATTTGGTTCAACACTCTCGCGCACTCTCCCTCTCACTCTGCGGCACTTTTGAGCCTGGCAAAGACTTGAACCTTGGCACAGTGGTACGACAGCATTATACACTCATATGTGCACATATGTGTAAAGCATGTAAGGGACGCAGGGGGCGGTTGCTTTCGAAAAAAAACTGTCACAAGGCCATTAACAAAAGCCGCCGACGATGTTGCAATAGCTGTGACTGAGCGGACCCACTGACAGACTGCCTGAATGAACGCCGCCGTGTGCAATTGCCAAATGCAGCCAGAAGAGACGACTTTAAGAGGTTGAGCAAGAAACCAAGAAGAAAAAAAATATGCCATTGAAAAACAAATTATGGTTAATGTATTTTCAGATAAAAATCAGTTTGGGCGAACCTGCTACAACTTTTTCCAAAAACAGTCAGTTTTGGCAAAAGGGGGCTGGTTACAATCGGGATCTGATGTCCATTAATTATTAGTATATTGCATACTCGACACATATCGGCAAACAAGATCTGCCTGCGCAGATACTTTTTTTAGCTTTCCAGCTCCTAAAGTCTTCGAGTGCCGTTTGTTCATACAGACAGAAGGATATCGACTTGGTTTTGCCACGTTTCCTTCTGCCTGTTACAGAAATTTGCATAAACTTCCGAAACCTTTGTGCCTTTGATACAGTGTGTACCAAAATGAAATATTATTTGTAGCAGAGGAGGTCACAAAAAAAAAATGCATTTTCAATTTCCGCTTATCTTTGAAAGTTTTAATACGATTTTAATAATTTTCATGTCATAAAAATACAAGATAAAATTGTGTCTCACTGTGCCTAGTAAGAATAGTTTTTCTTATATGTTACGAAAAGCTACTCGAATTGAGATGTTCAGCTTTTTACATTAATGCTTGGACACTGCTTGTTAAACTGCATGTACTGCTTGCAGTTGACTTAATCGACAGCGACAAATAATGAATACTTAAATATACTTTTGTGGCGCGTTACTGCATAATTCTAAGAAAAGATGTGTCTTAACTTCAGGCGGGTAAAGTTGCCTTGCCTCGTTCTGCTGTAGCAGTTGTCTGGATACCAAGAAAAACTTTGATTAACTCTAGCGGCAAACTAAGCATATCTGTACAGCGCATAACTTTTCCTTTAGAGTACAAAAAGTCTGCTGTTCCATCATACCTTATAAGCTTATAAGCACAATAATAAAATTAAAAAAAAAAAAAATCTCTGCGTGGAGTTTGCCTATATGCCGCTTTTAGTACCAGCGGCATGCAATCCGATTATGTTCTCAATTCATTTAGCTTCGTCATTTATAGTTTAAAGTGCACTATAATAAAACATAACTAAATTTCGACGGCTGGACCACTGTGCTTTGGCTTGCAGAGCATATGCATATTTTATGACTTGACAGGCTATGCAGCAACAGCAACAGCAGCAGCAGCAGGCGATGATTACGATTATGACTGCGTTGGCGCTGGCTGTGGCAACTGGCCCCGTAGCCGTACCCCTGCCTCTGCTCGTTCCCGGTCCATTTATAGAGCGCATTTGATTAACCGTTGCAGCAGCTGCCGGCAACAGCAAATTGAGCATACCAAAAGTTGGCTCACACACACACGCACGCACACATGCATTTGCATACGCACATAAAGCCAAATTGCATTTTATGCTTTTTTCTTCCAACCGCTCCCCTCTTTGCACCGCGCTTTTGGTAATTTTTCTCTTGTGTTTTATATATATTTTTTTTTGCCTTGGTTGCTTTATAATTAGCAACAAAATTAGCCGCATTTTTGCTTGTGTGGCATGCATGATCTCCACACAACCCCGTGGCTCATGTTGCACGACTCTCTTACCCAACTGCTCCATAGACACATATACATATATGTACTTACATATATATGTATTTCTTTTGCAGTTGTCTTGACAATAATGAACTCTTTGTTGTGTGGTTTGGACTTGAAGTGGGCGTAACAGTTTGGAGTTTGGTTTCCGCTACTTTGTTTCAATTGCCGCCTGGCAACGCCGTGCCTTCAGGCTTGCCAAGTATTATGCAGAGACTCTATCCAAACAACAAACGAAACAAAACTTAGCAACAACATTTTTTTGATAGAACTGAAAATATAAATAGCAAACAACAAGCAGCAAGACAAGTTAAGAATTTGTAAAGAAAAGCAGCTTAAAAAGCTGTTTCTAAGAAAAAACTATTACGCGAAATTTTAAAGTTCGCGCTTAACATGAAAGCCCAAGGTAAATACGGCGTTGCGGCTACTGTTGCCGGAGCAGCACTTTGCGAGGATGTGCGCAACTTCAGCTCCAGACGACGTAATCTGCTCTATTTAATGCATCAGTATCTGCAGGATAATGGCTTCTATAGCAGCGCCGAGGCGCTTAAGAGTGAGGCGCATCTTACAGAGGAGTATGAGCTATGCGATAATATTGATTTGGATAGCATATATCTGGAATATGCCAGCTTTTTCAATCTCAAATTTGGCAAATATCCACGCATACTCAAGAAGGCTGCACCCAAGCTCAAGCTGGAAGTGAGCAATCAGTCCAAAAGCAATCAAAGTAAGCAAAAGCTGCCAACAGCCACGGTGCAGCCAACGCAGGAGCAGCGTGCCGGCGAGGCCATTGCCAACTGGCACATGGGCGTAGGTGCAGCCAATGCAGCATTGGCCAACGTAGCAGCTGCTGCCAACAAGTCAACAACAATAGAGTCCACGCCGGAGCTGCTGCTGCATGTTAAAAAGTTGGATACGGCGGAGAGCCTGGAACAGCGGCAGTTTAACGAAATTGAGCATCGCCATGGCGCAGATGATGCACTATTTAGCTCCTTGGAATGGCAGGCCTTGGGTGAGCTGGTCAAGAATACCATCTTGCGTGAGGATATAAAGCTGCGCTGGTCGGATGTTTGTGGCAATCAGCATGCCATTGAGCTGATCAAGGAGGCTGTTGTAACACCCATAGAGTTTCCACAATTGTTTCAACATGGACTGCGACCTTGGCGTTCGCTATTATTGCATGGTCCACCCGGCAGCGGCAAGACTTTTCTGGCCAAGGCACTCTATGCGGAAACGCAGCACCAGGTGTGCTTCTTTAATATTACCGCCAGCCTGATGGTGTCCAAGTGGCGTGGAGAGTCAGAGAAAATATTACGTGTGCTCTTTCATATGGCAGCTAGACGCGCACCCTCGATTATATTCTTTGATGAAATTGAAAGCCTGACCTCGAAACGTGATCGTAGCACAGATCATGAGTCCTCTAAGCGTTTTAAGAATGAACTGCTGCAGCTGCTCGATGGTATGGAGCACAATTTAAGCGGCGTTTTTGTGCTGGCCAGCACCAATCTACCTTGGGACATTGATGAAGCCTTTCTAAGGCGTTTCGAAAAGAAGTTACTGATACAATTGCCCAACGCCAGCGAACGTAGCAGTCTTATACGTCGACTTTTGGGTAATAGCACTTCCCACAGTTTGACACCACAACTGCTGGAGCGTTTGGTACAGCTGTCGGAGCACTTTACGGGTGATGAGATACGCTTGGCTTGCAAGGAGATAAGCATGCAGAGTGTGCGACGTGCCACTAAGCCCAAAGCACGCGAGTCGCAGTCTTTGCAGGAAAATCTGGAGAGTGCTTTCAAGCAGATTCGAGCAGTGGGTCACAAGCTATTGGCCAAGCATGAGCAGTGGCAGCAGGAGAATGGTTCCTAAGCGAACCTAGAACTAGATCTCTAGCTTTGTGACGTCATTTCTATTTTTTGTATATTTTAAATTGAATAAAAGTGGAATGGGTCAGCGAATACCGAGTTACTATGAAATTTAGCAGCATCTTGAGTAGTATAGTAGTACATAAAGGGATTACGCTAGAAGGCAATACATCCTATGGTTGGGCCCTTGTCAATAAAAGAAAAACGAGCGTGGGATTGAAGCAGCCATAACCTCATGCCAAGCATCGCAGGGCACACTGATCCGCTCGCTTCGTTTACCTTAAAGTGAGTTGAATAGGAAGATCTTTAGATAGACTGGTACAGAGAACTCGAGCCCCGTACAAAAATACTCGAGAATCAAAAAAGGGGAAAAGCTCACGCGACAAGTTGTGCAAACGCACTAAAAGATTTAGAGCCCCTCTTCACAAAACCGATTAAGTGCAGCTTAGTCGAGGGCAAAGAACTAACTACACAGTGTGCCAAAAAGTTAGAACAAGGAGTTACTTAATAAAAACAAACATCATATAATACTACCTTCCGGTGGTGCGCCGTCGTGCTCCGGCTATGGTCATACGTGACACATAGCGTCGTATGCGTCCACTGGAACGCCGCTGTCCACTTGCGGCAGCCGCCGCCGAACGCACACTGTACTCCGTAGCTGTCGAACTACGTCTATCACTGGCCATCATCACATCCGAACACAGGGACGAGGACATTATGGAGGCAGCCGAACGTCGCTTGCCACCCGTAAAAGTGCCACCACCACTGGATGAGGTCGTGGTGGCCGAACTATCTGAGCGTGAGAAGAGCGAAGAGCGTTTGCTGCGACTACTCGATGTGCCGGTGGCATCTTGTATATTGCTGTAAAACTCTTCGGTATCACGATCATAGCTATCATCGTCATCGTCATCCGGTGCACGCTCCTCATCCTCAAATTCTTCAATTTCAGCCTCAGTAGCCAGCGTATCGCTGCGTTGCGTTAGACGCGCAGCCGCATTATGCCCATTGCTGTAGTGTGCGTGCTGCAGCTGATAGTAATCTCCGCCCGAGGAGCGACTACTAAGCGTGCGATAGAGCGCCGCACTTGGTATGGTCGCTGATGTAGTCGTAGCCGTGGCAGAGCTGCTGGCGCTAAGCGAATGTCGCTTGGAGGATTTGCGCGCAGTGGATGCAGCTGCCACATCGGCATCGCCATCACTTTCGCCGCCACCAACGCTGCCGCTAAAGGTGACCTCATGGAATTTGGATGATTTGCGGCGTGGACGTGGCAATGGCTCAGCGCTTTGTCCATTGCTCTGGGCAATGTTGCTAATTGTTAGGGAGGGTCTGGGACGGGCGTTGTGTCCATTTTGGCTGCCACTGCTGTGTGTTGGCGTTTGTTGTTTTTGGGCGTGTTCCTGCTGTTGTTGCAGTTGTGCGTCCTGCTCGTCTGCATTGGCGGGCATAAGGGTTAACGCCAGTGGCTGCGCGCGGCCACGTCGTCGGCGTGTCCAGGGAAAGGCGCGTATAAATGCAAAAATGATGAACAATGTGGCGATCATTGTTGCTGCTTTTGTTGTTTTTGTTTCTTTGTTGTCTACGTTGTTGTTTTTGTTCTCGTCGTGCTTGATTGCATTAACAACATTGGCATGGTGATGATGTTTTTGTTGTTGGTGGGGTGTTCTTTTGTTGGGTGGAGATCTTCAAAAATATTTGCTTGGCACTCACAATACGTTTTAATTGAAATTTGTTTTTATAGCTTTCTATGTCATTGTTGTCTTTGTTTTTTTTTGTTGTTGTTGTTTTTCATTTGCTGCTTTTCACTTTATCATTTTAATTACTTAAAATTTGTTTTTGCATTTTATGTGTGTGTTTGTGTAAGTGCGCATTGAATTGAAAATTTTCTCGCATGTTTGCCAAATCGCTTTTATCAATTTGTGTTTATCGTTTGTTTCCAACACATTGTTCAAATTTGCCCAGCAAAAAAATAAAATAAAATAAAAAAAGACGATTTTAATCAGTCGTTGCACGACTTTGGAATACCCTACAAATTTTTGTACTAATAAGTAAAGAGTGGTTGTTGGTGTTTTGTAAAAAGGTCAACATTTCGTTGTTTGTTAGGCTCACACAAGTGTACATATTATACGTTTTTTATACATTTTTTGTTTACAAAAACTCATTTTTTAAATTTTTCTTAGATTTCATAAAGATCTGAGCACTAGTATCTTTTTTATAGCTATTATTAGCGCGCCAGCTTGAAGCGTTTATCCTCCGCTGCCTGAATTTAAAGGGAAATATCTTGAAATGAAGGTTTCCCTAAAATCATTGCATCTAACGATCAGGCGCTTCATCTTTGACTTTTGGAGAAGGACAGATGGCTCACCCTATATATGTCCCAAGCCAAAAAAAAGTTCAGCAGCAAACTTTGTTCGGTCTAGTACGATTTTTGCCTAGGCCAAAGTAATGCTTTTTGATTCATGCTGTAAAACAGAGACATCTTTGGTCATTAGTAGAAGCAGCATAAATTCCGTATCATATAAGCATGCTCTAAAGGTCCAGAAGATTTGTTACTCTGAGAAAAATATGTTTATGACAGCGTAACAACTGACTTATTCCAAATGTAGACAGCAGGTAACCATATGGTTGTTCCAAATCGAGCCAAATCCAAGAAAATTTATTTACTGTGCTAGCTGGACAACTATGTAATTGCAGCAGCCATAGGACAATCAGTTCTAAGGCCATTGCTTGGCCAAAGGTTTTCAGAGCATTGCGAAAAAACAATCACCAAGGCAATGTACTCATTGTCTCCGATAACAGAGCTTTCGAGTGCTCAAAATATTACACTCATAATTTATTAGACACCTTATGACCTTATGACAATTTATTTGTTGCAGTCTATCAAGTACAACTGGAGAGCTGAAACAATTTTAATGCCAGGAGAGGCTGTTGTACAGTCTGTACAGTCATTGTAAAGCTAGAAAACGCTGCAAGTTATCGATATAAATGCACAAGCTTTACCTGCGGACAAAGTATGCGCAACTTTTGCTGGAATTTGGCATCTCTAGCTTAAATACTGTTCGAGCTATTGCTGTTCAGACGAACATGACTCCAACGTTAAGCGATCAACTTGGTATCAACAACTTAGTGTCCGCCAAGCCAGCTACTGCGCAAATCTACAATACCCTAAGTTCCTACAGATACAGGGTGTACAAAAGAAAAAAAAGAAACCAATTCAAATAAAATGATGCAAATCTATGAGCCATGTGTGACAACACATAAGTAGAGTGCGAGTGCGATTGCGACCATTAAAGGCTCTAGGTGGAGGCTCGCGGAAACGGATGTGTTCCGAAAAGACATAGACACACACACACACACGCATATACTTTGTGCGTTTCCTTGGTCTCTCTGGTTGTCTGTGCATTCAACTGACTCATGCAGCAACCCAGTGATTCCCACATTCGTTGATTCATTTGCACTCTCTCAAACTCAAACTCAGACTAAATACTTATTATACTCACTGTACATACAGCATAGATACAAACTGTTCCCTGTCTGTCTGTCACATCATAATTTTGAGCAATTTTGATAGCAACATTATGATAATCAATGCACAATTATTACACATACAAAAACACTCAGATATACTATATATATATATTTATATATGTATATATATATATATATTTATCATCCCACACGCACACTGGTGCAGTTAGTGAAGCGTACAGCACGCCTTGGCCCATTTGCCAACGATATCGAATATGTATTGATATAATACATATAGATTATATAAGCAGCGTTGGCTGTAGTGAGCTGTTTCCGGCCCACTCGTTTCTCGGCTCATGAACACAACTCGTATTTGCTAGCTGACTTCAAGTGTCTTACAACCCCGACCCCTAAACATTAAGTGCACATATAACTGTTACATACTCGAAGATTATACTCATATACCCAATATATACAGGGTAATACCCAAAAATAACTTATTTATGCATCAGTTTGCATATGTAAATTACTTAAAACTAACTCAATATAAAAATGAACTATTCCATTCGTGGTGTAATCTTGAGGGTTGCGATGCCGAACTAGATCAAAAATTTTCTACTCATCTACGGCTTAGCGTTAAAAACAAAAAAATTCATCACCAGAGTATCCTCCAAGCATTTTAAAAGAAAAACTAAATATTTAAGAGGTTTTTTATCGACACTTTGACGAGTGTGGACATTCGATGTTTTGAATGATTTTTAACAAGCTTTCGATATATATTTAATAGTCTGTTACGGCCAGAATTTTCGTCTTACAATTTAAAAAGACAAACATTCTAACCGGAACAGAAAATTTCATTCCTTATATTATCTTAATTTAAACTTAGATTTATTTTTCAGCACTGGTAAGAGGAGGCCAGGACAACAAGGTGGGGCCAGCGATAAATTTGAAAACATGAACAGAAATTAGTTAGGATTTCATGCTCTTGACCAATATCACTCTTCATGGTGCTATTGGGAAAGGCTCCTCCAAGTTAAAGTTTCATGAAATGATTCTTAAAGACATCACAAACGTCCAGGACCTAGTGGAAGAATTTATCGATTCAATACAAACAGGAAGGGGAAGCAGATGCGGAAAGCAAGAGAGGAGCAAAGGATTTGGATATTTAGGTTCCCCCATCTAAATATCCAAATCCTTTGCTCCTCTCTTGCTGTTCGCATCTGCTTTTCTTTCTGATAAAGAAACAAGTGCGCTTCCCCTTGAACAAACAACAAATTATAATGCCACTATATATGAGGTCTCAGAATGCTAGGGGAATATGGTGAAGGTTTCAAGAGAAGGAAGAATATTATCAAGGGAATATGGTGAAGTTTTAAAAAGGACGAAGAATACTATTAAGGCATGTCTGCCAACTAGAGAAGATATCAAAAGCCTGCAAAAGTATGGACATATCAAATGCTACAACTACCACATGGGAGAATCCACAACAAGACCCTCTGTTTGAATCACTCGTGCAAAGCGGAAAGCTGCAGCTGATGAATAGAGTAGAGATTTGACAACCAGTGTCAGACTAGTCAAGCCGGCGAAGAGTAGTCGCTTGTGAATAGTTTCAAGTCGATCCAGTCCAGTAGAGAGGGGGGAAATGGGTAGGGGATTCCCCCCGAACCCGGAGTTGCCACAGGGGCCCGGTGTTTTATAATTACTGTTGTGATTCAAGATAAAGGAGTAATAGAGGGACCGGTACATTTTCCCCCCAGGCCGTACTCTACAGCCCTGCCAGTACGGAAGTAAAGCGCAATATTATCCTATGGGTGTCAAATATTAAGAAGATATGCTGCTTTTGGTAAGTCTAGCTCTAATGCTAGCCAACATCTAAGTGTTGACCCCATGGGGCTAGTTCCATTTGAAAACATAAATTGTTAAGGAAATTCAAAGGCTCCCAAAACTAGATCATTTACGGAAACAGATATATACTTCCACACCAAAAGCTTGGTTTGAAGCGATATTCTGCAATATTAAGTAGCCAAGAAACTTAGCCTTGAGTGAAGCCCCCTTAAACTGTCCCTGCTCAAATGCATCAACCTACAGCTTGTTTTTGTATAATAATTGTTGTTGTTAGATGTTGGCCCTGATTTTGATGCTGATGATAGTTATGACTTAATGTTCTTGATGATGATGCTAACGATGATGATGATGGTGTCAAGTTGCGCCAGCAACTTCTGCGGCTTAGTTCTGTTTATGGCAATGCTTCAGTAGCTACTTTTGTTGTAAATTGTTATTGCTCTACCCGGCTTGTTAAGCATTTTCAAGTTCAATTATAGTTGATATGATTTAACAATGAGCTCAGGCAAAATGCTTTTTCAATTTGCTACAGGATTATGGTCAACAATGAGCACAACAACAAAATCTTTAGCTACAAGAGGTATTTAGTATATACCATGCGATTATATACAATATATCATAGATAATTATGTTTAAAGTAGAGCAGTTACTCTAGTTAGCTGGTTTCGCTTGTTATCAGCTAAAAAGTTCAAAAGCTGAAGCATTCTTGTCCATTTCTTTTTATATGCACTGTACTAAAAGCATAAGGTAAAATGACAAAGTTTATAAAAAAAAAATGGCTGACGTTTCCAAGCAGTGCATATTAAAGTCGTTACAACCACTAAACCATATATATTTATATATATGCTACTAAAGCCTTTGACCAATTTATAGCATGCTATGGCTGCTCAATTATCTTCAAAGTTAATAGATTTGTTATTACGATCTAGACATGGTGCGTGTCTTGTTAGGGTTAATAAAATATTCAATTAAATTAAGCAGCGCTCATTTCTTAACTAAGTAATTAGTTGAAGCAAAAAGTTAACAATAATAATGAGTACATTTTAAGTTGAACCAGCAGTTGAACTTTTGTTAAGCAGCTCCCCACACACACCTAAAGCACTTTTAATTACTTTAAATTGCATTAAGAGGTAACACTTGCACAAACGTCGATTCTCAAAGAGAGCGAAATATAGCGAGGTAGCTCGCGCAATGAGAGCGGCTACAAGTGAGAGCGAAAAAATTGCAAGCAGTAAGTGAAGCAAAGTGAATTAAGCTTTGCAAAAAATTACATGAAAATGAAATGAAAAATTAATTGTACCTGTGTGAGTATCTGTATCTGCGGCTGTCTGTGAGTATCTGCGTCTGCAAATGTGACTGTATGCGTGCTGTGTACAGTTGCCGCTTACATAAACTGCATAAGGGAAAAATAAATACGAAAAATAAGCCAAGGCAAACCAAATAGTCTGCCAGAGCTACAGGTAACTGCTAAAACCTACCACAACTATTGCTATGCCAAAAAGAGTATTTAAAGTTTGCGAGTAGAGTATCATAAGTTTGTGACATGGTTTGTTTTTTTCTTGGCTGTCTCTGCATTGACGGATAAGAATTTTATGCCTAATAATAGAAAAACCGCTCTTGGTGTAATTTTGGCAACGCAACTTTTTTCCGGGTCTTAAGCAGAAAGTTCTTGATTCTTTACATTTTTAAAAAGTGATTTGTCATAATTTATATTTGATGTTTATATCATCTCTCATTATTTTTTTTTTAATGCAAATGATGAAAAATACATATATTTTTATGAATCGCAGTTTTCAGAGAAGAAAAAATTGCAAAATAAGAGTTATTCTTTATATAGGTTCACATAATAAATATTATTTTGTAATATGCCAAAAATTCCTTTTTCTTTACAGGTTGACAAATATGCGCTAAGTCAGAGTTCATTTAGCTCACAATTTAAAGAGCTACGAATAATTTCTGGTCACACTTTTGCTAAAGCTGATATGTCGAAAAAGAGAGCACAGAAACATGAGAGACGAACTTGAAGCAGGTTTTTTTCCTCTCATCGGCTAGCACTTCGGTCAAGCACACGAAGCAACGTGCAGGCCACAGGATATTGTTTTTATTTTGGAACATGTGCTTGTTTTAAAAGAAGACTTTTGGGACTTTTTTTTTTATAATTGTGGTTATGGAAAATGTTACTTTTGTATGGGGGCCATGCATCTATTTTAAGACATTGACTTGACAAGTTACAATTTCCCATTTTGAGGTCGTTGAGGGAATTGTTAAGAGCAGAGGAGTTTAAATTTTTAATTGGAAGAGAATATCACTATAAAAACGTACGTAATGGTGGTGAGGAAAAGAGAATAGATTTGAATGCTTAGCTTATCTACGCCAAAATGGTATTGGGGCTTGGAAAAAAGCAAAGCACGCTGGCAGCAGAGTCTCCAAGTTTTACATTAATTTTTATTAAAGCTATCAAAGAGGTAATACAATCAAATATCCAAGCACAACACATTTTCCAGGATTTTCTTTACACTCCATCAGAAAAATTGAAAGAATAAAAAATCCTTTGTATCTCCTGTTTAAGGGCATCTGCTATGCGGCTACAAGGGAACATATTATTAATCATAAATTTTTTTCCAATAGTACTACAATGTCTGGTTTTCAGTTCATTTGTAGCACACTAAAAGAGTATAGTTTCTTCGAAACCTGGATTTTATGTTATTATCTGGCTTTCCTGTTTTCTTATTTTAGTTTTTCATTTTATTTTGGATTTTATTCCCTTGCCACAGTTCGTTGCTTTGGCTGTCAGTTGTGCTCTCTGTAGTAACTGTAGGTAGACGCTGGCGTTGGCATTGCAATGTTCAAGTGTTGGTAAACAAGCTGAAAAACACAATTGGACAAACACTCACACTTACGTACACAGAGACGCACAGGACAAGCAAGGACCACGGAACATTAAGTCGCCTTAAGCAATGTTTTCTACTTTTACAGAGACTGCACACAGACCACATAAATATAGACACATATTTCCTTTCAATTTCATTTGGTTGTTTTTCTATATTAAATATATATATTTTTTTTCTTCTTTTTTTACTCACATTTCTTGGCTTTTTTTATACATTATATACTTAGGGTCAAGAATATTATAGATTCGAAGACAAGTATAATACGTAAAGGGCAAACGCTGCTTACGAGGCAGAGAGAGACAAAATTTTAACTAAAGATTTGAAAATTTAAGCGCTATAGTAGAATTGTAGTTAGAGCGTATTTAGAAGAATACAAGAACAACGATGTAGTTGACTTTTTGAGTTTAAGCTTCTTATATTGTTTCTTACTCTGTCTGTATATACTTTATAGCTGCATCTAAATTTTACAAGAAAGTCTTGAGGAACTCTTTTATTCAACAAACAATTCTTCTCAGAATAACGAACTCACGAAGTACAATAAAAAAATCTTTATTTTGGTTTGGTCAAAAGTGAGAAGTTATAAAGGGTCATCAATCTTGATGTTTTTTTTTCACGCGTGCGTTCTGTCAAGTTGCCATGCGTTTTTTATTCAGTTTTCATTGCCATTTCATCATGGAAAGACTTACACCCGAACAACGTTTACAAATCGTACAATTATATTACGAAAATTCGCGTTCTGTAAAAAAAGTTTTTTGCGCGCTGAGCCCATTTTATGGAGCCAATTCGGTGAACAATTAATTTCACGCTCCAGACAGGTGAATCGGACATCAAGATCGTGTAGTATCACACCGTTAGACTTTTTCCTTTGAAGCTACGTGGAGTCTAAAGCATAAGAGGCCAACATTACCCACTCGAATGCGTCATCGAAAATTGTAGCCTTCTCGCACGGACGAGCTACGGCGCAGTTGCGCCCAACATTTGAAAGGGGTTATCTTTAAAAAGTGAATGGCAAGAATGGTTCTTTCTATTGATAATAAAGATTTTCCGATTCATTTAAAATTTTTGTGTTTTTTTACATTTAAAAAAAAAACTCAAGATTAATGGCGCTTTAAATGAACTAAGCAGAAATTTCAATTTTGTTAACTTAGAGCGTACAGCATTTACTTTATGTTGTTAGAACCCATTAAAGCATTTGAAAATTTCACATCAGCAGCATCATTAGAAGCAAATGAATATTTCAAAGAGAAGGACCAAACTCATCTCATTCATTTTGTTTTATTAATAAACAATTTAAGCCAACAAATTTGACTTCTTCTGAAAAGAACCTCTTCATCATTCTAACTTCCGTAAACAATTTTGCCTTAACGTAGCAAATATGCATCAGTGTATCGTACCATCCCTACTATATGTACATATATACACATATTTATATATAGATATATATATTTTTTTTTTGCAACTAATTCCAGTTTTCTATACACAGATTTTTGCCAAAGTTGCTGCTACCTCTGCTGCATCAGCGAGCTCAGCTGGCCCAAGGCAATGGCCAGGCCAAAAACCAAACAGCCGCCCACACTGGCACACACACAAAAACGCACACAGACTCTCTCTCCCACACACACACACATACTTACAGCAACGCAATTGTTGTATTGTGCTCTCTTCTTGTTGCTGCTGGCTTACTCTCTGGGGCCAAATTCAAGTAGCAACAAATCACTTCATTGTTTGCGTGTTTACATAATATTTATACATTGTACTTGTTACTCATGTTCTTGTTGTTCTTGTTGTTTTTCTTGTTGTTTTTGCAACAGTTTTAATGCAGTGTGTGTGCGTGTAAGAGTCTGTCTGTGTTTGTATAGTACTACAAGTTCTTACAAGAGTCTCTTCATTAAAAAGCGTGAAAATAAGCATAAATAATAAGAGTTGGGTTGCGCTGAAAAGCATGCTATGATTTTTTTTTTTTGCTTTCTTATTTTTGGATGCATGCAAATTTAGAGCAGAGGCTAGCCAGAATGTCGCCATTGACCACCAGGCGACATAGTCATCAACAATAACAAAAAACAAATAACTTAAATTGGCAACAGCAAGAGAGCTAAAAAGCAGTTAGTAGCAAGAGTTGGCAAAACAAAGCCAAATAAGTTATTTCGGTTTTAAACATGTTACTACATTACTTATACGCATTATGTGCAATACAATCAACTCAAGCAAATTGTTACGACTCAGCGCCGATTATGTGAGTGATACTTAATTTAGTACTCTGCAATTATTTAAAGCGCTTGAAACTCTGCTCGATGATAAACTTACTTTTAAAACTTATATTGACAATATGTTCAAAAAAGCGAAAACCCAAAACAAACTTTTGCTATACGTTCACATACACAAATATGCTGCCAGTCTTGCATAAAAAAAATTGCACTTGAATCACGCAAAAACCAAAACGAACAAAAGTTTTTCGATTATTATTTGTTGGCATACAAAATTCAAATAACTAAAAAGCTTTTAAAAATAATTCACTTTAAAAATGTCTAGATAAAGTTTTTATTATTTTTTATTATTATAGCCATTTCTTTTCTTTTTTTTTAAACGTACGAAAAATTCTATTTTTGCATGCTAGATGTCATTAACAGCATTTATTTCTCTTTTTTTTTTAGTTTGGTCAAAGGAAACAATTTTTTGGTCAAAAATAGTTCATCTATTTGTCACAAAAAATCAAAGCAAAAAAAAAAAAACAAAAACAAAATTTTGGCGGAAATGCTCAATAGAGACACAGACAATTGTTCACCTACATATGCACATGTACATGTATATGTGTGTATATTGCTTTTAGTCTGCGCGCCATTTTAAATGGCATTAACATTGTGCGTTCAGCTATGACAAATATGGCGCGATGGCAATTTCAATTAGAGATAAAACGCATGAAAGCAATAGTAAAGAGAGCAAGAGCAGCAGCAGCAGCACACTCATACCCATGAACACACACACACATGAGAGCATATACACTCTTCCGTACGCAATGCGTCTTTTAGTAAACAGCGTAATGTGAACACGGTTGGTGGCGATTACCACCACTGCACTGCATTTTCTACAGAAGTCTACAGCGCCTTTTTGTGGGCTGACTAGATGCATTCATGGGCATCACTAGGCTACATTTTCTTCAGTTTTAAACAATCTCTTTCGATCTAACTAAATGCTTCCAGGGTTCAATTTCCAACACTGTACTGCATTTTCTGCAAAAGTCTACAGCGCCTTTGCGAGCTAACTAGATGCATTCATGGGGATTTGTTGCTAAGTATAAACAATCTCTTTGGATCTTACTAAATGCATTCCGGGAACAATTGCTGCTAACTTAATGCATATACATATATAGGAGTCAAACTTTACCACTGCACTACATTTTTTTTCAGTCTCTTTGGATGCAAAAAATCTCTTTGGATCTAACTAAATGCATCCAGGGGTCAATTGCCAACACTTCGCCACTTTTTGCTCAGTCTTATTTCTGCTTCCAGGTAAGTACCGTCTCTTTGTGTCTAACTAAATGCATTCAGAGGGGTCGATCGCCACCTCTGTACTGAATTTTCTACAGAAGTCTATAGTCTGCGGCTAATTTCATACAAACGTATGAGTCAATTTCTACCACTGCATTATATTTTTTCTAGACAAATACATTCTCCTGATCTGAGTCTAACTTGATGCATACATATGAGACAATCGCTAACGCTCTCTTGCTTTCTGCTTAAAATCTATAGCGATACAAATTTTTCCAGGTTTCAGGTAATTGATTGACTAAAGTCAATGTAAATGCTGACTTGTAAGTTCATATATTGATATATATTGAGATGCAGCCCGGCTATTAAACAAATCTTCTTAATAAATTTTAATGTTTGACCAATTTTTTATGTACATGCAAGCTTATATTGTTAGGAAAAAATATAGCTTAAAAAAACATCATCATTAAAAAAAAGCATATATAAAATTTCGTTTGCATTATGTTTTCCACAAGGCGTCTATTGACCCAGTGCATTGATGTCATTTGTAGTCTGTGAAAAAAATAGTGAAGTGTTGGAAATTGACTCCAGCAGAGGATATCGGCGAGTCTTTTTGGCCGCGGCTCTTTCAGTGTATATTTATTTATAATTAATTTTAACACATTAAACTTAATTTTTGGAACTATACTAATTGGCTACTACTACTAACAGCAATTAACAAATCGTTTATAACGAACTAGTCTGCGGTACTGCAGATTAGTGTAAAGCAGTGTAGCTTGCTATTAGTTACAAATGACGTCAAACTGGACGCCAAGCAGTTAGCTAGGATAGCCATGGACATTTACTTAGTTAGCAGAAAATTCAGTGCAGCCAAAGCAGCACCAAGGACCTTCTGCCACAGTTGAAAGTTAAAGCTGTTTTAAGTGTTGGCTTTCCAGTATCTATGTCAGATATATCCGTATCTGCGTGTTTGTAGCTGCACTTAAATGCAGCAGCAACTTAATTATTGTAATGATGATGATGATGATGATCAGCAGCAGTAGCGGCAGCAGCTTCATAAATAATGCGCCTTGAAATACGGTTAATGCAAACATGTTTTATACATGTACATAGATTCTAACGCCCTTGTCCAGGATTAAAGTGACATATATGTAGTATATAGAAGACTGCCACACACACATGCCTTAAATGTATCTATGCATTGCATAATACTTTTTTTTTAACAGCTTTTAGAGACAGTTGCAGCAACAAAGTTTGTCAATGCGCAGCGTTTAACATGGCGTATGCGTGTTATCAATTAACTACTTACGAGCTTGCAAATATTTACAGCTTAGGATTTAATTTGAATATATAAGTACTTAAATGAATTATGCTGAATACTAGATACTTTTAAAATCAATAATAATAAACGGCAATTCAAAATTTTATTGAACCGAAAGAAATATGATCTAAGTTAACTTTAAATTTTTTAAGTTAAAAATACTTCAAATTTGTTTGTGTTCAAAAACTATTTACAATCTATTAAGCAGTATCTTGAGTTACATACAAAAAACACAAAACGAATAAGTTCTGACTAAAAAAAATTTTGTTTTCATAGTTAATCAATAATGAATTTATATCCAGTGACCAATCCAAGAAAAATAATTTTTTTTTTCAAGGATTCACCCAATAACTTTAACTAAGGACAGCCATTTTGTCACATCTATTCCAAAAATTTTAGTTAGTTTTAATTTCCAATTTTGCTTTAATTTATTCTATTTCTGGGTACTTTTTGGGCTCTATGCAAACTAAGAGTAAATGTAAAGAGCCCAGACGCCAGCAAGAAAAAAGCACCAGTTTTGGAAACTATGCAACCAACTAAACTTATAGCTCTTCCATTAGTTACATTAGTGAACTAGTTCGCGAAGAAGGCCAAGCAATGCTATAGGTCAGCTGTAGTCCCATAATGTTGTGAGAAATAGAACCAGTTGTATTTCCAAAGCAAGTACTATTACATGGAAAGCTTCTAAAAACAGAAAAAAATGATTGCTGTGACTCTGAGCTCTCCAACTAGTTACAACAGTGAATTAATTACGGAGTGAAGTCCAAAAAGGCTCTAATTTCTGGCTGTAACCCTATAACGCGTTATGACCAGTTGAGAAAAAGAACCATTTCTAGTTCCAAAACATAACAAATTACGTGGAAGGGTGCTAAATAAGATTTAACGATTGCTGCGACTTTGAGCTCTCCAACTAGTAACAACAATGAACCAGAGAGAAGAAGGCCACGCCTCTACGTATAGCAGCAGCCCTATAACATGTTGTTATGACCTGTTAAAAAAAAGGACCAGTTAAAAAAAAAACAGTTCTAATTCCAAAGCAAACTTAATTACATAGAAGGCTTCTAAATAAGATTTAAAGATAGCGCTGACTTTGACCAGTTCCAGTTCCGAAGCAAAGCTAATTACATGTAAGAGTTCAAAAACAAGATTTAATAATTCACAATCAAATTCGAGAATCCTACAGCTATAGTAAAACGAAATTTAGATTTTCTTGAGCCTCTTAAAATCGTAAAAGCGCGTCCTGCCTAGTAAAAGCAATTCCCAGTTGCGTCCGTTTCTCTTTAATTCTTCTAAAGCAAGCGTAAAATCTAAATTAACTAAAATATCTTTTCTACGTCAAGCTGTAGCCCTATAACGTGTTGTTATGACCAGTTGAGATAAGGAACTAGTTTTAGTTCCGAAGCAAACTTAATTACATGAAAGGCTTTACGATAAGCTTAAATGATTCACACTCTATTTCAAAAAACCTAGAGCTGCAGTAGAAAGAAAGTCAGATTTTCTTGAGCATCTTAAAGTCGTATAAGCCTAGCCAACCATACAGAACCAGTCTTCAGTTCCATCTGATTGTTTTAATTTCTTCTACAGCAAGCGAAGAATTTAAAATATCTCAAGTACTTTTAGTTAATTGTTATGAAAAAATTAAAAAGAACCACTTATGGTGACAAAAACCCCAACTAAATTATTTAAAAGAGTTCTAAAAAAGTTAAAAAGAACTAGTTATGGTTCCGAAAAACCAACTTAATTATTTAAATGGTTTCAAAGCAAGTTTCTACTGGCGAAACTCGCTGACTGAAGTTCTCAAATTTTTTTTATGATTTTCTAGCATTTCCCAAAGTAGCTGTCACGAAGAACCACTCTTCAGATGCATCTAAATCACTTTTTTTTTCATTTATAGCAACCAAAGCATCCATAATAGTACTTACAGCAACTAAGTAACCCAAAGGCAAAAAGAAACGTTCTATCAAAAGTTTAGCGATCAAAAAAAAAAAAACACAAAAGACTTTCTTTAGTATCTAAAATAGCTTTCGTTCTTTTTTGAACTACTTATCAACGAATTACAGTTCGAACCGCTTTGATTTGACGCTTTGTAGGATGGCATTTTCTTGCTACATCAAAAAAGTTCAACCCCATATTTGCTAACCTGATTACTTAACAGCCCAGCCCTGGTATAGTCTAAGAGCAGTGAACAACACACTTGATGCGATGGCTTACATGACGCTATCATTGACTTATTGAAGTGTCTTTGTATGTGTGTATATACATGTTTACATGCATATACATATATGTCAGCTGCAACAAAATCAACAACAACAACAACATTTAAAACTGTTGACCCAGCTAGCAGTTTTGGTTAGCTTTTGTTGGCAATGTTTGCCAATGCAAATTCGTGCCAAATTAGTGTCAAATGTATTGAGTTTTACAACACTCATAAGGACACTCACACACACACACTAGCACTAATGCACACACAAACACAGACGTTCATTCAACCTACATTTATGCATAAGCCTGTCAAGTTGTTGCCTTTGGCTTTGTTGCTGTTAATGGCACTGCATTTGCATAGGACGAGACCAAAGACCGAGCCAACCGACCTATGCCCCTATTTGTATGCTATGAAATTTTGCACTCTTAACCCACTTGCCGCATACAGTGCTGTATAACGCCCCTAGCAGCAGTAACAGCATCTTGTTACGCAAAAAAAAAAATATTATATATATATATATAACATTTTCACTTTGAATTTTCGCATGAATCACGCTAAAATAAAATTAAATGTAAGCAAAATTCAATCAAGTAAGCCAACGTATATAATTAAAGTAACTTTGGGTATACTACGACTACTTTTATACGCTGTACAAATTGCGTCGGTATGAACACACAAATCTCAGCGTTCATAAATACTGGTTCACTTATGAATTTTGATAATTTGCCTGCCTACCATGCAGCAGGTTTTGTTGTCATTATTACTCTACTAAATATATTTTTTTTAAGTAATTGCAGTGTATGCCACTATTTGGACAGCGCCTTGACTGATGCACATTTTTAGTCACCATTTTTGTTTTATTTAACTGTCGCTCTGAGTGCAAGTATTAAAAGCACAAGGGCAAAAAGTCAATTTGTGTCAAGCATAGTTACATAGTTCACAAACTCACACATGCACACACACACACACACACACACTCAAAATGCATTGTGCGTATGTGTGTGTGTAATGTTTTGGCATGTTTTCTAGTTTGTTGCCCTGAGCCTTGTAACATTTGGCCCAAGACCAAACATTGTCACTGCAATTCGGTTCAATATTGTAGCAACCCCTACGCTTTGTCCTTTTCATGCAAATTTTCTAATCTTCAATTAGAACAACGAGCATAATAAAACTTTTGAAAAATGCCCCAAGCAACGACTCTGTCTGTGATAAAAAAAAAAAAACAAACAAAATACAGCGTTGTAAATAACAATTTACTGAGTTTGGTGTCAATAATCGTTTAAATGCAAATCTTAAAATAAACAAGCAAAGTTTACATTTCTAAAAGCAAGCAGCCCAAAGCGTAGACTTATTTATTTTTGTCTACTACAGTATATTACAAATTAATGGGCGCAGCTGCTTTTTAGTCTAAATAGTTGCTTCAAGAGAGAGAGAGCATTTAAAATCTAGCAAAAATACAGAGAGCACTGTTGCCAGCAAATGGCTTTAATATTATAAAAAAATATGTTGCCACAAACGACTATCTCAGTAACACTGTGCTACAAAATATTTGTTCCTTTTTTTGTTTTTTACAATTGGCAGCAAATGAAATCAAAGCGTAATTCAATAAACAAAAATTTGATTTTTCGCTGCTGTTTTGTAATTTTTTTTATTTTGTTGTCATACTGCTGCTGCTCATAAAGGCGGCAATTGTTTAAAAGGTCCCGCACTACCGAGCCCACGTAAAACCCCAAAAAAAAAAAAGAAACCGAGCAACCAAGGCGACAGCCAAAAACAAGCCAAGCGTCAGCGCTTTCATCTTTATAAGTGTAATTTCTTTTGTGTTCATGGAACGAGAGAGAAAGAAAAAGCGCAGCACTGGAACAGGACACTGCTTGGTTTCGGTTTTGGTTTTTTCGTTTTGTTTTGCGCTCTCAATTGGCCCCAGCACAAATTGAGCGGCAGAATTGCAAAAAGCATTGGCCGGCCGCACTTCCGCAGGGCACAGTTGCACAGATACATAAATAGTATAGTAGTATATGTGTACTATATGAAGAATAACAAAAGCAGAGCGCGCTACTGATGACGTCACAATGACGCGTCAAACGATGTGACAAAGTGGTTAGGTGTTTGCCTTCAACAAAAGGGGCAAAAATTTCTGACATCGATGGATGAAAAAAATGTAATACAGTCGAGGCGATGCCCGGCAGTGTAATACCCTGTACCTTTTTTCTCGAAAAAAGTTTTATTCCTGCATATTCCTTCTAAGAACTTTCCAATTGGAACATTTTTTTAGGTGGTGCCTAATTATTTTTATAGCTATAAGTTCCGCTAATTTTAACCGATGAAAATCGAAAATCGAGGGGCCGCAATGATAAAATTTGGATGTGGATTTGTTCATTAGCGTCACATGAGTCAGCTTACCAAAATTGGTGTCTCTAGATCATTTGTTACTATAATTACGTAAGGTCAAATATCGACGCAGTTTTTATGCAAGGGGTGGTGAAATTTGTACATTTTAGACTATTACTTTTGTTGTATTTGTCCGATTTTGATTATTTTTGGCACACAGATGCATGTAATCGCAACGCATCGCTCTGCTAAGTTTCAGATTAAAATATTAAACGGTGTAGCTAAAAATCTCTAGCTCTCTCTCTCCTCTAGCTGGGCACTTGGACATTTATAGGATCTATGATTACTGAAACACTTCCCAGATTTATGAAGTATAAAATACTACCAAAAATATATAGCTATTGCTGGCATAATAAATTTCTATAAACATTATTCTTGAAATAGTTGAATGTAGTAGCCAATTAGCTCCTCACATAAAATTCTAAGCACCTTTTTTTTTTTTTGAGCAGTGTAAGAGCACTCTCTAGAGCATTCGCAAATTAAAAATTTTTGATTACAAAAAAAACGACTGATTAAAAAATTTTATGCTATTAACAAAAACTGGCTCTTGGCGGACTCTTGACAACGCAAATTCTTACTTTATTCTCTCAGTGTACTTTGACAAATTTGTGTCAAATATTTGGCATACCTTACAAAAGAGTATAGAAAAGAAAAAGGCATTAAAGTTGCTCAATACAAATGAAGCTGCTGCTGCTTCAAATTCTTCTTCATCAACGTCTGCTGCTGTCTTCACATTTTCTTCCTCATTTTTGACAATTAAATGATACGCTCGCCAGGCAACAACAACAGCAACAACAATGAGAGAGCAATGACAATGACAACCTCGTAGAACAATGGCGGTCGTTGGCAGCAGCTGAAGGAAGCATCTTAAAAATGTGCCGTTATATTGAAAGCGCTTTTAGCGTGGCAGAGGGGGGGCAGCTGCTAAGTGGAAGCTGCCAGCGAAGAAAACTCAATTAAATGTGACAGTGACTGCCTAAAAGTATGCTTTACGTTTCGAAGCAGGCAAAGAGAGAGAGAGAGAGCGCGCGAGACGACAAAAACAGAGATAGCAGCTTATATATAGAGAGAGAGAGCGCGCGCCGCTGTTCTCGGCCATTGACAATAAAACTCAAGACAAGGCAGAGACAGGTGCACACACACTCAAACACACACACACATTGCGCATAGTCATTTTGTCATTTAGTCAATTGCTCAATGCGCCATCAGCGCCAAAGTCAACGTCAACGTCAGCGCCATCATCGTTTTCATCTTTATCAACATTGCAAAAAAGTTTTTTGCTTTCTTATTCTACATACTTTTCTTACTTTACTGCGTTTTTCTACTTCTGCTGCGACATGTTCCACCATTCTTGGCTGAGAACTTTGCAATGGCGGCAGCAGCTGCCAATAAGCAACGATTATGCTTGTAGGTAATTGTCTGAGTATACTATATAGTACATATATATATATATATTGCGTGTGTGTGTGTGTGTGTATGTTGGCAGTCGTCAATATCTTGAGATGTGCCACAAAAATGCACAAGCCACAACGCGTGGGCACATATGTATGCACTAAGAAATCGCAACAACCTTTTATACTGCTTGTCACTGCTTTTCAACATTTACAGCACTGTGCAACAATTTTTTGACGCAACGTGATGCTTGTTAGTGACAGCTGAGTATAGTAAAGACCCAAAAGGATATTACTTTTTAAGTTCAGACTATTTTTGTGTCGTTCTTTTTATGCTTGTCTTAGTTAGTCCTCCTCCATTTATTATCTACGAGGGCTGTAACAGAATTTTTTGCATCTTGGCAAAATTACAAAGTTCATTAGTGTTCCTCCAAGTGCTCCTATATTAATTAATTAACTTTTCAGTCTGCCCTCGCTATGTAATGTTTATTCAAGCGTCACGTTGTTTGTGATGTGAAATGCCAAAGCCAAAATAAAACTAATTATTTTATGACAATTTAATATGCACTACAAAATTCAACATTTTCAATACCCCCCATTTTGCTGCAGCGTAGGTGTGGGTGTGAGTGCGTGTGTGAAAGTGTGGATGTGTGAGTGGGCGGTACACCATTGGCAACAGGGATGGGCAATGAGCATGACGAGTAAATGGCTGGCCACAATGGCAGCTGTGTGTGCATAAATTAAATTAAAATTAAATGTTTAAATGCTGAATTATAAGCACTAACTGCGTCATGATGATGCCAACGCTGTACTCTGCACGATAATCATAACAATATTAATAATGATGATAATAATAATCAACATTATAATGCTGATGATGATTAAAGCATTCGCTGAGATGGACAAAGAGAGAGCGAGCGGAAACGGAAGTGTCAGCTAGGCGCACATCAGTTATACTTGCTGTTGTTGTTGTTGGCATTTACCTTTGGGCATAATTAAACAGCGCGCTTAAGGTGTGCAAAAACACACACACACCCGCTGAAGGGTCAGCTGCATGTTAATATATACAGTGAATTAAAATAGTTTTCGCACAAGTAAAAACGCTTAAATTTTTGAAAGTTGTTGGCAATGCTGCTCTGGCAGTTTATCAGTGCACAGTGGTCGGAAATCTCGATTTGTTCAAATAAATTCCTAAAATTTTTTACATTTATAAATCGTAAACAAAAATTTTTAATTCCTAGCGATTGGCGCACGCCCTTGGTCAGTTGCCCTACACTCAAAAAAAGAGCGAGTCTTAATTTTAATTTGCTCAAAACAAAGTGAGAAAATATAAAAAGCAATTTGTTATTCTACAAGAATAAATTACTCTTTCTGTCTACAAACGAAACGCTTTTGGAATAAAAATTTGTCTGTCAATAAAAGAAAAATTGCTCTTTCGTATTTTTGTTGACAATTCTCGGTTTTTTTTTCTCAGTGTAAAATATAAAAAAGCGTATAAAAAGTATTTACAAAGCAGCAGCTTAATTTGTATAGATTTTGCAAAAAGCGTTAGCATAACTTCAGGGGCTCACTCGTAAATGCTTGTGTATGTGTTTAATTGCTAAACTAAACCTCGAAAATAGTCCTGTGCCAAGACTTTATTAACTTACTGTATGTATGTTACTTGCGTGATGATAATTATTACATACATATTTAAGGCATTCACAACGCAACTCAAAGGTGTTAATTGATAATTATAAAACTATTATTGTGTAGACAGACATATAAATAGTATAAATGAAATGTATTGTGTGTATGTTTTGTTTGAGTTCTGCCCATGACTTATTCGTGTCAAGCAGTTGTCTAGAGCCAGAAAGATCCATATGTTTTGAAGACAGCCAAGTGCATCTATAGTGTCAAAACATTGCCAAGACCGAGAGATGCTAGAAATAAAAGGCAGCAGTTTATGGTCTCTTACTTTACTCACACACTCTTACTTTCACACAAACTCTTATTTCAGTATATTACGAATTAAGGGTTTGTCAAATAATGCATGCACTGCTTGCCATAGATGAAAATCAGCACTAAAGCAGTTTATTAACTTTCACTTTACTCACTAGAAATGCTACCACTTTCGGTTAATCCTTCTGAACAAACCAAGAGATTGTCAGATTCAGATGCACTGCTTGCTAGAGATAAAGATGGCGTACGTTAAAGTCGGGCGCAGACGACTTTGGGATACCCTGTACCACCACATTGCAATTAAGTCCGACACATTGCTTAAAACCTCCAAAAGATATTTTATTCGGCAAATTAAAAAAAAAGAAATCAGTCGAATTTTGCACCAAACAATTTTTTTGACCGATCGGTCCTATGGGGACTATATGATATAGTCAACCGATTTTGATCAAATTTAGTACACTGATTGGGAACTATAAAAAACTTCCGACTGCCAAATTAGCCAACAATATCTTTACAAACAAACGAAACGCAACGAATTTTGTACAAAAAACGATTTTTTGACCGATTGGTCCTATGGGAGCTATATGATATAGTCAACCGATTTTGATCAAATTCGGAACAGTGCTTGGGAGCTCTAAAAAACTTCTTAATGCCAAATTTGGTTACGGTATCTTCACAAACAAACGAATCACAACGAATTTTGCACAAAACACGTTTTTTTGACCGATTGGTCCTATGGGAGCTATATGATATAGTCATCCGATTTTGATCAAATTTGCTGCAGTGCTTGGGAACTCTAAAAAACTTCTAAACGCCAAATTTGGTTACGATATCTTCACAAACAAACGAAACACAACGAATTTTGTACAAAAAAACATTTTTTCGACCGATCGATCCTATGGGAGCTATATGATATAGTCAACCGATTTTGATAAAATTTGGTACAGTGCTGGGGGTCTCTAACTTCCGGTTGCCAAATTTGGTTATGATATCTTCATAAACAAACGAATTATCCATCTAAAACTTTTGCTTTTTTTCGAGGTCCTCTGAAACACCCCTATGGGAGCTATATAATGTAACCCCGATATCAAAAAAATAAAATAAACTTGTCTCCTATGGATTAATAAGGGATCTTATCTGAAAGTTTGGTTGCTCTAGCTCTTACCATCTCTGAGATCTAGGCGTTCATACGGACAGACGGACAGACGGACATGGGTATATCGACTTCTCGAGTCACACTGATCATACTTTAGGTAACTTTGGGGGGTCTCCGACGTCTCCTTCTGTACGTTACATACATTTTCGGCTTGCACAAACACAATATACCCTTTGTACCATACGGTACAGGGTATAAAAATCAGCACTGAAGCAGTGTATTTTCTCTTACTTTGGGTATTCTTTTTCTAAGGAGATCGTGAGGTTAATAAAGCCTTAATGCACTGCTTGCTAGAGTTGAAAAGCAACAGTAAAGCATTTTATTATGTCTCTCTCTTCTGATTCTCACTTATGGTTACTCCTTCTGAACAGACCGAGAGATTGCACGGCCTGCACTGTTTGCTAGAGCTGAAAAACAGATTTAAAGCTGTTTATTTTCTGTCACTCTACTTAACTACACTTACTTTGAATATTCTCCTTCTAAGCGGAACGATAGGCTGGCTGCACTGCTTGTTAGAGATAAAAATCAGCATTGAAGCAGTTTTTGTCTCTCACTCTACTAAAATACTCTCACTTTAATTATTCTCTTTCTGAGCAGACTGAGTGATTACCAAAGGCTGCATGTACTGCTTGCTATAGTTGGCAAGCAGCTTTGAAGCGGTTTATTATTCTTACCTTTCTAAAACAATATGAATATGTCTGTTTAAATTGATATTTTTTGCGCTATTTTTATTTTCCTTTTGTCTGACCTAACCTTAAAGGAAACCAAAAGCAAACAATGCTGAATACTATGAAATTTCAAGCTCCAAAGAAATGACACTTTCCATTAGTGAAAGCAGGACTTGAGGAAGTCATCACTGACCCAAATCCACAATATACCATCCAAACTATCCCAAGTTGTCTTGCATTCATTCATAAAGTACGTTTTCATTTGTTTTTCGAAAGGAAATCCAGCCGCACTAAAAATAATCAAACCTAAATCCGAATCCAAGGTACAAAAAACCTCAGTTCATCACAAAAATAATACACAATATTTTTTTTTTGTCTGGGTATACGATGGCATTTGATAATTTTGATGTCGCTGAGTCCGAATCCAAGGTCCACGCAAGTTAATTTCAGAATAATTTATTTATTTTAAAATAATTTTACCAGGGCTGCAAAGCTATCAAATTCATGAGTTAAGAAACAATTTAGTCGTGAACTACTTTCACTTTCCTTGACTATATAACGATAATACCCTTAAAATATTTATTCATTATGTAAAATTAAATGATCCAGTTGAAAAGATAAATATCTAACTCTGTAAATGTAAATACGAGCTAGCTTTAAGCAAAATGTATAAATTATATAAATAAAGCAAATAACTAACTAATAATATCAATTTTTTTGAAGAATCTCAGAAAAGTCTCTCTTCTTTGATTTCTGGAACACACATTAATGTTTGATAAAACTTATTTTTCATTTACAATACCAAAGCCAAAAAATTGATTTAGAGCACTTATTATGCAAGAATATTCCAAGAGCCTAACAGTATATATACTTATGACCAAGTTAAGACCAAGGTGCAAGTTTACAATATGACTGCTTTTGACTTTGTCTTTGTCTCGCTCATCTGCTCATCTGTAAACAGTTGAAAATGTTGAACATTTATTAAAATCCAAAGAACGAAGAGATCCCATTACACACATACACACACACGTATGTACATACTCTTATATATTTAAGCACATACGTAGTACATACATAGAATTGTGGGCTTAAACATTGCAACAGCAGTACAAAGGAAAATCGAAATGAATGCCTAAAAGTATGCCAGCCGGAATGCCAGCAGCAGGATTCCGGCTTCCATCTTGGTTTGGTTTTGGCCTGGCTGCTTAACCGGGAAAAACGAAAAAAAAAAAAAAAATACAAAAAAAAAATACAAAAAAAAAACGTTAACAGGCACAATAAGACCATTACACTGACACTGTACGGCCGCATATTTTTATGTCTTCGTGTGTTAGTGTGTGAAAATGTGTGTTTCTGTGTGTGTGTGTGCCGCGAGTGGTACCAAATGGGTTTTACTTATGGTTTTTTATGGCACGTTGATTGCTGGCAACAGCCCAGCAAAAATTATAAGCTTTCCAGCTGCCCTCAAGACAACGAACTTTCCACACTCTACGCTATGGTAGTATATGGGGTCTATAACTTAAAGATTGGGGATTTATCAGAGAAAGCGTATTTTCATGACGAAATTCGACTTTTGCACGAAGTCTGGCTTTTCTTCGTCAATTCGAAAAAAAAATGCGGCTGATATTCGTCGGAATATGATCATGAACATTTAACGATTAAGATCATTCTAAGAACAGCTCATCTGAGAACGAAAATAAGAAGCGGTCCGATAGATCGAAAGCGAAGTTCAAACTAAATTTCCGAAATAGATGTTTTAGGGTGACACTTGTGCTGGGTAATTTTCCATCATCTTTATTTTTTTCGTTTCTTTTCCTACGTCTGTTAAAATCTATTCTCTCTAAGCTGCGTACAATCTTCATCGCCGTATTCATAAAACGTTTTTCGTGTGAATGATTCACTTTGAGTTAATAAAAAATTTAACTGATTTTTGCTAGGCCTCAGAGACATTTCCTTCCAAACCGCAAATAAAGTGCCCTGCCTTGGAATTGTATAGGATAGGATACTTCATGTTTTTTCTTCTGTTATGGGTAGGCCTGAAAATTCTCCTGTATATTCTCTTCTTCTTATTCTGATTATGCTCCATCCCCTCAGTTAAAATAAAAAAACTAGTGAAGTTAAATTTGATATAAAACCAGCATTCGACTCTTCTTGGGACGAAGAACTTCTTCACAAAGTGATTCTAAGGAACTACTACCCTACTGAACTCACAAGAATAATTTAAAGTTTTCTCCCAACAGCTGGCTGGCTTAAGGGGGGCCTTTTATCTGCACTCTACAAAATTTTCACCTTAGTCTTCCCTGATCTAAGATGTTGTAGACAGAGCCTTTTCTGCAGATGATAGTTTTATACTTGCTTCGGCATTTTTTTAACCAGTTCAGGAGTTTTGAATTTTTAATTTTATTTGATTTGAACCCAAACATCTCACCCGTAAATCCACCACAGTTTTCAACAAATTGGTTTATTCGATTCAAATTAAAATATAATAAAGTGCACTATTTAAATAGAAGAAAATCTTTTAAAAATCTAAAGAATTTTCAGCAAACCAAAAGAAATTTATCTATTAATTAAGAAAAAAGAGCGTACAAAAACGATAGGCGTCCATGTACTTATATTTTTTATTTTATACATTTTTCATATCTCCAGCTAAGTAGGCTGGATTGGCGATCAAAAACTTGAAAATTGCGATGCATAAAAAAATGTTTATGCATTTTTGATTATATGCATTAAAGAATATAATTTAAAAAAAAAAATTCACTTTATATATATTTATATTATACATTTTTCTTATTTTATATTTTTTTTAATTTTATTATGTTTATATTTTATATATTTATTTTTATTTTATTATTCTTGTATGTTATAAATTTTTTTTATATTATATATATTTTTTTGTATTATACATATATTTTTTTATTTTATATACTTTGTTATATTTTATATTATTTGTTCTATTTTATATATTTTTTGTATTTTACATATTTTTTATTTTATATTTATTTTTTTATATATTTTTTTATTTTGTAAATTTTTTTGTTTTTGATGAATTTTTTTATTTTGTATATTTTTGTATTAATGTATTTTTTTATTTTGTATGTTTCTTGAATTTAATATGTTTTTAAATTTGACATATTTTTGCTTATGCTTTACATTTTTTGTATTTTATACATTTTTTAGTTTCATATATTTTCGTATTTTATATAGTATTTTATTTTACACAATTTTTGTATTATATTTTACATTTTTGTATTTCATATTTTTTATTTTATTAATTTTAGGCATTTTCCATTTTCTTTTATTTTATATATTTTATATATTTTATTTATTTAATTTATTTAATTTATTTAATTTATTTTAATTATTTTAATTATTTTAATTATTTTAATTATTTTAATTATTTTAATTATTTTATTTATTTTATTTATTTTATTTATTTTATTTATTTTATTTATTTTATTTATTTTATTTATTTTATTTATTTTATTTATTTTATTTATTTTATTTATTTTATTTATTTTATTTATTTTATTTATTTTATTTATTTTATTTATTTTATTTATTTTATTTATTTTATTTATTTTATTTATTTTATTTATTTTATTTATTTTATTTATTTTATTTATTTTATTTATTTTATTTATTTTATTTATTTTATTTATTTTATTTATTTTATTTATTTTATTTATTTTATTTATTTTATTTATTTTATTTATTTTATTTATTTTATTTATTTTATTTATTTTATTTATTTTATTTATTTTATTTATTTTATTTATTTTATTTATTTTATTTATTTTATTTATTTTATTTATTTTATTTATTTTATTTATTTTATTTATTTTATTTATTTTATTTATTTTATTTATTTTATTTATTTTATTTATTTTATTTATTTTATTTATTTTATTTATTTCATTTATTTCATTTATTTTATTTATTTTATTTATTTTATTTATTTTATTTATTTTATTTATTTTATTTATTTTATTTATTTTATTTATTTTATTTATTTTATTTATTTTATTTATTTTATTTATTTTATTTATTTTATTTATTTTATTTATTTTATTTATTTTATTTATTTTATTTATTTTATTTATTTTATTTATTTTATTTATTTTATTTATTTTATTTATTTTATTTATTTTATTTATTTTATTTATTTTATTTATTTTATTTAATTTATTTAATTTATTTTATTTATTTTATTTATTTTATTTTATTTTATTTTTTTTATTTTTTATTTTATTTTATTTTATTTTATTTATTTTATTTATTTTATTTATTTTATTTATTTTATTTATTTTATTTATTTTATTTATTTTATTTATTTTATTTAATTTATTTAATTTATTTTATTTATTTTATTTATTTTATTTTATTTTATTTTTTTTATTTTTTATTTTATTTTATTTTATTTTATTTTATTTTATTTTATTTTATTTTATTTTATTTTATTTTATTTTATTTTATTTTATTTTATTTTATTTTATTTTATTTTATTTTATTTATTTTATTTATTTATTTTATTTTATTTTATTTTATTTTATTTTATTTTATTTTATTTTATTTTATTTTATTTTATTTTATTTTATTTTATTTTATTTTATTTTATTTTATTTTATTTTATTTTATTTTATTTTATTTTATTTTATTTTATTTTATTTTATTTTATTTTATTTTATTTTATTTTATTTATTTATTTTATTTTATTTTATTTTATTTTATTTTATTTTATTTTATTTTATTTTATTTAATTTTTTTTTTTTATTTTTCTTATTTATTTAACATCTTTTTATTTTATTTTATGAACTTTTTGAATTTTATATTTTTTATTACTTTTTTATATTTCCTATTTTTATTTAATTTTTTTTTTGATTAATTTTAGACATATTTTTTTAATTTTATTTATATATTCATAATTCCGGCAACTAAATTTCTTAAGCCCGTTTTTAAATGCAATGCACACATTTTTTTTAAATACAAAGTAATTGTTACATGCTTATAATTTGTATTTGAAACTGAGCCATAGCAAAAGTTGCTTTTCTAGAGATGTGGAAGCCTGAAGAAATGACTTGAGAATTTGTATTATGAAAATATATTCACGTATAGAGCATTAAGACTAAGACGCATAGCATCCCAATAAACGCAAAGCCCATCGAAAAAAACAAAAAAAAAAAAAAAAAGTATATTATACTTAAATAAAAATGCCCAAAGCGCCTGTTAAAGATGGGAAGAGCGAGAGAAAGCCAAAGGCATGGAAGAGCAAATTTCAAGAGTTGCTTTAAATTTGTAAACAGACTGTATTAAAGTTTATTTGAAACAGATTGAGATGAGTTTTTTATGTTGAGTAACTTGACTGAAGTTGAAGCAAAATCAGTTAAAGTGATGATGACAAAGATGATTTTCTTTTGGCAATATAAAATGTACATAAAAGTATTTTACACACACGCGCAGACTGACAGACAGTCGGTCAGACAGAGGTATACAAAAATGCAGAAAGTGGCATTAGAAATACACAAAGAAAGCAGATAATACAATACCAAAAATATAAGCGGATAGCGGAGAGTCCCCCCGAAGTAACCGAAACGGGAAATAAAATTTTACTTTAAGCGTTTTTAATGCAAATATAAAATACACGATAAACGACAAAAAAAGAAATTGTGGAATGTGCGACAGTGGCATACCCTGCGTTTAAGGCTTCTAAAAAAATCAAAGTTATTATTTGCGCCGTAACTTGCAAGAAAGCTTGGAAGATTGTGAAGAAATTGTTTTCAAAAGTAAGAGTAAGTGTGTGGCTTTGAGGAAACGTCAATGTTTTTTTTTTCTTGATAAGGCTTACATGAGCTAATGAACCAAATTTGTTGGCTTTATGTAGTTTCTAGTAATAATAATAAAACAAATTGGCCATATTTATCAGTTTACAGCTCAGGGGTCCGGTTCCGAAAGTCTTTAATAGCGTGTTCGTAAACTGTGAAATTCTTTTCTTGCTAAAGAACTTATGGTCTACCATGTCTTCTACTGCCTATTGGTTTTATTATTGCATTTTATACTACCCTGGACTTTAAAAATATAGGGTATAAAAAATATCTGTCATATTTGAGGTAGACGATACGAATGTTTATTATATTAATATGATTTCTTCTGGCGCTCTTCTTCTGGGTTCTTTATTTTTTATTTTTTCTTCTTCTTTTTCTCCCTGAAAGGGTTCTTTGATGCGACTATAAATAAAGATAAGTGTGCGTGTGTGTGTATCTGTATGTGTGTGAGTGTGTTTGTGATTGAAGCAGTGCCAAAAGCTGCCGTGTAAGCCGCAAGCTGTTTTAACAACAAAACGACAATGGCGCCACCGCAGACCGCCTACCCCGCACTAAAGACACCCTAACCACAAAACTCGGCAAATCTTGCAGCAGCAGCAGGAAGAGAGCGCTGAGCAAGAGCGCAGACAAAGCAAAAGCAAAACGCATAAAATGACACAACTTGACAGCAACAGCAAATTCTAGAGAGAGAGAGAGTGTGTGAGAGAGGCGACAAGTCGAAGAGGCAGAGTACGAAGAAGAGGAAAAGACAACACTTTATAGAAGAAACTAAAGGAACTAAAAAGAAAGCATGGCATAGTTTTTGGCGCCAAGGCAACAACAAGCCAAAGGGAAATGTACGACAAAATGAAAACTATGCCAAAAGCAAGTAAAAAAAAATGCAAACTTGCAAAACTTGCCAAGTGTTAAAATGAAAGAATTTGCAAAACCGGATGTCTAATAAACTGCAAGCAATATTAGAAAGGGACAACTCTCTAGGCATAGCACTAAGTCAAAGACAAAGATAAAAACAAACTCTAAGTAAAACTTGGAATTTCGTTTGCGTTGCAAAACAGATTTTACAAAATATAATTTCACTTCCCATTTTGGATTTATGTTACACTCAAAAGTTATTCACGCAGCTTGAAATTTGAAAACGTAAAAAACCAACGTTTATGGAAATTGAAGAACCAACAGCTGATCAGCTGATAAATATACAAGCAGCTAAAACTCAGTGAAATGCAAAAAGCTAAAAGACATATATCTTGTATATATAAAACAAAGTCGTGTAATATGTTTGTGGGCCTAAACCTCGAGAAGCGTTTTATTTGGGAATTGTTAAAGATTGATATTCCATTAAATATTTTCAAAATTTCAATAATTGTACCCTAAGCCAATGTTAACTTTTTTGACAAAGTTTTAAGCATCATTTTACATTTTGAATTTGTTAAATTTGTAATTAAAATACACTGAGAAAAAAAAATAGTTTGCACTTACAACAAGAATTTAGGCTACAAAAACTAAGCCAAAAGCAATTTTTCTGTTCTTGACAGCAAAGTTCTTATTTCAGGAGTAGTAGTAGTTTTTTGTGGACGGAAGTCTTTTGTTTTTTTTTTTTGAGAATGTTAAGAAAAATTTTATTTATATGTGAAAAAATTAGGAATTTCTTCAAGAAGCAGTTTCAAAGAGCAGTTTACTTATTGTAAAAATGTTAAATCTTAATTCGGAGGAAAATAGATAATTTTAGGAGAATAGAGAAATTCTTATGCATTCTAGACCAAAACCATCTTATTTTGGGCGAACTAAAAATTTAACTAAAATGGGCTACTTTTTTTAATGTACCTCTAAGTTAATGTTTAAAATTTCGTGTGATTGTTGGAAGAAAACATTTTTGTGATAAGTAGAGGAAATATATTGGGGAACGATAGAGGTGTGTAAGGTAAAGTGGTCAAGCAATCCTTAGTAAGTCATACTCACTACGAATAAGCATAAGGCAACGAGTTTTTCCACGATCCTTTATAATTCATCTCAAGCCGACTCGAAGGTCTTGCGGACTCCCTTGCCTTGCCGTGGTGTTCCTTGGGTACCCTTCGTACAAACGAAGTGGTAGCGAATTCGAGCGTTGTTTCAAAGGTCTTAGCTCAGACCATAAAAAGGTTGCGTTGCGCTAGTAACCCGGCCGTAAAACAACACATACTCAAGAAACGGAATTCCGCCCTATGCTCCTCCTAGGGGCGACTACTCGTAAATGCAAAACTAAGCTCTATAGTAGTCTAGGAATACATATATATATAGAGGAAATTTATCAATTTGATACAGTCCGACCGCAGTTGAAATTTTATTATCTTTCACTACATAGATTTTTACCGATTTTTCGATATTTTTGTTACAAACAGAGTTGCATTTTTTTTTTTTGTGACAATCGGTCAAAGTCAGTTCACGCCCATGGAGAGCTTCGTTGGGCTTGGACTACTGATTTTTGATGAAACCGCCCAAAGAACTTCTGGTTCCAAAAAGACTTTGATCTTTGATCGACTTGACATTAATTTATTGAAGTCATTCTGCCCTGATTGCTTAATACGCTCAAATGGTGATTTTCACCGGATTTCTTTTTGTGAAGAATATCTTAAGTGTAAAACAATAAACCTCGGATTTTGACTCAACCCAAGACACATATAGAACTAACGAAATATCGGCTACAATTGCAAAATGTCAAAAAACCAACCCATGATGTCATAAGAGCAAAATGACAATACTTGCACCAAATCTTGCATGAAAACTAGCGGCCATGCATTTTCTTGGATTAAAGAAAGAACATTTTCGTTTCTTTTCATTTTTAAACCTATCCTATCCTATCCTTTTCTTACAAAGAAAAATTATTATCTTTCGAAACTTTACCTGTAATATGTGCAAATTATACATAATAAGTTAATCTATTTTTGGTTACGAAGTTTAATCTTATTTCCAGTATTAGAGGATCTGTTTGTAGATTTTTTCAGCAGATAGCTTGATAGCCCATCATAATCGCCAAGCAAAGAGACTTTTGGGAACGATTCCCATTAGAAGACTAAATGGGAAAGGCTACAAAAGTATTCTCCAAACAACTTCTCCTCGAAGCCTGACTGATTAAGAAATACCTTATGCAAAAGATGATACCAAAATATACTTAGCTTTGGAGAATTCTTAAAAAGTCTAAAAATATGCCTACCCTGTTTCTTGGATAAATTAACTACAAACTCAAAGAAAATTCGTTTATTTTATACATTTTTGTAGTCTTTCAGAACCATTAAGAAATTTTTACTTGCACGCTTGAGGCTGCGAATGTTTTTCAGATTTTTTCACAAAAAGTTACTCTTAATTAATATAAAGAGAAATTGATCGCAAGGCGCACAGGGTTGTAACACGCTAGACAGAGCCCATTAAAAGTATAACAAACTAGGAAATAGTATTTTAAAAGAAAAGCGCCGTTAGTTTTACATTGAGACGACACTCACACACACACACACACACATACCCACAAAACATACGCATACAATCAAAGAAATGTAAAAGTAGAATAAACGGAAACGTTACTAGCACAAGGACCTCAAAAGTTTGCAACATTAAGTGTGCATTGTCTCTCTCTCGCTCTCTTCTACTTTCTTTTTGAACGTCCACTCTGTGTGTTTGTTTGTGTGCGTTTTTTTTTTCTTGTTTTGTTATGCTGTGTTTTGTTATTTTTCATTTTGTTTTTTACTCGCTTCTTGTTTTTGTTGCTGTTTGTCGCGCCTGTTCGTTTGTTGGCTCGCTCTTATGTGCCATTTTTACAATTTTTTGCATAAGTTTTACACTCTTGTGCAAAGTCTCATTAACAAAATGCACAAAAAAAGTATAAACTAAATATATAACAAAAAAAAAAGGAGAAAAAGCTAAATCGCATCAGCAATATTCTAAAGATTAGAGTTGTACGGTTTAGTAGGCAGTGTAAAATGTTCCTTAAAAATGTCAACACTTTAATGTTTATTAGGCACACATGTTTTAAAACAACAATTTTGTGTGGTCGTAGATAAATGCATTTTTTTAAGTTTTCAATCGATCTGTTCTGCGAATGAGCTTGATGCTAGAATTTGAAATTCTCAAGAACCATCGTGCACGAAGAAATTTTCATTTGGAACCAAGCGTGTTTTTTTTTTAACCTGATTATTTCAATAAAAATCATCAGTCTATAAGTAAAATAAAAAATTAATGTTTATTGATTACGTATGAAGCAGTATGCTTCATAAATTACACAGGTCAACATGGTTTAGTTTTTGGAAAGCTAAGCGTAATTTTCAAAGTTATTTGCTGCGTAGAATCCGAATCCGGGGTCGGAATTGGTCCATCACGTCAGGATTTTGAGATATTTGAGGTTATGTACCCGATTTTTTCGCAAAGTTATGGCTATTCGAAGTTACGACATATATCCCTTCGACGTTATTAGCATTTGCATTAAACTTTTGAGACAATAATTTTTTACTGTGTAATTTCTCTTGAAAATTTTCAATTGCGGATTTTTGAGGTCGCAGAGAACGAATATGAATATAGTTACCTATATAGTAACTACTTAATTAAAATTTTAACGTTCTTAATTTTAGTGCTTTACCAAACTTAAATCCAGAGTCATATACTTCTAAAGAACTGGTTTAACTATCTACTTGAAACAAGTTCAGAAATAACCCTTTCAAGCGCAAATAATACTTGCAATAAAGCTTAAAACTATATGGATTAAAAAAAAAAGAAGATAAACTTCATCTCAGAATTCTTTTCTTCATTTTTACAAATCCGTGACGAAAATCTTCCACGGCAGAACCGATAAACTTTATCTGCGCTTCTTTCGATGTCTGTCGTTTTTAAAGTCTCCCAGCTTAGGGAGCAGTCTCTATCCTTAACTGAGCCGATTAATAGCATTTTGTTGTGTACTGCCATGTCATCTTTCCTTTCACAAGTCTATAACAACCCCTAGCTCCTCTGAGTACAGTGTATACAAAATGAACACCCAAAGAAACAACGAAAGAGAAAAGCCAAAATGCTGAGAAACAGTAACACAAACTTAAGGCAATACAATTGTGTAAAACATAGTATACGCGAAAATGAAGAGCAGAGCAGTAGCGGAATAACCAACAAGAACACCAACAGCAAGAAAACAATAACAACAACAACTTGCTCATAAGCCTCCTTGAGCCGACTCTTCAAACTGTGCGCCGCCCGCCATGAGCCACTCTGCTGTAGATCTTGTTTGGGGGGGCGCTTGTTGCTCTCGTTGTTCTAGCCATTGCTTTAACAAGCAAACGAAGCAGGATTCAAGTGTCCCACAACAAGGACTATAGCACTGCTAGACTTTGGATTGTCATTATGGATGGTTGTCGTTGTTTTGTGTCACTAATCAACTTTGAACATGCATAAATGAAATATCAAATAATTATTGCACAATAGTTTTCCCAGGAGTTTAACTACAGCTGAGACTTGTTGGAAATGCGGAATTGGAAATCGAAGATGATATGCGCTAAGACCTTGTTGAAACTTGTTCAAGGGCTTAGCTGTATAGGGAATATGTATAGCTCTTACTAAGTGTAGCAGGGAAAAGGTGATGGAAAGGAAGGAGGCAGAGAAGATGAGGAAATATTTTTAATTGGCTCAAAAAATCTGAAGAAATTGCCATATAGCTACGAGCATTAAGTTATATCTGCCAGATAAGAAAAAGAGAACAATTTTATGCTTGCCTTACAACAAAAATTTGAGAAGCACGAAGGAGCGCTATTGTAGCATTGTGTAGGTCCCATACGGCAGAATTATGGACAATGGATGGATAATAATGCTACCAGATACCGAGAATAAAATGCCGAGTTTTCAACCTTTCAGGTCTCGGAAGCTGGATAATCTGTAGATTCCTAGATTTCAATCATCTCGATAACATCTAGAATAAACTAAAACGAGAGATTTTAAATTTTTTCTGTGGAAAGTTGATAAGCTCTAGGTCCATAAGAAAAGAGAAAGACATCAATTATTTAGGCGTATTTTCAGGGTATTTCCAAGCAGCTTAGGCACAACTTTTCGGAAAGCTAGAAAATTCTGCTGCATAGGAATATCCCCAAATATAGAACAAACGGAAGTTAGTATTGAGAAACTGGAAAAAGCTCCCTCACACGGCGCACAACTTTATAAAAGTTAATATATACGCCACTAAGGAGTTGATAAACTGTCAAATAGCTAAATTCGAAATCCCTAATACTAGGCGAAACCAAACCAAAAATTTACTAAGAGACAATCAAAAAGTTCAATTATGAAAATGCCACAAAATGGCGATGACAACGGGGAGAAAACGTTGAGAAGAACGTTTAGAAAGATTACTAAAAGCAGGTTGAGGATGAGTACGACGAGGACGTCAAGGATGACGATGACGACGACGACGACTTGTCGCCTAACATTAAATGAGCTACGTTGATTTCTACGCCAACAGATGTCACAAATACCATGAAAATCACAAACACACACACGCACACATACAAACAAACGTATATGTATATAAATGAATAAATGCCAAAACAATTTACATAAAAATATTTGTGCCAAAAAGTTTTGCGCTTTCACTTCCAGTTTGTGTTCTGTTTCTTGTTTTTTGTTGCGTGCCATAAATTTCCATATGAAAAGCAAAGAGGAGACAACAAGCCATAGGCGTGGAGAGGGGGGTTGTGGGAGGATATATGAATGAAGGGCGTGGGCGCTGTTTGCGGTTAACAGCAAGTTTATCAAATACTACAACACATTTGCACCACACACACACACATTTTTTTTTTTGTCGAGTGACGCCTAATCAACATCAACCCGGACGCCATTATGGGACAGCAAAAATTTACCAGTCGATAAAGTGACCGACAAGGGCATACACTGCATAAAAAAAAATAGCAAAGCAAAAGTGCCCAATCAAAACTTGCACTAAAACAAATCTGCATTTGTGCCTGTATCAGACCCTTGGCTACAAAAGTAGATATCCAAAAAATAATTAGAAAAACAAGATCTGTTTGTTTCAAGTTTGTGGCTCTCCAATACAATGCGTTGTTATACTCAAATGGGGAGAAAGGTAGTCTATTAAAGTGTTTACATTGACGTACAGAAATGCAGAAGTGCCCAACAACAACTTATACTACAAAAATTCTGCATTTTTGCACGACTCGGGACTTGACTACAAAAAGTGAGGCACTTTTGCCCAACAGAGCGTTGCTAAAAGCGCCAAGAGCTGCCAGTGTGTACACATTTTTTAATACTATTTTTGGTATTATTTAGTGCTTGTGTTGTGACAGCTAAATGGCTGATTGTAAACAATCAGCAATGGTGAAACCCGTTGAAAAAAAAAGGGGTTCCACCCCCTGATTGCTTCGCTGATTGATTTACTAGGCGCAATTGCGAATGCAAAACGTATCGGAGTTTAAATTCGTTTACGCTCAAGTGCCAGATCGATTGATTTTTCGAAATTCTTGGAAATCAAATTGCTATACATTTGAACTTTTCTTTGAGGATCGTTGCAAAAATCTTACGAGTGTGCCCAACACCAAACGCGTTCCTTTAATTAGTTACAATTGGTTCAGATTTCGAAGCATGATACTCAGCCAAAATTTAGTTGTAAATTTTGCAGTGACATACTAGGCAGATCCAATGAGTTAAAAAATTCAGCTGGATAGTTGGTTGCTTTTGATTACTATACAGACGATCGAATTAAAGGCATGCATTAGACCAGCAATTATTTTGAATAAGTTTAAATTATTCTGATTTTTTAATTTTTTTTTCACTCCAAAAATTCTAATTTTATCGTAGTTGACAATGCTGTTCGAAAACACTTTGCAAAAGAAAATTAAGAATATTTAATTTTTGTTAACAATTTTTACACTTTTTCCGCTGAATTCCCCATTGCTTATAGCGAAGGCAAATCTAAAAAGTTAAAGATCGTTTAAAGCTATTCAATCTTTCTTGAGTTATACATACATATTATTCACGTAATGTGTCACTTTACAAACAAATATCCAACACTTTATCTTATATGGCATTTTTCTTACAAAAACGTTGCTTAAAAAACAAAGCACAACATAGGACTCTCGTAAACAGCTGATTGTTGTTAGTCTGGCACTTTTGCCATTATGCCTCGAGGTTAGTGCTGTTCACGCCGTTACTCGGCCTTTTGCCTTTATGCATTTTTGCCCAACAAAGCTGCTCAGACAAACATGGCTCAATCAAACTACCTAAGATTCTTCATTTATAAGCAACTTATAGTTAACGCCACGTTTCGCCTCTTACATACATTTCACAAATCTACAATACCCTTTAAAGCTAGGTATAGCGTGTATCAAAATGTCAAAGACAATCACACAATTTGTAGCTATACATCTCGTTCTCACATAAAACAAACTCAAGAGCTGCATCCCGCTTTAACTCTCTCAATCGTGTGCGTGTTTGTGTGAAAAACTTTAACCCGTATGTCTCAGTATGTGTGTGTGTGTGTGTGAACTTTTTGTTTTATTTTTGGCAAGTTGAAATTGAATTAAACATATTTTTGTTTGCATTTCATTTGCGCGAGAAACCCACGAGGACAACTCATTAAGCAAAGCTCTGGTAGCCCAGTAAGTAGGCAACACGCATACGCTCACCAACACAAACATTAATACAATAGTCTAGAAAAGTTTTGCAACAGAGCAAAAAAAAAAATTTCTGTTTGGAATTTTTATATAAATTAATCAATCATGAAATTTTGGGCTTGGAGTTTGAAGCCAGCAAAGGCGGAGGCCCAAGTTCGGTATGGAAAGAAAATAAACACATTTCCAAAACGTTTTGGTACATATTTTATATTACTCACTAGTCAAGAAAAAAAAATCCTCCGCTCCTCCGCTCCCACGTTCTCGCTTGTTAAAACGAGATTTCTTCGAAATGATATGGAACAATGGCAATGGAACACTTATATGGGCATGGAACACAAAAAAATAAAAAAATTGGGATATTGCTATAAAACGATGATAATGATATGGGCATGGAGAACCTCTACAAATAGATTATATTAAAAATTTTTATGAAATTTGCTCTAAATGATGTATATGCTCATGAAACACAAAAAAAAAAGCATGATCGCTACCAAGACAATCTTAAAAGACGTTGAGAATTTTTTTTAAATTTAACCGATAGTAAATTAAATTAAAAAAAAATAGTTTATATTTAAAGTTTTTTTAAAGCTTAGCCATAATTTATGAAAACCAGTGTGTCAAAATACTTTTGTCGGCTAGCTATAAACTCACACATAATACGCATAATCAAAATTAGGCCCTTTTGACTCTCTACCTCAGCAGCTGATACTGAATCTGGTGCTGTTTCTCTTTCAGTTTCGATTCAATCAATTCTTGATGTCTTTATTAATATTTATGCGCTGTCAAAACGCACGCACACACTCCGTAGAGAGAGAGAGAGAGAGAGAGATAGAGAGAGAGTGAGTGCCTTTCATTTACTCTTACTCGCTCTCTGACGCATCTTCATCGCACTTTACTTTACGCGCTCACGTGTGTGAGTGTGAGTGTGTGTGTGTGTGTGTGAAGCAAGATTTACGTCACGCCTCGCTAACATTTCACTTTACTCTCGAATGTATGCAATGAAAATTTTTTAAGTGCTTTAATTTCATTTTCATGCAAGTGAGTGTATGTGTGCGTATACTTTATATGTAATAATTTGATTGTGTTTGTGCAATAAGCGTGCAATACATATATATATGTATGCATAGACATTCACACAAAGCTGGGCCTAGCAATGGGCGCCAAAAGCCATTAAAAGATATCCAGCCATCCTGAGCATCATACCAGCCCAGATAATGATGCAGTTGCTGCAATGACGGACCATACAGATCCGCTGCTTATGATTCCAAGCCAGCTAATACGCCTAAATGTATGCTTTATGGCTTTATGGCTCTTTACATATTTTTTTTTTAACTACGAGGGCAGTTTGATAAATCAGACATTTAATTGTTAAAGTTATATGGTTTCGGTTGGGGAGCATTTAAAGCAGTGCTGGGCAGTCACTGAATTTACATAACTCGCGAGGCTGTTGCACCAAAATCTGCCGCAGCGCAGTCGACTCATGCACCGTCCAATCTCTCTCTCTCTCGTTTTTGCTTGATTGCGGTTCTTACTCTCTCGTGCGCTTTTGCTTACTACGCTGCTTACTCACACAAAGAAGAACTTCGTGAATTTCAACGCCAATGTATAAAAATGTTTTTCGCACGCCTATCAAGTCTGCTATATAAAAAAGCACCCTCTACCAAAAGCGCAAGATTGTGTATGGAGATGTTTAACCGCATGTCGATGGAGTTTTTGAGATTCTTTTCACCAAAGAATAATAAGATGGTTCTATTGACCAGCAAGTTTCCATTGCATCGATTAAAAACGTTAACCAATCTCTACAAAATTTTATGCAAAGCTCTTTAACAGCCTCGACATTAATTTAAAGCAAAAAACTTAAAATTTTTGTTAGTCTACCACCAGTTTACACATACAAAGAAATTTCTTTATATTAGCAGATTTGGTCAAAACGAAAAAGTAATAAGTGAAATAAAACACCCGATTTGTGGATTTTAATAAAACCTATTATTTGAAGACTCATGCTGAAGCAGGCGAAGACACGTCAAGAGTTGTAGAGCCAACTGTGATGATGATGATTATTTGAATTATTTAAATGATCAAGTTTGAGATAAAAAAAGGGTAGTTCAATTTAGGCGCAGGAAAGTAAACGTCACCTTGGTTTTCGGCAATCATTGGTTTTATGTTTATGTTAGTTAAAAGTCTTGCATTTTTTACCATGAAATCGATTCAAGTTCACATTTAAGTTATTTAAAAGCATATTTAGTCTAGTACGAAAATTCGCAACAATGGGTTCAGTCGGAGATAAGCCAAATTATGTGGATTACTCAAATCGTTGGTTCAATCCATTTCTACACATCTATTTTTTTTTTCACCAAAACGTATATTTTTCACCATTTTAATGAATTGGAATTTCCAATATTTTTTTGTGTCCAATATTTTTCCCAAACTTTATGGAGATTTAAATTTATTTTGCAGCAACCCTCGCACAAAAGCCATTGGTTCAATGCTCGATTTTACCAAGTCCAGTCACGTACGAAGGCATTAGATCAAGTTGAGTCCCATGCAGAACACGTTTTATTTCTAAACAGCAAACTCAGGCTAAAGGCTTCATTTTTGGTCACTCCAACCAATATTTTCGCGCTTCAATAAACTCATACATGAGCCGCAGAGAACAATAGAACTCCACATCTCTCGCTCCCTCTCTCTCTCTCTTAATTCCCGTAGTGCCTTGTGGCACATAGGGCCACAGAACTCCACATACAGTGTGCAACATTTAAGGCCTAAGACATAAGCCATTTGTTTAGTGTGTTCTTCTAATTTTACTTGTACTTGGCTTTCAATACTCTCTCGACACACAAACTGTGCCAAACTTTCACAAACTTTAATTAAACGAAGAGAAAAATGAAAATATTTTAAAACCAACAAACTTTATGCAAATTCCAGCCTTCAATTAAAAATCACTTAAAAATCATTGCGCTTTAAAGCCAACTTTTTGAAAATGCAGCATATTCTTGACATGCTAAACTTTTTTTTTTTGGGTTAACAATTTCAATTCACAACGAAATCCAGGTCAAGATAAGTTTTGATTCATAAGACACAAGCAATTAAGGACACGATAAAGTTTTATGATTTAAACTATTTTGGTTTTTAATTACCAAGCCCAAAAGGAACATGTTTTAATTAAACAACAGCTTTAGGTGGCAGCTTTTAGATGTTACTCAGAAAAAAATAATAAGAAATTGGTTTCTTAGAAATTCTTTCTGCGCTGTTTTGGAGTTTCTTCAAATAGCGACCCTAGCACCTCATTCAATTATAATGGGAAATTAGGGCCCCTATCTCGAGCTTTGGTCCTAAAATTCGCATTTCTTTTTCCGAAAAGTAGAACAAATCGACGATTCAGAAACAAAAACTTCTGTATATTGGTTTCAGATTCTTTCGAATCATCAATGAAATTCGATAAACAAATATTTTCCCATAATTTTTCGAAAAATGTGTAAAATTTCCCAAGTGCATCAAAGCTTTATTTTAAGCCAAAATAAGCTGTGTATACACACCTCAAGAGGTACTAATGAGTATTAATCTAGCCATCAAATGTGGTTAACCCATTCAAATGAATAAAAACTTTAAAAATTAAAAATGTATGTAAATGCAAAACTGGTCTTTAATTTATTAAACACAAAATTGCATTTCGAATTGCAGAAGAAAAGTTTTCTGTGCCAGAAAAAAAAGCGCGTCTTATGTTTTAAAAAAACGACAATTGACAAGATGTTTTCAACACTTTCAAAAAAATTTCCGATTTATCTATAAAAACATTCTTGGTCTTGAAATTTGTTTAATTGGAATGTCTAACACACTAACGAAGCGCTTTTAATCTAAAATTTGTTGAGGGTTAAGAAAAGTTTTCGTCTAAGCCCAGTACGCAGCCAACAAAAACGCGCAAGACCAACACTGCAGCTTATTATGCGTGCAAAAACGAACAATGTATCCATATAAACAAATAGTGGTCTTGTTTGGTATTTTTTAGTATTTGCTGCAAGCATTCGTTTTATTTAGCCAAAATTATTGTAAACAACGCGATGTTGGTAGCTTAGATTTCTATAAAAATATTGGCTTTCAAATTATAAAAAATTGTCATAAAAATTTGATATTTCTTTTTTGAATTGTTACAGCGTCAATCAGTTTCTAAATGGCTTGCTATAAATATTTAATATAAATAGCTTTGTAATAAATGTTTAACAATTTTGCAAAAATTTTCTATTATTGTTGCACATTTAGTGCATTTAGTTTTCGAGCCAAAATAAAACAGCTGTACATATTTTTCACAAAACAAAATGGGGTAACACTGTTTGCTTTCCAACAGGAACAGGAATAGATTTCAAATGTAAGCTCAATTTTAATACGCATTATGTTGTGCTAAAATCTGGTTTATGAATATGTTTATATGTTTTTTAAAAATTATCTGTGGATTTTGGGCGCTTGGGAGCCTTAGAAAAACTTATTTCAGTATGCCAAAAGATGCATTTTATGGAGTTTCAATTTTTGTGTATTTGCTAGATAATCTTAAATACTTCTAGTTAGATCTTTTGAAGTCAACTCGCAGTTCTATGGATAAACCGTATACACACATATGCTGATCAATTCTTACTGCTTCGTAGATTAATATATGTATGAACCAATTTTGACTATCTCATAGAACTACTACTATACTTTACTAAGGTCATCTCGCATATCTATGCATGCATCTTATAGATGCATAAGGCGATAAATTTTTATGTACGTATCTTATAGATACAAAAACCATTTTATACTGTCACGCCTATGCAACTTTCGTGCAACTACAGGGATTATCTGATTTTTACTATAATTTACTGTAGCCATTTTGAATATCTTTGAATGTATCTTATAGATATATAAGCCGAAAATGTATGCATGCAGCTAAGCCGGTAATTTGTTTTTAGCTGCCTCGCAGATTTTTAAGTTTAGTATCTCAGAAATAGTTATCTAAGTATTCCAGAGCCATAACAGAGTTAATCTTAAGCACTTACTTTAAGCTCTACTGAAGCAAACTCTCAGTTCAATGAATGTAACATATCTTACAGATACAAAAGCTGATTAATTTTTGAATTTAGCATATTTGCAAAAATTATATTTGTGTTCTAAAAGTTGCATTTTAGGCCTTCCCAATTTTTGTGTATCTATTCATAACAGAGATAATTATTTAGAACTTTTACTATACTTTAATGAAGTCATCTTTTAGATCTATGGATCAATCTAACTAAAAATAAGCCGAAAAATGTTAAGTCTTTTAAAGATTTATGCATGTATCTTATAGATACATAACACGATAAATTTGAAATATTTTAAAGATTTATCTATATATCTTATAGATGCATAAGCCGATAAGCCGAAAAGCTGCCTCCTAAATCTATGAAAAATATGTATCGCTTAGTTACATCAACCGATAAACACTTTATTACTGTCTACTGGTTGTTGCTGTTGGTGTTTTATATTAGAGCTGCTGCGAACCATGTCTAGACAAAAGAACCAAGGGCCTTGACTCAATAAAGAGTTTTGTCGACAACACCAACAACAATATCAACAGTAAACAAAAGCAAGTAATAAACAATTTAACCTACTGCCCCGTTGCGTCTCGCTACAACAGTTTAATAATAATAACTACTAGACCAACAACAACAACAAACACATTGCATTGATATTTTTATCTATCTTTTGTGGGTTTTTGTTTTTTTTGTTGTTGCTATTGTTTTACAACTATTTCAATAGCCATAACTCGGCTTATTATTATTGTAAAACCATTTAGAAAGCAGCAGCTGATGTTGGTAACGCCCCTCTAGAATATTGCCTACGTCATGCGCTCTACAAGCGTATAATCTTGAGGCATGGCCATGTTCAGGCTCTGGGACTCGACGAAAAAAACAAAAATCCCACTTGTATTGGACAGTCGTTAAAAATGTTTATACTTTTATTAACTGTTGTTAGTATTATTATCATTGTTATTGTTTGTCCAGCGTGCAGTAAACAAATGCCGCCAAGTTCCAATGGCACAACAATCTGATACAGAATATATACAACAATACATAAAAAAATTATATAGAAATACATTAGGATTTGTGGTTAGGTCGCGTGATCGGTTTATCTAACAATAACACGTGACTTAAAACAATGGATCCGTCGCGTTTTGGTTCCATAAATTGTAAAATACGGCTGTGCGCAGTAGCAGGCATGATGTAATGCATTTTAGAAGGTGCACTGGTTCAACTATTGTATGGTAACTATATGAAATAGTGAGCCAAATTTGATCAAACTTTATGTAAATGTTTAGTTTGAAACCAAATGCAACTGACATAAACTTGGTCAAAATTGCTGCATTATTTCCTATAGCTACCATACAAAAGTTGAACCAATAATGCAAACCAGATTTTGCAGCTTCTTGTCGTTTTATGGTTCAGCCTCTAGTTAGGTCACTGCCATCACTTATTTAACAATCTACAAATACATTTTCATGTTTGCTTAAAGTGTTTCTAAACTTGAGTTCTTGACCCATACCTAATACTCGCCAATTTTGGAACATGTATAGTAGAAAATATTGTGAATAGCTTTTCATGCATTTTATTTGGTGCCATTTAATGACCAAGAAAAGCTGACATGAGCGTACACAATATAAGGATTAAGACGAGTATGAGCAGCTGCTGAAAACGAGGACGACGACGATGAAGATGACGATGACGACAATGACATTGGCGTTGACGTTGATTTTATGGCAGTGCCATGTAACGGAAAACGGAAATTAAAATCCATACGCTGACCGGCAATGGGCAATTGCAAAAACATCAAGATGACCGAGTACGTGTAGAGAGATTGAGAGAGTGAGAGCACTTAGCGCTAGAGAGACTATTGTAGCTGAAGCGACGATAAGGCAATAAAAATACTAAAGACGCAACGTTTAAATAGAATCTTTGTGTTTTGCTTATACCCTCACCCAGTATAACCACAAAGTAAGTGACAGAGTGAATGAGTGCTTAAGTATTGAAGCGGTGAGAAAGGCAGTCAACAAAAAAGATGAAAGCGAAATGCCAAAATTGTTAAGGCTGTGAAAAGTTCACAAGACAAAAAAAAAAAGAACACAAAAGATATAGACACAAGAACTTGAGAAATAATTAAAATAAAGCCCAGGAATATATTAAAAACAAAAAAAAAGCAAAATGAGAGAGAAGAAAAGAAAAAGTCAAATGAAATTTTATGAAATATTTCGAGTGGGATGTTAGGTTGGCAGTGCGGCAGGTGCAAGTAGCGCCTAGAGACCGCAACAGCGCGCCCTTGTGACCATTACATGGCTAGGCAAGGCTAGGCTCGACTTGACTTGGGACAGAACACACACAGAAGACACAAAGTCTGCCATTCATAATCATTTAGCAAATTTCCAAAGGCCCCTTTCCGTATGAAGCTATTCATCTTTCCCACACTCCCAGCACACACGGCACACGAACGCGGCTGAAGTTCTAGAACAACTGGCAGGCAACGGAAGCGGCATAAATTTCCGCAAACAGACCAGGCCAAAAGCAAAATGAAACCAAGCCAAGTGGTCGAGGCCGTGGCCATCGCTTTAGCTACATATATAACTTGCCTTCAACTACTCGTGAAGCAACAGGAGTAAGACATGAACGGATAGCCAGATGAAGACGCAGCAACGCTGGTCATGGCTAGCTTAGCCTGTTGACCTATCATACAACCAACTTCCAATTTTGTGCATTTTTTTTGTAGTTATTTTTTAATTTCATTTTTGCAATTATTTCATCATGCGGTAGCAGGCAGCTTCTCTGTGCAGAGTTGCCACAATTATGGCTGGCAGAAAATACTGTAAAATAGTTGTGAATTCTCTTTGGCAGTTATATACTAGTACATATGTACATTGTTCCCATTCATTGTTTCAATTCTAACCAGTCTGACGATAAAGTTGCAGCTACTGCTGCTGCTGCTGCCTGCGTCCAGTATTATGTGAGTATGGAACATAAAAGTTCGCCAAAGGGGCAAAGGTTTACAAATGCGGGGGCATGAGCTGCGGCTGGCATTTTATATAACAAAAAAGAGACACATAAATGAAAATCAATAAATAAGATATTTTATCTGGACTGAAAATATGCTAGCCATGAAATGTGAGCTCCATTGAAGCAAACATTCAAGCGCATCTCCATGGGGTTCCCTGCCACTCAGTTATTGTTGGAACTTTGACAGCTGATTATGTAAAGTGGCAACGCTGTCATTTTAATATCCCTTAGCCATGGGGGGTTCCAGGGCATTAAATTTAGATTTGCGCAGGAAACGCAGCTGAAGAAAACTTTTCCTCCATGTTTCTATACAAAACATAGTATTCCAGTAGTATATAATATATTGTTACTATAGGCTCCGGAAAAAACGCCAATCTTGTTTCACACTAGAATTTACAAGCATTTATCGAGAACGGAATTTTTTCTTAAAATTTTTCCAATATCAGCATTATGCTCAATACTCACAATAAAAAAGAAATCTCAGCACGAAGTTCTAGATGTTTTTCTCAATGTATTTATTGATTTTTTGAAAGATCATTGCAATGTAGAGAAAAGTGGAGAGAATTCGGAAGTAGGGTGAATCCGTATACGCGTTTGTATTAATCAACCTTTTTTTTTTTACCAAAAATAAAGAAATAAAATGTTTACGATGAAATTTCATGGCAGCTTTTATCATTTTTAGACACTTCCGGATTCACCCCAAAAAATATCGAAAATTACGAATTGGTAATTTTTTACTCATAGATTCTTCTACCTGACAACAAATTTTCGTTTCGATCTGAAATTTTGAAACAATGTAGCTTATTCAATGCCCTGAACGACACAACTTTCAATTTTGAAATCAAAAAAATTTTCTATCACTCCAAAAAATCTACGAAAAAATTCCTCCAAGTTAACCCCACTTTCCTCTAAGCCATAGTCGAATTAATTAAAGTTTTTTTATTTAAACATTGATCTTCTACAATAGACAGCACTTAACCAACAAACTGAAATCATTTTCAGTGACGAGATTTATTTTATTTTTTTATTATTAGATTTGGGAAACACTTTTTTGGGGTTATGCTTATGTTTCTTTGGCCTCAATTGGACGACGTAAGCTTGGAAAACATGTGGTTGCAAAAAGCTTAATTGAATAAAATTTTACGAGTTTTCATAAAGACAAGAATTCGAAATATTTAAATGGTTCGCTATAACAAGGTGTTGCACCAAACAGCGAATTATATCGTATTATGCTGACTATCTTTGGACTCCATAGGATGACGTGAACTTGGAACAGAAAGTCTTCAATGGTTTGTAAACATCAGGAGTTTTCATATAAACAAGAATTCGAAATATTGAAATGGTTCGCTACGATAAGGTGAAGCACCAAACAGCGAACTATATCGTATTATGCTGACTATCTTTGGACTCCATAGGATGACGTGAACTTGAAACAGAAAGTCTTCAATGGTTTGTAAGCATCAAGAGTTTTCATATAAACAAGAATTCGAAATATTGAAATGGTTCGCTATAATAAGGTGTAGCACCAAACAGCGAACTATATCGTATTATGCTGCCTAGCTTTGGACTCCATAGGATGACGTGAACTTGGAACAGAAAGTCTTCAATGGTTTGTAAACATATCGATCAACTTTTAAGAGTTTTCATATACAAAGAATTCGAAATATTGAAATGGTTCGCTATAATAAGGTGTTGCACCAAAAACGAAGTATATCGTATTATATTGACTATCTTTGGAATCTTTGGGGTTTTAATAAGCTAAATTAAATAAAATTTTACGAGTTTTCATATAAACAAGAACTCAAAATATTTAAATGGTTCGCTATAATAAGGTGTAGCACCAAACAGCGAACTATATCCTATTATATTCCTTAGAAAGACGTGAACTTGAAACAGAAACTCTTTAATGGTTTATAAACATATTGATCAACTTTTACGAGCTGTCATATAAAATAGAACTGGAAATATTTAAAAGGTTCGCTATACTAAGGTGGCGCACGCTTATGTTCACATAGTTCGAAAAAGAGCAACGAAAAGAGCTGATAAACAGACAAGTTTTTAATTATTTTAAAAGCAAAATCTTGAATAAACGAAAGTGGACTGCTAAAAAGTAAACCTAATATACAGACAACTTTAAAATTTTAATAATAATTTTTGAAAAATAATTAAACCGAAATTAAAATGTATATTTAAAGTGCATAGCTAACAAACAAAAACCTCTAAATAAAATCAATGTAATGTATTTATAGATTAAACATAAACAAGTACATATGTTATGTAGTATAACACTTTATAGTTGTCTGGGTGAGGGGAGCATATATGTTTTAGTAAGTCTGTGTGTTAGATGAGGGCTTTGGGAGTTGTTGCCAACCAGTCGATGCAATTGGCCAATAAATCACCGCTAAACTGTGCATATAAATGCTATTTAGCTTGTTGACAACAAAGATGATGATGATGCTGATAATGATATATGGTTTAGAGATGATGATAGTGTTGATGATACCAACTGAAGAGCACTTAGTCAATCAAAGTAAAGTGCACGAGTTAAATAATCAATCACAAAATGCTTTACAATTAATTTTAGTAAAACAATGTGGCAACGCTTACGATAAATATTTACCACAATGGTATTTTGTATGTACAACATGTAGCCAGATGTTCTAATGGCAAGAGATGGCTCCCTCTTTAATAAGATGATGGAAAGAAGCCCTGAGAGACAATAAGCTAGATATAATAAATTGATCTGCATCTTTTTAGATATCGTTAAACGTCTGTATAAAAAACTAGATCACGAAGACTTTAAGAGTTAAAAATTTGCTGATGATGTTTTTTATAAAATTTTAGACTATTATAGCAAATATTTTAATGATAAACTGCTTGTTGGACTCTATCGAAAAAGTTTGCATAGGTAGGAAAACTAGGACACAGTATCAGAAAAACCAACTTTTAACTTTAAACTTTTTTAATTTTATGAAAGGAAAAATGGAAGGCAGAGAACTCATAACCCGTAGCTCAAAGTAGACAATTACTATTAGAGAACGTTATGTTAACCAGTTTTGCGTTTTCTTTCAAATTTTTTGAGACCGAATTTTGTACCATAGGTATAAGAATATTTAACGGCCGGAAGTAGGCGTGGCAGTGCCTATAAAGTACATATGTATATATTCTTGATCAGCATCAACAGCGGAGTCGATGCACCTCGTCTCTCTGTGCTTACCAACAAGAGTTTCTTGAAGACCATAAGAGAACCAAAATTCGTGGATAAAAGTTTTTTTTTTAAACCGAATGAAAACTTCGGAAGTTATAGCAAAAAATTACAAAATTTAAAATCCCTTTGATGAACTTTTGAAAAAACAACTTATATCTATTATTCTTTGAACCAAATCGACAGTGAATAAAATCAGAGCGTAGCCTCCCACACCAAGTTTTTACACTTTGGGTATAGCCACAAAAAATAAAATTGTCAGAAAATATCCTCTCAAAGAAACTTTTTTACATCTCTTGTCCATATTGCAGCTCAAATGGTCTCTATGTGAGGTTCAATAAATACCGAATAGATTTAGCTAATTAAAGCGTATGTAAAAGTCGGACAGGCATGACTGTAGCAAATACTTAGAAATCAAAGAAAGCGCAGAGGAAATTGTAGTTAGGATATCATGAAACTAATATACAAAAGCACGCAGGGGCGGAACCCATTAGTTTTACAGCAGCTGCTGTTTGCCTTTTTGTAGGGTACACTAGATATCGAATAGACTAGTCAGGGTACGACTTGACCAAATACTTAAAAAGTAAGAAAATGTGTCGTCAGCATGTCTCGTAATTATAATAGAAGGGGTAGCATGCGAAGCAGGCAGGGAGCGGAGTCCCTTAGTTTTACAGCAGCTCCCTTAGGCCGACTAAGCGAATTAGAGCATTTCAGAGCCCGGTCAGGTACGACTTTAGCAAATACATAGAAAGTAAGTGGAAATTGTGGTGTTGTGCGAAGAATGCGGAACCCCTTAGTCTAAGGGAAAAATCTAACTATTTACATAAAACTGACAAACTTTATTTTTAAATATATATTGCTACTGAAGCGTGTTATTCATTGTTAGTCATAATATCGCGAAATTAATATAGAAGAGGTAGAATGCGAAGCGTGCAGGAAGCGGAACTCCTTCGATTTACTGAAAAATGTAACAAATTACATAAAACTGTCGTTCTGTATTTTTTTACATATTGCTGCTAAGGCATGTGATTCATTGATAGGCAGAATGTCTTGAAATTAATATGAGAGAGATGGGCGCGGAACCCCTTAGTTTTACAGAAAAATCTAACAAGTTGTATAATCTTAATTTTAAATATACTGCTGCCGAAGCATTTAATTCCTTTAAGCTATATAAATTCACAAAAATTTTCAGTTTCTCCCTAAATTAGATCATTTAATATTTTAACTAAACTTATCTAAACTTTTAATCTACCATTTAAAAGACATCTACATAGTACAAGAAATAAAACTTTTGCATTACAATACATTTTTAAAATTATTATAAATGCTGTGCCACTGTGCCTATGCTCTGACGTTTCCACTTCATCTCTTACTCTCTCTCTCTCTTACTTAAACTTAAGCTCTCCAAAATTATTTCTAAATCGCGCCAAAAAAAAATAGTAAACACTTTGGTCGCATTCATAAATCAATACGCATAGTAAAACGCGGCAATATAAAAAACAAGAACTTTTTAAAAGCTTAATAATAACAATTACAAAAAACCATAAGAACCTCTTCAACAATCCACAAATCAACAAACCACAACGATAATGAATGAACGTTAGCGCCACCTCGTAATTTAGATTCTGTTTATACATACTTGTACATATACACATATATAGTATATATATATACTTTGTATACATGCCTTCATAGGTAAACCCGTCGTCGGTCGATCACTTGAACTTTGCGCAACAGTTTTGTTTCTATAAATTTGATTTGGGGCCAGATATAGTAAGTCTAGTAATACCTACCAGTAGGAAGGCAGTTAAATAGCAAATCAAATTATGACCCTCGTATTAGGGCTGGAAAACACTCTTACATTTACAGCTTGTTGCCACACTTGAGCTTACAACATGAGGCAGTAAAGTAAACTTGTCGTAGCTGATAAATTTTGTGGGTGTAAAAAGTTTTCTTCGCTTTTTTTTTTTTGATTAGTTTAGGTAAAAAGTTAAGCCCCAGCTTCAGAAACATTTATAGCAGCAAAGTTGCCACTTTTCACAAGTTGCGACTCCTACGCTCATTGGATTTATGCAAAGAGAGCAACAGTAGCAACAAAGTGATAAGCGTTATGCTAGGCTTACACTGGTCAGCACTGAGACACTGTGACGTCATAGTGAAGTGACTAAAACTGTGTCATAACGTTGTGAACGAGTAAATGAAAACTTTTTAATGTCTGCTGTGGCGAAATATTTCTAAAATATGAATAAAACAAAAAGTTTCGTAGTACGCATATTTATTTAGCAATTATTTTTATTTCTTTGCATGTTTAAAGTCAAATGTATGGTATAAGTGAAAAAAACAGCAATTCCTAATTTGAGCATGTTAAGAAGAAGTTTAGGGATTTCTTTAAGTTTTATTAATATTAGTAAAGTTTATGAGCAAGATTTTGAAATTTTCTTTAAGGGGTAACAGCAGTGTAGAATCTTCAGAAAATCGATTTTTTTTTTTTTAGCTAAATTGCTAGACAATTATGTTAGAAATAATGTCCCGAAGTGATTTACAAAAATAAAATATGAAACATTTTCCTGTTTTTCTCGAAACCACTTTTTTTTCGAATGGCTTCACAAATAAATCAGTCAATTGAGTGGTTCACTTGTTTTTGGTCCATAGATTAAGAGCAAACAAATTTCTTTATTTTTCAGATCAATGGCGATGTCAAAAAGCTGCAACCGTGGAGGCCTCTCCTAAAATTAATCATGTACTCGTAGCTCTCTACAGGCGCCATTTTGTTTCTTAAATACTTTAGAAAAATACATTTTTTTAGCTTTGAATATAAAATAAAGTTTCTTTGAAAAAACAAAAAAATCAAAAAATTACCTTAAAAAGCATGCTACACACTGTTGTTACCCTTTATCCTAAATAAATTTAAAAAGGTACGACTAATTTCCCTTTAGCTTGTTTTTTTTTTTTTAAGTAAAAAATTTATTGCGTTAATTGAAATCTGTGAAAGGAGAAAAGCTGAGCATGCCACAATCTCCCAGAAATTGCAAAATTTCGCTCACACTAAGCTCTGCCGCTGTGGAGTAACCTGTGTCAATGTAAACACAGCATAAGTGTGACGTAGCCGCAGTTAGCGTCTTGTTTGTTTACTTGAGCGTGTGTGTGTGTGTGTGTATTGCTACTTTGATTAACGCCGCCTGCTCTGCATCACCGTATCACTGCCTCACCAAATTACCCAGCCGCCGAGTAAAGCAGCCTTGGCAACGGGTTAGAGCAAAAGTAAAACGGCAAATAGAATGGAATCTAATAAAATGAATGTTGAACTGGTATGGTATGGTACGTATAGAGACGGGTGCTCGGGCTGAGCTGAGCTGAGCTAAAGCAGCTGGCCGGTAAATTACATTTTTGAAATCAACGCTACACAGAAGCAGCGTAAGTAGCAACCAACAAGCAGGTGGGGCAGAAGAAGAAAATTTGAAATGACAGTTGTCTCTGCCGCCCCGCCAAAGAACAGTTGTTATGGCAGAGGCAGGCCGGGCAAGCTACTTCTAGCTGGGATATAGAGTTAAACGGATTGTCCTTCAAAATAAGAGTCAGCTGAAGCAGGCGAAAAAAAAAAAGAAGAAACTAAGAACTGCGCGCATTATACGACGCTGACTGAACATCGTGCAACCAGCCAAGAGTACGCCCGAGAAGCAAGTCAAGCAGCAGCCAGGGCAGAGAAACTCAGCTCAGTGATCCCATTCAAGTTTAGCTAAGGGAGCTCTGCTGTCTGGTATCTGTTGTCAAGCAAAAAGAAGGCGACGTCTCTGCCGAGTGGCGCTAAGCGACGATGCTGGGGGGTATTCTGGGGACGTTTTTACTGTGTTGAAAATTCAATTTGATTTGATTTGATTTTCGTTCTCGTTTTCGTTTGAATGCACACACAACAACCAGCAGACGAAGTAGAAAAAGAGACTTTAATGTGCAGGAGCGGAGGAGGAGCAGCAGCTGGAGAAGTAGCAGCAGACACAGAGTGTACTGGTAGGGCGGCTCTTTAAACAGAAATGATAACAAATTACAAAGTATATCGGTTTTTATATGTAGTATACTAATATACAGTAAAAGCGAGTATATGTCGACAGTATAATTGTTTTTTCTAAAGATGTGTTCTCATATGGAGACATCTTGAGTGAGGAAGAGTGGTGTAGGGTCCAGCGTAGCGTTATCACAACGAGCCTATTCTTGGCCTATGTGAGTTGGGATGATAAGTCCCAACTGCCGCCCTTAGATAACCTAAACTATTAGATGTGTTACAAGAGCATAAGGTAAGCTGGAACAATCGCTCCTGTGCATGCCGATAAGCAGATCTATCAGATCAAACATATAACTATACAATTTCATTTTAAATTCAAAAAAAAAAAACAAGCATCAAAACTCGCCAAGTCATCATTACCTTCTAAATTGGCGTTATTTTGCGTGAGCCCACTGTATGCACATACATATGTTTATGCCCATATATGCAACAAAGTAGTTTAGTAAGATATAAAAAGTGCTTGACAGAGTTTTCACTACTTTTACAGCGAAAGTTTAAGCCCTGATAAAGCCAGTCCGGAGCAAATATGTACAGTAAGCCAGAGAGTAAAAAGAATCTTCGAAGCCCTTAGCAGCCATAAGGCAGATATAAATTAAGGAGCTGCTTTCTTGCATCTTTGAGCATTTTCCAGATAACGCACGCTTCCAGGTATTACACAGCACGTGACTTTGAGAGAGGGCCGAGCGTAAAGCTCGTACTCTACTTGCATTTCACTTTGCCACAAAATGTTGCACGCATTTCAATTGCAACTGCCAGAAAGAGAGAGAGAGAGAGTTGTATATAGTATACTATATATGCACATAATTTTTTAGGTGCAAATAAATTTTGAGCAAACATAGCAGCATAGACTCTGGACTGTGGTAACTCTCGTACTTCCCCTACTGCACATTGCTCTACTATTGCTAGTGTCCACCCAATAAACAGGCATGCCACAAGCAAACGTTGCCTTGGGCTTGGAGTTGCCAGCTTTCTCATTTGCAAATTAATTTTGCACTGTTTATTGTAGAGTGGGTGCGGTTAGAGATTCGGAAAAGGCTCCATAACAGTCATCACCTACATAAAAAACAAATTTCGAAAAAAATCAAAACTTGTTCTATGACGCTCTCGCTCTTTGGAAACGTGCTCTCGTTACTCATAAATTCATATATTTAATTTCTCAGTGGGAAGTATTTTCCACCTTATAGATGAGCTTGTATAACCGAATCGAAATACTAGTAGACATGTCTGACTGTCTGTATGCCCAATACTCTCAGTGCTAGAGCCAAAAAAATTTTACCTTATACATATCAGATAAATTCGAAAAAGCCACAGTTTCCATTGGATAATGGCCACCATAGATATATAATTTAAACTCAGATTTCGGAAGGACAACACTGGCTTAAAAATAAAGGTTATTCAATAAAAATTTCTCAATTTAGGTTATAGAGCCAATATTGGAAACAAAAAAAAGAATATAGGGCCGCTCGGTCAACAGCTTAAGCTGTCAAAGTTACGAATGACATCCCACCGTAACGAATTTGAGCTTGAGTACACTCTTTCGAATCTTAGTTTACCAAACAGACAGACCACTATTGAAGAAAGCCCATAAATATCGATTCCAGATTTGGGGAACACATCCATATGAGATTGTGCTTGTTGCAAAATACAGATTATAATAAACTAACACTCCCATCATCTTAGCCTCTAGCGTAAACAACACTGTTTGGCAGTGTGTACTAGTTTAAAGCTACATCTTTTAGCTTTGCGAAACCAAAAAAAATAAAAAATAGAGTAACTAGTCAGTCGGTTATGCCTGACTCATTGCATATGCCATTTTTACAGCTATATACATTTATGTATATGTATGTACTATGCATTCAAATATGTACTTAAAGCACATACATATATTCGTATATATTGTATGTGTGTGTTTGTGGTTCTATAAACTACTTGCGATTTTCACGTTGTTTTTGTGCAAACACTTGAGAAATTTTCATTGATATTAGTTTACCCGTCGCTCCGCTGCTCCTACTGCTGCTGCTGTCGGCGCTTTGGCTTTTCTCTAAAGGTGCGTGTGTGTGTGTGTATGTGTGTGTGTATAGCATTTCCTTTTGCTTTCACCCCTAACCCCGTCGTGGTGACAACGTCGCGCGACCGGCGCGCGTTTTTTATCGTACCGCGGCGCGTTCTGTAAGCTTTGGCAATTATTTAAAAACATTAAAGTACGTAGGGTCTCTGGCTTTTATAATTTTTTAATTAATTTTTTTTATTTTGGGAAGTGGGCAGCGGGGCTGCAGGTGTAAGCGCGGGGGACGTTCGGTTCTAGTTAGATTTGGAGGTTTTTTTTACGCGTTTGCTTTGTGCTTACTCAACGCGACGGCGTCGACGTTGACGATGGCAGCGACGTTGGCGTCACTTACGACGTTTACGTTACTCTTTGTTTTTGTTGCTTTTACTATTGTTTTTCGCGTGTAGTTTACTAGTTTGCACCTTTTAGTTACTCTTTTGCTTGTGGTTATTGTTGCTGTAGTCGGCTAATGCGCGCCCCTGTGTCTGCCTGTTTGTTTTTGTTTGTCTCTCACTCTCTGCTGTTTGTTTTTGTTGTTGCTGCTGCTGCGTTTTGTTTATTTGTCTATTCACTTGTTTTATTGCTTTTTTTGATTTTTGCTTTGCCTTTTGCACTTTACGGTGCGTTGCAATTTTCAATTTACGCAGTTTATATTTCATGCATTTTTTTCAATTTTTTTGCGGTTTTATTTGTTGTTGTTTGTTTTTTTTTATTGTGATTTTAAAGCTGCTTGCCAAATTTGGCACAAACATGCACACAAACTGACGTCTGCCAATGGCTCACATGGTGACACAAATTTAAATAAAACTTCAAAAAAAAATAAAGCAACATTAACGCTTCGAAATTTGCAAGCATGCGTTTTGTTTGCAAAATGTTCCGCAATATTTTTCTTTTAAACAAATTAATTTTTTCTTTTTTTTTAGTTAAGAAAAATCACGAACAGCCGCACGAACAAAAAGTTGGTTATATGATGAAAATGAAACGAGCGTAGAACGGCAGAGCATAAGGCACAAGCAGCCGCAGCAGGCTGCTAAGAAGCAGAAGAAGAAGCAGCTGCTGCTGCCGCCGCAAGTGAAACGACACGAAACGAAACGACGCGACGCTACGAAACAAAACGAACGCGTGACGACGAACAGGCGGCAGCGGCGACTTGCGAGAGCAATTGCGCTGAGAGCCGACGCACGACTGACGCAAGCCAACAGCGAACAGGCGAAACAAAAACAAATGTAGCCAAAAACTGAGCGACAGCAAGCAAGCGAGTGAGCGCACGTGAGAGCGCAAGCATGAGAGCATGGCTGCTGCCGCTTTAAACTGCACTTGGAGTCCCCGTGGGTGGCTGTAGCATAATGAGCGCCAATGCGAGAGCGCGTCGAAACTGTCACCGCCAGCGTCGTTGTTTTTTTTTTTTTTGATTTGCTTCTAGTTTGTGTGCATCTTGTGTGGTGGTGCTGCTGAGGGGGCGGCAATTGAAATTGAAAGTTGTAATGAGCCAGCAGCGGCGTCTTTATGCGTTTATGTGTATGAGTGAGCTTCTAGGCCTCTCTAAGTGAATACATCAAACAGCTGGGGCGCTGCCGCTCTCTTTGGTAAACAGTAAACCGCGCGCATAGCTGCGGAAATCCAATTACAGGGCAACCCCCCCACAGCACGCTCCACGCACACACTCAAAGGCAAGGGCGCGTTAGACACAGCGACGTCAACGTTAACGTCGACGTCTAAGCAGTGTCATAACGGTACCGCGGGGGACCTTTTACCTTACACAAGTCAGCAGCCAGCAGCCAGCCAGCAAGCCAGTGGCGGTTGCAGCAAAATAATTTCGGGGCAAGTACATTGTGTTTTTCAACTAAGTTTAAATACTTCCTGAGATGGTATATGAAAGATGAAATTATAATACGTTTTTGAAAAACTTAAAAAGCAGAAAGCAAGTTTTTGCAACTTTCAATACTGGGTTAAATGTCAACATTTTGGGACAAGGAAAACATTGTAACACTTAATTATATATTCTTTGGGTATGCCAAGTTTGGATAGCTCTGGCGACAGCGGGTCGTAACCCTCTAGATCCGAATCGCATCATTTCAAAACTAAGCACTCATAATATAATTTGTTAGCTTGCAAAACTGAAAATTTTTATTTACGCGCTTGGGACGCGTCAATAGTCACCACCATCGGGCACTATATTTCAATCGACGGCCCTGACAAATTTTTGCAGAGGTTAAGAATAAGAAAACCAAAAAACGTATTTTTGCCGAAAAACTGCAAGGGAAAAAGTTCAATTCTCAAGCATGTGTCTTAAGGCTCCTTGGAAGCCTTTTGCATTTTCAAAGCCTTGTGACTTTTAATATGAAATTCCAAAATCCTTACCCTAAATAAATCTTAACAAATATTAAGATTAAAGTCATTTAGCTTAAAGGAACCTCCTTTAAACTGTCTTGGACCACTGTTGGAATTGCAACAAGCATGCAGAGCATAAATTCAAAAATGATTATAAACTTAAAGGAATTTAATATAAATATATATAAATAGTAATATGCAAAAAAAAAAAATTGGTATGTCTAATAATGCCTATTTTCCCTTTGATATAAAAACAATAAGATATTGGTGGGTTGCTTCAAGCCGCAGCCGCCCCCTTTGTCTACGCTACTGATGCTAGCAGCATCCAAGTCCAATGACTTGCGCCAGACACACGCACACAAATAGAAAATGCCAAAAATTTCGTATACATGTCAGCCCAAGCATGTTGGAATTTTTCATGTGTGCACATAGAAACGAAAAATAAAGGGTCCCCAGGCTCACGTACTGTATCCCCGCGTCACACACCCCACTCAACTTCTCCAAAACGAAGCTAATTTATAATTTTATTTACATATTTTTGTATGGTCCACTCTGCAGCGTAAACACACAGAACTCACAGCACCAACCTACACGTTCCCCCAACTTCTCCCCACGGACCACCAACTGCTCCTTATCAGCTCAAAGAATAACAACAAAAGCAACGATCGTACATTGCGCTCTTATCAGCACCCAGTGGGGCACCTGTATACAGTCTGTGGCGGCCCCCTGCAGACATAAAACCAAAACCAAAGCAAAAAAAAAGGTACAGAAACGAATGGAGTTCGAAAAAAAAAAAAAAAATTCCTACCGGCTGCTACATATGCGCTATACGACAATCGAATACCCTGCACCAAAAAAAAAATAATAATAAGAATAATGTATCCTAAACTTAAGTTATTACGCCTAATAAATCGAATTATATGATATTTATAAGCCTAGGTTTCGTAAGTTTTTCGAAAACTTTAAATAAAAAAAACGCCTTTTAATTCCTGTTACTAAAACATGAACCTAGCCGTATTTTTTTCTGAAAAACAAATTTTTGCGACTCATTTTCGGCTATTAAAAAATGTGTATACCTAATTGAACTAGATGAATTGGAAATATATGAATCTTTTAAAATCCTACTTTTGTATGGAAGACGATCTTAAAACCTTTTTTTTTTAAATTTAAAATTTATATTGGTTAAAAGAAACAAGATAAGATAGAAAAAAAGTTGCTCCATTTTAATAGTTACTGCTTTATAAAAACCGTTAAAAAAAATTTTCTATGAAAGTTTATAAGCAATATTTTTTTTTTTTATGGTAGTTTCTAAAAATTGTAAGAAATCGTATTTGTGTGTACATTCATACAAATTTTTGTATCCAATTTTTATCGGTATATTTAAAATATCTAAATGTCAAAAATTTTGGACTAGTTCAATTAGAAATTTATGTCAGGGGACATATTTTATATATAAATTTTACAAATTTTGAAAAATCTTACTTTTGTAGAGCAGACGATTTTTTACCTAAGTTAATCGAAGAAAAAAAGTTAAAGTTCAAATTTAAGCATTTTTTAATGGTAGATACCTTGTACATATATGAAACCCTAAATTAAGTTTTTGTTTGAAAGTTGTAATTCATAAAAAATTTTATTTTATATTATCAGGATTTTTCTAAAAACTTTAAAGAAATCATTAGAAATGGTATAATATTTTTTGGGGAAGTTGCTTGGTATAGCATTTTTAACATAAAAACCTTTAAAAAAATCTTCTTTAAATCATATTTTGGAGCAAGTTAGCTTTAAAACTTTTTGCGAAAATAGCAAACTATAAGAGACCTACTGATCCATAATTTCGGTTCAACTTAGCACTACGCGGGTCTTTCTGCCCTTTTTTTATTGACTTGCATTTTTTTTTATCCTCATTGACTTAAGTCATATGCGACGAATTAATAAGAAAGTTTTAGGTCAAGAGATTTAAAAGTATGTTCGATAACATCGAAATTTAGTTGGCCCGACGAAAGAACCGGCCTTAGAAGTCCCTTTTGAAATGTAGGTTTGATTATTTTGGTATTTTTTTAGCGCTAAAAGTCAAAAGTATTTTTCACATCCTGTTACATACACATTCATAAACCTAATGTACCATTTTACTCTATGAGTAAGGAGTATTAAGAAAGCCCAAAAACGCAGAGGACTTCTGTGTTGGCTTTTATGTCAACAGAGTTAGCCGCCAGCCGCAGAGAGTAAAATGGGAGAGCATACGCGCCGCAAAGAGCGCGACTTGGCTGACGCTTCTAGTGGCTGCTGTTGCTGCTACTATGAAGTGGTTGTTGTTGCTGCTTGGGTGGGGGACATGGAGTGCGGAAAAAGTTGAGCAGGGGGCGAGATTTGCTGTTTCTTATAGGATTTGGCTTTGAATGGCTGTTTTTCTTTTTCCCACCGCCTCACAGTGGCACGGCAGCCGCAAAAGCGTTGCAAAAATCGATTTTGCGATGAAATCATTTTGTAAAGGTAATACATGAATCTGATTTAGAATTTCCCAAGGATCAAGAAAACTAAAATTTTATTCAATTCGGATGAATAGTTTAGTTGCTACAGCAAGTTTAGTATATTTTCAACACTGAAAAAAATCTAAATTTTTGGAATAAAAGTGCTTGTTTAAGATCCTTTTGTAAAAAAACTACGCAACCAATCCCTATTTTCTTGGTTTCTATAAAAAGGTATATGAAATTTAAACATAAAAGGAAAAAATGACTTTGTATCTTTTCTGTTTTTTTTTCAATATTTCCGTTTACCTGTACCACTACATTTGGACCACTTTTTCAACTTCGGAAGAATATATTTTATATATTAAATTTTATTATTTTTTTGTTTTAACATAAATGCGTTTGTTATCAATTTATTTACCTGCTCTATTAAGATTGTCTGCCTGAATTTGCCTGTAAAGCCACTAAAGGCCCTGAAAACCAACTCCAAAATATGCTGACGCAGGTATAAGAAGAATAACACGCAGTAGTTGCAGCAACTAAATTTAGAACTGATTGCTTATATTTTCACTTTACAATAAAATAAAGCCTATCTGTGACATTAAAATAAAAGAATTAATCAACCCAATTATTTTTGTGTTTCCAGGTAGTTTTAAAACATTTAATATAATTTAATTTGTACCTGTTACACGCTTTCTAAATATAGGCTTATATAGGCTTCTGAATACTTCAGAAACATCATAGTTTTGTTTTGACTTTATAAGAACACAAATTGTAGTGAAACGTATTTTTAAATATAATTCGCAAGCATTGATTTTATAAGTGTAACGATGTCTTTGGAAAACGTAAAATTAATTGAGTTGTTCAGGAACTCCCAAAGCGCGAATGAATTCGTTTCGGCAAAAACTTGCTGATGCCAAAGTCAATATAGCCACGGATTATCTATCGGAGGCTCTATCAATAAAGTGCAGGAAGGACGATGAAAAAAAAAGGTCGCATATAACAAAAGCGGTTGCCGATGCAGGCCTTTTGCGATTAAAAGGATAAAGGAAAGCATCCCCACACCACCAAATTCACTACCAATGGAGTATAGCGATGATGAAGGTCTTACAGATGCAAACATGTGCAAGGCTTCTGTTGTCCCTCTACGGCTAAAAAGTGAAACATTGGAACATTGGAAAAACCCGCGCCCTTCATCTGTTCACTATTGTCGTCCGATATTGTTTAACTACGCCAAAGAATCTTCGGAAATAATCAGGTCTATAGTAGCCGATATTAAGTAGCAGATTAAAGACATAAAGAATTAGATGTATTGAGTTTATTTTGAAGCTTCCATATACTCTTACGCAAGTTAACGAATCCTTTGAAGACAACACACCAGACAAAGAAAAAGAAAATATCAGGAAAAGCAAAATTCAAAAAGAATTCTTTACCCGACTTGGACTGATAGTCGACTGCCCCAAATATGGATATGGTAACTCAAACGATGGAAACTCATCACGAGAATTCTTTGCGGAAAACAAAATTACATCAGAAATAACTGGAGTGGATGAACAAATTATCAAAAGATTGGGTGTTATTTTAAATATTTTGAACTGCAAGGAAAAAATTTACGGCAGCAAATTTGGTGAATATGCCACCAAGACTGCAGAGCTGTTAATGGAAAAATATCCAGGAAAAAAACTGACTCCTACGCTTCACAAAGTTTTGGCACATGGCCAAACTAAAATTGAATATCATTGCCAACCCATTGGGGAGATGTCAGAAGAAGCCCAGGAATCGAGAAACAAGGATTATAAAAAATGCAGAGCTATGAAAACATGTAAAATATCACGATCAAGAGAAAACGAGGATATTTTTAATATGTTGGCAGCCTCTTAAGATGCACTAGTTGCATCCATTAGACAAGTGAGATCCAATACAGTCTGTGGATGATTATTTTACAAAAAACTACTGATAAGACAAATTTTGTAACATTTTAATAAAAAAAAGCATTGTTAAATTAAATTTACTGACTGAAATATAAAATTATAAACAAAAAAATGTATCATCAAAATTTCTTTATAAATGAACAAAAAATTTATTTAGGTAAGTACATATTTTTCAATGGCAAATGTTGCACAGGCAAAAAAAAATCCAACTTCCACAACATATTGCCCAGCTCTCAGATATCGTGTCACGATGCATGGGTACTTATTTTAAAGCCTGAACATTTTTCTTTCAACTACAATTTATTTCATCAAAATATGTCTATTGGTTTAGAAAATATGATTTTTGCAACGCTTTTTCGGCTTCCGTGCCACTGTGCGACTGTTCTTGTTGTTGGTTGTTACTTTTTTTTTCCTATTTTTTTCTTCTTGACAAGCTGAGCAGATTTACATTTTACGCAATTAATATACGCAAAAGGCAAATCATGAGAGCAGTATGTATATATATACATGTGTAGATATATACGTACATAGATTTCAAAGCTAACTTGGCAACGCGAGTTGGTAAATGCTAATTGCGCAATGTGAACAACCCTCTCCTACCTTTGGTTGGGTATTTCATATGTTGTAGTATGTTTGCTGCAACCTTGAACTTTGACCTCGTAGCCGAACTGCGTTTTTCCAATCTAAGCCTAAAATTTGTTTGGAAAGAGCACTATGCTTATCCACAACCAACTCCTCACTCACTTGGCCAACTAATAATTAATCCCAAGTGGGGCATCCATAACAACAGGCAGTATATATTTTATTTTTTTTGCCAGCCTGCATTTAATCTTAAAAAGGCGCCTCAGTTGCCAGAGGATTCAGGTCTGCGTACTACACTGCCTCCAACTTTTCCCCAATTGAATATAGCTGGAACTGAGAGTGGACGCTGCTGCAATGGTTGCCAGTTGACGACGACTGTCACGCTTTATTAACCAAATAGCACAACTCGAACCAAAAAAAAAAGAGAGAAAAGTAAGGAAGCTGTTTAAGGATAGCCGACTGTGACATGCGCTTAACTCTTTTTTTTATATGAAAAATTTGAAACTACAAAAAATACAAAAAAAAGACCCAAGCTGGCCTTAGCGGAATAATGTTTAAATAATATCTTAAGTATTCTGTTAAGGCCCATACGCAGTACGAAAAATTTCGAACGGCATATCCCAAATGGGATTTTTTTTTAAATAAAGTTTTGTCATTCCGTGCGAAAGTTTTCGAACTGCGTATGGGCCTTTACTTGGGAATCCCAACCATTATCGCAAAAACAAATTACCATTTAATTGACCGAGTTCTGAAATAATTAAAGAGTTACGAAAAGTACAAAAAAAAAAGTCCCAAACTGGCCTTATCAGAATAATGTTTAAATAATAATATCTTAAGTGTTCTGTTGTTACTTGGAAGTCCCAACTACTTTCGTAAAAAAAAATCATTTGATTTATCAAATTCCGAAATAATTAAAGAGCCCTTCTCATACAAAAGTACGAATTTAGACAATTTCCCAAAATGGTTATTTTTGAACCTTTTAAGTTTGGAAAGCTTTTTTGCGAACCAAACGCTACTATAACTTTCTACAAGTTTTATTTCACCCTATAAATTTGTATGCAAAGGGTCTGGATAAGACACTTTAAGATCAAGATATTCCTTCAATATTTGTCGTTTGGATCTAAGAGGAAAATTCAAAGTCGATAAAAACAATTTGAGATAGCTTTTCTAGTTAAAGAATAAGCAATATGGAAGTGAATACAAGGCCATCGATAAAAAATCAAGTTCTCACAATTTTTTTTAATTCGAGCCAAATGCACATCAAAGCGATTTTTCTATTATCAAGATTAAAATTCTTTTGTCAAGAGAGTTCTTTTGCAGTCAGAAATTCGTAATTTGAGAATGTTTTGTCTGATTTTAAGAACGAGATACACTCGTACTCATTTTAAGAATACTTTAGTTAGCAAAAAATTCTCATGAAAAATTTTTGTTCTAATCAAATTTTAACTTACAATAGCAACGTCTTTTTTTCTGATACATATTTTTAATGACCAAATTCTACAAAGTTAAGGACATCTCTGACCGCTTTTGTCGTACTTGAGGCCCACTACTCCAATGGGAGATACAGGAAATGATGATGATCATGACTTGTCGTAGGTTCAGAAATTTATACAAAAAAACTATTTTTTCCCAAAATACGTTTACTTCATCTTAAAAAAAAGTTCGTTGGGTACTGTTAACAAGAAATATATTCAGATAATTGAAGACGATGGAAGATGATACAAATAGGCATTTTTTTCTTTAAATTTTGTTCAAGAAACCTAATTTTTCTAAAGAATTTTTGAAATCCCCGAAAAAGAAAACATTTAATTATACCGAATCATTTTGCACAAAAAATTTGATGGTTTCATAGATTTCCGAAAAATAATTGATAAACTGAGTTTTTTTAAATCCCTAAGTGGAAAATTTTTTGAAATCTTTAATTGTTTAAAAAGTTTTCTAAATGTTTATTCCTAAAGCTTAAAAAAATGCGAAGGGATCACATAATTTGGAAAAAAGGAATTTTTTATTATTATCCTTTTTATTTAATTTTTTAGCAAAAGTTAAAAAGAAATAACTTGTCACATAATTTTATGTGATTATTCAACACAAAATTCATAACTTGCAAAAATTGAAAATCATGCGCTTTGGGCTAATCTTTTTTTTTGGTTAAATCTCAAAAAATTTAGTCCCGACAGCTCATTGACTTCCAACGCCATTAAACTAATACACCTCGTTTCTACGTTAAAGGGTATCAAAAAAGAAAATTAATTTATGAATAGGTTTCTAACGAGTTAACAACAAATCGTGCGCCGGACAGACTGCTGTCCGCTTAGCCCTCCGTCCGTCCATCACTTAATTACGTTAACGTGGCGCGGCAGAGGGGCAGTGGCCGACAGAGAGTCTGTGGGGGTGGCGTGGGGGATGTTGTTCTGCTTACTACAACTATTTTACGTGCTAGTTACTAACCTCGTTGGAGAATTACGAAAATTGTAGCAACAACAACAGAATGAGCAAACCATATACACCAAAAAATTGATGCTGCCGCACCAGGTCGATGTCGAAGCGGAGGCGGTGGGCGTAGCTGTGCTGCCGTTGTTGGCACCTGCAGCAGCAGCGTCCTCAGTGGCAGTGGCGCTGCTGCTGTGACGACTGCTGAGGCCAAAGCCAATGCCGCCGCCGCTGCTGCTGTTATCCTTGTCGCGCGTTAATGAGCACAGATCAATGCCCGCGGCGGCGTTTAGTGCTGTCTCAACAATGATCGAGGCAGCCGAGGATTTACGTCTGCTGCCAGCTGCACCTGCAGCACTAGGCGCTAGTGCAGCGGCGCTGCTCGCTTTGGTCGTTTGCTTTAAAAACTTGCTAAGCTTGCGTGCGGCAGTGCTGGCAGCGCTGCTAGGCGTCGATATTGGTGCTGCTGTTGGCGGCTGATGTGGTGGCGGGGTATTATGTTGGCTGCTGGTTACCAAAGCAGCCGGTGCGCTGGCTGTTGATCTGCGTTGACTGCGTCGTTGGCAACGCTGTGCTGCTGCTGCTGGTACTAGCAGCGAGGCGGCAGGCTGTGACGTTGCTGTATGCAGTGTGGTTGCATGCGCTGCAGCGACGTCAACGTCGTCGTCGTCGTCGTCAACAAAGGTTATCTGCTTCCACTTTTTCTTCTTTTTTACTTTGGCTGTGGCCTTAAGCAATTGTCTGGATCTAAATTTTGGGGTCTGTGTGGCTGTTGTGGTGGTGCTGGTGGTTGCTGATGTTGTAGTTGTTGTTGCAGTTGTGTGCTCCTGTGGCTGTTGTTGTTGTTTTTCCCAGCTGTGGCGCGGCAGTTGTATGGTTGTTGTTAGTGCAGTTCTTGTTGCTGCTGCTGCCGCTGCGACGCCATGCTCCGCAACTGTCACCGCAGTTAGACTGTGGCTGCGACGTTGGCGTGCTGCTGCTGCGGCGGCGTTGACGTCGCCTTTGGCCGCCGCCAGTTCAAAACTTTAAAAACTTCCAAAAACAAGGCACACACACACACACAGCTGCATATGTACGTAGTTTATGTATAGATGTGCCGGCGCGGGGGGTTTGGTAGACGCAACACACACACACACATGGCGTTTGTTGTTGTTGCTGCTGCTGCTGCGTTGTGATAAGAGCGACAGCAAACAACTACTGTATTTAATATTCCTTTTTACTAAACACTTTCTTTTACTGTTTTTTTTTTTTTTTTTTGATTTTGCTTGATTTATGATTAGCACGATTTTGACTTTTTTTTATTAATATATGTATTTTTGTTTTGTTCTTTATGCTCACACGCCCGCTTCTTGTTGTTCGCACGCTCTCTCTGGCTTTACGCTCTTTGGCAACGGCACACGCACAAATGCAAATTGTTTGTGTGCTTGCTTTGTGCACGCAGTTTATCTATTTATCTGCTGCTGCTGTTTTTGATTATGCTTCTGTTTTTGATTTGGCTGCTGCTGTCCGTCCATGCGTCCCTTGCTTTTGCTGCTGCCACTGTTTTATATAATTGCGCTTTGTGCGCGCCTTTCGTTGACGGCACTTTGCTTTGTCGTCGCTCTTTGCGTGCGTGCCTAGGCGTGTGTGTGTGCGTGTTTGTATTTATGTGCGTCTGTTTGTGACTGCAGCCGCCGGCCAACTGTATTTGTTGTTGTTCGAAACACGTGAACACTCTCTTATGCTCCGGCAGATCGGCTGGTAATTTACTCACTGCTCACTGCACTTTGCACTCGCAAAAAAAAAAAATGCCCAAAAAAAAAACATATACATATGTATATATCTATATATGTATATTTATAAAAAAAAAAAACACAACTCTATTTTATGCGGCAGCTGCAAAGCATTTAACTTTTTTGCATACGCTTTGCGCCTTCAAGTTCTCAAACGCTTTTATTTATTTATTTATTATTATTATTCTTTAAGCTACACACATGCCGACGCGTCCTCCAGCTCGCGATGCTTACAGCTGCAGCGACCGCACAACACTCAGCACTGACGAGAGACTGAAGACCGACCGACCGCCAACTCGCTGCTGCTTCTGACTGACGCTGACGCCGACGTGGGGGTGGCGCAGACGTCGACTGCTACTGCTGCTGTCCACGCACGTTTAACTCTGACAGCAGCCACTACAACAACAGCAACAACAATAATAATAGTAATAATAGCAGCAACAACAACAGTTAATACGACGACAACAACAACAACCAAATGATAAACACAAGCGGCGCGTAAAGCTTCAACGGAAGCTGTGTGTAGACTAAAATTGACGCTAACGTCGCTGCTGCTGCCCGCTGCTCGCTGCCCGTTGCCATTGCTCTATTGCGCGCTCACTCTCTTACGCTCTTCATATACATACATACATACATATGTACAATAAGAACTCTCAGCTGTGCTGTTATCGTTTGTGTCGCCAAGCACTTCAATTTACGTCAACTGCGCTGCTGCTGCTCTGCTACGCGCCATTGAATAAAATGCCAAACTGTATATAATGCTAGGTTTACACTGCGCCAAAAATAAACTTACTTATTAAACGTTTTAAGTTTTACAGCAACGAAAAGTGCTCTAAAATGTAAACGCAACCAAGTACCTGCCTATTTCAAAAGGGGTCGAAAAACATATGCTATTAATTATTATTATTATTATTTTACAAAATTACATGTCTAAAATTTTATAAAAGACTGTTTCTGTAGCTTTTCTCTCTTCTTTTGCGTTCAAAAATAAAGACATGATCATTTCTCCTTAAAGGTACACTCTGCACAAATATATTCAAAGAAATATATAGAGATCAAAATTTTTGTCACGTACAATCTGACTAAAAAGTGTACGTTTTGGTCGGATAAGACTACATATTTTGAAAATCATCTTCCATTTATAATTCTTTATTATTACATCATTATTGATTCAATAAGTGAAATTCATTAATTAAAAAAGGTAAATTCAAGAAAAGGATTTTTGCAAAATTAACCATCATTATTTCAAATTAAAGTTCAAAAGTTTTACACTAAAAGACTTGCTCACTTATATAAAACAAAATATAAACTTTAACAGAAAGCCACAATATTCCATGATCGTCGTAAATTAACTACTTTAAAATATATTTGCATTTTTATAGATGCAGTAAAAAAAAACTTCAATTTTTGTCGCATGCAATTAAAGTGAATACATACATTGGAAACGTAAATTCCACAGAATCACATTTGCTACAAAAATGCTATCAAAAAATGTTAAAAAAATATTTAATGTTTTCCTTTTTTTTTACTTAAGATTCCCGTATGCTCTATTATGCACAAGGACTATGTTTATACAGTTTAAACAGCAATGCCGGACATGTTTCTTATAAAGCGAATCTATCGCTGACAAAATCGACTCCACACTACGTTCTAGCATTGGAAATGGGCAGGAATCCTACCCGATATTATATGGTTGAGCAGCACTTCCTTTAAGTTTATAAAACGCTATATAAGTACGATGAATGCAGGTGACCCAAAAAGCTCTCGAAACTTTTTATGGCAAAAAATGTTTTCTGGGCCAAGGAGCTGAATAATGCAGGTACACGTTTTAACATATCCTGGGATTGGAATAATGAAAGTTCATGAAAACCAACAGTAGATGCCTACTTACAGACACGAGTCTCTGGTACAGCAGAAGATGGGAAGCGAATCGAGGATTTACAAAGATCTGGATTCCATAAGCAGTAAAAAGTATGGAAATATGGTCGGTATCATGGACTCTGAAAGCACGATGTGACATACTACTAAAGGGAAACAGATTCGTCACAGGTCGTACTTCTATGTACGAATTATGCAACACCAATGAAGCCGAAGACCTACGCCATTTTCTCGGAAGGTGTCCAAAGTACAGAAAGCATTAAATACAATTAAATATTTTGTTATACGATAGCACGACATAGCCGAAGGCCTGAGAAGCCAGTGCTATCTATCTTTTATGTTAATTATTAGTTTGTAACTTTAATTATCATTGTAAATAAATAAAATAATAAATAAATAAATTTTATTATGCGACTAAAAAACTTCTACATGCACCAAACTTAATAAATAAATTGAGTAAAAGTAAAAAATTAACTTTCATAATTAAAAAAGTAACAAAAATACTAAGAATTCTTCTGTTATTGTGCCAAGATATAAAAAGTTTCTTTATATAATAGCAATACGTGTGTAAACTTGTTCTGAATTACAAGCTGATTAGCTTGAAATTGCTTTTGTAGTAGTTTTTTTAAATAGCACCTATTTTATAATACAGGGTAGGGCATCTGTTGGCCAAATGAGTTTTCGTCAAAAAAAAGTACTCGAAAATTACGATGCTCGTAGAGCCAGCCGCCATTTGTGCGATATTATTTTACATAAATAAATTAGTAGTCTTAAACTTGCATTTGGCCAATTTTGTTGAAAAATATAGCAATGCAATTAACAAACAAACCAACAGATGGCACACCCTATACGTTAACATGCTAAGACCATGAATGGGCTGTGCCTACGCTTACACTTTATACAGGTATAGTACAGTAAAAAGAGACCAAAACAGGGGCTGACCTGGAAAAAATTGCACACTGGAATTTGTCTTGCTTAATGTATTAAGGACCATCCAAAAGGTCTAAAGCCAAATTGGAGACCTCCTCCCCCCGTAGGGTTTTCCGTTATTTTGACATATGTTTGAACCCATTTATCTCAAAATCTATAAACCGTACACAAAGACTTCGAAGGCAGAAAATGTTTAGAATTGAATTTAAAATTTTAGTTGTACTGGAAGGTACACCCAGAAGTTCATATTTTAGGCGACAGAGAGCGCCAAAGTTACTACAACGCAGTTTTTTGTATTTTTACTCATCTCCTTGCCCTTTTTTGTTTTTAGTGTGTATCAAAACATTGTAGATCTTAAAAAAGTACACAAGACTGGTTTTTAAATCATGTAAGTATCTCTAGTAGTTCCCACGTTATGACGCTTTAAAGTCTTCCCGTGCCTTGAAAAACATGCAAGATCTACAATTTTTTGATACACGCCAAAAACAAAAAAGGGCAAGGAGGTGGGTAAAAGTAGGAAAAACTGCGTTGAAGTAACTTTGGCGCCCTCTGTCGCCTAAAATATGAACTTCTGGGTGTACCTTCCAGTACAACTAAAATTTTAAATTCAATTCTAAACATTTTCTGCCTTGGAAGTTTTTGTGTACGGTTTATAGATTTTGAGATAATTGGGCTCAAACATATGTCAAAATAACGGGAAACCCTACGGGGGGAGGAGGTCTCCAATTTGGCTTTAGACCTTTTGGATGGTCCTTAATACATTAAGCAACAGAAATTCCAGTGTGCAATTTTTTCCAGGTCAAAACCTATTTTTACTGTACTAGTACCAAACTTGCCACAGTGTAGTTCAGTGTAAACCTAGCATAACAGAATGCGCCAAATAGTAGCAGATAGCGGCGTTGTAGACAAAACTGCCTAGCGCGCTGTCGACGCAGACGCAAGCAGCGACGCTTGGCTGCTGATAGACAGATGATGATGAATCCAGGCTGCTGCATTCTGAGCAGCAAGCTTTGGCAAAACTTTCTTTACGCTCTCTTTCTTTTTCTTTTGCTATTTTTATTGTTTTTTGTTGTTGTTCGCAGCTGCTATGACTGCATGCGCAGTGTGGCTGCTCTAAGAGACATAGAGCAAAAGAGAGAGCGAGCAACTACAGTCTGATAACTGTGCTGCTAGTATTTTATGTTTTGTTTCATTTCCATGCCAGTCCCAGCCGCCCCGCTCGTCAACCCAACCACCCACAATTGGGCTGTTGCTCTCATTTGACGCGCGCGTTCTCTTAAAGAGTCGCTGCTGCTGCATTCTGATAGCAATATTTTTAGCTTATCTTTTCACACACTCTTTCGTCTTGACCACCGGCGACGCTTCAGCTTTATTATTAAGTATATTGGCAAGCCTATCCCCACTGCAGCTCCCCCTTAACAACACAAAATTCAAAAGAGCGCCAATGTTTGGCTCTTGTGCTCTTGGAGCCTGCGCGCACGCACACGTGACTGTTTGCTCTTAGGTTGTGCGCTTCGTTTATGCTCTTTTTTTACACTTGGACGCCAGGTTAGCTACGAATTGGTGTGTAACCAAGCTAATGGTATGTTTACACTGCACAATTCCTGCACAGTTTGTCACAGTTATAAAATGTTTATATTTGTGATACTCTAAAAATTATTATTTTTTTTTTTTTGTTGCATTTTTCTAGGTCTAGTTATCAAAATTTCATAAAGCCCTGTACACTAGAAACCATCGATTTATTTTTGCAGGCTCTGGTATAATCTCAAAATCTTGTCCGTGAATGAAGAAATTTTGATTTGGCACAAAAAGTTTATTTAGGGCTTGAAAAACTGATGTCTAAGAACTGGGAAAATCGTTTCTTTTTTTTGTGAATTGTCAAATCATTCCTTCAGGAATAGAACCAGGATATAAATATTATAAAAAGTTTTAGTTTATTGATTTCAGAATTCCACAGTTTTTATACTTTTTTATAAATATTTTATTGGTAGAGGGTAAACAGCTGTTGCAGGGGACTGAGGTTGATATACCCAAAATAAAACAAATTTATATTTTTTATTAAAGTACACATGATCCTGAATCATAAAAAATGTAGACGTAGTTCGTTGAATTTTATGGAAAAAAGTTTTACCAATATCTAAAAATACACCAAAATTTAACGCCTCTAGCTGTTAAGTCTAAGACCTAAATTACTAACACTTCACTAAGACTTACATTTTAAATGTCTTTGAATGTTTTTTAATTTCAACTTTGATGCTCACCTGTTGGCAACAAATTTATACGCTTGTCACAGGAAAAACGCTTGTCGAAAACCGTGCCAGCTATTGTCACAGTTTAAACGTGACTCTTAACGAATTCTGTCACACGAGAAATAATCTATTGAAAATAAAACTTTTCAAGAACTATGCCAGCTACTGTCACAATTTGAGTGTGACGCTAAACGAATTCATTTGTACGGAAAACAGTCAAAATTGTCAAAATCTGTGGCAGCTGCTGTCACAGTTAGACAGTTAGTGTCACACTCTGTGACACTAAACAATTCTTTTTTATATGAAATATATTCGACAAAACCAATGCGCCAGCTATTGTCACAGTTTTTATGTGACACTAAATTTATTGTAGAATTTGCACGTTATATTTATTGTAAAGTTTTTTGCCTCTTTAAACTAAATTGTGCCGCTGTGCCACGAAATGGCGTCATGCTGTGACACGATGTGAGCCTAGCATTATTTTATATTGTGCTCCTTAGTGCTATTACTCTGCATTTGTCTCTGTATATTATTGCAGCTGGTTTCCTTGGTTGCCTTTACAGTTCCTGCACTAAGATTTAATTTGATTTGACATCCTTTAGGGTCTTTGCTTTCAACACTTTTATTGCAAAAACACAGCAGGGTGGTAAAATAAGCTAAAGCCGGGTTTGTGTCTCGACTAATTGCAAAGATATTAATATGTATCTAAGCCTCTTTGTGTTTGCTTTGCTTTGACACTTAGTTCTGGATAATCTTAAGTCTGCCGCCAGCTGTTGCTATCTGCCTCCCCCCCTCTCTCTCTCTCTCTCTCTCTCTCTGTCACTCTCTTACCTATCAACTACGTCACATGGTTCCTTGACATTTGTCTTTATTAACTTGACCGCCTCAGGTGTGCTTCTTGTTGTTCATCATAAGTTTTAAATTTCCATCCTTCAACAGCCTTCATTTCTAGCTCCTCCCTCTGCTTCCCTCGTTTTACGACACTTTGGGGTATGCTTATATGTGTGTACGTGTATTAAAAAAAAAATTTGCCACCCATTACGATTTACGCGTTTTATGCGTTCATAAAAGCTGCCCAAACGACTCAAGGCGGCTTCTTCTCTACAAGAACAACCATGCCGCCACCCCTTAGCGGAACTACTTTTCCGAAACCACTTTCACCTTGATTTCGCCAGGACTCGTATTGCAATTATCTGGATATGCTTGCGATAGTCGCCTTGCCTTTGGCGTTAATGCTGTGGAAAAAATTAAAATCCGAATCCTGAGCTAACGTGCCAAAGTTTGAATACTTTAACTTGAGAGTTGTTGAGGGATATAAAGAGTAAAATAGAATTAAGTTATTCCAAAAAGAGAATTTCTGAGCGCCCAAGTGGAGACTTCGAAATTCGATTAATTTGAATTCGAATTCACTCAAAACCAGTTTCTTTTTTTTGCTTTTAAGAATTTTTCGTTCTTCATTTTACTTAAATTAAAAATCAAGTAAAAAATGCTCTTTAAGAGCACTTCTTAAAATCATTTTATCCAATTTCAACATAGGGATTTTTGCTCACAAGAAATAAGAAGTTGTCAATAGTCGAAAAAATGCTCTTAGCTCTGGAATGCTTGCTTTTGAGCGAAAAAATCTTGATTTCTTGATCTTCATAGAAATTTATAAGAATAAGAAAAAGCAAAAATTGAAATCACAAATTTCTTATTGATTTGCAAAAATAAGAAGAGATTTTTATTCAAGTTGAATGCCAGGAATTATTTTGAAAGAAATTCGTGATTTGTTAAGGTTAAGGCTAGGAACTTAATGCCTGTAGGATCCAATTGCTCTATTATGTTCGATATTGAGGATCAACAGGATTCACCGAATTTTGGGAGTCATTTTAGGACGTTAGTCAACAACTTATAATAGGATCACTAAAAAGGGAAGACATGACAAAGAACTCTGAAATCTTTGCGAAAGGCTTTTCAGTTGATCTTTGCCAGCGTGACGTCAGCAGACTGGACTCAGGGAAGACAAAATTTTTAAGCTGAATAATAAAAAAGCAAACAGGAATTAATAAAAAATGTTTAATAAAAAAAAAGCGGTAACATAACGCCAGACACTAAGGTCAATAATAAAAAACAATTTTTAATTAAATAAATTGCATAATTAAGTTAATAAAAAAAAAGAAAAATAAAACAATTTCTAATGAACATTTGGGTAACGTTACGCTAAATACACACCTGTCTTGAAAAGTCAATAGGTTTGATGAAAATGTAGCTAAAATCGGCTTTCGGGGTTTGATTTGTACTTGTTTTAAGGTAAAAAAAATGCAAGTCCTGAAATCGTAGCTGATCATCTTCTCGAGATATCGCGGAAATACATTTTTTTTATCATTCGCACCGGTATGGGGTCACAATATTGTCGTTTATCCCACAGGAAAATTCCTATTGGGTATTTTGTGGTGTGTGTGTGTGTGTATGTGTGTGTGTACGTATAAGCCACATTCAGCTTTCCCCAGGATCACGAAACTTGGACGTAATGTTATATCGATCCCATATTCTTATTCTATTTTTTTTTTATTAATTTTTTTGTTTTATTATTAATTTTTATCTTTTTTTTCTATTTTGATTTTTTTAAATTTTGTTTTTATTTATTTTATTTTATTTATTTATAATGATAATTAAAGTTATAAGCTAATAATTAACATAAAAAAAAGGTACTGGCTACTCAGGCCTTCGGCTATAAATTTTGTTTTTATATTTTGGTGTTTTAGAAATAATTTAAAAAAATGAATAAAAGCAAATTAACAAGTGTCCATAGGTACCTTGCGTTAAAGAAACCTATGAAAATATGGAACTTCTATTCAATTTAACTAAACTCTATAATATCTCTTTTAAGTTCGTTTTGGATTTCAAACTGCAACATCCATGTATCCATGTCCGTTCTGTTTTATAACAGCAAAAGATTTAAATAATGTAGATTTGAAGGACGGTAACCATTTGAAAGTACTTCAACAAATAACAAATCACATTTAGAACTGAATTATGAGCAGGCAGGACTAAAAACACGTGGAGATTTAAAAAAAGACTACGAGCAGTTTTGTGCTATGGGAAAGGATAAAAACAAACGTTCTCAGCAATGTTGAAGTACAATTCATTCAATTAGTATGTTCTTGAAAAGTGCATCGTTCCTGAATTACATATTTTACAAGGATTTGTTAATTATCTCTTCTGGAAAGGGTTAGTTCCTCTTGTGGATCGGGAAACAGCATTGATTTGGCCAAAAAAATTGAATGCTGTTCCACACACATTACCACGGTGAAATTTTTGAGGGGAACGCGTGCAGAAAAATGATTAAAGAGGCAGACAAATTATTAGATCCAGACATTTTTGTTAACGTCGGATATTTCTGATTTGTGCCCTTTGTTACAACTTTGAAGGCTATGAATAAAATTGTTAACTGCTGCTTTACAACAAAAACTGTTGGCCCTAAGTTAGGTAAACATATTTCTGAATTGCGGAAAGCTTTTGGAAGCCATGAGGATGTCTCTGAAACATTAAAAATACACGTATCGCTAAAGCACATAAAAGATTGTCTGCAATTTTTAAATAACAATTGGTTAGGACTGTGGTCTGAACAAGACGGGGAATCTATTCATAGAGAATAAAAAACCTAGAAGATTCTTCGTACGGATTAAGACTTAAAAAGGCAGTTGTTACCTTCTCGTCGTTTCATATTTAAACTAATTAGGTTCATTTCATTTTTTAAATCGTTGCTAAAGCCCCAAAATATAAAACCAAAATTTAAAAAAATCAAAATAGAAAAAAAACACATAAAAATTAATAAAAAACAAAAAAAAAAATTAATAAAAAAAATAGAATAAAAATATGGGATCGATATACCACTACGTCCAAGTTTCGTGATCATGGTTTTTACACACACATACAAACACACACACACCACAAAATACCCAATAGGTTTTTTCCTGTGGGATAAACGACAGTATTGTGACCACATGCCGGTGCGAATGATCAAAAAAATGTATTTCCGCGATATCTCGAGAAGATGATCAGCTACGATTTCAGGACTTGCATTTTTTTTACCTTGAAACAAGTACAAATTAAACCCCGAAAGCCGATTTTAGCTACATTTTCATCAAACCTATTGACTTTTCAAGAGAGGTGTGAAAACTAAGGCCCATAAATACATTGCACAATTATGTTAATAAAAAAAACAATTTAAAAATTTGGGTAACGTAACGCTAGACACAAAAGCCAATAATAATAATAAAAATCATATTTTTAATTTAATAAATTGCAAAATTATATTAATAAAAAAAATAAACAATTTAAAAATTTGGATAACGTAACGCCTGATGCTAAGGCTAATATTAAGAAACTGATTTTTAATTAATTGCAATTTATTGCAAAATTATATTATTAAAACTAAACAATTTAAAAATTTGGGTAACGTAACGTTAGACACTAAGGCCAATAAAAGAATCATATTTTTAATTTAATAAATTGGAAAATTCTATTAATAAAAAAAAAAGCAATTTAAAAATTTGGCTAACATAACGCTTGATGCTAAGGTAAATAATAAAAAAACTATTTTTTAATTGCAAAATTAAATTAATAAAAAAAAAAAAAATTTGACTTACGTAACGCTAGATACTAAAGGCAAAGTTAAAAAAAGACTTTCGGTTTAATAAATTGCACGAAAAACACAAACTTTTCTAATCAAAATTTGGGTAACGTAACGCCAGATGCTAAGGCTAATATTAAAAAACTGGTTTTTATTTTAATATATTGCAAAATTAACCTCATCAAAAACAAAGTTAAAAATTAAACATTTTTAATGAAAATTTGGGTAACGTAACGCCAGATACTAAGGCTAATGTAAAAAAACTATTTTCGATTTAATAAATTGCAAAATAAGCTTAATCATAATACAAAAATTTTAGTAGTCAAAAACCCACTTTTATGTTTTGTAACGTAACGCCATGCCTGGTTTTGCTTATGCGCTTTAATCGTTAAACCCGATTGTTGTAATTTTTGCTTTACCAAATATATTGCAACTTAATTGCTGCGCATGTTTCTTTCTTTTTTACATATTTTGACGCACAAGCGTAACGTCACGCCAAAATGGAAATGCTCATAAGCAACAATAAACGCAGCCAGCTGAAGCTGCTTCAAACTGCTCTAATTAATTCAAAAATTAATATTTATACAAACACTCTGTCAGAGTATGCAAAAATGTATTGCTTGCGTCATTGAAGACGCTTTTATTTGTTGACCATAACCCAAGACCCAGCATTTTTTTTTGTTAAGAGGCGCAGCACTGAGTCTCTTTGGCCACCCTGACTTATCTATCCATCAATGATTCAAAGCTGTCAATTTTGAACTTGAAAGAAAATATAAAAAAAAAAATACTCCAACTAATAAAGTACTTTAAATACAGCTGGCAAAGATCTCAAACCCTGGGTGTCAGCTGAGCTCTGGCTAAGAGCGAAAAACAAAAACAAGGGAGCAGCAGAAACTGTTCACACTTAAACAAGAATTTACAACAACAACAATAGATGAGAAATACTCTCTGAAGGCTTTTTGTCACTCAATCGAAAACACATTCATTCATATTCAAGTAAACATTCATCTGCATATTGGCGCTTTTGTATACTATGTACATATATATGTACTATGTACATTTTTAACACACGCTTGAAGCCCTCGTCCATTAAAAAAATACGTCCGAGTACATTCACCCCTAAAGCTGTTGTTGTCTATATATGTTAAGGTTCCTGCTGGGTTTCTCTGGCATTTGCTGGATTTCCTTTTTGGCTATCAACAATAAGCAAAACAAAAAACTACAAACTTTGGTGTTGTGCCAGAAATCTCTTGACGTCATTGTGGTAGATAATTTCGAAACACAAAGACGTTTATGCGGTAACGGTTTGGGAAAATCATAAAATATAAAATATAATTTGTTTGGAGTCGTAGTCCATTCTTGCCATAACTCTAGTCGCTTAAGTATGCTATTTGTATAATAAGCTTTAATTACTAAATAAATATAAATAAAAAATAATTTATTTAATATAAATCGCTAGGCAGCTTTACCCATTTTTAAAAATTATATTACATAGATTATATTATTATTATGGCATTTATCGTGCACAATTTGCTTGCGCCATCTAGCGGCCGCACTACATTGAAAAATAAATGATGACGATGACGACATCAACAAAAAGAGAAAACTTGTTTATTTAAGATATATTTATATTATCCGTGTATGTATCCGAAGCCGAGGTTCATGAAACTTTAAAACTCATGCGCTCTGAGATAAACTTAAAAACAAATTATAAATAGCATGGTTATCTGAGATAACCTCAAAAAACCCCATAAATGGCAGCTATTTAATAAAGTCGTCCGATTTTGAGCGAACTTTCCATAATTATGTGGCATCCTGAACCTATTGCCTCTGGACAAAGTGGGTAAGCAAGCAGCCGCTCTATCTACGTATGAGAGAGGAAAGGAAATGGAATGTTCTAGACTTCGGTCACTCAAGGATTTTTAGGGAGATCCACTTATTCCTGAGGGTACAGACTACTGCACTCCACAGGAACACTTTATAACTACATTCGAAACCCATTTTCCAACCAGGGAAGATTGCAGTATTGGCATACCGGGCCCAAGTGGCTCAACAAAAATCTTCACGGACGGTTACAAGTTAGATAACCGCGTTGGCGGAGGCGTCTACATTGAGGAACACAACGTAAGAATATCTTTAAGGCTCCCAGATCACTGCAGTGTCTTCCAGGCTGAACTCACGGCAATTCAGGAGGCCGTCTCGATAATAAAAAACTTACCAATTGGTAGCAACAGTATCTGTATTTATTCAGATAGCCAGGCGGCTATTAAGTTTCTCGCCTCCATGACATCATGCACGAAGTCAGTGAACAACTGTCGCTCATCTTTGGAGGAGATGGCAAAACAGTTTTGGATCCATCTCATCTGGATCCAGGGACACAGGGAAATTGAGGACAATTGCATTGCGGATGAACTGGCAAGAAGAGGAACTACCAGCATCCTCCTTCAGGACAAGAAGCGTCAGAATATACCTATGGCCAGCTGTAAATTGAGCATAAAGAACCGCCACTGCTTATCAAGCGTGGAGTCGGATATCGAACATGTGTAGAATCTCACGGCAGACATGGCCGGTATACTGCAAAAAGAGAACAAAGCAACTTTGCGATCTAAATAGAGCTCAGTGCTCGACAGTAATCCGGGCAATTACCGGACACTGGCTGGTGCATACCCATGCATCAAGGCTCAACGCACCTCAATATGACTTCTGTAGAAGTTGTGGAGATGAAGAGGAGCTGGAGACGGTGGAGCACTTATTCTGTCACTGCCCTGGGCTGTGCAAGACAAGGCGCCGATTCCTAAAATCATACTTCTTTAATGACTCATCCCAGCTCTCAGAAAAGAGTCCAAGAAGCCTCTCGAGGTTTATTTAAGCCGCCGGATGGACGTGATTTTTAGATCATAAAGGGGACCTCCTGAGAGGGGGAGGGTTGGTGTAAGGCCCACCTAGCGGTATCACAACGGGCCAACTCTCTGGCCTAAGTGAGCTGGGACGTTAGGTCCCAACTGCCGCCCTAACATAACCTAACCTTACTTATCTATATGTTTCTGTATATAGCAGCTCGATCTGCTGCTTTTTGAAAAATTATCGTTTTGCAATTTTATGCTTAGGACAAACGATCCTGTTGATAATCAGATTTGGTGCGCCATTTTTATTTATTTTGTAGATCTTATAATAAAATCATAAACAGAATCCGCAAAAAAGCTTAAAAAGCAATTTTCCTAAAAAAAAAAGTGTACAGCATGGTGCGCCATTTTGAATTTTGAAAAACGGATACCAGCGCTGTGATCAGCCATCTCGAAAACTTATCGTAGTTGCGTTAAAAAAATCTAAAAAGAAATAAATTAAAATTCACAAAAACATGTTCTGAAAGATTTCCGGCACACAGCCGACTGCAAAGTCATCTAAAAGAATTACATTGAAAGTTTGTAAAAAAAAAATGCTTTGAAAGATTTGCGGCACACACCCGACTGACTGTACGGGCATCTAACTTTGCCAACTAATACATAAGACTGTTGTAATGCTGTCTATAGAGCCGGCTTTGTGGCTGCCTCTCTCTTTGTGTGCCTTTGTATGTCTCACTGCCGCTCTCTTGCACTCCCTCTCTTTATCACGCTATCTTTGCTGTTGTCATTGTTGTTGTGAGGCAATGCTTTTTTTTATTCTCCATTTTTTTTTCTAATGCTTTCAATTTCCTGCGCTTTGAACTTTGTTTTCGTTTAAGATTTTCTAGCTTCATATATGCACAAAGAGAGCATACCATATATAGAGTATACATATATGTTTGTACGTGTTTGTGTTGGCCATGCCACAAAGTAAACTTTGCTATCAGCTGGTCTGGGCTATCGGAAAGGGGCGTAGTCTTTAAGGGGGAGTTTGGTAAATTGCATGCGTTTGTGTTGCACTTCGATAACAAACGAGCCGGCAATCAACCACGCCCACCACGCCCCAAAGCTCATGGGGCCACACACAAACAAACAGTCAACAAGCCGCGCAATCAAAACCTGCGCTCACGCCTCCCCCCCCTTCTTCCCGCTGGAAAACACTCGAAACTCTCAACAACGGAAAAGTTAATCATAAAATAGCAAGCAAAATAAATGCCAGGGTTCAACGTGTTTTGCTGATTGTTGTTGTGCTGCACGCTGCGTATACGCAATATTTAAATTTGTAGCTTCTATTGATTGCTATATTTATAAGAGGCTCAAACGATATTATTAGGACTACGTAAACTGGGCGTGGCCCTTGGTCTAGCAGTGGGTTGGTTGCTGCAGGGGCTTATGGCATTTTACACTTTAAGCGCAAAACGTTTGAACTTTATCAAATAATCGAAAAGAAATTGCTTGCTAATTGAAATTTTTGCATTTGATTCAATCGACAGCTTACCAGGTGAATTACGAATTTATTTTATTATTTAAATTGGTATAGCTTCTTTTTTCCTTTTAAGTTTTACTTCTAAGACTTACCTGTAAAGAAAGAAGAAGAGAAATAAATTAATCGATATGCATATAAGTCATTTAAATATTTATTGAGTAATTTAAATATTTTGCAGTTTTTTCGACTTCTCGTCTAAGTTTTAAGGCCGTATGGTATTTTTACAATGGACGACAAAGCAAAGTAACTCCATAATTTAATCACTTTTTTTAGTCTTATTCTTAGAAAAACATTATACTCGTGTTATATGCTATTATGCGATTTCTTTCAAATTACGTATACGCAATGTAGCTTTATATGGGCGGTATAGGAAAGCATGGCTGGAAGTACTTAAAAAAATATTTGGTCTCAGAATTATATTAGTCTAGCCACAAATAAAAAGTGAAAAAAGTTTCAAGCTTCTAAGCTCCTAGTAGACAACATTGGGCCAGAATGGTAAATTTTTATACAGTACGTATACGCAATTGCTTGATAGAAGTAATGCAGCTTTATATGGGCAGACAGCGCAACGTCTTTTGGCACTTGCGAACTACGGGCACAGCAAAGTTGAAGGGGTGACATTCAATAGCACGGACTATATGACCCCAGTAAGCAGCTTCTCCAGAACGCTCACTCCAATGGGACCAGAGGATTGGAAAATCGGTATGCACCAACAAGCGACAACAATTTTCAAGGACGGATACAAAATGGACTCCGGTGTTGGGTCCGCAATATACTGTATAGACCCATCCACGGAGGTGTCACATGAATTGCCAGACCACTGCAGCATCTTCCAGGCGGAGGTATTAGCCATAAAGAAGGCTGCAGAATTAGCGCTCACCCTAGAGCAGAACCGTATAAATATCTTTGGTGACAGCCAAGCGGCAATCAAATCCATGCAAGCATTCAATATCAACTCTAAAAGTGTACTGGCAAGCAGGAACGCATTAGATGCACTGAACACCCAGAAGGAGATGTGCATCTGCTGGGTTTCCAGGAAACGAAATAGCTGACAGGCTCGCTAAGGAAGGAGCCGGATCGAGTCAACCGTCACTTGAGGATCTGAAGATTCCTATAAGGACGATTAACCACAGAAGAAAACGCTGCAGTCAGATCTGATAAAAAGTGGTACACCACAATGAACTGCAGGACGGCTCGCACAATGTGCAACAGCAGACTAGCCCAGTATATTCTGGAACTCCCAAGAAGAGATTGCAGACTTATGGTGTGCATACTCACTGGTCATTACCTGACAGCAACTCACGCAAGGAAGCAAGGCATTACCAACAACGATGAATACAGGAAATGTAGGGAGACAGATGTCCAAGAGAATTTGGAGCACCTCATTTGCCGCTGCCCTGCCCTCTGTACATCGAGACTCAAATATCTAGGGAAACCCTGGCTTACCTCACTGGAAGAGGCAGCCGGGAGGGCACCTCAAAAGCTTCTGGCGTTCGCCAAGCACACGCGCATACTTGACGACTAACGTCGTCCTCCCAGGGGTCAACCGGTTCAACCTAACATAACCTATATGGGCAGTATAGGCAAGCATGGCTAGAATGTACTTTAAAAATATTTGGTCTCAGAATTATGTTAATATGTATAGCCAGAAATAATTAGTACAACAAATTTTGAGGTCCTAAAAATCCTAGTTTGGCTTACAGGCAACATTAAGCCAGCATGGTACGTATACGCAATTGCTGAATACATTCTTTATGCATTTTTGTACATATAAGCTTATTAGTTAATAAGATTTTTTTATATATTTTTTTAATTTGAGCAAAGGAAATGTCAAACTTAAAATTTTGTCAGCGAGAACATTCAACCAATTTCCACAGGGGCGCAGTTCGAAAAATTCCGCGCGCAATGGGATATCCCAAATGGGATTTTTTTTTGTATATGAAGTTTTGTCATTCAGCGCGAAATGTTTCGAGCTGCGTATAGGCCTTTCGACATAACGAAAGTTTTGAATTTGGTCGAGAAAATCGTTTTTTTTTCTTTATATGTACAAAAAAATGAAAGCTACGTATTCGTAGAATATGTGTATAAAAGGATTTTTCGATGCGATCGATATTTATAGGAATATAGCGTCTTGAACGCACCTAAGTCGCGCTGAGGTACGTTCTAAAAACTTTAAACGCATTTTTCTCGGAATCATGTTTATCATCCACACTTCAAGCATAGCTCTTGACCTATTGTTCCGATTCCCTTCGTTTAAACCATGTTTGAAAGGATATAATTTTTCGTTTGCCTTATACTAAAAATATGCATGAAAAAGTAATAAATTGTTATTTTTAAGCAAGGTCAAATCACAAAAAAAGTGAAAAAAACGTCTACATTTCTGTTAATTTTTCGTCAAAACTCATTCTGATTTAGTATAAGGCATTGAGAATTTAATTAGCTTCAATAAACAAAAAACATTTTTCATTTCGGTTCACTACAAGAGGCTGGAGAAATGAAATGCGGGGACGATATTCTGCGGGCAGAGGAAGACAAGAGCCGCCATTTTTCAGCCGCCATTTTGAATTTCGTCGAGAAAAAAATTTCCAATTATTGTACAAATCAAATCGCATTTAAAAATCAAAACAGGAAGTTTGTATGTCTTTTTATCATGCCACAAATAATTCCCAAACTTCGCTTTCTTTTCGGACAAATTTGAAGGAACCTCCCAGCACTCAGCCACACACAAAGTTAATTTTTATTTATTAATTTATTTGCATAAAATTAAAATAAAAGTGCAAGCAAGGCAGCAAAACTAAATATGAACAATAAATATGTATTTTTAAAGTTTATTTTTTTAGCGCCTTTTTTGAAAGCTTTACGCACTGACCACTGGCAACAAAACTTTCATTGTCCATGGGCCGCTCTCAGCATGCCTGAAAGCTTTCCATAGCTAGGCTGCTTGTTATGAGCTTTTAAAAGCTTAAGCTAAACAGGAGTGTATCTCGACTAAATAAGGCGTGGTGAAAAGCTTTTACAAAAGCTACCAAAAGCTGCTTCTGCATTTAAAGCAGCTCGATTATTTTTTTTTGTTCTGTCTACTGCAAACTGCAGCTAAAGCTTTAGTTGTTTTTTTTTGTTTTGTTTTTCGTTGTTTATTGTTTACGCAGTTCTTGTTTTTCTGCTTCTTTTTTTTTTTTTTACCCTCATTTATTACTTTCTATTTTTACCGCTCTGTTTATCTTTTTGCCTGTTGCTGTGTCAACAGTTGGCTCATTGTCGTTGTTTTTATTTTTGTTGTGGTTTTCGTTGCTCTTTGTTTGTTGCCAATTTTGTAATATTTGATTGCATTTTTATAGCCTGTACTTTAAGCTACACAGGCCAATACATTAAGTTTGTGCCAGATGCGAAGCAGGGCATGGCGGAAATTCTACAAAGTAACCTTTAGTATAAAACGGCTGAGAGCCCTATTGAATACTTTAATTAAAAAAAACTATCTTAATATAATTTTTTTAAGCACGTCTTTTTGTCTAACTTTATGTGGTGTACATATAAATCATATCAATTTGACACAACAATGTGTAAATTAAATTTAACGAAAATTTTTTCATAATTTTTTAAACATTGCACTGTGAGCCCAGATTTTCATATTTTGGCCAAAACCCTGTCATTTCCATAATAATTTTTTTAGGGTGATGAAATTTTACACACGTTCTCTTAAAGGATTGAACTATTCTGGGAAGTTTGAGCCTCATTAAATTTTTATTAGATATAGATAATCCAGACCAAAATTGGCAAAAATTAAAAAAAAAAAAACTGTTGATTGAAATGGGACCATATTTCCCACAGAGATAGGTCTAAGCTCCACATACAATACAAAAATAGCCTATACCCAAAATATTGAATTGTTTTGGAGTTATAACCCTAAACAGTTTCAGCTTTACTCAAATTTCTAGAGGGTCAATTTTTAAAATTCATCTTTTCGTTACAAAATTAAATTTCCGAAAATCGGGAGGAATTACATTTTGTTGTAAAACATGTGAAGAAATTTATAAAAAATTTTTTCGATGAAATATCGAGTGGTAGTTGGAGGTACCCTTAAAGCAAAGTAGTCAAATGATAAAAAAAATTTAAGAAAAATCTTTTTAACTAATCGAATTTATTTAAAACCGAAAAGTTTTTAAGCTCAAATTTTTTATTTCTCTGAAGTAATATTTATAAATAATAAAGTAAATGAAGATTTCGTAGCTACTTGTATCATGGTAAATGCAGGTTTTTTTTTCTGTTAATGTTCGCGAAAGCTCATAAAATACAAAATGTCAACTTTGATTGCCAATAACTAAGAAACCACTAATTATAATTTAATAATTTTTTTTTACAGGATAGTTTAATAATCATATCAAATTGTCATTTTGTCCAAAGTTTGACAAAGTTTTCTGGGTGACTTTTGGCCAAATTCATGATTTTTCATGTTATACACGTATTTTTGAGCATATTCGCTGGGAGCAACAACTTATTTTAGCAAACTTGGCGTATACGTTATTTTTATTAAGAATACTTAAAATTTTTTATTACGCAGACAAAATTGAAAAAACTTTACAATTCTAACTAAAATAAAGATATTCACTTTAGCACTTTTTCCAAATGGATTGAAAAAATGTTTAAAGATCATAATTAATTCATTTATGCAGCTATCGCAAAAAAAAACTTGACAATCTTAAGTTTTTTGTAATACCTAAGCACTATACTGAGTTCAACCATAAATATAAAAATAATACATAATTCTATTATAATAGTGTAGGATATCTTGAAGTCATTCACGCCTGACTTTAAGCTTCGCAATGTATTTTTTGCAGCTTTTTTGATAAGCAGCAGTTTATTGACTTTTGGGAATTTGTTAGTTTGTATCAGTATCATAACCAACTAATGATTTGTTAAGGTAAACCCATAAGTCATTTTATATGCACATATATGTACATGCGTATGTATAAAAGGCTATAGAAAATGTGACTGCAGCAGCACTTATGAAGATTTGAGGCATTTTAGCCACTTAAAAATAAAAACAAACAAAACTGATGAAAAATGGCAAATTTAATGGCTTGTGCCAAAAATCTTCAGACAAAAATTGTATTTGAAAATATTTATGAGATCTTGATTTTTTTTTTTTTTGGTAATCGATGGATTGGTTTTGCTTTAAAGTAGGTCTAAACTCTTTTGATATTTAAGATGGGATAGGCAGAGTAATTTCATGAGAATTCCACGGAAACCACAAAAAATCTAGAGAGGACAGACGGAGAAGGTTTATAAAATGTTCGGAAAGAGGCGTTTTTTTTAAGTTTCCGAGATACGCTCGGTACTTCAAATTGCTGCCGAATTTGGAAAGACTTTTTTATTTATTTGTATAAAGTATTAAAACTAGAGCAGGAACTCGTGCAACGACGATAAATAGAGCAACTATCACCGTCTAGCACAAAGCATCCTTTATGGAAAGCACACCCAACACTAAGCTCACCAAAAGAAACTCCGCAGGTGCATGGGTCCTCACCTTCAAAATGTGTTCCAACCAAACTCAGCGACGAGCACGTTTGCACTGCCACCCCCACCGGAAGAAACTCGACTATCGCAAGAAACTATTCAATTTCGATCGAAAGAGCTTGCTAAAGTCATAAAAAAACAACTCAAGCCGCAGAGTCCCCAGTGCCGTTTGCACTATCTTTCAGCTGTTTAACGCGATTACTAGACTTGGACACTTCCCAGAGAGTTGGAAAAAGTCGTTCATCATAATGATACCCAAGCCGGGTAAAGATCACACCGTTCCTTCATCATACAGACCCATAAGTTTATTATCATGCTTATTAAAACTCTACGAAAAGTGCCTTTTCACCAACATCATCCCATATCTGAAACTTCATAATTAAATTCCAAAGCATCAATTTGATTTTCGTGCCAAACATGCAACCATTGAGCAGTTCAATCGAATAACATCAGAAATACTGAACATCGGGAATACTGCTTTGCAATATTTCTGGATGTCTCTCAAGCATTCGACAGAGCTTGGCCAGATGGTCTTATGTATAAAATTAATACCATGCTTCCTACCAACACGGTATTTTCTGTGAGATGCAACAGCGCCATGTCTGAAGACCACATCATCGAAGCCGGAGTCCCCCAAGGTAGCGTACTTGGCATAACTCTATATCTTCTCTACACAGCGGACATCCCCACTAGCAGACAACTATTAACATCGACGTTTGCGGATGACACAGCTATTCTCAGTCGCTCTAGATGCCCTCTGCAAGCGACAACGCAGCTAGCCCTTCATCTTGTAACCGTGGAGAAATGGTTATCAGACTGGCGAATCAAAATAAGTGAACAAAAATGTAAACACGTAACATTTACCCTGAACAGGAGAGATTGTAACAAGAGAGAATAATACTGTACTTAGCTAAAGCTAAAGGCCAGACGAGGATGGCCAGCGAACACCTGGAGACGACAGCTAGAGTTGGAAACCCGTGCCACGCGCCTTAGCTGGAACGAAGTTCAGTGACTGGCACAAAACAGAACCGAATGGAAGAAATTCGTTGTGGCCCTATGTTCCGCCTTGGAACTTTAGGATATATTTATATATCTTCATTGGCTGATTAACGCAAAATTACCTCTAAGCCTCAACCTTAAGGTCCTACTCTAAAACCTATCTGAACTTACGGCTCCCAGTTGTGGAACAATGCCAGCAAGAGTAACAAAGACATCATCCAGAGAGCCCAGTCAAAGATTCTGAGAACTATCACCGGGGCACCATAGTACGTTCGAAATGAAAACATTCAGAGAGATCTGAATATACTACCCTTTAAAGATGAAATAATCCAAGCTACGCCAAAGTACTACAACAAGCTGTCTTCACACCCAAACCACCTTGCTAAAGGTCCAACACGGCTATGCGACAGATCTCGGCTCAATCAAATCACATTTTTAAAATATTAAGTATTTATATGGCAAACAAAAATTTTTTTATTTAATTGGTAAGCACTAAAAAAATAATATTTTTCAACAAAAGCCTTTTTTGATTATTTTTGTTATTTAACTTAACTTTAACACAAAAATTGAATAAAATTAAAAATTCGCTATGTTTAAATTTAATTTATATATTGTTTTAGTAAGCCTTGCCTAAGTTTAGTGCTTCTAAATAATACCAAAAATAGTATTAAAAAATATAGGCACCCTAGTCGATTTTGAAGCATTTTAACAGCACTATCTGGGCAACAATGTCCTACTTTGCCTGTTAAAGGCGCTGGTTCTAGCATAAATGCCCTTCTTTATGGTGTAACTTTTTTTTTGGAAACCTTGCCCTTTTTACCATTTTGCATTTATGCCAGACAAAGTGAACACTTTAAGTTTTTATTTTATTTGAACTTTTTTTTTGTGGCACATTTTTATATTTTCAATATTCGTCACATGAATGATTTGCTTTTGGCTTAAAATTGTTTTAAAAGCGCTTTTTGGAACAGCCCCGAATATTTCTTTGATTTTTTTTGATAAGAAAAAAGATTGTTCAAATGCTTGAGTGCTTCCACCTTTATATGACGAAAATCCTAAAAGCCTTTATCAGTACGAAGCAAAGATTAGACCGTGACGTGTATACAACAATTTTTAAGAGCTCTATTACATAGCTTTAGTGGAGACTTGAAGTAAAATAGAGACTTAATAAAAGTATGTATATAACCTGCAACTTTTTGAAGGTCAACCAAACGAGTAACAGAATTCGGAGAAATCTTCATCGAAACAAAACGAACAAAGTCAAAAACTTGGCTCTAAAGTTTCCAACCGATGCACAATGGGCCCGCGTAGCCAGATTTTGGCCAAAAGCCCTCCTGCTGAAAATCAAAATTTGGACAAAATGAAAATTTAATATTATTTTACACATATTAAGGCATCCCTGTGCAGAAAAAAATGTTAAATTATATTAGTGGTTTTTTAGTTATTGGCAATCAAAGTTGACATTTTGTATTTATGAGCTTCCGCGAACATTTTTAGACAAAAAAAAACCTGCATTTACCATGATACATGTAGCTACGAAATCTTCATTCACTTTATTATGTATAAATATTACTTCAGAGAAAAAATAAAATTGAACTTAAAAACTTTTCAGTTTTAAATAACTTCGATTAGTTTAAAAGATTTTATTGGTTTTTTTATCATTTGGCTACTATGCTTTAAGGGTACCTCCAACTACCACTCGATATTTCATCGAAACATTTTTTATAAATTTCTTCACGTTTTACAACAAAATGTAATTCCTACCCGATTTTCGGAAATTTAATTTTGTATCTAAAAGTTGAATTTTAAAAAAATGACCCCCAGGAAATTTGAGTATTTTTTGAATTTCTTAGCTGCCTAAAAGTATGCTTTAATAACCATTTTTTCAAAAGTTGTACCAAAATGTAAAAAAAATTTACAATTTGAAAATTTTATAGCATACTTACAAAGATAAGTTTACAAATTATCAATTTTGACGAAAAAACGTAAAAATTTATGTATGGAATTTTGAATTTTTTTTTCGGAAATTAAAAGAGCATGCCGAAAAAATGTTAACTTTTAAAAACCAGATTGATTGGTGGTGTCGTTTTTTTGTAATTGGCTTGGAAAGCTGAAACTGTTTGGGGCTATAGCTTCAAAGCCATTCAGTTTTTTGGGCTAGGCTATTTTTTCAATGTATATGGTGCTCATATCTACCTCTGTATGATATATGGTCCGATTTCAATTAACAGTTTTTTTTTTAATTAAGTAAAAAATTTTTTCTTGGTTTTTTTTTAATTTTTTCCAATTTTGGTCTGTATTATCTATATCTCAAAAAAATCTGAGGAGGCTCAAACTTCCTAGAAAAAAAGTTCAATCTTTTAGTAACACGTGTGTAAAATTTCATCACACTAAAAAATTATAATGAAAATGACAGGGTTTTGGCCAAAATATGAAAATCTGGGCCCACAGTGCAACGGTGAAAATGGGAAATTTTTGATAAGTTTAGTATCCATAAGTTAAGTTACTTTTTTGCTAAAGGCTTCAGAAAGAAAATGAATGTTTTGTGTCTAGATTAGGCTATTTTGCTTAACTCTTATGATGAGTCTTGAGCTTATTACGATCATACACTGAGCAAAATAAGCCGCGCTTACTTTAAGTTGGATCTTGCACAAAACTAGATTTTTTCACTCTTTAATTTATAAGCATTTTTTATTTTACTTAAATCTCATATCAAATAGCTTCACACTTAGCATGAAACAAAATATTTTTACAGAGGCACGAAATACTAGACTTTTGCTTTCAGTGTAGATTGACAGACGCATTTTCTTTTTCTTAGTGCTTTGCTTATCACAACCATAATTTAAGTATGATGCGCTTGGCAAGCATAAATCTGTTATCTCAATTTATATCAATTAGGCTGAAAGTTTAAAAATGTTCTTAATTTAAAAAAAATTAAAACAATAAAATTTTATTATGCACTGAATCTGTTTGGCTGCTAAACACATCAGGCATACATTTTATTTGAGACATTTGCATAAATAGAAATATATAAATATTAATAAGCTGATTTCAGTTCTGTTATTATGAAAACTTTTGTTTATGTAATTTTTAATGATTTACATAATTTTTGTTTATTTAATGCACTGGCTACAAAACTTTTATAATCTGGAATTCATTTCTACTTTATATCTAAGCTGCCTCAACTTTTCCTTTCAAATGTGGCAAACAAAAATTTTGTTTTTTAAGTACATATATAAATTAATTTATAAAATAAACGTTTTTTTCCTTTTTTATTTGATTGTGAGTAAATTATTAAATATTCTTGAAACAAATTTATTTTAGCTTTGTAGTCAACAGGGCTCTTAAAAAATGTTTTTCTATTTTAATTTTCGAAGAACGCAATGCGACTTTAAAAAAAATATATATTTTTATTTTCGATTTTTTTTTTAAATTTTTTTATTTTTTTTTTTATATGTTCCCTTAATATGTCAAGCATCGTTTTTTTTTTAAACAAATGTTATTCCATCTGTATACGGTTTTAATATGAATCCAAGCAATTTGGTACATCAATGTATATGTTTTTTCGCCATATACAGTCAAAAATTATAATACATTTCTTGTTTATATGATAAGAGAAATTTTTCAATTTTTTAGATAAGCATTAAAAAATTAATATTGCACAACAAAAGATTTTTTCCATATTTGTATTAAATTTTTATTATTTCAATAAAACTATATAAAATAAAAAAATTCAACTTAATTAGCCATTTGTAAGAAATTCTACATTTTTTAGAGCATTTTAGAGCAAACATTGCGTATGCGTAATTTTTTAGGAATTTTACAATTTTTTAGATTAGAGACGCAGCTATAAAATGGATGGTCGAACAGAGAGACAAAGATGTTTTATTTTTTAACACTGGTTATGCTTTTTTTTTTTTGTGATAAAGGTTTGAAAAGTATCATAAAACCTAAGTCAAAAATGTAACAACTTTTTTTTCTGCTCCAAACACAAAATCTTTAAAGGCCATTGCTACACATTAACTAACACTATTATACAAAAAAGTAATTAGTTCTAACCCAAATTGGCTATTGCATATTGTTATATGCTCAAGACGCTTTTTAATTAGCAAACAACGAAGCAGCCTTAAGGCAATTTGAAAGCGCGCTTTATGCGTACCAAAAATATTACGCATACGACTTGTGTGACTGGTGTCATGTTTTGCTTTTACTTAACTTTTATTTGCTGCTTTTGCTGCTGCCGAAGTCTTTATTTACACAAAAGGAAACGTATAAGAGTATATATATGTATATGTTCATACATATATATACCTGAGCAACTTGATGCTGAAGTTTAACACGGTCGTTGTTGTTTTTTGTCGCTACGCAGCTGACGTCATTTGCAATGCTCTTTTCCTTTTTTTTTTTTTGTTTTTTAGGGTTTAGAGCCGGAAATAAAAGCAAACAAAGGTAATTGGCAAAAACAAAGCAACATTTCCCCTCGGGCAACTTGAAGAGCTTGCAAATGTGTGCCACATTATGATTTCTGTAAAGTTGCAAAGTCGAAATCGAGTCATGTCGTCTCGAGTTGAGTTTATTTGAGTTCTCTGGACTGCCATTAATCGCCTTAATGCCATCATACTCAATTTATCTAAACGTCAGTTTAGTCAGAAGAACACGCCCAGCTGCCTATTTACGGTTTGTTTTTGCAATTTAATTTGGCATTAAAATTGCGCCCATGACTGTCTACAAACTACTTTTGGCCGGGCCGGGGCCGAGGAGCAGCGCACATTTGGGACGGCTTCGACTTTGACACGTATAAATGAACTTGAAACAAATGCCTGCGCCACCTGCCTACCCTCTGTTGTCCATGCATCCCTGCGTCGTCTCATCTTTAGCGTCGTCCCAAAGGTACAGCAAAGTGGAAGCAGAAATCTCTTAAAAAACATTTCTCTTTTTTTTTTTTGATTCTTCTTTTTCGTCTGCTTGTTTTCATTTTCGTGTTTTGCGAAAGAACAACAACCGCTGCTTGTAAACAGACAAACACATACATCCCCACCAAGTACACCCCGAATCTTGGCCCGCACCGCCCAGCGCTTAGCCTTTGGCTTGCGCAAATATGTTTTTAATAATAAATAAACTGTAAACATAAGTCACGCGTACATAAAGCCACGAGGCACCACTATGAACCATAACATTCTCATAGATGTATTATGCTTGTATAGTACTTATTTTATATAGGGGGTGTCTTTTTGTGAGGTCGCGTTTTTTTTTATTGGCACGATTTGATCAGATTTGGCAACGCTATAAACTATAATTGTCTCATGGAGGTAATATGTTTATATGCTAGATACTTTTTATATAGGGCACAAAAGGTTGAGCTTGCATTTTTTTATGGGCACGATTTGACCCGACAATCTATGAAATATGAGTGCTTCATGGAGGCATTATGCTAACATACTTCATGTTTTGGTCACAAACTGATCAGATCTGGCAAACTCTGATATACAGTATAAGTGGAGGCATTATGCATTTTTGCTACATACTTCGAAAAGAGGGTGTCATTTTGTGAGATTCCATATATAACTGTCTCATAGAGGTATTATACTTATATGCTATATATTTTCCATAGAGGGTGGCTTTTTTGAACTTTAATTTTTTGCTCACAAATTGATCAGATCTGGCAAACTATTAAATATAACTCTCTCATGGAGGTATTATGCTTATATGCTGAATGTATATAAAGGGTGCCTTTTTTTGTATGAGATTGCATTTTTCGTTCACAAATTGATCAAATCTGGCAGTCTCTGAAACACAACTGTCTCATGAAGGTTTTATGCTTATATGCTGCATGTTTTATATAAAAGGTGTGTTTGGGTGAGGTTGCATTTTTCGTACACAAATTGTTCAAATCTGGCAATCTCCGATCAGATTTTCGAGATAATTTGATAAAAACTTTTTTAAAAAAGGGTGTCTTTTTGTGAGGTTCCATTTTTATGGCCACAATTTGATCAATCTGGCCATCTATGAACTAGAACTATCTTATAGAAGTATAATGCCTACGCATTTTACATAGAGGGTGGCTTTTTTGAGGTTTAATTTTTTGCTCACAAATTAATCAGATCTGGCAAACTATTAAATATAACTCTTTCATGGAGATGTGAAAAACCTGTCTTTTTGTAAGGTTGCATTTTTTTCACAAATTGATTAAATCTGGCAATCTTCGAAACATAACTATCTCATGTAGGTATTTTGCTTATATAGTACATACCTTTTAAAAAAGGGTGGCTTTTTGTGAGGTGCCATTTTTTTTGGCCGCAATTTGATCGCTCTGGCAACCCATGAAATATGTCTCTTGGTGGAATTATGCTTACATAACGGGTGTCTTTTTGTGAGGTTTAATTTTTCTGTCACAAATTAATTAGATTTGACAATCTATAAAACATAAGTTTCTCATGAAGGTATTGTGCATAATATGACAGACCGCCCGCACATGATGTGTGTCTAGGTAAGTTTTTGTCCATTTTGAAACGTTTCCTCTTGGCTTAGGCTACCTACCACACTACGTCTAATGAACAACACCCACGTGGCGCAAAAGATAGTTAGCTCTGCCAACCTTTACACTGGTGTGCATCTGGATTCATGCAAATCAGTCTGCACCAGCAGTGGCCTAGAAGACTAGCTGTCCAAAGATACCTGGAGAAGCAGCATGCAATCTACCATGCAAACGTCCAGCAACCAAGTGCCAACCAAAGTGCTCGTAAACAGACATGGCTGCACTGCAGCTGTGTTAAAATAACAAATTATTCGGTTTCGTCTTGAAGCAGTAGACTACTGCTCCACTACAATGTCGTCCAGCAGGTGCTGGTGCATGTACTTGTCATGTGGTTGACGTGGTTAATAACAATTATTGGTGATGTTGTTTCAATTGTTGGCTCTGTTGCGACGGCACTGCAGCTGTCATGCGGTTTGGGTAGGATTATGTCCAGAAAGAGGCTTAGTTGGGAAAGCCTCAGTTGTATGTCCTTGTCATGGGGTTGACGTTTTTAATAAATTTTTATTTATTAGAATTCACTTGTAAATTAGTGGAAAGGAAGCATTGCAAGGTTGAAAAGCTCGTGAACATACAAACCAATCTTTCAGACTAGATTTATTTATTTTATTTTTTTGGTATCGGGGTTATATTATATAGTTCCCATAGGGGTGTTTCGGAGGACCTCGAAAAAAACCAAAAGTTTTAGATGGATAATTCACTTGCTTGTAAGCAAATTTGTTATTGGATAGTTTTTTAAAGTTCCCCAGCACTCTACCAAATTTTATCAAAATCGAGAGCTATAAAAGCTCTCATAGGACCAATCGATAAAAAAGATCGTTTATAGGGCATAATTAGGTTGTTTTTAAAGTTATCGAAATTAAATTTAGCCTTCGGAATTCTTTTAGAGACAGCTGATAGAAAAATAAGTGTCCTAGGGCACTTTTTCTGCTGTAGGAAGACAACGAAGCCCCCTTTAGGCATTCGCCTAAAAATTTGAAAGGCGAGACTAATTTGTCTATTTTTTTAATCATATCATTTAATTTCAGTTTAAATTGCTAGACTTCTTTTAAAAAAAACACCCTTCTTAATTTAATATTTCGTATATCTGATAGATAATAAGGGATCTTTTTTTTTATTCATTTATTTCTATTTCGTCTGTAGTAGTCCAAAGAAACTTCTTCTGAGTCTCCTTATAAAAATAAGACTCGCTAATCTGTTTTGTTTAACTGATTTTATTTCAGTATAAGCTCGAAGACTACTTAAAAAAGCATCCTTTTTATGAACATGCAATACACTACATTAGCTACAGTTGTTTCTGTATCTGTGTAAACGCTTTTGTGTTAGTTTTTTTCAAAATAGGAATTGACAGAGGGTCTTCTTTTTAAAAAAATCTTCACCAATTTCAAGACTTCTCACAAAATAGCACCCTCTTTAGTCTTAAAAAAAAAACACTCTCGCTATACTGTTTCCTTTAACTATTTTATTTCAATTCTCCGCACAAAAAAACACCCTCTTTATGTATATACAATATGCTACAATAGCTACAATAATTTCTATATCTATGTACAGTGTACATTGTACACATATTTGTCTTGTTTGCTTTAGTTGTTGTTGTTGCTCCTAGGTCCATCTATTTGGCAAATGTTGCGGCCAGCTTGCGGCTGCCAGGCTGTCAGCTTAGTTGGCTCTTCCACATTAACCATAAACTGTTTACACATACCAAAATCTGCCCTTAAAATGCATTTAATGCAGCATCGAACCGAACCAAACTGAACCGCAACGCAACGAAGCGAAATAAACCGGACTTCAATAATAGTTCTATAACTCAACGCTTGTCAACTTAAGCTAATTGCGTATTAGTGTTAAAAAATGCAAAGCACATTAAGTGTACGCACTGCATGCCATGTGTTTTCAAGCATACTTAAAAATTTGATTTTTATCTTATTTGCTTTCAATTAATTTTTTTTTTTTTTTTCATTAATTATATTATGCAACTTTCATATTAATCGCAATCAACACGGCTTTGATTATCCGCATAACATCATGTAACTCAATACTTTTCAATAAAATGCCAAAGTCAAAAGTGTCAGTGTGCTTGGGCTGTGCCAGAATTAGCTGACACCTAACATGCTAGTGTTGGTAAACACTAAATAGCAAATTAAATGAAATGCGAGTAAAGTTACGAGTTGAAGGCCTAGCTTGGAAGGGATCACTTGAATTAAAAAAGTTCCATTTTAGATTTTTTATTTTTCCAATAGATTTTTAGCAGATGAAGCTTTCGGATTTCTAGACGGAGCTGGTATATAACAAATCAAAAAAGAGATACCTAAGTATAGAAAAGCGATCTTCAAGTCAATTTAAAGGGTAAGCTGGGGCAATCCCGACAGTGTGGGTAAGCCCGACCTCACACTGTTGCTTAAAAACGGCAACACTGAGCATGCCACTCATTTGACGGTCTAAATTTAGATGCTCAAACGACAAGCAGTATATTTTTACGATTTTCAATTTAATTTTGTAGTATATTTGATTACAAATTTTTTCTTGTTAAATATAGTGATCGAAAAAAAAAAAAACGTTAAGTGGCTAAAATACTATAAACATAGACCTATATAGTGCATGTACAGTATTAGTTAGAAATTTCATATCATTTTTTTTATGAAAAAAAAAAGGAAACAGTGGGGCAAACCCGACATCTAAATGTTGGGGCTAACCAGACGTCTAGCTCGAACCAAAAATACGCTAGCTAGCTATTTGGACAACAAACCAAACAACTTTGATATGTTACTTAGCTATTTAATCCAATCATCCTTTATTGACATTCATTCAACTTTTATTTCGATTTTATTACAATTTTTTCAAATAAACACTCAGTTTTGTAAACAATAAGATGCTAATTTATATTCGAAAAACCATTTAACTTAGATCATATCTGTACTAATTCAGCCAAAAAATAGGCGGTCGAGTTTACCCCACCACTTTCGAAAATGACAAAAATTAACATTTTTGAAATATGGTCATATCTCAAAAAATAATAATGTTCAGAAGAAATCAGCAGTTCTATAATAGAGAGTTGGGGAGAAGCGTTGGCTTAAATTTGCTACATCGCACTGTGCGCCCAGATTTTCATATTTTGGCCAAAGCCCTGTCATTATCATAATATTTTTTTTAAGGTAATGAAATTTTACACACATATTCCCAAAGTATTGAACTATTTTTCTGGGAAGTTTGAGCCTCCTCAGATTTTTTTAAGATATAGATAATCTTGACCAAAATGGGAAAAATTAAAAAAAAAACAAAAAAAAAAAATTGTTAACTTAATTAAAAAAAAAACTGTTTATTGGAATTGGACCATATTTTAAACAGAGGTAGATATGAGCTCCACATACATTAGAAAAATAGTCTATGCCCAAAATATTGAACAGCAGTTTCAGTTTTCCAAGCCAATTACAAAAAGACGACACCACCAATCAATCTGGTTTTTAAAAGTTATAATTTTTTTGGCATGTTCTTTTAATTTCCGAAAAAAAAAATTCAAAAATCCATACATAAATTTTTACGTTTTTTCCCTTAAAATTGATCAATTTTATATTTATTGATTTGCATCTTTGTAAGTATGCTATAAAATTTTCCAATTGTACATTTTTTGTACATTTTAGTACAACCTTTGAAAAAATCGATATTGAAGCATACTTTTAGGCAGCTAAGAAACTAAACAAATATCAAAATTAGCTGCGGGTCAATTTTTAAAATTCAACTTTTAGATACAAAATTTAATTTTCGAAAATTGGAAGGAGTTACATTTTGTTGCTAAACATGTAAAGAAATTTATAAAAATTTTTTCGATCAAATATCGAGTGGTAGTTGGAGGTACCCTTAAAGCAAAGTAGCCAAATGATAAAAAAACCAACAAAATCTTTATAGCTACTCGAATATATTTGAAACCAAAAAGTTTCTAAGCTCAATTTTATTTTTTTTCTGAAGTAGTATTTATAAATAATAAAGTAAATGAAGATTTCGTAGCTACTTGTATCATGGTAAATGCAGGTTTTTTTTTCTGAAAATGTTCGCGGAAGCTCATAAAATATTGTACAAAATGTCAACTTTGATGGCTGATTACAGAAAAACCACTAATTATAATTTAAAAATTTTACTGCACAGGCTACCGTAATGTATGTCAAATAATATTAAATTGGCTTTTTGTCCAAACTTTGACTTTTTTTCTGGGGGACTTTTGGCCAAAATCTACCTACGCGGGCCCATTGTGCATCGAAAGAGTTGATCCGATGTTCAATAAACATTTTATAGCCAATTACTAGGTCGGATTTGCCCCAACTTACCCAATAATCAACATATTAACTGAGAACGAGATTTGACAAAAAATAATATGGGAAATTTTTTTTTTGGAAATGCCTATAATAGTAATTTTTTTTAAGCATATTGTCCCTTTTTCAAAAATTGTTATAATAATCTTGAAATTAAATTTACGTAAACAATATTTTGCTTTTAATTTTATTTTACAATCTAAATCGGAATTTTTTAGAATATATTCTGAGACCAACTGGGACTTTGGAGCTCCGAAAAGATTATGCTTATAAACGCAATTCAAATTGACAATCTGAAGGAAATCTGATTTCGCCAAGGTATCAGGCTTAAAAAATATCATCGTCATAATCATTATGTTACTTTTTTATTGCTTATGTCCTTAATATATAAAGTTTTCTTAAGTTGGTAGGTAGACAAGAATATTTACAGTGTTGAGCGACAGCTTTACATCTGACATATTTTACATAATCTTGTCTTACTTTATAAGATTTGCTGTTGTTATATATAAATAAATAAGGAAAGTGTGGAGTTTTTTTTTTATCAGCTATGAATCGCTTTGTTTTCAAAATTCATTTATTAGCTAGACCCTTTGAGCATTTATGCTATAGACTAAAAAGAAAGCCTTTTGTCCAAAACTTTTCTGCAAAAGCTACAGTCATCAAAATAAGTATGCAGACTTAAATATTCATTACAGCAGCAAGCTTTTGTTGAAAAAGTTGCTATTAATAATAAACATCCACTAAGTGTTGAAAAATATTATAAAATTGTTTACTTTGAATTTTGAACAAACTTTTAACAAACTTTCAACAGCTCCAACTCTTAAGCAACTTATGAATTTTAATAATAAAGTTTTTTTTAACTTCACAACATATTTAATATGCACCGCTTTTTATAGTGTATACGCCGCATATAAAATGCTAAAGCCAGCTTCAATTACCTTTCGTTAGCTTCATTAGAATTTTGTGCTTTTCTTAGATATCTTATATCTGAAACACATAACTATGTACATACATATTTAATATGTACTTAAGTACACATAATATAAATTGTTGTAGATAACATGTTTGGCATGTAAGACTATATATATAAATTATGTATAGTACATAGTTGTGTATATTCTGCGTCTGTTGCCAGTTGCCCAGGCAGCTCTCATGCAAAATAAACCATTTAAATTTAATTATGTGACAAACAATTTTGGCATTTTGTCAATGGCCTAACAAGAGGAGGAAAGGGGGGGTACAAGTGTAGGCAAAAGTTGCTAATACAATTTGCTTGCCAAAATGACGCTACTCTGGGCTCTGATGGCAACAGGTGAAATCCTCCTCAAACTCACAGCAAAAACAAAAACCAAGAATATAAGAAAAATAATATCTGTTTCGGGCGCACATGGCGCATAAGTAATAATGAAAATGACAATTAGCAGCAGCGGCGGCGGCAGCGTGTAAGCGGAGCACAAGCTGGAGCACCATTAAGGTGCAGGCTGTGCACAGGATGGCGTGAGGAGGCCAAGTCAACATGCAACTTGAAGCACATCATTAGCATTGTTGACATGCCAAGCTATTCATTGACAGTTCTGCCCTGCTTTTTTTGTTGTCGTGCTGCTGTTCAACCGAATATGAGCATACTTATGATTACTACTGTAAACGAGTACCATGAGTACTCAAGGAACTAAGTATAAGTAGCATTCGTTTAGGAGAGTGTGAACACTGTGAGTACAATGAGCATTTGATTTATGCTTTTTGTTTGTTCTAGTGCGTAGCATGTATGTAGTAGGTACTAAAAAAATACTAAAAATACTTAAGAGTTTATAGCAGAAATTTTATGTAACCATTGTTAAGTTTTTTAAATTAACTCGACTTGAGTTTCTTTTGAAGAAAATTAATAAGGGTATTCACGCTTACTGCTGAGTTGAGTATTCTTGCAACACCAAAATCTACATGGCTAAGTTTTAAGCCTCCATTCAACTTTTTCTGAACCCAGATGCTATTCTAGCTTTAAGCTGTTGTGTGGAGGCAAGTACAAGCGTTGCAAAATATGCTGCTTTGCATAATTTTCAACACTATAATATTTCGGTATTTTTTTTTTTTTTTGCTATTTTGCGCTTTAAATACTTGCAAAAAAAGTTAATGAATATAATTGAACTAGATTTAAAGCAGTCAAAAAAAGTAAGTTTTAATATCAAAATGGCTTAGGGTGCCAACTTGAAAGTAACACAGCCCAAAGGCCTATGTTGCGCTGGCTACAAAACTTTAATATTCAACAATTATTTTTTAATATATTATTTAAATAAATAAATAATTAAAATGTACAAATGTGAACAAAATTAGCAACGTAGCAGCACAAACTCAACAAGTCAACTGATAAACTAGCAAAAAGTGCGTTCACGCTTTAGCTGGCTTAGGCTTTGCGCAACTTTTCAAATGCTTAACTCTAAGCAACCGCGAACACCCCAAATTCAATACTTTTTATATTGTGAAAATCTCTCTATTTGTGAAAATCTAAAGTTTCTACAATCGACGCCAACTCTTAAGTGCGGGTGCAAGCATAAAAAGTGAGTGAAAACATTTTTGTCGATTTATATTCAAACTTTTTGAGTAATGCACTAGTTAGAAGGATGTTTTGATGGGACTATCAAAATAATACAAAATGTATGTATTAATTATTATCAGATGGTTACCAGTTCACAATAATATCCCTGGATATAAGCTGGCAGACAGACTAGCAAGAATGGGTGCAGCAACCCTGAACCCTGCTGTGCGATCGGTAACCACGTGGTACGGGAACTACTGAGAGTAGAGGAAGAACCCAAACGGCTGCTTTACTGGGCACAGATACCAGGACTTAAGCAGTCGAAAATCCTTCTCTCTAACTACAACCGTAAGAGGTTCAAACTCATGATAACTCACGGGAAAAATAGCGTAAGGCTCCTGACTGGCCTCTTGACGGGACACTGTAGGCTCTGCAGCCACTTCAATAAAATTGGCATAGCGGATGGTGAACTATTATGTCGCTTTTGTAGCATGAAGGAAGAGACCTCAGTGCATCTGAAACAAGGTTCTAGGCATGTACATTTTCTCACCGGAGAGCGTTGTTACCCTAGGTTAGGTTAGGTTAGTGCGGCAGTCGGGACCTAACGTCCCAACTCACTTAGGCCAGAGAATTGGCCCGTTGTAATACCGCTGGGTAGACCTTACACCAACCCTCCCCCTCTCAGGAGGTCCCCTATATGATCTAAAAATCACGTCCATCCGGCGGCTTAAATAAACCTCGAGAGGCTTCTTGGACTCTTTTCTGAGAGCTGGGATAAGTCATTAAAGAAGTATGATTTTAGGAATCGGAGCCTTGTCTTGCACAGCCCAGCGCAGTGACAGAATAAGTGCTCCACCGTCTCCAGCTCCTCCTCATCTCCACAACTTCTACGGAAGTCATTGTGAGGTGCGTTGAGCCTTGATACATGGGTACCCACCAGCCAGTGTCCGGTAATTGCCCGGATTACTGTCGAGCACTGAGCTTTATTTAGATCGCAAAGTTGCTTTGTTCTCTTTTTGCAGTATACCGGCCTCGTCTGCCGTGAGATTCTACACGTCTTCGATAGAGCAAAGTGGTTCTTAATGCTCAATTTACAGCCATAGGTATACCCAGACGCTCTTTGTCCTGAAGGAGGATGCTGGTAGTTCCTCTTCTTGCCAGTTCATCCGCAATGCAATTACCCTCAATATCCCTGTGTCCCGGGATCCAGATGAGGTGGATCGAAAACTGTTCTGCCACATGCTCCAGAGATGAGCGACAGTTCTTTACTGACTTCGTGCATGATGTCATGGAGGCGAGAGACTTAATAGCCGCCTGGCTATCTGAATAAATACAGATATTGTTGCTACCAATTGGTAAGTTTTTTATTATCGAGACGACCTCCTGAATTACCGTGACTTCAGCCTGGAAGACACTGCAGTGATCTGGGAGCCTAAAAAATATTCTTACGTTGTTACCATTAGTCCAAACAATATACTGGAATGTATGCAGGCCATTGGACTTTTGGGAGAGCTATAAGCCGTGAAGGGGTACAATAGATCCAGTTGGGTCGCAGTATATCTTTGCACCCATTACTAATAATAAATAATGTACTAATTATGGCTACATGGTGCCTTTTCAAACCCGTATACATTTGCATGTCCTATCTTGAGTACTTTTGCAACGATCGAAAACCAATAAAATTTTGTGTATGCATAGAAGAATTTTTTTATGTTTGAATTTGAAAAATCCCTACCAGACCTTATATGTAGCGGTTGATTGCCAATAAAAATATGTATATATACTTATAAAAAAATATAAAAAAAAAACTAAACTAACGATTATACTCGTTATATAACGAGGGTTTTTCGGAGCTCGGATTCGGTCTCAGCAGCTTAAAAATATACTAATAACAAGTAATATATTATCAACTTAATGAACTGCTTTTATAAGTTTAAACACGGTACAATGGGCAAAATTGAAAAATTTTTGCAAATAAATTAATTTGAAAAATAAGCAAATTATTTTAAAGACTTACGTTAAAAATCGCTCTAGTGGCTGACAACTTGGTTTTGAAAAAATTATTTTTGGACTTACCTTGAAAAAAAAGAAAAAAAAAGGGTACATGTTAACATTATAGTAAATAAACGTCAAGCTAGGTATACCGATTAGTAGCTATCAGGTATATTTTTGTTAATATATGTTTTGTATTTTTATGTCTAGTTTCAGCAAAAGTCACAAATGAACAAATGAATTCTTAAATATTACCTTACTAAAGATTTTACTGACAAGAGAGTCACAAAGTTTTTTTTTGGTTTTAGTTAACTTAAGTTAGTTCAATAAATGTTTATGATGTCTATCTCTCTGTCCTGCCATCTATTCAGAGCTATGATCACTTAACATCTGAGTCTTAGTTGTAGTTATTTAGTTGGGCTTAGTTTTTCAACACCGACCAGCCTTTCTTACCCACGACTCACGCCTATGTTACAATCTCAAAACTACATACAGATCTTAAATTTTTAAATTCAAAAGAAAATTAATAATTTGTAACGCTCTGCCAGTAATATGTTAAATTGAGCAACAAAAACTTCACTGCAATGAACTATTTGTAAATCGTTTTGTGAAAAGCTACGAATTTAAGAAAATCTGGTAAGTCGAAAAAAAACGGTTAGAACTGGCGCATTTTAAAAACGGTTGGCAGCTTCGGTTATTTGTTTTTAAAGGATAGGTGGGTAGAATTCGCGATTTTGTTTAATATATAGATCCTGATGATCGTTTTGATCCTAAATTTTAATGTAGTTGAAATTAAGACTTTTCGTTTTCATGTTGCTGCATTGGTATTGTAAACAAAATAATTGTTTGTTCATATCATTTTATAGAAACACTAAAAAATTCTTGAACTAAATTAATATGATTCGCATTTATACCATATGCAGAAGGAATCAAAATAGATGTTAAAAAAAAGTTTTGGTGGACATATTTAAGGAACACACTTAAATAAATATAACAAACTAAAAAAAAATTAAAAAATTTAATTTTAATAGGAAAAGATTTTAAATTAAAAAAAAAAATTAAAAAAATTTTGAAAAAAAAAATAAAATTTTAATTAAAAAAAAATTAAATTTATTTTAAATTTTGGAATATTTTTTTTAAATTTTATTTTTACTTTAATTTAAAAAGTTTGTAATATTTTATATAAAAAACATTAAAAAATTTTAAATAAATTTAATTTTATTTAAAAAAAAATTTTTTTTTTTAATTTCAATTTAAAAAGCGTGTTATATTTTTTTAAGTGTGTTTCTTAAATATGTCAATCAACACTTTTTTGATAAAATTTCAAATAAATTTAATTTTTTTTTTATATATATAAAAAAAAATTAATTTTTAATTTAATAAAAATAAATGTAATTTAAAAAAAAAAGTGGTGGTTAAAAATAACAAAATTTTTTTAAATAGCTTTATTTACAACTAAGTTAAGGTTAGGGTTTAAAAATATTCAGTATAAGTGAAAAACGATTTTTTTTTAAATAAATCCGTAAAGTTGAAAAACTGAAATTTTTCGAAACATTCTTTATCTGACTAGACCTTTTTTTAGTAATTTTTAAATTAGCAATTCTTCGAATAAGTAGAAATGTTTTTGAGCTCAATGGAAATTTGGAAATTTTTTCTTAATAGTTTACGGACTTTGAAGAAATTTAAGGAAAAATTAAAAGAACTAAAAAAAATTAAAATTAGTTCTAAATAGTGTAGGTACACGAATTTAAACCGAAAACGTAAATGAAAGTGTGGGTTCAACTTTTTTTATTTCCTGTTCTTGGTTTTCGAAGTTGTTTTAAAAATTCTCACACTTAAATATTCTTTTTAGATGTTTTTATAACTATTATAGTAAATATATGAGTTTTTGATTTAAAATAAATATATTCTATGTATTTCATTTGGAACATTTCTTATAACTTCTTATGTTCAGAAGTAGTTTAAGAAATAAATATTTCGCAATGTAGTCAGGGTTGGTCCGAACTCTAGTTGGACCTTTAAAACTTTGCAAGTGAGCTTTTCCGACACGCAGACCAGACAAAGGACCAATCCACCACAATCTCTTTTTTTACTACCAAAGTAACTCCTAGAGGTCTTAAGTACTTAAGAGGTCTGAATAGGAATATTTGCGTTTCTAACCACTTCAATTGGTACTCACCCAAAGAGATCCGCTTCGCTGCCGGGAAAACTGATGCGTGGCGAGAGCGGTGAACGTCCAGCCCGCTTTAACATATCATGCAGTCCTGGTGGTGCATGTATAGGGCTCAATATGGTTATCTTACGATTCGGTGGCGCCAAGAGTCCACCCGACAATGTCAATTGTGTGCGCATGCCAGCACTGGTGGAGCTGCTCTTCATCTCAATGGTCTCTGCCGATTTGGATATTAATATCGACGAGGACTGCTGCAGTCCCAGCTTGGTCATGGACAAATGCCCATCTGACGTACCGCTGCCATCACTGGGTGAGACCTCATCTATTTGGGTGGAGGCGCTGCGTATGCATTTCTCCGGCCGGGCGCCGCTGACGGGCGTTATGCTGGCTGCCGCCTCCGAATGTGCCGAGGTGGAGCGCACAAACTGACGCACATGTTTCTGATGAGCGGTCAAGAAGCCGCTGCTACCGCTCATCGGATGTCCATGTGCCTCCGGCTGTTGCAAAAAGCTCTGAAACTTGGCCTTTGAAACATTGGAGGAACTCAGCGCTGAGGAGCTGCTGCTGGCAGTGCCTGTTGCCGAGCTGAGCGCTTTGTGCATAAAGCTGGTGGTGCTGCTGCTGCTGGTGGTGCTGCGCTGTTCGCTGGTTATGATCGAGGTGCTCGACTGTGCCTTGAGCTGCTGCGCCAGCGCGGTGGCGGTGCTCAGCATGTGCCCATTGCCGGCGCTGCTGCTGCTGCTTATGGTGCTGTGCTCTCCAACCAAGGCAGAGGATTGTAGACTCTGACTGCGTGTGCTCGAGGAGATGATCTTTTGTTGTTGTTGTACTTGTTGTTGTTGTATTTGATGCTGTTGCTGCGTGCTGGATGTAACCGAATAGGAGCGTGTGGCCACCTTGGTTGACTGAGTGGAGCAGCTTTTGGTCTGGCTGAATCTTTGTTGTTGCTGTATGATACTGGTCTGCTGGTTTTGCAGTTGCTCATTGCTGCCCGCAAAGACCTCATCACTGGGAGAGCTGAGCTCAAAGTCACCGGACAGTGAACGCAGCTCCTCGGCATCCACCTCGCTGGGTGTAGTTATAATATACTGCGGTGGTGAAACGGAGGCGTTCATGTGTCCCGTGCCAGTTCTGCCATTGGCAGCTGCATCACTGCTTCCGTCAGACATTTTGTTTTATTTTTGTGGTATTTTTTTTTTTTGGTGGTTTCGTTTTTCACACACAAAAATATTTCTCTTGTGCGGTTTAATGTTTTTTTTTTTTTTTTGTTTTAAATTTTGTGTTTAACTGTCTTTCTTTTGTTTTGTTTTGTTTCCTTTGTGTTTTACACACCTTTGTCTAAAACTGAAAAATATTTTGTTGCTTGGTTACACTGTGAAAAACGTATTTCGCTTTTGTCTACAGTGTGAAAAACTCTTGCCTTGTTATTGCCTTGCATACCTTTAGTCACTATGGAGACTATGCACTAGAGGCATTGAAAAGGACGTAAAAATTCCTTAATAAATTCCTATAGTCACAAAACCAATATACATGGAATGCTTTCAGTTTTACCCAAATGCACAAGTATATTTGCATGGATACTTTCAAATAATTTGCAATTGCACGGGCTGAGTAGCTCTAGAGCTACTAGTAAAGCTCCTTAGCATTGCAGTGTAGCTTTTCCAACAAACTTTATTATTATTATTATTCTTTAATCTGTTACATACGTTGAAATAAAGAGTATTAAATACCCATACACACACATACACGCATTGCATCTTACTGTTCTTCACAGTCGCTAAACATTGTAGCCCCACAGCAACGAACTCATACATGTGTACACAACATGTTGCAATGCTCGAGGCGAACTCATACAGAACACTTAGCAGCCAACTTACTCACTCACACTCATTCATGCTCTCCTCTCTGTTTCGTATTAATGCATCAAATTTTGGTAATAGAATTTTCTTTCATTGTTGTTGTTTGTTTGTGGCCATTTTCGTTGTTGCATAATTAAAAAGAACAACAACAACAAACGTTGCAACAAATCCCAGTGGACGAAAACTTTTTATTGACACTGTCAATTATGTAATTGGCCAGACTCCTCTATTGAGCCTGCTGGCCAACAAGCACTTTTGATTATCTGAATGAATAGCTATGGATTAGAGAGAGCGAAAGGAGCAAAAAGAAGAGAGGGGAGATGCATTAAATAAGAGCAGCAACTAACTGTTAGTGCAAGTACTTACTGTAGCTTACAACATGCTGACAAACCCTTTTGCTAAGCAGTGTCAACCCTGAAGTCATAAGCAACGTTTGCGTTGTCCGAACGATTAGTTTGCAAATCTATGCAAAGACCACAACACTGGCAGGAGCAAACACATTTGTATGCCCCCGGGAGAGAGCGGGCGGGTACTAAAGTATATGAGTGCATAGATTAAGGAAATCGTGAGCTTAAAGTTGAAGTATTGCACTATATGGCAATATGGAGTTAAGTTGCTTAATGCGTTGATCAACACTGGCCAACAGAATTGAACTCAATTCAAAAGCCTTGGCGAATATACAGCGTTTAAGCTAATTACGTATATAGTAAAAGTTTTTATTTTCAAGCAGTCTCACTGAATAAACTGGAATAAAAACAGGATAATTATAGGTACAAACAAAAAGCCGACCATAGCCGCCCAATTATGAAATGTAAAAGATTATTTAAAAGAAACTAACTAGCACAATTTTTTTTTAGAGACCCTAAAAGCAACTAACTGAAATACAAACAAAATAAGTTGAATAAAGTACTACAAAGCTCTAAAAAGTACATTTTTGCTCAGTGTACATTTTTTGTTAACATGTTTTTATATTAAGCGCATTTTGACATTTCAAAAGATGGTATCTCTTTAATTTTAGACTAATTAAATGGTAACTTTATAAAAAATAAAACAAACATATTAGTTGCAATACATATTTGTTAGAGTTAGCTTGCTGTTTATATATGTAGCAGCTAATTAAAACTAAATATGTATATGAAAAGCTGCACAAAAAACATAGTTTTTATTTGTCGAAATAAGCAACAGAAATTGCATCAAAACTTTCCAGCTGAACTTTTGTGTGCATTCAGCAAATATTTGTTAACAATTTTAGCAGATTTTAGCCAGCTTACTAAAGGGTCAAAATATATCATGCGAAAATTAGCATAAAATAGTTTTCAGTTTGAACCATTTAATTTCAGCTAATAGTTGTAGTCAGCCCATCTAAACTAATCCAAACAAGTTTCAAAATGGAATTTGCTTGAAACAAGTTGGCTTCGGTCTAAAATTTATGAGTATTTAGTTACACTATATTATTTTAACTTTAACATTAAATAAAACTAAAGTATGTACTCTCAATCTTAAACTGAAAATTCTCGGAATGAAAACGAACTGCTCTTTGAGAGTACTTCACTTCTGCTTAAACTCATTCAAAGAATTCTCACAAAAAGACTTTTTGTACAAAAGAAGTTCATAAAATGCATATTTTACTCTCTTTAATCTTTAATTTAATGAATCTCGGCGTACTTTTAAAAGCGCAAAGGCTTGTTTTCTAGAAAATTTCTTGCTTTGAGCGCAAAGTTTTCAATTAATTTCTGTCAACAAAAAAAAAACTCTGTTAATAAAAATTTTCTTATTTTTATTTTCTCGATTTTGAGCACAAAGTAATGCATTTTTGTTCACAGTGTATTTTACTTGACGTTTCAAAAATCTCATTATAAGCGCAGTATTTTAGTTAAGAAAATCCGAACGTTAAAAATTTATCTGCCACCAAAATTTCTTAGTCTCGCGAAAATTTATACGCTACAGCTTCAGGTAAGGCGTAATTGTGCAAATGTATATAACAGAGAAGCAGCAGACAGGTACCCCTAAATTTAGCTATAAAAGAAATTAATCCGGACATGTTCGTTCATCCGTTTGTATAAATGCCTAGATCTTAGAGATTCTAAAAGCTAGAACAATCAAACTTGGTTTTGGGATTCATTATTTGTCCAGCCAGCTTCACTGCCTCCCGCAAGAAATTTCAAAGCCCTTTATTTTCTAGAAAGTTACAGCTTAACTTTGTACGGCTAAGGTGTGAGAAATAAAGAAAATTTCGATTATCTTGATATGGCGGGTAAAAAGAAGGTCAATTAAAAACTTAATACCCTAAAATGATTCCAACTTAATTTAAGCGCCTAATTTGGCCTTATGGCAGATCATGCCAAACTTTATATGAAAAATGCAATTGAAAAAATAAAATAAATTTTGGAGTAAAAAAAAGTTATCTTTATATCAGAGATAACACTAGCTTAAAAATGTATAGGTCATCGAGTGAACCATCGTAAAAAAGTGTTTTTTTAGAGTAATTTAAGGTCGAGAAACACGAAAATGGCAACCTTTTTTTTTTCTTAAGCACCGTTTTCGAAATATTTTCGAAAAACATGTTTTTGGTCACTTATTTCAGTAATTCATCAATATCTCGTGAACAAAATTTTGTAACGACATTAAAAACGATTAGAAAGAAAGTTATTGATGTGCTCTTTACAGTGATAATTATAATATTATAATTTTTTAATATTTTTGAAAGTAATTCAATCTAGCAAATGGTGCAATAACGTTGTTATCAAAATCTTAAGTGCTTTCAGCCCTTTAAGCTTTTACCTCTTAATGTTTATCCATCATTTTAATTTTAATTTTTACTTTCCTTCCCTTCCACTGCTTTTTGCATTGCAGATCATCTTCAGCTGCCGCACTCAAAGTAATTGCATTGACCAAAAAAATATAAATAATAAAAAAAAAGCTTAAGATATGAAAAGAAGCAGCAAATACAATAACTAAACAATTTGAAATCAATCGGTGCGATGATCGACTGTGCTATACACTGCAACACATTTAATGGAAATTTCTTAGGTATATGGCGTAGTCAGGGCCAACGGCGTATATTTTATACAAACGTCAACATTTTGTTGTCGATTAGGCTCACAAGGGTCCATAAATCAAATTGGCTGAATAATCTAGCTAATTTAACGGAAACAAAGTGAAGAATTGTTGTAGTTTTAAGAGGTAAGGTAGTGCTGGAGAAAACATCAATGTTATATCGTTGCATCGATGTATCGAAGTTTTTAATAACTATATATCGATGTTGACCAACAGAGATGTTTCTCCAGCACTACTAAACACCCATTTGATGAGTGCAGAAGTGCTGAAGAAACATCTCTGCTGGCCAACATCGATATATAGATATTTTAAGCTTCGATACATCGACGCATCGATATAACATTAATGTTTTCTACAGCACTATTGTAAGGGTATCAAATTGATAAATTTTGTTTTGACATCCTTTGAAGTTTTAAGCTTAACTTAAGGAATTATATACGCTTGTAATTGTGAAAAAAAATCAATTTTTTTGCTAATTTTTCCAAAGTCTTGAGATTAATTTATCAAGATTTTATAAAGATTTAAGTACTAGAACCTATTATACAGATACAAACAGCAGACCACCTCCAGACGCGTGCCTTCCGCGATAGGGCCTCAAAGTTGTTGGCACCATAACAACCATTAATTAAATTATTTGCAGGCTACTTTATAAACTTATAATCTTTTTCGTTCAAGTGAAAATTTTCATTTGGAATTTAACTTTTTTTTTTTTTTGGTGCTTAAATCGATTTCTGAAACTTTCAGCAAAATCATCACCAATTGCCTTTAAATTTTGATCTGGTCAAATATTTGTGTTACGAAAAGCCTCAAAACACAAGTGAAAGTATTCTCCATAGCTCAAGCTTAACGCAAAGAAGGTCTTGAAAAAGTTGTTCTTGCACTCCCACTTTTAGGAATTAGTTACTGAAAAATTCTATAAAACTAATTTAAATTTTTATAATTAGCTACACCAAAAACAATTTTTGAGAAACTGATTTTGCGAAAAATACTTTAAAATATTCTTTTATTTTCGGTGTAAGCCCTTAAGCATTTTTAAGCTTAGTTTTTCTGTTGACTAAGTGAGAAAACCCAAAAGTTTCGGGTGAGTGCAGGCCACAAAAAAAATATATATATAAACTGCTACCGCATACATAAGATGTGCGTCTTTGGGCCAAATTTGTTGCCTTCTTCTGACTGTTGCATACATTGCACAAATTTTGAATACTCTTTGCACTATGGGTGCAGAGTGTAGGGAGAAAGAACAAAGCGCAAAATTGATTGCATAAATTTGATTTGTAGCTGCTGCCGATAATCACACACACACACACACACACACAGCCGCACACACAATTGCTTGTGAGAAATTGAATAATTCAAATCAATTCAATTTAATATCACGCATACGACATGTCAGCCCAGCTGTTGACTTCAAATGAAACTCACTTGAGTGAGAGCGTCAGGCTTATGAGTAACAACAAACAGTGCGCTCCGCTCTACGCACTACGCTCTACGCTCACTCACACTCCCACTCACTCTTCTTCTCCCACTCCCACGCTCACTGCTCCCCCGCTGCTCTCTTGACAGCAGCAATTTCGTAATTTTCTTAGCTGCCATTTTTATTATTTACTTGATTTGATTTGTTGCTGCTGCTGCTGCTCTTGTTGTTGTAGTTGTTGTAGCAATAAAAAAAATCAATTAGCATTATTCAGCAAAAAGCAAAAAAAAGTAAAGCAGGACAGCGTATGTAACGTTTTACTGTACGCCTGTAAGCAGGCAATGATATTTTTTTTTTAGACCTTGAAAAATGTCTGCAAATTGAATCGACATTTTAATTAAGCCGCCATAGTGGCCACAAAATGACGGTCGAGCCTACAAATTCCTTTACAGCTGCAAAATGCATTGCACGTTGTTGTTGTTGTAGTTGCTACCATTAAAGTCAATTAAAATTGGCTTAATATTTAATGCATTGCAGCCAAGCATATTGCCCATGTCCTTGAGAATATGAATATAGGCAAAACAACAAATACACATACACGTGCCTAAAATTAAATATCAGAGGCCGAAAATCTAACTAAGTTGTTCCCTCGTGTATTTTGCAACAAAAACCAAAAAAAAATCTAAACTGAAAAGCCAAGCTTGAACAGATTTTGTGCAAAATTGAAAATAAGTTTGCTACAAGGCTAAAACTGCTCAGTGTTCCGTATATACTTGTTATTTTCTTTTTTTTAACTGTTTGAAAGCTGTTATTGCATATTATGCAACATTTACTTTATTTACCAAAAATTTATTTACCAAAAAAAAAGCCTAAAATTAGTTTTAGTTTAAATTATTGCATTATTTGAAGAGAATTAGTTTTACTTTGGCTTTCGCTAAACTTTGTCAGAAAGCTGCTTTTCAAAAAATAAAACGTTAATAGTCATGCTGCAAAGTATGCACGGAAAGTATAAAATTGGTTTGTGCAACAGATAGAGACATTGAAGCACCAAAGCGGCGCGAAGAGTCGTCGGATGGCGGACACTGTCAGAGGCAAACTGCAAATCAAATTTTCTGCAGGCTTAAACAAAACGCACTAGTGCTTTTGTCTCATAGCAGACCGGATGCCAGTGCCGCTGCCGTTGCCGTTGCCGGGAATGAAGCCCTGCCTCTAGCCTAATTTGCGTAAATTTGTCATCGTAAATTCTTTATATGAATAGCATATGGCGGACGACGGATGCTGCAGGGCAACACGGAGAAAAGCAGTCAGAGCCGCAATGGTCAGGACAGGCGGCGTCAGGAGACACAGCGAGACATGCTCTCGGCCATGATAGAGCCACATGCAATTTAATCAAAGTTCCATTAATAATGAAATGCCACAGCGAGAGCATAGGCGAGAGGCGTCAGGGGTACACTGTTCACTGGTACAGTCGCTATTACAGTCTCGTGGTACAGAGATAGGGCTAATGAAATGAGCCGGCTCGAGCAAGTTGAAACTGAAATTGTAGCATCTAGTCAGCTCAAGTTGAAACACAAAAAGCTTGAACCAGCCCGCACATAACTTAAGCTTATTTAAGTCGCTTAGTGTCGCGAATTTAGTAAGCTGGCGGGGGAAGGGGGAAGGTCTAAGGTAATACGACAATCAAAGACATATGCCGGGTCCAGTGGAGTACTAGGTAGGCACTGTGTGTGAGGCGAAACAAAAGCGAAGGCCAAAGTCAAAGCCAAACAAAATTAGAGAGCAACGTACAACAGCATGTTGTTGTTGTTGTTGTTGTTGATGATGATGATGTTTTGGGACGACGCCAATAACGATGATGACGAGTTGAAGCTAAGGGCAGGGCATTTAGTATAATGCCCTGCAAGCAAATAATAGGCCAAAACAAAGTGAACGCAGTCAGAAGAATTTTGTTAGAATGTTTGCCTAACAAGTGAAAGTGGTAAACAGTGGCCCCAGTGGCACAAATGTGGGTGGCATTTGGTGGCAAGGCAGCCATAAATTTGTTTTAATTTATTGTGCATGTTGCTGCCACAATCGACTGTTGTGCTTTAAAAGCAGCAGGCTTCAATTTTTCAGGGCACACTTTATAGGTATTATGTTAAGGTCAAATGCTTGTCATTTATGCTAAAGTGCCACAGACAGGCAAGCTGCCACAAATTCTCTCTACCCACAAAATACATAATTTTAATTCTTTCATGTTACTTGGCACGCAAAATGGCTTGCTAAATCGATGAATGTGGCAGCCATTGCTCAAACATGGCTGCGCTTAACGTAACTGACAGCCAGCAATGGCGACTTACATACATAGTAAGTGAAAGCGGAAAAGGAAGTGAAGCGATAGACGCTCAGACTGAATGACTGAGCAATGCGGAAAGCATAAAAAACAACAAAAAGAAAACAAAAAAGCAAAATCAGAACTTGGGCAAAAGCCAACATGGCCAACTGCTGCCGCATGTTGATCTTTCTCACACACACACACACACGCACATGGCTGTCTACCTCTACCTCTATCTCTCGCTGCCGCTCTTTTGCTGCATATTGGCAGCTATAGAATATCTCTCTGACATACACTGCAAACAGTTCAAGAGCCGAATTTCAAACATTTGCTTTGTCTTTGTGTATGTGTGCGTATCTGTGTGCATCTCTTGCTGTGTGTGTGCGTGTGTTGCTTGTCAAGATTTTGTCGCTTGGCAGAGCCTCACGCACACACACATGCTCGAAAGTTTTATCGCAAAGCTTACAAAAAAAAAAAACAAAACCCAAAAACAACATTTACAACAAAAACAATAGCACGAATCTCATGAAACCTGTACGACAAGGTGAATATTGTCGAAAAAAAAAGATGCCACCTGCCGTTTTGGGTCACTGCTGATGCTCTTTTTGCGCACTACAAAAAGCGAGCATACTCGACTATAGCTTGTTAACAAAAGAGGCTGATTTTTTGAGACAACTGGCATGAAACCACGGGAGGCTTTATGATTGGAAAAATTCTAGGAACTTTGTAAGAACTGACTGAATACATTCAGCACTTCAATTGAATCAATAAAGCTGTACTTGTTTGAGCATTTTTTTGAGACAACTGGCAAGTAACCACGGGACATTTTATTACTTCTAGGATCTTTGTTAGAGCTGAGTGCATGGATCATGCCCTTTGCATGAATGCATTCAGCACTTCAATTGAATTAATAAAGCTGCACTCGTTTGAGTATTGTTAAGCAAATTGCAAGTACAATGCTTATAAATTTAGTCTATTTAAAGTAAATGAAAAGTTTCGAAAAATGAGAGCAAGAGAGCTTAAGCTACGATTTACACAGCCTACATCTCTCATTTAAGCGTATCCATTTATCCAGACAATGTACAGGAAATTCAGAGTACAAAGCTTTAAAGTGCAGCTTACTCACAAATAAATAACTCCGCAACTAGTTCATTTAACATATGCAATTTTCCTTTTACCCAATTCCTTGCTTTCATTTCTTACTTCGCTAACGTCAGCTTTAAATTAATTTTTAAGGGTATACATACTGCGGTGTTTCTTAAAGATAATTATTATTATTTTTTTTTTTTTTTTTGGGGTAGCTCTATTCTGTCAAAAAAAAGCAGCTCTAAAACAAGTTGCTTTGGCAGAGCTTATCCCAACAAAGAACCTCCCAATGCTCTAGGGTTTCTCGGAAAAATTCTATTATTTCAGGCAATTTGATTCCTTTTTTTGTAGGAAATTTTAATCTGAGCAAAAAAAAATTGGGTGAGTGCACATATTTTTATGAATCTGAGTAATTATTTAGCAGAGTCTGTGGCTTTGTGTCAGTCTGTGTGCATATATGTGTGTGTGTATATAATTTGACACATGCCAAACTATGCGCATACAACATTTATAACTAAGTAACGACAACAATAGTAATTACAAACAATAGACAAACAAAGACAACGGGTGGTATACATAATAGCTGACAAATTGTTAGAAAATGCCAGCAAAAGGTGTTAAGGCGATACACGTCTCGTCGGAAAAATTCTATTATTTCAGGCAATTCGATTCCTTTTTTTGTAGGAAATTTTAATCTGAGCAAAAAAAATTGGGTGAGTGCACATATTTTTATGAATCTGAGTAATTATTTAGCAGAGTCTGTGGCTTTGTGTCAGTCTGTGTGCATATATGTGTGTGTGTATATAATTTGACACATGCCAAACTATGCGCATACAACATTTATAACTAAGTAACGACAACAATAGTAATTACAAACAATAGACAAACAAAGACAACGGGTGGTATACGTAATAGCTAACAAATTGTTAGAAAATGCCAGCAGAAGGTGTTAAGGCGATACACGTCTCGTTGGCAACACATACGCATATTGAAGCCATTCCAACCGCAAAAACAAAGACAAATTTAAAAGTTCCAACCCAGCCAGGGATTTTTTGCTCCGCAGCAAAACACTCACGTACAATCCGCTCGAGCGGAGAAGCAGATTTCTGCGTGTGTGGCATGCATACCTAAGGACGCACCTACTCGAAATGCAAAATTTGTTAAGGTTATGCAACAGTTTTTCTTTTCTTTTTTTTTACGCATTTTTACAATTTCTTGAGAGCTTGGGGTTCAGCAGTTAAAGGTAAACAAGCTGTTTGGATGGAACCCAAGCAAGGCACAGTGGTTCCGCCTGGCACATAGCGATAGCGATGATTAATACTTTGACAAGAGTTAGAGGCTCACGCGCCCATGCCATAAAAAGAAATTGTTTGAAATAAATGGTGTGCTTAGGAACACAGGTGTCTCATTCAACCGAATTTCAATCCAAGAGCAATTCGTCAGTATGTAAGTGATTTTTTTTTTTCGAAACGATTACTGGCGAAAAATTATTATCGAGCGATGTTTTTTTTTTGGAGTGAAGAAGTTTTTTCTTTTTTAATTTCAACTCGTTGGCAAACAATTTAAAGCTATGAATGTTTCAGAACAAAATAATATATAATACAGAAAAGTCTTAAATCATAAGCAATATCTTATACACTGATTTTTAACTCTTAAGATATACAAATGAAGTCAAAGAATTTTGTTGCAAATTTTTAGAAAATATTTCATATAAAAATTTTAAAGTTTTCAAGCGATCTGAATAATTTAAAAGTGCGTTTTGCCAAATCTATTAAAGAATGGAAAGAGATGACAGCTGAAAATGACGCCATAAAATTCAACTACGTGTGCTGTTTTAAAATTTGGCATCCCTAGCGTCAAACCCCCTGTGATTTCTTGGCAAAACTGGCTCAGTGGATACTCGCGTCCATGCAGACCATTTTTTTGTACCCTTTTTCAATCTATTATATGTTTACATATATATATACATAATCTTCACCTGGAGCTTATTTTAAATGGTTGAACTGAACGGTTGGATGAACGACATAAATAAACTCTCTTAAAATTTCTGAGAATTTTTTTTTATTAATTCTTTCTATGGCACCTTTTATGTTCGCATTGTACTGCGATTTTTTACGATTTTTTGAGGATTTTTTTCAGATAATTTAATATTTTGTATATGAAGAGTATCATAATACAAAAAACAGCTCAAAAGTACATAGGAAGGGTTCCATTATGAATCATATGAAGAAAATAAGGCTTACACCACAGTTAAGCAAATCTTTCATTGGGACTGAAATTCAATAAAAAATTTTTTTGCGAATATTTGCGATTTTTAAGATTTTAAAAATTTGTAGGACTTTTAAGATTTATAAGTTTTTTAAGATTTTTAAGATTTTTAAGATTTTTAAGATTTTTAAGATTTTTAAGATTTTTAAGATATTTAAGATTTTTAAAATTTTTAAGATTTTTAAGATTTTTCAGATTTTTAAGATTTTTAAGATTTTTAAGATTTTTAAGATTTTTAAGATTTTTAAGATTTTTAAGATTTTTAAGATTTTTAAGATTTTTAAGATTTTTAAGATTTTTAAGATTTTTAAGATTTTTAAGAATTTTAAGATTTTTAAGAATCCTTGATTTTTGAAGATCTTTAACAGTTTCATTAAGTTTTTATATAATGAGTAACACAAGAATAAAAAATCCTCAACTTCAATTAGTTTTAATTAAATTATTATGTCTATCGGTGAAAATTAGTGAAGCGGGCCACTTTTCCCGCGACCTTCTCCGATTTTGATGATTTTGGTAGAGCTACTGGCCAATAGTAACCACGTCAAATTTTATTGCAAAATTCCGATTATTTAACGAGTTATCGATAACCGAAAATTGCGTTTTTCATTTTTAGACTATTCTTTGACATGCCATTTCTTCTAAACGAATAAAAATATTAACGTGATTTTTTTATCCATGATAGATAAAATATTAAATTAAAAAAAATTTGATTTAATTTATTTTTTTTAATTTTTTATCATTTTTAGTTTTTAATTTTAAAATTCAAAAGTGATCTCCCACTTAAAAAAAAAAAGTGTTAATGTCATTTTATGTGTGTAAGTTCAATGCAAAAAACAAAACAAAAAAAGTTGGTAACTCTCAGAATTGTAGAAGTAATGCTTATTTTAGTGATGGCACCTCGCTCGCTCGCCATAGTAAACAGTACCTCGAAAAATACAAATAAGCATAACTCCTCGGAATTGAAAGACAATACGTTCAAACTTGACGTGATTAATCGTTTTGACATTCTGAGATCAATTTTGAAAGCGCCTACATATATTTAAGGTCAAAGGTCATAAAAATTGGTTTTTTGCAAATAACGTTTTGACGATATTTCGACGATTATTTGACTTTTTTATAGAGAGTATCGTAATAGAATAAAAAGGCTCAAATAAATAGTCAAAGTTTTGCATAGTCAAATATAAAGCAGCTCTAATTTTAATAATAAGAGTAACAAAATTCATCTTTCATTGGGGCTAAAATAAAAAATTAAATTAAAGAAAACATTCATATATAAAAATTTTACAAAAATTCATAATAAAGACATGTATCATTCAAAATAGCAATTTTAACGATTTTGTATGATTGTTTTTTCGATTATTTAGGATTTTTGTTGATTTTTTTAATTTCAGTAAAAAATTAATTTAGTTAAAGTACGAATTCGACAAAAACTTATATAAATGATATCTTTCATAAAAAATATTTTGTATATGGACAAAAATTAAAAAAAAGAAAAAATTCTTTCCTCTCGCTGTTACCTACACTTTGAGAAACTAAAAGTACTCAATTACACAAGTAAGTAAAGAGCTTAGTAAAATGAAAAAACAATGCTAAGAATCGACTATAGTTACTTCACTGCCTTATAATAAGTATAAATACCAGATATAAAGCAAGACAATACAAAAGGATAAGAGTAAGTAGAAAGAAATACACGCAGAGCACAAGAGAAATAAGAGAAATGTGAAAGAATTGAGGTAAATAAATTAAAAAGCAAATGAAATATGTATGTGAAAAATATTGTAGCAAACTTTGCGGCCGTCACATAACTGCGGGGCAGGCGAGCGAAAAAAAAAGCACAAAATAAAATGAAAATAAAACAAAAAGAATAAAAAAATAAATAAATGTGCAAGCAAAGCAAACAGTAAGAAAAATGAGTAGCGATTTATTTAACAAATGAAAATAAAAATAGAAAACAATTCCATACAGATACTTGAATGAGCCAAAACAAATGAACTAGACTTGTGGACGTCGTAAATAAATTTGTTTAATTTTTTATTTATTTAACTAAATTTGGGTCAAAAGCAATTCACAAGCATAAACTATTATTATTTTACGACTGCATTTTAAGTCCGAGAGCTGTTAAGCTCTTTAGCTTTTAAATAAAATTTTAACAAAATTGGGCAGACTGCTCAAAAAAGACAGTTTTCATTTAAGATTTTTTGTAAGTAGGTTAACATCCGAGACCCCCCAACGTTACCAACAATAGGCTCAGGAAAACAAAAGAAACGCATTTCTGTCTGTATGAACGCCTGTATCCTAAAGACTACAAGAACTAAGCTTACCAAACTTGACATTTGGATTATTCATATGAGTACTATATCCAAATACAAGTTAGACTCTTCAAAAATTTACTATGCAGTGTCATGTGTGCTTAATAAATAAAATAAAGTTGATTTTTATGCAAAACAGTGGCTCCACCTTGTCTTTGTGCCTCTCGTTGCTCCTCTTAATCTTTCTGTTTCAGTGCACGCAATTCTTTAATATTTGTATTTTATTTTTATATATTTTTTTGTGAGTCCTTGCATCCCAGTGACCACCAATTATGCTGTGCTTGTGTATTTTGGCTTGTTTTGCTTTTGCTTCCGCACTCCCAAACGTACTACAACAAATGGCAACTGTGGCTGCTGCTACTTCCTGTTTGCTATATTCAGTTGTCCTTTTCCTTTGCTGTTGGGCATAAATTGTGAGCAAGTCTGGCTAAGAGGCTGGCTGTCTTTTGCTTACAACTAACTCTTAGCCGGGCTAACAAGGCGGGCTGCCTGAATGTCTGTCTGTCTGTTGTCTGTTGTCTGCTCCCTCGTCTGTCTGTCTAGCTGTCTGCTTGTTACTTCAAAGGGCAACATGTAGAACCCAGAAACAGCTGTTGTTGTTTTTGTTCTTTTTGTTGTTGTTAGTGTTGTTATTCCTGCACGCGCACAATATATGCTTGTACAATCATAACGTGCGTAAAATTGTTTATTATAATTATTAATTAAGTTTCGCTGTTGTTGTTTTTTTTCTGTTGTTTGTTAGCCTGTCTGCCAACTGGCAGACACGGCGTATGCATAATACTCAACACGAGCTGGCCAAAGTAGTTGCTAGCTTCTGTAAGCTTCGAGTCTTTGCTTAACCAACTGCAGCACTAATTAAATTATGAAGTACTTTATGCTACATTTCACCCAGCTAACTTCAGACGACATAAGCAGCTACCCCCTTCCTCCTTGACATCCACACCCTGGCATATTGCTTTGCTCTTGTCGCCAGCAAGAGTGAAAAAGAAAATGCTGCCACAACTGCTGTTTGCTCTTAATTTCGAGTGGCAAAGCAACAGCCATAAACTCAGTGCCAACACACACACACTCACACACACACTCACACACACACACGCTGTCACATAAAGCTAAAACGGAAACGGAAGCTGTTGTCCTTGTTGCACTTGTTTGACACTATAAGGCTGTTAAAGCTGCCCAGGTCAAAAGCAGAGAAAACAGCTTAATAAGAAAGTAAGTAATCGCAAGCAGGTGACTGAGTTTTATGCGTTTCTATACACTGTAAGGGGCATATTTGTTTTAGGCTAATATAAGCAACAGAGTTGCCAGCTATATGGTAAGCAGTATATACTAGATATGTTTGTATGAAGAGCTAGATTTTGAAGCTTAGTAGAGCCAGCATAACCAAACTGCAGATTTGAATATTAAGCTTAGTTGTTTTTGGTTTTGCCACAAACGCTTCAATTCTTACATAATTTCAAAATGATTTATTTTGTTGCATAAATAATATTTTATAAAAAAATCCTTTTCAGCTTAAATGTTGAAGAAAGTCTTAATCTAAGGCGTATTTTTACGATGGCGAGTAATACAGAGGTTGACACAAGGTCAACTTCTGCATCTCGTCCTTGCGGTTGATGGGTCATCCTATCAACAACTGGTGGAACAGAATGGGCTAATCTACTACCATTTCGGGAAGGTAAGGCTGAGTCTCAGGGGTGTTGGCCCCAAGGCTGCTGAGCCCCCGATGGTAGCAGATGCAAGCCAGGAGGCTGAGAAAACAGGCCCAAAACCTGTAGAGGTGACTGCCACGCCGGTGGTAGCCACTGTGAGGGCAACTGTGCCGTCGACCCCCACGGAGGTTGCTGTTGCCCCCTCCGGCAACGACCCGCGTCCTTCGACAAGCAAAGCTGCTGGGCATGCGAGTCAAGGACAACGGAAGGGCGCTGCTACCGCGCGGACTATCGGGTCCAAAGCGGATAAACTGCCGAAGGGCGCTAGAGGCAATGGGTCTCGTCGAGGCAAGCTCAACAGCCTCGTGCAGCGCTCCATAAGGGAGACCAATGAGCGCAATTAAGGTGCTCCAGGCGAACCTGCACCACGCCAAAGGGGCGTCAGCCACCATGTGCAGGACCTTCGCCGAGAACAAAATCGACCTGGCTCTCATCCAGGAGCCTTGGTCGAATGGTGGCCAAGTTCGTGGACTTAACGTCACTGCAAGTAAGTTGTTGTATTTTCGTCAAGTGGATGTGCCTCGCGCTGCGATGCTCATTGACAATAGTGTCAATTATTTTCCATTAACGAATTTCATCTCCAGAGATCTAGTGGCCGCACTGATACAAGTGGCTACTGAGAACGGCACGAGGGAGATAGCTGTGGCGGCAGCTTATTTTCCTGGTGACACGGCAGACGCTCCGCCGGCAGAGGTCAGGCGGCTTGTGGACCACTGTAAACTACAAAAAACACAGTTGGTCATAGGCTGCGACGCCAATGCGCATCATACCATCTGGGGCAGCAGCGACGTCAATATTAGAGGTGAGTCCCTCTTAGAGTATCTATTGTGTAGTCAATTAGATATTATCAATAAAGGAAATAAACCCACCTTCATTAACGCTATCAGAGAAGAGGTTCTAGACCTCACTCTGGCTAGCAACTCCCTGTCCCACCTCATTAGTAACTGGAGGGTCACTAATGAAGCAACTCTCTCAGACCATCAGCACATTAGGTTTGAACTACCGGGACGGGCGGAGTTAGAGCAGAGGGTTTTCAACCCAAAGAAAACCAATTGGGTACTTTTTCAGACCTTGGTTGAGCATAGGGCCGACTCTTTGGTCTCATATATCAACTCGGTTGACGAGATTGACCTGGCTGCAAATCAGCTTGAAGATGTGCTAGTCTCCTCTTTCCATGAGAGCACGGTTGAGCGTTCTTTCCGATCGAAACGTGAGGTTCCGTGGTGGAACGCCAACTTAACTGCTAAAAGAAAAACAGTAAGGAGACTCTTCAACAAAGCCAGGAAAACAAAACAGTGGGAGGAGTACAAGGCTGCTCTCACTGACTACAATAAAGACATAAGGAATTCCAAAAGGGATACCTGGAGGAACTTCTGTAGTAATGTCCAAAATCTCACAGAAGCGGCCAGACTCCAGCGAGTTATGGCCAAAGAACCTTCAAATGGGGTTGGTCTACTAAGTAAGAGTGATGGCTCTTTCACTACTGACCGAAAGGAAACTCTGGAGCTTTTACTCCAAACTCATTTTCCAGGTTCGATTATCTGTGACGGAAATGCCCAATCCGAAGATTACGAACCTAATATACTACGGGCTGCCAGAACATCTGGCAAAATATTCGATGCTGACAAGGTTCGGTGGGCGATTAACTCATTCGATCCCTTTAAAGCGCCAGGAGGAGATGGGATCTTTCCAGCACTTCTTCAGAATTGCCTGGAAACCATCTTACATCCTCTGATTCGTCTGTTTAGAGCAAGCTTCGATTGGGGCTTTATACCCCGTCCTTGGAGGAGGGTGCGGGTAGTTTTCATCCCCAAGGCTGGAAACAGGCCACTTGACAAGCCCAAATCTTACAGACCCATCAGTCTTACCTCTTTTCTTCTGAAGACGGTAGAGAGACTTCTCGACCTACACATCAGAAACAAACTGCACAGTACAATCCCATTGCACTCTATGCAGTTTGCATACGTTAAAGGAAAGTCAACAGAGGTTGCCTTACACCACTTAGTTAGGAAAATTGAAAAAGCCTTTGAATCCAGGAACATAGCTTTGTGCGCATTCCTAGATATTGAGGGTGCTTTCGACAATACCAACTACGGTTCTATATCCAGGGCGCTGGTTCGTAGGGATATTGACCGTAACACTGTTGCATGGATAGAGGCCATGCTTCGTCAGAGGGATATAACATCAACCCTGAATGGTACTTCGGTCAGCATAAGAGCTGTAAAGGGTTGTCCACAAGGGGGTGTGTTATCTCCACTGCTATGGTCCCTGGTAATTGATGAGCTGCTAACCAAACTGTCGGGGCTTGGCTATGAGGCCATCGGCTACGCAGACGACCTAGCTATAATAGTGACAGGGAAATACGAGAGCACCATCACAGATGTGATGGAACAAGCCCTCCACGTAACCCTTAACTGGTGCCTAAGTGAAGGACTTAGCATCAATCCCCAAAAAGCCGTGATTGTTCCCTTTACGAAGAGATACAACACGAGGCTTAGGAACCTGACCATTAATGGAACAGAGGTGGTGTTCTCCAGTCAGGTTAAGTATCTAGGAATAGTTCTGGATAAACGGCTAAACTGGAACTCCCACCTGGAGTTAGTGCTCTCAAAGGCCACTCGAGCTTTATGGGCTTGTAGGAAATTCTTTGGTAGCACTTGGGGTTTCAGACCTAATATAATAGACTGGTTGTACCGTATGATGGTCCGCCCTATTATCACGTACGCAGCCCTTGTGTGGTGGCCCAAGGTGCAGCAATGCGGAGCAATTAAAAAGTGCAGTAAGCTACAAAGACTGATATGCCTATCTCTGTCGGGAGCAATGCGTACATGTCCTACAGCTGCAATGGAGACAGTCCTCGGACTGACTCCACTGCACATATATATCAAAAAGTCAGCTATGCAAAGTCTTTTGCGGATCCGGATCACGTCTGGACTCGTGGAAAGTGACACAGGCCATGCTGCACTTTTAAGTTCTCTTCCTGGCCTATCGATCTGCTCAAGATCAGATTATATGACCACGGAACTTCTCCATAATAGGAAATTTAGATCTCTCATTCCAAATCGCGAGACTTGGACTGAAGGCAACCCCTGTGGTAACCTCCGGGGCCAGCAATGGTTTACGGATGGTTCCAAGACGGAACAGGGTGTAGGTGCTGGAGTTGTCGGACCCAACACCAGAATCTCTATTGCAATGGGTATCTGGCCCAGTGTCTTTCAAGCAGAGATTCATGCCTTAGAGGTCTGCGCCCACAGTATCCTCCTTAAAGGTACTAGGGGTGCTAACATTTACTTATTTACGGATAGCCAGGCCGCTATCAGCGCATTGTCTTCATGGAGAATCTCCTCCAAGCTGGTTAGGGAATGCGTAAACAAAATCCAACTCCTGTCCTCTAATAACAGAGTCACACTCTGTTGGGTTCCTGGACATTCAGGAGTGGAAGGTAATTCGACAGCTGATGAGCTCGCAAGACTGGGTTCCTCTTCACCCACCACTTGCCCCGCGCCCTTCTGTGGCATCAGCTGGTCAACAATGAAAACTATGGTCAACAAATGGGCCTTAAGTGAACATAGGAGCTATTGGCTCTCTTTACCTAATTTAAGACAGGCAAAAGTGCTTGTCTCACCCTCGGATGCAAACCGAACTATAGGTCTTGGTAGAGCGGACCTAAGGTTTCTGGTAGCCTACTTGACTGGGCACCATACTGTAAGTTATCACTTGCAAAAAATGGGTCTATCGGACTCCTCAGAGTGTAGGCTTTGTTTTGAAGACGACGAGACGACCAAACACATCTTGTGTGACTGTCCAGCAATAGTGTGGGACAGAGTCACACATTTGGGAGCTGAACGGATCACCCCGTTTCAGCTTCGCCGAATCCCAACGAAAGACTTACTGCTCTTCATAAGGAAGGCAGATGGTCTTTTGTCCTAAAAGAATGGGTAAGGTACAATAGATCTTCAGGTCGCAGTGCCCACTCTCTGTTGTGAGAGAACCTAACTATTTTAAAAAAAAAAAAAAAAAAAAAGGCATATTTTAAAGGTCAGAGTTCGAATCGACTCAGTGCATTCAGTTGCATACTCTCTCTTTCTCACTTCATTTCTGTAGTCCCCTGTAGGACATAGGGCCTCCACAATTCGTGTCCGTTTATCACGAGCCATTGCGATGAATTTTATTTCTCGAAAGTTTTCCCGCTCGTCTGCCTGTTTTTATTTTTAACTTATTCATGCTTTTAGAGTACTTTCGAGTTCTTCAATAGATAGCAATTAAATATTTGGATTAAGGGGGATTCTTTCAAATTTGGTCGAGAAAATCGATTTTTTTTTTACAAAAAATGAAAGCTACATATTCGTGGAATATGTGTATGAAACGATTTTTCGATATAAAAAATAAATAAGGCGCCTTGAACGCACCAAAGTCACTCGCACTGAGGTACATTCTAAAAACTTTAAACGCATTTTTCTCGGAATCATGTTTATCATCCACACTTCAAGCATAGCTCTTGACCTATTGTTTCGATTCCCTTCGTTTAAACCATGTTTGAAAGGATATAATTTTTCGTATGCCTTATTCTAAAAATATGCATGAAAAAGTAATAAATTGTTATTTTTAAGCAAGGTCAAGTTACAATAAAAGTGAAAAAGAAACAATTTTTTTTTTCTAACGTCCACATTTCAGTTAATTTTTCGTCAAAACTCATTCTGATTTAGTATACGACATAGAGAATTTCATAAACTTCAATAAAAAAAAAACATTTTCCATTTCAGTTCACTACAAGAGGCTGGAGAACTGAAATGCGAGGACGATATTCAGCGGGCAGATTTAGACAAGAGCCGCCATTTTTCAGCCGCCACTTTGAATTTCATCGAGAAAAAACTTTCCAATCATTGTACAATAAAAATCGCATTTTACAATCAAAACAGGAAGTTTGTTTATCTTTTCATCATGCCACAAATGATTCCAAAACTTCACCTTCTTTTCGGCCAAATTTGAAAGAACCTCCCCTTAATTAAAAATAATTGGAACAACTTAATGAGACAAAAATAAAAAACCTTAAGGTCCAAATTAGTGCTGGAGAAAACATCGATAATCGAAGTTCAAAATATCTATATATCGATGTTGGCCAACAGAGATGTTTCTCCAGCACTTCTGCTCTCATCAAATGGGTGTTTAGTAGTGCTGTTGTTGTAGTCCAAATATGAGAAATTTTGATTTTGATTCTAAATGATTATATCAAAAATTATTTATATGTACAGCAGCAATACTGATAAAAAATGCCATAAAATTTCATCCCAAACATTTTATTTCTTTATTCTTTTTAAAAAAAAAAGGTTGAATAATACATTGAAATAAATGAATGTGGAAAAAAAATAATTGTTCCCTAGTGAAATGGTGTGCATTTTTAGAAAAAATTATACTGAACCGAAAAACACGTATGCTTGAGTCGGAGTATTATCAAAAACCAACGTCGGTCATGACGTTTTATTTTGAAAATTGCTGTCATAGTCAAATTTCAACTCAGAAATCCGTTAAGACGCCTTTTCGGATTCACACCACTCTCCTTTACTCACGCCTGCCTGAAATATAAACTTGCCTAAATGAAGCTTCAGTATTAATATGTAATTATAAAAATACAAAACAAAACCCAACAGTTATATAAATATGTTTTCTTAAAGGGTATCTCAAAGTCGTTTACGCCAAACTTTAAGGAGCGCCATTTTTTTTTTTGTCATCGGAATATGCGTGTCTGTGCGTGTTTGAACATGTTTTTCAGGCTTATTTTTAGTGCTTGGGAAAAAGTTTTTGCAACTTTAGTTGCAAATTAGTTGGCAAATAAAGTAGAAAGCAAAGATAACTGAATAGTACTATTAAAATGCAAAGAGAGAGCATAATAAATAAAGAGGTTGTCACAGTAGTAGTATATACTTTTTTTGAACCATACCGAATATAAGAGCTAGTTAAGTTTGTGTGTGACTATGATTTGAAATATTTTCAAATTGTAAATTTTTATGGAATCTCTCGCATAGGTACCAAAAAAAGATGGCGTACGTTAATGTCGGGCGCGGACGACTTTGGGATACGCTGTACCACTGCTTGCAATAAAATCCGGTATATTGCTTAAGAACACCAAAAGACATTTGATTGCCAACTTAGGTTACGATAAACTTATGGTTCATAAAAAACCAAAAAACAGACGAATTTCGAACCAAAAATGTTTTTTTGACCGATCGTTCCTATGGTAGCTATATGATAAGGACAAACGATTTTGATCTAATTTGGCACAGTGCTTGGGAACAAACTTCCGGATTCCAAATTTGCTTATGATATCTTCATAAACAAACGAATTATCCATCTAAGACTTTTGATTTTTTTCGAGGTCCTCTGAAACACCCCTATGGGAGCTATATAATATAATACCGATATCGAAAAAGTAAAATAAACTTGTTTCCCCTGACATAATTACGCATCTAATCTGAAAATTTGGTCGCTCTAGCTCTTACCATCTCTGAGATCTAGGCGCTCATACGGACAGACGGACATGGGTATATCGACTTCTCTAGTCATCCTGATCATACTTTAGGTAACTTTGGGGGGTCTCCGACGTTTCCTTCTGCAAGTTACATACATTTTCGTACAAATTTCGTGTTAAAATTGGTTATTCGTTGAGCGCAGACCGATTCATTAAAAGAACAATGTGAACGGTTCATCTCTGACTCGTTACACAAAGAGTCAGTAAATAAGAGTTATTTTTGGACAACGAAAAATGTTCAACTGTTATTTGCGAGCTCTGTTAATTTATCTATAATATTAAGTACTGAAGTAATCCAAGTATCTAATAGTAGAAAGTTACACATAGCTCGTTTCGCCAAATCGGTCTTTTATAAATTCTGAAAATATCCAAAAAAAAAAGTTCAAAATTTAGAAAAAAAAAAGTTTTAAATAATTTGTTTGTGTCTCCAAGAGTTGCACTTTAGTGGATTCATTTTACGTTTAATAATGTTAAAAATCTAGAGCTATCGTTCCTATGTCAACGAATACCTTACTACCCATCTGCTACCCCAGTCCTCCCCGTTATCCACCCTCCTATCATAACGTTTGTCATTACAGGGTTGTCTTCATTAATTAAGACACAGTTTCTAAAACATTGCTGGGTGACAATAATTGTGCAGTCTATTCAACTAAGACGATGTACATAAGAAAAAGTGTACCACATATAATAAACGACTTATTTGTATATACTTTGATGGTATTTAATACCCCTTGACAAACATGTGAACATTTTTAAATGATTTAAGGGTGTCTTTTGTCTTCCTCTGTGTGTGTGTGTGTGGAGTTTGTTTACAGCTAAGATTTCATGTGATACGGTTCTGATATTCTAAGCACTCATTAAAAAGCAGTTATAACAAAGTTAATCACAGTTCAGTTGCTCTTCAGTCTCTTCTCTCAACGAGAGCACATAGTAGCTCACATACACGCAACCATACACACCCACAGCACACAGATACTTTGGTATATTTATGCAGCAACATTTGTACTCTTTTAAATTTCAAAGAAATTGTGGTAGCTGTTGCTAAGTAAAAAAGAAAAGAAAACGAAGAAAATATTCGGATTCGTTTTGATTTCAGAGATTTGGTTTTTTTTTATTCAATTCAAAAATACATACACAACCCAAATTGAATTTTTGGCATACGTTCACATTGTTATGCTGGAGAAAACATCGATATTATATCGATGCATCGATGTATCGAAGCTTATAATATCTATATATCGATGTTGGCAAAACAGAGATGTTTCTCCAGCACTACTAAACACCCATTTGATGAGTGCAGAATTTTTTTTATTATAAAACTATAATGTAGAACATATTTCTTTTTATAAATAAATAAATAGATAATTGTTTTTGGGAAATGAAACTAAATATTAGCTGTTGCTTATGGGCAGAAAAATGTTTGTAGCATGTTTTATTTGGGTATCTACATTTTGGCGTTACGTTACATTAATACCACAAAATATTAAAAAAAATGAAGAAAAATGCAAAGTTTTTAAAAAGACTATTTATAGCTGCGTAGCTATATGTAAGTTAAAAATATGACAACAGCTTTCCGGCTAAAATATATAAGCAAAAATATGCTTGGCGTGACGTTACAAAAATTAAAAGTGGATTTTGACTTGGACTACAAAATATAAAATATTTGCCTATTGGGCAAGTCTTTAGGTATAAAATTTCATTCAATATACCTTTACTGTCTTATTGGTTGAAAGCTAAAAGCAAAAATATGCTTGGCGTGACGTTACAAAAAGTAAAAATACCACATATCTGCGAATTGATCAAGTTTTTGGAAGAAAACTCTATGTAATATGCTATGTCTATCTTACCAATTAAAAGCTTTAAGCATAAATGCGCTTGGCGTGACGTTACAAAAATTAAGTGGGCTTTGACTTTGATTTCATAAAATATAATTTACGCAAACTGGGCAAGTCTTTTGATATAAAACTATAAGCTATAAACTATTACTATAAACGTTTTTCTTTTTGCCAGTTAAAAGCTTTAAGCATAAATACGCTTGGCGTAACGTTACAAAAAGTAGAAGTGTGTTTTGACTTGGTTTAAAATTTACCAAATAGCTGTCTTTTGGTACAAAACATAATTTGATATGTACGTTCAAATTGATTGTGTTTGTTTAGCCTGAGTATTTGGCGTGACGTTACATAACGTGTCGTTACACAAACTTCATTAAAAATTTGAACTTTTTTTAAATACTTTTAGTTAATAAAAAAGAAATTTTGGTGTCAATATTTTATACTTTACAGAAATGCATTTCTCATTTTGAAGTTATAAACATTAAATATTAATTTTTTTTGTACTTCTTTTCTTTTTATATTTAAATTTTTTTATATTCAAAGGTTAGCTTATAAAAATATGCGCATTTTTTTGTTTTAATAATACAAGATAGAACTGATTTTTAGTTAAAGGCCTAAACGCAGCTCGAAAAATTTCGCGCGGAATGACAAAACTTAATATAAAATAAAAATCCCATTTGGCATATCCCATTAGCTTTAAATTTTTGGATCAGGGTGGACCTTACTTAAGCATTCCTAATACAGCAAATGTGAACACGAAAATTTGTGTATCATTTTGAAATTAAACTAAACATAATTTGTAATATATTTTTTAAAAACTTTACTCTCAATTAGGGTGGAACCAATGTTAGCTGTCATATTGTAGCAAATGGGAACACATCATTTTTACCATCATTATGAAATCAAACTAAACAGAAATTTATATATTATATGTATATGTTTTTTTTAAAGAACTTTACTTAAATTTTTCAATTAGAGTGGACGTTATTTTAAATGTCATATTGTTGCAAATGAGAACACAAAATATTTACTATCATTATGAAATTAAACACAACATAATTTTTAATATAAATTTTTAAAAAGATTTTTTTTCTAATTTTTCAATTAGGGTGGACCTTATTTCAACTTTCATAGTGTGAACAAGATAATTGTACTATCATCATGCAATTAAACTAAACATAACTTTTAATATATTTTTTCAGAAACTTTACTTAAAATTTTTCAATTAGAGTGGACTTTATTTCAGTTGTCATATTGTTGCAAATTGGAACACAACATTTTTACTCTCATTATGAAATTAAACTAAATATGTACAATTTTTAATATATTTTTTTAAGGATCAGATGCAATTTCAGCTCCATGGTAATGGTCGGTCATCAGGCTGCCTAGTTGTACGGGAGGCTCAGGAATTTGTTTTGAATGGCTAACATTCCTCAAGACGCTTCCTACCTTCTACTTTTAACTTTAGTATGTCTCCCTTGCTTTCTACCACCTGATTTACACAAGGCTCAAAACTTGGAGTGCGCTTATTTGAAAAGACAACATTTTTAAGAAAAAATCTATCTGCCACTTTTATATCAATATCTCTTCGCCTTTCTCTTCTCTTGCAACAACTCGTTTCCTTTGTCGGCTGTGTCCGTTAATTCTCCCATTAAATTGTTTAATATGAAAAAACACGAATTTTCTGAAACAGTTTAAAATGGCGACTTGGTAGAATACTGCTTCAGTTTTGCAGATTCTTGAGTAAGTGTGTCCTTAGTTGTCTCTTCTTAACAAAGTTAGCTAGAGTGTATTTAAACTTCGTCCTTAGAAAGCTTAACTTTTCTTTGTCATTTATTTTATTTATTTTCTTTGTAGTACTTTGTAGAAGTTACGTTCTTCTACGTGATTTTTGCGGTGGTTTGCATATCGTTGCGGCTTTTGGTTTATTTTACATAATTTGCCATAATTTGTGTTGTTGCCGCAAATTGTTAAAGCTATTGTTGTTATTGTTGTTGTTGGTGGCAGGCATGTAAGGCATAATTAAGTCTCAGCTTTGAGTTTAAATTTATGCTTTTTTTTTTTGCGTTTTCTACTTGGTTACTTTCTTATGCGTCTAACTTATTGTTAGGCTAATATTATGTATCCGCAGTGTAGACAACATAACTTATTAAACACACACACACTCCCTCCACACACCTATATATGCGTGTTATAATGAATATACAGGAAATTGAGTGCAGTAGCTTTTGTGCGGAGAGGAAGGAGACTTGATTTTGATTTTATAACGAAAGTAACAGTTATGTCGACATGCCCTTTAGCATACAACGAAGCTCTGTCTCTCTTCAGCACTCTCCCCACTTGCTTAAACTTGTACTTTGTTGTGGCTGTTGTTGCTGTAGTTGTTGCTGCTTTGTTGTTAATTTGCCGAAAGCAAAAAATTCGCCTCAACTGGGTCTCATATGCTGCTCATATATTATACACTTTTATCGATTTTTTTTTTATTCAGCCAGCTGGCTTGGAATTTCTAAACGACAAGATAAACGACAATAAAACATGGACAAAAAAAGAAGGAAAAGCTTTATACATTTATGATGCCTGCATACAAATATAATATATTGTACATAATATATACCAATCTACATAAACTTGCAGTTATGTACATGTTTGACTTTGTTTGTTGTCAAATACTCAACAGGTGGTTGAATTTTTCAATTGAAAAGAGCACAAACTTTGACTTTGATATTCTTTATCGTGATTGGAATTTTAAGCTTCAGCCAATACAGAGTGCTCTGCTTTGGGGGGATTTCATAAGCTGCCGTAATTTGAATTCCCAAAAATATGTGCTACATTATTTTTTGGTTTCAATAAGAGCGAAATATTTTTCTCAAAATTGCATTCTTAAATATTTTACTTGTGCTTATGTTGGCTTATAACTAAAGATATATATCTTCATTAGTTTGATTAGTAAACAGAAGCGAATAATTGGTATTTTGTATTGCCAAAATAATTTCTCAAGAAACTGAAAAGTGTATATGAGCATTTACACAGAATGTTTCATAAGGACCAAACAATTCTTAACCAACTAAAAATACTTTGTTATTTGTGTTTTAAGAGCAAAACAGTTTAAACCTGACTGAGCTTATAAGCTGGCGAGTAATCTGGCTGTAAAGCTTAAAGGTTTTATTTTGATAAGATTTATCTGCTTTTAAAAGCATCTTTTTTTTATAAAATTTTTGATTATCATATTATAAATTTTTTCCTTAATTTTTTTTAAATATTTTTTATTTACAAAAAGGAAAAAAAATTATTTAAATTTTACGTTAACTTTTTATTTACTATAACGAAAAAATGTGAAATATATTAATTAAAGTAATTACAAATTTTTGCAATTTTTTTTTAATTAAGAAAAAAAAAATGAGAAATATAATAAAATTAAAGGGGTATACGCAGTTCGAAAAATTTCGCGCGGAATGACAAAACTTCATATAAAAAAAAAAAATCCCATTTGGGATATGCCAATTCGAAAAATTTCACGCGGAATGACAAAACTTCATAAAAAAAAATCCCACTAAAGATATCCCATTTGTGATTCTTGTTTTTGTTATTCCGCGCAAAATTTTTCGAACTGCATATAAGCCTTAAGGAAAAACATGAGGTATGTATATGAATTAAAGTTATTAAAATTTTATTGCATTTTTTTTAGGTTAATAATCTTGATGCCAAAATAATAACATTTATTATTAAAAAAAAGTAAATATTAAAAAAATTTTAATGGAATTTTGAGTAACATCCATATGCCCCATGCCACCATGCCAAAACGTGTAAAGCTGTTTTTGATTTAATAACTTGCAAGATTAATTAATATTCACGTTTGTCTCATTCACAGAAATTTGCCATTTTGTAATTCATGTCAAAACGCGCTTCTATTTTTTGTAACGTAACGTAAAGCCATACCTAGTTTTGTTTATATTGTAGACTTGCACATTTTGCAGAGTTTTGCAATTTTGTTACACAATGCAAAAGGCAAATTTTTTTGTAACGTAACGCTATGCTTATTTTTTAATCAATAAGAACGAATTTCGTCATATTTTTCTTACTAATATAGTGAGTGCTACGAAAATAACAAACTTTTACAAAGGCTATTGCTTTACCATATTTTGTCTTATAAATGTAACGTCACGCCAAATGGGAATGTATTTATGTATATGGAATATCTTAAGAATCATTCAAATATAGTGAATGCTTCGAAAATAACAAACTTTTACAAAGGCTATTGCTTTGTCATATTTTGTCTTATAAACGTAACGTCACGCCAAATGGAAATGTATTTATGTATATGGAATATCTTAAGAATCATTAAATCATTCTTAAGAAAACGCTTGGGGGTTCTAAGGGGTTGGTAACGCACAACACATGATTCTACGGATTCACTTAGCCTCTTCCACGCAATACCTAGTGCCACCTTCCCGTGGTGAACCCTGATCATCTGAGCAACTCGAAGAAAGATTAGGTTACCAACTCTAATGGAACTTCGTGTCAGGTCAGCAAACGGCACATGTAAACCAACGTGAGTAGATTTGGCTCATGTTGTAGTATGGCGGTGGCGGAGGAGCTCACTCAGAGCCAACGGCTGCGCTAACAATCCAAGTTAGATGAATTACTAAATATGCACTGCAACATGCTGGTAACATGGTCAGCTAAGACAATTATTTAAATATCTACACATTTAAATTTACCTAAGAAACAGTAGTAACTCTTTGGGAATTGCTAATTGTATCTGGCTAAGTCAAAACATGGGTTCAAACGAAACGGAAATGAGGTTTCCAAGTGGTAACCTTCTCACTGTAGCACGCACAACGGATTTGAAGGTGCGAAATCCATGTCAACAAATAATCGAATCTTTAAGAAGCAACGTTTTTAGTTTTACTGGATTCCACAGGGTACGAGACGAAGAAGTCGTCCATCTACCACCTGGAATGTCATGGAAGAGGACCTTGGCCGGTGATCAAAAATTTTGCGGAAAATTGTCAAAGCTGGAGAGAGTTTGTAACTGCCCTATGTTCCGCCAGGAGCGACTGAATTCATGTTATACATTATATAACTATGTGTATATTTCTGTAATATGAAAGATGAAGTTCAAGGAAATAAATAACAATAATAATAAAGAAGACGCTTGATTCAGAACTATCTAACGATCATCTTATGCGACTCAGAGCTGATATACGCGTATGCGATTTTTTGCTTGTTTTTAGATTGTTCTTAACATACGTTTTTTAAAATGTTTGCGAATTCTTTTTTGGCTCTTTTATGATTGGGCTTGAAACCCAAATTTCATAAAATTACAAAATTACATATTTTTATTTTTAATTTGAAATTTTTAATTCTTGAACTTTTTGAGCCAATCTGCATCTTCATTGATATTATTCCAGAGTTATTTTTCTAAGAATTAGGCAATTTTATCTGCATCTTCATTGACATCATTCTAGATTTAATTTTAAGCAAAAACTTCAAAACTTAAGCTGCCACACGTTTCATGCACTATTCTGCCATATAGCACAAAACGAGGCAACTATATATGCAGAATGCCTTAACTGTTGGCCACAAGCCAAGCCAATATGTTTAACTGAGGCCATCTCGCCTACTCGCACAAATTGTTTGCTTTGTGTGTGAAGAAAGCAAATATTTGGCATCAAATACAAGTGTCAAGCAGCTAATGTAACAGCAACAACAACAAACATAATAATGGCATCAACAAAAGCAATAACAACAACAAGGACAACTATTACAACTATTTCTGAAATAAATTCCCAAAGAGCATGCCCATCAATGGCTGACAACTTAATGCCAACCCAAGGCTTGACAGTCAGGATGTAAGACATGTCTTGACATTTTGCACTCAAAAGCTATTTAAATCTCTTGCTGCCCAATTCCCGCTCCATGCTTGCTCAGCCTTTTCACTAGTGTTCAAAAAATACACATGTATATATTCTTATACCAACTATTCTACGTATACTTGATATACAGAAGTGGCGTAAATATAGTTTTTGCAATAAAGTCCATACAAATTTCCTTGCAAGATTTATTCATTCAACTCAAAACTAACTTTTAATTGGTTTTAATATAGCTAGAGAATTGATTTGGAAATATATGCTTAAATAGTAGATACTATATCTTTATTATTCTCACTTGTTATATTGGCAAAAATTATTTTTTTTGCGTCTAGTCAGTTGGCTTTGTTTTGACAAAATTAAAACATAATTAAATACGTTTTATAAGTTCTTTAGAAAGCTTATAATTAAGTGAATTTTTCTGAATAAATATATCCCATTGTAAGCTAATCAACACATTTAAATAAATTAAAACAAAAAAAAGCTACTTCCCAACTCTGCTCAGTATCAAAACAAGTTAATGACTGTTGTTATGTTAGACTAGCTGCTTCAAAAATTGATCCCCCAAATCAGTCCAATCTTTAATGTCAGCTGCGGTCCAAGCACGCAATTAATCATGAGAGAGCAAAAAGTAATAAAACAAAAAACAAAGACAATAGAAAAAAAAAATAAAAGAAAGATTACGTTTGGCGTTTTAAAGAAAACTTTTAAGGCAACAACCATGAAAGCAAATGGGAATCGAAATTGTAAGTGTGTTTGGGCAGGCTGAAATTCTTAAGACAAGGTCCAGTACCCCCAAGTAGGGGGTAGTACTATTTAGTCTGCTGACTAGCCAGCAAGGTAGGCAGCTTAAAGTGCGGCCCAGTCCAAAGTATTGCTAAACTTAAACAAATACACTGCCAAAGAAAAGTTTTCCCACAGGTTTGGTCAAAAAAAGTCAACAACACAGAAAAAGTTTAAAAATTCACACAAGGTTGCAAAAAAATATCGTCACATGGTAGCTACGATTGCTTGCAGTCGATAACAAACGTTATCGTTTCAACTATGACAAATTTTTTTTTACGTCATTTAATAGCCATAAGAATTCATTATTGAGTTTTTTTTATAAATGCTACGAAAAAAGTGGCCATACCGATTATTTTTCCCAGGTCGGCATGAACCAAAGTTTAAAGTTTTATTTTTAATATTTCGGTATAATTATTTTTCCCAGGGCAGCATTAACCAAAAATTAAAAAAAATTTTCAAAAATTATTATACACAATTATAATTTGAATATTATTTTATTATTAATTTTTTTTAACTACTTTGAATTAATTTTTTAGCTTTAAAAAGCATTTAAATGCACTATCAATAATATTCATTGAAAATTTAATTTTTTTTAAATTGAATTTAAAAAAAATAAAAATAAAATAATAAAGCTAAAATATAAAAAAGATCAAATTTTACATTTTTTGTATTTTGTATTTTTTTAAACACTTTTTACTTATTATTTGGCATAAACAATTTTTTCATACCTAGTTAGATGGGTCCCAAATTGACTAAGCTAAGGCGCCCCTTTATGGTTTAATGCGGCACTGACTTTTTCGTCATAATTTTGATAATTTGTAATAAATTATTCAACAAATTTTAAGTAATCATTATAAAGTGTGCAAAATCTTTTGACCAGCAGTGTAACGAAAACAAAACAACGTCACGCATATATTGAAAATAGCTAGGAATAGCATAATTAAAGAGAGTAGCAACAAAAATAAAACAAAAACAAAAAGCAGTAGAAGCAAAAAGAAAAAAGCCAATAAAAATGATGAAAGACTTACGAGTGCTGTGTGCTGAGCTCTCTGATGTTGTGGTTAAGGCAGTGGGGTGGCCGAAAGAGCGCAAGAGCGCGGAAGGAAGCACAGGCATACACTGCGTATGCATGATAAATTAAAGCGCCGCAAGAAAAATGCCAATAAATGAAAATTAAAGACGCAGCACGCACAAAAAAAAAAAAAAATACAAAAAAAAATAAAAACAGAAAATGAAAACAAAAAAACAAACAAGCAAATAAATGAAGAAATAAAGCAAAAGCAAATAATGCCGCAAATGACGAATGCGCCACAAACTATGCTATGCTAAAAAAAAGAAATGTAAAAAATTATATACAACTACATACATATATACAAATATGTATATAGGTGGTAAGCAACATTGCGTTAATGGCCAAGAGCTCGTTGGAATTACTTGCAAAAAAAACTTTGCTGTATATGCAGAGTAAGTGGCAAGAACAATGAGAGAGAGAGAGAGAGAGCGCGCTAAGATAGTCGTTCGAAATTAAAAAAAAATATATACTATGTTATAGCCAAGGTAACACAAAGGGTGAGTTGTTGGAAAAGAGAGCTAGAGAGCTGTCAAAAGATAAAAAAAATAAAAATCTCTACCAAAAAATGTGACAGAGCACGAAACGCTTCAGCTACTGCTTGTCGGCTCATTATTAAATGAAATTGACACGCGTCCATTTGTTTTCCAATTCGTTGCACATTGTGCAGAGTGGCGAAATTAAACTGAAAAAAAGTTGAGAGAAACAGCTGCAGAAAAAACCATAGAGCGATAACTAAAAATGGCTGCAATTGCAGTTTTCTACTGTACTAAAAGAGGGTGCTTTTTTTGTGCCCCTTACGGGCTTGCAGTGTTTTACTTAGCGTAATAATGCAGATGTTAAAGATTTGGAGAGTTATAGAACTTTTTTAAATTATGAGCTTATGTAATTTATATAAAAAAATACTTTGTTAGTTTTATATGAACCTTTGAGCCTTTGTTTTACATACATAGTTGTTGTTGCTGCACATTTTATACAACATTTTGCACTCAAAGAGCACTGGGATTATTAACAATCGCTTATATATTTTACTAATACCAGGCCAATCAAATGCCATAAGTCAATGCATGCAAAATGGCAGCCACAGTTTAGATTGACATACCAAATAACCTGGTTAGAACAGTGCTGATAAGCTAAGTCTGACCAACACACGCCTGCAATTGAACAGCACAAAATTGCTTTAAACTGCTTGCCTGCCTTTGTCGCCCTGTCATAATTCTGACTGGCAGGGCATAAAGGCCAAATGGGGTATGTTAAGGTGGTCTAGAAGGTTAAACGGATGACTGGGAGCTCTAATGACAGCCAGTTAAAAGCACCACAAAAGGTTTTGGACGCTGGGTCAGCTAGAAGATTGACAGTGCAGTGTAATTTTGTTGTAGCAAAAGTTATCAACAGGCAGCAAAACTTTAACTTGGCTTTCCGTACGCCAACCATCCCGCTTTTAGCAGAGTTTCCGCTCTCAATTCGATAATGCAAAACTTCAAGTTGATTCAATTAGGCCAAAAAGTTGCGCTTGACTTTGTTGCGCTTGTTGTTGCAAGTTGTCAGTTGCTGATGCTGCAACTGCAGCTGCTGCGGCCAAAACTTGGCAACTACTTGCAACAGTGTTAAGCTTACAGGCTAACTTGCTACTTGGCACATGCACCGTGGTATACAACATGCTAACAATTGTTAGTGCTGAAGATTCTTAATAGAGTTATTTAAGTTTATAATTTTATCAAGTTAACAAACTAATAAGCCAACAGCTTGGAGTGCTGCAAATATGATGTACTGAAAAAGTTTAAAGTTTATGTGATCGCAGATCGGTTTTGTCGATCCCAACGTACTATCTTTAGTACAAGCATATTAAGATATAAAACACACTTGTGAAGCGTCAAGTAGTTGCCTCACAGCAGTGATCCTGTTTTGCCAAGAGGGCAATAATACTGCTTGAACTGCTTGCTGAGAGTAGCTGTGCAAGCGCGCGTGCCACCAATACTAGCAAAAGCATAACGGGTTTAATTTAGCGCACCGGTATTAGTAAGAAGAGACGCGCTTTAACCGCTACTCTCAGCAAAGCAGTTCAAGCAGTATAACTATTGCCCTCTTGGCAAAACAGGATCACTGCTGTGAGGCGTCTAGGCTGTTTAGAGCAAAAGTAAAAATAGCTTTTGCTTATTGGGCTCACATGGTTGAGAAGCGGCAAGCTTATAAAAGTAATTAATAATATTACGATAGAAAGTAAAATTTTTTGGCAATTTACATAAAAACAGACTAGAAAAGGCTTTTATGTTCACAAAAGCAGTTTGTGTTTTAAAAGTAAGGAGCTTGGAACGCTACGAAATGCAAGCTGCAATTCAATCACACTTTCCCACTATTATAATCGATTTTTTATAGATTCAATAAAGAACCTGGAATGGACTGGAAGCTTTAGCATTTTTATGGTATCAAATACGCTATATGTATATATCCTTCAAATTTACGGTGGTCAGTGATTTTTGAAAGTCTTGTCAGCTTTGTTAACCAAAAGCTATAGGGATTCATTGCAAGACCAATGTGTAACTAGAAAGTTTCTATATACATATATTTAAATATGTATCTTACAGTTTAATTAATTACTATGTCTACACACGCTCTACTATAGAATGCATTTAAAACAATATTGACCAGTGCAAAGTTTTGAAAGCCTAGCAGCCGATGGAAAAAAAAACCAACAACATTTAAAAGGAAAACTTTTGCATTTTATGAGAGCTTTCTCTATAGATAGTCTAAGCTATCTATCCATCCATCCAGGAGCTTAGCTATGGCAAAAAGCTAATCAAAAACTCATTGAAAATTCATACACGTTGGAAAACGGGATGAAATGGAATGGTAAGCTGTAGCTGGTGGTAGGGCATGTAACATTGATGGAAAGCCAAAGTGAAAATGCAAAACAAAATGGCCGCACGTTGAGAGCTAAGCAAGAGTACAGCAAGCAGAACACGGCAACCAAGCAGCTAAAAGGTAACGTAGAGTTGATGAAAATAAAAACACTTCAATTTGAATGTTGCCAAATACAACAAAAGGAATTTTAAATGTTGAGCAAAAAAATATATAAAAAACAAAGAATTAAATGAAAAAGGTTGGCAACCCCTTGGCTAGCATTTAAATTTTGCTCAAAAAGTTTAAAGCGCAGAGAAAGAAAGAAAAAGAGCCAAATAGAGGCGAGAAATATCACAGCAACGGAAACAATACAAAAGACCAAGAGAAAAGGCAGCAGGCAGAAGCAAACGGAAAAGCAAGTATCTTATAGCCGAAAACTTTTTGCAGTCCTATTAGCAAAGGTTCAAGGGTCACTTTCGGTTTCAACTGCGGCTCGTTCACATTAAACAACAAATAGAGAGTAGAGCTGAGCTCTCAGAGAGCACGTGACCCAAAGTTTTTTTGCCACATTTTCATAAATTTCAATTAAGTTGCAAGTTGAAAGTTTGAACCCAAGCCCAGCCAACAAGCACACCAACTGAAACTGAAGCCAAAGAAACAATAATTTGTAATTAATTTGTGGACTTTTTTTGGGTAGGAGGGCAACTCTGTCTCACGCTTACAACAAAAACAAAAAGGGACATAGGGTTTAGGTTCACATTGTTGCTGGCAGCCATTACTAAAATTTGATTATTTTATTTGATTAAGTGTATGCAAACAGATTTAACAACAAAATAAATTTCTATCCTCGTTGTTTACAAATGCTATTAGGCAAAAAAAAAAAAAAAACACCAAACAAGCCATAAAGGAAGGGCAAAAAAAAAAAACAGCAAAAAGGAATAAACTGATAATAAGCAAATAGCGAAATGGAAGCGAAATATTTATTTTTTTCCTATCTAATCCAATTGATTGTATAATTGATGTGGGAAATAAATTCAGGATATCATAGATAAGCGAATATGAGCAAAAAATTTCGCACTGCAGCAGGTTACCTCAGTTAAAGCTGGAGCCAGTGAATCCATCTAATCTAATTTTTTTTCTTTTGTTATGCAATTTGCCGGAACTGTAGTAATCGCTTAAAAGGGATCTAGGGCATAACTTTGACAGCAGATAATTTGAATAATGTGGCAACTCGGTCATTTTTTGACATTGGTCACTTTTAAACATGAATTTATTAAAAAAAGGGTGGTTTTTTTGTTAAAACAATATTTTCAATGTTGAGACAGAAAGGCAAAAGGTATAGAATTAACATATTGAAAAAAAAAGTGGGCCGGTTACAGTCGTCACAAACTGACTGAAATATACCCTGCAGGAAAAATAGTTTTAACAACATTAATATACATCTATATATTTCTTCTATAAAGCTTGTAGCGCAAATTGGTTTACTCAAAATATATAAAGAATTCTTGTATTTAAACCCAAATTACACTAATTTACACGAAAAATGAACCTTCGTAAAAAAGTGTTTTTTTGGGTAATTTGGGGTCGAGAAACACGAAAATGGCAATCGAGATATTTTTGCAAAACATGTTTTTGGGCACATATTTCAGTTTTTTTTCAACAAAATTTTGTATCAACATGAAAGACGATTAGATTGAAAGGTATTGATTTGTTCTTTACAGTGATATTATGTAATTACAAACAGATTAAGCAAAAATTATAGAAGTTATAAGCAACCAAAGTCGAAAAAAAGTGTAATTTCTTACAATTTTTCAAAATTAAAAACTTTCGGATTGCTTTTTATTAACGAAAAAAAATATTTAAAAATTATGTTTAGCCTTAAGCTGAAAGAGAATTCATTAACGAACATTTCGAGTCTAAGATCATTAAAATCGGGTAAGAATTGTAGATGATAAGGAGCCATGAATGAAAAAACACGACTACAGCTGCATACAAATGCGTGAAGAAGTAAATGAACGCAAATGAAACACTTTGAGTGAAAAAATTTTTTTTCATACAAAAGTGTGAATGAGTGAAGATTGGAACTTTATATGTTATACAATTTTGCAGAAAATTTCAGTTTTTTAGCTAAAAATAAAGCATAAATGTGAGGATTTTTTAGGCAAGCTTGTGCAGCTTTTTCATTTTTCAAAATAATAAAAAAATGCAATCCTTTGCTCATTTTTGTATAACACGAATACAGTCACATTACTGCGGAATTTGGTCAAAGTTAGTACACTCTTTCGTGCGGTGTCAGAACGGGCCAGCCCAGGCCTAAGTGTGCTGGTTTCAAGCCAGCAGCCGCCCTAACTTAACCTAGTACACTCTTTCATATAGCATATCTACAAAAATTAAAGCAGTGACGTAATTTAATTTTAATAGTCACGAACTTCTTTGCTTTATTCAAACTTGTAAAGCAGTAGCAATACAATTGCACTGCTTCTCAATCAATGACTTAAGTCTTTTGCGAATTATAGGCACTGAAAAGTTAAATAGTTCAAAAGAGAAAAAATGAGAAGGCCACAGATGAAAATTGAACAAGCGAAAAGGAGCATCGATATGATCCTACAATCAAAATGTAAAGCAGTACCTCGTGTCTCTCTGAAATTGAGCGCCTGACGTTTTATATATGTATAAAGTTCAAATTTTCAATTTATTTTTCAAATGAAATTTTCGAATTATTTTTCTTTTGAAAAGTAAAAATTTCAAATATGTATAAAATTAAAAAATTTTATTTTAAAATTACATTTTTAATAACATTTTTTTTTCGAGAACTACAAAAATGTAAAAAGTTTTGAGAATATCAAAAAAATTGTTTATTGTTGCGCAATTTTTTTCTTTTTAGCAACTAAAAAGTAAGTATAATAAATTGTTTGTAACATTATGTATATGGAATACAATTTATTTGAGCTTGAAAATCTTGAGCTGCTGGCCTCATATTAAGTTTTACTTCAAATCTGTTATAAAACATCAAAATTAAAACTGATAGAAAGTTTGAAGTGATTACACTAGTTTACAGCATAACGCACCCTCAACATGTTTTGCTCGTTTCCGTAGTAAAATGGCACGCTTAAACCGAAAATAAAGTCCAAAAATTTTTTCTAGGAACGGATTTCGAGTTAAAAAACACTTTTCGAAACTAAAAAAAAAGTGTGTCGATTTAAAAGCAAATATCTCTGGTTGTACTAAACTGATTTGAATTATTTTTTTACCAAAGTGCAGATAATTGAATTTATCTACCGATTATACTTGGAACATGTTTTTGTCAAATTTACGGTTTGATCGTTATTAATCCATTCATATGAAATTTTTCCTCATTCTTAGCAAATTTTTGAAAAAATTCTATTACGAACGTAAATTTGAAAATGGAAAGAAAATTTGTGATTTTGACCTACTTTAATTTTTTGCCGTAAATTCATGCGCATAAAATGCGATTGTTCCTATTTCAGAGCAAAGATCACTTTTGAATTTAAAAAAAAAAATTATAAAAAATGTTAAAAAAATACAAACTAAAAAAAAAATATGTAATGAAAGAATTTTTTTTGTTGAATTTGTAAATTTAAAGTTTAAGAAAAATTTGTAATGAAATTTTTTTTTTTGTAATTTTTAAAAAAAGTTATTTGTTTTTTAATTTGTATTTTTAAACTTTTTTATGACATCTTTATTACTTAAAAACTTGCTTTAATTGTAAAATTTTATTTATTTTTTCAAAAATTTATTTTTCAAAACTGTGTTGATAAATGGGATTTTAAAATTTGTATTTTTAAAATGTTTTAGTTTTTTTTTTTTAAATAATTAGTCAAAAAAATTATTTATTTTAAAATTTGTATTTTTATAGCCTTTTTATTAAATCTATATTATTTAAAAACTGGCTTTTAAAGGAAATATTTTTTTTTTTTTTAAATTTGAATTAAATTTCTTTTTTTAATTTGTATTTTTAAATCTTTTTTTTTTTGAAAAATTTTTATTTTTTAAGTTAGCAAACTTTTTTTTTTTAAATTTTTATCATTTCAAAACTTGTTTTGACATAAATTATACTTACTTTAAAAAAACATTTTAACTTATAAACAAAAAATTATAATTCTTCAAATTAAAAAATATTTAAAACAAGTTTTAATTTAAGAAAAGAAAATTATTTTCTGCAAAACTTTAATTTAAATTTAATTTGTAAAAAAACATTTTTTTTTTTAATCTTTAAAAAATCCAAAGTTTTATGTTTCATTCAAACACTTCCGTTACGAGAAGTGTTTTGTCAGTTATCGATAGCTCGATAAATTATTGGACTTTCGCAAAAAAAATATCAAAATTATAGAGATCTACTTAAAAATTAGCACGTTTCTCTCATTTATGTTTTATTTATTTTTTTCATTTAATAGTTACAAATTAGCTTAAAAACTAAAGGTAACTTTGTTCAGCCCTGGCATCTTAGGCCTTCGGCTAATGATTTATGTTTTATATATTTAAATTGTAGTGAAAAATAAGCCAATATAGAAGCAATTTATGTTTAGCAGGCAGGCTGCTATAAAATTAAGAATATTTTTAATTTAATTTTAAAAAAAAAATCTTAGAATTGATGACTAAAATTTATCTTGAAATAGGTAGTAAGTTTAGGGATATGCTCATCTACTAAGTTTTTAATGTTTAATTATTAATATAAAAAATACTCATTCTTTCCATGTCTTATGAGTTTAATGAGCTAATCTAAAAATTTGTTTTATTCTTCACTGGATCTTACACGTTTCCTACCAGCTGTTAGACACAAACTTATTTTTATTTTTGTGCCTTATTTAGAGAGTATGTATACAAAAAATAATATTTTTCGTTGAAAGCGTTAAAAAAATGTTAACATTTTAAACACTTTTCAGTTTTATTTTGTGTTAAATGAAGCATTTATTCAGCTTTTTTGAACTCAGTAAAAAAAAAATAAATCATGAGCTTAAAAAATTTCAAGAGTGACAAATCGTAAAATACTGCAATAATTTTTATCTATGACGTCATAAACGTTGCTGTTTGCTGCTAGAGCTGACTCGAAGTTTTTTGAATAATTGCATCGGGTTGCAGCATCCTCTCTGCCAAGTTGTGAATGGTTGGTGAAGGATTTTGATTTAACTAACAAACAACTTGCAAAAGCATAAGTACCAAAGCCATATGTGTACTTTGCAAGTACTACATAGTTTAACTACTTAGCCTCAATGCCTTGGCATCATCATTTGTTTTGATGAGTCCCTAATGAAAGCATTTAGCGTAGGGTACTGTCCTAAAGGACATCAAGAGCAGGGACAACAAGTTGATGCTAATGTTTACAAGTCGCGGCTAAGCAGCTTAACTTTGGCTAACACAGCAGCCACAACAAAAACGGAAGGGAACAGGAACCACCAACAACAACAAGGACAACAACTAGAAAAAGGCTCCTTGGGCTGCTCTAATGAAAGTGATGCGCTCCGCTGCGCGGCAAGCTGTGTAAATGCCATAAAAGTTGACAGCTGTCAAGGATTTTGCGGCACAGGCAACATGATCAACTCAATGGCCATATATACAAATATATAAGTACATACATATATACTATATATGTGTTATATACTACTCTGGTAGAGCTTTACGGTTGTTTGTATGCGTATGTGTGTGTGTGTGTGTGTGTTGTTACGCGCTCGTGTGGGTTGTAAATTGTGTGTAAGCACTTGAGCCACTGATATGGGCATACCGAGACATTGCGCATACGCCGCGTTTACCTTTACGCAATGTCTACAAATTGTTGTTGCGCTACTGAAAATGAAGCGGCAAAAATAATTGAATTTTCATTGTTTGCTTGTTTGGCATTCAATGAATTTAAATTGCCAAAAAAAGAATGTATATATATACATACATATATATATATATATATATAGAACATTCAACGACTAATAGATTGACTCCGTAAGTGACTGAACCTGACTGAATCTATCTGTCTAGCTGGCAAGCAGTGTCAAAATTTGTAATCGGTAGCGGCTGTGGCCAACAGTCCTATACACTGCAGCCATTTTGGCCAGTTGGCTTGAGCTGATTTAGTTAACTGTTTGTTAAAGGTGCGGTTTTAGATGATGTCAAAGTTTTTTTTATTTGTTAGGTTTACAAAAGTCGCTTAATGAAATTTGATGTCTCAGGCCAGGCTCTTGGAAAGATATAGCCAAACTTGGCGATGATGGGCGTAAGATTACAAATTTTTTTTTATTAAAATTTTTTTTTTATTTAAAATACGAAATTCAATAATTAGCAGAGAGACAAAAATTTAATTGTTTCAAATTATCTGATTTTATTGAACTTTTCAAAAAAAAGTCTACAACAACTTAGGGCCTGTGAGACAACAGCTCAGTACGTCAGTTAAAATTTCATCTTATTAACATTGTCAAAACTATGATCATAATGCAGGTATTTTCGCCCTTTGTTGAGTTGAGGGCTTTGCAAAAAGAAAAGAATATAGGTCTCGAATCTCAACTCAACTCAGACCCTATCATCATCATTGTTTGAGGTACAACCCGTGCTGCGTCTTTGCCTGCATAAGTACTTGCCTCCATTCGTCCTTTCTTTTCGCCACCGTCCTCCGATTTCTCACTTTTAGCTCTTCTGCATCACTATCTACACAATCGATCCATCTAACCTTAGGCCTTCCACTTGCGTGGTTCTGATAGCATCTAACTTAGATCCTATGCTAGTCTAAAACTCATTAACTTACAAAAAGGTCGCTCACGCCTGATACTGTTGTGTTTATGCTCAGTTCCCCAACTCAATAGCAATACCTTCGATTAATCAATATAAAAAAAAATTTAATTTTTAACGTCAAATTAAAAATTTCTTGGAAAAGCGTGATTAAGAAAACTAAAATGGATTGCAATATTTAATTTCAGCTGAAAATATACTCTAAGTTCTTATTAAGTTTTCTATCATTTTTATTATTATTTGCTGTATGAAATCTTGCAGTACGTAATGCCCTTTATAATTCGTCAAGCAACCCACCATAGCGAAATTTCTTTATAAAAATTATAAATTGGAAATCCTTTGCATATTTTCCGAAAAAAAATAATTTTTTTATAAACGCTGCGTACTGTTTTTTTAAACGGGGTTGGGGTCGGTCTTTAGGGTGCGCTTGCACGGAAAGTTGTCTGCTTGTCACATGGGAGTGACCATCGATGATTCCCTAACCGGCCGATTCAAGTAGCTCACAACCTCCAGCTTTACGCTAGGTACCCGCTAATTAGCCCCTGGATACTCCTTTCCAGGGTTGAGCTAATGTGAGAAGGCGGCCCCTCAGGCTCTCTGCGTTTCGAGGAAGTTTTGCATGAAAGCGTAAGTGGACTTCTACTACCATGCAAGGGAGTCGAAGGCTCAGTCAGCCGTCATTTCCTTTTCAAATCCCATGACTACGAAAGAAACATCTGGTTCGTCGCGCCATAGCAGAAGAAGAAGATATTTCTTTTAAAATAATTGTATTATATGGAAAATTGTGAAAAAAATATAAATCTCTAAATTTATACATAACAAGTCCACTCGAACCAATTAATGGACAATATCGTCAATATTGGATTGTTCCTTTAATTGTAGGTAAGTACATATTTTTATTTTTGGTTAATTATAAAAATAATTTTTTTTTAGTTAATTTTAAAAATGAATTCATTTTTTGCTAGTTTTAAAAATTAAGTTTTTGGTTGAATTTAAAAATAATTTTTTTTGTTAATTTTAAAAATTAATTTTTTTTGTTAATTTTAAAGTGTTTTATTTCTTCATATTATACATGTATTTAATTCGCTCTCTTCAATTTTGCTGATTTTTTTGAGGCCTACTCTTTGTAATTTTCGAATATATCGCCAAACAGCTTGGGCATTTTTTTTAGTGTTTATGCGATTATTTAGGCCATTATCTAGGCTCGATGGAATGTTAGGTAACAGGTTCAGACTTCTAAACAACTCAAAAATTTGAAAACTGAAAAAATTTGAGTTTTCTTTGCATTGCGATAACTAGGCGTTCCTAAGCCTTAAACCAATCATTGGCCGGTACTTAAAACATCGTTTGGTCTACTATTACTCAACTGCCTATCAAAACAATTTTTTTGAAACTAACCACGCCTTCATCACAATGAACAAGTGAATTCCAAACCGAGCAAGCTAAATTCACTTTCGGAAGATACTCTCTGAATTGGATTGAAAAAAATGTAAATAATTGGGAACGATATACGACATTTGCATATCCAGCAATCACTTTTCCAAATCGAATATAATAATGAAAAAAAAAAAATTGTCTTCTGAATAATTTAATTTTTCCAACTTTCAAATATTTCGCACAACAGCTTCAATATTTTTTAAAGTGCTTTTTCGATTTCAGCCTGACGGCTTATGTTGCTCTGGCTACAAACCTCTTATAATCCAGATTTAATTTCTATTTTATAATTATATAAAAATAAAAACAAATTTTTAGTAGTTATATCTCAAGGCCAAGTTTCGTTGGCATCCACTTGACATTTATTGTTTGGGTTCACAATTTGAATCTCCTACGATATTCGAGCTGTAGGCGTTCAAAACACCTGGCCGATAATTCAAACATCGTTTGTACTAGCACACCTGCTGCCTGCTACCTGCACAAATCCTTAAGACCCTTGTTGCTGTCAGTAGAGGGTATCAAAATTGACTTGTCGTAGCGTCTCCTCAAAATCGATGCCCGCTAATACAGCAGCATAAAAATAAAGTTGAAATTTGCATGGCATATAACCCACGACCATTGCCATGGGCCATCAGCGCTTCCCCGTCTGCCCGCTGGCTTATATATAAATGGATGGATGTATGTATGCATGTATATGGACACCCACCAAAACACCAACCCACTTGAGCCATCGATTTTCGATTTTCCAGCTGCTGCTGCTGCTGCTACCGCTTTTGGTTCGTTTCTGCACCATGTCATCGCTATGGTCTTGGGCTTTGGCGTTTTCTGTGGCTGCGGCAGCGGCAGCGGCAGCGGGAGCTGGGTCTGTGGCACGTTGGCTTTTTTGGGGTCAAAGCAAAGAAGCGCGCGCACACACACACACACACACACACGAAGAGCTCCACATGGCCAGTGTAAGAAAAAGAGCAGTCAACGTCGACCATGGGATTGGAATTGGGATTGAGCATGGACGGGCCACGGGCTACGGGCACGGGCACGGATCCGGGCATAAACATGAACAAGCATGAGCATGAGCACAAGCACGTCATGTTGGCTGGTCGTTTGGCCTGATTTTAATTATGAGCTGTTGCCAAGAAAATGAACACATTTGCCATTTCCATTTGACCATGTTTTTCTGTGCGTAGTACATTTGTCAAACGACGGATGAGTATTTTAGTTTTGCAAGTCCATTAAATGCTATTATGCATATGCATATAATATACAAGTATTATGTAAAAAGCTCTTAATATTTGTGCATATTATATTGTAAGTAAATGCTATATAGAAATTCATAAAGATTAGCGCCAGCAAAAATTAAATCTTTAAGACTCCACTTCAAAAAAAAAAAATACTTTTTGTCTAAAATAAAAGCGAGTGCGCTACCACTACGCTACCAATGGCCACATTTTGAAATTAATTAATATCTAATGAGGCTGCATTGCTGCAAGTTATGAAATCCCAGACGTAGTCTAATTGATCACACAACATGCACATGTTTCGCTCATTCGGCAAGCCTGAAACTAAATTTTATGTTAAGTATCAAATATCACGGAAAAGCATTAACAGACTATATGTTTCCAACCACTAACTTGGGCATTAATGCAGCAGCAACATTTGCACTACGCTGAAAATGGGTCGTCTATGTGCAAATCAAAGCGCCTACCTTGAAAGCTGGTACTTAGATCCAAGGTGACGCAAACAAGTTAAAGCCTCCAAATCCGCTTTATTGCTGAAGGGGAATTATATTTTGTATCGTGACTTTAATTTGAATAGAGTAGCATAATGCAATGAATTTTATAAAAAAGTGCCCACTGGTTCAATTTTGTATGGCAGCTATATGAACTAGTGCTGCAATTTTGATCAAACTTTACACAAATGTCAAGTCTACAAGAAAATACAGCTGATATAAATTTTGATAAAATTGGTGCACTATTTCATATGGCTACCATACAAAATTGAACCTGCGCTCTCTTTTTCAGAGAGACAAGCACAACGTAAATGAACATTGCGTGAACTGCTAATTGTAGGATCTTGCTAGAGAACGAGATTTCCTTTTTTTTCTGGAAATACAATGTTAGACTTATATGCCATCACGAGGGCTAAGCAAAATGGCTTGTGGAAACGATTCCAATAAGAAGACAGCATAGTCAAATAGCTATAGCTTCCGAATCAGCTTTATGGCTCCATGGCAATGCTTTTTTTTAACGTAACTTTAATCTGAGTACTATAGTGCAACTTGATGCAATGAATTTTACAAGTTGCCGCAAAGATGTGCGCACTGGTTCAATTTTGTATGGCAGCTATATGAACTGGTGCTGCAATTTTGATCAAACGTCACACAAATGTCAAGTCTACAAGAAAATACAGCTGATATAAATTTTGGTTAAATTGGTTCACTATAACATAAGGCTACCATACAAAATTGAGCCTGCGCTCTCATTTTTAGAGAATCAGGAGCATTGCTTGACCTGCTAATTGTTGGATCATTCTAGAGCACCAGATTTATTTTTTTCTAAAAATACAATGTTAGACCAATAATGCCATCATGAGGGCTAAGCAAAATGGCTTGTGGAAACGATTCCAATAAGCAGACATTATAGGAGATGCTTGAATCAACTTATGTCTAGCTCTTTTCAAAAAAGAATTGAAAAGAAATGATAATACATAAAAAGTTAACCAAAAGGCTTGATAAACTACAGAAAAAAAAAAAAAAAATAAAAACAAATTTTAATCTAATCTTTAAATCTAAAATTTCTACAATCTAGCACTATTTCGAAATAAAATCGAAGAACTTCTGCATGTCAGTAACTTATAGCTTAATATGTATTACAACTTGTTTGTTTACTTAGTTCTCAAATTGAGGTGAAAATTAAAGTAGGCGTGCAAATTCAAAATAATCTTTAAAAAGTTATTAAGTTTGCGAAACTAAGATTCTGAGAAAACTCAACTAAATAAATTTTTAAATATATCTGTATCATATAAGATGAATTCTGATAAGCTCAGAATATAAGCCCGTGCAAAGCAGATAATACATATTCTTTGGTTTCGCGTTGAAGAAATTATGCCTTGAAGAATAGTATGAAAAATGCTTGAATACCAAACTTGATTGAAAACAAACTTTTAAATCTATTATAATATTTTTATCACTAGTGTATGCTCAAAAATGTGTCAGAACAAAAGTTTTTTAGTTTTTAGAGTACGCCTTAGTTTCCGAAATCCTACATACAACTTTTTTCTTAATAACTTAATTTATGTTTGTTGGACAGAATTTATTTGTGCACCTAGTTTACAAATCTGTCATCATATGAGGCTCTTTTTTTTGGTCTCTTCTAACTCCTTTATCTTCCAAATAAGACATCAAACCAAAATATTGCTTTGCTAAGGTACAGTGCTGAGGCAGAGATCTTCTAGACTCAGCAGCTCGAAATCAGCTGCTCAAAGATTTCTGAGTTCAAATAAAATTGCTAAAAGCTCTCAAAAGTGTTATTCCAGTGTTGTCATGAGACACTGATTTATTGGCAGAGCTGTCATCTATGTTTAGCATTTCATGAATATTTTATGAAAATTGAAATTAATTTAAGTTTTTTATTAAATTTATATAGTTATCATGCTGCCATCTAACAAGTATACAGTGACATTAAACAAAAATAAATAAACAAAATATGTGCAACATGTTTTTATTTTTTCAAGTTTAATCAGATTAATTAATCGTTGAAAAATTGAATTTATGCCAATTATGCTAGTGGTTGAAAACATGTCACTATTTTTTAAAAATTCCTAGAACAGCTTGGAGTGCGCTTATTTTTAACTGAAAGCGAAAGGCTCAGGGGTATAAATTGTAATTGGCATTTTGAATTGAATTTTATTAATGGGTATAAAAGTGAAAGAAATCGATATACTTTGAAAAGGTGAGAAAGATAGAGTGCGTTGAAAACATTGCAGACTTCGTCGATATGTTAAGAAGTACAAAATAAATTTATTGAGGCTTGTCCGTCCGTACCTGAGATAAGATACATACAATCATGAACTTGAGTCGCTAGCAGGACATGAAACAGTTTTAGATTTGTTAAAGCACAGAGAAGAAGGTATCTGGGTCATGTGCTAAGAATGTCCACGGAAAGAATAGCTCGAAAGGTGATTGGAGGAAGAAGAAGAAGACGTCCAAAGAAACGATGGCTGCATGATGTAGAAGCCGATTTCAGAAAAATAAACGTTCGACACTGGCGAAATGTCGTTGTAGAGAGGGACAATTGGAGAGAGATTGTTGCGTAAGCTATGGTCCACCAAAGACTGTAAGGCTAAGAAGAAGAAGAAGAAGCAACTACCTGAGTGTGAATTTTTAACGAGTCTCAAAATTCTAAAGATATGATGGCTCCACTGAGAGTTCGGTACATATTAAAAAAATAGGCCATATTCCAAGGTATTTCCGAGTAAGTACTTGGCCTTTCTAAGGCTTAGTATGAAGTAACAGCTTTTGGTTTGTGCGTACTAACTTTTATCTTTATCTCTGGGCGCATTTACCAACACTAAGCATAAAGTTAGCACTTTGTTTATGTTTACTTTATTTCATTTATACTTATAACTTATTTTATATCTTGCAAAAATCTTAATCAAACTAGGCACACAATTTATTATTTTAAACATAAATTAACTTTAGAAAGCTTTTTAAATGTAATTAGCTTAAAAAAATATATACTAACTATTTATGAACAGTGTTGTAAACATGCAAAAAGTTTGTTGCTAAACTTTAAGAGGACAATTATTTGCACTAATTTGAAACGGAAAGTTTCGCTTTTGTTGGTCAGACGTGATACAAAGTTAATGGCAAACTTTTTCGCCTCTGTGGTCAGATGATGTGTTAAATATTGTTTCTAGGTAAGGTTTTGAATATAATCTCGAACTTTTATTATGTGCATAAAGCAAATTATAGCTAAAGTTTACACAATGTTGGAAATCTGATACTTTAACCATAGAAAAAATTTGTAGCTTACGCGCTGTTGCTACGGAGTAAAAATTATAACCAACGTTAGTTGAAAAATTAAAGGAAAGCATTTTTATAGCTAAAGAATAACTTTCTTTGTGTAGCGATTAATTTTCATCAATATTGGATCGCTTGGTTGCCAATCAAAATATATATATACATATATTAGGGCAGGTCAATTTTTTTCGGCATAAAGGCTCACAGCGATTCTAAGCAATTTCGCCCAAGAAACTATGGGTCTAAAATGAATTTTGAGTCGACCACTTTCTCGAAATAGGTTTTTATCAAAATATTCAAAAATTGACTTAGATCATCCATTTACAAGTCCAAAAAACGTTATTTTTCCACTAACCAAATGTGTATTTAGGGGTTTTCGGGTTCAAGGAATCCATTTTTGACATAAATTTTTAAATTCGAACGCCGCCAGAGGGCGCTTTTGTGTATGTTTTTATCTTTTTTTTTAAAAATTGACAAAAAGTTGCGAAAGTCGACGAATATTTTACTTTTTCATAGTTCTCAAGCACTGCAAGAAATTTTATGAAAATCGGTAAACTATAGCATATAGCTCCTATATGACCGATCGGGCCAAAAAACGTGTTTTTGTGCAAAACTCGTTATGTTTCGTTTGTTTATGAAGATAGCGCAACCAAAATTGGCATTCGGAAATTTTTTAGAGTTTCCAAGCACTCTACCAAATTTGATCAAAATCGATTGACTATATCATAAAGCTCCCTTAGGGCCGATCGGTCAAAAAAACGTTTTTTTTACGAAACTCGAAGTGTTTTGTTTCTTAATAAAGGTATCGTAATAAAATTTGGTGTTTGGCGGTTTTTAAGCGTTCCCCAGCACTGCACGAAATTTGGTCAAAATCTGTTGGCGATCGATCCAAAAAACGTGTTTGGTGCAAAATTCGACTGAGTTTTGTTTGTTTATACAAATATCGTAACGAAATTTGACAAATAAATATCTTTTGGAGGTCTTAAGCAATATATCGGACTTAATTGTATAGTCATCTACGCCCGACTTTAACGTACGCAATCTTTTTTTTTGAAAATTGACAAAATGTTCATCAGTCAAATTTTTCACCAACAAATTTTTTTAGACCCATAGGTCCTATGGGGACTTATGATATAGTCAACCGAATTGGTACAGTGATTGGGAACTACAAAAAACTTCCGAGTGCCAAATTTGGTTACAATAACTTCATAAGCAAGCGAATTATCCATCCAAAACTTTTCGTTTTTTTCGAGGTCCTCTGAAACACCCCTATGGGAGCTATATAATATAACCTCGATATAATAAAAATAAAATAAACTTGGCTACCGTATGATAATGACGGATCGAATCTGAAAGTTTGGTTGATCTAGCTCTTACCATCTCTGAGATCTAGGCTTTCATACAGACGGACGGAGGGACAGACGGACATACGGACATGGGTATGTCGACTTCTCTAGTCACCCTCACCACACTTTAGGTAATTTTGGGGGGTCTCCGATGTCTCCTTCTGTATGTCACATACATTTTCGGCTTGCACAAACGGTACGGGGTATAAAAACGGAAAAAATAAAAAAATACACTAAAGCGCCCTCTAGCGGTGCCCAAAATCAAAAAAAAGATGTCAAAAATGGACTCCTCGACCCCAAAAACCACCAAATACACATTTCGCTAGAGAACAAATAGCGTTTTTTGGCCTTTTCAATGCAACGTCTAAATCGATTTTTGAATATTTCGAAAAAAAACCTATTTTGAAAAAGTGGGCGACTCGAAATTCATTTTAGACCCATAGTTTCTTGGGCAAAGTTGCTAGGAATGACCCAAAGAATCAAAATCGCACTGAGCCCCCGAACGTTTTTTCGGCCCCATACAAATTGACCCGCCCTAATATATATATGTATATATAAAAAAAAGATTTTTAAAAAAAGCGCTAAAAATTTGTATTTATGAGTTTTAATTATGACTAATTCACAACGAAAAAAGTTTTTAAAACAAGAAACTTGAAGAAAATAATCTTAAATCCTAAACAAAATCATACTTTCGCATTTTGAAGAATCTGGAAAAAGAACTTTTGTAGCTCAATTTAAGAATAATAATAATAATTTTTTAAGTTCTTAAATGCTTAATAGTATGGATTCATATTTTTGCAAAAATTTATATAATTATAATTTTTTAAATTTCTGAACGAATTTTGAAAATCAGAAATGCTGAAAATGAATCGCTTTTTTTTAATTGAAGACTTTTAATTTTTCTATTTAAAGAATTTTGAAAATCATAATTTGAGAGTTTTTGGATAAATTTGAATAGGGTTTGTGGTTGTTATTTTATTCTTATTAATCTTAATTTAAAAAATTTTTTTTTTACTCTTATTTTAATCATAATTTTGAGAATTTGGTAATGCTATTAGAATTTATGCTCTTGTTCAGTTTAATTTTTTTTTTCTTAATTCAAAAGTTTGAATATCTTTGAAGATGATTTCGTTTTATTTTAAGAAGTTTTAGACTTATTGTAGAAATTAAGTTTAATTTAAAATTTTATTTTAATTTTTATTAAATAAATCGACAATTTATACATATGTACATACGACATACGATATATATTTATTGATTTTTTTTTTCGATGGGCCTAGCAGTTAGGACTCTTCTAATTTTTCTTTATTTAAATAATTCTTTTATATATTATTTAATCAGCCGTGCTCCGGAAAACGAAAAAACAAAATCTAAAAATTTTATTCGGATTCGTTTTAGCGTGCTTCGAAAAACGAATTTTTTTTGTCGTTTTTCCTTTTTTATTTCCGATAAATTCGTATATCTTGTTTATTTTTGTTACCAGGAAAATTTTCTTTCTTGTGCCCATACACGAAAACAAAAAAAAAAATCCGTTTTGGTTGCGCATGTTATTTTTTGGCTTGAGTCAGAAAAAAAATAATTTAAAATAATTAAAAATACATATACAACTTTAAGGTGGCCAAAGAATTTTCCAAGAATATTCAAAAAAACATTTCAGTTTAAAATTTTTACTTTTTTAAATCTATTTTGCCGAATAAATATCATAAATAATTTTTTTTTAATTTTATTGGAATTCTAGCAGTTAAAAAATTAAAAAAAAAAATAGTCTAATATACCTTTGAATCGCGTCGAAATAAAGTTTTTGGAATACTTTTACGTTGAAAAATTATCGAATTCATATTCAAATTGTTTTATTATGAGAACTTCGAGACAAATAAAAAAATACAGCAAATTAAGAAATTTTTTCAAAATGCTTAATCGTCACTTAAAAAACCCTAATTGTAAAATTTTAAATGAAAAAGCCACAGAGAGCAAAATCGGTTTGAATTATTTTTACTTTTTGCATGTTTTAATATTATATAAATGTTTTCAAAATGAAAGAGGATACAGAGTATTTTATAGTTGGTATGTTTATTTAGTTTTATGGTTCGCTGCTTCCAAAAACGGTCTTAAATTCGTTTTTTTTTATTATTATTATTATTAACTGAATCTTTAAGCTAGCTAGCTATTGGTGGAGTACTGGCTACTTAGGTCTTCAAGTGCATTTTTTTTTATATAAAAAAGTTTGCAAAAAGTTAAGGCGTTTGTGACGCAACCCCAGTAGGAAATGGAGTGCACTCTGTCGCCAACAAAGGTAAACATAATTAAATCGTAAAATGGGCAGCACAAAAAAAAAAAAAAAAAAAAAAAATATGAAATTTCATTCAGGACAAACACACAATTCTATTATGTAAAAATTTTTGTAAGCTCTGACAAAATGCTTGGGGGTGTAAGCTGCCCATAATGCGTAGCTCTTAATTTTTATAAAAATGCCAAATAATAAAACAAATTATAATTATAATAAAAAAAAAAACGCTGGTTTTGCTGTTTTGATTTTTAATTAAGTTTTGTTATTTAATATACCATGTTTATCAGTGTTGTATAGTTGTTCGAGCAGCTGTCCCCGGGCAGAGCTAAAATGTCAATCAGCTGAGCGGCTGCTATAATTTTAGTAAACTTGGCAGCTGCCCGCACTCATTCAAATTAATAAATAGACAGACAACAAAAACAATAGTATCAGTTGTATATACTATGTATGTAGAGTATATGGTAAATGATAAACGCGACTACGACATGACATGCGAACAAGTCAACCAACCCATCAAAAAACATTAGAAAAAATCAACAGCCATCAAGTGACTAATTTAAGCAGCGAATACTGCGATTAAACTGATCAAAAAAATATATATATATATTTCAGATATATGCCTATATATACATATATTATATACTTATAGTATATATGTACATTATATATATATTTTGCAATATATAATTTCGTTGCGAATTACTGCTAAATGTCTAGAAAAATGTTGACAGGCAGTCAAACAAATTGAAATTGGCAAGGATAATGGCTAAGAACTTTAGTTTGCTATTGGGTATGCAATAACAATTACATTAAGGCAAATTATTGAATTAGTTTCAAGGCAACGAAGTTTTGATGCTCTTGGCAGATGTATACAATTAAATAAGTGAATGATACAATGTGTCAATTTAAAAAATGTTCTTCTTTTTGTTGAGCCATGGCGTCAGGCATAATTAACATCTAGAATGATTTGAACCCTTTTCAAAGCTGGTATAAATTAAAAGTCTGCGCAAATAAGATTTCTTAGTCATCACTAACATCATAGCTCCCAAAACCAAAACAAGTTCTTGGCAACAATCGTTGCGTCAAACAAAACCATGTATTTTACGATAAAAACTAAAATACAATAAAAAATATTTCTTACACAATAAAAAAAAAAAACATTTAAAAAGAAACTTATAAATAATAAAAAAGCTAATGTTGTCTAAAAGACTTTTTAGTTTGCTCTAAAAAGTGAGTAGACTGTGACGCTGTTTATATATTTTTTACGGTAGTGGCAACTCGATGATTGTTGATTTTCGAGCCATGGCAACTTAATTTTAGACTTCATTTTGTTTATTTTTATTTATTTACGAATTTATTTCAAATAATTTCGCATTTATGAAAGCAAACAAATCTTGCATATAGATACAATAAATGAAAATTTAAAGAAATTTTAAACTTACAAACATTTTCTTTTGTATTGAATTACTAACTTTGAAGACGGCATTTAAATTAGCCGTACACCTGAAGCTCATCAAGACCCATCTTGAGGGCAAATTCTTTAAGAAGTACTTGCAGAACATGTTTGTCCTGCATTCCTACCAATACCCAGATCGCTTGCGTGTCTAAAACAAAGCCCCTAAGCATTGGAGTTGCAAACTGTAAAATCAATCATACCAACTGCCTGAACAGAAATAAAAAATGTTGCATCTCATACTTAATCGCTTTGGAAAATGCATTGATTTGTGAGCTGTTCGAACAAGCTCAAACCTGTCGCGAGCGCATTCGACTGAGAGCGCATTTTTAGCAAACATGATTGAGCTGACTCGTTCGTACTTGTTGCAAGTCTCTGGTCTGAGTGTTGGCATAAGGAGCGATATAAATGCGTTATTGGCATTGTACTCTGTTTTTGAAAAATTTATAAATTTTTTTTTTTTTTTAAATTTTTTTGACAACAAAAATAACTTTTTGGAGGTGCCAGCTGCTATAATCAGCAAAAATAAGGCGATCTTAAACTTAAGAACTCGAATTTGGTTGCGTATTTTAAATTAGGAATAAAATTAGAAATAAAACACTCTCAGTTCAGTATTAGGACTAATTATTCTTACAAATGAGCAAATGCAAACTCTGGCGATTTCAGTCTTAGAAGCTATATACAATCAATCGCAATTATTTTTAAAATTATTCTAAAAATTCTTAGTTTAATTTAGAATTTGTGTCTTTAAGAAAACTCTCTTGAAATAAAAATTCTACGTTGAATAATATAGGGAAGGTTAGGTTAGGTTATAGCGGTAGCTGTGGCTTATCAAGCCAGCACACTTAGGCCTAGACTGGCCCGTTGTAATACCACGCGAATCTCTATGTGAACCCGTCTCCAGAAAGTATTCTTAAAGGGAATCACAGCCTGTTGCTGCGATATAGCTTGCGATCATTTTCGGACCTAGCTTCTCTAGTTTGTGGAGGAAATAATTTCACAGTTGCTTTTTCCTGCGTCTACATAGAGCTTCACAGGAGCTGAAGATGTGCTCTACTAATTCTACTTCTTCCTCGTCTCTGCAACTTCTGCAGAAGTCACTGCTCAGAGCATTCATTGTGGTCGCATGTACTCCGACAAGCCAATGACCGGTGATCGCTCTAACAACTGCCGAACACTGGCGGAACGTTTTGGGTCAATTTTAGGCCATATTTGGCGACTGATTTTACAGTGGGATGAATTGTCCCACATCCTTTGTGCCTGGGAACTAAATTTTTCCATTGTATATAGCTCGAAAGTAGCCATTGGCATACGAATATCCGCCTTATCCGGATGTAGGGTAATGGTCGTGCCTTGTCTGGCTAATTCATCAGCTATTTCGTTGCCTCTTATATTTTGGTGCCCTGGCGCCCAAATGCGGCTTATAACAAACTGCTGTGCCATCTCTTGGATAGCTTTGCGGCAGTTGTTGACTGTCAACGAGTTGGAAGACAACGCTCGTAATGATTTTATAGCTACCTGGCTATCGGAGTATGTATATATCTATTTCACCGGTTTCCAGGCCGGTATGGCGTAAGCATATTAAAGCCTCATTTATGGCTAGGATCTCGGCCTGAAAAACGCTGCAGGTCCGGTAGTCAAAAAGACTCCCGTATGTTTAATTGCTCAGAGAAGACCCCGCCCCCAGCCTGGTTGTTGAGCTTGGAGCCCTCTGTGAAGAAATTTATGCGCTCGCTTGTACCTGGTTGGACTAGCCGATCATCTACTTGTAGGTACAGAAGTGTGTTAGTTATTGCCTTGGGATCAATGTTGTTGAGAGCACCTTCTATGTTCAAGAAGGCAGCGATAGCATATTCCTTGTTATACAAGGATTTTTTTCAAGTGCAGTTCTTCTTTATACTAGCTTCAGATAAATTATTAAATACTGTACTAAAATTAAAAAAATTATGCAATTTTTATGCTGGCCTTCGATTTTTTGAGAAATATTACTTGATTAAAGAGCTAACCCTCTCTCATACGTCCAGAGTTTGCCAGCATTCCTGCTCATGACCAAACTACAAATTTAAGGCCATAAATCGAAAGAAATATCGACGGTCTCTTATGACAAAGTAAGGCAGATAGCTCAATTTCATGGCTTTCAAAAGTTAATATGCGCTCAGTTAGGGCAAAAACAAAGCAATTTCTTCTGGTCAAAGTTCTAGATCCCAAGCAAGGGGCCTTAGGGTTTTCGTTTCGATTTCAAAACTGTTTTTATATGCAAAATATTCAGCTGGCTGTTTGCTTCAATTGAGCTCATAAATAATTTGACTCATACCGCAATCAATATAGAATATGGACAAACTTCTTGCCTTTGAGTGTTATTATTGTTGTTGTTATTATTGTTATTGCTGCCATTTTGTTTTGGCAATTTGCATGACATGAAACAGGCTATTGTCTATTGATTGATTAGCTCGAACATGAGTTGGCAATAAAACAAACGAATTGTTAGCCAGCTCATCCTTAGGCTTTTTTTTCCTACAAAGCCAATCTTATGCTAGGTTTACACTGCGTCACGGAAAGGCACATGTTGGCACAGTACATTTTTTTTAGGTTTAAAATGTCAGCTTAGTACAAATCGATTTAGTGTATTTTTTTAAGTGTCTACAGGAGTTTTATTTGTAAATAATTAAGAAACTTATTTTACAAAAATTTTTAAAACTTATATTTTTAATTAAAAATTAAAATTTTTTAAAATTTGTTTTGAAAAAAAAAAATTGAAAATTTAAATTTTTTAAGAAACCTATGTTTAAATTAAAAAAAATCGTTCTTTAAAATATAGTTTGTTCCAAATTTTGACTATATTTAAGTAAAATTTTTGCATGAAATATTTTGAAAAATTTGTTTGCTCAGTTTAAAATTACTTGGAATGATCTTGGATGACTGCAACCGGCATACATATATGCTGTAAGAGATTATTATAAATCTTATTCATTTCATGAATTTTTGGCAATAAAATTTCAACCACAGACAATTGTTGTAGCAGTCTTTTTAAATATATATTTCACTTTTAATAGCAAAAACAAAAAATCATAAAATGCTAAATTTATATACATTTATGTACGACATTAAATTCTATTTCAAGAATTTGTTTATTGTTTACTATATACTTGCAAATATTTGGTCACAGCAACAGCATGTTGGCACATTGTGAAAAAATGAGTCAACAGCAAATAAATAAATTTGATTCTTCACAGCGTTGTGACAAATAATTTGAAATTTCTCTGCTTGGGTATATTGTAAATTTATTTAATTTTAAAACAAATTGTAGGCACAGAATGCCAATAAAAACGTTTCACATTCTTACAAGTCAAATAGTTTTCCGAAAGCATAAGTGGTGATAAAGCATAAGAAAAGAGACTTGCAAAACGCTTCAGAAGCAATGTTAAAAGAAAAGCAGCTCATGCTTAAGAGAGCAAAGTAAAAAATAACATATTAAAAAATACCTAAATAATCAAAAAATTAAGACTTGAGTAGGAAAGGAATGAGACCGCATAAACAAATTAATTATATAAACATGACGTCTGTAATCAAAACTAAACTTTTTTATTAGTACATTTTTTTTTTACTTTTTTACTTTTTTAATTTTGCCTTTAATTTTAATTTATTTCTAATATTTATAATATATATTTATATATTTTGAAGCCAAAATTAATGTTTTTTTTTTCTTGAGTAAAATAGTTTAAAAGAAAGTTTTTTATCAACAAAAAAAAAAAACAAAAATTTTGGCTTAAATATTATTAATTTTGATTTATTTGAATATGTATTATTTAATTTTCATGTTCATACTGCCAAAATTCTAGTTTTTCTTGAGTAAAATAGCTTTAAAATAAAGTGAGTAACATCACGCCAGTTACTAGGGCTAATACTTTTATTTTATAAACAAGAAATGGAACATTCTTGCAAATCATACCGAAAAAGTTTTAATACCAAATGAAGCAATTGAATAAAAAATTTTTTATGCAAATTTGAGTAACGTCACGCCAGCTACTAAGGCTAATATGTTTATTTTATAAACGAAAAATGGAAAATTCCTGCAAATCATACTGAAAAAGTTTTAAGTTTTAAAATGAAAATTCGAGTAACGTCACGCCAGCTACTAAACCAAATATGTTTATTTTATAAAAGAGAAATGGAACATTCTTGCAAATCATACTTAAAGATGGCGTACGTTAAAGTCGGGCGCAGACGACTTTGGGATACCCTGTACCACCACATTGCAATTAAGTCCGACACATTTCTTAAAACCTCCAAAAGATATTTTATTCGGCAAATTTGGTTACGATATTTTCATAAAAAAAAAGAAATCAGTCGAATTTTGCACCAAACAATTTTTTTCACCGATCGGTCCTATGGGGACTATATGATATAGTCAACCGATTTTGATCAAATTTAGTACACTGATTGGGAACTATAAAAAACTCCCGACAGCCAAATTTGGTTCCGATATCTTCAAAACCAAACGAAACACAACGAATTTTGTAAAAAAAGCGTTTTTTTGACCGATTGTTCCTATGGGAGCTATATGATATAGTCAACCGATTTTGATCAAACTTGGTGCAGTGCTTGGGTACTCTAAAAAACTTCTTAATGCCAAATTTGCTAACAATATCTTTACAAACAAACGAAACGCAACGAATTTTGTAGAAAAAACGATTTTTTGACCGATTGGTCCTATGGGAGCTATATGATATAGTCAACCGATTTTGATCAAATTTGTAACATTGCTTGGGAACTCTAAAAAACTTCCTCTTGCCGAATTTGGTTCCGATATCTTCAAAACCAAACGAAACACAACGAATTTTGTAAAAAAAACATTTTTTCGACCGATCGATCCTATGGGAGCTATATGATATAGTCAACCGATTTTGATAAAATTTGCTACAGTGTTGGGGATCTCTAAAAAACTTCCGACTGCCAGATTTTGTTATGATATCTTCATAAACAAACGAATTATCCATCTAAAACTTTTGCTTTTTTTCGAGGTCCTCTGAAACACCCCTATGGGAGCTATATTATGTAATCCCGATATCAAAAAAATAAAATAAACTTGTCTCCTATGGATTAACAAGGGATCTTATCTGAAAGTTTGGTTGCTCTAGCTCTTACCATCTCTGAGATCTAGGCGTTCATACGGACAGACGGACAGACAGACGGACAGACGGACATGGGTATATCGACTGCTCGAGTCACACTGATCATACTTTAGGTAACTTTGGGGGGTCTCCGACGACTCCTTCTGTACGTTACATACATTTTCGGCTTGCACAAACACAATATACCCTTTGTACCATACGGTACAGGGTATAAAAAGTTTAAATACCAAATCAAGAAATTTGAGATTTTGTAAACACAGCCAAAACCCACTTCTATAGCTTGTAACGTAACGCCAAGCGTATTTTTATACCCTGTACCGTATGGTACAAAGGGTATATTAAGTTTGTGCAAGCCGAAAATGTATATAACATACAGAAGAAGACGTCGAAGAAACCCCAAAGTTACCTAAAGTATGATCAGGGTGACAAGAGAAGTTGATATACCCATGTCCGTCTGTCCGTCCGTATGAAAGCCTAGATCTCAGAGATGGTAAGAGCTAGAGCGACCAAATTTTCAGATTAGATGCGTAATTATGTCAGGGGCGACAAGTTTATTTTACTTTTTCGATATCGGTATTATATTATATAGCTCCCATAGGGGTGTTTCAGAGGACCTCGAAAAAAAGCAAAAGTTTTAGATGGATAATTCGTTTGTTTATGAAGATATCATAACCAAATTTGGCACTCGGAAGTTTTTTAGAGTTCCCAAGCACTGTACCAAATTTGATCAAAATCGGTTAACTATATCATATAGCTCCCATAGGACCAATCGGTCAAAAAAACGTGTTTTGTACAAAATTCGTTGTTTTTCGTTAGTTTGTAAAGATATTGTAACCAAATTTGGCATTAATAAGTTTTTTAGAGTACCCAAGAACTGTACCAAATTTGATCAAAATCGGTTGACTATATCATATAGTCCCCATAGGACCGATCGACCGAAATTGGACTGATTTCTATTTGTTTATGAAAATATCGTAGCCAAATTTGCCGAATAAAATATCTTTTGGAGGTCTTAGCAATATGTCGGACTTAATCGCAATGTGGTGGTAAAGGGTATCCCAAAGTCGTCTGCGCCCGACTCTAACGTACGCCATCTTTGCTTATAACTTTTTATGGCTAAGACCGTTAACTCTTATTTTAGTACTTAACTTAAACTTTTTAGAAATTTTTCTCCCAAAAACGTAACGTCACGCCAAAATAGAAATACCCGTGTGGCCCGTAAAAAAGTTAATTATATCATTTAGAATAAATTATGGTAGTTGTAGCTAGTTCTATTTATAGAGTTCAAGTTTCAACTAATCATTTATTGTTTTATTTTGGTAAATAAAATACGTTAGTCAAAAAAAAAAAAAATATTTTTCAATTTAAAAAAAAAGTAAAGATGAAGCAAATTTTTGTTATGACCTACTCTTTGTTTCTGCTGACCAACTCTGCCCTGTCTTGGCAATTGTCACAGTCGGTCTGACAATGTAAACCTAACATTCAGGTATCTAATTGTCTTTTACTTGGGTGTCTTGAATATTTACTTACTTAAAGTAAGTTTGAAGCAGTTTTTGCTGCTTGTTGGTTTTTTTTATTGGTTGATTTAATTAGAAAAGTTTTTTGTGGCTCTTATTGGCGCTATGATTTTTGTTATTCTGTTTGTGACTTCTTCTCAGTGTCAGTGTCTCTGTGTGTGTGCTTTGAGTGCGGTTAACCCATTACATATGTATTTGGTGTATACATACAACTTATCTACAATAAATGCCCTGGCCCAATTCAGCAGTAAATTTGAACAGAGACAGAGAAACAGAGAGACAACAGACATATGGAAGCAAACTAAGCCAAAATTCCCTGGTGTGTTTGATAATGTGAAATAAGTAAAAAGAAAAGCCATATGTACATGTGTATGTATATGTAAAGAGATACACACACACACACACACAATTGTTAATGGTCTGTCGTGTGTTTGAAATTCCCCAGCTTCGATATATACATGTACTATATATAGTATAAAAATGAAATATTACGTATACGCACAATTGCACTGCTAAACGGCACATTATCAACAGAGCCAGAAAATACTTTCGGGAACTTAAAAATGTGTGCATACATATGTGTGTGTGTGTGTGTTTATATGTGTTGTTTTCATGTGTTTATATGGTTGCTGCTTTATGTTGACAGAGATTATGTGACAATAAGCTTAGATAATTCATGCGGCAGAACCGAGCAAAGCAGCGTTCCCAACAGCTGCAGGTGCTTTAATGTGCTAAAGTTTTGGGCAGCGGGGGCAGTTTTTTTTTTAGGTGCGGGGGTACGCACATTACTAAGCGGTACAAAAACAAAACCATACACGGTGTCGGTCTTGGTGTCGCTGTCGCTACTCCGTGCTCTCTACAGCAGCCAAGAGGCATCAGGCAGCTGTCAATTGTGTAAATATTTTGTGTCAAAAGTGCAAATAGAAAAAAAATCCCAAATAGACGAGGCCAGGGGGATGGGGTGTTGGCAACAGTTTGGGGCACATCACATGACTAGCCTTGCATTAAAACAGCTGCTGAGGAGTGTGCGGAAAGAGTGCTGTGGGCAGGGAAGGGGTCACAGAGTAAACTGTAGCACGTTGTCTCTCATCTCACAGTTCCATGGCTTAATGCAAGAACAAACAATAATTCTGGTCAATAATTTTGGATTGAAGTGGGTGGTTTGTTTTAGAAACCACTTGGAGTTGCTTTGTATTGATGAGTTTTAGGGGTTTGCTTCAACCTCAAGCCCCCCTAAGCTTGATTGGCTTGGAGCGGTCAACTTATCCTAATGGCTGTCAATTATAAGTACATGTTGTTGGGTGCGGGGAACTTTGCATGAATGCACAAATTCAAAGCATATGTGAGCAAGTAAATGAACAAAGGGTACTTGAGATAAGTAAAGGGAAAGGGAGTAGATAAATAGCATATCGATGAGTTTTAATTTTACTTTGTATTATACAACAATTGCTTCAGCTAAGTTTCTCTTGGAAATGCTTAAGATAAAAACAATGTCTTCGAACTGAAAAACTAGAAAGGTAAAATGCTACTTTGACATTGATATAGTTGTGGCTCCTTAGGACAATCAGTTCAGACAATTTTTTTTTCACGATTTTTTAAAAAAAAAAAAGGTTTTAAGTTCAGTTTATTTATCGATTCGAGATCCTCAGGCAAATAGATCAGACAAAATTTATTTGTATTTTAAGCAGTTAATTTCATTATTTTATTTTTTTATTTTACTTCTCATTATAACCAATCGATCAAATTTTTTCCACTCAAGGTCCTACATAGATCAGTCAAAATTTATACGTATTTTAAACAGTTTGTTTTATTTTTTTTACTTTTTCAGTTTTTTTTCTCAGAACAAAAAGTTAAATAATTCTTTTTTAAACATAAGCATAGTCCAATCTCTTTGTCCACCCAAGGTGCTTCAAGCAGTTGTGACGTGGGCCAAGAATAAGCCCGTTGTGATACCACTATGGTGGACCGTTCACCACTCAACCCCACTCATGAGGTCTCCTTTATGAGATTTGTCACAGCCATCCGGTGGCCAGAATGAACCTTAAGAGGCACTTTGGACTCTGCTCCGAGAGCTGCGACAAGTCATCAAGAAAGTGTGACTTTAGAAAGTGGAGTCTTGTCCCTGCACAGTCCAGGGCAGTGGCCGAAAAGGTGTTCTACTGTCTCTAGCTCCTGCTCATCGCCACAGCTTCTACAGAAGTCATGAAGATTTAAGTAATTCGATCAGAAATTATCCGAACTTCCAGCTATTAATTTGATCATTTTTAATCGTAAGTAGACTTAAACAATAAAAATTAGTTTTTGAAACTCTTTTCCCAAGTCGGTAGACTGGGTGTAGGTGTTGGAGTCGCTGGACCCAACACCAGAGTCTCTATTGCAATTGGTATTTGGCCCAGCGTCTTTCAAGCAGAGATTCATGCCATAGAGATCTGTGCCCACAGAATCCTTCACAAGGGAACTGGGGAGCAACATTTTTAAGTATTCAGAAAGCCAAGCTGCTATCAGGGCACTATCATCATGGAGCATATCCTTACCATACTCAGGAGTGGATGGAAACGCGATCGCTGATAATCTAGCACGACAGGGTGCCTCGATCTCGACTACATCTCCTGCGCCTTTCTGTGGTATTGGTTGGTCCACAATCAAGACCATGGTAAACAAATGAGCTGCAGGGGAACATAGGAGATATTGGCTGTCCTTACTGGGGCTGCGACAAGTAAAAGCGCTTGTCAAACCTCTGAATATGATCAAGACAAAAGGCAGAACGGACGTACTCCTGGTGGCATACCTATTTGGCCACCACACTGCTAGTTACCATCTACAGAAAATTGGCCTACCAGAATCTTCAGAGTGCAGACTCTGTCTTGAGGACGATGAAACCACCAGACATATTCTCTGTGACTGCCCAGCGCTGGTATGGGACACAGCCTGTCACATGGGAAAGGAACGGACTAGTCCCTTCCATCTTAGATCAATACCAACAAAAAAACCTACTGCTATTCATGCGAAAAGCGGAAAGTCTTTTGCAGTAAACAAAAGATCTTCTGGTCGTAGTGCCCCATCTCTTTGTGAGGAACCCATACGAGTGGAAAAAAACAAAAAAAAAAACAAGGCCTTCAAAATTTTGATTATCAAAATATTACTTAGTCAGCTAAAAGTTTAAGCACTTAGTGCTAAAATATTGCTCACCAATTATTTCCGCACAACAACCCACAAAGATAATTACTTTGGTCAATTAAAATTTATTAAAACATAAATGGACGGGTAGTACATGCCATTAAAGTCTGTTCAATAAATGTCAACACATTAGTAAAGCTAATTGAATAGTCGTTATATTAACAAGCTGTGTGTTGACAATACATACATATATACACGTAACACATAAATATATGTATAATCCAAAAGCTCCAAGTAGATAAAGCATGTCAACATGCGGTTGCAAGCCAAGAACAATAACAAAAAAAATATAACTTACGGAGAAATCAGGGCAAGAGTTTACTTTTCATTTAAATATAAATCGTTTTGAGCCATATAAAAGCTATACTATGGCTATGGCATATAGAAAAAATAAACTGAATGAATACATATGTATGTATGAACGATATTGCGATATAGCTTTATATAAAACGCGTTATTGCACAATGTTTGTATATACATATGTATGCACTAGTATGCAATGTGCAAAAAAGAAATGTGTACAGAAAATCTCTTTTTTAATTTTTGCAAGTTATGTTTGCAAAAGGTTTTGTTAAAATACATTGAATATACAACACACGTAGCATGTAGCTGTGTGTATCTGTCTGCATGTGTGTATTTGTGTGCATGTGTGTGTATCTATGTGTGTGGTCACAGCAGACTCAAGCAGATGCAAGAAATTTTAACCGCAGCAGAAGATTTTCAAGAAAACTGCCTTAATTTGCCAATAGCTACAATGAGAGGACAGTATATAACTGAGAGAGAGAGAGAGGTAGAGAGAGGGAAACCGAGAGAGAGAGACTGAGGCAGAGTGATAGAAAGAGAGAGTGGCATAGAACAAGTGGGCTGCTTTTTGTTGCAGCATACCGACTTTATTATACACTGCAACCTTCCTTATATCAACAGTTTAATGTTAATTACGATACTTTTCTAAGTAGTAGTAGATAGGTATACAGTGAAAACTGTTTTGAAATTAAACGATTTTTATATTATTACTTCAGGAGCGTTTTATTCTTGTAGACAGAAATTCTTCATTTAAGAGTTGCTAGAATGATTAATGCCTTAATGCTAAGATTGAGAGTATTTTATACTAAAGGCCTATACGCAGTTCGAAATATTTCGCGCGAAATGACAAAACTTCATATTAAAAAAAAAATCCCAAATGGGATCCCTAAGGGGATTTTTTTTTATAAGAAGTTTTGTCACTCCGCGCGAAATTTTTCGAACTGCGTATACCCCTTAAATAAAGAAAAAATAGAAAATAAAAAGTAGTTATAAATTTTAGAGTAAAAAATCTTGCTTAGCACAATTTCAAAAGTAAATTTAGTTCGTCTCCATTTTTTTTAGAAAAATTCTTACAACTTTTTGCAAATGAAGTATTAGACCATAAGAATGTGGGAACGAAAGTAAAATATATTGAATATATTGGAACTGCTTTGCATGGATCTGTATTATTATTTCTCTCTCTCTTATTTCTCGACAAACAAAGTACACGCAATTCTGTTTTTAATCGGTACTTTTTCACACGGTTTTGAAACAATACGCTCAAAAAAAAATATTTTTTTTTACAAAATTTCATCCGATTGATTGAAATTAAATAAAAAAAAAGGTCTTACTAGCCAAATCTTTAAAGTTTTAGCTAGAGAGTTCCCCTTTCTAACATATTTGCATAGCAGCTTAAGGATTTACTTCATGTCTTTTCTTACAGGGTTTTTTCTGGAACGTATCTACCGTGTAAAAATAGAATTAGGTGTATATATATATACAATGATAAGTACGGAAGACTGGCCGCCAATTCGATAGAAATAATTACTAAGAAAATAAGGATCAAGATTTAACAGAAAAAAAACAACACATAAAATAGCTATTGAAAATAAATATATATGCGAACCCAAACAAAACTAAAATAAGTTTTATATACACTTTTTATTTAAAAAAATTTAATTCCCCCTTTCTTTTAACTTTTTCTTGTAATTATTTTTAAAATTAATTAACATAGTAAGTAATATTTTTGCTAATTTTATTTAAACAAAGCAAGAACATTCAACTTTAGACTCAGTTTATAACAATATAATATTTTCTTAAAGAATATTCTTTTAAGACCTAGTACGCAGGAGTGAAAAACGCATCAAAACAAAACAAAATGCAAACAAACGTTTGGCTGCTTACTGGTATGCAGTGTTTGCTAGCAAAGAGTGTTGCTCCATTATTTTTTTTTTGCAAAAATTAACAGCTGTACTGTTATGCTGCGAGAAAGCAAACAGTGTTGCCCCAATTTTTTTTTGTCACAAAGCAGTACTGTTATGCTGCGAGATAGCAAACAGTGTTGCCCCATTTTTTTGGCGAAAAAATGTATAACTCTACTGTTGTGCTGCAAAAAACAAACAGTGTTGCCCCATTTTTTTTGGCACAAAGTAGTACTGTTATGCTGCGAGAAAGCAAACAGTGTTGCCCAATTTTTTTTTTTTTTTTTAAATTAAAAGCTGAACTGTTATGCGAGTTATGCGCGATAAAACAAACAGTGTTGTCCCATTTTTTTGGCGAAAAAATTTAAAGCTGCTCCGTTGTGTTGCAAGAAAAAAAACTGAATATGCAGCAACTTGTTTGGCAAAATAGCATATATTCACAGCCATTAATTACTTAATATTTATTGTAAACCGCTTAAAGACTAATTGGTCTGTCAACTATTCAGACAAAGTAAACAATTAAAAATAAAAAAAAAGAATCGCAAATATAAACTACGTACAAGCTAAGGCCTAGGGCTATTAATTAAATGAATATTATATTAAAATTTTCATTATTTGGCAGCCAATATTTCCATAGAAATGTACGTCACCAGCAATAGATGTTGACCACAATATATATTGTTCTTTTGTTTCTTTATTATAGCATATGTAAACGTTTACCATATGTAAATAAAAAACAGCTGATTTTATTGTGCACGAAATAACGCAAAGGTCGTATACCACAAAAAAAAAAAAAACTATACACTTTGTTTGTATAGTTACACTGTTTGATTTTCACGCAAACTTAGTTGCAAATTTTGTTTTGTAGCGTTTTTTGCTGCTGCGTACTGGCCTTCAAGAAATAGATCTGCGAGACAGACGGCACTCTTTCCAACTAATTTAATATGCACTTTAAAAGTTTAGTTACAGTGTATAATAAGAGCTCAAAAGAGAGCGAAACTGAGAGAGAGAGAGAGCAGTGCAGTAACTGCTCTCTGAGATGCTGGCTGTAATTGCAAGTGAGTAAATGCAAATCCTTTAAGTGCCACTAAAGTATTTTGTCACTTGAAACGACTTTTGCAGGGCACACAATGCAACGTTGTACGTAAAGCGTACAGTACTCTTGAAAAGTCTTGTGCTTGGCAGACTGAATGAATGCGCACGCTTGTTAAAGCTTGTGCCTTATTAACATTATCTTAATCTTATCATAATCGACACACACAGACAGTGGGCACATACTGGAAAAAAACTTTATACAAATATATTTGGCACAAAAGTAGCCAAGTTATCTGCACATTTAAATCTTTGCCAATGAATATTACTTGTATTTCGTCAGTCAATCAGCCGGTCTGTCATTCTATCAATTGCAGAGATTTATTATATTGTACAAGCATTATGATTGTTAATCATTTGGCGACATACTCGTAGTTCGTGTAGAATTGTGCAATTTGCTTAGACAACACCAATGACAGGCCCCATACTTCAAAATTAAGTCCAAATATCTACGTAGCACTTATGCCCGTTAAAGCGGTCTCTTAACTGGGCTACCCTGGGCTATGTACTATACTAGCCTGTGCCGCTTATCTTATCAAACAATGCTTGAGAGCTCTTAAAAGTCATACTGTGATTAGTTCTATTATATATTTGTATATACAAGTTGTATTATACATATAAGTATAGCTAACATAATCTTATATATTTGCTAATGAGCCAAAGAGTGCAAGTGGCGGCTTTTAAAAATAATACTAAAAATATCTAAAAGCTTACAATAAATAAAACATTTGTTTAAAATTAGTAGCAATGATAATGGTATTTCTTTTAGACTTAACAGCTGTCAGGCACAAAACTTATTTGCAGTACTGTATGCCTGCCACTGACAATTATCATCATCATCATCGTCGTCATCAGCTGGCTGCAATTATGTGCATCCTACACGTACACTTCTTAAGAGTTCCAGAGTGAGTGGGTGAGTGCTCGCCAACGTAATTGAGTTAGAGAAAGGAGCTCGTTAAAGCCCAAGCAACAGCCAAGTGAGCAAAGTTCTGGCCAAGAGCTTAAAAGAGCAGTCGATAATCATTTATGGGGAAATAAATCAATTTAATGAATGAGTGCAATCACAACACCCGGCTAGTTAAGAATCAAGAATTGAATTAATGAGTAATTACTTGCTTGTAACTTTTTCGATACCTTCATTAAAGTTATAATGCAAAATTTTTGCAATCTTATGAAAGTTGAAGAAGTATGATTTTAACTTACTGTCAAAACAAAATTTGTAATTATTATAAGAATAAGTTCAGCAACTGCTTATAAGCAAAAATTCTTGAAAAGATTGGTTTTAAGGCAAACAAGTAGATGTGGTTGCATTCTATAACTTTTGTATATAGGTTGACCAGATCATAATTTCTCCAGCTTTTCAATTTTAAAAGCTGCCCAAATTACCAAAATCTCAAGCCACCAACCTGACAAAGTCCCTTTTGCGTTTGATATCTTCCTTCATTTTTATTTTATTTTAATTTTCCTTTCTTTAGTTCTTATTTGGTCACCCTATGAAAGCGCATCAATCAGAAACTTTACAATGATAATTCTTCAGACGATCAGCTCTGTAATTTTACACAAAATTAAGGTAACCCTTTTTCTTGGGTAGTGGAAACAACGCACTCTTCTCTGCCTTACTCTTTCTTATAACTTTTTTCATTATATATACAAATTATAATTATCAATAGGATTTAAGCCCAAAGACTAGGTAGAGTTTCCCGTTTCTTGCATTGATAATTTTTTTTAAAAATTACTACACTGCAATAGTCTCCGATAAAGGCCAGAACCTTGAAGAACCACTTAGAGTATTTTGTCATAGAACTGTTAGTTTAAAATAGTAACTTAATTTTCACTTGAAAAATATAATTTTAATAAACAATTTGTTTTTTAACCAAAAGTGCTGTAGTAGCGCTTCCATTCATGCCTCGCTGGTAGGCTTGCTTACGTCATTACTTAGGCATTCTTGCCGTAAAGTGTGCAAAGAAACCAGAGTGGAAGCAATGATTAAAGCAAGCACGCCAGAGAAACTACTGAAGCAAACCTAGCAATGAAGAATAAAGGCAAAAATGCCCAACCGAGTAAAAAAAACAAACCAGAGCGGTAGCTCTTGGGCTTAGAGTATTAAAAAATTATATAAAATTACTAGTGTTTATAAAAATAAATACAAAATACTGCTAAAAATAACCATCTTAAAAAAGGTTACTTAAAAAATTTATCTTGGCCTATATAGAAAATTATTTTTTACGATTACCTACACTTTTGGTGTCATTTATCGCAATAAAATTGTAGTGATGCAATTAATTTCTGATTTTCGATTAATGCAGCAACTGCTCTTCTGAATTCAAAGTTGTCAAAATCTTATATTTGGCCGCAATTCTTATGGGTACATTTGAAAAATATAAAACTGAAAACTCTGTGCTCTTGAGCAACATAAAATTTGTTTGCGATAAAGAACTACAAATTTGACAATCTCGTCCAATTAATGAAGCCGTACTGGGAGGAATCCTGGATCTAAACTGAACAGCAATCGACAAAGTGAGAATTCTTATATGTACAAGCCTAATCCAACAAAAAGTTATTGACTTCAGAGCAGAGCTCGTCAAAGAAAAGTGAATATGCTTCGGTGAAAGCGCATTGACGACTGAGCTAATTTTCTCGCTCTCTCAGCACGATTGCGGCATGCGTTCGGCTCTCTGTCTATAAGTGTGAGTAGCCGATTGTGATCGTGCCCTGCGTGCAAAGGCTGCCAAAGACTGCTTTAGAGCAGAGCTGGGCAAAACTCATACAAACATACATTTCTTTGTGTGAGTAAGCAGTGCAGTAAGCAAGAGCGTACAAGAGCGGAAGCTCAAAGATCCTGCTCAAACGATGTGCCGACTGCTTGGCAGCCATAGCGTGCAGCATATGTGCTTTCTCTCTCTCACACGTTTTTTGCTCTCACAAAATTTATGCTGGCAGACTTATGAGAAAATCTTAGGGATTATTTTAAAATGTATACAGGGTGGTTGATGAAAGGCGCTACCAAAAAAAAAATTGAACAACTTTTTTTCTATTTATCTAAACTGTTTAAATTTTTTTTTTTATTTTAAAAATTGATATTTAGATTAAATGAAAATGGTTAATAAGGACACTGAGGTCCGGCGTTATCACGCACTAGAGTCCGTAAAGTTGGTACAAAGAGAAGAGAGAAGAGGCGCACGTTTGGCGGCACTCCTTCGACTAGGAGGCATATTTCGATATAAACGGCAATGTTAATAAACATAATTAACGAATATGGAGTGATTCTAACCCACAGATAGTCCATGAGACGGGATTGCATTCACTTCGCGTCACAGTGTCGGGCCTTACTTTTTCGAAGAGAACAATGTTACTGTTACGGTCACTGCAGACCGACACTTAAAGATGTTGAAAGAGTTTTCTTATCCAGAACTAAGCCGAAAGAGGTTCGCTTTTAAATCAGTGTGGTTTCAACAAGATGGTGCAACTCCTCACACAGCCAGGCCTGTTATGACAGAATTGCATCGAAAATTCCCCAATAAGTTGATTTCAAGAAACTCCATATTCCGTTGGCCCCCGCAGGTCTACATACCTTATTGCGCCTGATTTTTTTCTTTGGGAATATTGCAAACAGGAAGTTTAAAAAGTAAAACCAACAAATTTGAATGATTTAAAGCAAGCCATTCGAACGACAATTGAGGCGATTTCCGCTGCAGCCCTTCAGGCAGTCATGAATAACTTTTTGCTAAGATGTCGCACATGAGTCACTGAGGGGGGAGGCCATTTAAGTTCCATGATTTTTAAGACAAATTAAGAAAACTTTATAAAATTGAATTATCTTATGTGAAAAGTGTACGATGAATAAAGGAAAACTAACTGACTTTTCAGCATAACAATTGCAGCTCTAAAAAATTTGATATCCAATAACTTCTTTTTCCACACATCTATAACAACTGACAAATTCAATGTTTATGTCTCTTGCTGCAGCAGAAACTTGAAATGCAAATATTGTAGAATGGAGCAGCGTAGAAGTTATAAGAAACGCCAAGCAGTGTTGGAGAAATATCGGTGCTTATAACTGCAAACATCGATGTATCGATATATCAAAGTTTCGACCAGAGTTTTCGTCTACTAAACTTTTAAAGTGTTCACAATAGAATTTGGCTAAGATACAAGCTTATATTTTTGTTTTCATTTGAATTGTACATATAGTATATAAACTGTTTATGAACTTGGTTAATCCAGATTAATATATACTCCAATGGTATATAGCTCAGTTTATTAAACGCATTTCCAACTGCCTCAATTGATTGTTATAATTAGCCCAAGCTGATTAAGTCCAAATTTCAGTACTTCAAATATTTTACCATTAATTGGCAAGCTTTGAGGGTATTAAGTGCAGTATGAATCAACATTGTGGGCTCACATCATGAACAACTAAACATTCATTTAGGCCAAAATATAAAGTGGCCAAGCTTAGTGCAATACCAAGTTCATTATTCACTTGCCCAGCAATGAACAATGAACAATGAAAAATTAACAATGAATGGCAGCAGCGAAAAGGCTTATATTACAAATATACTGAATTTTAATGAAAGTAACTCAATAAAGTGTAGGCATGCAGACAAGTTAATATACATACAACCAAGTCAAAGCCAGCTTTACCTGGACGTTTTCAGCAACAGACTAATTGCTGTCCAAAACAAATACCAAATGCAATGAAGCGGCAAACAAATAATGAACAATATTGAAAAAAAAAAATGAAGCACGAAAGAAAGAAGTGAAATTCTACCCCCCGCGCACCCACAGCGCAGTTGTGCTGGTCTTTTTTGCTAGCTCTCTGCGCTTGGTCAGGGTCATAATCAACATCATCATCATCATCATCATCATCATCATCGTTATTTACCAGGTTGCCACGAAATTTTTGACGCAAATCGACTGAATTGAAATGCAATCGAGTGCAAATAATAAAATATTGTAAATACATGCGAATTACAATACTACAACGGACGGTGGTTGGGTGGATGGGAGAAGAGGGGGCTTTAACCCACCCAACAACACATCAAGCCACCAATAACCTGAACATAAATGGCAAAGGCACAAAGACAAAGATTGTTCGTTCAGGCGCCTGTCATTTGCATGTGTTTGAGCGACCACAGGGCGTATGCGTATTGCCTTACATAAGGTAACCCCCCCCCACTCACCAACAAAACAAACCCAAAAGAAACTGTTTTTAAAGCAAACAAGGCAAGAGTTTTTCTTTTTTTGTTTTTAATGACCGTTTCTGCAATTATAAAATATTTCAACTTGTCTTTTTTTTGCAGTTATATTTATATCACGCATAATTTTTTTAATTCACGTTTCTCTTTATTTGTTCTCACTGTAGCTTACCTTTAGTTCTGCTTCTTTTTTTTTTTTGGTCAACTGTTGCACGTTGTTTGGTTTGACTTTTGCCACAATCCGTTTTAATTACTTTTAACTTTTTGGGTTTTTTTTAAAAAACTGTTGGTATTTTTTTTCGTGTTTTTTTTTTGTTTTAATGAATAATATTAATATTTAGCGGAAACCCAAATATGTATGCAATATAAATAAAACAAAACATAAATTTAATATAACGTTTTTAATATTTTACATCGTGTTACTCCACACACACATGCACACACGCTGGTACACACACACACACACGCACACAGTTACTCTCACACCTTTTGGAGGTCTTGGTCACACTGTTTCTCTGTTCTCTGTTCTTTGTTTCCACTGACTGACTGCCCCTCTAAAATTCTGCTTTGCTGTTTGCTTTTGGTTTATTTTTATAAACATTTTTGTGCGCTTCTCAACACACGAGAACGGACCAATTTATTCACTCGACTGCATGAACGTTTTTCGTTTTTCGCTTTTTTCTATTTTACTTTATTTATTTTTTCGTCGGCTTTGGCTTTGACCTGAGTTTGTGTCTGTGCGTGTGTGTGTGTATATGTTTTATAAATAAGTTTCATAAAATGGCCAACGTTTATTCTTAAAGACCAACCGCATGCGATCGCCAACAAACTCTCTGAGCGAACTAAGCACTGCTTTGCTGGCTTAGGCTAAATGTTGGCCCGGAGCAGCCGCAGTGAGTTATACGAATTGGCGTAGAAAGTGTCAGATAGCTCAGAACTTTCTTGAACCTACATTCATGGAAATTTTACTATGTGGTCTAAGTTATCAGTTAGATAAACATAAATGTTATAGGAACTAGTTTAAAAAAATGGCTACCATGAATTATTGAAGTCCAACTGAAAGCGATACTTTATAACGAGCGGGCGGACCAGTGCGCCAGGAGCGGATTAGCGCTACAAGCAGATCTTGCGGCTACGTATATAAAGAGACCTCTTCAAAATGAAAATTTGGAAATTACTGAGCAAGTAGGAACCAAGGCAAAACGACAATTGGACAGCGATCCCAAAGCGAATATACAAGCTACTGCGATTTTATAGGAAAATGATCAGAATGGTTCGATTCACTGCACCGCAGGCATAATGACGGAGAAGATGCATCTGCCCCATCATGACTTCTGTCGTGATTGCGGAGCTGAGGAGGAAAACATAAAAAAACCTGTCATGCGTCTATCTTGCGCTTCTTAGAAATTGCACTCAGCGCTTCTGAAAACTATTTTTTGAAGTGCGGGGTTGTCTAGTTGTCTAAACTAATCGAATCTTTAAAATAGCTCAGCAGGGAGAGAGATTAAGCAGCAATAAGATCATAATATTTCATCCCCCTCCCATCAATACCTTCATTCTTTTTACTTCCTTCATCTCTGACTGATGTCGATCTATGCTGAGAAGCCTAATTAACCGAACCTAATTGAAAGCGATCTTCAATGAACTGTCTTTGTTCCGCACTGCTTTGTTGGAGTCGAACCTTTGATTTATTTCTTTAGTTTGACGAAATGTGCAGCAGAGGCACATCAATAGCTTAGAGCCACTAGCTACTCCTTTATATTTCATCCCACACACCCCCTCCCAACAACACCTACATTATTTTTGCTTCCTTTATCTCTAACTTCAGCACTGCTTTGTTAGATTCGAACCTTTGATTTATTTCTTTAGTTTGACGAAATGTGCAGCTGAGGCACATCAATAGCTTGGAGAAACCTATGGAAATGCTGCAAAACAAGGAAATGGGATTTCATATGAAATAAAGCCGAAAAATATGACATGCCGATATTGCATGAGCTGCTTGCCGGGCATAAAAAATGTTTTTTGCATTCTATAGTTACTGGTGATGACGGATAGCTTGAAGAACACAAATTAGTGTAGACCATCGGTTCATGCTTAAATTTCAACAGCCAAACCACATACGTCTAGGAAAGAAAATATGCTGTATGTATGGAAGGATTAACTCAATGTCGTCAAATATGAGTTGCTTAAACCGAGCGAAACTATTAGGTACTTGAGCAAGGTACCGCTACGATATTAACGAGATGAAGTCTAGCACTCAAGAATAAACGCACCTGTTGCTTCTCCTGATATGAAAATGCTCATTCCCTTATTGCGGCGCGCATCAAATCCTATCTTGAAACATATTATTATGAAGTCCTATCCCAACCGCCGTCTTAACTAGAAATTGCTCCTTCCGAATATCATTTGCTCCAGTCGTTGGCACATGGCTTGTCTGAGCATAAAAGATAGCAAAAATTGAATAGGTTCGTGAAAAGCCTGCAAAAATGTAGAGATCTACTGGCGTGGCATATGAATGCTGCCAGAAAGCCAACTCAAAAAGCATTAAGTCAAGGATTATTCGTCGTATCTATGCTGAATCCAAATATGCATGCTGCGATTGAGGTTGGTGGAACCAGAACGCAGGAGCACTTCAGATCTGGCGAAACTAATGCAGGACGATTGTAGCAACTACAATTAATTGACTTGAAGCGAGTCTTGGTAGAAAGACGACTAGTATGCTATTTGCATCAAAATATGAGTGCAAAATTTTTAGATATGGCAATGCTTGAACTCCTACTGAACTGAAGCATATGTAAGCTTTGGGAAATTGAATAGAAAATCTAACAAACCTTACTTGCAGAGTGTGTAGCTATAGTCAGAAAAAGTATATAACTTTTCTGGTTGCATAATGTCAACCGACTAGGAACATTTGAGAGCGCTGGAGCTAGTAGGCAACACAATTGATCCCTAGAGTCGTATCCCTAGTTTGTGTCCTATATTAGGTTCCTAGTTGGAGCAAAGGGCTTAATGTGGTTAAAAACATTTCTGCATGTAAGCAAATCTTATTCACCAGACTTATCCCTTTTTGATTTTCACAAGAAAGCGGACTATGCGACTGCTGTTGGAGCAAAGGGCCTCAAAAAAATTTCTCCAGCTATTTTTATTGCTTGCCAGTGCTTTAATTTGTCTCCAGCATTTTCTGGAAGCTCTAATCTCGTCATTTATGGTCCGTCGCTGATGATGATGCTCTAGGGCGCCCGCGACTTCGGGCTGCCTGCGGACTTCAGTCTAGCTTACTTTAACTCAAGTGAGTGTCCTAATAAGGCTCCCAGTTGAAGCAAAGAGCCTAACTTTAACTCAAAGCAGCAACAATTGGCTTGATTGTTTCTTGGCATCAAAGGCAGGAAAGTAAAAAAATAATGATCTCATATTTATGAATAAAAATTGTTAATCTGAAAGTAATAGGGCCAAAATATATCCAGGATATAGGACTAATTGTTTTATAAATAACATTTAAGCGTTGCCAGCGCAAAGGCAGTAATCGATAAAAGGGTTGGCAGCGCTTAGTTATAGGTAGTGTAGTTTGAAGTAGTCTATGACTCACAATAAACAGTTTTAATTAAATTAAGAACAACGAGTTGAGTTTATTAGTACTGCGGCTAACCAGGCTTTGGATAGATTTTGAATTGAGCAAAATTCATGAGCACGGCAAGCATTTGAATTAAATCTCAACTATGCGTTTTAATAAGCTGAGCCAGGGTTGTCAACTTAGCTAAACATTTATTGCAATAGTAAAAACCATCAATGCCTATGGACCGCTCCGGTCTATACTGATGCATTTAAAATACACACTATTCTGTAACGCTATATTTATAAGTGCTTAACCAACACTGAACAGTTTTTGGAGCTTGCTCTCATGACAGTAAAATTTTTTGCCAGCTCTATCAAAAATACTATTTTTCAAAAACTCTTGCAACTTTAAATGCAAACTACTTCTAAATCAGCAAGAACCTTTAGCGTGTTTACCTATAAATTCAATTTTTGTATCAAACAAAAAAGCACGTTTAATTACATTAAAATTTATGCAATGTGGCCACATTGTTTTATTATAAAAAGGCTGATGCATCAACTTCATTATGGTGCAATTTTATTCTCTTAAAAATAGAGTGTGATAAAATAAAATCAAAGGCACGGAACGAGAGGCCGGCGTTAAAAATATGCATTATTATGTTGAATTGTGCCTGGAAATGAACATGGAATGGTTTCCACATTCTGTTGCTATTGCATTAAAGCAAACTTGTTACAGAAAAAAAAAAACGGATTTTGTCGGAGCATAAGCTGCATCCATTATACCAAAAAAGGGAGGTTTTTAGAGGAACTAAGCTTTGTATACCTGTACATCAAATTAGGGGGCTCTACTTTAAATTTTGAAATATATTTAAACAAGTTGCTAAGGAAAGCTCAGAGAAACAGATGTTCTTAGCTAAAGTTTAGATTCGCGCAAAATAAGATTCTTTCACTATAGAATTTTTAGGAATTTGTTGCTCTCTATTTATCTTAAATTCAAAATAAAATACTCTCAATCTTAGTTATCTGCAGTTTGAGGGTACTTCTTTTTAAAAAAGTTCCAAACGTTTTCATAAAAGGCTTTTTTTTTCTTGAAATAAAAATTTTACCTCAATAATTGAAAAATCGATCCTGACGTACTTTGGATGATAGAAATTTTCGTTTCAAGCGCACAACATTCGCTTTTGAACGCGAAATTTATCATTTTTCTCTCAGTGTACTCTTAATAACCAGGGATATAATTGTAAGCTACATGACTCTTTTAAGCAGCAACGGAAACATATATCGAAAACAGCTTATGGACCATTATATAGAACCTGCAAATCAGCAGCCCTGTGCACTGCCACCAAGCTGAGAATCTACAAATCCAATGTTAAGTCCGTCTGACTGATGACTGAAGGGCTCGCAAGTAAGCTCCAAGTTTTTATCAACCACTGTCTCAGAAGAATCCTGGGTATATGGTGGCCAAGAACCATCACGAACAGTGTGCAGCATAGAAGATGTAAGAAAGAACCAATATTCAGCCAAATCCGACGGCGAAAGTGGAAATACTAGCGAAATGCCAAGAGAAGCCCTGGACTGGAGTCCGCAGTTAGTCAGAAGACGCGGATGCTCTAGGTCATCATGGCGACGGACCATAAACAACGAGATTAGAGCTTCCGGAAAATCTCATCTTCTTTTATTTCTTTAACTGCTTGAGGAGCATGGGGTCTACAAAAAATGCGGTAGGGAAATTAAAGCGCTGGCGAATAATAAAAATAGCTGCATAAATTTTGTTGAGTTCCTTTGCTACAACAGGAGCCACACAGGACACTAACTAACTAAAGAGATATCAACAAGATTACGTAAAGGTAAGATGAAATTTTGTATGTCTCCTGTTTGAGATATAGAGCATATAGGTTATCTAAAGCTTTAGTTCCAACTCAAGATGAGGTGTACATGTTTCTTGAAACAATTCCTACAAACCAAGCATACGTAAGAGTGTACATAGACACAGCAGTCCATACGTCACACGATGTCACAATTTTTGTATCTACAAGATGCCAAAGTATCTTACAGCAAAATAATTGCATTTTATTGCCTAGAATTCTTTTGTTGAGCCAAATTGAAATCGTAACCAAAAATGCGTTAATTATTGCTGTTTTTCACGCATTATGCTATGCCAAGTTATTTGTACATAGTCTACAACTATATACTAGAATACATAAATATATGTGTATATGTGTCATGTCTCTATTAAAATCCACTTGATGACTGCGACGGCGGCGGCGGCGGCGACGGTTATCTTTATGATGTTTAGAGGCATCGTTTTTTTTTTTTTGGTCAGTTCACAGGTTCTCAGATTCTGAGATTGCTGCGCCGCACCCCTGTGTCCACCTGTGCGTCTGCCAAGAAGAATTTCAATTTTGATGAATTCTTAGACAATGTGCGTGGCCGCCATCAACAACGTCATTATCATTATCTGTATCAATATCATTATTATCATCAACAACGTCATTATTGTCAGCGTCTGCTGCTGCTGCTCTCTTTTTGTTTTTTTTTGCTCTCATAAATATTTTTAACCCGGCTGTCGCTTTATGTTGGCCCCAAAAAAATGTGTTAATTTTCTTAGATATTGTCGTTGCTTGCTCTCATTGAGGAGCTTTTTGTTTTTGTTCTAGATCTATTTGTTGTTATTGCCCGTCTCTACAGCTGTGTTTTGTTTTCTAATAATTTAGTAGGCAGGCAAAAAAAAAAAAAAAATAAAGGCCAAATGAAATGAAATTCTTAGGTGGCCACAAATTTTTACCTAAGGTATGGCTAACCGCTGTCTAAGTTATTGCTTGGGGATTGGTGTGGGGGGGATAAACTATGTACTCTGGGGTAAAATGTTTTTGGGTTGTCGTGCTGTTTTGGACAAAGAACTAAGCTAGGGCTATTGACTGCCACTTGTGGTCATTGCTGCTAAACGTTAATTGTTCTTCTTTTTGTTGTTGCTGTTTGTTTTGAAAACACGATTTATGCTTTGGAAAAGTAACTGATGTTCGTGATATGAGCATGGTTTTGTGGCTTAGTAGCAGACATTGGTTTATGCTAATAAAACTTGGCTCTTAACTAATGAGCAGCTATGAGTTTTCGTAGCTAAAGTTTGAAGTTTGCAAACTTACTCAGCTAGACAAGTTAAAGTTGGAGAGAGTTAGCTATAGCTGGTTTTTGGACGCTTCAAAACTTTCAGATTAAATTTGCAAGTTTTTTTAAAGTTTGATATAAATATCCGTCGCATAATCGTAGTTTCTTTAAACTAGCTTGACCAAGCCCAGGACCTAAAGCATTTCGAAGGAAATCAAGAAAATTGGTAAATCGTTAATTTTTAAAAAAATTTTTAATTGTTATTTAAGGCCAAACTTTTAAGATTTTTTTGGCACAACGCTTCAGTAAAATAAAATTTTTAATTTTTCGACTAATTTGTTTATTATATCTACTGTGCACTATTAAAGTTCAATTGCAAACATATCACACAATTTAAAATGTACGCGCAAATAAAATTTCGCTGTAAATTTAGGCGCATAAATTAGCATTAGAAATTTTTAGAATATTTTTAAAATTTAAAAAAAAAAAAAATGTTTAACTTTTTTAGAAAATGCTAAAAAATTGGTTAAGATAACTTAATTCGTTTAGAAGAAAATTCAAAAAATGAAAAATTCAATCTTTAGTTATCGATAAATAATCAGAATTTTGCAAACTTACGTGGTTACTTTTGGCTAGTAGCTCTAAAATATAGCTTATGTAAATCATTTAAATCGAAGAGCTCAAACTAAAAAGTGGACCGCTTCACGTATTTTCGCCAATCAGCTGCATATTTTTTGGCTTCCTATATAATAAGAACTGAACTTTGTTTAAGACAGTTCTACGACAGAAATCTGTTGTAAATATTAAATCAACTTATATAAAAGAATCATAAGATTTGCTTTGAAATCTATTTACTAAACTGGCACGAAATAAAATAAAGCTTGTTAGGCCATGCTGCGTAAAACGAAAACGATAAAATTGTGTTCGTTTTCGTTTTTGCGTGCTCTCAATTCCACATTTTTTGCTGTATATATCTTCTTATATTTTTGTTTCCCTTTGTTGGCACAGCTTTACACCTTCCGATTGAAATTATCCACGACTAAGCTATTTTTATAACAAAGGAAATTTTTTTTTGAACCATTTATGCAGTACATGAACCATGTGAACATATGCCGAAAATTCGTTTTGAGAAGTGCATGCTAGTTTTTGGGTTGATTCAAAAAAAAATAAGAATACTCAAAAAATTAGTTTGGCTCAAATTAAGTGAACTTATGAAATCATTTTGCCAATTCGCTTTGATTTCTTTTGCCACAAAGTAATCGTTTTCAAACTGCATAAAAATTGCGTTTTAATGAAATTGGGAGCAGCAATCAAAACGAATCCAAATGAAATATTCAAAGCTTTGGAAATCTTAACGAAGGGTTGTAGCATAAAGACGTTCAGAATTTAAGGGAACCATAATTTCATGAGTGTCAAAATATTCGAATATTGGAAAATATAATGCTTGACGCAGCTGGGGCTCTTAAAATCGTAAAGAAGTTTTGGTAAAGCCAATGCATGCAAAAAATGTTACAGTTTGTTGCTGAGGAAAATTTGTTAATTATCTAAAAAAAGTGCTTGCAAATTTTCAGAAAATATTGTTATTTTGTAAGAACGGCTTATATGAGTGAAATTTGCTTAACGTATAACTTGCTAGGAATTTTAAACTTTTTGATTAAAATCGCAATTTGTATTTGTTTTAAATTCTAAATGTGCCATTATTAACTGATAAGTTATTTCTTAAGCATGCCGAAATATATGTGAAATGTAACTTTTGCTTTCATTTGCTATATATCATAGGTGCTACATGGCACTTAAAAATTTATGATGATTAATTAAGTAGCCAAGTTCTATAGGCAAAAAAACATTTGTGAAAACAACAACAAAAACTTATGCATAGAGATTAAAAAAAAAGAGCAATAAATTGCCTATAATATATCATGAATCTCAGCTAATATCTCAGACACGCCTACGCATAGCAGACAAAACAGCCAAAAAGACAGTCAGTCAACGTTTAACTAGCCAAAGTCATGGGCAAAGTGTCAACAGTCCATGGCAGACATTTACGGCGACTGTAAACTATAACAACCATATATGGGCCAGTCATATACATGCTACATGTATATGATTGTGTATTTGTTGATGAGAACGGCGAACTGAGCGCCAAACGAACCTGCGCAACAATCGAAATGGTCGGGAACCATAAAACCAGTTGAAATGTAATCAAAAACCCACGCCAATGCCCATTGGCAATACAACTGCCAATATAGTACGGCTCTGCGATCAGAGTTGTGTTGGGGGGCGACATTGCAATCTCACATGTGTTTGGTTTTTGCTACGATTTTGCAACACATTCTAACATGGTATTGCACTAATTGCATGCCACACACACACACACACACACACACACACATACACACAGTGACTAAAGATATGTGTCAAGCTGGAACTGCACTTTATGCGACTTCACGCACATTAAAAGAACTCACACTCACATTGACAAGCTGATAACTCTTGAGCACTTTCGTAGACACGAAAAAAAAATTTTCAAAAAAAAGAGTTTTTGGAAAAACTAGAAACAGTACGTTTTTTTTTAAACACTTCACCGAGCGAGAAACCAGCGCGTAAACGTAGTCAAAACTAGTTAAAAATAAGTTGCTTGTTTGGACGTAGATTTTTCGATTGAAACGGATGCGGATACGGATGCGCACGACACGTGTCGTATATTGGATCTGTGTTGGTGACCGAACTATGATAATATTGTTATGGTATTGCTGCTGCTGCTGCTGCTACTGCTACTGCCGCTGCTGTGGCTGTGGCTGTCGCTGCTGCTGCTGCTGCCGCTGCTTTGGCTATTCAACTTTCACGCTAGACGTTTGCTTTGTAACTGAAATAATGCTTCAGTGTGCGGCGTGCATGCGACTTGGTTTGGCTTGCCTTGCCTTGCCATGGGTTCGAACATGTTCGACAGCGAGCGCCTTATCGCAATGGCCGTCAAGAAGAGCCACAGCAGCTAAGGGAGAGTGTGGTTGTTGAAGTGAAAGTGCAGCCTGCGGCTAGTGCAGGTGCAAGCTTGTATATATGTGTGTGTGTGTGCAGGTGTTGGTGTGCTAGCGCATACAAAAACAACTAAAAGACAGTTGGCCCGGGCGCATGGCAACATGTTTGAAGCGCACATGTTGCATGCAAGCGCGTGTGAGTCTGCTGCCAACCCCCAAGAGCAAGCAAGCAGGCAAGCATCTCGTTAATGTTGTTAAGCAATAAAACACAAACAAATACGGAAGCAGCAGCAATAACAGTAGCAGCATCCCCTTCCAAGGACAGCTCATTACAGTATGTGCCATCGTGGGGTGAGCACAACAAATGCTAGCGACGCGTTAGTCATAGAAATTGAATAGTAGGAACAATGGCTGGCTGACTTTGCTGTTGCCACAGCAACACTATTTCGCTTTGGCAAATTGGCGCCACATTTTGTATGCATTTTGTGCAACGCAGCGTATGAATAACAAAATTAAAAAACCTGTATAATGCAGGCGCACTAACAAAAAAAAAAAACAAAAAAACAATAGGTTCGCAAACTAGCTCTATGAAAGCGTAGCATCCCCCCTCAGTATTGATATAATGAGTTTTGGCTCAACCCCAAATTCAAAACAAAATTGTAATTTACGCGTAAATTTTAATATGCTGCTTAATAAACCGCGAACCCCTGACCTTAAGCCTTATGCAAGTTAATCTAGATCTAAACTAACCTCATCAAACCTTAACACCTTGTGTTGATGCACAATTTGCAGGCTCCTCAAAGTGTAGCAGTTGCAAACATTGCTTATGCCTTTTAATTAAGCACAATATGCATAGAAGTAGTTTTTGTAATTCATAATAATAATATTATTCAGGCAAAAGTAACAGTCTTTTGAAGTGAATAGGTTTTGATTAGAACTATATGCGTTGACGTTGTGGCCGTAGGTGGCGTAGTGGTAGCGTACTCGCTTTGCAAACCGAAAGTCGGTGGTTCGAATCCCGCAGTAGCACTGGTACATTTGCCTAGCACTTACATCGCTAACTCAAAGACGCTATTTGCCCAAGAAAGTAGCTCCCTGTTCTCTTCGAACAGTTATTAATAGAGATCACAAATGCTCCGCCCAGGGGCGACTGACTAAATAGTCAGTCAGGGAAATTATATGCGTTGGCAAGCAATAACTAATCCATTCTATTTGGCATGGCCTACAGTATAGTACGAAGGCCGTTTCGGTATTAGCCAACAGTGTTGGTAAATATTAGAAAAAAAAAAGGGTATAACAAGCTGAAGTAGAAAAGATTTTGCCAACTTGGAAAGAATTGATCATCGTCTAACCAATTTGAAAGCCCAGCTGGCTTCTACACTAGGGGATTCTGCTTCTTTGTCAAATATTGGCTGGCAGAGCTTAAGCCAGTTCGATAGAGCTGACAAGCTGAAAATGGCGGTGCTCGACCAAAAGAGATGAATACTCCAGAAATGGTGAAAAATGGCATCCATCTTCAAATTTTCCGCTTCAACAACTTTTAGGCGACAGATATCCAATACTATTTTTTTCAGCAGTCATCAATTTTTTCTACTTCCGAGTGTTCTCTAGTAATAGCAGCCAAAAACATATTACTTTATTTAACGACACTAAAGCTTGCAAACATTATACTTTCCTTTTTTCATTTTTTTTTTTTCGAGTTTTACAAACACTACTATGTTATGTCTGCTAACTCTAGGACGGCCCTCGTAGAAAAGATTTGCTTGATTAAGTACAAATTTAGTTAGATTAGTTAGAGTTTGATAAGGTTAGGTTAAGTCAGATAAGATTGGATTAGATTTATTTTAAGGTCAGAAGCGCGCAGACTTAGCGGCTCGGAACAAAACAAGTAGTATTTATTTATACCTATTTAAAGAGTACAACAAAGCTCAGTAGATCTATGAAAACATAGATATGGAATAATATGAGTCTCTCGAACTTTCTCACGATGTGCACAGACTTGCATCATGAATTGGCCAGCGTATCAAAGTGTATTTAAAAGTCTACTTTTTTTTCTATTTTTGAACTAAGACAATGTCAGATATCGACATTTATTTGTTCTCTGACTGTCTTGTTTATCAATTGAAAACATTTTCATCTGTTTTTAATACCAACTCATTAGCTGCAAAGCTCTGAATTCAAGTGTACTTTTTTGGCTTTATGAACAAGACATTTTGGAAATCGGAATAAAACGAAATTGACAAATTATATATTGCTATATATTATTATACATTTTTTTTTTAGCCCTAGTCATGTAATATACATTTTTTTGAAGATATGAGAACGAGCATATGTTGAATAAGAGCATTTCCACAGAAAGGTTTACCACGACCAAAAAATTAGGAGTTAAACAAAAATATGATTATATATGTTTTTCCGGGAGTGTAAGACTTTGTAATATCCGGTAGCTTCACAGCAAACAAGTTAATATATAAAAAATAATTATTATCTAAATAAATAGGTATATATATTAATATATAGTAATAGTGCTTAGCGCTTAGATGTTCCCAAAAACTTTTTATTGCTGAATCCTAAAATGCACGGAAAATTTTTTTTTGCAACCGATTGGTTCTATTTGGCTCGATTCCTAGTCACGAAAATTTTTTCAGATACTCTAAAGGACTCAAAGGACAAATCCGTCACTCTAAATTTATTGAACTCCAGGAAAATCAGCTTCTAAAAGCTTTTAAGGTGTACCATCTACTTATTTCGCGTACCTTATACTCCTAGGTCATATTTTTAAATTTTAATATTGTGAAACTGCAAAACTATAGTTATTGAATATACAAATTTGTTTTTAATCATAATTATATGAACTTTAAATATATTACGTATACGTAAAAAAAAAATCTGATTAGAATACATTGCGCTTATTTCTATCCACATCCAATTCACGTACTAAAATTAAAATTTTAAATATATTAGGTATATGTTATACAATATTTTCCATATGCATTGTGCCTATTCCTATCCTCATGAAATTTAAACACATTTTAAATATATAACGAATACGCAATAAAATTACCAAAATTTTAAATACAGGGTGGCTGATGAATATTGCTACATAAAGAAACTTGAATTACTTTTTGTTTAATTTACGTAATTTATTTTTTCTTGCCTCGTTTGAAAGATAATTACATTTTATTTAGTTTTTTTTTAATGTGTCTTAAAAAAAATGGAACTTAAATGGCCTCCACTCTCAGTGACGCATGTGCGACATCTTAGCAAAAAGTTATTCATGATTGCCTGAAGGGTCGCAACGGAAATTGCCTCAATTGATGTTCGAATGGCTTGCTTTAAATCATTCAAATTTGTTGGTTTTACTTTGTAAACTCCCTTATTGCAATATCCCCAAAGAAAAAAATCAGGCGCAGTAAGGTCTGGAGACCTGCGGGGGCCAACGGAATATGGAGTTTTTTGAAATAAACTTATTGGGGAATTTTCGATTCAATTCTGACATAACAGGCCTGGCTGTGTGAGGAGTTGCACCATCTTGTTGAAACCACACTGATTTAAAAGCGAACCTCTTTCGGTTTAGTTCTGGATAAAAAACTCTTTCAACATCTTTAAGTGTCGGTCTGCAGTGACCGTAACAGTAACATCGTTCCCTTTGAAAGAGTAAGGCCCGACACTGTGACGCGAAGTGAATGCAATCCCGTCTCATGCAGTATCTGTGGGTTAGAATCACTCCATATTCGAGAATTACGTTTATTAACATTGCCGTTTAGATTGAAATATGCCTCCTAGTCGCGCCTATATTCTCTTTGTACCAATTTAGCGGACTCTAGTGCGTGATAACGCCAGACAATTCAAATTCTTGTCTCAGTGTCCCAATTACGTATACGTAATAAAATCTTATATGGATACACATATTGTGCCTTTAATTCACGAAATTTTTTTGTGTTTTATGTATTCGTAATAAAACATTGTGCCTACTCCTATACTCATATAATTCACAAAAATTTCAAATATATTACGTATACGTTATAAAATCTAATACGGATTAATACCACAATTATAATTAGTTCGCATCGAGACTGGTCTAGACTTTGACATAAGTTGACAAACTTGATTAGACACTTGGACTCTATAGCTAGCTGTTGAAGTCTACAAATATGATATTAAAATTGTAAAATTGTATTGTAGTTATATTATATATAAGAAATAGATATAAAAACACATTTGTTGAGCAAATTCATAGTGTGCAATAAAAAATTATGAGAAATATAAAAACAAAATTATAACGCATACGCAATGTAATCTTAAAGCGACGGTCAAGGTAGGCATAACGTTTTGCTGGCTACGCTTATAAGCGCTGTACTAGTATTTTATGATTTTATGCCAAAAATTTGACTAGTTAGCCTAGTGTGGCAGGAAATGATTTGAAGAAGACTAAAAAACAGAGCAGCAAAATCCGTCTCAGCAACCGTGTCAAAAATGTATAAAAAAAAAGAATTCCAAAACAACTCGAGCTCACCAGAAACCCGACATGTGCCTTTTTGTTTGTACCTTGTACAACGCTGCGTATGATTAACAAAACTAAGCAAGCATTTTTCATAAGCTAGCATAAGCAGCGTAACTGCTGCGTCGCCTATGCTCGACTCATATGTAAATCCCCGTGCAATTGCTAGTCAAATACACACACCCCCCTTACCAACCCTGCAAAAAAGCCACCCCTTTTTAAAAGCACTGACAGCGGACAGCAGATCAGCGCAACTTAAAAACTTGTGCAACTTTTTCGCAAGTTTTTCCTGCGGTTACGTTGTTTGCCACTTTCTTACTCGCTCTTCTTAATAGTTTTTTATTATTTTTATTATTATTATTATTATTTTTGTTATTTTATTTGTATCAAGTGGTATGAGTGCTTGTAGTGACGTGCTGGCTGACAGTTGCTTGGTATCTCTCACTCTCTGTGCTTACTTGCTTTTCATTATTATTAAGAACACAGTCTGAGTTTTTCCATTTGCGCTCGTTTGTGCAAGTGTTTCTTTATATATATTGTATGTATATAAAAAAAAATAAAAAAAACTTTTGTATTCTTTGCTGCTGTTTGTTGTTGTTTTTGCTGTTGCTGTTGCTGCTGCTGCTTACTTCATTAAGCTAACAATATAAATTTTACACTGAAGAATTTCCATTGGCCATAGACTTTTGGTATATAAAGCTGCACTTACCTGCGGCTCAGCTTACAAACCTCAAATCACAATCAACATCAATCAAAACCAAATAGCAAACCACTGCATTTTGCTTTGTTGACTGCCACAAGATTGTTGCATGCGCTTAATAATTGCTTATTACATTCAACCCCGTTTAGTTGGTTTTGGCTCTAAACTTGGCTGGACTGGGCCACAAATTCTTTATGCACAGTATGCAGTCAATTTCAATTTTCTTTCAGCAGTACTTTCTCGTAACGAGCTTATTAGCTAGTTAATAGTTTAGACATAGTTAATAGCTATTAAAAATAATTGGTGGCAATTGCCTAAGCAATTATTGTCAAAGGGCTGATCAATTTCAAACAAGTTCCAATTTGCCATAATTGCCTACTCAATGGCAACTTTAAGCTTATGTACAATTATATATTATATAAAATCAATTGTGGTTGTACTTACGTTAACTTTAATCTAATAGAAGTTGCATACAAACTTACCTGTAAAAGAAAGAAAGAAAAATGGGAAAGAGTTGCATTAATTGTCTTTAAGAAATAAAACAAATTGAAGCACTTAAAGTTGAAATGTAATAAAGTTTAATTAGGGCTAATTGCATTCATAATATTTCAATTAATTAAGTTGTAATCATTGAACATCTATCAGTCTGAAATACGTTTATCACTTACAAGATGCAGTTTTAAAAGCTTTTTGGTCTCCGTCTCATTCTACTTTTATGACGAAAGCTATCAAAAGCTTAAACAGCTTTTCACCTTCTTAAACAGTCAAAGGTAAGAGTCTTGACTAAGTTTTGCACCAAAGCTTTTTGTGTGGTGAATTTGACAGCCTTTAGAAAGCTGAAAGCTTTGAAGTAAGTTCATTCAAGCTTTAAGCTCAATGCAACTTATGTTGCTAGCAGGGAACTGCGTTTTAAGCTTTAAGTTGCTTTAGCATGCAACATGGCGCATACGTTATTTTGTGTTTATTATTAGAGGAGGGCAACAGCTGACCGACATTCACTCAAAAAATTTGGCTATCCGGTAGACGCGAGAAAGTTTAAGCAATATTCCAAAAGCTGGCTTTATAGCGTTTAGATTTAGGTTAGTGCCCTTAGCCCCCAGTACGTGCATCAAATTTGAATCTGTAGACACTAGAGGCTTAGATTTGAAGCTATAACAGTCGATAAAAAAATGAGCAGTTGACTTATAAACCTTATGAAGTATCTTTCTACTGACAGATTACTATGTTGCCTGCAAAGATGCAGCTTATAAAAATGTAGCTCTCTATGAAAAATAATAATTAATAATAATCGTTTGGATTGTACAGACAGACAGACCCAATTGCTTTCTGAGATGTTGGATTAGGATTTTGGAATACTCGTAAAGAACTTGGCTCCTTCTGCCAACTCGAGTAACTAACTTTTATTCAAAAAAAAAATAAAATAAAAATCGGAGAGCTCACGTAGTAGTCCAAAACAAACCTCACCAAAACGGTCAACAATGAACATCAGAAATGGCTTAAGCATCTAGACGCATGGGAAACCAAAAAGCTGACCCCGATGATTATACCCTGTACCTATAGGTAGGTATACTCGATTTGTGCAATATATGTAACGGACAGAAGGAGGCGTGGCAGACCACAAGTCGTTTATACCAAAATGCTTATCATAACCTCGGGTAGGGATTGAGCCATGTCCGTCTGTCCGTCTGTTTGAACACCTTGATCTCGGAGACTATAAGAGCTAGAGATACTTTATCAGTGGATGCGCATATTTCCTCAGAAAATGAAATTTGTTGAATTATGTTAATATCTTTCCCCGTTCCCCCGTAGCAGAATTTCGCGCTTTTTTTAAAAAGTATAACTACTTTATATTTTGAAACCATTGTTTAGATGAAATTGTTAAAAGAAAAAAAAAAATTATTTGATAAATTGCAATTTTTAAACTTAATCCGCCTTAAAAAAAAGAGTTCCTTATATTTCATTTAATTGTGTCTTAGCTACTCAAACAATGTTAATGTTCTTAAAATTTTTTTTTTTTAAATTAAAATTTTAAAATGATTAATTTTCTTATGTCTTTGAATACAGCGCTTAAGTCATTTTATAACTTATTTATATTATGCAAATATAAACCAAATAAATGCGGCACAACAATGTTAAAAAACAAATATTTGTTAATGCAAAAATTACGAATTTTTTAATATTGTTTAATTTTTTGTATTAATTGTGAAGCGATACAAAGCGAATCAGTCTATCATATAAAGTAGTCATATAAACACAGACTATATATGCTATTTATTATTAAATTATTGATAACTTTTAAAATAAAAAAATTGTAAACATATAAAAAAAAATTGTTTTATTCTTTTTTAAAATTATAACATCAAATAGATTTAATTTGTTAAGATTAAGGTAAAATTTAATTTTTAATTTATTTTGTTATTTTAAGAAAAAGAGCAAGTTACAAAAAATTAATATTAAATAAAAAAAAAAAAATTTGTAATACGCAATTTTGGCGACTAGTGCAAAAAATAAAAATGTTAAAAAATAATTAGTAGTTTAATAAAAATTAAATAATAACTGAATTTAAATATTTTTACTTACAGATCTACATGAATAGTTTTTAAAAATTTTCACGTATTTTTTTAAACCATCGGCATATTGTATAATTAAGAGGCTTTTTAACATTTTGGCATCTACTTAACTCATCTCAATTTTTCATTTGAGTTTTAACATTTAACTTTTTATTGTTTGGTAGGAGTAAATATTTGATTTTTATTAGTAATAGGAACAGCTTTTGTAGGTTATGTACTTGCTTAAGAACAAATATCTTTTTAAGGAGCTACAGTTGGTAAGAACCTTAAATATTTTACAAAACGAAACAATAAGTTCTCTTTGGTCGAAAAAAAAATTAATGTTTTTTTTTTTAATTTTTTTTTATTTTTATAAAAAATTAAATTTTTCGTTTTGATTTCTTTCGTATTAAGACGACATTACGGGTCACCAAAGAGAACGACACATCTCCAGTGGCGAATCTGCGGGGCGGTTTTTGGTTCGGACCACAACCCCTTCCACCCCAAAGTTGGAAAGGTGGATTGACAGTATTTTGCGAACTTTGATATATTTATGTACACTTCGATGTGAAGAATCCCCCCATTGACCAAATCCTGGATTCGCAGCTGAGCATCTCTTTATTGCATCATGACCAGAGTCCGATGAGCACATTCAGCCAAGTTCAAGGACTGGCTACTAACAGAGTCAATCAGCCGTAAGTTATTGCCATTTAATGGACCAGTTCAGTATAGCGGAAATGTGTCCAAAGTGCCAAGAGAAGTTGAATGCCAAGTGGTTCCAGAAGAGACAGGTCAAGTGTAAAAGCGCAACTGTTGAGCAACAGTCATGTGAATGATGTAAATCAAAATTGTCTGCGGGGTTTGAAAGTGTTTTAGTTTTTATTCCTGCGATTTGGAAGAAACTGACTTAGGAGAGACTAAGAGACTTTCTACTCAAAATTAAAAGTGTGAACGCTTTGCAGGTACAATAGTTTAAAGTTTTGGCCAACAACGCGAAGAGATTGACTCAAAAAGTGGTCTACTTCATTCTCTGTTCCACCAATATGTATTCAAAATTTAGCAATTTAGCCAACTTTTTTAAAATTTCCATAGCATATAGCTATTGCTGTATACATATATATTTTATTTACACTTTAAGTTAAATGCAATTAATTTAACTTTATTTAAACCAATTTCAATTTTAACAATAATGAATCTATTTGTAATATTGGCTACATTAGGCGCCAGCAGCTAAACTTTTACCATTACAAAGCATTTATAGCCCCGCAGCTGTAAAGTATTGTTAAATAAAATATTAAATAAATAAACATCTACACGCACACAAAGAGCTACCTATCAAAATTCCCAGCAGCAGCTTATGAATGCAAAATAAATGCGTACATTAAATGATATCAAAATTGATACAATATTTTACATTTTCAACGCACACACACAAAAACACACCCTCTAACATATACATATGAACAAGCATGTATTTGTAATACATAGCTGCCATCAAAATGTCGGCTCTCTCACATTTCCGGTTGCGGTGGCAACAAAATGCCGTACAAAGCAACAGCCTTAGTATCATAGTCAATATGGGTGCTGCCAGCGCACAGTGGAACGAAATGATGAGTTTTCGGCATAAACTCAAAAAATGTAGCTAGCTAGTGGAACTTGATGGATAGTAAAAAAAAATAAAAAACAAGTAATGTAGACTCGTAAATATAAAATAGAAAAACAATTGTGTATCATAATTAGTTTGTATGTAAAGAAGCCAATGACGACGAGAAGTGCTTGGCAAAGTTTTCTTGCTTGCATATTAAAATTGGATCATTATTTATTTTACAGTTTTATAGGTATAATTTAATAAATCAATTATTGAATTTCTACAAGTTCTGCGATAAAACCTTTGCAGGAAACACTAATTGAGGCTTGAATATTTCCTCATAATAAATACTACAAACTTGATAGAAGCTCCTGTTCAAGGCTGCATATCATGACTAATATATATTACAGCGCCATGAATTACAGATGTCCTGATCTCCTTAGAGCTAATAAAAAAACAATAAAATCCAACAAAATTCCTCAAGATGTTAAATTTTTAGAGCAGTAGAAATATTTTCATAATAATTAAAAATAATTTTTTTGGTCTAAATAAAGGGTTTTCCAATAAGAGGTGTTATTTTGGTATTGAAAGAAAAATTTAATTTTTTGAGATAAATGATCGGATGTTTATTTCAAAATAAAGTGGAAGGTATGCCGTTTATAATGAAAAACAATATCAGCCAAATGGCCACCACGACCACGCTTACAGCACCATATTCTTTTCATGAAATTTGCCATAACCAAATCGCAAAGTGGCTGCCCTATGTCCTCGATAGCCTCACGAATTCTATCTTTGAGATCTTTAATCGACGCTGGGCTGTTGGCGTGGACCTTATCTTTCACATGGCCCCAAAGGAAGAAGTCGCAAGGTGTTAAATCACAAAATCTCGGTGGCCAATTGTGATCACCTCTTCGAGAGAACACGGTCCGGAAACTTTTCCCGTAAAAGAGCAATGGTTTCATTGCTTGTGTGGCACGTAGCGCCGTCTTGTTGAAAGTAAACGTTGTCCAGATCAATACCATCCAAATCCGACCATAAAAAATCATTAATCATCTCTCGATAGCGCAATCCATTCACAGTTACTGTTGATCCAAACTCATTTTCGAAAAAGTAAGGTCCAATGACCCCGCCGGACCATAAACCGCACCAAACAGTCACACGTCGAGGATGGAGAGGCTTCTCAACAATAACTCTTGGGATTTCCGAGCCCCAGATGCGACAATTTTGCTTGTTGACGTAGCCACCGAGTTGGAAATGGGCCTCATCAAAAATGCTTTAGTTTTGCGAACTGTGACTGCAATATTTTCACCATTTTTGTAGTGAATTTTAATAATATCAATGCGTTGTTGAAGCGTGTATCGGTTCATTTTTAGTAATGGCGTAGCTTCTACTTGTCAAATGTCAAAGCTTCAAAAGTGACAGCTACCGAAATACCGGGTGATTCAAAACAACACCTCTTGTTGGAAAACCCTAAATTTAAATTTCTTTATGTTTTTGGTTCTATTACCTTCAATTTATTATTATCTATTATTCATACCAAATATATGCCAAGTTTCACTAGCTAACTGCTTTTTTTTAATTCATGCCAAAAATTCAGCATTTTGTTCCACTGTGCGGCGGCAGTTGCCTTCAAATGTGTCGTTCTCACTTGATGTTGGTGTCGGTGTTAGCAAAGGTGTCACTATTGGTGTCGACGTCATCGTGTATCGTGTGTCGTGTATCGTCTCTATCCTGACAACAATGAATGGCGACCTGACAACCACATACACCACAACAACAACAACAACAACCAACGTGTTTACAACATCTGAGGACGCAATTGTACGTGTAATTTGCGTTTAGTTGACTGGAAATGAAGGCCCATTAAATATAGCAGACCAAAACTTTTCTTCTTCTTTTTGTTGAGCCATGGTGTCAGGAATGTTATAGTTCTAGTGCGATCAATGCAACCGATTAAATAAGAAGATATATTGTATGCAACTGGAATGATTTGAACCCTTTTCAAAGTTGGTATAAATTTAAAGTCTGCGCATATAAGATTTCTCATTATACTTGGTGGCTGCGTCATCTTGTAATATATGAATACAATAAATTAAAATTTTAAGAAATGTTAAATTTAAAAAAAATACACTTTTATATTGAATTATTAACTTTTAAGACGACATTTATATTTGTTTTTCAAGTTGGCAAGGATTGCTCTTATTTTATAGCCAAAAAGTACAATCTGTTTATTCAGCCGTGCTCCGGAAAACGAAAAAACCAAATCGAACAATTTCATGCGGATTCGTTTTTGCGTGCTCCGGAAAACGAATTCTTTTGTCCATATTTTCCTTTTTATTTTCAATAAATTTGTATATCCCTTATTTCTCCAATTAATTCTCCTGTTGTGTTGGCGCGAAACTATTTTTTTTTTTATACAAAACAGCTAACAGTATGTTGTTTACATTTAATTTTCATTCAAATATTGCTAGTTCTTGATTATTCTTTATATAAAATAAAATTACACAAAAATATATTTTTAATAACAAAAAATTAGACACATTTTGGCTATTTTCGTTACAAGGGAAATTTTGTGTCACGCGGAAGCCCTATCTCATTTATCGTCATGTGTTCGTGTCCGATATGTGCACATACACGATTCTATGCATAGAAACATTTTTAATATAATTAAAAATAATTGTCAATCAATATACGACTTTAAGTTAGCATAAATATAATCTAAGAATATCAACGAATATTTAAAAAATTATTTCAGCATAAAATGCGTACTTTTTTTAAACTTTTTTGCCGATTCGTTTTAATTAAGAAATGAAAAATTCGTTTTTGTGTTTGTTGTTTTTGGTTTTAACGCTTAGATAATAGAACACTTAAGCTTCTTCCAACAAAAGTGCTTCTTTTCATCATTCTGCTTTTTAATAGCATACTTAGATTGGGACATTTTCCAAATATCTGGAAGTCAGCACTAATAACGATGATACCAAAGCCGGAGAAACAGCCTACCGAAGTCGACGCATACAGGCCAATCAGTCTCCTGATTCTTAACCGAATTCTCCAACTCGAAGCAGTTTGGCTTTCGTAAAAGTCACGGTACTCCAGAGCAACTGCACCGTGTTGTCAATTTAGCATTGGAGGCCATGGAGTATAAGATGTATTCAGTGACTGTGCTCATGGATATTCAGCAAACTTTTGATAGGGTGTGGCACGATGGCCTGCTTAGCAACTTAAAGAGCAGTCTGACTCCTCAACTTTTCCAGCTCGTCAACAGCGTTCTAATGGGCAGGTCCTTTTGTGTCGTGGTCGATGGAGTAAAATTAACAAAGCGACCAATCTGTGCGGGTGTTCCCCAAGGCAGTGTGCTAGGGCCCACTCTTTATTCAATTTATTCAATTTATACTGCAGATATGCCTACGTCTGGTGCAGTTACAAGAGATGACACTGCAGTGTTAACGGGAAACTCAGAAATTGACATTGCCACGGAGGCTTTGCAGCAATACGTATATAGTTTTGAAAATTGGGCTTTAGATTGGAACATAGGAATCAACGGCAGCAAATGCGCATGTGTTTCATTCGCCAAAAGGCGACGATCATGCCCCGGAATTTTGATGCTGGGCGCCACTCTCAAGCATGATCCTACACATAAATATCTGGGTGTAATTTTGGACAGAAGTCTTACTTTCAACAGGCATATAACCATGGTTCGGCGAACAGTTTTTGCCAGAGCTAAGAAAATATCATGGCTGCTTTCCCCCAAAAAAAAAGCTCTCCCTCTCCAACAAAGTCACCATATACAAGTCCATTTTGAGCCCAATATGGAAGTATGCGTTGCAAGTGTACGGTAACAAAATTAAAGTGGCACAAAGCAAATTCCTGAGAAGAATTTCCAATGCTCCTTGGTACATGCGCACAAGGGACATTGAAAGAGACCTGAAAATCCCTAAGGTTGGGGACGTCATACGGTCACAAGCTCAAAACTACATCGAACGCCTTGAAATACATCCAAATGCGCTTGCGAGGCGGCTGACCTTGAGAGCTAGAAAGAGAAGATTTAAAAGGTGCCATCCAGGGGACCTTCCTATGAGATTCCTATAAATAAGTTCAAACGTTTTTAAGCCATATATAAATACTAAGAACCCTTAGATTATAATTGGTTTTTATTTTGTTTTTTTATGTACATCTAGGTTAAGCTGCCATGATTGGTAATAGGGAACTAGTTTAGTTACATGATATACAAACTCTTTATAATAAAAAAAAAAAAATTTGAATTAAAAAATGTTAACGTTTTGTTTTCCACGCTTACTACAATCATAACTATATAAATATGCATACACTGATAGCTATGGGCGCTTCATAATAGCTTAAATTACATATTTAATATTGAAAAGTTATATAAAAAAAAACAAATAAATATTATATAAGTCTAAAACATAAATTGTGACACTGCGCACCGAGAGCAGTACCTGGTATTTGCGCAAGTATTTCTATATTTTAATGTTTTTGAAATTTTTTTTTTTGTTTTTAAAGCTTATTTAACGCTGGGTAGATCTCTTGAATGCGAAATACTCTTATTGCTAGAGAATACATTGCGTATGCTTAATTAAACATTTTCGGGCTTTACGTTTTTTGTTGATACAGTTTGCTCGCTGTTGGTTTAAAAGTTATGTAAATTAGAGATGTAATAGAAATGAAAAAGAAAATTGGATCTTGTACCGCAGCAGAGGTTAAGTATCCGACACTGTTATACCAAACTATTCCGCTAAAAATTGTTCAAAAATTTTTTTTCCTTGAAGTTGAGTTAATTTAATTATTATTATAATAAATATTGTTAGTGTTCTTATGGCATAGAATATTCAAAATCTCGTATAAACACTTTTTAATTTCTAAGTCCATAAAATTGCTTAACAAACTGCGGCAGTTCATTTCACGTGGCACTGCTTGCTTTCTACACAAACCAAGCAGTTACAATTAAACTAATATGTGAAAAAAAAAAAAAAAATGTAGCTTTATTCTTACAGCTACTTACAAATTTTTTGCTTACTCATAAATAGTGTAAGAAAGTCGAAATTTCAGTTAAAAAATTATTCTAAGCAACGTATTTTGGGATATGTGTTCTACTAAAAGGTCTTCTTACTTTATGGTAAACATATTTTTGTTGACATAACCTTAAAAAACAAAGCATTTTGGAGCTTGTCTCAAAACACTGACGTGTTGGGCCATTTTTCATCCTAAAACTCTTAATAAAAATGTCTCCAGACCCAAAAAACGATTTCTTTCGTTTGGACAATAACGTAGCTTAATAAAATACCACAACATTTTTTTCGAGCTCAGTTGGTGTAGGGGCTGCTGAGTTCGAATATATATTTTATATTTTCACTCCAATGAGAAGCATAGGGCCAGAATCCAAATACGACCTCAAAAAAAACGAGTACCTTAGTTTTTTGAGACCTCTTTTATAAGGTTTTTTGAGATTATTTCAAAGCCCTTGGGTGCTATGGTTTTTCAGACCACGATTTCGCAGATTCAGCGGCTTAAAATCATATTTCAACTTTTATGATCACTTAAAAATTTGGTTACAGCTGCAGACTAAAGCATGTCTGTTAAGTTGAGTTCTAGGAAACATGATCTTTAAATTTGTTGATCAAGACAGTTGTCAAATTGCTCCCATCAAAACAGAATCTACAAAGAATCTAATTGATTTTCCATATTTAGCTAGGAAAAACTTTAAATTTTGCATCTATAAAGCTTAAATTTGTGGAATATATAATAACTAGCTGTCTGCATTAAACCAACAATTATCTTAAAATCAACTAACATTCACATCCCTTAAGTCAAAAAACAATTTGATTTCAATTCATATTCATTTTTAATGCTTTACAAAATTTAATTTTCCGAATTTGGTTTAAACTCTAATATCCAAAACCGTTTCGTTTAACCGCTCTGATTCTTTTTGTTGTTTTTCTTGGTAGGACGACGAGTGGTGCGACGCTGGGTGGGACGCACAGTGGTACGACGTCTCCTCCTGATAACCTTCTTCTTCTTCTTTTTCTGAACAGGTTTCTTGGTGGTGGTGGTGGCTTTTCGCACAAAAACAAGAAAATTTACCAGAATGTTCTCTCATCGAAATAGATAGTAAGACTTACTTATGGATTGTTTAGTGGTTACCGGAGTCGCTACCGTAGTGGTTATGTCCGTGGGCGCAGTTGATGCACTGACTTCCTCTCCATCGCCAGAACTATCTGAGCCACTTTCGTAACTTTCACTGTCACCGTCATCGTAATCAGAGTATTCATCGTCATAGTCTTCTGCTGCCGATATGGCCGCTGGTAATATGATGACGATGGTGGCCAATAGGACCGCAATAATTAGTAAGTAGTTCCTCATGCTGGATGAATTTCTTACTAAATTTCACTGACTCTGTCGTGCTTTTATAGCTAAACTATGTTGCACTAATGCAATGGGCATATTGCCTTGGCCCTGAACTTTGCAACACCTTTTCTCTTAGTGCCAAACAAATTGATAAACGAGTAGGGTATTCAGGGGTATCGGAATGCCGAAAGCTTTCATTATTATCGTAATGTTGAAACAAGTGTTTCTTTTTGTTTGTTCGACAAATCAAATATATGCGCATCAACACCAAGTGCTAGAGACCATCTGATTATTTTGGATGACCTAGTGATGGTTGTAGGTCTGTTCTGGTACAACACGAAATGCGATATCGAACATTAATCAATTCCAAAGTTTTTTATTGCTGCCACTTGGGTTCACTTTCACTCAAAACTTTTTCGTTTTTCAAACAGAAATCGATTGTTTTATATTTAATAAGTCAAAATGTGTTTATCGAATAATTTGTACATATCTCAAAACCGGTAGGTTTTTTCGGAAATTTTACCAAAATATCGCTTTACTACGACAAACAGAATTCGAGTAATCGAACAAAAAAGTTGCACATAAGCGTCATAACACCAAAGCAAGCAGTTCACTGCTTTGTGCACTGCTTTTCGCTTAGCTGCATTTTCTATGTAAAACTTATGAAAATTGGCGTTTGCGAGCGGCTTATTTATTCGATTGCTGAAAAACTATTAATCGCAGAGAAGCGATGGAGGGCTTACTTTGTAGATAATTTTAATTACTTTAACAAAATATATGGTTAAAAATTTTGAAAAATCACACCGGTCTTGATATTTGCAAATTATTCGTAAAAAACCAAACACGATTTCCAACTTTTAGTTTTAAACAGGCGTTGTTCTTGAACCAATTAACATTAAACCTTATTTTCAGTCTTGTTTGATAGATTATTTTATTGGCAACAATTTCGAGCTTTAAATCATGAATCAAAGTTTGCTAGAAAAAAAATATCATGCAAAAATCATACCAACATATATTGCCAGGAGGCGGTGCCCGAAAACTCAGTTTTAGACTTAGAACAAGGACCCTTACAATCCCTGAAAGTTTCATAAAGTAAACATTTTGTTCAAGCAGACGTCTTTTTTGAGCCTTCGTCTTCTGTAGATAGGTACTTACTTAAATTTAACGAGTTAAGGGGTCTATGCAGTTCGAAAAATTCCATATGGAAACTATTTTATATTATTTCAGATGGAGTGCTATTTTTTATCGAATTATCGTTTTTTTTTTGTGGTATTAATCGATATCTTTCCGATACTTTGGGTTAATGTGGGCACACTTACATTATATTCAGCTGCTTTATGTTTACAAAAATTTTTTTTTTTTTTAACCCTGTACCGTATGGTACAAAGGGTATATTGTGTTTGTGCAAGCCGAAAATGTATGGAACGTACAGAAGGAGACGTCGGAGACCCCCCAAAGTTACCTTAAGTATGATCAGTGTGACTCGAGAAGTCGATATACCCACGTCCGTCTGTCCGTATGAACGCCTAGATCTCAGAGATGGTAAGAGCTAGAGCAACCAAACTTTCAGATAAGATCCGTTGTTAATCCATAGGAGACAAGTTTATTTTATTTTTTTGATATCGGGATTACATTATATAGCTCCCATAGGGGTGTTTCAAAGGACCTCGAAAAAAAGCAAAAGTTTTAGATGGATAATTCGTTTGTTTATGAAGATATCATAACCAAATCTGGCAGTCGGAAGTTTTTTAGAGTTCCCAAGCACTGTTTCAAATTTGATCAAAATAGGTTGACTATATAATATAGCTCCCATAGGACCAATCGGTCAAAAAATCGTTTTTTCTACAAAATTCGTTCCGTTTGTTTGTAAAGATATGGTTAGCAAATTTGGCATTAAGAAGTTTTTTGGAGTACCCAAGAACTGCACCAAGTTTGATCAAAATCGGTTGACTATATCATATAGCTCCCATAGGAACGATCGGTCAAAAAAACGCTTTTTTTTTACAAAATTCGTTGTGTTTCGTTTGGTTTTGAAGATATCGGAACCAAATTTGGCAGTCTGAAGTTTTTTATAGTTCCCAATCAGTGTATTTAATTCGATCAAAATCGGTTGACTATAGTCCCCATAGGACCGATCGGTCAAAAAAATTGTTTGTTTGTTTGTCTTTTGGAGGTCTTAAGCAATGTGTCGGAATTAATTGCAATGTGGTGGTACAGGGTATCCCAAAGTCGTCTGCGCCCGACTTTAACGTACGCCATTTTTTTTTATTTGTTTATTGCGAAAACTTAATTATTGGCTGCAAGAAAAAACAACAAGAAGAGGGACGGCGCAGGAACTGAAGTGTCAGGGTGAATTGAACATTTCGTGTTAAATTTAAATTTTGAGGCTATGGTGCGTAATCCATTGGTGTTTCATGAACATTTTCGTATGTCCTCAACAAATTTCAATATATCGTTCGGAATGTTGGAGCGTTTCTTGGTTCCTAAACGGCTAACACGACTAGACACGCCTTCCGGCTAAAGTAAAGTTGACAACTAGTACATTAAAGTGCATTTTGTTTGTTATATCCCGTAACACTGGGTACTCCTCCACTGCTTTATTAAGCGCTATTTTCTCATCTCTTGGAAATGATTCGCACCGTTTTCTCCTACCTGCCATTTCGAACAAAATATAGTGCATATATATTAATTCGCGCCAAAGCGCCAAAAACCTGTTGTGAGTGTTACCACACCTAGTGAAGTAGTGGCGCCATCTAACGTTAAGCATTTTTAGACAACACTGTTTTGTTTTTTTATCTGCGTCTCATTGTCAAATATTTTTGATCGGAATTTTTCGCGACTATATTTTTTATATGAAGTTTTTCATTTTTTTGCATGCTGCGTATAGGCCTTTAAGTACTACAAAAAATTTTATGGGAACTATATTCTTTGGTAAATCAATTTTAATAATTTGATTGTTTACTTTAAAAATCTTTTAAGCCCCAAAATTGGTTACAAAATTTGCATAAATAAATGTAATAGTAGAGATAATCTTACTTTTTGGGAGTTATATAATAGAACCCCGACATTGAAAAAATTAAATAAATTTGCAATTCCTAAACTAATAAATGTGTCGAAATCGAAAGATACAGACGTAGATAGCATGTATAGCAGCGGTGGGCACTTAGACGGCAGGCGTGCCGTAGAGCTTTCGCACGTACGAGAAAAGAGCTTTTTGCCGTAAAAGTTCGTCTCGTACGTATGAGCTAGTTTTACAATGGAACGCAAAGCATAGTCACATGTCAAAACACGAAAGACTACGAACTCTGCGTATATTTGGTTATTGTTGGTCATTAAAATTTGCGAGTCTGGCTGGCGATACTTGAATAAGTAATGAAGTGAGCAAGTCATATTTTTTTGTAGGTAACACGACCCTATCCAAATTTAAGGCGAAATTGCTCTGCTCAAAGTACAGAGTATAACATTTACGTCCCGCATAAAAATAAAAATCGGAGATACTGCCGAATTTAATGAAAACTATGCCAAAAAAAAAAATGGTTTTGTCCCATTGTACCTCGGTCTTTGCGAAAGCTCTTTTTTGTTTACGCACACAGGCGCAAAAAATTGCATTAGTAGTTTTGCCCACCGCTGATGTATAGTCGCGTGCAGTGCTAACAAACAAACAAAACCACATCGATTTTTTTTTTTAATCGATAGCTCCGATAGTTCTAGTATAAATCGTTCAGCCTAAATTAAACAAGACTTTGCCGAAATGATTCCAGTGCGAAAAAAAATGTTCATTGACACTTTGCACTGCAATTATTTAGAAATTCGTTCCTCCCTTAAGCCAAAATGCTTTTAAAGGGTTGCCGAAAAATATGTGCCACAAAGTTGTGAAACATACCATAGTCACAGTTTTTCAGTGCATTTAATTTTCTTTAATTTTCCATAAATCGACAAAAACTAGTGGGCTTCGCATGTCTTCTGGGCATATTCACTCAAGACATACCGAGTACTTTTCTTAATTTCTCAAAACTAGAGAATGCTGCAGTTTCGCTTTACTAGCACTATTAAAGCAGTTTTTAGAGTATCTAATCTGTGAATTTCGTAATTTTTAGCTGCCAATCGATCAGCCCAGTCACATGTAAAGTTCACATCACTTTTTTTGTGGGCCTATGTTATTATTGATTTAATTTAAAGAAGTAATAGGCTTATAAAAATATACATAATTGTAAATCTATAAAAATCTTTTTTAAGTATTCTTTGTCTTTTTAAACTTATCAAAACGTCCATTGTTGCCTAAATGAAGATCTTGTTATACCAGCTGTTGTAATTACTTTAATATCTCCAAGTTTTGATTTCATATTTATTTGGTTTGAGAGCATCAAAGGCCCCGCTTCAAATAAAACCATTTCTTCTAAATTTTTATCTTAAATTAGCGATTATGAAAGTACATTTCTTATAAGTACATATTTATAGAACTTTTACCTTTGGGATGGGGTAGCATAAATTTGTTGCAAGATTTGCAACAGCTAGATGAAAGCGTCTTCCATAAGTTCCGTTTGTTATATAGATAAGTTCGTCTTACTGCTCTATGTACATCTAGAAGACATGCCGAAGACAATAAGAGCTTGGGAAATTGTTTTTGTTTTCCCTAGTAGAGTTATGAGTTCACTATAATAACATAACAGAGCTAAACAATTTGAAGATCGAAATCGTCAATAAAAAATCACATAATTTATTTAAAGACATTAATTTTTTATTTTATTTTATTTTATTTTTATGTGAGCCTAACAAACAAAAAAGCTTAAAAACAAATTTTGAAGCAACCCTGCTCGCAAACAAGAAATTAATTCAGTTCACACAATCAGGTTATTAAACATCCATCTTACTATTTCTATAGTATTTTGGTGATTCCAGTTTCGATTGTAATCCATTTTTAAAGCTTTGGCACCAAGCCTTTAGGGAACAGGAACGAAAGAATTTTTTGTAGGAAATTTTTTTACAGTAAAAATAGACAAAAAAAGGGGTTGACCAGGAAAATATTGATTGCTGGACTTTCTCTTGCTTATTGTATTAAGGACCATCCAAAAAGTCTAAAACCAAAATGGTGACCTCCTCCCCCCGTAGGGTTTTCCCGTTTTTTTTTGACATATGTTTGAGCCCATTTATCTCGAATTCTATAAGTCGTACATACAAACTTCCAAGGCAAAAAATATTTAAAATTTTTTTTTTTTTTAATTTTATTTGTAATGCAAGCTATACCCAGAAGTTCTTATTTTAGGCGGTAGAGTGCGCCAAAGTTAAAAAAATGCAGTTTTTCGTATTTTTACCCACCCCCTTGCCCTTTTTTGTTTTTGTTGTGTATCAAAAAATTGTAGATTTCAAAAAAGTACACAAGACTAGATTTTGAATTATGTTAGTATCTTCACTAAAGTCTTTAAAGTCTGCCCGTGCCTTGAAAAACATGCAAGCGCTGCGCTACGTTCAGCACTTTAGCGCCCCCTGCCGTTCAATATTTTTATAGATTGGTAAGGCAAATGGAAGCTATGCCGCCATAGAACTCAACTTTTCCTGGATCTTCTGCAGTCGTGACTTGATGACTTTGGTGGTCGGTTTTGCTTTGCATTGAAAATAGAAGTTGTTGCCATTATTTTTAGCTTGAAAATTAAGTTTACGTACTAAGTGCTGTTTGAGTGCTTGCGCCGAGGCTTATATTGTTGCAAAGGTTAACACCATTGTGTTAATCTCTTACAGAATGTCACCGAAATGATGCCGCTTTTTAATGCAGCGGGCATAACGCCTTGGAGCTGCAGCTTGCCAGAGTTCTAACCTCAATGCCAAAGTGTCATGAACGAGGCTATTGGGTGTCTTATAAAGCCGCAAAAATTTTCCTTAACTTCAAAATATTAGAGCAGCTGTTTTATTTTGGACAAATAATAGATAATATACCCTATACGCGATTAGTTTATTTAGCTGGCAAACTAGTTGAATTAGCCTGTATTTGGCGCTGTCTATATAACTGGCAGAGTGCTAGGATTGGGTTATCATAAGATATTCTACCAGCTTTCTAACAAGACAACATGAAGTTCAGTACTAGCTTGTGGCTCATTGCCTGCCTCTGCATGGCCTATGTGGTGGTTGCTGCTGCTGCTGCTGCCGATGAAGACGCCGCGGATTATAATGCAGCAGACTACGCTGATGATGGAACCGATGACAATGTTGATGATGCTGCGGGTGGTGATGATGCTGCGAGTGGTGATGATGCTGCTGGTGGTACTGAACTGATTGACTCTGAGGGCGATGAAGAGCTTGCAACAACTGCAGCACCAGTGAAAGCACCAGTTAGAAACAACAGACGTGCTGCCCAAAAGAAGCAACAAGCACGCAAGCAGGCCAACAGATCTAACAATCGCAGGAATAACAACAACAATCGTCGCAGGACTCAGCCGGCACGTCGCAACAACAACAACAGGCGCACCAATGCCAACAGGACCAACAACAGAAGCAACAACAACAGAAGAAGGGGTTAAGCACACTTGGCTCAAAGTTTGAGTTTCCCAACTTAATGTGTTATGATATGTGTGTGTTTTTTTTTTGTTTTTTTTTTGTTTTGAAAAAAACTTCCTAGTGATTTTTTTTTTTCTCAAAGTGTGCAATAAATAAAATGTTTTAAAAACCATATTTAAGCTGTTGTACTTGCAATTACACTACACCCACTACATAAGCCAACAAACGCCCATATTAGTACACTCCCCCTGGTTTTTAATGCCTTCAAGAACTCTTTGGAACTCTTTTTTGTTTGCATGTGTTCGAGCAAACTTTCGTCACTTAACTTTTCCAATTTGATTAACTGCAGATTGATTTCATTGTAACTCGCTAATTGCCTTGGCTGCCATTGCCACAAATGCACATGCCACTCTCTTCCTGCCTTTAAACAAAAGTTTTCTAACTTTTATACAAAGTTTCTTTGTTTGGCCGTGTAGACTTAGACTTGGTTGAAACTGTCAGCTTTTCACAAGATAGTGACAACAATATTACGCATACGCCCCCATTGTCAATACACCTTTGCTAAGTTTGTCAACAAAAGCGCTATGACGTGCTTGTCTCAAAAAAAAAAAAATTATTAATAAAATGAACAATTAAATCAAAACATTTGTGCAAATAAATAGTAACAAAAATTAAAAAAAAAAATAAATACTTATTATTAAAATGCTTTTTGCCAAATGAAACAAACTTCTATTGTGATTTTTGTTTAATTAAAAATATATTTGAGAAAAAAAAAATGTTCTAAAATTGAAGGCCATAATGTCACGCGCTTCATAGCAATTTCTAGCCATGAGAAACTTGGTTTTAAATATAAAATTAAATTTATAAAAACAAAGTACAAATACTAAGCCACATGAAATTTTCTCTGAAAAAAGTTTCGATTTGGGTTGCACAATTTTTTTGGGGGTTTAAAAAAACGAGTGATATACTTAAACTATTAGATGCGCAACTAAGTTCTCGCTGATTGTCAATAAATAGCCATGTAAGTAAGTGCTGGTCGATTTTGACATACCAAAAACTTCCTGAACCAAGCTTAGACAGACATATGGTAAAAAAACCGCTAACATAAGTGAATTTCTTTTTGCATTATATACTTTTGTTTGTGTGAAAATGTCTAATTTTGTGCCGAAAAGTTAGCATTTGCGGGAAGTGTTGAGCTGAAGCGCATCGAGGGCTCCAAGAAGTGTACGGAGATGCTGCTCTAAGCGAAACAACGTGCCGTGATTGGTTTCGTCGCTTCAAAGACGATGGTTTCGATGTTGACGAACGTCCACGTAAAGGCAGATCCAAAACCTGGAATTGAAGGTATTGCTCGATAAGGATTCGTGCCAAACGCAAGAAGAGCTTGCTTCAGCATTAGGAGTTACCCGCCAAGCCATTTCCAAGCGATTGCATGCATTTGGTTTGATTCAAAAGCAAGGAACTTGGGTTCCTTATGATTTGAAGCCAAGGGACGTTGAATTTCGTTTTTTCACCTGTGAACAACTGCTTCAGGTCGGTTCCATATCATCTACAATTCTTACCCGATTTTAATTATCTTAGACTCGAAATGTTCGTAAAAGAATTTTCTTTCAGGTTAAGGCTTAACATATTTTTTAAATATTTTTTTTCGTTAATAAAAAGCAATCCGAAAGTTTGTAATTTTGAAAAATGGTAAACATTTTCGACTTTGGTTGCTTGTAACTTCTATAAATTTAACTTAATCTGTACATAATTATATATCACTGTAAAGAGCAAATCAATACCTTTCGATCTAATCGTCTTTTATGTCGATACAAAACGAGATATAGAAAAATAACTGAAATAAGTGCCCAAAACATGTTTTTCGAAAATATCTCGAAAACGGTGCTTAAGAAAAAAAAAAGGTTGCCATTTTCGTGTTTCTCGACCTCAAATTACCCTAAAAAACACTTTTTTACGAAGGTTCATTTTTCGTGTAAACTAGTGTTATTCGTTAGGTCTTTTCAAACAATACCAGCCTTTAAAAAATAAAGCTCTAAATAAGAAAGTAAACATAGTTAATAGTCTTTAGCATAAGCTTTGTATTATATAAATAGGTAAATATTTAGAGCTGTGTGCAATATTATTCCGATCCGATGTTTTAATTACAGACAGGTATGTATATACTTAAGTGGTGTGTATTTACTTAAGTGTTGTGCTGGTAAATATAATAATATTTTACTTTCAAGCGTCATTTGGCGTTTCAGTTTTCAAAACGCTCTGCAAATTATAAACTGAATATGTTTGCAAACAAAACCTAAAATGTGCTCTATTATTGTCAAAGAAATTCCTACATATTTCAAGTGTAGCTTGTAGATAAGCACAATGCCAAAAAGAGTACAAATACTTCGTTTTCACAAATAAAGCCAACCAAACAAAAGAAAAGTTTCAATCAGTCGAAGCGTTTGGCAACAATGGCATACGGCATACTCTGCAGCCATTTTTATAAAAAAAAGAAGCAAAATGGCGTTTTTTCAAACTAGCGCAGTCGTTTGTAAAACGAATATACTAGTAAAAATATGTAGAAAAAATTTTAATTATTATAGAAATAATTATTGATTACTGTTTTGTATATATAGATAAATCGTTTAATATTCAGAATTTTGCACAAAAAAAAAATATGTCTAAAGAAGGGCCATATTTGGTTACAATATCTTCATAAGAAAATAGGAAACCGAACAAATTATGCCCAAAAAATTCAGTCCCGAGCATTGCAAAATGTTTGGAAACTCTATAAAAATGCCGAACGCCAAATTTGAATTTCTAACTAAATAAATACATTTTTGTTATATTTTCGAGCAAAAACATAAAATAAACCTTTAAGTCCAGTACGCAGCGACGCAAAAAGCCCTAAAAGAAAAACAAATTTCACATAAAAGGCCAAAGAATTTTGCTCTCTGTAACTTAGCCTTGGTGACCACCAATGCTGCCCTTTTTTTTGGCACTTGACATCTAGATGGCGCCAGCAGTAGCAACACATATTTTGTTTTAGCGCTAAAAACAAATTAGGATCGAATATCCTGAACACAAAAGAGGACTCAAAAAAATTAAAATCAAATTACTCTCAGACAGTCAATCAGTCCTCAAAGCACTAAAAAGCTAAACATTCACTTCAAAAGTCCTTATAGAGTGTAACAACGCACTCAATCAACTGGCCACCCACAACCAAGTCTCTTTGATTTGGGTGCCTGCCCATGAAGGACACAAAGGCAATGAAAAGGCAGACCTTTACGCCAAAAAGGGGGCGGAAAAGCCATTTATAGGCCCAACTGCCTTCTTTGGCTTTAACAAAAACAATAAAAGAGTAAACATCACTCTCAATCTAAACAGCAAAAGTCTGAAGGCACTCTCTGGAGCACTAACCGGCCACTTCGTCTGTAATAGACACCTACACATAATAGGTATATCCGATTCGAAAACTTGCAGATGCTGCTGGGATGAGGAACAGTCTATGTAACACCTGATCACCTAGTGTGAGGCAGTAGGCCACACGAGACACAAAATTTTAGGTGCATGCCTCATAGAAGTTGACCTCCGAAAGAGCTGGTTCGTTTCCTGGACGTTTAGTAGTCTAAATACAAACAGGTGCACAATAGATAAAACTGGTCGCAGTGCATATAGGCCTATGCCCAAACCACAAACCCATTTCCTTATTTTAAGTTTGTAGCTTCCGGAATCCATTGCACTACCTCACGTCAGGCTTTTGACACAACCTTTATACTAGAGTTAACACTTTTTCATACACTTTGTTTATTTTAGATCTCGAGGTGTTTTGAAGAACAGCGTAGCAAAGCTTTGGAAACAGCTCTGTAAACGCTCTGAATGGGTATATTCCGATTATCTTGATAGAATGATGTGATGGGATCAAACGGAGTACGCATTTGGCTTCAAAGAATACAAATATATCAAATAAGAATGCTTGCATAACGTGTCAGAAAAATTTTAATCGTTTTAAAATGTAATCCATTTCAGCTGCTAGATATATATGTACATATGTCTATCTCTATATGGTACTCACCGAACATTGGCTAAAGTATGACGACGATTCTTCAAATAGCGACTATGATACTTCTGCAGATCTCCAATGGAGCCCTGCTCGGCCTGCATTTTGCTAGGCAGCAGCTGCGAGTTGCTCGGATGCGAAGCAAGTGCCGATGCCGACGATGAGGCGAGTCTATGATGTGCGGCAACACTGACGCTGCTGCTATTATTGGTATTGGTTGTGGTATTGCCAGTACTGCCACCACTCGAGGCAAGCGTCTCGTTGGAGTTACTGCCAATAACCGTGGCCGATGAGGAGCCGCCTCCGCCACCGATGCCGGTGCTGCCAATGGGCGCAAGTACAATGCGCGACCAGCAGGATTTGTGTGGCTTGCGAAACTTGAGCTTGATGCGCGGCGATGGTGTGGAAGCGCTGGCGTATTCTAATTGTGTGCCACTGCGATCTGCGGCTGCAGCGGTAGCCGAGGACGAGGTGCCCGACGAGTGATGTACGCTCTCACAGCTGCCGCAATAGGGTATGGTCAGTGGTGTATGTTCTTCGCCTGCAAACTGTTGATTGCCGCTGCTGCTTGGCTGTATCTTGTTGTTGCTCAGATGCTGCTCGGATTCTTCTTCCTCTTTAATGTGTGGCAGGGGTGAGGTCTGTGGCTGACAACTACAGCGTGCAGAGCTGGTACCGCCACCACCGCCGCCGCCGCCGCCGCTGCTGCTGTTGCTGTTTGCTTGATTGTTGTAGTTATTGGAGTTGCTCTGTACACCGCTGGGCGCTGTCGTGGAAGTGGGGCTGGGCGACGGCGACGTAGGATTGGTGCTGCTGGACAACAGCGTAGCTGTCACACCAGCCGTTGTTGCTACGCACGTTGGCGCTGTTATGCTTGAGGCAGTCGTTAGTAGCGTCAGGGCGGGCGCTAATGAGTTGCTGTTGCAGCTGCTCACCTGCAGCAAGACAGCCGTGGGAGAGACGCTAGCGTCACTTAACGTTTCCGGTTCGGCGCGACGCGCTACAATGCCGCTGGCTAAAGTGGCGGCTGCTATATCGGCGGCACTCAAAGGTTGCTCCAAGTCCTCGTCAACGTCGTTGATCAGCGTCTTAAGGGAGATTGGCGTGGTCACTGAGGTGCCAATAGTATCGGCTAGCGAATGTTTCTTTTCACCTGCAGCACTGAGCTGATAGTCTGGCTCCTGTGCGGGGCCTGAAAGGTTTTGTTGCTGTTGTTGTTGTTGTTTGTATTTAGAGTCGTCCAGCTGCTTCAGTTCGTCCGGTGTCTGCGCGGGCGATTGGGGCGGACTTGTGGCGGGGGCTGCGGAGCCGCCCCCGCGACAAGGTAGACAGCAGCGAAACACTGTGCCACTGAAACACTTTGTCTTTGGCTTGGACTTGCGCTTCGCTCCAACTCGTTTCTCCTGCGTAATGCTAGCGCTGCTCTTAGGCGCTCCAACAACTGAGCCACCAACAGCGGCTCCAGTTGTATTGCTGCTATCGCTACCGCTGCCGTTCCCACTACCGTTGATATTAAATGTGTTGTTGCCGTTGCTGTTCCGTTGCGCCAGGCCGTTGCCAAAGCTGCCACTGCCACTGCCCAATCCCTGGCACTGGCTCTGGCCGTTGCTATTACTGCTGCTGCCGCTGCTGAAGCGCTGTAATGAAAACAAAAAAAAAAAACGTTTTACAACACTGCAACTACTTGTAGCTGCAGTCACAAAAATCAATCCCCCCCCCAAGTGCACGTTGTTGGCAACAACCTTGCCCAAGGCTGGCTGGCATTTGGATCGTGCTTCAGCAGCAGGCTGCTCGGCGTATTTCTGCGAGGCATTTTTAAAGGTAAAACTTTGTGTAAACTTTGCTAGCCGCATCATGGCCGTCTGCTCCTCCGGCCCTGTGGGCTGCTCAAGCCACTGGCTGCAGCATTAGACTTAACGCTCCAATTACGGCGCTCGTCTGTGCCTGTAAAGAGAGAACGAAAGACATTCATTAGCTTACTTTAGACAGTGCGCTCAAAAGTATGCTACACTTAATGCTAACTAGGTTAGATACACATGTTTACCAGCGAGCTGCACCTGCACAAACTAACCCACTTGGAGCCACTCTATATGTGCCTAAGCTGGAGCTGGCGCTGCTAACAGTGACTGCAGTTACCATCATTGCTAGTCTGTTCATTGTGGCGCAATGTTGGCTGTCGCTTTATTACTCTTCTGCTTATTACTAAGTTTTTTTAGCACTCAGGATTACTTCGAGACCAGGCCCTATAATGTTTTGGACTACAGCAACGAACCCACCTTTGATTCCTTTACCTCATTGCAGCACATGGACTATTTTGAATCCTAATTAGCTAGCATATTTGTAAGACCTACAAACCGAGTACAAGTTTAAATAAATCTATAAATAAGTTCACAAAAATTTCTGTGTTTGCCTTGGTATCATCTGTTCTAGTTTTGTGTGTGGAACGTGCCAAAATATTTGTCAACTGGTTATTGTTTATTTGCATGCAAAATTCCAATGATCGTTGTGCTTTATGCGCTATAAAAGCCAAGCGAAGCTTGCTGAGATCATACATCCAACGAGCAACTGAGTTATCCAACATGAAACACTTGAGTCTTTATTTGCTGCACACTCTTGTGCTGTTATTGCTAGCACAGATTTTTAGCAATGGTTTGACAATTGCTCAGGATACTGGCGTCGATAATCCCGATGGTGATACTGGCAGTACTCCCGCTGATGGTGGTGATACTGGCAGTACTCCCGCTGATGGTGGTGATACTGGCAGTACTCCCGCTGATGGTGGTGATACTGATGTTGCTGAAAGCACCACTGTAGCAGCAGGCGGCCCGCCTGGCGCTGGTCCACCAGGCGCTATCGATGATGGTGCAGACTCAGGCGAAGGCGACGGCGACGGCGACGTCGATAATATCAGCGGAGGTGGCAACGGCAATGTTGGCAACAGACCTCGTCCCGGACGCGGCAATAGACGTGGTGGACGTGGCAACAATAGACGTGGTGGACGCGGCAACAATAGACGTGGCGGACGCGGCAATAATAGACGTGGTGGTGGCAACAATAGACGCGCTGCTGGCAACAACAGACGTGGTGGTGGCAACAATAGACGCGCTGCTGGCAACAACACACGCCGCCGCAATTAGAGAGTGATAATATAAATGTACAATTATTTTTTTTTGCATCTACATGCAGCTAATAACAATCCTTGGAATTTTTTACAAAATTTCTTTCGAGCTTGATTTTTAATTGGGGGGCACGAAAGTAGAAGCAAAGTAGTAGAAAGTACTTTCTGTAAGATTTCCATCTTCGCAAAGTTGGGATCTTCTGTAGGCTGCAGCAAATCCCTCAAAATGAAGTAGATAATAACGACCTCCACTTTGGCATAATCGTAAACTCTTACAAACTTTTATTGCAAATATGTTTTTTTGTTTTTTTGCGAAGGATTGACGAAAGAGAAGGTTATGACGTCAGCAAAGAAAATTATAAAAAAAAAAAAACTGGAGCCTTGGCTTTTGGTAAATAAAAAAAAAATGCTGCCCTGGTAGCATTTAACAAGGTTATGCCGATTATTTTCTCAATTGTAGGAGCTAGCGACTTTTTATTGCAGTGAATAATTGATTATCAAATAGCATTGATTCAATTTTTTAGAAAGTGGGAGAACTTATTTGATTTTTGAAAAAAAAAAAATATAAAATTTAAAAAAATCGGAATTTTTTATTCAAGCTCAAAATTTCATCTCATTCACAATTCTTTTAATTAAAAAAAAAAATGTGTAAAAAAAAATTGTAAAACTAAATTTTTGTATATCTATATAATATTTTACAAAATATAAAAATAAACAAATATTTTGAACGTTAGAAAATAAAAATATATAAAAAATCGATAACAATATTTTTTAAAAATTGAAATCGAAAAAAAGCCATTTAAAAACGCTATTTTTTGAAGATAAATGATTTTAAATTTCATACCCATTTAATATAAATAAAAACTTATTTATCTCTCTTAAAGCTCTCTACACGTGCCAAGTATGACGCTATCAATGCCAAACTATTTTAGAAATTTTTTTTTAATAATAAATTATTAGCTCATTGTTAGTTTAAGGTTAATGGACGACAGGTAGTTATATATTTGCATAAAGTATTTTGTTAAAAGAGACCCATGCGTATGTTGGATGTTTTTAAAGGTTATAAGCAGCCAACAAATGGCATGTGTTGCAATACAATGAAAGTTAATAGAATTTTAGAGAGTTATTGAGTCACAAATTAATTCATATGCCACCTTGTCTTGTGTAAACATAAGAGAGCTGGCAGCTAAAACTGCGGCTCTCTTAAATTTAATAGCAGTTTAAGAGCTTAAATAGCCCTAATGGGACAATTTTTTTATCTAAACTTTTTTTTTTTTTAAATTTTTATTGTACTAAGTGCCTCAAACAAAAAATATATGTTAAAAAAGAAGAAGAACCCTGTTCAATATACGATCATCTCTTTAGATTTTTGAGCGAAAACGCTCCCGTACCGCACACTATTTGTACCAGTTCTCACTTACGCGAGCGAAACTTGGGTGTTAAACAGGGAAAATGTAAACAAACTTCAAATATTTGAACGTAAAATCCTGCGAAAAATCTTTGGAGGAATACAAGAAAACGGAATATGGCGACAACGATATAACCATGATTTGTATAGTCTATACGGTCATCCCGACATAATAACATTCCTTAAAACAGACCGATTACGATGGGCTGGCCACATAATTAGAGCAAACGATAGCTATCCTTCTAAACGAATAATGCTTGGACAGTGTGTAGGTAACCGAAGAGGTCGACCAGAGCTGAGATGGTTGAATGGCATCGATCAATATGCGTAGAACATCTCAGTCCTAATGTTGGAGAACACAAGCCCGAGATCGCGACGAATGGAGGCGAATACTACAACAGGCAAAGACCCGACCAGGGTTGTCTCGCCAATGATGATGATGAGAAAAGTTCAACAAAAATAGTTTATTCTTGAGTGTACATACAAAATGGGCTGGCTTAAGCTTTGTAATTAATAAAACAAGAGCTGTTCTATATATGATCAATTTTTTTTCTTATTAGAATTTTTATACCCTGTACCGTATGGTACAAAGGGTATATTGTGTTTGTGCAAGCCGAAAATGTATGTAACGTACAGAAGGAGACGTCGGAGACCCCCCAAAGTTACCTAAAGTATGATCAGTGTGACTCGAGAAGTCGATATACCCATGTCCGTCTGTCCGTCTGTCCGTCTGTCCGTCTGACCGTCTGTCCGTCTGTCCGTCTGTCCGTATGAACGCCTAGATCTCAGAGATGGTAAGAGCTAGAGCAACCAAACTTTCAGATAAGATCCCTTATTAATCCATAGGAGACAAGTTTATTTTATTTTTTTGATATCGGGATTACATTATATAGCTCCCATAGGGGTGTTTCAGAGGACCTCGAAAAAAAGCAAAAGTTTTAGATAGATAATTCGTTTGTTTATGAAGATATCATAACCAAATCTGGCAATCGGAAGTTTTTTAGAGACCCCCAGCATTGTACCAAATTTTATCAAAATCGGTTGACTATATCATATAGCTCCCATAGGATCGATCGGTCGAAAAAATGTTTTTTGTTTAAAATTCGTTTTGTTTCGTTTGTTTGCGAAGATACCGTAACCAAATTTGGCAAGAGGAAGTTTTTTAGAGTTCCCAAGCACTGCACCAAGTTTGATCAAAATCGGTTGACTATATCATATAGCTCCCATAGGAACGATCGGTCAAAAAAACGATTTTTTTTACAAAATTCGTTGTGTTTCGTTTGGTCTTGAAGATATCGGAACCAAATTTGGCATTAAGAAGTTTTTTAGAGTACCCAAGCACTGTTTCAAATTTGATCAAAATCGGTTGACTATATCATATGCTCCCATAGGACTAATCGGTCAAAAAATGGTTTTTTGTAAAAAATTCGTTGCGTTTCGTTTGTTTGTAAAGATATTGTTAGCAAATTTAGCATTAAGAAGTTTTTTAGAGTACCCAAGCACTGCACCAAGTTTGATCAAAATCGGTTGACTATATCATATAGCTCCCATAGGAACGATCGGTCAAAAAAACGCTTTTTTTTACAAAATTCGTTGTGTTTCGTTTGGTTTTGAAGATATCGGAACCAAATTTGGCAGTCTGAAGTTTTTTATAGTTCCCAATCAGTGTACTATATTCGATCAAAATCGGTTGACTATATCATATAGTCCCCATAGGACCGATCGGTCAAAAAAAATTTTTGGTGCAAAATTCGACTGATTTCTTTTTTTTTATGAAAACATTGTAACCAAATTTGCCGAATAAAATATCTTTTGAAGGTTTTAAGCAATGTGTTGGAATTAATTGCAATGTGGTGGTACAGGGTATCCCAAAGTCGTCTGCGCCCGACTTTAACGTACGCCATCTTTTTTGTGCTGAAAATGTGCTGTCTCAAGCTGCGTTGAACACTGATATCACAGTGTTTATATAGACAGACACCTACATTTGCATCCAATCCAAAATACCCATGGGCATATGTTTACACGGTTATTTAAAAAAAACACTGGATTTAGTGTATCGCTCTATCTCTCTCAATTCCTGATATCCCCAGTGGGACATATGGCCTCATCGCTCTATGTGTAGTTTATATTGTGAAATAAATAGATTTTTTTTTCAAAATAACAAAATTCTTAAATTGAAAAAATGTACATCTGATCGCTCATAACTTCTTATCTGTTCATCATAGTTTGTCAAAATATATATCGTTGGAAGCATTTTGATCGTCAGTGGCGCCCTTTAGAGTACAAAAAGTGACGAGCTGAAAGACAGCATATTTTTCAATGCAGCTGTATAGGGTATCAATTGAAAGGGCTTATTAAGCATATTTCAAATATATACAGGGTTTTTCAACAAGAGGTGTTATTTTGAATCACCCGGTATTTCGGTAGCTGTCACTTTTGAAGCTTTGACATTTGACAAGTAGAAACTACGCCATTGCTACAAATGGAACGATACACGCTTCAACAACGCATTGAAATTATTAAAATTCACTACAAAAATGGTGAAAATATTGCAGTCACAGTTCGCAAAACTAAAGCATTTTTGGTCATCGTGAAGCAACTTGTCGGACCGCAATACAGAAATTGGTTGAAAAATTTGAGCTGTTGGGACAAGTTAGTGATGTGAAGAATAAAACCCGTGCACGTCGCTCAAGAACAACTGAGAATATTGCTGCTGTAGCCAAATGTGTTGAAGAAAACCCAGGTTTGTCCATTCCTCGTCGTTCTTTGGAATTGCGCATTCCACAAACGTCATTACACCGTATTTTGCATAAAGACTTGGGTCTTAAGGCTTATAAAGTTCAGTTAACACAAGAACTCAAGCCGGCCGATCATCAAAAACGTCGTGTCTTTGCTGATTGGGTCCTTGAAATGCATGAAAATGATCCGGAATTCCATCGAAAAATCATCTTGACTGATGAGGCCCATTTCCACCTCGGTGGCTACGTCAACAAGCAAAATTTTCGCATCTGGGGCACGGAAAACCCAAGAGTTATTGTTTAGAAGCCTCTCCATCCTCAACGTGTGACTGTTTGGTGTGGTTTATGGTCCGGCGGGGTCATTGGACCTTACTTTTTCGAAAATGAGTTTGGATCAACAATTACTGTGAATGGATTGCGCTATCGAGAGATGATTAATGATTTTTTATGGTCGGAGTTAGATGATATTGATCTGGACAACGTTTACTTTCAACAAGACGGCGCTACGTTCCACACACGTACCGTGTTATCTCTCGAAGAGGTGATCACAATTGGCCACCGAGATTTTGTGATTTAACACCTTGCGACTTCTTCCTTTGGGGCCATGTGAAAGATAAGGTCCACGCCAACAGCCCAGCGTCGATTTAAGATCTCAAAGATAGAATTCGTGAGGCTATCGAGGACATAGGGCAGCTACTTTGCGATTTGGTTATGGAAAATTTCATGAAAAGAATATGGTGCTGTAAGCGTGGTCGTGGTGGCCATTTGCCTGATATTGTTTTTCATTATAAACGGCATACCTTCCACTTTATTATGAAATAAACATCCGATCATTTATCTCAAAAAATTAAATTTTTCTTTGAATACCAAAATAACACCTCTTATTGGAAAACCCTTTAAATGTATAAACTGATAGATTTAGTAACTTTTTTTGGAATCATATGTTGCATTTTGCTCAAACAGAAGAATTTATTCTGCTTTGAAATTTTTATGTACAAACCGTACAGTATACATTGTCTAATAATTCTTTTTATTATATATATTCTCTAATAAATAAACAACTTGCTTTAATTTATTTAATGCATATTTATTGTAAAGTTGAGAAAATAGGCGTGTGCATCTTCCATAACAAAAACAACAAATTCAAAAGGAAGTTAGTGATCATTATCACCATGGCTTTTCCGTTAACTGTTTATCGATTTTACACTGCAGTTCATTTTTTTAGACACATTTATTGAAAAAAATCTACCAATCGGAATCAGAATATAAAACCAGAAAAGACAATAAATAAGATAACACGTTGAACAGCTAGCTAATAGGTTGGCAGGGCAGTCAGCAATTCCTAAAAAAAAAAAAACAGTTGATAGCAATGTCAAGCAGTTTGGCTAGCTTACATTTAAAAGTCTTTTTAAATTTAGTTCTGATTTGACATTAAGCCAAGCCGTTGCACAAAACCTCAAACTCCTTGATTTACATATTTATGAATTCACTTTATTCTATAAAATTAGCTATAAACCAAGAATGAACTGTCCAAGTGTCCGTGATTACTGCTTTTAGCCTTCCCATGCATATCTCCTAACTGCCTAAAGTTCTAAGCTACACGTAGCTAAAAATTCTCCCGAGCCCTGTTTTACACAGGTTTCTCATATTTAGTACCCCGTGGGTACTTCATAAACTAAAAATTCCGCAAGTTAATTTGCGCATTTTATGGCATCTGTTTGTGTGTGCAACTGACAGGTAACTTCTACAAACTGGTTCTGGTTATGGAGAGCTACACGAAAAACGAAAAACAAAAAGCTAATGAAAAACTCAAAAAGAAATAAATTCAAATTATAAAGGGTAAAAGTTTTTGCCGGCGTTGGCAGCCAACAAAAATCAACAACAACTATCAAAACAAACGATGTTCCTATAGAGACGATGGGTTCAACAGCTTGCCAAGTGTACTACACCCCCCGTACCCCAAAAAAACAAGTGCAAAAGGCTTCAAGTGCTATATAAAAACAAAATCCAAAATTGTTGTATGTAATAAATTTAATAAAATAATGATGCCTACTTTCAGGCATGCAAACTAAATGAGCCGCCTACGCTCGAAAACTATGCAAAAGTATTTTTGAGCTGTTGCTACACTGAAAAAAAAACAAAATGCTTACAAACTTGTATGAATATAGACATTAATTTGACTTTTGTGTTGTTTGCTTTTATTATACTTCTTAATTTACTTTGTGTGTTACAACGCGCCTGTTTATTAAGCTATAAAATGTGAGATATATTTTATATTGATTTCTGTGAAAAAAAAAAACAAAAAAACATTTTGCCATGTTTTATGACTAAACTTTTAAGAGCTTAACAAAAGCCAAATAAAACGTTTGCTTAAAATGCTGCAGAGGCTTGACTAAGAGTCATAAATAAATCAATAGCATACAATGGCAAATAATCTAATAAAAAAAACAACACAGTGCTGTACAACGCTGCGTATAAGTGATAAGCGCATTTGAAGCAGTGTGTCCTCCAATTACTTGGTTAAGCCAAACTGGTTTTGGGTTACTTTTATTGATGGATGCGCACAAAGCTGTTTTTGGCCCATAGTTGGCATAGTTTGATGCAGCTGCTCTTTAATTTCCAACTGAATGGCTTAACAAGCATAAAAGCCATTTAACTGCTCAAAAACACAAGCTCCTGCTGCTTTAGTTGTCCAACATTGACAATCTTTTGCAGCAAATAAATACGTAGACAATTGTTGGTATAAACACACATGGCGTATGCTTGATATGTCATGTGCACAGCTTGTGTGCCATTTGGCCATTGGCAATTGACTTGATTTTGAGCTGAAGCAGCACTCGATGCTTGGGTTGCTATTAATACTTCTAGTTTTGGTAAATTTTAGTCTTAACTTAGCCAAACGTCGCAGTAGGGCTATACTTCGTCAGCACAATGACTGGGATACTTTTTTGTTTGCGTCTATTAAAATCAAATTTTGAGATAAACATCAAGAGCAGCCCTCGTGCCATAAACAACCAGCAAAATGTCATAAAACAATTGTCAATAATAGCCAGAGAGCGGAAGTGCCAGTACATATGGCATATACATATGTATACGTATAGAGGTATGTGCAAAATGTGGCTAAAGTTAGACAAAAGAAACACCAGACGAGAGACCGCCTGAGGCTCCAACAGAGTTGACTGACCAAGTAGCTTGTCTTGGCGTGTTGTTGTTGTGTTATTTTGCACCTACTGAGCAATTTAATTATGCACTTTGATTGATTGTTTAACTGACTGACGAATTGATTGGCTAACTGGTGTTGCCAGGCAACATATACTAAGCATTTAATCAAGCACCAAAGCTCATGCTCTATCGCGCTCTTGCAACACTTGGCTACACACCCGACTCCGTTTATGACTTGGTAGCACAAGACTTATAGATACTTCAAACTGCACTTTAACTTGGCCAACTTGCATTTGCTTAAAGTGCAGACTGCAAAAAGGAAATCGAAAGACAGCTGAGCTCACACGCACGCACACAAGTACAATGGTAATCAGAACAGACAGCCTGAGCAAGCGAAAAAGAAAATGGCGCACAATATCCATTTGCAAATGCCCGCTCATGACACTCTCCGCCTGCACACTGCAATGTTTGCACTTCCGTTTTTTATATTATGAAGTAAACGTGACGCGTCTGCTATAGTGGTAAAAAGAAAGAAACTTATTGTGGGTAACGTGCCAGCGCAGAGGAGCGATAGGAACAGCAGCGGTAGTGCCAGCAGTTGCAGGAAGAGGAACAGGAACTGCTACAGCAGCAGCAAACCAAAATGGCGTAAGCAATTACAATGCAAACCGAAGAGAGTAGCAGCCAATGCAGCACACATGGCCAACGTGAGTAACAGCAAGAAAGCAGGCAAAGCACAGCAAGTGATAAACAAGGCCAAAGCAACTTAAAAGACAGTTGCTTATGTATGTAGCACCTTCGGCTAAGCCCCCCAAAAAAAAATGTGGGCTTTCAAAGTCTGTTAGATCAACAAACACTTGATCACGTTAAGCCTATTTTTGCGGAAGGTTAAGCAATTCGAAATCTAGACTGGAGAACCTTAAACTTCAGCACACCAGCTTCTTAAATGAAAGTTTACGTAGACACCAAAACAAGCTGGCGATGGATATTTGCGAGGCCTATTCGCTCAAAAGCTGCAAGAAGAGCAGCTTCAAAAACCTATTGTCAACTACGTTAAACTAAACAGGATTAATTCAAGCAGCCCGTATATTATTTAATGCCAAAAGTACTAGCGACTTTTGCACTTTATTTGAAGGCTAAGGTCAAGGTTATCAATAATCAAGTCGATACATGCAGTTGACAAATATTGCCTCGAAATAACAATAACCTTGATGTCAAGCAATGCCAAAATGCGCAAGCATTCATGTTGAATAATATATACTACTTTTATGTTTGATTATTTTAAGTACTTGAAAGTATACTAAAATTGCAATTGCTATTAAAGACGCAGTTTAAAATATATTTATGTACATACTGATGATTGCACCAACTTTTTGACCCATCTGGCAATGCCTACATTTAAGGAACGCATAAGGCTATAGTGCGTATACATAATTTTTATGATAAATCTTAAATTTTTTTAAAGCTTTTAGGTAGATCTCTTCGATTTTAATTATGATAGAGATACTAGTCTATTTGAACCCCGTTAATTTTTCAAAATTCCGATTACTTATCGTGTTATCGATAATTGAATTTCTTAGACGTTTCTTTGACAAGCCATATCTGCTAAGCGAATAAAGACATTTGAATACATTTTGTTTAAACAAAATAAAATAAAAGACAAAATTTTGAATTAAAAAAAATTTGGATTTAAGAGAATATTTAAAAAAAAAATATTTTTTTATTTGTAAAATTTTGTTTTTATTAAGATTTTTTTTTTGTTTAAAAATTTTTTTTTTTTCATTTATTAAAATTTATAAATAAATTTTTTTTTTATTTTATTAAATTTTTTTTTTCATTTCTTTAGACATTTTTTTAAATTATTACATAACTTAATGTATTTTTTTTTTTCATCCAAAAAATTTTTCAATGTTTCTGTCCAAAAATTTCGTTTTTATTTAAAATTTTTTTTTTATTTAAAAATTTTTTTTTATTTATAAAAATTTATAAAACTGTTTTTTATTTGATTACATTTTTCTTAAATTTTTTACGACATTTTTTTAAATTATAACATTATTCTAGTCTAGTTTTAGAAAATTGAGCTTAAAGATTAAATTAATTTAATGTATTTTTTTTTTTATTTTTTTTTTTATCCAAAAATTTTTTAATTTCGGGCAGTGCATATAAAATCAAATTACGTGTAGGGGTGTACACATTAAACAAGAGATAAACTGACACTTTTTTGGTTAAAAAAAAATAAAAAATAAAAATTTTAAATAAATATATAATATTTTAGCTCAATTTTCTAAAAATATAATAAATATTACATTTTTTTTAAATTAACAGGCTTTCAAAATTGTTGTCGACAACATACAATTATTTTTAATTGTTAATTATAAAATTTGGACCGCAAATGGCTTATTTAAAAAAAAGTTAATGCTATCTGTCTAAAAAGCGATAAAAATCGTGCACAATTATAATAATTAACAAAAATTTCTAAAAAAAATAGCACTAGAAAGAAATAAAAATAAGTTAAGTATTTTTTGTTTTCCCCAAAAAATATGATTTAAAGGACTTAAAATAAATTCTCGTGCTGAAAATATCAAAAAAAATTGTTAGCTTAACAGCTTATATCTCTCATAGTTAGACAGGTTTAACTTTTTGGCCATATGTAATGCCAAAGTTTGGCATATTTTGTAGTAAGTCTTTGATATCTTTGGCTGAATTAAAACTACTTACGCCGTCCAAAACAGAAACTGGTAAATAGCTGACATATGTGTAAATATTATGGTTATTTACTTATTTTCGGCCATTGTCATGAAGCACAAGCATACTCACACAACTCTTCATACATACTTTGAGTTATGGGAAACTAGCATATGTTGTCCCATAGTTCCATGCAGAACTATGCTCTGATCGCAAAAGACTTTCTCATATAAATACGGCTTGATTTTACATTGGAACAACATACTTCAATTGACGATCATTCGACCTAGCGAGGAATACAAAAATGAAGCTCCACTACCTACTACTCTCTGCTCTCTTGGCCTGCATGCTCTGTTTGAGCCATGTTGCCAGCGAGGATACCACCACCGAGGCAGCTGCTAGTGACACCACCACCGAGGCAGCTGCTAGTGACACCACAACCGCCAGCGGTGGCGCCGACACCACAGCTGCCGCACCGACAGCAGCAGGCGCTGAAACTACAGCTGCCGCACCAGCCGGCGGTAGTGCAACCACAGCAGCTCCTAGCTCCAGCTCTGGTGGCACTAGCAGCAGCAATAGCGGCAGCAGCAGCAGCGCCGCAGCTCGACGTAGGGCACGCAGGCTTCGCCAGCAGCGGCAGCGCCGCCAGCAGCAGCGTCGCCAGCAGCAACGTCGCAGGCAGGCCGCTGCCAGGAGGAGGAGGAACCGCAGGAACAACCAAAACAACAACAATAGGGGTTAACCACATAAATCTTCGAACACGACCAAACAAATGACCCTGAGCATAAAGTAGAACACGCCAAGGAGACTAGGATACGCTCTACTTTCTTTTGGATTTTCGATTTTCGATTTTCTATAGTTTAATGATGATTAATAAAAAATTTTGGGCTTTGACTTAAAGTGCTTAAAAAAAATTAACGCTGTGATTTTATTTTTGTCTTATTTTATTTTATTTTTTCAACTAATTAAATCTGGCAAAAAATATATTTACATATGAAATAATTTTACTTAAAAATAAAAAAAATATTAATAAATTCATTCGAAGAAGCAGCAATTTTTTTTGTAGCGATTACTCGATAAATGATGAAATACAAGTATGTGCAAAAATAAGTCACAATGGAATACTGTACGTTAAGTGAGTTTGTAATTAAAAAAGAAAAAAAAATACAAGTAGTAGTAACTCCCAGTACTTCCAAACAGTATTAAAAAACAAATAGTAAACATAAACACAGCACGTGGTAAAATATTTACAACTATGCAATTATTTACATAAGATCATGAACCTTTTTGATTAAATGTTTAAGAATTTAAAAAAGTTATTAGCATAAATACGGCACGTGCCAATATAATGACAAATAATAAAATATTTACATAAAACTTTACACTATTTAAATTCAATCCAATATTAAATAGAAGACCTTGACAAATCACAAACTAAAATTGTAAATAATTATTTATGTAAATAAAAAATTGCAGCTTAACCGAATGAGGTCTTTTATATTAATTTTCTTCGTCTGAGATGAGATGACATTATGAGATAGCAAGAGAAGAATAGTTGCCCAAAGTAGCTATGGCTGTCCTCCTCTCTGTAGCTTTAGTTTTAAACTTTAAGCATACAGTGTAAAAAGAAATAAATAAATTTTTTTTTTATTTTATTAAATTTTTTTTTAATTTCTTTAGACATTTTTTTAAACTATTACATATCTTTTTTTCTAGTCTAGTTTTAGAAAATTGAGCTCAAATATTAAATTAATTTAATGTATTTTTTTTTTCGTCCAAAAAATTTTTCAATGTTTCTGTCCAAAAATTTCGTTTTTATTTAAAATTTTTTTTTTATTTAAAAATTTTTTTTTATTTATAAAAATTTATAAAACTTTTTTTTATTTGATTACATTTTTCTTTAATTTTTTACGACATTTTTTTAAATTATAACATAACCTTTATTCTAGTCTAGTTTTAGAAAATTGAGCTTAAAGATTAAATTAATTTAATGTATTTTTATTTTTTATTTTTTTTTTATCCAAAAAATTTTTTAGTTTCGGGCAGTGCATATAAAATCAAATTAGGTGTAGGGGTGTACACATTAAACAAGAGATAAAATAATAAAATATTTTAAACAGTCCACACTGAGCGAAATTGACACTTTTTTGGTTAAAAAAAATATAAAAAACAAAATTTTAAATAAATATATAATATTTTAGCTCAATTTTCTAAAAATATAATAAATATTACATTTTTTTTAAATTAACAGGCTTTCAAAATTGTTGTCGACAACATACAATTATTTTTAATTGTTAATTATAAAATTTGGACCGCAAATGGCTTATTTAAAAAAAAGTTAATGCTATCTGTCTAAAAAGCGATAAAAATCGTGCACAATTATAATAATTAACAAAAATTTCTAAAAAAAATAGCACTAGAAAGAAATAAAAATAAGGTAAGTATTTTTTGTTTTCCCCAAAAAATATGATTTAAAGTACTTAAAATAAATTCTCGTGCTGAAAATATCAAAACAAATTGTTAGCTTAACAGCTTATATCTCTCATAGTTAGACAGGTTTAACTTTTTGGCCATATGTAATGCCAAAGTTTGGCATATTTTGTAGTAAGTCTTTGATATCTTTGGCTTTAGTAAAACTACTTACGCCACCCAAAACAGAAACTGGTAAATAGCTGACATTTGTGTAAATATTATGGTTATTTACTTATTTTTGGCCATTGTCATGAAGCACAAGCATACTCACACAACTACCCATACATACTTTGAGTTATGGGAAACTAGCATATGTTGTCCCATAGTTCCATGCAGAACTATGCTCTGATCGCAAAAGACTTTCTCATATAAATACGGCTTGATTTTACATTGGAACAACATACTTCAATTGACGATCATTCGACCTAGCGAGGAATACAAAAATGAAGCTCCACTACCTACTACTCTCTGCTCTCTTGGCCTGCATGCTCTGTTTGAGCCATGTTGCCAGCCAGGATAGCACCACCGAGGCAGCTGCTAGTGACACCACAACCGCCACCGGTGGCGCCGACACCACAGCTGCCGCACCACCAGCAGCAGGCGCTGAAACCACAGCTGCCGCACCAGCCGGCGGTAGTGCAACCACCGCAGCTCCTAGCTCCAGCTCTGGTAGCACTAGCAGCAGCAATAGCGGCAGCAGCAGCAGCGCCGCAGCTCGCCGTAGGGCACGCAGGCTTCGCAAGCAGCGGCAACGCCGCCAGCAACAGCGTCGCCAGCAGCAACGTCGCAAGCAGGCCGCTGCTAGGAGGAGGAGGAACCGCAGGAACAACCGAAACAACAACAATACTGGTTAACCACATTAATCTTCGAACAAGGAGACTAGGATACGCTCTACTTTCTTTTGGATTTTCGATTTTCGATTTTCTATAGTTTAATGATGATTAATAAAAAATTTTGGGCTTTGACTTAAAGTGCGTAAAAAAAAAATTAACGCTGTGATTTTATTTTTGTCTTATTTTATTTTATTTTTGAAATAATTTTACTTAAAAATAAAAAAAATATTAATAAATTCATTCGAAGAAGCAGCAATTTTTTTTGTAGCGATTACTCGATAAATGATGAAATACAAGTATGTGCAAAAATAAGTCACAATGGAATACTGTACGTTAAGTGAGTTTGTAATTAAAAAAGAAAAAAAAAAATACAAGTAGTAGTAACTCCCAGTACTTCCAAACAGTATTAAAAAACAAATAGTAAACATAAACACAGCACGTGGTAAAATATTTACAACTATGAAATTATTTACATAAGATCGTGAACCTTTTTGATTAAATGTTAAAGAATTTAAAAAAGTTATTAACATAAATACGGCACGTGCCAATATAATGACAAATAATAAAATATTTACATTAAATTCAAGGTATTAAGATGATGCTGAAGAAAGTTTCTACTATTATTGAAATAGAACAAACAGAGTTTTACATCAACTGCATACATAAGAATGCGAGATGATCAGTTTACTTGTGGGAGATCATTAATGAGTAAAATAAGATAAAAAGAAGAGGGCCTAGTCAGCTATGGCAAACATGCTAATGCAAGTGCCTATTATTATTGGAGTAAGATATACAGAGTCTTACATCATCTGCATACATAGGAATGCGAGATGATGAGTTTACTTGTGAGAGATCATAAATAAATAAATAAGATAAAAAGAAGAGGGCCTAGTCGGCTATGGCAAACATGATATTAAGATGATGCTGAAGAAATTGTCTATTATTATTGAAATAGAACATACAGAGATTTACATCATCTGCATACATAAGAATGCGAGATGATGAGTTTACTTGTGGGAGATCATAAATAAATTAAAGAAGATAAAAAGAAGAGGGCCTAGTCAGCTATGGAAAATATAATATTAATATGATGCTGAAGAAAGTATGTGGGTACTTATTATTATTCAAGTAGAACATACAGAGTCTTACATCATCTGCATACATAAGAATGCGAAATGATGAGTTTACTTGTGGGAGATCATTAATAAATTCAATAAGATAAAAAGAAGAGGGCCTAGTTAGCTATGGCAAATATGATATTAAGGTGATGCTTAAGAAAGTGTCTATTATTATTTAAGTAGAGCATACAGAGTCTAACATCATCTGCATACAATACAAGATGATAAGTTTACTTGTGGAAGGATCATTAATAAATTAAATAAGATAAAAAGAAGAGTTCCTAGTTAGCTATGGCAAATATGATACTAAGATGATGCTGATGCAGGTTAGGTTAGGTTAGGTTAGGGCGGCTGCTGGCTTGAAGCCAGCACACTTAGGCCTGGGCTGGCCCGTTGTGACACCGCACGAATCTCTATGCTTACAATTACATCTTTTTACCCTTCTCCTGCTTGGTATGCCTAAAAGGGGTCCCATCCTGTTGCAGCAATGTAGCTTGCAAACTTTCTGGGACAGATGAACTCCAGCCCTGCTAGGTTCTGAAGGAAATAGTAACCCAGGTGCTTTTTCCTGCGTCTGCTAAGAGCTTCGCAGGAGCAGAAGAAGTGCTCTACTGTTTCTATCTCTTCCTCGTCTCTGCAGCTTCTACAAAAGTCATTTATAGGAGCATTAAGTCTAGCAGCGTGTGCTCCAACGAGCCAGTGCCCAGTAATCGCTCTAACGACTGCCGAACACTGTGAACGGTTAAGACTGCAAAGTTTTCTGGAGCGTTTTGCGTCAATAGTTGGCCATATTTGGCGGGTGATCCTACAGTGAGGTGTGTTGTTCCACATACTTTGAGCAAGAAGGCTATACTTTTCCCTGGTATGTAGCTTAAAAGTAGCCATCGGCATACGTATATCCTCCTTATCAGGAAGGAGGGTAGTGGTCGTGCCGTTTCTGGCCAGTTCGTCTGCTATTTCATTGCCTTTAATATCTTGGTGCCCCGGCACCCAGATAAGGCTAATAACAAACTGCTGTGCCATCTCTTGAAGAGATTTGCGGCAGTTGTTGACTGTCGTCGCATTTGAAGATAACGAACGAAGTGACTTAATAGCTGCCTGACTATCTGAGTAGATGTTAATTACCCTGTTGTCTGGACTGGCGTTGCGTAAGCAGATTAAAGCCTGATGCAAGTGCCTTATATTATTGCAGTAGGACATACAGAGTCTTACATCATCTAAGAATGTGAGATGACGAGTTCAATTTTGAGAGATCATTAATAAATAAATTTATAAATCATTATAAATAAAGAAGAACTAGGCCCAGTTAGTTATCTTTAGTTACCCCTGACGTGATTTTATTGACTTAATTCTAATAAATCATCTTCTGCACACGGTTAGACAATTAGAAATAAAACCTATTCAAAAGACAAGATGAAAACCCTAAAAGAGCGAGCTTAACTAGATGAAGACGATATGTAGTTTAATAAGGCAAATATCTTACTAAAGTCAGTATAAATGATATCACTTTGCATTTTACTTTTAAATCTCTGGTTAATAAGAGATAAAAGTTCTAAAAGTTTATTAGATGACATTTTACAAAGGTTTATTAATGTAAATCTACGTCTTGACGTAGCTTTAAATAGAAGATGTTAAGTGCCTTATACAGGGTGGTCCATCTAGCGTTGGAAATTTGAATTACCGATTCTTTTGACTTTAACGTCAAATGTCATTCGGAAAGCAACAGATGTTTAGTAAAAACTACATTGTTCATCTATATTTATTTAATTTTTTTTTTTTCGTTTATTAAATTCCATTTAATATTTTATTAGTAAAAACTCTGACATCTTTGTAATGGCGCACTATTCGCTTGAAGAAAGTTGGAACACATTAAAAACTTATTTCCAGTGTTGAGTCTTCAACTAAAGCTGTGAGAAATAAAAAAAAAGTCTAAAAACAAAATCTTCTAAAATCGCAATTTGTGGATGAATATATTGAGCCAAACTTTTTTTTTAGCAAAATAAAGTTCCAATTTTGAAATGGACCACCCTGTATTGCACATGCCTACCAGGCTTGTCGACAGAAGGCATAAATGGGGAGATTCCCCAGAGCCCTAAGTTCTCTATGAAGCTGTGGAAAAAAAAAAGTTTTTTCCAAAAGTGAAAATAAATCAAAGGATCTTGAAACAATTGATTATTTTCCATTTTCTTATTTTTGATCCTCTAATTTTTCATGTCAAAAGTCGTAATACATGTTTCGACGACCCTGGTGTCCATTGTATACAGATCGTAGTTGCCCATAAAAATCACCCTATATCGTTCGTCATTAATATATAATAGAAGTCGTTTTTTCAGATACACTGAAAAAAATGCGAAACTTGTTTAGTTCCATTTTCAACTGTTCCAAAGCAGAAGCTCGCAAACATATAGCAATAGCTATGAAGACACCCTGTATAAAACAAACAAAAGCGTAATTTTTTTGAAGCACATTGTCTGATAGCTCAGAATTTTTATCGATTAACATTATAATATAAAAGAAAGTTAAGCAAATCTATACCTAGAGTTCCCAATCTTTCACTTTAGCTTAGCATTTTTGTCGTTGTTGTTGTCATTATCATTGTCCAGATCATTGTAAAGGATTATACAAGTCTAACCCCGACGGTTAGTCCTGCGATTCCTTCTCCTGCGTGCTGCCAATGCCCTGCGGCGTCTTTGCTGGCGCCTACGAGCTGCCCTGCGTCTACGTGCAGCATTGGAGTTGCTGCCACTGCTGCCGCTGCTACCGCTGCTGCCGCTGCTGGATGCGGCCGTAGTGTCTGCGGTGGTTGGTGCGGCTGCGGTTGTATCACTTCCTGTTGAAGCTACAGTTGTGTCTCCTGTAGCTGCAGTTGTTGTGTCTCCTGTAGCTGCAGTTGTTGTGTCTCCATCTGTTGCAACTGTGGTATCATCCGCGCCGGAAACAGTGCTCAGTCCCAGCATGCAGGCCAAGCACACAGCCAATAGTAACCAATGAAGCTTCATTTTTATTCGATTTTTTTTTTTCGTATATCAAATGCTTGATGCTTGGTTTATACTATTCTAGGTTCTAGTTAGGCCGTATTTATATGCAAAAATTTGCCAAAAGTTGCGAATTTTTTTTTTTTTATTATGCCATTTTATTTAATAGTATTAAAATTTATTTATTTATTTTTATATATTTTATGTCATTCGTTAGAATGCCATTGACTGTGTCTCAGATACTTCTATTTGCTCTTGTGTGTTTTAAGCTAATAGCAAAAATAGCTTTTAATAAAATATTTACACAAATGCTTAATATTTGACAGTTTTTGGCTTATGGTTAAATAGTCTGCGATTAGCTTGAAAAATAGTTCTATTGACGTTTTCTTTTGACTTTTTAATATGTTGGCTTTCAATCAGTGATCCGCATATTGATTCAATTTCTTTGTAATCTGATACCATAATCAATTGTTGAGCATTTAATTTTTAAAGAATTAGAATAGCTAAATATCTGAATTGATAAATGCAAATATTGTTGTGGTCTTATTATTATTTGGATTTCTTTTCTATAAATGAACCAGTTCTATTAAGAAACATTGCCTGTAGTAAAAATTTTCTTTCTTCAATTCTACGGCTGCAAATCTTAAAGTAATTTGGATACTGTAAATGCAAGCAGGAGCGTTTGCAGGAGCTTGCAGCCCAAGGCGCTAAAGTCGTGGCAAATGTGGACGCCTTAACACAATTATTCACAAATTCAATTTAAAGCGATTTCTTTAATTAGTATTACTTTCATATCTAATTATATAACATAATTCTACAGTAGTCCTTTCAAATACAATATGATTATATTAATCATAAACAGGTTATGTATACAATCAAGTATTACTAAAAAGATTCTATTTGAGATTTTCGAATAGCATTAATTGTCACAATATTGTCAAAATTGAGTATATGTCTGCCTTGACTGAGAAAAATCAGTTGAACAAGAAGATTTTCCTTCATACGAAGTCGGTTTTATCGATTCGAATCGATAAAGCAGGCCTGGCAGACCAATAGTCCTGTATACTCGAAAAGCGACGATAAAGCCGTGTGCTTTGGTATGAATACCTAGATTACTGAGACCAGAAGAGCTAGAGAACCAAAGATTGACTAGTAAATACGCATCAGGTTAAGTTTGTTGAATTATGTCGATATTTTGACCCCACAAACAGGGAGCCGCCCCTGATTTTGTTGGCACGTCGGCCCATTTTGAATTTTTGTAACATAAACAATTTCAAAACGCTCTCTACTATGACAACCACGTTTTTTATGTTACTTATAGGCACTTTATAGTTTGTTTTCGTTTTTTTGATTATTAGCATTATAAAACTAAAAAAAAAAAAAATATTCTCATGACAGGATATAAAGCACCTAACCTAGTTCCATGAATTCAAAAGTGACCGACTTTAGAAATTGAAATATGTACCTCGAAGTAGGTCGAATTTGAGCTCGAATCAAAAATTGTTCAATTGTTGTTGTATAAAAATAAGAAATACGTAATTTAATATTTTCTTTATTTTTTTTTTAATATTAAAACAAAAAACCTTTTTTTTTTAAATTTTGTAATACCATAGTAAAAAAATAATAATAATAATAAATAATACCATAAAAAAATAATATGTCTTTGAAATTTTTTTGAATTCAATTTTTTTTACACTTAAAATTTCGTTTAAACCTTTTTTATTTTAATAATTTATAAGGTATTTAACATTTTTTTGAATAAAACTTTTCTTTTTAAATAAAAAAAAATTAATTTTTTTCTCAAAATCCTGACGTGATGGGACGATTCTGGCCCCGGATTCGGATTCTACGCAGCAAATTACTTCGGAAATGACCCTTAGCTTTCCAACAACTGACATGACGCCGGTATTTGTAGGCCTGTGTTATTAATTATATTTATAGCCTGTACCGTATGGTACAAAGGGTATATTGTGTTTGTGCAAGCCGAAAATGTATGTAACGTACAGAAGGAGACGTCGGAGACCCCCAAAGTTACCTAAAGTATGATCAGTGTGACTAGAGAAGTCGATATACCCATGTCCGTCTGTCCGTATGAACGCCTAGATGTCAGAGATGGTAAGAGCTAGAGCAACCAAACTTTCAGATTGGATCCCTTATTAATCCATAGGAGACAAGTTTATTTTATTTTTTTGATATCGGGATTACATTATATAGCTCCCATAGGGCTGTTTCAAAGGACCTCGAAAAAAAGCAAAAGTTTTAGATGGATAATTCGTTTGTTTATCATAACCAAATTTGGCAATCGGAAGTTTTTTAGAGACCCCCAGCACTGTACCAAATTTGATCAAAATCGGTTGACTATATCATATAGCTCCCATAGGATCGATCGGTCGAAAAAATGTTTTTTGTACAAAATTCGTTGTGTTTCGTTTGTTTGTGAAGATATTGTTAGCAAATTTGGCATTAAGAAGTTTTTTAGAGTACCCAAGCACTGCACCAAGTTTGATCAAAATCGGTTGGCTATATCATATAGCTCCCATAGGAACGATCGGTCAAAAAAACGCTTTTTTTACAAAATTCGTTGTGTTTCGTTTGGTTTTGAATATATCGGAACCAAATTTAGCAGTCGGAAGTTTTTTAAAGTTTCCAATCAGTGTACTAAATTTGATCAAAATCGGTTGATATAGGACCGATCGGTCAAAAAAATTTTTGGTGCAAAATTCGACTGATTTCTGTTTGTTTATGAAAATATCGTATCTTTTGGAGGTTTAAAGCAATATTTCAGACTTAATTGCAATGTGGTGGTACAGGGTATCCCAAAGTCGTCTGCGCCCGACTTTAACGTACGCCATCTTTTTTCTCAAAGTTATGGCTATTCAAAGTTACGAAGTATATACCTCGACGTCATTAGCATTTGCATTAAGACAAAAACACAGGCCAACTGATTTAGTTGTTAGGAAGCTTAAGCTCATTTCCGAAGTAAGTTGCTGCGTAGAATCCGAATCCGGGTTCAGAATCGTCCCATCACGTCAGGATTTTGAGATATTTGAAAAAACGCCGTTTTTCGAGTACATAACCTCAAATATCTCAAGATACTGACGTGATGGGCCAATTCTGGCCCCGGATTCGGATTTTACGCAGCAAATTTCTTGATGACCCAAAGCTTTCCAAAAACTAAAACATGTTGGTCTGTGTAATAGGTACATATAAAATTTTTTGGAATATATTTTTTTGTTAACCAAATTTTTTTCTTCAAGTTTTTTGTATTGTATTAATCTAAAAAAAATTTTGAATTTTTCATATATTAAAGGAAAACTTTAAAAATTAGTTAATTTTTTTTATAAAAAAAAATTAATATCGTAGCTTAGTGCCATACACTTTTCAAGAATGCCTATATCTCAGAGAAGATAAGAGCTAGAGCCAAACTTTCGTAATCGATCCCAAGATTTTTTTCCTTTTTTGATATGGGGCCATCTCCCAAAGGGCTCTAACAGAAATGTTGTTAGTTCCTTTATCTTCTGGAGGAGCATAGGGCCCCCTATTACAGGAAAACCGCGAAAAAAAAAAGTATATAGAACATAATTCGTTTCTTTTTAAAGATTTCTTAACCAAATTAAGCAAGAGAAAGTTTTTTAAAGCACTATTCCTTTTGTTTAAAGGTTATGTAGTATATGTATGTATATTTAAAAGCTGCGTCAAAATAAATAATAAATTTTTAAAAGCGCCCAGTGGTTGAAATCCTTTGACGCCTTCAGCTTACCATTTGGACCACAGTGCGTACATTAACGCCATGGACCAACAAAAGTGAATCAAAAGGAATTGAAAATTTGTGTTTTATGTTGATGCTTTTACTTTATGTATACATATATAAACAAAAAATTGAGTTTGGAAAGGCTGTGGCCATTAGGGAACAGGCTTAGTAGCTTTTGTTAGACATACATATGAACACAAGCATATACATAGCTAGTATATATCATTGTTGCTCTTTGAACGAATTCAGTAACGAGAGCAGGGCAACAGCAGACTGCGTACAGAAATGCACATAAATGTTAAACTTTGTTGCTGATGTATGCCTTTCTGTAGGAGAACTGAAGATTTAGAAATATCTTCCAAACTACATTGCAATAAAAAGCAACAAGTTAAGGCAAGCTCAGAACTTAAGACACTGTTGACGTTTTATGTGGTTTTTGTTTTTTTTCTACTTATTTTTGCCATCCATTTGCCGCAAATAAAAATGGTTATAAAAAATGGAAAACAATACAACAATGGCAGCAGCAACAACAACAACAACAGCAACAATGAAAATAACAAGAGCCAACAACAATGGCAGCACATAACTGTTGCTTGCCGCCATTGCAAAGTATTAATAACATGGTGAACGGGGCAGCTGGAAAAGTATGCGAGAAAAACTACAGCAACAACTACAGCAGAAGAACAGACACAAGAACAAGAAACTGAACGTAAATGCACTGTAACGAGCAATAGTAAAGCTCATAAGGAAAAAGAATAAAAGCGAAAGGGCAACAAAGGGCACGGCGATTACAAGATGCTTGCCAGCGGAAGTCGAGTGGAAATGACATTCGTCTTTAACACACACACACAACCAGAGACACACACATATGTGTGTGTGTGTATTGATATGTTATCGTATTGCCAGGGCGTAGCAACATTTTCATAATACAGCAGCAAATTGGTGCGCTGGCAACAGTTTTAACTACTTTGAAAGCAACTGGTTGCGAACTGGTGCAAAATGGAGCAGTGCAATAAAAAAAAAGCAGAAAATGTGCTTTAATTAAGAAAAATACTATTTTACTTGAAAATACAATAAAAAAATATGAAATTCAACACAAAATTAAATTTGCTGGCATTTTCTATAATTTTATTTAAAAATTAAATTAGTTTGAGTATGTGGGCGCTTTGACAAAAAGTTTTATTGAAATCTTATAAGTCCATCGCCTTCACATTCATTGAAAATAAAGCGAAATAAAGAATCTTCGTTCTAACATTGCTTACATTTTTATTAATACATACTTAATTTTTAAAAACAATTTAAAAAAATCTTGATCAAAGTTATAAATATTTTACATCGGAATCTTTAACTCGCAATTCGAGATATATTAATATTTATTCAGGTATACAAGATCAACCCAGAAATTTTTTTTATTTATTTATTAAAAGAAGTAAATATGAACTTGGTTTAAGATGCAAATATTTTGAATCAAAATTTTGTGATTTTTTTATCACAATTTTTGTTTGAAATGTGTTTGAAATATGATTCAAACACTGATTTTGTAAACATTTTTAGCCTTTTTCTTCATTACGAAATTTCTAGCTTAACATAAAAGATGTAAAATGAGATCTTAATTCTAAATATAAGAAATATTCTATGGAAAAAAAAAGATGGCGTACGTTAAAGTCGGGCACAGACGACTTTGGGATACCCTGTACCACCACATTGCAACTCTAAAAAACTTCTGTGTGCCAAATTTGGTAACGATAACTTCATAAACAAACGAAACACAACGAATTTTGTACAAAAAACTTTTTTTTGACCGATTGGGCCTATGGGAGCTATATGATATAGTCAACCGATTTTGATCAAATTTGGTAGAGTGCTTGGGAACTCTAAAAACCTTCTTAATGCCAAATTTGGTTACGGTATCTTCACAAACAAACGAAACAAAGAATTTTGTACAAAAATCATTTTTTCGACCGATCGATCCTATGGGAGCTATATGATATAGTCAACCGATTTTGATAAAATTTTGTACAGTGCTGGGGGTCTCTAAAAAACTTCCCATCGCCAAATTTATGATATCTTCATAAACAAACGAATTATCCATCTAAAACTTTTGGTTTTTTTCGAGGTCCTCTGAAACACCCCTATGGGAGCTATATAATGTAATCCCGATATCAAAAAAATAAAATAAACTTGTCTCCTATGGATTAATAAGGGATCTAATCTAAAAGGTTGATTTCTCTAGCTCTTACCATCTCTGAGATCTATGCGTTCATACGGACAGACGGACAGACGGACATGGGTATATCGACTTTTCTAGTCACTCTGATCATACTTTAGGTAACTTTGGGGGTCTCCGACGTCTTCTTCTGTACGTTACATACATTTTCGGCTTGCACAAACACAATATACCCTTTGTACCATACGGTACAGGGTATAATAAGAAAGCTAAATTCCCTAACTGAATTTCTAAAAGATTAGGTTAATAAAATTATTTTTCTTTAAAATTTCATTCAAATACCTTTTTTTGATCGTGTTTAATCGAATGAAATTGTATAAATGTTTTTTTTTCTAGACCGTGCTATTTCAAAACAGTGAAAAAAAAGGACTTGTTAAAACAGAATTGGGTTTACTTGACTTTTTTTTTCAGTGTACAGAATTATTTAATCCAATTTATTTCTGGTTCCTATAAATATTCCCTGGAAAAATAAATATGTTGCTAAGGAACTATTTCAAAACTAGTATGATTTTTTGCGGGAACCATTTTCACAAATTAGCACACGCATACCCACACACACACACACACCTACTTGAATGCTCTCCATTAAATTACGCGCAGTCTGAGCCTTGTTGCTCTTCTTCTACTCCTTCTTATTGTTCGTAGCTATTGCCAGAAGCGGATTTCGAGGGGCGCTTAAAGTTTTTTCACAGTAAATGCCTCGCATATTTCATGGGGGTGTAGACCCCAGTTGGCACCCCTTAACTTCTACCACTGTTTGTTGCTGTTGTTGCTGGGTTGCTTCTTGTTCGGTGTCTTTAGAGTGTGTGTTGTTTGGTTGGCAACAGCGCGAAATGCTTCAAAATATATATGTATATGTACTACTCTACTTACATCTCCTTACAAGTATAGCCAAATATGTAATATGTACTTGAAGCCAAGAGCTCAACCAACAACAGCAACAACAACAATAGCAGTTGTACATGTGTATAAGCATGTACCATTAGTGATCCCCTTGTATTTGGGTATTGAAGTGTATTTGAGTGTATCTGAAGCTAGGCTGAGCAGCAACAAGTATAAAGCTATTTATTCTGCTTATTTCCTATATAAAATTTATGTAAACAATTTAAATCACATAAGCTGATTCGATTTTTGCTGTTTTGAATTTGAAAGAATGTTCTATCTAACACTTGGTCAAAAAAATCGAGTTAATTAATAAACAAAATGTTTTCATTTGAAGAAAAATATTTGAAAGTTAGGAAGTTCAAAGCTTTGCTAACAATTCAAGCTGTAAGATATCGTTTAAGTTCATATTTGGTTCAGATTTCCGCATTTTTAAGATCATGTTCACATATTTTATAAATTTTTTCTTTTTTTTGAGTGAAATATATGCATTAAAGCTAAAATTTATGTTTTCGTTGTTTTTAACAGTTTTTAACAAATTTGTAAAAAATAAAAAAAAAATTATTGGAATTTTGATTAATCACGCTATGTAACATAACGCCAGATGGTAAGTCTTATAAAAAAACTTCATTTATTTCATTTATTCATTAAAGCCAAAATTAATGTTTTTTTGAGTTTTATACTTTAATAAATTTAATGGATTTTTGAGTAACTTCTCTCCATGTAACATAACGCCAGTTGCTAAATCTAATAAAAAAAAAGAACTAAAACTATTTCGAAAACTCTTAAAGCCAAAATTTATGTTTTGTTGTATTTAATGGTTTTTAAAAAAATTTAAAAAAATAAAATAATGTTAATGGAGTTTTGAGTAATAAGCTATGTAACATAACGCCAGATGCTCAGTCTAAGAAAAAAAAGATCTTCATTTTATAGTTATTTTTTGTACACGAGTAAGAGTTTCTAGAGATTAGTACTTTTTAAAAAGTTGTAAAACATAAAAAAAATTTTATGGAATTTTGAGTAACTTCCCGCCATGTAATATAACGCCATATACTAAGTCTAATAAAAAAAAATAGCTATAAAAAACTAAAACTTTTTCGAACACTCTTAAACCCAAAATTTATGCTTTATTGGATTTAATGGTTTTTAAAAAAATTTTTAAAAATAAAAAAAATGTTAATGGAGTTTTAATAAACTATGTAACATAACGCCAGATGCTCAGTCTAAGAAAAAAAATATTTTCATTTTATCATTATTTTTTTTTACTCGAGTAAGAGTTTTTAGAGATTAAGAGCTTTTAAAAAGTTGTAAAAATAAAAAAAATTAATGAATTTTTGAGTAACTTCTCTCCATGTAACATAACGCCAGTTGCTGAGTCTTATAAAAAAAGTCCAAGTCAAAACACATTTCATTTTTTGTAACGTAACGCCAAGCGTAACGAGCAAAAGCAAAGTCTTTAAACGTTCATTAATAGCTGAATATGGCTTTTAAAGATTTTAATTAATTAAAATTAATAAAACATATATAGAGCCTGAAGGCCTCTGTTGCGTTGGATTTACACTTTTTTGTTATTTTTAATTGATGTTATCTTAAAGTTATTAAAAATTAAATAAAAATATATAAACATAAATATAAGTTCTAATTTCGCGGTGAGGGGCTTTATGTATCTTAACAGATGCTTAGATACAATGTGCTCAATTTTGACAGCTGCCCAAAAGTATGCAATATAATTTTATATGTCTTATAAGTACATAGACTGTTTCTAATTTGAAGTCTACGTGCCGTGAAAATCTTCTTCTCATGAAAATTACCAAAGAAAAGCGCTTAACATGAAAAGCCAAAAAACCATAAGCAAGCGTATTAACGTTTTTAGCAGCAAACAAAATTAAAGCCATGTCTATAAACGTAGTTGCCAACCCAGATGAAAAAGTAAAAGTAGAGAAGGCAAAAAGGAGAGAAGCATACAAAGCAGACGTAAGAAAATTTATAGCGCCTATTTGTGCTCCGACTTTTTGTTAATTTTGTATGCAAAGAGAAGCGCAAATTTAATCAGTTCGCGCTGGTTATTGCCACTGCCACCAACCACCAAATGCTGCAGTGCCTCAAGACTCGTGCCACAAAAGCTACTACGCTGTCAGTCTCTTTAAACAGCAAACGTTTCAACAGGAAGGGGTGCCCGCATGTTGCCAAGTCGTGAGATTCAGTAACATCTAAGTACAAGGAACACTTTAGGATTGTACTTTGTGTGCCTTTTCATTGATTTTCATGTTTTCCTTGGGCATTTCCGGTAGGCCTATCCTATGTGTGTGTGTGTGTTGTTGTTGTGTGTGTTTATGTGTGTCTTAGGCTCACGTATACACTGTATTCATAGAGTGCTTGGAGCATTATAGATTTGTGCAATTTTGGGTAGCTGGCAGACCATTGGATGTTTATAGACTCGTCTAGCGTTTGAGCTACGTCTGTCAGTCCATGCGTCAGTATGAACACCCAGAGCTCAGGAACTACTAAAGCTAGAGACACAGAATTTTAACAAAATGTTTGAGAATTTTTTTGAGTCCGACTTGCTCTGAAGTCTCTTGCTCTGAATCTTAGCTCTCTAACTCCTCAAAGTATCAAAAAAGAGTAGGATTGAAATTCTATAGCCCGAACGAAGCAATGTATGGCGTTCTGAAGACTTAGGTGTGGTAGTAGGGAGCCATCCGAAGAGAGATTTAATTTTTCCAGGCGCCAGCGGCGGAGGTGCTACCTCATCAATTTCCATCAACCTATGTTAAAAAATCCAAGATGGAGACAAATCTCGAGCAGCGCTACGCCATTAAATGCTGCGTTAAACTCGGGAAAGCCGTAATGGAGACGCTAGGAATAATTGAGGATGCCATCATAAGACACTCAACAACACGTTGCCCAACTGCCTATAGTACAGATCTGGCAACACTGGACTTCATTCGCTTTCCTCAGCTTAAGCGGGCTTTTAAGAAAACCCATAGACGATCTTCAAGGAGGCTACTAAGGTTTTGAAAATTGTTTAGTCCTACGATCTTAAACTTTAACAAAAATGTAAGAAATATATAAGATTTTGGCTAAAAAGTCATACTATTGTATATGAATTATAGACTGCTTGTTGCACTGCTTAGGAGCAGTGTAGATTTTCCAAAACGCATTATGTCAGCCTAAGATTCAAGATCTCAAGACCTAAGAAAAAATCAACAAATATAGTTCCAAAATTTCTTTCTTGTGTAAAAAATTAAAGCAGTGTATACCAAGTTCGGCTTGCACTCACTCTTATATTTGCATTTGTGACTAATTGACAAGGTGTATGTTTAGGGGATGTACATATATAACAACTGGTTTAACGACTCGCAAATTGCAAAACAAAATAATTTTATACTTAAAGTACATACATAGCCAGCCTTTGAGTCAATCAATCAATCAATCAATCAATCAATCAATTAAGCGACTGTACAATCAAACTCAAACTCAATTTAACTTAAGTGATTTATATTTAAAGCCACCAAGCTCATTGAAATTCCATTTTGCTGACGTCACAAATTTCATGGCACAAAAATTTATTGACCATCCTTTATGCACGACAAAGAAACAACGTGCAAGGAACTCTCTGCACACAGCTGGACTATGCATCCCAAACTGGCTGGCTAACTAATTAGCCTTGCAAGCACTCATTATCATTTTCATAGTCATCATTGTCATCATCATCAATCATGGCAACTCGTTTTTTTTTGTGTGCAGCTCTGGATTTAATATTGTTGTTGCCACTATTTGACAGACATTTGGACATTTACAGCTTGTCTAGCGACTATTAATACTAACATTAAATAATTAGGAACAGTTGTGATTAAAGCAATCTATTGGAATCCCCGCCAGAAATATTTAACTAAATATTAAAGAGTTTTTTTGGATATGTTTATAAGCATATAATTGGAAAATTTTACAACACTTCTAAGTGGTGTTAAATGAGAGCAATTGTGTCTATAACTTAGGCCATTCTAGTTTTATAAACGAGTCTTTAAAGAAGTCTACAGTACATCATAGGCGTCTTCCTGACAACGCCTGGTCGAGAGAAAGAGAAATGATAGTTCATCCACACACAATGAAGAGATCATCATCGTTTAGCTCTACAACCTGGGGTGGGTTTTGGCTTTCTCTACAATCTTCCTCCGTTCGTCTCGATCTTGTGCAAGGTCCTTCCAATTTCTTATACCGATTGTTCTTATATCATCTGTTATACAATCGATTAGTCTTTTACGCGGACGTCCCTTTTTTCTGGTCCAAGTTGGTTTATATTCTAGTACATATTAGTTTCTGCGCACGTGTATTGCTCATTCTATGAACGTGAGCTATCCATCTTAGTCTTTGAGATTTAATAAATTTGAGAATGTCCTCGCCTTGTGATAGCTTTAGCAATTCGGAATTGTATCTTAATCTATATTCGCCTCTTTCACTGCGCTTTGGTCCGAATATTTTTCTTAAGATCTTTCTTTCAAAAAGTCTTAGCAGTTCTTCATCCGACGTTGTCATTGGCCATACTTCGGATCCGTAGGTGGATATTTGTCTTATTATGGTTTTATTGCCAGTTTACTTTCTCTTGATAATTTTGAATGAAGAGATTAGGATATTGTTTTTGTTGGTTTTATTTTTACTAATGCCTATATATTGAGAAAGCTACAATTAAAGGGCTACACCCCCTGCTCGCTTCGCACCTGAATTGAATGCTCTTCAATTTTTTAGAGTATGTTAAATATTCTGTCGAAGACCTTCCAAAGTTACCCAAAGTATGTTCAGCTTGTCTAGAGAAGTTGACTTAGATATGTTAGACTAGATCTCAGTGATGTTCAGAGCCATATCCCTAATGATATCACTGAAAATCAGTTTTATTTTATAATATAACCATACAACTAAAATAGGTGTAATACATAGCAATTTGAAAAAACTAATAGTTTTAGATGAATCGGAAGGAGCAGTCGGAGACCCCCCAAAGTAACCTTAAGTATGATCAGGGTGACTGAGAAGTCGATATACCCATGTCTGTCTGTCTGTATGCACGGATAGATCTCAGAGATGGTAAGAGCTAGAGCCACCAAATTTTCAGATTAGATCCCTTATTATCTTATGGAAAACAAATTTATTTTATTTTTTAAATATCGGGATTATATTATATAGCTCTTATAGGGGTGTTTTAAAGCACTTTGGAAAAAAAAGTTTTGGATTTATAATTCGTTTGTTTATAAAGATATCAAAAACAAATTCGGCACTCGAACGTTTTGTAGAGTTCCTTAGCCCTGTACTAAGTTTGATCAAAATCGGTTGTACATATCATATAGCGCCCATAGCAACGATCTGTCAAAATATATTTTTTTGTGGCCAAATTCGTTTTGATTCGTTTGTTTCTGAAAATATCATAACCAAATCTTTAAAAGTTTTTATACCCCCAAAAACGTTTTCAGTGTATAAGGAACTTTTTCTCGTTAGCTCTTTCAGCATAAAATCTTGGAAAAAGATTTTCTTTCCTAATTTTCTTGTTAAAATTTTTGGGGGGCTTTCACTTTAGTGCAACTTGCAGCATATCTCTTCTGATTTTTGCCGCTTTTGTTTACATGGTTTGTTGGTCTCTTTGGCTAGACATACGCCATCTTTGTTTCATGTTTGCTTTGGCTTTGTTTTGTGTGCAATTATGTGGCTTGCATAGCTTTGCGCGCCATTTTCTTTTTATCATTTTTGCACATTCTTTTTGTGTGCATGTATGTACTGCTTCTCATGACAGCACCTGCTGTGTGTGTGTATGTGTTGCGCTAGTATTATTCATGTGTGTGGGCGTATCCATATATGTATTTGAGTGTATGGCTTTTGAATGCACACAAATTTGCGGTGGCGTCTGTGGTCTGCGGCATGTTGCATTAAAACCGGGGTTAAAATTTCAGACATCTGCTGAGGTTTGTTGGTCGATCTCCTGTAACTTGGCTTGTTTTATTAACTTTGGCTACAAGTCCTGCTGATTGCCATTTATTTGTTCAAATTATAACAAAACTTACAGAGAGGAAGACTGAGTGCGGGTTTTCGGCCAGACAAACAATATATGATGGCAGGAACCTCAACCAATTTAATTATTTAGTTTCAATTATATAATTAAATGCATTTAATATGCTATTAACTTAAATTGTCATTAAACATTAAGCATATATGGTACACTAAAGCACACACGCACACATTTTGGCGGCCATTTTGTATGCTACTTTGGCAACAACTACTTTGGCCCCAATGCAACCCTGCTAATTGACAAATGGGCTTAAGTGCCAACAAGTTGCAGACTGTTTTTGTCAATACATAATTTAAAATTAACAAAGCGACACATTAGCACAGGCAAAGTGCTTTATGGGCTATTTTAGGTTAGGTAGTCTCTGTGTGCGTGCGTGTGCGTGGGTGCGTGTGTGAGGGTTTGGACCCACACGACGTTCAGCTTTGCATATACTAAAAATCGATAGCTACCTGCCTGATTTATGGCTATTAATAACCACAACAACAGCAACAACAGAGATACCAGCAATTAGATGAAGAAGAATTTGTAAGCCAGCTAAGCTGGCCACAAACACTTCAGCTGTGTTAATGCGTCAGTTACAAGAGATGATGATGGTGATGCGGGGTAACCACCAGCTTTTTGTGGCATAAAAAGACAAAACGTACTAGGAAAATAAGAGTAATAAACTGTATGAAGGTATTTTACAGATAAAGAAGATTCACTGCAGACTCCGACTAAGCAAATTCCTGGTTCCACAAGTTTTAGAAAAACTCTACCAAATTTGTGCCGAAGTCCAAAAAAAGTTGACAATATCGTTAATCATACAAATGCCATAGTGCGCATCAATTTGCACTGCTTGCTCGAGCCAGATCCTCGACTACGAAAAATAGTACACTTCTGCACTATACCCAGCAAGAATGAAACATCTTTGGTGGTTTTATTTAGAATGCTTAGGACAGTTAAGCATCATTTGGGGTATTCACGTAGTTGTGCATCAATACAACAGTGCAATAGTGCCCAACAATTTGCACAGAAAAAGTTATGCACGGCTTGCTTAAACCAGATCGTCGGCTACTATACCTAACAGGAAAAGACCATCTACAGGGCTTTAATTTAGCCCACTTAGGACAGTCTAACATCATGTATCAGTAATGCAAAAGTGCCCATCAACATGCACTGCTTTCTCAAACCAGATCCTCGTACAATTTTGCACTATGCCCAGCAAGAACAAATCATCTTTAAGATTTGATTTAGCACGCTTAGGACAGTCTAACATTATTAAGTGTATTCTCGAAGTTTTGCATCAATACAAAAGTGCAATAGTGCCCAACTATTTGCACTGAAAAAGTTATGCACTGCTTGCTCACACCAATTAGTCGACTACTAAACCTATCAGGAGAAGATCATCTAAATAATTGGATTTAGTCCGCTTCGGCCTAACATCAGAAAGGCAAAAGTGCCCAACAACTTGCACTGCTTGCTCGAACCAAAACACGCACAAAATTAATTCGTTTTCGTTTTCTAGAGCACGGCTGATAAGTAGCTTTAGCGAATATTATTCATTAATTTTGAAAATATTCTGAGATCTGACAAGTTATTCCCAATGTTGTTCTTGCCAAACTAGCCGATTTAAAGAATTTAATTAAGTGTTTAAAATACATTTTTCAGCGACACAAATAATCTTTTTTCAACAGCGCAACATTTTTAATACCCTATAAACAAAAGTTTAAAAGGGTATATTAAGCTGTCGAATGACCATGTTTCTTAAAAAATCTAAAATATTACAAATTTATTTACACAAGTCCTAGGCTAGCCAAACTTTTATTTTTTTTATCACCCATCCTTGTGTTAAAATTATATATATAAAATTTAATGTGACGTCACATAGCCAATGTATATATATATTTATTCCTTGACTTCTGTAGAGCTTAATTATGCGTTTACGAGTAGTCGCCCCTAGGTGGAGCATAGGGCGGAGCATAGCCTATAACCAGCGGACAAACGATATGCTTTCAATGAAACCTCATTTGTCAAATTATGTTTAGCCATTTAGAAGTTTCGAGCGAACAGACAGACATACATACATAGGCCAGACTGCATCATTAAAAAAAATTTTTTTCTTGAAATTCATGCTCATTAAATAAAGCATCATTACAATTATTTTTTTTTAATTCGTGCTTTCTCTTTAGGACGCCATATTGAATTTAATGTGACGTCACATAGCCTATAACCAGTGGACAATCAAAACGCTTCCAACGATACCTCATTCGTATATTTATGTAAGGCCCTTAGGAAGTAACGCGCGAACAGACAAACATGCAAACAAGCAGTTCAAACACCCCTTAATATATATGTCACTAAAATCATACTGTGCACTCAACTAGCTTCAAAAACTACATAAATTTTGTTAATTGTAAATTGTGGTTTTGGAAGATGTACAGTAAGAACATATAGGGTATTAGCCTAGTCGGTTTGTGCCATTCACAATCAAAACCATTGTTATCTGCTTGTTACAGAACAGTTTAAATTAAAAACTTTTTTGACTGCCATTAAAAGTTAAGTAATGTAAACAATTTAATTATGCAATTAAATGCTTGCATGGTAAACAATTATTGCAATAAATTGCAGTTTTTGCAATTTAAATGACTTTTACGCAGACAAATGCAGCGCTGCGGTGGTGTGTGTATTTGTGTGTGCTGTTATTACTGCTTGTACTTATTTGATTGATTGACTGATTGATTGATTGATTGATTGATTGATTGCATAGCAAGCTGCATGAGTGCAAACCAAAAATTGCTTTTGCGACAACGATAACAATATCGATAACGATAGCTAGCTAGCTGGCATCTATCGCTTGAAAGTAACATTATATTTTGTATGTTACTTTAAAGTTAAGCCCAAAAGAACTTACATTGAAATTTGGTAAAACTTTTTTGAACCCCACAACTAGTTATAGGGCTGGCCATAAAGTTTTGGCCAAGTTTCAGAACTTGCAACAATCGGCCGCCCGCACTCACAACTTTTGTTTATAATTGGCCATTTGATAAGGGAAATTATGAGGCAGTTCTTAGCCAATTGACATTTTTCCGCTCTTGTACGACTTGGCTTTTATGGATGTCCATAAAAAGACACTAGACTGAAGTGGAGTTAAGGAATCAAATAAATATGTGGCATATAATATACACAAACACATTCACATCATATGGCCGGGGCATACAAATGGCTTTATTTGTTTGCCTCAAGTCGAGCGATTTCCAGCATACAATTTGCTGCTCCATTCGCATGCAAATCATTTTCATTTTTTTTTTTTCGTTTTTGTTCTTTTTGGACAGTTTGCTGCCAATTCCTGACATGGCATTCGTATTGTGTGGGAGTGGGTTTTGAGTACGGGACTGGGACTTGGCCAACATTTTTGATTAGTTGTCACAAAACTGGCCAAATATTTACGCAATACAAATGTGACACATGGGTGTGTGTGTACAAGGACTTAGTATGTGTGTGCCTTTTCGATAAAGTTTTACCACAAGTCCTGGGCGTTGGCCTTAATAAAAATGGTTGTTACTTTTACAAGCTGCATAAAATGTTCAGAAACTACTACGACTACTTGGCCCTGAAACTCTTCACACGTCGTTTGGCAATGGCAATCCAGCAATTACTTGAGCACAGATACTGCTGACAATGTGACAGTTGTTATGTGGAGTAAATAAATATTCAAGACATATTGCTGTTAAAGTTTCCAAAGCTCCAGCTTTTCAAAATCTGTTTTAAGCACATTTTGAGGCAAAAAATATATTTTCTTAAAGCAAAGATATCTTTTGATTCGTATGCTGCCAAAAAGATTGGTTTCGATTTAATAGTTCCGATCATCATTTCTGAATGTTTTTGGGTACGCCAAATCCGCAACCAAAGATTCTGGATTCTGATATAACCTTCAAAGACAACAGGAGAGGAGATAACTAAGAAACCTGACACACCCCTATTACCTTACAAAAACATTTTCTGATATCAAAATTCGAAAAATTGATTTATGGGATGTCTTGAGCTTATGAATCTGGTAACGAACTTCAAAAAACCCCATTACCTCAAAACTCTGACATAACCTCAAAAAAATGCCACAAAAAGATATATTTTTCAGTTAATCGTAGAACCCTGACATATATATACATATATATTTTCCCGTAGTTCCTAGATTGAGGAAAGGGCCTCAAACCCTGACATACGGTTGTTTTTTCTTTGAATATCAGAACTTGAAAAACTTATTTATGGGAATTTTTCAAGTTATGAATCTGAAACCGAGCTCCAAAAAACTCCAAGATTCTGGCATAAGCTCAAAAAATAATCGCCATAAGAGTGATATTTTGTAAGGTATCTAGAAACCTGAAATGCTGCGTTTTTTTTTTACCACGCACTCGGATTCTGCGACTCTCATTACATTAAGAAAACATCGTCAAATTTCAGAGCTCGAAATAGTTATTTATGGAATATTTTAAGGTTACGAGTCTTCGATTATCAGCACTCGATAAACTTATTTATGAGAATTTTTGAGGTAATAAATCTGAAACCGAGCTCCAAAAAACTCCAGTAATCTGGCATTACCTCAAAAATTAAACGCCATAAGAATAATATTTTGTAGGGTATCTCAGAAAAATGACGTGCTGCGTCAGGTTAAGGTTAAGGTTACAAATCTAAAACCGAGCATCAAAATACACCAAGATTCTGGCATAACCTCAAAAAAGAAACGCCATAAGAGTGATATTTTGTAAGGTATGTAGAAACCTGAAATGCTGCGGTTTTTTTTACTTCGGATTCGGAGACTCTCATTGCATTGAGAAAATATCAACAAATTTCAGAGTTCGAACAAGTTATTTATGGAATTTTTTAAGGTTACGAATCTGAAACAGAGCTCCAAAAAACCCTCTGCGGCATAACCTCAAAAAGCTTGCTGTAGAACCCTGATGTACTGAGGATTTCTAAAACTCGGATACGGATTTAGCGATCCTTAAATCGACTCGAAAGAATTAGATGCGGTTTTTTTTGAGGTAACGAATCTGAATTGAGCTCGAGAAAACTCCAGCACGTCAGGGTACTGACATAAACTCAAACAAATAAATAAAAAAATAAATGGCATAACAGAGCTGTTTTGGATATTATCTCAAAAACCAGACATGCAGCGGTCTCTTGAACCCGTATTCTTATTGAGCCATCCTTATTCTATAAAAAAACATCGCAAAGTTGCTTATGGTATGTTTTGAAGTTGGTTAATTTGAAATCGAGCTCCACAAGATCCCAGCACGTCAGGGTACTGACATAACCTCACAAAAAAATGTCATAAGAAAGTTATTTTGTAGCTTATCTCAGAGAACTGATGTGCTGCGGTTCTCAGCTCTAAATTCAGCAATTCCAAAAAAAATCGGACAACCGTTCTTGAAAAATATGTTGTGTGGTTTTTTGAGGGGTTAGACCTACCAGTTGATTTGCAGCTACTGAAAATAATTATTTTTGCGTATGGATCAACTTCAAATCGACGCACAAAAAGTTCAGATTTTTAAGGCAGACAATAAGATAGAAACAATTACCGACTTATAAGCAACAATACGAGGGTAGTTGGAAAAGTTATTGACCTAGCCAGGAAGTAAATAAAGTAAACCTTTAGTTGATTTTTTCAACATTGCTGAAAAAATCAAATAAAATATAATTTTCGAGGACTAGGGCTCGCTGCAAAACTAAAGATGAAAGATTTTTGGAACAAACCATTCGTATTTTAGACAACTGTTGCTTTCATTTTTTTTTGTTTTTTTTGTGACAACAAATCAAGCCCTGCAGCCTGAGAGCGGACACAATAAATTGTTTAAGTCCTTATTCATTTTGTATAATTTGTTTATGAGCCGCACCCAATGTACACCTCCTGTTCCTAGAAGCCTACTCCTTGCAGCTGCTACTCACACAAAAAGCGCAAAAAAATAACAAAATTTAAATATCCATGGCGTTCACAAGTTCAGAGCTTGTGACTCCTGCAGTTGATGGCCAACATGGCCTATTGCGGTCTTCTTGAGTAGAAAGTTGGTTACGGCTTGGTCTGAAACAGCCTCTGCAAACGCCAACTCTCCTCTCGTCTTTTAACCAGCCATGACATCTGCCAGCTGCCATAGGCATCATCTTTGTTTCTTCTCTCTTGCAGAGAGCATATATAAAGCAATATAAAAAGAATGCACACTTGGAAAATCTAACTTGTTTTATCTTGGGTACTATCATCACCACTCAGGGGTGCAAAAACTATTCATATTTCTTAAACTGAGACTAGATAGCGGAGAAACAGAAACATAGACGTTTAAATAATATCGTACAGTAGATCCGATATCTTTGTAAGTATATCGTACCCAATTCTTACGAAAATAGTACGATAGTTAATATTTTCTTGGAAGACGCTCAAATTAGCAAATAAAATTGACTAGCTTAGCCACTAGAAAAGTCTGCCAAACAAACTTATTGACTTTAGTTCTTAAAAATTTCGAGATCTAAGCTTTCAGACGGGTATGCAGATAGACGAACATGCCACATCCAAAAATAATAAAAAATTAAGGGCTACGCCAACTGCGTAGTTCGCCGGCCAACCTCTGGGGACATCTCGACTGTATTGCACTTTTCCTAATTATTAATTAATTCTAATGCATATATTGAATGAGCCTTCATAGCAATTTCATGTGTTTGGGGCTTCTTCATTTTCGGCTATAAACTACCAACCCTAAAAAAAAAGAAGTATTCTTTGTTGGATAGGTTATGATAAGTGGAAGGTCTATATGTACATGTTGTTTTTTTTTGGACAAAGTTAATTTATACGATCAGTAGTACTTTGCTCTAGAGCAAAAAAAGGCGCGAGGATTTGTATCAGTTGCGTCTCAATCTACATGAATATGCCAATTTTAAGCCAAAGTTTATTTTTCCAACTTCAAATGGCTGTATCTCGCAAAATAAGCGCCCGTATTAGATTGATGCCAAGTAAGAATAGGGCATAACACAAAAATAAAATTTGTTAGGGGCTTGGTGAAGCCTGAAAGTCTGATACCTTTTCCAGTTTTTCACAAACAAAAATAAATTCCTATCAAGAGTTTTGTGCAAACCTTAATATATTCCGAAGTAATTTGAGCGTAGAATCCGGGGCCAGAATTGGCCCATTACGTCAAAATTTTGAGATATTTGAGATTATGTACTTCAAAAGTAGGAAAAATCGTCGTTTTTCGAATACATAGCCTCAAATATCTCAAGATCCTGACGTATTGGGCCAGTTCAGTCCCCGGATTCGGATTCTACGCAGCAAATTACTTCGGAAATGACCCTTAGCATCCCAACAACTGACATGACCCCGGTATTTGCAGGCCTGTGTAATTCTTTAGCATTGCTCTCACTCTGGGAAAAATTATCTTAATATGGTACTATAAAAAAAAAACATTCCCCTTTAAGCAACTATTTCAAACAATACCAACTCTCTCATCTGACGTCACAAAACTTCTTTAGACTTTAGCTAAGTCATACTTAACCCACCTATAGAAACAAAATGAGCCGATCTCTCACGCCATCTTATAGTTTCGCATTTCCAACTACACTACCCTATTTTTCAAATATATACATAGAACCACTTAGCTCAACTTTTCTCAGAACCAAATTAAATATTGCCCAAGTCTTCCAAAAATCTTATTGAAGAACAAAACTTCTAACTCATCAATTGTCCAGCCAACTCTAGGATGAAGCTGATAAACAACCTCAACGATGAGATAGCTTGCATTGAAAAACTTCATCGAAAATTTTAGTCGATGTCTGTTAAATCAGCCGTGATGAATATGTTTGGAATATCATTTTTCACACATAAAGCTTTAAAATATGGACCCTCAATTTTGGTTTCAAAATATATTTTTTCTTTTTCATAAAAAAACGCAGTTTTTCGGCTAAATAACCTCAAATATCTCAAAATCCTGACGTGGTAGGCCAATTCTGGCCCCGGATTCGGATTCTACGCAGCAAATTACTTCGGAAATGACCTTTAGCTTTCCAACAACTGACATGACGCCGATATTTGTAGGCCTGTGTAATTCGCCATGCTCAGGGAAAACGAGAAACGAATAAATTTGGTTCGTTTTTGTTTTAGCGTGCTCCTTATTTCACATCTTTTGCTGTCGCTATCTTAAGAACAGGTGACGCCACGAAGGGTACGTTTACTTCCCATCCCATCAACCTACAACTATATTTTATTCGTATGGACGCAATTCTTATTGTACAAGCTACTGACCAGACCAAAGTCTTTTCATTATTAATGAAGCCCCGAACTCTTTACCTCAAAGAACCCTAGTAAAAAAATATAATCTTATAGATTTTTTAAAAAAACTTAGCATATCTTTAGGGATATCCGATTCACTCAAAAGCCTAACGTAATGTGGTTTAACCAAATCAAGGCCTTCTAAAGGGTAGCCTGTCGTGACACGTCTAAGATATCGCCAGCTTAACAGGCTCGATTGACTATTTAAAAATAAGAAAACTGCAAATCTTAAAAATATATGTATTTTGAAAAATTTCGCAAAATGGAATAAAACAGTGTTAAACGAAGCTCGAACTCGTTTTTGGGTATCTCAAAAATATCGCTGTTCAGATATCGATTGTTCGATTTTTACTATGGTGCTGCACATTTTTGTTGACTATAAAAATACATTTTTTGTTTTAACTCTAAATACAGTCAAACTTCGCTATAAGCGAACTTCTCTACAGCGAAGTTTTCCCGATTAAAAGGCAAAAGTCATTTGTTAAACTGCTCTTAAGATTTTCTTCTAATGAATTTTCTAATATTCATATATTCCGCTTATGTGCTTTAGAAAAGTTCAACTGAATTTTTCTCTTAAAGATCTCTTTTGTTTTTTTTTAGCACAAGAGTATGAAAACTTTGAGTGCCAAAGTAAGAATTTCTTTGGTGTTTTTTGTAGCAAGTTTGTTGTGCGTTGGTTGCCGCTTCTCATACCCCCCGGCGTTGTTTTGCTCAAATTAAATTAGTCGCGCGTAAATGTGCGTTAAACACACACAAACACACACATACAAACATATATGTGCATACATATATGCATATACATATATACAAAATGGCAAGCACATATGTTTAGCTAAAATTAAAATCATATGCATGAAATGAGCTCGAAATTGAAATGGAATGAAATAAATAAGCAAAAGCATAAGGAAGAAGAAGAAGAAGAAGACGAAGCAGCAGCAGCGGAAGAGCACGAGAACGAGCAGGCGGAAGAGTAAAAGGCAGCAAACGTCTTTTACTTGCCCTTTGCCCTAACTACTCACACAGACACACAGACACTATCACACACATGCACTGCTACACTTTCATTTTCTTTTGGTCTGCTTCGCTCATCGTTTTTACTGTCATTCTCTTTGGCGCTTGGAAGTTTTTCTTCTTCTGTCTCTTCTGCTGCTGCTGCTTTAGCGTCCTTTCACTTCATTCTCTTTCCATTGCCTTGACATGCCATTTCCATTGAGCCTCTGTGACTGAGTTTTGAGGTCTTTGAAATATGGAGAGGGTTGCTTGAGGTTTGAGGTCTGAGGCCTGAGCACGACATTGACAAAATACGCTCTAAAGATTGTCTCGAGCAGTTTCGAGTGCGCGTCTCCGTCTCTGTCTCTGACGCTGTAGTTGTATAATCGTCATCTGTGTTTTTTTTTTTTACACTCCCGATTTTTTTTTTTGCTTACGAGGGCAGCTTGTTAGTTAAACGATAATAATTAAATAATTTTAAATTCTCAACACCTCCCAGATAGATTTTAAGTATTCATCTTGTAAAGGGGAGGTTCTATCAAATTTTGTCACGAAAATCGATGAAATGAAAACTACATATTTGTAGAATATGTGTATGAAAGGATTTTCCAATGCAATCGATATTTATAGAAATAGAGCGTCTTGAACGCACCTAAGTCGCACGCTGAACATTTCAGTCAATTTTTCGTCAAAACTCATTCTGATTCCAGCATAAGGCATAGAGAATTTCATTTACTTCAATTAACAAAAACATTTTTCATTTCGTTTCACTACAAGAGGCTGGAGATCTGAAATGCGAGGACGATATTCTGCGGGTAGAGGCAGACAAGAACCGCCATTTTTCAGCCGCCATTTTGAATTTCGGCGTGAAAAATATTTCCATTTATTGTACAATAAAAATCGCATTTAACAATAAAAACAGGAAGTTTGTATATCTTTGCATCATGCCACAAAAAATTCCCAAACTTGGCCTTCTTTTCGGCCAAATTTGAAAGAACCTCCCCTTAATATTATTTTTCAGCTCTTAAATTAAGTTTAATATAATAATAAAACGTTTGTTTTTAACAATGGAATAAGTAGCATATTTCAAAAACTAAACTTCTAAAAATAATCTTCCCAACCTTTATTAGGCAATTTTTTTAGTTCTCCAAAAAATATATAAATTATCAAGACCCCTAAAATATGATAGACATTCGTTTTATAGATTGCCATAGCATTTAAATGAAGTCATTTTTTCCAGTTTGGCACAAGCTTATATCCATGAATAATAATTTCGCGTTCAGGGTTCTGAGGTAACCTGAAAAAACCCTTTTTTTTTTTTTTACCCAGTTGTTCGTTAATGTTTTTTTTATCTTTTTGGGAAAGTTAAATTGGAATCGAAGCTTCAAAAAAAGCACATCAGCGTTCTAAGATAACCTTCAAAATATATCTTTTCAGGGAATTTATGAGGTTATGACAGAAAAAGTCTTTCGATCTCGGTTTCGCATTCAGCTATACCAAAAATGTAAAGAAACATAGTTTGATCTTCAAACGTGATATATGGTGTGCAGAAAATGTTGAGTAGAAAACCAATTTATGAGTTTATGCCATGGCGTCTGTGCTCTGAAGTGCTAATGCCTTACTTTGGTAAACAATTATTTTTTGCTAATTTTAATTTAATTTAATTTTATTCACTTTATCTTTGACATTTGTTAATTTAAATTTATTTACTTGAAATCATCATCAATACCCAATAAAATTACTGAGTGCATCCCAAAAATTCTTAAGCACCACCTTGTTGACTTATAGATCCGCCTGATCCTACTTTGTTGTCGCTATCTTTGAAGTTAGTCACTCATGCGTGTACGTTGTTTTAATAAGTTCCAGCTTCATCCAAGCAATCCTGTTCAGCTGTCTACTTTAAGCCATTACGTCACATCGTCTACAGCCAACTTTCACATATCTTATTATTGGTGCAATATAATTTTCAAAACTACGCCCAAGGTCTCAAAAACATATCATTTGACGAGCTTTTCTTCTGGAGTGACAACTTCTTGCCGAGCTCTGTCAGCTTATGCTTTTTGTTCAAAAAGTATTATAAAAGTTCTCTATCAACTCTCGCTTTAGCTTCACTAATAGCTCATTGATTGCAAATTCTTTATGTTTTCTTATGTGGTTGCTTAGCCAAATCAATAACTTTTCATACCGCCCTCGCACACTGACTGCATCGTCATGCAGTAAAATATTTAGCCTTAAGTTTAAATTTGAAAGCTTAAAGTTTTTTGCCGGAAACGGCCACCGGAAATGAATGTGCCCACATATGGCGGAAACTCACACACGCACACACACACAGATACACAAAAGCTTCATTGGTATGCTCGTCATGAGGAGTCAGTCAAGGCGTCGGTTTATTTACCTACGATGGAACAAATGTCCGTGACGCCTATTTGTATGATATTCATTTTAAGTGTGTCTCTGTGTATATACATATACATACGTTTCCGTGCATATATGAGTGTGTATGTAAACACTGCAGCTCAAATGAATAGGTTCAACACTTACGAAAATGTAAAATGGTAATATTTCTTCAACTTCAAATAAATCGTGAATGGAATACGATAATTTTTGGGAAAAAGAATTTTAAACACTACGACAATAATTTTGAGTTTTGAGCTCTCAAACTTAATATTAAATATTTTAAGATCAGAAAATTATATAAATTTGAACGTTTTCAGTTTCTCATAGCATATCTTTCTCTTTTTTCTGGTTATTTCGCAAATTAATGCTTATTTGAGACTTTAACATACACCGGGTGCTATAAAGATCACAAAAATGGATATAACTTCCTCAACTATAGGAGAACCCAATTCGCTAGATGTTCTGTTTTTCATATTGAAAACTATGGAATCAAAATTGAACTTATAGCCCAAGCTACTTTGGATTCCCTGTTCTTTTTCCTATCGTCTAGTCCCTATTGGAGCTAGTTCCAGACCAATGATCTATATGCCAATATAGGCCGCACAAAATTTCAAATCTCTTTCAAATTTCTGCATATCAACAGTTTTGAACTAGAAAAAGGTCTGCTTTGAGCAAAAGTGGTGTTGAAAGTTGACACTCAGCCATGATTGTTGTAAAAGTGCTCAACTTTTCGACCACTTAGCTCAACAGTCAGCGTGAGTACCCTAAATAATTTTTTTATAATTTCAAATTCTTGCAACAGTTCAGTTGAGTCACAAAAGTTTTTTTAAAAGCCAGAATCGAAATTCAAAACAAACCCACTGTAAACTCCTGCATTTTCTACTCAACCTTGCATTCATCTATGGTTACACCTATTTAGTTGGCCCGCAGCGTACATGTCATATGACTGTCACCAGCTTAAAGCAAATAAGCCGTAATTGTGTGCAAATGGGCAGCTTAATAAAACCAAAAAATAAAAATAAAAAGAATACCAGAAAAAAAAAAATTTAATAAAACGTTTAAGGCTGACCCTCTTGCGAGTACAGCTCCCTTTGGGACTACCGATACCGCTTGTCAGTCCCTAATGAAAATTGATGTTATATGATTTACAGTTTTGTTGTACTGTTGTACTCATTTATTTTTTTTTTTTTTTTTTGTTTTACTTTTTACAGCTTTGAAATAAATGAATATTTGTGCCCATAACTAAATGAAAACAGAGCCCAAAAATAAATTAATTGCAATTTGTTGTCTGTGTGTGTGTGTGTGCGTATGTGTGTAGCAAAAGAAATGAGCTCTCATTAACAATGGCTGCGGAAAAGCGGGCGCCGCCATTTTGTTTTATTGCTTGTATTGCTTTGCAGTTTTGTTAAAATTTATACAAATTATACAAAATGCTATAATCGTATTATTTTTTTTTTCCTTTTGTGGCGTTGTGGGTAAAATTGGAAAACGCTTGAATATACATCTTTTTGAAATTAAAATTAAAGCATTTTTTAAATTAAAATTTAATTATATTAAATATTTGTACGTTAAGTGGCCTACATCTAAAATTAAGGTATAAACTCAATTTTAACCGTCCGACAGCGATAGTTTAAATTCTAAGTCTACATCCCATAGAGAGAGGACTGGAAGCTTGGAACGCCTTAAGATGAAACAATCCATACAGAAGGTACTTACCTAAGAGAAAATAGCTTCGTCGAAGATATTCCAAGAATTAATGCTTACTTACATAAGGAAGTGCCTACTATGGGGAACATTGGAGGTGCTATTAGTAAAATAAAAGGTTACTAAAAATTACCGATTATTCCAAAACACCAAACAGATAGCGAAACAGACCTCGACACACCCCAACTGACTCCTACAGACCCCTGCAGACCAGACAGGGAAGATAGACCCCGACAGACCAGACAAATCACGACAGAGCAGATAGATGCAACAGATCAGACATCTTCCGACAGACCAGAATGACGCCGACAGACCAAACAGACCTGCATAGTCCAGAAAGAATCCGACAACCCAGATAGAGCCCGCAATCGTACCTTCACACTCCAAAAAATCCCGACAGATCAGATAGAACCCGATAGACCAGATGGAACCCTACAAACCAGACAGACCCCAACAGGCCTTCACAGTCCAAAAAGATCCCAACAGACCCAATAGAAGCCGACAGACCCCAACATACCTTCACAGTTCAGAAAGACGCCGATAGACCAGATAGAACCCGATCAGACAGACCAAATAGACCTGTACTGTCCAGAAAAAACCCGCAAGACCGGACAAACCAGATAGACCTTCATAATCCAAAAAGATCCAGGCAGATCAAACAGACCTAAACAGTCCAAAAAGATCCCAACAGACCAGATAGAAGCCGACAGACCCCAACAGACCTTCACAGTCCAGAAAGACGCCGACAGACCAGATAGAACCCGACAGACAGACCAAACATACCTGCACTGTCCAGAAAGAACCCGCAAGACCAGACAAACCAGATAGACCTTCATAATCCAGAAAGATCCAGGCAGACCAAACAGACCTTAACAGTCCAGAAAGATCGCAACAGACCAGATAGAAGCCGACAGACCCCAACAGACCTTCACAGTCCAGAAAGACGCCGACAGACCAGATAGAGCCCGACCAGACAGACCAAACAGATCTGCACTGTCCAGAAAGAACCCGCAAGACCGGACAAACCAGATAGACCTTCACAATCCAGAAAGATCCCGGCTGACCAAACAGACCCCAACAGACCTCCACATTCCAGAAAGATCCCGACAGACTAGATGCAACCCGACAGATCAGTGAGATCCCGACAGACCAGGCAGACCGAGTTGGGTCTGAACAGAAATGTTGACTCAGCAGCGATTAGCTGACTTGGGCATTGCCAGAGAGTTATCCCGTCTTATCTAATCTGTATAAGATTGTACTGACATCGGGACAGACCAAACAGACCTGCACGGTCCAGAAAGAATGCGACAACCCAGATAGAACCCGCAAGACCGGACAAACCAGTTATACAAACAGTCCAAAATGATCCCGGTAGACCGTACAGGCCCCAACAGACCTAAACAGTCCAGAAAGATCCCGTCAGACCAGATAGAACCCGACAGACCAGAAAGACTTCCACATTCCAGAAAGATCCTAACAGACTAGATGCAACCCGACGGATCAGTATGATTCCGACAGACCAGACAGACCGAGCTGGGTCTGGACAGGAATGTTGATTCAGCGCCGATAAGCTGACTTGGGCATTGGCAGAGAGTTAACTCGTCTAATCTAATCTGTATACGATTGTGCTGAAGCAAGAGTGATGACTGGTTGGGTGCTAGAAATTTTCGTCAAAGATTCGGATTTAGCCAATAGGCACTGCCAGCGAAGCCAAGACCCATTGCATGCATAATGGCATGAATGTAGCTTCAAAATAACTCCCATTATTTAAATATCTTCTTCAATCCTTATTTTCTTTACCTTGGAAAAACAACCCTGTTACCCCTTTTAGGGTGTTACTATACTCACCCAGAATTATAATTACCTCGCTCCCTAATTTTCATTTATAATGTTGCAGAATAAACGCACATTAGGGAGAATCGGTTAACAGCACTTTGATAATAGGCTGATTTTTTCTGAGTAAACATTAACGTTTTATATATTAATTTTTTTAGCTTTAGCATGTTTACTAATTAAACAAAATGTTTAATTTATGCAGCTTATAAAAAAGAAGCTATAAATTTTAGATTTTCCCTCTATCTTAAATTTTAGCGATATTTTATGCTTTAAGCGATATAAACATGAACATCAGTGAAAAGGTACGTTCTAATACTACTTCAAAAGCCAAATCTTTCAGCAAAGTTACAAAGCTTTGCATGAAACATTTCTAGCCAAATTAGAGACCCAAGCACTGTTTAATAGGAAGACTTGCTCCCATTGAGCTTACAAAAAAATCACCCTTTTAAATGGTATATAAAAATGTGCAGCAGCTTTTGTGTATTATAATAGACTTTAAGCTACTTACAATTTAGCTTAACTTTACTGAAAATACCTGCAAATACTCGTAATATCCTTCGAATTAAGTCCACGCTTACCTGTAATGAAACAGAAAGAGAAACAGAGAGTGTATAAGTGAATGAGTAAGTGAGTTAGCATGCAATTAACGCAGCTGCTGATTGGCACTTAAATAATTTTTAATGGCCATTTTGAATGCGGTTAATTGCCTGGGTTTTTATAATAATATTATTATTTCCCTTCGTTTGAAGGGTCGTAAAAAGAAAAAATACAGCAGCACATCCCATGCACATGGGCAACAAATTTTGACGGCAGTCAGCAGGCAACAGGCACATGTCCAAAGGTTAAAAATCAGCGCCCGACGACTGTCATTGCCAAAAAAAAAATCAAAAACATATAAGACCCCCAACGCACTCTATAATACACTATGTTAAATACCTTTATTATAAAATTATTATATTATAAAATTAGTCCTATTTGAAAAAACTACTACAAAACCAATTTCAGGCCAATATGCTTATAAGTCACAACTAGTTTACACACGTATTGATAATATAAAGAAGCTTTTGTTGCTCTTGGAAAACTAACAGAAGATTACTTTGCTTTTTTATAATTATTATGAAAATTTATTTATTACTTTTTTTGACTTGTTTTATTAAATTTGGATATTTTATTTCTATTTTTGTATTCCATTTATGTTGGTACAGCAGAATTTTTGTATTCTAGAACAAAAGTTATACCCAATACTGATACAGTTTGCCGCTAGAGTTAATCATCATCTGTTTGATATACAGACAAAGTGCCTCTTTAAGCTCTTATTGACACCGAGTTCCATTTTTTCATACAAACGCAGCATGTCCAAAGGTTAAAAATCAGCGCCCGACGACTGTCATTGCCACAAAAAAAATCAAAAACATATAAGACCCCCAACGCACTCTATAATACACTATGTTAAAATACCTTTATTATAAAATTATTCAGCCATGCTCGGGAAACCGAGAAATCCAATCCGAACAATTTTGTTCGGATTTGGTTTTGCATGCTCCGGAATCCGAATTTTTTGTCGATAATTCCCTTTTTTATTTTCGATACATTTGTATATTTCCCTCGTTTTTATCGATAAATTCACATATGTTGTGGTGTAACCAGCTGACTGCCTTTTGTTAAAAATTGTAAACATTGCAAAAATTTAATTTATTTTCTCAATCGCTTGTTTTGAAGCTAAAAGAAGGCGTAAAGAATCATGTCCTACTTCTTGCCTTGTGTTTTTCCCTGCAATAAATATATTTTTTAGCATTAAATTCTTTTGATTAAATATGTAGTTACATTGTGTTTGTTGGCGCGAAATGTTTTTTGTTTGATACAAAACAGCTGACATGGCTGCCGCAGTTTTGCACCTTTTAATTTGTATATGTAATTACATTTAATTTTCATTAAAATATTGCCAGTTCTTTCTTATGTTGAATATTAAATAAAATAACACAAAAATATTGCTTAAGCAACAATATTTATTGAAATTAAACACGACTTAGCTATTTTTGCGAAAAGGGAAATTTTCTTTGTGTAACGCGGGAACCCTGTCGCACTTGTCGGCCATGTGTGCATGTTTGATACACACACATGCACAAACAAAACGAAAATTCGTTTTGGCTTGTGTATGCTATTTTTTGGTTGTGTCAAGAAAAAAATTATTAAAAATAGTTAGCATCTAATATGCAAATTAAAGTTAGCATAAATAGAATCTAAGAATTTCAAGGCATATATAAAAAATTACTTCAATATAAAATGCGTGCTTTTTTAATCCTATTTTGGCGGTTCGTTTTAATTCCACATGCAACATACCATTCGGTTTCAAAGCACATGAAAAATTCGGTTTGGTGGAAATGGGAGCACCAAACATTCGGTTTCAAAACGAATCCGAATGAAACATGTGGATTCGGTTTCCGGAGCACGGCTGATTATATAATATTATAAAATTTGTCCTATATGAAAAAACTACTACAAAACCAATTTCAGGCCAATATGCTTATAAGTCACAACTAGTTTACACACGTATTGATAATATAAAGAAGCTTTTGTTGCTCTTAGAAAACTAACAGAAGATTACTTTGCTTTTTTATAATTATTATGAAAATTTATTTATTACTTTTATTGACTTGTTTTATTAAATTTGGATATTTTATTTCTATTTTTGTATTCCATTTATGTTGGTACAGCAGAATTTTTGTATTCTAGAGCAAAAGTTATTCCCAGTACTGATACAGTTTGCCGCTAGAGTTAATCATCATCTGTTTGATATACAGACAAAGTGCCTCTTTAAGCTCTTATTGTCACCGAGCTCCATTTGTTCATACAAACGCACGAAATTTGCAAAAGTCTCAAAAAAGTAATGCATTACAAGCCTGCTTACAAAACTGCAACTGACTTGTAAAGAGCATGCCACCACAATGGCAAAAATCAATGTCAGGGACACAGACTGCCCTGGTTTGTGGTATGCCTAAGCCACAAATACACAGTTCCACACACTCACACACATACGCATGTGTATATATTAGAATGAAAAGACTGCGGCCTGGCTGGTATTGCATGTCATGCTGGGGTTTGACTGTTGCTTTCTTGTTCCTTGAATATACATTAATTATTCATGATTCAGTTTCATATACAGGCGTACATATATACATATACAATATATAATATTATTATAATGTTCTCAGGCAGACAGTTGCACAAAGAGAAAGAGAGGAGAGAGAGAGAATTGCCAGCAGGTTGGCATCTGCATATGCTGATTGGGCCGCATGAGGCAAAAGATTGGGGCTAAAAAGCAAATGAAAGGCCGCCGTCAAAGTGTCAACAAGTGCAACAAGGCACAATGAAAGTAGAAATGGACATGGAGATGGCGTTGGAAGAGCTTATGGTATTGGTATGTATCTTCATGACTGGACATTGCTATAAGCTGAAATTTGATTGAGCCGCTGGCTGTCGACATTGCCAGCTGCTACAAACACGTGTGCCAACAAGGTGGAGGAGCAGTTGGGTAACGACTGCTGAGGTAAGTGAGGTGTGTGAGGTAAATGTTGAATGTTGCCAGCATTAAGTAATTCCATTTGAGGCCACTTTTAATTGTATAAACGCCAAGCAATGGGCGAATTAACTGACCCTACAATGATAAAATAACTGAGCTCATGTTGCTTGTGCCAATTGCCATACCCTTTAGGCCCCCGCCTTTACTTTGCCATTTTGCGTCACGTTCTTCTGAAGGCGTCAAAAGTAGCCAACATCAAGACTTTGAATTAAGTAAATTAAATTTGAACGTGTCTGTCAAATAGTCCTCCGACTGTTTCTTGTACATCTTGGTTTCTACTATTGCTTTAATTACACTGTTCTACAAAAAAAAATAAAATAATAATTGGAAGGTCTTTTTTTTGCATCATCATTATAGTTTGTACCTAAACGTTTTATAAAGTAGATAATTTAAACTTGTTATGCACAATAAGTGAAGTTATAGAAAGGTCTCGAAATACATTTTTGAAGCAAGCTTACTTTGTCGTTCAAAAATGCAAAAGGGCAAATGTGGTCAAGTAACGGCGTGAACAACAACAATCAGCTGTTTACAAGTTAACTTGCTTACGATAACTTCTTAAAAAAACGAATTATGCCTTGAAAACAATTTTTCAAACGATTGGCTATATGATAAAGTTGAGCGATTTTGCTAAAATGCGGTTGTTTTTTTTTTTGAGGTGCTCTGCTATCCTACAAGAGCTATATATGTACATATAACCCCAATATGCAAAAAAAAATATATAATTGTTGTCTAGATAAACTTATTTTGTCCTTCTGACCATATGAGGAATAACTTTGGGGGTCTCCAATAATTATAATCCTTTCTCTATGTTACATACATTTGAGCAAACATAAAGCGCCACGTAACATTAACACCAGACATTAGATATTGGAACTTTTTACAAGACATTTTTACGCAGAAGTGCCATATATTTCAAAGTCAGGAGTCTGAGTCAGGCACAAATGCCCAATGTTTTTTAAGCGTAAATTGCTGTTGGGCACTTGTGCATTTTCACCTTTATGCAGTTTTGACCGACAAGGGCAACACATTATTCTTATTGTTTTTTTTTTGTTTTTTTCTATGGTTTTGATAGATATTGTCTGATATATAAAATTCTGTCTAACTCAAAAAATCGATTTTCCTTGCTTTATAGGAAAAACGTTTGCTTTTGCATTTGGGCGCAAAATTCTTAACTTTCTTTCTTATTGTAGAATCAAAGAATATACTTGTCACCAAGTTGGTACCTTTGAAAGATTTTCGATATTTCTAGTTAGTTGGGTTTAATAAATTGATTTTTTCTCTCAGAAATTATTTAATTTTTCGAACTTTGGGATTACAAGAGTTCGAGAAGTGAAATATGAAGACCGTCTGAACTCTGCAAATTTAGAAGCCATATAGCATTCTTAGCACAAATATAAACTGAGAAACATGATTTTTGTAAACCAGCGAATTATATTTTTTCAGGCAAAGATTTGGCTTAGAATTGCATAAAAACCACAAAAACACTTAAAAAAAAAAAACGTTAAAATTTTTAGCAATGCACTTTTTGGGCCAAAAAGCATTTTTTTGGTCGTAAATTGTTTAACATTAAAAAAATCTCTTTTTAATATTAATGGAAACATTTGTAAATATCTTTTTCGAATATAATATAATACTATCTAGAAAAAAATATGAAACAACTAAAAATAAAAAACATTTATTTACCATTCATATACCAAGGTACTTGCCAAAATGTCTAAGAAATAAAAGAAACATTGCCCAGTGCCAGTACCTCTAACGAACAAGTTTTGTACAAGTAGCTCCTTGATCTTATAAGTATTATCTTCGGCTAATCTAGTATCAAATTTTCAGTTTTTTTTTTTAATGACGAGCTTAATCCATTAAGAGCCGAGATCCTTTAAAATGAATCAATTGCTATATCCAAGCGGATACAGTGGCCAGGAATGGTTTGAAGCAAGAAAAACAAATATTTGCCGTCAGCTGTAATCGAACTCGTATAGCCCTAAAGTTTTAAAAACATTTGTAATAACATATTTTTTAAATTAATATTATTCCAGATAAATAAAGTAACACTGTTTATAGTTATAAGGCTTGCCTAGATGAAGAGAGTATTTATTCGCATGTCGAAAATCGGAAAATGCTCACTTTAGAACTAAGCGAAGAGCTTAAAAGCTCAAATTTCATTACCTATATCTTGCCAGTACTAAGGTTAGAACTGTTTTAAGATCGTTTTCAACGAATATTTTTGTATTAATTGTAAATTAAAATATAAATTAACAAAAACTTAGTAGAAGTTAAATATGTAGGCTTTAAAAAAAAATGTTCAAAATGTGCAAGAATAAGATTTTAATTTCGGATCGACTGCCTTTTTAAAAGTATTTATAAAATTTGCTGATTACACTAGTCTACAAATTTAAGGGTCATCGAGTGAACCTTCATAAAAGTTGTTTTTAAGGGTAATTTTGGTTCGAGAAACACGAAAATGTGTTTTCGAGATATTTTCGAAAAACATGTTTTTGGTCACTTAGTTAAGTTATTCATCAGTATCTCGTGAACAAAATTAGATTGATGTGCTCTTTACAGTGGTACATATTTATGTAGATATAAGGTACAAATTATTAAAGTTACAAGCAACCAAAGTCAAAAGAAGGTGTAATTCTCGACCATTTTTCAAAATTAAAAATTTTCAGATTGCGTTTTATAAACGAAAAAAAAAACTAAAAGAGAATTTGTTTACGAGAATTGTAGATGTTATGGAATGGATTATGTTCGATTTAATCATCTTTCATGTCGATACAAAATTTTATTCACGAGATATTGACGAATAACTGAAATAAGTGACCAAAAACATATTTTTCGAAAATATCTCGAAAACAGTGCTTAAGAGAAAAAAAGGTTGCCATTTTCGTGTTTCTCGAACCAAAATGACCATAAAAAACTCTTTTTTGCGAAGGTTCATTTTTCGTGTAAGCTAGTGTTATCTCATCTGACAGATTGTAAAAAAAAAAAAATAACAAACAAACAAAAATTTCGCATCGACTTGAAATTGAACTCAATTCTGATATACAAATGTATCAAGTCTCTTAATAAATCTTTCGTATTTATACTACAAAATTTACTTTTTGGCCCAATGTGCAATATGGGCAACAATTCGACGATGCTTCCCACTGTGCAGCTGTTCAATTGGAGTACCTAAAAACAACAACAACAACAATCTACACAGAACGAAATGAAATTGAAAATTAATGACCAAACAATTCGTTTCATTACATTGAATTTTATTTTATTCAGTGTTTTTTTGTATACATACATATATTCAAGTATATAGTATATATGTAAGTATATCTAATATATTTTGTTTATTTCTTTGACCGCAAGTTGACATTGAGCAGAGCTTTTGTTTTATTGCTTTGCATAAAGCATAGGACACTAATTTACTAATTTAATTAAGCTTAGGTTTTAATCTAGACAGTAAACAAATAAGTAAATGTTCAAATGGCTTTGATAGTAGAAAAAAAAAGTTAAAAAAAGAACTAAGTAAATGTTCAAATGGCTTTGATAGTAGAAAAAAAAAGTTAAAAAAAGAACTAAAAGCTTGTTCTCACTGTTACAACAAATAAAAACTAAGTTTAAAAAAAACACACACTATCTAAAAGGCGTCAATTCAAATGCAACTTTTTTATATAATATAATTAATCACAAGCGCATATGCTTTTACAAGCAGAAATTTTTTACAATTTTTTTTAGAATTTATTTTTTAACTTTTTTATTTTTAAGCTGCTCTCGACATAAGCTTTCAAACAGGGGTTGCATTTTTTTTTTTTGTATGGGCAGCGAACCACCCTATAGCTCTGGTGCTCGTTGCTTTCACATTCAAACAGTTGGCCAAGGTCAAGAGTCAACGTGACGTATGAGCAATAAAGACGAACAAACTATACAACATAGTTAAAGTTCAAAAAAAATACAAATACAAAAAAAAAAAACATTGTAGAAAATGTTTACAAACAAGCTGCTCTCTATGACTTTTATTTTCATTTATGCCAGTTTTATTATTATTATTATTCTTTATATGTGACTAACTGACTGCGAGGGTAGGGCGCAAATTGTGCTTAAAGCCGCGACGCCATTTTGACGTCATGGCGCTCAGAGCGTCACGCGCGCAACGAAACTTCGATAACAATTTACGTGAAAATATATAATAATATAAGCGAAAACGACAATAAAAAAGGTGAACTTGATGTCGAGTAGTTAATACTCTTAAGTGCTGTGGTAAAAATAAAATAAAACTGATTGTAATGACTTTTGGCTAAAATTTTGGTTAAACCAGTATGCAAAGGCGTTAACTGGACAACAATTTTGTGAAATGTCTGGCTTAACAATTTTAGTGATTACACAGCTTTTCATAAAAACTTAGTTTTTTTATTATTTAAAATATTTTTTTCGGATTCGTTTAGAAAACACATGTTTGCTGATACCAATTACACCAAAACGAATTATTTATGCGGTTTGAAACCGACTTTGTTGCAAGTGAAACCAAAACGAATTGGCAAAACAGGATCAAAAGTAATGTGAAATAATTTCAATAAAATTTATTAATTAATAAATCAAATTAATTAATTAAAAATTATAAAATCATAATCATATACATATATGTATACATATGATATAAAAATTGTGTTAAATTTTTTCAAGTATTTTTTCAATTTTACTAAGCAATAAAAGCGTAAAAATTTGACTAAAATAAATATCTCTTACATATATTTTTTATAATTTTTGAGTGATTTGTTTTGGGTTTCAAAATTTGGTTTTGCAAAATCTTTTTTTTTTAAACTTCATGGCTTTTTGACAAGATTGTTTCAGTGGAAAAACGTCAAAAAAAAGAAAGTAATGCTTAGTTACTTTTATACTAACACCAGATATATGAAATGTTTAAATTTACAAAAAAAAAGTTAAGCATTAAAAATTTTGTAAGTCTAAAAAACACGTTTTTTTTTAAGTTAAAGTCAGACTACAGATCTTAAATAATATTTCATATGTCAGCCCAAAGGCCCAAGTTGCATTGGTTATAAATACTTTTTATAACAAAACATTAATTTCTACTGCATAATTATTTTTATAAATAATATTTTATATTTATCTTCGAATTCTTAAGTATATATTTAATATACTAGCTACTGAAGCTATTTGGTAAAGCTAAGTTATTTTTATTGCAAAAATAAATTAAGTGAAGAGCAAGCCAGACTTTTAAAAATAAAATAAAAAATATAAAATTTAATAGTCTACACTCTATAATTTTTTTTTTTTTAACTTTATAATTAGTGAAAATTATTTTAGCATATTGAACATAATATAAATTATTTAAAATTATTTTCTTTTTATAAGTTGTATATGCTATTAAAGCATATTTTTTAGTTTTTTTTAATTTTTTATTTTTTTTGTAAAATATAAAATAATAATTGAAAAAAAGAAAATATACTTCCTTTATTTTTAACATTTTTTTATTAGACATTTTTTTTTTAATTTACAACAATCCCACATATATAAAAGTCAAAAAATGATGCTGAAATTCAAAAATTTAAAAAGGGCGGCTTAAATTTAAAATAAATGAATACGCAGATAAAGAAAATCAACCAAAAATACCAAGAACAATTAAAAAAGAGCAAAAAAATTAAATTTTATTTTTATTTATTTTTTTTGTTCGAATAAAATTGTATAAGCAAAATAATAATTTATTTTATCTTGGTGTGCCTAAGTAGGACATTTGAATAAAATTATATAATTTAAAAAAAATCCTAAAATAAATAAATAGCAAAAAAAATAAAAACAAAATAACTGTTAAAAGAAAATACAAAATAAAATATTTTATAATTTATTTTAATTTTGTAACTTTTCAACTAAGACATTCGAATAAAAAAATATAGTTAAAAAAATGGACTAAAAAAACTAATAGCGAAAAAAAAAATCAGAGAACTGTAAAAAGAAAATTAGCTAGGCATTCCAATAAAAAAGTAAAATTAAAAAAAAAATGCTTAAATAAATAAATAGCAAAAAACAATCCGTGAGAACGGCAATAATAATTTATTTTATCTTGATGTGCCTAACTAGGACATTCGAATAAAATAATATAATTTGAAAAAAATTCTTAAATAAATAAATAGCAAAAAAGTATAAACAGTAAGAAAATCCAAAATAAAATATTTTATTATTTTTTTTTAATTTTGAAACATTTTTAACTAAGACATTTGAATAAAACAATATAATTTAAAAATGTGCTTAAAAATAAATAGCGAAAAAAAATCAGTGAGAACTGTTAAAAGAAAATTAGCTAGGGCATTTGAATAAAATAATATAATTAAAAAAAAATGCTTAGATAAATAAATAGGAAAAAAAACAAACAGTGAGAACTGCGAAAAAAAAAGCAAAAATTTATTTTTTATTTTTAAAATTTTAATAAGCGTTTTCCGATCCATTAAACGTCTAGTAGCTGGAAAAAATTAAGTTAAAAGTTACTCATAATACAGACCAACATGATTTAGTTGTTGGAAAGCTATGGGTCCTTTTCGAAGAAATTTGCTGCGTAGAATCCGAATCCGGGGCCAAAATTAGGCCATCACGTCAGGATTTTAAGATATATTGAAAAACGCCGTTTTTCGGGTGCATAACCTCAAATATCTCAATCCTGACGAGATGGGCCAATTCTGGCCCCGGATTCGGATTCTACGCAGCAAATTACTTCGGAAATGACCCTTAGCTTTCCAACAACTGACATGACCGCGGTATTTATAGGCCTGTGTAATTAAACTAACTAAAAAAGCATGTTAAAAAATTATTTTTAAGTACAGAAACGGATCTAAAAAAAGGTCTGTTAAAATTTGTGGTACATCTTGTCGCATGTTCTGCTAATAAAATATTTCTTTCAAGTTCCTGCAGCATTGCCAACCTTGCCCAAAATGTATAATGCTCAAAAAATTTCGTATGCACAGTGTATGCTATAAAAACAAAGGGAATCAGCAGAAAATGAAAACAACAGCAACAAATACGAAGAAGACGAATACGAAAATGTTGACGAGGAAAATAAAGACGCGGACGAAGACGAAGACGGCTCCAAGAAAATGTAAATGAAAAGTTTGTGTATATTAGTTTGCCGCTTCCTGTAATAAAAATTGCGGTTTGTCATGCAAGGATGACGACAACGAACGATATGGCAGAAGAAGATGACGTAGCAGACGAACCTAAGCTTTACAAAAAGGCAAGAAAATGTAAATAAAAAAAGCTAAAAAAAAAAGTAAAGTAAAAAATAAAACCTAAGCTTACTTCAATTGAGCTGCCGGGACAGAGTCCGTTTCGTGCTTACGGACTTGCCTTTTATAAGCTGCATTGTGCAGTCAACTGACAACAATTTCAATTCCACAACTGTCACACATTTTTCAAGAGTTCCCCTTGGTCTGCAGAACAGACACAACCAACCCCCCGCTGGTTCACCGTTTCTTACCCCGCTCGCGTACTCAACTGACTCTAATTGATTTGTTGACCAGCTCACTCTGGGCCGAAAAAAGTCTCTGCCTTAACTTTATTTACTTTTTTTATATTTTTTTATATTTTTTATATTCCATTCTGAATTATGAGAGTGTTGGTCACGCTCTGTTGCTGTCGCAATTCGCATTTTGTTTTGAAATTTATTTTTTCAAGTCTCTTTTTTTTATTTAAGTGAAAAGTATTTACAATTTCATTTTTATTCTAATTATGGAAAGAGTATTTAAAGCTGGTATATGTACTAGCTCAGAAGCTTTGCACGGTGCAGAAAGTGAATTTAAGTATATAGTGGGCAAGTTTTTCTGCTTTCGTTTTTCTACTCCTAAAGCCTGGTTTACTTAAAAAAAAAAAGACAAAGTTTTAAGTTTAAATTTTTGAAGTAAAACTTTTAAGGCGGCATTGTGAATTTCGCTGGGAGTAATCTTGAAATTTTTTAGACGAAAAAATGTTAGTTTCGGTGCGTTTGTTTTGATTATTCTCTTTCGCAATGACGAATTGCGACGCTGACTTTGCGTTGGTGGTCATGACTTCGACTCTTGTTAAGAGAGCGTGCCATGGTCATGGCAAGGAGAGGAGAGTAAAGCGGCCGCGGCTGGTCAGCTAAAGCACGCTGCACATGTGTATGTGTGTAAACGAAAGAATTGTTTTTGTATGCATTGCGTGAATACAACAAAGCGAAATACATACATACTTACAAGTGCGAGTGTGTATGTATTCGCTTGTGTGCCAGCTCGTATTTTTGCTTGCTTCTCTCTCTCTCTCTCCCTCTCTTTCACTTTTTTTACTCTCACAAAATTAAAACGCTCCAGTCGGCAATACCGTGGCTTTGGTGCAACTTGGTTGGCTACAAAATAAGATCGCGCTGCGTAAAGAAGGATGTAGAAATAGGCGCGGGGAGGTGAGAGTTGCACGAACAACAAAAACAAGCAGCATAAGGCGACAGTTACATTGTTTAATTCTTTCTCTCTTTCTTTATATGCTGCTTCCATCTTACAAACTTAGTTGTGAAAAAATCCTAAAGCCCTTTCATTTAATAACTTTTGAATATTTTTCGGAAATAATACAAGTTAAACCATATTATGATTTAACTTTTATTTTTGTGGTCACGAAACTTGCTGTGGAAATGCCCATATTAAAAATATTGTGTCTTCACTTCTTTGCAATTTTTTCCAAATCACCAATTTCGAATTTTTGTATTTAAAATATTCTTGATTTCGTTTCAAATAATATATTTCTTAAAGGAACGATGGGATTGGCACGAAAAACCGACATGTTCAACCAAAATGCTAACAGAGCACAACACGTTTCATAAAAACACAATTTTTTTTGATGCCTCAAAATTTCCGCAGGTTCCCAACCTACTGCAGAGTTCCGAAAATCTGTTCACAAAAAGTACTACAAAACATTTAAAAAAATGTGCAGAAAAAATATTTTTTCTAAGGGCAAGCTGAGAACGAGACGGTTATTCCAAATATACCGCAGAATGTTTAAGGACGAAAACAAAACTAAAAAAAACGGAAATTTCAAAAATATATCCGCAGGCCCCAGAAATAATAAATTTTATCACAAAAAGTAATGCAAAAAATTGAAAAATATTATCTATGGAATGTACATATACCTATATTTCCTAAAGTTCCAAGGTGGAACATAGGGCCACAATATATGGAATGGGTTTGGAAAAATGAAAAAAAACTATTTTTTTGGACTTAGTACACCTTCACTTCATTGCAAATATCTTTAGATTATAAAACTTTGTTACACATATTTTTTTATTTTCGCAGAAAAAATATTCTTTTTTAAAGGAAAGCTGAGAACGGAACGGGAATCCCAAACGAGTTTATGAACGATATATAAAATAATTTACAAACTGGATATATCGCAGTTACCGACACCAATGTTGAGTTTCGAAAATTTTATCATAAAAACAACAACAAACTAATTTAAAAAAACGTTTTTGGGAATTAAGTGTCTTCTTTGTTTTAAAGGAAATATGGCTTGGGAACATAAACGAATTTTAAAAAATATATAAATTTTCTCTCTACCGAAACAACACGAGTTCTGAAAATTTCGTCGCAAAAAGTAGGTACTTAAATCCATTGGAACAAAAATGCAGTATGTTTTTGAAAAAAAAAAAAACTTGGACCTGCTACGGCCTAGGAACGACTTCTCTTTGCCTTTTCCAATTCCGTTTTAAATGAATTGTAATTTGTGGCACTATAGAAGATTTTTTTTTATTTTTGAAGCCTCACTTTGAGGTTACTCATGCATTTGGAATTGCAGGCAAATGTTTTTAATGTCAACGACAAGGGCTCCACGGGCATGCTGTCAGTGCCATGCCGTGTACTACGTGTATCCCTGACGTACCTACTCGTCCTTGCATATGCCTTAAACTGAAATACACTCAATGTGTGCAAGTGCTCCAACCATTTCCAAGCACTTTCAGCCACCTACAACCGCATTCAATCTCTCCGGACACCAAGCCAGGGGCACTCGGCACGGGCACGCGGCATTCGCTGACTTTATATAGAAATAATAACAATAACAATTTAAATTGAGTGTAACAACAACAACAACAAATTTGAGTAAGTAATCGTTTTTAATTTAACAAGTACGTGACAGTTGTCGTATTTTTCAGCTTGACGCAAAGTCAACCTAACAAATGCCTAGAAAGGACTATGACTAGGACTCAGTCAACAGGATACCAAACCCCTCCATAGATTTCGGCTTCAAGCTCAAAAGCAGCAAATTGACAATTTTTCGGAGCTTACCTGAGTAAGACAGGCAAAGTCAAATCGAAGCTACGGCAGTGAGTATATGTATATATTTAGTACATAGTCAGTGTATACAAGTTGGTTTCAAGCGAAACACTAAGTACTTCATTTTGAAAATCAATCAAAACGGGTTTTCTTTAACGTTTTTTTGAAGCCATTAAGAATCTAAGCTGGCATTCTGGGAAACTCTTTTTTTTTTGTATTAAGCTAACATATTTTTTGGGGATTCACATTTTTAACAGCTCTCAATTATGGTGCTTTGGGCTAGCAGGGGTGCCTTGGCGGAGAATTCAGGCGCAGGCTTCAGAGCCCTTATAATAGGTATGCCAACAATTTAAAGGTAATTGCTAGTATGATTTAAGAGCTTCCACTGGTTCCATGGCTGCCGCGGTGGAACATCATGTTAAATCCGGAATCCCAACAAAAGACTTACTGCTCTTCATAAGGAAGCCAGATGGTCTTTTGTCCAAAAAGAATGGGTAAGGTACAATAGATCTTCAGGTCGCAGTGCCCACTCTCTTTTGTGAGAGCCTAACAATATAAAAGAAAAGCCATAAATAATATAGAGGCAAAAAAAATTTTAAAAAAAATTTTGAAAAAATAAAAATTTTGAGAAAAAATTCCATATTTAAAAAAATGTATATATTTTAATATACATGCATAACATACATATCGACATTTTTATTTTTCTTAAAAAACAAAAAATTTGTAAAAATTTATTAAATAAATATAAAAGAAGTACATTTACAGTTTAAAAAAAACATTTAGCAATAAATATTGTTTAATTAAAAATGCTGCGCAACAAAAAAAAAAAAGTTTTAAGTGCAACTTTAAACAGAATATTTTTTATGTAAGCCTTAAATAAAATGCAAATTGTTTCATAAATATTGATTGCAAAAACAAAATTACAAAATGGAAAAAAAAATTGTTTTTAAATTAAAATTAAAGCCTTTAAAAAAAAAATTGTTATTTGATTTTTAAGAAAAAGTAGGTAATATTTTAATTGAAAGTAAGCCCTTAGTTTCTTATAAAAATTTTATAAAACATATTTATAAAAATACATTTTTTTTAAATATATAAAAAAATTATAAATAACGTTAACAGTGGTGTCTAAAATAAATAAAACTAAAAATTTTTAATATGAGAATTTTATTTGATTTTTGATTAACAGTTTATTTTTTTTAAATAAAATTAAAAATTATTTCAAAATTATTTTAAAAAAAATGTATAAAAAAAAATTGAAATTAAGCCCTAAATCAATTATAAAAATTGTTTCAAAAATATTTATAAAAAAAATTTAAAAATTATATATAAAATTTATAAATAACTGACAATTTTTCTAAAATAAATAAAACTAAAAAACAAAAATTTTTAACGAGAATTTTAATTGATTTTTGATAAATAGTTTATTTTTTAAGTAAGCCTTAAATAAAATATAAATGGTTTAAGTATAAAAAAAAACTTTTACAGTGGTGTCTAAAATAAACAAAACTAAAAACAACAATTTTAATTGATTTTAGATTCCGATTTTTTTTATAAAGCCTCAATTAAAATAAAAAATTATTTCAAAACTATTTAATAAAAAAATAAAAAAAATTTTTCATTAAAAGTGGTGGCTTGAAAATAAAATTTTTTAAAAAAAGTTTTTTATTACATTAAAAAAAAAGTAGGGCCTAACAAAAAACATTTTGTTTAAGTAAGCACTAAATAATTTAAAAAAATTGTTTCAAAAAATATTTATAAAGAAAATGTCAAAGTAACATTTTTCCAAAATAAATATAAAAAATTGTATATATTTTTTAAGTAAAAGTGTTGTCTAAAATAATAATAATAAAATAAAATATAATAAAATTAAATAAGCCCAAAATAATACAAAAAATTCTTCCAAAACTATTTAGTAAAAAAATACATTGGAATAGTTTTTAAGAAATTTTGTGGCTAAAGGCCCATACGCAGCATGCAAAAATACCGCGCGAAATGTCATCCCATTTGGAACTTTTTTTTTATATGAAGTTTTGTCATTCCTCGCGAAATTTTTCGAACTGCGTATAGGCCTTTAAGCGGCAACATTTTTTTTTTAAATTAAAAAAAAAAAACTAGCCGGCTGCACTTTTTGTATTTTAAAAGGATGCATAAATGTGGACTTATGAAGACCCAAAATTTCTTTTTAAGAGATTTTAATTTTTTTTTTTTTTTGTTTTACCAAAAACGATATGGGAAACATGTATAGGTATATAAAATAAAAGAAAAAATCAATTTTTTAATGCTAAAGCAAATGCAAACAAGCGTAATTTTATCGATAAGAAAGTTGCCTAAATACACACAGACACACTCTGGGTTTATCTGTATCATATGCACACACACACATACACACACCCATGTGCGGTTATTCCTTTTCACTTAATTTATTGTAAAATGTTAAATTTCACCAAGCGGAAATGTTTATTAGAGCGGAAATTGTTATTTTTAGTGTGCCCAGGCATTGTTGTTGATGTGCTTCCTTCACGTCCGCAGCAACAACAGCAACAAAAACAAAGCCAGGCGACACACCAGCACCAATAAAGGCAACAAAAACAACAACAACAACAACAAACAAAGTAAACTGTTAATTTACAAAATCGAATAAAGCCAACGACTAAAACAGTCTAAAAGAAAGACAAAGTGAAAAATTTAAATCCTTCTAGGCGATGGCTGACTAGGGGATACACTACTTTTCTCAAAAAAAACTTATTATGTCTGCCAAATTTTGGTTTAGTAGGATAAGAAGTGTGGGTATGGGCGGGATGAGATTTTGGTTGAAAGTACATATTTTGTTGCTTATTAGGTTCACATGAATTCAGATACCAGGAAGAGTAGTTCTTATTGTGCCACCATCTGGCATCCTTAGCATAAATTTACCAATCAGTTAAATTATTGACTGACGGTAACTGGCGATGAAATACCCAGATTGTATCTACAGATCTAAATCTCAGCGGCAGGATCAGATTTTAAAAACGTAACCCAGAAAAATAAATATAATAATCCCGAATATAAAAAACAAAAAAATGTAAAAAAAACTTTTTTATTTCTTCTAAGGCGGCCTTCGGTAGCGTAGTGGTAGCGTACTCGCTTTAAAACCGAAGGTCGGTGGTTCGAAACCCCGCAGTAGCACTAGTACATTTGTCTAGCACTGGCATCGCTAGCTCAAAGACGCTATTTGCCAAAGAAAATCTCTATTAATTCCAGACACCGCCGTTCGGATTCGGGCATAAACTGTAGGTCCCTGTTCTCTTTGAACAGTTATTAATAGAGATCCCCATGCCCCGCCCAGGGGCGACTGACACAATTGTCAGTCAGGGAAATTAAAAAAAAAAAAAAGACGCGGAACAGGGCAAGACATCGAGAGAAATCTATGAAACTTCACTTAACCATATCATTTTACAAGATTTATTGTCTCTAGCTATAATGGTCTGCCTAGACACAGGAACCCTTCCTACCCAAAGTGCTTGGATAACCTTTAACCCCATGGATGTGCAGTGTATAAAAACGTTGTCGTGCCCAACTGTTGTTAGCCAAGCTACTGGCCACGTGTATGTGTGTGTATATATATATATATATACCTAAACACTTGTATATATTTACATGCATGTGTTTCACCATGATACCAATCGAAATCCTAGACGAAATCCTAAAACCTTTAAGCCGAAACTTAAAACAGATTAACGCCCAAATATTTCTGTAATCAACAAGAGCCTCAAAGTAGGCAATGTTTTCTTATCATCTCGAACTTTGCTCAACCGTGCTCTGCCTTTTTTTTTCTTGTTTAAGGTCTTCCGCCAAGCTTCAAGTTATTCCCGAAGTTTTGCTTTAATTTCACTTTAATTATTGTTGCCAACCCTTTGCACCTTGCCTGCCGCCCTGCCCAATAATCAGTTGGCAAATAAATGGCAAACTGACTGCCGGCAGCATAACAACTAAGCCCTGTCAAGTCCCAGACCTTAGCTCCAGTTCCAATTGCTATCCCAGCTGAGGCTGCTTTAACCAACAGCAGCTGCTGCGGCATCAATGTCCAAGCCTTGAGCCTTGCTTAGACAGAGAATTTTCTAATAAATACGCTTGGTTATTTACTCATTTATTATTGTGTATTTTGTGCGTGTACGTGAGTAAATGCTTTGCTATGTACAGCTGCCATGTATATATACTCTATGTATAGCAGTTACTATATCTTATTACATACCACAGGGCTTGGTTAACTTGGTTAAAAGGCAAAAGCGCAGCTATTTACTTGCAAACTGAGCCTTATAAATTGTTGTCGTCACCAATGACGTCACACGGACCAGCGTACTAGCAGCAAAGCTGCAATTTTGCCAGCAAACTAACTTTAGTTTTGGTATACATATTAGTGCTGGAGAAAAGATCGATGTTAAATCGATGCATCAATGTATCTAAGTTTAAAATATCTATATATCGATGTTGGCCAACAGAGATGTTTCTCCAGCACTACTAAACACCCATTTGATGAGAGCAGAAGTGCTGGAGAAACATCTCTCTTGGCTAACATCGATATATAGATATTTTAAACTTCGATACATCGATATAACATCGATGTTTTCTCCAGCAGAAAAATTAAAGACTGTGCCATAATTCCGAGCTATAACTAACGAGAAAAAGAGCGCATGAAATTTGCTCATACTCTTGGATTGCTATCGAACGCCAAACCGATATCCTTCTTTTCTATTAAATGATCAGCTTAAATAAAATTTCCTTAAGAGAAAAAATTTTGCTGCAAAGTATACATAAAAGATCGGCTCCGTTTTGCGCTTTAACTATTTGACAAAATCTTAAAGCAAAGAAACTCTATTCGAATACCATAAAAAAACAAAAAAAAAAAAAAAAAATCGGAATTTAAGATTTTTGCTCATGAAATAGTGATCAAATGAACTTGAAGGTAGCGCAAGCAAGCTTTTATTATCAGCTTAAGAATGAACTTTTCCAATTATGATTTTATTAAAAAAAAACAAAAAATCTTGATTTCAAAACTTCAAATAACAATCTGCAAACTTGAAATAAGCCAGCAACAAAGCCGTAATCGTGACTAAAAGGTTTATTTTTGAGATTTCATAATGTTGAATTAAGATTTTTGTAGATCACATCAAGAAAAAATTATGTATTTTTATTTTTAGAATAAATGAGACAAAAAATTCTTAAAGCTAAGATTCTTTCAAACTTAAAATATGACTGAAAATGACTTGAATCTTAAGGCCCCTACGCAGCATGCAAAAATTCCGCACGAATTGTCAAAACTTCATATAAAAAAAAATATCCCAAAAAAGGAAATTCATGTTAAAAAAATTCCCTTTTTTGGGATATACCCATACGCAGCATGCAAAAATTCCGCACGAAATGTAAAAACTACATATAAAAGAAATTCCCCTTTTTGGGATATTTTTTTTATATAAAGTTTTTACATTTCGTGCGGAATTTTTGCATGCTGCGTATGGGTCTTTAACAAAAATGTTATTTTCGAATTTTTAATAATCTTTAAATAAACTTATTTTATGTGCTCATAGAATTTCTGTTATTTTTAGACTTGTACGCAAAAGGCTTAAAAAAAATATGTGTCGTTACTGCTGGCGCCATCTAGCTGTCAATAGCTCAAAAATGGGCAGCACTGTTTGCTCACAAGCGCTACATATTTATTTTCATTCAGGGCTTTTTACGCAGCTGCTTACTGACCTTAAAGCTTAATTTTTTTCTTAAAAAATTGGAATCCTGCTTCAAGATTATTTGGTCTTATTTGGAAAATAATTCTTGTTCAAAGATTTTTTTTTTGTGTGCTTCATATACGTTTTTTTTTAAAAGCCCAAAAATTGTAGAGATTATTTCTAAAAAAAACAAATCTTAAAATAAGAATCTGCAAAGTACGAATTTATAATCCCAAAACTATCTATATACGACTCAAGCTACTTAAGGGGTTATATACAAAGTTGGGGCGAAAAAGTGAGCTAAGTTCGTGATTTTTTAAAAGGGTTTTATGCAAATTTTATTGGAAAAGCAAAACACAATATTCTAGTACTATCGAAGAAATAAGAGCACTTTGAATTTCGAAAAAATTTTGAAAATTGTCGGCGTTATGGCCCATGCCCCGCAGCGCTTTGTGAACGTTCTGCAAGGCGAACCGCTCAACTGAAATCAAAAAAGTAAAAAAATTATTTAAGAAAAATGTGTTCTGGTGTATTTTTTTTTTTCTATAAAAAAAAGCTCGTTGACAGAAAAAATTGATTTTTTTTTGTCAAAATTTCAAAACAAAATTCATTGCAAAAAATTCAAAATTTTCGGATGAAAAATGAGTCGAGATCGCAAACACGAATAATTAAAAAAAAAAATTTTGAAAATCGGTTGAAAAGTATTTGAGATATCACGTTCACCGCAACAGTACTTTAAAAAAAAAAAAAGCATTCCCAGACAATCGCGTTTAAAGTTTTGTGTCAACTATGCCTATGGACCAGTGATCCGATCTGGATGAAACTTTGGGCAGATATTTTCGAAAGTATATACTTTCAGAATATACAAAAAAAAAATTTTGATTTTTCGAGCCCCAACTTTGTATATAACCCCTTAAGCTGGATATTTCCAATTTTTCGACTTCTTCAATTACCAAACATATCATCTTCTGATGTTTTGTATATTTTGTTGAAATATTCACTTAAAAAAAAAAAGTTTGTTTCCAAAAAAAAATCGATTTCACTTATAATATTGTCGAATTTTGTTTTTCCACGATGTATTATTAAGTTACTTTTTGAGACTTCTCGCTGCGCTCAACTAAAACTTTGTACAATATAAACATTAAGCCAAGCTAAATTATTCATAGGCGTATTTAAAGTCGCAAAATATTTTTAATATTTGTCACTTTAGGGTGTACCAAAGCCGTTAGCTTTTGTTTCTGGAGCACCTGTTTCTCTTGCTTTTTTTCGTATTTTTTGGTTGTTTTTTTTTGGGTGGGGGGGGGGGCCTTAACAAAAGGCCAATTTACATAAATCACACAGCTGTGCCTGCAACGAACAAAGAGCCTCCAAATGTGGCCAGAAACTGCAGCACAAGAAATCATTTGCATTGTGCTTAATGGCCAACACCTGGCCAAAATGGCCAACCAGAGCACAAAGCGCTTTGTGAAGGCCGCGTCCACCTTGCGTTTAATTTATGTTAATTTCCTTGCTGCTGGCTGGAATGTGCCAGTGTTGGGCAATTAATTTGACCCTTGCTTAATCATCAATTGCAATTTCTAAACACTAAGTGCTGACCAGCAGCTGCTGAAGCGAAAAAGAGACAGATCGCCTTACCGCCTAGAAGTGTGAAGTAATACGAAACTTTCATGCAAATAAATGAAATTGCGGGGGGCGGCATGGAATCCAGCGCCTAGGTTAGTGCTCTGAAATACGCGAAAAAGCAAAAAAAAAAAAAAAAACAACAGATATACCGACGACGACGTCGATGACGTCTAAAACGTCAATGGGAGCCAGGACGTAAGCTGAAAAATGAATAAATAAAATTGGTGTGACGGCTACACACCGACTACAATATACCCTAAACGCTGCTTAAACAGTAGTTAGCCATCAATTAAATTTTGATATACTATTTTTTTTTTTGTTTTTACTTTGTACTTTTTCAAAAAAAAATTTTCATTTTAGGAAATTTTATTTAAATTTTTGAAAGGATAAAAATTTGGAAAAATTAATTGTAGCACAAAAAAATTTGGAAAAAAAAGTAATACCAACATAGCCATGAAAAAAACTGTATGAAAAATTGATTCATATGAAATTTTTAAATTTACGTTCGAAACACTATTTTATCAAAAATTTGCTAAAAATTAAAATAAATTTAATATGAATGCATAAATAGCGTCCAAGCCGTAAATTTGACAAAATATAATGGAGGTAATTCAATTATCTACACTTCAAAAATTTTCAAAATCGGTTTGGTAGAACCAGAGATATTTGCTTTTAGGTAAAGACACTTTTTTTTAATTTCGAAAAATGTTTTTTTCGAAAAATCTCGAAATCCGTTCCATGAAAAAATTTTTGTATAGCATTTTCGGATTAAGCGTGCCATTTTACTACGGAGATGACTTAAACATGTTGAGGCTTCCAAAATTTTTTGAAATTTGTAAACTAGTGTAATTGGACTAAAATTAAAATATATTAATTTTAGGCAGCTTAAATTTTTTTTTTGAAACGACAAAAATAATTGTTTTAAAAAAAATTTAAAATTTTGAAAAAATAAAAATAGCGAAAAAAAATTAAGTTTTTTGAAAAAAAAAAATTTTTGAAAAAAACTAAAAATTTAAAAAAAAAAAACAAATATAAATTTAAAAAAATATTAAAACAAAAAAAATAGAAAGTAAAAATTTGGAAGAAATAAAAATTGATAAAAATTTAAAAAAAAATAGTAATAATTGTTAGCAAAGTAATATTTTTAATTTTCGCAGTTAAAAAAAAAAAATCGAGAAAATTAAGTTTTTCATCTCACGAGGTTTTCACATTTTATTTATAATTTTAAATTTTTTATTCTCTTTAACTAGCTTAAAAAACTATTTATTTATTTTTTGTTTAATTTTTAATTTTCTTCATTATTTTTTTTTTGATTTGAAATTATCTAAATTTTTGTTAGCATTTTTTTATATTTTTAACTATCACAATTTCTTAAAAAAAATTAATTTTTGTATTATGTTTCTTAAAAATGTTAGTTCTCACTTTAAAAAAAAAAATCTGAAAGGAAAAGCCCACAAAGTTGTGGGAGCTCCCACTTGTCTCCTTTATCTATCTTGCACCAACTTAAGATACACCTTATGCTTCGAATAAAGAGTATAATCACAAGCAACGCAAATAAAAATATTTACAAATGAATTAACGTAATGAAAATAAACTAGCGCACAGATAAAAAGTTCTATCATGGAACCCAAGCAATGAGACGGCGCTGTCGACATCGATGACGATGACGCGGTTTCCATGTGCCAGATCCATAAAAGATAAATGGGTATTACAAAAACATTAGACGGCACTGATAAGATAAGTAAATGCAACGATAGTCCATAAAACAAGTACACAAAAATGCCTTTATATACTATAGTTATATGTACATGGTATATGGAGTAACTGGGGAATTGTTATGACCTTGGAAGTCAATAGCATTTAAACGTATACGTAACGCATAAATGAAGTCAAGTACATTGGATGGAACTAACTGTGGCTTCAATTGCAGCGAGGGATGAAAACAAAATTGAAAACAAAAATTTAATAATATTGAATTTTCTTTAAGAACAAAAATTTGTTTATTACTATTAAAAAACCAAATTAATTGGAAAGAAAAGGCCTGAAAGGAGTTAAATACTAAAGCCTCATATTTTAGATTTTTTTTAGCAAAGAAAAATTGTGTTTAAATTTAAAAAAATTATTATAATAATATAAACAAGTTTTTATTTACATATTTAAGAAGCAAACTTAAAAAACATCACGAAAATATTTAATTTCTTTAGGAGTAATGGAAAAAAAAAAATAAGTATATATTTTTTATATATATATATTTTATATTTTTTGAGAAGACAATTAAAACAATAAAAAAAATAACAACAAAAAAGAGTGTTTGACATAATTAAAAAAGACTAACAAAAACTGTGAAAATTAAAAAGATTTTTTAGAAGTAATATTAAAAAATAAAAATAAATGTACTATTTTTTTAAGCTCTACGAAAATGATAAAAAAATTAATTAAAAATCGTGATACTTAAAAAAAATTAATAAAAGTCACGGTTAAAACTTTACAAAAACATGTTCCGTGATTTTTTATACCTACTAAAAAAATAAAATTAAAAAAAAAATGATGAAAATAAAAAAAATTTTGATTCGACATATTTAAGGAAAAGACGAAAACAATGAAAATTAAATATTTTTTTTATTAAAGTAATGGTAATGCTTTGTTTTTTTTTTTAAGCGAAAATCGAAAGAAAAAATAATAAAAAAACGTTTTAGTCAAAAAAAAAAAAAAATGAGTCATGGTTAAAACTAAATCAAAAAAAAAAAAATTGCCTGTTTTTTGAAGTATGTACTAAAAAAATTAAATTAAAAAAATAGTAATTGTTGTTGAGGAATATGCTTAGTGGTTGAAAAATATAAAAAATATTCTCTGTTCTTTTTAAGTAGGGGAAGTTGTCCGGTTGTGGACATTACCCAGTTGTGGACACCCCTCCATAACTTTTGAACGTGAGGAGATGGAGCTGATCTTTAAATTGCCGTTTGTGCGTAATGTCAGCACCATGTTTTATTGCTAATGTCGAAGCAAACGACGCATGCGCTTAGCAGCTACAGGGGATCGCATTTTTTCATGTGCAAAAATCAAAAGCGATCTATTTTTTGTTTGTGTTTAAAGTGCGATAAATTAAAGTGAATAGTTGCAAAAAGGTTGGTAAAGTATATATTTATGCAGGAACTTCAATATATTTTGTGATTTTATAAAGGTTTGATCAAAATGTTCGCGGAAAAAAAATTTGCGGGTAGTTTTTTGACAACTCTACATTTCCCAGTTGTGGACACTAAATTTTACCAGTTGTGGACACTTAATTTTTTTCACCTAAATCGTTTTAGTTTTATATATTTTGAGGAATGTCAAGTCCAAAAATTAATTTTGATGCCTACATTGAAGTCATTAACACATTAGTGTCCTGCTTGGTTAAAAAAATTCATCATATTCGTAAGGGAAAGGCTTGTAAGTTGAGACACCATATCTTTTTTAGCTATATCTCGACATTCAATACACATAGGCATCAATGAAAATATACCGTTGTAAAGAGAAAAGAAAGAACTATAATCCACAATAAGCAAATCATTTGAAATTGATAAAAATAAGCATTTTACAGACAATTTTCAAAAGAGATTGAAAACGACCACAAAAAAAAATTAAGAAAACTGAAATAAAAACGCATGATTGCTAAAATTTATGAAAATTTATTGATTTTACATTTAAGTGCGCATTAAATTGAATTTAAAAAAATAAAAAATTTAACTTTGCAGAGAAGTCACAATTGTGGTTTTTGTGATCGGTCAACGTGCAGCCATACTAAAAATGAATTGTTATGGAAAATATTGAAAAAATATATCCGAAAATTGCAGAAAAATTCACTAAAAACAGTTCAAATTAGTTTCAATGACAATTTCACACAGTAAAAAAAAAGTCATGTAAATAAAATAGCAATGAAAAAAAAAGAAAGTAGATGTGTGCCAACTTACAAGCTAAAAAGTGTCCCAACTTGCATTTTTGAAGCCATTTTGGAATGCATTGAAAAAAAATTGTCTATTTACTGTATGTCCGAAAACCTTTTTTGATTATGGAAGTTCTAGCACATATATTTTCCTTGATTTTTTATTTTGATTTGATCACTTTTTAGCGGAATCATTTTTATTTTCCGATTTCTTTAAAAACAATTTTTGTATTTTGTTCACGTCAAGAACACATTACATTTGTTTACGTCGTATTTCGAAGACAGGGTGGATTTTGGTGTTTTCATTGCTGGAACATCAAAATCGAAAGGGAGTCCCTTACCACTGTACTTTCGAGTATAAATTTAATTTTTACACAATGTCCTTAATAGAGGATTGTTATGCCATTGAAATGCATATGAAAGCATAAAAATATCAACCTTTTATAACTCCAGGCGTAAAATGTAGCCAGTTCCTATATTGAGAACCAAGCGAAAATGGCAGTGGGCTTGGGAGGAAAGAAACCGATTGTAGTTTTCGAAACTTTATTTGATAGCAAACTAGGCTGTTAGATTTTCAGGAAGAAGAAAGGTAAAGGTTCTGATAATGGTACTTTCAGAGGAATTTTGCTAAATTGGAAACATACTTGAGAAGCTGTAATATTATATCAAGTGTTCATCGAAGTAATTTAAAGGACAAAAAAACTTAAAAATATTATACGGACTTATATCTGGAAACAGTTCTAATTAAGTAGATTGTCATCGCATTGTTCTTCTTCATAATTCAGACTTCGATGTCATACGAGCGCTCAGCGTTTTCGATCATAGCTATCTTTGCTGGAAACCGTTTCCAAAGAAAAAAAAATCTAAGCTAATTTAAATTAATTTCAATAATTAAACAAAACAAAAAATCTGCTTGATTTGAAATTTTAAAAAGTGTCGGATATTAATGGGTTAAAGGTGCAAAATTGACAATGAGCCCGTAAAACCGACTGCCAACGCAAATGGCGATCCTCGGAATAGCTTAGAGCGTTACCTCAAGAAAGTTAATAAGCGGCTGGGCACATTTCGAATGTTGAAGATGGTGTTATGTTCGCTTTTATCCGTAAATGTACCTAACGTGTGCTATTGGGCACGTTGAAAGAGTGACCACCATATCCGAGCAATAGACATCGGGAGCTGACTCGATGAGTTGCTTCTAGATTTTAGATGCAATAGGTCCTTTGAAAAGAGCTAAAACAAGGAAGCCTTCAGAGCTGTTAACAAAGGAGCTAAAGCGACACAAATAAAACAAACCGCAGCTTCAGCAAGAACAGTGACTCTGTCAGCTAAACGTGCCAAACTGAAACCATCGTCTAGACGCGTCAATGCAAAGAAGGCTCCATCATCATCGTCTGAGTACGGGGATCACGATTTTTGCATTATTTGCAAGAAGCTTTTGCCCATTCAACGACCGCCGAAAACTCCATCGAACGCAACACGTGCCACTGGCCGGTGCATTTGAGATGCGCTGACTTGCGAAACTGATACGGACGATGAATAACTAAATTTTAATTCTTATTTTTACTTTTATTTCATTATTACTGCTTTGAAGACAAAATAAATTTCGTTCTTTTTGAATAAAGTGATGTTTTACTCCATATTTTTCTATTTTAAGGGCACTTTCCATAAGTGTCCACAACCGGTTAAATTTTTTTTTTTCGTAAAAATTTACTACTCCAGAAAAAGTTTAATAATTTTTTTCTTTTTCATGGAATCAAGTCAATTCTTTTTTCAGCAGTTAGCTAATGTCTGTAGCTTTCCATTGATATGCATATGTCTGCAAAATATTGACTTGGTCAAAAGTTATGGCTGAAATAGCAAACTATGTCCACAACCGGACTACTTCCCTTACTTTAAAAACATAAAAATAAATGGTAAAATACGAAAGCGAAAAATTTTTAGATTATAGATGTAGATGTCTGTCATCGTTAAAAAAAAAAAAATTAGCTATAATATTTTTAAGTTCCTACTACAAAAAGCTAAAAAAAAAAAAACTAACTGCTGGACAAAACAAAAGAATAACATGTAAATTTTTTTTATGTGCTGAAAAAATTATTTTGAAGATTATAAATGAAAACGTTAATATTATAATAGATTGGTATATTTTTTTTATTTCCTTGATATTATGTATGAAAACCTAGTCGGAGCATAGAGCAGATAATGAATAAAAAGGGTGATTTTTAAAACGTTTGGTTTTTTAATTTATAAAAAAAAAACAACAAAAAAGTGCAAAATGTATAACATTTTTATTTGAAGTTGTAAATCAATCTTTGCCATTAACTTTTCTTAGATTACTTCATGTAAATGTTGACCGCGACTACGCTTCAAGTGGTCCATCCGGAAAGTCCAATTTTGGCTTTTTTTTAGGTCCAATGATGCCATCGGCCCATACACCATACCAAACAGTACATTTTTGTGGATGCATTGGCAGCTCTAGCAATGCTTTTGGTTGCTCTTCAATCCAAATACGACAATTTTGCTTATTGACGTAACCATTCAACCAGAACTGCGCTTCATCGCTGAACACAATTCTTCGATAAAAAAGCGGATTTTCATCGAGCATTTCCAAAGCCAATTCACCGAACACGCGACGTTGTGGCAGGTCGCCCGGCTTCAGTTCTGGCACCAACTGTATTTTGTATGGTTTGAAGCCAAGATCCTTGCGTAAAATGTTCCATGTGGTCCAATAACATATACCCAACGGCTGCAAACGACGCCGAATAGACATTTTACAGTCTTCATTAACACTGGTTGCTACAGCAGCAATATTCTCTTCAGTACGCACTCTACGTAGACGATTTGGCGGTTGAAGGTCCATTGAAGTAAAATTGGTGCGAAATTTGGTAACAAGAGCTTGATTATGACGACCGTAACATGGACGCAGTGCTCTAAACACATTTTTTACTGAGCACGATTTTTGGTAATGAAATCAATAATTTGTAAACGTTGTTCGGGCGTAAGTCATGCCATGATGAAATGGCAATGCTAACTGAGTATTTTTAACTTTGACATATGTCATGAATTACGCATGAGCTGTCAAAACAATTAGGTTGAAAAACCAAATAGCAAAAAAATCACCCTTTATAATGCTTGGAAACGAAAATAAAATTTAAAAAATATATACATACGTGTGTATTTAGGGAGTATACTTTTAAAGATCTAAAAATTATGACTAAAACCAAAAAAAAACCTATTATAATAATTATGAAAGCGAAGGAATTCTCGTTCCAGAGGCGTCAGATATATGATGTCAATTTTTGTAAAATGTATAGGCAAAATAAAGAACCAGTCAAATTACCATTTCTATGCGTAAGAAAGCAGCTTAACAAGAAATAGAGAAAGAGTTAAACAACTGTCGCCTAATGCTGCTTGTTTTTGTTGTTCGTGCAACTCTCACCTCCCCCGCGCCTACTTCTACATGGTTCTTTGCGCAGCGCGATCTTACGTTAGGTTAGGTTAGGGCGGCTGCTGGCTTGAAACCAGCACACTAAGGCCTGGGCTAGTCCGTTGTGACACCGCACGAATCTCTATGCTTAACCATTGAATTTTTACACTTCTCCTATATGGTATGCTTAAAAAGGGTCCCATCCCGTTGCAGCAAAGTAGCTCGCAATCTTTCTCGGACAAATGAACTCCAGCCCTGCTAGGTTCTGAAGGAAATAGTAACCCAGGTGCTTTTTCCTGCGTCTGCTAAGAGCTTCGCAGGAGCAGAAGTAGTGCTCTACTGTTTCTAGCTCTTCCTCGTCTCTGCAGCTTCTGCAAAAGTCATTTATAGGAGCATTTAGTCTAGCAGCGTACACTCCAACGAGCCTGTGCACAGTAATGGCTCTAACGACTGCCGAACACTGTGAACGGCTAAGACTGCAAAGTTTGCGTCAACAGTTGTCCATAATTGGCGGGTGATCCTACAGTGAGGTGTGTTGTTCCACATACTTTGAGCAAGAAGGCTATACTTTTCCCTAATATGTAGCTTAAAAGTGGCCATCGGCATACGTATATCCTCCTTATCAGGAAGGAGGGTAGTGGTCGTGCCGTGTCTGGCCAGTTCGTCTGCTATTTCATTACCTTTAATACCTTGGTGCCCCGGCACCCAGATAAGACTAATAATAAACTGCTGTGCCATTTCTTGAAAAGTTTTGCGGCAGTTGTTGACTGTCGTCGCATTTGAGGATAGCGCCTGACTATCTGAGTAAATGTTTAGTACCCTGTTGTCTGGGCTTGCGTTGCGTAAGCAGATTAAAGCCTCGTTGATAGCAAGGACTTCTGCCTGGAAAACACTACAATGATCCGGGAGCCGGAAGGACTGCCTGATATTTAGTTTTTCTGAGAAAACCCCTCCCCCAACTTAATGGAGTCTTTTTGACCCGGCTGATTTCCTATCCACGATTCCCTTGAAGGTATAATGGTAGTAAAATGGGTTGAGGTGTGTTCCTGAGAGATTCAGTAATCGGTTGCTGACCCAATAGTGTCTTCTACAAGAATGGACGAGTGCCCATAACCTAAGACTGCCCAGCTTTGAGCATCCTTTAGGCGTCTCGCTGTTAATGTAGCTATTTCTTTAGCCACTAGAAGGATTGGAGAGATATTGGTGATGGCATTTAGTGCCTCACTGGAAGTAGTTCTAAGGGCACCTGTGATACATAGTTGTGCCATTCTTTGCACCTTATTTAGTGCTTTAAGTTTTGATTTTATGATAAGGGCTGGCCACCAAGCGATCTTAGTTGGTAGCCAATAAAACAGCACCAAGGCCACGGCATTGTCGGCTGGAGCGTTTTAATTTTGTGAGAGTAAAAAAAGTGAGAGAGAGAGTGTGTTGTATTCACGCATTTCATACAAAAACAATTCTTTCGTTTACATACATACACATGCGCTGCGTGCTTTAGCTGACCAAACGCGGCCACCTTACTCTCCTCTCCTTACCATGAGCACGGCATGCTCTCTCAACAAGAGCCGAAGTCATGACCACCAACTTTCGTGACTGTTGCTTTCGTCAATGCGAAAAAGAATTATCAAAACAAACGCAACGAAACTAACATTTTTCGTGTTTACAAAATTTCAAAGTTACTCCCATCGAAATTCACAATGCCGTCATCACAATGCCGCCTAAAAAGTTTTACTTCAAAAAAACTTTAAAGAAGCACTAAGAATATGGTACATTGCTTCAAGAGAACTTTTTTTTTTTTTTAGTACTAAGAAAATTAAAAAAGTTAATAATTAAATAATATAGCAACAAATTTGAAAAAATATGTTATATAGATAAGTTTTGTTTGAAGATAAAATTCAATTTTTTTTAATAAAAAATAACAAAAAAAAATGGTCTAAGAAATTAAAAAAAAAAATTTCAGACACATAACAACGTCTGGCACAACTTGTTGTGAACAAAATTTAGACTTAATTCAGTGCAAACTTTCTCGAAAAATATTATTAAAACTTAAAAAATCAAAAAAAAAAAAAACTACTCGATAAACATTTTTGCTTGACTTTAAATTAAGTTTTGCCCTTTAGCTGAGCTCAATGTCTGTTAGTGGACTTTTTAATATGTTTGGCTCTGCTATTGAACCATATCGATTACGAGCCAAGCACACCCAACACTTTCAACCCCCCTCAATGTGTGCCACATGGATATGGACAAACACAAACACTCCCAGGCTAACTCATGCCTTGGTCTAGTGCTGCTCATGGCACAAGTTGATCGAAAATTCCCTTTGAACATTGTTAACATTTATTGTTCCACAAACTCTGGGCTGCCAGCTGCGATGTGCCAAACGTAGATGTATGTATTAGCATATATGTATGTATGTATGTGTTTGCGTGTGCGTGTATCTGTGTCCAAAACAAATAAACGCTTTACAACAACAATAGAATAATGCTGCTTCAAAGGCTTACCATGCCCAAAACAATGTATCTTGAGCTCTGGCTCAATTTGTGTCCAATGCAAACTGTAACTACGCCTCTGAGTAAACCTCAACCCCAGCCAAATAATTTTGCAATCTTATGGATACCGCTGTTGTATTAAAATTTCGTTTATTGCCAACCGGGGAGCTGTTAAGTCCACAAACGCAAATCATACCCACAAAGTAACAAATATGAACTAAAAGCAGCCAACTCTAGCCCCGGGATGCACGTCTTGGCCAAGGCCCACTTGGGGTATATATATGTATAAGTAAATTGTAGGCGGCCTACCAATTGTACGTATGTATATATTCTAAGCGCAGTTAAACGAATTGATTCCATTTGTTAATAAAAGCTATAAACCAGCAAAGCGCCAAATGGACAGCAGGAAGTTGGCAGCCATTTTGTTGGCCATTGACAGGCAGCATGCCACAAAATGGCGATTAGCTGATGCGTCTACCAAAAAAAGAAAGAACAAAAGGGCCAGACCATTAGGTTTAGCGACATGGGAATGCGTTAAGGTAAGCAAAGCCAGCAAGACGAGCCTTGCTAAGCATATATAGCTTGAAGGCTAAAGGTTAGAGGTTAGCTTTTGCATATAGGATTACAAGTCAAAGCCCACTTCTTAGAGGAATCAACAAAATTGGCTTTTCGCAGCTACAGCATTTGAAGAACCAATTCATGGAATGTGAGTAAATTGGTAATAAAGATTAGACCCAATGCCAGTTGTAACCATGGAGAGGACCTTTTTTTTCACTTACTAAATATTGATTATAGAACAATTTAAAAGAGCTTCTATAGCTGTGTGTGCTTTGGGTAAGTTTAAGAATATATTTTGCTTATGTTCTTACATGTCAAAGCCCGCTTCTTAAAAGAATCGAGAGATAATTATACCCTGTACCGTATGGTACAAAGGGTATATTGTGTTTGTGCAAGCCGAAAATGTATGTAACGTACAGAAGGAGAAGTCGGAGACCCCCCAAAGTTACCTAAAGTATGATCAGTGTGACTAAAGAAGTCGATATACCCATGTCCGTCTGTCCGTCTGTCCGTATGAACGCCTAGATCTCAGAGATGGTAAGAGCTTGAGCAACCAAACTTTCAGATAAGATCCCTTATTAATCCATAGGAGACAAGTTTATTTTATTTTTTTGATATCGGGATTACATTATATAGCTCCCATAGGGGTGTTTCAGAGGACCTCGAAAAAAATCAAAAGTTTTAGATGGATAATTCGTTTGTTTATGAAGATATCATAACCAAATTTGGCAATCGGAAGTTTTTTAGAGACCCCCAGCACTGTACCAAATTTGATCAAAATCGGTTGACTATATCATATAGCTCCCATAGGACCAATCGGTCAAAAAATCGTGTTTTGTACAAATTCGTTGTGTTTCGTTTATTTGTGAAGATATTGTAACCAAATTTGGCAATAAGAAGTTTTTTAAAGGTCCCAAGCACTGTACCAAATTTGATCAAAATCGGTTGACTATATCATATAGCTCCCATAGGACCAATCGGTCGAAAAAATCGTGTTTTGTACAAAATTCGTTGTGTTTCGTTTATTTGTGAAGATACCATAACCACATTCGGCATTAAGAAGTTCTTTAGAGTTCCCAAGCACTGTACAAAATTTGATCAAAATCGGTTGACTATATCATATAGCTCCCATAGGACCAATCGGTCAAAAAATCGAGTTTTGTACAAAATTCGTTGTATTTTGTTTGTTTGTGAAGATATTGTAACCAAATTTGGCAATTAGAAGTTTTTTAGAGTTCCCAAGCACTGTACACTCGGTCCGAAGAGAGAGGTCCGAAGCACTGTACCAAATTTGATCAAAATCGGTTGACTATATCATATAGTCGCCATAGGACCGATCGGTCAAAAAAAAATTTTTGGTGTAAAATTCGACTGATTTCTGTTTATTTATGAAAATATCGTAGCCAAATTTGCCGAATAAATTATATCTTTTGGAGGTCTTAACCAATATGTCGGACTTAATTGCAATGAGGTGGTACAGGGTATCCCAAAGTCGTCTGCGCCCGACTTTAACGTTCGCCATCTTTTTTCTCATGCTTATGTATGTATAAGGCCCACAAAAAGAAGTTTGCCTCTAAATCTACTACCCAGGAGCTAGTATGTCTGAGCATCTTTTGGTGAAGTCAAAGACCAATTCGTAAGGGAATCAATCAATCAAATAGTTTTTCTGATAAGTAAAAAGCTTATTATATTAGCGGCGATACATATTAATCATCCTATGAGCTAAATATATCTAATAATTTTATTGAGTTATTACCTTAAATTATTGCTACAGTAAAGCTAGAGTTATGTTAATTTTTTAAGGCGAATGTAACCCAAGAAAAATACCTTACGTCAGTAAGAAGTAGACTTTTCTCACGATTCTCACAGTAAGAACTTCTCTCTCTCTCTCAGTTTACACACTCAGCTTTAGCAGCTTGTCGATGTTTCTTATTATACATACATTACGTCCCAGCGACGTATCGTTATGTTTTGTGTGATTTTTGCGATTTTTTGTGTGATGTGTTGTAAGGTACAACAAATTACAAATTTTTAGTTGAAAATAATGCCGAAAAAGACAAGCTTAGACGACAAATTTTCTAGAAGTAATTATATCCTCACCCTCGGAAAGCAAAAACAAACAAAGTAATGGAAACTGAAAATTAATCACTGCTTCGTAGCAAAAAGATTGAACTTTCGGATGTTACCTATGTGACGAAGTTTAAAGTGGACCAAATGTGCTGCTTTAAAGGCATAAAAATGAAAAAATAATAAAAAAAGTGCAATATACTCATTAGAGTTATTTATATTGAGTAAATTTTTATGTTTTACTTGACTTCAATAGACTTAAAATGTTAAAGTTGTTGATTAAAAAAATCGAATAGAAACTCAAGTAACGTCACGCCAGATGGGAAAACTAATAACAAAAAAAAAGAGAAAAGGCTTTTTAACTTAAAAGCTGGCGTGAATTCAGTTATATTAAACAATTAATTAATATTAAATCATATTATGAGGCCCTTTGCTCCAACTAGGAACCTAATATAGGACACTAACAAATCATGTTATAAAAGTGCTACCAATTTGTAGAAATTTAGAATTTCGTAATACTAAGTGACTCGGTTAGGAAAATACCACGCTTGGTCACTTGAGAAGGGCGGTCTAGGTTTTTGTCACGTAGTCAATATTCTCTACGGAAATGTGGATCCTTTTTTTTTTACCTGTGGGCTTAAAGAATTAAAAAGTGCAAAAATTCGGTCGCATAGTTTGAATCCAGCCCCATAAATAGTTCGATTTCTTGTATCTTTTAATTCATGCGACCGATGTTTGTCTTTTTTTTTTGCTTAATATAGTGTTACCACAAAGGACTATCCAGTCTATGTGTGACTGCCCCCAGGGGCCAACAGGTGTAACCAAACCTAAATATAGTGTTACTTAATTGCTGCGTAGGTGTAACTGTAACATCACGCCAAAATAAAAATGCCTATGTTTATTATTTTTTTAAGGAAGAACTAATAAAGGCTTAAGTGAAGTCGAAAGCGATCAGTTTGGTTAAAGTCTTAAACTTATTATATTGTAGATAGCCAGTCTTTTTTTTAGTTAGTCTGTTCGCCACATTTCTTAAGCAGTTTTTTTTTTTTTTGTAGTTCAGAGCATTCATATCCATAAAGCAACCCAAAAAATACTAATTTTTTGTAAACAGAATATGTGGAATGGAACAGAGAAATAGCTACAAATCTGTATCTTTGGAACTACTGAGAACCTGCGATATTTTAGATCGATAAGCAGTTTCTGTGGGCACTAGACTGGAATACCCAAGGAAGCAGACGAGTAGGACGACCAAAAGCAACCCGGCGGCGGACTGCTCTTTAAGAACTGGTGCAGCAAAACATAACATGGGTTACAGCTAAACAAACAGCGCAAAATAGAGTTCGATGGAAAGCTCTTTTAGAGGCACTAAGCTCCCAAGAGGAGTAAAACAGGAAAAAAAAACAGTTTCTGTGACATCCCCAGATTGAACTTTTGGAAGTCCCTTCAATGATCTCATCTATAATCAGAACAGAGATACAGCCATAAATCTTCAAAGTTTTGTGACCCTAACGGATGAACAATATATACGGCCGTCTCAAACGGAATATACGGAAAGAAACAATCAAATAGTAACAAATCTGATAACTTGACGGATTTTTCGAGTAAAAGTATGAAACTCCCTGTTACGATCTCATCTCTAATTAGAGCAGAGGTCCACCAAAAAAAAAACGCAATCTTAAGAAGTTTTATGACCCTAACGGATCAGCAATTTATGTGGCATTTCAAAACGGAATATATGGAATGGAACAGATAAATTTCAACAAACCGGCAAATTTCAAATATCTCAGAACCTGACGGATTTTTTGATTAAAAGCATGCAACTCCCTGTTACGATCTCATCTCAAATTAAAGCAGAGAAAAAGCAATAAATTTCTTTCTTAAGGAGTTTTTTGACCCCAATGGAGGAGCAATTTATGTGGCATTTCCAAACGGAATATATGGAATGGAACAGATAAATTGCAGCAAATCGGCAGATTTCAAATCTCTAAGAACCTGACGTATTTTTCGATTAAAAGCATGCAACTCCCTGTTACGATCTCATCCCTCATTTGAGCAGAGATAAAGCAATACATTTTTTTATTTAGGAGTTTTTTGATCCTAACGGATGAGCAATTTCTGCGGCATTCCCAAACGGAATATACGGATTTGAACAGATAAATTGCAACAAATCGGCCGATTTCAAATCTCTGAGAACCTGATTTTTCGATTAAAAGCATACAACTCCCCGTTACGATCTCATCTCAAATTAAAGCAGAGAAAAAGCAATAAATTTCTTTCTTAAGGAGTTTTTTGACCCCAATGGAGGAGCAATTTATGTGGCATTTCCAAACGGAATATATGGAATGGAACAGATAAATTGCAGCAAATCGGCAGATTTCAAATCTCTAAGAACTTGACGTATTTTTCGATTAAAAGCATGCAACTCCCTGTTACGATCTTATCTCTAATAAGAGCAGAGATAAAGCAATAAATTAGTTTCTTTAGGAGTTTTTTGACCCTAACGGATGAGCAATTTCTGCGGCATTCCCAAACGGAATATACGGAATTAAACAGATAAAATGTAACAAATTTGTGTCTTTTAAATATCGCAGCATTCACAGATTGAATATATGGAATTCACGCGAGGTTTCTGCTCCGATACCATCTCTGACCAGAACAGAGATATAGCAATAATTCTCAAACTTTCTTAATATGCAAAACTTTGAACAAATCACTTGGGGAAATTTTCAACATAATCCAAACATATCTATAAAGGATTGAGTAGTATTTTCGTTCATCTGCATAAATCCTTCAAGATGATACAGTGGTCATAGGTTACTCTAAAAATTGTTCTAATTGTTATATTGGTGAAAACGGACAAAATTAGTGAAACAACTCAAAACTCCAAAGTAAGTTTAGAGATACTTTGAATAAGATATCACATCATTCTGGTTTTTTTTTTTTGCGAAAATTTATTATACATTTTTTTTTGTTGTGGATAGATACAAGTATGTATATATATTTAACAGCAACAGTATGAAATGCAAATTTAAATTCAAATATGTACCTAATAAGGTTAATGTCTTGTTAGAATTCGAATTGGACAATTTTATTATGCAAACAGCTCGCAAAAAATGAAAAAAAAAACTCCAACTGTTCCCTTGAACTGGAATGGATGGAAAGGAAAAGTTTGCCGCTCTTTAAATAGATTTTGTCAGCATTTGAGTAAATATTTATGCAAGTCACAAGCCAAAGTCATTAAGTAGCTTAACGTAGAAGACAGGGAATTTGTAACCCCAAAAAAAAAAAAGTAACTCAACAGGTTTTAGATGATCCATCCGCTAAGATGGCTATTTCATAATTATCATTATCAGTAGTTTTCTATACAATGATAATAATGATGATAATTAAGTTTTATCGTCAGACGAAAATTGCAAAAAGGCGGAAATTGTCACTGCACAATATCCGTTGATTTGTGAGCATGAAAATGGAATCCATTGACGCGAAATGTAAACCAAGGCGACAACACTCTATCTATATATGCACTATATATTCATACATATATATATATATTTGTATCTTCTGGGCTGTGTTTTTGTCGCGGATATTTGTTGGAGCAAGTTATGCAACCTGGCAGTGTCAGCATGTCAAATAACACAGTTGGGCCATTATAGACGTAGCTGTCGTCGTAGCTATTAGACGAGGGTTGGCTGAAAAGTAATTGCACTAGACATGTAGACCTAAATGCCATTCAAAAAGTATTATTTTAGACCCAATGTATAGGCAAAATTTCAGTGAGGCCCAACTAGCATTTACAGTACCTTGCATTTTTTTGCGTGACTATTTGTTGCTATCTTAAGAAAATTCTAAAATCTATTATTTTTTTGAAGTCCTACTATTTTTATTTGTTTCTGAAAGGATTGAAAATGGGCATTCGTTATTCAACTCCATATGTGTTTTAAAGAAAATTTATTTTCATCAAGCAACTTTCGCAAGGAAGAAAGTCTTCGAAGAATTCTTAACACAAATCATATAATCTCGTCCTGGCTACTGAGCTTCTTAAGCTCATTTTTAATTGTCAGCATAAGCCCAGTTTATTCATTTTGGTAGTAAAAATACATATTTTAAGATAAAAAAAAAATTATTTTTTTTTGTTTTTTACTTAATGGATTTTGAGATAAATAAATTGTCTTCACTTCATCGCAAATAGCTTCTAATAGTTTTAAAAATTTTGTATCTTGAATTCGTATTATTTTTATATTTACTCAACTACCAAAATTCACTTTATTTAGTATTTTAAAAAAAAAATCATTTAAAATTTTAAAGTTCGAGTTAAAGTTATTTGCGTTAAAGTGAAGAACTCTTTTTTGATCCAAATTTTTTTTTTTAACTCAATATTCCAAAGTTCATTCATTTTTTAATCCAAACAATGTTTTTTTTTAGCTCAATATCTCAAAACTCATTCCGGTGAAAAATTTTCGGTCCGCATTTAGGACGCCATTTTACTGCGATAATAAATATAAAATTTTTTATTTAACATTCACATCAAATTTACGTAATTTTTTAAAATACAATTTTTCAGCGATAAAGTGAAGATACTTTTTTTAATCCAAAAAACGTTTTTTTTTAACTCAATATCTCAAAACTCATACCGTAGACAACATTTTCAGTTTGCATTTTCGACGTTACTTTACTGCAATAATAAATATTTTAATATTTTCTATTTAAGCATGTTCTATTACTACAACTATAAATAACAAATATTGAGATAACAAAAGTTTGTGAAATCCAAAGAAATTAAGCCTCAAGCATATTGAAAATTTGTTGCCAGTCCTTTCTCAACTGACAGGCCACCAGTTACCAGCCAATAACTTCTAAGCCTGCCCTCGCTCTGTTCATAGTCTTGATAGTCATCGCCACTGACATCGACATCGACAACGTCATCGCCATCATTCTCATTCTCATCAAACTCGTGCTCGATCTGTGCATTTGCAACAAATGGCAAGTAAATTTGCTGAGGTGTAAGAATGTCACAAATGTATACGCGTACATATACAATACACATACATATATAGTATGTAAGTGTATTTATAAAATGGCCGTCTGTGCTACAAGCACAGGAAATGAAAATGAAATGCGCGTCAATATATATATACACTACATATTTTTTTTGTGCTACCTCAGCAGTTTAATATGCTAAAGTCCATGCCGTATCCCGAATGGAATTCCCCTTGAACACAACTTGGTATCGTATGACCAATTAACTTGACAGGAAATGCAAAACTTTGGAGGCGCAAGCATAGCTGGGTCTCCGGTTCTCCACACCGCTCCATACACTCACTCTGGGGCCTTTCAATCAGCGTTAGCCCAAGTTAATCAACCCCTTTTTTTTTGGTCGGAGGGGGGAGTGTTTTTTTTTCGGCAACGAAGAGCTCTTGCGGCGCTTTATTTGCTTTCAATACCCCAAGGTTGCCATAGTATGGCCTAAAATTTGCTATTTTACATACTTTTCTTGCCCATACAGAGGCACACGTGGGCTCACACACACACATTATAGGTAAAACCTTTTGGCTTTTTAGACTGCCAGCGTTGCGGTTATATGCCATTAATATGAAAACAGAGTAAGGTTGTACAGATAGTTAGAGTATGACAGAGGGGAGAGTAAAGTGGGCTAAGAGAGACGAACTGTACGTCAAGAAGCAGCAAATAGAGGGCTTTTAAGAGTGTTGAGCAGGTAAGGCAGGCAGAGCAGCGGTGGGCAGTAGGCCGCTCTTAAAAGCCAAATCCACTGCCAAAATAACCAAAGCAACTATATGTCCAGAGACGTACGCAAGGGGGTCAATGCAGTTCAAATTCCCCCGAAAAGTACTAAAAGTAAGAGAGTAAATAAATTGGCCAACTTCTTTCCACTATTATTGTTAAATAATTTTAAAATTAAATTTAATAGTAATAAAAATTTATTTACTCTCCTATTTTTTGGCGAAATTTAAATTTTATTCATTATAACTATGTATAAAATTATGTATTTAACAATCCCATGGTAAACTAAGCCCTGTACAATTTATTCTGAAAATACTATAAATATTAAATTTTTATTTTTTTGAATTTTATATATTGATCATTTAAGGATATTGAAATTCAATCATTGTAATACGCTTCTTTATTCAAAAGATTTAAGAATTCAATTTTTTTTTTATTATTTGATTTTTATTTTTAATTTTTTTAATTTTTTTTATATATATTTATTATTAAAATGTTTGGTAAATTTACATTTCATTAATTTAATATAAAATTATTGCGCAATTTTTATTTTCAATTTAAAAAAAAATTGCTGCATTTATTTCACAAATTGAAAATAAAAGTTTACAAATAATTTTAATAATGAATTTTTAAAAATAAAAATAATAAATATTTACAAATATATTAAACATAAATTAAATTTATGAAATAAAAAATAACAAATAATTTTATTAATAAATTTTTAAAAATAAAAAAAATGTATTTTTGATTTAAAAATGTAAATATTAAAGAGGGATTTATTAAGCAAATTTTTTATATAAAACTAGCATAATAACACTTATTTTTAAACTATAATACTAAGAAATGTAAAAAAATAATTTTGCAGTTATTATAAATAAAATACAGTGATATTTCGGGAATTTTATTTTTAAAGTGTATATTTAAAAAATATTTTTTGCGTCAAAAAAATAAGAGGGACTTCATTTTTTTTTATAAATTCAATTGATCCTTTTGGTAATTTCTAAATAAAACATATTGTTGAGTCGCCGAGCTTTTTCGGCAACTATAATTTAATCAAACGTTTTTGTAATTGTTTTAAAATGTGTTTAATGTTTGATCCGACAATGTTAGTTTAGTGTATAGTATAATATATGTGTTTATGTAGTGTAAAGTTGTTCAATGTAAATTTAATGTTGTTCAATGTTAATGTATGTTGTTGAGTGTTAATGTGTGTAAAGTTAAGCCGCGACAAATCGACTTGACAGCGAGAATTGTATTTTAGCACTGAGTTTAGTACATTAGCAGATCAAGCTACTGACCTCTAAGCATAAGAACAATATTGTGAAAGAGCGGCTGAGTGCAACCAAAGCAAACAAACGAAAATAGAGTTAAAATTAATGCACTCTTGCTTCGCAGAGCAATGCCGCTAGTTGAGAGAAAGAAAGTACAAGATATATGTTAATGTTAAGCGGTGATAAAATTAAGAGCAATAATGCTGCTGTTGTTTACATTTGTATTGTTTATGTTTACATATTTGGCTGCTGGACCAAACATTCTCCCCCCGTTGGAAGATTAAGGCTTTCAACAGAGTCGGACTTTGGCAGCAGCCACAATTTGTTGATGAAAGTGTTTTATAAGCGAGTTTGTAATCGAGTGTTGTTCGGGTAATATAATTGGATATCGAGAGTCAAAGATACGAAATGAGTTTTCCAATCGACCGCCGAAAATGCGAATGCTGGACAGTTCGAAGAAGAAGTCGTGTGCCATTTTGAATATCAGCTACAATAAAGCCAAGAGTTTGTTGCGATGTATGAAATTGTATACGTAGGCGAAAAGTCGTTGCATTGCTGAAAATGGGTTCACGTATTTGCTTTCTTCGATAATGTCAAGTTGAGGAGAGTCTACAAACAGTAAAGATTTACGAACTTCAAGCGTAGGTTTTTTCAAAAGACATGATAATGGCCACTGCGTTTTGTCGAGTTGTAGAAATGTTGGACCAGTGAACCAAAGCTCCGAAGAAATGAGCTCGCTTGGTGAAGCTCCTCTAGACAGCAAGTCAGCGGGATTGAGTTTAGTGAGGACATATCGCCACTCCATAGCGGCTGTGCGTTGTTGAATAACGGACACTCGGTTGGCGACGAAAACATTGAACTTGGTAGACTCATCACCTATCCAAGACAAGGCTACTGATGAATCGCACCAGCAATAATATTTGCAAGAAAATAGTTGCATTTCTGATAGCTCATGCATCAATTGTGCTAACAAGGCGGCTCCGCAAAGTTCAAGCTTGGGCACAGTGATTGACTTCAGAGGTGCTACACGAGATTTGGAGCAGAGTAAGTGGGCAGAGCATTCTCCATGCGCCTTAGAGACCAGGTAAACGCATGCGCCATACGCGTCAATACTAGCATCGCAAAATCCGTGCGCTTCAACAATGGAATTTGGAAGTAATGCCAGACGAGGAAATGTCACTTGCTGAACGGTTCTGAACTGATCGCACATGCTGAGCCAAGTGGTGTTTAGTAAATCTGGCAAACTCTCATCCCAGTCTAGCTTCTCTTTCCATAGCGTCTGCATGAACATTTTGGCTTTGGTAATGACAGGACCAAGTAAGCCGAGTGGATCATACAATCGAGCAATGGCTGAAAGGACAGAACGCTTGTTAGGTTTATTTGATGAAACAATTGGCGAAAATGAAAATAAGAAATTGTCTGATGCAGGGTCCCAGGCAAGTCCCAGGGTTTTTGTAATATCGCTGCCATCATGGAATTTTAAAAATGTTTCCTTGTCCTCAGGCGAAATATCTCGTAGAACGGCTGGATCATTTGAGCACCATTTGCGTAGAGTAAAGTTGCCTTCATCTAGCAAAGCCTTAGTCTGTCTCATTATTTCTGCAACTTCTTGAGTAGAGTTACCACCAGTGATGAGGTCATCTACATAGAAATCTCGCAAAAGGGTTTGCGAGCCGATGGGAAACGAGGATTGTTCGTCTATGGCGAGTTGATGCATTGCACGTATAGACAAGAACGAAGCTGGCTTTGTGCCGTAAGTGACGGTATCGAATTTGTATATTTGCAGCTCTTCCTGTTTAGAATCACGCCACAAAATGCATTGCAAATATGAGTCGGATTCCGCCATGCGAACGCAGCGGTACATTTTACAAATGTCACCTGTCAGAGCGACTGGAAAGGTGCGAAATCGTGTCAGTGCATTGAAAAGTTTGGCTTGAATGGTAGGACCAGCCATGAGTAAATCGTTCAATGAATATCCAGATGATGTTGCAGCTGATCCGTCAAAAACAACGCGTAGTTTTGTTGTGGTACTATCTTCCTTAAACACGCAGTGATGTGGAAGGAAATACTTGCAAAGGTGACGAGACTCTGGGCCAACATGCGACATGTGATTTAATTTCAGGTATTCTTGTATAAATGCCGAATATTGGACCTTGATGTGTGGACGCTTTTCTAGTTTGCGCTCCAAGTTTAAAAATCGTCGGTATGCTTGTTGATACGATTCACCTAATGAGTCTATATTTAACTTGGCAGGCAAGCGTACAGAATATTCGCCAGTAGGTAATCTCGAGTATGTTGACTTGAAATGAGCCTCGCACTCAATTTCTTCCTTTGTTGTTACAATTAGTGGGTCGCTGCAACTTTCGATTTCCCAAAATCGACGAACGAGATCATCTAATTCGGCAATTGACTCTGGCTCGGCCTGATGTGTTGTTTGTGATGCCATCAATGTTGTTTTGCGTGGTTTCTGACAACTTCCAGATACAACCCAGCCAAGTCGAGTTTTTTGTAGTGTAGGCAATCCAGGAAGCAGCTTTATTTGGCCAACGCACAACAAGTCATAGAAAAGGCTGGCTCCAATAAGTAAGTCAACGCGCTGAGACTTATAGAATTCTGCATCTGCAAGTGTTATGTTAGAAGGTATATTCCAATCTGAAGAGTCGAACGAAAAACTTGGATGATTGTCGGTGATAGTTTGTGCTATCAATGCAGTTAAGTTTGTAGAATATTCAGAAGTACGAGATTTAATGTTGATGTTAACTTCATATCCATCTGTTGGAAAGCTAGAATCACCAATGCCAGAAACAAGAGTAGATGATTTAGACTTTTTTAGCTGCAGTTGATGAGCAAATCGTGAAGTAATTATATGTAGTTGTGATCCAGAATCGAGAAGGGTACGGCATGGAACCAATGTTCCAGAACGGTTTTTTACCAAAACAATGGCTGTGGCTAAGAGCACAGCATCAGAACAGAGATTCTGGGCAGCAAGAGTTGTAGACACAATTGGCGGTGATGCAACCATGGAGCTATGAGAGGACGTTGAAGAGTGAGAATCAGGCAAGTTACCAGGTTGGGCAGTGACAATGGTATCTGGCAACCGAGAATTTCCGAGATGCAAGAGTGTGTGATGTGGTTTGTGGCATATTCTGCAAAGTCGCGAATGGCAATCCTTTACACGATGGCCCTTCGTCAGACAATTTATGCAAAGTGAGAGTTTTTGAGCTTCTTTAAGACGCAATGCAGGAGAGAGGTTACCATATCGAGAGCACCTCAGAATATTGTGGCCAGCGTCGTCGCAAAATACACAGCCAGAAGGTGTAGCATTAGTAGCTATAAATGACTTAGTGTTGTTAGTTGTTTTGTTGTTCTTGCCCACCTGTGAGCCAGGCGTACGTATTGCCATGGCATATTCCACATTTTCCAATGTCTGACAGCGTCGCTCCAAAAAGTTCGCTAGTTGATCCCACGTAGGCAGTTTTTTTATACACATCGACTCTTCCCATTTTGCTTGAGTCGTGTTGTCAACCTTTTGTAGAAGTGTGTGTATAATGAAACAGTTGGCAATCTCTTCAATGCTACCAATGGTTTGCAACGCGCGCATGTGTGAGTTGAATTTATCCGAGAGCATACGTAGCTTGCTGACTGATCCAGAATCCACCTTCTTGAGCCCTAGAATCTCTGCGATGTGTGCCTGAAATATTAAGCGTTTATTATCAAACCGTTTTTCTAATAAATCAAGTGCAGTTTTATAGTTATCATTGCAAATATCCAGTGATCGGATTGTGTCCAACGCAGTTCCCTTGAGGCATGAACGAAGATGCTGCAACTTCTCAATATTTGTCAGCTCGGAATCCTTGTCGATGATCGTTGAAAACATTGAAAAGAAATCTGCCCACTCGGTATATCCACCGCTGAATATGGGCAATTTAAGTTCTGGCAGCCGGGATCGGGAATTGACAACAACAACAGGTTGATGTTCTGACGTTGCAGCACGTAGCATTGTAGAGCACCCTGGGCTTTGATTTTGAACTTTGCGCTTATTGAGCTGAGACTGAATGCGTACCTTTGATTCGATTATCAACTCATCAAAATCTTTACGTAATTTACTACCGATTTCTTCAAAACATAACTCCTCTAAGCTGTCGTGTGCTTTATCAAAGGATTTTTGGAGTTTGTCAAGAATGCACTCGCAAGAAATTAATTGTTCATCATTTAGGGAAATCACATTGTCACCAGCTATAGTAGCATGCTTTTCTAATGCATGGTCATATATGCATTCAGCTTGCCGTTTAAACATGTGCACTTTAATAAATGTCGCATTTTGCGCAACTTGTACTTCTTCGCCTTCACTCATATTGCGCGCACTTAAAATATCACCCTTTATTTGTAGCGGTAATTGCGTAATGGCACAAAACGAATGCGAAGAACAGTGGCGTAGTGTAAAGTCACAAACGTAAGCGAAAAGTAGCGGCAGCAATGTAAGGGCACAAAACGAACTCGAAGAACAGTGGCGTAGTATAAAGCACAAAAGGAATACGAAAAGTAGCGGCAGCAATGTAAAGTCACAAGACGAGCGCGAAAAGTAACGGCTGTAGCGTATGAGAACAAAGCGAAGGCAAAAGTAGCGGTGTCTATATACACGTATTAGACGTTAATGTACAGCCACACTTTTTTGGTTATTGGTTTTTATATAAATGTATGTACACTTGCACTTTATGTTAGATATATGTGTAGCACTCACTTATATATGTATGTATGTTTGTCCGTTTAATAGAATAATTATGCCTTTTTTATGTTTAAATGCCAATTTTTTAATTTGTTAGCACTCACGAAATAAAACAAAAGAACGAAAATTATGGCGAAATCTCGCCGGGGCCTCCAAAATGTTGAGTCGCCGAGCTTTTTCGGCAACTATAATTTAATCAAACGTTTTTGTAATTGTTTTAAAATGTGTTTAATGTTTGATCCGACAATGTTAGTTTAGTGTATAGTATAATATATGTGTTTATGTAGTGTAAAGTTGTTCAATGTAAATTTAATGTTGTTCAATGTTAATGTATGTTGTTGAGTGTTAATGTGTGTAAAGTTAAGCCGCGACAAATCGACTTGACAGCGAGAATTGTATTTTAGCACTGAGTTTAGTACATTAGCAGATCAAGCTACTGACCTCTAAGCATAAGAACAATATTGTGAAAGAGCGGCTGAGTGCAACCAAAGCAAACAAACGAAAATAGAGTTAAAATTAATGCACTCTTGCTTCGCAGAGCAATGCCGCTAGTTGAGAGAAAGAAAGTACAAGATATATGTTAATGTTAAGCGGTGATAAAATTAAGAGCAATAATGCTGCTGTTGTTTACATTTGTATTGTTTATGTTTACATATTTGGCTGCTGGACCAAACACATATGTTTAATAAATATTTTATAAATTTTGATTTGGATTTGAATAAATGAATTAAAAAAAAATAAAAAAAATAGAAATTCTATCTTAAGGCACATACGCAGTTCGAAAAATTTCGCACGGAATGACAAAACTTCATATAAAAAAAAAATCCCATTTCGGATATCCCATTCCAGTTCGAAAAATTTTGCACGGAATGGCAAAACTTCATTAAAAAAAAAAAAAATCATTTAGGAAATCCTATTCCAGTTCGAAAAATTTCGCACGGAATGGCAAAACTTCATAAAAAAATATCCCACTTGGGATATCCCATTCCAGTTCGAAATATTTCGCACGGAATGACAAAACTTCATATAAAAAAAAATTCCATTTGGGATATCCCATTTGAGAGCTGCGTATGAGCTCTTACTCTATAAAAGAAAGAAAAATTCTCGAAGCCTTTATGCACATCTATGCGGATGACCGCGAAGAACAGAATAACAAAATCCTCTAGTGAATCGTTAGCTTTTTTTTCCTCTCAACATCTCGATCCGCCACTGATTTTTTGGCTGACTGACACACTGGCTAACTGACAAGTCAATAATGGCCAAGAGATGGCTGGCAAAAAAAAAAAAAATAAAAATAAATAAATAAATATAAATAATAAAAATACCTGAAATGAAACGAGCTGGCCATAAGGCAGCAGCCAAAGTGGGCGGAGCGTGTTTTGGATGGGCGTCTGAAGCCACAGCTTGTTGCTATTTTTTTTGGCTTGCTTTTGTTGTTATTGTTGTGCTGCCTCTTTTTGTAGCCAAGGAACTTAGAACGTCCTCTCTGCTGGCTAAAATGGACGCCACTTGGGACACCTGGCCAGGTAAAGAGCCATGACGCACAGCCCAAGACGCTGCCGGTTCATTGAGCGTATGAGCAATGCCTGGTGCCAGGCCCAGTTGTCAAGCTAGTCAGTCAATTCTGTCAGTTTGTCATGCTGTCCTTTTGTCAGTCTGTCATTCGTTTGCGCGACAATGTCAAAAAGTTTTTTGGCCTGCCGTCCTTTCGCCTTGACGACAAACAAAATAAATAAAAAAAACTGCTTACGTTAAGCTCGGGCGTGACCGACTTCAATACTCCCGTAACTCAAAGCAATATATAGTATCCCATTTTCGATACTCTCTACTCGGCAAGGGTACAAACCTCGAAACTTATTCATGTAGAATAGTGTGATGCTTAGTACCTAAGCCTGTTGTCTAGTAGAAGTAGGCGTAGCAGTACTTCTATTAACAAAACATGAACATCGTTACGTTTATCAGGCTCACATAATGTTGTACATCAAGTTTTTGAGCCTACCACAAAAACAATATATTATATTAAATATTCTTCGAATCGAGCAAACAATTTCAACACTCTGAATAATTGAGATTCATGAAAAGCAGGAAAAATGGTTTGCTATTTAAATTCTAGTTAATGATCTTATCTATGATCCCAAATTTGTAGATAGTACTTATAAATAAGTGCCAACAAATTGAAGATCATAATTATCATCATTTAGTTTTCTTCGTAGCGATATCTTGTTGGTCTTTATCGAACAGGTGTGACCAAACCTACAAAAAATTAAAAAGGACATAAAAAAATTCTGCGCTCAAGGACCCCAGCCAATAACCAAGTTTTTTGCATTTATTGTTTTCAAGCCAAACAGTGAACATTTCATTTAATATTTAAAGATTTATTTATTTATTAAAAATTTTATATAAAATTCTAAATTGTATTATATAAATAAAATACTAAAAAATTACTACTATACAAAAAAATAATAATATTTCAGTTAATATTTTATGCAAAATATTTATTTAGAATTAATTTCTACTTTATAATTATATAAATAAATAAATAAAAATTAACAGCTACACAAAATGTAGTCATTTAAAAAAATAAATACTAAGAAACTAATATTAGTTAAGCAAAAATCTTTTTCATGCAACGTATTAATTAAAATTTTATATAAATAGTAAATTATTTTGTATAAAAAATACTAAATAAAAAAATAATTTTATATTTTATGAAAAATATACAATATTTTGATTAAAAAATTAAATACCAAATAATTATTTATAAGTTATGTTACTAAAATATTGATGTTATTATTATTTGATATTTTATAAAAAATATTTATTAGAAAATAATAGTATAAAAAAATAATTAAAAAATGATTCAAATAAAAAAGTAAATTATATACAAAAAATACTAAATAAAAAAATAATATTTTGTAAAAAAATTATGAACAGAATAATTAATTATAAGTTATGTTACCAAAGAATTAATTTTATTTTCATTTAACATTTTATATAATATTTTATAAAAAATAATAGTTAAAAAAAAAAAATATTGAATAAAAAAAAATTAATAATTTAAATTGTATAAAAAATACTAAAAACAAAATAATTTTATATTTAATGAAAAATAAACAATTTTTTTATTAAAATAATAAAAACTCAATAATTATTTATTAGCTATGTTACTAAAATATTGATGTTATTTTTATTTAATATTTTATAAAAAATATTTATTAGAAAATAATAGTATAAATAAAATAATTAAGAAATGATTAAAATAAAAAATAAATTATATACAAAAAATACTAAGTAAAAAAATAATAATGTAAAGCTATATTTATTATTTTTAAAAAAAACTAAACAAAATAATTAATTATAAGTTATGTTACTAAAGAATTAATTTTATTTTCATTTTATATTTTATAAAAATATTCATAACAAAATAATAGTTAAAAAAAATATATTGATTAAAAAAAAAAAAAAATTGTATAAAAAATACTAAATAAAAAAATAATGTTTCATTTAATATTTGGTGAAAAAAATATACATTGTGGGTTTTAACAAATTTAATACAAAATAATTAATTGATTGTTATGTTACTGAAAAAAATTCATATTTAAATATTTATTACAAAATTAAAGTTAAAAAAAGGAAAAATAATTAAAAAAAAAATATTAATAATAGACATATTATGTATTTTATTATTAGAATTATTATTATTATTATTGAATAAAAAATACAAAAAATAAATTTTATTGCATTAAAAATAATAAACGAAAAAAAATTATATAACAGTTTCATTTGATATTTTTTTAAAATATACAATTATACTCATTAAATAATTATATACAAAATAATGATTTAGTTATTTATTATGTCACAAAATAAAAGTCTCTTTTAATATTTTAATATTTTATAAAAATTAAATTTTAAATTAATTTAAAAAAAATATTGGAAATTTATTGAATGAAATAAAAAAACTAAGTGAATTAAAAAATAAAAAAAAATAATAATATTGTATAAAAAAATTTTTAATAAAAAGCAAAAAATAATAAAAATAAAAAAATAATATAGAGTTTCATTTGATATTTGAAAACTTATTAAAATAGAATAAAGAATACAAAAAAAAATTATATTGAAAGAAGTAATTCAAAAAAACAATTCTACAAGAAATTTATTATTTATTTTTTTTGTATTTGGTAGGCTATTTATATTATTATATACAATATATATTTTTCTTATATTTACTGAGTATCGAACATAAGACTCGAGCCAACTTATACATTTGTTTACCACAATTATTTGTAATCTACTCAAAAGTGCTGGAGAGAACCTCGATGTTATATCGATGCATCGATGTATCGAAGTTTAAAATATCTATATATCTATATCTATATTCTGCACTCATCAAATGGGTGTCTGTTGGCCAACATCGATATATAGATATTTTAAACTTCGATACATCGATGTTTTCTCCAGCACTACTACTCAATATACTCATCATCTTACTGTCACATACATTCCCACAAATTTAATATACCCCTTTACTCTACAAGTAATGTGTAGAAGAAGTTAAAAAAAAAAAACAGCTTCGAAGACGCTCACGACAACGCCAACGTCAGCGTCTGCGTTGACGTCGGCGTCAGCGCAGCAGCAACACGTCGCTGGCAAAACTCATAAAGTATATTAACAAAATGTTCGATTGCACTTTACCTAACGCTTTCTTCTCCTTCTCGTGCTGCTTATTCCACTACTTTCTCCATTCCTCGCTTTGTGTTCGTAAGTGTGAGTGTTAGTCTGAGTGTTTGTGTTTTGTTTTTTTTTTTTTTCATTCTTTGGCTTTCGTTTCGTTTCATTTATTTTCTTTTCGTTTCCTTTTACGAGACCCTTTGCAGCACTCAGGTTGCATGACTAGCGGGTATCAATATGTTGTCAGTATCTATGTGTGTGTGTGTGTGTGGGTGTATCTCTGTATGCGTGTGCGTATTTGTGTTTGCCAAAAAAGGTTGTGGCACATTTTTTGCTAGAATTTAAAGAGCGCGCCCCAAAGTATGCTTTATTTATAATATAAAGACAACATATTTGACTGCTCGCATGAAACGCTCTGCTAACACATTCTTCAGAAATATTTCTGCTGCGCAAATATAGTTCAGATACACATAATACAAGAAATCTACGAGGGTAGACTGAGTAATATTTAGCAATCTTTTTTTTATTTCTCAATCATTTTATCTTGAAGAGCAGTAGGTACTTCAAATTTTGTATGCGTCTTTCGAAATGCATCGTTTTTCAAATTCCTCAAAGTGAGCTTTTATTTAGCAGCGAAATCTTTACTTCAGGTCATTTTTTTAAGCTGTCTAAACGATAATAGTCACAGGGTAGAATATATGCGGAGAATATAATGGGTTGAGCATGAAAAATAGCTTTTTCCGGCCAGTCAAAAAAACGGTCAACAGATAATTCTAAACTACAACAAAATAATGCTTAACATGTTTTCTTTGCTCAACTAATTACTTTTCAGCCTACCCTCGTACATATGTATTTAGCACACATTAGGCATATTGGCTTCATGTTTGGCTTCAAAATTCTAAGTAGATAAAGTCTAGGCGCGTAAATTGTTGCTCTGAGGTTGCTACTAAATCAATACGTGAGTTGAATAATAAAACTGACGTCAGACATCCTTAAAAGAATTTCAAGCAGCTCTACACTTTTTAGAGATTAAACAAATTATTTACATAGACTCGCACATCTGAGCTGACCAGCCCTGACCGGCTGATTAAGCAAAGCTCCATAAATCAAAAAAGTTGCGCTGCCTGAATTTTAAGAATGGAAAAAACAAGACTTTGAGTGAAGATTGATTCAAGATTCTCTAATTTAAAGTCTTCTATTCAATTAGCTGCTGCCCACAACGAGGTTATTTTTAAAAAAGAAGATTTTCCGAATGATGAAGTATAGAAACATTTTATAGGCATTTTGAGTTTATATTCAGTATCCGAAAGCGAGATGCGGAAATTCCCAGCACATCAGGTTCAAAGCTCGCATAAGACGAGGCTTTTCTTAAGAGGGTTCTTATACTAAGAACCCTGATCTTTGATTCGGATTTGGCAAAATAGTATGGTCTGATGAACTTTGAAACCGAAAGTAAACTAAAAAAAAAACACACAAAATTTGGTTTTTTTATTTGGAGTCGCTGAATCTGATGAGTCAAAGGTCAAAAAAAAAAAAGCCCAGCACGTCTAACATGGGCTCGAAAAGTTTTCTTAAAAGGTAGTATTTTGAAGAATCAAAATCTTGACGTTTTGGGAATTTGTGGAAGTTTGATTTGATGATCCCAAAAACACCTTGTCTGATCACCGAATCCAAAAAGAGATTTTTTGAGATCATATCGCTCATTTACAAGAAGAACGTCATAACTCAAAAAAATGCCATTTTGCAGAAAATGCATTTGTTGGTCAAAATAGTTGAAATAAGTTGAATGAAATAAGGACATATTCTCTTTACACGGAAAGTATGCATGATATTAATATGAAATTTTTACACAATGTACAGTTTTTCATAACGAATAAATCTGCATTATTTTTGTAAATGAGCGATATGTTATCTAAAAAAATCGCTCTTTCATAAGCTTAAAAAATTACAAAAAAAAATTGTTACCAATACAATATAATAAGTTTTTGGCGGCCTCACATAAAATTCAAAATATCTCGTTTTGTGTGCTTTTTTGAGGTTATGTCAGAAACCTGAAGTACTAAGAATTTCCTCCGAAAATCTTTTTTTTTTCGGGTAGCTGTGTGGGATCTATTACATACTAAGCTAACCAATCAAAGACCTGATATTCAACATTTAAGTATTCTCCATTAATAATAAAATCGGGCACAAAGTTAAGCTCAAGACTTTAAAAATTCTTTTGATTGATATATTTCCAAAGATTTTTATCAAAATTTTTTGCTTAACAAAGTACTTTAGTTGCCTTCGTTCAAAAGCGTTGAATTTAAACAAGTACTAATATGTTATTTCTGACAATTGGCTAGGCAAACATCATGCAAGCACACATCCTGGGCAAATATCTGGCCAAAAGTCAGACGACATACGCAGTCCAAAACCTGCAAATATTTCTCGCACATGTGCAAATATTGAAGAAACTCTTTTTTCTTCTTAAATACTGCAGCTAGCAGTTGAGAAGCAGCACGGCTGTAAGCACGATGAAGATCACTTGGTTTCTACTTGCAGTTTGTGGCATCTTGGCCAGTCTGCGTCAGCTGGACATAGGCTCAGGATACTACCACTGCAGCCGATACTACCACAACTGCCGCAGCAACAAAATTCGCATTTTTTTAATGATTAGCGGGCTCCGCCTACTGCTCGCTTTGAGCGACAATTTTGATCAAATGTTAACAATCACGCAAGGATCCCAGCTCCAGTATATTTGAATAAAGAAATTTGGAATTTAGAAAGTTAAAATTTTTTTTTTTTTTTCAGTTATCGCGACCAAATTTATGTCAGTTGTATTTTTTTGTAGTCTTAACATTTGTGTAAAGTTTGATCAAGATTGGAACACTATTTCATATAGCTGCCATACAAAGTTGAGCCAAATGTTAACAATCAAGCAGGGATTAGAGCCCGCTTCAAACAAAATAAAACACATAAACATTTAATTAATAAAAATTAGATTTTTTTTTTTGTGATATCGCGGCCAAACTTATGTCAGTTGTATTTTTGTAGTCTTAACAATTGTGTAAAGTCTGATCAAAAGTGGTCCATTATTTCATATAGCTACCATACAAAGTTGAACCAGTTTTCTGCGCAGCCAAACTGGCGCACTTCTTTGTGGCAACTTATAAAGTTCCTTGCATCATGGAAAGTCATTATAGAGGAACTCTCAGTAACGGAGATTATCGGAGCTGGCTCTTTGTTGGTAGAGCATTAAGCTCAACATTTTTCTGAGCCCATTACACTTTTATCAGGGCCCCGCGTAGTATTCCCAGCGCACTAGTTTTCTAACTAATTGGAATATAGTATAAAATTATATTACTACACACATACATTTATAAAATTGCAGTGTATCGCAAAGTCGTCACCTTTCGACTTATCTTTACAACACTTTTATAATAATTTTGTTTGCTGCGGCCGGGATCTTTCGTGTATGCTCTTTATTTAATTACAAACAAACAAAATGAAATAGTAAAAAGGACAAACTAACAATCAAAGTTATTCAACTAAATGATTTGATTTAGTTATGTGCCCCAGTGTCATCATTAAATTTCGATACAAGCAAACAATAATTGTAGCCATCACATATGTATTAGTAAGTATATATGTGAAAGTCTCGGTGTGTCCCAGTCTTGCCCACCATATGGCTTGCTCCCTGAGTATGTCTCGGTGTGTGTGTGTGTGTGTGTGTGTGGTAGCAATCAAACTGTTGATTCAACAAAAGTGCACGTATATATATGTACATAAATATATATATACATATGTATAACAAAACAGAAATAATACAATATAAAGCAAGCTATCGACGTCGCTGTTACCATTACTTTGCCATTTCGTCCCATGGACTAAAAGCAAAAATTCCCTAGCTCTTTGCTTTATAGACAACTTTCTAGCCATCTGTGTAGCAGTAGCAGAAGCATTTAGATTGTCTGTGTGCGAGTGTTTGTATCTATGTGGTTTTCGTATCTGTGTGTGTGTTTGTGTGTTGTAACAATTTGTGCCAAAATTAATTTGCACTCACAATGAAAATCAGTTTAAGGCTGCGACTTTTGTAAGATTGCATAAGTGTGTGTTTGTTCAGTGTGTGTACATGTGAGTGCAAATGTTTGTATGTATGCATTCATTGCACACGATTATCTTTTTATACCCTGTACCATATGGTACAAAGGGTATATTGTGTTTGTGCAAGCCGAAAATGTATGTAACGTACAGAAGGAGACGTCGGAGACCCCCCAAAGTTACCTAAAGTATGATCAGTGTGACTCGAGAAGTCGATATACCCATGTCCGTCTGTCCGTATGAACGCCTAGATCTCAGAGATGGTAAGAGCTAGAGCAACCAAACTTTCAGATAAGATCCGTTGTTAATCCATAGGAGACAAGTTTATTTTATTTTTTTGATATCGGGATTACATTATATAGCTCCCATAGGGGTGTTTCAGAGGACCTCGAAAAAAAGGAAAAGTTTTAGATGGATAATTCGTTTGTTTATGAAGATATCAGTCGGAAGTTTTTTAGAGACCCCCAGCACTGTACCAAATTTTATCAAAATCGGTTGACTATATCATATAGCTCCCATAGGATCGATCGGTCGAAAAAATGTTTTTTGTACAAAATTCGTTGCGTTTCGTTTGTTTGTAAAGATATTTTTAGCAAATTTGGTATTAGGAAGTTTTTTAGAGTACCCAAGCACTGCACCAAGTTTGATCAAAATCGGTTGACTATATCATATAGCTCCCATAGGAACGAACGGTCAAAAAAACGCTTTTTTTTACAAAATTCGTTGTGTTTCGTTTGGTTTTGAAGATATCGGAACCAAATTTGGCAGTCTGAAGTTTTTTATAGTTCCCAATCAGTTTACTTAATTCGATCAAAATCGGTTGACTATATCATATAGTCCCCATAGGACCGATCGGTCAAAAAAATTGTTTGGTGCAAAATTCGACTGATTTCTGTTTGTTTATGAAAATATCGTATCTTTTGGAGGTCTTAAGCAATGTGTCGGAATTAATTGCAATGTGGTGGTACAGGGTATCCCAAAGTCGTCTACGCCCGACTTTAACGTACGCCATCTTTTTATTTTGCAAGCCATGTTTTAAAGCTACTCAAACGAGGGCAGGCAAAAAAGTTGTTCGCCTAGCAAAGGAGAGCCAAAGTTTTTGCGAAAAAAAAAATATTTTAATATTTTATATTTATTTTGTAGCTTCTCTTAGCGCTGTACATATTGACTTTTTTATTCAATTATTCCGATTTTTATTTAGTTATTTTATTAACTACACATTTAGGTAGACTTTTCTTTGAAATGCACATAAATTTCTCTTAAACGGTAAAATTTATTTGAATAATTTTTTAAAAATTAAAAAACATATATTTTTAAAAAAAAATTCACTTTTCTCAGAAGTAAGAATGAACACATTTTGTGAACGGGAATTCACTGCACATAGACGTAAAAACTGGAACTTTATGTAACGATCTTATCGATTCCGATTATTTATCCAGATGACCGATAACTGAATATTTATTTACTTTAAAATTTGAAACATTTCTATACCCTGTACCGTATGGTACAAAGGGTATATTGTGTTTGTGCAAGCCGAAAATGTATGTAACATACAGAAGGAGACGTCAGAGACCCCCCAAAGTTACCAAAAGTATGATCAGTGTGACTCGAGAAGTCGATATACCCATGTCCGTCTGTCCGTCTGTCTGTCTGTCCGTCTGTCCGTATGAACGCCTAGATCTCAGAGATGGTAAGAGCTAGGGCAACCAAACTTTAAGATTAGATCCCTTATTAATCCAAAGCAGACAAGTTTATTTTATTTTTTTGATATCGGGATACATTATATAGCTCCCATATGGGTGTTTCAGAGGACCTCGAAAAAAAGCAAAAGTTTTAGATGGATAATTCGTATGTTTATGAAGATATCATAACCAAATTTGGCAATCGGAAGTTTTTTAGAGACCCCCAGCACTGAACTAAATTTTATCAAAATCGGTTGACAATATCATATAGCTCCCATAGGACCAATCGGTAAAAAAAAACGATTTTTATACAAAATTCGTTGTGTTTCGTTTGTTTATGAAGTTATCGTTACCAAATGTGGCACTCGGAAGTTTTTTTGGAGTTCCCAAGCACTGTACCAAATTTAATCAAAATTGGTTGACTATATCATATAGGTCCTATGGGGACTATCGGTCAAAAAAAAATGTTTGGTGCAAAACTCGACTGATTTCTGTTTTTTTATAAAAATATCCTAGCCAAATTTGCCGAATAAAATATCTTTTGGAGGTCTTAGCAATATGTCGGACATAATTGCAATGTACAGGGTATCCCAAAGTCGTCTGCGCCCGACTTTAACGTACGCCATCTTTTAATAATTGTTTTTAGTACTTTTGCTTAAAAAAAATCAGTTCAAAAAATTTAAAATTTATATAAATATTCATTGAAATGTAATTTTAATTTCTGATGTAACTATCGTTATTCAACACAGTTCTTCCTTTCTGGATCAACCAAATATATTTCATTGAAATTAGCTGAAAAATGTGTTTGTTGTCTTAAGTTTATTACTTTATTTATTTTTATTAAAATAAATAAGCAAGTAATTCCAAATTTAATATCGAAAAAAATAACTTAAACTATTTTTTTAAAACTTACGTACAATGCTACTAATGGATGGAAACTTCTTTTTTCAAAAAGTTATTTTCGATCTTACCTAAAAAGATAAAAAATATCACATTTTTATATTAATAAAATGGTAATTATTTTTTTATTTTACAATATTTATTCTCAAAAAATAAGATAATATAAACTGTAAGATCTAATATGCATTAAAATACGCAGCTTAGGATTCTAGTAGTTCTCTTTGCTTAGAAATTGTTTATGCCAAAACGGCATGAGTGGGTTATGCCTAGCTCTGTGCTTAGCTTCAAAATGCGTAAGCTGCGCTCACTAAGCTGCACAAGAGCTTATCCCGACCCCGCTCAGCTTATGCTATGCCAAGCTTTTAATAAAAAAAAGCCCATAATAATTAGTAATTAACTTTAAATATAATAACAAACTTAATTCTTAGGTGTTTATGCCAATAAATGTTGAGTTACTGTCACAAAGAAATTATATCTGTAAGAATTAACAGGAGACGAAGAAGATCGCAAACAAAGTGCTCAGAACAAGAAAAGAAAACGATTTAAACAAACCTTGGGCATCTATTATACTAAGACTGTAATATTTCAACAATATGAAGATTTCGGATCATATGATTAAGATTTTATGTCCTGCATTCAAAAGATTAAAAATATTATAATTTTGTGAGGTTGTATCTGACTATCATTATACCAAAATGCCATCACCTGAGGTAACAATTATCCAACCGTACGTATGAACCCTAAAATCTCAAGTACTATGAGAGCTACAGACACCAAATTCTACCAAGAGGTGTGCATTATTCGTATTCAGGTTTTAAGCAGCTTTATATAGACATCTAACCAGATTCCTCTTAAGCAGAATTTCGCAATTTTTACTCTCACAAAAAATTCCCCTCTAATCACAATAAAGCTTATTTTTCGATTCTTCCACTTTTGCCAAGATTTTTATACCCTGTACCGTATGCTACAAAGGGTATGTTAAGTTTGTGCAAGACAAAAATGTATGTAACATACAGAAGGAAACGTCGGAGACTCCCCAAAGTTACCTAAAGTACGATCAGAGTGACTTGAGAAGTCGATATACCCACGTCCGTCTGTCTGTATGAATGCCTAGATCTCAAAGATTGTAAGAGCTAGAGCAACCAAATTTTCAGATTAGATGCGTAATTATGTCAGGGGAGACAAGTTTATTTTACTTTTTCGAGGACCTCGAAAAAAAACAAAAGTTTTAGATGGATAATTCGTTTGTTTATGAAGATATCATAAACAAATTTGGAAGTTTTTTAGAGTTCCCAAGCACTGTACCAAATTTGATCAAAATCGGTTGACTATATCATATAGCTGCCATAGGACCAATCGGTCAAAAAAACATTTTTGGTTAAAAATTCCTCTGTTTTTTGTTGTTTATGAAGGTATCGTAACCTAATTTGGTAATAAAATGTCTTTTGGTGTTCTTAAGCATAGACCGGATTTTATTGCAAGCTGTGTTACAGGGTATCCCAAAGTTGTCCGCGCCCGACTTTAACGTATGCCATCTTTTCTTTTTGAAAACAGTGGAACGGATCGTTCAAATTATCTTCAACTAACTTACTTAAACCGAAAGATAATTAAATATTTAACTCCCATACACTGAATACGATGAAATCGCTTGCAAATTCCGGCATCTATAGGGTATATTTAAGTCGAGTTGCGCCATTTTTTTACTATAGCTTTTAAAGACTTTTGTTTAGCATATGGCCCAGAGTAAGCACTTTGTTCCTTTCGAAATTGCATAAATTTCTGATGTTACTCAAGGCCACAAAGGAGGGTTTCTAATGTTGGGGGTGGCTTTTTACTTCTTCCATTACACCACACTTTGCCCCAAGCTAAGCAATTCCATTGAATGTTGGTTCTGGCATTTTCGAGGGTGTTTTTCGAGGTGTAATTAATAAATAAATTGACAGACAAACATGTCATTTGCGCTACTTGTGGTTAACATTGCATTTGCATATGGTTAGTACTTTGAGAAGACAAAGCAATGTTAAACAAAATAAAATACACATTGTTTTTTTTCGTTTTATAAAAAACTTGTTTTCATTTAGGTATGTACTACGAGTTTGTTTATAAAATTTATATTACATTTTATAATACTTATTTGCTGAGAGTTGTATTCACAGAAATTTAGTGAAAGTGAGTTCAAAGTTGATAGTCTGCACTGCACTGGTTCCTAAAATGCAGATAGGGTGTCATATCCGATTATAGCCTGAACGGAACTGAGGCGCGGTTTCGAAAATTTTAATATCCAAAAATCTACCGGGGTATTACCTGTCGGTTACACTAGTGCCAAAATAAAGTCAAGCCAAGCATTTTGCGTATTTCTTGAAATTTACAAATTTAAGAATTTTTTAGTAAAAAATTTTAACAAAATTCTGCATACAAATTTATTTTTGAAATTGTTATAATTTTCCTTATGTTCTTTATAATTAAAAATAAAAATTAAAAAAAAATACATTTTTTTTTAAATTATAAAAAACAAGAACTCGTTTTGTATATAGCATTTTTTGGAAAAATAAATTCAAGTCTTTCATTTTTTTCACCAACTTTGTTCGTTTTGTAAAAGAATTACCCATTAGCGTATTTAAATATGTGTTAGAGAGTATGTGCGTGCGCGTGTGTGTATGCAAATATTTAGAAAACAAACTCAGTGCAGCACTCAGTGCAACAGCTGTTTAAGTTGTTGTTGTTTTTTTTTGCCATTGGCATTGCAACTGCCACTGCCGCCTGTTAAACTAATTAAAAGTTTGTTGTAACTTTTTTAATGATGTCACGCCTCAAAACTTGACACCTACACTGTTGCATGTATGTGTGTGTGTGAGAGAGAGAAAGAGTGTGTGCTCAATTTGCTGTAAATGCCACACACACACACACACACATTCACACTTAGACAAAAGCGGCCATATATGAATCACGTTGTAATTAAAATTTATGATAATTGAAACAAAAACAAAATGGTCGTCGCTTGGACAAAAACCAAAAAAAAGGCGTATGTTAGGATCAGTATATTATATATTGAATCCATTAAATTCCTACAAGGAACATAGGGCTGATGTTAGGATCAGCAGCGGCCGACTTTTAGCTATACTGTATCAACGAACTGCTATATAAAGGGTGTTTTTTTAAGCGCGTTCGGATTTCAAACTTATATAAAACACAGAAAAATTAATGTAATGATCCCAAATATGGTTTTGTTAAAAAGATTATTTCTTATCATTTAATATTTGAAAAAGATCTTTGGCATGTGACCACCGCAACTACGAGTTACCAAGCGCATCCTATTAGTCCAATTTTTGACCACACTTTCAAGCATTTGGGGCCGTATTTCAGCAATCTTTTTTTTTCTTTTATTCCTTTAACTCCTTGAGCAGCATAGTGCCTCTGTAAAACATCTAAATCGTATTCGGTTTTTGCTTCACTTCACTCCAGGAACGTCCTGATTCTTCAGCTTCTTTCAAAACAGTTCGGCGCCATGTTGTTCTGGGTCTCCAACTCTTCGGTTGCCCTGCGGGTTCCAATCAAGCGCCTGACGAAAAACTTCATGTGGTGGCTTTCGTAAAGTATGCCCAATCCATCCCCATTTGCGACTGGTAATTATGTAGGATATCGGCTTCATGTTGCATCGCTGCATCAGCTCAGAGTTGCTGATCGTGTTTGGCCACCAGATTTTCAGAATGCGTCGGAGACCTCTTCCAACAAAGGCTTGTAGTTAAAGACTCAATCCAATAAAGTAAAATAGATAGCACATTAGATTTGTATGTCTGGATTTCCGTGTTTGTCGACAGAAAATTGGAATTCCAGATCTTTCGGAGTTGCGCGAAAGCAGCTGTGGCTTTAGCCACGGTAGCTTCTATTTCTGCCTTTGCGCCTCCGTCTGAGGCTATGACATTGCCAAGGTAGGAGAAAGAGTCCACTAAGTCGTAATGACTGTTGGCGTTCACTTTCAATGCCTTTGTTTTTTCCACATTTACCTCGAGACCGTGCTTAGCAGCTTCTTCGACTAGATCGTCCAGTTTACCTTGCATATCATTATGTCGAACAGAAAGGAAGTAGACGTCATCGGCGTACTCTAAATCTTCAAGCTGCTCTGTAAACGTCCAGGGAATGCCTCTGTTTTTTCCATCTAGTATTTTGCGCAGGATTTCGTCGATTTCAGCAATGACACGTTCAATGTTGGTTTACAAGACGTCAATTGTTGCTGGCTTGTTTTTTTTCGACATCGATGTCACGTAAATTTGGAAATAAATATTCGTTGATCATCGCTCTGTATCAATCACCATTGACGGTAACACTATGCACGCCGGCGAATCGATAAATTTGGATTTTCCTCTACAGCAGCGATATTTTCTGGTTGGTGGTCGGACATCGTGGAATATCAAAAGAGTTCGAACATGATCAAGAACACGAAGAATAGCGCGTTCTGATGAACGATTACTCGGTCCATACATTGTACAAAGAGCTCTATTAGTTTTTACAACAGAACACTGATTTTGATTATAAATCTCGAAGATTTGAAGACGTTGTGAATTGTTGGGCCTTACTGAATAAAATGACATTGACATTTGTCAAAAATGATAACTGATATCAGAGATATGCCTTTCGGAAATCCGGACCCTATTAAAAAAACACCCTTTGTATGCCTCAAAAAATATTGTCTTTTTGAAACCAAGTCTTTAAGCTCTACCAACTCTTTTTAATTTAAAAAATTTTTTTTTTTATTTTTAATTTAAAATTTTTTTTCCTTTTATATTTATTTTTATTTTTTTAAGCCCATAGGTATAGATAGACTTGGGCTTTAATTATTATACCCTGTATTCTGGTATACCGTCATTCCTCTATGTTACATACATTTGTGCCAACCTAATTTACTTTTTACCATAAGCTACAGTGTATAAGCATAACAAATAGGCATAAAGGTAAATGCTAAACGCTTAAAATGGTTCCATGTTGCAGGTAACAACAAAAGGAAAAAAAAAAATATAAAAGAAACCATTTGGCCAACAGCATAGGGTCAAAATAAAAGAAAAGAAATGTAATTACATAAAAGCAACAGCAGCCACAACAACAAGAATAACAATGGAACAAGGGCAGCAGGGTAACGCACGAAATGAAAACAAAATACCAAACACTTTTTGCATGGGTTTTCTTGGTTTTGGGCCATACAGTAAGGATATTGTAGAAGGTCCATTGCGCAGGTGCAGTATATGGCAGCTTAAAGAGAATATATGCGAGTGACGTCACATGATCATATGTGCATGCTTGGAGTCTATGCTTTCTTGTAGTAGTGATAGAAGAGAATAAAATTGAAGCATCTTAGACTGAATTAAAATTAGTCATATTAATTATTAAAATTATTAACAAGAGAACTGCAAAAACAGACTCGAATATAAGCGCAACCTTAGTCACCATGGCTACCATGATCTCCAGATCAGGCCCCTAGCAACTATTTTTTGTTTGCTCGAAATGTTTGCACGATAAGAAATTCGGGTCGCAAGAAGAGATAGGTCATCACTGAAAGCATATTATAGGTATGAAAGAAAATTTTTAATAAGTAGCCTAAAGTAGGCCTAATAAACAAAACCAAATTGACCTTTCATCGATGCTAACCTCACACCGTGATTTTTCCCACATTTCTCAAGGCTATAGACTTTTTGACTTAATTTTGAAGCGACATCGAAGTAGGTTTAAGTTAACAAAACTTTTTGCGCAAAAAAAAATACATTTTCATATTTTTTATAGTAAAGTACGCCGAAAAAAATGAATAACAATACATATATCTAAAATAATATATTAAATTATATAATATTATCACTATTATGAAACAAATTTTTTTTCATTTAAAATTTTGTACTGTTTTCAAAAATTAAAGAAATGAAAAAAAGAAATGAAAAAACAAAGAAATAAAAATAAAATAAAAAAACTTATTTAAAAAAAATTTAAATAAAAAAATAAAAAAAAAAATTAAAAATTAAAAAAACAAAAAAAATTTTTAATTAAATTATAAAAAAATAATGTAATGGTCATCAAACTCTTAAACACTGTCAATGCAAGCTGAACCATATCAAATGTTGATCTTGTAACGTAGTAGATGGTCAAAAGCAGCACGCTTGAACGCGTGAGTGAGTTAGTTCATGCTAATGAGCTCATGTGAGTGAGTCTCTTTTGAGTGCTTATGAATACACTCATTTAATTTAACGCCTGCGCAAATTTTTGCTCAGCTGACTGCTTAGCCGCTCACAGGATTACAGCAGCAGCAGGAACAAAGGCAGCGTCGTCTATGATGTAAGGTTATGGCAAATGACAAAAGCAGAGCGGCTAAGGGCTGAGTGGGGACATGATGAAAATCAGAGCAAAAGCAAAGCAAAGTAAATCAAAAGCAAAAGCAAATGCGAAGGCATTGACATTGTCCGCAATTGTGTCAATTCAGTGTATACAACGTGCACACACATATGCATATGTTCATGCAGCCATATATAACTGTTTATGTACATACATTTATATCATATATATGATATATATATATATATATATATATCACACACATTTGTGGAGCGTGTGAACATGGCTTTCATAGCCAGCCGCATTGCTTTGGCCAAATGCCTTTAGCTCGGACTGTTATTATATAAGGCGGGCTTGTCATCGCAATATTACGCATACGCCACATGGGCGAAAGCAAATGAAAAAAAAAAAAAAAAACACATAAAGCCGCATCAAAGTCAAAAGGCATTATATAAAGCACTGTATCTCTGTCTGTTTTTGTTTGTTTATGTTTCCTTTGGCTTTTGTGCATGCCCAGCTTTTGATTTCAAGACGGCTTTGAATGCAACAAATATCAACAAAAGCCAAAAAGATTGTTTTACGATATCAAAATTTCCTAAATCTCAAAATTGTTGGTACAATAATAATATCAATGATGGAATAATAATAATATCAACATATCAATGCAAAATATGGAGCCAATATTTACTTTTGTTGGGCTGAAAAAGAACGTAGTGTACTGAGCTATTCCAAAATAAGTTTAGTTTATACATATTCCATTAAACTAGGGGTTCTCATATGATTCAATATAATTCAAAAGTCTGTATCAAGCTTCAAAATAGAAGTATACACCGAGAAAACAAATAAAAGATTTCGACCGCCAAAAAGAGAACATTTTGCGATGTCGAAAGTACGCCAAGTACGATTTTTCTATTAATGGAGGTAATATTCTTATTTCAAGAGTGTTTTTGTGGAACGAAATCCTTAAAGCAGACCGAAAGATGCATCTTAAAACATTATTCTTATATTGGCAAAAAAAATTAGATATTTCGACTTCTGAAAAACGAACGTCTTGTGGTTTCCAAAGTATGCCCAAAACGATTTCTGAATTGCTGGAAGTAAAATCTTGAAAAACGAGATTATTTATAAATATTAATTCTTAAAGGATTATATAAATTTGTAATGATCGAAAAATTTTAGAAACTATTGGGTCGTTCACTAAGTAATTTCGTTTTTTTTAGTGCAATGCAAACACAATTTTTTTTATTGTGTAAAACATTTTATGAAATTATGTATTCTCCATTTTGCTGCAATACCTTTTGCCATCTTTCGGGCAAGAGATTGATCTCACAAAATACTTCTTCTTCTCCCAAACCCTTGTTTACCCCTTTTCGGACTCGCTTATGCTCCTCCTGAGGTGTGGGTATGCGATCTCAGCATTCTTCTGCAGGCATTCCGATCCTGGATTATGTCATCGCTGAGACCCATTCGTTGCTGATGTCTTTGCATTTGACCGATCCACGTATTTTTCGGTCTGCCTGCCCTACGGCCGTTACCTGGAACTACGGTAAGTATTGCCTTCTTAGCGGGGTTCTCCGGCGGTCGACTTTGAACATGGCAATACCAACGCATCTGACCTACTTTGAGCGTCTCAGTGATAGGCTTTTTAACAAACAGGCTGCCTGGGATGTGTTTGCTCTTAATGTGATCAAGCTTGGTCACACCCGCCGTCATCCTTAGCAATTTCATCTCAATCGCAGATAATTTACTCTCGTACGTTTTGTACATCGTCCAACATTCGGACGCATGAAGGAAAAATGTCCGATTCTATTATTTTTGGGATCGCTGAATCCGAATTCATGAAGTATGTAGCTTCATCTGAGCTTATTGCACAAAACGATGTCGATGCAACCGTCCCAGCCTATCTGCCATATTTAAAATTCAAATTTTTCAAAAACATTTTGAAAAGGGCTTTTCAATTATGGGTCAAAAATTTCCCTATATTGTTTAGAGAACTGGGAACTTAAACCTCTATGCTGAGAACCTTTATCTTCAATATGTTGTTGGAAGATAGTTCGTTATTTGAAATAAAATTAAAAAAAAAAAAAAAACATCTTTACCTTAAACCTCAGCTCTTTGTAAAAGCTTTTTTAAGGCCTATACGCAGTTCGATAAATTCCTCCTCCTTCCCTTTACTCTTTACAGAACTTTCCAAAAACCTTCAAATAAATATTTCCAACTTGTTTGTTCACTAGAATCGTGTCAGTTAAATGAAGTAGGTTATGTTATAGTCGGCCTGCCGCAACTGCAGCCAGATCTCTTGTTAAAAATATATGTGTATATTTGTACCAAATTAAAACCAACTAAGATGCATATTTATTTTTGTCCATTAACCTAATACAAACCTTAATTATAGCTAAACTAACTTAAAAATTTGGCATTAAATAAACAAGACTTTGACATGATGTTTCATGTATACTATTAACACTGACAAACCTTTTTTTTTCAACAAAAAGCATTTAATTTTTATAGAAACTTTTTATGTAAAATTTGAATATACTATTCTTTCTACAATTACTCGTAGTCGTCAAAAAACAACTAAAAATTCTCGAGTCTAAACACAATATACAAAAAAAATTCTAAAACACTTTTTCTGATAAGCTTTAATCTTTTGCAATAAAATAAATCTTTAAAATAATAGTGATTCAATATGACAAAGTTTCTTCTTTTTAAGGGTCATTGGGCTGCATCTTCAAAGAAATTTGTTTTTCACATTTTACTACGGGCATGTGCTGGCGTAAAACGCTTTGAAGGGTTAACATTTCCGCTCTTACTTGTGTATCGGTCTGTCAAAAATCTGCATTACCTCCGCAGAAAAAGTAATGGATTACAAGCGCTACTTTTCGTTTGAAGGAATGTAACTGAAAGCAATAGCACAAACGACTCAAATTTCGTTATATCCTTGTTTCGGAAAACAAAAACCGAAAACGAACAATTCGTTTTAATTTCACTTGCAACAAAACAGTCGAATTTAAATCACATATAAAATTCGTTTTGGGCGCAGCAAACATGTGAAATTAAAAAGCAGTCCGCATATTTTATGCGTTTTCGTTTTATAACCATTTATGCCAAATAGCTGCCAAAAGTTCATATACTCTAGTTGTTGAGTATGCAGGTAGCTTGCAAGGTTGGAGCATATTTTTAATTACCTAAATAAACAAAAATGGGCACATAACCAGCCGACAAATGTTTTCTGCAATTAATGAAGTTGCCTTAGTTGTTGTTTTTGTTGCTTTTTTGTATTGTAAATATTTAGAAACTTTAACAAAAAAAAAAAAAAACATAAAAATGAAAGCTAAACATGAACAAAAAAAAAATGGACCCCTTTAATTTAACATTTTTACAAAATGGCTTTCGTTCCGTACATATGTGTGCCGCCATTGTCAAAGCTTACATATACACATCTCACATACAGTGACCATTTCAATTACAAATACAATTGTGTGTATTCAATTTTTCAAGCAACACGTTCCATCGTTCTCGTCCAGAAATTCAATACAAATCGAGTGTGCCGCAAATATACTTGACTGTACCTAAAAGGCTAAGGTTTATATAAAGCGAGTGTTTCACGGTACAAGTTTCATTAAGCGTTCTCTGAAGATTTCCCTTTACTCTTCTTAATATTGAACAAAACCTTATCACAGCTTTCCGATTTGAGTCTCATTGGTGTATCGTTGCCTAAGAAACAGGTAAACACCAAATAGCATCCCATCTGGCACATACTGAAAAACTATTTAGTATTATAACAGGTGATAGCTCAAAGTATTCCAACTGATCTGTAGATCTTACTTAACCATATGGACATCTCGTGGAGCAGTGTGTTGGTATGGCCAGCTATCAGCTATTATGGTAAATCATTTCCTTTCAAAAAATTTATTTAAAAAATCCAAAATGGTGTATAAAATAAAAAAGTGTCTTCCCATATAAAAAGCAACCCTCGTGGTCGACGCACAGTGGGTTGAGCAACCACAAAAGTGTCACTTAGTTTAGACTTGCTAGGTTTTTAGGTATCTATCAGTTAAAAATTATTATTATTATGGATCTACGTTTACTAGGGTTGGCTGAATGAGTTTTTAAGGTTGAGCTCTAAGATTTATTATTGTGAAAACGTACTTTTATTTCTTATATTGGAAAGCAAGTTTCTCCAAAAATATAAAAAATACGTGTCTCATAAATATAATTTTATACAAAATAATTTTAACGTTTTTAAACAAATTATTTTTAAAGTTTTAAAAACATTTTTTATTTTAGGATATTAAAAAATAAAGTTCAAATTAAAAAAAAAATACGTGTCTCATAAATATCATTTTATAAATAATAATTTTGGCGTTTAGAAGCAATATAGTATAGTTTATAGTTTTAAGCCACTTCTAATTTTAGAATTTTAAAAATAAAATTTAAATTAAAAAAAAACAATGTGTGTCTCATAAATATAATCTATAAATAATAATATTTGCGTTTGTGGCCAATACATTTAATAGTTTTAAGCCATTTTTTATTTTAGAATTTAAAAAATAAAATTTAAATTTAAAAAAAGCAATTCGTGTCTCATAAATACAATTTCGTAAATTATAATATTTGCGTTTGTAACCAATAAGTTTATAGTTTTAAGCCATTTTTAATTTTAGAATTTAATAAAAAAAATATTTTAATATTAAAAAAAAAATTGTTTTTTTTAAATTTAAATGTAAAAATTTTTCTAATTTTAATTTAAAAAAAAAAAATGTAATTTAAAATTTTTTTAATTTTAATGTAAAAAAATGTTAACGTTTAAATTTATAAAAATCTAAAAATATTTTTTTTATATTAAAAAAAAAAAGAATTAAATTAAAATTTAAAAAAATATATATTTTTAATGTTAAAAATATTTTTTTTTTTTTAATCTTTTAAATATTGAAAACAAAAGTCTGCAATTTTAAAAATAAAAATTATAATAAAAAAAAAAAAATACATTTAAAATAAGTGTTTATTAATGTTCTGGTTGACATAAAGTGGTTTTAAACGAATCCGAGCTGCAAAAAACTCCATATCGAATAATATCATGTATGATGTTTTTAAAGATTATCTTAGAGCTTCAAAATCCATCTGAATATCTCTTCAATGTAAACTTAATCATACAGAACGTGTTTGCTTATTTTTAATTGTTAGAACAACATCCTTATGTATTTAGCAACATTTTTGAAGTGCTTCATGCCACTGTGCGCCGCATATGGCAAGACTTGCTGAAAAAAAAAATGCCCCTCAGCTATTTTGATAATATTTTAATTAATGTATAAAAAAAAAGATTTGAACTTTTATGACCAACGCGAATCATGCGAGAAATTAGCGGGCACAATCTTTTTGTTTACAGCATAAAATTTATGTACAATATACATTAATAAATTCTTCAATTTAATGCGTTTAGCTTTATTTTTATGCCTTCGTCTGTCTGCATATATACATATATGTATATTTATATATAGCTACAAGTAGCATATATAGTTGGACGAATTTAAATATAGACACATGCTTTAAAAGTAAAACTCGGTGCCGCCCCCAACCAGCAGCCCTCTCTGGCCACAAAAGCAGCTAGTCATCGGAACGCACTTGCAGCTAACTGGGCCAAAATTTAGAGGGGGCAAGTTGCACATTTTTGCTGCACAGTGTATGTGCAAGTGCATCAGTGTCTGCCATATGTAGAATTCTGAGAGGCGCCAAGGTATGCGTCAATGTACGAGGGCGGTTTAATAGCTATGTGAACTTGGGATTTAAGACGTAGTGGTAATAGACTAGCTAAGTTTGTGTTCGAGAGCATGGAGTACCAATTTTTTAAGCATAAAATATAAATTTTTTTTAAAAAAAGTTTTAAAAAAAATGTACGTTACAAATAAAAAAAAATTATTTAAAATTTTAATTTACTTTAAAAAAATTTTAAATTTAAATTAAAAAAAAATTAGTTTAAAATTTTAATTTACTTTAATTTTTTTAATTAAAAAAAATTTTAATTTTTAATTAAAAAAACAATTCAATTAAAAATAAAATTAAAATTTAATTTACTCTAATATTTTTAAATTAAAAGAAATTTATTTTTTCATATAAAGGCATATACGCAGTTCGAAAAATTTCGCGCGGAATGACAAAACTTCATATAAAAAAAAATTCCATTTGAGATTTACGCGCGAAATTTTTCGAACTGCGTATACACCTTAAATTGTAATCTAAAGCAAAACATTTTCATTTTGCATAGAGTAAAAATTTGTTTTCCCAAATTAAGCACAAAACTCTCGAGCTACCCTCGTAAGTATTATGTGGCTGCGTATTTCACGACTTATGTGAAAAAAAAGACATAAATCAAGCGAAACACGCACATATGCACATAAAAGAGTATGTACATAGTACATACATACATACATATATACTAAAGTACAGCAATGGGGCATAAGTAAACACAGACAAGTTGTTTATGTTAAGCGCAGCGAATGGGTTAAGACATAGAAAATTGGAATTGAAGGATGGACGTGGCACCAAGATACAATTACTATGTATTGATGTGGAAGCTATGGGGCCCCCAGTTGGCAATAAAATAGTTTTTCACGGAAATTGTAATGTTTCGTTAATTGATTAGATATCTTCAAAGCATAACTTTAAAATGTTTTTTGGTTTATTCAGCTGACAAATATTTAAACTTATAAAGCAATTAAGTTCAAGTGCTAGAAAAACGAGGAATGACTTTTATAAAGGGTGTTTTTTTAAGCGCGTCCGGATTTCAAACTTAAATAAAACATAGAAAAATTAACGAATGGTTATGGTTTTATTAGATGGATAATTTTGTATCATTTAGTATTTGAAAAAGATCTCTGGCATGTGACCACTATGACTACGAGCTACAAAGCGCATCCTGTGGATCCACTTTTTGACCACAGTATTTCAGTAATGACTACGTTTAATGTTGGTTTCCAAGTCGTCAATTGTGTCCCCAAAGAAAATAATCTAAAGAGGTCAAGTCACACGACCGTGGTGGCCAGTTGGTGGGCCCATTTCTCGAAATAAGCTTCTCAGCGAATTGAGTTTTCAGTTAATCAATCCAACCATTGACCCCAAGGTCGCCGTATGGCGTAGCGCCATCCTGTTAAATCCAAAACTCTTCGACAGCGATGTCATGTAAATTTGGAAACAAATATTCGTTGATCATCGCTCTGTATCGATCACCATTGCCTGTAACACATTGCGAATCGATAAATTTGGATTTTCCTCTACACTGGCCTCTAGAACAGCGACATTTTCTGGTTGGTGGTCGGACATCCGATAATGTCAAATGAGTTCGTACATGATCAAGAACACGACGAATGGACGTTTATTCGGTCCATAAATTGTACGAAGAGCTCTATAAGTTTTTACAACAGAACACTTATTTTGATTATAAATCTCGAAGATTTGAAGATGTTGTTGTGGTGTGAGTCTTACCATGCTGAATTGTTAGTCCTTAGTGAATAAAATGAAATTAAAATTTGTCAAAAGTAACAACTGGTTTCAGATTTTCCCTTTCGAAAATCCGAACGCTGTTAAAAAAACACCCTTTATGATCGATTCAAATATGCTCAGAAAATAAACTTTTACTCTGTATAATTTTAAAAAATTTTTTGGATTGTTTATCTTCGCTTAGAAAAATAATCTCGAAAGAAACTCGTGAACATTTTGACATGATGATAGTTTTTATTTTCGAAAAGCTCAGATGCTGTTTAGTTCATATTTTTGGGGTTGCTGTATCCGTATCCAATGTAATGGGATTCCATAGCAAACTGACTCTAAGGAATAAATTTTGTTCGTTTTCGTTTTTGCTGTCAATATCTTCTCATAATTCCATTTCTCTTCGTTAGCACAGCACTACACTTTTCGCTTGAAATTTATCACAATTAGGCAAGGGAAATTGTTTTATGCAAGACGTATTCCAAAAAAATCAGTCAGGGATCAATATTAGAGTGCAAAAGTTTTCGATGGAATCATAAAGTTATTTTAATGAGTAGCAGCTTGTTTTGTTTGTGAGTAAAATTCCAAATCCCATTTGGACATACGGCAGTTAGGTAGGGGATTTATTTTGTTATTATGTTATGTATGAAAAAACCTGGCAACAATGGCGAGCTTAATAAATGAAATTTTTTCACAAATTTGCAAATTCTAAAAAATAAAATTTTTTTGAATTAATGTTGTATAAAAAACTAAGTTAGTGAAGCAAAAATAAAAATTTTATACTATGCTTATTTTTTTTTATTTTTTTTTCTAATGGGACTAAAAATGCCAACAAGAAAAGCTAATAACAACAACAAATGTCACAACGCTGTTAATTAAAAATCGCGCATACGCCGTGTAGCGCCAGCGTCGAAATTTTCATGTCATGGACGCTGCTGCCGCTGTCACTGCTGACGTCAACGCCAACGGCAACGGCAACGTTGAGCAATTAAACCATTAACAACTTGCAAATGACAAGCCCCATATAAATGTAAGTAGTAGTCATAAAGATATGGTAAATAATTGAAGTTGATTTGTTGACATTGTTGATATACATACAATCAAAGCCAACACAACCAACAAAAACAACAAAAAGAGTGAAACAATTTTCAAAATGTGCAAACCGTATGAAAATAATTGCTATAAATATTTCGACGGTACTTTGAACATTTCCATTTTGATTTTGTGAATTTTTGAATTTTCATTTACTTGAGTTTATTTGCAAAGCAACGCGTCATATACACCCATGTAACCATGCCATATACTTACACTTGAATGTATACAAGTATATTATATAATATCAAGTGCATATGGGTAAAAATTTAAATAGATTTTCACGATTTTTAAAATTTTGTGTATTCTATAGCGCATGGGTGAAAAATTTTGCCTTTTTTATGCTTGCAATCTTAAGCTGAGGATTTTCACCTTTTTTTACGTTCTTAAAATCGGAATTAGTTTCCGATTGAATCATACATATAAGAAAAATTTTGATGATGATTGATTAATGTAGTTGCAGCAGACTATTTTTATGGAAAAAATTAGTAGAGCTATATTTTTTGATACTGACATTTTAAAGTCTTTCTATTTATTTTTTATATATAATTGCTTTTGTTTTTTTACAATGCACAATGGGCCCGCGTGGTCAGATTTTGGCCAAAAGCCCTCCTGATGAAAATCAAAATTTGGACGAAATGAGAATTTAATATTATTTTATACATATTAAGGTGTCCTGTGCAGAAAAAATTTTTTAATTATAATTAGTGGTTTTTAAGTTATTGGCAACCAAAGTTGACATTTTGTATTTTATGAGCTTTCGCGAACATTTTCAGAAAAAACAAAACCTGCATTTACCATGATACATGTAGCAACGAAATCTTCATTCACTTTATTATTTATAAGTATAACTTCAGAAAAAAAATAAAACTAACTTAAAAACTTAACGTTTTTAAATTATATTCGAATAGTTAAAAAGATTTTTTTGGCTTTTGTATTATTTGGCTGCTTTGCTTTATGCGTACCTCCGACTACTACTCGATATTTGATCGAAAATTTTTTTATAAATTTCTTCACATGTTCTTAAAAAAAATTTAATTCCTCCAGATTTTCGGAAATTAAATTTTGTATCTAAAAGTTGAATTTTAAAAATTGACCACCAGCAAATTTTACTATTTTTTGAATTTCTTAGCTGCCTTAAAGTATGCTTCAAAAACGATTTTTTCATTGGTTGTTCTAAAATGTACAATTGGAAAATTTTATAGCATACTTACAAAGATGCAAATCAAAAAATGTAAAAATTATCAATTTTGACGAAAAAACGTAAAAATGAAATATGAATTTTTGAAATTTTTTTTTTGCTTAAATTAAAAAAGCATGCAAAAAAAATTATAACAGCAAAAAACCAGATGGATTGGTGATGTCGTCTTTTTGTAATTTGCTTGGAAAGCTAAATCTATTAGGTGCTATAGCTCCAAAACCATTCAATATTTTGGGTATAGGCTATTTTTTCAATGTATGAGGAGCTTATATCTACCTCTGTGTGAAATATGGTCCGATTCCAATCAACCGTTTTTTTTTTTTATTATGTCAAAAAAATTGTTTGGTTTTTTTAAATTTTTTCCAATTCGGTCTGGATTATATATATCTCAAAATAATCTGAGGACGCTCAAACTTCTCAGAAAAATAGCTCAATCCTTTGGGAACACGTGTGTAAAATTTCATCACTCTTAAAAAGTTATTATGAAAATGACAGGGTTTTGGCCAAAATATGAAAATCTGGGCCCAAAATGCAATGCAAAAAATGTTGAACAAAAAAAATATTTCAAGCTTAACCGCATTTTCAAATTACGATTTTGATAAACTTTCTATGGCAATCATTTTTCGCATGATTCAGCATTATTTTTTAAAATTATGAATTAATTCCAAAAGTAACAAAAAAAAAACAATTTCGGCGGTTCTCCGGAAAACAAAGAACCTTTTGTTTTTTTTTACGATTTTAATAAACTCTTTATAACTAACATAATTTTTTCCATGATCCAGGATTATTTGTTAAAAATGATGAGTCAATTCCAAAAGTAACAAAAAAGCAATTTCGGCGCTTCTTCGGAAACGAAAAACAAAAAATTAATAAAATTCGTTCGTTTTCGTTTTTGCATGCTCTCAATTCCACATTTTTTGCTGTCAATATCTTCTGATATTTCCCTTACTCTTTGTTAGCACAGCTCTACACCTTTCGATAGAAATTACCCACGCCTAAAGCTATTTTTAATACAAGGGAAATTGTTTGTATGCAAGACATGAACCATGCGCTAAATTCGTGAATTTCTTTTTTTTTTTTTGATTGATTCAGAAAAAATAATAAAAAATGACTATCAATAAATATATAATACATATAAATTGAAATTGGCATAAATAAATCTAAAAATATCGAAAAATAATTAAAAAAATATTATTTCAGCTTAAATTACGTACACTTTTAAACCTATTCTGCCAATTTGATTTGATTTCACTTGCAACCAATCATTCGGTTTGAAACCACCTAAAAAATTCGTTTTGATAAAATCGGGATTTGGTGCTCATGTGGCTTCAAAAAAAATCAAAATATACGGATTCATTTTCCGTAGCATGGTCGACTTTTCAGGATTACGTATCTTTAGGATTTGCTATACGTCGATTTTCCAATATTTCGACTACAGTTGTCTTGCACTAGGCATATTATGCCATTTTTCTATTTCCTATGGCATTCATACAAGCTTAAAAGAAATCGTGAACTATGTTTTCCGAAACCAACTACTACAAGAGACCTTTAAAGCCAATGTTTTACAAAAAGATAACGCATAGAAGAATTTAAAAAACTTCTTCGGCATAGTATCGAATTTCCTTTTTAAATCCCAACATAAAAAGGTTTTTTAAAAATGCAATTCATATTACATGCAATAACTAACTTATCTTAACTTTTCTGCCCAAACATTCATTCATGCATAACTCTAAAAGTAATCTGGCATTTGGCATAAAAAAAAAAAAAAACAAATAAAAGCAGGCTTGTATCCTTAAAGCATATGCAAATATTATCATAATTAAAATGACCCGCATCACTAGCTTTTACCCTTATACTCTTATAAACATAAAATAATTACGGGTATGTAAATATTTTATACGTACTTATGTGTGTGTTAATATATCTGCAGGTTTTTGTATGTTTTTAAATGAAATATTTACTTTGACGCTGCTATGAAAACAAAAACAAGCAAAACAAAATATTTTCAACAAAAATATCGAAAATTGAACTGCACTTGAATGCAGTTTTAAAGCAGCTCTTAATTCTACTCGAATAGCTGTTAGTGCTTAAAGTATGGACCGCTCTAAGATCTGAATGTAAAGTACATTCAAACTGGCACATAAAGAACTTCTTTACCATCAATTTTTCCGTATTGCGAATTTTTACCAAGTATACTGCGCTTAGGATCTCCCTATAACGTATTTTCTATATACATAGTCAGAGGTGGGCACGAAAAATAACGGAAAGAGCACTACAACAACATCAAGAAAAAAGGTCGAAAAAAGGATGCTCGAGTAGGGCCATAAAAATCGCACACTGTGTGTATTTTGTTTTTGTAATATTCTGCGAGTCGAGCGAAGGCACACATTGTGTGTATTTTGTTTTTGTAAGTTGCTGCGAGTCGAGCGAAGGCACACATTGTGTGTATTTTGTTTTTGTAAACTCGGCGCGTCGCCGGCAATCTGCTTGTGCGTGTACACTGACAAAATTTTGCAACACATTCAAAGAAACAGAAAAGTCATATGAGTTTATATGACAATTTTAATTTACCAAAAAAATTACTGGGTCTTACAGTTGCCAAATTAACTATATTTCTGTGCTCAGTGTACTTGTGCGAATTTTTCGTCGCGAGCACCAATAAAAACTACCGTTACGGTCTAAAAAGGGATGCTCGAGTAGGGCCATAAAACTCGCACACTGTGTGTATTTTGTTTTTGTAATATTCTGCGAGTCGAGCGAAGGCACACATTGTGTGTATTTTGTTTTTGTAAGTTGCTGCGAGTCGAGCGAAGGCACACATTGTGTGTATTTTGTTTTTGTAAACTCGGCGCGTCGCCGACGATCTGCTTGTGCGTGTACACTGACAAAATTTTGCAACACATTCAAAGAAACAGAAAAGTCATATGAGTTTATATGACAATTTTAATTTACCAAAAAAATTACTGGGTCTTACAGTTGCCAAATTAACTATATTTCTGTGCTCAGTGTACTTGTGCGAATTTTTCGTCGCGAGCACCAATAAAAACTACCGTTACGGTCTAAAAAGGTCGAAAAAAGGATGCTCGAGTAGGGCCATAAAAGCGCACACTGTGTGTATTTTGTTTTTGTAACATTCTCGGTTTTTTGCGTGTGCGTCTGGCAGGCGCCACTTACAAGACCTAACGGAAAGAGCACTCGGTGCAAAAATGTCCAAGGCGTTTTTTGTACTGAGTGCTCTTTCCGTTATGTCTTTTCTGTGGCGAAAGATAGGCGCACAAGCAAAAAGTGCTCTTTCCGTTATTTTTCGTGCCCACCTCTGTACATAGTAATCTAATATTCGTGCGAATTCGCTAAAACAAAGTTATATAGTATGGTCTTTAGCTCCAAACCGAACGAGCTTCTCATAATCTGTTCCCAAAAACAAGAGTACAAAAAAATTGTTTAAAAAATGCAGAGGCCACCACGTTCATAAAGTACATTCCAAAAACAAAAAATCGATTTTGCTACCGTCTGTCTGGGACGTCTGTTTCTTAAAAACCAAAAGCGCAAGAAGCTTGAAAATTTAGCAGAAGACTCATCTTCTTTTTAATCAAATGTTGCTACTCTTATCATAGGGGCAGCACTGATAAGAGTAGTGGAGAGTGAGGTATACAAAAGAAACGCCCAATCAAAGCAATTCTCATGCAAAATTTTATAAAATAATAATAGATAAAAAAAAAAACAACAAAAAAATAAAGGGCTTATCCGTAGAAATTTTTTCAAATTACACAGCCACAGAAAATAAATTAACTGTCGGTTTCGAAGGTCATAATCTCAACAAAACCCCATAAAACAAGTTTTTTTTGCTGTAGTCTGACATACTATTCTAATTTTAATATATAACCTGAAACCAGATTATTGAAAATCAATTATTTTTTGTGTGGCTGTATATTAACATACTAGCAAAAAACCAAACAGAATTTTTTTCGGTACCAATTGTGAGACATTGTTCTTGGTATCGCTGAGTTCGAATCCGATGTCAAAAAAAATCCAGCAAGACAGGATTCTGAGTTAGCCCCCAAAACAACTAATTTGATGGGGGCTTTGGGATAATTTCAGAACCCTTGGGCGTTGAAGTTTTTTGGGTCTCGGAATCAACGGCCCACAATCCATATGGGTCTGCCCTGTCGCTTGTAAAATCACTGTAAACTAAAAACTAAATTTATAAATAATTTACACCAGAAGTTGTTAACCAAAAAAAATTCCTAAAATGTCCGCGAGAGGCAGCAAGCCAAAAATATAAATCAACTCGCGCTCCAAAATTATCCGCTAGAGGGAGCAAGACAAAAAAAAGTAAGTATTTACTAAAGTCTCAAAATGTTTCCCTATGCCCTATGCTCCACTAGCAGGGAAGGACGACAGTAATAGCAAAATGTTTCGCGATATAAAAAATAAATGTTGTGCGGAGAAAGTACTTTTTTATTATAAGAAGACAATTTTGAATCAAAAGAAATTTTTTACATAACATAAAAAAAAATAAATATGCCTTTAGCTCCAACTAATAGTGCATAGAAAACTTTTCTATAAATTTTAATTTTTAGTTTGTTAAAATTTGTGCTAAATTTATTGCAGTTCATTGAAAAGTTTTGTTTTTGTTGTGGCTGCTGTCTGGGATTGTGCATTTGATCGTTGCGGGCACTTAACTAAACAAATAAACACACTGCCAAACAAACAAATAGACCACAAAAAAAAAAGAAACAAACCCAATATCATACATAAAATTACACTAGTCAACATAAACAAAAAACCCAAAAAAAAATTTTGACAGAAAATGTTTTTGATTAATTTGGATTCACAAATTTTATAACCTGCAAACCATGTAAAAACAGAATTAGGTGTAGGTCAACTGAGCATCGGTGTAATCTTTAAATAAATAAATAATTATTTTTTTTAATTTTGCTTTCTTCACGTTTCATAACATTTTAAAAGAAAATGCAATAACTTTGGAAATAGTCATTTTTTTGAATGCCCATTAGCGCAAAGCTCAGCATTTTTTTTGTATTACTTAGACAATAAATTTCATCAATTAAATATTCTTTTTTGATTTTAAAATTTTAAAATAATTCTTTTTTTTGTGACTAAAAATAAAAATTATAAAATAATATTCAAACGTAAATTTTTTATTTAACATTGGCTAAATAACCCTTATTCTCAATTTATAAAATAAAAATGGGCCAGTAATTGTTTTTATTCCGCATTTTTACAATAAAAATTCACAAAATGTGAGTACTTTCGAAATTGTTAAATAAAAATGGACATTTAAATATTATTTTAAAATTTTTATTTTTACGCTATTTCTAACACGAGGTGTCGAAATACATCTTTCATATTTTAGCTTAACAACATTTTTTTTTGTAGCTTTATTACATAAAAAAAAAATTTTTTTTTCTTTTTTCGCAAAACCAACACTTGGATCTATAGGAAATATATATTATACATATGCATATATAATGTTGCTAGAATACGAAAAGTGAAAAAAAAAAATTTTTAATTTATGATTAAACTAAGAAAATAATGTTAAGTTCAAATATGAAAGATGCCTCTTTGTAGAAATAGTGTTAAAGTCTCGGCTGGAGCGCGAGAGAGAGAGTGAAGCAAGCAAAAATACGAGCTGGCACACAAGTTAATGCATGCAGCTGGCCCTTGTATGTATGCATATACATATGTATGTCGCTATGTTGTATTCACGCAATGCATACAAAAACAATTCTTTCGTTTATACACATACACATGTGCTGCGTGCTTTAACTGCCCGACCGCGGCCACCTTACTCTCCTCTCCATACCATGACCACGGCTCGCTCTCTCAACAAGAGTCGAAGTCATGACTGCCAACAAAACGTCAGCGTCGCAATTCGTCAATGCGAAAGAGAACATCAAAAGAAACTAACATTTTTTCGTCTAACAAAATTTCCAAGTTATTCCCATCGAAATTCACAATGCCCAAAAATGCACAATGCCGCCTAAAAAGTTTTACTTCAAAAATCGCAATTTTGTTGCCTAGTGTAATTATACCCAGTATATTATGCGTCCGAGTTTATGGTGCACGTGCGTGTGTTTGTCTGTTTTTAAAACTTGAATGCGCATAAATTATGCATTTTATAATTTGCATGCATATTTAATTGTTTAATTTTCAGCTAATGCGCTTCATTACAACAGAAAATGGTATGGTTACAAAAAGAAAAAAGAAACAGAAACAAAACCAAAAAAAAAAATCCTCTACCAGCTAAAAACAACAACAGCGCTGCCAGCGGCGACTGCGACGTCGGCAGAGACTAATGCGATTTCGCGCCTGTAAATATGTAATTGTTTTTGTTAGCGTGTGTGTTTTAGTGTTGTTGTTTCTTTTTTTTGGTTAGTGTTGGTAAGTGCATAAAGTGCATTCTCTAATTGCAACGAAATCCTTTCACTAATAGCAAAATTGTGTTTTACTAGCAACCTTCTAGCTGCCACAAAAACCCGCCCCCTGTCTGTAAATGAACCTTCCTCCCCCCCAAGAACTTTCATGGCAATTTATGTTTGTGGCGCTTTGCATGTTTTCTTTAAGTTTCTAAATTTTAGCATTTTCGAGGTTTAGTTGCTTTGGCCAATGGAGCATTTAAATTCCTGAAATTCCTTTCTATTTGTCTAAGCTGTTTATATGTGCTGTCAAGTAAACGTTTATGCTCAATTGAGCAGGCTCTGAATTTTCAAAAAGCGCAAAACTTTGCGTAAACCTTATACTAACTATTGTAAATCTTGGAACATATATCCCGAAACAACTTTAATGTTCCAGAGAAGAGCATTAAATTTGCGCTGAATATTGTTTAATACCATTTTTGGAATTTGATCTAATATTAATACTAATATATCTTGCCGAATTTCGACATAGCCTCAAATAAAATAGAGATAATCAAAGCCTCTTAAAGTACTCTCTAAGATATTTCTGACTTTTTTGTTATTGTTTATAAAAATCTATTATATAAAAAAATGGAGATGCTCCTTAATATGATTTTTTTTTTTTGGTAATTTGGTCAAAAAAATGCAGTCCACCCTAATTTTGAATCCACCTAAATTTTTCCATAACAGTAATTATATGAGCCAACATTTTTCCTTGATTAGAAGAAAGAAAATGGCTGACATAATTAGGGTGGTTAAGGTAAAGTTTTCTCGCAAAGACAACGTTTATTTGGTTGTTAGGCTCTCATACCAAGTTTAGAAGCTTCAGCTTGATTATGAATGAAAGTGAGGGTGATAAATATTTTTACATAAAGCTATTAAAGTTTTCTTTCGAGTTTTTACCTGCAATCAGCAGGCTTTTATGGGATGGGTACGGAACGCGAAATATTTTTTTACAAAGGAAATCTGTTGGTTAAATTGTGTATGTGTAGCTCTAAAAGACGGACATGACCCAATCGCTACCAGATGCAAAAATAAACATTTTGATAGAAAACACTTGCCACTATGGTCACCGGGTCCAACAAGAGAACACTCACTTAGGTCTCATTTCGGTTAGCTAAGTTCCGCATTACGAATGTAATTCTTTACTTGTTTTAGCCAAAACTAAATACCAAATCGCTTTAGTCAACCTAGAGCATTATATGCAATGGATTGACAATTGCCGAAACACAAAGTCCAAAATCAAGACAAATACAAGCTCTCAAGGCGCACAAGGCGCACAAAGACCAAGGAACCGAAAATGTTAAATGGAAATGAAAACCAACCTGAAAAGGGAAACGGGTAACGTGAAACGGAAAACACTGAACAACAAAGTCAAGTCGTTTCTAACCTCCAAAAGCCAAAAGCAAATTGAACACTTGAGCTAATGGCATTTGCAATTTGCTAGTTTCGTATTCATATGGTAAAATATTGTGGGGCTTTAGCTGGCAATCAAAACGCATACAATGCCACAAAACCTCGGAAACCTATCCCAATCTAAACGTGCCACGTACCACGCCAGAATAAGGACAAAAACAACAAAAACCAAAACAAAAAAATAAACGGAAAATTCAACAAATGATAACAAAAAAAACCAAATAAAACAAAGGGAAAGTAACAAACCCACAAAAAAAAATATGGCCAATACTGCAGTCGAGCAAAGCCGTCATTGGTATACACTGTAGCAGCATGTGTGTAGTGGACCCTATAGATGTTGTGCTGTCCCAAACTTGGCCTGCCTGCTATGTGTGGATCTAAGCAAGGGAAGTACAAACTAGCACAATTTTTTACATATACATATATGTATGTATACTGATAAAAATACGTGCTTATTAAGATGAATTGATCCGTTCTTTATAAAAAAATACATAAGCTTTTATTTCATTTTTTTGATGTTTCATTAAATATTCTGTTATCTGGGATGGAGATAAGAACAACAAACCAAAGATCACAAAAATCAATGGAGTAGTTATTGAGTTATGAATGGTGTACCCATGTTTTATATATGTACATATATAGAAAATATATTTTCTTCACATATTTTTTTTTTCATGAACTTTTTCAATGTTTTATAAGTTGTACTGCTATTTGGGGTAGAGACAAATCCAATAAATAAAAAAACATAAAAATCGATGCAATAGTTTTCGAGTTACGAATGGTTGTTTTATGTGTAGAGAGAATACATTTCGGGAATTCTGCTATACGGGATATAGTTAAATTCAAAAAATCAAAGATTATAAAAATCGATGCAGTTGTTCTGGAGTTCTTCAGCTGACTATTTTGTTAGTCGTCCCTAGGTGGAGCATGGGTATCTCTATTAATAACTGTTCGAAGAGAACAAGGACCTACAGTTCATAGCCAAATCCGAATGGCGGTGTCTTTAATTAATAGAGATTTTCTTGAGCTTGTATACCTTAGTTTATTTGTATAGATGGTGAATTTATAAATTATCGCCACTCAGCAAGCACAACGGGACGACTAAAAAAAAAAAAGAATAATGTGATCAAGAAAAATTCATTTCTTTTTTTTGACTTGAGAATTAGAAAAAAAAACATTTCTCTCAACTCGGACTCCAAATGGGGTCTTGAGCCGATTTAGGGTTTTTTGAAACGAACTCAGCTGCCTCTTTAGTTATATGTTATATATTTACGGTACTGAGTCAATTCGAACTCCTCCAAAATACTACAGCCAAACTTGCTTCTAGCGATTTCGCGTGGGAGTAGAATACTATTTCGTTACACAGTAATTTCTTAAAGGAAGATCAAAAAGCTGAGAAAAATTCATAATATGAAAAAAATCATTTTAGCGTAGTTATATTGCGTTTATCTTCGCTATTAATAATCCGATGTATGCCTTAAATCGAAAAATTTGGTTCTTGAAATTGTAGAAAGTTTCGTGCCTGAATAAAAAAAAAAATAAGCTTGGTCTGTCTACTCGTAAGAGTCAACATCTCAAGTTTAGTTATCCCAGATCTTATAAAACAAAAAAACTTAATAAAAAAATATAAGCATACTCATATGAGTGCAAGTCTCAAGTTCGGTTATCCCAGATCTTATAATCTTCACAGTCTAGTCATTCATGCAGACAGACGGAAAAGTTTTTTACGTACACCTGAACCCTAAGATCACTCCCTCTCTCTCTCTGTCTTCCCTTTTTCTCTTACTCTTTTTCTCTCTCTCTCTTTTTCTCTCTCTCTTTTTCTCTCTCTGCTTTTCCCTCTCTCTCTCACTCTGCCTCTCTTTTTATTCCACCAACGCTCTTTCTCCTTCTCTCCCTTTCTCCTCAATAAAAAAAAATAAGCCAACTCATATGAGTCCAAATCTCAAGTTCGGTTATGCCACATCTTATAATCTCCACAGTTTAGTCATTCATACAGACAGACGGAAAAATGTTTACGTACACCTGATCTCCAAGATCGCTCCCTTTCCCTCTCTCTTAACTTTTTCTCTCACTTATTTTCTCTCTCCTTTTCTTTCTCTTTCACTCCCTCTTTCTTTCTTTCTCTCTCTCTCTCTCTCTCTCTCTCTCTCTCTCTCTCTCTCTCTCTCACTTCATCTCTCTTTTTCTTTCTCTTCTTTTCCCTCTCTCTCTCTCACTCTGCCTCTCTTTTTGTTCCACCAACGCTCGTTCTCCCTCTCTTTTTTCTGCCTCTTTCTCTCTCTCTCTCACTCTCTCTCTCTCTACCTTTCTCTCACTCTCTCTCTCTCCCTCACTCTCCCTCTCTCTACATTACATAATTTTGCAAAAAAACCCATGTAACCCTTAATCCAAGTCCATAGTGTATATAAACAAAGAACAAAACCCATTTGTAGCTAATGCCAAGAGAGGGATTATTATTGGATATGAGATGGCTATCGCATTGGGCATTTGCGCTGACCCTAGCAATTGTGTACGTACATACTACATGGTAGATAGGAGTTAAGTAGAGTTGGGTGTACAACATGGCGGTGGTAGTTCCAGGAAGGTAATAGCTACTCAAAGTATTGGAGTGCTTTAAGGGCGTGGTCAGCAACTTTTACATTATGTCACATTACATGGCTACTTATGAAAGCATTTTGAGCGCTCGCATTATTTAACCAGGAGGTAGTTACTCCTTTTGTTGTTGTAAATAGTTGTTTTGTGTGTGTTATGTAGTTTGTCAAATTGCTTTTGGGTGTTGGGTGTGCAATTATATGCAACTACATTGGGTCATTGGGACCCAAGCACCGCAAATCCAAACACTGCACTATGTTTTCGTATTACAAATGAATTGCCTGGAGATGCATAATAAAGCGCCGCTGACGTTAAAATTAATTGAAGTGTATCGAACTATCGCATAAAAATGCAGTACATTATCTAAAACACGAATTTCCATTGGAGTTTCACAACAAGTGCAGGAAATTGTGTTCACTTTGACCAATTGCAGATTGCAACGCTGACCATTCAAAACAATTTTTTTTAAAAGACGGTCAGGTCCAGTTGTTTTATCCCAATGACGCTTTCTTCCTAGTGCTGGTATATTGAAATAAAACGGTGGGGACACTGAGCTTGTAGAGTAAATTTTTATTTTTTTTTAAATTAATTATGTATTGAAAAAAGATGGCGTACGGTACAGTCGGGCGCGGACGACTTTGGGATACCCTGTACCACCAAAATTCAATGAAATGCGGTACACTGCTTCAGAACTCTAAAAGATAAATATCTTTACCGAATTTGGTAACCATATCTTCATAAACACATGAAACAAAACAAACTTTGGACTAAACAAATTTTTTTGACGGATCGGTCCTATAGGGGCTATATAGTCAACAGGTTTTCATTAAATTTGGTACAGTGCTTGGGAACTATAAAAAACTTTCGAATGTGAGATTTGACTACGATACCTTCATAAAAAAACGAAATACATAGAATTTTTTACAAAAAAGCATTTTTTTGGCCGATTGGTCCTATGGGAGATATATGATATAGTCAACCGATTTTGATAAAATTTGGCACAGTGTTGAAGATCTCTAACAAAAACTTCCGAATGCAAAATTTGGTTGCGATACCTTTATAAACAAACCAATTATCCATCTAAAACTTTTGTTTTTTTCAAGGTCCTCTGAAACAACCCTACGGGAGCTATATAATACAACCCCGATATCAAAAAAATAAAATATACTTGTCTTCAATTGAATAATAACGGATCTAATCTGAACGTTTGGTTGCTCTAGCTCTTGCCATCTCTGAGATCTAGACGTTTATACGGACAGACAGACAGACGTACATGGGTATATCGACTTCTCTAGTCACCCTGATCATACTTTGGGTAACTTTGGGGGTCTCCGATGTCTCCTTCTGTATGTTACATACATTTTTGGCTTGCACAAACATGATATACCCTTTGTACCATACGGTACAGGATATACAAATAATCCCTTATTTGTAATCTACCAGATAATCTCACGCATACACATATAGTACAACGCATTTCGTTACGTGACAATTAAAATAACATTCCATTCCAAAATCCATTCAAGAACTAACTTCTAAATAATAAATTTTTATCATTTAAGATTAAAGTTCCGCAACACCAAAGTCTGTTCTATTTAATATTTTTTTTTTTCATATTAATTTAAATTTCCATAGTTACTAACAAAGTCTTCCAAAGCATAATATTATCTTTAAGACAATTTCCGCGCTTTTTGTCTTTACGCTTTTATATACAAAAGACTTTTTAAGTATTTAAATTTTTTGGTAGCAAAGTTTTTAGTTAACTCCGACTGATCTATAGGACACAGTGCAAACTGTTGGCAAGCGCGTTTGAAGTGCTTAACAAATCTTTAAATAACTTGAAATGCTGCGACTCTTCCGCTCGTTGCCACTGTTGCTGCCGCACACTTCATCAGTCTCCGCCCAGCTGCAGTGCGCCTCAAGTGCCCCTTAAATGGCTTTTCAATTGCATTTGCTTGTTGCCCGCAACTTACATAGTTCCGTGCAATCTGCACGCCCCTCACTCGCTTATTTACTCACTACCACGTTTGACTACATATTTCCATTTGGTTCTTGGCTTGGTTTGGCACATTCCCATAAACTGCGCTGTTCTTTGTATTACGCTCAGCAGATTACACTGGGGACTTGGCCTTAACGATGCAATTGAAAATGTTTAGCGGCAGTTTCCTTAAAATGCGTTGGCCCATAAAAAAAGGTGCTCAGCTGGCAGGAGCAGAAGGAGTCGAGCTGGGACTACAAAGTATTTGCCTTTATAAAGCTTTCGTTTTTTTTTCCAAATGGCTTGGCAACACTGGCTATTTAAGCATTGCCATTTGCCATTCGCCTTTTGCAATTGTTGTAAAGTTGTGGCAAAGTATCTAAAAGCTGTAGCTACATATATACTAGCTACAGATGAATACATATATTACATACATAGTTATATAAAATAAAATCTATCTATTGTGGCAAATTTTTTTGTTAAAGCAAAAGCAAAAACATGTCAACTGTCGCATTTGAATTTATGTTTCATTTATTGGCGGCTAGCATTTTGAACATTTTCAATAAAATTCATACGCACCGTTGACAAAGAAAAGGCCGCAGCTACATACATATGTAGCTCTATGTATAACATATATCTGCATATATATCATAAATATTTCTGCTTGTTCTTTTTCATAATTCTGTTTTTTTTTTTTTTTCTTTTTCTTCTTTGCTGTTTTTCTTTCAAGAGCCATCATAAATTCTTAAAATGCGCGGTTCGTGCGTCATGAACAGCCGTCAACTTGTTGCATGATTCTGCTTTAACGTTTAAGAATCTTTTTTAATTAAGTTTGTCGTTAATTTGGTTACACACACACACACACACAGTGTCGTATCTAAAAGAAACTTAAAATTGCAACTTAGTATAAAATTTCTGTCTTGGCTTACCTGCCTTAAAACATGCCACTAAAGTTGTTGCAACATGTTGTAAATTTCATTTTATAACCAACTAAAATGCAATTAAATTGAACATGTTACATGTAAATTCTAAATTCTAAATTCCAAACTGTCGAAATGAAAAACCAAACAAATTATTTTATTATCCAACTTAATGGCTGACAGCCCGTACAAGCTGCCATAGTTCTAAAGCAGTTAACTTCTTTTCCAGCCCTACGACTAAGCCATGTGCAAATTAAATTGTTATAAATTGCAGCTTAGCAGAGTGAGGGCCAAAAGCGCCGCAACGAGTGAAGAGGGATGCAGCCCCAGAGCTGCAGTAAGCCAGGCCGAATGAATGTCAAGAGAGCGCAGGAAACAGCAACAAAATTGTAAGCCTTTGTACAGTGGACACTCACAAATAACAAACAAATGCCTTTACAACTAGGGCTTTAAGTTCTTATACTTAAAGCAAAAAAAAAATTATTATAACTAGCAAGAATATATTACAATCCTTCTTTAAAAAGAAAAAAAATTGAAATTTTATAAATAATTTTTTTTTAACGAAAAAAATTTGAATCCACGCGTGATTTCTATTTTTTTGGGACTTCGTGTGGGTCACCCTAGTAAAGTGCGTTATAAATTCTAAAGCAGACTAGAAGAGAGAAATTGTAACGAAGCGCAACAAAAAAGAATAGAAAATTTTAGCCTGACTAGATTGAAAAGTATAGAAAACGAAAGCAAGAGTCTTACACTACAACAAAAAATACGCAACAGAGAAAGCTTTTAGTACACTGTAGTACAAAATTCAAATTTCAAGAGCGTTTTTTTGTAAACAGAAATTTCTAGTTCGAACATATTTAGAATGATTTTAAGAAGTGCTACTCATTGTAAGCATGTTTTGTCTTAAAGTAGAGACTGTAAAAATATTAGCCGTGTTCAGAAAAACAAATAAAATATTTGAATTTGTTTTGTAACCTATTGTTTAGTGCAACCGATTTCACCAAAACGAATTTTTTATGTGTTTTGAATAATTTTTTTAGCATGTTTAATTTTCTTAGATACTAATTATGCCAATTTCAAGTTTTTAATTAATTAATTTTTTTATTTTGGAAAATTTTTTCTCATTTAAGACAAATAACACTCAAAATCGATAACTTAAAAAAATTTAGTACAGTCAAGGCGGTGCCCGACAGTGTTATACACTGTACCTTTTTTTTTTTGAAAAAAGTTTTATTCCTGCATATTCCTTCTAAGAACTTTCCAATTGGAACATTTTTTTTTGTGCAAAACGATTGTTATACCTATAGTTCCGCAAATTCTAACCGATTTTGACGAAAATCGAAATTTACGTCAAAGAAGTTATTTAAAGTATATGGGGTAAGTTTCAAGGGGATATGTTTAGGGGTGTGGGAGAAAACACGGTAAATCGATTGCGGGGGATGGTGGGGGGGGGGGCGCATTGACAAAATTTGGATGTGGATTTGTTCATTAAAGCCACATGAATCAGCATACCAAAATTGGTGATTCTAGTCCATTTATTACTATAATCACGTAGAGTCAAATATTGACGCAGCTTATAGGCGAGGGGTGGTGAAATTTGTACATTTTAGACTATAACTTTTGTTGTATTAGTCCGATTTTGTTCATTTTTGATACACAGATGCCTGTAACCACAACGCATCGCTCTGTTTCAGATTGAAATATCAAACGGTGTAGCTAAAAACCGCGAAACTCTGCTCCGGGGAAACGGGGAAATGGACATGATTCAACAAATTTGGCAGACGGATAGACGGACGGACAGACAGACAGACAGACAGACGGACATAGCTCAATCGCTACCCGAGGTTATGATAAGCATTTTGGTATAAAAGACTTGGGGTCTGCCACGCCTCCTTCTGTCCGTTACATACATTGCACAAATCTAGTATACCCTTTGTACCTATAGGTACAGGGTATAAAGATGGCGTACGTTAAAGTCGGGCGCGGACGACTTTGGGATACCCTGTACCACTAATTGCAATTAAGTCCGATAAATTGCTTAAGCACTCTAAAAGAAAAATTTGGGTACGTATCTTCACAAACAAACGAAATACAACGAATTTTGTGCAAAAAACGTTTTTTTGACCGAGCTGCCATATGGAAGCTATATGATATAGTAAACCGATTTTGATCCAATTTGGTACAGTGTTGGGTAACCCTTAAAACCTGACAAACACCAAATTTGGTTCTAATATCTTTAAAAACAAACGAAATACAACGAATTTAGTTCAAAAAACGGTCCTATGGGAGCTATTTTGATATAGTCAATCGATTTTGATCCAATTTGGTTCAGTGCTTGAGAACTATAAAAAACTTTCGAGTGCCAAATTTGGTTACGATAACTACAAAAACAAACTAATTATCCATCAAAAAGTTTTGTTTTTTTCAAGGTCCTCTGAAGCACCCCAATGGGAGCTATATAATAGAACCCCGATATCACAAAAGTAAAATAAACTTGTCTCCCGTAGGATAGTAAAGGATCTAATCTGAAAGTTTAGTTGCTCTAGCTCTCACCATCTCTGAGATCTAGGCATTCATACAGACGGACAGACGGACATGGGTATATCGACTTCTCTAGTCATCCTAATCATACTTTAGGTAACTTTCAGGGGTCTCCGACGTTTCCTTCTATATGTTACATAAATTTTCGGCTTGCAAAAATTTAATATACCCTTTGTACCGTTTCGTACAGGGTATAAAAATGTAAAAGACAGACTAATAAAATATTTGGAAATATGAGTAGATAGCGACATCAAAAAATTCGGATTTGGGAGCACGCAAAAACGAAAACAAACTTAATTTATTCGTTTTGTTTTTTCGTTTTCCGGAGCATGGCCGATTACAAATATTTTAATTAAACTAAAATGTAAACGAAATTAAGTAATCGAAGAGTGCCTGAGCTGTGCCAATAATGTTGAAAGGAAATATGAAATTAATCGAAAAGAGTAAACCAAGCCAAACAGAATACTTAAGTTTGATTATTGATTGATTGTTGTCGTATATGTACGATTTTTTTTACATAAATATTTTAGACCTATGGTTTATCCAGGGTATATAAAGTTCTTAATACTTTGAAGGAGTAAGACGCCACACTAAGCGACTTGTTTTTTTTTATTTGGAAAATTTTTCTTTATTTTTTAAATGTTTTATTTTAAAAATATATTTTATTTTTAAAATAATTTTTTTATTTACAAAATATTTTTTTTTTTTTTAAATATTTATTTTTTTATTTAACAAATATATTTTTAAATTTTGTTTTTATTTAAAAATTTGTTTTATTTAAAAATTTTTTTTAAATTGTTTTTATTTAAAATTTTGTGCTTTACATTCGTTCGAGCAACATTAAATTTAATCAGAATAAACAAAAAAAAATACATTTTTTTTCCAAATCCAAATTTTGTTCCTACTATTGATTTCCTCAGGCAAGTAGCTCAACATATGTTAAATCGATTTAGAACGGTTAGTAATTAAGAAAATATACCTGATTGGTATATAATTGAGCCGAAACATATGGTATTTTCCAATATAAATGTATTTAAATACATAGGGGTCCAGCCAGGCACCATGTGTCCGTCCGAAGGTTTCAAAGTTGGTGTCCGACGGAGGGTTAAAAAAATAATTAAAAAATTTTGGCAATACAATTTAAATTGAAATAATAGCTAATCAGTGACGCAGATAGGGCGTTTGGGGTCCAGGGGATTAATCCTTCCATGGTTTTTGTTTTCGTATGAAAAATAAAATGTAGGGAGGAAAATGACTTCGATGTTTCCTATCGAAAAAAAACTATCTAATCTATATAGTTAAAAATTAAAAAAAAAAAAAAAAAAACATATTTTTAAGACTTACTTTAACTTTTACTTTAGCTTTTAAAGTCAGCTAACGAATGACAACTTCTTTTAAAAAATTATTTTTGCACTTACCTAAAAAGAAAAAATAAAAGTTTTATATATTAATATTATAGTACAAAAATTGTAAGGTATATATAATATTAGATTATGTTAAAGTTTTTGTTACTATTATGTATGCTGTTGTCATTGCATACTTTCAGAAAAAATAACAAACAAATTTTTTTTTAATTTCTTAAGTTTAACTTGCTCAGAGCGTGGTTTTTACAGCTAATTAATAAAATATTCTTGTCTTTTTTAACTATTTTCCAAATAATTTCATTAAATTTTTTATAGCTAAAAAAAAAAAAACGTATAAGAACTCAAAAAGTTCAGTTTATAGCCTAGTACGCAGCAGTGTAAGAAAAGAAAACTTCATATACCAAAAAAACACTGTCAAAATTCTTAGCGCCAAGAATTTTTTTTATTGGTACGCAGTTCCAGTGCTGCCCATTGTTCGTGAAATTGACATGTAGATGGCGCCGGCAAAAAGCTAAGCTTTTTTTTGCGCGCTAAAAACAAAACATTAATGTGCAGCAACTTATTTTGATTGCAGAAACAATGTCGCGTATGCAAAATAGATGCACAAATTTTACTAAAGAGCAGAATCTTGTCGTTAAGGGATCATGTGGATCACGCAAACAATGTCTTGAAAACATCCGAGGACATGTGAAAATTTTGCGAAAATGCTGCCGGATTCTGTACCATGGCTTTGAATTGACATTTTTCCGCAAAATGTTATAATTTGAATTGCAATACTAGTTCACTTCGAATTCGTAGGTCTTCCAAAATTGTTCACACTCAGCTCTGTGTATTAAATGTGAGTTTACCCTCATACTTCGTTTTATCTGTAGTTTCGCAAATAACTAGGCAATAATGGCAATAATAATAATAAATATTAAGTATAATATTTTCATATGGTGCACTTTTTATCATTTTATACACTTGTAACAAATTTCAAAAAGACAGCTGATTTGTATATTTCATTTTTGGCGCCATCTATTGTCAGTAGCGCCATCTACATGTCAATGGCCTATACATGGGCAGCACTGTTTGGTCACAAACTCTACCCATACAATCTTTTTTGCGCACAAAATAAGTATCACTTTTTTCTTTGACGCGGTTTTACACTGCTGCGTACTAGGCTTATGCAAAAAAAAAACTTTCTTATTATGCAAAAAGCTTTTTCGCATAAATTCCATGTAGTAGGTAGTCTTTTTTTTACGTATTTTTTTCAAAACTTTATGCTTCAAATTTATATAGTTTACATATAATTTATGTTCTAAACTAAAAAATTTTCTAAATTAAAAAATATAATATAATTATAATAAAAAGTAAGCAAAGCTTATGCAATTAATTAAAAAAAAAAAAAATCCACCTTAAATACTAGACAAAATATCAGCGCGTCTACTGTACCCAACTTTCTACTACTTGACAATATGTACAATATAGTTATATAAAATATTTCAATCAAAAATGGCTGCCGGCCATGCCATACAATATGGCGGACAGCTGCAAAGATGGCGGCGGTCTCTGCCGCAGCAGCTCATAAAATACAGACAGATTGAATAAACCAAATATGTAATCATAACTATGTAATATATGCACATACTTTTTGCGGCAAATGGAATATGTACATACATATGTATGCATAGTATAATAGTTGGGGTTCGGGGTGTGCGTAGAGGTTGCTCGGGAAATTTGTTCAAATGTTGCAAAAATAAATTGAAAATAGCAATACCATGCCAAAGGCTTAAAGATTGCAACTTGCTAAGAAGAAGAGCAGTGCAGTGTGGCAAAAAATACATCCGGGCGCTGCTCGACTATGGGCTACACTGTACTTACTTATTCGTGTTATATTTTAGCGGGAGAGAACTTAAAAATAGCAAAAAATATTTTTTTTTTAATTTTAAAGCTTTAAGATTTTGTTTTTTTCATCCGATTTTTTTAGTTTGATATTTTTTTATGCTCAATGTCACAATTTAATTTAATTTATGCTTATTGAGCATCTCTTAACGAGAAATTTAAAAAATGGCTGCCAAAATAAAGCCCATGGGAAAAATATTCAACAAGTTTGGTACAATATTCCTGTTGATGTAGCTGAAGTATGTTTACTTTGAAAAATAAACTATTCCTTGGAGGATAATCAAGAAATATATTATAGTAAAACTAAATAGGTTTGAATATCAAATTTTTTTTAGTTTTACATTTTTATGAATTTTTCTATTTTATAATTCAAGGCTTAAAAATGCAGTACCTTGGAAAATGTGGAGAGATTCTCAAATTTTGTCTCTTTTGACATTGTGTTTATTTTTCGCGTTCCGAATGGTACTACAGATGCAGAAAAATATGAACCCGATGCAGTGCCGGAACAGGCCATACAAGGGTCGACACAAGGCAAAGCTTACTGGCGTACTTACATCTTGTATAAGCAAGAAAAAATTATATACTATACTTAAAAAAATTTATTTAAAGCTGCTTAAAATAACATAATTAAAAAATAAAAAATCAAAGCAACAAATTTTGAATCAGCGCTTAAAAGGAATGGGGCCCATAGGCAGTTGCTTTTACGCCTTCTATAAAAAATCCGGCCCTGACTCGATCATATATACACTGAAATATTGCCACGAGATGATCTTGTGGAGTTAGAGTTCATTTACAGTAGCGATAGAAAAGACGATAGCGAAGAATTCTGCAATGAAGGGAGATTAAGAAAGAAGATACGAGGTAAGAATTTATTATTTGAAGATAAGGAGCATTTTATTGGGTATTCTATTTGTCAGCCTAGAGTGTTTCACATTTCACTTTGTAGCTTATACTAATAAAGTGTTGAAAAACACAACAAATTCAAAGAAAAAAAAATTGATACCCAATAAATTTTTCAAACGAATTTAAAAATTCAAAGGAATAATGTGGTTATAATATAAGTATTTTAGAAATTTCCGAACATAAATGAAATCTTAAAAATGCTTACCTTATTTGAATAAATATTTTATTTTTTATATTTTTCAAAATGTCCTAAAGTAAAACAATTCCCTTTCCGAAAAGACTGACTATATTGTACCAAACATGATATTCAATAGGAATTTCACTACAGTCCTACCTTTACGGAAGGATTGGACTACGGGATCTCTGCTAAACAACTTCGACACCACAATCTATAATGATGGCTCCAAAATGGATTGTGGTTTCGGAGCAGTTATATATTCCGAGAGACTAAACATAAAAAAGTCAGTGCGCCTTCCCAATTTATCCAGCGTCTTCTAGGCGGAAGTATTTGCTATTGGGGAGGCATGTAGGATACTAATCGCTGACTGCACATGCAAAAACAACATCCCTATTCTGTCAGATAGCCAGACTGCGATTTAGGCCCAGAATTTAGCCATCACAACCTCTAAAATGGTAGAACACAGCAGAAATAACGTTACTCTAATCTGGGTCCCGGGACACAGGAATATAGAGGGAAACGAACTGGCAAGAAATGGATCTGCCATGAGTGAGGCTCTTGCGGTAACGGCGTTCACACCATTTAACTTGGTTAAGAGAAATATCAACACAAAATACCTGCAGAAAGCAGATCGTAGCTGGAATAATCTTGTAACATGCAGGACTAGTAGATCCCTATGGCAACAAACAACATCGCTGATAAACAGGAGCAGAAATGAGCACTCTAGACTGGTGGCAGTCATTACTGGCTTCTGGACTATTGGAGAACAGGCGGCCAAAATGAGGCTTCCCCACAATATCCACTGTCACAGTTGCCACCAGCCAGAAGATAAAGAAAACGTTCATAATTTTCTTTGTAAATGCCCTGCTCTTTGGAAGCAGAGAATGGACACCCTAGGAAAGCCACTTTTCAATGGACTGGGAGAGCAGGCGGAAATAAACAACAATGACCTTCAGAAGTTCCTAAACCGCACGGACTGGATCTAACCGAGCTGTCTACACAAATAACCAATAAACGTGTTGGAAACGAGGATGTGGCAACAAAATGGTGCGAAAGCGCTAGTTGGGCTCATGGACTGAGCCACCACTTTAACCAACCAACCAAAACAATTCCATATCTAGAAAACTCGAATTAACAATCAGCTGTTTTTAAAGTAAAAAAATCTCGTAAAAAATCGCAACTTTAAGAAAATAGGTACAATAAAGATGATATGATTTGTTTGTTTTTGGTTTCTTCTACTAAGAAAACTTGAACTCAAAACATGTGTTTTGTAGCGTAAAAACTAATTTTCGCCCAACATGTGATTATAGCGAAATATTCTTTATGGTATGTAAGGGAGACTGGGGCGAAATGCGCAACTCGGGAAATATTCACGACGTTAATCGCTGGAGACTTAAAATTTTTTCCATACATGGCTTTGGTGAATAGTTCTAAACGTCGGTAAGCCAAATATGTGGGCTACTACATAGTGCCTACTGAAGTTCCCCTCAGCCCTTTGGCTGCCCCAAGAATGCAATTATATCAAAAGTTGCGCATTTTTCCCCATTCTCCCCTACATAAAATTTTATTAAACATTTTCCTCATACTTTGTATTGAATTTTGTATTCTTTAAATTTAGTCACGCCAACTTGTAAAAATATTGACTCGATAAGAAAAGGAATTCAGAAGTCATTTGAGACCAGATTGTAAAGCAAACAACACGCGACAGTATAAGCGAAAATTATGAGAAATTAAAAAAAAAAATGTATACAGTATACAGTACGTATACGCAATGTAATGTTAATATTAGACTCATGAGCAAATTTTCTGTCCAATTGCTCGGAAACTGTTTATCGTAGCAAAGCGATAAAGTATTCATTTTGTAGATGATTTCAAATACTACAAAAAGGTATTTGGATGATTTTCAAAAAAAAAAATCCTACCGATTTTATGGTAAAGGAAGATTTCTCGAAAAACACCAAAAACGATTTACACTTTATTAACTTTGAAGAGCACAGACCAACATGGTTTAGTTGTTGAAAAGCTATTGGTCATTTTCGAAGTAATTTGCTGCGTAGAATCCAAATCCTTGGCCAGAATTGGCCTATAACGTCAGGATTTTGAGATATTTAAGGTTACTCGCCCGAATACGAAAACTCGGTTTTTGAATTAGTATAGGGTCCCAAACAATCCCAGAACGTTTCATCAACTAGGTACTTTATGCAGCTTAAACACTCTTTACTGTACTACTAAGTTTTAGTGCAAAAAATATGAAATATTTTGAGTTTGGCGAAAAGATTTCAATATACTCGCAGAGTATAGTTTTTTCTTTAACTCTGGTCACACTTTTACGATAAATTGGCTGTTGCACTTTTAATGCATTAATCTATATAACGCTCGACTTATAGACTTAACAGTGTATTAAAAAAAAAAAACAACAACAACTAGAAGCCACAAAAAATAATCTGTTTTATGTAGCAAACTATTCGTAATACATATGTGCAATATGTTCAGATTTTCCTATTTTTTAAGCTGTCGACGTTGGCAAATTATGCTGAACCGATAAACAGGTGTATGTTACTACAAATGGGTACATGAGTGAGCGTGCGAGTGTGTGTGTGTGTGTATCTGTGGCATTGGGTATTTTTTGTGGCACAGTCTATATCCATTCATACAAGCATTCATTCAAACTGTCTCGAGTGTGAAGTGCACATCATTAACAACGCGCCATGAGAGATTTTACCTGCCAGCTGCTAAGCGCATTACAAACCTATTTCTATGCATCCCTGTGTGTGTGTGTGTGTGTCTGTGTCGATGAGTGTGTGAATGAGTAAGTATGAATGATTGTGAATGAGTGTGTTTTGGAGAGAGTGTGTGTTTGTAAGAAGTGCAAGTGCAGCATTGACTCTGCCAAAGTCTTTTTTGTTGAAACAGATAAATTGCGGTTAAAATAAATCTAGAAAGAAAATCATGTTACTTTTTAAAGAGATATTTTAAAGTATATAATATATAAGTAATGTATATATGTATATGCTATACAAGGCTCAAAGCTAAACAACTTTTTTAAAAGCTGCACTCAAGCGTGAATTTAGTTTACAAATTTGTTTAATTTGTTGCAGAGTGAAGCCTTTCGAAAACTTTATTTAATTTAGCTAGAGACAACGTCTAGCTTTGCTTTAATTTAACATGTATTTATTTTTAAGCAAAACTCTATTTAAGTTTTATAACTTTTGGATTATCATTGATTTATTAATGATAAATGTAATTTATGATCTATCAAGGCCTAACTCTAAAGCTCATATAAGGCAACATTGCGTATACGTAATTTTTTCAGTCTCATAATTTTTGATGGCACACTCAAAATTATGAAAAAAAAAAAAGGTTTTTGTATACATCTCTATAAGCAGGTAAACAATGAAAGAAAGGAGTTTAACCCCAAATGATAACATTCATACAAATGATAGCCAAATCTCAGAAAGATGGAAGAGATACTTTCAATCACTACTGACAACTCAGAACCAGCCTAATATACAACCAGTTACGCTACCGGCATCTCGGCATGAAAGCTCTGAAAATATCGGGCCACCCTCTCTTGAGGAACTTAAAGATACCATAAAAAGACTTAAAAACTACAAAGCGGCAGGCAAGGATGGTATACTAGCCGAAATCTTTAAATTATAGATGATACGGGGCTGAGACAGATCTTTAGAGTAATAACAGAAGCTTGGTCAAACGAAGTATGCCAGAACATTGGCATATAGACGTTATACACCCACTACATAAAAAGGGCGATAAAATGTTATGTACCAACTACAGAGCCATAACGCTGCTAAACACAATCTATAAAATATTCTCGAGTCTGATTTATGATAAGCTAGCCCCTTATGCGCAGTATTATATCGGTAACTACCAAGCTGCTTTCCAAGCGGGTAGGTCCACCTTCGATCAAGTTTTTATTCTACGCCAGATTTTAGAGAAAACACGGGAACAGAACAAAACCATATTTCATTTATTAATTGACTTTAAAGCAGCAAGCGACAGCATAATAAGGGAATATTAATACGAAGCCCTCTCTTTTTATGAGATACCAGTAAAGTTGATACGCCTAGTTAAATCCACTATGGCGAACGTCAGCAACACTGTTAAAGTCCAAACAAGTTTTTCAATCGAATTCATTTCAGACAAAGGCCTACGTCAAGGAGATAAGCTATCGTGTCTTCTTTTTAATCTAGTCCTGGAATACGTTATTAGGAAATTGATAGTTAACACAGAGGGTACCATTTTCTATAAATTGGTACAAATGCTTGCCTATGCGGACGACATAGATATCATAGCTACATCGATATTATATCTAAAAGAAAATTTCATAAATCTTGACTATTTTGGACTACAAAGTCATTTGAAAAGTTATCTCTTACACAGAGGGACGAAAACTCTCCTGTACCGCACACTAATTGTACCTGTTCTCACTTACGCGAGCAAAACTTGGATGTCAAGCAGGGCAAATGAAAACAAACTTCAAATATTTGAACGTAAGTATATACGATCACCCCGACATAATAACATTCCTTAAAGCAGACCGAATACGATGGGCTGGCCACATAATTAGAGCAAACGATAGCTATCGTGCTAAACGAATAATGCTTGGACAGTGTGTGGGTAGCCGAAGAAGAGGACCACCAAAGTTGAGATAGTTGAATGGGGTCGATCAAGATGCTGAGGAATTAGGACAGAGATGTTGGAGAACACAAGACCGAGATCGCGACGATCGCGGCGAATACTACAACAGGCAAAGACCTGTCCAGGGTTGTCACGCCAATGATGATGATGATGATGATGATGATGATGATGATGATGATGATGATGATGATGATGATGATGATGATGATGATGATGATGATGATGATGATGATGATGATGATGATGATGATGATGATGATGATGATGATGATGATGATGATGCTGATGATGATGATACTAACAAAACTAAATTACAGTAAATAAATATTAATATAAACAAGAGTTAGTTCCGAGGCATTTAGCTACATTATTCTCAATATAGCTTATCAAATTTGAAATTTTTTTTAATAAATAGCCTTGCTATAAATATTGCGCAGAATTGTGCAAACTCATCGGGTATCTGCCATAAAAATAGCTTGCTGTATATTTGCTTTTTGCTTTAGCGCTAAAACAAAATAGCACTTGCTACTGCTGGCGCCATCTAGCGTAACTAACCCAAAAAATGGGCAGCACTGTTTGCTTACAAAGCTGCATGCCAAAGAGAAAAAATCTTGGAGCTAAAAATGTTCAAACAATTTGTATACCATGTACCGTATGGTACAAAGGGTATATTAAGTTTCTGCAAGCCGAAAATGTATGTAACATACAGAAGGAAACGTCGAAGACCCCCAAAGTTACCTAAAGTATGATCAGGGTGACTAGAGAAGTCGATATACCCATGTCTATCTGTCCGTCTGTCTGTATGAACGCCTAGATCTCAGAGATGGTAAGAGCTAGAGCGACCAAATTTTCAGATTAGATGCGTAATTGTGTCAGGGGAGACAAATTTATTTTATTTTTTCGATATCGGGGTTATGTGAAATAGCTCCCATAGGCGTGTTTCAGAGGACCTTGAAAAAAAACAAAAGTTTTAGATGCATTATTCGTTTGCTTATGAAGTTATCGTGACCAACTTTGGCACTCGGAAGTTTTTTAGAGTTCCCAAGCACTGTACCAAATTTGATCAAAATCGGTTGGCTATATCATATAGCTCCCATAGGGCAAATCGGCCAAAAAAATGTTTTTTGCACAAAAGTCGTTGTGTTTCGTTTGTTTGTGAAGAAGTTTTGTTTTGTCTCATCACTCTCTGTCTCATCAATGCTGTGTGTTTTGGCCTTAACGAACAAAATGAGTCTAACTCGAAAGTGTTTGTTGCTCCCGCTCTTATTATCTCTGAGATCAAGGCTAAGTCTATATCGACCTTTCTAGTTATCCTGACCGTACCTTAGGTAGTTTTGTGGACTGAACTTGAACTTTCCTTCGATAATGTACAGTATTAGTCAAATCAAAAACATGCTTGCTTAAAGCTTTCGAACCACGTTCTGAAGTCGAAAACCACCTTTAAATAATATTGTTCTCAAAATTTAAAAGTATCATATCAACTCTTTATATAAGACCCTGTACTCCGTCATTAATTAGAGACATAAAAGCATGAAACAAAAAAAAAAACGAAATTCTTTTATGATATTAAAGGAAACCACATTCTCGAGAGCTGTAAGCAACTAATAAATGACGTATGAGTAGCTCAGTTGATGCTTAATGGAATCCAGTTGCATGCAGATCTTAGTTCTTGACTTTGAGTGTCAAATTTGTTGCTGGTTTTGTGTTGTTTTTTTTTTTGTGGCATCATTTTAGAGCGATCCATCTTCATTTTCATATCATTTAGTTGATTGTCAGGCACTTAGCTGCAACAACAATCACGAGGGTTGTGTACGTGTGTGTATGTGTGTGTGTGTGCGCGTGAGTGAGTAACATAAGCAGCTCTTACTTGCGTACTCTTCATATTTCTGGAACACCTTGAGCTGTTTTTATACCCTATATTTAGAGGGTAAAGGGTATTATGGGTTTGAACAATGTATGCAACAGGCAGAAAGCGTTGCTTTATATAAAAAAATATCTGTTCGTTTGTTTTTCTAAACTTCCTAGATCTTAGGGATCATAAGACCATTAATGCCAAAATATCAAAGCAACTAATAACAAAAATTTATCATTGTTAATTTTTTAATATTAAACTACGCAATTGAACAATTTTTTTTCATCATCTAAACCTATATTATACAACAAAATTTTGTATAATTTTTTGTCTTTTTTTTAAATAAATTGTTATTTAAAAGAAAACATAATAAAAATTTTCGTTTTATTTTTTCTATTTGACTTATATTAAGGCGTAAACATACCTAAAAAATATTATTTTTGATCATAAAAAAAATTCGACATGAAAATGATTACAAAATATAAGGACCTTAGTCACTATGAAAAACAATTTTTTTTTTCTTTTAAATAAAATAAAAATAATCATTTTTTAAATAAACAAAAAAATAAAATGCTATTTATTTTTTAAAAATTGAAATTTTTTTATTTTTGTAATTTTGTTTATTTTGAAAACAAAATTTGTTCATTAGTGAAAAATATCAGCAAAAACAAATTCGACTTAAAAAAATAATTCAATAATATTAAGAGGCTTTGCCAAAAAAAAAGTTGAAAACTAGTTTTTTTATTTTCCCATATTAAAGGAATATAACTTAAAAAAGAAGAATAATAAAAAAAAATTAATAATTTGAAAAACCCTTTTTTTCTTTTAAATAAAAACAAAAATGTGTAAAAAAAACATGTTTTTTTTTAATTTTGTTTTTTTTAAATTTCGTTTATTTAAAAAATCTTTTTTTTTTTTTTATTATTTTTTTTTTAATTTTTTATTTATGAAAAAAAAATAATAGCTAAAAAAATTGGGCTTTAAAAATTATTCAAGAACATTATGCAGCTTAGCCAAAAAAAATATATAAAATGAAAATGTTTTTTTTTTTACTTTTGCCATATTTCAAAAAAATAATTCCTTTTGAAAATACTCCTGAAAATTAAGTTGCTTAGTCACAAAATTTTCAAAAATATTTTTTTAAACTATTAATTGATCTGCCACTTTACTTTTTAAAAATCGTGAACGGACTTTTGTTTGCAGTAGTGCTGGAGAAAACATCGATGATCGAAGTTTAAAATATCTATATATCGATGTTGGCTAACAGAGATGTTTCTCCAGCACTACTAAACAACCATTTGATGAGTGCAGAAGTGCTGGAGAAACATCTCTGTTGGCCAACATCGATATATAGATATTTTAAACTTCGATCATCGATGTTTTCTCCAGCACTAGTTTGCAGGGTATGCCAGTATCGGCTACCGCTTCGAATTTTCTTTCTTCGTGTTGTTTCCTTTGGCTCGACATGATTTTGCTTTTGTCAACGCCAATAACAGCAACAACAACAACTCACACACACATACACACACCCACGCACACAAACATTAGAACTCACGCGTGAGAAGCAGCTGAAGATTTTTGCTAAGCCCTGCCTTTTTGGTAACTTGAGCTGACTATTAAGTACCAAGAACAGCAGCCGGTTCCACCAAATAACTGCCTCCTGTCCTTGCCTCAAGGCACCAGCTGTCGCCATTTTTAAGGCAAAAAAAAAAATAAGGAACAACAGAGCAGTACTTGGAAGGTAAAGCCACATGAAACACACTGCATCAAAAGAAAATAAAGCATACGAAAAGCTTAAAGCTTATTGCGAAACAACGAAGTTTATATGCTCTATACATTATGTTTGCCAAATTTTGTTAAGAGTGAAATTATTAAAAAAATCGTCACGTAACGAAATATGGTATGTAGGAAGTGTATGCTTGAGAGTAACGAATAGACTACAATGAATCGTGGCAAAAGTCTACATAAGGGAAGCTGAGTTAGTAAGAGTATTGTGTATTAGGTTTTTTTAGAATGCTTTAGAGAAAACTGCAATTTCTTAGAACGTGATTGAGCTACCCGAATAATTGTAATTTTGATTTTCTTCATATTTGTTTGTTACTGTAACGGATGAGTAAAATTTTTTTGAGGAAATTAAATATGCGTCTAGACTTCTTATTATGGATTTGTGTCTACTTGAAATACTATAGAATAATACTAGAAATAATATTTTTAATAATAGAAAATTTTAATTAGTGTACTGTTTTAGAAGTTTTTTGATTTTTTTTCAGTATATAGAAACATATGTATAAATAGATGTCTTTTTACAATAACATTAAAAATAAAATAAATCGAAATATAGGGCCTTCTTCTACACAAGAATAGTTAACAAAAAAATACACAAGGCCTAAGATGCCAGGTCTTGAACCAAGCTACCTTTAGTTTTTAAGCTAACTTGTAACTATTAAAAATAAATAAAAAGCTTGGATTTTTTTCTATACAAAAAAAAAATAGTTAAAAAATAATTTTACCAAAATACATTTTTTTTAAATATAAAATTTAATTTTCTTTTTTAAATCAACAGCGTATTTTTCATTAATAAAAAACACTAGTGGTTTCATATTATTAAAGCAAATTATTAACGTTATTAATTATTTATTAATAAAAAATTTTTAAAAATTTAAAATTAGTTTACATTTTAATTCTAGCGTAATTTTCATTTATAAAAAAGACTAGACTATGAGTTTCCGCCATTTTTATTAAAGCAAATAATGTTAGTTTACTTAATTATTTATTAATACAAATTTTTTTGCAGTTTATAAATAATTAACATTTTAATTAAAAATTTCTTGTAAAATATTAATTCAAAATTTCTTGTAAATGTTTGATTAAAAATTTCTTGTAAAATGTTGATTACAAATTTTATGTAAAATATTAATTAAAAATTTTTTGTAAAATATTAAAAAAAAATTTTTGTAAAATATTAAAAAAAATTTTTTTATATAATTGTAATTAAAATTATTTTATAAAATTTATTAACAATTTTTTAGAAAATTTATTTTAAATTTTTTTTAAAAATTTATTTGAAATTTTTTTATAAAATTTATTTAAAAAATTTATAGAAAATTACAATTTACAAAATTAAAATGCTGAATAAAAAAATTAACATAAATTTCATTTAAAATTTTAGCAAAAATATTTATTTTATACAAATTCAGATAGTGCATTATATATTATATAAAAATACATAAATACAAGTACATACATTCTGTTTTGAAATAACACGGACTAGAAAAAAAAAATTTACACAATTTTATTCAATTTAGCACGATTAAAGAAAGCTATTTGAATGAAATTTTTAAGAAAAATATTTTGATTAACCTAATCTTTTAGAAGTTTAGTTAGGGAACTCCTCTTTTTAATTTATTTTCATAGCAGCTTAAGGAGTTACTTTCTGTCTTTTTTTACACGGTAGTGCTGGAGAATCATCTCTGTTGGCCAATATCGATATATATCGATATATATATATAGATATTTTAAACTTCGATACGTCGATGCATCGATATAACATCGATGTTTTCTCCAGCACTATTACACGGTTTTGTCTGGAACGCTTCTACCGAGTAACAGATTTAAGGTGTATATTAAAGTAAGCTGCATCTTTTATTTTAGGAAAAGTATTTATTCGAAATTATACACAATGTAGTGAAAAAAAAATATATACAAAAAAAAAGAATAGAATATGACAAATTCTATCTTCTAGCTAAAGTTGAACGCTTGACCAAGTTTCATAAATTTTCTCAAGCTCCCCTAAACATGAATACCAAAGTTTCAAAATCATAAATAATTAATGGAAAATCGAAATTTATCCTGAATTGTAGCAATTTACAGTGACATTTTGATTAGCAACAACAGCGAATTTCGTAATATTTTATTTATGGATTGTGGCATCAAAAGGTCGAAAGGTTCGACTAACCTATCAATGCCGCTGAGTGACGTTTCCAGGCCGCCTGACCCGCTTTTACAACTACTCGGTTTTTGTCCTGTACCAACTCGCTTTGCATGCGCAATTTAAATAAGAAAAATTTTACCTAACCCGTAACTAACATTAAGTTTGTCCCTTTTTCATAAAGGAATGGTTCGTTTTTTATTCATAGGCAATTCCTTCCTTCAGCTCATGAGCAGACTTTGCAATGTCCTACGCAGAAGTAAACCAAACTTGACCCAAGTATACTTGTCTGTACGCAGGTAAAGTTTGCAAAAAATTGTATACCCTGCAGGCAAATTTCAGGGCTTATGAGTTACCAGCTACCAGCTACTAGAGCCCTAAAAATTAATCTAAAGACTTACGTCAAATCAACAATAAAATAATGAGGTTTTTCTCGTCACAACCATCCCATTGTCCTACGCACACCAGTCATTTCCTGTGACTACACCTATTATCCTTAATAAATAAATAAAAAGTTTGACGCTGCCCAATACCTTCAAAATTTTTATTCAAGCTGTTGCTCAGAATGAACACGTCTTCTTTGAGCTTATCTACAGTACAACATCATGTCTTCTTATGAATTTCGGGCCCCGATCAACGTTCTTTCAAATCTCGTCAGTTCTACCCATCTTTATCCTTAAGTAGCTAAATTTAATCAACAATAAAACATCGTGCTCTCTTCAGAACCTCCCACCTATTGTTAGCCTGTATTAGACTTACATATTATTTATATTTCACTCCTGTCATATATCTCGTGGCTGTCTCGGGAATATTTTGTGTTTATCTCGTTTTTGTCACGTGACTGTCTAGTGTCTGTCAAGTGAGAGTCTGGTGTCTATCTCGTGTCAGCCTCCTCACTGTCGCGTATCACGTGTCCGAAACTTGAGTAACTAATATCCTTATTGCGACCACCAGTGTCTGTCTCCTGACTTTCTGGAGTCTATTTTAAGACTGTCTTAACTCTGTTTCAGGTCTTGAGATGGTTTGCGTCCTATCTATATGTCTTACTCGTCTCTGTCAATTGCCAGTCACGAGTCTGTCTGTTGACCGTCTATGCCTGTGTCGTGCCTGTTTGGTGTGTGTCTCGTAACTGTTTCGTGTCCATCTGAATGTCTCGTGATTATCTAGCGACTTTCTCGTGTGATTGTCTCATTTTGTCTATATTCTGTCAATCTCGTGCCTTTTTTTCGTGGCTATCTCGTGCCAGTCTTAAATCCATCTGGTGTCTCTCTCGTCACTTTCTGGTGCTTGTCTTCGTACTGTGCCTGTCTTCTGTCTGTCTCGTACCTGATGTCTGTCTCGTGACTATTTAGCGTCAATATCGTGTCTGTATAAGATCTGTTTCGTAGCTGACTTCTGACTACCAAGTAACTATGGCGTGTTTGTCTAAAATCTATCTGGTCAGTTTCGTGTCTCGCCTTCGTGCCTAGTCTGCCTTATATATGTCCCGTACCTGTTATCTATCTCGTGACCGTCACGTGACTATCTAGCGCCGATCTCGTGTTGTATAGTGTCTGTTTCGTGACGGTCTCTTGACTGTCTAGTGACCATCTCGTGTCTGTCCAAAATCTATCTGGTTTCTCTCTCATGCCTTTCTGTCATCTTTGTTCCGTGTTGTCTACCTAGTGTCTGTCTCGTCTGTATCTCGTGTCTCTCAATTTCGCATCTTTCACGTTTCTTTTTATTTACTAGTTACAAAATAAACCATACATAATATGTATCTTCTATACGCAGTGTATGCCAACATTTGAGAAATCATCTTTTCTTCCACACACGCACACGCACTCACACACGGATGTATCCACATACGTGTACGGCGTACAAGTGAATTTTGACGGTATTGCTGAGCGGGTGGTGGTATACGGGTGTACTAAGGAGGCGTAACTGTGATGCTATTGCCACTTGAAACGGCACATTACGCCTGCTAAGCGCTTAATGATGCTTATTTGGACACCATGGCAACGCCATAAGAAAAGAAAGAAAATGTGCAGAATAAAAAAAAAAATTAAAAAAAAAAATTCGGGCGAAAAAAAATTCCATAAAGGTGGACAGCATGTAGATTGCCTGCAGGTGTTTTTGGTAGCATTTGGTGCACGGACAAACGGACGTGGCATGTGCAAAAAACACGAAAAAAATAAATAAATTGCTTTAAATTAATTTAAACGCCAGAAGCAGCGAAAGCATCAGCGACAACTGCTCCCGGTCTCTGCAGAATTTTCAGGCTCTATCCGGCACTCATTTCTCTAACCTGCTCTCTGGCTGCTCACACACTGTGCCCATATAAGAAAGAGCTGTGCAGGCCAAAAATTCTTTACATCAAAGAATCTCTGTTCGTATGAACCCTTTGATTTTTGTTTTTTATCTCGTACCGTTTTATTCTACAGGTATTTCTCGGATTACGGCCATACTAAAAAAACAACGGATCACCCCACTTTATTTCCGAACCTATTTTGCCAATTTCATTTGTTTTCACTTGCAACAAAGTATTCCGACTATAATCACTTAAAAAAATTTGCTGGAATTGGGAGCACCAAAAATGTGGTTTCAAAACGAAACCGAAAAAAATAATCGGATTCGTTTTCCGAAGCATGGCCGAGTAATTATTTTAATGATTTCAGCCTACGAACCCAAGGAAATAACCACAAAATTTCGAAAATGTATGAGGAATGGAAGAGTTTTAGTTCAAAATTGATATTTCTTGAAACGAACATAAATACAAAAAAAAATTCAGTAAATAAAAATTGTAGCTAAAAAAGAAGAAACAAGTTAGCTAACGAAAATTTAGTTGTTTCTATTCGTCTTAGAAACGACTTAAAACGATGAGCCAGACTGGACTAAAGTGACGTGACAAGTTCAATATCATGCAAGCCATCGATATCAAAGAGAACGTTTATAAACAAAGTTTATACTACTATGTGTCTAATTTTCCTAGTGAAATGTATATTTTTATTTACTAAAAAGATATCTTAATACGAAAATATCTGCGGCCAAAAAAGGTGGAAATAATTTCAGCTGCTGTTTTATCAGTTCGCAGTGGCCCGAAACGCTTACGGACAAAAACTTCAACTTAATTGCTTCAAAAGTGAACAGTGCGTTATCGTACTCAGGAGCATGGTAGGGAACTCCTATTTGATAGACAGAGCAGAGAGGCTCAAAAAACTCAGAGATGTAGAAATTCTCAATTAAATAAATTTTTTTTATCTATTTATTTATTATTCAAAAGGTAAAACAAAGTTCACTCAAGCTTTCATTTTTTAAAAGGAAGAGAAAAAATCAACTAATCCGAACAAAAATGTTCACATTTTATGCCAAGTATTCCGTTTTCGCCCGTCGTATAGAATCTGATAATTTTTAAAAAAATTTGATAAGACGACAAAAAAATTTAATACTTTGATTAGATTATTGGAGCGCCACTTGGTCCCCAAACGACTCAGAATAAATAATGAATATAATAATTTTTTCTACCCACCAGACACTCTTCGCTTCCAAAATTAAAACGAATATTTCTACTATTTGAAAAAATCATGAGACAACACTGTTGTATTTCTTTTGTTCGTGCATCTACGTACGGCTTCCGCACATGTCCGAAATTTCGCAACAATTTTTTTTTTATTTGAAGTTTGGTCTTGTTCGGAAGTTGTTGTTGTTGCTGCAGCTGCGTACTGGTCTTAAAGCGAGAACAAGCCTGAGGACAGCGCACATCTTGCAACATATTTCATCAGTGTGTACTCTGTTCGAAAGAGCCCCCACAATCACTTGCCAGAGTTTCTTTTACATTAGGAAAGTGCCTCTTTTTAAGTTGAGGCGATCATTATCAAACGATATACCGAAAAAATCTAACAAAATTGCATCTTGATTTATTAAAAAATAAGTTAGAGCTAACAACCTAGTTAAGTAAACTTTTTGAATTGAATTTTTCCCTTGTGTGTAGCTTAAAAGTAGCCATTGGCATAGGAGTATCCTCCTTGTTCGGGAGGAGGGAAATGGTCGTGCCATGTCTGGCTAATTCATCTGCTATGTATTTCGTTGCCTATTATATTCTATTGCCCTGGCACCCAAATAAGGCTTATAACAAGCTGCTGTGCCATCTCTTGAATAGATTTGCGGCAGTTGTTGACTGTCAACGAGTTGGAAGAGAACGCTCGTAGTGACTTTATGGCTGCCTGACTGTCGGAGTATATATCTATTTCCCCGGTTTCCAGGCCAGCATTACGTAAGCAGATAAGAGCCTCGTTTTTGGCGAGGATCTCCGCCTGAAAGACGCTGTTTATTTGCTCCGAGAAGACCCCGCCCCCAACCTGGTTGTTGAGCTTGGAGCCATCTATGAAGAAATTTATGCGGTCGCTTTGACCTGTTTACTACCCACGATTCCCTAGAGGGGAAGGGACCGAAGGTCCTAAATAATCTGAGAATTTGTACACCAACAGAAGGAGAAAGTAAAATTATAAAAGACGAATGCTGTAGTTTACTATTGAAGCATATTTAGCTAGTAGAATTTATATGTCTATTAAATAATACATATATAAGTAGGTATATATGTTGAGGCTGCTTTAAGTGAGAAAAGTTGCTGTAAGTGGTTTGAAAAGTTTCAAAATGTTGAGAGATCGAAAGTTTACCAAGACGCGGTATCGGAAATATAGGGTGGGCCATCTGTTGGTTTAGTTGTCAAACACTCATAATTCGAAACATATCCGTCCAAAGTGGATGCTTTTCCAAATACTCAATTTTAGTCATGTTAAATACATTTGCCCAATTTCGTTGGAAAATATACGAATAAAATGCAATAAGCCCACCCTATATTGTAGGAAAAAGTTTTGTTTCAAACTCAAAAAAAAAAAAAGAAAACTTGAACTTACCTATGAAATAAATCAACAAACAATTCAACATCGTTGAAAATGTAAAGCACAAGGAAATTGGTTTCATATAGGCTAGTTCCACAATAAATTGAACGAGACTTTTATTATCCACTAAGATAAGCCAAAGAAGATAAAATCATGAAAGCCACCTGGCTATGCTTTATTATCGACCGCCAACCCAGACAAAACGCTTTGTATTTCGTGGGATACGCTTGACGTCTTTTGCTTTAAGTTGCTCACACCAAACGTAAACCATTAGTGTAGCTCACTACCGAACACTATAAATGAAATTGAACTGAGCATTCAAGAAAAAACGCGCCTACTATGATTATTTCAGGCATGACAAGATTATCTCCCTACTACATAAAGCTCATCCGCAACACTTAATTGCGAAGTCCTACCTAGCCCGCTGTATTGATCAGCCTTTATGCGATTATTACTAGTTCAGGTTCATGGCACATGGTTCATGCGTTAAATCTTGTATAAAGATGAAAGATGATGAATTATGACGCTATATCCGAATGCTGCCAGAAAGTAGATAAAAAGTAGTGCCTAGTAGTTGGCTTTGCTTTGAATAAAACATTTCTAATTTTGTATAGAATACGGCACCCTATATTTGCTTCTTTTAGTTGGATTTTATATAGAAGTGTGTTTTTTTCAAATTTTTTTTAACTATACTTTTTTTTTTCTGAAATAAGCCGCAAACCAAAAAGGCATAACATTTTTTGGGGATTAAACGAGAGTATTCCACTGTCGTACAGATCTGCCTATTTTGCTGCATTAATTAAATTTTTTTTTTTTTTTTTTTGTAAACCGCCATTTGCCGTTGAAGTGAAATTATGCATGCAAAAAATACACACAGAGAAAAACTCGCGCTTTTCGCTGCCAGCTAAGAGCAGAAAGAAAAACAACCACAACAATGGCTAAAAGAAAAACGAAACAGAAAAAAAATAAAGTCATTTAATGCACAAATACTTTAATCCTATTGATGTTTAATCAAGCCAAGAAAATATACAAAAACCACCCACAATCCGACCGGTAAGAAGTCGACAGAACCAAGGACCAAGCACCGCGGACCAGAACCAGAACCAGGATTGCTCAAGCGTCAACCGCCAACGTCAACAAAACAATTTCTGCTTTTGTCTTTGGCTCTCTGTTGAATTTTCAATTGGCTTGCTATGAATTTCCATTACCTGTTGCTGGCCGTCTGTCCCAATGTCTTTTTGGCCCGGGCCTGCTTGGGTTGTGGGCTGTGTGCCACATTGGGTTTAGGGGTGGTGCGCTTGTCTGTGGTTGTTGTTGCTGTTGTTGTTGTGGTTGTTGCTTTTGGCCAACCCCTAAGCAAACAAAACGGCAAACCAAAAAGCAAAGACAACTGGCACTCATACACACAGGTAGCAAACACACAGATACTAAAGACACGCATACAGATACATACACCATTTGACAGCAAGAGAGCGCGTAGTACATAATACAAAATACAAGAAAAAAAAATAAAGCAAGGAAAAATATTTAAAGCGCTTAATAAATAATCACATTTACATTTTCACTTGTTGATTTTTCCAGGCAGCAGCAACAACGTTGACATTGAGTTTTCCTTAATATTTTCTTTTTTGCTAACGCTTGCGTGAAGTGTGTGTAAAATTGCGAGCTCAGCAAAGCAGTGAAAATTAGCCGAACCTTGTGTATATACATACAAACAAACTGACATACATATATACTATAGGTATATAAACATGTATTTGTATCTAGCACTTTTAGGAAAGCCTGCGTATACGTTATATGCTTAAAGTTACAGTGAATCAAATAAGTCAGCGGGCAGGCATAGTTTTGTAACAAAATAAACTTAGTTGATTAAAAACAAAGTTCTTCGCGTTGAAAATTAAAAAAAAAGAATATCATATTTATCTAGGAACAGCAAAAATGCAATCCGTGTTGCTTAAAAGATATTAAGCATACACTAGCTTTTTATTTTAAGTGTATGCCGCACATCTTGATTTCATTCGAAATTATTAGAAAATAGTTCTTTGAAGCAATTAAGAGTGTTATGATAGAAAAATCATCACGTAACGAAATTAGTTACGAGATATTTTATTTGAAAATACCGAGAAGAAGCGTAGCTGAGTTGATTGGAGGTCTACTTTAAAACCTAAAACCCGCTTGAGTCACGAGTAACTCTGATGCCCACACTCAGGGAAAGAATAATGGATGTGCTCAAACAATGGCCTCAAATCTTCACTGTTATTATTATTTATTATTGTAACTTAGAAATTAATTCTAGGAAACAAAGTAATTAAAGCCAGAGCAACATAGGCCTTCAGGCTAATCTTCACTGTTCTTTTTATGTTAAAGGCCAGTACGCAGCAACTCAAAAAGAAAACAAAACTTCATATACAAAAAAAACGCTATAAAAATTGTTAGGGCAAAGCATTCTGCTCTCTGGTACGCAGCCTTATTGACCGCCAGTGCTGCCAATATTTGTGCACATTTGACACATGAATGTAACATCAACTGTTTTGTTTTAGCGCTGAATATGCAGCAAGTTATTTTGACAGCAAAATACACGACGGATAGGCACAGTAGCTAAAATAAAGCATTTAGACTACCCAAATACATATTTGAGACCTTACCCACAACTTTCACGTAAATGCAAATAAAACGGTTAGGTACGATATGCTTATTTCACTTATTATTGTTGCAACACATTTACTTTTTGTTTTTAGCGCTATAACAGAACAGTTGATGTAACTGCTGACGCCATCTATATGTCATGTACCAAAAACAAAACAAAAACATGGGCAGCACTGGTGGTCAACAAGCCTGCCTAACAGAGTGCCAAATTTTTTGTCTAAAGAGATAAGTAATAGTAGCCAGTAGTAACAACGTTGGCGCCATCTAGCATAAATTGCTGGCGCCATCTAGCTGTCAATTGCCCAAAAATGAGCAGCACTGTTAGCTCACTAACTTTACACATAGCTGATATGGACGAGATTTTGTGTTTTATTTTTATTTATCCCTGATTTTATTGCACCAGAGAATATACGTATATAATAATATAATATAATAACAATCACTCTGTGATCCAAACCAAGTCCAAGAAACCATTTAAAATCGTTTATAGTTAGGCAGCAATTTAAGTGCAGTTTTGGGACTATATGGATTTTCGTTATCTTGAAATTGAAGACTAAGCCATATCTAATTCAGCTAAATTAGGATTTTGTTTTTAAAAAAATCTTAGCTATAGAAACTTAATTGTTTCTTAAATTTTTATCCATTTGAATTTTGTCTTAATTGAGCAACTGAGCAATTAAATGAATCTCAATATTTATCGAAAATTTTATTGAAAAACATTTTCAAAAGGGTTTTTAATGTAGAACTAGCTGACGTCATTTGTTTTTAAATTTTTGAAAATTTCTAGCTCATACGTACTATTTATTTCATAAGTATTGGTAGGAACCCTTACTCGTTTGCTTCTACGTTAAAAGTAATTTGAAAAGCTCGCTTTATTTATTACCAACGAGCATTATTTTGTTCATATAAATATGTTTAAAAAAAAAACCATGCGTAAACTTTTCTGACAGACTGTGCATAAGTACAGCCAGCAACAGCGGCATAAAGAGTGAGTAAGGCAGAGCAAGAGTGTTAGAGAGTTACTGAGAGGGAGGGCGGTAGAAAGAGAGCGTGACGCCCAAATGCAGTCGCAGTCAGCAAAATGGACGCCCAGGGCGCCTTCGTCATTGGCAGGGCTGGCGACAAGAGACAGTTCAGGCTAAATAAATTGAAATTAGACGTCGTCAGCAATGTATGGCAGGCACATACAAGTGAATGTCTTTCTGTATCTGTGAGTAAGTTTATTTGTAGCTGTATCTGTGTGGGTAGGTAGGTGTGTGTGTGTGTGTGTGTGCGTGACATGTCAGTTGTTGTTTTAGGCAGCCATTTAGTAAGAGACAGTGGGACAGAGCGAAAGTCAGCCAGCCTGTCACTTGCTTTAATAACTTGCTTTCACATTTTATGTGTAGCATACTTTTTGTATAGAGTGTGAAGGAGGCGAGACGCAAGGCACGTGTTGCGTACGTGTTGCCATGTAAATGCTGGAAAAATTAATAGCCCAGCAACCAGACGAAAGCTGAATGTTATGGCAGCGGCCAGAAAAGGTTAAAGTTAAGCGCAAATTTTAATGCACTGCGTGCTGTCTGGCAAACTGCCCGTTCCCCGCCGGAAACGTAGCAGCAGCACAAACAACGCAAGTCAGCATCAAGTCAAAGTCATTGTGATTGGCCTAAAGTAATATTAATGGGCCTGGACAGTTCATTGTTTAAATTGCCAGCCAGCTGTCAGCTATTTGCCCATTCCAGTTCCAAAGTATACCAGAGCACTCAGTTGCCGCCTCTAACTTATTAGCTAGAGGGTGTACACTCTTAGGCGTGCCACACTCAATGACAGTGCCTACACAAATTACAACACCAGCTAGAACGACAGCACTTGGCAATTATTTGCATACCACACAAAAAATCTTGGGCAGGAGTAGCTGGCTCAGCCAATACGGCCAAGAACGCGTGAAAATGTTTAGCAGCCATCGAAAACAGAAAAATAGGAATCAAGAGTGGAAGCAGGGCAGCAATATTGCTTATTATTATGAAAACGCTGTCAAATGTCAAAATGCCAACACCAAGACCAAGCAAGCACCCAGGCAGCGGATAAGATGTTCCAAGAGGCGCTTTGACAACCAACAAAAAGCAAAAAGCTGGTCAAAAAAAAGTACATGGCAAATTCTTCAAGTTCCTTGGCAAAACAAACCGCAACGGGGAAGCTTGGGGTTTATGCGGACGCTCTTGTACACTATGCATAACGGCAGAGGGTAGATCCTGAGTACTAATGTCTGCCTTGACACTTGTGTTTGTCCAAGCATCACTGGAATTTTAAGTGATTTTATGTTTGGTTTTTTCCTGTAACTTTTTCTAACAAAACAAGCCGCAACAAGCAACATATTGGAAACTAATAGCGGCGCTCGAATACACTATAATCATTGAAGATTTGTGTTTAAATAATAAAAAACTAAAAAGGAGTAGATGCGTAGTCCCACAGCTTTTGTACCCTGATGATACAACAGTGCTATCGATATATTAATTTAAGATAGAAGCTTCGATATATTCGAATTAAAAAAAAAAATTGTTTCCCATTAAAAAATAGATTTCCAAAAAAAAAAAAAAAAAAATACGTTTTCACTAGGTCACAAAATGTTTCAAAAAATGGAAAATTACCAATTTGTTTACTGATGAAATTTTATTTTTAGTGCTATTGATTTTAAAATTGAGATATTTGTAATACACTCCACGAAATTCAATTAAGAACCCCTGTTTTATTTAAAAATATTAAGTTTTAAGTTATAAAGCATTTGTGACTCAAATAATATTTTGAACGTTAATTTATTCCGAATGAACTAAAAACTTATCCTAAATAACCGAAAAAACAAAAAAAAATTAAATTTATAATGCGAAATTCAATTAATTCAGACGGACAGACAGGCGGACAGACGGACATGGGTATATCGACTTCTCTAGTCACCCCGATCATACTTTAGGCAACTTTGGGGGGTCTCCGACGTTTCCTTCTGTATGTTACAAACATTTTCGGCTTGCTCAAACTTAATATACCCTTTGTACCATACGGTACAAAGTATAAAAAGCGCGCTATGAAAAATATTCTCATCTGAAATTTTTATTTAAAATATATAATCCTGCTTTTTCCTTTGCCATAGTTGAATAAAAGCACATTTTAAAAATTCAAGTGTGCAATTAAAAATTAAAAGTCTTCTTAATAAAAAAAAATAACGTATACGCAATATAGCCGGTTGCCAATTTTTTTTTTTTTTTTTTTTTTTTTGCTTTCTATTCAAAAAATTTGAGCTCTGCACAAACATTTCTCGACTTTATTGCAAAAAAAAATTTTGCAATTTAGACAAATGTGCAGACGTGAAAAATTCATTTTCGGAAAATCTTCTTAGCTTTTCTTCTACTTGACGCCTTTGGTGCATAAATACAGCGTGTAAGAAGAAGAGAGCAACGCGCATCGTCAGCATTCTTTGCATATTCAGCACAAATCTGTCCACACTCCCACACACACACACACAGATACATAAATAAACTCTAGCACATTATGCGTTTGTGTCTGTGTGCGCTCGTTCTTTGTATTTGTGTGCGTGCTTTCATTATATATGTATACAGTAGTATATGTCGCTATTTGCATTGGAGGCGCCCCCAACAAACAAATCTGAGAAATTTATGCCACAGGTGTTGCCGTCAACGTTGACTGCGACGTCGCTGCGGCTGCTAGGCAGCGAAATCATAACTTATTTAATTCATAGGCGCCTGTTGTTTTTGGCCACCTGGCATAGCAATTATAAACATACAAAGTTCTTATACAAATAATTTAGCATAGAAGTTTTGAACCGCAGCGCACATAACGGTAATATGGTCATTCTGAATGGCAAAACTGGACCAACTTGTTCCATAAAACTCCATAAACACCCGGGTTTTCCACTCCAACATTTGAGTTTTGTTCAAAAATCCATTTGTAATGGTCAGTTTAATAAAGTTTTGCTCTTTGCGCCCACTACAGCGAGGGCAGTTTAAAAAGTTGGTGACTTTTTAGGAAATTTTCCCGCATATACAAGACCTTAAAATATTCAGCACATAAATGAATGCTTGATATATATAGTTATTTACTGAAATTATGGTCCTATCCGTGACCAACAGCGCCGCCAGCTGTTCAGTTCAAATCCACAGAAAACCGATTCACAGCCACCCAAGAAAAAAATTGATTTTCGGTTTCAGAGAGCAGACCATGTCAACTATATGCTTTGTGCGTCATTTAAACCTTATCCACTGTCCGAAATTTTCCAGTTCGGGTATCCCATAAGGTTTTAGGATCACTGAATTCAAATGCAAGGTTCAAAAAACGCTTTAGCCGTTGCCGAAACCGAACCCGTGGCCCAAAAACGCCAGAACATCACTGTTCCGACATAAACCCAAAAATACCCATAAAAAATATTTTCGAGTTCGGGTATCCCATAAGGTTTTAGGATCGCTGAATTCGAATCCAAGATTTAAAAAACACTTTAGGCGTTGCCGAAACCGAATCCGTGGCCCAAAAACGGCAGAACATCACTGTTCCAACATAAGCCCGAAAATGTTCTTACAAAATTTTTAAAAATCCGGGTATCCCATAAGATTTTGGAATCGCTGAATCCGAATACAAGTTTCAAAAAAACACTTTTAGCGTTGCTAAAACCAAATCCAAGGTCCAAAAAACCCTAGCGTGTCAGGCTTCCAACATAAGGCCAAAAATTCCCATTCAAAATTTTTTCAAGCCAAGCATTCCATATGTTTTCGGGATCGCTTAATCCGAACACAAGGCTCAAAAAACGCTTTAGGCATTGCTGAAACTGAATCCGTGGTCCAAAATCCCCAGCACACCACGGTTCCAATATAAACCCAAAAATTTCCATACAACATTTTTTCGAATTCGGATATTTATATGTTTTTAGAATCGCTGAAACCGAATCCACGGTCCAAAAAAAACCCCGCACATCAAAATAAATCCAAAAATGCCATACAAATTTTTATATAGTGCGCGTATCCTGTAAGGTTTTAGGTTCGCTTAATCTGAAACCAAATCCACGGCCCAAAAACCCGAGCACGTCAGGGCTCCAACATAAACCCAAAAGTTCCCATTCAACATTTTTTCGAGTCCGGGTATTCCATATGGTTTCGGGATCGCTGAATCCGTATCCAAGTTTCAAAAAAATGCTTTTGGCTTCGCTGAATCCAAATCCAAGTTTCAAAAAACCCCAGCATTAAAAAAAAACTCATTTTACGATATTTTTAAGCTTATGTTTTTTGGAGCTGGATTCGGTTCATGAATTCATCATGCACATGAATGCTAGGCACAGTCAGATCAGTAGGACTTTTTTAAATGAACATGGGTGTGTAAACTAAGCTACGAAGTGTCATCTCATCCAACATATTCTTTTGATTAAGTACCCTGTGGCTTTTGCCGATTCTTAAATCTCAAGAAATGGAGTGCTGTAACAAAATGGAAAAAAATCAAAGACTAAAAACTATCCGTCGCTGATTTATCAAACAGCCCCCGTTTATAGTATAGCAGCAGAGCAACCCTCTAGTTTCCTTGACCAAAAGTTAGCGAAATGTTGGCCAAAATGTTTCAATAGACATGGGATTGCATGCAGCTCCAGGCCGGCAGTTTATCATTTGCTCCTAACAGCAACAAAAAAAAAAAAGAAGAGAAATCCAATGAAGAAGCAAAAGGAACCCAAGTTAAAGCCAAAGCAACGCTGGAAAAATAGTGCAAAGTAAATGTTGTTTGTTTGTATTAATCGGGCAGGGTTGGCTGGTATGCGTAACATGGAGCTTTTCGGGGGTCTCTGAGTTGGCACACACTAATGAGGCCCTTGGGGAACATATTAAACTTGGACCAGCAAATATACTACAAGCGGTTCCAAAAAGTAAGCGACCCCTTTGCTCGATTGTTTGAACAAGCGCACAGATTATATACACATGTGTGTGCCCGCTTCTTGAACGAGGGGGGCTGGCTAGCTGGCTCTGAAACTGAGACTCAGGCTGAGGCTCATGCAAAATGGAAACTTTTTTCGCTTGCACTTTTCCTTAACACAAATGAAACTTTTTAATTTAAAACAAAATAAAATTGACTGAATGTTATCGGGGCGGGTAAAGAAGCATGTTAAGCTGTTCGGTATTGGGCTGCTACGAAGAAGACAAATCACAAACGCGACGGGAGCTGACGACCCCCAACAAACAAGAAACTTCGTATCGACTGACTGGCAGCTCAACTGACTCACGAAATTAAAGCAATAATAACTTTGTTAAAAACTTTTGTACGCTACGCAGTTTTCTTGTCCTCCAATTCATTCGCCATTTTTTTTTCCCTCTCGTTGGTTCAATGGCATTACATAGTTGGTACATAGTATTGGAAATGCTGTGTATATATATAACTGTATATGTGTGGGCTTAAGATGCGTTGATTACAATCACAGTAATGGTAGCTAATGCATCTCTAGCTTGAACTCAATGGCGGCATGCAAGAAATTACCTTGTTAAAGAACTGACCAAGATTCCATCATATTGCCAAGACAACACCTGGAATCACCCATAGCCCTAGAACAATGCAAGCCACTAATATTGACTGAATGGATGGTAAATATTTATAAATAATTATTAAGCTTTAAAAATAATTAACGAATAATTCTTTCAGAGGGAATGTTACCGATAAAAAACATTGCAAAGAAATTTTTTTGTGTGCCGCCATCCTCTAGCGAATCAGAAAAGATTTTCAGCAAGGCCGGACAAGTCATAAGTGAGCGCAGGTTTTCCCTTTAACCTTATATAGTCGATAAGCTACTTTTTTAAAATAAAAATGTTGATCTCTAACAGAAATAATGAATTTTTTTCGACTAAAACCATCGATAATTTTCTATGACGCTTAAATTAGAAATTCTAGATACGAATTCAGTTTTTCGACCACGATTATCGATTTTTAATATACCATATACTAAATTAAAAATTGTAAAAAATAAAAATAGAAATCACGCGTTCGTATGGTTGTAAAAATAATAAATCTAAAAAATGTATAAATATAGCAAATATAATGTACCTGGGTTAAAAAGAAAGCTTCTTTATTAAGTGAAAGGAGTGTAGTGAATTACAAGCATAAGGCAGTAGAATTTGTTTAATTTTTGCACATCTTATATATAACACACACACACATATACATAATACAATTGTAAGAGGTCGCGAATGGAGTGACTGTGACGTCACTGTTTCAATTTTAGTATAATTTGAACTCCGTATTTGGGTGCTATGAACAGGAATAGAACATATTTTTAGGATTATGTGGTGCATGAAGCAAAGGCTAGAAAATGTGGAAGTGATTTTAAATATGATGAGGCAAGGCAGCGCAATTGGTTTGTCGACAATAAGGCAATACAAGTTTTTACTTTAAATTATTTTTTAAGATAAAAAAATCAGTGGAAGTCTGTATTATCGTCACAAACAATCCATTTCCAAGTATAATGTTGAAATCTGTACAAGTACGAGAATTGGACAACTGCAGATTTGCAGTTCTAGGAGCAGGCCATATTTGAATTGATGCATACCAAAGAATAAATTGCATCTGTAGAAAGTAACTTCTAAGCTGTGTTTATACATATACATATTATACCCACTATCGAGTGCATGAATCAATTTTCTAACAAATTACGAATACCAAAAGTCGCGCTGCACACAAATGATTACACGACTCCCCAAACCAACTAGGGCCGATCGGTCCTAAAAATAAACTTTGAATGAAATTCGGTTTGTTTCGTATGTTTATGAAGATATCGTAACCAAATTTGGCATTCTGAAACAGACCTATATAAAAGTATCTGAGTTCACCCTGTTGAAAACGCTTCACGTTTTCATTTCGGCTGAGACACCGTCATGCTCTACTAAGGAGAAAACGTTAAACGTTATAATTTCAATTAGTTCAAAGAAATAAGTATATAAATGTCTTAATATTAATACTTAGCATATAGTTTGAAATTTTTTAATGTTCTTATACTACTTTTTATACATAACTAGGAGGCTCCGCTCACTGCGTGCTTCGCACGCCAACCACCGTGCGATCTTCTTTATTCAATTGTCATGCTTAAGTCGGCCCTGCCCGACTTTACAGTTCTCTGGGACAGCAGCAACCTGTATGCAACTGTAATAGGAACGTAGACAATGGCTCCTTTGATACTGGTACTAAATTTTTTTTTTTTTTGTTATCTTGCTGGGTTTGTTCGTTAGGCGATAGGAGCATATTTTGTGGGTTAAGAAAAGACATTTGACAGCATCTGGTTGCAAGGGCTAATATACAAAATAATAAACTATAGATTTCCGTTGCATTTTACTACTCTTATTCTTATATGCAGATTATGTGGTTATAATGCTGAATGGAAAATTCCCACAAACCTTTTGTGACTGCATGACGCTAAAACTCAAGGAGCTGTTACTCTGGACAATTGAAAGCGGGTAACGTTAACGCAGCAAAAACTGAGCTTATCCTCTTTTCTGTAAAGTATAAGATCCCTAAACTATCTCTTCCCAAATTAAACGATTACGTCTTGTCCTTTAACGACAGTGCAAGATACTTGGGGCTTGTACAAGACAATAAACTTAATTGGAATCTTAATATCGCAGACAGAGTATAGAAGGCTACTCTGAGAAAATAAATATTCGCCAGTCTTCCCGACTTCAGCAGATACGCAATACCGGCCCGAAAACCGGTGCGATAAATAAACGGATTGCCAGGCAGCCATCACATCATCAAAGTCACTTCAAGCACTATCCTCCAACTCGATGACAGTCAACAACTGCCGCATATCTATTCAAGAGATTGCACAGCAGTTTGTTATTAGCCTCACCCAGCCAGGAAACCAAAATATAACAGACAATGAAATAGCACCCTCCCATCCTCCTACCGGATAAGGAGGATATTCGTATGCCAATGGCCACTTTTAAGCTACAAGCAAGGGAAAAATTTGGCTCTCACGTACAAAGGCTGTGGTATAATACACAATCAGTCGCCAAATATGGCCTAAAATCGAGCCAAAACGCTCCATAAGGCTCTGTGGACGCAAACGGTCGCAGTATTCGGCAGTTGTTAGAGCTATCACTGGACACTGGCTTGTCGGAACATATGCGACCAGAATGAATGTTCCGAGTCATGACTTTTGCAGAAGCTACAAAGACGAAGAAGTAGTTTAAACATTCATAACCTTCATAACCCAGCGGAGCTAGCGTTTATATGTCCGAGGAGGATTGCAGCAACGGAATGGCAATCCTTTCAGCGTTTTTATATCAGGTGAAGGGTTTTAAGCCACATCCTAAACACTAAACGTTGTGGTGGCTATCAGAAGAGTCCTGATCTCCCATATTCCCAAAACCCATAATCCCATTCCCTCCTCATTCCATCCCATCCTTTTTCTTTTATATTTAACTATATATATATAAGCGTGGTTAAATTTTTCTAAGCAACTTTGCCGAAGAAACCATAGTCTGTCTTGAATTTCGAGCATGCAGATTTTGAAAAAAGGTTTTTTCCCCTATAACGACAAAAACATAACATTTTAAATCAAAACTTCATCTTTTTATGTGTATATAGGGGGTTTTGGGGGTCAAGGAATTCATTTTTGATGTTTATTTTTACTTATGATTGCCGACAGAGGGCGTTTCATGACCTATAAAGTGGCACGCTTCACTAATTTTCAACGATAGGTATATATAATAACTTAAGCTTGAGATTTTTTTATCGTTAATTATGAATTTACGAACTAAAATCAAGAATAGAAATCTGAAATAGACATCAAATAAAAGTTGTGCTACTTTTGTATAATTTACTCAAATTTTATCAGAAAAAATCCGAAATCTGCAAATCTGTAAAATTAGTGACCCTAATTCTTATTGTCTCCAAGATCTAAGTGTTCTTACGTAAGTGCTGCGAGTCGATGCTGACCAACTTTGCACACTACACTTCTTTTACCATCGTGCAGAAATCGAAAATGTGGTTTAAAAAAAAAGCTTCTGAACTGAGCAACAAGTGCACTAGACTCCTTGAAAGAGTAGCTAACCAGATCAATTTTAACTGATTCAATAAAGTGCTGCTGCATATATCATATTTCTTTTAAAACAATTATGCTTCATGGAAGAGTAGTTTAACAAGTTGGCTGCGGAGGTAAGCGCGTCTAAGACAAAAGCCACGGTTTTTACCCGAAACGGGCCGCCATTTTGGCGGAAGTATGTAATAGTATAGGCAACATCGTAAAAGCGGGCTATAAAGCAAAGCGAGCAAAAAACGAAGACGTAACACACGAAAGACAAAAAAAAGACGACGACGCTGATGATGATGATGGCTAAGAGAACAACCGCAAGCAAACGCATTGACTTCACAAAGCAAAGCTGCTGTATGAGTGTTATTGCATAAGTGTGTGTACTGCGTGTGTGTGTGTGCAGTTCTGGTTTTAACCATTAACAGCGACAAAAGTCTGCACAAAAAGCACTCAATGAAGAGTTGCTGCCGCTGCGCTCAAAACTTTTGAGTCAAGAGTTGAGCCAAAACCGTCTAAGCTAGAGAACGCTCTCTTTGTTTGTCTCTGCTGCTCAGCTGCTGCTCTCTTAACGCAGGCGCTTTGATCGGCTTTGGCTACGTTACACATACTATGTAGCAGCAGCAAACAGCAGCAAGCAACAATAACAAAAAAAAAATTCAATAAATTTGCCGCTTGGCCAAAAGGACAAACACACAGAACAACACACATGCACACAAACACACGTGTATGCCTACATACAACACTCGGCACGTGAATAAGTCACATTTTTGAGTTTACAATCGTATATTTTTTTAATTATATTTTTTAAGTAAATTATTTAATTTTTATTGCAACAAAAAAAAAATACAAAATAAACGCATACTTTCTATTCAGTTAGCTTTGGAAATTGCTTTAAAAATTGCCTCCCAATAATAATAAGTTTATTTCATTCGTATAATTTAGTTTTTAGAACCGCAAAAATTTTAGTTTTATTGAAGCTAGAAGAAAAATTCTCATCTTTTTGGAAACAAAGTTCCAACAACCATTACTGCTTTCTTGATTTCTTTCTATTTTTACATGAAATCTTAAAGATATGCAACAATATTACTTTGTCTATTTTTTGCCTTTTTATAAATTCTCATTTGGAGCTAGCTAATATATTTGGGACATTTTTTATAAATCTATTTGTTTGTATTTATAAATACTAAGCTCGTTTTCGTTTTCCGGAGAGTGGCCCATTAATAATAAGTAAAGTGTAATAAGAAGTTGTAAAAATATTTAACACTATTTCTACCAAGTGGTGTCAAAAGACACCTGTTAAATTTGGATTTATAGCTTAAACATTTATAAAAAAAAAAATTTTTTGTTTTTTGGTATTATAGCAATGTATACATAGTTGTGCGAAAAGTGAAAAAAAAAATTTTTTTCGACAAATGATTGAACTAAGGGAATAATTTTAAGTTAAGTCTTTTGACACACCACGTTAGAAATAGTGTTAAATGAGCCGATTTTTAACAAAATAAATTTTGTTAGATATCCTTAAAACCAAACAAAAACCAAACCAATTATGCCCTGCAAAGTTTTTTTCCCTTTGGCGTTTTGGTACAGTCAAATTAAAATACCATTTGCATCTTCCATGATAAAAATTACTCACAACTAAAGGCCCATACGCAGCATGCCAAAATTCCGCACGAAATGTCAAAACTTCATATAAAAAAAAATATCCCAAATAAGGGAATTTTTTTTTTTTTATATGAAGTTTTGACATTTCGTGCGGAATTTTTGCATGCTGCGTATTGGCCTAAAGGCTGTAAGGTGTCCAAAAATCTGCCTACAAAGCTTCATATTTTTGTCCGATTTTTCAAATTTATCATTATTTTTTTAACAAGCGAAATTTGCAAATTAAAAATAAAAAATTAAATTTATTTACTAAAGCCAAATTTGATGATTTTCTTTAAAAAAATAAAAATAATAAAAGTTTAATGAAAATTTGAATAACGTCACGGCATATACTAAGGCTAATAAAAAACCTTTTTAGATTTTTGATTGAATTTTTTAATTTTGATTCAATAGCTTGCAAAATTAGCATTATTTACTAAAAAAAAAATGGAAATTTGAGTAACGCCACGCCAGCTACTAAAGCTATTAAATAAAATATTAAACTAGTATTTTGATTTAATAAATTTCATAATTTACATTATTTCAAATCATACTAAGAACACGTTAAATGAAAATTGAGTAACGTCACGACAGATACTAAAGCCAATAAAAATATGATGAAAAGGTTTCATTATTAAATAACTTTTACAATTAACATTATTTTTAATCATACTAAAAAAAAATTAAATGGAAATTGAGTAACGTCACGCCAGAAACTATAGCTAATAAAATCTAACAACTTGCAAAATAAACGTTATTTAAAATCATATTAAGAAAAATTATTATTACCTATTTATTATTGTAACTTAGAAATTAATTTTATGGGACAAATTAATTAAAGCCAGATCAACATGGGCTTTCAGGCTGGGTATATATTAAGAAAAAGTTAAATAGAAATGTAAGTAACGTCACGCCAGTTGCTAAGGCTAATAAGAAATGATAGAATGAGTTTTTCATATAATAACTTGCATGATTAAGATTATTTCAAATTATGTTAAGAAAAATTGAAATCGAAATTTGAGTAACGTCACGCCAGATGCTTAAGATAATAAAAAAAACATGATAAAATATTTTTTGATTAACATTATTTCAAATCATTTTCAAAAAAAATATAACCAATGACTAGCCCAGTTCGCAAAATTTTCGAGTTTTTAATTCTAGATAAAAGCCACTTTTTTGTAACGTAACGCCATGCGTAGCTACGCTTGCATATTCTAATCAATAAAACCAATTGTTGTACTTTTTTACTACATATAGTTCTACGTTAAAGGTATAACAATTTTTTATTTTAGCTTTATGCATTACTTTGTATATTTTGTCATACAAACGTAACGTTACGCCAAAATGGAACTGCTCATATGCCTGATTTGGGCATGCTTTACATATTACAAAATTTTCAACATTTTTGAAAAATTCTGTGGAAGCTGTATGTTATTAAGTGCACAATTCATATGACGCGGAGTGTAGTTGTGTGTTGCCATTGTTATTTTGGCATTTACAGAGAAGCGGCGCGCTTTTAAAAGGGATTTTAATAGAGTTTGCTTGCCCCTAAGCGTATGCAATGAAAATTTTTGCTACTCAACAAATTGCACTCGCCCAAATACATGCTACAAAGTTTTAACTGAATAGTCCCCCCCCCCTATGTAAATGTGTGAGTGTAGGTAGGTTTGCGTATATGTATATATATGTATTTGTATGTTTAAGAGAGAGAGAGAAGAGTTAACTTGCAGGGGTCACTTACCTTTTTTGGTGCTGCTTTAGATGTAGCCTGCTCTTTGTTGCTGCTGCTGCTGCTTCTCTTGTTGTTGTGTTTGTTGTGTTTGCTGCATCAAAACATTTAAGCAGCTTTAAATGCTTTTGTTATTATTGTTATATACAATGTTTTGCACACCGTTTCACAAAAACAAAAATTTCAAAAAAAAAATTTAATTTAATTTTGTTATATATAGTACACAATTTTTTTTGTATATATTTTTATTTTATATATATTAGATTTTGCTTTGACTTTCTTGCGCATTGCGTTTGGTTGCTTTTGATTTTCTTTTTTTTTCACACGCGCAAGGCTTTTCGCATATTTCGCTGCTCCAATTTGCCAAATTCAACATATTACATATAAATATTATTATTATTATTTTTATATGCTACACAAAATATTGTTGTTTTTTTTTTTTTGCACAAATTTATTGCCATTTTGCGGGCGGCTTGCTTTTGGTCAATATTTTTTTTTTTTGTTATTGTTGTGGCGTTGGCTTTAGCTTCTGCTTCTTCTTATACTGTTTTCAGCTGACAGAAATTAGCCGCACATGGCCGAAACCATGAGAACCTAGCTGTTAGCGGCCTGCACTGATTTCATCCGCAGTATATGGCCAAAAGATGCTGCTGCCACTGTTAGACGCCGCTGCCAGCGCTGCTGTAGCTGACGCAAACGCTATGCTCCTGACGCCGCTGAGCTTGTGTTTGTTGTTGTTCTTTGTTTTGGCAGGCTCTACTGTTGTTGTTGCTGCTGCTGCTCCAGTTACGGCACGCGCTCTCGCGCTCATGTAACCCAAGCAGTGGCTGATATAACAAACAAAAAAAGACAAAGAATCTCAGGGGGGGGTGTAGCCCACTGCACGCCAAAGCCACATCCAGTGCCGTAGCCAAGCCCCTTTGGGCTTTTACATTTTTCTACTACATCAACAACATTAGCGTTTTCTTTATGCCTCTGTTTTATTACTACTACCATTGAACACGCTCTTCGCCTCATTTAGCCGCTCTTTTTGTTTGAGCTGACTCAACAAACGCGCTCAATTCTGGCGCAGGCGCTGCGCTCTACGGTCGTTGCACTCAACTCACTCAAGCATTAGCCAACACTACTCAACAACTCACCTCTTACCTTGGCCGCCTAACAGCTGTCTCTAAATGAGCGTTGCGGCGCTGCTTCCGTTGCTTCCGCTGCTGCTGCTGCCGCCGCCGCCGCTGCTGTTGCTCTTCAGCTGTTATCGCTTTGATTTCAGATAACTGATAACTTTACACACAGCAAAAAAAATATACAAAAAAAAAAAAAACACAAGTAAAAACTACTCGACGTCGACGTCAACGTTGACTGCGCGGCTGACTTTGCGTTTGGCGCTAACTTCTCAAGCGATTTCCAATTATGGCCCAACTTTATGGCTCATTACGTGCACGAACGAACGCTAAGACGGTTTTGCTCAGTGTAATTTATGCGCGCTTATCATACGCACAAGCAAAATAAATATAAATATTATATATGGTATATATATATAATATATTTGTTCTATATAAAAATAAAACAAAAGGGTAAACAATTAATTTTTTTTTTTTTTTTTATAAACAGACCAAGCAGTTGCTCATACACATACACACACGCACACACACGAGATACGGAAATTGGCTTATCAGTCGTTTGCTTCTGGTTCGAAATCAATCAGAGCGCGCGTTCCATGAAATTCGCTAAACAGATGCACACGATACAATATAATACAATATAATATAGTATATAGTAGGGGGTTCTACAAAGTGTAGTGAGCGCGGGAATGGATCGCTCAAGCACGACGCGGAAAATCAACTAAACTCAAATGAAATGAAATGAACTGAACTCAACTGAACTGAACTGTATACCATCTCGCTATTCGCCATCGGCATTGAGATCGAGATCGCCATCGTTTTGGCGTCGTCGAATTGGAAAAATTAAACAAATACATACAATGCGTTTGTGTCTGTGTGTGTGCGTACAAATTGGAAATAGAAAATACATATGTATGTATGTATGTAGTACATGCAGCTGGTTGAGGGAGAACGCAGCAGCAAGATTTTAATCGCATACGCAAAATTATAATAAAACTGAAATGAAAAACAAACAATCGAATAGTTTGTGTTGAACTACGATTGAAACTAGTCGTTGGCTTAATACGCTGCAAATTGTTTAAAAGTTTGCATTGAAGCCGCAAATTACAATAGTAGTATTTGAGATAATTGTTTGCGCCACCGATAAGCTTTTTCCATCGAAATTTCACTCAAAAATCAATCCCCAACATGCTAGCAAAGTTTTTGAGCTAAAGATTTCTAATGCAAATATAAAAAGTGATCTATTACAGCATGTTATTAAAGCTTATATTGAACTATGAAAAATACAATTTGGAACCAATCAAGATCAGCATTGTTCAAGTTTGTGCAGAGGTATCTAACATAGAAAAGTGCACATCGTAGATACGCCCAAATTAGCTTGAATGTATCTAGGAATTCAAAAGAAATTAGTTCGGTTAGTTGGCCTACATTGATATATAGAGATTTTAAACTTCGATCATCGATTTTTTCTCCAGCACTAGTTCACATGGTTCATGTCTTGCATAAGGAAAATTTCCCTTATAATAAGAATAGCATAGTCGTGCTAAATTTCGAGAGAGAGAGATGAGAGGTGTAGAACTGTGCTAACAAAGCGTAAGAAAACTATGAGTAGAAAGCGACAGAAAAATGCGAATTTGGGTGCACGCAAAAACGAAAACGAACCAAAATTTATTCGTTTTAGCTTGGTTTATATCATGGAAATGTGCCGAAAATTTTCAATCTTTTTGCATACACATATTTTTTTTGACTATTGCAAAACATTTACGTCGCTCTCAAATATATGACTTGGGTTGGAATTCGCTTGGAAGCGAAATGTATCTGTCACAGCGCTGCATGAAGAATAATTTGCATAATTTTGATAAATTTTCTTCGCTCTCAAATATACTACTGATATGTATAACGACGAAACGCTTTTGAACTAAAACTCGACTTAAGTTGGATTGAAATTGGAGTGAAAAAGATTTCTGGCACTGCACTACAAGAAGAATATCTTGTTTAATTTTGATCGATTTTCGTCGCTTAAATTTGTTGCTGACTTAATAACAAAATGCTATTGTGCTGAAATTCGGTTTAAGTTGGGTTGAAATTTCTGAGAAATCCCATTTGGGATATTCCACTTGGGACTTTTTTATATGAAATTTTGTCATTCCGCGCGAAATTTTTCGAACTGCGTATAGGCCTTATCTCAAATATTTTACTGACTTACTGCTTTTGGCTTAAAATTTCATTTAAGTTGAAGTAAAATTCGTTTAACGAGGTTTTTGAAGATTTCTATTTTGTGCTGCGAATTTCCGCGTCATGCTTAAATTCTTTTTAAAACATTCGGCAAACAAAAAAGCTTCAAGGCCGTTTTGAAGATTTTTCCATACCGAACCAACCAAACTCAGATGATGCGCCTGACTATTTGATACACTTGCATGCATGTCATGCCCAATATAAATAATAAAAAAAAATGGAAAAAAGTTTAGTCAAAAGCGTCATTAACAACATTATTATCATGATCATGAACATTGTCAGAGTCATTATTATGACTATTATTACGTTCTTTATTGGCGTTGGCCGCTGTTAAGTATCTTGATAGTTTAAAATTCGCGTGTATGCAATTTTTTTGGATAGTCATGAGAGCAGCTACAGCTAATTGCTACACGCAACAATCATCAAAAATTGCAAAAAAAAATAAATTAAAAATACTAACAAGAATATAGAAAAAAAAAAAAAAACGTTTATGACGTTGACAACGAGGAACAAACAAATTGTTCGATTTGAGACTCTAGCTTGTTGTGTTTGCCCATTTGTTATTGTAATTACAATTAAAGCGCGACAGCAATAATGAAAACAACAACAATAGCAACAACTATAATAACCATATATATATTGAATACATACATTATATAGTATTCTACAAATATCTAACATTGACGTCGACGACATCCAACGCGAACGGAATTGAACACGAAATGCGCGACCGCAATGCATAGAGGCGACTGAGACTGAGACTAAAAAGTTTAACTTCCATTGAGGAGAGCAACCCCCGTACAGCCGTAGACCCGTAGACCCGTAGACCCGTAGCAACCACGTCAACATCAACGTCTGTGGCTATGGTTAGGTCTATGGCAATGATTGTGATGCAGCCACGAGGTTTCCATTGACGTTGTTAACGATTCTCAAATATAGTAAGTGCGCCAACCGAACCGAACCGTACCCAACCTAGAGACAAATTATACACTGCCGTAGTGCACTAAATCGCGCTATTTGTTTTAAACCATTTTGAGTGTATTTTTTTTTTTTTTTTTTGGTGTTCCAAAGGGTCGTCATTAGCGACGTTGTGACTGTTGTTGATTTCTGTTTGTTTGCATTCCGCCTGCATGGATCGTTGCCTGGCTGACTAACTTTGCTGGTTGGCATGCCAAAAGTGTTCCAGTAACCCCCTTATCAGTTGACTCTTATCAGCCCTTGGCCGTACCGAGTGCTGCCCACTTAAGCAAGTGAAAGAAACAGTGTTTTTGGCTTTTATCGAAATTGAAAAAATTTGCTACGAAATCGGTCAGTTAGGGAGTCTTCGTTTTTTTTTTTGCCGTTTCTTATCTCTGGCTGACCGCATGGCGTTGACTTATCAGGTATTAGTAAATGGTTTCGACCAGTGCACAGATGATGTGTAAAGAAGCTAAAGCTGTGGCAAAGCTGTGGCAAAGCTCTAGATAAGAAAACAAAAATTCCGCTAAAAACTATCGCAGACAGCTTTCCGAAAAGAAACCGGCTGCACTTGGACAGTTTCGTGCAAATATGTTTTCACTGTGCACTCAATCAAAATAAACTTTCAAATGATTTATGAGAAAATTAAATTGGCGCTTTAGCATTAATGCCTAGCTTTATGCAATGTTTGCACTGGCGCCGCAAGCAAAAACCACTTATTAGCCAGCTAAATAATTTAGATCAGTCGATGAGAACGTAATCGGCTTGCACTGCAAACATTTTTACACAAATTAAAATTAATATTTGAGCTTAGCTCTGTTTTAATAGCTTCAAGAGCTATGGCTTGCGGGGTTATAAACTGAGCGGATGACGTCAGACATACTGAACAAATGTGGTTTCTCTAAATCTTTATGTCTTCAAACAATAACTGAACATGGACTACACCAAAGACAATCTAGAATTATTATAAATTATTCTTTTTATAAAAAGGGTGTTTTAATAGAGGCGCAAGAAACTAAACGTCATCTTGATATTCTATCAACCTTTTTTATTTTCTTTTTTTGTTAGTTAAAATTTTACATTTTCACGATTGAGTCATACTCAAGAGCACTACAAAAAAAGTAAACTCATGGAACGGATTTCGAGAAATTAAGAAAAAAAACATTTTTCGAAAATAAAAAAAAAGTGTCTTTACTTAAAAGCAAATATCTTTGGTTCTACCAAACTGATTTTGAGAATTTTTTACTAAACTGTAATTAATTGAATTATACTTGAAACATATTTTTGTCAAATTTACGGTTTGAACGCTATTTATGCATTCATATGAAATTTTTCGTAATTTTTAGCAAAATTTTGAAAAAAATGCTATTTCGAACGTAAATTTTAAAATTAAAAAAAAAAATTGTTCATGCAGTTTTTTTCATGGCTCATAAAGTTTGGTCGATTACGAAAAAAATGTTTGGTTGTTTATCAAAATCGGAGAAAAAATGTGGAAATATAAAGTACTAAAATATTTTAATTTGTTTGAAAAACCAAAAGTTTTAGATGAATAATTGATTTATTTATAAAGATATACTAGTTACCAAATTTGGCGATCAAAAGTTTCAGTCAACCGATTTTGACAAAATTTAGTTTACTGATGGGAAACTCTAAAAAAACTGCCAATCACAAAATTTGATAACGATATCTTCATAAGCAAAGTAATCACAACGAATTTTGCATCAAAGGTATTATTTTGGCCAATCGGTCCTATGGGTGATATATGAAAGAGTCAACCGATTTTGATCAAATTTGGTACAGAACTTAAGAACTCTAAAAAACTTTCGAATGCCAAATTTGGTTACGATATCTTTATAAACAAACCATCCATTATCCATCAAAAACTTAAGGTTTTCAGAAAAATTTACTTTTTACAAAAATTCCCGTTTATTCCATACTTTTATTTCGATTTTGATAAACAACCACTCATTTTCTTCATAATCGATCAAACTTTACGAGCCATGAATAAAACTGTGTGAATAAATTTTTTTAAATTTTTAAATTTACGTTCAAAATATAATTTTTTTTTAAATTTGCTAAAAATTACGAAAAATTGTATATGAATGAATTAATAACGACCAAACCGTAGATTTGACAAAAATATGTTCCAAGTATAATAAAAATAATTTCAATTATCTGCACTTTGGTAATAAAATAATCAAAATATCTCGAAATATTTTCGGATTTAGCGTGCCATTTTACTACGGACACGAGTGAAACATGTTGAGGATACATTTTGCTGTAAACTAGTGTTATCATATATTATATTATAAAAAGGTTAAAGGTGCCGCACAAAAGTGCGCTAGAATACTGGTTCAATTTTGTACAGCAGCGCTATAAAATAGTGAACCAATTTTGATTTATTATGTGTAGCCTAATACGAAACATAAATATATGCTGGAAAAACGATTGTGCTGGCAAAAGGTCTCCCCCTTTTTTTAAAAAACGAATTCAACAAGATATGATCTGAATCTCCACTTAAAAATGCTCGGTAACGTTTACGATTTCTTTGGGCCTCTTTTATGATAACTCCAGCTAATCGGCCTGGATTGGCGATCAAAAATTTGAAAATTGCGTAAAAACTTTTGTGCTGGCGAAAGGTTTCCCTAAACAGGCTAAAAAAAAAAAGTTTTAAAAATCTGATTCAACAAGATATGATCTGAATCTCCACCTAAAGATGCCCGATAATGTTAAACATTTCTTGGGGCCTCTTTTATGATATCTCCAGCGAATCAGGCTGGAATGGCGATAAAAAATTTGAAAATTACGACTTAGAACAATATATGTATTTTTGATTATGTGCATTATAGAATATAATTATGTCAGCTGTATTTTATTGTAGACTACACTTTTAAAAAAAAATTTGATCAAAATTGCTTCACCATTTCTTATAGCTACCATACAAAGAAGATCTTTAAAATCGGGTAAGAATTGTAGATGTTATGGAACCATGAACGAAAAATCACGACTAGCGCTGCATACAAATTTGTGAAGACATAACTGAACGCAAATGAAAAACTTTGAGTGAACAATTTTTTTTTTTCACACAAATCTTAGATCTTAGACTCGAAATGTTCGTGAAAGAGTTATTTTTCAGTGTTTAAAAAATTTTTTTCGTTAGTAAAAATCAAATCAAAAATTTGTAATTTTTAAAAATGGTCAAAAATTACACTTTTTCCGACTTTGGTTGCTTGTAACTTCTTTAATTTTTACTTAATGAGTATATAATTATACATCAATACCTTTCGATCTAATCATCTTTCATGTCGATACAATATTTTGTTCACGAGATATTGACGAATGACTGAAATAAGTGCCCGAAAGCATGTTTGTCGAAAATATCTCGAAAACGGTGCTTAAGAAAAAAAAAGGTTGCCATTTTCGTATTTCTCGACCCTAAAAAACACTTTTTTACGAAGGTTCACTCGATGACCCATAAATTTGTTAACTAGTGTAATTTGACGCCTAGCTATATCTCTCTCTTAAAGGCAAATTCAAACGTACATATTTCTGCACTATAGTTCACGTCACAGTTCGGATCGGTTTGGCGAATATTGATTCTGATAAAATAATATAATTGCTATAGTCACGCTTGCCGTTCTACTTAAACGTAATGCTCTAAATTTATTTTAATGAACTTTATTAAATTATTAAAAAAGTTATTATTATATTAAACGAATTCGTGTGGATTAAACCATTATAACTCAAAAATGGGTGAACCGATTTTAATGATCTTTGGATTTGTCTCCGCTCTGAATAGCAGAGTAGCTATTAAAATATTGGGAAATGCTGGAGAAAAAGTTTGGAAATGGTCTACTTTTTATTTTATTTTAGTCTTTCGAACATCATTGCTAAAGGCGTATCGCAGAATGAAAAATTTCGCACGGAATGACAAAATTTTTTATATGAAGTTTTGTCGTTCCGTGCGAATTTTTTCATTCTGCGTATAGGCCTTAAAAACAAAAATCACTTTAGGTTAAGTGTAAAAAAAAATTCTAACAAGCAATAAAGATGTGCGTTACCTAAACTTTACATTTCAAAATCAAATCGTTGCCCCAAAATATGCCGTTCTATCAACGAAAGGAGGCAACCAACTATCCAACTTCCAAACTCCAAATTTTGAAGCTCATTATATTTGGCTGGCTTGCCACTGCAAAGTTCTCAACTGAAGGTGGGCTCGGTAGCTAGCATGCTTCAAAATCTGAACCATCCAAAACTATTTAAGAAAACTCATGGGCAACCTGATTCATGCAACGCCTCAAAGCAAGGTTCAAAGGTTGAAAAGTTCTCATACCGATTTAAAATAAGAGTATAAAAAATTCGATTTACTTTTTGGGAAAAATGCAGGTATCTAAACGTTTTAAATAAGTTTATTTTGCTTCAAACCTAGCCTTAGGGGGATTTGCATGCTCCAAGGCAATTTAAGCGAATTCATCTGGAATATAAAAAATAAAAATAGCGATGACAGAAATTCTAAAATTTCGATGATCCTAAAAATCTGATTAATGCTTAGTTGCAAGAGATTTTCTATACGACTGTAGGAAATTACAGAGAATATTAGCTACAGGTATTGGGACGGGTTTTGTCAAGCGAAGCACGCAGAGGGTGAATAACCCTAGTTTTTGCTTTGAAAAAAAAATTCCGAATATTTAACATTTGTTATATTTTTGATTTTGAAGCAAGAGCCAGAGTCGGAGCACTGTTCACTCAAAAGACTTATTTACATATGTTATTTTTTTAATAATATTTTTTTAATAATATTAAAAAGAAATAATCTTCTACACAAAATAGTTTTAAGTTTCTATATAGCTCATGCTCAAGCCTGTAGCATTAAAAAAAAAAAAATCAACAGATATACAAACATTCCCGAGCTGACACAAAAGTTTCAAAATAAGAAGAATTCCATAATAGAACAGATTTTGTAATTTTCAAAAATTTGCAACTAGTTAAAAAAATAACAACGAATTCAATTTAAAACAAAGTCTCGATGGTTCCGGAAACTGAACCAAATCAGATCATATTTCGTGCTCGCGAACCGAGCCGCTTCAGATATCTTAAACCCTCTTATTTTTATATTTTACGAACTTTAATGAGCAGTATCTTAAATGAATAATGGTGCCTAGATATTATGCTATCAAATGCATAAATTTAGATAATATTGAAAAGGTTCTAAAAACAAGTAGATGAACTAGTTGAATATATAGAAAAAGATCTAGCTTAGCTATAATAACGCAACAGCAACAAACGAAAAAAAAAAACCATCTTGATAGCGATTTAAGATTTTATTTTTTAATTCAAATAGATTGCTATATATAGATACATAGTAGCATATATGTACTTATAGATAGAACTGCTAGCATATTGATGATATATGCAGCAGATGCTTTTGTTGTTGTTTTTGTGAACAAAATGCGTCAATTAAATACATAAAATGTATATACCAAAGTCAACACATGGACGAACAAAAAATTCAGATACACCTACTAGATATAGAAATTATTAATAAATTATGATTTTTGATGACACTATAAATCGCATACACACACAACCACACGCACACAAGTGCAGCCTGTCAAAGCACTGCTAATCGGGCTCCGACGGCATTAGGAAGATTTAAAAATCCAAAAAAAAAACCCACAACATTTGGGGGACAGAAGAGCAAGAGGCAACGTAAGAGCCGCCAACAGTTGGGCTGGCATTAATAATTTTTTTTTTTGCTAATCCAATACGACAAACAAATATCTATCTATCCATATCTATAGTTATGTATATACTTATCTATAGATATGTACTATGTAGTATAAACCATTTATACATACTATATGCGAGCTATTTTGAAATCTCTAATTTGAATTATATTAGATTTTTTTTTTTCATTTTTTTATGAGCTATTTTATGACATTTCTATGCAATATGCCAATTGAAAAGCCACCCCTAGCCCGCGCCAACGCCGACAAGTAGATATACCTTTAAAACCAATGTCCAACGAACACCGACCCGCTTGAGACTGAAACTGATTCTCTCTTCATGTCCGTCCGTCAAGTTGCCTGACGGCTTGTTACGTGCCTCATTAAGAATATTTCATTTTTAATTGACGAAAATATTTTGTTGTTTTCTAGTTGTTGTTTTTTTTTTTCTTTATTTCTTTCTTTTATAAATAAATAGCAATTAAAAGTGAGCCAAAAAGTTGTCAGCCAACGTAGAAGGATGTGTCCTCTGTGAGACAACAAATTGGCAAAATGAAAGCAACGACAGTCAAGGGCTAAGTGCTAAATAGGCAGAACAGATGGCTCGGTCGGATATACCTAAGACAGTATCGTATATACAGCGTGCTTCTTTTAGAGGTTCACAACTTTGAGCTGGCAACACTGCTTTATCTGACAACCCATTTAACAGCTGATAGTTGCTTTTTGTTGAGTTTGGTTTGACATTTCATTATGGATAGACTTACACCAGAGCAACGCTTGCATATTTTTTGACTTTTTAATCAAAATAATGTTTCCATTCATCAAACCTTTTCAAAACTCAAAATTTTTTTGGTTGTGGGTACATAAATAAGCAGAATTGTCGCATTTGGAGTGAGGATAATCCACAAGCTTTTGTCGAAACACCATAACATCCACAGAAAATTACTGTCACTTGTCTGCGTCGATAAGCCAGAGACAATTGAACACCTGGAAATCCACATTCGCAGTGTTATTGGCGAAATACGGCGAAGTACTGCCTACTGTCGCCACTTATATTTCTCATAGTCATTGATGCAGTTACAAGGCGTGCAACGCTTGACAAGCCTAGGCGTATCATATGGAACCCACTGGACTCACTCGACTATACAGATGACAAGTGCGAACTCTCGCATAGACATGTTGACATGCAAAAAAAGCTACAGGATCTATCACTCGAATCAGCAAAGGTTGGTCTGCTTATCAACGTGACCAAAACAAAAGAAATGAGAATCAATGCGACGTCAGATGAGCCCCTAAAGTTATACGACCGACAAATTCAAAGAGTCGGTGAATTTCAATATTTGGGAAACGCCATAACATCTAGCGGAGGCACAATGACCGATATAACGGCAAGAATTAAAAAAACAAGTACAGCAGAAAATATGCAGCTATGTCAATCGATGTCTTCGAAAGATCTTACAAATATTTTGGCCCAACCGAATATCAAATGAAGAACTGTGGTCAAGAACTGGCACGTTGGACGTCAATATAGAAATTCGAAGAAGGAAACTCGGCTGGATCGGCCATACATTGCGAAAACCACCGAACGACATCACATATATGTCCTTGCAATACAACCCGCAAGGCAATAGACGAAGAGGTCGCCCGAAAATTACCTGGAGACGATCTGTCCTGAACGAGATCAACGCCAGCGTGGAACGTGGCAGCAGGCGATATACTAATATCATCGAGCTCAGGGAAACCGCTCTACGAAGAAGACAATGGAGACTACTTGTGGATAGCATATGCCCAACATAGAGGCAGTTTGGAATCTTTCGACGCCAAACAAGGCTTAATAACAATAATACGGCCGCAAATGCTGCGGAAAGTTTTGGAAAATTGGTTTTCCAGATTGCGCCTTGTAGCGCCAGCCGTGGCGGCCACATGGCCATATCATATTTATTAAAAATATCATATTTATTAAAAATATTAAAAATATTAAAAATATTAAAAATATTAAAAATATTAAAAATATTAAAAATATTAAAAATATTAAAAATATTAAAAATATTAAAAATATTAAAAGTATTAAAAATATTAAAAATATTAAAAATATTAAAAATATTAAAAATATTAAAAATATTAAAAATATTAAAAATATTAAAAATATTAAAAATATTAAAAATATTAAAAAAATTTTAAAATATTAAAAATATTAAAAAAATTTAAAAATATTATAAAAATTTAAAAATATTAAAAAATATTATAAATATATTAAAAATATATTTCTTTGTTTTATTATGATTTAAAGTTGTGTTCCTCTAAAAAATCACCCTTTAGATACTTTTAGTTAGTATTTAAAGTTTAAAAAATGTTGTTTATATTTTTACGATATTTCGGATAAATCATATCGTATCATAGCACCCAAGCTTGTTGAGAGAACAAATTTTTACGTGATATCTGATATCGAATATTTTAGGAGGGAGCTTGAACTACTAGAACTAGCACTATATAAAAATTATATTTGAAGTTCTGTGTTTAAGTTTATTTTTTTTTAAGCTATTTTGGATAAATCATATTATATCGTAGCACAAAAGTGTATACAGAAAACAAAAATTTTTGCTAGGTGCTCCTAATTTCATTCAACGTCATTTCTGGTTCAGTAGTAAAAATATTACAATTTAAAAAAAATCTGATATTTTGGTTTGAACCACCAAAACCTCCTTAAACCTGCATCCGTCACATCTGATAAATTAGATGGTTTTTCTAGGTACTTTGTTTTTATATTTGAAGTTCTAAGATTAAGTTAATTTTTTTGAGATATTTCGGATAAGTCATATAATATCATAAATCAAAGCACTAAATGGTATGGGAATACTTAAGACAGCGTTTGTTGAAAAACAACTTTCCGAAGGGGTCTACAATTTTGACCAACTTGATATCTGGCCAAGTAGTAGAAACAGTAGAGTGCTTAACCTATTATGGATATTTTCGAGAAAGGCTCTGAATCGCTAAAAACTCCATCGACCATTATAATAAGCTGATGTATTGGATTGTACTTAAAGATACGTTCGTATTTTTTTAGTTATAGAAATATTTCGCATAAATCATATTATATCCTAGCACAAAAGCATTAAAAAATTTATCAGGGGGTCCAAATTTGATTCACTGTAGTTTCTGACTGAGTATTAAAAGCATTATATTGCTTTATAAAAACTCGGATATTTCGATACCGAGCTACCAGTAACTACTTAGACCCGCAGCTGTCACAGTATATCAAGCTAATAAATTGAATTCTACTTATTTTTCGAATAAATCTGCACTAAATACTTTCAAAAAACGTTTTTGGGTAGCTTTTTTTGGAAAACTGATCCGTTTGTCATGATCTACCTTTATGTAGGAAATAAACGCGGCGTTTTCCGAAGTCTTGACAAAAATTTTAAACTTCCAGTAGTAATAGATAAGTTTTACAAGCAACAACTTTGAAGAAGTAATCTTATATAGGTACATATATAATGTAAAAACTATGTCAAGAACCATAAAAAAATATTTTAAAAAATGTTTAAAGAATTTTAAAAGTAATAGTAAGGAATTTTTGAACCTGTTTTGGAATTACTTTATAAATTGGGTATGGTCTGTAAGTTTGAGATTGTGAGTCATATCGGATCCAATTTGTTAAAGCCCTTTTCCAAATTCAAAATCTTGGCGCCAGTGGTGGATCCGCAGGGAGTTTTTGAGTCCGGACCCCTCCTCCCTAAAAGTTGGAAAAATGGGTTGAAAGTCTTTTGCGAGCTCTGATATATACACACTTCGAAGTGAAGAACCCCCCTCAAGACCAAATCCTAGATCCGCACCTGCTTGGCGCTAAGGCATATAACTCGAGTAATTAATACAATAAAAATTTGAAGAGATGATAAAGATGTTGAATGGAATCCATAAAAAGGTTTTTAGATGCAAAAATATTTGGAAAGCTATTAAATGCTCTATAAATTTCGATAGAAGGCATATATCCCAGGGAGACGGATTTGAGGGACTTCAAAATTCTACAAAACTGCAATTTACTAAGATTTTTCCATTGAATGGAATCCTTGAAAAGGTTTCTTGCTCTACAATTTTTGAAAATAGGCACGCATCACAGAAGAGGGATTTCAGAGACTTGCTAATTCCATAAAAATTAAGTAAATTAGGATTTTTCCATTGAATGTTATCCTTGAAAATGTTAGATAAAAAAATATTTGAAAAATTCTCTTATGCTCTATAGTTTTCGAAAGTGGGTACGTATTCCAGGGAGACGGATTTGAGGGACGTTAAAATTCTACAAAACTTCAGTTGTGTTAATTAGAATTTGTCCATTAAATGGAATCCTTGTAAAAGTTTCTCGCTCTAAAATTTTCAAAAGTAGGCACGCATCATACGGAGAGGGATTTGAAGGACTTCCAATTTTTATAAAACTTCAGTTAATTAGGATTTTTTCATTGAATGGTATCTTTGAACAGTTTTTTACATAAAAAATATTTGGAAAGCTCTTAAATGCTGTATAATTTTCGAAAGTAAACACATATACCATTTAGAGGACCATGAAACGGTTTTCAGATGCAAAAATATTTGGAAACCTCTTTAACACTCTATAATTTTCAAAGTAGGCATGTATCCCAGGGAGAGGGATTTGAGGGACTTCGAAATTCTACAAAACTTCAGTTAATTAGAATTTTTCCATTGAATGAAATACTTGAACAGGTTTCTTACTCTTCAATTTGTGAAAGTAGGAAGGAAAAGTATTTGAAGGACTTTCAATTTCTAATAAACTTCAGTTAATTAGGATTTTTCCATTGAATGGTATCCTTGAAAAGCTTTTCAGATGAAAAAATATTTGAAAAATATTGTCTATAATTTTCGAAAGTTGGTTTTTGAGGGATTTCGAAATTCTACAAAGTAGATTTTTTTATTAAATGGAATCTTGATAAAGGTTTAAAGATGGAAAAGCGCTCTACTATGTAGGCTTAAATAAAAACCGCTTAAATGTATATAATCACACTATATAAACCCTAAAAAAAAACCAAAATCAAATAAAAATATATGCCACTGAAAAAGTTTGTTTTTCATATTTCATTTGATTTTTTTTATGCTCATAAGTTTCTTAACTCACTAAGGGCATATCACACTCGGTTTGTAAAATTCGAATCTATTTTTTAGGAAATTGAAACTTTTTTCACAAATTACCTGCATATAGTACTTTAAAGATAAACTGTCATTGTCATCGACAATTGAGGACGAATAAATATTATTTACAAGACAAATGAATATCATTAATTAAATCTGCTTCCAAAGTTTTGCAATCGCAAAGGACAAAGATATTTCGGAAAAGTTTTGTCATAATCGTAGAAGAACTCATATAAAAAATACCAAAAATATTAAAATTGTAAGATTCTATTTTCGAGGTCTTAGAATCGCTAAAAAGCAAAGAACTTAGTTCTGTATTGGATAGCGTCCCTAGAAGATATTTCGTAAAACAGTCAGTATCGCTGAAGAACTCATTGTAATAAAAATTAAAGATTCTTTTTATGAGATTTCAAAATTACTAAGAAGCTAAGAAATAGGTTCTATATCGGACAGTAACGTTGTATCTTGTCACTAACGTCAAATAACTCATATCGATAATACCAAATATATTCAAGTTTAAGGGCAACTGTTCCCATAACCAATAAAACAAATATGTGACTAATTATGGCCTATTCTATAAAAAATTATCATGTCACAAGTTGTTTTTCATCCGAGCCAAACTTTTAGCCCCCTCCTACCGCTAACCATATTTAGTCTATAAATTATCCAAAACAGTGTCCAAGCACGCGACAAGTTTAAACATTCAACAGATCGACGACAATCATATCGACATTGACATTGGTAATGAATTGGATACGAAGAGAAGGGGTACGGACTAGACATATGTACACAGTACAGTATCTGTATATACTTTTGTCGATTTAATTTAATTTAAACTCTTTTTTTCAACTCATCATATTTATATATTGGCACTTGACTTGGCCAAAAGTAAATAATACATATGCATGATTTTTGACATTGCGTTCATTTATTAGCACCAGAACGTAAACCAGAGTAGTAAAAAAATACATACATACAGTAGACGCATAATTTATTCGTACATCTCTAAATTTAAGGTTAAAAATTGTTCTGCGCAAAGTAATGTAGCAAAGTGCCAAAGCTCCTGGGGATTGATAATGAGTCCAATTGCAGAAGAACAACTGAAATCTCCAACTTAGTCTATCGCTGCAAATTGAAGTTTAAGAAAGCTTGAAATATCTTTGACTGAGTCATTGAAATTTGCAAAAGATACAATGTGGAAAAAGATAAGTCCAAGATGATGCAAAAAAAAACTTGGAAGCCATTACCACAGCTAAGAACGACCCTACCAATTTTTTTTTTCTTATTTTCCAATGAAATAATGTTTTATTGAAACACCTCTGCCAATATTTTTGAATTTTTCCAAATTTTTCTTAGTTTTATGCGAAATTAAATTTTTTGTTCAAGCAATTACTACTTTCTGTGTTCAAACCAGAAGAAATGGCTTGAAGTTAAGCGCTTTGATTCAAATGAAAAAGTATTTACCCTAATAAATGCCTATTTTAAGAATACGTTGAGAAAAGCCCTGACTCGTAGGGTATTCCAAATTAAAACAAAAATAAAACTTCTATAAAGAACTTAAAGGGATTTGAGTTGAATGAAGAGAAAACCTTTGAGAAAGCCCAGGTTTTGGTGGGTATACAAAAATCTCGCTGTAGAACCATACGTCATAAGTAAGAGAAATAAACATGAACAAATGTTGAACTTAATTCCAGTTATACGAAGAATAAGGCAATTAATGCTTAAAGAAAATGTTTCCAAAATAAGTGCACTTTATCATAAATAGGTACAAAAAACGCATAGAAAACAGCTGTTTTGACACATTTTGGTGTTCGTGTGACGTCATAGGGTTCGTAGTCGCGACGCGTCGATGCTTTTTTGCTGCATTGCAATTCGAACAAATTATTGGAATCTCTAATTGGCAAAGATATTGGAATACTTTTGTCTAGGGATCATCCATAAACTACGTGAAGCTCCAGGGGGTGGGGGGAAGGGGTCTGGCGAAGCGTCACGATCATATGGAAAATCTTCAAAAATATTCCGTCTCTGTGTCACGAGAGGCAGGGAGGGGTCTATTTTGACGAAAATCCGCGTCGCATAGTTTTCGGATGATCCCCTTGGTTAAGTTTAAATTTGAGTTATCTGGGAATTATTTTAAACCTTCAAAAAACAATACAAAATTTACCTTTTCTATATAATTGTTAGTTGTTTTTTTTTTTTGGGTGGTTGGTTTAAAGAAAAATTATTGGCCGTGCTTCGGAAAACGAATCCGAATATTTTATTTGTTGCTCCCAATTTCACCAAACCGAATTTTTCATGTGGTTTGAAACAGCATGTTTTGTTGCAAGAGGAATTAAAATAAATAGGCAAAAGAGGTTTAAAAAAGTAAGCATTTTATACTGAAATAATTTTTTAAATATTCTTAGATTTAAAGTTATATATTTATTATTATTTATCGACAAAAATAATCGTTTTCCGGAGTACGCAAAAAGGTATACAAATAAAACTGTTCGGTTTGGTTTGTTCGCATTCTGAAGCAAAGCTGTATAATTTTTTGCAAAAATAGTTGAGGATACACAAATAATAAAACAAATATTCTGCTTTTATTTGGGAGATGCTCAATTTTTTTGAAGATTGGTCAAAGAAATATAAATTGGTTCTGTCTGTAAGTAAGTCTGTAAGTGCCAAAGACTTTGAAATGCTAGGCCAAGTCGAAATTTATATTGAGTCTGAATTTTTTTTGAATGGTACTTTCTATATAAATACTTTTTAAAAATTTGAAAAAAATTTACATTTGAAGGTGTGCGAAAGAAAGATTATATATTATTATTATATTAGCAAATATACTGCTTTTGTATGGTTAATCTTATGGTACTTTCTGCCTTGAGGATATAATAAAAATCCTTATTTTTGTAAACGCTACAAAAAATGCGCAAATATACATACATAGTTGGGGTGCCTGAATACTAAAAAAATATCCTACTTTGGTATGGGAGATACCAAACAATGTATTTTTTGTAAGGAAATTAATTCTTGTTAAAATAAAATAAATATTAAATGGATTTGACGAGCTTAGCTTATAAAGCTATTTGTTTTAAATATACAAATGTAATTAAAATTTTATTTCCAATACGCAAATAATCATTGAAAAAAAGTAAACATTAAAGTTAATGGTGTAGGCATAAATGATAAGCCTACTGTAGATTTGCGTCCAGGGGAGCTGAATGAGTAGCGCGGGCAAAAAAGCGCCGACTATTTTGCGCATTCAATGGAATTTGTCTACAAATTTTTATTTTAGCTGAAAAATAATAATACTATAATACGAAATAAATCAACAAAAATCAAAGTAATAAATAACCAATTGTCCCAAATGCCAGATGACGACGCTGATAATGATGATGACGATGACGACGACGAGCGGAAGGCGCAACAGTCTCTGCCAACAAAACGTAGCGCACTTTTAGACACAAACACACCATAGTACACTTGAAAAAAAAACACAGCAGGCTCTACGCACGGAAATTATGGATTAACTGATTTACAACAAATAATAATAATAATGTAGGACGAGAACCCGGCTTAAACGTTTGCCGTGTGCATGATGAGCAACTGGTTTTGGTTTTAACCTACATTTGATTTTTGGCTAATACGATTTAATAAACGTTAGTGGTTGGGCCGCACTTCTTATAGCCAACAACAGACTGGCGGGCGGGCAGTCGTCTTCCAGACACGAGCGACACGCAAAAACACGCACAAACTATTGAACAAAGCGCATGTAAAAACAACAGTAAACAGAACGAACGGAACAGAACAAAACCGAACCGAACTAAACTGAAGAAACGACAACGCGCACAAACGAAACGAAATCATTTGTTGTTCCTCTGCTGCTTCTTCGTCTTTGCAGTGTTTACCGTTGTTGCTGCTGCTGCTACTGTTATTTTTTATTTTTTTTATTTTCACTTTTGTTGACGGACTGACGACGACGCCGATTCGTCCTGCCCGACGACGTGCGTACAAATAAACGCGGACGTTGTCGCGGCATCCATGCGGGCCATGTTGCTGCTGCTGCTTCTGTTGCTGCTGCGCTGCTTCTGCTGCTGCTGCAAAGCGAGCCCCCAAATTGAGTGGAGTGCAATTTGAGTTGAGTGCATTATGAGTAAGCTGAGAGTCAGCATGAGAGCGAGTGAGTTTTATTGCTTTGCTTTGAGAGCTTTAAGTTTAACTCGCAGCTTGTGCACACGTTATTTAATTGAGTCAGTGGCGTAGTTGAGTGTGTAAAATTTTGGATGGGTTCCAGGCTTGTGACTAAAATTATTATTATTAAATAAATAAAAAAGAAAACGTTTCTCCATGAGTATTTTTTTTTAAGTTTAAGTTTAATGCCCTGTAATCTACTCATATCATAAACAAATTATTTTTATTGCATATTGAAAATTGGAGAAATGGAGGGATTCCCCCCGGGCCCGGAGTTCTCTCAGGGGCCCGGTGTACTTACTGTCTTAATACAATTTTCTGAAATTTGCTGTACTGCTAAAAATGCTGTCATGATGCATTGTCTTTTTTGAGTGACAAAGTTCGTCGTACTTACAGAACACAATGATTCAAGCTAAAGGTGTAATAGAGGGGCCGTGGCCCAATGGGATAATATAACGCCAATATAGTACAGTAAAAATAGGTTTTGACCTGGAAAAAATTGCACACTGGAATTTCTCTTGCTTAATGTATTAAGGACCATCCAAAAGGTCTAAAGCCAAATTGGAGACCTCCTCCCCCGTAGGGTTTTCCGTTATTTTGACATCTGTTTGAGCCCATTTATCTCGAAATCTATAAGCCGTACACAAAAACTTCCAAGGCAGAAAATGTTTAAAATTGAATTTAAAATTTTATTTGCACTGGAAGGTATACCCAGAAGTTCATATTTCAGGAGGTAGAGCACGCCAAAGTTACTTCAACGCAGTTTTTCCTACTTTTACCCACCTCCTTGCCCTTTTTTGTTTTTGGCGTGTATCGAAAAATTGTAGATCTTAAAAAAGTACGCAAGACTGGTTTTTGAATCATGTAAGTATCTTTAGTAGTTTCCAAGTTATAAAGCTTTGAAATCTTCCCGCACCTTGAAACACAAGCAAGGGCTGCGCTACGTTCAGCACTTTAGCGCCCCATGCGCGCAGCAGCGGCGATGCACTTGCATGTTTTTCAAGGCACGGGAAGATTTTAAAGCTTTATAACTTGGAAACTACTAAAGATACTTACATGATTCAAAAAACTAGTCTTGCGTACTTTTTTAAGATATACAATTTTTCGATACACGCCAAAAACAAAAAAGGGCAAGGAGGTGGGTAAAAGTAGGAAAAACTGCGTTGAAGTAACTTTGGCGTGCTCTACCTCCTGAAATATGAACTTCTGGGTATACCTTCCAGTGCAAATAAAATTTTAAATTCAATTTTAAACATTTTCTGCCTTGGAAGTTTTTGTGTACGGCTTATAGATTTCGAGATAAATGGGCTCAAACAGATGTCAAAATAACGGAAAACCCTACGGGGGGAGGAGGTCTCCAATTTGGCTTTAGACCTTTTGGATGGTCCTTAATACATTAAGCAAGAGAAATTCCAGTGTGCAATTTTTTCCAGGTCAGCCCCTGTTTTGGTCTATTTTTACTGTACTAATATGGAAGAGATAAAAAAAATTTGTTTTTCGTATCAATATAAGTGAAACTTTGGTGTATCTCTCTCTTACTATCTCTGAGGTCTCGGCATTCAGACGGAAGGGCATGTCTATATCGACTTCTGATCATATTTTAGGGGGTCTTCAATCTCTGCTTCCTCTATGTTGCATACATTTTCGGATTGCACAAAATTTACATACCTTGTGGTGCAGCCCAGGAAGTAACCGAAAGCGGAATACCCTGTACCCCTAAAAATATTATATGTCTGCAGCAGTGGCGGATCCATGAGGGGTTTTCGGGTCCACCTTGCTTGATGCTTATTTGTTCAATGGATAGCAGAACAGCCAGATGAGTTTTCGAGAATCCACTTCATCCAAAAAAAAAACACTTCCGAAATTTTTAAAATAATTTGGATATGATTCGAAAGCCAAGATAAAAATGGTATTAAAAATATCTATCTTAAATTTAAAGAGCATATGTTGTGAAAAAAGCGGTTTGCACGGGGGTTGAGGTTTGTATTCATAAAAAGACGTTGTACTTTTGATTATTAAGGCCACATGGCGCTGCTAACCAAGTTTGTTGGCCCAAGGCCGTGTTGAACAATACTTACTTTAATGCAGTGTATTGGCAAAGGACGGTCAAATAGCGCGAAATTCCCTTACAGTGAAAAGGGATAACATAAGGAGATAGGTCAAAAAACTCCATCTGCAGAGGCACTTTGTGCAGCTGTTGGTATGTGTCTCTAGCTCTTGTGGCCTTCGAAGTCTAGATGTTCATATAGACGGACTGACGCACGTTACACGCTGAGTTATTTGATATAAAGAACTTATGATCTGACACGCCCCCTAATGCCTCTTGCACGAACCCTTGACCCTATAGGTGCAATGTATTGTTTCCTGAATATGATAGACATACTTTGGCGCTTGGGATTTCCAAAAAACTTTCGAAAGCCAGCCAAGGTTACGATATCTGACTGTGCCTTAAAACTTTTGATTTTATTTAAGGTGCCATCTTTGGAAGCTATATAATAAAAAAGAAAATAAATTTGTTTCCCGTGATATAAGAAGTGGTCCAAATTCAAGTATTTGGTTGCTCTGGCTAATATCATTTCAAGATCTTGGCGTTTATACGGACGAACAAACAGAGAGATAGACAGACGTTTATCCTCTCTAGTCATAGTTTAGCTAACTTTGACGTATCTTCGACGCATCCTTAGCTGTTATATACATTTTCAAACTTAATATACCCTTTTACCTTATGAATGAAAATTTGGCCAAAGGGAGCTTACCTTTTCCTTGCGAGAATCGTTGACGTACTCGAGCAACATAAAATTTACGTAGCTTTTGGTACGTCTAGCTGGCAATTTTGTATTAAGTTTTGATACATTTTCCATTTATAAGTATGTCTAAGTACAAAAGTTTGCAGTGCATTAAACATAACTTTCCTGTATTGAATATTTGATACTTTATAGTCTCTCTCCAAGATAAAGAGCTCTAATTAAAAAAAAATATAGCAGTGTATTAAAGCGCACAGCATGCTGGGCAGGCTGCAGCTAGGCATAATTTAAAAACTATTTGTCGTCGTGGAGACTGCTGTTGTCTTCAAAGAACAGCTTCAGCAGCTCATCCTTACGCAATTGTCTGCCTGCCAGACGCTCCACGCTGTTCCAGCGTATCAAAGTTGGTATTTCATCAATGGCTATTGGTGGTTTGCGAAACTCATTGTTAAGATCCCTCCAGCTTTGTTGATCACCAACGTCCACGACCAAAACAAGCGCATCCTTATCCGCATAGCTGTGTATGCCATTCATTATGGTTGCTTCGGCTGCAAGTACAAAAAGTTGACTTAAATATGCGCTGTGCCCTGCACAAACTGAACAAACTAACCTGCATTACAGTCGGAACACCAGCTCTGGCCTAGCTGATCCTTTGTACCAAAAAAGTACAAGTATATGGGAGATTTGTTGCTCTGCTTAGACTTTAGCAGATCCTGCATTGCCTTGTAACCAGAAACCGGCATAAGCTCAGGCATTTTGTTGTTGCTGTGCCAACAAAGTCGTCGCAAGTGTTTCAACGCTACCTACGGCCAATTCAGTGCTTCGGCTTATCGCAGGCCATTCACATTGATAAGTTGCGGCTGTTTGATAAGCAATTAGTGCAGTAAATACGTAAAACGCAGCAATAAAACCAAAAAAGAAAACAATAAAAATATGATGCTTGCTTTTTTGCTGTTAGCGCTGGCAAATTGGATTTGACAGTCAGAGTTTACGTTAACACGATGAAGCCACTCGCGTTGCCAATTGCCGATAATTTTTGGCAATTTTTGTGTATTTTTATTATTTTGTTGCGCAAAGTGACTCAAAAGTTACACAACTGCTGTTGTTGTACAAAAACATTTTTAATTAATGCTGCAACAAAGTGCACAATGAAATTTATAAATAATTTAGTTGACAGTAGTGTGACCATATTTGGCAAATATGCTGCAGCTGAGCTATCGCTGCTTTGGCAAAGCAGCTGTGCTTGCTGTTGCACATCACTAGCGCGCGCAAAAAAAAACATATTTGAAAAAATTTATATTTAAAGATTGTAATATTTATTTAAAAGCAAAAATTGTTTCTTACCGTACACAAATTATAAGGAAAAGTATGGAAAAGGTCTAAAAAAATTGTGTCTGGGCATTTGCACAGAAATGTCCAATATGAGTGAAAAATTAAAAGTTAAGTCAAAATATGTTCCAACTTGTTTTATTAATTAAAGAATATTCCAAAGCTATTGAATTAAAGAATTTTAAGCTTTTCACAGAATTCAAAATGACTGAAAAGCTAAAAGTAAAAATTAACCTGGTTTTAATTTTTGTATTATTAAAGAAAAATAATCTAAAGTTATTAAATTAAAGAGTTTAAAGATTTTGTAACACTCCAAGTCAAAACTTATTTATATTTGTCTTCTAAGCGATTAGTTTTCAATTTTTACTAAATATGTTGGCAATACGCAACAAAAAAAAAATTGTATATTGTGCTTTTGTCATATTTTGAAGTACTAAAAACGTAACGTCACGCCAAAACGTAAATACCCATATCTGTACGTATATGTACTTGCCGTACATAGTGTTAAAGGAATTGAATAAAAAATAAAACAATACAAGCACTTCAAAGAACAAACTTTTTTGAATTTTTTACGTTTTTGGAACGTAGTCATGGGAAAATTTAAATCTTTGATTGCAAAAAGTTATGGGATTTAGTTCAAAGTTGAGAAACTACATAGTTCTATATTCTTTGGTACTAGGTATAAAAACTGCTGAAGGACTACTCATTGTGATAACTAGCTGCTTTAGTACATATTGCAACAGATTTTCCTAAGTGAAGCTTATAATCAAAAGTTATCAAACGACTTCCATGAAATTGTTCTAGTTTATTATTATATAGGGTGGGCTAACTGCTGGTTTGTTTGTCAATTACATTTTATTCGTATATTTTTCAATGATATTGGGCAAATGTATATGGGCATTTCCAGAGAAATATCAACCGGGGCCGAAAAATAAAATGTTACGAAACGAGTGATTTTCTTTAACATTGTAATTCAAAAAAGGCTTAAATTTGATAAGACATTGATTTTACAGCTTTTCTAATTTATTAGAATAAAAAATTGGCCTGAAATCTAAAGACATTTATGTTTTTCTTGTTGTTTTTACTACAAGATCCTGACGTGATGGCCAATTCTGACCCCGGATTCGGATTCTACGCACGAATTACTTCGGAAATGACCATTAGCTTTCCAACAACTGACATGGTCCCGATATTTGTAGACCTGTGAAATACTAATGACGTCGAAGGGATATATTTCGTAACTTTGAATAGCCATAACTAAATTTTTAAAAATTATGTTAAGCTTTAAGCTGAAAGAGAATTCTTTTACAAACATTTCGAGCCTAAGATCTTCAAAATCGGATAGGAACTGTAGATGCTATGGAATCATAAAAGCACATCAATACCTTTCGCTCTAATCGTCTTTCATGCCGATACAAAATTTGGTTCTCGAGATATTAACGTTTAACTGAAAAAAGTGCCCAAAAACATGTTTTTCGAAAAAATCTCGAAAACGGATCTTAAGAAAACAAAACTAATGACCTAAAATTCCCTAAAAAACACGTTTATACGAAGGTTCACTCGATGACCCTTAAATTTGTAAAATACTTTTTTTTATTTTAAAGTCGATTTCCAATATTGGGTCAGATGAGTAAAGATAAAAAAGGTTTAATAGTTATGATAACATAGTACTTAAAAACAAAATTTATGTAGATTGAGGGATTCGATTTAACATGTATAGACACAATTTCAAAGCCTTTTTTTATTAAGGATTGCAAATAAGAATTATGGGGCTTAAAACGTAATAGAAGCGAACAAAGTTTTTGAGATGAATGTGTGCACATTCTACAGGCCAAAATATAAAATTTTTGAAAAGGACTATCAAAAAAATGATAAATATTTAATTTACTCAAAAATTTTATAAGAAATATTAACTAAAAAAAATCTGAAACTGAAAAAAAAAGTTATGGCACACTTTAAGTATAGTTGTCAGGCGTACATCTGTACGGACACAGTCGTGGCAAAAAACTTGCAACAACCGAATATTAAATTAAAAAATATATTCCAACAAAATTCGGAAGAAGACAAGTCGTCCGCTCCAGCAAGGAGGAACTCCCATACAGACATTATATATGCTGTGTTTTAAAAAACTTGTTAACTTTTTTACTAACAAAGCTTTTGTTTATAATTTTGTTGTTATTTATACAAAGTTAGGCTAACACATTTTTTTAAAATTATTTTTATTACAAAGCAAACATATTTAACATTTTCATACATTACGAAAAATTAGTTATATAAAGCTTGTTCTGCTATTGTTATACAATAGTTTATAATGTATCGAATAGCTCTTGCAACATATCCGTCAAGCTATTTCCTAGACTCAGACGCTGCATGTGATTCAAATTGACAAAAGTATTACGAGAATAAGCTATATACTCTCTAATGGCTGCAAGATTAAAATTACTTTCAGTAAAGTCATAATCTATAACGAAAGCCAAATTGTCTCGATTCTCGCCCTTAAATTTTTGAATACTGTAATTGTTTTCATAGGCAAAGCCATCATGCGTACTGACGACAAAGTGAGTCTCCAGCAATTTGTTAATTTCAGCCAAGATTATCTCTGGGCTGCCAATTATTTTAATTTTCACGAGATCATCCACTGCAGTTTGTTTGGTCGTCAATAGGAGTATATGGCTAACCTCATTTTGTTCGTCACGTTTCCATTTGTCGAGACTGCAAAACTCTTTGCAATACCTTCTACCTGGTACGAAGATGCGCCAAAATAATTTATCAGAGGAGCGCTTCCTTATGTGGCGCCTGCATAGCAGTATAGTAATGATTACTATAAAGCCACGTAGCAATGTCATTGGGCATAGCAACGACGGTACGTGTAGAATAGGGAACTTTAAAAATTCCAGCATAAACATGGCGTTGGGATGCTGGGTAACCAAACGGTATAGAAACTCAGCTAGGTTTAGGGTTACAATCCAATAAAGCAGTTCTATATTTAGCTGCATGTTTTAGCCGGTTATCTCGCAACTAAAAGTAAAGAGAAAATTTGGCGCATTAGTATAAATTGAAAAGTTTGCAATTCTACGAAAAACGTTTAACATACGCCCTGACCCAAATAGTCGTAATTCAAAACACACACACACACACGCACACAGCTTAAACTTGAACTCTACGTAACTTCAGAACTTCTCGGAGGTCGAGTTCTAGGCTAATTTTGAGCGAGACCCAAAACTGCAAGCGCAGTTAAAAACTTGCATAAAAGCTGCGCAAGTCGCTCAGCTGTCAAGCAGACAACAAAGCTAGTACAAACAGCAATACAAAGATGGGTAAGTCTGATCTATGCCTTTACTGCAGACAGCTGGAAATTAAGTGTATATTATATTTCTGTTCAGTTTCTAATAAGACTTTGACATTGGCTTTGCTGCTGCTGGCCATGTTTGCTTGGCAGCAGTTGAATGCCAGCAAAATTGCCTACAAGAAGCCCATTTATGGCAAGAGCAATTATATTAAGGAGAAGCGTTATAGGCTTAAAGCCGATGCTGCGCCTAAGCCACGTTACGAGGAGACCAGCACAAGTACAACAAGTGCGCCAGCAACAACCACACAGCAGACTGAGGATGTTTCGCCAACTGTGGAGTTTATTATTCAGAAGACTACGCCCAGAGCGGAAGACGTAAGCACGCAAGAGCAGCAGACGACAATGCTGGTGGAAGCTACAACGAGCACTGCCTTGGAGCAGTCTACAGTAGCGCCTAGTTCCAATTGCAGCACAAGCAGTGAGAGCACAAACAGTCTGGAGCGCGACAATATTGCTGAAAGCACCACGAGCAGCAGTAACCATATTGTAGAGACCAGCACGGTCAGCAATGCGATTGCTAACTTTTCAACGCCAGCAGCTGCTACGGCCGTGCTGGCCGCGCCTGTGCCAGCTAATCAGCCCGTGCCTTGCACCTGCGGCGTTTTTCTATCCTCGCAAATACAAAAAGGTGTGCTAGAAACGCCGCTTATATTGAGTGAACAGGATCGCATATTTCCCTGCAATGCTATTGGACGCAAGCAATGTCAGACCAAGTGCCTAGAAGCGGTAAGTTAGTAGTATAAAACATACATAGGTTCTATCCTGTTGCGTAAAACGTGGGCGCAGACTAAACAAAGTAAATCGAGCATGGAAAGATTGGAGATGCTTCATGTTCATGCTACAAGCATTTTCAATATGGCGGCCATTGATTCTAGAATGTTCTAGATACCAAATCTTGACGCCAATTTGTTTTTTTCGTTCTAGATTGTGCAACATTTGCCAAACTCTGCGAATATAGTATGTGCCACCTTGGGGCGAGATTGTCATAAGGAACGCGCTTACTTGTTTATCAAAAATTGTCAGAATCAATGGTGGAACACGAATTTGCAAGCGGGGCGTGAATATTGTTGCAAAAGTGGCACGCCTTATAGATGTCCTCTAATGGGTTAATATGCCGACGCTGAAACAGAAAACGTTTAAATTCTTAACACTTTATATGAATTGAAAATGAATAAAAGCACTTACATACAAATATTTACTTGGATTAAAAAATTGGTGTGCGAAAAAATGAAAAAGGCTGTGGATCCTTGATCACGTGCTGCTGCAAGCGTGCCGTATATATAATGTGCCTTATTACAATGCCTGAAATGCATTAATTCTGTTTATTTTAAAGGCATTATAAATAAGTAAATGTAGCTTAAAATGTGCACTCACACTTTTAACACATAAATTTGTCAAATTTTGTAGTTTAAAGCGCACAGCACACAATAAGGCTGTGTATAAAATTTTTAACCTGCTAAGTTTTACACTTACACGTATGCTTGTCGATAAATGCTTGCTTATAGTTGCTTATAAAAGCGCATAAATAAGTTAATTTAACAAAATCAAAAATTTTACGTATTGAACAAAAAAAAACTTTACAGCAGCAGGACGCCAAAAACTAACTGTAAATGTTCAACACGCTATCGAAACGTTGATACTTCAAAGTGTCATCGAACTAGCCTAAATTTTATTATCGTGCGGCGCTAAACATCGCTAGTGTCAAACGATGTCTTAACATCGATATGCTCACGTTAGCAACTATGGTCAATCAATATCGTTTTATCGTTTTAATTACATTCAGCGCAAACAAAAGCAAAGCAGGCAAATATTTTATTTTTCTTTTGCAAAATTATTGACTAAGGTAAGCAGCAAATTGTCTAAAAAAAAAGTTTTGCTAAATTTAATAAACAAATTGTATGCAGCTGCTAAAATGGTTTGCGTGCCCTGCTTTATAATACCACTGCTGCTATACATTTGGCACAAGTTTTTGCAGCCCATTTTCCTTCGCTATTGGAATCCCTGGCAGAAAAAGGACGAACAAGGCAATGTTATTAAGGCTGGACCTGAGTTTCCTTTTGAGTGCAAGGGCGGTGTCTGTCCATTTGTGCCCGGTGGCGGCAACAAGCAAAATCAGCTAGCCGAGGGCAACAATGACGCAGCAGCTACAGCAGTGACGACCTCGACCAAGTCGACGACTGAAACCAATGCGGACGAGTCTAAAAAACAAATTTAGTCAAATATTTTATAGTTCGGGTGTTTTTTTTTTGTTACTATATAGTCGGTATTAGCAATATAATATGAGGGCACAATGTATTAACGCACACGCGCAGCACAGTCCGTCAGCGCATTCCAGAAACACCTGCCTCCGTAGTGTGTGTGTTAAAGGCGAGTGGAGTAGTGTGTATAAACTAATCTAAAGAACAGCAACCAATTACGCTTAATCAAAATAAAAACAACAAAAACTGCTAGCACGTAATTACAAAATTATTGTATTGTATATGCATATGTAATGGCTGAGCGAAAGGGAGAGCTAGAAAAGTTAACTTCTTATGTATGGCCACCTATGTACATGTCCATGTATTACCAGCTATGTATATGTACTATATACCCTTATGCTAAAGGGTCCAAATCGTTTATATCAAAACAAAGTCCTGTCTGTCGTGTCTATAGAAGACCAATGCAGCTCGGCACATGCAATTATTGCCGAAAGATGCGTCTTATGTTCTGGTTCTTTGCTGACTCTGCGCTGTTTTGTTATTGGTACTCTTTCGCCCAAATGAATCATCCACGTAGACAAATAAAAACTTAAGCAAACAATAAGATAACAATGGTTTGAAAGCCGTGCAAATTATGGAAAGCAAAATGTTTATTATAAACGTCTGGACAACTTGTTTTCTATTGCACCAAGTAATTCGACCTAGTCGTATTTAGCAGCTTTGATGCTTTGCTGGCTGTTGTTAGGAATTAGGGCTCATATTCAAATTTTTACAATCGCAACGCTAAGAAGCTTGGGTGACAAGTCAAGATATTAAATTTCTACTGAATGATGTCCATAGTTATCATTAGTGGACTTGCTACCAGAGCCCGAAGATGTTACCAAACGTTCATTGTACTTTATAAATGGAGTCTTCCTATTGCAACTGGCCAGCTTGTTTTCTATTGCAGCAAATTGTTAAGCAGTTTCGATGCTGGCAGCTGTAAGGGATTGGGGCTCATATTCAATTGCTGTGTTTATAACGCTTAGAGGCTTGGGTGTCAGTCCATGTATTTAAGCCTGTACTGAATGATTAGCGTAGATATCACTAGATAATATCCAAGGTACGTTGTACTTTATAAAACGGGTGTTCCGATTGTAACTGGCCAACTTGTTTTCTATTGCAGCAAATTGGCTCAGCCAGTTTTGATGCTTTGCTGGCTGTTGTTAGGGATTAGGTTTCATATTCAATTCCTTGCCTTTTAACCATAAAGTTTATGAACTTGGCGTTAATATTTATAAAGCTTATATGTCTGGATGACAGGTCATGAAATTAAGCCTAGGCTGAAAGATTTGCATAGATATTATTAGTGGTACCAGAGCCTTTGCGTCTATTGACAAAGTATCTGGCAGAATGTTTCCGGTATTAGGCGAGAGCAAAGAAAATTGTTGCCAGCAGTTACTACAACGTCAGCGTGGAGATCATATCGAGAATCACTTAGTAGGCAATTGAGAAGTAAAGACCACTGCCGCCACACAAAGTTAAAACTACAAAAAAATAATTTAGCTAGTTTTGGATTGGTTGCATGGGTGAGAGGCCAATCTGACGCAAGTACTCCTGGAGTCATCATCATCATTTGCTATATGTCCCAATGCAGCATAGGGCCTCAATAAAGCATTTCCATCTGGTCCGTTTGTTAGCTAGCATCTTTATTTCATTCCACGATTTACCACATTTGTCGATTTCTTTTTGTAGACTTCTTCTCCACGTAGTCTTAGGGTGGCCGCTCTTGCGTATTTCAAACAAGATCTTGTCGACCTGGTGGCCAGCCACCGCCATTTACGTAGCTTAATAGAGTTGGCCATTGGCTCCAGGTTGTATTTTGTATTTAGGTCATCATTGCTGATGACATTTGGCCACCACACCTAAAGAATACGACGGCGGCATCTGTTTACAAAGCTCTGAATATTTCCAGAGAATTGGTCGGTTACAAGCCAGGTTTCGCATCCGTACAGCGGCACCGAAACGGCATTAGATTTAAATAGCCTCATTAAGAGAAAACTACTCTATTAGATGTTTGCCGCATTGGACTACAAACTGTTTAAGCGCACCATGACATTGTGGATGGAAGCGTTGGCTCAGTTTTATGACCGTACTGCTTGGAAAGCGGCAACGAGCTCTTGTGGTTTTAGGGTGTTTTTGAAGCTGGTAAAGACGAAAAAGTCTGACGGTACAGAAAGTTGGCTAAGGCAGCTGAGCGACGTTAGGGCCTGGTACGCGGCCACATGGAAGACTTTGTGGCACCGGCCGTTGTCGTGATGACGCCGCCAGCAGTTGGCCATCGCTGGGCGGACTCGGACGATGCGGTTTCTCAACCATTCAAGTGCTTCAATGAACAGTTTGTCCATGTGGCTCAAGTTCTCTGTGGAGCGCTCCCTTCGAATCCAAAAAGCAAATGCGCATGCTTTTCTGATTCGACTTGATCATGCGCACTTTTTGCTGAAGTGGAGAATTTCGGATGTGCGACTTTGCGCTTTGACGTTTGCTCTCAGTATTATACTCAAATGTCCACGTCTCGTCTCCAGTGATTACATTGTCTTCAAAGTCTTGATTTTCACGCATCGAGAAGTTACAAAAATTATAATTGCTATTGGAATTTTTGAAAGTATAAACCTATCTACTATAGACTATATACCTACACTATCATGCGACTTTTTCAATCTTCTTTTGAAAGCCATCTTGCGGCAGACCTGTCAAGAAAGAGTGTCATGCTACTAGCGTATGCCGACATTAACATCATTCGCACCAACATACGGGCAGTAAGCGGAGTTTACTCGAAAATTGAGAAAGTTGAAAAAGATGGGCTTGTCGGTTAACATGGACAAGACGAAATACCTTCTAAATACAAGTAAGGGCAAGACACCACGTGGCTTATATAATTACAACTTCGAAGTTTTTAAGGATTCCTTCTACTTGGGAACAAACATCAACGATACAAAAAACAATGCCAACAAGGAGATACGTCGCCGGATAACCTGGCAAACCGGTGTTACTTTGGGCTCAAAAAGGAGGTCTGTCGACACATACAAAAAACCCTGCCTTATCATACACGTGCTTCTTTATCTTGCTGAAGCATTGTCACCATACGATAAGGCAACATTAGGGGCTTTCGAGAGAAAAATCGATCTTCGGATCGATAAATGTGGATGGCGATTTCCGAATTCGAATGAACCACGAGCTGTATGAGCTTTACGGCGACACTGACCTAGTCAAGCGCACACAGCTACAACGTTTGCGCTGGCTTGGCCACGTCATTCACATGAATGGCTAAAAAGGTATTCGAGCGAAAGTCCCTGGAAGAACGTCGACCACAGGGACGCTCGCCTCTGCGATGGGAAGACCAGTCAATGGAGAATCACCAATTGGGGCCGGCAGGCACAAGTTAGAAGCCGCTGTGCAAGGGATAGCTTCTGCAGCCAAGACCGATAGCTGGTTGTAAGGGCAAAATAATTAGATCAGTGGTCGACACGAAGTACACTCACATTTTTGTTTGCGTTTGTGTTAGTGGCACAGTGACGTCACGAAGCTTCAACACAAACCGCCCCATGTCTGTTGCTGCGCACACAAGTGCATGCGACGTGTACGTGTACTATACGTATAATATAAACGTGAGATAGGGCCGCGCCGACCACTAAGATAGATAGATAAACCTTGCGAAAAGCCAAAACAATTTTAATTCAAAAATATTTGAAGCAATCTTAACCGAACCCGACGCTTTGCACCGGTAATAAAAATATTGAAAATGCTTTATCGCATTACTTGACCACTAAAATAAATCAAATCATTTTATAATAATTATTTAATATTTATTTAGCTCAAAAAAAGTTTCATATTTCATTCGGAGAGTTTCGTTTTTTGTTTCGTTTTGTTTTTTTTTTTCATTCTGTTAAGTTAAGGGAAAACAAATTTTACAATTTACACATTAAAAAATTATTCAATACTCTTGCGCTTGATATTTTTTGAAAATATATCTATATATATTAAGTTAACTGCTAAAGTTGATTTCACTTTAAACAAAAAAAATTGTATAGCTAAATGTCATTTTATTGCTTATAAAAAAACTTTCCATTCATTTTCGCTTTTTTTTTTTCAATTTTTTCAGCTTAAGTCAAACATTTATGAGAATCTTTTTACAATTTATGCTTAGTGTGTTTTGTATAATAATAGTTTATAATAGTAATAATAATAAAAAAAAAAAATTGGAAAAAATATTTAGCCTGTCAAGTAGAGCTAACAATTTTTTATAAGCACTTCAGTATTTAAAACTAACAACTAACATTTAAATAATTGTAAGAACTTTATAAAAAATATTATGCAATATTCATAGTTGGTCTAATATGCTAATTTTTTTAAAAGTTAAACCCAAGTTGCATTAAAAAAAAAAAAATTAATTAAAATTCCTCGCACTTTATGTCTTTTGTTTGTTTGCTACTAAAAACTTAATTAAAAACTCATACAAATACATTTAAATAATTTGCGCTAATTTTACTGGAAGCAGTGAAAATTAAGAAAAATGTTTGCCTATGTATTAAAAAAAATTATACATAGTATATAACTAATTCGTAAATTAAAACTCTCTGTGCGCATTGTCTTGAATTATTCAATAACTAAAAACAGAAATTTAAAAAATACATCATAATACATACGTTTAAGTATATAATGATGATGTTCAGTAACTATATGTATACACTAAATATTTATGTATAACTGCGTGATTGTGTATGTTTATATATCATATACGGATTTTAACGCGCACTGTACAACAATTTTAAAAATAATTTAAATTACTACAAAATTAGGTTTTAAATTAAAGCTTAAGCGCTAGGCAAAAAAAAAAAGATTTATAGTAATTTTAATAATAATAATATACGAGTCCTTTTTTAACGTTTTATCAATGTCCAGCCAAGAAATGTGCTGCATTTCGTATCATTTATATTTCTATCTGCTGCTGGCTGCTTCCAGCCGACGCTTTGCCTTTTTCAAAGACATAACGTCTACGCTTTCCAGCACCTTTTTGCCTCTGTCTCTGCTCTCTCTGCCTTTGCCTAGCCCTTGGTTTTGCGCCTAGCTGCTGCCGCGGCCGCCGCGCGCCTTTGTCAAATATAGATGGCCTCGGATCCTTTGTTGGCCTGATGGCCACCAGAAATGTACAAATTGTTTGCTGCCGGCGACTGCACGCCCTCGGACCAGTCAGAGGTGGAGCGCGGCGAGCTGGACGACCAATGACCTGGAGATTCTGGCGATGGCGTTGGATAACTATCCAACGTTTGCACCAAATGTTGCGGCGTATGACCACCTGAGTGCTGGCTAGGCGGCGTTAGGTACTGATAAAAGGCCTGATTATGCTGTGATGAGGGCGACAGCATGTTGGTCGATGGCGAGGAACCAGACATTGAACTTTGTATCGAGGGCGGATTCATTTGACCCGAGTGAAATGAGTCTAAAGAAAAGTTTTTTAATTAGTAATATTTACAAAAAGAGCATTTTGCATATTTTGCGCTTACCCGGAGATCCACAAAATCCATTCAAGTCCAAGCCGGCTGAACCAAACTCAAGGCCTCCAATTTGCTGTTGCTGCTGTTGTTGCTGTTGCTGCTGCTGTTGTTGTTGTTGCTGGGGCATAGTCTGCATTATTGCACTGCTTTTCGTATTGTTTGACTGCGACTGGGGCTGCTGCTGAGGAGCCATCATAATGCCCAAGTCACTGCCCGTGGGCGAAATAATGCCTAGGCTTACGGGTGAGCTCTGGCTGCTTGGCGATTGAAAACTAAGGCTATTGGGTGACCCTGCCGCCGTGCTGTTGCTTTGTGGTCCATTGGCTGCAAGGTTACTTACTCCTCCAACGTTGTTGTTGCCACCGCCCAGAAGACTGTTCAGATTGCTACCGAATTGTTTCTGATGTGTGGCATGGCGCATGGCCTGAATGTGTGTTGGTGAGGTGGGCAAACTGGGCCGCGACTTGGCTGGCGAAGGTGAGCCTGAAGAAAGTGAAAAACATTTTTTAACATTTATTTAGTTGCACGTAATCAAGTACTCACCTAGATAGGCATGTGGTGAAAGTGCCATGTTGCTTTGCACCGAATGTGGCGGCGACTGATTGGAATAGGGTGGACTGAGGCCCTGCTCATGCCCACCCAGCAAATTGACGCCATTGGGCGGACCGCCAAGGCCACAGAGCGTATTGCGACCAGTTAGGCCAAGAGCCTGGCCGTTTAACAGTTCCTGGTGAAATGGCGATCCCATTGAATAGCCATAGTTTTCCAGCTTAATCATGTCCAGACTGTTGGCTGGCAGCGATTGCAGTGACTGTGCGTTCTGCATTTTCATAAAAGTATACAAATCGTTTAAATATTGCACTATATTGATTTGGGATTTCAACACCTACCTTGATGCAGTCCTCATAGCTCGGCGGTTGTTTTGCGCCGTTGCTGGGCGTGCTGCCGGCACTGTTGCTCCCCAGCAGTTCGCCCCCAGCATGCGGATGTGGAGGCGCTGCCATCGCATTCGAGTACATTGTCGTTGTGTCGTACGGGCTGGGCAGATTCGTCATGCCTGTTGGTGGCGGTGAGTCCAGCGCACTGGCGTCCAGCAACTGATTGTTGCTCTCCCCATGACCCAGGCCCGTGCCTTGGCCCGACGGCGTCAGTCCATTCATCAGCTGGGCGGCCGTCAGACCATTCACGCCCTTTTTTGAGGCCGTCCCCTGTTGCGCTCCCTTTTTTGAGCTAGCTTTGCGCCTTAAGCTACCACCACCTGCAGCAACATGACCTTCCAGCAAACCATTGTCTGGGCTGCCTTCAATTAGCTTGGCCTTCTTGGCTGCCTTGTTTTTGGCTGCCTGTGTTGTTTGCTTGCCAGCCGTAATCACAGTCGGCTGCGTAATCATCTGTGGCTGTTGACCTGGCGGCGGTGAGCCAATCATTGCCTGCGGCGTCATTGTAATCATTTGCGGTGATCGTGGTACATGCTCATCTAACAGTCGCACAATATCGTGATGCAGCCGCTCAGAGGCCACATCGCGTGGCAGTCGATCCATATGATCGGTAATTTCGCGATTAGCGAAGTTATCCAGCAGCGCCTTACATGCCTCATAGGAACCCTCACGTGCAGCCAGAAACAGTGGTGTCTCGTCTTTGTCGTCCTGTGCATCTCGATTGGCATGATGCATCAGCAGTATATTCACCGCCTCAGTGTTGTTCACAGCCGCTGCCCAGTGCAGCGCAGTTTTGCCCGAATTGTCGGCGGCATTGATATCCGCATCGGCGGTTATGAGGTCCTCAACCATGCCTTCGATAGCCAAGCGTGCTGCAAGTATTAACGGCGTGGTGCCGTCATGCATGCGCGCATTCAAATTGGTGGCACGATTGCGCAGCAGTATCTGGAACACGCCCATTGCATCAGCGGCCACAGCCGCATGCAGTGGAGTGCGTCCTGTATTGTCTTGACAATTGGCATCAGCGCCGGCATCCAGCAGACGTTTTGCTGCATCGGCGCGTGCATAACGCGCTGCTAGATGTAGTGAAGTCTCTCCGGTTTTATCCATGGTGGCATTTAGTTCGGCGCCTTGCGCCAATAGATCAGAAATAACCTGTGCGGTGGTATCATCTGTATTTTCAATATCCTCGCCGGAGTCCAGACCACCGCCGCGAACGGCAGCAATCATTAGTGGCGTAAGACCGCATGGACCACGTGCATCTACATCGTGATTGCCATCCTGATGCGCTGGCGGTGTCATTATAGAACGTACATCGGCCACATCAAGATGTGCCTGCGACCAGACACGTTGATCTGCCTCCTCATACTCGGTGACCATAGTGTGATCGCTAGCATAACCGCCATGCTCATTTCGTATACGCTTAGGCTGTGGCATGTCGGATTCATCATCGGACCACTGAGGCGCATGACCCATATGATGTCCAGAATTCATATTCAAATCACTGCTCATGGGCTGCTTATTAAGATTGCGCATCTCCTGCCCACTGGGGTCGCGGCGTCGGCGTTGGCCACGCGCAATTGCATTAGCTGGCGACCGAAAGCCTTCCGGAAACCAGGTAACACCATGAGCGCGCTTGCGCTGTGTTGTCACGACCATGCCAAAGAAGGCTAATGCCAATATGACCAGTATTATGCCTGTTATGACGTACTTGACATTTGTAGGCGAGTCAGGCTGATCTTCGCCAGGCGACTGCACACCGCGCACACTGTAAATGGGAAACTTGGACAAGGTATGCTTGGACGCAGTTGCTGCAAGAAACTCAGCGGCCTCTTCCGCGCGATTGAAGCAATCTTTGCACTTTCGATTATCAATCTCCAGATAGATTTGTATGCCCGTCTGACCATTACGCTCCGTAAATAGTATCTTGTGCTTGCGACCAAATTCAGTGTCCTTTATTTCTGGCATACGCGAGGCGCCCTTCCAGCTAAAGATCATGTCATTGCCCATGGAATCCTTCTTCACCCGCACCGTTGTGCGAAGTATATGACTCATCTCGCGTAGAAATCCAACCTGCTGTTCGCGGAATTGCTTCAAGTCCATCAACATGACCACCGACATGGCGCCATCAGCAAGCACAGGTGATTCCTCTTTTTGCTCACAGTCCAGTCCATCCCAGCTGCACTCGGCATTGTTACAACCATAATCACAGAAGCCATCTGCATAGTGCTGCTGGCAATAGGCGTCGTAAACAACATTGCAGCGCTGCAGTTTTTGCTCGCAGTCGTGGCCATCGTAAAGGCAGGCAGCAACGTTGCACTCCTCATCGCACTTGCCGTCTTGGAAAACACGCCAGCATTCGTTTGCAGTGCAGTTGACCCAGGGATTAATGCCCAGTGAGCAGTCGTTGCCATCAAAGTTACAGGCATAAGTGTTGCACTCCGCATCGCAGACGCCGTTGCCCTTCTTTTGGTCGCAGCTGCGCTTGTGACATTGCTCGCGCTGGTATTCCAGATCGGCTGCGTATTTATTAAGGTTACCGCGACTATTGTCAGATCCCCAGCCTGGATAGTTAGGATCGTAGACCTCACAGCGCTTGCCAGTCCATTTGACAGGACAGAAGCAGTCAAAATCACCTAAAAGATTGTCGCAGGCGGCACCTTGCAGGCAGGGATTGGGACTGCATTCGTCGAGCGTGTCTAGTTCACAGTTTACGCCAGAGGTGCCACGAGGACATTCGCAGCGATAGCCACCGGCATCGTTAATAACGCACTCACCAGCTTGGCAGGGATTCGAGTCACAGTCATGGCCAGAAAATTCGCAGTTGCTGCCATAAAATCCATCGGCGCAGACGCAATGATGTCCGCTTTGCTTAGTGGAGCATATACCGCCATTTTGGCAGGGTGATCTGGCGCAGAAATCAACTTTGTTCTCGCAATGACGTCCCATGTAACCAGGCTTGCAGTTGCAGTGATAGTTATTAACCAACTGTACACAGTCAAGTGTGCCGGCATTGGAGCAGGGATTAGATAAGCATTCGTTGATGTCGCCCTCACAACGGGAGCCCACAAAGCCTGGTGGGCAGGCGCATTCAAAGCCACCGACACGATCGATGCAGGTGCCATTGTTGTGGCAAGCTCCACGTACGCAGTCATCCTGGTTGATCTCACAAATAATACCTAATGTGCCAGGTGGACAAGAGCAGCTAAAGCTTTGCACCAGATCGTGACATGTGCCTCCATTCTGGCATGGATTAGGTGAACAATCATCAATATTAAGCTCACAATTCTGTCCCTGAAAACCGTTGCGACAGAGACACTTGTAGGCGCCAACGAGGTCGCGACAAGTGCCACCATTCTGACAGGGCTGGGACTCGCACTCGTCAATTTCCTGCTGACAATAGCTGCCGGTATAGCCCTGAGCACAATAACACAGATGACTATTGCCAAGATTCTTGCAAGTGCCATTGTTGCAAAGCTGCTTCAGCGACACGTCCTTGCGTAGAGCGGCATCCTGGCAGCTAACAGTTTCGACGTCGCAAAGCTTTCCCGTCCAGCCGGCGGCACACTTGCAGCTGTATTGGTGCTTATGTTGGCTGCAGTTGGCACCGTTTTCACAAGGCGATTGGCCACACCAGTCCACATATTCGGTGCACTGTTTGCCTGTGTAACCGGTAGGGCAGTGGCAGGTATACTCATCGCGGTTTTCGTGACATGTGGCTCCGTTTTTGCAGGGATTCGAGTCGCACTTGTTTACCTTATACTGACAATTGGAGCCCTGAAAGCCGGGCAGACAAGAACAGTTGTAACCATTAATGCCATCCACACAGGTGCCGCCATTCATGCAGGAGCTCTCGGTGCAGTCTTCGTCGTTAGTCTGGCAATTTATGCCGGAGAATCCCAGCTGGCAGGTACAGGTATAAGAGTTAACGTATTGACGACATGTCGCGCCATTCTGGCAGGGCATGCTCATGCATTCGTTAATGTCTGTCTCACAGTGCTTGCCATCAAAGCCATCCACGCAGAGGCAGGAGTAGTCGCCAATGCCATCAAGACAGGTGCCACCATTCTGACAGGGAAACGAGGCGCAGTCGTCTGTGTTTATGGCACAATCGCGACCCTCATAGCCCTTGGCGCACAAGCAGTGATACGAACCAGGTTCATTGCGGCAGGTGGCGCCGTTGCGACAGGGTGAAGATAGAGCACACTCGTCGGTATCTTCATCACAGTAGCGACCCGTATAACCCTGCTTGCAGGTGCAGGAAAAGTCCAAGAAGTTCTGCGAGGGTGTGCATTTAGCCTCGTTGCGACAGCGGTTTGTGCTGCAGGGATCCAGTTTGCTTTCACAGTTGACTCCAGTGAAAGGTACTTTGCAGACACACTTGTAGCCATTGACCTTGTCAATGCAGGTGCCGCCATTAGTACAGGGATTGCTGACACAGTCATCGATGTTGGTTTCACATTTATAACCGGTGTAGCCAGGCATGCATTGACAGCTAAAAGAGTTAAGGTGATCCGAGCAAATGCCACCATGCTGGCATGGATTGGAGCTGCACTCATCAATATCGATTTCGCAGCGCTTGCCGCTATAGCCAGGCGGACAGTGGCAAATAAACTCGTTGATGCCATCTTCGCAGCGTCCTTTGTTGGTGCAGGGATTTGAGGCGCATTCATCTACATCGCTAAGGCAGCGAGCATCATAAAAACCGCGTGGGCACTCACATTTGAATCCATTAACCAGATCCATACAAACGCCATTGTTGGCACACGGATTGGAGGCGCATTCGTCAATGTTATTGTCACAATGTATACCCGTAAATCCTGGCACACATTTGCAGGTGTACTTGTTGATACCATCGATGCATGTGGCACCATTGTTGCAGGGATTGCTGTGACACTCGTTTACATTGATCTCGCAATTTTTCCCAGAAGTGCCGAGTGGACAGCGACAGAGGTAGGAGCCGACACGATCTACACAGTGACCACCGAACTGGCAGGGATTGGATTCACATTCGTTGATTTGTGTTTGGCAAAAATAGCCCGTAAAACCGGGATCGCAAACGCATTTAAATGAGTTGTCACCATCGATGCACTTGCCACGATGACAAGGATTTGAGTCGCAGTCGTTGATATTGACTTCACAGGAGTCGCCTGTATAACCAGGCGGACAAACACAGGTGTAGCCCGCAATAGAATCGTGACAGATGCCATTATTGCGACAGGGCTGCGATTGACAGTCATCTATATTAATTTGGCATCGTGTTCCAGCAAAGCCTAGAGCGCAAGTACACTTAAACCCATTGATCATGTCGTGGCAGGTGCCATCATTAAGGCATGGACTGGACTGGCACTCGTCAATATCGATTTCACACTGTGTGCCAGCAAAGCCTGGCATGCAAACGCAACGAAAGGTACCGGGGTCATCGAGGCAGCTGCCCTCGTTTTGGCAGGGATGCGATTCACATTCATTGATATTGGTTTCACAGCGCGGACCAGTGAAGCCCTGGGAACAGTTGCACATGAAGGAGCCGGGCGTATTGACACAAATGCCATTATGTTCGCAGGGTGAGCCTTGGTCGCATTCATCAATGTCCTCAGAACAATCGACACCCTTGTAGCCAGTGGCGCAGGAGCAAGCATAGGAGCCATCTAATGGGCTTGTATCACAAATAGCATCTGCATGACAAGGATTGGAAGTGCAGGAATCGTCCAAATGGCAAAGTAGGCCAGCTTTGCCAGGTGTGCAGCGGCAATAGAAGGAGCCAACTCCATCAATGCAGGTAGCGCCATGGAAGCAGGCTGCTTGCTGGCAATCATCGATATTCTCACTGCAGTCGGTACCTGCCCAGCCATTGACACAAATGCAGGAGTAGGAGCCATGAGTGTTGGTGCAGGTGGCTCCATTGTGGCAGACAGAAGGGCGCATGGCACACTCATCCACATCGACATCGCAGTAACGACCGGTGTAGTTGGGCGGACAATTGCAGCGGTAGTCATTGATGGCATCCACACAAGTGCCACCGTTCTGGCAAAGATTTCCTGGGCAATCATCGATATTTTGATCACAGTGTTTGCCTTCGAAGCCTGTGGGGATAGAGAAAGTAAAAAAGTTGTAAAAATCAGTAGAGCAGATATAAAAGATTACAAAAGACTTGAAACTATGTGCATATGTGGCACATAGGATAGGAGTTGGGACAGGACGGGCACAAGCTCGTTTGTGTGCAATGAAGTGCATAAACAGATTTATGGCAATAACGTAAATTGCTTCAATAAACGAAAATTATGACAAAGAGACAGAAAAACTAAGTTGAATAAAGTGTGCATAGAAACAAAAAAAAAAGAAAAACAAGTGAACCAGGTACAGTTGGGACATTACGACTTTAATACACTCTGTCTGTAAAGTAAACTTAGTTTGCAATTTGCAAAAGTTATGGAAGTTATCGTTAAATAGATCTTCCGAAGAATTTTTCGTTTTTTGTGCTGCTATTGACAAAAAATCTTAAAGTTAAAATATGTTTAAAAAGGATTACCGCATAAATTAGGGCTTGAGATTTTCGAAGTATTGAAAATTTTCTTGCTCAGATTTTTTGATTAATTCAGGACTGGATTTTTTCTTTCTAATTATTTAAGTCGTTTTTATTACATAAATGCTACTGGTCTTAAATAAGGCAAAGTATAGGAATGGGTCGAAATAAATTTTGTTCCTAAAATTAGTGTACTTGTGATGTATTTTTTTAACTAATTTAAAGTTTATCAAACGATTTGAACATAATAAGGCCAAAAGTTTGGGAGTCTACTTACATACATATCTAGACAAATCTTAAATGAAAACATTTCTGATCATTTAAATATAAAAAATTCGATCAGCCTAGTTATAGATCAAATACTTGATAGCTAAAGGGTGTTTTGACTAACCTAACATACCCCTAAAATCTTTGGATGCATGGCATAAAAATAACCAACGCTCGCCCAGAAAGCATAAGGAATGTTGGAACCAGAACCAGCTCGATTTAGACTGCAGCTGTGTTGCACATGTTTTATTCCCGAGAACGCTGAGAGTTGAGCTCTGAGCTGAGCCGATCAAGGCAACATACAGGTAATCACAGCCCCATGCGCTTGCGCTTGCTCTCTCTCTCTCTATCTTTCTGTCTTGTCTTGCGCTCTGCAAAGGTTGCGGCTGGTTTGCGGCTATATGAGAGCGACCAACAGCAACAAACAATAAAAAAAAAACCCGCAATATAGTAGAAAAGAAAAAATATATAACAAAAAAAGAACCATAAACAAAACTACAGCAAAAATTGTGAGACAGCAACAGCAACAACAACAATAACGCGAATGCGAAGCGAATGAGTAAACAAAATGTAAAGAAAGAAAACAGACGCGCATGTGTATATGCATGTTTGCATGTATGCGAGTGTTTGCATGTATGTGTATAACACGTCTTTGGTTGTTCTTTCCCACGGTCTCATATCTGGCCAGCCAAGCCAAGCCAAGCCACGCTAAAGCAGTGAGCAGCAAGCAGCGAGTATCTGAATGCGCGCCAAGTAAACGAGCGCAACGACTACAGCTACAACAACAACAACAAAGCGCTCCCCCACTCCACACACACACACACACATGTATAAAAACGACGAAGAGTCAGTTAATGAAAAATACGAACAAAAAAAAAACAGCAACAACAATATGCTGCTTATGTTGCTTGCGCTTCGGCTGCGTTCGGCACGCCTCGGCTTGACACGATCGCGTTTTCTACTTTTATGTTGCGGTGCTATGCTTCGGTTTGGACTGCTGTTGTTGTTGTTGCAGTACATATTTGTTGTTGTCGTTCATTGCGCTTTACTTTGCTTCGCGTTCGAGGAATTAAATCGCACTTAAATATACACTCCTGGCCATTTGAATAGCACTAGTTGCATTTATTTATATGTCTACAAGCGCATGTTCTCTAAACTAATGCAGCTGACAAGTTTGTAAAGATTTTTTCTTTTAATAAATACTGGTATGTTAGCAATCCGCTCGCTATTTCTATGCAACTTAAAACTGATTTCACAAAAAGGGTTTTTAAACAATTTTAACAGCATTGTGCTGGATTCCTCTGTTAAACCAAATCTAAAAGAGGTTTTAAAATCTCTTAGTTTGTCTTAATTGAATTTTTACTTTTGGCTTTATTTATGCAAAGAGGTACAACAAAGCTCAGTTGATCATAGATTATAAAAATAATTTTTTTAAAATAAAAATGAACTCTTTAACGATATGCACCGACTTACATCATGAATTGCCCAGAGACTAGGATTTACAATAAGAAAAATGAAAAAAGCAAGTGCAAATAAACATTAAACATTATCCAAGTAAAAATTTCAAAAGAGCACTGTTGATCAATTAAGTGAGTAAGAATTCAGAATTGGTCAAGGATGCTCGAAGAGGCACTTAAGGTAAAAGACGTGATAGAGGGACAAAGACAGTTCGAAAGGGATTAAATTATAAAGACTATTTATTGTAATTAGAGCACAAGTCACGAAGGGGATCATGCAGAGCAAAATTGGAAAAACAAAGTTGTAATGAAAAGGTATTATTTCTAACAAATTCTCGTAGAAGCTACCTAAAAATGCATAAGAAGGAAGTTCATTTTTTTAAACAGCTAGGAATTCTAACTCGAAATGCATATATATTATGGCCTAAAACTTCCTAAATATTGTAGTGTTGAAAATGCAACACGTATTTTGTCGCACTCTCTCCTTAACTGAACAGAGCCAGAAGAGGATCTGGATTGGGAAAAAGTTGAGTGTTGAAACATTTGGTGTTGCAAAAGTACTCAAGCTTTCAACTCCTCAATTCAAAGGCAACCGTGAATATCTTGCTATAACGACTATTGCTGGAGTATACAATTAAATATACATTACTTTATGCATTTGTATTTCTTAAAGATAGATTATGCATTATTGGTTTTTCTTAGACATAAGGATAGCTTTTGGATAGCTGCTTCCAAAATTCCAACTAACATAAGTATATCAATATACATAAGTACATTTGTACTTTGGGGCATAGGCTCAGTAAAAGATATAAAAAAATGTAAGTACGCTATTCAATTGCCTAGCAGTGTAAAAAGCCAACCCGCTCACTCAATTGAACTAGCAACAAACTTGCACGCGTGTCGACGACGTTGCTCTTCTCTTCTGTGTGTGGCATGCATGCAAGTAAATTTTTGCTGGCTATTTGGCGGCGCTCTCGAGTGTAGGCCTCTTCTGCCCCAACCCGGCTCCTTGTGTCTTTTGCCCAACATCTATCAACGCCCGCTAACCAACAGGCTTTTATTTATTTTTTTTTTGTTTAATGGTTTTTCTTGCTGCTTGCTTCACTTGGTCGGTCGGACGGTCGGTTCGTTTTGGTCTGAAAAGAAGGGCCAAAGCAGCACACACACACACACACACATACGTTCGTGCCCCAGCCCAGTTATTGTCACTGCGCTGCGCAGCGCATTTTTGTTGTTATTGTTGCTGCTGTCTGATCAACCAACTTTTTTGTTTTTACTTTTTTTTATTTTGTGAACTGTTTTGTGGCCGCTCTTTTGTAGACATTTATTATTATTATTTGCATGTAAGCATAAATGACTGTTTGTATGTATGAGTGTGTATCTGTGTGTGTTGTTTGTTGTCATTAAAATGAAACACTTCGGCCCTGCAACTTGTTGTTGCGCCTGGCCGCCAGCATGTTCAGTTTGCCAGTCTCGCTTTATGTACAGTGGCACAGAAAAGTAAGCACATTCTTTATTTGTAGCGTAGCCTTTGAAAATTGTCTCCCAAGAGCAGATTTTGTCCGTATAGATTTGTGCTTTTTGAAACAGGGCAATACTAGGGTTGCGGCAGATTTTTAAAGCCGAAATTTATGACCTTTCCGTGTAAAACGGAAAAAGTGAAAATTACGACATTTGACCTATTTTAGTGTCCATCAAATACTTTCGGATCGTCTTTAAGTTTTACAGGCGCTATATGCAAGTAAAAAGGAAACTTTTTAGGCGGAGGGGTTATTATTGTAAAATCGTGATATGTTGCAAAAATGGCCACCCTAGGCAACACTCATTTCTATAAATTGGCAGCACTTAGTTGAATTGAATGTGTATTCAGCCAAGTAACGAAAACCAGACGTTATATGGAATTTTGTGCATCAGCTTAGTCTACACTTCTATTTAATTACATAAGTATTTAATTAATTTTTCCTTTTTTATTAGATTAGAATTAAGTATGCTACGGCAGGCAACAAAGGCCAACAAAGAAGATGCCCAGGAGATAATGCTATCACTGACGAAGTTCTGTATACAATACATATATACTATACTATTTTTCAAAAGTTAATATGTCCTAAAAAAAAAACTATTTTTTCGAAATCCTAATTTGAAAGAATTTCCTTTTTTGCAATGTTAAGAGTTTTAAGAAAGTTACCATAAAAACTCTAAAAACCACATTAGCCTCTCAAGACCAAGACAATGACAATGACGTCATTCAAAGTATTAAACATATGCAAAAAATATACAAAAGTACCCCCCCAAAAGGCTAATGCAGCACAGGCTTTTCCCAAAAAGTAAGCTCAAAATGGAGCACGTAGTATAGCTGTTTCTAAAGTTACGAATATAAATTTATTTTGAAACTAAGCTATAGTGCCTCATGAAGCTTTTCCTATTTATTTCATGATTTTGACACACAAGTTAACTAAAAAAAAACTTGTTAGCCAATAAAAGTCTTTGAGATTCTTTTAGAGATTCAGCCGTACCAGGTGTCGTATTTAAACTTTTGTAGCTCACTGTATAAAGTTTGTGTGTCGCTAAAGTGGCATTTCAAAATTATAAAAAAAAAAATGTATATAAAAATAAACTAGAGTGCAAAACATATTTTCTACATATTAACAACAATATGCTGGGCTAGGCATCGGCTGTGCCACATCTGCTACACATACTACATACAGCACACATGTTGCCACTTATACGTACTACATGCTGCCTGTATATCTAAGTTTGTAGTTATATTTATATAAACATAAGTATATACAGGCTATATGGTAGAGTCACCCAGTCACATAGTGACCGCACTTTGAACTCTGCAGCCGCAATGCAAAAAAAAAATTGTCAAAACTGTGCTACAGTTTGAAAGCCACTGTTATCATTAAACTGTACTAATTTATGTCAAAGGCAATCAATGCACTTCAAACTTTGCTACACTTTGAATGTCATTGTGAAATCGATTAATTCGATTGCAACCAGAGTCAGGGTTGCAATTTGGAGCATTTATGCAGATCTTAGCAAATCGTTTATCAAAAGTTTACAAGATCTCATAACTTGCACGCTAATAAAGCATGATTTGGGTTTAGAAAGTTAGAAAATTTTGGAAATAAAAGCAAATGTGCACAATGCACATTGGGCCAGAAAGCCAAATTTTTGGCATAAATTCGAAAAATAAAGCTACAGGCATGAAATTTGGTGTAGTTGTTTGTAATGACATATATAAGAACTAAGATAAATTTCAGACCGATCCGACCACGCCTACTCCCCACGCCCATATAAGGTGCATTTTTTCTGGGTGTGATTTTTTGACTATTGCACTATTCCTGACGCGATTTTTAAATATACATTAATAATTTAGTTTTATCAATGCCAATTTAAATTTTAGTTTATAAATAATATGAAAATTTCGAATAAAGCATGGTGCAATCAATTTTGAACAGTCGATTTCCACATATAATTCAGATGAAAAGACATTTTCATTTTCGTCTTCAGAATGATCAGTGCTATTATCTGTGGAAGTGTTACAATTATCAGTGTCACTATGATTATCTGTAAAATTACTATTATTATTTAGGATATAATTATCACAATTATTTTTAACACTTTTCGGTTCTAAAAGGTCAATCACAGCTGCCGGTAATAGTATTCTTTTGCTTTGAGCATATCTTTTATTTATCGGTTACCATTATTCCCAAAGGTCTACATTTGGATTTGGCTTCTCTTACTCTTACTGATAACTGGGACAAATATCGGAAGATCGGCTTTTGTGAAGCTTCCGAATGTTGCAATATTGGCAAAAAAGCCAAAGCCTCAGAGGGCGTTAAGAGTACTCACTCCGAAACAAAAAGGTTTTTTTCTTACTCGTTTTCGGCCATTTGAAGCAAGCAAAGTATTTTTCAATATTAAAGCCGTTTCTTTTTCATTTGATTTTTTGACCGAAACTGCAGCAATGTGCACAAGAAGTGGTGTGTGGTGGCGTTGTTTACCTGCTAAATCGGATGCTAAATTTCTCTTTAAACGTGGTCCAGCATCGCTATTTTCCATCGGTGGAAGCCCTACTGTGTTTAAAAATTACTTTATAGGCTTGGTTGAAGATTTCGAACCTAAGCTATCGAATGAAAAAATCATTTTTGACGATAGCCACTTGAAATGTTTTTCCTTAAAAGTTTTCAAATTTCTGCCGCATTTTGGCAAGTTTCTTTGGATATGAATAAAAAAGTTTTTTGTTTTTGCATTAATTTCATACTTTTCTCTGCGCTGAAGTTGTAGTCTTGAAGTTTATGAAATATCCAACGCGAAACATCGGATGCCTTTCGACTATTGTCATTCCAGATATTGAGCAGCGTTGCATAGCAGAACTTAACCTTAGCTTCAAAATGGCAATACCCGAAAAGCCGCAAAAACCCGCAAAAAGCATAAAAAGGGTAAATTAGTATTTGTTTTGTACTTTAATGTTACATAAATACTTTTTTGCAGAAGCTTGCAGAAAGTTAGTTTTTATTCCATAATAGACGGGCAAGTTGGTTAAGTTTTCTCTAATTTAGGACAACACAAAGCAATACATGTATATAAAAAATTAACAAATATTAGAAAACACCTTTTTATCATAAAAATTCTACATACCCGTACCTTTATTTTCCATTATTAATATTAACTTATTATCTAAAATTATTAAATAAAGTTAACAAAAATTTTCGCGCCGTTTTTACTGCAACGCGCAGCTGATCGAACATGTAACTTCGAAGGGCTGCCAAAACTTCAGGGTTGCAATAAAATCAATAATATTTGTGAATTTTTTGTAACTAGGGTATTGACTACAAAATGGCAATGTTAAAAAACGATTTTGTTTTTATGAATTTTTTGAATTTATGCCAAAAAATCGGCTTTCTGGCCCAATGTGCAATGGCAATACTGGCCAAAGTTATTTCTAGCAAAGTTTCTGGTATTATGATTTTTTTTAAAAGGTTTTAATACTTGCCTAGGGCCCATACGCAGTTCGAAAAATTTTGCGCGGAATGACAAAACTTCATATAAAAAAAAAAATCCCAAAAGGGATATCCCAAATGGGATATTTTTTTTTATATGAAGTTTTGTCATTCCGCGCGAAATTTTTCGAACTGCGTAGACCCCTTTAAGTAAGAATTCAATCTAGGACCAAGTCATAATTGGCTGCTGTTAAGCTCGAAAAGTAGCAGACATGCTTTTATTTTGGAAAAAATATTAAGTTATGTATAAATATAAATTTTCAATTAAATCACTGTGTTTAATCTATTTTAAACATCTCAAATATAATATGAAATAATTTCAAATTTTATTAATTTTCCAAAACTGACTGAACCACCACCGTTCAGCATGATCAAGGCCTATACAAAACTTTTTATCTGCTATACTAATATGAATAAATTTGTTTGAAAAGTTTTAAGTGAAATTGCCTCTATTTTTCAAGACCCCTAGACCCCATGACTAGTAGACGTCAATTTAGTTAAAATTATGATGCACTTACAAGATATTTGTTGGTATACCCTGGTTTTTATTATACACGTTCAATTGATTTTTATAGTATGTGTGACCATTAAGTCAATTTGGTGCAACAATTTGCATGAGTGGTTTTTGTTGTGATTGTTGTTGTTGTCGCTGTTGTGGCAAGTAAGCTACAGACGTCAAGTTGCAAATGATGCAGAAAGGTCACGTCGGGTGACAATCAACGGCTGCTGCAGCAACTCCAACAACGCTCATGATGAAGTAACTCAAGTACATATTGACACACCGAACTTGATTATACACTTTTTGTATTATTTTACTTATATACCCTTATAACTCTATAGATAGGAAGTCTGAGCATTTTACGTTTATAAAATTTTTTCTGATCTTTATTATTTGGTAAGCAACTAAGCCTAGACGAACAACGTGCTGACACTTTTTAGAACGTGGATGCGGATTCAGCGACTTCAAAAACATATACAAAACATCGTGGGACCTCGAGCTCGAAAATATTTTTTATGGTTTTTTTGAGGTTATGTTAGAATCCTGAGCTAGATTACGGACTTAGCGATTTCAAAAATATCTGCTCAACATGGGGTGACCCGCTCATATTGGTATAAACAACCTAAGTCTGTTACGCATTTTTTTCCTTCTTCCTATACTTACAATGTGACCCTATGGTTATAGTATAAAAAATGATTTAACTGTTGCCAAATTTTTCATTTAAATGTTATATTACGTGAATTAGAAAAGATTTAATTAATTTATGACTAGCGATTACTTAATAGAGATTTCTGCTTTAAAAAAGCCAGAATTTTAGGAAACTATAGGCTATGTTAGTTAGGCAACACGGCTCTGGCCGAGATCAATCTATAAAAAGCATGAAAAGAAAAAGAATGATGGCGAACTGGTGGGTTGGGGTTACGTTCATATAACATAAATAGCTGCAAGCTACAAAACTTTAATATAAAGCTATTCATTGGGTTATCAGAAATCTGCTTAAAATCGCATTGGAAAAGAATTTGCCAGAAATAACTCAAAAATTTCCGAAATCTGTAGAAGTGCCATGGATTATAATATTTTCGAAAACAAAGAGCAGCATAAACAATGCAGCTACATAAATTTTTGAACATATTTTAAAGTCCATTTGTATATTAAGTAGTTCATAGCTGATTTTGAAAAAAGTTTTCAAAACATAACTTCAAACAGTTTTTAAATATTAAAAAAAAAACCTTTAAAAGGGCATTGTAATGCATAGTGTATAAAGCTGGCAACAAATGTTGCATCAACATTTTATGACGACAATTGGCAATTGTCGGTTTATGAATTAAGTTTTATCATGCAGCAGCATATAACATATATATATGTATATACGAGCGATTATATGCATGTACATATATGCAATTGCACATAATTGCAACTGTACGAGTATATACTATGTATGTGCAAATTGTTCATTTAATTCATTTCAATTGATGCGAATTATGCATGCAACATGTTGCAATGCATTTATGACACAGTTTGATAAGCACTTGTTTTTTTTTTGTTTTTGTATTTGAAATTTGTTTATAATTATTCTCAATGAATATTCTAATGAACTAACTGACTGGTATTAATAGCTTAGACAAATGAATGAATGCGGATCTCAGGCGGATCTTGTGCTCCGGCAGCATTTAAAAGGTCGTGTGAAAGTGTGACAAAAGGCCAGAGTCAAAGCCTGGTTAATTTTAAAGGGGGGGCAGCATGTGGCACGGGTGTAAACGACTGGACAGTTTAAGTAGCCTGAGAAGCAGCAAAAAGGCAAATGGGTTTTTTTTTTTTTTTTGTTTTGGCATAATGCATTTTGCCACGCCAATAAAATTTGAGCCACAATGTGAAACATTATAACGCCTTTTGGCATGCTGCACAATGTTGGGCAACGATTGCAACTGCCTCAACAGCAACAACAACACGACGAGCCAAAGCGCCCTGTGGACATCACGCCAAGACCAGTGGGAAACAGGAAAACCAGCAGAAGAGTAAAAGCAGCACAAAAACTTAAGATTATGCAAAACGGGTGGGGGCGTTGCAACGCCCAGCAGCCGCAAAACTGCAGCCAAGACACAAACCACAATACTGCTAGAAGAAAAGCTTAGAAGAAGCAGACGCAGAAGAAGGAGAAATGTGGGTAGCGTTTGCAGCTGTAGAAGACAGTGGAATACTCTAAAATAAGTTCCCTCTAAAAAAAAAAGACAAACTGCAATAAATATTGTGAGATTGTACAAAAAAAAGTAAAAGTTTCTTTAATTATTAGGCTCACATAAGTCTACATGCCAAATTTGAAGACTCTAATGCATTATAGGGCGAGTCCAAAGTTAAGATATACATGCATACATATATGTGTTATATATTTGTGAATTTTTATGAGATGACGAAATTGTCAGTGCCCAGTCATCTGCGCATCTTCTGGCTGTCTACAGCTTTTATGGTTTTCAAGTTTTAGCTGTTCATATAAACATGCCTCAATTGCTAACCGAGTGGATGATACTATGCCACGCCTCCTACCAAACATATAACACAAATCTATAATAAGCTTGATCCTAAAGGTACAGTGTATAGAAATAAACTGGGATGCTAATGATGGGAACAGGCAAAACCGCAATAACAAAAACAACATTAAAAGACGACGACAATCAACCACGTCAGTCAAAGAATCAAATCGAAATGCCATGAAGTGGTTAAGAGTCTCACTAGACGTTTCTCCCGGGGTTTAGCTAGAATGCTTAATTTACGTGGCAAGTAAATTACGAATAAATCTGCCAGCCAGGAAAGCGCAAAAAAAAAGGCAACCAAGTTGTTGCAGTCAGGGATCAGGGTGCTCGGGGTATACGGGCTACTCGTTGAGCATGCTTAAGCACAGTTACGCCCTAAGGAGGTCATGCGCAATTCAGTTACCCAGCTAGGCCACGATCTCTTGGCCAATGAATCGAAGAAGAAATTTGTCTGAGTGAGACAAAAGCAATGCTGCGTTATGCTAGGTTTACACTTGCCCCACACACTTGGGGTTATTGCTCGATACGTCACAAAGCTGGTGTTTACATAGGTGGCACAAAAATATTGCTTGAAAATTTTAAAACATTTGGTGTAAATATGAACAAGTTCATGAGAAAGTATCTTAATTTTGCATTTTAATTTATTGGCTTTCTCGCTAGAGTTTTCTCACAGTTGATAAAAAATACCAAAAAAATACCGTGCAGTTAAAAAAACGGAACTCAAACAAAATTCTCTGTGCTGCAGTGTAAACCCAGCATTATCATTTCATTTCGTTCTATTCCCACTCTCCACACTTTTATTGGTAAAAGTTGTGCCTGATGAATGATGATGGTAAACAAGTTTGCCAGCGCGCGTGGGCGACTCCAATGCAGCTAAGCATTCTCAAGTCTCTGCTTAACCAACGTCCAGCAGCCATCAAATCATCAGTCTGCTATGTTGCAATTGCAACTTGAAGTAAGCAAGATTTTTGGTTTTTTTCTTTCTTGGCTCGTGGCGCTTTTGATGGGCAATTCATGACTCAGCCATAGATTTCCAATGAGACATAGCTGCAGTCCAAGTAACTCTTGCAGTTTAACAGTCAGCCACCCGCTGGCTACCTTCAAATAATCGATAAAACCGATAACATCAGCTCAAACACGCTCAAACCAAAAGTAACTAAATGCGTGGGCTTGGTCTGGACAAGCTTAGGTATTTCTAACGGAGAGGCAGCATTATTTATATGTGGGCTGGTTGCTGCAGTACAAGATTTGCCTAATTAATTAGTTTCCAAATGCAACAAGAAGTACAAGAATAAAATGCTAATATATTAAACATATAGAATCGTTGGAACTTTCTGATAGACCTACTTATTCGTTCGTTTAAGACTGCAAAGATATACATCTTCTGATGCTGTACACAGTGCGCAGCTACTTGGAAAGACCCTACTAGAAAGCCTAAACTTAATTCGTTATTTAGTATAAAAAGCTGAAAGTTTTTAACGTCAGCCATAAACAGCCAACTGATCAAAAAATAAACTTATGCTAGGTTTACACTGCACGCTAATCAAGTTTAGTTGGCTCTTAGCATAGATACAGCATCCCAAATGTTTCTTTTAGGGATTATGAATTTAGTGTTGAAAACTTACCACGTGGACATTTGCAATCATAGGTCAGTCCATTGGCACGACATGTGCCACCATTTTGACATGGTGATGGCGAGCATGGCTTGTACTTGGTATCACAATCCTTGCCGGTATAACCAGCCGGGCACATGCATCTGTAATGAAAAGATTTAAATTAAAAGAGTTGGTTTAGTTAAGCATGACAAAGATGAGCAAGCCAAAGAATATTTACTAACGTTACGAGTTTTGTTAAAAAGTGTGACCCTATTGAGTAAATTTAAACACAAACTTAACTAACTAACTAAACTTAAATTAATTTAAATACAAACTAAACAAGGAACTGTGAGTTGTGCTTGGGACGCAGATAAGCAAGCCAAAGAATATTCGATACCGTGCCGACATGCGCTAAAAAGTGTGACCCTATTTGCTAGGAATTTAAGAACATGAACTATAAGTTGTGCTTGGGACAACTAACAATATTCGATACCGTGCCGACATGTGCTTAAAAGTGTGACCCTTTTGAGTAAATTTAAACACTAGTGGCTAAGATAGGAATTTCGGCCGAGGAATTATGAGTTTCGTTTGGGACGAAGCTAAGCAAGCCATAGAAAAATCGATACGGTGCCGAAAGCCCTAAAACGTGTGACCCTATTTAAGCACAAACTAGTGGCTAAGCTAGGAATTTAAGAACATGAACTATAAGTTGTGCTTGAGATGCAGATAAGTAAACGAAGAATATTGGATACCGTGCCGACATGCGCTAAAAAGTGTGACCCTATTTAGTAAATTTCAAATAATTTAAATGCAAACTAGTGGCTAAGATAGGAATTTCAGGATTATCATTGTCCCAACATGTGCATTATGCCTTTTAATTCCCAAATAAAAATAGGTCGTGAATTATATTCTTCTTTCTTTTATTCCTTTAACTTCTTGAGGAGCATAGGGCCTCGTGAATTATATTAAGTGCAACATATTTGTGGATTGCTGGCATAACCAGTTAAGTGACTTAATTTCCATTTTTACACAAAATGTTTACAATGTTTAAAAGTTTCCTCATGTTATAAAAGCCCAAAAAGAATAGTATCGATCTTATTGTTATTTTTCTCGTACTCTTGCATAACTCTGTCTCTAGCAAACAGCCAAAAATATTAAGCAGAAAATACTATTCATGCTTGAAATCTTTATTATTCATCTCAAATAATTGTTCATAGCAGAAATTGGCGTTTTACACTAATCCTATTAAAGCTGCAAGATCAAAATTTGACATACTTCTAAAACTTTCTGCAGAGAATTAGTGCGCATCAACATTTTTCTTCAAGAGCCAGCTTGAGCCCCCAAACTTGGTATGTAGACTCATGTAGAGCCAAAATAAAAATAAAATATTTGAAGAGGATAAGAGCCTCCGGTGCACGAGAAATGGTAATGTCTGTGTAATGTTAACAAGTTGAAAAAAAAACGGTTTTCGAGTTTGGAGGTCAGACCAAATTAAGCGAAAATTTTTAGGATCGCTGTATGCGCAACGAAGGTCCAGAGCGCATAAGAGTGCAGGGTATATGTTAATCAGAACGTTCCGGAATTAAACGGCTCGAAAAACATTTTATTTTCATCTGCTCGATTCTTTTTGTGTTGTTAAATGGGCGGATCCGGTGCCTACTCGTTAGTACTGCTTAATACACTGCTTACTTTGTTGGCCATTTTCTAAAATTGTTAAGAAAAATTTCAATTTTGAAATAATGCAATAATTAAGTGCCTGGCAGCGCATCGCGCATATTCTAAAATCCGCAGGATATCATCTCAACTAACAAGACAATCGATGTACATTCATTTTGTAGGCAGTAACATTTTTTTAGACAAGTTGGCAGTCTGGTTTTTTTTTTTTTCGTTTTTGGTTAATTGCCATAGCCAGCACTTTGTAAACTTCCGTTTTAGATGGACAAGTTGATGACTTGGTTGGTCTCTGCCACTGACAGTGCCTAAAATTAGGTAGCAACAGAAGCATGTCTGAGTAGTAGCAGTGTTTGGTATATTCCCTCCCTGAATACGCCACTACAGCCTGCTAACTCCATCATAGAACTAACCAACTAAGTAACTACACTAAGCGGCAATTGTCTTTGGCTCGGTCTGGCACCGGGCAGCGACTCTCACTGGCGCGCTGGCGCTCTTTTAACGCTCTGCTGTTGGCCAATTGTTCAAGCTGGCAGTACGACGAGAGGACCGGTTTTATTGGGGCGTACAGAGGGCAACAACAACAACAAGATAAACCATAATAAAAGGCAATACAACAACAACAAAAGTGGCGCTGCCTGGCTTTATGCCACAAATGTTGGTATTGTTGTTGTTGCTGGAACTGCTGGTCTTGGCCATTGTTGTTGCTGCTCACATGTTTTCAGCATTTTCGGCATGGGGCTGGCTACAACTTTAACTTGGCTATAAGCAACTCGCTCTCGCTCACTCGCCTTGTTTATGACCACTTTTCAACTTTGATTTTGATTGTAACTTGGCAACAATTGGGCCTGGCCTGGCCTGGTCTGGTCTGCTCTGGTCCGCTCTGGTACCATGTCTTTGGCACAGCACAATTCTTTTATTTTTTTTATGTTACTTAACTTAATTTGTTTGCTATGGGCCCTTTGGGGTTGACTGACTTGGCTCTGGCTACGGCTGTTATATATGATCGCCCCCTACCCAACTGCTGCATTGGGTTCTTGAGAATTTTTGTATTTTTCGAGCATGGCTGTTCGTCTTGAAAAAAACTGGTTCTCTACTGTTTAGCTGTGTGTGTGTGTGTGTGCTGCTGGGGCGGCGCATAATTTTTTTATTTTTTTCAATTTTATTTTTTATTTTTATTTGTTCATTTACAACATCAATCAAGCCACCAAATATGGCCAACGCACCACACTAATTAAAACTATTAAGCGCATTTTAATTAAATTAAACAATTAAACGGCAGCTAAAATAGGAGTTGGTAGTTTAGCTAAGTAGTGGCTAGTTGTTGTTGTTGCTCAGATCTTTGTGTCTTTAGGGATTTCAGTCTACGCCAATGCAGTCAACAGCTGCCCCCCTCCTAGCCCAGGCAAAGATCTTTCTAATTTTTTTTTTTTTTTATACCAAATTACAGTTCAGCGAAAATTGCGTCGCTCACGAAATTTGAAATCAAAGTCGAAGCCGCAGCTAAAGTTTAAGTTAAAGCTAGAGATTCAAAGTTAAAAGCAAAATAAAAATTGAAATTGATTTTTGATTGACATGTGAAACCTAACTCAGCGGCCAAGAGCCGTTGGCATGTTGGCCAAATGAGCCAGGCCAACATGGGACCCACCGCAGACGCGCCTCGCAATTAACTTGGCCATACTCCGTTGATTGCAATTGGGCACAGCGGGTCGGGAACAAGGCAGGTGTTCCAAAAAAAAAAAAATCATAAATAAATAAAAGAAAAAAATCCCCCCTCACTATTGCAAAGCCAGCAGCAAATCAGCTATTGACTGTCATTAAAAATAGATCTCGAAACTGTAATTTTATCCTTGAGCTTGGATTTTACGCCTGTTCCAAGGCAAACAAAAACAACTTAATCTTCATAGCAATAAAATGTGGTAGCAGTCTGCAGGGGCGCCATGGAATCAGCTCAATGTCTGTTCTTAGTACGTATTGCACATAAGCGGAACAGTCTTTGGTAACCCTGCTGGCAACTGGTCAGAGCCGCTGAGAAATTCCAAAGTTGAACAAGCTGCCGACAAATGGCGCGTTGTAGAAGACACAAGATAAGTTAACTTATTGGAAGTTAGACAGAAACTATTAGAATTCCCCTCAACTTGGAAGTAACTTTCCATCGTAAGATAAAAAGCAAGTTTCAAAGATACAATTTTAAGATTTCCAAAAATTTCTTGAAATACAAATCATGATCACTACTTAACGAAGCTTTTTCGTCTTTTAGTAGAATTAGGATGCTTTTGAACATTTCTACTAAGCGTCTCGTGAAGCTTATCCAGGTATCACCAGCAGAAAACGTTACGAGTACAAGCCCGGTATCCGAAATTTGCTTTTCTTTCAAATTCTACTATTCTTTCCGAATTCTGCAATTACTTTTCATTCTTGATTTGTAGCAAAAACTAAAGTTTTTTGAGTTCTCGAAGCTCTTTTATAGTTACTTTCAACCTACTACAGCTCAGTGAATTTCCACAAAGTCGCTTTATGGCGAACGTCCCAAAACAAAAAACCATAAAGGTATTCACTTTGTCGGCCAAAAATACATAAAGGCTGAAGTGCTAAGTGTCTAACAGCAACTTACATTTTAATAAAAAAATGGCCAACTCAGACACTTGACTACAAAAAGTAGAGCATTTTGGACCAAAACTTTGTCAATAACTGCCAGTGTGAACATATTTTGCATACTGCTTTTTTGAATTACAACGTTTTAAACAAAACTCTTCTAGTGTACCGAATCTTCACTTGCCAGTGTGTACATATTTTTTATACTATTTTTGGTATTTAGTGTTTTAGTTCGTTTTATTAAAATTTTGTTTTGAACAATATACTTCTAGTATATAAAACTAGAGAACTAGGCAGTTTCTTTCATTACCGAATCTTCGCTTGCCAGTGTGTACATACATTTTATACTGTTTTTGATTAGAATAAGTGTTTAAATTCATTTAAAAACATGTATCTTTAAACAATATCCAGCTAGTATATAAAACTAGAGGACCTGGCAGTTACTTTCCCAACCGTAACCTTCGCTTGCCAGTGTGTACATACATTTTATACAGTTTTTCATATTAATTAGTGCTTTAATTCGTTTTGTTAAATTTTGGTTTAAGCCATATGTTTTGCTCACAAAAAAACTTTTCCAAACACTTGTATACAGCTATTGTTGCTTACATTTTTGGTCTGGCACTTTCGCGCTTATGCCTCTTTGTTAAGTCTGCTCATATCGTTACTCGTGCACTTTTGCCTTTAAGAATTTTTAAACAAACTAAACATCATAAATATTTTCTGCCACTATCAGACTTATCTGTTTGAAGCATGTTTGTCATCAAATTTTTGATACATAATTCTCTAAGCAGAGTTTTAAAACTAATTACTATACGCACAAATCAATTCTAACAATGATACTAAGCTGCGTTTATTTTGGAACAATACATTCCTGAACTCAGCATTAAGCAATTTATTTTCTATTCATATGCATATATATTACTGTCATATGACTCAGTTTCGTATATTGTATAAAATTAAATATTTTAGCAAACAGAACAAGATATAATTTTATACTATATAGCAGAAAAATTTCCATAACGCTTTATTTTTGTATAAATAGTGCATAAAAATGTCAAATTTATGGCACTTTGATGTCTGTGATCCAACAGTGGCAGCCATTAAGTTCGGCTAAGTGCCCCATTGAATGGTGACTGCTCGATGGGTCTATTAATTTGCTAATTTATAGATTAAAAAAAAAAATGTCCAAATTAAATATATAACAAGGGAGTTATTTAAGCAATCCAACAAATTACCAATTAGTGTACAACAAGTTGAAATAATTTTTGATAATATGCTATATAGGGTGTTTTTTTTTTTGGCTTGGTAGGATATTAATATTTATGAAAAATTGTAAAATATTTGTGTTTAAATATTAGTACAGGGCACACCACTGTCGAGCAAATCCTTGAATGTATCAGCTTATTTTACGGAGAAAGCGAAAAAGAAGGTTTATGAAGGTTTTTTTTTTTTATTTAGTTGGTGGAAGCTTAAAAAGTCGAAGTGTGGAACTATTGTTACGTCACCCATTAAGCCTACCACCTACTCTACGCTTCCGTTTCCCTCTCAAGGAAAGTAACTTGTGTTACCTCAACCACTAAGACCGCGCGTACGCAGAGCGAACTTATCAGCGCGGTCAGCCGCATGATTTTTTGTATGCTAATTTCAGCATCAGCTTATGCACGCTGTGTACGCGCTCTCATAGACCAAAGTGTGTTTGAATTTTTTGCGCCGATAATTTCATGTCATGTAAGCTCATGTCAGCGCTCTGTGTACGCGCGGCCTAAGCCTCCCAACTACTCTCCGCTTCCCTCTTCAGAAAAGTATTAATTCCCGATTTGTTGGTATACATGTGCATCTGTTCGCTCAAAACTTCTAAACGGCTTATCAATATCTGATAAACGATATATCGTTGGAAGCGTCTTGATCGTATGCTGGTTATAGGCTAGATGACGTCACTTTAAATTGAACCAAAAAAATTTTATGATGCTACGTAAGCTATCAAATGAAAGTGCCTAATGTGGCACCCGTGTTACCTTACCCACTAAGCCAACCAACTACTCTCCGCTTCCCTCATCGGAAAAGTATTAATTCCCGATTTGTATGTATACATGTGCATCTGTTCGCTCAAAACTTCTAAACTGCTTATCATTATCTGACAAACGATATATCGTTGCAAGCGTCTTGATCGCACGCTGGTTATAGGCTATGTGACGTCACTACAAATTGCATATGTCGCTCTCTAGAGAAACATAAAGTCATGAACAAGCAAAAAAACACACCCAATATTTAGCATGCTAATTTCTAAACACATGCTCACATCGCACTTTTATCAGACAAGTTTCAAGTGATATGGCTTGTACTCCGTCGCCAGCACCCCCGCCTACAGTTGTATAACTAGTAATAGTCACAACAAAAGGCAACGGATTTGTTAATTTGTGTGTTTCAAATTAAAAATGCAAATGAGGCCAACATCAAAATATCGTTTGCTTTGACAGTGACAATTCAGTTCAGTTTATGTGCTTAATATAAACCTATGTATAAGGCATATGCACAAAGCAGCGGAAATTTCATTGTCTGCTATTTTTTATATGAATAGTTTTTGCTAAATTGCCAATTTGTTTAAAAATAAAATTTAAAAAAAAAGCCCCATAATATATTGTACACCCAAAATCTGCTGTTAAACAACAAATTATTGCAAAAAAATCAATAAACTATTTTAATACGTTTGCTATGCAAATTACGCTACTAAACAACTGACAGCTTCTTTTTTGTTGTTTTCGATATATCGATACTATATAGAGACAACAAATCGGTTTTATAAATTATTAGTTTTAAATTGTCATTAATTAGCAGTGGCCAATACAAGTTCGACATCGACATCGTCTTTGGCTTTGACCGCACACGCAAATTGATCTTTTAAACAATTTTGGAAATTAGATAAATATGCTAATTAGCTGATTTGTGCGATTTTTTTTTTTTTTTATAAAGATTTCGTTGCCCATTGTGGCGAGTGTTTGATCTTTTGTTAAACAAGCCAAGAAATTTGCACTTGTCACAGACCACGGCTAAATTATGGCTAACAATTCATAACGATTTATGGCTTAAAGATATATCTAGATAGCTATCAAGTCTAAAAATTTACTTACTTATAGGAACCATGCGTATTCACACAGGTGCCACCATATTGGCAAGGATTCGTTTGGCATTCTTCGACATCATCGCTGCAGGTATGACCCGTAAAACCGGCCGGACAATTGCAGGAGAAGCTGCTGCTACCGGCCAAGGCATTACAGGTGCCACCATTACGACATGGCGAACTGGCGCATAGATTTTGTGTTTCACAGTGTTTGCCTGTAAATAGTGCAATTGCTTTAATATGGTTCACTTCATACAAGAGGTGATAAAAAAATCTTACCCGTATAGCCATTGGCGCAGAGACAGCTGTACTCCTGAAGCGTCTTGAGCTGGCAGGTGCCGCCATTGTAGCAACGTGTTATATTACAGGCATTTGGTACGGCTATCTCGCATAAAGATTCTTCAAAACCAAGCGGGCATAGGCACGATATGCCCGGCCGGCCATTGCGAAAAGCCACCTGACAGGTGCCACCATTCTGGCAGCGTCCGCGGCTGGTCAGGCAGGGATTTCGATGTTCACAGTAGTCGCCAACGTAACGTGTTTCACAACTGCAACAGATCAAAGAAGTAGAGTGAGTTAGTAATTTATAGAGATCTATCTCGACGAGGGCAAGCGCATAAGTCATTAGCCGAGATAAGCATATGGCTTAGGAAGCATGTGATAAAAGTTGAACTGTCCAGTACGACCATAGTTTATTCTACGCAAAGGTATTTATAATTATTTTTATATTTCATCCAAATTTGAAAAAACTAAAAAAAAAACTAAATGCTGTCTTTGGAGCTGCTAGGAAATGTTTTCGGCGCCTTTCATCACCATAAAGATAAAGTCGAAGCAAACGATTTCTTCAGAAGACTGGACAACAAAGAAAGCCAATCTTTTATACTGTTAGTCGCTCACTACAGTTCCTCACCCATCATTTATGACCTTCATATTTTGTCTTCTATAACTAATATAATTTTCTTGCGATCAGTGCAGTAGTACATTTTTTTTTTATGTTCTTAATTGGAAAACATCGATATATCGAAGTTTAATTTACGATAATGTAAGGAGTGTAATCATATTCAGCCGTGCTTCGGAAAACGAAAAAGCAAACTCAACAATTTTATTCTCTTATTTTTCCGATAAATTCTCCAGTTGTGTGGCGAGATTTTATTTTGGTTTGATACAAAACAGCTGACATGATTGCCGCAGCACGGCCGATTATCTCAATATAAGCTGCGCTACATCAATACATCGATGTTTTACAGTAACAGCGTCGAAAACATCGATTGATTGAACCTCACAGATTTCCAGTTGAGTCTTGAAATGCTTTTTCTATCACTTCTCAGCCTGCCCTCGCATACGCATGGGATTTGCTACTTTGCATGATCAAGCTGATCAGCAGTCTGATGTTGATGCTGATGATCTTTGCGCTCGATAAGAGCCAACTGACGTGCAACTAAGATGCCAGATTTATGATAGCATCGGCCAAACTGTCACTGCCAGGCGTTAAAACTGACAAAGTAGAGTCATTTCCTGCTTATACAATGCACACTGGAACTGGTACACTGCAAAAACTGGACACAGTCACTATCGAACTAGCAAAGATTCCTAGATTCTTAAAGGCAACCGAAAAAAAAAAAAAAATACCATATCGTCAAAGCTTTTGTTGATGGAGATGACAATGTTGCGCATGACGACGACGACGACGACATTGTTAACGACAACTTGCACATTGTTGTTTTCCCTTGAGAAAAGTATTTTTCATTTTTTTTTTTTACTGAGTAATTTGTGCGCGATCTTGATTGCATATTAAATATTTTTGCAGCAACAATGAGAAAATTACACGCATTGGAGGCAGCAGCAGCATCCCAACAACAATAACAACAACAACAACCAAGAGCAAGGCAATGAATAATCATTAAGAGATGCAACTGGTAGCAGCGACGGCGCAGACTAGGCGGGTGCAACCAACTGACCAGCTTGGCTAACTTGGCCAATAGCTTGGGAGATGGCTTTAAACAGTTACCGTTAACTTTCAGCCAACGAGTGTGTGAAAATGCAATGCACTATATATATGTACATACTATATATGCCATAGTAAGCTATGTATATACATATGTAGAATTTGCTGTCAAACTATAAAGAACAGCAACTAATTGAGTTTATGAAGTAAGAGTAATAAATAATTTATTTGCTTGCGCCATCTAGCGGCCACACTAAAGCAAAGAATTAATGATGACGACGATGATGGTAAAAACATTTTCTATATAAAAGAGAGCCGAGAAACGCAAGCTACAATTTCTAAAATTTGATGCACATAAAGTCGACTTAGTTTGAAATTAAAATACTCGAGATGCTTATATTTATAATACACTAAGTATAACAGACTAATACGACTTTTTAACTTATAATTAAAACAGTACTTTTATTAAAACAAAAGTTCTGCCAAGTATATTTGAACCCATAAAAATTATGCAAAAACACTGCGGCTAGTAATGGTTTATTTTTTTAATATGGCAACATTGTTTCGACTTTAAACAGCTGATTGATTTATTTCCTGAGAGTCCTACAACAAAATGTAAATAAATGCGAGATAAATCGTCTAAAAAAAATAATTTGTCCATGACAAATTTGGGTATTCTGTATTTCGAGTCATTTTAGTTCAGTTTCGAATCGTTTTTATTGCACATTATAAAAATAAAAACCGAATTATAAAAATAAAAGTACGAAGAATCAATCTTTATCGATGTAGCTCTAAAGAAAAGAAGTTGCTGGACCTAGGAAAGTAACTTTTCAAAAGAGTTAGCATTTGTTCCAATATTTTCCTCCTTTTTTTTGCGAAAATTTAATTTAAGGCATTTGATAATTTTGAACCAGTTCACTCAACTAGAAAGGTCGATATCTAAATTTTGTAACCCAGCTTATTTTTTAGAGACTAAATACTCTAACAAAGTATTCTACCTTTTTACTTTTTGCAAATATTTTATTTTATTTGTGCTTTTTTAATTTTGAAGCAGTTCTCCGAACTAGAAAGGTTCATATGAAAATTTTGTTACCCAGATATTTTTTGAGAGAGTAAATACTCTAACACAATTTTCATGCTTTTTATTTTGTTTTTTAGATATAGTATATTTTATTTAATATTTAATAATTTTGAACCAGTTCACAGAACTAGAAAGCTACATGCCAAACTTTGTTATCAAGATAATTTTTAAGTGAGTAAATACTCTAACATAGTTCATTGAAACTACAATTTCAAGATCATTTTTGAGAAAGTAACTATAAAATAGCAGTTATTTTTTCAGTGTTTACACACCACAAAAAATAAACAATTTTGCTTTTATACACTACTGTACATTAACAAAAGCTTACTAAAACGTATCACATCAGGTGCTTCACTCATGATATTTCTTATAAAAAAAAACAAACAAAAATTATTATTTTTCTCTTGCTAATTTTTTTTGCAAATTTTGCATTTATTTAGATTCTGCTTGGAATGTCAGTACAGCTGCTTGGTTTTAAATTGCTTTTGATATACTCATATGCTCCTGCTTCCGTAACCACTTCAGCAACGTTTTTTTTTGCTCATTCACCAAATTTTGAGGAAGTCAGAAGTGATACGGTGCAAAATAAATTTTGTTCAGTTCCTATTGGTTTCGTATAAGTTTATTGTTTGGTTTAGCTTTATCTCAGCAAAAATATATAAAAAATGACATTTTTTGAGAGAATTTTTTGTACTAATGTTTATATTTAAACCATTTTTGGAATTGCTAATTAGAACAAATTAATTAAAAGAGCAATAAAAGACATTTTTGGCAGGTGCTCAACAAAAATTAAATTTCGGCACTTATAAATATTTTTATTGCATATTTTGATGTTTGATTTTAACAATGAGTTTTATTTAATTAAACAAAAGAGAGACAATGAGCTAATGCCTTAGATGTCTGCAAGACTGCATTCAATTCGGGTACAGCACAATGAAGTAAAAAAAAAATTAACTGTACTCAAATTTATGGTACAAAGCTACCCATTAAAGCCAGCCACATTCTCAGTAACTACTTCTAACCGATTTACAGCAAATAAAATTATGAGAGAGTGTGAAAATTAAGCAAGAGAGTAGCTGGTAACGAAAAATTTGTAAATTTAGTAGTATGCACTGTGGCGCTCTAAGCAGTTTTTTCAATTAATCTCTCACTCTCTCGTTGTTTCAAACGTTTGCAATCACCAGTGGTGGGCAAAACTCATACAAACAGCGCACGAGAGAGCAAGAATTGCAATCAAGCAAAAACGAGAGAGAGATTGTGCCGTGCTTGAGCCGACTGCGCTGCGGCAAATTTTGGTGCAATAGCCTCGCGAGTTATGTAAAATGAGAGACTGCCTACCACTGCTGTACACTGTCTGTATAAATGAGTACACTAGTTGCCAATGTAGTCCCAAATTCAATATGGAATTAAATACACTCCAAAAAGTAATGCGTGCATGTGTTTGGAGCGTAAATGATTCATTCGCATTATGTTTCTTATGAGTTACTGTACTAATTTTTTAGAGAGCCTAATGTTTAAACATGAAATTTGTTACAGCAAAAATTACAGCTAAGCAAATTTTCTTTATTGAATATAAAGTGAGCAATAAATTCCTGAACTGTGTTATTAACTAAAGAAATTACATTTTTATAAGTTTATTTTATTCCAAGCAATTAATTTCTGGTCTCGAAAGTAACTTTTTATAAGAGTCATAAAAAAAAGCTTGAAGTTAAAGTAAGTATCGCAAATTACCCTCCTTTAATAATAGTATACATCGCTGCTAAATTTGAGAAAAAAATTGTATTTTTAATTTTTACAAACATATAAGAACTTGTAGAAAGAAGACTTTTAGGATTTAAATAACTTTAACAATGTTCTACCGATATAGTACTTGGAATGTTGAGCCCATTTCGTTTGTCCACGTAGCTTGCTAGTAATAAATAAATCAAGTTAATCCAGTTTTTACTGTACTACTACTCCAATGCGTCATATAAAGCTATATACTAAATGTGACGTAGCGGCTTCAAATCAAAGCGCTCTTAAAAATTCAAATGTGCAATTGGTGTGGCCAAAAAAAAAAAAAAAAAGTGTATGCATGTGCGTGCCAATGTGACCGTATGTGTGTATGAGTGTTGTGGCAACACTGACACGATGCTGCGGCTGCTGAACAGTGGCGCTGTTGTCGATTGTCGATCGTAATCGATTGCAAGTTGTTAAATTAAATAGTGGTAAAATCGAACGCGTTTGGTTCATGCAACAGGCAACTACCAAGAGGCATGTGTGAAAAACAGTTAGCGAGTTGTTGGCTATTTTTTTTTTTTTTTATGTGAGAAATAGATTTCGCCTGGCGGATAAGCAAGCGGCGTCGATTGGACAGCCAATGGCCAGCCAGCCATTCAGTTAGCCATTTAGCCACTCGCTTAGTCAGCCAAAAGTGTTTTGGCTTGCTAGTGATATGAAGACACTGATAAAACTTTGGGCCAAACAACGGCGACAAGATCCATTTGGAAGAGTCATTCAAATAAGGTGTCAAGCGTTTTGTTGTAGTGTCTTACGTTGTTGTTGTGTTTTTTTTTTTCTAATTTGCTGCAGCTGCGCAGTTCTAATTGCAACAACAAATCGCAAGCGCATTCAAAATTAAGCTAATATATTATTTATTTAAGTATATGTATAATATATGCAAGGGCAGTTTCATGCATCAGTGCGTTTTTGTTTAAAAGTTAGTTTTTACGCGTCTTATCTCTCAGCTTAGTGTTTTTTTTCCAAAAATATAGTTTTTTAAAGTTCTTCAAAATACGCGTTTACTTAATTTTATTTGACCCAAATGTGTTACAGCCAAGCCATTTCTTCAGGAAATACTCTCAGCGAGTCTCTCTTAACAGCTGATTACAACACGGAAATTTCAAAATATCGGAGACTTATCAATCCACCCTCGTCTAAATACATATGGGCTTTACATAAGCACTATAAAGGAGAGTGCGGGTTTTAGAGTGCTGGGCCCAGTTGTTGTTTGTTGGCCATGTTGGTCATGTCTATGGCTTGGCAAGCATTGTAACTTGTTCCATGTTGTTGTAGATTATACATAAGGAGTTGTTGTTGTTGTTATTGTTGTTGCTGGTGTTTTCAAACGAAACGCGCAAGCGCAAAAAAACGTGACTTGCATTGGGAAATAAACTAAAGCGAGTGCGCAAAGGCAGTCAACAAAAAGATACAACAAAAATAATAAAAAAATAAAAATAAGATACAACAACAACATTTGCCTTTTGGGTGTGTTTGTGCGCTGAGTATGACTGTATGCGTGTATCTGTGCATTTTTGCCCGCAAGCAAACAAATAAAAATTAGCGCAAAGGCACAGGAAAAAAAAATATCCAACTCCCAGACAAATAAAAACGCGCTGAAATCGCCAACAAAACGCGAGCAAAACGCTTGTGTGAGAAAAAGCTGCTCGCAAGCAACTCGCGGTAACGACAGACTTAGTCCCTAAGTCTTATTTCTAGTAGCTTAAACTAAGCTGTACCAAAAGGTAGCTTTAAGCGAACCTAGTTTCCAAATTCGAAATTAACTTCAAGGAAACTGTGAAATTCGTGAAAAACCTGAAATTGCGAAGTTTCAGAATTTCAAATATAAGATGGTTTCCAGAAAATTTTTGAATTGTTCTTAATTTGCTACTCTATTTGAAAATCGCTTAAGTGATAACGACAGGGTTGTCAAGAGAAATGTAGTGACCAAGATTGACTATTGACTTTCATTTTTGTTTTTTAAATATTTTGTGTTAAAAAAAGAGAAAACTATGCAAGATCTTCTGATTTTTTTAATTATCAAAAAAAAATTTCGCAATTTTAATTTTTAAATATTTTGTGGTAAAAAGAGAGATAATCAATAATAAGAAACTGGAAAATTATTTTGTTTTTTCAAATTTCGGAAAAAAAACGTTAAGGCAAAATGAACGCTTTTAGTGAACTTTGAGCCCGTGTGGAGTAGTTCCACCCACAAATCAATTTCACGACAGCACTCATCAGAAGTTTCTCAAAGCAAAGATCTATACATCAAACAAGAAATATTTATGCATACGCTTTGTACAAGCTGCTTGAGAAACTCATAATACTTTTCAACATTGGCAGCGTATAAACCTAATAATAAAAGACAACAATCGAAGTATCGGCAAATTGAAACTGCGGTTGCATTTCAAATTTTAATGTTGGCGTTTATTTTTCTTGTGCCTTGTTGCTTTTATTACTATTATTTTTTTTTGCCAGAAATATCATAATAATTTTTACATTCTCACGTTGAACTCGAAGCGTAACCACAGAAGCAGCAGGCCGGCTAGGAGCAGGGGAGTAGATGCTGCAGTTGCAGCCGCATTTGCAGCGGTAGCATATCAAATGCTAACCCGGCGGCTGCCGGGCCAATGCATTGACTTGTCCGAGATGATTTAATATCAACTGCAGCTCCGCCAGAGCATTCCACACACAAACATATACAGTTGTACCTGACAGATGCGAGCGAGTGTGAGTGTGAGTGGATGAGTGAGTGACTGACTGGCTATGGCTTCACTTGGCATTCAATGATTTACGCATGCGCGCAGCTGTCTGACAAGATCTTTGTGCCGAGCAGTCGCAGCATCAGCAGCAGCTGAGTAGCTGCTGCGCAGCCACAGACGTTGTCTTCGGGTCGCCCAAGAGTCTAACTGGATCTAATTTCTTTTGGTTAGCTTTCCGATTACAATTCACACGATGTATCTGCTGTCTCTGCATCTTTTCCGAATCATCTTTCAGTTCCAGCGTTTTTTTTTCCGCTGAGCTCTGCTATTTGACTTGCTATACATTTAAATATACTATACGCATTATATACATATGTGTATGATATATATATTTGTCACCAGAACAAAAATGTGTATACTGTTGCATATGTCGCTTATAAGAAGATTTCATAGAGCTATGAGAAAGTTAACCTATAATATGCACTGTCTAGGAGCTTTAGAACAAGACAGATATTTAGATATGTTTGATCACACTAGGCGTTCAAAGAGAGCGAAGAGAGTAAGTGGTAGCAAAACGAGTAGAAGAATTCGTTAAATAAATCTGGAACCCGGCTTTCGCTCAAATTAAATATTGAGTTGCAGTGAGTGCATTAGAAACCAATTGGTGCCAAGCTTTTAATAAAACACTTAGCTGAAGAAAATTTGACGTAAACATTGTTTAAACATTATCTTATGTAATACGGTCTTACTAAAAGATCCACTCGATTTCTTGTTTTTATATTTCTTATCTTAAAAGATAATAGCTCTTAAATCTTTTTTGTGAGCATTAATTTTTTCACAGCAAAGGTAAAAAGTTTGAGTTCTGATAATCGCCTAGTTCTGGAACAAAAAACAAGAATCAAATCTACAGCAGAAGTTTAGTTAAGCAGAGTAACTATTTTCACAAAAAAATTCAAGAGCTAGAAAATCCAAGACTTTCTTAAAAATATCTAGGCTTAGAGGCTTACTATAAACAAGACACATGTAAGCTTATTAAGCACAACTTTTAGCCAATGAGCCCGTTGACAGTTTTTTTTCAAATATTCAAGATAATTTTAAAATGTTAAGATCAGTATTTAAATAGAGATGGATAAGATAGGAGCTGCACTAACCTAACGATACAATTTAATATATTACTTGGAAAAAAAAGAAGTTTCGAAAAATTGCTATGAATCTCGAATTCGAGTCCAATGCTTTAGTTTTTAGCTCAATTAAAGAGTATTTTAACTTCGACTAGCGCTGTTTAGTCGGTTTTTAAAACAATTTTTTGTACTTATATGTGGTATAAGGTATTTTAGATCAAGATTGACAAAGACAAGCGAATGCAATGCCGGGCAGCAACCGAAATACTCCTAAATTCTTATCAGCTCGCAAATATCGTCGCCAGTAGAAATTGCAATTAAAAGCAAAGTCGTTGACAAAAGCGCCCAATTAAAGCATAATTTTCCGTTTGTTTCCTCCAAACTGCATTGGAAGGCAGCCTTTTGGAAGACATTCAGCCAGCCCCAAAGCCATTCCAACTAAACACTACAATAACAACAACAACAAGAGAAGCAACTGTGGCAGCATTCAGAGCTCTTGATATTGATCTTAGTGCTTGGCATAAAAAAAAAGAGAGCCAAGTAAAAATATTCGAGTCAGCTGAAGTCAGTGAAAGAAACCAAACCAAACCAAACCGAAACTTACTGACAAAAAAAAAAAAATAACGTTGCCTTAGTTGAGTTGGTCTGGTGATCACTGTACCCGTTGATTGATGACAAGTGCGTGCTTTGTATTCACAGACTAACGGCAGTTCATCGCTAATCTTTGAACTCTTGACTTGTGGATCAAGACAAGCGACATTATTTGCATGTTAGCATACAATGTTGTGGCATTGATTAGAAAAACCGATAACTTTTTGGTTTTTTTTTTAGGAAACGGCAGCGAGAAGAGTCGAAATCAAAGCAACGATTGATCAAGACAAATAAAATTGCAGCTGGTACGTTTAATTAGTTCACAAAGTTCACTGCGAGCATAATGATAATAAATTGATTACAAGCTAAAGAAAGTAGATATACAGAATGACTAATTCATAAGATGATCAAAAGCAGAAGCTTGATCAATGATAGAACCTTAATTATAAGCAGAAGAAAGTATATATATGGAATAACTCATGCATAAAACGATAAACATAAGTTTAAGTACTGCCACAATAATCAATGACTAAGATGATCGCATGTAGAATCTTGGCTTCAACTCAAGTACCCAGATACTGCGACAATAACGATTATAAATTGATTACCAGCAGAAGAACGTAGTATAAAATAACTATGCATAAAATGATTAATAGTAAAACCTTGATTATAGGCAGAAGAAACTACATATAAGAAAAAATGTATGTATCAGATGAACAATAGTAGTAGACATAAAGTACACCAATACCGCGACAATAACGATGATAAACTAATTACAAGCAGAAGAAAGTATATATATACGGAATAACTAATGCATAAGATGATCAATATTAGAATCTTGATTATAAGCAGAAGAAAGTATATATGATATGGAATAACTAATGCATAAGATGATCAATAGTAGAACCTTGATTATAGGCGGAAGTATGTACATATAAGGAATAATTAATGTATTAGATGATCAAAAGTAGAATCTTGAGTTGACATAAAGTACTCAAATACTGCAACAATGAGGATAATAAACTGATTACCAGCAGAAGAAAGTACATATATGTATATATTATAGAATAACTAATGCATAAGATGATCAATAATAGATTAGATAGATCAATGATTGATTACAAGCAGAGGAATCTACATATATGAAACAACTAATATATGAGATGATCAATATTGAAATATTAACTTGATCTCGGGTATCTTAATACTGCCTCAATGGCGCTTCTAAAGCAGAAGAAAGCCCATATCTACAAAAGCTAATGTATATTCTTCTTCCAGGGCGTTGAGAGTCCGTGTAGGACCTAAGCCCGTCGTATAACAACATTCCACTCTTCTCTATTACTCTCTCTGTCTTTCTAATTAGTGATCACAATTCATCGCAGATCCTCCTATATTCCGTCTATCCATCTCTTACGTGGTCGACCCATTCTTCTACTGCCTAGTAAGCTGCCCGTAAAAATTTTCTTCTGTGGCCTATCTTCGGGCAATCGTGTAACATGGCCGGCCCATTTTAATTTTTGTCTCTTGATGTATTATATTTTATTATGGTTTCTTAATTCATTAATTCATTTATTTCATCGTTATATCGTATTCGATATGTACCATCAAAATATATAGCAATATTCGGAAAAACCTTCAAAAAGTTGTCAACAAACGTTGTTATCAGCTCATTTTTATTATGTGATACCTCAATACAAATCGTTTAATAATAATTTTGAATAATCTATTCTTTGCAAGATTATCTTAATCTGATTATAATACATGTGTGTTTAGTGCTCATAATAATTGCCAACATTGTATTCACGTCTTTCAAATGTCATTTGATAATAAAAATGTTGACAGCTTGAAAGACAATTAAAACAATTAATAATAGTTTGATTAAGATAATGTTGTTACAACTTATTGTTGAAATAATTTGTGTAATGTTTTCTGTCTAAGAGCACTAAGCACCTTTTGTAAACTAATGATTTTTTGCTTCTGTCTTAATTTGCTGATCATCTGTGAAACATGGTACAACTGAAAAACTAAGCAATGAATACAACTAATCGATTTTTTAGTCGTCTTTAATGCATTTACTTTTAGAATTTTTAATCAAACCCGAAAGATAATTTCATTCTACGGTAGTACAAGCTTTTTTCTTCAACGCTTGCACTACATTGTCACAATTGTGGAGAATCAAAAGAGTAGAGACTTTAATGGCTTTCGGCAGAAATATGTTTCGTTTAGCAGATTTTTGCAGGTGTGGCAACACTAAGATGCATTATATCACTATTAAGAATAATCATTATTATTAATTTTATGTAGAAAGTAAAACAAATAATTTTGTATGCTTAAAAAAGTGCTGCAGCGAGTAAGTTGGGGCCAAAAGAGATTCTTATTTACGCCTATAAAATTTTTTTCAAAACTATCTTATCTCTAAGTAGATAAAAACCAACGTTCTTCCTTCTACCCTATTTATAACATTACTAAGCAGTGTTGCCAATATTCACTCTAAAATCAGCAGCTGATCAATAGGCCGTGTGCTGTCGATAACTCATGTAGCGCTTTATGCAACGCAAATGCGGTGTCAAGCAACTGCTTTAAGTAGTGTTCTGTTGTACGCGTTCATTGACACAAAGTAAAAGCCGACGTTGCCGTTTAGCTTGCTTTTCGATTTTCTTTATTTTTTTTCACTTTGCTAGCACGTTTTTTTTTTTTTTTTTTGCAACCGTGTCCAGCAAGTTGAGCGCTTGTGCATGTTTTTCACGTGAAAAACTGGGAAAGGCCCTAGGGCAGGGCAGGTGCAACATGCATGCATGCATGCTCAATTGTTGTTGGTGTTTTGTTCTACAACTTTTAGTTCATACTATGTCAATATGCCATTTTCTCAATTTCACTGTGTGTGTGTGTGTGTATGAGTGTGTATCTATGTGCCGCATTTCACCCTAGGTATTTATGGGCACATATTTGTTTAGCTGCCAAACAATGCGAGGAACGAGAAACGAAACAAGCGATAAATGCGGGACCCAACAAATCTTCAATCAAAAAAAATATATAAAATATATAGTATATGCACATATGTATAGTCAAGCTATGTATATACACGTTTGTTAACGCTTTTACTCTATGCATTTTCAGCTACAATTTTCGGAGTTTTCTCCAATTTCAGAGTTGTTTTTGTTGTTTGTTTGATTTGCTTTTATGAGACGGGAGGAGGAGCAGTGCAGTCTTGAGTGCTTTATGAATGCAAGTTGTGCAGTGTTTGTAAACAGCATGTGAGTTCTATGCAAAACCATAAAATAGTGTAGTACAAGACAATTAAATATATAGAAAAAAAAAAAACGCTAAAACTAAACCAAAGCAAAGCAAATGCAAACACATTAAAAATGCCAAGCTGAAAATGAAACTGTTGCATAGGCCTGGGAACTGGAATGCACATAGATCATAGTGACGATGACGACGACGTTGGAGTTTAAGTTAATGATGATGGTTTTTTTTTTTTGTTGATGATTATGATGATGATGATACAGCGACTGGCTGCCTTGGTGGCCAGCCATATATGAGTTATGACATCGGCCTAGTTCAGTGCGCTGCAGTTGCTACACCCAAACAGCCAAGATTTATGTAATGTATCTGTAACTATACGTTATACATATGCATACACACATGTGTGCACTTTATTGTTACATAGAGCACTATGAATTATATTGTTGCCAATAAGCAAATAATTAACATTTTGCAAGTTGCTTCGTCATGAGAATGCAGCGCGCAACTTAATTGAGTTTCAATAAAACGTTTTAATTTTAAAAGTAAAGCCCCCAAAAAAGGCACAGTTCGCATAATGAACGCTCTGGTTTGGTGCTGTAGCCCTAAACAGACTCTTTACTCGTCAGTTTAAGCAAAAACTGGCCAAAGGAATTTCGTACGCCAACGCCTTGAAAGCAAGTCAGCGCAAAAAGGGCGCTCAAAAAAACTAAAAAAAAAAAACGAACCTAAATAAATAAGAGCCAAAAGCAAAGCAGCGAAAAGTTGCTCATTGTCCAGAGTTCCGTCCAGAGCCCCCAAAGGGCCCTGTGCACAAGCTCAAAGCACAAGGCACACAATTTATGGTTTGATCCGTCGAGAGGTAATGGAGCAGCAGTGCCGACTGTGAAAGAGTAGAAGCAGCAGACAAGAATGTAAAATGCAAACGGAATGCATACAGTGCCCGCAATATATATTCGCCACGCTTAAAAGGCCAAACCAAAGGCAGACTTTGGCTCCAGACCAAGACCCAGACCCTGTAACTGATCATCAGCGAGAGCCGAAGGGAGTAAGCGCTACGTCTGCGCTGTCTGCCAATAATAAGAGCAACAAAAAAGCAATCAAAGCAGGTTGGAAACATGGAAATGGACAATGCCAAACGAGTTCAGACGAGTGAGCGAGCATGCAGTGCTCTCGCCCTTTTTTTTTTTTTTTGGTTTCTCTCGATCGCAAACAAACTTTCAGGATTTTATAAAAGTTGTCTCAAACGACTTCTTTTTTTTTTGTACCACAAAATGGCGTTTGTGCTGCCTAAACAAATTAATAACTAATAGCTATAACTGTATTTTGTATCTGTAGTCAATATTTAGAAGAAAAAAATTAAACATAACGTTTTTTTAGCGCAACGGAAGCTGCTGCTGCTACTGTGCATGATAATAACGAAGATGATGTTGAGCATGCAGCAGATGATGAGGATGACAAAGCTGCTGTAGAAGCTGACAATGAAATGCCTAAAAGAGATTAGCCAGCGGTATACTGAAAGCTGCAAGTTGCCGCGAGAACGGAGCACTCAATAATTTCTTTTTTTTTGGTTCACATTTTCATTGTCATTTCCTTTTGAAGCAGTTAGAGGCATCTGTGTGTGTGTGCGTGCATGAATGAGTGTGCGTGCGTTTGTTGCTGTTAATGATGAGTTAATTAAAGTAATTGTAGTGAGCACTGAAGTTTTTTCACTTTTTTCTTTTTATTATTATTTGTTGCAAAGAACTAAGAGCAATAGAAAGACAAAACATGGCACAACAAAACAAAAAGAAAAGTCAAGAAGCAGCTACAATCAAAAGCAAAGGCAAACAAAAGACTTAAACAACGAACTTGAACGTAACAAATTTTTTCTTTCTTATTTATTGTAATTATATTAAAGTACAAAGTTGTCAAATGCAGCTCTGTAAATAAGTAATGTGGGGGCATCAATTAAGCAGACTTCTATATAAACCTAGATGAGGCAATAATTGGTTTTATAGCGTAAATACTACTCTAAAAATTCTGGACTTTAATAGGTGATGTTTTTTTTTTTTATCAAATTTGTGCAAGTGCCTGCAAGACTTAAAGGTAAAATAAAATCCTGCAAGACTTAAAGGTAAAATAAAATCTAAGATGGGGCAAACCCGACCTAGTAATTGGTTTTGGCTATAACCAGCTAACGCTTTCTGCAACTTTCTAGAACTCCCGATTTCTTCAGACCATTATTAATTTTTGAGATAACACCATTTCTAAGAAAAAATTAACTTTTTGTCATTTTCAAAAATAGTGGGGTAAATCCGACCGTCTATGCTTTTGGCTGATTTAGCACAGATATGATCTAAATGCAATGGTTTTTCGATTATAAATGTGTAATATACAATATATGCACAAAAATTATTATAGGTTGAAAATCGTAAAAAATACTTATCGTTTGAGCATCTAAATGGACTGATAGACAACTGTCATGCTACCATTTTGGTTATTTTTAATGCTCTACAAAACATAAATATGAGCTCGCTTAGTCTTTTGAGAAACGGTGGGAGGTAGGATTTGCCCCTCTTAAACTTAATAATTCAAAACATTTTTAAATAGCTCCATTCCCGAGAAAAACATTAAGGGTATTCATGGTTGCTGTAGGGTTGAGGAGTTAAAAGTTGAGAACTTTTGTAACAATAAAATTTATATGGCTGTTTCAACTCTCAACTCAACTTTTCCTTAACCCAGACCTTATTCTAGTTTTAAGCTGTTGAGTTGAAAAGAAAGTGTGACCAAATACGCTGTTTGTGGAATTTTTAACACTCGAATATTTCTGTACTTTTTTAAGCCATTAGGTAACATAAAAAGCGGCCAAAAAAGTAAACTGAGTGAATTTTAACACTTGAACTGTATTTAAAGTAGTTCAACAAGTAAATCTAAAGCATTTTTTACTTTTCAGTAGCAGCCTAAAAAAAATGTTGAGCTTAAAGCCTAGTCGCTATAGCTTTAAGTAAGCTTTTTCACATGCAAACAAACTCTGGTATGCGTAAGCACAAACTCAACTGATAATCTAACAAAAAGCGCGTTCAGGCTTAAGTCAGTTGCATTTTTGCGCAAGTTTGCAACTGCTTAAGCGTGAATACCTCAAAAAAATGTGTATAAAATAATACGAACATTGTAGTTCGCTGTTTACTGCAGCTCGTTTGCTCAATGACAAATTTAAAGTTGTAGCTTGAAATTTTAGATTTAATTTTTTTATTTTAATTTATGATTTTTATTAGTTTTAAAATTTTGCTTTGTTTTATAATTTGATGATTCATTGCATAAATCTGTCGCTTCAACTTCAAAAGAAATTCGCATATGTGCTTGCTTGGCCAAAGTAATTTGTTGTCGTTGTCATAGTTGTTGGGGTTCTTCTTGGTGTTGTTGTTGTTGTTGTTGGGTATATCTCCAGTCAAACTGCTCATTAACATGTCATAAACCGCAAGTAAAAACTTTTTGTCGGCATTTTTGTTTCTAAAATGTCAGAAACGAAATTTATGGCAGTCGCTTTTACCCGTTTTTATTTTATAGGTTTTTGTTTTCTTTCTTTTTTGTATATTTATGAATAATATCTCTATATACTGTGTATACAACTAACGCCTGCTACATAAATCAAACTTATTGTTCTATAACTCAAGTGCATAATTTTTATGCCCCAAAAGAAAACATGTATTAACTGTGGGCGACGCATTGACCAAAACCAAAAAAAAATATCAAGAGTTAAATGAAGCCAAACATGACATTTGACATCGCATCACTTGGATTACTTCAAGAGATCTGGCAATCAAAGCCGATCAATGGCGCTGACATAAACGCTCGATTGTTGTTGTTGTTGCTGTTGCTGCTCGTGCATCAAAATGTAGCAATCAAGTCAATTAAACAAACAGCGACAACTGCAATGTGGAGCACTCAGTGAGAGAGAGAGAGAGAGAGAGAGAGAGAGAGAGCGAGAGGAGGCGCATAATCTGTGCCAGAGTAAGTCAGATAAATCACAACATAAACGCCAAATAAACACAGCTTGGAAATTGCCAATGGAGCCCCCGATTGCTGCTGGCTCGTTGGTTCAGTTCGTGAAGTCTCAAATTTGCAAAATAATCATGAAAGCCAACAAAGTTTAGCGCTGACTGAGCTAGCCCAAGTCCCCGCACGGACGGAATCTCAATTGTGGCTGAACGAAACGAAACGTTCGTAAATGCGATTTGAACCAATTCCAAATCAAGACAATGTGACCGCCGCCGTCGAGGCTATCGCAACAACGAAATGGATCAGCGTCGATCAGTAATGATCGCATACAGACTCCATATAACCATAAAGCCAAGCCAAGCGCAGACATTTGCTAGCAAAGCTAATAGTCCATAGTCAGCCAGCAGTCAAAGGCATACAAAGTTCAAGTGATCTTATCTCGCACATTGTGCCCAGCCGGCTATGTATAGAAAATACAAAAAAAAAAAAACTATCTTAGCATGATGACAGTGCAAAAGAGTCAGGGAGAGAGTTAGAGCGGGAGCGAGCGATTGCAGCATTTTCCGTTAAGTAAATGTGCCAAGTTAATAGTCAAGTTAAAAGACTAGTCTACACTACCATGTACCACATATATACATATGTAAAACTGCTTGCCTGCACTCGTATGCCATGTCTGCGCTCGCCGATGATCAGCCCAAAGCACATTGAGCAAATGGGCCCCATGATCATCATCTACAACAAGCATGTGCAGCCATAGCCCGCACGGGCCGAACTTCTGACGGCCCACAGGAACGTAGAAGCGAGAGGCGAGAGTAAAAATAAGAAAAGGAGAGCATGGCGAATTGTCACCACTGCACATTGTTGGATTGAGCAGGAGAGCAAACACTGCTAAAATGGTTCGTTAGTCTTCTTTGTCTAAACTTTCCGAATACTGACGGATTGAGAAGGACAACCTTGTGGGGCTCAACTTTCAGCACTGCAAAAGAACAAAATAGAAGTAGAGCATTGCAAACTGCCACCACTGCATCATATTTCTACAGTGGTTCGTTCATGCCCAAAAATTTTTCCAAATGACGTCAGATTGGTGGATTAAGAAGGAGAGCATTGCGAACTGCCACCATTGAAAAGGAGAGAGCTGCGAGCTGCCACCGCATACGCCACATTTCTACAGTGGTTCGCTAGTCGGAGGATTGAGAAGCACATCCTTGTGGGGTTCAACTTTTAACACTGCACTACAATTCAACAGTTTGTCTGAAGTAAATTGCGACAGCTATCCCACATTTTTACATCCGCTCTATAGTCATGTGCTCAGATATACGCAGCGTTAGTATAGCTCCCTTAATAGGCGGCACCACAATACATCAGTGCTTTGCTTGTGCTTTGTAGTTAGCTATACCTGTGTCTTGGGGTGGATTGTCCAAAATAGTCACCAATGATGACATATCGACTTTATGTACTACGTTTTTGACTTCACGGAAAAAAATGGATAGCTTTATATTATAATTAAATCCGCTAAAGGGACTGACGAAAGATTGTCGAAGTGTAGAAAACGTTGACCATCTACGAAAGGTACTGTAGAGAAACTGTCGAATTGTAGTCAAGCGTTGACAATTCCATATAGGTATCCACCAACGGACTGTTAAAAAACTGTTGAATTGTAGTGCGCTGGTATAGATTGCTGCTGGCTATTCACAAGCAACGAACAAGCAATCTTTTGTTGATCACTTCTAAGTAATATCTAGGCCTGTTGAAAAGGTAGCTAACGTTTCGCCAGTCACATATTCAGGCAAACCATCATTATTGAGAGAGAGCGTAAGCTGTAAAGACTAAAAGCTAAGCTCTATGATCATGGTTTTTATATAATTGAAAGCTAAACGATCATGCAAACCAGATTGCATAGAGCAGATAGATGAGGACGACGTCGACGTGAGAGCAAGCACGAGCTTAGCAACTGCCTGACTGTTGACAAACTTGCCCCATGTCTCTGGGGGTACGCAAAATGGAGCATGCATGTAGCATAGTCGTCATCGTCGTATGATCTTGGCACGTCCCAACGACCTGAACGGTACGGGTCTGCTGCCATATTGATGGCAGCTTTCGACAAATAGCTGAACCCAACCATTTGGCCAGACACATAAAATTTTGACAGTCAGAGTCGTAGAGTCGTCAACTCGTCAGCTGTCTCTTGTGTCTCCACTTCTGCCTTGCCGTCACCATAACTCAGTTAAAGTTATGCGCCATGTACGTGCCGCATTTTGGGCAGCATTTGATTTATCACAAGAGACACTGAGCGACAGAAATAGTCAAACTGCAGTAAATGATCGTATCGAGCAGTCCAAAAAAAAACAAACGAAAAACAAAAAAATAATAAACCTTAAAACTGAAAATCATGCGAACAAGCGCAACGCACGAACCAAAGACGTTTGTCATGCCCAACAACAAACACAAGATGAAGTTAAAGATGATGATGATGTTCAACATTATTGCGATCAGCGCGTCTTCGTCATCTTCATCGTTATCGTTAACGTCATTGTCATTTTCATGATCGTGTTTCGTTTGAAGCAAAATGATTTGCAAGGAATGTCGGCCGATTGCTTGGATTTCTGGACTTGGGATTGTGCGGGCGCGTTGTCTTTAAATTGCTTTTGTGCGCTGGGCTTTAAAAGGAAACTTGCTCAAGCTTTCTTTGTTGTGCATTTTGTCTAGACAGTTTTCAAGCTAAGCATTAAATTCGAGCAAAAAAAAAAAAAGTTTGTGATCCCTTTGGGGCCACTACTGACAACGATGATCAGTTCATTATAGCGCTTATCTTGCTCAAGCCGTCGTGAGCATTTATATACTAGCTATATACATACATTCGTCCTTGAGCGTTTTTTTTTTCTCATCACTACACATATTTTTATATATAAAAAGCGTTTACTTTTTTTCAACTTGAACTGGTAGCCGCTGATTGACATATGCAAATGATGAGTTGTCATCAGTGCCTCAAATGTATTGCGACCGACTTATGCTAATTTGATTTAAGTTTTTTCATAGTGGTCTCTTTGATTGCACAAGCTAAGCAAATATTTGCAGGGCTACTATTCTTATTGTTTGCAGTTACTAGTTCCAAATGTTTCTTACAAAATTTTTGTAAAACAAAAAACAAACAGCTCTACAAAACAAATGCGCATAAATTTACATAAATTGGCAAAAGCCGATAAGAACGGCCTAAAACTTAGACCAAGTTAATGAAAGTCAACTTCGCTTGATAATTAATGCTTCCTTCCGCTCTAAGCAAAACTTGTTCCAATCGGATCTAGTCTCTAAATGTTATATTCAGGTTGGGAACTACTTACGCGCAGTAGGATTCGCCATTGGTATGTGTAATGCAGGTGCCACCATTTTTACAGCCATGTGCGGTGCAGGAAACGGCTAGATTGGTTTCTGTAAGTATAAAGAATAAAAAAAAGTTTAATAAATTGTGTACAAAAAATGCATTAAGTACAGAAGGAGAGTCTTAGATCTTAGATTTTCAATTCAAAAGTTAGCTCGAAATTTAAATTTTCCATTCCGAAATGAAACCCGAACCAAAAAACGGTTTTACTTGGGATTTTGTATAATATGATTATTGGAAGAGAGTAAGTCCATGTCTTCTTAAAAATTTATAACACAGCACAGCTTATCAATCATCCGAAATCAAAAACAATATTCAAAACATTTCCAACCATGTCGTAAAATTCAGAAGTAATTCTTCAAGGAAGCCCATTTAAGACACTGCTGAAAATCTGTTGCATCTGTAACTGTTATTTTCCAAAAGAATTTCCTCCTTATAGCATTTCATCATAGACTGCTGGTCAATCAACTTGATTGCTGCAGCTCCCTTGCTTACGTTAACTCCCCGTTTCCTCCACAATCACTATTCCGCACACTTGTCGCCCATTAATGTCTACTTAACATGCCATTGCGATTTCCAGCTCCATGTTCTGTATGTTGCCTTTTAAGGGCGCGCGGCATGTCAAAGCCAATCACAACAGCAACAACAACTACAACAGACTTTAGTGTAAATAACTACTACAACAACTTGGGAAGTTCACTGCACTTTTGGGAACTGACAATCATGTGCAGAAATATATTCAGCAACGAGAAAGGGTGTGCTGGTCGCTGGGAAACAAAGTAGCGTTCCAGAAAGAAGCAAATTTTATCGAAAGCTAAACTCCATCAAGCAAAGAAATTTCTCGAAGGTTAAACTACTTCAAACCATGACATGTATGCATGCGACAGCAGCTGAGTCAATTCGTTTTGAACAAGTTCCAATAAACTACATCGATTATATTAGTTGCTGAAAACAAACGATTTCCAGGCACAGAGAAGAGACCGTGTTTTTGATTTCGTTCGCCACAGGTACGTCAGGGTTCTGATATAACCTTATCAAAAACAAATTCAAATTTTTCGTGTCCGACTGTCGGTAATATGTTTTTCCGGTCGCTGCATCCGAATACAAATATTTTCAAGTTTCAATGAACGGGTCTTTGAAATTAACTCATGAAATTGTTCTTTTATATGAGTTTCTGAAGCTACACAAAAAAAAAAAATTAATTTTCAAGTTCGGAGGGCTTTACATTTTGTAGAGTCATTGAATCCGAATTAAAGGTACGTCACGGTACCAAATAGAAACTCTGTCTGACGATGTGTATTATATGTTTTTGGGTTCACTGCATCCAAATGAAAGTCTTTTTAATTTACCAAACTTTTTATGTGAAATTAAGAATTTATTTTTCTAATACTTGATATATTGGCGACTTTGAAAAATTTAAATGATTGAGCATATTTTATATTTCAGTTATAATGACAAATTATGGATACAGTTTCGCTGTTTTTTTTTTCTAGCTTTCTTTAAATGAACCCAAGACATATTTTTGATAGAATTGTGTACCATTAGCATTGCTATTAGAAGAAATAACTTTGATGAAGGAACTACTAAATCCTAAGTTAAAACGGAGTTAAAAAACTTTGTGGAGAAAACTACTAAAGAACAAAGAACTGAACTAAGGAACAAGTGGTTCCTAAGTAAAAAGGAACTTAAAGAACTTTGAAGAAAGAACAAAGATCAGAACTGAGGAGCGAGTAGAGCAAGTTCTTAAGTGATGAAGGCTTAAAGGGAATATGTTGTTTTTAAGTAAAAATCGTTTTTAAAAGCTAGTATATATATACTTAAGGACTATATTTCCGAACTTATAAATAACTATTAGAAAACTTAAATAAAAGAATAAAAAATAAACTACACAATTAGCAATTCCGGAGTGAAACGAAACTAAGGCCAAGGATTAGTATCTAAGTAAGTCGTTGAAAAAATGAGTCAGTTCCCAAGCACGTAAAGGAGCACTTATATCCACGATAGCAAGTATACAAGTTTCTTAACCTCTTTTTTTTAACTTATTGACTGAGTTATTATTATATGTAGGTACTTCCAAATTTTATGTGAGCTCCCATACTTTCAACTTTCATTAATATTTATATGCGCTTTTTTTGGTTTTGTTTTTTGATCTAGTTCATTCCAGTTGAGATTATATATTGCCTAGATTTTTGATTTTTTTATTATCAGGTGTTAAGTCACTTATTTTCTCTAATCTCTAATCATTCGCTCTGTCAGGCCTCCTACGTCGCTTCACCCTCTGATTTTAGGGTATACAATGTATTTATATATTCACTCGTTATTGCTAATTCAATTTCAGTGTACTTCAAAAACGCGACAAATGCAAAAATGAAACGCAAATTAAACAAACGCGCCGCAAAATGCAAAGCTGAGCGCCCCAATGTTTGCTAATTGGGCGTGTGGCGATTTCCTGTGCCGGCCGGTTGCCCACTTCACAACAACAACAACAGCTCCTACAACAACAACAACAATGACAACAAAGCAACAACACGAGACCAACAACAACAACGACAATAAGTTTTGATTGCCAGCGCAATAAATAAATAGCTTTGTCTGCTGTGTGACCGTCGCTGACGTCGATCAAATATGAAGCACGCTTCGAGGCTGGCAGAGGATCGGAGGAACCCTTTCGGAATACTTGACAAACAGTTAGGGGCCTTTGTATAGTCTGGACTGACTAGCTGACTAGCCTGACTTGCATACAAAATCGTTAAAATGCAGTAACAATCGCAAAAGAAAAAAAAAAAAATTGTCGTCTCAAATTTAAAGCAACATAAATTAAGCATTTTGATGATCGATGGTTGTGCCTCCAAGGGTGGGGAAAGGGGGTTGACAGTAAAGGCACAGTAACGTCAATGTACGGGTCTGAATGGCAGCCTCATAATGACATAAATCTTCAAAATGCTCAACAATGTTTACACAATCAAATATGGATACCTAGCAACAAATCAGCCAATGTTATTATCTACCTTATACAGTAGTCATTCATTTTGAGTGAACATCTTGCTGCCACTGTTAAGCTATACTTATATGGCATAGCTAGAATGCATATACATCATAAAATCGTAGAAAAAAATGCACAACAGGGTATCCCATAAGTGTTGCACCCATCGGACAACATTATTTATTTTAACTAATTTTTGTTTGATTCTAAGGCGCTGAAAACTCTCAAATTGTTCAAGAGCTCCCACTTCAAAATAAATTATTTTGTGTTTCCGGCATTTGAAAGCATATGCCTAAAGGAATACATTTATTTGAAGAACCAAAAACTTATACTTATGAATATATGGTTGTCAGATATAGCTTTACGACGTTTTTTTAAAAAAACGTATACGTAATAAAATAGTTTCAATTTAAATTTCATCTTCTGGAGGCGTCTGCTTTAGGTGATCACAATAAAATTTTAAACTGTTGGCTTCACCAATGCAGTTCATTGCAGCGATGTTATACTGTAGGCACATTTGTGAAATGTTGGCAAACTTTATTAAGCCTAAAGTTGAGTCATGCCCAACCGGGCATACCAGGCGTATGCATAATAAAAATATAAGATTTAGCTGGACAGGCTCTGGATATATGCAACATGTTGCCACACATACGCACAAGCACAGGCAATCATGCCACACAATGATTGTCTTAATTTTGCAACAATTTATGTGTCGCCGACTATGCATGTGTGTGTGTGTGTGAGAGAGTATCTGTGTGTTTGTAATTGAGGTCAATTAGTGAGTGCAGCGCAAAAAATAAAAGATATAAAAAAAGAAAATCATTTGAAGCTTTTTGGGGTGTGTCTTTGCGGGCTATGTCGTCTTTTTTGTTGTTGTTGTCATGATTATTACTTTTTATTGTTGTTGGGTTTTTTTATTATTGTCACTGTTTTTTAGTGTTAATCTCTCTGGGCACGACGCGCCATTTCTAGGAAGAGCCCAAGAGCAGCGCACGCGTTTCCAAGGAGCCACAAACTCACATATCGTAAACCCACACGAAACGTGCCTCAGCTAAGCGGCAACGCATCCAAAGCGCGAAGCAACTCAAATGTTGAAAAAAGGGACAGAGTGCGGCAGCAGCAAGTGGTGTAGGAGTACAGTGAATATACGTAAAGCGAGAATAGAGTGTTTGTAAACAAAACACGGACTAGGCCTGAGTCATGCGAGGCTGTGTGTGTCATAAAAAAGCACGCGATTTAAGCGCGTTTTGACAGCGATTTGAAACTCACTTATAGGTGCATGTAAGCTCAGTCAATTAAGAGATGTTATAGGGTGATTTTTTACGTTTGTTTTTTAGACGGTTTTATTTTTGGAAATTTCAGCGATTATTGAATTTTACAAGCCAAAGTTGTCAGTCAAAATCATAATAATTTAAAGATTTCGGACTTAGAAGACAACTTTATCGTGGTCTCAATTTACTTGACATTATTTGCAAGTAACTGAAAGCCACTCATAGATTTTTTTAAACTCTTCCTATAACACAGTATATTTTAAATTAAATAAATTAATAAATTTTTTACAAGCTCCTTAAAAAGCAACCTATATTTTTTCATAATCATTTTCGATTAAAGAAAGCTTTGTTTTGTCAGTATTCCGGCTCGTGATAAGCGCAGTTTTTCAAAGTTCTCTTTGCAAATTTAAGCACAATGCATTCAATCAAATTGTCAACTCTTTATACTCAATTTAAATACCTCAATTGTATGCGCGTCACAGTGCCCCAATTAGCCAACCAACCAACCAATACCTTGCCCCAAACAGACCACGCCTCGTTTAGTTTACAGGTACTTGGCTATAATTAATTATGAGGCACTCAGCCAACAACCCCACAACACTTTAAAGCCCAACCAAGCCAGACCCCACTACCATAGCCCCATATAGAGCTTGGATCTCGCGCTTCATCGATAGAGCGTGAACGTTTTAGCTTTTTTTTTTTGTTTTTTATTGCGTGTGATTTACCGCATAATGAAAACTGCGCCAAAATAGTTGTAACTTGTTATAGTTCTTGTTAAATTTATTCGCCGTTTAGTCAGACGCTTAACAGTGCAGGCAACTGTAACGCCCCACGGAACCCGAAACACTTATCCACATGCTATAAAAAAAATGACAACATTTTAAGCAAATTAACTGCTAATTAGATACAAAAATACAATTGTAAAGTTGAGGCAGTGGAAAATACTTGGGGAGTAGTTTGAGTTACGATATTAGTTATTTTCTTAAAAATCTGTGGTACTTAGTTAGATGGATGGATTCTGAGTTGCAATACCCCCAGAAATGCTCATGCTACATGGGTGGTCCTGAGTTTCGATACTTCTGTAGTTAAAAATCTGCGCTACTCAGTCAGAAACGCTCATGTAGGGCTGTATCCATGGGGAAGATCCTTAGTTTCAATATCCTTTGAGTTACTTAGTTTCTTAAAAATTTATGCTACTCAAAAATGATAGGACAGGGGCGTATACATGGGATGGATCCTCAGTTTCAATACCCCCGGAATTGCAGAAATGCTCACGATACTTCTGTAGTCAAAAATCTGCGCTTTTCAGTCAGAAATTCTCATGCCGGGCTGGATCTATGGGGAAGATCCAGAGATTTAATATTCCCTGAGTTACTTTGTTTCCTAAAAATCTGTGCTACTCAGCTAAAAATGTTAGAGCAGGGGCGAATACATGGTAGCGATCCTGAGCTTCAATGTCCCTTAAGTTACTTAGTTTCAAAAAAACTGCACTACTCAGTCAGAAATGCAGGCGGCGGATTCACATTACGATTCACAGTCCTAACGATAAGAGATAAAGATGGCGGATCAAAGTTTGTAGGTCAAACAATTTTTTTGTACAACTGGGCATACGCGTTTATTTGAGAATTAAAGAACAAATTTTTTATTCTAGCTAGTTCCAAAATTCCAACTCCCATGTAGAACCAAGATTTCGTTTCTACGTTTGGAGAGAATTTTTTTCTATCAACTTTAACATAACGTAAGTGCACTTCTTGAAGACGAAAGAAAAGAGCCACGAGTACTTTAAACTAATAAGTGTTGAGGAAACGAGTATAGTATTTAATACGTTGCAGCTACACACCAAAGGTTGACATATGAATGGAGTCTCCTAGTTTATTGTGTTTTCTCAAGTTAAGGCTATAGATTTCTTTGCTCTCATTGGATTTTTATTTATTCCTATGTTCTATTATCGACATTATTTAGGGCTCTATAATGCCCAAATGCCTGTACTATCTAAAGCTTGAGTTACTAACTTAAAATAAGTTGCTTAGGCGCTTGGCTACGTCACTGCCAGAAATGCCATTCTTAGTTTTCTATTTCATCATATATCGAAATTAAAGCATATTTTAGATGTTAATGTACCACAGAAGCTTAAAGCGATTATGAGTAATTGTGTTTAAGGGGTGCCTTCGGAGGTTTATCATTGGTAAACCAGAAACTGAGCTCAGTGGCGGATCTACGGGTGCGTTTTCGTTACCGGACCCCCCCAAAAATTTGAAAAAATGGGTTAAAAGTGTTCTCTCTCGAGCTCTGATATATATACACTTCGAAATGAAGAACCCCCTAAGACCAAGTCCTGGATCCGCAGCTGACTAAGCTAAACGGCGAAATGAATTTATTTTTTGATGGGGTAGTACTTCCCAAAAACTTTTGCTAATACTAACTAATATGAGCTTCTTTGAGCCAATTGCAAATAATAATTATTATATTTAAGATATCAGAACAGCCTATACAATAGTAATTTTTTGAACCCTTAGACGCTCAGGGGCACAGCAGCAGACTTGACATATACAAAAACTATCTCTAGCTTGTCAGTTTGTTTGTATGTTCATAGATCTGGAAGATTATAAGAGCTAGAGATACAAAATTTTACCAAGAGATGCGCAGATCAATGTTTGATATCTTAGACTGCTTCTCCGCGCACTTGACGGTTAACAAACACATTTGCTCAAAATTTTGCACAAAATACTATGCCAAAATGATTAAAAACCTATGAAGCCATTTATTTAACCTGTGCCAATTTCACCAGGGCTTTTTCGTAATGAAATATAGTAACTAGTATATGCTCAAGAATCTTTTTTTATAAGACATGGGCAAGTCAGTTTAAAGTCGAGGCAACAATAGGGGCAACGAGGCGGCGCTTATCGAATTTAAATTTCGCGTTGCTGCCCAAAAAAAAAAAAATTAAATAAAATTCAAACACGCTATCAGCATAATAAGCAACAACAATTACAGCAGCAAACTAAAACAAAAGCAAAAACAAAAACCAAACACGACAGCAACAAAAACAACAGCTACGAGACGACAAGTAAAAAAACAAAGTAAGAAACACAAAAAAAAAACAAAAAACAAAAAAAAAACCAACACACCAACCACGGCCAAAAATTTCTCACGCTTTTCTCCGGCCAGGCGGTCGCGGACAACAATATCAAAAACTAAAACAACAACAGCAACAACAATAACACTTACAACAACAACAATAACTATAACAACAACGACAGCCGCATAGCAAAAGATATAAGCAATAAAAAAATCATAAAAAAAGCATACATTTAGTTTATAAACAAAAACAAAATACACACACTAATAGATTAGTGACACGTGTATATAATAGGCGTAAGTGTGTGTGTGTGTGTGAGTGTGTTGCATGCATATATTCTATTGAATGCATAAGCTGCAAATGTAGCTAATAGCGTAAAGTTTTTGTTCAACCAAAAACAAAAGCAAAAAAATCTTTTATCTAATTATCTAATCCAGCAATTATGTGCATATGTAACTACACGTTGCAGATGTATCTAACAGTTACAAAACGTATATAATGTGGCTTACGCCAAGCCAAAAAAAAAACAACAAAGTGCATTCAAATGAAGGCCAATCAAATTACAAAAAAAAAAATAATAATAATTAAAATAATTAATTATGCAATTTTCTCATATAACTTGCTTTGAGTGTGACACAGAAAAGAAATAAGAAAAATTTCAAGACTAAATGCAAACGCAGCATTTCAGACTTTATCTGCGCTGCGTTTATCTCAGAAACAGCAGCTCCAACTGCATCTACAGTCAAGCCCCCCAGAATGCAATAATAAAAACAAAACACACAGAAGGATAATATTATCTTGAGACCAAAAAATACAGCAAAAAAATGAGTCTGAATGAATTTTAACAAAAGTATTTGCACAGAATTTTCATACACTGCCAGAACTTTTAAGATGCACAATTATGAGTATGTGAGAGTGCAGTAGTTCGTTCATCATATGCTTTGCTTTGAAAATGTCTGATCCAGGTCCTCCTTATTGATCCTACGCTTTGCTCTGAAAACGTCGAAAATGTTTGGTTTATATGCTTTAGCTTGATGGGATTGATAGATCCCATGCTCTGCTTTGAAATCTGCTGATCTACGTTCCCAATATTGAACATATGCATTGCTCTAAAAAAAAGTCTTACGTATCTACATACGTCTCAGATATCGATCGTATGCTTTGCTCTGGAAACATCTGACTTTTCTGTGGTTTATAAGAACTCGGAGAAAAGCTATCTTATCTATCTAGCTACTACCAACTATTTCTGTTTTGAAGCCCTTTTTAGTGGCATTTTTGTGTAACTCAGGAATGAAGAAAGTTTAAATATGGGGGCAAATGTTTCATTAGGGAGAGAAAGAAATCTCTTTAACAAAGAAAGGCTACTAAGTAAGCCTAACTTTTTCTATGGCATTGATAGACCCTATACAAAAAAAAAACTAATAAATGATCCAAACAGACACAGAGCTGTGAACTGGATCAGCGTGCAGACCTCACTCCGTAAAGGAAAAGAATACTCTTAGATTGATTAAAGAGAGCATTTGTGTATCACATTTGTATTTTTAGCGTATGACGTCCTTACTAGATGAAGATATTCTCTTTTTTGGTCGGGGTTAGATCCATCCCAGTTAATTCGATTTTTTTTTTTTTATACTGAACTAGCTCAGTAAACTGTATGGCTAGCTCGAAATAGGCTGGAACACGTATAATAATTCATGTAGACTTATACAAATTTTGCTTTTAATTCTTAGGAATAACAAGAAGGCGTCTATAAGGGATGACTAAATGAGAGGGAGTATTCAGTATATTTAAAAGTAGTCCAGACTTCAAACTCCTTTCTTTTGGTGAGCATGGAAACTCTCCACGTACCAAGGTCAGAACATTTTTTTTTTGAAAATTAACTAGCTGAGTGAACTTAACTTATAGTTCCGAAACATGATAATTCATGTAGATTTGTTAAAATTTTGCTTTTAGTTTTAAGGAATAACAAGAAGTCATATATAAGGTGGACTAAGTGGGAGGTAGCAATCAGTATATTTAAAAAAAGTCCAGTCTTCACATTAGTCTTCATTCCACTACATATACTTCATAAAAACTATATTTTGCTTCTCAATTCGTTGTAACCATAATTGCGTATTGCGATAGGAACACTCAAACTAGACAACACATGCGATATATTCAGACTGCATGAAATATATTCATTCATTTATTTTGAGTGTTTTGAGTGCAATCATTTTTACACAAACTTCAACTCACTAGCAAACTGTTTGTATGCAACCAAATTTGAACCAACTAGACTAGAGATTCACCATAGGTATCTCTAAGATAGATTCGTATTTTATCATTAAAACTAATGACCGATAATCTAATTTATTTGATAATTTCAACTGAAATATAAGACGTTCTTAGAGATTTTTGCGAAATACTCAAAGCTTTCTTAAATTATTTTGCTAAACTAGACTAGAGATTTTCCGTAAATATCTTTAGGATAGATTAGAATTTAAAGCTAATGACTGACGTACTTATTTGTTTAATCATTTCAACTGAAATATAAGACGGACTATGAGATTGCAACGAAATTTCCAAAGCTTCCCTAAAGCAATCTCTCTGCAACGAATTTTAGACATTGCTCTTAGATATCTTTAAGAACGTTAGAAATCTTGCATTTAACGAACATATTTTTCAACTGAAATAAAAGACCACACCGTTTAGAGATTTTTGCAATATCTCCAAATGTACCTTAAGCTTCCGAAATTTAAGAAACAAAGCAATACGTTATTGAAACCATTATATAGGTCTACAATTGTATACGTGTGACGTCAGTGTTAAAGAATTGAACCAGAGAACATTTTCGCACAACTACACTTAGAAAAAAAAGCCAAATTTTATTTAAGTTTGAACTTGCTTAAAATAAGTTGGCTTCGCTCTAGAATGAATGCTTCTCTATTTTGCTTAGATAAAGAATTGAAAACTCTTAATTTTAGCTGTAGGGCTAAACATTTTTACCATAAGTAGGCAATGCTTTTTGAGAGCATTGCTTCTGAAAATAATTTTGCATTTGAGAACTTTTTTCTTAGAAGCCATCTACGTCATCAAACTCATTTCAAGCATTCTCAGATTAAGAATTTTCTTCTATAAGAAACGCTCTTGACGCTCTTTAAAGCTTCAAATTCTTCATTTTTCCCCACTCTAATGAGAGCGTATACCATATTCGTTTTGTCAAAAGCAATGTTTTCCATGTTTATAGTTTTACTCAAAAAGAGAAAAAAAACATGTGATAACAAATTATGCACAGCCGGCAAATTGCGTCGCAAATGTTGCAGTGATAAGAAGACGCAATAGTTGTTGCAATACTGGCAAAGTGAAATGTTCACAGGCTGTACTATATAGTACTTGCTACTAGAAGTTACAACAAATTGTTGCACGTGGAGGTGGCGACTGCCGCAACAATGAAACACTAAATAAAAATAAATAGTCGCTACATAAATAATGTGCAACAATAGCAACAAAATGTGGCAGCTGTGCAGAGGCGTAGAGCACAACCGCAACAGCAACAGCAACAACAACAACAACCAGAAAGATTGTAAAGTGTTAATGAAAAAGTAGCTAAAGTTGTAATGCTATGAATTGGATGGTATGGTATGTGGTATATAAAAAGTCCAAAGGGGGGAAAAAAGGCAGAGCGCGCCAGCGCGGGGCAAGTGGAAAGTCGTAAACGAAAAATGAGTGTGGGAACTAACTCGACATAGACGGCGGACTCTGGTTTTTTTTTTCCTACTCTTTAGAGTTATTTCGGTTTTTTGTTTTTTTTTGGGTTAGATGTGAAGAACCGAAGCAAAGCGCGCGCTACGATCAATTCCGAATGAAAGACTATGGCTATGAAATTATGGTTTCTGGTTAAGTTGAGTTGGTTGACGATTAACTGACTGACTGACTGGGTTGGCTGCCGCGTCTTCGGGCTAGGCTTGATAGATTAATGGGAGGCCTCAGTTAATCGTGCCGCCCCAGCGTTGGCGTTGCATAGTCATATCTGGCGACACATTTCGGAAGGGGATGTGGTTTTGTTCATGTGGTTTGCTTTTTGGCTAAAAGATAGCTAGCATTAAGCGTTTTAGTAGATTAACATACTATGACATCCAGAAAAAAAAAAAACTTTAATTTTTATCTTATTGATAACAAACCAGTTTCTACTCCGCTTTTGCCATCATTTACTTCATTGGCACATTTGGTAATTCAAGTGCACTTGAAAGATACACTTAAATTAAAAAGAAAAAAAAAAATGTAAACAGGCGACACTTTGCTTTGATGTAGCTGCCTGCCTCCGCACACCCCCATGCTAGCTGACGGATTCGAGTTGTGTTTCATACAAAAGGACAGCCTTGCAAAGGAAGCGTTTGCGCCGTGGGAACAACAACAGGAACCAGAAGACACCCTCATACGCACACACACACACAGCCAGACGGCAAATGCGCGCCAAAGCAAACGCAATGGCCACGCAGGCGCACAAGAACACAAACACAGATACTTGCACAGATACAGATACATTCTATCGCGCTCTCTCTATCACTCACACACAGTGCGCTATAGTTACGCATCTGAAGCGTAAAATTTCGTAAAGTAAAAAAAAAAATTTAAAGGGTTGCTCAACGCTTATGGTATATATATATAGGTTTGGTTAATGTTGAAAATCCATAAAAATAATGGCATATGAGTGATATGTTGTATGCATTGTTGTGTGTCTGCGTAAGTTGTCTCCTCTCCCTTGTTGTGCATTATGTGTGTGTACATACATATACACACATGTACTTGTACTTTAAATAAAGTGAAGCATTTAACACTTCCGGCAAACCAGCTAACCAACAACAACAACAACAACATTAAGCCAAGCTGATCTAAAACTACGAGAGCGTGTGAATGTTTAGTTTAGACTTTGAGAGTTTTGAAGTACTACTGGAGCAGCAGGAGTAAAGCGGGAACTTGGGGGTCTAGTCGCTAATTTGTATAAAGCTGAAATTTATGCGTAAACATTGTACAATTGTTGGGGACTTCATCATTGGCGCCAAGGCCCAAGTAACTGTAAAAGCGTCAACAAAGCGCTAGATCTAAAGAAAGCGCTCAAGGCGCTTAGCTCTGGATGTAAGAGCAGTCTAAGCAGTTGGTACACTCAAGTTCGAATTCGCACTACAGAATTTTGAATAATCTCAATCTCAGTATTACCTACAATAAACAAGAAATACTATTTGAAACACTTTTTAAAATCATTCTAAGCATTCATAATTTAAGACTTTCTGTTTTAAAAGTTAAAGATTTAAAATCATCTTTTAATAAAGAATTTCTGTCTTTTAGACGCTATCTACAATCAAGCTTTAAAATTAAGATCTCTATCTCTTGAATTACAATTTTACTCTCAATTTGCACTTGGCGTATTTTGACACCGCAGATTCTTGTTTGCTTGCTTTGGGACAAAAAAAATACTAGATTTTTTATTCAGTGTATTTTTATGTGCATTCTGTCTTTGACGTTGACTATGATCAAGCGCAGTTGTTTTTTTAGTAATTCTAAGCACTTTAAAATTAAGATTTTTATCTCTTGACGCAAACTTTTACTCTCAATTTGCTTTTAGAGTACTTTTGACACAGCAAAAGTACTTTTGCTTTTGGATGAAAAATACTAGACCTTTTTTTCGCAGTGTATCTTTGCTGCGTAAAACCTACAAAAGAAACTGTGTTATGGCTTGAAAAACCTTTTGATTTAACTTTTAAAAAATATAAATAATATTCGTAGTCCCAAAGTTACCATACCGACATTTCAATATCATTATTATTTTCAAAAGAAACTACGATTTTCCTTTGAACAAATAAGTAAGAATCATAGTTTTTTGTTAATTTTTTAACGTTTTTCTATTTTATATTATGAAACAAAGTCCAAAATATACCCAAATTAATTTAGATAGAGTAATAATAATATAATAATCCATAGTAATTTAGATTAGAGTACTACAATACTTTGGCTTTGCCAAGATTTTGATCACGTTTCTTCGACAATTTAACGATAGTACTTTCAAAATAATAATTCAGAAGGTAAATGATAATATTTAAGCTAAAAAGATAAATTCTAACTATTTGAAAATTAGTGGCTAGCTTAACAAAAATCTATTGTTAAAACTTGAGCTTAAGAACTTCGGCTTTAAATCGAAATTTACAAACTTCTAAAAACCAAAAGTATCCCAAACCTAGTTTTCAACGCTTTTTAGATCTTTTTATGCAAAAACAGACTAGCTTATATTTTTTAAGTATCTTCAAAAAACGCCCGAAATGTACCAAATATATAATATATATATCCCATCTAACACTAGTTTACACGAAAAATTAACCTTCGTAAAAAAGTGTTTTTTGGGGTAATTTGGGGTCGAGAAACACGAAAATGGCAACCTTTTTTTTTTCTTAAGCACCGTTTTCGAGATATTTTCGAAAAACATGCTTTTGGACACTTATTTCAGTTATTCGTCAATATCTCGTGAAAAAAATTGCATAACATCAACAATTCTTACCCGATTTTAAAGATCTTAGACTCGAAATGATCGTTAAAGAATTCTCTTTCAGTCTAAAGTTAACACAATTTTTAACCAATTTTTTTCGTTAATAAAAATCAAACCAAAAATTTATAATTTTGAAAAAATGTCAAAAATTACATTTTTTTCGACTTTGGTTTCTTGTACCTTTCATAATTTTTACTTAATGTGTACATAATTATATATCACTGTAAAGAGCACATCAATACCTTACGATCTAATCATCTTTTATGTCGATACAAAAAAAAAAAGGTTGCCATTTTCGTGTTTCTCGACCCCAAATTACCATAAAAAACACTTTTTTACGATGGTTCACTCGATGACCCATAAATTTGTAAACTAGTGTAATTAATCTTTTGAAGTTAGCAACTCATATGGAAACCACATTGACAGTCTCACAAAAAGTATCTAAAAGCTATTATTTCACATACACACTTTTTTTAAAAGCACAGTTTTTTAAAGTAATTACTAGACATACTGTAACCATAAGTAGTGGTACAAAAAAAAGAGATAAAAAAAATCTTGTCAGTTTTGAAACTAATTGTGGAGTTAAGATATTTCAAAGAAATTACTACACGTACCTTAACCACAAGTAATGTTAAGTGCAATAAAAAGATAAACAAATATTTCTGTTCTAAAACTTATTTTGGTGCTGAGCTATTTAAAAGTTATTTTTCAAAAATCGATTAACAAATTATACTATAATTTCTCAATCATATCTTTTTGAAGTTCGTTTACCTTTTATCTATTAAACATTTTTGTAATCTAGTGCTCTAAATCGAGATTTCAACAACCTGCCCATCAAACTCATCTATCTATCTATACTTTTAAGATACATAATTCTAATTTAGCATCACTTTTGTCAAGCTTTTCTCATAGCAACATCTATGCACTTACATCATATACCTCAATACGTTAAATATCAATACAATTTTTTTAGCTTGAAAAGTATCTTTTGCATGCTTAAGCGCGATATACAAATATGCGCCAGCTACTTGACTGATCCACTTTAGCGCTGTTTGGTATATGAGAAATCGCCATATGATTCTCACACCCAAGCCAAGGAATGCTCAAGCTCAAGTTGATGGATCAAGACGCCAGTGTAAGCCAAGGCACGCCTCACACCGTGCGCAACTTCAACTTCAATTTCAAGTTGAGACAACGGTTGGACTGTCGCGAGCGCTGAGTTACCCGATCCACGGTATCGGGCTAAGCTCCCCTCCAGTCCCTAGCCCCTACAGTATTCTATAAGTATGTAATATGATGGCAAAGCACAGCTGAACCAAGAGCCAAGCTGTTCAAGTGTACATAATGATGATTGTCATTTTTCATTGCATGTTCAATAGACTACACACACACAGATAGGATAGTATACAAATGGAATAGACAGCTACAGAAAAACAACAACAACAATGGAGCACTATCTTACCACATTTTGTTGCAGTAACTTTTAAGTTGGAAAGAATTTCTTTGCTTTGCTTTCTTGCATGTGGCCTGTCCAGCTGAATGACTTGCCAACATATACAAATACAAAACATAGATACACAGCTACAGCTGTATCTGTAAGCTACAAAAGCAGCATTAACAGCAAACCAAGATAGAGAGAGAGAGAGAGAGCTGACAGCAAGAGATTCAATGCAGCTGTCTGTCTCATTCTGGCTTATAACCAAACACTTGGCAGTGATCGCGTGCAGCGCGCCCGGGCCTGGCCAAGACTCTGGGCTCTGTGACTTGACTTGAAGAGCTATAAGGCAGGGCAAGACAAGATACTTTGGGTAATATCTTTAAAAATTGTACACCAACTCAGCGTCGTTGCTTATGTCGTCCGTTGTTCGTCGACGTTTTCTTGAGGTTGTCAGCCTTTTCGGCCAGGGCAGGCCATGAAGTGTTTTTTTTTTTTATTTTTTTCAAGAATAAGACGCAAAGCAGAACGCTGAAGAAGACGTCGACGGAAAAAATAAAAACACAACAAAATAATAAAGAAAAAAACTTGTTCGGTCAGTGCGTAGCAGTTTTGTATCTACCAAACCACTATAGATCAGGCTACTTCGTTTGCTCTTTCAACGTCTTCTGCTGCTGATCTTCTGCTGTGCTGCGCTGCGTCTTGTGGTACCTCATCATCGTCATAAAGAAAAGTCATTAAACAAGACGGCAAAGAAGTAAGCCAATAGCCAGTCCGTCGCACTAATTCGCTTGACCATCATTAAAAGTCAATAAACACGGTATAAGACGTGTTTGCCTTACGGGCGCGCGCGTTCTTTCTCTCTGGCAGGTCTCTCTCTCTCTCGTATGTATCTTGTATCTAATCGTATATTCAGGCTGCGTGGATTTACAGATTTAATTACTTTAAACGGCTGCATTTGCTTTCATAATTAGTTTAGAGCGCGCAACTATGTATGTTCGGGCCAAAACATCTATTTGTCTGTTCATCTTTGATCCATTGACTAAGCACCATTTGAGGCATTTTCCCAGCACTGTAGAGTTGTCAATCGTGCCTGATCTGGCCAGTTCAAGCCTGAACGCCCCAATAAGGCTAGTGGCATGACAATGTTGCGTCGGCCAACTTATTTCATTTCTTCATGTGTTTTCTTTTTTTTTTTTTTTTGGTGTGTGTTTGGTTCATGGGATGGGAACGACACTGCTGACGATGACGCACATTTATTGGCTGGGAAAGCGCACACGCACACGCATGGCCAATGATTTCCGGCCCGTATTAGAAGGCAGCAGAGCCTGCAAAGTGAGCCTGCTGCAAAGCTCTCTAAGCGACTTCTATAGCTGTCAAATAAGAGCAACAACAAAATCCCAACTAAAAACCTTTTTTGCTAAAGGCCACGTTGCAGTTTTTTTTTTTTTTATTATTGTTGTTTCCAAGGTGTGTCCAAGCAAATGGAGCGCATAAAGTGTCAGAGCCCGATCCCAAGCCAGTTGGGTCGCACGAAATAAAATAAGAGCTACAAAAAAAAAAAACAGCTAAAATAAAAAACAGGATCGCCTGGGTCTGCTGGCCACATTAAACGGAACTGCTGCAAATCAGTTGAAAGCAGAAGTTGCTGCAGCTCTACACATGATCAGGATGACGATGATCAACATCATCATGATCAAGTTGTCGGTATCAAGTAACCCAAACAACAACAACATTATAATCAATATTCAAGTGGGCAATGCGTTGGCTTACAGGTTTTTTGGTAAAGACTTTATTTTTTTTTTTGTATCTTTTTTGACTGGCCAACTGCTTCAGTTTTGTATCTTTTGTGTGTATGTGTCTGTGTATTGTATCTTCTTTCGCTTGCTGTGACAAAAAACAACAGATTTAACACACCAAAAAATTAGTAACCGGTGGTAATTAAGTTTTGTATGCTGCGCAAGGTAATTGCTGCAACGCATTTTTCGGTAGCTCAAGTTACTTGCAACAAGAAGGCCCTGAGAAAGTTGAAGTTGTTTGTTTGAAGAGGAAGAGCCGCCGCCAATGGCATTAATTAATTAATAAATGTGACAGGCTGTTGCGATAATGATAATGCTTTCAAGCCGTTTATTGAAATTTCAATTATGTATCTCATGCCAGCATGCTTAAGATACTTTCACATAAGGCGCATTTAATTAGCCGCTCAACTCTTGACAGTCTTGACAATTAATGGTATCGTCTTCGTCTCAAAGACGCAGGGAATAATGCTCCGCAAACCGTTAGCATGCGTGACTTATGTGTCTGAATTTCGTTCTGTTTGGGGTGCAAGGATACAAAAACGTATCTAGCAGCTACTTTAGCAGCAACGAGAGCAACTAGCAAAACAGCGAGTGAAAACAACAAATGCTAGCACAAAGCGAGACCAGGCTAAAAGTGCAGCCCAAAGCGTAAGGCCAGTGTAGAAAAAAAAAAAAACAAGGTAGAAGAACGAAATAAGAACGACATTGAAAAACGGCAGTAAACAGCCAAAGGCGCAGCCGCAGCAGCAGCGGCAGCAGCAGATACAGATACAAATACTCATATACCTATACGTACGTGTAGATATCCAGATACGAGGTATATCTGAACTTGTTTTGTTCATACTTGTTCCTACTCTTCTTCTTCTGCTTCTACTGTTTCTCCTTCTACTGCTGACTCTGCCAGCTACCTAGGGTAGACATATGTCTCGAGCAGTCGCTCTCCCTCTCTCTGTCTCTATAAAGAGGGTGCCTTTGTTGTTCTGGTTCTGTTCTGTTCTGTTTGTTTGCCTGCTGCTTTATCGTAATTTGATCTTTGAGCAAACATACGTGGAAAGGACGAAAGACCAGAGCTGCCAAGAACGCCAGTACTCTAGTCATAGTGCCATGCTGCGCCTGTGCAATATGCTGGGATGCCAGGGGTTGAATTCTACCGCGTTGTCGCGCAGCTGTCGTTTTTGAACGTTGAACCAACGAACCAACCAACCTACCAACAACCACCATTAACAACAGCAGGAACTCAGGAACCCCAGAAACAGCCACTTACAGCGCGCTCACTGGTTCGCAGTGGTTGCAAATGCGGCAACAAAGCCGTTACAAAACAAAAATATTACAAAAAAAATCCCCCAGAGACCCAAGGCTAACCTGCCCAGGGGCGCGCCCACAAGTATCTTGCAATGACAACAACAACAAACTACACAGATAGCTTTGCTCCAGAACAGAATTATTTATAAGTCACTTTGAGCAAGTCGGCTTTAAAATCCGCAACAGATCCGTATGATTTCTGGATTCAAATCCGTTTCTCTCTCACTAACCTATATTGTTATCTGAAAGTCAGAATTGGAAATATCGTGCAACCACAAATTTATTTCACTATCGCTTTTTCTAAGACGCTTCTGCTACGACAGGATATATATACTACTAGTTCCAGCTTAAGAGCTTTTAATTAAGTCAATTTTGATTATATTATATACATATTTATATTTTTTTGTAGCTTATATACATTTCTTCGTCTATCTTTTTATACATTGAGATGGTAAATTCTGGGCAAGCTGAGAATTCAACTGATGAACTAGTGAAGTGAACATCGCATGAACTAGTTAGCTCTTTATAAAAGTAGAACTTCTAGAACTATCAAAGCAAAAGCCACTTTTTAGTTTCGAGTTGAAATGGAATCGGAGAATCCTTAACATTTTATTCTTCCATCTTTTTTTACACTGGGTTGGTAAATTCTGGGCAAGCTAAGAATTCAATTGTTGAACTAGTGTAATGAAGAGCGTATAACTAGTTTAGCTCTTTATAGGAACCAGAACCGCCAAAGCAAAAGCAACACTTTAGTTCCGAATTAAAATGGAATCGGAAAATCCTAGCCATTGTTCTTGATCTATTTTTTTTTACACTGGATTGGTAAATGCTGCGCCAGCTAAGAATTCAACTGTTGAACTAGTGTAATGAAGAGCGTATGAACTAGTTAGCCCTTTATAGGAACCAGAACTTCTAGAATAACCCACTTTGATTAAAGTTTTTTTAAAATGCGTCCTGCTTTTAAAAACCCCAGAGTCCTTTTAGGGATCTGTCATGCATTACAACTTTTACTCCTTTTTTTTTTGTTAGATTAAATTTCAAAGTGATATTGTATCATAAAAGTACAAGGTAAGAACCCAAGTTTTGTATGATTTATTGTTTCCTAGTTAAATATTTGGGCTAAAAATTTAAATTCTAGCTAAGTTTTTTCTTGTTGTCAGAAAATTCTAGCGAAGTTTTCTTTTAACGTTGAAAAGTTCGCATTATCGATATGGTAACAGTTTCTACATTAATCTTCTGAATATTAATCTAAAATTTTGAAAAATTCGGCTTTCACTGGTACGAAGAAAACTTCTTCAACATCAATCTGGTCGATGACAGAAATAATATTTTTTAGCAAGTTTAATCCCAAAAGTAGTACGTTGATAGGTGTAAGAGAGCTAGAAATGCATATAGAATGCAGAAATAAGGATTTCTTAAAAGATTTCGATAGACCATCTGTTAAAACAATACACGGCTTCTTGGACATTATATATAGAACTACTTTTGCTAAAAATGCCAACAATCGCAAAAGTATGAAAAAGGTAGATAAACGTATCTTACAGATAATATAAAAACAATCCAATAATTTCAATCTTATTTAAAGAATTTGAGATTTCGAAATCTTTTATATATTAGAATATCGAGCTTTGTTCCTTCTCGTATATTATAGATAAACAAAAAACTAAACAATTTCTACGCTATTTTGAAGCGTCTAGAAGATATAGCAACTTATATATGGCAAAGCATAAATGATCGTTAGCTTTAATGCTTGTAATTCGTGTGTATCTGCACACACACTGTCTGAGATAAAGATAAATGTTTGCTGATAATATGCCAGCTGAACTTGAGCAGCGCAACAAATTCAAATTAGCCAACAGGCAAACCTAAAATAAAGTAGAGCGCTGTATCTTATAGATACGAGCATAGTTGTTGTTGTTAAGTTGCCTTTATGTGCTTTGCACATGAAATATTCACATTTTGTTGTAGTAGTTGCTGCTCTGCCCATTCCCGTGTCCAAGTTGAATGCACTAAAAGTGCAAGGCAAGCAAAAACCAAAAAAAAAGTTTACAATGTATAGGTATAGATTGTATACTATGTATACTATATGTAACTGAAAATGTCGTTTTATCAAAATGGGCGGAAGGGGAAATGGACAAGGCAAGGCGTGGCGTAAATTATTGAAATGCATGCAAATATGTATCTACCTGTATGCATGATGAGTGTATTTATAACAGCATAATATTCATATAAAACTGAGCGTACAATGCCTAAATGTCAATAATGAATGACGACGACGCCATTGCTGATGACGTCTGGGAAAGTTGAGCTGCAGTTTTTTGTATCTTTTTTTTTTGTGTATCTGAGCTAATTTGGCTTGGTTGTTGGCTTAATGGAGCGGCAAATGTAAGAGTTTGTCACTCTCCAATATGAAAAAGTCAAACGATCAAGTTGCAGATGCTTTTACGAGATGAAGCTGAGAGCAAAGAGTTGAGCCTTTAGGCTTGGAAACTTTTTTTGGCTCATATCTGATTCTATCGGTGTCTGGTTTTCTAAACTGCGTATTACCTGTTTGTCGAATCACTCGAACTTTGTTTGATACTAGTGATCGGTTAAGAGAAATACTGTATTATCCACAAAAATCTTATTTTGATATAAAGAGTTTACCTCGCAGAGCTATGTAAGCCTATTAGAAAAAAGTCAGCCAAAGAAGTTCTGGTTGACCTTAAATATAAGAAAAGCATTTATATTCTAAATTAACTAGAGAAGTGAAAGTAATCATAAGTAACGTAACAGAAAACCTTCTTAAAGTAAGTAAATTTAAAGGTTAAGGATTAGTTCCTAGCACGAGCTAAGAGGCCAAGTAATTAATTAATCTTTATATTATGTTTAAAAACACATAATTAAGCATTTTGCCCTGAAATATATAATAATAACTTTTACCTAAGCATGACTTATACTGCCATAATGATTTTCTATAGTTTGAGACGAATAAAGACGATTTAGGCAATAAAATGAGAAATTTAGAAAATGCAGGGAAGAAGTATTTATCAAAAATAAGATAACTGGTAAGACACGAACAAAATGAGTAACTCACCTAAAAATTTGTCAGCTGACTAAAGATATTGACAGCTTGTTTCAAATATATTTTTTATAAGAATTAACATAAATAAGTGCAGATAATATCGTACAAATGTGTTTTTTACACAAATTTTAAGCAGGTTCTTAATTAGAAGATCAATAAAAAAAATTATTAGTCAAAAACAAACAATAAGAACAATAAAGTGTATTATACTTTTAGATCGCTGGCCAAGGCATTTCCTTTTTAAAATTGCAAGATTTCCAGCTAAAGCTAATAAATTTTATGCTATTTATTTAAAAAAAATATTTTTTTTTTCCAATTCCTAGAAATATGGTCACGCACCCACAATCGTTGCCCCAAACATGTATTGAGTGTTGACACAATGATTAGACAACAGCCAGGTCGGACCATATGCAAATATGTGCCTAAGCCTTGTCTAGAGAGTGCTGCGTACTAGACATTTAGTGTAGTACAAACAAAAGACCAAAGAGACCCGAGCTATGTGACAAACATTTTGAGTAAACAGACAAGAAATAAGACGAACTGCGACCAAGTCACTTACAAGTGAGACTAATTATGCTACAAAGGCCAAAAAGACGACAGGAAGTTGGGCCAAAGCATACAAGAATATACAAAAAAACGAAGAAATTAAAGAATCGGCGTTGTACCAGAAATCTCTTTAAAGCGAGTTTTGAAGCAAACAATTCGTTGCTGACGTGGATAACTTAATGATAAAGTTACTCTCTCTACCTTGAATTTTAAAAAATAACGATGTAAGAACATTTTCAATATTTTCTAAGGTTTAGTGGTACTTTTTTGTTTTTTGAAAGAACTTTTATGTAATTGCGCTATAAGACTTTTCAAGATCTCCTTCAGCGATTTCGCTGAAATTTACAACACACACTTATAACAATATTGACCTCAATTTGCTGCCCTTGGCTAAAACAATCCGTTTCCGGTAAATTTGGTGTCGCTGATACAGCATTTCGTATTTTTTTAAAGCACTTTTTTTAAATTATATTATTATACAAAAAATATTTTGTTATGAAAACAAAAGATCGTGCGTGTCAATAAGAATCGTCTAACCAACTACTAAAGTTTTCAGTACAGGTAATTAAGTCTTCCTTAAATTGGCCCAACAGAAAGTCCGTTTTAAAGCCTCCTTATTTAAAGCCATAACATTTCTGAATATTTTAAAATTTAAATTTATTTGACTTATTTTAGCAAAGTTCGAAAATTTAATTTAACCCTTAGTCAAGGAAAAATCTACCTGATAAAATGTTTACGTTGGCATTTTTGAGAATACATATTTGAAATTTAGTTGGAGACAAATTTGTAACTCCCGAATATAAAAAAAGGGGCCCTATGTAACTTTAATAGATAAATTAAAAACTGTCATACTCTCTATATAAAACAAAAGTAAGTAAGTAATTTACCGACGGCAAACTTCAACTCCAAAATCAAAGACAAAATTTTAAAATCTGAGAAAGAGCGAGAGCAGCAATAACTGGCCGTATTAAAACTCGCCCAAACCAAACGAATCAAGCTGATGGGAACGAAAACGAGCGAGTAAACGAGCGAACCAGCGACCACCTGTCCGAAGTCGTAGCTGGCATACAGGAGGAGCGCATGGGCAGCAGCGACGAACGAATAGACATAATAAAAGGAAACGAAGCGAAAAAACGGGCAATTCAATGAAAACGAAAGAATGACGGAATAGAGAAGAAGCAAACAAAAAGGCATTAAGAAACACAGCAGACACATGTAGACAAATAATGCAAGAACGGCTAAAGAGTGAGAAGAAAAGCAATGGCCAACAATGTATTGTCGCTACATTTTCGGCGCTGCTCAGCTTACAACATATTAATAATACACTCCTCGCCATTTGAATAGCACAACTAAATATTTTTTAATAATTGCTCATATATTAAAGCTAAATGATGGATTTAAATATTGAGTAAAAAATTTGGCTTCCTGACTATGCAAAAATAGCACACTCCTCGCCACTTAAATAGTATAATATAACTACATTTTTTTGTATTAAAAAAGGGAAATTTTATTGACTACTTAAATGAAATAATGAATACAAACTTTTTTTTAGGATACAGTTTAGTTTTTGTGTATTGGCCAACTGACTGCAAAAGTAGTCCATTATATTAAAACATTTGACTTTGGCTGTTTATAGAATTTTTAAACAAGAGTTCCTGGTACATTAAGACTGTGAAACCGGCCCATTTGGATACCGTAGCATCTCTAATGCCCTATAGAGTTTACTATTAATACAGCCGGAAGGTCTACATTTCTTATAACTTAGTATTCAATTCTTATAAATTTGTAAATAATATATTTTAACTTTTCTGAATATTTTCTCTTACATTATTTTTTGGTAACCTTATTTCATGTCCTCGATTTTAATTCAAAATTTTCGTTTTCTGACTGCGCATAATATTATAATAAGCACTAGTAGTTCGTATATAGCAACAAGTCGTAATGAAAACTATCTGTTTCTGTTATGGTTTAATTAATTTCATATAATTTACTGATTATTTTAGGACAGATTGTTGAAAACATTTAAAAACAAAAATAAAATTATTAAGATTGTTATTACTATCTAAGTAGCAATGGCTAGAACGTAAACTTTTAATTTTAATGCATTATAAACCCTACAATTTTAATAAATCGAACTTTTTAGCATAGATTAAATATTAAATTTGTCCAAATAGAATTTTAATACTCTATTTGTTCATTTCGGAATTAGCTGGACAGACTTGGGCGAATTTTACTGTTGTGTGACTGCATTAGCTGCGCTACTCATCAAAATTCGAATAAAATATCGTAGCGCGTAGATGCAGATTCTATAAATTTACGGGAAAACAATTTAAATTTGAATAAACTTTGGCCAATATATTCAAGCTCGGCAAAAGCGTACTTTTTATTTATAATTAAGCCATTTAACATTTTTTATTGTTAATTTCCATCTAAAATCATAAAAATTCATACTTTCATTTGGTGGGTGGTATAAATATTGTTTTTGGAATTTCGAAACACTTAACGATGGGTGTTTAGCGTTTTTGAGACTCAAATTTAAGCTTTAAGATTTAAACAAAACATTGACATAATTGAATATTTTTAAAAAACCTTTACAACTGAAACATATATGATCTGTATGTGTATATATACTAATATTCAAAATACTTTGGATGTAGTTACGCATAATTTTTATTGGAAATCATATTTTTTGGTACTTTTATGGGCTATCCCAATTCATACAAATATATTAAGATAAATAAAGCAAACCACAATAAGGTTTATATACGTCATAAACGCTACTAGTGCTATACTATAAGCTTTAGTTCTTAAATTCTTCTCTGATTAAAATCAATCAAACAACTTTTGGTAGAAACTAAAATGTGTGTTATTCAATTGGCGCAGAGTGTAAGGCGCAAAGTTTCGGATGCATTTGTTTATAATAAATGGGGCGTAGAGCGTAGGCACAGAGGGAGGGCCTTTTTGGGGATAGGGGTTATAACTTACCCGTTGCATGCGCTGCGCCAAAATTTGCAAACGCCAGCAGCAGTAGCAGCGCTGCTGTAAGCATTTTAATCCAAGCTTGTGTGCTGCTGCGGCGACAAACGACGCCGCTGCTGCGTCGACTGCGACTGCTGTACTGCATTGTAATCCAGTTTAGTGTGTATGTTGTGTGTTTGTGTGTGTATATGAGTGTGTGTGTAGTAATAGCTGTTGTTGTTGTTGCAGTTGCAATTATATTGCAGTTGTTGTAGTTTGCTTAATTTTGTGCCTTTTAAACACTTTTTGGCTGTTGTTTGGTTTTTTATTTTTTTGTTGTAACTTTCTGCTTTGCTTTATTTATTTATGTATTTTGCAGCAGGCTGCTAACAAAATAATATTGCCGCGGAAAATGCAACGACGACAACGTTGACGCTGACGGCGACGCCGACCGCATATTTACACGCCGCGCGTTGCACGCAACGGTGAAAAAAATTCAAATTTAACGTTCGCGCTTCCTTTTACCAATACACATGCGCAAAAGAGATACGAACGGCAACGAACGAGCTGCTCACACGCACACAGAACCGACGAGACGTTTGTTGTTGTTATTGTTGCTTTTGCCTTTGCCTTTTTCGCACACTGGCACAAATAGACACACACAGAAAAAGGCACACGAAAAAGAGAGCGTGCGAGCGAGAGACTTTGGCACAAAATTCGCTGCTGCGCAGGCTACTCGTCAATATTAAACTCAACAAAAAAAAATATTAAAAAAAAAAAATGTATAACGCTTTATTTATTTACTATTTTATTTGAACTATTTGCCTTTTTATATGCCGCACTTTTTGCAACATATTTGCTGCTGCTTTGTGCAGTTAAAGCATGCGGCGGCATTAAACGCCATATTGTTGTTGCCTACGCTTCGTTATTTCGTTGTCGTGTTTCTTTTTGCTCCTTTTTCTGCGCTCGCTTGCACTTCACTTTGAACACTGAGGCATTTAAAAAAAACAATATTTTTTATATATGCAATCCATGCAAACAAAAAATGTAATAAATCCGCTTGCTTTTGTTTTATTTGTTATCAAATTAAAATGCACTTATTGCATTTGTTTAGTTTTTTTTGTTGTTGCTACACTTTATTAAACAAAAAAAAAACGCACAGCACGCAGCGCATGCGTCATAACTCGCGTACGAAAAAAAAGGAATGAGCTATGGACTGCATGAATGAATTACTTCTGTTGCTGTTAGGCTGACGCTGTTAAAATGATGTGTGCTGTTTATGTTGCGCTAGCTATCTCAAGCCACAGCTGTTGCGCTGCTACTCACACCAACGTCCCGGCTGCTGTTAATGTACGCTGTGTTCGCCTTGCAATCAGTTTTATGCTGAGAGCGTAAAATGTTATTTACTCTCAACGCTGCTGTTAAGCCGCGCTCAAAAGTAGCCGAGAAACTGTTGAAAACGAAAAATACAAGTGGCTCTCACAAGCGCTCTCCGCTTTGTCAAAACATGTTTGACGCTGGTGTGCGTGTGTGTGTATGTGCATTCTTGCTGTTGTTGTTTTGGCTGCGCCCAGAGCGCATGTGTGCAAGGCATTCGCGGCGCAGTCGCAGCGTAGTCATTATTTCTATATAATTTCAAAATGGCTGCAACCAGAAAATACTTGTTTTTTTTTATTCCTCTCGTCAAGTTTGGCTCCGTTTTAAGACATGTGTGTTGTTGTTTTTGCCATGTTAGTGATGACAGTTGTCGGCAGTAAGCAGCAGCAATCGACTAGTCGACTTCTTTATAAAATATTTCACCATATTTAATCATTTTTTAACATTATTGTCTTTCAATAAGTCAAATATACTCATTAGAATTTTTTTTTATATTTAAATAAAAAAATATTTAAAAAATTTGTATTAAAATATAACAAATATTTAAAGAATGTTTTATATTTAGAAAAAATTTAATGCAAACTTATGTAACACTACGCCAGATAGATACTAAGGCTAGAAAACTTAGTTATTATTGTAAATTATTTTTAAATATTATTATATACACTTTTAAAAGTTTTTTTTATTTTTTTTTTTAATATTTAATATTTTAAAAATATTTGCAAAATTTTGAAAAAATGATGTAAGAAAAATATGTACAAAATTACTTACCGAAATACTAGTGCTATTTAAAAATAAAAGAAAATGTAGTTTTCAATTAAATTCGGCCGAGAAAAACATCCTACAAGAGAGGACAAACACTTATTATTGAACTTCAAGACAGAGCGATTCAAATCAATTAGCCTATGGAAATCTATGCTGTGGTCCAACAAGTCAAAATTTCACATTTTTGGAAGTAATCAGCGGCAGTGTATATAGAGCTTCTACGGCCTTAAAAGATATTATATTTTTTTTAAAACCATACTAAATTTATAATAAATACTTAGAAACCAGTCACTAAAAGTGGTTTCGCACTAAAATGTAGCAAATAAAGTGCATGGTTTTTGTTAAAACGCAATTTTTATAGGTGCATCAATATTTTTGGTCTGTACTGTACGGCTAGCACAAATTTTATATGCCCTTTGTACCGTAAGATACCTTATAAGCGGGCCACCTTTTTCCTCGAGTTACTATCCAATTGCAACCAGGTCATTGCAAAATTCCGATTATTTAACGAGTTATCGATAACTGAATATTGGATTTTTATTTTTAGACTTTTCTTTGAAAAGCCATATCTCCTAAATGAATTAAGATATAGGACGCAAATTTTTTTTTGAAAAGAAAAAAAATGTTGATTCATCAAAATCGAACAGGATGAGAAAGTGTTCCGCTTCACTTATTTTCGCCGATATAAATTTATTTGCTATAAAAAAAAAATAGTTTTTTTTTATTACTAAGCAACGTAATTATAAAATTTAATTTAAAAATATAACATTAAACAAACTTGACAAATAAAAAATGCTTTGAAGCAGTACAATGATTCGATAAACTGCTTACGTTTGCATTGTTATCGATAAAAAAGTTAGCCTCGTAGTCTATATACAATTGGGTTTCTAGAACACTTTTTAGGCATACTTTATTTAAATGTTGCATTGTATAATAATGTTAAGTCTTAGTGCTTTCGATAACTGATACAATATTCTCGATAATATCGCAGACATGTGTATAGGTTTGTATATAGAGCGCATCTCGATAATATTTGGAATGATGCAGTTTTTTTAAAACAATCGCCTTAAGCTGCTCGTCATCATAGTATTTGGCATCCCCGGTGGCTCTAACATCCGAGTTGGCTTGATTTGCTATCGAGTCGTCAAGATCTTGCTGCTGCTGCTGTGTTTTTAGAGCAAGTCTATAGCGTTGTATCCCCGGCTTCAGATAAGTCTCTTCAATCGTATACATAAGTGTCTCCCAATCCTCTATGCCATTGCATATAATGCCACGCACGTATATAAAACGCGCGCGCTCTCTGTCCGCACTGCCTCCTAAATCCTCTAAGCTGGGCGCTGCTCCTTGCAGCGTTGCCAACATCTTCATATAATATGCAAACATTTTCTCGCGTTCATCAAAACGTTCCATGCGCATTATTAAAGTTTTAATCGTTACCAGCTGCAAATCCCAAGGTGGTTCACGTGGTTTCTTCAACTGCATATGCATGCTCTTGAGCGACTCCAGATCATCGTATCTTATGCAATTGTAGCCCGGATTTTGTGCATTGAATATTTCACGTTCGTCCAGCACACGATCATAGGGACACATGGCCTCTATGGGTGCTAGCAGTGGCGTTATGCCTGCTAAATTTGTGGGTATAATCTGCATTTCTTCATAGTTCAGCTTCCATAAAGCCATATTGCGCAATGCGTTAATCTTGTCAAGATACTCAGTCGGCGCCTGACAAGCACCGAACAGCCGTAGCTGCAGTGTTTGCTCCTTGCAACAGAATATTTTGGGCTCTACTTCCAAATACCAAAGTTCCACGCTAATACGCACTTTACGCGGCTGATAGAGCACCGTGAGATTATAGGTTTCACCCGCTACCAAGCGAAAGCTGCGCAAGTCGAACAAGAACTCCTGATCCTGTGACAACAGCAAGCTAGCACTATCGTAATAATAAACACCTTTTTCCCAACGAAACGACAAAGTCTCTTGGCCTATGTTGGTTATGCGCAGCAACTGCTGCAACTGTCGCTTGAAGGGATGAGCTTGGAATTTTGTGCAGATTTCTAGACAATTCGTCAAACTCTCATCACCCAGCACATAATCGTTGCCATTTATGTTCATACCCAGCTTGGGTGGCTCTTTGTGCGATGTCATAACATCCGTAAAGGATGTTATGCCCGGCTCTTCCGAGCAGCTTTCCACCGTAGTGTCTGATATAGTATGCAGCTGCTCTGCAGGCAGCGCGGTAATGGGCGCCAAGGCATGCAGCTTATTTAGACCTCTACCATTTATGGCCAGTTGATCTAGATCGGGAAAAAACTCTAAGACCTCGCTTATATCCCTAAAGCGCTTTACCAGCTGCTCATCCAAAACCGACGACTGCAGCCAAGTGTTGCGCACATCGTATTCGGCACCTTCGCCCAGCAGCTCCTTTTTGGTTAATTGCGGCAGACCCACAATTTCCACATATTTATAACCCTGACGTTCAGCTTGTGGCCAAGTCTCGGGCAGTTGCCTAATGCATACACCCGTACAGGGATCAGCGTATTCACGCAAAGTGGCCAACTGCTTGGTATTTAAGCTACTTCTTTGCATGCGTTGCGCATAGTCCAGCAGACGCTTTACTGTCTCCTTGTTGGGTTCCTCAACGGTTACGCGTCTATTCAGTAGCACATCTTCGGCATATTTTCCTGTCTCTACTTTGATTCTATGCTCCATTTTGCGACGTTCGGCCAACACATCCTGCCAGTATTTTAAACGTCTGTCCAATTTCGTTTCCGATTTGGGTAAATTTTCCAGCGCACATTCTGATGATGTTTCCACAAACTTGCCCTTGCGCTCCTCAACTATTTGCATAATAATTTCCTCAACTATTTCCTTATAGTTTTTCACACCCATTTCACTTTTCTCCGTAAACTGCACAGATTTTATGAAAGAAGGCTTCGTTGAAGTTGATGTCTCATCGGAAATCAGTAGATTTGGTACCAAAGTGGAAGTCAACCCGCGCATGCTTCTCTTTGGGATTTTAGGTTGGTTATCGACCGAATTATTCATCATTGTAAAAATCAAATGAAATTTTGTAAAACACTAGGACCAAACTTTTACGGATTTTTTTTTTTTTTTTTATTTATTCTATTTCATTAGGTTCTTCTTGTTAGATACGCATAACAAAAAAATTCAGAGTATTTGTGAAGTATATAATAAATTACATTGATTGAGTGAAATGTCATAGCTTTAAAATATTTGTTACAAATAGTTTTCAAAATCGATCAAAAATTGTGAATTTCCCAATTCACGACTTTTTTCCAGTTTTCTGGTAGCACTCGTTTACCATGTTTCTCATGAACTCCTTATCATTTCAGGCTATGTATCTACGAATAGAGCCAGTTTTTGGTCTTCTGAATTGTTCAAACAGATCATGTTCCATCAGAAGCGGCATTTTTTGGTGAAAATGGTAGGACTTCACAATTAAGTGTATCCAGATAGGACATTTTTTTCTTGAGTACTGTGTTTGGTAGAGAGCTCTAGTAATGGTTTTTCCAAACGAATCCAACGATATAATAATATCACAATTTGCGAGATTAACTTAATGATTTGGGATGAATCGAGTTCGGTGACATCGTGCATCGATATATTGTATGCCCGCCCAAAGATGTTATCCTCCTTCTGGCAAAACCATCACACTGGTAGCTTTCCTACTAAAACTACTCAAGACAATTGCAGCTGCTCTTGGGGTGTTCGCAAGATCTTTGCTCCCGCATGTGGAGAAATATGTTGCAACAGGCTGACACTCTTTAGGCTTTCATAGGCCAGTTAGGAGGAAGAACAATATTCTCTACAAAAGCGGTATACAACATTATTTTCTGTTCATCAATCCGTAAGTATGAACGCCAAGATCACAGAGATGTTAAGAGCTAGAGTAACCAAAGTTTTTAGTTCAGATGCCTTATTATGTCATAAGAGTTTTTAATTTTTATAAATATGCTGTGGCCTTTTTAAGCTGTGGCCCTACGCTTTAATCGGAGTTAAAGGTAATAATAAAGGTTCCAATATATATAGGTATATATATGCATATATATATATGTTCCAAAGTACCTCGAGAAAAACCAAAAGTTTTAGATGCACAATTCGTTTTTTTATAAAAAAGTTGGCGTTCGTTAAAGTCGGGCGCGGACGACTTTGGGATACCCTGTACCATCACATTGCAATTAAGTCCGGTATATTGCTTCAGAACTCTAAAAGATATTTATGTGCCAAATTTGGTTATAATGACTTCATAAACACACGAAAAAAAAACGAGCTTTGCACTAAACAAATTTTTTTGACCGATCGGTCCTATTGGGGCTATAGTCAACCGATATTGATAAAATTTGGTACAGAACTGAAGAACTCAAAAAAACTTCCGAATGCAAAATTTGGTTGCGATATCTTTATGAGCTAACGACGTATCCATCTAAAACTTTTGGTTTTTTTCGAGGTCCTCTGAAACACCCCTATGGAAGCTATATAATATAACCCCGATATCGAAAAAGTAAAATATATTTGTCTCCCCTGACATAATTACGCATCTAATCTGAAAGTTTGATTGCTCTAGCTCTTATCATCTCTGAGATCTAGGCGGACATGGGTATATCGACTTCTCGAGTCACCCTGATCATACTTTAGGTAACTTTGTGGGGTCACCGACGTCTCCTTCTGTATGTTACATACACTTTCGGCTTGCACAAACTTAATATACACTTTGTACCATACGGTACAGGGTATAAAAATATATTAATTGCTAGCAAATATAAAAAATAAATTAATTTTCAATGAAAAATGAATTTCGTAAATAAATAAGAAAACTTTCTTTAAAGAGAATTAGTCTAAGGTGAGCACAACAAAAAGAAGCTGGTTAAGATACAGAAATCCTTCTGAACACGTCCTCTTTAAGTGGCTTAGGCTCGTTTTTTCCAAAATGATTTTCAACCTGCGTAACCAATCTTGGAATAATCTGTTAGCTTCGTTTAATAAAGGCTCGTCTCCCTTTTGGAAATTAACGAAAATCATAAAAAATAAAAGATCACATATACCTACACTTTTAGACAATTCAACTCACATTTTTAAACCCGAAGCTTTGGCGCAAACTTTCAGTCTAAATCACTCGTTTTCAAATCACCTCAGTGACCCTATTACTATTAACGAAGTTAATAATTACGTTTCGTTTCTTGATCAAATATTGCCCATCCCAGCAGATAACTACTATATTAACAGCGTTGAAGTAGCCTCAATCCTTAAAAATCTAAAGTCAAAGAAATCTCCAGGCCTGGACAACATTGAAAACATTTGCCTTAAGACACTTCCTCGAAGAGGAATACTTTTTCTAACTAAAATAATAAATGAGTGCCTTCGTCTTAGCTATTTTCCGCAGCTTTGGAAATCTACCAAGGTCATACCTATAAGGAAAGCCAACAAACCTGCCGAACTGCCTTCTTCTTGTCCTATCAGCTTGCTCTCTTCAGTCAGTAAAGTATTGGAAAAAGTTGTTAAAAGCAAGCTTTCTCAATTTGTTGAAGACAACAATATACTTCCCCAGCAGCAATTCGGTTTTCGCCGTGAGCATTGCACTCTTCATGCTTTGACTAGAATAAAAAACTTAGTTAAGGCAAACTTTTCAAGTTCTAAGTCTTCAGGAATGGTTCTCTTAGATATTAAAGCAGCTTTTGACTCAGTCTGGCACAATGGTCTAGTGTTCAAAATGTATACCCTGAACTTTCCCCCAGAACTTATAAAAATCATTCAAAGTTTCTTGGCAAATCGTAAATTTTCTGTATACATCGGTAACATTCGCTCGCAAAAGATTAACATCGAAGCTGGTTGTCCTCAAGGCTCTTGTCTGTCCCCTTTTCTGTATAATATATACACCTCAGATCTCCCAACATTTCGAGGCTGCACCAAGTCAATTTTTGCTGATGACACTGCTATACTCTGTTCTGGCACTCTATCAGCTGATATAACTAATAAACTTCAGGAAGCTTTTAATTCCATTGTGTCCTATTTCGCTAAATGGAAAATCCTTGTTAACCCCGAAAAAACCCAAGCAATATTTTTCTCAAGAAAACGCAAAGACATATTCCTTCCTAGCAGTCACTACGGTTAAATTCTGTAGATGTTAAATGGGAAACTAGCGTCAAATACCTAGGAGTTGTTCTTGATAGGAAATTAACTTTCAGTGATCATATCAACTATACTATAAAAAAAGTAAATATGTTGATCCGAACGCTTTACACCTTCATAAACAGGAACTCAAGACTTAGTTTAGAAAACAAAATGTACCTATTTAGATCGATTTTTCTAGCGGTTATTTTTTATGGGGCTCCAGTATGGGCTGACGTCGCAAAATGTCATGTACATAAATTGCAAGTCATACAAAATAGACTACTTAAAATGATTTTAAATCTTCCGTGGCATCATTCCACATCTGACCTACACCAAAGATGTAGCACTGAACTAATAACAGAAAGATTAGCTCGCTTATTTAATAGCTTTATAATCCGATGTATTGACTCCTCATATTCATATTCGCATTTAATTAGTTTGGCACAAATCCCTTAGAGTTAAGTTAGTTCTTAAGTTAGTTAGGTTTTAGTTTAGTTATTTTTTCATGGGTTTTTTGTTAAATTTTTTTGCCCTCTAAAATATTATATCTATTTTGTTCTATAATTTGCTAAAAATGTTATTACTATCTAAGTAGGAAAGGCTAGAAGCCTAATCTCTTCATTTTATTTATATTAGATGTACAATGTATATTTTTAACTTTAGAGAATAAATAAATAAATAAATAAAAAATAAAATAAGAAAACTTTCTTTAAAGAGAATTAGTCTAAGGTGAGCACAACAAAAAGAAAAACAATTTTTTTTTTCTAAAACTTTTCTACCAAAAATGCTTTTTAAACCAGCTGCAGTACCAGGCGAACAGAAATGCGTCAAACCCAGAAAGTAACTTTAAATTGGCAACTAAAAGTATGCTACAAATTTTTTACATAAAAATTTGGCACTAAAAGTATGCGACATTTTTCTTGTTTTGCAGCATTACGTATGTAGTTTTGAAAAGCGGGCTTTAGATTCGAATATAGGAATCAATGGCAGCAAATGCGCATGTGTCACATTCGCCAAAAAACGACGATCATGCCCCGGAACTTTGATGCTGGGCTCCACTCTCAAGCATGAGCCTGCACATAAATATCTGGGTGTAATTTTGGACAAAAGTCTTACTTTCAAAAGGCATATAACGATGGTTCAGCGAACAGTTTTTGCCAGAGCTAAGAAAATATCATTTCTGCTTTCCCTCAAAAATAAGCTCTCCCTCTCCAACAAGGTCAAAATATACAAGTCCATTTTGAGCCCAATATGGAAGTATGCGTTGCAAGTGTACGATATTGCTGCGAAGTCCCACATTAACAAAATTAGAGTGGCGCAAAGCAAAATCCTAAGAAGAATTTCCAATGCTCTTTGGAACATGCGCACAAGGGACATTGAAAGAGACCTGAAAATCCCTTAAGTTGGCGATGTCTTACGGTCACAAGCTCAAAAATACAACGAACGCCTTGAAATACATCCAATTGCGCTTGCGAGGCTGCGGACCTTGAGAGCTAGAAAGAGAAGAGTTACAAGGTGCCATCCTGGGGACCTTCCTATGAGATTCTTATAAATAATTTCAAACGTTTTAAAACCACATATAAATATGTACTTATATATTCCTGTAAATATTGTTTTTTTTTTTTTTTCGTATATAGAACCCTTAGATTATAATTGGTTTTTATTTTCTTTTTTTGTGTACATCTAGGTTAAGCTGCCATGATTGGTAGTAGGGAACTAGTTTAATTATATCATATATACAAACTTTTTAATGAATATATATTACATTGGGAATATGCAATAAGAGTAGCAAATAGAGGTCGAGCGAGTGGAGGACGACTATATGGTATTCGGAAGGAACTTCAAATACATGGAAAGGTAGCTTATACGAGAATAATAAGTTCAACTGTAGTCGAAATGAACCTGTCAAGTAAGAAGTTGTTCCTTATTCCGGTTTATTTAAATTGTAACAATTGGCAAAATGATTATGAAACATTATGTGATATTTTATTGGAAACTGAAAATGAAAATGTGATGATGGCAGGAGATTTTAATGCGAGAATAGGTGGCGAGCAATGCTTGGAATTTAATCCCAGTATACACAGATATAATATATATGACCAGAGAAAAGCAATGGATACGGTTAGAGATAGAAATGGAAACCAATTATTGAACATATGTAATACGATGGGTGTTACAGTTCTAAATGGCAGAATGGCTGGTGACAAGGAGGGTACACTAACATTTATCAGAGGTTTGGCAAAATCTACAATAGACTACTGTTTTGTTAAAGGCGCCTGGCTAGATATTATGGAAAATTTTCAGGTAAAGGACATGATATACTCTGACCACCAACCTATAGAGGTGACATTAAGTCTGGACAAACGTAGAATAAATGAGACAACAATGCAACTGCTACCTAAACTCGTTTGGAAGGATCAATATGCCAATTTATATAAAAACAATTTAAATGCAGCACTAAGACCTTATAACGCGGATATGTTCACATCAAATGAAGGTGATGATATATTGCAAAACTGTGTAAAACTAGCAGAACCATTTCAAACAAGATCAACAACTAGAAAGAAAAGTATACAAGAATGGTTTGATATTGAATGCAAAGTCGTGAGGATAAAAACTTTCAAATGTCTTCGCAAAGCGAAAAAGACTGGAGGCTTGTCAGATTTAGAAAAATACAAAGAGGTACTAAAAGATTACAAAACATTATGTGAAGCAAAGAAAAAAGCATATGATAATAAAATGGCAATGACAGTAACGCATGCCACTGACAGTAAATCTTTCTGGAGCGGAGTGAGGAAAATAAACGGAGCGGGCCATGTAAAAGGTTTGAAAGTAGACGCGGAAACTTTAGCAATACATTTTGAAGTCCAGCTTAATGCAAATACAGAAAGACATTCTTTCAGCTATGCACTGCCTTATATTGTCAACGAAGAGTTAGATGCACCAATAAGAATATCAGAAATTTATTCAGTCCTCAAAAATCTAAAAAATAATAAAGCCCCAGGTGAAAATCGAATCCCTGTTGAATTCATAAAAAATGCCACCCCGGAATTCATACAACGGATAACTGAAACATATAACTATATATTTGAAAACGCAGCGCCGCCACAAAGCTTTAAAAGATCTGTAACATTCCCCCTATTCAAAAAAGGAGATCCAAATAATGCTGAAAATTACAGGGGAATATCATTTCTGAATGCATCAGTAAAGGTGTTCACAAGCATCCTGTACAACCGAATTAACAACTGGATGGAGAATAACAAAGTATTGAGTGAATTTCAAGCAGGTTTTCGGAAGGGATATTCAACGGTTGATAATATTTTTGTTCTTTTAAGTATTGCTAAACAACGAATTGCAATGGGTCTTAAATTGTATGTATTTTATGTTGATTTTAAAGCAGCGTTTGATACAATTCAAAGAAATGCCTTATTTTACAAACTTAGCAACCTCGGTCTTTCGACAAAAATTATAAAAATCCTCCAAAGTCTGTATGCTGAAAACGAGACAACAGTATGGGATGGGAAGTGTATATCGAGATGGTTTCCAACATGTACAGGTGTAAAGCAAGGCTGTATATTAAGCCCTATGCTCTTTGCGTTGTTTATGGATGATATAAATGAAGCTCTTTCTGGTGGAATAAATATCGCTGACGTGAGTATTAAAGTATTGTTATATGCAGATGATATTGTCTTGTTAGCAGACTCTCCGAAAACACTGCAAGAAATGATAAACAAATTAACAGAATATTGCGAAAAGTGGGGCCTCACCGTAAACATAAACAAATCTAAAGTCATGATTTTTAAAAAACATGCAAGAAGGTTAAAGAACGAAGAAAAATGGTTTTTAAATGGAGAACAACTGGAAGTTGTTAAGACATACAAATATCTAGGAGTACACATGAAATACAATACGAGTTTTGATGACCACTTAAGAGAAAAACTTAAGGAGGCCAAATTGGCTTTAAATTGTACATGGAAAAAAGTTATGGGAAACCAAAAAGTATCTCTATCGGTGAAACATAAAGTTTTTGAAGCAGCAGTCAAATCTGTTTTAAGCTATGCAGCACAAGTGTGGGGAGCTGATAGATATGAAGAAGTAGAGAAACTGCAAAGATATTTTATAAAACGTCTCTTTCGAGTTCCAATGAATACGCCGAATTATATGATACATATCGAAACTGGATTGCCGACACTTTATATACAAACGCTACAACTGCATTTTGACTACGTTAATCGAGTAATGAGTATGAGAGGCGGTAGGATTCAAAAAGTATTAATGCAGTACATATCTACTGAGAAGATATTGTATTTCGAAAAATGGTCGGAGCTCGCGGTTGAATTAAACGAGCCCATAGATTTCAACGACTCAGAAAGCTGGAGAACATGGCAGAAAAATATAATTGAAAAGTTATATATTCAAGAGCGCGGAGGATTTATCGAAAAAGCAAGAAATAGTGTCACAAGAGATGCTTACAGCAAATTAAATTATGACCTTGGTGCCAAAAATTATTTTAACGAAAAATACAGTGCTGAGTGTATACGCACAATCTTCAAAACTCGCGGATAATACGCCTATGTTATGTGCCTTATGAAAGTCAGCAGACAACACTATGCTCTATATCAGTGGTCGGCACGGCCTATGCACGCGAGCATAGGGATTAGCGACGTCGACACACGTCATGTGTTATACACAAAACGCATGCATGTGTGCGTGCTTTTTGTACTGAAATTTTCTCTGCCGCAGTGACGTATTGCGACGCTGACGTTGCTCGACGTCAACAACAACAACAGGAGCCGAAGCCACGCACCATCAACTGCGTGTCTGTTGCTTAGCAACGTAGAGCAACGTCAGCGTCGCATACGTCACTGCGGCAGAGAAAACTTCAATACATACGTAAAAAAAAAAATGTGAATGTATTTTGTGCCGACCACTGCTCTATATGCAGCCTTAGAGTAAAAGGGGACGTTATTCATTTTATGGGAGAATGTCCAATTTTTAAAGAACTCCGAATGCTCTATTTTAATAAACCCTCGCTGAACCTCAATGAAGTACTAGATATATTAAACGGTAGTAATTGGATTGTGTTAATCGCTTACATTAATACAGCTTTAGATTATAGGAGTAAAATTGTGAATTAAAGTTTTTAGAGATTATTTTGAAATGTTAAATTGGAGTTTCTGCTCATATTTGAATTTGAAAAAAAAAAAAAAAAAAAAAAATTGTACAGAAATAGCCGGCTGACGGCATATAGCCATAGCCGTAAGCTCTATATATAACATTGTTGTAATTTATTACATTGTACATACCATTATACAGAATTTAAAACAATAAAGAGCTACTACTACTACTACAAACTTTTTATAATAAAAAAAAAAAAAATTACATTTATCTTCGGATTAGAAATTGTATTTGTAAAAACTGTTGCATACTTTTAGTGATAAGTGTAGCTAAAATTTTTATTCTGTATCTGCTTGCTTATCATTTCTGTGCGCCTGGTAGCAGAACTTCGTGCAGACTCAAAATTTAGCGAAAATCGGATTTAAAATAATTTGTTTCTAAATAATCTTTCTGAATTCAGTAACGATTTTAGATTGTTCAAACGTTTGCCAACAATAAAAATGTAATACAGTCGAGGCGGTGCCCGACAGTGTAATACCCTGTACCTTTTTTTTTCGAAAAAAGTTTTATTTCTGCATATTCTTTCTATGAACTTTCCAATTGGAATATTTTATTTGTTGGTGCAAAACGATATTTATACCTATAAGTTCCGCAAATTTTAACCGATTTTGATGAAAATCGAAATTTACGTCAAAGAAGTTATTTAAAGTATATGAGGAAAGTTTTAAGGGGATGTGTTGAGGGGTGTGGGAGAAAACACGATAAATCGATTGCGGGGGGTGGGGGGTGCATTGATAAAATTTTGATGTAGATTGGTTCATTAGAGCCACATGAATCAGCTTACCAAAAATTGTGGTTCTAGTCCATTTGTTACTATAATTACGTAGAGTCAAATATTGACGCAATTTATAGGGAAGGGGTAGTGAAATTTGTACATTTTAGGCTATAACTTTTGTTGTATTTGTCCGATTTTGTTTATTTTTGACACACAGATGCATGCAACCACAATGCATCGCTCTGTTAAATTTCAGACTAAAATATTAAACGGTGCGGTCAAAAACCGCGAAACTCTGCTACGGGGAAACGGGGAAAGACATGGACATGATTCAACAAACTTGATCTTCTCAGGAAATATGCGCATCAGCTGGTAAAGTTTCGTATCTCTAGCTCTTATAGTCTCCGAGATCTAGGTGTTCATACAGACAGCCAGACGGACAGACGGACATGGCTCAATCGCTACCCGAGGTTATGATAAGCATTTTGGTATAAAGGACTTGGGGTCTGCCACGCCTCCTTCTTGCCTCCCACGCCTCATACATTGCACAAATCTAGTATACCCTTTGTACCTATAGGTACAGGGTATAAAAATGTTTGTTGTATCTGTAAATGCCGCAAAGTAAAATAAATATTTACTTGATACATTTTTTAGAGTTCCCTAGGAAATAAAAAGAATCTGTTTTCAAAACCAAAAGTTTTTTTATTTCGAGTCAGGGGTCTTAAGCTTTTTATATTTATATGTACATTTAAGCTGTTTGCAGGCTTTTGATTTTTTTGGTAGAAGCTCAGCTATAAAGACTCTGTTTGGCATCAATGAAGATTCCATGTATTATGTGATCGGAAGTGTATCACTGTTTCCAGCATAAATAGATTCTCAGTATCGACCTTTTCAAAAAAAAAAAAATTGTAAGCAACGCCTTGAATTTTACCCAAAGCCGCTAGCCGGCTGACCTTGAGAGCTAGGAGAAGAATACTTAAAAGTTGCGATGCGCAGGAACTGCGTATGAAAATTCTCTAATTAGTTACATCTAAGTTTTGACATTTCGTGAGGAATTTTTGCATGCTGCGTATGGGCCTTTAAACAAAATCAAATCCATGTGTATAAATCTGTCATTTCCTTCATATTTCTTCTATTAGAATAAATTCTATAATTCAATACTTGATAAAAATTAGTCGCTACACACGAAACATGTCTGTGTAAGGTATATGACTTATTTAATTTACATATTCGGCCGTGCTACGAAAAACGAGTAAATTTTGTACGTTTTCGTTTTTGCTTGCCCCCAATGTCACATTTTTTGCTGTCGATACCTTTGCATATTTCCATTATTCTTTGTTAGCACAGCTTTATAACTTTCGATTGAAATTAACCATTGTTCTTATTAGTAGGGAAATTGTTTGTATGCAAGACATGAGCCATATGAATGTATGTTAAACATTCGTTTTGAGTTGTGCATGCTATTTTTATACCCTGTACCGTATTGTACAAAGGGTATTTTAAGTTTGCGCAAGCCGAACATGTATGTAACATAAAGAAGGTGACGTCGGAGACCCCCCAAAGTTACCGTCCGTCTCTCCGTCTGTATGAACGCCTAGATCTCAGAGGTGGTAAGAGCTAGAGCAACCAAACTTTCAGATTAGATCCGTTATCCTACAGGAGACAAGATTATTTTATTTTTTTTATATCGGAGTTCTATTATATAGCTCCCATAGGGGTGTTTTAGAGGACCTCGAAAAAACCAAAAGTTTTGGATGGACAATTCGTTTGTTTTTGAAGTTATCGTAACCAAATTTGGCACTCGGAAGTTTTTTATAATTCCCAAACACTGGACTAAATTTGATCGAAATCGGTTGACTATATCATATAGCTCCCATAGGACCAATCGGTCAAAAAAACGTTTTTTTGCACAAAATTCTTTGAATTTCGTTTGTTTGTGAAGATATCGTAGCCAAATTTGGCAATCAATTGTCTTTTAGAGTGCTTAAGCAATATATCGGACTTAATTGCAATTAGTGGTACAGGGTATCCCAAAGTCATCTGCGCCCGACTAAAACGTACGCCATCTTTTTGGATTGATTCAGAGAAGAAATAATTTATACTAGTTATCAATAAATACCCAACTTGAAATAAGTATAACAGAGAATTTCGAAAAAACTATTTTATTTTAAATTATGTGCACTTTGGTTTCAAATGCAACGAAGTTGCCGGATATATTCGTTTTGGTGAAATTGGGAGCATCGAAAATGTGTTTTTACGATCTCAATAGGTTCAAGAAAATCTCCAAATTGGGCAAGAGTTTCCTGAAAAAATGTTCATTATTTCTAAGCGAACTAAAATTGAGAATTCCAAGTTAAAAAGCACAGCATTAAATTTTAATTTCATTTAGGTTTTTATTTCAACTAATTTGAGTTTTTTGTTTTTGACTTAAATCGTAAGTTAATTAATTCTCATATTACACGCTTTGCTTACTTTTTGCTTCATTTTTTTTTTTTTTTTTTTTTAAATTTTATTTTTGTAATATCTGCTTTTTCAACATGCTGTTGTTGTTGCTTTTGGTATTTTTTTTTTTTTTGCATATTCCATAATTTTCAATTATGAATTACTTGGCTTAATAGGATGTTTGTCGTTTTCACTTTTTAATTGAACTTTTTTAATTGAATCGTTTGAATTTTTACCCAAATTGATTTGCATAATTTTTTTTTATATATTTTTTATGCATACAATATATTTAAAATTTTTTTTTTTTTATTTTTATTTTTGTCATATTTTTTTTGTTTGTTCGACTCACATAAAAGCTCTCTGCGCTTAGCTCAACAAAAGAGAGACAGAGTTGCAGTTAGAGAGTTATAAAGTACAGTACAGATTCCCGCTACAAAAACCTTGTAGTTAAAAAATAAATAAATTAAAAAAAAACAAAAAAACGTGTAAAGCATTTGTATTTTACTAAATGTTGTATATATTTTTTTTAAGTGTAAATGTATACATATGTGTGTTTGTAAAAAAATAATAATAATAATAATTATAATAATATTTGTTAATTATAGTACTTAGTGTAGTATAACTTAAGAACTCAACTCGAATTTCACAAGGAATCATAAGGCAGCATTTTGTGTTAAAATTTTATTTACGCTTTTGCTTTGTAGAATCGTATTTTCGTGTAATTTTTTTTATTTTTTAGTTTTTACAAAATTTGCTAAGCTTTTTTTTATGTTTAAAATTTTTTTTATATAAGTAATTTATAATTAAGTTATGTTTTACTCTTACTAGGCAGACAAAAAAAAATTTTAGTGTACATTTTGTATTTTATATTTATGCTATATATATAAATATTGGTTTAAATATTTTTAGCATTTTCATTTTTTTCACATTATATTTAATAAGTAAATTAATTTAAGCGTTAAGCCGGCTGGCTTTACATACATATCAGCGCTATATATTTGTATATGTAGTATAAATTATGTATGTACGTTTTTTTTTGTTTTTATTTTTTTTTTTACACATAAATACATAATTGAATTTATATTTTATGCATTTGCTTGGCTTAGTGTCTAAAAATGTTTCACATGAATCTTGCTGCTGCTGCTGTACTATGTATATAATATACTTTAAATAGAGTTTGCATGTTCCCGGCCAAAGTTGACTATAAATATATAAATAACTATGTATGTAGTATATACATGCTAGCTTGAACAACAGACAGTTTTCTTGTTTGTGAGCGTTCACTGTATTAATGGCTAAGAACTGGTCTATGGCATAATTGTTGGTATCAAACTTTTGTTGCATAGAGAGCTTAGCTAAATGCTTTGTAGCTTTACGTGGTATATAAATGATCAGCTCTGGCGGGAGCATGTGCGCGCTACGACAGGCCGTAGACTCAACTAGTTCTGATATTGTTCATTTTTTTTTTTACTAGAATTCACTTTAGTTAAGTCTAAAAATTTGATAAATTTTGGCTTAGAAAATGTTTCGGTTTATTTTTTATCGTACATACTTGAAACTAGCTACAGGCTTTCTTTTTTTTTTTTTAATTTTTTAAAATTTTTGCAATATTTTTTATTTTTTTGTTTTGTTTATAGCATATTTTCAACTCGCTGCTTTGCGCCTTAGTTTAAAATGAACTTTGTAAGTTTTACTTTTCGATACGTTTCGTTAATTGATTTACTTTACTTGCTCCTAACTCTTAAAACGCGCTGCAAGCTCTAGCCCCCCATACTCTCCATAAGTATCTTATAATTTGCACTAGATATATTTGCCTTACTGCACTTGTTTCTGCAATTAATTTGAGTTTGCCATAAAATAATTAACGCTATAAATCACAATATGGTTTTTATATAATCAAATTCTTCACAAAAAAAAAAAAAAAAAACTGTATATATATATATATCTTTACATTACATATTACAACTGCACATAATATGCGCTCACTTAGCTCACTAGACACAATACAAATACACATAGTTATATAAACTCTATATACAGTGCGGCGAAAAAGTCTTGGCACAACTTGGAATTTGAAAAAATTACACTGTTCTACAAAATTTTTAGTTTTTGCACATAACAAACTATTTTTGTTGAGTAACTCTTTGAAAGCTTTTGAGTATTTTTGTATTCTATAAATTTCTCTATGACATTATGAGTCAGGTTGTTCTGTACAAGCACTAAAACTTTTTACGGCCAACATCAGCTACCTAAACCGTAGGGCCTTCGTTTCTTCCTTTAACTTCGGGAGTACGACTTTCCTCCTCCCCCGCGCCATCTCCTTCACCATTCTCGTTCCTTTCCAACACTTTCTGTTCACCTTAACAGAATCTCAAAGTTACTCCCTTCGTAAGTCATAATGCCGCCTAAGAAGTTTTACTTTAAAAATATATTTCAAATAAAGAAATATCTGCTGTCAATAATGTTTTTTCAAGATTTTTTCAAAATCTAAAACATCTAGTAAATAAAATATTAAACGGTTAACAAAAATTTAAATCTGTTAACTAGCAGCAGCTTTCTGCTAACTAACATAACATTAACAGTTCGATCAATTTTTTTTTACTTGCACAAACATTTAAAACCTTGCGAGCTTTTATTGCTAAAACTTTTTGCTCACCTTAACAGAATCTCAAAGTTGCTCCCATCGGAAGTCACAATGCCGCATTTCAAAAAGAAAGCATATTTCAAGCTAAATTGACGCAACTTAAATTTGAAAAACCAGCTAGGCCTTGGTTAAATGACTCTTTGATGCCAAAAAGTTGCTTTTACTTAGCTGAGAGCAGCAGAGAGGCCTTAGATACTTGACAAAATTGTACAAAATTTTTTGCTTGCTTTAAAAAATTATGTTGTAAATAAATAATAAAATCTTGCTAAATGCTTAACTCTAAAAAACGTTCAAAATTGCGCTGTGTCAAGACTTTTACAACTCACTGTATTATTTCACATAGTACAATACATATAGCAATCTAATGCGCTCTATTGCAATTATTAGCTCGAATCTATGTGTAAGTGTGTGTGTGTGTGAATGTTTATATGTGTATATGTTTGAGTGTGTATGTGTGCACGCCTGAATTGACTAAAATCTAGAAACTAGTAAGAAAAGATTTAACCCAACCCCCCTTAGACATGTGTGGCCAGCGGTCCCTTTTGCGTGACGCCCTTGCCATTGGTAGGCAAAATGAACTGCCCGGAGGGACTCTGCGCGCTGCTGGGCGGCAAGTTATTCGCCAGCCCGCCCAGTGGCCCACACAAAGCTGTGGGCTGTGTAAGCGGTGTGGCCGCCAGCGTATTGCTGCTGGCTGTCAAATTGGAGCTGCTGCCGCTGACGCTGCCGGTACCAGCAGTTACTCCAATGCCGGACATAACACCGCCACAGCTGCCCACAAGACTGCTGCTGGCGCTGGCGCCAAAATGCTTGAGCCCGCCATTGCTGTTGTGATGCCGTGCGGCATGATAGGGCGGTGGAGCGGGCGTGGCCGCTGGATTTGCAGTGCTGGGCGGCGGCAGCGGTGGCAATATGGATGAGTTTGTGCGTAGATAGGGATTACCATAGATGGCGCTGAAGCGACTATCGATGCCGTTCTGCAGCAAAGGTTGACCTGTTGGTAAGAAAATATATATTTTAAGTTCACTTGTAGCTAGAGCTGAGCTTACCCAGAAAGCCATTGGGCTGCGTTTGATGCTGCTGCAACTCATTGCGCTGATTGCGTGGCAGACTCATGTTGCCAGTGCCAGCTGCAGTACCTGCAGTACCAGGCATGCCTACGGCTGCAGTTGTTGATGTGGGTGTGGCATTGGCCGCATAATGCGGCAAGGTGGAGGAATTAATGGACTTGCTATTGGGCTTGTTGTCTACCGGTGGACTATAATCCAGCGCATACTCAAAATATGGCGCATATCCATTGCTAGTTGTTTCCTTATAGTTGTCCTGCTGATTCTTTAAGTTCTTAATGTGGCACTGACGATTGTAGCGTTCACTGAAATCACCCGAAAAGCGATCATCGAACTTGACAGGTCCGGCAAGCGGCACACCCAGTGTGGCGCCCTTCATCTGCACATCGGGCATGGGTGTTTGTGTAAGATTAATGGCCAGACCATCGGTGCCAGCTTCAGAGTACTCCACATCATAGGCCTTGGAGCGCAGCTCGCTCTTGAGCTCGTTGAGCTTATCGCCACCACGTGATGCTTCGGGTATGACATCGGCGGGCATGGGCTTCTTGCGGCTGCGCTTTTTAAAGACAATAACAATCATAACAAACATCAGTATGATGGCCACCGAAGACATGGAGCCCATGACCACCAGCAGGACGGGTATGGAGCCCGGTTCGGGCACCAGCGTTATAAGCAGCGAGTCACTGCCATAGGAGTTGATTACAGTGCAGTTGTATTTGCCATAATGGTTGGTGCGACTTTCCTTGATAATAAGCGCAGCGCGCACGCCTTCGGGCAAATGATGCTCCTCGAAAATATAAAGATCCGGATCCGCAGTGCTCATATTAATAATCTTGCCATCATAGGACCAGAGTATCTGCTCAGCCTTGGGTATGCTAAAGGCTAGGCAGTCAATCTTGGCGCGATTGCCAACAGCGCCAAACTGCACCTTGTGTGAGGTTATCATGGGCGCGCGTTTGACATAGACTGTGGCTTCGGCGCCAATCTCTGGAAAGCCATTGACCACAGCTTTGCAGAAGTAGCGTCCAGCGGTATCGCTGCTGACCTTCAGCTTCAGTTCAGCCGCATTACCTACAATCTAGAGCGCATAGTGTTATATGTAGACAATGTAGCTTTCAAAATTTAACGATATGAACCTACCTGATCAGAGTTCTCGTTGATCCATTCGATTTCGGGCGTAGGATTGCCATCTACCTCGCAGCGCATAGCTACCGAGGCGCCCAGATCAGCCTCTACGCTGACGGGTCTCTTTCGAAAGATTGGACCAACTAAAATAAAATTAGGCGCATGAGTTAAGCGTGCTTCTGTGGCAACCAACATGATTCCGACTTACAGCTAATGTCCAGTGTTTCGCTCTCCTCGCTTTTGCCCACAGCATTGACCACCTCGCATTTGACAATAGCATCATGATACTGTTTTGTGACATTGTGTATGATCTGCAGAGATTTAAATAGTTCTAGTTTAATTTGTCCCAAAGACAGCAGTTATTTCTCAGCTTACCATTTTGGTAGTAAAGTCACCGGTCATGAGCTCATCGTTAATGAACCAGCGATAGCTTAGTTCATGCGGATTTGCATCTGCCTGACAGCTGAGTATGACCTCAGCACCCTCGGGTATACGTCCGCCAGCCAGTGCGCCACCCACAACGGATACGGATACTTTGGGCGCATATTTTACCTCCAGCAGCAGCTTGGCCGAACGATAGGTGCGATCAGCTGTATTTTGCGCCTGGCAGGTAAATGTCGTATTATGATGTTCCTTTTTCGGCGCCAGCTTTAGGATAGACTTGGCGGTGACGCGTCGTGAGTCAGACAATGGCTCCTTTACATACTCTATGCCTTTGGTCAAAACATTGCCCAAGCCATCAATCCAAGTGATTTCGGCAGCCGGCTTGCCACCCACCGAAACACATTCCAGCTCAATTTCACGATCCTCCGTGGTAACCAAATAATCGCCCTGTAGTATTTTGGGCGCCTCCGGTGGTACCAGCACTGTAAGCTTGGCAAAACGCGAACGTATGCCCTGCTCGCCTTGTGGCCCAGGTCCTACCTGGCACTGATACTTGGCATCATCGTCCAGCATCACTGGATAAATGTCCAGCGAAAAGTCGCCCTCCTCGTCACTACCCACCATGGAGTAGCGCTCAAAACCGCTTAAATTGCGATGTTGCCCCAAACCAAAGTCATCCTTGGTCCATTGCAAGGCGCCCACCTTCTCCATGACGCGACAGGGCAATGTCACGCGTGAGCCCACCACTGCTGTTTGATCCTGCGGCTCCATGGCAAAGTGTTGGCCGCCATCGTTCAGACTCTTGGGTTTGTCTTCACTATTCGTTGCTGATGCAGCTGAGCTGTCGCTGTAGTGTGTGCTCTGCGAGGAGGATTTATTCTTGTTTTTAGACTTGGCCAGAGCACCCTGGGACACCAGTAGTAGCAACAGCAACACCAGCGGCAGCACGGCGAGTGTGTGACAAACGCGACTGCAATTGGTGCGCATTTTCATTAAAATTTCAGGCTATGATTGAGAATTTTCTTCCTTTCCCTTTTGATATGTTTAAATAAGTCGTTGCTCAACTAGCTGTAAAGATAAAGAATTTTGCAAAAAAATTGGTTAGTGTAAATTTTTATATTTTGATAATAATAATAGTTAATAATTCAAGAAATTTTGGGCACATATATTTTTTTTTGTCTAGTCGAGATAGGTAGACATCGGAGTCGTTTCAATGTTACCTAAAGTAAGAACAGGGTGACTAGACATGTTCGTCTGTCTATCTGAACGTTCGTATCAGCTTTTAGATCTCAGAGAGGGGGTGATTTCAATCTAAAGCGCCTGTAGATCCAAAAATGTATTAAACATTTATATTCTTCGGAGAGCGTATAGGGAACGACGACAGTCAGCACATACTATTCTTTCGGTTGCCCCGATAACGATGATAAAGTTGTCCCCAAGTATAATAAATAACCTTATACAGGCCTTATAAACAAACCCATACTCATATCAAACCGCCACAATCAATATACCATATTTTTTTCCAAAGTAAGCAGTAATGTATTTTTTTTCGAGAAAGAGGGTACCAAAACTCACAGAATAAAATACTCCGCCTTATGAAAGGATATCGCAACAGCTTCGCAAGAAGATTTGTAGGTGGTCCCATTCATTTGACTGAACCATCTCCTGCTAACATATTCTAAAACTGTCTAAATAAAACTACCCTTTGAAACAATGACACCAACACATTTCCCTTGGCCTTGGCGAATTCTTTACAAACACAAAAATTAAGTTAAAAGCCGCACTGAGGCTAGAACAAATTTTCATACAAAATATATATAGGTTTATAACAGAACAAAAGTAAAAGAAAAAACATAAACCAGTGTCGCGCACATTAGCTTTTATTTTTTTTACTAAAAACTTGGCAAAACTGCCTTGAGGCACAATTTAGTTAAGCAGCACTGCTTACGCTTGTACTGTGCTGCAAGCAGACTGCTGCTAAACACGAAGCATAAGATAACAGCTTAGCTGTGACAACAACCAAGATGAAGCACTGCTTTTTGAGTTGAGAAGCATTTCTCAACAGCAAGAAACGCATAGCAGTTGAAAATATAACAGGTACAAGCAGTTCACAACAAGCTACCGTTCAAGCAGTTGTATGCCGTTTGCAAACTGTAAAGCAGTTTCTGTTATACAAACAACGAAAGCAGCACCAACAAGCAGTCTTATAAGCCGTTTCTTATGATGACCGCCGTAAAAGAAAAAACTACTAAAATGAATAATTTGCCCTGCACACACCTCGGCACTTGAAACCCCTTAAATTAATGTATGTGCTTTACACCTGCACCTACAAACTAAATCTAGGGTAGTTTTCTTGTATATATATATATATATATATATGTATAGTACGGCGTACTTGTTCCATTTGAAGGCCTCGCTTTGCTTCATTAGGCATGTCATTTTGTCCGGGCCACTTGACCTTGTTGCAAATTAAATGCCATAAGATGTTATGAAAAAAAAAAAAAATTACGAAATTTCTGCAGCAAATCATATAAATATTTAAAAAATTTAACTTAAATTAAATGCTCAGCCATAACGTGAAAAATGAAAATTCATTGGATTGGCCAAAAGTTCGTACAGTTCATAAAGTGCACGGCGCACAGCCTTGAACACAATTTGGAAATATTTACGGCTTTAGTTTTTTTTTTTTTTGTGGATTCTTTTAGCTGTTGCTTTTGTTGTTGGTTTCTGGTGTGACGAATATAGCCCGGGGCTTATGCTAGTACTTCTTTGAGGGCGGCGGGCGTGCTGGGCGTTGGCAGGGCGAATGAGTATTTTTTTTTTTTTTTGGAACTACATGCAAACAAACATTGTCAGCTGCGCAGCATGGAACTTGCGTTCTTTATGGGTCAAGTTTAACCAAATGAAAGAAAAAGCGTGAAAATTCTGAAAGGCAGCTGCAAGCTAAAACAACAACCAAGTCTCAAAACAAATAAAGCTCAAATCCACTGCATCAGGGTGCTGTGTGTGTGTGTGCGTGCGTGTACTTATGTGTGTGACTGTGTGTAAACCGCCTGGCTGGCAATCAACGCGAAAACTGCACCAAACGCTGCGTCCTGTTTCTCCAAGCCCCCGACCTCCTACCCTACCATATATATGTTTCCTTAGCAGCACTTACCACTTCCCTGCCACCATAACTATAACAGTAAATGCAAGTGTAACTGTAACTGTATGTAGCAGGTTGGACTGAAATTGAAACATATTTTTTGTTGTTGTTGTTGCAAGCTAAACTAGCGATGGACGCAACATTCCGCATGCATCGGAACTGTAGGCGTACCTGTCAATCAATTGGATTTGTCTTAAGCGCGTAACATCACACAAATTTTGGGGGCAGTAGACTTGCTTAGCTGTGGAAATGTGGCCAATACTACTAGTGCGTTCAAGAAGTTGAGTATTGGAGCAGAAATGCACAAGTGCACAACAAACAACAACTTGCACTGCAAAGGTTTTGTAAAAGCAGTGTAAGCAGCGTCAATATTCACCAGTGTGTACATATTTTTTGTACTGTTTTAGACAATATTTAGCAATTTCTGTTTGTAAACAAACAGCAAAGGTAAGTAACACTAGTCTTATGAAAAACAAAAATAATTTAAGTGTCAATAGCGGCACATCAGCTTAAAATTATTAAATAAATTGTTTATATACATAAAGCTAAAGAAAAGCTTATGCAGGATGAATTTCGCAAAGGTTGTCCCAAAAAGGCTTATTGCATCAAAACAAATGAATAATGTTTGAGAAAGAAAGAGATCGTCAAGCGATTCAAGTTCAATATTTAGAAAAGGCTCTAAATGGTTTTGCTTCCGCATAATTTGAAAAAAACTTGTGAGAAAAATATTGAAAAATTCAACCAAGTTATTCCGTTCCGCTTTCATTGCTGTGCTCTTTTTAACGAAAACATTAATTTCAGACATAAAAAATGAAAATTTAAAAAAAAAAAAAACCGGAACCCCATATAAATTTTGTTTGTGCTAGATTCGAACCATTGTTTTATGGTTTTAGATTTCAAGGTCCTGGCAGCTGTAAGCCTCACGCTCATCACTAACAAACAAACAAACACACACGCACACTCAAACACACACAGACACACACACGCTGCATATGCATACATTGGCGCTTGTGTGTATGCAACACTTTTTTTCGTTGCTCTCTGAAAATTTGTAAGGACTATGCCATGCTGGGCCGCAAATTTATAACACACTTACGCACACAGATATACAGATACTTACATGTGTAGTTTGGACAAACCCCAACCATTGCCCAGTGCAGCCCCCCCGTTATGATCACCCAGACCACCCATCCCATTTGCCACTAGTGCTGCATTTTCTGGCCTTGGCATTTGTGGCTTTTGCAAATGTTTTTCTTTTCTTTTTTCTTTTCCGCAGCTTTTCAGCTAAATTAAACACAATTTCTTTTTTTATTTCAAGACCCTATATGACCCTTGTTGTTGTTGTAGCAACATGTATGTCCACCGTGCAGCGTGTTAAGTGCGTCATCTAATGTTAACAATTTCATCAAGTTAACGCCGCAAAGCCAAAATGAAAAAATGTGAAAGTCTCATGGCTATGCCTGACAATGCAATACTCTGTGTGTGACACTTTTTGTAAATATTTTTTTTTTAAAGCCCAGTACGCAGTAGCAAAAAACGCTTCACAACAAAACAAAACTTCATAACAAAGAGTGCAGACAAGTGTTAAGCTGCAAAAAGTTTACTCAGCATTTAAATGCAAACAGTGTTGCCACATTTTTTTGTGGATAAATATGAACAGCTGTTCTGTTATGCTGCTTAGAGACTAGTGTCTTCGATTAAACGAAAAAAGTATACAACTTATTATTATACACAGTCAAATGATGGCTTATGCCATGCTAGCCTGCAAGCCTTACCTACAGAAGCTCTTTTTTTTCAACATTAATTTTCTAGTGCTATATTAAAAACGCAGCACTTCCCCGCTCAGTGGAAGTTTGCCTGGATAAACCTGTCAAACAGCAGAGTGACACTGAATCGTTCCGGCCTATCAGTCTGCTTCCCACGCTTGCTTAAGTTTGTGAGAGACTGTTAGTAACAAGAATAGTTGAACACAGCGATTTCCTTCCTGACCACTAATTTGGATTTAGAGAAGGTCACGGCACTGTCAAATAGATGCACAGAGTAATGAATCCTTTGAGTACTTTGAGTAATCCTAGGAGTGCTGTTTTGGATTGATGTTAAACAGGCATATGACAGAGTTTGGTTAGATGAAGTTCTGATTAAAATCAAGAATCTGCTCCCAGCACCATACTTTCACCTTCTCAGATCATTTTTAGCAAGCAGAAGATTTCAGGTTAACATTAAAGATGTACTTTTTTCGGCTACATTAATGAGAGCTTAGACCCATACCACCAAAATCTGTACACGGCGGATATACCCACTCCAATTGGATTTTGATTGATTCGCAAGAGATATCTGCAAAGCGTTGACCTTTAAATAATTCAACACACAAACTGCTACAATGAAAGGCTTTTAAGACAGCGCAAAAGATTAGCTAAAGGGCTATCTGAAGATCATCCCATAAGATGTTTACAAAGAAGATACTACAAAAATCTCATCGAACAAATCAAGAAATTTATTTAATGTCTTAAGTCAACTAGATGATTGCTATGAAGTCTGACAAAACTGCTCTTTAGATAGGTGTCCTATAATATATAGCGCCATATAGATAGGTATCCTATAATACATTGTTCCAGCTTCCTAAGCTGTATTGGAGATCCATATTTAGGACTACTGGAATTTAAAAAAAAAAAGTGTTTATTTAATTATTTGCACTATATAAAAAAAGCAGTTTCAAAATATGTTGCAGTTTTTGTACAGACGCGTTTTTCGCTGCTGAGTACTGCCATTAAATCCAAACTGCTTGCGCACAATCAAACAAGCAGTACAAATTAAAACAGTTTTTTACGAATATTTACAATCTGCAACTATCATAATATGCAAGCTAAATTTTTGGCTATGCTTTGAAATTTAAGTAAAAAAGTCTTGGAGGAAGTCACAGACGGTGTGGGTAACTGTGTTGACGTATATTTATTTATTTATTCAAGTAGTACAACTAAGCTCAGTTGACTTACATCAAGAACTGGCCAGATACTAAAATTTACTATAAAAAAAGTTAAAAACAAAGAAGTCAGATAAAAATTAAACATTATATCAGAAAAAGAGCCAAAAGAGCACCATTGACCAAGTGGATGACTCATATAATAGGATTGGTCAAGGATGCTCGAAGAGGTAAGTTAAGATAACTTAAAATAGAAGTAGAGAGATAGACTGTATAGACCGTTCGAGAGAGAGGAAATTTTAAAGGTTATTATAAGGATAGGACAGGATAATACAAAGCATTATTATGACAAAAGTAACTCTGTTAAAAAGTACAGTGGAGTCAATAAGGCCAAGTAACAGCTTATGCCAGAATAACACGCCGTGGCATATACTGCGATGATTTAAGGAAGCCAACTTAAAAAGGCAAAGTCTGTCAGAATATGGTGGCTGTCGGATATTTGGGTCCCACTTTAAGCCATGAAGTACAAAAAGGAGAAATTGCTTTTGAACGAACTCAATCATGTCTTGGTAAAGATGGTATTGGGGGCTCTAAACGCAGGAACAGTATTCCAAAGTTAGATGGATGAGAGATATATAAAGAAGTTTTGTTGTATAAGGGTCAGTAAACTCTTGATAAATGCAAGAACAGCTCTAGCTTTATTCACATAGTTAACGAAGTTTTGTTTAATAGACTCACATAAGGCTTTATAACCAATTTGCTATGAAAGGTGCAACTTTTTCATTTTTACAATAAAAGACTAAGTGCATTTTGATCAAATAACGTATAATATATGAATGAACATACAAAAATAAACGATTTTTGGGTTCGTTGATCAGTTCATGTTTACTAACTGTTATTGGTAACCCTTAAAATATCTCGATTTATGGCACTCAACTCTGAGCTGCTGCAATTTTTTGAATCCTCAATTGGAAAGTTGCGTCCCACGAAAACGTTAACATGGTCTGAGCTCCGAAAATCGATTATTTTTGTGGGGCACTGTTTTTCGATATTTTTTATAAAAAAAAGTTTTCCTATGCTTTTATATTTTTAAAATTGAAAATAAAAATAAATTTAAATCAATTTGTGCATAACAATAGTTGATGACCCACAATTCATACCTCTCATGGTCATGAAAAGCACTTTTGGTCTGCCATGCCATCATCCGCCACAAATCTATAATATCCTCGATCCCCAGGGTTGAGTTCAGGGTATGAAAAATACAAAATGCCAGACAGAGTGCCGCCAAAAAAAAAAAAAGACAGAAAACTGACCAGCCCGCTCTATTCCACTACCAAGCCACCACTATATGTATATGCTCGTCCATTTTCATTTTCATTTTCAGTACTTCGCTGTCCGCCATTTGGCTTGTTTACTTTACCTCTTGGCCATGATTTACGGCATTTGAACTTTTTTTTTTTTTTTTTGCGTGTATATATATGTGTGTGTGTGCTGGTCTTGGTCTGTTTCGTACCGGAAGTGCTTGGCCTGCGTATGTTCCATGTGATATGCGAGCCATGCAAACAGAGTCAACAACAAACCCAACACACCCCCCCCAAAAACCTGCAAAGTTATGCTTTATATGGACGCCCCCATACAATATGGCCGCCATCTAGCCATCTAAATTATTAAAAATTATAATAAAATTTTTATTACCAGAAATAGCAAGAATAAGGCAAGCAGCAAACAAACAAAGGCTCATTGGCCACCAAGGTTGTTGGTTTTGCTCCCTGCAGTTTTCATTTCATTTTGTTTTCTTGTTTTTCTAGTCTGTTTTGTACTATATGCCAAAAAAAAAGAGAAAGAAATGTACCGGAAATGACTCTATACGGTTTTTGCATGCTTATAGCACTTCCGGTAAAAATTATTGTAGTGTCTATAAAAAAAAAAGGGGAAATGCCTGAGCTATAATATTTTTTATGCGTCAGTACTTATGTTGAGTGGGTTTATGTTATTTAAGAATTACAAGCTTCACACGTTATGCTTTTTTCAGATACTTTCGACTAGTAAAATATTTAAGTTTATTAAATATATGTAATTTAAAGCCTAGCTGCAGCAGGAAGAGCTTTGCTGGTCAAGTAGAACTGGGGCAGCTATTTGTAGGTAAAATAGTTAACGAAGCTATTGATTTTTGGTTTTGTATAATTGAGAAAATATGCAATATTTATATTTATATGAATGCTGTCTAAATAGAATTATGATTTGTAGATTGTTTTTTTATGATCAATAATTACATAGCCATACAAAAAAAGAAAATCGGCTTTGGCATTCAGAGGTACGACCATTGGAGTATTCATATTCTAAATTAAAGGTGATGGCAAAACGTGTTGCAAAATACGCGTTTCCCGTAATTTTAAACATTCGCATATTTCGGCATTTTTCAATCATTTCATGGTAAAAAAATATTAAAAATAATTTTTAAAAAATTTAACTAGATTACTCAAAGTGGGTCTTAAGCATTTTGTTTATTAGGCAAGAAACTATTTTAAAGTGTCTGCTAACAAGCAAACTCAACACATAATCTAACAAAAAGTGCGTTCACGCTTTAGCCAGTTGAGTTTTTGTGCAACTTTGCAACTACTGAACCCAACCGCAACAGTGTATATCCTACACGTTTTCTATATGTTTTTGAGCTCGCTGACTCTGAATCTGAGATCTAAAGCACTTAGCGGATTTAGCTATATGAACGCCTAGATCGCAGTTATGGCAAGGAAAGAGCAGCCAAACTATCAGATAGAAGCTGTTTTTATGTCAAGGCAAACAAATTTAATTTGTTTTTCGGTAACGTGGTTATATTTTATAGCATCCATATAGAGCAACTCAAAAAAACAAAAGTTTTAGAAGATTTCGTTGGTTTTGCTATTCGAAAGTTTTTCAGACTAAACACATTTTATCAAAGCCGCTATTTCCTAGTTTTGTTTTTTTCTTTGTCAACATTTTTATCACTGTTTCTTGCATTTTTTGTTGTTATAATACTTAAACACGTATATATATGTATTAATATATATATATATATATATATATATATATATAAAATAAGCAGCTTCATTAACTCCTTTTGTAGTAAAGCGCTGCGACAGTTGAAATGTGTTAAAAATAAAAAAGAAAACAATAAAAATTAAAAAAAATTCTGAAGAAAAAACAAAGGAAAATTGTGAGGAAAACTAAAACAAATGGCTTAACAGGCACAACGCGTTCTGCGTAAAACACATGGCGCAAAGCACTAATGACACACAGATACGCTGACACAGACACATGCAAATCAACATTAACACACACTCATACACCCGTATGTACTTGCAGATACGCGCTCACTCACATTTGGACAGTAAAAGATTGACACGTGTGAAAACGTTGCTGGGGGTAGCTGCTGCTGCTGCCGCTTTCACTTTCTATCTCTTGTTGTTGCTGCTGCTGTTGCTCTTGCCGCTTGGCTGTCATGTGTTTATTATCCTTTGACAGCGGAAGTTTACAACAAGATGCCAACAACGGCAACAACAACAACAATAACAGCTACAACTATGACGACAACAGCTACTGCAGCAGCAGCAGCAACAACGACAACAACTAGACAACTGTGATACACTTTGACAGTGGAATACCCTGAATACCCTTTATTGATACCTTGAGGATTGTAGACGTGCTCAATGGAACGTTTTTATGTTTGCAGGTGGTATGCGGGGAAATTTAAGCAAAAAGGCAACGTGTCGTTGCTCATAAGGCTCACATGAGTTTACTAAAGTGTTGAAAATGTGTGATGAATTTTTAATTTAAATTTACGAGCTAACTGATTCGGGTAAGACTTTTACTATACTGAGACAAATAAAACAAGGTGGAATTAGACGTCGTTGGTCGTTTTTGGTCGTTATTTATCTATTCATATGAAATTTTTCGTCATGTTCAGCAAATTTTTGAATAAGTTCTACTTCTAATGTAAATTTAAAAATTTAAAGAATACTTTAAGTAAAAGTTATGAAAGTTACAAGCAACCAAATTGGAAAAAAACTTTAATTTTCGACCATTTTTCAAAATTTTCGATTTGATTTTTATTAAAAAATAAATTATTTTTTTAATTATGCTAAGCTTTAAGCTGAACGATAATTCTTATACGAACATTCCGAGTTTAAGATCTTCGAAATCGAATAGGAATTGTAGATGTTATGGAACAAGAGCCTCACTAAGACTAAATCCTGGATCCGCAGCTGCTTACGTCATTCAGATGAAGAGACAATATTAAGCCTGCTTTAGACGTTCTTTTGAGATACTCGCATTTAAAAGTAAAAAGTGTTCTATCGTTTTCTTCTCTTAATATCGAAAATCGTATTTCTGCGAACCAACTTTGACCCATGTCAAAAGCTTTTAATTTAATTTTTAATTTAAAATACGCCGAATAATACACTTCCCAATAATGAACTCCTTTATAGCAAATTTTTCATATAACAATTTTTTTTTATGGCTTTTCTGCTCAAAACATATATAATGAACCAAAATTCTCTTTTCTTGTGAACGTCCTACAGTGTAGTTTGACTGTATTTATATAATTCACTCAACTTAGAAGACAAAACACGCCAACAATACTCAAAAATCTATAATACCTAATGTACCCAATGGTCATAGGGCATAAAAACAACAACAAACAGCGACAAAGACAGCGACAACGGAAAAACCGCAGCCGTAAAAGACAAAAATATGCTGTTTTTTCCCCTTCCCACATGTTTTCGCCTTTTTCCCTTACCAGCCCTAACACTCACTCACTAGCTTACCCTTCTTTATTTCACCCTTTGTCTTAGTTGTCTTTCCGTTTTTTGTCTCACTTTGTTTATTCGTTTCGCCTGCATGCAACGCATCGCTTGTTGCGCCAAATAAACAACTGGAGAAGCGAGCACAAGGGTACCGGGAATTTCACAAAAAAAAAAAAAGGAAGAGATGCGTAAGGAAGCGTAAGCCCTTGAAAGGGAAGCAGTGTTGAGAAGTGAAGAGCGAGGCGAAAACCGCGTGTGGAAATGTAAAACACTGCGCAGCTTATAGTTCGCAACTTGATTTTCCTTTTTCAAAACTGAAAATCCTAATCAAATTTATTGTAGTTCTTCTTCTTCTTTAAGTTGCTGTTTTTGTTGTTGTTGTTGACGCCTCTGTAGTTGTTGGTAGACGCTAGCAATGGGCATATGAGCTACGTCATCATATAAGTCACAGGGCATGTGTGGCAGCAGATCAATAGCCGGGCTGTCAAGCAGTGCTGCACACTTGCAAATGTTTTAGACGTTGTGCAACACAGTTTTATATCATTTATATTGGGGAGGGCAGTATAAAATTATTTATTTTTTTGTTATTTATTTTTTTAATAAAAAAGAAAACAAAAGCGGCTTGTTGTCAGCGATCCATAAGAGAAGTCAATGGATTTGGTTAGGTACATACCAAAGCAGTTTTGGGTACCTTCTTAAATGTTATGGGTGATGATTTCTGATTAAACATAAATAAAATTTATATATTACACCAATTAGGTCCCTAGCAGGTTTAACACGAAAAGAAGTTATCAAGTTGAGACTAAGACAGGCTAAGCAACCCCCACGCTTTATATGATTTGAGTAGGTTAAAAAAAAAACTCCCAATCAGGCAAGAACTCTAAAATAACTAACTGGATTACTCATGGGTCTCAGTAAGCAGCTGGATGAACTCTAACTCCTATAGGTTCTGTGCGATAAAGCAGGGATGCGCCCAGCAGAAGCTGCTCTGGCCCCTTCCTGAGCGCTTGTAGGATCTTGTTGCACCCAGCTTAAGCCATAAATAAGTTTATTTCGGTAATTAGACTAGCTGACGAGCTCTAGGGAGAGTAGCCAACAGCATGATCAGGACGATAAAAAAAAGCTCGATTTAATTATATCCGCGAGTGTGTACACCAGTGGCGGAGTTCCCCAAAAGTTGGAAAAATGGGTTGAAAGTCATTTGCGAGTACTAATATATATCTATACACTTCGAAGCGAAGAACCCCCAGTCACACACAGTCTGTATCTCGCAGACCATAAGCACCAGGAACATACAATTTATTGCGCCTTATGAACTAGTTCTTCTACTTATTGCTACACTATATCCCCATTGAATATTTTTATATTTTTGACCACCTATGCGCTTTCAATTGTATTAAAATCGGTTGGCATCTCCAAAAGCTATAGGCAAAGATGGTCAAATTTTGCACAAATGTCTGGATGACAAAGGGTATGTTAAGTTCGGCGTGTTTTTTTTTCCCAATTTCCTAGTTATAGTTGTTGCTATGCCATAAATTAAAACCTTTTTACACATGTTACGCGCCAAGCTGTCAAGTAACTGGATGAGCTGTACCGGGGCCGAAGGGTTCATATTTGTTGAGGTGTGAGGGCGTGAGAACTCGAGCCGTTGCTACCAAGAGTCTTGGACACCGTCTTGGTGTTGAATTTATGCCAGACGAACCACCACAATAAATTCATCAATTTCCATGCATGCCCAGAACCAACAAAAGGGCGAGAAATTTTTTGGGCAGGGTTGGAGAAACATTTATTGTGTTTGTGAAGGCTTATTGGTATAGGGATTTGTTAAACAAATGGTTCGGTTCGTTTGGGTTCAGTTCTCAGAATTTCACTTACCAGTTGCATATATTTACTAAGTTGGGTAGTCAAGTTATCAATAGATCTGTTGCTCACCTGTAAGCAAAAAGAATGCAGCATAGTTTTAGTAAAGAAATTTAATTTATCGATTAAAAAAATATATCATCTTGAGACTTAGGCACTTGTTTTATATTTATTTTTTATAATATAGTATTTTTAAGGCACAACTATTTGTTATTAAAACTTTATATGCCTATATTTTTAAAGAGTTCATTAAAAATACATATTTTTTTTTTAACTATAAAATGCGCTATGATAATAATTTTTTAAGAAAAACACCATAAAGACTTGAACGTAATAAATTTTGCTGGACATAATAAATTTTGCTGGGCGTACAAAGAACTCAGTGAACTTTTAAAGCACACTGATTACGTAGGGGTGACAGTGGAATGCGCCTTTGCTTAATTATAGCAAATAAATTTGCATAATAAAAGAATATACATAAAAAAAGACATGAAATATATATATAAAAAGAAATTATATATATAATAATGTTTTACGTTTGTTCTATTTTATGTAAAATTCATATGCGTATAGTTATTTTAAATTAGAAAAAAATATATATTTTTTATTATGTTTATGTGTATAATCGGTTTTTATGCAAATGGTTTTTTTTTTATTCTTAAAATAATTTTAACGTAGTTGTTCCTTTTTTTTTAGTATTTTGCTGTTTGAGAGTAGAGGGATTCTTGGCTAAATTATAGCAGTTAAATTTGCACAATAAAAGAATATACAGCAAAAACATGAAAAATATGTATCAAATAAAATTATATTTTTAAAATTGTTTTGCATCCATTCAATTTTATCTAATAAAAATGATGAATAATGCAAAAAAAAACAACAGTTTCTTTTATGTTTATGTGTATAATCGGTTTTTATGCAAAAAGTCTTTTTTTTTTGTTTTTTGAAATATTTTTAACGTATATTTTTATGCACGAAAGGCGATACGCGAAAGTTGTATGACAGTAAAGAGAGTTTTTGCTTAGTCGTAGCAAATAAATTTGCAATAATAAAAGAATATACATCAAAAACATGAAAAATATGTATAACATAAAATTAAAATTTAACACTATATCTACCCCTATATCTACCACGATAGTTTAATAATTTATCCAGCAATTTTTTTTTTCACTTTTCGTACAACCAAATGTTGCTAGAATAAGAAAAGTCAAAAATATAATTTTTCTATAAATGATTGAACTAAAACAATAATGTTAAGTTAAAATATGAAAGGTGTCTCTCGGTAGAAATAAAAAATTGTATCTTTTGAAAATAAGGAATAATGTAAATGCAAAGCCTTTTCCTATTGTGTGAATAATCGGCTTTAATGCAAACAGCTGTTAAGATTATTAAAATCGTTAAAATGTGTTTAATTATTTTTAACGAAATAAAGCTCGCTAAAACTATGAGTGAATTTGCCGATGAATTTGCAAAAATTGTTTGAAATTTTATTTCCTTCGGCATTCTCTAAAGCAGTTCTAAGTGTGCTAAATTTGTGATCATAAAGGGTCATCAATCTTGAGGTTGTTTTTTCAATAGGGTTTTTTTTGATAAATCACGCGTACTATCAAGTTGTCATGTGTTTTTTATTCAGTTTTCATTGCCATTTCATTATAGAAATACTTACTTACACCCGAACAACGTTTACAAATCGTTCAATAATATGTATGACGAAAATTTGCGAATGTTTTCGCGCGCTTAGGCCATTTTATGGAACCAATTCGGTGAACAATTAATTTCATGTTCCGGACCGGTGAATTGGCATTAGAGGCCAACATTACTCGTGTTATCCGATTATGCTCGAACGCGTCATCGAAAATTGGAACTTCCGCATGGACGAGCTACGGCGCACTTGCGGCCAACATTTGAAAGGGGTTATCTTGAAAAAGTGAATGGCAAAAATGGTTCTTTCTATTGCAAATAAAGATTTTTTGATTCATTTGAAATTAGTGATTTTTTTGGAATCAAAAAAAAAAATCTCAAGATTGATGACCCTTTATAGTACGGTATAATACATAGATTATTATTTAATTAATTCCAAAATAGCTTGCACTTAACTTTCAACCAAATTTGATTGAAAAATAGCTAACTTGGTTTTTGATTCCGAACTACCCCTGAATTCCGCAAAGCGCGGTTCATGAACTGGTTCAACACATAGTTGATGCCTGGTATCGGACTTGGAAGTTTTTGTTCAGTGCATAAAATAAGCAAATGGCGGCTTTGCCTTTGCTTTGGCGAAACTTTTCATCAATAATTTTTGTATTTTGTAAGTGTATGCATGTTGTATATAAAGTGTATACATATATAGATGTACATATATGTGTGTGTCTAAAGTTGCCTTTTAATTGAATATTAATAACCAAATCCTGCATATTAAACAAGTAGATGACAGAAACAACAGTCAGTAACTTGGCTACTAATATATGCACAGATCTGTAATATTAAGTCGCACACTCACTAACTCATTCTGTGCGTGTGTATCTATGTGCATATATGTGTAAGTATATGTATGTATCTGTGTGCGTATTTGGCCTTGTGTTGTTGCGCACGTTCGCTTCAAGAGAACGCTTTGTGAATCTTTAAGTTTGCAATTGCTTGGCGCCGCATGTCATCCGCCTCCTCCCCTTGGCCGCTTTACTTTGTCAATGTTGTCTTCCTGTTTAAATGTTAAATGTTAATGCAATCATTAAGCTCAATTAAACTCATTTCAACTTGTGGCAAATCAACTGCAACTCGCAGTACATAAAACGAGGGCAGTTTGACTAATTAATGACTAATTCTGAAATTCTGCAAAAAAAAGCGATGTTAGCCATTTTGGATCAGCGGAGAGATCTCTATAAGATGTCATCTTTAAATTAACATATATAGGCAGGGCCAATGCCAGAGTGCTGCCGGTTGACATATCAGCCGCACACTTGGGCAAGGTACAAGACAAAGTGAACAACCGAACTTCGAAGGACCCCATTAAAATTAGAGCAGCACAGTAATAGGAGCTCTCACAAGGCACTGCAGTGTATGTCTGAAGGCCGAGAGTATCTACGTTGCACAACACGACCTCTATCGTAGCTGCAAAATTAAGAAAATGTAGACAGCACCAACACCGGCTATGTTATTGCCCTGCAGTTCGTAGAAAACGCAACCAGTATCTGGGGAAAACTTTTCTTCGAAGATCTGGACTTTCTGGTAAGTCTGCCCATAGTAAAGCTGACTCTGTTTATCCCAACTTCACAACAGTTTAACAATTAAGAGAGGATAAGAGTGCTCTCCAGCTATGCCACCCAATTATGCTTAGCTTTGCGTGTCCGTACCTCTCCATCATTCTATAATTTGGCGTCACAAAGGACGCCACTGTCCCGGTTTGAATCGAACAGCCTCAATAACCTAACCTTACCAAACTCATAATTTTCAATAGTTAAGAAGCGGCTTACGCAAATATTCAAACCACGCCTGATCTTGTCGATAAGCTTCATGGAATAAAACTGGACGATCGGAAAATGAGCCTGCTTATGGCGGCTTCGTTTGGACATTTATATCTTAGCAAAGCATGTAGATCCTATTCCATATGAACATTTGGACATGAGAAGCCCGTACGCGTCTTTGACCAAAGACACATCTGTGAGCTCGCCTTACCGTAGATTTAAGCTACTGCTATTCGAACATGTTTTTGAACCCTTTCATATCCCTGGACAAATTGTGAATGCATCACAAAAACCAAGAACAGTCAAAGAAAAGCATTTCCCAGCTTGAATGTTCACCAAAGAAGCTTAAGATGGACCCGACGGCCAGCAGTTTTTTGGGATCTACTCGTTGCAAATACCTTAAATAGAATGAAATTATTACCGGCGAATATTATTCAGAGCTCTCTGACAGGTTTAAGATTGATTGGAGGAAACTTTAGTTGCATCGGAATAGCTCGATGGCATTCAGGAGGAATTAAGAGCTTATCACTGGAACAAACTTTTATTTTGAGGATGTTGGCAAACAAATTTTTTGTGACAGTAAGGTTAGGTTAGAACAACAGCCTAGCTAAGGAGCTGCCACATTTAGGCCGAATTTCAGAGCGTTCCAAAGCCTGGACACTTCGTTGTTAGAAAATACGTAATTGATCAAAGAGAGGTGCAATCAGTGCAGATCCGATCTTCAAAACTTTTGCAGCCCACTGAAGACAGCTGTTGGAGATTGTTCAAAAGCAATTAATCCTTCCCTTGGGAAGAGCTTAGCATGAACATCATCGTTTTTTTCGTCCGGATCAACAATATTGGGAAATCGGTAGACTAAATGTAAACGAGGTCCTGCGTTCGAGGTGGTCCATCGTTTCCACAGCTACTGAAGCAGGTTAAGACTATTGAAAGAAAAATGGACTTAGTGTAAATGGCAACTGTTTTAGGAACATACGAGGTGGTCCATCGGTTCCAGCTCTTCTTTGTTCCAACAGCTAATGCGGCAGTCAAGCAGAATATTGGAAAACTATAGAATACCAGCTGGTTCATTGTCTCGAGCTCTTCTTCGACCTGACTGCAGCTGTGTGTTAAACAAATACCTTTTGTTATTCGCAAAGTCACAGATCTTTTAAACAGCTCTCGTATATACTTAATAGGCAATGTACATGTTTATGTATGTATAATATGTATAGCTATCTATGTATAAGTATAAAATGTTGTATATCAATTAGATATGCAGCAAATTAAATCACAATTGAAGAATTGTTTTCTTGCAACTTCAGCTCAAAAAAAGGGGGCACAGGAAAGTGGCAGCTGGAGGAGTCGCTGCGTCTTGGTTTGGTGGCTGGGTGCAAAAGACTTTTAAGGGACTCACAAATGTATGCTATACATTTTTCATTTGCCGCACTTAACTGTGCAATAAAAACAACAACAACAACAACACAATGCCTCGTAATTGATGACATGAAAAAATAAAAACAAAACAACAAGCACAGCAACAAATACAAAAACAACAAACACAAAATAACAACAAAGCAAACGTAACAAAATGAAGGAAAGTTTTGCACAATTTAGTTCGCATTGTTGCCATTTTGTGTTGTTGTTGTTGCTGTTGTTATTGCTGTAAAATTGACTTAGCTGCGACGATGATAACAACAACAACCACAGTACACACACACACACACATATACAAACAAACAAACACACATATTCACAACAAGACGCCCACCAAATGGATTTGGTAAACGTTTTGCAATAGTTTCTAACCCTTTACAAGTATAGATAGTATATATATATATATATGTACTGTAGTTTCTATTGTTGTTGTTTTAGTTTTTACTATACATATATATATATATATATATAACTACACTGGTTGGCAAACGTATTTTGACACTAAAAACGCTTAAAGGCAAACATTGCTTGTGAAAGCGTTTGAGTGCGCACAGCGTGACGTCACTAATCGAATTTTCGGCTGATTAGAATTGAAATTATTCAATATAGTACGAAAATTCAAATTAAAAAAAAATTGTTTGTTGTGCAGCTTTATTTTTAATATTTAAACATTTTTTTTTAATTTACTAGCACGTTCTATTTTTAAATACAGCTCCTGCGCTTGGTGCGCTGAGAACCAAACATAATAGAGTCAGTCAAGAGCTTTCATACGAAAAACTAATGATAAATAATTCATAATTATTTTACTTTAATAATCTTTAAAAAATATTAATAATATAATACATTTTTAGTGTTAACAGATAAATTTGATCTGGCCCGATGGCCCTGGTTGCTCTCACTTTTACTTTAATAATAAATAAAAATAGTCTTTAAAAAAAAATTCCCTAATTTTAATTAAAAAATAAAAAAAAAGTTATACAACTGTAAGTTGATAAAGGAGACTGTGTTCTAATGAAAAACAATTAAATTTTAAATGATTTAAAGAAAGTATCTGGATAAGGATGATGATGCAGAATGATTCTTAGCTAAAAAAATGTCCCGGAAATATTTGTTTTTAATTTTAACGCGATACGACTTTATTTAAAAATAACATATTTTTCCATTTTTATTCCATTGTGACTAAACTTATATATACTTTTGAACCAATTTCTTGCAATCTAAGTTTGACAAATTTGAAAACTCTTTAAAACAATTGTTTCTTATTTTATAGCATTATATTTTCTTAAAAAATATTCAATTTCAATAATTTTTAAGTTTTTCATACTTAAAAAATAAGAAAATTTCATATTTTTATTTAATAAAATAATAATTTTTTTTAAATATTCCATATTTTTTTCATAGATTGTGAAATTACGAATTAAAAACATTTGATGCTAAAAATTTTGTTTTTAGAGCCGTTAAAAATAGCAATAAATAATTACTATATTATATAGAATACTTAGAATACTACTCAGTGATTATATGACTCAATAAATAATTTAATTTTGTAAGAAAATTCTAAAAATAGCTTTGCTTAACAAACGTTTTTTTTTATAATAAATACCGTTGTCACTGCTGCCGCCATCTGTTGAATTTTAGTGGCGTCATCTTGTGTTAAGCAACAGTAAAATCATTTTGTTTGTTTACTTTCGAAAATCATAAGAATTTAGAGTGCCACTGTTTTATTTTAATTTTATTTTTCACAAAAAAATTCAGCATTATTTGGTAGAAAGTTTACTCAGTCTGATTTTTGTTTTATTAAATTTAATATTTTAATATAAGCTTCTTCATACTCGGTACAAAAGAAAACCAATTTTTAGTACAAATGTTTGCAATTTTGTTCGCAAATAAATAAATTAAAGAGTGCACAGAGTTTTGTCAGCATACTTTTGTCGACTATTGTATATCCATTTAGTTGGTGTGTGTATGTGTGCCTTAGCTATAGTTACTTGTTCCTATTATTGATCCGACAAAGCGGCATAAGTGTGTGTGTGTGTGTCGGTGAGTGTGTGTGTGTATGTGTGTGTTTAGTTAACCTGCCTAGGCTGGACGTGCTTGGCTTATGTCTTTCTTCTAAACTATTCCTGTGCGTGCTATTGTATATGGGTATGACTGATTGTGTGTGTGTATCTGTGTGCAGTTTTAAGGGCAACTCTAATATGAGTCTTTATTTAATTTAGTGGCGTTTTGTGTTGGTTTACAGCACAGAAAAACTTACAACAAGTCCAACTAGTAAGTCAGGTCGAGAAATGTAGACAGCTTTATTTTATTTTGTTGCATGAACTAGTTCAGCAGTAGTTCATTTTTGTTAGTTGCTCTAATCAATCAGTTTAACATACTCAAGCTAATTTAGTGCTCAAGTTTAACATTCTTAAACTAATTTAGTGCAAAAGTTAATTATGTCAAGTGACAACGAGTAAAATGCAAGTTCTTAGGTTCTAAAGATACTAAATGACCCCAATAAACATACACTAAGATAAAAATCAAGAAGAATCAAGATTTTCAACACTTTTTAATTCTTATTTAGCATTTTTTTGTAGACAGAAATTCTTAATTTAAGAATGTTTAGCATTTTTATTTAGAGAAAAGAGCCAGCATGTTTAGTCTAATGGCTGTGATTGCATGTTTTTAATTCTCAATTTAAGGTAAATGCGGTACGGAAAATTTAAATAAATTTTAGAGTTCAAAATTCTTGATGTGAACAAATTCAAAATCGAATTAAGAATGGCTCTTCTTTCTGAGTGTACTTAAATTTTATTTAGATGGCAGGAAGGAATAACAAGTAGGAAATGATAAGTAGACGATATCGAGATTGCGACTTTTCTTGTAACCTTCCAAGCTGAACTGCCATATTGACGCTCTCTCTGGTTCCTAAACAGATCACAACAAAAAATAAATTTTAATATGGTTGCACGTTATTTCTAGTTGTGGCTTCAAAACAGAACAGCTGCTGTTACTGCTGGCGCCATCTAGTGTAGTTTGTGGCGCCATCTTGTAAGTAAAATGCCAGTAAAATCATAGGAAAACACTTTTTTTTAACTGTTTCTTTTAAAAAATCCCACAACGAAAATTTCAAGTTCGCTTGTCTGAAGATGTTCTGTGGATCACTGAATCCGCATCCAAGTTCCAAAAAGCTGCAACATGTCAAAGTTCTGCCATTACCTTTAAAACGTCTCATTTTAATGGTTTTTTGAATGGCAGGTACGTCCACAAATAGCCCGCAAGGATTTCATTTTTTCGAATGTTATGTGGACATACTTTTATGATTACTAAAAAAACACCCTATTCTTTGAACACTTTATAAGCTCAATTTTTTAAGCATGCATATAATTCCATTCACAAGTTTACATTTAAGGCAAAAGAACTAGCTCCGGAAGTAGTACCATGCACAATGTCAGCTTTTTCACGCTAAAGAAGCAGTATTAGTATAATAGAATTAGTTTTAAGGCATAGGTTTTTCAAAAATGCATTTGATTTCCTTTCTAGAATGGCCATGTATGTGAGCTTAGTACAAAGTTTATTTTTTTTTTATATAAAGCACTAGTGTTAGAATTATAGGATATTGGTATAGCATGTTGCCATATTTTGTAATTTTTCAAAGACCATCCCATTATGTGAACACTTTATTAACTCTTAAGTTGATTTTTTAAGGCAGAAGATCTAGTGACGTATATAGCAGCATGCAGCTGAATGCATGTGCTAAGTAATAATGCTAAAATACTAGTTCCAGAGCTCGTACATCAAAGTGCATTATGTATGGTGGATTTTATTAAAAAGTTTATTTTTAAATTATAAAGAACTAGTTCTAAAACTTTGAACAAAATGGGATATGTATGTTGGCATATTTTTGTAATTTTTCATAGAGCATACTATTCTGTGACCACTCAATTAATTCAATTTTTTGGGAATGCATGGGCATTTATTTTTTAAGGCTTAAGAACTTGTTTCGGAATTAGTCACTCGGTTTTAAAGCCGAATGTTTGGTGCTCCCGATTCCACTAAAAACTAATTTTTCATGTGGTTTGAAACCGAACATTTTGTTATAAGAGGAATTTAAACAAATCGGCAAAATAGGTTTAAAAAAGAACTAATTTTACACTGAAATAATTTTTTAAATTTTCTTTATTCTTAGATTGTGTTTATGCCAACTTCAAAGTTCGTTTACCGGAGCACACAGAATCGAGTTCGAATAAAATTGTTCGGTTTGGTGCAAGTAAATCCATTAGAAAAAATTTTGCTTTTTAATGCTAGAGTACTAGTTCGAAAACTAGTACAAAAGTGTGCGGATGAAGACTCGTTTCGTTTAAAAATTTATTTTTGCTGTTAAAGAACATTTTCCAGAACTAGTACAAAAATAATGCAATACGTCTGTAGGCATGATGGAACGGTTCCATAGTATTGAAAAGTTTGTATGCAAGCATTTCTTAAGGAACTAGTTCCGGAAATTGTTTCAGAACCAGTAAATAGGCATATATATTATTTTGTATCTGTCTTCCAGTATGCATGAACTCGGAAGGCGGGTTCTTATTATTGGATAAAGCATTTGTTGGCATTGCGAAAGAAAAGCTTACAAATGAGTAAAAATTTCCCAAATGCGCTCAGCTACAAAATTGTGCAGCTAAAAACGAAAAAAAAAACAACAACAACAATAAAGAAAAACAAACTCAAAACAACAATTACCAAAAAAAAAAAGGAAAAAGTGAAACCACCTTTAACGTTTAAAAAACACGGACAAAAAAAAAAAAAAACTCTATCTAAGTATAGAGCGAGGTTAGAACCAACCAACTCCAAAGGTTGGTGGTATGGTGTGGGGTTCTAAACTGCTGTAGCTGCCATATGCATGAGCTGCTACTATAACAATGTGCGTGTCTGTGTATGTGTCTATTCATGTGCAACATGGCGGCTGACCAGGTTGCCGTTTAGACCCAAAGGCGTATCCCATGCACCCAAGAAAGACAAGGCGCACATGTGTGCGTGCGTTGGTTTGTATTCATGTTTTTATGATTGTGTGCGAGTGTTTTTTTTTCCAAGAGTTTTTTTTTTTTTTTTTTTTTGGGCTGCATGTGAAACGCAACACATGCACAATTTTGTTGTGTATTTTTTTTGTCGTAAATAATTTTCCTTCTTTTTTTTTGCGCTACCGCTCTCTCGTTGCAACATGCAACACATATACACACAAGCATAGATAGAACCAGGACCGGGACCAGGACCAGGTAGAGAAACCAATACATTACGAGCGTTGATTTGATATGCCATAAAATAGCGCCAACTTTAACGGGAGCACAGCACACTGAACAAATGAATCCATTCAAGCAGAAATGAATGCAAGTGAATCAATATGAGCGCAACGGTTGAATGCATTCAAGTGCGCTCATTGCAGCTACCATGTGCATTTTGTGAGTGAGAAAAAATATACAACAGTTTGTACATAAGATTTCATTAAAAAGGAATTTAAAACAAATAAACTGCCAAAAAAATTATAATTGCATTTGGCAGTCGGTAAGAGGTCTTGGAGTTTGTAGGTAGATCTTGAAGAGTATAAGTGCTAGAAAAAGCAAACTTGAGATTTGGAATACTTTTGTGAGCAGGCAGATGCAGCTTATTAACAGCCGAACTCGTTGCAGAAAAAATTACCATTCAGCACGATAGCCAGAGGTAAATCAGTTGCCCATCAGTTGCATTGTTGCTCAAAGGCGAATTAGAATACAATTTTAAAATTTCTTCTCTAGAGTCTTTAGAAAATCAACTTTTTTTGCGTTTTTCTCGAAACCCCTTTTTTTCGCATGTTTTACGAATCGATTTGAAATTTAGACACAATCTTTATAGTATCGTTTTCTACCGAACTACGTACAATTTTGTCAAAATAATAATTTTTATTTTACAACTCAATTTTCATGATTTTTTTTGGCGAAAAAAATTGTTTTTCTCTTATTCCCTCTTAAGGGGCAGGTGTCTCTTCAGAAGATCGATTTTTTTTGTGTTTTTCTCGAAACCATTTTTTTTTTCGAATGGCTTCACAAATAACTCAGTCAATTTTTAACGGATCGATTTGAAATTTTGACACCATCATTATTAAATATTTTTTATTTTAAAATTGTGATATTTTGTAGGATTTTGCCAAAACAATTATTTTTTATTATTATTATTTTACAATCTATTTCTCATGATTTTTTTGATGAAAAACAAAATTTTTTTTTTAAACTTATGCCATTTTTTTAAATTTTATAATTTTGAAAACCCTATCGTGGTTTTGGTCCATAGATTAAGGTGTACCAAATTTTTTTATATTTCAGATCAATGGCGACGTCAAACAGCTGCAGCCGTGGAGGCCTTTCCCAAAACTAGTCATGTAATCGTAGCTTTGCAGGCACCATTTTGTTTTTTACTATCATATTTTGGAAAAATTAACTTTTGTAGCTCAAAATATGTATTAAAAAACCCATGCTCCACACAGATGTTATGCATTAAAGACCAGTACGCAGCAGTCGCAAATGCTAACGAACTGGAACGAAGCTCACTTAAAAAATGTTTTTGTTTCAACCAGACTTGATTCTCATAGCATTTAAAAAAAAAACAGCTGATTTAATTTTAATCGTTTTTAGTTTAAGGTTAAAACCTAAAAAAAGAAAAGTGCTAGAAAAGTAGCAAATAATATAGTTATGTACACACTGTTCGTTATTCAAGCAATAAAGTGTCAGTTTATGCTAGAAACTGTTACGGGCAACTGCGTACTGGCGGATGCAACTAACAAAGAAATAAATAAGTTTAAAAAATGTTCTTGCCACAGTGCACTGTGGGCCCAGATGTTCATGCTTTGGCCAAAAGTCCCCCAGAAGAAAAATGATATTAGAATAAAAATTAATACAATAAGTAGGCCTAATGTTCCAGCAGGAACTTGTGCAGACTTAATAAAATTTGTAATGAGCTAAAAGCACATTTAGGGGTATTCACTTTGTCGCGCATAAGTGCACAAATGCATAGAGGCAAAAGGGCAAAGTGTTCGACAACAACTTACGCTTAAAATAAAGTGCATTTATGGCCTAAAGAGTATTAGTGTGGCCATATTTTTATTATTAAAAATTATTAAGTGCTTCTTATATGTTAGCAAACAATAAAACAGCTGTTTGTAAACAAATGGAAAAAGTAAATTTTTTAAAAAATATAATTGAAGAAATTGTTATGTTATATATTTACTGGCAAATATTAAAACTTTTATATTTTATTCTTTTAAATAACATCTTATTGTAAAGCCTAGTTTGCGTTTAGTTCTTGATGGGAGTCGCTGCATATTGTTAAAAAGTTCTCCAATCAGGCTTAAGGCGCGGATTTGTTCATATCTATTTTTTTCTTCGTTCTATAGTAATTATTATTATTCAGTATTATAGTTTTTTCTATGATCTGAGTTTGGAAAAACAATAAATTAACGAAACCAAAGCATTTTTGCCCTTGTGCCAACTTATAAGCGTTGCTTATACTATTAATCGTGCATTTTTGCCTTTGGGCCACTTGTATTTAATGCATTCACTCAAAATACATATTATTTTCAAATATGATATGATTAACAGCCTGTTTCCATAAAATTAACCAGAATACATATTTCCAAAACAAACATACTCTTTTGTTGAATGAGCTTAATTTGTTTTTCATGAATTACGGCTGCTATTTTTTTGTATTTGTGTTTGAGAAATGTTTGCCAGTACTTGGTATTTACACTGGCCATATATCTGATCGTATATATCCATATGTTTGCTGTCCAATTGCCCATTGAATTCTACTCGTACAGAGCGTAGCAGTTAAGCAGTCAACCATTTGAACATACATTGACTCATTCATTCACTCACTCACTCACTCGCTCACTCATTCATTCATTCAGTCTATGTCTGACGGTTACTTTTTGGATTATTTTTTGTACTTTCCTCGACGTTATGTTTTTCTATTTTTGCGCCTCTTCATGTCACTGTTGTTGTTGTTGCCTATACCTTGTGCATACATGTAGGCGTAGATACACATACTCACAGATACGCTCATATACACATGTCTGTGTGTGTTGGTGGCCGGCAATCCGCTTGGCAGTGCTTGCTTATTGCCAGAGCGCGCGCGCAATTAAATCGATATAACGCTAGTAGGCTGCCTAATTGCGGATGACACGAAATTGTTTGCTCTATAACAATAAAGCAGAGCGTTACACACACACACACACACACACACACACATACACAACAAACAAGGGGCGTCTATTAAGCCCCGAGCACCCGGACCTGAGGCACAGTACCCGCGACCCGCGATACCCGCCGATGCAGGGGTCGACAGCAAAGTCAACTTTTGGCAACGCTCTTTGACTGACATGCTGAGATGCTCGTCGTTGTAATATGAAACATATTTATTCATTTGCATTCCATTTAATTCGATTTTGTATTCGCTTCAATTAAAAGAGTACATAAAGTTTAACTGAATGTATGTAACAGGCTAAAGGTGGGAGTTCAAGCAGCACTATTTGTAGGACTAGCCCATATACAGTGAATCCAAAAAGTATTGGCACAGTGCTATTTTCGAAATAAAGTGCCTAGCTTCATAAGCAAAAAAAAAATAAAAATTGACTCCAATGACAAAATCGTGTTCAAAAAAAAGAAAGCAATAACGCAGATGAATTTATTGGTAAGAAAATTTACTGCAAATTTGAATGTGTGAAAATGTGTATTTTTTTATAATAAAAAAGAAGACCACTATCTCTCGTACTTCTTAAGCAGGTAGGTCCAAATTCTACATACTGAATTAGTATGTACATATTACAAATTTTTAGTTTGATTATTAAAAAAGTTTGTCTTACAAAAATAAAAATGTATAACGAATATCAAATTCGACGAACTGTCCAAAGTTAAAGCAAAAGTATTTAAAAATCAGGAGAACCTGTATGTGCCACCTTTACCATAGATATGCCATACATATTCGATATGTATACAGCATGCATCATATTTGAATAATTTATTATTAGTTATCTACGCTGGCGCCTTCAATCAATTCGAATGCATTTTGTCCTTGCGCATGAGTGGACTACGCTGTCAGGAGATACGTGAAGGCCAAAACTCTGGCATTGCATGTCATAATGTCAAGAGAGGGGACATGGGCTGGGTAGAATGGGGCAGTCTGTCGCGCTATTGAAATTGCAGTAAATAATGGGCCATATAGGTTGGTTGGATGCACATAATGGCATACCTTGACTTATGCAAATGCTGAAAGAGAGATAGTAGATGGCAACGAAGGAAGAAGCGATTGATAGAAAGGGCATAAGGGTATGCGGAATAAGGCGACACCAAAATGACAGAGATAAATGTTTGTGGAATTGCAACTGGAACATGGAATGACTAACAAACAGCTTAAAGTTGTTGCAAACATTTTCATGATGCCTTGAAATTTAACGAGAGCAGGCGGAAAAAAGCAATAAGCCATGCATCCTAACGAGGGCCTAGCCATCAAAAGAAGTTGGGAGCAATTTTGTGGATTTTTTTTAACATAAAATATTCGTATTTTTTTTTTAATATTTTTAACTTATTTTTGTATTTTTTTGCAAACAATTCAACTCCAATTGATTTGAATCATTTTTTTATGAGTAATATAGTCAGATAACATTTTTTTGTAATATAAATGTACAAGCAGTGACCAAACCATAAAATAATGTTAAAAATTAAAAAAATAATCGATTATCTAGAATTTAATAAAATGATCGAAATCGTATTGGTGGAACTGAATATCGCAAAAAAGTACCCATACTTTTTTAAAACCCAAAAAATTTTTGTTTTCCATCCACACAATTTAAAATACGTTCCATTCCATTTACGGTTTCAATTCCATCTGTAATTTTGAAGTGCTCTTCCATTCCATAATGCAGCTTTTTGCAGTGCCCTTTGGAAAGACTTCCAAGCTAAATCGCTTATTTTTCAGCCTGCCTGAGATAGTACTTCTTCGTAGGCCTTTACTTATACATATAAGATAAACTAATATTTACATTAGATGCCGTCAGTTGAACAACAAACATAATTATTAACCCTGTTAGGCCTATCAACTCATTTTAATGACTGCATAAAAACAATGCAAAGTGCAGGCGGTTACCCTTGCTGACTCTTAACCCCTTGTGTTGCCTACTCAGGTCAGACCACACTCAGGCGCCCACAAACAGCACACAACCACAAGCAAGCAGCACGCCACCAAGTACTCAACATTACGCATACGCCGTGTGGCCTGGCCACAAAACTGTGTGTATTATGTGAGCCCGCGAACTTTATGCCCTGCTGTCACACTCATCCCCCCACCCCCCACCCCAGTTACACTAAACTCCAACACCAACCGCTCGTATCCCAACTTACCCAAGCCAGTGGCGCCACCACTTCCGGCGTACATTTAACAACCCGCAGCGCCGGGCAGTTTAACGCAGCAGCTGCAAATGCTCTCAGCATACAAAACTAATGAAAGCAACGCAGAAACGCCAAAAATGAAAAAAATAAAAAAAAAAAAACAAAATACAAAATAAAATAAAGAAAATACTGTATACAAAAGAACACGTAGAGAAAACGCGACGAAAGCAAAACTAAAATAAGCAGCAGAACAAATACGGAAAGCTATTAACAAGCCAAGCCAAATATGGTATTCTCTCATTATATGAGAAACTAATGTCATAAAATCGGGAAAATGGCACAGCATGGGCATTCCGAACATTTATGATGATCAAAGTTATCAAGTACATGGTTTAAGCCAGCAACCAGACAGACATAGGTGCTAGATAAGAAAAAAACGTAGCCGACCCATAGGTCAGTATCGAAGTAGTACTTTTGAGAAAGTGCAGAGAAGCCGAGGCGGCCCTTTTTGTTTGCCAGCTCTATGATTAAGTCTAGTTTGAATACACCAATAGTATCGAGTGAGTGAGTCACTCGCTGTTTTGGCTGACAGAATGAATGTTTGCGTAACTAAATGAATGAATTAGTGAGTAGAAGTTGGTACCTAGCCCAGTTGCTTGAAATTCATTGTCAACATGCTGGACACAAAAAAACAACAAAAGCTGAGACCGCAGAGCGTCCACTTCAAACGGTATTTGACAAAAGTTGAAGTTGTGTCCTGGGCTTGTGGATAATGATGACAATGATGATAATGATGTGGACGCCAAGTTGACGGCAAAGCTAAAGCTAAAGCGAAGCGTTTATTAAAACTAATTAAAATGTTTAAAACATTTATAGAACAAACGGGCGACAACATCTACAACACAAACACCAACAACAACGAAAACAAAAACAACAACAATGTGCATGATGGCGACGTCAAGTGCTTAACAATAAAATGGCGACCGAGACGTAGGTAAGCGCAGCGGTACTAAGGGTGCGGGCAAACGGCACTTGAAAAACTTAATTGCGACAATTAAGTTGGCAACAATAATTTTGAAGTTGGCCGTTGAACGTAGCCAAGCGGCCAAGTGAAAGTTGCTGCAGCCGCAGGGCAGAGAGGCAGCCAAAGAGAGTGGAGTGAGAGATACAGAGTGCGAGAGCGTTTGCACAAAAGCCTATAGTGTGCAAGTGTGTGAGTGGAATGGGTGGGGCGTGCGACGCGTTTCATTGTATGCGGGTTACGTTTAAAAAAATATGGCGTGTGACATTAATGGCGCTTCCGCTTGAGCCATTTATTGTGTGTGTGCAACTGCAGATACACACACACACATACAAATACATGCATGCTTGTGTCAGTGCCTTTTGCTATGACCTGGCAGGTGGTCTGAATCGCATACTCTTGCTCGCTCACTCGCTGTCGCGCTTAACAGCCTGTCAATTGCAAAAGGATGTTGGCGCACAGAGAGTCAAAGGAAGCGCGCAACGTTTTAAAATAAGTAACAAAAAGCAAAAAAAAAAAAAAACAAAGGGAAGAGAGTGCAAAAAAAAACACATCACAAAATAAATGAATGAAAGAAAGAATGAAAGCAATCGAAAGCAAATACATAAATAAATAAGAGCGAACCGCCATAAAGTAGATAGCATGGCAATGCCAATGACTTGCGGGTGTGCTGCGAGCTAACAAGGACTTGAGGCTGCAGCAGGCACAGCACGGAGCAGCGGCTGTAGCTGTAGCTCAAGCAAGCTGTAGTGGCCTGGTTAGTAGTTGCTGGCACACAAAAAAAAAACAAGAAATTCTTTTGGCAGCTTCTTTTGCCGCATTTACTATATACAAAATGGCGCACTGATTTCCGCAAACAGCAATGGCAGTGGCGACGGCAGCGGCAGCGGCGGAACTTGTGCAGCCCTCACTCTCTCTGTTTGTGTGTGTGTGTGTGTGTAGAAAAAAAACGGCGGCTTAAAGCAAATGTCAAAAAGCAACATTTACTCACAAACACACACACACATACACACACTAACTAAATAAATAAATAATGAAAAATAACAATAAAAATGTGCGAGCGATTGTGCGTGCCTCTCTGCCTCTTTCACACAGACACGTTTAGGCTTTCTCTCTCTCTGCCCCCACTCTCACTGGCCCGACCATTTGCTGTCAACGGCTTCGCAGCGGCAGGAAGACGATTTGCAGCCATTTGTCATGTTGGCCGGAAGTGCTGCCGAAAAATAAAATACAAGCACGTTTCACTATATACATATACATATGTATATGCTTTGTGTGTGCGTGTGTAAGCGTTAAAAAATATAAGTTGTAAATAAGCTTAAAAGCCGTGAGCCCAGGCTAAGACTCTGTCTGTTACTTTATGCATTCTGCCGCGTCTTGATTCTTCATCACACATGTTACGCCCACATATGCCACAAACCACCTACTAGCTCCACTTGCACCTACCACACTCAATTGCGCCAAAAAAAAAGTTTTTCGTTTGCAAACACAAAAGATTTGGGAGAAAAAATAAGAATACAACCAAAAAAAAAAAGGTACTTTGATGATTCGAAGTTTTCATACACTTGCTGCATCCTTTCACAGATTCCTGCTCAAAGTTAAGCGTTACAAATTAGTTAAGCGAATACCTTGGCACGTGTTCAACTTCCATTAAAGTTTATAGTTTTTTCAGAATTGCATTTGATAGTTGCTAGTAAAAGTTTTCTTGTTGGTAAATATTCGAATTTCGGTTAAAATTTAAATGTTAAAAAAGGACAACATCCATACATAGTGCGCTTTGAAATAAATTCCTACCTTGACTAGAAATTCTGTGTTATTTCGTGACGTCATCAAAAATATTTGGACTACGCGTTTGCAACCTTGGAAGAGAGTATTGAGCACCCTATTGCTGTTATAGCGCCTCAATTATTGAAAAAAATGCTCAAAAATATATCCTCAAGACATTAAAAAAACACCCTTTATACTGACTTTGTATTCGCTAATACGAAAATTTACTAGTAAAAAACTATAGTATTTAGTAGTACTGCCCATTGTCTTCGTATGCCATCTTGAGAGTATCAAAATAAAGTTAATATGTCCTTTGTGTAATGTAGGCGCTGCTCTGCTTTTACGAGGGCAGTTTGATAAGTCAGCGTACTTTTTTTGATATTCGGTTGGGGTAGCGGACACTAATAAGGAGAATAGTATAACCCCATAAACTAACTTCAAATTTTGATACAAAACATAAAATTCGAGAACGATAGGAGAATAGGATAAATGTCTCAAAAGTGTTAGGATGAATATTATTAAGGTATGGATAGAGGATGCCGAAGTTTTTGAGATTAAAAGTAAAAAATACTGAACTGTGCCACCTACTTATTTCGCTTTATAGAATTTTCAATTCGACTTTTTTGAATTCCTATAACTTAATTTAAAAAATTTTTGTATTTATATATTATTTTATCTATTATAAAGTTTTTTGAAGTTGATGGCCAAATCTAGGGCTTCTGTTGGGTACTCAGTCGTGACAAGTCTAAGATTTAAAAAAAAGAAAACTGCAAATCATAAAAAGTTAATTTTAAATGTATTTTTAAAAATTTTGCAAAAAAATTATAAAATTTAAATCAAAAATTGTGTTGTAAGTACATATATAATTTTTTTGCTTTGCTACGAAACGAAACTGAGTGTAACACCCTTTTCTTTGCGCACCTGATAGTAGTATCATAAATTCCTCTCTTTCGAAAGATCTCACTTTAAGTATTCAGCCATTTGGTCAGATGCTCTTTTGTCCTTTCGCTAATATAATTCATATATATTTATTTTTAATGCATTTTTTTCTAACTTCAAATGCATATTGTCGTATACTTCATATATATAAAAAAAGCCCCCGCTAACTTATTAAACTGCCCTCGTTATATGATATAAAAAATATCTAACAAAAAAAAATTATTTTTGTGCTTTTCCCAACGCCAAAAAGTTGGCAACAAATTTTTTTTTACGTTGTTTGCACCAATAGACTTTGAGAGCATAACTCGACGTCGTTTTATGACTTGATTTGCATTGTTCTCATTGTTGTCCTTGTTGTTGTTGTTATCGTAGTTGTTTTGTGGTTGTTGTTGTTGTTGTTGTGCTGGCTTTGTTTTTGTTTCAACAATTTATTCAAATTGAGTTTGCAGTGTGGCTGAGCTGCCATAACTCAAGTAAAGTTGCCGCTAAGCAGCAATGGCGGACGACAAACACACACACACACACACAGAGGCACAAACACTTACACACATGAAGGGCAGGCAATACATTGAGCAGGTGTTGATGGCTCTATTGATGTGCAGCGGAAGCCGCAAAGTGCGTGAGTCATAAAAATAAAGAAACAGAGCCAAAAACAAATGCCAAAAAAGAAAATAAAACAAAAATAAAAATAAAACCAAAAGGAAAACAATTTGATATATGCGCATTTGACAGTCCATGCTAAGCCGGAGCAAGAGAGTGAGTGCAGAGAGAGAGAGAGAGTGAGAGAGAGAGCGTGTGAAGAGCAATGGCAGTTAGTAAGTATAGCATATCTTTCTATGATATTGAGCGTTACCTCATTTAGTTACTTTAAAGTTACTGCCAATTGTTCAACAAAGTTTTAGTTAAGCTTCTAAGAGCCCTAAGCTCTATTTAATGACTGCAGTAAACTAAAGTTAATTTGTCTAATGCGTTTTTTTTTTTTCTCTCCGAAATTTGACGAGTTCGCATCAGTTGAAACTATTTTGAACGCAAGTAGTTGTGGACAGGTTTGAAAAATGAGAGCTAAGGGAGAAGCGTTCCTCTGACCAGGCTCCATGCTTGTATTTTCGCTAGCATAATAAATAATGCACAGGCTTATGACGTCATGTATGATAATAAAAGAGAACGCTAACATCCCTGATTTTTTTTTTTTTTTTTTTTGCAAAAAGTGTACAATTTTGGCTATTTTTTATTTTAAAATTGAAATTTCTTTAAATTTGGAAGGGATTCAAAAAGGGTGATTGACGCACAGCGAGAAAGCGAGTGTGAGAGAGAGAGAGCGAAAAGCGAGTAAGAGATTGACAACAAGCAAGTGAGAGAGTAAGTGAAAAAGAGTGTGGGAAAGATGGAGCGAGTGAGAGAGTAAGAGAAAGAGAGGGAGCGAACGTGAAAGTAAAATGAAGAGAGACAGAAGAAAGAAGAGAAAAGGAAAGACTGAATGAGAAAGCAAAAGATTAAGATAGAAAGAATGAAACAAATACAAAGAGAGAAGGAGCGAGGGAGACAGGGAGTTAGAGAGGGAGGGAGAGAGAGAGAGAGTGGGAGGCAGTAAGATAGAGTGAGAGAGATAGAGAGAGAGTTGGAGGAAGTAAGATAGAGTGAGAGAGAGAGAGAGAGAGATAAGAAGAGTGAGAGAGAGAGAGATAAGAAGAGTGAAAGAGAGTGAGATTTAGTAAGATAGAGTGAGAGAGTGTGGGGTCTAGTAAGATGGAGTGAGAGAGAGAGAGAGTGGGTAAAACAGAAAGAGGAGCTAAGAAGTGAAATGGGGAAAAGTGCGAGTGAGAGAGGCAGCAAAAGATTTAAGATCAGAGCTGGGCAAAAAGAGAGCGGTCTGCCGTAAGTGCACGAATAAAAAATGACTGTGGGCTGCCCAACTCTGGTTAAGATCAAAACGCTCTCGTATACAAAAAAAATCGTTGCGACAACCTGCCTAATCGCTACTGCTATCCACATCTGCACTTGGAGCTGTTGTGACCGTCAAACAACAAAGAACAACGCTGGAGATGACACATTCTATCTTTTTTAAGCACTTTTCCTGACTTGGGATTACGGGATGGAGAAAGATATTTTCTAAAATTTTCCGCATATATGCCAGCATTTTCTAAGCCGATTTGTAGATATCAAAATACTCAGGAATTGCCAGAACAAAGAAATGGCAAAACTATTAGACAGTTGCAATTAATGCTGTACTACGAACTATAACAATTAAGGGAATCTGCTGACTTAATGGAATTAATGGCTGTGGGAGAGACGAATTTCTGGTCAAACTAACATTCCATGGACACAAGTATTGAATTTCACATTTTGTTAGATTATTTATTAATGAAATTTAATTTTAATCAGACGATTATACAAAAGCTGGTTAAAGTGCAGTAATTAAGCTAAGCCTGCGGTATATACATATGTACATATATACAATAAAATATAAAAAAATATGTTTCTAAATTTAAATAAAAAAGTTTGTGCATACAAAGCATAAATATATTTTGCTCAGGTGGGGCCCATTCCGCAAGTGCAAGCAAATTCGAAATGTAGTGTATTTACAAATAAAAATCGTAACATGGGTATATTCGGTTGCAGAGAGCTTTGTATAGGCAAGTATCTAAAACTATTTATTATTATTTTGTTCTACAGATCAATTTTTTTCTAAATTTAATTTGATTCAATCAATATTTCCCCGATATGGAGAAAAATCCCCTGTTGGTTTCAGAATTTTGTTCACATTAAAAGTAATTTTTTTTGTTCTTGTTTTCCATTAAATCCGTAAAAGCCTTACTAATCTTAGCTTTGAAAGTTGAACTAATATATATGCCTCCTAGAGATGTATACAAAATATAAAAGACTTGGGTTCCGCGGGATCCAAAAAAAAAAAAAATCCGCACTGCGTCCATTTCCTTGCGGGATACACTAGTTTGCTAATGCTTCTAGCTCCAAACCACTTAACATGCCGGTTCCAATGACAGACCCATGTCTTCTCTTTTAGTTCATTTTATAGTAAGCATAGTAGTTATGGATTACACTGCAAGAAGTTTATGGTGGTAAGAAACCAATGCCGAACTAGTATGCTGATCCATAGCGTTACTTGTGCGTGTGTGCATGCAAAACTTCAATGTGTCATTAAGGCTGCTGCTGTTGCTGCTGCTCCCACCGTTTGATGCTTGGGGCACGTCTTGGCTGCAGCCAATGCGCTTCTTCATGGCCCCTCCATACCCATTTTGACATTTTGGAGCACATCACGTGCAGCAGTCAGGCAGCAAGACGCAGCTGCCTGGCAATAAAACGTGGCGGCTGCCGCTATGGCTTCCAGCGTTTCAGCTTCTTGGCCCAGCTCAGCTGGGTCTCGCTGGGAATAGCTATAGGCTGCTGATAGGTTGGGGTTGACTTGCACTCGGCACCGAACAAAGGCAAAACTTTTAAACGTATCAATGCGATTTATGCAGCGACAAAATGGGGCGTCACACGAACACACATGCAGAAACACACAGATACACTGCTGCTGCATGGTTCTACATGTATGCTCACAGCCGCTGCAGCAAATTCTTCTTGTCATGTGGCAGGCATAAAGAAGTGATAAAAAAAGCAGCCAAAAAATAAACCCCGAGCAAGTAGTAGAAGCCAGCCAAAGAAAATGCAAAATAAATTGGCAGGTACTTTTCGTTTTACCCGCACCTCCCCACTTTTCACAATCCACACATCCTACCCACCCACTCTCTTGCCGCCGCCTCGTCTATCTGCTCGGCTGCATCTATCTTTGGCTCGCCCTTTGTGTGTTGCGTTTTGCATTGGCAATGGTTAAAATTCCGTTCTTGCCTGCTGCTTGCCTTTGGCGTTTCGGTCTCTCTACCCCTCTCTCTGTCTCCCTCCTCTCTTCTTGTTTCTTCTTGCTGGGCTTATTGTCGCGTTGCTGTTAACAAAAAGCAAGAAAAAAAATGAAGGAAAAATATCCAAAAAAAATTTACCCTTTTTTGTTGTAGCAAAGTTTATATGCACTTAAAGATTTAACGAATTCGAGCTCGTACGTTCGTTGAAAAGTTTCACATGCTAACTCCTTATGGCCAATGCTCTTCTTATACATATAGCAACTAATTCATGTACATACATAACATCCTTTGCAGTTTAGAATATAAATTTTTTGGTTTCCATTTATTTTCGCTTTCGTAACCGTACCACGTAAAGAGCTTGCGTTAATTTTAAAACAAAAAAAAAAAAACCCCCCATTAAACGAGGTGTTATTTTAAACACTATGTCAGAACCTCGACATGTCTGGTGTTTTTTGGGCCATACTAAAAACATATAGTAAACAAAACAATTTGATTATTGTTTTTTGAGTTGAAGTGCTGGGGTTCTTTGAAACCCAAAAACATATGGGTATAATAAACATGGCCTGCATTCAGGACCAGAAAATCGTTTTCTTTTTTTGAGTGGCTATGTAATTTTTCAAAGTTTTTTATTTTACTACCTAACTAATCTGAGCTTTGCAATCATTTCAACAATTTTGAATTAAGTATCGAAATCCGGTAAAAGCCTGATAATTTCAATCTGCTAATGTTGAAATCTTTGTGAGATAAGAGTTTTTGTCTTTACCACCACTTCCTACCGCTAACAATTTTAGAGACCGCATGTTTTTTGATTTGACATAGGATTGTTTAGTTTGTATCAAAAGGTATCGTCCGCTTCCTACCTCTTGGGTCCTTCCTACCTCTTGGATAGATTTACATTTTCCACAGAGTTGAGGTCCGAAATTAGTTTTGTATGTTATAGATAAGTTATATTATAACAAACTGCGAAACCGATGTTGTCGATGCTTTCCAACTTCGATATATCGATATCTCGCAGTTTTCCAGTGGAAAGTTATAAGTTACCAGTTCTGCTAAAATATTGATATTTTCGATGATTTAAAGTGATGTATCGAGCTTTCGTCTTTACCACCGCTTCCTACAGCTTGTAATTTTAGAGACCGCATGTTTTGATAGTTTGACATAGTATTGGCTAGATATATCAAATATTCATAAGGTATCGTTCCGTTTCTGATAGCACTTTGAAGTTCACTTTCTGAAGCTCAAAATTTGTTTTGTATGTTATAGATAAGTTTTATTATAACAAACTGCGAATCCGATGTTTTCGATGCTTTTAAACTTCGATGTATCGATACAGCGCTGTTTTTCAGTTGAAAGTTACAAGCTACTAGTGCTGCAAAAATATTGATGTTTTCGATGATTTCAACTGAAAAAAACATCGATGTATCGAAATATCATACGTCACAAGGGTGACGTCCCACATGCGCTCTGCCTGTCTGGAACTCAGCTGGTATCAGTTTTATTTGCTTTATCTGCTCATCAGCCTTTTAATCGAACGTTCTAAATAGGTCGTCAAGAGAACACCACAAGAAGCCTTTGTTTCTATCTAATAAATATTTATTTTTAAACTATATTTACCCAAACTTATCTCTAAAATTGAAAAAAAAAAAAAAATAATAATCTTAAAAATTGAACCTTCCTCACTAAAATGTCAGTTATTTGAATTGTTTGTGTGATTACAATATATATATAGTATATTATATACACGTTTGTATAATCTTATCGTTTATTATTATCAGATGTAGACTTTCTATGCCACTATTCCTTATGTCTAATATAATAAGTCTAATGTGCATCTAACTAGCTACAGTTCAGTCGTATTCTAAAAGCGCGAAGAGTAGCTTCTTCTAACTGCATGGAAAATGGTTGGTAATACTTTCAAAAATAAGTTAAGTCAATTAATATCAATTCAGTTAATATTAATAAGAAGTGATTTTGATTTATCTTGAATTCGCCAACTGTATGGATGCTACTTTTTCAAAATTGTGAAAATCGAATATAAGTGATAACATTACCGGATCGTTAAAGATATTGTTAACGGCTGCCAGAGTACTCCGGGCTGCACTCTGTCAGAAATCTTAAACTAGATCACTACCAAAGAATTTTTTTAGGGATCCGCCTCTGGCTGCTTTCACTTTGTTCACTTATGCTATGTTTACACTATTTCAAATTGTGAGAATGTGCCCTGTGGCGTATCCGTGGCATAGTTGTTCGCAACTAAATTGTTTTACATTGACGTCATAAAAAGTTGCTAATAAAAACAATTTCATTTATGTAGTGTAAAAACTAATTTAAAGTTTTGCAGTGCGTTACTGTGCTAATTGTTAATGTAATGAAAATTATCAACTAGTTCGTGAATAAGAACAAAGTGTCGAGCGTGAACTAGGCTCACAAATAAAAAAATGGCTATGAGCTTAACATGTAAAAGGGCTATACAAATGGATTTTGAGCCGCTTAATACAAAACTGTGGTCCAGAAAGCCCCACTGTGTTATTCATGAGTTCACTTTAACTGCAATAATAAACTCCAAACCAATAATAAACCAATTGTTCCTATAGTTCCCCTTACCCTGCGCTGTTTATTGCTCGATTTGGCTTATGACATTCCCTTCAGTTCGGCTCAGGCTGAATTAGTCATGAAATCATGCCTGAATTTTCAGTACCAGCCGAATTCATTTGCCACTGAGTTTAACACATGCAGGTCCTAGACGTTCAGGCCTGAAGCTTAGCCGTAACAATTAGCTATGAATTCAGTGCTGAATGACTTTGAAAAGTCATGCCTGAAATCAGTGGTGATATTTTTAAAAAATCGTATATGAATTCAGAAATAGACTAAGTCCATTCATATTTAGTGCTCATAAAATAGAGCTGTCTAAAAATATGTTCTCTCAGCTCTGTGAGTTACTTTTATTCTCTCATATTTTATGTGAATTTCCATAACATTTTGATAAAATGCAACTTATATCTGATTTTTTTTTTTTTTTGTCAATGGTAGCAATACAAATATGTCTTAAATACTTTGCTGCTGTCCCTGGTGGCATTACAACAATTAGATGTTGGAGCTGGAGCACGTACTTATATTGGCACCATTTTTCTTTCCGGGAAAGAGCCATTTTATGATGATAAGTGCAATTATAAGAGAGCTGCTGAAGCGTGGACATGACGTAGGTACCAAATAATTACTTACTTTGGTATAATACATTTTGTTGCTATAATCTATAAATTTTCCAGGTCACATTTATTACACCTTTCTCACTGGCAAAAGAAACCCAAGAAACCAAGAAAGCCAATTATACAGAGATACTAATACCACAGTATAATATTTGGCACTTAAGTAACTTCAAAGTAGTTATCAGTTGCGCTATATATATAGCAAACTATACATATGTTTACAGTCAAAGAATACACCGGAAAAGAAACTACATTGGATATGACAGATCTGTCGACGATTAATTTTCTACAAATCGCGAATTTAATAGGTAAACACACCACGGATTTCGCCTTTGAACAGCCCGAAGTACAGCGCTTAATACACGCTAAGGATAAAGTCGATAAATACGATTTGCTTTTGACCGAACAGTTCTATGTTGAAGCTTCCTTGATATTCGGTCATTTGTATCGAATACCCATTATAACAATATCAACATTTGGTTATGCCAACTATTTTAGTCCAATGGTTGGCATCATGTCACCCTGGTCTTATGTGGCCCATCATAGTTTGCCGTATACGGATAATTTATGTTTTACTGAACGTTTTTATAATGCTTTTATATGCGCTGTAGAAGATCTTATACGCAAGTTTTCATACATACCAGCTCAGGATGCGATTTTGAAGAAACATCTTTCCAAAGTGCTCGATACTGTGCGGCAATTGGAACAGAACATATCTGTATTGCTATTGAATAGTTACATGCCACTGGAAAAGCCCAGACCCATATCTTTTAATATGATACCAGTGGGTGGACTACACATAGCAGCACCAAAACCATTACCGCAACATTTGCAGCAATTTTTAGACGAAGCTAACCATGGAGCTATTTACTTTAGCATGGGTGAGTACAGTCTGAGAACTCATCGACTCTGAAACTATTTTTATTTATTTAGGCTCCCAAGTGCGCAGCGCAGATCTTCCAACAGAAAAACTAAAAATGTTTCTTGATGTCTTTGGAAGCCTAAAGCAGCGTGTGCTTTGGAAATTTGAGCATGATCAGATACCCAACTTACCAGCCAATGTAATGATACAAAAATGGATGCCCCAAGGAGACATACTGGCGCATCCAAATGTAAAAGTATTTATATCCCATGGTGGTCTCTTTGGCACACTGGAGGCAGTACACTATGGCGTGCCAGTGCTGGGCATGCCCGTCTACATGGATCAGTATCTTAATATAAACAAAGGCGTAGCTGCAGGCTATGCAATTGGTTTGGACTATCGTAAGATCTCCAAAAAACAGCTTGAAGCTGCTTTGCAGGAACTCGTGTATAATCCCAGTTACAAGAGCAACATGGACCGCGTTTCACTTGTGTTTCGCGATCGTCCACTTAGTGCAATGGATAACGCTATGTACTGGATCGATTATGTCATAAGGCACCGAGGTGCACCACATTTGGTATCGCCAAGCATAAAACTTTGCTAGTATCAGTTTTATTTACTGGACGTGCTGGCGCTAGCACTGCTCATTGTAATCCTGCCCCTATTAGCTCTTTGGTTTATCTGCTTCAAGTTATTACGCACTATTCCCCAGAAACTTAAGAGCAGTTAATTGTATTTTTTTTTTAACTTTTATTAAACCATTTATTAATGTAATGTTTTCAATTAGAATTATATAAAGTACGAAATTCGATGAGCGAACTTTAACTTAATTGAATTTATTACATTTTTCTATTTGGAAATGATTAGTAAAGTTGACTCAACATGACCAGAAGAGAATGGTTTGGAGGGCTCCTCCAGGCCAGAAGTTCTTAAAAGATTCTCTAACATTTAATTTTCTTAAAAATTTCTCCGAATGTTTACTTACTTACTTTTTTTTCAAGCAATGCTTTATTTTTTATTTGCTAAGCATTGATGAACTCATTATTCATCCCAAATTATGTTATATCACTTTAAGTCCAGTAAACGAAGGCTCAAAAATTACGTCTATTGAAAAAAAATACTCAATGAATGCAACTTTCAGGGATCGTTAGGGACCTTATAATAAGCCTATAACCCAGTTTTCGTATTTGTGGGTACCTGACCATATATGTTGGTACGGGTTTTGTATGATATCTATTTTTCTAGGCAAATAAAATTATCTATTACACACGACTTAAATATGTGTTGCAGGTTTGCTACTTCAAGCGCAATACCTGTTTAAACTTAAAAGTTGAAAATCGTGTTTGGTCTTTTTTGAATAATTTGCAAATATCTCAAAACAGATAGGTTTTTTTCTGAAATTTAAGCCGTATATTTTGTTAAAGTAATTGGAATTATCTACAAAATGAGTCCTCCATCACTTTTTTACGATAAACAGATTTCAAGCAATTGAACAAAAAAGTTGCTCATAAGCGCTAGTTTTGTACTACCAAGCCAAGCAAGCAAGCAGTCCTCTGCTTTGTCCCCTGCTTTACGCTTAGCTGCCTTTTGTATGTAAAATAAATTTTTTGTTCGATCTCCAGGTACTGGGCGTTACCAGACTTGTTGACAAAGCTAACATGACTTTTGTAAGAGTATAGAATTGGGAAAAGCAAAGAAGAAATGCCAAGCTGCAGAAATGCTTGGCATGGCATGCGTGAATAGCTCTCTATGTGCCTCTGCACGTGTGTGTGTGTGTATGTGACAAACGCTGACAGTGTCAAAGCGTCGCAGCACAACAACAGCCAAGTGGTAACCAAGTGGCAAGTGCCTTCAAGTGCTGCCAAGTGTCCAAAAAAAAAAAAAAAAAAATAGAGCATATAAAAAAGAAAACTTCTATATCTCTGCTAGACTTGGTAGAACTTGTTTTACGTTTACGCTGACTTTGATTACAATTTTTGTCAGCCTAGCAGCAGTCTGAGTCTGTCAGTAATCTGAAGTCCCTTGGCCACATTTTGGTTGCCTGCCATTAATCAATGGCAATCAGCAATGAAAGAACTTTTGTGGAATCGGCTACGGTATGTGCGATAAGCTTATTTTCAATGGAATTGTGCTTGCTTGGATGTGTCAACAGCTGCTGCTTGGCCACGTTCTGGCGCTCAATTAGCGGTTGGCCAATGTCAAAAGTCGTTGACATTTTTGAATAATTATGACAATTGAAAAGTTTGTTGCATACCGTAGGGCGCAGCGCCATGATGACATGAACTCGGACGTGGACATGAACGTGAACATTGGCTGCGACGTTGGCGTAGACGTAGACGTAGGCGCTGGCGTCTTGATAATGAGCTTGTTGATTGGCCAGAGAGCGAGTATGAGAGTGAGTGACGCATGTGTCAACAGAAAATGGCTTAATTAGAAGAAAGGCAACAACAACGAAAACAACAACAGCCAGCCAAAGTGTTGCGTCATTTTTGTTACGCTCTAGTCTGTGTGTGTTTGTGTGTGCGTGTGTTTGTATGTGTGAGTGACAGACTAGTAATGTCAAAAGTGACAGGCGCTAAGCATTCAGTCGCCCTGGTCATTCGCATGACCGCTGCCACACCCGCCTGCAAGTAGCTTTTACTTCTTCACTCTCACTAACACACTCTATTGTGCTATCTCGCTCTTTGGCCTCATTGCTATTGCTGTCTTGTTCTCTCCTGCTTGCTTTGCTTGTTGACATGCCGCTGACAACTAATTAGTTAAGTTGTTTGACTAAAGCAAATGAGCCAACAACAACAACAACATCAAGAACAACAAAAGTTTAAACAACGATTTTCATATGAAAACTTTTTGGCGAAATCAAGCAGTTGCTCCCGCTACGTTGTACTCTGGATTTTCCGAACTCTGGAACTCTCACATTTTCTAGTAGCCGCATTGAATATTAATAATTTATGAAATGTTCTGTTGATTTACAAAGGGCGTTGGTTAAGATAAAACAAATAAATACCAATATGCGGCTATGTGCGCCACCACTTAAACGCTCATCCTACTGCTCCTCCAAAGAGCTGTCAAAAGCTGCCTGCCTGCATGGGCGTAGTAGTATACATAGTATGTATATTGCCAGCTGTCAGCCAGCTTTCCTGTTCAATCCATCTGTCCGTCTGTCAATGCTATGCCATTTAGTGGTCTAAACTATTTGGTTTTGGCATTTGGGGCCACAATCAATTTCGATTTAGTTTTGGCCACTGATTATCATCAGATCTGACCGTATTGTTGACCGCCCACTTAATTAAATGCCCAGCTAATTCGCACTTAACCTTGAAGTGCATGAGCTGCGCATACAATTTCACTTGGTTCTTTCTTTAGCAAAGTCTCTGCTTTGAACGAAGCGAAATCAGCGCACAAAAGCGGCATCGGCTTTGACCTGAATGCTGCTGCTGTCCTGAATGCTTAGGCTTGATTTCCAATGCAATTGCTGAGATAAGTAATGTCCCCCGACGGTATAACATTTTACCAGCTCGACACGCTTTTATCCATTACATGTGCCAGACACACACACACACTGGCGCTCTCTATCACCCACTAGCGCCTGCAGCTTACGAGGGCAGTCTTAAAGTAAAGTAAAGTACTGTGGAAACAACATGATGTGTCTACAACTTGTTATGGTTAAAAAAAAACAACTCCAACTTGACTAGAGTTCGCTTAGGATACTAACTCGATTACCTACGGAACACTGCAGACTTAGAAAACAGCTGACATCATGGAATTTTTTTCTTGAATGCTGGAATGATTTAGAGGACTTCGAAAAAAACCAAAAGTTTTAGATGGATAATTCGTTTGTTTATTAAGATATCGTAACCAAATTTGGCACTCGGAAGTTTTTTAGAGTACCCAAGCCTCGACCAAATTTAATCAAAATCGGTTGACTGTATTATATAGCTTGCATAGGATTCTTCTGTTTTTGAAGATATCCTAAGCAAATTTAGCAATCATATGTCTTTTGGAGTTCTCAAGCAATATACCGCATTTAATTGCAATTTGGTACAGGGTATCCCAATGTCTTTCACGCGCGACTTTAACATCTTTTTAAATACCTTAAAAAAGCTAGTAAAAAAATCGAAAAATAAAGTTTGTACTCATTATGATATTAATCGAAATTGTTGAAAAAACAAACTAATTTCTCCACCTAGCCTTTTTTTTTTTCAGATTTGGCTTACTGTGACTTTATTTTATTTATTTATCACATTATCGACAACTATAAAATAAATAAATGTATTTTGGAAGCCATTCCCAAAGTGTAGTAGCCGTTAAAGCAGTTTATATTGAGAAATAAAAAAAGAGTGCTGCCTGCTTTGCTAGTTCGATTAGTTCTCAGCCTACCCACGCACTATTTGTTGCATTTTGTTGTTGTTTCGCTTTTGCCTTGGCATTTTTCTACTCAATAGCACGGCTTTCAATGCTGGACTCGACTTCTTCTGTTCTACTCTTTGCTGCTGTACTGTTATGCTCACCCAGATTTATTTTGCGCCTGTTTTGTTTACCGTTACGACGCGGCGGCGTTCTGCTTCTTCTTCATATTATTTGCGGTTTCGTGCGCCGAGCCGCAAAAGTTTTGCCGTGCTCTTTGTTTTTGTTGCTATTGCCTGTTTTCGTTTTGCAACGCTTTGCTTAACATTTTTTTTCTTCCTTCTTTTTTTTTTTTGTATTTTCTCTGCTGCTGCTTTTTACTCATTTTGTTACTCTACTGCTCTGCTTCTTTGCTTGCTTGTTTTTTCTTGCTGTTTGCTGCTTTTTATGTTTTTTTTTGTTTTGCATTCCACCTGTAATTTTTGCAACTTTCAATTAGGAAGGCATTAAGCCAGAAAGTGCTTCAATGAGCAGCACGGAGTATGAGCGGACGAGAGTATGAGACAGGTACTGGTACAGCAAAAGAGACAGCTAGTGGGAGTGCAGTTGGAGCGAGCAGGCAAGGCAGTCGACATGTCTGTCAGTCGATCCGACTAAATGAAAAGCTGCCGCAAAACTTCCAACAAGAAAAGTGCAAAAAATGTTTGTGGGCGTTGCAGCTGAAGGCGTAGCCTTGCATACCTAGCCCCAGTCCAAAAAAAAAAAAAAAAAAAAAAGAAAATAGGAAACCCCCTAATACGCTCCACCTACCGCACCATAGACCAACGCTTGGTCATAGCCATGCAATTTCATTCCAAAGCTTGGCTAGCTTCTGGTGCTTGGTACCAATTCCTACCGCTCTCTCTTGGTTTTCTGGTTGCGTCTGCTGCGGCTGCTTTTCAATGAAATTGGGTTTTATATTTTATTAGTTTTGACTACCATAGAATAGAAATGTGCGCGCCAGGAACTGTTTCTGACTAGGGCGGGGGCGTGCAAAGAGTTGGGCGGCAGCGGGCGTGGCACTTTAATTAAAATGCCGTGCGCAATGCATTTGGCTTAGAATAAATATGATTTGCAATTTTTATGACTTGAAGAGGCATACTGGTACACAGTGTGCGGCTAGAGATAGGGAGTTTTTGAGGGGGGGCATTAGTATAAGCAAAAGCGTGCCAGAGAGCGCCTTTAATCGCTGTATACATCCTTAAGCTGAAGTGTATCATTTAAAGGAGAGCTCATTGAGTAGCTTAAATTTTAAGCAAAGATTTTCAGCAAAATTTTCATGCGCCTAAGGCAACTCTGTTCTGAAAATTTTTGCGTGTCTAATTTGGAGCAAAGTAAATATTGTGACGTAAATAAGAACTATTTCGAGCCGGTGCGGATCCAGGAATTGATCTTGGGGGCGTTTTTCACTTCGAAGTGAATATATATCATAGCTCGCAAAAAACTGTCAGCCCGTTTTTCCAACTTGGGGGGACCCGAAAATCCGCCGTGCATCTGCCACTGATTTCGAGAGCACAATTTAATTAATTTATTTTTTTAATTAATTAATTTTTAAAAAATATCTAGTGTTGCACATTAAGACCTAGAGCTAGACCTTTTTAAAACACCGACCAAATGCTTTAGAAACGGAGTACTATAATTACCGCCGCTTTGCTTATTTCAGAGTTTATCAAAGATCCCAGATTAATTAAAATCTCATTGAAAATCTCGTTGTTCAACATATGCGTTGGAAGAAGTTTTTGAGGCTTGAATTTTATTTCATTGAAATCGTTCGTCTCTAAGCGTCGCAGCAATAGATTCTTGACTTTTTTCTCTTGTTTCTTCTTAGTTTTGTATTTACATACATCTCCAGGCCAATGGAGTAAGAATCACCGATAGTAACACTGCTTGCCGCTAGCAACACTGCTTGCCATTCACTTTTAAATACAGCACTGCACTATCAATCGGTTACTGATGTGCAAAGCGAGCAGAGTGCAGCATCCCTTGTTTTTTAAGTCCAGAACAATTTTAAATAATCTCTTAAAAATGAATTGCTCCAATGCAGTAGAATTAGTTTTAAGAAACAGATAAGTTGAAAAATCTAGGCTAAACATTTTACACTGCACTTGCAAATAAAAAACAGCACTATCAAACGGTTACTAATGGTCACAGCGAGCAGGGCGCAGCACCCCTTGTTTTTCAAAAGCAATTTTTATAAAATTTCATAAAAATGTAATACTCTAAGGCAGTAGATTAAATTAGTTCCAGTAAACAGATAAGTTTAAAAATCTAGGCTAAACATTGAATACTTATTATCATCGCAGGGTGAATGACAAATAAGTTGCAAGATTCTTCAACTTGGGCAATAGTTGCCTACTAAAGAAAATTCTTTATAGTTTTCTTTAGCTTTTTTTTTAATAATAAAACTAGCATCCAGCAGTGTAAAAATAACAAGATTTTTAACAAATTTACTTTGTTATAAGACACACAAATAGTCAAAGATATATAAAATAGTTCAATAAGTTTAAATTACGCTCAACAAATATTTTTATTTTGAAGCATGAATTATAGTTAAAAAAAATTCAGAAAAAAATGTAAAAACCACAGATTTGTGAATATTTACGCAAGCAACACTGCAGTGTGACCAAAAATTTTTTGCTAGTGACAATGCCTGCGGTAGCCATTTTTTTTAAATCTGTCTGTTTATTGTGTGGACTATGGCTGTTTTGATGCCTAGCCCCTTGGCTTTATTTTTTAACAAAGCTAAGTATACACATACTAAAAAAAAAAAAATGCAAATGTCATATTAACAAAGGACCTACTTCAATAAAGTCCATTTGATTTTACTTCAACTTATAAAAAACATTTTGACTTACTTTAGCTGTTGAAAATCCCTTCAAATAGTTGCCACACATTGTTTATATTGTCTTTTCATAATCCATCTCATATTGTTTTGCCATTAAGCCATTTCAGTCCAAAAAAAATACTCACCTGGAAAAAAAAAACGAATAAAACTATTTATCAATTCATATGCATACATTCTTTTTTTAATCCAGTTTTTTTTTTGTTTAGTTAAATGTGGCGAAAATAACAACTTAAAAACAACAATGGCGACAAACTCAAATAACTGTCAAAGCAATTGACAGGACACAACGGCAACAACAACAACACCAATAACAACTGAAATAACAACAAACGAACGTGTAACTAAAAACTGATTTCATTAGCATTGGTCAATTGCGCACATAGTATAGGACACTACGCGACATTTGAATAGGTCAACTGCAATTTTTATATACGTATTCCATTAAATGATGGCAATTTTTCCCAATAAATAGTTTAGATTTTTGACTTTATCTAATTTTAGCCAGATCTGCAAATTTCAGTTTCAAACAAGGGATGAAACTCGCCGATTACATTAGAAAAATCGAAAACACTAAAAATGCAATTTTTACACGTTTTTTAATTTGTAAGCAAATAATTGTATAAAAAGTGAGCTATGTATTTTCATTTAATTATTTTTTGTTTCTGTTATGTTAAATTAATCATATTATAAACTTTAAAAAAATTCCAAGAAAACCTCAATAAATAAATTTAAAAAAAATTACTACTAAAATTACACTTAATTTTTTTAAATTTTGGAACCAGAATTGAAATTAAAAAATTATAACAAAAATTCGAAGAAACTGCAAATAAATTAAAGCAAACAATTCTATAAAAATTGAGCTATTTTTATTTAATTTTGATTTTGATATTGTTACCAATCTTAGAATTTTGAGCTGTAAAAAATTTATAGTTAAAACTATTTTATTTTTATAAAACTTCAAATACTTCAAACTGATTAAATTGGCTACAATTAATAGAAGAATACATTTTTAAAACAAACTATTCATTAAGAGCATTAAAAAGTATATATTTTTTTCTGTTTTTTGTGTGTTTAATAAATATAATGCATTAAACCTATAATTTCTAGAAGTCAATAAGTTTTTAAACTTCGTTAAAAACTATAAAAATTTAAACTTCTTTTTTTTGGTCAAATATATCCACACATTTAATTTCTTTAGATTTTGTTCCAAAGAAGCTTAATATCAATCTGCTAACTTGCGCTATTGCAATGACGCGGAGTGTTTATATGCATATACACTCACTAAATGTACTTATGTACCTACATGTAAAATGAAAATGAAAATGGACATTTGCTTTGCTGCGGTAAACAACGCTAAATGGAAAAAAAAAACAAAAACACCAACTAAAATAAAAACTAGACTAAACTAAAATAAAATAAAATACAAAATAAAAATGCTTTTAAAAATTCCGCGAAATGCACAAAAATTTTGCATAGTGGTCAAAAAAATAAAATAAAATAAAAACTGTACTAAATAATTATGGCAAACAAACAAAAGTTAACAGAGTGAGACAGCAACAAGAGCAACAAGCAGGGCAGCAGGCGGGTGGAAGCGAGTTGAAGAGATGCAGAGAGAGGCCGTGAGCTGCATTGAGTGAATAAGTGGAAAAATTAGGCAAGTGTGAAATGATTTGCACATAGCAATTATGTTTGTCTTCCTTTTGTTGTTGTTGTTAGGGGGGGCATATAAGAGCGGGGGCAGCCATTGCTTGGTACCAAAGGGGCGGCTACGCCACAGTATGTGTGTATGTGTATAGTTGCAAAAACTGAAAACTGATTACATAGCCCTCGGCTGTGTGGCAATTGGAATTGCTATTTATGCAAAATGTTGGAGCTGAGCAGCGTGTGAAGCTAAGCGTGAGAGCAGAGCAGCACTGTAAGCGAGAGGAGGGCGCAAAAGGCAGAAAATACTATATAGGGGCAGAAGTAGAACAGCATGTGGGGGGGAAATGTGTTTGGACCAAATCAGAGTTAGTCAGCTGGGGAAATATTTTGGCAAAACAGTAGAATATGATGAATGGAAATGAGTGTGAATATAAATGAGATAAGCATGTATTAGTTGTTTTGATTGTTAATATTCAAATAAAAATGGTTGAACAAATTTCAAGGACTGCATAAATATTTGGAGATGAGATCAAGACTGGAATTTGGCTTAGGCTTAAGGGGGGAGTTTCCGAAAAATACCAAAAAAGGTGCAAGACTTTAAAACGTGGGTTCTACTGCGTGCCTATTAGTAAAAAAACAATAATTTTTCACTAAAATTAGTGATATTGTTTTATCTATTAAAATTTATCAAACTTTTTTATGCTGTACCTTAGGGTATGAAACACTGTACCTTATAGGAAGACCTGCCAAAGTTACCTTCAATATAGTCGGGAGTACAAAAGAAATTTATTCGGATATGTTCGTGCGTCTGTCTGTTTTGAGATAAGAAGAGCTAGTTTAACCAAACGTGATGTTTGGACTGCTTACCTAACCAGTCAGATTAAGGTAATTTTTTTATTTCTGCCTAAAATGGGTCAATCGCCTTTTTTTCCGCCTTACTTGATTCCTCTGTAGAGAAACTTCCATGTTCAACTCTTAGACCGAAAAATGTAAACATATTTTTGACCCGCTTTAAGAGCTTTTTTAAGAATAAAGCAGCTTCTGCTGGCGTTCGTAAATTATTCTTGGCACTTAAGAAAAAAAAAGAAGACATAAGTTGTTCAGTCAGTGCTTTAAGGCAAGCGGCCCCATAATCTAAAATTAATAAGCTTTATTACAAAAAAAAGTTTATTAAAAGATCAAAAAACTCGTCAACCAACATATTTACAAAATTTATATAAATCTTATATAAATAAAGATAACTTGTAAATTTCTTGCAAAAAATAATAAAAATGTTTTTTTTTTGTAAGAAATTTACAAATTGTTGGTCATGCCATAAGTCCAAAAAAGAACTAGTTAACAAAACAAACAAGTTCGAAATAATTTATTTTTGTCGACCTTTTTTATTTGTAAGAAATTTTTGATTTCGAGAATTTTTTGAATGCTTTCAGTCCAAAAAGAACTAGTTAAAAAAAACTAGTTCAAAATAATTTAGTTTGGTTGACCTTTTTTTTGTAAGAAATTTAGAAATTTTTGTTTTTGAGAATTTTTGGACATACCATCCATCAGTTCAAAAAGAACTAGTTAAAAAAAAGTAGTTCAAAATAATTTATTTTGGTTGACCTTTTTTTTGTAAGAAACTTATAAATTTTTTTTATTTTGAAAATTTTTGGTCATACCGTCAGTCCAAAAAGAACTAGTTAAAAAAAATAGTTCGAAATAATTTATTTTTGTCGACCTTTTTTTTTTGTAAGAAATTAAGAAATTTTTGATTCTGAGAATTTTTTGACATGCTATCAGTCCAAAAAGAATTAGTTAAAAACAAACTAGCTGAAAATAATTTATTTTGTTGACCTTTTTTTTTGTAGAAAATTTACAAATGTTTGTTTTTGTGCATTTTTGGTTATGCCATCAGTCCAAAAAGAACTAGTTAAAAAAAATAAGTTCAAAATAATTTATTTTGGTTGAACTTTTTTTTAAGATATTTACATGTTTTTGATTTGAGAATTTTCGGTCATGCCATTAGTCCAAAAAGAACTACTTAAAAAACAAGGACAAAATAATTTATTTTGGTGGAGCTTTTTTTTTGTAAGAAATTTAGAAATTTTTTGGATTTTGAAAATTTTTGATCATACCATCAGTCCAAAAAGAACTACTTAAAAAACTAGTTCAAAATGATTAATTTTTGTTGACCTTTTTTTTAAGGAATTTCGAAATTTTTGATTTTGAGCATTTGTGGTCATGCCATCAGTTCAAAAAGAACTAGTTCAAAAAAATTTAGGTTACGAATAAAATTACAAATGCTAATAATTTTTATTTAAGATTTAATAGTTTCTATCCTATTTGTGTATGGTCTAGAATTTTACATTTTTCAAGCTACATAATTAAAATTTGAAACAGTTCGACTAACATTTTTTTATGAGATTGTGAAATGGGCTTTTTTATTATATATAAATAAATTGTTTAGAAAATAAAAAATATAAAACTATTTAATTCTTTTTTTTTTTTTTCGTCGATTCGACGAACATTAGCAAAAACATATAAAAAATAACGTGTGGTCACTAGTCACGTTAAATACATAACATTTCATTTATAAATTTAATACCCCTTTGCTAACATCCCCGCTGACAAAATAACTATTACCTAAGCTGCTTACTACTATCATCAAAATCGCTTTAAAAGCTTTTGTAAAGTTAAATATTTTCTTTACTTTCCGAGGCACTTCATGCCCGCATTTACATTTTAATTACCATATTCAAACCTATTCACGTGGAAAATTACAATTTGACGGACTAAAAACCTAAGCCTCAAAGTGCGTCAAAGTCCTACTATGGAAATAGAACAGTATATACATAGAATAGGAAAATAGCTTGCATGTCCACTTATTTTTATTTTTCAATAGTTTATCGCTTGCTATTAATGATATTTTGTTGATATTTTTACGCCTTTATTAGTTTAGTTTTTAGTTTGATTTATTATTATATCATATATACATGGAGTCTTTTATATATGTACACATGTCGCTTATGCTGCCTCGTTCTTAATCTAATAAATGACTCATATTTCGTTTTATATATATTTTTAGCATGCGCCTTCTATATAGAACATGTGTATAAAAACAACGTAGCTGTTCGGCATCATAAATTATTTGAATGGCTCTGCATAATTAATAACTAATTTTAATCGCTTAACAAATGTCACGCCCTTTACCTACGCCCATGCCTTTGCTACACACACACACACACATACATATAGTGGGCGTAGAGAATTCTATAAATGTTTGTCATTGCTTCGTTAGCAAGCTGCCGCCACGCCCCCTGCTTGTCCTTAGGCTGACCAATCTGCCATTGTTGCTGTTGTTCTTGTCGCTATTGATGATTATTGTTATTGTTATTAGTGCGTCAAATTTATGGGCTTAAATATATAGGGTGTTTTTTTAAGAGGTCGCCAAAAAAAAAAGTTAAAAAATATTTAGCCTTAATAGCAGCAAAAACTATTGTGCGGGTGCCTCCATTAGATACTATTGTTTTTACTTTTTTAAGATAATTATTAATATAAAATATTTAAATAAACAAATGTATTCATTAAAAATAATGTACAAAAAATGTATGCAAAATTGTTTAAAAAATACAAATTGATTTATTATATAGGTATACAAAAAATACTAAAATTGATTCAAAATTGCTTTAAAAATATTAATTGATTTATTATATATGCATGTAGGTATACAAAAATACTTAAATATTAAAAAAAATACCTTCATGTATGCTTTTACTAGTATTATTTGTGGTCTACTCGCTACTCTCACGTATATCTCATTTCAGCATATCTCATTTCGTAACGTGACGATTTATCTATTATTTTATTCTAAGCAACGTCAAAAGTCTTCGTTTATTCTCAAGAGATCACATTTTTGAACAAGTTTTTTTTTAATAAAAAGTGTCGCATGTTAGTATTTAAATAGTAAGCTCAATTTGTTGCTTTTAGGCAGCAAGGTTCACTTAAAAAAAAAAAAAAATGTACAGTCCCGTCAAAAGGTTCACTTTAAGCTCGAATTTTTGTTATCTTTAAACTTATTTTAGCACTATTTAGAGCTTTTTGTTCAGAAAATTATGTTCTTGATTCAAGAATTGCGAACTGAAAATGATGTACTTGAAATAGTATCCTAATTGCATGCTTAGAGCTTTCATCCGTGCAAATCGGGACTTACTAAACTCAAGTTACTTGAAGATATGATTGGTTATCAGTTCTCCAGTTAGAGTAAAAGCAGTTCCATCAGAAAATGGAGAAAATATCCCCAACTACCCCTTAAGTTTTTCCACTCTTAGTCCATTCATAAGTCAAATGCCAACAAATTCTGCGCCAAATACAGCTGACAGCTGGGCAATACAAAACCACTTAAAAAAACACCCCATATATATATGTTGCTCTGTTTATTGCCTTTTAGGATCAGCTTGTAACATCAATTCTTTTAAATTGAGCATAATTTTTCATTTAACGTGAAAATTAATAATTTACGCCCTTCAATAGGCGCCGCCGTTGGCTAGAGCTGGGGCGTAAAAGTGGCGCCTTCGGCTGGCTGCAGGCATGCCAACTTGCTAATTATGTCACGTCGTTGGACCCAGCGCTGCCTGGTGCTGTTGTCTGGCCAGTGATGGGTCCCATTAAAATGTCAAACTGTGCTTCTAGCAATAAAGGAAAACAGTCATCAAGTGAAATGTGAAACGCTTGTGCATAAATGCAATGAGTAACAAACAGAGCACGAAGAAGAATCAAATCAATGCGTGGGGCACAAGAGGGAGCGCAGCAACAAAATAACAATACCAATGGGCAGCCAAAAGGCGTTGAGCGTAAAAGTCAAACAAATTAAATATTAATTTATATGGCATTAAAGGAATTTTGTGCGCGCATTTTATTTTTGTTTCCTTCTTTCTTGGCTGTACTTTAGGGCTGCAAGAAGTGTAGCATGCTTTTCAGCGTAAACTCATTTGTTTAAAAGAGAGCAAGGCATACTTTTTGTTTATGCGCGCAGAACTAAAGATGCTCTAATGCTCATGAATTTCTCACAAATTTAGCTTGATTGTATGGTAAGGATGCAGAATAAAATTTCTGAAATTAGTATTATTATAAGTTAGTTTTTTTTTAATTTCTTAGTCAATTTTAAAAACATAAATAAAATAAAAATTCACTATATCTTAGAATTTCATAAAGGATTTTTTTTTGCAAAATTTTTTGTCTCAAGTTTCATTTAAAATCGTGCTACAAAATCTTAGCTTATGATTTCATTTGAATCCTCTTAATATCATGATTTGATGCTCGCATAAACGTAGCTACACATTGGTGAAAAATAAAACACAAAAGTGAGCGCAGTCATACATTTAATGAGCGCAACACCAAACCAAACCAAAAAAGAAAAAAATAAACAACAAAATTCATTAAAGATGGATCTGTCCATTTTTTTTTTTTGCTTCTCATTACCTATCGTTCCCTACCTTTTACCCTCCGCTGCTGCATATCTCCTTGTGCTCTATATGCGCCGCAATTTGGGCAGATTGTTTGTTTGTTTGTTAGTTACTTTGCTGCTGGCTTTGCTCTGCTTGCCTCACTGCATCCACTCAGAGCCGAAATTTATGCCAAAGATACACCCACACACACTCATATACAAGAAGCTAAGCAAGCAAACAGGCAAACAAACACACACACACACATACATATAAACAAGCAAAAAGTGGCAAAGACATGGAGCCGGCTTGGTCCATCGCTTGAGCCTGCAATTTTATGTATCTATAATTTTGCCATTATGTACGAGGGCAGGCTGAAAAGTAATTGGCTTAGTCAAGGAAATAATTTTTTCATTGCTTTTTTTTTGTTATGATTATTTATAAGCTTGTTGTTTTGGGGAGCTTTGAAAGGCGATCTCGACAAACAGTGTGGGATCATTGGAGCTCTGTTTCTCGGAAATATATTTAGGCTGGTCGTAATAATTTTTCTCGAATCCGATGAGTCCGCCAATAAAGAGATTCGTCTCTAGTTTGACGAGTAAGAACTTTTCAGCAGAAATCCAGCCACTGCTTGTTGCTTGAAACTGTATTGGGGGTTGAGACTTATGTTTCTTTAAAACTAATTAAATTCTATGCAAAATGAGTTGGAATATGTGGGGATTCTGCAATCTCGCTATCAGTCTTTGAATAATGGAATTTAAGCGCAGGTCATCAAGGCCGGCTAAGGAAAGTTAAAATTCCAGAAAAATGCATGGAATGCTCAAAAGCTTAAGGCAAGATTGTTAAGTTCAAAGGCGCCTCCAGCGGTCGAGTGGATCACTAACATTTTCATGTGGGGGCCATTTAATTTCATCTGTGGATTTTACACCAAGGAAGACCAAGCCCAAGATGTTCGCCAACAAGGTGATGTTTTTGGGAAAAAACTCCAGCCCATCAAAATATCTCCTCTAATGGGCTTAGTCTCGCTTATGGGTTTTTTTTGGGGTTATGTCAGAACTCTGAAATGCTGAAGTTTTTCGGATCTTAGATTTGAACTCAGCGAGCCCAAAAACTATTATTTGTCGGACACTTGGACTCGAAAAAAAATTGTATGCGATTTTTTGAGGTTATGTAATTACACTGACATCCGGATTCAGCGGGCCCAAAAAAATGTACTAAACATGGTACATGGGAAGATAATAGAGACAGGAATGTATTCTTATTCCTCAGAGCTGTTGGAGCGATCGATTCAAAGTAAATTTCAAAGACGAAACATGGCTTAGGAAAAAAAGAGATTGCTTATCAAGGCACTCAGTGTTTAAATTGCTGGGAGAAGCGACTTCTTACAATGCTATATATAAATTTTTTGATGGAAGGCAACCAAATACTGTGGAAGAGCTGGAATAGCTTAATAGCTCCAAAATGAAACTACGCTGAGATAGAAAATGTTAAAGTGTTCCCACTTACTTTTCAAACTGCCCGCGTATCTAAGTCTATGCCGGATGTATGCTTGTGAGTATAGGTTGATGTATGTGTGTGTGAAAGCCAGCAGCGCTCATTAATAATTGAGCGTACGCTTGAAGCTGCCACATTGGTGGCGCCACGCCATACGGGCGCTGCTGTCCAAGAATTGCTATGAAAATCAAAATTGTTCGCTTGCGCTCTGTGTGCACGGACTGTGGACAGAGCAAGCTAAAAAAGAATGCTACAGGGCATACAAGGAGCGCTATTGAGGGCAGTGCCGGGGCCATGGAACGATAAGGCGGTCGTTAGTTTTGTTGTCGCACATTGCTAGCACGCAAATACGTTGCGTATACGCAATATTTCAGCCATAAAGCAAGTGATATAAAGTGGGCCAGAGAGCCACAGCCAAAGTACAAGCACAAATGCTATGCTATGAATACGCTAGTTACTATCAGCCGGGGTCTTAGCTTCGAGCTGGATTTTGGGCTGGTCTGCCGGCTGCTTGCTGTACAAACGGTATGTCTTGTCATATGATTCAATGAATTTTTCACAGCATTGCAGTGTTGGAGCACGAAGTCTACAAATAGCCTAACAAATGTGTGCAACACACAATACGCTTGGCCTTTGCCTCTGCCTTCTCCCAGTTGCTACACCCAAATATGTTGCATTTTGTACTGGGCGCTGTCTCTGTTTATGTGTCTGGGTGCTGGCAACATGCGTGTTTGGTCTGTTGTTTTGGCAGCAAAGCACACCCCCTCCCAAAAAAAAACCTACATTATAGGGGGTTAGCTCAGGAAGTTATGATTGTTTCACGAGCTGACAAATAGAGCAACATGCCCAACCGGTCGGATGGTCGTTTCGAGTCGGGTCCGGTTTGGTCTCCTCTGCTCTGTTCTGTATGGTGGCAACAAAAGTAGCCGGGCAGGGCACATGGTTTTTGGATTGGTTAAATTTATGCGCTTCTGTGTGTGCGTGTGTGCTGAGTGCGTGCTTGCTTTTATCAGGAACGCTTTTTAGGGGCGTACTAGTATGAGATTGCGTTTTTCTCGCTATCCCCCTTGGACGTGTGAGTGTGTGGCTCCAATGTTGGATTTTGCAGTAAGCCCTGACTCAGCTTATTGCATTAGTGGGCAAATTTTAATACTACTTTTGGTCAGAATTATTGTTAAAAGCCTGGCATTATTGATAACCATTATTTTCATATTCAAACCAATAATGTGCAGCTTAGAGGGTTTTGACTGTTGCGAAAATTTAAGTTTTTGAAAATACACAAAGTATCTCAAAGGTTGAATGTCATTGTGTATGTCATATATATCAATACCGAAACCCTCCGCTTTTGTTTTTTAATGCAAGAATTTTTTTAAAAATCTGCAAGCTTAAACCTTAAGCATTTTAAACACATTCCAAAGTGGCTTTGGGTAGCATATTACCTTGGCTAGTACTTCAACTAATTGGAAACTGTTGCATTTCTAAACAAATATTAAGCAGCAGAAAAATGTGGCATGCAACATGCTTACAGGCTTTATAAATGACAGCACATAGCTTTGGTACTAAGCTGATTCTAACAAGCATTTACTATTTATATAAAGTGTAGCTACATATACATAGCTGCAGCTTAAAAGACCTCAATGTGAGTTTAAGTTACTTTGCCAACATTTACGCACAACCTTAAAGTCATTCGGCCAAAAATACTTGCAATAAAGCCTTTATAGATGCACACACACACAAAACACAAACACAACAAGCAAATGTTTTATTGTATGTGTGTGTGTTTTTGAGCTTGAGTCTCACGACAGTGCGCATCTTATACACAAACAAACTCAGTGTGGAGTGAAAGACAGAACTCTGCTTTAATTATCCCAAGAGCTGTGCTGAGTAAACTCAAAAAAAAAAAATCATTAGAAAAGTTCTTCTCAACTTAAAGCTTTAAGCTGAAGACGAAGCAGCAGCAGCAGTCTGCCCCAAAAAGTATGCAACGACATTGCTGATTTGCGCAATTGTTGCGCATCACACACACACACACACACACGCACGCACATATATAACAATGGCGACAAGAAAACAAAAATGGCAAACACCAAAGCAAAGTAAAATAAAATAAAATATAAGTACAAGCAACAAAAGCTAAGAAAAACCAAGCCAAAAAAAATGGCGTACGCATTTTAAAATTTTAATGCGGCGCTGCCAATGACGACGCCGCTGCCGGCGTTGACAGCGTTACGCTGACTGAGCGCGCAGAGTGAAGGCGGGAATAACAATAGCGTCGCACAGTGGTAGAAATGAGCGAGGATTAATACAAATATTAAAATATAACTTCGAAATGCGGAATTTATTTAAATTACTGAATTATATTATAAACTTATTTGCAAATTAGCTTGAGAACACAATCAAAATTGCTGAGAACCTTCACGGCTATAACACTCAGCAGTATCTAAACACAAAACCCATGATAGACGTAAAAGCAGATAAAAAACAATTTTTGTTTTAAATCTTAAAAAAATTTCGATCGATATTTTTGAAAATTAAAAACAAAATATTATTATTAAAAACAAATGCTTAGCCCATTTTTGTAAAAAGAAGCACAAAAAATAATTTTATAAAAAAAAAATTAAAAAAAATTTTTTTTTATGAATCATTTAATATGCTTTTTTATATTATTTATTTTATCGCTATAATTTTCTAATATATTTTTATAATATTTGTTAAAAGAATTTTATTAATTATTTTTTTTAAGTTTTATAATTAAACATATAAATATAAATAAATATTTTATAATTTATTTAAAAATAATATATTTTTTTAAATTATTCTTGTAATTTTTATAAAGAATGTTTATTTCATATTATCAAAAAAATTTTAATATTTCTTTTTTTATAAAATAATGTTTTTTCAATACTATTTTATATTTAAAATTTGTTTAATTTATTAAAAAGCAGATAAAAAACTAAATTTATTTTAAATCTAAAAAAAATTTCTATCGATATTTTTAAAAATTAAAAAGAAAATATAAGTTTTAAGAGTAACACAGAAGATATTTTTATTTGAAAACAAATTTTTTTTATCAATTAAATAGTTTAAAAAGTACAAAAAATATTTTTTGAGTCATTAAAAATAATATGTTTTTTTATATTATTTATTTTATAATTATAATTTTCGTAATAAATTTGTTAAAAGTAGTTTATTAATTTTTTTTTTATATATAAAATAATACGTTTTTCAATTAAATATATTTATTTAAAAATAATATTTGTTTTAAATTTTTCTTGCTATTTTTTTATTTTATTTTATTAAAAAAAAATTGTATTATTTATTTTTTTATAAAATAATGTTTTTTCATATTATCTATTTTATATTTAAAATTTTTTTAACTTATTAAGTAAAAGTATTTTATTAATTATTAACTTTTTCTTATAAAATAATTTTTTTTAATTTAATATTAATTGAAAAATAAATTTTTTTAATTTTGTTTGTTATTTATATGTTTTTTTTTTTTATACTTATAAAACATTATTATATCTTTCTGTGTTATTTTTATAAAATAATATGTTTTGCTATATTTTTTAATATTATTTCTTCTTTTTTCTTTTATTCCTTTAACTCCTTAAGGAGCAAAGGGCCTCTTTATATTATTTATAAAAATAATTTTTTTTAATTTTTGTGTTTAAAGTAATTATTTTTTTTTTTAATAATATGTTTTATTATTTAAAAAAATAAATTTTTTGTTGTATTATGCTCAAGAAGAACTTATTAGTTCCTTATATTTTTTAGATACACATATGTCCTATTGTTTAAGGCCTAGGCGGCGCTGCACAGTGGTCAAAATGGCCTTTCATGCTATTGCTATTAACAAATCATTAGTTCTATATGTACTTTCAAAATATTTGAGGCATGTAAAGTCTGCTACTTTTTTATGCAGTTTTTGGTTTTTTTTTGTTTTTTTTTAATTAATTTTTTTAAGGCATAAAATTATGCGCAGTACTGTTTTTTGTATTAAATAAAGAAACCATTTCATATACGTCAAATATTTTAAAGGCTTTTAGTAACCAACAGCTGACCACTGTGCGCCGCCGTCTAGGCGTATGACAAACGTGCAGCATCAATAATACGCCGTATTGGTATAAGCAGCAGCAGCATTTTTAACTGTGCTTCAAAACTGAAGCTGAAGACAAAGTCCAAACTGAAGCTGTAGCTCGCCTACAGTAAGCCCCGCCTGTTAGTCCCCTCTTGATATTGAACACGCGCCGCACGCACACACTTTAAATATACTTTTAGGCGCAGTTGGCAAAAGCCAAAAAATTACTCATACCGCGACAAACGCGACATGAACGTTAATAAAAATGACAATTGATAGGGGGTTTGTTTCTTGGATGGTATGCGTAGGCCTACGCTTTTGGTGGGCGTTGGGAATTGCCAAGTTATGTTTATGACAAATGCGAATGCTCATGCTTAGGCTCTTGATTCGAAAACGACGCTAGACAGCGGCACGTAAATGTCAATGCTACCACGCCCATCATCAGCCCAGCCAGCAGCTGCTATGACTACACAGCAAGAAAGTAGTCTTTAAGAAATTGACTAAGTAGGAATTAGGCTTAATAAACTTGAAATGAGTGCTATGCACTAGATCGCAAAGTGTAAATAGTTTGAGAGATGGGGCTTGTCAGAGATATGTCTATATCAAATTTAATAAGCAAGTCCTTATTCATTATGAGCAGTCGTGACTCTGAAGGGGCTTCATGTGTAAAGCAGCAGCTAAGTTTAGATTTGGGGAAAAAATCATAGCATACATTTTGGGGCTGCTTGAAAATTCATCTCTTTTCAAAACTTATATTAAAACTTGAGGTAATGTAGTCAAAGGGAGTTCGTGTTTAGGTTTAAGAATGAAAAAATTATATTCTGAGTGACTGCTTCTTTTTTTTCGCACTGTGTACTGGTACCAGCTAGACGTAGCGCCCTTACGTTTGCCTTTTGCCATTTGCTCTTTGTGTTGGCTTTTTGTCATTCATATTCAATTGCTTATTATTGCCGCCAACGCCTTTGTGCGTGTATGTATGTGTGTGTGAGTTACGTGTGCAGCTTGCCTGATGGCTCGACTTGGCGCCCAGGGCCTAATCATGTCCATGAGCACGACCATTGAGCACAACTTTTGACGCCCATTGCCTTGGTAGTCAATATTTCGCATGACGTTGACAATTTTGCTTCTTTTATTTGTATGCGTGCGTGTGTATGTATTATTATTGTTGCACTGACAGCTTGACGCTGGATTGTCAATCACATGCAATTTAAATAAATTGAGTGTTTTATTCGGTTTTCAATTTAATACGCCACACGCGGATCTACTTGCACTACGGCCATGCGTATGTCCGTCCATGGTACTGTTCGGGTCGTTGACAGCCTGGTAGGCATACTGTCACCATATTAATCATCATCAGAACTTGGCGTTGCCAGTCCACAGGCGACAGTTAGAATGCCAACTACGTCATATATACACACACAATGGCTTGCACACTAAAGCTACATAAAATCTCATACGTAGCATGCTTTTAGGCGCTTGCAAATTGCAATGAAAAACACACGCAGTGACACACATGTACAGCCAGGCTGATGAGCCGCACTTAAATAATCAGCTGTCATACTGAATACTTTTTATTTTGTGGCCAAAGGGTATGAAGGCGCAGCCACAGCCGCAGTACACGGAGCTACAACGTACACGAGTATCTGTGAGTAGCACTTATGCATAATTTTTGGACTACATTGATGCGACTATGCAATTAATGTGCCAGACATTAAATTCAATTTGGGTTGGGTCTGTATTTTATGCACCAAGTACCAAATATGTGGACTATAAGCCCATGACACAATTAGAACCGCAATAGTGCTCTAAGCTCGTTTTCCACTGCTGACCGTCATTGTTTTGCTATGGAAATTTGGATAATGCATAATGTACGCTGTATGGCAACGTGTGAGCCTGATAAGAGTAATGCTTATGCGCTAAATGCGATGGACTTAGAGCTTAATTAGTTGAATGTAAGGCATGTGTGCATTTGGAATAAATTAGCGAGATACGTGATAGTAACTTCTAAGTAAAATTCTTAAAATACAGTGAACTATTATATTTACATATTAATAGTAAATAATAATCGTTACTTGAACGTCATAATCAACAGAAATGCTTTTGCGTAAAGCCTTAACTAAATCGTATAGTTATCAAGTATACGCCCCTTTGGCACTATTAATTGTACGCTTTATTTTCAAGCATATTTCTTTGCTCTACAAACAATTTATTTTAAAGCTGCAAGAATTCACTGTTTGACCAAAGCTTATCATATTAGGCATACATCAAACTAATGCTGCTAATGTTGCTTCTATATATTATTGATAAATCCGCTTAATGAGGCTGCAATTTGAAATTTCGATTTAATCTTGTAATATTATACAAATTGAATTTAATAGTATTTGAACTTAAACTACAGCTTATGTTCTATGAGTAAACGCAGCTGCTAGTTGAAGTTAAGAGTCTTAAATTAATATGTGGGGCGCGTTAGTATGGCATATTGCGTATACGCCGCATTGATGTATATGCACATAATAAGCTTTAAACGAGCCGCTTAGCAACAATTGTAACAATTGTTAAATATTTAAAATAATCATAGCGTGTAAAATATAAAATGCGCTTATATGATAAAAGCACTCACACACACACAGAGTGAGTATATGGCTGAGAACACATGAAAAACCATGGCGTCCGGGCAAGCAGACAATGGCGCACATCCGGTTGCTTATTATGGCCAGCGCAGCAGCTGTCTTTGTGTGTGTCTGACAGTGGGCGTGGCAGAACAATAACAGCCAGTAAGTAGCTACAATGCGTGACATTTGGCCCGAACCCATACTTATACAAAAAAAGTATATTTATATATACAAAAAAAGTGAAATAAAAAGTCAAGCATATAAATATATTTATTTGCTTTAGTGCGTCACAATTTTTTATGCTCATTTATTTATTTATAAATTGTCTTGTACATATATTATATATATAGCATATATACTGTATACAAATTTTATTTTGCTAGCAGCTTTGCGATCTTCCAGAACAACAACAACAGCAACAACAACACACAGCTGGCATTGTGTCAACATTTAATTTGTTTTTTTGTTGTTGTTTTATTTTAAAACTCGTCGACCCGATACAAATTTTAATTTGCACTTTTGAAGCTGTCTTTGTTGTTGTTGTTTTTGTGATTTTTTTATATGCGTTGCAATTGTTGTTGTAACAAAAATAAACTTCGCACACATGTACACATATGGAAATTTATGTTTTTTGTTGCATTTAATGAATATATTTATTTATAAAAGGACCAAATAACTATAATAAAAACAGCTAAATCTATTGTATATAGTATATGTGTATATAAATATTTTTTGCATTTGTTGCTCTAGTCAACAACTAACAAATAACAGCAGCTCCCACATGAGCAACAAACCATGCTCGCCAAAAGTATGCTGTCATAAAAAAATGGCGTAAATTTTTGTGATAGAAATATTCTACAATAAATATATGATAGTTTTATTGTAATAAGCTTTCACTCACAGCCCTTGGACAAACTTTAAATTATCTATACTGTTGCCATTGTTTTTATGAAATATGCATTAATAATACTTATGTATTATAATAAATTATTATTTAATAAAAAGAATAGTTTTTCCATCAATAAAAATTATACTGAAAGCATAAATTCTGAGATATAATGAGAAATGGAGCTGGGAAAAGGCGAATAAAAGCTCGAAAATATATATTAATATAGATAACGAAAATCAAAGTTTTAAAAATAAAACTTATAGCTTTGAGACCTTACGATGTGGAGTAATTTTTGGTCTTTGAGTTGAGAATACAAAAATATAATTATTTAATTAATTGATTTTAATGTCCCTGACATTTTTTCAAAAATTAATTAAATCTTTAAAATTTCTTATAAATTTGTTTAAAAAAAAATAATACGAAGTAATGAAAATTTAATTTTGAAAAATTTCGAAAAATATGTTAATTAAATTCAATAGAAAATTTCTAAATGTTACCATCCTAAATTAAAAAAAAATATCAACTAGAGAATAACCCATTAAAAATTAACTAAATCATATACTTGCCCACTGACTAAGGCAGCTAATAACACTCTGTTTAACTTGAAGTTGATCTAGAATTGGAAAATTCCAAAAGGCTTACCTGGAAAGATATGATTAAAAAAGATGGAAAATTAGTTGGGTTAAAAAGTTATATATTTATAGTTATAATATTTAAAGAACATTAAGGACTATTTAGTCTATGTGTGACTCCCCCAGGGGTCAATCGGTTCAACCTAAACTAATATTTTAAAAAACTTTTAAAATTATTTTTAAAAAGACAACCCTTTAACCAGTAAAGCCACTTGATTGTAATCATACAAATTTGTATTTTAATTTGAACTCCAGTTGAAAAGATTTAATAGTAACTCTGTTGAATTTAGTGGCTAGCTTTAAGGAAACTATATAAATTATGTAAAATAAAGCAAATTATTAAAATTTAAACTTATTTAATTTCAAGAAGAAATAATCTTTATAATGCATGTAACTTTTTGCTTTAAAATTAAAGCAAGTTAGCCTAAAAGCCTATGTTGCTCTGACTGCAAAACTTTTCATAAGCTAGAATTAATTTCTACTTTATATATATAATATATATTATATAAATGACTACTAATTTTTAACCAAGTTATGAAGCCCATTAGAAAAGGTCTGAAAGATAAGGAAAGACAAACAATTTTTTTCAGTGTAAGTATATATATATATATATATACTCTGCATAATACCGATAAAAAAAAATTCTTCTAATTTTTGACATCTTTAAAAAATAAAACAATATATAATTTAAGCCATATAGGCTTAAAAAAAAGCTTTTCAATCAATTCGATCATTTAACCATATAAAGAACCAATAAAGACTTATTAATTGATATATTTTAGTAGGTACATTAGGGCGGGTCAATTTGTATGGGGCCGTAAAAACCTTATGGGGCTCACTCGGATTTTGATTCTTTGGGTAATTCTAAGCAAATTTGCCCAAGAAACTATGGGTCTAAAATGAATTTCGAGTCGCCCACTTTTTCAAAATAGGTTTTTTTCGAAATATTCAAAGATCGACTTAGACATTGTATTGAAAAGGGCAAAAAACACAATTTTTTCTCTAGCCAAATGTGAATTTGGGGGTTTTTGGGGTCGAGGAATTCATTTTTGACATCTATTTTTAATTTTGGGCACCGCCAGAGGGCGCTTTAGTGTATTTTTTTTAGTTTTTCCGTTTTTATACCCTGTACAGTATGTTACAAAGGGTATATTAAGTTTGTGCCAGCCGAAAATGTATGTAACATACAGAGGGAGACATCGGAGACTCTCCAAAGTTACCCAAAGTATGATCAGGGTGACTAGGGAAGTCGATATACCCATGTCCGCCTGTCCGTCTGTCTGTATAAACGCCTAAATCTCAGAGATGGTAAGAGCTAGAGCAGCCAAACTTTCAGATTAGATCCGTTATTATCCTACGGGAGACAAGTTTATTTTATTTTTTTGAAACCGGGGTTCTATTATGTAGCTCCCATAGGGGTGTTTCAGAGGACCTCGAAGTTTTAGAGTTATAATTCGTTTGTTTATGAAGACATCGTAACCAAATTTGGCACTAGGAAGTTTTTTATAGCTCCCAATCATTGTATCAAATTTGATCAAAATCAGTGGACTATATCATATAGCCCCCATAGGACCGATCAGTCAAAAAAAATTTGTTGGTGCAAAATTCGACTGATTTCTGTCTGTTTTTGAAAAAAAAAAAATCTTTTGGAGGTCTTAAGCAATATATTGGACTTAATTGCAATGTGGTGGTATAGTCGTCTATGCCCGACTTTAACGTACGCCATCTTTTTTTTTTAAATTTGACAAAATGTTGCGAAAATCGTCAAATATTTAATTTTTTCATAACGCAATTTAAAATTTAAAATTTTCCAAAATATTCACCGTTGAAAAATGGAAGGGGGCGTACTTTTTGACGACGTACATAAATAATATTCCATTTAAAGAAGAAATATTTCCCTCTAGTAATAAGGAAAAACGAGTATTAGAAAAGAATCCAGATAATTAGGGGTTTAAATTTAATTATGATATCTTTATAAAGAAACAAAGCAACGAATTTCGTAAAAAATACGTTTTTTTGACCGATCGGCCCTATGGGAGCTATATGATATAGTCAATCGATTTTGATCTAATTTGGTAGAGTTCTTAGAAACTCTACAAAATTTCTGAACGCCAACTTTGGTTACGATATCATCATAAACAAACGAAACAAAACGAATTTTGCACAAAAACACATTTTTTGGACCGATCGATCCTATGGGAGGTATATGATATAGTACATCGATTTTCATAAAATTTGTTACAGTGCTTGAGAACTATGAAAATGTGAAGTATTCGTGGATTCTCGCAGCATTTTGCCAATTTTCAAGAAAAAAACCGAAAAAAATAAAAAAAATACACTAAAGCGCCCTCTGGCGGTGCCCAAAATTAAAAATAGATGTTAAAAATGAATTCCTCGACCCCAAAAACCCCCAAATTCACATTTGGCTAGAGAAAAAATTGTGTTTTTTGCCCTTTTCAATACAATGTCTAAGTCGATTTTTGAATATTTTGATAAAAACCTATTTTGAAAAAGTGGGCGACTCGAAATTCATTTTAGACCCATAGTTTCTTGGGCAAATTTGCTTAGAATTACCCAAAGAATCAAAATCCGAGTGAGCCCTTACACCGAAAAAAATTGACCCACCCTAAGGTACATACTTAAAAAAAAATCAAATAAAAAAAAAAGTTCATACAAAATATTTTTAAATATTACAAATTGTTTTTAGTTTTATTTTTTATGTTAAAAAATATTTTAAATATTTTTTTATTTAAAAAATTGTGTTTACTTTTAATTTAATTTTAAATATTACCAGTTTTTTTTAATGTTTTATGTATTTAAATATTTTTTTTATATTTTATATATTTAATTTTTTTTTAATATTTAATATATTTATTTCTTAATATTTTATATATTTAAATATTTTTTTTATATCGGCAAAAAAAAAAATGTTTTTTTGAAAGTGGGAGATCACTTTTGAACTTTAAAATTAAAAACTAAAACTGATAAAAAATTTAATTTAAAAAATCTTAAAAATAAAAAATAAAATAAATTTAATATTTTATCTATCATGGAAAAAAAAATCACGTCAATATCTTTATTCGTTTAGAAGATATGGCTTGTCAAATAATAGTCTAAAATTGAAAACGTTATTCTCAGTTATCGATAACTCGATAAATAATCAAAATTTTGCAATAAAATTTGACGTGGCTAGTACCAAATTTGTACAAATCATCACCACTTATTTTCGCCGATATATTAAAATATATATTTTTTTTATATTTTATATATTTAAATATATATTTTTTTTTTTCTTTTAAATAAATGTTTAGATATTGAAATTTTATTTGTTTTATTTAATTTTTTTTTGAAAGGTAACAGCTTAGGCTAAAAAAATTAATTACAAAATATTCAGCAATTTACTCACAACTAAATTAAAAGTTAACACGTTTTTTTTTTAAGTCGTCAAGTCTTAAAACTTTTTTGTCGTAGTGCCTTCTCATAGCTTAAAATCAGTCAACAAAAAAGTTTGCTACCAAAATGTAGAGAAAAATGTTAAAATTTATTGAAAAATATGTAAGGCTTAACCTTTTTATTTATAACTAGGGGGCTCTGGCCCCTGCATGCTTTGCTTGCCAGCGTTTTTATACTTTTTTTCACATCTTTTGTATTTTCTGGTAGTACCTACATTTGTATAAGCCTCCGAGATTTTTAATATAATTTTAGACAAGTTATACTGCAATTAATATTTTGTAGACTTTGGTTGTAGTAAAATCATTCAAACTGGCAAAGTTTATTCTCAGGCTCGATTTTCAGTCAAAAAAATAAGCTTAGGTAGCTAAAGCTATCCAGAATCTAGAAGACTTTATATTATATAAAAGTATGGAGTACCTGATCACCTCGTTAACGATCTCTAAACAGATTTCTCATTTTAGCACAAAGAGAGTAAAGTTGCTTCCGTTTTTCCAAAAATAAGACCTCAAACATTGCACACAGTTTTGAGAGCATACTTTTGACGACTACTGTAAATGTTTATTTTTATATATGTATGTGTGTAGTATATTACTCTATACTATCCGCACACTCTTATATAGTACACTCTCCAATGCAATGATTGTTATGGAAAAAACAACAACAATAAAAACGCACAGAAAAACAACAACAATTATAATGGCTACCATAAATAACTGTTAACATAATGAATTAGTTTCTGACACAATGGCAAAATAAATAAACGAGCGAATTGAATGGAGAGCACGAAGAGCACCAGAACGAGAGAGAGAGAGTGAAAGAGAGAGACAATAGCAATAGCCTGCAGCGCAAATGATTTGCTGAATTGTTTAAGATTCTGCTTATGTACTATATGTTTGGTATGTACATATGTACAATACATCAGTCTTATCTGCAATAAATCTATGCAATGTATCTCAAACTGATGTTCTATACAACGTAAAATAATATTTGTTTTACCATATGCTCTACGCATCTAAATTCAGCTATAACCAAAGTGAATTTAAGTATCTTTAAAAGTTTTTGTTTTAAATATCGTAATTTGTTTTTATAGAAAATAAGTTAAAGTTATTTCTCTTTATACTTTAAAGTTGATGAATTCCAAATAAAGTACTTGTCAGTGAAATAAATGCATTACGATATTATCTAATGGAAATCTCTTTAAAAGCTTTTAGTTAATGGCTTTTAGTGTGTATCTTCCTATATCTATATTCTTACTTTAAATGGTGTTCATATAGTATACATGGAGAAGTGCTATTTAAGTTGAGCTCGAAAAAGTAAGTACTCTTTATGACACTACAGATTTAAAAACACATTCCGAAAATTCTCCAATATTACAAAACATTTTTTTAAATGTGTCTTCAATTTAAAGGATTTTTATAATTTTATTATATTTTAAAGAATCACGCATATAAGACATCTAATCTATCTATATTTCTGAAGAATTTCTGAAAGATTTCGTGGTAATCAAAAAAGATACTCAAATATTGGTTAGACTTAACAAAAATTTCTTTTTGCAAGCTTACTTTCTAAGATGAGCAAAAAGTCGATTACTATTCTATATTTTCTGAAGAATTGCTTCTTTAAGCTTTTTATTTTAAAGGTAAGCAAAATTTTCTGAAGAATCATGAAGATTTTATGATATACAAAAAAAAAAAAACTAAATACTGCTTAATAACAAAAGAACTTTTCTTAAGATGCTTTTTTAGAAGATTCTTTGACAATCGTGACGATTTCGCGGTACACAAAAATAATTACCAAATTATGCTTAGATTAAACAAAGATTATTTTTGGCAAGCTTACTTTCGAAGATGTGCAACAAATCGATTAGTAGTCTATATTTTCTGAAGAATGGCTTTTCTTAAGTATTTTTTTTAAAGATGAGCAATATTTTCTAAAGAATCGTGAACACAAAAAAGATTAACAAATACTGGTAAGATTAAAAAGAATAGCTTTCTCAAGCTTTTTTAAGAAGATGATGAAAAATTCGTGCATTATGCTATATTTTCGTGAAGAATCGTCAAACTACGGGGTACACTAAAAATATTATTAAATACTGGTTAGATTAAACAAAGATTATTTTTGGCAAACTTACTTTCGAAGATGAGCAAAAAATCGATTATTAGTTTATATTATTTAAAGAATTGCTTTTCTTAAGCTGATTTTTAAAGATAAGCAATATTTTCTGTAGAATCAGGAAGACCACTCTTTCTTAAGCTATTTCAGAAGATGATGAAAATGTCGTGTATTAAAAAAGATTTCCAAATACTCGTAAGATTAATCAAATATTACTTTTGCAAGCTTGTTGCCGAAGATGAGCTAAAAGTCGTTTATTATGCAACATTTACTGAAAAATCGTAAAGACTACGCGGTACACAAAAAAGATTACCAAATACTGGTTAGATTAAATAAAGAGTATTTTCTGCAAACTTTTCAATGTGAAATTTTGTGTAATCGAAACTGAATGTTTAATACTACACTGAGAATAAAAATAAAGACTTCACAACATTAATTCGTCAGTATCGCTTTTCCTTATTGAGATAAAAATATTTATTGAAAGCTCAAAAACTTAATTAAAGAATGTCCATAGTTGCTTTAAAGACAGAAGTTCTTAGTTTGAAAATGTTTAAAATTATTTTAAACAGAACTGCTCTCTATAGCATAAGAGCTTGTAGTCTTAATGCTTTGATTGAGAAAAGGAAAGAATTCTTCTAAATCCTTGAGGGAAACAATTTTGTTTTGAGCTGAAATTAAACTTTTCAAATATCCCTGACAAAAGTAAATGCGAAGCATGCTGTTGTTGTTTATTGTTCCAAACTTAAAAAATATTAAGAGAGTAAAAGATGAAGTGCAACCATTATTACGTCTTAGAGCGAAAAGCAAAGCAATAGTGTTGGCATGCTGAGTGATCAACTGCTGAACCGCTCTAACCTCAAAAAACAGAACATAGAAAAGAGAGCGTATGAGCTGAGAAGTTTCTCTCATTTGCTTCCATTCATACCGACTTTTCCAGGCCTCTTACAACTACTGCGCCCGAATTCATTTAAACCAATTTGTAAACTTTTTACTTTTATTTTAAATTTTTTTTCATAATAGATTTATACGAATATATTTGTTGGCGGTTGCATTTGCACAAGGCTCAGTATTTAATATTCAATATATTTTAATAGTTATGTGCTTGCATATATAAATAAAAATATACATAAATAGTTAGTGTAGTAAATACACACATTCATACATATGTATTTAACTGGCGACTTTATTTACATATATATTTTTGATTGCACTTCATTACCCATCATCGACATGATGTTTATTATTATTATTATGCTGAAAATTTATGCTAAATAAAAAAGGGGCGGACATGTTAAAACTAACTAACTAAAAAAAAACAAGATGGGTAAAAAAAAAGAGAGCATAAGAAGAAGACTGCCGCTGATTGCAAATGAATATGAATTTTTAAACAACAAAAATAAAAAAAGAAAACGACAAAGAGACAAACCACAAAAACAAAAGAAAAAACAAACACAAAAACAAAACAAAATCAAAAGACAAACATGTGTAACAACATACGCCTCTTTTACACATACCAATGCAAACATACATATATTTATGCTAAGTAGCCGATACACTGAGAGAAAATTGAGTGAGTAGTTACTTTTTTGAAGTTGCAATCAATCAATAAAATTGATTTTCAATAATTTCGAGCAAGTCTTCAAAAGAGACAACAAAAAAAAAAACGTTTTTGTTTAAAATTTATTAATTTTTTTTTTTTGTGAACTTTTTTTTTTTTTTTGTATAAAAAATTAATGTTAATAAAGTTAAAAGTTGAAAATTAAGACTTAAATGCGGATTTTAATTTAGTCTTAAAAGGACATCGAAGAAAAAGACAGATTAGAAGAGCTTTTTACGAAAGACCCTTAATATAAGTCATTCATGAGATTTTATTATTTTTTCGAAAATAAATTTTCTTTAAAAATTAATCAAATTAAATCTTAATTACGTATTTCATTGCTGAAACAGTCTTTAAAGGAGTTCAAAGCAAAAAAAGAGAGATTAGAAGAGCGATTGATAAAGTACATCTAACATGAGCTATTCTTGAAATTTTTTTAATTTTGTAAAAATATTTTTTTGAAAATAGTTTTTTAGGTTAGGTTAGGTTACACCGGTTGTACCCTGGGGGGAATCATAATGTTTTTAAATTTGAATAGAATTAAAACTTGATAGCAACTTTGCATTTTTAGCACTTTTTAAAGAAGATCAAATTTTTTAATAGAATAGAATTAAAACTTGATAGCAACTTTGCATTTTAAGCACTTTTTAAAGAAGATCAAATTTTTTAATTTTGTGAAGAAAAAGAGAGATTGGTAGAGCAATCTAATAAAGGCTATTTCTATTGGTCAAGAAGGCTTAAAATAAGTAATTTTTAAAATAATATATGGTTTTTAAGATTTTAAGCAAGAAAAATTGCAAAAAATTGACTTGTTGTAAAAATATCATAATCGTGGTGAATTTGAATCGAAAGGTATAGAGCTATGCTAACAAAGAGTAAGGGAAGTATGAGTAGTAGCTGGGAGCACGCAAAAATGAAAAAGAACAAAATTTATTCGATTTGGTTTTTCGTTTTTCGCAGCACAGTTAAATTGCATAATTAACTAAGCACTTAAAAAATTGTTTATTCTACAACATACAACTTCATAATGACAGTTCTGGCAACTTTTTTCGCTCAGTGTACATATGTATTTATATAAAATTAAAGCAGCTTTTGTCTCGTCTGGCTTTAACTTTTTGCGTGTTGCTTTGTGGCAAAAAAGGCAAACCCAAAAATGAATACAGGAATAACAAAAAAAAAAAAGAAAAGCAGAAAATATACAGCAGCAAAGTAGAGAGAGGGGTAGAGAGAAAAAAGATATATATAGTACGAAAAAAAAAATGTAACAAAATGCAAAAAAGAATTGATGCAGAATTCAAATAATTTTATGGCATATTTAAGTGTCTGTATAATTTGGCTGCCCCATTGTTGTGCCACTGCTGCCCCGAACATGGCCCAGAGACAGTTTTCCAATGTATATGAGTATGTGTGTGTATGTGCTTCTGTGTGTGTGAGTGTGTGTGTGCACATGACATAGAACATAAAAGGTTCAACTGACTGTAAACGCTTAAATTGATTTAAATGCAGGCGCAGCGCTGTTAGACAGCTGACCAGGGTGCTGGTTAGTTGCTGCCAGGTTTGGGGCGGGCGGTCTGCTTGGTGGGTCAGCTGTAGTAGTACTTGGTTTTTGGTTGCTTGGTCAGTGGGTAACGCCTGCACCGGACAGACGTTGGGCTTTTCAGCGACAAAGTTGGCTTATACCTTGGCTTAAGCCTAAGCATGTATGTGTGTGTATCTGTGTGCAGTAGTAGCAAGTTTTTCAACTATTTGACTATGCCAGCTACTAATTTGGCTTAAAGTGTGTGGGACTGCGTGTGTGTGTGTCTGTGTGCTTTAAGTCTTTGCCGCTTGTTATAATTTTAATCAAACTTAAAACAAATTTCCTAAATAGTTTTATGCCCCCTTTTTGCCCGTTAAGCTGCTGCTTATTTGCCGCATGCTGGGCGTGGCTAAATGCCTTTACCAACACTGTTATATGTGTATGTGTTGGTGTGTGCTCGTGTGTGTTGCAAAACTTTTTAAGCTAGTTGTAGCTGTGTGTGTGCTGCCGGCTGGCGCAAAAGCTGATGAAAGTTTTTTGAGTGAATGAGCTCAAAAATCTCTTTTTAATACTTAAGCATAACTAAATTAACATGGCTAAGTATGTGTGCGTGTGTGTGTTGAAAAGTATCTATGTGTGCATGTGTTAGCGGTTAGTGGCTAGCGGCAGCAGCAGCGCAGCAGCAGCGTTGGTGGCATTTAACAATTTTGCGCAAATTAAATTTGCGTCTGCTGTAAACCAATTAGAATTTTTGTGGGTTAGACACGGATTTGTACCCCTTTCCTGGCCTGCCACTGCTGCTGCTACATATGTGTGTATGTGTGTGTGTGTGCGCGCCCTTGTGGGTGTAAAGGACGAGTTTGGGCAAGTTGGTCGTTCGCAGTGGCGCCTAAAAGCAGGCAATGAAACTCAAACAAAGCAGCTCAAACTGTTTTGCTTGTATGTGTGTTTGTCTATGCGTTTGTGTGTGTGTTTTTTTTTTAGCGGCAACTCACAAAATGATTTGGCCATAATGTGCACAAAATAAAACATGAGCTTGACCAAATAAAAATGGACAGACGGCCATAGATACATCAAACGAAGACAAACTACATGCCGCCACGTGTATGTGTGTGGGTGTGTGTGGGTGAGTGGGTGTGTGTGTAGTTGCCGCGTTTATTTGTATTAGACATGACCACAAGCTCAGTGAAGTCAACTAACGACGAGTACGTTGCGCAATAACCGCAAAAACACACTCACACACACACACACATGCTTAGCAGCAGCAACGGCGGCCACCATGCCAATGTGGATGACGACGTTGAGCACAAGGATGAGCAGCAGAGCAACCAGTTTGGAGAACGAGTACGAGCGAACAACGATGACGATGACCAGCTATGTGGCCGACCGTCAGTTGGCCAAAGCAAATAAACGCTTTCGGGCACAACATAAAAATTGTATATGCAAATGAAGGCAAACATAGCAACAGCGACAACAACAACAACAGCAACAACAGGAAACAGTCAAGCAACTACAACAACATTAAAGCCAAGAACATTTTCATTTTCGTGTCTCGGCGTTTTTTTTTGTTTTTTTTTTCCTTTCAGCTTTTTCTTATGCTTTGGTAGGGTTTCCTTCTGCTTCTTATATACACTCTATACAAGTGTATTAGTAGTATATATTCAACATGTAGCTTGCAACATTTACAAATGCTTACGACAGCAAAGATAACCATAAATCGTATAGCAAATATAATTAAATATAGATAAGCCTAAATGTCTTATAAATAATATGACAGGTAATATTTAACAAAGCCAAAAATAACTTTCTACCAAGTAATTACTTATTATAATTCAGCGCAACAATTATACGCACTGTTGCACAAAGACAAAGTTTATCGAATAATAAAAGCTAAGCTAAGAAAATTATCGATAAAGTTTTATCAATGATGCTACTTCGTAGCAAACAGATTTCGTCTGTTACTATGTTTATATTTTTCTTCGAACTTTTCTGTTCCTCTGCGCAATTTCCATGCCTGCACCGATAACTTTGTTCTGCTATCTAGTTGCAATGAATTTAAATCCCAAATTCAACTGCCTTTTTGCCTGAAATATTATTCAGAGCTTCATTTATATAGCATGCAAACTTTTGAGCTATAAATTGTTCAAATACGTTCATCTGCAAATTAAGACAAGCCCATTTATGTACATAGCTTATGTACAGCGTTGATTAAATTCAATTAGATTAGACTTAACTAGGTTGCGGTCATGTGAGCCTCATCAGGATCACAGGAGAACATTTTATTCGGAATCGTTTTGAAACCGAATGTTTGGTGCTGCCAATTTTACCAAAATGAGTTTTCGACATCGAATGCTTTATTCGTGGTGTAAAGCTAACAATGAGCAAGGGAAATATAAGTAGATGGTAACAGCAAAAAATTCGGATTTCAGCGCACGCAAAAACGAATCCGAATAAAATGGCTCGTTTTGTGTTTTTCGTTCTCTGAAGCACGGCTGAATATTTATATTTTTTATTTTCCCGATGCTTATTAACAACTCAAAATAAGAAAATGTTTCCTCTACCTGTAAGCTACAAAGGGTATATTCAGTTTGTAGAGAAGGAGACGTCGGAGACCACCCATGATATCTAAAGAACGAAGAGGATGATTAGAGAAGTCGATATAATGTTATAATGCCCGTCTGGCCGTCTGTATGAACGCCTGGATCTCATAGATGATGAGAGCTGGAGCAACCAAATTTTCGGAAACTTAGCTGTTTTATTTTTCCAAATAGGGATTATAGGTATTATACAGCTCCCATAGGAGTACCCCAAAGCAACTCGAAAAAACACCAAAAAATTTAGAGGCATACTTCAGCTAGCATCTTGTGATCAGCCGAAGCAAGCCGGACCCGTGCGGGCTATGGTTGCATATGGTTGCTGTAGGGCATCAAAAATGATATAAACTCAAGTGCAGTGTACTTATGCTTCGATGTTGTAGTCAGTTGGGATTTGCTACGGTTCCTTTTTTATTTTTTGGTTTAATTTTGGTTAGCTTGTGCGCTTTGCTTGGCGTTTTCATGTGTCGGGAAGTTACAGGTGAAATGCGAAATGTGTAAGATGAAAAGCATGGCAAGAATGGGAAATGGGAAATGTAAAATGTTCTCGCGCTTCTTTTGTAGTTGGCCGCGTTTTGTAGTCACTACAGCAACTTACTTTGCTTCCTGGCCAACTGAGTGTATCCATGAGTATATGTATGTTTGTATCTGTGTGGATGTGTTTATACTGTATGCTGCATTTGTATTCGTGGCCAAGCTTTGCTCTGTACAATGTGCTATGGCTATGAATTGAATTATTAAGCAGAGCAAAGTGTGGGCAGAGTCCAAGCTGATTGCTGAGCAGGTCATTCGAATGCGAAACACACACACACATGTGTACCGACATATGTACATATATGTACGGGTATGTACACATGCAGACACGCTCAGTTACTCGCACACATGGACATTGATGCAGTTGCTCTATGAAAAATGGGCAGAGGCAGCGCAGTGGATTAAGCTAAAGTAGAACAACGGCACATAAACCCAAAAAAAAAAAAAAACACAAGGAGCAAAAAATTGGGCTGGCACTGTCAAACATACCGGCTATCGTATACTTTACTATTTCACAAATTTTATTCGATTTTGATGAGAATGTAAGTAATCAATAATTTTTTCTTCGTAATTCTGCAAAATCTCACGCCTTACGAACACAGGCAGTTATTCATTTATTGTATTCTGAATTGGTTATTATTGTGGTATAATATATAAGATATGGAAACGGGTAAGGAACTCTAATACTTCTAGATCAGCTTTTTACGGAAACTTCCATTTATAGGAAAGCAAGAGCTGGGAATTTCATTATCCACCGGTGATTCTTTTTCTAAATCTCTATTTTTTGTGATAAAATTCAGAGCCGAAAGGAATTTCCAGGAACCTGTGGTATTTCTGGAATCACGTTCCGGTCTTTCAGTAGCTTTTTGCGAAATTTCCCTTTAAAAGAAGGTAAGCGCTGTGAAAATGCATTTCCTAACAAGCCGAGGTTCTTCAAATGTTTCTTTTTTCAGCGATTTTTTTTCTAAATGTCTATTTTCCGTGATAAAATTCTCAAGACCTAACACGGATTTTCATAACCTCAGGTATTTCTGGATAATGCAAAAATAAAGTTTCGCCCACCGGGGGCTGTGGCCAAATTCTTAGCATTCGAAATGGATTTCGGAAACCTCGCAGATATCGAGATCATGAGAAAACTGAATTCCGTTCCACATATACTCCCGTTTCCAGCTCAAGTTTATACTTGATGGTGTATCTTACAGGTTCAATTCCATTGGGTATTTTTTGTGAAAAAATTCCTAGTATCCGAAAGTGATGTTGGCAGACTCACAGATATCGAGATTATGCGAAAACCCGAATTCTGTTCGACGTATGCTCACGTTTCCAACTCAAGTTTATACTTGATGGAGGCTCTCACAGGTTCAATTTTATTACATTAGCTCAATATACCCATAACGCTCTCTATACAGTATATAGAAAAACGCGACATGCGCGCGTTTTGTTGGCGTTTTTAGTCGCCAGGTCGGCCGATACGACATTTGTCTTCATTGTAATGCATTTGCAGCGCCAAAAAGTATGCCATTATTTTGAGTTAAGTGCAAAGCGAACAATAATTTAGTCAGCAGCAGAGTGAGCGTACAAGAGAGTACAAGAGAGGCAGCAAAACATTGAGTGAGTATTTGTGTGTTAGACAACACAAATGCCAAAGTCAGCGCAGTTAGTTGTGACACCTGCGACAAAGCGCGAGAGCGCTAAAGAGAGACATGTGTGTGTGTGTGTGTGCAATGTATCTGTAAGATTCATCTATAAGATACATTGCTGCGCTTTAGTCACATCAATCGCAACAAGGGGCACAACATGTAATTGACATGCAAATTTAATGCCATAATATTATTTTGCACTTTTCCTATTGTTTTTCTTTATATTTTTTTCTATCTATCTACATGTTGTTGCTGTCGTTTGTTTTCTGCTTTGTTTAGATTATAAAAGTTAGTCATTGTTGTTGCTTTTGTTGGGACTCCTTGGCGCGCCTATGCAGCAAAACTTTGAAACTTTAGTTGCATAGAACTCTATGTCTGCCAAGAACACAACGCGGCCTTAAGAACCTATGTCTCATACATACTCTAACATTTTTGTATCAATTTATTATATATAGCACATAAGGCGTAAGTTTAGATTAGAGAGAAAGAGTAGAGCAGTCATAAAAATAGTATTTTTAATATCCATTAAAAGTTGGCTACGGCAAAAGGCATTAATATTTAGAAACTACAATACTTTAGTCAAACAGAAAAGAAGATATCATAGGTAAAAGTTTCACCATATTAAGCAACTGCTTTTGATGCTTTGAAGCTTACAAAAATATTTTATATGTAAGAAGTAGAGTTGGCAGTTGTCACCTTAAGTTGCCTGGAGACAATTTGGCAGTCCTGAGGCAGCAGCAATGAGCGTCAGAGAGAAGAAGAAGTCAGTCACGAAAAGCCGTCATAAGCAGTAGTCGAGTCGAGTCGCACGTTTAAAGTCGTTTACATTAAGTTGTCAGTTGCTCACATAGACTAAAGATTTACTTATAATACCATATCAATAAACCTTTATATTAAACAATCTTACATATATAATAAAAAGGCAAAAATTCAGCGGTATGTCTGAATACTTTAAAAAATAAATTCTATGAACGATTTTTAAGTGGAATTTCTGGCACACTACGAATTGAAGAGATTTTTGAGACACAAATGATTTTGTTATTTTTCGCAAACAATTTTTTTGTCGATTTTTGGCATTTAACTTCAGAATTCTTTCGATTTTTGGTTAATAGACACAATTTGATTAATAATAAGGTGAAAATTCCATCTTTCGATGGATTTGCTTTAAAAAAAATTCACTAGAAATCAAAAGTATGAAATTTTCTTAACATTTTTGAACATATTTTTGATACATCGATATAAGAGTTATGGAGCAAAAGTCACCCTACAGAATCAAAGATTTTTGAGGCGCAACTAATTTTTTTTTTTTTTGTAAATTGTTTAATTTTTTTTTTAAATCTATTCTTTGATATACTTAGGCACAGAAGCGATTTTCAGAACTATTTCGGATGATCGTATTGGCTTTTTTTTAACTGATTGAAGAAAATTAAAATTCGGAAAGTGAACAATAGATTTGGCAAGAACGGCTGACTTGACCCGTAGTGATACCACAAAACTAATAACTTGCGCAAGTATAATAAGAAAACAAAAACTGTGGTTGTTTTTAGTATTTATATAAAAATTTGTTTATTTTTATGTATCGATTTCAAGAATTCTAAAGATATTTTGTTGTATATACAAATTTTCCTTTTTATTGAACCTTTTGTACAACACTTGTCTTTTATGAATAACGAACTTCTCTACAACGAATTTTTTCAAGTATACTGCTCTTATTATCACTTTGTAGAACAAACCAATATTCTGTAGTACAAAAAGTTATATGCAACTTATCTCCTGCAAATCCGCTTCGAGATTTAAATTTTAAAAGTAAAAATCAATTTTGATGGTTGCGTCTTTATGTTCGTCTGTTCTCGCATAACTTCTATATCGCTTAACATAAGTTGACAAATGAGGAAGCGTTGTAAGCGTCTTGCTCGTCCGCTGGTTATAAGCTCAAGGACGTCACATTAAAATGAATATGCCGCCTCTATAGAAGACATAAAGTCATGGGCTCAATGAATGTTGCGTATCAAACGAAAGTACTTAATTATTTCACACACATTTTAAGAATCTTAATTATATATAGCTAGGGCTGTTGCATACGATTTTGATCTGATAAATTCAATTTAAATAAGTTAAGAATTTTAAAAACTTTTTTTTTTCTTTTAAATTTTTATATTTTTTTTGGGTTTTCAAAGCTACTCTGAAAATGCTATATAACCAAATTATAATACCAAAATAATGGAAATAAACGATTTTTTTATAACATTTCACTTTTTATAGAAAATTTTGTATTTTTCAGCCAATGTAAAGGAAGTCAAATTTAAAAATTGAAGGAAAGTAAAGAAAGGGAGAATGAGACGCATATGGTATACAAAAGACAGGTAGCACAACTTGCCGTGATTAATTTATATTGTCGTGTTGCTTATTGTAGTATAATATATTAGAGTTCGAAACAGGTAAGTTTGGTACTTCTCGTTCCAATGTTGACAAAATATTTGATATACGACAGCTGTTTCCAAGAACCTGAGATATTTATGGATCACGCAAAAATCACGTTCTGCCCATTCGGCAGCTTTTTGCGGTAGTTCCCTTAAAAATAAATGAAGGGCTGTGCTTAACTGATCACAGAAAATTTTGTATTTTTAAACGAGTTCTCTTTTTGGTTTGTGAAATAACATCTGTAGTTTGCAGCCTTGGCTTTTATAATACAAAATTGAACTGCTATCAGTAGAATTTCAAGCCTCTTTAAATTTGTTTAATGCAGTCTATTAGCTGATCTGCTAAAATTTTAACTCTGTCTTTTTTCTAGACAGTTGCGTTTAGATAGTCCTGTCTTAAGTGTTCATGAACTGCAATCTCTACTTTTACCCAAACTTCATAGTAAGTTTTTTAATTACAGCGCAGCTTCCATTCTGTTTCAGCCGGCAGATGCTATCCCGGCCAGCTTTACCAAAGAGCTGTAGCTCACATTACAATTGCAACTTACTTAGTAGCTCAGAAATATAATCCCTTGCTTACATATATATATTTTTTTTAAATACCCATATAACAATAAATAGTTAGATATTCGTTGTAACTCTAATACAGCAGCTTGCGGCTCCTCTAGCGTCTATCGATAACTCGTTTACTATCGCTCTCTGTCTGTTCCACACACACGTCATCTTGTTCTGCGTCTCTGGATCTGTCCACTTTGCTTTGTTAACCTCTAATACGCCGTTTGCTTTCAAAACACACTTGCATTGTTATCATCATTGTCATTGCTGTCGTTGTTGTTGTTGTTCCCTACGTGTTTTCCCTAGTTTTATTCTATATTTGCTTTGCTTCCCTTCGCTTCCTGACCAACATCTCTAACAATTCCGTCCATTCCAGGCATTGATATGCGCGTTTCGTTTGCCATTCAGTTGGAATTCAGTTTTCGCGCTTTCAGCTTGACAAAAGTTTTTGCATTAGTTTTGGTTTTATTTGCTTCACACGCTTCGCCTTAGTTTGTATTTCTATTTGTAGCTTTAACAACAATATTTGTGCGTCTGGCTGTGTGCGTGTGTGTGTGTGCGTATCTGTGTGAGAGTGTATGCTCTCTGTGTATTTGCTTTCTTATTTGTTTGTGTGTAACTAACCTTTGCCCATTGCTGCCAAGTAAGAGCGTAGCCAAACTTTGCGCAATGGAGAGGGATCAAAATATATGTATTTTTTTCAAATTATTTCTGTGAAAACTCAATCTAATCAAAAACAAAATGCTACATAAATTTTAAATTAAGTTTATTTTTTATTAGTGCATTTTTTCTTTTTTTATTATTATTGTTTTTTCTAACTTATTGCAGTGAATTTAAGATACTTTAAAACTACAAAATAAACTTTTATATTTACAGGCGCACTAAGGAGAACCCTTACTTGTCCCGCTCGCCAACCCAACCCCATTATTTATAAGACTTTCGGACATTTAATTCCTTTCTCTCTTATTGAGAAAAAACTTTTGGTCTTAACTCAACAATACATTAATACATGAAATAAAAATGTTTTGCTTATTTGATGCAACATCGCATTGACAACCTTAATTGTAATGCATTCCCGCTTCATCAGCTACTAAAAAAACAACTGTAATATCTTAATAAATTCAATTTAAACATTACAATTATGAATTTGTCGTTTTCAATATATTTTCACTTCATAAATTATTAATACAAAAAAAAAATTATGAATAATATGTTAAGCAGCCTTGCTTCGAATAATATATTTTAATTCGTTTTGTTTTCAGATTTTTGCTGTTTCCCATTTCTCGGAAACGAATTTTTTATGTCTTTTGTATTCGACTACTTTTTAGCAAGAGAAAGGTTTAAAAATGAAATATTTTTTTTTAATATTCTTATTTAAGCAAGATATTTATTTGTAATTATGTTTTTCTTATAAAGGGTCATCAATCGTGTGTTTCTTTTTTTTTTTAAATGCAAAAAAAAAACAAAAATTTCAATTGAATCGGCAAATTTTTATTATCAATAGAAAGAAACATTCTTGCCGTTCGCTTTTTAAAAATAATCCCTTTTAAATATTAGCCGCAACCGCACCGTAGCTCGTCCAAGCGGAGGTTCCAATTTTCGATGACGCGTTCGAATAACACGGATAATGTTGGCCTCTAATGCTTTAATCGTAGCTGGCTTATCCACAAACACTTTAGCCTTCACGAAGCCCCAAAGAAAAAGTCTGACGGTGTGATATCACACGATTTTGGTGGCCAATTCACCGGTCCGGTGCGTGAAATAAATTGTTCACCGAATTGGTTCCGTAAAATGGCCTAAGCGAATTCTTTACAGAACGCGAGATTTCGTAATATAATTATACGATTTGTAAACGTTGTTCGGGTATAAGTCTTTCCATGATGAAATGGCAATGAAAACTGAATAAAAAAGATAGCGTACGTTAAAGTCGGGCGCAGACGACTTTGGGATACCCTGTACCACCACATTGCAATTAAGTCCGAAATATTGCTTAAGACCTCCAAAAGATATTTAATTCGGCAAATTTGACTACGATATTTTCATAAACAAACAGAAATCAGTCGAATTTTGCACCAAACAATTTTTTTGACCGATCGGTCCTATCGGAACTATATGATACAGTCATCCGATTTTGATCAAATTTCTTACAGTGCTTAAGCATCCTAATAAACTTCCACTTCCAATTGCCGAATTTGGTTACGATATCTTTATAAACAAACGAAACTACGAAATTTGCGCAAAAAACGTTTTTTTGGCCGATCTGCATTATGGGAGCTATATGATATAATCAACCGATTTTGATCAAATTTGGTACAGTACTTGGGAAATCTAAAAATCTTCCGAAAAAAACGAATTATCCATCAAAAACTTTTGGTTTTTTTTAGGTCCTCTGAAACACCCCTATGGGAGCTATATAATATAAGCCCGATATCGAAAAAATAAAATAAACTTGTCTCCCCTGACATAATAACGCATCTAATCTGAAAATTTGGTTGCTCTAGCTCTTACCATCTCTGACATCTAGGCGTTCATACAGACAGACGGACAGACGGACTTGGGTATATTGACTTCTCTAGTCACCCTGATCATACTGTAGGTAACTTTGGGGGGTCTCCGACGTCTCCTTCTGTATGTTACATACATTTTCGGCTTGCACAAACTTAATATTCCCTTTGAACCATACGGTACAGGGTATAAAAACATGGCAACTTGACAGTACTCACGCGTGATTTATCAAAAAAACCCCATTGAAAAAAAAAACCTCAAGATTGATGACCCTTTACAACCCAAGCAAAAAACAAAACGAATTTTGAGCAAACGCTAGCAAAGCATATTGATAACCGATAGGTGCGACAGGATTGATATGTGGCACAAACAAAATTTGAACTAAACTAAAATACAAACGATCTGAAGTAATCGAAAAGAGCAGTGTCTGTGTATTGTTGCCACCAGCAGTACATATTAGAATTTATCGAAAAGCGTAAATATGGAAAGTTATCAAAAAAAATGTGAAATTATGAGCACGGAAAAACGAATAAACTTGGAGCAAGCTTAAGGATTAAAAAAATTGCTAAAAAAAAAAAAAAATTATGTTGTTTAATACTTCAAATTAAAAAATTATTCAAAAAAAAGATTATGTCGTTTAATAATTCAAATTAAAAAATTGTTAAAAAAAAAAAAATGTCTAAAAAAAAAAAATTGTTTTAATAACACTAGCTTACACGAAATTGAACCTTCGTAAAAAAGTGTTTTTTAGGGTAATTGGGGTCGAGAAACACGAAACACCGTTTTCGAGATATTTTTTGAAAACATGTTTTTGGGCACTTATTTCATTTATTCGTCAATATCTCGTGAACAAAATTTTATATCGACATGAAAGATAATTAGATGGAAAGGAATTGATTATTATGTACAGATTAAGTAAAAATTAAAGAAGTTACCAGCAACCAAAACCGGAAATTTTTAACCATTTTTCAAAATTAAAAATTAAAAAACACTTTTTTACGATGGTTCACTCGATGACCCATAAATTTGTAAGCTAGTGTTATTTGCAATTAAAGTCCCATACGCAATGGGATATCCCAAATGAGATTTTTTTTTAAATGAAGTTTTGTCATTCCGCGCGAAAATTTTCGAGCTGCGTATGGGGCTTAAAAAAAAAAAAATTTTTTTTACGACAAATACAATAACATTTTTTTTGGTATTTAAATACCATGCGCTACAAAATTGTTTGAAACAACTTAGTGGGAAAAACTTGCAAAAGTGCAAAATAAATTTTTAGTTTTAAACTTTAAGCATACAGTGTAAAAATAAATAAATAAATAAAATAAATAAATTTTTAATAATAATAATATTTTTTTGGAAGCTTATATTAATTGCCTTGTAATGGAGCAAGCGGAAGGGGCTCTCTCGACCGCGGCCCATTTTTTAAGATGTTGACAAACACAAAAAATTATAAAGCTATTTATTGGCTTCTTTACAATACTAGCTAACAAATTATTGGAAGGTGGCGCTGTTAGCTTTCCTTTATGTACTTTATATTATTATCAGCATGAAAGTCTATAAATATTTATATAAATAAAAATAAAAATAAATAAATGTGTTTTTCAATGCTTGCTCTTCCCCCAAAAACTTCTACTGTTTTACAGACGTTTAATCGATTAAAAATCTATATTTTTAGTTTTGCGTAATGACAGAAATGCTGTCAAAGTCCAGTGAATGACCCATCTAAAATTATGTATAACTCTCGCACTCTAACGCAGCTTAAGCAGCGGCAAGCCCCCTTCTACACCTCTGCTAACAACACTCGAGCATTTTCTTGCCACTTTGCAGCTGTATAAAAAACAAGAACAAAAAACAAAAAAATAACTAAATAAAAATAAATAAAAAAAATAAAGAGAAGAAATAAGCAAACAAAACTTTTGCTCACCTACTTTCATTGTACTTTGTTGTTGTCTATTGTTGAACTCTGCAGACCCTGCCGTCCGCCTTGCGCCTCTCTGGCCCTTTTGACTCTTGCATGTCGATCTCATGCTGCTTTTGCAGCATTTTTAGCCAATTTCCGGTAATTCAGTTTTATGCAGCAACTTTTTCGTTTTTGGTTATTTTTATTTTTTTTTGCTTTCTTACTTTTACGTATTTATAAATAAATATTATGCTTAGCTGAAGCACAGTGCCAGAAAAAGATACTCTTACTGCTGCCATAGTCATAGTCATAAAAATACAGTCCCTCGACAATTTCAAGGTTATGCACGGCTAGTACATACTAATGTGTTTGTAGCTGTATCTGTGTGTGAGTGTTTGGCATACTTTAAAGCAGCGCCTATGCGTAGGCAATGAATGTCTAACTGCGCTGCCATAAAGCTAAGTGAAACTCGCCTTAGTTTCTTAGCCTCTGCTACTAGCCCGCAAAACTTTGCCCATTCAAAGATACAACCACAACAACAGCAACTACTTGAAGATACAGTAAGAGCGCACGGATACAAGCCAGCCGCGAGTATCATTATTTATACTTTGTTAGCGTCTTGGCCTCGACTGCTGCCACTTGGCAGTTGCTTTATGTGGCATGCCTCCACCATGACTATAGTGCCGCAGCACCCCGCCCCACCCCGCTTTGTACTGGTCTAAAACGAAGCAGAGCATACAACTTGTTCGTAATTGACTTTGATAATTTTCACTTATTGTTGCATACCATAGGGCGCTTAGAAGCCTGCTGCCTAGTTACCAGCGAGAGAGACTGCGAGAGAGAGAAAAGCATAGAGACTACAGAGATTCGCTGTTAATTTGATTAGAAAAGTTTCCATTCGAGAGTTTCCGTTTCTGTTTTTGTTTCACTTAATGTTTCAGTTTCATGCATTGTCGTCGTTACGTTTACGTTATGTTGCCCCCAAATGTTAAATATTTCTTGCAACTTGAGAAAAATATTTAAAAGTTTTCAAAACTCTGCAAGTGTACTCAGACATGTAATTTTAATAATGTGTTATATATCTGAGCAAAAATCGCATATGCTATAAATTACGTATATTAATTACCGTGTTGTTGCCAAACTTATATACCAATGTGTACAGCCAAGTTAAATAAGAGCCATAAAAAGTTATCGCAAGTATTAAAGTGAGTGTTAAAAATAATGTTTTTGTTTCTTTGAATTTTCTACAAGTAACGCTTGTGTGCATTGCAATAGTATATAAAAGTCTTAAATATTAACATTTTCAAACGCACGCACAGATAAAAGTATTTGTATTTGTTGTAACGATATTTGTCAAAAAAAAAACATAACTCTCTTGCATTACTCTCAATCTTCAGTTGAGCATCCACCAAAGCTGGGCAGCCCATAGCCCAAACTTAAGGTAGCATACTCCGGCCGAAGCCGCTTAACGAAAGTTACCAATTTTTAGTTTCGTTGCAACTGCACATGAGGCAGCTTGCCTTTTCGCATATTATTTTAATACGTATACGTTTTCTCTCTCTCACTTTTTCTTGCTCTCACTAAAATTGGTGACGACGCTGGCAGCATTACTCTAACTTAAATAAGAATACCTTGAGCCCAAATGGGCATTTTTTGCTCGTGAACTTACGACACGCTCTCTTTTTGCCCAGCTCTGACTAACACAATGATCTTACACACTCACGAATATTACAATTATTCTCTGCGCAAAGCAAAGAGCAAATGAGCGTAAAAGAGTCTTATGCTCTTCGTAATTTTTAAACGAAGAAACAAAAAGGCGAGTGAATAAATTTGCACCTCTTTTGTTTTTGTTATTGTTACCGTGCTCACAGCTTTACGTTTTTATCTATCTATCTGCATATAACGAACAATGTCCTTTAAATCCATAACTCGAGAACGGAGCGTCTGATTTTCTTGGGATTTATTTTGTTGTATTCTTCTCGGCTTTAAAACACGTATGTACATATTTAAATCATTTAATTATCATTGTTATTTATCTTTTCAAATTAGAATTATATATAAGAATTATTGTCACGAGCGCTTGACTAGAGACTGTGATTACTTTTTATGTAATACCGCTACATATGTTTATTAATGTATATACCAAACTTGTTGGTTAAAAACAAACTTAAAAAAAAGCCTTTCCCCAGTGTCAAAGTTGTATAAAAAAATTTCATACTTTTACCAATTTTTTTTTGTATCAAGTATCAAAAGTATCAAAAATGCATTTGTACGTCTTCAATTTCATAGCTTTTTGAATATATGAGCCCCGCCTCTTATGACGCTTATGCCATAATAAATAATCATTACAATTTAATAACCAAGTAGAAGAGAGACATAATTAAGTCTAAGCTCATTATTTTTAGAGCATTATACTCCACGTGTTTTGCCTAATGCTTAAGATTAAGTGCATGAAATTGAATTGAACATTTCTTTGGTCAATCCAGCCTGAGTAGCTGAAGATGTGATTGACAGGACGCGGTAAGGGTGCTTCGGCTTCGGCTTTCTTCTTAAAACGAAATTTTTTTTTTTTTAATTTTCAAAATTTTGCCAGAGTGCAAAATTTTAGGCAATCTAGAATGATTGATAAAAGTTGCTTAGAAAATTTGATGTACAGGGTTTTCCAACAAGAGGTGTTATTTTGAATCACCCGGTATTTCGGTAGCTGTCAATTTTGAAGCTTTTATTCTTTGACATTTGACAAGTAGAAACTACGCTATTACTAAAAATGGAACGATACACGCTTCAACAACGCATTGAAATTATTAAAATTCACTACAAAAATGGTGAAAATCTTGCAGTCATAGTTCGCAAACCTAAAGCATTTTTGGGTCGTCGTAAAGCACCTTGTCGGACCGCAGTACAGAAATTGGTGGAAAAATTCGAGCTGTTGGGACAAGTTAGTGATGTGAAGAATAAAACCCGTGCACGTCGCTCAAGAACAACTGAGAATATTACTGCTGTAGCCCAAAGTGTTGAAGAAAACCCACGTTTGTCCATTTCTCGTCGTTCTTTGGAATTGGGCATTCCACAAACGTCATTACACCGTATTTTGCATAAAGACTTGGGTCTTAAGGCTTATAAAGTTCAGATAACACAAGAACTCAAGCCAGCCGATCATCAACAACGTCGTGTCTTTGCTGATTGGGTCCTTGAAATGCATGAAAATGATCTGGAATTCCATGGAAAAACCATTTTGACTGATGAGGCCCATTTCCACCTCGGTGGCTACGTCAACAAGCAAAATTGTCGCATCTGGGGCTCGGAAAACCCAAGAGTTATTGTTTAGAAGCCTCTCCATCCTCAACGTGTGACTGTTTGGTGCGGTTTGTGGTTCGGCGGGGTCATTGAACCTTACTTTTTCGAAAATGAGGTTGGATCAACAGTTACGGTGAATGGATTGCGCTATCGAGAGATGATTATGGTCGGAGTTTACTTTCAACAAGACGGCGCTACGTGCAACGAAACCATTGCTCTTTTACGGGAAAAGTTTCCGGACCGTGTTATCTCTCGAAGAGGTGATCACAATTGGCCACCGAGATTTTGTGATTTAACACCTTGCGACTTCTTACTTTGGGACCACGTGAAAGATAAGGTCTACGCCAACAGCCCAGCGTCGATTTAAGATCTCAAAGATAGAATTCGTGAGGCTATCGAGGACATAGGGCAGCCACTTTGCGATTTGGTTATGGAAAATTTCATGAAAAGAATATGGTGCTGTAAGCGTGGTCGTGGTGGCCATTTGGCTGATATTGTTTTTCATTATAAACGGCATACCTTCCACTTTATTATGAAATAAACATCCGATCATTTATCTCAAAAAATGGAATTTTTCTTTGAATACCAAAATAACACCTCTTATTGGAAAACCCTTTACAACTTGCTAAGAATATTGTTTGTATAAGTTTCTAAGAAAATTAAAAACTTTAATTTTTTTATACCCTGTATATGAAGTTTGTTGAATCATGTCAATATCTTCCCCCGTTGCCCGCAGTAGATTTTCATTTAATAGAGCGATGCGTTGTGGCTATATGCGTCTGTGTGACATAAATGAACAAAATCGGACATATACCACAAAAGTTATAGCCAAAAATGTAAAAATTTCACCACCCTTGCCTATAAACTGCGTCAATATTTGACTCTACGTAATTATGGTAACAAGTGAGCCAGAATCAAAAATGCTCCCATAGGAAAGTTCTTAGACGGACTAAGCAGGAATAAAATTTTTTCGAAAAAAAAAAGGTACGGGGTATTACACTGTCGGGCACCGCCTCGACAGTATCACATTTTTCAATAAAATTTTTTTGCATTAAATTTTTTCTAAAATTATTTTAATATAAATACCGAAAAAAACATTTTGACGCTAGGAAAGGTGACGCATACTTGATCCAAATTCGATACCAACTGAATTTTATAATAAAAATGAATTTGTTCCAAATCGATTGTCATTAAACTTAACATTAACTCAAAAAAGTCAGAACGTTTATTGTTTTTTTTTTTCCAAATGAATGGTACATGTATCTTTTAATTTTTGCGCAAATAATTTGTCTTCGCCGGGTCTCTTCTTCTAATCTTCTAATACAATTCTTCGTTATTCATCTTTCACTTTTTTTTTAGATAAACGCTCTAATGCTTCTATCATGTATCTATAATTTTTGCATATCTAAGAAGTAGCATTTAGGGAAAAAAGTGACCTTCGCCGAAATTCGTTCTAATCTTTAAATACAATTCTTTATAACATATCTTTTAATAAGCATTTCCGAAATTCCGCTCAAAGCGTGTAGCACAACATTGGGGTAGGACATGATCTACCGGGTCAACTAGTTTTGGTATAGGAAACCATCAATGTTAAAACTGTCAAGTACTTATTTAAGGCTTATTTGAATCTTTTCGCTTATATATTTTACTTACAGGCACTACATATCACTTAAAATAGCACAAACTTTATGTTATCGATATATGCTAACAAATATTTATGCAACATGCACTTATTTGCCAGTGTTGTATAACCATTTATATCAAATTTATGCTATTATCGATTTGAATAAAAATTATGTAATGATAAAATTTCAAGCCTCTCTGTAAAAGTTGACTGTTACTGATTTTTTTTTGTTTTATGTACCTACAACTAAAAATTCATATCTGGCTTATAAGCCTTTTGAAAGTTATGACGAAAAGTAGTTTAGCAAATGTTATCGAAAATTTCGAGTCAGTTAAAGCAGCCGTGCTGAACATTTATTGATTTTCATTTTTCACATTATTGTCATCGTTGAAGCTTTAGAATAAAGTTACCAGCTTCATTTCAAACAAATTTTTCTTTTTTGGGCTTTGAGATTTATTTCCCAGCAGCTCTTTAAAATCCAAGCAAGAATTTGCCGAACACTGTAATTATTATTCAACACCTTGAATGCATTTAAATTGAGTTATAAATTATATAAGTGATTTTATTGGGCTTTAAAGTATAGACAACCTGAGTAAACAGAATTTTTATTGATACCTTTGGCTCAACCAGTTCACACTGCAAGCTAAAAGCTGTAAAGCTATAAAAAAAATTTACTTCAATAGTGTGATTTACTTTAAAGCTTCTTCTCAAAAAAAATACATTAATTTTTTCATCTTAAAGCACGTTTCTGAAATATTTTGAAATTTTTTTCAAGTTTTAAGATATTCGAAGCACTCGTACAAAAGTTTCTTTTAGCAAGCTTTTCAAGGCAGTAGAAAAGGCAATTTATTTTTTGAATATTCTATACGCTCGCTTTTCTTACTTTTTATGGGTTACAATCAGCTGATGTTCGTTATTTTCTTTTATTTTTAATCAACAGTTTCGCTAAAATATTTTTTTTATTAGTTATATTTTTTTATAATTATTTTAATTTTTATTTTGTACAACTTAGCTTACATAGAGTTAAGATAAAAAAGATTTTGCTTTGCAAAATTTTCAAATTTAAAAAATTCAAAAAAATAAAGTTTTTAATGTTTATTATACAAAAAAAAACTCTTGTTTGTTGTTTGATTAAGTATATTTTTTCAAGTTTGGATTATAGAAATATATTATACTGGATTTTTAGAGTTTCAGTCAACTGCATCAAAACAAAAACTTATTGCATGAGTTATAAAAATAATTAAATAAAATCTACCCAAGGGCAATAAATCGCCTAAGGAACTTCGTAAAACATATATTTTCTACAAGATCTATTTTTTTTCATGCCTAAAAAGGCTACTCTGACAAAATTTACAAACTTAAATTGCAGCGCTTTGAAAGCATTCGTTATTTAAAAACTATAACTAATTTGAAATAAATAAATAATTTAAAGTTAATGCATAAAGCTTTAATCGGCATTAAAGTTCTAAAGTAGTTTGCATTAATTATTTCTAGTTGACCGAACATTATTAAAAATTCAAAACGATGCTACAACAAATAAATTGATTGCGTTTATTTTCGACAGTTAGAAGCAAATACAGTAGAGCTTCGCTAATGCGGATTCGCAGGGAAGCAGCATTTTGGTTCGATATAAAGGTAATTCTTTGTGCAGAAATTCGTTTTAAGAGAAACACATAAGCAGTGTAAGAGTAGATTTGTATTTATACAATTTTAAAACAGAAATAAATCTAAATTATACAAGGTTTGTAGCCAGAGCAACATGAGCCTTTAAGCTGACGAGTAGATACTTCAAAAAATTCGTAATATGGAAAAATTCATTGCAATGGAGTTGGTTATAAAGAAGTACGACTGTATATACAAGTTGTCTCAAAAAGTAATGCGAAATTTCGTTATTACGCTGATTTCCGTGATTTTTTGTAGCAGTGTTGGTAAACATTTCAGAAAAACAGCGTACCAAAACAAAGCTGTTGCAGGGTAGGCACGAAAAGTAGCAGTGGACCTCAAAATAAGCAAGAAGAACTGAAACTCGCTTAGGGAGATTCCCTTCAAAGCTGTCGGTGCGGCTAATTGGACGTCTTCTAAAGAGCTATATCGGTTGCCCTAAAGTTGCCGCTTGTGCCAGGGATAGAAGCCAGATTTGTACTGTAGCGGAGTTGGGACAACTTGGCAACCCTGTGCTATGCCACAAACCGTCTCACTTTCACATGAACAATATACTTATTATATGATTTCCCTTATCTCCTGTTGAAGCATGGGGCGTCTTCAATTGCCATCTTCCATCGAACTCGATTTTGGTCTATCTTTCTCAATTCGTTTCAGCTTAACCCCAGAGTTTGCATTTCAGCTTCTGTGGATCTTCTCCAGGTCTTAGGTAGTTTTTTGGATACTATCGTTCGAAATCTTTAGCTCATCCAAGTTCAGGAGCTCAAGAGTGCTTTCATTTTGGGCTTATTTTTATCAATCCTTGAAGTTGATATGCGACTGACGCGCTGCTGTCTCCCCCGGAACAACATCCCCTTAGAAGTGCTTAATCATTCCGAGGGTTTCGTCGCGCAGAAGAGTTTTCTCTATCTTGTATAGCGATGACACTTCTTGAAAGATCTTCACGGAAAGTGATGTGCTTACTCACCGCTTGCCCACAGGCAACTGGAAAAAATATCGCTCGCTTTGGAAGGCACTTCCCACTATCACGCTCAGCTGGTCGGACCGCCCTCCATCGCTTCGTTCGCGATAGAGAAATTCAGTCCTACTACTTTTTGATGCTATTCTATCTCAGTTTTAAAATACCTTAAAGCATGCAACTTTCTTGGTTCAAAATAAAATCATTTTTGAGCTGTTCAACTTGTTTCCATAAAATTGCATTTATTTTTGTACACACTTTATAAAAAAATTAAACTACCTATATATACTTTTTTAATTACATATATTTGCAATTTTATTTGAATATTGGGCCATCTCCGACAAGTGCATTTCTTCACAATTGATGAATCTCTTGGCAGCTGCAGTTACTCAACAATTTCGCCAGAATTTTAGTTTAAGTTTTGTATATAAGAATACATTTTATAAATAGCTTTCACCATATATGCAAGTTTTTAGTTTTTTTACTATGTAATAGTTCCTGGGAAATACCTTGCTGCTGCTGCATTTTCTTGTTATAAGGTTAAGCATGGAATTTAAAATATAGTAGTTACTCATATTTCATAGAAATCCTTAACTACATTTGCAACCACCTAATTGGTCAGCTTAGCAAACTTATGGCGAAAACTAGAAGTACATATGTATACATTAAATACTAACTAAAAACTGACAGCAGCAATTCTCTGGAAATATATACTTACTGCCAGTGCAGTGTTTTGCCAGAGCTTAAAATTTAGCTATTTATATTACATAAATAGCTTTCACCACTCAGTTTTAATTGCAAACTATATTAACACTGACAAGAGTATTTACTTGGCAATACCTTGCAGACGCGAGACCATCATCTCGACCAAAGCTTGTTCTAAAAATGGCAGCTATTTGTGGAGCAGCATTTTGGCCTTATTTTTTTGATTGTTACGTATTCAGAATAACATGAAGCTCATAATCTAACTTTGTATCTTTTATAATTTATGTACATTTCCCCTACATGAGCGTTCTTATGTATACTATAAGGTATATAGTATATTGTATGTACTGTGTTATTCGCGTTTTGTAGTTGTTGTTGTTGTTGCTGAGGTTTGCACTTTGACTTTTGAAAACGCCCGTCTGTCCATTACACTCCCTCCCTTCCAACTGACTGCCCTCGCACTTTGAGCACATAGTATATATACATATATATATCAGCTAAAGGATTTCTGGCTGCTGCTGCTGTTGATTTTGTTTGGAGCTTTGTTGTGGTTTGCTTTACATTTTGTGGCTCACATCAAATTTGATTGGCACAAAACGCTTTTACTGCAGAACTTTTGTCATATTCAATTTGTTAAAGTGTTCAAAGAGATTTCAGGCTATCATCCAAGTTTGCACATGATTTGATGGCTCAAAGCAGCACAAATCGCTAAATGCATGGCAAATATGTATGTCTGTTGGATAGCAGCAGTAGCATGCAGGAATGCATTGGTAATGCGTTGCCTTGGAAACGCATTCTGGCATCATCATGCACCATATACTACAGTTGCGGATACAGAATAAAGCGTGTAAATGCAGCGCTCTGGCAAAGTCCTTAAAGTGCATTATAAATAATGTCCAACTACTTGGTAAAGATTTGTTGCTATTATCGGGGTTTTCGACTTACGACGCCCAAAGAAATAAAAAAATAAGAGAAGGTGCTCCATATATGCAAACACTTTTTGGAGATCTCAACTTTATTCCAGCAATGGGTAGAAACTTGTAAATAGTCGCTATTAGTTATCAAAAAGTCATAACCAAAACTCTCAAAATTTTCAGCAATATTTCGCAGTTTCAAAACTCAAGTCAAAAAAGCTTTAAAAACTATCTGTGGCAACTTTAAAGCTCACAAGTTTCTCTTGGAAGCTTGCATGAACAAGAGGTCGACAAGATTTTGTTTATTATGCTCACATGAGCATAGCTAGCTCAAACTTTGCTGAAGCATTTAATATGCTTCTTTTTTTTTTTTCATTTTTCTCATCTATTTATTTTATGGAGTTAATCGATTTGGCTTATGAACCATTTATACTTATGTGGCACCATTTTTTATAGTACCTTAAAAAGCATAGGAAACATTTAGACAGATAAACAGAGCTCAATTACAATTAAATTGCAATGCTAATCGGTTAGAGGAACTCTAATCTCTGACTTGGCGGGACTGGAGATTTGCTTTCATGAAAGCTCCACAACATTTATTATATAAGATTTAACTTTAGCTCACTTGAATGTATCCAAAACTAATATAGATTTTGCTCTAACTTTTAAACGCATTTTTTCATATTAAAACGATTCTTCTAACAATTTTGATCTCAAAATATTTATTGGAATTGCTAAAAAAAACTCAAAATTTGTGAGCAACCGCAAAAAAGCAACTGCAAATAACTAAAGTTTTTTTTAAATTTTTTGCCAAAATTTGGTCTCGCCAACTCTTAGATAAAGAGACGTATTTGTTTAATTTGGTAAAGGGAACTAAATCTTATTTAAATTAGATGTCTTTTTGCAGTCTTTTAGTTTTTTTTTTTTGATTTTCATAATATTGTCTAACATTGAGATATTTGTCCAATTAGCAATAATAATTTAGATATATATGTACTTATATGTGACATTTGTCAGAGCTCATCTCTACCAAGACTTTTAAAAACATATCTAAAAGGACTTCGTAGTCATGATACTTATTTTGCAATAAGTCTTTTAGATTTTAAGTATAAATTGTATTAAAATTTTGTAGCTAATGAAATAAGTTTTCATTTTGCCTAAGTTTATCGAAACTCTATCGCAATTCTTAATTATCCAAGAAAAAAGGTTAACGTCTTTTTTCATAATAGGAAAGCATATTAACATAATGTATTGCTCCATTAGGCTTCGAAATTTGCAGATGATTTCACACTATGACTTAAATCCACTTAATTCTTATAAGTATAAAGGCATCTACCAAAGTTATAAAGTTCATCTTTGTAATTATGTCTATTATTGACTAACTCGGCAAATCTCTAGCTTCTAAGACGTCCGAAGAACCAAAAAAAAGACAACGCCTTGCTTATTCGAAACTGCTTTCTACTTTTTCTTTCTTTACAAATTTACAAGCTTCGAACGCCCTAGCTTAAAACCGCAAAATTCTTCTAGTTAAAAGTGTAGTGGCTATAAATTCAATTCTAAAAAATTTCATCTTAACATCTGAAGATATCAGGAATTTCAGAAAAAGACAACGAATTGCTTACTCTTAACTGCTTTCAACTTATTCTTTCTTATTTTACAATAATATAACAGCTTCAAACGCCCTAGCTAAAAACGGCGAAAATCTTCTAGGAAGAACGGCTATAAATTCAATTCCACAAAATATCATCTTTGTAACTATGTTAATTTTTTGTCTAAATTCTGATATCTATAGCTTCAAAGACGTCCGAAACATTACAAAAGACAACAACTTTCTTAATCGTACTTGCTTTCTTCGAAAAGTTGTATAATAATATGCACTTTTTAGCTAAAAGCCCTGGTAGCCATGGCTTTCTTTCGTAATTGTTAGTTTATATCTTTCAAGTGTAAACTAGCTTTATATAAATATAAATAAATTAAATAAAAGTATGCACTTTTAAATCTTTAAATAATTGCTTCAAACGCTGCGAAATTCTTCTAGGTAGAAGTATAGTGGCAATAAAGTCAATGCTACAAAATTTTATCTTAACATAAAATTTTTGGCAGCTCTGAAGATGTCGTTTGTTTCAGAGAAAGTTAACGACTTGCTTATTCGTAACTACTTTCATTTGAATGGTTTATAATAATTATAGCAATAAATTAAATTCTACAAAATTCATCATCTCATTTTTTGCAGCTCTGAAGACGTCTGCTGAATGGTCTTTAATGATATGCGCTTTTCGCATTTTAAATAACAGCTTCAAACACCGCGAAATTCTGCTAAGTACATATTCAATTCTATAACTTTCATCATCTCATTTTTTGCAACTCTCAAGATGTCGCTTATATTAGAGAAAGACAACGTATGGACTAACTAGTTACAGCAACTAAAGCTTCAATTCCATAAAAATGCAATTTTAAACTCAGCTCGAAAAAATCAAACACTTGGTCATGTCTGACGTCAAACTGCTTTCTTCGAACAGTTCCAAACGCACAGTGCAACTTAATATGCCCCTCTTAAATCTATGGCTAACGCGTATAAAAACGCAAAAACGCATAAAAAAAAGCACAAAGCGACCAGAAATATAAAAATAAGAAGAGAAAAAAAAGCTTACCATAAAAAACGCGAATAACCAAATCCCTTTTGTATCTTACGGCCTTGGCAGCCCCTGCTCAAGCTTGCTAGCTCGCTCGTACTTCAAATCCCTCTCTCTCTCTCTCACTCGCTCTATCACTCACTGCTTTGTTGTTGTTTGAGAATTTGCTTAAATCTTTAAGCTGCGATATGTCTCAAGTGAAGTAGCTCGGCCCCTGGTCCAGACTTTCTCGTTAGTTTAGAATGCGTTTTGTTGTTGCAACAACCAGTTTGCAGTTCCATTGACGAAATCCAAAAGATGACAACGAAAAAAAAAAAAAAAAAAACCACGCGGACGGTTGAAAAGTTTTTGTTGTGCTGCAATGGCGACAGGGGCGGGGTGGTGTGGCAGCCAAAACCAGTTTTGATGCGTTTGTTGGGGCACAGGTGCAACTTTTGGACCGGTTGCGCAGGAAGCTGCCACAGAGCAGTTGTTGTTGTTGTGTGTTGTTGTACGTTGCACGTAGGATGCTTTAAATTGACGTTTTCCTTGTAATTTAAACGCACACACACACACACGCAAAGTTACAAGCTACTAAACAAGTTGTATTGGTGTGTGTGCTAATGCCTTAAGTTTGCGTGTTAGTTGCATTTGCCTTGCAACAACAACAGCGTCAAAAAAAACAAAACCATAAACGAAACACAAAAAAAAAATTGTAACACAACAAAAACAAAGATAGCACTTTTTGATTTTACTTTGTTTTTTTTTTTTATTTTTATTTATATGCTTTTGCTGCAAGTTACGTTTGCCATGGCTTAGAGCGGGGTTTGCTGCCCCACTTTTTTATTTTTTGGTTATAATTTATTTTTTAAAGCCTAGGACAACTTGAACGCGGCACTTTGGTAGCACTTGACACTTTGGAGCACCAAACAAAAAACACAAAAATTGAACCCTAAATGTATATAACTCGAGTTGCTTTAAAAGTTGGCTTTAATTTTTTGTTTTTTTTTTCGTTATATTTAATTTGTAACTATGTACATGTTTTATTTTTTTATATTTATTTTAAATTTCTTTGCCGTGTGTGTGTGTTTTTTTTGTTAGTGGGTGGGGGCAAGAGACAGCGCGCGCGGTCGGCACGGGGCACACTGGCACTCTAACGCTGGGGCACTGTGAAAAACTTTAGCGACTGTCTGCTGACACGGCGGAGCACGTACTAAAACTTGTTCGCTGCCAAGCGGCCCGCAAATGCGCCGGAAAAATGCGCCAAGGCGACTGCGACGCCAGCAGCGGCAGCGACCGCGCTAACGAACGACTCCAACTCCGTTAACATGCAAAAAACTGTTCCCACTGTGCTGCTCTGTTGCTATTTGTATGAGCGCGCTGCGCTGCCTTCGCTATCTACGCTGCTCTTTGTACTAAAAACGATGGCACACGATAATGATGTTGACGCCAACGTCGACGCTGTTGTGACTCCTGGTTCGTTGGCATGCTGTCGCTGCTGTCAGCCCCATTCATTCAACAGTTCGCAGCTGCTGTCCGTGCGGCGAAATCAGGTCGTTGTCTTCGTGTACTTTGTGCTCGTGCTCCACACGAGCGCCACTCGGCGCCACATTCGGCTGCATTCGTGACTGCTGCTTTGCTGCTCGTGTGGTGGATTTGGTGAGCTGTTAAGTCGGCCTGCCGCCTGTTAAGGATAACAGTTTATGATTGGAGCAGCGCAACGAAATTCCGTTACTATTCGCCAACTGTTTATAGAATATTTTGGCTGGCTCGCTGTCGGCAGCGGCAGCAGCTGCAGCGGCCGCAACAGCGCACAGTGGTAAAATTTAATTAATTAAACAAAAATGAAGTAATTTATTTATATTCATGTTTTTGGTTTATTTATTTACACTGTGTGCTAAACTATTAAATAAAGCTAGAGTGTAGAAACAAACGGCTACACTTATATTTATTATACATTTCTTATATACTATGCTGTGTCTAATGCATAAAAACATATTTTGCTTATATTTACAAAATAAATAGTAAGCAGGCAAACTTTAAGTGCTCTGAATTGGTTATCTATTCAATTTGGGCAAATAGCTAAGGTTATATCAGCTGAATAGCAATTGAGAATAATTATAGTCATTAATTTTTTCTTTAGAAGCGTAAGTTTTTGGAAGGTATAGCAGTTAGGATATGCTATATGCTATTGTTTGAATTAAAAACGTTTAATGGGTTTGTCTTTCTTAAGCAGAACTTATTATTTTCGTAAAAACTGATTAAATTATCACCGTGTCCAGTGTGTTTGTACGAACGGGAAATATTTTGCATTAAAAGGTCTAGTCGGTTAAGAAATAAAACAGTGCCCCCGAACGATTTTTATAAGCTAATTGGTACCATTAAAACTCTTAGACTTGAAAGATGCATTTATTAGCCTGGAGTTTCGTTTTATGGAATAGGAGAGAACTAAACAAGGGTTTTGGATAATTCCTAACGGGTCAAAATTTTCATTGGAAGAAGTCGATATAGCCATGTCCGTCTGTATAAACGCCTAGATCTCAGAGATATGAGCTAGAGCAACTAAACTTTAAGATTCGATGCCTTATTATCTTACAGAAGACAAGTTTAATTATTTTTTTGTGATATCGGGGCTATTTCATATAGATCCCATAAGAGTGTTTCTGGAGGCCACGAAAAAAAACACTATTTTTAAACTCATAATTCGTAGTATTGCAACCAAATTTAGCATTCGAAAGTTTCTTAGAGTTTCCAAGCACTGTAACAAATTTGATCAAAAGCTGTTGATCATATCAAATAAAGATCGGTCAAAAAAACGTGTTTGATGCAAAATTCTTCCCGACTTTAACGTATGCCATCTTTTATTATTCGTTTATTTATTTCTATAAGCATTACGTAGAAATTTATTCTAAATTATAAATGGTCTGCAGCCAGAACAACATGGGCCTTTAGGGTGATATTTTTTTTTTAAATGTACACCAAATACAAGTTGAAACTACGCTTGATAAAAATTTTTTTAAATCATATTTAGTATAAAACAATTGAATATAAATAATGCTTAGATGCATCGATGTATCGAAGTTTTCTCCAGCACTACTGCAAGGTTCAAATTAAATTTGTGCAAACGTACGTAACATAAAACAGGAGTTGCTTGGGACCACCCTAAGTTAGCTCCAATATAGTCAGAAGGACAAAAGATTTGTATATACATATCTGTCTGTATGAGAGCCTAGATCTTGGAAATTATAAGAGCTAGGATAGCCAAACTTTGGTATTTGGACTTCTTGTATGGCCAGCTAAGTGAAGTTGTTTTTTTCCAAATATTTTAAGTTACAGCTTATGTTTTAAATGCGTATGTAAAAATGCGTAAAAACTAATTTTCAATTGATACCAATCATCAAAACAATCGCACCATAAACATCGGAGATAATCGTCTTATCGTATTCTGGGCCTTGGACTTCGCTCTGATTTCTGGATCCAAAAGTCGTTTTTTTATATGGCTGTGTAATCATTGGAGGCAATCTTAATGACTATATTGTAATTATGCAGCCACTGTTCGAATTTTCTTTCTGTGTATAACTACAAATTCCAGTCGACTAGAGTTCCAAGTTCAAGTAGCAGTCAAGACAAATAAAAAAAAAAATACTTTTTTAAATATTTTATGAAGTTTTCCAGATATTCTAAGCTTATTCGATAGAATTTTTGCCTTAAAACTCGAAATCGTAGCTTCTAGTTCTTAATAAGGTATTTTTTCTTGTTATGCACATATAAAGTATAGGGTATCTCAAAGTCGCCCACATAAATATTATAGAAAATTTAATAAAAAAATATTAAAAAAAATTTGTCAAAATCCAAATAAACTTTCAAAAAAAATGTATTCAAGCTACATAAATAAAAATAAATAAATATTACAATAAAATTTTATATAAAAAATTTGAAAAAAAAAAAATCTTCAAAATCGAAATAAATTTTCAAACAAAATCTATTCAAGCTACATAAATAAAAATTTTGCTTATGCGCGTCTAGATTGATCATTAGGGTCACTGTGCAGCGACGTTGATGACGACGTCAGCGCTGACAGCGCAGTCCGCAGCTTAAGTGATATTAAGTGAGGAGTTTGGCTGCAACAAAAGCAAGCAACAAGGCGCATACCTAGACATGCAGTCGGGAAGGGCATATGTACTCAACTACTACCCCCTCCCCATGCCTTACACACACGCACGCACATGGAAAATGCATAAATTAGTCGAGGCAGCCGGCAGTTGGCAGTCAACGTACTCCCCGGCAGCGTCTAGTCCATATGTGCATAGGTAGTCATTGCTGCTGGCGGTATGGAGGCTGGCAGGGAGCTGGATATGGCTGGCATTCCGGCAGACTTAAGGGAACCATTAAATGGCGCATGATTGGTGGCAGCAGATGCACACAGCGGCCGTCAAGAAAACACTAGAGGCGTAGCCAGCGGCGTGAGGGAGGCCGGCAAGACCTGGAACCCCAGGCTAGGCACAATATAGCACAGCAAGCCGGAAGTGGCAAAGACTTTTGGGCATCCAATAGCTTCCAGAACTTTATGATGACCCGCTGTGAAAGTGTTATATGGGAATGACTTACTGCCCCGGATTTTGCCTAGCTCCCAACTTTAACTCAGAAACCCAGTATAAACGCATGAGTGTATGAATGAATGAATGAACAGCATAAACTAGACATATGCAACTGGCACAAATCCCAAGATGAATCAGTTCATTGGATCAGGGCATTCATGATTCACACGTATTAGTTAGACCAAGTTGAGGGGGAGTTACAAGTATTTCTAGAACTTTATACTACCAAGTAGCTTGTCAATAACAATGCAGCTTGTTGAGTAAGTGCATCATTTGAATGTTGATTGGGAATGGGGCTAAGAATTTAAATACAAATGCAACATGCAAAAATCGTATCAACAAGTTGCAGCGCTGGAGAAAGCTTAAGAGAGACCAACAAGAAGCAGCTAATAATGAGAACTAGAAGAAGTGGAGTAGTGGAGAAGAAGGTAAAGCAAGCAGAAGAGCTGTAACAAGAGCAACAGTTAGCGAGACAGCTACATAATAAAATAAAAAAAAATAAAAAATAAGACTAATAAGAAAAATAAAAAAAACACTTAGATTTACATAGTTTGCAACATTCTGTGGCAAAGCGCATTAAACATTACTTTAAAAAATTGTTGCAAGACTCTAAAGAGACAAGATTATGTAAAGGATGTTCTGGTACTTTCTTTTACTTGAAAAAATGGGTCTAGGGCAATTTTGAGTCTTGAAGCTGAGTCACTTTGCTGACTTAGCTGGAAGTGTAAACAGTAAGCTGAGTTGGTTGTCTAAAATCGTTAATAAAGAGATAAACTGTGCTCTATAATTATATAAGTGTTTTCATTTTAAAACTACCCAAGTGTCCTTATCGATAACTTGTATACGATCTGTTTATCGATATACGAAAAGGGAGCTCTAAATGAACTACAGACTGGATCGCAGCCATTTCTGGATTTCAATAATCTCAAATAGTCAAAAAAATTACAACCAACTTCCAAATGACTCAACATTACTCTATTTACTATCACAGCGCACTAAATGCTTGGGAAACAAAACAGTGCCTTGAGAGAAGTTTAAAAATTAATAAGCCATTCTCCGAAAAACGAAAACGAACACATTTTATGTGTTTTCGTTTTTGCTTGCTCCCAATTTCACATATTTGTTGTTGATATCTTATATTTCCCACGAAAACCCTTCTTTTTCCTTAAGTCTTTGTTAGCACAGCTCTGCATCTTTCGATTACTTCATATCATTTACATTTTCGTCTGATTTGTAAGAGTGCTGGTGTAATATTTAAACATTATACTCATATTCTTTCGAAAGTATTTATGAAAAATGACCAAAGTCTTCCACATAGTAGGCTATAACTTGCCACACATTATAACTAAATAAATTCAATTTAAATAGGGCTCTCCACTAAAATCTTTTCATTTCATTTAATTTCTTCTAGCTAAAATATACGCTGCATGCTCAAGAAAGGGAAGGCAAAAGTTATGCTTGCCACATTTAGAACATTCCCGAACGATTTTGAACGATTTTAAATACTAAAACTAAAATTTTTGCTTTAAATGCTTTTCAACAGCTTTTCTTGTTATTATGTATAACAATTCTTACAATTTCTATTAATTGAACCAAGTTGTAAATTATCAAATACAAATTGATGAACTTTTGCAGCAACAAAGGCCTTAAGCTACTTGTATTACAATTCTGAAATTGATAAATGATTAAATATTTGTCTATTGTTTTAAAAGTTTATTAACAAAGTGAGTACTAAATGAAATGTACATAACACGAGCTTCAATTTATATGAAAATAGTAATATTTGTGAATAAAACTAAACTAACTAGTACAGTGCTGCAGAATGTAATTTCTGCTTAATAATAGTGTTGAATAAGTACACTAACCAAGTGAATTTGTGTACTCAGTACTCATTTATTGTAAAAACTTTATCAGATTCTTATGCTGATTTTGTCATTCTAAAGTAGGTACATACTAAGTTATGAATATCTCTAATCAAAGAAATTTTGTTTTCCACCAGTGCTTTAAAAATATATGGACGTTAAAGAAGGCGTGGCAGAAGAATAAAAGGATAAGCATGTCCTGATTGCTCACATAAGGAGTCAAAATATCGAGTTTGGTTGTCCTAGGTCTTATAGTCTCAAAAAACCAGGCGTTCAGACATACCGACGATAATAAATAGATCAATTTCTTGAGTCCTCCTCACCATTATGCTACCGAGCTCTAAAAATCTTACAAAAGCCATACTTCGTTATCTTCATAAACAAAAGAATTATGCATCTAAGTTTTTATTTTCTATTACCGAGATTTTAATGATCCTGTACATTAATCGAAAGAATTTTTTATGTGCCAACTATAAAAAATATGGCGCCTTGAAAACGTCACAGTAAAATAAAAAGTTAAGCATGAACTGACTGCTCACATAAGGAGTCCAAATATCAAGTTTGGTTATCCTAGCATTTGTAATCTCCAAAAACCAGGCGTTCACACATACAGAGGGGCATAATTATATAAATTTCTTGTGTCCTCATCATTTTGCTTGGGAACTCTAAAAATCTTCCAAAAACTGAATTTCATTATCTTCGTAAATAAGTTATGCATCTAAGAATTTTGATTTTTTGGAGCTACTCTGAAATATCCCTATGGTAGCTATATAATCTAATCCCAATATCAAGAAAATAAAATAAGCTTGTCTCCCGTGACGTACATATTTAGGGATCTAATCTGCAAGTTTGGTTACTCTAGCTCTTAGCATCTTTGAGATCATAGCCAGACTATGGCATATAGACTTCTCTAGTCACGCTGATCATACTTTAGGTAACTTTGGGCTAGGAAATACTTAATATACCCTTTGTACCACAAGTTAGAGGGTATAAACGCTTTCATTGTTGGCTGGGTTATATTAAAAGAAAGTTGTGTATCTGAGTTTAAACATTCTACTGCAGGAACAAAAAGTAGAATTATTTATCAAAGTATAGCTCACATTAATCTAAATACAAATTTTGGTGACTGTAGCTTTGTTCCGGGCATCTTAACGACTACCTAGAGGTCGTTTTTAATAGGATTTCTTCATAACTCGCGTAGTTCTCAACCAATTTGAATAAAATTTGCATCCACAGCTGGGTTTTCATGGGACTTAAAATTGCGGCGGTATGCCGAGTAACTATTTTGGAAGCCATGGAAAAAACCAACTGCAAGTGAAGAGCTATACCATAAGAGCCACCTTGTGGCCAAATTTCAGGCTTCTATTCCTTTTGGTCTCAGAGAAAAAAAAATATATTGTGCCTAGAATGGACATGAACAAACCCAAGGTGCTGCTGATGATTTTTTAAATAGAAACTATGTCTGCTGCTATTCGTGATCCTATGGGTATAAAGAGAGAATGTCAAGTCAGCTGTCAAGTCTGGGGCTGAAAAAACAAAGAGCGAGAAGAGAATTAGTAGCCAAGGAATTTCTACAGCATTGGAATTCATTTTTAGTAAGTGCTCTCCAGAGTATGTGTGTGCGCACAAATTGTTTTTATATAAAATTTTTCTAATGCTTGGTAATGTCAAGAAACGGAGTGGAGATAGGAAGCTAATACGCCCCCCTAAAAAACACTTGGACTGCTTGCTATCTGGTCTCACTGTTTGGTACTCTCGAGTTTTGTGCTACAAACATCATATGCCCAACAACATGACGATGACAATGAGGCAGAGTTGAAGCAAAGCTGAAGAGGAGTCTGGGAATCTGGAAAACGGGGAGCTTGGTTGGTTGGGTGGGTGTGATTGTCAACGTTGTGACAGACAAATGTCAATAGTTTTTGCCGTGTAGCGTGCCCCCTGCGCTTGATGTTTCAGTTGCAACTGGAGGAGCTGCAGACTCACATTCCCTGCGCTATCAACGACAAATCAATGACGACGACACATGTTGGACATGCCTCTGCCACAACAACAATAACAACAGCAACAACAACAATGGAAGCATTTAAGCATTTGGAAGCAATTACCACAGCAATGAAGCGTTGAATGAATGAGAATGAGAATGAATGGGCCCAAGCTGGGGCACAACGCGTGTGTCACACTCACTCGTACGAATGAGTGTGTATGTGTGTGTGTGTCTAGTAAGTGTAATATAGATCAGCTGAGGCATGGAGGCAGACAACTGCACACCTAAGTAAGCGCGGACGTATGGACGTAGCAAACGAATTTATGTGCATTTTTCCAGGGATTCAGCTTGGGATTACTTATTTAGCAGCCAGCAACAAACAGCAGGGCAATGCAGATGCTACAGATTGCAGTGGACGAGAGAGCGACGAAAACAAAAAAAAAAAATAAAGGGGAAGAGCTCTTAGCTGTACATGGCAATAAAGATGGGAAGATGGAAACGTTGCGGACGGCGGAAATACGAGACGCTTCAAATGCCAATGAGCCAAGGCGATGAGCCAGCGGCTAAACTTGGAGTTGAAACCAATTTAAAGATCTTAATGATGCACAAACGCTGACGATACTCATCATGCTGATGATGATAATAATGATGTTGTTCTTGCTGTTGCTGTTGTTCTTGATGACATTGAGCAGTGGAGCTGTGGGATTTTGGGTTTGGCATTGGCATTGCCTTGATGTTTCCATGTTAAAATCAAATAAAGTAAAAAGCGGAAGAGCTCGTTTCCAGTAGAAAGCAAACTGACAACGCCGGTGGGCATAGACTGAACGACTGATCGCCTCCCGCTCTCTCGTTTTCTCTCTAGAACTGCTCTGATCGGTACTGCGTTGTATTTATAATTGCAGCACTTCAAATACTGTTGACATGTGCGTTCCGGAAAACTTTTGTCTTTTGTTTTGGGATATGTTTTGTTTTTTTTTTTTTTTTTTTGGGTTTTGTGTTTTTGGGCAACTCAACATCTCAATGAGGCGTTTCGTGGATTTTTCTTCGTGTTACTCGTATTGTTTTTGTTTATGTTCTGCCTCTTTAGTGTTGTATTGTTATGATTGTTGTTGTTGAGATTGTTGTGTCTGCCGCTGTTGTAAGTAGTCAAGCAGCTTGCTGCAAGATCTGGGCAGCGCTAAGCGCCACTATTATGTGGCACAGTGGTACAAGATTTAGGAAATTTGCACAATTGACTGGAGAGTGCAAAACAATTTGAAATAGAAAGAATTATATGATATTTTTTGATCTACTACGGACTTGAAAACTTTTTCGATTATGTTCATCTGTTCACTGCCAACTTCTCAACTGCTTATTATAATTTGACAAGTGAGGTATCGTTAAAACTGATCTTAACTTAAGTTCGAAGTGGCTCAAAACCCACTACAGCGAAGCAAAGAGCAGGCTTATGGTTTTGAACTTTTTGTACGTATGTTCGTCTATTTACTTCTAACTTTTAGACTGATTATAATAATTTAACAAATGAGGTGTACTTAAAAGCGTTTTGACCGACCGCTGGTTATAGGTTAGGTATGAGTTTGAATTCTTAAAATATTTTTAAATAAATTAGTAGATACTTCTACCTCTTGGGCTTAGTTGTGTTTCAACTATATTAAGATATACAAATATTCAAAAATATTCAGAAAAAACAGACGATCTTAGCTTAAGTTCGAAGTGGACCAAAACTGACAACAGCGAACTTTTGTATGTATGTTCGTCTGTTTACTCCTTGCTTCTAAAATGCTTATTATATTTTGACAAACGAGCTTTACTTCAAAGCTTTTTAAGCGTCCGCTGGTTATAGGCTATATTATATCATGTGTAATTAAGTTGAGCGTCCTCTAGAGTACATAAAATTCATAGGTATAACTAAAAAGCACAATAACATTTTTTTTTTTCTTTGATGGATTTCATCAAACTATCTTACTACAATCAAAATTAATTAAATTTAAAAAATTTTGATTGAATAAAATTGTCTAGAAATAGGAATTTTACCACCAGTCATACAAAAATCGCTCTTGGCAAACTTTTCATAACCCCAAAACGCTTTCTTTTTTGCTTAATGTTGAGAATTGTAGTTCTTTTATAATTTTTGCTCAATCCGAATTTTACAAAAAATGTTATATAATTATTGCATTGCAATTTGAGTTCACTTTAGTGGGTTTCTTTTGATTCCATATCATTTATCGCTAGATCCTCAAGTGAAAAAATCGTACAAACAGAGCTTGCATGAAAATTCATTGCGGAGCTGCGCCCAGTCAACGTCTGTCGTGAAGCCATGGATTCCAGGGATGCAGCTATCTCAACCTCCGATGTATGTACAGGTTTATTGGGGACATGTTGTTGGGGACGCTGCGTTGTTTCTAAAGCAGTGGCTATAACCACTTTTTTGGATTTCGAATCCTTTGTATCCATTGCTTTGGCACTACGTCTCTTGTCTGCTGACGCCATAAATTGGTCTAAAAAAATTTTACATGATAAATTTTGTAAAATGTAGGACAGATTTTGTGAACATATGAAAAATGTATCTATCGAAAAATGGTACAAAACAGCAGGCTTACTTTGGTGTAAAAGCTAAAAAATTTTAATGAAAATTTGAGTAACGTCTGGCCGGGTACTAAGCTTAAAACAAAATGAGTAACAATTTAATAAGTATTAACTGACATTTTTTCAAAGGCTTGCTAAAAATTTTGAGAGAAGAAAATTTGTAGATTCACAGAAAATTTGCGATTTTGCAATCCAAGTCAAAGTTTACATATATTTTTTGTAACGTCACGCCAAGCGTATTTTTGCTTATATCTTTTAATGGGTTGTTGTTTTGCTACGTGAGTAAAAATATCTTTTTAAAAACTTAGCTTAGTAAACAACAGATAAAATTATGGAAATTCTTAATAATTATTTCTTGAAGTTTGATTTGAATTAAGGTATTTAGTAAAAAACACTCTTACCGTTTATAATAAGGCAATTATTCTCAGTTAATCAAGTATGACATTTATAAAACAAAATTTCCCACGCGCAGCTAAAAAAAATAAAATTTTAATTTTATATTATAAAATCACACTTCGAACCACTGTGCCTGAGCAAATCACTCGCTAAACACCCACAAAATAAAATTCGAAAAAATTCTTGTAATACTTGGAACTTCCGTTTTTGCTTTTTGTTGACTTCATGTTTGTTCTTTCATTTCAATAGAAAATTTTTAAATTTTTGTAAATTTCTTGTTTATGTTTTTTTATGTTATTTTTTTTTTTTTTTGTATTGTTTTTTATTTCAGATTTTAGCGCCTTTGTTTTTTGTTTTTGTTTGAAATTGAGTTTTGCCGTTGATACTTTTATTTAGACGAACTGAGGAGTTTTGATAATAAATGGCTTTTAATAGCTGCCTTGATAAATGTCTATAAGTGCTTGAGTGTGTGTGTGTGTTTGGTTGTGTGTATTGATGGCGAGGGAGTTGATGAGCGCTTCCGTTTCCGCAGCGCAAAGCAATTATACTTGTATATAGTATAGTATATAAGTGTGTGTTTTTATATATTGTACATATGTAGTACATAAAAAAACTGCTCAAGCCGTACGAGCGCAAAACATTTTAAAGATGCGAAACAAAAGCAAAAACAAAATAAATATAATGAATAAGCAGCACAACTTTAAAAATAAAAAAAAAGTTGTGTGACAGTTTCCGACAATGGAATACACTGAAATCGTTTTGTGGGCTTGGCAGAAAAAAAAAAAAAACTCATCACGACCTGGCTCTTCACATAAGTAGTCCAAATGTCAAATATGTTTGTCCTAGCTCTTGTAGTCTTCAAGATCTAGGCGTTCAGACAAACATGTCTGGATAAATTACTTTTGCTCTGCAGTTACATACTTTGGCACAAACTTAACATACCCCTCAGCTTTGCTACAGTCTAGTAAAACATAAAAATATCAATAGAGTAAAATTTGCACAACGAGCTAAGAGGGGGCAGCCAGCAAAAACCATTGTTGTGTCAAGTACGAATTTCGTAGGAGTGCGGGCGTAGCAAAAGGGGGGTAGGCAGGAAGCGACTTGAAGGCGCGCATAGTTGCAGCGAGGGTTGCTCTTAGCCTCTCAATAAGTAGTAACTTAAAGGGGGGAGTCAAGCACTCGTCAACGCAATCGTCAGACAGACAGTTGATACTCTGACAGCGGGCAGAGGGGAGTAGGGAAAAGCAGCGACGTCGACGGCACAGAGCACACGTCAATAATTGCGCTTGAAAAGAAGTTAAGGAAAACACAATCAAGCAGAAGAACGGTGGCATTGGTGGCATCAACAGCGACGACGAGTCAGAGACAGAGAGCAGCCAAGCGAGGCATACAGGAGCTGGCTGACTGGCAGGCTGGCTGCCTGGTGTGGCAACATGACAGCAGAGAGCGGCGGCAGAGAGCAGTGCCAGAAACTGATGCTTCTCCCTTCGAGCTCGAAGTTGGTTTGTTCTCGGCTGGCGTTTAATGTGAAAATCATGCAATGAACCAAATTCGAACGGAAATGATTCACACTTGAGCTGAAACACAATTCAAGTTGGGGGAGAGTCCGCCGCTTTCAGCGGCAACATCATTATGATGTACATTATGTGCATCATGATGAGCGTGTTGTGGCATTGTAACAGTGAGAGCAAGGGATCGACTGGAACTGACTGCCGCCAAAAAAAAAAAAAACGACAAACGAAATTGCGTTTTTAACAATTGTTACAACAACAGCAATGAAAGCGATTTGAAACAACAAGGGGTTTAGGACCCCCCCCCACCATTTTGCTAACTACATGCAAGACAAGAGACGACGACCCCTTTGCTTTAACCCAATCCCAAAAACGTAGATGAAAGCTGAATGGAAACACATGTAAGAACACGGCAAGAGCAATGTCAACGAAAATATTTCACTTCCTGTTCAATTTTTTTTCACTCGAATATTTATGCGGCATTCACATTTGTATTGCGTGCTTTAAGGCGCAATGGATGGCAGCAGCAGCAGATACAAATACAGATACTGCTACAACTACAGCTACAGCTCTAGATACAAATACAGAGATACAATGGAAATACTAGTACTTACAATATGCTTGGAATAGCAGCTTGAAAGCTGCGCTCAGACAAATGCCCGCTGGGCACAAAGCAGCTTAACGGATCGCTATACAAACAACAGTCTTATACATGTATGTATATATATTATATATGTATGTATCTATATGTTTATGTGCTATGCGGTATAGCATCAACATATGCTACTAGATGGAAATCAGCGAGCAAAATGTTTAGCTCTTAACTTTAGCAGTTTGTCAGAAGCGCTTAGTGAGAATTTTCCTCGAGCTATGATAATGTTCTACAAAAAAAAAAAACAATAGCAGTCAATAGCTTTGTGAAAATGCAGTTCAACAATGATAGACATACTACTAACATCAAATACATATTCTCTCTTCCAAGTTCTTACTCTTAAACGGCAAAGACTTTTGTCTCGATTCTGTTTAAAATTTTTAGACTCTTTAGCTTAAGATACTGACAGCAGTCAGCCCGCGATAAACGCCTTGCCCAACCTGATCCCATCTTTACACTGCAATAAAATACATATATAGCATATCTTCTTCGATTCCTTAAAGCAGACAGCAGCAGGTTCAATGCCTTCTTAAAATCGACTTGAATCTCATCAAATGGTCTTTTGAAATATTGTATCTAAATAGGCCAAAGTCGTACGTCACTGATTCGGGCGGATATGCTATTTCGGAATATAATATTGATCGGGCTTCAAGCAAAAAACTCTCAAAGATCCAGCGCAGAGATTTAAACCGACCTAGACAGAGCTGTTTTTTGTTTAGGTAATGCACTGAACTGGTTCAACTGATTCAAGTTCTAACAGAGTAAACATATTTTAGACTAGAGGGCTTCGCCTATTGGTTGCTTTAAACGTCAACCTCCAACGCGTGTTCAGCGCGGATGTGCTAAGAACTCGTTTTTTTTATTCTTTTCTTGAATTCTCAAAAAAAAAAACCCATTTAGAGCACTTGTGTCAAATTTTGAACCGCCAGGAACCTCCTTCAAAATCATTTTTTTAGAAAACTGCAAGCTAAATTTTTGACCTCTAGCTCTGCAGGATGTGCGTAATTTACGTTGGAAATTTCCAGCGCCAACCAGTTAGCTTAAAGAGTCTTCTATATATAAGAAAACGATTTTTTTCTAGATGAATCGGTTCCAGATTAGTTTCTCTTAAAAATACTTTAAGTCCGCTTAACCCGAAAAAAATATATGAGAATAAAAAAGAGCTGGTATTAAGAGTTTTAAAATGGATATCAACTATTTTGCCAAATATTTTAAAAAAGGTAAAATGTATTTTGCATCGTTTTCAAATGGACTCAAAGCTTGCCATCTTATAATGATTATAAAGTAAAGAAATCTTGAAATTTTAATTTTTTGAAAAAAAAAAATAAGATAATTTAATCGCAAATTTGAAAATATCTTAAAAAAATTTTAAGATCTTAAATTTCGCTCTTTGATTTCTGGTTTTGGACATATTTCAAACAAATCAGAATCAAGTATGCAAAAATTTTGTAAACTAAATCTTATATTTTGATTAAAACAAACAAAACAATTTTTATCGCAAATTTCAAAATATCTCAGAAAATGTAAAAATCACTAATTTTCGAGATATTTAAAAACAAAAATAAATTCTGCTAATGGTCAAATATTTTTAAACTAAATTCGTAAGTTTAAATTTTTTGAAAAAAAAAAGTAGTTTAAAATTTGAAAAAAAATCTTAAATTTCGCTCTCTAATATCTGGTTTTCGAGATATTTAATTAAAAAAAAAAATTCTTTAAATGTGCAAACATTTTTAAACTAAAATCTTTAATTTGAAAACGAAAAAAAAAATATGTTTTACCGCAAATTTGAAAATGCCTTAAAAAAATTGTAAGATCTTAAATTTCGCTTTTTGATTTCTGGTTTTCGAGATATTTCAAAAAAATCAAAACCAAGTATGTAAACATTTTGTAAACTAAAATCGTAGATTTTGATATAAAAAGTTTGATCGCCAATTTCAAATAATCTCAAAAAATTTGAATAATTTTCGAGATATTTAAAAGCAAAAATAAATTCTTCAAATGTCCAAAAATTGTTCAACTTAGTTCGTGAATTTTAAATTTTGAAAAAAAAAATGCGCAAATTTGAAAAAATCTTAAATATTTCTCGCTGACATATGGTTTTCGAGTTATTTAATAAAAAAAATTAGTTCTTTAAACGTGCAAACATTTATGAACTAAAAAAGTACATTTTAATTTAAAAAAAAAATAATAATTTTTATCGCAAATTTGAAAAAATTTTAAAAAATTTAAATATCTTTAATGTTGCTCTCTGATATCTGGTTTTCAAAATATTAAAAAAAAAAAACAAATTCAAATATACAAAAATTTTGCAAAGTAGTCGTATATGTATTTTGGTTTAAAAAAAATAATTTTTATCGCGAATTTCGAAAAATCTAAAAAAATTCAAAAATCTTCAATTTCGGTCTTCGAAATTTGACTCTCGAAATATATATATATTTTTTTCCAATTTTATTTACAATCTGATTTTAAAACAATCAGTTAATTATATCAAATTAATTAAACAATTACAGGAGCAGCTAGATAGACTAGAGATAATTAAAAAAATTAAATTCTCCAAAATTTAAAAAATTCTTAAACTGCAATCTTGACTTTAAAAAAAAAAAACAATTAATTTTTTTCTCATATTTTACAAAATCTCAAAAAATTGAAAAATTTATTTTTTGCTTCCGTAAGTTACTAACGTTTTGTTCTCTCATACATCTGGTAATCGAGATTTTTAAAAAAAAAATTCACTTTAAAATTTTTCAGATTTTTCGAAAGTATTCTAATGTATCTAAAAAAAAATGTTCATTAAAAATAGTGCAATGCATGAATTTTCAAAATTTCACAAATCTAAAATTCTCTGAAAGAACCCTCAAAGTTTACAAAAATTCCAGCAAACGTTATTGGTTAAAAAAAATACCTTTTCAAGTTAGCAGAGAAATTTGTATTTAACGTGTGCTTTCGATAACCGATACAATATCCTCACTAACATCGCATAGATATGTATAGGTTTGAATATATATTGCATCTTTAAAATATTTGGAGTGTTGCAAATTTTTCAAAGCAATCGCCTGAAGAGTGGCTTCATCAAAATCTCTATTAGCTATTATATTATCATCGTCCTGATCTTCCTCTTTCGTTTTCAAAGCATTCTTAAAGCGTTGTTTCTCCACATTCAGAAAAATTGTCTCAATGGTAAACATCAGTTTCTCCCAGTCCTCTATGGCAGTGCAGATAACTCCACGCACATATATAAAGCGTGCGCGCTGACGCTCTGCATCATTTAGGCTTAAATCCTGCTCCAAACTGGAAGCTGTGTTCTGCAGTTTAGATATAATCATTCGAAAATTTTCAAATATTATTTCACGCGCCTGAGAGCCTTCAATGCGCATTATCAAAGCCTTAATGGTGTCTAGTTGCAAATCCCAAGGTGGTTCGCGTGGCTTCTTCAGCTGTTTGTGCATGCCCTTGAGCACCTCCAGATCATCGAAACGGCTGCAATAATAGCCCGGATTTTGTGCATTAAATATTTCACGCTTGTCCAGCGTACGATCATAGGGACAATAGCGCTCTATGGGTTCCAGCAGTGGCGTTATAGACGCCAGCTGTGCTGGTATATTGCCAATTTCATAACGTTGTCCTTGCTGTAGCACAATATTTTGCAATTCATTAATCTTGTCCAGATATACAGTGGGCGAACTACAAACGCCATAGAAACGTAGTTTCAGCGACTCCTCTTTGCAACAGAATATTTTTGGTTCTATTTCCAACTTCCAAAGCTCCACGGTGACCTGCACTTTACGCGGTTGATAGAGCACCAGCAGATCGTAGGTTTCTCCAGATAGCAGTCGAAAGCTGTTAGTGTCAAACAAAAAGTCCTGATCTTTGGACAATAACAATGAAGCACGCTTGTAGTAATAAAAACCTTGTGCCCAGCGGAATGACAAAGTCTCCTCACCTATGTTGGTTATGTGCAGCACATGCGCCAGCTCACGCTTGAAGGGATCGCATTTGAATTTGATGAGCATTTCCACGCATTCCGTCAAAGTCGCATCTCCCAGTACATAAACATGGCCATTTATTTTCAGACCCACTTTGGGCAGCTCTGCTGCTTGTGTCACTGCACACAGTTCAATGGACATGGCTTGCTCCTCCGAGCAGCATGTGGCTGTGGTACTTAAAACGCTGTGCAATGACTCTGTGCGCAGCAACTGTATGGGTATGGCTGGCGTGGCGCTCACCGTTTTGCCACTTACGGCTAGCTGCGCTGTATTGGGAAAGAACTCTACAACATTGCTGATGTCTGCAAAGCGTTTGGCCAATTGCTTATATAATACCCTCGACTGCAGCCAAGTATTGCGCACATCATACTCGGCACCTGTACCGAGCAACTCCTCGCCTACTATATTTGGCATACCCACAATTTCCACATTTTTAATACCCTTACGCTCGGCTTGTGGGCAAGTTTCGTTAAGTTCCTTGATACACTGGCCAGTGCAGGCGTCCTTATAACCACGCAGTATGCCAAGCTGTTTGGCTGACAAGCTCTCCGGTCGCAGGCGTTCAGCATAGTCCAGCAAACGCTTCAACGTCTGGCTATCGGGTGCGTCCAACGTGACGCGTCTATTGAAAAGCACTTCTTCCGGATATTTTCCCGTCTCCAGCTCTATCTTCTGCTGCAATTGTCTACGCTCGGCCAATACATCCTGCCAGTACTTTAAACGCTTGTCAATTTTTGTTTCCTTTGGGGACAATGTTTTCTTAAGCTCACATTCGGACGAGGTTACGGCAAATTTTCCACTGCGCTCATCAATAACATCTTGGACAATTTTCAAAATAAGTTGTTTACAGCTTTTGGTTTCCAATCCATTAGCCTCGCCAGATCGCACTTCGCGTTGGTTCGGATGAAGTAATAACTTCGATTGCGTTAAAGATGGTAGAGTAAAATGCAGATTCGGTAACAAGCTTGATGCCTTTTTTTTTTTTGAGGCTTGGCTAGGCATTCGCGTACCTAACATTTCTGAATAAATGGAATTGTCTGTATGTTTTAGGTTATTATAAGTTACTATAATTAAGTGAGTGAGTGAACTGGCGTAGCCTATAAGTATTTTCGATAGTTTCGAAAAACTTATTATACCTAGTACAATAATATGTAACATAGGGAAGCAGAGGCCGGAAAACTTACTAACTTAACTACAATATGATCAGGAGAAGAAATGACATTAAACGTTTGTCTGAACGCCTAGGCTTTGGAGGCTAGCAGAGCTACGGTATTGGAGTTTTTTGGAACTCGTCTTTGGATATTGCTGCAGGTTTTACAATAGGGTTGACTAAGTTTGCACTGATATTTTAAAAGTTTTCATACGATTATAACCAGCTTGAAAAACTTATTCATATAGAGGAGGACAAATGAAATGAAACGTTTGTCGGAACGCTTAGACTTTGGAGATTATAAGAGCTAGGGTGTTGAGATTTGTTTAGCTTCGGATGCGGATAGTGACTAAGTTTTTACAGATACTTTCGAAGTTTCCTTGCAATTATAACAGTTTTGAAAAACTTTGTATACCCAAAACCCTAATATATAACATAGAGCAAGAGACATCGAAGAACTCTCAAAGTGCCAATATGGTCAGGAGAACAAATGAAATTAAATGTTTGTCTGAACGCCTAGACTTTGGAGACTATAAGAGCTAGGGTATTGGGGTTTTTTGTACGTAAGCTGCAGATATTGCAGCAGGCTTAAGTGCAGGGCTGACTAAGTTTTCACTAATATTTTTAAAGTTTTTATGCAGTTATATCAGTTTTGAAAACCTTTTCAAACCCACAACATTAATATCTAATAACTAGAGCAGCAGACGTCGAAGAGCTCTCAAAGTTAAAAAATTGGTCAGTAGAACAAATTAATTTATACGTTTATCTGAACGCCTAGACTTTGAAGATTATAAAAGCTAGGCTGTTGGAATTTTTTTTACGTAGGCTTCAGAAATTGCAGCAAGCTTAAGTGTAGGGTTGACTAAGTTTTCACAAATATTTTCAAAGTTTTCATGCAATTCTAATAATTTGCATGCTATTGTGAGTTACACTTTTATAGCAAGGTTTTAATCATCGAAATGTGCTATATAAGACCGATTGTTCTATAAGTTTCGAAATGCTGCAATTGCATTTATTTTGCTAAGCAAAAGACGACAAATAAAATGCTCTTAGTGTTGCAACAAAATGATGCAGTTGCTTTTGTTGCATTTATTTTTCTCGTTGATATTTTCATTTAATGGAAATGCGCATTTTCTACATTTTCTACAAAAGTTTTTGCCTTTTTTTTTGTATTTGTTCTGCATCATCCTCGTTGACATTCGTGCAGTTATTCTTTTAGCATTGTCTGGGCCCAAGATGTATATATATATATATATATACGTATATAAAAGAAAACATACAAACAAAAAATTCGCATTTTCTGCCCTGTTGCTGAACTCAATTTTTACTTGGCTGCAACTGCCACTCCCTCAAGACCCCTAGCCCCTTTTGAGCCCCCCTTTGCAGAGCACTTTACTTAGCTCAATGCATGCCATTTGCTATATTTCAATTGCATTTTAATTCATGCATATGTGTGAGTGAGTATCTGTGTGTGTGAGTTTGTATCTGTGTAAGTGTGCGCTATTTTAAGTTTCTCTGCCATTTAACCCTTTAAGGCAATAGCAACAACAGCAACAACAACAAACGAAAACTGGAGACGCAGCGAAAGACCATATTGGAGTGAGAAATTGACACCGAATACTTTTTAAGCATTTTATTATTTAATTATGCTTAAATGAAATGATATAAATTCATTTGCGCTTTTGTGAAGCATTCATGCAAAAATTATAACCAGACGCTTGACCGCCCCACAATTCAAGCAGTGTTTCATAACCAAGAAACCCAATGACGCTATATAACAGGCGCGGATGCAAGGGGCGGCTCTGGGGGGCAAAAGCCGCGACTAAGTCGACTAGGTCTATCTATCGTAAGAAAATGAAAATATTTTAAGCTAATCAATCAGCCAACGAGTGAAGTCTTAGAATTAACCGACCTAATGTATTATAATAGTATTGGGAAATATTCGAAAAAAAGAAGGCAACATTTTGAGAGCTTACGTCAAAGTTTAGCTATTATTAGAAAATCACGATCCAACAATTAGAAGATCACGCAATGCGCAGGTTCGTTATTGGTCTGTCTCACCGAAAAAGAGAGCGCAGGCTCAACGTTTGTATGATAGCTATATGAAATAGTGTACCAAATTTGATCCAAAGTTCTTTCTGTTGTATTTTGTTTTAAACTAAACATTTTCCTAAAGTTTGATTTAAATTGGTTCACTATTTCATATAGCTATCATACAAAAATTGAACCAGTTTTCCGCTCTCAGTGAATTTGGCAAGATGAAAAAAAGTGGTCATCGTTATGACTTTCATTTGAGAGGCGGATTTGTGGAAACGCCGCCAGCTTGAAATTGAAGCTGTTTTATTTTTAAACCCCTCTTGGCATATTTTATTGCATGCGCCCTTGTTCGAGACTCCATTTATTGACTGATATATTTTTCCAATATGTTTTAGCAAATTCATTTTCAAGATTTGCCCAGGCATTGAAGGATATTTGTGGTGCTACTGTTGCTGTTGCTGTTGTTGTTGTTGGTTGTTTTTCTCCCAATTTCCTGATGCCTTGCCCTCTGCTGCTGTGGGCATCCCCACCTTCTATTGTTGCTGTAAGTTATTGTTTTTTTACTTAAATGAGTTTTCATGGTATTTAAATTTTTTGTTGTGTTTTTTGATTTGATTTTATTTCTTTTGCTTGGGTTTTATTCCCAGTTTCACTCCTGTTGCACGCTGTGAAAGTTGTCCGTGCAATGCATAAAGATTCACATTGTCCTGCAGCTAGCTGCCTCCAAACCCAACTCCCGCCCATCTTTGGCAGACATTTTAATAGCATCATAAAATTTGTGTATTTTTTTTTTTTTCTTTCATTTGATATTATGTCAATTTTTGCACTGTGGCTTGGAAAAATGATCAAAAATGAAATAATAAAATGCAACCGAATGAAATGAAATGCAAATACAAATTTGAAATTTTATTAACCTTAGGCCGGAATCGGTTTTTCGGGCTTGTTTTCCCCCTGTAATATTTCGTTGTTGTTTATGTTTGTTTTATGTTGTGTTCAACATTAACAAGAGAAATGTAACAAAGCACAAGTCCAAAGCGGCCAATAAACCTAACCACAAATACAATACAATAATACAATCCAATTTTAATATGATAAACGTCAAATGTATGGCAAATACAATTGGAAGGGTAGGTTTTTTTTTTTTTACAGCTCAAAACAGGCAGATAAGTTTGTTAAAGCGTTTGCCAGTTGATTTTGAGTAAATTGTATCTATAAGATACATACGGATGCAGTTATCTTTGAATATGATTGGATTGTTTAAAGCTGAAGGGAAATAAGCTGTAAGCCAAGGGAAGCCTTTTACCATCAGCATATTTTCAGCACCAAGTAAACCTTCAGTAAGTAGTTTTGTAAGCTGTTATCGATAGCACAGGAATACAAATAAAAATCAATTTACGCTTTTGATGGTCAGCGCACGTTTTTGGGGTCGCTGCATCCAAATCCAATGCCTACTAAATTTTGGCATAACCTTTAAAATATGACTTCGGATTCAGTGACTGCAAAAAGACATAATAAATATGTTTTGTAGAACGAACCCAAAAATCGATTTTTTTCTGCGGCAGTGATATCCATTATTTTTTATATTAGTACCATAATTTGGGTTCCAATCTTTCGACTATTGTTATAGAAAATACAATTTGGCAATATTGCTTCTTGGCTTTTGAGCGTATGTACAGTAGAGATTCGATCCTGGATCACCAATTCGAATTCCGCACTGTTCATAGTACCATTGAACCACTGCTACGTGTAACAGATCATATACTCAAAGCGTTTGAAAAGAGAGAGTTCTGCAACGGAGTCTGGCACCTGGAACGCTGTCTGCCAATATTTTAAGATTTTTGCGCTCTTTCCTGAAGAATAGATAATTCTGTGTCAAGACACGGCAGCATTAGTCACCAATCAGAACTGCCTTAACCAGAGTACCCCAGAGAATTGTCCACACGCCACTACTACATAACATATTTGTTCCTGATAATATGATTATCTACCCCGAGATCTTCTCTGCATTCAAGTAGAAGCATCTGCTTCTTACCACTCAAGCTGACGATGTCTGCGTTCTATGCTCAGGCTACTCTGAGTACGAAGGAATTCAGGAGTATCTTCACAAATTTGAAAATTGAGCCAGACTTTGGAACGTTGGCATCAATAGAAGCAAATCTGTCAACGTATGATTCAGATTACGATCTTAAATTCCACCTGCCGTTTTTTTCTAGATCAGCCCTAGGCTAGATCTTCGCCCAGGGGCGACTCACAAAATAGTCAGTCAGGGAAATTATTATTTTATTATACCCAAACCAATGCTTTTTTAAAGCAACAAATGCTGCAAAATCAAAGTTTACCAATTTTAAACTGCTTGTTAGACTGCATCCAAGCAGTTTGATTTATATCGTTAAAAAGTTTATTTCTCGCGCTTGAGTCGCAAATATCTTTCCATTGGCACCAACTACGAAGTCTACTAAGATGTGATATCTTTGGTGTAAAGCGCCTCCATCCATTTGAAAGAAGAATCAAGAAAATCTCTGTGAATTCTTTGGCAGCGTCAGCCTCAGCCACTTTTATACTACGATCGAGCACTATTTTTACAAGCCCTCGTATTTTCAGCTATTCGCCTCAAAAATTATGTAGAGTATAGGATGTCTACTGTATTATGGTCGTCTGTAAGCCGCACTCATTCCCTTTTTTTGCTCAACACTCAATTTGCAGAAGTTTCTTAAGTTCTTGACTGGCTTTAGCTGCTTTGTTTCGGGAGTTCCTTTCTTCGTACTATATGTGTGAACTTTGGTCTCGTAAATTTAATGATGTTTTTTTTTTTGGGCTAAGCAGCAACAAAGCCAACAGCAACAACAACAACAATAAGGAACAGCAACTAAGCCACTCGGAGTCTAATGAAGGCGTTGATATAGCGAAACTTGCTGCATCTAAAAGTGTGTACAAGAGCTGCGGGGTGGGGCTGAGGGAGGGAGTTCTTTGGGGGTCTAACGCTCTAGAAATAACATTTGTTGGTAATAAATTCTAAAGATAATACACCCGCCGCAAAGGCAGCCATAACTTGGCTCTGCTATTTATTGCAGCGGCTGCCGCAGTGCCTACAAGTTGCCTACAAGTTTTTGTGCTAGACACATGTATATAAATATATGTATATATGTACTACTTCATATATAAATTTGCAACTCACACGTACAGACACACAAACACACACCACTGTGGCGAGGGCAGGCTAAGTAGTAGAAGAATAAAGGGAGTCAGTGGTTTCCTATCATCTCCCGCCCACCAGTACGCAGCAGGCTAGAACTTTAACAGCCAACAGATGATAGAAAATTTAACAAAAAAAAAAAAAATGACCAAGTGGGTGACGGATGAGCACTTAAATTAAAGGTCTTTGCAGAGATTCAACGAGCTTTATAGAAAGCTTTGGCGGTACATTTTGAGAACTGTTACTGAAGACAGTTGGAGGTTTTCCCAAAGTTCCCAAAGGGTTTATACAAAATTTGTATCCATATTAGAGGCAAATGGGGTGAACTCGGAAGAATTACATGCAATACAAGTATATACTATACACAAAAATTGCATCTCCATCTAATCCATCGAGCTAATGGCTACTAGTCACTCTGTGGACTGCACTTAGGCGCTCTACGCTTAATATTCTTCTTTTTGCTGGGCATAGGAGCGCGAACCTTTGTCTTGTTCCTCTTCTTTGGGGAACACTTGCCATTCTTCGAACTTCGACTTTTGCGACTTGTGGAGGCACTACACCTCTTTGCTGCACAGCTCTTTCTGCGCCTTTTTGGACTACTACTGGCACAGTCCGATGTGGGTGACTCTTCTTCAGTGGTGGCAATGCTGGGATACCTATGACCAGCCGTTCAAATGTCAACTCAACCCCGTTAGAGTGCGTTTCCGGATTTATCCCACATGCCTCTATTATTATTGTTTATTATTGTAACTTAAAAATTAATTCTAGGAAACAAAGTCATTAAAGCCAGAGTAACATAGGCCCACGCCTGTGGGTAATAGCCTTATTGTATCCATATATTCTACAAAATTGAATACAGTCTGCTACCAGTTGAAAGCAGCTGACCTTCTGCTTCAGTCGGTATCGGTACTAGTTCCACTAAGAATTCACGCAAGCAGTGCAAAATCCGAAACATCTTTATCAACTATTAGTGTTGGTTACACAGCAGCATACCAACTCTTCAAAACTAAACTCATAAGAACAACAACATAATCCTCAACTTAGAAGTCCTTAGTCGTGTTAGAGATCCAGAAATTAAACTAAAAAGCTAATATTTATAACCCTTTTAGCGGCTGCTTATATCAGCAAGAAAGACTGGATTATTAACATGAAAATGACTGTATCGAATTTTTATATTGTACTGGCTAAAAGTATCAAATAGTTTTGAGAATTCCGAATATATTTCGCTTATTTGTATTTATATGCCTTATTTTTCAACAATTTCTTAAAAGTTGAATAAGTTTCCGCCGTTTGACAGTAGATGGCGCCACTAGACGACTACGTGAAAATTGTCAGATAAGTTTGCCCATTGGGAAGCAACATAAGCTGAAAAATATTATTATTGAGTGGCAGCAGTGGTCGTGAGTGGTTTCGAGAATTTTAAAACAGTCAGTTCATCGTGGGAGACAAAAGTGTGGTAGTGGAAGGACAAAAGTGAAAAAGGATTCGTCCCAAATGCAAAAAAGAACTTGAACGAACATTAGAAAAGACACAGCAAGTAATTTCATATCGTTTGAAATCTTGGATTATGGTATAAAAATACGAAAATTGATTTCCACATGAACGGAATGGAGATCGCCGATATGGCGTGTTTGAAATGCTGCTGGTTTTTGACATCACATAATTGCTGGTGATGAAATAACGATAACCCAAAGAAGAGAAAATCATGGCTACCTCCTGGTCATACTTCAATATCGATAGACAAATGGAAAACTTCTGGGTATACTTCATAGGATCCGCTAGGTATCATGTTATCTTGTGAAACCATTACTGGAGCTCTCTACCAAAACACTATTTATGAGATTGAGCTGAGGAAAGACACATGCATTACTACTCCAGACTCGACAAAATAATTCTCCTAATATATTTATAATACCCCTCTGCGGTTCATAATTTATTCGGCATCGCTTAATTGGAAAGTCCTAACACAACCGCTGTATTGACCAGACATATCGATTATGACTTCTTCCGATCGATGGCACATGGTCTGTCTGAGCAGCGCTTTATATCTTATAGGGATACCAAAATTTGGATCGATTCTTGGATAGCATCAAAAGATGAAGTGATCTTTCGATGTGGTGTCCGATCCATGAAGAGTTCCCCCCAAAATAAGCGAAATAGTTATCGCTTTTGTGTTTCACAATAAATTTCCGAATTAGGAACTTATTTTTACACAATTTGTTTTATAAGGAATTCCGTTTAAAAGTTCACAGGGTGACAAAGGTTATGGCTATCAAAGACTCAGTCAGCGATAAAATATATATGCAAAAAAAAAAAACAATTGTCAGTTGGCTACAATCGTAACAGGTATTTGGTATTCAAAAATTAAGGACAGTGCTGGAGTCTGAGATCCAATTATACTAACATTTAAACTTTGAAATCGAAGTTTTCCTAAATATGGTTCATGACACCAATCCATAAGGAAGTAATAAAGTTACTCTAGTGTTTTACCGCACACATTAGGATGGGGTGCCATCTGGTAAGACTCAAAAAAAAATGATGTTAGATGACTAAATCACCTAGCGGCAAAGCTTCATGCTATAATGGTTTGAGGCGATTTTCCGCTTCCCTTTTCTGAATTCTGCATACACAAAGCTATTTTGCAACATAATAAAGCTTACCATTTAGCCAGCCCTCGCCTACTGGCGGCACACTATGCGTATGTGTATTGAAATATTACACCTGCAGTTGCCGCAGCTTTGAGCTGGGTTTTGGTTGCTTTGACGTGTGTGTCTGCGTCAGCGTCAGCGTCTACGTCGACGTCTCTGTCGTCTTCGGCAGTTGCCGCATTAGCTTTAAAATACACTCCAGCCCTGGTACGGCACATATACTCATTAACATTGTGCGTGTGTATAATGATGCGTTTATTAATGCCAGTCATAGTCTTTATTAACAAGATGTGTAGACGGCAAACCTCGACTCCCTACTCGAACTAAACAACTCTACCCGAGCCAAACAACCCCCTACGATCACACAAAAGTTTACGGCTTTGACAACCTTTTTGCCACTAATTTTTTTTAATTACCAACTCTCGACTCTCGAGTTTTAGAGCAGTACCCAAACAAAAGGCCACACACACACTCACACACTCACACACATTCTCCATTTGCAATTCTTTTTTATACAACGTTTTTCACTTATACACACTCATACACATATACAACGTGTTGCTTGTTAGGCTTTTGTGGGCGTCACATCAGCTGTAGCTGGGCGTGGTTCTTGGCATTTCTGCGTACATGTCATTAGGTTACATGGTTGTAATTACAATTCACACACACACATGAATAAAAATAAAAAATTGTAATAAAAAATATATAAAATAAGTAAATCCGTCGTCTGCAGCCAAAGGAGCCGGAGACGGAGACAGAGTTGTGACCAAAGTCAAGACTCTGACGCTACGCTGGCATTGTTTCCGCTTCCATTGTGCGCCAACTCCCCCCATCCCCTGCAGCATGCATCATAAAGATTTGAAGCAGCCTTAACCAAAAAAAATATGAGTCGGAATGTTGGCCGACTGTGTAATACACTGCAATACACAAGAATAGGGAATGGGAGCAGAATTCAGCCCATCCCATGTAGTTTTACCCTACATTTACTTTTCGCTAAAAAAATTATTATTTTCACCACTTTTTCGTTGAGAAGAATAGCCGTGCTCATTGAAGCGAAGAAAATTTCCCTGATCTTGTTGCTACAGCTACATATAAAGCTAAAGAAATGTACATCAGATTTGATCAATCAATCTTTATATTGTGTGGGATACTTAATATTGATGCTTCAAGAAAACATTAAGTATCCTAAGGTAAAAAATCATCCACAAAAAGTTCTCATAAATGAAGGCATTTTAAACTATACAAATTATAAAATTTAACCGTTTCAAATTATTAGTGTTGTAAAATAGTCTTTTACGAAAATCAGTGCCACGCCTACTTTCGCCTGTTACACACTTTACACAAATCTCGCACACCCTTGACCCTTTGGCTAGACTGTATAGAAAAGTGACTAGGTCAGCGGAAACAGCTTTTTGGGGCTGGCGTCAAAATCCAAACCCCAGTCCAAGCCAAACCCAACACAAACTCAAACTCAAATCCAAACCGAAAAACAATTTTTGTGGTTTTCAAAATGGCGGAGGCAGCAGCAACTCTGCTGTGAATGAACAAAAGACAGTTACGGGCTACAGAGCACAGAGATTAGTTGCCTTGCCATTCTGTTGAGGCGGCGCCCTTTGGCCACGAGGTTCCCGCAACTGCTCTATGCCACACTTGCTTCCACAACATATGCACATTGTCTACATGATGCTCATGTCTCTGCCTCGTATGTGTGCGTGGGTCTAACCTTCAACCGCAGCAGCTCACTTCATGTAAATGCGCAACGTCGCCAAGCGTTGAATTTCGCGGCACGCGTGCAGAACTCACCTTTTGCTCCTTCCAAACCAACACTGGCTGCACAAAAAAAAAAAGGCAGCTGAAAGTAACTGCCAAGTGAATGGAGCAGGGGCATGCTACCCAAACCGTGTGAGTTTGCCGAGCTGTGCCAAAAACTGAAACAACAACAACAAAATTATGTCATAAAATGTTTTGGCATTTGCTGCTAATGTTCCGCGGAGCCCGGTGAAGCCGTTGAGCAGCAGCTCGCACACAAAATGCCGCATTAAAATCACAAAATACAAATACAATATGCCCCCACCGACAGCAACCCCTGCCCCAAAATAAAGCCTTCTCTTACCCACAACTCTCAAACAAACACGCAGTTAGCTACACACATGGGCGGGGTAGGGGCTGGCAAAAAAAAAAAAAAAGAGCAACTTTTATGTTTATGAAAAATTACGTGAGAGTCAAAACATTGAGGCTGCTTTGGGGGAGGTGGGTGCCTTAACGGTAACTGAGGTAACGGTAAATGGATGCCACCCAATTTTTTATGATGAGCACAAGTCAGGTCAGGCGACCAACTCAAAGAGCAGCCAGGGAGTGCCCAAAACAAAACCAAAAAACAGTTGCAAAACTTTAAAAGTTTCGCGATAAAAGGCGCTACAAATTTTTGATATGGAATATTACCGTTATTAGCGTGCTCATGGCCCCGTCCCCTAGAAAGTTGCGGTACACGCAGCTGGTCCAATGGAAAAGTGAATCCAATCGAACTTCTATCTGGCTTTGACAGTTTATGCTCAGAGCAAACTTTCGTTACAGCAAGTCCATATTATGCTTCTGAAAGTTCATAAATTTAAGTTTTTAAAGGGTAGCAAACCCTGCTGCCAAGCCATAAAATACAGTGGATATAGTTGACTGAAATAAATAATACGAGAAAATAGAGTATTCCTTAAAGCGTCTTGTGCTCAAGTACTCGCGGCTTTAAACAAAAATTGTGAGAGTCCCAAAGAGCGCGAAGTTTTAAAAAAACTTTATTTTTCTAAGTCTTTTTTTTCCCGAAAGTTGCAAACAAACATAATGTTTCTCTGGTATGTTCGTAGTGCCTTGGATAGGAGCTCTTTTTGTGCAAACAATTATTATCTGCCTCCAGTGTATTCCCTATTGGGAAAGGAAGAAAACGTGCAACTACCTAATAAGTAATATTAGTAGATTAAAAGATATGCTCTAAATTCAAGCATCTTTATGTTCATTTACTCGATGTTTACAAAAAAAAAAAAAAAAATATAGTCAGAGTTTTTCTAAGGGTACCAAAAATTTCCAAAAACGTAAATTTTGTTAAAAGTGTTTTTTTCGATACTTAAAAAATCTCAGAATGTGCTTCTGGCACGTCGATAGTGAACACTGGACCCTACTTTAGCTCATGACGACCCTGGATAGGACCCCTTCAGTACAACAATCTGTCTTCTGTGTATTAATTTCTACTTAAAGGGAAAAAAGTGGCACTACACTGAGAAAAAAAAATCGGTCTAAAATTAAAGCTGTTTTCACTTGAATTAAGAGTTCACAATCTTGTGAAGTCTTTCTTAAAATAAGACGTTTTTCCTTAAAATAAGTTGGAAAACACTGAGACACAAGAAAAATCCTGTTTTACTAAAAATGAGAACGACAGGAAGATGAGTCCGAAAAACCGAATAATAAGTACGAATATTCTAAAGTTAAGGCCCATACGGGGATATCCCATTTGGGTTTTTTTTTTTTATATGAAGTTTTGTCATTCCGTGCGAAATTTTTCATTCTGCGTATGTGCCTTTAAGAAAAAGTGAACGTAAGATAAAAATAAATTAAAGTTTAAACTTGATTCAAGTATAAAATATACTCCAATCAAGATTTTTTTTGATTTGATTAAAGTATTATACATTATGTACTTACTTTAAGAGTAAATATGAACTTGATCCAAGATGCAAATATTTTGGATCAAAATCTTGAACGCTTGATTTAAGATTATATATTTCTTATTTTAAACTAAAGGTTAAACTTGATTCAAGTATATAATGTGATCCAACCAAGATTTTTTTGATTTGTTTCAAGTACATTTCGTAATTACTTTAAGAGTAAATATGAACTTGCTTCAAAATGCAAATATTTTAGATCAAAACTTTGAGAAGTATGATGAAGTATTTTATTATTTCAATTTAAGTTCAAAATATATTTGAAATAAGATTTTTTTTACTTATTTTAAGAAAAATTTGTGCTTTTTTAAGAAATCATGTTCTTAATTCAAAAATTTCGGACTTAAAATCAAAATACTTGAAATAAGATCGAAACTCTACATCTGAGGATTTTCGTCCTTGCACCCAAATCAAGTGTGGATTTCCTGGCTTTAAGTACGAATGATTGATTTTTTTTCTCAGTGTACAGTTTCTATTTTGGGTTTGGAGATTATTTAATCAGATGAAGTAAACTCATAAATGTACATTCATTTTTCTTAGTTCTCAAATAATAAACAACAAACGTTAATTATTTTGAATGCCAATCGGTAGAAAAAATTTCTTCTTCAAGAATACCCTTAATTTTGGTTAAATTTTTACATTTTGTCGATTTCAAAAAAAAGAAGAAGAATTTATTACATCTGCGGCATCAGTTTTAAGACAGCCGCCTCTTTTTCGTTTTTCAAGGCTTAAAAGCCATAAATTCATGACGTCTTAAGTCCTAAAGTACATCTGTCAGTATAACCTAAAAAAAATTAGTTCCATTTTGTCGAAAAATGATATTCCGTACTGAAAAAACGTAATAACTTGCCAATATCCCACGTTTTCTATTGAATTAGTTTAAATTCGTTTAGATCTGATATTTTGCTACTATACGCATTATACGATAGAATCGGAACATTGTTGTATTAAAAATGCGGAATCTTCAAACAATTTCCAAAAATTGATAAAAAAAAGTTCAGTTTGTCATTATAAGTTTTTACTTAAATAATTCCAAAAACCAAACCAATCCATCTACTCGACATATATTTTAGAGCAATCCAGCTGCTGCTGTTCCTAACGTTGATTATATAACCATCTGAACCTATTGTGGGTGATTGTGATGGTGTGTGGAGCTATAACCTAGCTCTTTTAGATCTCAAGATTTCGTTACCCAAAGGAACAAAATTATACAACAGAGACGCCGGAAACACTAAAGTTAGTTGTAAGACATCTACTGGTATTTTAATACTATCTTATACATAAGTTCTAATTGATATCTGGCAACTGCCTTTTTGTATGTTAGTAATAAGAAAGTGTAAGAGCAGAAATGGAAAAGAAATGAATAAAGAAAGCAATAAAAATTTAGCACTCGAAGCTGCCGGTCTCGATTTATTTTAAAGATGTAATACACTACATTAGTAGGTATATCTTAAATCTGGAGCAATTGCTTAAAACGTGAACCAATACCAAAGATACGCAAAGCCTGTTAATATCTGAATCTTTTGCTTTCTTCAGCAAGAAAACAATAGCGTAGAAAGAACTATAGTTTCTGCACAAAAAATTCCAATGCTGCCAATAAGATCGCTAAGATATTTTTTTGATCTCATCCAAGCTGGGTAAAGAATGTTGCTAAAATCTTAATACACTGGGAATCTATGACAGCCTGCTAAATCGAAGGACTTAATGTACATAAGGAGCAAACAGGATTTTGAGAAACATTGATAAAAAAGAAAATATACCAAAGCATCTAAACGGAAGCGAAAATTGTTTTGACCATGCTCACAACGCAAGGACACTCCAAACAAATAGAAACATCTTATAAACCGATGATAAAAGTCAAAGACAGACCCTAATACTCCTAATTTTCAAAGAGACATGTTAGTACCAAAGATAAGCAAGCTCGCAACCAACTTGCTATTTCTGAGTACAGACATTTTATTCTAATAATTTTCCATTTTCAAAAAATATGCATTATAAAATGGTTGACTTAAAGATCTCTGTTGCTCTGCCTATATTTTTTTTGTAATTAAAAATTTATTCTAAAAAAAAATTAAGCAAAAAGTTTTAAAGCTGTCGATTTGAAATCTTTCAAAATTTTCAAAGAGTGTCTTAATAATTTTTTGGCCGTGCTCCGAAAAACGAATCCAAACATTTTATTCGGATTCATTTTGAAACCGGATGTTTGGTGCTTCCAATTTCACCAAACCGAATTTTTCGTGTGGCTTGAAACCGGTTGTTTTGGTGCAAATTAAAACGAATCGTCAAATTAGGTTTAAAAAAAAAAACTTTCTTATACGGAAGAAGTTAAGAAATAAATTAAAAAGTATTTGTCCAAGTAAGTTTACTTATATATTTTAATCAAGTCGTTTTGAAAAGGTCGAATGAGAACAGTCCTACGTTTATTTTGTAAAATTTTTTTACTTTTTCACTTGAGCGCCGTCTATTGGCGTTTCATATCTACAACTTTTTATGACTTTTGAACACTTGAACGCCCTATGGCCGTTTTATATGTTCTTTGTTTTGTATCTTTTCTTTTTGCTCCGCACCCTATGCGTAAGGATTCAATTAACTAGACAGCTTAAAAAAAATACGCGAAGAGATGGAGTAAATATTCCTGAGTCTGATGAAAATTTTGAGACTGCTTTGCTTTCAACCTTAAACGAATTTTTTCCATTGAAAAAGATGTGTTGCACAACAATGTGATATTTGCTACAAATAAGTGCAGCCTGAGGCGGCTGTTGCTCTGGCTATAAATTCATTATAAATTAGGAGATGAAGAAAATGATGCCAACAACTTGGCCTCGTGATATGCTCCCCATCGGTAAATCCCTCCAAGCAATATTGTAGGCTGGTTCGGTGATTTGTTAGCACCAGTACAGCAGTAAAAACATGTGTATTTTAATTGATTATTTTATTAGTTCTATCCTAAAATTATATCAAATAAATATGTTTATAAATAATGTAATATGAAACCGCACGATTCGATTTCCTCTACGTGGTACATCTGACCCTCTAATGCTCATTTCCCTATAAAGAACATGATAGGAGTCATCACATGTCTTTGCTATATATACATATCCCCAAGTAGCATTAAGAGAGTGAGTAAGGTCTAGTCCAGATATAACAATGCCCTTTATCCACTACCCACGACTGCTCACTGCTCCTTATTAACTTTAGTTCCCATACCATAATTTTGATCTGATTTTGAAATGCTTTTAAACACACGTTCGAAACAATTGATGTATTTAAAAGATTTTAGGTATAAACATTAAAAAACGCAAGATATTTTGTATCTACGTACAGAAGAGTCTGTAGCGCCTATTAAATCTCTCTTAGATGTCTACTATAGATATAAGAATCATCCTGGGAACAATTCAGCTGATAAGTTGGCAAGAGTCCATTAATAGCATCTGAACCCTTCTTTGGTATTAGCAGACACCATCAGCGAGTAGAGGTAAGATCTAGACGTTAATCAAGCTAAGCCACTTCTCGGTTTCTTTAACTTGGATAGATTCAAGATAATATACCAATTGGGCTGGAATTCTCTTAGGATGCCGACTGGGGCACTGCAGATTAAGGAAAAACCCGAGCAAATGAAGATTTTGTGAAATTGAGGAGGAAACCTCCAAACGCCTCTTTGGCTGCCGAAGAATCACATTGTATGACACCACCCGGCTACAACTATTGCCAATAACTAAGTTTATTTCGGGAATTGGTTTGCTGAGCAGCGCTTGGGCTAGTAGCGCGCAGCTTTCCCAAACTATATTAAAATTATTATTATATCTACAAATCGAATTTGGTGACATTAGGTTATCATAAGTTCATATCCGCGAGGCAGATCAAATGACACAGCGCCACGTGGCACACCAATAACTCCCAAGCAAGTTAAGGATGTTCACGTCCATGCTCAGCTGCTTTTTTGACCGTCGTTGTTTGGATCACAGGGAGCTTGCGGCCAGACATCGCCGATTGTTGAAAGCTTTTCCACGATAACGCAACGTGCCGAATCACATTGTTGGTGAGCAAGTCTCTGCCCAAGCACAGAGCTGCCAAGCTGTCCCACCCTCCACTACAACTCAAACCTAGCATCATCGCACTTCTTCTCCTTTCCTCAGCTCGAGAGGAACCTCAAGGAAACAGATACAACTGCGTAGAAGACGTCCAAGGGGCATCTCTGAAGAGGATCCCGGAAAGCGTGTTCCAGAATGCGAATCGCCTGATACGCGTTGTCTCAGAGCTCAAGGCTGCTATTTCGGGAACTACTTAGAAATTGTATTGCTTAGTTCAACAAGAAAATTTCTGTTCTACCCATTTTTGATCCTAACCTGTATAAAAAAAAGTTATTTCCAAAACGCCAAAGCAAAACTGTTTCATTCCGACAACTTTTCGGCAAAAATTTTAAAGTGTACAAATACTTTCTGTTCTGAGTGTATGTATCTATCTGGTCATATCTGTAGGTTATTCAAATGTCGCCGCAATTTCAGATAAGTATTCACTTTTTGTATCTCATTACTTGCCCTTGTAGCCAGCACCTACCTGTCTATCTACCAACCTACCGCCCCCACTCTCTCCTACTACATCCCTCACTCTTTCAGCTCGTGTAGAGTTTTTCATTTTCGGTTGTGTTTTTTATACGCTCTGTCGCGTTGAGGATGCCGCTTCGCTTGCCTTTAATGTGTCACCGTAGACATCCATTAAAACTTCATTCATATTGCGGTTGTTGTTGTTGTTGTGAGGCGGCAGTGTGCCAGCAGACCCCAAAATTTCCCAGCGCCCACACACTCAAATCTGATTTGAAAACCTAAAAAAGATAGCCGGGACCTGAGCTGAAGCGCAGCTCTGTGCTCTGGACTGCCATAATAGAAATAACACTGGGCGGGGTTGCAACACTGGAACGGGCGTTACGACCGGGGGGTTTGTCAGTGAAAACAAATACCAGAAATTAGATGAGCTGAGCTCAGCCAGCAAGTCCATCTGTCAAACATCGTCGCGGTGACAGTTTTTGTGGCTTTTTATTGTTGTTGTTTTTGTTTGCTTCTGTTGATGATGTTGTAAGGCAGAGGTAATGCCAAAAAGCATGACCAGCAGGAGGGTTTAGGTTTGTGCGGGTATGGCGGGCATTGTAAAATATGAGCACATTTCCCTGATACATTTGTGTGCGTGAGTGCTGCGCTCTCTCTTTTTACATCAGTCAGTGTGTGTGCTTGCCACATGTGGCAGCCAACCACTGTGGCGCGGCATACCTGCGTGGTGCCCATATGTGGCCTTTAACCACGATTATGATTACATCTAAGTGCGCATGAAGATTGAAAGCAAAAAAAAAAAGAAAAATTATAATAAAATAGAACGTAACAATGTTTTGCTCAAAGAAGAACAAATATTAAGAATTCAAAAAAATAGAAAAAAAACAAGTTAGTGGAAACACGTTGCGCGGCAAGTGGCAAGAACAGCTGCTACCTTGCGACCTGATTCTTTCTTCAATCAACCAAGTCACACTCCCAAAGCTTCAACGCATACACTCGTTTCGTTTCTTTTGATTTCATTATGCTAATCATGATCATTAGAGGTTCCAGAGCAAAGCAGACCAAAGTTGCAACAATTTGTCACGCGGACGTGCGTCGCCAACATGCCGCCTTTTATCCATCTACAAGATCAATCTAAATAAAAAAAAAAAAGTCATCGAAATTTCAAGTTTGCTGCACCGAAGCTCTCATGCTCTTGTCAGCCGTCAGCTGATAGTATCTTCGTAATCGTAAGACTTTAATAGATTTCATGTTTTTGAATAACACAGCAACTCTAAAAAAAGAATCGTGATCTGCAGATACGTTTTCTTATGTGTTTCGACGCGCTGAAACCGAATCTGCTAATAGAATTGTTATTTGGTTTCTAGGTTCTATCTTATCCCCAAAAAACCGCACAATATTTTTTTCGAGATCGCTTTTCCGGCGATGTTTTTTGAGCTCGCTGAATTTAAAACCGAAGTCAAAATGCCTTAGAGATAACCTCCAAAATGCATCGTTTTGTGTGGTTTTTTGTGGTTATGTCAGAAACCTGACGTGCTGGGTTTGTTTTTAACCTCGGATTGAATTCAGCAATCCCAAATACGTATAGAAAACATGGTCTGGCCTTTGAAACTAAAAAAGGGTTTTTTTTTTGGTATGTTATTTTTATTTATTTTCTTTAACTTCGTCATTCATATCACAGTACTATACACATGGTTATATAATATATAATATGAATTCAGAAGCAGCTCCTGGCGGAACATAGAGCAGTACGTATGTCACTATATTACACAACCTAAAAAAATTGGAAAACATTTTTTCGAGACCGGTTGTGCGACAATGACTTTTATATGTTTTTGGGTTTGCTGAATCCGAATCCGATGTCAAAAAATACCACATCACATCAAAACCATATCAGGTTTCTAAAAAAGCCTCGAAATTAGCTCGGCTTTTGGGAATTTCGGAAACCAAGACTCTTTGGTCCAATTCTGATAGAGGGTTCTAATTAAGTGCGTTGAAATACCTAGGAAAACATACGCCCCGACACTAGATAACGACACATTTTTTTTTGTGGCTGTGTTATTCATAACTCATCGGGTCTAACGATTCGTAATGCATATTGAATATTTGATTTTTGAGTCTCGATATATATTCCAAGCGATAACAATTTGTAACGCCATAGATAGAAAAAAAATTTGCTAAAAATACTGTGTATTGCCAATTGGGTTTATTTTAATAAACTAATATTTCGGAATCTAGGCTAAATATTTGATTGCGATACATTGAGTCTTGATATATCGTCGTTGCGATACCAACTTGTATAGTGATAGACTAAAATAAGTTAGTCTTGCATGTTAGTGTTAAGTGGGGCAATTCCGACAGTGTGCAGCAAAGCGTTAGCTTTAATTTGGTAGATCGAACGAGTTGATTCGATGTCAAATAAGCATTTTATAAGCAAAACTAATTACTGGGTCGGATTTGCCCCATCTAACTTCAACTCTCCTCTGTACTTCCAAACTTATGATGCCTTCAAAAGAGTATAAAGAAATTGAAACGCCAAAAGCAATCAAATCGATTTTGGACAGTTGTTGGCCATTTAACTGGCCAGAACCAAAAGACAAACGGCAGCATAGTTTGAGACCGAAATGGAGATGGAGACCAAGACCAAGTCCAAGACAAAAAACAAAGACAAGTTCTGTTATTTAATGTGAGCAGCACACTGAGATGTGCTCATTGATAATCATAATCAAGCTAATGATGGGTACGTTGTTGTTGTTGTAGTTGGGTCAGAGATAAGCCGCCGGCATTTAATGATGATATAGCGCGCTGTCTGACCAAGTTGCTTTGGCCGTGTTGATCAAGCCAAAGTGACGATATCTACAATTGGTACTACTGCTTCGTAGCATCTACTCTGGAACAAAAACATTACACATTGGCCCCGAGCCTGTCACAACAATAAACTGCAAGTGGAGCGTTCTGCTTGCTACTTATCCAAGGCAATTATCAAACACCGTGTGAAAGAGTGATGGCAACAGTAGGAGGCGCCTCCAAAGCGTAAAAGAGTAAAGGCAACAGCAACGGCACCGACATCGGCATCTTCGAATTAAGATGGCCCAATGGAAGTTAACTACTAATGAGTGCAATTTGCTTCTTGTCTTGGCTGCTAAATGCTCGCATTAGTTTAGATAAATAGCTTAATTAATACATACTATGAACTACAGTATCTGTGTGTATCTATGTGCATCTAGACAACACTACAACACTTGTACATTAAGCGTTCAAAGGTCAAGCATACCTCTTGTAATTATTCAACATTGCATTTCCTTTGCCAAGCAAGTTTAACCCCATATCCATATTATATGGTATCAACGCCCCCAACGACAAACTCGGAGCAGACTCGCATAGAATATGAGCATGACTAATGCAAAATGTTGGCCATGCTCATAAACACCTCATCAGAGCTAATTCGTCGGCAATGGCGACGAAACGGCGGTAAAAATATAAAATTATGGGTATAGGCTTTGTCTATATGGAGTTATATGGTTATATGGTTATAACTAAGGCAATGTCTATGGGACAAAGCCTTCTACGGTTGAAATTAGAAATAAATAAAGCGCACATAGACGCAAATCCATAGAAAAATGTCTCAATAAATCTGGCACAAAGCGTGCCGACGCCAACGTTTCTACAACGTTTCGAACTGGACCGCATTGTATCGACGTCGCACAGTGGCACAAAATGCAAAAAACTGGCAACAAATATTTTTGGGCTGTTAAGGTTGCAGTTAAGGAGTGTTGAATGTTAAATACGGAGCTGTTTAGTGTACGTTTCTTCAAAGAAACATGGCTCATTTATAAAAATAAACTTTTTACCAGAAAAAAGGCGATTAGAAGCAGCACTCTGCACACATGTAAAAAATAATTGGTCTAAAACTAAACATTTTTCAAAAGGCGAAAAAAATTATCAGCTCAATTAATTAATTTTTTTTCAATTTACTGCGGTCAATATATAACGCCATATTCGCTGAGTCAAATTAAGTAGATGTATCTATATATCCATTATTCCAAGTAGGCACATAGGTTGGGTAAAAATAAACAAAAAATTCCTAATAAAAAAAATGTTACCTTCAGATCTTAGAGAAATTAAACTAAGCAATTTCTGAATAATAATATTTAAAAAAAAAAACATATATGCCGTGGGCCTCACTTTAAAATTTTAACACTTGAGCTCTGAAATTACGAATATACCTAAAAATTCATTGCCATCTCATTGGGACTCGTTTCAAAATTCGATGCTCTCTAAACGAAAAAATCTATTGATAGATGTGGGGAACCACAAAAATACGATTACACAGCCCCACAAAAAAAAAATATATATATGATTTGAAGTCCGTGTAAATGTTCTCCGAATTCGAATCCGCTATCAGATTTGACGCAACGAGTCTTGGTTTAGTCCTAACCTAAAAATTCCCATAAAAAGAGTTAGCATAGGATTCAAATTCAGCGTCCCCAAAAACCGATCTCGAAAAAAAAAAATGTACAGTTTTTTGAGGTTAGGATAGAACCAAGACCCTTTGAATCAAGGTCAAATATTTCTTGTTCTTGATCTAAAATCAAAGAAATAGTGAAGCACGGAGTTAATGGATTGATCAGATCTAGAATTTTTTTCATCAGTATATAATTTAGTTGACTCGCATTCGCTATAAAATCATTTTAAAGTTTACTTTAGCTTTTGAGGGAGCTAAAATAGTTTTGGAACACCATTCCTTATTGTAAATAATACTAAACAAGCTGACTTCAGCAGTTTTTATTTGTTTTATCATAGTTTTTAAAAATGATCAAGGAACTGTAGTAAAGTAGTTCGGAATCGACGGTATTTTTAGCTTATTTAGAAAATGAAAAGATTATTATATCCAGCTAAACCGATTTTTACGATTAAAGTGAAGAAGACCTTTACCTAAATCTCGAATATCATGGAGTACATATAAGGTACGAACAAAGAAGCCTTAATGGAAAAACTCTTGCTCTACATAAAATGGACTTTATTAAAAATCGATTTGGTAGCTTTGACCTTAGACTTCAAAAGATGCTGGAATATGTTCGGTCGCGGAACCCAGGGAATAGTCAGAGATCTTTGCTGTTTGGCAAGCGGCGAAATTCATTTAAAACAAGGATGAAGCCAAGCAAGGTATCAATACTGGTCCTTCCAAGATACGGATCTCGGAGCAGAGATTTTAGACGTATAAATTATTTAAGCCCTGTACGAACCCAAAAAATGTTTAAATATTTAAAGTCTATGTGCAACCCAATCCGCAATATCATATCTTGTCTGTCATAGCTCTTGTAGTCTCCTAGATCTAGGCTTTCAGAAAGGGGAAAAGACGCACATGACTAGATCAATTTATTTTGACCTCCTGACCATGTTGTAGGTAACCTTGGCCAGATCTCCGTTGACTTCTTCTCCACATACTTTTGCGAAACATTAATATGTTCCTTAGCTTTGGAATAGGTTAAATGTATTGATTAATAATTATATTTATACTAATTATACTATCTCACAGCCAATATTCTTATGCTCTTAAATTTTAGAATTTTGCCCACTGTGCATTGTTATTGTTGCCACCAACGCCATCAACAATAAGACGAACATCAACAGTTGGCATAAATCTTTGGCCCGATTTCTTTCTGTGTGTCTCTCTCTCTTGGCGATCGTCACTCGTTAAAAAAAAATAAATTAATAAAACTTAATTTTCAGCAGCAGCAGAAAGAAGCGATGCTATTAAAAAATATACTTAATGCTGTAAAAATAAAAAAATTTTAGAAAATCAGAAAAAAACCCAAAACAAAACAATGGGCTATGCCAAATGAGCAAATCAGCGCTCCAAATTAGCTGCCCACAAAAAATAAAAACAAAAAAAAAATAAATAAATAAAATTAGAAACAATCAACTAAAAAAATTAAATAGTTGCGGGCGTTGTACGACTATGAGATACACTGCATACATTTGTTTTGTAAAATAAATTAAGCTTTTGCGCGGTTTCAAAGTGTTCTAGGCAAAAGGGTGCTTTGTTTTGAGAAAAAGTCTACGTTTTGTCGTTGATCGGGCTCACAAAGTTGGTTACTATTATGATATGTATGGGCAATACAAACACTTGAAAAAAGAATAGCTATGATAGCGTAAATTCGATAAATTTTGACTATATAAAAATAAGTTTTTTAAATAGGGCAGCACTTTTTTTAAATTAAATGGAAGAGCTTGTATAGTAAAACTGGGTTTATTGAACATTGCGGTATTGGGGCTTAAAAAGCATAAAGCTGCATTAACAATAAATATATTCGCATCTATAATTCTTTTCCAGATGTTTATTTATGGGAAAATACATCAGACGAACCACTTTTTAAACCAAACTTTTCGATTTTCTTAACTTTAAGAAACATAGTACGATTACTAGTCATTGTTCAACTTGCAAATCTTTCTTTAAAGAAATTATATTTGCTTAGACTTTAATTTATTTTTTATTACTATTATTTTTTAAAATTGCAAGTCCAAGTTCACAAAAAATTGATTTCGAGTAATTTAAATGTCTCCTGTGCTTAGAAAACGTTTTGAATGTTCTAAAAATTTTAGATGGTTTAAATTCGAAAAATGTTTTTAGAGGATCTTACGATCTGCAATTTTTTCGGTGTAGTTAAAATGCTTTTATTTACAAAAAAAAACTGATCTACTAAAGTTGGAATTTTGTGGCAGTTTATAGGCAAGTTAGTCTGAAATAAATACCTCATGGCCGATATCTTTTGAAGATTTTAAACGATATTGACTATTTTTTCAGCATAGCATTCGCGCGGATACAGGACTTGGAAATAAGAGGGATTTTTCATTTCGAAGTGTGTATATATCGAGAGTTCGCAAAAAACCCATGTTTCCAACTTCTGGGGGAAGGTAGGGACCGGACCAAAAAATCACCCCATGGATCCACCACTGCAGCATAGAATTTATTTTTAGTATTAATTTTGAAGCGAATGACTTTTATAGCTTGCGTATGTACCAAACTGTTCTCAAATCAAAAAATTCAACAAAAACTTAAATTTAAATTTTTGGAATTTTTTATTTAAAGTTAAAGTTCGTAAAATAATTATTAAAATATTATATCTACATATTATTATTAAATAAATAAAATATACCAAACTGTCCTGAAATCAAAAAATTAAACAAAAACTTAAATTAAGATTTTCCGCATTTTTGATTTAAAATTAAAATAATAATTAGGTATAATATTATAGCTACATATTATTATAATATAAAAAAAAAAAAATAATAGTAAATAAATTATAATTATAATAAAAAATAATTTAAAAAACAATTAAACACATAAATAAATAAAAAATAATCTACAAAAAAAAAATTAAGTTTTAAAGAAAACCCAAAATTCTAATAGCATTACCAAAACTTTGCAAATTAAGATTAAATTCTGAAAATACAATTAAAAAAAGTTCTTAAATGAAGATTTTAGTTGCCACGCCTTCGGAAATTTTCACAATTCTTAGCTAAAGACTAAACGTTTTTATTTAAGAAAAAAAGACCAACAATTGCAATATCAAAATTTTTAAAATAAGACCTTAAACTTGAGCCAAAAGAGATAGCAGTCTACACTTCCAAAAAAAGTCTTTATTGTTGTAATAGGTATTTTTAAAAAACGCAAATAATGAAAATCTTATTTTGTGTTTTCAAATCTTGTTTAAAAAAAAATTTTTTTATATTTTGCCAGCTTTATTTCAGTTATGGATTCATGTTGTAAGATTTTTTTTTTTATGTGAAATAATCAATCAAGATTTTTCGATTTGATTTAAAAAAATCGTTATTCAAAAACGGCTCTCTGAAAATAAAGTCTGGACTAATTGTCTAAAGATTTAGACACAATTTTATGACCAAAGATCGAAATAGAAGAACGGATTAATCTTTATCTTTATATGGCCCAAGGCATAAACGTTGCGCAGCTCTACAATACCCTGCAGCCCGCATTTTTAAAGGGTATACAAATATTTGAGACAAAAGAAGCAACAGAGCTTGTGATCACCATCAAACGTTGTTGTTGTTGTTGTTGTTGCTGGTGGATGATTTTTTGAGGGCGTTTCTTGTGGCGACTTGGACATGACGCCAGCGTCTGGCTGACTAAATGACGGACTGATGAACTGACATACTGATAATGATCGATTTGGCGCTCTTTAATGTGTCAGAAACAACGCCAAAAGCCAATTGAATGAGATGGCAAATTTTTTGGTTAATGTGTTTGTTGTTGTTGTGGTTGTTTGATAAATTGTTGAAAAAGCCAAGTTGACATTAAGGCATGACGGGACCAAAAAAAAAAATAGCATTAAGTCGATCTCAATCTCAGCGCCTTGATGCAGCAACAGCAATTAGTTTAATGCTGCACAAATCAATTACATGCCCCCTCATCCTCGCATGCATCTTAGATTAATGAAAGCGCAAATGAAAATGAAAACTCAAGGCGAACCTTGGCCACATGCAGCGTGGCAACCAAAGACCCGGTAGTTCCAGCTCAATTTGGGTAAAACAAATTCATTACAAGAACTTGGAGCGAGCAGCAACGGACGCAGCCATGACAAATGAGTTGCCGCCCAGCGGGTGATGCATACTAAAACATACACAGAGACACAGATACACACACAGATACATTGATATGACGATCGAGCAAGGTTTCGCCGGGGCTTACCGTGAAAAATGTGTGAGAAAAGCCACACAAGTCGCCAGAAACTCAGTTGGCACTTGGCATTTCTTAAGCGTCTTTGATTGAGTTGCATTTCCTACCAAAAAAAAATAAATTCGAAACTTTCAATGGAAAAACTGCGTAACTGTAGACAACTTCAAAAAAAAACAAAATAAAAAAAAAAGAGCAGACAACATGAGAAAAACGGTTATGATTTGTTGGGTACAGCTAGGATGAAATGACGACCAAATGTTGACAAAACAAACAAACAAAATCAAACCAGAGCATGCCAGAACTTACAATAGGCTAAGGTCAGTGACGTATCTAAGAATTATTTTCAGGGGGCTTCTACATTTTATACATACTTTCACGCCTTACTGAGCAGTGCTGTAAGGAAACGTGCAAGTAAATTGTTTAGCGTTCCCAAACATTCCAATTCTGTTTCGGAGTTTTTTTTGTTGATTTTTTCAATTTATCTTGCTAGTCACTAAATTCGAGTTTTTGCCTTCAGAGGTCTCTACAGCTGCATTTCAGCATTTCATTTTTGCAACCATCTTAAAACTTCTTTCGTCCCGTGGTTTTTTAAATAAATGCCAACTATGCTGATACCAACAGAAGAATGCTGCGAGATCGCCAGAACTTCCGTCCAGTAGTTTCTTTAATTTATGCCAACTATCCTAATCTGACCAGAAAGATTTTGCGGCAATTTCTTTATCCTAAAAAAATCTCAACCATACCGTGCTTTTTTTAAACCGTAGCTCCTCGAGATTCCCATTCCTTACGAGACTTTTTAATACTATATTTCTACTAAAACAAGATAGAGAATTTAAACGGCTGCCACAACAGGCATCATATCCGTTTTGGAGATTTACAAATTTTTCTCACACTTATTAAAATCCTTTACTATACCACAGCATCTTGTCGAACTGAGACTTATAATCACTACAATACAACAAAAAAGAGAATTTTATCGCGCCCCGCAAAAGGTTTTAGCTATTCCATTCTGTTTTGAAGTTTTCTGCATCTAATTTGTCCCCTGCTTTTTAAAATATATACCGCCGGTCCCGATATAACCAGAAAGTAACTTTATTCATAAAAACAAAAAACCAACCGCTTTCATCCAAGTCCCTGGTTATTACATAGCTACTTGTGGAACTCCGTGCTCATAAAAGGCCTAAAGTATTCCATTCCCTTTTTAAATATCCGTGGTTTCTAAATCTCTGATCTGATTTAATTATTTCCTCCAATTTATTACTCTTGAGGGAGGCGGCTTATTTTTCGGGAAGCGCGGAAATATCGTGATCATATAAGACCCTAAAACTTTTTCTTTTGTTTTCTCATAGATTCTTGTGGAATTGGGGGGATGTCCATTCTTACTAATAAATAGCCATGAGCACTACAGTGTTAATGTAATCAGAAAAAAATTTGATAGCGTTTCGCAAAAACCAAATAATCATAAAAACCATTCGAAATCGAAACAGTTTTTTTTTTAAATTTTACCGAAGTGCATAATCTTAAGATTAATTTTTTTAAATTTTATAAAGCTTAGAGCGCTAGAACCCATGCTTCATGCTCATGATATTAATAGAGCATTACCTCCAAGCAGTTATCGTCCGCTGAATTCCTTTGCGAAGCCCTCGAAAAAACGAAGAACTCAAGCATCACAGCACCTACCGATACATTTTTTTGCCTGTTACTTTATAATCTAAGAATCTTGTTTGCGAACAAAGAAATTTTCATTTGAAATTAACATTTTTGTTAGTGGAGGCTAAAAAAACTGATTTCCGAGAGCTCCAAAAATCGATTGTTTCAAAAAAAAAAACATCCACAACAGCGTACAAATTTTGTTTATGATAAAAAAAAAGTTCGCTTTATTGATGGCAGTTGTAACGTTCTTAATAAAGCATGCTCACCGTAAGGGATGTCTAGAAAAAGCTACTTGGACAGCTCTCACCTATTACGTATAACCTCCAGTTTAAAAAATTTGTTATTAAAAAATTTAAGTACAAGTTTTTCAGCTTTAAAAATTAGATCGATTAAAAAAAAAAAAATCCCTTTGCAAAAAAATACATACTGAAGTTTTTAAATTTATCCCGCGCTTTTCGATCTTTTTTTTATTCAAGTTTGCGATATTTTCAAAAATACGTATATGTATATGTATCTATGATTTGCAGATTTCGTATTTTTTTTTTGTGAGAAACGTGTTGACCAATTTTTGAAAAAGCCGGGCATGCTTCAAAGCTTTAAATTGTTGTTCATTGCAGCAAGCTTTTCATATTGATTCCAGCTCTACTAATTAGTAAGTAATATTTTGCACGGGCTGCGAACCCCCAGAGCACTACCGCCGTGTACGCCACTGTCATGGGCCCAGGGCAACACGAGCAAGCCCAAGACAGGCAGAGCGGCGTCAATTCAAAGGAAAAACAAAGAACAAAAAATAAAAAGGAGAGCAAGTAATGCTAACAAGATGAAAAAAAAAACTTGCGCCTCAAATTACACAAACAACAAAAAATTGAAAATGAAACGACGGCAACGCATTGAAATCGATGCGAAGCCGACGGTTTGACAAACTGACATACTGTCGTATTGACGGACTGGCTGACTGACTGAAGCACCGACGCAAATGTAACGAAATGCATTTGGCCGTCGTCGAGCAGACGAGCGCCTGTTATTATCCTTTTGTGCGTTTCCTGTCCGCACGCCCAGAGCTCTGTGAAATACGAAACCCGAAAAAACTGACAACACATAAAAACAAAGAAAAATTCAAGTTGATGAAAAACCATACGAAATTCGGAATTCGGCATTGCATAGTGGCATAGTGTGGCAACACTGGGCACTGAGGGCACTTAATCTTACAAGGATAAGTGCAGCTAGCAGGCCACTTGAGCCCCTGACTGAGCAGCTGAAAGAGGCGTGTAGGATCGTTTCTTGCCGCATTTACATAAAACTCGCATTTGATGGCCATGCGAGAGAGAGACTGTCTCTAATTTTTGGCGCCCATTAAATTAAGTTCACTCAAGTGGACAGCACAGGACAGTCACTCACCGTCGCACTCACTCACTCTCTCTCTCTCTCTGCACTTCTCTTGTTGAAACATTTCTTAGAGGGCAGTCAAGTGGACGGCCCTTCAAGTGCATCCATCAACAACAGCAGTGCAGCAAGTGCAGCAGGCTCAAGTAATTGCCAAAAAAAAAAAGGAATCAGAGTGATGGAAAATGGAAAAGTGTCGCCGGGTTTTGGAAATTTGATTTTCATGTTTTAGATGTTTGGGTTGCGCCCATAAAATTGTCTAATTTATAGCAACTGTATGTACTTAACAGTTTCTAGGTGGGCGTTACAACGTTGTCCAAATTTAAAGCATTAATCTCACTTGCTAAGGATTGCATTACAAATAGATGCTATAACTTATAAAAGTAATTAAGAGCAAATGGCTTTGATGGCGACAGCTAAACTTTATCCAAAAGGTACATAAATATTTGCGGAATATATAATAGTATGCTGACATGTTAGGAATTACCCGCAACGTGGGAATAAGGCAAATTGTAATTTTTGCTACTATGATCTCTGAGATAAAGGTGTTAATACACACAGACGGATATCGCTAACCATGCTAATGGTAGGCATATTGGTACGAAGAGACAGTGGCTCGTCAGTTCTAGTTCATCTGTTACATGCTCTGAAAACAGGATTTCAAAGGCTGCTATAGAACTGGCCCAGAGAATACTTGCTTCTCAAAAAGTTAAAAGGTACATCAAAAGATAATGTTTCTGCTGAGCACCCAATCCCCGCTGAAGTTCCTTAAGGCTGCTTTGGCACCTTTCCTTTATAATATTTTCACAGCTGAGCTGCCATGCCCAGGATCTGGGGAAAACTCACAGCTCCTTTAAGATAGCATGCTGACTCTTCCATCGTATCTGCAGATTGTAATCCACAAGATCTACCTGTTCCTTCGGTCCCCGACATACCTTGATCTTTTTTCTGAGTACCTATTATGAGCATCCATCTTTTTCAAATCGCCTGAGGATACATCCATTGTATCCGAAAATTCTTATCTACAACATGTCCCTGATGCTTTACTAGGCCCTCGACATAGTTCTTATTTTTCTTATTATCCAACACTAAGTATCTTTGTTTTCCAGTCGTCTGACGACACGTCGATTGTATCTGCAGATACAATCCTATATATATACCTATATACAAGATGTTTCTGATACGCTACTGGGTTCTTGATATATATCTTATTTTTTTCATCATCCATCACTGAGTTTTTTTTTTTTTGTTAAATCCTCGGACGTTACGGTCATTGTAACTGCAGTTTCTTATCTACAAGATATCCCGAATTCGCTAATCGGTCCACGACGTGGATCTCATTCTACTTAATATCAATCACTGAGTATCTATCTTTTTTAAATCGCCTGACGATACGACAGATACATTGTATCTGCATATTCTTATCTAAAAGATATCCCTGATGCGCTAATCGGTCCTCGACATAGATCTTATTTTTCTTTATACTCATCACTAAGTATCTATCTTGTTTAAGTCGTTTGAGATACGTTCATTGTAACTGCAGATTCCTATATACAAGATGTCCCTAATAAGCTACTCGGTACTTGGCATAAATCTTATTTTCTTAAGTATCTTGTTTTTAAACTGCATATTCTTATCTACAAGATGTTTTCTACAGGATATTCCGGACTCTCTACTCGGTCCACGACGTGGATCTTATTTCTCTTAATATCAATCACTGAGTCTTTTCTTTTTTTTTTAAATCCTTGGACGATACGTCGATTGTATCTGCAGTTCCTTACCTACAAGATATCCCGGATTCTCTACTCGGTCCACGACACTGATCTTATTTTTCTTAATATCAATCACTGAATATCTATCTTTTTTAAATCGCCTGAGAATACGTTAGGTTACAGATACATTGAGTCTGCAAATTTTTTTTAAAAGATATCACTGATGCGCTACTCGTTCCTCGACATAGATCTTATTTTTTTGAAAACCCATCAATGAATATCTATTTTTTTTAAATCGTTTGAAAATACGTTCGTTGTATCTGCAGATTCCTATATACAAGATGTCCCTAATAAGCTACTCGGTACTTGGCATAATCTTATTTTTTTAAGTATCTATTGTTTTATCTGCATATTCTTATCTACAAGATGCTTCTAATGCTCTACTCCGTCCTCGACGTAGATCTAATTTTTCGTATTATTCATCACTGAGTATCTTCTTTTTTAAATTGTTTGAGCACTGTGCTAGGATCTATCTTTTCATTCGATTTGATTGATTCTAAAAAAATCGCATTTAGATTTGTTGTGGCTGGTACTAAGGATCTTTAAGCTATACATAGACAAGTATAATAAACTCGTACCTTATATTTATCTAGAATACCTGCGATCCCCATAGGAACTTTGTGCAATTAATGATGCCAACAAGTAAATGCATGAAACCTGCTACTCTGGCGCCTTTTAACCTCAGAAGGCTCTATTTTGCTTATATTTTGAGAGTATCTCATAATTATACCTAAGCCTAATGTCACTAGAGAGCATAAAATTATGTTTTATAGCTAAAAGTAGCTGTGAAATGGCACTTAAAAAATCATAAAAAATAAGATATTTATGTTTTGAATATGTCATTTCTGAGTACGATAAACCATAAATTATAAAAAGTGCTTCATTTGTTTACATTAATTTTAACATTAAAAAACAAAAAAAATGTGTACATATTGTGCCCCTAAGTTTATACGAAAATTTTATTTTTAACTTTGTTAAATTTCAGACAAATCTAAAAAACAAATGAAGACTTTTTTATGCCCTACTTTTATTTAAAAATAATAAGTTATTTCAATTAGTGGAATTTGCTATTCAGAAATCAGTTTTTGTACATGAAATCTTTAGGGATTTCAATTTATTTTTCATGCGACATTTCGTTTGGCATTAATAATTCAAATGGAATTCCATAATTTTATTTTACTGCATAAATATTCCAAAGGATGCACATTTGAAATTTTGTAGATTTTTAATATATGTATTTTGTGAGCCAATGCCAGGTGCGTTTAGGAAAAGCTATATACTCCCATTCTACAAAAATAAAGGGGGCTAAGCTTACCAACTACCGTGCAATAAAACTAACATCACACACCTTAAAAATTTACGAGCGAATGGTAAACAACCGACTAAAAAACATTATAAGGTTGCAAGACAATCAATGTGGCTTTGTGGAAGGTAAATCAACAATCGATGCTATTCAGTGTCTTCGGATACTAATGGAAAAACACCGGGACGCCCGAAAAGACCTGTTCCATGTGTTCATCGACTTGGAGAAAGCCTTCAACAGAGTCCCTTGTGAATTGGTTGGCCTTGCGAGCACATGATGTACCAGAAGCTTAGGTCCGCATAATTATGGACATGTATGATGACGCCAGGACTAAAGTCAGATGTACAGTTGGTGAGTCGGACGAATTCAGTGTTAAGGTGGGAGTCCACCAAGGCAGTGTGTTGAGTCCTATGCTGTTTAATATCATCATGTCCTACTTGTTGAAACAAATCGGCGACGAAACTGAAATATCCCTCCTTTTCGCAGATGACATAATTCTGGGTAGCACCAATATCGTAGCCCTGCAAAATGCTGTATCAACTTGGGATAAGATATTGACAGATCATGGACTGAAAATAAGCGTAAAAAAGACAGAATTGCTCCCCTGTCAATTTTCAGATCCAGAAAGACCAAATCCGGATATCTATATAGGCGGGGAAAAATTGATTATAGGCAACAAATTTAAGTACCTAGGCTCAGTTGTAAATAGCGAAGCTACATGCGATGATGACATCAAACATCGAACCAGTGTTGGGTGGATGAAGTGGCGAGAAAACTCTAGTGTTTTCTACGACAAGAAAATGCCACGGAAATTGAAAGGCAAGCCGTACGCGACAGTCGTTAGACCCGCACTCTTGTATGCGTCCGAGTGTTGGACAATGTACAAAACGTACGAGAGTAAATTATCTGCGACTGAGTTGAAAATGCTAAGGATGATGATCAGCAACGAATGGGTCTCAGCGATGACATGATCCAGGATCGGAATGCCTGCAGACGAATGCTGAGATCGCATACCCACACCTCAAGAGGAGCATAAGCGAGTCCGAAAAGGGGTAAACAAGGGTTTGGGAGATGAAGAAGTATTTTGTGAGCGAAAATAAAAAATCAAATGAAAGTCAGGCTAGCATTAAAGACGAGTTCAGCCGACTTTAAGATACACTGTAGAGCAACTCATAATTAATAAAAAAAAAGTTAGATTATTATATGATGTATGGGGTGTTTACTTTGTCGCGCATAAATGCCTAAGGGGAAAAATGCCCCCATAAAGACGTGAGCAATCCTAACAACGAGGCATAAATGCAAAAATTTATCTGCACAAATAAATAAATTGTGCCCTTTAAAGTTTTTGCTTTTTTGAGGTGGTATAAATAGTATATTATTCCAAGTTAAGTTATTATATTATGACATATTGTTGTTATCAAAAAAAAAAAAAATACATTTCTAATTCTTCTTAAAAAGTTTGGTAACCGTAGAACAATCTCCAAGATCAAGATTATTAGACCGACGGACGCTATACATTGACTTCTTTTAGGTATCTTTGGGACCATCTTCGACGTTTCTTCTCGATCTTTCATAATATTGCGACTTATAGTGCATAATATTAATATTCCCCGTGGTATTAAGATATAGAGGTATTAATCAAATTTTTATTTTATTATTATCTTAAGGCCCCAAAGGCGACTAGTTCTTTCTGTTCCAAAAGGTGATCAATTTTTTTCCAAAAATTATTTTTTTTATGTATAAAAAATAAACTTATTTGGAAAGCTTTACGCCGATCCTTAATCTATTGTTCTCTCTACGGACCAAGAGATCCTCAGCCAGTCCAACTTCAGTTCATTGATATAGTACATCAAGATTTTATTTCCGCAAAAGAGGATTATCCTTCTTCTCTCTATTGGAAGAATGTTTTGGAAAGTTTCTTTCTCTTTCACGCTGCTCATATTACTCAGCTGTATCCTGCGAAGGAATTCTGGCGCAGTTGAGATATTTTCTTGAACCTATCCAAGTCAAGAAACCGAAAAGCTGTTTGGGCTTGCCAAATTTAAGCCATTATCCGAATACAAATCTATACTTGAGAACTAATTGCTAAACAAAGTTATTATTTACAACTAAAAACGTAATGAGATTGATTTTATTTAAAAAATATATTAAAATACTAAAAACGGTATTTGAATTTTTTTTAAATGCTTGTTTTGTTGGGCTTTTCGTGCAGCTTTTTTGGATTAGTTAATAATAATGGAAAAATATGAAAATCGAAAAACTTGCAGTATATACAAATTCAACTGAAAATTAAACAGACTTGAAGATATTTATCATTATTCATCAATATTCCTTGCTGCTCTTGTCAGTTTTAAAACAAAGAATTTTTTTTCGGTTTCGTAAATAATTTCATTAATATTTAGGCTTCTCACACGAAGCTTGTCAAGATCAAGCAGGTAATGTTAAAAAAGTTTACAAATTTACATTTTTTTTTTTTACTTAGCTCAAAAACGAACTTCTTCTACCCAAGACAATGCATATAATCCCAGCTATGTTGATGGTGTTGATCTGTGGCGCCAGTGGTTACCATACTCGCCGAAAACATAGGCATTATCCTTATAGCCTTGAGGACATTTTACAAATTCGCAACGCACAGCTCAGTAACTTGGCTAAAACGGATCCTGTGCCAGCTGCTCCAAAAAAATGTGACATAACAACGATATTTAAGCCCGGAGATCCAAATAAAAAGGCCACAGACATAGCAGCCAAGGCAGCCATGGAGGCAAAAGCAGCAAATGATGCACAATGTGTGGCAGGTCAGGTGGCAGCGCAACATATCAAAATCGCTCTGGCCGAGAAGGCCTTTCAGTCGGCTCAAGCAGCGGAGGCAGCGCTAGTAGGAAAACAAATATTGCTAGAGCAATTGGAAACAGAGCTAGTCGAGACGCAGGCTGTGGTACAAGAGGAGACCGACTCAATGCAAAATATGGGAAAAAATATGAATGCAGCCGTGGATGCAGCACGTCTGGCAGCAGAAGAATTTGATTCCCTGAGCCAACTGCAAAAGACGTCCCAGCAAAATTTGGTTAACTTACACACTGTTGCCATGGGCAACCAACAGGAGTTGCAGTCCAAGCAACAGTTGCTGGAGGCAGCCAAGAATCGTATGATGGCTTTGGAGCGTCAGCTACAGATGGCACAGCAGGATTACTTTGGCACCAAGGAGGCAGCATATAATGCCGCCTGTGCAGCTGCGGAGGCCAAACGTAAGGCGGCTCATTAAGGATCGTTATATATTTTTTTTTTAATATTTTTTTTTGTTTTGTTTTGGCATAAAATATTTAATACAAACAAAAAAATTAATTTACATTTTTTTCTCGTCATTCTCGTAGTATTTGTTGGGTTCCAAAAAAGTTAGCCAAGTTCAGTATATTTCAGGCAAATGCGTACGAACATTTCTCTAAATTGAGGAGATTCTCTAATAACTTCCTCAAATCAAAATTAAGGTTATGAGAACGACATTGCTCTCTCATTGCAGTAGAAAAATTAAAAGTTATAATACTTTTGATTGTTTCCAGAAAGTAGGCCTCAGGCTGAATCCAGATAAATCCATAGTAGTACTCAAAAATGATCGAATATGGGATAAGGTCGCCTCAGGGGCTGCAAGTTTAGCTCTTGGGGAACAGCTACAAGATGATACCTAATAGTCATAAGACCGATGCTACCCTACGGTGCTTTTATATGGGAGCTGGCAATGCAGGAAAAACAGCGATGTTTTCGATGCTTTTAACTGAAGAACATCGATGTATCGAAGTCTATAAGATAATGATACCTAATGTACCTTCTTCTTCGTCATTTTCGACTGAGGTGATTCCACACTAGCTAGCTCCCACTACTAAAAATATAGTACATTGATATTTTCCAATATGTATATATATAATTTCCAAAATGACGAAGAAGAAGGTACACGGAAGCCATGAAATCCTGTCCTACAAAGCTTCAAATACTTATAAGGCTTCAAATGAAAGCAACGCTGCTAAGAATATCAGCTGAGGGAATTGGACATATAAAAAGTGCTAGTGACGACTACGAGCTGGAAAAAATGACGGAGCATTATAGTTCTGTAATCCAAAGATAAGATGACCTTAGAATAGAGCCACATATTATGACTAATAAAATGAATTGAACCTAATGGGTACCTGGGTCGCAGTGCAGTTGAACACTACAAATATAGTTATCGTCTCCTCCAATAGCTTATATAATCTTCATCACGAGTTTTTTACGGCGCAGATAATTTCTTAAAAATTCTTTGTCGTATCTTAAAATCCCCAATCCTTTGTCTGCCATGCAGAGTGCAACCACCCAGACATTCAGCAAAGTTTGCAACTCGGCATACTATAGACTGAGACTTTGCCCTCAGCTGTCTGGTGTCTGCTGTTGTCTGTTACCAAGCGGCGGAAATAGATGCAGTGCTAAAGAATTTTCACAATTTTCCAGCCTATGTCAACGTCCAACAAACCACGAGGCATATCTTCTATACATGTAGCCCAAAAATAGACTTCACATATCGCGCCCCCAGTTGCTGGCGCAATTTCGCATTAAACATGTCAAATGCTCGTCTTCCATACTCGCTTAGTCTCCCAGATCTAGCAGCCTTCAAGATTCCATTTTCTGGCTCTTACCCGAACTCCCTCCCGGTTGCATGTATATTTGAGTCGCCTGCAATTAATAAAGGTGCGACATGGCGCGAGCGTAATGAGGCTGACAGCAAGAGATGCAGAGTTTCAGAGAGCGGCAGAGTGAGAGAGAGTGTGTGGCTGCGGTTGGGGGAGTTACAAGAGTGATCGCGCCCCCTAAATGTCTGGATCTACTAAAAATAGAATGCGGCGCATTGTCGCGCGGCATTAAATGTAAGTCGGCCCCCCCTGATGCGGCTGCTGCTGATCGAGGAACTACATATATGTATGTACACACACACGCATAGATATTGTATATAACAAGCGCTTAGCATTTTATATCGAAGTATTTCAGTTGTGTTCCGTGAAAATTCGTTCTTTGTTCTTAACTTCCTGTTGCACTGGACGTAGGGGTCTGTGTTTCTATGTCGTCCGGACAGCAGCGACTTAAGTGGTAAGCTAGGCAAGAGCAATCTTGTTCTAGAACTACGAGGGCAGCGTAATAAGTTATTGTTCTAAGGCTATTTCACTTCTCGATATAATAAAGAGGGGACCATCAGTTTTTTTACCATATTAATGTATGAAGAAAATCCCTTTTCAGTTCGCCCTTTCCTTAAGTTTAGAAAAATCTAACACTGCCTCAAAAAAAAAATTGATTTCGGGTTCGGAGGTCAAATCATGTGAAGAATACCCCAACTCGTTAGAGTTCTTTCTGACTTAACCTCAAAAAACCCTATTCAATTTTTTTCGAAGTCGTGTATTCAACGATGTTTATTATCTATTTTGGGGATCGCTGAATTCCAATTCAAGTTTCAAAGAACCCAAGCAGTTCAGGGTTCTGATCTTTCAAAGTTCCTCTTTTTATGGAATTTTTGGTGTTATTCCAGAATCCTCCTGACAAGGCGTGGTTTTGCGCGATTCCAAAAACTTATAGTAAAAATGATCTGACCTACGAAGTCCTATTTTTTTTTTTTCAGTTACCTACTGTAGGTCTGATCCGTCCAACATGTTAGATATGGAACCAAGCATTATTCATAAATTAGCCTAATATCTATACAACCTCTACTAATAACATTTTCTCGTATCGTTCCAATCGTCACGAGTTATGGGCATTCCCAGAATCTATTTTCAACAGTTTGTTGGCTCTCAGACCCTCCTTGGCTCTTATCGCTAGCGATTTCTTAGAATAAATTCACGCTTCCTACTCATAATCCAACAATTAGAAGGTTACGCAATACGCAGATCCTTTATTCACGTCTCTCTGAAATAGAGAGCGCAGCTTCAATTATTGTATGCTAGCTATATGATATAATGGACCACTTTAATTCAACTCATTTTCAGACTGCCCTCGTTACCGCCCGCCCAGCCCCAAACCACCACATAAAGTACTCCCTCTTAACTAAACCAAACATTGATTCTGGTTATTTATTTGTCGCGTCTGTTTGTCATTTGAAGCGCCCCTTTGCTCGGATTGCCTCGTGTCCCCTCTCACACCCCTTGAACTAATGCTGATTTTTTATGACTTTAGCTTGAAACATTTTTCAAAGTTGTTTTATGGGGCTTACCTACATAGTTGCTTTGTGATTATTGATCTTTAGATGTGATGTTGATGCTGATGGCGAAGGCAATGATAATGGTGATGGTGTGTGTACATTCCCCAGTTTACCCCACTGAAATGTAGAACATTGGTTGCTATTTTGGTGCTGTCCAAAAACACTTCCGTTGTAAGGGGGCTTGGTTGTTAATTCATTGATATCACGTGTGGCTTTGACAATTAGCTTCTGACAAAATCTCAGCCAAAAAAGGGAGATACAAATAAAATGAAAAATGGAAATCAAAATGAAAATGAAAAGAAAAAGGAAACTTCCTCTCTCTTTCCACCTACATAAAAGCAAAAAACCAAAAAGACAGTTGATGAAATTGCCATCTCTTGCATGTAAGTGTAGTACCAACAATAAGAGCAACAACAATTTGCAGACACTGTTATGTGACGACTGTGCCTGAGTTACCCCATTAAAATGTCATGGAATTTCACTTAAAATTCCCTGCAATTTTCCTTTTTGGCCAAGTGCTTTTTGTTTTGTCAACAGCCAACACTGCAACACACACACAAACGCATACACATTTATTCGCATTGGGCGTAAAGTTTATGGGCGTGGCGAGACGCATACTAGGTAGCTACTACCGCTAGCTACAGACAGGGACGTTTCCGTGTAGGGGCTGCCAAAAAAAATTGGTATGCCTACAAATTTCGATGCTTCTTTTTTTGACGAGTGATTTTTGTTGCACATGATATTCTAAATGAGAACTTAAACATTTCTAAAAGAATTATGGCTTCTGAATCAAAATTTTTGTTGTTTTCTTAAGTATTTTTCTTGGATAGATGTAGATACGATTTAGAGAAGCGCTTAATAATAATTTTTTCCAACCCTGAATTGAAGCTCCAAAGTAAACACTTGCACTGCTTGTACTGCTTTCTTCCAAAATTAATAGTAGAATTAACAACACAGGGCTGAGAAAAAATTGCAAAGGACTTGACATGTGACAGAGCTACCTACATGCGTTTTGAACCGCTGCATCCGAATCCAAATTTTAACAAAATACTCACACCCAACGGTTCTAAGATAATCTTCAAAAACGCCGTAACATTCTTTTTTTTTGCGATTTATGGTTACTTATATGATTTTGGGTTCGCTAAATCCGAATCTAAGATCCAAAAACCCCCTGCACGTTATGGTTCTAAAAAAATAAATGATCTTCGAAAGCTACGAAGAAAGTGACGCATATTTTTGACTATAGAACAAAATTGATGCCGCCTGACCCACATCCACAAGACAACCTTTGATATTGTTTTGAACAATCCCTCCAAAAGTGCCTGACGGATACATCACTGAATACCTATAATTTTTTTCAACAATATTTAGATGCATTTTCAATTGCTACATTCCAACTATTTCAATATGCTGCAGCGTGTTGATGATAACACTCAACGCTAATTGTGTTTGACACTTTGACTAGCTTTTCCTTTGGGAAAGAATTAATTTGAACATCCCGAATTGTAGTTCCCAATATTGTAAGAATAGATTGACGATGGGTCTACTCCACGTCAATACCTTAAGTGACTGAAAATAGTTTCTTAAGGTTTTTTTATGTCAAATGTTACTTGCAAATCACTAAATAATTGGGGTGTTAACTTTTTTGGGCAAGAATGCACAAAGGCAGAAATGCAAAGGCTACAACAGCAAACAAACACTAAGAAAAAATGGCCACTTGTGCGCGTCACACAGCCTCGACTACAAAACGAAAGGGGGGTAGCAATATTGTAGCATCTGCATTGACGATTTACCAAAAAGGAGTATCTGAAAATTGATTACAGTAAAAAATTTTCGCTTTAATATGAGCATCTCTAATTAGAATTTGTACCCAAAAGTTTCAAAATTCTGCTTGATATCAGAAAAACTATAAGCCCGTAACCCACAAGCCCATTTTGGTTTTTTCCGTGTTTTGTCAGTCTGGCACTTTTGCATTTCTGCCACATTGTTACTCGTGCGCTTTGACCTTTATGCAATTTTGCAGCACAAAGTAAACAGCCCCAAGTGTTTAGTACTAAGACTAAATTAAATAAATGAAAATATTGTACGGCTTCAAGCTTGTAAAACCCCAACAAAAATTGTCTCCTGGACGCGTCTCTGAATGTAGCTAACGGCTTTTGCTGCCAAGTTACAGTTACTGGCTGATGTCTGACAGTTTTCCTACGTCCTTCGAGTACTCTACATTTTGTTGTCGTCACGTTTGTCTGTCTGTCCAGATATCTGAGTGGGTATGTGTGCGTGTGTGTGAGAGAGGAACGCGTTTGCTTGCATTCTAATGGCAACGATTTTCACTTAAATTGCACGTGAAAATGTTGCGTGTGGTTTTTCACACAAAACAAAAAATAAAAATAGTGATGGTAAGGGAAGTGAAGGGACGACAAAAACCGCTCACTTGGCTGCATTCTGAAAAATTCAAGCCTGTTAATATGCGTTTAAAATTCTGCGCGCACAGACACAGATACACACTCACTCACTTACAGATACACACTCTCTCGCTCTCTCGAGTGGAGTGTGGCGCCTGCTGCTCAGGTTGTCATTGATATTTTGCTTGGTTGCTTGTTGTTACTCCTATACGACGTCATCCTTGTTGTTGTTGTTTTGTCGCCTGTTGTTAATTGTCATTGCCTCGCTTTAAGCCGCTTTGCAGTTGTTGTTGTTGTTTTTTGTGTTTGTTGCTGTTGTTTTTTGTGTTTGTTGCTGTTGCTCTTTCCTCAGCTGCCGCTGTTTCATGCGCGGTTAGCGCCTGTAATTGCATTGCCAAGTAAACGACGCACCACACATGAGAGTGCCCGAGTGTGTGTGTGTGTATGGGGTGTCAGTCTGTGTGTGTGTGTATGTGAGGGTGTATTCCTCTCCAGCCGCGTGGCGTTGGCGTAAGTGAAATTTATTTCAACGGCCCGCCGCCAGCAGTCAGCAACTGTCTTTCTTGGCCAAACTTAAGCAAGTACCTAAGCACAGTGTGGCAAAATAAATGAGCAACTATTACTCGTACTTTTCAAAAATATCGTACACCCAAGTTCGTAACTACAATAATGCCTTAGTTATAAGACGAACAACGAACGAACGTGCAGACGACACCTATCCTCCGAAAAAAATCCTTTTTAACAAATGCCACGAAAACCGATCAAGAGGACGCCCAAAACTTAGATGGAGTCGACCAAGATGCGCAAGATCTTGGTATTCGGTCTTGGAGAGCAAAGGCGCGAGACAGATCAAGTTGGAGACTCATGCTGAAGCAGGCGAAGACTCGACAAAAGTTGTAGAGCCAACTATGATGAAGATGATAAAACGAACAATATTTTAGTAGTATGTATCTACAAATCAGGATTTATTATGTCCAAAGCATTTGCTGCTGGAGGCTAGCTCACGAATCGTCAAACAGCAACACCGAAAATCTAATTCGGCGGTCTCGAAAAAACATGTTGGGGGGTTTTTTTTTTAGTTATGTTTATCATAGCCACACAGAAAAAAATCAAAAATAGAATTTCAAGTTCGATGATTAAATAAAAAATGCGACGTTTTTGGGGTTTGCCAGAACCCTGACGTGTTTGGGGCCTCGGATTCACATTCAGCAATCCCAAAAGCATATTAAAACATCGTTTACAACCATAGACCTTCAAACTCCATCAAAATTTGATTATTTTCAAACTTTATCAGGGCAGCCTTAGAAGTTTCTTTGTATTGAATTCTGATTCAATAAAATAGCTATGCTAGATGACACTTAAGATCGGACTTAAGCCCAAAAGCGTCCATGTCTAGATAGCTTATAATTGACGCATGTCTTCGAGTTATTTGCGATTGTAGAGATTGCATTCCCCCATTCCCAAATAGGCAACGCGTAAAATATATTACGATTATGTATATCAATATAAAGTTCAGCCATCGGAATAGAGACGCGGACTATTTTCCTTTTTTATATAATAATATAAAGTCAACTGAGCTTTTTGTATAAATAAATAAATATTAATTAAAAAATGAATTTGTTTTTGCAACACTTGCCATCATATCGGAATGACAGTTTGGGTTCAGGAGAGGTCATAGAACTATTGAACAATGTCATCATTGAAACCAAAATATACTGCTCTGAGGTTTTTCTAGATGTTCCACAAGATAAAATCGTGGCTTTCTGCTCCAATTCTACCTGTTCGCAAAATCCTACCTAAAGAGTCGTAGTTTTTACGCCCAGGAAAAGAAAGCAGTAAGAAACCACCCGCAATGACTTTTAAAAACCGCGTTATGGCATAATTTAAAAAAAAAGGTTTTTTTTCCTTCTTGTTATTTAATGGAGACTTTCTGAATATTTTAAAATCAAAACATTTAAGGAAAATACTTAAAAAAACATAATATTTCGTTTTTATATAAAAGAAAATTTCATATTTGTTTAATTATCATTTAAAATTATAAAAATAAAGCAAACTTACTAACTAATAATTAATTATCATTTACTATTTTTTTTAAACACGACTTTGAACAAAAATATTTTTTTTTTTTTTGTCAAAAGACGGATTTTTAAATTATTTTTTTTTTAAGTATATACATATTTTCAATTTTCAACTTAAAATTGAACAAAAATAAACCATTTACTGTGTAAAATATTCTTAATTTAATTTTTCTTTTTACTTTTTATTTAATTGTGACTTTATCGAATGCTTAAAAACCAATTTTTTTTTTTTTCTTAAAAATTTAATTTTTTTTAACCAAAACATTTTAGAAAAATACTTAAAAAAATTACAATTTTTTTTGTACCTATAAATAAGAAAAGAAAAATACTTTAAAAAAATGCAAGATTTTTTTGTATGTGTTTATTTTTAATTTAACACGTCTTTTTATCACTCTTATTTTTTTTTAATGTTTGAAAAAAAAAAAAAATTTCTTTGTCAAAAGACTAATTTTTTAATTATTTGCATTAAATAAAGTAATTTCAATTTGAGAAAAAAAAATTAAACAAATTAATCATAAGCTATGGAAGACATTTTTAATAATTTTTTTTTTAAATGTTCGTTAGAAAAAAAATAAAATTTTGTAATAATCAATTTAGATCAAAAAATTGGCTCAAAGGTTTTCAGCACTTTGGTCACAATTCAATAGAAATCGCCTTTTTTTTTAAATGATATTTTGGAACAGATTTTTAGTTAACCCATTAATCGATCTGAATCATTTTAAAAAATCGTTAAAGGCAGTTTTTGTTACTTACTCTGCTACACCCTGTATTTATTTTTAATTAACTGAAACTGTTAAGGAATATTTATTTTCACTACATTTGAGTGAAAATGAGAATCGTTATAAGCATGACACTTGGGGTCGGCACAAAAGGGCGATAAACAATATTATATATCAAATCGGTTCAAATATATTAATAATGGACTAGTTTAGGATACTCTCATTCGCCGAAAAACAAAAATCATATTTTAGTTTATTGTTTGGTACTTAATATGGCATTAAAATTTGTATTTTTTAAACCCTCTTTTGAATACCCCACAATAAGGGGCGCTGCTCCCTGTTTGCTTCGCTCGCCAAGACGCGCTCCAACCAACCGCAGAGTAATAAGCAATAAAGTGGAGCGTAATTAAATACTAGACCTCTTGAATCCTTTCTTTTTAAGCATTCCCTGTCTTTGATGGTTCTTCTTTCAATTTGCATTGGAACAGTAGATCATGTGTGAAATTGTCTGATCTGAAACGACCAAATGTCAAACTTTATCAAAACTTCGACACTGTGACACGGAAAACTACGTTGCCTTTGAGATGAACTGCAGATACAAATTGCCTTTCAAATTCAAAACAAGCTTTTTTCGATATTTGAAATCATGACAAACTTTCAGATAAGGGCTATTAAAAAAAAAATTTAATGGATTCCCGCATGATAGGCGAAGATAGATTTGCTTTTAAATGTTATTTTGTATTGAATTCTACATATAATTTATTTTTTAAGGGTCTAAAATTAATGATTTTTGATTAAATTTGAAATAATAGAAATAACTTTTCTGTGACTCTTCCAAATACACCACAAATATTCATTAATATCGGTTACATCGAGAAGAGGGAGCTCATTAGTATTTAGTAGAAGATAAACATATGTCTCAATGCATTTTGAATTCCATTCGATTTTGAAATTTCGATCAAAATGCTTTCGAAATTTTCTTAATGAGCAACTTTTATGTCTACTACAGATTTGAATTGAACATAAAAAATTACAAGACAATTGCATTTACTTTCGATTGTTTTTACATGGAACTGGTTCTGGGCGGATCTCTGGTTAAGAGTACCAACCATGTGGTATTGACTCACTTCAAGTGCTCAAAGCAGCTAAATTGTGGCACAGTGTGCTCCATATATGGCACACGTTTCTGCTTGGTGCCACTTTAGCCCAAAAATGCGCAACATTCGCGTTGCATTCATTTTAAATTTTAATTAAAGTGCGCCCCGCATGCGAAAGATGCCAAGATGCGAAGATTGGGTTGCCAACTTGAGAGCAGTCAAAAAATAAGCAAAAAAAATATATACAAAAATACGCAGAAACAGAAACCCGACCAAAGAGCTCAGCTCATGTAGAGCCTCAGCTTATGGTTGGCACTTGAGTCGTGGTTCTTGGGTGTTGTGTCTTGGGCAAACAAAAGATTAAACCACTTGACATCGAAAGAAAGCAGCGGCAAGAGGCACAACATACGCCGCTTATTATTCTCATTATTCTTATTATTATTTACGCTCAATTTGGCTGGAGGCGCCCTGCATGCGGATCAGCACTTTCTAAGCCAGAAGCCCTTAGATGATCTCGGCATAATTTCAATAGAAGAATTGCTTGGAAGAAAGCGTGGCGGCGGCTACCAAAAGTGGTAATGAAATTTGCATATCATGCAGATTTGGCCAAGCTTGGTAGGCTATTCCCAGTATAAAAGCCAGCCGGTTGCCTGTCCAAGCACAACAGTAGTAGCCAACAAGCACAGCTCCAACATGGCCTTCAAGCAACTTTGTCTGCTAGCTCTAGTTCTGGGTCTGCTCGCGGGAGGCAGTCGACGCGTGGAGGCAGCCAGCAAAAAGCTGCTGCTGGCACGTGCAGCCTTGGAGGAGCAGCAGCTGGATGAAGACGATGAGATTTCAGTGGAACTTGAACAGGAACAGGAACCGAAGTCGCAGTTGGCGGGCTTGTATGTTAAGGACAGCAATGAAAATGGGCAGCTACGCTTTCTGGGCTCTGGACTGACTGGCACTGGCTCCAGCTCCAGCTCCAGCTCCAGCAACTCAATAAACTCCGCACTGAATCAGTATATAACACAAAAACAAGATTTGCTGGAGCAGCTGCGTCCCACCAACAATCTGGGCACACTTACCGGCGGCACTGGCACAGTCACAGGCACTGGCACCGGCACGGGCACTGCTACCTCTAATGGCGCCATCTATGTTAATGTGGGCGGCTCCTCCAGCTCCAGCTCTAACTCGGCCGTTAACTCGGCCATCTATGGTGGCTCACCCATTGTCGACTTGTTGCCACAAATTATAGCCTCGGGTGTAACACGCGGTGGTAATCGTCGGCGTAACCAAAATCGTCGCCGTGTGGTCAATAGACGTGGAAATGCGCAGCGCCGGCGTCGTCCTAGCAAGAACCGACCCCAGGTGATGATTGTGCGTCCCAATCGCGGCTAAGCGCATCCACCGAAGACTGGAAACACTAATTGAATTTTTTTTTTTTTTTTTACCTCCTGCCTGCGTCTTCTATCTAAGCTTAATTTATTTATTTATTTAATTAATTTGTATGCCTTGTCATAAACTATTGCAAAACGAGCTACAATGTGTGCTACCAAATGGCAATTTATGTGGTTCTGCGTGGGCACCTCGCCCAAGTCTGACTCCAAGTTCGAGTCGTTGTCGTAGCTGTTGGCCAAGTGCATTTGGCTGGCGCCAACTGGCCGGCCGATTTGCTCTGGTCATACCCATAAAGCAGCGGCGCTAACAGGGACCTAGCGCTGGGGCTGCAGACTAGCACACAAATTACACTATGCAACAAATTTAAAGTTCCCTCTGAACTTTGTCTTGCTAGCTACGCCTCTGTTTGGCAAGACTTGACTAAGGCACGGCTCGGCATGTCATCGGCCAATGTCTTGATAAATGTCTGTGGCTGGCTGCCTGCAGCTTGGTTCAGTGGGTTCAGCTGGTTCGTATGGTTCACTTGGCCAACTGGGCAACTGGTGTGCATTATGTTCTCATAACTGTAATGAGCCTGTAAGTGGCTCTAATCAGTGTCATAATAATAGAAATTAATCACTATAAGGTAACGTAGCTCGAGTCTAAATGGTCTACTTGTTCTGCATAAGATGGTTCTTGGGATGCAAATGTCGTTTGTTCTTTATTAAAAGACTGACGTCCTAGCGTTTTTTGGATTCCAATTTAGTAACCCCAAAAACACATAATATTCATGGACACTCGGACTCGAAAAATATTTTTTTTTTTTTTCTGAGGCTCTGAGGTCAGTATTTTCACGTAATAAGGATTTTTTAAACTTGCATTCGAATTCAGCGATCCCAAACACGTCTAGCATAAGTTCTGACCTCCGAACACGAAAATCGTACTTTTTTTTGTGGCAGTGTAATTTATTAAAAATGCTTATGACAGAACTTTACAGGGCTGCAACATCTCACTTTTTTAAATTAAATTGAACTCAGATTGTCTGAATTCAGCACAAGATTAAGATTTCCATAAGCGAGATAATTAAAAAAGAGCTCGAGGTTTTATCAGCGACTCTGGGTCAGTTCATGAAGCATATTAAACATTTCGTCCGTCTGTGTGTATGCATGAACAGATCGTAGAGATGGTAAAAGCTAGAGCAACCAAACTTTCAGTTTAGATCCCTTATTATTTCATAGGAGACAAGTTTGTCTTATTTTTGTTGATATCGGGATTATATTATATAACCCTCAAAAGGATGTTTCAGAGCAGCTGAAAAAAACATCCAAAAATTTTATATGGAATATTCGTTTGTAACCAAATTTGGATAATCTGGATACTTACATAATGCTTTTAAAAAAATATATAACAAATTTAAAAAATACACTCTCCGCCCCTTGCGAGCTTCAAGAAATTTCATATAAGATAAGTTTCAATTTCAAAAGTTTGCCATTGAGCAGTTTCTTTTAAATTTAAATTACCAAAAATTAATTTTATTTTATTTTGGCAAATTCATTGAAAGCTTTTTCTAATAAAAGCGACCAAAAACAATTTTGACAAACATTCAACTTAAGCTTTCAAAATTTTGAAAATTTATCAACACTATATTAGGTAAGCTATTACAGAGACATGAGGGAATCTACCATACAACCTGAAATTGGTTTTGGACATAACTCCGTCATTAATCAACCTTTCTCAAAATTGCAAATATCTTAGGTATATACGTATACGTGCCCAGCTAGGTCCAAGCCGGACCACTATATCATATATGTATGTACATAGCTGGCATGTGAGTACATAAACCAAAATGCATTAAATTTTAAATTATTGCCAATTAGTACGAAGTGTCTTAAATGTGTTTGACCAAGGCGTCTGTGCTGTGCCAATATTTTGTCAGACACTGTATACAAAAAAAATCATTCTCTCTTACCTGCATAGCATTTCATTTTTTGTTTTTATATTAAAGCTTAAAAACAAAACACAATCAATTGTTTATTTTATTATATAATTATTCGCTGTAAATAAACAAAAAGCCGCACTGCTTGCACTCATTTTAAAATGCGCTTAACTAATAACAAAAAAAACAGGACAGCAATCTTTGGTTGAGAAAAATGTGCCGATTAGCCGCACTCCTTACACTTATTGCCTTCAATGCAGAAAAGGAAAATAGGAATAACAGAAAAACGAATCACATATCTTCGCGCGCATCTTGTCACACACACACACGCGACGGCTTTTAACACTTTCGCTGCACAAAACAAAAACAAAAAATAATATAACCGTTTGCATACAATGAACCAAAAAAGTCTGCACACAGGCAACTTAGTTGACCAATTCTTAATGTATTAGATAACATCAGCGGCAGAAAAGAGGAAAACTAGTTTTATTTTATTTATATATAAAGCAACGTGCAGAGTTGCACAGTGGCACTAAGACGGCAAATATTTCTATTGATATATACATTGTTACATGCATAATTATTTCACATTTTTCACATATGTGTCTACACTTTTTTTTAAATAACAAAAGTTATTTTTTTATTTTTAAAACATAACACTTAAATCAAAAAAAATATGACTATTTGTGCAAACATTTAGTAAAATTAATTGTATTTAATTTTGTTTGTAAAAAATTTTATGCACAGACTTTTTTGATTCATTGTGCCTAATCTCGCGTGCCTACTCACACTCACGCACTGCATTTACGGCTTCGATATTCTTTTCACACTTTTCACTGCCACTTTATTAAATGCGCACTTTATTCATTTTCTTTAAATAACTATTTGCACTTATTTGCTTATTTATTTATATTATTGTCAATAATTTTACTTAATGATTTAACACAATTTTACACTCTGCTGAAACACGTAAGCTTATAAATTTTTAACAAAACTGCTGCGCTCGACGGACTCATTGCCATGACTTACTTATAATGCCCTACAGCCGAAGGATACATGGGGCATTTACGATTCATGTGCAAAGTTTGTAATAGGCCGCAGCTAGAATGACAGACCAAAATAACCAACATTGACGCGGCTAAAAATGTTGAGCTTAAAAAATTTGTCTTCAGTTTTCCATCATGATATTATAAAGACATATTCTCCTCCGTAATTTAAGTTAAAAAATATTGCTATTATATTGCTTCATATTAGTTATAGAACAAAACAATATGATTCGTTTTTTAAAAATCACCTGTAGAGTCTAGCTGCACAGGGTACAATAAATTGCACGCAACGATTTTGGAAAACTAATAGTGCAGCGCGATTCGTAGAGCATAAAAGAGGAATTTAAAAAATTTTAATTATTAAAATTAAAATGTTTTACTTTAAACTTTATGATGGAGCATTTTTTTTGTAATATAATTGTCAATAAGGCTATTTAAAAAAATACACAATTTAATCCTCAAAAAAAGTACGCTTTTAATGACAGAGAACATTCTTATTCAACTACGACAATTCTAGATTTATTCTACACCTATTACTTGTTGTTTCATAAACAGATCGTTATTTATAAAAAAAATTAAAAAAGTTAAATATAATGTATTGTGTTTGAATTTTTCGAAGTTTGTTCCTTAAATATGTCAATCACAATTTTTTTGAACAATCATTAATAAAGTCCATAAACAATGCTGCAGCGCATCCTACAGTCGTCCGCCTTGAACTTATTACACTTTTTAGTTTCTCTCTTCCTTTTCGTCAACGGCCAGTGACAGCGTTGCCAGCCGCTCTACTTGCAATAGGAACAATAATTTTTCTTATGAAATTATAAGCAGTTCGAATGTCTGGCAGTGCTGTGAAAAAAATAGAAAAGTAAATTGCGCCAAATTCGTGTAAGCCGCATTAAAAAAATGATTAATTAATTTATTTGCGTGTTGTAATAAGTGTTAATTTTTAAATAAATAAATTATTTACCTAAAGTGCGTGTTGAAGCTGAGAGTGCAAGTCGTTGCTGCAAAATTGGCGTGCGGGTGTCCTGGGAAGGCTTAGAAGGCTCCAGCGAGCATTTTTTTTTTTTTTTTGTTTTGTTTGTTAAGTGCAAGTTATGTTAATTAAGTCAACGATGAGTTGCAACAAGTGCTTAATTTTAAAAGTGTTTCCAATTTGGTTTATAAAAAAATCATTGTGACCCAAATAGCCAATAAGTTCAAAATGTTAACAAGTTGTTGGTAGCAACAATTGTGCAAGTGCAAGTAAGTAAGCAATATATTATTATTTGTTGTAATACTTTTTACGCCTGTTTGGAGGTGTGAGTGCAAAAGAAATCGCGACTTAAGTTCCTTCCACGCTGAAACTAAGCGGCATTTCAAGAACATTGTATTTGCATTGACAAGTGGTACTTTGCCAAGAGCTGTCTTTATTTACTTTGCTAAAATTCAAATACAAAAAACATGGCGAAAGTTAAAAAAATTGAAAAGTCAAAATAGGAGCGCTGAGAGAGCAAGAGCATAAAAATGCGAGCGCATGAAAACAAATAAAACACTGTGTTTGATATTGTCTTTGATGAAACTGAGAGCAAACAACAACAACTTTAGATGAGCATATTCTCTTGTTTCATATTTTTAAGCGCGTGATTTTCCAGTAATCGGGATTTATTTATTCAAACTTACTATTTTTATTAATATTTAATCTAAGAAAAGTTATTATTTTGAAATTTTTTAATTTATTATCGCATTTCCATGCGCTTTTATACTATGCTTCTTAGTTTCACGAGTAAAAGGTTTTTTTTTGTTACCTCATAGCCAAGTATTTGCTTTTGTTCTTATTTTTTACATTCTAATATTTTGAATAGTCGCCTTAATATGAATTTTAAATTATTAAACTAAAATTTAATTTCGTTTTAAATTTTTTTTTACAATATTTTTATTATTTGGAGTATCCCCTTTTAACTTTTTGTCAAGGTTGTAATGTCTTCTTGTGTAGAGGATTTTATTGATTATTCAGTATTTTTGTAGATGAATTAGAATTACACCTAGTTCGGTTTTTACACGGTAGATACGTTCTAGAAAAAAATGTGTAAAAAACCGCGTTAAAAAATCCTTAAGCTGCTATGAAAATAAATTAAAAAGGGGAATTCCCTAGCTGAATTTTTAAAAGATTAGGTTTATAAAAGTATTTTTCTAAAAATTTCAATCAAATAGCTTTTTTAATCGTGCTCAATCGAACGAAATGGTGTAAAAAAAATTTTTTCTAGACCGTATTATTTCAAAACCGTTTCAAAAAAGGCCGTTTAAGAACAGAATTGGGTGTATATTGAAAATCATACAATACTAGTTTAAAGAAAGAATTTAATCTTCACCTTATTTCACAAAAAATTATTTAACAAATTGTTGCAGCATGGTCAACTTGTTGAACTTTGTCGAAATATATTGATATCTGGGAGCCTACATTATATAAAAAGGTGTGTCTACAAGTTCAAGATCGCAAAAAAATTCCCAAAGGCCCATTTTTTTGCGACTTAAGGTCATATATCAAAGTTTGTACATATTGAAACTGCTTAGTAGAGTTTAGTTGTTCAAATTTTGACTATAACTTTAAAGCTATTCCTAGAGTCTTGGTATTTTATAAAACACAGATGCCTTTCTGGTCAAACGAAGTGGCGTAGAAGCAAGAAAGTAGCCAGAAACTAGTTTCGGGAACTCGCAAAACGCCCCAGGGACGAAAGGATAGCACCAATCCAATTAGACAAATTTAATTTTTAAATACATTCCCCACTACTAAGTAGACAACCCACATCACCCAAGAAGATTCTTTAATTGAAACACTGTGGAAAGGAAGTCAGAATTTGTTGCGCTTTTAGCTCCATGCACTGCAGCCAACCAAAGTCACTTTGCGAAGCGAGTTCCCCGAACCACTGAACCGTACCAACATGCGCAAAGTCACTTTGCATGCCTTATGGCAGGAAGAAGAAGAGCATCCTTAGAACTAGCATATCTTTTGGAAACGTATAATAGCTGCCAAGAGCAGCCAAGAGCCAAGACCCACGCTTTGTGGAGCTAATGTGCAAGTGTGCAGTCGAGAGTAAAGCGGACTCGAGGCTAGCCGGGTTGGGCTTCAAAAACTTTCAAGTTCATGGCACAAAATGGCGGCCACAACATGACTTTGGCCAACGTGGCGTATACTTTGTAAATGTTTAGTAATGATTTGATTTGAAATTCATTTGAATTATTGCTTGCTTCCGGTTTCCGGTGCCTTCGAAATACTTTCCTGTTTCGTACACTCGGCCAAGTTGAGCGCTGGCAGCGCCACAGGCCTGAGCGTCGAGGTGCCTCGGTGCCACAGTGCCACAGTGTGGGTGCGGTCTAGACAACTCCGTTGTCGACAAACGAACCAGCGTATGATGTACAAATGTTAAATGTTGAATGGCGGCGAATGGAAAGCGCTTGCAACTTGCTTCTTAGCCAGCAACATTTGGCCTTTTGTGACTTTCAACATGTGGCACTTACTCGACCCCAAATCCCTCTTTCTTCTACCTCCTGCCTTCATACTGCTGTGTACGTCCGTGTGTCTCGAGAGTTTATTAAGTACTACCAAGTCTAAGTACGTATGAGTGTATGTGTCTGTGTGTGTGTTTGTGTGTGTGTGCGGAACTTTGTTAATATGCAAGTGAATGGACATTTCCGGTACGTGCTATGGACTGTGCCATGGACTTTGCCTTGGCTTTGCTTCGCTTTTTTGCCTCTGCCTTTTTGCCTGGACACCCGCTGTTGTTCAGCAGTTATAGCAGGACAACAGTACATAGGGACAGTCGAGCATTTGAACAGTTGAACACCCCCAAGGACATGGCCTACATGAACGCTCAAAGCGATACATTTCTATTTCAAGTTTTTTTTTTTTCTTTCTATGATCTAACTTAGGGTGTACATTGGCTTTGAGAAGAAATCAGAATTAGGTATATCGAATACATTTATTTATTTTATTTATTATTATACATAAGCATATTATTATAATATGATAACTCAGGAGAAAAGAGTGCTAGCTGCTAGGGCCATCGACTCATATCGATCGAATACAATTCCTATATATCATCGAGATCGATTAAAAACTCCAAAAGTTCCATGAGCCTAGGTTATATTTGACAATTTTTGCATAGAATTGCATGTCGGAGTTGTTTAGCAGACTCAATAACTTTTTACGCATGTTTTCGGTCTTATGCTTTATAGAGGGTGTTTTTTTGTCAATTATCTTTCAATGGGGATATCTTTCATATGTCAAACTCCCATTTTTTTTTAGACATTTCTATTCAGTAAGTTTTGGCAAATCAGCGTGGACAATATAACGCTTCAGGAATGTATCTAAATTGTGAAAATTCAAAATAAATTAAATTAAATGAAATTTAGACTTTGAGTGCGCCATGTAAGAGCTAGTCGTGGTGGTCATTTATCAGATATTATTTTTTTTATAATACATAAATGCCATGGATTTTTCCTCCAAACAGAATACAAATTTCATTCGATTAATTGTTGTTTTGCTTCCAATATAAGTGCAGATGCTCTTAAGAAAACACCCTTTAATGTGTCAACGATTTCGACGCCCCTTAAAATATAGTTTAAATTGGTTTCGAATATTGTAATGCTGAACCAAAAGTATGAACTGTTCCGCAGATCTATAGATAAAATTCTTTTTTTTTTTTGGTAATTTTTAGTACCCTATGGAATTAAATAAAATTTGCATTTACAAATGGGTTATGAAAAAAGAAAATTCCGTATCGAAAATTATTTGGTGGTAGAGATTTAAAAAAAAAACTGTTGCACAGGAGATGCATTAGAGAAAAAGTCTTCAAACCGCTAATGCAAAAATAATAATAAAAGTTAAAAAAAAAGAAAGATGTTGGATAGCAAAGGAATGCAAGTATAAACACTGGAACACATCTTGAAAGCAAATCTCAAGGTCCCTGATCTTCTATACGATGGATACGGAGGTGGTTTACAGAATTTAATTTTTAGTCCATGTGCACCTTAATGTTTGGATACTTGTCTTAAAAAGTAGATACTAATAGAAAAGAGCTGCAAAATTTTTAATTTATAAAAATATGCGCTTATTTACAATCAGAAAAGGGATATTTGTTTAGAACGAAATTTTTAAAAAATTCCTTATTCCGAATTTGACTTAAATTCATTTTCAAAAGCTATGTTCAAAGTTAAAATATTTTTTTTTACAATTAATTTTTTTTATTCATCGAAATTTTCATGGATTTTTTTTATTATTTTCTATACAAACATTTTTTTACTGATTTGCTATAAAAATTAAATTAAAACAATGCTTGTTTTTTATATTTTAAAAAATTACTCAAGAAAAAATATCTAAATCTACTTTTAGGAATAAAATTCTAGTCGTCAACATCTGAGCCATACCTCAGGTGTTTGGAAATTTTAAGGCGTCATCTTTTTGCTAAGAAAGCATTTGATTTACTCTACTTGTAAAAAAAAAAAAATGAAGCACATTTAATCTTAACGTTGACAAACGCTTGAAGTCTGGTACAACTGAGGCACAGGTGTTCCATAAAATTTGATGTTATTTTGCCTTAAAAAAGGAAATATTTTTTTTATTATTTCATAAGGTAATGACTTCTTCATCATTTATTAGCCCCTTTGTATTTCGAGCAGCAATAAAACAATTAATTTGGTCTTGCCATAGGTTGTCACTTATCTTGTCATATGTTGTCATATAGAGAAAGTTTTTACACTATTGTAATATTTTTTTTGTCATATTAAGTCAAATTATTGTCTTATTGAGAGTTCTTGTAAATACTCTCGCTGTCATATTGAGACAGAAAATTTTTTTGTGTCATATTTTTTCGTCATAAGAAGAAGCTGCACGCTCATATACGTTCGAGGATTTCTTTTTGCTATGTTGTATTGCTAGAAATCAATCGGAAAGAAATATTTAAATTTTTTGTTGTCCTCAAAATTTCAGACAAAAGTTTCCTTGAGATGAAGCTGATAAATAATGTTGAGCTTTTTGCCATTGGGCATTGGTAAACACAAAAAATTGTCACACCATGACGTAGGGGAAGTTCGAGCTGGCATGCTTTTAGGATAATTTTAAGAACAAAAAGAAAAAACAAAAATCGAAGGCCCAATCGTTGCAGCGGCTGATCAGCTTGAAAGGCAAAACTTACCTATGCTATATAATTAATTATGTACTTACAAAAAGATAGCTTAAAGCTAAGACTTCAAACTCATTGTTGCGTAGAGCCGAAAGATTTTTTCATTGAGAAGGAACTAGGTATTACTGAATCATATCAATTTATATTTGGAAATAAGAAGAAATATATATTCAGAAAATCTATAAACGACTAGCCTGAAATCTTTAAAAAAAAAAAGAGCTCCATTAATAGCGCTCATGATAGATTTTTAAAGCCTTTTCTTGAAATATTTTTTTTTTAAAACGATGCAGAAAACTCCTTCTTCTTAATTGTTGGAGTTTTCTGTCGCACTATCGTTTATATCTAATATATTGTATGCAATTAATTTATACTTAATTATGCTATCTTTTACATCATTCCATTTAAATTTTTTTTGCGACTAAAACATTAAGTTTTGCATAAAAATTATTCAAAAGCGTATTTAGAATTTTTTGTTTTTATTTTCTTATATCGCTCAATCGCTCAACTCTATCGAAGGAATGCTTGAAAGTACGTCAAAAAAAGTTTTTCACTGGGTACTATAATATTAGAATTATACTATTACAAGAAAAATGTTCCCAAATTGCTGCTTAATTTATTTATTTTTAGTCATACTAACCCCTTCTGTTTTTTACATATAAAATATTAACTTGAATTATTTTTAAAGGATCTGTGAACATAAATATGCAATAATTTGCTTGCGCCATCTAGCGACAACAATTTGCTTGCGCCAACTAGCGCCAATAATTAGCTTGCGCCAACTAGCGCCAACAATTTGCTTGCGACATCTAGCGGTCACACTAAACACCAAATTAAATGATGACGGGGACGACGAAAGAGAAATAGCTATAGAGCGTATACCAACTTCGAGTTGCCACTTTCGTGTAGCTTTTCTTTCCTTTTTGTCTTATATTAGGTTGCCTCACTCTTGTGGCATGTGGCACGCTTTCATGTGTAATTTTCAATTAAAATGATTTTCGTAGACAACTTTTACGAATGGTCAGCAGCGAGCTGCGGTTAGAGTGTTGGCTGGCATTCCGTGTGGTGACTGCTTGGAAATACTTTTTGAAAAATCATAAATCATGCAGCTGGCGAAGACCAACACTAACCATAATCGAAGATACTGGGAGGGGCGGCAAGCAGGTGCTGGGGAGAGCCCAGCTGAGTTGACAGTTGTGGCATGCTTAGAGCAAGTTGCGTTTTACTTTTAAAATAGTTTGGCAAAGTGGAAAACTTTTACCAGCTGGAGATACCACGAATCTCTAGGCACACACGCACCCTAACTAATAGCAGTTAATTTTTGGTCAACTAACGCATTATGTACATGCCACAAGTTTGGGGCAAATGTTTATCATTTATCAGCTTCAAGTGGCATGCAAATTCCATTGGCATTGTGTGGCTTTTTTTTTTTTGGCATTTTGTGCCTGACCAAAATTGAAGTAAATGTCTTGTGGCCAAGTCCGAGATGTAAGCCAGTATTTAACCAATGTCATTCTGATTGTCGGTGCTTTTAATTGCCGTGACATGTTTGTTTATTTTTACTTACTTCTTGTCTTGCTATCTTTTACTATGTATATATAGTATTTATTTTTTATTTTTTTTTTGTTCATTCGCTTTTGGCCACTTGACGTTTGATTTACTTAGTTCAATGGTTGACTGACTCGACCAGAGACCGACCGGACTGGACTGGTCATTGGCCATTGGACGACGACGACGACTACGCCGCTTTACAGGCCAATTGTAAGCCAATTTTCGGCTTTGTGGCTCACTCAACTTCTCTGCCAGCTGAGTGAGCGTTTCCAAAAGACCTTGCTTTAGATTTTTAGCACACTTGTACGACAGCGTTGTTGTGTACAGGGGCGGACTTACCAAAAAAATATGTTGCGGCGCGGCTTCAAAGTTTAATGCATATTGTTAGTTGATTTGTAGAGTATGCTTAAAATTTTTGGTAACTTTTTTTGCGCTGCCAACCCCCAGTGCTAGATACGCCCCTGAATTTGACTGTTGGAGTCGTCACAGCGGCATTTCAATTTAGTCTCAGCTTGGTTTCAATTTGGTTACATTTTATTTTTCTTTTTACGTTTTTTTTTTTTGCCTACCCTGGCACATAGCTTCGCTGATTGATTGATAAATGGGTTTTTGAATTAATTACAAAAATAATAAATAGCGTATTTAAACAACATGAAATGCATAAATAAACTTATAACAACCAAGGGTATGTAGAGCAATCAGCATGGTAGCAAAGTCCAACAACGAATTGAATTCCAAACACGTACAGCGTACTCTAAAATTGGGAAACACTTGAGTTTTACTTATCTTTGAATTTTATAGTAAGAGTAGAGCAAATAATCAGGTGTGAATTGTTAAATATCATTACGCCACGATTAAAACGTTACAAAATAATTGCAGGGATATAGGATCAAGAAGTACTATTAACCTAAATCTTTAGTAGCCCTCGAAATAGCTCGCACATAAAGCATACACCTCTAGAACTCGCTTTTCGGGATCCTCTTCACAGATTTCGTCACGGTCGCTTTGACGTCTTCCACGGAGCTGTTTCGATTTCCCTTGAGATCCCACTTGATCCAAGGCAAGAGGAAGAAGACCAATGGTGCCGGATCTGGACTGTGCGGGATGTTGAGGCAATGTGGCAATCAAATTGCACTTCATTCATTTTTTTTAGCACTCAAAACTCTTGGCACAAACTTGGCGTATATCTTACGCACGGCATGGCTTGCGAGAATATTTTTTGGACTCTACCATACGAAATCACTAACTTATTAGCAATCAGAAGAATGCCGGTGTCCAGGAGCGCCTTCAGTTTGTTCACATTTTCATCAATTTTGGAAGTTCATGGGCGATAGGCTGTCAAGATACCGCCCCTCCAAATCTTCCATTATAATTTCTTGAACGCCACTAAGTCCCAAACTCATCAACAATCAGACGAATGCTTGAGTCCAAAAGCGCCTACAATTTGGTCACATTTTCCTCAATCCTGGAAGTTTATGGGCGATGGGTTGTCAAGCTCCCGTCTCCTTCAAATCTTCGATAGTAATTTTTTGAACGCTACGACGTCCCTAACTCATCAACAATCAGACGAATGTAAGAGCCCAGGAGCGCCTTCACTTTAGTCACATTTTCATCAATCCTGGAAGTTTATGGGCGACAAGTCGTCAAATTCCCGTCCTTCCAAATCATGGATAATATATTTTTGGGACACACTGTTCGAAATTCCTAACTCCTCAAAAATCAGACAAATGGCAGAGTCCAGAAGCGCCTTCACTTTTGTCACATTTTTAGTAATCCTGGAAAATTACGATAGGTCGTCAAACTTCTGTCCTTCCAAATCTTGGCTTTTATTTTCATTTGACGCTGCCGTACAAATCCCTAACTCATTAACAAACAGACGAATGCCAGAGTCCAGGAGCGCCTTCATTTTGGTCACATTTTCCTCAATCCTGGAAGTTTATGGGCGATAGGTTGTCAAGCTCCCATCTCCTTCAAATCTTCGATAATAATTTTTTGAACGCTACGAAGTCCCTAACTCATCCAAAATCAGACGAATGTAAGAGCCTAGGAGCGCCTTCACTTTAGTCACATTTTCATCAATCTTGGAAGTTTATGGGCGACAAGTCGTCGAATTCCCGTCCTTTCAAATCGTACGCTGCCGTACAAATCCTAAACTCCTCAACAATCAGGCGAATGTCAGAGTCCAGGAGCGCACTCAATTTGGTCATATTTTCATTAAGCCCGGAAATTCATAGGCGACATGTCGTCAAGCTCTCGCCTCTCAAAATGTCACATAATAATTTATTTGACCCCACCATACGAAATTATAATCATTTTAAATGTCTCCGTCGCGGTTTACCCAAATCCTTGGATCACAACAAAACTTTTTAGCAGAGGTTAAAAAGATCCGCCTGCAGTACTGAAAAAAATACTGATCTACTTGGAAGTTGGTCCCAACGCGCTCCTGAAATTCAGTTCTACTTCATTTTGAACAATCTCTGTACATATGGACTTTGAATGACTATTACATTAAATATTTAACCGATAAGCCGAGAACCCACTCACAATAAGAAGCTATCACTTAGAGACTACAACAAAAGACCGTCTCGTTGTCAAGGAGCACTTATTTTCAACTTAGCAGCAACCTGTATAGAATTTCAATAGCTTTTTTTTCCTTTTCTTCTGACGCTTCCAATTCGTCACATACCTCCAGACATGTGCCCAGAAGGTTAGAAACATTTGGAACTGCTAGGGAAAAGTGTAATCCATTGATAAGAAATTAATTGATTGATGCCAATACAATTACAAACACAAATACAAGCACAACTCACATATCCTGTAATGCAACACACATTGTAATAGATACTGGCGAGAATACTCACACGGATACGCTTTATCTTTCTCACTCTCTTTCTGCTTGGTCTACGAATGGCTTTGATGGATGAATGAAATTTTGGAACAACTTTAAGTACAGTTAATTAGGCGCAATCAACGACAAGACCAAAACGATGTTGCCAAATAATTAAATCTAATTAATTTGCAGCTGTCAAAGCGAAAAAGTGGACAGCAAAGGCAGCAGTAGAAAAAAATGTGAATCAGTCGGAATGAGGCTGTTGTGCGAATGCGGTATACCTTGTAACCAAGGGTAGGGACGTGTTTTGAGCAAAAGTCAATGTATTGGGTTTATTAGGCTCACATGAGTGAAAATATTTGATTTGATGGCTCTAGCTGGCTTCTGCGGAAAAACTGAGAATGCATTTTTTTCGAGAATTGTGAAGAAGCAATTGTTTTAAGTACATTTGGTTTTGCTTTAAGTATTATGAATAATTATATATAATTATATAATTATAGTCAAGAATACATAGTAACAGTAGTAGTACATTTTTTTTTTGTTATCAGTTTAGGAAGGATTTTGACAAATTGCGCTGGCTTAAACGAAAAAAAGATATGGTCTTACTTATTGCACAAATCTATAGTGCCCTTTGATGCTACAGGCTGAGAGTATAATAAAAAGAAAAAAGCACGAAAGCGTAGCCCGAAAGGGCAAAAATGTAGGTGGAAAATGTTGGTCCAGAGTTGGGACCAGGTGTGCCTTGAGGTGGGGTAAATGGGTCTGTGCCTGTGTGAGTGTTGGAGCAAGTGAAGCTGAAAATCAATTTGTAGCCAGTCATTGCAGTCATGCAGTCAATATTTCAATGCAGCACAAAGTCAAAGTCAAATTTTTGCCCTGTAATGATCAGTTTAACACCTGCTAGCCCCTTTTCACTCTTACCCATACGTTCGCTCTCATTCTAACCCTAGCATGTTGGCGCATTCAATTAAAAAGCAACTCTGTAAAATATTGTTGGGGAGCGGGCTGGCATTTTGGATTTGGCTTAGACGTGACGTAAATCAGCGTTTTAAGTGTTTTTTAAGCTGTCAACGGCAATGGCAACGACGAGGCAACTTTGTTTTGCCAACAAGAAAAATGAGGCACAACAAAAAACAAAAAAAAAAACAGAAAAAGGCTGCAACATACACGCACTACAGAGTGTGAGAAACAGTGAGAGATGGAGGAAGAGCTGAAGAAAGTGGCAAACAAGTCTACACTTGAACATCTAAATCAAATTAATCCTTGCAAGACGCAAAAGACAGACGCAGCAAAGCAGCAGGAGCAGCGCCTCATGCCTTTTGGCAGCTCCAGAGAAGTTCACGTAGTTTTTGTTGTTGCTGACTCAAGTGCGAACTTGTTAAATTTGCGCACAATTACACACACACACACACACACACACACTTAAAGGCACAACATACGCATACACAATTAGAGGCATGCACACACACACACACACACACACACAGATACCTTTTGGCTAGAAGGCAGCTCAGTTACGTAAATAGCAAATCAAAAAACCATTTGACTCACTTTCATCAACACAAGCGAAACAGCTGGACAAGCAGTCTGCATGGGGCATGGTGTGGGCGTGGGGGCCTAGCTGGGCGGTTGTGGCATACACCTGCTGCTGCTGACACATCAAAACTGCCAATAAGTCGAAGTACTCATCCAAACCTCACCCCTCGGCTCCTCACAAAAACCATTTTCTAGTAAGCAAAAAGAAAATGGTGAATGAGTAGGGGCGCTGTATGATCGAGGGATACCCTGCAACCATCTTGAATTACAAAAAAAAATTGAGATTAATGCTCTGAGGTTTTTTTTTTTATGGAAAATTGGTTTATAGGAGAATGTGTGGTGAAAAAAATCAACATTTCATTGTTGATTAGGTTCACATGATTAGATTCTAAAGCCATTGGACGAAAACAAAGTTTTAGTATGAAAAACTTTTTTGATTTTCAATAAAACCAAATTTATTAAAAATCAGGCCCTATATCATATAGCTTCTAAACAAATGCCTTGGATTTTTAGGCCAAAGGATCTGGAAGGTGAAGAATATGCTTCTTGAAGGTATAGCTATAAACTTTTAAGCCATTTATTGCCATAACTTTAAATTGTAGAGATTATGTGAAGGCACTTTATATTTTGGAACCATTTTAGTCGAGTGTCATCGGGCATCGAGGTGCTGTGTCCACCATAGCGGAATAGACTTATTCTCGTTTGAGCGTCATACTTGCCAAGTTTGTGAAAGGGGTTTTCCTCCTCATTTTCACAAAACCTAAATATCTTCGAATTCACGATGTCCATACTTCTCGGCTGTATCCTGAGTCTGGTGAACCAGTCAGTATTCTAAAGAAAGTCTTGCTCAATTAGCACCTATATGTTTCTTAAACTCATGGACATCGTAGGGTCTTTGTAAATTTTGTGGCACTCTAACAAAAAGATCAATAACTACGCTGATGTATGACCGAAAAGTTTTTTGTAGTGCGGATGTATAACGCCATTTTGGGTATGAACATGGTACAATCGCTACACGAGGTGACGTTGAGCATTTTGACATAAAGATACCACAAATCTATAATACCCTTGATCCTGTAGGTATAGGGTACAAGAACTGCAGCCAGGCAGGCGGCAAAACAAACACAATAACAAATTGCAATAGAACTAGAGGAACATTTTAAGGAGGGGGTGGAACGAGTGGGGTGGCACACCACTTAAACTGACAAAACACAAAGCTTCGCTCAGCTTTAATGAGCGTTTAAGCCAAACACAAAGCTTTTTGCATAAAAAAACATGAAAAAAGCATTTTAAATGTGGAAAACTGAAGTGCATATACTCTTTTTTTACTAATACGCATAGCTTTTTTCGTTTTACCGAACTAGCCGTGCCATAATGATAGGAAAATGTTTGGGAGCTCCGATTAAACAGCCGCAAAAAAAAATAAATCATTTTTGGATAATCTGATATATTTACAGTAGGCATGCATTTGGGGTCAGCACGTCAGAGCTATGATATAACCTCAACAAAAAAAACCGGTGAAAATGATGTCATAGCACCTGATGTGCTGGGATATTGGGGAACTTCGACGTCACCAACATGCTACATCTTCGTACAGAAGGTTAAGCCCTGCTATTAAAAATGCGAAATCCGGATTCAAGAGCCAGCGCATGTATGATATATATTTTTGGGGTTGCTGAATCCGAATTCAAGATTCCCAAAATCACAGCACATCGGAGCTGCGACATAACCTTTAAAATTGTGTTTTTTTTTAACAGCAACACGTCAAGGCTCTAACATTTTTGAAAAAACAAGTTTTTAGTTTTCTTTTTCCAAGTCCAAAATACTCTGCTAGTTTCATCTCTGATACAAAAATACCACAAGAAAGTGGCAAAAATATCTTTTAATTAAACTATATCTAGGATAGAGGATTCCAAAACTACTTTGTTTTACAGTTAAAAAATATGTAACTTTTTTTTTTTTATTTTGATAGCAACGCCTACACCAATTTAAAATTGAGGGAAAAAGGGAGAGACGGAAACGATAGGCGCTTAGGATTTCCAATCCACAATCCTACAGTAACTGGTTACTATATTTTTTTACAACTGAAACATTTTTTTAACCTATATTTATTTATTTCTTATTAGTCTACACAATTGTGCGAAGGTTAATCAAAATTGGTTCACTATTTCATATAGCTATTATACAAAAATTTAACCTGTGCTCTCTTTTTCAGAGAGACACGAATTACAGACCTGAGCATTGCGCGACCTTCTAATTGTTGGAACATGATAAATTCTTTTTTAAAGAGCAGAAGGTTCGGTATTGGGAGCGGAAGTCTTGAATTTGTTTTCCCAGTGTAAAGGTGGTCTCGCATTAATAAGGCTGATGCTCCTTAAGCGACTAACGTTGTTTCTCCTTTTCTAAAATGCTGCTCCAGTACTTAAAGCTCTCAATACTGTCTTTGACAGGTTAATTTCTACACGTAGTTATTCCAATTTTAAGATGTTAGATTCTTCCCGTGCCCTATGTTGCAACTTTATTTCTATCGAAATAACCTTAACCTTTTTTATAATGGTGTGGTTTTTTTTTAAGCATTGGATTATTTTTGACAGGATAGTAGTTATTATCTACTTTTCTGTTTGTTAACAATTTGACTTGTATTATTTATTATCAAGTACACTGGCATCAAAATATTTTATACCGTGTAATTGTATACTTAAAAATGAAAAAAAAAAAATGTTCATAAAGTCATAGTATATTTTTTTTTAGTATTTTGGTCTTGAAAAATTACAATATTTAGATTAGTTTGCCAAAAATTCCTATTTAAAGACTAACTTATATAAAATTAAAATAAATATTCAGCATGTATTTCAGACTTTTTAAGGCTACTATACAAGTCCAGCAGTAGTGTCTCTTGAATAATATATTTGGCTACATCCCCAAAAGAGCAGCTTAATACATTTTTTATCTGCTTCTGTTTTAAAAAATTCTCAAGCGCTTTGAATAGAACAAAAAAAAAAATATAACCAACTTTTGGAGTGCACACCGCATAAAGAGTATTATAAAAAAGAAATATAAGCTTCGGAGCGATGCCAAAGCAAGAGCTGGACCAAACTAAAAGGACTGACTTGCATTGACTTTCATCATTCCATTAGCCATCATCAACTATCGGCTAGCAGAAGATCCTTCACCCGATTTGCGTCTGCCTTTTGCCATGGCCTGGCTACAAAATTTTGTTGGTCAAGTATTTTTTTGGGTCAAGTGTTTGCTGCTGCCGCCTCTGCCTCTGCCGCTGCTGCTGCTGACGTCGCTGCTGCTCAATGCTTTTATTTTTTGGAGTAGGAATTAAATATCAAGCGTTGAATATGCATGTATGTGTGTATGTGTAAGTGGGTGTGTGTGTGTGTGTGCCACATGTGGCACGATTTCTCGTTGGCTTTGCTTGCTAGCATTTTTGCATATCATCCAACACGTAAAGTTTGCTTTTGCCTTAGCTGCTCTTGTTGTTGGTGATGGTACATTGCATACTCTGCATCTATAGGGTTAAGGGTATTACGGATTTGTGCTCAATATTAGCTTGAATAGCTATAAAGTCAGCCAGGTGTTAGACACCAGAAGACTTGAAGACTAGAAATTTCACCAAATGAAGATTACGAAGGTGAATTTTTCTGACCACGTTCCTTTGCTGAAAAAGTTTAATATTTATTCCCATTATTAAAGTCATGCTTTCCAAACTGGATGTATTGTATATTATACAATTAAAGACTTTACTTTAAATTAAAAAAAAAAAAAGTTGAGGAACCCTTAACTTTAAGCTGCCCAACATTCTTCTTTCTACAGCAGCAACCCTTACCATACATCATCTCGTAAGCCACTCTTCATCTCGTAAACTATACATCATTTCATAAACCATACACCACGTCAAAAACTCATCATCTTGTATAAATTCTCAATCCTGTACTCACCTATAAACTTAGCCTAAGCCAATAATGCACATAATCTTAAAAGCAGCCTGAAGGCATCCATTGCGCTGGCCATAAGCTTCAATGTAATTTACAATTCTATCTTATAATTGTATAAATAAATCGATAATTCATTTTATCTTATTAGGATAACTTCGCAATACACACATGGTTCGACAAATCTCATCCAAGTCTTCCGGCAGCTCCGTTCAATTCTTCTTGCTTTCTTTTTTAATTTTTATTTTCTAATAAAATCTGCACTTTGGCTTAATATTGAAATTTTTGCCAATTTTTTATTTTTTGCATTCTATTCTCCAGTCTTTCAGTAATCTTCTAAAATTCGCTTTGGTATCTCCTATGTTGTTGCATCTTTCTATATGCTTTACTTGCGCCAATGGAAATGTTAAACTTTTATGTACTTCGTTGGACTTTTATCTTGTTAATGGTTGTAATTTCTGCTTGGAAATGGCTTAAAACCTCTACCCTAGTCGAATTTATATCCCTTTAAGAGACGTTCGTGTCATAAATACTTTCGTATTAAAACAGTCTTTTGCTAAATAATTATTTATAATTCTAGACTTTATTTTCGGAACTGAAGTGTGTTAGTTCAAACTATGAAATGTGTAACTCGGTGTTCCGAACGCTGGTCTGTTGTTTGATATGATTTCTGTGTAGTTGAAGAAGAAGATCTTCCTACACATTTGCTCTAAAGTTGTCGAATTTCTTCTACGAAGAACTTTATATATGACAAAAGCCTAAGCTCATGGCTTCATGTGAGCCTAAGAAACAACGAAAAGTTTACTTTTTCTCAAAACAAAACGCTGTGTATTAATGAAAGATAACGTCTATTTTGTTGTGGCAAAGTGAATGCAGTGCATCCCACAGTCGGACAATGCATCCTGTTGGATTCTAGTATTTTTGGTAATGTTTTTTGTTGTTGTTGTTGTTGTTTTTTGGCTCGTTTCGGTTTATTCTCTTGTTGTGTTTTTGGTGTTCAAAAGCCCACACAACACTTTTTGCTTGCTTACCTTTCACCCGCACCCTGCTTTTAAACCAATCAAACATTGCCATCTCACTCTCTCTCTCTCTCTCTCTCTATCACCCACGCACTCACTCTTGCTTTTGGCCATTCACCGTTATTTCGCCTGCTTTCTGTTTGTCTCTTTTGCTCCTGTTGTCCAGTCTTTTGTGTCATGCCAACTTGAAGTTCTTGTGTTCGGGTTAAGTGAAAAGTGATTGAGCAGATTTCTGTTGCGAATCTTTGGTTTCATCTCTTACACTGCCGCCGGTCGTAATTGTTGTAGTTGTAGTTGTTGTACCCATGATGGTCATGTCTACGTTTGATGAAGGCAGCCAAGTGTTTTACTGTTTAATTGTTGCCTTCGTTGCCAAGTTTTTTCTATTTTTTTTTTATAGTATACTGCGCAAACGATCTGATAAAAAGTAAACAAATAAAAAAAACGAAAAAAAAAAACACTATACATAGTACACGTATATATCTGCATTTGTACATATTTATTTTTTGCTTTCAATTTGAATTCATCTCTCCTGGGCACAAGTCGAACGCACAAGTGTGTCTTTGAGTGAAACCGAATGAGTAGTTAGTAGGGATAGGGTTGGCATAGGGCGACATGCATCAACTTGTCATTAGGGAATCAAACATTTTGTGCTCCTTTTATAGCTGATAATCATGAATTGATAAGAGCCGTCATTGCCGTGTATCGTATTTTGTTGGCTTTCATATTGCAATGGCGTTGTAAAAGTACAGTGGTCCATATGCTGCTGTTATGGCACAAAGTTATTTTTTAGCTAAAGTTGCATAAATTTAAATTATACTGAGCTAATACGTTAGCTGTTATTTGTACTTCTAGCCTAATAATTAAATATGGATAATGTATAATTAAAAATGATTGTATGGGTTTTCAAAATATTCAACATGATGCTACTTCAAACACAGCCTCTTCTGGTGCCAGAATGGATTGAGCTTGCAATATAGTTTGGATTTTGGGGCAAGTGAATCAATTAATTTAAATATAGTTATTTTCTATATTATTTTGTTTATTCAGAAAAAGCAATCTTATATAAAGTTACTACTTTACGTATTTTTACCCACCCCCTTGCCCTTTTTTGTTTTTGATGTGTATAAAAAATTGTAGATCTCAAATAAGTACACAAGACTGTAAGTTTCTCTAGTAGTTCCCAAGCTATAACGCTTTAAAGTCTTCCCGCGTTATTGGCTCAAAAATATTCAAACCAAAACACGATTTTTTTTTTTTAAATTTAGCCGTAACTCGTTAAGTTTAAAAACTGAAATTTAGCGAAAATTTTTGTTTACCTTATCTAGCTAGACCCTTTGGAAACAATATCTTCATAAAACAAAATGAATTATGCCTATAAAACTTTTGGTTTATTTCGAGTTGCTTCGTAATACCTTTGTTTAGAGGAGACCACCTTTGGCCAAATTATAAAAAAAAAAAGATTTGACTTAAAATAATAAAGCCGATCGAATTATATACACGTGTGTTTTTATTGCGTGATCTGTTTGGAGTAATTTTAGAGCTAGCGCAAGCAGCAGCAGCTGCATGAGAAAGCTCGGCTTTAGCAAATGAGTGTAACAAATAAAGAGAGAATGAGTGTACTCAAAGCTCCCGCTTGAGTGAGTATCTAACGCAGTAGATAAGTGCATAGCAAAGAGCATGATAATAAAAGAGAATATACAGAATTGCAGTTTACATATGTACTGCCTGTTTTAAATTGTTCTTATGCTATGTACATATTTTTAAGTTATGTGTTTGTTATGTTCTGCTCCCGACAACCTTTATGGGAGATAAATAATATAATATACCTATACAATATCTAATCTGAAAGTTTGGTTGCTCTCTGACATCTAGGCGTTAAGTTGGACATATCCTTATCACAAACTAATTTGGTAATGATATCTTCTTAAAAAAACGGAATTATGCCTCTCAAACTTTTGGTTTATGTCGTCTTGTTTTGCAATACCACATTTCGAGATAAATAATACATATAACCCCCATTTCGTGAACCTGTTTCCCATTATACATGGTCCAACTCAAAACTAACTTAATTATCGTCGTTATTTGGTTACAATACCTTCATAAACAAAAGAAATATGTACCTAAAACTTTGCGCTTACAATAAAATACCTAATCTGAAAGTTTGGTTGCTCTAGATCTGACCATATCTGAGATCTATGCGTTCAGACGGACATGTCTATATCGCCACTCATACAAACGCAAGCTAAAATGTGCTTGTATTTCGTGCCGACCACTGCTAAGTGCAATGTTCTTATAATTAGGTGTAAATGGACTATTTAGGCATTTCCCATAGAACACGATAAATCTGTCAGATGGTCTTCCAAAGTGCGGACTGTGATGCACTGGAGCATGTATCTCTCTATATATTACTGTGGTAAAAATTCTCATTCATGTATCTGTGAGCTGTCATTAATAATGAATTATTTATTGTGTACCCTGTAGTATAACACATAGAGTATTTATATTTTGAATGCCATTAACGCGAAATTTGTTCCACTGTGCCAATGCCAAATTCAACGACGTTGGCAACAAAAAAAAAAAAAGAAACAACAACGGAAATGGCTGGCGACGCATATTGCCATGTGGCTGATAACTTCATTAGCAAGTGCAAACTTGGCCAACAAAGCGTTGGACTGACTGACTGACTAACTAACTGATTGACTGACTGGCTGATTGCTTGCCCTGAAAATCCAATCAAATCAGCAAAAGAAATGCAGTCTCAACTGGCAATTAGTTGACAGAAAGTGCGCCATGCAGAAGCTAATCAAAGTCATTGCTCAAAAAAGGCCATAAGGTTGCCTTTGTGTGTGTGAGTGTATCTATGTGCATGTACATGAATGCATCTGTAAGTATGCACTTCATTAGCTGCCAAATGCATGTGCGTGTGTGTGTGTGCATGGATCTCTTCATAATGCAAGCTTGACCAGCGCGTTTATTCAATTCCAATTCCAATTCCAATTTCAATTCCAATCCCTTCAGTCAGACGCTTACTCATACATTTAGTCAGTCAATCATGCAGTCATTCAAATTGTCGGCTTATATGATAGACATAAGGCTCAAAACTCAACTTCCAGCTACAGTTTCACTGTTTTCCAACTAATTAAGTTGGATTTGAGTGTTGTTTAAATTATTTCGTTGCTTTGTTTTTTTTTTGAACACTCTATAAACATAGAGTAAAGGGTGGTATAGAATATAGACGGTAAGTGCTTTGGTAGGTAGCGATTGAGCCATGTGCGTATGTAGGTTAGGTTAGGTTAGGCCGGCAGTTGTGATTTGGTGTCCCAACTCACTTAGGCCAAGAATAGGCCCGTTGTGATAACGCTGGGTGGACCATACACCACCCTTCCTCCACTCAGCAGGTGTCCTATATAATCGAGAGGCTTTTTGGAATCTTTCTTTCTTTGCGTCTATATGAACGATTAGATCTTGGAGCCAATGAGAGCTAGAGATAGCAAGTTCTTAGAATCAGAATTTTGCGATCCTGTCGAAATTGGGCGTCTTATTGCTACCCTCTGAAAATGGAGCCTTTCGTAATTTAGGCCATGGACTAAAAATTTTATTTTTTAATTTCTAAATGTTTCATTTATGTTGCAAAAACTTTTAGTCTTTATAAAGTTGATTCTTCTCTAGAGAGGGATTCATTCCGCAAACTACATTTTGACTTTCTAGAAATATCGTTATAATGTTTTATAGAGAATTTGTACAGGAAAAAAAATTGATTCTTTATAAAAAAAGCTAGAAGGAGCTCGATAAATCAGTGTAGTTAATAATGTGGAATAAAAAAATCATCGTGAAGGAGTGCTTTGAAAGGAAGTTCGACTTAATAATTGTAAAAAATATTGCCGACGTAAAATGCATGAATAGTTACAACAATGCGATACAAATTGATCTATCTGCATAATTAAACATTTGCGCCCATTTTTACCCACGGATGGCCCTTGGGCGCCCATTGTACTCACGGATGGCCCTTGGGCGCCCATATGTTCCATGTCCAGCTCTGGCTAGAGAAACGCAATTTGTTAGCATGCACCTATTCACCTACATCTACAAGCTTTTGTTTTTTGCTTTTCCAAAGTAACCGCAGGGTATCCCACTGTCGTATACCAATGCGACTGATGTTTTTTCCTCTCCTTTTGTTTTTGTTGCATGCCTTCGTTGCACGGCTTTGCTTAATGTCTCATGTCTTATGCTTATTGGGGTTGCCTTGTGCAGCAAGCTATACATAGTATTTATTTCTTAATTCCTCGAACCCATATTTATCTTCGTTTCGGGCTATATCATTGTCGTTTGTCGTTTGCTTTTGCCTGCGTGATAATAAAGATTTATTGAGTGCCCCACAAAACACTGGAAAAAACAAAAACAACAAAACCAAATAAGAGTGAGAACTGTGAGCCCGAAAACTGAAAAACCAGGAGCCAGTATAAAAAAATATATAAAGAGTTAAAAATGCGTAAGACGAATGCATTTTTAATTAGCGGTTCGTGTTGCTCTTTCTCTCGAATAATATTTTTTTGAAAAGAACTTGAAAGACTTGAAGACCGAGCGGATTTGTGGCTTATTATGAATTCACATTTAAATTTTTTCATTGCGGCGCTCATCCTGGCGCAGGAGCTGCCACGCCCAACAAGCGGAACTTTAAAATTAGTCGGCATAGTTCAAAAAAATAAAAAATTACTTAAAAAACAAAAAAAAAAAAAATGTATATATGTACGCGCATAGTGGCAACAATTTGTAGGCAGTGGCAGGAAAAAATCTAATCAGCGTGCAACTGCTGTAAATTATCGCACACACATATATACAGAGAGACAGTCATACTCAGTATATATGTATATATGTGCGTGTAAGTACTTACGAGGGCAGATTAAATAGTCAACGAGATTAGTAAAGCTGGCCTTTTGTTAGTATTTTCAATCAGCTTTTTTCTTGGTGAGTAAGTAAGTGTTTTCGGTCTAGGCTTACCATTAACTATCTGGAACTCTTTGACCCATAGAAACTTCGGCACTTAGAAGCTTACGCATGCCGTAAGACCCTAATCCACCGTCCTATTAGAGTGCTTAATTTATCTGCCTTAACTTAGAAAAAGTCATGCCTCTTAAGGTGATTTCGCTTTTATCTCAGCTTATTAAGGTTGCAATTTTCGAAAGTTACAAGTTCAACACTACGAATCATCGTTGCCGGTACTTGGGAACTTCGTTCCCTTTCCTTGTTATGTCTTTGCTAAGAATTCGCCAAGATCAGGTAAATGAGATGCCACCGAAAAGGGAAAAGGTTTTCATAATAATTCAGACTTCGAGAAAACGTTGGCAGTAGATGCCTTAAGCATCTACTCCTCGATCTAATTCCTTGAGAAGCTGTTGCAAAGTTGCGACAAACAATGTCTGCTCCTCCTCTACAATACTCTTAATTGAAGTAAACTTACAGACGAACCATTCGCATCCAGAAATAAGGCGGAGTACCTAGTGCTATATGGCTTGGAAACCAGAGCAGCGTTTCCTAAAATCTGAAAACCATATCTCTGGAACTACATAGCTTTTGAGAATTTTCGGAATATTCCCACAGAAGCATAGGGCCTCTTTGAGGTTTCCGCTATCGTTGAACTCATGTAAAGGTAACATGAATTTTGCACCTCCAAATCCTATGTGCAGGCTGTTAAAACAGAAGCAGTTCTCGTGACACGATTTGCCTTTGGAGACTTTCCAATCTTGACATCTTGAGCCATGTATATATTAACTCTTATTCAAGATGGTATATTTCCCGCAATAGGTATAAATACAAGTTGCGCAAGCTTAAAAGAAACTACCGTCCTTTTATGACTAAGCACAGGAGTAAATCGTTGGAAGTCTGTGGACGCTACTGTTGGCTCCACAGCTACCGCTCCTTTCTTCTCTTAGGGGTAACATTAAAGCAGTGGTCGGCAAGGCCCTACCCCATGGGGTAGGAGTTTACACGTACTGTGTTGTACACAAAACACATGCATGTGTGCGTGATTTTTGTACTGAACTGCTCTCAGCAAATTCTCTGGCGTTGCCATGCTCTTGTTGCAAAGCAACAGACACGAAGTTGTGCTTGTGCATGACTTCGGCCTTGCTTAGAGAGCGTGCTTGCTCTCTCAACGCTAAAGCGCTCCAGCATTAGTATGCCATCGCTTTTGTGCTGTGTGGCAAAAAAACACAAAATCAATTGATGTTTAGTTGGCTGCATGATTAGATCGTGCTGCGCAAATAAAAAAATAATTAAAAGTAAAGGGACGGCATTGCTTTGCTAAAGCTAATGCTACAGTATAGGACGCTTTTTTTTTTGCGGGTAAAGGGTCATTATGTGCATATTGGGGCATTGCATCAGCTAAAAATATTAGAAAAAATTTAGCTTGCAGCTCTAAAATTTTTTCTAAACGTTCAGCTCCTTCTAATTTCTTAAACCTATCATGCATTTTATTATAATGCCTTTCAATGTAATACAATTCACATTGTGAGACAACACGATGACAAATAACGCATTGCGCGTCGCCATCCATATTTTCAATGAAAAAAAAATTCTTCCCACCCCTCTTTAAACATTTTTCCCTTTTAATTCAAAAATTTGCGCAGCGCGATCTTAGCTTGTAGCAAATTAAACATAAACTGATTTTGTGTTTTCTGCCACACAGCACCAAAGCCACGGCATACAAATGCTGGAGTGCTTTAGCATTGTGAGAGCAAGCACGCTCTCTAAGCAAGGCCGAAGTCATGCACAAGCACAACTTCGTGTCTGTTGCTTTGCGACGTCAGCGTCGAAATACGTCACAGCGGCAGAAAATGTTCAATACAAGCGCAAAAAAAAAATGCATATGTATATTTTGCCGACCACTGCATTAAAGCATGGCGCTAAAATACCGGCCATGTCGCTAGAAGCATCATAAACACTCAGGATTTATAAGAAAGTCGGCGAGATCCGAAAACCTCTCTCAGACTCTCTCCTCCTGGCCGCTGTCCAGGACTGCTTATTGGTTATTCGCAGCTAGCCTTTATATGTAAAGGCTTTTTGGGTGGGGTAGGGTCTAGGAATGTTGGGTGGCAAAGTCGGCGTTCCAAATCTCCGAAATATCTCTCCTTGCTGAAACTTTTTGATGATTCAATGAAAGTGACCATCTACGCTCTCTGCAAATTTGCTAGACTGCCTAGTTCTTCGAGAAAGGGTTTACCCAGAAGTTGGGTGTGTTGTCTAAGAAGTGCAGGGAAATATGTGATACATTTTAAAGGAAACAAGTAAGACCCTACAAAATTTATAGGCAAATGATCAGAATCAAAAAGGGAATCGATAAAGCCATGTTCGTCTTTCTGCCCATTCGTCCGTCTGTCTGAACAAAAAACCTAGGAACCTGAAATTTTGACATAAGGTGCGTCTTATATCATTTTTTTTCTTGCATTCCTCTTGCCTAATTATAAAATTTCGTTGTGCAAGGCACACAGGAGGCGAAGTTCCCTACTTACTTGCTGTAAAAAGTTACTGTTTAAATTTAAGTCGCAAATAAATTGATTACTCTCTTAGTTTAATTCAATTGCGTCACCTTGTGTAGTTCGGGTGCAAAAGAAAAAAAAATTTATTTTTCATCTAGGCAATCTACCGGAACTCAAGAGATCTGTTGCCTTAGAAAAATTTTATATTGATTCGTCATCTAACTTACTCTCTGAATTCAAGACTATTGTCTCTTTCTAAACTTGCCAAAATAGCTTTGTGGAAAAAGATTTCCTGCATAGAATAAGTTAATACCATGTTCTTTTTAAGGAACCATTAAAAATTATATTTTTTGAAACGTATAGAAAAATAGAGCACTAAGGAATTGGTGGGTGGGGAAGTAAAATGTGTTTCCTTTTGCCATTTTGTCCCATGCCAACGAGCAACACGGACTGAAAGGAGAACTAATAGTTCTTCGCAAATATCATCGATAAACATCCCAAAGTAAATATGAAAGCTCACAGCAGAAATAAAGCGCAAACACTTCTGAAGTAAAAACATCTTACTTATTTGGAATACGACTCAAAAAATATGCTTGGTACAACTCCCATTACTTTTCAGCCTGCCCTCGTGGAGTGCATGTGCTAGTCGATCTGGTCATAAACCATAGCCCACAGTGCTTCACATAATTCACAACGCCATTCAGCTGCCCTTGTCGTTGTTGTTCTTGTTGCTCTTATGGCTATTGTTGCTTTTATTGCTGTGCAGCTCTGCCCCCCACCCCTATTACCGCATTTGCCACCCCACCACCCTCTTGCACATAAAAATGCAATTGCTTAAAATATGAAAACTCTGAGTGCAGCTGAGTAACTAACTCAAGTGACCGGAAGTGCCAAACAATTTAGCTGGGTTTTTAGTTGCAAGCTACTCCATGCTCGGAGCTTTAATCTAGACTGTGCTGATAAGGAGTTTCCATCTAAACCAAACCCCAAAACAGATGTTTATTGCAACTTAATGCTGCAAGAGGCAGACGTCTTTAATACTAAGCAGTAGAATTTTAGTGAAGCCATACATCAAAACCCACTTCGGTTCTGTGCAGATCCTTGACTAGCCTTTTATTAGAGAAACTGCATCTAGTTATTTATTTATATTTTTTTTTAATGGAAATAACAATGCACAGTTGTATGTAGTGGTATGTAAGGGGGCTCTGCATCCTGCTCGCTTGGCTTGCCATTCCAGACACAATAAGGCTACAAATAAACCAACCTTTTTTAACTTTTACACATAATTGGTGTAAGAAGTTAGAGTACATCATGACTTAGTTCTTTTGAGAATTGCATGTATGGAGCTTTAAATTTCAAATATTATAAATACAATTATCCTTGTTAAAGACATGATTGGGGCAGACATTTTTGTTTTTAGAATTTAGAAAGCTACCCAAATATGTTTTCACTTATTTCATTGCAGACAAATTTTGTATAGCAATGACTGCTCAAATAGTGAGCCGTTTTGAAACTGCTCACAAATGTGAAGACTAAATTTGAAACACTATCATAGCTATCTGGTCGCCCAGTAGTTTAAATTCTCCAACACATAATAAGGGCAGCACATACAGATTGTACTACCAAATTAGGCATCCTTACGTGAGCTTAAAACACAAAAGAAGTTGACTTTTCAACCCTTCTAGCTGCTTTTGCAAGCCTAAATTCCAAAAACTTTATATCAGCATCTGCTATGATAGATTCAAATGGTGACGAAGCATAGCTTCTACAGTCTTTAATTGTCTCAAATCATTTATTAACTTAATTTTATATAAGCTTATATTTAAGAGAATTAAAATAACTAGTCGTTCAACAAAAGCTGCAACTTTTATACAAATCGACATTTCTTCAAGCTACTTAGAAAACTTAAGCAACAAGATAAAGTGGCATATAACTTTAGAAAAGGCTTATCCAATGGATTGATTCCATGCCATTGAGTTGCCAACAGGTTTGCCATATATACTGACTTAACTGCCGCATTTTTGCAATTTTGTTGGAGCTAATCTAACACTTATTTAGGAGTAGAACTTGAGCTGCAAATAAAAGCTAAGCAACAAATGCATAAAGTATGGAGAGAAAGAAAAGAAATTGTAGAGATGCGAAGAGCCACAAACTAAAATGGAATAAGTGGGATAGGTTAAAACGAGGACAGTTCGAGTTATTATTGACATTTTAAGAAATCATAATCTTCTCTCTCAAAAAAAATGTTTTCTCAATTTGTTTGAAATAGTGGATAACCAACTTATTATAAAGACTAATTTGAAAATAGTTTCAAGATGTAAAATCTGCTGGATGGAGTAGCAGCTCGCATATTTTTATAGGGACTTCTTGTAGTCTTGCGGCGAATAGGATAGTCCAATTTCGAAAATAACCCTAATACCCGTTACCCTGAGTAAGTATGCGGGACTTCTCTTTAACTTCCTAGAACCCATAGGGATTAAAGCCAGCGAGTAATTACTCTGCCATGTACACTGAATAATCTAGTCAGCATCCTAAAAAGCCATATTCTTGAACCATATTTTATTTATAGCAGCACAAGAGCTTCTTAGCGAGAGGTCTGAACTCTCTTTTTCCCTAAGCAGAAGTAGATTAATTTACCTGCCACAGTAAAGTTCTCTAGGTTTCACGTAGCACCATCTCTGGCTAGTAAGTCTGGCATGCCTTTAAGACTAGAATCTATCTAAGTAATTTTTTATTCGTCTGTCCTTGAGTGTCGCTATGGTTTCCATAACCAATTTTGTTTAGTGCGAATGCATTTATCGCGGTCTGGCATTCTGCTAGTGTTGCAAAACGACTCTGAGGATATACATATTGTATGCTTATGCTCCAGTGAGAGATACAGGAATTGATGATGACGATATCTACTGACCCCAAACTTTTCAGCTAGTCCGACTCCAACGACAAACGTGATTCTCTCGGTTGGTTCAAGTCGGAAGGTATCGTACATCTTAATCCTATGGCTACCATTAAAGGATGCCTTTTTCTGGCAAGAGTGTGACTCAGTAAGTATGTGTAGAGATAATTCCTTTTCAATCTGACTGAACCTATAGATTATAGAATCTGTATTTCCTGATCCTCCGATATCCCCTAAGTAACCCATTTAGTATCCTAAGGGAATTCCTTCCCAGCTGGAATATTTTCTTGAAGCTATGAACCTGTCTTTCAATGCTTTCTTCAAAGTTACTTTATGCTTTTTTCTTCGGTTCTTTATGGGTTAAAGGGACTTAAATCAGGAAACAGTGCTAGGGGGTTTTAATTAAACTTAACTTGAAGTAAATAATTGTACTAGAATTTTGCTGCTTTTGTGTTCACTTTGTTGTTGGACAAACTTAACTTAAAAAATAATCTGCACTACTGCCTGACTCAGATGCTGCACAACAAAAAAAGTGCACTTCTGCCAAAAGCATGTTATAAAAAGAGTCAATGTGAACACAGTTTTTGTACTATTAATATTTAGTGCATATTGGATGATGGAAAACTCAAGCTGTTTTTAAAAAGTATTATAGCTAAATCAAACCAGGCAACCAGTTTTCCATTTTTTTTAACAATTAAATTAGTAATTTTACCGTGCAAAATGTGCTAATAAATATTTAAAACTTTGTGCTTTTAAATAAAATTTTCACACAAAAACATTCCTAAACAACAAAGCACTCTAGACAGCTAGTTGTTGCTGCTTATCTTCTAAGTCTGGCACTTTTGCCTTTATGCCTCGTTGATGTTGCATTTTTGCTCAACTAAGTGAAGACCCTAAATATGGTTTACGTAATTTTCACTCTTCTCTAAAAATTTTTGGTAATAACTGATTAAAACTGTGCCGCTTGGGTAAGCCAAAAAACTCGACAGACTTATCAAACTGCCCTCGCAGCTTAGTGTGTTTGGGGCTTGCAGCATTGCAGCAGGCCGTAAATTTATAGAACAATTTACGGCATTGTTTTGGCCGCCATATTGCTGCTGTCTAAATGCCGACAACAACAGGAAGATTGAGCAAAGCAGCCGAGAGAGCGGAGTGTCGAGAGAGAGAGTGAGTCATCGTTTAGAAAATGGCAAAATTGAAATCAGCTAAAATGTCCTGAGACACACACACACACACATAAGAGCAAAAAGAGTGCGTGTTGGTTGAGAGAGGGGCAGGTGGGCGGCCGAAGCTGTTTGCTTGCAACAGCCCAAGCACATTAAGTTGTCTGGCGTCGCTGCCCCCCTCGCTATCCTCATCACAACCATTGCAGTTGCTCTTGTTATTGTTATTGTTGGCGCTCGTCGAGCTTATCTGCATGCACCGCAATTATTTTTGCTTGTCACACATTTCCACACACACACACACACACACACACAGTGACAGAGACAACGTGCAACACAGAGAGAGTATGCGCCATGTTGCCCCGCGTTGCCTTCTGAACTTTACAAATTGAAATTAATTACTTTGTTCCATTGTCCAAAAGCCGACGGCCCAAACAACTCCGTACGCCCCTTTCATTGCACAACGACGACGACACCGACTTTGGCAAAAAGTGCCAGTCCACGTTCCCAACTAGTTCTAGATCTTTTCACTACTTCTTTGCTGCACACGCCCCCCACCGCAGAAACCCTCTAACTTGTTGTCTCCATTTCCATCTGCTTTGTTGTTGCCGTTTTCGTTCTATGTCGCTTTTGCAACTACATTTGCTGTTTATTTGTTTGCTAAGCACTTCATAGCACCCTCTCTGCTCCCTGTGCAACCCTACTCCATGCTACACCCTTACTTTTGAGATCTCACTCCACACTTCTCTCTCTCCGCTCGTCTTGTCTTGTTGCTGTTTGTCACAATACTGCAATGTGCAGTTTGCCGCATGCGTTTTTCATATTTCTATTCTTTACACCCCTCGCTCTCTCTCGCCCCTTTGTCACTTTCTCTCTACCACTTTCATTGCCTCCGTCTTCGCCAACCCTTCTCCGTCTGTGTCTCTCTGCTCCATTTAGTTTTGTGTTTCTTGTCCAACAGCGTTTCTGCCCGCCTCGCTTGTTTCATTTGTTTATTCGCTTGCAAGTTGTAAATTTTGCCAATTGCCAACAAGCACAACTTGTTCCAATGCTAGATTCACACTGCCCCACAAGTGTACTTCACACTGGCACAGTGTAGCATGAACAGTCTAAACATGCATAATTTTGATAGACTTACTAACGTGGTATTAACGTAAAATCCATATATACAAAGAGTATATGGAGCAGAAGATATTGAAGACAGCCGCTTCCTAGCAGAAGTCGATAAACCTAGACACGTCCGTCAGTTCCCGCAGTTCACAGAGATAATAAGAGCTAGAGCAAGCAACATTTTGAGCTAGATCCTCTATTACGCCGAGAGAAACGTGTTTATTTAGCGATATCGGCGAGACTTTATACAGCTTTCATAGGGATATTATGTTACCGAAAAAAAAAAAAATTTTTACCGAACATTATTCATTTATATAACTTAATCGAAATCGGTTGATTTATTTATTTTTTTGTTGAGATAGTGCGATATATCTCGAAGTTGGCGCGACATACTTAATATTCGCCAAATAGAATGCCTAGGTTTTTTATATAGAACAACAAATTTTAAAATTGCAGAATCTTGCACTTATTACCTTTGCCTGATAGATCAAACTGTAGCCAAAAAAATTGCATTTCTGGACATACTACCAAGGCATTGATTCGTTTTCAGGTCTTAAAAAAAATGTATTTTGTTTCAAAAGGATTTTTTGAAATATTAAATATAAATTACAGAGTTTTCGATAATTTTTATATGTATGCTGTTCTAGATTTCGAGTTTGATCCCACATTATCGATTTAGTTGCAGTCTGTCGTTTTGGGTAGTACAAGGTTTGACTTTTTTTTGCTTCGTTTCAAAAATTGTTTTTTTGTTATTGAAAATATTTCCGCCTCTTCTGGATTTCGGTTTCTATTACGTCTTGTCGTTTTTGGATTGCACTAATTTTATAAAAATCGTTTGGAAGCTTCGTCAAAAGTTAAAAAATAACTGCGTTGGTACGGGGTATTCTAGAGTCGTGTAGGCACGACTGTAGCGTGCTCAAATTCTTATAAATTAAATAAAGGGCTCGGGATGTCACGAAATTAACACAAAAGGCCTATCTTGGGTTGGCCAGCAAAGCACGTAGGGGGCTGAACCCCTGGTTCCCTAGTAGTTTTATATTAATTTATGCCTTCTATTTTTGAGTATTATTTCCAAAGCAAAGCTTTATCATCAACACATTACCTTACTCAAACCGGAAAGATTTTAATCACATTATTTAGGAAAAAATGTAACTAAATATATTATACTAAATTATATGTCATATATTTTTTGCTTAAGTTCTTGTTTACTTTCGGGGAACTTCACCAAGAGGTCATGTAATATTGAAATGGCATTGACGGCCTCAATCATTCCAAAAAATTCCTGAACTTCGACGCCAAAAGAGCGAGCACTACTCTCACTCTAAACAGGAAAAGTCTGAAGATACTCTCTAGATCACTAACAGGTCACTTCGCCTGCAAAGAACACCTAAACAGAATACGTATATCAGATTCGAACACATGCAGATTCTGCTGTGATGAGGAAGAATCCATGGAACACCTGATCACAAACTCTGAGGCACTAGGCCACAGGAGACACAAAATTTTAGGTGCATACCTACTAGAAGATGAAGACCTACAAAAGCTGCCTGTGAAAGAGCTGGTCAGTTTCCTCGACATACTAAACGTCTAAATATGAAGTGCATATAGGCCTTTGCCTAACCGACAAACAATTACAATTACATTACTTTCGGGGAGGGTCGAACTTCGGCACAGCTGAATTAATACTTACTTAAAACAAATAATATGCTTTCTTAATTATTATAATCGCATAAAAACTACAAAAGATATTGCTAGTAATAATCCTCTTTCGTTCATACAAACATATAAATCATTATAATCGTACAAAATCTATAAAAGATATGGGAATAAATGTATCATTACTAGAACCCCTGCCTTAAACTTTTAGAAATTTCTTTTTCTTTCAGTAATATTAAAGCCAGAGTCATAAAATTTTCATTTAATTTTTATGTTAGCCCAATAAACAATAAATCGTTGAATTTTTCGCAAATCATCTCCTACTTCAGCTAGTGCTTTTCCGCTTCAAAAGAAATCATGCCAAATCTTTGGCAAATAATAGCCTGATTTAGTTTATACCACTTTCGGTTGCCACTGCGACTATTGCACATTTTGTCACACACCGCATTGTCACACTGTGCCACAGTGTAAACCTAGCATAACTTTAGTGCCGACCCGCAGTGCAACCTGCCACTATCCTTACACAGCGCCCCCCAGCAGTTACGTCTAACCCCCTTATTGTCTACACTTGTGCCAGTGCTGCTTAGTTTTGTTTAATCCAATCTAGGCGATTGTGTTACCACCCGTCGTGTCACTTTATCATTCCCAGTTTTTGGGCATTTTTTGGTCAGTTCTTTGTCATTTTTGCAATGTTGCGCATACGCCACGTTTTTCCTGTCCTTGTTTTCAGTCGGTTTGGGGCGTAATGTTTTCATTTTGTGACATTGCAAATTGAGTTTTTGCTTGTTAAAGTTGGAAAATGCCATGAATTTACGCTAAAAACATAAAAACTACAGGAATGTATATCATAGTACAAGAAGTACTAAATAAATATACTAAAAATGTACTTTATATGTGGTTAACAGTACAAGTTGTTAACCAGTTGGTTCCTATTGTGACAAATTCTTTTAAATATTACATTTGTTACCTTAATACAATAAAATTATTTATTATTTTTGGAGCTGTAAAAAAGTTAATATATGCCTAAAACTAATAATCCAAAACTTTCAAATAAGGTAATAATGTAAAATAAGCTTTTACTTCTATACTAATTGGTATAAATATTTTTGGGACACCACTTTTAAATGTAAAGCCGAGTAGTCTTATAAAGAATTTTAAAAGGTAGCACTAAAGAGTGATCTTCTTATAAGATCCTCTTCTATTTGTCTAAGACTTGCTCTAAAATTTCTTAGTTGGAAAGTGCAGACATTATAAAAAATTGTAAATTCCATTTGAACAGAAGAACTAAAACTACAAGCTCCTAGCCCTTAAAGTCCTTGAGAAACCAATGCTTTGATATATATATATATACCTAGATAGAAGAACAGAAAGAGAGATGTAGATGGCGTAGTTTCATTTTCGGTCCGTTTTCGCTTTGGGTAATTTTAGTTATAAGTTTTAGAGAAAGAATTAAATATAAGTTATTAAAACTACTACTTCTCTTTATTCAAAAAATGTCCAACAGACCAAGTGTTTAGCTTGTCCGAGAAATATTTTAATTTTCTTGCCATTTTAAATTTTAAGATACTTTTTATTTCGAGTACTCTTTCGGTACACCAAAACAAATTTTCTTGAAATTTCTGCTTAAACAATCAAGCCTGTTTCGGATTCCGACTCCGATTTGTCGATTTAAGAATAAAGTTTGCCGTTGTAGTTATCGGAAAATATCTTTGGTCTTTAGGAAAGTAGTATATACTGTACTACAGTACAGTATACACTGTATATATATATACAAAGTGTAAGCACCTACTATACATATATACAAATGCTTCAAGAATTGGTCTGGCTGAGGAGCTCTGGGGCTAGTAGGGAGCACAAAAGATGCAACACGTCTTAGTGCAGCTATACAAAACTATATTATTCGACCGTGCTCCGGAAAACGAATCCGAACATTTTATTCGTATTCGTTTTGAAACCGCATGTTTGCTGCTCCCAATTCCACCAAACCGAATTTTTCATGTGGCTTGCAACCGAATGTTTTGTTGCAGGAGGAATTAAAACGAATCGGCAAAAATGGCTTAAAAAAAGTACTTGTTTTATGCTGAAATAATTTTTGAAATATACTTTGACATTCTAAGATTATATTTATGCCAACTTTAAGCAAGATATTCATTGACAAATTTTTTTAGTTATTTTTTTTTGTGACTCAACCCAAAAATTCGTTTTCCGGAGCACGCGTTTTTTCGTTTTCCCGAGTACGGCTGATAGCTATTCAGTACCAATGAAGAAAAACTGCATTGTTAAATCGATAAGTAGAAAAAGCAATCAAAGTCCAGAAGAGTCTTGAATATTTTTTTAATATTCAAAACAATTCTTTCTAAAAAAAAAGTACAGCAAAACCTGCTGTTCAGAACAGTCATGAATATAAAAATCATAAAAAATACCCTAATTTGTTTTAAAATTTATGTTTTATTTCAAAAAATTTTAAAGAAAACATATTCAGTGTTTATATAATGTAAAAATTTGCTCAATTTTTAATCTAAATTTTAATAAAAAAGATAAAAAAGATTTAAAAAAGATATTTTAAACATTGAAATGCTATAAATTTAATAAAAATATTTCGGTTTACCTTTAATTTAAGAAAATAAAATTTAATATTGTTGTCTATATGTTTTTGTTCCTATTCAGCAAGAACTGTGCCACATAAAATTCTTTTTTTTTTTTTAAATAAAAAATATAAAAAAAATTTGTCATGACTATGTACTTAACATACAAAATGCAAAAATTGTTGTAAAAATAATTAATATGAAAATATGTATAACTGGCTAGAAAAAAAAGCTTTTTCATTTAAGCTTGTTATGAATTACAAGCAGAGGGCAGCAAAAATGTAGCTTATGGGGCATATGGCCAGTGTGACGTCACTGATTCAACTTTAGTTTTATTTGCTTGAAAGACATTGTAACTTCATCAAGATTTTTCATAACATGTTATTTTTTAAAAAAGATACGATTATTGAGAATTATTTCAAATTTTTTGGTAATAGGAACTCTAGCAAGCGAAAAAGAAAGTACTGAGTACTTAGGTACCATTTAAAATTGCTAGAATTGCTAAAAATGTATTTTATTCTGATTGCATTTCTATTTAGTTTTCTCTCAAGATAGTCGGGACTTTCTCTTGTTAAATAATGCAGGAATTGTTGCATGTTGCAACTATATTTTCTACAGCTTGGCACAGTTCTAAGCACGCACGTTCTTGCACGCACATAAATTGTTTGAGTAAAACATAAGTAATGTGTGTTAGACTCTCGGAACTGGGAGAGATAAAGGCACCATTATGAATATGAACATGAATATCATCTGCATAGACATAGACGCAAACGACTGGCAAATGGCAACGCCTGCAACATGAGCCAACTGTTGCATGCCACCGTTGGTGGCAACTGAAATAACGCGCATAATTGCTGCATATTTGTTTGTTACACGACTGTCGTTGAGTGTGTGTTTGTGTGTGTGTGTGTTGTGCCATTTGTCAGCGTGTTTTACAACACTCTTTTTTTTGTTTCTAGAGCTCTGCTAGTGCAGGTGACGCCACAAATCGGAGCTGTTGTCAGCTCAGTCATGCAATCAGTCAACAGACTCAGCTCAAACAGATGTTCCTGCGCTTTGGCACAATTCTCAGACTCTTAGACACAGATTAAAAAAGTAATTTTCGTATCTCAAAGCTGCTGCCGCATCAAATACTTTCTATTGCAGCCGTTTTTCCAGCTCCCGTCAGTTTCCCAGCTGCCGTCCAATAAGTCACCCAAATAAGCAAAATCTGCTCAAAAGTTGCCATTATTTTATTTTTTATTTATATTTTTTTTTGTCTTGTAGCTTGGCCGTTGATTGGCGTTGATTTGTTGCCTGATTAGCGGTGCTTACAAGTTGCAACAAAATAAAAAATAAAAAATGTACATAATTGTATGTATTGAATTAGTAACAGTTTAAGTGCGGCAGTCATAACTGTCAGATACTCTACAATTTAAATTTTCTAAACTCTCAAACTACTCTCAGATGGGCGATGCGGAATACAAATTTGAAATTTTACGAATAAGGAGGATTCAATTCCTTAAAAGAACACTAATTAATTACTTTTACGAGGAACTATAAAATAAATAAAAGGCTAGTGATCATTATATTAAAACTGAAATTTTGCGAAAAAGTTTTTTTTTGCTTTTAAAACATCGCAGGGGGCAGTTTCCTGTACTTTATCCAGCTAGACCCTTTGGCATAGTTTTGACGGTATATATCAAATTTTGTTTATTTGTTTTATGGTATACGATAGTACCCTTATGGCATCAATACAATATAAGGCTAATACCCAAAAAAATTAAGTTTGCTAGCTTTCCATGATACACAAAGCAGTCGAATTCCAAAATTTTCTTGCTCTCGTTCTTGTTCTCTTTGAGATCTAGGCGTTCATACACACCGATAGTCGGATATGTCTATATCGATTTCTTATGTCTCCTTAGGTATACCTTCGAGATTCGCACGGCTGGCTTACGACAATCCAAGCAGCTCCTTGGTTCCAATGGTCTAAATCTGCTCAAGAAAGTCTACCAATTGGGCAGGAATTCCCTGGGAACAATGCAGGCTTAGGAAGAACCTAAGCATTATGGGCATCGTAGATCCTTACATCTGTAGTTTTTGTGAGATTAAGAGGGAATACTTCCAACACATGTGACATCCTCGCGCCTTCCTTCACACAATAATTATAAGGCACTTTTGGGCGGTCTCCGTCGTCTTCTTTTCAATGTGATACCGGGTTCAAAGGCCTATAAGAAAGAGACATTAAATTCTTACTAAAGTTGTAACCTATACCTATGTATATTGAAAACATATCAGAAAATCTTTTTTGGTTTTGAAATCATTCTCGTTCAATTAATTGCTTATTTCTATAGACTTCAGATCGCTTTTCTGCGCTTTATCATAAGATGACTTCTTCAATCTTTAGTTCCTATAAATATATGGTTCGTTTTCTCGAAATCCAAACCGTACAATTTTATTCTGATTCGGTTTTGAGGTAAAACGATATTTATACCTATAGGTTTCAATAATAATAAATTGGAGTTTAGATAAGTTGGTATATAATATAATCTAAGAATATTAAAGAATATTTTAAAAATGATTTCAGTAAAAACTATGTACTTTTTTAAACCTATTTTGTCGATTCGTTCTAATTCCTGTTGCAACAAAACGTTCGATTTCAAACCAAATGAAAAAACACGGTTTCGTGAAATTGGGTGCACCAAACATTCCGTTTCAAAACGAATCCGAATAAAATGTTCTGATTTGTTTTCTGGAGCACGGCCGATAGATATGATTTGTAGTTAACCTTATGATATAGGTAACTATCTAAATATTAGTGGTATTAACAAAGTCTGTTGAGCTGTGAATCGAATTAAATTTATAAAAAATCCTTTGTTTATTTTTTTTGCCACTTTACATATACAAATTTATGAGAGTGCGTACATTAAAGACGGGCGCGGACGACTTTGGGATACCCTATACCACCGCATTGACCATATTGCAATCGAAGCCAGTTGCTTAAGAACTCCAAAAAACATTTGACCAACAAATTTGGTCTTTTAAAAAAAAAAAAAAAAAAAAATGTAACAAAAAATAATGATATAGTCAAACAATTTTGATAAAATTTGTTACATTGCGTGGGAACTCTAAAGAACTTCCGAATGCCAAATTTGAATTATCCATCTAAGACTTTTGTATTTTTCCAGGTCCTCTGAATCATCCCTCTCCCAAGGTATATCAACAAATAAATTAAACTTGTCACTTGTAAGATAATAAGGGATCTGATCTGCAAGCTAGGTTGCTCTAGCTCTTATCATCTGGTAGATCTAGGCGTTCATACAAACGGACTTGGGTACATCGACTCCTCTAGTCAGCCAGATCATAGTTTGGATAACTTTGGGGAGTCTTCGAAGTCTTCTTCTATATATAAAATAACTTTGTAGCTTATGGTTCCGGGTATAAAAAATAGAGCTTATCTGACAAAATTCTTGGCTCCTAATATTAATCAAAGTTAAAAATATTGGGAATTGATTACTCAAAGCATTTAATTGGAAACTTATCACATGCAGCTAAAAAGAAAACTTTTTAGGCCGTGAGCTTGTTGCTTGTTGCAAAAATGACCAACCGAAGCTACCCCAGCAAACCATTTCTGATTAACCCAATTTGAAACAATTTTTTTTAGCAGCTCTACTAAAAGCAGTCAAAATCACCAAAATCTAGCAAAAATTGTGAAAATATGGGAGTTTTACACTACATTGGCTTCGTTTATGGAGCTTATGCTACCATTTCATTTCAAGTTAAACTATTAACATTTAATCTAATTTATAATTTCCACTAAATTTTAACGAATTGTAGCAAACAGTTAGCTTACACTGACGGAAATACGAAACTGGAACAATATATAATTATTTATGCCCAGCAGAAAATCTCACACAGCAAATATAACCCCTACGCCCATAATGCGGGGCTAGTGTATACCTATGTATGCAGTACACTCGTAGACAATCAAAACTTGGCAAACTGGAATTGCATAACCAGAGCAGCATCGAAACCAATCCAAGCTGAAGCCAAAGTCAGTTCAAGCCAAGTTAAGTTAACTTAAGTAACGTTAAGTTGAGGCACTTTCATTACTTTGCCACAAATTACAGGTTGTTGTTTTTTTTTTTGGTTGGCAAGTTGGCAACTTACTTTGCGAAATGTTTACAGCTGCCCAGACGACAACTGTGGAACCCCACACCAGACCAGACCAGACCAGCTCTAGCTCTAACTCCACATGGAGCGAACGTTCCAATGGCTGGCGCATCATCTGAGATCATCTGTATGGGGAGACTCCTTCTGCGCTTGCGCAAACGCGAAAATTGCGCGAGTTGGCATGCTTGGAAAACGGCAGAGTGGCATGCAAATTGAAATAATTATTAATTATAGCCAGAGCAGCGGCAGCTTCCGTCCTAGACCCCAAAAACGTAACAAAACTGAGACTAACAAAAGTCACAGAAAGAGACTTTTGAGCAAGATAAATGAGAATGCCGCTGCTTGGGACGGATGGACGTAGAGTCGGACAAATCTACGGTCGGTTAGACAGACAAAGGCCGTTTGCGTTGACACTCACAATGTGCTGGGAATGTTTAGGTTTTGGTTTTATTTTTTTATACACTATATCTATGAGAGAGCAGCTAGGGGGGTATGAAAGATTTGTGCGAACTATGTTAAAGGCAGACCTGAAGTTTTTATACCGGAATGTCTATGACGAGATGATGGGAAATCTCTATCGGTGTCCGTACACGTAGATTTCGAAGAAACCAAGTTGAAGGGATCAAAAAAAAAAGATTCTTCAAATCTTTTGAGTTCTTTTAGATCTTGATACAAATCGAATTATTTTTTTAAAAAAGGCTTGCCAAAAATGTACTCATCTCTTTCCTTCGACTCTAACTTACTACAAAATCTAGCTTTATGAAAATATTGTTATTTATGAGCCGATGAGAAAAGGGGAATACCCCAGGACGCATTCTTTCGAAAGGGTCTCTGTCACCTTATCAACTTAATTTGTTACCAAAGAATACTGACCTATTAAAAGGTTTTCCCGATAGACATAGTATGTAGGAGCAATATACCTATTTCTCAAATTATTTTCCTTAAGGTCAATATATCTCTCAAATTCTTTTCCTTATCGATCTCATCACTACATTAACCCATTAAGAACCGAGACCCTCTAAAGTCAATCAATGGGTTAAGGTATAATATTTATTTTCACTCAAAAATGTGGTCATAAATATTTTTATGAAAAGAAAGAGAACTATAGTGCATCCCACAGTCACTCACCATCGCAACTGTTTCACATTTTAATGCCATTTTTTTGCAAACCAAGTAACCCCAAAATCCAATACAAAATAACAATGCCAAGTGACAAGAAACTACAACAATATTGAAAACAATAAGAGCAACCCAGAGTAACTAAGTTGGCCAAGTTATGAAATTCGAGCAAAGTTGCGTAAGATTCCGTCGAGAACTTTGTTTTTTGTTTAAGGCAATCTTAGGGCCTGCATCCGGCCATCAAACAGCATCGGGCAACACCAATTGTATTACGAATCCAAAAGACAATCAAACTTCGTCATGGTGAATTAGTTAGGCGCTTGTAGACAGTAAAATTAGTTTAATCATAACACACAGGGTTGCATTCGTTTGTCGTTCATCGGGTGATTTTTTTATGCCGTTTGGTTTTTTTAACTAACTAAGCGGGTGGTTTGTGAAGTTATTGTCAAGTAAAACTTTTGAACGCTAAAGAAACGAATTATGCGCTCAAATCGTTTTTTTGAAGTCTGAGGAATTAAAAGTTTGATTATCAGCATGAATTAAAAAAATAGTTTTTTTCTTGAGCTGCTCTGAAATACCCTTATGGAAGCTACTGCCTTGATAAAAAATTTACCGGAACCATCACCTTGTGGCGCTCTCAGTCACCCAATTTGATGTATCTTCTATTCTTATGCCAGCGCTTGATCCAATCCTCGAAGCATTTTTTATAATCGGTTTGCGGTATGGCCATCAGAGCCATCTTCGATTTTTCCATGACCTTATTTCGGGTGCTGTAACGCGTTCCACGGAGCGGTTTCTTGAGTCGACCGAATTGGAAAAAATTGCAAGGAGCCAAATCAGGAGAATTCGGTGGTTGTTGTATGGTATTCGTTCCGTTTTTAGCCAAATTATCACGGATAACGATGGCATTTTTTTCCCACGAAACTATTAAATTAATTTTTTTAAATTATAAGCAGTTAAATATTTGGTACAAAATGCGAATATTTATATAACACAAATTATTAAATTGAAAATATGTACAATGCTGAGCAGGCCTCTGATGTGCCTATCCAGCACAGCCTTTTTACTTTTATTGTGACCAAACAAAAAATACCAAAAAATACAAAAATTTTCAACGCAACTAAATTTGATGGAATACCATTAACACATAAAATAAAAAATACTAGAAAAATATCGAAGTTTGTTCATAATCACGAACTGTTCTGAAGCAATCCAGTTGCAGCTCTTGTTTGATAGCGCTTCGCACTGCTGCGTATAGGCTCTAATTCGGGGCAACTGATTTGCTTTTTTTTTTGAAGCTTTTTTCAAAAATGTCTTATCACAAATTAAGAGAGTTAAAAAATATGTTTTAGAACCAAAATTCACAAGAAAAATGAGTATTTTTGGCTATGGTGATGTTTTTTCAAGCTGGGTCAATTGTTATCCCGAGCTACATATATAATAGTCGAAAACGGACAAATAGATTGCACTGCAGGAACCATGGAGCTGCTTGGGGCTAGCTATGGCATGCATCAGGAACTCTCCTGCACATAACACAGAAAGTCACGCACTTAACAAACTGCCCTCGTAGTGAATATGTTTGGAACTGTGACTGTGAGTGCAACTATGAGTGCGACTGTGGCTGCAGTCTCTCGCGCGTGCAGCACCTGTCAGGAGGTAAGCGTAGCAAACGATGCACACGCACGCGTGCAACTTGCAACTTGGTGGCAGGCAGTAGACACCAACAATTGGTGGCGGCGGCATCTCGTTTGCATATGGTTGAGATTTGTTGGCGTACGCTCAGCGATGCTGGTGAGTGCTGGAATGGGGCATGAGGCAAGAGGCCACTGACAACTGGCAACAACTGTTTGGCCATACCAGTGGACATGTTAATTTTCAATTGGGCAGCGAATTGAGTTGTGCGCTCAAAGCCACGCTCACGTACCGTAACCCAACCAACGTCCACCACATCCATATAAACAACAACAACAAGCAACGAGCAAACTCCAGCTCATGGGGCAATTATCCAACAACAAAAGCGCACGGTAGCTGCAACAACAAATAGCAACAATTTGCAGCGCCAAGGAATGCGAAAGAACCTGTACCCAACCCTCCGCTCCGAGCACGCTGCCATACAATTTTATTATAATGATGATGATGACGACGACGATAGCAACGACGAGTAGGTCGTCTTGGCTTGGAATGGAAATGACGACTACGCCCGATGCTTATCCGTTTTTAGAATATCAATTATACGTCATTTACTTAGGCACGTCCGAACCAAACCCAAGTCTCGGCCCAGTTCGTCACGCGGCTGCCACTTATTGTTACTGTTACAATTTTCAGTAAGAGTCAAGTGTTTACAGTGCCCCCGCACTGCTCAGCCATGGAACCCCTCTTGATGACATCCAACTGCTGCTCATAGTGCTCATAGTTTTGGTGTGAAACTGTAAAAGTGCTTTTTAATTTAAGCTCATTTTAATTGTGAGAACTTTATTCTCCAAGTATTTACTGTAGTTGTTGCTCTTTAGTCGTTGTCGCACCTTTCAAGCAAAATCACATAAACATTTTCCAGCTTGATTCTTTTTTAAAAACTTTTCCATTCCACTGTCATGTAAAATGTAATGTACTATCTCTCACTCTCTTTCGCTCTCTTTTTGTGTTTTTTATACCCTATACCTTAAAGTCATGGGTACATAAAGTTTGTGGAATTTTATGTACCCCCCAAATTTACTACCAATATCAAGCGTTCTACGTACGCGCGTCCATCTGTCTGTATGAACGCCTACATCTTGAAAATGATGAGAGCTAGGATAACCAAACTGGAGACTTATAAGTTTCAGATATTTCCTTTTGACATGCCAGCTTTCAATACATTTTCTACCAATTTTAATATCTTTATAAAAGGGTCATAATTATCGAAGGTAAACGTAATTAGTAATCGAATCGCTTCAATTTTTTCTGTTCACTGCACAACGTTTATATTACCCATTCATAGCGCATAATTAATAATAGGGTAAGGTGGGGCAAACCCGACCACCCGATTTTTTAAAAAACGGCCATACTGGGCTAGCTCATATTAGTGTTGTCGTGAAGAGCATTAAAAATAACCAAAATGATAGCATGACAGTTGTCTCAAACGACAAGAAGTATAATATATTTTTACGATTTTCAATTTAATTTTTGCCAATATTTGATTACACATTTTTTCTTGTTCAATAAAGTGATCTAAAAAACGGTAAGTGCATATATAGTGCATGTGTAGTATTGGTTGAAAATTTCTTATAATTTTTTGTATTCGCGTCGACATGAAAAACGACACAATAGAGCAAATTCGACCTCTAAATGTTTGGGGAAAACTAGACGTCCAGCTCCAATCAGCAAATTATATAATTTTGATTAGCTATTCATCTTTTTTTCACATTCATTCAACTTTCATTTGAATTTATATGTTCTAAACGTAAAGATTTTTTTAAATAAATTTATTCAGTTTTGTATAATCGAAAAACCATTAAATTCAGATCATATCTGTACTAAATCAGCGAAAAGAATAGGCGGTCGGATTTACCCCACTATTTTTGAAAATGATAAAAGATGACTTTTTCTGAAAATGGTCATATCTCAAAAATTAATAGTGCTTTGAAGAAATAGATAGCTCTAGAAAGTTGCGGCAAAGCTTTAATTTGGTACATCGGAAAAGTTGAACCGATGTCAACTAAGCATTTTATAGCCAAAACCAATCACTAGGTCGCCTTTGCCCCGCCGTACCCTAAATATATCATATTTTTACACATATATAAAATTATCTTTTAATAATCATATTATGGGGCATCTCAAAGTCGACCCAGCCCGACTTCAACATTCGTTATATTTTTGTGTCTTTTTTCTGTTTGGCTCTGTCAAGGGCTGCTCTGTGGAGCTTAAGCCGCCTTACAATTATCGCATCATTTAAGTGGAATTACATTTTATGAGCTACAAACGAATTTTCACTTGGTTTTTCCACCAATTAGTTGGACAGTTTTCTTTTATTTAATGGCTTACATGCAATCACAGCGTAAACTACAAAAATTACGAGTATGTACAAACAATCTGCATTGACCCAATGTTCTGGATACATCAAAGTAATGCTTGGCTGTGAAAAATTAAAAAAAAAAGTAAAATTTTTTAATTAGTACCTTGGCAATTGCACAACATGATTTAAAGTAAATATGAATTAAATCATATAGAGCATAATTATAAAATTTCTGGTGCAGCTAGTATTAAGGTGTTAAGTAATCACGGAATCTCCATTCAGATAAGATTGACTTTTTGATACAAATTGTTGAATAAATTAAAGAAGTGTTAGTGTTAGTTAGTGTCTCCACAAACCTAAATAAATTTTTAAATTCGCACAACCTGGTTTTTAGTGGTAAATGATGCAAGTTTCATTATATATTTTAGAAAAAAATATTTTATCCATTATCCATTATTTTCTCTTCGTAGGGCTGGGTTAGCATAGTGGATCCATTTTTCATCACGAAGCGAAATCGGCGTTAATTTATCTACACTTCAGCTCATATGGAAACCAGTTTTCTTGTTTTCGAATTATTTCCTCTGTCTTTAAACGAAATGTAAGTGACTTCTTATATAAGTTCAAGTTCTTTTTGCTTTTGGAACGACCTACCACTAAGTTCTTTGTCGTCTGGGTTAAATCAGAGTCTTTGAACATTTGGCAACTTCTCTTACTGAAAGTAGCCTCACCCAATGCTTCTTAGAACTATCCTCAGCTGTTGATTTTTTTCTATTAAGGAAGTGAGTCCAAAGTTCCCAAAAACTAAACTTATTTGTATGATGCTATTATAGAGTCAGCAATTCTTGTAGGTTATGTTGTTACCGGATGAGCTTCAAAATTTCAACATAACCATCTAATGAGGCCATCTTCAGTCAGACGTTGGAAACTTATTTGTTGACCAATATAATTTCAAGCACTTCCACCTTTGTTGAATATGACTTAATATCTTCTTTAAGATAAAGATTCCCAAAAAAGTTCTTAACAACATTAAGCGAAATTGTTGACCATGCTTATTAAATAGCGTCAATTAGAGTCGCGGATTTATTAGATTGTCTCCCATACTCAAACACAATAGATCAGCGAAGCACGGTGATTTCATGTTTCGATTGTCTATTCGATTTTTTACCACCCTAGGCATCATGAATGGAGGCGTTGTAGTGCTGGTATGACCATTGATTCTCTCTGACATTTTTTAGAAGTTAGTTAAGATCTTTTGCAGTACAGTTTGGTAAACATTCACATTAATTTTTAAATTTACAAAATGCAGCTCCCAAGTTCCATATTATCAATAGCCTTAGTTGGGTTATCCTAGCTGCTATAATCTCCATGAGCTAGGCGTTCAAACAGACGGATAAGTCTCTTAGTAGTAACTTGCAAGGATCTCCAGCGTCTGCTACTTCAAACATTTGGCAAAATCTATATACCCCTTAACTCAAGGAACAGCCTATAAATATTTAAAATTTTTTGCGATTGTTGTGAATTTATGGTTCTTTCCTAATACCTATAAGGTATCCAAAGCTATGCTCCACTATACATGTATCCATGGTGAAACATTGTATATAATGTACTTGGCTATGGAATTAAAAACCAGCCTCTCTGCCGTTTCCTTGGCAATTATGCTATAAAATGCTCCAGAGCTCGACTTTACGCATAACGTTTGATAAATGCAAAAGATTATGTCTCTCTCTTCTTTTTGAGTTTCGTCGCCGGAGTTGGAAGTTATTAAAATGGGGCCACCCAAACAGGGTATCAGCTAGATTTTAGTGTCATAAAATTAGCATCATCCCAACAAGGTATAGTTTATTGACCTTATAAAGTATCCAATAAAAAATTGTCGTAGAATCAACGTTGTTAACACTTGAAAAAAATATACAAGATGATGAGCAGGAAAAAAAAATTGGCTTTAAATTGAGACATACCGACTGTAATACACCTTCTATGTTCTGGAATTTTCGGTGATTTTTTATACCCTGTACCGTACGGTACAAAGGGCATATTAAGTTTGTGCAAGCAAAAAATGTATGTAACATACAGAAGAAGACGTCGGAGACTCCCCAAAGTTACCTAAAGTATGATCAGTGTGACAAGAGAAGTCGATATACCCATGATATGCGCCTAGATCTCAGAGATGGTAAGAGCTAGAGCAACCAAATGTTCAGATTAAATGCGTAATTATGCCAGGGGAGACAAGTTTATTTTACTTTTTCGATATCGGGGTTATATAATATAGCTCCTATAGGGGTGTTTCACAGGACCTCGAAAAAAACCAAAAGTTTTAGATTGATTCTTCGTTTGTTTATGAAGATATCATAGCCATATCAAAAGTTTTTGAGAGTACCCAAGCACTGTAGCAAATTTGATAAAAATCGGTTGACTATATCGTATAGCTCCCATAGGACCAATCGGTCAAAATTAACGTTTTTTGTACAAAATTCGTTGTGATTCGTTTGTTTCTTAAGATATTGTAACCAAATTTGGCATTTAGCAGTTTTTTAGAGTACCCAAGCACTGCACCAAATTTGATCAAAATCGGTTGACTATATCATATAGCCCAAAAAGTAACGACCGGTCAAAAAAAAGTGTTTAGTGCAAAATTCGTTTTGTTTCGTGTGTCTATAAATATCTTTTAGAGTTCTGAAACAATATACCGGATTTGATTGCAATGTGGTGGTACAGGGTGTCTCAAAGTCGTCCGCGCCCGACTTTACGTACGCCATCTTTTTTTTAATGGGTCCACATAACGATTTTTTTGGCTATAGCTTCTTTACAAAAATATCGACCTATAAGTTTATTTAGTGGGGCTACTAGGCAATATGGATCACTTTTCCCAATCAATAGATGGTAGAATTATGTATGTCGAGTCTTCACTTTATATGGAGAATAGGCGGTGAATAGTAAATAATATAATATGAATATTTATATGAACAGTGTTAAGCTGGTTCGAAGTCAGCCAATTCTCAAGTAACAAGATTTTTCATAATTTAGTCTACATGAGTCTATATACAGATTTTGGTAAATTTTGCATTTTCAAAGTTGGGCTTCTAGGAAAAAGAGTATTCTATTAGGTTACTCTTGCCTTTAACTTCAAAAGCTACCAGACGATTTTCAACAGTCCAGGAATTGCTAAAGGAACATCATGTCGAGTTTCAAGTTTGTTTCTTCGAAAATTGTTAACGACATCTTTTGGACGACATGAACCTTCCGAATCAGAGTTCCTACACCACAACGGAACTCGCAAAGCCACTTTTTGGCCAGATACTCATTATTATTTTCCCAGCCTTTCCTTAGTTTCTGTATTTTGTAAGAGGTAATAAAAAAGTATATTTCAAAAAAACTTTTTAAGCTTAGAAAATAAAATTCAGTTATCAAAGACGAAGTATTAGCCGTAAAAAGGCTAGCGTCTAGAATTTACAATAGAAATTTTGTAAAGGATGAGCAAATAAAAAATTAAACAATTCTAAGTTACAATAGTAAAATAAATAAAAACAAATAAAAACGAAAAATTAAACACTATGTTAGAAAAAAGCCAAAAGAGCATGGTATCTTGATAATAATTTGATGGTTTTAATTATGAAATTTATTCAAAGAACTGACCATAACCATTTTTAAAAACTTATAATGCAAAGTAAAAATTATAAATATAACAATAAATAAATAAATAACAAATTTTTATAAAAAAATGTATACAAATTATTTATTGTTTAGTCATTATTTATTATAACTTTTTATATAATTATAAAGTAGAAGTTAATTCTTAGCTATAAAAGGTTTGTAGCCAGAGCAACGTAGACCTTCAGGCTGTGTTTAGTCAAAATTAAATAAAAAGTGAAAAATACGTTAGAACATTATTTTTTTTTTGACTTATGAATCGAGCATTGGTTTTTAAAAATCGTTGGAGGTATGTTTTTGTTTCTTATTCAGCTGAACCTTAAGCTAAAATAATGAAGTTCTTATTCAAACTAAAAAAAATTCTATGTTACTTTTACTTTTTTACTCTGTCTCGAATTGAATATTAAAGCACTTACGGTGGTTGCTTGACAAAGCAGGCAGGGGGTGGTGCCCCCTATGTTGCTGCAGTTAGGATTTTATTGTGCATTGCAATGACTATTGCATTTTTTCCAAAATATTAAAATGAACAGATCTGTCCAAATTCGTCTCTATTGCGTAAATAAACAGCCAGTCCCTTTACACAGGAGGCTGAGACCCCTAGCTATCCGTCAGACCGATTTCACTAAAGTAGCACGTAGCTGGCTATGGCAGAAAGCCGCAGATGTATTTAGCATTGTGCGGCAATGACGACAAATTATAACTTAAGAAAGATGTCGAAAATTATATGTAGAGGCCATCAGAAATGGATTATAAAAGCCCTGAAGCTTTTTATATGACATTGTGCTTAGATGCACCTTTAAGAAAGCTTATCTTTTTTACCATCTACATGCAATAGAAAGATTAATGCTTCTAAACTGGTACAGTCAAAAAAAAGTAGCATAGTAATTAAGACATTCATGATCACCATAACTACTTAATTGTTGGAAAACGATTTATTGATTTCAGATGAAAAAAACTCATTACCTAAGCTTTTATTTACCGGACGAGGCAGCTGGCTAGAGCACAATAACAAACGTTAAATGCTGTATATTCATAAAGGTTTATTTTTTTTTTTTTTCTTTATATAAATGTCTTTCTACGTTTAATATCTGCACATATGTATTTCCTTGGAAACCATTTGTCAAGAGCATATAAACTTCTACACTTTAAATTAAACTTTTAAGTTCTGATTTTTTACGATACCCCGATGCTCATTAATTGAGTTTTTATTACAAGCCCATATCGATAACGGGCTGTAGAACGGATTATGCTCCATACATTTGCCAGCTTTATGAATGCGCTCCAGTTTCCTGTAAGATACAACTCTGGGTGTGGTCAACGTTATTTGGCTTTAGCATTGTCATAATCTGAGCTTTTTATCGCTGCACCTTGCTCGTATAGAAGATAATAACGGTCGCATGTATTTGGGCTGAATCTTATGTATACAATATGAGGTTGTTGTCATCGTTTGTTGCTCCTCTCCTGGGAATAAGACTCTCTGACTCAGAGACATCTAATTGATGCGGTAGTTAATTAATTGCAACAAGTTGTTCAACTTAAAGGGACTGGAAGAGCAATTTCGTATGTGCAACATATTGCATTAACATACTACAGCTGCTTAATGCCTACTGTGGATGGTTGTTGTTGTTGCTGTCAGAAGAACAAATCTGCAAATGATATGATGGGCCAAGAAAAATCGATGTCATAAGCAGAGGCAGCTTGGTTAACTGCCTGACAGGCAGCACAAAAAACCAAATCAATGAAAATTACAAGACGCAAAGTCAGAGCCAGTGCCAGTGCCAGTGCCAGTGCCAGATACCAAGTCCAACTTCAACTCCAACTTAGCAGCAAGCAGCAGATAAAGATGAAGACCAGACATTGAGTGCTTTGGAACTGGCGCGTTGCATTAAACGGTGTGTTGATGCCAGTTGAATGGGTTAACCGAAATGTGAAAAAAAGAACCAGAACCAGAACTAAGCAGCAGGCATAACAAACTAGAGAGAAAAAAAAAAACGAAAGACTTAAGATACAAACCTCGGCAGGCCATATGTGCAGGCAGGCAAGTATAGGGTGTCTTTTTTTGCTCTGCAAATTTGCAAAAACTTAAGCATTGCTGTAATTTAGAGTTAGTTTCAAGAGATTACTGTCTGTTATGTTCTTCAAGTCCTTTTAGCGTATCGGACTGAATCAATATATATATAAATAAAAAAAACTTGCCTAAAATTATTTTGTTGAATAATGCTTTGCGAGTTAGTGAAGACATAAAAGTAATTAAAATAAAGTTGGCACACTCTAGATGTCTAATTCGTAGTTCCAAAATTTTTTGTTGTTTTTTTTTCATTCTATTTTTATTGAAAATTTGACAAATATTGTTGGGGTTTTATAAGAAAAGAACCCTGATATTTACAAATGGAGCCATGGGAGTCTTAATTTTTTTATTTACTTACTATTAAAAACATGCGTTATAAACAAATAAACAAGACAGGATGGGAAGGTCAGGGAATAATAACGTTGGGTTGCCTAGCAAGTTTTTAAAAGGCAGGCTCAAGAGGATTACCTCGCAATAGACTTCTCACGTACTGATCTATAAAAATGTGAACTGGTTCATATATTAAGAATGTGCATATTTTATTGGTTCACGGAATCATTTGTCTTACAGATTTAGTTCCTATTAAGCACATTAAGCAAAAAAAGTTGGGGATTTTTCAAGTAAAACTTTTTAGGCGGCATTGTGACCTACGAAGGGAGTAACTTTGAGATTCTGCTAAGGTGAGCAAAAAGTGTTAGAAAGGCACGAGAACGGGGATGGGGAAGCCGTGGGGAAGGAGAAAAGTCGTAAAGGTACAAGAACGGCGTAGCAGAAAAGTCGTACTCCCAAAGCTGACGGAAGGGAGAGGGCGAAGGCCCTACGGTTTAGGTAGCTGACGGCTCGGCAGAGTTTGTGACTCGGACGAAAAAAAAATCTTTGGAAAGAAATAAAAGCAGCGTAGAAAAATAAGCGGAGCGTAAAAAGTTTTACTTCATACAGGTTCTTTTTTTTCGAGTTCCCAATCATTCTAACAAATTTGATCAAAGTCGGTTGACTATATTGTATAGCGCCTATGAGACCATTCGGTCAAAGAATGTTTTTAGGGCATAATTCGTTTGTATTATGAAGATATCAAAAACAAGTTTGGCAAAATTGTAATGTAATGGTACAGGGTATCTCAAAGTAGTCCACGGCGCCCAAACGTACGCCATCTTTTTGTTTTTTTTTAATTTAAGGTCAAGGCTCTGCAACCCTTTTTTGGCGGCTCAAAATAAGTGATAACTAAGCAGTTCATTTAAGGCAGAGGCATTTTTATATATGTACTAGTAAAAAAGTTTTTTAGTAAATAATAAAATCCAAAATCGAATGCCACATAAATATTTGAATAAAAAATAAAAAGGTTGCGCACTATTTTATAAAAGAATTGAATCAGTGACGTCATAGTCGCTACACAAGCGACCTCTTGCAGTTGGACTATGTTTTTTGCTTCCGTATTGCTGTAATTCACAACAAGTTTAAGCACACAGTGCTATATAACAACCCACTTTTTGTTTTAGAGGTACATTATATTTGTTTTAATTTGCTATATTTATAATTTTTTTATATTTAAAAAAAAAAATATATTTTTCTAAACATATTAAACGAATTATTGCATCTTGTATATATAGTTGCCACAAAAATGGAAATTATTGGTGAATTTTCCATAATTGAAATTTTTGCTTTTATTTAAAAAAACAATTTAGCGTGGAAAAGGTCTAGCTGTATAAAGAACAAAAACATATGAACAAAATTAGGTAAAGTAAGCTTTTTTGGCCACAGCCCAAAAATGGAGGAGATCGTTTAGGTCAGAGGCATTTTTATATAATATTAAAAGATTTCTTGAGCAAATAAGAATTATTTTATTAAACAAAAAAAAAAACTTCAAGTCTAGTTAATAGTTTTTTTTAAGCTAGCTATTAGCTAGTTTCTGGATTAATAACTGTTTGTTTGTGAATAAAGTTGACACATATATAAGTCGAAGCAAATGTGCACAAAATGCTCAAGCATAAATTCATTTACAAATATATTTTCAGACTCCAATTTTTAATTGATAAATAATAAATCGAAGAAATTGCGATCGAATGTTTGATCAAAAACGTATATGGTAAATTTTAATGCTCAATCTCAAAGCTTCTTTAGGCTTTTCTTAAACACTACAAAGATTCGAAAAACCAAACAGCAAAAATGACACCCTATATTTTTCGTGCACACGATGAGCGTGTTTATGTGTGTGTGTGTGTCTTCTGTATGAATAATTTCGTTGGGGCGCCCCTCTCCAACTCATTTAAACTGGCCATTGCGCACCCGGTTTAGAACCTGCACTCACTCCAAATGCTTAACAGCAGCAGCAGCAGCTTACCTACCCACCAACCTGGCTCATTGGTTGGCCCAAACGCGCTGGTAGCTTGGCCGCTTGGCAGGCATTCCAATGCAGCAGGTGTTTAGCATAAGTAATTGATATTCTACACACAATCACTGCATGGAGTGGCGGGAACGGTGTGGCAGGCAGGCAGCAATGTGGCATGAAAATCAGTAAACTTGCAACAGACGAAACGGCTTTGGGTGCAGCAGCAGCACCAGCAGCTGGAACTAGACTAGCAGACGAGGCACACCAAAGCCGCAACAAATTAAATGAAGCAACTTGAAATTGCAAAACAAAACTGAATTGAACAGGAGTAGGAGCTGTACAGAGAGCTGAAGCTGGAGATGGAGACTGGGCAGCAGATGATGCAGAAGTAGGTTCTCGTCTAGTATGAGCTGCCGCAGGGCGTTGGTTTCTCAGATATCAACTGAAATTAACTTGCCTCATGAGCCAAATCATTTCAAACCAAATGGTAATGCTGCTGCAACATTGTTATTGTTGTTGATGCCATTTTTGCACCTAACATCAAAGCAAAGACTGAGAAATGTGAATCCCGCGTAGCCGAGGATGAGCGACAGTGGGATACACTGATATGCATTAATACGCTGAGGATTGTAAGGTTTGGGATGGGAATTAAGTTCAACTAATTGGTTACATTTTAGAAACACGATAGGATAAAACGTTGAGGGTGGATCTTGAAATTTGACGTATTTTATTAAAGATTTTTGTTTAAGAGTTGGTATGTGCATTTAATTTGAGCAATCCAAAAACGTTTGTTAAATTGAACTCACAAAAGTTTGTTAAGTTTTCGCAACATTTCAAACGACTTTCATGCAAATTATACTCAAATTGAATCAGTCACAGTCTCTCCACTCGCGACCTCTAATAATTGTATCATGTCTTGATCGATACATAATTTTATTGAATTTTTTATTAATATTTTTTAAGCGCATAAGCTCATCGCAGTTTCAAAAAAGAGTACTGCATTTTAATGTATAAAACTTTTACTTCTGCCCCTTCTGCTTGCTACCTACATTGTACAAATCCAAAGTATCCCTGATCCCATGGCTATAGGGTATAAACACAACAAGAGATTAAGAGATTGAACGAGTGAGCAGATGAGCGTCTAAGCTGCCAACTAAGCGACTTTTATGGGCCCATAATGCAGTGCATAGCGTCATTAGCCACAGCCAGATCCAAAAGTCAGTTTTAAAGCAACACCCAAGCTAGTATTTTTTTTAATGTATTTTCTTGTTGCAGCTAAAGTCAGTGGCATGAACTTTATTTTATTTTTTATTAGTTGTATGTTCAAAGCGAATCGAGCTGCTCTAACGATTTGCATAGCTAAATAAATGGTTACTTCCAACTCGAGCAAATCTTCACACAAATCAGAAGCTTATTGAAAATGTTTAGATATTATTATGCAGAGATTTGTTGCCTCAGACCGCACATTAGACAGTTCCCGTCACATACGACAGACACTGACCGATCGAACTGGCGACTTGCATATAATTTATGTAAATATTTCACTTTAATTTTACATAAAACAAATGCATATACACTCACACTTACATAAGCATAACGCAACGCCTAAACAGACGCCAGTTAGTCGATAACCAACAGATGCAAATGACACTGCAGAGACCTAAACCAAAGGGGGGGTTATCGATAACTAGATACAACTCTGTGCGAGTGCCACTCAATGAACGCCACTGTTGCACCACTGTCTGGTCTCTTGAATAAAAATGAAAAATTATTATGGCCGCCAAACTGAAAAATAGTAAAACCTACGCCCACATTGTGCTCCACATGAAATCAAATCAATATGCTAAATATCGAAAAAAAAAAAATTAAGACTAGATACATCGAAAAGCGAAACCAAAAAAAAAAAAAACCAGTCACGATAGACAAGTTTTAGCATTATAAAGTTTATATACACTAAAAAAGCGTCGAAAATTTATACTGGAGCGTGCTGCAGTTAAAGTTAAAAAAAAAACAAAAAAACTAGAGGGTTCCGATACAATTCCCTTTACTCGGCAACCCCCATATCGCAATATTTACTCATTTCGAGACATCCCTACTCTGCACTTTCCTTATTTTCGTTATTACACTACAGTATAATACCCTTTACCAACACTGGTCGCTGCTATAAACCGCTCCAGGCCACTTTACATCCAATTGTTAACTAGGAAACATAACAGGGAAGTAGGGTTGCCACCTGCACGAGCCCCGCCCGGCAATGCCGGGCCTAGGAAGTGGTCGTCGGGCCGCCGGGTCAATGTAAATTTTGCCGGGCCGCCATGTGAACCAAGTAAATTCGAATTTCCGAGGTACAGAGCGGATTATCAAAAAATGCCCGGGCTTAAAGCAATATTTTATCAATGAAGGAGAAGATGAAGTTGACAAAATGATTTGGAGTTTTGTGAAAGATCAAGAGAATGAACTAAATGACGATCTCAACAAAAATTTAACGTTCCCAGAATGCTATTTAAACTTCGTTCATCATTTTATGCACCACATGACCAAAAGTATAAAAAATCTGGAAAAAGGAACAGTAATGAGTACACACATTCACAGTGTAATGACTGAATTGAGAGATGGGTTGCAAACCAGAATGGATGACAAGTACTTTGGGTCTAAAGTCAACAAAAGTCTACCTCATTTGACACAGCATCAACGATCGAAATTTGATAGTGAGGCATTATTAGTTTACCATGGAGTTCTCACATATTTGGGAAAATGGTACGGCTTGGAAAAATCTCCATTTCAACACTTTTCAGTGTTGAAACCTTGAGGACGAAATAGTAGAGCGAGAACTATTTCTTCGAGCGGCTGAGCCGGTTGATCTTGATGTTGACGAAGACGCTTTTTACGACGAAATACTTTCTTTGGCGAAGATTATACCCAAAATCAAACAAATTTACCTCCCTGTCGATATAAAATGGGTAAATATTTTCGAAAGTTTTGACGGATTTGTCCAATGCCCTTAATTGTTGGAAAAGTTTTATCGATCCCCATCATGCCTACGTGGAACAAGTTTTTTCAGTGATGAAGAATATTTGGAACGATTTGAGGAATCGAATGAGAGTTGAGAGAGAGAACTTGTGAAGGCAGAGCTTCTGACGAAATTAAACTTCCATATGAGTTGCGAAAAATTTGCTCTTTTTTTGAATCGACCGGAACAAGAGCCACTTCTTCAAAAAGCGATGACAAATGAAGAATACATGTGGAAAAAAAAAAACTATGTTATAACTTTGTAAAAATACATTAAGTATGAAAAATTTGACATTTTCAAATTTCCCGCTTTCCACGTATACCCCCCACACATTGATAACTTGCCGGGCGAGAGACGCTACCGAGGTGGTTACCCTACAGGGAAGCCATGGCTTCCTTTAATAGGACATGATTATACACCTCCATGACTCGGTATCCCTCAAAACTAAAATTTTTTTCTAGAAAATCTTCTTGCAATTTATAGGTAGAGGGTCTTAGCTTGATATTTTTCTGCCTAAATCTTTTTGATCTGGTTTTTATAATTTTTTTAGATCTCAGAGACCATAAAATCCGATGGGACCAAATATTCGGTAAAGATGAGCTGTGTCCCTGCGCAGGTAAAGTTTTTTGATTTTAGTCCGTATTTTGCCCATTTCCTCTTTAGAAGGATTTACCTGCGAATCTTACCTTCAAAAGATATGGGGCAAAATGTTCAAATTTTTGACTCGTTTTTGCATAAACTATGGCAGCATTTCACATACTTTCTTTAATATATAAGCTAGAGACTCCTCTGGGCCTAATGAACAACCCAGTGTTGACAAAACAACCCCGCCATCTGATACTATTTTCTTTGGCTGCGAAGACCTTACCTCAGTTATGAATACAAAATTCGTAGAAAATAATAATTAAATTTATATTGGAAAACTAGGAGAAAATAGTGCTGGAGAAAACTTCGATTTTGTATCAATGCATCGATGTATCGAAGTTTAAAATATCTATATATCGATGTTGGCCAACAGAGATGTTTCTCCGGCACTACTAAACATCCATTTGATGAGTGCAGAACTGCTGGAGAAACATCTCTGTTGGCCAACATCGATTTATAGAGATTTTAAACCTCGATCATCGATGTTTTCTCCAGCACTAGTAGGTACTCTGCTCCATTTAAATAAGAAAATAATGAGAAATGGATCAACTTGTATGTTTTTTGTTGCTGGATTTTCAAATGAAAAAATTTAAAATTTTTTAAGTAAAACTTTTAAAACTGCATAACGATTCCAGTCAAAATATCAAATCACGCCATAGTGCAATTTTTTTCAACACAAAGTCAATTTCGTAAAAAATGCAAGAGACGATAAGTATCGCTTGGATATAATTATATATTTATGCTGTAGCAGCTAAGTTGTCGGAGAGAAACTAAACTCATTAGGCCAATGCTTCAAAAATATTAACTATGACAGCCGTATTGATAACTCTTTTAAGGAACTCAGGTAACTCATGTCCGCAGGTGATTAAAACTTAAATCGGTTCCAATGCAAAGACGAACTTTGAACACGCTTGGCCTCACATTCGTCCAAATGACTTGGGCTGCTGCGTGACTCGTTGTTCGAGTTATTCGATAATTCATAACAATTCGAGTGCTCTACACTCGCACTCAGACTCACATGCACACCAACACACAAGGGTGTAGAAAGGGGCGTCAGCAAGGGGGCCAAGTTAGGCCCCCCTATCAATTTGGTGATTTTTTAAGATTTAGATTTGAACGCAAAACTATACTATACTATTTATAGTGAAATTGGTTTTAACAAATTGGGTCTTTTATTGGAGTTGCTCTGTAAAAGGGCTTTCGAAGTTCCCCAAAAGATTTTGAATTAGTACGCACCGACTGTTGTGTAATATATTAAGAAATATCTGTGTCGAGTTTAGGGAACATAGGAAAAATTTTTTGACGAACTGTCTGCTGGTAACCCCAAAAAGTAAAAAGTTCTATTTCCAATATTATAACTTGAAGAATGTTGGAGCATTGCGCAAATTTATATGAGGGAAAAACAAGACTGTAAGATGCAACTTGTGGCAAAATTTCTTGTTCCCAGATCTTTCCGAAACACGAAGAGATGGACAAATTGAGCGACGTACTGCTTTCTTTTCTCGTGCTGATCATTGGATAGAAAGGGTTTTGGGATCTTACCCCTCTCCCTTTAGATGTTATGCAAAGACTCGCCAATTAACCGAGTCTAACGATAAAAGAAAAATATCCAGAGTAAGTCATCTACGCCCCTGCACACGCATACACACACAGAGAGCTAAAAACATAACAACAATTAATGCAAAAGGTCAGACTTAAATCATGAGGACTTTGCCGCTCCCCTTGGTAGGAACAACTCTCTGAGCAGTCGCATCCAGTTTTTGTTTTTTTTTTATTATCTTTCGCATAAAGTGAATTGCATTGGACTGATGCTGACCGACCGTTGGGACTCGTTGCAGGGGGGGCGCAACTACGAACTAGTGGCAGTGGCAGCTGCGTCTGTTGCGAATATCTCGACAAACCTGTAAGAAGTCACAAAATGACGCCTGGGGCTAATAAAAACAGCCACAACTATTCAGTCATTCAGCTAGTAGAAGACACTCCTCCCCTGCTGCTACTGCCGCTTGTATCCTCACTCGTTCCCCCCATATTGGCCAATTGGTATTGCTTTTGCTCTCTATGGCTGTCACTTTTTGCTTGACGATGTTTCTCAAGTCCCAGAGACCAAGAGCCAAACGATTGTAAGCAAATTTAATTATAACGTTTTCAAGTTTTTGCAAATTGTTTTAATTGCATGACGCTGTATATAAAAGAGTGATGGCAAAGCTGCAGCGTTGGGGGGTATGTGGAGTGCATAAGAGTGGCAAAGAGAGTGAAAGGTAGAACTTTATATTGTATTCGTGTTTTTCTCTTCTGTAAGTGCTGTGCTCTTAGGGTCAAAGGCTATGACGCAGGTGACGTTCATCATAGCATATCTAATATTCGTAATAATTCAATTTATAGACGTCACAAAAGTAAGAAAGATCGTTGGAAAACTTCATCTGTAATAAATTGTGTGCTCATTGCAAGGATTCAAAAAAAAAAAAAACGTATTACAAGATAAGACAAGCTTGGAAGTAAAAAGCTTGTAAAGGAAGCTTGGGCAATTACATGAAAATCTTAAAACTTATGATATAAATTCTGCGGCACATTCAATAACCTGACAGCTTTTTATAGCCTGTGCTGAAGGTACAAAGGGTAAATTAGGTTTGTGCAAGCCGAAAACAGATTTAACATGCCGAAGGAGATCTTGGAGACCCTTAAGGTAACTAAACGATGATCCAGGTGACTGTATTAACGCCTAGATCGCAGAGATGGTAAGAGCTGAAGCAACCAAACTTTGGGATTATATATATTTCCTAGAGTTCCAAGGTGGAACATAGGGCCACTCCATTATTTGTTGTGGTTTCAGTAATCGCGGGAATTTAAGATGGGTAAGTGATTGGCCTACCGCACCCGATTCTGGTGCTTCCAGCTGTCCTTTAGACAGGAATCAAGTTGCCTGGATAGCAACAGCATTTCCTCCGTGCAGGGTATTAAGGTTATACCGCCTTTGCGCGGTCGTCAGAGCCTCGTAAGTTTGAAACGGGGGGTACCGCGTGAAGGTGAGGTTTATTTGTAAGTTCCTTTATCTCCTTGAGGAGCACAGGGCCATTTGGGTTTAGTTGCCTTATAATGTCACGGGAAACGCGATGATTTAATCTTCTGGACATCGGCGAAAGGCGAGTGGTACCTTATAAAACGATTAGCTCTAGCGGCAAAATTAGTTTATTTATCTTAAACAAATTCGCATACGGAAGTTATTTAGAGTTCCCAAGCACTGTAACATATTTTACAAGAATATGAAATAAAAAAACAATAATAATGGAAAATGTTTTTTTTTTTTGATGGTAGAGAGTATAGAGTATAGTATATATATCGTAGAGAGTCCGACTACAACAATTTGCAATTTTATTAAGAAGTGAACGATAAACCATAAGATCCAAGGTTATGCACAAAGCTATGATTATATTAAAACTTTTATTAGGCTTTCTTTTGAATGTAGAATAACTTTTCATAATTCTGAGTTTCCCCGAATCTCTTAATCTCTTGCTTAAGTTCTTTAAACTCACGAAGAAATTGTTGGAGTTACAGTTTCTGTATCTGTTATTTATTATCTTTACAATACTTTATAGATCATCTGTATAGCATGCTTTAGTCAGAATCCGACCTGCATACGCAGCTCAGCCCGCTTTTAAAGATCATCATCGAACTTCCTTTGCTTTAAACTGCAATTAGTTTGCATTTGCTTTGGACTTGTTTTTAGAAAAATTAATTCGGTCAGGAATTTATTTGACTTTTGAGAGCTCTGATTTCGCTTTCAAGATCGTGGCGTGAAACTAGGAACTATCTCGGCCTTGAAAGAAAATTCTACTTATTTTATCAGCAGGACACTATCTGATATGCTAAAAAGACAAAAAGTTGTCAAATTTTTATGGTTCGCTTAAGGCAGACGTGTTCAACATACAGTGGAACTAGAAATTATTCGGTTACCTTTAAATTTGATGTTTATTGCTTTAAGAACACTTTTAAATAGTAAGAACTGTAGAATCTACACTAGTTGGGGAACTAAAGGCTTGGAAGTTTTTAAAAAGAGCAAAACTTAAAAGTGTTGAAAACCATGAGTATTATTCGGGAAGCCTTTAAGAAGCACAAAGTGTGCGCTACCACACATTAAAAATCTTATAGCCCAATTATTTTAAAATTTTGTAATGAAAATATGAATCTTAAAATCACTCGTAGTTAGAGGTGCTCACTGTTTTTATTTGCCTTGCCCTTTTTTTTTACCGTTAAAAGTTTTTAAAAGTCACCATGCCTTATTATTTAAGGTGGCTTTTTAGATTTTTTGGAAGGCTTTTTTGTTAGCCAAAGAGTTTCGATATTTTTAAAACATTTTGTATTATTACAATTATACTTTTCAAGATTCCAAAAAAAATAATGTTTTCATGACTACACTCTTAAAAAATTACCTTATATAAGTATACAAAAAAAATTTGTTACCTTATTGCCATTTTTTATGAATTAAACAATTTTAAATCTTTAAAGCTCATCCTATATAAGTTAGTACTTACTTTGTTATGTAAGTCAAAGAAACAAAAATAGTGCTGACCTTTTGTCGTAGAAAACAAACATGCCCGAAGCTAACAGAAACTAATTCCCTTGGCCAGAATATAAATTTTTTTTTTTTTACGTAGCATGGGTGCAGTGTATTCCATGTTTTTTTTTTCCTATTTGGCAGGTAATAAATAAGCTTAACTATGAAGACCCTTGGCTCAGGCGTGGGCACAAATCGAATTTAGTTTGCTTTCATTTATATTAGCAAAGTGCGTCATTTTTATTTTATTTTTTTTTTGGAGCTACTGCCTTGAGTTCCATTACAAATGCGTTTCATTGTCTGCATTACGATTTGTGCTCATCATCATTGAGAGGGTCAGGCATATGGCGTGTGTGTGACCTTTTCTATAGGAATGTGTAGAGCGGAGAGCCAAGAGCAACACCTACTTATAGCGATATCCTTGTTGTTTGTGCATTCATTTGCTGCTTTGATTATCGCACGAGTCGCTCTCCCTACCGCTCTCGCTCTCTGGCATACTGTCCTGCCTAGGTTATCCCTTTTTCAAGTGAAACGCATGAATCACAATTTAAAATTATTCGCATTTGCCGTTAAGTGGCCTCGGACGTTGTCTTACTTCCGTCATCATCAGTTGTTGCCTTTTGTGCCTGTGTTCGCATTTCGTTTGAATTTCATCTTCGATGACTCAACAGAAAAATGCGTTAGGGCGTAAGAGAGAGAGAGCTTGTGGGAGAGAGAGAGCTTGTGGGAGAGCGGAGAGACATAATCAAACAAACAAACAAACAGCAAATGTTGAGCATTTTCATTAGGCTTAGATCTAGGTTTAGGTTCGTTCTCGTTTCTTGATGTTGTCGTTCAACGGCAATCAGTTTTGGGAGTCACAGTCATCCAGCCGCAACAGGATAAGGGCACACAGCATTGACTTCCGCTCTCCCGTTGTCCCGCTGTCCCGCTGTCCCTTGTCCATTGTTCGCGGCGGTCCGTTTCCATTCTGCCATGTTGTTGTTGTTGTTATGGCTTACTTTGTGCCGGACGTGTTTCTGATCTTAGAGCTATAGTGGGACTCACTGTGTGCGTGTGTGTGAGTGGGATTGTATTGTCCACTGCTTGGGCTGCTTGCTGTGATAAATGTTTGTCGTCCTTTTTGATGCCTACACATTGACATTGCTACACTGTAAGAAATTGCGTTTTAATTGCTATTTAAATGGTTGACAAGCAGGTAGCTACTAATTGAGTTTTCCTTGGAAGGACACTTTAGAGAAAGCAGTGTCCTGTACTGTTGTATAAGGAGAAACGCCTTGTTATCACGTTAGTATTGTGGAAAAAACGTGCATGAAAAACTAATTTTTTTTTAATTTGGCATTTACTACTTAGTAAATATTGAAAAATATATGTAATCTTATAATCGTTTAGAGCATTTGGATAAACCTATATTTATTTTATTTATTCTGTAGTCAAATATTTTTAAATTTAGTCTAATTGAGCTAATTTGCTTTGGTTGTATTAGAAGAAGTGTTACATAGTATCTAAATTTAAGGCCTAAGAAGGTACAGTCGGAATTTCTTTCGTGCGATATATCATCGTTATATGAAAAATATATAGAAATAACTTTTTTTTGAGACTACGAATTAACAAAATAAAAGAGGAAAAATTTACAAACAATCTCTAGATTAATATTAATATTTAGTATAAATATTTTTTAAGATATTTATTCCGAAGATACTATTTTTTTTTTTTTTGAATCACTCGATTACACTTGTTTACACGAAAAATGAACCATCGTAAAGAAGGTTCACGAAATATTGACGTATAACTGAAATAAGTGACCAAAAACATGTTTTTCGAAAATATCTCGAAAACGGTGCTTAAGAAAAAAAAATGTTGTCATTTTCGTGTTTCTCGACCCCAAATTACCCTAAAAAACATTTTTTTACGATGGTTCACTCGATGACCCATAAATTTGTAAACTAGTGTTATTCGCAATTCGTGTCAAATTCTAAAAGTAAAAGTTAAATAATTGTTTTGGGCAAAGTCCTCCAAAGATTTCTAGGGTCCCTGTAGTGACTATCCATAGGCTCTAGAGATCGTCCAAAGACTCCTAGGATTCCAGTATTGACTATCCATGGGCTCTAGAAATCGTCGGAAGATTACCAGGGGCTCGGTAGTGACTATCTATGGGGCAAATTACTCCAAAGATTTCTAGGGTCCCTGTAGTGACTATCCATGGGCTCTAGAAATCGTCCAAAGACTCCTAGGGTTCCAGTATTGACTATCCATGGGCTCTAGAAATCGTTCAAATATTACCAGGGGCTCGGTAGTGACTATCTATGGGTGCTAAGAGCACTCCAAAGCGTTTAAATGCTTAAAATTTTATTTTTTTTCAAATCTAAGTGCTACTGTAAAGAAAATCGTGCCCGAGGGGAATCCCATCTAATTACAATCCCCTATCGTCTGGCAAATTCTATTTTGTATTTTATTATATTATTTTAACATCGTCATCTCGTGTATCAGATACATGCATTTTTCACAGTGTATCATTCTTAGCTGGACTTTGAATGGCAACCATTAAAAAGGCAAAAACGCATAAAATTTGTGACTTGACGCAGACGCTGCTCAATTCATTGGCAAATTTTTCTTTTTATTTGCCCAATCAATTAGGATATTAGAGGCATGTTGTGCGCACGTTTAGAGCCCCCTCTATGCAACCCCGCCCCCCTCTCTCTGTCTAGTACACAGCTTGCAACAACTGTGGTAATGAGCCGCACGCTCTGCACCCTGACCACCCTAACTACCCTCTAGCTTCTATCTACCTTCTTCCAGCTGGAACTGAATTTTGTTACGTATTTCAAATTCAATTTGTAGACGCATAGATTTGGTCTGACTGCATAATTTGAGTGATGTTTGGCCCTGTGCCTGGTCTGCCAAATCACCTCAACCCGCCAGCCGCTACTCCATATCCGGTAGCAGGTAACCCTCTGCTCACCCTCTATAGTTAGCTGCTGCTATTATAAGTAAATACTTTGTACGTACCATGCTGAGTGACATTTCTAGTTTGTTGGTCATTCCATTTAGTAGTTCGCAAAGCCTTTTGCTTACTTTGGCCATTATTTGAACTAGCTCCGTCACTCTCCGGCACTCTGGTTTAGATTTTTATAGGCCAAATTGATATGCTAAGTAGCTGCAGCCCCGGGGACTCGGAGAGCTGACCATAAATTAGCCTCACAGCTACCTGAAGCCAGAATAGTTGCACTTTCATTTTAACATGTCATGTTGGTCAGTTTGGTTCCATTTGAAATAATTATCACAGCTTTTTATCAAGCAAATGTGACAGGCCTTTAGTTGCCGCTGTCAGGGGAGTGAGGCATGCAGTGAGGGAGTGTACGAGCGGGGGGTAGGGGACGCTTACTTAGACCAAAATGACCAAATGACGACTAATTTCATTTCCGCCGCCATCGATTGACTGACTGAGTCCAATAGTTATATGCAAATAAGAGGGTAGGCTTAAAAGTAAGCGGTTTGGAGAAGAAATTATGTGCTGATGAAATATTAACTTTTATAAGTTAGGAAGCTTAGACTAGCGAGCATATTAAAAAATGTTTGTAACATTGAGTAGGAGAAGCAAATTACAAAAAAAAAAAAAGACTCTCTCCGCACCAAAGTTATGTAATATATTTGAAGTACCATAACTCATGTATGGGAGCGATGGATTTGCTGGGAGATTTTTTTTTACTGTTTTTCAATTTCTAGAAATGTCTCAAGTTTTAAAAGTTTAAAAATCACCAAACTCCAAAAATGCATCCGAATTTAATTTTTTTTTTTAATTTAAGGCAATGTAGAACTTTAAATTTAATTTATTGAATCCTCTAAGGGTATGGGTGGAACTAAAGCGCAGAGTGGCCAGCGTTGCTCTTTTTAAGCTACATCTCGTTGAAGGATAGAATTTAACGTTCTACAAACTTTTTGATTCTTTTAAATATTTTTAAAGCATAAGAAAAATTTAAATTTTAATAGAAGCGATTTTTGTAAGCTTTGTTCTGAATATCTTGAGACTCGGTTATATTATTCATTGATACTCTTAAAAGTTGTCCTTAATTAAAAAATGAATTTTCATAGCAAGTACGAGTTAGATTTTTGCGCGCATAAAATGTGATAATTAATAATTCAAGCAAAGCATACAAAATTAAAATTTAAAAATTAAAATATAAATTTAAAATAGATTTTTAATTATCTTTATTCGCTAACTAGATGTGTCTTGTTAAAGAAAAGTGTACCAAACTATAACAAATATTCAGTAATCGTTATTTCGATAAATAATTGGAATTTAAAAAAAAAATACAGTATAAAATTAGCTAGTGTCTCAAAATCGGGTAGATGGAACTGTAATTAAAATTATGTTCTGAATAACTAGATACAGATTTATATAAGTTAGTGCCTCAAAGTTAAGGAAATATAATAAATATGCAGTTATCGATAGCTCGATAAATATTCGAAATTTTGGAAAAAATATCGCTTCATATTAGCTAGTGCCTCAAGTCCGAGAAGCTCGACACGAAATAAATATTCAATTACACAGACCAACATGGTTTAGTTGTTGGAAAGCCATGGGTCATTTCCGAAGTAATTTGCTGCGTAGAATCCGAATCCGGGGCCAGAATTGGCATATCACGTCAGGATTTTGAGATAATTGAGGTTATTTACCCAAAAAACGGCGTTTTTCCTACTTTGAGGTTATGTACCGGGTGCAACAAATTTTTGTGGTCTGTCACCCCAGTTACATCATTTAGTACCACTCTTACCGCTTAATTTAAAAGTTCAAGCGATCATTTTTTCCGAAAGTTATGGCTATTCAAAGTAACGAGGTATTTTACGAAGTATTTTAAGCCTTTGAGACAACAACACAGGCCAACTGGTTTAGTTGTTGGGAAGCTAAGGGTCATTTCCGAAGTAATTTGCGGGTATATAACCTCAAATATCTCAAAATCCTGACGAGATGGGCCGATTCTGGCCCTGGATTCGGATTCTACGCAACAAATTACTTCGGAAATGACCCTTAGCTTTCCAACAACTGACATGACCCCGGTATTTGTAATCCTGTGTTATCGATAACTGGATGAATATTCGGAATTTAAAAAAAAATACAGGTAAATATAAGCGAGAGCCGCAAAATCGAGGAGATCGGCCTAAAGAGTGGCCTGCTTCACTTATTTTGCCGATTTGTATATATTTGGTAAAAGTTCGGGTCTAGGGGTCATCTCTGCTGGATTTTACGATTTCAAAAACTTGATACTTCTTTAAACTAAGTTTATATTAATATTTCGTAAAAGCATCCAAAAGCTCAGAACCTGCATCTATCATTTAAGTTAAGCGTCAGGTGGGTTAGTCTCAGCTGATATAATTTGGTTTATGATAAGGTGCTTACAAATCATTTTGAACAGTTTTTAATTTTTCAATTGGCACTTGACAAGATCAGACCATCAAACTGGAGTTCCATAAAAATTAACTGCCTAGTATATGTATCTGAACAAGTATAAATAATTTTTGAAGGATAACTTGAAGTTTCTGTGGATGTTGGCATAGCAAATTTTTTGTGTAAGAGAGATAATTTTCTCAATAGTGTACCCCTACATAATCCTTAAAGCTTACTTTTTTTTTTAAACTTAAAAACGAACTTGTTTTTCCCCAGTGGATGTCAGTAACATCCAGATATGAATGTTAATATTTGTTAGATGTCTGGGCGATCTTTTTCTGAAAAACTATTTGGCTTTGGTTTTCCAAGTAAATTTTGGATATGCATTTTGTTTCCTTGACTTTTTTTTACTTGTTTTTCTAATAACCGTTTTTTTTTTTGGTATAAAAAACTTTGGTAAAATTGCACTTAAGCTCTTGCTTTCTTTATTAAAGAAATTATTTTCAAAATGTGGGTGCTGAGCAAAGGTTTGCTCAAACAGTTTACACATGGTGAGCAAAGATTATTTGCTCATTATGTACAGGAAATATTTGCTTCACCATAACGCCATAATTTATAGAGAAGTATTTTTAAGCCAGCAAAGTTCTGATTCTCTTATATAACGTATATAAAAAAGCGTCAAATAATAATTGACCCTATTAAAAGAAAGTTTGGAATGTATATTTATTTTATACTCTTCCCCCATTAAAGACGACAATATGCTGCTTGCTTTCATTACCAGATTTTGTTTTTTAACAAAAAACGAAACGTTGATATCTTGCTTTAACAAGCGACCTTAAGTATTAATACAAGTTTTTTTTGAAGTTTCAGTTTTTTTTAAGACTTTGGTGTTTTGGAACTTGCATCCAAAAACGTTTTGAAAAACTGTTTCGATCTCAGAAGTCAAAAGTTAATTTGTTCTTTCTTTGTGTTTGTGTTACTTTTCAGCCCGCTCTCGTAAAATAGACATTAAAGCAAAAGTTCCGACTTTTGGGTATTGCTATAAAACTTACTAGTTAACTGATAATCGCCAAAGACAATGGGAGCGACAAAGAGACAGGCATTTAAGGCATACTAAAATACATATAAGTATGTATATGTAGATATATAGAAAGAAGCGAACAAATCAAAATGTGTAGTAAATAAAAATTGTTTTTAAATAACTTAATCGAATTTGCTTTTGTAATGGAATTGTCTTTTTTATATACTACACACATAAATACACAAGTATTTAAATGTATCTATTTATATCTAGGCTCTTTGATACATTATGTTTGTGTGTGTGTGTGTGCTGGTTGCCTTTTGACTTTTGTGGAGCGCAGCTTGGGGGCAAGGAAACGGTCTGAAGTTGGAACAAATTTTTTATGACGTAAATGCTCGTAAAAATGCGCGCCTTGTTCATTGTTCAACACTATGTTTGTTTTTTGTTGTTGCGCCTACTGAGCCATTGTCATTTGTTGCAAGCAACGCAGATACAGAGAGAATGAGATTCTTTCTGCTCTTTGTTATGTGACTTTTGGGGCAAATTGTATTTGGTTTTAACACATTTTTGCTCTAATGGAGTGTTGCTGTAGCCATAAAGTAACAGCCTTAACACAAATACAGCACAACAACAACAATAAAAACAGATACAACATTAGCACCATGACGATGATGATCATCATCAGCACAGCATTGACCAGGGCCAAGAAGCAGCTGCTTTGCTGGCCCATAAACTTTTGCCATGTGTGTGTTTGTGTATCTGTGAATGCTGCAGTTTGATTTAAGACCAAACATTACATTAATTGGTTAGATTTGCATTTTAATTTGCTGTTGTTACAATATATGTTCATGTCTATGTGTCTATGTGTGCATGACTAGCCGAAAAAAATTAAGATACATTCGAGACAGTGCCCGATAGTGGAATACTCTGCACGGACCTTTCGCTTAAAAAACGCACGCTTAGTCATGTTTTAGGGCCAAGTACGCACGTACAAGAACTGCTCAAACTGCTTGTATGCAGTTCAACAAGCAGTTTTCGATTTTAATATTCATTTTCTTTATTTATTTACGTTTGTTGCAATAAAGGGTTTTACTTAACTTTAGCTTATTATTTATTTTCAGTGTTGTGAAACAGCTTAAAACAGTGCTTACTACTGCTAAACTATTTCTTCAAAAATATAAGCAATTAAGGGTAAGTGCTGCTCTTATTTATATTTATTATATATATGCAAAGTGCAGGCTATTTTATAAGGAATCAATCGATATGTGTAATTTGCTAGTTCTGTGCTGAACTATTTGGATTATTGAATATTTTTTAACATATCGTGAGCTTTAGTGAGAGCTCTTGTCTGAGGCGTCGAGTAAGCGATTTTAAAACATGCAGCTAAGCACAAAGAGGTTCTTATTCATAGAAAGCTGAGATTTTTAGTTAATAGATGGATATAAGATTCTTTTAGTTTTTTAGAAAATAATGAAAAAATACTATATGGTTTTCAATTAAGTTTACCAGTTGAAGCGAACTTATAAAAATATGTATGAATTTATGATAATTTGAAATAAATTAAAATTAGCTTTTTATTGAAGGTTAAATCAAAATTTGTAGGAATTACAATTATTTTTATTTTATTTATTGCTTAATACCCTAACATACACATTTTTTTAGCTAGTATATGAACAATATTATTTACAGTGAAACTTCATATATGTTAATTAAACTTTTTCCATTAAATGGAACCCTTGTAAGAATTCTTACTCTACACAAGGAGAGAAAAATACTTTAATTGGCAAAATATTAAACAAAAATTTGAATTTTAAAAATATTTAAAAAAAATTTGAATTTTTTGCTAAAAAAAAATGTTCAGTATAATGTTTAAAGTTGGGTAGCTGCAGGTTCTTTCTTTCAAAAAGTTGAATTAATATTAGGATTCGTTTGGAAACGGAATGTTTGCTGCTCCCGATTTCACCAAACCGAATTTTTCATCTGGTTTGAAATCGAATGTTTTGTTGCAAGTGCAATGAAAACAAATCTGCAAAATAGGTTTAAAAAAGCACGAATTTTATACTGAAATAATTTTTTTAATATTCTTTGAAATTTTTTGACAATATTTCTGCCAACTTAAAGTTAATTATTAGTGTTAATTATTTTTGATTATTTGTTTTCTGACTCAACCCGAAATACAGCTTGCGCTGCCAAAACGAATTTTTCCTTCGTGTATGTGCACATATAATGCACGAATACATGACGATAAGTGCGACAGGGTTCCCGCGTTACACAAAGAAAATTTCACTTGTAATAAAAAAAGCGAAGTTATATTTTTTTGTAGTTTTATTTAAAAGATAGAATAATAAAAAACTGGGAATATTTTAATGCAAATTATATGCAAACATAATATAGTAATAAAAAGGTGCAGAGCTGCGGCAACCATGTCAGCTGTTTTGTATCAAACAAAAATATTTCCGCGTCAATAAAACAGGGGAGTTTATCTAAAAAATAGGGCTAAAAAAACGCATTTATTGAAAATATAAAGTGAAATATCAACAAAAATAGGTTCGTTTTCCAGAGCATGCAAAAACGAATTCATATAAATTTGTTCAGTTTGAGTTTTTCGTTTTCCGGCAGCTGGCTGAATTTCCAAAATAATGTTCTTTTGAAACAATTTGCCTTTTAAAGAATTTTTTCAATAAGAGATGATGATTTTTATTTAAACAAATTTTGGATCCGAAAACCACCCCCGTGGATCCGCCACTGCTTGACTCCCTAAAAACACGACGGAAAGCTTAGCCAAAACTTTTAAAAGCTGTGGAAAAGATAAGTTAATATTGGTAACAAAACTCAACGCAAGTCAAAGCGCAAGTTTTTGCAATAATTTTGTAGCCCTAGCTCTTCTGAACTTTGAGTTCTAGGTGCTCATACAGACAGATGCACTGCTATTAGATTTTGGTCAAAACAATTTTAAGTCCAACATAAATCTATAATACCCAAAATACGCTAATAATATAGTGTATAAAATACAAAACAAACAACAAGCGAAATGTTTGTAAAAAGAAAAAAATAAAAAATAAACAACGCCCTGGCTCATGTTTAACACTTGCCACAAATGCCAGACCAAGTGAAAGTTGTAGCAACAACAAGACGTTAACCGGCACTACAATTTGGTAGTGTCTGCCATTACATGTGTCGACTATATACAGATGAGTGTGTGTGTGTGTGTTGGCCATAATATATTAGAAATATGCATGTTTATGAATGCTAATCAACTCTGTGTGTGTTTTATTTTTTATTTTTTTAAGTTTTTCAACAAATGTTTTACATATTTGACTACAATAAAAACAGCGTTACATTAGCTTGTTAAGGTGTGCGTGTGTGTGTGGTCCACCCATAAGCTGTTAGCTGTCTCGAACTCTTAATCTGATCCCAAAAACTAAACTAAGGCAAAAGGGGAGTAGACCCAGACAAAGCCAACAACAAGTTGCAACAAGTTAAGCTTAACAACTTGTTTTTAACCCAAACTGCTTTGCGATCGGCTATGAATGCATAAATGAATGAATGAATGAATGCATGAATGAATGAGGGCCGCAGCGATGGACAGAGTACATCTTCATTACAACAACAAGAACAACAACAACTTTAACAAAGTGACTCTCCAGGAAGCCTCATGTGGGCAGTTGCTATTGCCTGCTTTATCTTTATTTTTCGTTGTCCGTTGTCCGTTGTCCCTCTTGCATGTCTTCGTTTTTCGCGAACTTTGCGCACGCGCACGACGTGAGTTCCGAGCAACAACAAAAACAACAACAACTTGAGCGAGTTCGAGCAATTCCAACTGGCACACGTTTGCCGCACTCTTTACCAGTGCTGGTAAATAAGTGCAACAGTGTGGGTAAGTGTATTGCATGATCACTTGAGTGCACACACTGCCAAAAAAAAAAAACGCAAAAATAAAAAGTGAATCTTTTAAGGCACTGCAGGAACGACAGTGGAATACACTGCACCCACACTTGTTCATTGGCGTGCTTCAGGCACATAGTATTTGGAATGTCGTGGGACTTCTTTGAGACAAAGTCCATGTTTTGTTGCCTATAAAGCCCATGAGCGCCTATCTAGCCAATTTTGTAGCTATAGCTTATATGATAAACAAAGAGAGTGCCGGAATTGAGATCTGTAAAATGAATTTTTTTTCTTTAAATTTAAGATATCCTGCAGTATTTAGTTTTTCAGTTGATAAGAACAATTTCTTTAAATATATTTTGAACCAATGTATCCTTAACCTTATAAACATTTCATTCTATCATAATCACTTTTACAGCATGGCACTAAAGTGCAGCTGTGACAAATTTGGAACGTATGTCTTTTTATGAAATGAAATCGTAAGCATCTCTAGCGAAAAAGAATGAACGCTTCTTTGTCGTATCTCCAAGATCTAGTTGTTCATTGGAGCTAAGGAGCCGCTTTCATCGAAGCTCAGCATTTTGGCATAAAAAACTAAAGGTCTATCAAATTTTTCTAACTATTTCAAACTTTGCACAAATCTATAATGTACTTGGCCCAATATCTTTACAGGGTATAGTTATTGCTTCGATAAAATAGTGTATCAAGTTACTGCAAAAATTTGTAACATAAGGACAAGATACTCAAAGTAACGGCAAGTTAAAATGTTAAAGATACCTAAAAAAAAAAATTAAAGCAAAAGAAAGTAATAAAAAAAATTATAATAAGTTTAACTGGTTTTCACAAATCAAGCTTTAAGAATAGCTCGCTTCACTGTCGCCTTTTATAAGCAAACATAGTATTTTTCCAAAACAGCAGGCATTTACTCTAAAAGCGGTCCTAAACTTAGAAAAGAGAGTTTCTTTATGTAAGAACGAATTAAAAAAAAAAATACATTCTTGAATTTTTAATGTTTTTTTAGACTCTATTTTGCCCAAATTAAGTATAAAATAATCTCAATCCCAGCATTAAGACAATAAGTGAAAGTATTTCTTCTTAAATTCATTTTAAACATATTTAAATAAAGAATTTCTTTCCGAAAAATAAAATTATTTTGAAATAAAAATTTTACGCGCTTGGCATTCTTTGAAAATCGCAAATTTTGGCGTACTGTCAAAAATGCTCGAGGCGAGTTTCTCGTTTTTTTTCTCAGTGTTCAATTTTAATAAACTAAGAAGTAGCACTGCCCTAGATGCTTAAAATTGGCCTGCTTTTCAAAATTCTCATTACGAATAAAATCAAAGTTTTTTGAAATCCTCTATTGCAAGCAAAATTTAATTTCGAAATATTATTTTATAAGCTTTTCTATATAAATAAAAATTTCAAAAATTCTATAACTATTTTTGGAATTTTTTCAAGAGATTTTTTTTTTTTTAATAAATATATTTCAGAGCGGCAAGTTTTAGATTTCGAATGCTTATATTTCTTTAGTATTACATAAAGAGGGTCATCAATCTTGAGATTTTTTTTAAAATGCAAAAAACACAAAAATTTCAAATAAATCGGAAAATCTTTGTTATCAATAGAAAGAACCATTCTTGCCATTCGATTTTTAAAGATAATCTCTATCAAATGTTGACCGCAACAGCGCGGAAGCTCGTTCATGCGGAGGTTCCAATTTTCGATGACGCGTTCGAGCATAATCGGTCAACACGGGTAATGTTGGCCTCTAATGCTTCAATCGTAGCTGGCTTATCCACAAACACTTTAGACTTCACATAGCCCCAAAGGATAAAGTCTAACGGAGTGATATCAGCCGATCTTGATGGCCAATTCACCGAGAGTTGGTTCCATAAAATGGCATAAGCGCGCGAAAAACATTCTTTACAGAATGCGAATTTTCGTAATATAATTGTACGTTTTGTAAACGTTGTTCGGGTGTAAGTATTTCCATAATCAAATGGCAATAAAAACGGAATTAAAAACACATGGCAACTTGACAGTACTCACGCATGACTTTTTAAAAAAAACCTCTATTGAAAAAAAACCTCAAGATTGTTAACCCTTTATAATAAAAAAAATCTATCAATAAAATTTTGGTTTTTAGTTAATTTGCTGCAGAACTTTAACGACACACCCTATATAAATACACTTAATCCAGCAATCTGTACACCAGCTGTATACGAGTATATTTTTCCAAGTACTGATAAGATTTTCTTTTCAAAATACAATACGTTCCAGAAAAGAAAGTGTAAAAGAATATAATATATAAAAAGATATAAAGTAAATTCTTAAGCTGCTCTGAAAATAAATTAGAAAGCCAAATTTTCTGACTAAATTTCTAAAAGATAAGGCTTATAAAAATATTTATCATTAAAATTTCAATATATGAATCGAATAAAATTTTGTGAATCGTCCTTAAAAAAAAAAACCTAATACAGGATATCTGATAGTCGCAAGGTCTTAACTAATTCGCCTTATAAAAAAGTGTTGCCAACACATCTGTTAAAGTGTCGGGCATTTTTTGTGTGTAGGTGTATCTGAGTATGGCTTGAAGGCTACCTATTAGCGCCGGCTACTTACCAACTAAACTTTGAACTTTAACGCCTTGTTGGTAGATACATGTCTACACACATACATATCTGTATATAGTATATACTTATATACATAGGCAGGCAAGTAAAGTAACTCAAATTACATTTGGCATATTGTATAACACTTTGATGATGTTGTTGTAGTTGTTGTTTTTGTTATTCCTGGTGTTACTCGAGACTTGATGGACTTGCCAACCAATGACTTTGGCGTGCTGCAGCATAATTACGGCTATATCTAAAGCTCCATGCACCTATATAGCTGCATAGGTATATGTGCAACATGTGTTCAAGTATATGTGCATAGGACTTATATGGGTAGAAATACGAGAAACGCAATACTTTTATAAGCCGATCGATTTGCTTTTGATCCTTTTTATATATAACTGCTAGATACTGTTTATAATATTCCGATTATTTATCGAATGATGTTTTGAAAAACTTGTTTAATGGATCTCTTTGGTTTTTTTTTTCATTTTTTACTAGACAATATTTATATTCAACATTTTATTGACAAAATTACGATTATTTGTCAATTGATCTCTTTGGTTCTGTTCATTTGAACGTATAGCTTGGAACTACTAGCCCAAATATAGCTGCTATATTTTGTTTAGAATATTCCGCTTATTTATCGAATGTATGTTTGGGAAGACTGTTTCAATTGCTCTTTTTGCCTTTGTCGAGATCATCTTAGACTTACATCATAAAACTTGTTAACCTTATTCCGATTATAATCGAATTAATGTTGAGGAACATTTTTTAAGTTCTTCTTTTTGATTTTGTTGAACTTTACGTTAGAACTACGAGCCAACATTTACCTATAAACTTTTGTTTAAAATATTTCGTTTATTTATCGAATGAAAGTTTTGAGAAAACTATTTCAATCGAGATTTTTACATAAACAACCAGCCAAATTTTTGCTGCCAGTTTTTGTCTACAAACTTTCGATTATTTATCGAATGCATGTTTTGAAAAATTTTATAAGCCGATTTCTTTAGCTTTGACGATATTTACGCATACCTAAGATCGTCTAGCCAAGATTTTCCTAATAAGTTTTATTTACAATCTTACGATTATTTATCGAATGCATGAAATGAAACAATTTGATTGCAATATTCCGTTTATTAATCGTATGAATATTTAGCTGCTTTTTCAAAAGAATATAGATATTTATATTCTATAATCAATATATGAATGGCTCAACTACCAAATCGATTAACTCCACTTTTTGAATTTTGTGAATCATCCATAAACTACGTGACGCTGATTTTCGTCAAAATAGACTACCCCCCACCTCCCCCTTGTGACATAGTGACGGAATATTTTTGAAGATTTTCCATATGATCGTGACGCTTCGCCAGAAAAATTTGTTTTCAAATATGCATTTGGAAATAACTCGACAACTTTTTAAAAAAATTTATATTCAAGCAAGCACCATCATTGACTTTGTTGTAAAGATTATAAGATTTAAAATGAATAAATTAAAAAAAAAAAATTTGAAATTTTTTTTAAGTTAAATTTGTATGCTTGCTTTAAAAGGAGTTTTACAAATTACAACTTGTTTAAAATAAATCAAACAAAATATTAATTAACCGATTACTCGATAAATAATGCGAATGTTGTAAAAAAGACAATTACTAGCTGAGTATTGGCTAGTCTCCCCATTGGCAAATGTAAATATCAACAAAAATTAAGAGATCGATTAAAAATTTACAAGACTACATTTTAATAATTTTTTGTTAATTAATTCGCTTGAAAAAAAAGCTTTAAAAAAAAATTTACGCAAATATTAATTTATCGATAACATATTCGATACGTAAAAAGTACCTCTTTGGCTTCTTTAAAAATTGCCAAAACTTGAAAGACTTGAAAATTTGAAAAATATTCTTAAAAAATAAATATACAAAATTCAAAAAGTATATAATTATGTATATAAAATAATAAATTTAAAAAAAAATATTTTTTTTTTAAGTCAAAGGCAAAGCATTAGTAAATATTTTAATTCGCTTAGCTTTAAAAAAAACGAGTGCAAAATTATGCACTTACCGATTAATCGATAAATAATCGGAATGTTGCATATAGCCTATACAACAATCGCTTAAATCGTAGAAATCCATTTGGTATATGTTTCGCTTCATATATATTTACCCATTTATATACTGCCATATAGACATACAAATCGCAGAGCATACATGTCCATAAAATTTACAATGCTCATCGTACACCAGTCTTCGGGCTCTTGGCGCTTGGATAACAAACTGGCTCTTGGTTTGCAGTCACATCAATTGCTATGACATTGTTGGGACCTTAGAGCCTGTGCTCCTTGGCTGCCAAGTACACTTGGTTCAGGTTTGGTCTGCTCTGTTCTGTTGTGTTCCGTCTCGGCCTGGTTCGGCTAAGTTGTCTCTCGTCTATGTGTGTGCAACCTGTAAACGATACAAATCACACACAAAACCACAACACTCCTCATCATCAGAGTTGTAGCCGTTGTTGTTGTTGTTGTTATGGTTGTTGTCGTCATCGTTGGGGTTGTCGTTGTTGTCATTGTTGTTGCTGTTGCAAAAGTTGCTTTAGTTGCTGTTGATGGCAACTTTTGTGGCGGCAAATTGAAGCACCGCAGCACCTTCGCTTATATGGCTTGCAGCAAATATGCGTCCCTATCGTTGCCACACGGAGCCGCAGTCACTGAGTGACTTGGCTATTTTGCGGCCTGACTGCTGCAACCGACTCCAACAGACAACAAGAAAAAAAAAAAGAGTAGTGATGCATTCGACGGGGAGATACCCTGTACTCTACTTTAAGCTGTCATTTTTGGTACAAGTTCCTTTGTGTTTTTTTAAGGCAATTACGCACTGCTTGTACGACAAGCAGTTTCTGTTTGCATTTGTCTTTCTTCGGACAATATAACTCACTTACTTACAGTAGTCCTCTTTTTTATTTGTGGAGCGTAAGGCCCCTCTGGTAATATAAAACAATGTATCCTAAAACTAGGCTTCTGCAAAGTTTTAAACATTTAAATAATTTATGCGGATCTTTGATCAATACTTCCAAAGCCCAATTAGCGCGCTCACGACACTCTTTATGCTCCTCCAGGTCCAGGACCTTCGTTTGTAAGTCCAATTTCAATCCAATTCAATCCCAAACGCAAAATACGCCGGGTTGACTCTTTGGCAGTTGGCGCAGAATGGAGATTGCTGCGTCCTTAAGATATTGGCAGCTACAGCAGATTTGGATCTTTATGGAAATTGACTTCGCAAAAATCCCTATATATCTGCTGCCCAAAGGTTCCAAGGAGTGTTCTCATGTACACCAAGTGTGTGCATAATATAAAAACCATGAATAAACTTGTTGTCTCCAGCATTTTTGGTTCCAGAACTCTAGGTGTCTGTATGATAGACAGACAAATGGATCAAGTGATCTCCAGATCTTCTGGTCTTCACGATCTACATATGTGTTCATAAAGTTGGAAAGAAGAACGGACGAAGCACCTGCAAATTTGGTGTCTGCAGTTCGTTAGATCTCCGAGAAGTAGTCTCTCAAACAGATGAGTAAACCTGCGCCCCTTGCAGCCATTTTGCTCAAATTTGGTGTCTCCAACTTTATGGGTCTCCGAGATGTAGCTGCTCATAAAGACGAGTGGATAAACCCCTTGTGCTACACATTGCAAAAATCCATAATATCCCATATACCCTCTAAGTTAGAGTACATAAAAAACACTATATACTAAAAAAAAAAAAATAAAGCCAAACCAGTTTGGGTCCAGTCGCAGTTCCCCGGCTGCAGTTCATATGAAAAGTGATTTCTTTGCATAAATGCGCCTTGGTCTCTCGCTCGTCGCTCGTCTTGGTCGGCCTGGAACCGTGCTGATGATGATTGGGTATAATGGGTTTTATGGAGCAGCTGCTGCAGCTCCAAACGCCAACTCTTGCTTGTTGCGCGCTTTTGGACTCACACCTGTGCCTCATTTTGTTGCCCCACCGCCCAAACATGGTGCCGGCTGACATTTTGAATAATTGCCATTGATCCCGAACTGATTTGTAGGCTGCTGTATTGTAGTTGCTTCCAAACCAAATCTGTTCTAATTCTCAAAACGTTCCCATGGCAAATACTCTATTTGTCTTATAATTAACATTGACAATGAGCGCCATAGTTTAATTTGGGTCAAGCAATTTGCCTTGCTCCAAGTTGCTACTCCCATGTGCTGCTGCAGCACCCAATGGAGACCATTGAAAATTGAAATTTCTGTGCGTGATCATAAATAGACGGACGCATGGTAAAAATGGGTTCGGGCCTGTTGCCAAGCCCTAAACTTGGCTATCATATGAGCATATTTTTTATTATAGTTTACAATATATCAATTGATAGACAGTCTTCAGCGTCGTCGTCGTTGTCGTTGTCTTATGTATCCACAACAACAAATATCTCACAAATAAAACCATAACCAAATTCATTAACATTTTCGGCACGCACAAATTGTAAATCTTTTAGCATAAATATAAACAGATACATTCATATGCAAACCCATACAATTGTCATATGTGTGCGTAACTGTATCTGTGTGAGTGTGTTGGATCGGAATAAATAGCACCCAGTTGGAATTTTGGTTCTAACAGCAGAGTTGCCATGTGACTAAATTTTTAAGCTTAACTAGCTTTGCTGGTGTTCCCTAGATACCAAATAGAAACTGTGCTACATGTTTGTCTTAGAGATGCTTAGTCAAATCCCATTCCCCCTAAAAAAAAAGATTTCAGGCATCACAAATCTATTCCACCAAGAAGGGACATTTTTTTTTCTAGGTAGAGCAACTCATTCAGTAAGTGTGTGCTGCGAGAATTTTTTCTTCCAAATTTTAAACCTATTCTTGTTATTGGCAATGCTGCCCATCTTGCCTAGCTGCCATCCAAATTTAGAATGTTCCGCATATAATCCAGTCAGTATAGTCAATAGTGAAATTAATGGAACTTATGAGTGGTTTTTTTGGCCTCCCGCATCTATGTTTTGTTTCTTCTTTTATTCCTTTAACTCCTTGAGCAGCATAGGGCCTCCTATGTTTCGTTTGGACCTCTCTATTTCTCTTTATAAATGTTTCTAGCTTTCCCATGCCACGGTTCCCTTTCTGCTTGCCTTTGTACCTTAGCAGCTACACTGCTTATGGAACTCATTTAGTGCTAAAACAAAGATATGTTTTGGGTTCAACTTCTCAAAATTGTGAAAATATGGGAGTTCTATAAATGAAATGAAGGGTTTCGGCGCCATTTCTAATCTTCTATGATACACCCTAAAAAAAGTAGCTGTGTCTATATAATAATGAGAACTTAAACAATTGCCAACCCTTCTATTTCTCTCCATTGTTATAATATAAAGGCTTTTCCGAAGCATAAGATTTTGTAATACCACAACCTGAGAAAGAATTCTCCATCTTCTTAGAGATAGTAATCTCTCTAGTAAACTATATTTTTTATAGCCTTTGCCTTAAGGTTCTAAAGGTATATAAGGTTTGTGCTATTCGAAAATATATGCATGCATGCAGAAGAATACATCGAAGATCCTCCAAAAGTTACCTTAAGTATGATTAGGGTGACTAGAGAAGTCGATATAGACATATCCGTCTATCTGTCTGTTCGTCCGTACGATCTCAAAGATGGTAAGAGCTAGATCAGTCAAACTTACGGATTACTCACCTTTTTATGTCACAGAAAATCTAATCGATTTGCCTAAACATATTCAAAAAAAAAAAAATAATAATAATAAATAAATTAAAATTATTTTAAAATATACATGTCACAAAAAAAAAACAGACTGGCCTATGTAGAATTCAGACCCTGATTGGAACGATTTTTTTTTTAAATTATTTTAAAATATATTATAAGGAATCCATGTTCCAATTAACCCCACAACGTCAAAGTTATGAGATAAGCTCAAAAAATGCCATAAAAACAGGTACCTTGGAGGTTATATCGGAAACTTGACATGCTGTGATTTTTTTGATCTAGGATTTGGACGCAGCGATCCCAAAAACATATAAAGTTATTGTCGTACAGTAGTACTGGGAAAAAAATGTTTTGGGGCTTAGAACTAAGATCCCTTGGCTCGCTTTTGTTGGGGGATCCTGGATGCAGGGTATCCATTAGCAAACCAGAGACTTTTTTTTGTGGCTGTGTTATATCAAATTTTATTTTTTCAAAACACGTCAAAAATTATAATAAATTTTTGTAATATTTTATAGATAAAATATAAAAAGAAGGTTAACAAAGCCAATTTTGTATCTAACATTGTAGCAGCAAAAGGGCTGCACCCGCTACCACCCTTGCTTCAAGCAGACGCTGCGCTGAATGCGCTTACATTTTTATGACTTGGCTTAAACAACAACCATCCAATTCAGCACCAAACTGGCCAAGAGACGGGTAGCTAACCACAGCGCCAGAGCCCAGCGCCAAAGCTTTATTCATCTCATCAGTTAGTCAGCGAGTCAGTTAGTCATTCAGTCATTCAGACAGCGAGGCTGCCATTTTTTTTTATTCTGACTATACCCTGTAGCATTGGGGCATTATGGAATATGGTGGATGATAGATATGGGAACATCATGCCAAAAATGTTAGTCAAAAAATTGTCTTGATAAAAACCTAATTTAGCTTGTTTGGGAAATAAAGGAAGGTACTTTGGTTCTTAACGCGTTGCTGACGTCACGACCAACTGAAAGAGCTCTACGGCTGATAAACATCGGCTCCACTGGCTGGCCACGTATGTGGATAAAACGGAAAGTATTCGCTAAGACTTTTGAACCTTATAAGCTCCACGACGATAATGTCCAGCGTATGCAGACAGTATTTCGGGTACATAGCCTCAAATATCTCAAGATCCTGACGTGATAGGCCAATTCTGGCCCCGAATTCGGATTCTACGCAGCAAATACTTTCGAAATGAGCTTTCCAACAACTGACATGACCCCGGTATTTGTAGGCCAGTGAAATTTATGCAACAAACTATGCAAAAATATCAATTCAGCTTATTCACGGGAGCAAATATTTTTTTAAACAATTTGGTTAGCATTTTAAGTTAATTATTTTTGACTTCCGATCTATGTAGTTTGATGCGTTTGGAAATAACCCGAAATATGGTAAATTATATGAGGCAAACTTTATTGAAAATACTTTAAAAAAATCTGACACACAGAGAAACAAATTTTGTTTTTAACTTTGTTCTTCAAATAAGAGAGCATCTCTTAACAAGTTGCATAAGAAATCACGATTCAAGAACCAATTCGGAACAACCAATTATAATGAAAATTACGTCTTTGTAAAAATTATTTTAAAAAATTAATTCATTTAAAAAAATTGCGATTTTTTACAAAATACCAAGATTTTATTTTTAAATAAATACTTAAGTAACTCATATAAAGGAGCACAAAAAATCCTAAGGGCCGCAATGGCAGCTATACCCAATATCATAATTAACTCATATGAACAATTTTTTATGAGTTTGTTGTGTATTGTGCTATTAATTTATGAAAAATAATTTTGGATGCTTTTATTTTTTATCTTTAGGCGCATTTTGAGTGTTTTCCGCAAAGGAATTATAAAATATATCAACAAAGACTTGCAAAAAACCTCTTATCCCATTATATTATCTAAAAAACGCAGTGTTCGGGTCTTTTTTTCTCAGGGCAGCATAAACATAACCTAAGAGCAACAGCAGCACGATCTGAGCCAGCAAAGAGCACAATAAACAAGCAAAGAGAGCGAGTCGCAACATGTTTGATGTCATGCATGTTGCATGTTGCGTGTTATTAACGCACAGCTGTTGCTGCCGGTTCGATGGTACTTCATTCATAGAAGGTTCATTTTGTTGTTGTTGTTGTTTTTGTTGCTCTCTGATATTTTGTTGCTGTTTAGCACTTGCCCGCCTCTCTGTGATTCTTACGTTATGTAAATAAGAGCCATGGCTTGGGGATTTACGGGATCTCTATTGAGAGAAAAAGAGAGAGTAGGCAGGAGAGAGAGAGTGGGAGAGAGACAGAGGCCGTCAGAGACCTTAGCTGCTGGAACTAGTTTGAATTTGGATTCTAATTTAATACGTTCGGTTCAAAGACCCTGTAAGACCATTTGAAATTGACATATAAAAACTTGACATCGGTTTTTTTTTTATTTGTGTATCAATGTGTTTGATATAGTAGTATGTATGTGTTATATACTTAAGATCTTTTATTTATACTATATCATTTGATAATTAGTTTAATGACTTTGGAACGTTTAAGCCAAACCGTTTAGCAATGTCATAACTAAAAGTTGTGAATATTAATGCAAAAATCAGAACTAAATTTATTGTGCCAAAACTGGTTGAAGCTATATATATAGTTATTGTTTTTTTTAGATCATATTACTTTAATAAAAAAAATAAAAAATTATGTTAACGACAACAAAAGTAAGTTTTTAAGTAGTTATAAACTGTTTTCTTTTAGAAACTACCATGAAAAAATCAGAAATGCCAATAATTTTATTTGAAACTTTATCAGCGAATTTTCAAAACTTTTTTTACTCACGGATCTTACTCAGGTGAATTATTTCTTTAAGGCCCGTACGCAGCATGCAAAAACATTTCGTGCGTAATTTTTGCATGCTGCGTATGGGCCTTTAGCTTCGATAGCTGAAGAAGACAAAGTTTTAAAAGAATAGTTCAACAAAAAGTTATTCTCTTCGCGTTTCCCAACTAATCGTAATAATTATAATTAAAATTAAATAGTTAAAAGAGATTTGCTGATTCTGTACATATTTTAAGGAAGATAGTCGGATTCATATGCACTGGTCCATAATTTATTGAAGACATCGTGCTTCAATCAAGAACTTTATTTTTGTTTTATAAATTCCAATTAGTATATAAGCAAAATTTGGCAGTTTCGGTGCCAAGTTTATTAAAAACTAACAAAGTTGCAACAAAAACTATTTGAAATTGGAAAAATTTTGGCAAGCAGATTATGAAGTACAGTATCTGCCAGTGCCGGATTATTATGTTTGGGCGCAGAGGGCGGCTTCAAAAGGGGTGGATAAGCAACAAAAAGCGTATTTAATTTTGAACAAAAAAATTTGAAATTGCTTCTCTAAATGGATTTGATACATATTGACACCAAACAAGTAAAAAACTAAAACAAATTTAAAAAAAGAGGATTGATATGTTTAAAAAATATGTATTATAGATTACATAATTAATTACTTTACATAATAATATTGCATATTAATTAAATTCATATAACATATGAATAGAAATGTTTGCATTTTTTAAAGACAACTTAAATTCAAGAGAAATGGTTCAATGGCCAGCTTCGATTCGTGTAAAAATGTTGACAATTAAAAAAAAAAATTGGCCCGTTGTGATACCGCAGGTGGTCTTTAGTCCACCTTTCTTCCCCACTAAAGAGGTCTACAAGATACTCTACTTAACAGCCATCCGGTGGCCTCAATAAACCTCGAAAGGCATTTCGGACTCTTTTTCTGAGAGCTGGGATAAGTCATTTAGAAAGTGCGACTTGAGGAAGTGGAACCTTGTTCCACATAGTCCCGGGCAGTGACAAAAGAGGTGCTCCACTGTCTCCAGCTTTTCCTCATCACCACAACTTCGTGCGTTAAGCCTTAATGCATGAGCTCCCACCAGCCAGTGTCCGGTGATTGCTCGGATTACTTTCGAGCACTGGGCTCTGCTTATACAGCAAAGTTCTTTGGTTCTATTCCTGCAGTACATCGGCCAAGTTTGCCGTGAGATCCTGCACGTGTTGGAAATTCGATTCCACGTTTCGTTTACAGAGTGAGCGAAATGGGTCTTTATGCTTAGTTTGCAGCTGGCCATAGGAATACCCAGACGCTCCTTATCCTGAAGTAGAATGCTGGTAGTTGCTTGTCTTGCCAGTTCGTCCGCAATGCAATTTTCCTCAATATCCCTGTGTTCCGGGACCCATAGGAGGTGGATAGAAAACTGTTCTGCCATCTCCTCCAGAGACGAGCGACAGTTATTTACCGACTTCATATATGAAGTCAAGGAGGCGAGAGACTTAATGGCCGCGGCTATTCGGATAAATGCAGATATTTCTATTACCTATGGGTAAGTTTTTTATTGTTATAAGAGCCTCCCGGATTGCAGTGACCTCAGTCTGAAAACCACTGCAATGATCCGAAAGTCGAAACGATAATCTAACATCGAGTTCCTCAATATCGTTTAACTTGGAACCGTCCGTGAAGATCTTAACAGAACCAGCTGGGCTCATCTCCGGTTGCAATATGGGTTTTGAAATTTGTGTAGAAGTGCTCCTGTGGGGTACAGTAGTCCGTATTTACAGGAATGAGAGGGTGTTCCTTAAGAATTCTTGAGTGACCAAAGGCTTGGTCATTCCAATTTTTAGCCTCTCTTATACGTAGAGCTGATAGCGTGGCTGATTGCTTACCCATCTTGTCCAGAGGAACCAGGTTTAAAATGGCATCTAAAGCTTCGCTTGGGGTCGAACTTAGTGCCCCGCTTATAGTAAGTTCAGCGGTCCTTTGAACCTTACTCAGCTTAGTAAGGATGGATTTCTTATCCGTAAAGAAGAATTGGTATTGCAACTTAAATTCATGAAAAAATATTGCAAAAATTTTCCCAATTTTGTTTTAATTTTTTTTTAAATTGTTGCACTATTTACAAGTTTGGACCTAAACGATGTTGCAATAGTTCTCCTAACAGCAAAATATTTTTTGTCTTATGAATTTGCTTAAAAAAGATTTTCCCTGGGCCCAGCTCTTAATCCGGCCCTGCTTCGGCTATTGGTAAAGTTTCGTTCTAGTGCCTATTCAGGCAAGAAATTATAAATATTTCAACCAAGATAAAATACAAATTTTGTAACTTTGTTTAGCTAGTTGAATTGAGTTTTAAATTTAAATATTGAAAAAGCTTAAATCTTGTTTACAATACTAATTAAGATTTAACCTGAAATTTTGTGCTTTGTACCTTTTGCAATCAGAGAAAAATTTATATTGAAAACCAATACCTTGGCTATAAAGTTAGTTTTTGATTTATTTTGAATTAAAAATGTTACAATAATTTTTTTTATGCAGATATTGTAATCAGAGAAAAAAAGTCTTGAAAATTAAAAAGAAAAAAATTTTTTTTTGCGTCTAAAGTTGGGAAAATTGTTCTTCTTTTGCAACGCATAGGCCTAAAAGCTTCAAAAATAGATATAAGCTGAATCAGCGCTCAAGCCCCACTTTAGCAGTTTTACTATCGATAATGAACAAGTACTTATGAACCTTTTATAAGCTTATTTTTGTTAAAAGGATTCGCTTAAAATTTTAAAATTATTTACAAAATCGACAAAGCTTAAATCAGACAATAAAGTTCATTTAAAGATTTTTGGTCTGTTTCTGGTATCAGCTATGTTAAGCTCCATCTGATGCTTTAAGTTAAATATAATCTTTTTTGTACTGCCGTGCTGGATAAAACGAACTCTGGTTGATAAAGCGTCATGAGTTGAATGCATTGGTTGTGATATACTCTACCGAGGAGTCTGCTAACTAGAGTATGCACAACAACAGTAGCAGCTAAAATTATTTGTAGACCATTTTTGAGTTCATATTTTAGCTCTAAGCTCGGAATTTATTCTATAATGCATATGATTAAAAATACATACGAGGTTTGTTCAAAAAGTATCGGGAATTTTGAATTTTAGCGGGCTACGGATGTTCGATTTTCGATCTTTTTGTGACGTTACGTTGGTGCTCATGACCGTCACCTATGTTGACAATCTCGGCCATTTTGAATGTTCAGTCAGTTTTTGACAGCTATTGTGCGTGGACGTGTTTTAGCTTGTCTTCGATTTAGCATTAACTATTCATATAAAAATTATACCAACTACATCTTAGTACCTCTTACATATTTCTAATATTTGTCTCTTGTTGAGTCTTTTTTTAAATTCTTTCGCAGGCTGTCTTTTCCGACTAAATATTATAAGCTCCAAAGTGTTACATTGAAAACTAAAAATTTTTAGGTATGCAGGGGTTCCCCTATTTCCTATAGCTAATTTTTTTAAAATCGTTTTTTTTTTAATTTAGGATCGCAATATAAAGCGCGTCCTATCTACATTTATTTGCCGTAGCAGTTATTGTAAACTTTTGTGAGCCTAATAAACAAAACAAGAGCTACATTTTTTGTGGAAATAAACAGCCTAACATCCCACCTAAAACCAACCTTTTACATTTATTTATTATTATACTGGCATTAGATATTTGGTATAGGTTGTGCTTTGGGTAGAACTTTCTTGAGTTAGTGAAAAAAAAGTATTGTTCATAACAAGTGTTGTAAAACATATTTGGGCGGCCTACATAGTAACATTTTATCGGTCTGAAGTTTTTTCATTTCAGGAGATTGAAGAACAGTAGGTCTAGGGGAATTAAATTTTACCTACAGAAACATTTGACTTGGAATCAATTTTTCCCCATATTTTTTTCTTCTTAACTTATTTATACTTTTAAGCGATTCTATTGCATTGTATTATTATATACGTTTATTTGTTTTAAAACTGTTTGAAAGCGCTTCAAAAAGGGATGAAGACATAAATGGCTGCAGGGGGAATATTAAAGTAGGTATGCCCTGGAGAAGGTTGTAATGGCTTCAAAACTGTTCTAAAAAGCTTAAAAATCGAATGAAATCCTTGAGAATTGGGAGCACAGAGTATATTAAAGTTTTTATGCCTCGAACAAAATTATAATCGTTTAAATACTATTTTAGAGTGCCTTAAAATCGAATTAAAACTGTGAAGGAACTTTGGAAAGTATAGCGTGTACTGAGGACTATATAGGAAAACTATTTTTCAAATAGGTATGTTCGGCGGACGATTATACTTTCTACAAAACTGTTTCAAAGCGTTTCAAATCGGATGGCAAATTTGTAGATTTAAGAGCGTACAAGGAATATATTTGAGTAGGTATATTCCCTAGAAAATTTTAGAATGGAAAGTATAGGGTACATTGAAGTCGGTATATACTATATAAGATTATAATCTTTTCCAAATTATTTTAAAATGTATCAAATTCGGAAATTTGTAGAAACTTCTTTAAAGCTAATAGGAGAAAGATAAGCTAGATATTGTCTTCTAGATATGAAGTGGGTATACCAAAATCTTCTGAACTAATTAATTCTATTAACTTATTGCATTATATTATTATCAAATATGATAAAGACCTTATCACTTAGGGTGTACAGGGTATATTTAAGTTGGATTGCTTAAAAACTGTTTTAAAGAGCTTAAAAAAAGACAAAATTTAAGATTATCGTATATAATAATCGTTTCAGAACTATTTTAGACTAACAAACTAAAACTATGCAGAGTCAAAATCGTTTTAGAACTTTTATACAGCGCTGAAAAAGCGAATAAAATCTTTAAAGATTAGAGGGCACCGGATATATTATAGTTTTAACGTTCTGAAGAAAATTCAAATCGTTTATAAGTGCTATGAATCAAAACTTCAAATAGGGGAATTTTTTTGTAAATTGAAGGGTACATTATATTCAGTATAACCGCGTAACTAAATTTTACTTTGCCAGCCTGAAGGCCTCAATTGCTCTGGCTCTAAATCAGTGGTCGGCAAGGCCCTACCCCATGGGGTAGGAGTTTACACGTACTGTGTTGTACACAAAACACATGCATGTGTGCGTGATTTTTGTACTGAACTGCTCTCAGCAAATTCTCTGGCGTTGCCATGCTCTTGTTGCAAAGCAACAGACACGAAGTTGTGCTTGTGCATGACTTCGGCCTTGCTTAGAGAGCGTGCTTGCTCTCTCAACGCTAAAGCGCTCCAGCATTAGTATGCCGTGGCTTTGGTGCTGTGTGGCGGAAAACACAAAATCAGTTTATGTTTAATTTGCTACAAGCTAAGATCGCGCTACGCAAATTATTGATTTTAAATAGGAAAAAATGTTCAAAGAGGAATTGAAAAATGAGCGGCGCGATCTAATCTTGTAGCCAACTAAACATAAACTGATTTTGTGTTTTCTGCCACACAGCACCAAAGCCAAAAAGCAAGCACGCTCTCTAAGCAAGAGCCGAAGTCATGCACAAGCAACTTCGTGTCTGTTGCTTTGCGACGTCAGCGTCGAAATACGTCACAGCGGCAGAAAATGTTCAATACAAGCGCAAAAAAAAAATGCATATGTATATTTTGCCGACCACTGCTCTAAATATTCTTTACAGCTCTGAATTAATTTCTCTTTTATAAATTTGCTAATGAATAAATAATTTAAGTTCTTGTAGATTTATTTCATTGTACAACTGCTTCAAGATTTATCGATTAGTTAGTTATGATAACGATTAATATCGTAGCTCACAATACAGCTGCAATACAGCTGTAGAGAGAGTATTTACAATTCGCTGCTGTTAAGCCAAATGCAATGACTGACACTCTTCTACTGGATTACTGGATGACTGGCTGACTGCCCGGATAGCTGCATTTTAAAATTAATATTTGGATTTTAATTAGCAAGAAATTTACTTTGGGCTATGGCAGTTCGGTTTACCAGCTTGTTGCAGCTGGACGACCCAATTCTACCTACCGACTGCCAGCGCTACTAGGTATTACCAACTCTTTACTTTTTGCACTCTATCGACTGTTGACAGTCGTCTCTTGGCCAGGTTGTTGGCTAACAAAGTCTGGGTAGAGAGTCAGCTCTGTGTTTACACTTTACTGACGACTACCTCTGCTGGTAGCACAGAGCTCATGCACCTGTGCGTAAGTGTGTGCACACTAATTAAATGTACACACACACACACACACACATATGTACACACTAACACAAAGACCAACATCAAATATGCAGCATTTACTTAGTTACAAATTTCATTTTGTTTGGCTAATACGAAATGAAATTTTCCATATTCATAGATTTTAGTTATGAGTTTTTTTTTTTTTACTTTATTTCTATTATTTTTATTGGTCAAAAAAAGCCCAGGGCTACATATTGCTATTGGCCCACAATGAGCTTAAATAATTAATTAATGCATTTTAATTTTACTTACAATTGTTTACCAATGTGCATATAATTACATTATGTCTTACCAAGCCCCGGCTGCTCTTAAGTCGTCTTGGGCTTTCATTTTCTCTTTGCTTCGAACATGCTGCCTCTGTTAGCTGGCTCTCTTAGGTTAACAGCACACTGTTAGCTGGAAACTTGAGTTTCAAGCTGCGGGCGGAAATTGTAAATAAATAGTTTGGTGTAGTTTAAGTAGCAGTTGATGGATAAAGTACTTACAGTCGTCTACATAAGTCTAGTGACAAATAAATAAAAATTACATGGCAACAAAAAAATGAGTTTCCTTTGAGCAAGCTAGAATAAATTGCGTGTAAGTGCTTTTTGGAAATAGATGTTTTAATTAGACGATTATACGACTTTTGAAAGTTTTTTTTTTTTTATAAAGCAGTTACAGTTAGGCGGATACTTGGGACAAGATTCTGTTTGCTGTGTTACCTTACTCCGTTTGTAGAGACCCTACTGCTTAAGAAGAGTATCAATAAAGATGAGATTACGTCTTCAGGCAGCTGTGAAAGATTATCTAAAAAGTAATCGGGATTACAGTTTTATTCATCTTTTAGATCTAGGTAATTTGTTTTTAAGCATTGAGTTATAAAAAGATGATGGGTTAATGTTGTTTGAGAGATGAAATCGTCAGACAGCTATGAAAGATTGTCTAAATAGTAATCGAAGTTGCAGTTTTCTTCATCTTTTTAACATAACTTGTTTTTAAATCTTGGGATAAAGAAAGGATGATGATGATGATCCCTAGAGGGCGCGTCCTCAAGTTGGCAGATTGGGGGAAGCTTCCCAGACATGGTTGGTAAGAGGGAAGTCAAATACCTCCCGCAGACCATACAAACCGCTGAGGCCCAATCCGTTATCAAAACCAAGTGGAGAATGCTGCTAGAAGTGCAACGAAGGAATACGTTCTAGTGTACCAACGGCGGTCACCTTGTAAACACAACCTACATCCTATTGATGCGTCTGTCAGATCAGGTTCGGCTGTGAGCGGACGTCGGTCTTGGATCAAGCGGTTCGCCTTATAAATATGCATTATTTCTCCACACTGAAGTACCCACGGACGCTTGCAATCCCTAGAGGACGCGTCCTCAAGTTGGCAGATTGGGGAAAGCTTCCCAGACATGGGTGGTACGAGGAAAATCAAATACCTCTCTCGGACCACACAAGCCGGAGAAGGCCCGCTCCGTTATCAAAACCAAGTGGAGAATGTAGCTAGAAGAACGTCCGAGGAATACGTTCTATTGCATCAACGGCGGTCAGGTTTTAAACACATCCCAAATCCTATTGCAGCGTCTGTTAACCAGATCAGGTTCGGCTGCGAGCGGACGTCTGTCTTGGATCAAGCGGTTCGCTTTTAAAAAGTGCATTATTTCTCCACACTGGAGTACCCACGGTCACCCACGGACCTTAAAGTGGGTTGCGTTGGCTTAGTAGCCCGACCGGAAAAATCTCCTACTTAAGAAACAGATCCTTCCGCCCTATGCTCCGCCCTAGAGTAACTGGACCAGACATACTGAACTCCTTAAAAGTACGAAGACTTTTTATTTCGACAGCTTTTCTTTCTTGTGATCGACACACATTATAGTAAGCCAAATAAACGCTGATTTAAAATAGAAGAGCAAAGCAAAATTTTGATTACCTTTATTCTCTTTCGCCTTCGTCCTTATAAAGAATGCTGCGCAATAAATTAATTGGATTTTTAAACTCAGAAAAAAGAGACTATCTTAACTTGGGTTCGAATTTGCTTGACATAAAATTGTTTCTCTCTGAGTCTATTTTGCTAAAATTAAAATATAAATTAAATTATAAAATATTCTCAGTAATAAAACTAAACATTCCGAAACTAAGAATTTCTTTCATAAGAGCTTTGGACAAGACAATATTTCTAAAAAAATTTTAATTCAACAAGTCTGTCTGCAAAAGTGTATAAATTTTACTCTCAATCGCTTTTAGAGTACTTTTGACACCGCAAATTTTTCAAAATGGTTTAAACTTCCCAAACTAGACTAGATCGAAGCGAGTATAAACCTTGCCAAAATATTTATTTTTTATCTATGGAATGTGGAAATTGAAACTTCTAGCTTCGATGGAGAGTTTTGTCAAATAAGTGCTCTTAAGACTGGGCATGCTGAAATTTTTTCATATAGCGCAATGCTTCTTAATATCATTCTAAACGTCTTAAAATTAAAAACTTGTCTACAAAAGTGTGAGTATAAATTTTACTCTCAATCGCTTTTAGAGTACTTTTGACACAGCAAACTTTTCAAAAAAGGTTTAAACTCCCTGAACTTTACTTTAAGTAAGACTAAATCGTAACGAGTATAAAGCTTGTCAAAATATTTATTTCCTAGCTACAGGCTGTCAAAATTTGAACTTTTAACTTCAATAGAGACTTTTAACAAATAAATGCTCTTAGGCAGGCTAAAGAAAAACGGAGTTCGTAGGCGTCTCAAAGCCATTTATAACGGCGTGTTATAATTCAAATAATAAATTCTATTTTACGGCCTTGTGGCCAAGGAACTTGAAATGCAAAATGCCAAAACATTCGACGCTGAGGGAAATCTCTATGTGTGTATGTAAATGGCAGTCAAGTGCTAGGCATAAAATCGATTTAGTACCCCAAACTGCTCAACCCCCCCCTACCCGACCATTGAAATAGAAGTAAAACCAATAAAAATTATAAAGAATAAATTGCCTACAAAAATGTTTTTGTCAAACTGGCAGCCAAATTCAAAGGCGCGCAACCCTCCCAAGAACGAAACCACGACTCCTTTGGGGGAGGCCCTCAATCCACAATGAAATGCTTTGGCAAAATCACATTAGGGTGGCGCCAATCAAATTTTGTATTGTCGTGCCGCCAAGTGGGGCAGGCATCTAACATTGTAGCAGCAAAAAGGGCTGCACCCGCTGCCACCCTTGCTTCAAGCAGACGCTGCGCTGAATGCGCTTACATTTTTATGACTTGGCTTAAACAACAACCATCCAAGTCAGCACCAAACTGGCCAAGAGACGGGCAGCTAACCAAAGAGCCAGAGCCAAGCACCAAAGCTTTATTCATCTCATCAGTTAGTCAGCGAGTCAGCTAGTCATTCAGTCATTCAGACAGCGAGGCTGCTATTTTTTTTTATTCTGACTATACCCTGTAGCATTGGGGTATTATGGAATATGGATGATGTTTGGGAAATATTTCTACAGTGTCTAAAAGGAAACTACTTTGGTTCTTAACGCGTTGCTGATATCACGACGAACTGAAAGAGCTCTACGGCTGATAAACATCGGCTCCACTGGCTGGCCACATATGTGGATAAAGCGGAAAGTATTCGCTAAGATTTTTGAACCTTATAAGCTCCACGACGATCATGTCCAGCGTATGCTGACAGTAAGCTGCAGGAGGCAAGTTGTCGTTGGCAAGCCGTCAAGGGCATAGACAATGGAAGCACGAACCTTTGATACCAGATGCAGGGTATCCCGCTGTTGCGCAACTGCTTGACTCTATCAATTTTTTTTTATATTTTTATGTATGGCGATTGTTGTAGTTCCTGTTGTGGTTGTTGCAAGTAAAGAGGCAAAGTGTTTTTATGCCCATTACTTTGTCTGCTCTGTGGTTTTGCGTCTTTAATGGGTCTGCAAAGCAGCTGCAAAGACTACTCTGCCACGCCCAACTCTCTAAGGCGGCCCACATTTATTGAAGCTGGCAGATTTATTGGAATTTAAAATTCTTTTGTCAGGGACATTGGGTGAAGTAGCAAGCCAGCTAGGAGGGGGTGTGTGTGGTATGGGTTCGTGTTAAGCTTAAGCCGCGGCTAAAATCTAATAAACGCCCGCTGGCATAAGCTGTAGATAGGGAGGGTAGCCGCGCGCAGAGATTTGAACCGAGCGCCAGCTGAAATGGGAATTTCGCAGGCATTGTAAACGAGGCGGATGCGTGATGCGCGCAAATGTATGCAAAACTTTTGCACCAAGTCCCACTCAATTAACATAAAAAAAAGAAGCAAAAAAAAAAAAAAAAATACGAACCCAACAATATCGCTACCCCTGACTCATGTGGCGCCCCTCTAAGTGGCTTTTGTTGGACTTGTTGTTGTTGTCTGTAGTTGTAAAACAGTGTTGGCAGCTGCAACTATATACTACAAATTCAGGCAAGCAAAAGCGTCAAGTTCCAAGTTTTTCGGCTGCTTAATTACAAGCAGCGCCTCATTAGGCCACGGCCTGCTGCACTTAGCCTGGCCTAGGCTGTAGGCCTTACCTGTTACCTTTTTATTTATTTATTTTTGTTTTTTTTTTTTTGAAGCGCTTAGCAATTTGCATGTAACAGTTTTTAAGACTTCAATACACAAAAGCACATCAGAGGTCAGTCGAGCAGCAGAGCACTCCCAGAACTGCCAAGAGCCATTATCAATTTCTTTGGCTGCTCTACACAAAAAAAAACAAAAAAATGGGAAAAAAAAAACACAAAAAAAAATATGCAAAAAGGTAAAGAGCAGTAACGCCAACAACAAGAACAAACAAAAAAATATAACGATTTAATTAAAAAGTTACATAAAATATGTTTTAAAAGCAAAAACAGAAAAAAACATGCCGGAAAAAAAGAAACAAAACAAAAGCTGAAATCAGTCGGTTCAGCGCGAGCGGGGCGGATGGGGTGCGTTAGTACTAGGGGGCGGCTCAGTGGTATTCTCTCGAGGCTGCTGGGCTTCGCTATATCCTCATTAAGTCATCGTTCAGTTGCGAGCCGTGTCGAGTTATTCAACGGCTTTGTGGCACAGCAGGGTGAGCACAAGGAGCAAGTCAGCGCGGGGGGGCAGCGAACAGAGCGAAAGCGAGTGCGACCTTTTGATGGCTGCTTACTTGACTAAAAAAAAAAGAATTATATGTATGTGTTTGGGAGCCACGACTATGGAATACGCTACCTCTCACGCTTTTCTACTCTTTTTCCATTTCCAAACTGCTAATGTGCAGTTCAACAAGCAGTTTTCAATTGCTATATATGATTTCTTTTAGCTACAACAATGTATTGAACATTTAGACGATTTTGCAGTTTTTTAATTAAATTTTTGAAGCTGTATTTCATTTTTGGATTTTTTGAGATATTGCGATTAATTTTTTTTTTCGATCTATACTTCTTCTATGGCTTAGCTTGTTTTAAATGAGAACACTTTTAAATATTTTTGGATATCAATTTCGATTTATCGATTAACTATGCAGTTTATCGTGTAAGGCAAAGCTTAATAGTTTTTCCCAAAGCCTACTGTACATATTTTGCGTTAAGTGTATCTATAATGATAAATCGTTTAATCGTTATCGAAATCAACAGCAAGCATGATTGGCTGTATTGTTAAACATTGTTCCCGTCAGATTTGTGAAGAGTTTCTTTTAGAAAGAAAAACAAACCTAAATGCTCATTAGGCTCACATGTATCTACTTTACAAATTGTTTGGCTTTGGCCTAAATATTTATAAAATAAATCGAAATTTACAGAAAAAAGCTTTTCGCGCTAAGCTAAATTTGTGACGTAGAAAGAACGCATAAAAATCGAAAAAATTCTTTTATATTCTTTTATTTACTAATAAAACACTATGTTGCTGGATATATACACTACTCTAGGGCATCCCCTAAGACAGCAGCTTGGAAGCTGCCAAAGCATGCTTGCTAGAGTAAGTCTCTCCTTTTTTAAATAAAAACGAATTTTATTTTTTATTTAACTACATCTTTAAATATATACAAGTATGTCTGCGATAATATGTGAAGCCTTTCGCTAGGTCAACCTCTTCGATTTGAATGACTTTTAATAATAATAGAGGCCAATATAAGCCACATCAATTTTTGTTCCTTAGTGAACATTCATATCAAGTTTCACATAAATGGGTCTACGCAGTTCGAAAAATTCCATTTGGAAACTTTTTTATATTATTTCAGATGGAGCCACCAGTGTGTGCATAGTAAGTCAAAGTGCTATTTTTTATCGAATTATCGTTTTTGTTCTCGATATTTTTTTCCAATACTTTGGGTTAATGTGGGCACACTCACATTATATAAGCTGGTTTATGTTTACAAAACTTAAGCGCGCAAAATAAGACAAAAAATTAAATAAAACAAACATAGATTTGAATCAACAAGTATTGTTAACATTACTTAGTGTAAAAAGGTTGGCTGTAAAAAAAAAAAAAACAACAAGAAGAGGGACGGCGCAGGAACGGAAGTGTCTGGGTGAACCCTTATTTAATAGGCAGAGCAGAAAGTGGAAAATTTTGCAAAGATGCATGTATTTTGTTTTGGACTAATATTCCAACACGATTGTGTACATTTCGTGTTAAATTTAAAGTTTGAGGACATGGTGCGTAATCCATTGGTGTTTCATGAAAATTTTCATATGTCCTCAACCGGAATGTTGGAGCGTTTCTTGGTTCCTAAACGGCTAACACGCCTTCCGGCTAAAGCCAAGTTGGCAACTAGTACATTAAAGTGCATTTTGTTTGTTATATTCCATAACACTGGATACTCCTCCACTGCTTTATTAAGCGCTATTTTCTCATCTCTTAGAAATGGTTCGCAGCGTTTTCTCCTACCTGCCATTTCGAACAAAATATAGTGCATATACATTAATTCGTGCCAAAGCGCCAAGAACCAAACAGCTTTTGTTAGTGTTGCCATTCCTAGTGAAGTAGTGGCGCCATCTAACGTTAAGCATTTTTAGGCAACACTGTTTTGTTTTTTTATCTGCGTCCCATTGTCAAAAATTTTTGATCGGAATTTTTCGCGACTATTTTTTTATATGAAGTTTTCCATTTTTTTGCGTGCTGCGTATTGGCCTTAAAATGTAATTATTCCCATTTCCCAAGTTAAAGTTAAAAAATTTGTTATTTAATAATGACAATTGTTCAAAAATAATAATAATTATTTTATACAATCAATAATATTTAGAATAATAATAAATTTAATCAAATCAATTTTTTTAATATAAAAAAATCTGTTTTTTCTAATTTATAACTTTTTTCATAGAAAAAAAAATATAAAAAAATTGTTCAAAGAAAGATAAAATTATAGTTTAAAAAAAAAAAACCATTTTTTTTGCTAATTTTTTTAAATCTATTTTTTTTAATTTATTTTTTTTTTAACTTAAAAAAATGATTTATTTTTAAATTATAATCTTTCATTAAAAAAAAAAATCAATGAATGATGAACATTAAATGAACATTAAATTTAATAAAAATTAAAAAAAAAATTTTAATTCATTTTTTTTAATTTTAAAATCTGATTCTGTTTTATATATAATTTTATCTTTGAAAGCAAAAAATGTTCAAATATATTTATTCGCTTAAAAAAGTGTAAAAATGAAAAATCCAACATTCAGTTATCGTTAACTTGAAAAAATATTGGGTAGTAACTCTGTTACATATGTAGGTAAAAATCATCAAAATCGCAGAGGACCATTCCAGCTCAGCCGGTTCACTTATTTTCGCCGATATACTACTAAATACGAAAAACTGTTCTAAGTCTATTTTTGTTTAGCACTATTTCAACCACGAGTTGTCAAATGACACCTTTCATATTTTAACTTAACACTATTCTCTTAGTTTAATCATTTATGCGAAAACAGAAGTAGTGTTGAATTATTTTTTAAACAATGTCCATTTCTGTAGTCTCTTTTATTGTCATACAAACTTTTCGAGTTTAAATAAACCAGCAGTAAGTTATTATTTGGTCCACCCAAAATCCAAATCAGCATTGTTGGGAACTCTTTCAAAAACATTTTTTCAATTTCTAGTTCTACAATTTTGTAGCTTTATAATGGAATATAGCTCGAACAAAATTACAAACAAATTTTTAAAGCAATTTTAACACAGTTTTCCGAATGCTTCAGTAGAATTTTCTGACGCTTGAATATAAAAACTTAAAAAATAAAGTTATTAGATGCCCAGTCTGGACTCTAAGGCGTATGAGTCATTAGTTCGATGTTTTAAGTGAACCAAAACTCGGTCGATTTTAAAATTCTCACATTGTCGTGTTGAAGAAGTATCCTCTTGGACAAATGATTTCAATTATCCAAAAAATTCCAGCAAACAAATGGTTGTTACCTCTCAATGGAACAGATTGGCCAAATTGGTCTTGTTTGGCGGCCATTTGGAGTTTTTCTAAATCTTTTATAGCAAACTAGTTTCAGCCCTATGTTCCTTGTAGGAATTTAATGGATTAAATATAAAACTAGTTTAAACGAAAAAGACTCATATGCATAGTCCCACGATTTTCTGCGCGTAATAAAATCATAATCAATATAAATAATATTTTAGGGCAATCTTTTAGAATCTTTTGTTATTTATTTATTTTATTTAATTAATTAAAAAGTAGAGGTTAATTCTAAATTATAAAAGATTTGCAGCCAGAGTAACGTTGGTCTTCATGCGGGGCATCTTTTCTTAATAAAAGATTTTTCTTGCTCTAGACTCCAAAATCTAGGTGTACCAAATGGAAAGGCCTGGCTACGTATTTGGTTATAAAAAACGTATGGTCTGCCGGAACTCTTGCTGCCTGTAACATACTTACTATATATTGCACAAATCTATAATACCCAAATCCCTTTGGGGGTACAGTGTATCAAAAACAACAACAAAAAAAAATAAAGAAAAAGCGTAGGTATAACTGAAACTGGGGGGCCACAACGCTTTTTATTTTCATAATTTAATGTACGCGCCTTTTGTTTTCGGCAGTGCCCAAAACACTTGAAAAAAACAAAAAAACCAAAATAAGAAGAGAAGAAAAACCAAACTGAAAATCAACGACGAAGAACAAGCGGTAAAATGCGCGGAAAATCTGTGTGCCAACAAAAACAAGAGTGAAAAACAAAAAAAAAAACACAGCAATACGTAAATAATGCTCAGGCAAATGTGCGAATGTATGGCACTCACTCACAAACACACAAACACGGAGAGACTCACTCTCTCTCACACACACCCACTCACTCACTCACTTGCATTCACTCACACATCGACAGCTGGCTCTGTATAACTTTCACTTGAGCCTTGAGCAGCGGGAGCGAAAAGAACAACAACAGCAACAAATTAAGCAACGGCTGCAAAATGAACGCCAAAAAAACATTTCGCAAGTTGTTTACGATGGCTGCCGCCGCCATTTTCCCTTTTCTTCAAGTGTGTGTGTGCGTGCGTGTGTGTTTGTAAGTGTTACACTTCATATGCCATGCTCGCAATGAGTATTCAACTTAATGAATAAAACTAAGGCTCGACTCTACTCGACTACTATTAATGCCTTAAAGAAGTTCATTTCCTAAAGTAAGTTCTGCCAGCATCCAACTCCCCACACACCTCCTTACCACACACACACACACATACATTATAAGAAATTGTTTGTGGGACACAAATTATGCAAACTCATATTAGGGAATCAATTAAACTTGAATCTTTTCTTTAAGTGAAAATTATTTTGTATTTACTTCTATGTTCGAATATAAACGAGAATTTTGGGAATGGAAATACCAAGCAAGTTTGGAAAAGAAGGTTCTGCAACAAACCCATTAAAGTGGTTAAGTAGTGTGTAGGGAATTTTGTAAAGTCAATATTACCTCTAAAAACTATATATGACTGCTAAAGAATATTTAAGGCGAATAACGCTCCGAACCATGGTGTACAAGCTTCAGTGACGTAGTGTTAGGTGTAAAATATTTCCTAGGCCTAAAGACGACTAAATGTTTTTGGTGATAGTATTATCTGCAAGTATAATTACATAAAAAAATATAGTTACAAAATCATATCATATCTATCGTAGCCAGGGGGCAGCTTTGAAGGTTCATACCCCTCCCGAAACCAGGAGTATTCTAAATTATTTGGTACAATGTTAAATATCTGGGCCTAATGATTAACCCTCCGTCGGACACATATTTTTAAACCTTCGGACGGACACATGATGCCTGGCCAAGGGTCATCCACCCCTATGTATTTACATACATTTATATGGGATTTTACCTCATGTTTCGGCTCAATTATATACCAACGAGCTATATTTTCTTAAATAATCGCCATTTTGTATCGATTTGGCATATGTTGAGCTATTTGCCTGAAGAAATAAATACTCGAAAAAAATTAGGATTTTAAAAAAAAACCTTTTTTTTGTTTATTCTGATTAATTTAAATGTTTGAACGAAAGTAAAGGGACTTAATGTATTTTATCATTAAATATAATGCCAGCTTTCGCATTTAAATAGTTTGGCACAAATCCCTTAGAGTTAAGTTAGTTCGTAAGTTAGATACTTAGTTAAGTTTTAAATTTAGTTATTTTTGCATGGGTTTTTTGTTAATTTTTTTACCCTCTAAAATATTATATCTATTTTGTTCAATAATTTGCTAAAAATGTTATTACTATCTAATTAGAAAAGGCTAGAAGCCTAATCTCTTCATTTTATTTATATTAGATCTCACAACGTATATTTTTAATTTTAGAGAATAAATAAATAAATAAATAATGCCAGCGATTTATGTCATTTATGGACTCTTAGGAACACATAGAAAGCAAGTATAAGCGATTTTACGTTAAGATGACCTTAAAAATGATCTTGTAGGGAGCGCAAAAATCACATTTACTTAAAAAAAAATAAAACTTCAAGAGATTTTTTGGAGCCCACTTATAAGTCTCAACTCGAGATTATGTGTTCGGATGTATGGGAAACTTTTCTTTTGCATGATATTTTTGTGTCTAACACTAGTAGAGTAAACTTTTTCAAAAAATTGTTCTCGAAAAAAAATCGATCATATAAAATTAATGTCAAGATCATAGATAAATGATGACGATCGCTTAAAGTTATATAATAGGACTAGGTTCTTGAATTTCAAAAAAGAAATCGGTAGGTTTTTTGTAAATTTGAAATTATTCACAAAACAATACAACATAAAACTTAAAAATTCTTTGTTAACTGTACCATTTGGGTTATATCGGATCATAGTTGTGGAATTTAGAGGGGCTACAGGATTCCGACTTAATTTTTGGTGAGAAATTTGTTAGCTCCATCTTTGGGTACGTGTCAGTATAAAAATAAAATATTAAATAAGTGGGAAAAGATTGTGCCCAAAGGGCCCAAAAATTTGTTTTATAGTATGAAACAATGTCTTTTGAAAGCCGTTGTTGGGGCTTTTCAAAAAACTAAAAATCTATAAGGTGCTTTTTTCCAGTTTAGGAGTTATGGTTTCCCAAAAAAAGTCTGAAAAGGAAAAATCCAATATGCAGATATCGATAGCACGATGAATAATCGGAATTTAGCAATAAAAATTTACGTGGGCACTATTCTGTAGAAGCTCCATCACATATGTAAAAATGTAATACAGTCGGGGCGGTGCCCTACAGTGTAATACCCTATACCTTTTTATTCAAAAAAGTTTTATTCCTGCATATTCCCTCTAAGAATCGATATTTGGAAGTGGATGTGAATCATTAGAGCCACATGAATCAGCTTACCAAAAATTGTGGTTCTAGGTCACTTGTTACCATAATTATGTAGAGTCAAATATTGGTGTAGTTTAATGGCAAGGGGAGGTGAAATTTGTACATTTTAGATTATAGGACACAGATGCATGTACCCACAACGCATCGCTCTAATAAATTTCAAAGAAAAATATCAAACGGCATGGCTAAAAGCCGCGAAAATCTACTGCGGGGGAACGGGGTGGAGATATTGACATGATTCAACAAACTTTATCTTCTGAGGAAATATGCGCATCAGCTGGTAACGTTTCGTATCGCTAGCTCTTATAGTCTCCGAAATCTAGGTGTTCATACAGACGGACGGACGGTCGGACGTACGGACAGACGGACATGGCTCAATCGCTACACGAGGTTATGATAAGCATTTTGGTATAAAGGAATTTCGGGAAGATTTCATATTTTGTATTGGTCCGTATCTTCAAGAGTATCTCGTATGTTAAAAAAAAAAAAGGAAGTAGCCTTTGGTCATATTTCCACCTTAAAAAGCGTTTAGGACAACGTTACAAAATAAGAATGGTCACTGAGAAAAAGAAAAATTTATGTTACTATTAGTTCTATCACATATCATCAAAATCGAACTGGTCGACCTAACAAGCAGCCCCTTTCACTTATTTTTGCCGATTTTTTAAATTTTCTGTACACACTGTGTATATACAAAAACGTCTTTAAAAGGTGCTGCTGACAAATGTTACTCAACAAGAGATATTATTGACATTCTTTTGTGGCTCAGTAATCTTTAATTAATAAATATAGATTTTAATAGAAAATATGCCAAAATATTATGCAATAATCAATTAATAAAATAAAGTATATAATAAAGTTCAAATAAAAAAAAAATTCAATTGATTTATAACGGCACTTGCCATAAAGCATGAGCCGCATAACCGTTAGACATTTTTTTTATTTGATACTCATTTCATTTGTCGTTTTTATACACTTTAATCAAAAGGGTACCTAGTTTATTGTGCTGATTATAAGCTCTAAGGCTAATTTGGGTTTCGATTGAGTTTTAAGTTTTTATCCGTTCGCCTGTATGAACACCAAAAAACTCGGAAAAGAGCTAGAGTTACGAAATCTTATCAAACTAGATGCGATTAGTTCTGCTACAGGTTAGTCCAGGGTCGAAGCTTTCCTAGGAACTGGATTTGTGTGGCACAAGGAAATTTAAATTAGTTAAATACACAAAAGTTATATATAAATGTTGTGTTAACTTATGTAAGTCTAATAAAAAAAACCACAATGACCTTCTCCCCATGAGTTACACTTAATCTGCGGTGCATTCCACTTACCCCTTCAACCGTCCCACTCCGAAACTTGTGCAGTCTTCTAAATGCCTTTTTAGTTTTCTTTCTGAAAGATACTTATTAGGTTTAGTTTTGAAACTTATTACAGATACGTCTAACATAATTTTTTTAGATTTAAGTTTGAAAGATTGTTAGATTAATTGTAATTTACGAAAATTTTGGATTTAAAAAAAAAAAATATTAAAAAAAAATAAATAAAATAAAATTTATAAGAAACATAAATATCTATTATAAATAACGAATTTTTTGCTGAAATCTTTAAAGGGAGTTTATGCAAAGTTGGCCTGAAATATTTTTATCCGGTAAAGCGTACAAAGGTCCAGGACATTGATCAGCTGATAAAAATTTTGTATATTTTCTATTTATTTTTAAGGGAACTTGGGCTTAAATGCTTAAGCTGTGAACTCAATAGAATGCCGCAATTAAATTTTTTTTTACGCAAAAACGTAACATTAACGAAAATTCAGGAAAAAAAACTTTAAAACAATACCCTAAATAAATAAATAAAAATATTTTTAATAAAATAAAATATAGAAATAACAAATTTTTTGTTGAAATCTTAAAGAGAATTGATGCAAAGTTGGCCGGAACTATTTTTTTTTTCGAGAATAAAGTTAAAGGGTATACCACTGTCGGTCATTGCCTCAGTTGAATAATATTTTTTTGTATTTTTTTGTTATTTTTTGGAGAGAACTTAGGCTCAAAAGCTTAAGTTGCCAATTTAATAGATTGCCCCAATTAATTTTAACAGTGAAGAGTGCTGAAGTGTATATCCACGTCGCATATTGCCCCAGTTAAACCAAATTTTTTTTTATTTCTTTTAAATTGAGCGTACATACTAAAACTGCCAGTTCGACAGTAGGCTGGAATTTAACTTTTTGCGAGAAAGAATGTAAAGAGTATTCCATAGTCGGAAACTCCCTTAAGTATATCACAGTTCTTTTTAAATTTTTTATATTTAATTTTGAAGGTAACTTAGGCTTAAATAAAGTTGTGAATTTTATGGAATGCCAAAAATAATTTGAGTCTAAGAAACGTAAAGGGTATGCCGCTGTCGGACATTGCCTCAATAGAACAAAATTTTTTTTTTTTTAATTATTTTTTTTAAGATAACTTGAGCGTAAATTCTAAAGCTGCCAACTCGACAGTAGGCGGGAATTTAATTTTTTTTCCTAGAAAGAGTTTAGAGTATTCCACTGTCGGACATTGCCTCAATTGTGCCACTTTTTGTTTTTGTATTTTTGTTATTTATTTATTTTTTATATCGCGTTGTTTGCTGCGCCAAACAATTTATGTTTCATGTAGTTGTTGTTGCTTTTTTCTATTAACGCATAATGACTTTTAAATGTGACGCGTGCCGCGGACGCTTGTGGCCTAATGAAGCCATCAGAGCCACAAAATATTTCGTAAATAATTATTAACAATAATAATAATAATAATAATAATAGACGCATCATAATGACAAAAACAATTAAAAGGCATCGAAAATGCGAGACAATACAACAAACGTACACGATTCAGTATTCATGTATTAATAAAAAAAAAAAAAAAGTGCGGGTTTTCCTAGAAATAGAGGGTTGTGGATTGCTATGGAGAGGGGTCGGGGAATGGGCTTGGGCTGAGTTGCTCAATTTGCTGCTGTGTCAACTCATTAAGTTCTCAACTTTTCAATTAAATACAATTAATTTATTAAAGAAATTAACATATTAATATTTTAAGCCATTATTTGGCATGCCATGCATTTTAATTTCTTTTACTTGTGTAGAACATTAGTTTTCAAAATTTTAAAATGCTCATAAATTAAAGCCAATTAAGCAGCCGTGGAATAATAACTAAATAAAAAAGTGGAACAAGGAGGTATTAATTTGCTTTTGCAAGAGTTTTTCATATACAAGCTCTTTAAATGCGGCATGGGCATAAAAGTTTTAAGGCATTTTTAAGTTATTTTTATTTTATTTATATAGCTATAAAGTATAAATTAATTCTAAATTATAAAAGATTGAGGCCAAAACAAGTATAACGTTTTGTTATTTACGAATTGGGTCAAGGTTTCTTGTGTAAGGCATAAGAATGATTTACGCAAACTAAGGCCTTAAGATGTGGTCATCCAAAGCTCTCTAACAACTTCAAAACGCCATTGAGTAGGTTTTAAAAGCTTTATCGCTTAAAGGAGCTATCTTTTTTTGGCAATATGACCAAAAGTTATTTATATTTTTAAAACAAACGAGATACTCTTGAAGGTAGACCAATACAATATATGAAATCTTTTTGAAATTTGTAGCAGAGTAGCTTTTTTAATAGAATCATCTGTTTTAAGAGCATTTGCAGCGAAATTTTGAAAACGTCCTATTAATATGGCAATAATTGTATAGACAATGACGTCATGCCGAAGCTGAAGAGTGAGCTTTTCGCTTCTGCACTGTAGTGCAGATTAATTTTTCAATTATTTTTTGATTAAATAAGATAAAATAATTTCTTTCATTTCTTTATTTTGAATTTTTATTCATCCAAATGTATTTGATTTTCTATCTTAAGTAGTACAGCCGCTATGAAAGAGTTATGATGAATCGGAAAACTAAAATGAACTTGTTTCCCGTCGTGTAAAAAGTATCTAATCTAATGAAGGTTTGGTTGCTATAGTTCTTAACATTTCTGAGATCTAGGCGTTCATACGGATGGACAGACGCACGAAATGAACTGACCCAGAGTTGCCGAAAAAACATCGAGCTCTTTCTCAATTATCTTTCGTGGAAATCTTGATCTTGTATTGAATTCAGTCAATTCAATCTAAAAAAAGTGAGAACTTAAACCATGATGCTGCCGCCCTGTAAAGTTCTGTCATAAGCATTTTTGACAGCCCCAAAAAAAATTTTGATTTTCAGGTCCGGAGGTCACAACTTATTACTAAACGTGTTTGGGATCGCTGAATTCGAGTCCAAGATCCAAAAAACCTCAGCACGTAAAGGTACTGTTAGAATCTCAAAAAACCTAAAAAAATCAAGGCTCTCATACAGGCAGACAGACGGACATGTGTATTTCGAGTTCTCTAGTCACCTTGATCATACTTACGGTAACTTTGGGGGGCTTCGACTCTCCTTCTATATGTTACTTACATTTTCGGCTTGCAAAAACTTAATATACACTTTGTAGCATTAGATAAAGGGTAAAATAATGCCTCCAAAACTTTGTTTTTAGGAGTGCTGTAAAATATCTCTATGAGAGCTATAAGCCCGGTATCGAAAAAATAAAATAACCCTATCTCCCTAAACTGACAGCTTGGTTGGTCTAACTCTTATCATCTCTAAGATCTATGCATTCATACAGATGATCAGGGGCATATTGGCCTCTCTAGGCACCCTGGTTATAAAGGGTGTTTTTTTAAGAGCTTTCGGATTTTATTAAAAAAAAAAAAAACACATAAAATTCAGAAAAATGTATGAAATCTTTATTTGAGCCGATTGAACGATCTGTATAATTTAAGTTTTAAAGATGATTTCATGTAAATTTGACCGCGGCTGCGCCTCAAATGGTTCATACGCTGGGTCCAATTTTGGCATACTCTCTCCAACTTATCCGCTGGTATCTCACGAATAAATTCTTCAATATTGGCTTCCTGTGCTTCAACCGTTGAGGGCTTGTTGCTATAGACATGAGCGTTAGGACAGCTTCACAAAAAATAATCCAAATGTGTTAAATCGCAAGATCTAGGCGTCCAATTGATCGGCCCCAAACGTGAAATAAAGTGTTCACCGAACTCGCCTCTTAATTGGGCCATTGTTTCGCGTGCTGTGTGGCACCGTCTTGTTGAAACCATGTGTCAGTTAAGTCCAGCTCTTCCATTTTGGACGTCGTCTTTGAAAAAGTACGGTCAAATGATGCCACCGGCTTATAATCCACACCAAATAGTGACTTTTTGGGGATGCATTGCCAGTTCTTGCAATGTTTCTGGCTGCTCTACGGCAATGTCGCTTGTTTACGTATCCATTCAACCAAAAATGAGCTTCGTCGCTGAACACAATTTTCCGATAAAAAAGTGGATCTTCATCCAACTTTGCCAGCGCCTATTCACCAAAAGTTAGCCGTTGTGGTAGGTCGTATGGCTTCAATTCTTGCACCATCTGTACACCCAAATCCTTCCGCAAAATTTTTCGCGTAGTGGAGCAACAGAGGCCCAATCGCTGCGAACGGCGTCGAATCGATAATTCACGGTCATCAACAGCACTGGCGGATACAGCTGCGATATTTTCCTCTGTCCGCACTCTACGTTTGCGTGTTGGTGGTTTAATGTCCAATAATGTAAATTTGGTGCGAAATTTAATCACAACATCTACACAACACAACATGCGCCTCAGAAGGTCGCCCAAACTGACCATAAAATGTAAGGAGTGCACGATGCACTTTCTAAACCGAGCATGAATTTTGACAATAAAATTCAATAATCCGCAAGCGTTGTTCGTTTGTAAGTCGATTCATGGTTAAATTATAGACCAAACTGAACATGTTTGACAGTAACACAAGACACAAAAACTGCTGAGCTGACAAAAACAGTGTTGCCAAAAAGAAAGTTGCTAAAAAATCACCTTTTACTATAGGTAACTTTTATGGGTCTCCAACGTCTTCTTCGTCTTCTTGCTTAAGGTACAGGATATAAGAATCATTTACAATATTACTAATGTTTTTTCTTGTGAAACAACCCAACCATATCCTAATCTGCATCAAAATTACCCGAAACTAAGACTATTGTGGAAAAAAAGTAAAAGTAGGGAAATTCTAATTTTTAAATTTCCAAAAAATAAGGTGTGACTGCAAACAATATGCTCTCATTTTTGCAGTGTTATGGCTTCATCAAAACTATGTCGAAAGTGCACTAAAAAATGTTGCAAAAAAGTGCTGCAAAGTTTGGCAAATTATAAAAGCCAAATTCCAAAACAAAAAACTAAATTTCCCTTGAAAAGTCCCATTATTACATACTTCAAGATAATATTGTAGTTAACTTAGTTTTTTTCTGCGTAAGCTATTATAGCATACAGTTGTTAGTACATTATTTTTGTTTTTGATATTATTGTGACTTGTAATGACAATGATGATGTTAATGATGATGATAGTGCTGATGATGATGACTATGACATGAATAGCCAAAGCTTTGCCCATTGATCAATACACACCCTTAAACATGTGCGTTTAGTGTGCCATCTGCTTTTTTCTTTGGCTCTAATATTTTTATTTTTTTTTGTGTGTGCGTGTGTGTTTTTCAGCTGTTTTTCTTCGCTATACCCTGCACTCTGTAGCGTCCGTTTGAAAACCTAGAGCTCGTAGACCATAAGTGCTAGGCATACAAAATTGTAGTAAAAAAAAAACGGTCAAGTGTGCTGACTGGGGTTTTTTTTCAGCTTAGTATAATTTTGATGATTTATGGCCACACTATAATGAGCAGCCGGATTCTGGGAATCTTAGGGCTTTAAACACAGCTGATATAAAAACTCATTACGAGTAGCTAAAAGTTTTTTCTGAGTCTTCCCAGCAGCTGGCTTGCACTCAACTGGCTTTCTTTAGTAATGTTTTTGATAGATGCGTCAAACATAATAATATTTATTAGTAGCACACTTAGTATCTATCCCAGTAACTAACTTAATTCTTGGGTATACATCGATCTGTACAACTAACAAATAACCGAGCTCTTTCACGCTCTTTTATGTGAGCCTAATAAGCAAAACAAAAAAACTTTGACTTTAGTCAAAAAACAAAACCACCAGCGACAAGCTATCAATAAAAAGTAAGTGTATTTTATTGTGCTATATTATTGCGGCTGATTCAAATTTTTTTTCTGGTATTTTTGAGCCAGCTTTTGCCTTGTCTAGTTGCTAGTCCAGGGCAAGTTGTTGTGTGCGTGTTCCAACATCATGGTGTTTTTGGCCAAATTTGTTGTTGGTCATAATATGTGTGCCCCGCCGACACACAACGCACGGCATAGGCACTAGGAAAAGCCTTTTTTCACGCACAGCTCCGCCTAACGCCCACAACAGCAGCTGCCACGCCCACCGAAACAGGCTAGTCCTGGCATAGGAAGCATAAAGAATTGGAAGCCACGCGTTGTCAGCTACAAAATATTTACAATGAAAAATGTCAGCAGGTATTTATTTTTATGGCGCAACATTCGTCAGTCTTATTGTTTGGTTGAGTGAGGTCGTCACCAATCCCCCACCACCAACCCACTACCCCCTACCCCTCTTCAACACTCTATCTTTTTTTATATATGTATTTGTGTTTGTGTGTGTGTGCCGCGCCTTACTGTTACTTTTACTGTAAGTGGGGCTGCCTGCTGCTGCCGCCATGTCAACTCTTGCCTCATGCCGCCATTTTATGAATATTTATTTTGTCTCGCATATTAAAAATACAAGCCCCAACACACACAAACACATAGAAACATATATACACATAAACTTGGCTACAAAAAATGACTAATAGTTGTATATTTTATTAATATTTGTCTGTAGACTCTTTGCCGCTCTGGCTCAATATTGCCAACAAGCTGACTTTCAGCACATTATTACGAAACTGGTTTCGTTAGACGGAAACGTGGTGGTGGTAAGGTATGGGCGCAATATTAGAAGAGCTTTGCATACTTTGCAGAGTCCTCGTCAAGCCAACTTGCTTTCAATCTGCAGCAAAAAACAAAAAAAACTGCTTACCCGACAGAGGAATACACTTATTACACTTATTAATTGGCTGCAGCAAGCAGTTTTCAATGAACAAATTACTTCTTACGGTGCAGCCTAAAATAAAATTGAAGTATGCCACAAAAGAAAATTGCATAATCTTTTTGCTTACAATTCATAACTCGTTTAAGCGAGCCTTTGGGTGTGGCTCATTTACTTGTTTTCCTTTATTTTGTGCTCTTGTTTGTTTGTTTAGTATTTAATACTAAACTTAATACTTGTTTAAGAAGCACTACTGGAGCCTTCGATTCTCTTTAACAGGTATTAGGATATTCGTAAATTCAATTTCTATGCAACTAAATTAACATAATTTGGTAATACTTACTTGTGAAAGCTCGTAAAAATTTTGGAACAATTTTCTGTAAAGAAGAAGGCAGCTGTTTGTGCTAGATCTGATTAGCATAAAATTATAAGAGAGAAAACTATCGCTGTGCTCCTAAGGAGCTATACTGTTCCATCGATGTGCTCCCTAGAGCTACTCAGTCAGCCCCCTTCGTGCAACAAACTTAATTATTTGGAATGGATCTAGTGCTTCTGCTGGCTAGAGCTTCACATTTAGTAAGTATCCCTTCAGTTCGGCTCAGGACTGAATTGATCATGAAATCATGCCTGAATTTTCAGTACTAGCCATTACTCCACGCATTTAACACATGCATGTCCTAGGCGTTCACGTCTGAAGCTTAGTCGTATTAATCAGCTCTGAATTCAGCGTTGATTGACTTTGAAAAGTCATGCCTGAAATCACAAGTGAATAAATAATACACTGGAACAAATTTGCATCATACATTTTTAACAAATTTTTATTATCAGTTTTAATTTAATATTATAAATTACAGAGGATTGGGTGCAGCCTTAAAATTGCAATTTTTTTGCAACTGCATTGCATTACGCAGCTGTGATTCCGCTGGGCAAGAGTCCGCTGTAAAGGGACTCGTTCTAAAATTTTTTGACCTAACAAGTATAGAGGTATACAATTGCTTAAATCCTTTTAAGGCAGTCTTTTTTTGCACGCCGTCGTTGTTGGCGCCCTTGATAAAGGCATCAATTGATTTTTTTTCGTCTTCCTTACAAAAACGTGGTTTTTTTCATAGTTCCTTTTTTTTCAGATAGCTGCAACTTGCGCAGTTGTCTTTTGCTCCAAAAGAAAAAAATACAATTGACTTTCTTATTTTTTTTTGCTTATTCTTTTTAGGCTTGCTTGTCTGTCAAAAGAGAGAAATAGACAGAGCCATGAGCGTTCGCTTCCTTTTCATGCCTGAATTCAGGGCTGAAATTTTCAGGCCTGAACGACCTTCTTTCTTCTATTAGGGATAGCGTTCTTGTTGCTCAACTTGTTCAAGTGTTGACTTAGTTTGCAATGTTGAAAGAATTGCTTAAATTGATCAAAATTTAAGAAAATATTGAGTTGCTTAAGATTAAGCTTATCTGGTCTATGTTTCATCTGGAGCTCTTCTGTTCTCAGGCTCTTTTGGCGTCTAATGCTCGATTTCTTGCCGGTAACATACTTTTGGTTGAACTTAATGTACGCCTGGTGAGTGACGCTCTTACCCGTTCAGCAAAAACAGGTTAAAGAGATACATTTGGCTTAGAGAAATGGCTACAAAAGAAGACGATGAAGAAGCAAAAGCAGTAGAAGCAGCAAAAAGCCACTGAGTTAGCTGCTGGACTTGGACGACTAGTCCGCGCCCCAAAAAGCAGACTATACAAAATTATTGCCAGTTTATTTTGCGTGTGCCACGTTTGGCGCTTTTCCACGACGCTTTTCCACGATGATTTCCTTCCACGCTGACGTGGCGCGTTCTGTTACTATTTCAGAGCTGTTCAGAAAATGCTGCCACATGTTTTTTATGTCACTTCCGTTTTTATTTATTTTTTTTCTTATGTAGCTGGACACTACAAACACACAGACGCAAAGACACACACGGACACACACACCCCTTTTGTTGTTAGCTTAAACAAATACACTCGAGGCTGTCAACAGAGTGTTGTTGTTGTTGTTGATGTCTGTCCTTCCCTCTGTCTGGCTCGTAGCTCACTCAGCAATCTTTATACCCTGTAGCCATAGGATGAAGGGTATTAAAGACTTGTGTCTAAATTATGTCAGACAGCGGAAGGCTTGGCCGTCTAGAAGTTTATAATATCTATTGCGCCATACCCGACCGTCTTTATGAACACTGAGATCCTGGAGATCCCCAAAGCTAGCGAAATAAAGTGTTGACAAAAGATACGCATCATCAAGTGAAGCGTTTTAAGTGCACTATCGCTCCATCTGAGCCGGGATCAGATCCTCCGCCTTAACTTACGCTGCATTGTTTGACATAAGTCTCATATAAATCACTTGGCGCCAAATTGCTGGACAAAAGTTTTCAGACCATCTAAATGTAAACTAAATTAAAATTAATTTATTGTACCCTCTCAAGGGACTTTTTTGAGTAATTAAAAAAAAAAGCTGCAGGGTATTTCACTGCCCTTGCGATTTTCTACAAATTCCCATTTCTTATGGTGCGGATGTGTGTATGTGTGGACCACGCCCACTGCCAGCTCTTAGCTGACGCTTTGTTTTCACATTAGATGACAACTGTGTGTGTGTGTGTGTCCGCGTCTAGTTCAATCTTAGCCAGCTCCTGCTACCGCACCGCTCCTGCGCCAAACTACCCAACTACACACCTTATATGCATGCTCTTCCAATCCTCCCGCCAAGCGTTTGGCTCACCCCATGCTGCGTGTTTATGTCATGTCATTTTTATGAGTACGCTGTTACTGTCAGCTGGCACAGCCCTTGCCACATCGCCACATTGCGACATTTCCACGTTGCTGACTCTTGGCCATTTTCTTCCCTTGGCTGCTGCTGTTGTCTTGTTGTTGCCTCCACTGCCATGGCCTCCAAGCTTGCTTACTCGTCATAATTGTCAACATGCCAGCACGCCCATTTGTTGCTTCATATACTTTGCCCTTTTGCCCACAATTCTGACCATGTTTGCGCTATGTCGAGGATGTCGGAGATGTCGGGGTTGTCCAGGTTGTCAGCGCTGTGGCCCATGTCAGTTTTCATGGTTTCACCTGGCGCTGAAGTTTGTTATCAGCCGCCGGTTATGCTACGGTATGTCTTGGCTTTGACCAGCCAAGCGTCGGCAACATTTCCGTGTTTGCCACCAGTCTAGCTGATACTGCTGGCATGCGCTCCCCTAACCCCAATTTCAATCCAAACCCAGAGCCTGAGCGTGAGCCGATAGCTCGCTACATGTTTTTTTTTTATTTATTTATTTGCCTGGCACTTGGCTAAAAACGCGTCTAACATTTTTGTCGCATATTTAAAATTGTGCCCACAGGTCAACCAGCAGCCATGGCAGTGTAACCACAGCAGTAGGCGTGCCCACACCTCCGACCAATAGTGCGCCCAGTTATGGCTTTTATAGCTGCTGCTCCTGTTGTTGTTTGACTTGGCCAAAAAGAGGTAATATTTTGTTGGATATTTATAGCCGTTGTATTTGGTTTTGGGTTTTCCGCTTTTCTTGCTTTTTTATGGTCAAGGATTAACTTGTAATTGTGCTACGAGGGCTGCCATTTATATAGCTGGCTTAGGTCACTTTAAGCCCTATAAATTAACAATTCCCATATGCATTTTTTTTTGTGATCTTTTGGCATCAACTTGAATAGAACTTTTTGTTGTACGGTCTAACTGACTGTTAAAATTTTTCCCAGCTGAAAAATTGATCTAGATTATATACACTTTTTTTTGGGATTTTCTGTCATTAGCTTGCATAGAATTTTTTTTTACGGTCGCACTGGTTTTTTTCATTGACTTGTAAAATTCCACCCAGCAGAAAAAAGGGATTATATCCAAACACTTTTGAAATTTCCTATCATAGATATACATAGAAAAATTTTGTTGCACGGTCAAACTGCTAATTATTTTGACTTTATGCTACCTTATATATTTTTGTTGTACGGTCACACTGTTTATTATTTTCACTGATTTGTAAAACTCTTCCCAACAGAAAACTTGAATTGAGACCATAAACAAATTTTTGGGCTTTTTGTCATAAACAAATTCAAATCTTTTGTTGTACGGTCACACTGTTTATTATTTTCACTAATTTGTACAACTCTTCCCAGCAGAAAAATTGTCATTAACTTTCATATACCACACTGTTTATTATTTTTTGACTGACTTGTAAAATTGTCCTAATCTTATATAGAACTTTCTGTTGTACGGTCACACTGTTTATTGTTTTCACTGACTTGTAAAATTCTGGCCAGCAGCAAAATGGAATTGGGAATGGGACCAAAAAGACATTTTTGAGCTTTTCTGTCATAAACTATGTACAAACCTTTTGTTGTACGGTCACACTGTTTATTTTTTTACTGAAAATAAATATGTACAAAACCTTTTTTTAGAGGTACCACCTTGGGATTGATTTTTTGAACACCACAAACGCTGATTACGCCTACGGGGCTCTCGTTTTCCGGCACCAGAACAGGCCGTACAATAACCTCTTTTTTAGAGCTACTAACTTGGGAGTGGCAAAAACGCGTTGAAAATTTATTTTGCACTCCTGCAAAAGTGTATTCTGTTAACAGATAGATTATTTGGAAAAAAAACAACAACACTATTTTATAGCAACCCTCGTATGGGTGTGTTGGACTCACAACTGGCTTTGTCTGGCATATAAAAACAAAACAAGTCCAAGCTACAAAGCACTCTATAAATTGTATGCTCTGTAAGACTTCAAAAAAGTTTTCCTTTTGTAGCCTCTGCCTTTGAGCCAAAGTGTGAAACAAAAATGGCGTAAAAATGCAACCATCCGACCAACTGAACTTTAGTTTTCACATCCGTTTCCGTTTCCGTTTGGGCTATGTTGCCATTGGCCGTTTACACTAATTTAATAGACGCATTTGAAATTAAATAAGCACTAAATTTCTATGACAATATTATTATTTTTATTTTCTTGTTTTCTATAAATTGAGAACCTTTTTTTTTGTGCTCAAAAGATATTTTGTTGATATTTGAAATGAAAGCAAGTTGAATTTCAAGCAGTAATTTCTTTGGAAATGCTCAAATATTTGCTCTTTTTATATTGTCGACGAACATGGCCATCATCATGACGACCATCGTCGCCATTTTGTGAGCCAAACTGGTACAGTAAAGGCAACAGACCGTTAGACAGACAGACAGACGGACAGACAGACCCAGCACTATTAAAAACATCTTGTAACAAACACCAACACCAACACCAATGCACACCCTGTATTATATTATAGTTAGTATAGGAGCGAGCTGCTGCTCTACAGGCACAGGAATCTTCGTCACAGACAAAGCACTGGAATAGTTTTGCACGTAGAACGGTTCTAACGGCACTGCCGTCTAACGGTAACTGGCACGTCAGAAAACTTCACGACAATTCCACAAACCCCCCCGCCCCTTTGTCTGTCTGTATGTGTGTGTTTGAGTGTGTGTACTTTTCTCATTTACTGCTGAATTTTTATTACAAATTTCTTCGGGATGATGATGGCAAGCGAACTCTACTTTATACTTGGAGCTTAGAGTACGTTAAATTTGCCGGATACCAGAAATTATTGGTTGCTTGAGTTTATGCCGCACACATAAAACTTGCACTCGTTGTTTTTGGGTTTTTTTTTTTTATAATTTTTTGTAGTGTTGGGTAACACCGTGAAAATAGGTAAAAAAAAATCAATAATTTTTGCTTGAAGGAATAAGTGATGTTTGTGTTTAAAATCCCAACAGTACCACTGATAAAAATTATTTAACTTTATGGAGAAATATGTGTTGTAGTAGCTATTAAGATGTCATTATTAAAGCTTACTAGAAAATAAACTACTAGACAATAGTATAGGCGTTAGTAGTCTGGAAAGCTTTAATATTTTGGATCTTCCCGCTTGACTTGTATAGTATGAACGGAATGGTTTTGTTAAGTGAGTTCTATACAAAACAATACTGCCTCTTTCTAATATTTAGAATAATTATTTAATAATATATACACGTATACATGTCTTGGATGATAGCGATACAACAAGAAGATTAAAACGCAATCATGTCCTAGATTTACCATTTTCAAATTGAGTCTAAAGAATTAAAAAAAAAAAAAAATCCTATTACTTATTGGAGTTTAACTATAACCTCTGCTAAATGGTAATTTCGAAAACATTTACTTTGTCCAAGTGATAGATTGTAAATAAACTATATTTAATAAATAAAAAAATAAAAAAATGCATATATATATTTCCTAGAGTTCCAAGGTGGAACATAGGGCCACCTTATTTAATAATACTTTGTTGGGATTATTGGAGCGTCACTTGGTTCCTAGACAGCTTACAACAAACAATTAATAAAAAACTGCTTTATAAAAAAGTTTTGGTAAGTTTTGACGTCAAAACGGAACGCCTTTTGTTACTGCTAGCGCCATCTAGTGATCCTGGTGGTGCCATCTTACGTAAAGCATCGTTTTTTTTATATGCGTCCACTTGCTGTGCAGTTTTTGGACATGAAATTTCGCGGCTATTTTTTCAAATTATAATACATTTTTTTCTTGTTCGTTTGTAATTTTCGGTACTTTAAAACTTGAAGTCTACGAAAATTTTTAAGAAATCTACTTCATAATTTTTGTTTAAAGTTTTAATAAAAAATCAACTGGGGTGTTCACTAGGGTGGACGCCGCTGGTATGGAGCATTTTTAAACCGGCGATATCAATAATGCCACCACCTAAAAAGCTTCATTTTTAAAATTTAAAGGCATTTCTGTAAAGAGCACATCAATACCTTTCGATCTATTCATGTCGATACAAAATTTTGTTTACGAGATATTGACGAGTAAATAAATTATATTATATACTACATATTATGTACTATATTTTAAAAATTTCTTTTCGCCAAACAACTAAGTTCTTAAAAATGGTTTAAATCCATTTGCATGCAACCTAGGTTTGGCTGTCGTTTTTAAAAACCGACTTAATATCACTTAAAGGGTGTTCACGGATGCTGTTGAGTTGACGAGTTTAATATCTGGTAATTATAGGCAGAACCAATAGTTTAAAGATTGTATCGTGGAGTTAATTTCAAAATTGTCTTTTCAAATTTGTTTTCATTGGATTCAAGCACCATACTTTTAAAGCTCCCTGTTATTTTATCATTAAAATTATTTTAATAAAAATCATATTTTTTGTGACCTTAGTTTTAATGCGTTTTCGTTTTTGCATGCTGCCAATTTCACATTTTTCGCTGTCAATAGCTTCTCAATTTCGCTTACTCTTTTTGAAAAAGTCTCTTATTTCCCCCACATAATTGTCATTGCACAGCATTCTTCGATAACTTCACATGTTTTTTATTATACTTTGCTTAAAACATTGCTAGTACTTTATTATTTTGTCTTTTAAATAAATTTAAAAAATAATAATAGCAAAAATATTTATTACATTTTTATTTTTTTGTGCAATACATCAACCATGTTGCACCTATCGTTTATCGATATGACAATACGTGTGGGTATGTGATTGTATGCCAAAAACTCATATGGAACTGTTGAATCAGTAAAAAAATAATTTAAAATAATTATCCATAATTATCTTACTTAAAATTGGCTTGAATAGAATCTAATCTAAGAATATTGTTAAGTATTAAAAAAATAGTATCGATTTAAAAAACGTGCGATTTGGAAACTATTTTGACGATTTGAAAAAGTCTTGGTTTATCAAGAATTGAAAGTGAAAGAGCTTCAGTGGTGATCATCGTTCCAGAGTTCTCTCGCCGTTTGGAACTTTATTTAGTAATCATTCTTTTTTCGATAAATTCTCAATATGATAATAACAAATTTTCAAAAAACAAATTTCAGAACTAAAGTGCTCGAAGCATTGTATTGTAGATTGCATCGCTTAACTGTGATATTGCGAACAAAGTAATTCTATTTTCTTCATGAGAGTTACTTTCCCATTCAAAAATTCCAAAAATTCAATTTCATCTACATATATTAAAATTCTTAAAAATACAACTATTTTTTTATGAGCCATTAAAGTGACTTTGGGCTTCTACTTGCGCGAACTTAAAATTATTGTAGCCTTTTTTTTTTTCTTAAGCTTCAGTGCCAGCTGCAGCATCCGCAGTCCTTGTCAGCATTGCTGTCTCCGTTCGGAGGCAGAATAAATAGCCGGGAAAAGGAAAATCATTGCAATAGGAAATGAAAACCGTTGCGGGCGGCAGTGCAGTCAACGTTGCCAAAGGAGCTGCCATTGAAGCCAAGTGAGTCGCATCAAGGAAGAAGTGAAGGCAAACGCTGTGATAAGGTGACGGTCGGTCAGGGAAAGCTGCTGAATATAAGGTGCAAAAAAATCAATAGGATGCAGCATAAGGATATTTAAGCAGGACATTTAATATGAGCGCCTAAAGCTTATCGCAATGCTATACAACACTATCTTTTTCCAGCTCGCTATCTAACTCGCGTGCTCTATATAACTCTCGCTCTGTAATTGTCAGTTTGTAACAGTCAGCGGCGGAGTTAGAAAAAAGTTGCGTGGGGGCTACGAATATTCAGTATAGTCTGAGTGCTTGTGGAGTAGTAAAGAATAGTGCTGGAGAAAACATCGATGTTATATCGATGAATCGATGTATCGAAGTTTAAAATATCTATATATCGATGTTGGCCAACAGAGATATTTCCAGCACTAGTAAACACCCATTTGATGAGTGCAGAAGTGCTGGAGAAACAACTCTGTTGGCCAACATCGATATATAGATATTTTAAACTTCGATACATCGATGTTTTCTCCAGCACTTGTAAAGAAATATATATTTAATCCATTTAATTCCTACAAGGATCATAGAACTACTTCCTTATAGTTGATTAAATCCATGGTGAGATGAGATGTTGAGGACCTAGTCCGTCCAGGCTATCAAGTGGAAATAATAAATTTGTGGGTTTTTAGCTAATCTGTCAAGTCTAGCTGAGAACTTTAATAAATTCGAGACTATAAAGAATTTTAAAGTCAGAGGCTGGTTTTATAATTATGTTTGGAGTTGCTGTTTTCTAAAGGATTGGAAATTTCAAATTGGCTCATAGGTTGAGTGGCATTTATATATATTATATATTTCGCCAATATTTAGACATAAGTAAGTGGGTTTGTCCCATTTTGTGTTTGCTTGATAAGCATGCCTGTCTCTCTCGGGAGCTATGCGTCCAAGTCAGGCCTTGGACTCACACCAGTGCACATTTTCATCCAAAAGGCAGCTATGCAAAGTCTACTACGTATCCAGATCACATCTGGACTCTTAGCAAGTGACACTGGTCATGCCGCACTTATATGTTTCCTTCCTGACATATCGATTTGCTCTAGATCAGATCTTATGATCACAGAATTATTTCATAACAAGAAATTTAGATGTCTTCTCCCAAGTCGGGAGACTTTTTTTTTTTCTTAAGGAAAATCCATCCACTCAGGAGTGGATGGTGACACGATCGCTGACAATCTAGCATGACAGGGTGCCTCCACCCTGACCACTGTCCCTGCGCCTTTCTGTGGTATTGATTGGTCCACGATCAAAACCATGGTAAACAAATGGGCTGCAGGAGAACATATGAGATACTGGTTCTCCTTACCGGGGCTGCAGAGTGGACTTAAAACTCTTGGTAGCATACCTATCTGGCCACTGTTAGATACCATCTACAAAAAATTGGCCTATCGGACTCTTCAGAGTGCAGACTCTGTCTCGAGGACGATGAAACCACCAGACATATTCTCTGTGACTTCCCAGCGCTGGTATGGGACAGAGCCTATCACTTGGGAAAGTAACGGATTAGTCCCATCCATCTAAGTCAATACCAACAAAAGACCTACTGCTGTTCATGCGGAAAGCGAAAAGCGAAAAGTCTTTAGCCGTAATTTATGGGCATGGTAAAAAAGATCTTCTGGTCGCAGTGCCCCACCTCTTTGTGAGGAACCCATACAGTGGAAAAAATAAAGAAGTGGGTTTGTCTATTTTATTTGCAACAGGGAGAACTGTTTGTGAAGCACTGGATTTTTATTCTGAGTCATTTATATCGAATAGGACGAAGTAGTGGATTTTTGACTGAGTCAGCGATACCATAAAAGACCAAGCTAAGTCTCTTAGCCAACAAGATGACCAAAGGGTTTCTTGAGATACCCATGTTTATGTTCAGATTATCAACTTCTAAGCAGTTTAGCAAAATCCTCAGAATTTAAAAGAAACTTAGGGAGTACGGACTCCAATGATGCTAACCCAGTTGCCCCATGCCGGCTGCAAGGTGTGCAAAAATCTGTGTGTGGCCTCTGTCTGGCCCTCGTTTCACATTTTATGGCATTAGTTGGTTTTATTTTTCTACTCATTTTAGCCAAAGTAAAATATGATTTTCTATCGAGCGTAAGATAAGCAAGTTTGTCTTGTGCATAACTCGACATAGGCGACACATACATACAAGTATATGTATATGCTATATACTTTCATATATGTATGCATGTATATAATGCTGCTCTGACCAAGGCACTTAAGCCACTTTCAATTTGATATCAATAATAAGCACAGCGACCATAAGATAAGAAAATATGTTCGCGTTGAGCTCCCCGCGTTCCCCGGCTCCAACTGTTGTATCTATTTTTTGCTTTCCCTTTCCGTTTCACCCGCATTGTTGGCCATTTGTGTGACGTGTTGCCAATTGCTTCACCCCGTTGCAAGAAAAATCCAACGTCTGTTGCTTTTCCTGCGCTTTTGTATCTTAAAGTACTCAAGCAACATACGATATAACTTCAACTATTTATCTTGTTAGCGGAAATCTATTGAAAATGTTTATGTCTTTTGTGTTTGTAATACAGTTTGTGGGTGTACCACTGCCCTTCCCCTCTACCGCTCACTTGTTCACTTTGTCTCTATACATATGTGTGTGTGTATTTATTGCTATGTGTTGGCAACCTTAAGCCAAGCCAAACAAATTTTTGGTTAAAGGTGATGCGAAAAATGTTATCGGCATGTGTGAAAGTTTTCATACTCTTGAAAATCCTTTTAAGCAAATTTAAACAGTTTTAAAGAATTTTTTCAAATTTAATATTTCTCTAAAATATAATATGTACTATATTTACTTATAAATTTATTACTTAGCTTAAAATATAGCTAAGTTTCTTTTGCTAACACATAAGTTTACAAAAGTTGCTCGAACAACTCTGCCCCGAACGAACTTCAAATATGAACCAGCTTTGTGGAACTACTATTTAGGCATTAAGGATTAAATTTAATAAGAAATTAAGAATGTTTAATTTTATTTTTTTGTTTTTTATGTAAAAAAATTTTTTTATATTATACAGAAATTTTTTAATATTTTAAATGTTTCATTTTGTTTTTTTTTTTTTGCATTATTGTGACTCGATGAATTTTTTTTTTAAATTGTAAAATTTAATTCAAATTATAAAAAAATCTTTTGTTGAAAAAAATTGATTAATTTATTTCATCATATTTTTCATTTCTTAATTTTTAAATGTTGTTTATTTTTTTGCATTAAATGTAATTCGATGGTTTTTTTTTAATTTGCTAAATTTAATATAAATAATTAAAAAATCGTTTGTTGAAACAAATGGCTTAATATTTTTGATCATATTTTATATTTTTATATTGTACAAAATTTTTGAATAATTAAATTGTTTAATTTTGTTATTTTTTTGCATTAAATGTAACTCAATCACTTTTTTTTTTTAAATTACAACTTTTCATAGAAAAAAATTGATTAGTTTGAACATAATTAAAAAAAATCAATATTTATCTACAAAATTGAATTTTTTTTTAATCAAATTTTTCATTTTTATATTACATAGATAATTTATAAGAATTATTGAATTTATATAAGATATTATAATGTAATGCAAATTATCAATAAATATTCCTATTTCATTTTGATTTATTATAACAATTTAAAAAACAGAATTCTTACTGAAATTCATCATAGTTTATTGCAAATAATAAAGTGTTAATTTTTCAATATTTACTAACAAAATGGCATAATTTTTTTCATTATGTTTTTAATTTTTATGACTTCAAATTTTACAAAAATAAAATAACTCGATGCATTTTTATCCAAATCACGTTATCTAATACCTATAATTAAAAAAAAAAATTTAGGGCAATGTTCAACAATTTTTTTTATCACATTTTTTTAAATTTTATATTATATTTATTATATACTATTGTAATTACATAATTCAACGCGAATAATTAAATTAAAATCATTTGTTAAGCAATGTTTACTTGCTAAATAATTTACCTACAAAATAGCTTAACTTTTTTCATCATATTTTTCATTTTTATAATTTAAAATTTTTACCATAAAAAAAAAGCTCGATGCATTTTTATTTATTTAACTAATATCATTTAATGCCTATAATTAAATAAAAAACATTGGGCAATGTTTAATTTTTATAAAATTTATCTACCAAATTGAATACTTTATTTTTTTAATTTTTATGCAAAAAACTTTTTTTTATATCATTTTTTTATGAAAGTACATTAAAAAATTTTAGTTTAGTATTTTTTAACAACGTGGCACCCAATTTTATTAATACCATATTGAGGTAGAAGGAATGCATTGAAATAATTTAATTAAATGGTGATTTTTACATTAAACTTTTTATACTTATAAAAAAAATAAGAAACGTTTATATATTTTTTTTTAAGAAAGTTTAAAAAAGAAAATAATATTTTTGGTAGCCAGCTTAGATTTAAAAACAAAATAGGTTCAAAAATACTATTATTATAAAAATTTACTTAAAAAAAATGTGTTTAAAAATAAAAATAAAAAATTAAAAAATTACTTCAAAAAAAAAAATCGTTTTATTTGTTATTTTTTTGACATTATGGCAACCGATCGATTTAACTCATATCAATATAAAAATATTAATATTTATATTTAATTTTTTATACATATACCTACCTATATTTAAAATTAAAATATAAAAAGTTGTTATATTTTTGTCTAAGAAAGATCAAAATTTAACATTAAAAAACAAAAATACATACAAAAATTTATTTAAAAAAAATGAATTAATTTCAAAAATACTTTTAAAAAATTTCGTTAATTAATTTATTTTAAAAATACTTTTAAAAAATTTCGTTAATTAATAAATTTTAAAAATACTTTCAAAAAATTTTGTTAATTTTTTTTAACCAACATTCTGGCATGCAATCGATTTGATTGATATCAATACCATAAAGGAGTAGAAGGGCTAGAATTAAATATTTAAAAAGAAATAATGATGTTTATATTTAAATTTTTAGACACATATAAGAACAATTTATATATTTTTTTTTTTTAAGCCAACTTAGATTAAACAACAAAATTGTTGCAAAAATATTAGCTCAATATGTAAGAGCATACTCTCTGTTAAATAAACTCACATTTTACCGAATGCGGCAACTCTACGTTTTACAATCCAAACCCCATCCTTGGCTGGACTTAGCAACCCTTTGCTTGTGACTTGTTAAAGCATTTTTTCACCAAAATTCTAATTGGGTTTTCATAGGCCATTGTTTGCTCTTAGAGTTTCCAAGTTTATTTGCGGTTTTTTGCACGGCTAAGTTGCGTAAGAAGCGAGGGTAGGCTAAAAATTTATGGACTTAGACAAGATGCTTCATTATTCTTTCATTTATGTTTTGCAAGCTTGGGGTATAGCAAGCAAAAAAGGTAAGAACTTTTTGGATTAGATCTTCTATGACTTCTTATATTTTACAAAACTTAAAGCAATACAATTTGCTTCAAATTATAAACTGTGAGAAACAAAATTATTTTGAGTAGCTTGAGAAAATCTTTTGAAGACTTGTAAATACTGAAAACAGCTGAGGAGGCAGCTTGCATTTACTTACTAGCCTACCCTCGTTAAACTCATATGTGTGAGCCTAAATATAAATTTTAAGCAAATAATTAAGAAAAAACTATTTAGTTATTTAATATAGTAGAAATTTTTCGTTTCCTCTGGCCCACAGGCACAAACCCTACACTTTATATATAATTTGCTATTATATACAATACATTTCATTTATTATATATATGTATATATATGTGTGTTGGTATATTAGCATATATATGTTATTTATGCATACAGCACATGGATAATTGCAATTGGTTTTTGGCAGCACTTCAGTGGCAAAAATTTGCTTGCAGCATAAATGAAATGCGAGTATATAGCAAGTACATGGTTTGTATATATATATATTTTTATATGTGTGTGTTTTGTTGATGCATACTTTGAAGCGTTACAATCAAATGCATAATAAAATAAGAAATCGAATTTCTCGGGTTTCTCGAATTTCTCTCACAATTCTATCAAAATGGCAAAAGACATAAAAATAAAAAAATTATAAAACAAAGAAAAGTGAGTGAAGTAGGAGACGGAGCAGACAGAGCAGCAGAATGAAACAGTAACACAGCAAGGTGGCAAAGAACAAGCCAAATCCCAGCCAAGAAGCAAGGACAATAAAAATGAAGCGCTCTGGTAGGTGAGCCAGAAGCAACAACAATTTGGGGCAGCCAAAGCTACAACAGACCGCATAAATATGCAATGGCCACAAAAATGTTGTGAAATTTTCCAAGCAGCAGCAGCCAGGACGAACTAGGAGGGTTGGTGGTAGTGGGGACTGTGTCGTTGTGTAGGACATTGCCTGCATGTGAAATTTTTCTCTTTTTTTTTTTTTTGCCGCACAATCAATAAGGCAGCCCAAGTCCTTGCACATCCTTTGCTCGATGAACTGCTTCAATCGATGTATCGATTGATAATAATGATTTCTGTTTTTTTTTCGTTGCTTTCTTTCTGGAGCTGCTGGCCAAACTTGGCTTGGCTGTTACATAATATTGTAATAAAAATGAGCATTTTGTTGATTTTGATAATGGCGCTGATGTTCCATTTTTTTTGCTTTTTGTTATTTTTTCTTATTTTTTGAGGGGAGAATGGGATTTTAGCATATTCTTTGTATCTGCTCGAAAAGTTATTTTAAGTCCAAGCGGCATAAAATTCTAACCAATTTGCATAGTTTACGACAATTTTCTGTAGGGAACCAACAACAACAACAACAACAACTAGATACTGATTGCCGCAAATTGCCCAGACGGTTTATGTATCTATAAGTTAATGTATCTGCATATCTAAGTCGTGTTGGCTACTTATTGCTACCACTGCAAAATAAAATCTTCAAAATAATTGCACAAAAATTTTACATTTTAAAGTTCCCAGCTTTAGAACCAACATCAACAACAACAACGGCGACGACTACTACCTCAATTCAATCCAGTTCAGTTAGTTGCAAGTTCAGTCAAATCAGGCAGCAGGCACTCTACGCCTGTTTGCCACAATCATTTACACTAAATCACTTAAGTGTACAAGTGTCTATGTACCGCCTCATAGTTCCAATGATGCCACACGCCACAGTGGTGCTGCAAACGGGGGCATCCCAAAAAAAAACAAAAAAAAAAAACTGTTCTGATCTTTGGATAAGTCATATGAATACTTGTGTAGTTCGTCACGCTGTATACGAATCCATTAACAGAGTTCTCCCGACGGGTGTAGCTTCTATCCTAACCTCGAAAAACGTCATAAACCGGCATTTTTGGTTTCGCTGAATCCGAATCCGATGTCCCAGTACGTCAGCTTTCGGTGATAGCATCTAAGAAACCTCGCTTTGTAGGGTTTTTTGAGATTATTTCTGGACCCATGGGAGGTTTTTCGTACCTCGAATTTACGTTCAGCGAGCTCAAAAATTTGTTGAAGACATGATCTGGCGGCTTAAACTGAAAATCGCACCAAATAACCGCTAAAGAATCTTTTTGAAGTTCTGATATCCGACAATGCTTTTTACATTTTTTGGGGTCACTGAATCTGAATCCGAGGTCAAAAAATCCTCTGCACCTTAAGTTTTTTTTTTTTTTAGTAGCATACATAAAGCATATTTTTATGGCTCTGATGTCCAACAATGTTTTTAACATTTTTTCTGAATCCGAATGCGATGCTCGAAAAAAATTCCCAGCTCGTCAGGTTCTTGAGATAGCATCTAAAATAACTCGCTTTTTAGGCAGTTTTTTATTATTATTTAAGAACCCTGGGTTGTTGATGCTTTTTGAACCTCGGATTAAGATACAGCCACGCCAAAAATATTTGTTCTCGTCGCTTTTCAGTTATCGATCCAAATAACCCATAAATAATCTTTTTTGAGTCCTAGTTTCTGACCTTGTTTTAATATGTTCTGGGGCCACTGATCTGCATTCTTGGTCCAAAAAACACCACCCCAACAATGTTTTTTTTTTTTAATTTTTTGGGTTCGCTGAATCTGATTCCGATGTCCTAAAAAATGTTCTAACCACCAAAGTAACTTGTTTTATGGGGTTTCCTTATGTAATGGCAGAACCTTGTAATGCTGGGGTTTATTGGGCCTTGGATTTGGCTTCAGCGACACCCTTATGAAAACATGGTCTGCCTCGAAATGTTGTCAAGAATGTTTCTTAATTTAAGACTATTAAGCATGATTTTGAGAATATTTGCGCTAGTTTATAGGTTGCTTTTAAGACAGAAATGCTTAATTCGAGAATATTTCGATAATTTGAAGGAAAAGTGTTCTCCAAGAGGTCCAGTTGCATGAATGTTTTTTCTTATTGCTGAGATTGAGAGTATTTGTTCTTAATTTAAGGAAAATATAGAGCGAAAAGTTCTTGTGAAATCAACTTCACCTTACGAACTTAAATAAAGATAGACTATTTTTCTAAGTAAATTTTTGGCTTAATTATTTTTTACTAAATGTACATATTTAGACTTATTTTTAATGAAAATAAATAAAAAAATGTTATAACACTTCAAAAGAGATGTATTTAATTAAAACAAAATGTTGAAAAATCTTTTGATTGCACTAGAGCAACCTCAATTGGAATTATTGTACATTTTTTCAAGAATTCTGATAAAAAGATCCTAAGCTTTCTAATTCCAAAAATGATCTTTACAATTATTCCTTAATTTTTTTTTTAAGGTTCAAAATTTTTAGAACCTACCCGAAAACAAAGCTATGAAAAAAAAAAACTAGAAACCAAAAAAAAATGAGATAGGCTACCATTGCCAACCGTCTTGACTAAACACAACGTAAAGCTGCCCCATCGCAAAAAACCCTTCTACACCACTGTCACAGCCCAAGTGTTGTCCTAGAGTCTGTCCTTTGGTCCACCCTAGCAAACATATTGACTCGTAAAAATTTACTCATATTAAAAATAAGCCTCAACATATGTGAGTCTGTCTGTGTGTGCGTGTCTGTGGAGAGAGTATGCGCCTCTTCTCCACTCCTCTCTCCACACCATCCTTAATGCACTTTGCTAAGCTCCGATTGGTCAATAGCGCCAGGTGGTCGCAACTCTTACAAAATGCGAGTCCAGCTTGATGTTAACGTCGACGTCAGCTGCGCAGCAACTGCAGAGAAGACGGCGGTACTTAATCTTCGCTGCGTGCATGGAACATGTTTTCCAGGCTCACTTTGGGCTAGATCTACAGCTCTAGTTGATCGCTGGCGATTGTCCAACTCCAAGACAGACAGTCGGACTGACCGTCTCTGCTGGCTGGCAGGGAGCAAACTAACTGCGAGTATCCTGCCACAAAAGTAACTCGTCGACGGCGGTTCATTTCAAAGCTGCTTGACTGCTCCACTTCTGAGACAAGGCGTTGTCCAAGCAGTCCGTGCAGTCATCCAGCAAAACAGCCAACCATCCATCCAGGGGTCCGACTCAAAGACGACTTTTATCTGCTGCCTTGCCACGCCTCGCACCGCCCCCGTCTCTCACCTTGTTACGTGGCTTGTTTCGATTCGCTTCGTTCCGCGTCATATGCACAGAAACTGGTTCAACATCCCCAACAAGATTTGCTTTTCGGTTTGATTTTTGCGCACAGGTGGCACATTTCTTGTTGTTGTTCTTGTTCCCGCTTCCCCACACACTCCCCCTGCCTGTGTTGGTCCCATCGTGTTGTAATTGTTGTTGTGTTTGTTGTAGCTGAGCGAGCGATCGCGCGTAATAAGCCGCGAAAACATTGTTTAGGTATTCCTTCCTTCGTGTACATCGCATCGAGCTGCCGGCATCGATCGTATTTCCCCCTCTGGTTTAAATTCAATACTCTGGAAAACAAATGTATTCCAAATTCAACAGGCATGTTGGGCTAGTATAAACGATATGGTTGCACTAAAGGTTATAAAAGTATAGAGTAATAGCGGTTTTCAAGGGCTGTAACAGGGAGATTCCTATATATTTTTTGGAGAAACAAGATTGCTCAGAATTATCGCAAATCATAAATATAAAAAAATAATGTATAAAATATAAGCATAATACAAAAATTAAAAAAAATATATATATATATTTTTATATTAAATATTTGTGGTTGTGAACATTTTGTCTATTAAAACAAGTTATTTAAAATTAACTTAAGTTAAAAATTAAAAAAAAATATACTATTAACTTGAATCCAACAAACTGAAAAAATATAAAGAATAAACTAAAATTTAAAAAATTTAAAAATGTATATTATTTTACAATTAATTTATTAAATCCAAAAACGAAAAAATATTCAATTTTATCTAAAAATTTAAACAAAATATAATGTATTAATTAAAATCGAAAAAAATATATTATTAAATTGAATTAAAAAATTGAAAAAAATATAAAGAATTAGCTAAAATTTAAAAAATTTACAAAAACATAATATTAGCTAAAATCCAAAAACTAAAAAATAAAATATGTAATAAAATCCAAAAATTAAAAAATATATCTATAAAGTATTGATTGTAATCGAAAAAAATAAATATGTACACATAATATTAACTTAAATCCAAAAATATAAAAAAACAATTTTTAATTTAATAAACAAATTTAAATAAATATTAAGTCGGTATTTATTAAAATTGAAAAAAAAGAATTTTTAAATATATATTAAAAACTAAAAAGCAAATATTAAAATAATCTAAAAACTAAAAAAAATATTTATAATAATATAATATACTAAAATCCAAATATATAGAATAAATTTTTACTTTAATCGAAAAATTTAATAATAAGTAAATCCATAAATAAAAAAAAGAAATAATATAATTGCATAATTTAAAAAATTCAAATTAATTTAGGCTACTTAAATTCAAAAATAGTGTAATTTAAATAAAATTAACGTTAAGAAAAATTAAAAAAGTATATAATAGGAACTAAAATTAAAAATGTACAAAAAATATAGGTAGGTAGCAAAAATTTGAAATATACATAATTGATTTAGTCGAAATATAAAAAAATATAAGATTAACTTAAATTAAAATCAATATGATTTATTATCATAAATTCAAAAAATTAAAAAAGAGAAGAATATTACTTAAATTAAAAAAAATGAAATTATAATAAATTAATAAAATTCAAAATTTTCAAATTTATCTAACATTAACGTAATCGAAAATTTTTTTTTTTTTTTTTTTTTCCCCTATGGGTTCCTCACAAAGAGGTGGGGCACTGCGACCAGAAGATCTTTTGTACCATACCCATAAATTAGAGCAAAAGACTTTCCGCTTTCCGCATGAATAGCAGTAGGTCTTTTGTTGGTATTGACCTAAGATGGAAGGGACTAATCCGTTCCTTTCCCAAGTGACAGGCTCTGTCCCATACCAGCGCTGGGCAGTCACAGAGAATATGTCTGGTGGTTTCATCGTCCTCGAGGCAGAGTCTGCACTCTGAAGAGTCCGATAGGCCAATTTTCTGAAGATGGTATCTAACAGTGTGGTGGCCAGATAGGTAAGCTACCAGGAGTTTTAAGTCCTCTCTGCCAAGACCTTTTGTCTTGATCATATCCAGGGGTTTGATAAGCGCTTTTGCTTGACGCAACCCCGGTAAGGAGAACCAGTATCTCCTATGTTCACCTGCAGCCCATTTGTTTACCATAGTTTTGATTGTGGACCAACCAATACCACAGAAGGGCGCAGGGGCAGTGGTCAGGGTGGAGGCACCCTGTCGTGCTAGATCGTCAGCGATCGTGTTACCATCCACTCCTGAGTGTCCAGGTACCCAACATAGCACGACTTTGTTCCGGGAGGACAGGGTTTGGAGGTAATTATGGCATTCTTTGACCATCCTGGAGGAGATGCTCCATGATGATAGTGCCCTAATAGCAGCTTGGCTATCTGAGTAGATACAGATGTTTGCTCCCCTAGTTCCCTTACTAAGGATACTATGAGCGCAGATCTCTATGGCATGAATCTCTGCTTGAAAGATGCTGGGCCAGATGCCCATTGCACTAGAGATTCTGGTGTTGGGCCCAACGACTCCAGCACCTACACCCTGCTCAGTTTTGGACCCATCCGTGAACCATTGTTGCCACCGGAGGTTACCACAGGGGCTGCCATCAGCCCAAGTCTCCCGACTTGGGAGAAGAGATCTAAATTTCTTGTTATGAAATAGTTCCGTGATCATAAGATCTGATCTAGAGCAGATGGATACGTCAGGAAGGGAATATATAAGTGCGGCATGACCAGTGTCGCTTGCTAAGAAACCAGATGTGATCTGGATACGCAGTAGACTCTGCATGGCTGACTTTTGGATGAAAATGTGCAGTGGTGTAAGTCCAAGGACCGACTCCATGACAGCTGTTGGACAGGTACGCATAGCTCCCGAGAGAGATAGGCATACTAATCTTTGAAGCTTGCTGCACTTCTTAATGGCCACATTTTGCTGCGTCTTGGGCCACCACACAAGGGCTGCATATGTGACGATAGGCCGTACCATCATACGGTATATCCATTCTATGATATTTGGGCTGAAGCCCCAAGTGTTGCCAAAGAATTTCCTACAAGCCCACATGGCTCGAGTAGCTTTGGAGAGCACTTGTTCTAAGTGGGAGTTCCAGTTGAGTCGCTTGTCTAGGACCTCACCTAGATATTTGACCTGTTCTGAAAACTCCACCTCAGTGTTATTTATAACGAGGTTTCGAAGCCTAATGTTGTATCTCTTCGTGAAGGGAACAATCACAGCTTTCAGGGGATTGATGTTAAGCCCTTCGCTTAGACACCAGTTCAGGGTTATCTGAAGAGCATTGTCCATCATCTCTATGATGGTGTTCTCATATTTACCCGTCACTATGATAGCCAGGTCATCTGCGTAGCCAATGACTTTATAACCAAGCACTGTCAGCTTAGTTAACAGTTCATCGATCACGAGAGACCATAGCAGGGGAGATAACACACCTCCTTGTGGACAACCTTTTACAGCTCTTATGCTGACTGCTGTGCCATCTAGAGATGCAGTTATGTCCCTCTGTCGGAGCATGGATTCGATCCATGCGATCACGTGTGGTTCTATGTTTCTACGTGCCAGCGCTCTAGAGATAGAACCAAAGTCAGTGTTGTCGAAAGCTCCTTCGACATCCAGGAAGGCGCACAAAGCTATGTTCTTGGAGTCAAAAGCGCTTTCAATCTTTCTGACTAGGTGGTGTAAGGCAACCTCTGTTGACTTCCCTTTGGAATAAGCAAACTGCATTGGATGCAACGGGGTCGTGACTTGCAGTTTGTTTCTGATATGCAGGTCGAGAAGCCTCTCTACTGTTTTCAGAAGAAATGATGTTAGACTGATTGGTCTGTATGACTTGGGCTTATCTATTGGCCTATTGCCAGATTTAGGGATGAAAACCACCCGAACTCTCCTCCAAGAGTGAGGTATGTATCCCCAGTCAAAGCTTGCTCTAAACAGACAAATCAGTGGGTTCAGAATGAAATCCAGACATTTCTGAAGAAGTGCTGGAAAAATTCCGTCACCACCAGGTGCCTTGAAAGGTTCAAAGGAGCCAATTGCCCATCTGACTTTGTCGGCATCAAATATTGTGCCAGAAATTCTGGCAGCCCCTCGGAAGTTTGGCTCAATCCAATCTGAGAGTTGGGCATCTCCATTGCAGATTGAAGAGCCTGGAAAGTGTGTTTGGAGAAGGAGCTCCAATGTTTCCTTACGGTCTGAAGTGAAGGAGCCATCACTCCTGCTCAACAGACCTACCCCGTTTGAGGACTCTTTGGCCATGACTCGTTGAAGTCTAGCCGCTTCTGTTAGGTTTTGGACACTATTGCAGAAGTTCTTCCAGGTTTCCCTTTTAGAATTTCTAATGTCCTTATTGTAATCAGTGAGAGCAGCCTTGTACTCATCCCACTGTTTGGTTTTCCTAGCTTTATTAAAGAGTCTCCTAACAGTTTTCCTTTTAGCCGTTAGGTTGGCATTCCACCAGGGAACCTCACGTTTCGACTGGTAAGAGCGCTCAACTGTACTGGCTTGGAAAGAGGAGATCAGCACATCTTCAAGCTGGTTAGCAGCCAAATCAATCTCGTCTACCGAGTTGATGTTGGAGACTAAAGAGTCGACCGCATGTTCGACCAGTGTCTGAAAAAGTATCCAGTTGGTCTTCTTGGGATTGAAAACCCTCTGCCTTAACTCTAACTGCCCCGGCAAGTCAAACCTGATGTGCTGATGGTCTGAAAGTGTGGCCTCATTTGTTACCCTCCAGTTACTTATAAGGCCAGACAGGGAGTTGCTAGCCAGAGTAAGGTCTAAAACCTCTTCTCTAATAGCATTGATGAAGGTGGGTTTGTTCCCTCTATTTACAACATTTAATTGACAACACAATAAATATTCTAAGAGAGACTCACCTCTAGCGTTGACGTCACTACTACCCCAGATGGTGTGGTGAGCGTTTGCGTCGCAACCGACGACTAATGGCGTTTTACGCTGACTACAGTGGTCAACGAGCCGCTTGACCTCTGTCGGTGGGACATCAGCCGTGTCGCCAGGGAAATAAGCAGCCGCCACCACTATTTCCCTGGTACCCGTCTCCGTGGCAACTTTGACGAGCGCAGCTACTAGATCTCTAGAAATAAAGTTCGTTAGTGGAAGGTATTTGACACCATTGTCAATAAGCATCGCAGTGCGAGGCACATCCACTTGACGGTCGTATAACAACTTACTTGTTTTTACATTTAAGCCTCGGACTTGGCCACCCACCGACCATGGCTCCTGAATGAGCGCTAGGTCGATTTTGTCCTCGGCGAAGGTCCTGCACAGGGTGGCTGACGCTCCTTTAGCGTGGTGCAGGTTCGCCTGGAGCACCCTAGTGGCGCTCATTTGACTCCCGAATGGAGCTCTGGACGAGGCTGTCTCGCTTGCCTCGGCGAGACCCCTTGCCTCGAGCGCCCTTCGGAAGCCGGTCCGCCTTTTCACGGATGCTGGTAGCAGTGACCTGGCCCTTGTGCGTGCCCACCTTAGCTAGCCCAGCAGCTTTGCTAGTTGTGGGTCGCGGGTTGCAGTCAGCATTAAGGGCCGGGTTTTGTGGATCCGTGGACACTGAGGGCACTACAGCTTTCTCAATTGTATCCACGGAGGAGGCCACTGAGGTGGTGGTGGAAGCGGTTGCAGGCTGCTCCGTTTGGGAAGGTTCAACAGTCTTAGGGCCACTACCCTTAAGACTAAGCTTAACCTTCCCAAATTGGTAATAGACGTGTTCACCCAGTTCCACCAGCTGTTGATAGGATGTTCCATCAACGGCAAAGACGAGGTGCAGAAGTTGACCATGCGTCAGTCTCTGCATTACTCGCCATTGCGCGGTGCAAACTGGATTCTGCGCGTTTATTGCAGCCAGAACCCTATCATTCGTCAGGTTGATGCTATTGGGGAAATAACCTCGAACCACATGTGTTCGGGGAAACTCCTCCTCTGACATCAACCTGATATCTAGAGCCACCTTGCTCTTGATATGGCTGAAATTGTTGCGAACCCACGCAACTGTGGGTTCATTCGCACATATCAGCAACACCCAGTTTGAGCGAAGAACACATCCTTCGAACTGTGGTGTCGCATCACCAGCGAATTCGATTGTGACATCGAGAATAGCCTCTTTAATCCGAGCCATTTGTTCGGAAGTAAGAGCTGCAGCGTTTGAAATGAAACCCAGCTTGATGCCTTTGACTACGCTGCTGTAGGGCATCTTGTTTGACTCGACATGAGCTTGCTTGGGTTTCTTTGTCGCCGTATGTGGCGACTTATCGTCAGATCGGATCCTCTTGACCAGTGTCGCAGGGGGTGCCGATCTGGCGGAAGCTAAAGCGTCAGTTCTGGAGAGACCTTTGCCAAGAGCGGCTTTAAAGAGTCTCTTCTCCCGAGAACTGAGCTTTTCAAAGGGAGCATCAGACTCCAGATTGAGGGTCTGGAGTGTGGCACCGATACTGGCACCAGACGACTTCTGCGAGACTACACTCACAGTGTCATCTCCGTCAGAGACCAGGAGTTCTTCCTCGGAGCTCAAGGCCGACACCTCGAGCTGCCGATGAAGAAGCAGTGGTCCTTTCGGTTGAAGGTGTACCGGCTGTTCTTGAACGTATTCAAGTGGTTGGACCCGAGTCCCTACCGTATGCCCAACAGCACTACTAAGGGGGGTCACTGGCTGCGGCACATCAGCCACAACGGTACACAGAGAGGTCGCCGTGCAGACTTCCTCTTGGGGTGATGCTTTTAGAGTGTCATCAAACTCATTAGAAGTATTTAATTTATCCATAAATAAATAAAGTTAATACTCGGGGCGGGGATATCGCCCACGGGATTGCCCGAGGTGCCGTGGGAGGTCAAAGATTAAAACTGGAGGTTGACAGGTATCCAGAGTCCGCATACTAGCGACCGAGCACCCCCTCGGCCATGCATCTATTGGCGTATGATGTTCCACCTTAGATTGGGGTAATTTTTGAAAGAGTGTTCTTCTCTTCGCCCGACTACAATTAGTCAGCATCCAAGGCAGAGACATGACCGTGCCAAGGACCTGCTTCCAGCCGCCCTCACGGGGAGAGTATAGTCGCACTACCAGTAGTGTATCACAATTACGGCGCGTACCACACAAAGTGATTACACGTTGATCCCCTTGTGATACCTATTGGCTGACGGCCTAATCGAAAATTAAAAAAAACACATTTTATAATATAAGCTTAAATTAAAACCAAAATTTGATGCATTTAAAAAAAAAATATATTGAATAATCCAAAATAAAAAAAAATAAAAATAATATTTTAATTAATTGCAAATATCTTGAAAAATATAAATTTTTAACATAAATAGAACTTGGTTTTAAAATATATAAAATTAGCTTAAATCCAAATTTAAAAAAAAATATATATAATATATTATATATTATATAGTATATTAATTTTCATTTAAAAATCTACAACACTAAATTAAGCCCAAGAACTTACAAATAATACATTTAAACATACGATTATGATCAATCGCTTGATTATGATTATTCGATCTGCACATACAGTAGAACCTCTCTATAACGAACTAGGAAAAAAGATTTGCCAGTATTTCTCAATAGGTATACACTATTCCAGCTTATATACGCCAACTTAAAGTGTATCCCAAGGCTTGGAGCTTCCCTCATATATTAGAGCCATCAGGTTTACCTGTTTCTTTAGTATTTCTTTATATTGCTTGTGGGTCTGTGGAGTGAGCTTGTGCAATCACAAGTCATTGCAGTTGTACAACTAAACACAACTGACAATCTCTCTGCGCTCGGATGAACCGGTTTGATGTGGCACCTTGATTCTGATTTGTGGCAGGGCAGAGAGACTGGCGGCTGGAGGCTGGCAAGGATGTAAGTCGACGGACCGGCTGCTCGAACTGCTTGATCACATGGCCCGATAAGAGGGGGCCCCGAAGCTAGAGGTCTCTCTATGTAGTATAGGCAAATTACGAGCATGCAAGTTAAAGTTGACGCAGAGTGGAGAGAGAGAGAGAGAGAGAGAGGTAGGGGCGGACAACTGTGGCGGCTCCCAATGATTGTGGCAGCTTCAGCAGCAGCTCTCAACACTTTCGTAGCCGTCGCAGAGCTTGATTTAAACATTTGGTCATTAATCATGCCGCTGTAGCCGCTGCACAGTGGGCCAACGATAATGCGGCCCACTGTGCGGCAGGTGCTGCTGCCAATATTCCGAGCGGATGTTGGGGCCATTAATGTTGCCTATTGCCTGTTGCATGCTGCATGCTGCCTGCTGCTTGTTGCACGTTGCACTCTGCCTGCTGCCGCGCCTGCGCCGACGTCAGCGCCAGCGCCTGCTGCCACAATTTGCTCGTTTCTATGCCCAGATTAATCAAATTGATGCGAATGCACAGCAAGCAGCTAGGGGCAGGCAACTTGAACACTCTACACTTGCAACTTGCAGCTCGTAACTAACAACTGGTTGTGGGACTTGTGTCATTCACAATAGCTTGTACAAGAATTTGGTTGTTAGACGGGCCATATATTGGACAGCATGTGGCATGTGGCATGTGGCCATGTGGGAAATACTTAATCTATGTTTAAAACAAGTCCAATCATCGTACTCCGATTCCATTCAGTGGATATTTAAATTAATTTTTTTTTTAATGGCATTTTTTGCGAAAATTGCGAAATAACTTTTATTGTAAATCTATGCTTACTATAAAAAAAAATGGAAAACTAAGAATTTATTCGAGATTTATTATTATTTAAATTTTAAATTTATGTCGATATCTGGCCCCATGTCTCCGTAAGAGAATTTCGTGGTTTACTTATTTTTATGTGATTTTTTTCCGATATTTTATGCGTTCCTCTGTTAACCAGTGCGGAGACGAATCCAACAAACCATAGATCATCAAAATCGGCCCAGCCGTTCTTGAGTTATAAATCGTGTAACTAACATAACTCTCTTTTGTATATATAGATTATAATTTAGAAATTTAAAATTCTGTAACTAAGCCAAAGGTTCTTATAATAACAAAAAATGTTTAGCTTTTTGAAAAATAATATTTAAATTATAGTATTTTTTAAAAAATAAAAATATAAATAGGTATATTTGGTATAAAAAAAAAGCTCGAAAAAGTGACTTTGTTATAAAAACATTATATTCATACATTTTTAAAATAACAAGACATTTTCTTAAAAAAAAAAGAAGTTACTAAATTCAATCTGTTATAAAGGGCTCCAAGCCCTATGCCATACTTTTCGAATACTTATTGATCACCTTGGGGTCATTGCTTTTCGAATATTTTGTTAATTACAATTGGAAAAGGGTTTGAGCTTTTACATAAATGTTTGATTTCTGGACACGATGTTCACTGAAAATTTATTTTCTTTGCGCCTGGTACTAAGAGTTAGTTGAAATTTTAAAAACTTTATTAAATAATTAATATATAGTGCTTATTTTTTTAAGCTTCCAACAAGGATGATGTTTTCAGTCAAATTAATTTGGCTCCTTCTTTTGGTTTATTATATAAAGTTCCGCTTTTAACAAGTCGGTATCTTTGACCGTTAGAGTAAAAATATTATAGCTTAATGCATGTGTGTGTGTGTGTATCTGTGTGTGTCTCAAAAAGTAAACAGTTCGTTGGAGCTAAGATTTTGATTCAGTTGTTGATGGAAATAAACTTTCAGTCAAGTCAGCGGGGGACAAGTCAACATACTACACACACACACACTTGCAACAAGGGGCAGACACATACAGTGGCAGCGGTTGCGCTTCCGTAGAATCACTTAACGCTTGATTACACCGATTGACGTTTTGACGAGGCACTGATGCTGCACAAGTTGCCGCGGTCTCTGCCGCTGCCGCCGCCGCTGCTGCTGCAGTTGATGGAGTTGTGTTGACGACGACGGCGATGACGACGACGACATTGCAACAAAAAACAGCATGGGCTGTGCCCGACAGTGGGATACCCTGTAGACATTTTTATCTTTTTAAATAAGTCATTATGTGAGCCAAATTTTGTATTTTACTTTTTTTTGAGACAAAAATGCTGGCCCATACAGAATATTCATTCATCTATAAACTTCGATGTATCGATACATCGATGTTTTCCCGATAAAAGCATCGAAAACATCGATGGTTTTCCAGCACTGCTGCGTTGTTATAAGTAAGTGCTGTTGTTTATTGGCGGATACAGCAAATGTTATCTCGATATTCGATTTATCGATAAACTATATTAGTAAAAATACCAAACTGCTAAACGCAGTCGAGTTGAACTATTTCGTTAGGTTAAAAATATTTGCAGCTTAGGTATTCATATAAAAATAATATGTCGGAAACAATAAGTGAGGCGGGCCACGATTTTGATCATTTTTACATATGTGATGGAGGTACTAACGATTATTAAGCTCGTCAGTCCGATTATTCAACGAGTTATTGATAACTGAATATTTCGATTTTTCTTTAGAAGTCTTTTCCACAATTTTTTTCATAGATTTTCAAAAACTATATATGCACTATCTATATAAGACGTGAAATGAATTTGATTACTTACTCTTTTTTAAGATTTCGTGAATTTGCCTTTACCGTAAATTGTTCATCTGCCGTCCCGACGCTTCTGAACTTTTCTCAAATTCCGTATGGATCGAAAACAGTTCTCCCTTCGTTCAGGAAGACGTGATCGGTTGAGCAGACGTTTTTACGAACTACGAATTTAAAATCAATTTTATTTATTAAAACAGGGGTTCCGAAATTTATATCTTCTGATCTACATCTTTTGAAGTTGTGATCGGATTAACTATTTTTGTAACATACTAGTAGCTAGTTTTTAAAGTGGGAAGAGTTGTTTTTTGGATCAGGTTGATTTAAATTCTGAATGGTAGTGCTAAGTGAGTAGAGTAGAGATCCTTTAAAATATATGGCCTTCTGAGCTCAAAAATTTTTTAAATACTTCACCTAGCTGGTAATGAGCAAGATGTCGAAAGAATAAGCTACGAAACAAATAGCCCTTGTTCAATCATCTCTACATAAAACAAAGATCTCAATATTGCATATAGATGAAATACTACGTAAGCTAAAAACGAGATGAATTAAGAGACAATATGATCATCTAAACTTTTGGTCATTACGCCTTTAGATATAAGCGGAACAAATCGAAAGCTTACAAATTTTGAATTTAAATTTAAAAAAAGACAGCGTTTTTTTTATAAGTTTATAAATACTAAATTGTAAATAGTTTCCACGTAAAAAAATCATGTCAAGTGTGAGTAAAGATTAACAAAAATTTAAGACTACCTAATGGAACCACTACAAATTATATAAAAAAAATTGGACAAGGCCTTTTACTAACATCCCGCCCCGGAACCAATCTGTCCTTAGTGTAAAATTTTAGGTCTCCAAATCTAACGTACTCTCAGTCTCGGGGACACATGCTCGAAGCTTGGCCTTGAAAGGCAAATTAATTTTTTTTGCATACTCAGCAATGAAATCAAGCCGCTTCTAATACCAATATGCCCCAAGAACCCGATCTAATGATCTCTCAGATCTAGTTGCTAGGAGTGAAAAACGTAACCAAGGTGATGATAGACATTTTGATATAAACAACTTATGATCACCTGCCTTTGCACACATTATCTTATGTACTCTATGGGTAAAGGGTATCATCTAAAAATCAGAGAAGCCAGGCAGGCAGGCAAGGGCGAGTCATGCCACAGACAACTGTTGAGGGCCAGGGCCATGGCCACGTCGATGATGATGAGGACGCTGACGACGATGACGATGGAGCTGACGATGGCGCTGCTGCCAATGGAAGCTGTCAATGGCCATGGATGGTGCTTCTGAAGCTTCTGATGCACGACTAGAACATTATTATTACTTTTTTTTATGTTTTAGTTGTTGCAACAACATGATGCTGTTGTTTTTGTTGTTGTAGCTGCTACTTTTGGATGGTTGCCTGTCGATTAAAATGTCATTGCGTTTTGCTGGTTGCAGCTTTCTGCTCTCTGGTCTCTGCTCTTAACTTGGCTGCGTCGCGTTGCACTTGTCAAAAGGTTTTTGCCACTTGTCTGCGGCACTTTTCATGAAAATATTGAAAAAATTCTACAAGCACTAAAAAATTGTTATCTTCAAGTTGCAGTTGCTTAAATACCCTTGCAAAAGTATATTTAATTTATTGTTTGCAGTTGCTGAGAGCAACTTTGCCCGGTCTTGGTAAAAACTCTTGAGGACTTTTTTGGCTTTTGGGATTTAAATGGGGTTTAATGACTTGACACAATGAACTTGAGCTAAGTTTGCAGACATTTTGTAAAGATTTCGGGGAAATAATAAGGTAGATGTATCAAAAATAGTTAGTAACTTTTATTATGGCATACTTTAAGCAACTCGGAAGTAGACTAGGTATCTCCCAGGTAGAAAAACGCAGGAGTGGGCTGTTGATATGCTCTGAGACGCTCAAAGCACTTAAAGCAGTTGCAGGAACAAGAGTAAACTTCAAATTGGTTTAAGATATCTAAGTACAAGTACAGCATCGAGAAGAACTAAATAAAATTACCCTTAGATGGATCACTGGCTATACAAAAAGTTGCGAAATTAAAGTATGAGATTAGGCAGCGAGAAGGTACAAGAGTCCTTTACAGCAAACACATAAGGGTCACTATTTATAATATATTTAGCAATAATTACTCATTTCGAGAATCGGTTTTATTGTTTTTCAAAATATTCCCCATGAAGATTAATTTATTTTTCAACACTTCTTTCATTCTAATTGAGTTAATTACAAAACATGAAGCTATCTCCAGTCATCGACAGCTTCTTCCGGCATAGAAAAACACAGAACCCGTAGCTTATTTTTGATATGCGAAAAAAATAGTACATCATTAGTCGCTTCATCAGGACTGCACGGAGGATCAGTGCTGGCTAAATCGAAACATTGGTGTTTTCTAATTAAAAGCATCGATGTTTTTGCAGCACATTGGAGGGTGGTTCATTAATTCGAAGAGCGCCCCTCTATCGTGATGAAGAAAGAACACTTTTGGCAAACAAATGTTTGTATACTATTCAGAATTGATCGGTGGCATGACCATTCCATTTCCGCCTTATGCTCCTCCTAGGGGCGACTACTCGTAAATGCAAAACTTAGCTCTACAGTAGTCTAGGAATACTTATATATGACCATTCCTAAGAAACAGGACACCAACAAAGTGCTGCGCCCGCGCTGTCTTGGAGGACAGTCGATTGTTGTTTAATTTTACTCTTATAGTCATAAATTGAAGATTCGTCTTCTAAGATAATCCTAAGAATGTCTTCTGATGCACCACGATTGTGTTTCTCAAACTTTTCTTACCAACAATCCATACGAGTTTTCTCAATCTCAAGACACGGCATCGTTGTTTTCATCGATTATGGCCGATTTTAAAAGACCTTCACGAAGAGCCATACTGTCGATTGTTATTTAATTTTAGGCTCATATGCAAAAATCAAGGAATCCTCGTTTCACATGATCTTGAGAATGTCTTCTGAAACATCACCATTGTGTTGCTTAAACTTTTCTAAACACCAATCAACAAGTCTTCTCTTGAATATCCATCAAATCTTCTTGCCCCGGGTTGCTACAATCTCCAGATATGCTTTGTCATTTCTTTCACGGCATCGATGTTGAAAGACCTTCAATAGCCATGATTTCGATTGTTGTTTAATTTCAGGCTCACAGACATAAATCGAAGATCTTCGTCTAACACAATCTTAAGAACGCCATTTGAAACATCGCGATTATATTTCTTAAACGTTTCTTAGCACCAATCAATACGAGTCTTAATCCAATATTTTTGGCGCCTAAATGTTCCATACGCTGTTGAACGTAATGCCCAGGGTTGCCTCGACTTCCCGACAGACTTTGTCAGTTCTTCAGCAATTATGGCTGATTATGAAAGATCTATCCGAAGACCCAGACAGTCGATTCTAGGCTCATAGTCATAAATCGCAGGTTCCTCGTGTAATATGATCTTAGGAACGCCTTCCGAGGCATCACGATTGTGTTTCCTAAGCTTTCCTAAGCACCAATCAACACGAGTCTTCTTTTCAGCAATCATCAAATCTTCTTCTCTAATGCCCAGGGTTGTCCCAATTTCATGACATCCTTTTCATTTCTTCCACGGTATTTTCAGCGATTTTTGCCTATTTTAGAAGAACTTCACGGAGAACCACACTGCATAGGCATAATTCCTAGTCTAGCATGATCTTAAGAAAGTCTTCTGACGCACCACGATTCTGTTTCTTAAACTTTTCTTAGCACCAATCATCGAATCTTCTTGGCGGCAAAGTTTTCCATGAGCTGGTGGAACTTATACCCCGGGTTACCACAATCTCATGACATGCTTCGACATCGATGTTTTCAGCGATTATTGTCGATTTTGAAAGACCTTCAAGAAATTACTCGGTGAGTGATAGGCGCCTGCGACTGATTTATGTGTGGGGCTTGTCGAGGTAGTTCAGCTCAAAAGTTGTAATAAGTCAATGCATCTTGCATCATTCTCAGTTGCTGGAGAAAACATCGATGATCGAAGTTTAAAATCTCTATATATCGATGTTGGCTAACAGAAATGTTTCTCCAGCACTACTAAACACCCATTTGATGAAGGCAGAAGTGCTGGAGAGACATCTATGTTGGCCAACATCGATATATAAACTTCGATCATCGATGTTTTCTCTAGCACTAATTCTCAGTGCTAGAAGAATATCGATTAAACGATATATCGAAGTTTAAGTTAAGATAATATAAGGAATGAATATTCTGTTCCTGCCAAAATTTTCGTCTTTTTAAATTGTGAGACTGACTGACCATTATTACTGCAAAATAAAAAGTGATCCTCGTACTAAACAATTTCTAAGAGAAAGGTGGGTCTGAGTTAGGCCAAACATATCCATATCATCTCAAATGGCTAACAATTCTATTAATTAATTTATTTTTTTATGATATTTTTTGTTAAGAGTAAGATATGCCAAATTAATTTGAAGAAAAAGCGAGAAAGAAAATCCAGCGCTATAAAAGAGTTAAGACAATGTAAATGGCAGTTCTCGGAAGTACCAGAATTTTAGCTTTAGTAAACCATTCATTAAGGGAAAAATAAATTATGTCCGAAAAAAAGTTTGTGACGCTATTATTTTGACAGATACTATAGGAGTAACCGAGATATTTAAGCTTTTTATGGGGCTTGGAAACGCTGAGAAGCTCAAAGGCTAGCAGGGGACAAAATAGATCCATAGTGTCACAGTACAGCTTTCCTAATGGAAAATACAATATTTGTATTATTATAATAACTAAATAGTACTTACAATTTTTTGCGATTTACGCGAAAGATGGTAAACTGCTTTATCAGTTCTAGTTTCTTTAACGCCTTGAAATTTATGTTTAACTTAATATCTAGGGATTTCTTAAGATGGCCGCACTGTTACTATTTATAAGAAAGATGTTCCCTACCGAAGTGTTAATATTCTAATATATTTTTCAGATATAATTCCTTGCGTGCCAACTAAATAATAATAATGATTTTCCTTTTAAAATGTGATAGTCAATCGTATCTTTTCTGAAATTTAAAAAATTTGAGTTTTTTTTTACATAGAAAATGTCATAAACAAATATGAAATGGGTTAAAGCCAAACATAAGCTGGATATAACAATTTTTTTGGTTTTTCAGATTTCAATAATCTATCATCATCATTTTCTGTATCTCCCACTAGGAGCTTGGGGCCTTCATAATCTATAGAGTATAATAAAAATTGACAAATAATTATTTTCATTGGCAAAATTGAACAACAACGATTATTTTATAGTTTGTATTTCAAGCTTAAAAAATAAAAACCGTTTTTCCATTTAATGAAAAATAAACAATAAATAATAGTAACAATGATTTACTATAAGCTGAAATTAATTTATTAACGAGCTGAGCTGCTTTAAAGCCTCTTCGACTAGTTATATTTGCCATATAATATTATTTTATACCCTACAATTGATTTTATTTTTCCAAAAAATGCAAACTAGTAGCTTAACAACTCCATTGAATAATCGGGGTTGCAATCAGTTAATCGATGGCCGATATGCAAAGTACGTTAACATTTACGGCATTGCCAGTCTGCCGAACGTTTTGCATTTGAATTTATGAGCACGTTCTAATTTTAATTGCCAATTTGTGGGCATAATTTGGCCATAAAGCTTAATTAACGACAAATACTCCCAATCGGACGACAACTCAAAGATGTACAAATAAAAGCAAACACCTCGAGGCGCTTCAAGCTGGCCAAGTCAGCTGTGGTCAGTTGAGTTTGGCGCCAGTTGTTGACCAAAGGGCTGACCCAGAGTTGCTCTATTTGCATGCAAATTAAATAAGAAAAAATGCCATAAAAAAAAATTAAATTGTAAGGTTGTAGCATAAAACCATATCGAGCAGAGCAACAAAATAAAAAATAAACAAAAACAAATATAAAAAAAATAAAAACAAACGACTGTGACAATGTTTTGATATTTTTTGAACGCCTTTTTGTTCAACGTTTTTTTTTATTTAAATTTGACTTGATTTTATTGCATTTTACACTCGCTTGATTTTTTTTATTATTTATTTTCTTTTGTTTTGTTTGCAAGACAAAAAAAGAAATACATAAAAATTAACGAAAAACTCGTTAAAAGTGCTGCAGGGCGTTGAACCATTTAACACCAACCCAAACCCAAACACGGGCCACTTCAGAAACGTCACCTTACACCCAACGCAACCCCTTGCTGACCCCAACCTAAGCTCACACAATTTGGTCCCTTTGAAATTTTAATGCAACTTCGATTTCGGTCATAAAGTGGAAATGTGAAAATATTTGCTACCCTGCGCCACTCCACTGCCACTGCGCTGGTTTTTGGCCAGCAAGAAGTTCGAGCCATAAATTTGTTTGGCATAAGTTTTGCATAAAATTTGCATCTCAAAAAGCCGTCAAAACTTTTTCGGCGCATAGTAAACACCTTATAAGCTTAATGTAATGTTCCCCAAGCCGTCTTGAGCTTTGTCTTTAAATCAATTAGTATTCGCCACCAAAGGCAACGCTGACAGACCCGCCAAAACAGATCGTCCAATTTGTTGGCTGGGCGAGCGCCAGCGGATACCTCTCTTAATCAAATTTGGACTTTTATTATCTAGCTTTATGTAAGTAGTTTCTATTGTAGGCTTATTTGCTCAGACGTCATCTTAATCTACATAGCTGTATAAAACTTTATGGTTCTTGTCTCTAACGTAAGATGCCAAAATCTTTAACTTTTCGATGATTGAAATTCCAGCTAAATGTAGTAGCTTTTATTTTGTTCACACTTTAGTTTCTGCTGTCTTTGGAAGCTTAGATTTGGCAGATAAGTAACAGTTTGAATATATTTTAAGTGCGTCATTTTGAAAGAATTCGTGCAAAAGCAAGAGAAAGTTTTGTTTTTTTCGATTTCGACATATTTGGGTGAAATTACAGCTATTGGGGGTTTTCCTTGATATTTTAAAAACTCGTGCAAGTGGGTTGTATAACCATACTCGGATAGCTCAGATTGACCAAGCCACCTTGTCTTGTGGAAATCAGGCCCGCAATTTAGCTTATAGTTTTTTCTGGTCATGTGATAAGAGCGCCGAAGTTTGCTGGACTTAATTCCCTGTGACCCCTTATGGTCCACTGCTTTGGAAAAGTTGTTAATACGACTTGGGAGTTCTTCTAAGTGGTTTGGTTTCAATTAAGCACACACAATAAACTTCTCATTATCATCATCATCATTTCCTTTATCTCCCACTGGAGCATAGGGACTCTCCTTATTATAAAGGGTGTTTTTTTTTAGAGCTACACAAGTTTAAGTCATAATAAAATAAAGATATATATTTTTAATATGCTTAAATATGTTTTCGGTCATGTAGCGTACAAGGCGCAATCTGGAACACCAATTTTCACAATCTTTTCGCAGCATTTGCGGCCGTATTTCCCCAATTACTCTTCGAATGTTGATTTCCAGGTGTTCAATTGTCTCTGGTTTATCGACGCAGACAAGTGACAGTAATTTTCTGTGGATGTTATGATGTTTCTCACTCCAAATGCGATAATTCTGCTTATATACGTACCCATTCAACCAAAAATGAGCTTCATCGGGGAACAAAATTTTGAATTTTTAAAAGTTTAACGAACGGAACCATTATTTTTATTAAAAATTTCAACAATTTGCAAGCGTTGCTCTGGTGTAAGTCTATCCATAATGAAATGTCAAACCAAACTCGACAAAAAGCAACTATCGGCTGTTAAATGGGTTGTCAGTAAAAGCAGTGTTGCCAACTCAAAGTTGTGAACCTCTAAAAAAAATACGCTGTACTACTGTGGAACTTATTACGAAAATAGAAATACTTTTCCTAACGACTTTTTGGGAAATTGGGTTATTTATCTCGAACAGAACGTAAGAATTTTGAAGAATCCGCCTTACGTTAACGTAAACGTTTTAAAAATTCCAGCATATTTTGTGTCAACTTTATCATTATAACGAAGACACCCTTTTAATGTGAAATTGTATGACATGGATTTGGCAGGATAGCCTCATTGCAGTCCAGCGGGGGTGTTTCCAAAATGGGCCCTCATTCCAGGGCTTATTAGTCTTAAAAATAATGCAAAATATTTTAGTTTGCAGTTAAAGAAGCACTGACGCGACTTACCTTTACTAAGATTAGATCTTAACAAAAACATGCAATTTATTTGTAAAACGGCTGAATTGTTTGATAATCAAAAACTTAAGACATGAAATTTGATTGAAGTTTCTCAAGCAAACTACTCTGTTTTGATTTGTATACATGATGATGGGAAGCCTGTAGATTCCACTGCCTCGCCCCCTATTCTTCTTGAACCGACACCGATTCATTCTTTGGCAACTCTATAGCGCAATGCGTCACATAAAGAATCCAAACAACAAATTTGCTCATCCTAGCTTTTATTCTTCTTATGTCCTGTTAGTCCTAGTGGAGCATAGGGCCATCGTGAATTTTTTCCATTGATCCCGGTTGTGAGCTAGAGCTTGTAGTTCACCCCAGGTCTTTCCGCTATCTTTAACTTCTCTTTGCAGAGCTCTTCGCCAAGTTGTTTTTGGCCGCCCATCTGCGTCTGCTTCCTTGTGGATTCCATTTCCTAAGTTTAATTTCATTGGCGATGTGTATTTCGTTGAATCTTCTGTGAAGATCATCGTTTGATATAACATTCGGCCACCAGATTTTCAAGATTCTTCGCAGACAGTTGTTAATAAAGACTTGAATCTTATGGGTTAGACTTTCTGTTGTAAACCAAGTTTTGCATCCATATAAGAGAACCGACTTAACGTTTGAACAAAATATGCGTAGTTCAGTGTTGTACGAGAACATGGTAGACCTCCAGATTTTACTAAGCTGTGGTCTACCTTTTATAGTCTCCAATATTTAGGCAATTAGACAAACGGACGTACATGCCTGGATCAATTTCCTTTGTTTTTCCTCACCTTATTGGAGGCAACTTTAGGAAGCTTCCGATGTCACCCTCTTTATGTTACACAGATTTGCACTCACATAATTTACCCCTTGTCTTTGATTCAGGCTATAAAACTTTATTTCGAGAAATTCGCGTTTAAAGTAATAAAGCGGGCGACAATCGCTGGAAGATGACGTGCTGTTAATAGCTATAACATAGATTCTAGTGTCTAGATCTCAATGAAATTTGACCAAACATCAAAAATGCAAAAATTTCTTTATAGCCCAGATGATGGAACGCCTAGATGACTTGAGTTACAACTTTCCACTACACCAACTAAAACTCAACGCCTAAAGCCTCTCCTCTGCTGGTTATTTCTTCAGGTGGACCCTGTCACCTTGGCTTGTCGAGGTCAGGCCAGATCGACCTTTTTGCAACTTGTAGAAGTTCCGATGATAACGACATAATTCCCTAGGCCATACATTGCAATATATATAAGTCCTTATGGTACACTGCATTTGAACACTTTTTGAGCAGACTGAAGAATTCTTCTAAAGGGAATTTAGCTTGATCAAAAGTTTATATGCAAACTTCTTTGGTATTTTTCTCAAAATAATAACATACATTTTTATTTAACGATAGAATTTATTTTAATTATGCATTTAAAAAAAACTGGGGCTATTTTGGGTCAAACGAAAAACAAATTGTTAAAATATAAAAATCAGCATTGTCTTAACCACGTTATCGGAAACGCTTCAATAGGCGAGCTGCGTAAGTTGTCAATTTGAAAAACTTTACAAAATTCTCCTTAACCAGTGGCAAGTTATAAAGCGGCTTGGGGTTGATGTTCTTATGATCCTCCGACTGCTTTTCTAGAGTAGCTGGTTCCACTTTAGGTATCTCATTCTTGGGCTTCTCCATCTTAAAAACTGGAAATGAATTTAGTTTTGATTAACAAAGAACTGACGCGACCTACCGTTTCTTATACAAGCTTTTAGTAAACTTTAAAAAAATTTATGATTTTTTTCAACTTTAAAAAAAATTACGGAAAAAATTTTTTGTTTTTTTTTCGCTTTAACACGTCTGAATTGTTACAGCAACAAAAGTAGACTGAAATAAAACTTAACTATGTTATATAATCAGTAAAATTTTTTTGAAATTTGTCATGTAGACTACTTTGATTTTATTTTTATACATGATGGTGGTTTAACTACGCCGACCCCTCTCAACAGCTTAGAGTATATATTAAAACTTGCAGCAAAAAATTTTTCTAGTTGTTACAATAGTTCTAGCTCAATAATAATAATTCTCATCATTAATGCAGTAAGTTTTGCAATTTCATAATCATGTGCAAATATTCTCAGCAATATAAAAAAAACACACAAAAGTTGTACTTCGTCGAATTGACGACGTTATTTTAACAAATCATACCAACACACGGCCCAGTCAGCTGCACCTGTGCACTCTTTAACAAAAATTACAAATGTAAAAAATTATTTAAAAAATTGTTCGTCGTCGATTCGACGAAGACAGACACAGAGCTAAACAAAAAGATTTCCATTGGTCATAATCACAAGATGTCGATGAAAGATAATTAAAGAGATCGCTTAAAAATCCGACTCCGTTTGACCATAACTAAAGCATCAGCTAATAAATAGTCTTGGTACAAGCCTTGATCTTGTAGTTGCCATTATGAATTGATACTGGGCATGTCTGGAACCGATCTGTTTGCAGCATATTCTAATTGCTATTCAATTTTTCAAAGACAATTTTTCAATTGTTAATGCCCCTATGATTGATATTCTAATTGCTGCTTAGGACCATCAGCCAGGCCAAATGCTAGGCACAGCGCTCCAGCGGACCTGGAACCAGAATCAAGAAGCACTTACAGTTGCAGTTGTTATGCGTAGCACACCCAAAATCTGGAAGAGAGCTGAGCATGCTGGTAGCAAGTGGAGGGAAACACGTTTGCAACTGCATTTTGCTAGCGTCATTAAAATGAGCCTGATTTATGGATGCCTGAGTTGGCTTGGAGTAAACTGAACTAGAGCATGAAGCATGGAGCGTGGACTCTGGTCAGCACCCTAATATAGCAAAAGCAGCATGGATTGCTCGTGTTACCACACACTTACTGCACTCAGCTGAAGGTAGGGTGGAAGGCAATGAAGATGGACAACAGCGACGCACATTTTCCCATCGTGTGGCAGGCTGTTTGGGCGAGTAAACTATATAACTATAAATTCAGCCCCAAGTTGTGTGCGCTCCTACGATGATGAGCTACGAGCCAGCAGCTTTACTCCAGTTGTAGTTCTGGCTCTGAGTTGGACCACTGCTGCTGCCAGCGCAAATCAAAGCTCAATATGTTGACTACATTTGACTTCCCGGTAATTAGACGTGCATACCATGACGTGCAGCCAAGCGGCAGCCAGAAGCTCCAGAAGACCGGGTCCAACAACAAGACGGCGCTTGATTAAGTGTTTCGAGTGCTCAAAGTCGGGCTCTGTTGCAAGCTCCTCTCGCTCTCTCTGTAATCCAGCCTTTGATGTGAAGTGCACCTGTTTTCTAAGCTGCGGACAAACAAAGTCATAAAAAGCAACTGTGATGCAATTTTTGCTGTGCTGCTTGATGCAGCCACGCGCACAGACGCTCAGCCTCACAGGGTCCAGGCCCTAGCTCCGGTTCCAATACCAAGCTTGTTATACCGGAGCATATCCAATGAACTGGTTATGTTGAGGGCTGCGCCGCGGGCTGCATGCCAAGTGATCGCCGCACACGACGCCAGCTGCGGCTCGACTGAGGTTGCCACAACGTTGATGTTGGCGTTGGCGGCGGCGTTGGCGCTGCCACTTAGTGCATCAAAATATGTGAGATGCTGTAGTGTGTACTACGAGGGCGGACCAAGTAGTTCGTTTGATGCATTTTTGGAATCGTGTGCTACCGAACGATTCTACTTTTCTGGGCAATGAGCCTGATACCCTTCTCGAGGTAATAGATTTCTATGATTGATTCCTATAAGTTGTCGCCTTGAAGTTGGTCTGTCGACAGATCAAGCTTGGCCTGTACGCCCTCTTCAACTGCACTGAATTAATAATTATCATCTCTTGGTGCGGTAAGCTTTGCAATTTAATCATCAAATGTCAATTTAATTCCAAGAATCTGAAATCATAAACAATTTTTAAAAAATCACACAAAAGCTGTTCTTCGTCAAAGCGACGACGAGAGCACAATCGGACTTGGTGCGCGTGTACCTGAAAACTGACTGACTATTGATTAATTTTTGTTTTGTTATTTTGAATACATGTTGCACAAAAAAAAAATGTAATAAAGTCGGGAGGTGCCCGACAGTGTAATACCCTGTACCTTTTTTTCTCGAAAAAAGTTTTATTCCTGCATATTCTTTCTATGAACTTTCCAATTGGAATATTTTATTTGTTGGTGCAAAACGATATTTATACCTATAAGTTCCGCAAGTTTTAACCGATTTTGATGAAAATCGAAATTTACGTCAAAGAAGTTATTTAAAGTATATGAGGAAAGTTTTAAAGGGATGTGTTGAGGGGTGTGGGAGAAAACACGATAAATCGATTGCGGGGGATGGGGGGCCTGCATTGATAAAATTTTGATGTAGATTGGTTCATTAGAGCCACATGAATCAGCTTACCAAAAATTGTGATTCTAGTCCATTTGTTACTATAATTACGTAGAGTCAAATATTGACGCAATTTATAGGGAAGGGGTAGTGAAATTTGTAAATTTTAGGCTATAACTTTTGTTGTATTTGTCCGATTTTGTTTATTTTTGACACACAGATGCATGCAACCACAATGCATCGCTCTGTTAAATTTTAGATTAAAATATTAAACGGTGTAGTCAAAAACCGCGAAACTCTGCTACGGGGAAACGGGGAAAGATATGGACATGATTCAACAAACTTGATCTTCTCAGGAAATATGCGCATCAGCTGGTAAAGTTTCGTATCTCTAGCTATTATAGTCTCCGAGATCTAGGTGTTCATACAGACGGACAGACGGACGGACGGACGGACAGACGGACATGGCTCAATCGCTACCCGAGGTTATGATAAGCATTTTGGTATAAAGGACTTGGGGTCTGCCACGCCTCCTTCTTGCCGTTACATACATTGCACAAATCTAGTATACCCTTTGTACCTATAGGTACAGGGTATAAGAACACTTCCTTGAACTGAATACCCGTTGCATTGAAGATGTTGTTGTCGCCAAGTTATCAAGCAGCCCTCGTGCTTGCTGCTGCTGCTTGTTATTATTGATGGCCAGTTCGAGTTCTGTGCCACGTTCGATATACATAAATTATTTTCATCATAATCAGCTGCATTCTTGGTTTGTGTCTTGGGAAGCTGCACATTCAATAGTTTCTCCAGCTACAAGGGTTTGCTGATGTGTGTGTGTGTGCGGCGGGGCTGCAATCAGCGCCAACACTTTGCAATCACAAATCCTTAGTTGGTGCTCTTTCATGTCCATGCTGGGCGGCTCTGCCACCATATTTGGTAACAAATGGAGCGCCAGTTGAGACTCCAAGCAGCTGCTGAGTTCTGGTGGTCATGAAAGGAGTTGAATCTGGCGACAGGTGCAATTATGAGTTGACTCCTTTAGCTTTAGAGAGTGGGAGCAGCTGGCAGCAAATGGTATACTAGCAAAAATCAAAGACACCAGCTAGATCTAGAGCTAGCAACAGAACAAGTTTGGTGCGGGGTGAAACGACAGTGTTCTGGCCAGTTAGGCAACATACTTCAAGTATTTATTACAAATCCAAAGCACGTAGCAGTTGTCAATCATAATGACAACTTAACATAGAAAAAGAGAGGGTGAGTGTGTTTTTTGAATGAGTGTGTGTGAGAGGGAATAGGGGACTGTGGGGTTGAGAGCGGGTGTAGTGACAGTGACAGGTAGGCCATGCATCAAAATGCCAAAGTGTGACGTTAAAATGTCTGGTCGAACGACAGCAGTGAAAAGTCGAAACTGAACGACTTGGGTATACTTGTGGTAGGAGGCGTTGGTTTATAGTAGGTAACACTGAGCTCAAAAAACTATTTGATTCCTATTTAAAAGTATATTTGCGATATTTGACAGTTGTCTTAATATCCAGTGGCTCCGACTTCCCAAAATATAAATATATTTTGTTCCTATTTTGTTGAGTGTAGCTTATTCGCAAAAAGTGTTAGAAACAAATAGTTCTTCTAGGCAAAGGGCTTAAAAATTTGCTCATTTTAGGCTATAACTTCCAAAGTTTTTATAAAATTTGCATCAACGGGTCGATAATAAATTAAAGAAGTTACATAGCAAATGGTGTCGTATATAAAACAGGTAAATGGATGCAAGCAGCTGTTTAAGATGGCTTTGCAGTTTTGTTTATGAATCCCGGAATTGTATTTCTACAATTTATGGGTCATCTTAGCCAAAAAACCGGAAGTTGCATATTAAAATTACGAGGGTTTACAACAAAATTAGGTTAGAGCCAAGATGCTTACAATCGAGCACTGCTTAAAGCAGTTCATGTGATTTCTTGTATTTGTGAAACAAAATTGTTTTAATTTCTTACGAAATATTTTGGTTTGGATGGCCAAGATAACTAATGAAAATCAGAAACTGAAAGATTCGAAAATTTTATTTACTATGTACAAAAAATTAATATATTATTTTAAAATGCAAAAATGTTAAATGCATATATAATTATTGTTCTAGCATTGAAGCAAACTTAAACTATTACGATTTACAACAAAATTGAGTAAGGGCCTACAGAGGCTTACAATCAAGCAGTGCTTGAAGCAGTTCGAGCGATTTGTTATATTTGTGGAAAAAAAATTCATTTTCATGTGGCTTGGATGAGCAAAAACTTAAAGCATCACTAATTAAATTTACTCAAAAAAGTTATTTATTATTTTAAAATGCAAAAATAATTAATGCATAAATAATTATGGTTCTAGCATTGAAGCAAACTTTTTAGTTTTTTTTTACGATTTATAAAAAAAATTAAGTTAGGGCCAACAGAGGCTTACAATTCAGCACTGCTTAAAGCAGTTCAGATTTTCCAGCGGTTTGTTGTATTTTAATACAAATACTTTTTCAATTTTTTTAAAAAATTTTGCGTTTTGATTGGCCAGGTAGTTATAAAGAGCGGTAAGATGGATAATGCTGAAATTGAAAGCTTCGCTAGTTTAATCAACTGAAAAAAATATTTTTTTTAAATGCAAAAATATTTAATGCACTTATAATTAGCGTACTTGCTTTGAAGAAAATTTAAATATGTTTTTTTTTTAATATAAGGAAATATATATAATTACATATTTTTTTTTTGAATAAGCTTTTCGCAACTTTTTTCGACTTTTTGAGTTAATAATTTGCATTAATTTAAAAACCCAAATTATGATGTCACAACCTGCTGTACTGTTTTTTCTAACCTTTAATAGAGCTTAGCCACATTATTTAAAATATCATGGTGTTTTATGTATTTGTTTTCATAAAGTATTGCATTTAATTTTTTGTTTATTTAATTTAATGAAACAGTTAATTTTTTTCTAAATTTCGTAAAATTTTGTTTTATAGTGATACCAAATCACACGTTTCGTCAACTTTCGAGTCAACACAGTGGGATAGGAGAGCCTTTGACTTTGACCTTATCTGCCCACACTGAGAAAAACAGGCAATCTTTACTTAGTTAAGACAAGCTTGTTTTACTCTAGAATTTATAAAAATTTTCTTCTTTATGTTTCTTGAATTAGCTATTAATGCTCTTAATATCAGCATTTAGTTTACAAATTCTTAGAATATGTACGAAATTCTCTTTGCTCCCTTTAAAATCATTCAAAAAATATTCAAATGAATACCTACTAGCTGTAAAAAAATCTTTTTTACTCTCAATAAGTGAAGAAACGCTTTTGTGGTATTTTTGACACCACAAATTTTTATGATTAGTTTATTTTATTTCGAAATACTTTTTGAGAGCAGCTTTTCTTAAAATTATTCCAAACAATCTCAACTGAAGAATTTCTGACTGCAAAAAAATCTCTTTTACTCTCAATAAGAGAACAAAAAGGCACAAAAGGTTTCTACTTCGAGTTTAATTTAAAATTTACTTTTTTTAAATACAATTTTTTAAATTTTTTTTGTTCTCTGTTACCAACATTCCTATGAAATAAATGTACCCTCTCTAAGTGAAGTGTATCAAAAGAAGAGCAAAATAAAACACCAAAAGACACACATTAAATACATAAATGATAAAGATAAATTACAATAAGCAAACAAACACACACTTACACACACACACATACACATGTAGACATTAATATGTAAAACTGACAGAGCCGATCCAGAGTCTAGAGCCAATATATGTAAAGCCAAGTAGCTGCTTCGCATAAATTAAAAAACACAATAAAAAACAAAAATTCAAAAAAATAAAAACAAAACAAAAAAAATAGGCCACAACAAAATGAAACAATTCGTTGGAGTATGCACATACATACATACATGTAAATAAATAAATAAATAAGTGCAGGTGGATGTATCCATCTCTGTGTACAGCGCATCACTCAAAAATTGTCAAAATTGAGCAGCAGCCTTTCTCCAGCCCCCCTCCCCCCCTTCCGAGTAGCCCACACGCATAGTAAGCTAACTATGTATATGTAACATATGGCCGGACTCACCGCGGCCCCTTTTTGGGCCCGTTTGTGGTGATGGGTCTGGGATGCTTCATGTTCAGTTCGGTTGAGTTAAGTAAAGTTCAGTTCAGTTCGGCGAGGAAAGTTTTAAAAACTTCATTTAAATGCAGCTGAACGTAGCCAGCACAAAAATCGAATATGAAATTTACTCACACTGTGGCATACAAAAATGGAGATATATGTATATGAGACATGAATGAACCATTGCATTTTGTGAAGAGCATTTGACAGCCAAAAGTTTTTCCTCTCGTGCACTATCCAAAAGTGCATATAATTTTTTCTCTGGAACTTGCAGCAGATACTCAAAACTGGGATAATAAAAGTATTTAAGTCAATCGTTCTGGAACTTTATTTTACCAAGATTTTGCGTAACTTGAGTGCATTTCACCTTGAGCTTATGAAATCAATCAATCTTTTTAAACATTTTGCGAATGCAAATATTGGCAATTTTTTTGGAGTGTACCAAATAATTTTTGCAATAAAAACTGATTTGATTTGTAGGCAATTTGTGAAATTTTTGAACACGCTTTGCTGCAACCTTAAGAAAATATGTTCTGTTCCGGTTCAATTTTTCACCAAAATTTAGTGAAAATAAATTTCCCAAACAATTGTGGCTTGCATTTTTGTTGTGTGACCGCTTATTTTAAAAATGGTCAATATTTTTTCTTTTAGTAATTTTTGATATCGCGCACGTAATTGGAAATTCAATGGGTAGATTGAAAAATCGAAAGAAATTTTATGAAATTCGCAGGGAAATTCACTTGTGCTATTCAAATTAAGTCGAAGAGGAAAAGAGAGCTTAAGTTTAACCAAAGTTTTATTCTTTGTGGTATTTTTGGATCACAAATTGGTTTACTTTAAGTGATCCATTGCTTTAGATGCATATACAAATTTTAAAACTTTACTGCCTGTAATGCTGATAAGAACTAGAAATCATTGTTCGCTCTTAACTGAGAGCCAAATTGAAAGAGTATTTAAACGCTGACTTTTTTCATTCAATTTTTTTTTTTAATCTTTTTTTTTTTTTTGTTTTTTTGTGGTTCTACATTTGGATGCTAATGGTTCGAAGCTGAAATGTAGCGAACGCCAACTGCATAATTGATAAAGAAGCAGCTCTTCCAATGGAGCTACACGAACCATGCTGAACCAATGCCCCCCCAATCATTTCAAAAGACACCTACTTAATTCATACATAGAGTCATGGTAACATGGATAGATAGGTATACATATACATGATGGCATGGTTTGTAAGTGGTATATAGCCGCGGGTTATGCAGCTACTGGGGAATTGTTTGTGCAGCGTGGGTACGGCAATGGGGGGCAGAAGGCGCTGGCGGAACGCTTAACACACAAATCGATGCAAATCGCAACGAATAAAGATAACCTTGTTAAGATGCCAATTACGAAAATTAACTTGCCCCAACAAATTTATTGATTTGGCATTGCAACCATCAGCTAGAGAAAAACAGTGCTTGGGCCCTTGGTTGGCCAGCATAGAACCACAGTCCCACAGCCCCAAAGAGTGGAGATCCCTGCACACCTAGCCGCACATTTTTCAATTGGCAAATGTGTTGCAACGTTGCAAGCACACAAAAAAAAAAGTGCCAAGAAGTGTAACAAGCGTAAGAAAAACTTTACAGCAAAGCAAAAGGAAATTGTAAAGGGGCAGTGGCAGGGGGCCGGTTGCAGTCAGCAAATGGCAGCAACTTGCAACAAACGGAAGCACAGCCAGAGACAGTTTGAAATAATTACATTGAGCGTTGCTCGCAGTTGTTGACTGCAAAAAGGCCAAATGATGACGAAGTGGGGCAGGCAGGCAGAGACTGCTGGCCATAGTCTTAGCCCAGGTAGTAAGCGTTGGCCCACAGCAACAAATTGCATTTAAAGTAGCAAATGCGAACTACATAAGTGAAAAATCGAACAATCGCTTCGAGTATTGAGCTCTGCGTCATAACGACACACAACCCAAAGACTGAGAAGTCTGAGAAGACACGACTATGTCGGAGAAGAATGAGAAGACTGAGTAGACTTTGACGACGACAACGACGAGAACTGCGAGCAAAAAAAAAGCGCAGCAAAAGTACAAATAATTTCATTATAATGTCCAAAGCGGTGCCTGGGGGTAACTACGACGAGAGCTGAGTACTGGGAGAAGAGGTGACCAATGCGACAGGTTAAGTAGAAAAATGCAGACAAGCAGTGGGAATAACTCGATAAGCTGACAGTGGGCCGAACCGACCAGTTAAGGTATGCAGTGTATCTTAGTGTGTGTGTGTGCGTGTGGGGACAATGTGGTAAAAAGAAATCTATAAATAGCTCAACACACACACACACTCAGAAGCGCGGCAAGAAGGGGACGAAGTGCCACAAAGGGGCGAGGCAAAGACAATTGCAGCAATATCAACAACAAATTAAGCAACGTCAAAGATACGAGGGCCAATTGATAAGTCACTGACTTTTCAAATAAAATACATTTCTTTTTTTGTTTGAAGTTTTTGATTTTTTTTCTCTCTAAAAATGAACCGTTTTCTCAAGCTGATTTAAAAAGTCACATCACAAGGTATACCATATGAATATCTTCTACGACATTAGCACAAACTTTTTCGTAGTGCCTCAAAAAGTCGCAAAAGTCGTTCCAAGAAACGCCAAAGTTCGAAGAAAGGCGAGTGTTCTCCAAAGAAGCGGAACAAAACAAAGATTCGCGCTCCCATGCCCAACAAGCCCCACAAGTCCATTAGCTCGATGGATTAGACGGAGATCGCTTGGGTCAACTGCTAGGAGCTGCTCTGCTTGGCTTATAGGTTCGCTGCTATTTTGTTTATTGTGTGATATTAGTAAATGTAAGCATACTCTACTTGTGTACCTTTGTGGGGAAAATTTCGATAGTAGGCCTCATGGGGGTGGGCGTGCTTTTTTGATTTATACCCCGTTGCTTAAGCTACTAAGGTTATATAAAGTTTGTACAAGTCGATGCATTTTTTTTTAATAGTTTAGATTTCCGCACAACAAGCACAGCAAGTTTTGGTTCCACAAAAGTTATTCCTATTATTTTTTTTTTCATTTACGGTTTTTGCGACACAATTCCAAACAGTTACTTTCCCAAGAGCCTATTTTTAACTTGGTAACTGTTTTAATTAAATTTGCTTAACTGAGGGCATTAAATGCTTTTGGGCGTGGCTTGGTCAGCAATGTGCCAAAAGTCTTCGCACACTTGTCATGCTTGTCTTCGTATTTTCTGCATTTCCAGAATTCTGCTGAAATCTGCGGCTTGGTTATACATAAATCTTAATTAATTAAAATATGTACATGACACAAAAAACAAACGCTAAGCAATGAGCGTAAGAACAATGATGGGCTGCTGTACCTCTCCCAAGAGTGACTCTCCCAGGAAGAGCTCATGGACTACTACACGATTCGAGGCGCTTAAACGGCGGCTGCTGCTTATAAAGGCGACATTTAAGCATCCTGCTTTACCCCGTCCCCTCTTCTTCATAGTCCTTTTTTCCTTTCCAAAATTATGTCACACAATGGACCTTATGGTCTCTGGGTGACTTCAATTATTGATTGAGCAGCCTAATCAACCTAACCTAACCTAACCCATAGTCAATAGTCCATACGTTGTTCATTCTTAGCAGCACGCTAATCTCTTAGAAGGCTATCTCTCTTAAAGTAGACTTAACTAATTGTGCCGGGAATTTATACATGTTCCTTTAACTTCTATTTGGAGCATAGGGCGCCAATAACGATTCGATAGCATGAAAGGTTTCATATAGGTAAGTTGCTATCCCGCCTACCCTAGCATGATGAAAGGGTCCCTATATGCACCTCCAAGCAGGTGCTTTGGTCCGCGAGTGGTATTTTGTTTTCCACTTACCCTGCAAAGTGTCGAGCCTTCCTCGATCCGCCACCTTGGGACGCGTCCGATGGCAGACAGCTCCACACGGAAAAGCCGTACTTAAAAAAAGATAGACGTATTTGACTGTACTGAATTGAATTCTCAAACTGCCCTCGCAGCAGCAACAGTGACGTAGACAACAACAGCCGCAGCCACGCGTATTAATTGCGACAGCAGTTCGTCAACATTCCACAAGATCGAGCAGCAGCGGCAGAGAGTGGCAGAGGCCGCAAGAAATAGCATCCATATTAATTAAAGCTGGCCAAAGGTACTCGCAGCTAAAAAGAGAATGAGGCCGACCTTGGCTCAAGTAAGTAATTTCTCTGCACACATCCCAATACATCCCCAACATAAATCAGCAATGTGCAATGGGCCTGCTTGCCTTTGCAGTACTCCTAGCCCAAAAAAAAAATCTTTTTTGGTAATACACAGCAGCCAAAAAAAGCCACTTGAAGCCAAATGCTGCAGCCGCAATCCCAAAACAGAAGGCAATACCAAAACCAAAGCTAAAGCTAAGGCCAAAAAAAAAAGAAGGCAAGGAGCAAAAAACAAAGAAAAAAGCAAGACTAAAATGAAAATAAAACGCGTCAGGATAATCAATAAATGAAATTCAATTTGCTGCGCCATTTACGCAGACAAGCACAACCCAGGCCGCCGATAGGCAGCCAGGGCAACAAGCGGGGATCAGACTTGGCCAGAGGCAGCATAACCAAAATAAGCCAATGCTGCTGCCGCTGCAGCGACACTGATGAAACTGATGAAGGGAGCGCTGACGAAGCTGACACGCCCCCAACACGACACAGCACTACGCCCATGTGGCAAGGCCAACCAACAAGAGAGCTTCAGTATGCGCAGCTTGGAGCGTAATGAGTGGCACATAGTGAGGAGGTCAGGTTGACAGTGTGCAGTTAGGAGGTTTGGGATTTGGAGGTTGGCCCTTAGATGCCTGACGTTCGTGTATTTTATCGATATTGCAATTTATTCTACGATATAACCAAAGCCCCCACCACCAACTGCCAGCAATAGCAACAAATACCATAACTAGCTGTCGCATGTGCTGCAGATTGTCTAGGATTGGAGGTGTTTTTTTTGGGGCAGGAGAGCATGCCCTAAGACGTTTCAAGGCAAACGTCTTTTTCTAATAATATTTCAAGCACATAAATTGAAATATGTGTTAATTTGCCAGCCCGTGTCGTCTAGAAGTTTTGGATATTGCCACGCCCACTGCAACACCCTCTCAAATGGAATCAATACATAGTAGAGAACCCTTCTCACCATCCATACATATATACAGTCCATATATACTATATAGTTATTGTTGTAATGATAATATTGACGTTGATAAGCGTCACAAATTTATGCACAATTTGGCTAATTGATTGGACCCGCCTGTGCAAATGGTTGCCACACACGCACAACAATACACACACACACACGATATGAGTATGCCAGCTGTGACAGTCATAAAGTTTTGTTGCTAATTTCTTTGATAGAAAAATGAGGCAAGAATTTGTCAAAAAACAATTAGCAAGGAATTAAAAGGATTCAGACTAAGTTAGAGCCATTGATAGTGGATACCTCCTAACAGCTGGAAGCATAAGTGAGAATATTTGATACCATCTCGCTCATCATAAAACTGAAGTTTGGATTTGTGTTACCATACCATCTCTTAAAAAGGTTATACTATATAGTCAATTGGCAAAATATGGCATCTTTGATTCAGTTTCGGGCTATTTGGTAGGGAAATGATTTTACAAAACTTTTCAAAAATTTTTAGCTAAAATCCTATAAAAAAGATGGCGTACGTTAAAGTCGGGCGCGGACGACTTTATGATACCCTGTACCAGTGCTTGCAATAAAATCCCGTATATTGCTTAAGAACACCAAAAGACATTTGATTTCCAAATTAGGTTACGATACCTTCATAAAAAACCAAAAACAGACGAATTTTGAACCAAAAATGTTTTTTTGATCGATCGTTCCTATGGGAGCTATATGACAGTCAACCGATTTTGACCAAATTTGGTACAATGCTCTAAAAAACTTCTTAATGCCAAATTTGGTAGCTATAACATCACAAACAAACGAAACACAACGAATTTTGTGCAAAAAACGTTTTTTTCACCGATATGCCCCATAGGAGCTATATGATATAGTCAACCTATTTTGATCAAATTCAGTACAGTGCTTGGGAACTCTAAAAAACTTCCGGGTGCCAAATTTGATTATGATATCTTCTTAAACAAACCAATTATCCATCCAAAACTTTGGTTTTTTTTGAGGTCCTCTGAAACACCCCTATGGGAGCTGTATACCCCGAAGTAAAATAAACTTGTTGCACTAGCTATTACCATCTCTGAGATCTAGGCGTTCATACAGACAGACGGACAGACGTACATGGGTATATCGACTTCTCCAGTCACACTGATCATACTTTAGGTAACTTTAGGGGGTCTCCGGCGTTTCCTTCTGTTTGTTACATACATTTTCGGCTTGTACAAGCTTAATGTAGCATTGTATGGTACCCTTTGTACCATACAGAACAGGGTATATATAGTTTTCGTACTCATTTTGAATGACTTCCATTCAAATTACCCAAATATTTACTTAGTGACGTCACACCGTGCGCGTTGCGTAACCTCTCATAATAGTATCACATATGTATAGTTACTGTTTACACTAGTCGACAAATTTAACACTTTTTTTCTGCAGAGATAAGACTTGTTTTTTATGTTAGGGCAATGTTACAGCATTCAGACTAAGTTTTTTTTTTTATCCTCCCAAGGCTTGTTTTTTGTTTTTTGGCTATTTTTGTCAAAAAGGAAATTTTTCAAAATACGGTTGCACATATGAGGTCATAAAAATTGTACCAATTTAAACTTTTTCATTATTTTGATTTTTCTTAAAACTTGAGTAGACAACCTTTCCAAAATGCCCGCAATCACAAAATTTGTAGCCTTAAGAAGAAACAACAGCCGAAAGTGTGTTATCAAAACCCCGAAAAACACAACATTTTGGGAACATTTCCGTTATCGCTATTTCTTTCAGCAAAAGTCTTAGACACTTGAAAAGTTTGCTATTTTATGTTATTGGTCATGATATGTAGATGCGATTTCTGTATAGTGTCGTCTTTTTATGTTACAAAATGAATGATTTATTGATTTTTTGGTAGTAATGAAAAAAATATAATTTTTTCGAAGGAATTTTTTTTTTTACTTTCAACTGAATTTAAGCTATGAAAAGTGGTTGATTCTTCTGTATTTGGAACTATTACATAAAGTAGTAGTCATTATTCATGAAATTTGAACCATCCATTGAACACCAGCAGTGAATCACCATGAGTACGCGAAACCTCTTGATTTCAACAAAAATATACGAATTTTTGTTTATGTTGAAGATACAACAATAAAGAAACCAATGAACCTACAAATTTATTTTGGCTCTTATACAAAATACATGAATAAAATAAATAATATGTCATCATCTTCTTCTCCTTGCTAGCCTCTTCTAACAGTGGAACATAGTGCCTCAAATACGCCACCATGCTCATTTTGTATCACCTTGGCAATAACGCGTCTACATTTAATGAAATTGAAATTTTTTCCAACTTCATAATAATAATGAGAATGGGTATTTTTTGCTCGGCCAAAAAAATACCACTATATACATTTTGCTCAATTTTCCAACTCACAGCTTTTCATCATATGGGCTTGATATGTTATCCTTGCATTTCTTCAATCTTAAACAAATTGATAATTTATGGTTTACCTTAATTTCAAAAACCTGATGCTAGTAATGACATCATATCACCTGGAAATCTTAATGTCTGTTCGTCTGCTGCAGCGTGCATCATGTCCAGCGTGCTACGCCTCTGTGCCTTCAGTTTGTTGTTTACTTTCTCACTTGATTGAGCAGCGCCAAGAGCCAAGAGACAAACGCATTAGATGCTGCTTGGCTGGCACTGCTTGGTCCAACGCATCCATTTCATTCGCTTTACACCCCGCTTGCCGCACGTACTCTCTCTTTTGATATTAGACATCAAATGAAGCATAAAGTGTCGGGTTGAATCGCATCAATGCGGGTTTTGGGTAGACTTCCATAGCTCCACTGATCTGTGCTTGCTGGGCAGGAGCAAGGGGAATGTATGCGAGTGGCAAGATAGCGGTAGCGGTAGCAGCTGTCAACAGTTGTTGCCAACGGCGTCAGCTGTCAATGTCAAGTGCAACATGTGTGTGTGTGTGTGTGTGTGTGTTTGCGTGTGTGAGTGTGTCTGCCACCGTGTCGCCAAAATCAAATACCGCACGCCCACATTGGACAGCAGTTTACCTTGCCGACGGCATTCCAAAGCTGACCACAGCCGCTGTCTTCAAAACGCAGCCGCAGTACAATGGGCGAAATCGGCAAACGAACTAATACTAAAAGCAAAAGCTAAAAAAAAATGCTTAGTAGTTTAAGGTTTGTTATTTATTTATTTATTAACTAAAAAAACAATAAAAATAAAAAAAGGATTGTTTTTCTCAATTAAATATAAAATAAAATATTTCTGGTCAAAAATGTCTGATTAAGGGAATAAGTAAAAAAGATGGCGTACGTTAAAGTCGGGCGCAGTCGACTTTGGGATACCCTGTACCATCACATTGCAATTAAGTCCGACAAATTGCTAAGACTACGATATTGTCATAAACAAATAGAAATCAGTCGAATTTCGGTCGATCGGTCCTATGGGAGCTATTTGATATAGTCAACCGATTTTGATAAAATTTGGTACAGTGCTTGGGTACTCTAAAAAACTTCTTAATCCCAAATTTGGTTACAATATCTTCCCAAGCAAACGAAACACAACCAATTTTGTACAAAAATTGTTTTTATGACCGATTGGTCCTATGGAAGCCATATGATAAGTCAACCGATTTTGATCTAATTTGGCACAGTACTCTAAAAAACTTCCGAGTGCCAAATTTGGTTATGATATCTTCATAAACAAACGAATTATCCATCAAAAACTTTTGGTTTTTTTTTAGGTCCTCTGAAACTCCCCTATGGGAGCAGTATAATATAACACCGATATCGAAAAAATAAAATAAACTTGTCTCCCCTGACATAACAACGCATCTAACCTGAAAATTTGGTCGCTCTAGCTCTTACCATCTCTGAGATCTAGGCGTTCATACGGACAGACGGACATGGGTATATCGACTTCTCGAGTCACACTGATCATACTTAAGGTAACTTTGGAGGATCTCCGACGTCTCCTTCTGTATGTTACATACATTTTCGGCTTGCACAAACTTAATACATATACCCTTTGTACCGTACGGTACAGGGTATAAAAACCGTCAAAAATTCCCTTCAATTGTCTTTTAGAGTGCTTGAGCAATATATCGGACTTAATTGCTATTAGTGGTAGAGGGTATCCCAAAGTCGTCTGCGCCCGACTTTGACGTACGCCATCTTTTTTTGTAGAAATCGTTGTGTTCATTTTTTTTCCTTATCCATGTAGACTCCTTTAGGAATTTTCAACTTTTTGTGACGCATTTAAGTCAGGCGTTCAAAGAGCTGGTAAGGCAAGTATTTCCTATGTCCCAAAATTGCATCCATCTATATAAGCATAAAATAAAAAAAAAATACTCACAGCATCAGCAATACATCAATACCAACAAGTATAAAATTTTGACGCCAATCAATATTTTGACCATTTCGACCACTGTGCGCTGCCGCAGCTGACGTCGCTGTTGTCATAGTTGCTGCCTTTGCTTGACTGAAACTGAAATCAAACGCAGACATTGTGGGAGACCGCGCAATTTTTGGTCACTTTTGACACAAATTGATAGCCAGCCAGCCAGTCAACCCAAAAGAAAACCCACAACGCTTAATTCAATAAAAGTCCCAACAACATTCGGTAGTGCAAAAAAAAAATATCATAAAAAACTTTTATAATAACTGCGGACATAAATTAATTTTGCAGGCCATCAGCATTTTCAAGCTCCTCAACGTCGATGTGGACACAAAAATTGCCATGTCATTGCCAACCCATATTGTTGTTGTAACTTTTTTGTGTGTCAAGCCCATAGCACGCACCTTTTGGTCAGCCGCTGCGCCTGCGCCCCTTTTTCCGGACCTTAATTACTTGAAGTACTCCACTGCGAGGGTTGTCACTAAAAATTAAGTTTAGAGCATTGCATTGAATGCACTTCTTGAATTCAGCGTACTCCGTTTGTAAAGACCCAACGGATCAAAGAGAGTACCAATCGGATTCATAGATAAAATTTCCGACTTCCAACTCAAATCTAGTCTACTCCAAAATCACAATAGCTGATCACTATGCAAGAAAACCGGCAAAGATATTCAGCCGTGCTCCTCAAAACGAAAAAACCAAACCGAACTATTTTATTCGAATCCGTTTTCGCGTGCTCCGGAATGCGAATTTTTTTGTCGATATTTCCCTTTTTTTTCGATAAATTTTTTTTGCTACATGTTGTTAACATTTCATTTTTATTAAAATATTGCAAGTTCAAAATAACTAAACTACACGGAAAATTCGGTTTTAAAACGAATTCGTATAAAATGATCGGATTCGTTCTCCGGAGCACGGCCGTTTACCTCTGATTTTACATCCGATTTTCACTTTCACCTAAACTAGAACCCTTTTATATTTTTTACAAATCCAAAGACAAACAGAAAAAATGTAATCAACGAGATGTTCCAAAATCCCATATCTACCACCAGACTTAATGCATAAAAATGGCTATTACCATATTTGTCAAATTTTTATTTGAAAACGTTTGGATATAAACGGTTAAAAGCTGGTTTGGTGACAGTAGCTTGGTACTCCGAGAAAAAAGACCCGATTTTAATAAAAGTTCGAATTTTTTCTCAAACGAGAATGTTTCACTCTAGAGCTTACAAGAATTTTTCGATCACTATAAATCGTTCTTGACGTAATTACGACACCAAAAAAACATTTTTTTAGGCGAAAATTTTAATTTTAGTATTAATTAAGAATACTATAATATAATATATTAAAATATAACAAATATAAAAATGGGCCGGCCATGTTACACGATTGCCCGAAGATAGGCCACAAAAGAAAATTTGTATGACTAGCTTACCAGGTAACAGAAGAAGAGGTCGACTACGTAAGAGATGGATAGACGTTATACAAGAATATCTACAAAGAAACGGAATCACTAATTGGAAAGACAGAACGAGAGATAGAGAAGAGTGGAATGCTGTAATACGACAGGCTAAGGTCCTACACGGACTGTCAACGCCCACGAAGAAGAATAAGATAATATAATATAACAACAACGTAGAAATTAAAGAATTCTAAATCGAAAAAACATCAGCTCTTGGCTTAAAATTATTATAACTAGTTGTTCAAGGGTTGCTATTGCTGCCGTTGCTGTAATTTCCCCTTTCATGATAGATTTTAATGTTTTGTATGAGTTTTCACCTGCACAATTTCAACATATCGAGGTGAAACTTACATTGTGCATACCGTATGAGGTGTAGCTATCACATAGTATAAGTTTCAACTCGATACGTTCACGCATACGAACACAATCGGTACCACACACTTTTGTTGACGTATTTACATATAGCTAATACTAAAGATTCATTTTTGCGTTCATAATTTATTGTGCACTTAAGCTCCCTCTAGCGGACAGTTTTGGAACTTGGAGTATTCTAAGTTTTTCATTTTCAGCAAAAGCGTTTTCGATCTTTTTTTGATATCTAAGACAAAAATACTTTAGAAAATATTAATAGCTAGTTTTGAGTAATGGTACCTATATGGATTGCAGGTTAAAGTCCAGTCTTTAAGTCCCACTTATAGATACCAAAGTTCTGTACAACGACATTTTTTACATTAAGATATTTTTTTCACAGATTTTAGGATCTTTTTATAAATAACTAGCGGGTGCCCGGCGTGCTTTGCTTCGTCTAAGAATATCAAAATGAAATGCAAATTATTGAAATACTCAAAACGAAATTGACTTTGATTAGAAAAAATTAATTGTTTTATTATTATTTTATATGGCCTATATGGCTAATATCGTAATCTACGCATCAAATTATCCTAAAACAGACTTTTTTTGTATTTTGTTTTTAATTTTCAATTTTTTGTAAATTTTGCCGACTAACATATTCCAAAACCTTTTAAATGCCCCTTGAGCACCAACTGGAATTCAACAAAATTGTGCTAAGAACTTTCCAAACATCAGTTTGAATATAGTTCGTAAGTCTATAAAGGACACACGAACATTATTTCACTTTTACACTATGTATATAGATTTTGATAAAACGAATTTTTTATAACAAACCGATTTCGCTCTAGGGAAGTTCAAATTTATTTGATTTAATTCTAAAATAGCCTAAAGAGGACATGAGGTGCGAAGCGAACAGGTGCTGTACCCCCTAAAGCTAGGAGCTGCTAGCTTGGCTACTTAACGCAAGTAAGCCCAGACTTTCCTAAAGCTTAAAGTTTTATAAATCTTTTACGATTTAAACATTTTTTACAAATACGCGAAAATTTTATCTACTAGACAGGCTGTTACAGCTGGCTTACCAAACAGCAGAACTTTTCAGCCTGCCCTCGCACTCTATGCATGCGTTCACTCTTTCCAACCATTTGATTGTAATTCTTTTTTTTTTATTACTTTTTTTTTTGGCGGATTGTCTGCTTCTTCTTTTTTTATGGCAAGTAATTTCCACTAATTACGACGCAATGAGTTGGTAAAAAGCAATGCGCCACCGTTTGTGGCAGCCGCGCTTTCCGTCGGCGATTGTTGCCACAGTTATTGCAGCGACTGCAACGACTGCAGCGACTGAGATATTTAAGCGCATGATTTGCGTTTTACGCCTCGAGTGTGAAGTGTTAACGGTCTGAGCCATGGACTCCAAAGTCGATTCCGGCTCCGGCTCTGGATCTGGCGCTGACTCCGACTCCGACTTTGACGCTGACTGAATTGCAAATTAAATCAACACAGAGTGAGCGAGAGTGAAAGAAAGATTTAGTCGAGGTGTTGGGAGAGGGGGTCAGGTGGGTTGGGGACTAGGCCTGTTGAATGATGACAGTGGAAGGCAAATCATAAACACAAATCAAAAAAATGAAATGCAATCTTTATGGTAATAATTGCATTTGCTTGCCTAGAGCTTACTTTGACGCTGTTGTTGTTGTTTTTATTTGCTTGCCACAAGATAAAAGCAAAAAAGCCGCTAGCGAAAGCATACAAAATGGCGTTGTGGGTGGCGTTGCCATATTGCAATAATTTGGTGCATTTACCAGCACTGCAGCATTTGTATGCGTTTTAACGTGTTTGGGGTCAAGTGCAGTGTTGCAAAATGCGCTCTTTGCTCAATAGAGCTAGATTTTTTTTTACTGAATTTAAGAATTCTAAACAGCAGCATGCAAGAAACTAAAATTTTAATGATAACAAAACAGACTGAACAAATATTTATATTTGATTATTTATTTAATGAATTAAATAAAATTTAGTTTCAAGCAAATCGAATATGCAAACAAAAATGATTTAAATTGTGAAAAACTCATTAGCATTACTCATACCAAAAAATACATAGTATCAATAGAACAGTTGCATATCCAAAAATTATATATATATGTATACCTATGATTAATACCATATCGTCATATTGATTTTGATAACGACCATTATAAAAAAGAAATATCATCGGAGCTTACATATGCATAGTAAGATTTATTTAATACGAGGCCAGTTGGATAAGTCAGTGACTTAAAAATAATCACTGTTTTTCTTTTTAAGATTTCCTTAAGGTAATACGAGGGCAGTTTGATAAATCATTGACCTTAAGCGTTTCATATCTCGACAAAGTCTTTTTTTTTCAATTTTGGTATTACTTCCAAATCATGAGTCTTAAAAATTTGTGATGACCAATATCCATTACCTTATTCAGATCCCGAATTTGATAATTTTAGCTAGGGGCTAGATTTGGAAAGTATGGTGTATTGGATAGCATAGCATTTCACAGACAGATGATTGGAAGAAGAAGACGTGGACGTTCAAAGAAAAGTTGGCTAGATTAAGTGGAAAATGATCTTCGTTCTCTTGGGGTCTTGAACTGGAGAAATGCAGCGGTAGATCGAAGAACATCTAGAGGAATAGTTTCAGAAGCTATGGTCTGCCCAAGACTGTAAAGCTAGTGATGATGATGATGGTGTATTGGATAGAAATTTTGTAGTTCCATTTAGCCATCACACGGACAGCTCTTATGCATCCAGATATTTGCATAATATATAACATACATATTCCAGTTGAGAAGGTCTGTCACCTCATACACTATAATTCTGAGATCTTTCCATCTATGATTTCAGGCAAGACGACCTCTTTTGGACGATTTGATGGTTCGGCGTCACTTGTACTGGTACGACCCCTCTATCCTATACCACCACTTTACCTTTTATATTGATGATGCAGAGTAATACACTGATAAAAAAAATCATTATTCAAGATATTTGCATTCTTGATTTTAATTTTTAAAATGAGACCAAAAAATATTTAAAAAAAAGTCCAAAAAAACATAAAATAAGATTAATATTTATGCATTACAAAATCAAGCTTAAACTGGCAACAAAAAAAGCTTGCGATACTTTAGTGACCATTTGGTCACGATTTTATGACCAAAAATCTTAAAATCAGACCTTTTTTTTTCAGTGTATTTAATCCTTTCCATAATATTGGATACCATTTTTCTCCAATATAGATTTCTGAGATGTCTTTTTTAATGGTTGAAAGACACAAACTTAATGACCCAACTTGTTTAAAATTTTAAGGCATCTATTAACAGATGCTTTTTGCGAAAAATTCCAAAAGTCGCATACTTATCAAACTGCTCTCTTTTTAAGATTTTTGCAATGAACAATTTCAGCCTAAATATTCAGAATATTCAACATTACTTAGAAAAATTCTTTATTTTCTCATTGTTGTCCATTTCTTATTACTTATTTTTTTTTATTACTTCAAAATCTTTTTTTTTAATATTTCATTTTTTTTAAATAAAAATTTTTTGAAAATCTATTTAGATTAAAATTTTTTTTTATTACAATAATTAGCTAGAATATAAAAGTATGTTTTTTTAAGTCTACTATTAAAAATATTTTGCTAAAGGACCCTCTAGTCACGAACTCTCTGTTTAAAAGGCAGCAGTAGGCGTGGTAGACCATAATATCTGTATGTTGTATGTGTAACTAGATCTCAGAGATCCCAAAAGAAACGCATTATTTCAATTCAAATTATAACGATTTCCTGTCCTTTTCCCCTCTAGAATATTTCAAGGAACATACCAGACCAATGTGTATCAAATTCGAAAATGATCAAAATCTTGTAAATTATTATGCAACAAAGTTTTAAGAGGTTAATTTTAGTGTTTCTCTATCACATAAATAAAAATCTTCAAAATCGAAAAGAACGATTTAAAAAGTTAACTATTTTACGTAATTTCGCAATACCATATACTAGTGCTGGAGAAAACATCGATCATCGATGTTTAAAATCTCTATATAACAAGTTTGCAAACAGAGATGCTTCTCCAGCAATCAAATGGGTGCTTAGTAGGGCTGGAGAAACATCTCTATTGCTCTGTTGGCCAACATCGATATATAGATATTTAAACTTCGATCATCGATGTTTTCTCCAGCACTTCCGTATACCATATAACCCATGGGAGAATTAAATTCAAATAAAAGTTTCCGATTTTGATAATCCAAGTTGAAAAGAATAAAAGTAAATTGTGCTTAATAAGTTAGATTTTCTGCTTTATTTGGGCCTCCCGAAAACGAAAAAAGGAAAAGCGATTTTTCAAGAAACCGTTTTTTTTATTTTTCGGAATTTTTGCTTTTTGTAACTTCTTCGATATTTAAACGAAAATTGCAGCTTTCAATTGATCGATAATATCGAGAAAGATTTTTAAAAAATGGCTTCAAAATTGTTTTTATGCATTTTTACTTGGCATGTCTATAAAATTGAAAAATCTAAAAATTTTTTTGCTTAAAATCTCATATTAAGCGCTATGTATTTACAAAATCGACTCTTATATTATTTTTAAATAAATGAGCAAATGTAAAACAATTCCATTAACTTAAATTGCTTTTGAATTTATCTTTGATATTTTGTTAAAATAAACAATTTGCTAATTTTCGAAAAATGCAAAATTTCATCCGCCTGATACTAATTGCTAAACAGTTTATTTTGAGTGTTGTAAAACATTGCATAGTTGAATCCCATACTTGTTCATATGCTAACTTGGCCTATAACTGTGCACTCTGATGCTAATTAATTGCAACCAGCTTAGTAAACTATGTAGTAGGGTGCCATATACATGGTTTGATAGACTTACTCTTGCATGTATGAGTATATGGGAAGTTTTTGTACAAATCGAACAGTTTATTTTGAGGACAAATTGTAAGTAGCCTAAAACTAAAAAAAAAAAATAATTATTTATTTTTACTACAATATATAAAAAGATGATATACGGTAATGTGTATCTTGAGATTTTAAATATAAAACAATTTTTGAAAGCTTAAAAATTACAAAAGCAAAGACCCAACTTGGCGTGAATGGGTTTTTTAGACCTGGGATTCGGATACAAGGACAACATATAGTAAATACGGTCTGATCTCGAGACAGGCTGTCCGTCAATGTTTTATTTGTTTCTGGAGTCGATAAATCCGAATCCGATTTTCTAAAAAATCCATCACGTCAGGTTTCTAAGGTAGTCTCCAAAATAACTAGTTTTTGGAGTTTTTTTAGAGCTCTTGTGTGTAGGGCTTTTTTTGGACTTAGATTTTGGATTCAGCGGCTTAAAGTCCATACGGGTAGCTTTGTCTTATGTATAGCTCACAGAATTTGGGCTGCTAGCCTTTTCTTTTTAGATAGTAATAACATTTCTAACATATTTACTTCAAAGTAATCCTTTTAAAAAAAATTATTTGTTTCGTCAATATGGTATAAAATACAAAACAAAATTTTTAGTGGTATTACTTTTTAGAATATTCCTTTTTTTTTCTTAAGAAAAGTTTTTTGCAAATAAACATTTTTTTTTTCCATCTCTCTTAATCTGTTATTTACCTTTTAACTTAATTTATCGCTGATGTATGAATATGAATTTAAAAAGAAGAAGAACACTCGAAAGCATTCTTAAGTATGATCAGTGTGACCAGAGAAGTCGATATAGACATGACCGTCTGTATGAACGCCTAAATATCAGAGATGATAAGAGCTAGAGCAACCAAACTTTCAGTTTAGATCACTTATTATGAAGGCGAAGTTTTAGCTGCATAATTCTTTCGTTTATGAAGATATCTTAACCAAATTTCGATGACAAATAAGCCAGTACTAATAGTTAAGCTGTTTGTTAAGAACTAGACTTATGCAGATTCAAATGAAAAAGTTTAAGTTTTTGGTCATACTACTAAGTATGAACAATCAGCCGTGCTCCCGAAAACGCAAAAACCAAACCGAAAAATTTAATGCGGATTCGTTTTTTATTTATTTTTATTTTTTTGTTGATCGTTTATGAGAGTTATTCCATAAAAAGCTTATAATTAACAAACAAAATAATTATTATTACCTTACAGCCGTGCTCTCGAAAACGCAAAAACCAAACCGAAAAATTTAATGCGGATTCGTTTTTTATTTATAAAAAGCTTATATTTAATAAACAAAATAATTATTATTACCTTAGCTGAGTGAAGGAAAACGAAAAAACCAAACCGAACAATTTTATGCGAATTCGGTTTTGTGTGCTCCGGAAAACGAATTTTTTTGTCGATATTTCGCTTTTTATTTTCGATAAATTTCCCTTAACTTTCCAATAAATTCTCATGTTGTGTTGGCGCGAAATTATTTTCGTTTGATACAAAATAGTTGACAGGGTTGCTGCAGCTCTGTACTTTTTTATTACTATATATATACAGTTTTATTAAAATATTGCTAGTTCTTTATTGTTGTATATTATAAAATTATACAAAAATATTACTTTAGCAACAATTTTTATTGAAACAAAACACGACTTATCTTTTTTTGTTAGAAGGGAAATTATCTTTGTGTAAGGCGGGAACACTGTCGCACTTATCGTCATGTGTTCGTGTGAACACAAATAAAAATCGTTTTGGCTGTGCATGTTGTTTTTTGTGTTGAGTCAGAAAAAAAATAATTAAAAATAATTTCCAATAAATATATAACTTAAGGTTGGCAAAAATATAATCTAAGAATATCAAAGAATATTTAAAAAATTATTCCAGTATAAAAATAAAAAATAAAACAATTGCTTCTTAAAATCTGCAACAAAACATTCGGTTTCAAACCACTTGAAAAATACAGTTTGGTGAAATTGGGAGCAGCAAACATTCGATTCCAAAACGAATTCGTATAAAATGTTCGGATTCGTTTTCCGGAGCATGACCTTATAATTATTTTTAATATTTTTTTCAAAACGTTTTAAAGTCGAAGGTTTTATTTTAGTCGACATATTCCGACTTTAATTCGCGTAGCTTAATGAAAACGTCTAACATAAAAACAATGTTTTAAAGAATGTACGAAAGTTAAGTTAAAAACTAATTTGCAACGTTTAAAAATTTCAACTTTCAGCGCTTTTTTTTTGCTTCAAGGTCAAAATGGGCTTCTCCAATATAACGTCAATATTGTCAAAAATCTAAGAGATCATTTTAAAAACTGACCCGCTTCAATTAATTGCTTACATTTGTGTATATATGTATGTACATACGTATGTATATATGTTTCTATCGGATTTAGGTTTTACAAAAACATATGGTATTTAGCATTTGTTTGTGTTTTTGGGTATTGTTATTTTTACTCTTGCTGTTGTTATTGTTTTATTTTTTTTGGTTTTTTGCACTCTTTTCTTTTTTATTTGGCAATTTCACGCTCTATTTGTGAGGTTTGCTATTTGCCATTTTGTTGCTTTTGCTTTTGTTTATTTGGTTTTGAATTCTGTCTCTGCTGCAGTTTTGGTCAAACTTGGTCTCACTATTTTTTTTGTAATCTTAATTTGTGTTTTGTTGTTTTTTGTTTGCCGCTTGTCTAGCTTTGATATTGTGACTGTTGTTGTTCTTGTTGCTGTCTTTTTTATTATTGTTGTTTTTGGCAATCTTTGGTATTTTTGTACTTTTGGCCAATTTGCGGCACACACAAAGATACACAAAGGCAACAAAAACAACAACAACAAGTACAACAACCCACTCACATCACATATGTGATGTATTATGTATCTGTGTGCGGTACAAATGATTGGCAGCTTTTCAATATGGCGCTAATTGAGTTTTTAATTGTTTGACTTTACACTTGGCTCTTTTGTCATTCAATTGGACTCATTTCGTTTCATTCCATTTCATTTTGTTTCGTCTCGTTTCGCATTGCTTTGACTGTACTTTGTTTCTTGTTGTCTTTTTATACACTGTACCTAAAGGATAAGAGTTGTATTTAGTAAATGCAAAAACGAATTTCATATAACACTTAGAAGATGTGACGTATAAGATTTGACAAAATTTATCGATTTTGCCATGTCCGTATATGCGTGTCCCCTTTTTGCCCGTCAATCTAAGTCAAGGTTTTTAACTGCAATTAAGTATTTTCTAAGTAGAATTTTCTGTGCTATTTTTAATTAAAAGTTAACAGGAAACAAATTCTAATTTTATCTTATATTTTTAGTAGAAGATTTTATATGTTATATATTTTTTTTTCCTCTCATGGGTTGCTCGTGACTTTAAGTTTTTACAACAAAATATGAAATATATATTTATATATGAATACTTATGTAGCAAATAAGTAGCACTATATTTCGTAAGAAATGTGTCAGCAAACGATTTCGATGAAAGGATAAAGGTTTTTTTCTTAAACCCGATTATTTGGCGTGACGTTACTCAAATTTTCATTAAACAAAAGCAAGTTATTTGATTAAAAACTATTTACTGAGTATATTTTTTTAAACTTTAGTTTTTGGCGTGACGTAACATTAATTTTTATTAATGAAAATCAGATTCAAAGTACAACAATTTATGTATTTATGGTATTTAAAGCAGTTAACAATGCAAATATTAAATTTACAAAATATTTATAGAAAATTAATAAGCTGAAAAAATTCAAGTTTTTTAATTCAAAAAAAATACGCATAACCTTAAAATTTGCTTCGCGATTTTGACGAACGATTACTAAATTATTTTGAAATGAGTCTAACCTAAAAATTCAATAAATAAAATTAAATTCAAAATTTTACTATAAGTCGAAATTAAATTTTTTTTCAAAAAGTTTAAAAAAGGAACAACAAATAAATTTTTACATGATACAGTGTTCAATGTAACGCCCAAATGTTAAAGAAATGGAACATGATTAATTAAATTAAATTTAAATATAAACGTCAATGAACTTAATTATATTAATTATTATGATACATACTGTAGATTATATTATTTATTTTCAGGTATAAAAAGCTAAGAAGAATTTAAATAATTTCTATAACTAAGCACTGACAGCATAGGACCTTCGGCTTCGGCTTCGGCTTTTATGACACATTTAAAAAAAAATGTTTTCGTAATTCTTAAAATCCAGTTCAGAGAATAGTTTTTCGAATAGTTTTTATCGGTGTAAGCACTAACACAATTCAATTCAAAGGAAATTTCTACTATTCGCTCTTAAAGGATTCAACTTTTAGAATAAGCGTTCTCGGTGTTTGGAGCCATGGCATAGGAACTTCTCTCAGTAATATTTCAATTTTGGCTTTAATATTTATAAATTTTACTGAATATATTATATAACACTTGTTGAAAAAATAATGATCAAAAATTATTAAAAGAAGATGCTTATAAATAGTCAAATCTGAACAAACTACAAGTTTTTAGGAAAAATTTCTTAGTAACGAAGCAAGCTTAAAAACTCTCTAATTTTATATTTTGTAAATATAATATTTTTATTTAATAATACAAGAACATATTTTTATTTAAATTTTAGTTTATCTTTCATCTCATAGCTTTTTGTGCAAAAAACCCATATTACTTCTTCTATTTGTAAGCGAAAGTATACAAAATGGCGGTGGCTGCAGTGTTGCCACATCGCAATAATTTGTAACATTTACTACCATACTTATATTTTTTTTAATAGCTTTTTACAATTTATGTAACATTCACTAGAATGCTTTCAAGTTGTATGCAAAATCAAAAGGGTAACATTATCAACCATGTCCACCTGATCATATCCGATAGAGCTCTAATGACATAAGACCTAGGGATACCAAATTTAAACAAAGAATGGCCAAAATCGATGAAAATTTCACTTTAAAGCCATTCATTAAAGTCGGTAAAAGATTGCATTTTGTTCCCCGTTCCCGTATACTGAATACATATAACGTATGGATGCCATCTTCAAAATATATAAAAAATATATATAATTTTAGAGCCACTAGCTTAAGCCAGCACATTCTTTTATCAAAGTCTTAGCTATAGTCACCAAACTGGATAAATAAACTTTTATTTAATATGTGGACATAGGGGAGCCTAACAAACAAAGAAAGGCTGACCTTTTTCAAAATAATAACTCACGCTGACTTTTTCCATGAATACGCTTAAAATCCTCAATATAAAAATAACATTTTAATGTGAGCCTTATAAACAAAGAAGTCATGACTTTTTTTATATAATCATCTTTTCTTTTAAGGAAAACGTTTTTCTTGAGAGCCACCCTAATCCTCAAAATATTAATACATAAGAAAAAAGAAATGCAAATTACTATTTTTGGGACAAATGAGTGCAGGGTATCCCAAACTCGTGCAGCATGTGGACATCTATAATATCCACCAAGTTTCGCTTGAGAATTTGAGAATTTGTTCTTCCTAAATAGTTTCTCCTAAAACTCTCCTCGGGAAACTTAAAACTCGATGCAAACAATATTAGAAGCATTTCCAATATATACACTGGAAAAATTAGCTGGAATACAGTGTATATTAAAGTCGTTGTGACGCAACTTCAATTGGGTTCATTTAATTTTTTTTTGTCTTCTTGTTTGTTAGCCATGGCTGGCGCCTTTTTTGTTGGCCAAACTATTGTTATTGTCTACCATTGTGGCGTTTTATTTACATGGATTTAACTACAAGTGGCCAAATTTGGCAAATCTGACCAAGTGGCCGAACAACGCGGACGAAGTTCATTGTTTGCTCTGGATTGGTGCGATTTGTTCATTAAGCGCATGTTTTGTTATTGGCCACAAAGACAAGGCCCGCACCGCAAGAAACCTCCAAAAAAATTTCGCCATAATGCCATGCCAAATATTTGTTTATTTTTAGATTTTATTTATATAACCTTGTCTGTTCATTTTGCCACAAAGGCAACCATTTCCGATCCGAATTCTATATTTCGTTGTACCGAATTATTTCAATGGGGCTAATACACTATATGCATAGAGTCAAGGGCATGTTGGATTGGTGCACTGTACAGAAGAGTAAAATCTGGAAAAAAAAAATAAGGTCCAAGCGTACATAAGTGATTGAAATGATTCGTGCATGAGTTCGTCTGAACTTCCTAATCTCGTAGACCATAAATGCTAGAGGCCTAAGATTTTGCAAAATGATGCACATTAGGTGTACGCAGGTTAAGCTTACGGATTATCTGGCTCAAAGTCTAGACATGTAATATTATAACAAAAGACGAGGACGAGACTACTAAATAATATAATACTACAAAATTAAGGTACTTAATATGAAAAATGTAAACTAGCTAAGCTCCCGTATATAAATAAGAAAACTTTTAACACTATTGCGAGCTTTTATACGGCGGCTTAGATAAGATCTAAAAATCATTCATATATTCAAATAGATGACTTCAACTGGGAATAACATATTAAGAAATTAACTTGATATGAATTGCATTATGTATACGCAAATTTCAAAAGCATATACTATACTTGTAAATAATACAGCCACAAGAAATGAGTCTCGTCATCTGGGGTCGAAGCATGTGTGTTCCTAGGCATTTCAGCGCACTGAATTGGAATCCGCTGATGGAATCGGTCCCACGGATCTAGGTTCTACACTAACCTTAAAAAAACCCAATAAAATTAGTTTTCCAGACAAATCGTCCGGTCAAAGTTTTTATATGTTTTGAGGGTCGCTGAACTTGAAACCGAAGTCAAAAAGAGCTTAGCACATGGGATTTCTCCAAAATAATTTGTTTTGTGGGACTTTAGCAATTTTTTCTGAAATTTGCTCAACTGACTTACATTCCGGAATTCCAGCTGGAATCAAGTTCTTGGCGCACTTTTTAGGTCTGACAAAATGTAAAAAATAGAATAAAACGAAATTGCTTTAAAGTTGGTTTACTATCAATATTAAGTTTAAGTAAGAGGCATTTAACCAACGGAGGGTTATGATTTTGAACGACATGTGGGGATATGTTTGTCTGTTGGCTCATAACTTCTAAGCTGCTTATTGTAATTGAACAAATGAGGTTTCATTGAAAGCGCATTGAACGTCTGCGAGTTATAGGCCACGTGACGTCACAATGAATTGAGTACGGCACTCTCTAGAGGACTTCAGATCATGAAGTAAGAATATTGATTAGTAATACTGTATTGGGTATCAATTGAATACGTTTAATAATTTTTAAAAATTGCTGACAATTCCGACAGAATAAGTTAAAAAAAAAAATCACGCCTAAAATGTGGGCTAAACATATTTTCTTTCCAAATCTAAACAAAATACACCCAATTCTATTTTCACACGGTAGATACGTTTCAGAAAAACGCTTAAAAAAGGACATGAAGTTAATTCTTAAGCTGTTATAAAAATAAATTAGAAAAGGAAATTTCTTTACAAAATTTCTAAAAGATTATAATATAATTTTCCTAACAGACTAATTTCTTAGTCGCCTGTAATTACTGTTTCAACAGAACAGGGACCTACAGTTTGAAGCCGAATCCGAACGGCGGTGTCTTGAATTAATAAAGAAAAATTTCTAAAAAAAAAGATTATGTTAATAAAAATATTTTTCTTAAAATTTTAATCAAATAGCTGTTTTCAATCATGCTAAATCGAAAGAAATTGGGTAAAAGATATTTTTTTCTTTAACGTGTTATTTCAAACCCGTGTAAAAAAAGGCCGTGTAATAACAGAGTTGTGTATATTAAAAACCTATAAAAAAATGGCGTACGTTAAAGTCGGGCGCAGACGACTTTGGGATACCCTGTACCACCACATTGCAATTAAGTCCGACACATTGCTTAAAACCTCCAAAAGATATTTTATTCGGCAAATTAAAAAAAAAGAAATCAGTCGAATTTCGCACCAAACAATTTTTTTTACCGATCGGTCCTATGGGGACTATATGATATAGTCAACCGATTTTGATCAAATTTAGTACACTGATTGGGAACTATAAAAAACTTCCGACTGCCAAATTTGGTTCCGATATCTTCAAAACCAAACGAAACGCAATGAATTTTGTAAAAAAAAACGTTTTTTTGACCGACTGTTCCTATGGGAGCTATATAATATAGTCAACCGATTTTGATCAAATTTGCTACAGTGCTTGGGTACTCTAAAAGACTTCTTAATGCCAAAATTGCCAACAATATCTTTACAAACAAACGAAACGCAACGAATTTTGTACAAAAAACGATTTTTTGACCGATTGGTCCTATGGGAGCTATATGATATAGTCAACCGATTTTGATCAAATTTGGAACAGTGCTTGGGAGCTCTAAAAAACTTCTTAATGCCAAATTTGGTTACGGTATCTTCACAAAAAAACGAATCACAACGAATTTTGCACAAAACACGTTTTTTTGACCGATTGGTCCTATGGGAGCTATATGATATAGTCAACCGATTTTGATCAAATTTGCTACAGTGCTTGGGTACTCTAAAAGACTTCTTAATGCCAAAATTGCCAACAATATCTTTACAAACAAACGAAACGCAACGATTTTTGTACAAAAAACGATTTTTTGACCGATTGGTCCTATGGGAGCTATATGATATAGTCAACCGATTTTGATCAAATTTGGAACAGTGCTTGGGAGCTCTAAAAAACTTCTGAATGCCAAATTTGGTTACGGTATCTTCACAAAAAAACGAATCACAACGAATTTTGCACAAAAAACATTTTTTCGACCGATCGATCCTATGGGAGCTATATGATATAGTCAACCGATTTTGATAAAATTTGGTACAGTGCTGGGGGTCTCTAAAAAACTTTCGATTGCCAGATTTGGTTATGATATCTTCATAAACAAACGAATTATCCATCTAAAACTTTTGCTTTTTTTCGAGGTCCTCTGAAACACCCCTATGGGAGCTATATAATGTAACCCCGATATCAAAAAAATAAAATAAACTTGTCTCCTATGGATTAATAAGGGATCTTATCTGAAAGTTTGGTTGCTCTAGCTCTTACCATCTCTGAGATCTAGGCGTTCATACGGACAGACGGACAGACGGACAGACGGACATGGGTATATCGACTTCTCGAGTCACACTGATCATACTTTAGGTAACTTTGGGGGGTCTCCGACGTCTCCTTCTGTACGTTACATACATTTTCGGCTTGCACAAACACAATATACCCTTTGTACCATACGGTACAGGGTATAAAAATACATTAAAGCGGCTCACTAAATACTTCATAACGAAATTAAAACTCCTACATAATTGAAATAAAAAAGTAAGTTAAGTTAACTTAACGCGTTCGTTTTTCTGAACGCCTAGATCTTGAAGACTGTAAGTGCTAGGATAACTAATAATTTGGACTCTTTATGTGATCAACCAAGTCAAGCTCATTTCTTTTTTCTGCCATGACCCCTTTTACCACCAAACAGTATTTTCTGCAATTTTAAAGTTAAAACTTAAGTGTATGCAGGAAAAATGTTGGACTTAAAAATCTCTTTCGTTTAAAGCCACGGATCATTTACATCGAACCACAAACAGCAGAGATATTCAGAATCTAATATTTTAGAGGCGGGTATTCAAAGCGCTTTTGGCAAGCTGAGTTGGTTGTGCGTCGGCTGCAAAGCTTAATTTCGCAACGTTTAGGGACCAAGATTCGATTTTGTAGAATGCGGGCTGTTTAGTAGCGAAATTATATACACAAATAGTAATGTATAGTCTATATGAGTATGGGTGAATTCTCGGGTGTTGTTATAGTCCCACTGTATTGGTGTTATTTGGCTGTATAAGTATCTTGTGTTCCTCTTAGATGTTGAGTGAGGGTATTTTAAAGTCTGCTGACGACAGCAATCGGACAAACGTGCCTAACACACAATATACACATAGCCTGAAACTCATATTCCTACTCTTCTACCAGGGATTTCGAGGCGCGCACCTCTAGCTATGCTCTAACTAGCTCGCCGGATTGTCGGGGTCCTTTCTAATCTCCCAAAAGGTAGACACATACATGCAATGTTTTAGGTGCACTCAGCAAAATGAACTAAAATAAAATGAAATCAATTATAAATCAGATTCTACACTCCCGACAGAGGAGAATACTATGCTCATGCTACACAATAGTTAACATGGTTGAGGAAATTAGCTGGTTATTATTCCTCTTCATATAGAGACTCGTATGTTGATGGTCTCTCTTTCTATACCCTCCCATCCTGTGCAATCCTACAATCAGAATTGACCCTTAAACCATGTCAAAATGTTTTCATGCTAGTCATGATACCGCCATGCTCTACTGTGGACAACAGAAATAATATTTTTTTAAATATAGGTATAATTACAATATTTATTATAGAAACCATATTTATAGAATTCATGATTTTATGCTTATTGTTTCGGTAGAAAAATAAGAATAATTAAATAATAATAAAAAAAAATATAAATGTTAAATATAGTAAAGTAACAATAATCTTTATATATATATTTGTTTTTGCAAAGAAAATTTATAATCGCTTTTATATAGTTACTCACTCCGGCTTGGTGATCGTTGAGCTCAATGGATGAAGCTGCTGGGATAAGAAATTATTAATATAAAAAAAATATTATAGAAAAAGGTTATGCAACATTATATATATTGCAAATATAATACAATCATTGTTTTACAAAGAAGTTAATCTATTTAAGCAAGAAATTCAAATTAAAATTAATAGTAATAATTCCAAGAAAAATGGTTAAGAAAGATTAATTAAAATCAATTCAAAAATGAACTGCTTAAGAATAAGGCTTGCCATTATTAACTTCACAATATTATCAAATTCATTTGTTTCTTGGCAACGCCTTTTTATAAAAAAGTAGCAAAATATAGTTCAAGATATTAGTTAATTATAATCAAATCCAAAGTTGTGCACGACACATTTATAACTTTATAATATGGGTTTTTGTTTCACACTAAATGCATCGGCACTTTCAAAAAGAGTTAAAGTTAGCAGAACAAAACTAGACTATAATATTAAGCGAACTTTATAGACATATCGTCAAAATATGTATTGTAGTTGAACGTTGGTGATGAGCTGCTATGTGCGCTGATAAGTCCGGGATGAGTGCTTCTTGGTCTGGGCCTGGGCTTGGGAAGTCCGAGGCCTTCCCGAATAGGTTAAGTTGCCTTCTTAAAGAGCCTTCCTATCCAATGGGGTGTTTGGTTAGTTATGACTTGTTCACAAAAATCAATGAAATCACCAAGAAAAGTGGCAGGAAAGTGTCGCAAAAGTAATTTTGGGCCGAGTGCACTATAACCAAAAATTTGCAATTCGTTTTACTTTAAATCAAAAGCACTGAACCACCTACATATATATAGATATATACCTTGAATATTTGTTGGTTATAAACCAAAAATAATAGGAAAATAATCCAACGCCGGTAAAAAATGTGAATGTTTTCGTGTTAATTGTAATAATTTTTAACAATTTCAATCACGAAAGATTTATTAACACGCACTATTCAATTATGTTATGCACTTATGCACTTGAGCGAACAGCGTTACCTGTGGCATCGCAAGGGGCCTCATTGTGCCTATGTGCGTCTGGGCTATTACAAGACAGGCAACCACTTTAACCTAACCTATGCACTTGAGATAAACAAAAGATCACCAGCGACAAGTCTTGCTTATCGCACTTGTTTTCGCAAACTGTAAGCTGAACTCTAATCGAAGCTGCGTACAGCTTGCATTGACTTAGCGCTAAGCCGAAGATAACAAAAACAATTAGCTGATTATCGCTTCGGGTCACCTAAGCTTAGCGTGGGTGAGCTGATCTAACAGCATAATCGTACGATTATTGCTGGCGCCACAAATAACCCGCTCGTATATTCAAAGTGACCTAAGAGTAAGCTTATTCCTGGGAGAGTAGGTGCATAGCAAAAGTATCTGACGTCATACATAGTTAGACCAATTTGAGTTATATGACCCTGTTGGAATTTTGGTCCGACCATTGAGGCAATTTAATTAAATGAATTTAGCAATTATCAATGAATCAATGTATGTATGACTGGCCACTACAATTTTCAGTGAAGCAATTTCTTTAAATTATTTTTTTTTAAGTTCAGGTAATAAGTTACTTTATAATGGTACCAGGCTTTTTACGATGTACGCCATCTTTCCTTATTATACCCTGTACCTATAGGTACAAAGGGTATACTAGATTTGTGCAATGTATGTAACGGCAAGAAGGAGGCGTGGCAGACCCCAAGTCCTTTATACCAAAATGCTTATCATAACCTCGGGTAGCGATTGAGCCATGTCCGTCTGTCCGTCCGTCCGTCCGTCTGTCCGTCTGTATGAACACCTAGATCTCGGAGACTATAAGAGCTAGAGATACGAAACTTTACCAGCTGATGCGCATATTTCCTCAGAAGATCAAGTTTGTTGAATCATGTCAATATCTTTCCCCGTTCCCCCGTAGCAGAGTTTCGCGGTTTTTAGCTAAACCGTTTAATATTTTTATCTGAAACTTAACAGAGCGATGCGTTGTGGTTACATGCATTTGTGTGTCAAAAATAAACAAAATCGGACAATTACAACTAAAGTTATAGTCTAAAATGTAAAAATTTCACCTCCCCTTGCCTATAAACTACGTCAATATTTGACTCTACGTAATAATAGTAACAAATGACCTAGAACCACCAATTTTGGTAAGCTGATTCATGTGCCTCTAATAAACAAATCCACATCCAAATTTTATCAATGCAGCCCCCCCACCCCCCGCAATCGATTTACCGTGTTTTCTCCCACACCCTTCAACATATTCCCTTGAAACTTACCCCATATACTTTAAATAACTCCTTTGACGTAAATTTCGATTTTCATCAAAATCGGTTAAAATTTGCGGAACTTATAGGTATCAATATCGTTTTGCACCAACAAAAAAATGTTCCAATTGGAAATTCTTAGTAAGAATATGCAGGAATAAATTTTTTTTTTGAGAAAAAAGGTACAGGGTATTACACTGTCGGGCACCGCCTCGACTGTATTACATTTTTTTATTTTTGTTATTGTAAGTTTCAGTCGCTGGAAAATTCGTGATGCATATCGTGAAAAGTTTACACATTCTTCTATTTTTCAAAAAAATTGCTATTTTATAACTTAACGTCACCTTAGCTTTGTTGTACCACTTGCATAAGTCACCTAGCATTTCGTTAAATCTGATTATTAACTAATGATCTAAGAATTGAAAAGATTGTGCGAAATAAAATAAACGCATTGTAAGCCGCGAATTGCTGCTGACAACTTTCCGCTCAAGGCACTCTTTTCTCCCTCTCACTTTTTTTGTTTTTACTCTCTGAAAGAGTTAAATTAAAATTATATATAAACATACATGTTTGAGGCGAAGTTGGTCGCCAAGTAGTTATACATACTACATATATTTATAATTTGATGGTATCGGGCAGCAACAGAAAGCCCAACCCAACGTCAAGTGCTGCAAAACAGCAATCAAGACTGTGGACCCAGCTCCAGTTTCAGCAGCATCAGGCAGCAGCGAGAGCTGGAGAGGACGAGTGCTCCACCTGCTCTGTGCTGCTGGCTGGATTCTGATGCCAAACTTGTTTTAATAACACAGAATGCCCTGGACGGCGGGGTATATGCTAGTAATACATTACATATAGGGGAGTGAACCGGTTTCCCTTTCTTTTCCAGCTCCCCGTCGTCATGGTGTGTGTGTGTGTTGGGATAGGGTAATGCCGTTATTGCAAGCTCCGCACACAACTTCACTCAAGTTGAAATAATTTTAATTTAGTTGCTCGCATAACTAAGAGTGCTACAATGTATCTCTGTGTGTCGACAGGACTCGAACTGGAGACCCGTCATTATCGTCAACAGCGGCCCCAGCTCCGCTGCGACTCTGGCTTTGGCGGCATTGTCGTCAGCAATTTTTTTTGCGTTTTTTTTTTTTTTCGTATTATTGATAAGGCTCGAAACTCGGCTTTACGTTTGACTACAATGACTTGGTGTGGCTTGAAGTGCTTAAAGGGCTTGTTCGAAAAAACAAGAGTAGAAGCTGGCTCCCCTGTGTTGCGACTGCACTTGGCAATGTGCCGCATCATGCGGCCTGTTTTGAGTTTAAGCTTCTGTGCCCCATTTGCGCACCCTTCGATTTTGGCGCTTGAAAAGGGTGGGTCCCAACAAACTGCCTGGCACTGCAGCACTTCACCTCTTGGTTTGTCAAACTCGTCAGAATCACGACGAACTGGTTGCCAGGTGCCAGTGGCCAGAGGCACTCTGTGCCTTGCATTTTGGTATTGTCAACTTGGCGGCCTTAAAGCCGCTTGTTATGCAGCTACCAAGGACCAAGGCTGCTGTATCCTTGTCCATATCGCAGCTCGGTTATTAAAAATATTTTTACAATCCCAGGTTGTACTGGTTTACCTGGCCGTGTTCCCCGCTCAGCCGCACCAGCCACAAACTTCTCGACCAAAGTGTCTGTTTCGGACTGTGTGTGTTGGTTACGAACGATCGACTTTGGGCAATGCTATATGGATGACTGCCTCTACTGGAACCCGATGCAAACCTTTCGGCAATCCAAGTGCAATATAATATTATCCTTCTCCCTCATCGTTCATCTTTTTATTCTCTCTTCGTGTCGTGTAAGAAGCATAACAAGCTATTTTGTAAAGTTTGTGACAGGGACCTTAAAAAATTCTTAATTTGGTTTTACTTGGATTTAAGATGTCTTGGTTCTTTTCGAATTCATATGATCAACAAAAGAAGAAATGGAACTTATTTTCTGTAAAGTGTATAAGTTCAAGCCGTCTTAATTGAATCCGATTCCCTTATCGATTTTGCTTTAATTCACTTTGTCGGGCAGAAATGCAAGAGTGCCTGACTAACAACTTGTGCAACCACAATCAGTTGTTTAGTAGTGTCATTTGCTTTATTTTTATAGTATATTTTTCTTTTATAGAAATTTTCCTTGAAAAGCACAACAGATAGCACAGCCACACACAAAAAAAAGTCGTGATCTGGGAAGGAGGTAAATGATTTTTTAAGCATTTCAACGCGCTGAATCCGAATCCGCTTACAGAATTGACGCTAAGTGCTATCCTAGCTTCAAAAACATCACAACACAAGATAACAAAGTTGCTGAGCTCAAATCTGAGGTCAAAGAAAACCCCAGCACATCAGATTTCTGAGATAACCAATAAAATGCCTCTTTTCATGGGTTTTTTGCTGTTATGTCAGAACATAAAAGATGCCGGATACTGCTGGCGTAAAACTAATAGCGAATTGTCAAATAGATTCAGATTTCGTAGGATTGTTGAGGCCCTATGCTCAACTAGGAGAGACTGTCAGAACCTTGACGTGCTGGAGTTAATTTGACTTTGGATTCAGATTAAGCAATCCCACAAACTTATAAAAGACATGTTCCAGCTTTCCAACGGGGCAATCGGTTTTTTTTTATCTAGCTGTGTTATAACAAACCTAAATAATCTTGTCCGTCCAAGAGAACCCAGCATATCAGGTTTCAGACATATCCGCCAAAAACCCCACAAAAAGAGGTATTACGGAGGCTATCTCAAAATACCCAAAATGCGATATTTTTGGAGATGATATTAGAAACCTGACGCGTTGGGACTTATTTGATCGCGGATACGGATTCAGTGGCCTTAAAAACATCAGGAAAATAGAGTTTGACCTCTGGTTTCGAAAGGCGGTTTTGTTTTTGTGTGGTTGTATAATCTTTGGGCTATTTGTGAGTACAATATATTTGTCTAATATTCGACTGTGAGGAAATAACAAATTGAAATATTATTAGGATATGTTATAGAGACCCCCGTCAGGAACGAAGTTCTTTCCTCTTATGCTTGTTAAAGATAAATAATGTTATTGGCTATTGGCGTTTTACCACACTGTTTTGGGCAGAAATACACTACTTAACGTAGACGGGCGGAAATGCATATTTTTTTTTAGCTGTAACTTATAGCTCGGCAAAAGTGCTAGAGAAAACATCGATGATCGAAGTTTAAAATCGCTATATATCGATGTTGGCCAACAGAGATGTTTCTCCAGCACTTCTGCACTCATCAAATGGGTGTTAAGTAGTGCTGGAGAAACATATCTGTTGGCCAACATCGATATATAGAGATTTTTAGCTTTGATCATCGATGTTTTCTCCAGCACTACTAGGCAGTACTGCATTTCGGTCTAACAAAGTGGGACATCCTATTTATAAATGCCGGAGTTTTATTTTATTACTTTAGGGACAGCAACAAATCGTTGATAGACCCACAATCTCATAATTCTCGCTGTTTCTTTACAAAATCGATGAGCTAAAAGTGTTGCAGTACAGCTCTTTGCCAAGCGACAACCCGACGGAAATTTTCGTGTAACGCGGGAACCCTGTCGCGCTTATCGTCATGTGTTCGTGTATGATATCTGCACATACATAAAAATTCGTTTTGGCTGTGCATGCTATTTCTTGGGTTGAGTCAGAAAAAAATAATTAAAAATAATTATCAATAAATATATAACTTTAAGTTGGCATAAATATAATCTAAGAATATCAAAGAATATTTTAAAAATTATTTCAGTATAAAAATAAAAAATAAAACAATTGCTTCTTAAAATCTGCAACAAAACATTGGGTTCAAACCACATATAAAATTCGGTTTGGTGAAATTGGGAGCAGCAAACATTCAGTTTCAAAACGAATCCGAGAGTATACAGACTTCCGTAAGCCAAAGGCTTAAATTTTGTTTTTTGTTTTGCTTTCTGTCTTACTAGGTTGTTCTTCCTCTTGTTCTTCTGTCACTACTTCCCCGTCTTCTTGAATTTTGTCGTTGTATGCATTTTTAATTTTTCAGTTGGTTTCTTTTTGTTTGCCGCTGTGGCTGTGCCCAAAAAAAGTTACCCGGCTTTGGGTATAGCTTGCTCGCTCTGCTCTACGGCTATCTGGCTATCTGCGTCACTTCACGTCTTCAGTTTCTTGCTGTTACCCTTTGGAAGGTTTTAAATTTCGGTTTCGATACTTTAATCCCATCAGGGAGGACATGCAGCGCAGCTTTGCCTTTGCCTGTAAAGCTAAGCTGCAGTCTAATTAGTGTGACCAGGCGACATTAAGCAAAAAATGCTTATCTAGTGTTTTTTAGTAGTGTTGTTCTAGGCCTGCATCTATGTGAGTTCAATGGGTTAAAGCCAAAAAATAATAATAATAAAAAATAATACAGACACACACAAGCACAACGGCTGTGCGCCAAAAAGTATGCAAAAATGTGTATGTGTGTGTGTGTGTTGTTGTCGTTGCTGCCTTTGCATAAATATGAATAAATTAAAATCAGAATCAACATTTTGATATGCGCACGGCACGCGTTTTTCAACCCCATTGCATAACCTATCCCCCCACCGACTACAAATTCGTAACAATCCACGCCCGTTTGCAGCACCTACGTTTCAGTCAACCCGAAATTTGTCCGTCCGCATACTTTTGTGGGCTGCAATTAAAAATGGCGCACTGTTGCACATTTAATTATTGGGAATCGGCTTTCAGGTAATCATTGTTAATGGCAACTACGCTGCATTTAATTTTAATGATAATGTGTGTGTGAGAGTGTGACTGTGAGTGTGTGAACATAAATATATATATATGATATGTGAGTGTTTGTGTGTTGTTTTCATTTCTGTTGTTGTTGTTTATGTTTCTCGACGCCTTTTGAACGTTTGAACGTCAGCGTTTACCTTTATCCTTTAAGTTGAGCTCTTAGCCATATTTATGCACACACGCACACACACACGCACAGATGTATAGATTATATACATACATATACATATAAGGTTGACGCTCTCTCTACTACTTTTCGTTTATAACTCAAGCGGAAATTTCCAATTAAATGCAATAGCTTTTTATAATATAAACGAGGTCAGCTTGAGAAGTTTTCGAATTTTTCGAAAAGTCTTCTTTTGGCTTGTTAAGTCAAATAAAACGATTCTTCTTTGTTTTTAAAATACTAAGCATATATTTTTGATATCGTATATGCCCAACTTTTTTATTTGTTCCAACTTCTGCCTCCTTTTCAACATCTATAGCAATCAAAATAATAGCTTTTCTGGATGGCTAGAAAGTCATTTTGTCCAGCGATTTAATACCCTGTACCTTTAGCTACTAACGCCGCAAATGTATGAAAGACAACAAGGAGGCTCCCAAAAGTTACCTAAAGTATGAACGAGGTGACTAGAAAACTCGATACACCCAAGTCCGTCTGTGCGTTTGTCTGAACGCCTTTATCTCAGAGACGGTAAGACGTAGCGTAACCAAACTTGCAGATTATATGCCGTATTATGTCACAGACGACAAGTCTATTTAAGTTTTTTGATATCGGCGATACATTATATGGCTACCATAGGGGTGTTTATAGCACCACAAAAAAAAAACACAAAATTTTCAGATTTTGTTTGTTTATGAAGATATTGTAAACAAGTTTGTGCGTTTGGCAGTTTTTTAGAGTTCCCAAGTTGACACTGTAACAATTTTTATCATATGAATGGTTCACAAGCCAAATCGATTAACTGCATAAAACCAACAGTTGAGAAAAATGAGAAATAAATTGATTATTATTCAGTGTCTTTTGTCTTTTATTTATAATTTTTTCTTTTAGTGGTATAAATTTTTTCTTTTGGAGATTTTTATTAAGAAAAGTAGAAATTTGGCATCTATGACTTTAAAATTTCGCAAAATTTCAAAAGTGGAGTTAATCGATTTGGCTGTTGAGCCATTCATATATACCGCCCAGGTTCAATCGGTCACAAAAAACATTTTGAGTTCTAGGTGTTTGAGCTCAGAAAATCTCAAAAACCTGCAACTCATCAAACTGCCCACGCCTATTTAAAACTGTATGCGGTCACTTAAAAACAAAAAAAATACAATACCAAGAATCGCATGATAACTGATATGACGCCCACTTCCCCCACTGCCCCGCCCACATTGATTATAATGCAGTATTGAAAATTATTTAAAAAAGGAAAAATTTTAAAAAAAATTTGCTTTAAAATTGCATAAACTGTAGTCATCGAATTGAAAGTTAACGCGGCGTATGAGTAATATGATGAGATATTGAGTAATGCATGGTCATCTCGCTTGCACACATCAGCTGCCCGTCTCATTCTTGCACTCGTTTATTAAACGTATACAACTTTGATGCAATTTTCATTCAACTGCCATATAAATAAATATGCATGAAAATGAAATTACATTTGTCGTACGTGTGTGTATATATACCTACATATATGGGTATATATATAGTATATAAGTAAGTGTCCATCAAATTATATTAGTTGGTTGTGCATTTTTGACTATGAATATGACCATACTGATAACATTGGGTTGGGCAGAGTTTGTATTGTATTTTAATTGATTTTCTAATGAGCTATGGCAAATTAACATTTCAATTTCAATTTCCAAAATTCATAGAGCAATCCAGTTTGGGTGAGTGGACAGGCAACTTGTTAAAATTAGCTTAAAGTACAAATTTAACTGGAAAATATGTTAGTTTAAAAGCTTATTAAATTAAGTTTATATTTGTTAGTCAAATTGTAGGCTTTTTAGTAAATCCATGAAGTACTACCGAGCAAATGCAGATAAACGAAGCCTTAAGGCTTAAAAGTATCTTAATTCGTAGTCAAATGCAGTGTTCTATACTGTTGGAAAACAGCAAAGGCTGGCATATGCAGCTAAGGCTTACCAAAATAAGCTACAAGCATATTTGAAGCTTTTAAGCTTTACAAGTTTTAATAAAATATATATATCTGTTTGGATTATGCTTTTGTGTTCGAGCGAACTTGGGTGAAAATTTTATATATTTTTTAAATTTCAAATTTTTGTTAAAAACATTTTGAGACTTTTGAGAATAATCTAAAAATTTTCTTAAAATAGTCAAAAATTTCAAAAGCTCATGTACAATACATTAGGTTAAATACACTAGTTTACACATTTTAGGGTCATCGAGTGAAACTTGAACCTTTTTACTTCAAGGTGAAAGCTTCCATCGGGATCTTGCAGCTATTGAAAGCGATATGAGGGTTTTTGGGACAAAGACATGATGGGTGACTACTGCTGAATGCAAATTCGTAAAATGGTAACTGAACGCAAACGAAAAACTTTGAGTGAACATTTTTTTTTCGACCTCAAGTGTGATTCAGTGAAAATTGGAACTTTTGCATTTTTCGTACATGGTTCCATAAAATCTAAAGTTCTTAACCGATTTTGCATATCTAAGGCTCGAAATTTTCATAAAAGAATTCTTTTTCAGCTTAAAGCTTAACTTAATTTTGAAAAATTGTTCTTGTTAATAAAAAGAAAATCGCAAGCTTGTTATTTTGAAAAATGGTCGCAAATTACACTTTTTCTCGACTTTGGTAGCTTATAACTTCAATAATTTTTACTTAATCTGCACATATCGTACAGCAACGTCATGACCTACGGTGGTTTTTGGGCGGAGTATTAGACTCGAGTACACGTGTTTTTCTAAAAAAATTGCTACCTTGCAAGTTTTATTCTAAGATTTTGTGTCGCTAAAATTTCAACATTTTCTCGAGTAAAATAAAACAAGGTATATCCATATTATTATTAAGAATCTATACTTAAAAAATGCTAAAGGATTTGTTTCGCCACCAGCAAAACGCTACTCCGTTTCGAAAAAGTCGATTTGGGGTGAATGCTGGTGTCGAAATGAGCTAAATATTATTCAGCACGGATTGAATATGTTTTTGTGTCAAAATGCCAAGAACTAACAAAAAAAGCGAAACAAATCCCCATAAACCGGTTCCAAGTTCTGCTGATTTGTTGGAAATGCTGAAGGCAGTGAAAAACGACAAAAGAAGTGCTCTTTCAGACGATTCCCCTCTTTTTTTTTTAAAAAACATTTTTTTCAGGCCATTTCACTAGGCAACAATTTATTTTCATTCCACATTTAATCATTTAAATTAATTATTTAACCTTTTTTTTACCAAAAATAAAAAAATAAAATGTTTGCGATGAAATTTTATTGCGGTTTTTATCATTTTTGGACACTTCCGGATTCACCCCAAAAAAAATCGAAAATCGCGAATTTGGCATACATTGCTCGGAGATCTATAAACCTGACAAAAAATATTCGTATCGATCTGAAATTATCTTATCTGAAAAATCTTATTCTGTGCCTTGAACGACAATTTTAAAAAAACAATTTTTTGGGACTCCAAAAAATCTGCGAAAACATTCTTTCGTATTCACCCCATTATCCTGTGCCTAAAAATAAGTTTTTCGAAAAAATCTTTAAAACTGTGCTTGAGAAAAAAATTAATGTAATTTTTGTGTTTCTCGACTCAAAATTACTCAAAAAAAACCTTTTATACGATAAATGAACTTGCAAAATTTATGAAGATTTTATAATAATTTTTAATTAATTTTTTTTTTTCATAAAAAACACGTTCATACATACAGTTCAAAATTTGTGCTCGATTTAGCCCACGAAGAAATAAGTGCTCTGACATAGCCTCAGAAAATATTTTTTCGGTTGGCAATGATGTTCTTTATATGTTTTTGGGATGGCTGAATCTGATAATCTCGAAAAGCCTGGTTTTTCGTGGTATGACATGACGCCGAATTCCAAAAAAGGTTTATTTTTGTGTATCATAACATAAAAAAAAAAAACAAAATTTGTATGTTTTTTTTGTTTGTTTTTTTTTTAGCTCAGTTGTCGGATGTTTTTTTGGGTCGCCGTCGGCGAATCGGTGTTCAAAAAACCCCAGCACGATAGTCTTCTAGGATAGCCTGGAAAATACATAATTTTTAAGTGTTTGTGGAACCACGGTTCGGATTCAGCAGCCCATTCACATGTAAAGCTGAATCCAATGAAGCTTGGATATAATTCATTTATTTTTTATTCAAATTTAAATAAATAGTGAGAGACTTAAGTTCGACTTGCATAAAAGTTTATATTTATGCACTGCCCCATCCAAGTACAATCGAACTTGATGTTTATTGACCATTTTCACCCTCACTGTTCTAGTCCAAAACCTTTTCAAAATCTTTTACCATTGATGCGCTTGGGACTTAATAGAGGAACAAAAAAAAAAAGGTTGAGCTGCATTTGGATTTTCAAAACAGCTACAGCTACTCGTACTTTTATGGGTTTCAGCTTTTGTTGTTGTCGAGAGCTCAAGCTTATAATTTACTGTTAGTTTCTAAGGCGTGTATCTGTGTAACTGAGTATCTGTGTATCTGGGCAGCTGTGTGTGTGTGTGTCGTTGTATTCTTATATGAATAGGCGGCAGACAGCAGCATCAGCATATTATATATAAAGCGGTAACAAAAGCTTCCGGTAGGGTTGCCAACTCAAAGCAACCAACTTTTCGTCTTCGTAACTACTATCGCTGCCTCTGCTGAAGATGACGTCGGCGGTGCTGCTGCTGCTGCTGCTGCGGCTTCTGTTTAGCATGAACCCAATTATGAATTACTTGTAATCTTATCTTCAAGTATGTGGCATAAAAATTATAATTTTTGTGGCAGGCTGCAGCATGTACGAGAGAAACCCCATAAAATTTTTAGTGTGGCTGCAGTGGAAACCAAGCCACAGTTTAGAGCAAGAGCCAGACAATGTTGAGGCAGCCTTCAAGTTCTACAGTTTCATTATTAAAATTATTAAAAATAAATAAACTCATAAACAGGCTGGCCAAGGACTTGGCCCAGGACAAGCAGCAGAGCATGTACAGAGGAATTTCTAACCACACAATGAGCTAAACCGAGTCATACGAGAAGGCAACATAAAAATAAAAATAATAAAAAAAAATTATGCTGCAGTCGAGACGCTGGAAGACTGTGGAATACACTGCAGCCAGATCTAAGTATCTAGATGTGAGTAAGGCAACTAAAACACGCTGTAAAACCCCAAGAGCAAACTGGATTAAATATCCATATATGAGAGAATGGTTCTGCAACAAGAGAGACTTAAGTGACTAGAAATGCCCAATAGTTTTTGATCCTCCTCTACCCCTCCCCCCTTCTCAAAGTCACAAGGGACCACATGGTCTCTGGGTGATCTCAGTTACTGATTGAACAGTCTATTCAACCTAACCATATGAGTCGACAAACTTTAGCTGCATATAATCTCCAACAGCTAGCACAAGGCTTAATGGTTACCCAAGCAACCACAAAATCTATAATACTCTTATGCCTACACAGCAGGGTAGTGTATAATAATGCTAAAAAGAAACAGTAGTAGCAGGCATAGTTGCTGCGCCGTGGCTGCATCTGCATCTTGGCCAGCAGCATCTGCAAATGGAGAATATGAAACGCTTAACCGCAGCGGCGTCGACGGTCTCGAAAACTTAGGTTGTACCTATGACTACGACTACGACAACGACTACAAATACGTACATATGTATGACTATCTATGGGTGCATATGTGAATGGCATGAAAGTGGATGCTTCAGCATGCACGGACGGCACTTGGAAGCGTGCAGCGTGCCTTTAGCCGTGGGCAGAGACAGCGACAGCGGCAGCGGAAGGATGCGGACATGGCCACAGACAGCTCTGTCTGACAGATAAACAGGAAGTCGTCGTCATAGTCGGTCCACAACGACATAAGCCACTCATAGCTCAAGATCTGTATGCGTATCTGTGAGTGGGTGGCACTGTATTTGCTTTTGTGCTGCATACTTTGACGTGCTCGTTGGGTTGTATTTTTATTCATAAAATAAATGAAGTATTTAGCATGTTGGCCCAAACCAAACCAAGCCAATCCAAGCTACCCTCTGCCCGTGTGCAGCACAGACACAAATGTGCTGAAAGCTGACGTGCCAGCTTCTCTTTTTTTCATAAGCCCTATCCACACTCGGTTTAACAGACTGACTGACTGACTCACTGACTGAGCACACTGAGTGGAACAGGCAACGCGACTGGACTGGGTCTGGGACTGAGACTGGGAGTCAGTGAATTGGCAGCAGTGTGCACAGTGGTACCAATGCAACGTTTAAAAATTCACGACACGCTGCATTTACCTGGTTGGAAAAGTTCTACACAGGAATGACTGACAGCCAAGGTGAAAATTTCATAGCTATCGATTGGCAGTTGACAATTGGCAGATCTGTGGGCGAGCTTGCGTGAATCGATGCTGAGATAGTTGTGTATTAGTTGGCAGCATTGCCAGCTCTGCATAAAAGCGTCTGCAGTAGAGATGTTAGCGTGATTGATGTTTAAATAGGCTTTGTTACGAGCTGAAGGAAGGAAGACAAATTGAAATGAAGATCAATATATGTAGTAATTTGCATTAAAAATTCAGCAATTATATACGTTATACCAAAGTTGCCATACCGAAAAACGAAGTCCAATTTTTATAGGTCATTTGAACTAGTTCCAAAAGCAAAGCATGTTTTCGGGATTGGTAAAAGTTAGAAAAGGCTTATGGTTAAACTTAATATTGATTGGTTTTTTTTTTTATTATATTTAATGCGAATCTCCTTTACAAGCTGTGGATTTTGGTAATTTTTATAGCCAGTACTTTGTTACAAAGAAGAAAACGAATAAGATCCCAAAATCTTGTTTGCAAAAGATTTTTTTTTTTGATCCGAATCCGAACGCCGGTCTCTTGAATTAATAGAAATTTTTTGGGCAAATATCGTCTTTGAGCTAGCGTTGCCAGTGCTAGGCAAATGCACCAGTGCTTCTGCGGGTAATCGATCCACTGACCACCGGGTTGTAAAGCGAGTACGCTACCATTACGCTATAACAAGTAAGAGCTCACCTCCTTTCTTAAAAAAATTATGAGAATGAATTAATGACACAAGAGCTGTCTATTCATATTGACGGATTCTGAAAGAAAAAAAGACTTCTAAAAGATGCATATTATAATTAAGTCCAGTCGTCGCCAATCTGTTTACTGTGGCTTACCGAGTTGCCCATTATTTTTTATAAAATATAAATTTTCGATTTCTGGCCAAAACGTTTCTATAATTTTTAAATTTTGCTTAATTTTGAACCCTGGGCAAAAAAGCTATCAGACCCCTCTGGCAGTTATTTACTTTTTTTGATATTGATGCATCATAGTAAAATTTAGCGTTTTTTTCCTACCTTTCATTTTTTATTACTTATCGTATCCAAACCGAGCCGTAGCCAGAATTGACCTTATTTAAACCCCTTGGCCCAAAGCCGCATCAAAAACCCGGTAAGTACAGATCACCAAAATCGTCATATAGACTTATGAGGGCTACAATATACTATTTTTTCGCCCTGTTTACCAAAAACTCTTTCTTCGTAGAAAATTAAAAGTAATCGTTTCAATATTTGCTTTAAAACTCCTCAAAACTCTCCCTAACTCCGTTCCAAATTATTTCAAATAACTTAGAGAAAGTATCACAAAAAGGCAGATATGTATGTCGGAAATCTGAACTTTAGTTAGCTAAGACTCTTGGAGGATTCTTGCCTTTAATGTATTTCAAAATGAGCCGATTAAAATTTCAATCTACAATTTTTGATACCTTACAACACTACTTTTGTAGCTACTTAGAAGAAGTCAATCAAACTTTGAGCAACCTGTATCATTAAGTTTACGTGTGGATAGCCATTAGAAAACAGTGTGTCCCCTTCAAAGGTGGATTTGGCAATGTTCAAAGGTAAAAAAAAAGTGGAACTATCTTTTGTTAAACACAGTTAACTTATTTGTACACTTATTTATAGGGTAGGCCATCTGCTGGTTTGGTTGTCAAACACTCATAATTCGGAACATATCCATCCTAAGAGGTTGCTCTTCGACATATGTCAAACTTGCATTTGGTAAATAGATTTGCCTAATTTTGTTGGCAAATATATGAATTAAATACAAATAACAAACAAACGAACAGCTGGCTCACCCTAAACGAGAATACTGGAAGAAATACAAAAATTTGAAAATAATTTGAGCTTGAAGCAGACTTTTAAAAAAACAAATAAAGATGCAAAATTTATAAGGTGCGTCATATTTTGGATGCTCCGAGTGAGCCATCTCTAGCGCTGGAGTGCTGTGCTGCTGGGAGTGATTCAAGACGGAAGTGTAAGGGTTCAGCTGGACTTTGTAGTTGCAGTGTGTCGAAAAATTTGATTGCTGTAAAAGTTTTTGGCACATCAGCCCGTATGGTAATTATAAATAGTAAGCTTCATAACTGTACGTGAGGGTGCACACTAGTGTTGTATTGTGTGCGTATGAGTGTGAGAATGAGTGTTGGAAAAGTATTTAACATGCTGCTCAAGTGGTCGGGGCAATGCGTTGGCGGACGTTTGTTTTTAATTAGTTTTACGCTGGTCCGACACAAAAAGGATCCAAAGCTTCAGGAATTCATACTCATATACTTATGCACGTATATATATGTGTGCGTGTGTGTGTGATGAGGTATTTTAATTGAAAACGCAAGTCATATGAAAATATTTTGCCATGTTGTACAATTTCAGCATAATTTACGTGCAAAAATTTCATTTAGCCTTGGGTAAGAGGTCCTGTGCTCCAATGCTGCATTTGCCATTGTTAGCCGAGCACTAAACGTTAACCAGTAACCAAACCAAAAGTCTTCTTCATATGGTCATAATACATGCTAAAAGCAAATTCAACATCATTAGCAGCAGTTGTGGCAATTTCCAAGTAGCTACTCGTACTACCATGCCAGATCATACCAACGCTCCCAGACCAGACCATATAGCTAATGTCACGCCTTTGAATTTCCGCACATAATCAAGTTTTCGTTTTGGCAGTAACTGTATCTTGTAACTGTTACTGTATTGGTGTATAACTGTATGTCTGTCTGGGCTTGGTTTCATTTTCGTTTCGTTTCGACTTGGCCAAATGCTCAAATGGCCGTCATCACATGTAACAATCAGTTGGCATCAGTTTCGGTCGCTTTTCACTTCCTTTCGCCACTTAATTTTATTTTTATTATCATTATGTTGTTTTAGTGGCCGAAGCGTCATGAAATTAACCCAAAAAAAAAAAAAAAAAAATAAAAAAAAAATAAAAATAAATATGGCGAATGTTAAAGTCGCGCGTGGTCGACTTTGAGATACTTTGTAGAATAGCAATATTAGGAAAGTATGTATACTATGTAGGTAAAACAGAAACTAACCAAGTTTTAGGAAAAATTATCTTATATGCTAACTCAGAACACTTGAAAATAAAGAAAAAAAAACAAAAATAGGGGGCTCTACCACCTGCCTACTGCTTAAGTAACCCATATTATGTGCTACCATATTCATTTTGAGATAACTTTTTGTTTCCACAACGTTAATCCTAATGCAAAAACTCTTTAACAATATAGTTCCACGCGCGAATTTGCTTCCGATTCTGTGCAGCGCAATCGGTATTCTGGAAACAGCATAAAGAGACAATTTCAACAACAATATCAATTTGAGATATTTAAAAGCCAAGTGAGTGCTTTGCTCAAATTTGTCTCGAATGCGACTCGAACATGAGAGTTGAGACGACTTCCAGTTTTGAGGTCAACATATCTATCTATTCTATCACAGCTACTCTACTACATTAAGCGGTCACAAAAAAATGATCCTCGGTCTCGCAGGGTATGCCTTTGGGTAAGCTTAATACTAGTTATAGATGCTTAAAACATTTTCAAGATATCTGACGTGCGGGGAATATATCGACCTTTGACTCGAATTCAGCGAACCCAAAAGCATAGCTCATCATCACACGCCCAAAATCGAAAAAATAATTTATGGGTTTTTTTTTTGTCTCGATACATTTGAATACAAAAAAAAAAAATCGATTTTCAAAAATGGATTTCAGACAATTTTTTTTGGGGTTGCCCAAATTCAAATGCATAATCCAAAAATCTGAGCACGTCGGGGTTTTGACGTTTTATGGACCTAGAATTCGAATTCAGCCGGTTTTGGTCACACCTCTGAACAAGAAAACACTTGTTTTTTTTTTTTTTTTGAATTTTTTATCTGCAATATTAAGAATCGAAAAAAGAATGTAGAGCTTTGAAAATATTTGGACATGTAAGAGGGCGACAAATGATAAAGGTTCTGGAATAGACTTAAAAATCTAGAGGTTTAGTGACTTTAAATTCGGATTCAGCTGGTCACACCTCCGAATACTTGAAACGATTTTATTTTTTATATTTTGGATTTGCAATATTTCGAATGAAAAAACTTTCAAGTTTGGTTATCCTAGCTCTCTAAATCTGCAAGAACTAGGCGTTCATATAGACGCATGGATAATTCCGTAAGTGCTCCTGAACATCTTAAAGTTCACTTTAGCGTATCTGCGGCATCTTTACTTCTATGTTACACACTTTGCCACAAACTTAATATACCCTTTAGCTGAAGGTACAGTGTATACAAGACAATAGCCACAACTTGACGCAGCAATCAGCCAACTGTTATGGTGCGAGCAAGCGAGATAGAGTGGGCGTGAGCGAGATAGCGCACGAAATTGCAGTGGGGCCTATAACTTATAACTGGGACAACACTCAACACCTCATGCCGTGTTAATAAACCATCAATAATGAACCGCACAGCAACCGACATGGGCATGGCTGGACACACACACTCACACACAGATACATTCAAGCCTCAGATACAGATACTCACAGACACACACACACAGTGAGAGTAAGACTCAAAACAGCTCGAAAGCTGCCCAAATTTGAGCAAATGAAGCGTGGCAAATACACCAATATATATTTTCTATATTGAAATTGCTTGCCACAAGACTGACTGACGTCAGCAGCGGCAGCGGCAGAGACATCAGCCGAGCCGCAGCAGAGGAAGACAAACAATTTCTTGGAATTGATTTCTTGCGGTTTTTGTGGCCCTCGTTGGAGCTATGCAGCTGCCGAGCGTAGCCCTAAAAATGCAAAAAGCCTTAAAGTCCAACTGACAAACTCAGCTCTAAAGTCAAATCAAAGTTGTACTTCGGCTGCTTCTGGGGTTTGAGTAAATCAAGTTCCAGTGTTGCCAAAATTTCATCCTCTAAGCAGCTAACAATTTGCGCTTAATATCTTCGCAACTCTCGTCAATCAATCGGTTTTGGCAAAATTGGCTGGAATGACGAACTGATTGGCAGCCACAGCACAGCAACATTTTCTCACAATAATTTGTAGTCCGCTATTTAAGTCAGTATTAATTATATTCTATACTCTTTAGAAATACAAGTCTTTACGAACTAGAATAGTTTCTTGGAACCCATATTCGAAATTAACTAGAGCGATATAATTTTTTTGGATTATCTATAATAAAAAAATTTTCGAACTTCTATAATCAAGAAATTCGACTGAAATTTATCCGAGTTGGTATATACAACCCAAATTTATGGGATTTTTTTACTCCTTTAAATGTACACTAATTTTTGAGCTATTACACCTGACTTCTACTACGTCTTGATGGCATATATGGTTACGGACTTTTTCCAAAATTATTTTTACAGAACTAACCAGACGAGCATGACGCTCAATCAGTGGCGGATCTACGGGGGGATTTCGGGAACGGACCACCCCCCAAAAAATTGGAAAAATGGGTTGAAAGTCATTTGCAAGCTCTAATATATATATATACACTTCCAAGTGAAGAGCTTGTTCAAGTCACGTTCGACTGTAAAATTACAATTTAGAACGAAACTCCGAATTCTCCTATTATGTCCCAATAAAGTTTGGAATAAATTATACGAGCTTAAGCCCTGGGCACGTCTGCTCTAAAGATGCAAAATTTCAACTAGAGTATCTCATAGTTGGCTATAACTTTTTGATGCTTTCGGAAATGCCAGAAACACCTGTGTGCGGCCTAGTTAGTTGATCATACCAACTACTTCCAAATATGATTGGCCGCTACAAAACAAAAACAAAAAAGAACCAACACAACTTCCAAGACGATGACTATGATGATGGCGATGGCGATGACGCTGACGATGACTGTGATTTGGATGACGGGGTAACAACGGTGACGACGTGGTGAGAGCGCCACTTGCCACAGTTGGCCATAAATCTATGGACAACTTTCCAGCTGACTGCCGGGCAACTGTTTAATAATTTTCAACACGCGCAACCATTGCCACACCTGAGCGTGTTCCATGGGAACACTAAACGACCTACGCCTGGGTAGAACCAGCTGCAAAGCTCCAATGTTGGACATTGTCTGTATGTAATTGTTCTATTAACTGCATGTTGGCGCGTCTCTGGTTACAGCTAATCTTGGCCTGGTGGCTACCAACTTGGCTATTGGCTGGCGCTTAATGCGTTAAGCAGCTCGCTGCCATGAGAACAAATCATGGGCAGGCCATGGGACATGGATCTTAAGAACGAGTTGAGCGCGCGCAAAAAATTGTTTTTGGTATAAAGTTTTTTATTTTTTATTTTTTGGCCTGAATAGTTTGGGACGGCGGCGCCTCCGTTGGCGGGTCGCTTGGCGTGCTATGTGTGTGGTGTGGTGTGTGTGTGCAGGTTGCCCAATTTGGTGCACACGACGAACCGGTTGCCAGCTGCTAAGACAGTGGCTCCAATCATCGCATCAACTGCGGCTCCAACTGTGGCTAAGCGCCGTTTTGAGCTCGTAAACTTTATGGGCACATGTGTGGAAGACTCGGACTTGGACAGGCCAACAGTCATTCAGTCAGTGTGGCGCGTTTATTGGCCTCAACTAGCCAATTAAAACGGAAATATTTTCAGCTGCGTATCTATCTATGCTTTATAAAACTATCCAACGCAGCATAGATCTACCCATCTATCTATCTATCCAACTATCTATTTGGCTATCTGTATCTATCAGTTACAAATGATGCGTTGCGTTGTATTTAATAATTTTATGGCTTAGTCGAGCGACATTTATGAGCGAGGTGGGTCGCTTCAGTCTCAGTCTTCAACTTGTAACTCTGAATGGGCAGCCAAATCTATAGCTGTAGCTGTATCTGTATCTAAATGTGAGTTTGAACCCGAATCCGAATCCGTATCCGCTTTTGTCATTTTATGGCACCTGCTCGCTGCTCATAATATCTTTTTGTTTGCATCTATAACTTGTAATTTAAGCTACGAATTGGAACTGCCAGCGTTTCCCCGTAACTATTTTTCTGGGCTTGGTCAGTTTTAATGTGCATAATGTATAACTCCCCGCTCCCTTGCCCGCCTCCAAGCAATGTCTCTACATCGTATACACGCTAAGCTGACTTGATAGAGATGTCGCTGCGTTTTATGGGCCCTTTATGGCACTCACTAAAACGCTGCATAAAACTGTCAAATTTCTTTAATGAAATTCTCGTCGGGCTTTTGACAAATGGTCCAAATAGACCTGCCCCCCACCAACCTTCGCCCTTATAACTATGACTGCAGCTGGGCTTTGCCATAAGCCTCGATGGGAATTGTTTTGCCCACATCAAATCCGATTTAGTAGTCAGCTGTATGGCAACAACACGCCCCCAACATTTTCCGAAAACTTTCAGCAAGTTATGCCGGAATACAATAGATTAACGGTGAATGGAAATGTAGGCATGTGTGTAGTATATATGTATTGTATATATGAGTATATGTGTTTTTAATAACCACGCCCATCGAAATCCCAATAAGCGTAGCATATTTTCACCTCGACTTAATCAATTATCCAAAATGTATTGCTGATCCCTTAAGGTCTGCATACTATGAATACATAAGCGCCGAGTTGCTAGAAACTATACATAGCGAGTTTAATTAGTATAATTATCAAATATGCAGTAAATACAGCTTGGTTTGAACTCCAACGAAGCTTAATACTCTATCAAGCTGGTTAGGGCTTTCTAAGTTTTGACCAGCCGAAAGATATGCGACAAGTAAGAGCGCTACTAGTGAGAGAGTTGGCCAAGCAAGGGTTGCCAATAGTGCTAAAAAAACATCGCTGCCAGAATTTTTGTCTCGCGGTCTATAAAGACGAAAGTTCTGGCCGGAACAGAGCATTTATTCCTTATATAGGGTGGGCCATCTGTTGGTTTGTTTGTCTATCGCTGTTGTTTTTGATGAATAAAACGCTTGATTTTGAAATACCCATTCTATAGGGTGAGCCAACTGTTGGTTTGTTTGTTTATTGCATTTTATTCGTATATTTTCCAGCAAAATTGGGCAAGTGTAGGTAAAGGGTCATCAATCTTGAGGTTTTCAATAGGGTTGGAACATTCACATGGACTAGCTACGGCACAGTTGCGGCCAACAATTAAAAGGGATTATCTTTAAAAAGTGAATGGCAAGAAGGGTTCTTTCCATTGATAGTAAAGATTATCCGATTCACTAAAATTTTTGTGTTTTTTTGCATTTAAAAAAAAACGCCCTTTATTTACCAATTGCAAGTTTGAAACTACTCATCCATGGCCAAATGGCCACCGCGGCTGGATCTACAGACCCGTATGCGAACATCGTAATTTTCGTTGATTTTTTTTCTGACGAAAACTCATCTTTCTGTTCTTCCATCCATTGTACGAATAAGCGACGCTGATGGTTCGTGGACTTCAATAGTTGCGTCATTTGAATCTTGTAAGAATGTAAATGCAGATCCGCATTTATATGTATTATCTTAATTTACAACGATGTTTTTCAATTAAAAGCATAACAAATGTTTTTCTATCACTGGTTGTCACGTTGCCCCACTCCACCTACAGTGCAGATCTGGCAACATTGGACTTCTTCCTTTTTCGATGACTCAAGCGGAACCTCAAGATAAACCGATTCAGCTCCGTGGAAGACGTTAGGACAGCTCTGCAGAGAATACCCGAAAGCGAAATCCAGAAATTTCTTTATACCATCTATCTTATGGTACAAAGGGTATATTATGTTTGTGCAAGCCGAAAATGTGTGTAACATACAGAAGGAGACGTCGCAGACCCCCCAAACTTACCCAAAGTATGATCAGGGTGACTACAGAGGTCGATATACGCATGTCCGTCTGTCTGTCTGTATGAACACCTAGATCTCGGAGGTGATAAGGCATATTGCAACGAAAAATTTCAGATTAGATACCTTATTATCGTATAGGAGACAAGTTTATTTAATTTTTTTGATATCGGGGCTGTATTATATAGCTCTCATAGAAGAGTTTCAGAGCAGCTCGAAAAAGACAAAAGTTTTAGATGGTTGATACGCTTAGTTTTGAAGATATCTGGACCAAATTTGGTATTCAGAAGTTTTTAAGAGTAACGAAGCAGTGTAAAAAAGTTTATTGAAATCGGTTGACTATATCATATAGAGGTCCTATGCTCCATTGGGTGTCAAGGATAGCAGAAGAAGAAGCATAGGGCCGATTTTAATAAACTTTTTTACACTGCTTGGGAACTCTTAAACACTTCTGAATACCAAATTTGGTCCATATATGTTCAGAGCTAAACGAATCAACCGTCTATGCTCCATTGGGAGTCCAGGATAGCAGAATAAGGAGTAAAGGGCCTCGAACACCCGCTTATTGCGAGATACTTCGCTAATGTCGTTCCAAGAGTAATTTTCTGCCTGCAGTTCCGCGTCAAACGACCTTCTCGACGTCCTAGCAGGTGCACCAACACGTCGTCGCCTGCCTTGCGGATTCCACCGCAGTGCTTGCCTAGCAATGTTATCAGTTGGCCTTCGGAGTGTATGGCCTATCCGTTGCCATTTACGTTTGCACACTAGAAGCCCTATGCTTCACTGGGAGTTAAAGCAAATAATCATCATCATATCATATAGCCCCTATAGAACTGAACCGTCAAAAAACGTTTCTGGTCCTAAATTCGTTTGTTTTTTGCTTGTTTATGTAAATATTGTAACCAAATTTGGTAATCAAATATCTTTTGTAGCTCTAAAGCCATATATTGCCTTTGACTGGAATATGTTGGTTCAGACTATCCCATGCTCCAACTATTTATGCTCCAAGCTTTCAATGCAAGTTAACGTACTTTCTGCATACTCTATAACTTTAAGCTTACAGCTTTCAATTGTAGAACCAATCTCGATAGAGTCACCCTCACATCTTTTTTATACGTTCCATTCTCCCTTTTTATTTTAGAATTTCATTCAAACTTTATCATTCCCTTTGTTAATCTTTAAGTGAATGCATTCGTGTGTGTTTGTATGAATGTCTGCTTGCATTTCAATGTGTGCTCCCTTTTTATGCATACTCCATTCATTCCATGGAGTCCGCCTGCTTGGAACGCCCCTCTGCCGCTTAATCAGTACATTTCAATTGAAGCCACGCAAATGTTTTAATTTAAGCATGGACCATTTGATTGGCGACACAGTCACTTTAACGATCTGGGCGATCTCTTTTGTCGGGCTTAGTCAAAACTTGCTTTGCTGTCCAGTGTCCAGCCTGGCGCCTGCGACATTCCTTTTCTTGGCTCTGCAGTCGCAGCACCCTGGTCTTTCAATTATGCAATGTAATTAAGTTGATTGCGTTGTAATTGTCCCTGAAATATATGCCCAATTTCAAGTCTTAATTTTTGCGCATTTGGACTTTTGTTTGTGGTCTTCCTGCCTAGTGCCTACTCAGTCTCGTCGAAGTCTTGGCTTTGCTTGGGATTTATTAATGTCATGTTGTATTTTGTTACTTGTAAAAATTTGTTGGCATAAACAAATTTAACACAAGCTTCAAAATAAATTTGTCAGCAATTTTTGCCGGTTTTTTATTTCCTAAGCATTATACCCTTTAGACATGTATATATAATAAAAGGGTATATTAAGTTCAGATAAAAGAATGTACATACCAAATTGATTTTCATGATTGTGAAGACTAGAGATTTGAATGGATGGCAAATACGATGGGGGAATTTCGATAATAAGCTACTTTTGAAATTATTGGGAATAAGCGGAAATATTGAAAGCTTTCCAGAGTCCAAAATTTCTTCCTATGATGATCAAAAAAGATAAAGAAACATATGAGTGCCAGAAATTGAATATTCCTTTCAAGATTTTATTAAATGAAAAACTCATAAGCCCCAGTCATAAATGAAAAAAAAAAAATGTTTGAAGAAACTTGTTTCTTTTAACAAACGTTAAACGTATTTATCGCATAAACTTATTTATTTTTTATAATCAATTATTATAACAAGCTTTTCAAAATGGCGCTTTATTATAAGAAATCGCAATTTTTCCAAAAAATAAGAAATTTTTTTTTGCCATATTTGACGTATGTATTTTATAAAGACACGTGATGCTATTTCATCAGGTTTCCATTCATTTTTATAAGCTTCTTATTTGGATGATCTGATGATAACCTCAAAATACATGCTTAAAAAAATGTTATTTATGTGAGCCTAACAAAAAAATAAAAAGTTGACTTTTTCTCAAAACGTACAATACTGAGCCTCATCTTTGTTGCTGGTTGCAGGGTATACAACATACTGTATGATTACTATTTCAAGTCACATCGAAGGCGGAAACGTTTAACAAACATTAGCCAAAAAGACATCGACAACAACGACAACAACAACAACCAAAGAGACAAATTACCAATATGTACAAGGCATATACAAAATCAAACGAAAATAAACAAATAAATTTTAAGTCCGCTAAGCGAGAATAGAAATGCCGCTTAGCCAAAAATTTATTGACAAACATTTGGCTAAAAGCAGCAATAACAACCACAACACCAACATGGCTAACAACAACATGGCCAACAACAACAAAAACGACAGTAGCGAGGGTGGCAACAGCAGCCAAAGTGACGTTTAAAGCCGACAGGGAACATGGCAGCAAATCCGCTCTAACCACAACACGATGGATTTAAATGAAGAGCAGGAGATACTCTGGAAGGCACATGCACAAAGACATGGACGGTGTTAAGAGCGGGAAGCCTAAGCTGAGATTAGAGCATCTCTACCAAACTACCACCCACTATGCCAGCGTGTGTTGACTATGGCCCAACTTCCAGGCAGCCATATGATTAAAAAAATTGCATACAAATTTGCAATGAAAATAACAAAGCACATGAACTGCTTTGTTTCGTAAAAATATTCAAGTGAAAAACTCCAAAGAGAAGAAATTATATTTATTTTTAAGTTTTTATTTCTTGGACTTCTTTAGATAAATGCCCAATTGTGCATTGTAGATTAATGCCAAAAAGGAATTATGAACTTCATGGCTGGAACGGCTTTTGCACTTGAATGCCATCTACCTAGAAAGTGGCGTAGAAAAGGGGAAGGACTTTTAGTGAATCACTTAGCCGCCGAAAACTAAACCAACAAGGCGAAACCAAGCAGTTAAATTTACATAAACACTGCTTTAAGCAGTTAAATTCACATATGTACACAATTTGAACAAAAAACTAGGGTGCTTCAACGCCTACGCGTTTGCCTAAAGAACCCTGGAGTTTCGCCAATTAGATTAATATCACAAGGTAAGAAGAATGTCTATAAATATTAGAAAATGTTGTACCAAAAAATATTAGAACATCTAAAATTTAAATAAAAAAAATATAAAATTTTTATAAATAACATACAGAACAAAAATGTTGGAGCATTTTTATAAAATAATATTACATTGTTTTTTTATTCAAAATATTACAATATTTTTAAAAAATGTAAAAATATTTTTTAAATAAGAAAAAAATTTGTATTATAAAAAAATATTTAAATTTATATTATGAAAAAATATTAAAATTTTTATTCTAAAAAAATATTTAAAAATTTCTTATAAAAGAATAACTAAAATATTTTTCATAAAAAATATTGGAAAATTTCGTATAACAATAAAGAACATTTTTTATATTAAAACTTTTTTTACTAAAAAAAATAAAATTTGTATCAATAAAACAAATACTAGTTAGTTAGTGGAATAGTTCTTACCAAAAAAAATGTAAAAACATTTCTTGGTCTTATTTTATTGTTTCAAAAAAATTCTATTTAATTTATTAAAAATATCTACGCTTTTATAAATATATGAATATTTAAAAAAATAAAATATTAGAAAATTAATTATGAAAAATAATAAACGAACATTTTTTTTTTTAAATATAATGCTAATAAAATAATTATAAAAAAATATTAAAACATTTTTCGTTAAAAAAAATATTACCATATTTTATTAAAAAAATATAAAATTTAAAAAAAAAAATTGAATGAACATTTATTATTAAAATAAATATAAGCAAATTTTTTTAAAAAAATATTTTATTTACCCTTCTATATTTCCACTTCCGGTATCTACGAAAAGACCGACATATAAGTATGTGCATGATTAATGAAAAAATCAGTCAGGCTATAACTAAATTTAATATAAAAAAATGCACATCTCACTATATTAGTTTCTAAATTCTAGTCTTAGTTTTATATATTTATGCACTTTATTGCTTTAGGATATAACTTTTACATACAAAATTTGTACACGATATTATTTCGACATATTAGTTGTAGAGCTTCTTGTATATATGCTACTAAACGATGTATCAACATTATGGTGAACTAAGAATTGAATTCGGAAACTTTAATCAAAACATAATACATTTTTTTTTTTATATATTAGCATTTAACCATTTTTTTTTTTGAGTATTAGAGCATTTTTTAGAAATAAGTATGTATATAAGGACATTTTTTATAAATAAAACATATTCTTATGCATAAAAATATAAGAATATGTATAAAAAAATATTTTTTACAAAATAATATTAGAATGTTTTTTATAAAAAAAATATTACATTTTTTAAAAATGAATACTAAATTTTTGTTTTAATGCAAAAATATAATTTTTTTTTAATCCAAAAAATGTTTTTATGAAAAAATGATTTATTTACTTAATTACACTACACTAAGTATCCTATATCTATATGCGAGCAACAGGGCCATCAAGGTCGCGAACATAAAAAAATATTAGGACATTTTTTATTATAATATTATACAATTTTTTATTAACACCATTAATTTTTTTTAAATGGAATATTTTTTTAATATTAGAATATATTTAAAAAAATTAATATTCGAACATTGTTATAAAAAAAAATATAGAAAATGTTCCATTCTATAACCAAAATATTGAAACATTTCTTATAAAAAACAAGAATATTTTTTAAATTAAAAATATTAAACCTTTTCTATACAAATATATTTTATACTTTTGGAGTGCTTGGACTTTCTAAGAATGAAACATTTTTCCAATTTGTTTGAAAACTTGGATTTACCTTCGGTCATAAACGATTCTAGCTATAGATCCCTTCAAAGACTTACAGCAAATGGATTAAGAGAATTACTTTAAAAGTATTCTGGCGATTCCTGGAATTATGTGGCGCTTGTTGCTTTGAAAACAAGAAAGTAGCTGATAAATATTTAAAAACAGAGTTTTGTATGATAATCTTCACTTAAGATCTACTGTGGTGTGCATCAAGTCTCAAAAGCTCTGCACATAATCTACATAGACTGTTGGCCGAACTATCTCTAACTTAAAACTTTAAACGTCGGTGTATATAAATACTTTTTTGTTCTCCCATTTTTATCAGATTTGGATAAAAGTGTATGCACTATTTCACAAGTTTTATCACCTTCTCTACATTAAAGCCACTCAGACCCCCTTGAATTTAAAGGCCTACTACGTCACTGTGCCAAGGGCTTTGCTTTTCGAACTGCAAATCTTTTAAGTCACAACCAATTCTTGCCAAAATATTAAAATTTTCCGTCAATTAAAAACGAGTAGGCGCAAACAAAAGTAAAATCTCTGGAATTTTTCATATTCGACTTTATTCATGCAAGTTAATGAATAGTCAAAGATTATTTTATTTATAATTGTTCCACACAAAAGCTGTTGTATCTTGATTACAATGCCGATTGGTCCAAGCTTATGAACAAAAGCAGCTAAAAATCTTAAATATTTAAACAAAAATAGCTTCAGATATGAATATTAGTCTATAATTTTTAGATTAAGATTTTTATCTAATGTCCGCCTATAAATATTAATATCACTACATAATTAAATTATAATAATTTTGCCATTTTATATTAAATGTTACTGATAAGAAAATTAAAATAAACAAAAGATAAAAAGCAGCTGTTTGCGAGCAGGTGGAATTTGCAGAAAAAAAACGAATTTTGATAAATGTAGCGTTTAATTTAAAATGAGTTTTTAAAGATCTCTACAATTTTTTAGAAATCAGATTGAATACTTGTAGCAGGGATTTTTCTATAAATTAAGGCATAAAGACTTGGAAAGGAAACTCGGAAAAGTTTACTAGTGTCAGCTTAATTTTCGGACTTACCTTGAGCATTCTTTCTGCTTAAAATGGTCTCCTATCAAATAATAACAATTTTGTTCAGATTTCAAAATTCTAACAATATCTTAAGTTTATCTAATGTATCCTGCCCAGAGCTGATTTCGATTCTATTTCCCTGCGAAAATGTTTGATCTCCCTGAAGAAAGTTCTTTGAACACCGCACTGAGATGGCCAATGGTTATGGTTGTTGATCCAATTTTTAGATTCTAGAGATGAAAACTTCAGAAAACTGCGCCTAGCGGTTAGCAAAAAAAATATTTAGGATGAAGTGATTTGTTTCCACAAGTACTTTGCACAAATTTTGGCATTTCACCTTGACAAAGTAAATTAAGGCACTTTTTTCCAAAACTGTGTTCTAAAAAGCGCCAATATCTATATGCTTGTAAACAATAGTAAAAAGTAATTTGAATGGAATTTTTTTGCAGTGGAACATTGACTTTTATGGTATGTATAGACAACATTGAAAAAATCATTTGACTTAACCTTTTATAGTTTCAAATGTCATCATACTAATAGAAACTTTGCATACAGCTGATTGTTGTAGCTCATATTGTTGGTCTGGCACTTTTGCACTTTTGCCAACAAAATGTTTAGTTTCTATTAGCTTACGACTTGTTAAAAATAAGTCTATCAAAATGAATATGTTATCGATAACTCGATAAGTGTCCAAAATATTGCACAGACATTTGGCGTAGTGAATATTGTGCCCTTTCACAGATACTATGGGAAAGTCTAAGTAGTCCCAGAATTCGGTTTCGAAAGACACTTTTGACAAACCTCTTGTAGGGCACACATACATCACTGTATCACCACGCTCCTCCAACCCTCGCTGTGTAGTCCATTTAAATCTCATTTGTAAATTGTTTGTTTACATTGAGCTCGCGCCCATTGACCACCCAAAATTTTGCTACTATCAGACCCTCAACAGGCCCCGCATAAATTTTGGCATCTTTATGTGTTTAGCTACATATTGTTGTTGTTCATGTTGTTTGTGTTGTAGATGTTATGGTTACTGTTAGATACAAAACTAAACACTTTGAAAGCCATAAATTTGAAATACAAAAAGCCGCCAACCAGGCGGCCCAATCAAAACAAAACGCAAAGTCAAAATGCTCCAAACTTATGGGATGCCTGTTTTTTTTTTTTGTTTTTTTTTCGTTCGTTGTTGTTGTTGGAGCCGCTCTCTACACGAATCGTTATTTTGAATACATATTGATATGATTTTGATTTCGTATAACATACGCCCCCTGCCCCTCCTCCACCACGACTGGGCATAATTAAGGTAAAAAACATGATGACTTTGTGTAAAAAAAAATATATTTTAGCGCGCGTGTTTTGATTGGAGTTTTTTTTTTTTTTCAAATCAGTTGAATCTTGAATGTATCTTGTAGATGGCACGCCGAGCTTGAGATACTTTGCTGCGCTCAATTTGACAATTTTGCATTAATTTGGTGTCAAATTTTGTTCCATTTTTTATTCAATAATTAAGCAGCCAACAGCTCTTATCTTAATGCAGAGGCCTTGGCTAAAGAGTTTCAAAATTTATTTGAGTTCGAGTTGAGAAATGCGCTATGGGGTAATGGACAGTTAGGCTTAGACTAATCGGAGAACTTTTTTTTTATTTACATCAATTAACCTTATATCAACCACATCACGATTATATATACAAAAATATTCAAAGGAGACTGTCCGAAGTATCACCAGAAGAACCCTCAAACCATTGCACCAACTGGTTCCAGCAACTGAACCAGAGCCAACTCCAGCGATACTAGATACCCACGCTTTGGTTCGCACTTGGGCGCTCTACGTTTAATAGTCTTTTTTCTGAATGGAACTGCAGCTGTTGCTCCTCTTCTTGAAGAACACTTGCTTTTCTTGGAACAACTTTTGCGTTTTATCTGAGGCGCTACGTTTCTTTGCTGCACAGCTCTTCCTGCGCCATTTTGCGCTACAACTAGAACAGTCCGATTCGGATGACCTCTCCAGTGCCGACAAAGCTGGGAAAATAGAAAAAAATCTCAAAATCGGGTAAAATAATTGTCCATTTCTATGCAACTTACCGGAGCGTCCAGCATTTGCTGGTATCAACACAGCGGTGCCCGCAACGGATGCTATAACCATGTCCCGCCATTTATCCACGCGTCCCTAAGCTTAGCTATGCGTATCTTGAGATACATCTAAGCTCTATGGTCGTACGACTTGGCAAAAAAGTATTTTTGCCTTCTGCTGTCGCTTGCACATATACCCCGAAATTAAGTGCTTTTTAGACGCTGTGCGGCCTTGGCCATAACTTAATTAACAAATGAGCAAAAAACAAAGATTTTAAATGATCATTAAAGTCATAATAGTTGTAAAAAAATAATAAACAAAAATGTCGATTGTATGAAAATACTCAATTACTCAAGCGAAGAGCATTTGCTATAAATATTTTATATATTGTCGTAATTTAATAGTTTGACTGCTAAAAAAAAATAAATTAGCTAATAAATTTTAAATAAATAATGTATGCAATATTTGTCGCGGACTCCCTCCCAAAGCATTAACCTTCAGAGTTTGGTAAGGTAACACTAGAATGTACACCCCAACATGGGCTAGAATAATCTCTGGCAATAATGTTCGTACAATTCAACGCACATTACTTGGCTAGCAACGCTTTCAAATTTGGTTATTTATTTTGTTTATTTATTTATTTTTTTTTTTTGGGAACCTAAGCTTGGCTTCAATGTGTTTCCCACGGCTAGCCAGCAGCAAATCAAATGGCCAAAAGCTAAAGCCCCAAAAGAAAAATTTGAGTAACGAAAAAAAAAAGATCTGCGTACAGGAAGTTGTAGATTTAAGTTTTAGCTCTTTTGCTGTGGCTTTTGTGGGTTCGTCTAAAATTGTATCTGTCAGAGTGTGTATGTATGTGTATCTGTGTGTGTGACTTGCGTGTTTTGGCCATTTAACAGCTGACTCAATTTGCGCTTATCAGCTGATGGCTCGCGCAGCCTCAAGACCAAAAGCCGACGCACTCAACACTAATAAAAACTAAAAAGTTTCAACGATGTTCGACTTTGGGATACCCTACACTACCTAGTGATAAAGCTCTATGAGTATGTATACATATAATGCAAAACATACGCAAGCAAGATCAATGAAAGCTGAAAAGCTGAGATTTGTGTCGGTTTGGATTTCGCTGGTTCTGGTTTTGGATGCCTGGATAAACAGGAACTTAGCTGAAGGCATACTAGGCTTTTGAAATGTACAAGCGCTGCCAAAGTCTGCTCCGTTGGAAGAACTTCGGAGTAATATAATTGCTCAAAAGAACTTCCAAGGAAATGTAGCTTTAGTTACACCCAATGAAGATATAAATTCTACTACGAACTAAGTTGAATAATAAGTTTTTTTTTGTCACAATCGAGTATCAAGTAGAACAATGTATCGATATGTGCTATGTTTGGTCGATCATAATTAAAACCACTCTGGAGACAATATTCTTTTAGATTCAGAAAATGTCGTTTCCGGCTTAACCTAAGCAGCTCTTTGGTATCTAGCACAGCTGAAAACATCGATGTATCGGTACATCGAAGTTGAAATTAAGATAAAATACGCAATGAAGAATACTCATAAGGAATGAAGAATATTCATTCGCTCCATGGTAAACATCGATGTTTTTCTTGCACTCATATCTACAAATAGTCGGAGAAGATGTAGCTGATCGTACTGCTTCAAGCCAACTTATGACCAACAACGATATCTTTTTGTCTATTTCATATAAAGTACATAATTTAAAAACTAGGGGGTTCCGCCGCCAACGTGCTTCACACGCCTACCTCTGTATGGCCTTTTATATTCATTGCGGGACATCTCGTGCACTTTTCTCAACTTTTAAGAATTCGATTATGCTACTGTCGTACTTGACCGACTCATAAATACGCAGTTCAAGCAATTTTAAAGAAACTTTTCGACAAAGGGGTGTTAGTTTGATAAAATTTTTACACCATAGCTCTCACAGTCTCTGAGATCCTTTTGTTCGTTCGGACAAATGGATATACAGACAAGGCTATATCGACTGGGCTATCGATGCTCTGAGATCCTTTTGTTCATACGGGAAAACGTACAGACAGATATGGCTATATCAGCTCGGCTGTCGATGATATATAGCTCTCATAGTCTCTGACTATGTGCATACGGACTGACATGGCTATAACGACTCGGCCGTCGATGTTCCATTGCTCTTATAGTCTCTGAGATCCTTTTGTCCATACGGACAGAAGGATAGACAGACATGGCTACATCGACTCGGCTGTTGATGCTTCATTGCTCTTAGAATCTCTAAGATACTTTGTGCAAACGGACAGACAGATATGGCTATATCGACTCGGCTGTCGATGTTCCATAACTCTTACAGTCTCTGAGATCCTTTTGTACAGCCGGACTGATGGACAGACAGACATGGCTCTATCGACTCAGCTGTCGATGCTCCATAGCTCTTATAGAGTCTGAGATTCTTTTGTTCATACTGACAGACAGACATAAGGATATCGACTCGGCTGTCGATGCTCCATAGCTCTAAGTGTCTCTTCAAAGCTCTCATAGTCTCTGAGATCCTTTTGTGCTTACGGACAACGAACAGACAGACATGGCTATAAGGACTATGCTGTCGATGCTGGTCAAGAATATATATATACATTATGAAGTCTGCCACGCCTCCTAATTACGGTAAAGACTTCAATTCCATGACACAATAATTGCTTAATATTCCTTTCTAGGGTTTTCACATTGTCTTGGAAAAATGCACGACCCTTGTACCAAAACAAAAAAGTAAAACCAACGTTCCACAAATCTATAATATCCTGTTGCCTATAGGTATAGGAAACTGTAAACTTCACAACCGAAATGCGAACTATTAAGTTATTAGTGTCGTTTTAAAATGCTGCACTTGCTCATGCCACACACACACAAACACACACACGGTGTAACTGCAACTGCCTGTGTATGTGTATGTATCTCAAACTATAAAATTATTTTGCTTGGCAGCGCAATGATTGCCAAGTTGTTGACGCTGACGACCAAGATGACGCCATGACGCCAACTGCCAAGTGCCAACTTTCAACGTTGACGACACAGACGCCGACGTCAACGTCGACTGCTGCGTCGACTTCAACGTCAACGTTGGCAGCAATTGCCTAAAATGCTATTAAAATTTTCCACATGCTGTGCTGCGGAAGGCGGTCGAGTGGTGTGGGGAAAGGAATATGGCAGTGGAGCAGCAGCAGCAGCGAGGAATACAATAAAAAAGATTGCGCCAACGCGCTTAATTAGAAAGCAAAAACTTGCAAGCACAGTGAAATTGAGCCGAAGCCAGAAGGAGGAGGAGTAGCTGCAGTTGGAGGCTGCTACAAGGAGCTGGTAATGGAAATGCTTGTGGATGGTGTTGCTGACGAAGATGCTGGGGGTAAGGCGGAAATCGGTTTGGTGTGCTGAGTTTTGCGGTTCAACATGTGACGAGAGAATTGAAAGTGGGCTGATATTGGTTAGGGCTCATACCAAAAGTGGTGGCACTATTTGGTTTGGGTTGGGTTGGACTGTGCTGGGCTGGGCTATGTTTGTTTTGTTTTCTAATATGGTTTGTGCCAGTTTTTGGCAACCTGCTAGTGACTTGCATCATATTCACATAAATGTATGTTTTTAGCTATTACTATATACTAGTACATGAAATATGTCAGTCACTTGGCTTTTTGGCTGCTGTTGTTTCTAATGCAGCTTCAAGCTACAGCAGTTGCAGTCGCCATTTTGTTGTGCACTTGACTTGAAGTTGCTGCAGGAGCAGCACTAGGAGGAAAAGGAGCAGTAGCAGCCATCACTTCATGATGCCTTTTCCAGGCCCATACAGCTAGCAGCTACTGTCAAGTAGCTGAAAAGCGATTTCATTTCGTTTTATTACATTGCATTCCATTTAGTTTCAATTTTCGTTGAAATTCGTTTAGAAGCTATCTCTGTTAAAGACTGACAAAGAATCTAGATGTTGGACAGATGTCCCAGAAAAAAAGGTTGAAATCATGACCTAAGGTGTTAGATTGGAGCTTTGTTTTTGATGATGCCGAAAGGGTCAAACTGTACCCAACGATTTTTGAAAACTTAGGATGCAGTTCAGTTCATAGGTAAAAAAAATATTTTTCTGTCAAAATTTGTTTTTCACTTTTTAAACTACTGAATATATTTGTAGCAATTTATTTTTTAATTTAAGTTAGGACTCTAGAAAAAAAAATGTTGCACTTTCTTAAAAAAAATATGGAATTTTTTAATTATTTTTTAAATATATTCTGCGTGAATTCTGAATGAAGACTTTAATTTTTGAAAAATAGTTATAAACTACGAAGTTCAATCAAATATGCTCTGCAATGTGTTCTTGTCAATCACAGAGTTTTACTTTGGAGCAACCTGCTCCGCTTTACAGTTTTTATTTAAAATTTTGATTTGCCTCCCAGGTTGCCATACGTTCCGACTGTCATTTCAATTTCCATTCCATTCCAGGCAAACTTGACACATTTAGCTGCTGCTGTCGCTGCACAGTGGTCGAGAAATGGTACAAAAAAATAAGTCAATACCGATGCTTTAATATAGAAATTAAAGCTTAGTTATATTAAATGGTACATTGAATCAATCCTTTTATCTAGAAGGTATAGCTTATTACAACTAATAAGTTTTTGTTTTTTTAGTTTTACATACATTATCATCATATATTTAAGTCAAATTTTATAATCAATATTTTGTGAAGCTATCCTATAGTAAGCATTACACAATGCAAATATTTGCTCTCTTTGTTGAACAAATTATTTGGCCAAAAATTTGCAAATATTTCCTTCAAATAACTGATAAATGGTGAGCAAACCATATTTGCTCATTATGTAGAGGAAATATTTGTTCAGCTATTACATACACACTGTTCAAATATTTGCCAAAATATTATTTGTCGCAAATAAAAATTGTACAAATTTTCTTTTTCGTAGGTAATTTTTTTTTTTCGGTTCTTTAATATGAAAGTTATAGCTTAGTCTTAATAACTTATTGTATACATTTTTCAATTTATTTTTTCAATAATTTATTGCAAGTACGGTAATAAATTTTGTATATAATAAGATATGTTAATTTTTCTATTTTTATGTGGAACTTATAATTAGGTTGTAATATGTAATAAACTTTTTTTTTTTAATTTGGTTTCACTCTTAATTTCTACTCTTGTTTTTTTTTTTGTAATTTATTTTAAATTTATGTTCAATAAGATATAAGTATGTATAATATAATATTCAAGCTTTTTTTTTTATGTCTTATATTTTAGGGCCTATATATAAAAAATATATAATATATACATTTTTGTTTGTATATGAAGTTTTGTCATTCCGCGCGAAATTTTTCGAGCTGCGTATGCCCCCTTAAAAGCTATTAATTAATTAATTAATTCTTAGTAATGCGAGCACTTTGACCACTGTGCGCTGCTAGTGCTGCCGTTACTGCCTCGGTGCTGCTCACTCTCCTAGCCAAGAACCGTTTGGAGTTGCTTGCTCGGCCACTTGTTTGCCGCTGGGCAGGCACAGCGGCAGTGACAGGAAGGCGATGGAGCTGTGGGGCACTGAGGTTGGGCAGGGGGTTGGGTAAACAGTAGAAACAAAAAAAAAAAAAAAAAAAACCATTTCAAGCATTTTCAAAATGATTGATTAATTGACTTGAAATAATAGACGACTACGAAGAGTCACAAGTTGTTGCAGATGTTGTTATTGTTGGTGCTATAGTTGTTGTTGTTGCTATCAAATGGCTATTTAAATACAACAAGAGCTACAACAACGACAATGATGATTATGATGATGATGATGACTACATGGCGTACGCAAGCAACGACACTTAAACGCTCACGGCCTGCCTGTAACCCCTCAATCAGTCAGCCAAGTTAGCCAAGTCAACCAACTCGGCCCATCTGAGCCAAGTTAAGCAAGTGAGGCAAGTTGCCGTTGTTGTTGTTGTTCTTGCCTCTTGGCGGGTACAACTTGCCACTGCGCCGACGGCACATTGGTAGCCAGTTTAAACGTTAGTTCAACATAATTTCTTGCCCCACAAACCTCAGCCCCCCATACACAAGCACACACACACACACACGTTATCCGTATTGCCAAATTAGAGACTGCCTGTTATTACAAGTTTTGAATTTTATTGGGATTAGTGGCTTCTGCTTCTGCAATTTGGCTGACAAGAATTAGTTTTGATTAATATCGGTTTTAGTTCTTATGCCACACTTTTATAATATGCCCAGCTATGGATTAAAGCAAAATACGAGGAGGAGGAGGAACCAGACTTAGCACAAAAGAAACTAAAATCATGCATTTAGAGGCAACTTGCATGATGCTCCAGATATTAATGCTGACTGTAGATCCCGAAGGTAGACTCTTCATCGTCCATTCCGTCGTGCTCCAAGATGGAGAAAAACGCCAATAAATTCTGCTTCAGACTCGTGAAAACCGCGGGAGAGACCCTAGCAATGATTAAGAATGCCTACGGGGATAACCCGCTCAAGAGTGTTCGATTGGAATAAGCTGTTCCTGTAGCAGTGGAACTGGCCAAAGACGATCAGTATCGTCCATCAACTACAGCGATCGTTGTAGATCTGCCAAAGTAAGGGTGCTTTTGGAAGCCAACAGGAGCACAAACATTCATCTGATTATTGATGTGTTAGGAATTTCGTATGGTAACTTTCAAAAAATTATTACCGAAGATTTGGCCATGCGAAAAATACGCGCCAAGCTTATGCTCAGGGTTACCACACACCCTATACTTTTCTGATTTGGCAACGCTGGATTGCCTACACGCTATGGGAATGATGGCAATAAATATAATATAATAATAGGGCTCCTTGATCCCGTTTTGCGCTCAGTACTTGGCACTTGCCAGCCCTTTCATCATTTTCTTGCAGCAAGCGGGTTGAAAGCTTTTCTTATCAATGCACAACTTTTTCGTGTCATCGGAGCTGGAGAATATGAATCCTTTTGACTAAGTCAATATCAACTTTTCACCCGGTTCTGAAGTTGCTACCAACGTATAACCCTCATCGGAGAGGAGAGGATGAGCGTCTTGCGTAGTGTTAACCTATTTTTATGAGGGAAGTGTTCGGCAATCAATTACCAACTGAAACCAAAGAATCATCGATTAATAGAAGCATTTCTTTACTGACATCTTTGATTGTTTTGGCGTATGATCCAACGTAAGCTTAACCGCTCCATCTATTCAGTTAAAGAAACGATGTCCTTAATCCTGTTGATCTTTTCCACCTGGTGTTTATCTTCATAAGCTGTATAGGCTGTTTACTTTTGCAAAAGTTCACTCTTTCATAAATTTCTCAAACAAGTTCTTTATTCCAGTCTTATTATTTTTGATTCGGGTTGATGTAGTTGGTCCAAACCCTGCTAAGATTTCAGAGGGACTTGGCTGCTCACATTAGCAAACTCAAACACCGTAGAGGGATTGGAGCTGCTAAGAAGAGCGCACAACTTCGATTAATTATTGATTTTTTATTAAAACATTAATAATTTTAGCTTGCAATATATCAATTCTCTCGATAGGCGCCCTTGGGCGTTATTTTACCCGCGATGGCCCTGTCTCTATGCCAATTAGTTTTTTTAAAAGGTTGTTCAGTTTACTCAAAGCCTGGCTTTGGAACGATTTCGATCTGAATGAAAAAAATCTTTCAAGAACGCATTATTTCCAGAAGAGGATATGTGATATGGCAGCCTCCGATTGTTTTCTTAGTGAATAGTAAAGCAGAAAATTGGGTACAATATCTTTCAAACCACAAATAAGATCCGTTCCGACTTATTCAGAAAGATTCAAAAAAGATGTAACCTCTTGAGACAAGTTCATGGCAGCTAGACAAGAATGAGTTGAACTATAGACAGAGGAAATGTTTCGATGAAATATTAAAGCAACACATATTTCCGATAGGTTTTCACTGTAGGGTTCTCAGCTCAACAACAATATATAGAATGATAAAGGGGTAGGGCGACCATTAAAATTTATTTCCTAAATATATTGATATATACTTTAATCGGTAATTTCAATTTAAGTCAAATATTTAAAAAAAAATCTTGTTTAAATTTAGAGTTCCGACAAGCTTAATGAAAGACTCCTATAAATAGTTATCTACGTTGTTCCGAACTGAAGTTAGCTCCAAAAAATTTAACCAGCATTTAACGGAGCAAACCTTTTCGCTTCTACATAGTGTTTGCATCCCATGCTGCGCCCGGGGCTTGGCAAACAAATGGCTAGCCATAATTTTTGGCGCCGCGTATTTGTTTTATGATTAAAAATAAATAAACCATTAATGGGGGGGATGCCCAGTGGATGGCGGTCGTGGAAGAGGATTGGCATTATAGTTCGGTGGTCGAATAGTTGGATAGTCGTTGCCCACGCAAAACTATTAAATACTCGTCGGCCACATGACCATAAAATATGCTTCATCTTTTTTATTTTTCTGGCCATTGTTGTATGGCCAGGACCTACAACCACAGACAGTACCGGACAGTAAACGAACCCGGACGCAGTACCAGACCCAGGCTAACCAATGACGCATAAATATATGTGTGTTTGGCTGTTTGATGTGGATTTCGTGTAAGGGGTAGTGGAGGGAGCTTGGCCCAGCAGGTGCTTAAATGCTGCACAGTAAACGCGCCAGGATGCGACACAAAAGGGCGCCAGAGCAAATATAGCAAGGATAATAAATTTCAATACGTATATGTGTGCGTGTGTGTGCACAATATATACACATATGTGTGTATGTTTGTATGTGTGCATTGTTGACCCTCTCTTGACTCCGACCGCTACCCAACAACCGCTACACAAATCACGCGCTTCATTGTCAAAGCTAAAGCAAACATTGCCAACCCCTTGAACCGATCCCCCTTGTCAACACCACTAGTCACCTAAGCTGTACCTTTACCCTAAAATGCCTTCCCAATCATTTACTATAATAAATTGGTTTTTGCTTTCTATTGGTGCAATTTTAATTTATGTAGTAATTCCAAATGGTTTTTGTAACCTGTACCCATAAATACCCTATATTATGGATTTGTGCTAGGTATGGAAGAGGCTTACGAAGTAGGAGTGACAGAACAAAAGTTCTCGGTAAGAGGTTAAGCTATGTACGTTGATCCGTCTTGATCTCAGTTACCATACGAGCTAGAGACATCTTAAGAATCGCAAGCCACCATAAATGATATGTAGACTCACGTGAGCCTAATGAGAAACCAAATGTTGACATTCCCTGTGTAACAGTATTGGTCAGGTGCGGTTCCAAGATTTGGTCTTAGGGCGGGCTCTTCACTTCGGTGGGTATATGTATCAGAGCTCCAACTTTGGGTAGAGGGCGGTCCGGACCCGAAAATAACCGTGGATTCGGTATTGGTATACTTTCCTTACTAATAATTTTTTTGGGAAACGTTCCGACTTATAAGCATTACTCGAGATTATTACATGGATCCGTGCTCCTACTAGCGCAGCATGTGCGGTTCTACCCAAAGCCTTCATAACATCTCGATAATGAAACAGTTTGTATAGCTACCAAAGCTGTCGATCAGAAATTTAAATCGTTTGCAATTTTCGCCTTTTAAAGACTTTACTTTGATGTCATATCCAAACAATTGGCACACTCAATCGCCTATGGAACTGTTGCAGCTGTGCGTTTGCCTAGAAACTAAATCGGGTCTGGTTATACCTACGGCAGCTCATCGACGTCGAGTCAGGGACGTTCCCCTACCTATGGTCTGGTCTATGGAGTCTAAGTCGGACGCTTGCGTGTCGTAGACAAATTTTCTTTTGAATTAAATAATTAATTATATAATTGCGACGAGTGGTTGAGGAGCAACCAAAAAAAAAAAGAAGACTGTTCCAAACGTAAAATTCTCACGCTCGTCAATGGGCCTTGGGTAGTGGGAGAGTTGGGAGCGTTTTGCTCTATTGAAAACAGTTTTATAATTGTTGGGCAGTTGGGAGCTTGCATTGAGCTTTGTGCTCCTCTCTGAGCTATGGTCAGACAGTCAAAAAACTCAGAAGAAGATGGACCCTTTTAGAGTTTATCTCAGAACCATGAATGCAGGAATTTTTTGAACCTCAAAAATACTATTTCAAGATACTTCCAAGTCCGAAATTAAAATTGTGAGCACAATTTTAGATTTATTACTGGCTTGAAGATTCTTACGTTGTCGGTGTGAAAAAAATCATATTTACGAGTAACTCTTAAATCAAGACTTTTTTTAACCTATTCATAAACAAAAATCCCAAGTTCGAATCGCAGCAGCGGTTTGTTTATGATTTAGCTTGCATTAAATAGAAAACTCTTAAAAAAAATGGAAAGATTCCATTTATATGGTATGTATACACCGATAAACAAAATAATCCATCAAAAATAAAGCTCCTCATCTTTAATTTTTTTCTGTGCCTCGGTCAACTTTTGTTGGAACTTAAGAGTCCACTGACTACATTTATTAATTTTTAGTTTGAGCATAGCTCAACTTGAGCTGTCTGGAGCGTTAGTTGTTGCTGGAGCAGCTTTACTGGATTTACCAGACATGCCACAAAACAATCGATATATTATATACAGCTAAGTATATGCGTGCGCGCTTTATTTTTGGTTCTACCAACAAGGTTACTGAGCTTGTCGAGGTTTATTCTCAAACAAATTGAGCGAGGCAACAAAGTTGACATAACTAGAGGTTGCTAACACGACGCTGCCACGCCCCCGCCTACGCCTATAGTAACGCCAACTACGGAGCTACCTGACCTGCCAGGTGCTGCGTCAAAAGTCGCAACTTGAGACGCGCCACATTTATCATATCACGCGGGAGAGTGAGTGTGGATGAACTGAGTTGGGAACAAAGTGTGCCGGCAGCAGCTGTGCGCCAGGGTCTATGTAGTACCAGAGAAACAGGGCTCCGAGCACCTTGCCACATCTGACGTTAACGAAAAACTGCTCTTCATTTCGATTTCAATTATGCGCAATCATTTTTCAAGTTCAACAAGGCAAACTTTTTTGTGTACACTATTTAGAGAGGGTATATAGGATGTATTATACGGATTTGTACGAAACTAGCTATGAAGTGATTATAGCATCAGGGTTTGGGTATTGATGTTTACATTTGGATAGTATAGAATTTGCGAGGCAACAAAAGCTCGAGTGGCAGAATTTGATGAAATTTTCTGAATCAAGTCGATATCCGCTTCCTAGGGGTTAAGCACAATTTCGATGGCTTAATATTTTAATCGTGACAATACGATGAGTTAGGGCTATGGTTAAAAGTCTTACCCTACTTCATCCTCATAAATATTTTTATATACGTAATAAAACCATGAAATTTGGAACTTAACCTCATCACTTAAAATTGTTTTTGGATATAAGCCAAGTTTTGTCCAAAGTTTCGGGTCTCAGCCAAGTTGGAGATGAGATCGTAAGTGCATTTCAGAGGGCTACCCCTCACAGCATTTTTTATGATCTCAAAATTCACGCGGAACTCTGAAAGTGGGAAACGGAAACGCGACGAAAAGCTTGAGGATCACGCAAAAAACTGCGGATTCTAAAGGATCATAAATTGTGCATTCCGCACAGAAATCTGATCTTAAACAAATTCGCATGAATCTCCATCATGTTATCACGAAAATTTAAAGATTGATGAACAAATTTCGGGATGGATCGAGGTACATTAAACAAGCCCTAAAATAGATGGCTTCAAAGATCAACGTCGATATACCAAATGTCTGTTCTATGACGGACTGGGTGCAGTCGAAATCCTTCTTCCATTCGCAACACTTATAAATTTGAGCTACCTGGACACATTATATTCCAAGCTGAGATAAGGCCGCTAGATCAAACTTCCATAGTTTCCGAAACATACAGAATAAGGTTCTTTGTCTTATTTCTTGATGCGAATGGTATAATCTGAACGCTGCTACGAAAAGCAACTTATGGAACTGCAGAGAAGACGCTTTAACCAACTACTGCCAAACCTTATCTTGAAAACGACTTTCAATTGGAAACTGCTTGTTAGATTGTGTGCAAGCAGTTTTGACTTTATCAAAATGGACGCAGGAATTCTCATGTTGGGGAAACAAATAGCTTACAGAGTATCCATCAGTCGGGTACCGACTCAACTGTACCACATTTTTCCTGCCAATGCGAAAATATTAGATGGAGCAGGGGGCTAAACGTTACGGTGCCAGAGAGTGCGGGCGTCAGGTGGCGGCACGCGACAAAAATTAATAATTGAGCTGCCGAGCGGCGTCATTTGTTAAATTGAAATTGTGTGTGTGGGGGGACAGCGGATGAGGGGGGGATTGCACGAGGTAGTAGCAGCAGCTTGCTACCCCACCAACCGCCCCAAGTGACTTAAATCAATTGCAACTGATTTGATTGTATGCAAATCTTGGCAGCTTAAGGATGAAGCATTACCCTGTTGCATGTGGCATGCAACACACAAACACACTTGTTGCATGCCCCAAACTGGCCTGGCTTTTATTTGATTTCCTATTGCTTGGCCAATACAGCAACTAAACCAAACGGATGCAGTTGAGACCTGAAACTGGCGCCGGAAATTGTTTAAGCTCTGGCCATAGGATTATGAATTGATCTCGCTCCATCTCTGTCCAAGCACTAATGTGGAGTGAGTGGGTCAAGCGACGACACACTCAGCTCAACATTTAATTTCTGAATTAAGAGCAAACTTCCGTTGTGTTTTACGCTTGCTTAGATTGACCTTCCCGACTACCTCCTGCCCCAACAGTGGTTTCTTGTGAACTACTCCAAAATCGAGTTAGGAGTGGCGGTTTCGGGGGAAGTTCAAGCGGTCTGCTTTAATATTAAACATTGAAAGCATAAAAGCGCAAATTAAAATTAAAATAAATAGCAGCGCAAAAGATACACGGGAATCTACAAGATGTTTGGCTCTTGAATCGACTCGGTCAGCTAACTTTGTCGGCATCGACTGACGCTGACGTCGAAGTAGACGTCGACGCTGCGCAGCGCTTCTAATTAAGATGAATTAAGCAAAATCATTTCGATTAGAAGCAGCGCCAGCAGCAGCAAAAACCAAGCCAAGGCAAATACTCATAAAATGATATAAAAAAAGATACAAAAAACAGCACAGCAAGAACAAGAAACAAAATAAAGTGCTAAGGGCGTGGCACTAGGCGACAGTGAGATACTCTGTAGTTAGTGTTACCAGCTACATTTTTCAATCCAAATTTAGAGAAATTTTTGGCAAAAAGTTCTTTGATGCGGCTTATATTGATTTAATACAAAAAAAATCGTCACGTAACGAAATAAGTTACGCTATGTGTATGCGTAAGTATATAGAAAATAAAATGCATCCATGCACGTTGACAGAAAATTCCAAGTTAATAAAAATTTGCCTCGACATTTCATTTCGTTACGTGACGATTTTTCTAGCATTTTACTGTTTTCGCGGAAACTCTAAGTTTTAAAAGCACCTACGACTTACCTCCAGACGACCCTGAAATCAAGTGCGCCTTTAATAACCCATATACTCTTTACTGTAAAATGTATAAAGAAATAAATGTTCCCTGACAGCAGCGCTAACTGTACTATTTCTTGTAGCGCTTCAAGTTAAGCGGATGGATGATGCCCCTCGGCTCTTTTCCCCTTACCAATGCCTAATAGTAGACACTCAGCCAAATGTTTAAATGTCGCCTTGATAAGCAGCAGCCGCCGCTTAAGCACCACGAATCGTGTAGTAGTCCATGAGCGCTTCCTGGGAGAGTCATTCTTGGGAGGGGTACAGCAACCCATCATTGTTCTTACGCTCATTGCTTAGCGTTTGTTTTTTGTGTCATGTACATATTTTAATTAATTAAGATTTATGTATAACCAAGCCGCAGATTTCAGCAGAATTCTGGAAATGCAGAAAATACGAAGACAAGCATGACAAGTGTGCGAAGACTTTTGGCACATTGCTGACCAGACCACGCCCAAAAGCATTTAACGCCCTTAGTTAAGCAAATTTAATTAAAACAGTTACTAAGTAAAAAATAGGCTCTTGGGAAAGTAACTGTTTGGAATTGTGTCAAAAAAATCGTAAATGAAAAAATAAAATAGGAATTACTTTTGTGGACCCAAAACTTGCTGTGCTTGTTGTCCGGAAATCTGAACTATTCAAAAAGAATTCATCGACTTGTACAAACTTTATATAACCTTAGTAGCTTAACGGGGTACGGGGTATAAATGAAAAAGCACGCCCACCCCCATGAGGCCTACTGTAAAAATTTTCCCCACAAAGTTACAAGTAGAGTGTGTTTACAATTATTAATATCACACAATATAAGTACATACTATGTACAAAAATTTTACAATGGCGACTGTCCGACGCAACACCAGTTCAAACCTCATGAACAAAATAGCAGCGAACCCATAAACCAAGCAGAACAGCTTCCAGCAGTTGACCCAAGCGATCTGCATCTAATCCATCGAGCTAATGGCTTCTAGTCACTCTTTGGACTGCAATTACGAGCTCTACGCTTGATATTCTTCTTTTTGGTGGGCATGGGAGTGCGAGTCTTTGTTTTGTTCCGCTTCTTTGGAGAACACTCGCCTTTCTTCGAGCTTTGGCGTTTCTTGGAACGGCTTTTGCGACTTTTTGAGGCACTTCGTCTCTTTGCTGCACAGCTCTTCCTACGCCTTATATCTAGATATAAAATATAAGATCCAACTGCGGTATCCATCTCGAAATTGTCGAATCAAATTGTTTCCTCATAATTAGATACTCATAGTATTTCTTTTGACTTCTAGTTTTAGTTCGTACTATTGTATCGTATTTCGATACGAACACAATTCAAAGAGTATCTAATTATAAGGAAACAATTTGATTCGACAATTTCGAGATGGCCACCGCAGTCGGATCTTATATTTCATATCTAGAGTGTCGAAATCTAAAGTTAAATGCTGCTATTCTGGGCTGGCTAGGCATTATCATATCCAGCATGGTGCTTTGCTGCTTTTTCCTGACATTCCATATGCAGTCCGAGATCGTAGAGTGGCTAAAGTCCTATTTGCTTAAGGGACTAACCAAGGAAGAGCAACAGTTTCTTAACAGCTTGTTGGCCATTGTAAGTCACACCACATATGGCTTGTCGCTTCTCAACACTGGTGTTTCCGTGTTTCTGCTCATTGGTGTGGCCCTAGACATTACCGTGTTGCTTTATCCTTGAATAGTTTTCAGTGGATCCCTTCGGTGTTTATCGGGTTTTTTGGCATTATATTATATTGCAGCTGGACTGTTTATGGATTTGTTTGGGCCTCAATGCTGGGATACCTATGACAAGCCGTTCTTCCGAAGTGGGGCATACCCTAGTAAACCATAGAAAACAATGTCACAATCGAGAAATATATCTTCCATATCTATGAAACCTACCGCGGCGTCCAGCATTTGCTGGTCATCAGCATGTTAAACTAACAAGGTATCACCACAGTGGTCGCCGAAGCGGACGCCATCTTTCCGAGAGTTCCTTATGAGGTTTCCCACTGCTTGGGCATCAACGTCGTGCCTCATGCCGGCACTGGTACATCTCTCGACTACATCCCGGACATACTTTTTTTACTTAACTTACTTTTAGAATTGTCTGAGAAAGACATGAAAAAACAAAAAAACTTTTAAGCTTAAACTTAAATTTTACTACGAAGTGAACACTCCGAACGCTTTTGAACAACTGACAAAGTATACCCAAAAGTTTAATGTTTAAATTATTAATTTTCCAAATCTATGTTTAGTTTGGGTAAAAATAAGTGCAGTGAATCAATTTTGAATCGCTCTCTTTGTGATAGAGATACTAGCCAATATCGTACTTTATTTTCAAACTTCCTTCTTCTTCTTGACTTATTTATCAAGTTATCGCGATCTTTTCATTTATGCAGACATTTCTTGGAAAAGTGAGACCGGGTGATACTTATCGTTAGTTTTAAAATTACTCATTCATATCAAATTTAGAGATACTATCTTTCCATTACTCTTCTGGGACATTTGGCGACCATGTGGTAGGTGAGCACTAACATAGGGAAATTTGAAAAATTCCCACCTATAACCCAAAAGGTAAATGTTTGATCCTTAACTTTGGAAAAGAGCTGTAGCCAATAATTTCTTTATTTTTAAAGCTTGTATTGCAACCGTAAGCAAATAAATTGGATCATTCTTCAAATTTTGAAGGCGATAAATTTTGTAAAGTAACCCTGACTTTAGTTATTACTAAGCGTACTTTCAACAACTCAATGGACTAGAAAACTGCGTATTAACTCTTTGAAAGCACCTCTAGTGCAGGCATTATTAAAAATCTTACCTCCCAAAAAGCCAGATAAGCACGTTTATGATAAGAAAATTTTTTATGTACCATAAAAAAACCACTTAAACCACTAAAAGTCGAAATGTAGCTGCTTCAAAGAATTTAGCATAAACTTAAGATTAAAACATTTCCTGTTTTAACGCATGTTCAAACCAACTTTAACTTTCACAAAAAATATGCGACATTGATTTGCAAACTTTTGCAAATTTTCGTAATATACCCAATTATGCGATTTACAAGTTTTTGGAGAATTGAGAAGACTAAGCTTCCTGTTCTATCAATAGCTGTTAGTTTCATGAAATTGAATTGAATTTGGGCCAAATGATTGCACATCCGGGGCAAGGTTACACACAAGACATTACTCATACGACACGTAGTAGCCGCCGGAAATACATTTAGTGTAAGCCAAAGAGACCCAAGGGCATGTGCGTGTGCAAGCGGGATAGTAAGATATGCGAGACAGAGAGAGAGAGAGAGAGAGAGAGGAACGAAGCGCTTAGTTAAATGCAATTATGAAAATTTACGAGCTTTTGTTGTTGTTGTAGTTATACCCTTAAAGCATAGGCTCAAGAGTATTATAGATTACTGGCATGTGCGTACAGGCGTGACAGGACGTAAGTTGTTTATACCAAAATACTTAGTATCGACTTGCATTAAAGCCATGCCTGTGTGTTCATATAAAGACCTAGATCTCAGAGATCACAAGAGCTGCGGTAAGAAAAGTTTTTTCTAAACTACAGATGACAGTTGTTAAATTATTTCGAGAACTGCCTCTCTGTTGGCCAACATCGGTATATAGAGATTTTAAACTTCGATCATCGATGTTTTCTCTAGCACTAAATAGAATATAAGATCTTGCGACTCTATGTATTTGTTTTATCATCCTGACATTCCCAACTCTAAACGCATAGTCTTCATAGGTATTAATTTCCGTATCTTATTTCGTCTTATTTTCAAAGAAGACTTGAAAGAAATTTCTGAACAGATAATGCACCTCTATGCAAAGAATAAGGTAACTTTATTTATTCTCTGCAAAATCAAATATTCTTCTTACCGAAAACATTATAAGAAATTATAATATTAGAAACTTACCATGCAGATGAAAGGTATCTTCAAACCACAGACCATAGAAGGAATCCATAAGACTTATCGTAATATCAGGAAGATCAATAAAAATAACACAACCACACAAAAATAACCAGTTTTGGGGTTCGAAGCTCAGGCTACGACCGATTCAAAGATAAAAAAAAACTCGCAGCACAACAGTATTCTAACATAACCTAAAAACCGCATCAGCATTTTTTCGAAATTTTTTTTAAAGAGGAAGATTAAATTAATTAAGCTTAAACTAAGTTTGTCACAAAAATGGTTTATCAAAAATTTGTATTTAAGATGTCGGATCAGGAAGGGAAATTTGAGTCAGTTCGAAAGGTAAGCCAAGAAGACATATTAATTCTAAAATGAACTAGAAGTTTCAGCATACTGCTTGCTTTGTACGTTGACCAACATAGGACGATTGATAAAGCGCATGAATTTCAAGAAATATATTTAAAGAGTCTATGGATCGATTTCGGTGTTCATAGGTGATTTTAGTGGGACTTCTTCATTATAGCCTCCCAAGTTCCTCTTCGTTTAACAAAAAATGTATACCCTCAGATGAATTTTATATTGTATTTGGGAAAAAAGTGTTTCACTATCAAAAAATTGAATAAAGTGAAGTACTAGACCAAAAAAAGCAGCTTGTGTTCGAATTTTACACTACTTTGGTGTTTGAGTCTTTGAGAAACATGCAATAGGGAGAGATGAACATGGCTTAATTATTTGCTTTTGGGGTCCCAATCAAAATGGTATAAAGTTTTTGGAGTCTTACACGTTTCCTTTTAGTAACTTAAGACTTTTTAAAGTATAGGGTATAAAAATAAAAAAGAGCAATTTTTTTTTTACATCCAAAAATTATTTTCAAATTTCAAAAATTTATCCCAAAAAAATGTCTTTATTCGTTGACTAGTTATGAATACTTAAAGATTTTACCCAGCAACGCAAAAAGGCCTGAAAGAAAAAAAATTGTATGAGAAAAAAATGCTAGTGAAATTCGTAGCCCCATGAATATTGCTCTGTGGTAGGCAGCTTTCTAAGCAAACAATGATGCCCATTTATTTGGGTAATTGCCATATAGATGGCGCCAGCAGTAACATGACTTGTTCTGTTTTTGCGCTAAAAACAAATAGTGAATATACAGCAACTTATTTTGGCAGGAAAAATAGATGAGAAATTTTTAGAAAAGATAAAAAAACAGCTTTGATAAAAGAAGTTGAAGGCCACCCAACTAGTCCCCAAATAAAAACGGCCTGGGACAAAATTGAAAGAATTGGCTTTAAATGGAATTGCATCTGGGCTTGTGAGTCGTTTCGGGAGCAAGTGTGGTCCCTACAACCCAAACAAGGTGTCGAAAACTTGCGAGGACCTATGAAAATTTTCGAAAAATGCTTTCCGATTCTATAGCATTGTTTCGAGCTGAAAATTTGACGCGAAATGTAATCAATTAAGTTTATTTCAAAATTCGTTTGTCTCTGAAAAATCTTCCAAGCTTAGCTCTGCGTATTAAGTAAGGGTTTACTACATACAATTATTTTCATGTCATGTTTTTTTGTTGAGAATTCAGTTTTTGATAAACTTGTAACACTTTTACATTTGAAGGCAAGCCGCTGATTTTCATATGGTTTTTACAACTGGCGATATCTAGCTATCAATTCGAAAAAATGGGCAGCACTTTTTGCTCTCAGCGCTTTTCGCGATGCTGTTATCGATAACTCAATTTTGTGGTCAATTTATCGAAAGGTTAATAAAATTTATTAGATTTCTTAAAATTATGCGTCAAGATTAGACAAACATTGAGCGTTCTTAAAAGAAAACATTTTAACCCAAAATGTTTCGTTTGGAACAAGGAGAGCATAGATAATTTTTTTTTTATTTTATAGCAGCTCCATTTTGTCAAAGACTTTATCTTTATGTCAAGCCAAAAATTTATTTTACTTTATATCTAGGTTCAGCACATTTTTCTCCAAGTTAGTCATAATCACAAAGCTTCTTCCGAAATTGAGCGTTTCCTTCAGTTCGAGCAATAGTTTCGGAAAAAAATGTTTATCCTGATTAAAGGATACAGTGTATTCCCTAGTCGTGTGCCACCGTATATATACATCTATCAATGTATTGTGTTCTTGTTGTTGTTGCTGTTGTTAATGTTGTTGCTTCTGTTCAGTTGTTGCCGTCTTTTTGGCCATATAATTTACGATGTGCCAAAGTTGTTGACTAAAAAAGGCTAACAAAGTTAAAGCTTTTTGGCCAACATAATTAAATTTAATGCTTTTGGCATTGAAATTCTCAGTAGCCGTTACAGACGACAAACTAAACATGGCAGATTTAAACCGTAAACCTGGTAAAGCAAAATAAAAAAGAAGGTAAAATGAACATGGAGCAGCACATTGGCCAAAAACCCAAAGCTAAGGAGGTTAACTATTAGTTATTGCTGCAGCAACTTGGCTTTAAGTCTTTTTTGTCAATTTCAGTTTCAACTACTTAACAATTTGAATAATAAATTGCACAAGAGTCAAAACGCATTTTCTACACAGCGTCTATTTGTGTATGCATGTAATTGTGTGTGTTTGTATCTATGTGTATTATTTTTGTATCCGTGTATGCGTGTGGCTCCGTTGTCTGTCATTTAATGCCATAAACTGGCGCCAAATCATTCGCAAGTCTCAATGACACCTGCACGAATTGTCGTGTAACACTTTGATTTTATTTTTATGCCAGACTACAACAACAATCACAACAACAGCAACACGTTTTATATACATATAAATATATATATATATATATATGTATTTACAATATATCTATTTTTTTATTATACTAAAAATCGACAAGTCAAATCAAAAGTTGTTGCGGTTGTTGCTGTTGTCTTTGTTGATGTCGGGTCCACGCGTCGTATGCGCAACGCAGCAGCAACGAGTTGTGTTCGAAGACAAAGATGGCTACACTGCAAGAAAAATTTTGTTAGATATTATGATAACTAGCTTTCAAAGTCTAAGCGAAAATTTTGAAGCACTAATATTTAAAAAAAAAATTAACTTGTAATCTCAAACTTTAAAAAAATAATCGAACCAACTAGTTTATTTAAACATTCGATAAATGCAATTTAATAAAAAAATAAGTATGGCTTGGGCATTTTTTAGTTCAACCTTTTCGACTTTGATGATTTTTACATATATGTAATATAGTAAGTGGTCAATATTAACCAAATCTATTTTGATTCCGAAATTCCGATTATTTAGCGAGTTATCGACAACTGAATATATAAATTTTTGTTTATAGACGTTTCTTTGGCAAGCAATATCTCCTAAGCAAATAAAGATATCCAAGCAATTTTTTTCAATAAAAGATTAAATATCGATTTAAAAAAAAAAAAATATTTTTAATATTTAAAAAATATTTTTAATATATTATTTTATAAATTTTTTTAATAATATTTTAATTGTTTTTTTGTTTTGCTTGATTTTGAAATTAAAAAGAGAACTCACCTTTTAAAAATGGCATCAATTATATTTTATTTTTAAATTGAACGTTAAGTTCAAAAAGTGGATTTTTTTAGAATATTTAAAAAAATTTTTTTGTTGATATTATGAAATTCAAGTGATTTTAAAAAATTTTGATTTCTTTTTCAATTTTTTTTTTTATGTGTAAGTATTTCTTAACAGTTTTTTTTAAAATTTTGTTTCCATATTTAATGTCAAATTGGGCAAAAATAACTTTATTATCGCTCAATTATTGTGATTTTTAGCACTACCATCACAAAAATAAAAAATAATTCTATGACTCCTTGAAATATTAAGATATTTAAACAATTTTGTTTTTTTTTAAAAAGATGAAATTTGAAACTTCAGAAAAATAATTTTGATTTATTTTTAAAATTTTTTTGTAAATTTTATGATGACAAAAAGTTACAGATTTTTTATTTTATTTTGCAGACTGACTTTTTAATTTAAAAAATTAAAAAAATTAAATAGCTAAAAAAGATTTAAAAAATTTTCAATTCTACCAATTTACCTCCTTTCGAACTATCTCTATCCTTTATCAATTCTTCTTTCTTGAGTCAGCTTGACTTGGCTCTTCGCGTATACTTTACCAACTCTTAATAGAGGGTCACCTTTTCGATGTTCTCTTTCCTTTTAAATATTTATTTTTATTTGCACTTTCTTTTCCAATTGTGTATTGTAAATCCAAGTCTCTTCCCACTTTATGATCTTCAGTCGGCTTGACTTGACTTTTCGCGTATACTTTACCAGCTCTGAATAGAGAGAGGGTCACCTTTTTGATGTTCTTTTTCCTTTTAAATATTTATTTTTATTTGCACTTTCTTTTCCAATTGTGTATTATAAATCCTAGTCTCTTCCCACTTAATGATTTGAGTCGTTATCGGGCTATATTATTTAATAGCAATTTCTTCCATAGTGGCAAGGCGTGCCGCCTTAATCGTACAATAGATAGAGCATTTAAAAAAAAATAAGAACGGAAAACATTTTTTTTTTAAGAATTGTGTTCCAAATTGTGCAAAAAATTAAAGTTTAAAATTTGTATTTAAAATTGCATTTAAATTGGAATCAGTTATAATCTGTTTAAATTTATATAATGCCGGAAATGCGCTCGTTTTTTCTCGCTGTGCATGCATAGCTATGTCATTGACAAGGGAGAAGGGGGCTTTACTTCAAGCCAGTTCAAAACGGCGACAGACAAGAAAAAATGTTGGTCGCGTGGGCGTCGCGTCTTCAGCAGCAAACAAATAAAAAAAAAAAAACAATATATACTTATATATAAGATAAAAACCAAACAAAACCTGCCCCACAACTTGGCTATAACTTTGGATTTGTTTTATTTTATAACAACAACAACAACAAATGACAGAGAAAAATGCTAATAACAATAACAGAAACATAAAACAGCAAGAAAGCAACAACAACAACAGAAAGCAACAACAAATTGAAACAAGTTTCTGCATTGGGCCAAAACCGATTCATTTGATTCGTGGCTTGGATTTGCTTTTTGGCCAACTTTGAAGCGTTGCCAGTGTTGCCATTGTTGCTTTGGTTGTTGTTGCTGCTGTGATTGCTGTTGATGTTTCAAAAGTTTCAACTGTTTAAGATTTTTAAAATTAATACAATATTATTATAAGCACATTTTATTGTGTCGCCAGCGAACGAGCGTGCGCCTCTTTTTTTTTTTAATTAGAGTTGAACGAGATTCGTGATTCGTGTTGCGTGATAAAAAGTTTATTATGCACCGTTCTAGAGATGGGAATGTATAGCGTGGTTTTTTTAGAGGTTCACAACTTAAATTTGGCAACATTGCATTATCTGACAACCCATTTAACAGCTCAAAGTTGCTTTTTGTTGAGTTTGGTTTGACATTTAATTATGGATAGACTAACACCAGAGCAACGCTTGCAAATTGTTCAAATTTTTTATCAAAATAATGGTTCTGTTTTTTTGTTCTCCGATAAAGCCCATTTTTGGTTGAATGTGTAATTCTAAAAAAAAAACACCCTTTAATGGCAAAGGCAGTTGGCATGTTCCCTCAACGAGCAATGGTTGCATCCTAGCGCCGCAAAAGAAAATTCTGAAATATTTGTATCTCGACGAACCTTTTACATTTTTGATAAATAAGGTAAATAGGGTATTCACCCTTGCTTATGAGTTGAGCAGTTGAAAGGTTGCGCAAAGACTTAACTTGGCTTAATGAAACTTTTCTTTTTATTCATTTATTTATTCGAAAACTGGACTTTCAACTAAATCTTTTTAAAAATTACGCTAAATTAATCGATAGAATAGATAGTCGTTTGAAGCATACTCACAAGGATACTCGAAGAGAAGGGTTTTTTTTTTAAGGTTTATGTATATCATTAAGCCCTTTAATAACATAAAAGTGTAGATACAATTCATGGTTCTCCAAAAACAACATTAATTTTGAAGAAAGTACAAAACAGCTGCTACCAAACAATTTTTAGTTCTATTAAATAATCTTTTTTTTTTTTAATAAAAATTTAAAACTTTTTTCTAAACTAAAAAAATGAATAATTTTTTTAAAGTTAAATTTTTTTTTATTTCAAAAAAAAATTACATTATTACAAAAAACTATTTTGTAATATTTTCATATATATTTTTGAAAAGTAAAAAATTTTGATATGAAATAATATTTTTTTTACTACAAAATTGATTTTTTTTAATTTAAAAATAACAATTTTGTTTAATATATAATCTTAAAAAAAAAATCCTTGTTTTTAATTTCTTAATATTGAAAAATTAAAAAATAAACGTGTTTTAAAGTTAAATTTTTTTTGTTTTAAAAAAATAATTTATTAGATAAGAAATTTCAAACTTACAAAATATTTTAATATATAATTTACAATTAAAAACATTTTTCAAAAATGTTTTTTATACTAAATTATTACATTTTTTTTTTATTTAAAAATTAAATTTACAAATTTTTTTAAAATAAAATCTAATTTAAAAAATAAATTTTTTTTTACTTCTTAAATGTCGAAAAAAATGTTTTTTAATGTAAAATTAGGTATTTAATTCCAAAGTTTTGTTTTTCAAAATATAAATAAAAGCAAAATTTAGTACCAACTAGTTTACGTCATTTTCCGTCAAAAATTAACTAATTTTAGGTTAAACATAGATTATTTTTATTAAAAATTATAATTTAAGTTTTATTTTAAAAATTACAAATTTTTTTTAAAATAAAATCTTATTAAAAAAGACCCAATTTATTTATTTTAATGTAAAATTTGGTATTTTTAATTACTATACAAGGGATTTCAACCTTTACCTTACTTTTAATTACCTTTTCAAATTATTAATTTTACGGTGCTATATAGACAAAAAATAAATAAATAACACCATAAATAAAAGCAAAACCTTGTATGTACCAATAATTTCTCATAGAAAATTAGGAATTTCTTGGGAAAAAATACAAAACGTTTTACTTAAAGTATTGCCATACTAGACACCACTTTTCTGGCAACGCTCCTTTACCACGTGTGAAGAACTCTTCGTCTTAATCGACCTAATTTTTGGTATCATCATATGACGTAAAGCGCAACTCAGATACCCCTTGTGCCTCACCGGAACAAGTTATAATCGGAGTAGGCGGCTGGGAAAAGATTTCCCAAGGTTTTTCTAAACTTCTCAATTTGATATAGTATCTGCTCATGAAATACACGATACCTAGCGGAACTCACGAAATACACTTTATGTGTTTTTCTTTCAGGTTTGACTGGATGGAGTGAATATATTTTTCATCACCAGTGGGTATATTTTAATTTCGATATAGAGATTTTCGGGAATTTGAATTTTTACCGATTCCGAGCATGCACTGTGGGCAATGACTTAATAAGAAGGGCTTACAATTTTTTCATTCAGAATTCGAGATTAACTAAGCGTTAGTATTGCCAAAAACATCGTTTACAATACCTTTTAATTTTATGTGACCCCAAAAAGATAAAATAAAACTAGTAGAACACCTATATTATGGGTTAAGGTTATGCGAGCAGTTTAACGTATTGGGATATTCTTACAGAAAATAATTTTTTAAAGTATAAAAAGTTACTCACCGTGTTGTAAAGTTTGTAGTGGCAGCGAGCTGAAATTTTGACTCACGCGCTCATCACTAGCTCTAGATTTAACTTTACGTTCGAGTTAAGATAAGTTTAATCGAGTTTTTGCTGTTAAAAGTATTCAATGCGACTTTTTTATTTTTTTTTTATAATAATATTCTTTTACGCATTTAATTTAAATTTTGTCGTTGTTATTACTTGATTATTTGATTATTTTTATGTGTATTTTTTGTATAAACTTATTTTGTATGGCTAACAAAGCACACTTGACTGCAGTTTGTTAAAAATTTTATCAGTTCTTTATTTTTTCACTGTGGGCGCCATACAAATTTGCTGCCGTTTTTGGTCAATGATTGTGTTAATAATGACGTTGATGATAAAGATGATAGAGATGATGATGATGATGCTGAAGATGATGAGGCTTGGAGTGTATAGTTTTTGGCAGCTACTCGCATTTTTTGGCTTGTCGTGTGGCAAACAAATTGAAAACCATCATAAATAATTTACAACAACTTTTTAATAAAGAAAATCAATTAATAACCAAATAAATAATTATGGAAATAGTGAAATGAATAAAGTAGAAATCAAGATAAAAAATGGCAAACGGAATATGGAATGTGATTCTTTACAATATTTAATTTATTCCGCTTTTCGCTTTGTCTTTTATACTTATTGTTTGATTTCTTTTGTGTTTCTTTTTTTCTGTATTTTATTTTTTTTATATTGGCGAGTGTCAGTTGGAATTGGGCGTCTTGGGTTATAAACTCAAGTTGACAAGAAGTGGGCAAAGTTTTTCAAGTTTTGCCACCAAATAGTTGTTATGCTCTTTAAACAGAGAATAGAGCTCTTGACTTTGTGGGCATGTTTTGACACAGGCAATGAAGTGTACTAAAAAATCTTTGAAAAGAATAGCAACAATATATGGCCCTGAAATTTTGTATATAATTCCAAGACTAATTTGTTGCGCTAATCAGCGGATTAGTTATTAACTTAAGACAGCCTTAAGTTGGGATTAAAGTTAAGAGTAGTAGGCTTAAAATAAATTTTGGGGCAGGGTTTTAACTAAAGTCTTATTGTTTATTATATAGATGTGTTTATTGTTACTAGTTAACAAGAAAGAAACGTAAGGCCCACTGTGTAGTCCGAAAATTTGCCTGCCTAGGCATTTTAAGCATAGCTTTAACTTCATTAAATTTACTTTATTTAGCACCTTGCAAGTTCTGCGAAATTCATTTGGCACAACATTATCAGTCACTCCGAGAAACAATTTTCCCTCAACAACAACAAGAACACTTTCAAACAAATATAAATACGGAAAATTTTCTTTTATTTTCTTAACTTTGGCGCAGTTGTCGTGTGGAATATTATTATTATTATTATTGTTATTATTATTTTTGTTTAGATAATTTGCAACTTCATTTGGCAGCAAGACGCAGCTGTTGCACGTTAACGATGACGACAATGGTGACGACGCAAACGCAAACACCGGTACAGTGGTCGAAATGTTCAATTGATTAATTAAAAAATGTCCAAATATAGCTTAAGCTTTTTTTTTTGTTATAAATATCCCCGCTATGCGTTGAATATCCTTTAAGTTTTTTTTCTATTAATAGCACAACCACACAAAAAAATTAAGTGTCGCCATATGGTTTTTTAAGTATTTCAATATGCTGACTTGGCCCAACGGGTCCTTGGTTCTTAAAAAAAATCCCCAACATTCTTTTTGAGAACATTTTTACGATGCTTTTTTTATATAATTTTTCAGTCGCTGCATCCAGATCCAAGGTAAAAAAGAAGCAGAACGGGCTTCAGAGGTATCCCCCAAAATAACTCTTTTTATGGAAATAAAAACCATGACTGTGCGGTCGTTGTGATTAATCTATTTTAGTAAACCTAAAACCTTGACTAAAGTTTTATTTGATAGATAATTTTATTGCCACTTATTGTGATCAACTCTAGGCTTTTATACAGACGAACAGACAGATTGTCTAGAACAATTTATTTTATCCTCCTAACCTTGCAGCTCACCTTGATGAATCTTTGGCGCCTCCTTATTTATGTTTCATACATTTGCAAAAACTATATGTACAAGGCAGGATCTAAAAGTAGTAGCACTGAATTGATTTAAATCTGTTGTGCAAGTAGTCGGTACAAGTTCTTAGTAGTCCATCGAAACAATGCGTATAGCCCGATTCCCACTGCGCTTACATCTTCTAAAACTCGCCTTCCGAAATCCCCTTCAGAGATGCCGTCGCCGCATCTTGAACGTTTTTTACCCTGTATCGGTTTTCTTTGAGGTTCCGTTTGAGACAAGGAAAGAGGAAGAAGCCCGACGAGACCAGATATTGACTGTAGGGAGGGTGGCAACCCTGTGCAGTTGGTTTATCACTCAAGACTTTTAGCATGAAATTCGCATGGCCAAATCTTCATTACTAATATTTTTTGGAAGCAATCCTATGAGATAGAGTAGCAAAGAGGAAGAAACCCGATGGTGCAAGATAGTGCCTATATTAAGCGTGGCAACCCTATGGTTTATGTTTATAACTCTAGACTTTTGGCATAAAATTCGCATGGCCAAGTCTTCAATAGTAAAGAGGAAGAAGCCCGACGAAACCAGATATTGACGGTATGTAGGTTGGCAACCCTGTGCTTTTTGTTTATCACTCAAGACTTTTGGCATAAAATTCGCATGGCCGAATCTTCAATAGTAATTTTTTTTGGAAGCTACCCTATGAAATAGGGTAGGAAAGAGGAAAAAGCGCGACGCTGCCAGATATTGGCTATATTGAGGGTGGCAACCCTATGCTTTTATCACTCAAGACGTTTGGCACAAAATTCGCATGGCCAAATCTTCGATAGTTATAGTAAAGAAGCAGAAGCCCGACGGTGCCAGATATTGACTGTATGTAGGTTGGCAACCTTGTGCTTTTTGTTTATCACTCCAGACTTGGTATAAAATTCGCATGGCCAAATCTTCGTTATCATTTTTTTTTAAAGCTACCTCATGAAATACATAACTCATCCAAAATCAAAGGAATGTTTGTGCGCCACTCCGAGGCCAGGAGCGCCTTCACTTTGGCCACATTTTTACTAATCCCTGAAGTTTATCGGCACCGGTCGTCTTGGACGAGCTTCCGCTTCCCTCCCGGAACAGCTTACAGCAGCAATCCTGTAGGCCATCTAGGATCACGATGACAATTCTTAATAGAGAGGTTCACGTTAATCAAAGTGCTTACCTTGCGCTTGCCCGCAATCAGCTGGAAAAAAAATATCGTTCTCTTTGGCTGGCTCCCAGCTAACACGCCCAATTGGTTCAAGCGCCCTTAGTCCTACTACTTTTTGATGCTACCCTAAACCTGTTACTTTAAGGGTATAGAAGTGGTGCTAAAAAAAATGTACTTTAAATTTTGCCCACTTCGACCACTGTGCGAGGTCGCGACGTAGACGTCCACTATCAATAAAGTGAGTCCAAATTTTACATGTCACATCAATGCAGCGCCAGAGGAAATTGTTTTTGTTGTTGTTAGCTGGTTGCTTTATTGTTGTTGTTTACTTTGATTACAAATACAAGAGGCAACAACCAGGACAACAACAGCAACTATGGTAACAACTGTCTGTTTATTAAGCAAAATATTTGGTTTGCTGTCAATTCTGCCGCAGTGCTCAAAGTTGTAATTTTGTTCATTAAGCGACAGAAAAGCTGTTGAACTTGATGCTGTTGTTGTTGTTGCTGTTGCTGTATGTTGCACGTTGTTGTTGCATTTGATTTGCTTTTGATGATGTGCAGCTAGTTGTTGTTGCAATTGTAACTGTCAACCGCAAACACAGCAAGCAATCAAAGTGAAAATGAAATCCGAAAAAAAAACAAGTGAATTAGCTACAGTTGGTGCATCCGCACTAAAGCATACCCTATAGTCTCGATAGCTGACTCGGAAAAATTTTTATTAAGTACTTAATTTTCAAAAATGTTCTAAAAACTTAAATTGGTTTTAAAAACTAAATTTAATTATTATTATCTTAATTTTCTAAAAGAGTTTTGAAAATTATTTTTAAATATTTTTGTTAACATATCAAAAATTTAAAAGTGAATTGTTCAAAGAAATTGTACTTCTCTGGAAAATTTTCACTTCAAAATGACTCGCAATAATAATGTTACTGATGTTACTTTATTTTTTCTCCCTGCATGAGGCTCTATGAGAGTCTTCCATATACATACTAGCTTGGAGCGAAATGATAGAAAAATCGTCACGTAACGTAATGAAGTATTGTGCGTGTGTATGCGTGAGAATCATTCTTATATTCTGAACTGAAAGTCGTCTCGAATTCGAGTTTCAACTCATAGACAAGACACAATTTTTCAAAAATTTTAAAAATAATTAAATGCATTTTTTTTTTTCTATAATTGACGGAATTACTTGATAATTAATCATTTTTGTCTAAATTTTTGAAGAATTATTTTTCCAGCTAAAAAAATCTTAATTGCAACATAATTTTGCACTAGCCCAATAGACTCATTATCCTTTTAATGCAGTGTATACAGGTATACAGGTACAAAAAAAAAAACTATGTATATAAAAAGGGAAATTACAAATTAAATTTACAAAACAGTCAGCGCAAAAGTGCAAAGCAAAGAGAAGATCCAGAGACGAAGGCGCAATGATAAAGAAAGACGTGAGGCAAGGGCGCGCGTAACGGAAATGGCAAACAGAAAGCTTGCCAAGTTTTGAGCGACGTCGGCGTCGACTGCGGCCACAAGAGCAAGTGAAAGTTCTAAGCTTGGCGAGAGCGCCACTTAACTTGCATTCTAATTAGGCACTAGATTAATTGTGCACTTGCTTTGCTCTTGCGCTCGCTCTCGCGCTCCCCATCACTCTTTCTGCGCTCTTGCAGCAGCAAGTCAAACACAAAACTGAAAGTTTAAAAAAATTTTGTTGCCAGGCTTAAGAGAATTTGGACAGCAAAGTGAAGTGGCGCTTGTAAAGAGAGCAAAAAAAAAAAAAGTAAATAGAATAAAAAGGTTGACGATGGCAGCGGTAAAGTGAAGTGAAGCTGCAAACAAAAAGTTTTTTTTAATTGCAGCTAAAAATGGATAGACCAGAAAGAGAAAACCAGAGAGCCAGTGACGTAGAAAGTGCGTGGCTACATGGGATTTGCAGCTTGCACCCACGTTTTAACGAATATTGTAATAAAGTTCAGAAGTCGTGTTGAGCTTTTTTAATAAAGTCACTGCGGGCGATAGTTCGTGCTGTTCCAAAAATATGTAACTAAGTTCTTTGAATAATTCTAGCAATTTCTTAATAAGTTGGATACAGACTATTTGTTTACTTATTGGAGTATAAATTTAAAAAGGTGCGTTAAGAACCATCCTATAGATTTAATTTTTTGTTCGATAAAGAAAAAAAAAACAGTTTATGTGCCAAAAAACGAATTCTTCCAAAAAATTGATGCTTTGAGAAAAAGCGACACCGCTTGCGTCAATCTATATTTCTTATATTCTATTACGACTTATCTAGTCCGCTCGTAGACCTCCAACGTCTTCTTCTCTATATTACATACATTCTCAGCTTGCACTAATTTCATAGGTATACCCTTTCTACCTAAAAGATATAGGGTATTAAAAAGTAACTACACCCAAAAAGTACTCCAACAATTTTTTTTTAAGTAACTATTGGCTCCATTTAACAGATCAATTTTAAAGTTAATTCACTCACTTAATTTTTTTGCCTAAACTTAGCAATACTATGCACCACAATTTACCTAAATGTGGCCTTAATTTAAAGCATTAAACTATATTAACTGATACATCATTTAATAAAATTGTAAATAAAAAAAAAACGAATAATGTGGCTTAAGTTTAAATTATATAAATATATGTATAAAGCACAATAATAAGTCTAGATTAGAATTGCCACCTGCACGGGCCTCGCCCGGCAATGCCGGGCCTAGAAGGTGGTCATCGGGCCGCCGGGCCAATGAAAATTTTGCCGGGCCGCCATGTGAACCAAGTAAATTCGAATTTCCCGCGTACAGAGCGGATTATCAAAAAATGGCCGGGCTTAAAGCAATATTTTATTAATGAAGAAGATGAAGTTGACAAAATGATTTGGAGTTTTGTAAAAGATCTAGAGAATGAACTGAACGACGATCTCAACGAAAATTTAACGTTCCCAGAATGCTATTTAAACTACGTTCATCATTTTTTGCACCACATGACCAAAAGAATAAAAAATCTGGAAAAAGGAACAGTGATTAGTACACACATTCACAGTGTAATGACTGAAATGAGAGATGGGTTGCAAACCAGAATGGATGACAAGTACTTTGGATCTAAAGTCAACAAAAGTCTACCTCATTTCTTCTTCTTCTTTGTTCCATTAACTCCTAGTGGAGCATAGGGCCTCAACAATTCCTCCGAACCGTATCCTATTGGAAGCTGCTGTGCAGATGTAGTTTCATGAGTAGCGCGCAGATATAAGTTCGGCATCAATAGTCCTTCTCCATGTTCTTTTGGGAGCGCCCGGCCGGCGGCATGAGTTGGGCTTGCGAAGCGTATGAACGATCTACTGCCATTTTCGATTTTTAAATACGGTCTCGACGTTTTGCATGCTTGCCTTTCTCCATAACTCTGTGTTAGAGATGCGTTCTGGCCACCAAATTTTGAAGATGCGTCTCAAGTATTTATTAACGAAAACCTGGATGCGCGACTGAATAGATCTTGTATATTTCCATGTTTCGCACCCATACAAAAGTACAGATTTGACGTATGAGTTAAATATCCGAATTTTTGTTTTGGTGCGTAGTTGGTTGGATCTCCAAATATTCTGTAATTGCCCGAATGTGGACTTTGCTTTATTTATGCGGGCCAATACGTCTTCATCTGCTCCGCTGACATTAGTAATTACGCTGCCCAGATATGTGCAGGATTGTACAGCACTTATGTTTGTATTCTCTACATCCATAAGAGGATTCGCAATAGCACAGTATCCACTGGACATAACAACCGTCTTAGAAGTGTTTATTTCCAAGCCGAGCGTTACGATTAAGGCTATTTATGTTATGTTGGAGATCTCTGCTGTTGTGACTCAGGAGACAAACATCATCTGGAAAAATCTCCATTTCAACACTTTTCAGTGTTGTATCTTGAAGACAAAATAGTAGACCGAAAACTATTTCTTCGAGTGGCTGAAGCGGTTGATCTTGATGTTGACGAAAACGCTCTTTACGACGAAATACTTTCTTTGGCGAAGATTATCCCCAAAATCAAACAAATTGACCTCCCTGGTCAAAATGGGTACAAATTTTCGAAAGTTCTGACGGATTTGTCCAATTGCCCTTAGTTGTTGTAAAAGTTTTTCTCGATCCCCATCAGCAATGCCTATGTGAAAAAAGTTTTTTCAGTGATGAAGAATGTTTGGACCGATTTGAGGAAGCTAGTGATCATAGCTTATAAAAAAGAAAGTTTAAAACAAGCCGAGAATTTTGTTGACTTCTCATAAATTGAGCATACAGCATAGGATTTTATGTACTGATACTTAGCAGTAAGCTGAAAAAATTTTTACGACTGAACGCTTAAAGTTCACAATTGGTTCAAACAATGTATGTGGTTTATTTAATTTAATTTTTTTTACTAAAGATTAAGCAAGTGTATTGATAAATTTTTTTTTAATAGTAGGTGTAGTTCTGTTTCTCAAAATCTTAAATATTTTGTTTTACCTTATTGTTGTGTCTTGCATACTTTTACTTTTATTCTTATTGTTATTTTACATGGTATCGATGTTCACTTTAATTAGTAACTTATCGATATCACTAAAGCTAGTATTAAAGTGCTTATATGTACCATTTATAATATTATTTTCAGTACATAGGTTGTTTTAAGAATTCACAATTTTTTTTAGCATAATAAACAGCACGACAAATGAAAGCGATTCAAATGCAAGTAGCTTGGTTTTCAAAGTTCGAAGCTGTTCTAGTTCTCTATCTTCATTAATTTTTTAACACGCAATTTGATAAAAAATAATTGATACAGTCGAGACTAGGGTTGCCACCTGCACGGGCAATGCCGGGCCTAGGAGGTGGTCATCGGGCCGCCGGGCTAATGAAAATTTTGCCGGGCCGCCATGTGAACCAAGTAAATTCGAATTTCCCGCGTACAGAGCGGATTATCAAAACATGGCCGGGCTTAAAGCAATATTTTATTAATGAAGAAGATGAAGTTGACAAAATGATTTGGAGTTTTGTAAAAGATCTAGAGAATGAACTGAACGACGATAGGGCCTCAACAATTCCTCCGAACCGTATCCTATTGGGAGCTGCTGTGCAGATGTCGTTTCATAAGGAGCGCGCAGATGTAAGTTCGGCATCAATAGTCCTTCTCCATGTTCTTTTGGGAGCGCCCGGCCGGCGGCTGCGTTGTGGATTCCATTTTAGGGCTTGTTTAGCGATGCATGAGTTGGGCTTGCGAAGCGTATGACCGATCCACTGCCATTTTCGTTTTTTAATTGCGGTCTCGACGTTTTGCATGCTTGCCTTTCTCCATAACTCTGTGTTACAGATGCGTTCTGGCCACCAAATTTTGAAGATGCGTCTCAAGCATTTGTTAATGAAAACCTGAATGCGCGACTGAATATATCTTGTATATATCCATGTTTCGCACCCATACGAAAGTACAGATTTGACGTTTGAGTTAAATATCCGAATTTTTGTTTTGGTGCGTAGTTGGTTGGATCTCCAAATATTCTGTAATTGCCCGAATGTGGACTTTGCTTTATTTATGCGGGCCAATACGTCTTCATCTGCTCCGCTGACATTAGTAATTACGCTGCCCAGATATGTGCAGGATTGTACAGCACTTATGTTTGTATTCTCTACATCCATAAGAGGATTCGCAATAGCACAGTATCCACTGGACATAACAACCGTCTTAGAAGTGTTTATTTCCAAGCCGAGCGTTACGATTAAGGCTATTTATGTTATGTTGGAGATCTCTGCTGTTGTGACTCAGGAGACAAACATCATCTGGAAAAATCTCCATTTCAACACTTTTCAGTGTTGTATCTTGAAGACAAAATAGTAGACCGAAAACTATTTCTTCGAGTGGCTGAAGCGGTTGATCTTGATGTTGACGAAAACGCTCTTTACGACGAAATACTTTCTTTGGCGAAGATTATCCCCAAAATCAAACAAATTGACCTCCCTGGTCAAAATGGGTACAAATTTTCGAAAGTTCTGACGGATTTGTCCAATTGCCCTTAGTTGTTGTAAAAGTTTTTCTCGATCCCCATCAGCAATGCCTATGTGAAAAAAGTTTTTTCAGTGATGAAGAATGTTTGGACCGATTTGAGGAAGCTAGTGATCATAGCTTTTAAAAAAGAGAGTTTAAAACAAGCCGAGAATTTTGTTGACTTCTCATAAGTTGAGCATACAGCATAGGTTTTTATGTACTGATACTTAGCAGTAAGCTGAAAAAATTTTTACGACTGAACGCTTAAAGTTCACAATTGGTTCAAACAATGTATGTGGTTTATTTAATTTAATTTTTTTTACTAAAGATTAAGCAAGTGTATTGATAAATTTTTTTTTAATAGTGGGTGTAGTTCTGTTTCTCAAAATCTTAAATATTTTGTTTTACCTTATTGTTGTGTCTTGCATACTTTTACTTTTATTCTTATTGTTATTTTACATGGTATCGATGTTCACTTTAATTAGTAACTTATCGATATCACTAAAGCTAGTATTAAAGTGCTTATATGTACCATTTATAATATTATTTTCAGTACATAGGTTGTTTTAAGAATTCACAATTTGTTTTAGCATAATAAACAGCACGACAAACGAAAGCGATTCAAATGCAAGTAGCTTGGTTTTCAAAGTTCGAAGCTGTTCTAGTTCTCTATCTTCATTAATTTTTTAACACGCAATTTGATAAAAAATAATTGATACAGTCGAGACTAGGGTTGCCACCTGCACGGGCAATGCCGGGCCTAGGAGGTGGTCATCGGGCCGCCGGGCTAATGAAAATTTTGCCGGGCCGCCATGTGAACCAAGTAAATTCGAATTTCCCGCGTACAGAGCGGATTATCAAAACATGGCCGGGCTTAAAGCAATATTTTATTAATGAAGAAGATGAAGTTGACAAAATGATTTGGAGTTTTGTAAAAGATCTAGAGAATGAACTGAACGACGATAGGGCCTCAACAATTCCTCCGAACCGTATCCTATTGGGAGCTGCTGTGCAGATGTCGTTTCATAAGTAGCGCGCAGATGTAAGTTCGGCATCAATAGTCCTTCTCCATGTTCTTTTGGGAGCGCCCGGCCGGCGGCTGCCTTGTGGATTCCATTTTAGGGCTTGTTTAGCGATGCATGAGTTGGGCTTGCGAAGCGTATGACCGATCCACTGCCATTTTCGTTTTTTAATTGCGTTCTCGACGTTTTGCATGCTTGCCTTTCTCCATAACTCTGTCTTACAGATGCGTTCTGGCCACCAAATTTTGAAGATGCGTCTCAAGCATTTGTTAATGAAAACCTGAATGCGCGACTGAATAGATCTTGTATATATCCATGTTTCGCACCCATACAAAAGTACAGATTTGACGTTTGAGTTAAATATCCGAATTTTTGTTTTGGTGCGTAGTTGGTTGGATCTCCAAATATTCTGTAATTGCCCGAATGTGGACTTTGCTTTATTTATGCGGGCCAATACGTCTTCATCTGCTCCGCTGACATTAGTAATTACGCTGCCCAGATATGTGCAGGATTGTACAGCACTTATGTTTGTATTCTCTACATCCATAAGAGGATTCGCAATAGCACAGTATCCACTGGACATAACAACCGTCTTAGAAGTGTTTATTTCCAAGCCGAGCGTTACGATTAAGGCTATTTATGTTATGTTGGAGATCTCTGCTGCTGTGACTCAGGAGACAAACATCGTCTGGAAAAATCTCCATTTCAACACTTTTCAGTGTTGTATCTTGAAGACAAAATAGTAGACCGAAAACTATTTCTTCGAGTGGCTGAAGACGCTCTTTACGACGAAATACTTTCTTTGGCGAAGATTATACCCAAAATCAAACAAATTGACCACCCTGGTCAAAATGGGTAAAAATTTTCGAAAGTTTTGACGGATTTGTCCAATTGCCCTTTATTGTTGTAAAAGTTTTTCTCGATCCCCATCAGCAATGCCTACGTGAAAAAAGTTTTTTCAGTGATGAGAATCGAACTAGTGAAAGCAGAGCTTCTGACGAAATTAAACTTCCATATGAGTTGCAAAGAATTTGCTCTTTTTTTGAATCGACCGGAACAAAAGCCACTTTTTCGAAAAGCGATTACAAATGAAAAATACATGTGGAAAAAAAAAAAACTATGTAATAACTTTGTAAAAATACATCAAGTATGAACAAATTTGACATTTCCAAATTTCCCGCTTGCCACGTAAAATTTTCATTTCACCATGAAGTCGTCTGCAGCTTATTACTTTTAAGTAATTTTTTATATAAAAAATATTTTGTTTTTACCAACATAATATAACGCACAGTGACGTGTTTTTTGTCAATATTTCGGACAATTACTGAGCACTGTAAAGGCCCAAAAAAGTTTGCCTTTTATTTGAAGTTGGCAACGTCTCTTTTATTTATATTAATACGTGTAAATTCCCTAAAATGGTAATAACTTCATAATGAATAAATATATTCGCTTTATTGTCTTAATTTATTTGCGGTTATGTAGAGTACAAAAGAAATGAATCACAATAGTTTGAGAACGGAAATACCTCGTTTGATCCAATATACTTTTGTTGTAGTGCTGGAGAAAACATCGATGATCGAAAACACCCATTTGATAAGAGCAGAAGTGCTGGAGAAACATCTCTGTTGGCTAACATTTTTAAGAGATTTTAAGAGATTTTAAACTTCGATCATCGATGTTTTGCCCAGCACTATTTAGTTGATAAGGCTCACATAATTCTATATGCAATTTTGGTGCCTCCACAATATCTACAAAACATAGAATTTTCGCAGCATTTTACAGTAAAAGATGAATAAATATTAAACTTTTTTTGCGCTCCAAAATTCTGCAAATTCTAAAAGCATATAGAATATTTCGAAAAACTGCACTTACATAGGGATTAAACGCACTAGCATTCATGATATCAAATAACTAGATGCAATCTTTTGCGAAATTCTTCTTTTGAAGAAAAGAGTCAGATATTAACAAGATTGGACAAACTATGGGGCTTAAAGAAGCAGTTGTTCATAAGATCATCATCATCATTACAATAATGAAGCATTAAATATAAAATCAAATCCTTGCCGCCCCCTTTACAAAATTTTATCTACGCTTGTTGCAATAGAAAAGTATACCCCGCTTAGATGAAGAGACTTACTTAGACGTCAATAAATTTTTCAAAAATTTTCATTTACTTCAACTAAAGTGGATCAGCAGACACAAGTGTTAAACACAAAGAGAATTTAATGAAATTAAATTAAAGCAAAAGGTAAAAAAATCTCGGCCAAAATTAATGCAAAATAATTTTGATAATTTATGAAAATTGAAAGCGAGCCAGTTTAATATATGGCTCCATAGATAAGCCCAGCGCTTAGGAGCTTAGTCAAAAGTCGACAAACTAGACCCCATTTATCAATGTTGGGGGCGACAATGGCGGCAGCAGCTGGCAACAACAAAAAACGCGCGCAAAACGCGCGCGTGCGCAGCTGCTAAGTGTCGCAGTGCAGTCGACGTCAGCGGCGGCGTAAGCGTCAACGTCAACTTGACCGTGTTGAGACTGTCAGGCATGTTCCGGTTTTCGATTTCGTGAATGAAATGGTTGGTTGTTTAAGAGCTGAGTTCGGTATGTTCTGTTTTTTTCGATTTCGAATTAAAAGTAAAACCGTTTTTATTTCAAATTTTTTTTGTTCTGCATTTTTACTGCTTTTAAATTGATTTTAAATAGAGTTGTGTTGGAATACGAACGTAACAGCGACTTCACTTGAAAATTCTGGATTCCGACTAATTTCAAAGCGATTTGCAATTAAAATATCGCTTTTTTGCTCAAGTAACAAAGAGCTAACTTTGAAAAATATATAAGCAAAATTTCAAAACTCAATTATTAATTTTTTTTTTTTTTATATATTAAAAAATGATCTTCAGTTATCTTTCAAAAATGTCTGTGCAAAAGTTTAGCACTCGATTTTACATTATTTAATACTCTTAATAAGAATAAAGGCTTAGTGAACATTTTTTAAGTTCATTGAACCTTAAAAAAGAAAAAGAAATTTTGCCTACGCCTTCTAATTCTTCAAACATCTTTGACAAAAAAAAAATCAATTGATGATTTTAACATTTCAGAGATGAAATATTTTTGAAGATCCTCTTATAACCTGAAACCGTCTGAGTAAAGCGGAAAATGTTGCATTTGGATTGCCAGAAAATAAAGCACTACCAGAAATCTAAAACACTAGCAAGCGGAATCGGAATTCCAAAATACCAAATCATATAGATTCCTCAAATTTCACTCGATAGTGAAATCCAGAACATGCCTTAATTTGTTATATTTCTGCTGCGCAGCCAAATCAGAGTAAAACAGACTTAGTAATAAGCAAAAGAGGGAGTAAAGAAGAGACCAAGCTAAAGCAAAAAAAAAAAAAACAAAAAACAATACATAAAACAGCGTGCCAAACAAAATTAGTCAATGTTCGAATTTGGCAAACACATCGTAAATCATTTACAATAAACTTAGTGAGATACACAGATACAAACGCATAGCTTGAGGATGCAAATGTATCTGTGATTTGAAACAGAGCCCAGGCTGAGCACAGACTATGTCCAAGACATTGTTAGTGTCATCATCATTATCATTATCATCCATATCAACATCATTGGCATCATTTTGCTTGATAACCAAAATAAACAAAAATATTTTATGGCCAGCCAAGCAATGTCAAAAACTTATCGATGCTATTGTTGTTTTTGTTATCGTTGTAGCATATTTTAAAGATATATTGTATTTCAGGTTGATTTTAAGATACATGCGAGTGGTCCATTTACAGTCAGATAACGATTTGTTAAATTAGTCACTTTACATACATATATACTATGCATATATGCAAGTTGCATAACTTTCAAATACAAGCTAAAGCCAAATATTCCAAAGTGGGGTATGACAGAAATCTCGAGTCGATTTTGATTTAAGTTTTAGTTACCAATCTCTTAAAAGTCCATCATCTAAAACTAAGCATTTTGTCCAATAAGCTCATTTTGATATTCAGCTGACGAAATTTTAAGAATTTATATTTTAATTTCTTTATTTAAGGAATAAGTTCGATGACGAATCTTGTGGTTAGAGCAAAATGTTAGAAAAATCTTAAGCAAATAAGCAGTAAATAAAGAAATGTATAATAAGGGTACAGTACTCAACAAAGAGGTACGTCAGAGTTCCGACGTATCCTAAAAAAAGCACCATAATTCGAGGATTTTTGCAGGTAATGACAGAATTCGGAAGTCCTGAGCTTTGGACCTAGAATATAGCGACCCCAAAAAAATATGCCAAACATAATTCTTATCTGAGTGATACTAACGAAGAAGGGTGAAAAATATTTTAAAAGTGAAATGGACATAGTCCTATCGCAAAAACTAGGACATATATAGACATAGCTGTGGTACCTAAAGAGGAAATTGGAAAATGTATGATGGTAGGGTCAGTGGGTCGCAAAAAATAAAAAAAAACGTTTGAAAAATTCTTTTACTTGAGAGAAAATTTAAGCTTTTCATAAGAATTTCGTATTTCAAGTGAAAAGAGGAATTTTGCATGTAAAGGCAATTCTTTCATATCTGTATGAGCTTTTCCATAGAAAACAAATGCTGACTACAAATATGGACTTTCGACCAACTATGCAAGCAAGTTGAAGTCCCAAGCACATAAAGCAGCTTATACTATATAGGGTCATCAATCTTGAGTTTTTTTTTGAAAAATCACGCGTAAGTACTGTCAAGTTGCCATGAGTTTTTTATTCAGTTTTTATTGGCATTTAATCATGGAAAGACTTACACCCAAACAACTTTTACAAGTCGTACAATTATATTCCGAAAATTCCGAAACATTTTATGGAACCAACTCGGTGAACAATAAACTTCACGCTCCGGACCGGTGAATTGGCCATCAAGATCGTCTGATATCACTCTGTTCGACTTTATCCTTTGGGGCTACGTGAAGTCTAAAGTGTTTGTGGATAAGCCAGCTACGATTGAAGCATTACCCGTGTTATTCGCGAGATACCGTCCATTATGCTTGAACGCGTCATCGAAAATTGGAACCTCCGCAGGGACGAGCTACGGCGCAGTTGCGGCAAACATTTAAAAGGGATTATCCTTAAAAAGTAAATGGCAAGAATGGTTCTTTCTATTAATAATAAAGATTTTCCGATTCATTTGAAATATTTGTGTTTTTTTGCATATGAAAAAAACAACCTCAAGATTGACGACCCTTTACTTTAAGTTTAGCTTAGGTTGGAAATTTTCAAAACAATTCAAGCTTTTATAAAGTACATGAACACCCTTGTACTAACTTAGCTGACTTTCGCCGTAGTCCATATTAAAGCAAAAAAGCTGCAGCTAAGAACTTTGGCTTTTACATATAAACATATTTTTTTATTTTGAAGAAAAGTTGTTTTTATTTGACAAAGAAAAATTAAAGCTTGTAGCCACAGCGTTTGACCAAGTGCAAAGTTCTGTGGAACTATAGAGACTTGAGGGACCCAAAAACAGTTGGCGCCATAGTTTCGTAAAACTTGCTGCTATTTGTAATTGTTTATAGCACCTTCATCTCTAAAGTGGGACTGAGAGCAGAAGTTGGAATTTTATCTGGCTCTCAACTCTCTCACACTGAATATTGCTTTTAAGTTGCATACAATCTTCTTCTTCTACTTGCCTCTTATTGTTGCATTGGTTTCGTTTTTCGGTTCGTTGCATAATTGTTAGGACTTGGCATTATTCTTTGCACTGGCCGCAAATATGGCAAAACAAATGTTGCGGACTTAAACTTCGTTGCCCAAAAAACTTGCCAAACAAAACAAAAACCAAATTTAAAAGAAATCCAACATGCTTGGACGGACGATAGTTTCGCATAAATTCTAATCTATGCAGCAAAGTAGATACGTCGTATCCCAGAAAAAGTTTTTGCCACATAAATTGAACTGGAGCCCAGACGCAGCAGCCAGGCAGGTGCATTAAAGTCATCTCTACCGGGAACTGAGCAGAACTGAGACTTGCTTGCAACTCTGGGCTGGGCACTACTGGTACACAAGTCGTATGCGTCATTCAGCGGCGTCTAAAGGCCAAAGTGTGTACACAAGTTGCAAACTAGTAAATAATTTCGGGTTTGGCTGTGACCAAAGTTACCAGGCAGCCAACAGACAATTGGATGGCTGGACAGACAGTCCCGACAGATCCGACAGTCAAACAGGCCATCGAACAACCTGCGAAAATATCAAACGTGCATCGAAGATGTGGAACACGGAAAACTCCAATGCCAACTAAGCACTGTGGTCAAAAATGCTCAATCTTGTTAGAAAAAATTCAAAGATCTAAAAGTACTTGAAAAATAATTTTATGTAAAAAATTACTTGAGTGGCAGGGCTTCAAAAACGCAAAAAAACATTTTTTTTCGATTTAGCGTTGTTTCGAGTTTTCTTAAACAGAAAACAGCTTGGAAATTAATTTTATAAAAGAAATAATTTAATTTAAAAAAAAACAAGTGGTGTGAACTTTACATGTGACAGGGCTCCAACAAAGCCATAATTTTTTTCGATTTAGGGTTGTTTCGAATTTTCTTAAATGTTTTTGGGTCGCCGAACCTAAATACTACGCCCAAAACCCCCCAGCACGTCAGGGCTTTGAAATTACCTCCCATTTTTCAGATTATGTCAAAACCTCTTTTTATTTGAGTTTTATGGAACTTTTGAATATTTTTTTTTCAAAACTTTTTATTTTTATTTTCGTTTGTTCTTAAATATATAAGACTAATATACTTATAAGACTAAAACTATACTTTTGAACTGAATTCCGCATAATGAAAATTTTTTCATATTTTTTACAATAGAAAATTCCCAAAACGCCTTAAGTCCTCTAGTTAAGTTGACTCCAGAGATTTTCTTTGTTCGTTTTCATTTGCTCTATATGCAGCTCCAATGGACATTACAGGGTAATGCAATAAATATTGTGAACATTAAGGAAAGTACAGAGCCTACATATGTACACGGCCGTACGGGCGTTGAAGTGCGAAGCACGCAGGGGTTAAAGCCCCTTAGTTTTATAAATCTGGGTGCTGTGTGCGCTCTTTTTGTTCCATGTAAGTCATGCCTTTACAGCATTTATTGCTTATGAAAAAAATACAGCTAAGCTACCAAATTGTTAGCTGGTTCGCTCATTGGAACCACAGTGCAACAGCGTCAACGTTTGCTGCAACTGGGAGTGTGCACGGTGCAGTCTGTGCACCACTGTGCCAATTACATGGCTATGCCCCCATACTACCACATAGTACCATATTGTACCATACGCCTTGGCAGGAGGTGCACAAAAATTAGTGTGCCACAAAAAAAATAGACATATATAATAGTATATATGTGTTTATAGCGTCGCAAAAGCGAAAACTCAGTGAACCGCAACAAAACCGCAAACAGAAACAGAAACACAAATTGAGGTTGGGCGCAGTCAGTTTGGCTCTTGATTTTTTTTGGCCAATAAACCAGTTTCGATGCCGGTAACCGAAACCAAAAACTTTCAATTTCGAAACGCCAGCAAAGACAGCGACAAAAACCAAGAAAGGTTAAATGTGAGCCTGCAACTGCAACGCTGCAACAGCAACAGACGTCGACGTTGACGCTGACGTTGGCGCGCTGCTAAGCTCGTTTGTTTTATCGCCTCTTGTGGCAACAATTTATTTTTGATACCCTTTATCCAAAGGGTATAATGGAGTTATAGTTGGTTTAAAACCAAAAATGGCGGAATGGTTTCAATTGCGGATGATTTTCTTTAGCTTGCATTAGTTATAGATATGTATCTGTTCAGCAAGTAGTCGAATACTCAATGATCTTCAATAAAGGAAGCCACTGGAAGACGATGCCAGTGTGTTCTTGAGCCCCCTCGTCATATTACAGCGCTTCCACCGAACCGTGACGAGGTCCTTACATAGCCTTCTTTGAGGGGTGGGTAGAGTTTGGAAAAAGTCTGACGGGCAATGTCCAGGACTGTAAGGTGGTTGAGCACCCAGGTACGCGGAAATCCCTGTAGCTCGTCGTGTTGGAACCGCCAGCACTTGACAATGGCTGGGTGGACGCGCAGACTGCGTTTTCTCACCTAAACCTAAAAAACTACATTTACAGTTTATCCCTGTGGCCAGCAACTCTCTGCAGATCACGCACTTGGAATCCAAAAAGCAAGTGAGCTTCTACTGCTTCGACTTGCTCATAACCGCCTTTTTCTGACCTGGAGACACTTGAATGGGTCATACTGCGCCTTGACGTTTTGTGTCAGGGTCATAAGGGCCGCAGGGTCCTCATCTCGACCCCAATGACCATATTGAAACCACTCACATTATCGAGAAGTTGTAGCTTGAAGAGAGCACTTGCAAAAATTGCGGAGACGAGCCATCTACACTTAGCTAGGGTTTCGAGCGGATTTTTTCCTTGGAACCCAATCTATCAGTACCAGACGGAAAAGCTGTCAGCGGACCGTCTATCTTTTGGGAGAAAAATCAGTCCGACAACTTTACGGCGAAACCACGTACATCTTACGTCTGAAAAGATTTCACATTCTGGATCTACCACATCGATTTAAAGAACTCTAAGCCAAAACATTCTGATACTATTCCAATACTACTGTTGATACTATATATATATAGTATGTATATATATATACTACTGTTGACTCCCTGAAAGCATAATTAAACTTTAATTTTTCTTCTACATATTTTCACATCAAAGTTGGGCACGGAAATCAAAAGTCTTAGGTGAAGCTAAGCTCAACAAGCACTATTACCCGAAATTGGAATCATTCCTACCCTAGATTGGGAACACTGGAAGCAGGTCCGCTTTCTACTAAACTAGAAAGCTTTATAATACAGGGTAGGAACAAAAATAAGTAGAACTGAACTTCGGAAGCGCGAACGAAGCGGTGAAGAGCGGTCCGACTATCGAGGAATCACATCGTGAAAGTCCGGAGCCTTTCGAAGAGTCCAATATTTTGTTTTAGAAGTCACCAGCGGCCAAGAAGAGAGTAAGCATGTCGATTTTTGTGTGTTATAAGAATTTTCGCAGCGCTCCGCCAATAAATTTTGCCTCAAAATCAACCCAGTCGCGAAGGAGACCCTCGGATTAAGGAAGTATACGGGGATGCTGTCATAAGTAGCTCAACAGTGTTCAAATGGCATAAGCTACACCGGGAAGGGTGGAAGCACGTCGACAATGACCAACGCGTCGGTCTTGCAGCAACTTCAAAAATTTACGAAAATGTGGTTAAAGTGAACGCGCTCCTGGACTTTGTCAGAAAACAACTGCCGCAATTCCACTCCCAGCGTATGGCCTTAAGACTGTCTACAGAAAGTTTGGAAGGCCTTTTCTATTCAAGTTTCAGACTACAGAAAAAACCTGTGGAATTTATGGCAGTTTTTAAGGTATAATTTAGAGACAGGAGCGGAACCAAAATTCTACGGGTAGCTCAAAAACTGCGTGATGGATCCCAATATTACTGGCGGTTGCCAAACATTTGTCAAAAAAAAATAACCTCGAAGTTACGACTAGGATCGATAAATGACTTGATAAAATCTTATAATCCTGGAACGGGAAAGGGAATCCTAATACTGAACAGGCAGACTGACACCGAATATACTTCCCTAGAACGGGAAAGGAAATCCTAATACTTGTTTGGAAAGTAGCAGACCGGCAACGAATATGTATACTTCTCTGGAACGAGAATCCTAATACTTCTTACAGAACTGTCAGAATACCAACTAATATCCTTGACTGTTTCCATCTCTGAAAAAATGCAATCGTAAGCACTTGAGTTGCCTTATGCAGGAATACCTTTTCTTCAGTAAACATTTTTCAGGGTATCTCAAAGCCGGCCACCCTCCCGTTTGTATCTCATTTTGTTACTTCGTTTCGTTATTGTTTTTTCTTGGTTTGGACTTTGAAGCTGCTACCCATTGCATATGTCTATTTGTCCGTCTGTCCCTCGGTCCCTCAGTCGGTCTGTTGGTTTTTTTTTTTGCCTCCAGTGTTTGCTTCTGGCCTGACACGTCAGTGATAAGCCTTTGGCTTGGGTTGGGCTGTCTGGTCGCGGCTCTCTGATAACAATTTGCATAATAGAAATGATGTAAGATATAGAGGCCCGCATAAGCTTGAAAAAAAAGCAAAGATTTATTTATGGTAGATTTATTAAGTCTGCATTTTGTGGTATAAGTAAGACAATATTTGGGTTAGCAAAAATATACGAAAAGTTATAAATGTGCAACCACTAGAAACTGTTTTGGGGGAACAAGAAATTTTTGACTATCTTTCGGACGTTTTCAAATGCATATTGTTAGTCGTAGGTCTTTTTTTGAATGACCCTACAAAATGTAGCTGATTAATTTACAAATTGAACAATTTTGGCAAAAAATTTGAAATTTTAATATTTTAAAATTTTTAAAAAATGTATTACCTTATATAAATTTTTACGATCCCACAAAGAATTGGGTGGGTGGCTTATTTAAACTACAAAGCCTACAAATTAATACAAAATTAGTGAGTTAAAAATTTTTGAAAATTATTTAATATTATTAATTAAGATTTCGAATTTAGATTAACAGCTTTTGGGATTTTAGAGCATATTCTAAAAAGGTGAATAATTTGCTCATTTATGGATTAGACTAGTTTACAAATTTAAGGGTCATCGAGTGAACCTTCATAAAAAAGTGTTTTTGGGGTAACTTTGCATTTCAATAAATATATAGCTAACTAGAAGTTGGCATTAATATAATCTAAGAATATCAAAAAATACTTAAAAAATTATTTCAGTATAAAATTGGTGTCAAAAATTCGGTTTGGTAGAATTGGGAGAACGGTTTCAAAATGAATCTAATAAAATGTTCGGATTCATTTTCCGGAGCACGTCCGAAAATGTATGTCTCTGCGGCTTAATCAAAAATAGAAAAAAGAATATCGTCAATTGATTCTTCTACTAAGATTCGGTGATAAAAAGCAACGTACTTTCTCAGAATAAAGTACCTTCCCAGAGTTCTAGCAAATTTTACGAATTTTATCTTTCATCTTAGGCTGCCGTGTTCTCTAATTTTCTCTCACAAGCATCCCTATGGAAGATACTAAAAGAATAAGTTTAAGAATTGCAAATTTTTGCAGACACTGACAGAACGTACATAAACGGAAAATGTAGAACCAAGAATTTCAGACAAATATATTTAATCTCAAGAACTTATTTTCAACTTCAGTTTCAGCTTTTGAATCATCTCATTTGTCGTCTGTGTTTAATTGCACTTTAATTAACTTGCATTGTTCCTAGCGACGTGTGTAATTGTGTACGAGTGTGAGTGAATGAGTAGCTCTGTGCCTCTCTCACTCGCTCACACTCTCTGCACGCTCTCTATATCCCTTTCTCTACCTTCTAGAGTCAGCCATGTTTGTGCTTGCTTAAAGTGTTGCTTTTGCAGCTATCTTTTTTGCACTTTCTTTAAGTATTGCTTACTTGCTCTAGCATGCACAGTGGACAGCACAGACTTTAAATGAATGAGTGTGTGTGCGTGTGTGAGTGTGTGAATGTTTGTGTTTTTGAATGCCAACTCAAACAGTCAAGTGTCGTGCAGTGAACTGTCAATAGAGTGTACAACATTTTTTCGCTTTTATGCATACAAATGCATTTCACACATTCACTTACTCACACACACACACACACACGCACATACTCCCACACTCACTCATACACACTTAAACACACTCACTCATTCACTATGACTCACATACATGTATTGTGTGTGATGCACACAATCAAAACATTTGCTGGCAAATAGAAAAAAGTAGTCCCTGTTGTTGTTGCTGCTGCTGTTGTCGCAGATGAAGCAGACAAATAAAATGTGGCAGGCCCATTAAAAGCAGCTCCAGATCTCACCTGACATACCCTCCCTTCCTCTCCGCAGAGGCGACGCCTCGTCTGGCCAACATAGCAGCATTGGTGTGCGCGCTAATGAGCCTGCTCCTTGTCACACAGTAACTACTGTACCTAGTCCCAGGACTTGGTTCAGATTCTAATCCTGTTGCTGCTTTTGGCTGCAATTTTCATTCAAACCTTGTTTCTTCTCTGCTTCTTGCTCTTTGTAGCTGTTTTTCTTGCTTTCTACACTTCCTCCTTTTTTTTTTGGTATACCCTGTAACCTGCTTAAGGATGTATTAATTTGGTGTCATGCATGGAATGTAAAGAAAATGCCGAAGAAAGCTTAATAACATAGATCACAATAAATAATAGATCTCGAAGATTATAAAAGCTACAGAAATTAAACTTAAATTTAGGTCGACCTTTAGAATCTAATGAGCAGATAGGTCAAAAAATAAACAATTTATCCGTTGGTAAAATTAACGATTTATGGCTTAACGAAAAAAAATGTAGACTGAATACTTAAAAAAAAGATGGCGTACGTTTGAGTCGGGCGCAGACGACTTTGGGATACCCTGTACCACCAGAATGCTATTAAATCCGATATATTGCCTTAGACCTTCAAAAGAAATACAACGAATTTTATACAAAAAACAGTTTTTTGGGTCCTATGGGAGCATATGATATAGTCAACCGATTTCGATCAAATTTGGTACAGTGTCACTCCTTAGAAAACGCACCCAGTATCTTGAAAAAACCCTTTGTCGCAGAAACAAGGGCGTTCACGCACCTATCTAGCCTCCTAAACCCAACACCAGTACCCCTTACACTCAGTAGATATGCGCATCATTAATGATGGGTGCAGTGTATATTATATTCGGCTTGTTTTCAACATAATCCCTACACTTGTTGTTGTCGTTGTGTCGCCTTGTAGACATAGAAAAAAAAACACCACAGCACGCTATGCTGACTAATCCATTTCATTGAGAATTTGTCTTAGAATCGTGCTGCTTGTTTTTCACCAGCACCAGCCACCCACATTGCAATGCCACTCCCCTGCCACCCCCCAACGAAAAAAAGGCGCCCCTTGTTGACTGGCTATGGCTGGTGCACTGCCTTTAGCGCTTCTTGTCGTGATTTATTTCATGAATGAAGTTGCATTTCATTCATTGTGCCAAATGCTTCAGCATGTGCTAAATACTACAGCTTGTATATAGTAGCTACTCCTTCCAACCGCAACATCTACAAGCCGAACACTTTTGTCAAGCTTAAAATGAATCATGAACAGGGGTAGATCCAAAGAAATTGGAAATTACGGGGAGCATTAAATGACTGTCTAGTTAAAGCTTTATATTGGGTGAAAAATATTCCCATAAAGAACTAAAGCAATATTTTATACCTACTATAACCATTTCTACGTTGACTTCAATGTGCTATGGGGAACATTTTTTAAATTCGATTGACGATTTTCAAACTTTCCAAAAATTGTATGCACTTGGAATTATATGGTCGTGACGAAAAGAGGCTACAAGCTCCAACGTATTGATGCAAATCTTTGGAGCTGGCTTCATTAAAATAACGCTTCCATTAACTATGTTTAAAAACTCTCCCACTGCATACGCCCCTGTTCTTTTGATAGCAATAGGTTTTGTCATGGCTAGGGGTTTTGGTTGGCTTTTGCAATTTTAAGGAGTTAGCAGCCCGGCCATTGATGTGACTCATATGAAAAAGCTGCAGGCGGTAATTTCCAGCAATTTTGTGTGCTGAGGGGTTGTATGGCAGACGCAGGGAGAGCGGGAGAGAGTGCGCCACTGCGTCAATTGACTGTAACTGCAGCAGACGCACGCTTAGTCAAAGAATCTCAACCCAAGCCAGGTCTCTATGGCATGGAGTATGCAACGGTATGCGCTTATTATAGCCCGTCGTCATAAGGATATGCTTCCGTCTTAACCGATAAAATGCTGCTCGTTGTCCTGCTTGTCGTCGTCATCATCGTCATCTACGTCGTCGTCGTCATGGCTGCCAATTAAAATGCCACCGCGAGGTACAAAAGCCACGACCCCAACAATGAAGCGACCCCAAGACTTCCAACAACTAGCTGCAACTTGCTGCGGCATGCTACATACAATCTAACCCGGTGCTGTCTAGCGCAATTTGCTGCTAGCCGCAGCCAGCATCAGCTCAACAGCTCAAAAGCTCAACTTCCTGGGAGTGACAGTAACAGCGTCCTTCATTGCATACCCGTACCCGGTTTTTAATGACTGTAAATCAAGCGTGCTTTGCATTTTTCGTTACTTGAAGCTCCGGCGATGCCAACGACACACAGCTTCCGTGGCAAACCCGTTGCCTGATTATTTGCATTACGGCCAGGCAACGCCCGTACCCTAGATCCGCCCGAACAGCAGTGCAACAACCCATGTGACATGTGCTCGAACTTTGAAGTGCTTACCAGACCGCCGGACTACCAGCCGTATTACCAGACTGTCAAACAGCGGGCCAGACAGCAAAGCGTCGAGTTTTGTAAGTGGGGCGAATGGGGCGAGTAGGGCGTATGGGCAACGCCAATTAGCATTCGGTTGGCCAAGCCAATCATTGACAGGCAGCCAAAAAAAAGCGAGCAAAATTGAAGAACCAAATAATAGTAGACAAAACCAAAAGCTATAGCCATAGCTAAGCAGCCCAAAAGGGTTTACCCCATGGTCAAAGTGAGTCACGTTTCGGACTGCGACCGGAAACGAATGATGCAGAAAAAACCCAAACCAAACCAAACAAAACAAACACACAAAGCAAAAACCTACAAAACGAACAAAATGCTCGACAAAAAAAAAAAAAAAAAAACAATCCTTAGAAACGCAACAGCGACAGGGAACTGAGAACTAGTAGGTACACCCCAAATGGCAAGCCACGCTTGACGTGACCGTGACGTTGACAAATGCATAGGGCTGCCAGCAGGCCCATGGTACACGGGCTTGGGCAACCTTTTTTTTTTCTCCTTAGCCGGGGGTGGATGACTCAGCTTGGCCAGGCGTAATCAGTGCACCTGCTCAGCGCACGCGACTGACTCATTGACTCGACTCACAGACGCAGGGACGCACTCACGTATTGCTGCAATTGCGGCACAAAATGCCAAAAATAAACCTAACTTGTTTAGACGGAGGGCAGTTTTATAAGTTCAAGACGCTTAATACTATAAAACAAACAGTATGTATATGTGCATTCCCATTTTGGCGTAACGTTATGTTGGTGCGACAAAATATGACAAAAAAACAAAATGCAATTTTAAAAAATTGTTATTTAATATTTATGTATCAATTATGTAGCACTATGTATATTTGGCAAAAAAAAATACAACTATTGGGCTAATAGAATAAAAGCTACAAGCAATATAATGCATAGGGTTACGTTACAAAAAATGGAAATGGATTTTGACTAGGATTACTTAAACGCAAATTTCTCCGAATTGCGCTATTTGCGCTTAACATTTTTTTTTTTTCCGGACGCCTGCAGCCATCACCAGTAAATGACTAATTAAAGCTTATCGATATACCTTGTCTAAGCCCGCTAATAGCAAGCACGACAACGTTGAAACAGGACAACGTCTGTCGGGCTCACTTCTTTAATATCAACCAAATAACAATAGAAGTAATATTGATCTAGCATTTATTTTCTTTTTTCAAAAAAAATTTTGATCCCGATATGACGATAAGTTAAGAAATGAACTTTACTGTTAAAAAGCCAGAGATTTATCGAAAATTTTCGCTCTTTGTATCATGCTTCTTATGGGACAAACGAAGTGCAGTTTTGCCCATTTCGATCGGAATTCACGAGTTTGTAAAAAAAAATCGATTTGGAAGAGTAGTCCATGAACAAAAAGTAGTCACTAACTTTTCAAACTACACTCACTACAGTGTGCCCCTGTCTTTGTTCGATAAGCGCAAATAATGTAAAGTATGCGACTACTACAAAAGCGAGAGAATAAGAGAGCGCGCGAAAGATAACCAAAATGAAACAGCGCGAGTGCGAGCGAATAGCGCCTGTTTGTGTGCCAGAGTGAATAGACAATAGGTTTAAATAAATTGCCGCCTGTCTGCGCCTAATTGAAGCGTGGCTCCAGGGCAAGAAATGCAAAACTGATAAATTGATAAGCTAATAAGCCAAATCGACCGACTAACTGACTAACTGACAGACTAACAGACTGACTAACTGCTCTAAAATGTGGAAAAATGGGAAAATTTTTGCTAGCTTAGCTAAATGTACAATTTTAGATAATCAATGGAAAAATAGCAAAATGACAGAGGCGCCACCACGTGTATCTGCCACATGCACACAACATGCAACATTTTTAATTGCAGCAACTAACAAAGCACAGTTGTGTTGCTGTGTGTGTGTGTGTGTGTTTGTGGTGGTGTGGGGTGGGGGCTACTCTCTGGGGCGCATTATAATGCGTGGCTGGGATGCTTGCATAAATTTGCATTTTGCAAATGATTAAGTAAAAATAAAAAATTAATTAAATGGCAAATGGCAAAGGCCAGACCTGGCCGGGACCACAGTGCAACAAAACCAAACAGTTTGGTAGTCAAATTATTTATCGCTCTATACTTTTCTCTCCGCCCCTCCCCTCCCGCCGGCCATAGCATTGTGGCATAATTATCCAATGAAATATTTGATTAAATGAAATATGAACAAAAAGCAGCGAAAAACTGCAATCCAAAATTAATTTATTGAATTTATGGATTGGCCAAAAACCCGAACGAAACGACGCTCTGAGGGCGGTCAAAAGGGGAGGGTGCGGCATTTTATGAGTTTATATAACAATAACAGTAAAAGGCGCCAACAGGCAGAACAACGGTTACGCCAACAACAATGAAAATTATAAAACTTTTCCATAATAATTTATGGCTGACACTAATATGCAAAAGGCTTCAAATTATGGTAGGCTTAGCGGTTAACAAAACAAAGCCTGATTTTTGGTAAAAACCGAGAGCAACAAAAACTACGTCAACAACAACAACAACAACAACAATTGCATTGCAATTCGTAACAGCCTGTGTAATGGGCCCAGGTAGTAAGTTACACAGCTTAACACAATTTTTGAAAATCAAATTCCGCATATCCGTGTATGCGGAGGTCTTATAAAATATGAACGATTTCTATTAGCTATTAACAAAAAATAATTTATTCGGCCGTACTACGCAAAGTGAAAACGAATAGTCGAATTCGTTTTGAAATCACATGTTTGGTACTCCCAATTTCACCAAAACGAATTTTTTATGTGGTTTGAAACCGCATGTTTTGTTGCGAGTGAAATTAAATCGTTCAAGGTTCAAAACTGCACGAAATTTAAACTGAAATAATTTTTTAAATCTTCAGTGATATTCTTAGATTCTATTAGAAATTTTTTAATAATTATTTTAAACTATGCTAACCAACTAAACTACGAATTTTCGCTACACGTTCACAAACACAAATACGGTGCATGTCTTGCATACAAAACTTTCATGTCTTATATAAAAAAAAATCCCTTGCAAAAAAAATATCAAAGTCGTGGGTAATTTTAATCTTAAGGTGAACACTGTACAGCTGTGCTAACAAAGAGTAAGAGAAATATGAGTAGATAGCCAAAGCAAAAAATGCGGATTTGCTAGCACGCCAAAAGGAAAACGTACAAAATTTATTCGTTTTGGTTGTTCGTTTTCAGGAGCAATGCCAGAGGGCCAAATCCGGAGAACCTGATTTCAGAATTTTGATGCGTCACGAAATTATTTTTATTTATTTATTTAGAAGATAAACTTATAACTAAAATTATAAGAAATCTAAGTTTATTTTTTTTTTAGCTGTAGCATCAGTGGCCTTTAAGTTAATCACGAAATTAAAATTAATGTATTTAAGTATTTTGTATACAAATTCTAAATTCTTACTTTTTTGAGATTTACTTAAATTCCATATAAAAAGCAACTTTCTAACAATGGCTTACAAAAAAAAATCGTGTGGTTTTCGAGATATTTCAAAAATGTAAGTTCTTCAAATATGCAATAATTTTAAAATTATTATGGTAATTTTTTAATCAAAATTGAGTTTTTGTTTCCTTTTTTTTCAATATTTCTGTCCAAAAAAAAAAGAGCGGCCAAGGCTGTAGCCATCAAGAGTTAAGGTCTGAACTAAACTTTTATAAATCCCGCCTCTAAAATAATGTCTTGGGTCTATCTCTGATAGTTATCAGTCGAAAGATTTTTTTATTTTCCGCCATTTTGTCCATACACACTTAAGCTGCAACTTTCATATGGTAGACAATTTTTTGAAATTATTTGGGGAAGGGTATGGCTATTCTCATAGGGAGTCCATATGCCAAGTTTTGTTATCCTAGCTTTTATATTCTTCAAGATTCAAGCTTTCATTCAGACAAAAAGGCAGACACGTCTTTAGGGGGTTTCCGAAAGGCATCTTCTTCTGTCGGTTTTACACATTTACACTAGCTTAGCTTAGCCCCATGCCTTAGGTATAGTATATAAAGCTTAGAATAGACCAAACTAACTCAGCTACAATACTGCTGCTGAGATGCAGAAGAGATAGAAACAGAAGATCAGTTTCTGTCTTCAATTTCATCCCTATGTAAATGTAGGCAAAACGAACTAGGCGGTTGGACATCCCCTCACAGCTGTCTATTATTTGACTCAAACGCGTGCCAAGTTAGTCTCTATGGCGTGGGCTTAAAATGCATCGCACACCTACAGCGGAACGTGGTCAGCTATCAATATGATTCGACAAACTACAGCTGTGTACGGAAAAAGTGTATCTTTTGCATCATTTTGTGGCCCTTCTCCTGCTGGCTGTTATATATATTTTATCCTATGGGTATTAAATATGGAATGCTCAAATTTATTTCGTTTTTAATGCGATTAATGCGTTCTAAACGATAGGGGGCTGAGCCATTTTTGTTACCGAAAAACAAAAATTATTTTGGTTATGGTTACGGGTATAAGCTGAAATCGGTTTATACCACTTAACGGTTATGGTTTCGGTTACAATTCGATTTCCTAATACTTAATTACATTGGTAAAGGTTGCATCCTACGGGTTAGTCATTCCATCGCTAGCAATAACAAATATGTGTTTGTGTGACGTCACATGACCGTTAAGCTGTACTGTACCTTTAGGTAAGGATTTTAATAAATAGACTGAGATAGATGGTCTGACCAGAGTGCGAATGAGCAAACAATTGTCGCGGACCATGAAGTTATTCCAGATGCGAATATGTTAACAGCTTCTGTCTTGCTAAAATCCATGACTTTCGTCTGAACATTATTGTCGTCCGATATTGTTTAAATACGACTAGAAATCTGCGAAGATTTTTTGATGACAGCACACACAAACACAAAACATCTGGAAATTCGATTCTGAGAGTCGACTCTTGCAAATATGAATGTGGACACACCAGCGATGAAAACTCGAAAATGGCGTTATTAAAAGATTGTGTATTATTGTAAGAAAAAAATTAACGTGCCCAAATTTGGTGAATATGCCACCAAGACTGCAGAGTTGTAACTGGGAAAATAGTGCAAAAAAAAAGCTTACTCCCACTTCTTAACATTTGAGGGAATATCATTCGCGGCTTTTCAATTTTTATTAAAGTAGCTTTTTTTTTTTTTAAATGGGTGGATCTCAAGTCCTACGCCACAACCTAGTTACAGTGCTAGAATCCCGCCGCGCACTTCAGTTGGCCAACCAAAGGGTGTTAGGTGACAATCCAGAGGAGGTAGTGCGTCGGCTTAAGAAGAGTAGTGTCCAGGATCGTGCCACGTTAAAATGCAATCAGACACTTTGCCCAGTGCACTCTACCCCAATTTCCCATATTTCACAAAATTTTGGCTCATGGCCAATCTTTAATGGAATTTCATTGCCTACTAATTGTAAAGATGCCTGAAAAAGCCAAGGAAGCGAGAAACGAGGATTATAAAAAATTCAAAAGTATGAATACATGAAAAATATCACGACCAAAGAAAAATAAGGATCTTCTGGATATTTTCCAAGCCTCTTCTGGACCCTAAGACATGTGAGATCCAGTGTAGAACTAACATATGGTTATGCAATCTTCTTCTTCCACGGCGTTCACAGTCCGTGTAGGACATAAGCCTGTTGTATGACAGCATTCCACTCTTTTTATCTCTCACTCTGTCTTTCCAATTAGGTTAGGTTAGGTTGAACCGGTTGACCCCTGGGGGAGTCACATATAGACTAAATAGTCCTTAGTGGTACCGGAAGGTGCTGCTGGTATACAAGGTACGTTAGTCGTCGAGTATGCGCGTGTGCTTGGCGAACGCTAGAAGCTTTTGAAGTGCCCTCTCAGCTGCCTCTTCCAGTGAGGTAAGCCAGGGTTTTCCTAGATATTTGAGTCTCGATATACAGAGGGCGGGGTAGCGGCAAATAAGGTGCTCCAGAGTCTCTTTGACATCTGTCTCCCTACTTTTCCTGCATTCGTCGTTGTTGGTAATGCCTAGCTTCCTTGCGTTAGTTGCTGTCAGGCAATAACCAGTGATTATGCCAACCATAAGTCTGAAACCTCTTCTTGGGAGAGTTTGCTGTTTATTTTCTTGCACATTGTGCGAGCCGTCCTGCAGTTCGCAAAAATATGTTTCTTTCATATGCAATTTATTTCCTAAAAATATCTTTATTCGTTTAGTTATAATCGATTTCTGTATACTTTGCGGGAAACTTACTTGTTTTCTTCGAGGTGTTACAGTAAAGTTCTGTGGCGTTAACTAAAAATAGCTCTAAGCGCAACCTTATTTATTGAGTCATATAATGACTGACAATCGCTCCAAATGCTTAGGTACTTATAGTATATAATATAACATTCAAAGAAATACAAAAAATCGAGTTAAACTCAAATTTTCAGAATATGTTTTAATTTCTAGTTGGATAGCTCTGCATGCTGCCAAGTTCAGCTGAAGGTCGGCATAAGTCTCTTTGATTTGTTGCTGGCTGCACGCTTAACAAGCCGCTTTATAGTTAAAAAAAAAAGAGAAAAAATAATGTTGCACAACTTCTAGATCTGGGTACTGTTAATTGCAGCACAAGGTCAAACACACGCACATGCCCCGCCTCCGCTGTAGGGTCTGATCTAAGTGAGCTCAGGACTCGCACTTCAGTGCGCACTTGCAATGATGCACAAATTACACCATTCCAGATACAGATACAAATTATGAGTTGTTGTTGTTGTTCAAGTTGCAGTTGTTGTTATGGTTGCATGTGTGGGAAATTTCAAATGACATGCTAAAGATGCAGGCACGTCTTTGGCTCTAATCCGTCGGGCTTGTAGTTAGGCCTGAACCCAGTTCTGGACGCTGTCCCTGTCCCTGGCGCGCACGGCAGCCTTAATTCTGTTTGTTAATTACATTTTAGTGTGTAATTTTCACAGGATCAACGGCGGCGGCAAAACTGGGCAATAGCAAACGCTTCACAGGAAGCCTGCAATGGACCAAGTGATACAAAAATATTTGTGGAACGTCTGGCAACGGGGTATCGCCGGCGGACACGGGACTGCAACAGGGACGTCGGCGGCAGGTACAAAATGACTTCACACAAAACTAGATAAATACATACAAATAAAAATGAGCACAAAACAAACGAGCAAAAAATTCAGAGAAATCAATTGCAAGCCAAAAGGCACGTCGCAGTTTGATGCTCGGATGCTGCTTACTGAGAGTGAGTTGTGGCCAAGACAGCGGCGTGTCTGAAACTAGAGATGGACATTTATACGATGCATTAAGTTCATGATGGTTTTTGTTGTTTTTTAAACAGTGTTTAGCTTCATTGAAGATTATCATAAAAATGTTGGAGCTTTGAGCGCCATATGTGAACAATATCAGACAAAGACCCTTTTGGGATATTCATTTTTATTAATCAAAACAAATACGGAACGACAATAGAAAAACATTGCATCTGGTTATCATATCACACGATAGGTATAGTAATACCAAACAAACATGCGAACTCCTAGCTTTTACAAGATCAGTTACACTAGTTGATAGGGATCGTAAAGGGCTCTGTCAAAGAGAATGCATGTCACCCAGAGCGATATCTTTAATATATGTGTCAATAAGTAGGAGGCAGAAAGCATCCTAAGCCTGCTATGGCTGTCCTACACCTCTTAGGAAACGCACCCAGGTCATACATTATTTTTTAATAAGCTTATACACTTTGCAACTGTATGATGCAAATATAAAAATAAAAATTACAGGTAGGCTAGATCTAAAAGATATTATAAAATTACAAATATTTTGGAAATATTACCCATATCATAGAAGGGACTTATTTTGAAAACGTTGGCAAGTAAAAGTTTTTTTAATATTTGATCCAGAATAAATTTAGATTGTGGTATGACCTGTTTTCTGGAAGTGAGATATATAAAATGGCGACATTAACTATCTGTACGGAGCTCCAGATTTAACACTTATTGAGGTTTTGTGCATCTATTAGAAAAACAAAGTGTTCACCATTAAGCCTCAAATTACTGGCGATCACAGGCGAAACAGTCGTGCCCATAATATAGGCACCGCTCGAGATTCCCTGTATGTCAGATATTAAAAAATGGCGACACTGACTGGCCGTCCTGAGCTCCAGGTTTGATACCTATGGTATTATTTTTGTGGGTCTATTTTAAAAGCAAAGCTCTCGCCCTTAAGCGTCAGACTATTATAGCTAAAAAAGGTCTGAACCAATTTTTTTTTTTATTCATAAGTTCTGCCTAAAAAGTGCGAAATCCCTTAAAAACAAAAAACAAAATACTTGCATTAATTTCCATGAAAAACTAATCGAATACATAAGCCCCGGATCGAGTCGTTGGCCTTGTTACTGGCACTCTTTCTGCATTAGATACTTAGTCTAATGTAAATAATTTATAAAATAAGTCCCTTTAGCAGTATCGACGGCCAACCAATAAAATTGATCACATTCAGCTGTTAGCTTCTTCGTGCTCGTGACAGATTGACAAACACGAGTCACGCGCATCTCTAGCTGTAGCTCAGAGCGAAACCGTTGCTGCAGCTGAAGCCGCATGAATGAAGCGCACACGCACACGCATAAGACACGCACAGATGCCGCAGCCGCAGCCGCAGTTGCTGCAAGATTGAGACGATGCTGCGGCTGTGGCGGAGGCATTGTTCTTGTCTGTGCCCCTGTCTCTGGCTCTGTCTCTGCCCCTGCCACTTATTACAGCTACCGGAAATGCAACACATTGCTCGGTCTAGGCACACCAAATGTATCTAAAAGTGTGTGTTGAGGCAGTGCGTTCGTTTGCACTCATTTCGATGCTCTAAGAACTAAACTAGTCAGCTGCCATTTAGGTCCAAGTGTTGCAAGTGCTGCTGCAAGTGTTGCAAGTGAAGTGGACACAGCCTTGGCAAGTATTTGGCCGTGTTTGTCAGCCCCAATGGGGCGGCAAAATTTTTAAAACTGCTCTCAAAGCGAAACTTAATCAGCTGCGATAATCGCATTACGATGGCTTGAAAAACGGCTGCTACATTTTTCCCACAGGAAAATTGTAATGAAAAACTAAATGATATAAAGCACATAGTATTATATACCATACTTATGTACTTAGGGATGGCATGTCTGCTTGCCGCATTTGCTGCACTTGTTCCCGTCCATAAATTCTCAAAAACATTACGCGCATTGCCCTCGGCAACTGACCTTTCTGTGTTGACAAGGACCAGACCAAACTGATGACAAAGACGACGCTGACGAAGACAATGAGCATGATGATGATGATGATGATGCGAATGCTGTAGTGGATGTTGTTACAAAAATATACAAGACTGGCGTCTGCTGCAGCTGCGTCCCACATGTCGCACAGTCATCGCACCTACCAAGCATTTAATTGACACCCCAGCAACATCTTCCATGCCACTGTACAAATCCCCACAAGCTGCACAGTACACAACTGTCTGTGTTTCAAAGTCAAAGTCAAAGCGAAAAATTTGCAGCTGCAATTAGCAAAGCAGCCTCCAAACCAAACCAAAGCAAAGCCAAAGACATACCGAGTACTAGTTGCTTTCATCATTTTCCCACATGCCACTGACATCTTTTCCTGTCCCGAATCATCAATGCCCAAGGTTACCAACACTTGAGAATTTTGAACCACTTTTTCTGGCCTACAAATTAGGCATGCAAAAATCTCTAAGTACAACGATTCCCGACAACTTGTGCCAGTTCTCAATGCAGTTTGGAGCTGCCCATTGACATGATCTGCTAGCTGGGTTCGGGCTTCCGCAGAGGTTACTTTCGTCTGCTGCTTACCACCTAGGCAATTCTTTTTTGTTTAACTCAATTTTCCAGTCATTACTTTTAACTGAAGCGGAAGCTGGAAAATATTTTTAGATCTTATAAAGGTGTTTATTGTTGTTGTTGCTCTTTAAGTGCACGCAATACCAAAATGACGCTAAATATGTGTCCAAGTGTGTTACTTTGTATTACAGTGTGCGTGTAATAATAAAAATAGTAATAACAAAAAAGCAAAGCCAGCAGCACAGAGAAAAAATCAAGAGGATTGAAAATAAAATGAAAATGAAATAAAATAAAATAAAATAAAATAAAATAAAATAAAATAAAATAAAATAAAATAAAATAAAATAAAATAAAATAAAATAAAATAAAATAAAATAAAATAAAATAAAATAAAATAAAATAAAATAAAATAAAATAAAATAAAATAAAATAAAATAAAATAAAATAAAATAAAATAAAATAAAATAAAATAAAATAAAATAAAATAAAATAAAATAAAATAAAATAAAATAAAATAAAATAAAATAAAATAAAATAAAATAAAATAAAATAAAATAAAATAAAATAAAATAAAATAAAATAAAATAAAATAAAATAAAATAAAATAAAATAAAATAAAATAAAATAAAATAAAATAAAATAAAATAAAGTAAAATAAAATTAAATTAAATTAAATTAAATTAAATTAAATTAAATTAAATTAAATTAAAATAAAATAAAATAAAATAAAATAAAATAAAATAAAATAAAATAAAATAAAATAAAATAAAAAAAAAATAAAATAAAATATGAAAAAAAAGGAACAATCGCAAAATAAAATAAATATTTTAAAAAAAAGGGCGGAAAATATAAAAAAAAAATTAGTAATAAAATCGAGTCAGATTAAATTATTAAGAGAGTGATTTATTAAAAAGAATATTTTGGTACTTTTTTGGGGATACTTCTTACTAGTGCTGGAAAAACCATCGATGTTATATCGATGCATCGATGTATCGAAGCTTTAAATATCTATATATCGATACTGGCCAACAGAGATGTTTCTCCAGCGCTACTTCTTAACACTTGTGTTTATACCTCAATGGAATGGTTTATAAAATTCGAACAAAAAATTGAAAAAAAATAATTTTCAAAATCATTTACTTAGATATTTCTTGCTCTTAAAATAAAAAAGTTTAAAAAGTAGCCAAAGATCTTGCTTTTATATAGAATTTTTCGTTTTGGAATTTGGTTTAAAGAAAACTCATATTTTTCCAAAAACATACGACTAACGCAATTCTTACATAGATTCTTATTTAATTTCCAATTCAACATTTTTTTTTTTTACTTTTTTTATTTTTTATTATACGTTTTTCCATTACTCAAAACAAAAAAATTTCTAAACGCGAACTTTCTCTCAGTGTAGACATGTTATTTAATAGGCAACAGCGTTAAAGACCAAGAAACCAAGCCACATTGAAATGCTGTGAGAAAAATCTGGTGAAAAGCGAAAAGTAGGTAATAGCTATAAGGTGTAAGAAAGCAGAGGGAAAAGACAACACAAATAATACAAAAAAAAAAGAAAAAAAAATATTGTAAATTTATTTAATTACGACAACATTTTCTTCTGCCTTTCTTTGTGTGCAACGAAAACATGAGGAAAATGAAAATATCAATGCGCCCCAATGTGGCAAGTGGCATCTTTCTATGACACCGACAGAATTGTCGTCAACAACAATAATAACAATAAAGTTTATAAAGAAAATTGGTCAACAAAAAAAAAAAGTAGAAATAAATTTAGAATGTTAGGGTAGGGTTCGCTCATAAAAATGTCAATGGAAAATGCATTCAAAGTAGCTCAAATGACCGGAAGATCATGCAAAGGAAGCCAAACAGCAGGAGTTAAAGTCGGGCGTGAACAACTTAGAGGCACTGCTGGAGAGTGGTATACATCACCTGGGCATGGTTTCTCGGGAAAAAAATTGTGTTTTGCAAACTATGCTGATAATGTCGGTTTGTTGAGAGATATCGTTTGTATGCCATATTTCACTCAGAAAAGAAACTTTTTTGTTGCAAGAATTCGGTGGGAGGGGGGAGCTGAACCACCGTGCTTCCCTTCATCATGTAGATAAGGTTAGGTTAGGGCCAAGAATAGGCCCGTTGTGATAGCGCTACGGTGGACCATTTACAGCTCTTCCCCACTCAAGAGGTCCCCTATTCGTGATGAGTCCGCCTTCCGGCGGCCTGGATGAACCTTAAGGGGCATTTTTGACTCTGTTCGGAGAGCTGAGATAAATCATCAAGGAAGTGTGACTTTAGAAAGCGAAATCTTGTCCTGCACAGTCCAGGGCAGTGACAGAAAAGGTGTTCAACTGTTTCCAGCTTCTCCTCATCGCCACAGCTTCTACAGGAATCGTGGAGGGGAGCATTTAGCCTGGATGCATGGATCCCCACCAGCCAATGTCCCGTGATAGCACGTATGACAGTCGAGCGCTGGGCTCTGTTCAGACAGCAAAGTTCCTTAGTTTTTTTACTGCTGTATGTCGGCCAGGTTTGCCGTGAGATTCTGTTCGTGTTCGATGTCCGATTCCACGTTTAGTTTGCAAAGAGAGTGAAGTAATTTCGTATACTCAGTTTGTAGCTGGCCATGGGTATACCCAGGCCCTCCTTGTCCTGAAGAAGGTTGCTGGTAGTTCCTTATCTAGCCAGTTCACCCGCAATACAGTTGCCCTCGATATCCCTGTCCTGGGACCCATATGAGGTGGATTGAACACTGCTCAGCCATCTCCACAAGAGACAAGTGGCAGTTATTCACTGACTTCATGCACGATGTCAATGAAGCTAGGGACTTAATAGCCGCCTGGCTGTCCGAGTAGTTACAGATGGTCTTATTCAGTACTCGTAGGTTTCTTATTGTTGTCAGAGCCTCCTGTGTTGCAGTGGCCTCTGCCAGAAAAACACTGCAGTGATCCGGGAGTCGGAAAGCTGTACTTACGTTGAGTTCATCAATCATCATCATGTATATAAAAATAAAATCAAAGTAGTCTATTTGACAAATTTCAAAATTTTTTTAACATGTAATATTACAGAGCTCAAATTTATTTCATTCGAGCTTTGTTACGCTAAGAGTTCGGACGTCTTGCAACGTTATAAATAAAAATTTTTCCTGAAATTTTTTAAAAGTTGACAAAACCTTAATCCAAGAATCGGTAAGTTGTGTCAGTTCTTTGTTTATCCAAACTAAATTATTTTGCAGTTTTAAGATGGAGAAGCCCAAGAATGAGATACCTAAAGTGGAACCAGCTACTCTTGAAAAGCAGTCGGAGGATCATAAGAACATCAACCCCAAGACGCTTTATAACTTGCCACTAGTTAAGGAGAATTTTGTCAAGTTTTTTAAATTGACAACTAACTGGACTCGCCTATTGAAGCGTTTCCGATAACGTGGTTAAGACAATGAATATTTTAAACATTATTTTTATAGTTTTACGTTTGATCCAAAATAGCCCAGTTTTCTAAATGCATAATTTAAATAAATTTTGTTGTTAAATAAAAATGTTAGTATGTTTTTATTTTGAGAAAAATACCAAAGAAGTTGCTGTTTAACCTTTTGATCAAGCTAAACTATTCGCAATTCACTTAAGAAGAATTCATCAGTCTGCTTAAAAACTGTTCAAATGCAGTGGACCATAGGGACATATATATTTTAAAATGTAAACCACGGATATCATTGGATCTACAACAAGTTGCAAATAGGTCGAGCTGACCTGACCTCGACAAGCCAAGGTGACAGGGTCCACCTGAAGAAATAGCCAGCAGAAGAGAGGCTTTAGGCGTTTAGTTTTAGTTGATGGTGTGAAAAGTTGTCGCTCAACTCATTTAGGTTTTCCGTCATCTGAGCTATAAAAACAAATTTTTAGCATTTTTGATATTATTTCATACAAATTTCACAGAGATCTAGACACTAAAATCTATGTTATAACTACTAACTCAGGAAATATATTTTTATACCCTGTACTTAAGATAAAGGGTACATTTAGTGCAAATGTAGAGAGGGAGACTTCGAAGACTCTTTGAAATTACCAACAATATGGACTGGAGGACAAAAGAATTGGTTCCAGGCATGTTCGTCCGTTTGTCTGAACGCCCAGATTTTGGAAACCAGAAAAGCTAGTCTAACCAAATTTGTTGTTTGTATTCCTTATGTGACGCATTACGCTTTAAAGTTGAATAGGTATCGACTCTAAGGAAAAAAAGTGGGCGGCTTAGCCGAACTAACTGGCTCCCATTATCATGTATAAAAATCCAAGCAAAGTAGTCTGCTTGAGAAGTTTCAGACAAATTTTAGTCTTAGTATCACAGCGTTAAGGTTTTATTTCATTCTAGCTTTGATTTTGAAAGCGTTTAGACGTATAGTAAGCAAAATAAGTTGAAATAACAAATAATTTTTTTGTAAATTTTTTTAAACGTGCCCAAAATTTGATCTCAAATAAAAAGTAAGTCGCGTGAGTTATATGTATGTAAAGCCAAACTAAATTTTTGCCCCCCTTTTTAAGATGGAGAAGCCAAAGCCTGAGGTAGAGCCAACTCCCCTGGGAAAACAGTCGGAAGCCAACAAGGATCTTATTCCCAAGGCAAATAACGCAATCCCGTGGCATAAGGGGAACTTTATAACAATGATGAAGAATGCCAACTGGGCCCAAAAAATGTTGGGTTTTTTGAAAAAATTTCCCTAATTTGATGCTGTTTTTTAAAATTGTTGTTTTTTTTTTGTTCGCGCCAAATAGCCCAATATGCTAAAAATGCATAATTAAAATCATTTCCAACGATTATATCGCAATAAATTTCAACGTTTAATAAGAAGTTTTTTATTTTGAACAAAGTACCAAAGAATATAGATACGAATTTAAGAAGCTAAGGCTTAGAGCTTAAAATTCAGAGTTCTTCGACGAAATCGTCGCCATTTAGTTTAGCATGATTGCGGCCGAATTTTTTTTCCTGCATGGGTTCCTCCCAAAGAGGGTGGGCACTGCGACCTGAAGATCTTTTGTGGCCGATTAATCGTCCAATTTTTATTAACGCTTAGTCGCAGCCGTCTGCTAGGCGGTGAAAAAATTAGGTACGCATCACGTCGAAAATTCCCAACGTTAAAGTATGTATGATCTAAATTAAAATCCATAGGTTGAAGAAAACTTCTTTTAGGAAACACGACACACCTATTGCGGTAGATGGTTGGGTTATATAGGCAAAATATCGAAAACGTTTTCTTTATAAGGCTCACATGAAGAAATTTGTTGATGCTTATATATAACATAACACTAAGTTCATAAAGTGGTCTATAGAATAAAGTAGTTTAAATAGAAACATCTTGATCTATAACTTAAGATGGCTTTATGCGATTTACGAAGATATGTTGCCCTATCAAGTTTCATAGACTCATAGAATATTGGTGCTTGACGTCAGCCTACTACAACTAACTCAACCTAAGAATTGGTCTGGCTAAGAATCTTCAAGGGACCACAGAATATTATTTTGCCAAAAAAAATATTATTTAATTGGCTTAAATTTTTACTTTCAATTACTTATTTTAAGTATGCGAACCTGCTGCTCAAATTTGGCGTCCTCAGCTCTTATAATGTCCGAGATATACGTGTTCATTAGTGCTGGAGAAAACATCGATGATCGAAGTTTGAAATCTCTATATATCGTTGTTGGCCAACAGAGATGTTTTTCCCCATTTGATGCGTGCAGAAGTGCTGGAGGAACATCTCTGTTGGCCAACAACGATATATAGAGATTTCAAACTTCGATCATCGATGTTTTCTCCAACACTAGTGTTCATACAGACATAAGGGACATATCTATGTCACCCTGGCTTGCTCGTATTGTCTATATCTTTAAATGAACTAAATACTAAATCAAAAAACTTTAGACAATTTTTTGTTAGAAATCTCTCGACAAGTTTGATAGTTTTATAACAGCTTGCTGCTGCGCTGAAATTAATTTTCAAGAGATTTCTGGCACAACACTGCACACATTTTTACTATCCAAGTAATGGTTATAAAAACAAACCCATACGATTTCAATCAAGATACAATTTATACATATATATGCACATAGATCATCATTCAAATTATGCGATTTAATGTTGTCTATTAAAACCAAAATCCCTTGATATCGATACCGATCCTCGAACCCCTGACCTCCCAACACTTTCAATCAAAGTCAATTGGTTATTGCTCAGATAGTTTGTTCTTCTGTGTGGGGAGCAAATTTTATTATCCCAGCAGCTGGCTGACCTCAACAAGCTGATGATAGTAATAAAATTCTGGCAGACACTGTCTGGCAGACAGCTGGACAGACAGACAAAAAGATCCTTTTCTGTGACCTGAACATGCGTTTGCCGAATCTTTTCCACTTCATTAGTAGATTGTTAGCCCTACACACACACACACACAAACAGTCCAACACACAGCTACACAGCTATACAGATACAAACTCAAACAATCTTATCTCTTTGGCTTCTGTGGTTGATATTTTTCTGTTGCTTGTTTCTCTCAATTTACTCTCCTTGTCGCTAAGATTCTCACACAGTTGGATTTCCACATACTAATGATGCTCATTAGATGTCTTTAATGCTCTTCAGAAAGTTCCCAGCACACAGACACACCAGACCTGGGACCTGGGACATGGGACTGATTTTTAAAGACATTTCGTTCGAATTACTCAACAACATTTTTGAAATTGTAGACAGTTTGCAGCTATTTTTGGTACCAGCTGGAACCAAAACTCCTTAAGAGGAGCTAGAGTTCTAGTGAGTAACTGAGTCTTTGACAGCAGCTGTGTTTTTGGGTGTCGAAAGATAGATTCCAGCAACGATTTGGTTTAGTAACTTAAATAGTTTGGGGATAGTCAGATTATGAACTACACGAAACACGTACGGGAAGTACAGCATTAAAGTTGGTGTTTTTTGGATTATGTGGTACCAGCAACAGGAAGAAATAAAGTCAATGGTTTTTTAAATACACAAAACAATATATTTTTCATTTCAGTCAAAAAGTGATATTACTAAAATTGAGCAGAATTGTAGGATGCCCTTAGGGAGAAATGGTCAGGGTAAATTAGCGGATATGTTGAAAAAAAGTCAACATTTCTATGTTTATAAAGCTCACATTCACCTGCTTACCATATATGAAGGCTCTTGTCAGTTTGTGGCAGTTTAGTCTGAAATTCGAAAGCTATTTCCTAAAATAGTCAATCGGCCGTACTCCGCTAAACGAAAAAACTAAACCACCAAAATTTTTTGCGGATTCGTTTTTGCGTCCTCCGGAAAACGTTTTATTTTTTGTTGATTTTTCCCTTTTTTTATTTTTTTTGATAAATTCGTATATTTCCCTTATTTTTCCGATAAATTCTCCTGTTCCAGCTCTGCACATTTATATTACTACAGCGTGTTTTTTTTTAGAGGTTAAAATTTTGAGTTGGCAAAACTGCTTTATCTGACAACTCAGCTGATAGTTGCTTTTTGGTGAGTTTGGTTTGACATTTCATTAAGGATAGACTTACACCAGAGAAACGCTTGCAAATTGTTGAAATTTGTAAACAAAATAATGGTTCCGTTCGTCAAACTTATTCAAAATAACGCCTGGAAATCAACATTCGAAGAGTTATTGGCGAAATACGGCCAATACTTTGTACGCGCCAGCAGTGGCGGCCACATGGCCGAAATCATATTTAAACATTAATGTCATAACATTTTTTGTCCACTAAAGCCCTTTTCATTGATATTAAAAATATATTTATTTGTTTTATTATAATTAAAAAATGTGTAACTCTAAAAAAAACACCCTTTATAAGTTTTTTACATTTCATTTTCATAAAAATATTGCTAGTTCTTTATTATTCTACATGTCTTTTATATAAGATTACACCAAAATTTTACAATATTTATTGAAATTAAACACGACTTTGGTATTTTTTTACAAGGAAAATTTCCTTTGTGTAACGTGGCAACTCTGTTGCGCTTATCGTCAGGTGTTCGTGTATGATATCTGCACATACACGAACACAAAAACAGAATTCGTTTTGGCTGTACATGCAATTTTTTGGGTTGAAAATAAGTAAGAAAATAAGTAAAAATAATTGTCCATAAATATATTACTTTAAATTGGCATAAATATAATCTAAGAACATCCAAAAATATTTTAAAAATTATTTCAGTATAAAATGCGTACTTTGTTAAACCTATTTTGCCAATTTGTTTTAATACCTCTTGCAACAAAACATTCGGTTTCAAACCACATGAAAAATTCGTTTTGGTGAAATTGAGAGCACCAAACATTCGGTTTCAAAACGAATCCGAATAAAATGTTCGGATTTTTATCCGTAGCACGGCCGAGTATTTTATTATTTGTAAGGCTTACATTTGCTAAAATACCTTTTTTTTCACAGTTCTTGCTTGCAGAATGTGGAATCTCGTTGCAGTTTATAGAAGAATAATCCTGAAATTTGCAGCATTTTATTATTAATGAAGCTCACATTCTCCTACATAACATACATATTCTATGACTATGGAATGGTCCCAAAGCTCGATTTTTTGGCATAAAATTGAACAATTAATCTATGAGTCTGTCCCATGTGTTAATGCATCCACAGAAAGAGAGAAATTTTGCAGGCTACTATCCAATTCTTTTCAAGCGGTCTTGCTGATCTTCGTAGATAGATCAAGTTCCATAGCTATACCCCGTTTAGCCCCAAAAGTCTTCCACAGGCAACGCAATTACATATGAACATAATCTGTAGTTAAAAACTTTAGTTACGTATGAGTAAGCCAATGGGTACTTCTGGCCTCCGACGCTGTCTTCTATCTGTTTTGAAACATTCTTCTGAAACCAATGTACCTTGTAGAGCGACTCTTCCCGAAAAGACTTGTCTTCCTTAAGTTTCAGTAAGATAATCAGCATAAGATGGCTCTTCTGCGATAGCTTCCAAATGGGTGATATGCATTTCATTGTCAGGCGTCTGACGTAGAAACACATTTTAAACCTATTTTAATAAGATCAGGAAGACATTTTTGTTCAAAAACATGCTCATTGTATTAAAGAAATCAATCGTACTAAAAGAGAAAATTGCGATACTGCTTCTGATAATCATAAAAATAGCTACTTCGGTTAAAGATAATTAGCTGAACATTGAGGAACGAGTTGACTTTAGGAAGCTATCCAGTTTAAACAGTGGATTACCCTTTACGCCGGCAACTGATTTGCAAGAATAAGCCATTACATCATCGGCATACATCTGGATTAATTAGAAACTTTGATTTCTTGCAAAAAAACAAAAATATTAAATTTCAATATCCAAACTTAACAAAAAAAACGAAAATTTTGCATAAAAATAGTCCGCCCTAAGCGTAACTGATATAAGTGATATTAAAAAGCTCAGTCTGAAATTTTTTATAAAATTATTAGACATGCCATGACTCTCAAAACTGCAAAGTTACTAAGTCTGCAAATAACACATTCAAAATGTTAGCAACAATTTTGCAATTTCCTTCAATTTAAGTTACGATTACGTGCATTATATCCACGCGCCGTTGCCATACTTCATTTGATCGTGTGAAAATCGGCAACAATGCAGCACAAATCAACAGCTAACCGCATAATTACAATACTCCCTTTTTTGTTTTTGTTTTTGTTTTTGCTTTTGTGTTTTTTTTTTTTTTTGGTTGTTTTGTTTTTGCTTTTTGTTTTCTTTTTGATAATTTGTACACGTTTTTAGCTGATTTGTAGCTAGGCCAGGTTCCCACACGCTCACAGATACAAAATTTACAAGTAAAAGCTGCGCTTAGGCACATATACTGCCTAATTAAGTGGAGCACACATTTCCCCTCCCCCAGCGCCAAAGTACTTTGAAAAAGCATTAACATTAGTTGAGGCAAAAGAGTGCAGAGAAAAAGAAAAAAAGAAAAAATAAATACTTAAAAGTGTTTTTTTTTGTCTATTTTGGTTTAAAACACAAAAGCAACATTTGCTCCCACACATTTTGGGCTGGGCGTTTTTTTTCTCCTCAAGTTTTCTTTTTCTTTTTATTATTTTTATAAAACCCAAAAGAAGAGGGCTATAAAATTTTTGAGCTAAAAAAAAAACGACTTTATTATATAAGACTAAGAAGGAAAGTAGTGGAACCCCAGCAAAGGAGTAGACCACAATGATCAGCAGGATAAAGGTCATTCTTTTTGTAATGGGTGTTTGAAATTATTATTTTGAGTACAATGGCGGACAAAAAAAAAAGTTTTCGGATTCGCAGTTCAGAGCATATTTACCATATATTTTGGTTCTCTAATTCCATATCCAAGTTCCCAAAAATACCAGCATCTTAAGATTTATAAGCTGTATTGATCAGTCGCGAGTACAGTGTGTACATTAGTCGCGATTTATTTAAGTGTGACCAGTGCATTAATTTAAGCTTTATTTTTTTAATTTATCTTTTTCACCTTTTTTCCATGTTTTTCATTATTTATTTTAATGTTTTAGTTACGTGGCACTGGCGATAGCAAACAATAAATAATTTGAATTGCAACGAATTAAATCAAATGAAAACAAAACTACAACAATAAAAGGAAAAACACCTCGATGAAGCTGTAAAAAAAAATGGTTTTCAATTTTTCATTTCAAATTTCACTGCAAAACAAAACGATGAATGCAAAAATACAAAAATGTGACAGCTCCAACAATAACAATGAAAAAATTAAAATGACAGCATTTTATGATTGGCATAAAATATATAGAGAAATATATAGAAATATTGACTATATAAACCAGGGCTGCAAGACATTTTCAAAACGAATATTGGTTCAATACGGACTTAAGCGCTGCGAACCGAATATACTCTACAAAAAGTCTGGTTTATATATAAAACATGTAATACAGTCGAGGCGGCGCCCGACAGTGTAATATCCTTTACCTTTTTCCGCGAAAAAAATGTTATTCCTGCATATTTCTTCTAAGAGCTTTCCAATTGGAAACATTTTTTTTTTGGTGCAAAACCATATTTATATCTATAAGTTTCGTAAATTTTTACCGATTTTCATGAGAATCAAAATTTACGTCAAATAAGCCAATTAAAGCACGTATGGCAAGTTTCAAGTTGATATGTTGAGGGGTGTGGGAAAAAACACGGTTAATCGATTGCGGGTGGTGGGGGTGCCGCATCGATAAAATTTGGATATAGATGTGTTCATTTGGGCCACAAGAATTAGCTTACCCAAAATTCTAGGTCACTTGTTACCATAATTACGTAAAGTAAAATATTGGCGCAGTTTTTGGGCAAGGGGAGATGAAATTTGTATATTTTTGGCTATAACTTTTGTTCTATTTGTCCGATTTTGTTTATTTTTGACACACAGATGCATGTCACCACAACGCATTGCTCTGTTAACTTTCAAATAAATAAAAATTTTAAATAAATATTAAACGGTGTGGCTAAAAATCGCGAAAATCTACGGCGGGGGGAACGGAGAAAGATATTGACATGATTCGACAAACTTCATCTTATCAGAAAATATGCGCATCAGCTGTTAAAGTTTTGTATCCCTAGCTCTTATAGTCTCCGAAATCTAGGTGTTCATACAGACGGACATGGCTCAATCGCTACCCGAGGTTATAACAAGCATTTTTGTATAAAGGACTTGAGATCTGCCACGCCTTCTTCTGTCCATACATTGCACAAATCTAGTATACCCTTTGTACCTAGAGGTACAAGGTATAAAAATTCAAATATTTAATATTTTTGAGTCGTCACCGTGCTCATCGACATCATTTATTTTGTAGTTCATACAGAAAAAAGAGCACTGGGATGCGGTCATGGAACCACCGAACTATGATGTAGACTTGTAAATTAAATGTTATATAATCTATAAAATTATATTCAAAACGGGCATTAAAAAAGTTTTAGACACCTAATAGTACAAAGTAAAAAATTTGGTTCCACTGAGAATTTAAGCTGGGACTTGAGACGACTACAAAAGGCTAATATCCTTAGGTAAGTTTTTGCCACAATTTTTGCGACTCTCTCGCAAACACATATCATAACAGGTTTCGTTACGTGACGATTTTTATACCATTTCATGCTTAGCACCGTAAAGGAACTTTGTTCAAAAAAAAATATACAAAGTAATAATAAACAAAAATTATATAAGCTTTTGCCAACATTTTTTCTAGTACGCGCATACCTACGCAGCATAACTCATTTCGTTACGTGACGATTTAAAAACCATTTAACTCTAAACTCCATAAAGAAACTTCGTTCCAAAAAAATATATATAAGATAGTAATTACAAAAATATGATGTAAGATTTGCCAAATTTTTTCTAGTATACGCATACAGATACAGCATAACTCATTTCGTTACGTGACGATTTCTCTTTCATTTAACTCTAAGCTGCGTAAAAGAACTTGCTTTTAAACATTTAACTTTTTTTATGCTATTAAATACATATATTTTTTTTAAGTTTGCTTTCAGTACCCTTGTAATATGCCAGCATTTCTACAGCCTTCTTTTTGTGCCTTGTTGTACCTTGCTTTGAACCAGTATCTAGTTTAAGAGTTTTTCTCAAACCACTCATGAAACTAAATCTTATCAAAAATTTGCAACTTCTGCAGCCCTGCTATATTTAATATATAGCACAAATTTCGGTCATTTTCCTAATAAAATAATAAAATAAAGAAAAACAAAAAACAAGAACTTTACCAAAACATATGAGAATCAAATTCAAGCAATTTGCATTCGTATTTTATATTTGGATCGATTTCACTTGTTTTTGTTGTTTTCGTTGTATATTTAAAATCTGAAATAAATCGGCGCAATTTAAAATTCAGTCAATGGCGGCGCAAATAAATCAAAAATTTATTGTACGCATTTAAATACATGCATATTTCAGTTCTCTCTCGCTCTCAATCTATGTATACATACATATATAAGTATATACATATGTGAGTGAGTGTTTCGTGGAATTGTTTGTTATTTGGTTAGACTTAAACGAATTGACCAAACTAACCTATAAAAGCAAAATTTGAATCATTTGGGACGCTGCCCGACAGTGGCATACACTGCAAAAATTTTCCCATTGCTCATATTAGTTTATATATGAAGTTTGGATGCACTTTAAAGGATTTCGCCATTTTCACTCAAAAATATTCACAGTTTATCGATATAAAACTTGGCTCAGTTATTATATTGTTTCTCGAAAAATTAGCTTCTTGTGAAATCTTCGAATTTTCGGTATTAAAAAAAAAAATTATCTTTAAGCCGTGTGTCCGTTTGTCGAATCATTTATAGAATATTTTTAAATTCTTCGAATTGTTTTGGTCAAACTTAACTTTGTTGTGAATGGCGCGGCAATGAATCAAACAAATTACGATTCGAAATTCAAAAATGGATTTAAATCTGAAATAGGAAAAGTCAAAAGCGAATTGGACAACAAATATTTAAAAAATTATTTGTTTATTAAAAGTGATCGAAGTTATGTCATTTTCCAAATTTTTGAATGATGAGTTAAACTTATCGATATATTATTTTCGAGTAATGGCCACAGGAGATTTAAAAGTCAAGGGTCTAGCTGACTAAGGTACCAAAAATCGATTCAGTTCAGTTTCACCAGTTGAGATCACTTTTGAATTTTAAAATTAATAAAAAAATTTGATTAAAAATTATAAAAAACAATTCTTTTTTTTTACATATATGCATTTTTTATTCGCAATCCGTTAGATAACAAGCACCTTAATTTATAAATAAAACCAGAAAGGCCGAATTGTTTTGGCTCAATATAAAAACATATTAAAAAACAAAAATTCTTTAAAAATTATTAAAAACTGTTTTTAAAATTATGTGTTTTTTTTTTTAGTTTTTTCCCCCGCCTCTTATGATTCTAATTGTATTATATAAATATATTCATTAAAATTAAATAACTCAGCAGAAAAGGTAATTAATAAAGCTCTAACTCTTTATTTTATGAACATTAAACTCCGCGTGTATTAAGTGATTTCAAAAATTAAGTGAATAAAATTGAACTCCAATTTTAAAAATTAAAAAAAAATTTTAAAAAATGATTATGAACACTTTAAAAATTAGAATGTAATTGTTGAAATTGCTTAAAAAATGATTAAAAAAATCGTTAAAAAGTGGTTAACAAAAACTTTAAAATCAATGTTTTTCTTTAAAATAAAAAAAAAAATTTTTTAATTCAAAAATCTTTTATTGAAATAAAAATTTTTCAATATCTTTATTCGCTTGGGAAACATGGCTTATCAAAGAAACGTCGACGAATAAAAAATCTAAGTATTCGGTTATCGATAACTCAATAAATAACACTAGTTTACACGAAAAGTGTTTTTAAGGGTAATTTTACTCGCGAGATATTGACGAATAACTGAAATTAGTGCCCAAAACATGTTTTTCGAAAATATCTCGAAAACGGTGCTTAAGAAAAAAAAGGTTGCCATATTCGTGTTTCTCGACCCAAAATTACCATTAAATATATTCTTTAGCGAAGGTTCACCCGAAGACCCTTAAATTTGTAAACTAGTGTTTTACAATAAAAGTTTACATAATTAATATTGGCTTGTTCTTTTGTTATATTATATATATTATATATGCGGGTCAAAATTAAAAATAGATGTCAAAAATGGATTCCTCGACCCCAAAAACCCCCAAATACACATTTGGTTTGAGAAAAAATAACGTTTTTTGGCCTTGTGAATGCAATGTCTAAGTCGATTTTTGAATATTTTGATAAAAACCTATTTTGAAAAAGTGGGCGACTCGAAATTCATTTAAGACCCATAGTTTCTTGGGCAAAATTGCTTAGAAGGAAATCGCGGTGAGCACTTATACCGAAAAAAATTGACCCGCCCTAATGTACATATATTACCAAAATTTGGAAATTCTTAAAAACTATCAAACATTTTATTTGATTAAGATTCATCTTCATTAACAAACGAACTATGTCTCTAAGACTTCGGGGAATTTTTTTTGAGGTACTCTGTAATACCCCTACGGGAGCTATATAATATAAACCCGAACTCGAAAAAGCCTCGCTTTCCAAGATCTGAATAGGTTTCAAAATACCGCCCAATTAAGCAAAAAGTCCCTGAATATGCAGACTGGGTTAGTTATAAAACAGCTGAGCAAAGCCGGCTCTATAGATCCTAAAACCTGTAGGTTCTTTGGGATTAAGAAGAAACCCTCCCAGCACATAGCTACAGAGTGTGACGCTCTTGCCAGAAGAAGTGCAAATAGCTTTGGTGATCCGAGCAGCTCGATGCACAATGTCACCCGAATCTCGAACCCTCCCAGATAATTAAGTTTATTCCGAGGAACTCGACTAGCTACGAAGCTCTAGTGCTAGTAGGCAGTTTAGTAGATCCTAATGATATTTTTCAAAGTTGATATTAGAGTTTCGCTAAACGCAACAATCATTTTACGTCCAAATTAAATGCCTCATTTCGTTGTAACGATCTCCAATAATCGACTACATTTGCTTAAAGTGTCTGCACCACAACCAAATCGCCAACACTTGAAGAAAGTCAACGCATCTGTCAGTTGATGAAGCTCAGGCGCCTTGAGCCGACGACTCTTGTACGCCTTTCCAATCATTTCAAGTTCATTGTCACTTTGGCTGGTCTCCCCCCAACTCTGAAGAGACATTGGTGATGGTGGCAACGACCGCGACAATCTCAAAATGCCATAATCCAATTATGATTTTTCACATAAATTTTTACTCAACCCGAAAGAAATACACACACACATATACAGAAATGAATGCATAAACATATATACATACATATATATTTAATATGTTTTTCTTTTTGATGAAAATAACTTTAGTTGCCCCCTTTCGTTGGAACACCCTCCTGCTGCTAAAAGAGCTCTCTGCCTAATAATAACAATAAATTTTGAGCATAAAGCAATTCAATGAAAATAATGTCTGAATGACGACAACAGCGAAGAGAGGTAAAGCCGAAAGCAGCGACAATGATGACGTAGATGAAGCAGCAGCCGCAGTCCAAGAAGTAGTTAAAGTTGGAGTCTTCGCTGTGCTGAGTTGGGGAATACAGTTGTTGTCTGAATTTATTTTTATCAGTCAGCGTCATTGCAGTCACTCTCAGTCATAATGATAATGTCGCCTGCTTGTAATAATTACATCCAGCCTATCAGTGGAGGCATTACTGGTTTGTGCCACAAGAGTGCTGGCTGGGTGCGGGAAAGGGCATCTCTGGGAGTATGTTTTCAATACATGAAGTTTGAAGTTTTGTCTGTGCAAAGCACCCAAACAAGACTTTGGGCACGAATGGTGTACAACGTCTTTAGTTGGGCAGGAGGAGCGGCAGCAGCATCAACCACAGCCATGTCATTGTCAGTTCTATGCGCAGTCTGCATTGTCATCAGTTGCAGTCTCTGCTCATCAACTATGACAATTTCATTTATTTAACATGATATTTATATATACATGTACTTTATATGATTGTCCAAAAAACCTAATAAGAGCTAAAAGTTTTGTGGCAGCTACTACAGTGGAGACTAGGGTGGGTGGGTCGACTCAGAAAGAAGAATGCGCTCTTTGAAAGTTCGTGGGAAGAGAAATGAAATTTTGTTTGGAACGATAAAAACTGGGAGGCGGACGAGTGTGCCAGAAACGGATCAGCACTGGCAGTTAGCTTCAAGACGTCATATCGGAAATTAGGGAGACAGTTAGAGCTCAGGCGGATATAGAATGGGATTTCAGATTTGGTTATCAATTTTTAACAGTGTATTGCTAAGACTGCTAAGAAGAGACGTTATTTATATGATGAATTAAGGTTGACATGGTACTTTTGATTATGCTTTGAAGACCGTACTTGATTTTTCAAGAATAGTAGGATAGTCTGGGACGAAGGAAATTTATTTTTCTTACTATCAATCGCATAAAAGCAAGCGTTTTGCCTTAAAACAATTTGCGGTGTCAAAAGTATTTCAAGATCTATTTTCTTCTAATGAGAGTAAAATTCGAGATTAATTTGAGAATATTAAGAATGATTTTAAGAACAATTGCGCTTTATTGTATATAGCTTTCAGGATAGAAATTCTTCATTTGGGAATGTTGGGAATTATTTTCATAAAAAGTGCTCTCAAAAAGCATTTCGTGCTCAATATAAGAATTTTTAGTCTTCATTCTAAAATTGAGAGTATTTTATTTCTCATATAAGGAAAGTAGAGAACGAAAAATTTCTTCTAAATAATAGAGTGAAATAATCGGTTTTCGAACTTACTTTTTTTCCTTTCCGGAGCATATGCTGGAACTTACTTAATTACTTACTTAGTTACCCTTTTTTTGAGTGTATTTGCATTGCTCTTTCTGTCAGTATCTCTATTCCATCCCTAACAAGACTTCTAGCCCTCTAGCTCAGAGTTCTTTTGTTAAAGCTTCCATATCGCACTGAGAACTTAAAGCCCATATGAGTACTCTTAGGCGAGCTTTTACTGTACCACATATGCGCGCATTTGTATATGCGTCCGATTTCTATTAATTTTATGCAACGATAATCCTAAAACTTCTAAACACTCAATGCCACTCAATACACTTTTACAACACTTTGTCGTTGCACCCCAAACGCTGCAGCATCTCCTCCTCCCGCCACCAAATCGATTATGTTGATATTTGGCGCTGCCTCCAAACAAATATCTTGGAACCACGCAATTATGTATGGCATACATAGCATATATGAAGGGATCTCTCCCTCTCCCTCTCTCTGCATAGCGTAAAGATGAGTTGGATAGAGACATGGTCTGGTGTCTGCAATGCTGATTATCAGCAATTTTCATAAAGAAATGGAAAATCGAATGGAATCAAATTGAATCGAAATGAAATGAAAGCAAAGTGCCCTGGTGGCAAAGTGCTGAAGTGGCCCAGCCATGAGCTACGTGCCTTTTTGGTGTTTTTGCAGCCACTTCTTTGCCCAAAAGAAGCTGAACAAAAATAATAGACAAAAGAAAAACTCTTGATGAAAAAATAATAAAAAATCTGAAAAAAAAAGGGAATTTCAACAAATAATGCCAAGGCGTGCGAACATTGAAATCGATGAGAGAGACCCCGACCAAAAAGCCAAAAAGGGGAACTGTCGCCAAGTCTTTGTTTTTTTGTTGTTGTTTGTCTAATCAACTCGGCGTAGACCTGTCTCACAGCAAGTATACCACCAGCTGACACCGTAGTCCCGTCACCCTACCTGTACGTGAGCCCCCAAAGCAAAACTAATTGTCTGCCTGATGGCATATAGAATTACCCTCACGCAACCTTAGACAAAATGCAGGCAGGCAATTTTAATTACTTTCATTTCACTTTTTTTTCAAACTGGGCGGCAGCCCCGTAAGTGCAAACCCGGACAACCCAACTCATGACACTACAACTCACTCCCCACTCCACAGGCCAAGGCCAACACGGGGTTGGAGGAGTCGTTCAGTTCCCAAACGTGTAATAAACCGTACGCTTAATAGTAAAAGGAGCCACAGCCGTTGGACACTGGAGATTGTACAGCGGGGGCAGTGGAGTGAGGGGACGTAGCAATGGCTTTTTAAGTAATTACCGTACGGCATTCACCTTGAGACGGACAAGGCTCAAATAACCCAAAACCGTTTGGCGAAATCATTTAGACAGCAAAAGTAATCGACAGGCAGACAACGACAAGCAGCCCCAACAAAAATTTAAATAAAAGTAAGCGGGGGGATTGAAATACCAGAGCAACTACTCTATAATTACCTAGTCGAAGTTTTTGTACACTTGAAAAAGTATTCACTGCAAATCATTCAACTGGAGAATAAGTCAAGGTTGTTGATAAACAAAAAATACATTGAAAGAAATCAAAATGCAGGGGAGACTGCATCAAGGCCATTTTGTATTTAGGGCAAATCTTGAAAAGAGCTATGGATTTGATAGACGCATTTGAGAATTACTTTTTTTTGATAATAACATAAAAGCCAATAGCTTTTATTCTGTGCAAATAAATATATATTTATTAAAAATATATTTTGCAGCGTAAAAAAATTAAGTCGCTTTTGAAGCACCCAGACAGAAATCACAGAGTGAAAAAAAATAAAATTCAACGATATTTCATTATGAGAGGATAATGAGTTATGCTTAAGGGTTATGAGATATGCAAATTTTCTTTAGAAATACTTTATTTAAAAACTTAAATAAAGAAGTAAAAAATTTTCATCTTGAAACCGAAAGTGTATTTTTTTCTTAACTTCGATTTCTGATGTACAACAGTGGCTTTTTATACTTATAAGTATTGCCATTTTGGCGTGACGTTAGGCTTTTACGATAAATTATGAAAAAACGAGAACATAAAAAAAAATTAACAGCCCAAAACTAAAATTTTTCTTTTTTTGCTAACTTCGGTTTTTGTTGTATAGGGTGGGCCATCTGTTGGTTTGGTTGTCAAAAGCACATAATTCGGAACATAGCCATCCAAAGTGGATGCTCTTAGACATATGTCAAGTTTAAAACTACTCAACTTTAGTCAAGAATCGTCTAATCATTCGCAAGAGTAGCCTTTTATATGGGTATTTCCACTTTGGCGTGACGTTACTTTTGTACAACCAAATCAATTTAAAAAAAATAAGAAAAAAATGTATCATTGAATTATTAATACTTTCAAAACTTCGCTATTTGATGTACAAGAGTGGGTTTATATAGTTATCTCAATTTTAACGTGACGTTAGGTATGTACAAGAAAATATGGAAAAAAAAATAACCTATCATTCTTAAAGTGAAAATTTATAATATATTCTCTTGCAATTTCGCTATTTGATGTACAAGTGTGGCTTTATATATGGGTATTTTCATTTGGCGTGACGTTACCTTCGCACGACAGAATATACAAAAAAATGAACAAATAAAGAAACAAAATATGCAAAAAACATTAAGAAAAGAAAATTATCATTCTAAAACTGCAAAATTATATTATTCTCATGGGTATTTCCATTTTGGCGTGACGTTACGTTGCTACGATCATGTATGTAAAAAAAAGTTTAAGAAAAGCCGAAAATTAAAAATTTATATTCTTTCGTAACTACGGCTTAAATATACAATAGTGACTTTTTATATGGGTATTTCCATTCTGGCGTGACGTTACATTTGTACGACAAAATATAAATTTAAAAAAAAAATTATCATCCAAAACTGAAAAATTATATTCTTTCGGGGCTTCGGTTTTGATGTACTACACGGGGGATTTTCTATGATATTTTCATTTTGGCGTGACGTTACGTTTGAACGACAAAATAGTTACAAAAGAAACTTAAGAAGTTTTTTTTTTTATTTTTTTTATATTTATGTAGCAATAGTACTAGCATTATATGCAGTACAAAAATAGGCTTGGCGTTACGTTACATAAAATGTAAGTGAGTTTTGAGTAAAAAAAAAAGCATAAAAAACTATTTTTAGTATAATTTTAAATGAAGTTGGTTACTTTTGAAAATTTTTGAGTCAAAGAAGATTTGCCTGTTTTATACCCTGTGCCTTGTATAAGTATGTAATACATGTAAAGAACAGAAGAAGGCGTGGCAGACCCCAAGTCCTTTATACCAAAATGTTTATCATAACCGGGGGTAGCGATTGAGCCATGTCCGTTCGTCCATCCATCTGTAGGAACACCTAGATTTCGGAGACTATAAGAGCTAGAGACACGAAACCTTACCAGCTGTTGCGCATTGTTTCTCAGAAGATCAAGCTCTTTTTTGATGTTATATCAACATCTTATCCAGTTCCGCTCTGGTAGAATTTCGAGCATTTTAGCTACACCGTTTCGAAAAAATTTCGTCAAATTTAAGAACATGAATTTTGCATCTGCCAAGTTCGTTGACGTATTCCTTCAGCTCCCTGCATACAATCATTGTGTCATCCGCGTTCCCAGCCAGATGAAGCCAACAAACTTTGCATCATAGAGTTACGAGTGTAAAAAGTTTGGCTCGTGATGGCGTAGAAGGAAAGACACTACGAACACGTAGGCTAGCCATTGGCCTGCTCCAAGTTGCTCCAAGCTGAAACACTTCAGCGTAAAGTTGACTTCATTAACAAGCGATTGGTTGGTTGGTTGGGCCGGTTGGGTTGTTTGGGAGACCCCAACAGCTGTTGCCATTGAGTGGCAAAGTCTCTATAGGCATTTAGTCAGTTAGTCGCCTTTCTTTTTGGCTTATTAGCTCAACGCTCCAGTCCGGCGCAGTTCGTCTCTCTGACAGCCCCCCCTCGATCCCAAAAAGTTTTGTGGCCAGGCGGCGACATTGACGTTGCAAATTCCCTTTGGCGCTGTGGAAAATTCGTTGGCAACGATAATTACATGTCGTCTTAGGCGGCGCAACATGCAAAGAGTGGGGTTGGGTGGGTGGCAAGTGAACAAGCGAGTGTTGGTTAGTGTTGCTAGCGTTAGTGGCAGTGTTGTGTAAAGGGTGCGGGTTGAGTGTTGCTCAGTGTCATGCTGCAGTTTAAGTTGGCCCAAGTGTTAGTTACATGGCACGTAATTTGCTGATTTTGAATTTTGTCTGTGCGCGGCAAATGAAATGCCTGTGCATTTTAATGTTGTGCAGTGCATCCTACTCCTTGACGCCTTAGTCAATCCCCCTGGTTTTTAGCACTGGACAACTTTAATGCGCTGCCTCCAACTTGATCTTTGTGCAGGTTTGTTTTTCTTGAACACCCTTTTGCTTTTTTTTGAGGCAACTATTTATCTTGTTATTGTTGTTTTTGTTGTTTTTGCTGTTGCAGTCAACGCTGTCAACTCAACTGTTCCAGGCAGCCCGGGGCCATTTCTCCCCCTTTTTGGAGCATGCATATTTGCACTGTCTGGCAATTTTTAAGCAATTTCATCTCCGTCACCGCTGCCATTGCACGTTCTTTGGCATAGCTCAGCGTTCTTTGGCTCACGCTGTCCGGAACTTGAGGCCGGAGCGGGCACAGTTGGAGGGCACTTGGGCACAGTGGTCGAAATGTTGGATCCAGTTCATTTTTTGCTTATTTTATGTTTTTTTTTCAGTTTATTCACGCCGAAAAAACGCTTTGAATTTTTAAATTTAAAAAATATAAATAAATATATTTATTTTTTAATCCCAATTTTATTTTAATCCAAACTTTTTTATATTTGTGTTTTAAGCAAAGCGTACAACATTTATTGAATTTTAAAATTTTTTTTTTATATATAAACATAATTTTTTTTAATCCTAAGTTCTGACCATTTATTATTAAGGCAAAGCGTAGAACCCTTTTTGAATTAAAATTTTTAAATTTATATTTGTTTAGTTCCATTTTTTTAAATCCAAAATTTTGGAATTTCGAAAATTCTCAAATTTTTTTTTTTTAAGTCCAAAAAATTTTTCAACGGTTACAACTTCAGATATTTGAAAATTATTATTTTTTTTAAAGAAAAATAAAATTCCAAATTTAAAAAAAAAAAATTTTGTAAATAAATTTAAGACAATTAACGTTCACAGCTTGAGATATTTGAAAATTATTATTTTTTTTTTAAGAGGAATACAATTTCAAATAAAATAAAACATATTTTTTTTTTTCAAATTATATTTGACTTTTTTTTAATTCAAACTTTGAATTTTTTTTAATAATACTTTACATATAATAAAACTGAATTTAAAGCAAAAGCATTTTGTATGGCACAAAAATTTAAAAGCTAAAAAGAACATTTCGACCACTGTGGGATGTTGTCCGTTTGCTTCTGACTGGGCCTGGGCCTGGGCCTGGCTTGCCGCCTGCTGCATCCTGTTTAAATGTTTTCCCTTATATACGATATATACATATATATTTTTTTCTCACTTTTTTTTCACTTTACAGTTACAGCAGCTCGTCGTTGAAATTAAAAATAAATTTTACAGTAAACACACATAAAAAAAATAAGAGAAGCTGCCACGGCACGAGTCTTGAGTGGGATGAGTGAAGCGCGCATGGAGCAGCAGATCTAACTGGAGTTTGCTGAGGATGCCGCCTGACACTGGAAATAATAAAAAATGAGCAAATGTAAAAAGAAGCCAAAGATGACGCTGCCAAAGAAGTCAGACGACCGCGACGACGACGACGACGACGCTGTCTACGTCACATAGTTTTCCAGCTAGGCCAAAAATAGTGCATCGAATGTTTGGTTGGCTTCGGGTTTTTGAGTTTCGGTTTTTGGTTTCTCTTTCGAGCACCCTGCTGAAATGAGTTTTGCCGGCTGGCCTTGAAATTTTTTCATATGTCTGCGCCAAATGCCAGCGCTTCCACGGCTACAGCTGTCCGGGACCACCCTTTATGTGCTGCTCTATGTGTAATACACACGGCAAATACTTATTTTTAGATGTCCAACCAATGCAAAGACTTTGCGAGTTTTGCAAATGGTTTTTGGGAATGACGAGCTGTGGGCTGGGACTGGGGCTGGGGCTGACGGTTTATAGCCACCCCAAGTTGCAGTTAGCCAAAGGGATTCTAATGAACAGCAAAGTTGTCAGTTAAGCAGCAGGGGGCGCAGGCATTGGCAACAGGGCGTATTGGTGGCTAGGGACAGAAGAGAGCTGCAGCTGCAAATGCTGCGGACGGAGCTCTAAAGTGTAAAAGGGATTACATTAGATTTGATTTGATGGAATTGAATTCATTAAGTTGGCTCTGACGGTGACTGGTAGCATGGGGCTGTGGCCAGAACTGTGACGACTATGCTAGGGGAGGGAGCTGTAGAGGTGCAGGCGTCTTTAGATCCCGCGTTTAAAAATAACTGCACTTACTTCAGCTGCCAGCACATCCGGTTGCAGCAGCCAACTTAGAAGACGTATAAAAGAAATGAGAAAAAAGTGCGGAGCAGTCGGTATTGGTGGTGGAGGCGAAGACGAGAAGGGATGGGGTAGAGAAATGCAATGTTGAAATCAAGTTGTCGTTAAATTGCTGTTGGCTTATAATTTAGTTATTATAACGAATTATATCATCACGATTGAAGCGTACATAGGCAATATGGTTCATATGACATAATGTGATTGAACTTTGCGATTTAATGTCGGAAAAAAAATTTGCGAGAAAGCTGCTACTACATAGAAAAACTTCTAAGCAACGTAACTGATAATAATATTAGCTGGTTAAAGGGAAATTGTTCTGCAGCATAAACTAAATTAAGTCTTTAACGTCATCGTTCGTCAAAACGACGACGCTTGATTTTTATTTTTTTTATATTTTTATTAGGTTGTAGTTGTTAGTTATTTTTTGTAAAGAACTTAGTGGGTGCAGAGGGGCAATGAAATGCACAAAACGTTAGTTGTAGTCCAAACGACGAACGATGCACTTTGCGTGATTTTTGGTAGAATTATTTTTTGACTTCTACTATGAAATGTGCATTTTGGTAATATAGTTGCCATATGACATATTGTGATTGAACTTTGCGATTCAATGGCGGGAAAAAATGGGAGAAAGCTGGTTCTAGAACTACTTCTAAGCAGTATATGTGATAATAATGTTAGCTGAGCTTAGAGAATGTGTTCTGCAGCAAAAACTAAATTAAGAACTAACGTTTTCTCAAACATAAGAAAAACAAACTTCTGCCGTAGTGCTGAAGAAACATCTCTGTTGGCCAACATCGATATATAGATATTTTTAACTTCGAACATCGATGTTTTCTCCAGCACTTTTACCTAGCTCTTAAGATATCCGAGACATCAACAGACTGACGATCCTATCTATCTATATAGACTCGGCTTTTTTGGTCTTTTTCAAGTTTTGTCAAAAGTGTTGCTTTTTTCTGATATTTAATTAAGAGCAAAGAGAACGTATCCCTTAACTTATGCTAAATACTGCGCAGAAGTTCTCATAAAATATTTAAGCTCTATATATTCGATAGAATATAATCACAAAGAACTATTTTTAAATGCCACTCCAGCATATTTATTAGCCCAATGCACATTTGTCTAAATAAATCACATTTTATTTAGCTACATAAGCTTTAGGTACATTTTTTTTCTTAAGAAGCTCTCTAACAAACTGATATCTATTTAGATATATCATAGAAAAAAGTATGCGACCATTTATAAAGCATTTTTCCTACTAAATCTTTTGTAAACAAATCACTTAAGAATAAGTTGCATAAATTAATTTTAAATACTTGTGTTAAAGTTGTATAAATATTATCTTAAAGCTATTAAAGACGAAATTCAATTTGGAAAAGTTTTATTACTCGAAACGTTTTAGTTGATTGTTTAAAGATAATATCAAACCGCTTTTAATTTTGTTTTAAAGTTATTGGTAGCACATTTTTTAAAAATATATTGAATGTTTATTTAAAAAAAAAAAACATTTTTAAAGTGAAATGAAAAGAATTTAAATATAATTAATATTATTGGATGCTCTTTTTAAGCATTGTTTGGCGCTTAACTTAAATGATTATTGCTACTAAATGAAAAAGCTTAAGTTAAATTTTTTATAAATTATTTAAGAAGCTGAAACCGAACGAACAATTCTGAAAACTTTCTATACTTAGCAAGAAGATTTAGTTTTTACTCAAAACAAGATTATTTTACTCTAGAGTTTTTAAGAACTTTTTTTATAAATAAAGCAGCATTAATATTATTTCCTTTTATAAGTACGAAATTCTCTTGGAGCGCATTTTTTTTTAAACAATTCTAAATATTTGTTTAATTAAGCTTTCTCAGAGATGCTATGAGCTAGAGCAAGCAAACTTTCTGCTCAGAAACCTTGTGACGTCACAAGAAACAAGCTGGTTGTTTTTTTTGTTGTTATATTATATAGCTTCCATTTGGTTATTATAAATAAAAAAATAAAAAAAAAACATAATTTTAAGCGCATATATTTAATTTTATTCATATATAATAACCGAATTTGCGCTCAGAAATTTTTGTTATCGTCCAAGCTCTCTCTTAAATGCGCTCTCTTAATCATTCGCTGAGTCAAAAGTTAAATATCGATTGCTTTAAAAAAAATTTGTTTTTCCTGTTTTACTCCTCTTGGGAGCTTAGGGCCTCTACAAGAGCTTTTCATCGAACTCTTTTTTGCGCTGTTTGTTTAAGGGGTCTACGCAGTTCGAAAAATTTCGCGCGGAATGACAAAACTTCATATAAAAAAAGCAATCCCCTTTGGGATATCCCATTTGGGACCTTTTTTTTATATGAAGTTTTGTCATTCCGCGCGAAATTTTTCGAACTGCATATAGGCCTTTAGCTGTAACCCATGTTATGTTTTGGTGCGCCAGTTCTTGAAGGACAGTCCACCGCCAGGTCGCTTTTGGTCGTCCTACTCGTATGCTTCCTTGGGGACTCCAGTCTAGTGCCATCCTAACAATACTGCTTACTTCTTTTCTGATAGCATGACCTATCCATGTCCATTTACGTTTCCTGATTTGGAGTTGGATAGGGGTCTCACAAGTGATGCGCCACAGTTCTGCATTTGATATTCTGTTTGACCAGCACATCCCGCATATAATTCGCAGGCACTTGTTGCTGAAAGCCTGCAGCTGTTGCACAATTCTTCCTGTGATCAACCACATCTCGCTGCCGTATAGCAGTATGGACTTAACACATGCATTGTAGATTCGCAGTTTTGTGCGTCGGCTTAACTGCCCGTTTCTCCATATGCGGTATAGTCTCCCAAATGCTGATCGAGCTTTGGCGAGTCGGCTTGAAACGTCTTCATTAACACTACCACTACTGTAGATAATGGTGCCAAGGTATGGGAAGCTGTCGACGAACTCGATTGGGTTCCCTTCAATGGTGATGTTTCCTTGGCTGGTGTGATTGAAGCGCATTGCTTTTGTTTTTGCTGCGTTAATCTTGAGCCCGGTTTCTGTTACAGTATCATTGTCATTAAAACACAAATTTTGCACCTCCAGATCCGATGTGCAAGCCGCCGAAGTAGGTGGATTTACCCTAAGGAACTGACCACCTGGAGACAAATTTGTTATAGTCGTATTTGAATCCATGTTTCTTTTGTCAATGATATGGCTTATCAGATTCTAGTCGGTAAGTTGTAAGCTTAAGGACAGGTCTGACAGGCTCTGCTAAGCCCTTCGGATGGCCAGACACATACTAAGGAAGCCGCTCCTAACATGGAGAACAGACGCTGGTGCAGCCGCTCGTTATGAGAGAGTTAAATGTTATTAGTAACAAAGAAACAAACAGACGCTGCTAGTGTTGTGGATTGTTGTTAGCTTCGATGCTCACCGTCGACCTTACCGGCTAGGGAGGCCCTACCAGTAGCTTCGCTACCGCCGGCATCGCTCTCAGGATCCTTGCATTTACTAAGCCCCTTCCCCACGACAAGGCCGCAATCCCCAAAGTAGCCGTTTGCTCCAACTAGGAACCTAATATAGGACACTAACTAATCTTGAGTACCGCCAGGTCGGCATCATCATACATCGCTTTTATTATTGCTGCGATGTTGAGTGGTACTGCTTTCCTTGCAAGTGCTTGCCATATTGCCGCTCTGTCTACTGAGTCGAAAGCCTGCTTGAAATCGATGAACAGGAGATATAGCGGAGCTCGCCATTCCACAGCCTGCGCGGTAATTATGCGTAGTGTATTTGTTTGGTCTACGCAACTCCTGTGTGTTCTAAATCCTGCCAGTTCATCGCGAATTTTTGGCTCAATTTTTTCCTGAAGGCGTTCGTTCAATAGTGTGGCTAGTATTTTGTAGCTCGTGTTGAGCAATGTTATTCCTTCCCAATTATTGCACTAACAAAGGTCTCCCTTCTTGGCTTGCTTCACAATGATTCCGCTTTTCCAGGAATCTGGAACACGCTCGTTCTCCCATATGCAAGCGAAGTGTGGGTGCAATATCAAAAATCATTTGCTTGCCTTCGACTGCCGGTATGACTCCTTGGTAATATTTCCTTTGAAATACAACTCTTTCGCAAGCATCCACTTTAAACTTGTTCTGTTCTTTCTCACATAATCATCTCTGATAATCTCTCAACACTTAAAATATTCTAGAGCTCCTACATAAATATGCTTATGATTTGTTCAAACTTCATGACCTATCCAAGAGACCTCCACTAAACAAAAAACGTTTTCATTCTGTTTTTTTTTTTTTGTTTATAAACAATATTTTCGTTTATCAAAAGTCAAGTCGGGCCAACACAAATGCTTTCTATAGCCTCTTTGGGCTTATCCAAAAAAATAAAAAAAAAACTAACGCGCTATCTGCTGCAGCACTATATGTACATGTGTGTATCTGTGTTAGTATCTGTGTATGTATGTGTGTGTCATTTAGTATCTGTGTCTTTGTTCGTATCTGTGTGTAAATTTAGCTCAAAGCATTGATATTCCCATACGTCGAACATAAATTACACGACAATTACCCGGCAGCAACGAAAAAAAAAAAAAGTATTTATATATGTATATGTTATATGTATATAAGAAAAACATAGCAAGCAACCCCCCCTCCCGCTCCCAAAAAAAAATAAAATAAAATTAAAACAGAAAATTGGAAAGAGCGCAGCCAACACTTCATCACGCAGCCAGAGCAAGCCCCGAGCGTTCCCTAAAACCCTGGAACTAACTCTACGAGTCTGTATGCCGCTCACCCCTGCCCGCCCCCGGCCGCACTCCACGCAGCCAAGTCTCACACGCGTTGTTTAAATTGCTCTCACTCGCCGTGTTATAAATTTTCAAGAACAAATAGTTTGGAACATTGTCGAGCGGAAAGTTGTTTATTTTTGGTGCGGGACGTCTTTTTGGACTTTTGGAAAATGTCTTTGCTACTGCTACGTGTATGTGTCTGTGTGTGTAGCTGTGTGTATGTCGATTTAATTATAGCGCGTCTTCCAAACGCTGCATCATCATGCCGTGCAGCAAACTGATTAGCACGTTGCCAGCCATGGGCACAGTTGGTTCTCACAGCGTTTTGCTGCAGCTTTGCTTTAATCTCGGCTTGTTTTTTTTATGTTTTTGGTTTTTTTTTTGGCAAAACCTGTGCCGGACACAAGCGCCAAGTGGCAGCTGCAACATATGTGCCACAAAAGCCAAAGCCAAGCAAGATGTTGGCGGCACTGATTGGCCAGGTCGACGCTTCTTGCGGCTGACGCTGTGGCTGCTGCTGAAGGTGACGTCTACACTTTGATTGCAGCAGCGCAACAGCTGCTTGCAGCAGCAGCAGAAGGGACAGCAGGCGGAGGGCAGCAAGTGTCATGACAGCCCTGACCTCAAGCTAATTTTGCAACAGTTGCAGGCATACGTTGGTGGTCGTCCAGCTCAAAAAAACAAAGCCAAAAACAATAAAAAAAAATTAAAAAATTGCGGCATACCGACAATGAGATACTCTACAAGCACTGACGCCAAAAAAAGGCTAAGTTTTGTATGATTAAGACAAATAGTTTGAAGCTCTTTTAACAAAATACATAGTTAGTAATTTTTCATTATTAAGCTCACATAATGCATTTTAAAAAAAAATGTATTTTCACTCGCAATCTTACCGAAACGAAAATATGATTAATTGGTTGATCTGTTTTTTTTTAAGATTTTAATCATTCTTGCAAAAATTTTGCTAGCTTTTTGCTGGGTAGGCCCGACTTTGAGATACCCTGCACCATTATCACGCCTGTTCTGCATTTGGATTTCGATCCCAATTTGTCGATTTACAAATCGAATTTATAGTTATGGGTTACTTAGTACCCTAGATTAGTTTCCTAGTTTGAACAAAGGGCCTCTTAGTTATGGGTGCACTTGTATAATTTTATCAAAGCCCCGTGTAGATATTTTGCGGTAAGTATTACCATAACGATTAACGATAGACTCATTGCTTAATCGATAAATCGGAGTCAAAATCAAAATCAAGAAGAGGCAAAAATGTTTATCATGTTTAACATTTGAGTTAAGTTAGTTTTGTAAACTTGCTTAAACTTTATTAAATAAAATAAATATTTGTTAGCACTAGTGGAAAGACATTATAAGAAAAAATTGGGTTTTCCAAAGCAAATATTTCTGAGGCAGTGTTCTGGTATGCTAAACGAGGAACTTTCAAATAATATGGCGAATAACTTTGAGTTCTAATCAATAGATGCTATTTTTAGGGAGTGATATTTTGCTAGGAGTTCTATTTTTTTTAGGAGTTATATTTTTTAGGAGTTATATTTTTTAGAAGTTTAATTTTTTAGAAGTTTTTTGTTGGCTTTAAGTTTAACAATTTGCTTTATTTTTATAATATATGTGTTTTACTCAAAGCCAGCTACTAAAATTTACAGAGTTCGATAAATAATCTTTTCAACTGGAACATAAATATTTGGTACACTATGACTAGATATTGGAAGTGTATTGTCGCTGTATAGCTAAAGGAGAGTGAACATAAAACCTTGGTCCAAAGGAAAAAAAAGAAGTTGAAGTTTACTTAGAACTAGTTATAGGTAAAGTCTTGAGTTCCATTAATTGTTAAATTAAGTTCATCGATCATGACAATATTTGCTTTTATATGTAAATATTTTGTTGGAAAATAAAAGGAGAGGTTAAAATCATCTTCAATACTTTGTTCTATTTTTTAGGAGATATATTGTTTTTGGAAGTTATATTTTTATGAGTTTTTTTATAAGTTTTATTTTTTAGGAGTTCTTTTTAGGAGTTACATATATTTTTTAGGAGTTATATATAGGAGCTCCGTTTTTTGGGAGTTCTATTTTTTAGGGGCTATATTTTTTAGGTGTTCTATTTTTTAAGAGTTATATTTTTTATGAGTTTTTTTGTTAGCGGTTCTATTTTTTAGGAGATATATTGTTTTTGGAGTTCTGTTCTTTTAGGAGTTATATTTTTTTAGAAGTATAATTTAGAACTTATTGTCCGGAAAAGACACTAGTTACCAGGTGACAAAGTGTGAGAAGACATTAGAAAGCCCTAATAACACAGGCCTATAAATACCGGGGTCATGTCAGTTGTTGGAAAGCTAAGGGTCATTTCCGAAGTACCAAAAATTCTTTTTTAGAGATCTTCATCGACAAGATAGAAGATGAAGATGATAGAAATCCATTAATGAAAATAAGCTAAGTACGATAGAAATATTATGTATTTAGTAAGAAGCTTCCGGAATGAATTTCAAGAAATTTCATGGTACTCGAGAAACTGGCGCCCCTGTCAAAAGAAACGATGAACATGGTCAGAACGGTTTTGATAATTTTTTCGATTATTTTCACAATCCACAATTCAATTTTAACAGAATGAGATGTTTCTATTATTTCTGATCCCGATATTAAGACCATTTTTCACAGGCAAAAATGCTGTTTCTTATTGCACTGACAATTTAAAAAAATATATTTGTATATATTCTAATTAGAAGGCCCAACAATAATTGGAAAATTGCCACTTATGTAACAATAAAACAAGAAATTTCCAAAAAATGTTCCCGTAAAAATAATAGCAGATCTTTGGTAAGCTAATATTAAATGCCTTTTCAAACTATGGGCGCCACCTTATAATCTTTACCGCATTGTCTAGTGTAAAGATGTTTAACCTAAACGCATAGCTTGCTAGCAGAAAAAAAAACCCAAAATTCATTTAATAAATAATAAATTCTATAATATAAAAATATAATATTTAATAAATTAAATATAGTAACTTGATTAAAGCAATCATTTCAATATAACAAAAGACACTTCTCTTAGTTCAATATGCTCTTAAGAGAGACGAACACACACGCAACTCGCACTCGCACTCGCACTTCATGCTGCAACCTAACAGCGGCTTAACAGCGCTCTTTAACTGCTTGCAACATGTTCGACAGCCAGCACATCGGTTTTGTTTTGTTCGTTTGCGCCGTTCGAGTTGGAGGCCGTCTGCAGCCGTCAATGTTTGTGTCCATGGCCTTTTTGGTATGAGCCCAGAGCGCGCATTACGTTTTGTTAACTCGTGGCGTGCGTTTCGTAGCGGCGGATACAGCACAACAAAAACACCGTGCAACAGAGCACAACGAATTGTCGTCGGCATTTACGCGTTTTCGCTGCGGCGAGGTTTACGTCAAAAACTGTTTTGGTTTAAAGAAAAGATACGCAAGATACTTTGTGAACATATGTCAACGCATACAATTTTTTTTTTAAATATTTTTTTTTGAATGCTTAAGAATATGCAAAAAATGTGTGTTTAAGTGTTTGAGCAAATAATTGGATTACCAGTGTGAGCAAAAACAATGTGCAAGTAGCCAAAATAAATCCTAAAGATACAAAACAACAAAAGTTAAGATACATATGTTGCTGTAATGAAGTGCTTCAACTGGCCGCCCAGCAGCCGAAAGCTGCAACACTAACGTGCAACAGTCAACGTGCTATAATATATTTTTTTTTAACAACTGTTGCAAATCTCTTAATTTATTTAAGAGTTACAAAAAAAAAAAACTACTACTAAAAAACTACTGAAAACCAGCTGAAGAATGTAAGTAGAAACCGCTTTTTCTTTACTTTGGCTGTAAAAGTGTGCGTAATGTTTACTTGTTGCAAGCTTACACTTGCCACACGGCTTGCAGTGCAGACAAACCAAATGGCATGTTAAAATTGGAAGCTCTTTTAAAGGGGTTTTTTTTTATAACTCAAACTACGTAGTGGGTTGGTAAAAAACTCTTTTAAAGCAACTTTAATGTGTCTTTAAGATACAATATCTACAAGCTTGAGCTCAAGAGTCGCTAAGCCAAAATAATGTTTAAAATTGTTGGAAACCCATCAAAACAGATTACATATGTCCAAACAATTGTTTAAAAGATTTGTTATAAAATCGTAGTTAAGATATTTCTGAGCTTGAGCTCAACAGTCTTGCGTCTTTAAGCCAAAATAATCTTTGAACAAACATTTTTTTTTTTAAGATTTCTTATTAAATCTAAGGCGTGGAGCTTTCTAGCTTCTGTTGAAATTAGTACCAATTGTTATTATTCGTCAAAAACGATTCTTCTGGTTAAAAAAAACTTCTGACTTATCCTTCTATGTGTTATTAATTTTTTACATACCATTATTTGATTATTGAACTTTAAACCAAGGCTTTTGAAGTTATGTATCTTGTAAATTAAAATATATTTTAAGATATTAAGTTCATTTGTAAAGCTGTTCCTCGAATAAGGTATGAAGCTGCCAGCGAAGCCCTCCAAGACTTCTTCAGATATAGGTGCAGATCTGTTATGAGTTCCAATTCCGATGCCGACTGGTTTAATTGCAATTCTCAAATTTTTAGTTAGGAATATAAAAAAAAGAAAATGTTCATTTATTTGTGTCAAATATATCCGTAAAGTAAACCCTAAGTTTGGCAAAACTTAAAACATTTCAGTTTATTTAGAACTATTCGAAAGAAAAAAGTAGCCACGAACTAGTTCACCACTCTAGCCCAGTGGGTGAACTTTCGAACTTTTGCAAGTTCATATTCATTTTAGAATGAACAATAAATGTGTTCCATTTAAATTTTGGTTACGTTTTTAAAATTCTTCCCATTCGCCCGTTTTTCGAAAAACGAAAAACCAAAACGAATAAATTGTGTTCGTTTGCATTTTTGCGTGCTCCCAAATTCGCATTTATGTTCAATTTAGGCCGAACCATTTGAAGGGTCTGGAAAAATGACTCTAATAAAAGCCTTTAGGATCAATTACAAACGTGAGACTGTGAGTGAGAGCTTTTTTTCAAATATTTAGGGTTTTAGACTGAGGAGAACAATGGACAGAAGTTCAAAATGTTTGAAATAAATTAATACAATGTTGAATCTATGGATCAATTGTGTAGTGTGTTCTTTAATAATCTAATTTCTTTAATGCTGATTATACAAGTCTACTTTTCTTTAAGTCCAAAACAAAAATGTCATAAAATAATCCCGTCGGTTGCTAAGAATTTGATCTCGACCTTTGTGAAAACACAAAATTCTTTGCAAGTAAGCTAATTTTTTGTATGCTTTTGAATAATTATTAGAAGATGGTTTTTTTTTAAGTTTAAGAACTTTGTTAATTTTCAAGTTTTTAACAGGGGCAATTTTGTCATCTGAGGCCCTTTGCTCCAACTAGGAGCCTTATTAGAACACTAACTAACTAATTCTTCTATCTATAGCTAAGTCTAAAAAGAGATACACGACACGGCCTTAGTAGGAAAAATATTAGTAAATATATGACTTCATCGTAGAGGTGCACCATCGACGAACATTTATGAAATGAAAAATATTTATTTTTTACTTTAATTAGCTTAGAACAAAATTAAAAACTAGACAAACTTAAAAAAAAAAAAAAACAAAAAATGCCATTCGGGTAGGTTTAAATTTTCCGATATATAAAAATTTATTTTAGACCAAAGTAGAGTAATATTAATAAATATTTTTATTACAACAAATTCTATTTTGAAATCGAATCCGATTTATATACTACAACAAAATTCAATTCAAAATTCTGTAAATCCCAAAAACTAAGAAACCAGAAATTGTTCAGACGTTTAAAATTTACGTCTGGAGCTCAATTTAATTGATTTCATAAGAAACTTTTTAAAGATTAAATTTTAAACTTTTAAAATTCTTTTGAAAGATCTTGAATCTTTAAGCATGTTTCGGATTTCGATTCCGATTGGGATTTTGGTTCCGATTTCGCTTCCGATTTGGGTTTCGATTTCGATTCCGATCGCGGTTCTGATTTCGATATGTTGAAATGCCAGTAAACAGTGCAGATAGACTTTATACATACAGCGAATACCGAAAGATTAAATAAGGTTAATCAGAGAGAAAAAGTATCTACAAATGAACTTGGGCACCGATACAAACTATTAATTTTTTGTAAGAAACCCAACTAGAAGCTTTCTAGTTAAACGTTTGTTAAAATTTTTGGGTATTCCAAATTGAAAAACATTTTTGCTTTATAGCATTTTGGAGTTAGGAGGCTTTCTAGCAAGTTATTTACTCTTTCTTTGGGTGTTCCCAAATGTTTGCTCTAGAGCATTTTGAAGTTGGGAGAACTTCTAACAAGTTATTTATATATTGATATTTATGGTCAGCATTTTGTTGCTCACTTTTGACCTTTGCCGCATGATAACATTAACTGTTGGTAATTCAACTGCTGAAGCTGCCGCTGTGTCGTGCGGTCAATACGTCAATCTCTCACTGAGTCCAAACCATTCGTCAAATGGCCTGCAGTAGTGTCTGACATTTGTTTGAACTCTGTCGTTGGCAACGCCTTGTGGAGAGTATCTGCTTTGTATAAGCTTGGCCTTCGTTAAATCTTTGGCTACTTTAAAACCATAGACAACTGACAAGTTGCAACTTGCAACTGTCAACTGCAGTTAACCGCATTTGCAAAAGCTGCACCTGATATTAAAAGATTTCAAAATTGAAAAACAATCCAAGCTCTGCTGACTTTGCTACAGTTTTTTTATTATTGCCTCTTTATAATTTGGCCCAATTTGTTGCTGCTGCTGCTGCTGTTGCAAATTGCTTAAAATGCCTGGGAAACGGAAGTGCAACCAGTCAGTCAGGCAAGGAGTCGTCGGGCTGTTAAACTCTGCCTTGTTTCGTACCATGTATTGATTGTTCCAAAAGCATGTGCAATGCCGTCTTCATAACAGCTACAAAAACAATCCAAACCGATTCCAACAAAAACATGAACCACATGCAGCAGATTGCAAACGATTCGATCGCTTTGACGCTTCTCGTCAGCATGTCGAAACTTTTGCCGAGCTGTCGCTTTTGTTAGTTCTTTGCATGCCACAAATTATGTTTCGTGTTGCCGCCGTTAAGCCATCCCCCCAGGCTTCTCCTTGCGTACCTTACTCAAGTTGCTTCTTTCTTTTGGGCCTAACATGAAACACTTGCAATTTTTTATTTTATTTTTTTTTAAGCTTTTGTATACTCTATGCGGTGCAGCTTATATCTTAGTTGCACTAAGTTGTAACAGCTAGCATATAGTTTCGTAGCGTTAATCAACTAAAAGAGTAAATATATATTCATAGCTTAGAGAGAACTTAATCAGACCTCTTGCCGATTTATATTTCTATTAGAAATGTGAATTTTATAAGCAGCTGCAAAAAAAGTGCGCGGGCTCAACTGGTTCAATTTTGTATGGTAGCTATATGATATAGTGAAGCAATTTTGTTCAAACTTTACAAAAATGATGAGTCTTAAATAAAATACTACTGACATAAATTTGGTTACGATATTTTAAAAAATACAAAATTTTTTCTGGTACGTTTTTGTGAGTTTTAGATTATTCTAAGCATTTATGTGTAGTTTGTTCGAAATCGATACACTATTTCATATAGCTGCTATGCAAAAATTGAACCAGCACGCTCTTTTTCAGAGATCTATCACGCACTTAATTATGTGTAATGTGTAGCGATTAATTTTATTTACTCAATATTGGATCATAACCTTATACGTGACGTTTGATTGCCAACAAAAAAAATATATTTAAAAAAAAAATAAATGATCTATTTCGGAGAGACACAAATAACAGAGCTGCGCACTCGTAACCTCCTAAGGGTTGGATCGTGTTTCAATAGAAACTCCATATAGTTTAAAGCTTGTATGATTGTTTCTTAAGCCAATAAATATTGCTTATGCTAACTTGATTCATTTCAAAAATTCGGATAGACTTAGAAGCACTCAATTAGATCACTTCCCAATTTGTATTCTAATTAGGAAAGAAACTCCAGAAACTCTACAATAACATTTTGTAATTTATAAATAATGTCTTTTTACCCTAACCTTTTGAAATTATCATCTGTTCTGAACCGGATCAATGCTGTTTATATTGACGTAAACATCTTCTTCAAGAATGTATTGCCGGCAAACTCCAGATGGCTTTATCCACGTCATTAGCGAGACATGGAAGCTGCAAGCAGAATCCTTAATAATAATATAAGATCTAAAGCTAAAAATGTGCGATTGAGATCATATTTATTAAAAAAAATTATTTTTTATAAGTAAACAAAGTTAGTAAGAATTCTTGTTATGGTTTTCAAAATATTTTATATCATAAAATATCATAAAGAAACAACCCAAGTGGCTCAAATTTGAAACTTATCCAAGTTGGGCTATATCAAAAAAAGTATGAGCTTACATAATTTTTGCAAACACTTTTTAAAATGTATATGAAATACTCTATATAAAATATGATTATATGTTTTGTTTTAAAAAAAAGATTACTTCAATTATTAAAATTTTTGAATGGAATTACGAAAACCTCATATTTTTCACACTTTTCACAGCTTCTAAGACCGATAGAGAGCGTATAAAAACTTCGTTTCATTTAAACCCAAATTGGGTTTTATTATAACTTCTTTATTTTCTTTTATTATGCCGGCTGCTTGTCGCCTTGAGCTGTCAGCTTTTTGGCAGGCAATGCGATTCATATCCGTCTGTTGTTGGACTCGACAGCGGTCTCCTTACTGCCTACCCGTGCTCCTGGTTCCTAGTTGCGCTGGTTCCTTCTGGCTGCTGTCTCTGTGCTGCAATTAGGATCCACTGATTTCGTTTGAGTCTCTTGCTTTGTTGCCTCATTTGCCTGTCACATGAATAGCCCCCAAACATTGCTGCCTCTGCTCCACTCCCCTCAGTTGTTGTCTCTTCATGCACATAATTTGTCATATCTTTAACTAGTTGTATCCATTGTTGTTTCAGTTCTTTTTGTTGTTGTTAATTTGGTTAATTGAAGACAATTGAAAGTTGGTTTTTTTTTTCGTTTCGTTTTTTTTTTTATAGTTCATTAAGTCTCATCAGCTGAGGAGGTCTCTTGCCGCTGCCCTCTGAGGCAGAAATAAGCGGCAGCATCTTTTGCTCTATGTGGCAATATACATTTTATTGGTATTATTATTGTTATTAGTTTTTGTTGTTGTTTTTGTAGTTGTTGCTGTTGTCGTCAGACTAATTAAAATATTTGCACTCAAATGCTTAAGCAATAAATATTTGTCAAGCTATCATCATTAGAGCCGCAGCAATTATGAAGATGATGACGTTGTCTACAGGGCGGATAGAGACAGAACCAGCGCAACAACGTCATTAAGACAACGTCGACCCGAAATGGAACAGCAGCCAAACAAAATGGCCGCCATACTCATTGCACTTTGAACATAAAAACTAAGAAAGCAGCAAAATGTTGAAACTGATCGAAAGTGGGATACACTGCATTGATAACGTTGAGGATTGTAAGCGCATTCGAAGAAAATGATTAACATAGGTTGTAATTTGGCGGTTTGTTTCCCAAAAAAGTGCAACATTTTTTGTTTATAAAGCTCACATAGCGAGTTTTGTGGCTGTAGATGACAGTTTGATGAAAGCTCTGCCGAACATTCTGCACACACTAAATTTCAAAGATGCCAGAGCGGGTAAAAGCAAATTCGTTGCCGTTTGTGACAACATTTTTAGAATTCACAAGTGATTTCGGTACTTTGAGGATCATAAATTTCGCCGTCTATTCCAAAGCTTTTTGTTGAACCAGTTCGCATACCCCATACATATTCTATGGTTATGGTGTACATATTAGTATACTCTGAAGCGGTCTTCAAAATCAAGATGCATCTACCGATTAACCAAGACCATGCTGCTCATTTCGTTAAAGGCAACTGATGTTCTACAATACTCTTTTTCCTATGGGTACCCCCCCGCATGGTATAAAAATAACAACAAACTGGACTGAAAATGGAAATGAATATGAAAATCTATGAGCGGCATGTTCTAAGTGCTTTTATAGTTAGTGTGGGGGGAGAGGGCAAGTGTGGGTGGTTGGGCGCTATCATAGCTTTAGTGGCCCACAAGTGGGGCATTCGGGCGCTCTGTTTTATACTGGCCTGCATTTTTGATGAGCTTTAATGGCACCGCCGCCTTAATTGTGTGCAGCAGATGCACTCACAAACTGGAAGAAAATGCCAATTAATTGCCATTGATGGAAAAGTTGCACTCATTGAAATGAAAAACTGAAAAGCCAAGTGCCCAATACTAGCACGTAGCCAAACAAAAAAGAAGAACTCAAAAAAAAAAAAAAATGCACCCAAGTTGCCAGCCAATGTCTTGGGTCACAGCTGCAGATATTACAATAGGGTTGACATGTGTGCGCAGCGAGCGGAGGAGTGGGCGGTGTGTATAATGGACGTATGTATGGCAGGCACAACCCTAGCCAGCACAGGCCAGGGCTTAATTAAAACAGTTGGGCAAACAAAAATCCAAGCAAAGCACTATGGCAAATAGATAACTTAAGGGAATGCTTTATAAAAGGGCGGCGGTGGTGGGCAACAGTAAGGTATGCAAATTAGCCGAGTAGTGGCAATCAGAAAATGTCCAAATTTCAGGAGCCTTAGTAGTGCGCTCATATACATCTAATATGGCTTCCAGTTCGATGACAAAACTTTGACTGCACATATTGTAGCATACTTCTTTGGGGGCTACCCATGCATGACAGAGTTGCCAACGCACTCAAGAAAGGGAGAGAGCGAAAAAAAAAACCAGTGTATGCAAGTGCAGCAAATGACAATGGACGCACACAGCCACAGAGATTCGCTCTTACACATATACTACACACTATTACAAGCGTCGTTTCTATACAAGGCAGAGCAGAACTTATGAAAATGTTTTACAATATCCTTTTTATGTTATTACAAGTGTATGTCCTTGTCGCCAGCTTTGTCAAAATGTCTGGCAACGCTTTATATTTTCATTCTTTCCTTTTTCCTTGCTTTCGTTTTGTCCGGGAAGGGAATACCCTACGCTTTTGCCCTTATTTTCAATTTTTTATTTTCACTCTGGCGTCCAACATTGCGTCGTCAACTTGGCGCTGCGTTTGAATATGTCATTACTCGTTGCCACACACTCACACACACACAGAGACACAACAACAACAACGGCAACATTGACGCATCGTTGTCATCCGCTTTCTCACATTGTATGCTGATATGGCGAGATGCTGTACTGGGTGGTGGCTGTTGACTCTTGTGCTGCCCAGCCCAGACCAGCTCCGCCTGACGGAAGTGACAGTTGAACATTCATTCAGGCGTTGCTCCTTACAGTCCCTGCCTGCTTAAATGCCGCTCCCCCCGCGCCAGCACTACATCATGGCCCCAACCAAACCCCCCCGCTCTTACACGCCAGCAGTTGTCAAGACGTAGACGCAAAAATCAAGCGCACAGGCGTAGCAGCGGGGGGTTGGTGTGTGTAGAGCAAGCCCCACCAGCTTGATGGGCAAGCAGCGCAGCTAAAATTCTAAAGCAATTTGGCATGTGTGTATAGCCCCCGTATACGTTTAGCTTCCTTGACTTTAACCCATGCATTTGGTGCCTGCTTTAACCCATGTCATGCTCGTCATCGTCATCCTCAGCGACATCCTCGTCGTCGTCGTCTACGTCTTCGTCTTTGTCGACGTCAGACGGAAACACAACGCAATGACTGAGCGGAAGTTTTTTGGAAGCGCATAAAATTATTATGGAGTCGTTTTCCATTTTTTGTACATATTTTTTTCCTCCCGTTTTTTGCTTTGTTTTTTTGTGTTCGTCTTTTTTTTTTACTTGCGCTTCCTTGCTGTCCTTGCGCCTCAATTGCGCGACTTGACTTGCCCCCAGCCAAAACCTTTGGCTAGCACTTCCCGAATAGTAGTCCTGACATGCCAATTTTTTTATGGCGCTCCCTACATGTGTCGCCCCCTGCCGCCGCATGTGTGTCTCTCTCTCTCTGTAGTGTAAGTTTAGCTTAGTTTTAGAGCTAAGCTGGCAATTGGTTTGCTCTGTTCGTCCTTTTTATTTATTTTTTATTACACACATATATGAAAATATTTTTCACATTTGGCCAAGTGGATTGAACTTTGATAAACAAAAAATTTTTGAAGTTGATCAACTGCAGCTGTTTCAGAGAGATAGCAGCTTTTTATGGAATTTTTTTCAATTTAACTATTTTTGTGTATAGTTCTTTTTTTTGAAGCACATAATCCAATCCAATAAGTTGAACCATGCCAATTGTTTTACTCAGAATTTATCGATTATTATCTCTGCGTAAAAATTAGTTTGAATCTATGACAAAGCCATTAAGCTTATAAAAAATTAAAATCCTTCTTTCTGAAAACTTGAGTCCAATTGGTCTCTAAGCTACCGTCTTACAAGCTACCGAAGAGAACCTCCAAATATTGGCATCAGTTTCCCGCTAATATATTTAGTTAGAATGAAACATCCGACTGCCGTGAGTTGAAAGAGTTAACCTCTTTTAAGAAGAAATGCTTATCGCTGGAAGATAGAAATTGGAAAATTTTTGAATATGGTAACCATACTCGATAGCACAGTCACAAAAAAAAAAACGATTTTTGTGTTTTGGTGTCGGATCGTGTTTATATGAAATATAAAAAAAATGCTGATATGAAAAAGTTTCTTGTATATATAAAAGTTTGTTGTAGAAAAGTTTGTCTGCTTTTGTATTATATACATATGGAGCCCGATTATGGTGTATTTTTTGTTTAACTAGTTCTGCGTTATGGTTCTCAAGGTTTTAAGCTCATAAAAAGCATTCTCAGCTTCTACTTATTTGCCAGAAATCGGACTAAGTACGTATTCAGTTTCTCCTTAAGAGAAGGCTTAACTACAATTATGAAACTTTCTTTTCAATATGGCAAGCTTTCTTTTGATTTTTTGGATGCAGCATTTCTATTTTTTATATATTTGCATAGCTTTTTCAATTGATTTTGAGTCACTTGAGTTATGAAAAGCAGTTTCTTTTCAATATGGCAAGCTTTCTTTTGATTTTTGAATTCAACCTCTACATTTACGTATATTATTTACATTAACAATGCCCAAGACTTTTCAGTGCATTTGGAGTTACTTGAGTTGCTACTGATCAATTTACTGGCGAGTAGAATGAACACTTACAGCTTTTGTTGCCTCTCTGACATCACAAAGTATAAGGCTCAGCGCAGCAAAAGGGACTATTACTAAGCTACAACCAAATATAAGAACAGATTTTGTAATGGAAAAAAAAGTCAGTGCATTCCTAGCTTCTTTGCTCCCTCTCCGAATACTTTGCTCTTTAATTTTCTTGCAATTTATTAACTTGAAACTACTTTTCTTGCTTACAGCTTATGTTCCTCATGGAGGTCACGGCAGCCTTAGACTTCATCTAAATTTCAGTTTCAATCAACTTTTATCATTTTCCATGTGCTTCTAATTTAGCGCTTATCTCGCTTAAGCGAATATTCGCTTGTTAGGCCTTTAGTTAGATTTTGATTTCGATATGAGTCAACTTCTTAGCTTACGCTACCCTCGTTCGGGCAAGTTTTTGCTCTAGTTCAATTTTGAGTTTCATTCAATTCATTTTTTGTTTTCGTTTTCTGCACCCCCAAAAAAAAGCGCTGCTCACCCCCCCACTTACCAAACTGTCTCACTCACTCACCCCGTCAGGCATGACTCATGGTACTCATGGCACTCATTGTCCTCATACTCCTCTCATTTGTTATGCCCGTCCTTACATTATATTATTTTTTTTTTTTTTGTCGTTGTTTTGTTGATCAGCTGCCATGGAGTTAGAACAAATTAGCACATTGGCCAGCTGACTCGCATCTTAAGCGGCTTTCTTTGGGGGGTAGTGGTTAGTTCTGGCAGCGAGAGTGGCGGGGGGACTGCTATGCTATAAAACCACCCGCCGCTTTAAATTGGTTTACTAAAATGCACACAAGCTTTGGGACATATTTTTATTTCCTTTGCGATAGTCAACCCTATACACTTAGCCAAGCTGAACCTCGAACCCTACTCCGCCAATGCTTATATCCCATGTGTTTTATTTTATTTACTTTATTATTACACATTTTTTTTTATTTTTTTTTTTTTTTTGTTTCATTCTTGATATTTATTCTCGTTTTTTTCCTTTTTTTTTTGGTTTTAATACAATTTTCTGTCGAATTTGTAAAACATTTCAAAGTACAACAACGACAACAAGCAACCACTTAACGGTTGTTGCCACGTTCATTCATTTTGTAGTACGTTGGGTGTGTGTGTGTGTAACATACTTACACACTCACACACACACATTCACATTCGTTACATGCATATATCCTGGCCGTGTTGTTGCCGTCAGTTGCGAGTGCGTTTTTCATTGAAATGGAACACACACATCGAGAGCTGTAGAGAGCGCAGCAGAGAGAGAGTGGGACGTCACGGAGACATAGAGACAACTCGCCTGATTCATTCAGCGGCAACGTTTCCATTCGTTTCATTTGGTTTCGTGCCACACGTTTTATATGCACCCACACACACACACACATCTGCATTTCCAAACAAAAACTCTCCATGTAGTGTAGCTCAGTTTTTTTTATACAAGTTACTCATAGAACAAAAGTGTACATTAAGATCCTTTGAATGTTTGTAACACTAAGAAGGAAGTATTTCCGCATCTTATAGGTACTATTAAAATTTGTTGAAGGGAAGATAGCTTAGATCTTAGAAACTAGTGTAAGAGAGATTTTATTGAGATGCTTTGAATGTTGGCGCAAGCGAGTGGCTGATCCTAAAATCTAAGAAACTAGTATGAGAGCGGACATATTAAGATCCTTCAAGTGTTCATAACAGCTAGAACGAAGCTTAGATCTTATAAACTAGTACAAAAGCGATCGTACTGAGATGCTGTGAATGTTTCCTAGGAGTTATAAGGAAGCATTTCGTAATCTATAAAAAAAATGGTTCAGTCTTTTAAGCCAAGTGAGTGTTCATTTTGGCCGTTTTATTTCACATATCTGAAACGTTTTGACTTGGAATTTTAAGCATGCACGTTTTTTGCCGTATTTTTAATAATTATTTTAAATTAAAATGTGCCTTATCTTGCAACTGAGCAATAATTTCGATGCTCTGAAAACAACACCCTTTAATTTTTTAGTTTCAAAGGTACAAAAGATTCGCTTCTTTATAACTTCAGTTGATTGTTGTTGTATGATTGCTGGAATCAGCCTACTTCGATTACTTAATTAAATAAATCGATTAATTTGGTAAGAGCAAGAGTGAATTAAGTGCCATCGGTAGCGTAGTGGTAGCGTACTCGCGTTGCAACCCGATAGTCGGTGGTTCGCATTCCCGCAGTAGCACTGGTACTTTTGCCTAGCACTGGCATCGCTAGCTCAAGGACGCTATTTGCCAAAGAAAATCTCTATTAATTCAAGACACCGCCGTTCGGATTCGGCTTTAAGCTGTAGCTCCCTGAACGATTTAATTGCACAATCTATCTAAAAGACATTTACTCTACTCGAGCACTCCTAATGCCATGCTTTCGGCACAAAAAACAACATTCTTCAAAGGGTATATAAAAGTCGATTTTATACGATTTATGTAAAAAAAAATTGTTGCTGTTATTTTTTTGTAGTTGTTGTCTTGTTGAATTCAGTACATTTTTATTGTATCGCATGTTTTCTTATATCTATGTACATACATACTATATACGTCGCATATATTTCACTTTTTTATACACCCCCGCACCCCCTTCCGAGTTTATGCATTTTCGTGTTTTCGTTACGGTTTCAGTTCGGTTTGGTTCGGTTTATTTTTTTCTCTTGTTTTTGTTTTGTTCCTGGTTTCGAGGAATGCAAAAGGATAATGGAGCAACAGCAGGGCCTGACGCGGCTCATGAATCATTTTGGCCCTGCTTCGACTGTTTATCAAATTCAGGAGTCTCTACCTGAACCCAGCCCATTACCGCCCCCGCAGGACTGTCAGTTGGACTGCTGCATGCGGTTACTTTTAGACCAACGTATATGTCAAATTTTCAATTTCTATTTATGCCAAAACGAAAACCGCCATAAGCAAACCACAACAACAAAACGTTTGAGTGGGAATGTGCCAGATATCACTTTCAGCCAGCAATCTATTTAACAGATTTTAAAAACTACAAGCACTTTGATTTGGATTCGCTAAGTTTACCGTGAAGTATTTAGTTTACTTGGTCTGTTCAATATCTCAATTTCACTAAAATGTAGTGAAAATGTATCTCGAAGTATAATACTCTAAAGAATTTCAATGCTTTTAAGCAAGAACAAAAATGCACTTTCACTTAATTTTAGTGAAAGTGAGAACTAAAACAGAACACTGTCGTTATTTTAGTTTCTATAGAATTTATAAATGCAAAAGTACTCCATGAACGAGTAGTTCTTAATTTGAGAATATCTTGGAATAATTTAGGAATCTGTACGAGAGCAAGATACTGATTCGTTACATAGAAAATTCGTTATAAGGAAATCCGCTTTAAAGAGATCATAAGAGCAGTATACTTGAAAAAAAATATTTATATGGAAAAATAGTTTAAAAGGCTTCAAAAAAATAAGCAAAATTTTAAATTTTAAAACGAGCTATTTTTACCACAGCGACATATTTTTCAAGAGATTTTAAATTGAAGCGTAAAGAGATTTCTGACGCACCACTACTTCAAACAAAGACAAAAATTTGTCAGCGCTGCATGGCACGCAATATTGAAAAAAAATAAAATGAAAATAAATAAAAGTATTGCAACTGTAGTCAGATAATAAATAGCTATAAAAATCCAGTATTTTATTTAAAACATTGATTGCAATTCGAAATCTACTAATATTTCAATCAATTGCAGTTATTTGCTTTAACTCAACATGTTTTCATTCACTTCCATGCTCTTTTTCTTTTCCCCCTACACACTGTCATAATTTAATTAAAAAATTGCAGCATACTTGATAACAAAAATATGAGAAATATGCAAACTAATAATACGAAAAAGGAAAACAAAAATGCAACTATAGAAATATTATTTGTATGAAATTTAATTGAAGCCTGAATGGTATTTCTAGCCACCTTATGCGCAAAACTCTAACCCACAAAACGCTCTCTCAACCATCATTTACATGGGAAATATGATTACATTTTCTTATACATATTGATAACATTTTTGCCATACTAATGCCAATCATGTAAATTAAACAGATAATTTATCAAAATAAAACTCATTCCATGGACTAATTGAAGTGTTTGCACTAAAATCTAAAGTATACAATTGAAAGATTTATTTTTGGGCAAGACCTGGGTGCATGTTGAGCTATAGAGAGGTCCCAATGAAAACATGGCTGCTCTTGTTAAGTTAGAGCATCGGAGAAAGGTATTCCAAAATAGCAAGCAAATTATATAAATTAGGATATTAACTTCGTCTGGCAAAATGGCAAGCATACCCGACGTGAGCAATCCTTATAATGGGCACAAAGGCAAGACTGCCCGAATAACGTGTATGAGATGTAATCAGAGTGAAAGTACTAATTACTTTTCATACATATATATTTACTAATCTTCATAAAATAAACAAATCAACTATTTTGTAGCACACTGAAGTACCAAAAACAGTATAAAAAATTGTAGTTTTCTAGCAGACTAGTAGCACTATGTAATACCAAATCAGTAAAAGACATGGTCACCCCAATATACTTTTTTTATACTCGTAGACAAGGGTCTGGTTATTATGGTATTATGTAAATTTTTGTTTTACAATTTGCCCTTGTACCATAAAGTCAGACGAAAAAGGTATACCCACATATCTGTATCTAGTGCATATGTATAAAAATCAAAGTCGTGTTTGTTACAGCGAGCAGGTGGCGGAGACCCCCAAGTTATGAATAAGGAACCGTATGCCTATACATATGCCTCACTGTTCTGAAAGGATTTTAATATAATTTTACTTAAGTATCTGTATTTAGTACACATACAAAAGAAAGCCGTGTAAGCTACGGCGAGCAGGTGGCAGAGACCCCTAGTGGCGAATAGGGCAGCGGTTGCCTATTCATATGTCTCACAGTTTTAAAATGATTTTAATGAAATTTTACTCATGTATCTATATCTAGTACATATGTCTATAACATAATGCCGTGTTTGTTACAGCGAGCAGGTAGCGGAGACCCCCAAGTTACGAATAAGGAAGCGTATGCCTATACATATGTCTCACAGTTCTAAAAGGCTTTGAATGAAATTTTACTCATGTACCTGTATCTAGTACATATGTCTATAAAACAATGCCGTGTTTGTTACAGCGAGCAGGTGGCGGAGACCCTAAAATTAAAAATTAGTTCTTAAAGTATTTTGAATGTAATTTTACTCATATATCTATATGTTGTACATATATAAAACAAAAACTTATATGTTACAACGAGCAGGCAGCGGAGACCCCTAGTTGGGATTAATGATGCCTTTGCCTATGTCAAGTTTAAAGACCTAAAATGTTAGACTAAAAGACTCTAAGAGTATGAACCAGAAAACGTCGTTCTTAAATTTTCAAATTTTCTTTCTCGAAAATACATTTTCTATAATCAAAAAATTGCAAGACTTTTGTTGAATTTTTTATTTAAAGAAAAAAACAGCGACTTGTATTTAAGTAATAAAACTAAGTACATAAGAGAGTCATCAGCTGTTGGTTTTTCCCCAAAAAATAATAAAAGTGCTCAGCTGCATGTCTATTTCTAGTAGAGAGCGCTTAGCAGTCGCCATAAATTTTGCTTGAATGCTCTAAATGGACACTCCCACGCATTCCAAGAATGTGATATGATTATCTTTATACTTTTCCTTCATTACCCCCCACACACTGAAGCACTCTTCCCAATGCGGCCTTGTATTTTGATTGATACTCATACGTTATATGAATGAGCAATTCCTGTATAAAGAGAGCGATACTCTCTCTTATCTCTGCGCCGCTCTGCTCTGCTCTGCTGACTTGCTGTTTTGTTTTAATGCTGTCTGTGTGTGTGTGTGTTTGTGTGTGCGTTTGGCTTTTGATTAGCTTGGTTAAGTATACGACGTATCCTTAAGTTACAAAGCTATATACGGTACGTACAACAATGAGCAGCTAGTAGCTCTAAAATTTTTCAGTTCAGGAATTAAACCATGCCACGTTGCATGCTTCGTTGCGCGTTTTATGGCCACTCTGCTCGCCAATAATCAATTTTCGATATACGGGCATAAAAATTGCATCAATTACTGGAGTCATGAGCTAGACAAGAATTGGGGTAAATACAGAGGAGACCTAGGCAGTTTTGGGCTTTTGGGGCTTACAGCCCCTGGCCTGGTGTGTTTAATTATGAAAACTGCATAAAAATGTCGATTTTATGCGAAAAATGCGTGCCGCATGGTCCAAAAAATTGAAGCAGGCGTCAGTTCTTAAATGTTGTGGATTCAACTGGCTGGCTTACAGCTCGTATGTCTGACGATAATAAACATTTTGGTGGCATATAGCTCGTAAAGCCCAGAACCCCAATGCGGAAGAAAATGGTTATGGCGACCCGACACCGATTCTTGTGCGTGTTTATGGCCAAGTTTTGTTACCAACAACAATAACAACAACAACAACTTCTTGAACAATAGCTCACATTTGTTGGTTGGTTTATTTGTTTGTTAGGGGCAAAAATGCAAAAAAGAAAACAAACAAAACTTCAATTATTAAGTTCACTTTTGATGTGTATATTTTATTATTATTATTATTATATTTTGGTATTTTTTTTTTCTTTATATTTTTGCAGATATTTGTCAGCTCAAAGCACAACAAAAACAAAGACAACAACAGCAACAGCCTTGGGAAAATAGTAAGTAAATTTTTTGTTAGTAAATAAACAAACATAAATATTCACTAAAAGTGGAACGAAAGTGATAATCAAAAAATAAAAAAAAAAATAAGAAAGCAGGAAGTTTTAGTCAAGCAAGTCAGAAATTGACTTGAAGACCTGGTATCTACATATTTTGGATTAATAGTTTTATAGCAAGGTCTTATTTTTTAAATTAATTTGCAAAATTTGCACAAATAAAGATTTTTGTTTGGCAAATAATAGTTGCAAATAAATTAGCATAACAGTCTGACCAAAATGTTAGATAAGTTTCAGTTCTGTTATTAGAACACATAAATTATTTGCACAAAAATAAAAAATTCACTTTTACCGCTGACGTTTCCGCCTTAACCCATGGCGAATTACAATAAAATTTAAAAATTTGTTTCCAGTCTCTTAAATGCGAAGATTGAACTAAAATACAATACATTAGTCAAAAATCACCCGATATCCAGTGGCCCCATTGTGCTTAGGGCGAAGTAGAATAAGATTTAAAAATCTGTTCTGTCTAGAAGAGTAGACCCAATAATGCACTAATTTGGTAAAATGAAAAAAAACACCCGATATTTGTATATTTTCGATAAAAAAAAAATCTTTAACAAGTACACGACCTTAAGAGGCCCATTATGTCTAAAGGCGAATTAGAATAAGATTTAAAAATCTGTTCGCAGTCAAGAAGAGAAGAACAAACAAAAATGCAATAAGTTAGTCGAAAAAAACACCCTTTATCCAGAGGCCCCATTGTGTCTTAAGGTGAATTAGATTAAGATTGAAAAATTTGTTTTCAGTCTCTTTAAACAGAAGATTCAACAAATAATGCACGAAATTAGTCAAAAAAAACACCCAATATTATTTTTTTTTCGATAAAAAAAATCATTTTTAGCTCGATAACCAGGGACGCCATTGTGTCTTAAGTAGTAGGCGAAGTAGAAACAAAATTTACATTTTTTTTGAAGCCACAAACGAATAATGCATTAATTTATTCACAAAAAAACAGCCTATATTCATAATTTTTCAATAAAGTCATACATTCTCGATAAAAGCGAAATAAATTTAGTTAAAAATATTTATTTTTTGTACTACCCGCATTACTTTAAAATTTATTTTCTTTTTGCTTTGAACTTGCATAAAGGAATTTCTTCAAAGAAGTTTCAACTCGTTGACAACTCTACTTGAAATCAAATATGTTTGCTAGTTTTAAAAGAATACTCAACATATTTGATTAGCCACAAAGTAAAGAGACCTGTACCTTTTTTTGGTAAATAAATTACAGTTTCAAGTTCTGTGTTTCTTTCGGCTCTCTCTCTCTCTTGTAAATTATTAACTTATGTTATATACAACATGTATGGTATATACTTTTGTGTATATATGTGTCAAGTATTCAAGCAAAGGCAACGACAATGACCAAAGTCAGTCTGCCCACACGTCAAGGCAAGGTAAGAGCTTGGGCAATCCTATAAAGTTTGCAGCAGTGCAATGCATGTTGGCAACCCTATGCACAACGAACACACACACACACGTACCAAGAGCTTTTGCGTCCATAATAATTAGTTATAATCGGATTTAGTTGGACGATGTCGACAAAGGTGTCGCTGCTGTGTCTTGCCACATGTTTTCAGCGCTAGTTTTGCGAGGGAAGTTTGATAGGTTTGCGTATAAGGATAGTGTTGTAATAAAAGCTACTTAATCATAACATTGTCTTCGTTCAGTTCGTTGCGTTAGTCTCTTGAAAATAAAACATGTCTTTTTACGGTTTTTAATAGTTCAAAGGTTTCTATATAACGAGGTATTTTGAAGGTTATGCCAGAACTCTGACGAATTCTAAATTCAGCAACTCGTTCGATAAGGACACCCGGACATCTTATGGGGTTTTTAGAATTCGAATTCGCCCGACAATTTCTTGTTCTTTTGTTTTTTGACTGAGCGATCGATTTTTTGTATCGACCGACTACTTCTTGTTCTGTTGTTTGTTTGGTTCAATCTTAAATTCAAATTTTGTCAAAAATACTTTTCTGGACTTAAGCATAAAATACTCTCAAATCAAGAATATTGGACTTTCAACCTTTTTGCAACTAAGCGAAACTTTTCCTAAAATATCAAAACAAGAATTTCTGCAAAATTCAATTATAGAAAAATCGTTCTTGGTTTATTTTTTAATCGGCAAATTCTTGCTTTTAAGAAAAGGTTCGAGATAAAACTCCAAATAAAATCAAAGATGTTTTATTAAGAACTAGTGGCTAAGGATTTCTGTCTACAAAAAAAGCACATGAAATAAGAATTTTACTCAAAATCGCAGTTTTAATACCGCAAGTTGCTGCTTTAAGGCCAGTACGCAGCATCGAAAAAGAGTCGCGATGAAACTGCATATAAAAGAAAACATGTATGCTTTCTGTATACAAAAAAGCTCTTGAAACTAGAATTTTACTCAAAGTCGTAATTTTTATACCGTCAGTTCTTGTTTTAAGGCCAGTACGCAGCTTCAAAAAAATGGTCGAGATAAAACTTCAAGAAAGATATTTGCCTCCTTTCAAATTAATAACTAATATCTAATCAAAAAGCTCTTGAAATAAGAATTTTATTCAAAATCATAAATCATCGCTACTGGCGGAATTTTGATTCTTTATTTAAGGTCAAGAAATTCAGTTAACCACTCCTCACCATCGAAACTGACTGACTCATAGTTTTTCGCAAGAATGCTTTTCTGCTAAAAAATTTTCACGAAATTCTCGAGGATGATCGCTTTCAACTGTCTCAAATTCGCTTAATTTATCAAACTGCCCTCGTAGCTGTTGCTTTCAACTATTATAAAGGAATACATATAAACATGTGTATAGTTGATTATGTAGCAACCAACACGCCCACACACACACACATACACCGAGGGAAAGAGATCTAGAAATGAAATGAAAAACCATCAAAGAAAAACAAAGTGCTCTGAGCTCTGGCTGAGTGGGTCGTCACATTGTCAGTCAGTCACTCAGACAACACCAAAGACCAGAGTAACAAATAAATCCAACAACAACACAAACAACAACGAAAAGCTACAACTTCAAGCATTGAATGCCAACTGTGTGTTGTTGGTTTTTTTTTTTTTTTAAGAAACACGTTTTGATTCGATTCGTGTTACCCCCAAAATGCAATGCACTAACTAAGCCAAAAAAGAAAAAAAAAACACATAGAAGATGAAAAAAAAAACAAACCCAATAACAATATGAACAACAACATTGCTACATAGAGCGCTACAAAAAGTGGCCAGACGCCTGGCGACACAAGTCGAGGCCCCACACACCGCAGACCGCATAGAGATCGAAAATGTTTCCCAAAAACCGGCTTAACTACAGCTCTTAAAAAAAAAAACTCAGCTTGAGTTTAAAGCAACTTCATCGAAAAAAGTTTTCTTATTTATTGATTTGATTTGTCTATATTTTTAAGTATGTAAATCTTCTTATTCATTCCCAAATAGTTCTCCATTAATTTTCTAACTCACTCACTCCATCTCCATCATCCGCTAGCTGTCGTACACCTGTCTCAGTATTGGGCTCTTAAAATACGGCATTGTCATCTTCTGAAGCCACACAACTCAATTAACTGTAATGCAGCTAAACAAAAATGAAATCTTTGGATTGTATGCTACAAAAGTCAAAGAGACTTTGGTGCCCACACACACACACACATGCGTAAAACTTTGGGTAACCCTTGAAGTTGGCCTAAAGGACAAGTGTAGCTGGTTGGGTTATTTGGCCCAAAAAGGGCTACTTAAAGGACTTTTGCCAATAACAATAGAAGAAAGCAAAAAAAAAGGTAAAAGGATATTGGCAAATCCATCCCAGGCACAGATTAGGACAATTAAAAAGGGAATGCTTAACAATTAAAATCAATTTGTTTGTTGCTCTGTTTCAGCCCACTCCGGGATTTAAACCAATACTAGTGGATCAATGTGTGTATGTGGGGTGTGTGTGTGTCTGTATGCGAGTGTGTGTTGTTCACTTTGTTGTCAATTTATTTGCTCTAGCAAATCAACCAAAAAGAAAGTGCCAGATAAGCGCAAAGAGGCCAAAGTCAAAGTGAATGCAAAAAAAAAAACCCAAAAGCAAAAATGCTGGCATATATAGGGTGGCATTTTTTGAGCTTAGTCTTTCTTTGTACTTTTGTATACAACGTTTTTAAATATTAAGGATTTATGAACGAAATAGAAGTTTTATGTGTACTGGCTGCACAGGGTGTCTTTTTAAGAGACTTTTTTAACAGCTGTTATGTGCTTAGTCTTTCTTAGTACTTTGTTGTGAACTGACTAAAAACCTTAACACGCTTCAAAATACTGAAGATTTGCTAACGAAATAAGACCTTTGTGTATTTTCAAATAAATTGACTTAGAAACCTTTAAAGCTTTCAAATATTGCAGATTTATTATCGAAATAAGAGCTTTGTGTATGTTGGCTTGTAAAGGTTGTCTTTTTAAGAAGTGTTTTATCATCTGTTTGTGCTTAGGTTTTCTTAGTACTTTATAATTGACTTTGATATGACGTGTCTTTTTTAGGAGTTTTTTTTGTAAAGTAAACATTCTTTGAGCTCTCAGCTGTTTTGTGTTTAGTTTTTTTACTATTTAGTAATGATTTGAATTAGAGCCGTAAAATGCTTCCAAATATTGAAGATGTGTTATGGAAATAAGAGTTCTGTGCTTAGCCAGCGCAACAACTTGGTCTTACTTACTAACTGAAAGATCTATATTTTGGGGTATGGCATGTTATCCAGCATATAAACTATTCGTAAGGCTCATATAATGAGCATATGCCGGAAACCAATTTGCAAAACTTCATCTTCAATTTTATGAGCTCTCTTAAAATAGGGTTCCCGGTAGAGAATATGTTAGATAAGAGATAGCGTGAAAATAAAATTATGCAGCAAAAAAAATCTTTTCAAAAATAAAAACACCCTCTATAAGAGGCAACATGTAGGTGGTGCCAAGCTTTGATTTGCTTCTGGAAATATACTGAAATCATTCTGAGATCGGTCTGACTTGCTGACTGACTGACCGAGCAACCCACTTGGCGGCGCAGTGTCAATAAAATCCTAAAAAGCAGCAGAAACAGAACCAACTGACAAAATATAAACTCAAATCGCCTATTAATGGCTCACACAGATACACACGCATGGGCGCGGAGCTGGTGGGAGTGGGGCAACCCTGTGCGCTCTGTTTGGTCTTTTAAGTTTGTCTTTTTGCGCAAAAGGTTTCAGGCTCTGCTTGCTTATCAACAAAGTCAGCAAAAGTTAAGTTTGTCTTTTGAGTGGGAGTCGCAGCAGCAGGAGCTGGAGCAGGAAAAGCGAGGTCCACACTTCAAGTGCTCACTCTTGCTCAGCCTTTATAGATTGTCATGTGGGCAGGAAATTGAGATAAAAAGGGCAACTTATGTGTGTATATGTGTGAGTAACCCCAAGCCTACAACCCTGCCTGCCCAAACCCAAAAAACACCCAAAATGCCAAGCAGCTTATCAATTTGACATTTAATCAGTTTTTCTTGATGCTGTTGTTGTTGTTGCTGTTTGGCCATACTTGAACTGGCAGCATATAGCAACATCATCATCATCATCATTACCAGCATTCTCATCCTCATCATTGTCAACATCTTGGCCCATCCACCAAAGCTGACATTTCTTTTCCTGCTGGAAGCTGCTGTTGCTGCAGTTTTATTGAAAATTGGCCAGGAAATTGGGCACAGACAAAAAAAAAAAAAAAAGTTTTTCAACTTTTATCGGATCGCTTTTCTTGCTTTTTAATTTATTGCCTTAGTCGCTTAATATCGCAACTAGTCTTTATAGAACACCAACCACCAGCTCCAGCACCAGCACTAACTATACCACAGCTATCCATTACACACATCTTACAACTTGTGTAGTATATCTTGGCCATCTTTTGTGTAATTAAAGCGTTTCATGTTTTATGGCCAGCCAGCCTGCTGGACTGGGCGGCCCCAGAGCCTAGATCGTAATCATAAAAAGCAAACAAACTCATTAGCATAATTCTTATATGTTTCTCGACGTGCCTCCTCAGCATCAACATCAGCAACAACAACGGCAACGTCTAGCGGCATGTAACATAGAAGTTATAAAATTATTAAACAAAATCATTTCAAAATCGATATCAAGTTAAACCAGCTACAACAAGAACAACAACTCAAACGACTAGTCGAATAATAAGAACCAGCATGAAAAACTAATTTTGGCGCACCTCTAAGTTTAAGATTAGCTTAGCGTTTTTTTTTTTTTATAGCAGTTATATAAGTTGGACTGATTTAAATATTCTTACACATAGAGATTAAAAAAAAAACCCACATTTCCTGAAATCTATATTTCAAACGCAGTATCTGCAGCTTTATGGCTAAAGTGCTTTTTTTATCGCATCTTTACAGGCTACAGCTTTCGGAAATGTTTTCATGAAACACGGTCTGTTCATTATTTTCTTTTACTAAACTGCCAGGACACATAAAAATTTGATAATACCGAACTATTGTATATCATATAGCTATCATAGAAACTATATCCCAAAAATGAAATCTTTGTATGGCAAATGCTTAATTTTTTTAAGCGAAAAAATTTCATTTGGTACCAGTGTGCAAAGCCAAAATTGCAAAGCTTAGGGTCGTCACATCACGCGAGAAATCTTTCCAAGGTGTTTTATAGTATAATACAAAGTGAGCAAGCCTGATGAAGCCTAATGGATGAGTGGAGGAGAGGTGCCCCCTCACGACGAGATAAGCAGAATATAGCAAACATCTAACATCTGCTTTGCGGCTTCCTTATACTTTTGAGTTAACGCTAACAATATATAGGTAAACCCATCTTCAAGTATGCGGAATTTTATATCTTTTTTAAGGCCCATACGCAGTTCGAAATATTTCGTACGGAATGACTAAACTTCATATAAAAAAAAAAGTCCCAAATGGGATATCCTAAATTTGATTTTTTTTTATATGCAGTTTTGTCATTCCGTGCGAAATATTGCAAACTTTGTATAGGCCTTTAATTGGTAATATCTCGAAAGCCATTCTAAAAAATAAAATTAGCTTACAGTGAGTCTAACATTTTCAAATCGACTATAAAGCATCATCAAGGCATCCAATTTGAGCTTAAAAATACTTTTGCCCATTTTTTAAACAATAAAAAAAAATATGAAATTATTTAACTATCAAAGTTTTTCAGAAAAAAATGAATATATTTATTTTAAGTTACATCTTTTTTGTAAAAAAAAAAAAATTCATCTGTCAAAATATTATCAGCTTTTGGCAAAACTCGAAGATTTTAAATTAAAAAAAAAAAAATTAGCTTATTTTTTTAATTTTATTTAATAGGTTTTGAAATAGTTTGGGTTAGTTAGTTAAGGTCTGAAATATAATATTTTTTTTATTATTTGCCATAAAAACTTAAAAAGTCTGTTAAAATACTCAAGTAACAATTTTTTGGAAAATTCCAAGATTTTAATTTAAAATATATTTAATTTACAAAAAAAAAAACAGGTTTTGAAATAGTTTGAAGAAATACATTTTAAAAAAACTCGTTCATAATAAAAAATAAGTTTCATCTGTCCGAATATCATCTTCTAGGAAAGATGAAAGGAATCTCAAAGATTTTCAATACAATTTATTTAAAAACAATGTGCTTGATTTATTTTTTATTGTTTTTTTAACTTAATAAAATAGTTTGGGTCTGAAATAATTTGCAAATTGCTTGTAATCAGGTGCGGATCCAGAATTTGGTCCTACGTGGGTTTTTCAGTTCAAATTACAACTCTCAAACTCTCAACCCATTTTTCCAACTTTTAGGGGACTCCGGACCCGAAAACCGTCGTGAATCCGCCACTGCTTGAAATAAAAACTTTTAATAAAATAAAAGCTGTCAAAATGCTCTCAGTTTTGACAACTTCTAGGAAAACTCAAAGTTTTTAAATTTAAATAAAAATTTAAAAAAGCGTTTTATTTTCTAAAGTTTTTGAATAAGCTTGGCTTAGTTAGTTTCGGTCTGAAATAGTTTTTTCAATTACTTGCCATAAAAAAAGCTGTCTTAATTTATTTTGAGTTTTTTGGAAAACTCGAGGATTGTAAATTAAAATAAATTTAATAAATATATAAATGTTTTATTTTGTTTGGTTTTTTTTTTTAAATGTTGGCTTAGTTAGTTCAGGTCAGAAATAGTTTTTTAAATGACTTGTTAAAAAACATGCATCTGTGCATATATTTAATTTTTTTCGAGTTACAGCTTTTTGAAAAACTAAGATTTTTAAGTAAAATAAGTAAAAATGTAAAATAAAAACTCTTAATCTTTGTAAATGTTAAATAAAATTTTCAAAGTACTCCTTTTTTTTGCGCGAGTTAAAGTTCTTGTGTCAAAACTTTGAGAATACTTTAATTAAGTAGCCGACAACCCTGGAATCATATGTTCGTAAAAAATAGTAAGGGCAATTCTCTTGCTGCAAGATTTCATGTAAAAGAGAGTTTGTATGTTGAAAATTTCAGAATACTTTAACTAAGTAGCTGACAACCCTGAAATTACATAAATATTATATTTTTGTCAAGTCATATTTTTAAATCAAAGTCAAAAACTTTTAATTTAAATCAATTTTATTAAAAAAAAAGTGGTACGATTTTTTTTTTGCTTTATAAAAAGGTCTTAAAATTTCTTGACTTAAAACAAAAACCCAAAAACACTTAGTACATGTCAAAACTTTCAGGCCACTTTTACTCAGAAGCTGACAACTCTACAAATGTATCCTTAAGTAAAAGGCAATTTTCTGATTTTTTTTAAAAAATATTCAATTTAATTTATTCACGGTTTTAATATATATAATATATAATAAATTTAAGAGTTGAGTTTTTAATATATTATTATATGGGCTCAGAAAATTCGCAATAATACAATAGAATTATGATATAAGATTGTGGAAAAAATATATACAAAAACCAACTGAAGCAGAAAAAAATATTGGACACGATGAAAACCTTAAAAAGCCAATTAAGTCACAATTGTTCAAAAGCCTTTTGTTACTTACTCTGGTGAGTGTTAATAAATGAAAAAAATAGCTTGCTTAAATTTTTAAGTTTCTACTACTACAGCTGCGTTCGTATGTCAAAACTTGCAGAGTACTTTTACTGAAGAGCTGGCAACTCTAGCATTAACTGTTAGTCAATTATAAAATGCAACTCTGTTGCTGCAAGAAGGCAATAAATAGTCGCTTAAAATATTCAAAAGCCTTAGTCGCTTGAGTGTTCCTGGAACATATGGATGGCTAGGATCTATCTTTTATCAAGTATATTTAATAGTCATGATATGCTCAATACTAAGAAGTCACAGCGATTAAAGCAACTTTATGAAGAAACCAAAATTTTTTTCTCAAAAAAAAACAAGAAACGAGATTGACAATGCAGTTATAGCAGCACCTCAATTTTCGAGTTGAAACCGCTGTCAATGTCCATTTAACATCATTTTGGCAAAGCAGCTGCAGCCAACAAGTTCCAAAAAAAAAAAAAAAGCGAAAAAAAAAACTTGTCTCAAAGGGCCCAACCACGCACAACAAAAAAGTTTTCCCAAACAACACCAATAACGGAAGAACAGCTCCAACAACAACAGCAAGCGTCCACTAATAAAAAATCGACCAGAATTTCAATCAGTAAATTGAACACCTGAACTTAACTGATTTCTGCCGACGCGTCCCAGACCGCAACAGTTGCTCAGTGAACGGCAACGGGAACTGGCTCTGGCTCTGTATCTGTGTCTGTATGTATCTATGTGTAGTATGTATCTTTAGGTTTTTGTAGCTGTCTTTATGGGATTTGCGTGTGTGTGTGTATCTATGTGTGCTGCTCTTTGCTTTCTTTTGCGTTATTTTTTTTTTCATTTTGGGGAGAAGCTGCATGCAAAGGCGAATTCCGAAAAAGAAGACATCGTTAAAGAAACAAGCGAGTTGCAGAGCGCGCAAGACAGATCTGTTACGGGGTGCTTGATACTTTTAAAATTATCGTCAACTAATTCGAGGTCGGTGGTTACCAATGACAGTCCCAACAGTTCCCAAACAGCATCTCGGTTTGAGGGTTGCAGCTGTTGCCGCTAATTGTTGTGTAACCCTCGTACAGCTCAGCTCAGTTGGACTTCCAAACACTTGCAGCTCCAAATCGACTAGTTTTCGAATTTGATTTGATTTGGTTTGGTTTGGTCTTTGGGTTTCGCTTGATCTGCAGGCAAATGCATTTTAATGTGTTTACAACAACAGCAACAACAACAGTTGGCTGTTTGGAGTCCAACTCTTGGCCAAAATGAAATAAATTGTAAACTCTATACAGATGTTTTACGGCTTTAAGCCTTATTAACATATTTGATGGTCCGTAGCTTTGGGTTACGCTCAATCGCAACAGATCAAGCTCGCCCACACACATTTTTTTTGCTTTTATCTCTAACTCCAATGTCTATCTGTCGTCTCTATGCCACGATCTATGCCTACATTTATGCCTTCATCTGTCTGCAAAGCAGCTGTTGTTGTTGTTTATTTATTTTTATTTTTTTGTAGGTTTCATTTCGTAACCTTGCAGTAACAACTATTTCAAAAGTTTCTAGCGCAAGCTAAAAGCTTCACTTTTTCACTATATATACGCTTATTCTTTAAAAAAAAATAAGTTAATACTCTGTTTGGATTGTTAGAGCATAAATTGCTTTCTAAAGATAATCTTTTCCAATAAAATGCTTATGCTTTCAATTAGTTTTGGCCACACTGAACAGCTATTGTTACTGCTGGCGCCATCTACTGAAGTTTTTTGGCGCCGTCTTGCGTAAAACTTACTGCTGCTGAATCATAGAACAACACTATTTTGCTTTTTTATCTTACTAAACTGATATTGTAGAGTTAATGCTAGGCTTACATTAAAGCAAACTTTTACAACTTCTGCGCTGTGCCAAAGACTGTCACAGAAAAAGTTGCTTTAATAAGCTGTCACAATATTGTGCAGTAGCATATACAAATTTCATCACATTAGCGCATCCTGACATAAATGCTTTCCAGCCAACAATGAACAAGTTCATAAACAAGTTCGTGAACAAGAACTAAGTGTCGCACATTAAAATTAGTCCAAAATGTTATTACCATTTTTTTTTTTTGCTTAATAAAAGTAAAATTTTTTTCTTAAAAAACAACTCTTACAATTGGTGGTTTTTGGTGAAGGCTGATAATAAAGAGCCCCAGGCAAAGCATGCTGTCTGGGCCCACTGTTCCACTTTTTTGGCTCGTCTTTTTATGGTTTCTTTAACACGCAGCACTTGAGCACATATTTTTTTCCATATACATATGGTACTATTTATGAAGTTGCCATTAAATATATTGTTCACTTGACATTTTTTTTCGCGTGAACACCCCAAAAAGAAAGTTCAGATGATTACACGACAAAAGTTTCAAACAAATTCTTCAAGTTGTTTATTTGGACGCCGCAAACAAGAAAGCAACCTGAGCCAGCTAAAATCTTAAAAGATGTAGATTTGGAAGCATAATCAATTGAAGATGCATTCCAAACGCAACTGATAAGCGCCTGAAAACTTGGATGCCTTATGAGTTGAAGCCTCGCAGCATCGAAATACAATTTTTTCTATCAGATGTGCTGGAGCTATAACTGGATTTGAGAAATGTATATGGTACTTTAAAAACAAATTTTCTTGGAATATGAACGTCTGAACGACTATATCTTAAAGACTATTAGCGTTAGGGATACCAAACTTTACCAAAAGATTATACGAACGTTGTTGATGGATGTCTAATGCCACTATAAAGGAATAATATTTAGCGGAACTATCAAGAGACAATTGTAACGTCAAAGATAACATATTTAACATTTATCTGAAATATCTTAATCGAAATGCAAATGATTTTCAAAACTGCGAAAACCTCAAAACTTTTATTCAACTAAAACTATTTTGGAATCAAATGAAGATACGCTTCTCCGTTTCACAAAATGTTGTGCCCTTGGTTAAAGTTCCTAAAAGATTGTCTTTAAAACATGCAGTGCTAGAACATAATTTTAAAGCGCTTTTTCGATAACTTTTGCATTACAGCAATCGATCATTGTAGCTGACAAATAAAAAGTGTTGCATAAAATTGCAAAACGTATCCGGGACTCTGCTGCTTTACTCCCACTACAACAACAACTAACAACACTCTTTCATATTCCAGCTGGCACTTCACAACGAACTTAAATGCTGCTGTTGTAGACAACTCTTTATGCTATCATGTTAGTTGCTCTGCTTATGAGGAGCAGCATATGGCCAAGTTAAGCCAAGTTGGGCCAAGTCAAAGCAGGCCAGGTAATAAAAATCCACTCATTGGTTTGTCTATGGGCAGCAGTAGTGGAGGCCGCAGCTGCTGTGCGTTGTTCTACATCATTGTAGTTGTTGTTCTTGTTGTTGTTGCAAATGGCTCTAAATCTTGGCAAGAAATTGGCGTAGAAAGTGCCCCAAACAACAAGAGTTATAAGCACTAGCTGAACTAAACTAAAACTCTTGACGATGGCAAGCAAAACTTGCCAAAGCCCGCGCCAAAGTCATAGTACCCCAAATGCCCCGGCTGCCGCAACCCGCTGAGTCAAAAGCTGGCCAAAGTTTACTCCATCGGTCGCACGGCACATTACAAGCGTTCAATATAAATTTTTCAAAGTTATTTGTACCAGGTGGGCCTTTTTATTGATTTATGAGCACAGGCCGCAGTTGACTTCACAGTCGCTGTCGCAGTCGCAGTCGACGTTGTAGCTAATGTTGCCGTCGCAGTCAGTGTATGGTGTGTTTATACTACACTGTACTTTTAGAGTACTTGGAGATTTTACATAGATTTGTGTCATTTTTTGTACAAGTATCTCGGGCTACGCTGCGACTAAGTTCGTCTGAACGTCTATATCTTAAAGACTATAAGCGATAGGGATACCAAATTTTAGCATAAGATTAAACGAACGTGGGCGAAGGTTTTGATTTATAAGTCATGAGCATAAGTTCTTTATGGTGCCAGCTAGGCTGCGACTAAGTTCGTCTGATCGGTTATATCTTAAAGACTATTAGCGATAGGGTTACCAAACTTAACCTAAAGATTACACGAACGTAGGCAAAGGTTTTTGACTTATGACCCTTAAGTTCTTTACACCGAAATGCTTGTCATCATCTTGGTTGAGTATACCATCATGAACGTCCCATAATTTATCAAACAATGCGCTTATCCGTATGCAGGGAAGCTTAATACATATCGATATTCTGCGCCGTTTCTACATTCAAGAAGTTTATGGGTGCCACCCAAAAGCAGGCCTGTCGACAGGGGTTTGAATAAGGAAACTCCCCTTGGATTGCTGTTTCCCAGGTACACTGTTGATTTAAAAAAGAGACAAGTGACTAGAAAGTCTCGCGTTATTTCAAAACAATGCATTATTTTCCATTATTGATTATCTTATGCAAAATTGAAATCCATGCGCCGTGAGCCCACCGATAGTCACCAACAGGTCTGTTCTACCGACGTTCAATTTTTGCATATACAATCATGTAAGCCTAATCAACAACAAAACGTTGTTTTTTTTGTCCGTCTATATACAACAGTATTGCTTTGATTCTTATGTTTCAAGTAGAAAAGGCTGCAGGGTATACCACTGTCGACTATTGACACGTCTAGTGTACATTTTTTTGAAACAATTTAAAAGCTAAAGCCACTGTGCTTGCTTGTAGACTTATGTGAGCCTTATGAACAATAAAGTGCTGACATTCTCTCCAACAAACCTGTCAAAACGCGCATACATTCCTGAAACTTTCAACACTAAAGCTGTCGCAGTTTTAAACTTTTCTTCTTTGAAAAAAATCGAGTTCCGAGTATTTCACTCTCAGGGGCGTTGACTGTACCAAATATATGTTCTTTTTTTTTTTTTTGCACCAAACTGTAAATGACAAAAGTCCAAGTCTCTAACAGCAAAGGAAACTGAACATCCGCTGCAGCTTGCATCTAATAACTTAAATAAGTCTCAGGCCTTTAAACTGGTTCGGCTGCGTAACAACAACACCAACAACAACAACTACAACAACAACCAGAAATAATAATTAGCATGGATCCCAAGCTCATATTGGCAAACATTCATCACAAAATATATAACTTTATTCAGTCCGGGAGCCAATGCTCGGGCGTTGTCGTTTTATCATCTTAACCGACCAACAGGCAGCAGCTCCAGCTACAGCTACAGCTCCAACCACAGCTCCAGCCCCCCAATTTTTATAAGCAGCAGCACCTGTTCTCCAAGCCAGCTATAAATATCATAAAAGATGCTTGGCATGCACCAAGCAGGCCTCAAGAAGAGAAAAAGTTGCGTAAAGGATGCAAAAGCCGCAGCCTCGCACGCATGCAGCTGCTGCAACTTGCAGGTTGCAAGTTACAAAATCTATGGCAAGAGACGGGGTTGAAGCTGTAGCTGAAGCTGAAGCTGTGCATACGATACGTTGCCATGGGCAGCGGTCAGTCTTGGTCGTCAGCAAAGCAGCAGCTGCCACTGCCGCTGCCAAAAGGAAACCCAATGGCCGGGAAGTGCTGCCTGACAAAACATGTTGCTGTGCTTCAGCCTCTCCGGCCTCTGCTCTGACCCCACACTGTCGCTCCACTAGCTATCTCTCCCTTTCGCTTGTTGTTGTATCGATTGGTTCACTGTCGCACTGTCGGATTGTCTGAACTGGCTTGCCGGAGATTTATGTGTGATAAGCGTTGCCTGAAAATAATTACTGTATCTGCCAGTTGGGGCAACTAGCAGCGAAAATTGAAAATTGGAGCGGAAAGCGTCCAGCGTCAAGCATTTGAACGGAAATGTTTTATTTTCGATTGCTATGCACAAACGCTCATACAGAGAATGAGAGCGAGTGAGTGAGGGGAGAGAGTAAGATTGGGGGAAACACAGATGGAGTTGAAAACAGAGAGACACTTTTATAGAGATTTGATTTTATGGCTCATATACATAGCTAGAGTACATACATACTAGTACATACTGTGGGCAAATAACTATACGTCCGCTTAAATATTTCAACCAAATAAATCCATTAAAATTAATTAAAAAAGAATTAGTTATACTAAAAATAAGTAGGTATAATAATTAAGTCATAAACATTTTTTTTTACAGCCTATCTAGACAACTAAGCCATTGTTTTTTTTATTCGAAAGAGTTTTCCGTAGAGAGATTTGGCTTTAAACTATAAAATCTTAAAAAAGCATTTCAAGCCTTCATTTAATTCCGCTTAAAAAATAATATGCTACTTCTAAAAATTAAAATTTGGAAAATTGCTTCAGAAAAATTTAAGCCAAAGCTAACTCACCGCAAATGAGTGACATTAAAAAAAGCAAATTCTTTGTACTTCTCAATTATTTATACTTTTAAAATTATTTTACGCCAATTTTTATAGTAAAAAGTAATTTTTTTTTAAATAATAAAAAAATCATTTGGAATAATAAGCAGTTTTTTTATATTTATAATATAATAAAAAAAAATATGAATAAACCCAATTCTGTTTTTCCACGGTAGTTACTTTCCAGAAAAAAAAGTATAGAATAAACGTAGAAAAAAAGACTTGAATTAAATCCTTAAGCTGCTATGAAAATAATTAGAAAGGGAAGTTCTTTAAGTAAAGGCCCATATTTCTACAGAACCATTCCCCTAACTAAGCTAATAAGCTTGACCATCTTAAGTAGGTGACGTTAGGTAATCAATGTAAATAATAATTGAAAGAGAATTAAAAAAGAAAAAAGTAGGAACAGAAATGTAAATTGATCATTAAGTTAGTCGATAAGCAAGTATTAAGCTGAACGCATGCAAAGCATGTTAGTTTTGCTAATTTAAATACATAAAAAAATGTTTTTAAATAAAAAAATAAAGTCTTTCGACCCAATTTGTAACTATATGCAGTTCAGAATATTTCGCACGGAATGACAAAACTTCATAAAAAAAAAAAAAAAATCCCCAATATGAAGTTTTTTTCAATCCGTGCGAAATTTTTCGAACAGCGTATGTGCCTTTAATTTGTAAAAGATTACGTTAAAAAAAATACTTTTCTTTAAAATTTCACTCAAATATTTTTTTTCATCGTGCTAAATCGAATGAAATTGTATAAAAAAAATTTTCCAGACCGTCTTTTTTCAAAAACATGTAAAAACACAATTTTTTATAAAAAAAAAATAAAAATTAACACTAAATTAAAAAAAGAGTTTGGTTTTTAAATAAAAAAAATTAATTTAATTTATTTAATAAATAAATAAAATGCTTAAACAAAAACATTGTTACATTAAAAAAACTTTGTTTGCAATAGTTCTTAAGTGAAAAAAACACCATTTTCAAAATTTTTTTTTTTTTTAATTTAAAATTTAAATTAAATTAAAAGAAAATAAATAAAATAAACCAATATTTTAAAAATAAAAACAAGATGTAATAATGATAACAGCAATTAAAAATTAAAAAAAAAAATACTTTTTTCTAAAAAATTATTTTACTAGAATTCAAGATTACTATTAACTATCGGCATTTGTAAAGTTTTTGTTACTATTATAATTTCTAATAATTAACAAAAAATAAAATAATAATATTATGTAATAATAAAAACAATTGAACATATAAATAATTAGCTTGTAAAAATCACATTTTCAGACACAATAAAAACAAGAAACAATAATAACAATAAAATATAAAAAAAAAAAAAAAATACATGAAAAAACATTTTTTAAGACTGTTTCTTGAATTTAATTATGTAGCATAACATAACATATAAACACATATTTATTAAAAATTATTTTCATTTAAAAAAATTACTATTATAATTAGCAAAAGTTAAAAACAAAAAAATAAAAACATGAAATAATATTATAATAATTACAATTAAAAATTAAACACAAAACTTAAAAACTCATTTCTACTCATTAAAAATTATTATTTTTTTTATTCTTCAAGAACATTTTTTTTAAATGTCAGAATGTGTGTTTGGTGTTTTAAAATATGCAAACTTTTAGTTTAAACATTTTTTTTTAAATTAATAAATTGAATATAATATTCTAAAATATTAATTGACAACCTCAAGACAACAACAACGAAGTTTTGACTCATTTAAAATTAAAAAAAAGATGGATAATGACTTTTATTTAAGACATAATTTTATTGGAAATAAGTTTAGCAAAAATTTTTATTTAATTTTAACTTTCTTAATTTATAGATACGAGCATTAAAAGTTATATAATCTTTTGTAGAAAGCGTTTAAAAAGAAAACAATTGTATGAGTAGAAACCATTTTCAGCAAAAAAATAACTTGATTAATATCTTTGAAAAAAAGGCAGTCTTGCTTTTAGAGAACCGAAAATTTTGTATTCATTTTTATTTTAATATTTAAAAAAATTTCTACTTTTCCAAAATTCCGAAACTGGTCGTTCGAAAAAGCTTTTGCTTGTCCAATCTGTTCATTGGTCTCAATTAAGTAAAGTTCTAAAAACTTAATAAAAATCATACACTGTAGCTACTATATGTAATGAACTATTAATTTACAAATTTTTTTATTAACTCCAACGATTAAGTGTAATTTTTTCTTAATTTCCTGTCCAGCATGAATCTGTGACAGTAAAATTGATTTGCTTATTCTAAATCTATTTAAATGATCCGGAGTGTTGAGTATTTTTATAACGATGTAAATTTTTATATTTCATTGATTCCTTAATGCTTGGTTGATGTTAGTTGATTGCGGATAGTTGCCAGTCAAGCAAATTATTTGGATTTTATGATTTTATAATTTATTTATTTTTTATTTTTTTGCTGCTTGGCAACTACAACAAAAACGACAGCAATTTTTAAAACGTTTTAATTCGGGACATCCTGACTATAATTTACACTGTAAATTGCTTTATTTTCACGTTTTTTTTTTTTATTAGTTTTTACATTTTTAATATAAATATTGAAATGAAATTGGTTTTGTTTGGTTTATCACAATTCGCACAAAATATTTAGATAATTGAAATCTAGAAGGCTAAAATATTTTAGATCTTTTTGCCTAGATTATGTTCAAGAAACTTTCATAGAAAAGAGAAAATTTTTCTTAAAATTTTTGGGATCAAAGGAAGGGTCCAAGGAAATTCATGAAATTTTTTAAATATCTGATATTTTGTTAAAAAATGGAGTCAATTAAAATCAAGAAAGCTAAAAATTTGAAATCTTTTTGCCTAGATTAAGTTGAAAAAACAGCCAAGAGTTGAGAAATGCAAATTTTTTTTTATATCTTGAAACTAAGTCACATGAAACATATATATTTTTTTTAAATACTTAGGATCTCTAAGTTAGATGCAATGTTTTAGATTTTTTAGAATTTTGTCAAAACGAACAACCTTTTTTTTTTGAAACTAGATAAAAAAATTTTACTTAAAAAAATTATATAATTAAATATTAAATTAGAAAAGAAAATTGATTTAAAAAAAAAATATATATATAAATATAATTAATCATGGGTAGTACAAATAGTTTTAAAAGAAGCTAAGATCACTTTTAGTTTAATTAATAAAAAAAATAATTGAAATAAATTTATGTATAAACCAATTTTTTTTATGAAAGATAAAAATATTAAATTAAGCAAAATTAAAACAATCAAACAAAAATTTAAACAAAATTAGGCAAAAAATGTAAAAAAAAAATTATATTTATAAATTTATTTGAAAATTAAATATTAGATAAGAAAAAAAAATTGAATTAAAAAAAATAATTTTTATAAATGCAAAAAAAATTTTCTAAAACCAATTTTTTTAATTTAATATTTTATTTTGCATAAAAAAATTTTTTTAAATATCTTAATTCAAAAAAACGTCTAAAACAAAAAATATAACTATTTTGTTATCGATAACTCAACAAACAATCGGAATTTTGCATTAAAAATTGACACGGCGGCCTTCACTTATTTGTGTCGATACATATTACTTTGGGATGTTCTCTGAAACCTAGCGTACATCAAATGCAGATTAATTTTAAAATTAGGCCATTTGGGACTAACGAATCTAATTTTTTTTTAAATTTAGTTTCGAAAAAATTTATTTTTATGGACAAGGCAAGATATAAAAAATAACATTTTTTGCTTAAGGCCTATACGCAGTTCGAAAAATTTCGAGCGGAATGACAAAACTTCATATAAACAGAAAACTAAAAACTAAAAATGGGTAATGCAAAAGGAAGATATGAGTCTAAGCTGCATGATAAAATAAAAAAAATTTATTCTATTAAAAAAAATAAAACGAACAGCGAAAGAAGGGATACAATTTTTTGTTTGCACAACCTAAGATAACCCTTACCCTTCTATTACAGGGTATAATAAATGGTGTAATAAATAGAGAAATCAAGAAAGGGAGAATAAAAAGCGTTAACAAGCAAATGGACATCGTTTGTACGTTGAAGCTGCTACTGTTAACTACCTGTAAATTTCTTAAATTAAGATAAAATACAACAAAAACAACACCAGCGAAGAAGAGCAGGGGGTCAACAACAAACGGTGACGACGCCAACGACAATCGAGCGTGTCTATAATCACTTTTAATTACCAGCCGGGGGATTGGGGGGGACTCCTAAGCGGCAACTCCAAGAAATGAAATGAAAATTAGACGACGGCGACGACGATGACCAAGAAAATAGTTCAAGTCATATGGCCCAAATGGTTTGGCTTTAATTTGAAGCCATTTCCAGGCGTTGCCATTGTACGCCCCCCCTTGGGCTACCCGCCCCGCTAAAACCCTACGCCGTCAGCGGAAACGCGCGGTAATCTTTTGTGCCGTGTATTATTTTATTTATTTATTTTCTTGCTCTCTTTTTTTTTTTGGTATTCTTTTTTATGGATTTCTGCTTTTATACGAGTTATACAGTGCGTGTGTGTGTGTGTGTGTGAGAGAGTACGGCGCCAATTTCCGTATAAATGCAATAAAAACAAATAACAGCCAGCAAAGTACAAGAAAACAAAATTAGTTGAAAAGCAATAGACGCCAAGTGGCGGAAGCGAACAAAGCAGTTGAAGAGCAGAAGAGAAGCACAAAAAAAGTGCGTGAGAAAATGTTAGCGTAGGGCGCACCTGTGACGTAGACAGATCCGTTGGCCAAGTAGGCATAGACTGCACGCGACTAATACGTATACGTAGCGTACTCCCGTCGCACGCAGTCTACGCACAGACGCCATTTTGTGCGTTCCTACGCATAACTCTTTTGTTTTTATTATGCGCCATTTTATGCATACTTGTTTTTTTTTTTGTGTTTCTTTTTATTTTTTATGTGTAGCGCGAATTTTTACATTTTGTTCTTTTTTTATGCATTTTTGCAAGATTATTATTGCCTGGTTTAATATTTCACATAGTCGTAAATTTATGCTTTGTTGAGACGCGCTTTTAAGCCTTTTGACGTGCTCCCCCGGCCTGCTCCTACTGGCCCCTCTCCTACTTAAAGACGTTGCCAATTCTTGGCTAATTTGAATGTTATGCGCGTTAAAAACATAAAAATAAAAGGCTAAAAACAAAAAAAAAAACAAAAAAAACACAACAAGCTAAAGTAAACAATAAAAGCAATAATAAGTAATAAGACCCTCAAGTAATTGTTAAATAACAAATGCGTGAAGAGAAAAAATATTTGAATCCATCACTGTGCGACAGTGGCATACTCTACAAAATATTTTACCACACATGTGTGCCCAATTTTACGTTTATTAAGCACACAAAAGTCTACAAAACAAATGTATTAAGCTAAAGGGTGTTTTTTTGAGAGCGCGCGGTTTTAAGTTTGACAAATAAATGAATGAATATCTGCTTGCTTTTACATTTTTCAAGAACTTTTGTTTTATTTGACTTAGAGTGAATTGATAGCAAAAATCGTCACGTAACGAAATTAGATATGCTGTGTGTGTATGCGTGAGCGTATTGAATAGACTCGACAGAGGGATAGCTTAGTCGGTAGAGTATATTTTTGTACATTATATTTATCAAATATTTTTATATATGTATTTCAAAACATTTTTATAACACTTTTTATAACACTTTTTATAAATAAAGAGGGAAGCGGAAGGAACTTCGGTCATAATGGAGTGAAATAATCGCAGCCTGTTTTTTTTTTTTTTTGAGAAAGAGATTCGCGATAAAAAATTTTAAATTTGGAGCGCATAACATTAAAAAAGCTCATCCTTTTTTCTATTTAAAGGCGTATACGCAGAATGTAAAAAAAAAAATTAAAAATAAATCCCATTTGGGATTTTGTTTTTATATGAAGTTTTGTCATTCCGCGCGAAATTTTTCATACTGCGTATAGGCCTTAAATAAAAAAAACCTGCATGTGTATAGACTCCAGATTGGAAATTTAAAAGAAATCTGAAAATTCTTTTTGAAAAAAATTGTATGTTGCTATAGAGAGATAAGTGTATGGGTAGATTTCTTGTTTTATCCTTAACCGCTGGCATACTTATAGCTGGTAACATTTTTGTGCCCACGCCTAATACGCCCCACTGTGTATAGTGTATACATACAATTAACTTAGTTAAAGTTTTAAATTTATTGTAGCAGTCCAAAAGTTTTAACTTTACAATTCTCTCTTCTCGCTCTCTTGCAGCCCAGCAAAATGGCCACAGCAAAAATAGTACAACACTTACAACAGCTGCTGCTGCTGCTGCTGACGTCACTGCTGCTGAGCAGCTCTACAGCTTTGGCGCTCGGTCCCGCCAGCTCCAACTCTATGCTTTATACTAGCTATCAGAATCAACGCTTTGCCATGGAACCACAAGACCAGACAGCTGTGGTCGGTGCACGAGTCACGCTGCCTTGCCGCGTCATCAATAAGCAGGGCACATTACAATGGACCAAGGATGATTTTGGTCTGGGCACTTCACGCGATCTAAGTGGCTTTGAACGCTATGCCATGGTGGGCAGCGACGAGGAGGGTGACTACTCGCTGGACATTTATCCGGTGATGCTAGACGATGATGCACGCTATCAGTGCCAGGTTAGTCCCGGACCGGAAGGACAGCCCGCCATACGCTCAACATTTGCTGGCCTCACCGTGCTCGTGCCGCCGGAGGCGCCCAAGATAACACAGGGTGATGTTATCTATGCCACCGAAGATCGCAAAGTGGAGATTGAATGTGTGTCCATAGGTGGCAAGCCAGCGGCAGAGGTAAGTTGCAAATTGTAAAACCCGGCTGCAGTTAGTCAAACCGCAGCTTAGTTTAAGGGCAGCGGGTAGCGTTGCCGAAACTAATCAAACAAACAATGCCGCCGTGTGGTGCGCATCATGCAACTAGTTTTTACAGAACCCTGCTCATGCTTTGTGCATTGTCTCTAACCCGCAGATTACATGGATTGATGGACTGGGCAACGTACTAACGGATAACATTGAGTATACTGTGATACCGCTGCCGGATCTGCGTCGCTATACGGCCAAATCGCTGCTACGCCTGACGCCCAAAAAAGAGCACCACAACACGAATTTCACATGCCAGGCACAGAACACGGCCGACCGCACCTATCGCTCCGCCAAAATACGTGTCGAGGTAAGCACCAGTAGTAGTGAGCTCCCAACTTTAGCTCCAAAACCCGTAAAAGCCCACCCCAGCAGTCCGTGGCGAACATATTGCAGCGAGTGAGCTGCCCCACCCTCCATACAAATTGCCAAGTTTGCATTCCACATAGGCAGTGCTGGTCGGCTGGGCTACTATTGTAACGCGCATCCTTATCTGCAGCAACAGAGCACCATAAACCCGGCAGGCATACAATGCGCTGACGCGCCATGGTCAACGTTGAGCCTACTATCAATTTTACGTGAAAGCTTTGAAAGGCTTTCAGCAATATTGGATGCTTGTCAGCATCGGGTCTGGATGGCAGCGACTTGACAGTTTTCGAATTTGGCCGCCAATTGGTTGCACTGCCTGAATGAGAATGAAAATAAGAGTGCCACAATCCATTGCTAGCCTTATAACAACTCCAGCGATAGCTACAATATATTAAACTTGTATCTTTGTATCTACAGGTGAAATACGCGCCCAAAGTTAAGGTAAATGTCATTGGCATTGGTAGTGGCGGCAGCAGCGGCGTCGCTGGAATCCCTAGCTCTTTAACTAGCCAACGTATTGTGGAGCACGCACTGGTACGACTGGAGTGCCGCGCGGATGCCAATCCCAGCGATGTCCGTTATCGTTGGTACATCAATGACGAGCCAATTATAGGCGGTCAAAAAACCGAGATGGTAAGTGTACTCCTAAGCTTCAAACCAAACCCTCTCGACAAGTGCACACAGTTGTGCAATAGAAAAACGCATCAGCTGCAACCCGTGTCCACATTCCAACAGTGAGCTGCATAATTAGAGCAACATGCTGCCACTCCGATAAAAATGTTGCATGCCGGGGCATTTTGTCATAGCAATTACAACAAAGTGAGCGGCTCTTGAGAGCTCGACTCGTAGCTGACAATGCTGGATGGACTTTGACGACAAAAGGCGCAGAACCAGTTGTTGTGGCCAGTTGTTGGCTGTTGGCTACTGTTTGGCATCGTTGCCACTGTTCCCACAATTTGCTACTAATCAATGCTGAGCAAAACCCGTTAACAACCACTTAACCATTCCACTTTTTGTTTTTGTTTTTTCCATACCATGCGCAGGTTATACGCAATGTTACAAGAAAATTCCATGATGCTATTGTCAAATGTGAGGTGCAGAACTCGGTGGGCAAGAGCGAGGACAGCGAGACATTGGACATAAGTTGTAAGTATCATAAATTGCATGCTTAGTCAAAACTAGGTATCGGTATATCATTTTGCTGGCAAGGGGCGGCTTTAGAAAAAATTGCGGGCAGGGTTGAAGTGTTAGAAATCTGCTGATAATAATCTATTGATTTCTGAAGAGCTGAACTCCTATTCAAGCTATACTTAAACATTTTTGCTCAACTTCAACACTTGCAGATGCACCCAGTTTCAAGCAACGTCCGCAGTCCATTGAAGCGGATATTGGCAGCATTGTCTCACTGAACTGTGAGGTGGATAGCAATCCACAGCCGGACATTGTTTGGATACAACATCCCAGCGATCGCGTGGTGGGCACCAGCTCCAATCTAACTTTTAGCGTAAGCAATGAGACTGCCGGACGCTACTACTGCAAGGCCAATGTGCCGGGCTATGCCGAAATTGGCGCCGATGCCTATGTGTACTTGAAGGGCTCGCCCAGCATATCCTCGGCGCGCTATCAATATGGTCTAGTGGGTGATACGGCACGCATTGAATGCTTTGCCAGCAGTGTGCCACGTGCGCGTCATGTTTCCTGGACCTTTAATGGTCATGAGATTAGCTCGGAATCAGGTCACGACTACTCCATACTGGTGGATGCTGTGCCAGGTGGCGTCAAGTCTACGCTTATCATACGCGATAGTCAGGCTTATCATTATGGCAAATACAACTGCACCGTGGTGAATGATTATGGCAACGATGTAGCCGAGATACAGCTGCAAGCACAAAGTAAGTAACATCCTTGGTTTATACCAGATTCTAGCGCAACAAATAAACAATTTTGCACTGCTTTTTGTTTTTTTCTACTACTTACTCTATCGCAGAGAGCGTGCCCGTTTTGATGACCATAGTGGTTGGCATATCGGCAGTGGCCATACTCATGGTGCTAACCATACTAATCATTGTCTACTTCAAGTGCAAAAAGCGCACCAAGCTGCCACCTGCCGATGTTATAAGCGAGCATCAGATAACCAAAAATGGCGGCGTTTCCTGCAAAATGGAGCCAGGTGATCGCACCTCCAACTATAGCGATCTCAAGGTGGACATCTCTGGCGGCTATGTGCCCTATGGCGACTATAGCACACACTACAGTCCACCGCCGCAATATCTGACCACCTGTTCAACCAAATCCAATGGCAGCTCCACCATACTGCAAAATAATCATCAGAATCAGCTGCAGCTGCAGCAACAACAACAGCAACAACAGCAGCAACAGCAACCGCCACAAAGTGTGCCCATGACCTTTTTGACCAACAGCAGCGGCGGCAGCCTAACGGGCAGCATTATTGGTTCCCGTGAGATACGCCAGGACAATGGTCTGCCCAGTTTGCAGTCTACCACAGCATCGGTGGTTAGCTCCTCGCCCAATGGCAGCTGCAGCAATCAGAGCACGGCTACAACTACGCATGTCGTAGTGCCCAGCTCCATGGCGCTCAGCGTAGATCCACGCTATAGCGCCATCTATGGCAATCCCTATTTGCGCAACTCCAACTCTTCGCTGCTGCCGCCACCCACAGCAGTCTAAGGCGCGCTCCAGTGTGTGTCTGTGTGTGCGCACATGGCAGTGCAGTTCCAGCAACAAACAACACCAACAACAACAATTTCTAAGACTGATCTCAATGACAAAGATTTGGAATTGCCAAGACACTGTGCCACCAACACGCCCACAACGCCTGCCTGCCATTAGCAGGGTAAGTTTTTAAACACGACACTGCCAAGGAGCCAGCCCCCCCCCCCCAAACCCTACAGTAACCAAAAAAAAATACGCATGTGTAACCTAAAGATTTAGCTTAGAAAGTGCAGAACGTCTGACTAGCAGTTTACACATACGCATATATATATATATATATTACATATATACTATATAAGCTACTTAGCTGTATAATTAGTTTGTCTATTACTATTACTTATTGAAAATAATTACATATAGCTGAGGCACCCTATATAGTGTACTGTATTTTTTTTTTTTTTTTCAATACTGCCTAGCTTAGTCAAAGTCAAATGAGTATGTATTTATAACACTAGCTTTAGCGCATCCATTTCAAAGTGTTGCAGAAGTAAGAATTATAAAAAAAAAAATACTTTTTTTTTTAAACTAATTATAAAAAAAAAGTTCGTTACATTAAGCTTAAAAAAAAAATTGCATTTAAAGCAGAAAACTTGAAAAACACAAAAAGAAACCTTGCTTCTTGTTAAGAAACGCCTTAAAAACATTATTTACACATTACAAATCAATTAAATTGCTTGCAAGCGAATAATTAAAAAATTTAAAAAAAAACACAGTATAAACAAAATTGTTAAAAAAAAAAAAATAGAAAAGAAAATGATGCTGGCTGCATGGGTTAACTGCCAAGGGTGTGCCAGAAATCGCTCTTGTAATGATTTACGCCTTAAAAAGATTTCTGAGAAATTATTGACTTGGTGTTGTGCCAAAAATCTCTTGTTGCTAGAAATTTCTTCGATATAAGCTTTGACAGTTTTCTATTGCAAAAAGCTATTTAAATAGGCATCATCTGAAAGCTGTAGATTTAGAGCTTAAACGCGCTCAAAAGTTACTTCTATCATAGCGACGAATTGCTTTTGGGTTGAAATACGCTTTAAAAAAATCTCCGATAAATCGCTAACTGGGTGATGTGTCAGAAATCGCTCATTTGATGATTTACACTATAAAAAGTTTTCTGACAAATTACCCTCTTGGTGTTGTGCCGCAAAACTCTCTCTGCTGCACTTACACAAATATCAGTGGCAAAAAATCTCTTAAAATCCGCTGAATTCTTTGAAATGAGTTTTCACAGTTTTTAAGTGAAAAAAGTCTCATTATCTGCAAGCTGCAGATTGGGTTTAAACGCTCTTAAAAGTAACTTCTATCAAATCACATCGACGGATTGCTTTTGGGTTGAAATACGGTTTCCAAAAAATTCCTGATAAATCACTGACTTGGTGGTGTGTCCAAAATCTTTGTTCAGACAATTTGCACAAATAGCAGTTTGGTCTACCAAAAATCTCTTGAAGTCAGTTTTGTTTCACAAAAATCTTTTGGATTGAAGTACAACTTGGTGGTGTGCCCGAATTCATTCTCAAGATAATTCGCATAAATTGCTTAAAAAACGCTTTAACCTAAATATATAATATGATTTTTGGCGGTTTCCTATTGAAAATATCTACCCAAATATGATAATGTATATGCAAAAGTTGCATAGCACTTACTTGGAGGTATGCCAAAATCCCTTTTCTACCAAATTTTAACCGAACATTTCTCTTTCAACCAAAATTGGCTGAATGCTCAAAATTAAGGCTAAATATCATATCTATAGATTTTCAATGAAAAGCTATTAATCTGCTTAATATTCTTTTTTAAACGAATATAAACAAAAAGTCTATACGAGACTTTAACAGATTTCTCTAGAGATTTCTTTTCAAAATATAGCCAAAACTTTTTGGATATTTTAAGCACAAAACAGAATGCTAAATGATTTAACCGAATTTCAATAAAAAAAATCTATAAGAGATTTTCAAACATTTTTCTAGAAATTTCTTTTGAAAATAAAGCCAAAAGTTTCTGGAGTTAGCTAATCAAACAAAAGCAATTCGTAAATATGCCAGAAATCGACGCGTTTCTAGGAAAATTGCAAATAAAAGAATGCAGGCTAGAGATTAGGAACTTAAGAGTGCAATAATCCTTTACCGACTTGTTTGTGCCAGAAATCTCTTTTAAGTCAGTTTCAAACCATTAGCAAACTTGTAACTCTTTTCTAACCAAATTCAAACAAACAATAAATTCGAAATTTCCACATATTTTTTCGAGATTTTTCTAAAGATTTCTTTTAAAAATAAAGTAAATTCAAAACTTTCTGGAGATTCGTAGCACAACCCCGACAAACTCAAACAAAAGCATGCTTACGAAGAGCAAATCGTTTGTAAGCGCATATCAAACCATAAGCCGACTGTTAACTCTTTTCTAGCCAAATTTAAATAAAATACAAGATTTTCACAGATTTTCCTGGCAACAATTCTTATTATTTTGCCATGGCATAAAACTGTCTAGAGATTTTCAGCACAACCCCGACTAACTCATGCAAAAAGCACACAAAAAAAAAAAAAAACAAAAAGCATTTAAATCATATTTAAAGTAAAAGCGTTTACATAAATGTTATAGAGCATTATATATATACACACATACACACACACAAGTACATATACATACAAACTTATAATACATATAATATATACATACAATATACACATAAGTTGTAATTGTTTAAGCAAATATGCCAAAGTACCTGATAGTATTTAAGTTGTCGCTAAATGAAATTTTTTTTTACTTGTCTGTAAGTTTTAACTATTTAAAACATGTATAACAAATATATAAGCAAATTGTATGCATGCTAGGCTCACACACAAACCAACAAACAATAGAGTACCCTATAATACTACATAACAAATTACCTATTTACTAGAAAAAGCCAACTCGCAGTCGCTTTAGCTAACATTTAATAAAAATAAAAAAATAGTAAATACATAAGTCCCGCGCTCTCTCGCTCTACATAAGGCCGCTGTAAAAGTTTCGCCTAAAAGTATGCTACAGTTTTTGTATTTTTCATACTACTATTTGCATACAATTTAAGTTCAATTTCGCTAAGTGTATGATGGTCTAAGTGAAATGAAGGTTACATATATCCTAGCTATAGTATGCCAAGTTTTTTTCAAAACCTACATTTCATTAGAGTTTTTTATGCGTTCAATATCTATGGCGTTTGTTTTTTGGCTTTTTTTTTTTGTCCATTTTGTATACAAAAAGCATGTGCACATATATACATAGCTATGTACACATGTGTAGCACGCATTTCAAAGGGAAATTAAATTTTTGCTATTGAACTTTCTTTTTTTTTTGCCAATTAATTATACCAATTAAGCTTATGTATTTTTTTTTACATATATATTTTTTTTAATTTGTTTGTGCTGTTACACAAACGATCTAGAGAAAGGAAGACGAAAAAAAATATAAATTTAAAATACAAAAACAAGTTGGTAAAACGAATTGCATTAAATTGCTAAATTTTTAGCTGTCGATATTTTTTAAATAATTAAGGGAATGAACAAATGTTTTATGTATACAAAATGCAAATTAAAAAACAAATAAAAGAATGTATTAAAAAAAAAATATTTATATATAGTAAAGCGTTTTATTATTTGTGCAAAGTTAAATCATCAGTAATTATCCCCAACATCTATAGAGCTTGGAGCTCCTGGAACAAAGAACTTTAACGAAACACCAAACAACAATCTGCTGCATGCCACGTGCAACTCGTCTGTTGCAAAGCTGAAAATCAAACAAACCAAAGTACATTTAATTAGTGTAGTCCAAAGCTCTCGACTAGTGCATACCCTGCACTCACGACTGACGCAGTTTTCGAGCTGCTGTGACGTAAAAGAGAACGAAAAAAATGAATGATAAAATATCATATTGGTTGGTCCTCTCCTTGACTTCAGACAGACGTCTACAAACGCCCGCCCTTGACCATGTTTGGAAGCTGTACTATATCTCCAAAGAGCTGTCTCCGTGAATCTCTACAAAGCGATTTAGATGACTGTAGCTTCTATACAAAAAATCAAACACCAGTTAGAACTTAATTTTTAATTTGAAACTGAGCGATTCACAAATAAAGGTAAGTATTTCGCAATTCAGAGTCCCCAAATATTTTCTAAAAAATTAAGCGTTCAAAAAAATATGTTAAACAATTTTTTTAAGGTTTAAAGTACCAAAAAAAAAGATAAGGTTTTGACTGAATTTAAATTTCTTCCATTTAAGACTATGTTAGATTATTTTCTTAGACGCCTTAACTTCAAAGGTAAGAAGAAGCAGCCCACAACAAATAATAAAAAATAATAAACGACTTTGTAAAAAATGTTTTGCAACATTTTTTCCTACCTTTTGCTACGCCAGTAAAAAAATGTTTGCACATTAGTTTTGGCTGTGGCCGCAAAAAAGAACAGCTGCTGTTACTGCTGGCGCCATCTAGTGGATTGGTGGCGCCATCTTACGTTAAATATTAGCACTTGAGACAACTCCGGCCCGGGGGGAATCTCCTTTTGATTGCCGGATTTGATTAAGATCTTCATAAATTTATTGAAACATTCTTTTCGACCGATCGTTCCTTATAGTAAATTGATTTTGACCAAATCTGATGAAAAAATCTTACGAATGCAAAATTTAGTTACGATACCTTCATAAACAAATAAAAATTAATAAAAATATTATTTGAAAGCGTTTTTTGAACGATCCGTGCTGTAGGTGCGATTTAATATATAGTCAGCCGTTTTTGGCGCATTACATATAAACTACCGAACTTCAAACTTGCTTATTTTTGCGAATATAAACCAATTATGCTCTTAAAACAGTGGTCGGCACGAACTTGACTCACATCTTAGCTTGAGTTTGTGATAGTGGCTTAGTGACGTCACGACGCGTGGACACAGGCATCGCTACGTATTCCTATATGCATGAGATAAGGCTCTGCCGCCCACTGCCTTAAAACTTTTGTTTTATTTTAAGATGCTAAGTAATATCTTTGTGGATGCTCTATAATATAACTCTGATGTCGAGCAAATTTAATGAGTTTTGTTCACGTGATAAAATAAGGGAACTATCACAGAACCTCGAAATCTTGGTTGCTCTAGCTTTTACACACACGGACAGAAAGGCAAACGGATGTGTCTATATAGACTTCTCTTGTCAGCCTGATCATACTTTAAATACGACGTCTCCTTCAATACAAGCTTAATAATATGTATATTGCAGGTATAGCACACAAGAAAGTATAGGGTGGCCCATCTGTTGGTCTATTTGTTAATTTCATTTTATTCGCATATTTTTCCACCAAATTGGGAAAATGTATTTATCAAATATATAGGCAAGTTTGAAACTAGCCATTTATGTATAAAAAATATGCTGACTTGCTTTACAGGCCCGTATGCGAACAACGTAATTTTCGATGAATTTTTTTTTGAGGAAAACCTATCTGGTTGTTCTGCCATCCATTGAACGAATAAGCGACTCTGTTAATGGTCCGAAGGCATGCAAAATTCGAAGCAAAGTGGTCCTAGCAAGGTATATAATTCGTCAATTTTTCCGGCGACTCGTCAACACTGGCCTTAAGTAAGTCTTTTTCACGGAATAACAATTTTTCATAGTAAGCCTGCACCATTTTTACGCGTTGTGCGATTGTTAAACGATCTATGACTAGGATTGAGAAATTTTTAACTTGCCATATGTCGAAGAGTATACACTTTAGAGGGCTATGTTCCGTATTATGAGTTTTTAATAACCAAACCAACACATGGCCCACCCTACAACAAAAAATAGGAATTCTTTGAACTTTTTGGCTAAGAATCTAAGTTAATAGCTATTATATTATAACCCTGAGAGTAACCAGTTTGATCTTTAATTTGAAATTATTACAAGTAAGAGGGCTTCAAGACATTTGACGACAAAGGAAAACTATTCCAAAAATGTTGTTGTTGTGATAACAAATTTCTTACTGGTTTGCTGGAGCTCGTTGCTATAATGGGCTTAAATTTGAACATTTTTACGTTTAGCTTCAATAGTTCTAAAATGATTTTTACCTTAAGATGGCTTTTTAGAAAAGCAAGACAATATAAACATAAGTCGCAAAAGTCTAATGAAAAACGAGAGTTATAGAACTAGTTAAAAATTTTTAGCTCAGATAAAAATTGTCCAGAAAGAAGTGTAAAACTAAAACAATTTAGTTTGCTTTACTTTTAATGATATCCTAAACATATAAAGGCAACAACTTAATATACACCTTACGCTTTGGCTATAGGGTATAAAACGCGCGCGTGCCACAAGTCAGCCTTCCGTGGCAAGGCGGCACTAATGCTTAATACAAACAAACGATTTATGCATATTCTTGTGTGCTGACCCACACTAGGATAAAATGCTACAGTAGACACTCAACCAACAGCACCAACTTTAATATTTATTTGCTGGTATTTTTTTTAGTTTGCGTATAAATTTATGCGTTGTTCTTAAAGGATGAAGGATTAACATTTCTGAAACTTAAAGTTACACTAAATTGATTGTAGACATGTGAGCTCATTAGATTTTTAAGTTATCACATATGCTAGGGATGCTAAATATTGCTAAAAAATAATGCTAGTAGTTCACAAGGACATCATTTGTTAGCTTAAATGGATTTACGTGTATCTTACTCAGTAAGCTTGTGAAACTCTTCTGAAACTTAATGATTATTAGGAAAACCGGAGAAAAAATATAATGGGTTGCAGAAATTATTTTTTTCAAGTAAAAGCAGTTCAGGCTTTTCCATTGTCAGGCACAGCCGCGATTAAGGAATTATCGCAGTCAGACGAATTTGGACCTTCAACAATTATCTAGGATATTTTTTAATAAAGTTTAATTTCAAGCAAGATTCCTTTAAAAATGTTATAATATCTTTTTTAAGTCGCTGTGCGTCCTTTAAATCCTATTTTATTATGCGTACATTTCAGTAAAAAGTTGTGCGCAACTCAAAGCATAAAGGTATCAATAATAAAGCTGCACAAAAGCGAAAGGTCAAAAGATGAATTCAAGAACAAAGAACAATGCAAGAAATTAAATTGTAAGAGATGAATTTTCAACATACATACATATATTCCATATATTTGCATTATGTGGAAATCAATAATTTGTGGTATGAAAATTGTTTTCAATTTTTCCATATCTGTATTTGCGTGTGAGAGAATGTATGTGTGCGTATAGTTTAATTATATGTAAGTATGTGTTTGGACCAATGGCGTAGTTTGATATTGAGAGGAGGGATTTGGAGATTTTTTGTATGGTTATTTGTTTGAGTTTAAAAAATCTACCTTCATGTTCTATTATTGATAAATAGAAAAACAATCATTACTAAGCGAAAAAAAAGGTATCGACTTGAAAAGTCACCCACTGCACAAATTTTTTAGCTACTTACTTCAAGTTAATTTTTCAAAATTTAAGTACAATTGGAACGAGCCGTATAATCTCTGCACACTTACGCATTAATCTTTTGCCAAACCCATAATCTTTATATTAAACTTTTAAAGCTCTTAATTTGAAGCTTTTAAAATTTGTTAAAATCAAAGAATAGCTCTGATCAAAAGTTATTATGACGGTCTGTTTCTTAGAACAGATTTTTTACATTATATGTACTTTACAATTTTTTAACACTTATTTCTAAATTTTCATCAAATTTTAAGTTTAAATTTTTTAAAACGAATTAAAGTTTATATTCTAAAATGATTTTTTGTAAGATTTTTGGTTTGTAAAACTGCGATTTCTTTTGCTGTAGATTAAATTTTTGGAAAATTAAAATACTTTTTTTTATCAAATATTTATTATTATGCTTCAAGTTTGTATATTACTTACTATTTTAAATTTCAAGATTTTCAATAAATTTGAGCAATAAATGTTTGCAAAAAGATTTGAAGCTTATAATCTGAAAAAAAATCAAAAGTTTGAATTTGATTCTTCAAAATACGCCAACGACGCTTTTTTATTTTTTTTTTTCGAACATTTACCAAAACTAGTTAGTTAATTGGGTTAAGTTTAAGGCGGCCCTGGCATATTTTATATTTTGCTTAACGCCTACTTTGTACATAATTATTGTATTTTTATAATACATAATTTACTATTTTGCGTTAAATTTTTTATTTAAATTTTATAAATAATTCTTATTTTAATTGCTTTTTTTTAACAATTTCTTGTAAATCAAAAAATATTAAAATGAATTTACATTTATTTTGTAGCATTTTTTTATATTAGTTAGTGTCCTAAATTAGGCACCAAGTTGGAGCAGAGGGCCTACATTTTTTGTTTTTTTATTACATACGATTTACTATTGTACTTTGTAAGTAGTTTTTTAAATTAATTACAATTTAAAAAAAATATAATATATATAATAATATAACATTTAAAGAAACTAAAAGCATTTTTATACCCTGTACCGTATGGTACAAAGGGTATATTGTGTTTGTGCAAGCCGAAAATGTATGTAACGTACAGAAGGAGTCGTCGGAGACCCCCCAAAGTTACCTAAAGTATGATCAGTGTGACTCGAGAAGTCGATATACCCATGTCCGTCTGTCCGTCTGTCCGTCTGTCCGTATGAACGCCTAGATCTCAGAGATGGTAAGAGCTAGAGCAACCAAACTTTCAGATAAGATCCCTTGTTAATCCATAGGAGACAAGTTTATTTTATTTTTTTGATATCGGGATTACATAATATAGCTCCCATAGGGGTGTTTCAGAGGACCTCGAAAAAAAGCAAAAGTTTTAGATGGATAATTCGTTTGTTTATGAAGATATCATAACAAAATCTGGCAGTCGGAAGTTTTTTAGAGATCCCCAACACTGTAGCAAATTTTATCAAAATCGGTTGACTATATCATATAGCTCCCATAGGATCGATCGGTCGAAAAAATGTTTTTTGTACAAAATTCGTTGTGTTTCGTTTGGTTTTGAAGATATCGGAACCAAATTCGGCAAGAGGAAGTTTTTTAGAGTTCCCAAGCAATGTTACAAATTTGATCAAAATCGGTTGACTATATCATATAGCTCCCATAGGACCAATCGGTCAAAAAATCGTTTTTATACCCTGTACCGTATGGTACAAAGGGTATATTGTGTTTGTGCAAGCCGAAAATGTATGTAACGTACAGAAGGAGAAGTCGGAGACCCCCCAAAGTTACCTAAAGTATGATCAGTGTGACTAAAGAAGTCGATATACCCATGTCCGTCTGTCCGTCTGTCCGTCTGTCCGTATGAACGCCTAGATCTCAGAGATGGTAAGAGCTAGAGCAACCAAACTTTCAGATAAGATCCCTTATTAATCCATAGGAGACAAGTTTATTTTATTTTTTTGATATCGGGATTACATTATATAGCTCCCATAGGGGTGTTTCAGAGGACCTCGAAAAAAATCAAAAGTTTTAGATGGATAATTCGTTTGTTTATGAAGATATCATAACCAGATTTGGCAATCGGAAGTTTTTTAGAGACCCCCAGCACTGTACCAAATTTGATCAAAATCGGTTGACTATATCATATAGCTCCCATAGGATCGATCGGTCGAAAATTAGTTTTTTGTACAAAATGCGTTGTGTTTCGTTTATTTGTGAAGATATTGTAACCAAATTTGGCAATAAGAAGTTTTTTAGAGTTCCCAAGCACTGTACCAAATTTGATCAAAATCGGTTGACTATATCATATAGCTCCCATAGGACCAATCGGTCAAAAAATCGTGTTTTGTACAAAATTCGTTGTTTTTCGTTTATTTGTGAAGATATTGTAACCAAATTTGGCAATAAGAAGTTTTTTAAAGGTCCCAAGCACTGTACCAAATTTGATCAAAATCGGTTGACTATATCATATAGCTCCCATAGGACCAATCGGTCGAAAAAATCGTGTTTTGTACAAAATTCGTTGTGTTTCGTTTATTTGTGAAGATACCATAACAACATTCGGCATTAAGAAGTTCTTTAGAGTTCCCAAGCACTGTACCAAATTTGATCAAAATCGGTTGACTATATCATATAGCTCCCATAGGACCAATCGGTCAAAAAATCGAGTTTTGTACAAAATTCGTTGTATTTTGTTTGTTTGTGAAGATATTGTAACCAAATTTGGCAATTAGAAGTTTTTTAGAGTTCCCAAGCACTGTACACTCGGTCCGAAGAGAGAGGTCCGAAGCACTGTACCAAATTTGATCAAAATCGGTTGACTATATCATATAGTCGCCATAGGACCGATCGGTCAAAAAAAAATTTTTGGTGTAAAATTCGACTGATTTCTGTTTATTTATGAAAATATCGTAGCCAAATTTGCCGAATAAATTATATCTTTTGGAGGTCTTAACCAATATGTCGGACTTAATTGCAATGAGGTGGTACAGGGTATCCCAAAGTCGTCTGCGCCCGACTTTAACGTTCGCCATCTTTTCTACAAAATTCGTTGCGTTTCGTTTGTTTGTAAAGATATTGTTAGCAAATTTGGCATTAAGAAGTTTTTTAGAGTACCCAAGCACTGCACCAAGTTTGATCAAAATCGGTTGACTATATCATATAGCTCCCATAGGAACAATCGGTAAAAAAAACGCTTTTTTTACAAAATTCGTTGTGTTTCGTTTGGTTTTGAAGATATCGGAACCAAATTTGGCTGTCGGGAGTTTTTTATAGTTCCCAATCAGTGTACTAAATTTGATCAAAATCGGTTGACTATATCATATAGTCCCCATAGGACCCATCGGTCAAAAAAATTGTTTGGTGCAAAATTCGACTGATTTCTTTTTTTTTATGAAAATATCGTAACCAAATTTGCCGAATAAAATATCTTTTGTAGGTTTTAAGAAATGTGTCGGACTTAATTGCAATGTGGTGGTACAGGGTATCCCAAAGTCGTCTGCGCCCGACTTTAACGTACGCCATCTTTTTAATATTTTCTTTGTATTAGGTATAATAACCATATGGCCATTTCCCAGAAAATCGTTACCAAGGGGCGCAACTTTAAAGTTGTACAAGCTATATGTATTTGCGAATGGAATAATAGATTATATATTCAACCTTGAAAATACATAAAGAGTTAAGATTTTTGGTAATGTATTTATGAATGGTAGGTAATCACCTACAATAACCTCAAAATTTTGTTTTTGTTCCAAAAAAAAAGATAATTTTTATGTAATGATAAAACGGCAAAAAAATCAAAATATGTTACCTATTTTGATTGGAACATAAAATCAATCTAATTTTTTATTAATAAATAAAAAAAAGCTTTAAATGAATATTCAAAAAAATAAAAATGTAATAAAGTCGAGGCGGTCCCCGACAGTGTAATACCCTGTACCTTTTTTTCTCAAAAAAAGATTTATTCCTGCATATTCTTACTAAGAATTTCTAATTGGAACATTTTTTTGTTGGTGCAAAACTATATTGATACCTATAAGTTCCACCGATTTTGATGAAAATCGAAATCTACGTCAAAGGAGTTATTTAAAGTATATGGGGTAAGTTTCAAGGGGATATGTTGAAGGGTGTGGGAGAAAACACGGTAAATCGATTGCGGGGGGTGGGGTCGCTGCATTGATAAAATTTTGATGTGGATTTGTTTATTAGAGCCACATGAATCAGCTTAGCAAAATTGGTGATTCTAGTCCATATGTTACTATAATTACGTAGAGTCAAATATTGACGCAGTTTATAGGCAAGGGGTGGTGAAATTTTTACATTTTAGACTATAACTTTTGTTGTATTTGTCCGATTTTGTTTATTTTTGACACACAGATGCATGTAACCACAACGCATCGCTCTGTTAAGATTCAGATTAAAATATTAAACGGTTTAGCTAAAAGCCGCGAAACTCTGCTACGGGGGAACGGGGAAAGATATTGACATGATTCAACAAACTTGATCTTCTGAGGAAATATGCGCATCAGCTGGTAAAGTTTCGTATCTCTAGCTCATATAGTCTCCGAGATCTAGGTGTTCATACAGACGGACAGACGGACGGACGGACATACGGACGGACGGACAGACGGACAGACGGACAGACGGACGGACAGACGGACATGGCTCAATCGCTACCCGAGGTTATGATAAGCATTTTGGTATAAAGGACTTGGGGTCTGCCACGCCTCCTTCTTGCCGTTACATACATTGCACAAATCTAGTATACCCTTTGTACCTATAGGTACAGGGTATAAAAATATGTATCATAAAATATGTAACGTACGCAACAGCATGAAATTTCTCAAAAAAAAGGCCTAAGTTAAATTTGGGTTCAGAAGAATTTGAGATAACATGTACCAAAATATTGCAATCAAATTCAGTTGATTGCTTAAATACTACAAAAAAAAGGTTTGATTGACAAATTTGGTTAAGGTATCTTCATAAAAAAAGACGAATTTTGCACTAAATTCGTTTTTTGACCGATCAGTCCTATGGGGAGCTATATGATATAGTCAACCAATTTTGATTAAATTTGGTACAGTGTTTGGGAACTAAAAAAAACTTGCGAGTGCCAAATTTGGACGCGATATCTTAATAAACAAACATACCATAGCAGAAAAAAAAATGTAATACAGTCGAGGCGGTGCCCGACAGTGTAATACCCTGTACCTTTTTTTCTCGAAAAAAGTTTTATTCCTGCATATTCTTTCTATGAACTTTCCAATTGGAATATTTTATTTGTTGGTGCAAAACGATATTTATACCTATAAGTTCCGCAAATTTTAACCGATTTTGATGAAAATCGAAATTTACGTCAAAGAAGTTATTTAAAGTATATGAGGAAAGTTTTAAGGGGATGTGTTGAGGGGTGTGGGAGAAAACACGATAAACCGATTGCGGGGGGTGGGGGTCCTGCATTGATGTAGATTGGTTCATTAGAGCCACTTGAATCAGCTTACCAAAAATTGTGATTCTAGTCCATTTGTTACTATAATTACGTAGAGTCAAATATTGACGCAATTTATAGGGAAGGGGTAGTGAAATTTGTACATTTTAGGCTATAACTTTTGTTGTATTTGTCCGATTTTGTTTATTTTTGACATACAGATGCATGCAACCACAATGCATCGCTCTGTTAACTAAACTGACTAAAATATTAAACGGTGTAGTCAAAAACCGCGAAACTCTGCTACGGGGAAACGGGGAAAGATATGGACATGATTCAACAAACTTGATCTTCTCAGGAAATATGCGCATCAGCAGGTAAAGTTTCGTATCTCTAGCTCGTATAGTCTCCGAGATCTAGGTGTTCATACAGACAGCCAGACGGACAGACGGACATGGCTCAATCGCTACCCGAGGTTATGATAAGCATTTTGGTATAAAGGACTTGGGGTCTGCAACGCCTCCTTCTTGCCGTTACATACATTGCACAAATCTAGTATACCCTTTGTACCTATAGGTACAGGGTATAAAAATCAGCTAGATCGATCTTATAACACCTTTACAATAGAGTGCTCCAAGCAAAAGTAAATTTCGCAAGTCTTCTAAAGAGCTCAAAATATGTGTATAAATCGATTTTCAACTCAATAGCTTAAAAACAACAAAGTTGGTTAAAATCGGACAGATCGACTATATGGCAGCTATAAGAAATATTGGGCCGAACCGGGCGAAGCTTGGTAGATCGTCTTGAGGGCTGAAAATATGCATAAAATATGCCAAATTTGGTGCAAATATCTCAATATTTTAAGGTTTATGCCAAAATGTGGCCAAAAAACCCGTCGTGCATTAATCGATCGTTCAAAAAAATAGTTTTGGTGCAAAATTCAATGTATCTCATTTGGTTATGAATTTATCGTCACCAAATTTGACGTTTGGTAGTTTTTTACAGTACATAAGCACTGTACCAAATTTTACCAAAATCGCTAGACTATATCATAAAGTCGCAATAGGAATGATAAGTAAAAAAAACGTTTTTGGTGCAAAATTTATTTTTTGATTTTGCTTATAAAGATACTGTAACCAAGTTGGCAATCAATTTTTATACCCTGTACCGTATGGTACAAAGGGTATATTGTGTTTGTGCAAGCCGAAAATGTATGTAACGTACAGAAGGAGACGTCGGAGACCCCCCAAAGTTACCTAAAGTATGATCAGTGTGACTCGAGAAGTCGATATACCCATGTCCGTCTGTCCGTCTGTCCGTCTGTCCGTATGAACGCCTAGATCTCAGAGATGGTAAGAGCTAGAGCAACCAAACTTTCAGATAAGATCCCTTATTAATCCATAGGAGACAAGTTTATTTTATTTTTTTGATATCGGGGTTACATTATATAGCTCCCATAGGGGTGTTTCAGAGGACCTCGAAAAAAAGCAAAAGTTTTAGATGCATAATTCGTTTGTTTATGAAGATATCATAACCAAATTTGGCGACCGGAAGTTTTTTAAAGACCCCCAGCACTGTACCAAATTTTATCAAAATCGGTTGACTATATCATATAGCTCCCATAGGATCGATCGGTCGAAAAAATGTTTTTTTGTACAAAATTCGTTGTGTTTCGTTTGTTTGTGAAGATATCGTAACCAAATTTGGCGTTTAGAAGTTTTTTAGAGTTCCCAAGCACTGCAGCAAATTTGATCAAAATCGGATGACTATATCATATAGCTCCCATAGGACCAATCGGTCAAAAAAACGTGTTTTGTGCAAAATTCGTTGTGATTCGTTTGTTTGTGAAGATACCGTAACCAAATTTGGCATTAAGAAGTTTTTTAGAGCTCCCAAGCACTGTTCCAAATTTGATCAAAATCGGTTGACTATATCATATAGCTCCCATAGGACCAATCGGTCAAAAAATCGTTTTTTGTACAAAATTCGTTGCGTTTCGTTTGTTTGTAAAGATATTATTGGCAAATTTGGCATTAAGAAGTCTTTTAGAGTACCCAAGCACTGTAGCAAATTTGATCAAATTCGGTTGACTATATTATATAGCTCCCATAGGAACAGTCGGTCAAAAAAACGCTTTTTTTTACAAAATTCATTGCGTTTCGTTTGGTTTTGAAGATATCGGAACCAAATTTGGCAGTCGGAAGTTTTTTATAGTTCCCAATCAGTGTACTAAATTGGATCAAAATCGGTTGACTATATCATATAGTCCCCATAGGACCGATCGGTCAAAAAAATTTTTTGGTGCAAAATTCGACTGATTTCTTTTTTTTTAATTTGCCGAATAAAATATCTTTTGGAGGTTTTAAGCAATGTGTCGGACTTAATTGCAATGTGGTGGTACAGGGTATCCCAAAGTCGTCTGCGCCCGACTTTAACGTACGCCATTTTTTTTTTTGAGTAATTAAGCAATGAACTGGATTGGATTGCAATGTGATTGAACACGCTATCTTAAAGTCGTCTCTGCCCGACTAAAACGTACTCCATCTTTGCTTTTTAGCAGGAAAAAATGTAACGTACGCAACGTAACGTGCGCAACGATGGGTTTTGCAATTTTGGATGAACCTGAACACATATAGTCTTCAACTAACCCAATTTGAAATTCTCAATTATTCTTCGTTCTTTTTCGTAATTTGATTTTTTTGGTTACTACGCAAAATTCGCTGAAAATGGCACAAATGCAACGGCACAAATGCCGTTTTTTGTAACGTACGCAACGGCACTTTAGACACGAAAAACTATTTTCTAAAAATAGTTAAGTAAAGGTTTAAACGTCGTTTGAAAAAACTCTCAAAGACCTTTTTTTGCTAAAAGTTGTATGCATATATCCCATTCACAGCGCCGATGGTATACAAAAATATGCGTACGAATGTAACGTACGCAACCTGGGAAATGCCCATATGAAACATTTTTTTTTAATTTTTGAAGTAAAACTTTTAAGGCGGCATTGTGACTTTTTCCTAGGGAGTAAATTTAAAATTTCGTTAGCCAAAATGTTAGATTCGGCGCGTTTGTTTTGATTTTCACTTTCGCATTGACGAATTGCGACGCTGACGTTGTGTTGGTGGTCATGACTTCGGCTCTTGTTGAGAGAGCGAGCCGTGGTCATGGTAAGGAGAGGAGATTAAAGTGGCCGTGGCTTGGTCAGCTAAAGCACGCAGCACATGTGTATGTGTGTAAACGAAAGCATTATTTGTGTATGCATTGCGTGAATACAACACAGCGGCATACATATGTACATGCATACATACAAGTGCCAGTGTGCATGCATTAACTTGTGTGCCAGCTCGTATTTTTGCTTGATACTCTCTCTCTTGCGCTCCAGCCGGCAATGCTGTGGCCTCGGTGCTGTTCGGTTGGCTACAAAATAAGATCGTGCTGCGCAAAGAACGCTGTAAGAGCAGGCGCGGGGGAGAAGGCAAGTCGTGCTTCTTGTGCGAGAAATATGAGAGAGTTACACGAACAACATAGCCAAACAGCATCACGTCACAGTTACATGTTTAACTCTTTGTGTATTTCTTTTTATGCTGCTTTCTTACTCGCTCAGCGCAAGGTATACTTATTAAAGGTAGAGTAATGCTGCCGGCGTCGTCACCAATTTAAGTGAGAGCAAGAAAAAGCGAAAGAGAGAGACGCATACATATTAAAATAATATGCGGGAGGGCAAGCTACCTCATGTGCAGTCACAAAGAAACCATGGTAGAATAAACAAGGTAAACTATTCCCAAAAATAAGCCACTCTAGTTGCAACCATCAGCACAAAAAATTTTAAATATGCTTGCCTACGCGCAACAACAGCAATGGGGGTCGTTTGCTTTTCGCTCTCTCACTTTTTAGCTCAGACTAAAAATAAGGTTTCAGTGCAGTGAATAGCTTACCTGTATAATTCAACCATGAACGAAACTAAAAATTGGTCAGTTGGAGTATGCTACCTGTAGTAAGTATACCTTGGCTCAGCGTAGAGGAATTACTATTGATGTTGGCCTATTCGCACTACTTTGCATACTTGAACTCACTCTCTCGTTTTGTTTCAGCTAAGAAGTGCAAATAGTATGAAGTTAATAACGTTTTCTTTGCGCTGTACTGAGCGCCTTAAAAAGTCGTACATAAAGCAATAGCAGAGTTAAACAATAACAATTTAGGCATCTACTGAGAGAGTATGCGTTGTTTGGCTTTGTTGTTGTTGTAATTCTCTCGCATTTTTTCAATAAAATTTTTTTTTTTTGTGTCGCTCTGCTTGGTTCAATTGTCTGGTCAGTCAATTTTTGAACTGCATTTGGCAAGGATCGTAGTAGTTGTGTATTAAGGGGTCTACGCAGTCCTCAAAATTTCGCGCGGAATGACAAAACTTCATACAAAAAAAAAATCCCATTTGGGATATCCCTTTTGGGTTTTTTTTTATATGAAGTTTTGTCATTCCGCGCGAAATTTTTCGAACTGCGTATAGGCCCTTAATTATTTAATATAAAGGCGGGATTGTAAAGTTAATTTATGATACCATCAGCACTAAATAATAAAGAATCGTGCTCTGGTACTAATTTTTGGTGCATTTTAAAAGGTAATTTAATTCGGTTCTGGTTAAAGCTACTAAAGTGTATAAAGCATTCTTAACGTCAAAAAAATGCAATCGTGATTTTTTACTAAATTAAATTGCAATAATTTTGTGCCTCTAAATTAAATTCTGCAAGAAAATTAGAACTCAACTGCGTTCGTTTGATGGCTCGGCAGAGTAGTGACTCGGTTTTACATAGTGTGTGTGCGCTTCTAGTAGCTACAGTAAACGAAGAGTTTCATCTGGAAAAAGTACTTCCACGCCCCCTATGTAGAAATACGAAAACTCGGTTTTAGACTTAGAGCAAGGTCACTAACGATCCCTGCAAATTACATGTGTTAAGTAATTTTTTCCAATAGACGTCGTTTTTGATCCTTCGTTTACTGTAGTATTCGTCTATTTTGTAATTCTAAACACAAAAACTATGCAAGAAATTGAAATTGATAAGACAGAAAATTGCCCAGATCCAGAAAAATGCATGGGAAAAAAAGAAATCGAAGTTTCTGCTAGCACGTCTCGCGAATAGTAACAAGATGCACAGTTTAGAAATGTGGATGATGATGTAAATCATTATTCTCAAAATAACGAAGGAGGAGGTCATCTTTTTGGTTTTAGACCAGTGATGTGCACCCATAGCGCGTGGGGGCCGAATGAAAATGAGTATTCACACAGACACGAGCCGAGCACTTGCCGAAGTATAAAGCCAAAACGAAAAAATGCTAGCGTGCACTGACAGAATAGCTCTCTTCTTGCACATCCCTGTTTTAGACTCTTTGGATAGTCCTTAAAACATTAAGTAAGAGAAATTCCAGTGTGCAATTTTTTCCCGGTCAACCCCTTTTTTTCGTCTATTGTTACTGTACTGGACCGACCCGTTGTCTTACGAATATAAGCTATTAATATAAACCTGTAAGAGTTATACATCAGAAAGAATAAAATATGAATAGAAATGGTAATTTGATTTGTTCTTTTCTTTTTGCTATACATTTAAAAAAATTACGTTATATACATATCTGATGTCTCTGGAACGAGATTGCTCTCACTTTCATAATTATTATAATTAAATTGATTGTTAACACACAGTTTCGACTCAAAAGTAATGTTAAGACGGCAAAAATAAATAAAAATAAAAGCAGCGTAGAAAAGTGAGTGGGGCGAAAAAAGTTTCTTTGTGTAAGTTGTTTATTTATTTTAAACAGAATTATTTAATTACTATTATAAACATAAGTTAAAAAATTTATTATTTAATGGGTAATGGGTACTCAAACTTTCTCATATAAAATTAAAATTTTTTAAATTAATAATATAATAAAACAACTATATTGACGATTGCTGTCAATCGTTTTTCATTTCATAAAAGTAAAAATTCATTATACTAAATATAATGTGAACGCGTACATTTAAAAATAAAATCAGCTTATATACACGTAACAAAGTTAAACAAAATATGTTGTAGAAAAAAAGCTAAGCACAAAAAATTAAAATATTAAAAAAAAATTTTTTTAACTTAAATCTAAATTCCACTTTCAACTTAATTCTAATTTAATTCTATAAGTTGTGATATGTTGACCTGTCAGTGAGTTATGAGCATCAAGATGTTGTTTGTGCTGAAAGTAAGAAATAGTATATCATGAGAATTGTTATTTAAATTTATTTTGAAAACTATTTACTTACCTATGTTTTTAAATCTTTCTTTCCTTTTCTATTGCCATGCCATTAAACTACCGGGATTCGAACCCGGACCGGCGGTGCCATGGACGTTAGTCCTAGCCACTAAACCACCGCCGGCGGCAACAATCAAGCAACTCTTTGCACACTTAAGCTTCATGTGCCATCTCTAATTTTTCTCTCCCCACTAGCTACCAAATATTTGTCTATAACTTGGTTATGAGTATTGTTTAAAAAATGTTGCTTTGTTTGAGTTATAACAAATAACAAAACATTAACGAAGTCGTAAACTAGCGCTTAGTTAAATTTATATAAAATTTAAAAATATATTTCTAACTGCAATTGTTTCGTTTCGATGCACATTTCGATAGTTACATTTCGATAAATTCAAATCGAGCACAACTTGAAGTTGGCTGCGGCATATACATATATTTGTAATATAAATAAATTTAATTTGTGCACTAAAAAGGTTTTCTTGGAAAAAACAAAGCAAAGATTAGTTATAGCTGCATTAATCATTGTGACCGCTGTGTGCTGCTTATGCTGCAGCTGCGTTTGCGTCGACGGCGACGTCAATGCGACGCTTGCGTTGGCGTTGCACTTATCAAAAGAAAATAGCCCAACAAGAGCACCGCTGTCGTTGCACAGTGGTTGCTGTGCTAGATAAAAAAACAAAAAACCAAATAATTATAACAATAATACATAGTTAATACATTTGAGGTATTCACGCTTTGTGTTGAGTTGAGGAGGTCAACAGGCCAAAGCGTGAATCCCTCCTGTTGAGTTTATGTGTTGAGCTGTGTAGTTGTCTTCTTCTTTCCAGAGTTTGTTTACATTTGTAAATTGGTACAAATTGCATTAAACTTCAAAAGGTTGAATTAAAAATGCCAAGAAGAAGATTAAAATCTATACTTACAGAATCTGTAGCTAAAGTAGCGATGGATTAAACAGATTGTTGTTATTTAATTGCTACAAAAAACGAAACAATTGTAGAAAACCCAAATTTGAGTTTGTGCCGCTTCTTTCCTGTGTTTGTTTACATTTGAAAATTGGTACAAATTTCATTAAAACTTAAAGTAACAAGACAAAGAGTTAAATCTCTATTAATTGAAGCTAGGGTTACCACCTCGATCGGATCTCTCGCCCGGCAAGTTATCAATGTGGGTGGGGGGGGATTTGGTATCCGTGGAAAGCGGGAAATTTGAAAATGTCCAATTTTTTCATACTCGATGTATTTTTACAAAGTTATTACATAGTTATTTTTTTTCCACATGTATTTTTTATTTGTCATCGCTTTTCAGAGAAGTGGCTCTTGTTCCGGTCGATTCAAAAAAAGAGCAAATTCTTCGCAACTCATATTAATTTCGTCAGAAGCTCTACCTTCACCAATTCGATTCTCATTCGATTCCTCAAAGCGGTCCAAACATTATTTATTACTGAAAAAACTTTTTCCACGTAGGCATTGCTGATGGGGATCGATAAAACTCTTCCAACAATTAAGGGCAATTGGACAAATCCGTAAGAACTTTCGAAAATTCTTACCCATTTTATATTGACAGGGAGGTCAATTTGTTTGATTTTGGGGATAATCTTCGCCAAAGAAAGTACTTCGTCGTAAAGAACGTCTTCGTCAACATCAAGATTAACCGCTTCAGCCGCTCGAAGAAATGGTATTCGGTCTACTATTTCGTCTTCAACGTTCAATACTGAAAAGTGTTGAAATGGAGATTTTCCATAATCGTACCATTTTCCCAAATATTTTAAGAGCTCGATGGTAAACTAATAATGCCTCTCTCTCAAATTTTGATCGTTGATGCTGTGTCAAATGAGGTAGACTTTTGTTGACTTTAGATCCAAAGTACTCGTCATCCATTCTGGTTTGCAACCCATCTCCCAACTCAGTCATTACACTGTGAATGTGTGTACTCAGCACTGTTCCTTTTTCCAGATTTTGTAGACTTTTGGTCATGTGGTGCATTAAATAATGAACGAAGTATAAATAGCATTCAGGGAACGTTAAATTTTCGTTGAGATCGTCGTTCAGTTCATTCTCTTGATTTTTCACAAAGCTCCAAATCGTTTTGTCAACTTCATCTGCTCCTTCATTGATAAAATATTGCTTTAAACCCGGCCATTTTTCTGATAATCCGCTCTGTACGCGGGAAATTCGAATTTACTTAGTTCATATGGCGGCCCGGCAAAATTTTCATTGGCCCGGCGGCCCGACGATCATTTCCTGGGCCCGGCTTTGCCGGGCGAGGCCCGTGCAGGTGGCAACCCTAATTGAAGCTGTCGCTGAAATGGCTTTGGATGAAATAAATATAAATGTTATTGCAGGCACGTCTGCTAAAACAAATTCATTACAGAAAAGCTAAATTTTGTTTTATACAGAGACAATGGGTTAGCGTGGCGACGCACAAATTGACGAAGTACTAGATAATTATCATGAGGACATGAATGCAATTATACTCTCGCATCGCGGTGACCACTTCCACATCCCGAAATCAATAGAACGTGCTCAGTTCCTTCGACGAAACCCGATTTGTTCAAATGCTGAGGGTAACTCCACAATAGTTCCAGCATATATTAAGCCTAGTACAGCCCCTGCATTTTCCAATTCGCATGTATTGTTACTCTTTTATTTGCGTAGACTCCAACAACAAGTAATAATGTCTAACTCACATAATTTGGCACAAAAAAGGAAAACCTTTTTTTACTTGCATTAATATTATATTTATTCCTGTTACTCCTATGAGAAGCATAGGGCTACAACAAAATTCTTAAATCTAGTTCTATCTAATGACAAGCTTTTGATTACGCTCTAACTCTTTCCACTTTTTCTATGTCTTTCTCCAGTAGTCTTCTCCAAGTGTGCGCCGGACGACCTCTTCTGCGGCTGCCTTGCGGATTCCAATCGATGGCCTGTCTAGCAATGTTGTTTGGGAGTTTTCTTCGGGTGTGGCCTATCCAATTCCACTTTCTTTCCATTATGTTTAAGTGGACTGGTGTGTGGTTTGTAAGCGCCCATAATCTGGCATTTGATATGCGTCTAAGGCAGCGATTAGTGAAGGTTTGTAACCGTTGAAGAAGCAATGGGGCTGCGTTCCATGTTTCGCACCCATATAGAAGTATCGAGATAACATAAGATCGGAATACTCGTTATTTTGTTCGACGCGATATTAAAGAAGACTTTTATGCTCCTAAGTTGGCCGAAAGCTTGTTGTGATTTTTTGATTCGGTTTTCATTATCCTCTGAGCTGCCGCCGGTACTTGAAATTACGCATCCCAAGTAGGTGAAGGATTGTACATCTTCCAAAGAAATATTATTTATTTGAAAGGGTCGGTTTTTATTTGTATTTATTCTCATAGTTTTAGTTTTTACAACATTAATGCTAAGACCTGTTTTAGCAGCGAATGTAGCAACCGATCTAAGTTTGCGAGCCATGTCGTCGTAGCCATGCGCAAGCAGACAGATATCGTCGGCATAATCGAGATCGTGTAAGGAGCCTTGCAGGCCCCAAGTTATGCCTCTTTGATTTTGAAGAGCATGATTCATAACAACGTCTAACACGATGTTAAAAAGCGTTGGGGAAAGAATACAACCCTGTCGCACGCCTATGTTGACGTTAATATTGCCGCTCAATTCACCTTCGTGCAATACACGGTATTTCGCTTCTCGATATAGGCCTTTTATTAGCTCGATGATTTTTTCGGGGAAGCCTACGCATCTTAGGGCAGTCCAGATTGCATTGTGACGTAGCTTATCAAATGCATTTAAGAAGTCGATGAATATTATGTACAAAGAAGATCTATGTTCAACACTTTGATCCACGATTATACGAAGGCTGTTAACATGATCTACGCATGACTTGCGAGGTCGGAAGCCAGCTTGCTCTTCGCGCAATAATGAAGGGTAAGCGTCGTTGATCCTTTTGTTGATGACAAAAGCTATGACCTTGTTGACGCTGCTTAGGAGTGTTATACCTCGCCAGTTAGAGCAGTTGGAGAGGTCGCCTTTCTTTGGTAGTTTCACTACAATACCTTCTTTCAGCTCGCTAGGGGGACAACCACTTTCCCAAAAACTTTTTATGATGGGATGCAGAAGCTTTGCGCTGCTTATGGGGTCTGCCTTCAACAGCTCTGGGGCAATGTTATCGGCTCCGGGCGCTTTGTTCGATTTAAGAGCTATAATAGCTTCCGATAATTCTTGTATAGAGGGGCATTGCGTTAGAAGGTTCGTGTTTATAACATGGGTGTTGCAGTTACACTGCCACCCGTCACTTGTGTCATCGTTGGAGAAAAGGTTGGTGTAAAAGCTTCTCCATATCTCCATTTGCTTGTCCTTTGCCGTGACCAAGGTACCATTTTCATCTCTAAGTGACTTACCGGATACAAAGGGTCCATTTGCCAAGAGCTTAGCTGCTTTATATAAGTCTCTACTACGGTTCGTTTCACTTGCTTGGTGTGCTTCTGTTGCAATATTATCATTACGCTTCCATTTGTCTCTCCGCGCACTCTTTTTTACCATGTGGTTTAGCCTGGTCCAATTCCTATTTGCTTCAAGTTTAGTGTTACGTGTTTTTGCAGAGTTGATTGCCTCTTTGGCAGCCTTTCTCTGTTGTATGAGATTCCACGTTTCGTCAGAGATCCATGGCTTTCGATTGGTGGTTGCAAAACCGATGTTGTCATTAGCAGAGGATAAAATTATATCTTTGACGGCGCCCCATGAGCTGCGTGACTCGATTGGGATGCTGTTTACAGCCGATTTTAAGGAGTTTGTGTAAGCTGCAGCGACATCCTCTGTCTGAAGACGTGGAATATTGAATTTCCTTGATCGATTATGGTCTTTTCTTATGGCAGCAATCTTGAATCGTGCAGTTGCGATAAGAAGATGGTGGTCACTAGCAACGTCAGCACCCCTTTTGTTTCGTACATCTAATAATGAGCCCCTCCATGTTCTGCTTATCAGGATATGATCGATTTGATTTTCAGTGCGGTGGTCGGGGGAGACCCAGGTAATTTTATGGACTCTTTTGTTCGGGAAAAGCGTGCCACCAATCAGTAGGTTATGAGCTGCGCAAGTTTCGGTAAGAAATTTCCCATTTTCTGTCATCCGGCCTGTGCCGTGCGCGCCCATCACATTTTGGAGGGATGTATTGTCACAGCCGACTTGCGCATTAAAGTCGCCTAAGAGAATAACAATATCACCTAGGCGAACATTTGACAGCACAGTATTCAATCTATTGTAAAAGCCTTCTTTTATTGTGAGCTCGGAAGTCTCCGTGGGTGCATAGCATTGTATAAGTGTAAGGTTTCTGGCTCTTGTGCGAAATCGCGCTTCAATTATGCGATCTGAGTGTGGCTTCCAGTCCAACAGTGCCTTTTGTGCAAAGTTTGATAGTAAATACCGACTCCGCATAATCTTGGTTGATTATTCGGTTTACCCGAGTATAAAAGTGTAAAATTGTCGGATGTTTTGAATTCCCCGTGATCTGACCACCTTATTTCAGTTAGGCCTAGGATTTGTATGTTGTAAAGCGAGCATTCTCTGCACACTTGATTTAATTTTGATGTTTCCAAAAGCGTTCTAACATTCCATGTTCCAATTCGTGTCCTTGTTTTCATTCCAAAAGTCGTCATCAAATTATTCCGCCGATTTATTTCTGTTAATGTAGTTTCAGTAATCGTTTAAGATGGGCAACTGATTGGGCTACCGCATCCGATTCTGCTGCCAGGTCTGCCAGCTATAGCATACAGACATGCCTCCAGAGTTCTGGGTGAAGGCGGCAGGTATTCTTCTTCTTCTGCTCGCGATGGTTTGGTACGGAATGTTCTCTCCGGGGTGTTTGGTCCGCGGGAGGTATTTGATTTCCCTTCTACCACCCATATCTGGGAGGCGTTCGCTATCCGCCACCTGCGACGCGTCCTCTAGGGGTTCCAGTCTCCCCCTTGCATTAATACAATTTGATTATTTTAAATTTAGCGCTCGTTTTTTTTTAACGAGTGTGGCTAACGAAATGGCTAAAAAATGACAAATTGTAGCAGTGCTGAAAGTGCCGCAATTATCGTTATTATGCAACACTTTCTCTTCAACTCAACAGCAAAAAGTAGACTAGTTGTTGAGGAAAAGTTGAGTTGAAAGTTGAAACGCAGGGTTGTATTTCGCCATACTTTTTGTTTTTGTAAAAGTTCTCAACTCCTCAAATGCTCAACTCAACACAAAGCGTGAATACCTCAAGTGTTTTATGTGACCACCTTTTGCAGCCAACTCAACTTGAATGTTGTAGTCCTCCATCATGCAGAAAAATAGACTTTTCTGATTTCGTGAATAATTTTTTCATTTGAGAGAACAGCAAGGTTTCCAAAAGTTTACAATAAATAAAAGTAATAATTTATAATAATAATAATAATGCAAGAAACATAGACAAAAAGGAATTTTGCAGCATGGATCTAATAATATGGCAAGGGACTGTAAAAAGCGAGTCTGGCAGCACAAGAAACAGGACATAAAGGCCATTAGCTTAACAAACTCCTCAGAAAAGAGAAAAAGATCTCTGAACGCCCTGCTTTCAAACTTTCTTATACAGAGCTGGGCAAAAAGAGAGCGGTCTGCCGTAAGTGCACGAACAAAAAGTGCCCGTTTGGGCTATGGGCTGCCCAGCTCTGTTCTTATATGATCAACGTTGACAAGAGAGGCACATGTTAATCTTTTCTGTAGACGTAGGAGATATTGACTTTAACGACTAGTATGCCTCTTTGTTTACAGCTCAATGGTCTCCAGTATGGAAGATAAAGATAAAGAGAGATAAGAATAAAGATAAAGTTACTCTCGTGCTAGTCACATCCAGCAATATATTTTAAGAACTTATTTTGCAGCATCTATAATTTTTTGCTATAATTTTTTTAATTACTATTTTGCATATTATTTTAAATAAATACAAATTTTACATATGTAATATTTAATTAAACTAACAGTATTTTTTAATATTATTTATAATAACTTAGTTTAATATTTTTTATACAACAATTTTTTGAATTACTATTTTGCATATTATGTATAGATATAGATATTATTTATATACATAATATTTAAAGAAACCAAGAGTATTTTTATTTTTATTTTATGTTTAATAATTAGTTTCAATTTAAAAAATTTTTTTTTTTTTTTTAATTAAATTGCAAACACAACAGTGGGTTTCAATGGAAACTAGCTGTTATACTTATATTTTGTTAATTAATATTTAGTAAATTCACTTATTGTCTAATAAACAGATTGTAAATCAAATATGAAGAGAAAAAATAAAATAAATAAATAAATAAATTGCAAATAATATAATAATAATAAATATTTTTTTCTTTTTTGTTTATATTATGTATATTGGGCTAATTTAATATATTTTTTTTAATTTTTATAAAATATGCTATTTATAAGTTTTTAAATTACTATTTTGCATATTGTTATTATACTTGAAAGCTTTAAAGTATTTTTTTATACTTTTTATATAATATATGTATAATTAAATTAATATTTTTATAAAATTTTCAATTAAAATTCTGCGTATAATTTTCAATTAATAATTTTTTCTTCTTAAATATTGAATAAGACTTGCATTATTTTTTTTGTGTTACTTTAAAAAGTGGATACATAATATATTAAATATAAAAAAAAATTTTTTCACATAGTCAAAATAAATGTATATATTCATATCCTTATATACCTTTACCATGAAGTACGAAAATTTCGCTTAAAAAAAGACAAATAAAAATGCATCTAATTAATATTAATATGACTTCTTGACTTTGGTTGAGATTCTCCCGTGGATTATTGATACCCACAAAGTTGACCCCCAACTACGCCACTGTTGCCTTGCAGATGCTTTAATTGTATAACTTAAAGCGACATTGTTGGGTTAATTTCGCCATTGTCTTTTGTACATATGTATCGCTTTTATTTTGTCCTTTGCCCCTTCAACATCCAGCTCCACTCCGCACACACTCTTTCGCTTTTACGCTCTTTGTCTGTCTCATTACTTCTTGAGACAATATGCATTGTACTTGTCAGTTGTCAGCTCTACTGCGGAGTTTTCCCAGCGCGTTAATCACTGAATATCGCGGTCACTCCGAGCTCTCCCACTATGCGCGCTGCCATGTATATTTTTTTTTTTTTTTTGTTTTTTTTTTATGAACAATTGAGGGACTGACTGCACCATCTTTGCTGAAACTGGCGCATGTGGCACATCGTCGGGAATGCGGCGCAACTTACAAAAAACGGACACGGACACTTACATGGACAGAGCCATGAGCTCACGAAGAGTTACGATTTCATTAACATGAGATATGGCAAGTGCGCAAGGGAGAGTGGGTGTAAAGGACGAATTGCCTTTTGGTGGGTTGCTGGGATCAGGGTTGGATTGCATGAGATTGGGCGGGATTGGGTTGGCTGGCGTTGGGCTAAGCTGGTCTGCTTTATGGCCTGCTCAAGTGGCTGTTTGAGCATGGCTGGTGTAGGGTTGTCGCACTGCGTTGTGTTGTTAATTGTTTAAGTTAAAACGAGACCGAGAGTTTCCAGCCTGACTGACTGACTGTCCGTCTGTCTGTCTGTCTGTCTGCCTGACTGTTTGTCCTGTCTCCCCAACTGTGCCGAATGGAGGGTTAGCTTGGCGTTGGTGATATGATTAGCAAATGCTTTGTTTTTCACTATGCACTAAAACTGAAAGTGGTTAAGCACACGCATACGCACCGTGGGCAAGGAGCTTATTTACTGCAGTGAATTTTTTATGAAATATTAACCTTTATACTTATATGTTTCACCGTATGGTAATTTAAAAAATTTTTAATGTCATTTTACTTTGTCGGGCAGAAATGCAGAGCGTCTAACAACAAGTTGCACTAAGAAATATTCTGCATTTATGCCCGACCCGTACACTTGTCTAAGAAAAGTAAGGCACTGCTTTCCACAACTGTGTATTAAAAACTGCCAATATTTACCAGTGTGTAGATATATATTTATTTTTTTTATACTGTTTTGTATGCTATTTAATGCTTGTGGTGTGAAAAACAGCTGCTTTGAGCCACTGGCACTTTTGCACTTCTGCCTTGTTGTTAGCGTTGTTCATGTCTTTACTTGGGCACTTTTGCCTTAGCAATTTTTGTGTGTCAAAGGGAACATCCATTATGTGCTGCACAAAATAATCTATATGAGCCACTGTAGTAGTACATAAAACCACGCAGAACCACTCCATACACCGACAAAGCAATAACCCAAAATGTTTCGCAGTCGTAGCTTCTACAGAAGATGATGATGAAGAAGAAGCAACGGCAGCAGTTTGTGGCATAAGTTTTCTACATATTATTGTTAGGTTGACTAGAAATGGGGTTTTGGATATGGCCTTAATGTGCTGCCGGGTCGCCAGCGTAATTGCCCTCCTTGTGGTGGCTGCCGGAGGAGGAGGGGGATGTGTGTATATCTTGTATCTGTATTTGCGTGGGTCATATTCAAGTACTGTATTGCGAGTTAAATTTCTTGAATTAATAAAATGTCTTCATTATTTAAATTGCACGCACGACCACAGCGCTTGGACCACACATACACATATATAAAATACATACGCTTACACCCTTGCTCCTCTTAAAAACAAACATGCACAACCACTAACATATGTGTTTTTGTCTGTGTGTGTGTGTGTGTGTGTGTGTGTAACAGAGTGTGTGTCAGTTAATTAGCAGCTGGGGAATTGTGAAATATATTAATATTGTACATTTTGGCAGCCACCAAGCCACCCCGCAACCCCAAAAGTCAAACTACATACGAGAGCAGCTTGATAAGTTGGTGACTTTTAAATTAAGAGTTACTGGGCATACAACTCAATGCAACGTAAAACGTTGGGACTTAAGAACTAAGCCAGATCAAACATGTGAGTCGGTTGCATAAATTACACGAGTTTCTTTGAAAGACAAAACTGACGAAAGTGCTGAAGTTCGGATTAATTGACATCGAAAACTTCGTTGAATTCTCGAACATGAAAAAAATGAGGTTATGTTGGAACGCAAACGTGCTAAAGTTTTTTAGACTTTGAATTTGAACCAAAAAAACCCTGAGCTACGGGCGCAAAATAAGGCATAGTCCCATGTGAAGCGTGGGGGTCGTTTTTAATAACTGCTCGAAGAGAACAGGAACTTACAGTTTATAGCCGAATCCGAACGGCGCTATCTTGGATTTATAGAGATTTTCTTGGGCAAACAGCGTTTTTTGCTAGCCAAATGAACCTCTGCGGGAAATCGAACCACCGATCATCGGGTTACAAAGCTACCACTACGCCATCGATGGCCACCCAGGCATAGTGCTTAGACAGTCCGTTCGATCGGCAGATTTTGTTACAATATCTTCATAGACAGACGGATTATGCCATAAACTTATGTTTTTCAATGTATCGGTACTATGGGGACCGTATGTAATAGTCATAATTGAAATTTCATATTTTGGGAGCTCTTAAAAACTTTCCAACGACAAATTTCGTTATAATATCTTCGAAGTGTTACATAATACCTAATCCTATGGAAGCTACAATATATAAAACAACCCCGATAGCCTGAAAACTAAATAATCTTGTTAACCGTGACATAATAAGGGATCGTATCTGAAAGTTTGCTTGCTCTAAGTCTTATCAGCTCTAAGTTCTGAGCGCACGGTCGGAGAGATGAAAAAATTGTCATGTTTATCAAAAGTTCTCTAATTTTATTATTTTTATTTAATTTTGCAAAATTTTAAACATACATGTATTTTTATGAATTGCAGCTTGCTCATTTTGAAATCGTCAATCCAGCCTGTTGAGCTGGGGATATCTTAAATGACTTCTCTAGTCAACCCGATCATAGCTTAGGCATCTTCGGAAGTATCCTTCTCCTAAAAAAAATTTACTTTCCAAATTAGTACATTTTGCAATTATAAAGTGATCTTGGAACTAATAATTAATAATTTGTGGTGGTCTGAGTAGGAATACCTCTGCATCAGTGGCGGGCAAAGCTCATACAAACAAACATTTCATTGTGTGAGTAAACAGCGTAGTAAGCAAAAGCTACCAGAGAGCAAGAACAACAATCGAGCAAAAACGAGTGAGAGATTTCACACACTTGGACCGTGCATGGAGGAAAAAGATATATCATTCCACCATGGGACCGTGCATGAGCCAACTGCGCTGCGGCAGATTTTGGTGCAATAGCCTCGCGAGTTATGTAAATTGAGAGACTGCGCACCACTGCTCTACATGAATAACTTAAGCTCTTAAGCTCTGAAGGTTCAGCATACTTGCTCGTGATCAAACTAAAAGCTTTTCTTGAGTTCTTCTCTAAACAAGGTTTTTGGGTCTAATAAACTTCTTCGAATTTCGTCGATATAACGATATCTGTTATCAAGGCATGTAATCGCTTAAAACAAAGGAAATCGGCTTATCTCCCATACCTTCGCGGATGTACCTATATATATCTTGATAGATATTAAAAAAATGTTCCCACCTAGTTTTCAACTCACAGCATAGTTGAGTCAAAGTTTCCTACAAGGAATTTCAGAGCAAATTTTTCAATACGTATTTGATCTCCTTGATTCTCTCCTGCTTATTTGATTTCTTAAAACCAATTTCTGTATGAAGTGTTTTTTAAATAAGAAACCCGAATTCTGCTCCCGTGCGAGCTTGCTAGTCTATCAACTGTAAATATTGTATGTTAATCTTCAAATAAATAAATAAATAATATTAAAGAAGAGAGAAAGAATTTTACAAGGTGCCGCAAAGAATTACGAGAGTTTGTCTGAGTTTTGTATGGTAGCTACATTTTCATCTTCAACACTAATGTTACGAATTAAACAAAGCACAACTGATATAAATTTGGTACCGGTAAAAAATTTCTTAGGATACATATATTTAATTTAGTTTTTAGTTTAACAATTTGCTTTATTTTTATAGTTTTTTTGTAGTCTTTCATTTATTTCTTAATGTTTTTAAAGAAATTGTAAAAGTAATTAAGCAAACGGCTGACATATTTTTCATAAATCTGGACCATTCTCAGAAAGAACTGAGAGAACATGTCAATATTTGCTTTTATATTCTAATATTTTGTTGAGTAATAGTCATCACCATCATTGTTGGATCTGCGATCCGTATCGAATCTTGGCCTCCATCTAGGGTATCTCTTGATACCGTCCTCCAATTTCTGATTCAAATTTCGTTTGCTGTTTTTTCGACGTTTCCAATCCATTTCGTATTGGGTCTTCCAATTTCCCTTTTGGATACCGGTTCACCCATATACACTTTCATTGTAGGGTTTTCTTCCGACATTCTTATTATATGACCAGCATATTCTAGTTGTCTTAATTTCACCAGTTTGCCGATCACTGGTCCTCCTAGCTCACTTGTAGCTTAATCGTCCTCGCTCACGGGACCAAGTATACGTCGTAGTACCTTGTGCTCAAATATGTCCATTTTATTTTCATCAGCTTTCTTAATCGTCCATGTTTCAGCTCCGTACAGAAAGACTGGTGCGATTTGATCCTAAAGCCTTATAGAATCTACCGTACGTTTTATTTGCCGATTTAATTCGCTCATGTATCTCTTGTCTGCAATTATTCGTTCTTTTTATATATAGTTGAACCCAAGTATTTGAAGCTTTCGACAGACTCGATGTTATGGTCTCCTAGCGTTAAGTTTTGCCTTAATGCCAGGCTGGAGTTGCTCAAATATTTGGTTTTGTTTTGATTTATTTTCAAACTTTGTTTGTAGATGTTTTAAAACTTTCAAAATTTTTCTTAAGTATTGAAATGTTTTTGGCAATAATGCCAACGTCATCAGCGAAAGCGAGTATTTGCGAATTTGGATAATCGTAGGGGGGAGGTTAAACATCATTTTCCATATTTTGTTTTGCGATGTTTGTAACTTTTTTAAATGAGTTTTGTCCATTTGATTTGCTTTCTATACATTTGTGCAAAGTTTGATTCAAATTAGTACATTATTTCAAATGTTTATCATAGAAAAATTGAACCCGCGCTCTCTTTTTCAAAGAGACACGTACATATGTATGTAAGTACAACAGACGTGCGCATTGCGTGACCTTGTTATTGTTGGATCATGTTTGAACATGCTCAAAAGTTTGTTGCAGCTCTCCTGTAAAGACAGTCAAAAAAAGTAGATGAAGCTGTGGAGTCGATCCCGCGCTGAAGCTAAATTATAATTAAAATAAATAGGTTAACGCGTTGCCAAAAAGTGTTAAGATCTTCAAAGCCAGTTAATTAGCATTTATTAGCAAATATTTAATTAGTTGCTTAACGAAAATTAATAAAGTACGCAATTATACTAATAGTGAGAAAATAGAAAAGAAAGGCAAATCCAAATAGTGTATATTGTGCGTGAGTGTGAATATATGCGCGCTAAAAAGCATGCAAATTGTTTTTTTTTGTCTTCTACATTTTGTTTTGTGCAGTGAACAAGTGCAAGCGTGTAAGTGTGTGTGGAGATGAGCGATTACCGATTGCTCTTTGGTTTTATTTTAAGAGAGAATGCAAGCTGTTGCATACGCTTCGCTATGATTGAAGGCAATAAATATAAAAAAGAGAGCGGCTTTTGTTGTGCTGTTTTGTTTTTATTTTGGTTTGTTAGTGCAATGCATAAATAAAAATATAATAACATCAAAGACTAAGTTTGATGTTAAACAATTGAAGAAAATTTTATGCAGGTAAGTCTAATAAGCTTGGTTTTCATTATATATTATTTATTTGTATTTATAATTATAAAGCACAAATTGATGCTAAATTATAAAAGCATTGTAAGCCAGAGCAATATAGGCCTTCAGACTGGTTGAGTATGTATGTATATACATATGTACATACATAATCTCTTATAATATCTAATAAGTTATAAAGGCATAATAAGTAGGCATAACAGATCCCATAAAGTATATATGTATGTACATAATGCTTATTTTATATAGAGTTTTCCAATAAGAGGTGTTATTTTGGTATTCAAAGAAAAATTCCATATTTTGAGATAAATGATCGGATGTTTATTTCATAATAAAGAGGAAGGCATGCCGTTAATAATGAAAAACAACATCAGCCAAATGGCCACCACGATCACGCCTACAGGACCATAGCCTTTTTATGAAATTTTCCATAACCAAATCGCAAAGTGGCTGCCCTATGTCCTCGATTGGTCCAATGACCCCGCCGGACCATAAACCGCACCAAACAGTCACACGTTGAGGATGGAGAGGCTTCTCAACAATAACTCTTGGGTTTTCCGAAACCCAGATGCGACAATTTTGCTTGTTGACGTAGCCACCGAGGTGGAAATGGGCCTCATCAGTCAAGAAGATTTTTCGATGGAAGATTTTCACCATTTTTGTAGTGAATTTTAATAATTTCAATGCGTTGTTGAAGCGTGTATTGGTCCATTTTTAGTAATGGCATAGTTTCTACTTGTCAAATGTCAAAGAATAAATCTTCAAAAGTGACAGCTACCGAAATACCGGGTGATTCAAAATAACACCTCTTGTTGGAAAACCCTATATATCAGCATAAAGAGCCGAGTCGATATAGCCATGTCTGTCTATGTATCTGTATGAGCCAAAGTAGTATCTTAGAAACTATAAGAGGTAGAGAGAACCAGAAAATGCGCATTATCATGCCCCATTCCGCCGTAGCAGAATTTCGCCCTTCACAACCAAACCAGTGGTAGATCCACGGGGGGTTTTCGGGTCGCAAAAAATGTGGCTTCTTTAGACCCCCTATCTTATAAATAAAGCTTTGTATGTGAAAAACTTTTTGCAAAAAAGCTACAATCGCCAAAATTGGTAGAGCCATATAGACTAAAATATGAAAATCTTTTTATTTTTTTTCTTTATTTACAATCCCGCAGTCTACGCAAGTTTTTGACTATTTACTCCGAAGCATTTCTATATAGTGAGAAAAAACTCGCCACCTACTTTCTTTACCTAGACTTGTAAACAAGTTTTATTAAAGTTTAATGGGCGCTTCGGGAGTTATAGCCAAAAATAAACCTACTTGAACCGCTTTTTCTAAAGTATACTTTTAAAGCTGCGTTGGCGCATGGTATTTTAGCACCCAGGGGGTGAAGCCCTCTATTTATAACTAAAACATATGCTCCGAACGTCATGGGATTTTATGTGCGGTATGGGTGCTCCCACAGTACCAGAATTAACTGCCGTATAATTAGAAAAATAAAAATGTTTAAAATAGTTTCCTTTTTGCCTAGTTTTAAGTGTAAGGGTATGACGAAAAGAAGGAAAAATTAACTGCAATATTTTGTTACTAAATTTAGTAAAAATTGATCAACATTCGGCTATGCCGCTTAAAAGCTGGTATAAGCTAAATTATGCTTGGCGTGACGTTACAAACTTGTGCCGGTGCTTTTGGCTTGGAAAATCATAATATCATAAAATCAAAAATATTAGTATATTTAACTAGACTTTTTATAAGTAACTTTTTTAAGTATGATTTTAAAGTTTTTTTTCTTCTGGCGTTTCTCTGCCAAATACTTTCGAGCGCTATATTTTCTACAAATGCAAAGCTATAGCTTTCGATTCTGTAGACAATATGCGCAAATTAAAAAAAAACTTCAGTTTTATAATGCTTACTATTATAATCGAGCCATAAAATCCGAGAAAATCGCATCATACTTTTAGTGGCGTGAGTACATCAGGATTACTTCAAATCGTCAGCGCGCATCTTTAAGGTTCGCAGTATTTTTTATTAATCAGGTATCTATCGTTACACTACGCAAATTTTATTTTTTAGCAATAATTTTCTTTAAAACTTTGTAATTTAAAAAAAGAATCAATTTTGGCTCCTATAGTAATAACATTAGTATATATTGTTGATGATTAAGATTAGCCGCTCGGGACATTAGGACATCTTACTAGCTGAATTTTAAGGAACGCTTTGCACATTTCTGGTTAATAACTAAAACGATATACTTTTGATTAATTTTAACGCTTGTCCAGCCCCTATGCAATAAATTATTTTTTAACTGAAATATACGTCTGATTCCCACCGTTTTCAGATATAGCAGGACTTTACAAAAAGCAGCATGTATTATCCCGAAATTCCCGCGAATCACGAATTTAATAAATGGGTAAAAACTTTTGTCTTTTTTCAATGAAATGCCTGTTTTGGGCTTACAATGCTGCCGTTTTGAAATGAATATGTTATTCGCGTAACTACCGACAAATTTCTACTGGCAAAATGTACCGAACTTTTTGAAAAATTTTCCATTACTATGTTGCACGGCTACGTTGACTGCAGAAGTTTTTAATATGATTTGGGTACATCCATATTATGCTTTTAAAATCCATCTAAAAGCAGCGCTTCAAATTCCACAAACCGAGACCGAATAAATTGTTTTCATATTTTTTGTTGCCTAAAACTCATGTTGGGTGTAAAGGGGGTTTTAGAGAAGCTGAGGTAGCTTCTATTAGCAATCTAACTCCTCAATCCCTACTCTCACCTCCCAGTGGTACACCCTGGTAACCTGAGCAACCGCACTGAAGATATGAGGTAAACAACCCGCATGGGAGGTACGGTCAGGGCTAACGAGAGAGGGAGCTTCGGCGGGGGCTTCTTCGTCATGATTTAAAGGTCCCACGAAGCTCTGCAGCGTCTGTCTCGGAGCGAGCGGCTGTAAAAGGCGTCTGTTTCTCAGGTTAGAGGCGGCCTCTTATTATAGATTATCTGGTTATCTATTAGGTGGAGCTTCCCAAATCTTCTTTAGGCTTGTAACCTATAGAAGTTCTCCACTTTATTCAAACTATTTGCAAACTGAAACTTTAAACATAATTGTAAGCCCGTACGGAAACGAGTCTCCAAGTGGTGCCAACATTTATGTGGAAAATCCACCTGCTTCGGCAGCATGCACATCGGATTTGGAGGTGCGAAATTCATGTTCAAATCGAAATGGAAATGGTTCTACAATTGAAACCTCTCGAGTCCCAATGTCCCACTGGGGATAACAGGAGTTGAGAGGGAGAAAACTCATATTTTCCTTTCTCTTATCGATAAATGCTCACATTTTCCTAAACATGGTTGCTCTGCATTTTTCGATTACTTCATTTCGTTTACATTTTAGTTCGATTAAAATATTTCTAGTACTTTTTTATTCAAAATGTACATAATAACCAACTAACTTTATTGAAATAAACTACGACGTAGCAATTTTTTTTGAAAGTGAGATTTTATTTTTTTGGTAACACGCTAACTCTTTTATGTCACATGTGCACGTATGGCAAAAAACCACATAATAATAGAATAATTTATTTACTAGAAATTCGAAACGCCAAGTCTGAATTTTAAATGTAATTCTCAATCAGGCTTATGCTTCCTTGCGTTGGGCCAACAAATATTAGTTTTTTTGTATAAAGCCTCCAAATAAGTTCCCGATTCGGGTTCTGCTAGAAAATATCGCCAGACAACCGGTATCGAAAAATAATGTGGCCGGTTTTTCGAGGTTAGGATAGTGCCTAGAGCCGATGGAACAATTCTGTTAGCGGATTTCAACTTGTCACTGTGGGCCCGGCCAAGAGGACATTTTTGCAAGCAATTCCGTGCCTATTTTTTTTATAGCTTAATTAACAGCTGAATTTAAGGATTACAAAGCGAAAAGTCCTAAATCTCTCAGACTTGTCAAGCTGCCCTCGTAAAAACAAAAATACTCCAAATGACGACGCTTTACATAACGCCCAACCTTTTGTTATTTTCCCTTCAATGTTTTTAGCTCATATGTACATAGGTACTACATATGTTTGCACATATTTACTATACTATATAACATGTGCTTTTGTGGCTTATCTCTAGCCAAGCTGGTAAATTAAGGCCATAACATTTTTAATTATTAGATAAACAATAAAATGGCAGCCTAAAAATATGCTACATTAATTGATTAAAGCAGCATTATGACTTCAAGTTGCGTGCAATAGATGGCGCTTGTGCGCCGCAATAAACTAATTTAATGGAATATGTACAATTTTCAATGCTAAAACTCTTTAATTTATATAAAAAAAAAATAGAAAACTGTTTTTTTACAACACTAACAAATATAAATGCAAAGCTCCAAACGAGGCACCATTTACTTCAGGCCGCCGGTTACTTCTATAGCTGCGCCATTTATATAGGAAGACTTTTTGGACGCGAGAAAGGCAATTACCTCAGCAATCTCCTCGGCCTTGCCCAGGCGACCCAGTGGACAACGCTCTATTACCTGCTGCTTTATTTTATCCGGCACTACAGCCACCATGGGCGTATCAATATAACCGGGCAATATGCAATTAACGCGTATGCCAAATTTACCAAGCTCCTTGGACGCCACCTCCGTAAACGAGATGACGCCTGCCTTGGTGGCCGCATAGTTAGCCTGACCCACGTTATTCAGACGCGCCACAATGCTGGACAGGTTTATAATGCTACCACCCTCGCTCTGCTGCTGCTCAATCATGGCCTTGGCAAAGTGTTGCGTCACTAGAAATGTGCCCTTAAGATTAACGCTATACACATCATCATAGTCGTGTTCGGGCATCTTCAATAGATAACCATCGCGTGTTATGCCCGCCGAGTTAACCACTATGGTAGGCGCCTGTTCAAACTTGCCAACGGCATTGGCCACAGCATTCTTAACGCTCTCCGCCGAGGATACATCAACTTCCAGTGCAGCCGCTCGCTGCGCACCCAGCTCATTAGCTGTATCAATTGCGGCTTCTAGATTCCGATCGGCGGCAAGGATTTTGGCACCTTCACGTGCCAGCAGGCGGCAGGCAGCACGTCCTATGCCAGAGCCAGCTCCTAAATAAGCGTTTGGTGTGTGTGTGTGTGTGTGGTGAAACACATTAGTTAAAGTGTATATGTTGCCGTGAGTGTGTGTTCACTTACCAGTTATAAAGGCCACCTTGCCAGTGAGTATGCCAGTTGACATGTTGTTTCGTACTTGACTCCAAAAATCTCCAAATCTTTATGTATCTGTCGACCCAGCCAGCGAATAAACAACACGCCACACCAAATTGACAGCAGCTGACCGGCAGAGCTTTTGGTAAGCAAGCTAGATCAGCTGATCGATGAAAGCTCTATGCAAAAGCTGTAGCAGAATTTTTTTTGAAAAACTGCCTAAAAGTATGCTACAGATTATTAAGAAAAATCTTATCTTACAACAATCCGCTTTGTTCCGTTTTTTACTTAAAAGGTTATGATCCAATATTAAGTAAAAAAATTAGTAGCTACACATTAAACATAATTTAGTGTATGATAGGGTAAATTATTTGCAAAAATTATACTTGAAGCCTTATTGATAAAAAAAATTTCTAGAATTTCACGCACACCAGCGCCAAGAGAGATATTTTACTATTGTGATTAAAAAAAAGAATTTTTTTGTAGACCGAAATTTTGAATTTGAGATAGGCTAGTATTATTTTAAGAAGTGCTCGTAAAGAGCATTTTGTTCTCATTTTAAGAATGTATTCTTACTTAAAAAAAATTACATTCTTTTACTTGTTTTGGTCTTCGGAGGGACTTCGATGACGAGTTTTTTTTGAACGCCTGAATTAATCGCAAACTATGAGCTCATGAACCAGTCCTGTTTTATGCCCTTACTTTCTTCATAGGCTTCAATAAACAGACAATGTAACTTTTTTTTTTAATTATCGCGAACCATGAACTTGTTCTATTTTTTGCCTCTACTTTCTTTATAGGCTTTAATGGACAGACAACATATGTATTTTAATTAGCTTAAGGAGGAGGAAACCCCTTGATCCGAGCTACCCAAAAGACATTATCGGTAACCATGAACTAGTTATATTTTTTGTGCTGGCTTTCTTCATAGGCTTTAATGGACAGTCAGATAACTTTTAACTTATTTGTGTTTTAATTAGCTTAGGGAAGGAGAACATCCCGAGATCCTAACTGTCCCAAAGGCTACGAACATTTTGATTGAACTCTGGCATCAGAAATCACCAAATTTTGCCCTAATAGTTTTTAGCAAATTGCAAAAAAGTCGTGAATTTTTGTGGATTTTTGTTAGAAAAAGTTTTGATAAATCGTAGAATTGAAGCAAATAAATATTTGGCACTCTATCATTTTGATATAGCTTAGAAATAAGATTCCCAAAAGTATGCTCTATAAGATTTTATTTCAATTCAACTCATACAAGTAAAAATTCGCGCCGCTTCTTTCCATGCTGCTGCCGCTACTGCGTGCTAGACCCCATTCTCTGAGGAATTTCTTGAGATAGCGCTTTGGTATGCGCACCAACTGCCGACGTATGATGCGTTGCACCTTGTTCCAAGGACGCTTGCCGCCGCGTTCAGCCTCTTCTGCATACGCTTGGTAGTCCTGCTGAAGTTCATCATCGCTGGCCAGCAGTTGCTGCTGCAGCTGCTGCTCTTCCAAGCTGTTCAATTGTTGCTGCAGCTGCTTCAGCTGCTTGGCGCTCAATTTACTCAGATCCAGCTGCTCGAGCTCATCCGGCTGTTTTGGAACACTGCGCAAACGTAGACGCAGCGCACTGGCTCCACAATCTGCAGCAGCCCAGCCAAGTAGCAGGCACAAGAGCAATAAATATAGCGTACAGTAGTTGAACATCTCTGTATAAAAAATTTAAATGGTCAGCATTTAAATAGCTTTTGGGCATGCCCAGTCAGGCAACAAATTATGCCTAATCATGTAGAGCGCTTGACCGCTCAAGTGCCCACAATATTATAAGTGGGTCAAGTGTAGAGAGTAGAGCTCTTGGAAAAGAACATGAATTCTGCTTGAGAAAAAGTTCGGCTTTATTTTAAAATTAGCTATAATAAATTATATAAAAAAAAAAAAAATTGATTTGTATTGATACACTTTTATGCCCGGGTTGTACCCAGGGGCGACTGCCCCCTATTTGTTGTGCTGGAACGGCTGAGAAGGCTTTATACGGCTGTGAGGCGCGTGCGTTTAGCCTTGTTCTTGTTCCGCTTGTTCTTGTTATTAACGCGCTTGCGATTGTTCTGTACTCGCTTTCTGATCACACGACGCTTGCCACCGGTACGGTTGTTGGTATTGAGCATGACCTTCTGGCCGTTCTTGAAGTAACGTCTATAACGTGGTGGTATACGCACGCTGATGATTTGTCCACGACGGCTGCCCTTGCGGCGCAGATTTATGCGACTGGGCTGTGTGGCTTTGCTCTCGGTGCCGGTGCCCTGTAACTCCTCCTCGGGCACTACCTCGTACTCCTGTGCGCCGGAAGCAAGTGCTGCTTGTAGCGCCTGCTCGTCCACAAGCTCTGCTGAGGCAGCATTAGCATTATCATCCTGATCATCGGCTTGCTCATCCATATATTGACGACCTCCTGTTGTGGTTGTAGGTGACGTGGTTATGGTGCCGGTAGCCGAGGGTATAGTGCCAGTGGAGGTAATTGTGGTGGTGGGATTTGTGGCCGTGCCAGTGCCAGCGCCGGTAATAATAATTGGTATCACAGGCTGACTACTGCTGCTGAATAGATTCTTGAAGAGCAAGAATTTCTTAAGAAACAGACGTCCGCTGGAGGCGTCTTTGTTGCCCGTAGTGCTGCTGCTGCTGCTTGAGCCAGCAACGCCAGCTACCTGTTCAGTCTCAGCGTTCTCATCCAAGACGACGGCATCGGCCAGCTGTTGTGCATCGTTGGAACGGAATTTGGCTATGGCCGGTTCGTTAAAGTAGGATGAGCGGCGGCCTAGTCAAGAAATGCAAGATTAGCGCAGATTGGAGGCATGCTGTAGGCGGCTTGGCTTTCTTACCTTTCATTTGTGTCTGCTTTTCGGCCTGTACGGCATACAGCAGACAGCCCAACAGGACCATGGCGAATATATTGAATCTCATATTGGCTACGAAACTACTCCTTGGCTATACTACTCCAGAGAACTTTTCAAATAACCTACTAGGCTGTACTGATCTGCACGCACAGATTGTAAATCAATGTTTGATACATTATCGCTCAAATTGTAAGCCTTTTATACCCGCGACAATGGTTCCAAAAAAAAAAGCGACAGAACCCAATGCAAATACCTTTCCACACACACACACACAGCGACAGTGGCAACGGTAAATAGGTAATACTTATAAAATATTTCATGCTGAATACCCAAAACCTTGTACATACATAGTATGTACTTACACCATGTGCTCTGGGCATTGGCATTCGCGCAGATTCTTACAATACAATTGAATTGAATCCAATTCCAATTCCAATACGATTTCTCCTCTCCAGCCTATGTGCCAGAGTATTTGCGTGAAAAACGCTTCCAGCTATTTGAGCATCCATCAGGCACAGTTCTTCATCGTCATTGTCGTTCTGCTTATCATGCAGTCGCGCTTCGGACCATGATTTCTAAGTACGAGCGTTTCGCATAGTTGGCTTTTGGGTACGGCGGGACTCGGTGAACACGCTTGCCAAAAATGTTCAAAAAGTGAAAATCCAATTGGTCTACGGCACGTGAATGGACTGCCAGTTGTTCGAATTCGAAATGAATTTATAATTAAACAGCTTAAAGGCATTTTGGTAAAAAATTACCAACTAAACAAAGTCTTGCTTGGTGGTGTCCAAGAGGGGAACTCTTGGTGTAAAATATTTTTATTATCAGTTTTACTTTCAGTCCAAGTAAAGTCATAATGTGAGTTTTCCTGATGATGAATATATGGAAAAACCTTTTAGAAGAATTTGTATCTCTATAGGTAGCTATTCACCAAATGAATCGATAGCTCTTAGTACAGTAAAAATAGACAAAAAAAGGGGTTGATCAGGAAAAAATTGCATACTGGAATTTCTCTTGCTTAATGTATAGGACCATTCAAAAAGTCTTAGACCAAAATAGTGACCCTTAATTTGACATATGTCTGTTTACAATGTTCAAAATTTGAATTTATAATTATATTTGTACTGGAAGGCATACCCAGAAGTCCATATTTTAGGCGGCAGAGGGCGCCAAAGTTACTGCAATGCTGTAAGCTCCAGTTTCTTGAATTGCGTTAGTTAGTATTTCAATAGCATCATGCACGGAGAGTGGTCGGAGCTTAGCTCAAAATTTTATTGAACGGTCTCAAAAATTCAAAAATTTTTTGTAAGGTGTTTATTTATTTTAGACAAAAGTTACAAACTTTATTATTAAAAGCACTGACCCCGATGGGTAATTAAACTTTGGCATATAAAATTTGAATTTTTTAAATAAAACTATATTAAGAATCGCTTTCAATCGTTTTTCATTTCACAAAAGTATAAATTCATTATAAATTTAAATTATAAGCGTTCATTTAAAAAAAAAACAGCTTATATACACGTATCACAGTTAAACAAAATATGTTGTAGAAAAAAGCTAAGCACTTAAATTAAAAAAAAAATAAAAAATAAAATTTTTTTTTTTTAACTTAAACCTAAATTCCACTTTCAACTTAATTCTAATTTAATTCTATAAGTTGTGGTATGTTGACCTGTCAGTGAGTTATGAGCATCAAGATGTTGTTTGTGCTGAAAGTGAGAAATAGTTTATCATGAGAATTGTTATTTAAAATTTGAAAACTATTTACTTACCTCTGTTTTCGAATCTTTCTTTCCGTTTCTATTGCCATGCCATTAAACTACCGGGATTCGAACCCGGACCGGCGGTGCCACGGACGATAGTCCTAGCCACTAAACCACCGCCGGCGGCAACAATCAAGTAACTCTTTGCACACTTAAGCTTCATGTGCCATCTCTAATTTTTCTCTCTCCACTAGCTACCAAATATTTGTCTATATCTTGGTTCTGAGCATTGTTTAAAAAATGTTGCTTTGTTTGGGTTACAACAAATAACAAAACATTTACAAAACCGTAAACTAGCGCTTAGTTTAATTTATATAAAATTTAAAAATATATTTCTAACTGCAATTGTTTCGTTTCGATGCACATTTCGATAGTTACATTTCGATAAATTCAAAGCGAGAATAACTTGAAGTTGGCTGCGGCATGAACATATGTTTGTAATGTAAATAATAATAATTGAATAAGTGCACTAAAAAAAGATTTTTTGGAAAAAATAAAACAAAAACTTGTTTCAGCTACATTAATCATTGTGACCACTGTGTGCTGCTTATGCTGCTGCTGCGTTTGCGTCGACGGCGACGTCAATGCGACGCTTGCGTTAGCGTTGCACTTATCAAAATGCAAATAGCCCAACAAGAGCAGCGCTGTCGTTGCACAGTGGTTGCTGTGCTAGATAAAAAAACAAAAAACCAAATAATTATAACAATAATACATAGATAATACATTTGAGGTATTCACGCTTTGTGTTGAGTTGAGGAGGTCAACAGGCCAAAGCGTGAATCCCTCCTGTTGAGTTTGTGCGTTGAGCTGACGAGCTGTCTCTTCTTTCCAGAGTTTGTTTACATTTGAAAATTGGTACAAATTTCATTAAAATTTAAAATCTTAAATTAAAAATAACGAGATAGAGCGCAAAATATCCATTAATTGAAGCTGTAGCTGAAATGGCTTTGGATGAAATAAATTTTATTGCAGGCAACACAGCTTGAATGTTATAGTCCTCCATCATACAGAAAAATAGGCTTTTCTGATTTCGTGAATAATTTTTTCATTTGTGAGAACAGCAAGGTTTCCAAAAGTTTACAATAAATAAAAGTAATAATTTATAATAATAATAATAATGCAAGAAACATATACAAAAAGGAATTTTGCAGCATGGATCTAATAATATGGCAAGGGACTGTAAAAAGAGAGTCTGGCAGCACAAGAAACAGGACATAAAGGCCATTAGCTTAAAAAACTACTAGTCAGAAAAGGGATCTCTGAAAGCCCTGCTTTTAAACTTTCTTATATGATTGACGTTGATAAGACGTTGAGACGTTGACTTTAACGACTAGCATGCCTCTTTGTTTACAGTATGGAAGATAAAGATAAAGAGAGATAAAGATAAAGTTACTCACGTGCTAGTCACATCCAGCAATATATTTTAAGAACTTATTATTTTTAATAAATTTTTTTAACATTTTTGGCCTTGGCCGTTTTTGTGTACGACCTATAGAATTTAAGTGGGCTCAAACATATGTCAAAATAACGAAAAACCCTACGGGTCCCTACGGGGACGGAGGTCACCATTTTGGTTTTAGACTTTTTGGATGGTCCTTAAAACATTAAGCAAGAGAAATTTCTGCTTTCAATTTTTTTCCAGATCAAAAGCTATTTTTACTGAACCTTTGCTGCTCATTGTTTTTTTTTTTTTTGAAAAGGTGGCATTACATTTAACAACTGGTTAAAACATTTGTTGCCATAAGACGCAGCTTTGTTACGTATTGAATTGTATTTAGTTCATTTTATTTCTTTCAAAGAGTTTCTTGCTTCTCGACTCTGTTGGTTTTCGTTTCTTTAAAATATGTTATTGCAGTTGAGGTGGTTGATAGGCTCCCAGTGTGGTCATAGCCCATCCATTTTCACAAAAACGCCACGATACCATAACGTACATGGTGATCTACTAAAAGCTTGACCCCGTATTAGCGAAACTACCTGAATTCATATTTATTCTTTCAGACTATTTGCATCAAACTGGCTGAACATAACTATTTTCCTTTTGGTGGTATAAAGAAAACTTAATAAACATTTTTACGTAAAAATTAAATCAAAATTATAGAATTCATGTTTATAAATTATAAAAAAAATAAGTATCTTCTAAATTTAATGCTTCGGTATGTCCAAGTATATAATCAGTTCAAATGGAAATTTTTAAAGCAGTTATTACATTTTTCGCACTCTATTTGGGCGAAACCTTTGCAATTTGGATATTTGCATCGAGTCCTCTTATTTGTCCATACGGGAAAAATGATCAAACTGATCCTGGCGTACCATTTGATTCGGCATGTGTTGTGAAGATTTTGAAGATTAGAGTTTCGTTTTCCCAATTTAGCTTTTGAGTCCACTTTAGTAAGCACTTCAGCTGAACTAAAAAGTTTACTACTTAAACCAGTAGCCTATTGTACAAAAGCCAAGCATTACTTACGGCCAAATCAAGTAAGTGGTTAAGAACTCCAACTTGCCACAGTGTGCTCCTTCTTAAAATTTTGTACATGCCGATTATGCTGTCGATAAGATCAACTCCTTCCATGTATTTATTATACTATGCTACTGAAAATGGACGCTCGATTTCAATGTACTCCTTTCTAGCCTTGGTAAATCGACGCGCAGTGTCTTTAGGAAGAATACCAGCATAGTTTGATGAGAGGGATACAATTTTATTGTCAATCCATGAAGTAACTGAAATATCAACCCCATCAACGTCAGCAACATATTCAACAGACGAGCCACATGAACTTTTCTTGAAGTTGCTAAGTTCTGTTAATTTATTATTTGAGATTCTGTTTTTTCTTATTGTACCCCAAAGCTAGAATCCCATTTACTGCCAAGTACTTTAGAAGGGGTATTGACATAAAATAATTGTCAAAATACAGGCGGAAATTTTTATGCCTTGGTACTCCTGTTGCCAATCTTACAACACAATTGGACGCCGCGCCAAAATCTGTCTCGTCGGGCAACATCACGTTCTCATTGCTCCGAGCTATCGCTGACTACCAAAATCTTGTATCCCCATTTATGAGGTTTATTTGGATTGTAGCGCCTCATTATATTCCAGGCTTTGGTCGAGCAAATTTGCTCGTCGACAGACAGAAACTGTTCCATTGTTACTTTACCGAAATTCTTGTTTAAATCTTTCACTATTGGTTTTATTTTGAAAAGCCGATGGTGGCGGGGATCAGAAGTAGGCAAAACGTTAGCAATATTGTTAAAGTGGATGTGACGTCTGATCGCCTCAAATATTTTCTGCGTCATAACAGCAATCCCAATATCCTTGGCCCAGTACTGTGACACCTTGGGCCTTGGCATATATAATAAATAAACTGGTTAATTTCCAAAGAAGTTAAGCTGATATTTGTGTTTGGGTCTTTTTGGTTTATGCAGCCTCTCGGGGATCGTTACCTTGACGCGGGGAGGGGGCTTAGTAGCTGCAATGACACTAAGAGCAATGCGGACGGTAGCATAGCTACTGGTAGGGCCACCCTTGCCGGTAAGGTCTTCGAGGAGTAGTGAAGCGAAGAGCGATATCCACAACGTAGCGTCTGTACTCAGAATGAGCGGCTACAAACCAGTCACTGCGAGCAGAGTTGTCAGGACTGACTTTTAGCTTATAACTTACTGTCGGAACCCTGCTCCCTCACATATTTCTTTATAAACATGAGAGTAAACCCGAGGAATATTCATTCTCCAAGTGGTACCCGTGTTCCTGCGGCTAGTCCACCTGCTTCGGCAGCATGCACGACGGATTTGGAGGTGCAAACCCCATGTTTGAGAAATAACAATATAACGGAAACCATCTATGGCCCTATGCTCCACTAGGAGTAACAGGACATAAGAAGAAGAAGCAAGATTGCTCTCATTTCTAATATACTCAAATAAATGCTTTGGGAAGAGATAAATAAAAAAAACTGTGTGGGCTGCATAAGTTTCATAACTTTAGCGGGTAAGGCTGTGCTTCTTAGAAGATGCAACGAATTTTCTGTAAAAATTAAATTGCGCTGCCTCCACAAGAGTTTGTGTCTTAGTTTCCTTCCATTAGAAACATTACTGGTTGAAACCAACCTCGGTATTTGAACTTGCAGCGTCCAAACCATTTGGATCTTTGTCTTGATTTTCAAATTCTTCATTGTCTGTGGTACTAACTTCTGCCTTTGGAAAGTAATCGCTTTCGTCATCAGCAGAAAAGTCGATAATACCCGCAATTTGTGACCTTGTCAACCTTTTTGCAGACATTACTCCCTAATAAAAATAGCATATGACAAATAACTGATTTATTCTAACCTAAAAAGAACATACGAAAGACCAAACCCATGGAAAAACAAACATATTACAGAAGCGCTAAACATATAAGCAATAACACACATTTTAAGTCAAAAAGGCAATTAGTTACATAACTGCAACAAAGCGGATGTCAAAAATTGCTTGTATTAGACTACACAAAAACACAAGAATCCGATTAAACATGTTTTGGTATTATAATTACCTTTTGAAATTTGAAAATATTGTTTAATAAATAACTTTGGTCATACTAAAATTTTGCAGCACAAAACTCGCAATGCGGCTCAATTTTACTATTCCCGAAATTGAACGCAACTGACTATATGATTTGGGTAGCACATACGATAGTTTTATCAACCCACAAATATTAAAAAAGAAAGCATTGCAGTTGAATTTAAAATTAACACTTGTCCCTTTTTATGACTTAATTCCACAATAAATCAGTTTTAACTAATAAAGGGTTAAGCTCAACTTAGCGCAACTGCAATGAAATGCAATATGTGTTATCGACCAGGTGACGCCGAATGGGATTCATTCTTTAATTTAAAATAATTTAAGAAGCAATAGCAGCTTGCCAAGGCAATGGGAATCTCAGAGATTTTCTAATTCACGAAAAAAGATTCGGCAAAAAAGCATTTAACTCTCAAAAACGTTAATTAATTTGTAACTTGCTTTTCACTTAGATCGATACCGAAATTTAAGATCGATCCACGTTGGAGTACCTGCTTCCATTTTGTTTTGGAATGCCTGCAAACAATTCCTAACATAGAGGAAAGTGGCGTGGATTCGGAAGTGGGGTGAACCCGGAATCGCATACTAACGGATTTCTGAGTTGACATTTGACTGTGACACCAATTTGCAAATAAATGTCCTAACCGACGGTGGTTTTTGATTATAATCCGTCTCGAGTACACGTGTTTTTCTGTTCAGTATAATTTTTCTAAAAAAATTTCTACCTTGAAAGTTGTTTAGAGGAAACACTATTTTGTGCCACCTTTGGCCAAATTATAAAAAATAATTGATTTAAAATAACAAAGCCGATATAATTAATATACACGTGTGTCTTTATTGCGAGATCTGTTTGGAGTAATTTTAGAGCTAGCGCAAGCAGCAGCAGCTGCATGAGAAAGCTCGGCTTTAGCAAATGAGTGTAACAAATAAAGAGAGAATGAGTGCACTCAAAGCTCCCGCTTGAGTGAGTATCTAACGCAGTAGATAAGTGCATAGCAAAGAGCATGATAATAAAAGAGAATATACAGAATTGCAGTTTACATACATATGTACTGCCTGTTTTTAAATTGTTCTTATGCTATGTACATATTTTTAAGTTATGTGTTTGTTATGTTCTGCTCCCGACAAAAGTGTTATTTTAAGTTTTTGTGTCGCTAAAATTTCAACATTTTCTCGAGTAGAATCAAATGTAAGTATATCCCCAATATTATTTAGACTCTATACTTAAGTAGGTCTCGCGGTAAATATGGGCAAGACAAAGTTTATGGTGTGCTCCAGCAGGGAATCCCGACGTCTCGATTCTCAGCTGACAGCAGGAAGCTATATCTTTGAAACGGTCAAGGAGTTTATATACCTTGGCTCTGCACTTGCCAACAACAATAATGTCAGCCTGGAGATTAAGCGACGGAAAACTCTTGCTAACAGGTGCTACTTTGGGCTCGGTAGGCAAATGAATAGCAGAGCTCTCTCTCGACTGACGAAGTTAACACTTTACAAGACGCTCATCCTTCCAGTGCTTCTATATGGTGCTGAAGCCTGGACAACGACTCAATCAGATGCAGCTGCTCTTGGGGTGTTTGAGAGAAAAATTTTTCGCAAAATCTTCGGACCTGTTTGCGTTGACGGTACCTTCCGCATTCGATGAAATTATGAGCTATATGAGCAGTACGGCGACATTGACGTGATAAGGCGAATGAGTGGCATGCGACTTCGCTGGCTGGGTCACGTCGCAAGGTACTATTCGACGCGGTAGTTGGCGGACAACGAAGCAGAGGACGGCCTTGGATACGTTGGCGAGACCTAGTGACTGAAGCCTTAACATCGCTTGGAGTTACCAATTGGAGGAGGCGCGCACAGAGCAGGAACGTGTGGAGGCAAATTGTGCATCAGGCAGAGACCCAGTAGGGTTGTTAAAGCCAAATAATAATAATAATACTTAAAATATGCTAAAGGGTTTGGATTTTTGCAAGTCACCAGAATGACGCAAATCCATTTCGAAAAAGTCGATTTGTGGTGAATACGGAGGTCTCGAAAAGAGCCAAATAATTATTTTGAATATAATTTCAGCACGGATTTCAACTGTTTTTGTGTCAAAATGCCGAAAACTACAATACCAAAAAAAAAAGCGAAACAAATTCCCGTAAACCGGTTTAAAGTTCTAATGATTTGTTAGAAATGCTGAAGGCAGTGATAATCGATAAAAGGACTGCTCTTTCATTCATTTCAATGTTTTATTCAAACTTTTTTTTACCAAAAATAAGGAAATAAAATGTTTGCTATGAAATTTTTTGGCGGTTTTTAGCATTTTTGGACACTACCGGATTCACCCCAAAAAAAAGCGAAAATCGCGAATTTGGCATTTTTTTGCTCGGAGCTCAATCTAATGACAAAACATCTTCGTATCGATCTGAAATTTTGACACAATGTAGCTTGTTTAATGCCTTGAACAACACAACTTTCAATTTTGAAAAAAAAATCTGCGAAAAAATCCTTCCGAATTCACCTTGCTTTTCTTTATTGCTTTTTAGTTTAAGGTCAGTACGCAGCAATGCAAGCAGCCCTGTAAAAACTTCAAAACTTCATAGAAAAGAAACAACGAATTCTTTGTTGATTATCGGTGCAGCCCCTTTTTTTTTTAGGCACTTGACATATAGATGGCGCTGGCAGTAGCAACACCTTTTCCGTTGTTAGCGCTAAAAACATAATGTGAATATTTTGTTGGCAAAATAGATGGGCAAAGAGGATGCAATAGCTATAATAACGGAAGTATAACGGAAGTGCGGGGCTACCCAGATATTTGCGATCTTAACCCCAACTGTCATTATCACGCAAGTGCATATAAAACGGCTTGAGACGATTCATTTATTTCACTTGGTGTAGTTTTGTAAACTTACAGCTGATTTTCACATTTACCTTTTGTTTTTGGCCCTAAAACAAAATAAGTGTTGCTACTGCTACCGCCATCTAGCTGTCAATTGCTCATAAATGGGTAACACTGTTTGATCACAAATGCTACGCATACAATTCGTTTTGCGCACAAAATAAGTTGCAGTTTTTTTCAGGGCTTTTAACGAGGCTGCGTATTGGCCTTAAAGAAAAATTTCATCAGAAATTTTCCGATGTTGAGCGTTCTAAGTGAGATTATGAACTAGTTCTAAACATTATGAACTATGTTGTAGGTCTGTCGTATGCTCAAATTGCTCTGATCGCCTAGAAGCTAATTTTTAGCTTCTATATAACTTAGCGCAGAAAAAGCTGTCTTTGTGGATGATGCAGTGAAATTGAAGGTTACGTTTACCTATAAAACCATATTTTAAGATAGCCGAATCGTCTTAGCATTGAATTGTCTTTCGCCAAGTACCAACAGCACTGCTAAAAAGATCTTTTAGTCATGAATTCGCATACATTTATAAACAGCTAAACTTGTTAAAATTATGCTTCACAAAACACAACTAACTTTGTTAAATATTTTAGCCAAATGGGGATTCACCAAATACTGAACAACGCAGTGACGTCACGCGTCCTTTTCAAAATTAATTTTACACTGCTTGACATACTTTTTCCACACTAATACTTTTTATTCAAATAATTCGAAGACCTCTTGCTTTAATCGACTTAAAGTTGACGTCGATTTGCAAATTTCAGGGTTGTCGTTGAGCTTGCTGCCACTAAGTCTCCCCGAAAAATTTACCCAAGAGAAAAAAATCATATAGGCATTGCTTTAAATTTGTATCTTAAAAAGATGGCGTACGTTAAAGTCGGGCGCAGACGACTTTGGGATACCCTGTACCACCACATTGCAATTAAGTCCGAAATATTGCTTAAGACCTCCAAAAGATACGATATTTTCATAAACAAACAGAAATCAGTCGAATTTTGCACCAAACAATTTTTTTGACCGATCGGGCCTATGGGGACTATATGATATAGTCAACCGATTTTGATCAAATTCAGTACACTGATTGTAAACTATAAAAAACTTCCGACTGCCAAATTTGGTTCAGATATCTTCAAAACCAAACGAAACACAACGAATTTTGTAAAAAAAGCGTTTTTTTGACCGATCGTTCCTATGGGAGCTATATGATATAGTCACCCGATTTTTATCAAATTTGCTATAGTGCTTGGGCACTCTAAAAAACTTCTTTATGCCAAATTTGGTCACGGTATCTTCACAAGCAAACGAAACATAACGAATTTTGTTAAAAAAGCGTTTTTTTGACCGATCTTTCCTATCGGAGCTATATGATATAGTCAACCGATTTTGATCAAATTTCGAACAGTGCTTGGCAACTCTAAAAAACTTCTTAATGCCAAATTTGGTTACAATATCTTCACAAACAAACGAAACACAACGAATTTTGTACAAAAAACATTTTTTCGACCTATCGATCCTATGGGAGCTATATGATATAGTCACCCGATTTTTATCAAATTTGCTATAGTGCTTAAGAACTCTAAAAAACTTCTTAATGCCAAATTTGGCTATGATATCTTTATAAACAAACGAATTATCCATCTAAAACTTTTGCTTTTTTTCGAGGTCCTCTGAAACACCCCTATGGGAGCTATATAATGTAATCCCGATATCAAAAAAATAAAATAAACTCGGACATAGAGTCCTATTCGCTTTCCGCCTGAGCTCTGGCCGTCCCCCTGATTTGCGATACAACGTTCTCTGAGGGTCCTCCTATATCCGCAATGCTGAACCGTTCCTGGCACACTCTTTCCCCTCCACGTTACCCGGTACCCAAGAGAGGGTGATTGAGTGGTAGTGGATATGGTTTGGCGCTGTTACCGTGTTAAAGACAAGTCCGCGATGCCAGAGCCTTGATTGCAGCCTGGCTATCGACAATAATTAAAACGTTCCTTGGACCTTCATTCAGGGTGTCAATAGGTCTTGCTGCTTGCCAGATTGCATATATCTCGGCCTGAAAAACGCTGCACCAGTCGGTAAGGCGGAAAGAAAGCTTCGTCGCAAGCTCTTCCGTGAAGACGCCTGCTCCTGTTCCTTCTTCCGTTTTCGAACCATCAGTATAGATCGTCAGCTCGTTTCCTTTAAAAGGAGTTTTTAGCTTCCAATCTTCTCTCTTCGGGAAAATTGCATCAAATTTAAAAAAAAATCCACCAACAGTAACAATAGCTGCTCTGAATGCCGCAAGGTTTGGAACGGCCTGCTGCTAAAACCATTAGCCATTATCCCTGCATTCTAGCTGCGCCGCCAAAAACATTGCAATCATTATAGGCTGGAGCCAGACCTAACAAATTTGATATGGGTAAATAACATTTGTATATATGTAGCTGGCAAGGTGGGCACTAGCATGTACCATCTTGATGCTCAACACTATCATAATTAGGATTAACCAACCAGTTCAATCGCTACCCACAGCTTATGAGCTGCCAAGCCTACTTTTGCCCACTTCTATAGATTGCATTATAACACCCTTGATGCAATGTTAGAAGCTACTAACTTTGCACCTACGTATAGCTATATTGGGCTGCAACCCGTTTCACTTGCTCTCAACGTTGACCAACGTGAATCATTGCAAAGACGCTTAATTATACATTCATTTCAATTTCGATTCGATTTATTCATTCGTACGTTTCCAGATCTAGTCTAGTTGCGGCGTTGTCTCCTTCTATTATTACGTATACGACGGTTGCGACGTTGGGCCTTCCTGCGGTTACGGCTATTGATGCGTTGGGCACGACGACGCTTGTTCCTGTTGCGTTGCTGCTGGCGACGCAATATACGCTGGGCCCGCTGCATGTTACGCTTGTTGGTAGCACGCATGCGACGAATTCTTTGCCGCATGCGTTTGGCTTGCTCCTCCTGGCGCATACGTTCTAGATCACTACGGCGTACAACTTCCCTTTCACGTACACGGTTGCGAGAACCAAGGCTGCTGCTACCGTCCGAGCGCACAGTATTCTCGGATAATAGATTATGGCCATCAATACGCACTAAGACTTCATCCGCATCATGATCATCGTCGGCATCGCTGAATTCGTGTTCTTCGTCATCATCATCTTCATCGTTTTCATCCTCCAAGCTGGCAAAGTCACGTTTACCTTCGACAGCCTTGGGGTCATTGGCGAAACCGCGTGCTGTTGTTGTGCCAGTTGTTGTAGGCGTTGGATTAGTGGTAGGCATCGTTGTAATTGTAGAAGTACCCGTTGAAGTAGTCGGAGTGTATGTTGTTGTGGTTGTGCCAGTTGGTACTGGTGTACCCGGGCAATTGGGTACAAAACCCTTTAATGCCATCAGTTGTGTGATGCTGCGACCCTCGTCTGAAGATGGTCGTCTAAAAAGACGATATCTTACCTGCGAGGTTTCATCATCCACAGCACGACCAACTAAAAATATGTTAGAGCTAGAGGGTAAAATCCATAAACTCTATGCTGCACTTACCGGCCGCTTGTGCCAGGGCTATGGCACCCAGCACGAAAACTGCGTATCCAAGGAATTGCATGGCTCACGCAGTAGACTTGCTTGCTTTCCTGGCTTTTAACTATGTCTTCTCTAAGTTCTTCCTTTTGCTGTGTATATTGGTTTTGCTGGGATGCCAATGGCATTGATCGCTATGCTTGACTGTGCTTGATGCCAATGGCCCGGGAACGTTATATACCCAATAACATGAACTTCAACAGCAACAACAACTAGTCCAAGCATCATCTATGATTAGAATTCTCGATTGTGCGATTTGCGAATTTGCAAATTTGCCAAAATTCGCCCATAAATTTAATGCGACATTTTATGCCGAAAAAAGAGCGGCTAAATATATGAACTTTCTGTAGGAGTGTGTGTGTGTGTTAACACAAAGCAGAGCTTGACCTAAACGTCGAAAAAGTTTGTATATCTAGAACGATTCAGATCAAGATTTGCGAGCAACACTTTGCATAAAAGAGCTTGTTTACACTTAGGTGACGACAAAAAAAAGTCTTTGTTGTAGTAGCAAAAGTAGTTGTAAAATTTGTATACGATATGATGATGAACCATCGTAGCTGGCACCACTGTTTACAATACCCAGCTGCTTGGGGTATGCTCTTCCCAGCGGATCGCTCTTCCTTTGGGTATGCTCTTCCTTGGGGAATGCTCTTCTTAGTGGTTCTTATCGAGAGGTTTTTGTGGGCTTGCTAAAGATATTAGGAGCCTACTCGTAGTACCGAGGAAGTGGTTACACTGTATGTTCTGAAATGTCGCGTACTTTCTTTTCAGAAAGCTTTAGCCGTAGCTTGTCAAATAAATAAATATTGAAAAAAAAAAGTACATTCCAATTGTCAGTTTTATTCCATTTTCGAATTCTAATTTCTTAAAGCTCAATTACGAACACGAATCAGGCGGGGTCTGTTGCGGTTGCCCTGGCGAAAACGCTGCATTAGGCGTATGTTCTTACGGCGGGACTGACGATTGCGGCGACGCTGGGCTTGCAGGCGCTGACGACGACGCTGCTCGAAACGCTTGCGCTGCTGGCGACGACGCTGAGCATTACGTTTCTGGATGCGACGACGACGCGCTGCCTGCTGGCGGCGTCTTTGCTGACGTAGTGCGTTTTGGCGGCGTCTCTGGCTGGCGCGTGTGGCACGTGCCATGGAGACGGCTACACGCTTGTCCTCATCATCGTCATGTTCGTTCTGATGTTGGAAGCCGGTCAGCTCATCAGATTCCTCTTCATCATCCTCCTGCTCGTCATCATCGTTGCCATTGTAGCCACGACTAGTTCCAGTTCCTGTTCCTGTTCCTGTTGCAGTAGGTGATGCTGTAGTAGGTGTGGTCGTGCTGGTGGATGTGCCAGTTGAAGTGGTCGGTGTGTAGGTGGTGGTGGTGGTGGCTGTTGGGTTTGTTGTAATGGTAGTGGTGGTGGGTCCAGCTGTGGTAGTGCTCGTGGTGCCTTTCAGACTGTTGATTATATCGGTTAGCTGTGAGGCGCTAAGCGCACGGCTCTCATCGACATAGCCACGACGTCCAAACAGCTGATAGTTTTGGCCACGCCTTGACTGTGGCTTGGCTGTAAATAGGCAGTGGGTGAGTCACGAGAGTCACTTAGTAATTTTGGGGCAAAACTTACCGTTGGCAGCCGCTGCTAAGCAGGCTACTAGAAGCAATACCTTAAGCATGTACATATCCTGTGCTTCAACTCCGACTAGATAAAATTTTTATTGGGCTGTGCTTGATGCTAGTAAGTTGCTACTGTTTGTAAATCTCTGTAACTGTGCAGTGCCTGCTGCCTGACTGACTTACAACATCGACCCACGAGCATATTTATATGCCTCCAACTTACAAACTTACATTAAGTGGGCTTGCTAATTAGTAGGCCTAGAATCTGCAGAGCAACAACAATTAGCTAAAGCCCTAAACTTGGAGATAGGCAGCTAGGCCTAGCTGAGATTCGTATGGTTCGTTGGTTCGATCTGCGATCGGCTCGAATAGTTACAGTTACATGCTGAAGAAAGCTACAGCGCTGTAAAGTGCTTAGCATATGGTCATAAATAATCCCAGTTGACCCACGACGACAACTACAAATACACAAGTAGAGAACTTGGAACGCTGCCAACGCTGTTGGCCAAATTTGCATGGCCGCAGCTTGATCGATTAGCATTAGCATATTCATAGCTCTTGGTTTAGTTGCTTGCTTATTGTTCTTGTTGTTCTTGGCCATAGCTATAAGGTCGGCTTTTGTTTAGCTGACCAAAAAAAAAAATCTGCGCAGCATTTTCTTTGTAACCACCCGAGGGCGAAAGTGTAGGCCAAGTCAATGAACCATGCATGAACCTAGGCTGGGGTTCAGTTGCCAGCGGCTGCTAAGCCGGGCGTGGCACTAACCAAAAAATAAAATCTTCTTTTTTTTTTTTGCCAAATATGAAATGAAATTTTATTGCACTCTAGTCCAGTATCATTATAATCATCGAGTAACCATCGTATGCCTGCCATCATTGTGTCCTGTTCATTTAGACGCGTATGATGCGCCTGTTGCCACGACCACGACGACGACGGCTCCTCATCATATTACGCAAGCGGCGACGTTGCTGACGCTGCTGACGCTTACGCTGGCGTTTGCTGTTGCGACGTCTACGCTGGCGCTGCTTTTGGCGGCGACGACGATTACGGCTGGACTTATTACGGTTGCGCGTTTGGCGATTACGGCGCATCATGCGGCGGCGATTCTGCTTCTGTATCTCACGTATGCGCTCCTCATTGCGACGCTGGTTGCGGCGCTGGCGGCGTATCAGCGCGCGTACGCGTTGATTATGCTCACGTTGCAGACGCTGCAGCCGGCGACGGTTGCGCTGCTCCAGCTGGAACTGGCGCCACTGCTGCTCGTTGGGTCGGCGCACATAGTTGGCGGCGCTGCTGCTAAGCTGCGAGTTTTCGTTGACTGGGCCATGGCTGTTGGCCACCATATAGTACTCATCATCGTCGTCGTCGTCAGTGCCACCAGCTGTGCTAACCAAAGCCTGTTCCTCTTCCTCCTCCTCATCGTCATCGCCATCGTCCTCATCATCGGTGGGCGGCGTACCATAGGCGCGCGCATTGTATTGATAGGCAGCGTATTCGGCTTCCTCGTCATCGTCATTGTCCTGTGAGCCTCTGCCTGTGGTTGTGGCAGTCGGAGAGGCGGTTGCTGGTGTTGTGGTGGTGGTGGTCGTGCCGTCCGATGTTGTAGGATCGGTTGTCGTTGTTGTTGTAATCGTGGGAGTAGTGGTGGTGGCAACTGTGGTCGTGGTGGTTGTGCCCTTAAGGTTGCTGAACTTCTGTGTCAACGAGGAGGTAAAACGCGCCTCATCATCATCTGGCACTGCAGAGCGCTCAAATACCCTGTAGCCGGCGCGGCGGCTATTGGCTAAGAGCACAAAGCAATCGTTATCGTTCTGGTTATCGTTAGGCTAGACTGTACTTACCTGTGGCAGCTGGTGTTGCCAGCAGCGCACAAAGCAGCGCGGCAATGCTTAACTGTATTAAGCTGCAACGCATTTTCGTAAAAAAAAAAACAAAAAAAAAAAGATGGGAGTTGGATGTATGTTTAAGCGCAATCAGCTGGGCTATCCTGGCAGGATTAGCTACTAGCTGCTTGACTCTTGGTGTCTCTAATGCTACGAGCTTGCACTCGCCACTGACTGACAAAACGTAACTGGGCACATGTTATATAGCCAAGAAAGGTTCTAACCAGGATGACCTGCGCTCAGTTGATAGATTGCTGTCAATAACAGTGCCCTCCCCTCCAATAACTCTAGTATTTGGGCTTCTTTGAGTAGCGCCTGTGCCGATGATTAATCTCAAAACGCTGCGGGCAGGTCAAAGTGTTAGTGTCGCCCTCTTGTATTGCGAATTTTATGCTAATTTGGTTGGCCAGGTCGTCAACTAATGCTCTTGACGAAGTTGCCATTTTTTTTCTTTTCTTCTTACCTATTGGCAGTTCTGAAGACTTACTACCTTCCATATTTTTCTCCAATACCATTGTCTGGCTCTTTTTTGCAATGATCCAATGATTGATTAGCTACCATCCAAACTGTTAACTGTGTCGAACTTGCTAAAACTGTTGGCCCCATAGTCGGACACGCTGTCTGAACTCATAATTGGCCAATTGGCGAAAAATCTTTGCCAAAAAATGTACAATCTTTTGTGCTATCTAAAATAGTCACCATATGTATATAATTTAGTCGGCTTTGGGTTCTCCTGGCGAAAGCAAGCAACCCAGACGCAAATTGAGCTAAGTGAATTTGAAGAAAACTGCAATCATGTCCAATCTAAGCTTAAACTTTACATTAAAAAGCTTCACATAAATATTATGGGAGAAATGTGAAGCATGGAGGTCACTGCTAAGTATTATTAAGTGCACATAATTGGTTCAAAAAATGTTGATGTTTTTTTGTATTTTGAAATCCATAAAATACTTCGATCCCGATGCACACTTTCTTTAACAACTTCTCTAACCATCAAGTTCAAAAATTCTTTAAGCTAATCTGTTAATTTGATGACCGTTTACTTGACTCTGAACAATGGTTGTTATTTTACTGCAAGTCCCGGTCAGAAAATTTGAAAATAGAAAGCGAAAGATTTTTCGGTATATACTAATCCAGCCTGATGTCTAGTTGGAGATATTTCAGACGGATACCGGCAGGATGCCCATCAGAAATCCAAGATTTGGACATCGTCTTTAACGGGCAACTCTACTACTCTTTTTTTTAAGCTTTTTTACAGGATTACCATAAGGGAACCCTTTTGCCAGCCTATTATGGTGTCTTATAAATCGTTCACTGTAGAGGCTAGTGTGTTTATTGATCTGAAGGCCAATGGTCTTCAGTCCGAGGTCATGGTGCCTATCGAATTCCTTTCATACTATTCGCATCGAGGCGTGTTTAGGCGTAAGGCGTCTGACTAGATAAGCGACTTGAACGAGCCGCCACACCACATACCTCCAGGTTGAAACCATCACCATGTTGTATATGGCTTTCTTCAGTGGCGGATCCACGGGGGTTTTTTCACAGAGTGTGTAGCCTGGTGGCTTGAGACTCAATGTACCTGCTCAATTGTGGCATGACCTTCCTGGCATACAAATTGATGATCAACAAGTACTATGTCGCAGTTTTCAGATAGCCTGTACACTAACAGTCTTTGAATGGTTGGTATGATTCTGGATCACTCTTCGCTTTATGTATCAAAATAACCCAGGCAGTCTTCCATTGGGTAGGGAACTGCTGCGACTTTATTATAGAATTGAATAAAAATGTTTTGAAAAGAAGAGCCTTCGTAGGGTAGCCTGATATAAGAATTGGATATAAAATTTAGTCTTGATGGACTCCCAACTGAAACCCGAAAATTTCCTTACTCTTTTTGGAAGAGGAACAATTACATTTCTTCAAAAGCTTTTAATTCTGTTTGTTAAGCTGGTTTATTGAATCGTTTTTAATCCATAGCCACCTGGTATGAAAATATGTTGGTCCTGAATATCTAAATAGCCTAACCGACCTTATTAAAAAGATATGGTGCGCAGAGCAAATTCCTGAACAATGGAAAACCGCGGTAATTATACCCATTTACAAGAAATGAAATAAATTGCAGTGCAGTAACTACAGGGGAATATCTCTGCAAAATACGGCGTATAAATTAACTACATCAATAATCGCAGAAAGAATAAAATGTTACTTCGAGACTATAATCGGCGACTATCAGGCGGGTTTCAGGTAAAATAGATCCATAGCCGAGTATAACTTCGAAGTTATCCACCAGTTTAAGTATCTTGGCTCGTACATCAACTCCGCGAACGACTGCTTTAGTGATATAAGAGAAAGAATTAAATCTGCGAACTCGACATATTTCTCGCTTTCAACGTTGCTCAAGTCACGCCTTCTCAACAGAACCCTAAAGCTCCGGATATAAAACAATAATCCGACCAATACTAACGTACGTATGTGAGACGTGGACTCTGAGGAAATCAGATATAGGCCTCCTAAAGAGGACAGAGAGAAAATATTTACGTAGAAAAATGTTACGATAAGGATAGATTCAAACAATTACCGCGTTCGCACCAACGAATTTTCAACGACACAAGTCTAGCTGCCTATCTCAAGTCACAAAGACTTAGGTGGGCCGGACATGTCGCGTAAACGCGAAACAAAATTCTGAAAAAAACATGCTTCAATCAATCAGATAAAAGAAGAGTAGTTGGGCGACCCTGAGCACGCTGGATAAATGGAGTGAGAGATGATTTGCAAAAATTAAACGTCCTAAACTGGGAGGAAGCTGCAAAGGATAAAGACAACTGAGGAGATATTGTTCAAAAGGCCAAAGCTGAATTATAGCTGTAGCGCCAAGGATGATGATGATAATATCTTAGTGTACCAACTGAGGTTTTAAGAAGGTAGTAAAATCATATATGAGCTATAAAATGTCTGTATTATAAATGCTATGAACTTTGGAATTGACAGTGCTACCCACATGGATTTTGAGCTGCTGAAACCGAATCCAAGGGCTCTGAGATAATCTCGAAAAGCTTCATGCTCAAGGCTTTGTATTCATTTACGATTGCACGTGCCGCTTAGCTTTGATGGAGTTTCTAAGAAACAACATGAGTCTTTTCTTTCTTACGAGAAGATCTTACTCCTTTGGCTTTTGTGCAATTTTGTTTGTTTTTGAAGATGTGTATAATGTACTGCAGGAGTTCTAGACAATCTTCTGAAACCAAGACAGATGCTTTGGCATAATTATGCAACATAGTTCCACATTTAGCATTTAATCTATTAAATCCATACTTTGAAGATATACAAATCTATGAAGGAGCATCCCAGTAAGAGACAAAACCAGTCTAAGCAAGGGATAATGCCTGTGTGTAGACGTTGAGAGCGCAGCTGGATATGTTATCCTGGACCAAGGGTAACGTGAGTCTCACTCTTTAATCAATTCACAGCCGTCTTAAAATGTTTTTGTAAAGAACTTCAATCAAAAATCATTGTAAAGCTCATCAGAGTCTTCCCCAGGAGCGACATGTAGAAGAAGCGCAATAATGGTAAAGTAATTATATTTTATATATTCTATTTATTTTTTTATTTAAGTATTTATATTACAATAATAATAATATTTCGTTTCAAAAATCACAGGACTTAATATATTTATATACACACTTATTGTAGTTGAAAAAGGTTGCTTTAAGAAAGTTGCTTAGAAGAGCTTAATCCTTGCCAAATCTGCTTAGCTGTCCATGAAGTGTTCGATTGTAAAGGGCACTCCCTGGGGTACAGTGGTTCACAGTATACTGTGAACTATACTGGTACTTAATATTATGGGATCATTGTCGCCAGCTGCAAATGTGGTGAGCATAGTTGGTAAAGAACCATTTTGTTTTGCACTTAATGCCATTTGTTCATTGGGAATAAGTTGACGCGTTATAATCTTCAATTTTCAAGTACTATTTCTGAGGTGGTAACTGGTAAGGACATTAAAATATATAATATAATAAAAAATGAAAAATATTGGATATCGGTTTTGGTTTCGATTCGAACTGTTCGAAATGGCTGTTTATGTTAAACAAATTAAAGTTACCATGCTAAGTTTTGTCAATCCCGACTTGACAGTCAAAGGATTTCAAGATTTTTGGCTTTTGAAGAATTTTAAAAATTTGTTGTATAATTGTTTGTTAGAATGACAACTATGGCACATGTATGGTAAGGTGTCCTTAAAAAGTTGCGCTAGCTCAATTTACCTGGTGGTCAGTGCATTATAGCCATTTTTGCTTTTCTCTTAAAAAAAATAATAGGTTTGTTGATATTTCATTTAGCCGGAAACGTTTAGGTTGGCTGCGTTCCAGGTGCCTTAAGGCTGGGTAGCCGATGTTTTGTTCGCATTTTTCTTTTAAATTGATAACCAAGTCCAGCCATGCTTCTATCCTGAGCCAGTGGGGTCACAGACATGTATTTATTCTGTCTATAATTCTTGGTATTTCATTAAGCCTTGTATATGAACCCACAAGCTTTCTGGTTAAAAGACTAGAAACATTCAATTAAAGTGCAGGACGCAGTAATTTGCATAAATCTATGCCTCAATTGCTAGTTGGTCCTTTGGAAATCACCTTTAAGAACTGAGTTAATTTAAAAAGAATTCAGCTATTTTGCTTTAAAGGAAGAAAGGAAGCAAAAAGTTTTTCTATAAACAAATTCATTCATAAGTGAATGCTAAGCAACTTGTGAATATCTATCTGCCTTAAACGCTCACTTGACATCACACGACCCGAAGATTAATAAAAAAAAAATATATATATATATATACCTATATATTTAAGCAAATATTCCATTGATTGAAAAAAATGTTAACTTCTTTATATAGTTCATTGGCCTAGGGGGAACTAAACTTGTTCAGCAGCTACTACGAACTAGTTGTGCTTGGCACATTGCGCATACGCAGCATGGCCGCAAGCTGTGTCCGAAACCAAATTTAGGCCAAAGCAGCCAAATCAATGTACCCAAAGGTCAACACACAAGCACAAGAAAGTTATTATTGAAATCTTGTTTTTTTTTTTTGCTGCTAGATTTTTTGTAACAAAACCGGCTGTGCTGAATAGAACCAAAACAGAAAGAATTTCCAAATATGCTCGGGTCATGAGCAAAAAAAAAAACTGGCACACCAAATAATCAAAGAACAGAATATCATATCAGTTATATAAAAGATCTTTAAGTATTATTTTCATATCACATTTATTTTCGAATCGTAGCCATTTGCGCAACTTGATGTCTTGGTATCATTGTATCTTAACTATAATACTAAAAACTGCCAGCCCGCCTGTGTCTGCTCAACCCTGCAGCACAATGGGGCGTCCAGCGGCTGCGGAGCCACCACGGCGGCGACGCATATTGCCCGTGCGGCGCCTGTTGTTGGGACGCACTACACGCACGTTCTTGCGGCGATTGGTGCCACCGCGACGTCGGCGCTGACCAGTGCCGCGACGACGCTGTGCAGAGTTCGGGCGACGGCGACGTATGTCACGGCGTGCACCCTTGCGGCGGCGACGCACAATGACGCGATTGGCGCGCTCCTCCTCTAGCGCATCCTCATCCCGTGCAGCGGCCGAGCGCTCCATGAGTGCTACAACGCTGCCATCGGGTATGGCGTCCAGTGCGGAACGTGGCACAAGCAGTGCTGCCTTGCCGGTCTTCTCGTCCACCACGCTTTGACCCTCGATCTCAATAATGCCATCGGGCACCATGAGTGCGCCAGCCTGATCACGTGCAACCATCATGTGTGTGGGCTTGGCAGTCTTGAGCACTTGTTGCACCTGCTGCATCTGAGCATTGCCAGCATTATGCAGAGCAGTACGTGTAAGACGTTCGGTTAGCGGCAAACGTTGTCCGTTCTTGGCCAGCAGCACGGGTATGTTGACAGCAGCGTCATCGTCAATATGCTGCGACTCAACAGCTTCGTCATCATCGTCATCATCATCCTGGTCATCGTCATCGTCGTCGTTGTCATTAGCAGACTGAGCATGACGGCGAGCGGCATCTTTGAGCAGCACAAGCTGTCCATTGCGTGAATAGCCAAAACCAACACCAAAGGGTCGCTGTTGTGGCATATCAATGTCATCATCATTGTCAATATCGTCTTGCGCATTGTCAGCATCTTCGCCATTGTCATCATCATCATCGTCGTCGTCGTTATCGTCAGCTGCATTGAGCTGTTCATTGTGCAGCGCATTAAGCTTGTTAACAGGTGCATCATCATCAACATCATCATCGTCATCGTGCTCGACAAGCTGAAAGCCATGTACCACAGCTCCAGCATTGGCGCGTCCACGTGGCACGCTGAAGAACACATAAGGATGCGGGGGTACAGACATGCGTTGAGCGCCGCCAGCAACAGCGCGCAGCTGTGCCTGCAGGCGTGGTTCTGATAAGAGATTAAAGATATCAGTCTTAAGTCTAAACAAGTTTGTGCAGCTGCAGTCTAGACTCACCTGCTGCAGCCAGTGCAAGCAGACAGCTCAGCAAAAATAAAGCGCTAAGCTTGGACATGGCTTGGGGTTGAGTAAACAGCTGATCCTGTAATTGTAAACAGCTGAGCTGTTGTAGTTGCTGCTGTAATTTTTTTTTTGGGGCGACGCGGCGCTGCGAATTGTCCTAATTGTAAGCAAAGTTCCACAGAACTGTACAGATCAGTCGTTGGTGCTAGGTTTTTATGCAAAAAGTTCTAAGCCAAGTTCTTAAATTGGCCAAAAGCAGCGGCGGCAGCAGCAGCAGCAGCAGCATCAAGCAAGTAAACAAAAACATTCTAACTGCTGCCGTGCTGCGAACTCATCCACTCAGATACTCTCACACACAGATACAAACACACACACACACACAAGTTGCTTTGACATAATTACGACTGAAGCTGGAGCTAGCACTGGCAGCTGGGAGAAATTGTTAATAGGCGAATGGCAGCAGCAGCATTTGGAATAATTTTCAAGTGGCGAAATTTATGTTCACATATCATCATCATCAGCAGAGCATGTGGTAAGCTAAGAAGTTCGATGACCCAGCTGTTTCAGGAACCCAATCACAATCAGCATAATACTGACCAGAGTCAGTCATATTCAAATGCTGTACAAATGAACCCCAAAAGTCAGCAAGTACAATGCGAATTGTGGCCCAAAGGGTATACCCACGGGGCAATATCGTCACGCCATCCAAACTATACGCTAATGACAAAACAATCAGTGGCACGCAATGCCCATCATCACCAGAGAGTTACCCAGAGACACCACAGACACCACAAACACCAAAGACACCAAGTCAAGCGACGCATGCGAACTGCTCAAGCCTTTGCGCAGGCGCTCCGTCATATACTCGTAAGCCACTCGTATACTCGTCTACATACTCGGACTCGTTTCTGGCGTCGCTTCGTCGTTGTCTCTGTCGTAGTCTCAGTTCTCATCGGCATCGCTGTCTTCATTCTTTCAGCGCGCTGTCTTCTCATTCAGTTTGGGCTTTTGTCTGAAACGTTGATATCAAAAGAATAGCATCCATCAACGGCATTGATTCTGACAGGTATAAATAGATCTGGGTGACCTAAGGAAATTATTGTATTTGTCTTCTATTTTTTTTTTATTTTTTTTTGAATAATTAATGACTCTCATTATCGCGTACTTTATCTTCTCATTTGAATCTATTGTCATTACATCATGCAGCAACTTGGCTAAAGCGTTGACTGAGCTACCATAAAAAAAATCATGCCTAAATTATTATTATAATTAATTTTAAATGAAAAACTACTGAAAATCCCAGCAAGCAGGGGTTAGTAGGTAATCTTCAAAAGCAAGAGACGAAAGGAGGCGTGGCACAGACCCCAGATATCTTACATTAATTTTAGAGATCTTAACAATTTGGGACACCCAAATTTTAGCATAAGATGCACATTATACAGCAAGTCGATTCATTTTTATGACCGACTCCAGTTGAGAGTATCTCAGTATTCTGTCTCAGAATATCTCAGTATAAATATACACTATAAAAGCTCAACATTATGTTACTAAATTTTAATTAAATATGCTTTCCACTATAAAAGCGACAAGAGATGAACAAACAAGTTGGATATGTAGAATTATATGAACCTAGAACCCCATCTGCCATGTTTCTCGAAAATCTTAACTTTTTTTTTATAAAAAAAAAAATGCAGGGTAACACAAGCTTAAGTCTCGACTTCCATCAAAAGATTTTCTCAAGATTTAAGATTATGAATATTTACAGCCTTCAGCTAGAATATTTCTAACATTGTATCCATGAATTGTCAGGCCAGCACTCTTCCGGCTTCCAAAAATTTCAGTGAATTACGATGTATTGGGGTTTTTTTTGATTTATATCAAAATTAAAAAAAAAAGTTGACTGTTGACTTGGTCTTCTGCTGGGTAAACCATGTTGACTCGTCTAATAATTCTTCAGCTTAAAAGGCTGCATTGGCGATTTAAAAAAAATCAAACTGAAAATTATAAGAATATTGACATTAAAAAAATTGATTAATTAATTTTTTGTTTGCTAATTAAAAATCAGCGGAGAATAAATCAGAATATTTTATTTCCATACGTTTTGAAACCACAAATTGGTGCTGCCAACTTCACCAGCAGTAATTTTTTATGCGATTTGAAATCCACTATTTTGTTTCAGGAGTAATCATATTGAATTGGCAAAATAAGTTTAAACGAGCACGTAAAACGAGTCCGAATGTATTTTAATTCGTTTTGAAACCACAAATTGGTGCTGCCAACTTCACCAGCAGGAATTTTTTATGCGATTTGAAATCTTCTATTTTGTTTCAGGAGTAATCATATTGAATTGGCAAAATAAGTTTGAAAGAGCACGTTAAACGAATCCGAATGTATTTTAATGCGTTTTGAAACCACAAATTGGTGCTGCCAACTTCACCAGCAGGAATTTTTTATGCGATTTGAAATCTTCTATTTTGTTTCAGGAGTAATCATATTGAATTGGCAAAATATGTTTGAAAGAGCACGTTAAACGAATCCGAATGTATTTCAATTCGTTTCGAAACCACAAATTGGTGCTGCCAACTTCACCAGCAGGAATTTTTCATGCGATTTGAAATCTACTATTTTGTTTCAGGAGTAATCATATTGAATTGGCAAAATAAGTTTAAACGAGCACGTAAAACGAGTCCGAATATTTTATTTTAATTCGTTTTGAGACCACAAATTGGTGCTGCCAACTTCACCAGCCGGAATTTTTTATGCGATTTGAAATCTTCTATTTTGTTTCGGGAGTAATCATATTGAATTGGCAAAATAAGTTTGAAAGAGCACGTTAAACGAATCCGAATGTATTTCAATTCGTTTTGAAACCACAAATTGGTGCTGCCAACTTCACCAGCAGGAATTTTTTATGCGATTTGAAATCCACTATTTTGTTTCAGGAGTAATCATATTGAATTGGCAAAATAAGTTTGAAAGAGCACGTTAAACGAATCCGAATGTATTTCAATTCGTTTCGAAACCACAAATTGGTGCTGCCAACTTCACCAGCAGGAATTTTTTATGCGATTTGAAATCTTCTATTTTGTTTCAGGAGTAATCATATTGAATTGGCAAAATAAGTTTGAAAGAGCACGTTAAACGAATCCGAATGTATTTCAATGCGTTTTGAAACCACAAATTGGTGCTGCCAACTTCACCAGCAGGAATTTTTTATGCGATTTGAAATCTTCTATTTTGTTTCAGGAGTAATCATATTGAATTGGCAAAATATGTTTGAAAGAGCACGTTAAACGAATCCGAATGTATTTCAATTCGTTTCGAAACCACAAATTGGTGCTGCCAACTTCACCAGCAGGAATTTTTCATGCGATTTGAAATCTACTATTTTGTTTCAGGAGTAATCATATTGAATTGGCAAAATAAGTTTAAACGAGCACGTAAAACGAGTCCGAATATTTTATTTTAATTCGTTTTGAGACCACAAATTGGTGCTGCCAACTTCACCAGCCGGAATTTTTTATGCGATTTGAAATCTTCTATTTTGTTTCGGGAGTAATCATATTGAATTGGCAAAATAAGTTTGAAAGAGCACGTTAAACGAATCCGAATGTATTTCAATTCGTTTTGAAACCACAAATTGGTGCTGCCAACTTCACCAGCAGGAATTTTTTATGCGATTTGAAATCCACTATTTTGTTTCAGGAGTAATCATATTGAATTGGCAAAATAAGTTTGAAAGAGCACGTTAAACGAATCCGAATGTATTTCAATTCGTTTCGAAACCACAAATTGGTGCTGCCAACTTCACCAGCAGGAATTTTTTATGCGATTTGAAATCCACTATTTTGTTTCAGGAGTAATCATATTGAATTGGCAAAATAAGTTTAAAAGAGCACGTAAAACGAGTCCGAATGTATTTTAATTCGTTTTGAGACCACAAATTGGTGCTGCCAACTTCACCAGCAGGAATTTTTTATGCGATTTGAAATCTACTATTTTGTTTCAGGAGTAATCATATTGAATTGGCAAAATAAGTTTGAAAGAGCACGTTAAACGAATCCGAATGTATTTCAATTCGTTTCGAAACCACAAATTGGTGCTGCCAACTTCACCAGCAGGAATTTTTCATGCGATTTGAAATCTACTATTTTGTTTCAGGAGTAATCATATTGAATTGGCAAAATAAGTTTGAAAGAGCACGTTAAACGAATCCGAATGTATTTCAATTCGTTTTGAAACCACAAATTGGTGCTGCCACCTTCACCAGCAGTATTTTTTTATGCGATTTGAAATCTTCTATTTTGTTTCAGGAGTTATCATATTGAATTGGCAAAATAAGTTTAAACGAGCACGTAAAACGAGTCCGAATGTATTTTAATTCGTTTCGAAACCACAAATTGGTGCTGCCAACTTCACCAGCAGGAATTTTTTATGCGATTTGAAATCTACTATTTTGTTTCAGGAGTAATCATATTGAATTGGCAAAATAAGTTTGAAAGAGCACGTTAAACGAAACCGAATGTATTTCGATTCGTTTCGAAACCACAAATTGGTGCTGCCAACTTCACCAGCAGGAATTTTTTATGCGGTTTGAAATCTACTATTTTGTTTCAGGAGTAATCATATTGAATTGGCAAAATAAGTTTAAACGAGCACGTAAAACGAGTCCGAATATTTTATTTTAATTCGTTTTGAGACCACAAATTGGTGCTGCCAACTTCACCAGCCGGAATTTTTTATGCGATTTGAAATCTTCTATTTTGTTTCGGGAGTAATCATATTGAATTGGCAAAATAAGTTTGAAAGAGCACGTTAAACGAATCCGAATGTATTTCAATGCGTTTTGAAACCACAAATTGGTGTTGCCAACTTCACCAGCAGGAATTTTTTATGCGATTTGAAATCTTCTATTTTGTTTCAGGAGTAATCATATTGAATTGGCAAAATAAGTTTAAATGAGCACGTAAAACGAGTCCGAATATTTTATTTTCATTCGTTTTGAGACCACAAATTGGTGCTGCCAACTTCACCAGCAGGAATTTTTTATGCGATTTGAAATCTTCTATTTTGTTTCAGGAGTAATTATATTGAATTGGCAAAATAAGTTTGAAAGAGCACCTTAAACGAATCCGAATGTATTTCAATTCGTTTTGAAACCACAAATTGGTGCTGCCAACTTCACCAGCATAAAAAAATTTCCCGTGTAATAAGAATAGCCTAATCGTGGTTAATTTTAACCGAAAGGTGCAAAGCTGTGCTAACAAAGAGCATAAAATGTCGAATTGGAAACACGCCAAAACGAAAACGCAAAAAATGTATTGGTTTTCGTTTTGCAGAGCACGGCCGTTTGATTTTTCTTAATTTATAATAGTTGAAAAATTATACTTTTTTTTAGACTTAAAAATAAAAAATGGAAGTCAAATACTTACTTTTTTATTTAAAAATAATGAAATAACACTTAGATTGTAATTTTTATATTAAGAACAAAAACTACTTGTTAATAGCTGATAAATTGAAAATCAGTGTTATTCTGCAAATTAAAATTTGAATATTATCTTTTGAATCAATTTTATGTGGGCTCGTTGGAAATTTAGGACAGTGTGGATCACCTACGCACATTGGTTTAAAAAATATTTGAATTCAATAAACTTTGCGGTCATCAATCTTGAGGTTTTTTTTTTAATGCAAAAAAACAATAAAATTTCAAATGAATCGGAAAATCTTTATTATCAATAGAAAGAACCATTCTTACCATTCACTTTTTAAAGAGAATCCCTCGTTCATGCGAAGGTTCCAATTTCGAGCATTATCGGCGGTATCTTGCGAATAACACGGGTAATGCTTCAATCATAGCTGGCTTATCCACAAACACTTTAGACTTCAGGTAGCCCCAAAGGAAAAAGTCCAACGGAGTTATTACAGACGATCTTGATGGCCAATTCACCGGTCCGGAGCGTGAAATAAATTGTTCACCGAATTGGTTCATTAAAATGGCCTAAGCGCACGAAAAATATTCTTTACAGAACGCTAATTTTCGTAATATAATTGAACGATTTGCAAACGTTGTTCGGGTGTAACTCTTTCCATGATCAAATGGCAATAAAAACTGAATTAAAAACACATGGCAACTTGACAGCACTCACGCGTGATTTATCAAAAAATCCGTATTGAAAAAAACCTCAAGATTGATGACCCTTTATTATATTCTATATGTAAGTACATAAAATAAAAATTGGCAAAAAAAAGTTGTTTGTTAAACTAACCAAAAAATATTAGGTATTATCTTATTTTGTGATTTATAAATAAAAAATGAATCATACTCATGATATTATATTTCTTAATTTTTATTTTCAGATCCAAATTTATTTTTTTTTTTTATTTAATTTGAAATTTTTTTTAATTCTTAATTTTTAAAACTTAAAAATATAAATAAATTTTTTTTTTGTAATATAGTTCTTTCAAAATCATGATGATGGCTTTGTACATTGACACAAAAATTTTTCGCTTTGATTTGCTTTGATCCCATTACTCTTAAAGGATGCGGTAGTAGGAAGCCTTCCGAAGAGGCGGATATATCCGTGTCGATTTCCGTGAACCTGTCTCTGTTTAGAAGTGTCGTGCTGTGCTACGCCAATAAAATCAACGTCAAAGTCGGGATTGCTGCGACGAAGACCCTCGGAATGATTAAGAACCCCGAGGAACGGGGCTGCTGTAATGAGACGCTCAACAGTGTTCGAGTAGGTGCACCGATTGCCCATTAACTTAAAGGACTGATAAAAATGTAGAAAAAGTTAAAGCGCTCCTGGAGCAAAAATGATGATCTATAGATGCTCCAATCAAGATTGTTTTTGATTTGATTCAAGTATATTACGTATTAACTTTAAAAGTAATTACGAACTTGATTCAAGATGCAAATATTTTGAATCAAAATTGTGAGAACTTGTTTCAAGAATATTTCATACTCATATGCAGTATTTGGCCAACTCAATTTAAGTTCAAAATATATTTTAAATTCGAGTTTTTTTACTTCTTTAAAGAATATTTTTTAAGAAATCATGTTCTTAATTGAAGAATTTCAGGATTTTTGGTCCTAGTGTGGATTTCCAGTTTTAAGTACGAAATACTAGAATTTTTTTCTCAGTGTAAGGATATCGTACAGTAGCGCCCAAAATATTTTTACCGAAGATTTGGCCATGCGAAAGGTGTGCGCCTAGTTAGTGCGCTGCTGGGGAGGTAGTTTCTGGCCAAGCGCTGGGTTGCCACGTTGATTAGTTATGTACAAAAATTTCCTTTGATTCTACCCTGTACTTGCTATCTCTAAAATGCTTAAAGCGCAAAAATATTCTACCAGTATTCTTTTTAAAATAACAAGAAAGTATTGCCAACTGCTTAACTAAGATTTTGCATTCATTTAGAATATTTACTTTATATGAGTTTAACACATGATATTGTTTTTTTTTTTTAAATTAAGAATTTATTTATAATTAATACGATTGTTGGGCATGTGAACATCGTTGTTTCTAGCATTTGTGATATGTATTCGCTAGCTTAAGGGCTAGTGAAAATATTTCCTAAAATGGTGCCGAAAGTGAGTGTCGGTATTAAATGTAGGTGCAAAGAGATAACCGGAATAGACCCAATGGTAAAAACTCACTAGATCTGGCTCAGTACGTTCTTCCACAAAAAATAACGCGGTCTATTGCACTTAAATTTGAAAATATTTATTTATCCCTTTAACGCCTTGTCCAAATTCTGTAACTTAACAATTTTCGAAATTACAAGCATTATTTTAAAAAAGAAAAATAATTTTCAAAATTATTAATTTTTCAACAGTACAATTTATTCTATTCTAAGTTCATCTTAGATTTTATTTGTTTCCTTTTAATTGATTTTAAAACATTTTAGAAGAATTTCGTCACGGTTTGCCCCTCATCTGGCCCAGTGCTTATGACAGTTTGAAAGGACTCCAACATCAAAAAATATTGCAACAAAGCCGTCCCAACTAAATGTTATTTGTGTTTATCTTTAATAAATAAGTGTTGTTGTCTAGGTTGGGCCACTTGCTGACATCAAAAAGAAATTCATCGATAGTTGCTAAAATGCGTCGATCTTGTCATCTTGGGGGTTATCCAACGTCTACTAAGAAACAAATTTGTCACCTTATTTTTTTTTTTTTTGTATTATTTTAATTATTTTTTTTTAAACAGAAACTTGTCAAAATAAATTTTATGATCATATTAAGACGAAGTGTCAGCAGTAGCGTTTATTAGTTATACGTAGCGTGACCATGCAATTTTTGAGCATTTGGGTACATTTGACTATTGAAAACGGGACATTTGGGGACATTTTGAAACCAAAAACGGGACGGTTTCGTAGACACTTTTTTTTTTATTAAAAAACGTTTTGCGTTCACAAAATATGAAATGGATGATTGTGTTGTTCCAAAAAATTGGTGGAAAATAAGACTAAAAACAATTCTTTCTAAACAAGCGAAAAACAGACGAATTTTACACCAAACACGTTTTTTTTTTGGCCTATCGGTCTATATGGGGGCTATTGGATACAGTCAACCGATTTTGATCAAACTGGTTTGGGAATCCTAATTGAATACGATATCTACATAAACAAACGAAATACAGTGAATATTGTGCAAAAAACGTGTTTTTGAACGATTGGTTGTATGGGAGTTATATGATATTCTCAACCGATTTTGATCAAATTTAATACTTCTTTTTCTTCTTAGATTCCATTTCCCCTAGTGGGGCATACTAATACCCCATATTAACTATAAAAAACTTCCGAGTGCCAAATTTGGCTACGATGTTCGAATTGTAATTATGTTATTGGTTTATGTGTTTTTTCATAAATTTTGACCATTCTAAGCTCCATGTCGTTGTTGGCTATAATACGGTCTTTCTTCTCTTAACTAAAAGTCATGCCTTGTGGCGTTTTATCATAAAACATTCAAAAAGTGATGCAATATTAAAATAATATATATTTATGCCATCCTTACACCTAATTTCCTTATAAAAGACTACTGACCTATAGTTATAAAGCGCTTAAAATTGCAGTCCTATAATTTTGCAAAGCACTGTATATGCATTCACAGAAGGAGAAAGACAAAATAAAAAAATTCCAGGACATTTGGCTCGGAAAGGGACATTTTCAGGTTTTCCCGGTGTCCTGGAGCTTGGCCTCCGGACACGGGTCAAAGCTATCGAAAACGGGACATGGTCACACTAAATATACGTCTCACATTTATTTTACGATTCAAAAATATTTAAAATTTACAAACCAAACTATCGCCTTCAGTAAATAAATTTTAAAGTAACTTTTTGTTTTGTCTTCCAAAAAGGTGTTCCTATCATATGAGCTAGTTCCGGATTCACTTCTCGTGGTTTTTTTGTTTAAAGGCTTATACGCAGTTCAAAAAATTTCGCGCGGAATGACAAAACTTCATATAAAAAAAAAATATCAAATGGGATAGCCCAAAAGGGATTTTTTTTTTTTTTAAGTATTGTCATTCCGCGCGAAATTTTTCGAACTGCGTATACCCCTTAATTTGGAATTAGAATTCGACATAAGTTGTAGAATATTTTTAAACATTTTCAAGTTGATCTATTCAAAAAATATGTAAAATGTTCTCTCTTCTTAATTTTGAAATAAACTTCCGAAAAGACAATATTTGGTCTTTACGAATACTTGCTTATCATCTCGATATTTTGTAGAATTTTGATACAGTGCAGCTTATATATGTATTATATATTGAGAGAGCTGAAGCATGGAGCGACTAACGTGTAGGATCATCGTAAACGACCAACACTACCATCTCTGATATGTGACGTCATACTCAGCAACTGTCCACTTTGGTTCTTCAGCTTAACACTGATACTTCATAAAGATTATATAAAAAGTATTTAGCAGGAAATAATTTAAACATAGGCAGCAGCTAGTTCTTCTTATAGAATACAACTTTTTCAAAACTTGAACTATACTTACTTACAGCTCTCACAAAATATTGACTCCAATATTAAATGCTTTTCACTCTGATAAAAAGATATATTATTTTAATAAGATATGGAATAGACACCAAAAGTTTTTCTGATAGTATAAGTCTCAGAATTAGTATTGGAAAACGTAACTTATACAAGAGTTATGTTTGTTTTTGGTTGTCATTACTAGAGAACGCTTTCAGTGAATTTGCCAAGATGGAAAAATTGTTCCCTGGCGATATTATCCAACATGGCATCGGTAGAATTGTTACTTTTTAGAGCAGCATGATGCACATCGGATAACCTATTTCTTTCCAAAATTCTCATGTGCCTTGTGTTTAAGGTATCGCAAAATTTATGTTTTGTTTTAAAGGGAGGGGAAAGGCTTGTAAGTTGGCACACCTGATCGATTTTGATGATCCACCATTGAAAATACCAAAATTTCAGCTGTCTTCGATGGCAAATACACCATAGACAATGTGTGAAAAAATATTAAAATTGTTTTTAAAGAAATCGGAAAATAAGTAACATTAGTTTTCAAATCAAAATAAAAAATCAAGGAAAATATATGTGCTGGAACTGAAATTTAATGAACTTTCATAATTAAAAAAGGTTTTCGGACATACAGTGAATAGACAATTTTTTTTTTAAAGTATTTTAGTGCATTTATCTGTCATTTTTGGATATATTTTTTTAATCGATGACAAAAATCCACAATTTTGGCATCTCTGGAAAGTTAAATTTTTATTTCTTTTTTAAATTAAATTTTAATGCTCAGTTAAATTTAAAATCAATAAATTTTAGAAATCATGCGTTTTTGTTTTAGTTTTCTCAAATTTTCAGCGATTTTTGCAGGTGTGACAACTTACAAGCCTTTTATTTGGTGGTCGTTTTTGAGCTCTTTTGAAAATTGTCTGTAAAATGCTTATTTTCATAAATTTCAAATGATATGCTTATTCTGGATTATAGCTTTTTCTTTTCTCTTTCCAATGGTATGTTAACATTGATGCTTATGTGTATTCAAAGTCGAGTTACAGCCAAAAAAGCGATGCGATCAGCTTACAAGCCTTTCCACAATATATTTTGGCTCTCTTTCTCCCCACATCCCGAGCTGCTGCAAAACACAGCCTGGACACATCTTTTTGTGGACAAATTTTGAACTCTACACTAAGAATTACTGAATGTAAATTCTTTGTATTTTCGACATGAAAATATGTGGCATCCCTTGTTAAATAAATCATCATGAATGATAGATACAATTCTATAATTATGGTGTACTCATCCGAGAGCTATGCGTCTGCGTTGCGTATACGCAATACGACGCCACGTCATTCCTAGGTGCTAAAAAATTATACAATTTTGAAAATTAGTTTTTTAAGGCAAATATTACGCCTCTATATTGATTTCACTCCAATAAATTTTTGGGATAAATGGGACAATGATCGAATAAAAAAGTCGTTATCGTTTGGGAATTCCAACAGCTGCTATTTCTCGAATACTCAAATAAAGCAAACAAAACTGCTTTGAAACTTCAAACAAACTATATATTAACTTTGCTAAGCCTCTTGCACTTTCTAAGGTCAAAAGAGACAATAGGCAAAATTTCACTTTTAAGATTTTTAAATCCAATAACTTATGTCGCGAATTTAATCTTCTGTAGAAAATTGCATTGCACATTAGGGTGGCCGCCGCTGGTATGGAGGATTTTTAAACCGTCGATGTCAAGAACGCCTTAACTTAACTTTACAGCAAATATCTCTGGTTATACTTAACTGATTTCGATAATTTTTTTACTTGACTATAGATAATTATATTTGGAACATGTTTTTGTCAAACTTACGATTTGGTCGCTATTTATGCATTTATATGAACATTTTTTATGACCTTTGACCTATTTTAGCGCCATTCAAATACATTCGCAACGCCTTTAAATTTTACAGGCGCTATATGCAGCTAAAAATGAAACTTTTTAGTGGGTGACAATATTAAAATCGTGAGATGTTGCAAAAATGGCCACCCTAGTGCACATCTTATAGAATTCATTTGCTGAGCACGGCTGGCTGAGAGCCAGATCTCCGAATGACGCAAACAATTTCTTAGGGCTTAGACTGAGTTAATCACAAGACACGAAAGACTTGGGAGATATCTGTAAATGCTGTAACTTCTGCGCAACTGAAAAATTCTGCCAACTTTTACCTAGTGCGACGCCTTAGCCAGCAGAAAGTTCTTCTGCGGGTTTTTAGTCTTGGAGCTTGATATCACCCAAACTAATAATTTACGAATTTTTTGTTTTTTTTGTGCAGTTTTTGGTAGCTTATCCAGCTAGCTATGTAATTTTTAACTTATTCCTGGTACTTTCTATAATACAAAAAATAAACCAAAAATAAACAAATCTTTTGGCGTTAATATTTTTTTATTTTTCACTCACACTTTTTAGGTTGACCTTATTGATTTTGTTGCTTTTTTAAAGACTTAAAAAAAATTTTTTTTTAAATCAAAATTTGATTTTTTTTTGTCTTTATAATAGTAGTTTTCATTGGAAAAAAAATTAGCTAAATATCTTTATTTGCTTTGCAGGCATAGCTTGTCAAACAAACGTTTAAGCCAAAATATCTAAATAGGCTGTTCTCCAGAAAAGATATTCGAACATCTTATTCGAATTCGTTTAGAAACCGAATGCTTGGTGCTGCCAATTTCACCAAACCGAATTTTGTATGTGGTTTGAAACCGCATGTTTTGTTGCAGGAGCAATTAGAACGAATCGGCAAACTCGTTTTAAAGAAGCACGAATCTTTTACTGAAATAATTTTTTAAATATGCTTTGACATTCTTAGTTTATATTCATACCAACTTAAAGTTATAGATTTATTGACAATTTTTTTTATAATTATTTTCTATCTCAGCCCGTACAAATTTGTTTTTGTATTCGTGTATATGCTTCGGAAAAGGAAACAACCAAACCGAACAATTTTATTCGGATCGTTTTTGCGTGCTCCGGAAAACTTATTTTTTTTATTTACAATATTTTTGTATATTTCCCTTATTTTTCCGGTACATTATACTGTTGTGTTGACGCGAAATTATTTTTGTTTAATACAAAACAGCTGACAGGGTTGCCGCAGCTGTGCAACTTTTTATTACTATACGTTGTTTATATTTTATTTTCATTCAAATACTGCTGGTTCTTTATTATTCTATCTTTTGAATGATATTACACAAAAAATTACTTTAGCAACAATATTTATTGAAATTAAACACGATTTAGCTATTTTTGTTGCAAGGGAATGTTTCTTTGTGTAATGCGTGCACCCTGTCGCACATATCGTCATGTGTTCGTGTAAAAAAATGCGTTTTGGCTGTGCATGCAACTTTTTGGGTTGAGTTAGAAAATAAATAATTAAAAATAATTGTCAATAAATATATAACTTTAAGCTGGCTTAATTATAATCTGGGGGTGTAAAGGGGGTTTTAGAGAAGCTGAGGTAGTTGCTTTCAGCAATCTAACTCCTCAGTCCCTACTCTCACCTCCCAGTGCCACACCCTGGTAACCTGAGCAACCGTACTGAAGATGAGGTAAACAACCCGCATGGGAGGTACGGTCAGGGCTAACGAGAAAGGGAGCTTCGGCAGGGGCTTCTTCGTTATATGTGATTTAAAGGTCCCCCGTAGCTCTGCAGCGTCTGTCTCGGAGCGAGCGGCTGCAAAAGGCGTCTGTTTCTCAGGTTAGAGGCGGCCTCTTATTATAGATTATTTGATTATCTATTAGGTGAAGCTTATCAAATCTTCTTAAGACCTGTAACCTATAGAAGTTCTCCACTTTATTCAAACTATTTGCAAACTGAAATTTTAAACATGAGTGTAAGCCCGTACGGAAACGAGTCTCCAATCGGTACCCACATTTATATGGAAAATCCACCTGCTTCGGCAGCATGCACAACGGATTTGGAGGTGCAAAATTCATGTTCAAATGGAAATGGTTCCACAATTAAAACCTCTTATGAGGCCATATGTCCCGCCGAGGATAACAGGAATTGAGAGAGAGAATTATAATCTAAGAATATCAAAGAATATTTTATAAGTTCGTGCTTCTTCAAAACTATTGGGTCGTTCACTAAGTAATTTCGTTTGATGACAACAGCTGATCTTATTGCATTTTTTCGCAGCCAACTTCACACTTAACCGCTTTACCTTTATATATTTGAACAGCTTATATAGTAAGGCTTTTTTGTAAAAAATTTTGTTAAATTTTTTGGAATATTTTTTGTTTGGTGCCATATCGAAGATGGAAGATCGAAAACAACATTTTCGGCATATTTTACTGTTTTACTATCAAAAGGGTAAAAATTCAGTTCATGCAAGGCGAAAATTATGTGATGTGTACGGAGAAGATGTGTTGACCGAACGCCAATGCCAAAATTGGTTTGCAAAATTTCGTTGCGGCAATTTCGATCTTGAGGATGCACAACGTCCTGGAAGGCCTCTTGAAGCCGATGTGGATAAAATAAAGGCGTTGGTCGATGCAAATTGTCGAATAACAACTCGAGAAATTGCTGAAAGATTAAATTGGTTTAACGCGACCATTCACAAGCACATGACACGTCTAGGATTAATTTCGAAGCTTGACATATGGGTTGCTCATGTTCTTAAAGAACGAAATTTGCTTCTTCGCATTAACGACTGTGATTTGCTTATCAAAGGTCAAAGAAGTGATCCATTTTTGAAGCGCATTGTTACTGGAGACGAAAAGTGGGTTGCTTACAAGAATGTAAAGCGCAAGAGATCATGGTCTAAAAAGGATGAACCAGCCTCAAACCACTTCGAAGGCCGATATTCACCAAAAAAGATTATGATGTCTGTTTAGTGGGATTTCAAAGGGATCGTTTATTTTGAGCTTTTGCCCGACAATACCACGATTAATTCTGAAGTGTATTGTGATAAGCTGGACAAATTGAGTGATGCACTCAAACAGAAGAAGAATTGATCAATAGAAAAGGTGTATTGTTCCACCAGAATAATGCGAGACCTCATACAAGTTTGATGACTCGCCAAAAGCTTTTGGAGCTTGAATGGGATGTGCTACCACACCCACCATATTCTCCAGACTTGGCACCTTTGGACTATCACTTGTTCTCGTCTCTGCAAAATTTTTTGGATAGGAGAACCTTCACCTCAAATCGGGACGTCAAAAAACCACTTAGACCAGTTTTTTGCCTGCAAGAATCAAAAATTTAATGAGCGTGGAATCAATCTCTTGCCCGAAAGATGACAAAAGGTATTGGATCAAAATGGAGAATATATAATTTCATAAAATGTTTTACACATTGAAAAAAACGTGTTTAAATTGCACTAAAAAAAACGAAATTACTTAGTGAACGACCCAATATTTTTCCGATTCGTCTTAATTGCTCTTGCAACAAAACATTCGGTTTCAAACCACATAAAAAATTCAGTTTGGTAAAATTGTGAGCATCAAACATTCGGTTTGAAAACGATTCCCTTTAAAATGTATGGATTCGTTTTCCAGAGCACGCCCAATTATTTGTATGACATTATTATTATTACATCAACTCAAAACTCTAAAAGATATTGGAAACAATTGATCACATTTAGATACTCTGGCTTACAAATTACAACATTTTTTGAGCAGGAGCCACTTAACCAGGCATTATGACTTATGATGAACAAAGTGGTTCGGCCGAATTTCCCTATGACGAATTCGAACTTCCTTAAAGTGAATCAGTTCGTTAGATCAAAGTTTGACTGTACCATCACCCTAGTCGCTTGAAATATAATAGTTTCTTGTTAAAACTAAGAAGATTATTGGGCATGCTATTTAAACGTACCACGTAGACCTTTTTTGGATGAAAAATGGAATATATGGAGTCATTGTCACCCTCTGGAGTTAGGACGATAGCTGCGTAATTTTTAGAAATATATTCCACACAAAATTGAGTCACCTCGAAAATATTTTACCTATATTTGATTTAAAAGAAAAAGTTTTACGATTGAGCTACGCTGCCATTTTGAAATTTGAGCGCTAGCTAAAATACTATTTAGAAATCAAAGACCTTTAAAGAAATTAGCATAAGGCATGACAACTACTGGACTAAGGGAGAGCTGATGAAGCAGAAGAAAGATGAAGCTGCAAATGAAAAAGTTCAACGGTGTCAAATGCCAAAACCCGCGGCGAATTAAATTGGAAATCATACATATGCAAAGTCAATTAAATATCGTATTTTTATTTTATGGCTCGGACAGTTTGTCATAAGTCCAAGTTATGAGGCAGACCCAACTTTTAAGGCAGCAGAGAAATCGACAGAGTTGAAAGTTCAATGCACCAGCAGCACAGAGCACAGCTTTCCATGTCGTTCCGGGTTCGGGCAGCTTGACAGCTTTTCGCATTGGGTTTGGTCACAAGTTCAGTTCTCAGCCATTTCTTTTTTTTTTTTTTGCGCATAAAGCCATAAGCCATAAGATAATAGGTATTAATTATCAGGCTAGAATTTTATCTTGGTCAGCAACTAATTTGGTTTACAAAGACGGACTAATCTTAATTGAAAAATGTCTATAGAGTCAGCCGTAAATTGGACAAGCGGTGGCGGCGGTGTGTGGGGCCAAAGTAAAAGACAAAAATGGAGCCAAAACTACGAGCTGAACTTGGAGCAGCTGCAAAATGAAATTTATTAAATATGATTATTATTATTTTTTTTTGTTTTTTTGTTTCTTAGAGGATTTTTACAGTTAGCTGACTTTGGGATTTCTAGTTTCTAGTTTTTAGCAATGACCGCATAGAACACTTGCCACTTAACTGATCATTCACCCCTTTGAATAATTAATTTTGAACTCGTTTGAACCAGAGCTGCGTATTGAGACGCAGGCTGTAACCAAGCGCTGTGGCGGGGCAGCAGCTGCTCATTGTCATTGTCCAGGCTGAGGCGTAACATAGGCGACGATGATGATGTTGATGATGTTGTTGTTGTTGTTGTCAATGTTCCGCCAACAACTTGGAGTACTTTGCTGAAATGTTCAAGTGTTTGTCAAAAAAAAACAAAAAAAAAAAAAACACGCATGCTGGCAAACAATGTGGTTCTGGGCATGATTATGCAAATTCCAGACTAGATCTGGCAGCTCTTCAACGGTAGCGGCCTAAGCTGTTGTAGTTGTGTGTGTGTGTGTGTGTGTGTGTGAAGCTTTTAAGACTAGCTTAATTCCTGCAGCAAAGCTTTGTCAAAGGATTAAAAGCTTTTTAGGCATAGGCTTGCATTTTTGACATATCGATAAACGATAATTTACGCTTACATGCCTGCCTCATTCATAAAGCGCAGCAAAACTCTTTGACAAAAGCAACAAAATTTCTATGCAAAATATTTGTAGACTCATAAATATGTATGGATTTGGCGGGAACACAAATCGCTGAAAGAAATGGGGTCAAAGCTGATAAGGTCATTAATATTAACGACGCAACCAAAAAAAAAAATAGTTTATTTATTCTTTTAGAATACCTTATGCCAGCAAAAAAAAAAAAAAAAAATATATATATTCACAAATTCCTGACACTCTTTTTTGGCATTTGAATTTCAAATTAGTGGCATTTCTTTCATTTCGACTGAACTTTCAACTTGTTGCCCAAATTCACAAAAAAAAATAAAAAAATAAATAAATAATAATTAACATAATGATAGCTTTAACCGGTTCTCTAGCGGCTAATTAATTCTTTGGAGTTCATATTTTGGGGTCAGAGTTACCACACACACACACACATATGTGCACACACACACTAACAGAAAAAAATGTAAAAAAAAATTATTTTTGCACTTTTGATTGAAAATCGTTTTGTTTTTTTTTTTTTTTTGTATTTTTGTATTTTATGTGTATTCATTTTTCATTCGAATTTCTTTGTTTTTGTTTGCTTTGCTTTGTATTGAATTCTAACAATTAAATTCCATAGTTTCCAAATCATTTTGCAGCGACTGCAGCTACAGCCTCGGGCACAATTTGTTGCACCGCAACAGCTGGCTCCTCTTTGTTGACTGCCACCTCCAGCTGCTCAGCTAACTTCACCTCAGATACTTTCTCAGGCTCAGATACTTTCTCAGGCTCAGCCTGCTGCTCAGGCTGCTTGTGCTGCTCGTTCTCTACCACAACCTCGACTGGTATAAAATGCTCCTTTGCGGCCGTCTCAGTATTTACCACACCTTCGGGCTGCTGCTGCTCCTGCTCCAGAGCACGTCCAGTCTTACGCAGCGCAAATCTTCTATATGGTTTGCGCGCATCACCATAGGCAGGCTGTAGATGATGTTTGACGCCCGGCTCGTTGTCATCGCCTACAATGATAAACTCCGAATCTGTATTGCGCTGCTCAGTCTCCGACTCGGACGACATTTCGCTCATAGCAGCAGCATCCATATCAGTAGCAGCTGGCTTTGCCGCCTGCTCACTGGAAGTGCTGCTTTCGCTGTTCGTGGGCTCAATGGCGGGCGCTTGCTCTACAATGGTGCCGGGGCGTATGCGTGATGGCAGCAGTGCAGCTGAACCACCTGCTTTAATGGGCTTGGATGCAATCAGTAGCGGTGTGGTTTGTGCTGTGTTGCTGGTGCTGGTGCTGGTACGGGATGGTGGAATCTGTGGTGGCTGAAAGATGTCCATGAGCGAGGCATCAGCCAGCAGCGGCACGGCGGCAGCTGTCATCTGTGGACGACGCTTCTTCTTTTGCTTCTGGTTAGCAGTGTTCACAGGTCTGGCATTAAAGGCGCTCTGCGGTATGTTTAGTATCAGCGGTTGTGCTTGTATGCCCTCGGCCAAAGAAGCAACAGACTGATCTGGCGGTGAGAGGCCCAGCTGGCTCCAGGGTATGGTTATGTACTGCGTGGGACGACCCTGGCGGCGCACAGGCACGCTCAGTGGTGGTTGTGGAAAGGCGCCAGCTGGCACGCGTTGTGACTGCTTTAGCTGCTGCTGTGGATAGTAGGGATAGCTGGCTGGTACGGAGTTCAAGTTAAGCAGCTCCGGCGCTAAATAAACCGTCTGACCATTGCGATTCACCAATAAGGTGGCCTGCTGTGGGCGACGCAACTGGCTGCCGCTGCCCTGGGACTGCGAGGTGCGCAGCGTGTTGCCCACCTCGGCGGGTGTCTGTCCACGTGTGAACTGTCTTATCTGGTTGATAATACTTTGCTGACCACGTTGAATAAAGTTGGGCTGATTCTGAGAGCGGCGCGTTGCAGAGCCGGCGTTGGCAGACTGAGCACCATAGTAGAACTGATCATCATCTTTGTAGGCAACAGCTTCCTCATCGCTGGCATCGTTCTGCTCGGCGACATCCTCTTCTTCATCGTCATTGTTTACTTCATCGCTTTCCTCCTCCAGTGGTAGCTGCACAGGACGGCGGCGTTTGTTGGTTTGCTGGCGCTGACTGTTGCCATTCACTTGTGGCACACGACGGCGATTGGGCAATTGCTGCTGGCTCTGTACCTTGCGGCGCTGCTGCTTAACAGGCTGCACGGGACGACGACGTTTGTTGCCACTGACAGGCAAATCATCATCCTGCTCGGCTTCCACATCTTCATCATCGCTGTGCTGCGGCAGGAAATGATCCACCTCGTCGTATTCCTCAACATCGTGATGCGCATCATCATGTGGCTCATATTCATCAAAGCTCTCATCAAAGTTTTCATCAAAGCGATTGCCCTGGAAGTAGTCCTCATCATCGTACTCATCGCTTTCCAGCGAGTCTAGATGATTATTGAAATTGTTGGGGCGATTATTGTAGCGGTTGGGACGCTGACGCACACGATTGCCATTGCCATTGCCACGACGATTGGGTCTTTGCTGCACGCGCACCACAATATCCGGACGCTGCGTGGTGGTGGTGGTAGTAGTGGTGGTGGTTGATTCACGCACAGGTGTATCAACCAGACCAGGCAGTTGCTGCCCAGCGGCAGCCAAACGATCGCTAAACCAGCCAGAAACAGAACCAGCCAGCGAGGTGATGGAAGGGCTCATGCCAAACAGCCAGGTTGAGGGCGGCGTGGAGCTAGGTGGTGTAGCCTGCTTGCCCTGAATCTCCTCGTTGTTGGCCGTGCGCGGCTTGAAGGCAATGAGTGGATGTATAATAAAATCGGCCACAGTTTGTGGTTGAGCAGATTTGTTATCATGTGGCTCCACATGCAACTGAGCGGCGGCATCAGTGGCTGAGGCCGTCTCTGCTGCAGTTGCGGGTGGTTTCTCCGTGGGTGATTTGTTGGTCATGGCATCTTCTGCGCAGACACAAGCATAAAGGCACATAGTCACAGGCACGGTCACATAAAAAAAATTGTAAAAAAAAAATTTTGGAAAAAAAAATTGTATTAAACTGCTGTTGAGCCTAATAATGCACACGGATTTAGCCTACCAATGAGCGCCATATCAGCAATGGGTGACTCCGTTGACTCTTCGAATGCGGCCGGCTCAGCCGGTGCTGGGGGCACAGAGGAGTTGGCTACTGTGGCAGCCTGGGCTGCATGCAGCACCAGGACGGCACACAAACAAAACAAAAACTTGGCACACGGCATATTAAGACTGGAGTTTTGGGTAACGCCTAGTGCATTATATGCTGCCGGATGGTGGCTACTTCTTACACGCACACTCGCACACTTGTACTCGCACGTACACACAAACACACAGATTGAGAGAGAGAGAGAGAGTAAGAGAATAAGAAATCGTAGTGTTGTTGTTGCTATCGATAATCGTTATTTTCAAATCGTTTAATCGTCTTGTTATTTTTTTGGGATTTATTTTTATATTTTTTGCTCTTTCTATGGTCCACAGACAGACGTTTCTTTTGGCCAACTGTTTGAGCGTGCGCGCTGACCCGAGCTTTTTATTCGCCGGCTAGAATTTGGCTTGATCTTTTGGCGTAAGAGAGCGTGCGCAACCAGCTGCCGGCCACATGAGCAATTAGCGCAGATTTCTCTCACATGCGCTCTCTCGCTTGCGCTCTTACAGCTGAGTTCAGAGTTGAGCGCTGCTTGGGGGGAGCTTGGCTAGCAGGCCAAGTATTTAAATTAGCGCTTGGGGCTTGGCATTTGTTGGGTCAGCTGGATCATAAATTAATTTGTGAAATTTGACGATCTTTTGGCGAAGATTTGGAGCAGCAACTAACTGACTGCTGAAGCCGTCTACACATGCGTAGGCTGTTTTAGGGCTTGGTCTATGCCACACGTGTACTAGCTGATGACCTATGACACATCGTGCTGCTTCATTTTCACCAAATTTGGCATACTTAATTGGTATTACATTTAAAATGGCGTGTTTTTTTTTTTTTTAATAGCTAATGGAAAACTTTCTACATTGAACCAAAATTAAGCCAATCTGCTAACTTTCTTCTCAGACGTTGGCCTATGGGACACACTGTGATGCCGACATAGCTTTTTTTTTTTTTTTGGCTAATTATATTCTATGCCATTCTATGCATTTCATTAAGATTGTGTTTTTTTTTTTTTTTGCATAATTTTGTCATTTTGTTACAAATAAATTTGGCAGAAATTCTTTGCCTTGTAAATATGTAAAAATATTGGAATTGATTTTATCGCAAGTTGTTACCTCTAATGAGCGACATCGAGCTGGTGTTAAAGTGAAAGCTCTGTGTGCCTTAAATTCAGTTCTTACTCAGGTAACAGAAAAGGTTTTCAAAGCATCCAGCCAGCAAGTGACTAAGTGGCTTCGTAAAAATTATGTATGACCTGCTAAGATTATCCAAAACTTTCAAAGTGACTAATGTTTTGTTTTTTTGCAACTTTCGAGATGCCTTGACTATGATATAACTAAACTAGCATTTAGTAAAAATTTATCTGATGCGAAAATATTTGAGGAATCTCAATTGTTTTTTGTGATTTCAAATTTTTTGTCTTTTTGGGCATTTTCCTGTAAAACAAGTCATCAGCTGGTTTTGTCTGAAATTTTAAAAACTTCTTGTTGTGATTTTATAAAGTCTTCATAACAAACATATTTTCAAATAGCTTTTTTTTAGGGCGGTCTTCTAGTCAAAAGGTATTCAAATTCGATAATTTTTGCCAAGAACTTTTGAAGTACTGAGATCAGTACGCAGCAAAACAAAACTTAATTTAAAAAACTCTAGCGAAATTCTTAGCGCCAAGATTTTTGCTCTCTGGTACGCAGCTTTGTAAGCAAACAGTGCTGCCCATATTATTTTTTTTTTTTAGATGGCGCCAGCAGCTACAACAATTGTTCCGTTTTTTGCGCTAAAAACAAGAGAATGAAAATGTGCAGCAAATTGTTTTGATAGCAAAATACATGACGGATAAGGAAAGTTCTTGTTAAACATTTCAAACTAAGGGCTTATTATTTATAAAGAGCCACGACGGGGCTTTTATTGGCGACCATATACTCTTTGTACGGATGCATAGTTCGTTTTGCTCCCAAAGCAAGCTGCGGTTTTGGTCTCGAAACATTTTTCGATGCTGCGTACTGACTTCTAATAAAGAAGCCCACGAAAAAGTTGCTGTGGTGGTCAAAAAAATTGTTGCAAGACATCTTTATATTTGGGTTAAGCGTCAGGGCGGCTTTTGTTTATGCAAATGATCAAAAATACATACATATTTATGAATCGCAGTTTTTAAATAATTGATGACCAATCCAGCCTGATTAACTGGAGATATCATAAAAGGCCAAGAAACTGTGGTAGCATTGGTTCAAAGGGTATTCTTAATAAGTCATACTTCCAGTGATTGTTGGCAGAAGATGGTTTTAGCAGCTTCCAGCTACTTTTTCCAAGAAATATGTAATCACGCCAAATTAAGCCTTGCTATGACGAGGATTTCACCCAAACAAATTTTATGTGATTTGAAACCGAAAATAGTTTTAAAAGTGCACATTATTTTAAATTGAAATAATTTTTAAAATATTCTTCGATATTCTTAGACTCAATGGCAATTTAAATTTAGGTATTTATTGATAATTATTTTGGTTTATTTTTATGTCTGAATCTACCCAAAATTACACAACTCAAAACGAATTTTTGGCATATGTTCGCATGGCTCATGTCATGTAAAAAAAATTGTATTGTGTAATTTTTTTTAAATAAATAATAGTAAAGTAGTAGCAATATTTGAACAAAAAGAAAATGTAAACCGCATAAACTAATCGAAGACAACAAGAAATATGAAATTGGAAGCACGCAAAAACGAAAACGATTTAAATTGGTTCATTTTCGTTTTCCGGAGAATGGCTGCATATTCTATAATTTTGGCGCTCTCAATTCCACCAAACCGAATTTTTCATGTGGTTTAAAAACGAATACTTTGTTGCAAGAGCAATTAAAACGAATCGTTAAAAGAGACTTTAAGAAGCACGAATTTTTTACTGACATAATTTTTAAAATATTCTTTGAGTTTCTTAGATTATATTTATGCCAACTTAAAGTTATATATTTATTGACAATTATTTTGAATTATTTTTTTCTGACTCAACCCAAGAAATAGCATGCACAGCCAAACCGATTTTTTGTACACGAACACATGACGGTATCTGCGACAGGATTCCCGCGCTACACAAAGAAAATTTCCCCTGTAACAAAAATAGCTGTCGTGTTTAATTTCAATAAATATTGAATTGTTGCTTAATTTAAGTAGGAATAGTAAAGAACTAGCAATATTTGAATGAAAATGATATGTAAACAATATAATATATGTTATGTTATTATAGTAATAAAAAGGTGCAGAGCTGCGGCAGCCATGTGTCAAAAAATTATAGTTTCGCGCCAACACAGCAGTAGAATTTATCGGAAAAATAAGGGAAATTCACAAATTTATTGAAAACGGAAAAGAAAATATCGGAAAAAAAAACCGTTTTCCGGAGCACGCAAAAACGAATCCGAACAAAGTTGCTCGGCTTGGTTTTTTCGTTTTTCGTTGCACGGCTGATTATCTTCTAATTTGTTGAGTAAGACTTCTTGGTTCCGTATATTTCTCTTATATGCAGCTACTCCCAAGCAATACCATATTTGAGAAGGCCCTCCGATTGTATTGAAAGATTTGCGCTCAGGACTTCTATAACGTTTTCTCTTTTTGGTTGAATAACACTAGTATATATCTTGTTTTAAAAAAATTTAAACATACATGGTTGATACAAGGGCCGTCAGTTAGTAAACGGACCTAACATACTAGTGTATATGTTAAAAAAAAAAAATGATTACGTGGAAATTATGCTTTTAAAATGAAAACAATTTATTCGTTTTTCGTTTCCCGGAGTACGGAAAATGTAATAAATCGAAAGGCTGTTCTGCCGAAGCAACTTAGCAAAACTGTTGAATCTTGAAAATTCGCTTATTTACAGAACTTACTGTCAAAAAAACAGTAACAATTGTCCCCAAAATTGTGAAATTTGATGATCTATTTTGTTTGTACGAATATTCCGAGGAAAACATATGGCGAATTATAATTTTTTGTTAGTAAAACATAAGTTGCAAACATTATTTGACGGAAGATAACTTGGAAATACAAGAACTAAGTTATGAAAGTTATTTCACAAAAGTTTGAGCTTGAAGTCAAAATATTTTTTAAGTCAATCTTTTTGCCATTTTGCTCGTGCTTTAGGGTCTGAAGGGCATATAAAGCTTGAAAAAGTAGAGGTCGTAGTCCCCTAAAGCTACCAAAAGTAGAATTAAGAAAAGTCTAGATGAGTCGATACAGATAAGTCCGTCTGGCTCTCTGTCTGTTCGTTCCAAGATCTCAGAAATAATAAGAGGTAAACCAACCAAAATTTTGATTTATACCCATTATTATGTCGCGGAAAGCTACTTAAAAAATACTCAAAAGGGCGTCAATAAATTATTTATATTAATTTTATATGATACAAATCGGCTAGTTCTTCATGTTGATCCTAAAGGACAGGACAGTCAAAAAAAAAAAATAAAAAATTATGGCATACTTCGTTGGTTTTCCGCCTACTTATGAAGATATTATAATCAAATTCGGCAATCAAAAATTTTTGCTGTAGCTGAACGCTTTGCCGAATTCGATTGAAATCGGAAAAATATAATTTTAATAATAAAATTAATTAATATATTATAATATTACTATTGTTAATTTTTTATAATTTTATGCAAACTGAAAATCATTTCATAATCTTAAAATTAAAATCAAAAAATAATTATATTTTTTTTAAGTTAATTTTTATATGTAACCTTTTTTGATCTTAATTAAAAAATGATGAAGTAATTTTCGCTTTGCTTAATATTATAAAAAACTAGCATTTAGTGCACTGCACTGAAAAAATCCAAAAACTCGGTAACTTCTCTAATTAAGGAGGTTATGCATATTTTTACGATAGCAGTTTCAGTAGCAACAGAGTACGCAGTAGCTTCTACTAATGCCAAAAAGAGCCATAAATCCTTAGAATGACAAAATTAAATTTTAAAACTTGTTGCAAATTTTTATTTTTATCATTTTATGAGACTGTTTTGAAATTTGGAATGAAGACATAGCCATACAAAAGTATCGATCTTCCGTTTTGTACGTGAAATCATGTTTACGATATTTTTTTGGGCTGCTTAAATCCGATTCTAAGGTCCAACAAAATACAACTTAGCTGGGTGCTGACATAAAATCAAAACTTCCTTTAAAACAAGGTATTTTGACTATTATGCCAAAGACCCGACTGATTTTTTTTTCACTATGGATTCGGATTAAGCTGCCCCCCAACAAATTGAGAATATGGTTTGACTTCCAAGCCTCATCGTTGCTGTGTCTCAAAATATTCAAGACAAAAGTTAAAAAAGGCTTTTGTTTCTCTGCAGTAATTCGAAAGAATTGTAAAATCGTAATATTTTCTATATCGTAGACCTACAATTATATCTTCTACAATCAATCCCCGGCAGTCTCATTTTCGCTACTAAGCACTTTACATTTTTAAATGTACAATTTTTTTACGCGCTCGTATTTGCGTGCTCCCAATTCCACACTTTTTGCTGTCGATATCTTCTGAAATTTCCCCTACTCTTTGTTAGCACAGCTAAACACCTTTCTAGGGAAATTATACACGACTAAGCTATTTTATGACAAGTGAAATTTTGTTTATGCAAGACATGAACCATATGAGTGCATGCTGAAAATTCATTTTGAGTTTGGCATGCTATTTTTTGGATTGATTCAGGAAAAAAATAATTGAAAATAATTATCAACAAATAAATTGATGTCTATAATGAAATATGAAATATAATAAAATATTCCGATTCCTTTTCCCTAGCTCGGCCGAATATATATATTTTTTTCTAAATACGGCACTGAGGATTTGCGTTTTCCAACCTATTGTGCCGGTTCGTTGTGAACCAAACATTCGGTTTGGTGAAATTGGGAGCATTCGTTTTCAAAACGAATTCGAGTAGAATGTGCGGATTCATTTTCCGTGGCAAGGCCGTATATTATTGGTTTAAATTGAAAAAAGGGAAATGGTAAAGGATCCGAAAGCACATTTTACTTTCCACTTCTTGCTGCCGTGGGGCAATAAACTTGTTCGAAATATGGCTGCATACTGTACATTATATATAGGGAATTGATTCTAAAGTGAAAGCAGCGAATTCGAAAATTTCCATTAGCTAAATGAGCAACATTAATTACTAATTTGTTAATGAGATTTTTTGGGATTTTATTTTTGGCCCGCCTAAGTTGCCAAAAAAGCTTAGAAGTTTTTTTTAGGTTGCAATGGCTGACACCAACAGCGGACTTTCAAAGTCAAAAGAAATCTCACTTTTGACCTCAAAATTAAAGCATTGGCAACAAAAATCGCGAGATATTAATTGTAGCTGCTAAATGCTTTCCCGGAGACTGGTTTTGGGTTTTGTGGGGACTTTCCGGCGACCTCAAATGCAAATTCTAATATGATCTTTATTATATTTTTTTTTGGCAAGCAGCTGCAGCTGCTACTGGGTCGATGACACCACAACGCCTGAACGACCCATATGCAATGATTTGACATGGCGCTGTTGTTGTAACCATGGGTAGCGCCTTTAGAAGGTGGCACATAAATCAATTTTCGTCGTGTCTACGTCAGCTGCTAAGTCTATGCAAATTGTGGCATGTTGGCGTTGATTAGCTATCCATTTTGTATCAAGATTGGATCATTATTCTTTTGTCATTTCTCTGTGGACTGACTGTTCTTATTATGTTGTTCTTTTGTTCTATTTTATTGCGAAAGTCCAAACAGCATATTAGTTGGCTTAAGATGTCATTGGTCAAGCTATGGCTACTGGTTTGCTGGTTCCACTGTGTGCTCCGTATAAAATGCCTTTGGTTGATCACTTATTGAACCATTTAATAGAGGCGCTTGCTCAACGCAAGACTCAGCGATCCAAACAAAAGCGCAGCGGAGCCCAGCCCCTCAACAAAGCCTAATATAAGCATACACACAGCTAGTAGCACATAGTCAAATACACACACACACGCACACACACAATATATATATTTATTGTATATATAGATTATGGCTATGAAGTTTGTCATATTTTTGGCCATTTGCTGTGCCCTGGCAGCAATTAGCGAAGGTAAGTTAAAGCTACCAGTTGCAGTTCATAAACTAATTTAATGCCAATCTTAGCACGCCATGTGGCGGGTCATCGCGAGAGATCTCATATCTCCGGGCAACGCGTGCAGCCACAGCATCGCGCCATTGCACCCAAGCCGCATGCGACACAGACACGCGTCTTTCCCGGCGCTGTGGCCATTAAGAAGCTGGTGCTGCTGAAATTCAAGAAAATTGTGCCCATCTCTTTGATCTTGCTCAAGTCTAGCAATGATAATGAGGCTGAGCTGGTGCCACTGTACTCTACAGATCAGATACCCGAGGATGTGCAGTTCATACCCACTCCCAATGGCATTTCCGGTCATAAGGATGTGCAGGCCATAGCCATACCCAGCGAACTGCACGATCAGCTGCAGATCAATGGTCTGTCCAATTTGGAGAACATTGAAGCGCTGCTGCAGAACAGCGCCATTGCCTCGGCCGATGGTGATGACAGCGCCGATGGTGCTGCCAGCGTGGGCAACAGCATAGCCGTGGCACAGCCTGAAGATGCACCACTCGTCAAGCCCGACAACGATGAGGATCAGCTGCTAGAGGGCTCCAGCGTTGCTGAACAGCCAGCCGCCAATGCTTTGCTTACCGGCGCTGCCGTGCCTGGTCTACGTCGTCTGGCCGTCAACAATGAGCTGTTGCGCTCCGGTTTGCGCGGCAGCTTGCCACAACAGACCAATGTCGAGGAAATACCCTTGGTGCTCTATTCACAGCCAGAGATTGCACCGAATGGACGCATCAGTGGTCGTCGTTTTGTGGCGGCCACGCCTGCGCGTCAGCATCAGAAGTTCTATTAAGTAAGTGGCAGCTGGACTGACGCCACTGGTGTCTTCTAATTTAATTTAACCTGGTATTTCTTCTTGGATTATGCTATGCTTATATGTAGATAATGTATTGTGCTCCCACGTACTTAGTTCTCTTTTTTTTTTGAAGTTTTTTTTGTTTCTTGCTACTGTTTAGACTGAACTGAATATAAATTAATATTATGAGGTATGACAAAAGGCGAGCAATGTGTGGTTGTGGTTGTACTGAGTTGCTCCTGTTTTCGCTTATCAGCCAGCCAGGGAGTTAGTCAGTCAGTGAGTGGGTGCTGGGCGAGAGCGCAAAATGGCGGCTTTAGCTTTGTCGCTGACATGACGTGTTGTATGCTGCAGCCAGTATGGCGGTCGTCGCCATTATAAATTTGTACTTTTCTGTAGCATGCACAAAGCCACTTGGCACACTCGCAGACACACGCACGTACACATAGACAAAGCCAGTGACATGCTTGCATGTATGTCTCTGTGTGTGTGTATAAACATGGCGGCACAAAGGCGCTGCCATTTTGTAAGGAAGTCAACGACACAAAAAGCACAACAAAAGCCAACAACAACAACTTTATTCCATTGCAATGTCTGTGTGTCACACGCACATGCACATATGTATATTGTGCCATATCTGGCATAGTCCCAACTTCAGGCTCAGTTCCCTTAGCCGCCCTCCCCCCTCACCTAGTCCTATGTTTGTCTTATTTACCGCATTTTTGACAGCCGCCTTTTGTGCTGACAACGCCAAAAAAAAAAGCAAAATAAGAAGCAGCAAAAAATTAACATGACACAAAGCTTGCTCTCTTACTGCCGCACTACTCTGCTCCACTGCCTCTCACGCTGTCTTCGCCAAATCACTTTGTGACATAATGCAAGGGTTTAAGAATTAGCCAAAAAAAAAATTACATTAAAAAAAAAAATTGTACATAAAGCTTAGGTACAGTCTAGCGTTGCTTGCGCACTTTCTCTCTCTCAGCGTCCAAAGTAAGGTGGCGGCACATAGATGGTGACAGGCCGGTTGCGTCCGCCATTGTAGCGCCCACAGGGCGGCGGCCCATAGTAGGTATAGGTGCAGACAGTGCAGCAGTTAATGGGTGCAGTGACTACCACAACGGGTGGACGCCGTGGCGGCAGCGGTGCTGGTGGTGGCGGTGGTGGCAAAGGCATGGGCGGATACATAGGTGGCGCTGGCAGCGGTTGTGCGCCACAGCAGACCTGTGGCGGTGGCGGTGGTGGTAGCTGTGGTATAACATAGGTTTCACAGCAGCGCTGCTGCTGAAAGGCCTCCAGGGTACAAGGCGTTACACAGGAGTTAAAGAGATTGCTTATAAAGTCGGATATAACTCCAAAGGTGCGACCTTGACGCTGGCTAAAATCAATGGAACCAAATGTATCGATGGATGTATCAAGTGCGGCTGTTGGCTGCAATTCCTCCAGTTGTTGTGAGCGATTAAAGCGCTCCAAGTCTGCGTGGCCGCTAATATTCATGAAACGGTAGCTGGGACGCTGCAGGCGTACCTGCTGCTGGGCACGAGAGCGTTCTGCTTGGTGAAAGGAAAAACAAACAAAAAATACAGAGTCATCAATGAACAAGTTGTTGATGAACTTAAGCCTAAAAGTAGGCTAAGGTGCAGACTCTAGTTTGGAAAAGCTGGTCCGTGACGCTATGACTCCATTGTGCTCTCTACCAAACCTAGAGCTGTGCAGCTTTTCAACGTGAACAACGTTTTTTCGGTTTAAGAGTGCATTAAGAATAAATATAATATAAATAATAAATAAAACAAGTTATTCTCAAACATTTTCTTTCTTGGGTGGTAGGGTACTAAGTTCATCAAGAACTTACTTACGACTTCATAGCATACTTGCGGGCTTGAAAAAAAATTTTAAAGTTTCGCATCACAGAGTATATACGATTGTGATCATTAGCTGCATGCAATTTTAAAAGCCTGAATACTCTCCACCCTAACCTTATAAAGCAACACTCTACCAATTTTTAATTACAATATATTATTGTATAATGCTGTTTGGTATTAATCGAAAGAAGAATTGATACCAAAACAAAAAAACTGGATCTCTAAGGAGTCCAAGTAAAAATTTTTGTTATCGGTATTCACATAGACGTATAGTCGGACTCATATGTTTATATTAGTTTCCTTTGTCTTCCTTACCGTGTTTGAGGTTATTTTGAAGGATCTCAGACATCTGCTCCTCTATTTTACATGTATTCGCACAAGTTTTCTATACCCCTTGCCTTTAGGTATAGGGTATAAAAATACAGGAAAAAGTTGTACGCGCCAACTTTGAGCTACTCTATAGCCTCAGAAAAAACAAATAAAAGATTTTGATCAAAATAGGCATAGCACTGCGATGCTTCAAAAATTATGCTTTAAGTTTGTTTGCTCTGGCTCTTATCACCTCTAAGAGCTAGGGCTTCGTACGGACAGACCCACATAGACTACTGTTGTTACTCTCCAAAATCATATTTTGGCTAACTTTTAGACATCTGCGACATCTCCTGCTCCATTTTACACAAAATTAATTCTTTGTATCTTCTAATGACAAAAATTTGCGTGTACTACCAGCTAGACCGTTTTCGCTATGAACACATTTTCGGCGTCACCTTGATATAATGGAATTTTTTTATTTAAGGTTGTTCCATGATCGCTTGCGCTTTATCAGCTCTCTGACGTCATGTAACAACTTATTTTCAAATATCTAAGCTTAAACTGTAGTTAAGGTTGTCCCCTGACCGCTTGTTCTTTCTCAGCTCTCTGACGTCACACAACATATTTTTGTTTTCAAATATTTAACCTTAAATTGTAGTAAAGGTTGTTCCCAGACCGCTTGCGCTTTACATTTTAAATCATCTATATTTTTTTATTGGACCAACCCATTTTACGTATGTCAAGAGCCTCGGAAAAGTGTTGGAATCGTTAGAAACCAAGATTTCGTATTTTCAGAATTTTGCCCTAGAACAAGTTTTAGGTATTCAAAATATTTTTAAAGTTGCCCACAATTTTGTGCTTTCTTTTGGAAGAGAACATTTGTGTAATCAGTATGGCGATAAATTCTATTCGATTCCGAAAGAATTTTTGAATATCAGAAAGCCAACCTTCGAGCACGACAAGCTCTGCCGGCTTTATCAGTTCGACATTTAAATATAATGCAAAAGTGCTTCCAAAAAACGAACAAGAGTGCGCGAAAAAACACATAAGGTTGCCACAAAAGGATCTTTGCAGTGCAAAAGGTGACGTGCGAAAAAGTGTATTAAATTAACAAATGTATTTTATTAGAGTGTTTACAGTGTTGCTGGGCTAAAAAAAAATTCAAAAAAATACACAAAAAAAAAAATGAGTGCTCTTTTTTACTAATATTAAATTGGACTAACGTCGATAGAATTGAAAGCCACCAAAGGCATTGCTACCGGCATTGGCACCACCTCGATTACCACCGCGTTGTCCGCCGTGAGCGCCCGCATTGGCGCCACTGCCTCTAGCAGCGCCACCAGCTACCGCGTTGGCATTGGCATTGGCGCTCTGGCCGCCTTGGCTAGTAGCGCTGGCACTGCTTGAGGCGGAATTGCTTTCAAAACCATCGGGACCACGTTGCGAGCTGGTGTTGGCATTGGTATTGGCTGCCGCATTGCCCTGTCCATTGTTGCCCTGGAATATGGACTGACCGCTGGCATCGGACTTGGCTGTTTCACCGTTGTCATCGCGCGTCACCCCCGCGTTTGTGTTTGCCGTGTTGGTGGATTGGCCAAATTGGTTGTTGTTGGTGGCACCGGCACCGCTGTTTGCCTGCTGGCTCTCTGAGTTGCCATTCTTAATGTGCAGCGTATTGGCATTGGTGTTGGCGGCCTGCTGTTGGCCCTGCTCAAAGTTAAGCGCCTGGCTTTGCGCATTGTTGGAGTCATGTATGCCGCCATTTGTGTGGCTTATCTGTTGATTGGCATTGGCTGAGCTTACCTGTCCGCTGCTGCCATCCTGTGCCAGATTTGAGCCTATGCTGGAGGCGCCATTGTCACCGGTAAAGCCATTGGGTCCGCGATTTCCATTTGCATGCGTATTGGTAGCAGCCTGCTGATCAAAACCGGGTCTACCATTTGCATTTGCTGTGCCCTGTGCCTGGTGTCTGTTGCCTTTACCCGGCTGACGACCGCCTGAAAAGTAGGGCTGTTGCTCAAAGCCGTAACCTGGACCGCCAAAGCCGCCAAAACCGCCGCCACCGAAACCACCACCGCCGCCAAACTGACGACGTGGACGCTCAAAGCCAAAACCACCAAAGCCGCTGCCTTGTGGATAGCCAAAGGGTATAAATTGTGCGCGGCGCTTGGGACGACTCAAACGACGCTGTCCCGTCGCCGGTGCACGTCTTTGTCTGATCAGATTACCACCGCCGCCAAAGCCGCCCGCATTTGCCGTAGTCTGTCCAAAACGTGTGCGTCCAAAGGCATTGGAGTTGGTGCGCGTATCGGTGACACTAACGCCGCCAAAACGTTGCGCATTCGTCTGAGTATTGCTGTTGGCGCGCGCACGCGCGCCCTTGCCCTGCGCCGTGACCTGTGCCTGGGACAACGAATTGCTATCCTGCAAATTACGATCAAGATCTAGACTGAGCAGCCCCAGGCCCAGACGCACATCTCCATCGGCACCACGCTGCAGCCCAAAACCATTGCGCAGATTTTGTGGATCCAACGAGGCACCCAGACCCACATCGCCCACACGGAACTGATTGGCAACGCCCTGAGAGACTGCACCATTGGTATTGCTGCGCGTGCGTGTCAATGTATTGCCAATCTCCAGACCGCCCAGATTAAGCTCACGAGTCTGCGCATCGCTGTTGGTCACAATGCGTTTCCCACCCTGACGTGTGACAGCACGTGAGTTGGCGCCACCTTGGGTTATGCCAATGTTATTGCCAAACTCTACTTGGCGTTCGTAGGCATTGGTGTTGGCGCGTGCAACAGAGCCTCTGCCACCGCGTCCGCGCTGCTGAAAGCCGGGCTGTTGGAAGCCGGGCTGAAAGCCAAAAGGCTGCTGGAACTGCTGAAATTGTGCCTCGGCTGCAGTAGAGCAATGAGACAAGAAAGAACAAAAAAATCAAAATGAAAAAATTTTGCGTTAGTGTTGCAAAAGGTTTGTTGTTTGGTAAGGTAGGGGGGGAGAGGTCGTCATGGCTGCGCTTTCCAAAGTACAAGTAAATGGAAAAGTTTTGGCAAGCTGAAGAAACTTTGTAATTTGTTTGAGATATTAAAGGTAAACATATCCGTATCTCTCTCACACTCTCTCAGTATCTGGCTCTCAAACATCAAAACCCCATGCATTTATAATCCCCAACAACAGAGAGAGACAGAGTGAGCAAAAAACAAGAACAACAGTAAATATAAATAAGCAGCAGAATATACAAAACAAAAAAAACAAAAAGAAAAAAAAAAAAACTTGTTCCATACGCCACACGCGCCCATCAACCAAGCTTCTTATGCCAACAACTACACCGCCATACCCGTCATCTTTGGCTGCGTTCTTCAAATGTTTCTAATTTGAATATCATTAAATTTTTAAGTTTTTATTTTTGACGCTGTTTTTGTTTTTCAAGTTTTTATATATTTTTTTTTGCGTATCTTACATGTTCTTTTTTGGGAAGCTAATAAAAGCAACTTTTGGTGAAAGCAGCATGTAAATAGCCAAAGAACTTTTAAGATACTAACTAGCTTGATGTATTGATATATATACCTATATACAGAGAGCCAAGCCCAGCTATACATATGTTGTACAAGTTATTTTAAAAGAAATCGCTTAAATTGAGCTTTGATGCTACAATTAACTAAGCTGCTACGTACGTATACGTAATTTGTTGTTTTCAATCCTTTACTGGTTGCTCTTCTTTTCTATGAATTTAAGCCAACCTTTTTTTTCCGCCATTTTATTATACTCTATGTAGCTAGGATTAGTTGGTTATGTACACTTCCATATTTTTTTACTCTTTTATTAAAATTTCATAAAGAACCTATATTATAACCATTGAACAATGGTTCAATTTTTCTATGCTAGCTATATGAAATAGTGTCCCAATTTTGACCAAATTTATGTCTGTTGCATTTTGTTTTAGACTTAACATTTGTGTGAAGTTTGATCAAAATTGGCTCACTATTTCGTATAGCTGTCATACAAATGTTGAACCAGCTTTCTGCGCAGCCAAATTTTTTTTACAGAGGGCTGAGAAAATGAATTTTTAAGACCGAATCGATTTAAAAAAAAAAAAAATCAGAAACCATTGCTTAAGAATTTTTATTTTTTTAGCATTAGAATTTAAGTGAAAAAAAAAGTTTTCTGCTGAGAGTGCGGATTTGGTGAAAGTCGTAAGCTTTACTATATCTATGCCGAGATCGATATCTTGGAGTTCATTTAAACCAGGAACACCTATTTTTAACTAAAGTCTTTGTCGATGTTTTAGGCCTACATTAAATAAGCTGAAGCCACCTAGTTTGGTATGCAGCCTTATGTGAGCCTGATAAAAAAATATTTGTTAATTTTTCTCTGAAGAACGTTTTTGAGCCTATCACTGTATGAAATTTTTACTTAAATATGTGCGTGAACATTTTTCTTTTTATGCTAAATGAAGCTAGCTTGAATTTGGAGATGACAATTACGTATACGTAGGCAGTTAATGACGTTGGTCGATTTTTTTTTATATTTTGCCTTCTTGCGCTGCTCGAAAATAGTTTAAAATTTAAAATCTTTGGTTTCCGAATAAACATAAAAAATTTGGCAAAAATTAGGAGTTATTTTTTTCAATAAAGCAAGCAAATTTTGTTATGCAGACCAATGTGATTCTAATAAACAATGAACGTTGACATTTGTGCAAAATATCGTTACTTCTAAGCTCCCAACTCACTTTAGGCAGGTATCTCAAATACGACAAATAATATTTTTTTAGGCATATTAATGGCAGTGTATTCCAAGGTCGTTGCCAACCCATATTGTTTCCCATTTTTGCTTCACTGGTATGCCAAAAAATTCGCGGCACGTAGTCGCAAAATCCAGCGATAATTTTGCAATTATTGCTGTAATAACAAAGGCCGACATGGACACGCAGACCATGTGTGTGTGCGTGTGTGTGCAAGTGTGTGCATTGTATTATCCCGTCTACATATAAGGCCAAAAATATTTACCTTGTCGTTGACAAACTGTGAGCAGGCCCAGGCACACAATTAATCCAGCAAATGCGATGCGCATCCTGGCGATGTGTATGTATGTATCTATGCCTCTTGATGTATTTGTGAGTGCGTGCGTGTGCGTCTGCCTGTGTGTGTGTGTGTGTATTGACGCTAATTTCCGTTGCAAAAACAACGCACGTAATAAACCAGAGCACGACGCGTTTTGTTGCCGCAGCCGTTGGCAACTTTTTTGTTCCTGTATATATTTATTTATTTATTTTTTTTTTATGTTGTGGATATTTGGTACGCTCTGCTTTACTAATATCTATGTGCTTAGATACTCAGCATGCGTAGCTGTGTGTGTGTGGTCTTTATTTATTATGAATTTTTTTTGGCAGCACTCCGCGTGTGTTTTGCGTTAAGCGTTCTCAAACGTTCTAAGCCCGGCGCTGGTCTGGTAATCGGGCTTTAAACTAAACAATAATTAACGCGCTTTATTGATTAAACTTTGACGCAGACGCTGACGTTGCAGTCGCCGCCAGCGTTGACGCCACCGCACAGTGGGCGAAATGTGAGCAAGCTAGCTGTCTGCTTCTTTTTTTAAATGTCAAAATTTTGAACGTATTTTACTTGTAAATTTTTGATTTCAAGATGTTTGTATTTTATCGTTTTCCAAAACTGTTTTCTGTAATTTTTTCGGTTCAAGTGGCTTCGCTTAGTTGAAATCTAAAAAAACTAGATTAAGTTTAAAATTAAAAATTTGTGCTTTTTTAAATCTTTAAAGCCCGCAAAATTTATATAACTGAAATCTGTAGAGAACAATTTTTGTAATTTTTTTGTGCCTATATAAAGTTTTAATTCGAAAATTTCTTAACTATTTTGTTTTTATTTTAAATCTTCCAAGCCTGTTTATTTTTATTAAAAAATGTATTTAATTGAAATCTGTAAAGCAAAAAATTGTTGTAATTTTTTTATCTATACTTAGTTTAAATTCGAAAATTTCAATTTTTTTTATTTTTTAAGTTCCAAAAATCATTTTTTTTTTCTAAAAATAAATAAAAAACCTATAATTGAAACAGCGCATATGACAAGTCGAAGGCCTCAGTTTCTAGTGCTCGTCAAATTAACATTAAGTTATTAGATTTAATTTGTTAAAATAAAAAATAAAATTTAAAAAAAAAGTCAAATAGTTTATCAGAAATCTATAAACGTCAAAAAGTTGAGCAAATCTGAAGACAAAATTTATTATTTATTTAAAAAAGATTAAGCCAGTTTATAAAACCAACTTATCTATTAGGCAGCACTGGCAGCAAAAGGCCTTTGGTTAAATAAAACTGAAATTTTTAAAGTTATTTTTTACCTCTTTTAGTTTGTTTTTAAATTTTTTAACAGTTCGCGGCTATCACTGGATCAGTGCAGACTTGTACTTCGGATAGTTATTCTTATACCATATTCCGTTTTGATTAAATTTTGCTCTTTTTTTTCACGTTCTTTACTTCTCTCCATTAATACCGTATTACTAGTGTGTAAACAAGTGTTTAAAAGTGACTATTATGCCCCCCCGGGCAAACAAACCTGGGGGAGAATCGGTTTGCTGTGCTGTGCTGACCGATCCCCCCAGTACCAAGAAACAAAAAACATGCCACAAACCAATTGATTCATTCCCTGGTATTCCAGTTATCCAACTCCCTAACCCGAAATATATCGTCATCGCTGCTACTGATGAAAACAAGCCTATAAATACGTACTCATGCTTCGCAGTTCACCGCGCCATCAATATTTTCAGTAAAAATGTTGTTTGCATTTCCGAGCTCAGGGATGGCAACCTTCTCATACTGACCAAAGACTTGGAAACTGTCAATAAATTTCTATCAACAACGGACATCGTTGGCATATGCAAAATGAAATGCTCCCTACATGGAGCATGAAACTCTTCGAAAACGCAAACGCGTATGCCGAATACTGGTCAAGCTACTCCCAAAACAATAATTTTTACTCTCGATTCTCTAATGCAAAATATACCACTTTAAGCTCAAACTACACTAATTCCCATACCTGTAAACTGGCAAAAATTATTGAAGCAAATATCGGCATTGTAGAATACGAGTGCGCACTTTCCGCTACTAAAGGTAAATCTCCTGGAATTGACAAATATCATATCCTATGATCAAAAACATTCCTGAAAATATGATAATGTCTGTGGTTCAATTATTTAATAATATTTTTAACCAAGGATATTTCCCGCATTGCTGGAAATGTGCAGCCGTGATACCTATACCGAAACCAAACAAATGCCCATCTAAACTTACCAGCTACCGGCCTTTTTCACATTTACCTTTTTTGAGTAATCTTTTTGAAAAAATTATTTTTAAGCGCATAATGTGGTACGTTTCTAGAAAACGAGCTCTAAGTGAACTTCAATTCGGTTTCAAAAAGAACCACAGTACTCCTGACGCCTTACTCATCTTCGAACATTTTTCAACTACAGCTCTTGCCACACGGAATCATGTATCGGTCCTTAGCCTCGACTTTGAGAAAGCTTTTGATCGAATTGAAATACATATGGTCTTAAGACAGTTAGAGCAGATTAAAGTCGGTCCTATAATATATAACATTATAAAATCTTTTCTAACAAACCGAAAATTTTCAGTACGTATTTACAACGCATACTCAAAGGTTTTTCATTTATATAATGGTATACCCCAAATAGACTACTGTTTGCCCATTTTCGGACATTCATCCAAAACCAACCTTAAATCGATTCGCTCTCCATACCACTCCGCAGTTAAAGGTAGCATCCGTGCTTTTTCGACATCTCCAACAAAAATTGTTCTATGTGAAGCAGGTATGCCATCGCTGGAAAACAGAGTCCTCCAATCCACATTAAAGGTCATCCCGAGACTTCTATTCACCAACAATAAAGTTATCCACCACATAACTAAGGCCGCTGCGAAACGTAAAAGGACTCCAAAAAAACTATCCACTATTTTCAAATGTATCCAACTATCATCTGAATAGGGAATTAACTTTTCACCAACATTAACTCTAACAACCAAGCTTCCTTCCTGGCTCATAGATTCCAACTCATTTATAACAGATATGGAAAACACAGCAAGGACATCACACCTCCAACACTCTACCGTAACCTTTTCATGGCCGTAAAGGAATCTTACAAAAACGCAACATTCCTATACACTGATGGTTCAAAAACTTCTGCAAACTGCGGTTGTAAAGCATATTATCTGTACGCACAGCAAGTCCACTATCTCGGCCTTAAAAAAACCCTAACAACACCCAAATCATAGTCTCCCCAATCCGGGATCTTATAATCGAAAATAAAAACATCAAAATAATGTGGATTCCTGGCACGTTGGAATAAAGGGCAATGAAGCGGCAGACAAAATTTCAAAGCTAGCAGCAACTGGTCATTCAGCATTAGAAAACATAGTAGAAAAGGCAGACCTTCTTCGGCTGATCTCCAACTTCGTCAAAGAAAAACATCTCAACGAATGGATTGATGTAGCCCACCACTACAAACAATTTGACCAGTCTGGAGAAGCCCCAAAATATCCGTTGGATGCCAGTCCACAAGATATAAAAACCTTTACCAGACTCCGTATCGGACACACCGATGTCACCCACAGCCATCTACTCAAAGGGAAACTCGCTCCAGCCTGTGCGAAATGCAACGCACCTTCATTATCAATAAGCCATATAACCACCGACTGCCCCAATCTCAACTCTTCGAGAACTGCCTTGCTACCCCGGCCTGTGGAAACACTGTCAAACCCAACGACAGCTAATATTACCATCAAAAATGCAGGATATACTAACATGATATAGAAAACTGTTAATCCTCAAAGCGAGCTGAAAGTCTTGCAGCTAGTGCTCCTAAAATTGTAGTACGTTAAGATATATTTATTTAACCTTCTTCTTAATAAATAAAAAAAAAAATAAAAATTTTTTGGAACTGTAATTTTTTATTTAAATAAATTGATATAAAGATTAAAAAAGCCCTTTGCCTTTACAAGCCCTTATAAATTTTAAACTATATATGTATAAATATAAGGCATAAATTTATGCATAAAAAAAGAGCCTTTTTGCCAACTTAGGTTAAAAAAAAATTGGTTAAAAAATATTCAGTAGTTTAGTTACAATAAAAAAAAAAAACGAAAAACGATTTTTTAAACTAAGCTGTAACGCGCTAAGTTTAAAAGCTGAAAAATTTGTTTTCTCCATATGTATCGAACTGCATCATTAGTTTTCAAAAATCGCTGGGGGCAGTTTCCTGTATCTTATCCAGCTAAACCCTTTATTCTTAAAAAGTTTAGTTAAATATATCACTTTTTCGGAAGTTTATGTAAAGAAAAAAATTATTATTATAAGTGAGACTGTTTTGGTTCTTGGTACTTTTTTCACTTTTCCGCTCTTTTTTCTACCCAAGGTTGGTTATTATATTTAATTTAATATATATTTATTTTAAATTATGTTTTGCAATTGTCAAGAAACTATGAAATACATAAAAGCTTTAAAAATTATTAAAATTTTGTTTTTGGAGTATAGTGATAACTTTGGTAAACTTGATATTTGAAACATTAAAAAAATAGCAAAAATCGTAATTATGTACAATTTTTCCATTAAATAACTTTTAATAACTAGTTGTAATACTAGAATTCAATTATATTTGTTTTAATGTTAATGATTATTAGTTGCACCATCTTCCTATTTGAATCGTGTTCGTGTTCAAGTAGAAAAAAAAGGCGATTGCTTAATTTTTTGGCAGTCGTAAAATTTTGCATAAAAATGCACGTTTAATAGCAAAAGAAAACTACACTCGAAAAATAAACTTTACACAAACTACATCGCTCGTCATTTCGACTACGTTGATTTTTTTATAATAAAAAATAAAACTTTCGCTGAACGAAAAATCGTTTTGACGAACGATGACTGTTTAAGGTTTAAATAAGTGAATGAACAATTTAACGTCAAAAATGTGCTGCAGTATTTTGAGATGCCGGTGGTCTAGTACGGTCTCCTAAATATAAATAGGTGTTCTTCTACCTATTACATGCATTAAACTATAATACTCTATCCCCATGAACTAAAATGACAGACCTAATATAGCGCACATATATTCTGTCAGCTAAATTGCCCATTTCGACCACTGTGCAGCGTAGCCATTGTCTAGCTCATGTTTATAATGATGTTATGATTGCGTACAACATTTCGGGGCTTTACCTTCGCACAATACAAAAAGAAATTAAACTCGATTCTGTTTTTTTTTTGTTTTTGCTCTGCCCGAAATTCTTGTCTAACTTGTTTCCGCCTTAGGCAACAACAACAACAACAACAGCTACAAAGCCGCATTATTGTCTTTGATGAGTCCATAAAAAAAAATATAGCTTCAACGTCAACGTTAACACTTGACGATTAACAATTTTATGTACAATATGTATATACTATGTCATTTTTGTTGTTGCTTTTTTTTGAAAATTTTAAGCTACCCAGATTCCCAGAGTTGACACCTGCTCTCCGGCCTGCCTGCCTGCCCTGTACCAGGCTTTGGTGTACTATATCCATCCGTTTGTTTGCTTGTTTGTTCTCACAGCGCTTTAAGCTGTTTTCGTTGACTCCGGCTACTTGTTTGCTCTGTGATTGACTGTCAATTTTTGGCAGAGTGTTGGGGGATTTCGTTTTGGAAATCCCAAAGTTGTACAGAAATTCAAGCAGCACATCGTTTGGATGCAAGCAGTATTGTCAAGACGAGTAGCTCAGCTTTAAGGCCAAGCAGGTAGCTAGTTCAACAGGTAGGGTCACGGTCTAGGCCCAGTTGGAATTCCTTAGCTAGTATAATTTGGATTTGGTCAAGTGGGTTTATACGCTACCTTGGGGTATTAACACTTTGATGCGTTGTTTATGAGCGCAACGAGATAGCATGCAAGATTTTCAAGATTATATTGAACTCTGTGAGGTTATACTAAAGTAGCAGGAAGTTTGAGTTCTGGAGGTACATTTTCTTTTCTTTTGTATATTAGGCTTATAAACTTTATAGCGCAATGCTTCTCATAAGAAGTCCAACTATCAAATTTGGTTATCGTCACTAATATAGTTTTCAAAATCTACGCGTTCAGACAAACGGGCGGACGTGCCTAGATCAATTTCTTTTGTGCTCCTGACCACATTGGAGTTACTTTTTGGGAGTTTCTGATATCTCACTCTTTATGTTATATATGTACTTTTGCACAACAACCAGGGTATAAAAATGTATTTCAAGATTTGAATTAATGAAGCGGGCGCCACAAACTTGAAGATGACGTGCTGTTAATAGCTATAACTTAGATTTAAGTATCTAGTTCTCTATGATATTTTGATCAAATAATTTCAAAAAAGCAAAAAAAAAAAACAAAAATACGAGTTTATATCCCAGATGACGGGCTGCCTAGATAATTTGAGTTACAACTCTGCACCGCACTCCCTAAACGCCTAAAGACCGTCTTCAGATGATTACTTCAGGTTGACCATGTCTTCTTATCATGACGAAGTCAGGCCAGAAACTTAGCTCGAACTGTTTGTAACTTGTAAGACTTCTGTTGATATACTAAGAGCGCCGAAGAATGCTAGACTTAATTCCAGGTTACATAGCAACTTCTTTGGTTTTTGTCTCAAAACTAATAACACACGCTAACCTTTTTATTGAACAATAAAATTTATTTCGCAAATTTTCATTAGAGATGCGTTTTGTTGTGTATACTGTCTAAAATATTTGCCTTATTGAATTTGAAAAACATTGTAAAAGTAAAATGTCGGAATCGTTGTTTTTTAGCGGAATCGCTTGATGAAACTCAATAGGTTTTGGGTCCATTGAGTCATTTTTATGAATTTCATTAATTCTGCCTTAGCCAGTGGCAACGTACGTTGTGGCTTGGATATGATATTAACTTTTCCATCCAACGGCTTTCCTGGAGGAGATGCTTCCACTTCAGTCTTTGGTTTCTCCATCTTAAAAAAAAAAAGAAAGAGTTAAGTTTGAATGAATCAAGTACTGACGCAACTTACCTTTTTGTAGACAAATTTTTCTTCAAAAAAAAAAATTTACTTTAATAAAATTAAAATCGATTTCGTTTTAAAACGTCCGAACACATAGACTCACAAAATTGAAATGAATAAAACGTAGCTCTGTGATATTTGAAGTAAAAAAATTTTGAAATTTATCAGGAAGACTACTTGGATTTTATTTGTTTTTTCATGATGATGACAGCCCTGGTGGTTCAGCTGCGTCGCCACCTATGCTGCTTCTGAGTCTAAGCCAGTGGCGGATCCGCGGGGGGTTTTCGGGTCCGGACCCCCCAAAAGTTGGAAAAATGGTTGAAAGTGTTTGCGAGCTCTGATACATATACATACACTTCGAAGTAAAGAACCGCCTCAAGACCAAATCCTGGAGCCGCAGCTGGTCTAAACAAATTCCACTTTTCAGAAACTTGGTTTATGGTTAATCAAAAGTAATAGTCAAATATGTTGAAATTGGAAATATCAATTTCAAGGTATATTGAGGCTCAAACAATTTCTTTAAGTGAGCCTTATATAGAAAACTGTCAAACTGTTGTTAACATAATCCAACCAACTAACATGTTTCTTCAATGTATGGATATTTTAAAAAGTCTTTAATTTTAGATCGTACTGAGGCATTTAAAATTTACCTCATTACTGGCAGAAAATCTAAATCTGCTAGCTAAGAAACCCTTACTATAAAGAGTATTTCATTATTGGCCATCATTTCTGCTGATTCTTAAACTTAACTTTATCATAACTTGGCCTAAAACCAGTACTCCCACAAAAAAAAAAAGAAGCCAAAAACAAACCATTCATATTAAGAAACCAAAATAAGTGCCGGCAGCGACGCCAGCAGTGACGCAGCGTCGCTGCGCTGCTAATTCAAATTTGGTTCTATTTAGCAAATTAGTTAGAATGGGTCTCCACTGTTCGAACACTGGAAACTTGTTGAACCAACTTGCTAACCGGTCTACGTCAACAAAGACGATCCACAGTAAAATCTCTGCCAAGTGTTTCTTAATTTGCGAAAAATAAAACCATTATGTACAGGGTGCAGCTCATATTATCTATTGGCTATATGAAAGTACATGGCTAGGTGTTATGTGTATGCCACCAAGTACGATTTACGATTATAGCACATTTCCGACTAGTTCGACTAGTCATTGCCGCTAATGATGTACAGTATGACGAATTGCTTAAAATTATGGAGATTTTTTTATAGGTATAATTTTTTTTCTGTTTACACAGTTTACAACACCAGCCCAGAACAGAGGAAAAAGAAAAAACTAGTGGAACATGCCGACTATAATATACACTGAATTTGCCTTAATTTCTCAAAAAAAAATAAAATTAAAAGAAGAGTGTGCAAAGGTACATCGACAGAGCATAGATATTGCCATAAATCGACGGGTTGAGCTCCCAGCAGATAATGCGCAACTTTTGCTCAAATTTGAACAGCCAGATATGATTACATCGACTCGATTGTTCATGCTGATCAAGAATATACAGGGTCTGTCCGGAAAATAGTAAGTGAAAAAATCAGAATTTGCTAAACTGATATACAGTGCGCGAAAAAAGGTTAAAGCCACTTGCTTTTATCAATAAAAGTCGAAAAGTTGCAAATATTTTTGAACGTCTTTTTACATATTTATTTAGTAACTAAAGGGTGTTTTTTTAAGCGCGTTCGGATTTCAAACTTAAATAAAACATATAAAAATTAATGTAATGATCCCAAATATGGTTTTATTGGACAGATAATTTTGTATCATTTAATATTTGAAAAATATCTCTGGCATGTGACCACCACGACTACGAGTTACAAACCGCATCCTTTGGTTCAAGTTTTTGACCACACTATCGAGCATTTGGGGCCGTAATTCAGTAATGACACGTATGTACATAAACCAACGACTTGACGTGTCCGCAAAGAAAATATTCTAAAGGGGTCAAATCCGAAGATATCCCTTTCGGAAATCCGAACGCTGTTAAAAAAACACCCTTTACATATATATACTGCATACAAAATGAATATTCTTAAAAATTGGATTCTGCTGCATCTAGCAGATAGACGGATTGGGGGATAGAACGATAGAGGGATAGGTGGAAGGGGAAAATGAAAAAGTGGGAAAGTGGGAGGAGGGATAGAGGGATGGCAGGATGGATGGATTGAGGTATAGAAGCATAGAAGGATAAAAGGATAGAAGGAAAAAAGTATAGAAGTAAAGAAGGATAGAAGGATATGCTATAAACTAACTGGAAGGTGGCGGTCGTAATGCTCTTGAGCACTCTCTTCACGGCCTGCTGTAGCGCTTCAATCGATCCATGATGTTGCCCCTTCAGTGTGGTTTTGAGGCAGTAAAAGAAGACAACGTCTGATGAGGCAACTTCCAACGCCCCTTGAGTTTTTCGCACTTGAATGAAAAGTTCCAAGTTCCGTGACGAAGGAACTTGCAAAGGTAACGGAGAGAGAACAATCAACTAAAGGTCACCTGTCGTTTTTCCTTGTTTTTCCTTAGACCCCCAGACGAAAAACCGTCGGCAGTCAGTCAATCCACTTTGAAAAAAACACTTCTTTCTTATCGTTTCACACATATGCACGAATTTATGGTTGCAAAAATTCGTTTGTGATTTATAAAAAGCATACCACTTCCTCTGGTGACTTCTTCAGTTGGGTGCAAGTATTGACATTCTTGAACTTTACCATCTTTCGGCAACATTTAGTGTCTCGTGCAGGTGGTATAACCAAGATCTAAAACTTATAAAAATCGCTGTAAAGCTACGCGAAATGCAAAAAATATGATAAGTGTTTTGGTGGGATATTCAATAATACATCGTGCTTGCAAGTGCCTAGTCCTGGAAAGTCTTTGTTATATTTTGTACGCTAAGTTCATTGTTCGTCCAAATGACGACAAGATACCGCCATGATACCATGGACTGAACACTGCATCTTGTGATATAGTTTGGGTTCAATACCTTCAATAGGTTTGCCTATATCGACGCGTCTGTTGGCTCGGAGGTGAATTCTTCTGTCACAAACTTGTTATACCTTTGTACAGTGTATGACAATTCCAATAACGACCAAGTTTATGCAAAATTGGGTCATATGCAGAGCACAAACTTTCGCCAAAAAAAAAAAAAAAGAACAACAAAAATGTATATCGCGTTGTTACTCGGGGCTCAATAGTATAAAAAATTGGTTTTTATTTTTATTCCATTTCTAACGTTTATCGCACTGGCGGCATCTTCACGCTGACGGCCCCATCAAGCCATCATATACCAAGCAAAAAACAGATGCCCCAGAACAGCTCATCATCCATGCCCCGCCACGCCCCGTTGCGCCCACTTAGTGTACGTTGATTGGTTCACTGACTGCGTCGTGCGCTGCAGCGGATGCCTTGAACGCGCGAAATGGAGTAGAAAAATTGTTTTTCTATCAAAATCGAAAAATCGCAGCAGCCACAGCCGCAACCGTCTGACAACCTTTCGTCTCTAAAAAAATACTCTGCTCCTCCTCCTACTCCTCCTCGCGTTGCCCTTATCCATGAAAGTAGCTTAAATATTATTGTTTTTGGTAGTTATTGTTGTTGTTGTTTTTGGTGGGAAATCGCTTGAGTTCCATCAATTTAATGGTAGCCATACCGCTGGACACGCAGCTTTGGGTACTTCCAAGTTTTTCTTTTAGTGCTGGGCGGGGTGTGTGGGGGCCATGGAGCTAAGATATTGATTTGCCTTGTTAATTGCTTGGACAGCAAGCTGACAGAGATTCATTCGTCTGGCGCAGTACTGGGATTTATAAGTAATTGATAGGAGAAGCATATGATTTATGAAAGAAATTTTGCTTTCGTAGTTATAAGTTAATGCCTATGCAAATATCGTAACTTTGTTTATTTTTAGATCAGATAAGAGAGATGTAAATATTTCTTGTTGCTGGCATTTATTTTGGTTACCATTAGAAAAAGATGTGAAGTGCCCTACCAAAGAAAAAAATAAAAAAAGTTATAACTTTGTAAATTTTTGTCAAAATAAACGGGGGCGTAAATGTATTCGAGAAAAATGTTGGATATAGGGTGCTTTATTTAAAGAAAAATTATTTATATTTTTTTGCTTATGTGTCTTATATGAGACTCTTTGGAGTATGGATCGAGAGTCTGGAACGGGAGCCTTAGTGCCAATTGCTTAGAATTTTTTTTAAGCTTCGACACCTCGAGGGCTTGATAATTCGTTCAAAATATTATTTATTCTACTTTTTAATTTCGAATTCTGGTTCAAATAATAAAACCTGCCAAGACTTAAAGCGAAGATAGTTTTTGAGCAATTTTTTCACCTTACCCAAATTTTCAACTCAATCATTTGTCGCTATAGAAAAAGTTCAATAAGTAAGAGAAATTATTTTCAGTGTAACCATCTTCAACTTTTGGTAAAAATGTACAACTCTGTGTGTATCTTGGTTTGTCAGAAGTATTTTTGTATTTAAATATTATTTTTGGTTATTTTGCTTGGCTTTGATGAACATATTATGATAATTTGTTTTGACAAATTTTTAAAGTTGTAAATTATGTTTTTTGCCCCACACGCACGCATATACACGCGCGCACACACACACACACATGCCAACATTGCACAGTGGGCAAATTCGTAACTTTTGTGCTCAAAAATTTAATGGTGTCTAAAATTGCAATGTGTTTGCAGAACAATAGGCTGCACTTTTTCAAAAATGTCATGATGTTTCGAGTCGAACGCAAAGATAGACAAACATGACTTTCTTTAAATTTTTGTGTATATAGATTCAATGAGGGTGATACGCATTCCTTCCATGTGTTATCACTTACTACCTAATGTACGTCTCAACTTTAAGGAAGCCCTAAAAGTTTTTTATAAACCAGATGTAGACATAGCGAAAATTGCAATGGAGTGGAATCCTCAATCAGAACAAACGTGTATTCGCGTATTCATGCGGAGAGCTGTCAACTAGCATCTTGGTCTGAGATCACAAGAGTTTTGTCAAACAGGGAAAAATGGAAAGGATTTGTTACTGCCCTTTGCTGCGACAGGAGTGGTGTTTGAAATTCATGAATTTATTATAATGTAATGTTTTGTATCTAGTAAATTTTTGAAATTTTATAATACCGAGGATTTGAATAATATTATATCAATTTATGTCAATTCTCATTTATAAAGATTCGATTGTAGATTGCAATTTTTTGTCGTTTCGCCAAGCCCACTCAACATTATTTCTACTAATTGAACTGGATTACTTTCCACGTTGAAAATATGTGGAATTTTGAAAAGTTTTTTGTATTTGCTTATACATGCGGTTACATTTACTTACGAGAGCTAGTAATTAAAAAGAAAGTAATAAAAACTTAAAGTAATTAAAAATAATGATCTACAAACCACACAATTTTAAGAATTCCTTTCATAGCTAATAGAGGATAATACGAATTTATTTCTAATTTATGTTTTCTATACATTTCTTTTATATAATCGAAGTCAAATTTAGCCATGCTGTATACTACTTTCGACAAATAAATATTGTTGTGTTAAATATGAATTTAATTCGTTTATTTATATTTTTGCACTATAGATAAAAATGTTTCACAAGTCTTGTGGAGTGGAAATCGTCAGTAGCGCTCATTTAAAATAGCTGTTGTTACTGCTGGCGCCATCTAGCTAAAATTGTCAAAAAATTGACTTACGCGTTTGGATGCAAAAATTTCGCAACTTTCTTTAATTTGGTTTTCGGTGCTGCATACAAGCCCCATGTCCCACTGGGGATAACAGGAATTGAGAGAGAGAGAGAGAGATACAGGGCTTTAGGTTAGGCATTCAGCTCGCTTCTTAGAACTTCTAGAAGACGTCTCATGTTCCTTGTACCAACTTATTGCGTTCGATGTGTTCAAACTTTAACCACTTCGTAAATACTGCTGTTGGATTTGTTAACTGACATTTGTGTACTATTTTTATAATTTTTGCTTTTAAAAACTAACTGCGCCCACTGTGCGTTGCATATTTGTGTTACTGCACATATGTCTCTTTGTGCATTTAGTATGCAGTGTATATGAGAGTATGTGTTTGTTTTGAGTTTGTAACTGCCGCGTCTGCACTGCGTCTTTTGTTATTATTACATTTTCATAAATGCAAACGCAGATACATATTCAAACACACACACACGAACATGGATACACGCACACTCATGCAGATACCTCGTTGATAAATTTTCGAAAGTTTTGCGAGCTGCCTTATGGGCTGAAGGGCTGCAGGGCTGCTCTGCTGTCGGCATATATGTACATACAGTTGCAGTTACAATTGTGCATGCGGCAAGTGCGGCTTGTTAGCTTTTTTTCCCCCTGGCCCACCGCTACTGTGGCACAACCATGTTTGCCCCCTTATGGGTTTTCTTACAGCGACTTCATGCCCTATGCCTCTCTGTCTACATGTCTCATTGTCTGATAGTCTGATAGTCAGACTGTCTCACTGCTTTTGTCTGTAATTGCAGGCACTATCCTGTTGCTACACCCTGCTTGCATTCCCAATTGCCACCCCGCCACTATGTGCGGCCCTGCCAACTTGCCACATTTTATACGCATGAAAAATTGCTTCAACTGCATGTTGAAATAAGATATTTCAATATTGTATTGTAATTTTAGAACTTAAAATGTAATTTTTGAAGACATAAGGCGCTTGTCAGCCAGCCCATTGTGACTAGTCGTCAGTCCCACATGCGTCGCTGCACTACGCACCCAATCCCCTTCAGCACTCACTCATTGTTTTGGCGGCACTGTTAGTCTTGTTGGCCTTATGCAATAGTCTACTAGTGCGCTATTGACAAGGCTACAGCACACAACAGGCAGGTTTAATACGCCAGAGCAGGAGCGGATTTAAAAAAAAATGTGTTAAAAATGATATGGATATGGAAAAATTTTACAATGGAATTGAATTTCTAAGTAATTTTAAAATTAATAAATATAACTGTCGCATGAAAATCAAATTTCGGGTTAGGAGAGTCGACCATGTCCACTACATGTTTTTTCGGATCGTCAGGGCTGCGACCTAACCTCAAACCTATACATTGTGTAACATCAGGGTTGCTTTTTAGTAAACAATTTTTGTTCTGTGTAAAACCGACAGTAGAAAAAATAAGGCCAAACTGCAGGTTTTGTAAGATTTTGAGCGCTAAAAGCAGTTCAACGATATGCCAGAAATCCATCGTTAACTTCGGCCTAGATCCGCCTCTGCTTCAGCTCTTCAGTAGTTATATACCCTTACTTATGCACACATACCCTCCCTTTACACATATTGAGTTTTTACTTTGCTTTAGAATATTCTACATAAGAAGCTTCAAAATGTATCTACAGTAGCTGCTGCACGTAATAAAGTTAACCAGCTTACGTGGAGAGGCAGGTGGCAAAGGGCCGGGAGCAGATAGCAACTGCTTGTGGTAAATGTTACTATAACTGCATAGGCGGCACTTTTTAGCAGAGAACCCAGAACCGAAGACAGAAGTCTAAGTTTTTGGCAGTGCTTAAGAACTTAAAACACACACATACACACAATGCGGAGGAGCAAAGTAATGGAGGGGAGTCTGGTGTCCCTCACACAGTTCAGCCACGCCCACCACATGCAAAACTTTTGCTGCCCACAATCGACAATCCACTTACTGTATACAATATACAACACACACACATAGAGTGTGGTACGGAGCAACAATATCTAGCACCATGCCCATCTGGTAAAGCTTGCACGTAGGCGCAATGACAGTTCCCACTGAACTGACTGCCAGCATATTGTCGTGTCTAGGAAATGAGTCAAATTATGGCAAATTGTTGGCAAAAGTATTTAAAATGAGTTTATTTTTATAAAGTTGGCGTTGCCCCAGCAGCGTTCACTGAATACTTTGTGGAAACTTGACTTTGCTATTGTGGCACGAGAGCAGTTTGAAAAGTTTGTGTTAGTTGGGAAGAGCTGTGAAGCCACTTATAGGGTCTGGGCAGACAAAATAGAGACTTAGGCAGACCAAGCCAATGCCCGCTTCCTATTATTTAAGTAGCTTCCAAATAACTCACCTAAGGATGCTGATTGGTGTGTGTAAGGGGCACTACGGACTTAGGAAAGAACTGAGCGAGATAAGCATCAACTGTTGGTTTAATAATCAGAAGTAGGACACGCCACCTGAGCAAAGATAGAGAGAGAAGTGAACATGTCCAAAACGATTTTTTTTATTGTGCTGACCAATACTTGTTAACTTCTCGAGTACTAACCTTATATGTATATCCAAAGAGTCCTGTTATTATTTGGGTGAGGAGAGGGACGTAACAGCAGAAACAAGGTAGTGCTAGTGGACTTTGTTAAAATGTCAAGATTGGTTGCTCTAGCTTCTATAATCTTCAAGATATAGGCGCTCATGCAGACAGATGTGAGGACATGTTTACATCAATGCCCTGTTGAGAATATTGGGAGTTACTTTAGGGGTGCCTGGTCAAAATTCTACAGTATTGATAGACAGCTGCAGTGTTGCAGTTACGATACGAAAAGTTTCTAAGTTCGCTGATTTATGAAGCCACCCTCGCAATATCAACGTGCCATCACTAGATGGCGTTAACTGCTTAAGTTTGATGGCCAAAGGCAATGAAATGTTGAGTCTTTTCATTGATGATACTACCAGAATTTGATGGGCCAGGGATTAAGCTTCAATTACACACGCAGACGCACACGCAAACGCACACGCTCCTGGAGTCAGTTGCAGAAGAGACAGAGGGGTGGGGGCTGCCTCAAACTGTAGTACAAAAATGCTGAAACATAACAACAAAATGTAAATCCTTTCAATTGAAATGTAACAGCTACCACACAAAACAACAAGCAGTTATAGCCAGAGCTGGCAGTGGCGTTACTTAGGGGGGTGCCCCCAAGGCCCTCGGGGTCGGTCGCCTGCTGGCAATTTGGCTCGTCAGCAGCTTGTGCTTGTTTGCGTTCCTAAGTTATTGTAACTGGTGCCAACTGGCTTAGCGAGTCAACTCAACTCTACTCGACTCTGCTCGACTTGACTCGACTCGACTTTCGACGGGTCTTGACTTGAACAATTGCGGCATGGGATGGTGTCTATGGCGGCATCAGTCCTTTAGCTGTCTGCCATTGTTGCTTTGGAGCTAGTCATACAGTGCGTATGCTTGATATAAGTATATTGTAATGATTTGCTTGTTGTGGCATTATTTGAAGCAGCTGCTTAGTTATTTAACTGGAAACTTATATCATAGTCTGCAGCTGGCTAAAAATTCATTTCCAGACCAATCATCAACAGGTGCCATACAGGCTTCAACTCGCTGTCATTCACATGTACAATTGTCAAAGCCCAAAAATGCTTAAGACGCTGTGGACCAAGACCAACACCAAGTCCAGGTCCAATTTCTAATGATGAAAAAAACATTCACTCGAGCCGCGCGTGAAAACAAGGACATTGACGCCACGTGCCAAAAGAAAAAGAAGACTCAACAAAGTTGCCAAAGTCAGCGCTCAACTCGTCGTATACTCGATGCTGGCACTCCTTTTGTTCCTTGGCCGGCACAGCAATGGCAACTGCAATACAAAAACCCAGCGTGAGATAGTTAATTTGTTTTCACTTGAGCAGCCCCGTCGTGTCTCGCGTAACCCCAACGTCTGGCTTCGAAAAATTTTGGCTCATTTATTTTTAGTTTGATGCTTGGAATCAGAACAAGGCGCTTTTTGCCTATTTGCACAACAATGAGAGAAAAGTTCAGAGCTGGGTGGGGTTATAATACTAGAAACAAACAGCAATTGGTGACGCTGCAGAGCGGCCCTTGTCACACTGACTAAATGACAGCCACAGCAGCAGCAACAACAAATCTGAAAAGGACTCCAAAAAGAGACGTAATTTGCCGTGAATTCTTAAATACGTTGTTTTTTTGTTTATTTAACAAAACAATTTTCTTTGTAGGCTTGTAAAAAATTGCAAATTTGCAATCCACTTAGCCTATGACTTATAGATAGCTACTATCGATGTGGCAACGCCGAAGCAGTAATATCGATAGGCAACCGTGCGATAACTTTCGCGTTTTGTTGTCATTGGCATGAAGTTCAAAAGAAGCATCTATCAAGAGTTTGGTTGGTTATTAGTAGTCAATGCATTTAATCGCTAAATCGAAACTTTGTTAGCGCCATCTATTGAGGGAGAGGTTGGCTTAAATAAAAAACAGGGTGTGTCACTTTTTTTTTAAATATAAAAAATTGTTTTATTTTATTTAAGTTGTCCCTTTTTTTTAAGCATTTGGTAATTAAAAAATTATTTTTGTTGTTCATAACTATTTTTTTTTTAAATATGTACATCTTTAAGTCAGATTTTTATTTGGTATAAAAATAAAATAAAATAAAAATAATATTAATAAATTTTGAAGCTTATTAAATCAAAATTTTTTTTTTTATTTTTTATGTTAGACTAAGTAGCTGGCTTGACGTTACTCAAGTTTCTTTTAAATATTATTACTAACTATTTTATTAATTTAACTGCCCTATGTTCCGCCAGGAACGACTTTCAAAATCATATTATATAATATATAACTATGTATATATTTTTATAATATGAAGCTTCAGTTCAAGGAAATAAATAATAATAATAATAACTATTTTATAAAACTATTTAACTCAAAAAATACATTGATTTTGGTACAAATCTGAACTAAATATGAATAGTCAGATTTCTTGTCGTCTTACAACATTAGTTGAAAGAAAAGATGTAGATTATTATTTTTTTTTAATTTTTCTTAAATAATACAAGTTTGATTATATTCATATTTAAATTTTTAATTTTACGGTCATAGTGAAGCTTTCTATGGAAATGCAGACATGTATATAATGCCTTTATTAAAATTTTTTTACGAATTTTCGGTGTAAAAATAGTTAGCACCAAAAATACCTAATATATAATTTAATATGGGAAACTGGTAGACTTGGTGCCAAAGCCAAAAAGCTGCACCTTTTAAATCTATTTGTTTTGGAAACAATTCAATGAAATGGTAAACAGTCAGACTAAACTCTGACAAATATTTAATTTCAGTTTTGTACAGATATTTTCAAAATCCAAATGGCAAGCCTCTATGGCCCCTGTTGCTCTGGACTCTTTACTAGAACATTTTAACCCTGAGCTGGTTAATTGCGCTGGCTAGTGCTCTATTCATTTGTTTATTCGGATTTGTTTGTCTATGTGCAATTCTTTTTCAATACATCAAATTCGGGATTTGAATACGCGTATATATATTTTTTTTTTTTTTGATTGGTGTTTTTTTTTGAGAACTATATACAAACATATAAGTAAAATACATATGCCTTTAAATAAAATTGCATATAACATATGCAAAACTGCCATAAATCCAAACTATATTTTTTCATAGACAGGTTACCTTATGCATTTTATAATATTATTATGTGCATACAAATACAAAAATCACGCAAAAGATAACGATACGTCTCTGAGACGAAAACTCAAAAAGCGCTCAGCCGGCTTTTATTAAACTTGTGTTCACGAATGGAACACAAACCAGTCTATAATATTTTAATTATTAAAACAAAACATCAAAACTTTAAATGGAAATCAATATATTTTTTTAGCACTAACCTAAGATACACAAAGCTCTGGATAGTGCTAAAACAGCATAGATAATTTTGTCAGCAACAAACAATTTGGGATATATCGTTTACTAATCGGACATAAATATACTTGAGGTTTTTTGTCAGAGCACTTTGGGGTAAAAGCTGTTTGTGGAGTGCAAAATAAAATGGAAATGGAAAATAACGAGATAAAGTACATAAGACAGTAAAACGCGTCAAGTTAAGTTAACCGAAAGCCAAAAGATAAATACGCAACGAAACGAAATGAAATGATTTTCTAAGTAAGTGCAAATTGCGTTTTAATTAAAATGCAAAAATAAAATATACAGACGGTTGACATTCTGTAGATAGCGGGGAGTGAGTGGTAGAGAGCAAAGAGAGCTGCAGAAAAATAATTAAAATTCGAAAAGTAACTTGAAAATGTTTCTCTTTTTTTTTTGGCTCTGGCAATGCTGTGACAGCTGCCATTTTCGACTCGTCGACTTTATCGACAACTGTCGGCTGTCTGTGGCTCTTCCGCCGCACTGTCCCGTCCCAAACAGCAAACCCACTCCATTTGGTGTACCCAAAACCCTCAAGTACCGCCCATTGCCCATTGTCGCTGCTACGTGCCGAATTATTAACTCACTCTAAGCTTGCAAAACGCGTAAATGTCACATTTCCATTTATTTCGTTATTTATATTTTGTTCGACAGACCCTATCCTCAAACAAGCGCTTCACTCTTCGCAAAAAAAAAAAAAACAAAACAAACCAAACGAAATCCCTGAGAGACCCAGACGATTGCCGTCAAGGCGCCTTTTGACTTGCTGCAGCCTTGTCACCATTTTTTTTTTTTTTTCCTTAGGTCCATATTGCCTTCATGCCAAATGCTGTGAAAAATTATTTGACAAACAGTTTTCCGCGTCAGCCCATTGCATGGAGCGCCGCCCCCCCCTATACGCTTCATTCAGTTTCTTCGACTCGGCCATTTTGTGTTTCTTGGCATAAAAATGAAAAACTTTTTAATTGGGTTTTTGTTATCACAGTGAGCTTGAACGCTTTCCAACCAACCACGAATGTATATATATATATATTGTATAGGTACACATATATATACACATAAAGCCGCTTAGCTTGACCAAAAAAAAAAAACAGCAACTTCCGCACCGATGACAGATAAAGACAAGCATATTAAAACCCCCAAACTAAAATTGTCCGGCATCAGCGAGATTTGATCTGGTTCAGCTTACGATAGCTTGAGGCTATAACGTAGGTGGGCCAGGTGTCCAGCTAGTCGCCATATGAATAACTACCGGGTGCCAAAAATTGCTAAATTTTATGGTTACAGCTTGATTATTGCCAAATTGCACCAGTTGATTAGGTAAGGTTCAAAACGTAATCCTTTTGTATATGTGGCACACATTATCTAGTTCATCATGTAGAGTGACTCATATGAACTTATTTTACAGCTACTTTTGGCAGACTAAGGCATAAACAATAGTCTTATGACAACGTGGACTAACTCGCCGGAATCAGCAAGCTTCCGTAGGTTTTTTTGCGAGCCCTATTCGAAAGCAGTACTCAGAGATCCGAACATGTTAAATAGACAAAAATTATATTGCGCGAAAAGTTTTCAAACAAAAACAAGTCTCATTTAACAAAACAATTAACTCCGCAAAGCTTCCGTACGTTTTGTTCCGTACCCATACGGAAGCAGTACTCAAGGGTCCGAACGCATTGAATAGTTAAAAAAAGGTATTGCCCTAAACGTTTTTGAAGCTTCATCTAACAAAAAATTTAAGTCCGCATAGCTTCCGTTCATTTTGTTCTGGACCCATACGGTTGCAGTACTCAGAGGTCCGAACATGTTAAAAAGACAAAAATTGTATTCCACGAAACGTTTTCGAACAAAAACGAGCCTCATTTAACAAAAAAATTTACGTACGTTTTGTTCCGTACATGTTTAATAGACAAAATTGTATTGCGCGAAATGTTTTCGAACAAAAACAAGCCTCATTTAACAACAAAATTTATTCCGCATAGCTTGCGTACGTTTTTATCCGAGCCCATACAGAAGCACAGTACTCAGAGGTCCGAACGTATTTAATAGACAACAAAAAAGGTATTGTTTCATAATATGTCTACATCTGATTTTCATACCCTGTACCTAGATTTGTGCAATGTATTTAACGGACAGAAGGAGGCGTGGCAGACCCCAAGTCCTTTATACCAAAATGCTTATCCTAACTTCGGGTAGCAATGTAGTCATGTCCGTCTGTCTTTTGGTCCGTTCGCCCGTTCGTCTATATGAACACCTAGATTTCGGACCCTATAAGAGCTAGAGATACGAAACTTTACCAGCTGGCGCGCATATTTTCTGCAAAGATGAAGTTTGTTGAATCATATCAATATCTTACCCCGTTCCGCCCTAGTAGAGTTCCGCTCTTTTTAGCTACACCGTTTAATATTTATATCTGAGGTGTAACCTTGTAACAAATAAACGCAATCGGACAAAAAAAAAAAACAAAAGTTATTGCCAAAAATGTACAATTTTCACCTTCCCTTGCCAATAAACTACATTATATTTATATAATTAGGAAAAACTGCCTTATTTCACTTCTCAAAGGAAATCAAGGCAAACTTCTTTGTCTTCATGCGAATAATACGAATCGTTTGCAAAAGTTTTTTACATTTAGCTCTAATAATCTGGCAGGAGTAGTTTCCCTCTTATACCAAATAGCAATTTTTATATGTATTCCAAAAACTTTCGATTAGTTAAAGAGTCATGTGTCAATTAGTCGCTCTTTGACTCAATCAACTCTGTTTTTGGCCTTTTGAAACATGACCTTGATTGTTGACATGACGAAGATACACAGCACTCAATGTACGCATATTACGCATACGCCACCTTGGCCAGCAGTTAAGTGTAAATCGACTGTGAATTGTGTTTGTGGCAGCTGTTGGTCAACACTGACCTATCTGTCTATCCGTCTGTTTGCTATACTAAGTATTGATTAAGCAATTAGTTGAAATTACACTAAACACACAGACATAAACACAAACAAATAGAAGAGGGAGAGAGAGGAGGGAGAGCTTGCGATAAAACTTCCTTGCACTATAGTAACAGGTAGATCACAATAAGTACATAATCAACTGTACTGCCACGCCCATACGCCTCGATTTCATTGCGTGAACATTTTGGAGCTACTTTTTTTTCATTGCGCAATACGAGGGCAGGCAGTAAAGTTATCAGCAAAACATTTATCGAAAAAAATGAAAATGTTAATAAGCGATTCTAGATAATATAAACTAGGTTCCAGTGCTCAGATCATTATAAAATTTGTATAGCACACTCTTAAGGATAATGTAAAAAAATCGATTTTTTCGACCTTCACAAGTGTGTGGGGTATGCAGCATAGAACCCCAAAAGATACACTAAAAATGATCAGTAGAACAAAAATGATAGATATAGACATATCTGTATGAATACCTATATGCAGATATGAGTTACTGACTTTCCAACTATGTCTTGCATCTGAAAGCTTAATAACTTTTGCTGGAATTTTAAAAGTGTGCTTATAAGCAGCCGATTATCGCTCAGCCTGCCCTCGTAGCTGACATTAGATGTATGTGCTTTGGCTCATGGGCTAGCATGGTCTGTGCCAGTGTTTGATTGGGATGGGGTTGTGGTAAAGCTTGGTATCGCTTTTGGGGCGGAAATTGTTGTTGTTGTTGTTGTTGTTGGTCTAGGCCACATATGCTATTTATGTCTGTATTGGTGCTGACTATCGGCCTCGCGCTTTACCATTTGCTGTTTGCCATTTGAATTTGCTTTTAAGCTTTAACTAGTACACAAAACAGCGCTTAGCTTTTGGCCGCTCTGCATATGTGTTTGTGATGCTGGCTTTAATTGAAGCAAACTGAAATTATGGCATGCCCGTCACAAGCGTGTGTACTCTATGTGCATGACATCGATTTGGCCATTTAACATTTATCGCCTGCAAACTGCAGACTAACCCAACACAGAGTACCAACCTCTGCTCCACACCATACACCATCCCTGCCACTTATCCTAGCTCTAGCTATGACTATGCAGCGGACTTAGTTCTGGCTTGGCTGTAATGACTTTGGCAAAATATGGCAAGCAATTTTCTACTGCTGCTGCAGCGTGTCACCTGCGTCGCTCTGATAAATCGCCAAAGTGTTTTCCTTAACAGTCTGGGCCAACTTCTTGGCTCGACATGAATTTACAATAACTACCATACCGAATCACCATCCGCCTGCCATTTGTCGTTTATTGAAATTCAGTGTGCCAACAATTTTTACCAAGCAGCCAATGAATATTTTTCGGACTTGAATTGCTAACAGTGCGATTAAGAGCGTAAATTACAATACCAAGATTACCTGCTGCATTTGTTGAAATATTCCAATGATTGTTGCACTGGTCTGTATCACAAAAACAATACATGCCCAATTCCTCTGTACCAAAACCTGAAAACAAAGATACTTTACTGTAGTCCTCTTCTGCTTGTGGAGCATAGGGCCCCATAAAAGGTCAAAAAGATAAGCCCAGATGAACTTGGCTTATTCTTGAGGGATGATTTTTCTGGCATTGCCATTACGCCGTTTTAAATGCTGGGAAACATAGTTGATTCGCTAAGCAGGCTTCTGAAGATATGTATTTTGCAACTTACTAACGTATACTCCACTGCGGATATGTAGCACCACTTAGCAGCAGGGACCCGCCTTTTAGAAGGTTATTATTTTGCTAAGGTGTGGTTTGTCAGCCAATGTTTTCTATGCTTTTAAGGCGGAGCCTGGGGATCTCTATTCATAACTGTTTGAACAGAACATGGACCTACAGGCGGTGTCATGAATTAACAGAGATTTTCTTGGGCAAATAGTGTCTTTTTGCTAGCGATGCCAGTGCTAGGCAAATGAACCAGTGTCTCTGTGGGGAATCGGACCACCAACCATCGGGTTACAAAGCGAGTACGCTACCACTACGCTATCGATGGCCATATACCGATCACTCATAATCTTAACAAAATAGCAAGTATAGTATGAGACCAAGAACGCAGCCTTAAGGAACTCCAGCTAAGATTTTGCGGCTTAAAGACAGCTCATCTCTTACTACCGTGAATGATCTACCAATAAGAAAATTGAAAACACTCTTGAAAACTTGAGGGTCGAAAGTTCGGCTTATATTTGGAACTATACCATAATCTGTCGAGCGCCAGTTGTGCATCCATACAGGCAGCTACCACATACTCTTTGGAAGTCACTCTGAGAAACCTCCTCGGGATGAAACCCGTGTTAAGGCTTTTCATGCAGCTAGCGTTCAAAGAATGCGTCAGAGAAGGCAATCTTCCTAAATTTTGTCTATGGGTCGGAAGCAGACCGCCATATAGGATGGATGGTTTGTCACCATGGTGAAGTATGTCAACACATTCCTTGCCTAAATGAAGTGACACATTGTACAGCAAATTCAGGAAGAGGAAAGCTTCTGGTGGCAGAAGTTTGACGTTGCGGTGATCAAATTGATCATCTCCATGGGCTTTGTTATTTCCAGTGTCGTCATCTCACTCTGCAGCTTCTGAATTGGTAAGATGGGACAATGGGATGAAAAGGTTTATCCAGTTGTCAGATTCTTTACACCTTGTAACCCGAAAGGCTACGTCAAAAGGGCTTAATCTTGCCTCCAGGTAAGCTGCTCCTATGTGTCATTTGGTTCATAGAGCAAAGCTCGAGCTTTTATCAGTCTCCAGGATCTGGCTGGTGTCTACGTTAGAATCTTTCAACTACAGGCTCACTTACCTTGTTTTGAGTGGTTGCCTTAACTTAAGCCGCTCTTTGGACAATGGTAAAATCTTCAATACTCTTGACCCTGTGTATGGGTCAGGAATTTAAGAAATTCTATTAGCCGCAACTTGTGCTCCAATGCTTGCTAGTCTATCGATTAATATATATATATGGCTGCCCAAATCATAATGCATATCTAATGGGCTACATAACAGCAAGTGCTCCAGCACCTGCACCATAAGCCACTCCTGGTATAAGTGCTGCTACTGCTGCTCCTGCTGCTCCCTTTAGCTCGCTCTTATTGTTGTTGTTGGTTTTGTGCTTTGGTTGGGTTATTAAACTAGCTGGCTAATATTTTGTTGTTGTTATTGTTTTATTTTATTTAGCACAAAACAACAATAACGAACATGGCAACGCGCTGAAGCGTAAGCGACATTGTTGTCTGTTAGGTGCCAGCTACCAACAAGCCTTGGGCAGCATACAACCAGAGGAGGTGCGTCCGGCAGGCGGAACAAAAAGCCCAGCTCTGGCGCTGAAGTGTTGCATGGGTGGGGTGGGCACATAGAGGGAGAGTAGGACCTGAAGTACCCATGAGCCGTCGGCTAGCACCAACAATGTTGACCCCAGCTGGTCGTTTGCTGTCCAACTTGTCGCTGTGATGATTAATGGCCACCAAACTGATAAATCAACTTTGTCGCTGTTGCTGTCACTGCACAAACACGCCGCAAAATGCTGAATACCCCTGCTCAGGCCGCTACTTTGCTTTCCGCCATCCATACCGTCTCCCTCCCTCTTTGGTCTAACACTGATCAAGTCCCTGCACAAGCATACACACAGACGCACACACACACACAGAGGCCGGCGGCTCAACAATGGCCGCCAGAGCGCCAAATGAAAGTAGCAAAGCAGCGCAGCGTCTGTCTCTGTGTGTATGAGTATCTGTGTGTTGTAGTATGCGTGTGTGTGTGCTGGGATATAATACGAGAAATTCGATTCGTTTCAATTCGTTGCGGCTCACTTGAGTTTTAGCTAATGTTCAATGCCCGCCACGCCCCCCGCCAGGCGACATATGCAAACACGCCAATTTCAACGTCGACGTCCTCGTCCACGTCCACATCCACGTCCTTGTTGTTATTGCCGTTGCTGGCACCATTGGTGTCCTCCATTGTCTGTTGTTCCTGTGCACCGGAAATTATTTTCAGTTGACCAAAAACAAAATGCCGGCAACAAGCAACAACAGAAACAGCGGAGCCACCGTGGAATGAATAAGTGAACGAATGAATCAATGAGCAAATGAGTAAATACGCGAATGAACGAATGAACGAATGAATGAATGAATGACTATACACAAGTGAATGAGAAAATGTGTGAATAAATAAATATGCGAGCAAACAGTAAAAGCAGCTGGAGGCATTAATAGCCCAAACGAGTTATGTCCTTAAAATAGAGAAAATGCTGCGGCTAGAGGGTTAAGTTGCATTTTGTGGGTTAACAGCTGGAAAGCTGTCCAAGTGATAAATAAAGCCAGCTAGACAATGGTCCAATGACCAGCAGCATAGCCAAAGCAACTGACGTTTTACAATACCAACATATGAAATGGGGAAAATGTAAAACATTCGGGGAAAACACTGCATCCACATTTTCCAAAAAAAGAAAATTGAATTATTATTTGCCTTCTTGGTATGGCAAGTTTACCATGAGCAACAAAACTTCTGGTTTTTTTAGGTTCTTACAATTTTCCTGAGCTATTTTCCACTATTGCTATTCTCCATTTGTTATTTATTTGTTTATTTATTTTTTATTTATGTATTTATTTTTTTTATTGTATTTTTTTTTTCTTATTTATATATTGATTTCTATATTACTTGATCATTATTTATTTATTTCTAATTTTTTTATTTTATTACTTATTTATTAATTTTGGCCGTCAGCCAATAGGTATCACAAGGGGAATAACGTGTAATCACGCTGGTGATACGCGCCGTAATTGTGGTACACTACTGGTAGTGCGACTATACTCTCCCCGTGAGGGCGGCTGGAAGCAGGCCCATGGTAAGGTCATGTCTCTGCCATGTGGTGCTGACTAATTGTAGTCGGGCGAAGAGAAGAACACTCTTTTATAAAAAATTACCCCAATCTAAGGTGGAACATCATACGCCGATAGATGCATGGCCGAGGGGTCGCTCGGTCGTTAGTATGCGGACTCTGGATACCTGTCAACCTCCAGTTTAAAATAGCTGACTTCCCACGGCATCTCGGGCAATCCCGTGGGTGACCTTCATGACCCGTGTTTTCACAATATCGTATGGATATAAATTTAAACAATTCTGATGAGTTTGATGTCACTCTAAAAGCATCACCCCAGGTAGAAGCCTGCACGGCGACTCCCACATGTACCGCTACAGCTGAAGTGCTGCAGAATACAACCCCCTAAGCGGCGCTGATGGGCACGTTTCAGGGAACCGGGTGTTGTCACCGGAACCTGTTCATGAGGAACAGCCGGAATTACCGGTACCAAGTCAACAGAGGGGACTAATGGTTAGACAACGGCAGCTCGAGGTGATGGCCGCTAGCTCCGAAGACGAACCATTGGTCTCTGACGGAGACGAAACTGCTAGTGTTGGCTCGCAGAAATCTTCAGGCACCGTCATCGGAGCCGCACTCCAGACCCTCAATCTGGATCAACAGCCTTCATTTGTGAAGCTGTCGTCCCGGGAGAAAAACTCCTGAAGAGAGCCCTTGACAAGGGCCTCTCCAGAGCGGAAGCTCTAGCTTCCATCCCATCGGCACCCTCTGCGACACAGGTCAAGAGAGGCCGATCGGATGAAAAATCGCCACCCACGGCGACAAAAAAGCCGAAGCGGACCCAAGCGGAGTCCAACAAGATGCCCTACAGCAGCGTAGTGAAAGGCGTCAAACTAGGCTTCATTTCTAATGCTGCAGCGCTTTCATCCGAGCAAATGGCAAGGATTAAAAGTGCAATTCTTGAGGCCACCCTGGAGTACGTCGGTGAGGTGAAACCCCAGTTCGAAGGATGTGTCCTTCGCACTAACTGGGTTTTGCTTATCTGTGCGAACGACTCCACGGCCTCATGGGTTAAGAGCAACTTCTGCAATATTAAAAGCAAAGTTGCCCTTGACATCAAGTTGATGACGGAGGAGGAGTTTCCACGTTCCCATGTGGTTCGCGGCTACTTCCCCAACAGCATCGACTTGACCAATGAAAGAGTTTTGGCGGCTGTCAGTGCCCAAAATTCTGTTTGCACCTCGCAATGGCGAGTAATACAGAGGTTGACACAAGGTCAACTTCTGCATCTCGTCCTTGCGGTTGATGGGTCATCCTATCAACAACTGGTGGAACAGAATGGGCTAATCTACTACCATTTCGGGAAGGTAAGGCTGAGTCTCAGGGGTGCTGGCCCCAAGGCTGCTGAGCCCCCGATGGTAGCAGATGCAAGCCAGGAGGCTGAGAAAACAGCCCCAAAACCTGTAGAGGTGACTGCCACGCCGGTGGTAGCCACTGTGAGGGCATCTGTGCCGTCGACACCCACGGAGGTTGCTGTTGCCCCCTCCGGCAACGACCCGCGTCCTTCGACAAGCAAAGCTGCTGGGCATGCGAGTCAAGGACAACGGAAGGGCGCTGCTACCGCGCGGACTATCGGGTCCAAAGCGGATAAACTGCCGAAGGGCGCTAGAGGCAATGGGTCTCGTCGAGGCAAGCTCAACAGCCTCGTGCAGCGCTCCATAAGGGAGACCAATGAGCGCAATTAAGGTGCTCCAGGCGAACCTGCACCACGCCAAAGGGGCGTCAGCCACCATGTGCAGGACCTTCGCCGAGAACAAAATCGACCTGGCTCTCATCCAGGAGCCTTGGTCGAATGGTGGCCAAGTTCGTGGACTTAACGTCACTGCAAGTAAGTTGTTGTATTTTCGTCAAGTGGATGTGCCTCGCGCTGCGATGCTCATTGACAATAGTGTCAATTATTTTCCATTAACGAATTTCATCTCCAGAGATCTAGTGGCCGCACTGATACAAGTGGCTACTGAGAACGGCACGAGGGAGATAGCTGTGGCGGCAGCTTATTTTCCTGGTGACACGGCAGACGCTCCGCCGGCAGAGGTCAGGCGGCTTGTGGACCACTGTAAACTACAAAAAACACAGTTGGTCATAGGCTGCGACGCCAATGCGCATCATACCATCTGGGGCAGCAGCGACGTCAATATTAGAGGTGAGTCCCTCTTAGAGTATCTATTGTGTAGTCAATTAGATATTATCAATAAAGGAAATAAACCCACCTTCATTAACGCTATCAGGGAAGAGGTTCTAGACCTCACTCTGGCTAGCAACTCCCTGTCCCATCTCATTAGTAACTGGAGGGTCACTAATGAAGCAACTCTCTCAGACCATCAGCACATTAGGTTTGAACTACCGGGACGGGCGGAGTTAGAGCAGAGGGTTTTCAACCCAAAGAAAACCAATTGGGTACTTTTTCAGACCTTGGTTGAGCATAGGGCCGACTCTTTGGTCTCATATATCAACTCGGTTGACGAGATTGACCTGGCTGCAAATCAGCTTGAAGATGTGCTAGTCTCCTCTTTCCATGAGAGCACGGTTGAGCGTTCTTTCCGATCGAAACGTGAGGTTCCGTGGTGGAACGCCAACTTAACTGCTAAAAGAAAAACGGTAAGGAGACTCTTCAACAAAGCCAGGAAAACAAAACAGTGGGAGGAGTACAAGGCTGCTCTCACTGACTACAATAAAGACATAAGGAATTCCAAAAGGGATACCTGGAGGAACTTCTGTAGTAATGTCCAAAACCTCACAGAAGCGGCCAGACTCCAGCGAGTTATGGCCAAAGAACCTTCAAATGGGGTTGGTCTACTAAGTAAGAGTGATGGCTCTTTCACTACTGACCGAAAGGAAACTCTGGAGCTTTTACTCCAAACTCATTTTCCAGGTTCGATTATCTGTGACGGAAATGCCCAATCCGAAGATTACGAACCTAATATACTACGGGCTGCCAGAACATCTGGCAAAATATTCGATGCTGACAAGGTTCGGTGGGCGATTAACTCATTCGATCCCTTTAAAGCGCCAGGAGGAGATGGGATCTTTCCAGCACTTCTTCAGAATTGCCTAGAAACCATCTTACATCCTCTGATTCGTCTGTTTAGAGCAAGCTTCGATTGGGGCTTTATACCCCGTCCTTGGAGGAGGGTGCGGGTAGTTTTCATCCCCAAGGCTGGAAACAGGCCACTTGACAAGCCCAAATCTTACAGACCCATCAGTCTTACCTCTTTTCTTCTGAAGACGGTAGAGAGACTTCTCGACCTACACATCAGAAACAAACTGCACAGTACAATCCCATTGCACTCTATGCAGTTTGCATACGTTAAAGGAAAGTCAACAGAGGTTGCCTTACACCACTTAGTTAGGAAAATTGAAAAAGCCTTTGAATCCAGGAACATAGCTTTGTGCGCATTCCTAGATATTGAGGGTGCTTTCGACAATACCAACTACGGTTCTATATCCAGGGCGCTGGTTCGTAGGGATATTGACCGTAACACTGTTGCATGGATAGAGGCCATGCTTCGTCAGAGGGATATAACATCAACCCTGAATGGTACTTCGGTCAGCATAAGAGCTGTAAAGGGTTGTCCACAAGGGGGTGTGTTATCTCCACTGCTATGGTCCCTGGTAATTGATGAGCTGCTAACCAAACTGTCGGGGCTTGGCTATGAGGCCATCGGCTACGCAGACGACCTAGCTATAATAGTGACAGGGAAATACGAGAGCACCATCACAGATGTGATGGAACAAGCCCTCCACGTAACCCTTAACTGGTGCCTAAGTGAAGGACTTAGCATCAATCCCCAAAAAGCCGTGATTGTTCCCTTTACGAAGAGATACAACACGAGGCTTAGGAACCTGACCATTAATGGAACAGAGGTGGTGTTCTCCAGTCAGGTTAAGTATCTAGGAATAGTTCTGGATAAACGGCTAAACTGGAACTCCCACCTAGAGTTAGTGCTCTCAAAGGCCACTCGAGCTTTATGGGCTTGTAGGAAATTCTTTGGTAGCACTTGGGGTTTCAGACCTAATATAATAGACTGGTTGTACCGTATGATGGTCCGCCCTATTATCACGTACGCAGCCCTTGTGTGGTGGCCCAAGGTGCAGCAATGCGGAGCAATTAAAAAGTGCAGTAAGCTACAAAGACTGATATGCCTATCTCTGTCGGGAGCAATGCGTACATGTCCTACAGCTGCAATGGAGACAGTCCTCGGACTGATCCCACTGCACATATATATCAAAAAGTCAGCTATGCAAAGTCTGTTGCGGATCCGGATCACGTCTGGACTCGTGGAAAGTGACACAGGCCATGCTGCACTTTTAAGTTCTCTTCCTGGCCTATCGATCTGCTCAAGATCAGATTATATGACCACGGAACTTCTCCATAATAGGAAATTTAGATCTCTCATTCCAAATCGCGAGACTTGGACTGAAGGCAACCCCTGTGGTAACCTCCGGGGCCAGCAATGGTTTACGGATGGTTCCAAGACGGAACAGGGTGTAGGTGCTGGAGTTGTCGGACCCAACACCAGAATCTCTATTGCAATGGGTATCTGGCCCAGTGTCTTTCAAGCAGAGATTCATGCCTTAGAGGTCTGCGCCCACAGTATCCTCCTTAAAGGTACTAGGGGTGCTAACATTTACTTATTTACAGATAGCCAGGCCGCTATCAGCGCATTGTCTTCATGGAGAATCTCCTCCAAGCTGGTTAGGGAATGCGTAAACAAAATCCAACTCCTGTCCTCTAATAACAGAGTCACACTCTGTTGGGTTCCTGGACATTCAGGAGTGGAAGGTAATTCGACAGCTGATGAGCTCGCAAGACTGGGTTCCTCTTCGCCCACCACTTGCCCCGCGCCCTTCTGTGGCATCAGCTGGTCAACAATGAAAACTATGGTCAACAAATGGGCCTTAAGTGAACATAGGAGTTATTGGCTCTCTTTACCTAATTTAAGACAGGCAAAAGTGCTTGTCTCACCCTCGGATGCAAACCGAACCATAGGTCTTGGTAGAGCGGACCTAAGGTTCCTGGTAGCCTACTTGACTGGGCACCATACTGTAAGTTATCACTTGCAAAAAATGGGTCTATCGGACTCCTCAGAGTGTAGGCTTTGTTTTGAAGACGACGAGACGACCAAACACATCTTGTGTGACTGTCCAGCAATAGTGTGGGACAGAGTCACACATTTGGGAGCTGAACGGATCACCCCGTTTCAGCTTCGCCGAATCCCAACGAAAGACTTACTGCTCTTCATAAGGAAGGCAGATGGTCTTTTGTCCTAAAAGAATGGGTAAGGTACAATAGATCTTCAGGTCGCAGTGCCCACTCTCTGTTGTGAGAGAACCTAACTATTTAAATAAAATAATAAAAATATTTATTAATTTATTTGTTCATTATTTATTTGTTTTTTTAGTTTATTTGTTCATTATTTATTTATTTCTAATTTTTTTATTTTATTACTTTTTTATTAATTTATTTGTTCATTATTTATTTGTTTGTTTATTTATATTGTTTTATTTATTTATTTCAAATTTATTTAGTTATTCATTCGTCCATTTATTAATTTATTTATTTATGTATTTACTTATTTTTTTATTAATTTTGTAACTTATTTATTTAATTATTATTATACATTTATATATAATTTAGTATTATTTATTTTTTTTAATTTATTTATTTTTTTTTTTTTATTTATTCATTATTTATATTAAAAGCCGAATTTGTGATCCAAGCCTAAAGCTTTAAAACCTTTAACATGAAAAATATTAAAATTAAATAAATAAATAAATAACTATTTAAATTATTGATATATGTATGCAATACATATTATATATAAACAATGTTAATTTTTTTCCCAATTTTTTTTTTTTATAGGTAAATGCTGCTACAATTTTAATTAAAATTATAATTGGCCTGGTAAGCTATTGATTACAACAAAAGGAAAATTTCAAGCAAGCAATTTCTTTTTGACTCTTATGCATAGTTTTCAATATTACGTATTCGCCGGATGTTACAAGAACAATTAGCAATTTATATTGCTCTTTGGTCATGCTCTATTTTTAGCTAATTTAATTTAAAGTTACGTTTAAACATTTAATTGTGTTTGAAACAAAGTTCTTCTTATCTACTAACTAGCATGAACGCATAAAGTTAATAAATTTCGAGCTAAGAAATGAGACGAGCGAAAGATATCGAGACGAATCAGTAATAAGTTTTTGGTGAAATTTTGTATCAGGAAGAGATGTTAACCATAGATTGAAAAAAAAAGACTTTTAAAGAGAAAGATCTGATGAATATAATATATTTGCTATTATCCCAATTTCTTAAAAAATTTATTTCTTTGCTTTTATTCGTCATAAAGATTAAAGATCCTATGACCTGTTTACCAGATGGCAACATAATAACACTTTTCAAAACGCTTTTAATATCCTAAGAGTGCTACAAAAAATAGCCCAAATCGTAAGGTTGCTTAACCCGCTTATGCCCAATAGTGCGTAGAGGCCAGTTCCTAATAAAAACACTAACTTAGCTATAGAATATCTGAAAGCTCTTCAAAGCTTTTAACAGTACGTTAAAAAAATAAAATCAAAATATTTTAATACAATATAAGCTGTTCATAAAAAAATAATTAAATAAAATCAATTTCTAAGAATTTCATAAGTGACTTATTTTTGACATGAATTCTTAAGGACCTTTTTCAGAATTTCTCACCTTACAGGTAAACAAAATTGTGCAAACATATATACCAAATGCAAGTTGGAATAAATTCATTTTTGTATGAAAAATAATATCGCCCAAATGGCCACAGCGACTGGCTCTTCAGGCCCGTACGCAAACATTGTAATTTTCGATGAGTTTTTTTTTTTTTTTGACGAAATCTCATCTGGCTGTTCTTCCATCCATTGAACGAACAATTGAAAAAGTTTCTAAAAAATTTGGTTTCAACATTAAGTTGCAGGGCATGAGTCTGGTTGCACAGAAAACAAAAATTAAACCTGCGCATTGTATAACCTTCTAATTACTGAATCATGCTGCTGACAAAAATTCCACAAGCCTTTGCCAATTTTACTTTACTGTGAAAAGCTAGACCCTTTTAACTCAAGAGCAGCAAAGCAATTTAAAGATGAGTTCGCTGCTTTTTTGGAGTACATTAGCAGTATATTATGATGGAATTTTTAAAAATATTTCAAGTGAAACTTAGTTCAAAGTGTTGCAGAGATTTGTGGCATATTTTTAACCTTACGTTGATTGATAATTTCTCTCAGTGTGCACATACAACGACACCAGCACACACACATATTTGTCGCATTGTTGAGGGGCTTTCGTAGTTTCGGGGTTGGCTAGAACGCTCTTTAAAATCACGTATTCCATTTTAGTTTGGCTCATTAGACACATTTCGTTGGCAATTAAGTAAATAATTTGTAAGCCACAAACGTTAGAATGCCATTGCACACCGGCCAAAATGGCGCTCAAAATGGCGACAGCGGCAGCAAAATGGCGGCCAACGCGAATCGTCACTGCAGCTGGCTGCACAGTGGAAGAAATGGGCAATTTAGCGAAGATAAATTAATAACTTGAATAAAGCTCAACAAGTTGAAAGTCCGGTAACTGGAGTAAGATTTTTAGTTGCTTGCAATAATGTCTTGGATATTCCTCAGCAGAAATCTTGTAAAGATTATCAACAAGTTGTCATAAGGCCAAAATCAGTTGGTAAATGAAAATCATAGCTTGGAATGCATCAAACTTGATATAAATTGGCCGGCTACACTTGGGAAGAATATAAAACATGATGACGATGGGTATGATGGTCGTCCAAAAGACAGTGAAACCATGTAAAAGCAATCCTTATTCCATAATGAGCTAAAAAAGCGTTTAGATAGTGAGAACTAGTTCTTGAAACATGGGCTAAAACGTGCCAGATATTTTGGCAAGCATTTGGCTTGCAGGTGCCGCAGAACTTGGACTCGATCCGAATACTTTGCAGTTTTAACAAGATAAAGATTGCTAATATTGTTTGTACTTTGTTTAGGAAATGTAACTTTATAATTGTAAGTCACTGACTAGGTAATACTAGGCTCTTGAATTGTATTCCAATGGCATTTGATTAAAAAATAGAATAAGAAAGTACCCTATAATTCAAGGAATGATTGAAAATATCTACGCAGCTGAAGAGGATTTACCCAAAAAAAGCAATATTCTGTTCCCAAGTGGGGTAATGACGAGTCAAAATTTGTATGGAGCACAATTTTTTCATCATGTTCACTTAGAACTAGACACCAGGGATATTTTTTCATAGATTCAGATGAATCCGCAATGCTCCTTGGGCGTCTGCTACGAAGCTCTATAGGCCTTCCTCGAGGTTAAGAATTCCGGCGGTGCCAGACCTGAACCACAGGGGGGGCGCGCAATATAGCAACCCTGTGCTTTTTGTTCATCACTCAGTACCTACACTTGGCACAAGCTTGGCGCACACCTTTCGCATTTCCAAATCTTCAGTAATAATTTATTGAACGCTACCTTAAGCAATGCCTAACTCAACAAAAAACAGACGACTGCTTGTGCACCATTCAGAGTCCAGGATCGAATTCACTTTGTCCACACTTTCATCCTTGAAGTTGATGGGCTACCTGATCTTCTTCTACCTTTATGCCAATCAAACATTGATAAGCAGTTCCCACGTAGGCGTCCTTTATCATTCTGAGGAACTCTGTCGCGGTTCTTTCCTGTTTAAAGCAGAATTTAATGGCGTAGCTCCTCTGGAAAATTTTCTCCATCTTGGATCGCGACGAAAATTCTTGACAGGGGTTCACTGAAACGGATCGCAGTAAGCACGTAAACTCTTCGCTTGCCCGCAGTTGACTATCCCCACTATCACGCCCGGGTATTCCGACCGGTCTCCATCGCTTCGATCCAGCTACAGAAATTCAGTCCTGATATTGCATGATCCTACCCTCCATTCCCGCATTGAGATAGGTAAGAGAGATAATTCGCCATGTTTGCCATGTTACCCTTAAGCAAAACAGCTGTGCAAATTAAGAAAGCAAAACAAAACTGAAACTGTCGATAACCACTGCGGCTTATGATTAATCGATTACAAAAAACAATTTTCGCGTGCAATTTACACTTTAAAATTTAATATAGTATTATAATTGACGCCAATTGTTCCACTGTGCAGCGGCGTCAACTGCTCCCATTTTGAGGCAGCTTGAGTGTGGGCCCGTTTATTATGGCACAACGTTGTGTGTATGTGTGTGTGGTGTAGTTGGTTGGGCCTGCGGTAATTTATGTTACTGCACCAAGTAAATGCAGCCAAAGCACAACTCACATAGATACACATACACATACTCATGTTTGTGTTTGCGCTTTTGTTGTTTTGTTTGGCAATTGATTTGAAAATAGCAACAACAAAAATGGCAATAAACAAGAACCAGTAGAGAAGAGCCTTGTGGGCAACGCTTAATGCCAAAAACATTGCGTTTTACATAGTACAGCTCAACTCACCGCACCTCACCTCAGCACCCTCCTCACGTGTATGACACAACCCATGTCCCATAAGCCACATCCCACGTGCCGTGTCCCACGATCCATGCCCATGGCAACGCATTGTTTGCATGCCCCTAAAAGTATGCAACGCGCATATTTAAATTTTTGCCATGCATTGAGGGTTTTTCGGCACATACCTTCTACTTTGATTGAATTTCATGTACTACGCGTCGAGATTTTCGGCCCATTTCCAGCGAGCTACCCTTTGAAGGCACTTTCGAGTCCCTTTTTTTTCTTAAATGTCAAATACTTTTCACACGAAACATCATCCTTTGCATGAACAATGGTTACTTGGGCAACAGCCAATATCTTTATGGCTTCATGGTGCTCCCATTAGTCAACAGGATGATGATGATGAAGCTGCACAACTGTTGATAAGCAGCATATTGTTGATGACCAAAAGCGAATAAATACATACAGCTATCTAAAACACACCCACACACACACAGACTGACTGATATGCTCATATAGCATGCCGATAATAACGCTTCAAACCAGTGGATGCAGTCCAGCTAAAGGACAATCAGCCATATACAATGCGCATCTGCTATGGCAACAACTCAACGTGTCCAGGCGTGACCACATCGCAGATAGTACCAGCCGCCATCAGCATCGTTATCATTTGCATCAACAGCATCATAATCATTTTAAGCATCATTATTAATACTCTAGGCACTTGGATGGAATAGAGCAGGGAATGAATGATCACATCGTAACGCTGCTACAAATTTTAATTTCTAACACATAGTGACTTCGGGGCTGCGACAAGCAAGAGAGCTGGCCACACCCCTGGATATGATCAAGACAAAAGGTCTTGGCAGAGCAGACTTAAAACTCCTGGCACTACACTGTAAGATACCATCTACAGAATAAGCGCCTATCGGATTCTTCAGATCTTCTGGTCGCAGTGCCCCACCTCTTTGTGAGGAACTCATGCGAGAAAAAAAAAAAAACGCATAGTGAATTGGTTAGTACTGGCGTGGGCATCATAGCATTCTAGAAAGCAGGGTAGATGTATCCAGTCAAGAAAGTTGTTGAATAACTTGTCTCCAGCTCTCGCAAATTTTGTTGCAGCGTATTCCATAGTCGTTGTTATTTATATGCCATACCACTCACTCATCACTTGTTTATGCAAGTCATTGTTTGCATGTAAATTTGCAACCAGCCGTTGTCCAGGCACAGCCTAAGCATTGTCTTCATTATCATCATACTCAAACCCACTCATCATACCCATCATTGGCCCATGCCCCCATCATTGTCTTGCATATCTTTGTCTAACTGATGCTTGTTGCGAATTATGAAGCCCCCAAACATTATGGCCAACGAGTATGGCGCACCTTGTTGCTGCCGCATGCAGGCTAGCATGTTGCGTATACGCTATCTAATGGGCCGGGACTGTACGGCTCGCAGTCCTCGCTCGCTATGTTGTGTTTGTCGCTGGTCATAAATTTTAGTACAGTTGAGACAGGGGCTTTAAAGTTTTTAAAGTTGTGCGCCATTTTAATTGAATTATGATGGCGCAAAAGTAGATAAGCGAATGTTGGAGGCGGCTGGCTCAAGGCTCACACTGGAAACATAAAGAAATTTTATGCTACAAAGGGCAAAAAGTGTCAAGGCATAGATGAGCAGTACGCGGAGTCAGGCGCACAGATAAAGGCGACGCAATGCGGCGGCAACTTCAAAGGCGCTGCTTGATAAGAACAAAAGTATGTTGCGGCATGGAATTTCTGCTGTGTCGCTTGAAGCGCAGACACTAAAATTAGAAGCGTAGTGGCACTGAGAGCAGCTACGGCTGAGTGGTGAACGCAGACAGACACGGCGAGCATCACATTTCAAACTGGTTCGGACTGGGCTTAACTAAGTGTATGGGCTGGGGGTTTTTTGGTTTGAAACAATGCTACTAGCTCGGGCTCCTCCTACTGCTTGCAGTTACGTATACGTAGCAACATTTACGCTGCTGCTCCAAGCAGTACACTGGCCAACAAGCCAGAGAAACAGCCGCAAATTATGCCAAGAAACTTGTTAAACTTATTAAAGCGAAACCTCAGCGTTAAGTTGCCAACACAAGTGCAACTGGCTGTGTGTGTACGGAGAGAGGTGCAACAGTGTGGCAGAGTGTGCAGAGGAGGGTCTTACGCAGCGGGCGGTAAATAAGTGGGGTGTTTACAACTAGCATGTGAACCACTGTGACTATTATAAGGCTTAGTGTGACCCGGTGTGTACAGTGGCGGCTTGAAAATAAAATTCGAGAGGGTACAAATTTTACTGAGATGAGGGGTTGTGCGCAAGCCTAGTCAACCCCGCAGTATTTGCCAGTGCAGCAGTGTCACAATTAAAAGCAACAGCGAACAGAGCGACAGACAGATGGAAGGACGCAGGGATGGACGGATGGACGGACGGCGAGACTTAGACATGCATGTGCTTCTTGTTGTTGATTTTGTTGTTGTTGAGCACAAAGCTGCAGCTATCATTTACTCCGAGACAAAGCAACAACAACAAAAACCAGAAGAAAAACAAACTAGAGCAAAGAGAAGTTTTGCACAATTTGAAATCTCAGCCTTGTCGTAAATTGAGGCAGTCGCAAAGCTCTCTCGCTCTCTCTCTCTTTTGTTGCCTCTTGCAACCAGCACGTTAATTTTATGGGCAAAAGGAAGTGAAACAAAAAAATAGACAGAACCATAAAAAACAAAACAAAATAGATGCATTAAAGTTAGGTAGCGTCGACTTTAAGACGCAAAGGGTCTAGCAAATGATATAGTTTTTTGGCCAAATTAATAGAAGAGAGATTTTTATATTAATTTGTTTTCGAATTGACGCAAAACAAGATTTTTCACTCGAAAATCTTAGCATAAAGGCTAAGCTCACTGAGAGCACAACTTCTTAACATCATTCCAAACATTCTCAGCTTTTTTCTTATTATAGAAGCTATCTTTTATCAAGCACAATTGTTCCTGAAGTTATTCTACATATTCTCAAACTTTATTCTCAACAATGGAAAGTTCTCTCTTGATTCGATCTTGACCGATCGCTGGTTTTTTCGTACTATAAGAATATATATCAAAAGAGGCTCCGAAATTTTGATTCGGCGCCGATTGGGTCATACACTCGGCTTATTCGGCCTTTGGATTTGGTAGCCTTCATCCATTAAAAAAGCCAAACGACCCTAGCCCACGCCGTGAGTTCGCTATGTAGGTGCTGATAAAATGTGGGGCTTATGAAATTTGTACCCTTTATCTCAAGATATGAAAGTCGAAAGTGTGTGTAACATAGAGAAGGACATATCAGATACCTCCCATAGCTATCTAAAGTATGATCAATCTCCGATCTTAGATACAGGAAGAAAAACGAGTTTATTAACAGGGCTTATGCAAATTATTAACAGTGTAACTAGAGGTTTGATAAAGGTGCTCTGAATTTTGGTCCAAAGGAAGTGCAAGTGGAGCAGAGACTGCCTTCTAAAAGCGGTACACGGAACGGTTAACTCGGAACCCTTGGGTGCCTCCAAATCCATAAGGGTAGCCCTGTCACATACTAAGTTCATAACATTTTGTGGGTCTATCTTATGCAAGCATCTTTTGTCACTTAGGTAGCCATATATCGGGTGACTTTCTTTTGGTGTTTTGTTTCTCAAGCATCTTTTGCCACTTAGGTAGCCATATATCGGGTGACTTTTTTTGGTGTTTTGTTTCTCAAACATATTAACTAGAATGCTCATGCCATATTTTATTTAATTTTATTATAAGGCAGATTGTTATAACATAATCTGTACTTCAATGATCATCATTATTGTTTATATTTTAGACTTAATATTAATAAGAAAATATTTGATGCAAACGACCAAGTGCAACACAAAATGGTGCAATTTTTTAAACACAATACTAAAGTTTAGACGCTGTTAAAAATAAATTCCTTTATGCTATTTATCCTAAAATAAAGTTGAAGGCCAATGATGCTACGGCTTAAAAATCAAACTAGGTTTCTTGTAATTTTAATAATAAAAATAAATAAAATAAATAAAATAACAGTGCCTAAAACTTGTGTACATTAACAGTGCAAGATTTGCTAATAAAAAACTGAACCCTTGAAAAATTACCCTGTATAAAGTTCATAAGTAAATTTAATCTTGGTAAAGTTAATAAATGATAGCCTCATAAAAACAATTGTATACATATTGAAAGCTTTCTTGTATAAGTAATCATTTAAAATTGAGCCCTTAAAAAACTACCCGATATAAAGCTCATGTGCAAATATTGCGCATTATTCTTGTAAGCTACAATCTTTAAAAAAAGTTTGTAATTGTCAGTGTACAATAAGTTAATCCATAAATCATGCAATTTTCTTGTGTTTTTGATTTAAACAAAAAAATTAAACCTTTAAAAAACTACTCATATGCAAATATTGCGCATACGTCTCGTAAACAACAACAATAAAATCTTTAAAACAAATTTGTAGTTGAAAATGTCAAAAATTCTTGTATTTTTCATTAAAAAAAAAATGAAACACTTCAAAAACTACCTTATATGAAGATCATATGCAAATATTACGCATACGTCCCGTGAACAACAATAAGATTAGTTATGGCATCTTCCGCATTGTCGCTAACTCTATCTTTGTTGTGGTGCGCCAGAGCAGTATTTCAACTTGGGTCAAACCATTTCTGTAGCTGTGTGAGTGTGCGTGTGTGTGTATGAATAAGTGTTGCCGCTTTTTGCAGCTCTGGGCCCATGTCGCATTATATAAGACCGCAGCCCATAAATCGATACAATAGCAGAAGCCATCGACACCATCGTCGCCATCGTCACCATTGTCGGCACACACGTTCATTAATCAACTTCAGTGAAGGCAGACGTCGACGTAGACAGAGTGCCCCGGCGTAGGTGTGTCCGGGGTCCTTGTAGTCCAACTGTCTGTCCGTCTGTCTAAACGTCCGTCTCTTTGTCAGATAGCCGGAAAGTGTGTCTTAGTCAGCAAATCATCAAGCGGCACAGACAACAAAAACAAAAACTGAAACAGAAACAATTCAACAAATGAACGCTACAAATACTCTAAATGATTGCAAGAAGATTCTTCATTTTGGCCAGGCCCAAATGTCAACTGCTGACTGTTAACTGTTAACAAAATATAAAGACGTTAAAAATACATGCTTCATGTAAGCTCTTGAATGACATCCAACAGGGACTGTCTCGGTCTCCCTCGGCTGAGATGGCTTTAAATAAAATGAAATGTCACCAATATGGTTAATAGCACTAACCAAAAGCTATTTTTGGGCAGGCTTTGAATAAGTCGAGCTCATTGACTCCGATATCAGATTTAAGAGATTTACAAAGTTTGCATAGAAGTTTCCATTAGGTAATGGTTCAATGTTTTTTGGTTTGTTTTTTTATTTATAAAAAATACTTTGATTATATTTAAATAATAATAATTGCTTGCGCCATCTAGCGGCTGCACTAAAATATAATTGATGAAAGAGACAAGGACTGTGTCTAGGTTAATTAATGAATAAATAGGAGAACAGGAAAGAACAAAAGTCTGCTAATATGTATCTTTTGTGTAATTTTATACCTAAGTAATAAAATTATTATGCAACGATTTATCTTCGCCGTTTATATAAGAGTTTATTTATTTTGTTGTACTTTCGTGTTTTAGCAGTGCTTTAAGAAAAGATGTCCATTCTTTTCTTACATCAAAAATTTCTGTATCTATGCTGCGCTTGTTTTTGTACATTTTTTTAAATTAATCATTTATTTATTTATAATAAAATATTCCCGAAAATGTGTAAAGTGCTTATTTATGAATATATCGATATACCTATGTTAATTAAAAAATACGTCATAAGTAATTGGAATAACGTCTTAAGTCGTAGCCATGACTTTTATCATTGTTGTAATTTGTTGTAAGTGAGAGTTATTTATTGAATTATAATTTGGCAATTCATTTGTTACACGTCCGTTCACTTTGATGCAGAAAAGAAAAAAGCGATAAACGACATAACAGGGTTGCTTAAGTCTATGGATAATCGATAAATGATATGGTATGATCGGTACACGATAATTTGATTACATTTCAACAAATAATATTAATATTGAAAAATATTTAAAAAATATTTAAAATTGATAAGCGTAATAAAAACACTAATCACAACTTCTGCAATTACAGAAGTTATCGATTTTTAAATTTAGTGAGTTCAAGCGCATAATATGTGATTCATATTTGTATATATATTTTTACGCCAAACCAAGAACGAATATATGTATATCTGAAAACGTATAAAAAAAAATAATTAAAAAAAAATTTAATTAATTAATAAAGTTTCACAATTTTTTTGCCCAATTTCAAAGAATATTTTAAATATAAATTTTGAAAAAAAAAATATATACTTCTGTTTAAAAAATAAAAAAAAATTCAATTCGACAGTGCAAAAAATAATTAAAGAAAAATGTTGCTAATTGATTAATTTTAATTAATTCTTTAAGATATTATAATACAAAAATTAGACTTCTGTTTAAAAATCAAAAAACAATTTAATTCATCAACACAGTTTCACTATTTTCACCCAATTTTTAAAAATATAAAAACATAAAATAAAAAAAAATTATGTTTCTGTTTAAAAATTTAAAAAAATGTCATTTGAAAGCGCACAAAAATAAAAAATAAAACTTTTTGACTAACAAAATTTCACTACTTTGAAGCAATTTAAAAAAAAATTCAAAAAATTTTGCAAACCAAAAACAAAATATTTCTCCGTTGAAAAAAAAATAATAGAAAAATAATTTAAGTAATCAAAGGTTTCATAATTTCACAAAATTTTATCAAATATTTTAAACATTTGAACAATAAAATAAAAAAAAATTAATAAAAATTATATTTCAAAGAGCAAAAAAAAATAATTAAAGAACAATTCAATAAATAAACATTGCTTCAGTATTTTCACACAAATTTTAAAAATATTCATGAAATATAAATATTATTATACGAAAAAAAAAGTTTAAACTTAAGTAGAGAAATACTATTTTTTCAATAAAAAAACTCCAGAAAGTTGTCTGTGGGGCCAAACCTGTTTCTACACTGCGTCGAGACATCCCGACTATTATTTACTCCAAATCATCTCCAAGCTTATCTTAAAAATAAACAAAAAACAAAACAAATTTTGCAAATTTATTAAATAAAGGATCCAATGGTCTAGATTGGGTATGAGATTTTTATATAATTCCTTGATACAAAATAAAAATTCTTGACAGTTGTATCGCAATTAGCTGGAGCACAGGGCGGAAACAAAAGTTCTCCAACAGTTTCTATCTTGCGCTACGTGCCTCAATTCGTTCCAGGAGGCACGTCCTTTGCTTTCTGCTGCGATTGTCCTTGACCATGTCAGTCTCAGTCGACCTGGCCGACGTCTTCCCTGAGGATTCCACTGAACCACCATTTTCGCCACAATGTTGTCGTCTCTGCGTAGCGTGTGACGGATCCAGTTTGTTCTCATAAGTACCTTATCCAATACTAAAATGAATAAAAGCGTTGATAAACTGCATCCTTGACGCACCCCACCGTCGACTGTGAAGCTTTCACTCTCTTTTCCTTTAGACCGGACGCGGTAGCTGGCATCGTCGTATAGGCATTTTATCATGTCTATAATCTTTTCTGGAATCCCATGACTCTTCAGAGTGGACCAAATCGCGCATCTCTTTATGGTGTCAAAAGCTCTCTTAAAATCCAAAAGGAGCAAAAATATAGTGGTGACTGCCACTCAATGGACTGCTCGACGATGATGCGGAGCATATTTATATGGTCTACACATGAGCGTTGTGGTCTGAAGCCGTTCTGTTCCCTCCGCAGCTGGCTGTTGAGCGTCGGAGATTTCCGGTCTATTATGATGAATGCCAGTATCTTCTGTATTGTGCTCAGGAGAGTGTGATGCCTCTCCAGTTTTTGCAAAGGCTAAGATCGCCTTTCTTTGGAATGGTGACGGGTGTGATCTTTCCAGCTAGCCGGAATTTCACCAGACGACCATCATCAAAGATGAGAATGCGAATGAGATACGATTTGTTAAATAAAAAGGCTATTATTAAAAAGAAGTATTCAAAATTGGAACCTAAAAAAAAATACGCGCTGAATATTGACTATTAAATAAAATAAATACATATCTATTAGACTATGAATTTTATGGTGCAACAATGCAGAAGTGCATTATTAAGACCAGTATTCAAAGCTTTATTAATTATAATTAATAATTTGTATGCCTTAAAATTACATTTTTCTTAATAAAACTGTTTCAACAAAAATAAATTACTTCTAAACTAAGCTTATTGTTATTGTTAGTCTGACACTTTTACATTTCTGCACTGTTGTTAGGGCTGTTAAAACCATTTCGGGCACTTATGCATTTCTGCCCAATAAAGTGCACACTCAAAAAGTTTACTCAAACTGAAAAAAAACCGACATGATGATATTTATCATATACTCGTTTATCAAAGCTAATAATATTTTTTACTAAAGACTTATAGTCTGTTATATACACCCCATAGGCAAATAAACTTCTTTGCTTTATTGTTTACAAAGTAATTTTTATTATAGGCATTTGTGCACCATTTTAAAAGTGCTTAGTCTATAATATGTCGAAAATCAGAGTACTTTGGCAAAACTTTGCTGGGTTTCTGAAAAGTGCAAGCCCCAAATTAGGCTAACTGAACAAAAAAAACTGGTCTCAAGGCTGCAACAAAAAAATTGTATGTTCTTGATTTAGTTGGTCGTTGTGTAATTGATAAGCGAAAATAAAAGTGGAACCGGGTGTAAAACCTGCACCGCCTGGAATCCTTAACCTGGCAGACAGCCAGCGGAAATTTCAATCATGCCACAACAGAGCTACCCACAAACAAAAAAGCTTCTACATTCCGAGTTAAGAACCTTTGCGTGCCTCACGAACACTGAAAATTGCCAAAGTGAAATTTGAAGGCAGGCAAAATGAAAAGGTTAAGCGGTGCAGGTAACTATTTAAATGGTACTGATCTAGACTAACCCTGCATATAACTAGAGTTTATGTATGTACATAGTATGTACATAGCATCAGCCAACAGCTAGTTTATTGTATTCTTGTTGAGCTCAAAGTTGTGCCTTCTACTATGTACTCCGTCTATTTTTTTACAGATTATATTATTCACAATGTGTGTCAAAATTCAAAAATTTTGCTAAAAGTTGCAGATAAAAAACTGAAAAGAGAGTGCACCAAACGTCAAGCGGCCAAAGAAGCAAGCACATTTTTCTTTAAAAAAATATTCCAAAACTCAATTTGATTTTTTTTTTACTATTGCGCTAAAGTGTGACCCTATCTAATTTATGCAAATATTGCATTTTTTTTTTATTTTTTATTTCCTTGATTTTATGTATGAAAACAAGATATCGCTCCTAGTCGGAGCTTAGGGCAGAAAAAAATATTGCAATTACATCTTCAATAATTTCTTAAATTTTTTTATAACATTTTTCACAATGAATTTTAACCAGTGTACACCTAATTTTTGTTTCAGCTTAATCAAATGACTGAGGAAGAAACTTCTGCATTCTTTGTCAATAGTGACACACATATTGTAAGTTTTTTTTTCGAAAACCATCTTGAATGGGTGTCTGTGGCACCGAGTAATGAAATTGTAGAGAAATTTAAGAGAAATTGTTCTGAATTAAAAAAAATACCAAAAAAGAACAACAAGAAACTGAATTCGAATTTTTTTTTACTTTTGCAGTGAAGTGTGACCCTATCTACTTTATGCAAATATTGCAATTAAATCTTAATTAATTTACAAAATTTTCTTATAACATTTTTCAAAATGCATTTTTACCAGTGCACTGTGGGCCCAGATTTTCATATTTTGGCCGAAACTGTCATTTTCATAATTATTTTTTTTCAGTGATGAAATCTTACACACGTGTTCCTAAATGATTGAACTATTTTTCTGGGAAGTTTGAGCCTCCTCCGATTTTTTTGAGGTATAGATAATCCAGACCAAAATTGTAAAAAATTTAAAAAAAACAAACAATTTTTTTAACTTAATTAAAAAAAAAATGGACCATATTTCACACATCTCATACATTGAAAAAAATAGCCTTTACCCAAAATATTGAATGGTTTTGGAGTTATAGCCCCAAATAGTTTTAGCTTTCCAAGCAAATTACAAAAAGACGACATTACCAATCCATACTTTTGTTAATTTTAGAAAAAAAATATCAAATCTATATTTCATTTTTACGTTTTTTCGTCAAAATTTATCATTTGTACATCTTTTGATTTGCATCATTGTAAGTATGCTATAAAATTTTTCAATTGTACATTTTTTGTACATTTTAGTACAACCTTTGAAAAAATCGTTATTGAAGCATACTTTTAGGCAGCTGAGAGAATAAAAAAATAGTAAAATTTCCGGGGGTCAATTTTTAAAACTCAACTTTAAGATACAAAACTCAATTTCCGAAAATCGGGAGGAATTACATTTTGTTGTAAAACATGTGAAGAAAATTTTAAAAAAAATTTCGTTCAAATATCGATTGATAGTCGCAGGTACTGCTAAAGCAAATCAGCCAAATGATACAAAAACCAAAAAAATCTTTTTAACTACTCGAATATTTTTAAAACCGAAAAGTTGTTAAGCTCAGTTTTATTTTTTTTTCTGAAGTTATACTCATAGATAATAAAGTGAATGAAGATTTCGTTGTTACATGTATCATGGTAAATGCAGGTTTTTTTTTCTGAAAATGTTCGCGAAAGCTCATAAAATACAAAATGTCAACTTTGATTGCCAATAACTTAAAAACCACTAATTATAATTTAAAATTTGTTTCTGCACAGGATACCTTAATATGTGTAAAATAATATTAAATTGTCATTTTGTCCAAATTTTGATTTTCATCAGAAGGGCTTGTGGCCTAAATCTGGGCCCATTGTGTAGTGTATACCTAGTCTATTATATTTTTTTAAAATTTATTTTTCATCTTAATTAAAGAACTGAGCAGAAACTTCTTGCTTCTTTATCGATTAAGACACAGTAAAGGTACAGTTTTTCTAATTTTTAAGAATTTCTGTTTAATTGTTTGCATTAGTTCAGCCCGTTTGGTCACCTACCTTTTTCAGTTGCAATCTTTTATAAATAAAAACTTTCTTAAAAATAAATTATTACTCATGCTGTCTTCAGAACCCACAAATTTAAAGCCTTCAACTACAACAACAACTAAAAGTCACAAAAACAAAAAACATTGGCACGAAACTTAAGTTTCCATCTGTTGAAAAAAGTGCTGCCAAGTGGGATTTTCTATATACAAAGTTATAACCAATGCTTATGTAGTATATATAGTAGTATATTTAAAGTTATGACTTTTGGACTATATGAATGGCAAAAAGTGCTGTTAGACGCCAACCTTAACTGTGCAACTTGCACTAAACATCCGGCAGCCGGTTCGTGGCAATATACTATATACTCCTATATGTATGCTACTCTGCGCTCCCAGAACTTTTTGCCTTCGCTAGCTAATTTTCTTATATGTAATACTTTAAGTTGGCAGCACGCGCTGGATTTGGTTAACTGAAAAATTGAGCACGTTAGACAGCTGGCAATGTGGGCGGGCAGCTACTGGTATTTGGAGGAGTGGCGGGATTTTGTAAAATTAAATGGCTGAGCAGCAGAGAGTATGGGTTATAATAAGTTTGGAAATTTTTATGCGTAGCCATTATACATAGGTTTAAAGAGTTTGGGAGCAGGTTAGCAGATTGATCAGTGTGAACAGACGCGATCTATAACAATATAGTCAGCTGTACGATTGTCTATAGAGTTCTGGATGTTGACAAGAAATATGGATTACATAAATATCTTATTAAAAACTTTACAATTATATCTGTTTTCTTTTTTTCAAACATCATACATCATAAATTCAAAAAGTAGGGTTATGTATGTATATCTGTTTGCTTTTAACTTCTAAGCCGCTTATTATATATATCATTGGAAGTATCTTGAGCTTCCGCTGCTTATATTGGGTTTTCCAACAAGAGGTGTTATTTTGAATCATCCGGTATTTCGGTAGCTGTCACTTTTCAAGCTTTTTTTCTTTGACATTTGACAAGTAGAAACTACGCCATTACTAAAAATGGAACGATACACGCTTCAACAACGCATTGAAATTATTAAAATTCACTACAAAAATGGTGAAAATCTTGCAGTCACAGTTCGCAAAACTAAAGCATATTTTGGGTCGTTGTGAAGCACCTTGTCGCAACGCACTACAGAAATTGGTGGAAAAATTCGAGCAGTTGGGACAAGTTAGTGATGAAGAATAAAACCCGTGCACGTCGCTCAAGAACAACTGAGAATATTGCTGCTGTAGCCCGAAGTATTGAAGAAAACCCAGGTTTGTCCATTCCTCGTCGTTCTTTGGAATTGGGCATTCCACAAACGTCATTACAACGTTTTTTGCATAAAGACTTGGGACTTAAGGCTTATAAAGTTCAGTTAACACAAGAACTCAAGCCGGCCGATCATCAACAACGTCGTGGCTTTGCTGATTGGGTCCTTGAAATGCATGAAAATGATCCGGAATTCCATCAGAAAATCATCTTGACTGATGAGGCCCATTTCCACCTCGCTGGCTACATCAACAAGCAAAATTGTCGCATCTGGGGCTCGGAAAACCCAAGAGTTATTGTTGAGACACCTCTCCATCCTCAACGTGTGACTGTGGATTGCGCTATCGAGAGATGATTAATGATTTTTTATGGTCGGAGTTGGATGGTATTGATCTGGACAACGTTTAGTTTCAACAAGACGACGCTACGTGCCATACAAGCAACGAAACCATTGCTCATTTACGGGAAAGGTTTCCGGACCGTGTTATCTCTCGAAGAGGTGATCACAATTCACCACCGAGATCTTGTGATTTAACACCTTGCGACTTCTTCCTTTGGGGCCACGTGAAAGATAAGGTCTACGCCAACAGCCCAGCGTCGATTCAAGACCTCAAAGATAGAATTCGTGAGGCTATCGAGGACATAGGGCAGCCACTTTGCGATTTGGTTATGGAAAATTTCATGAAAAGGATATGGTCCTGTAAGCGTGGTCGTGGTGGCAATTTGGCTGATGTTGTTTTTCATTATTAACGGCATACCTTCCTCTTTATTATGAAATAAACATCCGACCATTTATCTCAAAAAATGGAATTTTCCTTTGAATACCAAAATAAAACCTCTTATTGGAAAACCCGTTAGTTCACCTAACGCCATATCAAATTTTATATGGCGACCTCCAGTGCACGTAGAGTTATGAACAAAGAACAATTTTTAGTTAATTTTCTATACATGCAGCAGTCGGTCAAGAACATCGTAGCATAAAATGTATAATTGGGAAAAACATAGCAATTTAGTGTTAGAGATAAAGAGAAAAAAAAAAACAAGGGTGGTCCAGTACTTCGCCTACAAATGAAAAACGAAAATTTCGGATTCGCTTCCACACGCGGTCAAAACAAAACTACGACTACGATTTGGCTGAAAATTCCACAGTAGCCGTTTAAGAGAATGTACTACGCAATAGTAAATTTCTCTTGCGATAGTAGCGCCATTGGGCGGTGAGGCTAAGAACACATTGGACCACCCTCGAAGAAAGAGTAAAAAAAAAGCAGGGTTATGTATGTACATCTGTTCGCTTATAATGTCTAAGCCGCTTAGTATAATTTGACAAATAATATAGCATTGAAAGAATCTTGAACGTCCGCTGGTTATGCACATAGAGTTATGAACAAAGAAAAACTTTCAATTCATTTTTTATACATACAGTAGTAGTTGGTCAAGACTATCGTAGCATAAAATGTGTAAATGGGAAACACATAGCAAATAAGTTTTAGAGATAAAGAGAAATAATCGGAGAGAAAGCGAGAGAGTGTTGACAAAGTCCGCTTTGAAGTTGCAGCTAAGTCTCAATAAGAGCGAAATATTCAACAACATTTTACAATATTGCGGTGTTGAAAGCCAAAAAGTTATTACAAGCCCGAGTACTTTAGACACATGCACAAAAATTTGCACACACACATTTCTACTCACACACACATACATCGCTGCAAGTTCATATAGTACAAGACACAAGTTGGAAAACTGTTTTCTTGCCTCATACCCTGTGGCAAGTGCCACCTTGCTATTAGTTGCTTATTAAAGTTTGCTCACAGTCTGTCGATTTCCAATGGATTTCGATATTTTTTTTGTTTTTTTTTTTTTGTGAGCTGACAGGAAAGAAGTAAAGCTAGGTAGGTAAGCGGCAGCGGATGCCAAGGCTGTGGCAGCAATGGCGGCATAATCCATTTTAGGCTGCAGGCAGTAGATCTGTTGCAAAGTTTTAAGACAACGCTACAACCCTGTAGCAGCAGCCAAACGCCTCGTCTATGCACCAGATCCATCCATAGTTGTTGCTTCGACATTTATCATTTAACTAAACGCAATGAAACTCAGACACCTTGTGGCATTTACTTGGTCTCGCTGCCGCAGCAACATTTATAGATTTCAATTTAGAGACAGACTCACAGACATAGACACACAGACATTGACTCGCTTATATAAAGAGTATATGGTTAGAGATTTGCTATGGCTTGTTTATTTATAGGCAGTCTGTGGACAACAAATTAATTGAAATGCCTTTGGTATAAAACAGTTAAATGTAATTATGAAATGAAATATATGTGTTTCGAGTTTGGGTATCCATTATGTGTAGGATCAGCTTTTGTTAACTTTTTTTTTTTTATTTAAGCTAAATTTAGGATTCTATAGGCCATTTACATCACAGCTTCATATATTATGTGAACTATTATAGTTTAACTAAGGCTTAGCAGTTCTTATAAGCTGCTTTGTTTCAAATGTAACAGCTGAAATTTTGAGTTTGGCAATGCCTTAGTTAGCTTGGAACGGTACAATAAAAAAGTGTGACCAGAACTGTTTAAAAAGCTTATCGTCACTTGAGTATTGTTTGTCGATAAGGATTATACAGAGAGATGTGCTGCGATGTTCAGCAGAGTAGTGCTGGAGAAAACATCGATGTTGTATCGATGCATCGATGTATTGAATTTTAAAAAATCTATATATCGACAGAGTTGTTTCCAGCACTAGTCAACACCCATTTGATGAGTGCATAAGTGCTGGAGAAAAAACTCTGTTGACCAACATCGATATATAGATATTTTAAGCTAAGACAAGTTCCTTAAGTATCATGCTCTTAACTTTTTTTTTTCGGTCGTTGCTATTCGACCTTAACGAATATCTGTAAACCTGTAAAATTTCTTAATGTTGGTTGCTACTCTATACTATTTACTTATTAATCCTTCAGCTGCATTCAAAAGTCACTGACTTATCAAACAGCCTTCACATTTTTTATTACAAAACGGTCGCTCTTATTATTGGTGCATATACTTTAACGCCCTATGCTCCAAATAGGAGTTAAAGGAACATATATATATATATATATATTCTTAAACGCTAAATTTTTTTCCACTACAATGAAACAAGGCCATGTCCTTTGGCTTTTTGCTACAATTTTTATATCGTGTTAGATGCATTTTTACCAAAACAAATAGCAAACTTCAAAAAATCATCCTACAGAAAAGTCCTAAAGCTTTTGATGCATCCAAAATGCTGCTTTTGTTTTTTTTGTTTAGTTGCTTTATTATAACGGCTAAGTGATACAAAACGTTACGAAAGTCAGTGAGAAACAAGAGAGAGCGTAGTCAAGTGAAGCCAAGCCGAACCAGCAGCTTGCAACAACAAAATGGCCAACATATCCAACAAGAACATGGCCGTCAATTTCCAGCCAAAATGACCAACATTTTGCGCCTCAATAAAACTGTCAACATTATAAAGCGCCACTTAAGAAATGAACAAAAGCGTCGACCAAAACAAATGAACAGCTTGGGACTGGAACGGGTGCCGCAGGAAGGGGCAAGTGCTGGCAGCGGGAGTGGCACTGCCAGCGGTATGTTTGGTGGAGGCAGGAGGGGAGTCAGCCAAACAAACGAGCAACCAAAACAGAAGAACAAAAACACACACAACAAAAAAAAAACAATAATCATAAAATTAAAGCCAAAGCTGCCGGCAGTGGCAGCGGCTTAGTGGGATGGGGCTAGGAGTGGGGCATAAAGGGGCAGCGCCAAATTAAATAAATAAATAAAAATGTATACATTTACAAAAAAAAAACAACAATAAAAAAAAAACAAACAAAAAACTAATGTGAGTTGGTCGGGGCGTTGAACGACAGTTGGATACACTGCAATAACTAAGGCATTTGTTGAAGTAGGGTGGTAGAGTATACAGCGAGAGGTGTTTTAAAAAAATGTCAACATTTTTTTTTTCTTGATTATGCTCACATGTAGTACTACTACTACAATGAGCAAAAATCAAGAATTTGATGCCCTTTAACTAATTGCCTAGGGAGGCCCAGTTGTTTTTTTTTTAGTAATTTTTTGGTAATCATTGGAAAAAATTTTATATTAATTATTTTTTTTTTTTACAAAAAAATTTTTAAAATTTTAGATTGAGAGTATTTAATTTTTATTGTAGAGAAAATAGCGAACAAAAAATTCGTATAAAATCTGGAATGAATAATAGTTGAGATCATTTATTTTTCTTTTGTGCGATAACGATTCGGTTTTTGGAATATCGAATGTTTCGGCATGGGTGCTGAATATATTCTGTTGATATTATAGTTCCATATGATGCCAATACTTCCATCTAAAATAATGTAGAATATTTTACAGTTCATATAGGCTAGATGGGTCTAAGAATTAAGTATTCTTACATATATTTTTTACATTCTACTCCAATTGTAGTGACTTTCGCATCAAAGTAATCATGGTAACAGTGTAAGTATATACTCTAAAAGGCTATCCGAGGATGTGATGATTTGTAAAGCATTTTGCTATTTGTTGCACATTCTTATCTTGCGAGAGTTGGCAGCATGTTCCGATCTCTCTGTCTCTCTAAATATTTTCGTAATCCTTGCTGTATGATGGCAACGTTGCCACTGCTTGCCTTCCCTCTTAGTTGAAAGCCATAAATCTAGATAGGTTTTAGAATGAAGCTGAACTTTATAGTTCAGCGAGTAGACGAGATTTAGCTGCCCCAACGCTGTTTAGGTTACGCTCATAAAGTACTTAGGGTCTGCAATGTTTTTTTTTTTTGCCTGTTGCACACATCTAGTAATCCATTGACCCCATCTCCAGTATAGGGTATACAAAATGGTGGCCTAGTGGGGGCAAAAACAAAAATATAACTTGGCGCAAAAATATTTAGCATGACGCATGGACATTGACATTGTTGCCCAGTTGTTGAAAACTGCCACTAAATGTCACCAAATGAGGGTTAACCAACACACAGATACACACACGCACTTACAGCAACACACAGATACACACATACGCACTCGGCATGTGTGTGTGTGTGTGTGCGTGTAGTAAAAAACAGCCACAGAGCGTAGCCAGAACGAGAAAGATGGCGCCAAAGTGAAAAGCAGTTTGTCGAGTAGTAAAGAATAAAAGTGAAAAACTTTTTTAATGAATTGACCGTAAAATGAACTTGTTGATGAGCCTTATGAGCTGCCGCAGTCGCTAGTGTGGTGGTCACCGGGCCAGGCCCATAAAAAAAAAAGGAAAAAAAAATACCACAATCCAAAAAAAAAATATAATAATACAAAACCTGTTCCGGTTTTTTTTAGCTGGGCAGCATGTAAAAAATGTGATATAGTCGTCACGTTGTTGGGTACTGGACTAGACTGTACCCTTTTTCGCAAAAAAAAAATTGGCAACATGGGCTCTAGCTCTTTTTGAGGCTTTTATCGAGGCGCTTGTAGAAATGGATGTACAAATCGGTAAAAGCCCTAACCGAATAAATTCGTAACAAATTAAATTGGAATGAATATTTTTTGAATGCTGAACGTTTTTCTTTATATTTATACGAAGCGAAAATTCTAGGTTTCAATTCAAAGCTAAAAAGTCATCATCTTGTAGTTTCTTCGTTTCTTAAAAAATGTGTTTTTATATAGCATTACCAATCCAATGTATCCCGATTCTGGTATGCTCTTTTATTCGCCTTTTATAACATACAAGAAAGCACTGAAGTGAAGCCGTTTTTCCCAAGTGTCCTTTTGCATAAAACTGCTGTAGTACATATTTAAGTTTTGTTTTTATTGAGCTACATCTCTACAGCCAACTTCTCCCCATTGAACTTAAAAAAAAAAGAGGAAATACTTTTAAGTTCGAAGTAGTTCCAAGCATGATTGTTTTACTTTAGAATCCAAGCATTAAGACTAAAACTTGGCGCACACAAGGCCAAATCTTCGGTAATTATTTTTTGGACGCTACTGTACAAAGCCCCAAACTCATAAGCAATCACACGAACGTTTGTGCGCGGGTCATAGTCGGCTTCAACAAGCTCCTGTCCCTGCCGCCGAAGCTTATGTTGTCATGGCAGCATCCCCATAGGTCTCCTTATTTATTCCAAGGGTCGCCGTCGCGGTAGTCCCGAGATTGACGTAAATCTTAATGGCATAGCGCTGTTCGAGATTTTTCTTAATCTTGGATGGCGATGATACATCTTAGCATGGAAGAGGACGTGCTTGCTCCTCGCTTGCCCACAGGAGAGGGCAAAAAATATCGGTCTCTTTGAAAAGCTTTTCCTCTACCGCTTTGCTCTACTTTAATCCTGCCCTGCATCTTTTGTCCATAGTTTGATTAACAATTTTCATCTGATTTGTCATTAAGATTACTCTTTGGCAGCCCCTAAACATAGTAAAGTTTCTAATTTCTTTAATTAAGATCTTCAGATTTCTCAGACTTAAGACTTTCTTCTAAGCTTTAATTTGTTGAATACGCAGAGACTTTCTTCTCTTAGAAGAATCAATAAAAACTATTTTACTTCGTTGTAGCCAAGTTTTTAATTTTTTTCTGAATTTTATGTAAACCCATTCTGTAAGGGAATTAGAAGATTCTACAATACATTTTGTCAAGTAATGATTCTTCTTAACCTTTTGGAGACCTGCATTTCCAGAAGAAAATTATTATTAGCTTTTTGATACATTCAGCTTTGTTACAAAGTTCTTTATGAGTTTATGGTACTGTGCTCTTTAAGGAGCGCATGAAGCGAGCAAGCAGTGTGTTAGCGTGGTCATTTACAATAAAAAAGGATTATGAGCTGAAGGACAGCCAAAAAACCTAACTCATACACACGCAGACACACAAACACACAAGAGAGCAGAGAAAATATAAATATTTATAAATGAGTGTAGCTGGCACGGTGAAAATGAAGCTAGGTTTGTGTGCAAGTGTCACTACCGTTTAACACTCACACAGATACAAACACATACTAGTACAAAGTATGTGTTTAGGTGTATGGATGTATGAATATATGGGTGACCATGGCCTCGCCTTGGTTTTGCGTTGTTTGACCAGTTTTGCCCGCATGCCCTTGACATCCTTGCCACTAATTCTTACACACACACACACACACGGAACTCACATGTTTTGTTGTACAACAGCTGCTCTCCAATTGACCCAACAACTACAATGAAATTTATGTCATTTGTCAGTTGGGATTGGCCAAGAAAAGAGATGAGCATATGGACCATGCAAATGTCATATAACTTCATTGCCAATAGCTTAAAAATCAACAGGGATATGGAAAGGGAAGTTGGGGGTGGGGGTCAAGAGCTTACCGAGCTGCCCCATGATTTACGAAAATTACGATTATAAATAAATAAATTAAACTCCGTATGATGAGGTTATACAAAAATATATTTATTTTTATTACAACGGAGTCGTTAATCCAGCCTAAGCAGCTGGAAACATCTGTGACTTAAGCTGTCCCAAAGCCAGTTTTGGTGCTCATCTTGCACGGTCTACCTTCGTCTTCTTCTTTTGATTATTGCTGGAGCATCTTTTTGTGCGTTCTTCTTTTCGGCCTTTGGATAGGGTGTTCTTTCAAGAGAGCTTTCTTTAGCCTGTTGTGATATCTTCCAACTCGTACCTTATATCCACTGATGCTTTGGTTAATTAACCCAAAATATTTGTTTTCTTTTTGTAACAATGAGGATTGGCTGACGAGTCATACCAAGACCCAAGCAATCTTTCACTCTGCAGTGTGTGAGTATGAAGCAGCTGATGGGATTCAGCAATGCATCACCCTACTGGAGAGCTGTACCATGTATAATAAAAATATGCATCAGAGCGTAGATTTTGACTGGTGGATTAGGATAGGTTGTTTTGTGTCAGAGAGGAGGCTTAGTTGTCGACTAGGCTAATATGAGTTTTCATACCAAGTCTCGACTTTTATATAACCTGTAGCTGAGTTACTTTACTTATAATGATTTTTTTTAGATTTTTGTAACTACTCAGTTTTACAAATAGCTAGTTGTAATAAAACTTGCACCAATAAATGGACTACCAAAAAAAAAAAATATTTTAACACTCAAACAGTGTTGCTCAGAAGTAAGTGGCTGTTATCATTATGAACTTAGCAAACAGGTTCAAGCTGTACGTATTTTAAACTGAAATAATTTTTAAAATATTCTTTAATGCACCTGGCTTCTATTGATGCCAATTTCAAAAAATCGCTCAGCTGTTTAGAGCAAGGGAAATATAAGTATTTATCGAAGCATGTCAGGAATATATGACAATTAATCGAAAAGAGTATGGTAAATATATGAAGTTACCGGCAGCAAAAAATTAGAAATTGGGTGCACGCAAAGGCAGTATATGTATAAAATTTTTTCTTTTTTTTTTTGTGAAATTCTGAGCACGGTTGATAATTATAAAAAAAAAATCTTAACACAATTTCATTCGATTAGCACGTTAAAAAAATCTAATTTTTTTAACATAATCTTTTAGAAATTTTGTTAGGCAATTTATTTTCACATCAGCATATGGATTTACTTTTTTCGTGTTTTTTTTAACGCTAGTTTTTTTTACACGGTTTTTTCTGAAACGTATCTACCATTTAAAAACAGAATAAGGTGTTTAATGTAAAAATGTAATACAGTCGAGGCGGTGCCCGACAGTGTAATACACTGTACCTTTTTCCTGGAAAAAAGTTTTATTCCTGCATATTCCTTCTAAGAACTTTCCAATTGGAACATTTTTTTTTGTTGGTGCAAAACGATATTTAACCTATAAGTTCCACAAATTTTAACCGATTTTGATAAAAGGGGATGTGTTGAGGGGTGTAGGAGAAAACATGGTTAATCGACTGCGGGGGGTGGGGGGCCCGCATTGATAAAATTTGTATGTGGATTTGTTCATTAGAGCCACATGAATCAGCTTAGCAAAATTGGTGATTCTAGTCCATTTGTTACTATAATTACGTAGAGTCAAATATTGACGCAGTTTATAGGCAAGGGGAGGTGAAATTTGTACATTTTAGACTATAACTTTTGTTGTATTTGTCCGATTTTGTTTATTTTTGACTCACAGATGCATGTAATCACAACGCATCGCTCTGTTAGTCTGTCTAGTTTCAGATATAAATATTAAACAGTGTAGCTGAAAAGAGCGGAATCCTACTAGGGTGGAACGGGGTAAGATACTGATATGATTCAACAAATTTCATCTTTGCAGAAAATATGCGCGCCAGCTGGTAAAGTTTCGTATCTTTAGCTCTTATAGTCTCCGAGATATAGGTGGTCATACAGACGGACAGACGGACGGACAGACGGGCATGGCTCAATTGCTATCCGAGGTTATAATAAGCATTTTGGTATAAAGGACTTGGGGTCTGCCACGCCTCCTTCTGTTCGTTACATACATTGCACAAATCTAGTATACCCTTTGTACCTATGGGTACAGGGTATAAAAATATATTTTAATATTTATATATAAATAATACAAAATATTGCGAGTATCTCCAATTTCGAAAGAGACATACCAACTAAAGCTGTAACTTTGTAACTGGCTATCTTCGGTAATCTTGCTCTGCCTGTACATATTAAAAGTCGTAATCTCATTTTGGCTATACTAGCTCTTATAATACGAAGCAAGCAACTGTCCGTTGCTATATTAATGTGTTTTGTCCTTCTTGGGTGGGTTTTTTCGGCGTCTCCTTCAGTGCTGCTTCATATACAATGTTTGTTGCAATCAAAGTTCTTAGTTTTCCACACATTCTCTCAGAGAGCTTTTAAGCGATTCAAATTTAGCTGTTCGCGCGCTGAGAACTCATGTCCTTACTATTTTTTTTCTCTCCTGTTTTGAGCCTGTTGGCAACTAGTTACTTTGGCACTAGTTGAGGCCATGTATATGAAAGCTACGTCTCACACACACGTGTGGCATAAACAATGTGAAACAGTAGAGTAACATTGTCACAAGGCAAGCCATAAGGCAAACATAAAAAACAACAGCTACAACAACAACAGCAACAAACGAATAAACAAAAGCAACAACAAAATTCTATAGCATACAATTGAGAGCACGCCAAGGCGCAATTGTTGCCATTGTTGTTGCTGTTGTTGTAGATGTTGTTCTTGTTTTCGCTTTGTATGATTTTGCGGCTCATTTGGTTTTATTGAAATTTTCCAACGTTTTTTCACGCTTATCAAACGGCCTCGCGGTTTTGATTGTGCATGGGTTCCTGCTTAAACAGATTGTCTTCTGCTGGGTTGGGACAACCCTCAAGCCCTCGCTTCATTTTTTTTAGTTATTTCTTTGTATGACTGATACACCGTCTGCATATGTGTACACATATATACCTACCATATATTTTTGTGTATATGTATTTTTATTTTTATGCTAATTTCTAGTCGAAATGAATAAATGTGTTCAGAGCTTGGCTGCTTATGCTGCCACTTGGGTTGCCTGACTGCCTGATTTTGCCTTTATTATTGTTATGTAAATTTTTATAGTTTCCCCATCATTTAGTTGCCCTTACATGCTCTCACACTCTGACACCCCAAACAAATACTCTCCCACACACACACACACACACTCACTCACTCACTAACTATAAGCTTACAACATTGTCTAAGCCAGGGCTGCAAAATTTAAAAATTTTTTATTGAGTTTGGTTTGGGGGTTAGCATCCATATATAATTTGGACTTCGGTACAAGATAGGATTTGCATACGGGTTCCTTAAAAACCGAGACTATAAAGAGAGATCTGCTGTTGCTCCCCCTCCGTCAAACAGAACATTAACCTAATGTCAGAGAGCTGTATGTTGTTGTCCAGATAGAAGCAGTCTGGTTATCTCGATCAGCTTGACCTTGAAGTCCTTGAAAGCAGTGAAGCGTCTTTATTCATGTGCATCAGCTTACGATTGTCCCGTGAAGGAGTTGTGTTCCGAAGTAAGCTCTTAGCTTGCAGCTGTCAAAGTTTGGTATATTTTCAATTCCTCTACTTTTTGAAGAGAGAGAATTTCCCTACAAGCACTATTTCAGTTTCTTTCTCCTATCTGCCGACATACTTGTCTTCTATGCAGTTGTCTACAATGTCCTTCTGACCACGCAGCCATTCAAACTGATAGCCTTGCACCGATCTGCCACCATTTGTTAACTATATCCAATTTGAAGAGCTATGGAGCTTTGTTGTTGGAATTGTTGGATTTTGACTGTGCCTCATTTATGGCATGGAATTTCGCTTGGCATTTAGAATACTGCTGTGAGCTGCAAGATCGAAAGCTTGCTTGAGATCATGTTGAATTGGAATGACTGTAGATCCATATTTTTTAAAAATCTGAGTAAGCTCAAATTCATTAAAAAAAGAATGCATTCTTCGAAGAGTAAGTGTGTAAAATTGTATCTTATCAAAAAGAAATAGAATGTTGTCTCACTTCCGATAGTCTCTGAGGGCGTTTATCTCTGTTGAACTTTTAAAACACAAAAATACACGAAAAATGGAAAATTTCGAAAATCTTAAAAAAAATAATAAAAATGATTTATATCCTAGCTCAACGCAAGTATATATTCAAAACCTTTGTTGGATAAATTAAAGTATTTACCTCAAGAAAAAAGAGCTGATCTTATATCAACAAACCCAAAAAGTTTTCAAGGGGAATATTTTTAAATTTACATATATTTATATGTTTTATTTAAATGCAAGCCTTGCTTGGTGCTAAAACTAAGCGTTCGCTTTGTTTGGGAAATCCGTTTTCGCACCAGTTCGATACGAACCAGTTTATGCAGCCCTGGTCCAAACGCTTACTTCAATTCCAATGGCTGCTGCTGGCTGCGGCCTGTGGCTGCCATTTCCTGCCGTCGTTTACTTTTGAAGTAGAAAATTTAATTTTCATGCTCAGGCAGAAGAACACCAGAAGCAGAGCCAGCACCAGCACCAGAACCAGACCCAGAACCCGAAGAGTATAGTAAAAAGTAGTAAAGAGTCAAATCATGCAAGTCAAAATGCATACATTACCCTTTACAGTATCCAGAGTAGCCCATGCCAGCTAAAGCAAAATGCTGCCCATCACCAAAAACTCTCAAATTGCACGGCAGTGCGCCCAAATGTAGGCAATGAAATATCCGTTTTGTTTGTGTACACCCTTTGTTCGTTTGTTCGTTACTTTGCCACACTGGCAGCCCGTTGCCAAGTTTGGTAACACGAACCTTTTGTCTGTCATTTGTTCTAAAAATTGTATGCAATAAATAAAAATTACACGTTCAACAATTTTTATCTCGCTTTTGTGATCTGCCGAGCCTCAACACAAACGGGCAACAACAAAGACCTATTACCTTTCTTCCCTGCAGCCCCCGTAAAACTTTGCCAAAATAGTCAACGGTTTCAAAAATTTCATTTTTGACTCTCAACTCTTTGCTTTTCATGTGTTTTGTCGGCAGGGCGTAGGAGGTTGGTAGAACTTGGGGCAGCTGCTGCCTTTCTTCTAATTGGATATGTTTGCCGGCTTTGACTTTGTCTTCGCTGTCGACTTTGGCTTTTGGATTTGGCTTTTGAGCGACAAATTCCTTTAAACTTACAGCAGCCAAAATAAAAAGAATAGGCAAACGTGTGGTGGCAGCATGGGGGGAAAAGACAAAAAAAAAAGGATGAAAAAAGAGAAAAAAAATTTGCCAGCGGCTTTTTGGTATGCGTCGCAGCGTCACAGCAATGCAAAAGGCTTACAAAACGGAGCTCTTCGGACTAGCCGGTTAGCAGGAGACCCGTATAACTGGTTGACTGACTGGTTGACTGGCTGGTAGGCAATCAGAACTTATGTTTACCCCAATTAAGGTGAACACGAGACCGTTTTTGCGATCCAATGAGTTAGAAACAAGATAAAGGACTAAAGCCATACAACGGCAATGGCAACAATAACCCGACCGTATCCAGGCGCAGGCACAACAAAACTTGCTGCCATCAATGGCCAATGTGTAGTCCCCTCCCCCGCCGCCCTTTTTCTTTCGACACTGCCAACAAGCAAGTTCTAAAGACCCCCCTCCATTTGCTGCTGCCCATGCATGTTTATGTGTCACAGGACACAAACAATGCACAGAGCATGGCCAGATAGTCAGATAGACTGAATTGCTTGCTTGGCCAACTATCGAGCTATCGAGGTATCGAGCTACCCGGACAGCAACAGCAAACCAGCTAACCAGTACCCACTAACTGGCCCAGAAACAACCAAACAACCGAGAGAGTTCAGAACCCAGAACCAAACAACTTGCTTGAATGCCAAGCAATGATTAAAAATTGTCAAGCGTATTGCCCGCCATAGGCTCATTGGCCAGGCGTATAGGGGGGGCCTAAAAGTAAAACAACAAATTTAAGACTTTACGACTATGGCATACCCTGCAGGCAATACTTGGAAAAATAATGATTTCAATTGCCACTTTGAAGCTAATTGGCTTTAAATTTAGTTTAACTATCAGAAAAACATTCATGTTTCCAGAATTGTGGGCAAATTTACTTCTTGATTTATGTTATTGTTATCGTTGGACCTAGCTCAGTTAAGATTCACCATCAGGCAATGATGCTGCCAGCTCTTTTGATCTTTGATCAATAGGAAATAGGGACGAAACGATATAGGCGCAAAAACGATATATTTTGGTTTACTTCTAAGGATGACACGAATACTTAAACCTTATCTTAGTTGGAAGATTTTAAGACGTTGCGATGCATTCTATATATGTATAATAGATTATCGGCCGTGCTCCGAAAAACGAAAAACGAAAGCGAGTTACTGAGTTACGAGTTATCCTAGAATCGGGTGATAACTTAAAGACCTTAGGATAGTTCAGTTTGTGACAATGGGCTTAAGGTTTAACTGGTAGACAATTGGAGATAGATTAAAGAACTGGCGAGTTAAGTGAGAGCCAGATAAAGATTATATGTATATGTGATTAAGAAATGGGTAGAGCAAATAAAGATTGAAAATATAGAAAATCTATCGGAATAGATAGCCTGGAATTTTTTTATAGCCTCAGTACCAGGTGGGGATCTAGGATTAGGTCAGCAATTTTTTAAATTCTCCCTGAATTTAATCTAATTTTTTGTAATGAGATTTTAACTTTTTTTGTAATTTTTTGGAATGAAAACGTTTGCGATACAAAAAAGTTTACACCTCGGCTAAATCTTGCAGTTTAGCCAAAATTCGAAGAGGATAACAGCTGTAGCTGCTTACAAAACCCATCTACCCCTTGGTAAATATACTTGCATTTTTTTTAAAGGGTATTAAAAAAAGCGACAAGATTGTCTTGAACATTTGGCTCACGCAAAATCAAAATCAAAACCAAAATCATTTGTATTTATTGTCATTTGTACGGACAACCCCACATTAGTGCTGCCGTACTACGCACACCCAAAACAAAGCTAATAACACACACTGGGCAATAGAAGGATTCGAAAAGGAAACTCTAAAATATTAAAATGTCTAGCCGGTCTAATTCATTTGCTTGTTTGGTATGGTAAGTAAGGCTGGAAGGAGTATGTACCGAACGTATGCTCATTAGACATAACGATGAGCTCGAATCAAGCCTAGGAGTATCTATAAGCTATCTATAGCACCCATCAGAAATGCCAGGCAACAGATCAAAGAGCAACTTTAGATACTTTGCTTTGTTTGGTCTTGTCATGATCCTTTTGCTGCCATTGTTACCTGTTTGTGTTTTGTATACCCCCTCAAACCCAACTCCCACTGACGTTCTTTAGACGTAGTCTGAGTGAATGGACGACGACGTGGCCTATCTGCGCTTTTCCACTATTTACACAGTTATTTTATCTAGTTCGATTGGCAATTTATCTGAAATGTTTGCCATTGTTGCTATTGGCTTTGTCGTCCTCATGGTAGTTGTTATTGTTGCTGTGTTCCGCACGCAAGCTGTCGCTTTACATGGGGGGGTGGGAGAGGGGCTTAACATTAAGGACTGTGCCCAGGTCTGAAGCGAGGGTGCAACGCACTTTACCTTTCAGGCCACCAAACCGATCCCCTTTGGTACAGTCTCATACGACATGAAGCCAAGTTGAGCTGAGTTCAGTTGAGCCCATTCAAGCCATGTGCCCCAAAAGCGTTTTTGTTGTGCTTTAGCTGGCGGTGTGTGTGGGAGGGGAGGTTGCTCCTGAAGTATATTGGCTTGAGGGCGACTTGCATCTGGCTGACTGCTTGCTTGACTGGGGGCTATGTCTTATAATTGGGCAACAGTATCGGGTTTTGAATCTTAATTTCTTTTAACAAAATCAAAGACATGAAAATGTTACTCGTTCTTTGTAGCCAGAGTCATTTAAGAGTTGCTGCTGCTTTTGGTTAAAAGTTAACTAAGAAACAACTCATGTGTGTCTAAGTGTATGTGTGTGTTGGTAAAACAAAACTGCCAACTTGAGTTGAGGAGCAGCAGACAATGTCGTTGTAAGAATCGCAAAATCGCAACAAATGGAAATTTTGTCAAGCTTGAAATCCTTTTATAATGACAAAAGGTTTCACCTCTAAGCCGATTACAGCAACAACAACAACAGCAAGGGGTTGCCATTTACGGCAACACTTCAGTTTGCTGCCCAGCTCTTGCACCTTTTTTAGGCAGCCTTGGAGTGGAGATTCCCAACCCCAACCCCTTCCCCATCCCCATCCACACACATACACACTTAGTCATCAGCACACCTGCTGTTTAGTAAGAGTTTTCGAAACTTGCAGCAACAACAACCACAACATCCACTCTAATGCCCAGACAGATGCAGAGGCGTAGCAAAAGGCGGCACCTACTTTTGTAATTAGTTTCGCCTGGTGTAAGGCAAAAAAAAGAGAAAGCAAAAAAAAAAATTAAATTATCAAAATGGGCGGCAAGAAGCCCGGAAAAACAATTCGTGCCAGGTTACGGCAGCAGTGGATTTGCCTCATGCCACAATGGAGTTGGCACTCCGGTAGAAAAGGTAGAAGCTGGCAAAGCATGTAGAAAGTGCAGACGCCAAAAGTTTTGCATTTAGTTGGCAGCTCTAGGATTGACTGGTTTTATAGCTGTTTAGGCGCTGGGAAGTAGGGTAGGTCTTTTTAGTAGTTGTCAATTAATGTACTAGGATTATTAAGCACTGTAGCCAGAGGGGTAAGAGCATTATTGAATTGTGTTATATATGAAACAGAAGGTGTTAGGAGCTGTGTCACTACATCAGTTTATTATACCAAGTTTCTTAAAAGATCTTAGCACGCTTTCTTTTTCTATGTTGACACTACACTGCTAAGATTTACTGGAAGTATACTGCTTTAAAAGATGTAGGTAAAAATGTATTAACTCTAGACACCCCCGCTTTGCAACATAAACTGCAACTATATTCCACTACTACTACTGCCGTTCTTCTCCCCTAGTGGAGCATAGGACATCTTGTGGTAGAATGTCTCGATTTCGGTCATCGATATACTAAAGCTTGATCTTGGCGCCTCCATATCCGCTGCGCCTGCTGCCGTGGCCAGGGGATTATTCGACCATTTTCGTTTTGATCCATGCTTTGTTGTATATGTACTTTTGAGTCAATGAGTGATGAGTTCAATGACTAGAGGGATCAGCTGTGCATACGATGTTGGTCCTCACCTGGGCTTGGGGCGTATATTCCACATATTTAGAGATCCCAGAATATCCTGCACCAGTACGCCTGCATGTTGCTTCTACCATCTTTGGTTATGCGAATATCAACGTTTTATTGCTTCTTAGGGTCACATGATGTTGCATAACAAAAAAGAAGCTAGAAAGAAATAACTTTGTTATGCAACTTCATCGATTTGTCGACATTCGAAAGTTCTTGACGTACCTTATGTCGAATTAAATCATTTATTTATTTGTTTGTTGTTCTGTTTAAAATAATGAAAACAACAAATATATGAATACAAAAGTGCGCTAAAAACAATCGATAATTTATGCAATAGGGAAAAAAATATATAGTTATCGATTTTATAAAAGTTTTCACGGGCTTTGAATATCTTTAGGTGATTGCTTTCTAAAGCAACTCTCAGAACGTGAAAAGTTTTTGAAGTAAAACTTTTTAGGCGGCATTGTGCATTGTGCATTTTGGGCATGAATGAATGCGTGAATGATTGAATGCGTGAATGATTGAATGCGTGAATGAATGAATGTGAATTTCTATGGGAGTAACTTTGAAATTTTGTTAAACGAAAAAAACGTTAGCTGCTTTCAGAAATCTGCGAGAGTCACTTCTATATTATTAGTGCTATAATTCAGGATTGTCCATCGTTAATAGCTCAAGCGGTTATTGCAAAAAAACAGACGACCATTTGCTTCGAAGTATTTCGTGCGCAGTTTTAGGCTCACCTCCGTTCACAACCTTATAAACGTTTTTTAAAGCACCGCAAGTCTAACTAATGGAACTAATGCCCTGGGATGCCCTAATTTCCCAATATGTTATTAGACGATGTTTTTTCATGATTACCATGGCATTGATATTTTTTGCGATTACGTACGATTTTAGATGACCTTCACGAAATCCTTTGGTGAGCGGCTGGCTACGAACTCTGGCGGAATTTCATGTGAACTTGATCGTTGGACTTATATCGTAATAGTCCACAGTCTAAATAAATCGTAGCACGAAAATATTGTACAACAAAAGACATTTAACAAGAAACCAAAAAGCGCTTGTAAGAACATTTATGCTTTGAAGAGGCAAATCGCTTTCTTATTTTTCCTACAGGGTGTCTGCTTGGTGAGAGCAGCGGAGAAAGCGCGCCTTTTACTATCACCAAAACTAAACAAAGTTTGGCGCTCTCTTTGTGGATTAATAATAGTGCGTAGGTGTGAGTGTTGAGTGTGTGATGAAGATAATTTAAGGTATGGCGTACTCTCTCTCTTATGCATTAGGAAGGATAGTCAGATAAGCTGAGTGCCGTTGAAGACTCATTAGCATTGGGTTCGGCGGCAGTCTAGGCCGATACAAGGCTAGTGCGGAGCCTGTTCTAAATTATTCCTGTGAGTCTTGTTATTCAGTCTTGGCAGTCTTATTCTGAGTGATCTGGTAATAGTGGGAGAGAGAGTAAAATGGCATTACTTAGTGGGAAACCACAGTGTTATGTGTGAGTACTTTTAAGGACATTCTCTAGGCGTTACAGTGTATGCCTGGATCAAAGCTATATAATAAAAATCCAGAAAAATCTAGCTAGACACAAGTACACGCAAATCTTTTTAATGGGGGTTATTCATTTGGGGTGTTCACTTGTTCCTTTCTGATAAGGTTTCCACAAAGTCGTGAACTAAATAAAGAAAACTGGGTATATGCAGTGCATTAACTTTATTTAGGTGCTGACATTATATAATATGTATATTGTTACAGTATATAAGCATATGTAGAACACACTGTTCTAGTCAATAGCTTTAGAGTTGTACATGATTTTCTTTTCAATTTCATACATACACTTGGAAAGTTCTTTTAAAACCTTTCTTTAACATGTGTAGTACAAAACAGCTAGTACAATTTCTTACTGTTCTGCTTAGACATAAATATTTTTGATATAGTATTCTTAAAAGCATCAAGTTTTTGGTATTTTTTTTTAAGCCCTTTAATTGTATTTATGTATCTAGTACCAACTATATATTGTTGATACCCGCAATATAATATATGCACGCAGTTAAATATATATTGTATTTAAGATAGGAACATCAGGTTAAGAAATATTGTATAGCAAAATATACACCACAAAAAAATTTTGTTATTGAGCGCCGTAAACACTTCAAAAAAAGTTTATTTAAGATCCATGCTGTCGAAATCCAAACATGAATTAGATATTAGCACGCTTTTTTGGTCTATTACCCTTTTGTGGTTCTTTTCAAGACAAATATTTTATGCGACATTTTTTAATAAGATACGAAAATTTCAGAAAATTCATATTTCTTGCTGAAATTTTTTGGTTTGGATAACTTTATTCTAAAGCAAAATATGTAAGATTTATATCATATAATAAGTTTGCAATACGAAACATTGGTGTTTCTTTAAAAAAAAAAAGCACTGCCCTGAGCACTAGATCCAATTTTCAAGCAGCGTGATATTTTGCAAATTTTCAAAAATCACTTCTTTTCTTTGCGTTTTATTGGAAAAATTTAAAATACATAAATATATTTTTTCAAAAAATTCTTCTACTATAATGAAGCTATTAAAATTTTAACAACTTTGGCAAAAATAACAAAAAAAAATCAATTTTCATTTCAGACCATGTTTAACAAATATTTGAGGTTCCTGAATCCGAATCCTAGATCTAACTGACACCTAACATAACCTCCAAAAACATCATTAAAATAGTATCGAGTGCGGGTGTCTGACGATTTTTTTTTTATATTGTTTGGGGGAAGCTGAATTCGAAGCCAAGTTTCAAAAAATTCTAGCACCTTAGGGTTCTAACATAACCTTTAAAAAATCTTGCTTTAAGGAGTCTTTTGATATTCGGACATAACCTTCGAAATGCCTCGTTTTATGGAGCTTTTTGAGGTTAAGCCAGAACCCTGAAGTGCCGAGATTTTTTGATCGGGTTCAGCGACACCAAAAAATGTAGTAAAAAAAAGTTATGACTACGAAGCCGAAGAACTATTTTTTTTATTTGGCTGTAAGTAAAATTGTGTAAAAATTAGTTTGTGAACTGGGGTATAAAAATCCAAATTAGCTACAGTGTCCCCAACTATATTGTGCCAAAAATTGTTAAATTCCTTTGATTTCTAAAAGGCTTCAAATGGTATTTGCTTTTCATGCCTTGTAGAAAAGTATATTTTAACACGACTCTACCTAAAATTATTTAAATACGCGCATAAAAAATTAAAAAAAAAAAATTTTAAAAAACCTGTGCTCAGGACAACTGGGTTATTATAAAAAAAAAAACCATTTTTTAAATCTGTATACATCGAGTGTTTTTGTATTTCTGACTGGAGCGCAACTGAAGAATCTCGTAAATGATCTCGCTCCCTCTACGCAAAAATTATGTTCCTTTACTTTTCTGGTTCATCGATATGAAAACGTCTCAATGTCACCCGTTTTGCTGGTGTAACAATGTTTAGCGATAAAGGACGATATCTTGGTCGAAATAGACCTATGGCATTTCCAGCTCCAGTGGAGTTCCCAAATGGAGTTAAACGACAGTCGACAACAATAGCTTGATGCCAGATATTGATATGAGTGGCGATACATTCTAGACGATTTGGAAGACTTCCGGGCGTGGCCACGCAAATGGGGCAAATGACTCGAGTCGTGTCGTGAAGGTGCTCGGTTAGAATGTGCTTAGTCAATTCCTTGGTGGAATATCCAAGAATTCCGCAAATGGGACAAGTAAAGCTGTCAGCAGAGAGTCGTGGCATATCTCCGCCACAGAAAAACAATCGGCAAGCTCTGCGATCCAAAAGGCATTGGAATGGATGAGTCTTGCGATGAGCGCCCAGCTCGACCTTTTTCTCATAACACCCCACACAGAGATCGAAATCTTCGCAGCGAAGGCATTTATAGCGATAGTAGACCATGTTGTCTGACTTGCAGCCGCTGCAGCCTACATTTAGATGAATATCCAAAACCTGAGAAAGAGAGTGGGACCTTAAGATATGGATTGCTCTGCTAAGCGGGACTGCAACTTACCCCGGGCATCTTGATAGCTACTGCAGTTAAAGAGTTTCTTTTCAAAATTTTAAATAATTCCAAAGAAATTAAGGTAGACAGCCGAAATGCCTTGGAGCTCAACTAGAAGAATTGTAAAAATAAATAAATATATTTTTTTGTTAGAATTCTTTGAAAATATTTTAAACCTTTTTGAAGTTAAGAACTTACCAAATTTCGGCTTGAAAAATTGAGTGTCTTTCCGCTAGTTAATGTTTTCGAAATTCCTTCTCCTCCTTGCTGTTCTTTTAAAAAACATAGAGTATAATTGTGAAAATAAAATATATAAATAATATAGAAAATAGAAAAAACAAAAACAATATAAACCATGAAAAAAAATATATAAAATAAACCAAATTAAGAGCATTAAGAGAAAAACTTAAACATGTTTTGGAATAAAATTGAAAAGTAGAGTTTTAGAAGTAGAATTTAATACACTTACTAATATGTATAGACTTATAGAATTTGTTTTTTACAACCTTAAAAGAAACGATAGAAGAGGATTTTAAAATAAGAGGCGTATGCGGATTTAGGGTGCACCCTATGCCATCAAATAATGGGGCAGGCTTATATCATGCATTAAAATTGTCTCGCCGGGGACAGTTTATTTAAAAAATTAAATTAATTTTTTTAAATTAAAACACAACTGCTTATCGCTTCTTGATGAGTAAGAATGCATTGTTACTACTGGCGCCATCTAGCTGTCTATTGCCCAAAAATGGGCAGCACTCATTACTTACAAAAGTTACGCGTACAATCTTTTCTGCGCACAAAGTAAGTTGCACTTTTTCTTTCAAGGCTTTTTATAAGGCGACTGGACAGAACATTTTTCCCTCCCTAGATGTCAGAGTTTATGAATGCGACAGCAACCAAACTTTGGAATAAGATCTCTTTTAATGTCACAAGAGAGAGGTGCATTTTATTTTTTCGATGTCTGCGTTATATAACAAAATCCCCATAGAGGTATTACGGAGCAACTAAAAAAAAAGTTTTAAGGGCATATTTTTTGTAGTTTTAAAACACGGCTGTTTTTTTTTTTTTGTACTGCCCAAGCTCCCAACTGAATTGCTTTAACCTTTTGACCGGCATCGGCATATTTCTTGCCTTTGATGACTTCTGGCCTTACCCGCCGCCGCCGCCGCCGCCTGGAGCCCTACTAGATCCCAGTGTATGCATAATATATCAAAATTCGTTTCGTTTGTTCGCGCTTTGTACATAAATTCCATGCAAATTGACTAATTAATTTTTGCGCAATGGATTCTTATCGTGCAATGTTCCACTGCTCCAGTGCTATGGCAAGCTCCAAGCTCCTATATAAACGTATAATATTTGCATAATGCACTTGTGTAAGTGTGAGAGAGTGAGTGTGTGTGTGTGTTGATGCAACTCAAAGGTTGCTGCACAACACCCACGCACTTCATATATATGTTAGTATATACATCGCTACTCTACGCCTCTTCTACGTCATACTGTTGGGGTTTTTGGTTGGTTGTTCCCAGCGCACAATTCGACTCGTCGTGGAACGGGTAAATCAAAACTTTGAGAGCAGGGGGAGTGCAGTGCAGTGCAGTGCAGCCCACGGCAACGTCGCAACACAAACAACAATTTTAATGACGGATATTAAGCATAACCACAACTATAGCTAACGGTAGCGGTAGTGGTAGTGGTAGTAACGGTAACGGTAACTGCAGCAACTCCAACAACTCCAACAACGGGCATAAAATTTACAATGCTTCCGTGTTTTTCGAGCAGACACATGAGCCCCAGCTCCAGTCAGTAGGTACTCCGTGGCCAAGTCAAGTTGCCGGTTATCGAAAAGGGTGAACCTTTAAAATCGTTTACTCGACTTAAAGCTTCTTGTGCGGCACATTTGAGAGCGAGGGAGCGTGAGAGGAATGAGGAGTGACGGGTGGGTTTTTGAATTGTGGCAGTGCAGTGCTGGTTGGGCTGCCAAATATGCTGATTGCAACAATAATGATGATTACGCTCGGCTTGAGGGGCAGCAGCACATTGGCCTGAGCAGGGTAAGAGGTGAGCTGCATGCGCGGCACAAATTTGTTAGCCAAAGCGGAAGGAAGTTGAAGCATTGACAATGCCAGCTACACGAGCAAACAACAATGGCGGCTAGCCACGAGACGACAACCAACCAAAGGACACCAAAGGACTCGACAATGATGAGGCGCAGAATGACGACAACGACGACGACGTCGACGACAGCGGCAAAGTCGACCACAACGTCGACAATGACGAGTTGGAAAAGCGTTGTACTTAAATCGGCATTTAACGACTTGCAAATGGACGGGAATAGGGCACTACTTACTGGTAGTCCCTGCAACTTTTGGGCATGAGGAACTCTTAAAAGCCGTGCTGCGGCGCGACAATGCAACCAGCAACCAGCAACAACAACAGACTGACTAACTGACATACCTACAACAACAAACAAGCCAACTCAGCAAAATATGTTTTTCCCAGCGGCAAGAGGGCAGTTTGATAAGTCTGTGAATGTTCTCAACACGGTCGTAATTTCTTGTAGTGGGAACATCGCTTACGAACAATTCTTGCAGAACGTTGCATCTGGAGCTTGTGCTGAAATTTATAGACTTTTATCGTAAATAATATACATCGCTGATGAACTAACACAAAAAGGATTCGACATAATCTTGTTCGCAATTTGGGGCACGTTCACCCGAAGAAGCTCACTGCTGTGACTTATCCTAGGTCTCTCAGACAGCTTGAAGTGATCAGAAGATCACCAACACTTTTTCATGTCCAAATATTCATATTGAATAAGTTGTACCCGTTTAGTTTAAAAGCTTATTATCTCAGTCAACTTGATTCCCCAAACATTGAATGGATTTGATTCTAAATTTGTGATATGGAGACATCTGGAACAACAATACAATTCAGTAACCTAGTTTTCCAATATTCAAATTGCTCCAACGTTTCAGCTTTTTTATGGTAGAGCTAAAAACTGTCGCAATAACGTTGTTGCCCGATAGCTGCAAATTGGTGCACAGAACTTATCCCAGGTCCCCTGATAATTCCTATTTTAACATGGTCTTTCCTGGAAGCGGCCGCCAAATCAAGTGTCTGCAATCGCAACACCTATCACCATGTCCAAAAATTCATATTAAATGAGTTATATCCGCTCAGTTGACAAGCCTCTGTGGATTTAATACTCTATTCAATGACCTCACTTGGCGACAGCGAAGCTTGGTAACAGATTGAATTTATTTTTAAGGCCATTCCTTTTGGTTTCCTCATGATTGATGAGTACTGGAAAATTGTGATGTCCGCTTTCAATGAGTGTCTAGGCCTGCCTGCATAGGAACACTCTAAAGTAATCCCACAAATAACTCAAAAATTCGCCGACTTATTAAACTGCCCTCTTGTGCCTTTCCAGCTATTTGTTGCAATACTCTTTCTGTCCTTCTGCTGCTGTCTTTACCATTATCGTTCCCTTCCAGTTCCCCACTCTTTAACAAATTATTGCATTGCGTGCGTTTGTATGTTATATATTTGAGCCGGGTTGGGGGTTAAGGATGTGAAAACTTTAAGCCTGTAAATGAAACCCACTATTGAATACTAAACTCGCCGCTTTTGGTCCTACTCGCTCCAACTACTACTCAAAGAGCTCTGTGAAATGCACAACCGGATGAGCTCCACTGCTCTGTGTGTGCCCGGCCATATTAGTAAAGTGAATAGTTTTTATTTGTTACGGAAATGTGCAAATTATTGCCGTACTTACTCTTCTTGGAACAGTCGTAACTGTTGTTGCAATAGTTGTTACTGTACTTGTTACTGTTGTTCCAGTTGTTGCAGTTGTTGCAGCTACTGTTCCTGCTTCAAGTCATTCCTGGCATGCAAATCAAATGTCGCTGCTTAGCATACTTAAGTCAACATTACTTTGACAAATTTGGCATGCAACGCAGGTGACAACCTGCCCAGAGCTTAGGCCAAGTTACTCAGCACTGCCTTTCCTTTTTTTGGGCAAATTATTTTTTGCAAGTTATTTTGGCCATGCTTTTAACTTGCACTAATGCTCAAGTGCTCAAGATCCCAGTAAGTGCCAAAGAGCCAAGGTATTTATGCTAAAAGCCTTCGATTAGCATTAAATGTGGATGGGCTGCTGTGGTCAACACTCTGGCAGAGAGCATTACGCATCAGAGTTGCTTTAAACAAATCTCTTGAGGAATTACAATTGCTTATCGATAATGCAGCGCATTGAAGTCTGACTTCAGCAGCTTAACTAATTTCGTAGACCATTATGAGAAATGACAGATTTCCAAAAAACTTGTAACTTGAAGAACACATTTTAGAAGCTAGATTTCCTTAAACAAAGTTTTGTTTTTAAGGCCTGTATGCAGCAGCGAAAATCAAAACCGTACAAGAAAAAACGTCATACAAAAGAAATAGTTGCGCAGATAACCAAACGTAAAATGGCGCCACCAAGCTCACTAGATGGCCCCAGCACACAGTGGGAGAAATGGCTGATTTAGCGGCGATTAATTAATTTCTCCTGCAAAAACGTTGCTATTTTTGTACGGATAATTTTATTTTGTAGATAAATATGCCACAAATCAAAATTAATATAGAAATAATTTTTTGTTTTATCTAAAATATATATTTTCTTTTCTGAAAGAATAAATTTATTTTATAGATCAATAATATAAAAATATTTTTTTTTTAATTAAATTATTTTTTTATTTATTATTATTATATTTCCGCAGTTTTTTCTCTGTATCTGATGAGAAATAATCTGATCTGATGAGAAATAATCTGATAAGTCTTCTTCCACTTCTTTCTTTAAAATAAGACGGATAACGTCATTATTTATGAGTTCATCCGCTTTGGAAGAGGGAAATGATCCTTTTGATAGCATCGTAATGAATGGGTCCAATGAAATACAAAGTATATGTGCCAAGTCTTCCATTGAGATTTTACGAAAATTTGTGTATCAATATATAAGGACAAGGCTTCCTCTGCTGTTTTTAATTTATTTAATTATTTAATTTTGTCGGAGCTTAAAAAAGATACCATCTGAGATGCACTTCGCTTGCCAGAATTGAACAAACTGGTGCTGGCCGCACATACGAGCTCCTTGCACGGAATTTGTTTAGCAATGTCAGAAACTATTTTGCTATGTATTTGTTTTTTTTTACACTCTGCAAAATCAGTTTTGGCATTTGAGCTTAGGTCCACCAATAAAAGCTCACTATCTAACCAGTCCGTGTTGATTTTTTTCCAAGTTCTTACGAATTTAATGGTTCTCTCTCCATTTTGACGTAAATTTTTTGTTGAAATTTTTAATCTGCTTGACTATGTCAACGCATTCACTACTTCCATATTTGCTTTCGTCAATAATATTGTCATAGATATATGTCTGCACCGCAAAAAGCTTTTTCGAAACGTAATATTCCATATACCATACTGAAAAAAGTACTCGCTTGGATACTGACCTTGTAGCTAAAAAAATTATTTGAAAAATAAGTAGCGAAAAGTAGCAGCTAATTTTGGACATTCTCACAACAGAAAATATTGAACTATTTTTCAAAAAAGGATTGATACCGAACCCGGCCGAACCTCAAAAGTTCAGCTCTACGAAAAATTAGGTTATTAGTAAACATTATACATCTTGCTAGCACAACTTTCAACATCGAATTTTGGGAGGAAACACAATCACAGGCAACAAACACTTATTTTTTTTAATAAAAACATACTTTCAATATTATTTATTAACAAAAATTAAAATTGAAAAATAATATATACAAAATCTATTAACAATTGCAGTAACTAGTCAAAATTGGCGGGTAAGCAGTTGTCTGCAGCTGGTGGAGATAATGTTGTGTTTGAAGCTTTAAAGCTTTGCGAATATTGAGAGAATAAGAAAACGAAAAATTTTTTTGGCCTATCGGATATATAAGTAATCGAATACAAAACGATATTGGACCTAATTTTTATTTTGAAATTTGAATAAAACGGAGCTAGATTGGCCATTTCTCCCACTAAGCAGCAGTAACATTTTAAGCTGATTTACTGGAGTCTTTGCCCTAAAATTGGAAATTGTTGCTGCCAGGCCCAGATGTAAACCAAATTTTGTTGCTGTAAAGTTTATCTTAAAATTGACTTAACGTGTTCTTGTACTAAAGTCATTTTTGCGCAACTAGCGGCTATTTGAAAAACCTTTGAATGCATTAATTTAAGTCTGCCTGTAGTTGTTGTAAATGTATTCAAGGTTTGTCGATTTTTCCAGACGTATAAACGACCTTCATTTGTAGCCTTATGTGCATTCAAAGTAAACTGTTTACAATAAGCCAACTTACAATGAGTTGTTGCTCTAGTTAGGTAAAGTAATTTCTTGGAAAAAAACAAAGAAATCAATTTACACTGGCATGGCAACTTTTATGCGATTACAAAGCAAGGTTTTGTATACAAAAATTGTTGTTAAAATATTTTCTATACAAACTATAATTAGCGATTTACTACACTTGTGGATGGAATTTTCCAAAACAATTTATTGATGCTCATCTACAGCATAAAAGGCAATTTCAGACTTATTTTTCAGGATTTTGGCAAATTCCGCCCAAAAGCAAAGAATACGAAGGTTCAAAGTTTTTTCTTTCGGGCGCAGACGACTTTGAGATACTCTGTGCCATCATACTGCAATCAAATACGGTATATTGCTTAAGTACTTCAAAAAACTTATGATTGCAAAATTTGGTCACAATGTCTTCATAAACAATTGAAAAACAAACAATTATGCCCTGAAAGAGTTCTTTTGAACGTTCGATCCTATGGGGGCTATGTGATAGAATAAAAATTGTTGAAAACATTTGGACAAGAGAACTGAGAACTCTAAAAAACTGCCAAATTTAATAAGGATATTTTTTTAAGACAAACGAATTATGCATCAACAACTTTTTGCTTCTTTACAAGCTGGTCTAAAATACCCCTATGGGAGCTATAGAATATAACGCTATTTGGAAGAAAATAAAATTATCTTGTTTCCCGTGACATAATAAGGTATCTGAAAGTTTGGTTGCTCTAGCTCTTATTATCTTTAAGATCTAGGCGTTCACACAGACGGACATGGATATATCGACTTCTCTAGTCACACTGACCATATTCTAGATAACTTTGGGGGGTCTTCGACATCTACTTGCATAAATTAATAAATTAATAAAAATAAATAAATAAGCAGCTAGATCTCATAGAAGAAAAGATCTACAGATACCAAATTTAGACAGCGCAGTTTTTTGACACATATCAGAGTTTGTCCCACTGTAGTCAAAATTTGCAGCTTAACTCTCACTATATGAGCTATGCATGTGATCGACAGTTATACACTTTTTTAACCCAAACAGACTGAGCTGTCCACAATCGGTTAAAAACTGTAAAAGTCATAGGCCTAAGGCCTAAGGCAATGTGACATAATATTCCATTTGCTGCTGGTAATACGTATATAACTAGAAGGCAACCGATTAGGTATATCGACTCATGTGAGCCTTATAAGCCAAAAAATTTTAACTTATTTGGATGTCTTAATGTATCACTACAAATATTAAAGATATTAGCTTTTAATTGGATTGGGCTAATTAGGTTGCTCATTTTATGCCTAGTGGTCCATTGTGATGAATAATATACATAAATATTATTGGTAGAAAAATCATGTTGGTGTGGGGAGGGTGAGAGGGGTTGTTGTTTGGGGGGGGTGGTCTAGTAAGGCTAGGTGATATTGCTCTCGTTCTTAATCTGCTAAATCTTCCTCCTTGCTGAATCATTTTGATATAATATGAAATTGGCCAGATCCGCTAAGGTAGATTTGCCAGACTGCCCAGATACTCGAAGAAGGGTTTACCCAGAAATTGAGTGAATCTCCTAAGAAGTGCAGTGCAGTCGCAAAGCAAGTGTTGGATACTTTCTAACTCCTTCTTAGCTTCGCAGCGGCGACAGAAGTCGTAATGGGTAAATTTTACTCTTAAATACGTACTATTTATGTGCCTATGTGGGATTTTTATTACAAGCAGCGCCAGACATGACAAACTTTCTAAAGAAAAGTTCTTATATCATTTGTCTATGTCTGCGCTGTAAACGCAATAAGCCAGCAAAAGGTTTTGGGTACTTACATGACTGAGACTGAAACTGGAACTGGGACTGGGACGGAAAGTAGCGCGTCTGTGCTAACGATCGCTTGTTGGTTAAGCAACTAAATGCGAGGTACAAATTACAACGAACTGCAGTCAAAGGGAGCAGCTGATTATGGTATATCGATAGCACAGTTGCGATTGGCAGGCAACGATAACAAATGGGTATGCCAAAAAGTATGCAACACTTTGATGCAGACCCAAATGGAGTGCCATATATTGGCAGGCTATGATTGCCCGGTGTAAAGCGCATTTGGTGGCATGCGTTCGGGGCGAAGACTTTTGATGACTTTTGGCTTGCACTTTGAGTTGTTGATTTATTCATGTGCCGCCATTGCACTTTACATTGGCGTGTGCCAACAGAGAAGCAGCCAACAGGGTTTCTTTCTTTTGGAATTTAATTTAATTTATATTTCATTTTCGTCGAGTCCACAGAGACATGGCATGCAAGTGAGAAGTGCTCACGCTCTCTCTCTCTCTCTTTCTCTCAGCCTGCCCCAGTTTTGTATTCGCATCTTCCAAGGCGTTTGGCCACTCTTTTTATGCATGTGGTCGGCGTTGCCATTAACTTCCGGTTGCTGCACTATGGCAGCGTCGCCAACTACACACACACACACACGCATTCACTGTTTGCCTTTTGCTGCTTTGAGCTGCATGTAGCATAGTCCGTCAGTGTACCAAACCGTACCATGCCGCGCCACACCGCCCCGAACCGCATCGCTCAGCTGCTTCTTGTATGCTCCATACTTTGTGCTCATCAAGATTGCAACGTTTGCTTGTTTATTTGCTTGCATCTCTCGTGGGAAATCAGTTTAATGGAAATTATAACATTCGATTACTTTACAAAGCAAACTAAAAAGACACTGCACCTCATCCCCAACACCACTAAATACTACCCAGTTAACACGCTGCTGCTGCGCTCTGATAGATGTATCTAGCTATATACTATTTACTACATATAGCTTCATATATCTAAAACGAAAATGCAAAATTTTTGGTTTGTTAAAAGTCTAAATGTATGCTGTAAATCAGTGCAAAGCCCCACACACACAACCCTAACATTCAAAGCTGACCAGAGCAACAAGCCCATAGAAATTCGGCCAGCCGGCGCAGTCCAGGTGAAGATTTTTCCTTATTGACATTTAAGTGACAAAGCAATGGACAGCTGAAATGGACAGCCAAGTGCCAGAGCAGCAGCAGCGGGACGCTGTTCATTTTAAAAATGTCTACCTTTAAAATGACCAAAAAAAAAAAAAAAAGAAACCTAAAAAGAAGTTTCACCGAATGGGGGTACACGTACAATGCTTTAATGGCCTAAAAGTCAGTCTGACCATTTGCATTATTTTTTTTTTTTTAATTAAGTAAATAATAATTTTTAATAAATAAATGTATCTCATATGCTTACGTAGTATTAATAATAAATAATACAGTTCTCTGAGTAGTAGCTGATAATTACAGAGTATTCGAAGCAGTCAATGCCCACCCAAATATAAGGAAAAATGAGCGTAGTAAACTAACAGAAAAACTGCTTCCGAAATTACATAACCTAATCATTTTTTGCTGTTGCTGATGCGTTAAGGACACACACATATACATATAAGGCTCTGCAGGTGTTAGTTTGAGTATATGTATCTATGAGTATGTGTATCTGTGTGTGTGTGGCAATGTCGTGTGTTGATTAAAATAGACACAAGCGCATAGAGGGCCTGACAGCGTCAGCAACCGGCGTCGTGCAATGCAAAGGATTTCGTCTAAACGAACTGCGACTGTCTGTTAAACTGCACATAACAGCAGAGTCAGCAGGGTCACTTTTTGGGTCTGAGCTGGGGCCCAGGGATAGGGTTGACAAAATACCCTTTTTTCCGTTTTTTTTTTTTTTTTTTGTCTCAGCCTTGCTTTCTTTTGTGCCTTGTGCGCACAGAATTCAGGGTATTATAGAAAATTGTCCAAAGTGTGTTACAGGCAAAAGTAGGCAGTGTCAGACCTTAATATGCTAAAACTTACAAGCGAGCGCCGGGGGATTTGGAGAGAGCCTATTTTATCCTATTATATGGGAACTGTTATATGATCGATAGCCGGCAAACAAAAGCGTAATAGACTCAGAATTTATAATTTATTTTAGCGAGCCCCACCTTGGGCGCCTATCTGCTTAATATTTATATCTTAAAGCGCTGATACGCCATTTTCAACACTTGTGGCTGGAATTTTCGGAAATCCTTTCTTAATGCTCAGCTGCATCATAAAACGAAACTCTTGGGCTGTGAGTTGATCGCCAACCCAACTGACTAAGTGTCAGCTCAAAAGATTTTTTTATTAAACAACCATATTTGGCATTTAAATTAAATAAAAAATAAAAATAAACCATCTCGTCTGTTCGTCAAACTGACGATTTCAAGTTTCCGGTCAAGAAATCAAGCCACTCCATTCAGGCACCAAGTTAAGACTAAAGTTACTTTTCTTTTTAAATATTTTTCACTGCACAACCTGCCAGAAGGCGAGTTGGAAAGCTGGCAGCAGTAATTTTTAAAAAAGGAAGCCTCTAGTTTCTTGTGCCCCAGTAAGATGTAGTGTTCTGTGAAGGAGTGCGTTTGGTTATTCTAGTTCTTATAAAACAATACGACATTGCCGAATGCCTTAGTTGCTAGTGCTATTATATTTATGTTAATTATAAGTTTTTTTAAATAAATTCTAGATTTTATAATTTTCAGGATCTAAGTGTTCATATATGTTTTCATAAAAATTGATTTGTCCTCCTGACCATATTGTAATATCAATCAAATTGTTTAATAATATCAAATATTAATTTCATCCCTAAGAAGAAAAAATTGATAAATAAAATTAGTTTTTAAAATTAAAAAAAAAAAAGTGCAATTTTCTATTTAGCACGAAACGATAAGTTACAAGACAAATATTTTTATACAACCTAAAGGCGTATATTATAATTATATAATATATAATTATATAATTACAAAAAACACAAGGAAAACAAAAAATATTTTTATAGACTTTTTTATAGCCTCTACCTTATGATACATAGGGTATAATCAGCTTGTACAAGCCGAAAATGTATGTAACATATAGACGAAGTCGTCGGAGACCTCTCAAAGTTACCTTAAATCTGATCAAGGTGACTAGACAAGTCGATATACCCATGTCCGTCTGCTCGTCTGTCTGTCCGCCTGTCTGTCTGTCCGCCCGCATGAACGACTAGATCTCGGAGATGGTAAGAGCTAGAGCAAACAAACTTTCAGATTAGCTTCCCTATTATTCCATAGGAGACAAGTTAATTTTATGTTTTTGATATCGGGGTTACATTATATAGCTACCATAGGGGTGTTTATGAGGATCTCGAAAAAACCAAAAGTTTAAGATAGATAATTCGGTTTTTGTTTTTTTTTTTTGAAGATATCATAACCAAATTTTGCATTCAGAAGTTTTTTAGAGACCCCCAGCACTGTTCCAAATGTTATCAAAATCGTTTGACTATATTATGTAGCTCCCGTAGGACTGATTGATCAAAAAAAAGTTTTTAGAGCATAAATCGGTTGTTAATAAAGATATTGAAAAATTTTAGATTCGCAAGTCTTTTAGTGTTTCCCATTACCTTACCAAATTTGATAAAAATCGGTTGACTATATCATACAGCTCCATAGGACTAATCGGTCAAAAAAATGTGTTCGGTGCAAAATTCGACTTTCTTTTGTGTTTGCTTATTAAAATATCGTAACCTAATTTGGCAAAGAAAGTTTTGGAGTTTGTAAGCAATATATCGGTTTTGATTGCAATGTTGTGGTACAGGGTATCTTAAAGTCGTATATGTCCATACAAAATTCATAGAAAATATTAAAAGTACCAAAGTCTAAATAAAATTTTTTTCGATAACTTATTCGATTGTTGATACTCATGCTTAGCCTTACCTAATTTTTTTGCGATAATTGTTGGAGTTCCTTCAAAGAAACATAATTTTTGTTTGAGTTTTTCGGAGTATTCAAAAGCACATAAAAAACTGAATTAACACTGTGACACCCTCAAAAAAAAAGAAATTCGATTACAGCGGTCGGACCAACTTGGTTTCTTATACCAAGCATCAACTTTGTGCTATTAAAAAATCGACTTAAATTGAATTTCTATATAAGAAGAAGAGAATTGTATGTGATACATATTTATGATTCAAAAACTATGCTTAATTTTAAATAAATCACGCCAACTATATTTTCGCGTAAATCCTAACTATGGTGACTTAAAATGTTATTACACTCAAAGTGTAAGTTCAACATATAAATTAACGAAAAACATAATTTAGCTAAATTGATACTATCTTCAATGAAATCTTTTCATCTTCACGTTTAAGTAAGCAAAGATTTAGAAAAAAATTTAGTACTACCTTAAAAAGTACATCAAAAAAAGTTTGGCGCTACACCCCAAATCCTTTTAAAGATTTTGTCGTCAAAAGCAAATCTAAATTCGATTAAAGTAAAAATGCTTAACACATCGTTAAGGCTGGTGATTTTTTTTCGAATTACGACTAAATTAAAGCAAAAATCGCTTCAGAACTGCAATAAATTTAATAAACACTGCTTGCCATACTTAAAAAATAAGCAGTTCTGACTTGCACTAAGAGAAGTAGGTAGTACTAGTTACTTAGACTGTCATGTTTCCCGACAAAAGGTGTACTACGTACAGTGTATACCCATGTCGTGCACCTTTTTGGCTGTATCAGATTTTTTTTCTGCTTAATTTGGCCCAAAATGCTACGTGCCGGCGTTCTGCGTCTTTCCACGAGTGTGTGTGTGTGAGAAGGTCACGTGGCGCCAACGCACTGACAACTCGTCGAATTTAATGAAGTGCAGTGCTGCCGCTGTTGCAACAAGAGTGACATGGTGAGGTGTGCCGAGGCAAGAAGTCGTCGTCAGGTGCTGTGTGGCAGCAGCAGCAATTGAAATGCGTTGCCTGCTTTTGGGCGCTAGCAACTTAGCTGACAGTGCCGCAGAGTGCGCTGCATACGAAACAAAGACGCTTCAGCGCCGAGATTCGCAGCAAACGTGCCACAAATCAAAGAAACGGCAGCAGCAGCAAGCAGCATCAAGTACCGTTAGGCATGCCACACGCATCAAAGCGAAAATGCTGTAAATAAAACTGGAAAAAAAAAATTCTGTTGTTGCCACCAAAATATATGCGGCATAAAAAGCGTGCCAATAAAATCGAAAAAAAAAAATCGCCAATTTTTCGCCGGAAAATTTTAGAGTACCCAACTAACATGATGGCGCACAGCACTGTTAAAAACTGTTCCCAGGCGCTGTTCAGACTGTTAAGACTCACGTTGACGCTGCACAGTGCTCTGCCTGCGCCTGCGCCAGACTTGAAATATTTAGCACAAACGCTGCCAGCGTCGCGGTCAACGTCGCAGTCGACGTCATAATTTTAGCACAATTCGCCCCAGCAGCGGCTCGTGCTTCTCCGAGTCAGACGTTCAGAGTCAGTTGGTCGTAGCGGAGGCATGTACGGCGCTGTACGAAGCGTCATGTAGCGCATGTTGTACTTTGCGTATACGTAATATTTGCTGCTGCATTGAGCTGTATATAGCTGTCTGTAGTTGTAGAGCTGCTCGCCCGCAGTCTTTGTCTCTGCGCAAATCCACGAAAATCTCTTGAATTATTATCTTTATGAAAATGCACTTGTCAGCAATCTGCAGGCAGGCAGACCCCAATACGCCACTCCATCCAAAAACCAACCAACTGTCAACGTCTTGCCTTGTGCTGCTGTTGCTGCTGCTTTATAGTTATGAGGCAACGACAAGGGGCAGGCTGCAGCTGTAGCTGCTTAAGCAAATGCACTTCAAAAACTTGAACTTGCTACGAAAGTGATAGAGTTGCCTTGCCAGGGGTTGCAAGCTAAATGCTGGCAACTTTGTCTTGTCTCGTTGTCATCATGTCCATTCCCGTCTGTGCCGCACTTTCCAACACTATTGCGACCATTTTTCGTCGAGTTTTGCTCATTAGTGCAGCGTTTATGATTATAATTTGGCTTGTAACGCAGATTTGGCAACAAGCTTGCTACATAAATCAAAATGGTTTTCACTGGTGTCACATAAGACAAGGGCAGCACAAATTGCACTAACTAAGATTGTAAACGAAATTCATTTGGCAACCAGTGTCCTTGGTGCCTGACCTGGAGCAGGACTCTCTTGCCAGCCCCTCTTAAAGTTACAAAACCTTTATGTGGCATTAAAAAAAGTTCTGAAGCAACTGCAGACAGGACTAGCAGAGGATTCACGGTTTCTATAGCCAAAGAAATCCTCCTAAAAGGCAACAACCCCAAGCACTCAAGTTACTGACTGAATAAATAAGTCCATGATTATCAATATATATCAGCATATAGCATTTTTTGGCATTGGAAACAAGAGATGCCTCACACCGCAGTTGTTGTGTCTTTCGTGTGCTCAAGATACTCTGCTAAATAGCCAACAAACTGGTAAGGAACCTCTACACTTAATGAGCCAAATGCTTCATGTTAACTTGCATTACTTAAGCTTAAGCAACGTCAAAAAAAAGAAAGGATGAGGATTCGCATTCCATAGATAGGCATAGAAATTGCAGATCTTCTCTAAAAATGTTAGCACTTCACAAAGATACTTATGAGCGGCTCTGATAACTGAAGGTTTTGTGAACTCTAGCAGAAATCCTTGTAGCATATATACCCACAGTGTTTAACGCTCTGGCAAAAAGAAGGGCAAATCTGCACAGATAGCATTCTGCAAAAATGGTAGAACATTTTTTTTTTTGGAAAGATGATGAATGATGATGAGAGTGTAAGAAATTTCTTAAAACAACCTTGCTCTCTTTAAAAAAGCAAAAGTTTTAGGTGGATAATTCGTTTGTTTATGAAGATATTATGTATTGTATTTTTTTTTTTTCATTTCAATTAACATTTTTTTTTTAATTTTTTAAACAAAAACTTACTACGCTTTATAGATTAATTGTATATAAAAATAAATTTAGTTTATTTTAAGCTTTTGAATTATCGTACACAAGCTGAAAACGTTTTGGTTTCGCTACAAATTGTTTGAAGTTTAAGATGAAGTCAATCTGATATGTTTATTAGTATTTTGGCGTTACGTTACATTTGTATTTTCATTTTAGGCTTTTCTTTCACAAGCTAAAAGCCTTTCGCTCTGTCTACAAATTGCTTGAAATTTAAAATTAAATCTTTCTTATATGTAGTTTTATCTCTATTAATTCTAGACACCGCCGTTCGGATTCTGCTATAAACTGTAGGTTCCTGTTCTCTTTGAACAGTTATTAGTAGAGATCCCCATACGTCGCCCAGGGGCGACTGACATAATTGTCAGTCAAGGATATTATTATTTTTATTATATGTAGTTTTACGTTCAGTACCATTGTGGCGTGACGTTACATTTGTACAACACAACATGTTCAAAGAAAACAACTTACATATATATAAGCTGGCACTATTTTAAGTAAAAATTGACTACAATGGGTTTTAATGAATAAAAGATATGGCGTTATGTTACAAAAAATAGTTATGGGTTTTGACTTGGATTGCAAAATTGCAAATTTCTGCGATATGGAGAAAAAAAAATTGAAAGCTATTTAATCGAGAACCATGGCGTGACGTTACTCAAGTTTGCATTAAAAATTAAATTTTCATTTTCATTTTGTCTTCACATTAATAACTATAATAAATATATTTTACGCTTGGAAAAAATAAAGATAATATAATGGTAAAAAAGGCTTTTAAAAAAAGGCATATCTTGCAAACATACTATGAACTTTTAGCTTTTTAATAAAAATATGGCCGCCGGAAAGTAAAGTGATTTTTTAGGTTTTCATTTAGGTTCGCCATTTTAAAATTTTGAAAAACTAATAAGTTACTTATAATCAGCTACCTCAAAAGTATCTGAGTAGCATATAACAGGGGTTGCAATAATGTTTTTCTGAGAATAGAATTGAAAATAGTTATTTGGCGGACATTTCGACATCACCATACGGCTTTAAAAAGTAGGCGAGAAGACGAAAATTTAAAGCCCTAAAACAATGATTTATCTTAAAAATTAAAGTGTGGGGAGGGGGTGGCCGGTTTGACAATGACCCATATAAGTATATATATAATATTTTTCTTTTTTCTTATAATCGTGTATCTTGCTAAGTAAATACCCAGTTCCAAAAAAAAAAATTCTTTTCAACAATATCTTGTTCAACACTATAGAATAAGTGTGGCCAAATTTATTATTATATGATAGTTTTAGTAAAACATTGGCCTCTTGCTTCACCCAGCACTATTATCTACAATTGGAAACATTCATTCACTAATTTGACTGTAGTATAGTGTAATTATTTTTTTTCGCAAAAAAAGTAACGCTTTAATCCCAGCAGGGGGCATAATAGATTCCAAAGAAGCAGTAGAGAGAAATAAAACACCCCAACAACATAATTACTATTGTTAACCCCTCTGTCGAGCACTTAGCAAATGTAAATACACTGCAATAAAAAGTAAATAGAAATGAATACCACTTGCCGGCTTTCGAGGCCGGGTCCATACACGGCCAAAACGGTCCAGGCCAGGCTGAGCAGCGGTTTCACACACAATTAACATGTTCCCACAGTTTTTATTTGTTATTATTTTTTTTTTAAGTTTTGTTGCTTGATTTTTTTTTGTTGCATAAAAATTTTACACGTGCGCTACTTAATTATTTGTTCTGCTTTTTTCGTACACACTGTGTTTGAAATTACGCACAGCGCATCAGAAAAGTTTTAGTACAGCTTTATTTTTAAATCATTTTTTGCTAAGAATTATCATTTTTATATTTCATACTTAAAAGCAAAATAAAAAAATTGTTAAGGATGGGTTTTCTACTGTATCCAGAAAAAAAAGTGTAAAGCCAAAGGTACACACTGGCAGGCACAACAAAACGAGCTTGATTAAAGAGCTCTGTAGCATTAATTAAATCGTGAATATATGTAGTGGAAAAATAACATGAATTATTAAATGAATAATATTCTTAAGATAATTTGTTTGCCAACTTAAATGTAAGCCACAAAGTGCAAAAAATCAATTGATTTTGGGTATTCGTGGATCTACAGCACCCTTTATAGTCCTGTTAGGTAAGTTGGTTTTATATATAAAAAATTGTGTACGTAAAGTCGGGCGCGGACGACTTTTGGATACTCTGCACCACCGCATACCAATCAAATCCGATATATTGCTTACGAACTCCAAATAATATTTCTAAGCCAAATTTGGTTACGATATTTTTATGAGCACTAAAGAAAGTCGAATTTTGCACCGAACACGGTTTTTTGGTCGATTGGCCCTATGGGGGCTATATGATATAGTCAACCGATTTTGATCAGATTTGGTACAGTGCTGGGTAACTCTAAACAGCCGAGTTATACCCTAAAAACTTTTTTTTATCGATCGGCCCTACGGGAGCTATATGATATCGTAGACAAATTTTGATCAAATTTGGTACAGTGCTGGGGAATTCTAAAAAACTTTGAAACACCAACTTTGGTTATAAGAGCTATATGATATAGTCAACCGATTTTGAGTAAATTTGGTTACGATATCTTTATAAACAATCGAATTATCCATCTAAAACTTTTGGTTTTTTTCGAGGTTCCCTGAAACACCCCTATCGGAGCTATATAAATAATGTAGTCCCGATATCAAGAAAATAAAATAAAAGTGTCTCCAATGGAATAATAAGGGCTCTAATCTGAAAGTTTGGTTGCCCTAGCTCTTACCATCTCTGAGATCTGGGCGTTCATACGGACGGACAGACGGCAGACGGACAGACAGGCAGACAGACAGACGGACAAACAGACAGACGGACAGACGGCTAGACGGACAAACAGACAGACGGACATCGGTATATCGGCTTCTCTAGTCGCCCTTATACTCACTACTTTAGGTAACTTTGGGTGGTCTCCGACGTTTCCTTCTATATGTTTCATACATTTTCGGTTGCATAAACTTAATATACCCTTTATACCATACGGTACAGGGTATAAAAAGATGGCATTCGTCAATGTTGCGAGTTACTTGGAAATACCCTACATCAGCATATTGCCATCAAATTCGGTATAGTGCTTAGGTACAACTAAAAACTTTTGATTATTAAATTGCATGTAATATCTTCAAATGAAAACGAGTTTGGCAGCAAAAACGTTTTTTTTTTTTTTGGACCGATAGATCAACCCGATGATATTGTAAACCGATTTTGGTAACGAAATCTCTCCAAACAAATGATTTATAGCCTCAAAGCTAACTAACTATTTTTGATACTTGGCACAATGCCTTGGGAACCTAAGAAACTTTCTAACGCTTCAATTGGTTATGATATCAGCATCTAAAACTTTTTGGTTTTTTTTTACGAGCTGCTTGGAAACACCCCCAATGGAAGCTATATGGTGTAACACCGATATTAAAAAAATAAAATTAACGTGAAAGTCTGGTTGCTCTAGCTTTTAACATCTCTGAGATCTAGGCGTTCAGACGAACGAACATGGCTATATCATCTTCTCTAGTCAGCCTAAATATACTTTAGTTAACTTTTGGAGTTTCCCCGACTCCTGCTTATGTGGGTTACATACATTTTGCACAAACTTAATATACACTGTTTAGTAGTGCTGGAAGTAACATCGATGTTATATTGATGCATCGATGTATTTTATTTTTTTCTGATCATCGATATTTTTATTTCGATTTTCGATTATCGACCAAATCCCATTACGGACAAAATATGGGCAATCAAAGGCATTCACGTCGCAGACACTTTTCGCTTTTTAAGAAAAAAAAAAAAACAATTCTCAAAAGATCCGAAGTAGTAGGGTTGACTCAATTTTGGCACTTCGATAACATTTTAATGTCGAAAGATTCTAGCATGTGCCCGTTGAATTTCTGGAAGGCAATACTTTTTAAGTTTAGCAAGGCTGGCAACCTAGTGAGCGACAAAGTTCGCTTGAATCAAAAAACGTTGACAAGATTTTATTTACTAACCATAATGAAGGGATCTCAAATTAGTTTAAAGATTAGGAGACTGCAATTCTGGCTGGAGCAGAACATTTTTTTATTATAACTCACAGGCTCACCAAAAAAAAGTGGTGTAAACTTTTCATATGACAGAGTCACCCCTTATGGACTTTGGGCAGCTGAATCCGAAGTCCAAAAAACCCCGATGCAAGAGTTCTTAGATAATATCCAAATTATCTCGATTTATGGGATTTTTTGGTATGAAGGAGTTTTTCGGATTCAGCTGCTCAAAATCCATAAGGAATGCCTCTGTCAGCACTTTTTTACATATATATCCTTTGGATTGTTATTCATTATTTCTTTGCTTATTTTTCTATAAAATGTAATTCATTTTGAAATGTATATTATGAAAATATAGTTATCTCTTGGTTTGTTTGTGGATCCCATTTAATAATTTGAAAATACTTATATAACCAAACCAACAGATGGCCCAATCTGAATTAATTTAAGCATTCAAAAAATGGCCGCCACATGTAGTTCGAGTTAAAAAATATCGAAAACATCGATATATCGAAACTAAAAATATCGAAAACATCGATGTATCGAAGTTAAAATTAACTAAAACATCGATGTATCGAAGTTCAAAAAATATCGCAACCATCGATGTATCGAATTTAAAAAAATATCGAAAATATCGATGTTGGCCAACGTCGATATTTCTCCAGCACTACTTCGTAGCTTAAGGTATAGAATGTATCAAACACCCCCCCAGTCGACAGCGAGCAGAATAAGTTGTTTGGGTTCAACTTGTTGCACACTCTCCAAAAAAATGTTCTCAACAATCCCGAAACAAGTTAAAACTTTGAAATCTGAAATTTTTTTGCTTCAAATCGTTTGCAAACGTAGTATAAATAAAAGTCGTATAAAGTTTATAAAGAGTTTAGCCTGCAGCCTGCAGCCTTCAGTGCGCCCCCCGCTCACGGCATTATTGGCCAGCAGCTGCAAAATGTTAAAAATATTGCAATTTTTATGGCAACACAGCTTGGCACTTTGCTGGCGCATTAAAAAATTAACAATTGTAATTGATAAACAATTAGCGGCCTTATGAGTGAGCCACAACAACTACAACAGCAACAAAAAAGAAGAAGAAAAAAAAAACAACTACAACAATCATATTGGTAAATAATCTCTGGGCAATAGTTCTGTCCAGTCAAGCGCCAATGTACGCGTTAATGACAAAAATAAACAACATAATAAAAATTGAATATTTAAAAAAATATCAATATCCATTACAAAAAAATATCTGTGCATATACAAGATAAACATGTATATATCTATAAATAAACAATAAGAAAACAAAGTTAACAAAAATTAAAATCAGCTTTTTGCTGGAGTATCACATTATATGCCTAAAGTGTGCTTAGTCTTTAGCTGGATTTTGTTTATATTTAACGACTCATTATAACTAAGATCTGGTTACAGCTTGAAGTAAAAATTCACATTGAGGCAGCTGTACATCTCAAGTTGCATAGAAAAAGGGGCATAAGCCCCACATATACACACACATATACACATTACTTTCAACTTGGCATTGCTAAATCCGTATATAGTAAACAACTTTTGAAGCACATTAAATTTTGGCACTATAAGTCTCTTAATTTTGGAGTTAAAATTTTAGAGTGTCGCGGTCAAAATTCATTACTAATATAAAACATGCTAGACACTAAAAATTGACGACACCTGTAGCAGCTTCAAATTTTACAAAAAAAAAAAAAACATTTATTGTGTTTATTTACTTTTTTTTAAAGCCAACGCACTCACTCACCTTTTTAATTTGCTTAGTATTAAATTAATTTCAAATAAACAATCTTTTTGCACAATATAACTATTTTTATTATGCACTCTATGTAGTGCAGCACATGCGTTCCTTTTCGATGACAAATCTAAACTAAAATATGCTCCTTTTTGTTGACATTGATATTCTTTGTTTTGCTGTTAAATGTCAAGTTTTATGGATGGCCTTAAGCTGTCCTTGGAAACTCGGCACAGGCACTTCTAATCAGCTAAGCCTCTGTTAAGATACCCGGGATTTCATGGAATAGAATTCCAATGTTGCAACATGTTGCTCAATTGCAATAAAACGTACTAAAATGGAATAAAATGTAAAAGGTCCCTGGGAGCTGTGTGCATTTTTGTAAAGCTGCTTCCATGCCCATAACATTGTAATAGGAGCATCAATGTAAACAATTCCAGAAATTCTGTGCGAAAAGCCTATGTAGTTGCCTACTTATATAAAACACTGGTACAAATATTTGCATCATTAGTTGCAATCGGAAGCTCGCAATAAATCCTGAAAAGTTGATAAAAGCTCACACGTTCGTTGCAGTTTTTGGACGAGCAATATGATATGATGATTGTTCCACATTGTCATAGTATTTAATAATAAAGTCTACGCTGCGCATACGTAATTTTATTTAGAAGCCTTACATTTGCTTTTAATTACACATACGCAATTTCAAAAACAAATGTGTTTTTCTATTTAATTACAATATTTGTAATTTTTTGCGAATACACTGCACAATGACGTCATTCAAAAGGGCCAGTAACTATTTTGCTAAATGTGTTGACATAATAGCTATAAAGAGTATACCAATACGGGCGCATGAAACAAAATCAATTTATTCTGAAATCTAGTTGGATGCTTTATTTCGAATCCTCATCGAGGGCAATTATACATATGTACAAGGCAAATGTTCAACATGGACCCGATAGTCAAAAAAAAAGAAGAAGGCATTTGTGCCCTAGGCCTAGATAATGCTCAATATAGCGATAAATAATAGAGTGAAAATTCTAAACATGATGTACCTGAAGCAATCAAACGTTTAAAAGCGAAACTTTTTTGCCTATTTTTGGATAAGTTATGCTCTGGTCTAGCTCACAGCCAGGAAGCTTAGCGACAATTAACACAGGCCAACAAATACCGGGGCCTTGTCAGTTGTTGGAAAGCTAAGGTTCAGTTCCGAAGTAATTTGCTGCGTATCCGAATCCGGGTCCAAAATTGGCCCATCACGTCAGGATTTTGAGATATTTGAGATTATATACCCGAAAAACAGTTTTTTTTTTCCTACTTTTGAGGTTATGTACAGGGTGCAAAAAATATTTGTGGTCTGTTTAGTACCACTCTTACTCTTTAATTTAAAAGTTCAAGCGATCATTTACGATCATGCTGCGTAGAATTCGAATCCGGGGTTAAAATTGGCCCATCACGGCAGGATTTTGAGATATTTGAGTTTATGCGGCGTTTTTTCCGTTTTTCGGGTACATAACCTCAAATATCTCAAGATTCTGACATGATAGGCCAATTCTGGCCCCGGATTCGGATTTCCAACAACTAAACCATGTTGGTCTGTGTAATTCATTATTTTGTTTTTTTTTTTTCGTTTTTTTCCAAAATTTCTAATACGGAAATTGCTAGGGCTGCTACAAATTTTTGCGAACACTGAACTGAGGCTATTAAGCCTGAGCTCAAATTTATAACATTGAAAATGTAAAAAATTTTAGTATTTTTTACTTACTTATTATTATTTACATATATATTTGTTATTTATTTTTTTAGGAAACAAATTGCTTATTACTTATAGATAGATGGAAGCAGTGCCGGATCTACGGTGTGGGTTTTCAAGTCCCCCCAAAGTTTGACAAATGGGTTTACCATTTTTTGCGACTTCTGATATATAGGTTAACCCCCGCTATGACCAAATTCTGGAATCGTACCTTGATGGAAGTTCACCATATTCTGGCTTTTTAGAACAAAGTTCCTTTAGGCAACTTGGAGTTAAATGGTAACGTCACATAACAAAACTATTTCTATTTTTTTTTATTTAATTATAAAATTTTTTATATATGAGAATATCGGGAAGACTACCAATAATTGTTGTATAAACATACGTTGGCTAGGGGCTTCCAAACTTAAAATCAGCTTGAGTCTGAGTTTCGATTCTCAGTCGAGCCAAAAATTTTATACAATTTGGTAGATACTGCAAATATATATTTAATTTTAAAAATTTCGAGACAATTTAAAAAAACAAATTTTGTGTATTTTTTTTCTTTTTTGTGTATAGGTGAAATAATTTTTTATTAATATTTTTTTGTAAAATTTTTTTATTTTTATTTAAGATATAATTTACTATTTTGTGCATAATTTGTAATTTACACATTGTATATTTTTTTAGTTTGTAGAGGTGAAGCCAAAATCGCAGAGCTTAGCTGCGACAATGTTCCGTATCCTAAAAAGACGAATCAGAAGAGTATACGTATGAACTGGAGACGTTTTTGTGTTCATCAAATCTACGAAAGCATCTGCCAATTTCTCTCTCTGGAATCTCACAAGGTCATCCCGAATGCTGCAAGCAGTTGGCTGTTGTTAGTAGCTGGTGCACGCAGAAGGCAAAAATCTTTGCAGACGGCTTGGAGCATAGACTTCGCTTGGAAAGGCCACTTCAAATGACTTTGCCTGGCAATCCAGTTACCTTGGCAGAATAGTAGCTGCAGACGAATAAAACTGAAGGACTCCAGGCGAGGACCTCTTAGACAAGAGAAGTCTTAAACGACATCCTACAAGAGCCTTGCTATTTATAGTAGTTTCCCCTATTAGTCTCATAATTAGACCAAAGTCGGAGCAACTGCTCACAGAAAATCCATTCATAAGCAGGAGCCTACTCATAAAAATCTGGATGTAATATTGGCAAGAGAAGCTTTACATAATCATTAGCGTAAACTAAATGCATATGTATATATCCTTGTTAATAATGTTTAATTGCATGTTTGTATATATGTAGATGCCTTTAGTGAAAGGGAAGGTTTTTAACATATACCTACATATAAATAATAAAATGCAATAATAATAAAAACAATAATTAAAAAATATATGCCGTATGCAGTATTTCAAAAATGTACTTTTGTGAATATAAATTTTTAAAGGTATTATTTTATTTATTTTTTATATTAATATAATTTTTGTATGGAACTTTTTTTTTATTATTATTTAAATTTTGTATAATTTTGTAAAGTTATTATTTTATATAGTTTTATATAATATCATTTGTGTATAAAAATTTTTGTACTTACTTTTCTGTATATTATTTTGAATAAATTAAATATTAAATAAGATACAACTTGATTTATTTGTTTTTATTTTTTAATACTTTTTAATTAAAACAAGGAAAATGTATTTTGAAACCAAGCTGGAGTACTTTATTTTAAAGCTCTATCGATGAAAAATTATTTTGAACACATATTCAATACAGCAGTACTTCCTTAAACATAAACAAAAAAAATCACTTTTTAAATAAAAAAAAAATAGAAATTGCTAAGAATATCAAACGAGATTTTATTTTCAAAATATTTTAACAACAGACAGGACAAAACAAATGAATTTTATTAAAAAAAAATTCAAACGGACACGGCGCTTAGATAAAATAAATTTAAAAAAAATTTTTTAATAATTTTTGAGCCTTTCTATCTTATTGTTGTTATTGCTCAAAATTTAAAAAAAATTAAAAAAAAAAAAAAAGTTGCATCCATTTTCACTAAATTTTGAGTCGGTACCGAGTTCAGCAACCAGGCGAACAGAAGCGCAGCAAACCAAGCAAGCAACTTTCAACTAGCAACTAAAAGCATGCTACAAATTTTTGTTCATCCAAATTTCCGACATTTTTATTTTTAAAAACTGCTGCATACTTTTAGTTACAAATTTAGAAAAAAAATTTATTTTGTAGCCGCTTGCTTATCATTTCTGTTCGCCTGGTAGCTGAACTCCGAACAGACTCAAAATTTAGTGAAAATGGATGCAGAAAAAATATTTTTTTAATTTTTTTTTTTTTAATTTCGAACAATTGCAACAATAAAAAAGAAGGTAAGCAGTAAATAAAGTTTTTTAAGTTTTAATTTATTTTCTGCAGCAGTGTTTGTGTCTCCATACGCTGACACGTAGAGTGCTTGATCAATTTTTTAGAGTCCAGGGAACAACTATCAGCCAAAATATCTTTTTTTTTAAGAAAAAAAAAAAAATATCTGAAATTAAATTATCGATTTTGCAAAACAAAATATCTTTTGTTTTAGTTATGTTGGTTTATTTTTATTATTGCACAAGTAAATTATATAATATTAATAAAAATAAATACATTAGAAAAATAATAATAAAATAATAAGATAATTGAAGTTAAGAAAGCTAGAATAGAATATTTATTTATTTTTATTTTTTATTTGTTCTCAAAAAAAATTTTTATTTAATTGTATATATTTTATTAAACAATAATATGTATTAAATTTGTTTGCTACTACTACCTAAAAAAGGCAGCTTTATTAAATTATAAGTTATATAAAATTAAAAGATAATAAATGACTAAAAGGAAACATAAGTACTTACATATACAACGAAAACTTTATATTATTAGACTGCTTAGCTAGTATTAACATTTTGAACAAATTATGTGAACAAATATTACTCAAATAAATTTATAGGGCAAAAATTAACAAAAAATCCATAAATTAAAAAATTATACAATTAATTGTTTGTACATATTTTACTTCAATAAAAAATTAAATTTTATGCGTGTGTTTCTTATATTTACAATAAAAATGGTAGTAGCTGCCACCTGGGGTGCACGGGAATGTAGACTTCCAGAGACTATATCCAACTTCAGATAATACAGGTCTCTTAACCTTCTGACCAACATGCTCTGTCTATATAGCTGCGGTGTCTCTTTCAATTATATTTGAAACCTTCTTTCAAGCGGACTAGTGAACTGAAACTTCCTTCGACGTGGTGTCTTCCAAGGGAGTCAATCGAAATAGGTCTACCGCTTCTTTTAGTATATTATGACCATTGCTCCATCTGCAACTGTGTACTCCAATAATAAAAGATGTCCATATTGGTCTACTAGCTAATGAGGTGGACGGTGGTTGCCTGATTTAAAGGAATGACAGCCCAAGGTAAACGTAAGTAGATCCCATTTATTAGACATGTTGAGCAGCTGACGGCTAATACCCTGGTATACAGAATCTAGAACGGAGGGAGAACCTCAGGAGTGGTTGCCTGGCCTCTTAACGGACTGTTAGCTAGTTCTTTTCCCGAATCGCTTAGTTGAAAATGTTTTTGACATCTTCTTGTTTTTCACCGGGCGGCCATAGAACGAACACTACATTCCTTTAGTTTATGGTGACCTTCGTGGAAGCGAACTGGAAAATAAAAAATATGTATATAATTAAAACATTTTGAATTAATTGTTAATAATTTAGTTTTTATTGATTATGTAACCTTAGCTGAGGTTTTTTTTCATGTTCAGAGCAACTACGCCTCATATTTTTTTTACTACAACTAACTTATTTAAAATAATTTTACTTGTCCAAGCAATTTTTTTTCACATTGACGTTTACCAAAACTTAATGGTTTTAAGTAAATTTTTATGTATGAAAAAGGCTGTTTAACTTTAGTTGAGAGCACTTTAAATCAAATTGCTCTAGTCGTATTCATATTTTTAAACCAAGATAATTTTTCAAATTTAAATTATACTAAGTCTGCTTTTCGTCGAAATGACGAAATTTTGGAGAAATCGTAGTCCTAGTTCAAAGCACAGCGAGAACTAGAAAATAAGCTCAAAACCAAAAGCGATGAAAAAAAAAACAATTCAAAAAATGTTCGTCGTCGACGAAGAGCATCAATCTAGGATTAAGTGGAATTGGACAAAAAAAGTTAACAAAAGATTTTTAACGCTTGGAAAACAAGTTTTGGGAACACTTTTAGGTTTGTATGCCATTATAGTTTAGTCGCTTATAAGTCTAAGAAAAGAATTTAATATTTAGTTAAAATCTGTAAATAGCAAAATATTTTTAAATACTTCTTCTATGAGAGTCATAAAAATGCGTAGCTGATTTGTAACTTGAGCAAATAAAAAACTTTTTTTTAAAGAAAAAATACAAATTGGGGACCCTCAAAGCACAGAACACGTAATTACACTTGCTTTCGTTACGCCAAGATTTGCAAATTTAATAAACATAAAAACAAAATTTATACAAAATCTGTAAAAGAATATTCATTAAATATATTTATAAACAACTTGCATTTGAAGCTGTTGGACTAGTTGAAAACCAATTGAAAATGGATTAAGTTTCAAAAGTTGAGCATAACCGGATAGTGCAACTTTGAAATACGCTACACATGGCTTATACGCCCAAGTCTTTCCATGGCGTAAATACCGTATAGAGTGGTGTGTAGCGTACATACAAATAAATCCCCTAAAAATAATTAAAAATTAAACATTTGCCAATTAATTTAGATTCGTAAGATTCTTATTTAAAACCAGTCTTTATGAGCTACGACAATGCCTCCGGCACTATATTGTTAAAATTCAAATTGTCAGAGCCGTAACTCAAAGGGTGCTCAGCCCCTGAGCAGCACGCCTCTGAGCATAGAATTAGCAAAGCTCAAACCCGGCCAGACTTCAAGGCTTTCGACTATATAGACGAGACATTTGAATCGATTTAAATTTAGTTTCTAATAGACAGCCAGAGGCAAATCAACCCAAAAATTAAGAATGCAAAAAGCAACTATTCTCATATGGCTGCTGCTAGGCAGCTGCTGTTGTGTTTATGTCCAGACCGGTGAGTATGGATAATGCATATTTTTAGGGGGGGGGATCTGTAGACACTCTTAAACTAATTAAATGCGCTCTTTGACAGCACCTGCGTCTAGCACAGAGACACCAGAGTCTACAACATCAACAGCAACTTCTAAGCCTGAGCAAAGCATTTCAAGCAGTTCAAGCAGTAGCACTGCGACGCCCGAGTCTTCTACAGCAGCCACAAGCAACACCGCTAAGCCGGAGAGTAAAATCTCCGATGCTAGCAGCACTACCACAGCTCCCAAGCCCGATGATGCTGCTGAACTTTCCATGCTGCTGCAACAGTGCGAAGAGCTGAGAAATCGCAAGAAGCGCAATGAAACCTCTGGGAAGAACGACAATGTCGGTGAGAACAAATCCGACAGAAGAGAACGCAAACAGCTTAAGAAAAAGTGCAAGAAGCTTAAACGCGATCAGGAACGCAAGAGCCTACATAAACAGACCTCCGATCAGTGCGACCTGGCAGCGGCCCTTAAGTCTTATTTACAGCGCCATGGTAGTAGCTCAGCTGGTTCTCCACGTCGCCGTAGTCGTCTTCATCATCACAGACATCATTAAAAAAGTCTTCTTTGCTCGTTACGCATGGAGCAAAAAGGGTTTTTCATGTACAGCCCATATTCGTTTGTTCGTTCCTTTTGCTGGCTAAGCAGCTCAATCTTATTTCAAAATTTTTCATCACTCCATATTCTTCGATTATCTGTCCTTCTACGTCCAATTATAACTATCCACCTGCCCTTATGCCTGTGTTCCATGCAAACTAATGCCTCTGTTGTAAAAGGTAGATAAAAGAAAGTTCACAACACTTCCTTCTATGTAATCCATTGATCAGATTTGAGAACTTTTTCAAGCTTTTAAGAAGCTCAATTAAAGAGAATTGTAAAAAAAAAAATTCCCTCATAGAGAGTAACAGGTCCATTGAAGTCGTTCCAAATTATTTTTTACAAATTATTTTTTACTCTATATATTTTTTTTAGTACTTTAAGTCTTTAGAAAGCAAAAGTTTTATTAGAATAATAAGCAGTTCGTGGAGTTTTGCAAAATAAATGTGTGTCATATTAAAATTATCCATCCAAACTTTATTTTAAAACTGGAAATGATTAAGCGTTCGAGCTGTTAGCAATATTCAGGCGCATAGTTAAGCTAAATTTAAGAGATCGTTGTGACTGTTTGTGTTTTTATTGAGGCATTTTTATGAATTGGGAATTTCCAGCAAAGCTAGCAGATTCTTATATTTACGCTATTTACACATAGAGGGTGCTTTTTTAGGATTTTTTTTTTTTTTGGTAATTGGGATGCATTTTCATATAGCGATGGCGCTGCAACGCCTTGAATTTATTTTTATAAATTGAGAATTTTTCTTTATAGAGGGTGGTTTTTTAATATGTACATAAATATAAATTTATTTTTTTTTTGTTAACAGATAGCTACTGGAAAAACGCTTTTAAAATACAAGACATTTTTAAGAATTGGGAATTTCTAGCAAAGGTTGCAGATTTTTATATATATTTATAGATAGAGGGTGGTTTTTTAAGATTTTTTTGTGATTGGGACGCATTTTGTTATTGCTATACCGGAACAAGGCTTTAATATTAGTTTTATGAATTGGATACTATGTGTAAGTATATTTTTTTTATTATAAGAAATTTTTGGATTTGCAAATTTACAGCAGAACTAGGAGAAGTACAGAAAGGGGAATTTTTTAAGAAATTTTTTCGGTAGTTGGGACGATTTTTATATATAGCGGAAAAACGCTTTAATATAATTACTTTTTATTTGATTGGGATTTTTTTCAATTAAATGTATACACATAGAGGCTGCTTTTTAAGAATTTCTTGTTTTGTTTATAGGTATGCATTTTGATATAGCTATGCCGGAATAACGCTTTAAAATTATTTTTTATGAATTGGAAACTTTTCTTTAAGCAGGGTGCCTTTTTAGATATGTACATATATATACTTTTTTAATAGATAGCGGAAAAACGCTTTTAAAATACAAGACATTTTTATGAATTGAGAATTTCTAGCGGATTCTTTTATAAGTTGAGGTGTGCTTTTTTTTAGAAATTTTGTCTCGATAATTGGGATGAATTTTGATATAGCTAAACTGAAACAACGCTTCAAAATAATTTTTTTAAATTGACACATTTTCTTTATAGAGGGTGCTTTTTTATTATGTACCTATACATTTTTTTTTTTGACTAGAACGCATTTTGGTAGATACCGGTAATACGCTTTCAAATTACAAGACATTTTTATGAATTGGGGAGTTTTCATCAAGCATTTTGCTTGAATTGCTTTTTAAAGCATTTTTGTTTTTAGTAAATGCGACGCATTTCTATATGTAAAGGAACAACGCTTTAAAATTATTTTTATTGGATTGCGATTTTTTTTTATATTAAATATTTACACTTAGAGGGTGATTTTTTAATGTGCATTTATTTTTACTGAAAATACTTCAAAATTATTGTTTGACAGGTGTTGTTAATACCAAAAAAAATTTAGAGCACATTTTTAGGGCAAATTGATTCTAATTCTATGTGATAGTATTGGAAAAGAAAAGACAAATCATAAAAAATGGATTTTGCCTTTTGGGACCAAACTTTTGATTGTGATGTTCAAAGTTATTGCTGTATAATAATAAGACCAATAAAATTTTGAAAATATATTCTTTCAATTTCTCAGCTCTAAAGATAGACAATATCAAAAACTCTGATTGTTTATATTAAGCTAGTTTCTAAGCAATATTTTTTATTTAATAGGGCAAATAAAGCAAATTGTATACTCTTATTCTATGACAGAAACATTGTAATAAAGCCAATAAAATAAAATAAATTGAGTTCTTTGATCATTCTTTTGTAGAACTTGTAGCTTAGGTAAAATGTTATAACTTTGCATTTTTTTTTTATCTGACCAAAATATTATTACTAACCATTAATGGAAATTAAATTATAATAAAAAATTATATTATAAAATTAAAAAATAATTTCTGAATTTTACTTTGACCCACAGTGTTATCGAAACTACCACAAATATTTAAGTCAGAATCCCAAAAAAATATACGAGCTTTAGCTGCACTCCCAGAAATTCATTCATTCATCAATGGGCGACAACATTCGTCCCAACTGCCGCTAAAAAATGTAGAAATGTGCACCACTGCAAAACACTTTAATTCCATTGAAAAAAAATGTACCTCCCACAAAAAACACCCTATATATGCATATTCACAAAACACCAAACTAGCTATGACTAAGGTCAACACCGATCCAGACTTTATGCGTAGCGTTTATTATCGCGCTGCCCGTGAACCTCATTTGCATAATCAGCAACAAAACAAAAAAAAAAATAAAGAGACTAAAACTAAAAACAAAATAAAACTAAAACTAGCCGACAGCGAAAAAAAACAAAAAATGATAATTAAGTAAGAGTTCAATAGAATGGAAACGTTGGAGCAATATGGCGTGGCGGGGGCAAGATCGATTGGAAGACGAGCATTGAACTTGATGCTGTCCAAAAAGTTTGGCAAAAAGAAAGCAGCATCAAATGGGTCGCCATTAGACGTGCTTTGAACTTTGGGTCAACCTACACACGCAAACACACACACACATACACACATGCGCACACACACTTACTAATTATGGCGAAAAAAAAAACGCCGTTAGATAATGATTTATGCGCTGAGGGCCACATCGGAGCTGATCTGCGAAAGTTCTAGCTAGAAGTTAATATAAGTGCCGCACGCCGCACACCAACATAGTCAGTTGGTGCACACAAACCAAACGATGAGGTTCACTATTCTAACCACAAATCTCTGCCTAGCGCTGCTTGTGGCGCTGCTAGGCCCGGCCGGGCAGGGCCTGTCACTGGTGAGCGGTAAATTTTTTTGTTCAATTTTTTACTCTGCGCTATGGCTACTAACCAAGCAAATACCTTGACTGCCTTCATGTTTAGCACGCGCTGAAGTGCGTCCGACTGTGGCACCGCTAGTTACCTCCACGGTGAAGCCCACTAGTGCGCCCAAAATGAGCGCTGCCGCCACCAAGCCCACTAAGCCCATGATGATCATTAATGCGCCGCCCGTGCAGAAAAAGCATTTGGTGCTCGCACAGGAACAGCAGCAGCCGGCAGTGCCGCAGCTTAAGGCAGCGCCGGAGGCGCCAGCGGCCAGCGCTGTGCAGCCGCTGCAGGTAACCGGCTTTATAACCAAATCCGGCAATATCTATGAAGTACAAGGCAAGGATGGCATAGGTGTCATCGAGGGACGTCAGGCCGAGGAGGCCGGCAGCAGCCAGGTGGTCTGCAACTATGGCAGCGTGGTCATCTACAGCGATGTGCCCTGTGACCAGGTGAACAATGTAAAGATTGGCGCCGTGCAGCAGCTGGCTGGCAATAGCAACAACAATGTCGAGGCTAGCAGCGAGAGCAGCGCAGTCGAGGCTAGCAGCGAGAAACCAGCCGAGGCAGCGACGGAAGCAGCTGCAGAGCAGCAGAGCAACGCAGCAGCGAACTCCCCACGTGGACAGGGTACAACTCAGCGTCGTCGGCGTCGTCGCCCGCAGGCAAATCGTCGTCGCAATGGCAATCGAGGCAACGCCAATCGAGTGCGTCGACGTCGCATAGGCGGTGGCAACAACAACAACAACGGCAATCGTCGACGTCAGCAGCAGCTACAGCAGCAGAATCGCCGTAGACGTCCGGTGAATGGACAGCGCAGACCTGCCAAGCGCACACAACAGCAACAACAACAGCAGCGCCGTCGACGTCAACAGCAGCAGCGACGTCGTCGCCAGCAGCAGCAGCAGAAACAACAAAATCAAAGACGCCGCCAGCAGCCACAGCGACGCGTTAATGTACAGCGGCGTCGTCCGATCCGGGAGGATGAGCTAGATGAGTAGTTCCGGGAAGCAGTAGCAGAAACTACTACATCTAGTCGGAGATCCAAATGACCAATTTAATTTATTTTACATAGAGCTCAAGCTCCCATTCTGCCCCATTCCGCAACACAGACGCCCCCAACCCCAACATTGACTTGAGTTGAATAAAATGTGACCAACAATTTGCTCTGGGTTTGCTTTTTTAGTACGCCGGGTTTCGCTTGGCCTGAGCAGGGTGAATAAGAGTTTTGAGTGTCAGAAATTAAAAATGCACTTTATGTGGTGCTTGTTTTATCACACACATGGACGCACTGGGTCCTGCCTCCTGTTGTGGTGATGTGTTGAGTGAGTAAAAGCCAAGAGCCGGCCGGCCATGAAACGTTATGGCCGACTTTGCCCCTGCAACATTTACCTTAAATTTGGCTAGCAACACGAAACAGTAATTAAAATTATAACCACATGGGCCACATGAGGTGTTTTTGAGTTGTACCCTCTACCTCTATTCCCTTTAGCCGTAAAAGTCGAAACTAATGCATTGGACAAGCGTCAACCACCTACCCAACCCATTGGCCATGTGGAAAGTGCAAAGTGCTTGAGGTAATGTCGCTCACTGGACACTTTTTTTTTCGTCCGTTAGTTCCATTGTATTGTACTCTTTTATGGATTTACAGCTGCTTGCGTGCCACTGTCGCATCTTGAGTATGTGGGTGGGGTTGACTTGGGTTTGGGTTTGTGGTTAGGGTATTGTCAGTTGGTAACTAGTTTTGTCAGGCATTAAAACTGAGCTATCTTGCTGTTACTTTTACTATTGCTGCATGCAACACTTGAGCACATTTGGCACCATTTTTTGGGGTAAACCGCTCCCACACACACACATGGGCACATACTGATTCACACACTTACTCGTTGCAAAAACAAAGCCAACCTCAATCTGTTACTCAACCCCATCGCGGATCATTTTCAAGCCCGGCGTGTCGTCAACGTCAGCTTCAGTTACAAGAAATTTGTGCGCTTGGGCCCAGCGCACTTAACACATAAACCAAGCAACAACAACAACAAGAACAAGAAGAACACCATCTCCAAGAACAAGACCAGCTCTGAAGAGCACACCCCAAGCGAGCACAGGAAAGTCATTCAAAAGTCAACCAACTTTCTTTTGAGAAACGCTAAAAGAAAACAACGTGGGGGCCAGGAATACAAAACAAGAAGTGCAACACCAACACCGTATTGAAAAGCGAGTTGGAATGTAACGAATATGCTATACTCTTATTTGTTAATGGGAGTGATTTAGGAAATTTATTCTTACTATGCATTTAAGAGAATGAGTTGGGTAGGCAGATGGGACCGATACTTAAACAGTGGATATATCAAATTGGAATAGTGTTCCTACCATTCAAGTGGTCTCCTCGGCTTCACTGGCTACACAATATTTCCAGCGAACTCACGGAGTCGTCTATAGTTTTCCGGCTTCGATTCATCTTTCCAAAACAAACCGCAAAATATGCCGCTTTGAACCCCTGGCCGCTTTATTATCATGACATCGCTTCAATGTCCAAGGTCTAAAAGAATGTATTCACGCTCTATCTCTTCACGGTGGTAACTTTGACCGCTTCTGAAACATAGCAATGGGAAAAACTTTTTAGCTACTTTGAACTTGAAGTTTTTATTTTTTTAAATAACTTCGATAACTTCGTGCAATGATTTAAAATGTTTCAGAGTTGTTTTTCAACCGGCCGTGTGGCCTAATGGAGAAGGCGTCGGACTCCTAATCCGAAGACTGCGGGTTCGAGTCCCGTCATGGTCGCATTTAAAATATTTTTTTCAACCATTTGTGTATTAAACGAATGGGCATTTGAAGATGGGAAAATCGGAAATGGTTTACTATTCGTATTATTTTGAACTAGAACAACATTTTTCGAAAACTAATTATCAATGACAATGAATCACGAGATCAATCCTTGACTGCTTATGGCTTAAATTTAGAAAATGACTGTTTCTCTGACGTTCAAAACCCCAAAAAAAAATCTTTTACCGAATTTAAATTTCATTTTGCTCCAAATCCAATTCTTTTGTCGCAATAGTTACTAAGCAAGTCTAGGCACTCTCTTCACAGAGCATTCTCTATCCTACTGGCTGCTGTTGTTGCTTCATTTATGCTGCTGCTTGCACCCGTTGTTGATTTTTGTAGTAGTTGGTTGATGGTTGTTGTTGTTGTTCTGCTGCTGTGCATAAAACTTGTATAAAGCGTCTGTGAGGCGAGCGAGCTCTTCTCCGTCCGAGCTCCCTGCAAGAAGGCAACCCAAGTACTACTGCTGCTCTTCCTTTGTTGTTTGCATGCGCAGACAACAACACTAATACCAGAAACAACAACAACAAAGACGATTGCGACTCCAACACAACGACACCGATACGGACCCGGACGCGGACCCGGACACGGGCACAGACACGGACACGGACACCCTCAACGCCTTGGCATGCGCTCTTTTTCTCTCTAAGGAGCCATCAAAATATATACAGCAATGACGTTGACGTTGACGCCGGCGTCAGTTTTGACGCTGGCGTTGCTTTTGTTGCACTTATTGTTGCTTTTGTTGATGTGATGCGTTGAGCCTGCAAGTTTATCACCTCATTGCTTTTGCATGCTGTTTTCATTGCTGCTTCTTTGTCGCTTTTGTTGTTGTTGTTGCCATCTCTCTAGTTACCGCAGCTACTCATACCCACACACGGATACACACACCGATGCACACACACACACGGATGCATACGTGCTGCTCGTGACTGCGTCGACGGCAGTCATAAAATGCATAAACAAATTCGAGTTCACCTTGGTTGCATTTTTTCTTCCCCTTCCCCTTTGCTTTCCTTTTTATGTTTGTGTTTTTTTTTTTGTTACCTTTACAGCTTTCTTCTATGCTTCAAAGGAGTTCTTAACGCTTACTGCTCACTTCTCTTGGTTGTTTTCTGATTCGATATCTGTTTTCAAGAGCTTATATTTTTAGAGCTTTATTTATAGTTTAAGAACTGAGACAGTTTTGTTGTTTTTGCGATTTTTCTATTGAATTTCATGCGCTTTGGGCTCTATTTTAATAGTGTGCAGGACATTTGAGAGATAGATGTTTTAATGATCAACTCGAGTATTTATATGTATTACATTTATATGAAATGTATATATATAATATCTACCCTATGCTCCTATTAGGAGCGATATCTTGTACTAATACATAATATCAAGTAAATTTAAAAAAAAATATACATATAAGTATAAGCACAGAATGAATCCTTAGTCGAGGCTTTAGCGAGCTGAAATGCTGCAGAACATTTGAGAGATATATATTTCAGCAATCAACTCGATTTAATTTTTTTTTTGCATATTTTAGCTCGGGTTGCTCTGTGACGTCATTAATATGTAGCTACTGCAGTTTTTGAAGTGTTTTGCAGTAAAGCTGGCTTTGGCTCCTATAGCGACTAAAGTGACTTTGAACAAGATGGTGAATGTGCAGACGACACCACGAAGTAGCCAGATCACGGAACGTTGAGAGTATGCTCCCAGCCACGGCGGCCACATCACGCAGCAAATCAATTTTTTAATTGTTCTCTAAGTTGACTATTTTGTCAGTCGGCCCTGGGTGGAGCATGGGTATCTTTATTAATAACTATTCGAAGAGAAACAGGGACCTAATATTTATAGCCGAGTACGAACAGCGGTGTCTTGAATTAAAAGCGATTTTCTTGGGCAATAGTGCAAGGCAAATGAACCAGTGCCTCTGCGGGAAATCAAACCACAGACCATCGGGATACAAAGCGAGTACGGTACCACTAAGCTATCGATGGCCACAATAACCTCATATATCGTGGCAAATACGCAATTGGCCACTTTCAAATGCTCTCGCAGAGAAATCAGCGTTTAAGACTAATATAAAATCTTCGTAGTCGATCTTGGCGCATCCGTTGATCCTAAGGTCGGCTAGATGGTTCTAGCCGACATAAGGGTCAAGTTGTTTACCTTGATGTGCTGATTGTATCGGTCAATATAATAAAATCGATTACTTCGATCGATACCATCGTTAGGATCATCTTTACAAGAAAGCGGAACTAAGGGAATTTGCATGAGACGAAAGCCAGATTGCTGTCACCACTCTATTGCCTCGATCAATACCATCGTTAGGAGCATCTTTACAAGAAAGCAGAACTAAGGGAAACACTTCCCATTCGCCTGGAAATTACGTTTGAGACGAAAGCCAGTCTGCGTGAGGTCAGGTTGACGATTCTGAGCGCCATTTTCCATACTCGGGAATGACTAGAGCGTCTTCCGCCACAACTGAGTTCTTGTACGAGCCAAGTATACGGACCTTATATGCATAGCTGAGAAGGGCTTTGATAAGCAGGCTCCACGACAGACTTTAATAGGTTGTTTGGCTCAGACGAGAGTGGACAACCTAGTCCAACTTTCATTGAACGAGAGTCAGTAGTTCAAAAACATGAATTAATGCATAGTATTGCATAAAAATAACCAATTGACCGACATAATACTGGTGTTCATCATCTGCCCTTAAACATTCTTCCACTGCTGGAGTGGGTTGCTATGGTTAAACAATCCAACCCTTTTTTTTTTTTTTGGAAATATATCTAGATTTAAATATCAATAAAATTTGTCTTTAATATAAGAGTAGCATAAACCAAATATTGGCGGAGTAATGTAATAACGCGTTTCACCATTTTCCGGGGCAGGCAGTGGGAACAGTGGTAAAAGGAACGTGCTTATCAAGAGCTTGCCTTGGCTTTGGTCGCAGCAGCAATAACTTTGTCAAACACAAATCCTTTGGGTAAAGAGTTGCTCTGCGCTTACGACGACACTGACTACGTCTCTGACTCTGTCTACGACTCTGTCGCCGACTCTAAGACGACTTTCTATCTGGCTATGACAATGATGGCACGCACGCATTAGACTGGACCAACAGACATAATCGCATAAAGATAAAACAGTTTATTGCCGCGCATTAGCCGGATAACAATGCGACACACACATTGGATGAAGCTGTTCAGGTTGGCTACTAGGTCTTGGGTACTGGATGAGCTCGCTTTTGGAAAGGTAACGTCAATTATTGTCACTAGCAGATGTTATCTGATGGCAGAGGCGCCCAAACATAAACAAAGCACCCGAAAAACGCCAGGACGCGAAAATCTGTCAATTATTTAAATTGTTTGGTGAAAATCTCAACGCCAGCGCCAGGACAACAAGAATGTATGCCCACAGGCACCGCAGCATCTTAGCGACGGGCGGCCAAATTACTTTGCATTTTCTCTCATCAGCTTGCTCTTGAGCGGATCCAGCAGATGCGGCAAGGGGCAACATTTGTTTGTGGTAGCTGAGCGGCCCGCTGTTGTCTGCTGGTAATTAACATGAAAATAAGCGCATTAACGTCATGGATGCCAGCGGTTTATGAGGAGCACAAGCAAAGCAATGCTTGGCTACAAAGTTTCGAATGTTTACCTGGGACCGCCCGTGGGCTAAGGCTCATGGTCCAGCGAATAGCCTGTCAGCCAGATAGCTAGATAGATGGCCAGAGATAGTCAACCGGGGCGTTGATTACAGAGAAACAGCAGAGCACCCTAGAGCGGAGAGGGATTGAGACATAAAGTCAAGTGGGATGCGCGAGGTCAATTCCCAAATGAGTATTTTTCGTTTGCTTGTTCGTCTTTTTCATGGCAGCAGCATGCTCATCATCATCGTCATCATCGTAATCATTATCATTTCGTCTGTCTTTCTAATTATGAAATCACATTTTTAAAACTGGTTCAGCAACGAAAAAGAAGAAGAAGCAGTGGCTTTCGTATCTTACAGATACATTGCCACTTGCCATTGTGCACATATTTCGCGTTTCATTTCACTCAAAAGCGAAATGCGCGCAAATTAAAATAATAAATCCGCAAATTAAAGACGGAAGTCGTTAAAGATGCGCTGAGCCTTTTGTCAGTGCCAGCATCAGAATAAGAATCAGCAGCATCCAGTACCAGCGCCCGCGCCCCAAATCTCGTGCTATAGTCGGCAACGCCGACTGTGTCAGCGCCTTTGACGACGTCATTAGCAGCATTTACACGTCTCACGTTGAAGCCAAAGGATAATAAGTAACGTCGGAGCGCACTTAAACCGCTGCCGGAAAAGTGTGAAAAGAAAAGCTGCGCTAAGACAAAAACTGACACAAATTAAACTGAAATTAGTTGCAACTCACTCAAGATGCCTGCCCCACAGCCCCAACTACCTAGTGCGCCGCCTGGGAGCATGGGGCACGGGACAGTGGGCTCTGAATGTGTCAAGCGAAAAGTAGCTGCTAATGAGCGGCACATGGTCGGACCATGCTGCTGTTAGGTGGAGCAGCGTGGAGCAACGCAGAGCAGCTGACATGCTAGTAAATTGTCTGGCATAAGCGATAGTTGCTGACAAAAAGGCATCTTAGTGCAACCTCTTAAAACTCTAGTGGTTTGTAATCCTTTGCTTTGGCATTTTTTTTTTTTTTTTTTGCATTTAACGCTAAAGTAAATATTTTATTAAATTAAAAATTTGTATGACGTCGCGAGGCACTGCAGCCAAATTCACAAAACATCCTGGTATAGGTTTGGCGATTAGACGCATATGGTGCTTGGAAATAAGAATAAATATTTTTAGTTATGCCCTGAAATGGGCATGTTTATCATACCAAGTTAGATTCTTTGGCAGTTTACAGCAAGAAGTTATAAAGCTGAGCCTAATTTTTGGTGAGGTTAAATTGGAACTAGCCGAGAATACTCCCATGATTAGAGATCATTGTGACGCCCAGTTATTGTATAAAAAGCGGGTGAGTGGAGTGGGTAGAGATATAGTGGTTTGGGGTAGCCAGTGTGCCTTTGCTTAACCCACTTATTTTCTTTGGTGAACGAGGTTTGCTTTGACTCCGTCTGCTTGCTAAATATATTGCACACAAATCTCTAATATCTTCCACCCTATTTTCTGGCCAAAACAGAATATTCATTCATTATTTTATCTTAATTTGAACTTCGATATATCGATACATCGATGCTTTTCCAGCAATTGAACAGGGTATGGATCTAATTTTCTAGTTTTGTTATTTTAAAATCAAAGGAAACATCGACTATGCCCAATCAAAAGAAAATTAAGAGTGACTAAATTTTGTCTCCTCTAAAGTAATCTCCACCAATCGATTTCTCAGATGACACCTTTATTTTGTACTACTCAGAGCAGCTGACTCAATCGAGTCAATAGAGAGTCCCTGGACTAATTTTTGAAGGCGTTTTCTAAATTAGGTGGTTACAATGCTGAAATAGGACTATAGTCGAATTTTTAACGAGGCGAACGCAAAATTCTCTAAATTAAAGAATTCATCTCAAATAGCTGACATGAAGATAATTATCACTTGTGTGGAGATAGAGGTTTTGATTAGTCCAAACACTTGGACGGCAAATCAAGCAACTCCTTAGTTTCTATAGCTTGATTAGTTTCAAGAAAATATTCCAATTGGGTCAGAGTTTCCTTTGAATACAGACTGACTCAGAAAACATCTGAGTACTATTGGCATTTTATGCTCGAACACATGCAGATTTTTTGAAAGTGAGGAGGAAACCTCCCAGCAGAGTGTGACACCCTTGCTAGAAGAAAAACATGCCCCTTCAGCTCAATCTCAAATAATTAAGTTTGTCTCGGATATTGAGCTAGTTGAGCAGCTCTAGGGTTAGTAAGAAGCCAAATAGATCCTTAGGCTCGTAGTACAGCATTTCCCAATAATATTATTGTTATAACAAATTAAATCTTACAATTCCTAAACAAATTTGATCTTAAAAAATGGAAAACAAACAGTTGAAGTGTCGTGTCAATCTAAATCCTGTCTAGACACTGATACCTTGTCCAATGTGGTGTGTCATTGAGCTATTTGTGGCGCTGTTTGATCATTTTTGGTTCCACTCTGATTTGCTATGCAAATGAGACACATTTGACATTGTTTGATTTGGGGTACTCCGGTAAGACAAAAGCAGGCACATACGCATGGATGGCCCAAAAAAAAAAACTGTGTCAGGTATGTCTGTCTGTCTGCCTGTCTGATACTAGGGACAGAAATATAAATGTTTTGTGCTAATTTTATCACGTGGAACAGTCTATCCCATACCCTTAATAATCTATCCATGCACAACCCACTTACTCACCGTAGGCGAATCTTGGTGCTCAGCAGCAGCAGCAGCAGCTTGTGACAACTTTGCACAGTTGTTGTTTGACTTGATACCCTCTTTACCCCAAACCAAAAGCTGCAGGCAATGAAATTTTGTCTTCCCTCCTACAAATACGATAAAGGACTTGGCCCATCCGACTACGCCGCCATCGCACTCTCACTGCTTTCAATTTTTTTTGCTCTTTGGTTCTTTGGCTCTGTGACTTTGGTGTTATCAGCAGTCAGTTAGTAGCGAAAACTTTTTAAACGTTTTCGAAACAAGTTGAAATTTAAATAAACCTCCCAATTTTTGACTCTGTCTCGACCTACACTCCCCCTTTCGGCTGCTTGGTCTCTATGCGCGCTTGTCGCTTAGTTATATGAATGCCAAGTTTAGACAACAAAATCGCCAGAGAAATAAACTTTTTGCCAAAGAATTGTAATTTTTGCCTGAAACACTCTTCCGAACTCCTAACTCGACGCGACTCAACTGAAGTCAACTCGAAGCGACTTGCTTTTTGTGCCATAAAATCGACTTAAATTTTTATTGCGACAAAGACTAGCACTGTCCCGTCGTCCTGCTGTGTTGGCTTTGAAGCAGTGGCGCCACCAGGAGCAGGCTCCAAGGGATCGCGCTGCCAGCTATCACAGCCCCTATTCAAATGTTTTGATCTATGCGCCACTGCAGTTGGCTCTATTTGTGGTTAGCTGCTTGCTTGGGGGTGGACGATGCGGAGTTGGACGCTCAACCTTGCGGAAGTGCAAAGAAAGGCGCGCAAAATGCAGCGAACGCTTTTGCTGGTCAGAGAATAGTGGCAGTGATGACGAGTGCAGCAGCAGCAGGCAGGATTTGGTGCAGTGGCAGCGGTTTGTAAGTGCAGTCGGCTGGAGTGCTGCTGGCGGGGATTGCGGGGTCTGGCGCAACGGTAAAATCGCATTATGGCGTTGCATTTTTTCCGGCACTTTTTTTTGTTTGTTTTTTATTTTATATATATGTATAAGTATATACTTATATATTGTATATATGTACACGCGTGTGTGTGTGCATGTATTTGCCCAATTTTTACTTTGCACTTCGCGCTCGCCTTCATACATACTTTGGCAGCGCCGGAAAGTATGCTGCTATAATATTTTCACTCGCTCTGCTTTTGAAGTTCAAAGAGTACTAGGAACAACAACAAAATGTCGCACAGTGGTCCAAATTGGTTATAATAATAATACAACTTATATGATTCTTCTAAAGACTCAGCTAAGCTTACGTACTTTTTAGGGCATTGAGACAATTTGAATGCTGGCCTCTAAAATATTTTCATTATTTCTTTTATTTTGCCCATACAAACTTAAGCTGTAATTATAAAATTATAGTAAACATTTAAAAGAGTACGTCGCTGAAGAATAAAAAAAATATTTTAACTTTTCTAAGAGCATCTATTTTGGTAATTCTAGCTCTTTTAATAAACAATATAGGGACATTCATATAGACAAATACACTAACATGGCTGTTTCCATTTATTTTATTCTCCTGAATATAACTAACATTGCCATAAGCTCCGATATTTATATTCCGATTTCAATGCGTTTTGGTGTATACCTATAAATAGAGCTCTACGAATAAAGTTAATGATCCAATATTGAGTACATGAGAATTAATCGCTACACATAAAATATAATTTATTGTGTGATTAAAATTAAGTATTTTTTTTGTAAAATTTTTAAAAGTAGCTACATATTTTTTTCTGCTCTAGCTACCATAAACAAAAACATTTAGTTTTATGATTTGCAGTTTTTCTTATTTTGAAATCGTCAATCCAGTCTGCTAAGCTAAAGAATTCTTAGACGGGACACTACGCGGTATCCATCCAACACAAAACTACATTCTATGAATTTTTGTATGCAAAATTGAAAAGTGGATATGGAAAATGAATTAAAAAAATCTCACCTCACTAAAAGTTTAAAAACTTTATAGACATTTTTTAACCGAAAAGTTTATCTATTTATTGCTTTTTTACCGGCTGCTTATATCATTAATAAAGATTGTATTTTAACATAAAGTTATAAGTAATGCTATATACTGCTTTGATTAAATTTGAAGCGCATTTTCTTAAATTTTTTCATAACTTCTTCATAAACCCAAAACATTTTATTTGTTTCTAAATTTTGTTTTCTTATATTAAAAGAATTGTGTAGCTTAAGAACGCTTAAGTCGCTGGCTACAAACAAAACTAAAAAAAAAATAAAAATAATTTGCACATTTTGACCACTGTGCGACAATGATGACGCTCACAACGACGTTGACGTCGACATCGTCCAACAAAATAATAAAAAGTAAACTTTTTACCAAGTTGACTTTGACACATTGGACCAAGACAAACACAAACGACCGCCCCAACCCCCATTTGGAGCACTCTCGTCCAGCTTGAACCATCTCCGGTTAGCTCTTGCATGAAAATGGCATAACAAAATTGTCGGACGGATGGCGCTAAGCACTGGCCAGAGCTTACAGTGCAGCAAAATATTTATTTGTTTTGAAAGAGGAGTAGAAACAGAAGACGAAGAAGAAGAAGCAGAAGAAACAACAACCAGAAACAAATCGCATGTGATTTAGGCCAATGTGCTGAAATGAATGGGAATACTGTGACAGAGTAACCCATCAAATTTACAGGGTTTCATTTTTCCCAAAAAAAAAAACAACGTTTTAGGTTTTCTTTGTTTGTTCGAGAATTGCGCGGAAACTAAATTGTTTGTTATGTTTACTTAAAGACCGAAAGACAGGTGACATGGTCATTATAGGTCAGAACAAGCTAGGTGCGGCTATGAAATGGGAATCTGTCAGGTTAAGTCTGGTGGTCTGTGTGAGGGAATTGGCGAAGGGGTTGAAGAACTAGATACGCTTTTCATAAGATGGTAACTCTGAAACGAGTTGTTATGGTTGCAAACGAAACGCTTTGCATTAGACGGTAACCCTAAAATGGTTTACTATGGCCAGTGTTCGAGGCTCTCTGATTCAGTGGGTGACATAGGAAATTATACTATCTTCAGTTATTGTGATAAGTCAAAATTAAAAGAGTTGCCAAATATTTTTCAACAAGTTAGCACACAAAGACTCTAATCGATAGAATCGCTTCCCTATTTCCACGGTTTTCATTCAATTATAATTTATGGTTTGTCTTAAATTAAAACATTCTAGGGTGACCAAATCGATATGTAATTTTCTTTTGCTATGGCTGTTATATCTGGTCACACTGTTAAAGTTAAGTAAGTAGCTTTGGAAATTGTTGACGAGTGAATAAATAAATTTCACGTTCTGATCTGTATTTGACTGAATCTGAAGTTTTCGCTGCTCAACGCTTTTATGTTTTTAAAAATTGGTATTACATAAAGTAAATAAACAAACTTTTACATTTTTTATGGCATGCCGCTTGTCCCAAACACAATTTTTACAGCAAGGGGATCTACTTATTTCCTGGACTGCATATGGCAGTGTATAAAAAAAAGACTAACTTAAGAAGTAACTCACTTAAAATTAAAAATTAAAATCAAATTAAGGCCGTAAAACGATGACGCACCTAGCCCAACCTATCCATTTTGATACTTTTGCTACTAGCTGTAATTTTTGCAGCTGTTTCTGCAGCATTCCGCTACAAGACAAAATGGCGGGCAAAACTTTGACACATGCGTAAAAAAAAAATGCAAAAATGATATGGCACACAAAAATCTCGAGATTTATATATACTATACATATGTATGTGGGTAGAAATATGAGAAACAAAACATTTTAAAAATCGATTAGCCAAACAGAAAATTTATCGGGTTTTTGTTACAATACATTATGGTTCTAGCTGCATAAGGCTAGTACGCAGCAGTGTAAAACCGCGTTAAAGAAAAAAGTGCTACTTATTTTGTCCGCTAAAAAAATTGTATGGGCAGAGTTTGTGACCAAATATTCTGTGCAATTGACATGTAGATGGCGCTACAAACAATAGATGGCGCCAAAAAGTAAATATAAAAAACAGTGTTTGTTCTTTTTGTTTACAAGTGCATAAAATAATAAAAAGTGAAAAAATGAATCGCCAAATGAAAACAATGCTTAGTATTTATTTCGCAAATAACGCCATGACTGCCTTTTTATTTGCCAAATTGTTGGAGGAAACAGAAAATCGCCAGGAACTAAAGAAAAAACGAAGAATGTGGGTAAACTCATATTTAATACGCAGAGCTTAGTGTGGAAGATTTCGCAGAGACGTACATATTTTGAAGTAAATTAATATTGCATTCAATTATTCACATTTCGCGGGAAATTTTTAGTTCGAAGCCATGGTACAGAATCCGGCGGCATTTTCTGAAAATTTTTTGCCTACGCGCCATTGCTCTTGGTATCAAAATAAGTTGCAGCACATTAATGTTTCGTTTTTAGCGTGCAAAGAGAACAGCTGATTTTTTTAGCGCCATCTACACGTCAATTCTAAAAATATATATTCAGCTCTGCTGCTGCGTACCAATGATTTTGTTCTTGGCGCTAAGAATTTTGACAGCGTTTTTATACCCTGTACCGTATGGTACAAAGGGTATATTGTGTTTGTGCAAGCCGAAAATGTATGTAACGTACAGAAGGAGTCGTCGGAGACCCCCCAAAGTTACCTAAAGTATGATCAGTGTGACTCGAGAAGTCGATATACCCATGTCCGTCTGTCCGTCTGTCTGTCTGTCCGTCTGTCCGTATGAACGCCTAGATCTCAGAGATGGTAAGAGCTAGAGCAACCAAACTTTCAGATAAGATCCCTTGTTAATCCATAGGAGACAAGTGAGATCCCCAACACTGTAGCAAATTTTATCAAAATCGGTTGACTATATCATATAGCTCCCATAGGATCGATCGGTCGAAAAAATGTTTTTTTTTAAAAAATTCGTTGTGTTTCGTTTGGTTTTGAAGATATCGGAACCAAATTCGGCAAGAGGAAGTTTTTTAGAGTTCCCAAGCACTGTTACAAATTTGATCAAAATCGGTTGACTATATCATATAGCTCCCATAGGACCAATCGGTCAAAAAATCGTTTTTTCTACAAAATTCGTTGCGTTTCGTTTGTTTGTAAAGATATTGTTAGCAAATTTGGCATTAAAAAGTTTTTTAGAGTACCCAAGCACTGCACCAAGTTTGATCAAATTCGGTTGACTATATCATGTAGCTCCCATAGGAACAATCGGTCAAAAAAACGCTTTTTTTACAAAATTCGTTGTGTTTCGTTTGGTTCTGAAGATATCGGAACCAAATTTGGCTGTCGGGAGTTTTTTATAGTTCCCAATCAGTGTACTAAATTTGATCAAAATCGGTTGACTATATCATATAGTCCCCATAGGACCGATCGGTCAAAAAAATTGTTTGGTGCAAAATTCGACTGATTTCTTTTTTTTTATGAAAATATCGTAACCACATTTGCCGAATAAAATATCTTTTGGAGGTTTTAAGCAATGTGTCGGACTTAATTGCAATGTGGTGGTACAGGGTATCCCAAAGTCGTCTGCGCCCGACTTTAACGTACGCCATCTTTTTATATAAAGTTTTGCTTTCTTTCACGCGGTTTTACACTGCTGCGTACCAGGCTTTAATAAATAATAACCTATTGTTTGCTGCGCATAAAAAACACAAAAAAAATTTTAGTGTGACCATCTCTATGTTTGTTTCTTTTTCTATTGTGTTTATATGTTCACACTGAAGTAGCTAGTAAGCAGGCTTGCTTATTGTTATAAGATATTCACTTACGTTGTTTTTAGTCTTATTAAATTAAAATCGCTTCCGAAAACTTTCTAAGAGATTTTCTCTGCTGCTGCTGCTGCTCAGGTCGGTGCTAAATTTAGTTTTGCAAAATATAGGTTTTCATAAATTTAATTAATTTTAGCAAATTGCATTTAAATTTAAACATTCTTATTCCATGAAGCTTGTGCAAAGCACACTTTTATAATAAAGTTAAATGCACTAGGCTGAAAGTTTGTCTTTATGCTTTCTGAAGACGAAATTTCGTTTGGCATTCGTGATTTTCTGACTGTTCCCACGCTTCTTCTAGTAATACTTTAAATAGTGGCCAGCTTGAATTTTTTTTTCGCTCATCGCTAAGCATTTATCTTTCTGTTCGTATATTACGAACATGCTATTAAAACTGGTAACTTGTTTGCTAACTAGCCTACCCCACTTTATTTTCATGATATCTTAGGCCAATGATCCCTCCCATTTGGGCTTTGCGTGCATTGGATGCAAAAAATCGCCCATGGTGCACTCACGCTATAAATGTCTGCGCTGCGTGAGGTTCGACTTGTGCGCATCTTGTCACGAGGCTTATGTGGAGCTGGGCACGCATCTTAAGGAGCATCCCTTCCAGTGCCTTTTAGATCGCAATGCTCGTGAGCCGTATTACGCGGCCGAAGAAATTCCGACCCTATGTGCTGACAGCTTTACTTGCCCCATATGTGGCACTATGGGTCATGACGAAAAGGACCTTCTACACCACGTGCAGTTAATGCATTCGAACGACTTGACGCAAGTCTATTGCCCAGTTTGTGTGTCCATTCCGGGAGCACGCCCAGGTCCAATTGTACATCTGGCAGACCACTTGCTATATGAAAGAATGGTTCGTCCTTAAAAATACTAGTTATGTCTTCAATGGAACATTCTAGAATCATCTTGAATACAAACACTACACACAATTATCAGCTAAGTAAAGTGTGCAGGTGGGGACCAAGAAAGGATACACTGCAAGAAATTAATAAATTTTCAGAGGAGCTGGCTAAATTTTCGACTGCGATACTTTTACAATCAATAGAGTTGCTAAATTTTGCAAGTTTTGGCATTTGGCCTGCTAAGAAAAAATATTGTTCACTTTGATCTAAATTTAAACTATAGGCTTAATAAAAAAATATGAAGTAATTATATTAAAAAATATTTGGCAGCGCCACTTGATACAAATTGTTGAAGATAAGAAAGAGCCTAAGTTTTCATTCAGAAATATAAAAATTTAATTTTCTCTACAAGAAGATACACATAGAATGTTTTTTTCAGATAAAAGCTATGATTTGTAGGAGCTGAAAGTTTTCATCTTTCTCATGCTCGCAGCTATGACAGAAGACTTGTTTTAGAAGATGTAGCTGAAGCTGAAGGTTTGGGGTGAAAATCCCTCTGAAGACGCTAATTATTTTACGCATACGGTTCCGAAAAAATCCAAATTTGATATTAACAAATTATACAAATATAAGAATTTACAAAATCTTAAAAAATCTAACGTATGGTCATGTCTAAGAACGTCGGCTTAGATTTCTTTTGCGTGCTGAAGGCAGACCAAAGGCACAGTGTTCCATCCGCAGAGCCTGTAATTATGTTGTCACCATCTGCGCTTACAGCCAAATGGAATATCCAGTCCTTGTGACCAACCAAATGCTTTTCCTGCTTCATTGAAGGATAACGCCAAACGACAATGTCTGGAATAGCTTTTTCCACTGTCCCAATATGTGTGGTTATTAGCTCATTGGATTTTGGGGACCAGGCCAGCTTTGTGATTTCATTTTTGGTATATACGATTTGCACGCAATTCCCAGTCAACATATTCCAAAAACGCAAAGAAGCATCTTGTTTACCGCCGCCACTGACCAAAAGCTCGTTATTTTGTGGGGACCAAGCTAAGCCATGCACAGGTCCCTTGTGTCCACTTAAAACGTGCAGCGGCTTGTCTCTCTCGCCCGTCCAGATCAAGACTTTCTGATCATAAGCACTGCTGGCCATATACTTGCCATTCGCTGACGATTGCAGGCTACATATGTCCTCTGTGTGTCCCTGCAAATAGATGGGATCATCCCAGGCGTATTCCAGATCCCATATCAAAAGGCGTCCATCTTTCGAACCGACATACAGCATATCGCCATGCCAAGCTAACGCACAAATGCGTTTATACTGGCCGTCCAGATTTTCCTCCACTTGTGCGCTGTCGTTGTTCCAAATATTTAATACACCGCTTAAGGTTCCCACCGCCAGTGTGCGTCCATTCTTATGCCAGGCCAAAGCCGTAATGGGATCATTTTGTTCAATCAAAGGCTGAGCTTGGCGTTTAATTGGATCCCACAGTGCTACAGTGCGATGCAATCCCAAGGCTACTGTATTATTCTTGGACCAATCAATGAGTTGTAAATTGTGATAACATCGCAGCATAGGCGCATCTATCGTCCTAAGCGGCTCGATAACAGCGATGGGTTTAGTTCTTTTGTAGTTTGTCAGCAGACTGTGACTAGCCGAGCTGATGGAACTGGAAAATGGCGTTTGCGGTTCTTTTGGTGGTTGGTATTTAAAAAGTCGTTCCTTATTTGTAGAGTTTGACAAGGTAATGCTTGATCCTAGAAGCTCATTGCGCAAAAGGCCGGCATAGGGAGTGTTGTGCATCGCTTTATTCGTCTGCAGCTCTTTAGATTCCTCGGATTGGAGCCCATAGATGCTAGTCCAATTATTATTGGCGCGATGTGGAATGCATCTAAAATCATCAGCTTCATCTCTGGCGCAATTGGCAACGATATTTGAACGCGACGTATTCATTTTTTTAGTTTTTAGCAATAATACGCTGTAGTGTGAAAATTTTGGTGACTATAAAATGTAGCTTCGTGTTTTTTTTTTATTAATGTCTTGTCATTGACATGTTGTCCATGGCTAACTAGATGATGCCATTTTAAAATGACCCATCTGGCAACCCTATCGCTTTCGACAGCGATGACATATCGACAAATGTCATACCACGTTGGAAGCGTCATTCGAAGACAACCCAAAACCTATTCACACTGGGTCACATCTAACATCTTTTGTCGAAAATGTTGCATTTGTATTTGCCGTTTCGAAAATTTCAACATTATTCCAACATCTTGTTGTAATGTTCCTATCTTATTACGTTCCGTTGAGAATTTATTCGATAATTTTTCTGTGCACCTCAAAATTTTTGTCATTCGCTGCGAAAATGTAAACAATGTCAACGAAAAAGACTGGCAATTTTCAATTCGAAACTAGGCGCCAAAAACTCATACGTAACTTCGGAAAACCACATACTTACGCTGGGTGTTCTCCCAGAATTCTCTACAGTGTACTCATCAGAAATCATTGCAATATTTGAAGCTATACAGCTACTTCAAACCGAACCCGGAAAATTTTTCATCTATTCAGACTCACTTTCATCCTTACATTCAATCAATAATATCGACAACACATCCTATTACCCCTCCATAATTAGAAACCTGCCTAAAAATTCAAACTAGTATGGATTCCAGGCCATATAGGTAAAATGGGCAACGAGTTTGCTGATAAGGCAGCTAAAATGGCTTTTAAATTCCCTTTCATAGTTTCAACCAATCTAAACCTATCAGGTACCCAAGGTAGTATATTAAAAATCTTTTTGTTTCCAAAGAATATCAAAACTTTTTAAAAACATCAAACTGGTATCAAGCCAATCACACATCAAAATCTAATATCACGCAAATATTAGCTCAACTCCCAAAAACGTCCCCAATAACCAGGCTGGACGTAATTAAATTAATACGTATTCGACTAGGCCACACCAAGTTCACTCTCTCCCACTACATGAAACCCAACACACCCCCTCCAACATGTCCTTTCTGTAACACTAATCCACTAAATCTAAGCCATATTTTAAAAGACGGCACAACTCACTTAAATAATAGAACTTTGATATTTAAAAATGTACAACCAAAAGATCTTCTAAACCATCAAACATTAACTAATATTTATAAAATCATAGACTTCTTAAAACATAGCAGTTTGTACCACCTAATCTAATGTAGTCGCAAAATATATAAATGTAAATACCTTAGCCGAAGGCTTAAGATGCCAGTGCTTGAACCAAGTTACCTTTAGTTTTTTAGCCATTTGTAGCTATTTAATAAATATATAAATAAATAAATGCACTTGACAGAACATTTGTTTAGGATTCGTAATTTTCCGACTGTTCCCACGCTTCTTCTAGTAATACTTATGATAGTGGCCAACTTGAATTTTTTTTTGCTCATCGCTAAGCATTTAATGAAGATTCCTCCGACTGTAGATCGCTGATAGCATTGTAATATCTATAAGTTTAAAAAAAGATTTTCTTAAAAAGCAACAATCGTGAAATATGTCATGACGCCATGAAACGGTAATGCGATGTCGATTTCGATAATTTTGCTATCGATAGTTTTGCTAAACTAAAAGGAACGACCACAACAAACAGTTGGCAGTGCCATATGACTTGACAGAAAATTTTGCAGGTTTTGACATCTGACACGTGTTTTCTCCTTAGTCTGAATTCTAATTGTCGCTCGGTAAGAGCCCTTCAACTAAAAATTTTATTCTATTAACTTAATAAAAAAAAAATCAGGAATCGTAAGCATATCTTTCTGTTTGTATATTACGTTAACTTCCACACGGAATTCAAAATGGTAAGTTACTTGCTCACTAGACTACCCCACTTTGTTTTTAATATAACTCTTTTGCCTTATATGACATTATAGACCACTGATCCCTCCCATTTGGGCCTTGCGTGCATTGGATGCAAAAAATCGCCCATCGTGCACTCACGATATAAATGTCTGCGCTGCGTTAGGTTCGACTTGTGCGCATCTTGCCATGAGGCTTGTGTGGAGATGGGCACTCATGTTAAGGAGCATCCCTTCCAGTGCCTTCTAGATCGCAATGCTCGTGAGCTGTACTTTGCTGGAGAACCAATTCCGACCCTATGTGCTGACAGCTTCACTTGTCCCATATGCGGCACTATGGGTCATGAGGAAAAGGACTTTCTACACCACGTGCAGTTCATGCATTCGAACGACTTGACGCAAGTCTATTGCCCACTTTGTGTGTCCATTCCGGGAGCACGTCCAGGGCCAATTGCACATCTGGCGGACCACTTGCTATATGATCATATATTGTAGATGAAAGAATGGTTCGTCCCTAAAAATACTAGTTTTATCTTCAATGGAACATTCCAAAATCATCATGAATACAAACAAATATTGTTACACAACAGCTTAATAAAGTGTGCAGGTGGGGAATAAGAGAGGGATACACTGTATGAATTGGATAAATTATAAAAATTTTTTTCGGAGACGAATTTGTTCGTTTTTCTTTTCGTTCGTTTTTTTCCCAAAATAAAGTTGCTGCAAATTTATTTCATTAGATTTGTCAAAAGAGAACAGCTGTTCACATTTTTTTCCCAAAAATCATAGAGCAACACTGTTTGGTTTGATTTGTCTTAATATCAATGCACGGCTTTCGTACGCAATTGCAGATGAATTTTCGCGTCTATTTTTTCTAATGAAGTTTATATTTTTTTGGATGTACTCGATTTTGTTCTTAGAGGAAATAAATTATATAACCATAGTGACTTTTGAGTTAAAGCCCTTAGAGGAATCGCAAAGCTTCTCCTGCATTTTATTATGTTTTTTCTTCAAGTCATGATAATTAATGTCGTTTGGATAATAAACTTGCTCCAGCTGGGAGCCACAAGTCAAAGTTTGCAAAGTTTAAATATTATTCTTCGAGCTTTGCCATTCACTGTTTACAATCTAGATTAATGCGACAAGCAAACGGCTCGGACCATTTCCTTATCGCGATGAAAGTGCTTTCAAGCCAGCTGATTACAAGCCACAATAATAGCAACAAAAACAAAACGTCTAGCAGATCTTGGAATTCCGATAAGCCTAGCAACGATAAATGACACTCATTAAGACAACGCCGAACTGTAACACTTCCAAGAAGTCCGAAAATGATCTCGAGCTCAGAGAGAACACTATAAAAAGCTGCAAGCTGCAAACAGCCAGCAGAGAGCAACCCGCAGCTTAACCCACAGCAAGCCAGTAACCATTAGCCCATTCAATTCCAACAAGCATGAGCAAGTGCCGCAACTTTAAAGTCCATGTGCTGCTGCTGCTGTCCGTTGGCTGCATACTGCAGATCAACACACTATCCCTCGACCGCCAGAGACGTTTGCAGAGTCTTCTCTCCGCACAGTCTAGATTTGCTCTACCACTTTGGTCAGACGCCCTAGAGCAGCAAGCTGCACAACAACGCTCCGGCCAGTTTGAGGATGAAGATGCTGTAACCGAAAATCCTGGACCTGTTGCAGCTCGTGCCAGCCAAGCTGAACTGGACGACTATGTGGACTATTTGCCAGCCTCCGAGGCGCAGAGCTTGCTCTTGCTAGCACAAGCGCCAACTAAGGATATAACGCCCGCTCGTGCTCCATCCTCCTTGCTGCGCTCCAAGTTGCTGTTTCTCAGTTCAGCAGCTGGCGGCAAACACAACAACAATGAGGCGCGTCACTTTCACAAGAACTCCAATTCACAGCCCTCCATTGTGTTTATCTTGGGCGGCGGCGGCGGTGGAGGCAGTCCCGTAAATGTCAGCAGCATCAACAATAATACCCTGATCGTGGAACCAACCACGACGACAGCAGCAGGTTTGCGTACCGTCATCTATGACAATCCCATATATCGCTCCCCGCCCGCTGCACAGTACTTTCGTAATCATCAGGATTCTGGCAGTTTGTCAAGTTCTGCATATGGCCTACTGCCAGCAGCGGCTTTGTTCGGACTGGGCATGGATGGCGGCTATGGCTCTGGCTTTGGTAATAGCGCTGGTGTGCCGCTGGTGCCCATCACCTTGGGTGGCAATACGGTGCGTTATGTACCGCTGAATCTTAGAGGTTTACGGCAGGCAGCAGCTGTACAGGAGGCACAGGAAGCAGCAGCAACGCCCGTACGTGAGAGTGAGCAGCAGCAAATGAGTAACTTTGGTTTAGATGACAACGAACTTGGCGGCACGGCAGCGACTATGGAACAGGCGGCAGAGCAATTAGGTGGCTTCAAATTGCTGGGCATGCGTCGTCAACAGAGTCCTATGGGTTTCAATGGCGCTCATCCCTTCTCGCCCTTCAGGCGTGTGCAATATCTTAAATAGAGTTATGTCAAAAAAGTGTAATGGGCATATAACAATTTAAGCGAAAGCATGGGAAGCTTTAAAAGTTGTTGGCTACAAATATAAGGTTTTTTTTTTCTGCATAAAAGCGGCGTATTATTTTTCAAACTAGTCATCTAATGGATGAACTATTTATTTGGCTCTCAAATCTTTTTTCTAGCTTAAACTGTGTGGTAATTTGTAGTTTATTCTGATGGCAACAACATGGAATCTGGTCAACAGCTCTGATCGTTGTACAATTTTGAAGACTAAAATAAAAACTTAATCGTGCTGACAGACAGACAACAATTCTTGAGTAACCTGTACTTGTGACGTCACTTCTGCTAGTATATGCATGCATATGCTTGGTTTGCATGTTGGTTTTTTTTAGCAAAATTGACTTATTTGTTTTGGTAAGCAAAATTCACTAGCTCATCTGTTTTGAATGGTTATGCAACTTGCAATAGATAATACGTGAAAAATTCCAGTAGTCATCGTATTATCAAACTCTCCTCGTACTGGCTTAAAATGCAGGCAAATAAGACAGTATAAACTGTAAGATTCACGTATTCAGAGCTTCAATTTTCCACGCAATTGGTAGAAGGATGTGCTCGGGTTGCTATGAATTGGTTAGTGGAGTGGTGTGGTGCGGTGAGTATGCGTGTGCCTGGCCAGCTTTATGCCCTCTGGCTTTATGCAAATGTTATAATTCGCCATAAACTGTTCGATAAAATTCAGTGCGTGCCGCTGGCTTATCATGCGTTTTGCAGACAATCAGCCAGCGACCATTTTAGCTGCCAAAATGAAAAACAGCCATTACCCCCTCCTCCAACTATCTTCCAGTCTATGGTGTAGAGCAGCATCTCTTACTCCCTCCCGCACTGCCTAGTGCTATTGCTGTTCCAATTTTAGCATCTATACCATTTAGAGGCCATAAAGGTCGAATTCAATACTATGATATGGAAGTGCCCCAAAATTCTACTTTACAGCTGGCATTCATTTCAATTTCACATGCCACTCACACACACACACACACCAACACACACACAGAGAGGTTAAGTGAATGCATAGTTTTTCACTCATTTTTTGCGCTTTTCAAGTATTTTTTCTACTTGTCTGCGGTTATGAATATCGCGCACTTGTCAAGCGTTTCTCTGCTCGGTTCAATCTATCCATGTGTCCATATATACTAAATGTGATAGCCTTTAGTTTGCAAAAAATAATAAAAAAAAAACAAAAAATAGATGTATACCAAAAGTGCAAAGCTAGAACGGATAGTTGGCTTTAATGCGGCAAAGTTTGAATACTCTGATTACAAATAGTTAACAAAGTTGCTTTCAGATATAAAATTTCGAGGAATTCAATGTATACCATCCAAATTACACTAGCTAACAAAATAAGAAATCTAAACACATACAGATTATACACTATAACCTGAGGGTCCATGTAATCAAAGAGTTGTATATAGTGTTGTCTGTACCAACTAATATGGAACACGATTGTTTGCGTCACCTACAAATCGGAGACCTTTAAAGCTAGATTGCCGAAAATGTATTACAAGCTGCGCCGGTGAAGTACATATGTCCAAACTTAAAAAAGAGTTTGACAATTCTTCTTCTTCTCAGCTTCACAGTGGGCCACAGCTTCATTAACAATTTTCCTCCAGTTCACTCTCTCTTCTGCTTCATCATGCTTTCCAATAGCGAATGTTCATCGTCTTTCAGTCTGCTTCGACGCCTTCAAGGCTCAATCTCCTTCTTGGTCGGCCTCTTTTTCCTCCTCGTATTACGTTGTTGTAACGAATACGCTATGTGCCTTCTTCAAGTAGAACAGGACCGAAAATTTGTCTCATAATGCTCGTTTATTGTTTGTTATACTTCCTCTTGAGAACAATTTCGAACTTAAAGTGGTTTCCATTTTCTTGCAAACTCTTGTAGAACAATTAAGGGTTTGATGACGTCACAATAATGCACATTAGAGATAAAGCATGAAGCTGAGCTTTGTACTTTTTTTTTAATATACTTTTTTGAGTAAATCTTAGTTTAATATACTTTTAACTTCTAAGCTATATAAACAGCATCGAAAAGCTTTCTAGAGTCATTTTTTTAATTAAATTAAGCGGAGATATAGTCAAAAGTGGCTAAAACTGACTTGAACAAAAACTATCAAATCCAAAACAGGCCAATATATCTAGAAGAAGTATATGAAGCGAACCAAATTTTAGGTCAACCTCTATATTTTGATGACTGACCTCTATATTTTGATGTCAATAATTATTTTAAAATGCCGATTATTTATGGAGTTATGAAAACTGAATAATTCGTTTTTTTTAAAAGACAAATCTTCTAAGCGATTGAGGATATTTGAATATTTATATATATTTTTTAATAATGCATACATAACTTTTTTTTAAGCCAAAAGGCCTACGTTGCTCTGGCTACAACCCTCTTATAATTTAGAATTAACATCTACTTTACTATTATATAAGTAAAATAATTTTTTTTTTTTAAGAACAGAATAAATAATAATAATAAAATGGTAAATTAAAAAAAAATAGTTTTATTTGCTGACGTTTCTTTAACAAGCAATATCTGCTAAGTGAAATAAGACACTAAAAAAAAATTTGTAATAAAATAAATAATAATATTTAAATTTTAAATTAAAAAAAAATTTGATTTTAAATATTTTTTGTTTTAGACGTTTCTTTGACAGGCCAAACCTCATGAGCGCATAAAGATATATGCATACATTTTTTAAATAAATAATAAATACTAGTAATAAAATATAAAATTAAAAAAAAATCAATGCAAATTTTTTTAATTTTACGAATAACTTCAAATTTGCTATGAAGGTTGACTTAGACATATTTTTTCTGAAATTATTAACATTAATAATTAATTATTAAAATTAAAATTGATATAAAATTTTTAAAAAGGCTCGTTTTTTTTTTTTGGAAATAAAATTTAACCTATACTTAAAATATTTGTAGAATATTTAAAAAAAATTATAGGCCCTATAATCCTCTACAAAATCAGTCTATTTTTTACAGTAAAAATTAACGTTTTAAATACTGGCTCCTAACTCTGTCATTTATGTAAAAATTCTAAAAATCGAAGAGTTCGACCAAAAAGTGGCCCATTTCACTTATTTTTGCCGATATCAATAACAAAATTTTTTTTTCCTTAGTCCGTCCACTAATTATTAATTTTTTATTGTCGAGCGAAGCTAGCGAGAAGCGGAGCTTCGTAACACGTTTAATAACAATAAGAGTAACCTTAAAGTTTCAAAATAAGCAAAATTTTGATTCGATTATAGGTTATCAATTGAAATCGTTTATCGAATATGTGTTACGTTAACGTTTAGCCAGCAAACTGCAATATGAAATGAACGAGCTCTTTGTTAGAATATAGGAAATAGCCAACGAGCAATGGCAGCAGAAGAAAAATTGCTTAAAATCTATAAATGAAATGAAATGAAAACTTTGCCAGTGCAGACAGAAGAGCTAAAGAACCAAACCGTACCGAACCTGAACCGTACCCAACCGCACCATCCATCGCGCCAACAACTGCTTCATAATACATAAGCATTTGCATGTCTTGGCAGGATGCGGTAGGTTGGCGGAGCAGCAGCGAGGTAAATGGCGGAGAACGGTGCTGCTCCGGCTCCGGCTGCTGTTACGGGTTTTGCTTATTTGCAGTTTGTTTATTTGCGAGTCGGAGTATGAAAATGAGGCAGCGATAAGTTTCCGGACTGGTAAAAAGTTTTCAATTTGCGCTTTGCATATCAACTGAGCGTATCAACTGAGCAATGGCAGTAGAATGGGTATAAGAGAAACAAGAGGATGACGTGGAGGAAGAAGATGAAGTAGCGTAAGCGTTAGGGAAAGCAAATAATAACAAGAACAACAACAACAAGAGCATAAATAACTCGCATTGGGCATTAACGACTTATTAGCTACAGATACAGAAACACACACGCACAGCACACACATGAGCACATAATACCAACATGCACACATACATAAACAGATACACACATATGCACAAAATAGCATTACCATTGCCATTTACGAAGAGCCAGGCCAACATTTTGCACTTCATTTGGTTAAGTAAACCAAAAATATTAAGCATACGCAACGTTGAAGCCATTGCTAGTCTGTAAGTCAGTTGTTGTTTGTACTGCGGTTACTGTTGTGGCTGCCATTGCCAAGCCTAATGAAATAATGCGTTTTGTTAAAATTTTAAGCAGATCGATTTTAATTTGGTCTAAAAACATTTCAATCAAATGCAACAACAGGCAAAACACTTGGCCATAAAGCAACCAAAATGGGGCACAATGGTCAAGTTAGCATTATTTTTGAGCATTTAAAGAATAAAGCGACTACGAGCTAGGCAAAAATTTATAGATATTTTATTTCCAAACTTTCTCGTTAAGATTATAATTGGAGCAACTTAGCAGATACATCTTGGCGTTAGTGGGTTTGCTAAAATCTTAATGTTTCAATTCATATAGCATAATGTACTTCAATAGTTTTTTTAGTTTGCTAAAAAATAGATATTCAAAATCAAAAACAAAAATTTTCACAATTTCAACTAGCTACAATTTTCGAATAATTTTCTAGGGCGGAATGATTGCCGTTCTGGGGCGGAAGCAAGCCGAAAATACTTTTTGTAATTTTTTTTTTTTTCCTAAATTTTTGTCATCCCGAGTGGCATATCCACGCGGGGTTTTCGGGTCCAAACCCTTCCCAAAAGTTGGAAACATGGGTTGAAAGCCTTTTGCGAGCTCTGATATATATACACTTCAATGTGAAGATCCCCCCCAAGATCAAATCCAGATCCGCACCTGAAATGAACATATAATTATATGCTTTTCTTCTTTATATGTAGCAATATGTACATATGAGCCTATATATCGTTATAGATATATATCTCTTCTATGTATTCTTCTCCTCTAAGATTTTAAAGATTTTTACATATCTGATAGAGGTACTAGCCACTATAAGCCCTTTTTTTTGTTTTATCGCTAATTGGTGTAATTCAATATCTTACATTAAACAAACAAAATAATTATTATCTAAAAATATCATTATACACTGCCCCTTTAAAGAGTTATCGATAACTGAATACATTGATCGCTGTTTTTAGACGTTTCTTAAAAACTATATTTCTTAAGTGAATAAAGATTTAAAGCGAATTTTATGCAATAAAAGATAATATTAAAAAACTTAAAAAATTGTTGAAAAAACAACGATTGAAAACAAATTTGTCAACAAAATTTTTTATTTAATAAATTAAAAATTTTATTTTAATTAAAAATAATTTTTTTTTTTTTTTTTTGATTTAAAAAAAAAGCCATATAAATATATTTGTTCAACAAATTTTATTTGTATAATTTATTTTTAATATTTATTATAAAATGAAATAAAAAAAATTAAAATAAAATAAAAAAATTTAAATAATAAGCTTTTGCTCCTTCTTATGAGAAAGTCAACGATATCAATTTATTTTGAAAGATTTATATTTTGGCTTCCAAAGAAAACGAATAAATTCTAATCGTTTTTGGAACACGACTGATTTTAATTAAAATATTTATTTATATCAAAAAAATTTTAAATCACAGTAAATAAATACTTATTACGTCACAACGTTAAGATCCATATATAAAAGGATTAAAAAATATAAAAACAACACTGGCCTCAGAAAGTCAAAAACCTTAACACTATACTTTTCTAGCCCACAATTGGATTTATTTCGCAATAAAATGATCAAGTCTGCATATATTTACTTTGTCTTAGTGTTTTTTTTTTTACTATTTTTATCAATGTATTTTTATTCCTTCTGGCTGTTCATGTGCATGCTCTAGCACACCGAGTATTTTTAAGTATCATTAAAATGAAATTTCGCCCACTGTGCGTCAAAAGATTCGGCAGCGCAACACTCAAAGAGCAATTTGGCAAATAACTCAAGTGGTTAGAAGACAGAAAGACATATGCAATGCATTGACTTTGTATCTCTTTCCCTTCGAGACCCTAAGAATAGGACAAACTGACTAAGATATCTGGCAAATTTTATATATGTATGTATGGTATGTGTATATATGTAGATACATGTGTACATGCACACATGGTAACTAAGTGCCTGACTTTCGAGATACTGTAGGTGGCTGCTGCGGATTCAATGTGCGTCTCTAATTGATGGCAACATTCTTAGGCAATAACAAGAACCAACTAACAATAATAACAAAGATAATAATATTAATAACAGAAACAACAACTACAACATCAACAAAGTTGACAAGAGTTAAGCGCAAAAGGGAAATGGAATACCAAATGAAGACATAGTAAGTTGTGAGTACAAAGATGAAGAACAAGAGCGAAAAACACAAAATAGATGAAGAAGCGTAAACCCAAAGACGAAGACGAAGAAGAAGGCACAAACGAAGCCGAGTGCAAAACGTAAAGAGCCAAAAGCAAACAACGCACAGTCAACAACAATAAGAAATTAAATAAATATAAGAAGCTTTTAAGTTAATAGAAAATTACATAATTGAATTTCATATAAACAGCCACAACAACAACAGCAATACCAACCACAAATAATGTAACAAGTTGACAAACTTATGTGTCAATTCGTAAGATACTTTTCAAATGAAGTGCGTACGATATAAGTTTTTCATACAGACATTTAAACTCAACTTAAACTGGCAAGCTCCAAGAATCCCAGTCAATTGATTATCACGACACTAAGTGAATTTCAATGTTAATTTTGACAGATTCTTCATCTCGAAAATATTGTACTTCACACTGCTTGGCTTAAAACTAAATAAATAAAGTAAGCAGCATTTAAAAGATTTATAAAGCAGTTGTTGAAAGTTAATAATAATTGTGTGGAGAAGACTGCAATGAGAAGCTTTGCAACTATTGAGCCCTAGAGTTTCTGAGCTAGTCCAATTCCAGATGATATAGTTCATCATCTGGCATGATCCTAGTCTGCTGATGACAAATTGACAGACGTTCTTTAAACTATTTAGACCATCCAGTTCGATTTAAAAGTCCCATGAAATGCTGACTCGTTACCCAACACTGGGACAGTACTCTCGAGACTTTTTGGTTTTTATGGGATAGCGCTTTAAAAAAAAGGTAACCATTTTTTTGCTTAAAAGGCTCACACGAGTCTACATATCACTCTTGGATAGCTGAAGCTGATTAATTAGCATATCTATTTAGTGTTAAAGGTAAGAGCGGAGTAAGTCTGAGTTTTTGCAGAAATAAGAAATATACGAGTTATGCTACTCATACTTGTAGCTTGGTAGTAAAAGAATATGATTTAATTCTTTTTTGTTTCAAATATTATTTATTTTTACACCATAGCCGTTGAAAAGAAACTTTAATAAGCTTTATTTTAAGCTTAGCTGAGGTAATAGGAAATCTAAGTCGACAGTTTGTTTCCTCTCTTATCAGCTTTAAGATCTTTTGGTTTAGATCTTTAGACAGACTGACAGATCAGATTGTCTAAATTAAGGAATCAATTTTATTAAAATCACTTGGCGTATACGTAATGTTAGGCTTAGAGAAGGAATAAGTTTCTTGCTCCAAAATTTCCGCTTGTCTACCTGTTTTGGGACCATGCAATTTAAATGAAAAATGAATATAAATTAGATTCTTAAAAGGCGCACTAAGTTTAAATTTGAATCTTTTCCCTTTTTTTGTTTATAGTAGAGAAAATCCGGGCCCGGGGGGAAAATGTAGCGGCCCCTCTATTACACCTTAAGCTTGAATCACGACAGTACGACAGTACTTACACCGGAAACCTGAGAAAGCTCCGGGCACGGGGGGGACTACACCACTTCCACCCCCCTCTCGACGGGCCTGATAGTAACTGAAAAAAAAAAAAAATAGTGCGTTTATTTAGTCTGCAAAAAATGTGTAAAGGCCAAAAATGCATTTCAAACCACAACTTGAGCAATGTATTATTGCCCAAAAGATTGTTGTAATTAGCGCATATATCTACCAGTGTGTACATATTTATTAATTTTTTTTTCCTTTTGGGGGGCGGCTTGATAGCAGTGTACTAGACTATCATCCCAGAGGTTGTGGGTTCGAATCCCACGTAAAGCTTATCGCTTTCTCCCATTATCGGTATCACAACAAGCCTATTCTTGGCCTAAGTGAGTAAGTCCCAACTGTTGCCCTAGCCTACCTACCTATCTACTCTTCTTGGTAGCTTAGGACCTCTACAAGAGTATATATATATTATTTATACTACTTTTGGCATATATTAAAGCTTGAGGAATGCTAAAAACTAAAAATCTTTTGAGCATTTTCTTTGATTTTGTATTTTTTTGCAGTTAAGGATCAGCACTGACAAACATGCAAAACTTGGTCTTTTATGCTTTTTTACTAACAAAAACTTTTCTTAACAAAAACAAGCCACGCCTTATGACATTTTAAAGCTGCTGATTATTATTGTTTGCCTTGTTGGTCTTGCGCTTTTACCTTTGTGCCTCGTTGTGAGGCATCGTGCACTTTTGCCCAATAAAACTATTTATTTTGCCAACATTATTAAAAGAACCCAACAACAGAACACTTATCATTACAGTACGCCTAGCTTGTATAAATGTTTTTCTGATTTTTCGCATTTTTTTTCGATCGATGTCTAGCTCTTCAATATTGACAGGCATACGATGATTTGGCGCTGCTCAAAAGTAAACTTATTTTCGAAAAATTTTTATTTCATTTCCCAGCTTCAATTGAACATGCTTACCAGTGCAAAGTTACATAAGCAACCGCACAAAATACTAACACAATGTAAGCAGCTCAAACACACGCACGTGTACAAATACAAATACTACAATACAAATGCATTGAAAGTTGCAACAGTTGCAACATCGATTTGTATTTGAAAGCAAAAGATACAAACAACTACAAGAGCGATGGCAATACCAAAACGCCATTTTGGCATGTTGTTTGCGTGTGTGTGGATCTGTGTGTTTATTTGCGTGTGTGTTTGTAAGCGTGCCTTCTTTGTTCGCAAAACTGTTTGATTTTCGGCCAAGTTGAAATCTTTGCTGACTGACTGACCCAAACCAGAATGGATTTAGTCCTTAAACGCGAATTTTAACTTGACTTTTTGTGCTTTAAGGACTTTGAATCCCAATTGCCGTTCAAAGCTGCTCCAAGAGCTGCAGCTACTGCTGCTGTCAAGGCCAAAGTGCTGGCAGCTTGGAGAGAGAGGCGTCTAGCTATTGACACAACACTTTGCAGCTGATTACAAGAAAACATTTTGACTTGCAACAGCACATGGTATGTACATATGTGCAGCAGTACAGTATATGTTATATATAGTATATATACATTTTTATGGCTTTCAGTGCAGCAGCTTTAACGTGTGTGGCAAATGCGAGAATGTATCTTTGAGCTGCTTGAATGCCTTAACTGCTTAGAGTTGAGTGTATGTATACATACCTAAAAGGTATCTGTGTGTGGAAGCTGCTTATGTGTGTGTGTGTGTGTGAAAACAAGGCATCGTTTTATGCATGTGAAACACTTTTCAAGATTAAACCAAAAGATTTAAGTGAATTATGGTAAAGTTATTTGCCAGCGCACGCACCAACAACAACAACAACAAGCTACTGCTCTGACACTATCACACGCACGGCTGGATACGGATACAGATACTGGATACAAATACAAGTATATACATATGGCCAAAATGGAGTTATGGATACGGGGATATACAGATACAGATATACGGCTATATACAGCTATGAGGCCATAAGGCCTTACAGTTATGGCTATGGCGGCCATGGCTATGGCTATGGCAACACAGTCGAGAAAGCCGACAACTGAGAGCCGCAAAAGTGGTCATGTAATATAAATATGTACATAAAAAAGTATGCCCAGCAAGTAAAAACAACAACAACAACACACACACGCACATAAATTCATTTATTTATTTATACAATATGCCTGGCTGGCAGTTGCTTTAGCATTTGTAACTCAAAGATACACTGTCTGTGTATGTGTGTGTGTTGTTTGGCTTGCAACTTGATTTGCCACTTTTTCGTATGCCAGCCGAGATTTATATGCGCATGTTTATTGTCGAGTTTATTAGATTTGATTTACTATGCCTACAACTTTCATTTCTATACACACACTCATACACACACACACACACATCTGCGTGTATCTCGCAGATACATTACGCCAGTTGCATGATTTACATGCATGAATACTACTCGCCCAGAGCAATAGGCGAGTCATAGATAACCCAACCGCAGTCAGTGCAGCTGTCAAATTGCCGCTCTCTCTCTCTCTCTCTCCTCACGCTCTCCTCTCTCACAACTCTCTCTATGCTCTATCTAATGATACCCTGTCAAGAGACCCAGAACAAAAAAACAAAAGCCGCCTTAATTCCTAGACAGACCCAGAAACAACCAAAGAGCAGCGTCCATGGCTAATTGCACCCTCAAATGTGGCCAAAGAATTAGAAGAAAGTTAAGAAATACCAAAAAGAAAAAAAAAAAAATGTATTTTTAACTTACGACGACGTTAAAGTACTCTGCAAATTCTTTTTTGGCTAACTCAAATTTTTTTCAAGAAGCTTTGAGTTAGCGCATTTTTTTAGCATCATTTCAAAATGGTTTTAATTATTTCTTATTTTAAGTTAAAATTTTCACTAGTTTTTTATTTTATTTTATATACCTATGGCCAAAAATAGATCTCTATTTATGCTTTGATTTGTATATCGCACAGCGATATTAAACAACTTAAAATCGAATATTCCATAGAAAAATTTCGATTACTCAGCGAATTATCGATAACTGCATGTTTAGATAGATTTTTCTTGGACAAAAAATGAAAGGTTAAATATAAATATGTTCTTACTAATTTTTTTTACACAAGCCATACACAGTGAGACAGTGTGTACAACTTTGACTGCTTGCCACATCCAAGTCAAAACCGATTTATATGGGTGTAACGTAACGCCATGCGAAGTTTTTAATTTTTTTTTAGCTAATACAGAGCTACTTAGGGGCCATACCCAAATTACGTGACCCGATTTTTACTATTTTTTAAGGGATTTATGTATGCCCGAGCCAAACTACTACTGCACCTTACATGCATTCTCAATGAATCAATAAACTCCTCTGAGCCCATCGATAGAGTATACAAATTTGAGTGACTGACACGCAATTGGCTAATTTGCATGAGTAATGCAGGCCCACGTCTTGGCTTGGCTGGACAGCTGCACGCCAACTTGACCCATAGCCAGTAGCCGCAGTAAGAAATTCTTTTGGGCTCTGCTGACATATAAAACCTCAGGCAGTCAACTGCTCAAGTGCTAAATGGACGCGCAAGCTGGCCAAGAGCTGAGTTCAAACCAAGGATGCAACGATCAAGGCTAATGTTATGCGCTTTGCTGATGCTAAGCCTGCACTGCAGTCAGGCACGTAAGAGCAGCTATCGTCTGCCAGCTACATTGGGACGCAGCACAGGACGAGCCAATGATGCGCAGGACGCGGATACCGGACGTGGTCTACTTAAAAAGTTTATGCTGCTGCGCAGCGTATTCCAGCAGCCGTCCAGCGATAATGTGATTATCATAACAAATCCTTCAGCGCCTACCACGACAACGACAACGACACCAGTGCCTCCAACAACAACCACCACAACAACAACCACAACCACAAATGGCGCAGGACGTGGCAACACATTGACGCAGCCGCTGGAGACGGAAGAAAATGAGCTCATAAACATGGCTGCCGCCACAATGACGGTGACGCCAACGCTGCAGTCGCAGGAGCAGCAAAAGCAGCAGCAACTAGAAATGCTGAGCAACGCGATCAAGTCAAGCAAACGCAGCAAGCTTACGTCCGGAAAGCGAGAGCACAAGCAGACGCGTCGACGTCACAAGCACAAGCATCGTCATCAGAGACAGCAGCTGCAGCCAAGACAAAAAACCAATTCGAATTCGAAATCGAAAACAAAATCGAAATCAAAGTCTAGATCTCCGTCAAGCGTCGCAGCTTTTGCACTAACAGCGACTGCGCAGCAGCGTCAACAAGCCGAGCCAGCAGCGCAGCCGGCGCAAAGCTTTATCGAAAGCTACCATCAGGTCAATGGTAACATGGAGCCCAATCCACAGTCGGCGACGGCAGCTCCAACGAGACTCGAGCGCATCTGGCAGAGTATTGGCAGACGCGGCAGCAGCCCTGTCCAAGTTTCAGATTAGCCAAAAACGCGAATTTGGTTTATTTTGACATGAAATAATTTTTTTTTTATACATTTTTTTTTGTGTGCGTGTTTTTTTTTTTAATTTAATTTATTTTTGATTTGGCTTCGAAAATAAAAAAAGCAAAAGCAAAATAAAAGCGCCTTCAAAGTCATGGAACTTTAAGCATATTGCGCTCTTTCTTTAAAGCATGTGTACAGTGGGCAGCATCAGTATGTTGACAAAAAGAAAAATATGGCGAGCGTTAAAGTTAGGCGCGGACTACGATTACATTACATTAAGAATACATCTGGAAATCTCAAAAAATGTATATGAAGTGCAGAATTTTTAAGCTGCCAAAAGATATATATTTGTTTATGGAACGATGGGGTATAAATTGAAATATCAGAATATATAAAGGGTGGGGATTTTCGCTGATCGTAGTTCTTTATTTTTGATTCATATAAATATATTTTTTTTGTTTTCCTTTATTTTGGCATGGTAAACAAAAGTAGGTATTATTTGTTCCAATTTATGTTGAACTTACACCTATTTCACTTTTTAAATAAAAATTTTGGAAGAACATTCGAAAAATATAAATAATGTTAGGCAAAGTTGGGTACAGCCCTCTTCATGCGGAGAGCTATCACCTAGCGTCTTGGTCTGAAATCCGAAGAATTGCAACAAACAGCGGAAGATGGAAAAGATTTGTTACTGGAGTGGTGTTTGAAATTCATGAATTTATTATAATTTAATGTTTTGAAATTTATTTATAAACAAATAATGAAGTTGGGTACAAGTCTTACAACGACCGCAATGCAAAATAAGGTTTATTGAAATTGAATTGCTTTGATGTTCAAGGAGAGTTTTGTTGAACTGCTTGGTTTATTTTTTCAAACGAACTAGCTTCGTAAAGAGAGTTTATAAACTTACATGCAATTCAATATAATAAATATTAATAAAATTGGTAATTGGGCAAACTTATGAACAAGGCTTGCAACGTTCATTAAGAAAAACTAGTTTTATCAAAATTTAACTGCTTGGATTCTTAAAGAGAGCTTTGTTGAACTGCTCGGATTTATATTGTTTAATTGAACTAGCTTCGTAAAATTTTTTTTTTTTTTTAAATCATATTTTTTATTTGCAAGCTGTCTGTTGACATTTAACAAATTTGTTAATATTATAATTGTAACCGGATTGGTTACGCTCCAGTGCGCAACACCAATTTATAGCTTCGTAAAGTGAAATTATAAATATAAATAAAGGGTGTTTTTTTAAGCGCGTCCGGAACTCAAACTTAAATAAAAACATAGAATAATGAATGTAATGATCCCAAATATGGTTTTATTAGTAAGATAATTTAGTATTTAAAAATTTCTCGGACATGTGACCAGTACAACTACGAGTTCAAAGCGCATCCTGTCAGTGCAATTTTGCACCACACTTTCGCGCAGTTGGGGCCGTATTTCAGTAATGACACGTTCAATGTTGGTTTCCAAGTTGTCAATTGTTGCTGGCTTATCTGCAAAAATCAACGACTTGACGTGTTCCCAAAGAAAATAATTTAAATGGGCCAGTTGGTGGGCGCATTTCTTGAAATAACTTTTTCACCGAATTGAGTTTTCGGAAAAACTGCCGTTTGGCACATAACGCCATCCTGTTGAAACCAGACCTCTTCGACATTGATGTCATGTAAATTTGGAAACAAATATTCGTTGATCATTGCTCTGTATCGATCACCATTGACGGCAACACGTTGCGAATCGATAAATTTGGATTTTCCTCTACACTGGCCGCTACAACAGCAATATTTTCTTTGGACTGTACTGTTTTCATTCTGGTTGGTGGTCGGACACCGTGGAATGTCAAATAGGCTCGAACATGATTAAGAACACGACGAATAGCATGTGTTGGTGGACGATGGTCGGTCCATAAATTGTACGAAGAGCTCTATAAGTTTTTACAACAGCACACTGATTTTGATTTAAAATCTCAAATATTTGAAGGCGTTGTTGTGGTGTAAATCTTCCCACGATGAATTGTTAGGCCTTACTTAATAAAATGACATTGACATTTATCAAAAGTGACAACTGGTTTCAGAGATATCCCTTTCGGAAATCCGGACACGCTTAAAAAACCCTTTATATAGCAGTGCTAAGGATTTCTTTACCTAAAGTAAAAAATTATTTGTTTAAAAAAAAATTTTAATTTGATTAGTTTTTTTCTGTATTTCAATAAATTAAAATAAAAAAATTATTAAAAAAAATAATAAAGTTTCAAATAAAATCCAAGCATTAAATATGTATTTAATCGTAACCGATCATAATTAAAAAATATTAATATTAAAATAAATTTTTTTTTTTTCTTCCTATATATTTTTTTTAATTTTAAACCAAAATTTCACTTATTCTCATTTAATTCTGTAAGTCCCATAAATATTTTTAGGTTGTTCCGAATAATGTTTGATGAGTGATATAGATGGATGGATGATTTATTTTTTCAAGTGCATAGCAAAAATATTAAAAATCAAGAGCAAAAAACTTAAAAATTTTAAATAAATTTATCTGCTGCATTGACGGAATTAATTTGTATTCAGATTCAATTAAAAAAAATGTGTCCGACACTACTGCAATTCACTTTGACTTTTGTTGTTTTTATCTAACACAGCAACCACTGTGCAACGGCAGCGCTGCTCTTGTTAAGCTATTTGCATTTTGATAAGTGCAATGCCAACGCAAGCGTCGCATTGACGTCGCCGTCGACGCAAACGCAGCAGCAGCATAAGCAGCACACAGTGGTCACAATGATTAATGCAGCAGAAACTAATTTTTGCTTTGTTTTTTCCAAGAAAACCTTTTTAGTGCACTAATTCAATTATTATTATTTACATTACAAACATATGTTTATGCCGCAGCCAACTTCAAGTTATGCTCGCTTTGAATTTATCGAAATGTAACTATCGAAATGTGCATCGAAACGAAACAATTGCAGTTAGAAATATATTTTTAAATTTTATATAAATTAAACTAAGCGCTAGTTTACGATATTGTAAATGTTTTGTTATTTGTTGTATCCCAAACAAAGCAACATTTTTTAAACAATGCTCAGAGCCAAGTTATAGACAAATATTTGGTAGCTAGTGGGGAGAGTAAAATTAGAGATGGCACATGAAGCTTAAGTGTGCAAAGAGTTACTTGATTGTTGCCGCCGGCGGTGGTTTAGTGGCTAGGACTAACGTCCATGGCACCGCCGGTCCGGGTTCGAATCCCGGTAGTTTAATGGCATGGCAATAGAAACTGAAAGAAAGATTTGAAAACAAAGTGACAGCTCAACATAACAACTTATAGAATTAAATTAGAATTAAGTTGAAAGTGGAATTTAGGTTTAAGTTAAAAACAAATTTTTTATTTTTTTTAATATATATTTTTTTTTTTAATTTAAGTGCTTAGCTTTTTTTCTACAACATATTTTGTTTAACTGTGAAACGTGTATTTAAGCTGATTTTTTTTTAAAGTGTACGAGTACAAATTATATTTATAATGAATTTATACTTTTATGAAATTAAAAACGATTGACAGCAATCCTCAATATAGTTTTATTTTATTATTAATTTAAAGAATATAAATTTAAAATGCCAAAGTTTGAGTGCCCATCGGGGTCAATGCTTTAAATAATAAATTTTGTAACTAGTGTTTATAATAGTAATTTAGTAATACTGTTGACAAAAAAGAAAAAAAACGATTGACAGCAAGTTACAATTTTTTAGATGCAGGCTGTGCCCTAAAAGCCATGCGCACTATCCAATAAGTCTAACTTTTTGTCCAATATACATCACACCGAAGCTTGAAGAAATTGTTAAAACATGATTATTTATCATCATCATTATCATTTGCTGTATCTTTCTCTGAAGCATAGAGCCTCAACATTATAATTTAGAGTTCATGTTAAATCTTCAAGCTGTAATTTATTATAAAATTCACAATTTAGATAGGATTTCTAAGATAGATAGTAAGGTTCTTTGATAGATTTGAGCAGGTGCACGGTAATAGGATAAGCTAAGCCCTTACCACATGCAATTAAATAAAAACTTTACTATTTTTTACGTATACGAAATAATTTAAAAAATCCAAGCTTAGTTGGGGCGAAAAAGTGAGCTAAGTTCGTGATTTTTTAAAACGGTTTTATGCAAATTTTATTGGAAAAAGCAAAACACAATGTTCTTGTAGTACTATCGAAGAAATAAAAACAAAGTTTCGAAAAAATTTTGAAAATTATCAGAGTTATGGCCCATGCGCCGCAGCGCTTATTTTTGCAGAGGCTTGCTTTGAACGTTCTCCAAGGCGAACTGCTCAACTGAAATCAAAAAAGTAAAAAAATTATTTAAGAAATATGTTTTCTGGTGTACTTGAACGATTCGGTTACCCAAAAAATTTTTTTTTTCAAAAAAATCGATTTTTTTGGTGTTCAAAATTTAAACAAAATATTCATTGCAAAAAATTAAAAATTTTCGGATGATAAATGAATCGTTCAAGTACACGAGATCGTAAATACGAATATTTAAAAAAAAACTTTGAAAATCGGTTCTATGGATAGGACTAGCGCGCTGCAAACGGCTGTAATTTGAAAACCAGTGATCCGATCTGGATGAAATTTTGCGCAGATATTTGCGAAAGTGTGTACTTTTGAATATGCAAAATTTTTGGTTTTTCGAGCCCAACTTTGTTTATAAACCCTTAAGTGTGTCTACAGGCTTTTGTCTTTTATTTATTTTATTTTTATTTTAACGAATTGAATCTATTTAATACTAAACTTTATATAAATTTACCAAGCACTAGCTACTCGGGCCTTCGACTCGAGGTTTTTCTGCATTATTATTTAATAAAAAAGATAAAATAAAAAAAATATATTTATTGAAGCTTTTGAAAAATTTACATGTGGGGATAAGCGTTAGAGTTTTTATAAGTGAAAAGAATTTTATCTCGAAAAAGACTTAATTTCTTTATAAACAAAAAACTGTGTTTATTTTGTACTGTACCAAGTTATGCTTAGTTGAAAATGATGTACTCTCACATGATATGTTTATTGTTTTCTTTAAACAACATAACACAAAATAAAAATAAAAAAAATCTTTCTTTAATCAATAAAAAAAAAGATTTTCCTCTGGTTCTATGTTAAACATTTTTTATGTGTGAAATTATATCATTATTTATTATATAATATTGGGAAAATGTTCAATTAAAAATTTTGTATTTTTTATTTATTTATTATGCAAACAAACCAAAATACATTGTTTTTTTTATTAATTCAATAAATTTAAGAAGAGAAAGCAAAAAAATGCAGCCGTGCTCCTGAAAAACGAATAAATTTTGTAAATTTTCGTTTATGCGTGCTCACAATTTCACAATTTTTGCTGTTGCCATCTACTCATATTTCCCTCACTGTTTGCTAGCACAGCTTTACACCTTTCGATTGAAATAAACTTCGACTAAGCTATTACAAGGGAGTTTTTTGTATGCAAGACATGAACCATTTATGCAAGATATGAACATATTTATACCCTGAACCGTATGGTACAAAGTTTTTGCAAGCCGAAAATGTATGTAACATACAGAAGGAGACGCCGGAGACCCCCCAAAGTTACCTAAAGTATGATCAGTGTGACTTGAGAAGTCGATATACCCATGTCCATGAACGCCTAGATCTCAGAGATGATAAGAGCTAGAGCGACCAAATTTTCAGATTAGATTCGTAGTTGGTTTTACTTTGTCGATATCGGGGTTTATTTATATAGCTCCCATAGGGGCGTTTCAGAGGACCTCGAAAAAAACCAAAAGTTTTTTTAGTACTACTATCAACTATTTAAGTTGATTTAGTAAGAAACTAACTATTTAACTCGAAATTGGCATTAACAGAATCTTTGAATATCAAAGAGTATTTCAAAAATTATTTCAATTCAAATAACGTGTACTTTTGAAACTATTTTGCCAATTTGTTATGATTTCACTTGCAGTAAAGTTGTCGAATTCAAATCACATAAGAAATTCATGTTGTTGAAATTCGGAGCAACTAACATTAGGTTTCAAGACGAAACCGAGCAAACATAAAATATTTGAATACATTGTGCGGAGCAAAGCCGAGTACATAGATATTTGTAATTATTAATTTATATATTTTTAATAATATGCAAGCTGTATATAAGTAAATAAATACAATTTGGCAAAAAATCAATAAACACATTTTTTCAATGCGTTATTTACAGGTAAACTAAAACTTTAGCAATTTGTTAATAACCCTTAAAAAACGCTAAGTAATTCAAACGCTCAAAATTCGATAACAAAATTTATAATATTTATATTATTACTATATCTCAAAACTCATTCCAAAGCAAAAAAATGTATCGTTCATATTTTCCATTTTAGCAAGCCGAATATTACTAAAAAATTTTAAGAATATTATTCACAAAAAAAACCAATCGATTAAATACATTCAAAATACATTAGTATGACTAATTAAAGCTGACTGCTTACACTTCACGTGATCAAAAATATTTGCATAAATTAATAAGCAAAATATTTGGCGATTTAAAAGTAATTAAAAGTTTCTGCATTTCGAACAGCAAGAAAGTTTTGTCAAAATACTTTTGCCGACTACTGTATATATTTAATTTATTTTTGTTGGCTATTTTTTTCAATTTTATTTTTGCTGCTGCTGTCTTGCTGTTAAATTTTTAATTCATGCGCATATTTCACGGCTGATTGAGCAGCTGTCTAAGACGGGACGGGCCAACAAAAGGTGAAGCCGCCATAGTGGGGGTCAGTGAACCGCCGTAGACCGCATTCGTTGTAGTTGCCCAACAAAGTTCGTTGTTTTTGTTTTAGTGGTTTTTTTTTTGCGCACCGTTGCCGCGCAACACGTGGCAAGCAGCAAGCGGCAAGTGGCAGGCGGCACGTAACACAAAATGACAGACCGTGGAGTCTAGAAGTCTGGCAAATCCTTTTCTTTTACTTAAGGCAGGCCAAGTAAAGCATTTGATAACCCGTAGCGTACGTTGGCAGCCAAGTCAATGACTTGGTCAGGGCGTGAAGGGCGTAACGGGCGTAGCGGTCGTTGGGGGCGTAACGCTGCCAAGGCGTACAATTTATATAAATGAAGTGCAGACAAAATATGCGAACATGATATCCTGTCGAGGCAAGTTCAAGGATGCTTGCCGCATTCGGCGCATTAACCCGTAACGACAACAACAGCAACAACAACAACACAGCGACAGGGACAGGGATCCGACAAATGTGCGCCGGCTGTCAAGTGGGACCCACTGCGCTCAGAATTGGGCACCCAAGAAAAAAAAAAGGGTTCAACTCGCCGTCTTTTTTGCTTTCTTTCAATAAACTCAAATAATTTGTGTAAAATGCCAAATTACGCATAAACAGGACAACAAAACGCCAACAACAACAACAACAATTTCGAGGACAACATTCCAGAAATGTATTTGAACTTGGTCTTTGAATATTGCACAGTTTGAATCGATTTGTAGGCTAGTTTTTGGCTTTGACTTTTGCCAGAATTTATGTCAAATGGGTCCACTGATGTGTATCTGCGATAAACCTGAAAGCAGCCCTAAACCGTAATCGAAACTAAATGCCAAACTGGTTTTCTATAGACTATTTATAAGTAGATGTAGATGTAGATGTCTCTATATGGTTGGCATCAGTGACGTAGATAGCTTCTTCTTGTGCCGCAGGGTGGCAGCATCATGGAATCAATGATTTTTGTTTTTTTTTGTGTGGTACATTAAAATGTATTGCGAGTTTTTTTCGACATAACTAGTTGGTACAAAAAAAAAGTGGCAACTTCCACACTTTTAAGTCAAGAAGTGCGTCAGACAAAATTTTTTTTTTTTTAAATCCACGCTCTTAAGGTTCTGCATCGGAAAACGAAAACGAATAAAATATGCGGATTCGTATTGATTTCACTTGTTTGTGGCTATCAATTCACTAAATCAAATTTGTTATATGGCTTTTAAACAGACTTCAACATACACACACGAATTGCAATATCGATAACACTAGTTTACACGAAAAATGAACCTTCGTTAAAATTGTTTCTTAGGGTAATTTTAGGTCGAGTAGCACGACCCCCGTTTTCGAGATTTTTTCGAAAAACATATTTTTGGGCACTTTTTTCAGTTATACGTCAATATCTCGTGAACAAACAAAATTTTTTATAGATCTCGAAAACGGGGCTTAAGAAAAAAAAAGGTTGCCATTTTCGTGTTTCTCGACCCAAAATTACCCTAAAAACCACTTTTGTACTAAGGTTCACTCAATAACCCTTAATTTTGTAAACTAGTGTAATTGATAGTTGTGACAGGGTTGCCAACAAGAGTTATGGCGTTAAAAAAAAAAAATTAAGCAAATAAAGTGCTTTGGATGTAAGTACTAGTCACAGTAAATATTTTTTTTTTTAATTTTTATATTAAATTTATGTCAAAAAAGTTAAGTTTCAATTTTAATATTTTTTACATAAGAATTATTAAAAAAAAAAAAAAATACATAAATTTTTAAAATAAAAATCGGAAAATAATTCTTATTTTTACATTTCTATAATAGAAACTTTAAATACAAATTCTGCTTACAAATTCAGCTTCTTCGTAAAAATTTATTAAAAAATCTTGGTAAATTTTTATAAAAATAAAAATTCTTTGTAAATTCTTTGTTAATTCTTATTGAAAAAAAAAAACTAGGAAAATGTTTATACAAAATAAAATTCTTTGTAAAATTTTATTCAAAAAAAATTTTGGTAAATTTGTATATAAAAAAAATTGGTAATTTTTAATTAAAAAAAAAATTGCTTGTAAATTTTTATTTAAAAAAATCATTTTTTTTAATTAAAAAAATTCTTTATAAATTTTTATTAGGAAAAAAACTCGGTTAATTTTTATATGTATATAAAAAAATTTTTTGTAAATTCTTATTAAAAATAAATTCTTCTTAAAATTTTATTGAAAAATCTTGGTTTTGTATTTAAAAAAACATCGTGGTACATGTTTACTAAAAAAATATATTGTACCCCCTTCACGGCTTATAGCTCTCCCAGAAGTCCAATGGCCTGCATATAATCCAGTATTTTGATTAGACTTAGGGTAACAACGATCTCCGGTGAGAGAACGTACATGCCCAGAAGCTTGTTTCTTTTGCTGATGAGTGCCATGCATTCGTATAGTACATGCACCGAAGTTTCTTCCTCCATGCTACAGAAGCGACATAGTCCACTATCTGCAATGCCTATTTTATTTAAGTGGCTGCGGAGCCTACAATGTCCCGTCAAGAGACCCGTCAGGATCCTCACGGTGTTTTTCCCGTGAGTTATCATGAGTTTGAACCTCTTGCGGTTGTAGTTAAAAAGGAGGGTTTTTGACTGCTCGAGTCCTGGTGTCTGTGCCCAGTGAAACAGCCGTTTATTTTCCTCCTCCATTCTCAGCAGCTCCCTTACCACGTGGGTACCAATCCCACAGTATGGTTCGGGTCCGACCAGCGGTGTTGCTGCACCGGTCCTTGCTAGTCTATCTGCCAGCTCATTTCCAGGAATATTTTTATGTCCGGGAACCCATCTAATCGTGAGCTTATTCCTAGCACCTAATTTGTCGAGTGCAGTTCTCACTTCTTTGACCAGCCTTGATGTGATCTTGGCTCTGCTAAATGCCCTTATCGCTGCTTGTCTGTCAGACAGGATGGAGATATCCTTGTCATGATAGTTCTTCTGCAGGTTTAACTCTGCACACCTTCCAATAGCACAGACTTCAGCTTGGAAAATGCTGGTGTGTCTGCCTAGTGATTCGTAGTACTTTGATCGGGTCCGACTACCCCAAGGCCACTTCCTTCATCGGTGAGGGATCCGTCTGTGTACCGGTGCTTGGTAGTTGGTGATAAAACTTTTCAAATCTGCAGGAGTTCCAGGTTCGATTCTCCGTTGAGATCGTACAAAATTTGATTTATTTAATATATAGTTTTTTATACATTATTTACTCGAGTTTAGTGTGTATATATGTACGTATATGGTTTTTTAACTACTCATTCTTTCATTATTTTTATTAATTACTTTAGATGTAATTTTTAATAAATCAAATTTTTTGATAAAATACTATATGAAACATATATTGTTTTAATTAAGTACTTATATGTGCTTAATATTTTTAAAATAATTTATATAAATATTTTTCTGAATATTTTATATACGCTGTTAATAAATTTTTTGTTTTTATATCATTTATAATAAAAATATGTTTTTCTTTAAATGCTAAAAAAGTTTATATTTTATGAGAAATGAAAAAGAATAAATAAAATTATTTAGGTAGATATAATAGTTAATACATTTTTTGTATACCATGTCAAATAAAAACATTTTTAACTTTGAATGTTTAAAAAAATATGTACATATATACCCATATTTTACGAAAAATGTAAAAGTATAAATAAAAAAAAAACGTCTGTCCCATGACCGCGCCGTATTTCATAATTATAATTGGCAAATGATTGTAATTTATCTATCGCACTTATATACGAGGCTTGTTCAAAAAGTATCGCGAATTTTGAATTTTCGCGGGCTACGGATGTTTGATTTTCGATCTTTTTATGGCGTTCGTACTCATGACCCTCACTTATGTTGACAATCTCGAACATTTTGAATGTTCAGTCAGTTCTTGACAGCTTTTGTGCGTGGACGTATTTTAGCTTGTCTTCGATTTTTGTCTATCCCGAAAAATGGATCAAAGAATTTGTATCGAAAAGCATTGTAACATTGCTCAGGAGCTGTTGGATGTGAAAAACAACGTAAAGTGCGCGGAAGTATTCCGAATGTTGACTGTTGCATACGGCGAAGCTACTTTGGACAAAAGCTACGTTTATCGGTGGTACAAAATGTTTTCAGAGGGCCGAGAAGATGTGAGCCACGTCAACAACAGACGAAAACATTGATGAAGTAAAGAAACTAGTATTGGCCAATCGTCGAATCACTGTCAGAGAAGTTGCTGAGGACCTAAATATATCGATTGGCTCGTGTCATTCGATTATCACCAAAAGTCGTACCAAAATTACTCAATTTCGACCAAAAACAGCATCGCATTAACATTGCTCAGGAGCTGTTGGATTCTATCCGTGACGACCCAAATTTGCTGCAGATTGTCATAACTGGTGACGAATCATGGATCTATGGCTATGACGTGGAAACCAAAGCTCAATTATCCGAATGGAAGCTGCCGCATGAGCCAAGACAAAAACGAAAATAAGCTAAAACACGTCCACGCACAATAGCTGTCAAAAACTGACTGATAATTCAAAATGGCCGAGATTGCCAACATAAGTGAGGGTCATGTGTACCAACATCGAAAATCGAACATCCTTAGCCCGCGAAAATTCAAAATTCGCGATACTTTTTGAACAAACCTCGTAAAAATGTTTCAGATAATGTAAAAATAAATTGTTTTTTTGTGGCAATCTATCGGAATGGAGATATTTATTATACATATATCTAGCTTGGTAAGGACTGAGATCAAGAAAACTCACTGTGGGAAGTGATACCAAGCGGCTGGAGGGATGGAACAAGGAACGAACAAAGCGCTTGTTATGTAATGCCGGTATATATTCTTACGTTTACCTCTATGAACCGTTTACGAGGTCCACAGTCTTTTAGAAGTCCTATTAATATTCTAAACATTTTCTTGCTGAAGTAAGTAGTAGGAGCTCGAACTTATTTATTATTTCGATTACGAGAAAATTCTTCAGAAGCCGCTTACAGCGTAACTTAAAAAAAAATATTATGTAAAATAATGTAATTTGTGGAATTATTATATAAAATAAATATATATTTATTGCAGTTTTACAAAGAAGCTGCTGGCTTTTAGTTAATTTTTAGTATGTACCTAGACTTTACCTTTAACTTACCTTGAGAGTAAAAATAAATTAGCAAATTTCTGTCCGGCCTCTGTCACTGTACGTTTCCTTTATAAACACGCAGTATAATTTCGTAGTCCCCGTAATCCTTTGACTCAGTTACACCCAACCGCCCCCACTTGCTTTAGTCAGCAAATTTCATCTGCTGCCACAAAGCTCAAAGACCAAGAACAAGACCAAGCTAAAATTGTAAGGCAAAAACCTTAAGCAAGGAATTGCTTTTTTTCTTTCGAGTTAAACGTCAGATTCCGGAACTCATATAGTAAGCTCAGACCAAGCATTAAGAGCCATCTCACCTTGACTGAATGCAAGTCATCATAAATTTTTCCACACAAACATTACAAAAAAAAATAAAAAACACCTCGCACATTGCATAAAAAAATGGTTAAAAAAAATCAATATGTCGAGCCGACGCCGCCGGCAATGGAGCTCCAAAGCAGCCATATGCATGTTCTATGGCTTCCTGTGGTTGTATGGTATCTATAAGTATGGCTCTCTGTGTTTGTGTCGTACTCTAAACTAGCAAAGGGATATTGAAAAAGGCGCTGCTTGCCACACGGCAGAGCAAACTTTTTTCATTTTTAGTTTGTCAAGTTGCACAAAGGCAACGCCTTGTCGTTGCGGCTCTCCGTTTCTCCAAGTTCTCTAAAAGCCCACAGTTTTTTTTTAATTTTTCTTCTTTCCTCGCCCTACCCGAACCTCGTCCACTAGGAGTAGGCACTGAAGTTAGTGGAAAGTCAACTGCTTGTGCAGCGATGGCGCCGTTTATAAAAGGGCAACTCTACGTTCAAATTTGTTAACGATAAAGTCGGGCGTAGCCGACCTCGATATACCACGCAGCTGTACTATCGCAGGGCGTATACTCTATTTATGCAAAAATATTGGCAACTTTAGTAGGCGTAAGCCTGGCGATATACTAGAGTTTTAAAAAGGTCCAGCCATCTTAAATTAATAGGTTTTTTTTTTTTACCAACCAAAACATCGCCAAAAGTTTTTTTTTATAATTTAAGAATTTACTGCTCCAAATTAATGTAATATCTTCAGCTAAAAAGCGCTGGATTACAGATATCGAAATTATAAAATTTCAATATTTCAAAACATTGGCACTTTTAAAAAATGTACACAAAAAATACAATAACTAAATTTATATCATCTCTGATTAGTAAATTCTTGCACTCCAAATTAGAGCTTATTTACTAAAATTAAATATATCAAAAATTACATTCGGAATACCAAAGTTGCCAAACTATCATAGATGGTTTTTAAAAGAATTTTTGTTTCCACAATTTTGCAAAAAAAGCATTTTCTTTGATAAAATAACAGAAACAGAACATGTGCTGTTACTGCTGGCGCCATCTAGTAGACTTGCGCTGGCGCCATCTTATGTAAAACAAACTTTTAAAGCGTCGAACAACAATGTTTTGTTTGTTTATCTGCGTACAAGGGCTAGCTAATATATAGCAATAACTAAAAAACTTGTGTGTATAAATTTGAAAATAATTTTTTGTTGTTGAAGTTATTGAATTATATCTGAAAACAGCTGCAGCTCATCACAATTATTCTTTGGGGCTCAGCTCAAAAAAAAAAGATTAACAAATTTGCTAAAACCCGCACAAGTCTAGTTGCTTAAACCAATCTGATCCAAAAAGCTTTATGTGAAGTACTTAATAGATTTTTAAACAATTAGTAGAGTATCTATAAAAGACAGTGATAAGATTTTAAAGAAAAATTAATAAAAATTTGATAATTCCCACAGAACAGAGGGCGGTCATGGAAACCCCTTCAATTATGAAGTTCCTTAAGCGTATTTATTTTCAAGGCAAATAAGCTAAGTTAATTAAGTTACAAAAAATAGTAATTAAAAAATAATTATCCTCATTCGTTAATAAGATATGACTTTTTAAAAAAGAGTCTGCCTTAGTGATCAGTAATCGATGGGAATTAGGCATACATTATATATTCTTAAAATTGTAGAAATCGACCTCAAAAGCTCGCTTCACATATGGTTTTTCGAAATAATCTGCACATTTTTATGAAATTCGATAGCCCTAGTCCATTTATATAACCAGTTCACCTTATATAAGCAGACTAGAGTTACATACTTTCGCAAGCGCTAAATATACTCTTTAACAATATGAGCAATAAGTATATAGTTATGCCGCTGGCCAAGCCAGTGTTCCAAGCGGGCACTAAAGTGGAAGTGCAAGTGCACGAGTAAAAGGAAGTCAAGTAAAAGTTCGTCCTTGTCGGCCATGTTTGAGTTTTCAGTTTGCTGCGTTGTTGTGCCTTGTGCGCTTTGTGGCAAAGTGTTGAGATGTTGCAAGCTTTTGTTTTGGAGCTGCATACTTTTAGGCTGGCACCTAAATTCACACTCGCACACACACACTCACATAGGCATACAACTTTAATCTTCTAAGCAGCAGCAGCAGTAAGCAGTTAAGTGGCGCCCTCCAGCGGCCTCTGCCGGCATAAGTTGAGCATAAATTAAGCCATTGCCAATTGGCAACAAAATGGCCGCCAGCAATTAATGCATTGCAGACTTTTGCATTTAAAATGCAACAACTAAATCATCATTAAATTATAAACTCAATTTAAATTGCAAGCACAACAGGTCGTATGCGCAATAAATTTAACATCGCATTCATATTGCTGCTTGGCCTTTTAGGTTTGGGCAGGCATCGTTTGTCATTGCACATTAATTTCATATAAAATATTATAAATTATGCACAAATGCGACCATATGAAAGCATTTCGGATACAAATGAGCAACAGTCCAGTGTTGTGTAACGGGCAGCGGGCAGCAGCGGTGGGTTTAAGGCGTTCCAAAGGCGTGACAGGCAGCATATAAAAGCAATAGCATAATGACGTTTGATATGATGAATGCTGCTGCTTCAATCTGACAGACATATTTTTGGCTAATAGACAAGCCAACAATCGTATACACTCGAATCAATCGACTTGGAGACACTGCACAGCAGCTGAATACTCAACAATTGTGTTTTGTACTAAACTGATTGTAATACTCTATCCGGTGAAGTTGATATTCTAGTGCAGTATACCACAAGATATCGATTAATTTAGAAAGTACAATAAAACAAAACTTTGTAGGAAAAATATGCAAAAACCAAGCTGAAGTAATATACTATGTATTTTACTCAAAACTGACTTATAGCTAATGGATGTAGGCTAGTAAACAAATAATATATTATAAATATTGAAAAGCTATCATATGATACTAGCTTATATATAAAAGTATATATAAACCATTTTTGTTTTAAAGTCGTTTATAGACAAAATTGATTTAATAAACAAAAAACATTTTTGCTGCTTTTTCATTTCTAGTCGGGATTTCGTTTTCGGTTGCGACATGTCGATTTATTGTTTAATATCCAAAGATTTTAATTAATAATGAAATTGAGGAAAGCTTTTCGCATAAATTTCTGCTTAATAATACGTATACTTATTACCCGGAAGCCTAAGGCTATCAACTTTCAGGACAAAGAAATTTTAATTTTTGTTATTTAATTCTATTTATTTGAGGCTCTTAGTGTATAATATGTGGATTCAAATATAATAAATTTAAGAGTTAAGCTTAATTATATTTTTAAATGAGTTCAGAATATTTAAAATGATAGCATTATGATATAAAAATATTTTTAATAACTAAATTTAAATTCAAGAAGCTAAGTGGATATCGATTTAGTTTAGCAAGCCTTCATTTTAGCAAGCATCGCAAATAAAAAATTAATTATTTAAAATAAATTAAATTAAAACCAAAAAAGTGTACTATGTACAAGACATCAGACATAATATTTTTTAAACAATTTTTTTTTCGATTTAAAAAATAATATGTGTATACATATATTGAAGAATAAGAATTATTTTATAATTTTTAAATTAAGACATATTAAAATATTATTATTTCAATAATTTGAAAAATTATTTAAATTTTTTGTAACAGAAAATATTTTCAATTTAAAAATATTCCTATTTTTTTAAATGAAAAATGTTCCTATTTCTTAGCTAAAGAAAATTCATATTTTTTTATTCAAGAATTATTGATAATTTTGTATCTTTAAATTTTTCCAATTTTTTTTATTACTTTATATTTTATATTGTATAAAATTAAATAAAACAATTTCATATTTTTTTTTTATTTAAAATTAAAAATTATATTAAAAACAGGAATATTTTTTTAATATAACAAAAATATTATAATAAATTAAAGATATATCGAGATTCCTATTTTAAAAATCATAATCGGTACGATACCTGCTTCAAAATGTAAAGCTTTTTGAAATTTTGACATCCATTTGGTATAAATTTATATTTACTTTACATATAGGTATTTATTTATTTATTTGTTTACATTAGACTAAGTATATACTAACTTTATATATAAAATATCTGCTACCTTTAATATACATTGTGCATGTAGTCTAGAAACTGCAACCACAACAACAACAAAGATGCTAGACAGCTGTTTTAATTAAATAGCAACGAAATAAGCCAAAATACTCAACTGTACTGAACTTCACTGAACTGTTTAAAATTTGGCCAGCAGCAATTGAAGTCCTGCGAAGATTTATTTATTATGCCAGGGCACTCTTGAGTATCTATATAAAAACATGCACAAAGTGCTTCCAGATGCAAGGCAAAAAGCCAAAGCATTTTACTGTCAGTACACACTTCTATATTTTATATATATATGTATATATATTATGTACATATGTATCTTTAATAACTCAACATTTTAAAATTAATGCCAGCAATTAAAATGTTTAACACTCGATCTGAAGACATTGGCCAAAATGACTTAACAAACCCAGTCTATATTCTAGCCGTGTACATGTTCGGACAATTGATGTTGACGACAGCTTGTGGCCAACCAGACTTGGCTGTGGTTTGTCCCAGTGTAGTCCATGTCACCTACAGCAACAACGACAACAACTAGAGACAAGAGATTATTCACTTGCTGCCTGTCAAAATTCGACAATGGGCAAAATCGCAAATGTATCTTTAACATGTATTTTAGACAATAATCACCATCGTTTTGGTTAGGTCTATAATATTTCAGCTTACAAAAAAATCTTTGTGACGTAGATGTTGGCATTTTTTACTCTCTGTCTCATGATTGTCACAGTACGCACTTCACTCTCTCTCTCAGTTTGCTCAGTCAGTAGCAGCAGCTTGTCCATTGTGTAGGACTTCATAGAGACGTATCGTTATCTTTTGAGTGCTTTTTTGTGTGATGGGCTCTACGAAAAATTATATCGAATCATCAGATTTTGAAAGTAAATCCAAGCAAAGAAATGTGGTTGAAAGCTTAAATTACATATTTCGCCACTAAGCAGGATGAACTTGTGCTTGAAAGTATTTTTTCTGACTAAAAAGGGTCATCAATCTTGAGATTTTTTTTTTTTTTAAATGCAATAAAACACAAAATTTTCCAATGAAGCGGAAAATCTTTATTATCAGTAGAAAGAGCCATTCTCGCCTTTCACTTTTCAAAGATTATCCCTTACAAATGTTGGCCGCAACTGCGCCGAAGCTTTTCCATGCGGAGGTTCCAATTTTCGATGACGCGTTCGAGCATAATCGGCGGTATCTCCATCTAATGCTTCAATCGTAGCTCTCTTATCCACAAACACTTAAAACCTCACGTAGCCCCAAAGGAAAAAGGCTGACGATGTGATTTCACACGATCATGGAGGCCAATCGCCAGGCCGGGGTGTATGTCTTTCCATGATGAAATGGCAATGAAAACTGAATAAAAAACAATGGCAACTTGACACTACTCACGCGTGATTTATCAAAATAACCGTATTGAAAAAAAAAACATCAAAATTGATGACCCTCTAGATAGTGACATAAAAGTATTATTGAAGGAAAAAAAATTGATTTCTTCTAGAGAACTTCAAGAAATGCTACATAATTTAATTTTTTGGAATAGTTAAGGAAACTAAAATAAATATTTTATTTGCATATTAAAATGATGCTAATACATAAACAAATAGTTAAAGCGTACGTAAAGTTTCAAGTACGTAAAAATCAATGTTGTGCGCATTCGTCGCTCAGACGTATCGATATCTATACACGGCAAAAAAGTAACATTAGCTTTTCAGGTTCATATAAGCACAAAAGGGCTGAATTTGAAAAAAAAAAATATTAAAATGAAATAAAATAAATTTATATAGGTAGGTAGGTAGGTTAGGGCGGCAGCTGGGAATTAGCGTCCCAACTCACTTAGGCCAAGAATAGGCCCATTGTGATACCGATAACGGGAGAAAGTGATAAGGATATGGAATAGACAGGAAAAATTAGGGGAATAGGAAAAGTGGAAAGTGCAGGACCATGGCTTTGCGTGGGATTCGAACCCACAACCTCTGGGATGATAGTCTAGTGCACTGCCGCTAGGCTATCGAGGCCGCCATAAATTTATGTAAAACAAAACCAAATTTTAAACTTGATATAGTTGAATGCGACAAAAAAAAAATATAAATTTACAATCTTCCCTATTATTATTTATAGCATAATTGAGCATTTTTGACCACTGTGCAGCTTGGCGCTTATATATATGTACTTTACCGTGTGTGCAAATTAATGATAATTTTCGTGTTCGAATGTTTTGCCTCAAGAAATTTACCTTAAGTTGGCATATCTTTGTCTTGCTCTTTCACCTAACTTGAGTGTCAACTTGTGGCAAAAGTCTGTACATATGTATCTTTATAAGCACATATATGTACATGTGTATATAAAGTAACTGATTCATACAATTTGTGTTCATTAGTCAAAATGAGTGAGTACATTTTGTAGCACAATATTCGAGATACATTTTATGCACCAAATGCACACGCACTCAACCGTAAAGTAAAACTATTGCTCGTGTATCTGTAGCTGCATCTATATTTGTGTTTTTGTTTTTATTGTTAGCTGCAAATTCGATTTGTATTGTCAAAAATATTTGAAAAAGTCAAGCTGATGCTCGAAGCCGCAGTCAAAGTCGTTGGCCCTATAAAAAATAGCAGCAGCAAAGCATAGATATGCATAACACAGATACACGGCTGCAGATGCAGATATAGCTACATACCATAGATAAAAAGAAAGAGATGAAAAAAAACTGCAACAGCTACTTTTAGGCAGCGCTTGATTCATTCCCACAACATCAACAACAACAACAAAACAGCTACAATTTAATTACCGTTGCAGGCAGCGCAGAGATACTCGCGGTCCTGGCTATAGTTTTGAAATATAGTTGCATATCGCCAGGCGCAAGAACGAACCAAAAAAAAAAATGAAAACAAAAAAATAATAAGAGTGGAACACTGAAACAGAGGCGTGGATAGAATTTCGTAGGGGGGGAGGTCATAACATAGAGTAGGTGACGCCAGCGAGCCTGCAAAGTTACCAATAATATGCTCAGTAGGATTACGATCTTGGATTCTATAGCCAAACTTTAGTTTTAAACTCGTTTGAAAAGTAGGTAGAACCGTATTATTCTTATTTTGCATTTGTCACGCGCACTTCCAATGTCAAACAAATAATTTTAAAAAGCAATACTTTCTAAAATTTAAATAATTTTATTGAGTATGGGCAAAACTAAAAACAGAAATCCCTTTCAGTTGAAACAAATATGTTTAACTTTCCTTTAAGACTTGAAGTCAGTGGTGTATCCATGTTGGGTTTCGGACCGTCCTCCTCCTCCTAGTTCATGGTATAATAAGTAAGGTAGAGTAAGATTTTCTCACTCAGGGCCATAAGTTTTGTGAGAGCAAAGAAATGTGAGAGAGAGAGAAGCAACAGACAAGTTGACGCATACATTCGCAACGAGAATGAAAAGTATGGCCCCAGCAAAGAGAACGTTGCGACAAACTTACTCTACCTTACTTATTATACCATGTGTTTAGTTGACTACAAGCTTAGATCGCGCTGCTCAAATTATGTTTTTTTTCCATTCCTCTTTGAACATTTTTCCTTTTTAAAAATCTATAATTTGCGTGGCGCGATCTAAGCTTGTAGCCAATTAAACATAAGCTGAGTTTGTGTTATCTGCCAGTTTTGTGAGAGTAAAAAAGCAAGCACGCTCTTTAAGCAAGAGCCGAAGTCATGCACAAGCAACTTCGTGTCTGTTGCTTTGCAGCGTCAGCGTCGAAATACGTCACAGCGGCAGAAAATGTTCAATATGAACGCAAAAAAAACATGCATATGTATATTTTTCCGACCACTGGTCTATATAGTATATACAGCGTAATAGAAATGGGCCTTACTGTTCTCGGATGTATGTAGCTGCTCTATAGATGCTGCAAAACAAGTTCTTAAAATATATTGCTGGATGTGACTAGCACGTGAGTAACTTTATCTTGCATCACGATGACCGGAGACCATTGAGCTGTAAACAAAGAGGGATACTAGTTGTTAAAGCCAACGTCTCCTATGTCTACGGAAAAGATAAGCATGCGCTTATCTTGTCAACGTCAATCATATAAGAAAGTTTAAAAGCAGGGCTTTCAGAGATCCCTTTTCCTTTTCTGACTAGGAGTTTTATAAGCTTATAGCTTTTATGTCCTGTTTCTTGTGCTGCCAGACTCTCCTTTTACAGTCGCTTGCCAAAATATTAGATCCATGCTGCAAATTTACTTTTTTTATATGTTTCTTGCTTTATTATTATTATAAACTATTATTTTTATATAATGTAAAGTCTTGGAAACCTAGCTGTTCTCTCAAATGAAATATGATTCACGAAATCAGAAAAGCCTATTTTTATGCATGAAAACAAAATGGATATTTTCGACTGGCCAGAAAATTCACCTCACATGAACCCTATCGAGAACGTCTGGAGTTTTTTAATATCGAAAGTTAAGATGCAACCCCTACAACCAAGCAAGAATTAATAAAGATCCTTACTGCTACTTGGAAACACAACCTAGAGATGCCTCGTTACATTCAAGCTGTGTTGGTGGTCACACAAAACACTGATTTTTTCGTAAAAATGTATTTTTATATAAAAAGAAATAATATTTTTATTTTTACAATGTGTTAATTATGTATTATTATTATTATTTGGGTTTTTGTTTTTTTATCTAGCACAGCAACCACTGTGCAGCAGCAGCACTGCTCTTGTTGGGCTATTTGCAGTTTGATAAGTGTAACGCCAACGCAAGCGTCGCAATGACGTCGCCGTCGCCGTCGACGCAAACGCAGCTGCAGCATAAGCAGCACACAGCGGTCACAATGATTAATGCAGCCACAACTAATCTTTGCTGCGTTTTTTCCACCTTTTTTAGTGCACTAATTCAATTATTATTATTTACATTACAAACATATGTTCATGCCGCAGCCAACTTCAAGTTATGCTCGTTTTGAACTTATCGAAATGTAATTATCGAAATGTGTACCGAAACGAAGCAATTGCAGTTGGAGATATATTTTTAAATTTTATATAAATTAAACTTAGCGCTAGTTTACGATTTTGTAAATGATTTGGTATTTGTTATAACCCAAACAAAGCAACATTTTTTAAACAATGCTCAGAACCAAGTTATAGACAAATATTTGGTAGCTAGTGGTGAGACAAAAATTAGAGATGGCACATGAAGCTTAAGTGTGCAAAGAGTTGCTTGATTGTTGCCGCCGGCGGTGGTTTAGTGGCTAGGACTAACGTCCGTGGCACCGCCGGTCCGGGTTCGAATCCCGGTAGTTTAATGGCATGGCAATAGAACAGGAAAGAAAGATATGAAAACAGAGGTAAGTAAAAATAGTTTTCAAAATTTAAATAACAATTCTCATGATATACTATTTCTCACTTTCAGCACAAACAACATCTTGATGCTCATAACTCACTGACAGCTCAACATCACAACTTGTAAATATAAATTAGAATTAAGTTGAAAGTGGAATTTAGATTTAAGTTAAAAAAAAAATTTTTTTTTTTATTTTGTTTTTTAAATTTAAGTGCTTAGTGTTTTTTCTACAACATATTTTGTTTAACAGTGATACGTGTATAAAAGCAAAATTTTTTTTTAAGTGCACGCGTACAAATTATATTTATAATGAACTTATACTTTTTTTTTAATAGTTTTATTATATTATTAATTTAAAAAATTTAAATTTTATATGCCAAAGTTTGAGTACCCATCGGGTTCAGTGCTTCAAGTGATAAATTTTGTAACTAATGTCTAAAAAAAATAACGATTGACAACATGGAATTTTTGAGACTTTCCAATAAAATTTTGAGCTAGGCTCCGACCACTCTTCGTGTATAGTTACCTATGGCGGGCGCTATGGTACAGTTAAAAGCTAGGCCATACAAGAATTATTACAAGGCAAACAAATATTGAAAGTTTTCAAAACAGGTTAGAAAAAAAAAACCACTTGTCTTATCACTAAAGACTGGAAACGAGATTGATGATGCTATTGAAATACCAACTAACGCAATTGATGAAGCTGGAGCTTACAGCACTCCAGAGACGAGCTTAAAAAAACCAAGTAAACCTTACCTGTCCACAGAAGTAAGGCACTTGATTAAAAACAAAAGAAAGCTCCGAAAGAAGTGGCAGGCAAGCCATAGTTCTATTGATTAAAAAATATATAAAAAGGTTACCAAAGAACTTAACGATAAATTATGAGTTATAGGAAAAGCTAATACATCAGAGTACCTTCAAAATCTAGATCCGTTGACATCTGAAGTAAACTACAGTCTTTGGAAGGCAACCAGATACCTTAAACTGCCAACTAGAAGAAAACCTGCAATTGTCGAGCGAAATGGGAGAATTCGCAAAAGCGATTAAAAAATTGCCGAAACATTTGCAAAGCATCTAAACTCAGTTTTCCAACCAAACCCGGATTTTGACCAGGAAACTATGACAGAGGTTAACAGCTTTCTAAGCTTGCCCTGCCAGATGAGTCTACTCTTACGACCAACATCAGTTGCGGAAGTGCTAGCCGAAATTCAAATGACAAATATAAAGCAGTGGTCGGCATAAAATACACTCACATTTTTTTCTTCTTTCACTTCAATACATATTGAAGTTTTCTCTGCCGAAGTGACGTATTGCAACGCTAACGTTGGTAAGCAACAGACACGAAGCTGATGGTACGTATTTTCGGCTCTTGTTGCACTGCTTTACTGCTCCTGCAGCCGAGAAAACAATATAAGAGCAACAAGAGCCGAAGCCACGCTCCATCAACTTCGTGTCTGTTGCTTAACAACGTCAGCGTTGCAATACCTCACTGCGGCAGAGCAAATTTCAGTACAAAAAGCACGCACACATGCATGCGTTTTGTGTATAACACATGACGTGTGTCGACGTCGCTTATCCCTATACACGCGAGATAGGACCGTGCCGACCACTGATATAAAGAAATCACCTTGCTATGACAAAATTGATTGCATCACCATCAAAAATTTGCCTACGAAATGCATTAGACTCCTTTCTCTCATCTACAATGCAATGCTAAGGTTAGAATATTACCCAAGCCAATGGAAATGTGCTGAAGTAATAATGTTGCTGAAACCGAACAAGCCTGAACGAGACACCTCATCATATCGTCCAATTAGCTTGCTGGTGACATTCTTTAAAATTTATTTATTTATTTAAATAAAGCTAGTTTACACTTAAAAGATATAAACTAACAATAACGAAAGAAAGCCATGGCTACCAGGGCCTTTAGCTAACTAATACTAAAAGTGTAGAGTGTAAAATTGTGTAATAGTTAAATATATTTACTAAAATTAATTGTGTAATATTTTAATATATGTTATTTAATTCTAAATTAGGTGGTAAATTTTACATTTTTTAATTAAGTCTAATATTAGTTTAGACTAGCTTTGGTTTGGGTACGAGATAACAGAGAGGTGGTTCTGGTTTAGGAAAATGGAAGAACGGTGATGGGATAAGGCTGGGCAGGATGTTATTATATGCTTAATGCTTATGGGGGAGTTGTTGCATAGAGGACAGGTGTTGCTAAGTGTGGAGTCTATGTAGTGAGCATTAGTTAATTTTTATTTTTTTTCTATTAAGACTAAAAATCTATTATGAATATCAGTTTGGGTACAGAAGAGGACATAGCACATTAGAACAATGCCATTGTATTGTTTAAAAGGTTGTGGATGCATTCGAAAAACAGCAGTATTGCGTTGCTGCATTCCTTGATGTTACACAAGCATTTGACAGGGTGTGGCACTCAGGCGTCCTTTATAAAATCAAGAAATGGCTTCCAGCACCGTACTTCCTGCTTTTCATTGCCTACCTTTGCCATAGAAAATTTAATGTTCAACATGCTGACGAATGCTCGGAGCTGTACCCAATGAATGCTGGTGTGCCACAAGGCAGCATACTAGGACCGGTGCTATACACAATTTTTACAGCAGACCTGCCGATAACAAGCCATGTTGAGGTTGCAACATATGCCGACGATATTGCAAGTATTTCAAATAGCGAACGCCCGGCTAACGCATCCCGGTATTTGCAAGATCAGCTAGAATTACTCGAAGCATGGTTAAAAAAGTGGAGAATAGCTGTAAACAGTCAAAAATCTGTCCAAATTACTTTTACATTGAGGCGTGGAAAATGTTCCCCAGTTACCCTTTTTGGTTTATCGATACCGGAAGAGTTAGAGGTGAAATATCTAGGCGTGCACTTGGATCGAAGGCATACCTGAAGAGAACACATTAGGTGTAATGAAACTCAGCTCAAAGCTAAAATTAGGTAAATGCATTGGATTTTAGGACCACGGTCCCAGCTCAGCTTTCGTGTGAAAAATTTCGTCATACTTACTACTACTACTACTGAATCAAGCTAAAGGTGTAATAGAGGGGCCGGTATATTTCCGCCCCGGCCACGGATTTTCTCTCTATGACCCTTATTCGATAGACTGTCTTTCTGGCAATAAGCCTATAAGACTGTACCTAGTACGCAAGTAAGATATCTGAAAAGGTGGCAAATTACTTTACACTTGTTTCGGGATCTTAAAAGTTTGCATTTTTCGAAAAATTTACAATAAATTATTAAAATCGTATAATCTCCTCCTGCAATATTTTTTACATATCAGTTTGTCATTATTACTCCTCTCCATCTACGTCACTGCGTAAGCCATGAGAAAAAACCGCAGCAGCATAGCGGCCCGGTACTCGATTGCCTCGTTTTTGTGCGCAACACTCTCTTGCGTGCCCCCCTTCGCTCATTGCTGCGCTCTGCTGTTGCATGCAACCCACAGCTTCAGGCAATTTTGCATTGTTATTGTTGTTGCTATTGTTGTTGTTGTGATTATAGCGCAAATAAAAGAAAATCGCATAAAAAAATGTTTTAAATACCCCAGCTTTTTGGGGCGCCGCAGCATAGAGGAAGAGAGTAAGAGATTTGAGCGGTAGGTAGACGGTTCGCTGAGGCAGCTTCAATGTTGCCCCAGCAACATAGCTAGAGACTAACAAAAGATGCAACCGCTGGCAGCGTCCGCATCCAATCCGGCACATATCCTCAATGCACTGTGCCCCATCGCCCGCTCCACGCCACCGCGTAACCAAATGCAAACGCTTCTCTTAACTAATTAGAGCGTGTGAGAAAATACGCGCGATGCTCCTGCCTTGGAACTTGGAATGCAGTTGTGGAGCTGAAAAACTGAAACTCGCTGGCTGGATGGCTGGATGACTGGATGACTGCCTCCTGGTTTGTTGCCTCGTTGGTTGGCTCATTCAGTCGTGCGTTTTTGCATTGCGCGTTGCGTTGCAGATTTACCGTCGGAATTGTGTTTGAATTATGTATAATTAAATTTCAACATTATTCATGTTTCAGGATAAAATCTGCAGCCGCAATGCCAGTCCACCTACCCCCCATCTCTTTCCTGCTGCGCAAACTTTTCGCTTATTCGTATGGAAGATTGCTTACACATGGCTCTCTGAATTGATTAACTTGGATTGATTTCAATTTGGATTTTGATTTCGATTTGCATTTTGCATTTGCTCAAATTATTGTAACTAATTAAGCTCAAGTAGTGCTCTCATATGGCTCAATCAAAATTACTGCTGCCTCTGTAATAGTAATAATAACACTAATAATAATAGTATTAATAATGGCACAATGCTCATATATTGTAATACACAAATCCATTATGTATACGACATGTATATGGGCAGTGTGTTTACACAGTGAACGAATATTTACTCTATCAATATTATTTCAAGTGCTTATAAAGTAAATATGAATCAATTTCAATTCTTTAATGCTTTTGTTTTGCAATTATTTTTACACGTTTTGTTGCTTTGCTTTTGTTAATAGTCAAAAGACCGAAATACTCTACTCTCTGTGCGTGGATCATATTAGTTATGGCAGTCAATTTGGCGCTGTAATGATAAGTAGGCTATAGCACGGAGCGTAACTTCTTGTGGACATAAGCAGCGAATGATGAGCGGGACAAGCTCCGAAGTGATTTATGAGTTGTTTCGGGCTCAGGTTTATTCCCTAATGCTCACGTTGCAATGCATTTTACAAGTTGACTGGTTCAATTTTCTATGGTAGCTACTCGAAACAATGAGCCAATTTCAATCAAACTTCATATTTATGTGTTGCATATTAGTCTACATATGTGTGTTAAGTTTGATCAAAGTTGATGCACTATTTCATACAGCTACCATACAAAAATTGAACCAGCGCTCTCTATTTCAGAGAGACATGAATAACTGAGCTGCGCATTGCGTCACCTGCTAATTGGTGTATGCTTGTGAGATGCAGCGCTTTAGTTGTGTCCGTTGTATGAGTCTCATATTGGATTCGTGCTTGCTTGGCAGAGATCTCAAGAGGGTGAAGTAAGCCATGCAGGGCACATGCTCTTCTTTCGGAACTTAAAAAAATGCCTAAATTTGGCAAATTAAAATAGAGCCTTTCTTGTTTCATTTCAAAGCCCAATAAAATTATGGAATGTAAGATAAGATATAGTAAGCATTCGATATGCAGAGTATATTATAGTTGGCTCTTGGATAAACTATAATAAATTAAAGAAAAAAATACTTTAAAATTAGTCGTTATTTTCATATGGAATAAATTTGGTAAGATCCTTTAAATGCAATTTTTCAATTTATCATGCAGTTAAATTATGCCGCATAACGCAACTGAGAATTTACATTTAATTATTTTTATTTACCTTTCAATTTTATTAAAATAATCAGCATATTTGCTATATTGATTAAAATTTTAAATAATCAAATTAAATGAAAATTATATTGAAAAACGAACAAAGTAGTAAAGTCAGCCAAAGGAAGTACTTCGGCTTTATAGAAATCCGCAACAGGGCCAACCTTACACGAGAACTAACAAGATGTTCTTCACTTGGAAACTTTTAACAAACAACGCTCTTTGTAAGATATGGAACATGATTTTATTGTAAATTTAAATAGAATAGAAAGAAGAAAGATATTAATTTGGAAAAAAAGTAGCGTTAAATAAATGCTGTCGTGGGCAAAGTTGGAATTTTTGATGACTCTTGTCTACATGTCGCGTGGAATCCAAAATGTATGCAAAAATTTGTTCTGTCGCGCCCAGGGAAGTTTTAAGAAAATCGGGCACCAAAATAGCAATCTGTTATATGCAACACATTTCAAAAGTAGAATTTCGGGAATCTTTTTTTTTCTAGGGATTATAAATTTTTATTAATGATTACGCCTAGAAATTTTCTTATTGGAAAATTATGCGTTTTTTAGTTTCATAGAACTTAAATAAATTATATGGAACTCCAAAGAAAAAGTTAGAGTGCCATAAGAACTTCGTAGCCAACTTTCGATGGACTTGTCCAACATTAAAGATGTATTGCACAAATCTATTATGACCTTCACGCAATAATTTAAAAAAGAATCAAAACCTTGGATAGTCTAATCTGTCTCAGGAAGCCATAGCTACTCGCTACGACAACATAGTAGAAATGGATGGACTTTTAGTTTTGCATAATTCTAAATCTTTAAAAATATTTACTCTTCCAAAGCTGCTTAGGTATAAGAAGAAGACATCGGTGATTCGAAAAAGTACATATAGCTTTCTCAGCTTGAGGCACGAGTATGGAGCATAGTTTTTTAAAGTATTTTTTTGATTTTTTTTCAAAGAAATTTCATTTTATATTTTGCAAAAAATGGCATAAGTTTCAAAAATACATTTTTTTTCGTCAAAAAATCGTGAAAAATAAGTTGTAAAATAACGAGTTTTTATTATTTTGACAAAATCGTACGAAAAAAAAGTGGTTTCGGGAAAAACGCGTTTAAAGTTTTAAAACTGGCCTAAAAGTATAGCTTATAAGTGGGAGAAGATTTATTTTTTTTTTAATAATTTCGGAACATTATTGCTAACATAAATCGATTTTCCAAACATTATACATTGGTGTTACCCATGTCGTAAGTATGTATTTTGGCGGCATTAAAAGCTAGAAAATCCAAATTTTTTATTTAAATTTTGATAGAGCATTATCTGCAGGCGAATCATGTTTATGGTAAAAAATTTCTTTACTTGTCGTGGATAATAACAGAACATATTGGTTTCTTATCTAGTGCTATTAAAGAAGTAGCTCATGTCTCTCATCTGATATTCCCTGAATACCGATTAAGACCTTTGTTGTTAAAGGATAAGCAGGCTCGCTGCAGAAATTAAGAAAAGTACAGAAAATATTATAAGGATGTGCCGAAATGAATGCAGAGGATCGAAGCTTTGCGAACCAAGCAAACAGGAAGCGGAGCCCCTTGGTTATTTTTAAAGTTTTGAAAAAAAAATTGCGCCTTACCAATACTGTGGCATAAAATAAATAGCTAATGGTAGAGTCTAGCTAAATTTATATGCGTCTATATAAAACTTTATCTTTAACAGTTTTTTTTCAATATTTTAAGTTATATGAGCACAAACGCAACTTACAGAAAACAGTCGCCTAAATAACGAAAACATTTCCAAAATTTAAACTCTACAAAAATGAAAAGTAAATTATTTTTATTACATACTTCTTGTATTATTTTTTCATCTAAAATTTGTTATGCATTAACTTTCCAGCTAATATAATGAAATCGGTTTTAGCCAATTTTTTTACATACTTCTTAGCCAGTTGCTTTGACTTTTCCGAGTTGGTTATGCTTGTAACCAGCTTCTTTACGGGCTTCTTACTTATCTGCTTCTTCTTATTGGCACTCGCCATTTTGACATTTGTGGTCGTGGGGGATATTTGATTTTTTTTCGAGTTCTGCTTATTAATTTTTGAGGTACCTTTGACAATCATGGCTTTCTTAACAAGGTTATTGCCTTTATGTTTTAATTTTATAAGGCTGGTCAGCTTGTTCTTGCTACGATTAATGTTAGCAGATCCTTGAAGCTGTTTGTGTTTTACAACTGATTGTCCTCGACTGATATTCATTTGGTTCTCAAGCTGCGCAGTTATTTCCGAAAAATATGGCGAATCATATTTATAGTTAATTAAGTTTTCAGCTTGTTTGGGCTTTTTAGCTTCATATTTAAAGGTCCTTAAAAAAGTTTCGCTCTCACTGACGTCATCAATGTTTCTAAAGTAGTGGCGAGCACTTTTGTGAGTACCTACAGACTGCTTAGCCTTCTTGTTGCTTGCTGTATCGAGTTCCAAGTTTTTGCTAGAAGTCGAATTTTTAACCATTGCAATTGTATTTAAAAACGCATCCCTGAAATCTTGTATGCTTATTGCAGCATGGGCTGGTGTCATGTCGCCTACGAGCTGTTGGTTTCTTAGATTGTTGATCCCTCTCTTTGGCAACTGTCGGTAATGGACCGGGTCTATTGTATTGTATATCTCGAAGTCTATGAGTTGTTTAGACCTTTTATTTTTATTGCGCCACATTGCTGCTAGGGTTGCGTGCTATATAGAAGACTTGTAAGGATTTTGCGAATGTTGGACAAAATCGTAATCGTGAAAACGTGCACATTAAAATTTGTTTAAAGTTTATCATGCAAATTTAGTATTTCTCATCAAAATTTGCGCAATATAATACCACAAAAAATTTAGATTTTGTTCCAATATAAAATTTAGTTTTTCTCAGCTGCTCAAAAGTGTAATCAATTATCTAAAAACAAAAAACAAAGTGACATTAAAGCAAAGATAACTTGGGTTTTACCATTTTTAAACCAGTCACGCTGAGTGACGTCATCAATATCAACATACGCATTCTAAGATTACGAGTAGGGCTAAACTAAAGTGTATCAGCTATGTCTTTGGGGACACTCTTTGCAAACATGCTCTAAAACAGTGTCGCAATCACCCTCTCAGATTGGAAACCAAGACTAGTGCGGTCTACTGGCAATACTGAGCTAGAATTTCCAACGTCATTGACGTTAGGGCCTTAGTGTTTGCTCAAATGGTTCAAATCAGCAACCTGGCAGCGAAGTCGAAGGTTCGCGGATGCAGGAGTATTGACAAGGCAGCAAAGCCGTTGAGTGCCTACGAGGGAGATGAATTTAAATGGAACCCGAGCCGCAGCTGCTGAAAACCCATAGAGCAGCTACGTGTAAGGCAATAAGGCGATTCGTGGCCCAAGTCGTGATGTACTGTGCAGGTTATGGCACCATAGAAAAGCCGTCGTTCCTTTTCATCACAGCCAGGGAATAATATGTCTATTGTTTAATCTTAAATGAGAATAATACAAAAATTATTAAAATTATCCAAAAATCCTTTGTCTTTATATTAGGCAGTGGCGCAAGCCGAAGACTTGATCTCTCTTATAAACAATCGCTCTGAAAGAGTTAGTCTCTTCTTAGCTCAGAGCTAAGCTTCTGGATTAGGCGGCAGGGTGTACTAGAAAGGGCAAGCAGTCTTTTCTTGTCCGTTGGGCTATATATGTAGATGGCATCAATGAGCTCAGAGCTAAGTTTCTAGATTAGCTGACTGATGATGATGATTTATATTGGCCGACCGGTCCTACATAACTATCACATATAGTTAACCGAGAGAGAAGATTGGAGGCAAGAAACCCCTATCAAGGAAAATGAGCTAACGATCTAAATAGAAGGTTCGAACACAGGAGTGGGCGTACTCACGAAGAAGCACCTGACGCGGCTTTAATTGCGTCATCCTAATTGATGCAGCGCATTTCCCGTCGAGAATGTCAGCCCAAAGAACGTATCCATACTTGTGGACTGCCAAGCTGCTGTCAAGTCTTTGTCATCGCACACTATGAAGAGCAAACTTATTCGTAACACGTAGTGGCGCTAAACTGCATCCTGCTGGCTAACTGGTCACTCAGATATATTTGATATCGAGGGGACGAACGAGTGCGCTAGGAAAGAATCAGCGCTGCAAGAGCTGCTAGTTACGGAGGAAGAAAGATCTCTGCAAAACGAAATATTGCAAATCGCAAAGACAGTCAGAACCGAGGCTGAACGATAATGGGGCAAGGTGTTTGGTTGTCTTATCGCTCGAGCAATTAAGCCAAGACACAAGCCAAAGTGAACTTCTGAAATCAAGCGATTTCACAAGATCAGGACTAGGATGGTGATAGGAATTACGGCGGAATACTGCGTCATAGGCCCATTGGCATGTTTCACATAACAATTTTGTACCACCTGTGGGAATGAGCAGAGGATAGAAAGCATCCAACCCCTCTTGTGCGACTGCCCTTGCTGCTTAGAAAAAGCATTCAGTATTTGGGAAAATCCTTCTTTGAAAACCTGAAGACACATTTATCTCGTTTTATGGAATTCACAAAATGGTTCAGCAAGCAGGCAGATTAGGCGGAACTAATGGCACACACTGGCTATTTTACCTTCCCTACCCCCAGCGCTTCTATTCTCCTCCTCCTACCATTTTCTTTTCTATACTTCCTTGTTAAATTGACACCACAATAGACCGTAGGGTCTCCGCGTAATAAGGGGATTGTGACGAGCAGCCTAACTAGCCTAACCCAACCGACATTAATCAAATTTGATGCAGTGCTTGAAAACTCTAGATAACTTCCAAAAAAAAAGGAGACTTTGGAGTGCGGAAACTCCGTCAGTAGCGCTGTGTTGTACTAACTTGGCGCACATCTTTCGGTAATACGAAATCCGCAACTCTTCAAGAATCAGAAGTTTGACCGGTGACATCAGAGTCCAGAAGCGCCTTCGTTAAGGACACAAATTCAACAATCCTTCGACGAGCTACACTCTCGAAACACCTTATTCTGCTCCAATACTTTTGAGCGGCTCACGGCAGCTTTCTTAATACTTCCGAAGGTCCCCGTCGTGGTTTCCCAGAATTTGTTGAAGAATTTTAAAGCGTAGAATTACTCGAGATTTTTATCCATCTTGGATCGCAATAACGCAGAAATTAACGTGAGGAGAGTAACTCTTGCTCGCAGCCGACTGGAACAAATATCGGTTTCTTCGTAAGGCTTCCCACTACCCACTTCCCATGCCTAGGTGATCCAAATATCTTTAAGATTCATTGATCTGAAGCAAAACCTAGCCTTAAAGCTGCACCTTAGCTTGTATTTAAATCAAATAGCTCAAGCAACCTAAATAAGCTCGAATTCACAAACCCTGATTTTATTTTTGTTTTTTACCTGAAAGAGTAACTGGCTTTAAATTTTAAGAGTGAATACTTAAATATACTGGCTACCATTATGGAAACATTTAGACTAGTTTATTTTATTGGAGGCTGATTGGACAGTGATAATCAGGGGGGGTGGGGGTTTGGACGATTATTTGTTGTTCTTTTTTGTGGTTCACGCTGGTAAATAAAATGTAATTGTAAATAAACATAAATTTTAACATTATTGCCAATACGTTTCGCTTTATTTGCAACTTATTTATGTCGTTTTTTTTTGTTTTATTTATTTTTATTTTTTTTTTTAACTCATACAGATGCGCGTATACAACGGCAACCACATAGATACAACGCATAATGGATACCGACATGCGATATAAATATTATTCGCTTTCAATATTTTTTACGCACACTACAAAAAAGTGCGCGAAATTCAGGCATACGCAACTGGTGCGTTCAATTGGTAGCAGAGTCGTCCTGGCGGGTATCGGTGATAAGCTGGACAATGGAACAAGATACAAGCCCAGATGGACATTCGCACTGCTGCTATTGCACTCAAGGAGAGCTTAGCCATATTACACCTTGGCCACCTTGGCAGCTGCGTTGATAAGTGCTAAGATATAAGAACACCTTTTTCACAACTACTTTACGATTTCTTTACGACCTTATGCCCAGTGCCTGGAAAAACCACAGCTTGCTCATTCTGTTTAATCCCACTATGTTTTTCTTGGAAAGTCTCGGTCAGCGTCAACTATTTATAATTTCACGGGAAAATCTATTTTCTAGTAACTGGGCAGACTATTCTCTTGACTGTTTGCAATTAAGGCAGATGCCTCTTGGGAGTTCTCAGTCTCTACCGAGTCGAACTCAACATATGGAGCTGGCAGAACGACTTATACTTCATCGAAAATATAGGCAGCCTAGGAGGACACCATGCTTGTATTAAGAGCATACAAAAGTTGCCTCAAACGGATGGCTAATCCTTTGGTGACCCAACTCGTCAGTACAGAGCAATGAAAAGTTGCTTAACGCTTTTCATATTTTTTCGTTGCTTTTTGTTTTTTTTTGCAAAAGTTTCCACTTGTTTTTATTATTTGCTGTCAACGTGCCGCCGCAAAAGCCCGCCCTCTGACCCCTCCGGAACCAACCCGCGCTTATGTTTCTCCTTTAATGTTTGTCTGCGCTTTTTGCGTGTTTGTTTTTTGCCACTTTTGCGGATATCATAAATTGGTTCGGCGAGCAGCATTTCCCATGTGGAAAATTGAAATGTGTTTTCTAGTAATGCGTTGAAAGTTGTGCCACATCACCAGTGGGGGGTAGCATGGGATGCTATGGTATGGGATTGGGTATACTCTAAAGTTTATACGTAGCTATGCCCAATTGGGCGGCATTTCAACCAGTTGCTTGACAAAAACCGCTTACCCACTTTATAAACAAGCTTAACCCAAAATCCAGCATTTTCAGCAGCAGTCAAGAGCATGGAGCATAGAAAAGCAAAGTCAGAGATGACTGCATACTTCTATGCCAACAGCCTAAAAGCTTTGGAATGTATAAGTCAGTTAAACATACTGAATACTCCCAGCCAGGTTGGTGGACTGCATCATACACTCGAGGTAATAGGAATAACATTCTGCTGACCATCACAAGCATAGACTTCACGTAGACATCGATTTGCATCCAGCGACTCTGTCCATAAGTACCTGTTAGTGAACCATGTGTATGAATCCTTTTAATTGGATGCGGTTGAGCTGCCGAAGTCAACTTCTCGCTTACAAATTGCATCCTTGACACATAGAGCAGCTTATACCCCCGCTGTCCATACAAGAAGTTATTGCTTCTGGGTGAGGAGCTGCCTAAACCGCATCACTACCGGCTTCTCTACTCTCTCTGTGTCATCCACATTGTGGAACGAGTCGTACAAAGCTTTGAGTATCCATAATATGGCTTAGTGTGCATATCTGGCCAAGGGTTGACTTCATTACTGGCTTTATTTTCCTATACAAAAGGCTTGGTAAGAACTTGCATGACAACTGATGCCACGATAGTTCGTGCAAACCCTGCTTGAGCACAGGAGAAACAAAACCAATCAAGGGGTATACTAGCCATAATCAGCAAAAGAGCATAGGTTTTATGACCATAGATTACCGACAGTCTTTTACAATTTATTAGAAGATGCCAGCAGATTTATTGTTCTTATTGCAAACCAGACTACATCATGTCTGTACAGCGGTATATCAACGCTGTCTTCTGTGATTGGGTTCGAGATAGACAATCTCACTCTGTTGGTGGTAATATGTTCATCATCTCCCAAGAACAAAACTTAGGTGTTCACTATAAAAATTTAGTGCCTCTGTAACTTCATAGAATGATGACCTCTTTGGGGCAAACGCAGTACCATAATACCTCTCAGGGTGACAAACAGTTGTGCAGGGTCATTGATACCCGGAAACATAAGCGTTTATCTACAAAAGAAGATTACGCATATTGCGTATTGTCTATAGAAGATTGTATAGCCATGGTAATAAGCTGGAATCGGGGTGGAGCAAGACCTGCTAGTCTTTGCATAATAACCACGCTGGACGAAGTATTTCTAGATGCTTCCTATTTCGAGAAGCCAGAAGATAGTAGATTGCATATTTATGGTAATAAGCTAAATTCGGTGGGATGTTGAAGACATATTGACGGGGTGGAGCAAGACCAGGTGATCTTTACGTAAAAACCCTGCTGGACTAAGAATTTATAGATGCTGGAGCCGATAGAAGGTTAATAATTCACTGACGGGGTGAAGATAGACCAGGTGATCTTAACTTAATAACACCGCTGGCCGAAGATTTTATGGATGCTGGAGCGAATAGAAGCTTGATAATTCATTGACGGGATGGAGCAAGACCTGAAGATCCTTGCATAATAACCCCGCTGTACGAAAAATTTAGAGATGCTTCCTACTTCGAGAAGCCAGAAGATAGAAGATTGTATATCTATGGTAATAAGCTGAAGCCGATAGTACGTTGATAATTCACTGACGAAGTGGAGCAAGACCTTATGTGTCTTGCATAGTAACCCCGCTGGACGAAGAATTTATAGATGCTGGAACCGAAAGAAGGTTTATAAATCACTGACGGGATGGAGCAAGACCAGGTGATCTAAGCTTAATAACCCCGCTAGACGAAGAGTTTATGGATGCTTCCTACATCGACAAGCCAGAAGAAAAAATTATTCACTGACGATATGGAGCACGAACTGGTGATCTTTGCCGCTGAACTTCGAGAAGCCAGATGAACTTACCTTTAAGGTAATGCTGCCATTTTGCTCAATGCCTGATCTGATGAGTGGCAAGAATCAAGAGTAATTAAATAGGACTCACCTAAATGTGGGCTTCGCAACATTTGGGTTAAGTTCGAGGCAGGGAGACTAAAAGATTAAGCTGCAAGTGTAGGGAGAGTAAAATACTCGAGCTTTCGACGCAAATTATTCGACGGATCAACTACCCTCAATGCAGTTCCACAAAAGTTTAGTTGTTTTCAGTCCACTTTTCCTGCCGAACGCTATGACGTATGACTGCAAGGATGCAGCAGCCGCTTTACTTTGGTGGCTTATCAAGCTCCCAACCAAGTTCTATAATCTGCTTATTGTAGTGCATATTTTTTTTACTAAACATTATTTGTTATCAATTTACAGAGAGCTTAAAGCAACAAATAGAACAAGCGAGAGCTTGAAATGTTCAGCCGGAAGCAAAAATTGCAAATGGCTGTTATTACAGTTGCTAACGTAAATGCATGTATTTTAAATACATATATAATTTGCATTGAATGTGTGCAATGGCAAAATTGTAAAATTGCACAATTCATGGAAATTGCAAAAAAAAAAAAAAAAAGTGGCCACGAGAAAAACACAGAGTTTGAAAGCTTATGCACATGGTGCAAATAAATAAAATAAATATTATTATGGAACATAGAAAGATAATAAAATTATAGTGAACGAATTGGAAATATAATTAATCGTCTACGGTAGCTTTGAGTGTGTTAAACCAAAGACTTTTTTAATTTTTACTAGATTATATAACTAATGTGTTGGGCCAACTGTTGGCAATGTGTAACAACTGGAGAGTATGGAAGAAGCCAAGCATCGTAGAAGGATAAGACTCTTCTAGAAAATAGACAACACAATTTGTAGGAATCAATATTTTTCAGCCTGAAGGCCTATGTTGCTCTGGCTAATAAATCTTTTACAATAAGGAATTAATTTCTTATTTATAATGATGGTATAATGGTTTCAGGCCTGGAAAGTCTACGATAGACCAGATAATTACATTGCGACAAATTCTGGAGAAGACTCGTGAAAAGCAAATCGACACTCACCACCCATTCGTCGACTTCAAAGCTGCTTTTGAGACGCCTCATAGAGAGAAGTTTTTCGTAGCCATGTCTGAGTTTGGTATCCCTGCAATGCTAGTTCGGCTTTGCATGATGACGTTGAGTAACTCCTGCAGTTCCGTCTTGATAAGAATAGACCTCTCCGAACCATTTGATACCAAACGAGGTTTCAGGCAGGGTGATACACTATCATGCCGATGTGAACAGGTCAGGCACTATCTTTTATAGGAGTGCCGACGACATTGACATTATTGGCACTAACATACGTGCAGTAAGCGGAGCCTTCTCAAAAATTGAAAAGGAGTCGAAAAACATGGGTCTGGCTGTAAATCTGGACAAGACGAAATACCTGCTATCTACAAGTAAGGAAACAACACCATGGGGAATAGATAGCTAAAACTTTGAAGTTGTAAAGGATTTCGTGTACTTGGGTACCAGTATTAACGCATTTTTTTTTTAAATATATTTTTCAATTCTTTTTATTTTCTTTAGTCTGAGTCAACGTAAGCCAAATAATCATACCTTTGTCAAAAGAATCTTACGAATATATTTATTGTAGTTATGAAAGGAATCGGGGCCAAGTTTTAAGCATTGATTTTTCTCCATAGAATTTTTAAATTTCTATATACGAAGGCGTCTGGTCTTGACATAGCCAAACAACCATCTACTGTGCTTCAAATAATTTCGAGATTAGATGAACTCTTCAAAAGTCCACAATTTATCTGTAATATATTCGTCTCCAATAAAAATTTGCAAACATGAAATAAAATTCGTCTAAAACTAATTTTTGTTTTTTCAGGTATCACATGGGTGCTGCTATATTACTGCTATGGGGTTAGGTAAAATTGTTTCGATTCCACTCGTTTCCGCTAAATTGACATTATGTCCAAATAATTTTCTAGTTCAATGGGCAGCACTGGCAGCTTAGTAGCAGGAACATGCGTTTCACTGCACTGTACATATAGACATTTGTATAAACAAATATGTTTACATATTTAAGCCATATATACTATTTTGTACATATGTATAGCTGTATAGCATTAAGAGCCATTCATTTGACATTCATAAGCGCCATCATGGTAGCTCGCACCCATATTTAGCACCCGCATCCGCATTTGGACTCGAACTCCGCCAACGGCTCCATTCATTTGAAATGCAAATGTTCGTTTTCAATTTAAAATTTATTATAAATGTCAACATTAATTTAGCGTGTGGCAGTGCCAAAAAATCCATGCACATTTAGGCTGCCAATGTGTCGTCATTAGGTTGACACCTGACACGTGGCTCGAGTCGGAGCTGGAGCAGGAGCAGGAGCAGGAGTTGGCGTCCCTTTGCCATGCAACGTTGCCACGGGCTGCTGTCAGAGCCGTCTAACAAATGCAGTGCCAGTACTGCCAACAATTAATCAAGCAAATGATGCGCATGTGGACAACACCAAGCTGCAGTGTAATGTGCTGCGGTGCTGGAGGAGATGCTTTTGTACCATAGATGTGCTTCACTCTGGCAGAAAAGGTTATTTGACACTAAAAAAAAAAAAGGTAAAACGGTTGGCAAACCGTCTTCAAAAATGACCAAATAAAAACAGAAAAAAATTTGCAAGCACAGCTGACACTCATGTGACACTCATTTGTGTCCATGTGTCGAGGACACGCAGTTGGTGAAAATTTAGCAAAAGTTACCTTATTTTGTTTTATTTTTATTTGGTGTTTTTTTTTTATATTTATTTGCAACTCTCGGGAGAGAGCGGCAGCCCTTAAATTCAGTCAGGCGACAGACAACTGCGAAAAAGTTCCATTTATCAACTGATTGACTAAATAATTGGCTTTGCACCAAATGATAATGGAATAGATGTCACAAAGGCAAAGCACAAATGCTTCCCGGTTGGGTAGCTTAACAGTACTATTTATAATACAAGGAGCAAATGGTGAAACATTTTATTAATGAGAGCAAAGTAACAATTTTTACTACTTTAGGCTATTTTTCACAGCGGAGAAACCTTTTTAAGTTAAAGGAACAAGTGTGACGTAAGTTGAAGTGAATGATTTCAATTTTAAGCGACAATTTTTGGAAAAATTTGAACATGGGTGGCACTACCGAAATTTACAAAAGAAAACTGTTGCTTTATCAAAAATTTTAGGTAATTTTTCGTTGAGGCACATCTCCGAAGTAGTAAAATGGTTTGGGTATATAAAGGGTCATCAATCTTGAGGATTTATTATACACACATACATATATCTTTTATATGCCTACACAAATATAACACTATATATACGAATAACTTCTTAGTATATAGTTAAGATGTATTATACTTACGTTGCATTTAAGGGCACCCCGTGAACTCGGCGACTTGCGAGCTGGAAAAAATAAAATCTTTATTTAGGTTTGTATTCAGCGACCCCAAATTTTACGTATAAAGTATGTTTCTGTTAGGGGCGTTAGATTGAGCTCAATTTTGTCCCCTAGTGCAATTAGTTCCACAATGAGCATATATTCAAGGGATGAAGACGCAAAAGGTGGCACTTACAAGGACAAAAAGGAAGCATGTAGGGGAAGTTAAAAGAAAAGAGTGCAAAATTTTCACATGAGCCGTTGAAGTAGGGTCGAGTGTGGGGTAGATAGGGTAAGTCAGTAAAGGGTCAGCTTGTTGGAGAAGGGATCGCTGAACTGTTTAGAAACTTGTGTTTTAAAAAGCCAAACTTGGTACTACTTGATGCTTCAGGCGTAATAAAAACTTAAATGTAACACAAATAAGAACTTGGGGTTACATATTAGGCCAAAGAATGAGTCCTCTTGCGATAACGTCAAGTTGCAAATAAACTGCAGCTAAAATTAAGCCGGAGTGCATTAAGATGCAGCCGTTGGGCCTAGTAGCCATAGTGTCCAATGATATAATAGGTTGTTGGGGACGTATGGGCCGAACAATTTGTCATGTAATCTTATCCAGCTATCGTATTTAAATATTATTACTCAACAAACTTCGTTCATAAATCTTTCTCTTAAAGCATTAGTAATAAGAGAAAAGAAGTTCAAAGAGAACAACAGTATTGCGAATAAGAGTAAATTTTTGTTTTAATATTTACTGCGTTACCTGTTGTCAGGTTCGGCATGGACTGATGGTCTCTTGCTGCGCCTAAAGTAAAACCACACTGTCTATGACATTTTTTTTGCAAATACAGTTTTTATGTGCAAGACCATTTAATAAAGCATTTTGGAAAAAAAATAAAATTTAAAATTTGGTAAATTTTCAAGGTTGGTCACGTTCGACATGGTTAGTGCACTTTTTTTTTAATGCATTTTTTTACTCACAAATTATGTGTCATCTACATACAACAATAAAAAAAAACAAGATTAAAAACTAAGAAGCGATGTTGGAGAAGACTTGAAGAAAACTCCATAGCTATAAGAAAAACAAGGAAAAAACTAAGGCTACAAGAACAAAGTGGAAAGCATTGGTTAAAAGAAATGAAAACATGATTGAAAGGAAGAGTGAAAAAGATAGTATCATGAAAAAAAAGGGAGTAAAAATTATATTTGTTCGTAGGTCAAGCCTCTCGAGCCATGTGAATTTGTAGCTCTGTCTACCCGATGAGACGTTCGCGGTTCATTATCAAACTATAAAAGACATCTGGTCTGGCACATTTCCCTCACTAAATATAAATGCCCTGAGCTCCTTGACAGTCCCAGGGACTGTTTATTATGATCCGTTTCTTACTTTTTTCACTCCATTCAATTCAGTAGGGGTTTGATCTCGACCTAGCTGTGTCTTCAGTAACGAACTGCCCCAACGCTATAAAGATCATCTATAAATGGCAGAAATCATGCTTGAGTATTTTCCTGATTTTTTTTTTAGTTTTTGTGTTGGGATTATTATTATAACAACAATTTGCAAGACTTTTATACACGATTCAAACATTCCTTTAATCCTTTCCTGCTCTTTGTTCAACATTTCAGTGCCACCAAGAAATTTTTATGATCAAAAGAAAAAGTAAAAAAATGCATTTTGCCATTCACAAGGCTGCTGACAACAGACTGCTCGTAGGGTTGTCATTCAAACTAAAAAGTTGGGCGGAATAAATTTTCAAAATTGTTTATCCAAAATAGTAAGCGAAAAATTGCAGAATATGCTACAAGTTATCGGCAAAGTCAATAGTAAATTAACTTTCTTAAATCACTCTTAAAAATCATAAAATTTTATAAGTGTGTTAATGTAGAGTGGCAACTCTTTGCTGCCATTCTCATACAAGCGTAGACATTCGGAAACAATTATACGTAAAATGCAATTTCTGAAAGTTTTTTAACATCTTCGCCTTTTTGTCTCTCAAGAGATTTTTGCTTAAATTGCAAAAAATTTTTTTTCAGTGTATACATATTATAATGCAATTGTTAGTGAACACATTGTATAGTGTATTGCTTGCTGTTGAACAAAAATTATATGCAAAATATGGTTTTGATGATCGCCAAAGCAAACAACTTGAAAGTTTGCGCTAGAAACAGACTTTATGGCAAAATTGTAGCTGGTCATATTACTCATGCGCCATGTAGCACAACAATGGTCACAAAACATGCATAGGTTGGTTGGGGAGAGGCTCCCGACGACGACGAGCTACTGGAACAGGGACAAAGGCTCTCAGAGACATTGTTGTGCCGCGTTATGTGCAGTTTTATGTTTCGCTGTTATTACTTTGCCATGTGTTTGTCGTTTGTTGTTTGTTGTTTGGCGTTTGTCGTTTGCCATTTGCTGGTTGCTGTTTTATTATGATTTTTTGTTGCCTTTAGTGGCTGGGTGGTTTGGGTGCTTTGAACTGAACTGGTAGTGTATGAGCTTGTGGCTCGTTTAGTTGGTTGCTTTTAAAAATGCAGCATCATAAATTGCTGCCCTCCAAAAAAAAAAAGGCATAGCAGACACAACAACTAAAACATAGGGCGTTACATAATGTTTGGGCAGTGTCCGGACAAAGCGCGGCACTAGATAAAAATGCTCTCAAGCTATTATTGATGAAGTGACCATTGCAAATGGCGCTGCCTATTAGCAAACTGCTATAAAGCCATAAATGCTTGGCCATAAATAACGTCGCTTACTTCCGCTCTCTCTCTCTCTCTCTCACTTTGTCGCTGTGTCACTCTGTCCTGTATATAAGTGTGACATGTGGCGAAATGCACTTTACTGTCACTTGACTGCTGACAGCGCAACTAAGCAACAACCTACAACATAAACTGCTACCCAATCTGCTGCTGTCTACGTCACACAGACGTTGTTTTTCTCAACGTTTCACCGTGCAATATTACGCTTCATATTTGATGCACGAATTTTGCGACAACAAGCGCTTGCCACAGACCCACTCACTGCCTGGCACGCTTACTCACAGTGCTTTGTTGTAAGCCATTTTGTGTCCACTTTTAAAGTCGAAGCGTTTAGTGGAGACACCTTGCAAGTTCAAGTTCTCAGCGCTGTGATGGAGTACCACGACACAGAGTAATCCATTTTGTTTGCCTCTCCCTTTCAGTTTTCACTCACATGTGCCTTACACACACTCTCTCAGTTATAATCGCATATAAAGTCTGTCGCACGTTTTGCTCCATGCTTTCGTTGTTGCCTTTTGTTTTGATGCTGCTTCGCTTACTTTCTTTGCTTTTTTTTTTTTTTTGCTGCTTCTTTTTTAACGCGCTTCGCATAACAATGTCGACGACAACAACAACAGCAACATGTGCACAACGAACAACGAAAAATTGCAAGTGGACACATGAATTATGTGCAGCACTCGAGTTAAACAACCGCCGGCGCAGCGTTGACGTCTGCGTCGCGTCGTTGTCGCAGCATCAAAATTGTCGCTCTCCTCGGCGCTTCTCAGTTAGCCAAACAACAAGCCAAAACAACAAAAAATCCGACGAGCATCACAACGGCAGCGGCTTCCTACCAAATGTACTTCACTTGCGTTTATACTCTATAAGTAGTGCAGAGTATGGCTTACACTGACCAACCCTTGTTTTTTAATATGTTTGGGGTTCCTCAATTCAAAACGTTTGTGACCAATACTTGACGCCCCTAAAAGTATGCTTTTTTCTAAACCTAAACAATTTTAACTGCATTTTAAAGTTCGTGTTTGTTGAGTGACTTGCTTCTGTTGCATGTCTCCAGCAGAAGCAATTGAGAGGGCTGGCTTCTCCTGATAATACTTGGTTCGTGGGAAGTTTCTTGCGATGGCATCTATCAACTAATGTGATAGATAGATAGTAAGTAAGTACTAGAAGTACTTAAGTTAAGTTGCAGTTATTATTTCAGGGTTTTTGCGATGCTGCGTACTGGCCTTAAAACAAAACAGCTATCGTTACTGCTGGCGCCATCTGCCAATTGCTGGCAGGCTGATCCAATTGAAAATGTGCTGAAAAGAGAGACTTTCTTGCAAAGAGTATTAAACCCTCGGTGGACCTTAAGTGGGCGATTTTTTCTAGTTTTCCTTCTTTTTTTTTCTTATTGTGCGACGCCTTTTTTTATACACTCACACACACTACCACACACATATACAGCTGCGCTGGTGCTCTGCTTTTGTTGTTATATTTGTTGCTGTTGTTGTTTTTGGGTTGCCCATTGGGGACGCGTTAGTGGCATGTAGCAAGCTGCATGCCGCCTGTGCCGCGCCTGCTTGACTTTGCCTGGCTTTGGCTTGTTTTAAAGGTCACAGACACATACACTCACCAAGTACGCTGCCATTTGGGAGTTGGCTTTGCGGGTATTAAATTATACATCATTTTGCAACAAATGATGGTCGTTACTTTGCTCCAAACTCCTCCTGACACACCCCCACCCAGCACACTCCCCAGCGCGCACACACACACACACACATATGCCACAAAGTTGCATGTGTCTCATGTGGCAGCCTCGTAGACTAACAGCGTTTTGCTAATGTTATTGTTGTTGTACTTGTTGTTTTTGCTGGCATAGGGTTGCCGCCTTCAGTTAATAAAAAATAAAGAGCACACAAAAAAACGCGTTGAACAAAGGCAACTTTGGTTCGTCTAAATAAACATGTCCTTGTACATCTCTTGTTCCCAATTAATTGACATGAAAGCTAAAATCGTAATAGACGCAGCAGCGAGATTTGGATTTCAAATAACCCATTGGGATTGTCGGCAGCTAACAAAATTTTAACAGAAGTTGCTACGAACCAACTTTTTTTTCGCACTAGCTACAACAGCCAGTTACAGGTTACGCTTCGAAACCAATTTTTTTCATCAAAAGTCGTAAGTTTTATATCAATCTGGTACTTTCAATTTATAATGTCATTCTTCATTTATAAAGTTCAGCAACTTGAGTAAAACATTTCGATAGCCAGCTTATCTGTTTGAATATTTAATTAAAGCTGCGAGATCGGAAGAAGTAATCTAAGTCGATAATAAAATACTAATGACGTCACAAACACGCAAAGCATAGTAATAGTTTTGATTACGACAATCAATGCACACGGATTAAACTTTACTTGATTTCAAAACTTTAAACTCGCGCATGACCGACCTAGATACACACTATTTAAATTGGCGCCTTGGGAGTGGCATACACTACATATTTATTTTTGTACACAAAAAATTGGGAATGAATTGTCCAAGCCACAAGATGATGAATTGGCGAATCTTTAAATAAGCCAGCGTGACCTTAAACGCTTGTACGTATCAAATTTATAATTTTTAATTTCAGTGTAAATTATTATTATTAATTTTTTTAAACTATAATTTTTTTTTTTAATTTCAATTTGAATCTAACTTAAGACCTTGAATGTTTGTTCCAATTTCTTGAAAATTATTATTTTTTTAAATTCTAATTTTCGAAATCAAGCCAATATAAGCTCAAATGTGTTACTTATCTTTAAATTTAATTCTGACGAAGCGTCACGATCATATAGAAAATCTTCAAAGATATTCCGTCACTGTGTCACAAGGGGGAGGGGTGGTCTATTTTGACGAAAATCAGCGTAAATTTCGAAAAATTCAAAAAGTGGAGTTAATCGATTTCGCAGTTGAGCCATTCATATGTATAACATTTGAAAACTGCTTGTATGCTGCAAACAAGCAGTTCAGACTGAATGACTTAACTTTCCCTATTACATAAATATAATTTGTTTGCAAAAAACAGGATATCCCCCAACTCGACTGTAGTGCTACTCCATTTTTAATTTGCCAACCCTATAGCGCAATTTAATTACACTCTGGTAGGGTATACAAAATAAATCGAATCATTGCTTTTATTTTATTATTGTTTTTCCAGCAAGTCGCAGCTCGCTAAATGATTTAAATTTTTAACCTCAACGTCATATAATCGATCTTAATTACATTGCACACACACACGCACACACACACATTCTGATTAAACTGTTACGCTTTGACTCTGCGCTGCCCCCCTTTTTTGCCATCACCATCACGACTCTGTATTTGTTTTTGTCATGTATACGCCCTGTAGCGCATTTTATGACTCAGTTTATGCATTGATTGCTTTGAATTGCAATCATTTAAACGGCTTACACACACACATGCGCACACATTTATATTTTTTTATACCCCTTACTCACAGCGCAAAAGGGTATATAAAGTTCGTTCAAGTATATGTTTAAAAAGTACAAGTAAATAGGTTTTAAATGCGAGCTTTGAAATTTGGCTACGATATCTACTAGAATAAATATTCTTTTCAGCCTGAAGACCTACGTATAATTTAGAATTAATTTTTACTTTAAAGTTATATAAATAAATAAAATAAATAAATATTCTTTTAGAGATAAATAACAACAAAATCGTCACGTAACGAAATAAGTTATTATACATACTCGATTCTTAATCGAGACAAATCATTTTGACTATTTGGTAATTTCACAAACGAAAATGAATAAAAGTTATTATTAAGTTATTTTCGTGCTCCCCATTTCACATTTTTCTTTGTCGCTAATTTCTCATATTTCTTTTACTCATTTCGATAAACTCTCGTATTTCCCTTATATTGTTCGCACTGATTACTTCATATCGATTACATTTTAATTTGAGTAAATTCTCTTGCATCATTTTGCAAGATAATACGAATTATGAAATAAGGCACTGCGCCACAAATTGAAGTGTGGTTACAAAGCTTGTATCTTTATGAGAAATGCTTGTAACTCCATTCACCTTGGCACCCTCTATAAATTAAATTTAGACCAAATTGAAATATAACCTTTTGGCTGTCGTGTTATGAGATTGTATAACTCGACCAAAATTGATTAGCATAAATGGCATAATCGAATCTATTTATTTATTTGTATGAATGCTCAGTTTGTGGTGCCAATAAGATTCCGGCCGACAAATCTGTGTATCAGAATTTCGCGGTTTTTGGCCAGCCTTGTAAATTCATTGAAATGAAAAGGCTTTGCACCTGTACTATCTTAATTAATCAAATGGATTTAACATAGCACAAATGAATGATGCAATTTCGCCGAATAAATTAAGGTTAGTATGACTACCCGACCAAGGGACTGGCATATTTGCCAATCGATGACAATTTCTTGTATTTTTCGAATTAAAATATTAGCTTTTGAGCTTTTTTCTAAACATTTTTTATTTTCAAACAGTTATTTTAATTGTTTTGATTTTTTCTAAATAAAGTTAAATATTTACAATTTTTACTTATATGACTGATATGCCATGTGAGTGATATGCCCTATACGACTTTTATGACTGATATGACTGCTATGGCTGATATGGCTGTAATGACTGATATGACATATACGACTGTCATGAGTGATATGACTGAAATTACCGAATATGACTGTTATGACTGATATAAATTATATGAATGATATGACTGATATAATTGATATGGCTGATATGACTGATATGGCTGATAACTGATATGGCTGATATGACACATACCACTGTTATGACAGATATGACTGATGTGTATGATATGACTGATATGATCGATATGACTGATATGACTAATATGACTGATATTACTGACATGACTGATATGACTGATATGACAGATATGACTGATATGACTGATATGACTGATATGACTGATATGACTGATATGACTGATATGACTGATATGACTGATATGACAGATATGACTGATATGACTGATATGAACTAATATGACTGATATTACTTATATGACTGTTATGACTGAAATTACTGAATATGACTGTTATGACTGATATGAATGATATGAACTCATATGAACTGACATGACTGATATGACTTATATGACTGCTATGACTGAAATTACCGAATATGACTGTTATGACTGATATGAATTATATGACTGATATGGCTGATATGACTGATATAACATATAACACTGTTATTACAGATATGACTGATATAAATGATATGACTGATTTGATTGATATGACTGATTAAACTGATATGACTGACATGACTGAAATGACTGAAATGACTTATATGACTGATATGACTGATATGACAGATATGACTGATATGACTGATATGAACTAATATGACTGATATTACTTATATGACTGTTATGACTGATATGACTGATGTGACTGATATGACTGACATGGCTGATATGACTGATATGACCCACTCTTTTTATCGCCAAAAACCATGGCAGTAATTAAGTTTATTTTGGCGAAAATAGTTGCAGAGCATCCAACTATCGGATACATCCACGATTGGTTATATAAATATATATAAACATATCGGCGCCATTTTAATTATGAATAAAAATAACAAGAAAATTAATAACAATTTGTGACAATTAGGCAACAAGTTAATTCATTTTTGCTGAGCTTTTTTTTTGCGTTTAGCATCATTCAGATACAGTCAGTTAGTTGATACGCCTATTCCACTTTGGATCGGACAATTGTTTCATTTGCCTGCCTATCGATTGCGCAATTGTCGTTGGTGTTTGAACATGCAACTCATGTAACAGCTGTTGTTGTTGTAATTGTTGCATGTAGGGCCGCTTAATCGACAGGAAGTCGCTACATTGTTCACATTTTTTACGATGCTCAAAAATTGAATTTAAAACTCGTTTCCTTTGTTATATTTTGTTTTTTTTTTGTCATGCCACTCTAATGGAGCTTTCACACACAGTCATATGCATGCATTCATTAATTCAGCCAATCACTCAATCAGTCAGTGAATCAGTTGGTCGGTCCATGGAAATGTGAATGGAATGCAACTGAATGTCTTTGCTTCAACTTGATCTCAACGATTCAAGCAATTTGCTTGTGCAAATCTTGCCATTTAATGCGGCCACCAATCGTCAAGTAATGTCCTGATATGTCAGCAAGACAGGACTTGGGATCTGGAGGACTTAAAAGCCAATAGGTCTGCGTGTGTGTGGCAGTGTGGCAGGCACCGTCAACGATATAGCCATCATTTAATATGCTGGTCGTTGCAACATTGAGCATACAAGTGTCATACCCTGACAATGTTAATATTATCGTTATGGATATTCTTTTATGTTTGTTATTGTATTGCCTGCAATGCCATGAATACAACAAATAGCCCAAAAGGATCAGAAAGTATGCTTTTATATGGACATAAGCCTGATTGTACATTCTTACAATATGCTTTCTGATTACAGCCACTCTTCTTCAATAGCATAGTTTCTATCTTTGAAAAATTGGTAAAATTTTTATACAATTGCTACAGCTTGGGCAGTCATATCAGTCATATCAGTCATATCAGACATATCAGTCATATCAATCATATCAGTCATATCAGTCATATCAGTCATATCTGCTATATCTGCCGATCTGTCATATCCACCATATCACTCATCCAGCTAGCAGCAAATAGTGCTCCTTCACCCGTTTCTCTTAGTTACGTCAAGTTATGTCCAAAACAGTGGCTTGTCCAGAGTTATTTTTAAAATTCCAAGTTAGGCCTTCAGTTGCCAAGAGACTTGTCGCTGAGTGAACTCTTCTTTTTTCATCCAAAGCATGAAGCTGCAATTCCAGATGATTGCCAAAGCGAGCGCAATGTTCTTTTTTTGCTTCCAACATCTCTCGAGTTTGAGGTCAAAATCGCCAGCAAAAATTTCATTGCATGACAAAAGCCTTTTCAATAAGCCAAAAGCAAAGTGTGAAAAACATGAGCAACACTTTGTTAGTATGTATGTACGAGTATCTATGTATCTTGTAGTACTATTATGTGCGCTGTATCTAAAGTGTGTTGGCATGCGATGGAATTGCAGCCATTGGCATCCGGCGGTAACACGAACGAAATATGTTACCATGTATCCCTAAGATGCATTGTCTGGGCAACGTAATTGGCTCGGGGAATATGGCAAAACACACGCTGTATGCTCTGCACCCTTCCCCGCAGCTCACCCCCAACTCGCTTGTCTCGCTGTCGACGCGACTTTTAATCGAATTTCAAATCGAAGCCAGCCAAACGGCTGCCAATTAGAGAAATGTGTAAGCGGAAGGCCTAAGGGGAGCTAAAGCGGAAGGATGGCCAAAAAGAAAATTAGCAGCTAGTCTGTGGGCAGCAAAGGGGGGACGAGCAGCGGAGCAGCAGAGTGTGGCACGTAAGGCAGTGCGTCTTATCGCAGGCAACGCAGCGTGGCACACACGAGACATACCAAAATAAAAAAAGGAACCAAACTCAGTTGGTAGAGATAGAAAAAAAAATGGAAAATTAACACAGCCAAGTGCTGAGCAAGCCGGAAAGCGACAAAATAAAAATAAAAAATTGAAAATAAAAAAAAATATATAAAAATAAATGATATAAAAAGAAATACATGAACTAAAAAGTGCGCAGAGCTGTAGCTCAAGTCGCTGGGTAAGTAAAATGCCAGGATGGGCAATGAGTTAGGAGCCGGGCTGTGATTTAAGCGGCGGACTATAAGGCCGGAGCTGGGACAGCAAATTTAAAGCGGCAGGCAGCAACAACAACAACAATAATAACAGCTGGGCCAAAACACTGTAGTCAAATTTTAGGCGCACACACACACGTAATAGTAGGTTTACACTGCATAGCAATAGGAGAGCTCAGAACTGCCAGAGCTCAGTCTAAATATGTATAAATAATGAAGTACTTGCACTATGGCCTATTGGATTACAGTCTTAGTTTTAAGTAGGCTGATTGCCAATACATTAATAAAAAAAAAAAACACTATGGTTATCAGTTGACATTATGGTATAAAATAAATAAATTTAAAAAAAATGTAGTGAACAAAAAAGCAAACAATAAAACTAGTCCCAGGAAAATAAAAATTTTGTTTATTAAAAATTTGTAAATGAGTTGTTGCAGCAGTAAATTATGTTTGTTTTAAAAATTTAACTCATAATAAATATGCAATACTGTTGAATTTCAATAATAATATAATGCATGACAAAACTATATTTATATTTTAATAAAAATGCAAATTTCATTATTGCATTAAAAAAACATTATATTTAAGTATGCATAAGCGCTTGCTTGTTTTTCAAGGCTCGGGAAGACTTTAAAGCGTTATAACTTGGAAACTGCTAGAGATACTAACATGCTACAAAAGCCAGTCTTGTGTACTCTTTTGAGATCTTCAAATTTTTGATACATACCGAAAACAAAAAAGGGCAAGGAGGTGGGTAAAAATACAAAAAGCTGCTTTGTAGTAACTTTGGCGCCCTCTATCGCCTAAAATATGAACTTTCGGCTACACCTTTCAGTACAAATAAAATTTTAAGGGGGAGGAGCTCACCTTTTTGGTTTTAGACTTTTTAAGCAAGATATATTCCAGCAATCATTTTTTTCCTGATCAAAACCTATTTTTACTGTACTAGAGTTTTAGTTTACTGAAATAATTAGTAAATTTTATTACAATTAAAAACATTTATTTGATGTGCAAATTAAATAAAAAATATTACACTCTAATTACTGAGTAAATAAAAATTAAAATTAAATAAATACAAAAAATGTAGAGCAAAAATTCATAGTAATTTTTCGAACATGATGACATTTTTTAAATTGAAATGAAAGAAATCAGAAAAAAAAATACAAAGCCTAAAAACGAAATACTTTTTTGGAGCAACATATGTTCCTTAAATATGTCAATCATAATTTTTTTTTAACACGTCTTTTAGTTCCTTTCATATATGGTCTAAATATTTCAATAAAATTTAAATAAGCATAACATTTAAAAAAATATGTTTTTTTTTTAAACAATTTAAAAATGATATTACATTTGTGTTATATTTTAAGGACTTTTCTGCTTTTATAAACAATTAAAAAAAGTTTATAAATTAAAAAAAAAAAAAACCTCAAATTTGAGTTATATTTTATAGTATTTTTTTATAAAATTATTTTGTCATTGTAATATTTTTTTTTAGGCTTTAAAAAATAAACATATTTTTTTTTTTAAATTTTAAAGAATATTTCTGCTTTATAATTATTTTGAACGAAAGACTAAGAATTAATTATTTTTTTTTTGTATTTTGTAGGATATTTTTTTTTTATAAATTATTTTTTGAAAACCACCTTAACAATTATAAGAAACTTTTGTTATATTTTATAGAACTTTTTTGCTTTTGTAAAAAGTTGTATACAATTTTTTTTATTATTGTTATGTTCTGTAGAACTTTTTGCTTTTATAAATGTTTTATACAATTTTGTTTTTTATAAATTCTTTTTTAAAAACCACCTTAACAATTATAAGTAATTTTTCTGATATATTTTATGGAACTTTTTTGCTATTATAAAAAGTTTCATACAATTTTTTTTTTATACATCTTAAAAATCGTATTAAACTTTTGTTATATTTTATAGAAATTTTTTTTATTATCAAATTTTTTTTTCTATTTAAATTATTTTTTTAAAGGCCTTAAGAATTATTTTAAAGTTTTTTTTTTATATTTTATAGAATATTACTTCTTTTATAATTGTGTTTTTTTTTTCGAAAGACCTTAAAAGTACTAATACAATATATTACATTTTTTTTATTCTTTGTAGAATTTTTTTTAGAAAAAATCTTTTTAAAAAGTTCTTTAAAATTATATTAATTTTTCTTTTTATTTGATAGAATATTTCTGCTTTTATACGTTTTGTTTTTCAAAAAACCGTATGAATTATGTTTTTGTTATATTTTATAAAATTTTGTTTATAAAAATTTTTTAAACAATTTTTTTTTTCAAATATATATTTTTTGCAGAATTTGTTTGATTTTATAAAATTTTTCGAAAGACCTTAAAAGTGATATAAAAATGTTGTAATATTTTACAAACTGAATTTTCACAATTTATGTATAAAATAAAAAAGATTTTTTGTTTTTTTTTTTTTTGGATATATATTTTTATTGTCAATCAACCTATACAGATTAGGTTATTATACAATATTGATGAAAATAATTAATCGCTACACAAAAAAAAAAAAAAGAAATTCAGTGTGTGATAGAATAAAAAAGAAAGGTTTTTAATTGTTGTGAGTAAATACGGAAAAAAGTTAACATTGCTTGGAAAAAGATTTTTTAATTATTTGCTGAATCGGTTGAATTTATCGGTTGATTGCTAATAAAAAAAAATAAAATAAAATAAAATAAAATAAAATAAAAAAATGTATTTGCAAGAAATTATGTAATTTGAATTAGCTTACTTTTAAACAAAAAAATCAACAAAATGAACTGCTTGCAAGACAAGAGATTCTTCATTGTTATTATAAACTTAGTTTTTTGGAAAAATTTTATTTTTAACCCATGAATCAATTTTCATCATAAGATACCATTTAAAAATCGTTGGCAGAAGTAGTGCTCTTTTTAAGTTTACAAAATGCAATCCTAAAAACTTCATTATTAAGAGTCACGTTGGGACTGACTTGAGAAAATATAGTAAGTACTCCAGCCCACATAAATAAATATGTTGCACAGATCTGTGAGTCGGTGTCAAAAACCAACATAAGCATTATTTAAAGTTTCCAAGGCAAAAGCCTCAGGAAACTGACCAACACCGCTCGGTGCTGAAAGCAACTCTTTATTTCACAGGAAACTTAGTAAATTTGCCGATCAAGAGTAAATCAAGAGACTCAACAATATGCTGGACACATAATGCCCATCTTTGACCATTTATGCTCCACCTGCCTTTAAAATTTTCCCACTCTATAAGCCTAGTTCTGTCACATCCTTCATAATTGTAATTCCCCAACCATTGCACCTTTTTCTCATCTATTTCTCTGTAATACAATTTACTTAAGGCTCAACAAAATCAAGTATGTTTCTGGGAAGGACACAGCTCTGTGATGTACTTAACACTCTTTGCATGTGAGACAAGTAGCTCTTGCCAGAATTGGCAAATATCAAATTGCCGCATTTTGGCGCAGTGTAAACTTAGCATTAGATTTTGACGCCCTCCTGCAGTGTGGACTCTTTGGCGTATATGTGTCATGAGCCATTTAAGCTCATTACGGGCATCAATTTGGGACGCAAAAATTATGCTCAAACCTTAAGTGGTTGCCACTTGCAGCAGCAGAAGCTACTGTGACGTCGACGTCGGCAGCAGCGTCAACAGCAACCTAAAAGCCGCGTCTGACTGGCTGACTGCCAGTGGTGTAGAGGAAGGGGTTTTGCCGCTGGATACGGCGGGGGAGCGCAGGCATTGCGGCTTGACGAACAAAATCTGCTTGTGAGCGCAAAAAAGTGGTAAATTGTTAATTTTAAGCTACTTTTGAGTAAATTGCTGCGAGTGGCGAAATGGCAAAGGGGCAAGCGGCGGGCAAAGCAGGGAATACTTAGAAGAATGACAGAGAGTGGGTGAATGTAAAATGGTTGGAGATGAAAGATGGAAGATGGTAGCTGGTAAATGGGTGTTGCAAAATGGCAAATGAGAAATGAGAAAAACAGTGTGCGAAATGGCAGCTAAGCATTTTTTGATTTGCCTTCAGGCTGTTTGTCATTGCCATTGCGACTTTTCCCCGTTTCAAGCAACTACGAGGGCAGTTTAATAAGACAGTAGCTTTTAAAAGTATTTTTAATGCCTTCCTAAGACAGTTTCCTACAATAGATATTTGTTTTTGGAATTTACTTGTTGTTCGACAAATAATTGAATATATGCTGTCCTGGAGTTTAGAACACATGTTTCTTCTTCTTTTGTTTTACACTATTTTATTCGGATTTGTGGTCATTGTGTACATAGATGGTACACAAAGGGTGCCGCTCCCAAAGCAGCAGATGAACTTAGGTATTGCCTTGGTATCAAGCATCGCAACCCTCTCCTTCTGCGATGCACTAGAGCGATTTACATAATGGTAGTGGCACCAAGCTGAACGTATGCCATCCAGTTCGGAAGTATGGCGGCTTGCTAGAATTGCTTTTGCATCCAAAAACTACAGAATAGAATCTTACGCCTCCTTACTGGATGAAAAGGGTAGGTCGTTCGATCTTGCAGCGAAACCTTAGACTGAAGACCGTTGACCGTCAGATTAATTGATAGTACAAGAGTCGCTACAATAAAAATTTGGCTAGATACCAACAGAGGCACGTCGGAATGCTAATCCGAACAAAATATTAAAGAGTAGAATGATTTTTAATTTTATCAGGGATACATCTCTGAAAGTCCCAACAAAACAGGCGGGTTCGGCGATAACTACTAAGAAACCTGCAAGATGCAACCATGGAAGAAGCTTTTAGCCAGCTGCTTTGGATGACACTAATACGGTCTTTTCTTTCAAATTCTCAAGGTTAGCCACCTTGTATTTTAGGAGCAAGGGATTCCGGACTCAGCGACCCTCAAAACTTTGAATAAACATGGTCTGTTTGTAGGAAGTCTTTTCTAGATATTGGTTGGCGACACCTACTTAGAAACCTGTAAGTATAGAATGGAAGATTCTCTTAGCCAAGTCTTCTGCATGGCACCAATTAAGGCTTCTCTTTCAAGTTCTTAAGCTCTCGTTTTTGGTGAAACGCTAGGCGCCTTGGGGCAAACCCGAATTCCAACCGAATTCGGAAGCAGCCTTTTCTAAATATTTTTGTAAATTACCAAAAATTCCGATAAAATTTTGCCTAGAAAACCAAAACCGAAGCTAAAACCATTTTTTGGTTTTCGTAAAAAATATAGTTGTTTACGTTAATAATGAAATTGTGTTTGGATTTAATTTCACAAAATACATAGAAGTGTGTCTCCTCTCTGGGAGCTAAGAATACGGATTTGGCAACAACCGGAGATATAAATTTAAATACTGGCAAATGTTTTTTATTCCTAAAAGATCTGTCATGATCATGTTCAACTGGAACAGTATTGCATTTAACTTATTCATCGAGCAGCCCTCGTACTACGTAAGTTTCACTGTTGCACCAAATGTGTGCATGTCCCCCCTGCCAAAAGTAAAAAAAAAAACACCCACTCACCCAAACTGATTCATGTCTAACAACTTTACAAATTCAACAATTTTTTGGCAAAACTTTTCTCTCGTTAAAATTTGGTAGATACAAGTGGATGATTAGGGGCTACAACTAGCATATGTCTTGTGCCGGTGACATCTCAACATACTTAATTACAATTTAGAAAAGTGGGTGCAAAAATTTCAAGTTCTCATATTTTGTAAATAGTCTGCACTTCAACAAATTATTAAGTGAATTGTCAAAAATTGACACCAAGGTTCAGTGTGCTTAGTAAAAAGAAAAACAATTATGCATTTTTAGAACCAATGGAAGAGAGAGTGAAATTTTGACAGTATAATTTAGTACTCTGAAACTTATTGCTGAAAAAATTACAATTCCAAGATAAGATTCTGAAGCACAAATATATACATATATGTTCCTTTAACTCCTATAGGGCGTCAACTACTCCTCATCGTCAGCGGACACGGTTTTGTGCAAGGACTCTGAGTTCACTCCATGATAGATTGAGAGATTTCATTTCGGCCTCTGTTGAGCGTCGCCAGGTCATACGCGCTCTACCAATGCTGCGACATGTTTGCTGGAAAGGGTTCCATCGCAACGCCTGTTTTGCAACGTTGTCATCGTTCTTCCTTAGCGTGTGGCCAATCCATTGCCATTTCCTCTTCCTCATTTCTGTAGCCACATCTAACTGGCTTGGTTTTCTAAGCAGGTCGGAGTTTGATATCATGCGAGGCCAAAAGACTCTCATGATGCGGCGCAAAGAGCGGTATGTGAAAACTTGAAGTCGTTTTGTTATTGCTGACGTAACTTTCCAGTAGGTCTATCGTATGCCCATGATGCTCTAATAGCCTAGTAGCTAACTTTCAGCTTCTATACAACTTAGCATAGAACAAACTGTCTTTGTTAATGATGTAGTGAAGTTGAAGGTTACGTTTGACTATAAAACCATATTTTATGATAGCCAAATCTTCTTAGCATTGAATTGCCTTTCGTCAAGTATTTATTTTTGTAGGCAATAAATTACTTTATTTGCTTTTAAATTATAATTATAGCTTGCTCAACATTATGGTTTACTGCAGCTTAATGGTAATGCATGATGGTTTTTAAATCCAACAGCATTGCTAAAAAGACCTTTTAGACATGAATTCGCATACATTTATAAACAGCTAAACTTGTTAAAATTATGCTTCACAAAACACAACTAACTTTGTTAAATATTTCAGCCAAATTGGGATACACCAAATAGTAAGCAACGCAGTGACGTCACGCGTCCTTTTCAAAATTAGTTCTACACTGCTTGACATTAGTACTTTATATTCAAATAATTCTAATAACTCTTGCTTCAATCGACTAAAAGCTGACGCCAATTTGCAAATGTCAGGGTTGTCATTGAGCTTGCTGTATGTAAAGCGTTGCCACAAAGTCCAACCTAAAAAATGTTTCTTTTACCCATGATAGACAATCATATAGGCATTGCTTTAAATTAATTTTTATTTAGAAAAAAACTTCATTTATATTTTTTCTGTTTAAGTGCTAAAATTTTATAGGGTTGCCAAGTCAATTTTGGCCTCAATCTACCACAAGCACACTTTTTAGTTCGTCTAACGCAGCTGGTAACTCCAATTTCAATTGAATTTTGGGCCGGATTCTGATTCTGCAGCTTGGTTTGATGTTTCAGATATGGTATTGATTTTAGCTTTCAGCCGGGATAAAGCCTGCAGAGAATCCTTGCACATGCCAACAGTCACGCAGGGAGATTTCGCAAACGATACGCTTTTCAAGTTTGGAGTTCAGTGCATGCTTAGTATATGCTTTTGTAGTCGCTGAGGCCGAATCCGAGGTCTAAAAACACTCTCTAAAATTTGCACCAACAAATTGGCAAATATGGCCAATGTATATTTGTGTATGTGTTTGCATAAATGTGTTGTAACTTTGGTAATTTTGGTAATGACATCATATTAAGGGAAAACGCGGAAAATTTTGATAAGGTTTACTTGCTCCAAGTTTTTGGGAAGACAGTAGAATGTCTTTATAAAACACGTATAAATTTCATTATACAATACTTGGGATTTTTCACTGTACTCTCGACCAATACGAATTAATGCACGTCTGAAAATATTGGCATTAGTTTAACTTCTAGTTCCAACATAACGCTCAGTACTTACTTTTTTTCTCTTGCGGCGTCGTTTATTGTCTTGTTGTCTGGCCTTTCTGCAGCTCTTTCACCTTCTCTTGATAATAACGCACCCGGTCGCATAGTGAAAGCAGCTGCCATGGAGTTTTATCTTCAAGGCTATTCCACTGGTTAGCTGCTATTTGTGCCACCTCTGGCATCAAGATGCCAGGGTGGCTTTTAACTATTTGTGGACGTTGTTCTTGCATATAACATATAAAGGAGTTCTTGGGGCGACGGAGTGGCATACTTGCAGCGTATTAAAGAATTCCAAAAAATATAAAGAAAAAAAGTTTAAATATTCACTTTTTTCTCTACTACTAAAATTATGTCTTGTGTCTACGATAAAGAATTCCAAAAAATATAAAAAAAAAAAGTTTAAATATTCACTTATTTCTCTACTACTAAAATTATGTGTTGTGTCTACGATGTTTTGTTGTGGAATGAAAATATATTATTGGCTTTCCAAAACTAGCTAAACATTCAAAATTCAAGGCCTACTTGATGCCAAAAAAAAGAAAAACCTGCCTTGCTAAGATGTCAAAAACGTTTTATACTGGGATAACTCAGAAAACCATTTCTTGTCAATTTCGTTGCAATTCCTATTCTTGGTGCCACAGACATGATTCGCAACGGTTTCAAAATCTTTGACAAAATTGCATGAGAATTCATGATTTTCATTTTTTAAAAATCTGTATTAAAATCTTTGGTACATATGCCACTTCGTGTGCCAACGTGCAAAAACTTTTCGAGCTAAGCAGCTGCCACTTAGTTGTGGTACTAAAGAAAAACATTTCGAAGTTATTATTTTGGCATATAAATAGTTGTTTTCGATGTTATAATAAATGAAAGTTAAAAAATTGTTGTTTTTTTTATTTTAACTAAGTTGTCATTATTATTAAAAAAATAAGTGCTGTGCACTAGTGCTGGAGAAAACATCGATGTTATATCGATGCATCGATGTATCGAAGCTTAAAATATTTTTATATCGATGTTGGCCAACGGAGATGTTTCTCCAGCACTACTAAACGCCCATTTGATAAGTGCAGAAGTGCTGGAGAAACAACTCTGTTGGCCAACATCGCTATATAGGGATCATAAACTTCATCAGACAAGGCGTGTCGAAAATATTTTCTACATCTGAATCTCTTATTTTATTAGGCTGAAACGTAGACTGTAAGAATTGTGCAAAAGCTTCAACGTTTTCCTTATCAGATCTGCAGCAGACTCCATTTGCATCTTTGATCGCAACGTTTTTTTTAAATGGTCGTTTTAAGTATTTGGTTGCTCTCCAAAGGCTGTGTTCGTAATTGTTAGACAATGGGTCAAGACTTCCGAGATATTTTGCAGTGGTCTCATTTCAACATCGATGTAGCATACATAATTGTAGCAACCTTTGCTGGACTACATTCATACAGACAGCCTTGAAGCGATCTATGTAGAGGTTCTTCGACTCTTCGCTCGACTTTTTCTTTGTTTGGTTGTGTTTTGTAAGGCCTCAATGTCTAATAATCCCTCAATATGCATTTTAAAGATTATATTCTATTTTCGTGTAAATTTGCAAATGTAAACAAACGAAATTTGCCATTCACAACGCTGAGGACAGCTGCTGAGCCATAGGGTTGTCATGCGGTAGAAATATTCAAACTCAATTTAAATTTATTTTGTACAAATGGTAAAATAGGCTGATGCAAAATAGGCTGAAAATTATCGCTTAATGTAATAAAGAATAAACTTTATTGGATCACTGTTAATAAACATTTATTTAAATAAGTGCCTAAATGTTCTAAAATAATTTTTGGAAAGCAGCAACGTTTTGCTGCCATTCTTGCAAAAGCGTAAACATTCGAAATTAATTGTCCGAAAAATGAAATCTTTAAGGATTTTTGTTGCACCCCAGTTAGACTGCATTTTCGGTTTAAAATAAAAAAATGTTGCGCATATTTTTACTACGATATTTTTAAATCACATTTTCAAAAATAGCCGCCATTTTGAATTCACTTCAAAGCAAAGTGATATTAAAATCGTTTGTTCGTTATATCGTAATATCTGTTAGTCCCAAGTTAAGCTTGCACCCCACAGCACCTGTTAAAAGATTTTCTTCTCAAACTTAAAATATATATACATTTTTTTTTTTTGATTCAATAACATCATCGTTATATACATAAACCTTAAATTTCGGTCAAGCTGCGATTGTCCTTGAAAAAACATCAAAGTGCACATTTCACAATAGCTCCAGTGGGGCATACCCGATGAAATCCTTGGTAACAAAAAAAAAAAAAAAATAAAACCCACTATAAGGAGTAAATCCCAGTGCTTCGTGCATTAAACAGAGGCACAAATTTTTTTTTTATGTGCTTGCCTTCAGATTGTGCAACTCAATGCGGATGGTGGTCAGTATGGGTCAAGGTGTGCGCAATTTTAAGTTATAAAACTGAGGGCCTTTCTTACTCCTTGGACTTTCAATTAAATTCAATTTTAAAGCTATGCTTCTGGCTTTTGTTGAACACTTTTCGAGCATACTTTGTTGCGTACTCCTCGCTTGTATTCAATCCTGTATGCTGAAAGAGTCCTTAAGAACGCAGCGGCTTACAGATACGATGGCTGCTTGTTGGCGTGTGGCAGAGTGAGGTGTGGTGTCTAGGTATGAGGGTGTAGGAGGCGGCATCAAAAGATATCCATAAAGCGCAGCAGCCATAACAAAAACGCGAAATGAATTTCACTTGAAATGTGGAAACATAAAAATTGTTTATGACTTCCGTTACGTATCACTTACTCTCTCTCTCTCACTCTCTTTTTCTACTTCTTTTATTCTCTCTTCCCTGGCTGCCACTATCTCATGCTGTTTCCAACAACATGTGTGTGTGTGTGTGTGAAAAAAATAACGGCCTAGCTGGACGGTTCTAGCTGCTCTGCAGCATGCTCTCGATCTTGCAACAGTTTGAACTACTTCAAGTGTAACTAGTTGTGAACTGGTGCAAAAAGGAGTACTCATATTAACAAGGTTTAAAAATATAGCCAGTGCCCTGGATTTAGTGAGAGGAAGATACATTTTTTTTCAATGAAAACTAAAGCTAAAAATAATTTCATTATATGCAAACAACAAAAATAAAATCGAGAAATTCTGTAATAGAAATATAATACTCGGAATTGAAAGCTAATAAACTAAAACTTACTTACTTAATATCCTTTGGATATTTTATGACAATTACCAAAGTGATAATGAATATCATAATCGTATGTATCTCAAGAAATTTAAAACCAAAATTAGTAAAAATTAAATTTTTGCCAAATTTGAGTGTACTCTTAAAAATCTTAGCGGCTTACAAAAAAATATACATTTTTTTTTAACACATTATTTACACGCTCATTAGCAAAGGCTGCAGCTTGACTTATATACTTGGAAGCTCATGTACATGCAATAATTAATTGTTCCAAGTAGCTTTTATTATATATATACTTACACTTCACTGAGCTTCATATTAGCCATTTTCACTTGATTGACTTGATTTCATGGTGTGGTAGATATCCTTCCCACATATATGTAAAAATTCTTGAACCTATGGGAAGAGAATATTAAATATGCTGCACCGCTTAGTATATATAAGAAGGTGTCAAGGGGTGTCAATTGAGAATGTAAATATTTTGTGATTTTAAATAAATATACATTTTCAGCATTATTTTTGCAAATTAAAATTAATTTTATGCTGGCGATTTAAGGAGAGCAGGTACAGCTTTAGCTAAAAATAAATATGCATATTAAAATTGTTGGATATGTAAATTTATTCATGTATAAAAAGATTATATACAACAGACAAACGGCGTAGCCCGAGCCCGAGTGTTCCAGCCAATTAATATAAGTAAATTTTGCTGCAAGTGTACATACTCATATTATATATTGGTACTTAAATACTCATATGTCTGTTATGCAAATTATTTGTGTTTTTTTTAGTTCGTTTTAAAATCTCTTTAAAAATGACTAAGTTTTCGAAAAAGTATGTTGGAAATTATTCTTAGAAAAGTCTAAATTATACCTACATTATGGCGGGTCAATTTGTATGGGACCGAAAAAACGTTCTGGGGCTCACCGCGATTTTGATTCTTTGGGTGATTCTATGCAACTTTGGCCAAAAAACTATGGGTCTCAAATGAATTTCGAGTAACCCACTTTTTCAAAATAGGTTTTTTTTCGAAATATTCAAAAATCGACTTAGACATTGCATTGAAAAGGCCAAAAAACGTTATTTTTCCTCTAGCCAAATGAGTGTTTGGGGGTTTTCGGGGTCGAGGAATCCATTTTAGACATCTATTTTCAACTTTGGGCACCGCCAGAGGGCGCTTTATTGTTTTTTTTTTTTTAAGTATTGAGTCCAACGAATGATTTACAAAAAAAAACACTACCGTACATGACAGAGTTGTAATGCTTCATATTACAGATCTTTAAAATGGAGAAGACACATACACTAATGCAGTGGCCTGTTTAATTGCATTTCTAAAACACAAAATGTTATACAAACTTAACTCTTTTGGATAAAATTTATGATATGGAATTTTAGATTCTTTCAATTCATACAAAATTTATTTATACCAAAACAAAGATGGTGTATCAAGTGCAGTATATTTCCTACGATATTTGTATAAACAAGCAAAAATCAGTCGAATTTTGCACCAAACACGTTTGTTGGATTGATCGGGCCTATTGTTAAATAAATTTAAAAATTAATATATACGTATATACATATGCCCAAAAAGGACAATCTCTCTGAGTGCAAAAACTGGAGAGGAATCACGTGGTTGAGTGTGGTGAATAAGATCATAGCTCATATAATCAACTATCCGACGCTCTGCTGTGTGGCTTAAGGGAAAAACAAGCCGAATTTCGGCCACGGCGTTCTTGCGTCGACCACATTAAGAATGATCGTAGAGCAGTCAGCGGAGTGGCGCACACCACTGTTTCATCGACTTTGAAAAGGCGTTCGACACTCTTAACCACGATGCGATTTGGAGAGCCCTTGTCTATAAAGGAGTTCCTGAAAAAATCATTAATCTCATAAAAGAATCGTATACAGATGCCACTTGCAGAGTGAGATTTGAGAACATCCTGAGCGGTGGCAATCAAGTACAGACGGGAGTACGGCAGGGGTGTGTACTATCTCCGCTCCTATTAATCCTGGTTTTGGACCTAGTTATGCGGCAAGCATGCATGGCAAATAGAGGTATATCCTGGAGTCTGGGCGCCTAGCTGGAAGATCTTGACTACGCCGACGACATATGTATGTCTGCTGTCGCACAAATGCTCACATATACAGTCAAAAATAGCGGCGGTAAGCGAATGTGCTGCGAAAGCAGGCTTGAAAATCAAAATTGCGAAGACAAAGATGATGTGCATCAACACTGCTGGCTCGCAAACGTTCCGTATAAACGGCGTTAATCTTGAAGTAGTAGACGAGTTCTGCTCTCTCGGAAGCATCATCATGAAAACTGGCGGCTCGGCAGTGGACATTTGCAGTCGAATATCGAAGGGTCGCGCCGTGTTTGGTCTGTTGGACAAAGTGTGGAGATCCTCGCATACATCAATGAGCACGAAATTAAGCCTGTAAAGCCTGTTGTCTTGTATGGGTGTGAGACATGGAACACAACAATGCACGATATACAAGCACTTCAGGCATTTATCAATCGCAGTCTACGCAAAATTGTGCGCGTTTTTTGGGCTGACACCATCACTAACATCGACATCTGGGCATTAACGAAGCAGATTCACGTTCATCTTGAAATCCGACGGCGAAAGTGGAAGTGGATCGGTCATACACTGCGAAAACCACATGGAGATATTACGAGCAGTGTATGACCTGACATGGAGAGCAGCCCTAGACTGGAACCCGCAAGGCAGCTGTAGACGAAGCAGAAGCGCTACAAGCAGGTCGTACTTGGCTTTAAATATAAATATATATAATATATAAAATATATATATAAATATATATAGCTTTAAATAAATCAAATTTTAAGTTGTTCATTGAGGTCCTTTGTTCCATCTAGAAACCACGGAAAAAAAAAAAACCAGAAAGATGGGAAAAAGTTGTAGCTAGCGATGGGCAATACTTTGAATGAGTCATCGGTAACCATTTTTATACCCTGTACCTATAGGTACAAAGGGTATACTAGATTTGTGCAATATATGTAACGGCAAGAAGGAGGCGTGGCAGACCCCAAGTCCTTTTTACCAAAATGCTTATCATAACCTCGGGTAGCGATTGAGCCATGTCCGTCTGTCCGTCCGTCTGTCCGTCTGTATGAACACCTAGATCTCGGAGACTATAAGAGCTAGAGATACGAAACTTTACCAGCTGATGCGCATATTTCCTCAGAAGATCAAGTTTGTTGAATCATGTCAATATCTTTCCCCGTTCCCCCGTAGCAGAGTTTCGCGGTTTTTAGCTAAACCGTTTAATATTTTAATCTGAAACTTAACAGAGCGATGCGTTGTGGTTACATGCATCTGTGTGTCAAAAATAAACAAAATCGGACAATAACAACAAAAGTTATAGTCTAAAATGTAAAAATTTCACCTCCCCTTGCCTATAAACTGCGTCAATATTTGACTCTACGTAATAAGAGTAACAAATGACCTAGAACCACCAATTTTGGTAATCTGATTCATGTGCCTCTAATAAACAAATCCACATCCAAATTTTATCAATGCAGCCCCCCCACCCCCCGCAATCGATTTACCGTGTTGTCTCCCACACCCTTCAACATATCGCCTTGAAACTTACCCCATATACTTTAAATAGCTCCTTTGACGTAAATTTCGATTTTCATCAAAATCGGTTAAAATTTGCGGAACTTATAGGTATCAATATCGTTTTGCACCAACAAAAAAATATTCCAATTGGAAATTCTTAGTAAGAATATGCAGGAATAAATCTTTTTTTGAGAAAAAAAGGTACAGGGTATTACACTGTCGGGCACCGCCTCGACTGTATTACATTTTTTTTACAATAAAGTTACATTTTCATCAAAAAAACAAGGAGAACTTAGTTGCGCACCTAATATTATAATACATTCAAAATAGTTATATACGAATATTCAACACAAAATAGTAAATTATATATGTATTTTTATTAATTAGGCCTTGGCTGCTGCGACCAAAACTTATCAATTTGTCGCAATCTTATTTCCATTTACTTATTTTGGAAAAATATTTATGAAAAATATTCAATAAAAACATAATTGTAAGATAAAAAAATTTTTAAACTTAAATTTAAAAAAAATATATGTTCAAAACAGTTAAATGTATGTATTTTTATAATTAACGCTCGAATGCACATTTTAAAAATATTTGTTTAACAATAATCAAATAATTTTTACTTTTCGGCTGCTTAATTTAAAAATGGCCTGCAAAATTATTTAAGACAATAAGGTGAGAAAATCTAAAAAAGGTCCTTTAAGAATTTAAGTCAAAAATAAGTCGCTTATGAAATTTTTAGACTTTGATTTTATTTATTTATGAACAGCTTTTATAATATTCAAAGATTCTGATCTTATCTTTTTTATGTTATGTTATTTTTGCTGGCAACTCGCAATCGCAAAAAAAATCCGCAAAAATGTTTAAAGCTTTGAAGAGCTTTAAATCTTTTATAACTTAGTGTGTTCTGTGAAAAAAGCAGAGATGCTAAAAAAAAGTTCATTGGAAAAAAAAGCAGGCCACAATAGTCTACAAACAAAACAATAATGCGAAATAATTTGTTGGAAGTGTATAACTGCAAACCATAAGATAAGCTTGTCTCATGTCCATGTACACACATTCAAGCAGATTAATTTTTTCTACAAGCGAAGTATGTATCTCTTTGACGTACGACGAGTATTAGCAACTTAATTACATGTCTTGTAACTCTTTATATTGTATTCATATTTAAAGTGAAAAAATAAATGACGTCACTGCGTTAGTCAACTAGTTAATGCAAGCTCATTGACCAGAGGACTTGGTTGTTAGTTTGTGGCGAGAGGCACCAGGGGCCAGCCAGATACAGTGCAACACGTTCAGCTCGAGCTCATTAAGTGTGTGCGTGTGTGAGAGTGTGATAGTCGTATATGTCTTTGTATTTTTGTACGAATTACGTGCCAGCATACACGGACATCTTTTTGTGCTCGTCTCTCTATATGTCTGTTCTGCTTACGTGTGTGTGCCCGGGGACGGCACAAAGTACGGCAATTTAAAATAAAATGCAAACTAAATGAAAATGCAGCAACAGCGTAGCGCAAGACAAAGGAATTTTTAAATATTTTTTATACTTAGTCATCCGGCACGCTTACTAACTGACACCCCTACACCAGCTACCAATGTCCCTACGCCCCTTTGCTCTGCGCTACTGGCAAGTCCCAAGCAGGCGACTGCGGTCAATGGGCCAACGTCAACTAAGCGAAACGTCGTCCACACATCCGAAAGTAACCGCAAAACCCACGACTATAGCAATTGCAGCGCGCTGTCTTCTGTTTATAAGTATACCCTTTAGCCTCAAGGGTATGGAGTATCTTGAGATGTTGTAAGAGAGTTGATGTCCGAATGATCTGGAGAACCAAAAAAAAAAAAATTTAGTCGCTCCTGTTAACAACGGAGCAAAGGAGCTAGGAACACGAAATTGTGTCACAAGGTGTTTTGATTTTTATTTTTTTTCTACTTTTTCTACTTCGCGGTGTGTTTGACATTATCAAGTCAGGGTTTCCCAATCATCTAGCCTCTAAGAGTAGTTTGCAGAGTCTGTATTTCACAAAGATTTTTTTTAAAAACCAAGTCTTCTGAAGTCCTAGGTTAGGTTAGGTCAGGTTATGGCGGTAGCTTGCTTATCAAACTTAGGTCTATACTGGCCCTTTGTGATAACGCGCGAATCTCTACAGCAGCCCCGTTTCCAGAAAGTACTATAAAAAGGAATCCCAGCCTATTGCTGCGATATAGTTTGCAAACATTCTCGGACAGGTAGGACCTAGCTCCTTAGGTTGTGGAGGAAATAATTTTCCAGGTGCGTTTTCCTGCATCTACATAGAGCCTCACAGGAACACAAGTAGTGCTCTACTGATTCTACTTATTCCTCGTCTCTGCCACCAACAGCATTAATAACTAGGCTTGCATGCCTTGGATCCTGAGTGTAACTCAAATTAAATGAATTTCGGTATAAGAAGAGTGCACTGAAAAAAAGAGGATAGCAAAGTTTTCAGGATCGTTATATCTGAATCCGAATTCGATGTCAGGTTCAAACAAAATCCAATTATTCTTTGAATGTTCAACCATTTGATTCTTCTACACTAGACTACACTCTGAACCATTTAATTCTCAAGTCCCATAACCCTCGAACATCTTCACCAATGAACGCTTGACGTCTCTCTAGGAATTCGAAAGCCTATGGTGTCAAAACTTTTGAAGTTATTTGATTACGAACTTTTCCACAGTATTTCTACATGGTTGACGGTGGGCAACAGAGTTAATCAATAGTTCTTCCGATATCTTTTGCAATGAATAAAGTCACATGCACAGGATAAGTAGCTGGTCAGAGTGTCAAGATCTTGGACTTTCACGGATTAGACGATAACCAATCGAACAACAATAAAGCAAAATAGATTGTCTCATGTCTATGAGAAAGAGCCTAGGGTATATGATAGTCGGATTGTTTTATTATTATAAAAACATTCAATATTGTTGTCGCAGCAGTTTTTGCCGCTGCGAAGGCAAACGGAAATGAACTCTTTAGCAAAGTGTTTACAAGCAAACACAAAGGAGTGCAGAAAAAGAGAACCAAAAGCAAACCAAAAAGGACAACGAAGCGCATAGGAAAAGGAATGCGGCTTGGTATATCCGTGTGTGTGTGTTTTTGTGAGTTTGTGTTACGCGGCAGTTAAGTTAATGACATGAAACTGTTTTGCTAAGCCAAAGTAACAAGAATCGCCCGAAGTCCTGTGAATAATGCTTTGACCCTAAAAAAAGTCGGATTTTTTTTTTACGCATACAAAGGTAAAAGTACAACTGCTCTTTTTTTTAATAGAAAGTATCCTCAGAGGCTTTTAGTTCTAGACTAGCATTGGTCATATGTTGGTTTTAGTGAAAAACGCGTTTGTCCCTTTCGGAAGAGACTATGGCTGTCGAAGGTTGCACTGCAACTCCTAATTCTTTTTTGACAAACAGTGATTAAAGCTACTGACGTCAAAGTCGCCTAAAATAAGCTCAGTCGTAAGGGTGCTGGAGTCATCTCAGTGCGTAAATAGGATTTGTATGTTTTCGTATAAAACCAGAAATCCAATTTGAAGCTAGATAATTTTTATGTTTATATAGATCTTTTAGCAATTTATCTTTACTTCGTTCGTTTGCATTCCAAACAACTGTATAGTCCGCAAAAAGATAACAACCTAACCGATTAAGAATTTATAGAAGGCATTAAGCACTTTCGACTACTGTTTTTCATAGAATGTTCCGAAAAATTAGAAGCAAACAGGTGCGGATCTTGGACTTGGATATGGCGGCGTTCTTCACTTCGAAGTATATATAGGGTTTTCCAACAAGAGGTGTTATTTTGAATCACCCGGTATTTCGGTAGCTGTCACTTTTGAAGCTTTTATTCTTTGACAAGTAGAAACTACACCATTACTACAAATGGAACGATACACGCTTCAACAAAGCATTGAAATTATTAAAATTCACTACAAAAATGGCGAAAATCTTGCAGTCGCAGTTCGCAAAACTAAAGCATTTTTGGGTCGTCGTGAAGCACCTTGTCAGACCGCAATACAGAAATTGGTGGAAAAATTCGAGCTGTTGCGACAAGTTAGTGATGTGCAGAATAAAACCCGTGCACGTCGCTCAAGAACAACTGAGAATATTGCTGCTGTAGCCCGAAGTGTTGAAGAAAACCCAAGTTTGTCCATTCCTCGTCGTTCTTTGGAATTGGGCTTTCCACAAACGTCATAACACCGTATTTTGCATAAAGACTTGGGTCTTAAGGCTTATAAAGTTCAGTTAACACAAGAACTTAAGCCGGCCGATCATCAACAACGTCGTGTCTTTGCTGATTGGGTCCTTGAAATGCATTTAAATGATCCGGAATTCCATCAAAAAATCATCTTGACTGATGAGGCCCATTTCCACCTCGGTGGCTACGTCACCAAGCAAAATTGTCGCATCTGGGGCTCGGAAAACCCAAGAGTTATTGTTGAGAAGCCTCTCCATTCTCAACGTGTGACTGTTTGGTGCGGTTTATGGTCCGGCGGGGTCATTGGACCTTACTTTTTCGAAAATGAGGTTGGATCAACAGTTACGGTGAATGGATTGCGTTATCGAGAGATGATTAATGATTTTTTATGGTCGGAGTTGGATGGTATTGATCTGGACAACGTTTACTTTCAACAAGACGGCGCTACGTGCCACACAAGCAACGAAACCATTGCTCTTTTACGGGTAAAGTTTCCGGACCGTATTATCTCTCGAAGAGGTGATCACAATTGGCCACCGAGATCTTGTGATTTAACACCATGCGATTTCTTCCTTTGGGGCAACTTGAAAGATAAGGTCTACGCCAACAGCCCAGCGTCTATTCAAGACCTCAAAGATAGAATTCGTGAGGCTATCGAGGACATAGGGCAGCCACTTTGCGATTTGGTTAAGGAAATTTTTATGAAAAGGATATGGTCCTGTAAGCGTGGTCGTGGTGGCCATTTGGCTAATGTTGTTTTTCATTATTAACGGCATACCTTCCTCTTTATTATGAAATAAACATCCGATCATTTATCTCAAAAAATGGAATTTTTCTTTGAATACCAAAATAACACCTCTTATTGGAAAACCCTTTATATATCAAAGCTCGCAAAAGACTTTCAACCCATTTTTGCAACTTTTGGGGTGATCCGCACCCGAAAACCCCCCTATTATCCGCCACTGAAAGCAAAAATTGTGCATTTCATTATAGTCCTGCTAAGCTTAACTTTAATGTGCAGAAATGCAAAGGGGTCTCACAATGTATACCACAAAAAAAAAATGTGCGTTTCTGTCCCACCTACACACTTGACAACGAAAAGCAGGGCACTTCTGCCCAAAACAGTGTTGTAGAAAGCGCCAATATATGCCAGTGTGTTTATATTTAATTAGTCGAGTTGGCAGCCCTTTTACGTACGGTCATATAATTTGTCGTGCTTAAAATAAATAAAAATAAATCAGCTATAATCATATTTTTCAAATCTATGGACAAGACCACGCAAGTTGCATTATCGTATTTATCAGCAAACTTAAGTGCTAACAAAATTAATTATCAATTGACAAAAAAAAAAAATAATAAAAAATAAAAAAAAACGCAAAGAAAAAGTGCAGTGACAGTGCAAATTTATTGACACTTCCCTGACTAAACATAACGTACCTGTCATCGGTTGTCAAATTTTTCTCGTCAAAGTACAAACTTGCCAATAGAAAATTTCGTTCTTGCTTTGAGACTCCGCTGACATAAACTCAGAGCAAATTGTGTCCTCCAGGTGTACACATTGCATCTGCTTTAAAAACTGATTAAAAAATAAATTACAACAATTAAACGCCGTAACAACTTATCTGGCGGTGCCGTGGCACCAGCCAATACGAAAATGCCACGTGCTAACAATATTGTTCCAGAAAACTCTGAAAATAATTATGTTAACTACTATCGTCCGCTACAAACCCTGGACCACTCGGATGATATTGATGAGGAGCCGGAGACGGAACCTTTGATTGAGGCTGTCAAAATGCCACCAATTACTGTGATCAAACAGTCATCTAAATTTATTCACGATCTTTGTGAAAAAATGAAAATCAAAGACTATTTCATAAATTCCATTTCTATTGGACATAAAATACATGTTAAAAGCGAAAGCAGCTTCAAAACGATAATCTTAAAACTAAAAGAGCTCAAATGTGAATTTTTCTCACATGAGACAAAAAATACTAAACCTTACAAGGCAGTGCTTTCTGGACTGGACAAGCTTCCTTGCTCTGATGTTAAAATCTTGCTGGAAAATCTTGGCCTTAACTGTATTGACGTTAAAATTATAGAAAAAACTACTAGATACAACCATAATTTGATTCTCTATATCGTGTATTTCGCTTCCAAAAGCATAACAGTGAAACAACTACGTGATGACTATTCGCATATTAATCATACTAAGGTTCGCTGGGAATATAAGACCAAAACTTACAACAAATTGACGCAATGCTATAACTGTCAGCTCTATGGTCATGGAGCTAGTCATTGTGCCGTTAAAACATCATGTGCCTTCTGTGCTGGCCAGCACTCGACTCCAGATTGCCCCGACAAAACCATTAAGTGCGCAAACTGTAAAGGAAACCACACCTCAACTGACATAAATTGCCCTTGCCGACTTTCATACCAGTCCCTGCTGACGAAACGATCGACACGTGGCAAACTCTACACTGCTCATAAACCTACTGTTGTGCCGAATCATAACAACAGATCCGCTCCAGCAACATCTAGGGTGAACCCTACGCAAAATCCACCTTATAATGTGCTTCGTAGTCCGTTCCCCAGCTACAGTCAAGTCGTCATCAATGGCGACCCAAATCAATCGACCAGCGATGATTTATTCACCTATGAAGAGATAACTGCTCTTACCACTGAGCTTATTAGTAAATTGAAGGGCTGCACCAGCAAGTCTGACCAATTCCATGTTATCACACAACTAACGCTTAAATATGTGTACCACAACAAATAGTTTAGCAAACACCCTAAATATTATGGCATGGAATGCTCGTGCTGTTAACAAAAACGATTAGAATTGATAAACTTTTTAAACCTAAAAAAAATTCACATATGTCTTGTCAGCGAAACATGGCTGACGCAAAATGTCAAATTCTCTATTCCCAATTACATAGTCTATAGAAATGACCGTTCTGACAATAGGGGCGGCGGTGTTGCAATTATAGTGAATAAATCTGTTAAGCATACACAGATTTATAACATTAAGACCCATTTAATTGAAAATATTGGAATTGAGGTTTGCATAGATTCCCAAAGATCATTTAAAATTTTTGCTTTGTACTTCCCTGGTCCATCAGCCAAATGTCTGTCAAATCGATGCAACTTGAAATCAACACAACACATAAAAGACATGTTCAAGTCTGATCTTCTTAAAATCTCTCGTATTGATAGCGATTATATTGTTGGAGGCGACTTAAACTGCAGAAATAGACTATGGAACTGTGCCAGAGCCAACAGTTTCGGCAACACTTTGGCTGATCTCTTCTCTTTGGGTAAATTCAGTATAATTTACCCCAAAGAGCCCACTTATGTTCCGGCGAGCTACAAAGGCAACCCATCTATACTCGACCTATTTTTGACAAATATACGTAGAAACTTTTCTGAACCTATGGTCCACACAGATCTATCATCTGATCATCTCCCAGTCATATGCAAGCTAGCCAATTATGCAAATCCCAAAAATGTTGAAAAAAAAACTAACTGGAAAAAATTTAAACTTGCTTTAGCTGATACATTTAGTTTTGACTTAGAAACTTTTAATGCTCTTGTTCCGAATCGTGCAATAATTGACATGATGGTCAAAAAACTTCGTCAAAATATTACTCAGGCTATTGAGCTCAGTACACCTAGAAATCACGTCAAGCTGCATACCCGTAAGCTTCCAGCAAGAATAACAACTATCATTGCTAACAGAAATGCTACGCAGAGACAGTGGATCAGAACAAGACAACCCATTTTCAAAGCAAGAGTTAACTTTCTAAACAATCTAATCAGTCAGGAATTGTTTAATTATAATAACGTAATGTGGAATGAAAAATTGTCTAAACTGGGCAATAACGCAAAGCCCTTTTGGAAGCTCACGAAAATTATTAAAAATAAGAAGCAATACATTACCTGTTTTAACCATGAAAATAACCGATATTTCACCGCTTTAGAAAAGGCAAACATACTGGCCGAGATATTTAAGTCGAAGCACCGCATTACAGAAAATTTCTCTGATAATCTCACTTCTGAGCTAGTGTCAAACACGTTAGGTGAACTTTCTGCTCAATATAATTCATCAGCTGACCTTTTTACTACAAATGAAGTTGCAACAGTAATCAAGTCACTTAAAGTTAAAAAGTCGCCAGGGGTTGACCAAATACCAAACGCTACTTTTTAACAATTGCATTAAGATCGGCTATTTTCCACTTGATTGGAAAGCTGCAAAAATCATTCCCATTGCGAAACCAGGTAAACCACCTGACTCTCCTCTGAGCTATCGCCCTATTAGCCTCTTTTGCGGCATATCCAAGGTTTTAGAACGCTTAATCAAGACCAGACTTTGTACCTATGTAGAGGAGAAGCGCATTCTACCTCCAATGCAATTTGTATTTAGAGCCGGCTTTAACTGCATACATCCTCTTGACAAAGTCACAAGCTTTGTAAAAGCAAATTTTAATTTAAAAAAATCCGTCGGTATGGTTACGCTAGATGTAGAAGCCGCATTCGAAACTGTGTGGCACGATGGCTTAATTCACAAACTGGTGACTTGCAATACACCAACCTACCTGACTCAAATCATAAAAAGTTTTTTGACCGACAGACACTTTCATGTTTCTTTGGATGGTTCTATATCCAGCCAAAAGTTTCTCTGCGCTGGTGTCCCACAAGGCTCTGTCCTCGGACCGATTCTCTATAACTTTTATACCTATGATATCCCCAGATTGGAAAGATGTAACTCAATAATTTTTGCAGATGACACTGCCCTCTATTGTTCGGGCACAACTTATTCTGATATTCACTATAATCTGCAACACTCGTTAAACTCTATATCTGCGTATTTCTATAAATGGAAAATTAAGCTAAACGCGACTAAAACTAAAGCAATTTTCTTTAGCAAAAAGCGTAGGCCATGTTTCCTTCCTGACAATAACCTCGAGCTTCATAGCTCCTACATTCCATGGGAGGATTCTGTGAAATATCTAGGAATCCACTTAGATAAAAAACTGCTATTTAGTGGTCACATCAGTAATACATTAGATAAAATTAATAAGACTGTACGTACTTTATATCCATTTATAAACCGTAAATCTAAACTATCTATAAAAAACAAACTTACTATTTACAAGTCCATATTTATACCAATAACCATATACGGAGCTGAAATATGGATTACCTCAGCTAAATGTCATTTAAGTAAACTCCAAATTGCCCAAAATAAAATATTAAAAATGATCCTCAACCTACCATATTATTATAACACTAGATCCTTGCATAAAATAGCAAATGTTAAGATGATTGACGAGCTTATCACTAGCGCATCAACAAAATTTTTAATTAAAAATCTTATATTACACTAAGTATGTGTTGAAGGGTACATCACCTTCCTGTAGTTTGTAAATTTTATTTTTAAGCTTTTTAAATCAAGGTTTTTTTTCACCTGTCTTCCTTGTATACTTGAATATTTTCGGTACCATTATTAAAATGAATATAATTTTAAAACAAAATATTAATGTTTCAGCTGCATAGGTTAATGCCTCAACTCTGTTAATACTAAATTAAGGTAGCTTTAAGCATTATTGTAATATAAAGGAATAAAGCACAATAAAATAATAATAATAATAATATTTAATACTGCTTTTGGTATTATCAATGTTGCTTATTAGAGTAAGGCACTTTTGCATTTCAGCGCCATTGTTACGGTTGCTCACGTCATTAGGCGGGCACTTCTGCGAATCTCGCAACCATACTATGCTCTTTTGTACCAATGCATAACCAAATTCTTTGTTGTAAAGCTATATTTTTTGTAATACAAATATTGGTAGTTTTTTTTTGCTTTCAAAGTCTAATGTATAGGTATACCAGGTGTATAAGCTTAAAACAGCTGTTTGTCATAGATGGCGTTCGTGGGCGTATTAAGACACCATAGGACACCGCTTTTTTTTAATAAGTTCGACATCTGTCAACATTAATAGCGCACATTGTCAGTAATTTCATAACACAACATATATTTTTACTTTGGTAATCATATCCAGTTTTGTGCCATATGCAGGAAGCTCTGCATTGCTGCTTCAATTTGAAAATGCAAAAAATCATACGTTGATTCCCGCGAACCGTTAACATTATCCGTAAGACCAAATCGTTGCGGACGGAAGACGATGCTGTGTGTTTGGTGGGATCAGCGGTGTATCGTCTATTATGAGACGTTGAAACCTGCTGAAACTGTCAGTGACAACCGCTACCACCAATAACCGATCAAATTGCGTGAAAAAAAGGCCGAATTATCAACAAAGACATAACAAGCCGATTTTCCTCCCCGACAACGCACCATTGCACACGTCAAAAATAGTCGACACTTAATTGGGAGGTGCTACCCCATAACGCTAACTAACAGGCACTTTGATTTTTAAGAAGACGTCCGAAAATGGCTTAATAAGTGGTTTGCCCCGAAAGAGAAGCAGTTTTTTTGACGTGGTCTCCACAAATTGCCTTAAAAATGGGAAAAATGTGTAGCTAGCGAGAATACTTTGAATAAATTTGTCTTTGCTTTCTATGAAATTTAAGCTTTTACAACTGGTAAATTGTGCAGTTTTTATCAGTCTAAGGTTTTTTGTCTTTAAGCAGACAAATGATTTTAAGAATTCACTTATCGACGAATTGCGAAAAGGTTAAGGTAAAGAAAGTTCGTGTTGTGACTTATTAGAAGATTGAGATTCTTTATTTCACCAGTTCCCTGCTCTCAATATTGATTGAATACTTAGTTTTTTCGAAAAATTGTTTAAGTTTGTAAGATTTATCAAAATTGGTTCATTATTTTATGTTGCTAGATTAGCTCTCTTTTTGAGAGAGACGCGAATAATGAACCAGAATTATAAAAATTAGCAGTAAAGCATTTTCTTTTAAGGTTACCAATTCAAAAACGCTCGTTGTAGAAGAGTTCTTAATAATATAGTTCAACTGCATAAGCTATCTAATACCCATAAAGTGAAATAAAATAAAATATGTTAAAAATGTTTTATAAGCTGTATTCAATTACTATGACAGTTGACCAATTGCTCAACACTGTCCACTTCAATGCGACCATTACAAATGACAGTAGCAAATTAATATGCACTATTGCATACTTCATAAGCCTGGAGAGTGTGTGTGTGTGTGTGTGTGTGAGTGCGTGAAGTGCCATCATACACAACTCACAACATGTGTAGAGAGTAGTAGAGTGGTACTACTCACACACGCACACATGCACATAAATGTGAAATATGGCCAACGAAAAAAAAAATGGACGAAAAAAAAAAGAAATTGAGAGAGAATAGTCATATATACAAATATGCTAAACAAATAGTATAGAGAAATGAAACAGCAAAGTGCACTTCAAAGGCAGTAACAACGGGTGGAGAGCAAGAGCCATAAGAGCCAAAAACATAAGCATAAGTGCCTGGCGCAGCAGCAGCAGCAATAACAACAACAACCACAAGAGAGTAGCAGCGACAATGCTGAAGAGGTTGTTAGAAGCCAGCAGCCATGAGCATGGGCAGCAGCGGGCAATGCAGGGAACAAGTGTGCCACTACAATAATCATAAAAGCGCAAAACAGCAACAACAACGCAGCAACAGCAGCGGCAACAACTTCAAATACACAGAGGAACCAGAGAGTCAGCAAGAGAGCGCGCCAGCGAGCAAAGAGCAAAGAGAGAGAGAGAGAAAGCGAGTTTATGTGCATATGTGTAGAACTTCCGGCTACTTGGGCGACCAAGCTTGGTCTCACTAACGCTATGGCTGCTTGGGCATAGCTTTGGACTCGTTTGGCCATACTGGCACACACACTCACACACACTGAAGCCGCCTGCATGCAAACGGAAATAATGTATTAATCCTGTTGAGGCCATATTTTTATTGTTATTGCGTCATGTAGCCAAGCCCACAGACACTGCCAGCCATTGCCTCCTTCACAACTTGCTCCATGCATGTCTTTATTCCCGTCTCTAGGAGCGCCCGGCACTTTGTAGATAAATAAACTGAAATATGTTTGGCATCATCTTCGAATACGTAATTTTCGTCAGCAGCAAGTCGAGAGGATCAAGCCACGTCCTTAATGTTTTTTTTTGCAGCGTCAGGTGATATAAATGACAACAAAGCAGCAGACGCGAAAAAGTGATAAACCACATTAAAATTACACTTACCACAAAACAAAGAGATTAAAATCAGTCGGCGTGGAGCACGACTATGGAATACACTGCAAACCCAACTAACGAAAAGTATCGAATTCATATTTTTCTCGTTTTCAAGCTACAGAGCCTATTAGAATACAAAACTTGTTGCAGTTATTTTAATAAATCGCAAAGTGGAAATAGTATTATATATACTCTTTCTACAGGGTATAAAAATATCGTATATCACAGGATGCTCAAGTTAAAAAAATTGAACAAAGTGCAACAAATTGCATTTTGCTTTAATATTTAAAATTTTGAATTTTTTTCGAAGTCAAATGTTCCAATTCGTATTCGATGAATTCGATATGGAGAAAACTTTTGCTGCTCCTACCGATAGCATTGTCATTCGCCTCCTACTCCTTGAAAATTAACGAAATTATGATTAAAATATTTTACTCAGTGTGTCTAGAAATAAATGAGTGTCGCGGAACGGTGCTGGTTAGCAGCAGAGGAGGCAGAGCCCTCTAATGTATTAAATAAAAAAATCTTTCTGGAAATCTATAATTCTTACCAAAAAACAAGCTTTCAGTTGAAGAAAATAATTTTGATAGCGTTAAAAAAAAAGGGAATTCTGATTTGATTAAATGAAAATGGAGAATCTCTGCAAATTGAATTTTCTATCTATTAGTTTTCTACAGAATGGAAAAGTATCTAATACAGACGAATCCTGGCCGCAGTGTTTTCAAGCGCTTGGAAATTGGTACTTCTTACAATTCTTCTAGCGATACTGCCAGCTCTTGTTGCATTGGACTGGGGTTTTTGTAAAGATACCTTAGCTAAGAACAATCGTCTTTCATGCTTTTACAGGCATCCTCGTTTATAAAGTTTTACTTGCATTCAAGGCTTTTTGCGATGCTGCGTACTGGCCTTCAAACAAAAAAGCTGTTGTAACTGCTGGCGCCATCTAGCCGTAAATTGTAAAAAAAAAAAATGGGCAGCACTGTTTGCTGCAACGCATAAATTTTATTTCTAACTTAGAAAAGAAATTCAATACTTGACTTAAATGCTGTTATTGTGGTATTGTGTACTTGAATTGGAATCAATTACTAACAGCATCGGGATAAAATTAAATTAAAATGATGATGATTTTTTGATTTCAGATGAAGAATCTTCCATGTCTAGATGTTTTAAAAATGAAACTTCTTCAAACTTCAATAATCAGGTACAGCAAGATCGATTTTTGAAAAGCTATTTTGCTTTTGCAAGAAAAGTCTAGAAAATTACTATTTTCGAGAGAATAGGCTTATTTGTTAATACTATCTAAGGAAAAAGGTTTTTTTTTCGATTTTTTTTTAATTTTTTGAACAATTTTACTACCGGAAAAACTGCGGGATGGCACCTACCGGAAAAGATACAATCATGAACTAGAGTCGCTAGCAGGACATGAAATAGTTATCAGATTTGTTAAAGCAGAGAGTATAAGATGGCTGGGTCATGTGCTAAGAATGTCCACGGAAAGAATAGCTCGAAAGGTCTTTGTATTGCAACCGTTTGGAGGAAGAAGAAGAGGACGTCCAGAGAAACGATGGCTGGATGATGTAGAAGCCGATCTCAGAAAAATTGGAGTCCGACACTGGAAAGTTGTCGTTGTAGAGAGGAACAAATGGAGAGAGATTGTTGCGGAAGCTATGGTTAACCAAAGACTGTTAAGCTAAGAAGAAGAATATGCATCTTTTTGAAAAATTTCAAGTCTCTAGCCGATCATGCAGACAAAAAAATTTGGCATAAAATGAACTCCAAAAAATGTTCAGCATTGAGTTAACACAACTAGTGTCCTGCGATCACTTATACACTCATGCATTGCAAATATGTTTCTATAATACGCTTGACCCCAACAGTTCAGGGTATAAACAACTAACAAACAACAACAAGAACAATTCAAAGTACTTTATAAATATTGCCGCGCGTTAAGAGCGCCTTGCGTAATTATTATAACGCATACGCCTTGTTGGCAACAACAGTGACGCAGTAACGCTGACTGCGACGTTGGCGACAATTATGCGCTTGCTGCCGGCTTAAGCAGCCATTTTTGTTGCTGTTCTTGTTGTTGTTGTTGTTGTCGTCCATTGTTGTCGTTGGGTTGCTTTTTCATAAATTTAAATACAAAACATGTTAAGTTTTATAGCCCGGCGTTAAATTGCTGCTGACTACCTCTGGCTGAAGACTCCCCCCTTGCTCCAAAGCAGACTCTTTAGCAAGTACATACACACGTATATATACATGTACATATAAGTACTTGTGCAATCGGCTTGTGTGTGCACCATTTAACATATGCTATAAATCCAACAAAAGCAACAAATTTACTAGCTCACATAAGCTTATATGAATATACATATGTAAATATATATACTCCTTGTTGGTGTATGTGTGCGTGTGTGTGTGTGTGGCAAACGATGACGCTAAGTACTGAACCAATTAGTTATAGAGGCTTCAAGTGTCAGCTTTACTGTACTTCTTTCAACTAAATCAATTTCATGGAATAATTTGCTACTTTCATCTGTATTTATGTATGAGTGCCATAAACAAGGTAAATGCACGTAAATCTATACATATAACAACTTTAATAGTCTTTTGTACTATACCCTAAAGCAAATGTATATACATATACATATTTATTAAATACAAAAAAAAAGAAGATAACTAAAAGAAAGTACATCAAAGGAAGGGAGATTTAATTAAATAAATAATTAAAAATTAGTTTTATTTCGATTTTCTGATTAAGACATCAAATTACTGCCGTTTATATTCAAAACTCTCTCTTCAAACGATTTCTTCTGCTCGGGTACCATTTTATTGCTGAGTATCAGAAGCCAGCTAACTTTCTTATCCAGTTCAGCGGCATCTTCAGAAATTACTTAGCTCGTTGTTGGTTCAAATAATGCTTGTAAAATTTACATACTGTTTAAAAAACAAAGCTATTTGGAAAACAAAGTATACTTCCAAACAAAATGCATAAATAACCAAACAATGGTTTGGACGTGGGTGTAGTCTAATGTTAGTCGAAGAGCAACAAAAAATAATAAAATTTATAAATTTTTATTTTTCTATTTTATCTATACAACAACATAAACTATGTATGTATATTGGTTTATGCACTATGTATATTACAATATGCTTCAACTATAAAAAGTGCAGCTAATGGCTGCCATTTTGTTTGGCTTGTGCACTTCTGTTGATTTATAGATATAGATCCAAAAACGTAGGAAAAACTAAAAATGGGCCCGCGTAGCCAGATTTTGGTCAAAAGTCCCCATTAAGAAAGTCAAACTTTGGACAAATTACAATTTAATATGATTTAACACATATAAAGCTATCCTGTGAAAAAACAGTATTAAATTATAAATAGTGGTTTTTTAAGTTATTGGCAATCAAAGTTAACATTTTGGTTTTTTTTTTTGAGCTTTCGCGATAATTTACAGAAAAAAAACCTGCCTTTACCAGTATACATGAATGAAATCTTCATTTACTTTATTATTTACAAATATAACTTCAGAGAAAAAGTAAAATTAAGCTTATAAACTGTTCGGTTTTAAATATATTCGATTAGTTGTAAAGTTTTTGTTGGTTGCTGTATCATTTGGCTGCTTTGCTTTAAGGGTACTTCGATATTTGATCGACAAAATTTTTTTAAACTTCTTCACATGTTCTACAACAAAATGTAATTCCTTCCGATTTTCGGAAATTGATTTTTGTATCTAAAAGTTGAATTTTAAAAATTGACCACAAGGAAATTTTTCTATTTATTGAATTTCTCAGCTGCCTAAAAGTTTGCTTTAACAACCATTTTTTCAAAAGTTGTACTCAAATGTGAAAATTTTATAACATACTTACAAAGATGCAAATCAAAAAATGTAAAAATTATAAATTTTGACGAAAAAACCAAAAATTAAAATATACATTATTTTAATTTTTTTTCTTAAATTAAAAAAGCATGCAAAAAAAAATTATAACAGCTAAAAAACAGATGGAGTGGTGATGTCGTCTTTTTGTAAATTGTTTGGAAAGCTGAAACTATTTGGGGCTATAGCTCCAAAACCATTCAATATTTTGGGTATAGGCTATTTTTTCAATGTATGAGGAGCTCATATCTACCTCTGTGTGAAATATGATCCAATTCCAAATAAGCGTTTTTTTTTTTTTAATTAAGTACAAAAATTGTTTGGCTTTTTTTTAATTAATTCCAATTTTGGTCTGGACTACCGATGTCTCAAAAAAATCGAAGAAGGCTCAAACTTCCCAGAAAAATAGTTCAATCATTTAGGAACACGTGTGTAAAATTTCACTACTCTAAAAAAATGATTATGGAAATGACAGGGTTTTGGCCAAAATATGAAAATCTCAATTTGAATTTTTATACAAAAAAAACATAATTGAACTTAAATAAATATCAAAAGCAAGATTCCTTAAATAAGACCAAATAATCCGAAAACTAAATTAAAATGCTTAAACTAAAAAATAAATTTAAGTACTCTTAAATTCATGTCGAGTTCTTAAGCTTATTTTTTAAAAAATATAATTAATCTAAATAAATTCCTAAAATAATTCCTCAAAAAAGACTGAATAATTTTGAAATGAGATTCAAATTCTGGAATTTTGGCTTGACCGAAAATCATTAAATTAAAACCAAAAATTCTTTAAAAAAATATATAAGTCTTGAATTAAGTAAAAAAAATTCTTAAATTCAGATTTTTCGCCAAATCCCATTTTAAACTTCAAACAAATACAAATATTATTAAAATAAGAACTAAGAAGATTTTAAAAGTTTGCATGAGCTTCTAAATAAAATTGAATTTATATTTATTTATAAATAAAAATTTTTAAGTAAAATATATTTAAAAATAAATAAAAATTTTTAAATACATCAATGTTAATTTTTCTTGTATTATGTAAGTTTTAAAAAAAAATTTTAAATCTTAAATTAAGTTCAAAAATTCTTTAATTAGTAAGTATAATTTTAAACTGAAACAATTACAAATATTATTAAACTAAGAACTAAAAAGATTTAAAAAGCTTGTATAGCGTAAATAAATATAAAGTTTAGCATTAAATACCAACTAGATTTAATTTGTTAAAATAAAAATAAAAGCCAAAAAACCTGTAGACACACTTAAAGTTGGAATGATTACGTATACGTAAGAAATAGTAAAGTTTTGATATAATTGCATGCGAAAAGATTTTAGCTTATCGTACTACCGTGCACCCGCTTAACTCTACCAAAGAACAAAGAATCTTACTATCTATCTTAGAAATCATATCTAAATTGCGAATATTATCATAAATAACAGCTTGAAGATTTGACATGAACTCTAAATTATCATGTTGAGGCTCTATGCTTCAGAGAAAGATACAGCAAATGATAATGATAAATTTTCATGTACCTACTAAAAAATTTTCCATGTGATGTACTACATATATTGTACAAAAAGTTGGACTTATCGAATAGTGCGAGTAGCTTTTTGGGCACAACCAGCATCTCAAAAATTCTAGCATGCTGTCAATCGACATTTTTTTTTTTTAAATATTATTTATTTTAGACAGTATTATTTAATAACTTTTATAAAAACTAGTTACAAAATTTGTTTTTTAAAGACTGACCCCGATAAGTACTTAAACTTTGGAATATAAAATTTATATTTTTTAAATTAATAATAAAATTAAACTATACTGAGGATTGCTAACAATCGTTTTTTTTTTTTTGTAAAAGTATAAATACAATATATATATAAATTGTACGCGGACATAAAAAAAAAAATCATCTTATATACACGTATCACAGTTAAACAAAATATGTTGCAGAAAAAAGCTAAGCACTTAAATTTAAAAAAAAATAAAACATAAAAAAAAAAATTTTTTTTTTAACTTAAACCTAAATTCCACTTTCAACTTAATTCTAATTTAATTCTATAAGTTGTGATATGTTGACCTGTCAGTGAGTTATGAGCATCAAGATGTTGTTTGTGCTGAAAGTGAGAAATAGTTTATCATGAGAATTGTTATTTAAATTTTGAAAACTATTTACTTACCTCTGTTTTCGAATCTTTCTTTCCGTTTCTATTGCCATGCCATTAAACTACCGGGATTCGAACCCGGACCGGCGGTGCCACGGACGTTAGTCCTAGCCACTAAACCACCGCCGGCGGCAACAATCAAGCAACTCTTTGCACACTTAAGCTTCATGTGCCATCTCTAATTTTTCTCTCCCCACTAGCTACCAAATATTTGTCTATAACTTGGTTCTGAGCATTGTTTAAAAAATGTTGCATTGTTTGGGTTATAACAAATAACAAATCATTTACAAAACCGTTAACTAGCGCTTGGTTTAATTTATATAAAATTTAAAAATATATATCTAACTGCAATTGTTTCGTTTCGATACACATTTCGATAGTTACATTTCGATAAATTCAAATCGTGCATAACTTGAAGTTGGCTGCGGCATGAACATATGTTTGTAATGTAAATAATAATAATTGAATAAGTGCACTAAAAATAGATTTTTTGGAAAAAACAAAGCAAAAATTAGTTTCTGCTGCATTAATCATTGTGACCACTGTGTGCTGATTATGCTGCTGCTGCGTTTGCGTCGACGGCGACGTCAATGCGACGCTTGCGTTGGCGTTGCACTTATCAAAATGCAAATAGCCCAACAAGAGCAGCGCTGCTGCTGCACAGTGGTTGCTGTGTTAGATAAAAACGACAAAAATCAAAGTCAATTCCAGTAGTGTCAGATAAATTTTTTTTTAAATAAATCTGAATACAAATTAATTCCGTCACAGCAGCTGATAAATTCTTTTCAAATTTTTAAGTTTTTTGCTCTTGATTTTTAATATTTTTGCTATGCATTTGAAAAAATAAGTCATCCATCCTAAAAATATTTATGGGACTTACAGAATTAAATAAGAATTTGTGTTATTAAATATATCAGATCTTAGAATCAAAACAGTTTCTTTTAGAGGAGTTGGAAAAAAAAAAATATTTTATTTAGTACCTACGTATATTTAAAATTTGTATGTGTAGCATCGTCCATTTATTATTTAGCATGCACTTAAATAAAAAAATTAAAAACAAATTAAAGGACAAAAATAATCCAAAACAAATCTTAGGCTTAATACATATTTAAATGATTATTCGCTCAAGGATTTTTTTTAAGGCTTACAATACGCATAAGAAAAAAATAACAGCCTGTTTTCAGTTCCCTTTCCATGCGTATCCATTGAAGCCAATCTTTTAAATAATATTATTTTCTTTAATTCCAAGTCATTTAAAATAATTGCATTTGTATAAAATAAATATTACTTATATGGCAATTATTGCTTGCTATAATTTTTTGTAATATATAAGAATTTGCTCTTTCTCTCAGCCTCTGTACCTCTTTCTCCCTTTTGCCCGGCCCCACTTACTCCTCATAATAAAACAATGAGAAATAACAATAGCAATTAAAAATCGCTGAAAGCGGATGTCCTGATAAAGTTGGCAGACTTTCTTGCGACCTCTGAACGCTGCACTCGTCTGCTGTGGAGTCCCTTGCCATGCTCCTTGCAGCGTCCTTGCAATCAACTTGCAGTCGCTCCTTGTTGTCGCCTTTGCCATGTTTTACAGCTGCAGTCGTTTGTTATACTCTGTATCCAAGGGATCAAGGGTATTATGGCTTTGTGGAATGCATGTAACAGGTGGAAGGAGGCATGTCAGATCTTAAGTTCTACAGACCAAAAAATATTCGTGTATTAAAAAAGTTTTGGAAGACTTCGCACTCCCTGTGGCAGTTATAGCTCATCAAGATTTGTTGGCTATATGAAGTGTTTGGATTTTCTTTTGGATAGTTCAGCCTTCAACTCACAAGAGGGGAAAACACTTAAAAAAAGCACCAAGAACTAAATCTCAATGGCAACCAATATAGATTTTAGTACTAAGCGTGAAAAGCAGGCAGGGGCGAAGCCTGCTAGTCTACAAGTTTGTTATGCATAACTCTAGATCGCAGCGTACGATTTGCTGGGGAATTTTAAGGTTATGATTTTCTCGAATATCCCAGTCTGGAACTTCTTAAAATCAATGGTGGTGAAGAAACGAAGAAAGATAATGATACTAAGCTTGCGAAGCATGCAGTGGTGGAGCCCACTAGTCCACAAGTTTATTATGCATAGCTCCAGATCGGAGCGTGCGATTTGCTTGGGAATTTTTTTGCTGCGATATTCACGACTATTCCAGTCTGAAAAGCTTAAAATCTCAAATTGGAGCTTATTATAATTACGCATGCAGTGTATTCCAGTGTCGGGAATACGACAGTTTTTTACTTTTTTTTGGTTCTTGGGATGGCGTGACATTTTGGCATCTCTTCCTGGGGCGCGTATTGTAATTATGCATTATGATTGTTATGGCCATTATGCTTTTACATTTCTTTGCTGTTTCTCATTTATATTTTCATTTTTTTTTCCCCCATCTGCTTTAAGTTCTTCCATTATACTCCACTTCTCTACACTCCACTCCAAGCCACTGCTCTGCTGCTGCTGCTTTTCTTGGTGGCACGTTTAAGGATTTCATTGCATGCGAAATGAAATGCCAGCATTCAACATTTTGTGCATGTGTGTATATCTGTGTGTTTGTATCTGTGTGTATCATGTTTGTCTGCTTCAATTGCTACGTGACAACTTGGCCAGCTTGGCAACTTAACTTAATAGCCGAGCTATGTTTCTGTATCTTACCGCCTCTGCCCCCACCTCCCAAAACTCCACTTTATCCATTATCTGTGGCATATTTTGTGGCGCCACTTGCTAAATGTAGCCATGTCACCATTTAGGCGTCTTGCAATCGCCTTGGACACGCGGCTGACTTTGATTGACGACATTGTCAAACCGTATGCAACTTTTGTGTTGTTCGCATTTTCCGTTTGAGATACTTTCAACATTTTCAGATACTTTTTATATGACAGTCAGTCAAGTGGCTGGGACTGACTGTCTGTCAGGTGAACAAAATGCTAACAACTAACTAACATGGCCAACAAGGTGGCTCATATATTGCCATTTGCTATTGTTGCCACTGCTGTCATATGTCACAGGAAATATTTCATATTGCGAGCTTGTGAAAAACCAACAACAATAACAACAGCAACAAATGTGCATGTTGAATAATACCAAACATGAACAAACAAACAAATACACTCCTTACGCCTCTTTGGACTCCGTACATGCTCACATACAGCCAGGTAGGCTCAATTCTAGGTTTAGTTCGCCCTCTGTTGCTCTGTCGCACTGCCGTCCATTTGATGACTTGGTGGGCGTGCCAGCGACCTTATAAATCAAAATAGCAGCTCCTGGCGGCAGCGACAAGACGGAAGACACAAGCCAACACAACACACTGCAGGAAAACACGAGTAACAATTAAGCCACAACTAGCAGGCTCCAAAAATTTATTCGCGGAAAAATGTGTGGATTTTATCACCCGATAAGCAAAGATATATATTTATTCCTGTTACTCCTGTGAGAAGCATAGGGCTACAACAAAATTCTTAAATCTAATTCTATCTAATGACAAGCTTTTGATTTCGCTCCAACTCTTTCCACTTTGTTTTACGTCTTTCTCCAGCTGTCTTCTCCAAGTGTGCGCCGGACGACCTCTTCTGCGCCTGCCTTGCGGATTCCAATCGATGGCCTGTCTAGCAATGATGTTTGGGGGTTTTCTTAGGGTGTGGCCTATCCAATTCCAATTTCTTTCCATTATGTTTAAGTGGATTGGTGTGTGGCTTGCAAGCGCCCATAATCTGGCATTTGATATAGTATTTGGCCAGTAAATCTTTAGTATGCGTCTAAGGCATCGGTTAGTAAAGGTTTGTAACCGTTGAAGAAGCAATGGGGCTGCGTTCCATGTTTCGCAACCAATAGAAGTATTGAGATAACGTTAGATCGGAATATTCGTAATTTTTTTCGACGCGATATTAAAGAAGACTTCCATATGCTCCTAAATTGGCCGAAAGCTTGTTGTGATTTTTTGATTCGGTTTTCAATATCCTCTGAGCTGCCGTCGGTACTTGAAATTATGCATCCTAAGTAGGTGAAGGATTGTACATCTTTCAAAGAAGTATTATTTATTTGAAAGGGCCGGTTGTTATTTGTATTTATTCTCATAGTTTTAGTTGTTACAACATTAATGCCGAGACCTGCTTTAGCAGCGAATGTAGCAATCGAGCTAAGTTTGCGAGCTATCTTGAGGTACGCCATCTAGATCTGTGGTCCAGCGGCTCGCACTTTTTGTTTTGAAAATATTTCCTTTAATACTTTTTATGCTCCAAAAAGCAATTGAGTAACGACTTTTTTTCTTTGTGTAGTCACCTACATTGGTTTATATACGCACACGCACACGCACACAGACAAACACATATGGTACATACAGTCACTTCTATGCAAATGCCAAAATGAAGCAAGTTGTTTACAAGCTTACAGCACTCACTTATACACACACACACGCTCACTCTCACACATGTATAAACACATACATAATCATGCTCTCAATTGAAGCCTAAGAGTGTTGCAGCATTTTAAGCGTAACAGAGATAGAGCTACAGAATTGGCGAGCAAGAGCAGCGGGCATACATAAAGTTAGAGTAAGACAAATGCAGTCAATAAAATCAAAGTAATAACATTGCTATGCATATGTTAAATGTATATACTACTTTAATGTGTGTGTGTGAGTGAGTGAGAATGTGCTAAACAATTACAATGAGGCCATGTCCATCCATATCTGCTCCAGTGACCCCAATGGCAATCTAATTGACAGTTATGAAAATTGTCAAACATATAATTATAACACTCGTCCTGATATCTATTGGGCTTCATTGATTCCCGACTGGAAGCTTACTCTAAGCATCTCATTCTGCATAATTGTGTAAATCTAAATAGATATATGTGTATGTAGGTATATACAGTTGAATGGATGTGTACGTGTGTTTGTGTGCTGTTTAAATTATTCATTCAAGTGTTACACACAAGCAAATCTACTTGGACATTATTAACATGCTAATCCAAATGTAATGAGCCTTCTCTAACTACATATATAGCATATATATGTATAGATAGCTATGTATTATATATATTTATGTACTTGTACAAGGGCTGCAAAAAACACTTAAATTTTGTTTTAACACTGATTGGACACTTTGGAACTGCTGTTTTGGCGCTTTTGGGTAATATTTTCCAGTTAATTATAAATAATTTTTAAGCTCATCAAATTTGAGCACAGGCCTTAAAGAAACTTACTTCTGGTATCAAAAAAGGGGAATTGATGTACTAAAAAATAAACGATTCGGCTTGTTGTTTTAAACTTATGACTTATGGGACTATCAAGAATTGGAAAGAAAGCCCATAATTACTAATACTTCATTACGAAATTTTAACCCCAAAATAGTTTAAAACAAAAAATAAGTTCGAAAGCAAAATTCTGACTACTAATAATTCGCACTCTAAAAAACATGGAAAAATGAAATATTCTTGTCTAATATATTATGATGTACATTTAAAATTAGTAATGTTTATCCTGGTGATCCTGGCTGGGAAATGCGTTCAAAATTATAAAATTATTAAATTGTCCTGGGTGTTTAGTTAGTTTATGAATTTTCAGATCAATTATTCACCTATTTCGTGAAACTACAAAATGCATCTGTCAAACATCAAAGTTTGAAGAAACACCAAATAACATCGAATGCCCGCAACTAGTTACTTTTGGAGTAGTTTAGTCCATAAGAATTATAAAATTATTATATTGTCCTTGGTGCTTAGTAAGTGTTTTAATTTTCAAATCAATTAGTCGCCTATTTCGTGAAACTACAAAATGCATCTGTCAAACATCAAAGTTTTAAAAAAAACACCAAATAACATCGAAGTTCATACGAATAAGAAAAGCACGTTCTGCTCTATTACTTTGCATAATCCCGCGACTTCTCTCTATCCAGTAACTAATCTTTTTTCAAAATGTCAACAAATAGTTAACTTAGAAGTAGCTGATTCCATAATTAACAGTAAAGTGTGCTCTCTTTTATAATTTTGTATGATCTCGCGACTCTCTTTAACCAGCGACTATTCTTTATTGAAACTGCCTGCAACTAGTTACCTTTGGAGTAGCTGAGTCCATAAGCAAGAGTAAAGCGCGCTCTCCTTGAGCATTTTGTGCGATTCCACCTACAACTCTTTTTTAAACCAGTTCGCAACTACTTACAATCAAAGTAGCTGTATGTTTTTCCTACATTCCTGCGGACGGTCATTATTGAGTACAGACACACGCATACCAATGCAAACATAATGAAGTTGTCAACACAAAACAACTCAAAACTATTTTCATTTGATTTGATTTTGATTGCGCACACAATGCCAAAATCACGAATAGTTTAAGCATATCACATATTGTCACTGCCCCATGACACACGCCTTGGCAAACAAGCACATTGAGTATACGCAATGTTAACCCGCTGCCATACTGCATTTACTAAATTTGTACTTAACGAAGGTGGGCCAAAAAATACTCAACCAATGAGTTTTATTTCTCAAAAATTCTAATTCAAATATTTTTATGTTTAATCCACATAATCAAAACATTTAATGTATATAAATATTTTTCAACCTAGCCTGGGGCACCAGAGATCAACCTCTAGGGAGGAGAACTTCGGATGGCATCCGAAGCGATGGCAACAATTATATTTATATACATAAATATTGTGTGACTGTGCTTTAGTTGTGTTGGCATATCTAAAGTTCCGTATACTCAATGTAAAAATTTTTGTAAAATGTTATGCATGCTTTCTTTATAAATTCCAAGAAGTTTTTGCTGTTTACAGACATTTCCAATAATGTAATCCAAAATGCAATTTTAGAAAACTAAACACACATGAAGAACCACGAAAGACCCAATACGCACAGACAGACGACTAAATCGATTTGTTTTATTGTCTTGATCATTTTGACATAAGTTAATACAACAATTTTCTTACGATAGCGATCGCTATTTTTCTTAAAAATCGATACCAAATTTTTTTTATTATTATACGAGCTGGAAACTTCCTGAGGTGAAAGAGCAGTGGGATACGACAAAATAAATTTCTTTTTTTTCTTTGGCACAATTTCTTTTTTTTTTGTGCTTGCTTTATACAAAAAATTTTTCTACGATATCTAGCGATATTTTACTTGAATATCGCCATAAAAATCATTTTTATTATAAGTACTAGTTGAAAACAATCTGAGGGGAGAGTACAGAGGGAGAAGTCAAAATATTCGTAGCAACTTAATAAAACATAATTCATGCGCATAACTCTTCAGCCTGCCCACGTGTGTGTTGGTATATGTATATGTGATGGCTATGACATTTCATTCTATTCGATATGTATTCGTTTCGATTGGATTTGATATATACGTAAGTATATATATGCGTATGTATGTCTGCTGGCATTTTGCGTGTTGATTGAAGCTCATGAAAATTATATGTGGCACGAGCAGCTCAAGCGCTTGACCTGTTTATCGACAACAACAAAAGAACAACAACAACAGCATTTATACCACATTTTGTAAAAGTTGCCGCCTGTCATCGTTTTGTGGCAAATTTATGAAAAGCTGTCAGCTTGCAGCGCCCAGTTGAAATGCAGTTGAAAAAAAAAAAAATAAACAAAAATGCCAAAACTAAGACCAAAATCAAATTGATGAAAGAGCGTGTGAGAGAAGGGCGTAGAAGCAGCAAGAAGAGACAGTGAGTGAGCACAAAATTGACACAGAAATTGAGAGAAAACAAAAAACAAAAAAACAAAACGAACGTGGCAAGAATCAAAGCAAAATGGAATGCAAATGCGGGCAATGCTTAATGCAATGCAATCTAACACACAAAGATACACACACACTCACGCACATACATAGATACTCACACACAAACATACACAAACAAATCGCCCGCATGTGTCAACATATTTTATGCTATTAACTAAAATTTCATAGCACTAACAAAAACAAAAACAACAAGAACAACAAACACCAAGGCAATGAACCAAATTAGAAATAAATCGTTTGTGAGTGTGAGTGTGTGAGCGTATTAGTGTGAGTGGACATTGGAAAAATGTCAGTGACCTGGAAGAAATATAAAATAAATCGAAACAAGATTGCAAAAATCAAAGTCAACAACAATCAACGCCAATGCCAAAGCTATCAACCATCCAGTCAGCCAACCATCAAACCATCAATTCATCCAACCAACCAGCCAGCCAGCCCGGTATACTAGCTCACCACACACCAACCACCCAACCACCATTGACCACTAACAGCGCGTTAAAGAGTCTCACAAAAAACAACTTACAAACATATTATCGAAAGCTTTATACTCTCAAGTGTGGGACATTCGAGAGTTGGGTTTCTTAAGGTCTAAGGAGTCATCTAGAAAATATTTAAAGTAAGAATAAAATCTTTATTTTTTGTCCCTTTTTGGAGTGTTGTTTGGTTGTCTGGTATTTTTTGGTCACACCTACTCGATAGTGTTGGTATAGAGTCGATCAATCGAAATAATCGTCTTCGAACAAAAGTACGAGGCTTACTAATTATATTTGGCGATGCATTCTGGTCAAAAATGAAAAAAATCGATACGACATGGACGATTTTGAGCTACTCCACTTGTCTCAGATAAGCGTTCAGATAAACCATGGCTATATTGACTTCTCTAGTCACCCGTTAACTTTGTGGGATCTCCGACGACTCCTATATGTTACAAACATTTTCGACTTACAAACCTAATATACACTTTGTTCCACAAGCTACAGGGTATAAACACTAAATCTCGCGATTTCGATTTCCAAAGCGAATAGAACCTTTTTTGAAAAGTGTATGCCAACAGCAGCTACAAAAAAGATATATTATAGCTTAGATGAATCATAGATGTTGTTGACCAACAGCATCATCATCATCATCATCTCTGGCAGTCAAAGCATACTGGTCATCTGTCTGACTGCCCACAGTCCGGGTCTCTGGCTCACCAAAGACGACTGCCGGGATGAGACGGTTAAGTAGATACAGATACACGAATTGATATACGTAGATATAGATGAATGCTTCAAATAGATGTACAGAGATTGATGCTGGCCCATTGCGCTGGATACAGCATATCCAGATGGATAGATGGATTGGATGCCCGAACATTGAGCTGGCTGATAAACGCCTGCCAATACTCAATAGCCTGGCAATAAACAACGGCCAAATCTTTGAGCTGCGTTAATTAGACTTGAACATGATGCGACTCTTTGGACTGGCAAACATTTGCACTGCTCATAATTTAAGATTCAGCTAAATAATGTGCAAATGACTTAATCGTTCCAATGCAAATGTTAACCAAGTAAATTTACTACCATACTTATGTCAATGTGTACATGCTTAACCCTTGTGTCAAAGCTCATCGCTAACAAAGTGTCTTGTGTCAAGTTAACCCTGCTAAGATGACGTTATTTTATACGTCTGAGCGACGAACGTTGTCTTTAACGTCGCTAAAGCACATTTTTGAGTGTAATGCTAACAGTTTGTTATTAAAACACTTTATTTTTAGTTTATATTTTATGCATTAGTAATATTTTAAATTGCAATTAAAAGTACAAATAATTTAAATGAAAATTCGTGCTATTAATTGGGTCAAAATCGCAAATAATCGTTAAAGGCAACAACAAAAATTGATTATCGGTTAAATAGCAAAAATAGTTTCTAAATTTTGTATCCAATAAAGTCATTTTTTTAGTGCAGTGAAATTAATACATTTACTCAAAAATATTTTTGGCTTGGTCCAAAAAAAAAACAGTGTTTCCAAAAATCTAGTTGCTACACGGGAGAAGGCAATAAAATGCTTAGCACTCATTGATTTTGTTTAGGTTTCTTCAAATTCGAAAAAAATAGGACAGTTTAAATCTATTAGTGCTAAAATTTTTGTTCAACTTGCTGTCGTTTCTTAACTTCAAATTTTTAAGATTTCTGTACGTTTCTTAAAAAAACTACTTTAAAAAAACGTACATTTGTAAAAGAAATTTCATTAATAAGTACCAGTTAAGAAATTCGGTAAAAGTAATCTCAAGTTTTTTTTTCTGCAAAAATGGGATCGAGGCGGTGACCTTGTTCTCGAAAAAAACCTACTCCTGCATACTTGCTTTCCAATTGGATATTCTTATTTTTTTTTTTTTGTTTCAGATCGCTATTAATTCCTTTAGGTTCCTTAAATTTCAACCGATTTCGATGAAAATCAAAGAAGTTGTTTAAAGTATATGCGGCGAGTTTCAAGGTCATAGGTTGAGAGGTGTGGGAGACATTAATGTAATTCGATTGCGGGAAATGGGGGGATCGCATCGATAAAATTTAAAAATTTTGGATGAAAAAAAAAATTTGTCTTAAGGCGTAAGTTTCGCACAGAATGAAAAAACCTTATGAAAAAAATCCCATTTGGGACAGGCCTTCAACCTTGATGCGTTGACGACTTTATCAGCTACCGAATTTTGGCTCTTAAATAATATATATGGCGATTATCCTCGATTTTTTTAATTCCCGCATTTTACAAAAAAAAAATTTTTTTAAACGTGGTTGATTAGATAGTTCAAATGTCAAGTTTGGTTATATAGTATATTTCCTAGAGTTCCAAGGTGGAACATAGGACCATGGTTATGGTTAGATCTAAAAGCCTCCAAAATCTTGTTCTTCATACAGACTGATGAAAATGTAGAGACATTTTGTCGTACAGATCATATATGGGGTAACTTTAGGGGGTCTTGAACGTCACCTTCCCTATCTTACGCCCTACCCTAAGCTGCTGGAGTATATAAAAATAACTAAAGATGGCATACGTTAAAGTCGGGCGCAGACGACTTTGGGATACCCTGTACCACCAAATTGCAATTAAGTCCGAAATATTGCTTAAGACCTCCAAAAGATATTTTATTCGGCAAATTTGGCTACGATATTTTCATAAACAAACAGAAATCAGTCGAATTTTGCACCAAACAATTTTTTTGACCGATCGGTCCTATGGGGACTATATGATATAGTCAACCTATTTTGATCAAATTTAGTACACTGATTGGAAACCATAAAAAACTTCCGAGTGCCCAATATGGTTCCGTAATATAATCCCGTAATGTAATCCCGATATCATAAACATAAAATAAACTTGTCTTCTATGGATTATTAAGGGATCTAATCTGAAAGTTTGGTTGCTCTAGCTCTTACCATCTCTGAGATCTAGGCGTTCATACGGACGTTCAGACGGACATGGGTATATCGACTTCTCTAGTCACTCTGATAATACTTTAGGTAACTTTGGGGCCTTCCGACGTCTCCTTCTGTACGTTACATACATTTTCGGCTTGCACAAACACAATATACCCTTTGTACCATACGGTACAGGGTATAAAAAAAATGCTCTCTTTTTATACTTCATTATTTACATTTAAACGTCTTACGAATGTAACTCGCATTTAATGTAACTTGAAGCTGGGCTAATTTGGACACAAGCTTTGCAAAAGGGTTAAGCACATGTTGACGTATGTGGCTTTAAAGCTAGTTAAACGTCATTCTATGATACTTGCCGCAGTCTTCACACACACACACACACACATTGACACACAATATCTGCCACAAGAACGTATGCAACAAGACGGGGCACAACTACATGCATACAATTTATCATCAAAGGCCTCAGTATCAGTACTTGCCTTAGACCCGGCCACAGCTCAGACTTCCATGCCCCAGATGCGTCTGCAACGACAATATGAGAGTCTATCAATTCCAGACGTTGCAGCTGCAACAGGCAATGGTATTGAAAATTGAGCACTTGCCTCATTTGCCTTGTGTCATGTGTGTGAATAGGTTAACAACTCGTATAATGCGCTTTCCCGGGCAGTCGGACGAGGCTGGAAAACTGGAAGCATAGTTTACGGCGCCTTACATTCAAGTGAGCTATGCAATGCCATAGAAATTGAAAGAAAGTTTTCGCTGATTATATGTGAAAATTTTTTGAACATGCAAACTATGCGTATACTGTAAGAAATCTATTTTGGCAGAAAGGACAGCGTATCAAAGCAAAGCTAGAAATCAAAAAGTTAGTTGCAAAATTAAATGCTGCGTTATTGTGAAGCCGTGAAAATCAGCATTTTATACGCTACAGCTTTTCATATTGTTCGCTGAAAAAACATAACCTAACTTAGCCTAAACTAACATTCAGCTGTTCATACATTACAGCTCTTGACATTGTTCGTCGAAACAACATGCTTAAGAAAACGTTTCGTTAAATATAAATAGAATAAAAAAGTTCAAGGCATGTAGAAGAAAAAAAAATGGTTTAAAAAAGTTAAACCTAAAATTAGTTGGGTTAATGATTATGTATTATGTTTTTATAGTTGGGTATAGTTATGCTAAAATATTTAACATAAGAATTCTATACGAAAAGCGTTTACGAACATCGAGATATTTGCATACGTATTAGAATTCAACACGAAGTTGAAAAACCACCGCTCATGGCACCAAAAATGCAGCTCTCGTGATGTTTCCATATTTTCTATTGACATGTGACGTCACCAAAATATAGCATATCAGATCTAAGCTTAAGGCTGTGGCACGAGTTTAAGCGTTAACTGTTGCTCTTTGAAAAGACCTACCAACTATCTGTCAGTTGGCTGACATACTTGTAACGGGCGTATAAACACACACACATACACACACACGCCCTCTCATAGACACACATACGCACAAACAGATACTTGGTCGAGTATATGCAATGGCGTTACTTAAGCATCATTCACTGCGTTGGCATATACTCTAAGAGTGTTGCTTGGGTTCTTTTGTTCCAGATGTTGTTGCTATTGTTGTTGTTGTTAGTACAGCTACTAGCTGTAATTGTTGCAGCTGTTTCTGCAGCATTCCGCTACAAGACAAAATGGCGGGCAAAACTTTGACACATGCGTAAAAAAAAATGCAAAAATGATATGGCACACAAAAATCTCGAGATTTATACATACTATGTGCAAACATACATACATACATGGGTAGAAATATGTGAAACGAAAAATTTAAAAAATCGATTACCCAAACAGAAAATTTTGCGGGTTTTTGTTACAATACATTAAGGTTATAGTTGCTTAAGAAATAATAACCTATTTGCAGCGCATAAAAACACTAAAAAATGTTTAGTGTGACATTCTCTATGTTTATGTTTCTTTATACCCTGTACCTATAGGTACAAAGGGTATACTAGATTTTTGCAATGTATGTAACGGCAAGAAGGAGGCGTGGCAGACCCCAAGTCCTTTATACCAAAATGCTTATCATAACCTCGGGTAGCGATTGAGCCATGTCCGTCTGTCCGTCCGTCTGTCCGTCTGTCCGTCCGTCCGTCTGTCCGTCTGTCCGTCTGTATGAACACCTAGATCTCGGAGATTATAAGAGCTAGAGATACGAAACTTTACCAGCTGGTGCGCATATTTCCTCAGAAGATCAAGTTTGTTGAATCATGTCAATATCTTTCCCCGTTCCCCCGTAGCAGAGTTTCGCGGTTTTTAGCTAAACCGTTTAATATTTTAATCTGAAACTTAACAGAGCGATGCGTTGTGGTTACATGCATCTGTGTGTCAAAAATAAACAAAATCGGACAATTACAACAAAAGATATAGTCTAAAATGTACAAATTTCCCCTCCCTTGCCTATAAACTGCGTCAATATTTGACTCTACGTAATAATAGTAATAAATGATCTAGAACCACCAATTTTGGTAAGCTAATTCATGTGCCTCTTATGAACAAATCCACATCCAAATTTTATCAATGCGGGCCCCCCACCCCCCGCAATCGATTTACCGTGTTTTCTCCCACACCCCTCAACATATCCCCTTGAAACTTACCCCATATACTTTAAATAACTTATTTAAAGTAAATTTCGATTTTCATCAAAATCGGTTAAAATTTGCGGAACTTATAGGTATCAATATCGTTTTGCACCAACAAAAAAATGTTCCAATTGGAAATTCTAAGTAAGAATATGCAGGAATAAATCTTTTTTTGAGAAAAAGGTACAGGGTATTCCACTGTCGGGCACCGCCTCGACTGTATTACATTTTTTTCTATTGTGCTTATTTGGTCACACTGCAGTAGCTAGTAAGCAGGCTTGCTTATTGTTATAAGATATTCACTTACGTTGTATGTATTTAGTCTTATTAAATTAAAATTGATTCCGAAAACTTTCTGAGAGATTTTCTCTGCTGCTGCCGTTCTGGTAGGTGATTTAATTAAATTTAGTTTTGCAAAATAAAGGTTTTCATAAATTTAATTAATTTTAGCAAATTGCATTTAAATTTAAACATTTCGTTTGGCATTCGTGATTTTCTGACTGTTCCCACGCTTCTTCTAGGAATACTTTAAATAGTGTCCAACTTGAATTTTTTTTTTTCTCATCGCTAAGCATTTATCATTCTGTTCGTATATTACGATAGCTTCCACATGCTATTAAAATTGGTAACTTGTTTGCTAACTAGACTACCCCACTTTATTTTCATGACATCTAAGGCCAATGATCCCTCCCATTTGGGCCTTGCGTGCATTGGATGCAAAAAATCGCCCATCGTGCACTCACGATACAAATGTCTGCGCTGCGTGAGGTTCGACTTGTGCGCATCTTGTCACGAGGCTTATGTGGAGCTGGGCACGCATCTTAAGGAGCATCCCTTCCAGTGCCTTTTAGATCGCAATGCTCGTGAGCCGTATTACGCGGCCGAAGAAATTCCGACCCTATGTGCTGACAGCTTTACTTGCCCCATATGTGGCACTATGGGTCATGACGAAAAGGACCTTCTACACCACGTGCAGTTAATGCATTCGAACGACTTGACGCAAGTCTATTGCCCAGTTTGTGTGTCCATTCCGGGAGCACGCCCAGGTCCAATTGTACATCTGGCGGACCACTTGCTATATGAAAGAATGGTTCGTCCTTAAAAATACTAGTTATGTCTTCAATGGAACATTCTAGAATCATCTTGAATACAAACACTACACACAATTATCAGCTAAGTAAAGTGTGCAGGTGGGGACCAAGAAAGGATACACTGCAAGAAATTAATAAATTTTCAGAGGAGCTGGCTAAATTTTCGACTGCGATACTTTTACAATCAATAGAGTTGCTAAATTTTGCAAGTTTTGGCATTTGGCCTGCTAAGAAAAAAATATTGTTCACTTTGGTCTAAATTTTAACTATAGGCTTGATTCAAAAATATGAAGTAATTATATTAAAAAATATTTGGCAGCGCCACTTGATACAAATTGTTGAAGATAAAAAAGAGCCTAAGTTTTCATTCAGAAATATACAAATTTTATTTTCTCTACAAGAAGTGGCGTCATGAGGAGTTGAACACACTACAGACTAGATACACATAGAATGTTTTTTTCAGATAAAAGCTATGATTTGTAGGAGCTGAAAGTTTTCATCTTTCTAATGCTCGCAGCTATGACAGAAGACTTGTTTTAGAAGATGTAGCTGAAGCTGAAGGTTTGGGCTGAAAATCCCTCTGAAGACACTAATTATTTGACGCATACGTTTCCGAAAAAATCCAAATTTGATTTTAATAAATTATACAATTATAAGAATTTACAAAATCTTAAAAAATCTAACGTATGCTCATGTCTAAGAACGTCGGCTTCGATTTCTTTTGCGTGCTGAAGGCAGACCAAAGGCACAGTGTTCCATCCGCAGAGCCTGTAATTATGTTGTCACCATCTGCGCTTACAGCCAAATGGAATATCCAGTCCTTGTGACCAACCAAATGCTTTTCCTGCTTCATTGAAGGATAACGCCAAACGACAATGTCTGGAATAGCTTTTTCCACTGTCCCAATATGTGTGGTTATTAGCTCATTGGATTTTGGGGACCAGGCCAGCTTTGTGATTTCATTTTTGGTATATACGATTTGCACGCAATTCCCAGTCAACATATTCCAAAAACGCAAAGAAGCATCTTGTTTACCGCCGCCACTGACCAAAAGCTCGTTATTTTGTGGGGACCAAGCTAAGCCATGCACAGGTCCCTTGTGTCCACTTAAAACGTGCAGCGGCTTGTCACTCTCGCCCGTCCAGATCAAGACTTTTTGATCATAAGCACTGCTGGCCATATACTTGCCATTCGCTGACGATTGCAGGCTACATATGTCCTCTGTGTGTCCCTGCAAATAGATGGGATCATCCCAGGCGTATTCCAGATCCCATATCAAAAGGCGTCCATCTTTCGAACCGACATACAGCATATCGCCATGCCAAGCTAACGCACAAATGCGTTTATACTGGCCGTCCAGATTTTCCTCCAGTTGTGCGCTGTCGTTGTTCCGAATATTTACTACACCGCTTAAGGTTCCCACCGCCAGTGTGCGTCCATTCTTATGCCAGGCCAAAGCCGTAATGGGATCATTTTGTTCAATCAAAGGATGAGCTTGGCATTTAATTGGATCCCACAGTGCTACAGTGCGATGCAATCCCAAGGCTACTGTATTATTTTTGGACCAATCGATGAGTTGTAAATTGTGATAACATCGCAGCATAGGCGCATCTATCGTCCTAAGCGGCTCGTTAACAGCGATGGGTTTAGTTCTTTTGTAGTTTGTCAGCAGACTGTGACTAGCCGAGCTGATGGAACTGGAAAATGGCGTTTGCGGTTCTTTTGGTGGTTGGTATTTAAAAAGTGGTTCCTTATTTGTAGAGTTTGACGAGGTAATGCTTGATCCTAGAAGCTCAATACGCAAAAGGCCGGCATAGGGAGTGTTGTGCATCGCTTTATTCGTCTGCAGCTCATTAGATTCCTCGGATTTCAGCCCATAGATGCTAGTCCAATTATTATTGTCATTCGCTGCAAAAATGTAAACGATGTCAACGAAAAAGACTGGCAATTTTCAATTCGAAACTAGTCGTCAAAACCTCATATGTTTATGGAACTGAACAAAATTTAAAATGTGCGGCCATTTATGGCTAACTAAAACATAAAGGCTGAGCCAGCGAGCATTCCAGTCGTAGCTTTTAGTTAGTTAGTCAATTTTATAGATTTATACATGTGTGTATGTGCTCGTCGTCCGCATTAATACTCCCAGTTAATTGTTTGTTTCAACATAAATTCATAAGCCTCTTCCTTAATAATAGTTAATGTTGAAAATAAACTAAACATTAAGCATTTTTAATAAATTTTCATTACCTATTTCAACTGTCAGCCGGTCAATATGGCAGCAAGAATTTCGATGTTAGATGTTGTCAGTGTGAACACCTTTTTCACATTTTCAAAAAATCCCATGCGTTCCGCTAAGATGTACTCAGTGTGAATAGGCTATTGTTCCATGGAACAGTAGACTCCACAAGAACGCGCTGAAACTTTTCTGCTACAATTGAAATAAAACTGCTGCTGAGGCTCATCGAAAACTCACAAAACACTTATAGTGAGATTGCTCTTAGTGATTTTGACGTGGAGCATAAGCATAGCGGTGGGCCAGAAAAAGTTTTCAAAGACTCTGAAATTGAGGAATAGCTTGTTGAAGACTCGTGCCAAATGCAAAAAGAAATGACAATATCATTGGAATTTATTCAACAAGCGATTTGGATTCGCCTTAAATCCTTCGGAACGATTCAGAAACAAGGGAATTTGGTTCCGTACGAGTTAAAGCAGAGAGCTGTCGAGCGGCATTTCTTCACTTCTGAACAGCTGCTTCAAACACACCAACAGTAGGGGTTTTTATATGGAATTGTAATCGGCGACGAAAAATGATACGATAATCCCAAGCGCAAAAAACCAGTCCTAATATTCATGACGCTAAGGTTATGCTCTGCAATTGGTTCGACTAGCTTGGTGTAGTATACTAAGAGCTTCTGAAACTTGGTGAAACCATCACAGGAGATTGGTATCGACATCCGTATTCTCCAGCTATTGGATCTATTTCGATCTTTGGGACACAGTATAGCGAACAAGAAATTCCACTCTTATGAATAAGTCAAAAAATGGAGCAATTCGTGGCTTATTAACATTGAAATTATTACTTTCAATTTATAAACATTTCTGATATGTTGCTCATATAGGAAAGAATAGAAGAAAAAAAGTTTGGCCACGGCAGTAAACGTTTTACTGTACTCACCCATAATTAAAGTCATCTAGTTCACAGAAAATTGTTTCAAAAGATTCACAGTTTTTTCGAGATGGTACCCTGTAGCTAACAGAAAGATGAGAAAAAGTAGTCGCTAACGATGGGCAGTAATTTCAATAATAAGTTTGTTACCACTTCTTTACAATTAAGCCTCAAACATTGGGAAAAAACGGCGGAAGCAAAGTTCTACACCTAATAAAAAAAATGAATTTGATATTTTCAAATATTTTCATACGCTAGATTTTTACCAAATTGCTTTGGAAAACTAAAAACCGCTTGCTGTCCTAGTTCTAGAAATTTCTGGCAGAATCTCATATTGATTACTGGCCGTAACGGAACTTATTTTTGATCAGGCTTAACAGCCATAAGCTCGCTTAACTAACATTGAAATTATTTCTTTCAATTTATAAATATTTCTGATATGTTACTCATATAGGAAAGAATAGAAGAAAAAAATGTTTGGCCACGGCAGTAAACGTTTTACTGTACTCACCCATAATTAAAGTCATCTAGTTCACAGAAAATTGTTTCCAAAATTTTGCTAAAGAAAGAAGCATAAAAGAATATTATTAAAGACTATTATTAAAAAATATATAAAAATTATTAAGCAATCCGCTTCACATATTAGTACCCATTTAAAAATATATGTATTTATATACTACACATGCTATATATATATATGTATATTTAAGTACTGACGGCGGGATCTCTGGTAGCACGTAGAGGTTGCTTACTTGCATCTGCACTCGAGGGTAACTCTTAAGGATTATGCTGAAAGGTAAATAAAACAACTTGGTTTGGATTTTCTTGGCTCAGCAGCGCACTGCAGTCGCACACACATGCACACACATATAAAGTATACATATATAAAAGAGTCATGGCGTCGGCGAAAGAGAAAGTTAAATTAAAAATGTCAAATTGCATACATTTAGAAGCTAATGAAATAAGTTAAGCGACAACAACAGCAACAACGGCACACAAACAACTATGTTAAGCACTCTACACACATACATATGCATATAGCGCAAACCATTTGTATCTGTGTGTGTGTGTGCGTGTGTGTGCAATGCAATTTGAATTAATTTGACTTTTTTATGAACTTTAAGTATGCCAGCGGCAGCGCAGCACAGCTCAGTAAAGTTGTTGCTGTGATTGTTGTTGTTGTTGTTGTTGCAGTTGTTGTTTCTGTATCTTTTTGTTTTCTCTTTTTTTTGGGGTTAAGCACATTTGTCATTTGTGGCAAGTGTTTGTTGTCAGTGTATGTGTGTGTGCGTGTGTGTGTCTACTTGTTAGTGTTGAAAAAGTTAAGTTCATCAAAAGCTGTGCTTGAATACGTGTATTATATAATCAAATGAGTAAATGCATATATATATAATATTCCCTAGACAACGCAGAAAGACTCTCAAAAATACGTCTTTCTGAATTTTTTTCTAAAACTCATCCTTTTGTTCCCTCTATTATTGAAATCAATTGCATTTATTTTATTAATATTTTAAGCATATATATCTCAAGTTAAAATTTTGAAAAAATTAAAAATAAAGTAAAATAAGGCAGAAATATGATAACATATATTTAGAGAGTAAATAAAAAAAAAATATTTTTTGTCTAAAATTTAATAAAATTTATATATGACGTCTATAGCGTACGCTCCCAAACAACCGCCCAAACTTATTTTCAATGCTGCATATTTTGAGCAACTGAAAATTTTCAATTGCATTATGAGCAAGTCAAATATTTGCAGATTTTTGCAATTTTCCCCAAAAAATTCACAAAAGCGCCCTCTGGCGGCACTCAAAAATTTAAAAAAATTAAAAAAATTAAAAAAATTAAAAAAATTAAAAAAATTAAAATATTGAATTCTCGAACCCAAACGCACGCGCATAGACATTTTGCCAGAAATAATTAAGTTTTTTTTGCCTTTTAACTGCATTTGTGCATCTGTACTGATGAGACTTGACAAATTACGTATACGTAGTACATATATAACTTTGCACCTACGGGTACAGCGTATAATAAATATTTTTAAGTTATTTATTTACATTTAAAAACACTTTCTTTTTAAATTTCGAGTGTGCATCAAAATTTATGACACAAAAAAAATACGTATACGTTATGTTGCAGTATATGAGCTCTAAGGTAAGACTGATTAATAAAATATTTTATATAATATATTATAATATATTATAAATTTTATTAAATTTTAGACAAAAAATAGTTTTTTTTTATTCAATCTGTAAATATATGTTATCCTATTTCTTCCTTTTTTAATTTATTTTTCATTTTTTCAAAATGTTAACTTAAGATATATATGTTTAAGCGTGCTTAACGCCAGTCGGTAAGCCAGTCATCCAACCAAATAAATAAAAATAAATACCAAAATAAATTTAAAAAAAAATACGTATACGCAATGCTGCTGTTGCAGTGTATGAGCTCTACAATAAGACAGATCAAAGAAATATTTTGGACAAATGTTAAGCGAGCTTTAGTTATCAAATCGACCTAGTTTCAGTTCTCTACAAGCATTTCTCTTGTTTTTTCACAAAGTTGGTAATTTAGTTCAGTGAATAGTGGAGGTCAAAGATTATTAATATCTTGACTCGAAAGTTATTTTAGTTATCGCCCTTATTAGGACATAAAAGAGTCAGTGCTGGCTTTGGCATCAACATCCTTCTATATTTACATAAACTCTTACCAGATGTAATCGATTCCATCGAACTTATTAATCAAGAAACTTTTAAAGCTGCCTTCCAAAACAATGCGTAATTTTTGCTGCTTAGCTTAAAAATTTTGTAGATACAAGTTTTCTTTGCATTATCCTTTTCGTATTGCATGTTATAAATTCAATCATTTTAAATTATTTCTGACTCACATTCTTTTATCTAGAGTTATTTTGACTTGCCTCTTCGAGCATCATTAAACAATTCTTAATCATAATTAATCTATTGTATTTGATCAATAATGCTATCTTTTTTTCGACTACTTTTTCAATACATATAAGGCAACATTGCGTATACGTAAATTAATTAAAAAGATTCACAAATGTATTTATTTTTTACTATTATAGAAAAGTGTTTACCATGACCAAAGTCAAAATAATAATGAAGTTTCATAAAGCTTCAAACACTTACTTTTATACAGTTTCTAAACTTTTTATTAATTAAAAACAAACTAATAATATGCCAAATGATGTTGAAAAATCGAGAAATTTGATGTCACCACTTGCTGTATACAGACCACAAACGCATACTTAATGTTGTACAACAAATGCTTAAGCCTAGTGCTTATTAAAGTGCAGCAAAAACTCTCATCCAAACTGGGTTCTAATGCTTTGTCCAATGCCTTGTTTGGCAAAAAGTCTTTAGAACAAAAATTTAAAATCAAATTAAATGCTTGTTGACATGCCACTGAAAGATATACACAGGAAATCAAGTCCAAACAGACGCACACACAGCGCACGAATCCTTTAGTTCCAGCAGTTACCCGCTCCAAACCATCGTCAAAACTGACCAGCAAGTGTCAAATGTGTGATGCAAATGTCAAGCAGTTGGGGGTTGTGGGAGCCCCCTGCTTTCTACTCATAAGGTTTGTGCTTGGAGCAAGAAGGATGGTTAGCGTTGGGTAAGCAGCGGACGATTGCACATGAAGTGTCATGTAATAAATATCACTCAAAACTTTGCAAACATTCTCTACCTAGCACTACGCCCCCACAACCAGCATAACGCCCCCCTCTCTATCTCCCTCTGTCACTCCACTGACTTGCTGCTATAGAGCTATCTCTGTTCGTCTAGCGATAAAATGTACATATCTAATTTAAGATGTTTTTACCGCCCGAGCTGGCAGCGGCTCATGTCTCTTGCATTCTTTGCCTGACTCACTGACCAGTTGAGTGACTGAACAACTCAACAACTGACTGACAAGCTTTCTTACCAACTTACCCGCTTCCAACTTGCAAAAGTAGTAAAAATTTTCAATTTGACAAAACTTTTTACCTTTGACCGCAACGCCAGCCGCAGCAACATTAGACTGCAGACGAGTCAAGATGGGCATTGGGCAATGGGACAGTTGATGCTGGAGCGGGCATGGCCGGGCTGACTAAGTTTTGTTGAAATTCCAATGTATTGCGAGCAGCTCGGATGCAAAACCTCTGACGACAATGTAAGGTCAATGCGGCAGGCGAGCAGCTAGCCATCAAGCCATCCAACTAACCAGGCATCCAGTCAGCCAGTCATTCAACCAACCAGCCAACCAACCAACAGACCAACTAACCAACTAACCATCCAACCATCAAAAACATTCAGCATGGAAAGCAGCAACGTGCTGACTGAGTGACTGAAAGCGTCTATGAAAAGTAAGCACACACAGATACACACCTACACACACACATACACTTGCATGCATACAAAGTAAATAAATGAAAAACGAAAATTTTATAGTCCACACACACACGCATATGCACACAAACAAGAAGATATAAAATTTGCTGCATTGTATCTACTTTACGTTACGTATACGTCGCGTAGGCAGCCGTTCTGTCATATGTGCTTAAATGCGAGGGCAGACAGAAAAGTCGTCGAGATTGCGCATTTGTATTATTAGTTCTTAGTACGTAAAAGTCCAGAAGTTGCTTTTAAATAAGCCTTTACATTTGAGATAGGCAAATGGGGTCCATAAATATATAAATCTGTGACTTTCCATCACACATCACAAGCTATTAAGATCATTTTTTTTTTTTAGAAAATTTGTTAAATTGATTAACTACTTGAGTTCGCTTACAATGAGAGATGCGCAAGAAGTACGCCGCAAAGACGTATCGTCAACTTTTGTGTCATTTTTTTCTGTATGAGACGGGTTTTAGGCTTTATTACCTTTTTAGTGGAAAATAATGCCTTAAAGAGAAAAGTTGTAGCAATATATAAGAAAATTAATATATTATCAGATTTGGAAGCGAATACACCCGAAAGCGAAAATGAATTTCTTAAAAATAGCATTATGAAGAAGAATAAGCAGAAACAATACGTATGTCAGACGAGTAATAAAAAGTGCACTTGACCAAATGTGCCCCTTAATATTATGCTCGAGAAACAGGTAGGTAGATCCATGCCAATATTTAATTATAAGCCTTCATGTAGGCAACCTTTTAATCGTGGAGATTATATGAAGGCACTTCTAATAACATTCCTTTTTATATGATTGTGAGTTACTGTCTCTCAAAATGATGCTTATGAATAAAAAATTAACTAAAGAAAGTATTTTAGCTAGAAGCTGTCAACATTTCCTTCCAAATTGTTCTTAAGCACGTAAATAATAACGTACGTCGTTAAGACGAAAAAGAAAGCGTTATCTTTTCAAAGTTAAGTCTATACGAAACAAAAAACGTTTATTATATTTACAAGTTCCTCAAGTTCGGCACGAAGTTTGGCCTTTTTTTTTTTGGATTGTTATTTCTGTTGTTGTTAAGATATGGATACAAAAATAATTCTTGTTTATATTAAAAAAAAAAATTATTTACAAGTACGTACACCCAATTCTTTTTTTAGACAGCCTTTGCTTAAACGGTTTTTAAATAATACGATCCAGAAAAAAAATGTGTAGCACAATTTAGCACGATTAAAAAATCTATTTGAATGAAATTCTAAAGAAAAATATTTTTATTAACCTAATATTTTAGAAATTTAGTTAGGGAATTTAGGGAATATAATTCATGTCTTTTTTTACACTGTTTTTTCTGGAACGTATCTACCGTGTGAAAACAGGAGAAGATGTTAAACGTTGAAAAGATTTCTTTATTAACATAAACTACAATGAAATATCGAAGTAGCATCGATCTTGCAATTATTATCTCTGGGACTAGTATCTATGTGGATAAATATGATAAATAAGGCGAAATCGCTATCCGAGGTAATAATAGGTATATAGAAGAGCCTTAACGTATGGGTAAGGTAAAAGTTCTTGGCTTTGTTATAAGATACTTGAAAAAGTTCTTGGATCTGTAGGCTTGACTAAAACTCTAATACGTCCAAGCTTTGAATAGAGATAACTTGTCTGGAACTTGGACTTTGGATTAGAAAGGAATTTCTTCTAGATTATACTGACCGCAGAGACTAAACCATATAACGAGAGTCATCTGTCGCTGATTAATAAAAGTGTGCCTCTTTGGGGATCGAAGCCTATTGCAATTTCAACATCCTGGGTCTTCGTTTCACGCATATTAATGGCTGTCGGCTACTATGACGCTCTTCGGGTTCTTTGTCTGGAGTTTATTACTTCACAACAACAAACCTTGTGATATGTTTTTTGTGGTGTATAAGATTAAACTGATTCCCAGAACAATTAGAACAATTTGGAGACACAAATTATAAGTCTGGGCACAGCATTCCTTACAAATCGACGTAGGATCCAGAAGCATTATCACAGGGTCAGACACTTAGTTTATTCTTTTTTATACGCTCTATAGAGACCTCAGTTTGCTACCTATAGATGAGCAGGCGTACTTTTTCTCCAATCTGAACAGAGATCGACTAGGAACGCACACGAAACATAAAAGGCTCAAGTCCCATCAAATCTAGTAAAGCCTTGACCACAGATGCGGCTCTATGATTTGGTCTTGGGGGGGTTTTTCTCTTCGAAGTGTATTAATATCAGAGCTCGCAAAGTACTTTCAATCCATTTTTCCAAATTTTGGGGCGATCCGTGCCCGAAAACCATCCCCGTAGATCCGGCACTGCTTGACCCCATGGGTAAATGATATAAAAAAGAAAACGCCTACTAATTAGGTTATCTAATCAGTCCAATTACTTTTCAGCCTACCCACGTAGCTTTTTTGTTTTCTTGTGCATGTGTGTGTGTTTTGGCAGTGTCCTCAAGTATGAAATTGTTGTGTTCACACTAAACTTAAGTAACTGAATTAAAATGCGGCTAATAGAGTAGCTCACACATAGATACACACACACACACACACATACAGCTTGATAAAAACACAAATACACACGAGCTGCTCTATCTGTATGCTGAGCTTAGCAGCTTAGTTGACAACTTTAAAGCAATGTCTTGCTAAGATGTCTGTGTGTTTGTATCTATGTGCTTGCATCTGTTAGTGTGCGTGTGCGAGTAAATATGTTTGTTAATGGTCATGCCAAAAAGACTGACATATAAAATGCTACTTCGTTTGTTTTAAATCTTTTTGGTTGACTCACATAGAGACTGAAAGACAATAGGCCCTTCAAGTTGTCTGGCAAGTTGATGTCTTTGAAGCTTCCACAGTAGCATTTACACTTATGTAAGTATTACCCAGCATATGCAGTATATACTATATACAAATTTATGCATATTACAGTGAAGCTTATGTACATGGAATATTTAGCTGTAAAAAGCATTTATCTACACAGATAATTGTAATTATACAATACTTTAGCATTGTTCAGATTAAAGTTAGAAGACTGTAGAAGTTAAAGTCTCATGAATTTCTTAAGATTTTTTTTTAAAATTAAAATTCGTAAAAAAATATATTTTAATAACAGAAATCAGTCAAAATCAATTGTTTGACATCATTGAAGAATCTAGATTTTGTGCTTAGGAATACTCTGAGAAGAATATAAAAATATCTAAAGCAACGCTTGGCTTCAATCTTCGAAAATGCATTATATAATTATCTTACTGTACGAATATAATTTTTCTTTTAACTTGTTCGCTTCGAGAACTTAAATAATTGGCCACTTTTGATTTAAACTTTCAGTTGAAGAGTTTGCTGGCTGTTAAAGTTTAGAAGAATGCAGCATAATCTGGCCAAGTGGCATAGCAGCCACTACAATAAAGTGAAACCAAATATATATATATGTACAAAGCCCATCTGTTTGTACATATGTATTAAGTTGCGTTTTTGGCTTTTGAAAAATGGCAAGTTGTTGACTCACTTGGCAGTGCTTATGGCCTTTATGCTCATCTTCTGCTGCTTCTACGTCATCTTTATCTTCGTTAATGTTGTTGTTGTCATCTCGAGTCTTGCCATAAATATACTGTTATGCCCGCACGCACTCAGCCACACTCACACACACACACACACACAGACTCATACACAGCCATATGTAGTATACTTTCATGGCAAATTGAATTTTTACACACCAAGTCAGCGTCTTTGGTAACGTTTTCGCTTTTAACACTTTATAGTTTCTTTTTTTTTTTAGTTTAACTCTTTTTTTTTTGTATACACTGCAATTCTAGGAACTAGCGTATTTTAGCTTACAATCTTTGAAACAGTCTAGTATTATATAAAGCAAATATTTGCTCTATTTGTTGCGCAAATATTGCAGCTGAGCAAAGCTGTTTGCTCAAGCTATGGCAAATTATTTTTTTTATTTATTAAATTTTAATTATTGTACATAAAAAACATAATAATATAATAACGAAGTAGAAAAGAGTTCCAGCTGCAAATTTTATTTGGCAGAATCGTAGAGATGTTGCTCATTTTGTAGTAGAAATATTTGCCTCGCCACTACACAATGTTTAATTAGCTTTAAAAATATTATTTTTGCAAATCTAAATTGTATGAATTTTGTTTGCTTTCAATCGAAAATGAAGAGGTATATATTTTTGCGGTGCAGATGTACAGAAAATGTCGAGTACTGAAGAAGAGATTTTTGGTGCGGCTGCATTTATTGTGAATTCTAAAATGAAAAAAATGAGCTTAAAATTTTTTTTTATATGGTTGCACTAAATCTATTTGATTCGTCATAAGAATGATGAAAATATTAAATGTGAGAGTTAACATGAATAGAGTTTAAGACAAATTAAGAAAATTACATATATTTTTTTAAAGAAAATGTGTTGCTTAAAAACAAAAAAAAAATTTGTTATTTATTGCCAACTTGAATAAAAAACTGATTTAGTCAACTAAGCCGGTATTTGTTATGTTTAAAAACTGGCATTAAAAAAAGTGTCTTACCTACGTATCCATCCAACACTTCTACATTCACTCTTAAAAATTGTTGGGGGCAGTGATATCGATTTCTTATGTGAGCAAACACGAAGCAAATATTTTTTCAAAATTCAATTTGGTAAACACGAGGCCAAATCAATTTTTCGAAATTTTCGCTGTAATTTTGTTGTTGTTTCTCGTTTGTGCTTTCTGAACTCTTGCACTTACAAAAAAGGGTATGGGATTGATCGCGGAGACGAAATATTTGTGCACCACGTAATAAAGTGAGTGTTGAGGCATTGCTTGCATACAAAAAATAGTTACAACGCAGATCGAAACATTTATAAGAGTGTATACTGTTTTTTTAGTGCACATAATAACATGAAAAAACGGGTCGCTTTATAATATATTATACAGGGTGGCTGATGAAAGGTTAGGTTAGGTTGAACCGGTTGACCTCTGGGAGAGTCACACAAAAACCAAATAGTGCTTAGTGGTACCGGAAGGTGCGGCTGGTGTACAATGCACGTTAGTCTTCGAGTATGCGCGGCTGCTTCTTCTAGTGAGGTAAGCCAGGGTTTTCCCAGATATTTGAGTCTCGATGTACAGAGGGCGGGGCAGCGGCAAATGAGGTGATCCAGAGTATCTTTGACATCTGTCTCGCTACATTTACAGAATTTGTTGTTGTTGGTAATGCCTAGCTTCCTTGCGAGAGTTCAAGTTTCATCACCAGCTGATGAAAGGCGCTACCAACCAAAAATTTTATAATTTGTTTTCTATTTATCTAATCTGCTTCGGCACTCCTCCGACTAGGAGGCATACTTCGATCTAGATACTAACCCACACATACTCCATGAGACGGGATTGCATCCACTTCGCGTCACAGTGTCGGTCCTTACTTTTTCGAAGAGAACGGTGTTACTTTTACGGTCACTGCAGACCAATACTTAAAGATGTTGAAAGAGTTTTTTTTTATTCAGAACTACGTCGAAGGAGAATCGCTTTCAAATCTGATTGGTTTCAACAAGATGGTCCTCACACAGCCAGGCCGGTTATGACAGAATTGCATTGAAAATTCTACAATAAGTTTATTTCAAGAAACTCCATACTCCGTTGGCCACCCAGGTCACCAGACCTAACTGCGCCTGATTTTTTTCTTTGGTGATATTGCAAACAGGAAGTTTACAAAGTATAACCAACAAATTTTAATGATTGAGGCGATTCCCGCTGCAACCCTTCAGGCTGTCATGAATAACTTTTTGCTAAGATGTCGCACATGCGTCACTGAGGGCGGAGGCCATTTAAGTTCCATTATTTTTAGGACACATTAAAAAAAAACTTAATAAAATTTAATTATCTTTCAAATGAAATAAGAAAAAAAAATTACGTAAATTAAACAAAAAGTTATTCGAGTTTCTTAATGTAGCAACATACATCAGCCACCCTGTATATAAATTTTTTTTAAACATTTTTTTTAACTAGTATTTTTATAAAAAATTTTTAATAAATATAAAGAGTATATTGAGTTCTTTACCTTTAACAAGCGAATAGTTAATTTTTGCAGCCTGAAGCCTATGTTGCTCTGGCTTTAATAACTTTGTTTCATAGAATTAATTTTTACATTACAATTATAAATAATAATAATAATAAAGTTAATTTAAAATTAAAATTTGTAGTCAACATTGCAAAAAGTTTTTTTTTATACACTAAAAGAGTTTTAAATCGATTAGATCTTCTTAAAGGGTGTACCGCTCAACAGTTCAAAATCGAGTGAATCGAGTGAAAAGGTGGCCCGCTTCATGCATTTCTCATTTTTATAAGGCTAAGCACAAATTTTGTATGCAAACTTAATAAATAAAATATTTTTAGACTTTTTCTCTCGCTTAGACACACCTTCAGCTCTTAAAGTTTGCTTAAAAAAAAAGCTTGGAAATGTAACTGCAGTGTATCCCATAGTCATGTACCACGCCAATTATTTCAAAAATTTTCTTTTCATTTTTTTTATGGCCAAGTGTTTGGCTGAAGAAAAAGAAGAAGAAGCTGCTGCTGCTTTAAAGAGAGTGTGAGTAAGTTAGACAGAGCAGAAGACCAACACATACACACATCATAATTTATTTGTTGTGTAGCATTTGCGTTTACCAACCGCTCTCCGCTGCCAGCCACCCGCTTCTTGTGTCAAGAAAAAGTGTTAAGTTGGCAACACCAAAAATTGTGTGCGCCGCAAAAGTTTGGCCGCTCCGTCGGGATAAAAAGCAACCGAATAGTGGTGAAAACCCCGAAAAACGCAGAAGTCATACAGTGGTCCATTTCGTAGTTTTAGTTCGAATTTATAGAAACTTTAAATTTTTCTTGAAGATTGGATGATAGTTTTGGATCTATTGCTAATTAAAAGATTAAAGCATTTTTTTTAGTAATTGGCTATGATAAAAAAAACGCTGGGCCATATTTTTAGGAACTAAGATTGCAACGGACCATCCAAGTCTAAAAAAAAAGCCCATTTTAGACAAAAGAAAAAATAAATAATAAATGTGCGCTAGTATGAGCCTTTACGAAGCTGGAAAAAAATCCTCTCAGGTAGCATCATCTTAAGGCTCGAACTCGAAATGCTAGAGATCATAAACGCGGGATAGTACATTGGTTTACGTTAATGCAAGCCGGAAGCAAGCAAAGCCACGCCTTATCCGAGCTATATATATACCTATTTGAGTCAAATGTTAAATGCTTTTCTGCCTATTCGTATGACGTCATAGATCACAGCTACTAAAACTCAAATCAAAAGCTTTCGCAAATACCGGCTACATCATACACGAAAATAACCAAGAAAATATGCAATGAAGGTCTTAAACTTTGAGTTTCATCTGACCCCTTGAGTACAACAATATCAAGAATTAGTTATAACTAGGCATGAAAAAATTCATAAATCCCAAAAATGTTAAAAAGTACCACTGTACTTCACTATAGCTATGTTGGAGTGCGGCAGGGTGTTGCTGCGGCCGTAGATTAGAGTGGCTGAAGTAGCAGGGACTGCGGCGTAAGTGGATTACCGTATTAAGTTTTTATTATTAGTCTAAGTTGAACTCGTTGCAAAACATCGTTGACTTTGGGCAACCCTCGACCAGAGCGCCAAAAAGAGATGTTCAAGCAGTAGAAGGCGTATGCTGTGACGTAGGCAACACACTTGACAGCTAACAAGTGCTGCTCTCACTCGCTCTCTCTTTCTCTGTGAGCGGCTTAAGCTGTAGCTTGCTGCAAATTAAGTGAAAATAAGAAAATTAGCTTAAAATATGTGCTGCGGTTGCGCGGCGTATTTCAATTTAGTGGCTTGTGGTAGGGTCCTTTTTATGCAACATACATGTATGTGAGTGTGCGCCCCCCACTCCCTGTGTGTGTGTGTGTGTTTGGGTTCTGGCTCCAGCAGCAGACTAAACTAAGCGGCTTAGCCAAACGGCCTTATCATGCCCTTGTTATTGTTACTGTTGTTGATTTTGTTGGCATTGCCAGAGAGTTAATAATTTATACCCAAGCCACCCCATCCAGACCATATTGCACAGTTTTGTTTCGCAGTGTTGTCATTAAATTTTATGCATTGTTTTCCACGGAAATGGGCTAAAAGATTGGTTGGGGGCGTACAGTGCAACTACCTTGGCATTTGGGGGGATACACTGCTGCAACCATTATGCACTTCTAGCTAAATTCAAATTCAAAAGTTTACTGGAATTTTTAAGTATAAACTTTTAAACACTCTTGTGGTTACCGCAGAGACACTGCACAAAACTGTTCAATATTATCAAAAATCTCTCAGTTCTACGAACCCAAAATGAAGAAGGAGGCAAGACAGTGATAATGTTTGCAGGAAGGTGAATAAGGCTGTCCTGTAGACGTTTAGGGAGATCAGGTTCCCAAGACTGAGGCATAAAACTGCATAAGAGCATTGCAGTGGCTTGAAATAGGGCATGATCCAACTATAAGAAGGTTACGCAATGAGTAAAAAGATTTTAAATCCTTTCCAGTTCCGATTCCATATTATATTATTATTAATTTCTAATTTTTAATTTTATATACGCTTTGATGATAAATTTGACCCTTTCGAACCGCCTCATTGACTTTTGTGAATATTCAGGAACACCTTCAACTGACATTGTCCCTTAAAGCAAAAAGTAGCATATAGTTGTTGCATAAAGCCATTTGCACTTAGTCCTTTGCATTTTCTAGGGTATCATTCGCGTTGCACTCACTTTATTTAGCAGTAACGATGGGACCTTCAATATCTGCACAGCACGCACAACAGTCATTAACTAGTTGCAGATTGTGGCAAAGCAGGCGTTGCGCGGGAGGTGGAGGGAGGCATGTGGTTTGTCGCACAAATCTCGAGGCGTTCATTTTTGCCATAGCAGGCATAACTTTCATTTATGTTGCCCCCAGTTGCCAAATTATGCGACAGTGTCGTTTTCTTTGAATCTCTTGCTTTCAGAAATAATTCCATGGCTCCCAACTCCAGCTCCTGGCTGCTGTTAGCCAATGTTTGAGTAAAGTTTATGAGGCACTGGCGATTGCAAAACTTTTACACAATGGCGACAAAAGTTTTGCATCCGCAAATGTTTCTTTTTCTTTTTGGGCATCCATTGTGAGTTGCAGGCAAGAGCTGTGAGGTAAGCAGCACTTGACTTGGACGCCATGAGATTACGTTGCATTTCTGCACTTGCCACATTGACCCAGTGACGACAAGTTGTATACCAAGCCACTTAGTGAAGTGATCAAAGCGCTCCGTTTGTCATTCAGTCAAACAGCTGGTCCAATTGCTGGAGGACTTTTGGAAATGGTAGCTCTGCTGCATAGCAATAAAAACTAGTTGCATAAAGCAAAATATGGCAAACTTTGCAGGCGACTTGCAGATACTCTTTACCTACACGTTAAAAGGTTACTTGTTTGAAAAGCTGCACCCAGTATTTTGCTCCCTTCTAGCCCAAGAGTTTCTATGCGTGTCCAATACCCGAGACAAACTTGTTTATATATTTTGAAGTCTAGTGACGTCATGCATTGAGATTCTATGAGTGCCCAAGAAGGAAGACTTTATTTTGGCAAGAGCATAACACTGAGTAAGGGTTACCTGGGGGGATGACTCTTCAATCTCACTAAACCTGCAGGTGTTTGAATCCTTTATCACATTGTAAGTTAACTCGTAATAATTTTGTTGGGAAAGCTGTACTGCAACCTTAGGTGATGTATTGTGCTACCTTCTAGCGCTATAGTTTCGCAACTTGTGCAATTATTATTTATTACCACATATCGTAATTAAGTAGAAAAAAAATTAAATACATAATGAATGTCACTACTGGTCGGTGCAGAGAGCGCAACGAGGCTTTTTCCGTTTCTTGAGTTGCCCAACGCAACCCATGTTAAGGTCTGTAGGGCGACCGTGGGTACTCCAGTGTGGATAAATAATGCGCATTTATATAGCGAATCGCTTAATCCAAGACAGAGCCGAACGTGATCTGGTTAACAGACGCTGCAATAGGATGTGGGATGTGTTTACAAGGTGACCGCCGTTGATACGCTAGAACATATTCCTCCGCCGCTCTTCTAGCAACATTCTCCACTTGGTTATGATAACGGAGTGGGTCTTCTCCGGATTGTGTAATCCGCGGGAGGTATTTGATTTTCCTCCTACCACCCATGTCTGGGAGGCATTCCCTTATCCGCCTCCTTGGCGACGCGCCCTCTAGGGATTACAAGCTACACCGAAAGCTTGTGCAATACCCAAGACAAACTTGATTAAATTGATTGTTCGAACCTAGTGACGTCATGCATTGAGTAAAAGAAAGACTTTCTTCCGGCAAGCAGAAGATTAGAATCCTAAGTGCGTATATTGCTCAGCTATTACCTGAGCCTGCAGCGTCCCGGTTGTAGCCCAGTCAGTATACTAAGGGAATAATAGCCCAGCTAGTACATTTTCTTGTACCTGAGGAGTATCTCAGTCTGCCGTAGGTCAGACGTGCCGATCCAGCCTGCGTCTCGACTGGATTTTTTATCTTCTTTTAGCAGCTCTTTTGTCAATTCATGTCTGCCTAAAAAATATTTCGAATTTTAAGGCAATGACTATACCAAAGCTTCATGTAAATATAAATTACTAGGGGGCTCCGACCCCTGCGTGCTTCGCCCTCAAGCTGCCGCACCAGCTTCGGCGAGTAGATTTTAGATTTTAAATTCTGGATCTCGATTCTTATGTCTAATTTTTTTTTTTATTTTTAATCCCCACAAAGAGCACTACTACCAATTTGTAAGTTGTTTGGGAGTTGGAGCGAATTTTCCAAAACCATTTAGGGTTCTTCTTTAGTTCTTATAAAAAAAATGTCTCCATACAAACTTTAAACTGTCATATCCTGCACAATTTTGTAAAATCCTTTCTTCAAAAATTTCTGGCCTAAGTATAGGCTCTACATTGATCGTCAATCAGTCAATCAGGTCAAAAAGTTTTATATACAGAAAACATCACGGAAAGTATAAGCTTCGTTTGTTCTCCTTACCTTTTTAAAGATTACTTTAAAGGGCCTACTCTATTTAACATACATCTCTACAAACCTTAAATACCGTCTTGTCTAAAGGTATAGGGTATTAATATAAAATTTAAAAAATAATAGTAATAATAAAGTGGAACAAAAACCATTAAAATTGTTAAATGCAGCGTTGGCAGTATTTTCACTAATTTGGTAGCTTCTCTTCTCCGTCTAAGTGCATGTATGTGTATATATTTCTATATATATACATATATAGTATGTACAGTGGTTTAATAATGTCCGTTTGTATGCTATTTTAAATTTTTTTCATTATGTTAGATGTTTCTACAAACTACTATGGGTTTCACACTTGACTCGCAGTTGGTTAAAAGTTTTGCAAATTATATTAAAAACTGCGGTCAGAATTATACTACACGAGTAGTTGGAAATAAAATTACCACAGACGTTTATAGGTTGTTATATAACTAGTAGGAGTGGAGTACCGGATCCATCAGTTTTGGTGCTGCCCGAACTTTGGCTTGTTTGAGAAAAGCAGCTTCAGGCAAGTATTTTTGATCCTCGAATTTTCCATAAGCTATACAATAAGCGACTTTTGTCAATGTTTTATACCAAAAAAATATCATAAAAATTTTAAAATTGTAAAAAGTTTAGTATTATCTTAAAAAAATTCACCATTTCAGAGTTTCTTAAGAACTTTGATCTAAAATCCTAAGTTAATAAAAAATTCTCTACGTCGAAATTGATTTTGGGATCGCTGAATCTGATTCCGAGGCTCGAGAACCGAACCTCTACCCCGTCAGAATTCTGGGATGATCTTCAAAATTCCTCGTTTTTGCAAGTTATGTCAGCGATCCCCAACCATACAGTAAACATATCCGAATCTGAGGTCCAAAAGAACTCCAAGGCGTCAGGTTACTGAGATAGCATTACAAAAAACTTCGCTTTATAGGGTCTTTTGAAGTTATTTTAAAACCCTGAAGTGCAAAGGTTTTTTCATATAACCATACAGGTCCTGTTCTTGTGTAATCACAGGAGCTCGAATGTGCGCTTTGGATTGAACATTCGTTAGAGTGCTCGAAAGATTTGACAGCCGGGCAAAGTGTCCAATTCTCGTTCTGCCTTGTTTCAGACGGTCTGTAATTTCGAATATGACGAAATTTTATAACCATAACTGGCACCGCAGCTCCGTCCTAGCACAATCTTTCGTCCCCTCGTTATATACACAATTTACTTTTATTTACACTTCGGAGAAGCTACCCTAAAAAAATTCCAAATAATTTATTTGTTTTTAACATAAGTGCCAATCATCATAAAAAAATTAAATTACCTAAATAAGCATTGCTCTTCCAATAAGTCTGATAAAGTTAGCTTCATTGTAGAGTTTTTAATTTAAGAAAATTTTTGCCAGGAATTTTTTTCCAATTTTTTTCAACAAATGGCTTCACATTTTTTACATATTTTTTAGCTTTTGTCTTAATTTGTATTGTTTCTTCTGATTTGATTTACGACTGTAGTTGTGCGATCAGTAAACATTACCTAAATGATCGCATTTTGCTCCACTGTGCGACGTCGGGACATTTAAAATGCATGAGTATGTGTGAGCAGAGAGCGAGCCATGGCGACTGAAGTGTGGCGCTGCAAATTGCTACAGTCAAATGCATTTGACCTTAGCCACAGCCGGAGCACACACACCTGGACAACCAGCCAGCACACTAATGCTTAAGCTGATTTCAACAGATACACGTAGGCACGCACACACGGACACAAATATATAGATACATACATGCGAGGGTGGCTCTTAATATAGCCAAAGCAAATAAGCCACTATCTCTTTAGAAGACTGACCATATGGCAACTGTTCCGCTGTGCGTGTGTCGACGTAGCTGCTACCACCAATCTCTATATTCATGGGATAGGGCCTTGCCGACTATGGTATAGAGTCTTTACTTCTTCTTTTAAATTCAATGTTGAACATTTTTTTCCTTGCAAGCTTTTGTATGACTTATAGAATTCGAGATAAATGCGCTCAAACATATGTCAAATTAACGGAATACCCTACGAGGGGAGGAGGTCACCATTTTGGTTTTAGACTTTTTGAATGGTCATCTGGAGCATGATTGCAGGGAGCTGCTTAATGATTGTGTTGAAAGTTGGGTGGATGACTGCTATTTACGTAACATGCTAGATACAACAGAGCTGTCGCTTTCCACGCTAACGAATTGGATCATAAAACGTGCTTGCCAAATAAAAAACTGATGCGTAGAGATATGCCAACGCTTATTCGATTATGGCGGCTATCCTTTGGATGATCGCGAGAAGAAGGAGTATAAATTGTTGTGTACACAGCTGGATCATCTTTTAAAGCTGGTAGGTAATAAAACATGTTTAAGGAATAATATAATTAATAAAAGTATTTGCAGTGCTTGATAATCTTACGTTGACTGAAAACGCGCTGTGTATGACAAATGAATATCATCGCATGCTTTACTGGTTAATTGATCAAAACCTTCTACCAGAGGGAAATGAAACCGAAACAGCAGCTGTCAGAAATCAAGAGCATCTATCAAAAACGTCGCTCAAAGTTTGGACAGCTTTCGAGCCAATACATATTCCCTAAAACGGGCGATTGCAAGTTGCTGGAAAATGGCGGAAATGGACTCTATCCACCAAAATCATTGGAATTTGTATTGCCTGTATTGCTTACGTCTGGAGATCAACAATCGCAAAAGCAACAATTTATATTATATTTTCTCAGGAACTTTGCAATGACTTTCAGTTTGAGTGAGACTCTGTGCAAGTCTGTAAAGTATTTTTGGCGCTTGGATCACGGAAATTTCAGTGTTAGTAATCGCATTTTGTCAGTTGAGTGTAATAATTTTTCCCGTTGCGTGCATTTGGATTCGATTTGCATTCGAATTAATTGTAATTTCTCTTATAAACTCCAACTAATACGTTTTTAAAATTTTTAACTTTACAGCAATCAGTTTGTGAGCTGCTTAATGCACCAACAGTCAATCACTATCAGGAGTGGCAGGTCCAGCTACTGATGGATGTGCTGTTGGCACATGATGACATCGAGAAGGCAATGCGTGTTATAGTGCGTCCACCAGGCATTCACCATTGTTGCACCTTAAAACTTTATTGCGTTCGCAACTCCAAGTTCAAGGTTTTGGGTGAACTTGGTCCTCGTGAGTCAGAAGAGGCGCCGGTCTTTCGCCTGCTGCATGAATCTTAATCCAAAAACACTGAGTGCGTCCATTGAGGCAGTTAACTTGATGGACGATGCAACTGAAGTGCATGGATTGACGGTAAATGCAGCCATTGGCGATAGCTTTAATGAAGCGTCCAATATGATGCTAACCGCCTACCATCAATCCATTGCCGGCACGTATTTTCGAATTAAAGACAACCTGGTGTGCAAGGAGAATCATATCCAAGTTTCACCTGGACCATTTAGTTCGCAGCTGGTCAAGGAAAATGCCAACAATATATTAGGTGGTGTTGTCGAAATTGCCGCCTTGAGTGTTGCCAACAGCACACGGGTTGGTCAGCTCAATAGTGCCCATAATATGCCATTTTTGCGCAATTCACAGGAAAAAATGTGGTTAGCAATCAGCTGTCGCCACATCAGCACCGCAATGCACGTCCCACGCCATATGTACCGACCATAAAACGGAAAATGATTCATTGCCAGGTCTTTTGGGTGAGGAAATTGTCGAGAATGTATACAATTAATTCAATAAAGAATAAAATGGCCAATCGGGTAACAAAGAGATGCAGAGCGATAGAGTTACCGTAGAGACACTGCTACAGCAGCCTGTCTATAGGCACAAGTTAGAGACGCGGCCTATGTTGCGCACTATACTAAAGAACAAAGAAGTAGAGGAGCAACAGCCTCCATTGCACACCATGCTAAAGAAGAACACCCAGAGGGCAAGCAGGAGAAACGCTCTTGTATTGAGCCGTCCATACCGTTACACATAAAAATTTAGAGGAGGATAATGGGGGGAGGAACATCAGCACATGGAGTGCGATGAAACCGATGTAGAATTGTAGAGCTACAGCCGCCCACAACTTTGGAAGAAGATAAGCAGCAAGAGATCAATCACTCCGACAGCGATTCTCCACAATAAAATTACGCGGTCGACATTTGCTGATACCAGAGAAGGCTGTTGGATCATGCAAACGGCTCCCAAACAGTTTTGGCTTCATCTAAAAATGACCCTTGAAAGAAGGTTTCGAAAAACAATAAATAAAACGATTTTTATTGATGCATCAACGTTTTTTCACTGGCATGTTGGCAACGTTTATAGCACCCCTCGTTTGTCACATACAAAAAGTATTTGTTTGTAAGCAGTGAGAGAGACCAAGAGATTACAAACTGAGGCAGACTTCATTTGCACGCTGCAGCTTCTTTGGTTACCCTCAGAGCGAAGCTAAAGCAAAAAACAAGAAGCAGTAACTAAAACAGAGAGAGAGAGAGAGCATCAAATGGCATAGTTCGCATAGAGGGGCAAGGGAGGGGTTTGTGGTCTTTGTTAAAGGGGAGTAGCTCAGTTGAAAGGTAGTTTCCGCAGTCAGTGTCACGTAATGCAAGCCGAACAACACGCGCACAGCACGCAGCACATTAACACATTTACACGACACACACTAACACGCACACACTGATACAGGTAAAAGGCATGCGGTGTACACAAAAACAACAACAACACCAAAAGGAGCCGAACCAAATAACCGGAACCGGAACAACAACAACAACAGAAAAAATAAAAGCAATGCGCTCGCGACACGTTTTAAAATCTTTGCAACTTTCTTTTGCACCAAAGCTGCAAATTTTATTTCACACAACGCGCCACGAGCCAACGCCCGGACTCAGCTGACCAGGAGGGGTTTGGAGGGCGCACAGCTCTCCAGGATTCCCGCTTCGGTGTTAGGCGAAAGGAGCATAGCATATAAAATTGTCGAGCCAAGCGAGTGCATGGCCACGAATTAAAAAGGTCATTTGGTCACACTTTAGATATTTCTTTTTGCACCCAATCCAAACCCGTTTTTTTTTTTTTCGTATTCCCACAGCCAACATTAGAGAGTGCAGCAGACTGTGCGGAGTGGAACGGGGGCGATTTGGTGCTACTTCAAATGAGCAAAGCCAACAGCCCGTGCCGGACAGTGCGGTTGTGGCACGCTGCCGCCTCAGGTGTGGCAACATACTAATGGCAGCAGCGGTCTGTAGAGGGTAGATATGTAAAAAACCAGTCGCACCAGGTGAACTATGATTTTCTAATAATTAAAATGCAGCCAAAAATGGCTAAACAAAAGATCTAATTAGTAGCGCAAGAATTTCCAAATTCTGTCAAAAAATTAGAATAATAATACACGAGTTCTTATGTAGTTGCCTTAATCCTCTTACCCAAAGATGAGATGTCCAAGAAGTACCACTTCGAACCATTATGAGTAATAAAAAGAATTGAACTACGCTAGAAATGATACATCCTATGAAAAGACACTATTATGTGGCATACGAACGAGTCAAAAACTTTGGTTACACGCTCCACAATATTTCAGGCCTATAGAGGGAATATAAAGATGGAGACATTGCTATGCTGGAGACTGTGAAGCCATGATTAACGCGCTAGCTGGCTTGAAGAAAACCAAGCTCCCCGAACTACGACAATGGAACAAAGTCTCCCTTAGATGAATCCCAGTACGCAAGAACATTCCCGGTAACGAAACAGCTAGTAGGCTTTCGAAAAATGCTGCTGCAAAACCACTGATAGAGCCTGAACCTTATCGCGCCAGACACACCACCAGACAGCTGCTACCAGAAATGAACTGGAGCAGCACGGCTGGCTTACGGCTAGACAAGCAACTCCTTGGTACCTACTTAAAAAGGCTTAAGAAAATATTCCAATACGACAAGAATTGCCTTAGGATATCCTGGTGAGAGAGTTTCTGTCCCAGCACAGGGTTGCCACGTTGCCCCACTACAGTGCAGTTTTGACACCGCTGGAATTATTGTTCCTTGGCTCAAGCGGGACCTCAATGGAAATCAAGACAGCTACATAGAAGAGGTGCAAGTGGTCGTGCCGGCAACTTTGAAGAGAATGCCGGAGAGCGAGTTCTATTTATATGGGGGCGTAAGCCTGAGGGGTTCAGAGCCCCCCCAAAATCTTAAAAATGAGTTGACAGTTTTTTTTTTGAGTTTGATATACAGTATCGCTTGGAATTGAAAAACCGTCACTATGATGAATCATGGATAAGCGCTAGGGCTGAAGTTTACTAGTTTTTGGCCAATACTCACGAAGTTCTCAACAGATTAGCACTCACGAATAGACAATGAAAAATGAATTGAGTTTCAACACGATTACTCACGAAGTGTTAAAGTAAAACCCGAAAGTGGGCACACTATAAAAAAATTAATGCAAGTGGAGAATTCGACCAGAAGACGCTTCTCATGCGTCAAAATTTCATGACTCTTCAGAATTTTGAGCTACAGTCAATACGATGTCTGAATCGGTATCTTTTCACGTTCTGATAGTTTGCTAGTGGTTAAAATAACGCTGTAAGAATACTTTTAAAACACACTGTATGCATAGTATAGCTTGCTCGCTATTTCTAATTCTCAATGAGTAAATGCTGCCATTAAGCTTAAAATGCATGCCACCAAATAACATATACGTATTATATGTTGCATGTGGCAAGTTGCTTTTGTTTGTGCATTTTTAGTCCTCTAAAGTTGTCTACATATGGAAACATGATAAATGTTTGAGCGTTAAATGTCGCGACCTTAATGCACTAAATGTAATAATTTTTTACTCAGCCTTTGAAAACCCTTTTAGAACAAATTTATTTAAGTCGAGTCATTCCGAATATAATGTACACTATCTACCTTTATATGGTTTATAGCAATAAGATGTTTGTTTTCTGGTATGCAGTGTTTGTTTCCAAGCAGTGCTGCCCATTTTTTTGGGCAATTGATGTCTAGATGGCGCCAGCAGAAATAACAGCTGTTTAATTCAAAAAGTGACAGGTAGCATGTAAATTGATCTCAAATTTATTTCTGATCACTTTGCTCACTACTTTGTGTGACGTAACTCGTTAGCTATAAGTTGGTTGATATATACCGCATACCTTTTTGTGTGCAGTGTATACTAAAATTGGGATCAGCTCTATAGTTTGCAATCAGCTGCTGGCTAATTTGCAAGCCAAAACAAACGACCAACAAAAACAACAATAACTCAGGCTTAGCGTTTGCTCTCTTACTCTAACTTTCTCTGTCTCTATAGTTCTCTTAGTTGCTATCTCAATTGAACTTGCAACAGCTGGCTGCCTGCCACTGCCACAGATAAGAAAATGGCAATTTAATTAAACTAATTGAAAGACGATAGTCGACAAAGTTGTTGGCCTTCTGAAATGTCTGGTATATCTGGTTGTCCGGCTCTGCTCGGCCGGTCCTGTTGTTTGGCTGAGCTGGCTTATCGCCGCTTGCAGCACCTGCGTCAGGCTAGAACAGCAAAAAAAAAAAAAAAAGTCAAATTCAGTTGGGATATTGCAACCGACAGTGGTATACACTGCAATTACTTTCAACAAAAATAAGTAATGATTTGCTCAAAGAGTCTAGAGTTTAGACTGCGTTAATTTTCAAAACGGTTGGCTTTGAAAAAATGCTTAAATATCGCAAAACTTGCAGCAAAGATGGTTCCTGTTAACTAGGTGTTCATACGCACATATTGCCGTAGCTAAAATGCCAACCTAGGAGCTACTAAGCATTTTAAAGTTAAGAACTTATGAACAACTCCGCCTTCTGACTGCAAACAGCTATAATAGCCACGACCCTATGCGTTATAGTGTATAAAAAAAGGGCAACAATAATAATAACAACAACAACATTAAATGTTGCAATAACAATTCACGTAGTTGCAACTGCAAATAGTCATTTATGCCGCACGAAGCATTTGCATTTAAAAACCAGACCAAGTTACCTTGCCCTGACTTTTGCTGTTGCTTGCAGCGGGGAGGGGCAGCTGAGCGGTTGACTCTTAACAGCTGGGTGAGACCATTGAGCCAGCCCAGCTTAACCTAGCTAAGCAAATGAAATGCAAATATTACCGCATGGCTGCAACTTAATGTGGCAGTACGCATTTTGCAACAAGCATTTGCATTCAACCAAGTCAGTCAGTTTCTCAGTATTTTCAGCAAATCAAAGTCAACACCAAGTCCCTTCCCAGATCCTTGTCTCTACTTCACATTTATGCTCACATGTACACTGTCTTTCACACGCCAGCAAATTGAATGCACATGTTGGCCAAGTCATTAGGCCTCGTGTAGGGAGTAAGAGTTTTAGAGATGTCTATCATCAGGTGACACTTGCAGACATACGGCTTGAACTCTTGGCCACTTACTGACAGCAACTGACCAAGCTTTCATATAAGGCCCAGAGCATTTATTCATGTGCTGGGTGAGCTGGTCAGTCATCGGTGCTGTGCCATAAATCGCTTTTAATCGAATTTCAATCCAAAAATATTACATCAGTTTAGGCTTTGTGTGCCAGCACTATGCAGCTGGCAAAGGCATCGTTCCATAATTTTGTTTGTCACCTTATGACAAGAATAGAAGTGCACATATGACGTCACAAGTATAAAGGAACGTTCACTTGATACTTTTAAATAAAAACACAATCAAGGCGGTGCTTCACAGTGTGACCCTGGATGGATGGATCCATTGTGCTTCATACAAGCTCTAGAGCTGCTCAGTCAGACCAAGTCCCGAAAAAAAATTCTGGTCGGGATATTGTTCTCCTGTGTTGTTTGTCACCTGATGAAAACAAGAGCACACAAAAGACGTCACAAGTATAAAGGAACGTTTGTGGCGCTGCTTCATATTGAAAGATTGATACTGCAGTTTGCGAAAGTGAACCTATGGAACTACTGTACTTCATAAAAGTTCTACAGCTGCTCAGCTAGACCGATTCCCGAAAAAAATTCTGATCAGGTAACGTCGTGTAATGAGATAATAGGCCCACCAAAGTGGGGTATTGTTTTTCAGGCTAGTCAGACTCCGCGAGTAAGTGTTGGGAAGTTTACTTCTCAATTCACGATGTTGATATTACTCGGGATGTTGATATTACTGCAATGTGCTGGAAGGAACTCATCCTTTGAGTATCCTTGCTAAATTGAACCCATCCAAGTTATAGGAACTGCTTAGCCTGCCTTAGGCATATCATATTCAATTAGTTTTTTTTGTTGTCTGGATCTCTTCTCCTCTCTAGCAGCTGTTTGTTGTAGTGTCTGCCAAAATCACAGATGAATTAGTGACTTTGCAGCACCATCTTTCACCGGCCTATCAGCCATGTCGTTTCAGCGAATGTTTGTAGATACCGCAATCAATCTAAGGATAATTTTCCTTTATTTTCATTATTATGGAATACTATTACCATTTAAAAGAGTTACACAAAACAATGAATTTCATGTGAAAAAAAAGATGTAACACCAGAGCACGTTATATTAAGAAGAGGCGAAAATGGTTCTGGACGTCCTTGCACTTTTTCCTCTGAGGCTAAATTAGATCGCAGATAAACAAAAGCCCTCCAGATATTGGTATATTATTCTACAAGCTACGGACAGACGTTCGGAAATGTCTTTATCAATTTTTTTTTGTCCTCCTTTCTTGTAACATCTTTCCAATCACCGGATCGAACGAAATAAGAAACCGATTACTCTAAACGACACAAAAAAAAGAAGCCTCTTCTTCTTCAAAATAAATTGAAATAACGTACCTGCAAATATAAGGTGTCCCAAAATTAAGTTAGGTTATCCCAGCTCTTAAAATCTGCAGGATCTAGGCGTTCAGACATACTGTCGAACATGTCTACATATATTTATTTCTTTTGATCTCCTGAACGTAAGTTTGAGGGATCTCCGGCGTCTACTTCTATCTATAGCATGCACTTACATTCAAGTTACTAAGGCTTGACGAATTGTACAACTGCATCTACTAACTTCTTCAAAGCTTAAAGAAATGGTTTAGTGACAAGAGATTTTTTTAGAACCTGACACTTCATACTTTTAGAATGGAAGACTAAGTGTAGACCAGATCTATCTAAACTTCAACTACCAACTACAACTAGCCCGAAAACCTTCACCTAGCAGTCTACAAAAACCCGACTGCATCAACCTAGCCTGTCTGGATTGTAATTAACGCATGGCTGCCACATTCAAAGTCCTGACCCTGTCCATGATTGCGACTCACGTTTTTCCTTTATTGTCAATGTCAAAGGCAAATAAAGCCAAAATGAAAATAAAAATTCCAAAGCGTTGTATCTGGCGAAAAGCTTGCCAAAAATATCGCTGTGTCTCGTCGTTTGTTGTTTTTTATGGATATGTTTTAGGTGGGCTTTTTTTTTTTTTGGGCCAGGGGTTGAGCAGTATCGGGGGCTTATGCACGACATGGTAGCGCATTAGGGTTCACTCTAGAGAAATAGGCGCTAATAAACAAATAAATGGGCGTGACAGGGCATGGCATGCGCTGGAGCAGCTTGATGCGTTCCTATAAACATGGCGCGACATACTGACATAGCATTGCGCTCAATTAAGGCTATTACCGTAGCATACGCACACAGATACACACACATACACACAGAGACAGACACACAGATACAATGACAGTCTGTTAGACTGCCAAAACATTGGCAACTTGTATTACCAGGCAGAGCCATTTTATATAGCACCCAACCAAAAATACGTGCCCGTAACTGCATATAAAAATTCCTTAGTTGAAATTTATTTGACCCATTAGTCGAGCATTAAATGCCACGCCTACAGTGCTACAGATCTGCCCCCGCAGCTCCTTGCCCAGATCTTAGAGAGAGATGCCAGGGATTCTTTGCTGCGCGGTGATTATGCGAGACATTATGTTTTTATTAGTAGATGGTATTGTTGCTGCTGCCATTTTGTTTTGATACCCTGTAGCCAGAGGGTCAAGAGTATCCTACATTTGTGTGTTGTATATAAGAGGCAGTGAGCTTTTACCAAAATTGAGCTATTGAGCTATGTTCATCTGTGTGTCCGCATGAAAACTAATATCTTGGAAATCACAAAATTTAAGGACACGATATTTACTATTCACTATTGTTGTTACAACGAATATTATTATTATTTTTTTTTATCAACCGATACGTGTAAGTTTATTGAATACTATTTAAATAATAAACTAACAGCTGGAGCTAAGCTAATCTCTATAAGATACATTTGAACTGAATACAATTGAATTTTGAACGTTTTGGAAAATTTATTTCTGCTCGATTAAAGAATATTTTGTTCTCTATTATTCTTAAAATAAGAATCAAATATTCTTAGTTTGAGCATTAAAACCGAACAATATTAAAATGCTCTTATGAAAGCTGTATCGTTTCACTGAGATAGCGATTGTTCCTTAAATCCTACTAAACATTATAAGATTAAGAATTTTCGCTTACAAAAAAAAAAGCTCTTGAAATAGGAAATTTACTTCCAATAATATAAAAATCACTCTAGGTATATTTTTGACACAGAATTTCTTGCTTTGAGCCCAAGACCTTCACTTTAGAATTCGGAGCTACATATTTTTTTATCAGTGTATTGATAGGAACAGAAAGGAAAATTCGATCCACTCTTGGCCCTCTCCAAATTATTAATTAAAAAATTATTACCAAAGCTTAAGCCATGAGAAAAGGTATGAGTCAAGTTTGTGGGCTATTGGACAAGTACAGGGTTGCCAAGTCATTTCATTATTTATCTTCGCTTATTTCTTGTTTGCCCAATGAAATAGATGAAGAGACTCATTTTTGTACTCTATTTATCCTTATGCGTTTTACAACGCCATGAGGCGTTAGCTTACTTTTCATGATTGAATTCAGGCTCGAAAAATTCTGCACTGAGCGTACAAACTGCCAAAATGTTGCTTCTTTCCTAAATTTTACCACAAACGCTTTTTTTAGGAACTTTATATCTTTTGAAATTATGGGTTTATTCTCTTAATTAATATTTACACATAAGCAAAACTTTAACAATTTAACTCAAAAAGTTTTAATAACAAAAAAATTAAACTTTCGATAATTTTGCAAACTTAACTAACTGCTACTTTTTTATCCCGCGTGTCAATCAGCTTTACGCGTGATCCAAGGCATTGCAGTCACGATCCCACCACTAATTAACTTATTTTAATAAGTTCTTAATAGTAAGAATTTTACAACTTTAAATTTGGAACCGCAGCAAAACTAGGTAAATTCTACGAAAAATTTGTGTTTAAAAATAAAGTTTTACAACTAATAAAAAAAACAGAAAAAATTTCTTGTAGAATTTTGAATTCATGCAAAGCACTTTGTTGGAATTTATATATTTTCAGTAAAAAGAAGTGTATAAAATATTCTACTGTGGAAGGTCAGTTAGACTGCATCAAACTTTTATGGCTTTAATTGTCATCAGTATAGCTGCTAGACGTCGTAAGGTCAAAGTTCTTGAATTTGAGGTCCTAGACAGTTCAAGTTAGTCCCTATTAGCTTTAGTCATCAATAGCATTTCGAGGCTTAAATTCAATAAGTCAGTTAGCTTTTGTTGTTTTTGGCTATTATTACACTAGTGACTAAGCATGTTGTTGTTGTTTTTGGCAATCGCCTTTGCCCTGGCCCACCTTGAACAACCCTCTCCCCCCAAATACTTAACAACCCTTTCTTTTGTCTGCCTGCCAATTCTGGCTTATTTATGAGCGATACAAAGGAATAAATTAGGCAAAATGGCAGCAAGACAAGTGGTCGACGCTTATCGACAATACACACACACAGACACACACACAGACATGCCAGCACATATATACATATACCTATACATATATAAGGGGTTGGCAAATAAGTTCGTTCCAGCAGTATAAAAGTTATTTCCAAGTCAAAAATGTCTCAATTTAACAGCGGCTCCCAAATAAACAGTCAGAATATTCCCAAGTCACTTAATTTGGTACGTATGTGGGCGTAACAAATAATGTGGGCGTAACAAATAATGACTAAATAATATTATCATCTTGTTTATAAGCAGCTGTTTAAAAAAGTGCTTCAAATAATACAAAAAATTGTAAAATCTTAAAAATATAAAAAAAAATTTTGTTGAAGCTTGAACTTGTTGTGACTTATAAGCAGCGCGTTGTTGAATTATGAGTTTGATTCAATTTTATTAGTGCAATACAGGGTCTGACCGAAAAGTTGTATAAGTTGTTTTTTCGGAGTGGATACAGAGAATGCTGACAGTTTTGAGGTATAAGAAAAAACTTGCAAAAAACGTTAGTTGGCTCTAATCCATAGTTACATGTTAAAGGCAGCCAACGCTACAGCAGTTCTTGACGAGGGAGCTGAGCTCAGAAGCATTCCAGCCGTGGATGCAGAAGGATCATATTCTGACCGAATTCACCATTTCTGTGAGTAAATACTTTGTAATTAGCTTGGTTCGACTTGGAAACTTATTAGAGGCACTGAAAAAACTATAAATCTAAAAGTAAATTTCTTAAATTGTACTGATTATGCAAAAATCCTAGCACACTTTCAGGGGCCTTAAAATCATTAGCCCTAACATGATAAAGTTAAACGAATTTATACATTGCTCTGGTGCACTGTGTGCCCAGATTGTCATATTTTGTCCAAAAGTCTGTCATTTGCATAATAATTTTTTAAGAGTGATGAAATTATACACCTGCGTTCTTAAAGGGACAAACCTATTTTTATAGGAAGTTTTAGCCTCCGCAGATTTTTTTTTTTTAAATATTGATAATCCAGATCGAAATTGGGAATAATTAAAAAAAAAACATTTTTAACCTAATTAAAAAAAAAAACACGGTTAATTAGAATTGGACCATATTTCACACAGAGGTAGATATGGCAAAAATAAAATAAAAATAAATAAGGGTGATAGTAGGGGAGGGGGGGTAAGAGTTTCTGTTTCTGTATCCTGTTTAATTGAACCATTTCGAGGATTCGATAAAAAGAGCCAGGTCCGCTATGGGCAAGTTTGCCTCCTTCTGTATATTGCATACATTTTCGGCTTGCACAAACTTAATATACCCTTTGTACCATACGGTCCAGAGTATAAAAATAAAATTAACCATTTTTTTAATTTGGCACTGTCGTGGTAGTGCTAAACAGTGGTGTACCCTACAATCTTTTTCCCTTATGGCTTGCAAATCCTTTTTTTTGCCTGTTACATACATTGCACTCTATGTGTACAGAGCATAATTCAATCCTCGGCCACTGACAGATCTAGATAATTTTCTGAATCACTATCTGAATCAGATAAATAATTATCCGTAATACTGTTTGTGTTAATCTCAAACAACTCTAATGCTTCATTTGGAATATTACATATTTTCGATATATACCATATATGTATGTATATATTTGGTTGTCTTTTCAAACCAGCGAATTAAATTATAATGCTTCTGCCTTTATGTAACCGAAATAACAAAACACAAAAGTTATTAAGCCTTATTTTATTTTTTTCTCTGAAGTAATATTTATAAATAATAAAGTGAATGAAGATTTCGTAGCTACATTTATAATGGTAAATGGTAATGGTTTTTTTTTTTCATCATATTATCTTAAAAGCTCAAAAAATACAAGATGTCAACTTTGATTGGCAATAACTTAAAAACCACTTGTTTATAATTGAATATTTTTATTTTGCACAGGATACCTTAATATGTGTTAAATCATACTCAAATGTCAATTTGTCCAAATTTGAACTTTATTTTGGGGACTTTTGGCCAAAATCTGGCCCCTAGTGCGGTGTTGAAAAATGGAAGCTCTGAAAATCAGCAAAAAAAATAAGAAGGCAGGATTAACCGAAAAAAATCAATATTTTGACAAGCGCGTTATTTATTGTTAATCGTTACCCAAAAGGACGCCGATAGATTCCGCAATGCATGCTTGTTAAAAAAATTTCAAAAATTAGAAAAAAACTGCAAAGAAAATGTGTTACATATTTTACCAATTTCCCCCGATCTAGTACACTCCGAAATTCATTTGTAACCGAACATCGAGCAATATTTCAAAATATATTCGAACAGTTAGTTGAAAAAAGTTTGCATACAAAAGTGGACTCCTATAAAAATACGAAAAAAAACCCGAGCAAACTTATTTGCTAACCCATTTTATTTGTACCATATACGCATACACACATATGTGTATAGATTCATACGCATACACGCAATGGCCTTAAGTTAGTTAGGTGCAAACGCCACACACCGCCTTAGGCTTATTTCTGCTTAACCCATTTAAAGGGTCATTCGTCAAATTGGCCATAAAAACGCTTAAGCCTACAATAAAAAGGGCCCAGCCGTACGACCAGCTAAGCAAACAAATATAGAAAAAAAAATGAAAAAATCCACTTGGCCAAAAAGGCGACAAAATGCAAAAGCAAGCAGCCCCCCTCCCCCACACACACACAGAGACACTCTTAAGACCCTTTAAGACCCAGCTGGAAAGGTGTGTCAACGCGAAGGAGAAGATTTGTAGAGGGTTGGTTGCCTGCTGGGCCGCAAACACCTCTGATGCAATCGATTATGTCAAATCCTAAGAGCACGTCATTTGCTAAGTTACACTTCGAGTGCCATCTGTTTGTGTGAGTGGTAATGATTACGGCCTGGTACCGAAACTCGTTTCGAAAATGTCTACCAAATGGTTGGTTGACCAACTGAAGCGTCAGTTGGGTCCATAGCTGTTTTCAGTGCCACACTAAATTTGAGGCAGCTTAATGCTCAGCTTCAAGCTGCACTCTCCTAATGCACAAGGAAGAGACCAGTTATGGGTTGGCTCTTACGCAGCGACTATGGAATACCCTATAATAGAGATGACTTTGTAGCGGGACAGCGGAAATAGATTTTTCAAATATGCGCTGATTTCTTTAAGGCCCACACTCAAACAACTCAGCTTCAGTTCAAGACAATTTTGAATTCACGACTCTTAAATACTAAATAATTAACCTTAAAAACATTGTTCGTCGAATCGAAGTATATCAGACTTTTTGTTGTTGATATTTTCGCTTGCTTATGCGCTCTCATTCTTTAAGTTTTGTTTTCTTGGAAAAAACGTTTTTTTTAGTCTGCGGAGCGCATACCAGATTTTTAGAAGTTGAAGTTTCGTCGAAACGACGAACGTACGGTTTAGTGGGATTTTTATAGCATGCATGATCATGTTTTATAATTTCTTTATAAATTTATGTTCATAAAATGTTTGTAATTAAGAAAAAGCTTTTAAATTCTGAATATCTAATAAGAAGACTATATACAAGTCTTGCAGAGAAGTGGCCGAAGCTTCGACTTGAAAAACGCAAAAATGTGAAAAATTAAGAACATATTCAAAAGCAACGCATGATAAAATGCTCCTACAAAAAATTCAAGAAGAGAGTTTGTGACATTATTTTTACAGCTTTTGTATTTTTTTAGTTAATCAATGCATAAACTTTAAAGGCTAAATGCTTTCTATTGTATTAAATATTTAATAAATATTAAAAAGTGAGCTCGCCAAAAATTGTGAAATGAAGAGACATTTGTTTTAATAAATTACTTAAAAAATGGTTCCATTAAATGTTTTAGTAATCGAATAATAAACAATTAAATTTGTCTTCGTCGAAACGACGAACGTATAAAAAATAAATAATTAATTGTGGTCACTAGCTTTAAATTAGAAATGACTCAAGTTTATATTCTTAGTAAGCGCATTCTAAAATTTTCAGCACATGCAAAAAACTATTGTATTTGTTTTTAGTTTGAGTTTTGAGAGTAAAGTATCCTAAAACAAAATATCTACGCTTTTTTTTCATAATAAAATCCTTAATTATTTTGGCTCTTACTTGCCTTCTTTTTGCTGTATCACATAAACCTTGAACTTAATATACTCCTTAATCTCAGCATAAAGAGTATGAAAAGCTGCTTTCAGCCATAAGTTCTCTTTGGACAAAAAAATTGGAAATGTTTGAAAAATTGGAAAACAAATTTTGTACTGACTAGAGCAGACTTAACTAGAAATGAGCCCAAAATATGTTAAACGAAAAGAAGCACCACATGAAGCTCATCAGAGTCCAAGCATCCAAAAACTTCCTTGTGCACTTAGTGACGTAAGCAACGTACATATGGACAGTTAAATGGCAGTGGGATACGAGTCCAAAAATGAAGATTGAGGAAACGCCTTTAAAAAGCTCATGTTTAAAACTTTTAAGGTATCTCGTTTTTTAAATATCCTCCTAACTACAAACAAGTAAGAAGTTCTAAAGCATTTCGTCTACTTGGAAACGAATATTAACGTCATTAAAAATGACGTCAGCAAGGAAATACATCGCCGGGAAACTCTTGCCCAGTGGGAAGTTCCAGAATAGAGGCCTCTCTCTCGGCACACAAAAATTACCCTTTACAGAACCATTAACATACGCGTGCTTCTTTATGGCGCTGAAGCCTGAAGATTGTCAATAACCCATAAAGCAATATGAGGGTCTATCGAGAGAAAAGTCCTTCGAAGCACCACGACATTGACTTAGCCAGGCGCATTCAATTACAACGTTTGGAAGACAACGCCACATTGTCCGCATGATTGAGTATGCTCCAGTCAAAAAGGTATTCGAGCGAACATCACTTGAAGGAAGTTGATTAGGCACGCCAGCTTTAGCGATGGGAAGACCAGAAAATCGAGGATCTTCGTAGCCTTGGGATCACCAATGGGCGCTGACAGAAACCGCTGGTGAGAGATAATATCCGCGGCCAAGAAAGATAACCGGTTACAATGGCCAAGCCGAGAAGATTTCACAAGGGGGTATGGCTTTTTATCAAGTTTTGAAACTTTTTTATAATTTCAAATAAATGTCATTCTTAAGAGAGATTTTTTCCTATACAGCATTTTTAATATAGAGGCAAGTGGGATGAATTCGGAAGTGGGGTGAATCCGGAAACGCATCCTAACGGATATCTGTGTTGACATTTGACTATGACACCAATTTTCAAATAAACGTCATGACCGACGGTGGTTTTTGATAATACTCCGAGTCAAGTACAAGTGTTTTTCTGTTCAGTATATCTATCTATATCTATATATATTTTTGTATCCTTAAAATTTGCCTAATTTGTTTACAATAGTATCTTCACAAACTAACGAAACACAACGAATTTTGTACAAAAAACGTTTTTTTGACCGATTGTTCCTATGGGAGCTATATGATATAGTCAACCAATTTCGATAAAATTTAGTACAGTGCTAGGGGTCTCTAAAAAACTTCCGATTGCCAAATTCGGTTATGATATCTTCATAAACAAACGAATTATCCATCTAAAACTTTTGCTTTTTTTCGAGGTCCTCTGAAACACCCCTATGGGAGCTATATAATGTAATCCCGATATCAAAAAAACGAAATAAACTTGTCTCCTATGGATTAATAAGGGATCTAATCTGAAAGTTTGGTTGCTCTAGCTCTTACCATCTCTGAAATCTAGGCGTTCATAAAGACAGACGGACATGGGTATATCGACTACTCTAGTCACTCTGATCATACTTTAGGTAACTTTGGGGTGTCACCGACGTTTCCTTCTGTACGTTACATACATTTTCGGCTTGCACAAACACAATATACCCTTTGTACCATACGGTACAGGGTATAAAAATGCTAAAGGGTTTGTTTCGACTTTTGCAAGCCACCAGAATGACGCTACTCCGTTTCGAAAAAGTCGATTTGGGGTGAATGTGGCGAAAAGTGCCAAATGATAATTTTGAATATAATTTCAGTATGGATTTCCACTGTTTTTGTGTGAACTTACAAAAAAAGCGAAATAAATTCTTCCAAATCGGTTTCAAGTTTTGATGATTTGTTGGAAATGCTGAAGCCAGTGAAAATCGACAAAAGTTCCCTGTTTTTTTTTAAAATAAATTTTTCAGGTCATTTCACTAGGCAACAATTATTTTCATTCCACATTCCTTCATTTCAATGCATTATTCAGCCTTTTTTTTACCAAAAATAAAAAAATTAAATGTTTGCGATGAAATTTTAGGACGGTTTTTATCATTTTTGGACAATTCCGGATTCATACCAAAAAAAAGCGAAAATCGCGAACTCGGCAATCTAACTGACAAAAAATCTTCGTATCGATCTGGAATTTTGACAGCTAATTCAATGACCTGAACGACGCAACTTTCAAAAAAAAAAACTTATTTTTGTTACTTCAAAAAATCTACGAAAAAATTCTTCCGAATTCAACCGACTTGCACCTATTATTATTCATATAGAATATTTAGCATCTTCCAGTAGGTCAATTGTTTGGATGCCGATTTGTGCGCATTGTATATGTCTTAAAATACAACTCAAGTACTAGCATCAAATTAATAAAAATATTTACATATATCGACTCATACAAGGGGTATCCCAAAATCAAACTCCTTTACAGCAATAAATCAATAATTAAAACAAAGAAGTTGAATAAATATGTTTAAAATTAATGGAAAATCTATAAAAAATTTTTTATCTATTTATAAAGAACTTGTTTATCTGAAACACTTAATAAAAACCCCCTTTAGAATGAATCGCAGTATGTTAAAGCATCAACAAAAAGCCACGAACTGACAAATAGTTGACATTTGTGTCAATATTTGCTAACGACTTCTTTCGACTATTATCTGTACAGACACATGAGCAAATAAACCCACGACGTAGTCAATGGCATCTATAATATAATAACCAATGGCACACGATTTTGGAACAATAAAAAATTGCAATATTTGCCAAATTTTTTGCATATAAATAGAGCTTCACTCTCGGGGTAGAGCATAACAAAAAGCATACCAAAAATGAAACTTCATTGGCTACTATTCGCTGTGGTCTTGGCCTGCGTGCTGGCTTTGAGCAATGTTTCCGGCCAGTCGGACTCTACAACTGGAGCTGGTTCCACAGAAGCTACAACCGTAGCCGGTAGTGACGCCACCACAGTAACTACGGGAGCAGACACCACAACCACAACCACTGCCTCCACCGCAACCACCACCGCAAGCTCCAGCTCCAGCAGCAACAGCGCTGCTGCAGCACGCCGCAGAGCAGCGCGTAGACGACGCATGAAAAGACTGCGCAGACAGGCAGCACAGAATAGGAGGAATCGTCGCAGGAACCGCAGAGGTTAGATCAGGACAATAACTTTAAGATTTTTTCAAAGTCTTATTTCAAATCTTAAGATTATTATCAATAAAAACTCAGCAGTGTTTGATAATGTGCTTTAAGAAAACCTTAACCTATATTTATAAAATCAACCACTTTGATGACGTCAGACCACAACAACTACGATTTTAGTTTTTTTATTAAATTCAGAGTGCTAGCAAACGTAGTTATCTAACTCAATCTTTGCTGATACCAGCTGGGCCTGACAGAAATCATGCTCTCTAAAAGTTAAAAAAAAGGTTTGAATTTAAAGTTTTTGCTTCTAATATCATGACGAAACAAGTTTAAGCTTAAGACAGCTTCTAATCTTATAAAAAATTAGATACCATGATGTAGATGCAACAAGAGAAAAATTTGATCCTATGACGTAGATGCATCTCGAGAGCCACAACTTCGTTGCTCTTTAGTAACACCTGTTCAAAATTTAATCCTATGACGTAGATGCATCAAGAAAGCCGCAACTTGGTTTGTTCTTCAGTAGCACCTCTTCAAATTTGATCTTATGACGTAGCTGCACCACTTTGTTTGCTCTCTAGTAACACCTCTTCATTTTGTGTACTTTACGAAACCGCATAAAACTCTATTGAATATGCGAACTATTGCCAATTCACTTAATCTTGCAAAAAATTGTATTTCTTCAACCAAAAATCGAGAACAGTTTTTTTGCATAACCTAATTGTTTTGCTCACGAATATGGAGCATTTTGGAATTATCGATTTTTCAGACTTTTGTTTGCTTATGCATCGATAGAAATATATTAATCCCACATCACTTAGTTACTGAGCAGGGTCAAGGGTCAACCAGCTGATGCCGGTAGGTGTCAACATATTGTCAATTGGTTTGTCGTCGCGCCCAGGGACTAGGGTTGTCAAACTTAACGACTACAAACGACAATATAATTTTTCTTCATTTCCATTTGATTATTGTTGCTATTATGTTATTGTCAAGGTTGTACACAAAAGAAACATTGGGACGGGAGAGAGTGGAATGAGTTTTGAAAAATCAGAACAATATGTTTTGTTACAACGTATTTGAAAGATAAAAATATTTTAGTAACAGCACCTTTGCTTCAAGCTTTTATTTTCATAAAAAATTGTAGTATCAGATGAAATTATGTGCTCCGGAAAACGAAAAAACAAAAAACGTATAATTTTATTCGAATTCGTTTTTGCGCGCTCCGGAAAACGAATTTTACTGTCGATATTTCGCTTATTTTTTTGATAAATTCTCCTGTTGTGTTGGCGTGAAATCATTTTTGTTTGATACAAAATAGCTGACATAGTTGCCTTATGTTGCATATGTTGTTTACATTAAAATATTGCTAGTTCTTTATAATTATATCTTTAAGCTAAGCGCAACTAAGTTCTCGCTGTTAGTCAATAGATGGCTTTAGCAGAAAGTTCTGGTCGATTTTGACATACCCAAAACTTCATAAACGAAGCTTAGGCATATGGTAAGCAAACTGCTATGGCACATTAGTGAATTTCTTTTTGCATTATTTACTTGTGGTTGTGTGAAAATGTCTAGTTTTGTGCCAAAAAATCATCATTTGCGGGAAGTGTTGATTTTCTTGTTCTGTTCGAAAAAAACGGCAGCTGAAGCGCATCGAGAGCTCCAAAAAGTGTACAGAGATGCTGCTCCAAGCGAAACAACGTGCCGTGATTGGTTCCGTCGCTTCAAAGACGGTGATTTCGATGTTGACGACCGTCCACGTAAAGGAAGACCCAAAACCTTCGAAGACGCTGAATTGGAGGCATTGCTCGATGAGGATTCGTGCCAAACGCAAGAAGAGCTTGCTTCAGCATTAGGAGTTAGCCATTTCCAAGCGATTGCATGCGTTGGGAATGATTCAAAAGCAAGGAACTTGGGTTCCTTATGATTTGAAACCAACTGCTCCAGCGACAAAGAAGGAAGAGTTTTCTTCATCGCATCGTGACGGGTGATGAAAAATAGATTCATTACAGCAACCCAAAGAGGAAAAAATCTTGGGGACAACCCGGTCATGCTTCCACGTCACTGGCTCGGCCGAATATTCACGCTGCGAAGGTTATGCTGTGCATTTGGTGGGACCAGGTCGGTGTTGTTTATTATGAGCTGTTGAAACAAGGCGAAACCATCACTGGGGAACGGTATCGAACTCAATTGATGCGATTGAGCCGAGCACTGCGAGAAAAACGGCCACAATACGAGCAGAGACACGAAAAAGTGATTTTACTGTATGACAACGCTCGGCCTCACATTGCCAATCCTGTTAAAACCTACTTGGGAACGCTCAAATGGGAAGTCCTACCCCACCCGCCATATTCCCCAGATATTGCGCCGTCCGATTTTTACTTGTTCCGCTCGATGGCACATGGTCTGGCTAATCAGCAATTCCATTCATATGAAGATATCGGAAAATGGCTTGATTCGTGTATAGCCTCAAAAGACGAACACTTCTACCGTCAAGGTATTCGAACTCTGCCAGAAAGAAGGGAAAAAGTTGTAGCTAGCGATGGGCAATACTTTGAATGAGTCATTGATAACCATTTTTTTATAATTACATTTTCATCAAAAAAACAGCGATAACTTAGTTGCGCACCAATAATATTCTTTATTTTAAATTTGCCGTATTGGAAAGATAAAGAAATTTGGTAAGTGGTGCTCTGGGGCTGTACACATACTACGTAACCCAATATTTGGACTTTTATACACCACCCCATCCACCACGGTGAACAACCGTAGTATACGCCGTAGAATAACCAATAAGCAAAAAAAAATAATATTTCCCTAGAGAATAGCGACTTCGTGTCAAGCTCTCATCTTCACCAAAAAATTGTATTTTCAGAAAAAATTATTATTTTTAAAATTTATGTTATACCTAAAATACAGTGATAAAAAAAAATAAAATCTTAAATCAAGATTTTTGCATTCTTTGCAAAATACAACAACAAAAGGAGCAAGCTCTCAAAGTATGCGCCATCTCATCTTAATTTGGCTACATTTGAAGAATCTGGCGAAGACGAAGCTGACGAGTCTGTTGCTGTTGGCTTGATAGCCTCGCTGAATAGAGGCTGTGCCGATTGGGACAAAGTAGAGGAAAAGTGGAGGCAAACATTTGCATTCCGCCAAAAGGATTTAAAAAATTTAGAAAGCTTTGAATTTTTTTCAAATTGGACGAAATTTTCGGACGCTAGAGCAGCAAGTTTGGTAAGAAAAATTCTTTAATATTATATTATTCATATTGTATTTACAAAATACATTTCTTCCTTTTCAGATACAAATAGATTTTGATATTTTGTAGTCGGGGAAAAAAATTTGCTAATATCACAATGGGAAGTTTTCAAAAAGAGTGTAACAACTTTTTTTGAAAATAACATACTTAACGACTTGTGCCTGGATCAATTTAGCACAGCTAAATCCAAAAGTCTACTACCATATATGTATATAGGTTTTATTTATTTTATTTTATTAATTTTTACTTATTAATTACTTTAAAATTTACATACTCAATAGATGCACAGGACTACATGTACGCAATCCTGCTAATATCTAATATCTCTGACTTATCCAGTCCGCCGCTTCATTTATATCCACATGACAATTTTTTTGTTTGTAATTGTTTATGGGTTAGGCATAGGTCTATTTGCACTGCGACCAATTTGATCTATTGTGCACCCCTTTATATTTAGACATTTAGTATGTCGAGGAAGTTGACCAGCTCCTTCACAATAAGCTTTTGTAGGTCTGCATCTTCTAGTTGGTGTGCACCTAAAATTTTGTATTTTTTGTGGCATAGTGCTTCACAATTTGTGATCAGGTGTTCCATGGACTTTTTCTCATCACAGCAGAATCTGGATGTGTTTGAATCTGATAGACCCATTCTGTGTAGGTGTTTTTTGCAGGCGAAGTGGCCAGTTAGTGCTCCAGTGAGTGTCTTTAGACTATTCCTCTTTAGAGTGAGAGTAGTGTTTGCTCTTTTGGCGTCGAAGCTTAGGAATTTTTTGAAATGATTGAGGCCGTCAATGTCATTCCAGCATTCCGTGATTTTTTGTTGAGTCCATTTCTTGGTCTCCTGTTTTATACTGTTTATATTGAAGTCGAAAAAGGGAGTGGGGCCTATAAATGGCTTTTCCGCTCCCTTTCCGGCGTAAAGGTCCGCCTTTTCATTGCCTTAGTGTCCTTAGTGACCGGGCACCCAAATCAAGGAAACTTGGTTGTGGGTGGCCAGTTGGTTGAGTGCGTTGTTACACTCTGTAAGGACTTTACAAGTAAATGTAAAGCTTTTCAGTGCTTTGAGCACTAATTGACTGTCTGAGAGTATTTTGATCTTAACTCTCTTGAGTCCTCTTTTAGAAAGGATCCATTTAACAATAGTTAAACATATGTTCGCCCTTAAACACTTTAGTAAGTTTGAATAAATTTGTTGTTTAAAAGTTTATGTTAAAAAAACAATAAATAAAAATTGTAAAATACATTTTATGAAGCATTTTTCTTTATCTTAAATGAGAATTTATAAATCTTATTTCAAGATTTTAACAATCTTATTGCAAGATTGGTCAAAATCCGAAATTAAGATTTTGCGCTCTCTTAAAATAAGATTTTTCGGGCCTAAAGTGACAACAAAAAAAGCTTACGCTACTTTCGTGACCATTTGGTGACGATTTTATGACCAAAAATCTTAAAATCAGACCGTTTTTTTTATCAGTGTATATAATCCCACCAAAAACATTTTCATGTAAAATGTTGCCAAGACGAGACCATACACGCCCTAACTCTACAAGGCCTAACTTCACAAACTCTACACCTTGGCCATTTCGCTACATTCACATAGGCATAAGGTGAAAAATTCATTCACTGTTTATTACTTTTCTGTTATACAATAGTTCTTGTAGTAACGAAAGGCCTTTCTAGGACATTAGGAAATACCCTAAGAATTTTAATGATCATCAGTGAGTCAGTGACGAAATCAGCGTTTTTTAGATATCAATAAAATCTAAAGTATAAAAGCTATGCAATTAAAACTTTATATGTTTAATACGTCCGCCATTGACAACATATCCCGAAAATTTTGTTGATCTAGCATAATCCAAGCCGATGTTATAAGGGTACAAAAAAACGACGAAGCGCTTCGAGAAGAGGTAGGTAGTGCCCTTGCGCTTCGCTTGGCTCTTCTTGGCGTGGGCACTACCGTGCCCCCAGATAAATTATGTCAGCTGGCAAGTGCGGTGAAACCGGATTAACCCCACTTCCGAAAACACCCCACTTGCCTCTGTAATATCGTTTTCCGTTTCATATCCAACTCGGCACACGCTTGAAATATTTCCAAGTTTAAAACTTGATGCAGCAAGTTGAATTATTTTAGAAGCTATAAACAATTCTTCGCTAGCTTCATCATTTCTTCCAACGGCTTGACTGTACCACAATTTCTTCGCAAGTTACCTTAACTTCAATTGGAGCTGCGTCTATTAGTTGCGTTCCAATCATTACAGCTGAGTCGTGTCCTTGAAGACTAATCTCAATACTCTCTCCCTCCACCCGCTCCCTCCTCCTTCGCCTCATTTAACTCGTTTCCGCGTTCTGCTAGCATTTCATTTAGCATAGCTTTTTTCATCGTTTGTCGCTTGGTTGCTTTCTTTTTGTTTGCTTTTGTTTTTCCTTTTGTGCTTCTTTTTGTTTTGCTTTTATTGTTTTCTTATTTTACTTGCCATTTGGCACATTATTGTTGCTGTTGTTGGTCAACGGCTTTTATTAGTTTTTCGTTTATTCGCTAGCTGCTTTAGCTTTTCCGGTATGTGGTCCGGCATATGGTTGTTGCTTCTAGGGGGAACGTCCGTCCACGCAGTGGCTCTAATTTCTTTATATTTGTGGCATTTATTACTAGTTGCGTGGAAGGGCCAGCGTAAGGAATACCCAACTCCGGTGCTTGAGCTAGTTGTTGTTGTTTCTTTTATTGTTGGTTTTGTTAATTTTTATTTATGTTCCTAAATGCTGCCAGCCTTGTGGCCGGGACTACGCATTTTTATTAATTTTATTTCAGCGTGATTATTGTGATTAGTTTGTTGTGGCACAGCTCGACTTTGTTGTTTGCCTCAACGCCTTCTAGCTGGAATGTATGCGCTCCATTTCATAAATTTATACAGCTCCGCTCTGCTCTGCTCTGGCAATTGGCTACGGAAGTTCAGTTGTAATTTTATGCCGGCTGACGCTTGATGGCGTCTACCTTTTGCACCCTGCCCTCTCGCGGCACAATAACGTTCTACGGCTTCTCACTCTTCTTACCAATTTTGTTGGCTCTTGACTGTCGCTTACCGACACGGCACGTTTTGTTTTGAGGAAATTGTGGCCATAAAGCAATAGAAGCAACAAAGGCGCAGGCGAAGGCGGCTACATTGACAGCCGCCGCTTAGTAAACAAAAATTAGCTGAAAAATTGATAAGTTGACATAATGACAAGCTTGGCAGAAGGTTGCAGGTTGCATTGGGCAAAAAAGTAGAATTTTTTGTTGTCCTAGTTTTTTCAATATATATTTTTTAGCAATTTCTGTGCTAGAATGGCTAGGACAGGTTGCGCCCAACAGCATAAGCGAACAGCTCAGATTTGTTGATTTTGCTGATGATGAGATTTGGCTAGAAAAGTGAACTACAGTGAATGCTACCAGGCGGGAATTAATCGGGTTTTGTACAACTGCTTGCCGGATCAATATCTTCAGACAGCAAAAAAACATTTTGCGAAACAAAAAAAATGCGCCACTTTGGAGCATTGTAGTTCAACCGCTGTCTGCCTTCTTATCCCCTTCTTTAAAGTTCCGCATCGTATTTCTTAATTATCGTACTGCCTTGATAAAGTGCCCTTCTTTAGTATAACTTTCTTCGACAAAATCCACTTGACCTAATTCTTAGAAATGCCCAAAGAGTACGTCGCAGAGACGTATCGTTATCTTTAGTGTAAGTTTTTGGGATTGTGAAGTGTTTTAGGTTAATTTATAACTTTTTAGTTGAAAAAAAAATTGTAAGAGCCAAGATTAAAAAACATAGAGAAGCTAATATTTCATGAGACAAAACCAATATGAAAGCGAATATGAATCTCTTGAAGTTGACATGGTTAGTGCCAAAAAAGATGAACTTGTGGGTATTTATGTGTGAGAGTCTTCGGCTTCCTCATACGAGTGACTAAAAGTGGAATGGACTCATGCAATGTCGTGCTCAGAAAACAAAGATGTCGACCCATGACAATATTTTATGGTATGCCAAGGTGTGGTTGTTGTTCAAGAGTAAAACAAAACTCGTTCCCTTAGTTTTAAGACCCTATATGGGTTCTTGAACGAAAGTAGACTATTTTTTGATACTTTTTGTTCATTGAATTGATATTCGTTATTGTTTTTAATAAAATAAGTAATTGCATAAAAAACTACGAAAAGTATTATACTTTAATAAGAATCTTTCAATAATTCTATCAAAAATGTCATTTGAGGACGTAAAACAGCATGTTCGTCACTCAGACGTATCGTTATCTTTTTAAGACAAAAAGTAACTTTATATTGCTATGCTTATTATAAAACCAAAATTTGTAAGCCCAATTAATTCTTAAAATAAGACAAAATAATCTTAAAATAAGATTAAATTTCTTGAATTAAAAAAAAAACTCCAAACTTTAAAATAGACCAACATTTCTAAAGGCTGGAACAAAACATTCTCAAAATGGGACAAAAATAAATAAAATAAACGTCCTAAATTCAGATAAAAAAATTAATTAAAATTTAATTTATCGTGGGCGTTTTTCGATTAAAGCTCGTCTCAACTGAGTCAACATCCAGCAACTCCACTGAAGAAGATGAGCGCAAAGCAAAGAGCTAAACCCTTAACCCAATTAGAAAAAGATGTTCACCATATACTCCACAGAGTGATCAGCTTATCCCTCAACACTCAAATCCAGGCTAAGCCTTCTTCACATAGGCTCGAATATAGAATAATGTTGTTACGAACTGCAATAAAGATATGGTTCAAAGAGCACAATCTTCTAACAAATGCAAGTACTCCATGGCATATCCGGAACGAGCAGCACCATCAAGACCTGAATCCCAACACATGAGCGAAGTTACTCAGCTCCAGCTCGAAAAAATTGTCTTCGCATACAAATCAATTTCCCAGATCACTTTCCCAAGAAAGCAACTCGACTGGTCTCAAAAGAAGTAACCTTTCAGCCCGTTAACCAAGAGACGTTATTGTATCCCAATCGCCCCCTTTGATGGTTGACTGAAGACGAATTAATTAAAGATTTTAAAACTTGTTTGCAATCTCTTTTTTTTATTATTTCTTTGTACATTGTAGATAACGTACCGCTCCTATGCTCTCCAACGACTTCTGTCAGCGGATATATGTCGGATTTCGTTCCAGGTGGCAATGGAACGGCTTTCATTTTGTGCGCATCCATGTATCTGCGCAGGATGTGTCTTATCCAGTTCCATTTGCGCCTTTTGATTTCTGCGTTGATGGGGGCGCTGTGAGTAAGAGTGTTCTCTTTCAAGAGACTTATTTTCACTCCCAATAATTCCTATAAAAGTTTTAAATATCCGAGAAGCCGCTGTAACTACAGTAACACCTTAGAGTTTAATTTCAGTTTGTTTTAATTTGCTGGCGTAACCTGTAGGCAGCAGGATTTCATAGAAACAGCTCGGTGCATTCAAATGGTCAATCGGTGACGCAGTCGAGCGCAATTTAAATGATTTACGGGCAAGAGCAGAGTGCTCCAGCCGTTTGGGGGCAATCGTATTACAATTTATAGTGTTTGAGGTGTCGGAAGGGAGTGGGGTGGGATATTATGGAGCGCATCAACAAGTTGAACGATGCCATTTTTAAAGCCGGAATTCAAAAACTATGTATGAGTGTGTATGTGTGTGTGTATGTCAGTGTGTTATTTTTACTTAAAGTGCATTAAACTTCCGCTATGTGTGTGCGTGTGTGTCTTTCCCTTTGTATGCATGTGTGAGCGATGAAGCCTATTTTCAAAAGTAAATCGCCTCAATTTCCACCTTTCAACATGTCTGTGCCTATGGCAGCCAGCCAAGGAACCAGCCGTTTCGACGTATGTGTGTGTGTATGTGTGCGTGCCGAGTAGGCTCTTGAGCCGCACAACACTTCCGGTTGCCACTTGTGAGCGAAAAGCCTTTCAGCCTTTGAGTGTTTTTTTTTTGTGGCAATGCCTTGGCAGCAGGCACGAAACTTGCCACACATTCATATTAGTGTACATCCCAGCACATGATTTCCTCATTTTCAAATGTGTGTGCCTGCAGTTGGGTTCCGCTCCGCAACAGCCCCCCCGCTCAGCACCTACTACTTCATAGTCATCACACGCCAAAACAAAAACATGACGGGCCAACATGTTTCTGTCTTCCGCTGCTCGCATGCTCATGTTAGAATACTTGGTACCCCCCTCGCCCTCTTGACAAAACTTGTTCCGACTTTTGCCTAATGGCAACCGCACACACTAACACTCAAGCACACACATGAGCTGCATTTGTATAGAAGGCTATGTCTATGTTTGCTTTGAGTCTCACTCTCTTGGCCGTGTCGTCATCAGCGTCGTCGCTCCTGTCGCTGGCTTTGTGTTGTTTGCCGCGTTTTATGCCTCAAATGCAACATTTATGGCCAAAACGATTGCGCCTGGCCTGCGCTTTGACGTTTAAGCAAGTTGCAGCAACAAACTGAGGACTGGCTGGCACAGGATGTGTTGCCTATATATAGCTGCTTATTATTGGGCTTTAATGCTCGCAGTTTTAGGCCAAGTTGAATTCCATGCAGTGACAAAAGGTTTTTCGTTGCTTTCGTTTCTATCAACCCAAATTGGACTAATTTGAATCATCTCTAGGCGCAATTGTGTTTCATGTTTTTATGGGGGAGCTTTTGAGCTATCAAGTGGTATAATAATAATACTCCAAGCGTCTAGAGTGCTGCCTATTAGCCCGAGAGCGACTCAGTTAGTTCGATTGATTGATAGGAATTCATCTTGTCATGGTGGTATTGGCCATTTTTTTTTCCTGCATTGGTTCCTCACAAAGAGGTGGGGCACTAAAACCAGAAGATCTCCTGTACCGTACACATAAATTATTGCAAAAGACTTTCCGCTTTCCGCATGAATAGCAGTAGGTCTTTTGTTCGTCCTTTCCCATATGACCGGTCTTTTCCACACCAGCGCTGGGCAGTCACAAAGAATATGTCTGACGGTTTCATCTTCTTCGAGACAGAGTCTACATTTTCTGTAGATGGTATCTTACAGATACGCTTACAGGTATGCTAACAGGAGTTTTAAGTCCGCTCTGCCAAGAACTTTTGTCTTGATCATATCCAGAGGTTTGACAAGCGCTTAGAGCCAGTAACTTCTATGTTCTCCTGCCGCCCATTTGTTTACAATGGTCTTAATTGTGGACCAACCAATACCACAGAAAGGCGCAGGAGATGTAATCGGGGTGTAGGCAGCCTGTCGTGGAAGATCATTAGCGATCGCGTTTCCATCCGGTCGTTGAAGGTAATTATGGAGTTCTTTAACCATCCAGCAGGAGATGCTCCATGATGATAGTGCCCTGATGGCAGCTTGGCTATCTGGGTAAATAAAAATATTTGCAATAGAGTAGCTTGCAAGGTTTCAAAAATTCCAGGGCTGCCATCACATTATGGATTTATCAGGAAGTTCGGACTCAAATTCAGTAACCAAGTCGTGAGCGAGTCCGACTCATTTCTAAGTGCTCAATTATGTGCTTACCAGCCACCTATTTTGTACACTACTGATCTCTTGAGCGTTTCACAACTTCGTCCGTGCCGAAATAAATAAATCACCGTCAATTATAGTAGGCAGCCTCATGTGAGCCTTAACAACAACAAAACGTTTTCCTTTTTACAAAATATCACCCTATATCTACTTACCTCCGAGTTTCAATGCAAAATATCTCGCAAATATTAACTCCTTTTTTTGTTAAGTCTATTTCGGCATTCCCTCACCGATTTACATATTTTAGTACCTATCTACTATATTCTATCTCTGCGAACTTGCAACAAATTAACAGATTCTAATCAAGCATAAAAAAGGTTAATTTTTTCTATTATTATGTTTATTATTATGCATATCTTTTAGTTCTTTTGTTTGCTTGAAATAAATTGGATTTATGAATTTAATATGCTCATTATGGAATACAAATTTGAATAAGCCCGGCAGCTAATATGTAGAACAACGACAGCAAATATAGCAACAATAATCAAAGTAACAAAAACCGATAATAACAATAACTAGAACAACAATTGGCCAATTGCAAAATTTTAATAAGCCATGCAAACCAATTGCAATAAATTTTATATGCCCAAATTGCAAGCCAGCTCACAAGTACACACACACACACACACATAAACTATGCACAAAGATACTCTGCATATCTACAGTACGACGGACTAGTCCATAAGTTCCTTTTTTTCACCAGCACTAGCCCTTTTCTTATTCGGCTGTACCCATTTTTTTTGTTCAAGATTTCGAGTTCCTAAAAAGGAATACACCATGGCGCATTTGTACAGTGTTCGATAAGGTGGATTGGCGGAAGAAAAATTGTTTAAGTATGAAAACCCAATATATTTTTGTTCATATAAAGTTTTCCTATGTGTTTCGATGCTTTGAATTCGATTCGGCTCTCGGAACTAGCTCTGCTTTTATCCTAACCCCAAACGACCCACAAAACGAGATATTTTTGAGGTTTTCTCAGACGTCAGGTAGGCATCAGCACTCGGAATACATACTTATGGTGTTTTTTAATGTTCTTTTATCACAAAGAAAAGAACTCCGATTTAAAGGTTTTTTTGGATATGTTCTCATAAACCCGACGTGCTGGTGGAGAGGCCAGACCATGTCTTCTATATATATTTTTGAGGTCGTTAAATCCGAATAAGAGCTTGAAAAAATCTAAGCATGAACAGATCTCATGATCCCGAAATCCAACGTTCTTAGAGTTTTTAACTTCATATTTGAATTCAGCGACTCGAAAAACATGTAGGAAAATTCTGTGGAGTTTTCTGAGGTTAGGGTAGAGCGGAGCGTGGAATTCGAAATACATAAAACATATGTCATGACACAGTTGCAGACACTCTTTTTGTGGTGCTGTGTAAATTCGATCAGCTATAAGTTTTCAAATGTTTGGATCACGAGTATGCAACAACTCACATCATTAAGTGGCCAAGGACTTGGATTCGTAATAACATATAAGAGCCAAAAAGCCAGAAAAGCGCAGTGGTCCAATTTAGAATAGGTCAAAGATGCCCAAAGATGCAAGTCGAGATGACTGAAGATAGAAGAAATTATAGAGAGCAGAGACTTTAGAACGGAAAGGAAATTAGAAAAGCTTTTGAGGCACAGAAAGGATGATTATAAATGGGATATCCCAAATGGGATTTTTTTTATATTAAGTTTTGTCATTCCGTGCGAAATTTTTCATTCTGCATATGGGCCGTAAGGTGAAAATTACGAGTTACTCTGGAAGGCATGACAAAAGTAACTATTATAAGGTTCACAAGAATCATTGTCACCAAGACCATAAACTCGTTAGGGAGGCCAATTTTATACGATGAAGGATCACTTTTTTTATTCCATAGTCAGCTAGATTCTTTGTACTTGGTAACTTCATTAAAAGAAACTTGGGTGTACAAAGAATTTTTTTTTATTTTTTCTGGAGAGTTTTTGAATGTGTGTCAAAATTTTGTTTCGGAAACCATATTTCAGTGAAAATTTTTTAAATTAGTGAATTCGCAAGAATTTTTTCGTACAATTTTTGGTGTGACAAAAAAATAGTTTTTTCCAAAATTGAAAGTTGTGTCGTTCAGGGCATTGAATAAGCTACATAAAATTTCAGATCGATACGAAGATTTTTTGTCAGTTAGATTGATTGATTGATAAAAAAAATTTTTTCCTAGCGAAATGGCCTGAAAAAAAGTTTTTTCCAAAAATGAGGGAAATCGTCTGAAAGAGCACTCCTTTTGTCGATTTTTACTGCCTTCAGCATTTTCATCAAATCTTTAGAGTTGGAAACCGGTTTGAGGGAATTTTTTTCGCTTGTTTTGTAAGTTGTCGGCATTTAGACACAAAACAGTTGAAATCCGTGCTGAGATTATATTCAAAATAGTTATTTTGCTCATTTCGACACTTTCGGATTCACCCCAAATCGGCTTTTTCGAAACGGAGTTGCGTCATTCTGGTGGCTTGCAAAAATCGAAATGAACCCTTTTGAATTTTTGAAGTAAAGAGTCTAAATAATATTATGAATATATGTACTTACATTTGATTTTACTCGAGAAAAGAAATGTTAGCGACAAAAAAACTTAAAATAACACTTTCAAGGTAGAAATTTTTTAGAAAAACTGTAGTGAACAGAAAAACACTTGTACTCGAGTCGAAGTGTTATTAAAAACCATCGTCGGTCATGAAGTTTATTTTAAAATTGCTTTCATAGTCAAATGTTAACTCAGAAATCCGTTAGAATGCGTTTCCGGACTCACCGCACTTCCGAATTCACCCGACTTTTCTCTACTTTATTTCAAAAATGTAAATGGTGGGAATTGCTAACCAAATATGTGTACAACGCGGCGTACTGTAGGAAGGGCGACTCTCTGCATACAATTGTATTGTATTGTATTTTATGGAAAATGTTGACTACAACTACGGGCAATGCAAATCGTGGAATGCTCAAGCAAAATGTTGCTGCATACTTTGTGGCATATATTTCGCCCCGAAACTGCTAACCGACCAAATTAGTTCAATCCTAAAATGCTAAAAATTTAATTAACATGTTTGAATGCTAAACCTTTGCGTGTATTTGTGTGTGTATCTATATGTAAGTGTAAGTCTTGCTGTGTGCACGTGTGTGTGTGTGTGTGTCTGGGTTCAGGAGCAGTCAACTGCCAACTAGTGAAGCTGCAACAAAACTTTACAACCCACAAACAGGTCGAAATTTTGCTGGGCTTAGCTTTTGGTGCAAACTCACACGTTCACCACCTTTGTTTACCACAACCCATAAAATTCTCCACGCACTCCCCCGTCTAAATTCATTGGAAAATAGTTTTTATAACACATAAACTCTTAGTCCCGGTAGCTAGCCAGCACACTTACTCCGTTGACGACGACACAACCCATTGTCCACGCAGCTGTGGAACGTGCTCTAATACGCCTCTTAGCTTTTGGCACATGTTTGTTGGCCAAGCTGCCAGTGCAAAAAGTTCAAATGCAAAATGAAAATTAAATACAAATGCTAAGTACTCGACAGTTTCGGATCACCATACCGTACCTCTCTGCCAGTGTGCAGTTTATCCTACAGAAACACTGCAAAAGCAACACCCTCTAGTAATCCCGCCCTGTGTTCAGTAACAATGGAGAGTGTGTGTGTGTTTGTGTGTGTGCCTCAATGCCACAGCCAACACCTGACTTTTAGCAAAAACGAAATTTATTTTTCGCCAAACATTTTTGCAGCTTAAATATGAAACCCCAATACAGAGCAGCACATAGTATAGCTTCCAGCTATATTGCCACACTCCACCTACGTAACCTTCATTGGTCAGCACCATTCCATCTGTGGCACGCGAATATTACGCTGCGATTGTATGTGTGTGTGTGTGTCAACGCTGCAACAAAACATGTTAACGCCCGTCACCTCGCATCCGGGAAACAAAGTTCAAGCCCGTATCCAGTTATACACCCTACGGCTCCAACTTCGGCACTGTAACTAATCCGTCGAGTATTTTGTGCTGCATTTAGTTAAGCAATTTGTTAATTTGATACTGCCACTGCTACAGAAACTATCCTGGCTTTGTGGCAGCAAATTAAACGCATTTGTTTTAGGCCAACTTATTCAATTGCATTGTTAACCCAGTGTTCTGCAATTGATGTGTGGTACAGAGGTGCAGATGGGCCTAGCTCTGGGGGCTGATCAGTAGTGCGGCTTAGCCTGAGCTGGCAGCAGGGTATACTAGTCGCTTTTAGTCCAACGCCTAGATACTAGCAAGTAGCCACAAATTTTAAGAGGATTGGCCTTAATATTTCTGGTAATGAATACTTTTGACTTGGGTGGGATAGGACTTCCGAATTAAGGCTTAATCGGCACTACTGTCTGGAACTCTGCTGGGCGCATTGATTCTTGAATGCTCGGCTTGACCTCATTGTTGTGGGTTGAGAGCTCTTGTATTGGGTTCGCTTGGTTTGAGCAATTTCCACCCACTACGCGTCATATTCGGATTGTGTATCGATATCCAAACATGGCCAGTTGGTCCGCAAGTTTTCCTCTGTTCTTTGGCTTGTCGTTATGGATACGATGCTAAAACTCTCTTTTTTTTATGTCTGGCAAGTTAGTGTCCTAATTGGAGCAATGGCAAGCCGCAGGAAAAATTGGCGTTAAATATCTTTCGGCTTCAGTTCTTACGGAACAGTGGCGGATCCATGGGGGGTTTTTTGCGTCCGAGACCCCCCAAAAGTTGAAAAAATTGGGTTGAAAGTCTTTTGCGAGCTCTGATTTATATACACTTCGAAGTGAAGAACCCTCTAAAGACCAAATCCTAGATCAGCACCTGATATGGAACCCAATTCTCTTGTTTGGGAGTAATTTCCAACGATGTGAAATTGCTTGCTGAGCCCTTTCCCTTAACTCCAAGTTCTTTTTTTCCAATAATCACAAGTCTTGGTAGACTTTCGGGCGTTCGTCAAACTCACCGTTCTTAAACTTTTGACTTTTTTGACTATATGGGTTTTCATGCTCAGTTGCAGATTTTTTCCAAAGAAGAAAATTCAAGTCTCCGCCAACATCATAAAGCTTGACAAAATTATGTAATATTCATAGGGAGTTCTAATACTTTAAGGTTATGTTGTTACCAGATGACCCAACGTAGTATATTATGATCAAGTTTCGACCATTTTTACATAACCTTCGTCTAGGGCATCTGGACATTCAACACAGTTTTCTCTTTTCTCTGTAAGTTTTATGCCCTGTACCTTACGTGACAAAATGTGTGTAACATAGAGAAGAAGACATCGTGGGCACTCAAAGGTGTTGTTCAGGATGATCAGGTTGACAAGAAAAGTCGATATAGTTAATATGCCTCACAGAGATTCCAAGTGAGGAAGATCTATTGGCGAATTGATGGCAAATAAAAGATTGGAATGGAGAAAGTTCATGGTGGTTCCCCCCCTACGCTGTAATGGCAAACAGGGGTTTTTGTCAAAGAAGAGTAGAAGAAGAGATTCCAAGTACTATACTTAATTTTATCAAAACCATATAATAATGTAGTCCCCATCCAAAAAAAAAAGTTTGCTTATAAAGGTATCGTAACCGAATTTTGATTTCGAAAGTTGTTCAGAGCTCGCAAATTTATTTACGATCGGATAACTGTTTTTTAAAGCTCCCCTGAGGTAATAATTTTTTGTATACCCTGTACCTTATGGTACAAAGGGTATATTACATTTGGACAAGCAAAATGTATATAACATACAGTAGAAGATATCGGAAACCAAAAGTTAAGAGAAGTCGATATACCCGTTTCCGTCTGTCACTCTGAACGCCTAGATCCCAGAGATGGCAAGCGCTAGAGCAACTAAACCAGCAAGTTATAATACAAAACTATTTTATTTTTCTCTTATTGGGGTTTTTCAGAGCACTTCGAAAAAAAAAAACCAAATCGTTTAGATGGATAATTCGTTTCTTTATGAAGATATCGTAGGGAAATTTGGAGTTCGGTTGGTTTTTTAAGTTTTCCAGCCCAATATATTTATTAAAATCGGTTGACTACATTATATAGCTAACAAAGGGCGCTTCAATTCCAAAAGCCAAGGAAACATCACCATAGAAGGGAACCCAATTGAGTTCGTCGACAGCTTCCCATACCTTGGCACCAATATCTCCAGTAGTGGTGGCGTTAATGAAGATGTCTCAAGCCGACTCGCCAAAGCTCGATCAGCATTTGGGAGATTATACCGCATATGTAGAAACGGGAAGATAAGCCGACGAACAAAACTACGAGTCTTCAATGCGTGTGTTAAGTCCATACTGCTATCCGGGCGCGAGACATGGTTGACCACAAGGAAAATTGTGTAACAGCTGCAGGCTTTCAGCAACAAGTGCCTGCGAATGATATGCGGGATATTCTGGCTAAACAGTATATCAAATGCAGAGCTGTGGCGCATGACTTGTGACTCCCCTATACACCTACAAATCAGGAAACGAAACGACGTGGATAAGTCATGCTCTCAGGAAAGAACCAAGCAGCATTGTTAGGATGGCACTAGACTATAATCCCCAAGGAAGCAGACGAGTTGGACGGCGCAGCAAAACATTTCATGGGTTACAGCTAAGCAAACAGTTTTTGGGAGTACTGTATTGTTTGCAATTTGACGGTAAAGGTTCTCGCCCGACTTTAACCTAGACCTCTCCTTAATTTCAAATTTAATTATTTCATTTTATTTTTCCCCAAGGTCGGTTAAGATGAAGGACAGGTCTAGAGTTAACGTCCGCCATCATTTTTGATAAAGATAATCCAATTCAGGGATTAAAAGTTTTTTGAGTACCTAGAAACTATTACGAAATTTATTAAAATGGACTTGATATACCTAACTATTAGTATTATTTATGAAAAGATGGTAAGCAGGAGTTGGCAGCGCTGATAATGGCAATGAAAAGAAGCAGCAGAGAGCAGTAAGCAGTCGCGAGCGAAAGAGTATTTAAGAGCAGCCGAGTATTTGAAGTTGCTAAAGTTGTTAAAGATGCACTAGCTTTAAGACCCTTTTTTATGTAATAAACTAAATAAGCCAGGATTAATCATCAATCATACATTTATAGCTCTCATAGTTCCCAACAATCAAAAAATCAACTGTTGGTGAAAACTCTTTTCACCAGAGTTGGCCGCCTCCGGCTTTAAAGCTCGAAATATAATAAAAGAAAGTTGGACTGCATCTCACAATAAGAACTGCACTATATTATCTTTTTTTTTCTGCGACTTTAACTTCACCAAGTAATTATAATAAATATTAATAAATAAGCCGCTTTATCTGAAGAAAACAGTTTCTTGGAAATTATCTCTGCAGAGACTCACACGAACTCCGTGTATCGTCAATATGCTTCACTATAGATGTATGTGTATGAAATTTATGGGCTGTGTCTTTTTCCAGCGATTAAGCTTTAGCAGTCCTGCCAACTTACACAAAAACAATTATGCAAGCATCCGTTGTTGTTTGTTTTTTTCTTTTGTACGTTTCGTGTTACATTGCACTTTTGACTTTATTATAGAGCTAAGTTTTTTCTTGAAATGAGCGAGCAACTGTGTCATCTTAATCTTATAAGATTCAGTTACGGGCGCTTGTGTCAACTAATCCTCTACTAAGTTGACATGCACGCACACTCACACACAGATTTAAAGGACAGGCATGTCTGGACCTTCACTTTATGATTGTCCAGTGCGTCGTATAAATCTCAACCGGCTTCGTGTGTGTTCCTTGAAGCATATGAGTATGAGAGTTAGCAGCTATATTTGTTTCGCCCTTGACGCAGATAAAATCAAATTTATCAAAAAAAAAAAAAAAAGAAGGAAAATAAAACTTTTACCTTACATTCTTGACTTTTCCTGGCGAATTCTGCGTCCTGTATGCGTGTTTGTATATCAGTGTTGCCTTCATCTCAATTTTGTTAATATTTAAACAAAGGCCGTACTCGTTGTCGCCTTTTGTCGCCATGGTCCCTTAGGCCTCACAATTTTTCATCTGGCTTTGTCTGCGAGACACAAAAACAAAAACAACAACAACAACAACAACTACGGCAACATATATAAAAATAAAAAATTTCGGCTTTGCAATTTTTATACACTGTATTTGAAGGTTCGCGCTTAATATATATCTGTGCCCTTTATATAGAAGAGCCGATTAAGTTTTGTCCCTACAAGCACCGGAAACTAGGCAGATTATGTTTTACCCAAAAGTTGCGCAGATTAAGTAACTTTAATATCGAATATTATAAGCTTTCAGCGTACGAAAATTTTCGGTTTTAGACTCACGATTAAAACAAGTACGTTTGTCTGATCTCCTTGGCCCAAAAATATCGTCAAATCGGTTTAAACACGAAAAAGTCTTTTTCCGAATCCTATATATTCGAGTTCAATTCCCATACCATAATTTTTCAGCGATTTATTTTTTGAAACCTATCGGCGGTTTATATCTATATCCTCGGGCTATGGAGCTTACCGAATAGCCAAAAATCACAAAAATCCAAATAAGATGATTACCTATGGCATGGACGCGGTTAGATATCATTGGAACTCTTTTTTGACGAAATTTTCACAAATAACAAGTGCAGTTTTATTTCGACAAAAAGAGTTGCGAGTTGTTCAAAAAAAAATTTTGAATTGTCGGAAATATTCGAGAATTACTTTTCGCAGCCTCAAAGATCGTTGAAAATGATATTTCCTAAGTCTTCTGATATTCCAAGAAGTCCAGCTTTGACCAAGTGAATGAATGACTTATATTTTAGAGTTAGCCAAGAATGCAGAAAAAGACAAGTCAAGATGACTCAAGTTGGCAAAAGTGTTATAAGTAAGAAACATTTAAAAGCGAGGATATCGGCGATGCTCCGAATTTCCATTTTATTCTTCTTCGTTTTAAAATCATTTGCTTGGTGCTCACAATTTCACAAACACGCATTTTTTATGTGATTTAAATTCGACTACTTTGCTTCAAGTGAAATCATGCCAAATAAAAAAAGTAACCTTTTTCCCAAATAGTCCATGGTACTTCCTACCAGTTCCGCTCACACCCCTTAACGTACAACCGTCATACATTTTTTTTTTTAAGAAAACTGCTTGTAGAGCATTCCCGTGTCGTTCAAGTCTTCTGCGGCAGCCATTTTCTTTTGTTTTAAGTCACTTTCTCTGTGGTGTCCTACTCAAAGTCGACTGTACCACTGCTTTTAGCCTTGTTCAATCTTATTATTATGTTTGTTTATTTGTTCTTATTGTTTTTGTGTGTTGTGGTTGTTGTAGTTGCCTCTTTTATAGTTGTTACCTGATTTGCTTTTGCTTTTAAATGTTATTTTCACAAAGTAATATTCATGTTTTGCCATCTGCTTTGGCCATATTTGGTGCTTGTTTGCTTTTCATTGCTCTGCTGTTGTTTTTCACATTCTCAGCCCAATCCACATCCCCCCCATTTCAGCTTCAAATCCAGAACCTTCCTACAAGGACATCCCCTACCCATTTGTGTATTTCAGTGTAATGTTGTCTTGTATTATTTGGCTTGGCTTTTATTATTATTATTTTTACGATCTCTTTTGGCGCAGCCAGCAACAACGTCGGCAGCAGCGTCAAGACAATATAATGGAATTTATTTTATGGCCAACAGGTAAAAATTTGTCGTCGTCCTGGGCACAGGTAAACAGCTAACAAATACACTGACACTCCCAGGCACCACTCTGACTTCACTCAACGGACTTGCTGTCACTCTTCGCTCAATGGCCATACTAATTTTGTTTTTACTATTTTTTGGGGGGCTATTGGTCGAGAGTCGACTCGACTGCTTTCATAAAACGAAATTATAACGCATATGTCGTGCTGTACGACGCTCCGTATGCCCAGCAGCTGTGACTTGCCGCATCTTGTGGCATAAAATGCCATCATATGTTTCCGTTTGTTCAGCGTTTGCGTCCAACCGTCCAAGCGTCCTACCGTCCACCTTTATGCTACAATATTTTCGACTATTATGGCCAAATAGGACTAGGTGCAGCAGGGCCGAGTTCGGTACTACGAGGGTGGTCTTGTAAGAACTTGGCCTAGAAAAGTAGGGACCAAAAAAGTACAAAACGATTTATTTCTTTATTCTCTCTTTTACGATAGTCACTTTGGGACTTTTCGCTCATAGTTTGCTAAAACGGCAGTTGATGGTAATTGCTTTAAAGCGATGAGAGCACGTCGCAGAGACGTATCGTTGTCTTTAGTGTGATTTTTTGGATTTTTGTATGATGCGTGATGCGAATTCGTTGAACGTGTAGGCATTTATGAGTTAGATGATGACTTGCTTGCATCAACCGAGGGACAATCGGTGGAGTTAAGCCATTCGAGCAAATGCACTCCTTCATATCAGGTTCTATTATAGAAACAAAGAGGTGGCCCCATGGAAGTATTTTATGGTATGGTATATTCTTTATCTCAAAATTGTCACTGTAGGGACTTTTTACTCTCAGTTGGCTCAATCGGACTTAGCTGCTTACTGTTGAAAAATGCCCAACGAACACGTCGCAGAGACGTATCGTTGTCTTTAGCATGATTTTTAGGATTTTTGTGTGATGCGTGATGCGAAGATGATGAAGTTGTAGACTTTTATGTGACAAACGTAACAAAGGAACTTGCAAAGTTTGCGGAAACGAGCGATTTACACTTTCCCACGGCATAAAGACGGGCCGTCGAGTAAAAGAAAGATTCCGTCTACTTTCCAGACAGTCCCTGTACGAAACATTGTATTATGCCTTCTTGTTTGAACCAATTAACATCCAAGTGCAAATCAATCCAGCATCTTGCATTCTTTAAATCCTTAACCTTGGCCGACTTAAGCTGAACTAATGACTGTATGCGGCCATTGTAGTCATGGCAACATCGACCACTTTGTCTTAAGATCTCATAATTGATTATCTTGCAATCGCATGAAATAATTTAATAATTTCCTCAACTGAGGCGCCCGAAAAAAAAATTAAGATATTATTTGACATGTTTTCTTGGCTACTCCGACAACTTTTCAGCCTGCCCTCAGTGTAGCTTGAGTATCCAAGACAATGGCTGCCATTGCCAGCTACTTCGTTATTTTTACGAGCTGTGGGTGTAAAAAAGTGAAAATGAAATGCTGCCGCCGCATGAGGCAATTAAAATTTATTCAACGCTTTTAACGCGCCCAAGCTGAGCCCAGTGCCTCCATTTTGTTTTGTTACTACTACAAAATACTACTACATACTATTACTACTACCAAACAACGCTACCCAACACTGGCACGCCAAACAGCTGTCGTCATTAAGCGTCTAACATTAGCGTATTAATGCAATTAAAAAGTCGCTGCCATATTATGACAATGAATCTTTTGGCCAAAAATGGCGTAAAAAATGCTTTCACCTCACGTCTAGACTCTCGAAAGCAAAATAAAGCCATCTCAACTTCGGCTCCCCAGTCATTTTTTCAAAACAGCAACAACTTTAAAACATTTTGCACTTATGCGACAAATGCCCCAGTTCCAGACCACCACGCCCGCCGCCCACCACATGCTCGTCCAGCTATGGTATCAGCTATGACCCACGACCCATAGTTAGCACAAAGCTATGTCATAAATCATTTTCGTGCCGCGCTGCCACAGAATGACACACGTTGGCCCGGCTGGCCCTTTGGACGTACGGGAATGTCTGGCTGGCAGCAGGTACCTTTGGCATTACCATTACCGTTTGGGGGCATCAACGGTATCTGTACGGCCCGGTATGAGCCATGAGGCATGCCATTGTTTGTTCTTGTTGTTTGCAGTTTGGGCTCACAAATTGTTTTGCTGCCGAGATTCAACAAATTGAAAAGTGTTCACAAGTAGCCCTACAAACGAGTCACAGCTCGGTACAGGAACAGCACCCGCGTTCCCGGCAGCGGCCATTTAATAATAATAATAAAAAAAAATATATATATATAAAACAAGAAAAAAAAAAAGCTAAAGGAAATTTGAACAAAAGTTTCGCTGGGACTTTTGGCGCGTTTTCCATTATTTAAATAAAAATTCAAATTAAATAAGATTAATTTGGCGTTGGCCCAGCGCACTTGGCAGGGGGCAGCAGCAAAAGCTTAGTAAGGATACAATGCTTAGGGTCCTGTTGGTGCTGGGGGGCAGGCCACTCGAAGGTTACCCAAGAACAGTAACTACACACAGCTTGTTGTACGCGTGATTTTGGTCACTTTGAGGCAACTTTTGCATAATTCCACTCAACGCCACTTGAAGATGACTAATGATGGCAGCCATTGTGTGAATCTTAGTCATGTCCCATGCCTGGGATCCCAAACAGACACATACATAAAATCCAAAAACACACATTTGTCTATTGCGGTCTCGAAAGTCCCTTTTCAGACTGCTGCACAATACACACTTTTGATAAAGCCCAAGTTGAGCTGCTTTCTTTGCTGCTTACTTGAATGCAGAAAAGTAGCAGGAAAATGTAAGCAGATTACTTTATGTTGCAAAATGTGCAACAATGTGCAGATACCACAAGCAGTCTATTGATAAATAAAAATGGTGCTATGAACCACAATTTAATACTCACAAAAATTGGTAAGACAACAGAAAAATCCGATCTTCTATTCAGGAGTGCAAGCCCACCTAATTACATAAGCATAACCTGAAGAGGCATCAAATGTAGCTGTTGGTAAAATTTAAAGACTGTAGCTCTTGGCATCTACGAGATCAAGGTGTTCATACGTACGCACTTAGCTTAATCTTAGGCCCGGGTTTGGGACTTCCTACTGCTTGTTACTATTAAACCTTGTTTAAAGTGTCCTATGAGCTATCCAAATTAAGGTACACGCAGTGAGAGCCAAGTACTTCAATACTATGATCACTTCAGATTTGGAGAACCCCCTGCTTCCAATCAACCATACTGGCTGCATGTGGGAGTATGTCGGCGTGACAATCTACACTTTCAATTAGTTCAGGGCTTTGGTGATTTTTCTAAGCTGTCAGTAGCAGCAAGTGCCACTGCCAGAGTCGCTAATTGTTCAGCCAGTACAAAAAAGGACAGCGGAACATCCGCACAGACATTAGAGACATCCGGCACTACACATCATCGACAAGGCTGAGTCATTCTAGAACTGTGATTGATTTGAGTTCGAAAAAAAAATAAAATCAACCAAACAGTTTTATTGGTGCTATAAAATGCGAAAAAGATTGCATCAAATAAAATTGTCAAGCACTCGAAATAAGTCTGATTCGAGGAAAACTGTTGGTGAATTTTTAGACGCAACGAAAAGTACGAATGACGAGCGAAAAGTCGCTCAATGCAATTAGCGTAGCAAAAAGATGCAAGAGAGAGCTTTTCATGCTTATTTGCTACATTTTGCACTCAATTTTACACTAACAGAGAGTATATGCCGACTGTTCTTTAATTTGCAAGCAATATATAAAGTTTTACCTTTAAGCTTTAAAATTTTAAAATATAGTCAACGAACTTTAGTACTCCGAAGTTTTGTCGCTCTGTCTTATCCGAATTTACGGATTTTTCACTTTGCTCTCTTCAATAACTTCAAGAGCTGGCAAAGACAGACAGCCTTCTAGGCAATCACTTTGAAGACCAACTTTACCTCTACATACGCATGGTCCTCGCTTTGACCAGATGGAGAAATGTATCATGCTCCGTTCCAAAACTCGACCTCAGTGTGGCAATGCCTTAAGCGTTGTAGCCTTATCTATGGATGATTGCGGGAGCAGGCTGTCTAGGAATTCGGCTTTTACTGAAACATATGCACTATCCCGAAAATAGGATGACCTAACCTATAAATTTTGGTTTCGAATTTCGAATATATATTACACTAATTTGACTCCAAGAGTGTAATGACTAAAAAGCTGGCACGGATAGTTTCTCCTAAATTTGAACACTTACAAAGGAAAAAATAATTTTTCTCAGAAAAGTCTTCCAGAAAAGTATGTCTAAACTACGTAAACTTGTTCCCAAACTTGTAGTAGCTTAGCGTATCTTATATTCGGAATTTTCCGACTGTAGCCATTTGCCTTTTCTTTTTTGTAATACCCATTTTCATTTTTCAACACTTGTAGCAGCCATGTCCAAGCTAGGTGAGTCAAGTGGGTGGTGGGGGACGCATTTAAGTGTCAAGTTTTCCGTTTGCTGCTAATGAACAACAAACTTGCAAAAGTTTTACAGCCCGAGGATGGAAACGGACGGGTCCGGGCAACAAAATATCGTCAATAAGGTAAAGAAATTAAATGAAATGCAATTAACCAACTAAAGCAGCTGAAAGAATGCCGGGGTAGTACTATGTGTAGTCATGAGGGCGGGCGTGGGAACGAGCTGGAGGGCGTGGTGCTTCGCAACAATCAAGTAACTGATGAGCAATTATATAATGCAAAATTAGCTGCACTTTAACGCGAATCAGAATCAAAGGGAGAGCAAGAGAGCTAGAAAGAATGAGAGAGGGCATGAGAAAGGGTGTATTTTGCAAACAATTTTAAAAGGTAGCGCACAAAAATGCTTTCTACGAATGATGTCACTGACTTAATTTCAGGCGAATTTATATTGCAACTATAATAGTGAATGCAGTTTGACTGCGACCAACAGATTTGATATTTTGATTGCACTTCAGCTTCAGTAATACCAGCTCTTTAAACCTCAACTCAAATATTAAATTCAATTTGTTAACTTATGCATGAGAACCAACTTTATGTCTTTAACTTTTAATGCGGTTTTCCTGCCTATGAAGTTATCGGCCCATCCAACTGGGCGTACGACACAATCGAATTATTGAAGATCAAGTTCGGTGAGCGAGTTAGCTCACGCAACGTTTCAAGCGAATGGCCGCCTAGTTCGAAATTGGGAAATTTCAAGCGATTTGTGTGCATGAGTCATGGAAAGTTTGGTCCAATCTATTAGCTCGACGAAGAAAAAAAAATAGCGCTTGTTAATATCAGACGCAACCCTGTACTATGATATGATAAGGCAGTATCTCTATTTACATTAATTTTTGCATATAACAATATAAAAATGTGTGATATAGATGGAATGCGGAATAAGGTCACCGAGGATTATAGTAAAGAGCGTAAAGAGCGCCATCAAGACGTATATGTAGAGAAAAGACATTGAGAGAGCAAATAGAATAAGTGAGCGTCGCTGATGAGGAGGGGAAGAGGAGCTACAGAAAATTATGATGATGTTGATCACTGGTTCCACAATTAGAAGGTAACGCAATGCGCAGGTTCCATTATTTGTATATCTCTAATAAAAGAGAGCGCTGCTAGCTATATAAAGTAGCGAACCGATTTTGATCAAACGTCATACAAATGCTTAGAATAATATAAAACACAAAAAAAAAAATATGTTCGAAAAAATTTGAATTTTTTTAAATATCTTGACCAAATTTTAATCAGCTGTATTAAATAAAATAGACTAAACTTTTATATGATTTCATATATATATATTTCATGTAGCTAGTAGTGCTGGAGAAAACATCGAAGCTTAAAATCGCTATATATATCGATGTTGGCCAACAGAGATGGTTCTCCAGCACTTCTGCACTCATCAAATGGGTTTTTAGTATGATCGAAGTTTAAAATCTCTATATGTTGTTGTTGGCCAACAGAGACGGTTCTCCAGCACTTCTGCACTCATCAAATGGGTGTTTAGTAGTGCTGGAGAAACATCTTTGTTGGCCAACATCGTTATATAGAGATTTTGAACTTCGATCATCGATGTTTTTTCCAGCACTAGTAGCTAGCATAGAAAGGTGGTCTTCTTTGAAGCAACTCGTAAAATTCATTGCATCAGGTCTGCGGAGTGCTACTCAACAATTAAGACGTGTTTGAAATGAACCAGATATTGCGCGTGTATTCAATTCGAATTTGATTTTAAAAATCGAATATATTTCATAACGCCATATGCTACACTTGTAATGACCCGTTTATAAACAAATATAATTGTGATTAAGACCCAAATATAGGAACCTATAGTAAAACAAAAATTTGCGTCGCCTGGAAGTCGAACCTTGGTCTTCTGACGTCGCAACGTTTAGTTCTGATCTCAACAGTCTAACTATTCAGATAAACTTTTATTTGCTCGTGACACTGAGGCCATTTAAATGGCTGCCTCTAAAATATTTTAGTGTCATCATGATTTGTTTAAATCGAAAGCTATTTTAATTTTTCGCATTTTAAACATAAAAACTAAAGCTGCTATTTTAAAATTGTATTGCTCTTAAAGTGTCCAAGATACAGACACTCATACAGACAAACGGAGAGACACTTCAAATCAATTTCTTTTGCACTCCCGACCATATTTCCGGTAACTTTGGAGCAGGTGCGGATATAGGATTTGGTATGGGATGGGTTCTTTACTGCGAAGTGTATATAAATCAGAGCTCGCAAAAGACCTTTAACCCAATTTACCAACTTTTGGGGGGGGGGGAGGGGTCCGGACCCTCACTGCTTTGTAGAGTATTTGGCGTCTCCTTCTCTATGTTTCATACAAATGTTTAAACTTAACGTGGCCCTTACCTTCAGGTACTCAATAAACGCAGTAAGTATGCTCCCTTCATTGGCGACAAACTGCTTGAAATTTTTTAATCCCTTCTAAAAAAAAAAATTTAAAAAAAAAACCTAATTTCTCACTTTCAATCAAAATTTCAAACAGATTTGCTTAACATTGCATCAATGACGTCATATTTTGTCTCGGCGCATTGTGTCACCGTTTCTTGTTTTATTATGATAAGGCAGTGTTGAAAGCTATGTTTTATGCATGGATAGCCGCAGCTGCTGACATACTTGGGCGAATCGCCCCTTACCTTCAGGTAAGCAATATGCTCTATAAATATACATACTTCACACCTTCAATGGTGACAAACTACTTGCAGTTTTTCAAGTCCTCCCATTTTTAATCGCTAAAAAATTTCTTTCTTTCAATTAAAATTCTACACAGCTTTGCTTAACATTGCATCAGTGACGTCACGCTTTGTCTCTGCGCATTGCGTCACCTTCAATTGCTGCATCATGATAAGTCAGTGGCAAATAGATACAAAATCTGTTGAAAGCTATGTTTTATGCATGGATAGCAGCAGCTGCTGGCATCCTTGGGCGAATCGCTCTGAAAAGCAATCGTCTAGGCTAATGGTTTTGATTTATGTATGCAACTGGTACAAATTACCTGCTGGCCATGCCCAGCACCAGGTGAGATGATGATGGCTACCGTACTGCGTTTTGGCAACGAGCAGCAAAACGATCCATCGATTGATTTCGCATCAACGCAAAATGCGAAACGGATTATTAACCCTCATCTCCTCCTTGTGTGGAAAACCACACAAATCAATTTTGAAATGCAATTTTTTCAAGTTTTTTTTTCAGCGATCTTCATAAAACTTCTTGACAATTCCTAAAACATCAATATAACACAAAACACGTATAATTTAATAAAAAAATATTTTTTGATATCGAGATATTCAAAAACTTACGTTTCTTACCCTCGTGTGTGGTTTTCCACACATATGGGATTTCTATGTGTTTTTCACTATAAACAATTTCTTTTATATGTACATGCATTTTTTTTATGTATATACAATATGTAAACATGCGCAGAATGTTTCTGTTGCAGCACAAAGAAGAAGGAAAGAGGAAAATTTTGCTTGTGAAACCATTTCATGACGTCATAGTTCATTCGTTAGACACGTTTTATAATACAAACATATATTGAATCAGCTTGAAATTAAATCATGGCTAGACCAAAATATATCACAGACGAGGAGTTAGAAGAAATTATGAATGCATCTGATGATGAGGATCCCGATGACGATGACGATGTTTCGTCGGGAGAAACAGATGAAGGAAGTGAAAGTGATTCTAGTGAACCAGAAATAGCAATTGCACCAAATAACACGATCGACCCATTGTTCGTTTCAAAAGACGGTATGGTGTTGAAATCACAACCAGTGCAAGATCAAACCGGAAGATTACGGAAGGAAAATGTTATCAATTTGCATCCAGGTACAACAAGATATGCAAAAGCATGTGTCGATGACATCAAAGATGCTTTCCTCTTGTTCTTTCCACCATCATCATGAATATGTGGTCAAACGCATATGCAAATGCGAACTGTAGTGACCAATATATAGAAATTGATTCAAATTTGTTGAAAGCATATGTCGCTCTTCTCATTTTGGCTGGAGTTTACAGGTGTGTCTTTTTTTAGTTTTACGTTCATGCTTGTAATGAATCTAGTGTTTTCCAATCAATTTTATTTAGATCCAAAAATGAAACAATGTTGGATTTATTTGATGGTGAATATGGGCGTCCAATTTTTAGAGCGATAATGTCAAAAAGAAACAATTGAATACATGAACAAAGCCATTCGATTTGATGATGTTATGAGTCGACGTCAGCAAAGCTCTACAGACAAAATAAAAAATAAAATCTTTGATAAATGGTCAGATCTTTTGGCAGATTATTTCAACCCATCTGAATGCGTTGCCATTGATGAGCAACTACTTGGTTTTCGTGGTAGATGCAAGTTTCGACAATACATGCCTTCTAAGCCTGTGAGATATGGTTTACAATTTTGGCTGTTGGTTTCCAAATTGGCAACCAAACAAACGATGCGACGAGTCTTTTTGCGTGAGCTTGGATTGAGTCTCGCAAAGCCATGTATGGCAATGAGAAAAGGAATGCCAAGAAGTGAGTCAGCGGCTTCTTTGCTATCCAGCGTTAACCAAGAATCCCTGAGCGAGCCGATGAGGTGGCCCAGGACCTTGTTATGCAACGACTCACCCTCAGCACAGAGTCGCGAATCTTCTCGAGAGAGTACACCAACAACGTCTGGCATTCCTCGAAAGAGATGTAAAAAGTCAAAGTATAAGAATTATACTTATGATACTATTTGCTGTTTCTGTAAAAAAGGTGTTTGCAAGCGAACACACAATCGAAATGTTTGTGTTAAATGTATTGAGGAGAACCTAATATAACTACATAACTAATATAATATAAAAAATAAACACATAATATTATTATTAAAGAAAAATTATAATTCTTATTAAAAAAATTGTGTTTTTTACATAAAAATGCATATAAATCCCATATGTGTGGAAAACCACACATGAGGGTAAGAAACGTAAGTTTTTTTGAGGAGGAAATGAGGGTTAAAGTTTCGTCAATGCAAATGTTGTCAAAAAAAAAAAAAAAACACTCCCTTTTTTTGTCATCCACTCAACCCCGCCGACTACTCCTGGATACAATAAATGAAAATGAAATGTGTAAGCTGCTGGCAGGTGCATTTTGCCATGGAGATGATGACTCTGCTGCCTGCTGCAAGGACAAATGACAAGTTGTGGCAAAGAACGCGCCTGTGGCCTGCCACATTGCTGCAATTTTCGATAAATTCTTCGTGTGCGGTTATCAAAAGATGTGCATGCAAGCGGGCTAAAGAAGAAATTTCATTCATTTCCATAATTTTAATAAAATTGAAGAAAAATATTCAAGGCGCTGCCTTTACTCGCTGCAGCAGGGATGCCAAAATAAAATGAACAAGAACTGAAAGCAGCGCACGAAAAGGAGGAGCATGAGTAGGGAACGAAACGAAATAAAGGCGGAAAATCGAAAATGTAAAATACTTATATGGCATGTAATGTAGTAGTAGTCGTAGCTTGGAAAACAGCTTAGCACAGTGGGCTTTGACAAGTTAATCGTTGTGCTTCTAACGATATAGTATATAATGTATAAATTTGGATATAATTTAAACAAAAACTAGTAATACATAACGACGCCACAATGGATATCCCTTACGAGCCGCATCGCCATTGGCTCAGCACAACTCCAAATGGCAGACTATTAAACAGACGTACCTACAAAATAGTCTCCTATAATATATTGTCGCAGAACGAACTGGTCAAGCATGAGGCGTGGTACTCGAAGATCGATAAGCAGCTGCTCGTCTGGAATACTCGTTTCAAGAATATTATAGACGAGCTGCAAATTCTCAAGCCGGACATATTATGCCTGCAAGAGGTGCACGGCTGTCACTTGCCCCAGATTGTGGCACGTCTTAAGATAACTGGCCGCCAGTTTGAGTACATCTATCAAATGCGGAGTCACAATCGCAGCGATGGCTGCGCCATACTCTACGATACGCAAAAGTTCCAGCTCATCGATTCGCGTCCGCTGTCCCATCGTGTTAGCAAGTTCCATACCAAGGATCGTGATTTTTATGCTCTTATGGCCAAGCTGAGACAGCCGTCGCAGTGCTGCGAGCTAATTGTAGCAAATACGCATATGTTGCAGGTTACACCGGATCAACCGGCAGCTCATCGTGATCTGGTCAAGAATTTGCTCAAGAGCATGGATGAGTTCTGCTACGATAATGCCACACAACAGCGCAATCCCATCTTGTTGACTGGTGACTTTAATTTTGACTGTGAATCGGAACCATATTCCATACTAACTGCACGTACTGGCTCCTTTACTCAACCCTTGCAGATGGTGCCCATCTATAAGGATGCAAACAGAGTTTCCACTCGCGTTGAGGGCTTGGGCTGGACCCAGGCGGATCATATGTTCTATTCCCGTGGCAATCAAAAGTTCTATCTAGATATTTCCAAATACTACATGTTGCCGCACATTAGCCTTTGTGAACGTTTGATTGGACCACCAAATATCCTGCTGGGTTCGGATCACTTTAGGCTAGCCGCAATCTTTTCATTGTCGCGCAATCTAACTAAATAAGTTTATCTCTGATATGCAAATAACACTGAAGCAAAAGAGCCTATGTTAAAACTGGTAGAAGATAGTTACCCTACAATTGATAAACTTTTAGACAAATATTATAAAGCATTCCAAAAACCAAAGGATGTGTGATATTATTTCAAAATATTTTAGACAACATATGTAGTTCTTCTACACAGTCAAAAGAATGTAAGTATGAGACTTTGCAAAAGTTTTTCCCTTGACATAATATTATTTCCTACGACCAAAGCTATCATTGCACGAAACAAATATTTGCTCCTTTTAAAACAATTATTTGCAAAATGTACCTTGGCAAACAGCTGTTAAATTGTGAGCAAACATTATTTGCTCATTATGTTTGCTACGCCATTACACGCTGTCCAAATATTTTTCCATACAATTTTTGTACTTTTAATTTTCTTTACTGCCGTTTAACAATTTTTTTTTTATACGATACAGACATGTTCACGGAAGAAAATGTCTGATTCCAAAGAAGACAAAGCTTTGTTAGTTTCAATTTAAGGAGCGGCTAAATTTATTGTCAATTTCGAAAATAATTTTGGGTTCGGGACAGGGTGCAACATGAGTTAACATTGGAAATGATTAATTTTATATAACTTTTTGTAGTAACGCGTTAGAAAATCGTACTTGCGATTAACTTACTAGATAATAGTATGGACGTTAGACGTCTGAAATGTACTCACATTTCGGACCTTCCAAATCGATTGGTTTAATATAAACTATTAGCAAAAAGTATTGTTTAATAGTGATTGGACTCACTGGAGCACAATCAATCCTGGCATTATTATTTTATCTATAAAATTTGACTTGAACTTAAGAAACAATATCTTTCAAAAAAATGTTTACAAATATAATTAAAAATTGTTGCACAAATAACTACACACAAAACAAATATTTGCTTAAAAAGCAAATCGGCACACTAGACGTCAACTATATTACAGCAAAGATTCGGTACAAAAGTTATCACACGAAATTTTTGAAGCATTTTGAGCAAACATTTGCTCGAAATACTAACCGCCTAATAAGAAGCCGAATAAATTTTGCCAAAGATTTAGTACAAATGTACAGTCATCACACCAAATATTTGATGAATTTCGAGCAAATATTTGCTTGATGTTCTAATCGGCTTATACGAAGCTAAATAAATTTTGGCACAGATTTGTTGCAAATGTTTGATCATCACACCAAATATTTATTGCATTTTAGTCAAATATTTGCTCGAAATTCTTACTCACAAATATTTTTTTTTTTAATCATATTTTATTTTGCAAGCTGTCTGTTGACATTTAACAAATTTGGTAACTCACAAATATGAAACCAAATAAATTTTGGCCAAGATTTGTCGCTAATGTTTGATCATCACACCAAATACTTTTTGAATTCTGAGCAAATATTTGCTCGAAATTCTTAACGGCTACAACAAAGCCAAATAGATTTTGGCAAAGATTTGGTGCATATGTTTCATCAAAAGACTAATCTCGTAAGTTTGAAGCAACTCAAGCTCAAAGATATTTTTTTTTTTTTTTTATTTCATCATAAAATTTTGTTTTATATAAGTTGGAAAAATTCAATAAGCCGAAAAAAAAAGTTTTTGCCAAACAGACTTACAAGTTGATTGTTTTTTTATTTGTTCGTTGTATATTAGTTCCTTTTAAAATAATTTAAGTATTTGTAGTTTTTCAACAAATCCATGTAAATACGGTATCATTAATTGGGGGAATTCTTTATCAGTCAGTTTTTGAGGAGAGGCTTGTATCTGCTGAAGCATAAGTAGAATCCTATCTCTATGGCTGAAGACTGAAGCCACGACATAGCATTCGCCTCCAGATAGATAGAGCGCAATACCTTATGGTATATGATTTGGATAGGTAGGTAATTTAGGTAATTTTCATAGTTCTTGACTGATCCACGAAAAACAGGTAGTGTATTAAAATAATAAGGAAAATAGAAAATACTAAGCTAAAGTTTTATAAAATGTCCTAAATAAAATTGTTATATAAAAAATTTATAATATAATATATACTACTTCAAAGATATTTATTTTATTTTTACCAATCTTTGGTAGTCTAGTAATTTTTTTTCTATTTTGTAGAGTCACTTTTAATCTATTGATATCTCATCGGTATTGTAACTTCCATATCGATTTCTAAATTGTAAAGTTATTTTTATCTAAAAAAATATTCGACTCTGTGCCACTGTGCTACATGGGTATGCGTCACTATGCAACTGTGTGTGCGTGTGTATACCCGCCTTTGGCATTTTCTAACCTGTGCACATTCTATGCATGTGCCGCAGCTACATATGCCCCTGCGACTACCCCGCCACCTTGCCATGCCTACAACCGAACCAAAACTCGTGCAATCCAAAACCACTGCCCCAAGCCTTATGTTGGTGCCCCAATCTTCTATATGCGCGCTGTCGACCAAATGACATAATTCAGTTCTGGCAAAGTTTTGACTGAAGCTGATGCTGATGTTGATGCCACGACGTTTGTGTGGCAAAGTTCAACGTTGAATTTTGATGTTCGTTGATTGCCGCTGCTCGTATGCCATATTCCAGCAAGACCCGCTCTCCAATAACACCTGCTCACCACTTTTTGACTTGTTTGTATACACTGTATACCTTGGGTCAAGGGTATTATGAATTTATGCAATGGATGTGGCAGGCAGAGGTTCTGTAAAGTCAAATGCTTATCATAAACTTGGGTAGTGATTGAGCTTTGACGCATCTACAATTTTGGGCGTCCCAAGAGCTAGAATTTCTTTAAGATAATTCCTGTTCACATTAAATTTGTCGGGATTTTATCATCTTATTCAGAACGACTGTGCCTGAGTCAGAGTGTATTAGTTGTACGTAAAATCTTACCCACACTTTCGAACTTATTTATCAAGTTAATTTCGTCTTGCCTTCCAGAGTAACATGTAATTTTTTATCTCTTCGGATCGGTGTCTTACTTCTCTCGCTTTTTTTATCTTAATTCCACTTTACTTGGGTTTTCGTGCGTGCTTGAAAAATTCGAAAATTTTAGTCCCCCCTCTTCTAGTCTTTTTCTATTATTCTGTGTTATGTGTTATTTTCATTGACCAAGTACGGAGACGCAAAACCGTGTTATTGACGAAATGTTCATCTGTTCGCTCGTAACTTCTAAGCAGCTTATCATAATTTGAAAAATGAGATATCGTTGGAAGCGACTTGATCGTCCGCTGGTCACCAATTGAAATATGTTTTCCTCTAGAGGGGTCATGAACTAGGTTAACTAGGTTGCGTAAGAGCACGGTTATCCACTGAGCATTACTCGTGAGTGACCAAGTGAGCTAGAGACGAAAAAATTCAGTTTTTGTCGGTAATTCTGTCCCTTTACCCCGTTGTTAGAAATCAATTATGTCGAACTTCAACTTTATACGAACTAGGCAAAAATTATGGACATGATTAGACTGGAAAAGTTTCCCAAGCTCTCTAAGCCTACAGAAGCATTTGTAGGACGTAGCTATATTTTATAGGGACAGTAGCTAATTTATAAATCTAGTTGCAAGTATACATAAAGTAGGCTTAAAGGTTGTAAAGCTCAGGTATTCCTAACCTTTTTTTTTCAATTTACGGGCGCTACCGATAAACAACAATTTTGTATTTTAGCGAGAAGTGTCTGTATTTACTGTATTCCAACTATAATGTCGTAAGATCTAGGCAGAAAAATAAATGATGACGATGAGCACGACGACGACAAAAAGCTGTGTTCTATAGTTAATAGATGCCAGCACATAAAGTCATGAGTACTATGATAGCTCTCTGCTTCTCTTACAAAATCTGGCAATCTGTATAGGGTATCCCAGTGTCATGCAATCATACACTGACAGAATCACATAATTTTTTTTTTTTTTTTTTGTTTCATTTTATTTTTTTGTTTTGAAGCAGCACGTAACCCACCCAACCCCCCCTTTGTTACCATGTGTACAAGTTGGCACTTGTTTTTGAAGATATGTCACCAGGTGTAGCTGCGCATTTAATCCAACCAAAAGTCGTAACATCAACAGCAAACGTCACACAAATTTCGTTTCCTATGCTAGGTGGTCTCTGATCTATGCCTCAGCCAGTGCCTCTGACTTTGCTGAGGTCTAGTCTGGGCCTCTGGGCTTCTCTTGGCTGCTAAAATGAGGTAAAATGTGTGGCTGACACTTTAAAAGTCAAAAGTCAAAGTTGCAACATGTAGCATGTGCTGTTGGTGTAATTGTTGTTGTTGTTGTTGCTGCTGCTACTCGCCCACTGGCCCATTTGGTTTGCCTCACAATGGATATGACTTTCACTTGAACTTATTTTTTGTGTCATGTTACTCATACACCAAGTACGCCCGCAGCAGCACCCTTAACCAAAATGTGTACGCAAATTAAAATGTAGAAAAATGTAGGCAAAATTTACTAGGACCCGAAAAACAGACTGCGGAGGAGGCCTTCTATATACTATATAACAAATTTTTATGTGCTTGTTTTTGTTTTGGGTTTTCAAGCGCCCTTTTTATACACTGTACCTATAAGTATGTAAGGTATAATAGAAAGGAGGCGTTCTTTGAAACAAAATGATCAGCAGCAATCAACTGTCTGAATGAACACCTAGTTCTCGCAGACCATAAGAGCTAAAGGCTCTACGATCATCTACCATGTTCTACGATAGAGAGAGAGACTTTCGCTCAAAGCTTGGCAAGGTCATGCAAACTTTACAAGACTCCTCGCATCCTGCTCTTTCCTCTAAATTAATGTATAAGCACTCATGTGAGCCTAATGAGACAAAAAGTACTAAAACCGAATTTTTTTTCAAAACTGGCTGCAGTGTATCCCAATGCCGGTTTCATTTTTTTTTTTTTACAAAAAATTTTATTTTATTTTCTTTTTTTGAGCCTGCTGAATTTACGATGCCAAAGTGCAAAGTGGTGGGGTTCATAACTCATGGCGCCGACGGCATTAAATCTTTGCTTTTAATTATGCCAAGTTTGCCGGCTGTTAGCCCTTCCGTCCGGCGGTGCAGCTGTTAAACTGCTCCATATGGCTAGCTATAAAGGTCCAATCGAAGGGTTACGAAGCCGTAAATGTGTGTGTGTGTGTTTGTGTGTGTTCGACCAAAAGAGCGTTAAAATTAATTTGGCAAATCATGGGGAATCACCGGCAAATGGCAACATTGACTCACTGGCCATTGCTTAGATGCTGGCTCCTTAGGGATCCAATGTACTATGTTGCCTTTCACGAGCGTGCTCATAAGTAGCTCAGCGGCTCAGTGGCTCAATCGAGCCGGCTTGACTACGTGCGTATCCTGGACGGCCACGTGCGGCCCGTTTATGAGTAATGAGCTGGGACCGTCAAAGGCGTAGCACAGTTTCCAAAATCGGACTTCAATTGTAGCGACGAGTTAGAGGGTTGCCTCGAAAGTAATGGGTTATACTTATATTGGTTGATGTTTGTAAGAAGAGCTCTGCAACGTCGCAACGTGATACGATTAAAAATTGAACAGCTGCATTGAAGGATAACGTCATCAGGCCAAGAAAAGTTACAATACTAGAAAAAATTAACCCAATACAGAGCATGATTTTGGACGACTGATAAGTAAAGTTGAACCAGACAGAAGAGTGAAAAATATATTGCATCTGCAATTGTGTATAAGAGAGTTATCTGACCGCTCAAAGCTCCTTTAAGGATTGTTTGGATTTCTTTTGAGGAATCGACAAAAAAGTACCCAATATATATATTCTGTTTAAGAAATATTTGTAGAGAAATTCATATGGATTAATTTGGTAGGGATAGTTAGGCTGTTCGATACAGGCTGAGATCACCCAGAGAGACCGTGAGGCCCATTCTGATGGCTAATGCGAACAAAAAAAAAAAGTTAAAATAGTGGTGAACCACACTTCTGGAAAAATAAACTTATCGGAAACAAGAAGAGGAAGTAAAAAAAATAGGGAGAAATAGGGGAATATGAGGATACGATAAAAGAAGACTGGATCGTGTTCTTGTGGAGCAGCTGGAGTTTATTAGGATGGTCTATGGATTGTACACTGGCCGGAGTACTCGGTCGATGTGACAACCGGACGCAGTATCCAGTTTTCGTTCTGCCCTGGTTTTGACTATCTCAGTCATTTTAAAAATTGCATCTTAAAGAGGTTCTTCAATATCTTTAACCGCAAGAGCGCAGCTCCGCGCCTGGTACAATTGTCTACTCTCTCTTTACCGAGTATGTAGGTCAGAGTACTCAGGTACCCAGCGGAGGATGATTTACAATGGATAGGGTTTGGCATATAATCATAAGGTTCGGCTGTTGGCACTTTTCACTTTTGCCTTTATGCATGACAAACAGAAAAGCATAAATTTGTTGAGAGGCTCTTGCTTTTTTTGCAGAAGATTAAATTTCTCTACAAGTCGATTACTTACGGAATCATAATGCTCGGTTATGAGCACAAATGTACTTTTGCGTTTACGCATTTTTGCACGATTAAGTAAACACTATAAATGTTTTGAGAATTTTTATTTGGAGAAAAGTAACCTCTTTGAAAGTCAATAGCTTACTAGCCTGCCCTCGTATGCATAGAAAAGGGACTTTGTTTTGAATGGACTCGCAACAGAACGCACACACAAAAGAGCTGGCGAGTCAGTCCGAACCAATGGGGCACCTGAAACCCTTGATGGTCAAGGTTATAAGCCAGCCAGGACAAAATAAAAAAATTTGCATATGTGTGTTTTTTGTGTGGAAGGCGGTTGGTCTCTGTTACTTGATATTTATGACTATTACGTGGCATAGTGTATAGCTATGTGTGTGTGTCTGCGTAGAGAGCACTTTTTATCTTTTTTTTTTTTGGTTACCGCCAACCGGCTGGAAAATTTGTTGCGCCTATTGGGCCAAAGCGACAACATAAAACAGTCGTAAAATTTATTAAGTGACATTTTGTGAAATTTGGAAAGAAAAAATGGGCGCAAAAAAAAAACATATTGCAAAAAAAGAAAAAGCAAGCAACAAGCTATTTAGTGCTTTTTAGAGGGGTATCTAGAAGGAGAAAAAAATGCGAAAACAAAAACTCATTTCAAGTTAATTAGGCGCTTGTACCAGAGAGAAATGAGAGCAACATACAGAAATATTAAAATTAAGCACGAAAGTATGCCACAAAAAATTTTTTTGGCCAAGGGGCAAACAACAAATGCCTAGGAAACACACACACCCCTACCAGTTGCCCTTGAGAGCAACAACAACAACCTTATAGACACACACACATAATGAAATTGTTGGCACAATAACTCGAGTTATAAATTAAATATTAATTAATTTGCTTGCCCGCCTCACTGTCAGTCTGTGTCTGTGTCCTTGGTTCAACCGTACGTCAGTACGTCCATCTGTACGTCCGTCCGTCCGTCCGGCCTTCCGTCAGAGCGTTCATCTCACTCCAGCGCATCAACAATTTTCACACGCCAAAAGTTTTTCCTGCCGGTCTCTCTTCCGTTCTCTATCTCTCAACCGCTAATAAGGTCGCCTCCAATGAGCTCCATCACAATTTGTGTTCCATGTTTGGCGCTAATTTTGCATACCGTAATCTCTCTCATCAGCACCGTGATTGTTTGTCAAGGAATTTGCAGCTGACCAACATGACGCTTCCCCTACCCCCTCTTACTTATGATATTTCATTTAATTTTTGTTTTTTTGTTCCCCATTGATAATATTAACTTGTCATATGCTCGAGGTTTTTACGCAAAATACTGGGAGTCAGATATCTATAATAAAAATGTTTTATCGATAAATTTGGAAATATCTCAATAAATTTTATTTAACTGCTTTTAGATATTCCCGTTCAACGTTCATCAAAATAAAATTGTAATATCCTTTAACTTAAGATGATAAAGTTCATGTTTATATATGTTGCATATTGGTCAAGAAACCAAAAGAAATTGATATAGTCATGTGCGTTCATCAGTCTGAATGCGTTGATCTCGAAAGTAAGCCTATCCGTAATACGCTGATGGCGCTTAACCGCATCCAATATCACTAAATCACCCCCTGAAAGGTACATGGATACTCTTACTAACCCGATAAAGACAGAGCGGACGAGTGCGTGCCAGGAGCGGATCTGCGTTTACTCTTTGCAATATCACCCAATCACTCTCTGCTGGATACCTGGGCACTTTGGCCCACCAGGTAAAGACAGGACGGACTAGTGTGTCAGCAGCGGATCTGCGCTACGAGCTGCGGTTAGAGATATAAAAAGACTACTTCAAGATGTCATATATGAAATTCCAGAGATAGCACTAAGGCAAAACAAGAATGGAACACTGCGTTCGATTGTCACATCTGCCGAGCACTTCAGCCAAGCTACAATCCAAACAAAATCCATACTCCTGCGACTCTACAAGAACAGGATCAGTATGGTAATACGACTTGTTGCGGAGCTTTGCAATGTTGTCCTGATGGCTTAGCGAATGCATGTTCCGCATGAAGATTTCTGTCAAATCTGTGGAGTAGACAAGGAGATAGAAACCATCCAACTCCACACTTCTTAGAAAACGCTCACAGTATCAGGGGAAAAACTTGTTTGAAGATCTGGGCCATACTGCAATGTTATCAAATATTCAAAGTACTTCAGCAAGGAGAGAGATTTAGCGCAATAGAGGCGCCCACCAGTTATTGCACCCTATTATACCCTGCCTTCAACTCCCTTCCCGATAATTTTTTTTTCATACCTCCTCTATCTAATTAAGTAATCGTTTTCAACATATGATTCGAAATGCGTCAAAGTCGAATAGTAACAATAATATTATTGGGAAAAGCTGGACTGCGGCTCTCAGGATCTCTTGTGCGCCCTTCTAGCCCTAGAGCTTCTTAACTAGCCCAATATTCGTGACAAGCTTAACTATTATAGTCGGATGACATCATGCACCGATATTCCATGTCCGCCGAAGAAGCATGACCCTAAGGATCTATTATGCTTTGTTTCAGCCGCAGAGCTCATCAACAAGCCCAATATACGAGAAAAAAAAAAGTTAATTATTCCAGTTGGGTCTAGTCGGATGACATCTTGCATCGATATTCTATGCCCGCCGAAGGGGCATGTCCTTCTTCTGGCAAGGGCGTCACAATCTGCAAGCATGTGTCAGGAGGGTTCCTCTTCACAAAACCCACCTGTGCTCGAATTTAAGATGCCCACAGTACTTAGGTGGAACCTAAAGGAATTCTTCCCAATCGGAATATTTTCTTGAGCCCGTCGGAGTTATAGGAATCAAAAAGTTGCTTGGCTTGCCGTGCCGCTGCAATCTATTTCTCGGCTGGACCTATCCACTTCTCTTAGTACAATTCCTTCTTTAGTCAAAGACTCGTTCGTATAACACACAATGGTCCATCTTTTCCTGGGATGTATCTTCTCTCTGGTGCTCCCATTGTTTTTGTTACTCATAATAGTGCTAACATTCCTTTCAAAGTGATACTCTATCTATCATCTCATTTCTGGGTAAGAGCATTAAGAGTACCACTTTTCCCAGTTTGTCAGCGTCTTTACAGGTTCAGTACATGCACCCTGTAACAAACAACACTCTGCTTTTGTAACCAGTTTAAATTAAAAATTTGGAATAGTACACTCAAACCCAAGGGCAGCTGAATTGAACAACTTTGTCTGGGTTGCTTTTTTTTTTGGCAAAATATCAAGGGACCGTATACATTTAGTTACACTTTCAGTTGGAGCTATTAATTTGGCAATTCAATTGCTTTTGAATAGCGGCCAAGTGCTGCCGTGTTCCTCTCCGTGGGGTAATTAAATTGTTTTAAACCATTTTGCCTTATGAGTGTTACTCTGGCTGTGCATTTAACGACTATCACATTGTGGGTGGCAACTATTAAATTTATATTAATTTGGTATTTTTTGGCTAAAGTCATTTGGCCTGTGCGCCAGCTAGCAAACTGGGCTGCCAAACAATCTAGCCTTACAAACTGCTGGCAATCTGAGGCAGACCATTATACTGCCAAACCAATGAAAAAAAATCAGTCGAAGTGGTGAGCGATACATGTATACACTACACAGATTATGTTCAAAAAAAATTACACCGTCATACAAAAAAAGTTGTCTTTTGGGTTTAAAGGTCCAACTGTGTTCGATGGGTTCCAAAAAAAAACTCCAATCAAATATGACCGCAAAAAATCAACATAAGAATACTGACGTTCTATGGTTTTCCGGACATGCTGAATTTTTGCGACTTTGGTTTTGGATTCGGCGCTGCCAAAAAAAAATATGGGAAATTCTGTCGTAGTAAGGGCTCTGAGTTAGCCTCGTAGAAAATCTCCATAAAAGGCGGTATTTTGAAAGCTATGTCAGAAGTCTGAGGCGCTGAGCTTTTTTGGACCTTTAGATCTCCGAAACCGAGGCGTTTATGTCTTCTAAGAGTTACAGCAGAAGATATCAAAAAAAATCCACAAACTTCAGCAAAATGTGCCACTTTTGGTAAACACTCTTATCCCCAGTCGCTGTTACGTGCGTTATACAGTTCTATAGTACACCTGACCACATATTTGCAGAGTATATGAAAAACCCAAACAAAAAAAAAAACCTGAAAAAAGAAAAGCAAAGATTTATCGCCCAATAACTTTAATTATAGTTACTGCTAATTGTATGCGCCCAGTTCAGACAGCAGACAATGCCAAGACGCCCACACAGTGGACGATATAAAAGATCCAACAAAGTGCTGCCAACTTGATGCGTAAACGCCCAGTAGCCACAAAATGGCGCCCACTCACACGCCATTTTGTTGCCTTCACATATACATATTATATATATATATAGAATCTTTTGCTTACTTTGTACAAGTTTCCATATGTGTATGTGTTTGTATGTGTGTGTGCATAAATAATTTCGATGGACCAGTAACCAGTACATTGAACATTCTGCTCACGCATAAGCTTAAACTACCTCACGCACACACACATACACACACAGATACACACCTATATATAAACTTAAGGGCAAACTCGTTTATGCAAGCGCAGTCATCATCATTGTAGCCATCATCATCCTTATCCATATACGCATTGGCATCCATATCATCCACGTCAGCCTGCTATGATGAGCTTTGGGATTGGGCACAAGAAACTCTTCGATTTTGCCAGCAAAATTTAAACGCATATGTGTAGGTGTGTCTGTGTGTTGGTGTGTATGTGCCGTGGCTGCCTTTATGATAAAATTATAAATTAATTTTCTAGAAAACTTGCAACATTTTTGGTCTAGCCAAAATGTGCACCCAAGCCAAAGTTATTGTAGTCCACTCCCCTTGTGTGTACCCTATGTGCAGCCAGTTCTAGAATTTTTCAATATTTGATCTTGCTTAAGCTCTATGCATACCAGCATTTAACGTAAGATCCACTTTGGGTACTAATAGACAGGACTAGTAATTTTGGTATAAAAGATTTTTTTTTCTTCTTTCTGGCATGTCCGTAACCTTTATCTCCAGGATCACGGAATTCCTTTCTTATGGGTGACTTAAAGTCCTCGCTTAATGTCCTACCCCAATTCTCCTGTCCGCGCACCAGTCGTAGACCAAGAAGATGCTCAAAACGCTTACGCCATTAAAACCTCAGAAGATGCCATTTGATTTAAATCGCTACCTCCTACATCTATATTAAGTTTTGAAAAACTTTGTATCTGGATCAAGACTTTTATAGGCGACCTTTTACGGGTCATAAGTCAAGGCGATGGTTAAAAGGACTTCAACCACCGAATCTGAGTCTCTGGTAGATTCAATAATTCGACATTTTTTTAAATCGGCGAAAATAAGTGAACTCTCCGATTTAAGTGATTTTCACATATGTGCTAGAGTTACAAGCCAATATTAAGCAAACCAATTTTTATAACAAAATGTATATCGTTAATTGAAAGCTTAGATTATTTTAGACATTTCTTTGACAAGCCTTATCTCTTAAGCGTTTAGCAGAACCAAAAATTATCATAAATAAATGTAGAATATGAACAAATAACTTTAATGACTTTGAGTTTGTTGGTTGGAGCAACTTTTAGAAGCAACATTTCCAAGTGTCAAGTGCAGCAGCATTATTGCGGCTAGGTTCAACTCCAAGGTACTTGAATGGACAGTAGTTATTGGACCAAGTTTTAGACACTTTTTAGACATATTATAGAGTAGCTGTCATAGCAACAGCAGCAACAATGACGATGATGAGCAAACTAATGAAGATGATGATGATGATGCAGCCAGTTGGCAGTCAGTACGAAATAATAAGAGTTGAAATCTACTTGTTAAAGTTTTTCAGTCTTGCCAAAAACTGTGAGCTCTGCAAATGATGTGCCTAGACAGCAGCCTACAGTAACAATGCGTGTTGCCTTGGACACGACAGGAATTAAAAAAAAAAAATAAGAAAAATAGAGAAAAAGAAATAAAAAGCAGAGCAAAGCAAATCACAAAAAAAAGTGATGAACAAATTATTAAACACCTTTAAACAGCAAACCAGGGACTCGAGTGCAGCCAGAGCCCTGAAAAGTAGGCAACACAAAATGCTGCCGTACTGCCTTGACGTTGACAGCCGTACACAAAGTTTGCTATGCTTCAAGGCAGGCGGCAACATGCAACGGCAGCGGCTTGGAGAAGTGGGAGTATGTGTGGCGGCAGCAGGTGGCATCCTCATCCGGCTGACAAGCAGAGCGTAGAGGGTAGACGAACCCAACGACGAGACGGGTAAATTATAATGTATATATGTATAAGTATTTAACAGTACGACTAGGGCGGCAAGTGGACGACTTGAAAATATATATTAAAAATAAATGTGCTACAGTGTATGGGTGACCAACTCTGATATACTCTTTACGAGAATTGGAAGCGGGACATGGAGTGGAGGGAAAAAATTACTAAGTTTGAGGCATGGGCGTGTTATTTTTATGAACCTGAAATAACGAAGGGTATCCAATTTTAGGCTGAGTTCCTAAATTACAAAGGTGTTCTAAAAGTTATTTTTTTTTTTTTTATAGTTGAAAAAAAAAATACGCTTATTTTTGCTTATATTGCATAGATACCTTGAGAAGCTGCTAGGTGCATTGCGATGGTAGATTAAATAAGGCTTTTTTTGAAAAGATATCAAAGTTTCGTTTATTAGGCTCACATGTGTACCACATTTGGCATGACTTTGAAAACAAATTGATAAATTTTGGCCGCTTATGGCTTAGGCTGTTAAAATAGATATATTTTTCGCCAATCTTTTTATGTAATCATTTGGCATTCAACATATTTTGTAGTAAATTAAACGTAATCAAATTTATTCAGAAATTTCGAAGTTAACAAACTAGACAAATGCTTTTCTACAGCCAGACGAATAGATGTACCCGCGATAATGTTTATAATTTTTATGGCATTTAATATAGAGCTTATGGTTCTGTGTCTGCCTGTTACTACATTGCACAAATCTAGAATACCCTTGACCCTTTGGGAGTACAGTGTATAAAAATCTAAATGAAAAACAAGCAAATAAGTGCCGGGGACTAGGCCTGGTGCAGCAACTAGAAATGAATCTAGGATACCCATGTCAAAAAAATTTTGTCGAAAGGGTTTTCGAAAACGGAGTGGTGGCAGGGAGGCGCAGTTGGACTAGGCCAGGGGCAGTCATCGCAGTCAGTCGCAGTCAGGCGCTTTTCCAAAGGAAACTTGTTTGTTGCACAGAAACAAAAGCGCTTCCGCTTTTCATGTAAAATGACAGAAACAAGTGTTAATGGTTTTGGGCTTAGGAAAAAGTATGAAAACTCCGAGCAAAAAAAAAAAAAAGCACAAATAGCAGAACAAAAACAACAGCGAAACTAAGGGATGCAAGTAACGCAAATGTAATACCGAACCAGAAAAAAAAAAACACAAGTTGGAGGATTACAGTTGCGATATCCAGACTTTAAAGTACACTATCTTTAGATGATCTAGGAAAAGATTATTTTATTTATTTTAATGTGGAATTGGTAGCACGCAAACACAAAAACGAACAAAATTTATTTTTTTCACGGAGCACGGCTGATTACACTAGTTTACAAATTTAAAAAAAAGTTGGTACACTCAACTTGTTTAAGTCATTGCCGTAGTAAAATGGTATGCTAAACCAAAAATACAGTCAAAAAATGTTTTCATGGAACAGATTTCGAAATATTTCGAAAAAAAGCATTGATAATTTTTTTTCAATTTCATATGAATAAACGTGACAAAAATATGTTCGAAATATAATTGATATCTACAGTTTGGTAAACAAAAATAAAAAATTTAGTACAACCAGCCATATTTGCTTTTAAAGTAGGGTCACTTTTTTAATTTCGAAAATGTTTTTTATACAAAGTTTTGTATCGACATAAAAGACGATTAGATCGAAAGGTATGGAAGTGTTCCTTACATTGATCTATGATATGTACAGATTAAGTAAAAATTATTGAAGTTACAAGCAACCAAATTCGAATAAAAGTGTCACTTTCGACCACTTTTCAAAACTACAAATTTTCGGTTTGCTTTTTATTTTGCTCACGAGATTTTAACGAACAACTGCAAAAGTTGCCCAAAAACATGTTTTTGAAAAAAATCTCGAAAACAACTCTTAAGCAAAAAAAAAAATATAGTCATTTTTATGTTTTTCGACCCAAAATAACCCTTAAAACACTTTAATACAAAGTTTCACCCGATGACCCTTAAATTTGTTAACTAGTGTAATTTATAATACATGTTGCGATGAAAACTAATAATTTGGTTTATCGTATTCGAGAACCTAAGTGACTTCAAATAAGTTCTGGAGTATAAAAAGTATTCATTTAAACATTTCCGTCCGTCTGTCTGAACGCTTATAACTTGAAGACTATAAAAGTCAGTATAACCAAACCTAACATTAGGACTTCTTATAGAACCAGCCACACTGAGTTTATTTTATTTTTGTCTAACACGCCCCCTGCCACCTACATATAATTACAAAGATCTACATTTTCTGCAATTTGAAAGCTTTAGCTTGCATGGGTTAAATATGGAAAAATTAAAAATTCTTTCAATGACTGTTCAGGATTATTAAAAATCAGAGTAAAAAAATCGAACCTTGAGTGCCGGCCTCATAACTTAATGCCCTGACGTCTAGGGACCAAGATTAAATTCCCAGCCAAAGCAAATTGTTTCTTTAGGCCTTAAATATATTATAGCAAATATCGCCCGACTTTTACGTTCACAATTTTTTTAACTCGAGCAGCATATAAAAGGTGATTTTTTAGCAACTTTCTTTTTGGCAACACAGTTTTTGTCAGCTCAGCTGTTTTTGTGTCTTGTGTTACTATCAAACATGTTCATTTTGGTCTATAATTTAACCATAAATCGACTTACAAACGAACAACGCTTGCAGATTTTTGAATTTTCGTGCACTCCTTTCATTTTATGGTCAGTTTGGGCGACCTTCTGAGGCGGCTATTCGGAATGTTGTGACTAAATTTCGCACCAAATTTTCATTATTGGACATTAAACAGCTGGTGCAAGAATTGAAGGCCAAACGACCTACCACAACGTCTAACTTTTGGTGAATGGGCGCTGGCAAATTTGAATGATGATCCACTTTTTTATCGAAAAATTGTGTTTAGCGACGAAGCTCATTTCTGGTTGAATGGATACGTGAACAAGCAATATTGCCGTATTTGGTGTGAAGAGCAGCTAGAAGCATTGCAAGAACTGCCAATTCATCCCCAAAAAGTTACTGTTTGCTGTGGATTATGGGCCGGTGGCATCATTGGACCGTACTTTCTCAAAGACGACGAAGACAGGATGCGATGATTACAAACTTTTTTTGCCCAAAATGGAAGAGCTGGACTTGCCTGACATGTGGTTTCACTAAGACGGCTTACTTTTTACACAATAAACTATTTCATGCAAGACAGTTAAATAGAAGAGCCAAAACAATTATGTATGAGGCTCTAATCCGTCCCATCCTGAAATATGCATGCCCAATTTAGTTTAACATATCAACTTTTTATATGGAGAGAATAAGAAAGGTTGAGAGAAAATTTGTAAGATTATGTACTACCTCTATACCTAGAACACCAGAAAGCGAATATACTAAATTATATTCATTCCAACAAGTTTATAATATGGCTAGTGTAAGTCGGATTGATAACTTTATTGTAAGCTTAATTCGAAATCGAATTTTTAAATGTCTCTCGAATAAGGTCAATGACCTTATATTTGCAGCTTACCACGCAGACGAAAGCTATATCGAAGCTGTTATAAACAATAGATTTTTACCACGCGAAACATTCTTGTTTTTAGACAAACGAGGTATTGTTCAGTCCAGAGAAGGAATTCCAATCTTGTATCATAAGTTCAGAAGATCCACCACCAAGGCATTTGATATTTAAAACACATAAACTGAGAATGAGTCGAGATTTGACAAAAAACTTCCAAATCGGGATACAAATGAAATAAACAACATCAGATCCAAACTATGGTGACTGTGTCTTTGGTCTATTCTTTCTTTTTTTATAGTACAGTATTTAACTTTTCCTTCTCTCTTTCTTTGCCAGTCTTCTTTATACATAACTCCAAAATCATATTACACAAGTAACGTTTTTGAAATTTTTGATTGCATATAGTATGTACACGTCAAATTTACACACAACCTTAAGTTAAGATTGTAACACTTAATCTATTCGATAAAGGATGTTTTTATATTATTGAAATAATTGATATTGTAATTTTTGAGCGCCCATTTGGGACTTTTTAAATTTTTTAATGCAAATTTGTTTAACTAGTGTTTATTATAGTTTTGAGTTATATTAATTGAAAAAAAAAATAAACAAAAATAAGTAACTTTTCTAAACACGTTTTGCTTTATTCAGAATGCCTAACTTAACTGAAAATTCCGGTAATTTGAATTTATGAGATTTGCATTCGTAAATACTTTCAAAAAAAAAAAAAACAAAATGCAGCAGATAAAGTTTGTTTAAAAATCAATTAAGCTACAAAACTTAACGAACTATATACCCAGCACAACGCTAAAAGCAGTTATGAATTGTAAGCAATTTTTGGCAATAACTGCCAAAGCTTTCGACCATTTTTAAAAAAATTTTGCAGCTATGGATAGATAATAAAAAGAGAAAGTTCTATGTCATGCGTTGGGCTTGGTACACCCATTCACTTTAGTAACTTATTTTTTCTTGTTTTTAGTGGGAGTTTTTGGGCAAAAACGAATTAAATTATGTAATTTCTTTACTTACATGCTTTAGCTTAGCTTTTATGATTTTGAACAGTCAATCTATAAAAGAACGCCACTGTTTTCCATATTACATTTTTATTGATAATGAACTAAATAAAGCGTTTTTAGAACTCGGATTCCGATTCAGCGGCTCAAAATCCATGTGGGTCAAAGTTAAAGTTTATACCACTTTGTGATAATTATGAGCCGCATTTCAATGTTAAAAATCAAATGAGCAATATTTTATAAAACCAGCTTTAATAACTGAGTCCATGCATTCATTTGACGATGTTCAGTTGAACTAAGAATATTATAAAGAAATATTTTGTTAGAAAAGCAGGATGAAAAAAAAAGCCTATGAACTAGTGCTGGAGAAAACATCGATGATCGAAGTTTAAAATATCTATATATCGATGTTAGCCAACAAAAATGTTTCTCCAGCACTTCTGCACTCATCAAATGGGTGTTTAGTAATAATATGAAATTGTTAGCTCCTGGATGTACAGCCACTTAGTTTATCCATAAGTTCTGTCAAGAGGGCAGATACCTCGCTCATGGAGAATAAATCGGAAGAGTAAGAGTTGTTAACAGTAACAGCGTGGCTATAACTTTGATAAGTACCAACAGGAGGTGACGTTTGATTGGGAATTATCGATACAGCTTCTCTGGGAGTCGTCAAAGCAGCAAAGTTGGTTAGGACTGCCCGGCGATTGCTTTGAGTTTAAGTTGCTGGGCTTGGGGTTTACTTGTATTTTGATATCACCTGCGGGAGAAACGCTTAGACAAAAGTGACTGGAACAATCTGACAATCTTTATTTAATAAAATATAGTCTTTACCGGTTTGGCGGCGTCGATGCAGTTTTTCATAAAAAAAATGGCTTATAAGTCACAACTGGTTTAAGAAGTAAGTGTAACCTATTTTGCAATGGTTTTTCTCTTGGATTTTGTATTGTACGAGCATTAAATGTTTTTAATTAATTATTTATTAAGTAGACAATTTTTTTGCATTGAATTAATTGGTGGTTTCTTCATCCGTGTTTTGTGTCGAAGCTACTTTGCGTCTAGAGTTCATTGTCTTACTTGTAGTGCTACCACTTGTGCTGCTGACAATTTCCCACTGTTCGCAAGAAAGCATAAACTACGTTTGGAAAAACCTTATTATTTGTTAATATGTATGAATTTTTAATTATCACAAACGCCTTAAGCATTTGTTGACAAATACTTGCAGTTTGTTTGCAAGCAAGTCCGTCATGAGCCAGGTTTCACATCCATACAACAATATCGATTTGACGTTAGAGTTGCAGACACGCAGCTTTGTATGTATGGAAATCGATGCAGAGTTCCATATTTGATACAGCTGAGCGAATGTACTGCGAGCTTTAGCGATACTATTTTGTATCTCGTCTGCGGCACCTCCGTCTGTAGAAATAACACTCCGCAGATAGGTGAAGCTGTTTACGTTTTGGATGGTGGAATTCGCCACGTTAAAACTGCTACTCAGATCCGCCACATTTACTTTAAGTGATTTAGTTTTTTGAGCATTAATCTTTAAGCCGACTTTTTTGGATTCTTTTACCAGATAATCAAGCTTTTTCTTCATGTCAGAATGCTTCGATGACATTAGGCATATGTCATCGGCGTAATCAAGGTCTTTAAGGTGATCGCTGAGATTCCATTGAATGCCTCTGCGGAATTCGTCTACAGATCTTGTGAGAACATCATCCAGAGCGATGAGGAAAAGCACGGGAGAAATCAGGCATGGCTGTCGAACGCCAGATATAGAATCAAAAGTGGACGATAGGCTTCTATTATGTTGTACCCTGCATTTGAAGCATTTAGGCTTTAATTAGCCTGAAAATTTTCGACGCAATACTTCGACGATATAGGGTGTCCCAAATGCATCCTCTATGAATGCTGTCGAAAGCGGTGAAATATAATTTTTTTTAATTTGAAAAAAAATATATGTCGGTTCCCGACAATAATTTTTAAGTAGAGGAGAGTGGGGCAAAATGCGCAACTTTTGATATTATTGGACTTTTGTCGCAGCCAAAGGGCTGAGGGGATCTTCAGTAAGCACTTTGTTGCAGCCCACATATGTGGCTTACCGACGCTAAGAGCGCTCTATACTATAAAAGCCATGCTTAGAAAAAATTGCAAGCCTCCAGCGATTACCGTCGTGACGGTAATCCAAATTGAATATTTCTCGAGTAGCGCATTTTGCTCCAGTCTCCTCTACATCTCTTTTTAATAAGAAATGATAATAATATGTATAATATATAAAATATAAGACTACATAATTAAATGTAGGATATATGTATAAGGACGTAGATACAGTTTTAACGAGCACGAAAATTTCTTTTATGAAGTCCTACATATTTAGGTTAGGTTAGGTTAAGGCGGCAGTAAGAACGTAGACGTCCCAACTCACTTAGGCCAGATAAAAATTGGCCCGTTGTGATACCGCAGGTGGGCTTTACTCCACCCTACCCCACTAAAGAGGTCCTCAAGATACACTACTTCACAGCCATCCGGTGGCCTCAATAAACCTCGAAAGGCATTTCGGACTCTTTTCTGAGAGCTGGGATAAGTCATTTAGAAAGTGTGACTTGAGGAAGCAGAACCTTGTTCTACATGGTCCCGGGCAGTGACGAAATAGGTGCTCCACAGTCTCCAGCTCTTCCTCATCACCACAACTTCTGCAGAAATCATGATGAGGTGCGTTAAGCCTTGATGCATGAGCTTCCACCAGCCAGTGTCCGGTGATTGCTCGGATTACTTTCGAGCACTGGGCTCTGCTTAGAAAGCAAAGTTCCTTGGCTCTTTTCCTGCAGTAAACCGGCCAAGTTTGCCGTGTGATCCTGCACGTGTTGGAAATTCGATACCACGTTTCGTTGGTATCGAATGTATCTTTATGCTTAGTTTGCAGCTGGCCATAGGAATACCCAGACGCTCCTTATCCTGAAGTAGGATGCTGGTAGTTCCTTGTCTTGACAGTTCATCCGCAATGCAATTTCCCTCAATATCCCTGTGTCCCGGGACCCATATGAGGTGGATAGAAAACTGTTCAGCTCCTCCAGTCCTGCATATTTAAAATGTCAAAAATATAAAAATAAATATACTCCAATATGTGTACACTGTACCAATGCCTCGTAATATGTTGTTTCATATAATTTGGGTTAGATGCATCGCAATCTCTGGCCAACCAAGTCCAATTACATTGCATTAGTCTTTCTCTCGTACCAACTAAATTTTTCTGCTACGTTATTTTTTGTTGATTTTTGTTTAAACATTTTTATACACTGTACTTTAAGGCAAGGGGTATACTAAGGTTGTCTAAATATATGTAACATGGATAAGGAGATACCGAGGAAGATGCAAAGTTCCTTCCGATATGATCAGGTGGACAAATAAATTTTAGATATGTACATCGGAACGTCATTTTAATGGGCTGGTTTGTGTAGCGTATGCACTGAGAAAAATGTCAATGCCTAAAAGCATGCCAGAAGCAATTTTTCTATTATTAAGAACATCCTTATTGCAAGAGTAATATTTTTTAAGAGAAATTCTTTTTTCGAGTATATCCAGAATGATATTAAGAAGAAATGCTCTCAAAAAGCATTTGTAAAAATTATTATGTATATAAGTTTAGACCTTCCTTTCATATACAAATTGCCACATACTATGATATTTTGTCCGTCTGTTCATGAATAATAAGCTTTCATATGTCTTTGCTCTTATGATAATATTTCTCTTAAGCAAAGCTCAGAGCAAGACGCGTCAACAGCTTAGTTTAAGGTCTCACTATAACATAAGCTAGAATTAAGCTTAATTTATACATTAAGAATGTACATATTTTTTGTTTAATTTAAGAAAAATTGAGCAACAAAAATTCTTATAATTCTTTTCATTAATAATAAATATCATTATAATCAAACAATAAATATCAGCGAATATTAAAGAGGCCGAAGTTTGCATAGCCTTAGTGCACAATGGACTACATTGACAAAATTTTGGAAAAAAAATAGTCTTAATTTTGACAAGCGAATATCTCAATTTTAGCTTTAATTTCCTAAATTGCATAGCTTGGGTAGAACAATTTCATAAATCAAAGAAATTTGAAAACTGACAACCTCAATCATTTTCATAAGCTTGCAAACTCTAAGTAGCAATCAGCTGTGAACAGCCCAAGTGTGCAACTGCGCAAAAAAATAATATGTTTCTTTTAAAAAATTGGCTTTGGCATAAGAAATGATCAGATTTTGAATTAAAATTACGTATACGCAATATAGCCTGCAAAGTAAGGCCAAGTGTGTCAAGCTTTTCTGGCAGTGTGCGGATTCAGAGAGGCCTCAAAATTAAAGTTGTAAATTTTTTTCATATATCTCTGTTTTATTTCCAATGCAAAAAAAAATTGATCAGGGTATCTCAGAGTCGAGTGCATGCGAGGTTAAAGCGCGCCATATTTTTTTATTATGTCTGTATAAGTGTTGAGTGAACATTTTTTTCTCGTTTTTTTGCAGTATTTTGCAAAATACCTCGATTTTTTTGCGAATGCATTTGCATATAAAAAAATGCTTCATCTCTGTGCTACATGTTAACTATATACATATATACATATGTACTGCATATATGTGTTACTAGTAAATGGCAAATGAATATGCTGCCAAGGAATATGCAAAACTTTGCTGCACATTGCCTACTTTTTTGCGCTAGTTACACGTTGTTAGCTGCCAGTCTGATCCTGTTTTTGTTATTTTTTTTTTTTGTGCTCTGTATGAGTATGAGCGTCCTGTATTTGTGGGCGAACTTACAATAATGAAAATGTATTTGCAAAACTCGGCTAATTACTATGAACCATGTTACCAGTCATAAGTGCCAAGCTAGAGATAGTCAGCTTTGTTATGCTCACAAAATTGGAAAGAATTTTCTTGCGAATTTGATAAAAATTTCTTAAACATTAAATGTATATCTAGAACTAAGAGTCAGACATGAGATAGCTACAAATGGAATGCGGAGCGGGTGAAAACGCTTACGCCGAGTTTTTCGATAGCGATAGTGCCTTCTAGACGGAAAATATCGACGCCGATACAACAACGAGATTGTACGGTTTATTAAGTCTCAAAGAATGCGATGGCTGGGCCACGTGTTACGCAGGAACGACGAGGCGCCGACAAAAAAGCTATTTCTCTACAGAGATCTAGGATGCCAAGCTAGAGGCAGACCGAAAAAGCGATGGATCGACTCAGTAGAAGCGGATCTGAATTCAATGAAGGTCCAGAACTACAAGCGTTGGACAGGGACGCATTGAGAAAGATTGTGAAGGAAGCTTTGGCCCACATCGGGCTGTGATGCTAATAATAGTGCCTTCAGAACCAATGATATTTTGTTACAATTTCCAACTAGCAAAGAAATTTTATTTACACAAACCTTTTGCATAAGCAAGCGAGACCCACACTGCGTATGCTAATTGTTTTCCTATTAACCTTTTTGTTCGCATTTTGAGTAAATCACAGTACTACGCCTAAGCATTAAACCTTGCCTAATCATGCTCGAGAGCATGGCGTATCCCTAGGCCCACCCTAGGAAGCTTTTAAAGCTGGCTAAATGTAAATGAGCAAATGAGCACAGTAAAAGTTGTGACGTGCCTGTCAGTTAAAGCGGTCTCTAGCCTGCTCCTCAATTGTTTTTGCCACTTCTGGCTTGACTGATTCGCGCGCGGCAAAAAGCACAGAGAGAATTTCTCAATTACTTAGAAGCGCAATAAATTTTTACGCTTTACGCAACGTCGCACAGCAGCGTCAGCAGCAGTGTGTGGGGAGTGTGGGGTAGCCGGATTGTGGGTTGCTTGGCTGTTTTGGACCAATTCAATTGGCAAGTGTTAAAGTTACCGATAAAGCAACGCACCTGCTGCCTGCCACTTACTCTCAGATATAGCAAGCTGCCTTGACTTTTGGAGGGGAAAAAACTTTTGAAAAAGCGTCGCGTCAGTTGCTGATGTTTTTGTTGTTTAAGTAATCGGCCCAGTCAGTGCGTGTGTGTGTGTGTGCGTGTGTGGGTGTGTGCCCCGGGGGCAGCAGCAGTTGAGGGCATAAATTCTAGCCGAGCATCACAAAAATTAGGCTGCCTAAAGTTACTCTACTAGCTGCTGTACCTGGCGTATACGCAATGAGCTACCAAGTCATTGATAATGGCGGCAGGTTGTGCTGCCATAGGAGTAGGGTCGGACATCAGAAGTGGCAAATGGCAGTGGTTGTCAAACATTAACAAACATAATCGACCGCATTTGACAAGCAAATTTACACAAATTACCACATCAACGCTGAGTCAACAAGAGGGCCGCAGACGTTATCAGTGGTTAGAGTAGGTAGGCGGTGAAGGTGGCGGAGACGGTATGCTTAGGCGGCAAGAGGGAGGCACTGGACATAGCCATTGCAAGTGATAGATGTGCATGGGAACAAACAAGCATGGCGGCACACTTACATTAAGATATGTACATATGTGAAATAAGCAGGGCTGCAGAAATCTCGTAATCATGGCTTTTTCCTCAGCTGTTGGAGCTTCTAATTTCAAGTCTTTATTCCATATATGTGCCACTGAATAAAAATAATAATAATGACAAGGGGGCTTTCTATCTGGAGCAATTTGTCTAAAGCATTAACATAAAATGTTTTTGAAAACAAATATGGTAGACAGAGTTCAAAGTAAATTTGTAATTAAAACGTTTCAATATAAAAATAAATAAAATATTATGTATACGTTGCTTTCTTACCTTGATTCGTTGTGGTGGTCAAAGCGTTTCAGCCATGTTAGCATCGTTAGCATGTTTGAGACAGCTGCAATGAAAATTATTGATCAACAATGTATATTTAAATGAAGCTATAAATAAAATGTGATCATTATTATTTTGAACAAATATGAGTAACCTTCTGAATTAAAAAAAAAAAAAAATGTTAAAAAAATTGTTAAAAAATATTAAAAAAATTAGAAATGGTAATGTATTTATTTATTTTTTTTTTTTTTGATTTCTTTAAGTTTAATTAATTTTTTTTATTTTTTTAATTTAGTTATAGATGTTACAGTGGAAATAAAATGTAATCATTATTATTTTGAGCAAATATGAGTTCCCTTTTGAATTAAAAAAAAAAAAATATATGTAAAAAAAAAAATTTTTAATGTTTAAAAAAATAAGAAATGGCAAAGTATATAGTTTTTTTTAAATTTCTTGAAATTAAATTAATTTTTATTTTTTTTTAATTATTAAAACTAAGTTATAGGCGTTACAGTGGAAATTAAATGAAATCAATATTATTTTGAGCAAGTATGAGTAACCTTCTGAATTAAAAAACAAAAAAAAATTTGTTTTAATTTTAAAAAGTATAAAAAAAATTGAATTTTTTTAATTTTTTTTATTTAGTTATAGGTATTACAGTGGAAATAAGATGTAATCATTATTATTTTAAGCTAATATGAGTTCCCTTTTAAATTTAAAACAAAAAATATTTTTTTCAATATGTTAAAATTAGGTGTAGTGTATATTTTTTTTAAGTCCAAAGTTTTATATTTTATTAAAAAAAAATTTTCGAATAACTTTATTCGCTTAAATGATATGGCTTGTGAAAGAAAAATCCACGTAAATATTCAGTTATCGATAGCTTGATATAATTAAATCGAAAATTTGCAAAAATATTTAACTTTAATGCGGCTATTAACCTACTTATCAGCCCTATGTTCCTTGTAGGAATTAAATGGATTAAATATAATATATATATTAACCTACTCATATATGTAATAATCCTAATCATCGACTAAAAGTGGTCATAAAAAGTGGTCCGTTTGTCTAGTATAGTCCTTAAAAATAAACCAATATATGTATACATAATTATTATTATTTGGTTTGTAACCTATTTATCATTATTATAAAACTAATTGTAATATTAGCTCAAAGTTATTTCCAAAAAAAAATCTATTGTATTTACCAAATTTTAGGGCTCAAGTCATATTTTAGAAAATTTCGGCTTTTTAAGATATTTTCGGAAAGAGTGCCTATGCAGAGCTTTTAATTTTTTTTAATAGATGTCGCAAGGCCATTTGTGTAAAAATTAAAAATAATATTTTTAACATATGGTAATCAATGTTAATACCATACAAAATAAAATTTAAAAAAAATTTTAAGCATTGGGCAAAGACGCTTTATTTTAAAAAAAATAAATTTGTTAACTATCAAACTAATACAACAAGTTATGAAAGATGAGAGCGAGATTTTAGTTGTCAAGCAAACTAAAACGCTGCAGCCCTGGTAATATGAATGTATAAGCTCAAACAGAAGCCACACACACACAGATACACACACACATATCATAATCACAACACATCAAGTGACAATCAAAACCACAAACAGACAAACGGCATGACAGATGCTGCTGCTGCTGCTGAGCCAAATGCTGAGAGACAGACACTGTGACGTCAGCGTCGACGCACAAGTAGGCGTATGAGTTATTTGATGAGTCAGTAGGCGATATTATGCTGCCATTGCTGTTGTTATTGGCGGTGTAAGTGATACGCCAGTGGCAGTGGGGGACATATATATATATACTTATACATATATGTTTGTCTATATATTTGTATGTGTGTAAGTATATGTATGTATATAACGATTAACTGCTGAGCCGCAATTAACTGTGAACAAGCGGAAATGCGTTGAATGACAGGCAAAGGCAGACACGGCAAACGTTTTGGCAGCCAGCTAGATCGAATTAAGCAAGCTTTATAGAGCACAGTGGTGCAAGTTATATTTGTAGATTAACATAAATAAATACCTATGAAATTATAGCTAATCAAATTAATTTGTAAAGTGGTTTGCTTATGGTTGCCTCTCTTGAAGTAAATTCAATAATGAGGCTTCAGCCTTGTACAAAACAAGAAAGTCACATTCTCAAGGATTTGACAAAGGTTCAGAAATTTGGTGCAACTTTGGCTATACTATATAGAGTTCTTCACTTGCAGTCTTGGATTGCCTTTGTAATGAGTGCAATGTTTTGGCCAATAGAATCTTGGCGACTTATTCCAATATTTTAGAGTCATAATTTTGAATATCGGATACTATGAGAGTTATATACATATAAGTATTACATGCAAAAATATTCAAAGTTGGCCTTTCGCAAGAGGCAAAGGCAATAGATTGGAATTATTTGACTTTTAAGTAATTTTAGAAGCGAAAATGATACTTTAAGAAAACTTTATTTTAAAAAGATGGCGTACGTTAAAGCCTGCTTGCAATGAAATCCGGTATATTGCTTAAGAACACCAAAAGACATTTGATTGCCAAATTGGGTTACAATACCTTCATAAACAACCAAAAACAGACAAATTTTTAACCAAAAATGTTTTTTTGACCGATCGTTCCTATGGCAGCTATATGATATAGTCAACCGATTTTGATCAAATTTGGTACAGTGCTTGGGTACTCTAAAAAACTTCTGAATGCCAAATTTGATTACGTTATCTTCGCAAACAAACGAAACACAACGAATTTTGTACAAACAAAGTTTTTTTGGCCGAGCTCCCATAGGGCACTATATGATATAGTCAACCGATTTTGATCAAATTTGGTACACCGCTTGGGAACTCTAAAAAACTTACGAGTGCTAAATTTGTTTATGATATCTTCATAAACAAACGAACTATCCTAAAACTTTTGTTTTTTTTTCGAGGTCCTCTGAGACACCCCTATGGGAACTATATAATATAACCCCGATATCGAAAAAGTAAAATAAACTTGCCTCCCCTGACATAATTACGCATCTAATCTGAAAATTTGGTCGCTCTAGCTCTTACCATTTTTGAGATCTGGGCGTTTATACAGACAGACGGACAGACGGACATGGGTATATCGACTTCTCGCCACCCTGATCATACTTTAGGTAACTTTGGGGGGTCTCCGACGTTTCCTTCTGTATGCTCCATACATTTTCGGCTTGCACAAACTTAATACATATACCCTTTGTACCATACGGTACAGGGTATAAAAAACTGCGAGTCCGATTCGGCTGAAATTTCGACAGTAGACGTCTACGAAAATGTACTGCACGATAGTAAATTTCTCTTGGAATAGAAGCGCCATCGGTCATGTACTTATCGGACCAACCTCGTTAAACTAAAAATTTTGCTTAATTCAGTCAGTACGGTACGACATGACCATAAACGTTGCCATGTTCTTCTGTATGAACGCGTATATCCTCTAAAGTTTACAAGCCAGAGCTCTTAAAATTGGTGCATAAGCTTTTCTGAAAATATTAAGTATTTTAGAAAATTAATCATGTAAAAATGTGCCATAAATTTAAGCTTCTTGCCAATTATAACTTTGCCACTATTTGAGTCACGTTGCCAAAATTTTGAAACAAATTCACTGTACTTTGCGAATTATTGGAAAAATTTTAGAAAGTAGAATAGCGTAGTATAAAAAAAAAGAACATTTTTAATCAAACACTAAATTGCCAACATTTTAAGAACACGAAATTTTGCTTTATATATTTTTTTGGTATTGCAAGCGAAACACGCAAAAATTAACTTAAAAGCTGAGTAAAATGAGCAGGAAGTTAAGCCGTCTAGTCTGCTTCCGTTGGACAGTTAAATATACTTGCATTTATTTCTCTTTTGGCAGTAAATGTATTAAACTCTCTTCAATCTAAATTCGTTGAATAAAGTTATTTATTTACAAATTAGCTTATAAACTAAAGGTAACTTAGTTCAAACACTGGCATCTAAGGCCTTCGGCTACTTTTATTAAAGTTAATTTTATATTTTTAAGTAAAAAATTTAGTTTAACTAAATACATACAAGTTGTTTTTGGCTGTAGCACTGCCAGAGAAGCTCTAGGGCTCATAAAAATATGCCGAAAAATTTTGAACAGTGCACTATGGGCCCACATTTTCATGTTTTGCCCAAAACCCTGTCATTTCCAACATAATTTTTTTAGAGTGATGAAATTTTACACACGTGTTCCTAAATGATCGTACTAGTTTGGGCCTCCTGCGATTTTTTTGAGATATAGATAATCCAGACCAAAATTGGAAAAAATTTAAAAAAACCAAAAAAAATTTTTCAACTTAATTAAAAAAAAAAAAGGTTAATTGAAATTGGACCATATTTAACACAGAGATAGATATGAGCTCCTCATACATAGAAAAATAGCCTATACCCAAAATATTGAATGGTTTTGGAGTTATAGCCCCAAATAGTTTAAGCTTTCCAAGCAAATTACAGAAAGACCACATCACCAATCCATCTGGTTTTTAACTGTTATAATTTTTTTCCGCATGCTTTTTATTTTAGAAAAAAAAATTTCAAAAATTTATATTTAATTTTTACGTTTTTTCGTCAAGTATGCTATAGAAATTTCCAATTGTACATTTTTGTACAGCGTTTGAAAAAATCGTTATTGAAGCATACTTTTAGGCAGCTAAGAAATTCAAAAAATAGTTGCCAATTCCAACTCACTTCCACTTTCAAACTCGAAAGAGCTAACTCAATAAAGATTCTAGGCATTGTTTTTAATAATATATACAATTGGAACAATCATGTAGATTACCTTTGCAAATCCCTCACACAAAAACCCAGTATCATTAAATGCCTTTCCCATCACAAATTTAACAGCAACCACAGCACTCTTATCAACATAATAAACGCAACCATCATGACCAAAATCGACTATGGAAGAGCAAGCAAGTCAACCCTCAGTCGAATTAAATCCATCTACCACGCCGCCCTTCGCTCCGCTCTGGGAGCTTTCATAAATACCCCAATCCACAACATGTTATTCGAAGGAAAACTCACACCAATAGAAACTAGATTTCAAATTTCCATAGCCAAGCTAAATAAATCTATCCTCAACTCATCCGATTCCCCACTCTTTAAACCATTATCAACAATCGCCAAGTCTAAAAGAACTCCAAAGCAATCATCCTCCTTACAGCTGGCACTATTATCATCACATTCACTACTACTACCCACCACGCCCATCAAATTTCACAAAGACAACCACCCTACTTGGACTGTCAAAATTTTTTTTCTGCACAGAATACCTTAATAAGTGTAAAATAATATTAAATTGTCATTTTGTCCAAATTTTGATTTTCATCAGGAGGGCTTTTGGCCAAAATCTGGCCACGCGGGCCCATTGTACTTGCATTTATTTCTCTTAAGGCAGTAAATGTATTACACTCTCTTCAACCTTAATTCTTTGAATAAAGTTATTTATTTATTAATTGTTTAAATAGTTACAAATTAGCTTATAAACTAAAGGTAACTTGGTTCAAGCACCGGCTTCTAAGGCCTTCAGCTACTTTCAATAAATTTTATATTTTTTAAGTAAAAATTTCAAATTATCCAAGTACAAATTTTGCACAGTGTATTAAGTCAAAAATAAAATTTGGCCAAAGCTTAACAAAACTAAAAATTCTAGTAACTCAACCTTAGTTAGCTTTCAACAATTTGGCACCACAGTGCAGCAGCAGCAGCCCACTAATACATACAATATATGACATGTTCTTATTTCCTACCTGTATAAAAATGCTTCCATCAGTTTCTTTCTATTTTCATATCTGTCCTTATCTATATCTTTCTGGCTTGGCATCAAACAAATGTGCAAATAAATTGTCAAATGCCCAATGACAGTTAGACACGGCCGCCATGTTTTATTATGGCCACCTATGTGCCGCCATTATTCAGTGTATTTGTGTGTGTGTGTTTGTCGCCGCATAAGCACGCACTTGGCCCATTTTGACAGCTCAAAGCCAAAAGCGGATGACAATTGCAGCGCATATCCGCTTCCGGTTTGTTCCGGTGCTCATACAAAAGTCACATCAATTTAGACGCGTGCACATTTATCCTGATCACACACACACACACAGCCACATGCAAGCAGGCTTATTTATGCGCCTGCTACTTTTGACGGCCGAATGCTGCCTGCCTCTTCGCGGCCCAGCAAACCGCACCTGACGCCTCATTTTTGTCGCAATTTGGCTAAGAGCTTTGCCTAAAAGGAAGTCATTTTATATATAGCACACATTTGCAATACCTACACATTTCTATATGTATATGTGTATTTTCTATCAGTATTTCATTTTTTGTGTTTTTTTTTTTTTTTTTTTTTTTTGACATATTTTCTCAGCAATGAGATGCACAAGTGTGCGAGACACCTTCCGAAATCTGTATCACACAAGACGCTGTACGACAGTGGGATACGCTTCATCTATTGTACCTTAAAACATGTCCTACCGTGTGTCTGAACGCCTAGATTTTAGAAATTTGATATTTGATCTTCATATGTGACGCATTGCGCTATAACTATGCGATATTTCTTCATCGTTATCGACTAAGCAGAAAAAAAAAACATAACATAGTAGGCTGCTTGAGAAATTTCACAAAAAAAAATTGTAGACATAAAGCAAAGCGAAGATTTGTTTCATTCGATATTGTGTTGTGAAACAGTTCGGACGCTTCCAAAAAGTATAAATTAATTAAATTTTGTTTCAACTTTAAAAGTGTTAAAAAGAATTTTTTTTGAGAAAGGTAAGTTTTTCATAAAATTAAAAAAAATTTTTTTTTTTTTTTTAAATATTTTTTTTACATCTGTCTTCAGGCAATAAGTAAGTTTACTAACTTATTAATAATTAATAAAATAAAAGTATAATAGCAAGTTTCCAATAAAACCTACTATTGTGCTTAAGCATGGAAATAACTTCAAAATATTAGTATATATAGCGCTTTTAAATACATATATGCAACCTTTTAGATCGAGGGTTAAAAATTTTCCTATATTAATTGCTCTTACACTCCCAAGCTTATATTGTAGCTAATTTTAGGCAGAAGTCTCTTATACTATGTCACATACACTTGCATCAAGTTTATATAACCCTAAGCTTAAGATGCAGTGTATAATGAAGAAAAGCAAAAAATATGTAGCATAAACTTGGGCGCGTATTTGCGACGCACTTCCGGTTGCCATTGCTGTGCCCATGATGTGAGTGACAAGCTGGTTCATGGTGCGTGAGCATGTGTGAGTGTGTGACTGTGTGTATGTGTGTCGGTGAGTGTGTGACACATGTCGCTGCGGCTTCAAGTAGAAGAAGAAGAAGGACAACTGTTGCATTTTGTGTGAGTAAGTTTGTTTGTTGGTGTGTATGTGTATGTGTGTGTGTTTGGCACAGTTAGCGGGCGGAAATGGCGTCAATGTCAACGTCGCAACCAAATTTGCTCTTTGGCTATATTTATATGCATGTAGATGTGTGCCTGTGTGTGTGTGTGTGTGTGTATGGCATGTGCGTGTGCGGTTGCCTGCAGCACGTTTATATCTATGGCTGGTTGTTGCTTCACGTGCTCGTTTACAGTCAGTCATTTATCATAAAAATATTTTGCACTCGCTTTTTTTTATAAACAGTTTCCTGTCGCCTCACACATACACTTACACACACACACACACACCCGAAGAGCGCAACATTTTTATAAAGCTAATTTCATATTGTCATTCTTCATTTCTCCCAAATTATTTTGGTTTTTCTGTCTTCTTGTTTTACATACATTTATGTACAAGTATATGCTAATTTTGAGGATTTTTGTAATTTTTTTTTTTTTTTATAAAAATTTTTCAACTCTGCCAAACATTTGAAGAAAATATCTAGTAGGCTGTGAAAAATATTTCTACACAGTAGTCTAAAAAAAAATTTTAACAACGAAACATATCGTTCTTTATTATTCTCTAGAGCTAAAATGGAGGACTCTCGCTTAAATTTCATTGAAAATGGCTCCATTTTGAGTACCATCAATGGGCTGAAGTCAGAGGAGAACAATGAGCTGGAGACGAATACAGTGATGACCAGCCCTCCCATTGAATACCCTTTCTCCACGGAGCTTTTACCATTAACGACAACTAGCATCATATTGGCTACTCACACTCAACCTATTGCTGTTGTCGAGCCCATACCGGATGCACCTCCTCTGCGACGTTATTACAATTCACAAATCATCGATTGGTCTAAGAAAGATATAGTAGCCTTGGGATCGGATGGCACTATAACACTCTGGGATCCGTTTAAAGACAACGCTTGGAATTGTCTTGAACATTCTTATAATATTACGGCTTTGGCCTGGCATGATTTTGGACGCATACTTGCGGTGGGCACCGAATGCGGTGAAGTTTTCACTTTGAACACCAACAACTTTCAAATGGAAGAAAGACTGAAAGGCCATTATAAACGCATTAGTGCGCTAGCTTGGCAAGGCGATATGCTGTATGTCGGTTCGAAAGATGGACGCCTTTTGAAATGGAATGTGGAATACGCCTGGGATGATCCCATCTATTTGCAGGGACACACAGAGGACATATGTAGCCTGCAATGCTCACCTAATCGCAAGTATATGGCCAGCAGCGCTTATGATCAAAACGTCTTGATCTGGACGAATGACAGTAAGGAACCCATGCACACCTTAATTGGACACAAGGGGCCAGTGCATGGCCTAGCATGGTCAACACTGGATAACGATATTTTGGCCAGTGGAGGGGGTCAAAATGATAAATCCATACATTTTTGGAATGTTTTGACGGGGGAATGCGTGCTAGTGGTATATACCGGTATAAAATTTACAAATCTGGCCTGGTCCCCAAAAGGGGATAAAATAGTAACCGCACATATAGGGGAAAACAAACGTACTGTTCCAGACATTGTCGTTTGGAGTTATCCTTCAATGATGCCGGAATGGCAATTATTGCCAAAAATGGAAGGGATATTCGATGTGGCCACAAGCCCAGATGGTGACTACATAGTTATAGGTTATGAGGATGGAAAGCAGCGCCTTTGGTCTGCCATTAGCATGCCAGAGAAACCATAAGCGAAGTTTTTAGAAATTAACATACGTTAGATTTTCCAAGATTTTGTATTTTCCTACTTGTATGATAATGGTTTATTAAAGGAAATCAAATTTGGACTTTTTAATAAATTCTTATTATTTTTTAACCTAAGAGCAGTGCTCAACTCTTTAAGGGGTTACCTTACCCTTCATCTACGTCTTCCACATAAAGACTTCTGTCAAAGTTGCGAGCTTGCGTAAGATGAAAGTTTTCAGCTCTTAAATATCGTAAAGTGAGCCTGGCTCTTTTGAGGAAGCCCAATTTCAATTTCTATTCCAAGCCATAAAGAAGCAGTTTGTACAATCGATTGCATCGAGGGTGTGCTCTAGTGCTGGAGAAAACATCGATGTTATATCGATGCATCGATGTATCGAAGTTTAAAATATCTATGTATCGATGTTGGCCAACAGAGATGTTTCTCCAGCACTACTAAACACTCATTTGATGAGTGCAGAAGTACTGGAAAAACATCTCTATTGGCCAACTTCGATACATCGATGCATCGATATAACATTGATGTTTTCTCCAGCACTAGTGTGCTCCTTGTAAAAAGTTTTGTATGATTGTATGACAAATAGAAAGTGTTTTTACTATAAATTTAAAATCGTTAACGATAGTATCGATATCGTCGATACCGATATTTTTGTCGCAAAAGCTTATAACAATACAGCGGTTTTTTCGGGTACTTCGGTTGTTAATTAGGCCGTGTGTCGACGGAAACAAACTTTCTTAATCTTCAGATGCTGCTCCCAATGGAACTCAAACAGACCAACTTTCTTCTCCTGTGCTACAACAGCTTACATTTTTTCTTGCACAACAACGATATTGGGGTGAACATTTACGGAATTCATAGCAAAAGCATTTCCTTGTGCTTCAACCTGAGACTTTCTGGCTAAAACTCAAAGTAGTACAATTAAAGCATTCCTTTCAGGATATTGCTGCCGCGCTGCATTTTATAGGTGACAATAAATAATATAAAAGCAGTTCACAAATTATTAAGCTCTGTGCATTTTTGTGCAAAAAAATGCCAAACTTGATGATAAAAGTGGAAATGCTGCTAGATAGCTTGAAGAACAAGCATAGCACACCTAGAATTCTTTAGTTTAGTCTACGTACAACTTGGTAGTAGCTGCTGCCAAAGCTAGTGCATATCTGGAATTCTGCTAACTGCAATGAGGGGGGCCCAACCGCAAAGCCAAGCAAGTCCTTTACAGCGTTATTGAACGCAACTCAAAGGCCCAGTCACGCCCAACTCTCTGGCTGTCTGCTCTGGTTATTCGTTTAATTAGATTTCTCTAGTTACCACAAAAACCGCACATTTTCTTAAGCAGTCCAACAATAGCCAGCTGGAGTTGGCTGCTCCAGTGCCTCCTTCAGTGATTTTCAGCAAAATGAATGAAACTTTGAAGGATGGCTGTAGCTGTCCACAGAGCTGCCAGCAGCTACTGAGCTTGTTTCGCTTAGCAACCTCTGCCTGACGACTTGGATGGAGCTGAAGCAAGTTGGCCCCTAACTGGGCCGGCTAACTCTTAGTCTTAATGCATGCTGCAATTTTTGAACTGTTACTAGACAGAGCTGACCGCAAGTCAAACGTTGGCTTGGTTGCTTCTACAACTACGGCACGCATATATTGGAAAATTAATTTGGAAAAAGCTGATTTATTTTTAACAGTGAGCAGGGGGCTTCAGTGAGGTCGCATACTTTCCTGGAAGTTGGCCATTTGTGCACTTTAATTTGCGGTTAGCAAGTTGTAACCTGCTCACTCCACAGACTGACCACATCAAAGCTCAGGCAGAGCAATTTGTGGACAAAGGATTAGGAAAAGAAAATCTGCGGAATTTGAAAGTTCGTTTGAAGAACAACAAAAGCTGACAATATGTAGAGGAAGAATTAAAGTTTTTTAGAGGCGCGTAAAAAACTGTTTCTCTCTCTTGGATTTCACAAAATTTAAACGCTCCGGAAACCAAAAACAAATAAATATTTTTCGTTTTCGATTCTGCGTGCTCTCAAAACCACTTTTTTGCTGTCGATATCTTCTCATATTTTCCTTACTCCTTTTTTGTGCGCAGCTCTGCAGCTTTCGAGAAAAATTATCAACGACTATGTTACTCTTATTTATTACCCTCTAGGGGTAAGGGGGCTCAGTAGGTGCAATGAATCTAAGAGCGATGCCGGCGATAGCAAAGCTACTGGTAGGGCCACCAATGCCGGTAAGGTCGAAGAGGAGTCGCGAAGCTTAGTTCTATTCACAACAAATCAAATCCTGGTGCCTTTTTGGGAGCCGAATTGCCATCGGGTAGGCGCCTGTTCTTCAGGTTAGGGGCGGCCTGCACTTATGATCCTTGAGCCCATTACTCATTGATCTCTCTAAAAGAAATAAAGCGTTATGCTACCCTTATTACAAGGGAAATTTTTTATGCATGAAATGACCCATGAACACCAAGATTACGCGGACTACCAGAACTGAACACATAAAGGCCACTTTATCTGCAGAAGAATAGAGAAAGCGTCTAGAAAGAGCCCAGATCTGAAATATCCCCATTATGCAACTTTTGCTGCACGCTCTAAAGAAATATCTTTTATTCAAAAACACACAACTTATCAAACCACTCTCGTTCTTTTTTTTTAGTTTAAAATATTTGTTCATTTAAATTATAAAAAAAAAAAACGGACTACTTAATTAAATCGCAGTATGTATGCATTTTCAAGGCTCTGTGTCTGTTACATAAATAATCTGCATGGAACTTTATTACTTAGTACATATGTTAAGCCCAGTCGCTTGGTAAAGGATAAAAAAAAAATCCTATTTATTTTTAATTTTCCCAAAGCTTTTGACAGCCAATTTCGCTGTTTATTTGCCCAGCGTTGGATGGACAACGAAGGCGTTGAGAAAAACTGGCATTAATATAAACAAACTCAATTAAAAATTACTAAACGAAAGATAATAATTTGGTGAAAAAGTGCAGGGACAGTTTGAAAACCCCAACTGCGGCTTGCAAGTGTTGCCACACTCTTTCAGTTTGCTGCTCTTTTTGTTTTGTTGCTCTTCTTTTAAGCGCTTTTGTTGTTGCTGCTGTCGCGTTTTTTAGCAGCTGTTGAGAGATTGTTGCATGAAAACAAGCAACAACTGCAAATTATGCAAATTACATAAAGCTCATACATCCTTAAAAAGTCTGGCAACGCCATGCACTCTACCTCTAGCTCTTATTAGCGCTTGTCCTTTCAACGCCACTGCACACACACACAAAAACAAAAAACTGCTCAGTTGAGCGACCAAAACAGTGACGTAGATAGCATGTAGTTTGGGCGGGAGCAACTGTTGTTAACATTTTCTCTCTAAAAAAAAAACACTTGAAATAGAAGTTTTACTCTTAAAAAAAGAAAAATCGCTCTTAGCGTATTTTTGACAACGCATATGCGCGAGATTCTAGTTTGTTTTTTCAGTGTACTCATTAAATTGTTTATAATCTGCCACCATATTGCTACAATAAATAAATTTTCTCTTCCAATTTCCTGTACGGTTAGGTTAGGTAGGAAGCGCTACCTGATCAAGGGCCATGGACACTTAATCTGTAAGTCGACCTCTTGTGCTCTGGCATTTGAAGCTTATGCGAGACAGTTCTGATCAACTAGTTTCAGAGAATCTTTCTGGTTATTTTAGTCCTTCTTTCCACAAGACTGGGCATAAACAAAAGTGTTCCACTGCATTCGGCCCTTCTTCGTCTTCGCAGCTCCTATAAAAGTTTTTGAGGGAAGTAGAGTCTGTATAAATTGGTTTATATCATCCAGCTTATGTTTTATCAAGTTCGTATGAGTACTCTTGTTCCCGCTCTCTCGTCTTGTTCAACAAGCTTATCCTTTGCCTATCGAGTTCCGGTAGTCTGGCTCTCTGCGATTTCGAAATGTTAAGCCATCTCCCAGTTTTTCAACGATAGCAAATGTGCTGTAGTGTTCCAATAGACTGTATCCATTAAATTTTCCAACATTGAGACGTCAGCCAAAAAAAAAAATAATGGAGTAGCCCATTTCCCAAGTTACGTATTCATTGTTTTTCTAGTATTAATAAGTCTTCAATGCTGCAGCTAGTCCAGCATGTGGAAGCGAGGGCTTAGACTAACGAACTAAAGCTGAAGCTTTCTTACGCGTTAACAAAAACTGTTCCTTCAGATAAGTAGATATGAAGAAACGCCAATGGATTTGTTTTTACTGAAAATTTATTCAAAGTTAAACATATACTACTAAGAGTTAATGTGCAGCAAGTGAAATCTCCAAGTTCCCAAGACACAACTGCTGAAGAATATTCTAGAGGCAGAACTCCCAGTCGAAAAGATTCATCATCATCAAAGTTGTTATTCCAAGCCAATCCATGCTGCCAACAAAATTGTAGACGAAATAGAAAAGTTGGCCGCATACATTAAAGATTAAATATCTGTCTTTTGGTTCAGAAACTGAATTCTCCACTAGAGTATTCAAATACATAATTGGAGAGCTCTGTTAGTACGTACTTTCACGGAATACACTATTTTCTCATAGCTTTCAGTAAAGACGTCGTAGAACGATTCGTTTCAAACCTAAAGCGTATAAAAAATTTCGCTTCAAGCTTAAGAGGTACACTGGGATATTTCTGTTGATGCTGATTGAAATTGAAAAGTCGGGTAACTGCGGAATTAGGGGTGATCTGCGAGTCTAGCTGCAGGCAACCGTACGGGTCACTGGTTATGGCAACTGAAACGCCTTTAGATATAAAGGCTAGCTGCGAATAGCCAATAAGCAGTCCCAAACAGCGTTTAGCGGCCAGAAGGGTAGAGACTCAGAGCGGTCTTGGGGTTCTTTTATTTTTCTTCAGGCTAACTACGTATGATTTAAGTTATAGTTAACCTCTAAATGAGTCGGTAGGCTTGAAGGAGCGGTAGTGAAGAAGCTCCTGGCAAGCCAGCGCTAGCTTCCAAAGACTTTCAAGAAGTTTACTGCCAATTTGTGCTTGGTTATAAAAGAACAGTAGTACCTACTAAGCTACCGCCTTGTTTTTATACCCATCAACGTTAACATTGCAAAGTCTTCAAGCGGTAATCGTGTCACGAGAAATACCCCTGCTTCAGATTGAGGCGCAAAGTTCATGTTACCTTAGGACGAGTTCAACTATAGCAGAAACCTCATGAGGCCCTATGCTCCGACGATGATGATGACTTGAAAAACTGATCTACCCAATAACCAATAATAGCTCCCCTTTTCTAACTACGTCCCTGCTTACAGCCAAAAACATAAAAATTATTTGCAGCATGATAATTCAAAAAAGTGATTCCTCTACCACCTTAACGCCAACTGCCATCTACGCCACTGTATCCACCTGAGCCTAAGCTCCTACTTTATTGAATTGCGTTCTTTGCTGGCAACAAGCAGAAGGCAACAAGAACAACAACAAAATATAACAATAAAAATAATAACAATAATAGGGTGAAGGCAGCTAAGAATGTGGCATGAGGTTAAGCCCAAATGCAACCCATACCAAAGTTAGTGTCTGCTTGCTTCGTTGTCTTGCTTACTTTTTGTCTTTGCTTTCTTATTTCTCATTTTTTTTTTAAGGTTGTTTTCTCATTTTTCTTTTTTTTTATGTTTCCTTGGCTTGCTTTAGTCATTAATCTTCTTTGACGCGCTTAAATCACATGAATATCAAATTAGCTTGGCATATTAGTCGCAACCCCTGCAGAAAGGGCTGTGCTCTCCCGCTTTTCCGCTCTTGCACGCTCTCTCGCTCCTTATCTGCTTCGGCTAGCTCTCAACTTATAGCAACAAAAGCAGGCCACATGTGCGTGAATGCAGCTGTGTGCGTGTGTGTGTGTATGTTAATGTGACAAAACGTCAAATGTTAAAAAAAAAAAATTAAAAAAAATTTAATAATAAAAAGCTTTGCTCGTCGCCATTGCCGCCGCCATTGCTCTTAGGGTTTGTCGCCATTGTCGCCATTGTCACCATTGTTGGCATTTTGCATACATAATTCATTGGCTTGTCTAACGACTCGACTCGATTTGGCTTGGAGTGCGAGTGTGGCATACGTTGCGTATGCTTTATATCATTGGGAGCTTTGCATGCATATCATTTTGTCAGTCAGTCAGTCAGTCGGTCTGTCCATATGTCAGTCCGTCACTCAGTCAGTCAGCTGGCTAATTAGCTTCGCATTTTCATTGTCAACGCCATTCGTAGTTAAGCTCACTTTTCATATGCATATTTGCTCACTTTTTAATGCAATTAAATTGTGTCTGTATGTTCATGTGTATTTAATTTTGCTTTTGTTGCCATGCCCAATTATGACACAAACACACACACTTGTACGATATATAAATATTAATAAACATATGTGGGTAAAACTATATAAAGCGCATCACTTTTTGAAAGTTATATAACAAGTAGAAGGAAATGAGTTAGACCCAAAAATAATTAGAACTATAAAGGAAAACAATTTAGCCTTGTGTATCAGACCATCAGAACGTACGCCTTTCAGTATACACTCATTATCGAAGACAAAAGGAGCCATGTGTTCTTCTTGTATTCTATTTTATTCAAATCAGTTGAGAACTTCGGAAGTAATTTCCGAAAATTACTAAATAGTCTGGCTGGGTTAGGAACTGAAAACCGCCATAACCCTGAAGCAGATCTTACGAGCTGTAGATTAATTTTGTGTTTAAAATGTTAAGCAATTTATATTAAATTTTTATTCAAATTAATTTTTTATATAATTTTTTCAAACACTTAAACTTTTTTGTAATACTTTTTCTCAGCCTGAAGGCTCATGTTACTCTAGCTGCAAACCTTTAATAATCTGGAATTAATTTCTATTTTATAATTGTATAAATAAAAAAATGAATAAAATAAAATATTTTTTTTTAATTGTTGCATTAAGTCGATTATATTCATACTTTTTGTACGCTAAAAATCTACATAAATCAATTTTTCGAAATTTTATGATGTAGAATTTATTTCTGCTTTATAATTATAAAAACAAGTTAATAAAAGAAATGATTATTTTCATCAATCAATTTAAATCAATTTTTTATTTTAAAAATAAAAATACCAAAATTATCTTTATTTTCAAATTATAAAACAAATTGAAAAACTTTTTGTTAATAATAGGCATAATTTTACGATTTTTAAATGAAAATTGATATTTTACCTATTATTAAATATTCAAATATTTATGTGAAAATATAACGAATTTTCAAGGAAAAATTTATAAAATATTGCAGCTCAATGCTATTTACTATAATTATTAAAATAAGAAAATAAATTAAATGATATATTAATTAAAATAAGTAAAATTCAATACTTATTTTTAAAAAAAGTTACAGATAAAATTTTTTTTTGAGTTATAAATATTGTTATTGTAAATCATAAATTTAAAAATTAAATAATTTTTTTTTTTAAATTCAAAAACTAAATTTTTTTTTTTTAATTTAATTTTTTTGTAATAAATTTTGTAAATAACCATTGTCTGTTGAAGCTATTAATGAAATATTATTTTATGTATCATATTTTTAATCTAAAACAAAACGACTTTTTCCAATTTAATGAAAAAATGACATATATTGTAGTTGTTTAATTATTATTATTTTATAAATTATAATGATTACAATCCTAAAAAAAGAAAACTACGAATTTCTATATTTATTATAAAAAAAAAGTTTCAGCTAAAAAATTGTTTTTCTAAATTTACAATTTTTAAGCTCTACTTTTTTTAAATAAATATAGCTCTTACTATTTAAAAAAAAATATATATAAAATGTTCGTTAGCTTCTTTTTAAGGATTAAAAAAATCGTATTAATTTAAGAGCTGGCTTTAAAAAGTGACCCGCTTCTCATAGTTTTGCCCCTTAACAAGTATTAAATGTGTAAGAGAGCCAAAGAGAGGGTGTTTGGAAGAGCAGTACCCAATGCTTTTGGCTTATGTCTTATGATATATGTATGTACCAGACCCATTTTGATATATTATTGTGTATGCATTTTTAATCTAATTAAACTGCAGCAAATGTCACAAGTTCCAATGCTCAGGCGATTTGTCATGATTAATTTTCTTAGATTCAACCGAAACCGAGTGAGAGAGACTGTTAGTGGGAGAGTGCGAGAAGCAAGGAGTAAGCAAGAAATACACTTACTGGTAATTAATAAATACATTTGTATACAACAATTTGATACTGAGCAGACCAATTTGAATTTCAGTCAGTAAGCCAGAAAGCAATCGCTCTTGACTGCTGGCTGGAATAGGTATATAGGATGGGCCATCTGTTGGTTTGGTTGTTAAGCACTAATCATTCAGAAACTAGCCGTCCAAAGTGAATGCTCTTTGGCATATGTCAAGTTCAAAACTAGTCAATTTAAGTTATGAATCGTTTAACAACCGAACAACGGGTAAAAGGGGTACGGGCGTGGTTGAGGCCATCGACGCGCCATCGTTCGCAAGCCTTACATCTTTCTAGGATCACTTTACGTCGAATTTTGCATGCGGATCTGTATTTATACGCTAACAAGATTCAAATGAGGCAACAATTGTAGCCCAAGGAACGTTATCACAGTCGCTTATTCGTTCAATGGACAATCAATACAATACCCTCAAAGCTATTTACTACATATAGGGTATACAAATCTGCAAATAAAAACCCGAGCAACAATTCTTAAGAAAGTTCAGTCAAGTTAGCTAAACTGTTGCAGCATTTGTTACGCTAGGCCGCAAGTTTTTAATGCATTTTTCGAAATAATTTCTACTATAAAACCAAAAATTTTGCTATAAAAGCACAGACAACAATATTGACGAATTTGTTAGCTTGGTTTGTTTGCTTGTTTACGGCTTGTTTGTGGAGCATGCGGGTCACATGCAAATAATGGCACACTCTTTCGCAAACACACTGACACACACACACACACAACAAACACGCCGGAAATAACACTTGAGCTGTGGCAAACAAACAAAGGAAAAGAGAAACAAAAAATACAACAACAAAATGGCGGCATGCAATAAAAATAGACAGCATATTTTTCTATTAAAGCGCAGCAAAAGTGAGTTGGCAATAGAATGTTAGAGCAGCTTGGCAAGAGCAACAAAGAGGCCTATTTGAAGTTTTAACAATGTCTGCCCATAACCGTTACAACGCCATTGCAGTCGACGTCGACGCCATTTTCTGCGTCTGCATTGGCAGCTACTTACAGCACGCGCGCGTCTCATAAAAACGTATCAAAAAATCCGCTGGGAGTCGTAAAAATTTTGCACTTTGCCTTAACGCTTGGTGAATAAGCTACGGTAAGTTAGCGCTGCAAGGGGGCTGTAAGGGGAGACAAACGGGCGGAAACTTTTGTCTTGCGGCAGACAACGCTGCGTATGTGTAATCTAATAAAATTTGCTGTTTATGTGCAAACAAGAGCATGCCTATGTCTATAGCCAAGCTGGGGTCTATGCCTACACTGAGCGAAAAAAAGTAGCGCTAATGGGGGTACTATAAATTAAGAGCGCAGAGAGAGTAGAATAGACTGAAATAAAAATTTGTTCTTACATCCCCATGACTCGAGACAGACTTACCTCATTCACAACTGTTGGTAACTTAGGGAAACATGGCCAAGAATGACCAAAATTTAAGGCCTAGAAGTCTGGGTTCTACATTAAAAACTAATATAGGTTTTTCACTTCAAATTAAAGTTTTTTCATTTCAAATTAAATTTTTTTCATTTCAAATTCAAGTTTTTTCATTTCAAATTCAAGTTTTTTCATTTCAAATTCAAGTTTTTTCATTTCAAATTCATATATTTTCATTTCAAATTCAATTTTTTTCATTTCAAATTCAATTCGAATATTTAAAACTGAAGAAACTACACAAGTATTTTTATATAAACAAAACAAAAGAAAAAAATTACAAAAATTGAAATTCATAACTATTATATAGGTTTTTCACTATTATATATAAGAAATATATATAAAATATATAATATTTAATGTAGTGGTTGTCCAACTGCTGCCAAAGGCAATTTCATTGACACATCCAGATAATAACACTAGTCGACGGTGAAAAATCTCCAGAGATGAGACTTATATTTTATGTTAGGGTAATGTTTCAGCAGAATGTTTTTCTAAAAATGGTGAAATATGTTATTGCAATGACATTAAAAAACTGTTCGCTAAAATGAAGCAACCATTTGATGCATCGAAATGGAGATTATTTATCGACGGCTCTAAAACGAGTATAAAAGCAGTGCTTTTAAGCAACGGAAATGAAAATCCATCCATTCCAGTTGCTTTTGTAACACAAATGAAAGAAGAATTTGAAACAATAAAAGCTATGCTGGAATTAATAGAATACAATAAGTTCAAATTTAAAATTATTGCGGACTTTAAAGTTATTGCAATCCTTATGGGATTGCAGAGCGGCTACACTAAATACAACTGTTTTCTTTGCTTATACAACAGTAGAGCATATAAAGAGCATTACAAAAAAGATCTATGGCCTGAAAGAATAGACTACACTCCTGGTATATATAACGTTGTATCAAAACCACTCGTCGCAAAAGAAAACATTATTATCCCTCCACTGCACATCGAATTGGGTTTAATGAAAAATTTTGTTAAGGCGATTGGGAAAAATGGAAATGATTTGGCAATCGCTTACCTAGAAAACGAGTTCCCTAAATTAAGCAAGGTAAAAGTCAAGGAAGGAATATTTGTTGGTCCTCAAATTCGAAAAACAATGAAAAGCAACGAATTTAGAGAAACGTTGGAACCTGATCAAATGCAAGCGTGGAACTCTTTTCAGGAAGTGGTAGAAAAATTTCTTGGGAATCAAAAAAGCCCAAATGCTAAGTTTATTGTTGATGAAATGCTTCATTGGTATGAAAAAATTGGCTCAACATTAAGTCTGAAAATGCATTTTTTGAAATCGCATTTTCAACATTTTCCAGAAAATTTGGGTGCGATGAGTGACCAACACGGTGAAAGATTTCACCAGGACATCAAAAATATGGAAGATCGATTCAGTGGTCGTTTCACGGAAAAAATGTTGGGTGAATATTGCTGGTTTTTGATTCGAGAATCAGATGAAAAACTCAAAAGAATGAAAACGAATATGCATTTTTAGATATTTTTTAAATTTTTTAAATTTTTTTAAGATTGTTGTTGATAAATTTGTTACCGTTATATGAAATATAAAATAATACTGTAAATTCCCAATTAATGTTTTGTTAAAGCACCATTATAAACAAAAAATGTCATATTTTTTTGGGTGAAATCATGATTTTACGTATACTTATAGTGATATACTCAGCTACTGGCGCTCAATGGGCCGTTCGAATATCTCGAAAAAGGGCTTATTTGAAAGGTACTTACTCCTACTTTCTATAACAAATTAAAATATAGAAAAGGGAATCACTTTTCAAAGTTTAAGTGCAGTTGAAAGTGACAAAAAAAAAATCGTTCGAAAAAAATGATTTTTTTTCGTTTTCACTAAAAGTTCAATAAGTCAATCATTTTTTGACATAAAAACACAAAATTATATAGAAATCGCATCTACATATTCTGACCAATAATATTAAATAGCTAACTTTTTAAGTGCCAAAGAGTTTTTCTGAAAGAAATAGCAATATTTGTAGAAAAAGTCACCAAAATGTTGTGTTTTTTGGGGTTTTGGGCACACACTTTCGGCTGTAGTTTTTTCTTAAGGTTTTCAATTTTTATGATTTGGGGCATTTTGGAAAGGTGGAACTCTCTTCTTTTGAAAAAAAAAAAAAAAATTAAAAAATTCGAATTAGTATAGTTTTTATGACCTCATATGTGCAACCGCATTTTGAAAAATGGCATTTTTCACTAAAATAGCCATAAAAAAAAAACGAGCTATGGGAGGATAAAAAAAAAAACGGTTTTTTAACGCTGAAACATTACCCTAACATAAAATATAAGTCTCATCTCTGGAGAAAAAAAAAGTGTTAAATTTGTCGACTAGTGTAATTGTTGCAATCGTTCGGGGTAACTGTTGCCACTGATGTTTGGATTACAGTTTCTAAATTGATATTATTTTGTGGATCTGCCAACAAACTTCTCGCTAAAAATTTGACCTTTGAGAAAACCTTTTCAATTGGATTTAACATCTGCTGGCAAAAAGGGACCACTTCTTGCGAGCTCTGGACAAAATTTTTTCAAGAAAATAATAGCGAGAAATTTAAGCCTTCTCTATATATAATTTTTCTTAAAAATACTTAGTTTTTTCACTTTATATAAAATGAAAATTGAATTTGAAATGAAAAAAATTGAATTTGAAATAAAAATATATGAATTTGAAATGAAAAAACTTGAATTTGAAATGAAAAAACTTGAATTTGAAATGAAAAAACTTGAATTTGAAATGAAAAAAATTTAATTTGAAATGAAAAAACTTTAATTTGAAGTGAAAAACCTATAGTATTTCCTTACAAAGTCATGGTGACTCGGTATGTAGCCTCACGTCGATTTAAATATAAATTTTTTTTTTTATTGATTATTAAGTATACGAGCAGAACATGAAGCTGTTTTAACGTGTCCTTTTAAAGAAGCGCTTAAGTCTTTGTGGTACGGCAAAGCAAGCAGTTGGCCAACTCCCTAGTGTAATTAGCTAGCATATAAGGCGAAATTTTTTATACAAGGAAATGCCTATCAGTATAGTGCTCGAGTAAATGGAGTCCAGCTAAAATTCTGATATATAAACAATAAAATATCAAATAAAGAATATACTAAAGGTATTATATGAAACCCCAAAAATCTGCACCTGAGTTTAAAGTTTTTCTGCTTGTGTATGTTAGTTAGTTGGTCGCTAGTAACTTCAAAGTGGTTTTTGAGGTAGGCCAGACTCTAAAAGTCTGCCCAACGCTGTTTTATGGTCCCTACCTTTAAAATTCTTGTTGGCTAAATGGCTGGGCGTGAGAGGTGCTTTGGTTTCGGGGGCAAAGGGGCAAATGCGCCATGAGCCATGGGCCATGGGCTATCTTTGCCTATAAATCTGAGCCCACTTCAGCTTCACTTACCTGCAAGCTAAGCCGCACTTGATGTGCCGCTTTAAAGTTTAACCCATGCTGCGCTGAAAGTTGTAACCTGGGACCCATCCTGACATACTATACTTTTTGGAGCGCTGATTTACTTAGCAATTACAGCCAGCTGACTGGGCGGGCAATGCAATGAACTAGAAACCTGTCTGATTAGCGTGCCACTGGCATAAAGTTGGCCAAAAAGTAAGTAAAACTTGCCACACACCCACACAAACACACACTGTGTGCAGATTTATTGGCCTACTGTACATGTCAATAATTTGTGAGGGCACTGAGAGGGTTAGGGTTGTAAGCGGGGTATAGTTAAAAGTAGTTTGTATGCGTAAAACACCTACACAGACACGCTCATACACACACATAGAACTGACAACTCTCAACTTGATTTCAAGTGTCAATGCCCGTTTGGCTAACGCTGCGCATACGTAACTAAAATGAATACGATGCTTCTTGCAGTTTGTTTTATAGTAAAAGCCTTAACTAGTTTGAACAAAACTAGTTGCAAACTGCTGCAAAAAGGAGTAAAAGAGACATAGTCAAACTGCTCATTTTTTCAAAGCTCTCTGAGAGAATGTTATTCGCTTCGAGGTAAAAAACTTGTGACAATACAGTACGCCCTCGCAGAACGCAACTAATAGAAATTGACTAAGTTGCAAACATTGAGGTTGGTGCGAAAACTGAGTTTAATTATTATTTTCATATGGTCAGAAATCTTGATATTGTCGATTTATTCACATTATATTCATCGCATAAATATTTAATTGAAATGCCTTTATCAAGTTTATTAAGAATTTCGCATTTTTGAGCTATTGAAAGCTTAGAAACACTTTTAACAACTGGCATTTTTGCAGCACATAAAACACAACCGATCCCGAAGTGAATTACATAAAAAATGCGTTAACGCATTTCACCAAATTTACTTGCTTTATTCGTTCATATGCTTAAGTGGGGAATCCCAAAGCTAAATTTTGTTAGAAAGAGTCAAAGCAAAAAACCAAAACCAAAATGAAAAAAAAATTACTTTTGCATAGACAGTTGCGTTAACTGAGGCTATTTTTTTCAAGTTGCTTTAACAGAGTCTGCTATGTAAAGAATTAAGGTGTTGCTTTCATCGAGGAGTTGCGTGTATCGAGGGTTGCCTTCTGCGATGGCGTACTGTAAATATAGGATATAAATTTTGTAACGAAACAAGTGCAATTATAGCATAGTTGGATTTATTTGTTTACACACCATTTCTACGTAATTTGGGGCGGCAGACCGAGCAAAAAGGTTGGCTTTCTTAAAACCAGTACAACTTTCAAGACAAATATCTTATATGAAAAAGTAAACTCTTACTTAAACGACCATTAACTCAATATAATATATATAAATATTATAATATTATTGATAGCGCTTAATATTACATACATAAGTTAAGTTTTGTAGGAAATAAATAAAAAATTGCACTAGTTGCATTAAGCATATGGACGACATAAACTAGTTGGCTACTGGTATGAAATCGACTAGTTGCATTCCAGCTGCACTGCCGAAAAATATAATTTCAAAATTACTTACTAACTTTTCCAAGCAAACTAAATATACTAGTTATACGACCAAATATACTAGTTAGCCCATATACAAAAATACTAGTTATGGGAATTACAATAACACGACTAGAGTGGTTGGCAACTAATTCCTAACTATAACTTTTTTCAGCAGCATACTAATACCTGTCACTGTATGCGTGTGTGTGAGTGTTAAATCGTGTTAGCAAACTTTCTACGTTTTTTGCTCAAGTTGCTTCTTTGCACTTTTTCACTGCATCACCAAGTGCAGCGCCAAACCCCTCTCGCTCACTTTTGCGCTCTCCTTCCTCTCAACACTCCACTCTCTACTTACACAAACAACGAAAGCTTTGTGCAACTTTTGTTGCAGCCGCTGCCGACGTCGACGTCGACGTCAAAGTTAACGCTGATGTCGCCAACAGAGTGACAATAAATTGTTAAGTGTAAAAAGTTTATAGCATTTGAGTGAGTAAATGATGGCCGTGTATTAGTATGTGTGTGAGCAGGAGCGGATTTAGAGTAAAATTTTTGGGGGAGCACAACTTGCGTTCACCATTAGCGTGTTCAATACATCGGGCAAAAGTGCTCGAGTAAGCACGTAAACCAACCTAAAAACGAGGCATAAAGGCAAAAGTGCCGGACTAAGAACGTGCTCAATAACAATTATATGACATTTTTTGTAGATACTTATTAGTTTTCTTCTAGAAAACATCCCCATCCGGATTCGCCACTGTCTGGCGATTGTACGTGAGAGACAGTAAATAAAATAAAACGAGAGTGTACGTTTGTGTGCGTTGTGTGTGTGTGCAAAGTTCAAGATAGATTTAGTGTTAGATGCTTAGTTTTGCAAAAAAAAAAAACATATATTAATCAGTATGCAGTCGGGTACAGCCGCTGTTTCAAAAAAATTTAATTATTTGCAACAATTTTTTTTTATTGAGAATTGTAGAAATGTTCGATTAAAACGTTTTACGAAGTTAGTGAGAATTTAATTCGTGACTTTTTGGTTAGATTCAACATACAGGTATTGTGAAATTTACTTGTAGACTCTGTAACCACTAAAGGGTCAAGAACCTTAAAATGAAAAAAGGCAGGCAGAAAGGCTTGATAAGTATTTACTTTCAATTTCAATGGACGGTAAGAAATTTGTGTTGAATGAATCATTTAATAAACGCTATTCAAAAAACCTATTATTTGGCAGGAATAAAAATTTTGGAAAAAAAGAAAACAATGCTTAAAATATATAATTTAACAGCTGCCCTCTTATATTTTAAATAAATTTAAAATAAATTATAAATTTATCATTTTTAAAATCTTTAAAATTTTTTAGTAAATTGTCTTTAACTCAATAAATGATTATAAACTAAATAATATGCTAAAATAATATCAACCAACATAATCTCGACTTATTATAGTATGTTCTAGTTTTGTCCTCAGAATAAGCTGGACTGCTTTGTTTCCAGCAAGACTTACTTTTTTACTCTATACGCAAACAAGCGTTATATAGGGTGAACCATCTGTTGCTTTGGTTGTTAAATACTCTAAGGCCGCGCGTTCACAAGGCGCTGACATGACATGAACTTATCAGCGCGGTCAGCCGCATGATTTTTTTGTATGCTAATCTCAGCGTCAGCTTACGCACGCTGTGTACGCTCATAGACCACAGTATGTTGGAAAATATACGAAAACGGGGCAATTAACAAACAACAACAGATTACCCACCCGATATGATTAAATACTTAGTACAAAAACTATGACGATTAGAGTAACGGTAAGTATAACGATCACGATAACAATAACGATAAATGCGACAAGTTTAAGTTTGTTTGAGTTTGCAGTAGCTGCAACTAAAGCAAAGAAGCCTTAGAAACGTTGTTGCGCCATCAAAAAAAAAAATGCAGCTTATTGAGCTTCAACTGCAGCGACTGCCTTAAACTGACTTAGACTGCAACCACAAAGCAACTACGAGGGTAGGCTGAAAACTAATCGCGGCCATTCGATATGGGGATTCAGCAAATAATGGACATATTTGACAAGAACCTCCCAGGCCGACCAAGAGAAGTCACCAGCACAAGAATATTTGACAAAATCCATTATACGATCTTGGACAATCTATCACTAAAGTAGCACAGGCTTACATGATCAAGTGGAAAATTTATTGCATTCATGTTTAAAGAGATGGCCTGATGCGCATCAGAATGGCTCACAGTCGCCAAGAAACGTCAAAGTCTTAGCATTAATAAAGAAAATATTTTTCGCGACGTTTCTAAGCTAATTCTTGCACATTACAGCAAAAACCAAAGTGAAAAAGTTTTTTTTTAAATTAATTAATTTCGATTCATAGGCCAGTACGTAGCATTGCAAAAAGCCCAAGACAAAATACAACTTCATATAAAAGAAACACTCTCTGGTACAGCTTTGTTATCAAACAGTGCTGCCCATTTTTTTGGGCAATGACAAGAAACTTGTGGCTTTCAGCCCGCCCTCGTACGCTTATATGTATGTTGCAGACCTTTATAAATGAAATTTTTTAACAATTTTCACAAGACGAATATTGCAACACTCTTCCAAAAATTTAAAACAAAAGCTTATCATTTCTTTTATGGTATTTAAAACCATTTCATTGTAATCGTCAGGTGTGACCCTATTAACTCATAGAAATAATGCTACTTTTATCTGTTTATTCTTAAAGCCAGTACGCAGTTTCGAAAAAATCGTTGAAACAAAAAACTGCGTGAAAAACGAATTGTATGGGCAGCATTTGTGAGCAAAGAGTGCTAACCATTTTTAAGGCAATTTACGTTAGATGGCGCCAGCAGTAACAACAACTATTTTGTTTTAGCGCGAAGTAATTATTTCATTTCTTTTTTATTAATGTATTTTTATTTGCAATCTGTCTGAAAACAATCAGCAAATTTTATAAGTAACACAAAAATGGCAGGATTGAATGTGCTCCAGTGAGTCCAATTAATATACAACAATACTATTTGCTAAAGATTATTATACAATTATTCTACAAATTGATCTGGAAGGTTCAGATCATGAAATCTTTTCAGACGTCTAACATATATACTATTGTCTAGTAGGTAAATTGCCAGCGAGTTTTCATGGTTTCATGGTTTCGAAAGTCTCTCTAAATATCTTCGTGATGTTTTGCCTATCTCATCTTGGACGTAAGGAACATTCAAGTCTTTGTGGATTTCTTCAGTCAGTCTTCGTTCTAGATGTACCCCGAGGTATTTTACGGTTTCACTTTCGGAATGATGGAGCCATTTAATGATACCGAGGGACATTTGCCACGTCTTATTGAGAAAGTCATTTGAACAGATTTCTGCGTATTTACTTCTATCCTCTATTTCTTTAGCCATTTTTCAACCATATTAAGCTGTTCCTGTAAGCGCAGTAAAGCGTCATATCTATAATCGTTTGTGGCAATGCATGCTGTATCATCAGCATATGTTGCAATCATAGTTACATTGGCAGTCGGTGGATCAGCTGTAATTATTGTATACAAGATAGGACCTAGTCCTGTTTTCCCTTGAGAAACTCCAGCATTAATAGAGTACAATTTAGATGTTACATCGGCTTTATGTACATAGAACTTTCTATCAGTTAGATAAGATTTTATGTGTAAAAAGTAGGGTGCTGGTAACCACTTTTTAACTTTGTAGAGTACGCCGGGGTGCCAAATCTTGTCAAATTTTTGCTTTACATCTAGAAAGACTGCTACACAGCACTGCTTGCTTTCAAAAGCAATCGTTATAGTATTGAATTTTCGATGGCATTGCTCAGGACTCCCATGTTCCCTTCTAAACCCAAACTGGTGTTCAGGTATTAAATTTAAGTCCTCCAATACAGGCAATACTTTAGAGAAAGTTACCAGCAAACTGATCGGACGGTATGAAGAAGAGCAGTGTTCTGGCTTGCTTGGTTTTAATGTCATGATTACCTCTCAGCGCACTTCCACTGGCTTGGGTAGTGATCGAGTCTAAGCATGGCATTGAAAATGAATGTAAGACGTCTAATGCGAATAATTAAGCAGTAAATTATTTTGAAAGCGAAATACATAACAAACTGTTGGAAAATTCAACAATTTAGTTTTTATACGGGCAAAAAAAATATTTTGTACACAATTTCATTTGATTGAGCACGATTAGTTGAAGCTTAAGTCACTAAAAGTCGCTTTAAGCTGGTTTATACTAATAAAAAATAAATAAAAAATTGCAAAAGAAAATAATCTCACTATGGAAAAGCAAACATCGTCTGACACTCGGAAAATTTTATAAGATTTAAATAAAAAGGGAAAAACTTACGTGAAATTTCCGAAATCGTGGGTAGGAACCACTGCACAATAAAAAAATTGTAGATAAATACGCCAAACATCATCTGGTTTGAGATTTACCGAGATCTGGACGCCCAAAGCAGCTTAGTGGTACTGAGGTCAGAGCCGTATTAGAGATGTAAGGGCAAATCCAGCCTCAAGTGCAGTTGAATTGTCACAAGATATAACGCAGACATCAGGCAAACCAGTAAGTGCGAGTACAGTCAGGAGAGCGCTTCACAAAAATGGCCTACATGGAAGTATACCACGCAAGAAGCCATACATATCCAAGGCGAATCAGAGCAAGCGTATGGACTTTGCAAAAAAATACAAAAATGTGGCTCCAGCTTTTTGAGAGAACATATTATACACCAATGAGAGCATATTTGAAATTTTTCGTGCAAAAAAACCACCAAAAATATGGCGTGCTAAGAATGAAGCCTTCAAAGAAAAGTGTGTTACCAACTCGGTCAAACAAGGTGGAGGCTCAGTTATGGTTTGGGGCTGCATGGCGGCGGCAGGTGTCGGTTATCTGGTTTTTATAGACTCAACTATTAACAAAATAGACTACTTAACCATTTTGAAAGACAACGTTGCCCCTAGCGTCGAGAAATTAGCCGTGTCTGAAAGCTGGATCTTCCAACAGGACAACGATCCAAAGCATACGTCCAAAATTGTGAAAGAGTGGCTACTGTACCGGACACCTAAGACACTTGATCATCCACCGCACTCCCCAGACCTTAACCCGAACGAGCATCTGTGGGAATACCTTGATGGAAAAATCAGACAAATTGCCATTTCTAGCAAGGGAGACCTAAAGAAGGCCCTTAGTGAGGAATGGAGCAAGATCTCTCCCGATATTACAAAAAAACTTGTCGAATCGATGCCTAGGAGACTAAATTTGATGCTGAAGTCCAAAGGAAAACAAACTAAAGATTAAAAAATTAAAAAGACTTAACTTTTTTTTTTGCCAAAGGAGTAGATTAGATTGGGAGGGGAAGACGTAAAATGGGCACCAAACATGAAATACCTGCGAATTATATTGGATAAAAAACTTAAATTTGCAGACCACATCAACAATGTCAATAAAAAGCTACACATTACAGTCCGAACATTATATCCAATCGTCAGCAGAAACTCGCGTTTGAATATGGAAAATAAATTGTTTCTGCACCGATCGATTTTCCAAGCAATTATTTTTGATGGTACGCCAGTGTGGGCTGATGTTGCAAAGATTCGTTTAAACAAGCTGCAGGTGTCACAAAATAAAATCCTGAAAATTATGTTCCCCCAATCCTGGTTCCATGCAACGATCGATTTACACAATAAAGCAAAAATATAATTTATTGCAGACAGTCTAGAACGTCTCTCTAACAACTTTTCTCTCAGATGTTGCAGTTCAATGAGCTGCCAAAGCGATTTAACGAAGTTTTGAATACGAGACCGGGAAACTTGTGGAAAACCTAACTAACTAATTCTCAAGGTGAATCAAAAATTTAGAACTAACACGAATAACTTGAGTTGGAACTTGGATAATATATGTATTGGAGCTAATGATAGCAAAAGCACACTGCAGAGCCGAAGGGTAAGGTTAGTTTCAATCAAAATTCAATTCAATTTGCATCCATAAAGAGGTAGAATTACTTTGGAATATTGTTTCCAGGTACTTATTTTTCATTTCGTAACCGCAATCCTTTTCAAGTAAACTATTGAAACTGAATGCAAACAATAAATTAAGTCAAAATGTTCAGCGTGTAAGCGGCACACTTGTTTTTAATTGATTACTAACATTTTTAATAATAATAATAATAAATTACACAATTTTAAGCCAATTTATTTCAAATTATAGGCACTTTGTGTTAAACATCACAATTTCCAGCATAAAGTTAATAAACTTTTAAACGCGAGCCGAAACAGGCCTTACAAATTGTTGGCCAAAGTTTAAAGGATTTGTTTTAGCTGCGACCAGCACCTGGCATTTGCCCTACCCACTGATGATGATTGATAAACCGTAGACAAGGTGGACAAGCGCCATCAACCGGGAACAGACCAGGATAACGATGTGCAAACGATGACGGATGCAGCGGCAAAAACCGCGCGATAATAAATCATGCATGCAAAGTAAAAGCGTTATGCACAGTTGGTAAAACAATAACAACAACAACGACAAAGAAAACAACAACAAAGCGAACAACAAAAGGCAATAGACAAACAATAACAACAACAGGCTGCAGTTTAGCTGTTGCGATAAGCGAACGCACAGTGGTCGAAATATGCAATCTAGCGAATAAAAATAAAAATTCGGTTTCATTCACTTGTTTGAAAGAAATTATTATTATAACAAAAACCTCGAGTCGAATGGGGCCCCATTAGCTAGCGCTCGTTAAATTAATATAAAGTTTAGCATTAAATACTAGATTTAATTTGTTTAAAAATAAAATAAATAAATTAAATACTAAAATCTGTAGACACACTTAAGTTTGAATTTTTTAAATGACTACGTTAGAAATATCAAAGTTTTGATCTAATTGCATGCGGTAAGGGTTTAGCTTATCGTATTACCGTGCACCCGCTTAACACTATCAAAGAACAAAGAACCTTACTATCTATCTTAGAAATCATATCTAAATTGCGAATATGTATTATAAAAAATAACAGCTTGCAGATTTATCATGTACTATAATTTTTCATGTTGAGGCTCTATGCTCCAGTGAGAGATATAGGAAATGATAATGATGATGATAAATTATCATGTACCTAATTAAAAATTTTCCATGTGATATACATAAAAGTTAGACTTTAGGATAGTGCGTATAGCTTTTTGGGCACAACCAGCATCTCAAAAACTCTAACATGCTGTCAATCGTTTTTCTTTATTATTTTAGACAGTATTATTTAATTACTATTATAAACACTAGTTACAAAATTTATAATTTAAAACACTGACCCCGATGGGTACAAAAACTTTGGCATATAAGATTAACATTTTTTAAATCAATAATAAAACTAAACTATATTGACGATTGCTAACAATCGTTCTTTATTTCATAAAAGTGTAAGTTCATTATAAATATAAATTGTACGCGCAGCTTATATACACGTATCACAGTTAAACAGAATATTTTGTAGAAAAAAAGCTAAGCACTTAAATTTAAAAAAAAAAATATAAAAAAATTTTTTTTGTTTAACTTAAACCTAATTTCTACTTTCAACTTAATTCTAATTTAATTCTATAAGTTGGGATGTTGTGCTGTATGTGGAGTCATGAGCATCAAGATGTTGTTTGTGCTGTAAGTGAGAAATAGTATATCATGAGAATTATTGTTTAAATTTTGAAAACTATTTTACTTACCTTTGTTTTCATATCTTTCTTTACTTTTCTATTGCCATGCCATTAAACTACCGGGATTCGAACCCGGACCGGCGGTGTCACGGACGATAGTCCTAGCCACTAAACCACCGCCGGCGGCAACAATCAAGCAACTCTTTGCACACTTAAGCTTCATGTGCCATCTCTAATTTTTCTCTCCCCACTAGCTAACAAATATTTGTCTATAACTTGGTTCTGAGCATTGTTTAAAAAATGTTGCTTTGTTTGGGTTACAACAAATAACAAAACATTTACAAAATCGTAAACTAGCGCTTAGTTTAATTTATATAAAATTTAAAAATATGTTTCTAACTGCAATTGTTTCGTTTCGATACACATTTCGATAGTTACATTTCGATAAATTCAACCCGAGCATAACTTGAAGTTGGCTGCGGCATAAACATATGTTTTTAATGTAAATAATAATAATTGAATTAGTGCACTAAAAAAGTTTTTCTTGGAAAAAACAAAGCAAAGATTAGTTTCAGCTGCATTAAGAATTGTGACCACTGTGTGCTGCTTATGCTGCTGCTGCGTTTGCGACGACACGACGCTTGCGTTGGCGTTGCACTTATCAAAATGCAAATAGCTTAACAAGAGCAGCGCTGCTGCTGCACAGTGGTTGCTGTGTTAGATAAAATAAAACAAAAAATCAAAGTCAATCGCAGCAGTGTCAGATAAATTTTTTTAATTAAATCTGAATACAAATTAATTCCGCCAATGCAGCAGATACACTTTTTTCAAATTTTTAAGTTTTTTTTGAATATTTTTGCTGTTCATTTGAAAAAATAAAAATATAAATCATAAGTCAAATCGGAACAACTTAACTGGGGACTTACAGAATTAAATTAGAATTTGTGAAATTGGGGTTTAAGGTTAAAACAAATATATTGGAAATAAGTAAAAAAAAAAAATATTTTTAATTTTTATATTTTTTAATTATGATCGATCGGTTATGATTTACTAATTTTTTTTATTTTAATTTTTTTAAATACAGAAAAAAACCAAGCAAATAAAACTTTTTTTTTAACAAATAATTGTTAGCTTTGTGTAAAGAAATCCCTAGCACTGCTATATAAAGTTTGTTTTTTTAAGCGTGTCCGGATTCCCGAAAGGGATAAACCAAATGTCAATGTCATTTTATTCAGTAAGGCCTAACAATTCACCATAGTAAGATTTAAACCACAAAAACGCTTTCAAATCTTTGTTATTTTTAATCAAAATCAGTGTTCTGTTGTAAAAACGTATAAAGCTCTTCGTACAATTTATGGACCGAATAATCGTCCATCCGAACATGCTATTCGTTGTGCTCTTGATCATTTGACGTTCCACGATGTCCGACCACCAACCAGAATGAGAACAGCACGGTCCGCAGAAAATATCGCTGTTGTAGACGAAAAAAGTTTAAGACCTGGAATGCAATTTGTTATTTATTTATTTTCACTTAAAATTATTTTTATATTGGAAGCTATTCAGTTCTTAAGTACAAGCAGCATGTTTTTAATAAGCTTGCAACCACTGTGCATTGCTGTTGTTGTATTTGCTTAACTTTTATCTCTCGCACTCATCAAATTTCAGTCATCACCACAAGCAGCGCCTTGATGTGGTCGTACCCAGTACCTAGACAATACTCTAAAGCTAATGCTGCCTTTAAAATCTTAGGTAAGTAAAGAAGGCGGGGATGGCGCTCTAAAGCGGGTTAGGGTGTACCCTACGTCTCTACGTCATGTTGCTTCAATGGCCGTTGCCAACAGTTGTGTAGACTCTACGTCAGTTGCGTTTTGTCCGCGTCTCGAAGTTGTTGCGCGTTTGAACGGCACAGAAAACATAAAAAAACACAAATACAAATAAAAGAGTATATAAAGTATAGACATATTATATACAAGACAAACGGAAACCAACGAGACGCGTTTTAAAGTGTTTACAAATATACATACTAGTATATATACCTAACATATTTTTTTTTATTTTTATTTTTTTGTGTGTTTTTTAAAGCCTGTAATAAAAAAAAATATTAAAGACAAAGGCTTCGCTGCGTTTACTTTTTTTTTTGTGTGTGTGTGCCGCCTTTATTAAGTATGGGCCAAGAGGATCAGGAGATATTGATAGGGGGCAGCAAGAATACATCCGCCGAGCATTTGCATAATGTAAGTGCAAGTCGTAAATATATATGTTGTACATAGCACATAAGTACATATACAGCTCAGCTAATATACATTTAAGTAGCTTCATATATTGCCTTAATTTGGCAGCTAAACAAAAAATGTAGCATACTTTCGGGCTGCGCCTAGAAAAGCTGCAAATTACAGCGTGAGAAACTGAGTTGCAAGACACCCCGCGCCCGTACGTGGGTGTTTAAATGACTTGCCAAATACTTTTTTGTACATACAATATTATTTACATAAAATGTATAACCAAAAACCGCATCCAACTGTCTGCTAACCTCAAAACAAAAACACAAGAGAACAAAAAAAAAAAAAAAAAATTTACTACACTAGTTTAAAAAAAAAGATGTCAAAAATGCATTTATACTCTTTGGCTGAGTTTATGCGTTAAAAATTGGAAGATGTCTACAGGAAGCTTTCTAACAATTTTCATACATTTTTTATTAAAAATTCGAAAAATATAAAAAAAAAAATTGTTTTTACTTTTTATGAAGCTCTATAAAAATGTCCGAATTCATTAATTGTAAGATGATTTCAAAACTTTTACCATTTGTAGATTTTAATTATAATAACAAAAGCCATAAATTTGTAGACAAATAATAATATATTTTAAATCATGGAACTTCAGAATTTTTATACAAAGATATTTTTTTTGTAATTAAAAATTTAATATATTTAGAAAATAGTTATTTCGCGTGTCGATCAATTAAAAACATGAAAATAAAATTTGGGTCTAAAAGATTCGAATATTCTTGAAGGGAAAGTCGAGCGTGGCTGACTTGGAGAATACTGGGTTTCCACATTCTAAGCTAACTTATCTGCTTGTCGGGACATAAAAATATAACTTGTATATTTAAAGCCTGTTGTAAAAAAAAAAAATTAAAAGAAAAACATTGCCCAAACTGGGTTGCGATCCTTGGTCTCTAGATATCATCACCAACACTCAACCAACTGAGCTATCCTTATATATAATTTTGGCTCCGAGGCGATTCGAATATTCATTTATTGAATTTTACGCTTTGATTCGAATATATTGCCAATAACTCCGCTGTTTATGGTCCGATTTTAATGAGCCTGGGTAGTAATCAAAAGAATTTTTTATTTTCCACATTTTTCCTACACAGTTTAAACTTAAGTTGTCACTTTGAAAAAATGTAGAAAATGAAGCGCTCTGTAATTATATGTGGGTGGCAGACAAAAAATTAAACTTGATCTGGCTGGTCAAGATGTCAAGTTTGCTTATTCTAGCTCGTATAGTCTCCATGTTCTTGGCATTCAGACGGACATGTCTATTGTCTTTTGTTCTCCAAACCATATTGGATATATTTTAGAGGTGACATCGATGTCTTTCTCACTACGTTGTATACATTATCATAATTTTTATATACTAAGCTGGCTTAGGTACATGAAGTCTATAAAAAAACGTAAGAAAGTGTAAAAAGTTTTTTTTTATTAAAAATACGAAAGAATTTAAAACAAAAGGTTTTTTAGCTTTTTTTTTATTTATCAAGTTTTGTAAAAATGTCAGATTTTTTATTTGGTCTATAGTAAGATAATTTCAAAACTTTTTTCATTTGAATATTCCAATAGAACAAATTTTTTGGTTTAATTTTTAATAACTTTATATAACAAACGAAGACGGGTGCCGAAAAACTAGTCAGGGGGTAGCATTTCATAATATTCCTTTAAAATCAGGGATTGCAACTTTTATAATTATTTAAATAAAAATCATCAAATAATTACACAGACCAACATGATTTAGTTGTTGGAAAGCTATAGGTCATTTTCGAAGTAATTTGCTGCGTAGAATCCGAATCCGGGGCCAGAATTGGCCAAATATTAAGATATTTGAGGTTATTTACCCGAAAAACTGACTTTTTTCAAATATCTTAAGATCCTGACGTGATGGGCCAATTCTGGCCCCGGATTCGGATTCTACGCAATATTTGCAATTTGCAGTCGTCGTATAGATTTTTCCTCAAAATTCATGGATCTATCTTATACGACAAGTACCTAAAAATAAAGTTATTGAGGGAGAAGAAAGTAAGTAAGTTCGCAAGGTAACTAGTCTAAGCTATGAATGCATACAATTTCTTGATCGATAAATGCGATACTTTTTAGTAAATAAGCTTAAACAAAGTGTGTAGCCTTTAAGATATGACAAGAATCGGGAAAAAAATCAATAATGTAATTTTTTGAGAGAACCACCTTTGCCCTTTTAGATGACGATTTCTCAGCAAAAATCCGTGGCTTCGTTTGTTTCTTGGTATCTGCTGAATTCTTTTATCCACAGCAACAAAATGGCGACAAGGGTTCTTATTACATTACATTATTGCGCTTACACAATTCCAAGATCGATTGATTTGTTATCGGCAACCTTCTGACAGTCAACTGCCTCATATTTAAAAATTGGTACTTTCCTTTAGAATACATGGAGCCTCAGTAAATTCGAGCGCCTTCACTTGTTGTATGTTCATGAACTTTTCAAAGATTTTGTCAACTGGTTCTTGATTTGGAATCTCTCTTTGAGCATCTGGGTTCAAAGAGTATATATTAGAGAGAGGCGTTAGAACGACCGTTGGCGTTTGATATTTCATATTTTGAGCTAGAATGACGGAATGTTAGGGTCATGTTAGCTGGTTGTGATTGTATATGAGTAAAGAGGATGGAAAGAGCGAGCGCTGTCGTTTGCACTGTTCTAGGCTGTTAAGTTGTGCTGGCTAACATTTGTTTTGCAGGCAACATGTGTATGTGTATGTTAGAGCAGTGCAGACAGAGTCTCTCGGTTTTTTTTTCCCATCCTCTTTACTCATATGCAAACACAATCAGCTAACATGACCCTAACATTCCGGCATTCTGGCTCAAAATGCCAACGGCCGTTCTTACGCCTCTCATTAATATATACTCTTTGAGCTGGGTTAAACTTATCAAAAAAGTTGCTAACTCTCTAATACCAACCACTTTGTAGAGTGTCCTCACTAACATAGCCCAATTCGTTTACCATCAATGTCATTCTTTTTTGGTAGCAGGTGAAAGTTGTTTTCTACATAGGGAATTTCAGCTGGCTGAAACTTTGAGAACAATCAGTTCTTGGAAATTTCGAACAATAAAAGCTGTGAATCAGTTCTGGGGATGCCTGACAGTGGAATACATTGTAGCCACTTTTTTCACAGCGACTAATAATTTGCTTCAAATTTTGAATGACTTCGTTACGAATTTGAGTTTCAGTCAAGCGAAGATATAAATAGCGTAGGGGCTACGTTTAGTGAAAGGATTTAGGAAAATGTCAACGTTTTCTTGTTTATTAGGCTCACATAAGTCTAAATATGGAATTTGAAGTTTTAGCTTGTTTTTAATTGAAAAAAAATTAATAATATTGCTGAAGAAGGTGTCTGGTAATAAATTTCTTAGTTCTTCCTCTTTTAACCACTTTTATGTGTCAAATTTTGTGCGCAACAGAAACCGAAAAAACCTTCCAAAAATCATTCAATCAATTTAAAAAATGAATACATGCATTTGATGAAGAATTTTTCAGGTATACAGAAAATACTAACATTTTTCAATTCGGATGAATACTTTAATTGCTATAGCAGCTCAAATTTTACTAAATGTTAAGCTTAACCCATTCGTGGTCACTGTACCTGCTTGAGTACAGAAATTAGTCTCGGCTCCCAATGGGTTTAAACAAAATGCTCAATTTTCGTAGTCCAAATTTGTCTTTAAGAAAACTTTGCCAGCAATTGCTATATACTCAATATCAACAGAAAAAGTTCAAATTTAAATTGTTGAAATTCTGTTTAGTTTTTGATCTCTCAGATAAATGTATTCAGACAAACATGGCTCAATTACTACCTCAGGTAATGCTAAGCACTTTTGCTTCAGAAGCTTCTACAGACTAGTCGGCCCTTGACACAAAATCTATTAAAAATTCAACGCATTTGCTTGTCTAGGCCAATTACTTTTCAGCCTGCCCTCGTGTTAGCAACATTTGCAGCAAAAATCAAGTATTAACGACTTAAGTTTGCAAAGCAGATAGCAAAATGGAGACTGATAGACAGACGAGAAAAAGCTGAATGCATTATGCAAATACTAGCGCTGTAATTGGAGTAGAATCGAGAACAATGACAACAACAGCAACAACAACAATAACAACTAATCTGCCACCGAATGAAGCAACAAGAAGCTGGCCAAGTTGCAGCTGAATTAAGTGAAGCATGTTGAGGAACTATCTATGTACATGCATATTATATATTACGTGTATATAATGCGCTGCAAGCAACAAGTGCAAGAAGAACAGACATTAGCAACAACAACAAAAGTACAAGTCATGCCAGAGTATCTCATATCAACTCTGTTAATATCTACAGCTGCTTAACTACATATCTGCATATACAGTCAGCTCGAAAAGTATTCGAACACACTTTTTGAAACAAGTTTGTCTGCTATAACACATAGTGTTAAAATAAAAATGTTTCTCTTTAAAAAACTATGGTATCTAGCTGTCTAGCTCAAGAAGTTATATATTTTTTTAAATATATAAAACAAAATCAAAAAATTCGTTATGACATTTTTTGCAAGTAAATAGTTTCAAAAAAGTATTTACAAAATTTAAAGCAGATCGAAGTAGTGCATCCGAAGTTTTGGGGAAAGCTTAAGCGCATGGCGTATAATGTGAGATTGTCTCGAAATAGTTTTTTTCACAAGCGCTGCTTTAATTTTGATTTCGCAAAACTAATTTTTCTGTAATTATATATTTTTAGCCTTAAAAATACACTTTTTGCAAAAATTTTCACCCTTTACAAAAAACTAAGATTTTTTTGAAAATTTAATCGTTCACTAATTTGAGATTGCAATATTCTAATGGCTTTAGGATTTTGTTAAGCTGTCGAGAATATAACGAGGTAACCGTCAATTATTGTGAAAAAAGGCTTTTTGGAGCAGCGTCATAATTTCGAGAAATCTGTTTCTCTCTTTTTACTGATATGATGGCTAAAACTTAATGCATTAATTCAACACCATTTTTTTATATGCCTTGAGAAAATCATGAATTTTCCGTAATTTTCCGTGACGACAGAAACCTTAAAGCCTACAACGTTAAGACGAAGAACCTATTTTTTTGCAGCTTTTTATCTAGCTTGAAAATCATATCTTAATTGCGAATATTATTAGGCATAACAGCTTGAAGATGTATCATGTACGATCAAGTCAGCTATTCAAAGTCTTCTGCGGATTCGGATCACGTCTGGGCTCGTGGAAAGTGACACAGGCCATGCTGCACTTATAAGTTCTCTTCCTGGCCTATCGATCTGCTCAAGATCAGATCTCTCATTCTAAATCGTGAGACTTGGACTGAAGGCAACGCCTGTGGCAACCACCGGTGCCAGCAATGGTTTACTGATGGTTCCAAGACGGAACAGGGTGTACGTGCTGGAGTTGTCGGATCCAACACCAGAATCTCTATTGCAATGGGTATCTGGCCCAGTGTTTTTCAAGCAGAGATTCACGCCTTATAGGCCTGCGCCCACAGTATCCTCCTTAAAGGTACTAGGGGTGCTAACATTTATATATATTTACAAATGTCTTTGTGGAGAATTTCCTCCAAGCTGGTTAGGGAATGCGTGGACAAAGTCCAACTCCTGTCCTCCCGTAACAGAGTCAGACTCTGTTGGGTTCCTGGACATGCAGGAGTGGAAGTGAGCTCGCGAGACTGGGTTCCTCTTCGCCCATCACTTTCCCCGCGCCCTTCTGTGGCATTAGCTGGTCAATAATGAAAACTATGGTCAACAAATGGGCCTTAAGTGAACATAGGAGATATTGCTTCTCTTTACCGAATAAAAAAGAAAAGCTAAAGTGCTTGTCTTATCCTCGGTTGCCAACCGAACTATAGGTCTTGGTAGAGCGGACCTAAGGTTCCTGGTAGCCTACTAATCTGGGCACCATACTATTAGTTATCACTTACAAAAAATGGGTTTATCAGACTCTTCAGATTGTAGGCTTTGTTTTGTAGACGACGAGACAACCAAACATATCTTGTTTGACTGTCCAGCAATAGTGTGGGACAGAGTCACACATGTGGCAGCTGAACGGATCACCCCGTTCCAGCTACGCCGAATCCCAACGAAAGACTTACTGCTCTACATAATAAGGCAGATGGTCTTTTGTCCAAAAAAATGGGTAAGGTACAATAGATCTTCAGAGAGAACCTTAACAATTTAAAAAAATAAAATAAAAAAATCATGTACGTATTATCATGTACTTCAAAATTACCTAAAGCTTCGATGTGGTATATATTGGACAAAAAGTTTGACTGATTGCATATATATATACATATTTATCATAGATCTTATATATATATCTTATATATCGTATATCTTTTCGAGCACAAGCAGTATATCAAAAATACAACCGTGCTGTCCAATCGTTCTTTTTATATATTTCATATATTCAATTCAATTTATTACACAATTTTAATTCATACTATTTACAGTGTACGTGGATTCTAATCTAGTAAATTTAAGAGTTCAGGTTCTAACTATCTTCTCTACTTAATTATAATATAATATGAACAATTTTTAATGATAAGATTATAATATACAAGATTGTGGAAATGTCAACCGGGGCCAAAAATTACAATGTTAAGAAAAGAGTGATTTTTTTCCGCCTCATAAGTCAAAAATGGTTTAAATTTGATAAGACATTGATTTTACAGCATTTCTTATTGATTCGCATAAATGATTGCCCTGAAAACTGCAGATATTTATGTTTTTCTAGTTTTAACTAGTTTTTGAGTGTACGCGTACATTTAAAAAAAAATGAATCAGCTATATAAACACGTAACACAGTTAAACAAAATATGTTGTACAAAAAAAGCTAAGCACTTAAATTAAAAAAAAAAAATAAATTTTTTTTTGACTTAAACCTAATTCCACTTTCAACTTAATTCTAATTTAATTCTATAAGTTGTGATATGTTGACCTGTCAGTGAGTTATGAGCATCAAGATGTTGTTTGTGCTGAAAGTGAGAAATTGTATATCATGAGAATTATTATTTAAATTTTGAAAACTATTTACTTACCTTTGTTTTCGAATCTTTCTTTTCTTTTCTATTGCCATGCCATTAAACTACCGGGATTCGAACCCGGACCGGCGGTGCCACGGACGTTAGTCCTAGCCACTAAACCACCGCCGGCGGCAACAATCAAGTAACTCTTTGCACACTTAAGCTTCATGTGCCATCTCTAATTTTTCTCTCACCACTAGCTACCAAATATTTGTCTATAACTTGGCTCTGAGCATTGTTTAAAAAATGTTGCTTTGTTTGGGTTACAACAAATAACAAAACATTTACAATATCGTAAACTAGCGCTTAGTCTAATTTATATAAAATTTGAAAATATATTTCTAACTGCAATTGTTTCGTTTCGATACACATTTCGATAGTTACATTTCGATAAATTCAAATAGAGCATAACTTGAAGTTGGCTGCGGCATAAACAAATATGTATTTGTAATATAAATAGTTGAATAAGTGCCCTAAAGAAAGATATTTAGGAAAAAAACGCAGCAAAAATTAGTTTCAGCTGCGTTCATCATTAAGACCACTGTGTGCTGCTTATGCTGCTGCTGCATCTGCGTCGACGGCATCTGCGTTGGGGTTGCACTTATCACAATGCAAATAGTCTAACAAGAGCAGCGCTGCCGCTGCACAGTGGTTGCTGTGTTCAATCGCAGTAGTGTCAGATAAATTTGTATACCCTGTTCCTATAGGTACAATGGGTTTACTAGATTTGTGCAATGTATGTAACGGACAGAAGGAGGCGTGGCAGACCCCAAGTCCTTTATACCAAAATGCTTATCATAACCTCGGGTAGCGATTGAGCCATGTGCGTCTGTCCGTCCGTCTGTATGAATCTTTTTAATTTTTGTGTTTCTTGCTCTTGATTTTTAATATTTTTGCTATGCATTTGAAAAAATATATCATTCATCCATCTATATCACTCATCATACATTATTTGGAACAATTAAAAGTGTTAATGTGACTTACAGAATTAAATTAGAATTAGGTTACATTTGATTATTATTAGGTGCGCAACTAAGTTCTCGCTGTTTGTCAATAGATGGCTTTAGCAGAAAGTTCTGGTCGATTTTGACATACCCAAAACTTCATAAACGAAGCTTAGGCATATGGTAAGCAAACTGCTATGGCACATTAGTGAATTTCTTTTTGCATTATTTACTTGTGGTTGTGTGAAAATGTCTAGTTTTGTGCCAAAAAATCATCATTTGCTTTTCATCATTTTGATTTTCTTGTTCTGTTCGAAAAAAACGGCAGCTGAAGCGCATCGAGAGCTCCAAAAAGTGTACGGAGATGCTGCTCCAAGCGAAACAACATGCCGTGATTGGTTCCGTCGCTTCAAAGACGGTGATTTCGATGTTGACGACCGTCCACGTAAAGGAAGACCCAAAACCTTCGAAGACGCTGAATTGGAGGCATTGCTCGATGAGGATTCGTGCCAAACGCAAGAAGAGCTTGCTTCAGCATTAGGAGTTACCCGCCAAGCCATTTTCAAGCGATTGCATGCGTTGGGAATGATTCAAAAGCAAGGAACTTGGGTTCCTTATGATTTGAAGCTAAGGGACGTTGAGCATGGTTTTTTCGCCTGTGAACAACTGCTCCAGCGACAAAGAAGGAACAGTTTTCTTCATCGCATCGTGACGGGTGATGAAAAATGGATTCATTACAGCAACCCAAAGAGGAAAAAATCTTGGGGACAACCCGGTGATGCTTCCACGTCACTGGCTCGGCCGAATATTCACGCTGCGAAGGTTATGCTGTGCATTTGGTGGGACCAGGTCGGTGTTGTTTATTATGAGCTGTTGAAACAAGGCGAAACCATCACTGGGGAACGGTATCGAACTCAATTGACGCGAGTGAGCCGAGCACTGCGAGAAAAACGGCCACAATACGAGCAGAGGCACGAAAAAGTGATTTTACTGCATGACAACGCTCGGCCTCACATTGCCAATCCTGTTAAAACCTACTTGGGAACGCTCAAATGGGAAGTCCTACGCCACCCCACAATATTCCCCAGATATTGCGCCGTCCGATTTTTACTTGTACCGCTCGATGGCACATGGTCTGGCTAATCAGCAGTTCCATTCATATGAAGATATCGGAAAATGGCTTGATTCGTGGATAGCCTCAAAAGACGAACACTTCTACCGTCAAGGTATTCGAACTCTGCCAGAAAGATGGGAAACAGTTGTAGCTAGCGATGGGCAATACTTTGAATGAGTCATTGATAACCATTTTTTTATAAAAAAGTTACATTTTCATCAAAAAAACAGCGATAACTTAGTTGCGCACCAATAGAATTAAGCTAAAAGTGAAATTTAGGTTTAGGGTTAAAGAAAAATATATTGGAAATAATTTTTATCAAATATTTATTATTATTTATTTCCTTGAACTTTTAACGAAGAAGAGTTCGAACTTATATCTCAAGAAAACATGTTTTACATTCCAGAATTTCGTACTAAATATGTCATACTTACATTAAGATATGAATTCTACAGCTTAGGTTTTTCGTTCTTTTATCTAAATCAAATGTGTAATATCTTTTTTTAAGGACGATATAGTTGATTTTTTGTTTTCTTAATGTAATACAGATGTTTGCAGCAGTTAGAAAGGAGCGGGGAGATTCAATATGCTTGCACCAACCTAGCGTAGCGATGGAAAAAATGTTTAATTAGAATAATAAATAAATAACTCTGTTTAAAAAAGCATTTTTGTAACAACAATAAAAATAAATGACCTAACTCCATTTTGAGAATAATGTTCAATAAAGGTAGTTTAGGGTGGCTGCTGGCTTAAAAAGCCAGCACACTTAAGCCTGGACCGGCCGGTTGTAAAACCGATGTTCAATAAAAGACTACAATCTTTTTTAATTAAAAAAAAAAAAGTTCTTAAAAATTACTATAAAAAATTGTTTATTTTTTAAAGAACGCCAAAAAAATGTTGCAGATTTTTCAATTACTCAAAAACGTATGTATGCTATTAAAATGACTACAAGCTTTTTTATATTTTTTGAAATTTTTTTAAAATTTTTTCATGAAAAATCACATTAAAAAAAATAAAAAAAATTGTTGATATTTTTTAAGAAGTCATAAAATGTTGCATATTTTTGCATTATAATATTATATTATAATAATAAAAAAAATCTATGTAGGTATAGCTAAGCAGATTTTTTCGAATCTCGGAAAAACTTTATTGCTCCGTAAGTCGCTAGACCCTTTAAAAATTATAAAAATAACTTTCTTCCAAAAAGAGTCTGTGACTTATCTAAAATGGCTTTAAAAGCTCTAACCTCTGTTTCTTATTGATAAATGGTTTGAAAACAGAAAATATTCAGCTTATAGTATGGAATATTATTATAAAAAATAATCGTAAACAATCGGTACATTTACATATAGAAATATATTAAACAGAAAGGACTACGAGTAATTTTTGGTTAAATTTTCAAACTTAAATTATGCAAAGAAGTGTGAGCATATAATTTTTGTTCTGACTGTATCTGTATCTTTAGCCGTATCTTTATCACTTTTTCGCAGTTTGTTTAGCTTTGGCTTGACTTGTCTCACCTTGCCTTTGTGCATTCTTTTTCTCCTTCTGCCCCGCGGCGCGTAAAACTTGAGCGTTTTTTTTTTTTTTTGTTATTGATATTGTATAATCCATTCTTATCTGGGTCATTAAGCTGGCACACCAATACAAAGACACTGCACTTATCTTGTGTATGTATATAGACATATGTATCCACAATATTACAACAAGACTCTAAGAAAAAAAAAATATTCTTGGAACCTCAAAAATTGAGATACAAGCGTTTTTCAGTTGTAGATATATCTGTTGTAGTTGTTGTTTGTAACTTTGTTGATTCCATCTTTTTTAAGGTTTTTTTGGGTGTCTTCAAGGAAAAGGGAATTTTTATTTTATTAAGCAGTACGGAGGTCTAAAGATAAGAAATTTTTGACTATATTTTTGGATATTTTTATACGATACATTCTCATTATGTTCTTAAGCTGAGGTTTTAGGCATATTTTAGGAAAATTTTTTATAGGGGTATGTTGGTGTAGGGTTAACAAATTTTTGGCTTTTTTTTAAATTTTCATCTGATCTTATAAACTCTTGCAGTAAGATGAGTGTGAAATTTTACTACGGGGGAAATTCCTCTACAGGGAAACGAGTGTGGATATGGCCCTTAATTGACAAGTTACACCCGCGTACGGATACTGCGTAACTTTATGAATATAACTTGGTTCTTACGGCAAATAAAGGAACTTATGATCTACCAAGCCTTTTTCCGACGCTTACAAAATGATAATAATTTCCCTGACTGACTATTTTGTCAGTCGCCCCTGGGCGGAGCATTGGGGATCTCTATTAATAACTGTTCGAAGAGAACAGGGACCTACGGCGGTGTCTTGAATTAATACAGATTTTCTTGGGCAAATAGCGTCTTTGAGCTAGCGAATGCACCAGTGCTACTGCGGGGAATCGAACCAACGACCATCGGGTTGCAAAGCGAGTACGCTACCACTACGCTTTCCGACTCTTGCTATCACTAAAATTTGGTGAAAGTGAATTTGAAAAAAATGGTTTATAATGCGCTTACATTTCTAAATTAGAAGAACAAATAAATAAAGAAATTTTTAACAAACTAAGTAAATCCTTTTTGAAAAATTAAAGTAAAAACCAGAACAGGTCCTTTATTTTGGAAAGTTTTGAGCAAAGAAAGGATAATACGAATTCAGACTGACACATGCTTCAACAAATTTTACTTGCTTACGGATTTGCATTTCTACTTAAAAAATAAGGGATTCCTGGGACGTTTTTTTTTAGCATAGATACACGGAGTCGATGCGGAAATCTTTAGTATAATGGTATCGTCATCCAAGTCTACATATATCAGAGCTCACAAAAGACTTTCAACCCATTTTCCCAACTTTGGGAGGGTTCGAACCCGAAAACCCCCCGGTGTATCCGCCAATGTATGTATAATACCCTGTAATACATACAATTCCAAATTTCTTTGTTAGTGTTCAAATTTTAAAGAAACTACAAAAGACATTTTGAGAGGTTTTCAGAGAGATTACCTAAAAAACTGAAGAATTTTGAAACTCACACTTCATGGCAACTTTCTGAATCTTAGAGTCTAATAATAATATTGTTGGGAGTACTACATTGCGATCCTAGAGATCTATTGTGCTCCCTAGATTTACTAGAGCTCCTCAATTAGCCAAATATCCGAGACTTATAAATAAATTTGGGATGGGTCTACTCGGATAGGGATGTCCTTCTTCCGGCAAGGGCGTCACACTCTGCAAACATGTGTTGAGGAGTTGCCTCCTCAGTTTCACAAAACCTACATGTGTGCGTATGCAAGATGCCATTGGTACTCAGGTTAAACCCAGTCTTTATTAAAAGGGAATTCTTGCCCAATTGAAATAATTTCGTGAACCTATATAAGCTATAGGATCCAAGAGAAACTTGCAGTCTAGAAGTTCCCAACAACCTAAATGAAGCTGCTAAATTGATCCAGTCAAATGCAAACTACATAGCTCTCACATGCTCTCATACAAGTCTGGGAGTTGGGGATTTGGCCATAGAGTAACTAGCCAACTCAGCACGTAGTAATGGCAACCATCGAATAGCATATAGGGCTTCTTACATTGAAACGGACATTATTGGGTGGGTGTGAGCTTAGGTCTGGCTGTGGAAGCACAGTAACCTTAGCTGTTGCCTCCCTTTGGTCTGCGGTCAACTTTAGACGCGCCAACTCGCTCGCCTTGTGGGGTTTCGCGCGACCGCTTGGACCGAATGGACGCCCCAAGCAACATAAATAACAAGCCGCTAATTGGAGCCCCAATATAGACGCCGTAGACGCCGTAGACAGCCGTTGGTGTCGAGCGGCGCAGAGTTCGGGGCGGTGGGCTGCCTTGGCAAATTATGACAACAATATGGCGCTACCCAAAGGCGGGCCCGCAAATATTTTCCATAAAAATTTGTATAAATAATCATAAAAATTAAGCAAAAGATGCGATGGACAGCAAAAAAAAATGCCAGAAGTAGAGAAGTAGAGAGAAGAGAAGAAAATAAGAAAGAAAGCTGTCATTTAATGCAAAAAATGTCGCGCAGGTTATTAATAACCAGCTCTTGGCTCCGCCAGGGGAACCAGCAGGCAGGTCCAGACCAAGACGTCTAGAAGAAACTGTCCAGCACTTGGTGGCTGCCTACTCGGTTTCACTTTGGTTGCCACATCGTTGAAAAATTGGCAGAGCCGTCGACGTTAATATTTTGCGGCGTTGGCGTTACTGCAGTCGACGTCGACGTTGACGTTAACGTCGGCGTTGAGATGTCGAGGTAAACGCGAAAAATTTAATATCCGTTACATGCGCGGGGTGTACAATGAGTTTTGGGTTGGGGTAAGCTTGTTGCTGAGCTGAGGAGAGGCTGGGGGCTGGTATGGGCGTCCTTGTCGAAATTGTTTTCACAACAAATGAGGCCGAAAAATGTTATTAAAAAGTTTTTCCTGTATTTATTTGCTTATGTTGTGTTGTTCTTGTTCTTGCTTGTTTCTTGTGTTTTTTTTGTGTCTTCGCTTTTCTTAAATGCAAATATGAGTGTGTACATGTATGCATGCTGCCTTGTATGTGTGTGTGTATTATCTGGCTGTCTGTCTTGAATTTTGTTTTTATTTAATTTCTTATTTTTTACAGTATATTTAAAGAAGCTATATTTACTTTACAATTAATCTTGCTCGCTTGTAAAATTAAAAAAAAAAAAACGAGAATTAGTAAATATTTGCGAGCAATTAATTTTGGAAATCGAAAAATTATTAGGTACCGAAAGTTGAAAGTTGAAGTTGAAAATTTTGTTTATCAGAGCACAGTGGGCACAAATACCTATTTGCTGGTATTAATTGGAGAAATAAAGTTGGTAATTTGGAATCGAGCACATTTGCACTAAAGTGAAAAATTTCAGGTCCACGTATACAGTGAACGCTTCTATAACAGAAGAAATGCTATGGAATAAAATGTTCTTGTAAAGGGTGTTTTTTTAACAACGTCCGGACTTCCGAAAGGCATATCTCTGAAACCAGTTGTCACTTTTGACCAAATGTCAATGTCATTTTATTAAGTAAGGCCTAACAATTCATCGTGGAAAGATTTACACCACAAAAACGCCTTCAAATCTTTGAGATTTACAATCAAAATCAGTGTTCTGTTGTAAAAACTTATAGAGCTCTTCGTACAATTTATGGACCGAATAATCTTCCATAAGAACGTGCTATTCGTCGTGTTCGTGATCATGTTCCAGCTTATTTGACATTCCACAATGTCCCGACTACCAACCAGAAGGAGAACAGCACAGTCCAAAGAAAATATCGCTGTTGTAGAGGCCAGTGAAGAGGGAAATCCAAATTTATCGATTTGCAACGTGTTACCGTCAATGGTGATCGATACAGAACGATGATCAACGAATATTTGTTTCCAAATTTACGTGACATCGATGTCGAAGAATACTGCTTTCAACAGGATGGCGCTACGTGCCATACGGCGACCGCAACCATTGATTTACTGAAAACTCAATGCGGTGAGAAAGTTATTTCAAGTTATTTTACTAACTGGCCGCCGCGGTCGTGTGATTTGACTCCTTTAGATTATTTTCTTTGGGGACACGTCAAGTCATTGGTTTATGTTGACAAGTCAGCAACAATTGACGACTTGGAAACCAACATTAAACGTGTCATTACTGATATACGGCCCCAAATGTTTGAAAGTGTTATCAAAAATTGGACCCACAGGATGCGCTTTGTAACTCGTAGTCGTGGTGGTTACATGACAGAAGTCTTTTTCAAATATTAAATGATACAAAATTATCTATCTTATAAAACCATATATGTTTTATTTCAGTTTGAAATCCGGACGCGCTTAAAAAAACACACTTTATGATTTTTATAATTTTGTTATATTTGAAAAAAAAAACCAATGTATAGTATAACATTTTATTTTTAAGAAAATAAGTTCGGATTTTTTAAACAGCGTCTTTAGAAATGACTGTTCCTTTTTACTGCACTTAATTGAAAAACTTACAAGACGCAGCTTTAATGAAGAGCTCCATGAAAGAAATCAGAAGTACTATATCTTGTCTTACATGCTCTTATATATCTTATGGCGTTTCTCGGAGGCATGCTCTTGCCGAAAACCAACAGATAGTGAAGTTGCTTCAATAATTCGGACCCACAAAAAATGAGCTGCGAACTTTCTATTCGTCAGGGCTACCCGAATGAATATTAAGCGATTGATTCCGAATCCGAAAAACCTCAACATTCGTTTCTGAGAGCACTGAATCTGAGTCCAGGGACCAAAAACCCTTTGTACGTCAGAGTTATGAGATGGTCTGGAAATTACCTCGTTTTTTAGATTAGGTTAGACCTTGACGTGCTGAGGTTTTTTACACCTTGGCCCCAAAAAAAAACACATTTTTTTATATAGAGGCAAGTGGAGTGAATTCGGAAGTGGGGTGAATCCGTAAACGCGTTCTAACGAATTTCTAGGTTGACATTTGACTATGACACCAATTTTCAAATAAACGTCATGACCGACTCCGACTCGAGTACACGTATTTTTCTGTTCTGTATAATTTTTCTAAAAAAAATTGCTACCTTGAAAGTTTTATTTTAAGTTTTTGTGCGGCTCAACTTTCAAAATTTTCTCGAATAAAATGTTAGTATATCCATAGCATTATATAGACTCTATACTTCAAAAATGCTAAAGGGTTCGTTCCGATGACGCTACTCCGTTTCGAAAAAGTCGATTTGGTGTGAATTCGAAAGCTATGGGCCGAATAATTATATTAAATATAACTTTAGCACGGATTTCAACTGATTTTGTGTCAAAATGCCGAGAACACGATCCATGTCCGTCCATTCCAACAGAAATGGGACAGCTTCTCTGGCACTTTCAGATGTGAAAATTGCGACGATTAAGAATAAAATCGGATGTATTTTTAGAAGATTTCCGTGTTTTTGAAAAAAACATTTTTTCAGGTCATTTCACTAGGCAACAATTATTTTTATTCCACTTCATTTATTTCAATGTATTATTCAACCCTTTTCTTACCAAAAAAAAAAGAAATAAAATGTTTGCGATGAAATTTTATGGCGGTTTTTATCATTTTTGGACACTTCCGGATTCATCCCAAAAAAATCGAAAATCGCAAATTTGGCATTTTTTGCTCGGAGATCAATCTACCTGACTAAAAATCTTCGTATCGAAGATTTCTTTCTGTTTAAAGTGTACAAGCAGTTTGAAAAATTTCGCGCGGAATGACAAAATCCGAAGAAAATTCCATTTGGAATATTCCATTTGGGACTTTTTTTTATATGAAGTTTTGTCATTCCGCGTGAAATTTTTCGAATTGCGTATAGGCCTTTAGAAAAAAAAAATTTTGTCGCTCCAAGAAATCTACAAAAAAATTCTTCCGAATTAACCCCACTTGCCCCTTAATGCAACTTAAAAAAATTCCACAAGCTACTTTTTCGAGATCGGTTGCCCAGCTTTGTTCTTTTATGCAAATGGTTTTGGGGTCGCTGAATCCGTATCCCTGCTCAAAAAAACCCCCAGCATGCCAAAATTCTAATATAATCTCAAAAACGTGGTAATTTGCAGCCCATCTCAAAACCTTTTTTTTGTGGACCGGTGTATTCTTGGTTAATAAGTATATTGTAGGGTAGCCGATATTGGAAACCATGGATAATCTCTGCATATGCTAATTCGCTGTTTCCTCAAAGAATTCTTGAAATCGTCTGATATTTATTTGGGTATCTACACAAGAGAGCTTTCGATATATTTTTGAAAATGAGGAAATAAGTGGAAAGCTCAGCAAACATATGGGCTGCTCACTAATCAGCTGATATACAAAAATTATCAGCAATAAATTGGATTGAAAATAAAAATTAGTTGTCAGGTTTTGCATTAGACGAGATATTTTACTTTGCTTTCGGGTTTATACAAAGTTTTTTTAAGACTTTTGTTGTTTTTACTAAATTTTACTTTCTATTAAATTTTTTTTTTATTTTTTTAGTTTAATTTTATCTGACAATAAATTTTCTACTCTTCGTTATACTGGAGTTTTTTCCTATTACTTTGAAATATATAGACCACAGAGAGGGAACGAGAACAAAAAAAATCGTACCAAGTTCCAAAATTGTTCGCCAGTGGGAGAAAGAAAAAAATAGAAATCACTCTTAGTTTCAAAATTAGTGCAAGAAAAAAAATTGATAGACAAAGAAAAAACTTTTAATATAAAACGATTTTCATTCAAATAAAAAACTCCCAGATCTATTGATTAATTCAAAAAAAAATATATATATATTCCTACAGAAATCTTTCCTCGTAAAGAACTACAAACTCAATCGGAAAATTAGCGAAACATTACTTGGCCATTTTCTCAACTTGTTTTTCAAGAATTTCAACTATCCCCTAACTGTCAAGGGTATTTAAGCCTTAGGTAACAAAATTTAGAATTCCCTACTGTTAGTATTAACTTTGATTTAGCCTTGTGTTTGTTGCTTTTTCTGTATAATAAGCCAAAATTTAAATTTCGTCAGCGCCTCTGGCAGTGTTCGACTACTTTCCACTTTTCTTATGATTTTCGATAGCCAGATGGCGCCACTGCAGCCTGCCCTCGACTGAATTCTCACTCGCTCTCTCGCTGTAGCACTTCACATTATGGCAACTTAACTGCCTGCAATAATAAACCTATAAACCTTAGGAATATTACTTGGATTACCTAAAGATATTCTACCAAATGCTTCTGGACCCAATTGCTGAGGCTCAGTCTGTCTGCTTTGTCTGAGCATTATTGTTCTGGCGGCACCTTAAAGTTTTATATTTAATAAAAACAAAGCAGACAACTGGTGGGCAGAGGGTGGCGAGGGAGTTGGCGATTTACACTCGAAATTGTCTTATGAAGTGGCAACAGGACCGTCTGCTTAGCGGCTCTATGCAGGCTCCGGCTTATGGCAGCCCTAATTTGCACATTTTAAATAGACGCGCCTCCAGCCGAACTTCTTGGCATTTTTAATAAAACGGATTGGCGCGCTGCAAAATAGGCGCACGGATTAGGACGCGAGATTTACTATACTTGCTTTGGGCTCTTTTTTTTTTGGGAGAGCGGCACAAGGGTTGGGGTGAGGGTTTAGGATAAAACGAGCGACCCTTCAGCACAAGCAGCAATTTATGACCCAAGCAGCTCACAATGCAAACGAAATTGCAAAACAAAAAAAAACTCTCTTCAAGTGGCCCTTTTTTATACACTATAATCATAGAGTTTAGGGTATTATAGATTTGTGCAATAGGCTGAAGAAGGCGAAGGAGATACCACTATCTAGAAAAAAAACAACATCTGATGCCGGCACCTTGGCCCGTTCCTCCGTGGGAACTAGTGTTGTAATTGGAAAATCGGAAAAGAGTTTTAGTAGTTGCAGGAAAAATGCAAGAATTCAGCTTCATCTCCTCTCAAAAGTGCCACAAATTTCTTCCTTGTTTCACTAATAGTTACATGTGAGCCTAATCAACAGCGAAACGTTGACTTTTCCACAAAAACATACCCTCACCCGGCTACAAGTCCCAATGTAGTAATTACTTCAGTTTTGAGCAATGTGAATGCAGTGTATCCAAGCGTTTGTCACAGCTTCGACTGATTCCGACTAATTCCCATTTTCACTTTTACTCCATAGAGCGGAAATGCGGCCGCGGCGCCATCAGCCGCCTTAGAGCAAAGCTGTATTAATCGTGGCTTTGGACAGAATAAGAACTATGGCACAGTGTCGCCACCTGGTGGAGCACATGGTTCCACACAACAGTTGGCCGAAAATCTAACCTATGCCTGGTACAATCTGGATGTATTTGGAGCTGTGCACCAACCAGGCTCGACCTGGCGTCAACTGGTCAATCGTCTGCGTGGAGTTTTCTGTAATGAACGTCATATTCCAGCGCCACGCAAACATTTGCTGAAGAATGGTAAGCTGGGTGTTGGGACACGTAGCTTTCGGTCTTAAACTAAATGCTATATTGCCTCATAGTCTGCGGCGTGGCCTATCCGGGCGAGCTATTGGCCGTTATGGGCAGCTCGGGTGCCGGCAAGACGACACTGCTCAATGCGCTGGCCTTTCGTTCGCCACAAGGCGTACAGGTCTCGCCATCGACAATGCGTCTGCTTAATGGACAACTCGTCGATGCCAAGGAGATGCAAGCCCGATGCGCCTATGTGCAGCAGGATGATCTATTCATTGGTTCGCTGACGGCACGTGAGCATCTTATATTCCAGGCCATGGTGCGTATGCCGCGTCACATGTCCTACAAACAGCGTGTGGCACGCGTGGATCATGTCATACAGGAGCTATCGTTAAGCAAATGCCAGCATACTATTATTGGTGTACCCGGACGCGTGAAAGGCTTGTCGGGCGGCGAGCGTAAGCGTTTGGCTTTTGCCTCTGAGGCGCTTACGGATCCGCCGCTGCTTATCTGCGATGAGCCCACCTCAGGCCTGGACTCGTTTACGGCGCATAGCGTTGTGCAGGTGCTGAAGAAGCTATCGCAGAAAGGCAAAACCGTCATACTGACCATACATCAGCCGTCCTCCGAGCTGTTTGAGCTGTTCGATAAGATTCTACTAATGGCCGAGGGTCGTGTTGCATTTCTGGGCACGCCCAACGAGGCCGTGGACTTTTTTTCATAGTAAGTGGTTTGCTAGTAATAAACTTTCCTCGGTAGACTTATGGCAATTTTTGCTTGGCCACAGCGTGGGCGCCCAGTGTCCCACCAATTACAATCCGGCGGACTTTTATGTGCAGGTGCTTGCCGTAGTGCCTGGACGTGAGATCGAGTCAAGGGAGCGTATAGCCAAAATATGCGATAACTTTGCGGTAAGCAAGGTGGCACGTGACATGGAGCAGCTATTAACAGCCAAGACGCAAGCTCAGCCACTGGAGCAGCGTGAAAATGGTTACACCTATAAGGCCACCTGGTTTATGCAATTTCGCGCAGTGCTCTGGCGCTCCTGGCTCAGTGTGCTGAAGGAACCGCTGCTGGTCAAAGTGCGCCTCATACAGACAACGGTGAGTGGTAACACTATGTACATTGTTTTTCAGCATCAATCCCGACAATCCCGCAAAATTCTCCCGTCCGAATCCCAACTCTAGTCAGCTTCGTTACACCTACTAAACCTAAAGTTATTATCTCTCTGCACTTTAGATGGTTGCTGTGCTAATTGGACTCATCTTTCTGGGACAGCAGCTGACCCAAGTGGGCGTTATGAACATCAACGGCGCCATCTTTCTCTTCCTGACCAACATGACCTTTCAGAACGTATTTGCCACCATCAATGTTAGTCCACTTAGAAACCTTTTCCACATTTTTATACTAAAATATTTATGATCTCCTTTAGGTGTTCACCTCGGAGCTGCCGGTATTTATGCGGGAGGCGCGCAGCAGACTCTATCGCTGCGATACCTACTTTCTGGGCAAGACCATAGCGGAGTTGCCGCTGTTTCTTACAGTGCCCCTGGTGTTTACTGCCATTGCTTATCCCATGATTGGATTACGTCCTGGTCTGCTGCATTTTTTAAACTGCCTTGCTCTGGTCACACTGGTAGCTAATGTTTCCACTTCCTTTGGCTATCTAATTTCTTGCGCCAGCTCCTCCACCTCGATGGCGCTATCTGTGGGTCCGCCTGTTATCATACCTTTTCTGCTCTTTGGCGGTTTCTTTCTCAATTCCGGATCTGTGCCCATTTACCTTAAATGGCTTTCGTATTTATCCTGGTTTCGTTATGCCAACGAGGGTTTACTCATCAATCAATGGGCTGATGTGGAACCTGGCGAAATCACCTGCACATCTTCGAATACAACTTGCCCCAGCTCCGGCAAGGTCATATTGGAAACGCTGAACTTTTCGGCCGCAGATCTACCCCTAGACTATGTGGGTCTAGCTCTGCTTATTGTGGGCTTTCGCAGTTTTGCCTATTTGGCGCTGAGATTACGCGCCAGGCGTAAGGAGTAATTTAAAAATGAATATCTATGTAGTTAAAGATTTGGATCAAAATACGTCAAGCGATCCACTTTTAAATTTGTAGTCTTGGGTTTTTTACATTTTCACATGTTCGATAAATTTATCGAGCCAATTCATATGTGAATATTGAAGATGCATATATATATATATATATATACAAATTTTTTTTTTTTTTTTTGATTAATTTAGATCTCGTCAACGAATCGAGATTCTTAAATCAATTTTTGTTTTATTTGTAAAATAATTTATTGGTGTAATTTTTTTTTTTTTTAAGTTCTTTCTTATTTACCATAAAGAAAATTTAAAAAATTGTAAAATTAGTCGATAAAATGCTGATTAATTTTTAAGAAAAGGTGTATGAAGTACTTTAGTTGCAATGATTTCTTAAAAGATTTAATTTGATGTCTCAATACTCAAGATGAAATTCAAGACTAGCAAGGACAAAGCTCATAAAAATTTGTTGTTTTAAAAAAAAAAAAAGTGTTTCTTTAATTTAAAAAAAATTTGAGGAATGAGATATCTTAAAAACCAAAATAAACCTCAAGACTACCACGGACGAAGCTCATGAAAATTTGCAGTTTAAAAAAAAGTGTTTCTTTAATTTAAGTTTCAAAAAAGTTGCAAATCCTTTCATTTTTTATTGTAAAATGATCTGCAAAAATTTTTTTTATAGGTGTACCTTTTTATGTTTTTATCTTGAGAATGATCTACTACAAATCGAAATTTCGCAACAGAAAAAATATTATTATGCAAAAATTGACTGATAATTTGAAAATTTCTGTTCACTAGCTCGCTTTTCTATTATATTGAATATTGAATACAATATTTTTTTAACATCTATGTTCGCAGATTTTATAGAAATTTATATAAATTTTTAAATGCATCCTTTTTGAGAAAAGCTGCTCTCATTCGGGTTTTGGAAACAATTATAGAAAATTTAGTGCGATTTATAGCGCAAAAAAGAAATCCAAAATTTCGGATTCAAATTCAGAGATTAAATTTTAAAGTCGACCGCTGCACATATTTTGATCAAATTTTTTTTTTATTATTATTGTTTATCCCTTGACCACAAATTAATTGCGTATAACTGCATTTATCGTTACTTAGCTTTGAATGTTAATAAAAAGTTAAAAATTGTGTTTATTCAAACAAAAAACAGTTTTCTTTTTTTTTTAATTTTAATATTAAAAAAAAAACAGTGGTTTCTCATTGAAAACAAAAACTTGTGACGTAAGCGTTTATATATGTAGGTATAACACACCTATAGTTCTCGTATGGAAAAATTTTTGTAAAACTGTTTTATCGGATACTGCATTGAGTTTACTCGACTTCTTGGACCTCCGCAGAACCCATGGAACATTTTTTTAATTTCCAATTTTTTTTTTTCTGTTAGCAAAAAGGTTTTAATGCAACACGTGAGAAAACTTATCTAATTGTGGGATATAGCTTTTCTAAATAATGTACAATGAAGTTCGACTTAGGTCCGGTGGGTGCAGATTTATTTAATTTTCAACTTCATCGCATTTTTTGCACGAATTTGCTTTCACTTTTTCGTGCAGAGATGCAGAAGTGCCAGACTAACGACGTGAGCAACCCTAACAACGAGGCAAAATTGCCGGATTTGCGACGTGAGCCATAACAATCTGCTTTTTAAACGTATCAAATGACGTGCTTTATTTTTCAGCAAATTTTTTCGAGCAAAAAATGTCTTAAAATTAGAAAAAAAAAAGATTTGAATATTTGTCATTTGCTTATCTTCCAAAGCAAAGAAATTATCACTTCGAAAACTAATTTGGTATACCATATTATGATTAAAATAAATTAAAATTTAAAAAATTAAGAAGCGATCGATTCAATTTTTTTAATTAGACCCAAAAATGATCAAATTTGAATGTCTTTTACCTCGCAGCCCCACTACAAACAAAGTGAAAATGTTGCAGTCACCAAAATCGGTAGACTCATTTAAACTTCAATATAAAAAATCTTTTTTGATTTTGGGAACAACACCTCAAAATCAGTCAAAATCAAACAAACAATATAAAAATCCAGAAAAGGCCAGTATTTTACACACAAGATCAGTTTTTTGTTACTTTTGAATTTCCCGTCTAGTAATCTGGAGAATATTGACGAGAATTGGTAAAAATTATGTCTGCGTGCTCAGATTTGTTTGTTGCGTAAAAAAACCTAACACCAAAATGGAAAAGCTGCACCATCAAACTCAACGGCGATAAGATGGCTTCCTAAGATTTGGATACGAATTTTGCAGATTGATCTGAAGCACTAGCTGGTTTGGTAAAATATTTGCGTTGAATGAAGAAGAAGCCATCTATTTTTAGGGCTTTGAGAAAAGCAATTAGTTGGAAGCCACAAAAATGTTGCAAATGTTGGAAAGTTGCTGAAAAATAAAACATTTTTAGCCGAAAAAAAAGCTTTCATTAAATTTAAATTTACACAAAAAGCAAAACAAAGTCGTAGGCCTACTTCGAAGAGAATCGTAGCTAAGTTTGTTGAACAAAAGCGCTGTGACTATATGCTAGCAAGTCAACCAATTATCGAAGTTGTTTAAAGTTGGAATATTTTTGACGCCCTCTGGTTTTTAGGCTAATGAACAAATTCACAAAGATACAAATATTCCATATGTACATAGACGAAATACGAAGGTTTGGGGCAAGATACATGAAATGTTGTAAGGCTTCAATATCCTTCCAATATAATGGCCATAGGCCTATAACATCAAAGCAACACAACACGAAAACTTGAAAGAATCAATGTACTGCATTTACACGCATGCTCATATATATTTAAGCATATTTGAAAAAATTAGTACAAGTAAGCTGTTTATTAAACTTAACAGCTGCAAACAATATTCAAAAACAGTTTTACTTCCGAACTCTAACATACAAAAAGTGTAAGCAGAATAAAAAACAACATTTAAATCGCGCGCTAAAGTGAAACTCAACATACCGCAAATGCAATTCACCACACTACGCATTGGCCGCCAAACACTCTGGCCACAGCTGTGCGCTCACCAATACAAGTTGAACTCGAACAGATGCTGTACTGTCCGTACGCAAACAAAACAGTAGTGTAAGCAAGCCGGCATTACTATACATGCCGGTGCTCAGTAGCGTCGCTTGTTGCAGCAAAGGCATATGCTCAGAGAGCAGCAAACCCCAGAGGCAGTGCTAGACAGCGCACTACGCCACTGAAACGTGTAAGCTTTTTCGTTTGTCTGTTTGTGTGTGTATTTTATATCTAATCAGTTTACCGCTGCTGTGTGCAAGCAGTTAAGCGTCTAAACGCCTAGACGCCGCCGCCGCGTACCGCCCGCGTTCCACAAACGCCAGCTAACCACCTTTGCCGGCACTCTGCTGTGTGAGCGAGCGAGCGTTGTTGTGTGCAGTTTGCGGCCGCTCTCATTTGTTTCGTGTGTATCGACGGCAACGGTAGCAGCAGCTGTTAAAACGGCGGCGTAAAAGAAAAACGTTCGCGTCGTAGCCGCTCAAAATAAATTGAAATTATTTATTTTTAACAAAAACAAAAGCAACAACTAAAACGGCGCACAGTTTATTTTTTTTTATACATATATATATTATATATATATGTGCGCGCGCTTGCAAGTTGTGCGTGGAAAGTGTAAAACATAAGAAGCACAGTGTGTTCATTAGCATTTACATTGGTTTAGCATTAGTAGCATCAACATTATTGTCAATAAGTTTTGTCACCACTGTGCGCGAAGGTTCAACAAGCTGCAATGTATTTGTTGTTGTTGTTGTCTTGCGTACTCGGTCTCACCTGCATACTTTAGTGTCGCTCTATCGCTGTCTTACGCTTGTTTGTTGTTTGCTGTTTTCTGCACATATTGTTTTTTTTTTGTTTTGTGTTTTCTTGTTTTTTTTTTACGTGGCATAATTACAGTTTCTTTCTTATATATCTAATCCAGAAGCAGCTGTAAATATCTATATATTTTATAATAAACAAAAGCACAGCAAACATTCCGCTTCAGTCGCAAAGCAATCTATTGATTTTTCCACAAAGTATTGGACGTCAACAACGCCAACGACGAAGACGGCAACAAAGACGCCACAAACAGAGCGGCGCAGTGTGTGGTGGCAAGCCGGCAATTGAGCACAGGCGCCAAACAACATAACCTTTAAATTTGGCTACACATAAAACACAGCACAGCTGTTGCATATACAGCAAAGACAACGTGTTAAAAGTATTTTATTTACTACAAGCAGTTAAAAAAATAAACATAAAGCGTAGTAAACAAATTCCAACAACATGGACATCGATACGTTGCACAATGAATGGGAGGAACTTGGACGCGAGTATAACGAACTTGAGGTGAGTCGTCTTTTTGTTGTTTGTCAAAAGTTTTAACGAAAAAAACAAACAAAGCCACAATATACATACATAGAAGCATGTAGAAGCATACACTATAATAAGCTCATATACAGTGTTGTGCCGGAAATCTTTTATAAGCAAATATAAGCTAAATTTTAAAGAAAAAAAAACGCAATTAATTATAGTTCCTTTAGTGCTGTTAAGCTACTCCTGTATAAGCATTGTTCTTTAGAATTTTTCATATCATATCAGACCCCAAGTAGTAGAGTTTTCAAACCATAAAAGCCAGTATCTTTTAATATTTTTTACTATTTACTTATACTAAACTACCAAAAATTTAATTAATACGAAAAAATTCGTTTTCCAAACTATTGTTTTTTCTATTTTCCTTCTGTATCAATTTATTAAAGCTTTCATAATATCCATTGTTGTTCTGGATTTCTGCATATCTTCAGTTGACTTTGAATCAAAATTATCATCGTCGAAATGAAAAACCAGACATAAATATATCACAACCAACCAATTTAAGATTTGACGCATTTTAAAAGATTTCTGGCACAACCCTGAATATATATTTTTTGCGTTTTTTTTTTTGTGTTTGTTTTGGTTAAACGCTTTCACCTTGACCAAAAATGCTGCTCGATCAGCTGATTTTAACACTTGGCTTGCATCTTTAAGCTTATTACTCATAGATGTATATAGCACACTCAGAGAGGCTATATAAGGTTTTTTTAAATGTTTGTTACAATTGAAAAATATGTATCCTACCTAACCGATAATCGAAATAAACCAAGTCCATATAGAGCTATTGCCAAAGTTGTTAAAGTTCAAATCTCACAATTTTATTATATTTTAATTAAAAACATTTTTGTATAACTTCTCAGTATCTATTGTCGTCTGTTAAAAATTCTGTTTATGCGCCCATTATCTGTCTTTCTAGTTGTTTTCATAAAAATCGCAAAATATAGCAAATGATAAAACAAAGTTCTCGTTGAAAAATTCCGTTTAAGTATTCATTATCTGTCTTTCTGCGTGTTTCTGTAACGATAGCCATATAGACCGTATAGAGATTTCGGCTAAACAGTTTTATATCAACTGTTTCTGTTATTATCTAAGCACTCTTACGATCTTTAAAAAAAACTATGCTAATAAATTTTATTTTATTGTTTACTTTACAGACTTGCAACAGACTCTATATTGAGCTATTGGAGCAACTGTACAGTCATCAGCAAAAATGCTTTAATGAGATTAAACATCAGAGATATCGCATGAATCAAATATCGGCTTCACTAAAACAGTAAGTATTTATTTTTGCGCTCTCTCGCTTATGCATGTTTGTAGGTCATCTTTGAAGGGGTTGTTTTAGTGTACCCCTAAATTTACGGCAAGGCGTTAGCTCAGAGGGTGCTAACTTGTAAGTACAGTCGGAACATAAATTATATGCACACTCTTCATTGCATACTGTTGAAAAATTTGTTATCTGCAGATCGAAAGAACACGGTATTCGGATTAAAATAAAGCTTTGGGTGACTCGTAGTGTAGTTGGATAGATTTTTCCCTAAGAAAGTACGATGGGGATTGTTGACAAAGTCAAGAAAATTATTTAAAGGCTTAAAGGCGATAGGAGAATGCTTCGTTGAAAAGTCAACATTTCGTTGTTGATTAGGTTCACATAAAGCTGCATACAAAATGTGAACACTACAGTCTGTTTAAAAGCAGTTGCAGTTTGTAGAGGTAGAGATTTGTATACGGCTTTTTATACTATCTTTATTCCGATAGTATAAGGTGTACAAATAAGTTTCCACCGTTTCTATCAAAAACCAGGAATTAATTTTAAAAACGATATATAGTATAACATTTTATACCTTGTCGGAAGAAATCTTCATCTCTTAAGGCTATCCAAGAATCGGCTTAATTTTTGGTACCGTTGAGACTGACGATAATATAATACAAGACCAGACTTCCCAGTTAAATGTTTCCGAATTGGATTTAGAGTTCTACAGTAATATTTTTGCTCGATTTGAGGAACCCGTAATACATGACACCAAGAGGAAACCACGAAATAAAAACAATGCTTTTTTTCTGTGAATGTTCGGTTTGGCTGTTGATATTAAAGCTTAACCAGGTGGTTAATTAATTAATTACACGATGGAAAAAAAAAACAATTCTTGCTTTTATGCATGGCTAGCAGTATTTCGCTTGGCTTTTAATGTCTCTCGGCTTCAGTTCATATGGAACCCAATTCCCCATTTTTTTTGGAATAAGTGATGCGAATGTTAGTCAAAGTTCTCTATGTGCTTGAGTCAAATCTTTGTCGTGTTAAATTTATAATACCATGTCTTGGTACACCCCACTACATTCTTTGTCCACGTCGAGCTTACAATTTTTTCGTTTTTGATATCACTTACGACAACTTCTCTCATTAAAAGCAGGCTCAGCATATGCTTCTCCTGAGTAAAGAGGAAATTTAAAAGTTCCGGTAAATGATTTTTATTCAATACAAATCTTGACATTTTTGCATGAAAAAAATAATGTAAAACTAATACGAAGTCTTGCGGCCTCGATAGCCTAGCGGCAGTGCACTAGCCATGTTCCTGCTTTTCATTTTTCCTATTTCCCTAATTTTTACTGTCTATTCTATATCCTTATCACTTACTCGCATTGTCGGTATCACAATGGGCCTATTCTTTGCCTAAGTGAGTTGGGACGCTAAGTCCTTACTGCCGCCCTAACCTAATACGAAGTCTTTAATAGTTAAAGGTTATGTTGTTACCAGATGATATTATTTTTCAAAACCCGACAATTTTAACAAAACCTTCTGGTGGTTCAATCTTTTGTCAGCAGAAGCATATTTTTACTCCTTATATAATATGCAACAGATTTCGACCGAATGTTTTTTATAAAGTTCAGCTATAAAGTTCAGTGAAACTTTGCAGCTTTGGGTAAAATTTTGAGTCTCTAGCTGCAATGTTTTCTGAGTTATAGTTATTCATACACATAAAAACATGCATAACTACATTAGACAAATCTATAAATACTTTTACAGTGTAGGTTTACATAATTCTAAAAAAACAAAAATAAATTGTTATTGCTCATTATTGCATGCCAAATTATAGATAACAAAAAACTTGATAAATAAAGGGTGTCCGAATAATTTATGGTCTGACTGTATGTATGTACTTATATCAATATTTGTACCTCAGTACAAAGTTTCCCCTCTCCGCAGCTGCAATTTTTTTTTTTTTTTAATTGCGTAAAGTTTACGCTTGGAGTGCCAAGCTTTGAGCTTATTTACATATACACATATAAAATAGTTTGTTTATAGCTGTACTGTATGCTGATGCATATGCACTTATGTACATATGTATGTATATTTTCCAGCGCGTTTTTTGATGACTCGGATTTTCCTCAATTGACTTGTAAAACAATTTGAATAAAATAAATTTAGCTACGATTGCACCAATACACATCGAATAAATTTGCTATCGGCCCACGCACTTGTTGCTCGTTGATTGTTTGCTTATCAGTACACATGTCTAACGGCAATTAGTCAGGGCGGCCCTAACCCCCAATTACCCCTCTATGTACTATGAGGCAGCAGCATGTACTGCTCGAGACTTATCGCATGGGCTCGTTAGCTCATAAATAATTGGCTACAGTTGTCAACTAACTTATAGCAACAGTTTTTACAACATATTTCTTTTGATAAAACACCTTAGCTTCAGGTACGATAAAAAAAAAAAACACATTTCTATATCTGCATGGTATATAACATACATATAAGTGGACTTTGCACAACTTTAATTATGGCTCTGGCAGTGCCATTAGATTAAACAAAAACAAAACTAATAAATTGTTTATTTTGCCATTATACAATAATTATGGCCGGACTTAATAGATTGTTAAACTAACTGGTCGTTCAGCCCTCGACGCCCTTGACACTGTGCTGCATAAGCGTAAAAAAAAAAAAAAAAAATAAAGCGCAACAACACGCAAGAAAACAAAACCAATTAGGCCTGCACATTGATTCCAACTTCAAGACGAAGGCAGAACCAAGCAAAAAACAATTCGGCTGCTACATAATGTTATTTCTACACTTAATTTGAACCATTAAATGCATTAATTTGCAACAATAACAATCAAACTTAGACCACTGTGCGCGCAAGGTCAAGTAACTTTTTGAGCTGCTCTGACGCGGCTTAATATTTTGCAACTTCGCTCAGCGCTTATAGCAAAACTCTCGCTCTCTTCCGCGCTCTCTTTGTTTGGTCTCGTTTAATGTTGGATTTTGTTTATCTTTAGAGCTCAAAAGAGCGTTGGACTTAGGTGGGCCAAAATAGCGTTAAATCCAATGATTAATTTTCAAGAGGTGTTCCAGAAACATCCTCAGCTAGATAAACAACTGTGGGATTATCTAATAAGACACAGCTAACAAACCAAAATTGGATTCGTAATGGCGTGTCGTAAATGCTCTGTTTTTTTAGGAAGAGCTAATTTTATGGAATTTTAAAAATTTGCTTTATGGTACAGCATTTTCAAAATTATGATTTTTGAGAGTTTTTTTTTAAGTAAATGTTTGCAACATAGAGAAGAAGAAGCCGGAGACACGCGCAAAGTGCTCTACAGCCTGACTAGAGAAGTTTATATGCATATATCCCGACTGTCCGCTAACTCTCTGTCCTTCTATATGAACGCTTAAATCATAGCGATGATAAGAGCTAGAGCAACCAAACTTTCAGATTATAAGTATCACTTGTTTTGTCAGGGGAAACAAGTTTATTTTTTGCCATATCGGCATTATATTTAAGAGTAGCTCGAAAAAAAATCACAAATTTTTGAGGCTTTATGAAAATATCTTAACAAAATTTGGCAATTAAAGTTTTTTGAAGTACTTGAGTTATATATCGAATTTGATTGCAATTTAAACTTAATCTAAGTTATGGGACTTCCAAACTTTTGTCAACTTTAAATTTTAATTATCTCACTTTTTTGCACAAAAGCACACAGTGGCATTGAAGGTATATGAACGAAAAAGTGTCCCAAAACTGATTTTCAATAGGTTACATATCGTTTTTAAAGATAAAACGTTATATTCAAATAATTAATTTATTTGCCCAATTCCTAGTGTCCTACCTTAACTCAACTTTTTAATTTAAAGTAATATTTTCGATTTTCAGCCAGTTACCAAAAACGTGTAGAGTTTATTCGGTGGAGTTTGTTGGTACATTCAGCTTTTTCATATATGTACATATATCATGCAACGAATTAAATCGAATATGAATTTTAACATTTGCATTCATCCTTCCTGAAAATCCTTTGTATTTTGTTTTATTTATTTTTATAAAAATCTACTATATCACTATTCTTGTGTATAAAAAAGATGGAGTACGTTAAAGTCGGGCGCGGACGACTTTGGGATACCCTGTACCACATCATTGCAATCAAGTCCGAAATACAACGAATTTTGTACAAAAAAACCTTTTTTTTGGCCGCTTGGTCCTATGGAAGCTATATGATATAGTCAACCGATTTTGATCAAATTTGGTTTAGTGCTTGGGTCCTCCAAAAAACAGCTGAATGCCAACTTTGGTTATGATACCATTATAAACAATCGAATTATCCATCTTAAACTTTTGGTATTTTTCGAGGTCTTCTGAAACACCCCTATAGGAGCTATATAATGTTACCCCGATATCAAAAAAATAAAATATACTTGTCTCCTATGGAATTATAAGGGATCTAATCAGAAAGTTTGGTTGCTCTAGCTCTTACCATCTCTGAGATCTAGGCGTTCATACGGACAGACGGACATAGGTATATTGACTTCTCTAGTCACCCTTATCATACTTTAGGTAACTTTGGGGGGTCTCCGACGTTTCCTTCTGTATGTTTCATACATTTTCGGCTTGCACAAAGTTAATGTGCCCTTTGTACCTTACGGTACAGGGTATAAAAACACTATTCCAAATATTGTCTTTCTATACTAAAATTCTTCGATGCAACGCAAGGATTCTGTCAAAGTCAATTATTCTTGAAAATTGTTTTATCCAAAATCTTTCTTGTATGCGGATGTATACCAAATTTAATTTCTCTCTACAAACTATTTTTAGGCTTTATGTTAGAACTCTTTAGAAGTCAACTATTCCTGAACATTATTTTATTTTCTTCATGTTGGCTCAAAATCTTTTCTTGTATATGCAATTTTTTTCTAAAATTCTAAATAATGAAATTTCATCTGATTTTGTATCCGTTTTGAGAATTTTTAAGAACAAATTTCACATTTTTAAATCTCTTTTTGTATGAGTTGTAAATTAAACCGTTTTTAACCGTCCCTCAGAACTACGTACAACAAGAAAGTTTTCGTATGGTTTTTTAAAGCCAGTTATCTCAAGAACTCTACTTTTTATTTGGTAACATGCATAGAATACTCTTAATAATAATTTAAGCCCAAACTAAAGCAGCATAGATGTATTCAAAAAAATTATGTTGCAAGCTCAGGAGCTCAAGCTTCTTTTTATTTATTGGGCTCCCATGAGTCTACATACAAAATTTAATGGCTCCATATGTTTTATTTTGTTTTCGCTTACTCTCAATAGACTTTCTCAGAGTGTACATAGTATCAATGAGGAAATGTAAGCTGCCTATCCCAGCAGACGTCACTGCACATTGTTTATATTGTAGAGATAAGTAGAAATAATTTGTAGGTCATAACATCTCAATAACTCAGTTACTTTTACTAATTGATTATCTACGGCTTTGACTTTACGTAATCAGAAGAAATGGTTCCAATGAACGCTTCGCTATCTCGGAAGCTGGAGGCTTACGTCATGGACAGGCGGATACGATTCTAAAAAGTCGCTAGTAATAAATAAAGATTATAAAGGAATTGCCCCGAAGCAGCTATGCATGTATGGAGTTCTAAATCCAATTTTATGCCAAAAATTTAATTTTTTATGTAGGTAATAAATTAACAGAAACAAAAAAATAGATTATTGGAAAACAAAAAGAATGAATCGTGATCCTAAAATTTCTCTTATACAGTCGAAATCCTGAGCTTTACTGAATATTTACAAAATTTCGATTTAAATTTTCAAGCGATTCGATGAAAATAATATTTTATTACTCGTGTTTGGTATAAACTTTCTACCAGAAAAGATGATTTGGTAAATAGTGAAAAGCTGTTGCTGGGTTGTTGCCGAAAAACTAACCAAAATTTCGAATTTAATAACTGGAGGTGGTATTTCCGATGGTTGTAATGAATTTGTATATTTTGGTTCACAAGAGACCATATATCGATATCGAAAATTTTTTAAGAACATATTTATCAATAGGTCTTTTTTAACTGAGTTTCTAGGCAAGAGTCGTTCATGTTTGCTTCTTTTTACATATAACTCACAAAGTTCTCAACAGATTTTAATAATATTTGCATTGTTTCTAACTATTTTGATCTTCGGGAATTGGCTTATACCGATAGACAGGAGGGCAGCCAGACGGATATGGCTAAACCGATTTTTTTTATCATACCTTTTTATACCCTGTACCGTATGGTACAAAGGGTATATTGTGTTTGTGCAAGCCGAAAATGTATGTAACGTACAGAAGGAGACGTCGGAGACCCCCCAAAGTTACCTAAAGTATGATCAGTGTGACTCGAGAAGTCGATATACCCATGTCCGTCTGTCCGTCTGTCCGTCTGTCCGTCTGTCTGTCTGTCTGTCCGTCTGTCCGTATGAACGCCTAGATCTCAGAGATCGTAAGAGCTAGAGCAACCAAACTTTCAGATAAGATCCCTTGTTAATCCATAGGAGACAAGTTTATTTTATTTTTTTGATATCAGGATTACATAATATAGCTCCCATAGGGGTGTTTCAGAGGACCTCGAAAAAAAGCAAAAGTTTTAGATGGATAATTCGTTTGTTTATGAAGATATCATAACCAAATCTGGCAGTCAGAAGTTTTTTAGAGATCCCCAGCACTGTAGGAAATTTTATCAAAATCGGTTGACTATATCATATAGCTCCCATAGGATCAATCGGTCGAAAAAATGTTTTTTTTTACAAAATTCGTTGTGTTTCGTTTGGTTTTGAAGATATCGGAACCAAATTCGGCAAGAGGAAGTTTTTTAGAGTTCCCAAGCACTGTAGCAAATTTGATCAAAATCGGTTGACTATATCATATAGCTCCCATAGGACCAATCGGTCAAAAAATCGTTTTTTGTACAAAATTCGTTGCGTTTCGTTTGTTTGTAAAGATATTGTTAGCAAATTTGGCATTAAGAAGTTTTTTAGAGTACCCAAGCACTGCACCAAGTTTGATCAAAATCGGTTGGCTATATCATATAGCTCCCATGGGAACAATCGGTCAAAAAAACGCTTTTTTTACAAAATTCGTTGTGTTTCGTTTGGTTTTGAAGATATCGAACCCAAAATTGGCTGTCGGGAGTTTTTTATAGTTCCCAATCAGTGTACTAAATTTGATCAAAATCGGTTGACTATATCATATAGTCCCCATAGGACCGATTGGTCAAAAAAATTGTTTGGTGCAAAATTCGACTGATTTCTTTTTTTTTATGAAAATATCGTAACCAAATTTGCCGAATAAAATATCTTTTGGAGGTTTTAAGCAATGTGTCGGACTTAATTGCAATGTGGTGGTACAGGGTATCCCAAAGTCGTCTGCGCCCGACTTTAACGTACGCCATCTTTTTGAAATATATTTTTATTGGCAATCAACCGATACAATGATCCAATATTGATGAAAAAATTAATCGCTACACAAAAATATAATTTAGTGTTTGACAGGGCTTCAATAACTATATACCTATTAACAGATTTACACAATATTTACAAAAACAAAATTTACAAATAGATTCGACTCAATCTACTAAATATTTAATCTGAGAGAGCACAGGACATCGAGATTCATACATCTTTAAACATTTTCTCATAATATATAGATAGGAAGCACTAGCTATTATAGCGATTTAGATCATATGACGACTTCTGAGATCACATGGGTGGAGACGTTTCTGGCGTCTTCGCGGTCTATGACCGGCCAGGGCGCAAGCAAGAGAATTCGCGTGGGAGCCTAAGCGATCCGCGTATCGGTCTATCGTAATGCCTAGATCCTTGTGAAGGTTGTGATTACGGATATACCATGGGGCTTCAGCAATTTTGCGCAAGGCTTTATTTTGCAAAGTTTGGTTTATTTTCATATTGGGCTTAGCTGGGCTTCCCCAGACTTGGATGCCATAATACCAAGTACTGGCATCGCTAGCTCAAAGACGCTATTTGCTCAAGAAAATCTCTATTAATTCAAGATACCGCCGTTCGGATTCGGCTATAAACTGTAAGTCCCTGTTCTCCATGGACAGTTATTAATAGAGATCCCCATGCCCCGCCGTATTGTCAGTCAGGGAATTATTATTATTATGCTCTTATAGAGGATGCTTTTATTTTCTAGGGACAGCTTGCTGGTTCTGACAAGTAGCCACTCCATTTTGCCAAGTTTCGCTCTGCACCTTGCTGTTATTTATCATACCTAAAATTTTTGTAAGAAGTTTGTAGGTCTACCCTGCCTCCTGTTGAATACACCCTGGTACGCAAGGTATATATATTTTACACATTTGTGTGAAGTTTGAGCAAAATTGGTCCACAATTTTATATAGCTAGCATACAAAAATTAAACCAGCACTCTCTTTTCAAGAGAGACGCGAAAAAATGGTTGGACAAGATTGCTGTATTTTTGATAAATGATTATAAATAAGTAATCACGATTTGAAAACGAAATAATAGACGTTTATGATGCAGCATAATGATAAAGTCCGAAAGGTTTTCGATTTTAACATTCGCTTGGCGAACCTATTTACACATACATTTGACATTTTGTCCAATTCATCAGCCACAAGGCACCAAATATTTGCTACACCTTTAAGCTGTTCCCCATCGGAATTTAGTTTCTTTAGTCGAGCTTTTTGTGTGATTTAAAGGCTGGCAACACTGTGTCATGGCGCTTATCTGAGCTTGCAGTCGCATGGTCGACGGCGGCATCACATTGCGCGTGCTGAACTCGGAGCCACCTCTTGAGGAAGCACAACAACAGCTAGGAACAACAAAAAACCATGGGCACAACAAGTGCCATATAAATTATGCAAACATGACTCGCGGAACAGCGCCAAACTGAACCAGCAGCAGAGAGCACCTCAATCAGGGCTGACTCTGAAGCTTGATTGTTTTTGCGAAATGTTTTTAAATGAATTTTAATTGAGAAATGCAAATAGCTCTACTAGTACTACCTCTGACTTTGGTTATAGTTGTTATAGTTGTTGTTCTTGTTGTTATTCAAGTGTTTGTCCAAGCGGCAAAAAACGCGTTGCCCCTACCAAAAAAAACAAAAATATTTACACTATGCAACAAAGTTGTGCAAATCTATGTGTAGAGCTAACACAAACACTTGACGCTTTAAATTTATTTTGCACTTTTGTTGGGTGTATAGTAGTTTTTTTTTTGTTATTTGTCATTTTTTTTTTTTTTTTGTTGCGATTAGTTTCCAAAGTCGCTTATCAGCTTTATTATTTTTTTTCATTTATATTGTAGTTATGTCTAAAATAAAACATGAATTATACAATTGATTGATAAATTGCTATCGCAAAGTAAAATTTAATTGAACAGTCAACTACAAAATACGAAAGAAACAAAAATGGATTCAGTTAAAAAAGTTTTGCGAAAACATATAAAGCAAAAATTTAGCTTATTTTTCACGAAATCAACTAGCAATTATGGAAACTATATGCGGAAATATGTAACAATCCAAACAGTTAAAAAATCACACAGCTGTCGCATAAGGGAACTTAGTATGATAATAGTTTAATTTTATTACCATAGTTTGCTTTATAAAACAACTCAGCCGGAAATTATAGTATTTGCATATCCTTGACTTTTCAACACATATCACAAATTCTATGGAGCTTCTGAAAATTCAAATTCAATTATCTCAGAACCCTAACGTGCGTTGGCACCATGATCCAACAATTAGAAGGTTACGCAACATGCAGCTCCGTCTTTTTAAAGTAGTATGCACAGGTTAAATTTTTGTATGGTAGCTATATGACATAAACTATAAATTTGAATCAAACTTTACACAAATGTGAAGATTAGTTGATATAAACTTGTTAGAAAATATTGTTTATTTTTTAAAATATCCTAACCAAATTTATGCCAGCAGTATTTCTTTTTAATCACAACATTTTTGTGAAGTTTGATAAAAATTGGTTCACTATTTTATATAGCTGCCTTACAAAATTGAACCAGTTTTCTGTGCAGCCAAATTAACGCACTTATTTGTGGCACCTTTTGCCTTCTTTGTATCATGCGTTGCAGTCAGTATTGCCCAAAAAAATCTGGCTTCAATACGCTCAGAAAAAACAAACCGATCTAATTTTAAGTTCGAATTTGCTCAAACTGGAATTTTCAAATATTTTCTTAAACAAAGCATAAAATACGCTTAAAATATGAGTGCGCAATGCTCTACTTAATGCTTTATTCTTTCATTGAGAGCACTCATAATCATTCTAAACATGCTTAAATGAAGAATTCCTGTCTATTGAAAAACACGCTCTTGAAATAAAAATTGTACTCTCATAGTAAAGCGCGAGACGTATCGATTTAAGCTTATTATATATTTATTAAATTTGTTACAAAAATTACCTTCCAATTACATAACTTGGTGAAAATAAGTTTTGCTTGCGTCAATGCAAACTCAGAAAAAAAGTTGATCTTAATTTAAGTTCAAATTTGCTTTGAGTAAGATCTTTTCGGAACTTGGAGTTTGCAAGATTTTTTCGTAATCTATTTTACCTAAATTGAGAACAAAATGCTCTCTCTCTCTCTCTCATGAGCAAAAAGTGCTCTTTGAGAGTCGATTTCAAATCACATAAAATATTCGTTTTGATGATATTTTGTTTTTTCAAGTGCTTTGGATATCAGCTCATTCAACTTCATATATACATTTTCTGTAAGGCTTGTTTAAATAAATAAATAGTTTTCGAAATAATATTTTACTTAAATTAAGAATAAAATGCTCTATCTCTCTCTCTTGAGCAAAAGAGTCGATTGAGAGTCGATGTCAAATCACATAAAATATTCGTTTTGATGACATTTTGTTTTTTCAAGTGCTTTGGATATAATCTCATCCAACTTCATATGTATATTTTTTATAAATTTTATAATCTATTTTACTTAAATGAAGAATAAAATGCTCTCTCTCTCATAAGCAAAAAATACTCTTTGAGAGTCGATTTCAAGGTTTCAAGAGCTTTGGATATCAGCTTATCCAACTCTATATATAATTTTTTTAAATAAGTTTATTAACACCTTTTCACCCTCTATTGCTTGCAGATTCAAAACGCCCGCCAATGCGGAGGAAAAGGAAAAGATCGAGGATCTGCACAAGATGACGCTTAAACGCAAGGCACAATTACATGAAATTGAGCAATCGCTGCCGGCCAAATCGGGTCGTTATTTGCAGGTTAATATGTTTTTTAGTTTATGCTCTTAGTGAACTGTCCAATCCAAGAAAGCTCGCTCCAATTGTCCAGCCATGCAGCTAAGTAGCAGCAACTTGGTCAGTTGGGAAAAGTTTTACGCTTACAATTTGCGCTGCTGTGCTGCTTGGCTGGCAAGGCTTAGGTGGCATAGTCAACTACAAACTCAACCTTTACTTGGCTGCTTGCAGATTATTCTGGGTGATGTGAATGTCTCCATTCTCAACAGAAACGACAAAGTTCGCTATAAAGATGACTATGAGAAGTTTAAGTTAATACTCAACGTAATTGGACTGATAATGGCGTTTTTCAATTTGATATTCAACTATAGGTGAGTTATAATGAATTCTGTATACCCTGCCAAGTGGAATACGTTTCTATTATCTTTAGAGCTTTGGAGCTGGCATTTATATTTCTACTGGTATGGTATTATTGCACTCTAACCATACGCGAGTCCATACTGAAGGTGAATGGTTCGCGCATTAAAGGCTGGTGGCGTGCACATCATTTCATCTCGACCGTGGCAGCTGGAGTTCTGCTCGTTTGGCCACAGGGCGAGCATTGGCAGCTATTCCGTTTGCAGTTCATGTACTTTAATGTTTATATCAGTGAGTAATAGTCAAGCAAACTGGGTGCATTGGGGAAAACAAACCTCTTCTATACTTACAGGCATTGTGCAGTATCTACAATTTGGTTATCAAAAAGGTTTGCTCTATCGGCTAAAGGCTTTGGGTGAACGTCATAATATGGATATAACTATAGAGGGCTTTCATTCATGGATGTGGCGCGGCTTAAGCTTTCTGCTGCCATTTTTATTTTTGGGCTATGCCTTTCAGGCTTACAATGCCTGGACACTGTATAAGCTGGCTTATGCGCCTCCAGATGCACCCTGGCACGTGCCGGTCATGTGCGGCCTGTTCCTTTTGCTTGCCGTAGGTAATATGACAACCACTTTACTTGTGGTACCCGAAAAGATTCGCGAGCGCGCCAAGGAGCGCTATCGTTTACAGAGCATGGGCAAGTCCATGAAGATGCGCATCGAGATGAAGGTACTTGAGCAATGCAAAATAACACGCAAGTTTCTAGCACGCATGTTTCTAGCACGCTTTATATGTTTACAGAGAAGCGTCAGTGATCTGGACATATCAGCCACAACCCCAACAGCTGCACCAGTCTCCACATCCCAAACAACCGCAGCAGTCTCCACATCATCGGAGCCTGCCAAGAAGGAGAACTAAGCAAATGCAGCAAGCGCGTCAAAACATTTGGATTTTTAAATATTATTATGAAATTTTTTTTGCCCTATTTATTATTGGGCCTGTTCCCACTTTCACAAAATTTGAGTTGGTTTAAAATTAAAAAAGTTCCCTCGCACAATGGCGTTATATCATTTTTTTTTTCATTTTGTATTTGTTAATGTAGACAAATTAATTTTCACTAAAGTTAGGTGAATATGCTCAATTTCACTTAAATTTAGTGAATATGCATTAGGCGAACTTGTTGAAAATTATGAAAATATATTTATTTTATAAGTTTTTAAAAAATACTTTTTCACCAAAATTTAGTGAACATGAACCTTAGCTCAATGATGATATGCGTATAAAAAACGTAAGCAATATAAAATTTTCTATTTATGCAAATTTATTTTCACTTAAATTTACTTAAAACAAATTTTTATTAATTTTGCATCAAAACAAAGACATTGTGAACAACAAAAAATATTTATGTTTTAAAAACATATTTTTTTTTTTGTATTTAATAACTTTATAGAAATGCTTTTTCACTAAAATTTAGTGTTTATGATCTAAACTCAATGATGATATTCGTATAAAAAATGTAAGCAACATATAGTACATTTTTATATTCATGCAAATTTATTTACACTAAAATTTTACGAAAATTTGCATTTAAATTTGACTTAAATTTTCACTAATATTTAACGAAAATTCACTTAAATTTACCGAAAATTAATTTGTATAAATTACGCATTAAAAAAGACATCATTTATAACAAAATATTTATGTTTTAAGTTCTTGAAAATTCATTTTCACTAAAATTTAGTGAATATGAATTTAGTTTATTTGCCTAGAAAAAAAAAACGCTTTGTTAGTTACAAAATGTTTATGTTTTGATTATTAATATTTACTTTTAGAAATTTATGCAAATTGTGAAAGTGTACACAGGCCTTTATATTTGTTTATAGAAAATTTTGCTTAAATTGTAAAGTTGAAATGTATGAAGTGTAAAAACTAGAATGGATAAGTTGAAAGTTGTGGTAAACTGAAAATTGATATTGAATGTAAGTTGAAGGATTAAAGCAGCATAAGTGTGAAGTGAAATGAGAAAAAAATTATGCACTAAACATAAAGTAAATAAAAACAAATATATATAAAAAACACAAATGCCTACGTTTGCACGCTCTCTAATATAATTGTGTGGGTAAGTTACGCCCCAGTTGCTCCCACTGGCCACACATTTGCGTGTTGCGGTTGGCACTGGGTGGCAATTACATTGATGGCATTGACCACAAATTATTGAATTGGCCATGCCAAGGGCTTTAAGCCAGCTCAGCTTGGTCTTTTGTTTTTGTTCTTTTTTCATTTTTTTTTTTTTTTTGTTTACGCTTTGTTTCAGGGCCAAACATGACTGTACCTAGTCCTAGTGTCCTTTGAGTCGCGGTTGTCCTTCTTTTACGGCCGGCCATTAATGCGCTGTGCCAGACCAGACCAGACCAGACCAGACCAGGCCATACCATACCAGAGCAGTTATACTGTTGGCCATTTTGCAACAAAGGCTCTGCAATGCGGCAAAAGGCGGCGGTTTTTGCAAAACTCCCTCCCTGCCTTTACGCCCGCAACAAACCGCAACCGCACCAAGCGCATTCGTGCAAATGGCTGCCGGCTCTGAGTATCCGGTTCCTGTGCTCGTTGACTGCTCGGTTCCACGTTTGCGACTATCTCTCTGCCGTAGCCGTTTCCATTGCCGCAGCCTAATTTGGCGAGAGTTCATTAATTGCGTAAACGGCGCGCGCTTTTAATTATGTCGAACAGTATGACGCGATGCGGCGCGGGGCTGCGCGACGCTGCACTTGGCCCTCTTTGCCGACCGCAGACAGAAACGAGGGCAGGCTGTGAAGTAATCGGCCTAATAAAGAAGGAAGCACTTTTTTGTTGGAACTACTATTCGGATGATTTCTCCAGTTGCTCAAAACATGTACATATCGAACGCAAATTAAAGCAAACAAAATTTTGGTTTGAAACCAAGTTGACTGCTTTATTTTGTAGCTTCTTCGATGAGATTTTTGTGTGAAAAATAAACTCCGACAGCATTACGAATCCAATTCGTTGGTGAAAAAAAGATTTTTTACGATTTGCGCTCTCTCAAAAATCTAGTACAATACAAGTTAAGAACGACAAAGGAATCGAGTTAGCCATAAACATCTGTTAGTTTGTTGGAAACTTGTTTAGTTTCAGCCAAAAGTTCCATCCTACATTTTAGTTCTTTATATGCATTAAGCTTTATGATATAGGTCTCCTTTTCACAACAATTAGAATATGAAGATATACTTTCACACTACCCTTGATCACTGGAATGAAGTATAATGTAAAGTTTTAGCAATGGTTACACAGCCGCGTTTGCCCATCCACCAAACAGCTTGATCTGGCATCCAAAAAATATTCTATCAATCTATTTTCCAACTACTTTTCGAGTCGCCCTCGTTCACACACTCAGACAGACACAAACACAAATACACGTAGCAATGGCGTATTTTGTGCATTTGCGGCATTGTTTGCATTGTTGTTGTCCCTAGCGGTGGCGTCGTTGCCTATGGACGAGGGGTGAACGTTGCAGTGCGGCACGGGGTGCGGTGTGCGGAGCAAGAGTCTGGTTTTGGTTTTTGGCCATAGCCAAATGGTTGTTGTTTTTCTACGGCTACAACGAAATTTACGACTTTTGGTTTTTCAACTGCAGCGCCATTTCCATTGCATTTTTGCATACTTTGACGCAAACGTGTGGTTGACTACGTCATGGATGGCGCTGGAAGGGGTGATGACGTAGCACAAAATGCAGGTAGAGTACATACATTGTAGTGCATATATGGTGCAGTTGGTCTGCGATTATCATTTATTGCAACCGCATAGGGGAAATGCCGCCATATAAAGCGGATAATTCATTAATTTGATAAGCATACGCCACGTTGTTCCATCGATTGAAAAGTGTTGACAAGCGCAATAACAATTGCTCCACAAGCATAGAAAATTGCCTGTAAATAGTTTAAAATTAGTGCGTTTGGTTAAAAAAAAAGCGCGCCTAAAAGTATGCCATGTTCTAGAGTAAGGTAGCTAGAGGGAACAAAAGCTGGCCCACTGGAAGATTCATAAAAGGAAAACCCGGTTAAGAAAAGATAGACTCTGATTCCTAATGGCCTATGCGTCTGCTTCGCACGCTTTTCAAAGTTTGGGAGGGACTGATGTTTAAAAGTTTGGAAGAACACAGCAACTTCCTTCCTGAGCAGAGTTCGGTTAGAATCAAGCATCTGCTCCAAGCAATAGTCTATAACCTAATCATTTCATATCTAGATACTAGAAGATTCCAGTTTAAAATTAAAGCAAGCTAGGTTTTCGCAGGAAAGCGCTATAGACCTATTCCTCTAAAACCTCTACACGGCGGATATACTTACACCTAAGGAGCTAAGTCTGGTTGTGGAAAGCGGAAAAATGCTGCTTACTACAGACGCGGACGATTTGACAGCTTTTCACTCCCCAGAGCTTGTGAGTACGGAGCAGCAGATGGGATACATTCATGCTGCAATAAATCTTACAAGGTGACGCAGAAAAGTGCGCGAGTTTGGCTGCAAAGTAAGTAAACTGGTTCAGTTTTTGTATGGCAGCTATTCAAAATTGTGGGCTATTTTTGACCAAACTACACAAGTGTTTAGACTAAAAAAAAAAAAAAATTTCTGTCTTATGTACTTCTCTGAATTTCATATAGTACTTATTAGTCTACAAATTTGAAGTTTTGATGAAAATTGCTCCACTATTTCATATAGCTGTCATACAAAATTGAACCAGTGCTCTCTTTTTCAAAGAGATACGAATAAAGCACCTGCGCATTGCGTGACCTTCTAGTTGTTGGATCATGGGGTACATGTGTACATTCACCTGCTTGAGAGCTAAGGTAGCAGATGGAATACTGCCCTGAATCAGGTAGTGCTATACGCATTAAGAGAAGAATGGCGTCCATGAGGCGGCTCATTTTCAGATCTTACATTGCTAGTACACAAGAAGCTGTCTGCTAGAAGTAGTCAAAATGCGCTGGTTCAAAAACAAGGTGGCTCCCTTACACAATGCAACAAGAGAGCGCTGTGCAACGTTATAGTGGCAGCCACCTTTCAAACTAAGACCTTGCGACTTATTACTGGTTGCGAATGGTGCGCAAGAAGTTCGACGTTGTACCAGGCTCGCTAGATCCGTTGGCGAAAGAAACGTTATTGATTATTCTATTAGAAAGAAAAACGACGATGATGCCCAAAACTTCGTCTAAGATATCTCCAGTAGAAATAAGAAACTTGCAATTTCTTAAAAAAATTTTATTAAAAAATATACATATATATATATTTTTTTTATATTTGCTTATTTTTAATCGGTCCAAAGGACATTCAACAAATTTTATAAAATCGTACAAAAAATATTTACATGATTGGTTTTACTCTACAATATAACATAAGGCAAACTTAGTTTTAATTTATTATAGAATCTATGAGGAAGATCTATATATGCGCTATTATCTAACAAGTTTATAGGTAATCTTCTGTTCGTTGCTTAATTTCTTCATTTACTTAACATTTGTATAGGTCTTTGTGAATTTGAAAATTACTTACGTACAAAGGTGCCCTGACAATATTTCTGAGTGTGCTTGATTGGTATCTTTGAAGTATCTCGATATAAGATACACTTGCCGTACGCCAAAGTTGTTTTTGAATTGCTTTGTAAAGACGGATTTTATTTTCCAAGCTAAGTTGGGACCAAGGTCCTAAAAGCCAATTGTTTTAGTTTTTTTTCTGTATTTAAAAAAATTAAAAATATAAGATTTCTAAAAAAAAAAAAGAAACAAATAAAATTGAAGTTCGCCGTTCATAGTTTAAAAAAAAAATAACTAAAAATACTTTTTTTGCACTTATTTCCAATATAAATATTTATTTTAAACTTAAACATAAATTTCAATTTAACTTAATTCTAATAATCACTTTTAATCTAATTTTAAATTAATTCTATAGAACCCATAAACATTTTTAGTTCTTCCGAATAATGTTTGATGAGTGTTATAGATAGGTTTTATACTCATGATTAGTGGATGATTTATTTTGTCAAATGCATAACAAAAATATTAAAAATCAAGAGCAAGAAACAAATAAATCGAATGCATAAACTCTTTTACCTGATGAAGATGTTCACGCTTGCATCAATAAAGCGAGGTTTGCCTTTGCTAAATTAAGCAACATATGGCGATCCAGTGAGCTCACTAGGCAGACCAAACTGCGAATCTTCAATACAAGTGTGAAATCTGTCTTGTACTATGGCTGTAAAACATGGAAACACTCAAGAAACATAGTGAAAAAGATGCAAGTTTTTATTAATACATGTCTACGCAGAATTCTTAAAATATGGTGGTCAAATAGAATATCGAATGAACAACTGCTAAATCAGGCTCATCAAAAAGCAGCACAGACCGAAATAAAAACGAGGAAGTGGATAGGCCACACACTCAGACAGCCTAGAAGTTATATCGCCAGACAAGCTTTAACATGGAATCCGCAAGGCCGTAGAGGACCTGGTGCACCAGCGTAAGCGTGGCGAAGAACTGTCGAGAGTGAACTAGCTGAAGCACGATATACGTGGAATGACATCTGCATAGCAGCACACAACAGAGTCAGATTTAAGAGAATCGTCGAGGTCCTATGCCCCACTGGGGGAAGAGGACAATAGTAGTAGTAGTATATACTACTGCGATTGACTTTGATTTTTTTGTTTTTTTTATCTAACACAGCAACTACTGTGCAGCGGCAACGCTGCTCTTGTAAGGCTATTTGCATTTTGATAAGTGCAACGCCAACGCAAGCGTCGCATTGACGTCGCCGTCGACGTAAACGCAGCAGCAGCATACAGCAATGATTAATGCAGCTAAAACTCATTTTTGCTGCGTTTTTTCCAAAATAATCTTTCTTTATTGCACTAATTCAATTATTTACATTACAAATATATATTTGCTTATGCCGCAGCCAACTTCAAGTTATGCTCGGTTTGAATTTATCGAAATGTAACTATCGAAATGTGTATCGAAACGAAGCAATTGCAGTTGGAGATATACTTTTAAATTGTATATAAATTAAACTTAGAGCTAGTTTACGATTTTGTAAATAATTTGTTATTTGTTATAACCCAAACAAAGCAACATTTTTTAAACAATGCTCATAACTCAGATATAGACAAATATTTGGTAGCTAGTGGGGAGAGAAAAATTAGAGATGGCACATGAAGCTTAAGTGTGCAAAGAGTTGCTTGATTGTTGCCGCCGGCGGTGGTTTAGTGGCTAGGACTAACGTCCGTGGCACCGCCGGTCCGGGTTCGAATCCCGGTAGTTTAATGGCATGGCAATAGAAATGGGTATTGAAACATTTGGAAGCAACAAATGACTCATGACTCGCGCATACAGCACAACCTCACAACTAACTTATAGAATTAAATTAGAATTAAGTTGAAAGTGCGATTTAGGTTTAAGTTAAAAAAATTTTTTATTTATTTTAAACATAATCAGACATTATTAGGTTACTTTTAAGTTAGAATTAAGTTGAAAGTGGGATTTAGGTTAATTTAAAAAATTTTTTTAAGTATTTTTTTTTTTTAATTTAAGTGCTTACCTTTTTTTTGTACAACAAATTTGGTTTAACTCTGATACGTGTATATAAGTTGATTTTTTTTTTAAATGTACGCGTACAATTTATATTTATAATGAATTTATACTTTTATGAAATAAAAAACGATTGACAGCAGTCGTCAATATAATTTTATTATATTATTAATTTAAAGATGTAAATTTTATATGCCAAAGTTTGAGTACCCATCGGAGTCAGTGCTTTAAATAATAAATTAAAATAATAGTAATTTAATAATACTGTCCAAAATAAATAAACACTTTACAAAAAAAAAAAAAAAAAAAAATCGATTGACAGCATTTTTGAAAAGTAGAAAATTTTGGAAAATTGTGTAAACGCCTAATTATGATATATGCAGAGTCTCAAAAATTTAGTTTTTGGATGGTAGAAAGCATTAATAGTTTATACAGGGAGGTCTAGAGCTTTTACGAAAACCCCGGCACCTTTTGTTCTTCACAACAATAAGCGTCTCAAATCGGATACTAATTAATAAAAAACTATAATATTATGCTCGTTTAAATTTTGTTTTTAATTTCCCGCCTCAAGTGGCATTATATAAGCGCTATCCAAAAACATCGATATATCGATACAGAAGTCAGTCTACTATAGCACTTCAATACCTTTGTGAGGAGGCGAATTGCCACCTCACAACACATTTTCCTAAAATCTCTACAGGGTAGTTGTTGAGAGAGAGTAGTGAAGAAAGCGCGCGTTTTCACTCTCAACAACAAAATCTCTATTGGGTAGTTGTTGAGAGAGAGTAGTCAAGAAAGCGCGCGTTTTCACTCTCAACAACGCGCGCTTTCTTCGCTACTCTCTCTCAATAACTACCCTGTAGAGATTTTAGGAAAATGTGTTGTGAGGTGGCAATTCGCCTCCTCACACCTTCAACATTAATTCCTGATGCAAACATTCCCGTGTAGACCTAAAAATTAATGAAAAATTATAATTATTTTGACCAATTTATTTTTTTCCAAAAAATTCTCGCCTCAAGTGGAGCTCTCGAAAAGGATCGAAAGTGCCTCTGTCGGGCGACCTGAACGTTTGATGTCACTACTGCTGGTAAGAGCACAAAGGATCTCAGTAAAACACGCACAAATCACCCTCTTCAGTCTCGTTTACCATCTCGAGCTGGTCTGCTTTCAATGGATGTCTAAATGCTGCAGCTTGCTTAAAATTCAGCATTCAAAGTTTCTAGGCAAAAGATTCAAAATGTCACTGACTTATGAAACCGCCCTCGGCCCTAATGTCACAGTGCATTTGTTCAACATAACCTATATAACGCTCTCGTTTGTAGCAAATGATAAAAAGAGATATTTCTGCAGTATTTTATATAACAAGCAAAGTACAGTCGAGGCTGCTGGAATAAAAATTTGCTTTAACTTTTGCACTAACAAAATAAAGTTACATTAAAATTACAATAAAGCACTGCATGTAGAAAATATTAATTTAAAAATTCAAATATTGAAAACAGTGTAAAAAAAAAGCAAAATGGAAAAAACTAAAGAAAACGAGCGTAGGACTAAAATGAATGAAATGAAATTTAGGGTCAATCGACGTTTGAATGCAGCAACAAAAGAGTCCAAACTTTTCACCAATATTAACCTGTAAAGGCGACACAGTCGTAGCAGGAGTAAGGAGCACACTGAAATACAATGAGAATCCAAGTGGGGCCAACAGAGGCCATACGAGACCAGGTCGGGGCCAAAAGTCATCAAAGAAATTCAATTTGAAAAGTCAATGAAAATCAGAGTGAACAAAAAAAAAAAAAAGAAAAACTTAAGACGAAAAAAGTTTCTGGCGGGCGCGCTCTGGAAAAATGGCAAATTAAATCGAGCAATCAAATGATCATAATAAGTTAATCAAGAACATGCCGGGGACTCCCCCAAGTCATTTATAAGAGAAATGGCAATAGTTGGCTGACCCCCAGCTCCAAGCACAAGCCCGCAATTCGCTAGCTGTTTCCACAATAGACAAATTGAAATCGCAAAATAGAAAAATGGCTGCCACACACACTCACACACACAGAGGAAGACAATGATACAGGAACATAGGACACGCATACGCCACGTTGACATACAAGCAAATAAATAAATGCACTCAAGTATGTAATATGGGCAACCCAAGGGCGTGGCAAGGGGCTTTTTGGCCGCATTTCCAACTTGGCTTGGTCAGACAGTGTCTTACGCCTGGAGCAGCCCACACAGCCCACAGTTCACAGCATGCAGCAGCTCCAGGACAATCGTGCAGCAAATGTAGCGTAAAATCGGCAACGTCGTCAGCCCTAGTCCAAGTCCAAAAGTACAAAAAATTGGTTAGTTTCAGTTGAGCTCGGCTGTAATCAGCGCGCCCGGCTGGACACGCACACACATACACACACATTCACTTATATATACAGAGACACAAAGACCGGGATGCGGAACTGAGCGACTCTGAGACTGACCTGATTTATGGCCGCACTTGCTGCTGGCCAAGTTAAAACATTTTCTCACATGCTCCAAGGTCTAGAGCTCAGGAAAAATGCACAAGGGTAATGTTATGTGATCAGAATAGCCGCAGCAGATCGCTCTAAGCATTCTGTGTACTAAGTGGACGTTTTGGTGAGCCCCCAAAACCAATACCGGCACCAAAAGTCAGTCCACGTTTTTGATGCTCTGGGCTGCCAGAATGCTGCAATATATGCAACTAACATAGCACAGAAGAATAAACTGGATTCTGTAAAAGGGGTACCGACTTAGGAGATATCATTCACTGTCCTACTCTTCTAATTTCCCTATAACCAACCAAATGAAGAACTTTCCTAGATGTTGCCCACTTTTTGTTCAACTCATCTTATAGAACTTACAGTAAAAAAGTAATATTTTATTGGCTGAGGCTGAGTTATACCTCCAGATCTTATTTCAAACTGGTAACAACTCTCATCTCAATCATTTTGCGGCAGATAATCTTGAAAGAGTAGTTGGAAATTGCGAAATTCTGCAAAATTAACTTTATACAAAAAATAAACAGTTTTTCCATCTGTCAGGATATTTTCGGTGTTCACTTTGTCGGGCAGAAATGCAGAAGTGACCAACAAAAGATAGCACTAGAAGAATCTTGCAATTCTGCCCCACCAAGACCCTTAACTACGAAAAGTGTTGCACTGACCTTTCTTAAAAAACTTATCATAAAAGCTGATTGACGTTGCTCATCTTGTTAGCCTCTCACTTTTGCATTTCTGCATCGTTGTTAGGATTGCTCACATAGCTAGTTGGGCACTTTTACATTTCTGCAACAAAATTTAAACACTTTTGCATTTCTGCAATAAAATTCAAAAATAAAGGTATCAACTTGTTATTATAGCCTCTCTTTCTCTCTTAAGGACCTTGATTAGCCTTCGTTTAACTATCAACAGGTTAAAAGATAAAACTCTATCAAATTAAGATTTGGTAAGGCTACAAACAATTTTGGGCTTGCATGGGTAACGCTTATTTTTGGGCTTTGCTTAATTGATTTTTGAGGCCCAGACTCACGGGAATGTTCGTCTTTTGCAAAAAATTTATAAAAACATGCCGTAGTTCCAACCAATCGTCACATTTTAAAATCCTTACACGCTGCGAACGTTTCCAGCTTTTTCTCAGTTTCAAACCCATTTCTAAATCATACCATTTAAAATTAAAGGCAGTCTCTCTAATTCTCCCTCTCTCTTTTTCTTTCCGTCTAGTCTGCATTCCTCTTGCATTTGCTCTCTTCCTGCCCTTTGTTGCCTGCAGCTTGAATTATGTGACGCTGTCGCTGCCGCTGTCGACGCCGCAGCGCAGTCAAACTTTAACACAAATTGAATTATGCAGTCGGCGGGATGCGCTGCGCTGGGCTGCTCTGCGTCAGGCCATTAAGCGGACATACACGCGCCGGGCTCTGCCCCAGAATGTGGCACAAATGGCAAATGTAACTGTAATTTATTGAAATTTGTAGACGCCGCCTGGCAGAAAAGTTTGCGGCACGTTTTTTAAGGGTGCCAGTACTCCCATCAGCCCAACAACATACCCGTCGCTTTGCAGCTTCTGGTCACACCAAACATGACAGAGGCGTTGGCGTTGGCGGCGGCAGCGGCATCGGCAGCGTCGACAGCGGTCAAAAGTCAACCAGGGCTACAACTGTTTTTCCCAGCCACAAGCGTCGCTGTCGACGCCGCTGTCACTGCCTTTGTACTTTTAATTGCTGGCCACGTACCCGCTGTTAGTTAGCCGCATCCGCGTGACTGCCAAAAGTTTGGCTGCGGCTGCTGTCGACAGCAACGTCAGCGTCAACGATGCTCTGCTGACGTAGGCATGCAAAAAAGTTTTAAGTGCAATGCTCGCCATTTGGTCAATGGCCGCCAAGCCGTCTACTACTCCCTCCAGACAAACACACACATACACGGTGATTCTATTCCATATACGAGGGCAGCTTGAATTGTTATCCACATAATCTTTAAATATCTTGTACTCCACCAAATTGCGTACAATGCCTATAGACAGGCTTATCATTTTTGGCCATGCCGTGAATTTTGTTAGCTATTTCAGGTACCGTTACTTATCCTTTCCGTCTAGTAAGGTACTCATCAAAAAAGTTTAGCTGTCCAGAATCAATCGATTTTTATCGATACTACAAAGTTATAATAAACAGTATCAGCTGATAGAAAATTTGAATAGCAATAAATTACACAAAAAGTACTGTCGATAATAATTCAGACTGCCCTCGTATGTTTTTACACTTGGCCAGTCCATCTGGGCCTCATTTGTTGCCTATTTGTCCACCAACCCATGACCGCCACCATCGGCATCACCATCGCAAAACTGCCAATGAGCCGACCTGAGAGTTCACATTAAAAACTTTTCTCATTTATCAGACAACGACGATGGCGACAAAGTTAAGGAAAACAATAAAAAAATAAAATATAAAAAAAAAATGGCGTCAGGTAAATTGATTGCTGCCGCCAACTAACTTTGACAGCTGCAGCGTCGTGCTTAAGGATTTCATTTTGACCCTCTCTGCAACTGCACGTGTCCACTAGGCTGCGAAAATGTGGACAAGTTTTTTTTTTCTATTGAATTTATCGTAGTTGCTCTTAAAGGCAACAGAATTTGGAGCAGTTACTATACTACTTGATTTAAGGAAATCTCATATAAATAGCATTAAGAAGTTAAGCTTGACTCCACTTACCAAATACTTAAAACTCAAACTGTTCCACAAATCTTTTGTATTTAGTATCATGTACTCATAGTGTGTTTTAGGCGAGAGTTCGAGATACGTGTTTCTCTGCGTCATATGAACTTTTTTTGGTAGCATTCTCTCTATCAGTCCCGATCAGAGAATCTTCCGATACCATATCTTGGACCCCAGGGACAGTCTCATGATTTGTCCCCCCTTGCGCTTAAAGTCTTAATCCCGCATCTTAACTACGAGGAACATACTTTAAAGGGAGGGAAATGGGTGCTTCTCCATGTCATATGAACTTATTTGCAGTTGAATTCCCTCAATACTGATCAGAGTATATTCAGATCCCATATCTTGGACCTCTCTCCCTCTGCCGCCGAAAGCTTTGTTTCACTTGAAGCAAATCCTTCTCTCTATCGACTTCAATCACCAATACTGATCAGAGAATATTCAGATCCCATATCTTCGACCCCAGGGACAGTCTCATAATTTGTCTCCTCCGGCTGCGCAAAAGCGTTAATCCCAAATTCATGCTTATCAACATTATCTGGTAGTATTCTCTTTATTGTCAATCCTAATCGGAGTATTTTCAGATCCCATATCTGGGTCACCACTGAAACGGTCGCTCAGTTGTTTCCCCCTTGTGCTTAAAGCTTTAATCTGAAAGACCTCCCTATATCGACTCGTCAGTTCATTCTTACCCACATGGTACATACTTTATAGGATTGGAAGAGTGTGCGATCCCCTGACACAAGAACTTATCTGGTAGTGTTCTCTTTATTATCAATCCTGATCATAGTATATTTATATTTGTGTCAACCTAAAACGGTCTCTCAGATGTTGCCCCTTGCGCAAAATAAGTTTCCCTTGCCCAATTTTGTTCCCCTTGCGGAAGAGGAAGCAAGGAATAGTCCCGCTCCCAACAGTGTGAACGTCATGTCTATCAGCATGGTACACATTTGCCCATCCATAAGGTGTCGCATAGAAACCAGATACCATTACACTCACTACATCTTTGATTATTTTTAGTACATCAGCTCCAAATGTTTCCATCGGCGATGGTACAACTGCCACCAAGTGTTGTCACTACAGTGGCTCTACCGTGACCTCGAATGAATATCGAATGCTTTGGGTGCCGCAACAGATAAGCTGGCAGAGTAATTAGTGGAGCCCCTATCTAAACCAATAAGGAACTCATAACCAACCCGAAGTTTCTTTAAATTGGTTTCTGTGGAAACATTTTTGTAGCCGCTTCCTTCATACCTATATGGACCTAAAGAATCTATGACAAATTTGTTCATCAAATATAACCAAGTTGGACTCAAAAAGAAGATATTTAGACTCATGTGAACCCGATAAACAAAAAAACGTTGACATTTTCACAACACAACAACGGTCTGCTCTATCCCATCAAACCCTGACCCTTGAAACCGAGTAGAATCTTCAATGCTTCAATAACTCCCTCATGAGAGTCCAATAAACAACAACCTTTTCTTATATTCCCCTCATCCCGTGCTGTGTAACCCACTGTTGTACATTGACCCGCCTGATTTACAAATTTTTTATAGTTTCGTTGATCCTGCAAAGAATTTGAATTTTTTGGTTCCCAATGTTTCTTTCTTTGATTTTTGGACTCGACATAAACCAGGTTAAGGCCAGCGCAAGATCGGCACCTAACGGATTTATGCGTCCCTTTTGAACGCCCACTTTTCATTTGTTTTCAATTAAGATTAAGGCGGCTGTCAGGGGCCACGCCTTTTTTATTTAATGAGTATTCACACATTAACGATGCTTGGCGCATTTGCCGCGCTAATGGCAAAAACAATAAATTTTCCGCCAACACATACATGAATACATAAACATATATATACACACGCATTATGTAAAATGGCAGCTGAGACCGTTGATGTGTCCTCACTGCGTGAGTGTGCGTGTATGTAAGTGTGTATATACATATCCATGTGTATATGTTGATATCCTTTTGATCCTTTTTTGTAAATGACTTTCAGCATTTAAAATGCGGCAAAATGAATTGGCAGCGATTCCCAGCGCCCCTCTCAAACTCTTGCTACTGCCACAGCCACAGCCTCCCTCCACCCTGCCGTCCCAACGCTGACGCTTTAGTTTAATTATTTGCCCAGTCCAAAAAAAGAGTAAATACCAAGTGTTGATGGTAGGCTGGCGCTGCTTGAGGCGCTGCATGCTGCATGCCAATTAATTATAAAAAAGTACTGACATTTATTTTTACACACACACACACACACATACGCTGCGTCGCTGTCGACGTTGTTTGGCTCATACACACACACCCAATGAGACACTTATACATTTTCATAACAAAACGTTAATCATGTTGAGGCACAGCAAAGACAGCAGCGCTGCTGACGTCAGCAGCGACTGAAGCAAAAGCAGCAGCAGCAGCAGCTGGTCCTTACTTAATTGTCAGGCGGTTGCCGCTGACCGCTGCACAGTGGTTGCGCTACCATGGAAAAAAAATACATATGTATAAAGAAATGTTCACCTGGAACTTTGATACTGAGAATATTTTAAGAATAAAATATGAGAAAACTATTTTTTTTGAGTGGGCTAGGTATACATTTGTTGACGAAATTTTCAGAAAAAAACGAATCAAAACGAATTTGGCACAACCGATTTTGATCAAATTTGAAACAGTACAACGCGAAACACAACGGATTTCGTAGAAAAACAATTTTTTGACCTATCGATCATGCCCAAATTTAGTTCAGTGTTGGAAAACTCTAAAAAAAACTATCAAACTATCAAATTTGGTTACGATATCTTCATAAACAATGAAATTATCTAAGCATTTAGGTTTTGAGAAAAATTTCCTTTTTGTACCTTTTCGAAAAATTCCCGTTATTTCCATTATTTTTCTCCGATTTTTACAAACAAGCACTCATTTTCTTCGTAATCGATCGAAATTCTCGAGCCATGAATAAAATTGTATGAAAACATTTTTTTAAATTTTGCTGAAAGTTACAAAAAAAAATGTATTCAGTTTTCATTGCCATTTTATCATGGAAAGACTTACACCCGAACAACGTTTACAAATCGTACAATTATATTACAAAAATTCGCGTTCTGTAAAGAATGTTTTTCGCGCGTTTAGGCCATTTTATGGAACCAATTCGGTTATTCTCAAGACTCAAGATTGATGACCCTTTATTTTTAAATCTAATTTTCTTTATATAATATAATAAAATATTTGTTTATTTTTGACAAACAAGTATGATAAATAAAGAAACAAACGCTTTCAAGACGAGCACTGCTACCAAAAGTTCTCTTATTTAGTTCTAATTTTCAAAGATATATAAAACAAGGTAAACTTAAAATTAAAATCCGTCTTTAATTTTTAAGCTATATAATACCTATAAAAAAAAATAATTAAATACGTATTTTTATAAATGCTCTATTCTGCACCGATAGAAGCTTGGCTTTAAAGTCAAAATACTTTTGTTAAAAAAAAATATGATCGCAACCACTGTGCGCTGTCAGTTCAACATTAACAATAAGAACAACAATAAGGAAATCAACGATGATAACTGCTCAGAGGCAGAAATACGAGCCAAGAACTGGAAGTGGTGCAGAGAAGTAGTAGGTATAGCCAGAGCCAGGCCACAGACAACATCGCTACTGTTCCTCTTGAGCCTCTGAAGCCTCTAGTGCTTTGCCATGTGCCAGGAGCTCATGGAACCAGTAAACATATTAAAAGAGCCCGCGCCTGAGATATTCCCACAATTAATTTAATGCTGTGTGCGTTTCACTCTGTCCATGTCTGTGTGCGTGTCTGTGTTTGAGTGTATCCATATCCATATGTGTTTATCCATGTGCCTGCTTGAGCTTGGTTACTTGAATAGTTCGCTTTAAGACCAAGAAATATTTAAACAACAATAGTATATAACTACCATATACCAACACTGTTTGAGTGCTAGATAGTTCAAATGCAGTTAAATAGATCTAGGACAAATTAAGTAGCAGCTGTATCTGGATCAGTTTTCTAGGAATTAAAGCAGAGCTGCCAACCTTTGAAATTTTTGATTCACAAGAAGGTGTGGTTCAACTTTAAGTAGGTACTATTTCAAGCGAAAATAGCTGCAAAAAAGTTTAATTTATTTTTGAGGATATATATTAATAAGATATGATCATGGATTTCAATTTTTTAGAGATTTTTTACAGCGATTTCTAAGCATAAGCAAAAATCCAACAAAATCGTTCAGAAGACTACTAAGGACTTGAAGGTAGAAATTCTTTTAGATCTTGGGTATACTAACTCTCAGCGTCCAGAAAATTTTCGTTTCTATAAAAATCGATTGGAAATTGTGAAAATTTGGCGTATTAAAATCACTACGTTCTAAAAGAAACCGATTATCTTGGATTTGATCGTATGCTAAACTTAGAAAGCTTAGCTCGAGTGCAAATATTTGTTAATTATCGAAACCAATACAGAAGGAATCTTATGCTCATAGCTCTTAAGAAAAAAGTAAAAAAAAAAAAACAAATACCAGCCATAGTAAGAGCAGTCCTGCACCTGGACCAGGCAATATGAGCAACAAATTTTAAGTGTTGTAAAGAATAGGCCGCAAAGTTAGTACAGCGAGAAGAAGAAACAGTAGCAGTCACAATGATAATAACTGTCAAGCAAAATAAAGTAGAAAACTAGATGGACAAAATATCAACAACAGGAATAACAAAAGCAAAAACAAAGGCAAATCAACTAGACAAGAAGAAAATACAAAAACTAAAAAGAAGAGCAGAAAAACTAAGGGAGTGCAAGGGAGTTGAAGAATCTTGTTGTTCATTTTTAGTAGGAATTTTTTATAAATATATATGTGGCTTTTTTTACGTGTTTTGTATGTTGAATATTTTTTACGGCACGTTTACTTTGGCCATGAATGCTGAGAGCCACAATTTTGCCTTGCCTTCGTACAGTGGTCGCAATTATTGATTTTATTGTAAAATATTGGTGAACATCAAAATTAGTTATGCCATTGTTGTTATAGATATTATTTTTTTTTTTGGTTTTATTCATAATTAAACAGCTCTGGACTTTCAAACCCAAAAAACTTAGATACATATTTATAAATCAAATAAAAACAATAATGTTATTCTTACGAAATTTAAAAAAAAGAACTACAAGAAATCTGCATTCTATGCTTACGATCTTAAAGGACTTCACAAAAAAACAAAATTTTAATATTTGGCAACAAACATCGTTTGATAAGCTTTTCATAGCATCGAGTTCCGGGCTTCATAAAGCTGAAAGATAAAATGCAAGCACAACTGATTTATCAAAATGGGTAATCCAAATGCTTGTAAGAGCTTAACTCTTCCAACCTTTGTTTTGCTTTTGGTGACTATTTTTTTTAAAGAAGCCTAAATTTTATCGTTTTTAGCTTCAACCTCCTTAATAACAATTAAAAAATCGTTTGTTGAGTATTGTTAACTTTTAAATATTAATCTACAAAATTCATCAATTTATTTTATTACATAAATAATAAATATGTATTCTATAAAATTTCTGAAAAATTTATAATAGTGGAGATCCACGGGAATATTTAATATTTCTTTTTAAAGACAATGTATGTATTAGTAAAAAAATTCAAAATATATAAATTTTTTGAAATTAAAAAATACAAAATTTTTTTTTTTATATATATTTTTGTTGGCAATCAACCGATACAGATTAGGTTATGCTCCAATATTGATGAAAAAAATTAATTGTGCAGCGATAAAAAAATTTTTTTTAGAAGCCCTGTTGAAAACTTAGATTCAAAACAAAATATTTCAAAAATATTCACTAGTTCAGTCCCAATTAATTTTTAATTATTTTTTTGTGAGGTTTCTTCCTATTTTATTCCTTATTATTTTAATATTATATTACCAAATATTTTGATTTCATGTGTTAAATATAAAAATTTAAGTTGTAAAGCTGTAAAGGCTATACTCTTTAAATATATTGTAGTTAGTAGCAAGTAAATGAATATTTAAAATATTAGGGTAAGTAATAAATTTAAATTGAAAAAAACACGTTTTTTTTAAATTTTAACGCGTTAAGCTTAAAAACTAAAACTTTGTCATTTTTTTTACGTGTTTCATTAGTTTAAAAAAAAAATGTGGTTTTACTTGTTTCTTTATAGGTGTCACTCGCTAAACTTTTTTGAATAAACTAAGATACCTTTGTACCCACAGTATATGGTTTCAAAGGAGTTACGTTTGGCTTCTTATTTTTTGACACATTTAAGTTATTGGCTTAAAATTCGTTTGTACAAGATTTCTGGAACATCAGTGAATAAACCTAGAATATTCTCAAATCTATTTAATTCTCAATTTCATCTAGCTCAAACATTTCAACTAAAAAGATACGCCTCTCTTCCATTTCGGTTGAACACTCGCACCCGCCTGAACTTTAAGTACCGTAAAAATAGGCAAAAAAAGGGGTTGACCAGGAAAAAATTGATTGCTGGACTTTCTCTTGCTTATTGTATTAAGGGCCATCCAAAAAGTCTTCATCACTTTAGCGCCCCCTGCGCGCAGCTGCGACGATGCGCTAGCATGTTTTTCAAGGCACGGGAAGATTTTAAAGCGTCATATCGTGGAAACTACTAGAGATACTTACATGATTTAAAAACCAGTTTTGTGTACTTTTTAGAGATCTACAAATTTTTGATACACGCCAAAAACAAAAAACGGCAAGGAGTTGGGTAAAAATACGAAAAACTGCGTTGTTGCAACTTTGGCGCCCTCTACTGCCTAAAATATGAACTTCTGGGTATACCTTCCATTGCAAATAAAATTTTAAATATAATTTTGATCATTTTTTGCCTTGAAGGTTTTTTGTACGACTTATAGAATTCGAGATAAATGGGCCGATGCAAATGTCAAAATAACGGAAAACCCCACAGGGGTAGGAGGTCAGCATTTTGGTTTTAGACTTTTTGGATGGTCCTTAATACAATAAGCAAGAAAATTTTTTCCTGGTCAAAACCTATTTTTACTGTACTATTTGGCCAAATCCCGAAACCTTATTTCGACCACTGTACTGCAGCTTCTTCGTCTCTCTCATTTTTTGCCCGTTTGCCGTGCTCGCTCGTTTGCTTTTATTAGCCTTTGTGCATGCTTCTGATTTTTGTGCAGTAAAATGCAGTGCTCTCTTTTGTTGTTGTCGCCTGTTTTTGCCAAAGTTATTTTTGTTTTTTTTTGTTCTTATTATTGTCCTTGTGTCGCTCAGTACCAAAGCCGTCCAGCTCTATGTCTGTCATCTGACCATATCGGTGAAGTCTCTTCATCCGAGCAAATGTATGAATATGTTCATATTTATGTATACGAGCATATAGGGTGTATGTGCATGTGTGTGTGCGTGTGTGTGGAAGATATATAAATATGTTCCACGGCTTTACGCCATTTTTATGGACTCGCCATTGCTGCTGCTCTTCCTTTTCCAGTTTTCTTAGATTTTTTATTTTTGCACACTTTACGAAATAGTTTTATAAAATTGTCAAGAAGCATGTAACATATTGGGAACATTTAAGTTAGGACTGATTTTGGAGCAAGCATAAGGTATCACATATTGCTAGCTCGAGAAGGAGGCATGATTGACGAAAAGATTTTCATACCAGTTGAGCCATATACATACGGCTATATGAACGTTTAAACTACAGGAGCTAGAGAAACAAAACTTTACCAACAATTGCGCATAGTCTCTCTACTGACTAAGTTTGTTGTATTATTTCGACATTTACTCCTGTCTTCCCATAGAAGAAGCCGTGATATTTTGACTCAAAACTTGAGAGAGTGCCTCCTGGAGGGTTTTATGCTTCTTGTGTCAAAAATTAAGGTAATCAAAAAGTTTTAGTTAAAAATGTACCAAACCCACGCACCATAGGCAAAAAATGGATTTTATTTAATTGCTAGGGGGCTCCGCCCCTGTGTGCTTTATACACAAACGCCAATCCCGCCTTAGTCGCGGAAACTCAACGCTGCAAGTCGATTGTATATGATAAAAAATTCTCTCTATATAAACTTTAATCCAAAATTTTCTTTCTTTTCCCTTCCTTCCAGCACTCAAGGCGACATTATCTTGAGTCTTATCTTACCTTGGTTGGCCCTTAATCGTCAATCAGTCAGTCAGATCGAACAGTTTTATATACCTAAATATATTCAGGTAGTTGCCTCCCCCACACACCTATTCACCTCGTTTTCTCCCAGACTCCTCACTTAGAACAGGTATTATAGGTATAAATATCATTCTGCCCGAAAAAATGGGCCGCAGAAAGAAACTTTGGGCCCGGGGGAAAAGCTTGAATCACGACAGTACGACAGAAGTTACACCGGACCCCTGAGAAAACTCCGGGCCTGAGAGGAATCCCCCCTTCACCACACCGTCTCGTCGGGCCTGACTAAATTCTTTCCTCAAAAGCATGCTTTGGAAAGTAGTGTACAGGGTATCCCACTGTCGTGCAACGCCTCCCCTCTATCAGTTTTCTTTCCCATTTTTTTTAATAGTGTGGAATTCCTTTTTTAGATTTGTCGCGTATATTTTGTATGTGTGTAAGTTTGTTTTCCATGTGTTTGTGTCATGCAGTTGACGTGTTCTTATTTTCTATTCCGCTCCATATGTTACGCCATTTCTTTTTGCCGCCACACACACACAGACACACAAACACTCACCAACACTGATGTGCTTTGTTGTGCACTATTCGCTCTTTTCGTTTTCGTTGCCTGTTTGCTGTTTTTTGCCATTTATTCTTTATATTTGCTATATTCGTGTATTCTCTTTTTTGTCTTGCCTGGCTTGGCCTAGCCTCTTCTGTCCTCTCCCGACCTATCCCGTCCTGGTCTGGTCTGGGCTGGTCTAGTCTTCCTCTAAATTTGCAGCATTGTTTGGCTGTGTCCGTATCCATGAATACGTCGTCTGTGTATGTGTAAAGTTTTGTTGTATAAATTGCGTTGGGAATAAGAATTGAGTTCTAAAGAGATTTAATGGCGTGCGCTCTCTTTGCCTTTGCCTCTGCCTCAGCAGCTGCACTCTTTTGTTGTCAAAAATTCCAACAAAAACAATAACAACAAACGTGCTCATATGCACAAACAGTGAATTAAATAAGTCTTTGTACAGCTCTATTTTTCAAAAGCTGAGCTGCGGCAAAAACTTTTCATTCACTCAATTTAAAAAAAAAATGGGGAAACGTTTTTGAAAGCCAGCCTTTTTCTAAATATTAGAAAAAAATAACATTGCATATTTTTTTATTATATAACACTACATCAGCATATATTGGCATTTGCATTTTGGCGTGACGTTACGCAATAACTTTGTAAGTTATTAAATCAAAATTTTCTTTTTTGGTTTTTTTAACTAGTCTTACTGTCTGGCGTGACGTTACTTATAAAATACAATTTTTTTTAATATAAATTAGCTTTGCCAGTTATTAACTTAAAAAAAAATTTTTCACGTTACTTTTAAAATAAAATTTTTGTAGTATAATTATAAATAATATTAGCTTTGCTAGTTATTATAAAGAGTTTTTTTTTTTGTTTTTGGTTATTTTCTACTAGTCTAAGTGTCTGGCGTGTTATTTAAATTTACCTAAAAATTTTTTTTTTAATCACTTATTTTAAAACCATTCGACTCAAGAACATTTAAATTTTGTCCTTTTAGTTCCCAAGCACTGCAAAAAAAAACTTAAGCAAAGGTAAAGAAATATATCGCAATAGAAGAATGTAACGCTTTAGCATTTGCCACATATCCTGTAGTGTATTAAAAAACGAACGTTTTTCACCACTTTTCATAGGTTTGATAATAATAGTCTTAAAAATTCGTTAAAAATAGTTATTAAAGAAAATTTCTGCGTACTTATCCTCAGCATAGTTGCCCGTGCGGCGACTTTTTTATTTGACTGTACGCTTCTTCTACTTTCTCTATCATTTCTTCTTCTAAGACTTTTTCAACACTGTCCTGTGGCTGTTGTTGTCATTGTTGTTGTTGTTGGTTTTTGTAGCATTGCCAAATAGACTTTAAAGCATTTTGGCTTTGTCAATTTTGCATATCCGTTTGTCGACGCCAATGTTGACATCGACTTCGACATCTTTAGCAATTCCCAAGCTGCTTTTTCTGTTATTAATGAAGTGAGTTCATGTACATATGTATGTGTGTATATATGTACTACATATACCTACACGTATGTGCGTGCATCGGAAGTGCCAACTAGGCATTGCTTAATTTGAACATTTCAAATGACAAAAGAGTTGACAGTACCTTTTGTTACTTCCCTTAAAAACGCAACTTGAAAGTGGGGAGTAAGACAAACTTATTTCCAAGTTATAAAAGATCTCTTTCACATAATATTGGAATCATTTTTTTGATTCTGAGTTAAGTTTTTTTTTATGAACTAATTAGTTTATGGCGCTGTTCTCCTTATAACTTAAAAAAATATTTTTACCAAGATTACACTAGTCGACGATGAAAAATCTCCAGAGATGAGACTTATGTTTTATGTTTCGGCATTCAAAAAAGTTTTTTTTTTATACCTCTCATAGCTGAAAATGTATGTAACATACAGAAGGAAACGTCGGAGACACCCCAAAGTTACCTAAAGTATGATCAGGGTGACTAGAGTGGTCGATATACCCATGTTCGTCTGTCTTTATGAACGCCTAGATCTCAGAGATGGTAAAAACTAGGCGACCAAATTTTCAGATTAGATGCGTAATAATGTCAGAGGCGACAAGTTTATTTTACTTTTTCGATATCGGGGTTATATTATATAGTTCCCATAGGGGTGTTTCAGAGGACCTCGAAAGCAAACAAAAGTTTTAGATGGATAATTCGTTTGTTTATGAAGATATCATAACTAAATTTGGCAATCGAAAGTTTTTTAAAGTTCCAAAGCACTGTAGCGAATTTGATCAAAACCGGTTGACTATATCATATAGCTCCCATAGGGCAAATCGGCCAAAAAAATGTTTTTTGCACAAAATTCGTTGTGTTTCGCTTGTATATAAAGATATCGTAACCAAATTCGGCAATTGCAAGTTTATTAGAGAGCTCAAGCATTGTACCAAATTTGGTGAAAATCGGGTGACTATATAATATAGCTCCCATAGGAACGATCGCTCAGAAAAACATTTTTGGTTCAAAATTCGTCTGTTTTTGGTTGTTTATGAAGGTATCGTAACCTAATTTGGCAATCAAATGTCTTTTGGTGTTCTAAAGCATTATACTGGATTTTATTCCAAGCAGTGGTACGCCATGTTTTTATGGCTATTTTAGTGAAAAAGGACATTTTTCAAAATACGGTTGCACATATGAGGTCATAAAAACTGTACTTATTCGAATTTTTGACCTAAAGAACAAACTACAGCCGAAAGTGTGTGCCCGAAAAGCCCAAAAACACAACATTTTTTTTACTTTTCGTATAAATATCTCTAGTTCTTTAAGAAAAACTCCTAGACACTTGAACAGTTAGCTATTTAACGTTTTTGGTTATAATATTTAGATGCGATTTCTATATGGTTTTGTCGCTTTATGTCAGAAAATTTATGACTTATTGAATTTTTTGTAAAAATGAAAAAATATTTTTTTCGAAGGATTTTTTTTTTTGTCACTTTCAACTGCATTTTACCTTTAAAAAGTAATTCACTCTTCTATACTTGAATTTGTTATAGAAAGTAGAGGTCAGTACCTTTCAAATAAGCCCTTTTTCGAGAAATTCGAGCTGCCCATTGAACACCAGTAGTTGAATACATCACAATAAGTACACGAAATACCAATTAGAAAAACGCAATTAAAGCCGCGTCAGGTGCTCCTGCGAGAGTACGCCCGCTCCTGTGTTCGAACCTTCTATATAGATCGTAAGCTCATTCTCATGATAGAAGTTTCTTGCTTTCAATCTTCTCTCTCGGTTAACTATATGTGATAGTTATGTAGGACCGGTCGGCCAATATAAATCATCATCATCAGTCAGCCAATCTAGAAACTTAGCCCTGAGCTCATTGATGCCATCTATATAGCCCAACGGACAAGAAAAGACTGCTTGCCCTTTCTAGTACACCCTGCCACCTAGTCCAGAAGCTTAGCTCTGAGCTAAGAAGAGACTAACTTTTTCAGAGCGATTGTTTATAAGAGCGATCAAGTCTTCGGCTTGCGCCACTGCCTGATATAAAGACAAAGAATTTTTGAATACTTTTAATAATATTTTATTTTCATTTAAAATTAAACAATAGACATATTATTCCCTGGCTGTGATGAAAAGGAACGACATCTTTTCTATGGTGCCATTACCTGCACAGTAAACCTACGACTTGGGCCACGAATCGCCTTATTGCCTTACACGTGGCTGCTCTATGGGTTTTCAGCAGCTGCGGCTCGGGTTCCATTTAAGTTCATCTCCCTCGTAGGCACTCAACGGCTTTGCTGCCTTGTCATTACTCCTGCATCCGTGAACCATCGACTTGGCTGTCAGAATTCTGATTTGAACCATTAGAGCATTAGAGCATTAGAGCGTCAATGACGTTGGAAACTCTAGCTCAGTATTGCCAGTAGACCGCACTAGCCTTCGTTTCCAATCTGAGAGGATGATTGCGACACTGTTTTAGAGCATGTATGCAAAGAGTGTACCCAAAGTGTACATAGCTGATACACTTTATTTTAGCGCTTCTCGTAACCTTAGAATTCGTATGTTGATATTGATGACGTCACTCAGCGTGACTGGTTTAAAAATGGTAAAACCCAAGTTATCTTTGCTTTAATGTCACTTTAAACAAATATTATAGATTATACTTTTGAGCAGTTGAGAAAAACAAAATTTTATATTAGAACAAAATCTTTGTGCAAATTTTGATGAGAAATACTAAATTTGCATGTAAAACTTTAAAAAAATTTTAATTTGAACGTTTTCACGATTACAATTTTGTACAACAATTGCAAAATCCTTACAAGTCTTTTATATAGCACGTAACCCTAGCAGCAATGAGGCGCAATAACAATAGAAGGACTAAACAACTCATAGACTTCAAGACATGCAATACAATAGACCCGGTCCATTACCAACAGTTGCCAAAGAGAGGGATCAAAAATCTAAGAAACCAACAACCCGTAGGCAACATGACACTAGCCCATGTTTCAATAAGCATACAAGATTTCAGGGATGCGTTTGTCAATACAGTTGCAATGAACTCCAAAACTATGGTTAAAAATTCGATTTCTAGCAAAAACTTGGAACTCAATACAGCAAGCAACAAAAAGGCTCAGCAGTTTATAGGTACTCACAAAAGCGCTCGCCACTGCTTTAAAAGCATAGATGACGTCAGTGAGAGCGAAACTTTTCTAAGGACCTTTAAATATGAAGCTAAAAAGCCCAAACAAGCTGAAAACTCAAACCATAAATATGATTCGCCATATTTTTTGGAAATAACTACGCAGGTTGACGACCAAATGAATATCAGTCGACGAAAACACAAACCGGTTCAAGGATCTGCTAACATTAATCATAGAAAGAACAAGCTGACCAGCCTTATAAAATTAAAACATAAAAAAGGCAATAACCTTGTTAAGAAAGCCACGAAAGTCAAACCTGGTACCTCAAAAATTGATAAGCAGAACTCGAAAAAAAATCGAATATCCCCCCCGACCACAAATGTCCAAATGGTGAGTGCCAATAAGATGAAGCAGAAAAGTAAGAAGCCCGTCAAGAAGCTGATTACAAACATAACCAACTCGGAAAAGTCAAAGCAACTGGCTAAGAAGTGTGTAAAAAAATTGGTTAAACCGATTTCATTATATTAGCTGGAAAGTTATTGCATAACAAATTTTAGATGAACAAATAATACAAGAATTTGTAATAAAAATAATTCACTTATTTTAATTTTTGCAGAGTTTAAATTTTGGAAATGTTTTCGTTATTTAGGCGACTGTTTTCTGTAAGTTGCTTTTGTGCTCAGTGTTGGTAAGGCGCAATTTTTTTTTCGAAGCTTTAATAGTAACCAAGGGGCCCCGCTTCCTGTTTGCTTGGTTCGCAAAGATTCGATCCTCTTTATTCATTTCGGCACATCCCTATATTATATATATAATATATAATATTTTCTGTACTTTTCTTAATTTCTGCAGCGAGCCTGCTACAGTCGCATCTACATGACTCTAAATTATCCTGTAACAACAAAGGTCCCAATCGGTATTCAGGATATATCAGATGAGAGACATGAGCTACTTCTTTAATAGCACTAGATAAGAAACCTTTTTTTAATTTTTGTACCATAAACATGATTCGCCTGCAGATAATGCTCTCTCAAAACTTAAATAACAAATTTGGATTTTTTAGCTTTTAATGCCGCCGAAATAATTAAGACATGGGTAACACCAATGTATAATCTTTGGAAAATCGATTTATGTTAGCAATACGTCCCGAAGCTATTTTTCAAAAAAAAAAATTTCCCACCACTTTAAGCTATACTTTAGGGCAAGTTTAAAAGCTTTAAACGCGTTTTTCCCGAAACCACTTTTTTTTCGTACGATTTTGTCAAAATAGTAAAAACTCTTCATTTTACAACTTATTTTTCACGATTTTTTGACGAGAAAAATTTATTTTTTAAACCTATGCCATTTGTTTGCAAAATATAAAATAAAATTTCTTTGAAAAAAAATCGAAGGCTTTAAAAAACTATGCTCCATACTCGTCTTACCCCTTAAGCTGAGAAAGAGTATACTATGTTTACCTAATTTTTTAATTAGAAATACATTTAGAGCCATCTTGAACCCATGCGTTATGCATGTCAATATTGGTCATATAAAGCGCTGGCAGCGCCAATACCATATGCAGGAATCTTTTTGAAACAGATTGAAAACAGGTAATTTGTTCCGTCCCTGACAAAGCAGCGAGCCAAATGGCATTTATCGTCGCGCAATCTGCAGATAGATGACATCGTTATGCAAAAGAACGACAATCTTTCAGCTTTGAAGTGGCACCGCGGAAGAGTCGAGAGCTGCTTTCAAAAATTGCTGTGCCACCACTACCGAATGACTCTTCTGATAGGCAGCGACCTTCAATAAGAGGATGAGGCTGTTGGGAGCAGAGTCCTGCGATCATATAGGAGTTCATCTAAGTGACAACGGATATCACGATATCACATGAAAAATTTTGATGTCTATCGACCTGGTACGAACACACGTAGCCAATGCTCATCATCACAACAAAAGCTCAACTACACCTTCTTCTGCCTCAGTCCAGAGTACATTCTTTTATTTTGTTTGATTTCAAGCTGAATAATAACAAGTTAATCACAGTTGCTCGATGTTGCATATTTAACACAGCTATCGACTCTAGTGGCTTCTCTGGCAACTTTTCTTTAAGTTTCAACTACTATCATAAGGTAATCTCTGCCAGCTTATGCAAAATGGAAACCATTAAACCATCTTAAAATCGAAGCGAACCAGGCAAATGAACTCTCCGTCAAGCTTTGTCTGGCTGAATGAGTTTAGTGAGCAAAATGAGTGGAGTGGGTGGAGAGAGTAGAGAGAGAGAGAGAGAGTGGGCAGGTGAGTAGCTCACTCATTCAGTGAGCAAGCAGTTGCGTAGTTGAGTGGGTGAGTGAATGAACCGAAGCTGTGCAATATGAAAATTGCGCTGGCTTTTAACCTGTTTGCAAAATTTTTGCTGTAAGCGATACTCAAACCCAACCAAGAGTAGTACCCCACATACAACCAGCACTCCCGCCCTGCCCTACAACTGCAGCATTAACCAACTAGGCACAATCTGAGCATTGTTATTGTTGTTGTTTATGCTGATTTTGTAGCATCAGAGATTTTAGCTTGATGCACTTTGAAATGCAAGGCAGGCTGGTTGGCAGGCAGGCTTGCAATAGGCCCAAAGACCTGGTCTGGCTGGAAAAAAAAAGCATAGCACTCATTTGAGCGCAGCGCTGCACTATATTGCTCCCAGAGGATTGACTAGAAGGCCAAGAGAGCGTGCCAAAAGAGGCAGAGCAGTGCAAACCTATGCAAAGCGCAACAAATGCAAGCCAAGCACAAAAACTGAGCTCACACAGATACTCACGCACACACACAGAGATGGCTGGCTATTGTCGCGTATCTGACAAGCGCCATGCCACAAAATGTTGACAGTCTGTGCCGTTACACACCAATTGTGCGTCTCTTCAGGTATGCGTGTCTGTGTGAGTGCATGCATGCGTGCGCTGCACAGTGGTACCACTCCTATGAAGAAAGCGAACAAAAATATTTTCTATAGCTACGAGGGCAGGCTGAAAAGTAATCAACTTAGCTAAGAAGTCACGTTTGTAACAGTTCACTCTTTTTAAGCATTTTCTTGAAAAAATTGCAGCCACCTGCGTCAAGCTGTGTACTTGAGAGGGTACTTGATAGAGATGAGGATTGCATAAACAAATAAAAATTAATTTTTTTCGAGCGAGCTCTTTCCATTTTTTGTTTCCAATTCAATGTTATATCTAAGCACTTCAAAATTAAAAAGAATTCAATTTCTTTCGATTTCTGTTTTTAAAACAGTAAGGAAAACAGTAAACAGTTTTAGGTCCAAGGACCTAAAAAATAAATATAATTTCATTTCTTTCGATTTCGGTTTTTAAAACAGAAAGAAAATTTTTAAATTGCAAATTAAATTTAATATCTAAGGACTTAACAAATAAACAGAATTCAATTTCCTTGATTTCGATTTTTAAAACAGAAAGCTACCCCCGTCAGGATCTAAGGATTTATCGTTAAAAAATTATTTACAAAGTATTAATAAAAATCATACTATACATAAAATAGTAAATTATATTTTATATGAAAAACTAATTAACACAAAAAATAATACAATAATATTGGTACAATATAGTGAATGCAATAAAAAAAGATTTAAGTGGAAAAGATTTTCTATGATATGGTCAACTTTATAAAAGTTGCCTAATTTTAGGAGCTTGTAAAATTGAAGCGGCTTGGAAGATAAAAAAATGTTCATCTCTATAAAGGTTGCCTTATTTAAGTACCTTGAAAAATTGAAAAAAATTAAAATTTAGAAATGTTAAAAAAATATATATCTCTATAAAAGTCACCTTATATTCAAAAATTATACTTTTTGGCTGGCAAAAAAAAATTTGAAAAAATCGCTTAAACAAATTTTATCGTCGGAAGTGAAAATTTGAATTCTGTAGAATGCTTGCCCACCCATTTTTGGCACATAAAACTAAGGAATAACTAAGAATCTTAAATCTTTGACTAACATTAACAAATAAATCCCATAAGTGGTATTAGTGGGAAACACATTAAAACTTTAGCGGAAAATTTATAAAATAGAGATGATACTGAGAGTACATACACGAATAGACTTGTGGTGGCGCAGATGGCTCATTGGAGAGTTGACCCATATCTGCCCATTTAAAGATACCCAAAAACAGTAGCGGGGCGGAGACTGAGGCAAGTCAAAAATATAAGCCTGCTTAAAGAACGTCTTCGAGCCAAACACAAGTAATTGAGAGTTTGGAGTTCAGCCAAGTCCGGGTCGGTTGTTTCAAAAATTTTGCTCTTCATCAATGTTATATAACAAACTGTTGTCCAAATATATTATGATGTTGAGTGAGGCATTTTTTCTTTTTTTTTGAGTGTTACCATATGACAGCGACCAATGTGCTTTGGTAGAGATCTGGGCTGTTGGGTCGTTTGGGGTTCGTTGCTAACCTAAGGTTAGGTTAAGTTGAATTGCTTTGCAGCAGTTTTTAAACGTGCTCGCGCTTGCTCTCTTGTATTATTTTTAGCCAACGGCGTGTAAATCATTTTGTATGCATTAAATCGTCTTCTACGAAACGCCCAAATGCCCCAACGACCCACAACGATCCCCGTCAAAAGACCCAACGTTCCCCAACGACTAGGCACTGCTTTGTTTTTGTGTGCTCTACTGCTGTTTGTTTTTTAAATATTTTTCTTTTGGCTTTGAGCCTGTAAAAACGTAAAGCAACTCAAACACGCATACTGCACAGAGATGTACGTATCTGTGTGTGCTTGTGTGGTTTGCTGCCCAAAAGATTTTTAAGTTTTGAGGCATTCTTAAATATCCAAATTGCTTGCCAAGTAAAATTAGACACACATGTGTGGAGCCACAGCAACAACAACAGCACAGAAAACAATAACAATGTTGAACAATTTTGCAAAATGCCTAATCTAAGCTAAAACAATATGGCGGCAAGGGTAATTTCAGTAACTGAAATAACAAGCCATTACCTGGAGTTACATGCTCGTGTATGCGAACGTTTCTGAGAGCAAAGAAATCTAAGTGAGCTTAACCTAAGATACATTTATTATTTTATCCTTACGAGTGTAGCTAGGGATACTCTAATTTCGTTTTAATTTTCTACAACAAATATTAACATCCCGAAAAGACTTCAAACTAAATTCCCAAAAAGAATTTTAACTGCTTTTTGCTGCTTCTGTGACGTCACGAGATTATGCCAAAATCGTATCAGTACCCGAAGAGATTGTTTGATAAACTTAATTTCTACGTCAACCACTTGGTAAAATACCTGCAGTAGAGTATAATCCAAAGACGTTGGCTAAAGGGTTCTTACACACAAATTTTAAAACCGATCATTCTTATCACTACCCCCAAGTTCCAAAAATTATACAGTCAGTGTTTCAAAAAACTAAAGTAAAATAATTTCATAAATGATAGTCCAAAAAACAGAAATCTTACGTTCAGAAATCCTGCAACATAACTTGATATAAAATAAAAAAAAATGCACACCGAATGGAAACCGTGCGCTCAAGATGACCACGAGGCGATTTGGACTTTGGTCTCCAATATATAATACTATTTTAAAATTATCTTCGATATTCAGCATGATCCAATAATTAGAAGGTGACGCAATGCGTAGATCCGTACTTCGTGTCTTTCTGAAAAAGAAAGCGCAGGTTCAATTTTTGTATGGTAGCTATTTAAAATAGTGAACCGATCGTAACCAAATTTGTGTGAGTTATATTTCATTTTAGACTTAACATTTGTGTAAAGTTTGATCTAAATTGGTGCACTATTTCATATAGCTACCATACAAAAATTGAACCAGTAGTATGCGCGGCCGAACTTGTGCACTTCTTTGCGGCAGCTTATAATACTTAGTGCATCATGCATATTGAGGGTTCGATTTAAATAAAGTAAAATAAACGAAAAAATAAAAGACAAATAAATATTATTGAAAATCGTACAAGTTTTATAGAAGTTGCTGAAATTACTAATTACTAAAAGTACAAAATTGGTAATAAAAACATCTAATTACTAAGAGCTTCTAATCAAAAACAAAAAACTTCAGCAAAGGACTTAACGAAAGTTTTAAGATTTCACTTTTTTGTCAACGTAGTATAGAGTATATGTAGGACAAAATCACACGTGCAGTCGAGAAGAGATGGGGAAACAGCTTAAGTGCGTTACACGCTTCTTTATGCTAAATAAATTAAAACGATGGCAGAAAAACAGCAAAAGATGGACGCAGAGGTCGCAAACCTTGGTTCACCTTGCAGCAGAAGACCAGAGACTGAGGCAGAGCAAGAGGAAGCTTTTTGAGGACACTTTAATAAAGACAAATGAAAAATGCCTGAGGCCAAGGGAGACGGACCAAGGCAGCTTGCCTGCAGGGAGAACGCTTTGTAGTTGGACCCTACTTCACGCTCACATTTTACCTATCTACCACTAATGATATTTGACCCAGCCAGGGGCGGAGTGTGAGAGCGTGCGGGATGGGGGCTTGTGTGGGCACCCGCTTTTTCTTTTACCCATAATTGTATTAATTTTTGTGCTAGCCAAAAAATTGTCTCACATTTGTTGTTGGGCCAAAGAGACGATGGGGCAACAACTGTGAGGAGAAGCCACGGCCACAGCTTCGGCTCTCTGTCAACTGCCGTTGCTAATTTGTCTCCGAGGAAATCAGCTGAGGGCTGGCTAAAAAACTTTTTATGTTTGTTTTAAATGTGTTTTTTCGGTTTAAACAAAAAAAAAAAAAAACACAAAAACTGGGGGGCATGACTGTTATGGAGGTGTTTGTTGTTTCTTTTTAGTGAAAGTTATGTACTGGGGCGTTGACAATTAAAATGGCGGTTTTTGCGGCCAGTTTGGGTCACATGTCCGACTGTTATTAAAACCAAAGTGCCACAAAATAAAATAAAATAACAAAAATTTCCATATAAAGGAAAAGTTAATGGGATATTAGAGTCGGATTCACTTAAAGCCATGACAAAGAACTTGTCAGCAGCTACAGTGTTTGGCAAAAGTATTCTTATATAAAATAGAGCGGTGATGAAAAATTTTTGAAAAAAATATTTTGTAACTAAAATAATATGAGCTTTAAAAATTTAAAATTTCGTTGTAAAAATAAAGCCTTGGGAAAGTCATTGGTAAGTAGGGAATTCCAACTAGCAACATAACCTAATATGCATACTAATGAACGTCTTCTACGTCATCAGAAGAGATTGACGAGCGGACTTGTCAATAAAAAACGCATAAGAAGCTGGCTTTGCAGAGACTTTTTCCCGCAGTGATCTAGGTTATCTATACGATATGGAACTTAATGTTATACCCCTATTTGCTTCCATTTGATAAGGGAAAAATAGGTAAAGCTAACAGTCTTTTCTTTGCTTGAAATTTGTTTTAACAGATTAAATGAAAGGGTTAAAATGTATATTAAGTTTTAAGATGTATTCTACAAACAATATTAAACAAACTATTTCGTTTTTAATATTTTGGTTTTGAAAATTGAAATATTTCAAAAATGAATGGTGGGAATATTTTGAGCAAAACGGTTTAATTTGAATTTCCTCAAATGATCGCAGTTGTGGGATCATCATTTAATTGGTTGATAATTCGATATTGATGTAGAAGAGGCGAAACGTAAATGAGTAGCGCAAAAAAAAAAAAAAAAAAACTCTCTTTTGGCCTCGGCGACCTTCTACAAACGGCAAGGTCTCGATTTCACCAAATTATATAATAGAAGACTTACGAAAAAATGTCGATCTCATATTTAAGGCAAAAGGAAAAAAACCCGGTCTCGATTTCACTGAATTTCGCAGCATTACGTATAAACATTCTACAGAAAGATTTCGAACTCAAAAATTATCTTTCTAGTTGAACATAGAACTTCCCATGACAAAAGAACTTACTTTTAGAAAATTTTGATTATCTTGATTTGGTAAGGTAACAATCTGTCATCTGACCATTTAGTTAATAATAAGTCGTTGTTGCCGTCCTATCGAGAACGCCTGGAATTTTTTGAAGTCTGAAGCTAGGATGAAACCTCTAAAATCAAGCAAGACTTAATAAAGATCCCTACTGCTACTTGGAAATACAAGCTAGAGATGCCTCGTAACATTCAAGCTATGTTGGCTGCAAAAATTTTCGAAAAAATTTATTTTTATTTAGAAAAATAATATTTTCATGTATCATCAGCATTCATAGCATTACAACCCTAGGTGGGTCAAAGCTTCCTTCACGATACCCCTTCATATCACTTGGACTTCGTATTCCAGCCAACGGTTCGCGGGTTCGAGAGATTAGTTTAAATTTAAATATTTTGATGTATGAAAAATAACATCTATTAGCTGCGATTAATCTCTCTTTAATTGCGCATGTCGAGTCACCAAACTCCTAAATATTTGAAAGAGGTGAATGATTGAAAGCTAAAAGGACCTATCCTCAGGTCTTGAGGCTGGCTTGACCTTGAGGATCTAAGCATATATTTCGTTTTCGTTTCATTTATTTGCTGCCCGAGTCTGTTAACTAGTTCATGGATTGATACAAATACGTTCTTCAGATCGTTAAGGCATACTTTAATGTATACAATGTATTAATTATCACTTTTGGTGCTTCATTTTTGAGCATAGATCTAATAATATAGCAACAGATTGTACAAAGCCGAAATTATTCAATAAGTAAAAGTAAAAGCAGAAATATCTAGAGATTTTTATATTTTTAACCTCGAATAGAACTCAGCTTAGATAAATGAACTTAATTGAAAATCTTTATATGTACATAATAAAGAGCAGAAGCGCTTTGAAAGCTTAAAAAATATTGAAATTACCTAAATTACATATATGTAGCGAACTAGTTCATAAGTTCTCAACAAGCTCATAAGTTCAAAGTCAGTAGCTTCCCTAAATAAATACTTAATCGAAATATCTGCAAAAAAGCTTCTTAGCTTTAAGCATGCGTATACGCGTATCTCATCAACTTATATGGCATACACTTTTGGCAAAATACTTTTAAAGGCTATTGTATGCCTGCTATTGTTATTATTGCTGCTGCTCCTGTCATTGTGCTCTGCATAATTATACTCTTTATTTATTTATTAATTAATTTATTAATTTGAATGTCATTGCAGTTTTTGTTAATTACATGAAAATTGCCTCAAGGTTTTAGCCAAAACAGTGCTCACTCTATTTCTATTTATGCCTCTCTCACCCATTTTTGTTATAACTTTATAGAATCGCAAAATAATCGTATATATAATCAAGCTTTAATTTAGCTATTTGTTGCAAAAAAAAATGTTAAATTAATAAACTTAAAGAGTTTATTTGGTTGCAGTTTGCAAGATTCTGGCATCATTAAACCAAATTAAGGTTTAATTATAATATTGTATTTATAAATGATGGCTTGAGAACTTTCCTGTAGTGAGGCTCCGATATGAGAGAAAAGAATCCCAGAACGAAAAAAATACAGTAAAAAAAAGGCGAACGTTTAAGTCGAGCGTCAAATATACTGCCTTGAAAAAAAAATTACCGGAATCATTACCTTGTGGCGCTGTCAATCACCCGATTTGATTTCTCTTTTTATTCTTCTTATATTAAATCTATCATTATCCAAATCTGAAGCATAGCAGCCGAGACTTAAGGTTTTGATAACTGGCTAGAATACGAAATTACTTCACTCTCTTTGCAAACCAAACGCGAAATCGGACATTGAGCACGTGCAGAATCTCACGGAAAATCTGGCCGACATACAGCAGTAATAGAAATAAGGAACTTTGCTTTCTGAACAGAGCCCAGTGCTCGACTGTCATACGTGTTATCACGGGACATTGGCTGGTGGGCATCCATGCAGCCAGGCTAAATGCTCCCCACCATGATTTCTGTAGAAGCTGTGGCGATGAGGAGGAGCTGGAAACAGTTGAACACCTTTCCTGTCACTGCCCTGGACTGTGCCCTGGACAAGATTTCGCTTTCTAAAGTCTCACTTCCTTGATGATTTATCTCAGCTCTCCGAACAGAGTCCAAAATACCTCTTAAGGTTCATCCAGGCCGCCGGATAGCGGACTCATCTTGTATATATAGCCCGAACCTAACCTAACCTAAGGTTTGGATTCTGAGAAGGATTCGTGGGTGTCTAAGGAATATTACGATTGTACAGGCTCGCTTGATGTCCTTTCAAAGGACTTACTGCCGCCTCACTATATGGAGCTGGCTCTATACGGACACTCCGTCGGAGACACTTTGATCTCCGCATCAGTAGCAGTCCCTTCAGTTTGGTTCAGGCCTGAATTAGTCATGAAATCATGCCTGAATTTTCAGTACCATCAACGCATTCATTTGTCACTGAATTTAACACATGCCTGTCCTAGGCGTTCAGGGCTGAACCTTAGCCGTAACAATCAGCTATGAATTCAGTGCTGAATGACATTGAAATGTCATGCCTGAAATCACAGATGAGTAATTAATGGAACAAATATTCTTCATACATTTTTAACAAAATTTTATTATCAATTTTAATGTAATATTATAGATTACAGTGGCTTGGGTGCAGCCTTAAAATTGAAATTTTTTGTGGAACTTCATTGCATTACGCAGCTGTGATTCCGCTGGGCCAGAGTCCACTGTAACTGGTATTAATTCTAAAATCGAAAACTTTTTATTATATATTTCAACACCAGTATTTTTTGACTATCAAGTCAAGAGGTATAAAATTGCTTAAGTCCTTTCAAGGCAACCTTGTTTTGCACGTCGTCAATGTTGGCGCCCATGACAAAGGCATCAATTATTTTTTTTATAATTTTTCAAAGTTCTACTTTTTCAGTACGCCCAAACTTACGCAGTTGTCTTTTGCTCCACATTGGCAATACCTTTAAAATTATTTTATAAAGAGAAATAATACTTTAAATAATAATATTTAATAAATACTTGCCTAGGAATTAAAATTTTCACAGCAAATTTTCTTTGTGTAATAAAGAAAACGTCAGAAATAGCTACGCATACAAACGCAAACACCAATACTAATGTAAAGTCAAGTAACAAAATAAAATTGACTTTTCTTAATTTCTCTTTGCTTATTCTTTTTTGCTTTAATTGTCTGTCAAAAGAAAGAGATAGAAAGTGAAATTTTATATTTGTCCTTGTTTCTCTTACAAAGCCATGAGCATTCGCTTCCTTTTCATGCCTGAATTCAGAACTGAATTTTACAGGCTTGAACGACCGAACTGCAGGGAGTCTTAGATGCAGAGATGCACTGAGCAGTAGCTCAATCGTGAAGAAAAAAGCTACAGTGCTCATTTTATAATCACACTACAGGTTTTTTATACAACTTAAACAGACAATATTAACAAACGAATATTTTATAAAATTCATAAAAAAATATACAAATTTTATTATGTGCCTTTTAAAAAAATATATAAAATAATAAAGAAATATATAAGAACAAAGCTAGGCTATTACCTTCATATTTTGTGTGTGCACAAGAAAATAATGCTAACTTACCTGCATAATATTTTCTTTATTTGCTTAATATTAAGCTCCATAGTCTTTTAATATATTACATTTTTATTTTCGTATTGCACTTGCTTGCAAACAAACAAAATATTAATAACTGCGCTGCTTGCACTCACAATATAATACGCAAAAAAAAAACAAATGCAATAATAAAACCCGCACTGCTTGCACTCACAAGGAAATACGCAAAACCAAAAAACAAACACAAAAGCAGAAAATGCTGCCTTTTCATTTACACTTATTGCCTGCAATACGTACGAGCCGTTATAAAACTGTGCGCGCATCTTTACATACACACGCACACAAACACACTTGCACTTTAACAATCACTGCACATAAAAAAATATATAAAAAAAAAATAATAAACAATTGGCATACTTCTTAGCGCGCATCTTTTCACACCTACGCACAATAAACACTATTTCGTTTGGCCTTCCATTTCTAACTTTTCATTGCCAATTTGAATGCGCACTTAGTGCAAATTTTTTTTTAAATATAATAACTTTTTAAACAATTGCGCGTATTTGCAAACTATTGCCAAATAGTGTTAGTTATTACACTAAATTATTTAAAACATTTTAACACTTTTTTAAAACGTCTAAACTTATTTATTTTTTAATAAGCTGCAGCGCGTGACCGACTCCGTGGCTTGATTTACTTTTTTGACTCTCTCTGTTTGTCTTTTCTTCTTTGAGCGAGCTATGTCAGCGTTGCCAACTGCTCAGTTTTCAATGAGCGCAAATGAATTAGCTCTCTTAACGCTTTGCTGAGTCATGGTAGAATAAACAAGGTATGCTATTCCCGAAAAATTTTCGCAACTCAAACCTTATTTTAGTTTCGTTGATATTTTTCACGAGAAAGGTTGTTTCCGCGCATAGTTTTTCAGCATTTACCGTAATTTTGTGCAGCGGTAAAAAATAAGCCACTCTAGTTGCAACCAGCAGCACAAAAAAAAAATTCTTAAATATGCTTGCCTACGCACAACAACAGCAATGGGGGTGGTTTCGCTCTCTCACTTTTTCGCTCAGACTAAAAATAAGGTTTCAGTGCAGTGAATAGCATACCTTGTTTATTCTACCATGTGCTGAGTGAGTGAGATTTTTGATCCTCTTTTGTCATTTTCGCGAGCCAGCATTGTACAGTGGCCAGTTTGAGCTGCTAAGTGCGCTTAGTAGAAATTGCTTTTGAGCCGATTCACGTATTGGGTGTTAATAAAAGTTAGTATAATAATGCACATAATAAAAATACGTTATTGGAGATGCTTAGCACAGCATCGGGTTCATTTGGCTCTTACTCAAGGAACGTCATCCGATTTAATTCTTCATTATTATATTAAGACCCTCCAAAGTTACCTAAAGTATGACGGACACAGATATATCGACTTTTCTAGTCACCCTGAACTAGAAAAGTCGATATATCTATGTCCGTCTGTCTGTCCATATGAATGCCTATATCTGAGAGATGGTAAGAGCTATAGCTACCAAAATTTTAGATAAGATGCCTTATTATGTCAGGGGAGACAAGTTTATTTTATTTTTTTTTTCATATCGGGGCTATATTATATACATAGCTTCCATAAAACTGTTTCAGAGGACCCAAGAAAAAAAAGCAAAAGTTTTAGATGGATAATTCGTTTGTTTATGAAAGTATCGTTACTCAGTTTTGCGCTCAGAAGTTTTTTAGAGTTCCCAAGCACTGTACCAAACTTCAAAATCAAAATCGATCGACTATATCATAAAGCTCCCATAGGACCGATCGGTCAAAAAACCTTTTTTGCACAAAATTCGTAGTGTTCCTTTGTTTATGAAGATATCGTGAACAAATTTGGCATTCTGGTGTTTTTTGGAGCTCCCAAGCACTGTATTAAATTGTATCAAAATTGGTTGACTAAATCATATAGCCCCCATGAACCGATCGATCAAGAAAACGTTTTTGGTGCCAAATTCGTATGTGTTTTGTAAAGGGTCATTAATCTTGAGGTTTTTTTTTTCAATAGGGTTTTTTGATAAATCACGTGTGAGTACTGTCAAGTTGCCATGTGTTTTTTATTCAGTTTTCATTGCCATTTCATCATGATACGACTTACACCCGAACAACGTTTACAAATCGTACAATTATATTACGAAAATTCGCGTTCTGTAAAGAATGTTTTTCGTGCGCTTCGGCCATTTTATGGAACCAATTCGCTGAACAATTAATTTCACGGTCCGGACCGGTGAATTGGCCACCAAGATCGTGTGATATCGCAACCTAAGACTTTTTCCTTTGGAGCTACGTGAAGTCTAAAGTGTTTGTGGATAAGCCAGCTACGATTGAAGTATTAAAGGCCAACATTACCCGTGTTATTCGCGTGATACCGCCGATTATGCACGAACGCGTCATCGAAAATTGGAACCTCCGCATGGACGAGCTACGGCGACGCGGCCAAAATTTGAAAGGGATTATCTTTATGCCCAAAATTACAAAAAAACTAATTTTGGCGCCCTCTAACGCACAATATACTTTCCATGAAAACGCAAAATTCAATTTTAAAGATTTTATGTAGTAGAAGTTATCTTTAATAGAATACAAGATGTCATTTATCTCAAGCATTTAAAAAAATATCGCAAAACCCTACTGTAGGTAGCTCATCATTTTCATTTATAGACTTTTTGGATGATTATGAAAACATAAAGCAAAAGGAATGCCAGTGTGCTATTTTTTCCAATTGAAAATAATCCAAATCCAAGCTCAAATAAGCTGCAGCAATTTAGGTTACTGACTTTAAAAGAGTTATCATGTAGGTTATCTCAGAAAACTGATGCGATGTGGGGTTTCAGACCTCAGTTTTGGATTCAGCGACGATATATCAAAAAAAATTTAGAACGATTTTTGAGGTTACGATAGAACCAAAACCTATTGGTATGCTATTGGATTCGGTTTCAGCGCGTCAAAATATCCAGATACCTAGATAGCTAGACTTTTTTTATTTATTTTTTTTTTGTTTGTTGTGGTCTGTTGAAAATTAAGGCATAACCTTGCCAACAGAAAGAACTGTCTTTGCCTTTTTTAGTGCCAAGTCTGCTTGTTTTGACTGTGCCTTTGTCACAGTTTTGAAGTGATGGACCCATATTTTATCCATTGTTATAAATCGACGCAAAAACTCAACCTTATTTTTATCAAACATCGCCAAGCACGTGAGGGAAACATTCTCAAGGCATCGTATTTGTTTCATTTTCAGCAAACTCGCACAACTCCAAGTTTTCCGTCAATTTGCGATGTACAGCACTTTTTGGAATCCCGACATATTAAGCTAGCTCACGAACTTCTAGTTGACCATTTCTGAAGTGTTTTTGGTTTAAAAATCTTTTACTGTTGTTAATCCGCTAGAGTAGCATCCAGCTAGACTTTAACTTGGGCTAGACCAAGATCTTTCAAATGAAAGTATGTATTGTATCATATAACGAAGATCTTTTTTGCCAAGTTGGCAATCACTAAGAGCTTTCTCTGGTAATAGCCAATAACAGCAAACTTTAAAATTAAGCTGTCCAAATACGCTGCTTACTCTCTTGAAACTTATTCTCAAACATTTGTCATTACTTGTTCAAATTTTTCTGCTTCCTCTGTTGTCGGTAGCGCTTTTAAAAGCTGAGAGTCATATGGCAGAAAACAACACGCTTACAACATACTCAAATAAACACATAAGCACACACACACACACATGTGCCACTTTTTTATGCTCATTTCTGCCGCCATTTTTATCAGCTTTTAGCAATGGCTATTTGCGGCAAAACGGAAATGCGATTTAAATTATTTGGTTTCCGTTTTGTTGAGTGCAGCGCCGCTCAGCTCAGTTTTATGCGCTGACTCTCTTACTTTTTTACTCTTCCCTCAGCTGCTTTTACTCTCTCTTCGCTGCTGTGACATTTTCATTGCACATTTTTGCTGTTTTCTTTTTAGCTGTCTGCTGCCTTTTAAAGATGGCCACTTCACAGTTTCCGCTTGCTTCTGGCCAGTGTGTGTGTGTGTGTAGGCGTGCCAGCGAGCAAAGGATACGTTGTAGAGAGAAGTTTGTGTGTGTGTGTATGTGTGCTGGCGTGAATGTTGCTCGTAAATTTGTTAGTTTATTAGCGCAATTTCCGTTGCTAATTAATTTCCAGGCCACACACACATACAAGCACAGACTGATAAAAGGATTCTTGGGATGTTGTTGCTGGCGCTAGCATTTTCAAACTGGGCAATATTTCTGTGAAATGTTAGTGACACGCAGCTGCAGTTTTTAAAACACTCCGGATATTTTTGTGGCCAAGATGGCTTTAGTTTTGGAACGATTAACGTTAGTTGGAATTGCTTTGGCTACGATTTATTAAATAGTTTACACTAAATAACTTATTAAGTCCCGTGTTGGCTGCAGTTGGCAGCTTGCCTAGTCAGAGCAAAAGGGCTGCTGCACAGAATTTGCTGTGTGTTGCATATTTATAACTATTTAGCTATATATATACCTATATAGTAGTTGCATACACGTACATACAAATATATTTTCAATTTCCGCTGCATAAAAAGCGAGCAGCTCTAAAACAGCAACGGGGCTAGCTAGCTAGAGATATAAATTATAATTTTCAAGACATGTTTTCGGCAGAGACTTGCCAGTCAAACAAATGACGCTGTGTGTGTGTGTGTTAGTGTATCTGTGTGTGTGTGCATGACTTTGACAAGTTTTGATGATGTGTGCCCGGTTCCGTTGCAAAAGGGGGGGAGAACGTTCAGCATGTTGGGTACGGCGAGGCTGTCGTTCATTGAGTGAGAGAGGCTTGGCAGCGCCAACATGTAGGCAACATTTTTCAATTAACAAACGAACGAAAAATGTATGACATGCCACAAACACAAACACACGCATATATATATTATGGTATATACATATGTGTGTGTGGCACACTCGACACGAGAAACTGTAGCGCATATCATTTTTCATAAGGCCCACACTCAGCCAGTCAGCCCGTCAACAGAAGCGAATCAAAGCGCCATCTACTTCACACTCAGCGTATCCCAAGTCCAAAGCTTCCCCCTGCTGCTTACTCATCAGTACCGCTCGAGAGCTGCAAAGGGCAGCAGGCTTCAAACGGCATGTCAAAAAATGGAGCACGTAACAAGTCAGCGGCATTGGGTGGGGGCTCAGGGGTTACAGGCCTTATGCCAACTAATAACAACAACAGCAACAGCAACAACTAACAAAGCGCTGACGTTGACAGAGGCAGCGACAGCAACAGCGACAGCGTCTGCGGCGCCCCTGATGTACTTGTCGTTCGTTTCCTGGCAAAATGACAAGCGATATGTTTGCCACAAAATTTCATTTAGAAAAAGGGTTATTAATAATACAAAATTTGACGCTCGGCGGCCATTATAAAAGAAAAAGCGCCTGCTTTCTATACAATACATATATTTATACCTATGTATATGTGTGATATGTGTGTGTGTATGTGTGTGGTGTCCTTTCGGGCGTTTTGTGGTGCGCTAAACACCTGCTATTTTATGATTTTATTAGGCACTCAACACGCCACATACAGACAGTGTTGGGCAACTACCAAAAACAAAAAAAGGTTAGCTAGAACTAGGCTATAACTAGCGATAAAACAAGGCCAATGACATGGGTGTAAGGTGTGTGTGTGTATGTGTGTGCAGCAACTTGGGGCAACTTAATTTTGAAGACAGCTAGCTTTAAGCTATTCTCTTTAAATTTCGTAGTAATGATGCTTATTATGTTACACTACCGACAGAAAGTTTAAAGACCAGAAAACAAATTAGAAAAAAATGAATACAACTCAGTAGTGCTGGAGAAAACATCGATGATCGAAGTCTAAAATCACTATATATCGATGTTGGCCAACAGAGATGTTTCTGCAGCACTACTAAACACCCATTTGATGAGCGCAGAAGTGCTGGAGAAACATCTCTGTTGGCCAACATCGATATATAGTGATTTTAAACTTCGATCATCGATGTTTTTCTCCAGCACTACAACAGTATTTTCATAATATGAGTAGTTCATATTTCCCCTTCGACAAATTACCTGCGATTCGTGTTTCAGCAAGATAATGATCCCAAACATATGTCAAAGTTGTGCAAAGCTTTTTTAGAGCGAAAGAAAAAAGATGAAACCCTGAAAAACATATTTTGGCCAACTTAATCATCTGACCTTAATCTTAGCGAACTTTTTGTGGAATGAGCTGGAGCGACGAGCAAGAAAAAGTGTCCTACTTTACAAAAATCACTTTGGGATATTCTGAAAGATCTCAATCCTAGCGAACTTTTGTGGAACGAGCTGGATCGATCAGCAAAAAGAAAGTGTCCAACTTCACAAAAATTACTGTGGGATATCCCGATGGAAGGTCGTCATTTCCGTAAAAAATATTGACTATTTTTGGAACCAATAAGTAAAAAAAATAAAGGTCCACATTTCCTCAGAAAATATGGACTATTCATTGAACCAATAATTAAAAACAAAAATAAGGTCGAAATTTCCTTAAACCAAATTAAGTAATTTGCTAATTTCATAATATTGATAGACTGATCTTAAACTTTCAGACGGTAGTGTTTTTATACTACTGTCTAATGGAAGATGAAAAAAGTGAGTTTTTTGGAGCTCGGATTTGGATTTTAGATCTATTCCATACGATTCTTGGTCTTCATACTCTGTACCTATAGGTACACTAGACTAATGCAATGTATGTAACGGACAGAAGAAGGCGTGGCAGACCCCAAGTGAATTCTTGCAGAACACTCATTTTTGATTTAATTTGATTAGATTCTTGGATTTTTTTTTAGCGCAAGCAATTAGAGCAAGGCCAGGAGACGCTCACTTATTTCTAGCACATTTCGACTTGTGACTAGTTTGACTTGAACGCCTGACTTGGCTATGGATTGCGGCGACTGTTTTGGCTTGTCAACGTCGGACAACAAGCAACTGCCTAAGGGCGGCGGTATGTGTACACATGCATAGTATATAGCCACGCCTCATCAGGCGCGTTCTTGCAACACGGTTGACAGCTGTTGAAATAGTCAGTGGGTTTCAACAGCGGCACAAAGTTTTGCAGTAGCCAGAGCAAAAGTCGCAAAAATTTGCAATTGAATTCGCAGCTGGAAAAAACTCGAATGTGGCTGGCATTGGCTGTAGGCTGTACTAGACGCTTTAGGCGTTCCAAACAGGCGTCTGACGGAAGAGTCAGTGCCGTACTGGAATATGGTTTATGGTATACGGGCAGCGCCAAAGGCAAGCTTTTTGGCAGCGCTCGGTTTGTTCTGCCGTGAAATGCTTCTAAATTTTTCATGCAATCATTGAGAGCGTGCCTCACCAAAAAAAAAAAAAAAAAAACCAAAAAAAAAGAAAAAAAATTCCAGCCCCAACGTCACTTGCCGTTCACTTGCAGGCTAACAAACCGCCCACAGCGTTGACGTTGACAGCGACAGCGACGTTGACTGCGCTGCTCATCTGCATGCACAAATGCAATTTCACATGCATAGTTACATGTATGGGTGAGTAGTACACATATGTAGGTATGTGTGTATATATATTTGAAGTGTATCTGTATATGGCTGTTATTTCGCTTTTGGAATTTCATTTATTCGTTTCGGTTTTGGGCCCTAAGGTCTGTGTTTTCGTTTCGTTTGATTTCGCTGCCTCTGCGCTGCTACCTTTGCTTGTTCTCGCTTCCAGCCAGTACACACACACACACACACACATCGTATTATCAAGTAAACATCCCAATCGTTTATACAACTGTTGCCAATCTGACGTCACCACGTCGCCGTTACCACTGTAGCGGTTGTGCTCCCAATGTTGCCAATGACATTTTGCGTTCCGGCCAAAAAAGCGGCGGCAGCAAGCGGAGCATCATGTGCCCTCCAGCTTCTTGCAAAGCCACCCACGCACAGTGGGACGATCTAGCTAACATTTAACTAAATTTCTAAATATTAAAATTTCTGCAAGCCAGCAGAGTTATGTAGCTGTATGGGTTAATTTATATTTAAATATAACATTTATTTATTATTTTTTTTATAATTTTTATTTTTAAAGAACATTTTTCGCTATGATTTTTTTCAACCTCATAAGTCTTATTTGCGATCCCTTCTTTTAACTCAAATAAAAATTATAAATTAATAGCTAAATATTTAATTTTTTTTTAGAGCTTTTGTTTCTAAGTTTTTGTTGCATAAAATGGTGATAAAAAATATTAGTCCAACAATTTCAATTTTTGTTTTAAGAAAATGAGTGTTGAAAAAATTGTTTTTTTTTTTTTTTAGATTACACAAAAAATAGTACTAAAATATTCAGTAGCTTAATCACAATTAAACAGAGAGCAAAGAACACTTTTTTTTTAACTAAGTTTCAAAATGAAAATTTAACGAAAACAAATTTTTTCAGATGCGTATCGCTTCATTAGTTTTTAAAAATTGTTAGGGACAGTTTTCGGTGAATTTTAATCACTATTTTGATGCAATATCGGTAGACAAACTTTTAGTCTTAAAAATTTGTGAAATGTTTATTGTAAGTTGTTATACCAAAGCACTTGGCGTCACCTTGTATAGCGATTAGACCATGCACTTCCATCTGTATGAACACCTGAATCTCAAAGGTTTTAAGAACTAAAGACACACAATTTTTTCATAAGTGGCGCATCGATTTGTGAAATAACGTTAATTTTTTCCCGAATTCCCTTGTTGAAAGATTTTTTTTCGCCCACTCGATATGCATAATCCCTTCAACAACATTCTATTCCATGCATTATGCTGAATTTGAATCTGACATAGGTTCGAAATACGTAATTTCTTTGCTAAATACTGGATATGCTTTCTCAGTAATCACAGAGTTAGTTGAGTTGTCGATGACAAGGTGTCCGAAAAAAGTTATTTTTAAAGCTATTCAGTTCGTAAGTTGATTAGAAATTAAACTTAGGCTGGGATCTGTAGAAGAGGCTTTAGACTTATGTATGCAGCTCTGAAATTTCATTGAGATTATTGAACCAGCACTTAGCTCGAATAGAGTTCCAAAAAACAGGCCAAATAGTGAAAATGACTTGGGAGCTACAATTTCCAGTTTATATATTACTGTGTCCAAAAAGTAAGGTGACATTGCATTTATTTTGAAAAATCTTTATTTATTCGTCCAAATCAATTACATCGCCTTCAAAGTAATCCCCCCCTGATACACTTATGCCAACGAATTTTCCAATCTTTGAAACCGTTGCTAAAATCGATTTCCTGGATGGCCTTCAGCTCTCTCTTCGACGCGGCTTGAATCTCCTCTATCGACTCAAAACGGTGTCCCCGGAGCGGTCTTTTGAATTTGTTGAATAGCCAGAAGTCGCACGTTGCCATATCAGGTGTATACGGTGACTGTGGAACGATGTGGGCTGAGTTTTTTGATCACAGTAATATAACTATTGTTTCTCAAAACAAAACATTAAACAGGGTGCAGCGTTTTAAATTGTGAGATGAAAATTCTGGCCGGAACAAAATATTCATTCCTTATATTATCTTATTATAAACTTTGATATATCGATACATTGATGTTTTCCAGTGGAAAGTATCGATGTTTTTTTATCATTGACTCACAGCATACCTCACACTGTTATGTGACGATTGTAGTCTAAACTACGTGTGCATATACTCGCCTAATTTAAAAGCAATTAAAAATACCAACTAAATCTGCAATTTTGACCACTGTGCGAGAAGCTATTTTGGCCGCTTCAATCACTGCAGTACAGCAATTTTTTATGCTTCGTTGCCTTGTGTTTGATTTGTTTTCGCTTCGTTTTCGGTTTTGATTTAGCTTCAGGCTTTAAAAAATAAAAACAAATATAATAAAAATAACATACGAAATATAGTATAAAGCAAAATGCCAAAGCGTCAATGTAAGGTTATTTGAAAACATGGCTAATAAGCGTAATGGCAAAGAGAGTGTTGCCTACTTTTGAGCAACTTGCATATGACAACAAAGGAGCCATATGCCTATTGCTGCAGAGAGCACACATTGAGTAGAGAGAGTGAGAGCAACAAAGAGGACAAGTAGGAGAGAGCCACTCGACTGCACTCTAGTTGTGTCAATTCAAGCACAATGTGCCGTCCAAGCTGCAGTGCAAACAAATGAATCCACTCAAAGATTTCTGTCTAGTTATTGTGCCAGATACAGGGCATTGAGGCATATGGAAGCTTAGCTCTGAACTAGCATGATTATGGCGAAGACTTTTCTGGACGGTATTTAAATTTATTTGATACCCTTATAGTATATGAAATCTAATCAAATTTAATGCAATGTAATTTATTTATTTGAATTTTATTTAATACGAGGGCATCATCTAAAAATTTCGAATTTAAGGAAAAGGTGGAATAACCTACTGATATATGATGATGCACACATCCAAAATATTAGGTAAAGTAAAAAGTTCCCGTCATTTTTTCGCTTTACCTCGACGATGAAATGAACACAGTCAGGAATATCCGATTTTGGTCAAAAATGGCCCTATAACTTTTTTCTTATATCCGATTTAGGTCAAATATGGCCCGATAACTTTTTTCTATTTAGAAGGCAATTTCATAAGTCCCCGAGGGAAGAACTCGTCGTCCCAGCGGTAAAAAACTTGACCAATTTATTTTCACAAGCCTCTCTGGAACATCCCAACCAAACTCTCGGAACTTCTGACGCGTCATTAAAGATGTGTGCGGCCTGGCGTTGTCTTGATGGAACACAACATCCTTCCTATTGGCCAATGATCTGGGCGCTTCTGCTTGCTGATCACTTGCTTCAAACTGGTTAGCTGTGTACAATATAGGTCCGAATTGAGTGTTTGGCCCTATGGGAGCAGTTCATAACACAGGGGTCATGTCAGTTGTTGGAAAGCTAAGGGTCATTTCCGAAGTAATTTGGTGCATAGAATCCGAATCCGGGGCCAGAATTGGCCCATCACGTCAGGATCTTGAGATATTTGAGGCTATGTACCCGAAAAAAGTTTTTTAAAATATCTCAAAATCCTAACGTGGTGGGCAAATTCTGGCCCCGGATTCGGATTCTACGCAGCAAATTGCTTCGAAAATGACCCTTATTCATCAACTGACATAACTCCGGTATTTGCAGACCTGTGCAATGCTAATGACGTCGAGGGGATATACTTCGTAATTTTGAATAGCCATAACTTTGCGAAAAAAAATCGTAAATAATCGCTTGAACTTTTAAATTAAATGGTAAGAGTGGTACTAAATGATGTAACTGGAGTGACAGACCACAAAAATTTTTTTTGCACCCTGTACATAACCTCAAAAGTAGGAAAAGAACTCAGTTTTTCGGGTAAATAACCTCAAATATCTCAAAATCCTGACGGTATAGGCCAATTCTGGCCCCGGGTTCGGATTCTACGGAGCAAATTACTTCGAAAATGACCCTTAGCTTTCCAACAACTAAACCATGTTGGTCTGTGTAATGGATGTTTCCCTTCCAATCCGGGCTTGGCGATCGTTTAAGCTGACGCCCCACGATTGGACCACGATCTTTTTCGGCTGTTGTACTCGTATGTGACCCATTTCTCATTGCCAGCCACTAAAAATGGTTCAAATCACAAGCATCAAATTGGCCCAAAATGTTTTTTGCGAAAACTCGTGTGCCAACCATACATCGAGCTTTATTTTAATCTATAGTTCCTGGGCCATGAAATAAGTGCTCACATTTCAATTTAGGTTGACACGATTTCGTTGTTTAAGCTCACAAGACACTGCACACAGGTTTTTGGTGACTATGGGTATTTCGTAAAAAAGTTACAAACAATAGTTTTCCGTAGAGCTTTTAAAGGAAGCTTTTCTTAGTACGTTCCTAACAAAATTCTTTATTCAGAAGATTCATTAGTAATAAAGAAAGAGACAAACAAGAAAATATTAAGAGTCAATGTTTTTTCAGTAGCCTCTTCATCTACTTCTTAACTGGTTATAAGAACGCATTATCGGGCTACGGCCGAAGTAAAGTGTTAAAAGTTAAAAAGCTTCTGAAGAGAGCAACAACTTGTCGGAAATCTCGAGCGGTATCAAAACTTTTATAGAGTTCCGTTTTTAGCTCAAAGTTCAGCTAGAGAACCCAAAGACAGTAAACCCATTGCAACTGGTTGAGCAATCTTTGCACATGACTGCTGCTCTCTCTCAAAAAAAAAAACACCCTGTTGCAGTGCGACATTGCGTGTCGCCTTGTTATAATATTGCGGCTGGCAAGCAGTGTCAACATGACCGTGCAGCCATAAGCTGCAACCACTTGAAGCTGCCGCATGGTTTGACTTGCCTTCATCCCCTCCACGGTGCACAACAGCCCTATCCCAAAAGCCTTACGCCTGCCTGCTTATTACTTTTGCAACTTTTCAATTGCATTTTGTATGCATATTGTTGAAGTCGTGCAGCAAAGTCTTCGACGTCAGCGCCTTTGCATACCGCAAATTTGTGTGTTGTGTCTATGCGGTAAACAGTTTTATTGTTGTCCCCATTTACACTGTGGTGGTGGTCATTGGTGCTCCTTGGTGGTGCTTGGTGGTCCGCTGACTGCTTAGCGTCTTGCCTTTGTCTTCTTGCCTTATAGCTGTTGAAGGGCTAGCTCGTCTGTTTTCCGTTTTATGTGTCAGCAAGTATTTGCGGGGCCCCCGCTCCCTCTGTCGCCGCCATCATCTTTGTCAGTGTCTCTGCCGTTGTCTCATCATTTCCGCATTTGCTGCAACGCTTGCAACAATGGCCGCACGACGTGCTCAACATTTTGCACTGTGACCGACAAAAAGAGGAGCAAACAAAGCAGCCCTCTAACAACAATAATAACAATCCCTACAATAACAACAACATCAACCTTTGGATGTTGCATCCAAAATTGTATTGCATAATATGCCGGCTGCTTGCTTGACTGCCTTACTGCTCCTTGGTCGTGTGTGTATATGTGTGTTTGTGCGTGCGTGTGTGTGTGTGTGCCACACGGTTTGCTGGCTTCCGCTTTTGGTAGCAATGCCAACATCAGCAAAAACATTCACCCAGTCGACCAAAAAGCGAGCCTTAAACGTGCGTTGCCAACTGTCTATTGGCGTTAAAGCGTGCGAGTTAATTAGGTATTTATTATTAAATGTCGTTAGGTATTAATAAATATTATTATTATTTATTTTTATATAATTTTTTATTATTTTGGCAAAGATGGTGCTTGACACATTTTGTCTGTGGAGTAAACTAGCAGAAAATCCTCAAATACATCACGTTACAAAAGAATGTTGAACGTCAAATTTTCAACAGGCTTGAGACCCAGTTTTGATTCTCATTCGAGAAAATCAAATAACAATCTGCAGGTGTCACAGTTTGGATACTTTAATTGGCGTGGGAAAAGTTCCTAGCACAGAGACTCCTTTATTTTTATACCATGTACCATATGGTACATAGGGTATATTAAGTTTGTGCAAGCCGAAAATGTATGGAACATACAGAAGGAAACGTCGCACAGTGGCACGGCAGCCGCAAAAGCGTTGCAAAAATCGATTTTGCGATGAAATCATTTTGTAAAAGTAATACATGCATCTTATTTAGAATTTCCCAGGGATCAAGAAAATTAAAACTTTATTCAACTCGGATAAATAGTTTAGTTGCTACAGAAGCTCAAAGTGTAGTATATTTTCAACTTTGAAAAAAATCGGAATTTTTTGAATAAAAGTGAGTGTTTAAGATCGTTTTGAAAAAAAACTACGCAACCAATCCATATTTTCTTCGATTCTATGAAAAGGTATATGAAATTTAAACATAAAAGAGAAAAAAATGACTTCGTATCTTTTCTGGTTTTTTCAATACTTCCGTGTACCTGAACCACTATATTTGGACCACTTTTTCAACTTTGGAAGAAAATAATTCAAATTATATTTTTTTATATTTTTTAGTTTTAACATAAATACGTTTGTTATCAATTTATTTACCTTCTCTATAAATTTTGTGTCCGCCTTAATCCAGCTGTGGCTGTAGAAGTGCAGAAACCCAACTCAAAAAAATGCTACCGCAGGTAAAAGAAGTAGAAGAACACGCAGTAGATGCATCCACTAAATTAAGAGATGTTTGCTTATATTTGTACTTGACAATAAAAAAGCACCTTCCTGTGACATTTCAAAAAAGCAAGATTAATTATTATTAAGAGAAATGCAAATTCTTTGCATTTTTAGGTAGTTGAACCGAAAACATACGGATAGGGATGTAACCTTTCCCTTTATAATGTTAGGTACCAACTAAATAACATTTAATGTAACTACATTTTCACCTGTTACGCGTTTTGTGAATTAAGGATTAAGCCTTGTATATATTTGCCTGAATATTTCCAAAATTTGGATAATTCCTTATTTAAAGAGGGAAATCTGGAATTTGGTACTTCACCATTGCATGCCAGAATTAGATGCATGGAGTTTATTTTGAAGCCTGCATACACTTTTCCGCAAGTTAACGAATCCTTTGAAGACAACACACCAGACAAAGAAAAACAAAATATCAGGAAAAGCAAAATTCAAGACGATATCTTTAATCGACTTGGACTGTAAGTCGACCGCCCCAAATATGGATACGGTAACTCAAACGATGGAAACTCATCACGAAAATTTTTTGCAGAAAAAAAAATGACATCAGAAAAAACTGGAGTAGATGATGAAATTATCAAAAGATTGGGTGTTATTTTAAACATTATGAACTGCAAGGAAAACATTAACGGCAGCAAATAATGAATATGCCACCAAGACTGCAGAGCTGTTAATGGAAAAATATCCAGGAAAGAAACTGACTCCTACGATTCACAAAATTTTGGCACATGGCCAAACTATAATTGAATATCATTGCCTACCCATTGGGGAGATGTCAGAAGAAGCCCAGGAATCGAGAAACAAGGATTATAAAAAATTCAGAGCTATGAATACATGTAAAATATCACGATCAAGGGAAAACGAGGATCTTTTTAATATGTTAGCAGCCTTTTCAGATCCACTAGTTTCATCCCTTAGACAAGTGAGATCCAATACAGAATTAACAAGTAGTTATTCAAAAGAAATGTTAAGTCTTTTGGATATTCCTTCAAATGTAAACGTGGATGATTATTTTACAAAAAACTACTGATAAGACAAATTATTATATATAACATATTATAATAAAAAAGCATTGTTAAATTAAATTTATTGACTGAAATATAAAATAATGAACAAAAAAATTTATCAGCAAAATTTCTTTATAAATGAACAAAAAAAATATTTAGGCACATATTTTTCAATGGCAAATGTTGCACAGGCAACAAAATTCAACTTCCACAACATATTGCCCAGCTCTCAGATATCGTGTCACGATGCATGGGTACTTATTTTAAAGCCTGAACATTTTTCTTTCAATTTAAATTTAATTCATAAAAATATCTCAATTGGTTTAGAAAAAATGAAAAAAATATGTATATATTTTTCAATGGTAAATACTGTAAAGGCAACAAAATCCAACTTCCACAACATATTGCGCAGGCTTCAGATATCGTCTCACCATGTATGAGAACTTATTTTAAAGCCTGAACATTTTTCTTTCAACTACAATTTATTTCATTAAAATATGTCTATTGGTTTAGAAAATATGATTTTTGCAACGCTTTTTCGGCTTCCGTGCCACTGTGCGTCGGAGACCCCCCAAAGTTACCTAAAGTATGATCAGGGTGACAAGAGAAGTCAATATACGCATGTCCGTCTGTCTGCATGAACGCCTAGATCTCAGAGATGGTAAGAGCTAGAGCGACCAAGTTTTCAGACTAGATGCGTAGTTATGTCAGGAGAGACAAGTTTAATTTATTTTTCGATATCAGGATATTTCCCATAGGGGTGTTTCAGAGGATTTCGAAAAAAACCATAAGTTTTAGACGGATAATTCGTTTGTCTATGAAGATATCATAACCTTTGGAAGTTTTTTAGAGTACCCAAACACTGTTCCAAATTTATTCAAAATCGGTTGACTATATCATATAGCTCCCATAGGAACGATCTGTCAAAAAACATTTTTTGTACAAAATTCGTTGTTTTCGGTTCTTTGTGAAGATATTGTAACCAAATTTTGGCATTAAGAAGTTTTTTAGAGTACCATTGTACCACTGTACCAAATTTGATCAAAATCGGTTGACTATATCAAATAGCTCCCATAGGACCAATCGGTCAAAAAAACGATTTTTGTACAAAATTCGTTGTGTTTCGTTTGTTTTTGAAGATATCGTAACCAAATTTGGCAGTCGGAAGTTTTTTATAGTTCCCAATCAGTGTACCATATTTGATCAAAATCGATTGACTATATCATATAGTCCCCATAGAACCGATCGGTCAAAAAAAATTGTTTGGTGCAAAATTCGACTGATTTCTGTTTGTTTATGACGAATAAAATATCTTTTGGAGGTCTTAAACAAAATGTCGGACTTAATTGCAATGTGGTGGAACAGGGTACCCCAAAGTCGTCTGCGCCCGACTTTAACGTACGCCATCTTTATAAATAAAAAAACTGATTTTTCAAAAAATAATTAATAAAACTTATAAAAACAGAATAAAAAAAAATAGAAGTTGGAAGTTTTACAACAAAAGTTTATTAGACACCTTTTCCTTCCGCCCTACAGCTAGGGGTGCTATAAAATATGTTCTATGAAGTCTTTATTTTATCTACTGTAGTTTCCCTTATGGGAAGTGGAAAAAATTATATATACCTACCAGATTATTCTTGGTTTGGAGCTCATTTTGACAGGAGTGTATATAAATTTAGAGATCGAAATCGGTCTAAAAATATATTTCCAAAAAAAAAGTTTTTTATATAAACCCAATTCTGCTTTTACACGGTTTTGATATAACACGATCTAGAAAAAAAATTTGCTTACACAATTTTATTATTTTTCGATTAAGCAAGTTTAAAAAACAATATTTGATTGGTATGGTACTTTCCTAAAATTGCATTTTACTGCATTAATGAATTTTTTATTTGTTATTGGAATCTGTTAAAAAAGCTTATATTTGTTAAAAAAAAATTACAGCAAAACGTTCTCATTGTTCATAATTTCACGTTTTAAACAAATTCGATCAAAAAAGTTAATATATAATAATTTAAAGCCAACAAGGTTTGGTAGGTCCATGTCTCGCTGGTTTAGAGTACACAGGTTCAACTTTGTATGGCAGCTACTTGAAATAGTGCAGCAGTTTCGATCGAACTTCCCACAAATGTGAAGACTAATATATAACTGAAAAAAGACGTAAATACGTAACAAATATTTTTTTGAATTTTTAAAATATCATGCTCAAAATTTTGTCAGTTTTATTTTGTATAAGTGTAAAAATTTGTGTAAAGTTTGCTCAAAATTGGTCAACTATTTCACATAGCTGCCATACAAAAATTAAACCAGTGTTGATTACATCAGTTAGTGACCCAAATTAGTTTTTTAGTTGAAGCAAAGGGTCTCTACAAGCTTTCTCCAGCTTTCTCTGTTTTTCGCAGCCACTTTAATTTCCCTCCAGCTTTTGCCAAAAGCTTTAATTTCCCCTTTTTATTTGAAATAGTGGAGCAATTTCGATTAAACTTCCCATTTATTTTATTTTATAAAATATCATGCTCAAAATTTTGTCAGTTTTATTTTGTTTTAGTGCAAACATTTATGTAAAGTTTGATCAAAATTGGTCCACTATTTCATATAGCTACCATACAAAAATTGAACCAGTTTTGGTTGAACCAGCTTGTAAAATTCTTTGCAAGATGAGTTCGAGATGTTCTCTTTTTTTAATGTGCTTCTTCTTTAGCTTCAGAATCGCTTAACTATAATTTGCGCTAGATTTGACGCACATTTGGTCTGCTGGGTGTACTCAAGTAGTGCGGGTGTGTGTGTGTGTGTGAATACTGTTGCTGTTGCAGCACTTCCGCCATACGCTTTACACTTCAATTATCTTCAATTTTCAGCAAATGTCTCAAGAACAATAGCTCTGCTGATTGGAATTCTTTAACTCGCTGCATGTGCGCCAGCCAAGCAGAGTCCAACGCTCCCACCTTAGCCCCTCACACAAACAGTATCCTCCTGCCTCCTGCCTTGCCAAAAACTCAGTAGCAACGCCGTGTGGCCTTTGTCTTAGAATTGCTTACTTGTTGTCTGCATTGTTTTTCAATGATGCCTCAAGGCTGCTTTGGTTTAAGGGCGCACAAATGATGGCACAGGAGGGGCTGGCAGATACGGGGCAAGCACAACCTGGACCTGCTCAACTGCAAGACAGTTACAAATGCGACAACATTGTTGCTTTTAGCTACCATACAATACAAGCTCAAGTGCTGCAACATCTGCTGGACGCTGCTCGAGTTTGTGGCAAGACCAAAACGAGAGCTGGCTGTGGCAACACCGCAAATCGAACTGACTCAATGGTATTGCTGATGGCATTCAATTTATTTAGTCTTGCTCATTTTGTTGCAATTGTGTGTGAATTTGTTGCAATTTGATTTTCTATTTACAAATCATTTTTGGCACATTTTTTAATAAACGCATCAGCTGTAGCAGTTTGCGCCAAAATAAATGGATCGCACGTATTTGTTAATTTTCATTTTTATTAAAGAGCAGCGTATTTATATTAGTAGATAAATTTAAAACTAAATAGAGTCAGGATCGAAAAAGAATAAATTATATTGAACCGTAACAGATAGCTTGTATCTGTTACCATCTTGACGTTTTTGTGGCAAAATTTTATTAATAATTATAATTTACATTAAATTTTTATGTTATTTTTTGATTGTTAATTCTTGTAAGCTTTACCAAAAGACCTACAAAGAGTTCATTAGAATTGTGCAATGTTTTTAAAAGGCTGACGAAGACGTCACTGATCAGCTTTATATCAAAATGTTTATCATAACTTCAAGCAGCGATTCAACTACATGTGCCCACAAGAGCTAAAGGCACAAAACTTTAGCAAAAGAAGCGTTTAATTTCGCTTCAGATCAAGTTTGTTATATTTTTACCATATCTCACCCGTTCACACACATTTTTACATTTAATTCTTGTTTTCAGCGCTGCCGTTACTGCTGGCGCCATCTAGCGTAAATTGCCCAAGAAAAATGGGCAGCACTGTTTGCTTACAAAGCTGCGTAAATCTTACTTATTGTTAACCGCACAATTAAAATTTGTTGGCTTACTGAGGCATGCGGCATTCCCGTCTCATTTCCATCTCATTTTCATCTTAGTACATTTAATATAAAAATTAAAGTAAAGAAAAAAGTAAGCACTGTATCTAATTATTTGAGTAAACCTGAAAATTATTAGAAGTAGTACAAGAGTGCTTTGAAATTGTATAAATAACTCTTCGTGTTCTCTGGATTTGAACCCCTATGTATTTTTTCACGCTTGAGGCAATATCCTTTTATAAGAAGATTTCCATCGAACGATACAATCGTCTATAAAAGAAACTTGATGTAGCACACTTTTTGGGAGATTTCTAAAAATTTCAAATTTAATGTTTTAACAAAAAAATAAATTTCAAGTCATGCTCTAATTATTATTTTGATATCAATAGAAGTCCCCTAGCGGTTAACTATAAATAAGAAACGTCCTAGCTATAAATATTTTTATATTTTTATTTTCCCACTGTCACGTATTTTGCCATCCAAATAACTTGCTGCATATTTACTTTAAGTTTCTAGCGCTAAATACAATAGCTAAAATAGCTGCTGTTACTGCTGGCGCCATCTAGCTTTAATTGCCCAAGAAAAATGGGCAGCACTGTTAAGTTGTCACGACGCTGCTTATTGGCCTTTAAACTCTACAGCGTTAATTTTCAAGTAATTAATGCTATTTTCCATTTTTAAGTATTTAATAAATATTTATATAAAATATAAAAAATAATACGAGGCATCATCTAGATAACGCTTAAAGGCTTTAATATTTAAATGCAATTTGCTTAATCTATGCGGCTTTTGGCCTCTATTTAATGGTTAGTGCGTATGAATCTGTTCTAACCAAGAATTTCTTACCTAAGCAAAGCTTTAAATTTAATTAGTTTGATTTGCAACCTGCCGCACTCTTGAAAATGATTACATATTTTTATGGCCGCTCGTTTCGTATAGTTGCCTAGTTGCCTGGCCAAGGTACTAGGTAACAGGTAACAGGCACCAGGCGCAGCAACAGCAGCACACCTGACACTTGGCAGCGACCAGCCAAGTTGCCATTAGGCCATAAACAGCTTTGGTTTCATTTTCATTTTAGCCAAGAGCAAACAGCTGAGCACGTCTGGCCACAGAGCAGAGAGCAGGAACTTCAGAAGAAGGAATCATTTGGTGTTATATAGCATTATTATTTTTTTATTTTTTTTTGCTTGGCAGCGCATTAAAGTTGCGAACGTAGCCGCACATCATTTAAATTTAACTTTTATAAGTAAGTATATGTCTGCGTGTCTGGAAGTGCTTTGCAACATTTTGATACACTACATCTATTAACTAAGTGGTATTATAGGTTTTATGCAGGCAGAAGCCGATGTGACCACAGTAGACGCCTACATCCTTTTCGGATGAAGTTAGTTGAAATAAGTCGATATCTGCAACTCTTTGCCCTAGTAGAATAAATAGATTTTGGAAAACACTAGTGCCATAGATAGCAGATATTTTCAAAGTATACGCTAGTTAATCTTCAGATAAAGTTAGTTGATATGAGTCGGTATCTGCGCCTCTTTGTTTGGCTGTTGGTTGTTGAAGTTTTAAAACTGCTGACAAAATCTTCTGCATCTAGAAGCTGCACTGATGTTTGACTTTAACTGGGAAATAATGTTATGAAAACGTTAGCTAGTATATAAATATTGTTACACCTTTATATTAATGGGGAAAATATCGAATATATAGTCTCCAAAATCAAGGTGTTCATACAGAGGGCGGCTACGGCTCAATCGCTACCCGAGGTTATGATAAGCATTTTATCATAAAGGACTTGGGGTCTGTCACGCCTTCTTCTATCCGTTACATACATTGCACTAGTCTAATGTACAAGAATGGTATGTAATAGCTCTAAAATCCAAATCCGACCTTCAAAAAACCTCAATATCTTTCACTTTTTCATCTTTCATTAGACAGTAGTATGTATATATTTACACTACCGTCTGAAAGTTTAAGATCAGTCTATCAATATCATGAAATTAGCAAATTACTTAATTTGGTCTAGGGAAATTTCACCTTATTTTTTTTGTTTTTGGCTCAAAAAATAGTCAATATTTTCTAAAGAAATGTGGATCTTTATTTTTTTTACTTATTGGCTCGAAAAAAAGTCAATATTTTTTACGGAAATGTCGACTTTCCTTCAGGAAATCCCACAGTCATTTTTGTGAAGTTGGACACTTTTTTCTTGCTCGTCGATCCAGCTCATTTCACAAAAGTTCGTTAGGATTGAGATCTTTTAGAATATTCCAAAGTGATTTTTGTGAAGTTGGACACTTTTTTCTTACTCGTCGATCCAGCTCATTTCACAAAAGTTCGTTAGGATTGAGATCTTTGAGAATATCCCAAAGCTATTTTTGTGAAGTTGGACACTTTTTCCCTGCTCGTCGATCCAGCTCATTCCACAAAAGTTCGATGGGATTGAGATCTTTGAGAATATCCCAAAGTGATTTTTGTGAAGTTGGACACTTTTTTCTTGCTCGTCGATACAGCTCAAATTGATTTTAGTGAAGTTGGACACTTTTTTCCCGCTCGTCGATCCAGCTCATTCCACAAAAGTTCGCTAGGATTGAAACCAGATGATTTCAACTTTCTTGAGTTTTCCATCAATTTTCTTGAGTGGGACAGCTCCATCATGCAGTAGCATCATAACAGAACCAACACTGTGTTTGGCATTTGGATTTGTGCCGCTCATCTATTGGGCAACAATCTTTGCAATAATCGGTCCGACAATTCTTTTTGCCTGCAATATCCGTATTCGAAGCAGTTTGGCACAGAATTCTAATTTACTACGGAGTTGGATTTGGATCGGTGTGTCTTGTTATCTGTTTTTGATGTTTTTCTCGGCCGTCCACGTCCAGGTCGGTTCTTGTTACTCCCGGTTTAAGTATCCACGTTTTCTGAGTACCACTTTTTTTAAAACTTCAATAACAATAACTTCAAGTAACAAAAAAAAAAACAAAACAAAAGCATTTCATTCTTAAACATCATGACAAAGTCGAAAAAATTAAATTTTTGGAGGGCTATCCATATTTTTGGCCTGTACTATTTGTACAGGTACAGACTATCTCAAAAGTTTATGTTAATTCTCAATTCTTAAAAAATAATGAAACCTAAACAGTATGTACTCTGTAGTCATACAGAGTATTCCACTGTCGGGCAGCACCACGACTTGACCACATTTTATGCTTATGTGCCGCCATTTTGCACCGTGGCCGGAAGTAGGGCGCGCGGCCATTTTGCATGCCAGCATTAATAACATTTCATATTCGTTAATTTAGCTTGTTAGCGGCAGCTCAGCTTACAAGCTGTCCACAATTTTTGTTGCAGCTTAGATTGTAGTAGTACCTATGATATTTTGAGCAGCACCTAGACAACTGGACAATCATGCAAATCCTGTTTGTCAATGCCATTGCAGGCTTAACCAAGTCATAGGTGATTTTGTGCTGAGCTGCAGTAGATGGGAATGTGCATGAAAGCCAAATAAATGAAATCACAAAGACAAAAAAAGTAAAAAAAGAACACAATCAAAAAACAAAGAGCCCACAACAAGTGGCAACAATGTTGGAAATTGACAAAAGCAAACGAATCAAATGCAAAAGAGACAATAGCCAGCAAAATTGCATATTGATTGCGCTTGGAAGTCAGTCAATCCCCTAACTGACTCCCTTTCAAAGACCTCGTTCACTCTGCCAGTCTATGCCAGCAAATCAAATTGATTTAAAAATCCTTTGCACAGTGGACGTGCCTATAAAAAATGATGCAATTGTTTCCTTTCTTTTTTTTTTTTTTGCTGTTTGTATTTTATATTTTTTGCTTTTTTTCTTCTTGCAACAGTTTATTGTTGCAGTTCTGTGAAATTTTTTGCAATTTTCTAAGCGGCTTAAAGCTGTTTAAGCGGCTTACAAAATTGCTATGGCATTATAATGGTAAACTGATTTAATTTCAAAAAGTTAAATATTTATGTACCTAGAGAAGGTCAGTTGAAGCTATAAAGTTTAGCAATATGTACTAAGTGACGCCTATGTAGCGTATACGCAATCTGTATGTGCTTAATTTGGAATGAAAAGATGAGATTGCTATGCTCAGTCAATGTTGCTAGAATAAATATGTATGAAATGAAATTTGAGAACTTAAGCACTAAAATTACTTAGTGCTAAAATTAAGCCTAGAAAATAATACATAAGCATATACAGTAGGCAGAAATGGGTTAAGTCATCAATTATGTGCTGTTCTAGCCAGCATCAATTTGATGTTAACCACTTTTGTTGTTTTATTTAAATCTCTTTACTCAGCGTTCTCATCTGCTCACCCAACTATAGCCAATTAACTGCAACAGAGTGAAACAGCTGTATACACACGCGTGAGCATGCCAATGGGTAGCATTTATAATTGGCAGCACATTTCAGCGCTGTCATTTAAACAAATACAATTAAATAACCGCAAGCGTTGCACTATAAGCATAGCTGACCATATGCATGTGTGTGTGGGAGAGCGCTAAGTGAGATTGAGTAGCAACTGGAATAGAGTGCTGCCAAGCAGCTAATAAACGTCATGGATTCATTGAAGCATGTCAATTAGTGAAGCGCAGCGTCAAGTTAGCTTGATTTGTGTTACGACCGATAAGTTTTGCGGCAACTGCGCTGCAGCAGTGCATCTTTGACAGCAGCAGAAGCAGCAGCAAAAACTGCCGCTCATTAATTGCAACTGTCAACTGTCAGTGGGCAATACTAACAACAACAAGAAAACCAGCAACAATTGGAGCAAAAGCAGCTGGCAAGTGACTCTGCCACATCTGCTGCCCCCACTAGCGACGTCTGCGGCAACTAGTCAATCATCCTGAGAGCAATTCTCGTTAAGTTGCATAACTGCTGCCATCATCGGGACCCCCATACCCCCGTCCATATACCAGCCGGTTGCATTATTATTGTTGTTGTCGCCAACATTTTGCTGATCTATGCGCCTGACTGGAATAGTTTATAGTCGGAGCATACGAGAGCAGTCTGAAAAGAAATGCATTTTTTTTAAAGATAATCACCTAGCCCAGTGACTGGAGCTTAATTCAGAGGAATGTTGTCAGTAGGGAACAAGATGGTCTTTTGGAGTCCTTAAAGAAGACGATTCGTTTTCCACCCAGCCCAGTGACTGGAGCTAAAATCTGAAGAATATTGTCAGTAGGGAACAAGATGGTCTTTTGGAGTCCTTAAAGAAGGCGTTTCGCTTTCCACCTAGCCCAGTGACTGGAGCTTAAATCTGTGGAATATCGTCAGTAAGGAATCCAGTTTGTGGCTTTATTCATTTAATTTTGTCATGGCGACTTAAATCTAGAATGCTAATATTGTGTGATATTTTTATACCCTATGCCGTAAAGTATATAAAGTTTGTGCAAATGTATGTATTGGAATGTGGATGAGACACAGCGGGTCCTAGCATTGGTCAGTCTCCTGTGTGGTTGAAGCAAAGGGACGCTCTAGGGCGTCCGCGTCTTCAGGCTCGCAGCAGGTTCCAGTCCATAGGTTTGCGAAACAACTTTCGCCGTGGGATTTGTATGAATATTGGTTCTTCCTATGCTAGCATGGTCTAGACTTTATCCATACATGAAAACTTCGAAAGAAAATGAAACATAAATACAAACTATTATCAAAATTTCTTGTTAAGTAGCTACACTAACCAAAGTTGACTGTAGACTTATGCCATAAACATTCTTTCTAAGTTTTGGCTATACCAACGTATCATGTTTGTGTTTAAACTTTTCCTATTAAGGAAAATTTTAAACAGCTCAATCATTATCAGGAGAAGTCGATCAGGAGAAATCGAATGTTCCGGAAACAAGAAAAAGCGGAGCCCATTAGCTTTGATTTAAATAAGCGTCGAACTGTCACAATAGCTTCGCATACCTAGATTTCGATACTCATTACTCTGCGGCTATTCCGAAAATCCGTGCGAAAATTGAGGGTAAGTTTTAGAGATGTCCCGAAGGAAAGAAAGAAGACTATTGTACGGTGCAGGTTGTGAGTGAAGTATACAGGGCAGAGACCCCATAGTCTTGTTTTAAAGAAATGTCTAATGACCACAATAGCTGCGAATGATTCAATGCTGTTAACGAACGATCTTCTTTAAGTTTTTTGATATGGACTAGACTTTGGCTATTTTAAAAATACATAGCAACTAACTTGGCCGTAGCGTACTCAATGCGGGAACTTAGGAAAGTACAGCGTATATCATAGGGATGTTTCGAAACAAAGAAATCAGGCGTTTGTAAGGTGAAGCTTGTGAGCGAAGTAAACAGGGGCGGAGACGCTATAGCTTGATTTTAAAGAGCTGGGAATGATTTCATGCTGTTATCAAACTACTTTCTTGAAGGTTTATGATAGGGATTTGTTAAGCTGCGGCTGTTCGAAAAATCGGTAGTCTTTTTATTTGGCTATTTTTTTTTTTACTGTTCCTTGTTCTGTAATGTAGGGTGATTGATGCTAGACTCATCCACAGATACAAAACTTGTGATTGAGCATCGCAAGACACTTCTTTAAAATGGTTACTCAACAAGTTGGCTGTCAACTGTGAGCAAATATGACCAGTCTTCAGCAGCCATCATCTTCATGTTTTATTATCAAGTATTTAAAACCGATTTTATTCAGATCATCAATGCCTTTACTTTAAAGTTAATTAATTCTCTGTATCTTTATTTTCTGTGCTTAAAACTCAGCTGCCCTATCATCATCTCTTTAGATATCATCTTATTCGTTTTTAATCTCATCATCTAATCATCAAATTTCAAGAATTTGTATTAATTTTTGCCTACGAGCGTAATTTTTGCTCTATCAAACTGCACAGGCTGACCCTGTTGACTAAATCATGGGAATTAGCTCTCTAAAAGAAAAGAAATAACCAAAATGCTTGCCAGCAAGGTTTCTTATCTAAGCCAATCCATTACTTTGCAAGCAACCCTCGTTGGGAGATGAAAGTGGTATTGGGTATATGGCTGCCTGGCTTCTCAAACATTCAACTTGCATTCAATTTGCATTTCAATTTGTTAAATTGCTTAACAAGCTGCTTTCCATTTGTTGATTTGCTATTGGAAACACTTCAGTGCTCTGTGACGCACTCTAAATAAGTCTTTTGAGTAACTTTATTGCAACTTCTTGGGATTTAGAATAACTTTCTTGAATTGCCCATAATTTGCGCTCATTTCGCAAAATAAAATAAAACATATATTATACAAAAAGCAAAAAAAAAATAAAATAAAGAAAACAAAAAACCAAGTAAAGGTAAGAAATCTTTTGCTTAGAAGTGTCAGGTCGAGTGGCAGCATTTAATGAGCTGCAAATGAGCTTGTCGTGGCATCAACAACAACAAAAATAACAGCAACAACATCATCTGTGAAGACTTGAAGACACTTTAAAAAGAAATTAGCTGGCAGTTGTAGGCCAAGTGCCTCTGCCAGCCAGTCTTCAAAAGAAAAAGGAGTGGCAAATGTTGCCATTACATTTTGCAGTTGCTAATTTCGTTTGTCTCACTCGCACACATACACTCTCCCTCACTCACTCTCCCTCCCTCTGTCTTTCACGGCTGACTCTATCGTAGGACAAAAATCTAGCTCAACTGTCTGTAAATTTTCCATAAGTATTTTGTATGAAAATTACCATATAGACACAGCTGTAGCACAAACAGTAGCTGCTCTTCTACGCCCCAGAGTTGTACCCTAACCCATATCCTTTGGATACACATCCTTGGCACGTAGCAGCACACAAGGCGGCATGTTGGTATGCCTGGGTTCCAGATACACCCACTTAACATGATAAGCGACAAGACACCTAACATGTTCAACACGACACCTTCACGACAAGAGCAACCAAAGCAACGGCAATGCCAGCAGCAGAAACAGGAGCAGGATCTTGGTTTACGACAACGCTAGACAGTGGGTGGACTGTGAAAATTTGCAAGCACAAAAATAAGGACAGTATAATCAAATAATAGAAGGTCGTAAAGTATAGATTCTTTTTGGCTTCAATGATTTCTTCTGGAGTTGTTGAGACGAGGAAGAGTGTAAGACTAGAGCTGTCTGTTAGGTTAGGTTAGGGCGGCAGTTGGGACCAACGTCCCAACTCACATAGGCCAGAATATGCCCGTTGCGATACCGCTACGGTGGACCATTCACCGCTCTTCCCCACTCAAGAGGTCCCCTATGCGAGATGGGTCCGCCATCCGGCGGCCTGGATGAACCTTAAAAGGCATTTTGGACTCTGTTCGGAGAGCTGAGACAAATCATCAAGAAAGTATGACTTTAGAAAACGGAATCTTGTCCTAAAAAGACCAGGGCAGTGGCAGAGAAGGTGTTCAACTGTTTCCAGCTCTTCCTCATCACCACAACTTCTACAGAAATCATGGTGGGGAGCATTTAGCCTGGATGCATGTATCCCCACCAGCCAATGTCCCGTGATAGCACGAATGAGAGTCGAGCACTGGGCTCTGTTCAGACAGCAAAGTTCCTTCATTCTTTTACTGCTGTATACCGGCTAGGTTTGCCGTGAGATTCTGCACGTGTTCGATGCCCTGCAGACCTTTGACCTTGGCTTTAGGTTCGCCCGGGGCTGATGGCTGGAAGCCCGGCAGGATTGTTTTGGCCCAGTCGACCAGTCTCTTACCCTCCGGTGATTCCTCCGGAGTGGTAAGATTTCTTTGGAGAATCTCTTCTGCTCGTCTTCTGTCTTTGTAAGACGGCTTGTTTGGTGGTGGCATCCTAGGAGTAGCCGGCTCTGAAGAGTTAGCAGCCAGCCCCGCCTTGGACAAAGAAGCGAAACTGTCTTGTTTCAGTCTTGCGCCCGAGGTTTGGTTGGACTGCCTTCCCTCAGAATCTAGGGAAGACGGTGGGTTTGCCGTTCATAAAAGGACCCACGATTAGTCGGGAAGGGGTGAGTCACCCGCGGCATAGCCCGGGTACCGCGGGAAGCCATTTATTAAAACTGGAGGTCGGCAGGTATCCAGAGCTCGCAAAGTAATGACTTAGACCCCCTCAGCCATTCATCCATCGGCCTTTGCTGTTCCACCTTACATTGGGGTTTTAGAGTTATCTACTCTCGCCCGAACTACCATTAGTCAGCACCCATGGCAGAGACATGACCTTACCATGGGCCTGCTTCCAGCCGCCCTCGCGTGGAGAGTGTAGTCGCACTTCCAGAAGTGTATCACAATTACGGCGCGTACCTTGGTCTTGGGTTACACGTGAATCCCCTTGTGATACCAACTGGCTGACGGCCAGACGTCTGTCTGTTACTGGTTCTAAAACCTTACAAAGCTCTCTCTTCTCATTTAAGCTTTAGACAGATAGATCTCTACAAATGTTTAAGTTTGTCATAGGTTATTACCAAGAAAGGAATATTGGTCTGAATCGATCAGGTCCTTGGTCAGGTAGCTATCCAATCTTAACCTCAATATCTGCTGCCCTGTTCTCCAGCTGAATTCCGGGTGCTTTTAGTTATGTTGTTTGCATATGCGTCATCTTCTGATAAAGCTTGACAGATGTTTAAATCCTCGCCATGTCATATGTCTAATCAAATCAGTTAAATACAACAAAATTAGTTACCAAAAATGCACAAATCTTAAGAATTTCTTCTTTCTCTTTAAAATCATTTTGTGCTTACTATGGGACTTTTTATTTATTTATTTTAATTAAAGGAGTACAACTAAGTACAGTTAGCTTTATATGTAATATAAAAAAAAAAAAGTATAATTTATTTTTAAAAAGAAGATAGAGATATATATTACAAATCCGCGTCTCTAGCCCGGTGGGTGAACTTTTTAACGATATGCACCAACTCACATCAAGAACTGGCCAGACACTTGGATTTACAATATTATAGAGGAAACAAGGAAACAAGATAAAAAATTAAACATTATATCACAAAAGGAGCCAATAGATCACCGTTGACCATGTAGGTGACTCATCATATAGGGTTGGTCAAGGATGCTCAAAGTGGCAAGTCAAGATGACTTAAGATAGAAAAAGTGATAGATTGAATAGACCGCTCGAAAGAGAGGAAATTGTTAATGTTGTTATAGTTAGAGCATAAGACACAGAAAGGATCGTGCAAAGCATAATTAGATCTACAAAATTGTAAGGCTAAAGTTCTAAAAGTACGAGTTACTCTAGACGGTATGACAAAGGTAACTTTGCTAAGAAGTACGCTGGAATCTATAAGACCGAGTAACAGCTTATGCAAGAATAACACGCCGTGGCATGTTCTGCGATGAATTAAGGAAGGCAACTTTATAAGGCGAAGTCTATCGGAATATGGCGGAAGTCGGATATTTGGGTCCCAGTTTAAGCCACGAAGTGCAAAAAGGAGAAATTGCTTTTGTACAGACTCAATCATGTCCTGATAAAGCTGGTATTGAGGGCTCCAAACGCAGGAACAATATTCCAAAATGGGACGGACGAGAGAAATATAAAGAAGTTTGGTTGTGTAAGGGTCGTTAAACTCTTTAGACCAACGCTTAATTAAAGCAAGAACAGCCCTGGCTTTATTCACGATATTGCAAATATGATCGTTAAATTTGAGTTTATGGTCAAACAGTATGCCAAGGTCTAAAACACATACGATACGTTCCAGGGTAGAGGAGTCTATAGAGTAATCAGCCATATGAGGAACAGAACGGTAAAATGTCATAATTTTACATTTCGTCTTGTTTAGGAAGAAAGTAGTAGTATTCTATATTTAAAAGAAGAAAAGAACGAAAAATTGTTCTACATTCCAGATTGAAAAAGTCTTTTACTGAGTAAATTGTAACTTAAGTTTGTCTCTTTTTACTGATTTAGCTATTATATTATTCCAAAGACGTCCACGCGGGAATTCAAAAAGTGGTCCCGTACTATGAAATTGTATAAAAAAAAAGTTTGTAAAATGCATAAAATTGATTTTTTTGGCAAATAATCGTATAAAAGAGAATCAGTATCTCGGAGTCCACAGAATTTAGAGTAGCTGCAGTCGTTTTTTACACTCATCATTTATGGCATTAAAAGACTATTTGTACCACAGTGCAGCAGCAGGAACCACGACAAGGCTGATGCTGCTCTGTACTCTGACGCCTGGAGCGTATGTCGCGTGTGTCGCAGCTTTAGCCCCTTTCCGCTGTAACCCCTAACCGTTCCACTGCCTAACGCTGCGCCTGCTGTTGACTTGCGGCTGTTCAGGCAACTATGTTAATGTGTGTGCGTGTATCTGCGTCTGATGTGTGTGCGTGTGTACGAGTGTTGTCTTTGTCGTTTTTGGTTTTTGCGGCATTGGCTTGAATAGGTATCGAGAAGAGCTCCGAATTGTTAGCCGCAATATTAAGCAAGTGCGTCTATGGTAAGTGTGAGACATAAGTTGCCGCGACATTTACACCCAATTTTAGCTGTCCTTGCCTCATGCTGCCGCACATTTTCGCAAATGTTGCAAAATTGTTCAACATTTGTGAGACATACAAATAATTGAAGTTTTCTATTTGTATTGAAGCTGACAACACATACCAAATCAACAACAACAACAACAGAAGCAACTTAAGAACCAACTATTAAGAACATTTTACTAATTAATGAGCAGAGTTTGACATTTACCAAAGTTACTATTAACATCATTATTATCATCATAATCATAATTATCATAATTATTATTTGTTATTCAATACAATTTAGCAAGGAAAAACATTGTAAGCTACTTAATGTATTAGACACAGACAATGGCTGCTCAATTGATGCATTTCCAGGAAGCAGCTGGAATAGCGCAAACATTCCCACAACAGCGCTTGTAATATAGGGTGAGCCATCTATTGGTTTGGTTTTTAAATACTCATAATTCGGAACATACGCGTCCAAAGTGGATGCTTTTCGACATAAGTCAAGTTCAAAACTACTCAACTTAAGTTGTGGTTCGTTTAACAATCGAACAACGCGCAAAAGTGGTACAGGCGTAAGTAGGTACTATACAAATTTGGGCGATACTATTTTTTATATAATTCATAACAGAGTAGTTTCAAACTTGCATTTGATAAATAAATTTGCGCAATTTTGTCGGAAAATATACAAATAAAATGCAATTAACAAACAAATCAACAGATGACCCACCCTATATATAATCTTATTTACTTGGTGTTATAGGCTAAAACAAATATCCAGATTCTTTTGTAATGTCTATACTTTTGCGAGACTATGCTATCAAATTTTGTAAATTGCCTCGTGTGCAAAAAATATGCCCAAATACCTCAATATTTAAAATTTCTCGCAGATATGTACATTTTTTTTATGGAGCTGCTGCACATTTTCGGAATGCAATCCAAAACGCTTTCGAACTAAAAAAAAATTATACATCTGGTTCCGATCACGTTCACAACCCCAAAGAAAACATTAAACAGTGTGGCCCCTTGATTTTGTGAAAAAAAATATGTACAGCTGTTTAGCCAAAAATGTGGCGGGAAGAAAAAATAGTTGTGAATTATAATTGTAACAAGGTAAAAAAAAATTTACTTTATATCACAAAGTCAATGTTGTGCGCTAGTGCTGCTTGCTGACACGGAAGGTTCAACCAATATGCCCAATATGTCTTCGAAATCAAAAAATTTGCTTAAATATAATTTAAATAAAAAAATGCAATGCTGGTACACTTAAATATTTACCTACCCCAATAAAAAGTAGTAACCAGCTTGGCTTTAAAGTGCATCCCGAGAACAGTTTAGGAACCAAGTTTAGCTCCAGCCGTCCAAACAAGATATTAAAATTATTCACCATCATATGATAAAACAGTTTATTTAGAACGCTGGAACTGACCGCCGAATCAAACTTTGACAGAAAACCACAATAACAAAAAAAATAAACCAGAAAATGTTCACAATGGGTCACAGATTTTGTGCTAAACTTATGAAGTTCTAGTTCTTGCCTAAGTTTTCAAATTTTCATTTATTTTACTAGTTATATAAACGAGTCTAGCTAAAAAACTTTAAAAACTAGTCATTACTAAATGAAAAGGAACAAGTAGTTTCTTAGTGAAATGAAACTTAAGTAAATAATAGTTTATAAAATGGAAGGAGACAAATAGTTTCTGAATTATGAACTAAAGAAACGGATAGTGAAAAGCAACTCAGGGAACAAGTAAGTTCCAAATGAACAGAAAATAATGCTACGAGCAGTTCCAAAATAAATAAACTGAACGTTCGGGTAGTTCTTAAGTTAAGACCGGCTATAGCAACCAGTAATGACTAAATAAAATAGACTAAGCGAACAAATAGTTCCTAACTGAAAAGCTGCTAAAGGAACCAGTAGTTTCTAAATAAAATGGAACTTAGCGAACAATCGTTCCTAACTTTTGTTGCTTAGAGAAATGGAACTAAAGTAACTAGTATTCACTACATTGAAAGGAACTAAGCCATCGAAAAGTTCCTGAGTAAATAAAATAAATTATAAGGGAAAAACTGCACTGGGAACCAGGGGATCTATTGTGCTCCCTACTAGCACTAGAGCTCCTTGACTGAGAAGCTTCTAGTCTAGTGACATTGCACGTCAAGATTCTGAGGTTGAGCTTCTTCTGGCAAGAGCGTCACACTCCGTAAGTATGTGTTAGGAGGATCACGCCCTAATTTCAGAGAACCACAGGTATTAGGTGTCTATGATGCACATCATGCTCAGGTGTTTGCTGAGCTTGCAGTGTTACGTAAGCAACCCAGTAAGTATTCTAAAGGAATTCTTGCCCAAGCGGAAGTTTTTCTTGAACCTATTCAAATCATAGGAACCGAGGAGCTATTTAGACAGTTGTAAACTAGTCGTGCTAATCCAGTGCGAGTGTTGTCTGGATCGTTCCTCTTCTCGTAGTTGCTGTTTAATGATGTGTCTGCCAATACCCTTAGGCCCTATTTGTGGTTCCTGAGTAAAAAGCTATTAAATAAACTAGCAGTTTCTAAAAGAAAAGCAACTAAACGAACGAGTAGTTCCTAAGCAGAAAACTGCTTAAAGAACAAAAGCAACGTGTAGTTTCTAAATTAAAAGAACTATGCGAACGAGTGGTTTCTAACTGAAAAGAGAAGCCATCGAGAAGTTGCTGAGTAGAAAGCAACTAAAGAAAACAACCGAAAAGGAGCTAATGCAACGAGTAGTTTCTAAATGAAAGGAACTAAGCAAACGAGTATGTAGTTCTTAATTTAAAAGAGAGTAAAGAAACAAGCTGTTTGGTAAGTGAAATGGTACAAATAGTTCCTAAGTGGAATGGAACTGGTAGTAGTAATGTAACGATTAGTTACTAAACGAACTGAACTAAGTGAGCGAGAAGTTGCTGACTAGAAGGCAACTAGAGGAACATTAAAGCAACGAGTAGTTCCTTATGAAAATGAACAAAACGAGCGAGTAGTTCCTAAGCAGAAAATTGTTTAAAAAACAATTGTTTCGGAACAATAGTAACGTGTAGGTTCTTAATAAAAAGAACTATGCGAACCAGTAGTGTCTAAGTGAAAAGAGAATAAACGAACTAGTTGTTGCTAAGTGAAATGGAAGAAGTAGTGGAACTAAATTGACGAGTAGTTACTAAATGAATTGGAACCAAGCCATCGAGAAGTTCCTGAGTAGAAAGCAACTAAAGGACCAAGCAGTTTCTAACTGAAAAGGAACGAGTAGTTCCTTAATGAAAGAAACTAAGCAAGCGAGTAGTTCATAACTAAAAAGAGACTAAAGACACAAGTTTTTGATAATTGAAGTGGTACAAATAGTGCCCAAGTCCCAAAAACAAAATCATTTTGACAGCAATCACAATATCTGGGTGTTAACTGTCAAATTAAATAAATCATTCGAAGTATTTGTAATCTAACTTTGCAAATTGTTAACAAAAAAAATAACACAAACTCTAAAAACAAAACCGATCGATCATGAATCATTTTTGGACCTTGTTGTTGCTGTGCATGATAGGCATTGTACATTACCATGGAGTACAAATGCAGGGACAGGATAAAGTGACCAGAAAAATATTGCTGCACTTCTGTGACCTGTTTGTGGCTGTGCAATGGGGTGCCATATTCTTTGCTGCAAATATTCAGAATTTGATCCTTATGCTTCGAGCCTAGCAGAACACAACAAAAACGCAGCAGAACTACAGCAGACGAAACATTTACAATGCCAAAAACTATACAATATGCGAATCACGGGCTTGAATCGATTGGTTTTTGTTTTAAAAGTAGCTTACAATTGTTAAAAGATGCATAAAATGTTTTAATTGCCAAAAGCCCAGCATAGAAATATTTCCATGCCAAGACGTTTTAATAAATTTATACACAAGCAAAAAAAAACCATAAATTTTTCGAATATGCAGTTCAAGCAGTGCACTTAAATTTCAAGTTGCAAAAATCTATCGTTACGCTTGGGGCCCAAGGCACAATAGCTATTACATTTGCTAAATTGATTAAAACACTTTCAAGTAATAGATGAGTTTAAACAATTGCAGCTGCATACAATGCAATCACAGCTTAGACAGACAATGTTTTATGTTTTAGTATTTTATGTACATAGAATTTTATATTCAAAAGCAGTTTCAGCTTCAGTAAATAGCAACTCAAACACGCAACAGAGCAACAAAATTTTGTAATAAATTTAAAAACCTCAAATAGCATGCAAACCTAAAATGTTGGATCCAAAAGCTGTCCAGCTTGAACCCCAAACAGACCACTAACAACCGAATGTGGTAACCACGTAACGGTTGCCACTTTTTACACTTTTGTTCAGTATTTTAAATACATTTTTGTGGTCAGAAACTGTGGCACTAACAGCAGCAAAAATAACAAAAATCATTAATTTTATATGCATATACATAGGTACCCCTCTATGTGTATATAGGCCAAATTGTTCGGCTAGCCAATGCTATAATGGATTTCGATTGAGGTTAATTAAAAGAGATTTTTAATTTTGGCAATGTGAAAAAGGCATTTGTTGGAGCATGTTGTCAGGGTTGGCCAGGCTTTTGTTTTAGCACTCTGCAGTGACCACACGTGTCAACTAAGAATTGTAAATTAATAGCCAGTGTATGCACATAATCGCAAAGTGGTTTTTTTGTCGCATTTTGGTATTTTTTGTGGTATTAAGTTTGGGCTGAGTTTGCTGTCTGAGCTAAATGAAACTAAAAAAAAATAACATTTTTTATTAGTTACGATTTCTAGCCTGCAGTTCGATCGTTCAGGCCTGAAAAATTCAGCACTGAACTCAGGCATGAAAGCGAAAAAAGCGCACATATAACAATTTCTCTTTCTATCACTTTCTTTTGACAGACAAGTTAAGGCACGTACGCAGCTCGAACCTTTACATATGGAAATTATTGCAAATTATTTGAAGTGGAACCACCAGTGTGTGCATAATAAGGCAAAGTGGAATTTGTTATCGAATTCGGATTTTTTTTTTGTGGTATTCATCGATATTTTTGTACGATACTTTGGTTTAAAGTGGCAAACAGTCAGATTATAATCCACTGCTTTTTATTTTCAAAAACTAGGCGCGCAAAATTTACAAACAAAATGGATTTCTATCAACAGATACTCTTGACATTACTTTGTGTGAATAATGCAAATATGACAAAGACATAATGGGCAGATCAGTGATATCTATGATAGAAGCCTTTGTACAGTTGGTAAATGAAGCAAAAAAAAGTAGGATTGCGAGTAAATGAAAGTAAAACAAAAATTCTTCTAGCTGGAAATTCGCACTGGGTTCGGCGCTTTGGACAAAATATAATCATAGACGAGTATAACTTCGAAGTTATCGACCAGTTTGAACATCTTGGTTCGTACATCAGAGAAAGAATTAAATCTGGAACTTAACATTTTACTCGCATTCAACGTTCTTCAAGTCACGTCTTCTCAACAGAACCCTAAAGCATCGGATATATAAAACAATGATCCGACCAATATTAACGTGCGGATGTGAGGCGTGGACTCTGAGGAAATCAGATATATGCCTCCTAGAGAGAACAGAAAGAAAATTTTTACGAATAATTGGGGCATGGGCATGTCATAGCAGGTATTCAAAGTACCTGCCACCTTGTTGGCAAGACTTATTCTTCGCTTGATCTCCTGGCTGGCATTATTGGTTTTCTTTACCGCGGAGCTAAGATAAAAAAATTCCTTGACTGACTCGAAGTTATAGCTCACTGCATTCAGCTGAGTATTAAAACCACGCCATTCTGCACTAGCACTTACCCTCGTTTAGCGCTAGACCCCCTTTAACTGATTCTTTTTCCATAGTTCCAAAGGCACCAGTGACGTCACACTTGGTACACCCGATGATGTCAATATCATTGGCGTAACCAAGGAGTTGGGCACGTGTGTTCGTCATCAGCGTTTCTTATATTGCTCTCAAGTTGCAGATTTAAGAACGTACAAGAGTACGAGTTGCCTTTTCTAAAACCTTGTTAAGTATCAAAGCTTTCGGAGAGGTAATTTCCCACCTTGACGCAGCTGAACATGTTGCTCAACGTTATACTGCAAAGTAGAAGTAGCAGCAGGTGCGAATACAGGATTTGGTCTTAGGTACTTCACTTTGTAGTGTATAAATATCAGTGCTCGCAAAAGACCGTAAACCCATTTTTCCCACTTTGGGGGGAACTCCAAAAACCCCCCGTGCATACGCCATTGAGTAGAAGAGTAATGTTAGCAGCACAAAAACAAAAGAAATTGACTTTTTCTCAATACAAAACCTAACCGCCTAACCTCCTGTTAACCATTTGCCTTACCCAAATGCCTCCCCGTATTATTCAAAGACCTTACTCCCTGACGCTTAAAATTTTTTGCATTATATTTAATAGGTGTTTGCCTAAATATACTATGTATTATTAAGATCTGCTCAGTTATGCAGCCTTGGTTAGAGCAACAGACATGGGAGTACGCTAAATATTCAATTGCCCATATTTCAGTAGTCGCCAGAAGAGGAAAACAAAAATGGAGAAAACTGTCAACAAATATGCCCCCAGAGTTGAACCCAAAATAAACAAACACATACATAAATACAAACACAGACGGTGCGTAGTAAGATACTTGGACAGCGTTTAGTTTATAAGCAACTGCACCTGACCGTGCTACAGTGAAAGTTTCTAGCCCAAGCTATCCGCCTTCGGGCTTGCTTTTTTTTTCAGCTGTTGTTGTTTCATACGCCTGCGCCCAATGTTGTTGTTGCGACTGCAAAAGGTCACGCGACCGCATGGCATATCACCTCTGAGCTCTAGCTTTCGGACTTTGTCTGTCTGTCTGTGGGTTGATGGCTGTGAGCTAGCCGGCTGACCGGCTCAACGACCCACAGACCCAACGACCACAGACCGAATCGAATCAGAGCAAAAGTTATGTCTTGGTACGTGCCGTCGGATGGCTAACCGCAGTTGTATTTTATTTGGTTTTATTGATTTTGTAAAAAGGATATATCTATGGGCAGGGCTGTTGGTAGACCAACTGTAGTCTGACGAGTGTTCTGACTGGCCGGGTCAACCACATTTTTCGAACTCTAGTTGAAGCATCCGACTTTTAATTTCAATTTGACAAGCAAAACACTTGGCACTTTTCAAACGAGAGAGAGCGAGCTAAGAATTTTCGTATAGACTTGGGGTTAGGAGTTGACTGGAGCATGAGGGTTGCGACTGCGACTACGAGTACGTGCGGCTGTGTGGCATAACCACAACGACAGCTTCCAACAGTTGGGGCCAGTTTGGGTTGAAGTCAGCCAGTTTGGTTGCATTTTACAATAACTTACGCCATTTGATGACGACTTTTTACTCTAGTACTTCCTTATACACTTGACTGTCTATTGCTCAGTATGTATGAGTGCGAGTATATATATTGTATGTGTACATATATCTGTAAATGTATCTCTACGGGTCTGTGTATACGGCTTCATGTGCGCCAGTTTCTTGGCAGGAAGCAAAATCATGTACGTGCGTTTAAATCTTCGATAACTTTTGTGTCTGTACGTGACTAAAATGCAATGCACCGGCCCGACCACGCCCACCGTCACGCCTCTTGGCATATAACGACAGTTGTAGAAAATTCAATGCAAAAAAAAATAAAAATAAAAACACACCCAACTTAAGCAAACGTCCTCGTTGTTGCTGCCTAGTGGCTTTAAATCGATCGATCGTCCTTAAAAGTCTTTAAATTAAGTGCCAAATAGCATTCTGACAATGAAATCAAACATTGATTTTCAATGTTGCCCAAGGCATTCATCAGTTGTTGAACTTCTGGATAAGCGACAATCGCTGCTGGCACTTAAATTTTCGAATTTTCATTGTGCAGGTCCAAAATGCAAACAAATTAGCCAAGTGCTGCCAAAGGACGTAAAGCCGTTGAAGATACTCTAACAGTGTATTTAATCATTTTGTCGCAAAGTTTGACAGAGAGCGTAAAAGGGGACGGAACTATTAAATTCACAAAAATGAGACTTTCCGAAATTCGGGTTTGGGGGATTTTTTTTCAAATCCCATGTAAAATAAGCAGAAAGAACCTATTGACGGTTCACAACAAGGGCTTTTTCTTAGGATAACGTGGTGGAGAGCGAATTTTCGTGTCTTTAAATGGGAATGATAGTCAAGAGACCCACTGAAAATCTACATTTGCATTCTAGAGGACACTATATACATTTTTAAGCCCTCTATACGGTTTGGGATATCATTGTGTTGTGGAAAAGAAAGCGCTTTGTTTCAAATATCGATCATAATCGACCGTCTATCAGTCTTTTCGTATTAATTCTGCATACCAGAGAACATAAGACCTATGAACAGAATAGTAATATTTGGGAAAAGATGAAGTTCTAAAAACCTGCTTCCCTAACCTGCGACCCATTGTAGCACCTTTATAAGCGCTCTCCTTTCAATATCAATCAACATCGACCATCTATCGCTCTTGTCGTATAAGCTTATAGATGCCGGAGGGAGATCTTATGAGCTATGTACACAATATTAATATCTGGAGGAAACAAAGGTTTAGAAATCTGATGCAGTAACACTGTATCACCTTCGCAAGAAGTCCACTGTAGATTGGCTATCATCTGATTGTTACCCATCGAAGATATCTCCAGCTTAACAGGCTAGTTTGGCGATCTCAAAATAAAAAAGGCAGTTATTAAAAATTTATGTTTTTTTTAGAGAAGAAATAAGTCACCTAGAAGAATTTTTTAAATTGTGATTGGGTTCCTTGCTATATGACCAAATTTGGCTGAGTCTGAACCCAACGAAACTGACCAAACCGATTATATTTTTCTGCAGGGTATGCCCAACTGAAGTGGCAATGAGCAAGGAAATTTGAGTAGAAAGCAAAAAATTCGGATTTGGGAGCGCGCAAAAACGAATCCGAATAAAATTGTTCGTTTTGATTTTTTCGTTTTCCGGAGCAGGACCGTATGTATATTTTTTCGCGTCGTTCCGGTGTGGAACATAAGGCCATATATTAAAACTTGAAAAATAAAATTTTGAGTTATAATCTGATAACCAGATTAACTCTTTTTCTACCAGCCTGAAGGCCTACCTTGCTCCGGCTTGCAAAGCTTTATAATTAAGAATTAACTTCTACTTTATCATTATATAAATAAATAAATAACTCTTTTTTCTGCAGCTATGTATACCTAAAACAAATCAAAGTATAACCAAAAAAACCCTTAAAGATAGTTATTAAATAAACTTATTATGTACTATATGCGCATATCCATTTTGGCGTGATGTTACGTTTGCAACCTTTATATATTATATATAATATACATAAATATATATATTCTGCACTCATCAAATGGGTGTTAAGTAGTGCTGGAGAAACATCTTTGTTGGCCAACATCGATATATAGAAATTTTAAACTTCGATCATCGATGTTTTCTCCAGCACTAGTTTGCAGGGTAAAGAAAATATCCCACCACTTGGGATTTTTTTTTTTTTTATATGAAGTTTTGACATTTCGTGCGAAATTTTTGCATGCTGCGTATGGGCTTTCAAAATAAAAAAGTATTAACTAGCCCTATGCTAATAAAACTAAAATATAAACGATATAAAGTAATGAAAAGGTTCCTTGTCACTTGTCACTTAAAATAAGAAAAGCATAATCCCGGTTAATTTCAATCGAAAGGTTCAGAGCTGTGCTAACACAGAGTTAGGGAACTTTCAGAATATATCGACAAAAAAAAAAAATTAAAACGAGCTAAATTTATTCCTCGAACAAAATTTATGCGTTTTCATTTTTCGGTGCACTTATTTCCTATGAAGTAATATTTAGTAGGTGCTTTATTTTTTATTTATGTTGTATTTTTATTGGTGTTGCTTACTGGAGCGTAACCAATCCTGCTATATTCATAATATAACCAAATTTGTTAAATGTCAACAAACCGCTTGCAAATAAAAAAAATATGTTTGGAATTTGTTTTTAATAGATCTTTATGTGGAAATGCCCATATATATGAGTCATTTTCCGTCGACCAGCCAGCCCCTCCTCACACTTCAATTTGACGTTTTTGAGCTTTTATTTATTAAATAAAAAAAAGCTTCAATGGCCGCCTAAGCAAAGTAACTCCATAATTCAATCATTATTTTAAATCTTATTCTCAGAAAAACATTATTGCAACCCCTTTTATATGCTATTTAAAAACTTTTGGTGGTATCTCATTATAAAGTTTTTCTAAATTTCAAAATACCGGACCTAAGATGTGTTTTTCATTTTTGTGCTTAAAGTTCGAGTTGGGTATGCGAATATGGAAATAGAATTTTAAAATTATAAAATGGTTCTAGCTGCTTTATTTGTACCTTATTGGTTATTAAAAATTTCAAAATGGCGGACCTAATTAATTTAATATTTGTGTTTAAATTTCGAGTTGGGCATGCAGATATGGGTTTTCTGGGTCACTAATGACGAATCTAGGGTTCGAATTTCAAGATTACAAAATGGCGCACCTGGGAATGAGTTTTAAGGTTTTCGGCGGCCATTTGACTAAGTACCTTATAGGTTTTTAAAAATTTCAAAACGGCGGACCTAAGATTTGATTTTAATTTTTGTGCTTTAAGTTCGAGTTGGGTTTGCGAATATGGAAATAGAATTTTAAAATTATAAAATGGTTCTAGCTGCTTTATTTGTATCTTATTGGTTTTTAAAAATTTCAAAATGGCGGACCTAATTAATTTAATATTTGTGTTTAAATTTCGAGTTGGGCATGCAGATATGGGTTTTCTGGGTCACTAATGACGAATCTAGGGTTCAAATTTCAAGATTACAAAATGGTGCACCTGGGAATGATTTTTAAGGTTTTCGGCGGCCATTTGACTTAATGCTCCGCTAGAGTATTGCGTATTCACTGCAACGATTTATGGCTTACATTTTAGAGTTTCACTTGAAACTTGATCAAATAACATCCACTATTTGAGTTGGTTAAGTATTTTATTTTGCTAGCACATGACTGGCAGCCTTCACTTATTCACCCAATTATTTCCCAAACATTTCCAAATAACTCCATGCCGGCACAGCTGCTCGTTTCCTCTAATTTTGTATGAGTATGTATGGTAGTCTCGTATCTGTGAATGTGAAATTGTATCTGCGTGTGCGAGTGTGTGTGTGTGTGTGTGTGTGCGTTTGTGCAATTAAACGCAACTGTTGGTCGAAGTATGTCCTTGTTGTTGTCCTTATAGTTGTTGTTGTAGTAGTTGTAGTTGTTAGCTCCTCTTGTCTGTTTGCTGTATGCGCATTCTCGCATTTCCGTTCGCTTATTAATGAATTTTCCAATCATTTCAACAGCAATAAGAGTCATATGGTTGGCAGGAGCAAAATTGGAGGATGCGTTGATTATTGCTGCTACTGCTGCTGCTGATTATGGCTAAACAAATACACAGCTACAGCTAGAGTTACAATATGAGTGTGTGTGTGTGTGGTTGGGTGTCTGTATGTACGTGGGCGGTTTCATAAGTAGGTGATGTTTGCTTTGGTAAAAAGCTCTTTTGTTTCCATACCAAACAATAATTTTCTTAAGATAATTCGTTTATTGGAGTACCTAGTAGCTGGGATGCACACGCATAAGTTTGGTATGGGTACTGAGTAGGATAGGTTAGGTTAGGTAGCTCAATCAATAAACCGAGATCACTCAGAGAGCATGGGGTCCAATGTGTGTCGTCATTGTTTAAGGAAGCGACACACATGAAAAAGGAAGAGGGTAGGGGTGAAAGGGGACAAGGGGACCTTGGAAGTTTGAAGGTCAAAACTGGTGAGCATTGAGTAGGTTATTCCAATTCACGACTGGCCGGGCTATGTGCCGAGTGGCATTGATCAAATTGTTTGTAGGTCGCTTCAATGCTGACCAGGGTATAAGAAAAACCAAAAATACTTCTTGTGCAGACTGTGCTAAATTTTTAGAATAAAGTAAAAAATACTAGACAGTACGTAAGCCTCGTGAGACTGATAACATTTTCACACATTAAGCAGTGTGGCGTCACTAAACTCAAAATTTTCTTAAGACCCCCAAATCTACTGAGCATGGGCAAGCTCGGAAAAAAAGTGTTAATAACAATTTAAACCAAATTTGGCTACAATATCTGAAACCCATTTAATTGACCGATCGAAACAATGGGGGCCAGTGGCGGATCCACGGAAGATTTTCGTAACCGGACCCCACAAAGTAGGAAAAATGGGTTGAAGGAGTTTTGTGAGCTCTGACATATTGTATACACTTCGAAGTGAAAACTACAAAGTTACTTCTAACAGTCACTGACTTCTGAAACTACCCTCGCATATGTATAAACTGCCAAGCTTTCTAGTACGAGTTAGCTTCTGCGCCTGTGGGGCATTTAAACTTATTGTTTGGGTTGTCTGCAACTCAAACTCCGACTCAAACTCCAACTTCAGCTGTCATTTGGCGCTGAAAACACCAGCATTTAATCATTTATTTCGACACCAGCCATATAAACATGGCCCATATAGCCATGAGCAGATCCAGACATAGGCAATGGAGTCCAACAAATTCCGATAGAACAGCGGGAAACCAGCAATGGCAACTCAATCAACAGAGGGGCATTCACTGTGCCCCAAGCGGCACAGCGGCGCTTGCATGTGCGTAGGTGTCTTGGTCTTGAATCGAGGAGGTGCGGCACAGTAGTGTCTGATGGTGGGGGATGGCAGCTGATTACGGCTTAGTTTGCCAAACAGCCTCAGTTTTTGAATTGTTTGGGGAATTGGCGTTAACATTTTGTGCCATTAGGCTAGGCTACAGCGAGCACAGCTGTGTGCCACATGCCGCACGCTTACATAAAGAAATACTCCCACATTCGCACATGAGCAGCAACCAGGGATGCGCTAGCAACTTTTGGACGCTCATGAAATCTGTAATCAATTGGGGAGCCTTTCATATTAGAGGAGGACTCTGTGGTGCTCTGCTGAGCTTATTGTAGATATTTTTGGGAGATCTCCAACATTCGTTCATGAGCAGCAACCAGGGATGCGTAAGGAACTTTTGGACGCTCATGACATCTTGAACCAAGGTAGGTATGCTTCCATATAAGAGGAGATCTCTGTGGTGCGCTCCTGACCGTATTGTAGCTATTTTTGGCGGTTTCTCCAACATGAATCCATATGTCTGTATGTACACCTTAATATCGAAGTTAATCAAAGCTAACGATATATATTTATTCCTTGACACAATGTAGTTAAAAAGAAAAATTGTATACATAATGTAGGTATGTCACTTCTGGTCGGAGAGTAATGGGTTTTTTTCCCGTCGGGTTTTAAATGTCTATGGCCGTGATGGTTTTTATAACGGAGTGGGCCGTGTCCGGCTTGTGTGGTCCACGGAATGTATTTGATTTCTCTTTTAAAACCTAAAATTTGGATCAAGTTCCTGTTTCGCGTTCCAGTCGCAACAAGTTTTTTTTACCTTTTAGTTTTTAAATGAGCTGGGTTGGACTATAGGGTATGGTGCCGGATCCAAAGAGGAGTTATGTTACGGACCCCTCAAAAGTTGGAAATACCTCAGCTAAGTATGTTTACACTTTGAAATGAAAAACCCCCCTATGATCAAATCCTGGAGCTGCTATTAATTACTATTATAAACATTAGTTGAAAAAAATTTTATTATTTAATATTTGTATTATTAATTTTAAAATGTTAATTTGATATGCCAAAGTTTGAGTACCCATCCGAGGTCAGTGCTTTAAATAATAAAATTTTTGTTCAACTAATGTTTATAATAGTAATTAAATAATATTGTATGAAATAAATAAACATCTCTAAAAAAAAAAAAAAAAAAAATCCTGGAGCTGCTCCTGGTATAGGGTATCTTCAAATCGGTCGCGCCCGACACTAACGTATGCCATCTTTCACATCTCTCCTATCAAAAGTAGTATCAAATCAGCCTATTATGAAAGTGCGACCAATCCAAACCAATTCCAATTCGAATTGTTTGCATTCCTCCCTGGTTTGGAATCCATTGGCAGATGTTGAAACCGCTGCGTGTTAATGTTAATGCTGTTAATGTTAACTTTGGGCATGTAATGTATGTTTGATAAGTTAATTTTCGCTTTTAGCACCTACCACTTAGTCCAACCCGACAAAGACTGCCAGGCCGACAGACCTTCAGCCAGTTAGATATCAGGCAGCAAACGGCTTATCATTAAAGGCGAAGCTTTTTCTCGAAAAAAAAAAAATACATTCCCTTGGCAACAAAGCCATTAAAACGCTTTGTGTGTAGATGGATTTGGGTTTGGGTTCTGCTTGGGTTCCGGCTGCTCCCGTTGCTGCTACTACTGCTCATCATCGACGTCATCATTGGCATTGATGCAATCATTCATTTTGGACTGACGCCTGTTTGGCTGACGCACAGTTCGACATTTTGATTGGCTTTAAGTGTGTTTTATTTTTATTTGACTTACTTACGGACTATATCGAACGGTTTACGGTTTTGATTTCGGCTTGTGTTTGCTTATGAAAGTGCTCCGGCTGCCGGCTGTCCGTTCAATAGCTACCCCTTGACTTGCTGCTGCCTGCAGTTCCCAAGTGTGGCGTCTGCTTGTGCTGGTTATCCTTTACGCGAGCTCTTTGGTAATCAATGAAATTACTTTTTAGTTCAAGGCAAAGGCAAATGAGTAGACGACGCAGGTTTGGGAGCAGCCAAGCAGCTCTATCAATAGTTGGCGCCTTTCTGCTGCACAAAATAAAATTATTGTAAGTCGGGCCAACAAGCAACTCCACATAGAGCTTGGCGCTTGCTAATGAAGTGTTGCTCTGACTGAGCTGGGCAACTGGCTGCTGAATTGGCGAATGTTTCGGAGTCAACATTGGGTCGGTGGGTTCTTGGGGGCTAGCGAGGCAAGCGACATGCCAATTCACATTTTTCAGTTATTTCGCTCGTTTTTGGCTCGATGTTGCATACATTTGCGCTTAATGGCTTTGGGGAATTCCAATGACGTTTATAGTCAACAGCAGCAGCAGCAGCCAAAAGCCAAAGCGAGAGCCGAGCAGCAGCATCCAGCGTGGGGCACTTGCCGTGGCGCATCCTTGGGGAAATTTGCTTTTGAAATTTTTTTTTTTCTCTATTTTTTGTATAGCTGCTACTTTTTTTTGCAATTGCTGTGAAAACACTTAAAGCTACTGGAAAGAAAAGCGTCAGGCGTTGTGCTCCATTCAGACGTAATAAACAACGCAGGCTTCTTTCAGCTACGACTGCAACTCAAGTTTGGTGAGATTTATGAAGAATAAGTGTAACGTTGGCCTACTAGCTGCGCCTTACGAGCAACAATTTGGCAATGTACAAACTATGTAGTCCGTGACGTGCTCCGGGTACGTGTTGGCTGCATGGGGGCTGGCATAGTGTTAATTTCCGCCCCCCCTCCACAAAGTTTCAAGTGTTATATCTGCATTACAAATGACAATGGCGTCGGGAATCATAACTTAGGATAACCATGCTCCCAATATGATCAATTTCCAAATTTGGATACTGGACGTCTTCTACTTAGCTATATCAGTTTTAGTTTCCCTTGAGTTCCCACTTTAGCCGAGGAAGAGAAAGAAGTCTAGCGGTGCCAGGAAGGGTGGTGCAACGGCGACTGCTAGGCCAGCGGGATGCCCTTCAGAGACACCGTCACGACCCCCTGGATGTCTTCTACGTGGCTATATCGGTTTCCCTTGAGGACCCGCTTAAGCCGAGGAAGAGAAAGAAGTCTCTGGCGACTGCCATTTCTGCATTGCCTGACCAAGTGGATGAAGTGACGCCGGTAAGCATATATATTGCGAGCATATTGCCTGCTAGTATTGCACATCGGAAAGCCTAAATCAACATCTAAGGATCTACATCTTAGGTCCAAAGTTTGTCAGGAAAACAGATTTACATTAATGCTTACCCAGCTTAAGAAAAGATGTAGATTGGAAGTTTGTATGGGTTGTTTGAAGTACCAAAAAAGAAGTACCAAGGAAAACAACTTTCGGACTTAAAGACTAGAATATACTTTAAGGACTTAGTCCAAATCTTCGTGATTATACATAACATTAAAAATCCATTTTAATTTATTTTATCTATACTCTGACCTTTTTTTTTGGTCAACTTTTTGACTGTGCTTAAATGCAATCGGAATCAAAAATAATCTTAAAAGCATGAGCCGAGAAAAGGGGCAGAAGTTCGGCATTGCCAAATCTGTACTGTAGGTGAGGTGGGGCAACGTGGCAACCCTGTGCTCGGCTAGAAACTCCCTTAACAGCAGCGCACAAGCCTGGCGTACAACTTTCGCAAGGCCAAATCTTCGGTTATTATTCTTTGTACTCTAACGTAAGAACTCTCTAGCTCATCAACAACAGACAAATGCACCAGTCAAGGTCCAGGAGCGCCACATATGCAGAAATCGTTCAAGCTATTGGGCGAATGGCGCGCTAGTCGTCTTAGGCGAGCTCCCACCTCTCCAGGAACAGCTTTTCCTAGTCGAATACGGTTGAGCTGCTTTATCTAGCATAGCTATTGAAACTCAGTCCTACTAACTTTATGATCCTACCCTATATTGATATTATGATGCATAAGATGGGTTCAAAATAGTTGCGCCATTTCTTATATATACGATTAATGAATCAAGACTAGAATTTATTTCATTTTTCTGGCTTATGGAAAAACAAATCGCATTGCTTTAACTTTATAAAAAAAACGTATCCAAGCAGTGTATATAAAACTTAGTCGCACTTTAAACAGCAATCCAGTAAGCAGCTCATTTTAGCATGTCCTTTAAATTGACCTTCTTCCATAAAGCAAGTACATTTCTAGGCTGCTGTTGACATATGCGTAGCAAATGCAGTAGAGTCTCAACCTAAGGCAATGCAATGACAAATAGGCGACAAACGATACGAGAAATACGCAGAGCAAAGTGTCTGGGGGGACAACTGGGCCAGGGAATGACAGATTAGAAAAGCATTTGTTCGATTCTCAAGCTGGGTCCAAGTTGTCCAGCGTATGACAGTAGAGTCAACAGACAGAGACAAAGAGAAGCAAAAAATAAATAAAGATGCACATTTGAAATGAAAAAATCAAGGAATAAACCATAACAAAAGGTCCTTGCTGTTAAGGCCGTAATGTGGCCAAGTTGTTATATATTGAGAAAACACTGTTGCTGTTTTTTTTTGTAATTTATTAAAAAAAAAAAGAAGTATTTTATCAAGTAAATAAATCTTTGAAAATAATTTTCAATACGGATGGACCGTAAGGGCATCGGGTGATCTGGGCCTGGTGCTGAGCAGCTTAACTAACCTAACCTAACCACTTACTATTGGGATGTTAGCCTGCTTTCTATCTACTGTAAGTTCGGAAGAGATTAAAGATGTCCTTAATTGAACATTATTATAAGGGTTTAAGCCTGGTAGTACATCATTGACATTACGCCATATGCTGGGAAAGAACCACGATTGCCAAATGGGTTTGAACAAACTTTGTGTCGTTGATAGAGCATTAAATATTTAAAAGCCCCTTGTATGATGTATGATTTTTTTTAAAAAAGTCTGAACATACATATTATATAGACGCATCCATTGGTTTAGTATTTGGTCTCTATTGGAGACCTACTGTGGATTGATGTGTAACGAAGTATATGAAGCTTATTTATAACATTTAGCAACACTGGAGCCTTCATAGTCTGCTGATTGCCTTCAATATCAGTTCAAGAGGGCATAGTCCGAGACTCTAAGAGCTTGGATAACCAAACCGAGCTAATCATAATGACATTGGTTCAGTACTTGATCTGTACTAGAGGCCTACTATGGGCTGATGCCATGGTAAAGTTAAAATCATTTTATGCGATTTTGATGTACTTGGAAGTTTATTTACATGACATTAAGCAACACTAGAAACCCATAAAAAAAAGCTTGATATATTATATAATAATGGTACCTTCAATATGAGGTCAGTAGGAAATAATCCGTCAGTACATTTTAACTCCTTATGTGACCAGATACATACAATTTTTTTCCCTTCTCCCTCAAATAATTTCAAGTTGTGCATATATATGTAACATAAAGAAGTAGGCGCTGGGAACCCCCAAAGGTTAATTTCAATATCAGAGCAGTAGGGCATAGTCCGTCGGTCTGTCTGTCTATCTTGGAGACTTGAGTAAAAAGCCGAACAATTGGACTGCTTATGTGACTAGTCAGATTAAGTTTTTGTTTTTCTTCTGTTAAGCCCTCTTTATTACCCAAATAATGTCTGATTAAAATAACACTTGAACTCGTTTGCAAACCAATGTAATCTTCTATATAGGCTGATGGATCGACCTTTATAAAACAGCTCCAGTTTTGGATTACTCTTCAAGTTTTACAAATATTTACTATATTAGAAATGCCTTAACTAATAATGTCTGCCTTATTTCAATATTTTTTAAGAAAATGTTCAAAAGATAACTCTTTGGCAAGTTGCAAATATCACGTATACGCACATATAAAGGATCTTTCGTTAAGCATGTCAGAACTTTTATTTTTAAAAGGTAAAATTGTGTTTGAAATAAGATTTAAAAACCTTTGACTAGTAATTTGTTGTGAAAATTATATCATTTAAATGATCTCCTGGGTTTAGCTGACAGTACTTGGTGCAAGAGTTTTTATAAGTTCTGCTGGATCTCTTCAATAGCTTAAAGAATATAGTTGGCTTATTTGCAAAAAACTGTGACTGAAACATTCGCCATTGACGGTGGCTGTAACTAGACAGAGTTGCCAACTGTCAAAGTTCAGATGTAGCTGTGGAAAGACCCTTTATACAGATGGTACAACTGAATGTAAAGGCAATAGACAATGACAAAATGCACAAAAACCGAGTTTCTTTATGTTTCTGTGTGAAGAAAAAGTGTGTAAGTACGTGGAATCCTTCCCTTCTATTGTATTGGCATCAGTGACGTCATTATGTTTGCCATGGTTGCATGTTTAAAAAAAAGGTTTTCAATTAGTGCTGTAAACTTAACTAAGCCATAACTTTGTTCTTATTTTGCTAAACACTTTTAACGTTAAAACGTTAAGCTCGGGGTTACCCGACTAGTACGTACCCTGTAGTACACAATTGTATCGACTTAGGTAGGTATAACGATATTTTTTGCCGAATAGTGCGGAATAAAACAATTGAACGATTTTGAGAAAATTCGGCATAGTGCTTGGGTACTCCCATGGACTTTTGATTGCTGAATTTGGTTACCATATCTTTGTAAGCAAGCCAATTTTTCTAGCGATCTGTTCTATGTTGAGGCAATGTGCTAAAAAATAAAAATAGTAAAATTTTGATTCACTTTAGAACACTGCTTGGAAATTCCAAAAAACTGTCTAATATCACATATGCTAACGATAAATAATGCTTACGATACGCTCTTTGAAGACAAACAAGGATCCAGCGTATTATGTCCTGAAAACGCTTTTTCGATTAATCGGTCTTATAAAATTAATAAAACTGGGTACAGTATTTGGTAACTCTAAAAAACATTGGAGTGCCAAATTTTACTGCAATATCTTGAGAAAAAAACGATAAACTGATTGATCCTGTAAAAAAACGATTTATATCAAATTCGATATATTGCAAAACTATCGAATGCCAATGGTGCTATAAATGCAAATATGGGAATGCTATATATTATTTATTCAATTCCTCGGTATTATTAAATTTCACAAATTCACTAAATTTCAGATTTGGTTACCGTTTCTTGGGTGTAGCTTTTTATTATTCCTTAGCTTGTTATATGGCCATACCACCAATATAGCGCAGAGTAAACTCAGTAACCTAGCTAACTAGGGTTGCAGACGCAGCCGTTGACTAACGATAAGTTCCTCCGCCGCCGCCTTATATTGCTTCCTACTGGGGTTGGTTATACAATCTTCCGCGGGGTTGCTAGGACTAGCACGGCCACCTCGTACAGGTTACAAGCAGGGAAGTTGAAAGAGGGAAGCTAGAGGCATTAACCGCAAACGATGTCTTGTATTCGCATCACTTCCCCCTTTGATCCTAATACGGAAACGTTATATAATAATTTCCCTGACTGACTATTTAGTCAGTCGCCCCTGGGCGGAGCATTGGACCTACAGTTTATAGCCGAATGCGAACGGCGGTGTCTTGAATTATTAGAGACTTCCTTGGGCAAATAGAGTCTTTGAGCTAGCGATGCCAGTGCTAGGCAAATGTACCAGTGCTACTGCGGGAATTCGAACCACCGACCATCGGTTTGTAAATCGAGTACGCTACCACTACGCCACGGACGGAAACGTTATAATATAAAGATAATATGGAAAAAAATAAAATAAACTTATTTCCCTTTAAAAAATAAGAGATCCCAATCAAAAGTTAGCTTACTCTAGCTCTTATCATCTCTGACATCTAGGCGTTCATATAGACGGACGGGCGCATATGTCTATATAGACTCTTCTAGTTAGCCCGATTACCCTGAGTTGTCTCTGAGGTCTCCTTCGCTAGCTCGCATAAATCTTTGCCATCTACAAATTTAAGCTACCCCTTGTACCTCAAAGAACAGGGTACTAAAAAAAAAGGCAGAAGATAGTCTCAGAAGCAGAAGAGACAACAAAGACAACAGCAGAGATGCATAAATAACAAAAGGCAAATGCCAAAGAAGCAAATGTTCATCAATGCAGTCCATTCACTCACTCAGTCATTCATTCATTCCCTCATCTAGCCATGCTCATACATCGGCAGCTATTGGAATTGCAAATTGGAAAAAAAAAAAAGGCATAGATGAATGAACGGGAGGCAGTGCGTCCAGTTTGTCTTTGTTGCGTCTCGTAGTCGACTCTTTTGTTAAATGCATGAAAAATTGCTGACACGGCCAATGGCAACGTAGTGCCGCTCATCAACGGCTGTTCCATGTGGCAACCACAAAAGTTCGCTCAGGTGTGCGTTTGTGTATGCGTGTTTGCACCATAACTCATACGCCACGTTGCACGCAGCTGCAATCCAACTGAAACTGATGAATGAAGAAACGCTGGCCAACTTGTCAGCTCAGCTCCCAACTCCCCAAATGAAGCCCCATTGCTTAGCGATTTATTGCCAGTGACTGCAAATGAACAAGACGCTCAGTGTACTCGAGTCGCGTCCCTCAACTCTTTGGAGCTCATTTGACAAATTGCATTTGTCAAGCCAAACCGATACACTGCTCTCTTGACCGCGCGCACACCCACAAGCGAAGTCTTATGCTATGTTTGCACTAAACGTTACAAGCTTGTCACAAACCAGAAGTTTGCACATTGGCCCGACATAGTGGCAGCATATCTAAGTCAACAAGTCAACAAGTTTTTGCATAAGTTTATAATGTTATTTAGACCTTGTTCTACTCAGCCCACAAATTCTTTGCAATTTAGAATTAATTCTATAGAGACACAAATATTCTGACCAAAAGCCGTGCCAGCCGTTGTCACAGTGTCTATGTGTAACTTTATACGGCAAAACAAAGCTGTGCCAATGTAGGCTGTTTACACTGCACTGTGACACGCTGTTTGCAGTGTAAACCCAGCATTACGCTCACTAACTCTCCTGTGCCTGTGTTTATTGAATTATGTAGACGTTCCATTTGGACACAAGGCACTTACATTGACAATATGATGGTTGTTGTTGATGTTGGAGCTGTTTCTGGTGACGCTCTTTAATGAACTACAACCACAAACAGCTGACCAACACTTTGGCGTTAATTAATTAATTGGTTGTTATGCGCATCGTTGTCTTCGTCTCGGTCTTCAAAATCAATTTGGTCATGTTTGGCCGCCCATCCATCCTGCTGTCCAAGTGACAGAATATGCTGCTAATGTTGCGATTTGCTTTTAATCAGCTAGCCAAGCAGCCACTTCGGTATTTAATGGCAATGGCTCTTAAGAAATTGGAGTCCGGGAGCAGGACTGGATGCACAACCAAAGTGCGACAAGTTTAATTTGTATGTAATTGCGCATAATTTGTTTCCGTTCATGTTGGTGGCGCTGCAATGCAAACCGGATGCTAGCTGGGATTGATAATCTATAGAAATTGGTTTGTGTTGGTGAAGCGAAATTAAATGCGCATACAACGATCAAATTAAAAGTTGTAAAGGGTCTAGCTGAATAAGGTGCTGGAAACTGCTTCGAGCGATTTCTGAAAACTAATGATGCAGTTCGATACATATGGAAAAAAAAAATTGTTCGCAAAATTTTAGTGTTTAAACTTAACGCATTACGGCTTAAGGCCTATACGCAGCAATAAGTGGGATTTTTTTTTTTATATGAAGTACGCAGCATTTAAAAATTTCGCACGGATTGACAAAACTTTATATTAAAAAAAAAATCCCACTAAGTTTTGTCATTCCGCGCGAAACTTTTGCATGCTGCGTATGGGCCTTTACCAACAAATTTTCTTAAAAAAAATATAAAATTTTCCTATTCTTTTTTAAGTACCTATGTTCCTTTTTAGTTTAAAAACTTAAATTTTGAGCAAAAACATATTTTTTTGTTGCCCCATGAATCAAACTGCATCATTACTTTCAAAAATCGCTGGGGCAGCTTCCAGTAGAATTCACCCCACTTGCCTCTACCTTCTCCGGCTAGACGCTTTAAAGCCAAATTAAATGAGCACCTTTATGGGATTTAGTTCACGGCGGTAGAACATGCAGGCCAAAAGTTTGGGTACTTTCTTCTTCATATTAGTTAAAAAATCAGCTTAAAGAGTTAGAGGTAGTAGAAAAAAAAAACTGAAGCAGTTCGGCCAATGTCTGATAGTAGCATAGCGTTTCCAAAAAATTTTCCATTCATTTATTAGATATATCTCATAGTTACTGACACTTTCTTTTCAGCCTGCCCTCGCACTCATCTTTATACCATAATTAAGCAGCAATTGAACAATTAAAGATTTTTCGAATTAAAATTGCTTAAGTTAATGTAAGTATTTAAGTTGAAGGCAATTAGCTCAGTATTCTGTTGTTTAAGTTCCGCCTCGACTCCTTTGAGTTAAAGCCTTTAACTCGCCGTAACCAAAGGTATTGAAAGGTCTCTGCTGCAATCCACGACCACTTGGGTTCCATTGAAACAACTGTGGTTTACGCTGCCACAGCAACGGTAATTGTAACTGCCGTTGCATTGGCTTGCAACATAATATGACTTCTCCTGTTGCATTGTTGCACGCACCCACTTATCGGTATCTCTGCGGGAGTGTGAGTGTATCTGTGTGTGTGCGTGAAGTCATGCATTCCATTTTGTCAACGCGGCCAATTACTTAAATTATTTGTGCACCACTGCAGCTGGCAATGCCTATACCTCGCTTTGTCGCGCTGCGTTCGTCTCTGTCGCAGCCAGCGCACAGTGGTCCAAATGGTCAATGTAGCTGAATTTAATTCCGCGCCGTATAGAAGGATGGGTTTGACACTCGCATTGAAAATCCTCAGTCTAGTCCTGCGAGATAGTTCGCGCGATTGCCATATTTTGTTAAGTTTGTAAAAGGCCGTTCTCGCCATCACAATTCGAGCAGCCACGTCGTCAAGAGCTCATCCGTCCTTTGAGATGTAGCTACGAAGGTAGCAGAACTTCTCGACGTCCTCATTGGTAATGGAACTGCTATTGAGTACCTGGACAGTCAGTGGTGTTGTTGTTGCCGTCTGTAGACGCATAAGTTTGGTCTTCGAAAAGTTGATTTTGAGACCGACGTCCGCAGCATCCTTAATCAACTGCTCAAGCTTCGACTTTGTACCTGCAAGAGAGTGCGATAGGAAGCATATATCGTCTGCGTAGTCCAAGCCATTCAGCTTTGATTAATCCTCCATTGGATGCCTTCTGGCGCAACAGCGTTTTTTCTCATAAGTACTTTATCCAATACTAAAATGAATAGAAGCGGTGATAAGCTGCACCCTTGACGCACCCCACCGTCGATTGTGAAGCTTTCACTCTCTTTTCCTTTAAATCGGACGCAGATGGGAACTTAAAGTCTAAGCTGTAGTGCAGCCTTAGAATTCCGGTCCCCATTCTGCTACTGTTCTTGTCAGTGCCGAAAAAACATCGATGTGTTCAATAATTTTAGCAGGGAAACAACGAACTATCGATATATCGAAGTTTAAATTAAGATAATACTTATGAGGGATGAATATTCTGTTCCGCCCAGATTTTTTGTAAATTGTGAGACGAAAATTCTGGGTAGAACAGAATATTAATTTCTTATGATATCTTAATATAAACTTCGATACATTGTAACATCGAAGAAATTCACAACTGACCTTGAACTTGGAAGACCCAAACTGTCAATTTTTGTATAGCTATGAGCTCATAGAACAAATCAAACCTAACAACTTTTCTAATAGCCACATCCCTACTTTAAAAAAACACAGCTCTCGTAGTAAAAAAAAATTGTTTAAAATGTTGTTGCTTAATGGCCCACTGTGCCGCATCAAGTTGGGTCATCAACGTTAAATGCAGTGATTTGGCATGCACAGATAATTAGCATTGCAGGGAACCCATGTCCTGCTTAGGGTTCGCTCATGTGGCTAATTGTCGCAGAGCATTTATCTAATTGATTTTATTGAATCAAGTCCCACAAGTTGTTACGACATTTTGATCCAAAACAGACAGACAGCGATACGGTTTGGAGTACTTAGCCCCCCAACTCTAAAAGTACGTATACGTTATATACTATTACGTATACGTTAAGGCAGTTGGACAAATATGCCATAAATATATCAATAAACTAAACGCACTCAAAATGAGAGCAACAACAACAAATTAGTCAGACAAGGCAAATAAATGGGCAAATACGCAAACAATAATAACAAGAAAATAACGACCAAAAATCGTTCGAGCCAAATGACAAACAGCAAGTAAGCAGTCAAACATGTGTAGAATTATGGTCAATCATACGTATTTCGCTTACAGCCAGGCCGGACAAATACCAAAAAAATAGCCAAGAAAAGTTTGGCTCCAACGACTTTTATATACACTTTACTTAGTAACAGGCGTACAGTGTAACCAATAACTTGGAATGCCGATGGGTTAGGTACCCTATCAATCAATAAAATGCTGCAGTTTATTTAAAATATAGCTTTGCACATTGGGCCAGAAAGCCGATTTTTTGGCATAAATTCAAAATATTCATAGAAACAAATTCGTTTTTTAACATTGCCATTTTGTAGTCAATACCCTAGTTACAAAAAATTAAAAAATATTATTGATTTTATTGCAAACCTGAAGTTTTGGCAGCCCTTCAAAGTTACATGTTCGAACAGCAGCGCGTTGCAGTAAAAACGGCGCAAAATTTTTAGTTAACTTTGCGAGCTTGTATATTTATTAATTTTAAATATAAAGATAATATTAATAATGGTAAATAGAGGTACGGGTATGTAGAATGTTTATGTTAAAAAGGTGTTTCCTTATATTTGTTAATTTGTTTTATATGTGTATGGTTTTGTGTTGCCCTTAATTGGAGAAAACTTAACCAACTTGCCCGTCTATTATGGAATAAAAAATAACTTTCTGCAAGCTTCTGCAAAAAAGTATTAATGTAACATAAAAGTACAAAATATATACTAATTTACCCTTTTTATGCTTTTTGCGGCTTTTTGCGGCTTTTCGGGTATTGCCATTTTGAAGCTAAGGTTAATTTCGGCTATGCAACGCTGCTTAATATCTGGAATGACAATATTCGAAAGGCATCCGATGTTTCGCGCTGAATATTTCATCAACTTCAAAACTACAACTTAAGAGCAGAGAAAAAATATAAAATTAATGCAAAAATAAAAAATTGTGCTATTTATATCCAAAGAAACTTGCCAAAATGCGGCAGAAATTCGAGAACTTAAGGAAAACATTCCAAGTGGCTGTCGTCAAAAATTATATTTTTATTCGATAGCTTAGGTTCCACATCTTCAACCAAGCCTATAAGGTCATTTTCAAACACAGTAGGACGTCCATCGATGGAATATGCTGAACCACGTTTAAAGAGAAAGTTAGCATCCGATTTAGCAGATAAACAACGCCACAACACTTGTGCACGCTGCTGCAGTTTCGGTCAAAAAATTAAATGAAAAAGACACGGCTTTAATATTGAAAAATACTTTGCTTGCTTCAAATGGCCCAAATCGAGTAAGAAAAAACCTTTTTGTTTCGGAGCGAGCACCCTTAACGCCCAATGAGGCTTTGGCGTTTTTGCTCGAAAACTTCTTTGAAAAAAGCCAATATTGCAACATTCAAGAGCTTCATAAAAGCCGATCTTATGATATTTATCCCAGTTACAATGGAATATGAGAAGCCAAATGTAGGCCTTTGGAAATTATGGTAACCGATAAATAATAAATTTGCTCAAAGCAAAAAAATACCATTGGCGGCAGCTGTGATTGACCTTTCAGAACCACAAAATTTTAAAAATAATTGTGATAATTATATCCTAAATAATAATAATAATTTTACAGGTAATCATAGTGACACTGATAATTGTAACACTTCCATATATGATGGCACTGATCATTCTGAAGCCGAAAATGAAAATCTCTTTTCGTCTGAAATAAGTATATGTGGAAATCGACTGTTAAAAATTGATTGCACCTTGCTTTATTCGAATTTTTCATATAATTTTTAAACTTGAATATAAATCGGCATAAATAAAACTAAATTATAAATATAAATTTATAAATCGCGTCAGTAATAGTGCTAGAGTAAAAAAATCACAACCAGCAAAAATTCACCTTATATGGGCGGTGGGAGTGGGCGTGGCCGGATCGGTCTGAAATTTATCTCAGTTCTTATATATGTCATTACAAACAACTATACTAAATTTCATGTCTGTAACTTAATTTTTCGAATTTATGCCAAAAATTTGGCTTTCTGGCCCAATGTGCTTTGGTAAAAAGGAAAATTTTTGATGATTTTTAGAAAGTACCAAAAATTGTTCGAGTTAAAAGCATTTATTTTTATTTTAAAATATCACTGTTGGTGAAAATATACACAGTCCAGATACTTTGTGAACATTCTTAGAAGTGCATAAAAATAATTCTTTGTATCGACTCATAGTTTAAAAGTGCGAAATGCTGCAAAATTTACCCGCCTAGCAATAATGCGCAGCTTTCGATAAATTTTGGTGAATTGTGATCACTTAAAAGTTGCTGATCATACAGACAGTTGAAGTTTCTGAATAAACGAATAGGCAGAGATGTCTGAAATTTCAATATCCGCAAAAAGAGTTACGTCTGAGATAGCATCATGATTTAAAAAGCATATGATAAATATCCCATCAACTTTCAACTAAGCTGACAGGATGCGATTAGAAAGACACTTTTGTATGACTTTGTTTGTCTGTTGACCATAAGCTTATGCCCTAAAGCAGCCGCCAAGAAAACGCCTCAAGACTTTAAGTCTCACGATCGGGACGACCAGTCTACATTGCAGTCTTCCCAAAATCCGATCTGTTGACTTCTCTTACAGCAACTACTATATACTACCAGCTATGTGAGATGTATTGAAATGTATTTAGGACCACATGGTATGTGTAATCCATGCTCTCCAATTATGGGCAAAAGAAAGTCTGTTGATATATCTTGTTATCATTTGTCACTGGCAGTCACCATCTGGCTATGTTGATTTAGTAAGATTTGCGACCGTCTAACACTTTTTCTGGATACAATGCAGACTTTTGGTATTGCTGTGGACTACTAACTGCCCAAATATGATATTTTATTTGCAAAAGCTTATTTGGTCATTTTTTCATCCAAATTTTCACAAAAAAATCCAGAAATTTGTTAATGAAGAATAAGAAGATTGTACCAAAGTAATAGAACAAGTTGCAAGAAACCAACTCCTTTGCAAAAACGTAAACAAAGGTAAAAAAATATGGCTAGTGTTAAGATCGGGCACGGCCGACTTAGTGATACGCTGTACCAATGCCTTAGATGGAATCTTATGTCTATGTGGTATGATTCAAACTCTGAACCAAAAAGCAAAAATCTACATTCGGTTCAGACCATGTTTAGCATGTTTTTGGGTCGCTAAAGACGAATCTAAGATCCAATATATTTCAGCACTTTGGGACTCTAACATAAGCTCAAGAAGCCCCATAAAACGCGGATTTTTTAGTTTTGCCCAGCACCCTAAAGTGCTGCTATTCGAATTCAACGACCCAAAAAACAACGTCGGGCATCTGGAGTCGAAAAATTTATATTTCCAGCTCCGGGCTCAAACCATGTTTTCGTGATTGCTGAGTCCGAATCCAAGGTCCGAAAAGCAGCATGAACTGGTTTTCCAACAAGAGGTGTTATTTTGAATCACCCGGTATTTCGGTAGCTGTCACTTTTGAAGCTTTCATTCTTTGACATTTGACAAGTAGAAACTACGCCATTACTAAAAATGGAACGATTTGGTTATGGAAAATTTCATGAAAAGGATATGGTCCTGTAGGCGTGGTCGTGGTGGCCATTTGGCTGATGTTGTTTTTCATTTTTAACGGCATACCTTCTTCCTCTTTATTATGAAATAAACATCCGATCATTTATCTCAAAAAATTACATTTTTCTTTGAATACCAAAATAACTCCTCTTACTGGAAAACGCTATATAAAAAAAACCCATAAAACGAGGTATTTTTATGTTAAGACCAGATCCCTAAAGTGCTGGGATTCGAATGCAGCGACCCTTTTGATATAATAAACATCGTCTGACATTCGAATTCAGAAACATTTTTTTTTCATAAAACAATGACAGATCCACACACAACAAAAAAAAATTTCTGTTACGGAGGTAAAGCCATGTTTACCATATGTTTTTGGTATTGCTGAATTCGAATCCGAATAAATGTTCTAAAAAGTTGTAGGGCATAAATGCTTATTTGTCATTTTTAGAGGAACTTTGGCGAACATGGGGCGTCCCATCACCAAAATAAACATAGCTTCCTTAACTATAATATATGAGTCACTAACTTTTTATTTTTATTGTTTTTCGCAGTGAATTTAGACGCATAAAAAGTCATTAACAGCTTTTTTTCTTAGGTGAGGATCACTTTTGAATTTTAAAATTAAAAAAAAAAAATTGTTACAAAATTAAAAAAAAATTCAAATTGTTTTTTACAAAATCAAAATTTTATCTCTTATGGAAATTTGCGTCGATAGCTTTATTCCTTAAGGAGATATGGCTGATCACAGAAAAGTCTAAAAATGAAAAATCCAATTTTCAGTAATCGATAACTCATTAAATAATCGGAATTTGGCAATAAAATTCGACTTGGTTACTATTGGCTGGTAGCTCCACCACATATGTAAAAATCATAAAAATCGAACAGGTCGAGCAAAAAGTGCCTGACTTCACTTATTTGTGTCGATATGAATTTTGCGACTAAAAACTTTATAGAACACATCGCCGATTGCAATGATATTTTGGTATTAATCGAATGATTGTTTTTAGCTTCATATACTGCTACCTTTGTGTAGAGATTTTAAAATTAATTAAAATATATATGTACGCCTTTTTTCTACTGCTGCTATCATAAAATGGGAAAATTGACTTAATTTAAAGCTCGAAAGATTTTAAAATTAATTTAATTTGCTTGCAAGAATTTTGACAGTTAAAAAAAATTGCAGACATTAAGATGTTTAAGCTGTTTTCTTGTTTATATAAGCAGTGCTATTAGTTGTCAAAAAGTCATTAAAGCACCTTATACGCTATAAAGCCATTAACAATCGTTGCACCCTGTATAGCCTTCAACTTTATGAGTAACATGTATTAAAACAAACAAAAACATTGCCTACTTATATGCGCGCGCGAACTAAAGCAAATAACTGACTGGCCCTTTGTTGACCAGACCAAGTTGTATGCGAACTTGTATGCCCTTCCAGTGAGTGATTGTGAGTAAGTGTGAGTGTGTGTGCATATGTAGGTATGTAAGAGTACGTGCTGCAGATTGAGTGTAAACCTATTAGAAAAATTGCCGACTAAATGAACACTCGCACACACACTCACACACGCAAACTCACACACACACACACTCACATATACTCCCACCTGGCTGATTCACTAAATTGTTGGCAATCCGCAGGTCAATTCAATTACTATATGCCATATATATGTATATATGCCGCATGGTTGTGCGTGTGTGTGTGCGTATGTATTCGTGTGCCTGTAATTTAAGACATATTCTACGGCTGTAAATATTTAATGCATTTTACTGAGCTAAACTCGCCTCCACTCCCGCCTTCCCGCTTCATGCCCTCAAGCAAACCACAATCGCGGACATTTTCATAAACTCCATAAAAACGACAAAGGCGAAATGGTAAAACGAATTGAGCTTGCGCAAAATCTCTTACCCACAGTACAGTCATAAAATAAATTGTTCTTATATACCATTTGTTGTGCTATGTATTACATATTTACAATTGGGGTCACAACAAAATTACCAAGCGCTTGTAAATAACAAGCTAAAGAAATAATTGGATTAATTTCTTTGCGGCAGGACTTAAAACAATTAAGCGGACTACCAAAACAAAACTCTTGGGCAAAAATTTTTGGCGTATTTTAAAAATGTTGTTAATAAGTTGTTTTGGAAATCTACTTGGGAAATATAAGGTTAACATTTTGGCCAACAGTAACAAATTCACCAAGAATGTTATGTTATGTAATATGCGAATTAAAAAAAATTGGGAAAAATTTGTAGTTTTAATTAAAAAAATGAGCAGTTTTTAAAGTTTTCAAAATTTTAAAATCAAGAAACTGTTCCAAAACAACTTATGTTCTTTTATATGAAAAGGGAATAATTCGATCTGTTTACGCTAGCTTTTCATTTTTTACCCTTTTTCAAACAGAAGCCATCGTCTTCCAATTTTTTTCAAAATTTTCAAAAATTTATTAGTAAGAGTTTCTTAGGGACGTAACCCAATTTCGTTTATTTTCATTTAGTCAAATTAATAAATATCGTATGAACTAACCTTAGAAAATATTGTACCAGACTTTTTGGCGAATTTTAAAAATTTTTCGAAACTTAAGAAAATGTTAAATTTCAGCCTTCAAAACGTTAGGCTCTCACCGGGCCTGTTCTTGCTTTTACCAAAAATTAATTTCCCTCAAAAGTTTAAAACATTAAATTTTAAATATTCGTTAGTGATTTTTTTTATTATTTAACTGTGATTTGTATATTGAATCTTCTCGTTGTGAGAACTAACAATATGTTTACAAATCTTAACAAATTAAATTATTTTAATTATAAGTTATGATGCACCTAATAATTGTTGCTGGGGTGGACGATCCCTACGGCAGAGCCGAGATCTGTCGCATAGCCGTGTTAGACCTTTAGCAAGGTGGTTTGGGTGTGCAGACAGTTTGTTGTAGTACTTTGCTGTAGCTTGGGCTATTTCATCTTTAACGGGTAGTATATTCAGATCTCTCTGAATGTTTTCATTTTGAACGTACCATGGGGCCCCGGTGATAGTTCTCAGGATCTTTGACTGGGCTCTATGGATGATGTTTATGCTGCTCTTGCTGGCATTGCCCCACAACTGGGAGCCGTAAGTCCAGGTTTTAAGACTGAGTTGTAGAGTAGGACCTTAAGGTCCAGGCTTAGAGGTGATTTTGCGTTAATCAGCCAATGAAAGTTACTGGCCTTTAGATTAGTCTGACAACCATTTCTTCGCGGTCACAAGATGAAGGGCTCGCTGCGTTGTCGCTTGCAGAGAGCATCTAGAGCGGCTGAGAATAGCTGTGTCATCAGCAAACGTCGATGTTAATAGTTGTCTGCTAGTAGGGATGTCCGCTGCGTAGAGAAGATATAGAGTTGGACCAAGTACGCTGCCTTGGGGGACTCCGGCTTCGATGATGTGGTCTTCAGACATGGCGGTGCTGCATCTCACAGAAAATACCCTGTTGTAGAGGTATGATTTCAGAAGACTGCGCGTGTTGGTAGGAAGCATGGTATTAATTTTATACATTAGACCATCTATGCTTGAGAGAATTCCAGAAATATTACACAGCAGTACTCCCGATGTTCAAACGCGGCTCGAATTTCTGATGTTATTCGATTGACCTGCTCAATGGTTTCATGTTTGGCACGAAAACCAAATTGATGCTCAGGAATTTTGTTAAAACATCCAGATATGGGATGATGTTGGTTAAAAGGCACTTTTTGAAGAGTTTTGATAAGCATGATAATAAACTTATGGGTCTGTATGATGAAGCAACGGTGTGATCTTTACCCGGCTTGGGTATCATTATGATGGTCGACTTTTTCCATCTCTCTGGGAAGTGTCCGAGTCTAGTAATCGCGTGAAGCCCCGCAGTGTATTAAGTCTAGAAGAAAATCCATTAATGTCCGTCTGCCTGGTTGTCCAGGCGCCTGTTCCTCGAAGTTACAATTTTGACAGAAAGTACGTCTTATGTCCTGGTAAGATGTTTTACGATACCATCCAAACTACTCCGCAATACTTTTAACATCCAAACCTTCACAAATATAAAATCGGAATCTTTTATTCTATAAGCTGCATTCAGTAGTTGAGGGCAAACCCCCCCACCCACCACCTTTTCGATTTCTTCACCTTTTTTTTCAAACTACAAGACAGCTTAAGACTTACTTGACCTAATTTTTTGAGAAATTTATATAAAACATTTGCCCAAGTCAGCAACAATAAACCACAACAATGCAATACATTTTGACCATAAGCCGTGCTATTATTTTGGCCACTGCTGTATTTGTGCGTTTTTATTGTTATTAAATTTTATTGCCGATCCCCCCTCGCCAAAGTTATACAAACCACAAAGCAATGTGTAGGGAGGGGGTATGGCAGCCGTAACTGTTGCACGGCAGCGTGGTCAGTGCGGACTGGGTCAGTCACTGGTTTCTAAGACAAAATGAGAAGATAGCTAGGTAAAACTGGTAAGCCATATTGGAACTTTGGCTGTATTTGAGGCGCAGGTTTTAATGTTCTGTTTGTGTGCTCATCAATATTTATTGCGGTTCGAATACGTGTGCCCTTCACTCACACACGAACAAACATGCATATAGAAGCAATCAGGATCTGGCTGCTTCCCAACATCTGCTTAAATATTTGTATTTGTGTTTGTGGGACTGCTGCTCCGACCCCCAAAACGAATTCATGCTCCTGACCAACCACTGATATATTACAAGCAGCTAAACAAAGCCCAAGCTCCAGGCATAGGAATAGCCAATGCCACGTACTTACTGCCATGCATAACAAAGCAGTTCCAAGTTATTTACTATTCAAAAACTTCAATTACCGCCAAGTAGTCCTTGTCTCAAGCGCCCCCTCTACCTCTCCCTATCCCACTCTCTAACTGTAATTCAAGTTATTATGCTGATTAACGGTTCATTTCCAAATAAATAAAACAAAGTCTATTGCTTATTAAGTCATTCGTATGTTTTGCCAGCCAATTAGCTCATATTTAACGCTCAATTAGAATTTATGCCTGCAGCCCGAAAGTGTGCCACCTTTATATCAAATGCTCTATCGCACAGGCACATCTTGCTCCATGTGTCTCTTACACGCACTCTCTCTCTCTCTCTCTGTGACTTTTTCAATTTATGTGTCACACCTTTTATGTTGTAGCCTTAAAACATGTTGGTGTAAAGAAAAAAGAAAGTACTTTGATCTATGCAATTGACTCTCACACTCTTCTCTTCTGGAGTTAACTACGTCACATGTTTGAAATGATTGGCATTTGTTCGTTCGTAAATAGCCATTGAAATGAATGCGAGAACGAATAAGTATGTTTTGAAAACGAATCCAAATATTTTACTTTCCTAGCACACGTTACATAAATTGCTCAAATCTCTAATACCTCTGACCCCAAAAAAATCGACTTTCGAAGCGGCGACTCTTCAACTCATACGGTACAATCTCTCCTTTTTTGTGTAAACATGTCTAATGTTGTGCCAAACAATCGTCATTTGTAGGTAGTGTTGATTTTCTTCTTCCCTTCAAAGAAAACGGCAGCTCAAGCACATCGAGAGCTCCAAAAAGTATACAGAGATGCTGCTCTAAGCGAAACAACGTGCTGTCGATGTTGACGACCGTCCACGCGAAGGAAGGCCCAAAACCTTTGAAGACGCTGGAATTGAAGGCATTGCTCGATGTGGATTCGTGCCAAACGCAAGAAGAGCTTGCTTCAGAATTAGGAGTTACACGCCAAGCCATTTTCAAGCGATTGCATGCCTTGGGAATGATTCAAAAGCAAGGAACTTGGGTTCTTTATGATTTGAAGCCACGGGACGTTGCAGCGGCAAAGAAGGAAGGGTTTTCTACGTCGCAGTGTGACGGGTGATGAAAAATGGATTTATTACAGTAACCCAAAGAGAAAAAAATCTTGGGGACTACCCGGTCATGATTCTACGTTGTCATATGCTATGTATTTAATGGGACCAGGTCGGTGATATTTATAATGAGCCGTTGAAACCGCGCGAAAACATCACTGGGGAACGGTGACGAATTCAATTATGCGATTGAGCCGAGCACTGCGCGAAACCGGCTACAATACGAGCAGAGGCGCTTAAAAGTGATTCCACTGCATGAAAACGCTCGGCCTCACGTTGCCAAGCCTGTTAAAACCTACTTGAGAACGCTCAAATGGGAAGTCCTTCCCCACCCGCTTTATTCCCCAGATATTACGCCGTTCGATTATTACTTGTTCCGTTCGATGGCACATGATCTGGCTGATCAGCAGTTCCACTCATATGAAGACATAACAAAATGGCTTAATTTTTGGATAGCCTCAAAAGACGAACACTTCTACCGTCAAGGTATTCGAGCTCAGCATTTGTGAATTGTAAGCGACTGAGGCTACGAACCATCTCGCCCTAAGTGCAAGCCAGATGTGAAATAGGTTATCGAACACATGCAGGATCTCACGACAAATTTGGCCGACTTTTTGCAGGAACAGAACTCAGCAACTTTACTGGCTAAAGAGAGCTCAACGCTTGACCGTAATCCGAGCTATCACCGGACATTGGCTGGTGGAAATCCACGCATCCACACTTATGGCTGCCCATCACGACCTTTGCAAAAGTTGCGACGATGAGCTAGAGACGGTGGAGCACCTTCTCTGCCACTGCCCTGGACTGTGTTGGACAAGGTTTCGCTTTCTCAAGTCACACTTTTTTACTGACTTATCCCAGATCTCAAAACAGAGTCCAAAAAGCGTCTCGAGGTTCATTCAGGCCGCCGGATGGCTGTGACTTTTATATCATATAGGTGACTTCCTGAGTGGGGGAAGGGTGGTGAAAGGTCCACCCTAGCGGTATCACAACGGGCCTATTCTTGGCCTATGTAAGTTGGGACGTTATCTGCTCTTTTTGGGGATAAAAAAAAGTTAATAATACTAAGTTCGTTCTGCTTAATTAAAAAAAATGACATACAAAATATTTATTAAAAATTTCATACAAAATAGCCTTTTCAAAACCATACCGAAAATACATTTCGACGTCCCTGGATACAGTGCATAAAAAAGTCATGTCAAATATACACACCTGCACATACTGACACAGTGATACATAAAATACAAAAATAAATATATAATATAGTACCTTCTATAGCTTGTGTATTTGTTGAGTGCTTGCCTTGGCATGATCTAAGGCGCTTTGGCAATTGAATTGGCAGCCAACGAGCTGTCGTCAATGCCGCTATGCATCAAATTGCCACATTCCAGTAGAGACAACTTACCCACCCACACGCTCCGCCAAGCCAGCAAACTAAAACCCCATCTAGCCACCAAGCAAGGCAACAAACCGACGACTTCCATTGTGACAATGTGTCGTGAAAAATTTGCGCTCTTTATTATAAACAAATAAGAGAAATGCACGGCAGCGTCAGCGTCATGACAATGACACGCTCAACGTTAGGTGAAGCAGCTGCATCATGGCAACATGGCAACATGGCGCCAGTTCCAAACCACCCAACGGCAATGGCAACGGATGCGGATGCGCCGGCATCCATGGCAACAGGACGACGAACTGCACCGACGAGCCAGGTTGCCGGTCTGGGCTACAGTGCTGTGCCAAGTCAGCGCCAGCGAGATATTGTCGCTAGCAATAAATGCCAAACATCCGCTGCGCCAGGAATGCCACAGCAACAACAACAACGACAAGGAAAGAAAGCGCTACGATAACGGTACTCGGTCGCCATTATGTATCAGCGCCATTTTGTTTTGTTTGGCATCGTAATTCCCGTAGCGGTTGCCCGCGTGCATATAAATAATGCGGCTTGGCAATTGCTTTTGCTGTTTTTGATACCATTTCAGTTGATGGATGAAAGTGAGGTGCTATTTGGGGTTTGTGGTGGTGCTGCTGATGGTGCTGGCGGTTGGACTAGCGCCATTGTTGTTGCAACCGATCAGCTTTAAGTCAACATAAAATGCCTTGCTATAAATTGTGCTTTATGGAACGGCCTCTAGCTCCTTTTCCTTAGCTAGCTCACACTTTAATATATTGTCCTACTGAGCTTAAAATCTGTTTAAGGCTTATAACTGCTTTAAAGGCTTAATCTCACGCTGTCAAGTAGTGGGTTGATAATAATCTGTTGACTTCTAGAACAAGACAAAGATCAAGGAATATCTAGTTGCTCTTCCATAGACGGAAGCAGTTATGTGGTGAAATGAGATGTCAGAGCCTTGTTGAAGTTGTTGTTCCATTTTGCACTTGTCAAAGTTTCGTAGAAGCCAGCAGAAAAGGTTCTGGCTCCTGTGCAAACCGTCCGTGAATTGTTGCCACCGGAGGTTTCCACAGGGGCTGCCTTCAGCCCAAGTGCTCCGACTTGGGAAAAGAGAGTTTAAGCCGTCACTAAAATTTAATATTTAGAGTATCCCCGAAATATTTTTGCCACTGCCGACAACTAACGACCATTTCGGTTTAGTTGCTAAAGGGGTCTTAGACCGATCAGCTTTAAGTTCATGTAAAGAACTGGAGCAGAGTGCTGCTCGATCTTGTTGTGTCCCATACCAACTGTTCAATAGTTGTTGAGTTGTTTGAGCCTTTTCGATACGGCAACGCTTAAAAAATATTTTTGTTCGCTCTGTGGGATGCAATATCGCTAGATGATTGATATTGTATTCAAAATCTATTCCAAGTCAATTGTAACGAAACAAATTGAAAAAAAAAATGTCTGCATATGGCGAAACCGGTTTTTTCGTTTAAATTTAATTTGGTTTTACAAAGCAGCTGCCATATCTAACTAACTCCCCAAACCATTTTCCTACAATCCTTAAGTTTTTAACGCAAATTCAATTAGAAATTTAAGATATTTTTAACTTTGTTTACGCCATGCAAAAAAGGCTTGCGTTTTAGAAATATCAAGGTTTAAGAAACTTTTCTTAGACATTTTCCAATTTTCGAAAATGCATGTACGTTCGTTAAAATTTCCAATAAATTGATTGCATAAATTTAACTTGAATTAGAGAAAAACAAAGTAAACGCCAAGTATGTTTAAAATTAACTTTAACTACAAAACGTAATGAACTATGCTTAAAGTAGTTGTGAATTGTAAGTGACATTATTTCAAATTGTAATTTTTGCACTAAAAATACTTAGTTGAAACTTATAGGGATTATTTGGGACACTGTTCTAAGTTCAAAACTGAGTTATCGTATTTTGGGGGAACAGCAAGTTAACTTTCCCAGCTAAAATGAGATTGGTGTGGTTTTTGCATGATATATTTTTTGCTATCAAACTTAGCTTTAAGTTTTCTTAATAAAATTTGCTGGCAGTAAAATTATCTGCTTAAGTCAAAGACATGGGTCAATTGGTTCAAGCAAAATTTTTCGCAAAATCTGCTACTACTCTAAAATCGATAGGATTTTTCGCAAAAATATCAAAATACTTTTTTTTCGCTTTCCTACGATAAACAGTTGTCAAGCAAACTCAAACTCTTCGTTTACTGTAATAACTTATAGGTAATAAAAATTGAAAAAGGTCTATGTCGTGGGGTGGGACTGCCCATATTTTTCTTGGATTAAGATGCAAATTAATTAATTTTTGCCTATACCTTGCGGAAACAAGTCTGTGACAGATTTCAATATCAGAGCCGTGTGGAGGAAAGTAGCGCTAATATAAAACAATTATAAAATTAAAAAAAAGGAAAGTATTTTGAAATGAAAATGACTTACAATTATGCGTATCTGCTTTTCCCAGTCTCTAAGTAACTAACATCAGTGACACAAGAAACGACAGCAGGGAGATACATCTTCGTATCAGCCTGGCAAACCAGTGCTATTTTGGGCTCAGTAAAAAGTTTAAGAGTGGAGCACTCTCTCGAAAAACACAAATTTGCAGGTGCCTTATCATATCCGTGAATTTTTATCGCGTGAACATCGACATTTGATAATAACATAAGGAGCTTTCGAGAGAAAAATCCCTGGATGCGGCTTCGAAACGATTAATGTGTATAGTGACTTTCGAATTCGAATAAACCAGGAGCTGTATGAGCCATAAGGTGGCACTGACCCAATTAGCTTTAGCTTTTGAAAAAAAAATGTTCGAGCGAAAACCACTTGAACGACATCGACCACAGCAACGTACGCTTCTGGAAGCCTAGGTAATGGAAGATTTTCGTAGCACACATTGGTGCCGGCAGGCCCAAAACAGAAACCGCTGCCAAGGGATAATCTCTGCGTCCAAGATCTATAAACGTTTGTAATGGTCAAATCGATAGATCGAGATTTCCCAGACCCGTATACGCTTAAATGCAAAATTTTGCTGTTAGTAAATACTTTTTGTTTGCAGGGTACTCCAACGCCCGAAATTATTCGCACCTTACGCCTTTGTGAGCCTGATCAATAAAACTGTGTTGACATTTTTATGAAGCAACTCCTAGACCCGTACAGCAACATAATAAATACTTTTCGTTGTAGGCAGGGTATTCCAAGCTCCCTGCTGTTCCTCAATGTTGTTGTTATTTTTTTTTTAGTGTTGTTCTGTTTGTTTTGGCTGTAGTTGTTGTTTTATTTTTAGTTGGCTTATACGAAGCGCAGCTTTGTTTACAATTTATTTTGTCATGTGTCGAAAATTGGAAATTTATGAGTTTTTGATGAGCCTTTTCGTTGTTGTTGTTCGTTGCTGTTGCCTTGTAGTTATTTGTTGTTTGCTTTCATTTGGGTCAGCAGTGACGACACACGCAACGTGGGACACGGGAACGTTCTATGCTTTTGACTTTTGATTAAATTCGCACGCGTATTCAACTAAAAACAAAAAAAAAAAAACACGGTTAAAACTATGCAGCTAACTGTCCACAGCCCTGCAGCAGCAACAGCATCAGCCCAATAAAAAGGTATGTACTATATGCACACATATGCTATATATATGTATATATATAGATGTATCTATAGAAGCGTTTTCCAAAAAATGTTTCGTTGCCAAAAATTTATACAAATTGCTTTTAAAGCCTTTAAGGCAGACTGCGCCGCTTATTTACTGTTTTTTGTTCTTTTGTATATATGTTTTTCTATAGTCTTTGTTGTTTTATAGTATATATATATATATATAACTATGCCAATGCCGCCATACATGATTCGGCCGGATATAACCCGGCTAAGTGCAACGGCGGGCAAAAACTTGGCATACCAATTTAAATGCGCGCCCAAAACATGCAACACTTTTTTTTTAGTTGACTACTATTTTTTGGATACACTTTAGTTTGAAGTAGGGCATTATGGATTTATACATGTAAGAAGGCAGAAAAAGGCTTGACAGTATTTGGGTTCAAAAATAAACAGCATTGGCTCGTTTATTGACTGAGGCATCTCCGTGTGTCCGTCACGTGAATCCTCAAGATGAGCTAAAAACACGGAATAACATCAAACAATGCATAAAATTCTGGTACGGCCAATAATTTTGTTATATCGTAGTGGATTTTCATTCCAGCAAGCAAAAATCCAATTTACTTGTTTTTTAATAATTTCCTACGATTTGAAGCGATGTGAAATAAATGTAAGACCAAGTTTTTTGTTTTTTTTTTTTTTTGGTGACGAGTCTTTTCCATTAATTACCGTGCCTTGGTGCACTTTCGGTCTGCCACTGCGTCAATCATGTTCTCCGCGTCAGACTGACCATTTTTAAAATTTTCAAGCCACTCACGACAACTTCTTTCATTCAAAGCATTCGCACCAAATGCGTCTCCAAGCCACAGCTGAAGATTTCTGAAAATGGTTTACAGCGGATTGCCTGGCGTATCCAGCTACCAGGTGTCGTCTGTGGCCAATTCCTTCTCTTACCTCCAGGCGGTGCACCCTGGAAACCTGAGTAACCTTGATGAAGATAGATAACAAACTCGTGTGGGATTTCTGGCCAGGGCAAGCATGAGAGGGAGCTCTCTTGGGACCATTCTAAGGGTCCGAGAGAGTGCGCATGGAAGGGCGGATGAGTTGGTGTTTAACTAAGGTTAACCATCAAACAACGGCGATCCATGTGCCAAACTGCAGCGTCTGTGTTCGCCATGTTAGGCGCTGCTGTAGGCGGGCATCTGCTCGGAACGAGCGACTTTCTATATACATGCGACATGCGTATCGTCTTTGGACCCATCACCCATCGACTTTAGCGCCATAAATTGTTAAGCATGGAAAAACAACAACATCGGAATTTCTACCCTGCTACTGCAGCTGGCACAGGATTTTGGAGGTGCCCAATCTATGCTAGGACTTTCCGATGAATGGAACCAACGAGGCCCTATGCTCCACTGGAAGTCAAGAATAATATAAATAAAAAAAAATTATGGTGTCACTAAAACACCTAGGTGATGTTATTGTGATTTCAAATCAGACAATTTGAAGATAACTCTCTAGTGCTGCCATCTTTTGTCAAATGGCGGAAAATTATTTGTGTTTCTTAGAGGCCAGCATTTGAATCACTTGTGTTGCAGGGTATACCAAAGTCAGCCGCATAAGACCTTAACATTCGCCATTTTTTTTTTTTTGTTGCTTTGGTACTGCACTTGAATGTTGTGACTTTTTTGTGGGATCCGTTGGTTGTTGGTTTGGTCGGATGGTTGGTTTGTCATTTGCATAAAAGTCGAGGCGACTGCGAAGAAATTGCAAAAAACTAGTGGCAAATTTTAATGCAAAACTCGTGGCAGCCACTCTCACATAGATACACGCTCTGACGCACACACTCACCGTACACACACACGAGGATACACTTGCATATGGCTGAGTCGTCGTCGTCATCGTCATCAACGTCATAATGATGTGAATTATTCATTGTTTATGGTTTACTTCATGTTTTAATTAAACAGTAGCCGCCCGCAGCAGATGCCACAAAAAAAAGAACCTACACATACAAGAAGAAGTAAATGGTAAAGATGGACCACCGAACTTTATATACCCTAACCATGTACGGCTAGATTTGTTTAAAAAGGGTCATCAATCTTGAGGTTTTTTTTTAATAGGTTTTTTTTTATAAATCACGCCTTAGTACTGTCAAGTTGCCATGTGTTTTTTATTTAGTTTTTATTTCCATTTCATCATGGAAAGACTTACACCCGAACAAAGTTTACAAATCGTGCAATTATAATAACAATTTCAAGTATATTACGAAAAAGAATGTTTTTCGCGAACTGAGGCCATTTTATGGAACCAATCCGGTGAACAATTAATTTCACGCTTCGGACCGGTGAATTGGCCACCAAGATCATGTGATATCAAAACGTTAGACTTTTTCCTTTGGGGCTTCGTAAAGTCTAAAGTGTTTGTGGATAGGCCAGCTACGATTGAAGCATAGGAGGCTTACCAGTGTTATCCGATTATGCTCGAGCGCGTTATATTTATAATTAAATAAATTTAAATACTTTTGCATTGGATAAAACAAAGCATAGATTTTCATTTAACTCCTTGATCGTTTTTTTTTTTTTTTGGAACCAGTCCGATTTAAGTAATTTGTGACATAGAGAATTCCATCTAATGTCATAGAAACGATCGGTAAAAACTAAGTCTTTTTTTTTAAATTTTTGGCTTCAACCAACTGCTATAAATCGTTATTTAAGATACTTGGTATAATGAAGTCCATCTTCTTTAATAAATTTTCAAACCAACAGAAATCATCAATGTGCTAGAATTCTTCTAAAACCAAATTTTACCAAAAAAGCATTTTTCCGAAAACCTGTAAATAACCATGAGTTATATTTCTTTAATATAAAATTAAAAAAAAAAACTGAGAGACTAGTATACAACACATCTAGACTCCAAGATATTATGAGTTACAAAATAAAAACGTCGTAAAGTTTAAAAGCTTGCTCAAAGCATAGCTAGGCTTCATAACAAGTCAAGCTTACTCCTTGATATCAAAGAATAAGAGTACGCAAAGGCTCAACACGTTGCAAGGCGAGTGGCAAATTGAGAGCTTAAGTTTGGGTTCGCTGCTAGAGGTGCCTTCTAATCTCATACATACGAAATTGGCTGGCAGACGGAGGAGCACAGGCCAAGCTAGGATAAGCGCACTAGGCAGACCACTTGGCGTATGAGTTATGCGCATTTTCGCAAATGAACTAATTTTCAGTGAAACATCCGGACAAGCAACACTATTTATATGCAAAAGTATTCATATGAGTGTTGAACACAAAAGAGGTGGAGAAAATGGAATTACCTTTAAAGTGCAATTAGGAACAAAGTCGTTACTCGGCGAAACTTCAGGCATAAGAAGTTATAAAGATGCACCTACTAGCTGGATAAGCCTGTCGCATAGAAATCGATAATTTCTTGTATTGTGCGGCTTTTTAAAGAAGCCTTAACTTCTAAGATATTTAAGTGCTTTTTGTATATATGTATCTACGGCTTATGTACTTGAGTATACCAGTCATAGAGAAATCGATATATGTAGCTTAATACTTTAAAAAAACACTTTGGAGAGCTTTTCATGTAAATATTTGTTTTCCTTATGGAGGCAGTCAAAGAAATGTAGCGACTATTGGAAACCTTAGCATTAGATTTCTCCGTTTGTTCATTCTAGATAAAAACAAATTTTTGCAAACGTTGGGCCCTAGCTATACAAAGATAAGTCCTACCTTCCACGTAGTTTGATTATATGGTTTACAAATACTTACTTCTTTTCTTTCGTGAGCTTCATGTACACGTAAAAAGAAACGAGTAAGACCCCACATCCTTCAAATCAAAAAGATCAGGACGATAACTTGCCTGTCCATATTCTCTGTATTATAGAGAAGAAGACATCGGCGACCACCAAAATTACATACAATATGGTCAAAAGAGTTAAAGAAATTGATCTGCTTTCGCTCGTTTGTCTGAACGCTTAGATCTTGAAAACTATACGAGCCAGAATAACCAAATTTAATATTTGGACTTGCTATATGACCAGCCACGTACCCAACCGCCCACAAATAATATTAAAGCGCTTTATTTTCTACAATTTTAAAGTTACATCTTTGGTGCATAAAGAAAAAATGTGAGAAATTAAAAACTATTTTGATTAATATGCTGGATCATTTATGTCGTACGATAGACAGCTCAGATATTTCCAAAACAGTATTGTAGAGTCGGGCGTACAAATCAGCTCAACGGCAAAAGCATACATAAGAGTAGCTCAGTGGCTTGAGTGCCGGCCTCAAAACTTAATCTCGCTAGAGGTCTAGAGACAAGGGTTCGATTCTCAGTCGAGGCAATTATTTTTTTATTTTTTTTTTAATTTTAGCGCTGTTGTTTGTTATTATTACTATTATATATGCAGATAATAAGTGCTTTCTCAATGGCACAGGGTTTTTCAAAGTCGGCCGCACCCGACTTTGAAATTCTCCAAATTTTTTTAATATGTTTATCGGCAGCGATTCAAATTCATTTGCGCTTGCAAATTGATATATTGGACATACTAACAACAACAAAAAAATAAAAATTAATTGTATTTAACGAACTTAAACTGGAGTAGTATGACAGCTACTGCGCCCGGTCATTAACCTGAACACATGTTCAGAAGTGTGTTCTCATATGCATTTATAATAAATAAATCGGACAATTGTTGGACTTTACAAACAGTCAAGCTCTTTTGTTAAGCCACTTCCAATGTGAGATTCCAGAACTTGAAGCGTTGGTGGGACTATGTACTTTGTAGTCGTGGACTAAATTGCCTTAAAGCATTGCCAGAATAATAGTCCTGTTTAGATTGGTAGAGCCAAGTATATACTCAAATATGTGTGTGTTTTTCGAAGATCTTTAAAAACAACTAAAATTTTAATTTGAACCAGAATGGCAAAACAAAAATGAACATATTTTTTATTAATTTTTTTTACATTGTAACGAAGTCCCGCAAAAATGCTATGGTCACACTAGCTATACCATTTACTAAAATTTATAACAAAAAAAATTACAATTTTGTCCACTGTGCAACGACCTTTTGGCCATGGAAATGAGCAGCTCTGAATTGGCAAAGCTTTAGCAGCAATATAATTATGAGCATTAAATTCCGACTGTCGACACTGGACAAGCTTTTAACGTTGAGCGTTTTACAACCGCAAGAACAACAAAAATAAAAACAATATGATATACTATATTTATACTATATAAACGTCATAAAGAGCGTCATACTTGCATATATACATTCTACTATGTGTATGCACTTATAAATAAGTTTTGTATAAGTTTACAAAAGCAAAAAGCAATAGAAAATATTGGACTAATTAGCGCAAGTGACTTTTGGAACCAAGAGAGGCTATAACGAGCACAGTGGTCATGGCATTTATTTCGCATTAAAGAATATTTTTATAGCACAAAATTTTTAAACATGCCTAAAGTTATTAACAACTTCTTACAGTTTATTTCGATTCATAGGTACTACAGATTATTCGAATTTGTTTCATTAATAAACAAAGTTAAGCTACTTAATTTGGTAGTTAGACTTATATGAGCCTAATCTAAAGCGAATTGTTAATATTTTTAAAAAAGATTACCCTTATCTTGATCTTTAATGTATCAATGTTTTATACCACTGCCTTACAACATCCCAACTAAGTCTAATAACAAATTTTGTAAATAATATATTGTATATTTTCTTGTTTTGAGTACAATTTTTTTAATTACTCTTTTGCATTAGTTTTTTTTTTAAATTTATTTTCAATATTTTTTCAATATTTTTTCAAATTTTTTTCTTAACTATTATTTATATATTTATTGTTTTTAATAAAATATAATTACCTAATTTTAGCTCGAATCCAAGGTTCGGCTCAAAGCATACCTATAACTAAAATGTAGTTTATTTTAGTTCTTATATAAAATACATTTTTTTTAGTAACTATTTCGCACATATACATTTTTTTTATTTTCAGTCATTTTTTTAATATTCAAATTTTTCATAAGACAGATTAATTTTTTTGTGTTAATTTTCTTAAAAACATATAATGTATTATACTATTTAGTATCTATATAATTTTTTAAATAAATATTTTTTTTATAATTTTAAATAATTAAATATTTTTCATATAAATTCAAGTTCTGGAAAACACCTACGAAAAGCAGATTGACACATACCACCTCTTTGTCGACTACAAGGCTGCCATGTCTAATCTTGGTATCCCTGCAAAGCTAATTCGGCTCTGCAGAATGACGTTGAGCAACACCAGCAGCTCCGTAAATTGGGAACTAACCTCTCCGAAACCCTTAATACCAAGCGGGATCTTAGACAAGGTGACTCGCTCTTTTGTATGCTCTTCAACCTCTTGATGGAGAGCATTGTAAGGAATGCCGGAGTACATCGGACGGGCACAATACTTACGAATAGATGTGTCCAGCTTCTTGGCTACGTCGATGATATTGATATCATTGGTCGAACCAAGCGTGATGTCACTGGCGCTTTTTAAATATGGGCAAGACAAAAATTATGGTGTGCTCCAGCAGTGAAACCCGCCGTCTTGATTCTCAGCTGACAGCAGGAAGCTATAGCTTTGAAACGGTCAAGGAATTTATATACCTTAGCTCTGTACTTGCCAACAACAATAATGTCAGCCTGGAGACTAAGCGACGGATAACTCTTGCTAACAGGTGCTACTTTGGGCTCAGTAGGCAAATGAATAGCAGAGCTCTCTCTCGACTGACGACGTTAACACTTTACAAGACGCTCATCCTTCCAGTGCTTCTATATGGTGCTGAAGCCTGGACAACGACCCAATCAGATGCAGCTGCTCTTGGGGTATTTGAGAGAAAAACTCTTCGCAAAATCTTCGGACCTGTTTGCGTTGACGGTACCTACCGATTCGATGGAATGATGAGCTATATGAGCTGTACGGCGACATTGACGTGATAAGGCGAATGAGTGGCATGCAACTTCGCTGGCTGGGTCACGTCGCACGTATGGAGGAGGAAACACTAGCTCGTAAGGTATTAGACGCGGTAGTTGGCGGACAACGAAGGAGAAGACGGCCTCGGATACGTTGGCGAGACCAAGTGACTGAAGCCTTAACACCACTTGGAGTTATCAATTGGAGAAGGCGCGCACAGAGCAGGAACGTGTAGAGGCAAATTGTGCATCAGGCAGAGACCCAGTAGGATTGTTAAAGCCAAATAATAATAATAATAATTTTTCATATAATATGAAATTAAGCTAAATTATAGTTTTCAATTTAGCATTTTTATATGGTATGTAATTTACTATTTTATATATAATTCATATATGTACTTACTATTTATAATGAATACAAGCTTGTATCCAAAGAATATATGCCTTTTGAATAAACTGCAAATACTTCTACTTGGACAGCTTGGACTTCTCTACCTTCAGCAAATTTAAATTTTATTATATTAAAAGTTTATTATATAGTTTCTGTCTTCAGAAACCAGTTTTATATAAGAAGTTGTGTAAGTTTGTGTCAATGAAAAATTAAAAAATGATTTTGACTGCATGCTTGACTATAATTCAAAAATTCAAATAAAAAAATACAACTTCAACAATGTTGATATTTGGATATAAAATGTTTAAAATATTTTTTCCTGTTAAGAGAGAAAAATCCATACGAAACAAGCCGAAATTGGCAGCACTGCTGATTTGATAGTGTTATGGACTCAAAACTTAAAGTCAGCTCAAGTATAAGCCGTATAATGTGTTGATAACGATCACATCTTAACGATCATAGCAACAAATAAAGTGTCTGCCGCTAAACAGATTTCGACCACTGTACCTTAGCGTCGACTTTGACTTGGCTGCCGACGTCGCGTCGCTGCATTCGCTTTGCTTCAATTGAACAGCGTCGTGCATTGTAAGCTTGAAATACTAAGTCAAACAAAAAGTTTGCTAAACTGTTGCAGACAGTAGCATAGTAAAAAAATAACATAATAATAAATAAAAAAAGCTTTTTATTAAGAAAAATAAACAATTAACACATATTTCATAGTAGAGCGCGTCTTTTAACCGGTTAAATAAAATTTCGCTTGCCCCAAAAAAGTGCGAACTAGCAACAAAACGCAAAAGTGACAAATCGACAGACAAGCTCAGTCATAGGCACAACAAGTGTGTGATTGTGATTATGAGTGTGCGAGTGTGTGTGTGTGTGTGTGAGTGTGTTAATCTTTAAATTAAAAGAAATCTCCGCTACTGATTCAGACGCTTCAGTAAGTTTATTTTGCCTCAGCTGTGTTTAGTTCAGACTCAAAGTTCTCAGTTCTCAGACAAACCGTGCCGACTTTTTTTGTATATTATGTGAGACAGCTAAAGATACAAGTGCAGTACAAAAGATACATTTACTTACTATACTAGCAGTGCTTTCAATAAGTGTTCAATTGTATCTTGCTGCTTCTGCCTGCGTCGCTGTTGACGTCGCTGCTGCTGGCTTTGTGCTTTTGTAATTAAATGGAAGTGCTAAAAATCTACAACAACAACTGCACTGTGTGTGTATGCATGCGTGTGTGTATTTGTGTGACTCAAAAAAGCAGCGCAGCAGCAGCGACAAATAAATATTTGACGTAATTGGAGCGTTTATTTAACAAATGAAAATGATTTACGAAAATAAATTTGTAAAATTTTTTTAAAATTAAATTTAAATTTTTTTTTGGAATTAACATTTTTTTTCATTTTCAAAACATGTGCAAAAATAGTGAGTGACTCGTCTAAGATATCTTCAGTGATTTTAAATAACAACCTCGCAAATCATAAAAAAATACACCTCATTGTAGACTCAGTCGCCAAACATGGCCAAAAATAGACGCAAAACGCTCCTCTGAGCTGTGCGGACTAAATCGATCACAGTTCTCGGCGGTTGTCAGAGCGATCACCGGGCACTGGCTAGTCGGGGCACATGCAGCCAGACTAAATGTTCCGAACAATGACTTTTGCAGAAGCTGCAAAGATGAGGAAGAGGTAGAATCGGTAGAGCACTTCTTCTGTTCCTGCGAAGCTCTGAGCAGACGCAGGAAAAAGTACTTGGGAAACTATTTCCTCCACAATCTAGCAGAGCTAGAAACTATTTGCCCGAGGAAGATTGCAGGCTACATCGTAGCAACAGGCTGGGGCACTTTCTAAGTTTTTATAAGGGAAAAAGGGTAAAAGTTACAGAGATCCGTGCGGTAACACAACGGGTCAGTCTAGGCCTAAGTGTGCTGGTCTAAGCTAGCAGCCGCTTCAACCTAACCTAACCTTGAATATACAATTTTAGTTAGTTTTAGCAATTGTTCAGTTTAATTCTTAAAGATTAAATTCTCTTAATGTATGCTTTAAAATAATTTTTTAAATATGCTTTGATATTCTCAGATTAAACTCATGCAAATTTTAAATAAGATGTTTATTAAAAAAAATAATTTTTTTATTTTAATTTCTGATTCAACAAAAAAAAAAGCAAGCGCATCTTAAAACGAATTTTTACTCTACTTTCACATGCACAAAAATTGTGCATGTCTTGTATACAAAAATAGTTCATATCTAAAGGCCCATACGCAGAATGAAAATTTCGCACGGAATGACAAAACTTCATATAAAAAAAAAAACCCCTTTTGGGATATCCCATTTGCAAGCAGCATCGGAGTCCTAAGAATGTTTAGTCTTAATGCTGAGATTAAAAATATTTCATGCTTAATTTAAGTTAAAAAGATGGCGTACATTAAAGTCGGGCGCAGACAACTTTGGGATACCCTGTACCACCACATTGCAATAAAGTCCGACACATTGCTTAAGACCTCCAAAAGATATTTTATTCGTTAAATTTGGCTACAATATTTTCATAAACAAACAAAAATCAGTCGAATTTTGCACCAAACAATTTTTTTTGACCGATCGGTTCTATTGAGACTATATGTTATAGTCAACCGATTTTGATCAAATTTAGTACACTGATTGGGAACTATGAAAAACTTCCGACTGCCAAATTTGGTTACGACATCTTCAAAAACGAACGAAACAACGAATTTTGTACAAAAAACGTATTTTTGACCGAGCTTTCCTATGAGAGCTATTTGATATAGTCAACCGATTTTTAACAAATTTGGTACCATGCTTGGATACTAAGTGTCCAAGTGTCAAATTTGGCTATGATATCTTCATAAACAAACGAATTATCCATCTAAAACTTTTGTTTTTTTTCGAGGTCCTCTGAGACACCCCTATGGGAACTATATAATATAACCCCGATATCGAAAAAGTAAAAAAAACTTGTCTCCCCTGACATAATAACGCATCTAATCTGATAATTTGGTCGCTCTAGCTCTTAACATCTCTGAGATCTAGGCGTTCATACAGACCGACGGACAAACAGACATGGGTATATCGACTTCTCTAGTCGTCCTGATCATACTTTAGGTAACTTTGCGGGGTCCCCGACGTTTCCGTCTGTATGTTACATACATTTTCGGCTTGCGCAAATTTAATATACCCTTTGTACCATACGGTACAGGGTATAAAATGAACATAATAACCAAATAAGCATTTAAAATAACTTGCTTTTTAGAAAAGTGAAAGAAGGTTAACCAAATCTTGTAAAACCTAATTGTTTAATTCAAAATGATTTTCATTCAAAATATGATTTTCGAGCAAAATTCGCAAAGTATTTTTTTATAATTTTCTCTGCTAGAGCAAAAAATAAAGGAAAACTTAGCCCTTGGCTAGAGCATTTTATTAAAAAAAATAATTTGTTTAAAATAAGTTTTTATATTATTTAATGGGCATAAGGAAATTTTCAAAACTTAAATTTATTTTACAACTTTGTACAAAATAGGCAAAATATTTATATAAAAAAATATTATAAAGCCAAAAAAAAACAAGTTGTTCGTTTTGTCAAAGACTTGCCCCACTGCAAATAAAATAGATAAGAGTCATACGCACACACACACACACAAACGCAAGCAAAGCAAATATTTCACACAAATACAAGCAAAAGCAGCACCGTTGATAGCACGCTGCTTATCAAGCGGCATATCTGCTGCGTTATCAATAACTCTCTCAGTTTAACTTCTCGTCTCTCTTTGCTGCTTGTGCTCTCATAATGCTCACAGCTTAGGCTGTCTGCGTCGAGGCGTCGCTCAATCACGCAACAGACACAGCAGTAATAAATGTGCAAAGTTTGTGGTTAGAAAGGAATGCCAACAGCTGGCATTAGCCCAAAAAGGAAAGTGTTAAAGAAAAGCAAGCAAGAAATAGCTTAAAAAATAAAAAGTGCTGCCCAGTTTAAAAAATAAATCTAAATGCAACTTAAAACGCGCTTACACGCTCTCTAGAGCTCTGTCTCTTGCTCAGACTGCAAGTTTAAATAATATCAAATACAATAAAAAACAAATTATTTAACAATTGCCGCGGCTGCGTTTTTTTATTGCCATTGTTTTTGTTAAACGTGCAAACAATTTAATTTAAAACAATCATTACAACAAAAATAAACAAAAAATAAAACGTTTAAACAACAATCTTGCTGCTGCCCAAGTTACTTAAATATAAGTGCTAAACAATAGCTACAACAACAAATACAACTCAACAAAAAATAAATAAATAAATAGTTAATAGTTTGTTGTCAAAAGCTTGGCGCATACAAAATGGCCAGAGATAGACTGCCGGAGCTCTTGCAGGTAAGTCATACCCAGTTCATAATACATACATACTTATTTTAGCTTCTGAAGTTAGTTCGTGAATAGGCGAAAAAATTTGGACAGTTTGTAAGTCGGTTGCTCGGTTATGTATCAGTTGCTAAAACTAGCTGCTAATTGAAATACTAATTGAACACATTGTGCATAGTGGTGCAAAAGATATTGCGAACTAGTTCATAATATATGAAGATTAAAGTACTGTACGCAGCAGTCCGAAATGCTGCCAAACAAAAACTGTAACAGAAACAATGTGTGCCTACTAAGGAATTGTGCTCTTTTTAAAGTGTTTGTCGTATTCAACGAAATGTTTTGGTATTACGAATTAAATTGAAAACAATCACAATCCAATAAACATTAATAATTATCAACGTCTATTACTTACAATTTTGTATGCAACATATTTGCATATATGTATATGCCACGAAGCGGCAAAAGGCGAAGTATCTATCACATGCTCGATAGCATACGGTTTTTACTACCCGCAATCATTTTTTTAATTCGAAATTAATGTTGCTTTTTTTGTTGCTTGTAACGTCAATACTAAGCAGCTGTTTCTATTTTCCGCAAAATCATGAGGCAACACTGTTTTGCATGAAATTCTAATTTGTTCGTTTTTGATCGAAAGCGTTTCATACTGCTGCGTACAGGCCCTTGAAATAAAAACCGGTTTTGCTTACATTTAGAATTTTAGAATCAGAAATATCAGAAAACTTTCGAATTTACATACAAAATAAAAAAGAGAAAGATTTTCCATACTGCAGACTTGCAACTTTTTTTATCATTCTGTCTTGAAGTTACTTACTTAACCCACTCGTTCCGACTTCTCACAAACTGTGTTTTATTTCTTTTAATAACTTATTTTTTAGGATTAATCTTACATTTTTCGGGGTGACGCAATTATGCCCGTCCAAAAATTAATGGAATTTTTTATGTACATATATTTATATTTTTTTAAATGACAAAATTTTAGGGGACGGGCCTAAATTAGGGAAGCACTCGTACAAAACTTAATTAACGTTTTAACCAGGGATCGCAATCAATCCAAATAGATTTGATTCATATTTACACCATACAAAGACGGAACTAAAAGACGTGTTTAAAAAATGGTGATTGACATGTAACATACCTAAAAGAAATTTGCAAATTTAATATTAAAAAAAAAAAATAAATAAAAAAAGAAACGATTTTTTAATTTAACATTTTCATATAATTTTTTTAAAATATGTTAAAAGTAAAAGGACAATGTTTTTTAACAACACTATTAAAAACTTAGATAAAAAAAATGGATTCAAAAATACTTAGTAGCCTTGTAGCTATAAAATTTAAAGTAAAAAATGTTGTTTTTTTTTAATTCAGTCAAGACACTTTAAGTTTAAAAAGTTTTGCGAAAAATTGTCTTTCACCTATAAATCGATCTGCATCATTAGTTTTTAAAAATTGTTGAAGACAATTTTCGGTACCTTATCCAGCTAGACCCTTTATTGAAAAAAATAAATCTTAAAATAAAAATAATTAAATATAATTCTTATTTAAATATCGCGAAGTAACTTCTTTTTTTATAATAAAAATTGCTAATAAAAATATTCCACAATTTCTATTTAAAAAATTAAAATATTAAATTTAAATAGCTTTTAAACCAAGGGGTGTTTTTAGGATATTTAAATTCAATTTTTATTTTGGAGATTCCTTAATTTTAGTGCATCAAGGACATATGGAAAAGTATTTAAGTGTACATCACATAAATGCACAAATTCAGCTTCTTGATTCAAAAGATATTTAAATTTTTAAATAAAAATTACGAAATGACTTTTATTTTAAATTTATAAAAAAAAATAAAATTTATTTATGTTTTATTAATATATATTAATATTAATTATACTCTGTACAAAAGCGCAAAAGTATGTAAGAGAGGAAGGAGGCGTGGCGGACCCCACAAAAAGAATATACTATATTCATGAGCGGCATCAACAGCCAATTATCTTTAAATTAAAGGTATCTCAGCAACTCTAAGAACTATAGAGCCCAAATTTTACCAAAAGATTCGCAAAATAGCAGGGACTGTAAAGACTAAATAAAAATCACAAAATACTCAAGTTCTTAGAAATTAAGAAAAGTGCTTGGGATGTAGTGAAATGAATATAAAAGGTCTTATGGGGTTTGGCGTGCAAAGCACTCAGCAGGCGGAGCCCCCTAGTTGCGTGTATTATAAAAATTTTAAAATAAAAGTTATTTCGTATTCAAATAAAAGGTTATGGGCTTACAATTAATTGTAGTACTCGCGAAAATTCTCAAGTCCGCTTTACATGTTCCAAAACTGCTCAAAGATCCCTTAAAAACTACTTAAAGTGCGTTTTAGACACGAGTGTAGCATTCGGGAGGTGGAGCCCCCTTGTTACGTATAACATAAAATTTATAAAATCAAAGTTATTTCGTTTTTTTAAATAAAAGGTTTGGGTCATACTAAAATCGATTGCGATATCCCGTCACGCTCATTAGCTTTTTGTGAGAAACTCCACATATACGCCCCGCCTCATTTCTAATTCCAACAATCTATACCACGAACGTTTAATTAAAATTTTGCTAAAATTAAGAACTAGTTCATTATTTTCCAAAAGCGCCAACTACTTAACCACAGTGCCAAGCATGTGCCCCAGCAAATTGGTTTGGCACTACGATTGGACGTTATCTAAGGCCCACACACACACGCACACAAACACCCACACCCCTCCCTACCTAGGCACTGACGACTCGTATACACCTAGATTTACATAGATAACACCGATACGTGAATTTAACTTCAATGCCTTTTCGTTTTTTACTGCTCATTGCACTTCATTTCGCCATGTGAATTGCAAGCTGCGTGCAGCGCATAGGAACTTTGTCGCGCTCCTCACTACGGTACTTTTTTTTTTTGGAGCAGCCGTACACCCCTCGTACACTGGGAGCTCCCACGAACCAGCTACCATTTTATTGCGTTGATTTCGGCAACTCTCACTAATCTGAGCAGTCGTTAACTTTATTGCTGCCATGAAGTGCTTCGGAAATAGAACGCTTTGAAAACTTGTTAGATCAGAAATAGACGAAACTCTAAACGTAGTTACGAGCACAGCTTGACTGACTTTTGTGCATTTCCGTTTCCTTTTTGCAGCGTTCCCTCAGTGGAATCTCGACGTCATCGTCGTCCAACGGATCGCTACTGCTCTCGGTTTATAACGCCACCACCGAGTCCAATAACAATAATCACAAAGAGGACACTGCCAGCAAGATGTCGCAACATGGCACCAATGTGGACGCAATTTTAAACCCGGTAAGTTATTTACGCTTTAAAAAAAAAAATCTTATTCTTATTATCAGTGTATGGTGGAAATTTTGGCCTTGCCGTGGCTTATGAATCAACCGGCAAATGTTGTCAACAAATTACTCAGTATTGTGTGTGAGCACCAATGATAAGCATGACGTACTACTTACAGCTTTGTATAGTAATATGTAATGGATTTGAGTTCTAGATACAATTTGCTTTATATAGACTCTTAAAAAAACTCAGATTTCTCTTTGGGCGCCAAAAATAGGCGCGTTGAAATGCAAGCTTTGCCTTTGAAGCTTCGCAAAGCTGACAACTTCATTAGTAAATTGTGACATTTTTATACACTGCGCCTAATGGTAAAGAGTATATTGAATTTGTGCAATATGCTCAGGGGGGACAAAAGAAATTGATCTAGACATGTAGGTTCGTTTGTCTGAACGCCTAAATCTTATAGACCATACGAGCCAGGATAACCTAATTTGACATTTAGACTTGTTATGTGAAGAGCCATGTCAAGGTTATTTGTTTTACCCTTTGCCACGTACCCTACCGCCCTCAAATAATAATAAAGCACTTTATTTTCTACAATTTTAAGGTTACAACTTTGGTGTATAAAGAAAAAATGTAAGAAATGAAAAACTATTTTGATTAATATGCAGGATGATTTGTATCGGACCATAGACAGCTGAGATATTTACAAAGTTTTGTAGAGTCGGGCGTCCAAATTGCCACAGTGGCAAAATCATACGTAAGGGTAGCTCAGTGGGTTGAGTGCCGGCTTTAAAATTTAACGTCGCAGCGTCTGAAGACCAAGGTTCGATTCCCAGTCGGGGCAATTGTTTTTTTTTTATTTTTTTTTTAGCGCTATTTTATATTACTATTACTACATACATACTTATATTTATGCGGATAATAAATGCTTTATAATCCGATGGTACAGGGTTTTTCCAACTCAGCAAAGCCCGCCATAATATTTAAAACTGTTTGTGGAGTAGCCACAGTCACCCAATTAGATATGTAGACTCGTATGTAGACCACCTCCCTCAACAGTTTTTCACTACTTACATTCTCCTTAGAAAGTTAAAACTCGATAAAAACCTTACTTTTTTTAAGCCCATCCCTGGGTGGCCTGCTGCCAAAAATGGAAAATAGAAAAATGTCCCGACTGTAGCCGTCTCACTTATTAATTATAACTATTGTTGTAAATATTTGTGCGATTTTGTTTTTTAGTGACACAGTTGCAAATAATTGGAGTATTACGTTTTAGATCGAAATATTAGGAAGCATAGCAAAAACCAACGAAATTCTTCTGAGGGGAAACGGAACAAGATCATAATTTTAAAAACTTGACCCAAAAGGGGATTAAAGCGCATGTGTTCTTAAAATTTTGGATCTCTAGTTCTTTTGGTCGACGAAATCTAAACGTTCTTAAGGACGATCAGAGTGACATAGTTCAATTGCTACCGTAGCTTCTGATGAACATTTTTAGTATGTATACATATATAGAGATTTTAAGCTTCGATCATCGATGTTTTCTCCAGCAGTAGTATGGACTTATGGTCCGCCATGCTTCCTTATGCCTGTTACATATAGTATGTACATTGCATCCATACAGCCTTGTACGCCATTGAACCTATGGGTCAGTGCAGTGTATTAAAGGGGACCGTTTTGAGTTCAAAAAATCAAAAAAATTCTGAACGTACTCATGATGAGTGAAATAGTTTTCACAGATGTACTCTGCCACGTAATGATAATTACATTCAAAGTGATTTAATTCAAAAATCCCAAACCGCCCCTGGTAAACGTATAATGTTCGGAAAGACCAAAGGAAATCGATTTAGTCAAGTCCGTCCGTCCGTTTTTCCATCTTATCTGTTTTTTGAGTAAGTACTTCTTAACTTGCATTTTTTGATATTGGCGAAGAAGCTACAGTCAGCGGTATGTGGATCCACTAGTATGCAACAGAATGTTTCGAAGTCGGATGAACACGGTGAAAATAGTGAAAAGTAAAGAGTACCAGTAAGCACAGTAGACGGAGGGTTATTAGAATTTATTTGTGGCAGCTTGTCCCAAATTATTTTGTTTTAGAAACCATCGAAGTTATACATAAAATAATATAACTAAGCCCTAATAAGAAAGTCCTATGCAAAGTTTTACCAGTGCTCTTTGATTATGGCATGTACTATACCTTCTACTTCTTCTTCTTCTTCTTAGATTTTATTTCCCCTTGTGGGGCATAGGACCGCAATATACTATACCTACTTTGCAGAAATACTGCCGCGGGATCCTAAAAGAAGTTGATTAAAGAATCTAGGCATTGTGTCGTATCCAGTGGCGGATCCACGAGTTGTAAAAATGGGTTCAAAGTTTTTTGCGAGCTCTGATATACATATATGCACTTCGAAGTGACAAACTCCCTCTATGACCAAATTCTGGATCCGCGCCTATACGTATCTTTAAAGACGAGCTAAACCAAGCAAAACTTAACGCGAAAGTTTTTTGACGCAGTGACTAAAGCCACCTTTTATATAGTGGCAAAAAGTTTTCGAAAATTTGCTGCAAAGATTTATTTTCGTTATTTAAAGCCAGTAGAGTATAAAAAACGCTATCAAAATTCTTTGAGCAAAGAATTACGCTCTCTGCTACGCAGCCTTGTTAAACACCAGTGCTGCCCATTTTAAGGGTACTTGACATCTAGATGGCGCCAGCAGTAACATCCCCTGCTCTGTTTTAGCGCTAAAAGAAAAAAGATAATGTGCAGCAAGTTAATGTGATAGCAAAATACATGACGTGTAGGCAAAGTAGATGCACAAATTTTTATAAAAGTGAAAAAAATAGCTATAGTAAAGGCGGTGATGGGCTACCCAAATATTAGGGATCTGACACACAACTACCAAAAGTTGCTCAGAGTCCAACATTGCAAGGACATCGTTGAAGAGGCCAAAAAGGACGAAAACTTTCTTTACAATATTGTTACTGGTGACGAAACGTGGTGTTTCCAATTCAATCCGGCAACGAAGCTTCAAAGTTCCGAATGGAAGCTAAAAAACGAGCCGGCAACCAAAAAATCTCGTTTCGAGAAGTGAAAAGCCGATGACACAAACATACTGTCACTTAAAACGCAATAATTCTGCTTCCATATTTCCAAATGTTATGAAATTTAGACTGAAGGTCTGTAAATGATGCATCTTTTGAACGCTTATAGCCACATATAGGTGGCGCCACCAGAAACGTCCCTATTGACAAAGTCCTGTTTACTTTGAGACAGACTGTGTAAAGTTTGATTTGGAGCCTAAATTATCATCACTAGAGACAAAAGATTGTATAACCCTGTGTTGTTTTTTTGGCAACCATCACTTCGTCGACGCTTTGTTTTTCGCCAACATATTTCTTCTTCTCTTCTACAACTTTCATCGTTGTTTGAGTACATTTTCTATTCCTTTCTTTCACTTGAATTTACTCTACTACTACCAGATCACAGGCAGGGGAACTCAATGGCACGAGTCACGGGCTTGACTTTCCCGACTTTCCCGAGTCGCGGCGCAAGTCGAATGCCAAAAGCCTACATGCGGGCTTTAAAAAGAAAAGCAGAAGAAAAAAGCGAGGCCTGGACGCTGGCTATGAAAAACTGTCGAGAAACGACACATAGGGACCCTGCCTTGAAGTATTCTTTACCGCTGTTCCGGGATAGGTCCAAAAGAAGCGGTGGAGATCTAGCTTCCACTTTCGGGACGCTGTTAGTAGATGTGAAGCGCTTTTGCTCCACCTCTTGGAAAAAAAAAAAAACTACCAGATCTTCTGTCATAATTAACTGACCATTTGACGAAAGATGAACTTCTAATGGAGTACTCGAATACGAACTTTCTAGAGGCCCCATTTTCACTTTTAACATAAAAATAACTACGAATTTCCGACAGCGAATTGTTACTTTCAAAAGTTGAACACATTTAACGTTAAACATCAAGAAACTTCTATTTATATGAAAGTTTTTCTTTACGACGGTAAAAATTAATGGGCACTGGCTGGGGCGTGGCTTAAGCCGGTCTTCCAGCTTGGCTGGTTCTATCATGGCCTAAGACCGATAGCCGCTGCAGACCGCTGGCGCCATCTAGCTGTCAATTGCCCAAAAATGGGCAGCACTGTTTGCTCATAAACGCAATTCAAACAATTCTATTTGCTCATAAAATAAGATGATGGAAAATATTTTTCGCCTTTGCTGAAATTTTAAAAGCAACTCTCGCAGCACATTTGGCAAATTTGGGGGCGTATAGTTAAAATTTATTAACCATTTTTATAGTTACTCATTTTGTTTAAGATGAAAAATGATTTCGAGTGTCACCGAATCCCTATTTCTCAAACTCTAAAACTTAAAGTAACTGACCATCCGCCCCTGGACGAACCCTTGCACATTTTTAATAATACTTTTTTTATTTTTTTAAGCAATTTTTGAGAGTTGTATGTTTTATTTTTAACTTTTTTAAAAAAATTCTTTACAGTACTCTGAGATACGATTGAATCTATCACATATTGCAAATAATTTGGAGACCATGAATCGTATGACACAGACCATCAACCTGCGTATATTTAATGGTATTATACAAAATAAATGTATATTATTATTGCTATTATTTATTTAAAACCTTTTCAGAGAATGAGATTGATGAATTGCATAACAAAAATCTGCGACTGGGCAATATGTTGATGAGTCGCTTTAAGGAATTCAAGGCTAATCTGCCGCCCGAAAACGATTATAGCCTGGAGGCACGTATGAAGCGCACACTTTTCTATGGACTCTATCAAACCTATATAAATTTGTGGCAAAAGAACGAGGAATTTTTACAAAACTATGAGTCCAAGATCAAAAAGAATCTGCGCATGCATACCAAAATCAGTAAGTGAATTGGTATATTTAGTGGATACCGGGGCCATAGTGCGCCGGGACGTATCTTGGAGAGCGATGTAGATCTAGTGGCGCCATATTTTACATTAGAAATAATTAGAGGTTGATTAGCTCCAAGGATGCGCAGCACGTCAGAGTTCTGACATAACCTCAAAAGTCAAAAAAAATTTGGTACTTTACGGTTTAGCTGAGAAAGCTGATGTGTTGAGATTTTTCGAACTTAGATTTGGAACGACCCCAAGAACTTGACTACATCATCTTTTTTGTCTTCCTTTTTCATCTGGACTCATCGTATATACTTCTATTTACAGTCAACGCTGATGCTACGGAACAAGAAATCGAACTGCTGCTTGAGAGCAAGTCTACAAAGCTCTTTGTGGATAATGTAAATACTCTTAAAAGTTTGCATTTGTATTTTGTATTATATACCAATATTTCTTATGTTTTGCAGATACTGCAGGAAACCGAAAAAGAACGCCATGTATTACGTAATCTTATGGATCGTTTTAATGAGCTAAAAAAGCTAGAGAAATCCATTGAAGATGTTCATGCATTATTTATGCACATACAAACGCTCGTCATGGAGCAGAGCGAAACAATACAACGCGTGGAGTTCCACGCACAGCAGGCTTCACTGTATGTGGATAAAGGCGCCGTAGAGCTGGATCAGGCAGAGAAGTATCAGAAAAAAGCACGCAAGGTAAAGGCGCTGTTTTCTAATTGAAAAAACAAATAATTTATAACGTTTTTGATTCTTTTGCAGAAAAAAATAATGCTCATTGCTATACTCGTTGCCGTATTGTTAGTACTAATATTAGTTGGCTTTTTTTTGTGATAGTCTCTAGCTATATTTATATAAGACTCCATTTTTTTTTTGTCTATTTCTAAGCTATATAAATAAAAACCAACAAAAATATATTTGAATTTAATTTATAGTTACAAACTTGCAGTGCCGCAATAATAGAAGAGTGAATGTTTGGTTTTTCGAGATTTGTCTTCTTTTTTTTCTTTTTTACGGTTTTTGTGCAAATTTAAAAAGTCACAAATCGCTAAACGCTTAAGCGGTTATATAGGGTGGGCTATCTGTTCTTTTGGTTGTTAAACACTCATAATTCGAGACATACCCGTCCAAACTTGACGCTCTTCGACAAAATGTCAGCGTCAAAACTACTCAATTTTAACGCGTAAAAGTGCAGACGTATTATGCAAATAGTCGTTCTGTGAAAAAAACATGGTTGAGGGCAGTGTCGACGAGTCGCCGGGAACATTGACGCGCCATCGTTCGCATGAATTACCTGTGGATCTGCACTTACACGCTTACAAGTTTCAAATGACGCAACATCTGAAACCCACGCACCATAATCAGCTTCGCTTATTCGTTCAATGGATGACCATACCAACAGATGTCCCACCCTATATATATATAAATCTAAAAGTCTAGTTAGATTCTAATAGAGAGCCGATGACGAATTTTGCAAAATAATTTTATGATTTGCATTTTAAGAAACATAATAATTTTGTATTTTTTTTTTTAATATTATCTATATATAATATTTAAAAACGGGCAGAAGGCCATCGTAGTCAGCGCTCTTAGTCTTAAAGCTAGTTTATAATTTTAATTATAAGATAGCTGTTTGTAAATAAATAAATAAATGTTTGAAAAAAAAGGTAATAATTTTGTTTTTTTTTTTTTGCGCTTTAAGCTTAACTAAAAAAAACGATGGCGTACGTAAAGTCGGGTGCGGACGAGTTTGGGATACCACCACATTGCAATCAAATCTGGGATATTGCTTTAGAACTCTAAAAGATATTTATTTGCCAAATTTGGTTACGATATCTCTATAAACACACGAAGCAAAACGAATTTAGCTTTAAACCCATTTTTTGACCGATCGGTCCTATTGGGGCTATATGATAAAGTGAACCTATTTTGATCAAAATTGGTACAGTGCTTGGGAACTATAAAAAACTTCGAATTCGAGGTTCGACTATGAACGAATTTTGTAAAAAAATTTTTTTTTTGCCGGATCGGTCCTATGGGAGCTATTTAATATAGTCAACCGACTTTGATCCAATTTGGTACTATGCTTAGGAACTTTAAAAAAGTACCAATTACCAAATTTGTAACGATAACTTCAAAAACATACGAAACAAGACGAATTTTGTTCAAAATACGTTTTTTCGACCGATCGGCCCTATGGGAGCTATATGATATAGTCAACCGATTTTGATCAAATTTGGTACTGTGCTTAGGAACTTTAAAAAACTACCAATTGCCAAATTTGGTAACGATACCTTTATAAACAAACGAAATACAATGTATTTGGGGCAAAAAACGTTTGTTTTGACCGATCTGCCCCTTGGAAGCTATATGATATAGTCAACCGATTTTGATAAAATTTGGTTCAGTGTTTGGGAGTGTTTCGAGTGGCAAATTTGGTTACGATAACTTCAGAAACATACGAAATATCCATCTAAAACTTTTGGTTTTTTTCGAAGTCCTCTGAAACACCCCTATGGGAGCTATATAATAGAACCCCGATATCAAAAAAATAAAATAAAGTTGATCACTTTTATTTGTTTTTAAAAATCGTTGGAGACTGGTCTAAGGTTTCTTAAACTTAAATCATTACAGACATCATAGTTTATTAGCTACATCTCGACATTGAATACACATACTATGCATCTATGTAAATATATCGTTGGAAAGAGAAAAGAAAGAGCTATAATCCACAGTAAGCAAATCATTTGAAATTTATAAAAAATAAGCATTTTACAGACAATTTTCAAAAGAGCTGTATAAGGAACACCAAAAAAAAGGCTTGTAAGTAGTTGTCACACCTGCAAAAATCGCTGAAAATTTGAGAAAACTGTAATAAAAACGCATGATTGCGAAAAATTATGAAAATTTATTGATTTTAAATTTAACTGAGCATTAAATTGATTTAAAAAAAACAAGAAAAATTTAATTGAATGGCTTTAAAAACATCCAAGCGTTGTGTATTATCCCACTCGGAATTATCGGACAAAACCCTAAATTCTAATATTTTCTATGTTTGAAATTAAAAATTTCCGCGCACATGCGCGAACGGCGGCAAGAGAGTTAATGGAATTTTTCGAAGAGCTTGTTGAGGATAAAGAAGTTGATAGAACCGTGGTTGCCAAGGCTTCTGGGTTCCTTCACAATATGGAGTCGTTCAAGTTTCTCTTCCTTTTGACTGCCATGATCGAAATCTTTGATCGGATTGAAATCCTCAACGAAGAGCTGCAATCATCGGTACTGTGTGTTGTCGAATCTTATCCAAAGGTAGAAATCGTGTCAACTGTAATGAATGAGTCTCGGGATCCAAAATTTGAATCGATTTGGAAAATCATCTGCGAATTGGCATCTAAACTTGAGATTGAAAAACCAAAATTACCAAGAAAACCTCGAACTCCAAAACGACTGAAAGATGGCGTAACAGAAAACCATATTTTTGATTCAGCAAGAGATTATTACAAAAAAATATTTTGTGAGATTTTCGACCAGATAAATTTTTCTTTCAAAGAAAAATTTAATTCAAACAATGCCCGATTTTTTAAATCTCTAGAAACCTTTGCGATTGGCGAATCAAAAAATACTGACGCAATCATAAAATTTTATAGAGGAGATTTCAATGAATTGCGTTTGACCAAAGATAGACTTCTTATTGGAGATAATGGCGCTTGAGGGTAAAAAAGCTTCAGATTTTTTGATTTTCTTAGAGAAACGAAAAATTATCTGAAAATCATTCCCGAATTCGTTCGTTTTCTTGCATTAGTTCTGACGATACCAGGTACTTCATGTTCCAATGAAAGAAGTTTTTCTGTGTTACGCCGCATTAAAAAATTATTTAAGATCTACCATGGCTCAGGATCGACTCAATCACGTGGCCATATCCGAGTTTGGCTGATACGCTTGATATCGAATCTTAATGGACACATTTATTGTTCGCAATCGAAAACGAACTTCATGTTTTGCTCTACGAAACTAAGTTATATTTAAATAGATTAAATTAAACTAATGTATTTGTTTTTATTATTTCCTTGTTCTAATCCTTTATCTGTATCAAAATAAATAGTAAAACGTCATCCATGAAAGAAATTGAATAAATATATACAAAAATGGCTGAAAAATTCTATAAAAGCAATTCAAATTAGTTTCAATGATAATGCCACACAATAAAAATGAAAATGAAATGAAATGAAAAAAATGGAAATAGATGTATGGGAGCATCCATAAAGTACGTGACGCTTCAAGGGGTGGGGGGGCGTCTGGCGAAGCATCACGATCATATGGAAAATCTTCAAAAATATTCCGTGACTGCGTCACATGGGGGGGGGGTCTATTTTGACGAAAATCAGCGTCACGTAGTTTATGGATGATCCCTATGGCAACTTGCAAGCCCAAAAGAGTGGCAACATACATTTCTGAAGCCATTTTGGAATGCATTGAAAAAAAAATTATCCAGGCCTGTTCTAGATTTCGACTCGTTTTGAAAAGTCATAACTAGTACACTCCGACAAATGGTGTTCTAGATTTCGACTGAGTTCGAATCGATTTCGCATCGTTTTCATTTCGAGTGCTATCGATAACCATTTGTATAGAACAGCTGTGTGAAAAGATTGTTTATCTTTTTGATTTTTTCAATTCAAATTTTAAATTAAAATATACAATAAAAACTGAAAAATGCCATAAGCATTTCACAATTATTTAGGTCATGTGGTTAATTATAAGATTTTGATGCAAGTAGATGACTTCAAAGTCATTTACCAATTTGCTACCAAATTGTCAGCTGACCAACTGGCCAGCTATCGATAAGTTCACTTTGTAGAGTTGCCACAAATTTTCAAACTAACTAAATAATTTATTTTTTCTTTTTGCCAACATCTTTCTGAGCTAGAAATATTTTTTCTTTATTTACCAATTTTGTACAATTTATTTTATATACATATTTTAAGCCATCCATTAATAAAATTATCTTCGAATTTACTTGTGCAATACGACAACACAAAACTTTTCGAAGTTCTGTTTTGTCTAAATCCAGAACACCTTACTTTCATTTAGGGCTGCCACCTGCACAGGCCTCGACCGGCAATTCCGGGCCTAGGAAGTGGTCGTCGGGCCGCCGGGCCAATGAAAATTTTGCCGGGGCGCCATATGAACTAAGTAAATTCGAATTTTCCGCGTACAGAGCGGATTATCAAAAAATGGCCGGGTTCAAAGCAATATTTTATCAATGAAGGAGAAGATGAGGTTGACAAAACGATTCGGAGTTTTGTGAAAGATCAAGAGAATGAACTGAACGCCGATCTAAAAGAAAATTTAACGTTCCCAGAATGATATTTAAACTTCGTTCATCATTTTATGCACCACATGACCAAAAGTATAAAAAATCTGGAAAAAGGAACAGTGATGAGTATACACATTCACAGTGTAATGACTGAATTGAGAGATGGGTTGCAAACCAGAATGGATGACAAGTACTTTGGATCTAAAGTCAACAAAAGTCTACCTCATTTGACACAGCATCAACGATCGAAATTTGAGAGAGAGGCATTATTAGTTTACCATCGAGCTCTTACATAGTTGGGAAAATGGTACGATTTTGAAAAATCTACATTTCAACACTTTTCAGTGTTGAACCTTGAAGACAAAATAGAAGAACGAAAACTATTTCTTTGTGCGGCTGAATGGTTTGATCTTGATGTTGACGAAGACGCTCTTTACGACGAAATACTATTTTTCTTGGCGAAGATGATCCCCAAAATTAAACAAATTGACCTCCCAGTCTATATAAAATGGGTAAACATTTTCGAAAGATCTGACGGATCTGTCAAATTGCCCTTAATTGTTGGAAAAGTTTTATCGATCCCCATCAGCAATGCCTACGTGAAAAAAGTTTTTTCAGTGATGAAGAATATTTGGATCGATTTGAGGAATCGAATGAGAGTCGAACTGGTGAAGGCAGAGCTTCTGACGAAATTAAACTTCCATATGAGTTGCGAATAATTTGCTCTTTTTTTGAATCGAGTGGAACAAGAGCCACTTCTTCAAAAAGCGGTAACAAATGAAAAATACATGGTGGGAAAAAAAATAACTATGTAATAACTTTGTAAAAATACATTAAGCATGAAAAAATTTGACATTTTCAAATTTCCCGCTTTCCACGGATGCACACCCCCACCCCCACATTGATAACTTGCCGGGCGAGAAACGCTACCGAGGTGGTAACCCTACTTTCATTCCACTCGTTTTGGTTTTGCATGTAGTACACACAATTTTAATAGACATTTTTTGTAATAAAAATAAATAATGAAAATTAACCTTGATTTGTTCAACTGAGCTAAATCTAAATTTTCTTAAAACATTAAAAAATATTGCAAAATTAATTTTAGTGACATTGATGCGTTTATTTAACTAAAAAAAGCAAAATACTTTTCATTTCGACAGCTGCGAGCCAAACTTTTCAAAACGAGTCGACTCTTGTCGGAATCGAAATCTGGAACACCTTTCATTCAAATCTAGAACATGCCTGATCTATTCACTGTGTGTCCGAAAACCATTTTTGATTCTAAAAAATCCATTGAATTTTAGTTTCCTTGAGTTTTCATTTTTATTTGATCACATTTTGAGCGCAATCAAAAGTAATTTTTCTTATTTTCCGATTTCTTTAAAAACATTTCTTTTATTTTGTCCCATCAAAAACACATTAAAATTGTTTACGGCGTAGTTGGCATCTTAGACAGGTGGAATTTTGGTTTTTTTTCATTGCTGGAACATCAAAATCGACCAGGTTAGGCAACTTACAAGCCCTGTCAACTTACAAGCCTTTTCCCTATACGTATATAAATATTTTGATTTTTTTGTTCCTTTGTACCAGGTTTTTTGAGTTTAGTTTTCTTTGCCTACACAACGAAAATACACTTACAATTTCAATTTATCAGGCATGTTCTAGATTTCGATTCCGACAAAAACTGTCGGAATCGAAATGAAAGGTGTTCTGGATTTCGATTCCGACAAGAGTCGACTCGTTTTGAAAAGTTTGGCTCTCAGCTGTCGAAATGAAAAGTATTTTGCTTTGTTTACATAAATAAACGCATTAATGCCACTAAAATTCATTTTGTATTATTTTTTAATGCTTTAAGAAAATTTAGATGTGCTCACTTGAACGAAACAAGGTTAATTTTCATTATATATTTTTATTACAAAAAATGTCTATGGAAATTGTGTGTACATGCAAAACCAAAACGAGTGGAATGAAAGTAAGGTGTTCTGGATTTAGACAAAACAGAACTTCGAAAAGTTATGTGTTGTCGTGTTGCACAAGTAAATTCGAAGTTAATTTTATTAATGGATGGCTTAAAATATATATATAAAATAAATTGTACAAAATTTGTAAATAAATAAAAAATATTTCTCGCTCAGAAAAATGTTGGCAAAAAGAAAAATAAGTTATTTAGTTAGTTGTTCGAAAACTTGTGGCAACTCTACAATGTGAACTTATCGATATCACACAGCTGTTCCATACAAAAGGTTATCGGTAGCACTCGAAATGAAAACGATTCGAAATCGATTCGAACTCAGTCGAAATCTAGAACACCATTTGTCGGAATGCACTCGTTATGACTTTTCAAAACGAGTCGAAATCTAGAACAGGCCTGTATAACTTTAAAAAATGTTTCTATTTCAGCTAAAAAGAGTTTTATATCTAACTCTGTTAATTTTTTTTAAATTTTTTTTTAATTAAGCAAAACACACATATTATAAAAACAAAGCAAATTGTTAAACTAAACTAATAATAATAAACGAAAAATTGATTTTCTTTTTCAAAATACCAATTTCTAATGATTTTGTTACAATTTTTTAAATACTTACGAACAACAAATTCAGAATTGGCTTTTTCAATTAAGAACATTAAGTGCCGTTTCAGTTTTGCTCATTTTAATTATATACATTTAGTTGTTTGAATTTTATATGCCCAAAACAAACAACAAAGTTGTAAACTGCGCGCTGCATTTTATATAAATAAAAGCAACTACTTTTCTGCCTTTTGAATAAACGTTAGCTGGATATTCACCACACTTATGTGTGCACTAAACACTGCTTGTTATTGTTATCGCGCTAGCTATGGCGCATTTGTTATCGCGTTTTATTTATCGCCATTCGCTTGGAATGGCAAAATAAATACAATGAAAGAAGAAGATGGTAACAAATTACAGCAGATCATAACAAAATGAATTTTGATTAGTGGGAAGCGTAATTCAACTTTTGTATATCGCTAACAATTTCCATGTCTGCAATTTAGGTAAGTTTAGCAAGTTCTCAGCCAGCCGCAACTTGGCATTAAATGCAACTGGTCCTGTGTCGCAAATGCCCAGACCGCTGTGACCAACGCCAATATAAAGGCTCTACTTGACCCGTTTCCGAGCGCCATTTTTGCTGCTGTGCAATTTTTTTTTTTTTTTGTTTTTTTTGCATCCTGTTGCGTTGCTGCTTTTGTGCGCTGCCAAATGATAGGCCAGAGTTAATGCGATCTCTGGAGTAGCGTCGGGTTTAGCGCAACCATGACAAATGTGCTTTAATATGCATATGCGTCGCAGCTTTTGCAAGCTGCAATCGATAATCTCAGCACGCATACATTCTTAATTTTGGTACGCCTTTTTGTTTTCTTTGCAAATTTCGGAATTGTAAACAGGAAGTTTTCGGGGGCCGTGCAGTGGCATAAAATGGAAGAAAACAACATGTGTAAAAGCGTAAAATTTGGTAATAACAACAACAACAACGCAACAGCAAAAGTGGCGGCAGCAGCGGCGGAATCCTTGGCCCAGTGCAACAATGCCACAGCCAGTGCCGCTGTGCAGTCGGAGACAGCTACGGCTGCCACCACAACGCCTGTGTGCAATGGCAAGGGCGTACAGTTTAAGCTGGCCACAGAGACTGAGGAGCTGCTTGGCTCGGTGACCACACTCAATTGTCCGGGCACGCGCGCTAGCGCTAGAGTCATACAAAAGATGAAGCAAGATCAGACACGCCCAATGACACCGCCACCTAGCGAACGGGAGCAAAGCAAGAAGGAGGAGAAGAGCACCCAGAAGACGCCATCACAAATGCGCAGTAATAATAAAACCACCTGGACCAATCAAGAGCGCAATTGTTTCTTTGATGCACTCAACGAATTTGGCAAAGACTTTGAGGCTGTGGCCAATTGCATAAACGCCAAGCTGAAGCGGCGCAATACCACCAGCAGTGGCAGCGATTACTCGTTTAAGAGCAAGGAGCAAGTGCGTCAACATTATTATCAGACTTATCACAAGATATGCAAATATGTGCGCTTCACCGATGGTAAGTAGCGCAGCTTCAGAACTCCTAATACACAACTCTTACTGTATTGCATTTTTATTTTTATAGAGCTAAAGAAGCCCGCCCAGGAGCTGTACACGCTCATCAATTATGGTGAAATGCGACGCAAACTGCAGTTCCTTAGTGAAAAACACTTTATGAAACTAAAACAGCTAATCTATCAGGGACAGATTACTGTGCGCCACAAGGGCAAGAATACGCGCATTAAGACGCCACCCTGCAAGGCCTTGCGGCGTCTTAATCAGCTAGATGGTAAGCTTAATCCTCAAGCCATAAATACTTTACCCTTTACTATGCAAATATTGTCTGTCTGTATGCAAAATTATAACCAAAATCTTAATGCGCACGTGTTTTTTTAACATGGCCACTAATCCAAATGCATAAAGATTAGGCATAATGGATAGCATTAGCTGCAATGCGTAATGATGCCACCGTGCAGAAGTATATAATAAATTTTTATTTATTACTAAGTGAAGATTTTCCTTTGTCTATGAGCTCAATGTCATGTGAAGGGTATACTTGTTTTGGCGTTTCAATTCAAAGCTTTAACAACTTTTCCTTTTGCTTATAGACTCCTTTGAGGACATACGCTTGCCCAACAAAATTGAGGTACTACTTAGCCCTGCCAACATGGAGACATTTGGTCGTGTGCAGGCCTTGGCGCAAAATCCGCGTACACGCGCTGTAGTGCCACTGCACAAAAAACTCATCACATTCATCAAGACATTTCAATACAAATGGCGCAGCACCGTAGCCAGATTAAACGAAGAGAAACTCTTTCCCCAAAATAATGAAGCCGGCGAATCCACCATTAGCAACTATGCCGATGCTGAGCTATGTTTTCAGCCAAAACCCGGCGTGCCTATACATCGCCCACTGCTTAGTATTACAGCTTATGTGAGCAGCCTAAATATATGCCTGACTGCCTATGAGGAGCGTTTGGGTGTCACAGTGCGCAGTGAAACGCTAGCCCAGGATCGCAATATCAGCGCTGCAAATAATAAGCGACCACGCACTGAAAGTGGCTCAGAGAAACGTTCGCCAGACGCAAAAAAATTCAAGCCACTAAACTGTGCAGCGCATGAAAAGTCGTCGCTGGAAGATTTAAGCAATGTAAAGGATGAGCCATTGGCAGCGGATAGTACGCAAGACAATACAGTGATCCACCTGAGCACGACCAAGCTGGAGAACAGCAGCGGTGATGAGCTAAACGAAGAGTTCAATGAATTCCTCAGCATAGCCAGTAGCTGCGATCAGTCAGCTGACACAACTACTACAACTTTAACCAGCTCAGTGGCTGCAAATCACACTATTACTGCCACAATCAGTGCCTCCACTTCCACTTGTTCCAGCAACACCGCCAACCAACAGCCTTCAACGCATATACGTCAAAAACGCAGTGATGCTGGCGGGGCTGTTGGCAATAAAGCTAGCAAGGCTAACGTCGCAGCACGCAATGCCAACAACTTTAAGCCGATGCTCAGCGATGATGTAATTAAACGCATACGCCGCGGCTGGACCTCATCAACTGCCGCAGATATAACCATTGGCGACTTATATGTAGTTATGGGTCAGGACTCGAAGCTGGAGTTAGAGTATTACTGGTGCGAGCCCAGCAGCACTGCTGCAGCTACTTCGACGCCTGTTGCCACAGTCACAGGCCTGCCATATAATCCCAACGACTGTGATAGCGCGGAACGCGTTAAGGCCGTAACCACGGCCACGGTTAGCAACAAGCTGAAGCATCTGCTGCTGGTCGCCAATCTTAGCGAGCGTGTGCGCAAGCGTCAATGCAACTGTGGTCACAGCTGTGAACGCGTGGCGGCCAAATGCAAGCGGGATCTGATAACCAAGGCACAGTGGCTGCAAAATCAGCCTGCGGGTGCTGCCGCAGCCACTGCAGATAGTGCAGTTAGCGCAGAGCCGGTCTTTCGCACACCCATGCCGCCCCTGCGCCGACCAATTGTGACCATCGATCCAGTGCGTCAGCTGGTAAGTTATTTCAATACAAAAAAAAGTTAAACTTAGCTTAATTAATTAATTCTGCTTCTTCTGCAGCAAATGCGCCAGAAGATGTCGCGCCAGGTGCTCGTGAAAAGGCGCATTTTACCACCGCCCATTTCCGCTGCCACGCAGCCATTTGATCTGGTTGAAGTGCGCAACATGCAAAACAATCTATTCGAGCCCATTGAAAGCGCAAATTCAAATAATAACAGAACTGGCGATATAAATCACACAGCCGCTATAAGCGTTAATACACCCATAAACATTAATCCGTCTTCCAAAACTACCTCGACGAATACTTCTTCCACCGTCTCCTATACATGCGATAATGCCTTGTTGCAAGAAGCACAAGTGGATTATAGCGGTTTTAGTGCTACAATTGACATGCCAACGCTGGACTATGCTGAGAGCAATACGTTACCTGAAGCTGCGCAGGACGAGAGCACAAGTGAGTTTATTTTGACTAGGAAACCCAAATTGCAACAACATACTCAACATATTCGATTTGTATTTATCAATACAAAACAATTGATAAGGACTGCGTCTTATTCGACTTCACTTGAATATTCTACTTTGCGCAGTAGGAAATTAGTGTGTTAGTTACAGTGCGATCTTTTATATCAGGGAAGCCTGAGATGCAAATGTTATAGAGTATAGATCAAAGGCAGAACGGTTGACCACAGCCATACATAAATCAAGCGGTTGGCATTTTGCCGCACTGCTAATTTGGCTTTGTAATTACAAAAATGTTTTCCTACAAACCCTTCATTGTTTTCAGACTTGGTCTCATAGTCAATCACTTTAGCAAAGTACTTTTTAATGCCTTCAAGTTGTTTTTGGTGAATTATTCACTTTAATAGCTTTATGTTTGAACACTATTTATGTTCTTCTCACATGAGGGAATTTGCTCATTGCCGGTCAGAAGAACTTTTGTGTGCTTTTAGCTGTCTAGGAGTGCTTCTAGTTCCTAACCTCTATCCAGGTCACAGAATTCTGCCTATCGTTAGTCCCGCTGAATTGTCAACATAAGGGTGTTAAGCTACACTTCCACTTGTCAACCAGATGACGTCCGATCCCTTGCCATAAAAAACGCTCCATATCAATTTGGATCATATATTAATGCTTTAAATATAAAATTTAACTAAAATAATAAAAATAAAATAACTTTCTTCTTTGCAGCGGGAAACTTTTACAATGGCAGCGTTAGTCCAATGCATCTATTACGGGAGTCCACATCCAATGCACGCTGGCTGGAGGACAATATCAATGACTTTTCTTTAACCAGCTTGCTGGGCCACTTGGATGAAATTGATACCACACGAGATATTGTGGTAAGTACTCACTAGTTGCTTTTTACATCGCTATAAGAATTATTATAAATTTTGCATTTCTCTTTGCAGGATCCCTCTTCCACTTTGTCAGTCATAAGCGAGAGCAGCGTAGATTTTCGTCACAAATTCCAAGAGATTTCGGCTTTACTTCAAAGCGAGGAGAAAGATTAGCGCTGGCATTGGCCACATTTCATTTGTCAGCTAAATATTAAATGTATTATAAGTAGAGGGCCTTATTATTTAACTGAAGTAAAGCCCTTTTAATATGTTTGGAAGTATTTAAGGCTGCCCCGCACATTGTTACACACTCATGCTTATATACTTTTAGTTTTCGAGAAGGAAAAAAAATTTACTTTCAAAAACTGATATTATTACATTAAGAATTTCTAGTTTGCACTCATTTTCCTTTTTTTTTTTTTTTACGCAAACATATTTTATGTTTAACCCTTTTAACTTTTAATTTTTTTTTTTAACCCATAGACCCTGTGATGTTGGAATTTGTAGTTGTATTTAATATACTCGCATACGAAATTTATGTTATTTTAAAACGACATCCAATGTATTTATTGCTTTTTTTTCTGTTAAGTATTAAAAACGACTCAGATCTGTAGTTTGTGTTAAACCTAAGCTAATTAAACATATTCAATTTAATATATTAAGTACATGTAATCATAGCCTAAGTTTGAAATGAATAAGTGCTAGTTTTTTTTTTTTCATTTTCGATGCAGCGTTTTAAATGTTTACGTTTGCGGAATTCTTTATTTCTTTGATTTGGTACATAATATGTAGCTGAGGTTAGTTAGTTATTTACATGAGTAGTTGAAAATATAATTAACAAGAACACCCTACAAACAAGAGAAATAAAAATACATTTGTGCATAAACCCAAAGCATAAACAAACAAAAAAAAACAGCATATGTTTTTTAATGTGTGTAAATAAATAAAAACTTTTGAACAAACCGAAATGTTTGGACATTTATTGTATTCTACGTACATCAGCTAAAAAACAGCCGGAAAAGTGTGAAAGTCGTGAAAATGCAAATTTCAAATTTTTCCTAATATTTTTAACCGCTTAATACTGGCATACTCCTAGTTGCTGCTTTTTGGTTTATGGCAGACAGCTTTTTGTTTGGGGGAAAAGTGCATTTTTTCTGTTCATTTCTGAAATTCTGCTCTAGTTAAGAAAATACAATAGTAGAAGGCGGCCGGGCCTAGCCAAAACTATTCAAAAACTTAGAAATATGATTTTTTTTGTGCTCCTGGCTGTAAATTTTAAGTAATTTTTTAAAACTTGTATTTTCTATGTGCCTGGTGCATAACTCTTTTTTGCAATTCTTGATTGCCTGTTAAGAAAACTTAGACTTATTAATTAATACTAAAATACAGCGCACGCTCGATAACGTGACCTAATTAAAACCACGGGAGCTCACGTTAACAAAAGTGTTCACGTTTTCGAAGGCCAAACAAGTATCAAGCAAATTCATACGTTTAAATTCACATTTTACTATTGTTTTGTATGGGTGCATATTAATTTGAGAAATTTTTATTTAAAAAAATCATTCATCTTTTTCTGTGTCTTTTTCATAGTTTCCCGCAAAATGTAAGATATTGTTCCAACACCTAGGTAGGTTTCTTCGCCGACATGACTCCAAGCGATGTCCAAAAGATTTATAGCTTTGTTCAATGTTATTTTCTTCATCGATAGGACCAAATCAGAATGCGTCGCGGAATAAACATTGCACAACTTTGCTCATCTTCCGCTGTCAGTTCAGCTACATTTGGATAGGAAGAAGCGTTGTCGAGAAGAGTTTTAATTGGCAATTTTTTTTCTTTTAAAAAAGATTTCACCTTAAAAAAACATAATTTTAGAAAAATGTATACAAAATTTAAAAGGAATCTTCACCTGTGGAACAAATGATTCATGAAACCAATCTTTGAAAATAGTCAACGTCATCCAGGCTGATTTTGAGCTTTTGTAGTTGGTGGGGCACTGGAAGTTTTTAAAACAGCGTGGATTCTTCGCCTTTCCAATTACCAACAGTTTTAACTGATCCTATAGCGTTTGAGCAACACAAGAACGAGATTCGCTGCTTCTTCGACTATACGCCTGGGGCTATCTTTTTCAAACTGGACACGTACGTTTTTTCTGGCAGAAGTTTCCAGAATTAGCCGGACTCATCAGCATTATAAAGCTGATCGTTGCACAACTCCAATTCAGCCATTTTAGCTTTAAGTTTTTCTTTAAAAGGTTCCACTAGCAGAGGCTGCGAAGAAAGTTTTTCGCCTGACATTTGAAGAAGTCGAACGCCGTATCTTTTTTTAAATCTTTGAAGCCATCCATCCCTAGCGTGAAAATCACCTTCGCGTTCCTTGAACTTTGAATGCAGTGTTTGTGCTTTTTCCTTTAGCATTAGAGCACTTACTGGCCAATTCCTACTTCGCATACGAATGAACCAACGATAAAGAGCTTTCCCCATTTTGGACAAAAAAATTACATGCAAACATTGAAACTTTTATTGTGCATGTTAAAGAGCTTTCACGACTTGTTCATGTTTTTGAGTAGTCAATGCACAAAAAAATTTGTTCACGTTTTGGGGTCTTCACGTTTTGGAGTATTCAAGTTATCGAGCGTGCACTGTAACTTATTTATTGTTAAAGATGGCGTACGTTAAAGTCGGGCGCAGACGACTTTGGGATACCCTGTACCACCACATTGCTATTAGGTCCTACATATTGCTTAAGACCTCCAAAAGATATTTTATTCGGCAAATTTGGCTACGATATTTTCATAAACAAACCGAAATCAGTGGAATTTTGCACCACACAATTTTTTGACCGATCGGTCCTATGGGGACTATATGATATAGTCAACCGATTTTGATCAAATTTAGTACACTGATTGGAAACTATAAAAAACTCCAGACTGCCAAATTTGGTTCCGATATCTTTAAAACCAAACGAAACACAACGAATTTTGTAAAAACAGCGTTTTTTGACCGATCATTCCTATGGGAGCTATATGATATAGTCAACCGATTTTGATCAAACTTGGTGCAGTGCTTGGGTACTCTAAAAAACTTCTTAATGCCAAATTTGGTTACGTCTGTCCGTCTGTACGTATGAACACCTAGATCTCAGAGATGGTAACAGCTAGAGCAACCAAACTTTCAGATTAGATCCCTTATTATTCCATAGGAGACAAGTTTATTTTATTTTTTCGATATCGGGGTTACATTATATAGCTCCCATAGGACTGTTTCAGAGGACCTCGAAAAATACCAAAAGTTTTTGATGGATAATTCGTTTTTTTATGAAGATATCGCAACCAAATTTTGCATTCGGAAGCTTTTTAAAGATATTTAACACTACCAAATTTTATCTAATTGGTTGGCTATATCATATAGCCCCCATAGGACCAATTGGAAAAAAATATTTTTTGTTATAAAATTCTTTGAATTTATTTTGTTTTTGAAAGTATCAGAACCAAAGTTGGCATTCAAGCGATTTTAAGAGTACCCAAGCACTGAACCAAATTTGATCAAAATCAGATGACTATATCATATAGCCCACATAGGACCGATCGGCCAAAAAATTATTTTTGTAAAAAATTTGGTATTTTTCGTTTGTTTATGAAGATATCGTAGAGTTCTAAAGCATTATACCGAATTTGATTGCAAAGTGGTGGTACTTGGTATCTCAAAGTCGTGCGCGACCGACTTTATTTAATGTACGCCATCTTTTCTAATTAAATATGTGTCTTCTGCTGCTGAAACGAAGGGAACGGATTCAGGAGAGTAGGCCATGTGGTGTAGCACTCGGATCGGCGAATGCTCGGCACTAAGCAAGGTAAGTGGGAAATAAAATACCACTCGCATCAATTGTTGTAGACAATATTAGCACCGTGCATTTTTTTTTCAAACTTCCGATTACTTATCAAGTTTTCGCGAACTCATCATTTATGTAGACTTTTATTGGACAAGTGAGACCGGGTCATGATACTTATTGTTAGTTTTAAAATTTCTCATTCATACAAAGTTTAAAGACATGTACTATCTTTCCATTACTCTACTGGGACATTCGGCGACCATGTGGTAGGTGAGCACTAAAATAGGGAAATTTGAAAAATCTTACAGAAGCTGCATGTGTTAGAATTCACGCTGCCCAACTTACTCGGGCTTTTCCTTAGTCTGCTGTCCGTCCCAGCTAAACACAGAAAATTCTTGCGTAATTGGAATACTTTTTTTTAAGCTATCCAAATTATAGGTATCGGCTAGTCCTGCCTGATACAGTGTCTGTGCTACGTCTTGATCTCTTCTCTCCACAACAGCGCTTAGGCTCGCTAAGTGCTCAAGCAGCAACTTAAGAGCTATTTCGTTTCCAGGAAAGTTTAATATAGATAGGTTAAGTTATAAAATAAACAAGTTTAAGAAAATCGGATGTTTTGTCGCAACTTTTGCGAGGGATTTGAGCACGCGCTGAGATGATTTTTTAGGCGATTCAGGCAAACTTCACTCAAAATTTGCGAAAGTCATCATCATCATCACAGCATCACTGTTCGCGGTGAACCATTGCTTCCGTTACAAAACGCCTCCAAGCTGTTCGGTCCTCAACACTTCTTCTGATATTCGATATCCCCATCGCACTAATATCATTTTCAACATCTTCTCTCCATCTCATTCTGGGCCGACCTTTTCTCCTGCCACCTAGCGTCTTAGTTTCAAATATCTTTTTTGCCGTTCTTGTGTTGCTCATACGAAGGACATGGCCATACCATCGTATTCTTTGTGCCTTTATAAATTTTATAGTGTTTGTACCATTGATGAGAGTGTCTAGCTCATCATTATAGCGGATACGATACACGCCGTCATCTTGTCTTATCTTTCAAAACGTAGTATAATAGTTGGGCAGCTTCCTTTGATTTCAGCACCCATACTTCTCACCCATATGTAAGTGTAGGTCTTATGACAATTCATCAGCTTCATGTGTGCAAAATACAATTTATTTGCTACTTGAATTCTGTCTTGTATAGCCAGAGAAGTATCTTTAGTCGCGCTTAGCACAACCCCGAGATATTTGAATTCGTGTACTTTTTCAAAACTGTAACTGCCGATTTGTATTTGCTGTCTCCCATTATGCGCTTCGTTTCCCATGTATTTTGTTTTCTCAGCATTAATGATGAGACCTACCGATCTTGCTGATTCTTCTAAGCGTGTAAAAGTGTCTTGTAAGGCTTGGTTGTTTCTAGCAATTATAGCAACGTCACCGCATAGGCGCAAATTTGCGTGGATTTGTAAAAGATTGTACCTTCTTGATCTATTTCAGTGATAATGCAGCACCAGATTAAAGAGTAAAGTAGAGAGCGCATCCCCTTGCTTTATCCCTGAGACTACTTCAAAGGTTTCTGTAGTGTTTTCTTGGACCATTACTTTTGCACGTGTGTTTGCTAATGTCATGCTAATAAGTCTCACTAGCTTCAAGGGGATACTTAACATTTTCCGGTGGTATTCAATATGCTTTCTGCTAAGCTTGTCAAACGCTTGTTTGAAGTCTGTAAAGAGACAACGAAGGGCGATGTTGAATTCGTGGCATTTCTCAAAAATTTGCGATATTGTATTTTTTTATATTTGCGAAAGTCACTTTCACGTAAAACCAACAAAATGGCAGTCGCATGCATTTAAATCAGTGGTGGACAGTCTCTCAGTTTTACATAACCCACGTGCATAGGGCAAAAGTTTCTGCCGCAGCGCAGTCGGCACTTGCACATGTGTAAGTGTGACATTATTCTCTCTCGTTTGAGCCTGAACGTTGATCTTGCGCTCTTGTGCGCTCTTGCTTACAGCGCTGCTTACTCACACATGTATGTTTTGCCCAGCACTGATTTAAATTAACAAACATTATTTTTTTTCAAACTTTTTATGAAAACTCTTGCATGGAGCAAAAACAAATCTTCAGTGATAAACTGTGGCTCACATTTATTATGTTTTTTAATTATGTATAGTTAATTTGTTCAATAAATACACGCACATTTATAATAATTCATTAAAACATCCCATTTTCAATACATCAAGTGCATATATATGTAGTTCAAAAAAGCGTTACATACTTTATTTAATTTTCAATTTTGTTTAACGCGGCTTGTTTTTTAACTTATGCCAAAATTCATTAATACGTCAAAATGTGTTTGTAAACAAATCACCTTTAAATTTTTGCATTACTAATTATAAAATTTGTATTTTTTTTTTTTAATTTTTTTTGTAATAGTTTTATTTAGCTAAAATATATTTATATCTTTCAAATTAGACCAAGATCAAAACAATGCAATGGACCAATTCGTTATATGCTTAGGTGCAATTGAACAATTCATGTAAATAATTATATCGACTCTGGCGATAAATAAACAAAATATCTTTTTTTTCATATATGTATGTATATATAAACTATTGACGCACACATCTATAGGTAAATACTTTTTTTTCAATTTAATGCTAAGTTTTAATATTAAAGGCTATAAGTATCAGCGTAAAATGTTTTCATTTATATATATAATATATTTTTTTTGTTTTTTTTTTTTTGTGTTTTTGGTTTGGAATGCTACGAAAAAGAGTTCGAGTTTTTTTTTTTTTGTTAAGCTTAAGAGGTCCAGAGTTGGAACACTTTATAGTTGTTTATATAAATAGTTAATCAGCCAATAAATTGTTATGTGTTTGGCATGCAATTAGCTTGTTTTTGAATTCGAGCTAAGTTTTAAATATGTTTTTTTTTTTGCAGGCAGTTGTAAGAACTCTACTAACAGTTACTAAGTTTGTTTTTTGTTTTTATGTCGCCTAGCAGCGCCTACAGAAACTATTAGTTAACAATTTACTTCAAAAACAGTTTCTTATTCTCAAAATATGCAGCTCTGTTTCGAATTTTGATTTCGTTGGCAAATATCAAGTGTAGTTGTGGAAAAAAAAAATTGCAAATCAGTTGTTAAAGCTTTGACAGTTTATTTTGCAAAAAAAAAGTCATTGTATCATTGCTGATTAGGCTCACACGAGCCAAACGAGTACATAAAAGTTATATGCTACTACGCTCTCCTACTGCACTTTGAAATCAAAATCCAATACAGCTTAATTTAAAAAATTTGTCAAACAACGTCTAGCTTTAGTTTGGTTCGTCTGTTTCTGGTTGTAAGACTTAACTCTAATGACTGTAATGTGCGGCAAAGTTGAGGTAAGGTTACGTTAATGCTAATGGCAAACCAATGCGGCAAATCTTGTCTAACTACTTCAAAAATTTTTGCTTAGCAGCACTGTTTTCAATTTTTTGTTTTTAAATTGTAGCATTTACAATAAAGTTTAGTGTTGCAAACATAATAACGCCACTAACTAGCTGGAAAACTTTATAATTATAATTAAACAGTCCTCTCTGCAAGTATTTTGCATAAAGTACTCTAACAGGCCCTAGTCATTATAAATATACATAAGTACTCAAAAATATTTGTTAAAAAACAAACAAAAAAAAATATATATATATAAAGCGCTTTGAATATAATCAAAACTATAAAATATCACGAATCAAACATGGATTGCTTGCTGCCACTACTCAATGCCAAAAGTATTGGTCTCTTCGACGGCCAGCAGTAGCTTCTCGTAGAGCAGCTCGGGCGTGGGATAAGGCGGCAAGTCCAGGCGATTAAAACAGGTGTGTGCGCGCGGCAAAGCATTTGGTTTGCCCCACTTTTCAATGCAAAAACGACGTGGTCCTGTAGAGCCGCGCAGCGCTGAGAAGCCTTCATAGGGTATGCTTGAGGTGCCCGTAACAAATTGCAGCAGTCGCAAGCGTTGCTCATTGGTAAACTTCTCAATCACCTGCCAGAACCATATAATAACCTGATGGTTATCATGATAGCCCGAACGATACTCTGTATTGAGACGCCAATCGTTTGTATCGATTTCGGCAGTGCCGGCTATGACCAGCTCCAGCTCGCGTGCATCGAATACAGAGACCAAGCGTGAGTCGACCACTTCATAAAAGCCGCGCACCAGCGACTCGGTTTGCTCTTGCACACCGCGCTCCAGACGCCACTTGATCATGCGCTCCAAATACTCTTTTTTGTTCTTCTCATTAACAATAATATTCTTGCCGCCCGGTTTGAGCTCGCGTTCCACTACACGACCCAACAGCTCCTCGGTAACGCAAAAAGTTAGACCCAAATCTATGCCAGTGCCTATATCATTGTCGCGTATCCATTGCAGCGACTGATGAAATTCATTATCCAGCGACTCCAAATCGCTTAAAGCCACCGGCAAACGTAGCAATGCCTTGTAGAATGGACGCGTAAAAAATGCATCTAGCAAATATTGATGCACCAAGGCCAGACCCAAGACACGTCCGCTAAAACGAAACCAGTCATGGCAGTTGTCCACAAAAGCCGACAGCGGCGACACTTGCACAGTGTAGGTATCATTGGCCGAGTACTCAAACAGTCCATAGTAAGGATTGAACAATTCACGTGATAGCAAAAAGAAAAACTCGCGTGAGGGACCGCCATAGTCTAGACCCTCCTCGGTGTCCCACAGCACAGCCAAGCGACCACGTTGTAAATCCTTTTTGTTAGCCGACATAATGCGACGAAAGGCGTCCTCCAGCAAATGACTGCGGCGTATGTGTAATCTAAAATGAAACAGCAATATATACGCAAATTAGAAAGAGTGCGCAGCATATAAACATAACAAGAAACTTACTTCAACTTATGTGGACCCTGTCCATAGCCTTTGGATTCCAATTTACGATAGAAACTGCGCAACTTGGCCTCAAAATCGCGTCGAAATGGCGGCGGAGCACGTTGAGGTATACGCGAGCTGAGCACCGGCGAGCCTTGTGGACTGCGCTCTTCAATAGGAACATAGCTCATGATCTCCTGCTCGAACAAACTGCAAAATACAACAAAAATCAATATATGAAATATTTTTGTATATTTAATATTATAATATAAAAAAAAGTCCAAAGATTTAGGTTAAAATTCCACCATGTTTTTTTATTACTACGTAATGGATTCCCAAATGGGTTTAACAAAATTTTGTACCAAATTTATAAGTTCTGAAAAAATAAAAAGCAATTGGAGGTGCAAAACTGGATTTATGGTATTAAGCCAAAACTAAGCTACAATCGTTCTAGTGGAGTCATTTGGATTACTAGTCGCAAATTATCGATTTTAAAGGGTGTTTTTTTTTCTAGCTATGTGAATTTTTGGCTGCATGTAATCTGCCTCATAACTGAATACAACGAAAAAAAGCAAAATGGCCAAATATGGATTAAAAGTTGGTAATTTGACTGTTTGGTGTGGATTATCAGCCAACAACATCCTCAGGCCATATATCTATCGAAATAAGGAAGGACCAGCCGTATGCTCTATGAAGAAAAACTTTTGGTTTCAATAGGACGGATGCTACCATATATTTCCAATAACCAGGCCGTTATCGTTTAAAGACGTTGAGTTGGAAGAACTCTTGGATAAAGATTCATGTCAAACTCCAGAGAAACTGGCTGAAACATAAGGAGGGTCTCATCAAGCCTTTCTAAACGACTCAAGTCAAGGTTATGCTGCAAAACCAAGGATATTGGATGCTTTATAAACTCAAGCCAAGGAACGTTGAACGCCATTTTTGCACAAAGGCAAAATCGAAAGGGATTTTCGCAACGAATTGTGACGGGCTATGAAAAGTGTATTCATTACGACAATCTAAAGAGTAGAAAATCATGAGGTATAGCCGGCCATGCATTAACATCAGTGACATAAACGAATATTCATGGCAAGAAGCCTATAGCTTATGCTGTGCAACTGTTGGGATCAGCTTGAAGTCATCTTCTTTGGGCTTATTAAAGCTAATTCAACAATCTCTGACAAGGTTACCAATAACAATTGAAGCCGCAATACGTCAAAAGTCACGACAAGTTAATTTTTTAATATGCCAACGTTCGGCAACCTATCGCCAGAGTCATCAAGGCTACCTTGGAGCCACTTCAATGGGATTTCTCTCCCCCACCTTCGCCCTTGACTAGCACTTGTTTCGATAAATGGAGGTGCTCCATATCCACTGCAGAGATGGAATTTCTTACCCCACCGGCCAAACTCTCCAGATATTGCACCTTCGCCCTTGACTACCATAGGTTTCGATCAATGGTAGCACTTCATTGGGATTTCTCACCCGAGCGGCCATATTCTCAGGTATTTCCGCTTACTCCTTGACTACCAGTGCTTTCAATCAATGGTGGCATTTCAACGGGATTCCCTTCCCCACTGGCCATATTCTCCAGATATGGCACCTTCGCCCTTGACTATAATTGGTTTCTCTCAATTGAGGCACCTCAATGGAATTTCTTAACCCACCGGCCATATTCTCAGGTATTGCCGCTTGCTCCTTGACTACCACTGCTTTCAATCAATCGAGACATATCAGCGGGATTTCCTTCCCCACTGGCCATATTCTCCAGATATTGCATCTTCGCACTCGACTACCATAGATTTCGACCAATGGAGGATTCTTCAATGGCATTTCTTATCCCGCCCGCGACATTCTAAAGATATTGCTGTTTCCTCCCTAACTACCACTGCTTTCGATTAATGACTCATGGCCTAGCCAAGCATTGCTTCACGACATTTGAGGAAACGAAAAACTGGGTTGACTCTTGCACCGCCTCAAGGGACCAGCAGTTTTTCTGGCAAAGCAACCGATTGCTAGAAAACGTAAGGCAATTAATTGATTAAGATGTATTTGTCCAATTTTTCACATTCAGAACTTTGTTTGTACATCCAATAAAGTTTAGTTTACCGACTGATTGATTACTCATAAACTGCTCTGGAATGCTTCTGAAAATAAGATCATTTTTCTTTAGGGGCATTTAATTGCTGACGAAAATATTATAAAATTTCGTGACTAAGAACAATTAAGAGTTGAACCCGTTTTTGGTGATTGCAATTAGAACTGTTGGTCATTAATATATTATAGAATATGAGATGTTCTCAAGATGCATTACATCACGCTTTCACAGACCGTAAATTTATTTAATTATTTCATAAAACACCAAATCCTAGTAAGTACACACTATCCGAAGCCTGTTGAGTTGTTGACAGATTGAGATTTAGTTATATCAAAACGTCTTCATTAGGTTATACGTAACCCTCTTAATTCCAAAAATATTGTATGTTAAAGTACGTTCCGGTGTCTCAGATACGTAGGTAGCAGTCTTTTTAATCTTAAACTTGGCCTATGACCTGCAGGTACACAGGCCGGCTAATTTAGATGTGTTTTTAATCTAGTCTTATTTCTTCCGCTTAGATTGTGTATGATGGAACCTATGAAAGCTATGCCAAGGTTTTTATGCAGATTTCTGTTCCTGAACTGTTTGGAGTGTCTTCAGTTTTGTTTTTGCTGCCGTTTATAAAACATATTTTCTAGAATATTGTGCTTGCAAGTTACTGGAGTGTGGAATGAGCCTGTACATTAGGGTGGGTCAAATTTTTTTCGAATTCGCGGCGCCCCCTAGGAGTATTGGGAAACAATGGGTCTATCTTGAATTTCGAGCCTGCAGATTTTTAAAAATAGGTTTTTTCCCTATGTAACATTATAATTCAATTTTAAACCAAAACTGGCATCTTTTGATGTGTATATGGGGGGTTTTGGGGATCAAGGAATTTATTTTTGATGTTTTTTAATTTTAATACAGACGAACCGAAAAACGATCAATTAATTTTATTTTTTGTACTCCTAATCATATTAAGCATAACTTTAAGTATTTTTCCACCAGCTTTAAATTTAAATAAGAACCAATAAATAGTATAGTAATGAGAGTACATTTATTTTTAGACCTTTAAGAAAAAATAAAAACCCAGAGTGGGTTTTAATGCTACAAAAACCCAGGCTTATGTCATGAATATTTCAAAATAACGAAAAAATCTATTTTTTCACAACTTAAATATTTGTTGCTAAATTTTTTTTAGATGATGTGTCTTAGGTGTTGTTTGTATCCGAGCTCATCTTTTACTAGTAAAGTTCTGCGCTCAAAACTAATGGGGGTTCTTAAAATTCATTAAATTTTTGTAAAAATATTATGCAATAAATATTTTTACTTAAGTTTAAGCTAAAAACCTTATTTTGTATATAAAAAGATGGCGTATGTAAAGTCGGGCGCAGACGACTTTGGGATACCCTGTACCACCACATTGCAATTAAGTCCGACATATTACTTAAGACCTCCAAAAGATATTTTATTCGGCATATTTGGCTACGATATTTTCATAAACAAACAGAAATCAGTCGAATTTTGCACCAACAAATTTTTTTTGGCCGATCGGTCCTATGGGAACTATATGATATACTCAACCGATTTTAATCAAATTTGGTATACTGATTGGGAACTATAAAAAAACTTCCGACTGCCAAATTTGGTTACATTATCTTCAAACCCAAACGAAACACAACGAATTTTGTACAAAAAGCGTTTTTTTGACCGATCGTTCCTATGGGAGCTATATGATATAGTCAACCGATTTTGACCAAATTTGGTACAGTGCTTAGGTACTCCGCATCTTAATGCCAAATTTGGTTTCAATATCTTCACAAACAAACAAAACACTTCGAATTTTGTACAAAAAATGTTTTTTTGACCGATCGTTCCTATAGGAGTTATATTATATAGTCAAGCGGAACAGTGCTTGGGAACTCTAAAAAAACTTCTTAATGCCAAATTTGGTTACAATAACTTCAAAAACAAACGAATTATCCATCTAAAACTTTTGTTTTTTTTTTTTTTTTGAGGTCCTCTGAAACACCCCTATGGGAGCTATATAATATAACCCCGATATTGAAAAAATAAAATAAACTTGTCTCCCCTGACGTAATTACGCACCTAATCTGAAAAATTAGTTGCTCTAGCTCTTACCATCTCTGATATCTAGGCGTTCATACAGACAGACGGACATGGGTATATCGACTTCTCTTGTCACCCTGATCATACTTAAGGTAACTTTGGGGGGTCTACGACGTTTCCCTCTGTATGTTACATACATTTTCGGCTTGCACAAACTTAATATACCCTTTGTACCATACGCTACAGGGTATAAAAATATATACCAAAGCTGGTCGTCAAATAAAAACGCCCCCTAGTTAAAAGCTTTAATTTTAACTAGCTATTATAAATAGGCTACTAATTTATATACTTGTATGAAGCGAAAATTTTATGATCTTTCAAGTGCACCCATTATTTGAAAAAAAAAAAAATTTTAGCATGGTTACAATCGGGACATGTCGACTTTAATGTACACTGTACTTTCTTTAATTATATGGCTGTGCTCCGAAAAACGAAATATTATAAGCAATAAATTTTGTTCGAATTCTTTTTCCGGAGCACGGTCGATTATATTTATATCTTTGTTCAATACTGACGTATTTGGTTGGCTCTGTCCTCTTCTCCTCTTGGAGCATAGGGCCTCTACCATAGATCTAAGCCTAACTCTATTAGGTGCCAGTTGGCTCTAAGCTTCAAGAACCCCAAGACTGGTTTGCTAGAGCGAAAATTCTGGTACTTCCGAGGCCTGCTGTTTTCCCAGACTTACATCTTATTGAAAATTTTGGAGGTATGTGAGTACGTAACATTTATGACAATTTTCTATAAGCGTAACCAATAATCTGTATACAAATTCAAACATCCAGCAAAAACCCATTAATCTTGTTTTTCTTTATTTTTGAGCTTTTTATCCTGTTCTGTTTGGCTTCACTGGTATGCACTTAAAAGCTCGAGATTGAGATTGACGCAAGATATTCTTAAATCCCATTGCAGCTTATCACAAATTCCCATTTGAACTTTTTGGATTTCTCACAATGAAAAATTTGTGTTTGCATCAAAACAAAAATATGAATTACCAAGTTGGTATTGAATTTATAGACGCAGTCTTTTAAGCTTCTAGAACTTATTGTTAGATGACGGCAATTGATTTAGCCACTAAGCTGACATTTAAGTATTACGCTAATTTATTTAGCCACAATAATAAAATAAATAAAACTGACCTTGATTTTCCATTTGTTCGAAAGCGACAAAAAAAAATGTTAACTAAGCGGAAGGAAGAGATGCTAATGCTCAAAAGACCTTGGAAAGCCGATCAATCAGCTGGCCAACTGACCGATCGACCAGCTGACAAAACTTTTCCAATGCGTCGCAGTCGCTGTTGACGTCGCTGCCGCCATTGCAGTCGTCAGCGAAATTATGGCCAATTTAAGCAATATTCTAATTGCTAATTAATAATTTGTATTAAGTTTTGTTGCGCTTACTTTTGACCTTCAACTTGAAAATTGGTCGAAAAACTTTACTCAATTAATAACGCAAATTATAGCACCTGGCGAGGCGGCAGTTCCCAAAGTAAGTGGGGGGCAGTAGGAGGGGCAATCTATGTTTACCACCGGCCACTTGCACTAGTGACAACAGTTTGCGTGCAATTAACGCCTCTAATTTTTTTCGATTTTTTTTTTTTTGCGCCACGGAAATGACTAATTTTTTTTTTATTTTAAACTGGCAGCTGCAAAATGTGCCACAATTTTTGGCTATCTCAATAAACCTTAAATATAATAATAAAAAAAAAAATATGTATGTATGTATATGAAATTGATCATTGGGCATATAAAACACTGCTATGCTAAATTACTTTTAAATTAAATGAAATTTTCAAATTAATTATGCCAAAACGAAATAAATATCATAACAATGTTTAGTAAATGAGAGAAGCTAAACTTTTAAGCATTACCGACTATTTGTTACACTTATAAACAAGCGAGCCGCTTGCAGTCGGGACATTCCGACGTATATACATGCCAGTGCTGAAGATGTTGGCCAACATCGATGTTTTCGATATTTTAAACTTCAATACACGATGTCTCGATACAATGAAGAACATGTGGCGGCTATTTTTTGAATGCTTAAATTAATTCAGAGTGGGCCATCTGTTGGTTTGGTTATATAAGTATTTTCAAATAATGAAATGCAATTAACAAACAAACCAAGAGATAACTATATTTAAATAATATACATTTCAAAATTAATTCCATTTCATAGAAAAATAAGCAAAGAAATACTAAATAGCAACCCAAAAGGTTATACAACGAAAGCAAAAGATAATACAGAACATTATGGAACCATTATGGATTTTGAGCAGCCGAATCCGAAGTCCAAAAAACTCCTTCACACATGGGTTATGGATAACCACCAAAACTAGATAATTTGAATATTATCTAAGAACCCTTCTATCGGGGTTTTGTTGCACTTCGGATTCAGCTGCCCAAAGTCCATAAGGGCTGCCTCTGTCATATGAAAAGTTTACACCACTTTTTTTTTTGTGAGCCTGTGAGTTATAACAAAAAAATGTTCTGGTCCAGCCAGAATTGCAGTCTCATAATCTTTAAACTAATTTGAGATCCCGTTATTATGGTGATTAAATAAAATCATGTCAACGTTTTTTGATTTACGCGAACTCCGCTTGTCGATCACTAGATTGCCAGCCTTGCTAAACTTTAAAAAGTATTACCTTCCGGTAATTCAACGGGCACATGCTTGAATCTAAGTTTTTTACATTAAAATATTTTCGAAGTGTCAAAATTGAGCCAACCCTACTATTTCGGATCTTTTGAGATTTGTTTTTTTCTAAAAATTGATTGGCCATATTTTGTCCTTAATGGGATTTGGTCGATAATCGAAATAAAAATATCGATGATCGGAAAAAAATAAAAAACATCGATGCATCGATATAACATCGATGTTACTTCCAGCACTAATACACGCTGTACTTGCCTTAACTTGCACAATAATGATATGATTTGAAAACGATTATTGGAAAAATTGTATCTTGTTCTCCAGACAGCTGGAAAAAAAAACATTCAAAACAGTGTTGTCTTATTTTACTGATGCTTTACGTTAGATGGCGCTAGCAGTAACAACAGCTGATCTGAGCTACACACAAAAAGTGCACGCAGTTTCTACAGAAATGCTTGTAATGTACGAGATCTTTTTGACAAAGGAACAAGGAGTGCCTAACATGCAGATGGCTTTTGTTCTAAAGTATGGAAGAAATTTTGTGAGGGAACCAACTGGGTGAATCCGAAAATGCATCCTAACGAATTTCCTAGTTGACATTTGACTATGACACCAATTTTCAAACAAACGTCATGACCGACGATGGTTTTTGATAATACGCCGTTTCGAGTACACGTGTTTTTCTGTTCAGTATAATTTTTCTTAAAAAAAAAATTGCTACCTTGAAAGTTTTAGTTTAAGTTTTTGTGTCGCTAAAATTTCAACATTGTCTCGCGTAAAATCAAATGTAAGTATATGCATAATATTATTGAGACTCTATACTTAAAAAATGCTTAAGGATTAAGGTCGATTTTTGCAAGCCAACAGAATGACGCTACTCCATTTCGAAAAAGTCGATTTGGGATGAATCCGGAAGTATCGAAAAGAGCCAAATAATTATTTTGAATATAATTTCAGCACGATTTTTAACTATTTTTGTGTCAAAATGCCGAGAACTTACAAAAACAGCAAAACAAAGCCCCGTAAACCGGTTCCAAGTTCTGATGATTTGTTGGAAATGCTGAAGGCAGTGAAAATCGACAAAAGAATCGTCTGAAAGAGATTTCGCTCTTTTTTTAAAAACCATTTTTTTTATGCATTTCAATGTATTACACTAGTTTACAAATTTATGGGTCACCGAGTGAACCATCGTAAAAAAGCGTTTTTCAGCGTAATTTGGGGTCGAGAAACACGAAAATGGCCAATTTTTATTTTTTTCTTCAGCAGCGTTTTCGAAAAACATGCTTTTGGGCACTTATTTCAGTTATTCGTCAATATCTCGTGAACAAAATTGTGTATCGACATAAAAGACGATTAGATCAAAAGATATTGATCTCTTCAGTGATATATAATTATGTACAGATTAAGTAAAAATTTTTGAAGTTACAAGCAACCAAAATCGAAAAAGTGTAATTTTTTTACCATTTTTCAAAATTACAAACTTTCGGCTTAATTTTTATTAACGAAAAAAATGTTTCAAAAATTATGTTAAGCTTAAGGCTGAAAGAGAATTCTTTTACGAACATTTCGAGTCGAAGTTCTTTAAAATCGGGTAAGAATTGTAGTAGTGCTGCAGAAAACATCGATGGTATATCGATGCATCGATGTATCGAAGTTTAAAATATCTATGTATCGATGTTGGCCAACAGAGATGTTTCTCCAGCACTACTAAAAACCCATTTGATGAGTGCAGAAGAATGAAGCTTATTCCATGCCCTGAACTTGTGCTGGAGAAAACATCGATGTTATGTCGATGCATTGATGTATCGAAGTTTAAAATATCTATATGTATCGATGTTGGCCAACAGAGATGTTTCTCCAGCACTACTAAAAACCCATTTGATGAGTGCAGAAGTGCTGGAGAAACATAACTGGCCAAAATCGATATATAGATATTTTAAGCTTCGATACATCGATGCATCGATATAACATCGATGTTTTCTCCAGCAGTAACCTGAACGACACAACTTTTAATTTTGAAAAAACAAAATTTGTTTGTCACTCCAAAAGTGGGGTGAATTCGGATGATTTTTTCGTAGAATCATCCTAAATCACCCCACTTTCCTCTAACATATATCTTTATCAAAAACGGTTGACTACATCATTTAGCTCCCATAGCACCGACCGGTCAAAAAAATAAGTGTGTGGTTTCGTTGTGATTCGTTTGTTTATAAAGATATCGTAACCAAATTTGGAATTTTTATAGTGCCCATGCACTGTATCAAATTAGATCAAAATTGTTTGACTATATCATATAGCTCCCATAGGACCAGTCGGTCAAAATAACGTGTTTGGTGCTATATTCGCTTTGTTGCGTGTATTTATGAAGATATCGTAACTAAATTTGGCAAATAAATGTCCATAATAGTGCTGAAGCAATATACCGGGCTTAAACGCATTGTGGTTGTACAGGGCATCCCAAAGTCGTCCACACTTTTTGTTGTAACTTTATATTAACGGAAATCCTCTATAGACAATGACCCAACATCACATCTTCAATAGTTTTGCTCAATATGGATACTTTATGTTAGGAATCGATTGATATTCTTAGGGCTTATGATCGTTTCGTTAAGCGGAAGTGCAAATAACGAAATTAAATAGCTACCCCAAATTGAGCATATAGTTTGACCAAATGATCTACGCTTCTCAAACACAATTCATGCTTATTTAAACTACTTTCGACTAGATATTTCAAGACACCAGCAAGTCCATATACCCTTATATAGCAGCACGTAATATACAAATTAACTTCAAATTGTGAAAAGTGCGCAAAAAATAGAGTGACTAACGCGAGTGACAGTTCCCGCCCGATATTGGATGCCTCTGTGGTGACATCAAACAAAGCAATCATGCATGCATACATGGCTTATACGGTTATGCGCCTTGGCGTCGTTATTGTTATGTATATCTGGATTTTAGATATACCCAAGTGCAATGAGCGATATGAGCTTGACCGACCCACCAACTACAGATTATGTAAAAGCATATTTAATCGGAAATTGACTCCTCGTTACTACTGAAAGCCTAACAGGGAACACTGCCTCCTATAAGTCATCAAAAATGTAATTCTAAAAATGATGCTTTATTTGCAAAGTCAACAGTTTATTTTGAGAGTCGAAGTTCTGATGTACTAAGCGAACTAAAATTTTTGAGATTTTGGTTCTTAGTTTTTGTGGCAAAAATATACTTTAAGTAAAGTGTTACAAGTTAAACAATTCGTAAAGATCTGTAAGTTGATAGAAACGAATTTTCAATTAACTTTTCGTATATTAAGCGATATTTAGTGATCAGACTGCTATTAAGTCTCCTCCCTACACGCATTTCGTGATACTTTTTTGTAAAAATCTTTTAGCTGGATATGTCAAAATGGTGACATTGTGTATGGTTTGTGTTGCAAAAAAAAAAATAATATGAAAAAAAAAATGGAGGCATACGGTTATAATCATCATCACTAGCTTTACAGTCTTGGGCAGACCATAGCTGCCGCAACTATTCCTCTCCATGTTCTTCGATCGACCGCTGCATTCCTACAGTTCAAGACGCCAGAAGAACCAAGATCATTTTCCACTTCATCTAGCCACCTTTTCTCTGGACGTCCACATCTTCTTCTTCCACTCGGCTGTCTGTGAAATGCTTTGCTGACCGCTCTGCTTTTAGGCATTCTACTTAGCTGGCCTAGCCATCTTATACCTTGACTTTTTATGAATCGAATCACATTTTGTTGTTGTACCAATGCTTCAAGTTCTTGATTATATCTTATTCGGTACGATCCATCTTCAGATCTGACTGGAAACATACGTTGGTACCGCAATATCTGAGCACATATTCTTGAACCTAAGCAAATTATAGAAATCGAGAAACTCTAACCTCGTCTGAGCTGCATCTGATTCAACTACCCATAATTCTGATGATTCATGATAAAAAAATTTCAAATAGACGAAAAATTCTTAAAATAAAATTAAAAGTCTTCAATTATAATACAAACAAAAACAAACCTGAGTAAATATTTTTCACTTTTTTTCAGCCATAAAGCCTACGTTGCTCTGGCTGTAAACCTTTTATAATTTAGAATTAACTTCTACTTTAAAATTATGTAAATAAATAAATAATTTTTCAATTTATTTTTAGCATTAAATTTGAAATTACAATAATCAAAAAAATTAGCTTTAGATATAGACTTTAGACTTTCCGAATCTTATTTTAAACTTTTAAACATTCTTATCTTTAAGATTTTTGGATCTTAAAAGCAGAAATGCAAATTATGAACAAAATTTCAAATCTGAAATTAAAATTAATAGTCGTATTTTAGATTTTTTTGTTTCGCCTCATTTAAAGTTTGTAGATTCTTATTTGAAGATTTTTTTCGTTGTGAAATAATACTAAGAACCTCTAAACTCAATATTTTTCAGGCTTAAAAAAAAAAAATTTAATTCAAAAACTGTACTTTAACTGACTTCTAAAAAAGCTTGCATGACAAAACAATCTTTAATTTAGACTGAATTGTTATAAGTACTTATAAATAAAACGTAATTTGCATGGTCAATGCCTTAAAGTCCCACTGAGCCTTTTTTATAATATTTGTTCCCAAAATCGGAATGCAGATTTAAAGTTAAAAACTACATTAACTTTTTAGGCTTGCCAATCCCACCATATTACACAGTCCTTGCTCTTTTTATTGGAAACTTCGGTAATTATATAAGCAAAAATACCTTACAATTGACAACTGTTTCAAACATTGTGCTGGATGTAACTCGTCAAATTTTGCACAAAAAAAAAAAATATCGCTTATAATTCACAACTACTTTAAGCATTGCGCTTGGCGTCGGTCGTTAAGTTTTGTAAAAAAAAAAAAGATTCGCCTATAATTCACAACTGCTTTAAGCATTGTGCTGGCTATAGGTCAACCAGTTTTATAGCTTAATTTATATTTTTAAACATACTCTTTCTTCTTAAATTTGTATTTTTATTTGTTGTTTTTATTAAGTATTTTATGAATTTAAATTATAAGTGGAACTTAAAAACAGTGTGTGGTCCTTTGGTTTACCAAATTTCGATAGCATTATGTATTTAGACAAGTATCTTAGTTCTCCATACTCAAGCTATGTAGACAAAAATCCTAGCAATTTATACCTAAGGGTGCATAAGAAAAAAAATCTTTTTGTTTTTAAAATACCGCAACCAAACTTATGTCACTCTAGTTTTTGTTTTATGCTGCATATTTGTGTGAAGTTTGATCAAAATTGAACAACTATATCATATAGCTACCATACAAAATTGTTTGTTTTTAAAATATCGCAACCAAACTTATGTCACTCTAGTTTTGTAGTATGCTGCATATTTGTGAGAAGTTTGATCAAAATTGAACCACTATTTCATATAGCCATCATACAAAATTGAACCCATGCCCAATTGTTTGCTTTTAAAATCTCGCAACCAAACTTATGTCAGTTTAGTTTTGTATTATGCTGCATATTTGTGTAAAGTTTGATCCAAATTAAACCACTATATCATATAGCTACCATACAAAATTGAACCCATGCTCAACTGGCGTGCCTCTTTGTGGCATCTTGTAAAGTTTATTGCATTACTCACCGAGTCAAGTATGGTATACATAGTTTTGCGCACGCACTATATCCATATAGCCAACTTATGACCCGAAATCCAGCCAGTCCAACTTAAACTTACAAGAACCTTAGTTCTATGTTCCAAACCTAACAATTAATTGCCATATGCTCTTTGAGCAGTTATTAAAAGTAGTTTTTTTTTTACCAAAATAATGGCAAACATTGTAATAAGAAACGTTTTATATAATGCTGGTTACCACCAGACACACATTTAAAAAGTAAATATTTATATATGTATATGGGAAACAATAACATTAACTGACTCACTTGGCCCACATCATGTTATAGGTGTAGCTAAACTTGGAAAATAGGCCCATGCCGTAGCGCGGGTGCGTACATAAATATAAAATTTATGCGTCGAGCCAAAACCAAGATCGGAAAAACAAAACCCAAAAAAAAGGTGAAAACTAACGAAACGAAAACGTTGTAAAACTCTAATGGACTCAATTAGCGCCCAAACGAGACATTTACGATCCAAACGTTACGCTTGTAAATAATTTTCAAACCGAAAACTTAACTAAACGACTCTGGGACTCTGGCACGATACACGTCTAGTTCTGATTACCGTCAATGACTGGAGGTTGCCTATTAGGGGTTTTGGCTAGCCCCCAGACTGCTGCAGCTCCGCTGCAATTGTGCAAAACGTAATGTGTGGGAGGGCATTGGAACCAAGCAAGCAGCGCATGTTATCACTGATAAGAACCAACGCCAACGCTGCCCGTTCAGAGCGATAAGCGCAACATATACGAGTTAGTGGGCCTATGGAACTGGGGGTGGGGGTCTAACAGGTTGATTTTAATAGCAGTCGCTGTCGCAAGGTTTTCTTTTTTTTTATGGCGCATTTGGGTAATCCGCAACACTTCTCCTGGCTGATATGATCGATTGTCAGTCATTTAATGATAGGCAGAGTGTGGCAATCGCATTGTTGTTATAACCAAAATATGTGTCGAGTGTGTTTAGATATGTAGACCCTGAGTGGGTGCTGTAATATGACCGAATTTAAGGGCCCAACTGTGTTTAGTGGACATTCGTTCAAGTGCGCACTTTAGTATGTGAAATTAAAAAAAAAAAAAGAATTGTGATTCAGTTGAAATGAGATACCCTTTACAATTGAATCTTGAAAACATACATAAGTCTAAAAGGGGGTTTGGAAACAATAAGTCGAGCTGGCGCCTGACAAGGGTATTCCCTGCAGCCGCTTTTTCAAAAAACTACAATTTTGTATAATCTGTAGCTGTAAGGTAGATGTCGAAAAGCCCCAAAGTTACCTGAAATATGATCAGGCTGACTAGAGAACGCCTAAATCTCAGAGATAGTAAGTGCTAGAGCAACTAGAATTTCAGTTTAGATTCTTTACTATGAATTTGTATACCCTGTAACTATAGATACAAAGGGTTTACTAGATTTGTGCAATGTATGTAACGGACAGAAGGAGGCGTGGCCAAGTCCTTTATACCAAAATGCTTATCATAGCCTTGGGTAGCGATTGAGCCATGTCCGTCTGTCCGTCCGTCTGTATGAACACCTAGATCTCGGAGACTATAAGAGCTAGAGATACGAAACTTTACCACATGATGCGCATGTTTCCTGAGAAGATGAAGTTTGTTGAATATCTATCTCCATTCCCCCGCAGTATATTTTCGCGGTTTTTAGCCACACCGTTTAATATTTTCATCTGAAATGTAACAGAGCGATGCGTTGTGGTCACATGCATCTGTTTGTAAAGAATGAACAAAATCGGACAAATACAACAAAAGTTATAGTCAATAATGTATAAATTTCACCTCCCCTTGCCAATATACTACATCAATATTTGACTCTACGTAATTATGGTAATAAGAATCACAATTTTTGGTAAGCTGATTCATGTAGCTCTAATGAATAAATCCACATCCAAATTTTAGCAATGCGGACACCCCACCCCCGCAATCGATTTACCGTGTTTTCTCCCACACCCCTCAACATATCAATTTGAAACTTGCCCCATATTCTTTTAAACAGCTTCTTTGACGTAAATTTCGATTCTCATCAAAATCGGTTAAAATTTGCGGAACTTATAGGTATAAATATCGTTTTGCACCAACAAATAAAATATTCCAATTGGAAAGTTCTTTGAAGGAGTATGCAGGAGCAACATTTTTTACTCGAAAAAAGGTAAAGGGTATTACACTGTCGGGCACCGCCTCGACTGTATTACATTTTTTGCTATCGGGTAGAGGAAGGTGGGGTGAATTCGGAAGTGGGGTGCATCCGGAAACGTATCCTAACAAATTTCTGAGTTGGCATTTGACTACATATGATTCGTTGCGATTTTTGCAAGGCACCACTCCGTTTCGCAACAGTCAATTTGGGGTGAATCCGGAAGCTCGATTTGAGTTGAATCCGGAAGTGTCGAAAAGACAAATAAATATTTTGAATATAATTCCAGCACGGATTTCAACAGTTTTTGTGTCAAAATGCCGGGAGCCAACAAAAAAAAAAAGCGACACAAGTTCCCAGTAAACCGGTTCCAAGTTCTGATGATTTGATGGAAATGCTGAAGGCAGTGAAAATCGACAAAAGTAAAGCTCTTTCAGACGATTTCCCTCTTTTTAAAAAAAACATTTTTTCACGCCATTTCACAAGGCAACAATTATTTTTATTCCACATTCATTCATTTTAATGTATGATTTCAATGTAATAATAAATTCAACTTTTTTTTACAAAAAATAAAGAAATAAAATTTCATATTTGGACACTTCCGGATTCACCCCACAAAATCCAAAATCACAAATTTTTTGCTCAGAGATCCATCTACCTGACACAAAAATTTTCGTATCGTAGAAATTTTGACACAATGAAGCTAATTCAACATATTGAACGACACAACGTTCAATTTTGAAAAAAAAATTTTTGTCACTTCAAAAAATCTATGAAAAAATTCTTCCGAATTCATCCCACTTGCCTCTAACAAAACGTATCTAGGAGCGTGTAGGCCACGATGCATATCATTAAAAGGCGCACTCATCGGGCTAGAAACGCGAATAAGTTTATAACAATTTTTTTTATAAACTTTTTGCTATCTATTTACAACTGAGCTTTGTTGAACCCTTTGTATACTACAAAAAATAAATTTAATATACTATTACGAAGGGAACGTGGTTTTAACTGGCCTGAAAAGGTTGGCTGTTGGACCCCAAAATCAAGAGCAGATCATGCGTTTACATAATGTAGATTTTTTTTTTAAATTTAAAGTACCCACGGCATCCTATATCTAAATATTAATACCCAAGCCGACGCAGCTGACCCTATTCCGCCACGCCTACTTCTGTCTATGTTTACGTTTTCGAAATATTCCAAAAATGCATTACGACTTTTTGTTTTTTTGTTTTCAAACTAGTCGTAACTGAAACTCAGCCATGATTCAACAGAAAATACTTAGAATTAGATTTACTTGATGGTTGTCCCAAGTGGTAATCAGATATACTCATAGCCTGGCCTGGGATCAACGCAAATATGCATGTAAGCACTTAAGATTTCAAAGATTTTCCCATAGATATAAAATTATGAATCGTTAGCATTCCAAAATGTCACATAAACTTTAAGATACAATGTCCATTTATATACATATATTTATTTATTGAAGCCCAAAGGAAATAAAGCTTTAGATTACACAATGTGCTGCAGCAGCTACCCTTTAAAGATTCTGCTCCCTCTGAAATATGATATAAATTGAGTTTATTTATATATACATAGTAGTATATGAACGGAAGCAAATGCCAAGTGCTTAGTAGTAAATAAACAAAATAAGAGCAAAAGAAATCTTTTAACGGAAACACTTGATTCTAAAGAAGCAAAAGATTTTCAATATAAATGAGCTAGTGCATTTTATTGTATACTTCAGCATATGTCGTGGGATATGATCTTTGCCCAAGAAAGTCCTCGTGACAACATTTTATCGCCTATCGTTAATTATTAGCTATAAAGTATAAAAAACTTTAATTAACTAAAATTTCTAGATAACGAAATAGTAACTTCAGTATTCTAATCAAGTTTTAGCCACATAATGAAAGTAATGTATGCGCACTCGAAAATCCAACGCTCGTTTAAAATTTGCAGTCAGTGTGAGTTTTTGGAAATATTAAATTTTTAGTTCTTCATGTTAAGGATATAGGCTGATTTTGATCGAAAAGCTGAAACTGGTCTTAAAAGCTCTTAAGTACTTTGATATTAACAAATATAAGATATACTACTGAAAAGTTGCTTAAGATTAAAAACGCAAGAATTCGACATACAAAACTAAACAGGCCCAGAATAAAAAAGTTGTCTAAACTTAACATGAGACAATGCTATCCATATGGATTTTGAGCAGCTGAATTCGCATCCAAAGTCTAAGAACGCAAACTTAGTTTTTTGTAAATAAAACTTAAATACTTCAAACAAAAAAGTTATATTCGGCCGTGCTCCGGAAAACGAATTCGAACATTTTATTCCGATTCGTTTTGAAACCGAATGTTTGGTACTCCCAATTCCACCAAACTGAATTTTTCATGTGGTTTGAAATCGAATGTTTTTTACAAGAGGAATTATAACGAATCGGCAAAATAAGTTTAGAAACGCAACAATTTTATACTGAAATAATTTTTTAAATATTCTTTGATATTCTTAGATTATATTTATGCCAACTTAAGTTAAATATTTATTGACAATTATTTTTAATTATTTTTTTCTGACTGAAAAAAATAGCTTACACAGCCAAAACGAATTTTTTTTTGTGTTCTACACGAACACATGACGATAAGTGCGACAGGGTAACCGCGTTATAAAAAAAAAAAAATTTGCCTTGTAACAAAAATAGCTTCGTGTTTAATTTAAAAAAATAGTAATATTTTTGTGTAATTTTATTTAATGTAAAGAATAATAAAGAACTAGAAACATTTTAATGAAAATTAAATTTAAACAACATATAGTAATAAAGAGCTGCAAAACTGCGGCAACCATATCAGCTGCTTTGCATCGAACACAACATGAGAGTTTATTGGAAAAATAAGGGAAATATACGAATTTATCAAAAATAAAAAAACGGAAATATCCACAAAAAAGTTCGTTTTCCGTAGAACGCAAAAACGAATCCAAATAAAATTGTTCGGTTTGGTTTTTTCTTTTTCCTTAGCACGACTTATTTTATACTGACTATACAAACTGATAAGGAATAAGCTACTGCATATAATAAAAAAAAAAAATAATATAATTAAAAACAAGAAAAAAAATGTATCAAAATAAATGGGCATACCCCACCCTGCGATCTTCATCTTTGTATTTCCCATCCATAGGTGCAACATTTTTTTTTATCAGTTAAGAGTTATTTATAGGCCTATACGCAGTTCGAAAAATTTCGCGCGGAATTACAAAACTTCATATAAAAAAAGATGGCGTACGTTAAAGTCGGGCGCAGACGACTTTAGGATACCCTGTACCACCACATTGCAATTAACTCCGACACATTGCTCAAACCCTCCAAAAGATATTTTATTCGGCAAATTTGGTTACGATATTTTCATAAACAAACAGAAATCAGTCGAATTTTGCACCAAACAATTTTTTTGACCGATCGGTCCTATGGGGACTATATGATATAGTCAACCGATTTTGATCAAATTTAGTACACTGATTGGGAACTATAAAAAACTCCCGACAGCCAAATTTGGTTCCGATATCTTCAAAACCAAACGAAACACAACGAATTTTGTAAAAAAAGCGTTTTTTTGACCGATTGTTCCTATGGGAGCTATATGATATAGTCAACCGATTTTGATCAAACTTGGTGCAGTGCTTGGGTACTCTAAAAAACTTCTTAATGCAAAATTTGCTAACAATATCTTTACAAACAAACGAAACGCAACGAATTTTGTAAAAAAAACGATTTTTTGACCGATTGGTCCTATGGGAGCTATATGATATAGTCAACCGATTTTGATCTAATTTGTAACAGTGCTGGGGAACTCTAAAAAACTTTCTCTTGCCGAATTTGGTTCCGATATCTTCAAAACCAAACGAAACACAACGAATTTTGTAAAAAAAACATTTTTCCGACCGATCGATCCTATGGGAGCTATATGATATAGTCAACCGATTTTGATAAAATTTGCTACAGTGCTGGGGATCTCTAAAAAACTTCCGACTGCCAGATTTGGTTATGATATCTTCATAAACAAACGAATTATCCATCTAAAACTTTTGCTTTTTTTCGAGGTCCTCTGAAACAGTCCTATGGGAGCTATATTATGTAATCCCGATATCAAAAAAATAAAATAAACTTGTCTCCTATGGATTAACAAGGGATCTTATCTGAAAGTTTGGTTGCTCTAGCTCTTACCATCTCTGAGATCTAGGCGTTCATACGGACAGACGGACAGACAGACAGACGGACAGACGGACATGGGTATATCGACTTCTCGAGTCACACTGATCATACTTTAGGTAACTTTGGGGGGTCTCCGACGTCTCCTTCTGTACGTTACATACATTTTCGGCTTGCACAAACACAATATACCCTTTGTACCATACGGTACAGGGTATAAAAACTGGAAACGGGATGTACCAAATGGGATGTCATTCCGCGCGAAATTTTTCGAACTGCGTATACCCCTTTATGGCAAAAATAACAATTTACAAAAAAAAATCGCTTTCAACTGATATTTGTATTGAGCTGGGCATACGGCATCAAATTTGGCAAAAATACCGCTTACAATTCACAACTAATTTAAGCATTGTGATGGCCTTAACAGATTTTCAAGTTAAATTAATTTTTAAAGCAAATTTTCTTCTTATTTAGTGTGTATATTTATTTACTTTTTTTATGTATTTATAAACTAAATCTTATGCAAACAAATTAGTGGAACTTTGAAGTGGAACTCGCGACCTGCGTAAACCTAGTTCATTTTTAATTCAGTGAACGAAGTCATTCTTCTAGTTCAGTTTTTCGTTCTTATGTCTCTGTGCGTTTTTATATGTCCGTTGAATACATTCTGATCAGCTTCTGGTCTATTTCCTTGCTTCTACCTGCTAAAAGAGGTTTCCGTATGAAGGAGCTTACGAACTTCAGGCCACTGGGAAGTAAAAATGTTCCTCAAATTACTTTGTGTCCCTGCGGTAATGCTTAATATGGACTTGCAGAGCTTGCTTTTACCCCTCCAATGCATAAAAGTGGTTCCACAATGAACTATACTTTCGTGGCCCAACTAATAAAAATGGAGCATATTTATGAAAAATGTGGTCATGCTAAGGAAAACTTAGACCAAAACAGAAGCAAAATAAGGGCAGTAGTATAAAAACAACAGCATGAGAACGAACAAAGAACTAGTGAATAAAAAAGAACGATGTAGATGAACTTATTCAGTTCGTTCTTTTTAGTGAATAGTTCTCTTTTGTTCGTTCGTTCATGAATTCATACTGTATTGTGAACAGTATGGGAAAAAAAAGTTTGCCATATTTCAGCAGCAAAATGTTTTTAGACGAGTTTCTCACACCTAAAATTTAGGTCCTATGTGGTTCCTCAAACATTACTATTTTTACATGGCGCAAAAAATGTTCTGCCCAAAATATCTAATCTACTTTTTTTAAATTTCTATTTTCTGTACTTTTTCGACGTTTATGAGAACCCTTCAATTTCAAATTGATGGTTTTGGTAGAAGAGCTCCGTCCCATTGAACACTTAGTTTTTGGCGACCAAAAGAGTTGAGAGATACCAAATTTTATCAACAGATACTTGGTAGTTTTTAGATATGCTGCAGCACTCTACCCCTTGTCTAGAAACCACCAAATCTGGTAAGCAGGCTAAGTAAAAAAAAAAAAAAACCAAACACGAGTTTTTATCGAAGCGAAACCCCCAAAGCAAAAATTTGCTTTAAAATTTCTTTTACAAATAGCTCGTTAAACTTGTAGCACTATCTATCCAGAAGTTAACAATTCGCAGTACTCCCTTAGAAGATTGTTAAAAGCAAAAACAAATCACTTGCAATATAAGACAAGATAAAATTCATCTGCCTAATCAGAAGAAAATATGAATTTACTAATTATAATGTTAAGTGGTTTTTGAGCAACAATGTTTTGGAGTAGGCTTCATGTTTTTAAGTTGATGTAAAATCTTTTCATTCGTTTTTTGTGAAGAAAATTTATTTGTTCACTTAGAAAAATGTTCTATAGACTAAATCCACATAAAAAACAAATTTTAAAAACTTGCTAACTCCACTTAAAAAACTAAGAATCGTTTGGGATATTTCATAGCCGACTAGATTGATACGTAAGCTTTATTTCTTAAAAGGAAAATGTTTGAATTTATAAAAAACTTACACTAACTAGTGGAAGGGTTACAGTCTGGACAACTCAACAATAATATACCCTTTGAATATTTAATTATTTACTGTAAGTTTCAATTGGGTACATAGAAAGATTGGTGGTTAATAATGATGCACTTTTGCAGGAGACTGGATGTCAAGTCTTTATGAAAAATATATATCTGCCGATATATCGATATAAATCGACAAACTTGATCTGTCTGCATGTAATGTATAACAAATGGGTTCTCGTTAGGAATGTGCGTTAACGATCCAAAATATTGAATATTCAGCATTTCGTGCTCGATACTTCTTCTACAAAGAAGTGTGCCAATATATCGATATAAATCGACAAACTTGATCTGTCTGCATATAATGCGTAACATATGGTTCTCGTTAGGAATGTGCGTTAAGGATCCAAAATTTTGAATATCCAGCATTACGAGGAAATGTGCCGATATATCGATATAAATCGACAAACTTTATCTGTCTGCATATAATGTGTAACATATGGGTTCTCGATCTAAAATTTTGACTATCCAGCATTTCGTGACCGATACTTCTTCTACGAGGAAGTGTACCGATATATCGATATAAATCGACAAACTTTATCTGTCTGCATATAATGTGTAACATATGGGTCCTCGTTAGGTATATGCTTTAACGATGCAAAATATTAAATACCCAGCATTTCGTGGTCGATACTTCTTTTACGAGGAAATGTGCCGATATATTGACTAAAATCGACAAACTTGATCTGTCTGCATATAATGCGTTACATAAAGGTTCTAGTTAGGAATATGCTTAACGATCCAAAATATTGAATATTTAGCATTTCGTGCTCGATACTTCTTCTACAAAGAAGTGTGCAAAATATATCGATATAAATCGACAAACTTGACATATATGGGTTCTCCTTAGGAATATGCGTTACCGATTTTAGATATTCAGCATTTCGTGGTCGTTACTGAATATTCGATAACGATATTTTGTTTCACGATGTATCGTAGATTCGTTACCAATTTGTCTAATATTGGTGTCGATTTAGATTTGTTATACCCGCTTGATAGATAACCTTAGCGGTAATTACAAAATAATTAAAGTAAGTTAAAATAAGTTATTATACATATAATTATAACATAAGAGTAATGCTGCTTTGTTGTTATAGCAAGACCCTAAAAGAACTTGACGTACTTTTTCAAAATGCTTTTCAATGTTATTCCTCTATGGTTTTATCTATTTCTGTAGCCAAACGTATCAGTTGTTTATTTGCCAAACAATCGGCTTATTTTGTGTGAAAATTCTATTTTTACCAAAAAATATGCGCAAAACATCGATACCGGCATCGTTGTTCGATACCGATCTTGCTGTCTGTATTGAATCGAATCGATCGGCATGCCTAAAAAGCTACAGGTTCTCCTAAGAGAGAATGGGGCAATATATCGATAAATTAATTTATTAAACTCGATCTGAACAGTGGCCTCGCGCCTCTGCCAGAAAATCTCTCTAGCTTAAGTGGTCTTCGAAATCAAGATGACGTACACTTCTGCCTGTTACACACATTGCACAAACATGGTATAAAATTATAAAAAATTGAAAAACTACATCTGCTGACATTTTAAAGAATTTAAATGAAGTATTAAGTATAGTATAATTTCACAATTTGCAATAAGACGAAATCTCGTAAAAAAAATTTATTACTACTCTCGTATTTATTTCACATTAAGCTGAAACACAGACCTGACCCTATCCAATTATAGCAACTAAGTGATGATGATGACTGCAAAGATGACGATAACGTTGACAGTGATACAGTCATTGATATAACTATAATATTTTGACAACTGATAATAAAGATTTTTACCATTCTTATTTAACGATTTAATTATGTGAAAACTGTGGCTAAGAACTTATAGAGCAGTAGTAAGTCGGAGTGAAAATTAGCAGCCAAACATTAAAAGTATCTCACCAAAGCATTTATTAACAAATGAACTCTATAAACTTTTTGTCATATCCAAAGTTAGTTAAAATATGCATTTTTTGAAGATATACCAAAAACTAAATAAAGTCAAAAAATTTTTAAGGTTTAATAACAAGAAAAAATAAGCAAAAACGGGTATTTGGAAATTTATGGGGCGAAACAGATTATTGAATAAAAAAAAACGAGTAAATCTTACAATAAATTAAACATAGCGAGTGTTCTGTACAAAAAAACAGGGTATTTTTTTTAGAAAGCCCTGAAAATTCATTATCTGAGTCATGATTATCAAATATAAATTTACCTACAGTTCCATTTATTTATTTTTTTTTTTTTTATTAATGAAATGAGTTTTCCAGCAATAAAATTGAAAAAGAAACAAAAGCTAAAATTGTAAAAATTTGAAAAAAAAAACTACTTTTATATTGATAATATTTTGTCATTTCGGAATGATCTTATCTTTGGCTACAAAAAAAAAAACCCCCGTTTACGTCAGACCTTAAGAGCCATTAATAAAGAAAAAAAAATTCGTCATAGTATCTTCATAAAGAAAAGGAAGAAAACGGGGTCTATAGTATATAATAAATTTTGAATAAAGTTGGCAAAGTGGACGCTACATTTGTTTACAATATCCTTATAAGCAAACGAATTCCACCTCTAAAACTATTTTTGGCGTATTTTTTACCCCGATATGGAAAAAATAAAATTGACTGGTCTTCTGTCACGTATTAAGGAATCTTATCCGAAAGTTTGGTTGCTCTAGCTCAACATAGCTTAACATATCTACGATCTAGACGTTCATACAGAAGGACATGTCTATGACGACACCCTCATAATACTTAAGGGAATTATGGACAACTCCTTCTCTATTTTACATACATGGCAGCACTGTGCGGAAATGTGGGCCAAGTGATGTTATGCGATTATATTAAATTCCATGGATTCGAAGAAAGCAGAGTGCAACACCCTTGCCAGAAAAAGGACATCCTCCTTTGGCGCGCATAAAATGTCACCCGACTAGACTCTTCTCAAATAATTAAGTTTGCCTCGGATATTGGGCTAGTTGAGGAGCTCTAGAGATATAAGGTAGCATTCCCCAATAGTATTATTTGTAACTTTTTTTTTTTTTAACGACCTTGGGACACACTGAGCTTTATATGCTACAGTCTAACATCCTTATAATGAACTTCTCTACAGCGAATTTGTGCACATTTTAAACTGTTTTTTGAAACTATTTATAACGAATTTGCTATACATAGAATCACTTTTCTGCTCTAGTATATCTAAGGCCTTACGCTCTAACTAGAAGCTTAAGGAAATATATATATGTATATGTATCTGATTTTAAAAATTCTCGGGAAGATTTTAGCCAAAGTAATTTATTTTGCATATTATGTCATATATATATCATAATCCTGCGTAGTTCCTAATCGTTTTTAATGCAATTTTCACTCAATGATAGATAACAAAGAAATTGGAAGGTATGAGAGTAAGCCACCAAAATACGTGTGGAGACGCTTTTATATTATGTCTATAATTTACCTCAAGTAAAGCGCTAGGGCTTCAGGAGCATTCTCGGCATTTCATACTGCTAGCTCAGACCAACTAACAAACAGACTAACAGATCTGACTAAACCGAACTATTTTACTATACACCCAATCGTCATACTTTATAGAAAAAATTTGGGTTTTCAAGCATTAGGAGTTTATATTTTTCCCAATTTTTTAAAAATACAACGTATACTTTATTGAATTTAAAAGAAATTTTTTTTTTTAGAATTATCAAAAAACTTGTGCCTACAAAGCCTTTTGCTTTTAAAAACTTGAATTGAAAAATATTTATTTCAATATTTATGTTTAGTAGTCATTTAACTACATAAGAACTTCCATATAGCGACTTCACACGGGAGCACTTAGTTAGGTTAGGTTGCTCGACACAAGGTCATCTGAGGTCCTTACAGTCCATTATAATGTCTATAAAACAGGCAAGTATAGAGTATGACAGAAAGAGAATATTGGTGCCTAATAGTGCTGGAGAAAACATCGATGTTATATCGATGCATCGATGTATCGAAGTTTTCAGATGTTTCTCCTGCACTACTAAACTCCCATTTGATGAGTGCAGAAGTGCTGGAGAGACTTCTCTGTTGGCCAACATCGATATATGGATATAGACAAACTTCGATACATCGATTTAAAATCGATGTTTTATCCAGCACTAGTGCCTAATCTTCCTGATTGAGAATTCAATAAGAGCCAAGTCCGTTTTGGGCAGATTTGCCAGACTGTTCAGTTCTGCAAAAAAGGGTTTTCCCAGATACTGGGCGCGTTTGTAAGAAGTGTAGCGCAGTCGCAGAGATTTGGTTTGATTTATAAAAAATGCCTTACACATGAATAATAGGTTTTTGACTTTTTTTATCGTTTATTTAAAGAAATCATTTTAATTGGAATTCAAGTTTTTAATTTTTCTGTCTCTTTAAAGTCTAGTTAAAAGCTCTAGGATTCAAATACATTACATCATTGCTACTCGTGTCCGAAAACATTCGAAAAAAAGGCTACCTTTCTGGTACACTATCATAGAACAATATGCAATATGAACTTTAATTTCTATTTTGCAACTTTATTTAACATTTCAGATCAGCCCAAAAAATTTTTATTCTAATACTTGCTAGAAATTTTTCTAAAAATTGCTTTGACGAAGAGCAAAAAACTATGCAAGTTTAAGTTTCTGCTAAAAAATAGAATTGCTATGGAGAAAAATTCGTCTGATAAATTTTGAAAAAAATTCGTAATAGCAAACTTCGTTATAATGAAATTTGACTGTATTTGGCAGAGTTATATAGGCTTCTTACCGTTTTCAATTTCACAAAAGTTTAGTGAAAATTAATTTTATGACTTTATAATAAATATAATAAAAACCAATAATGCTTTATAAATTAATAATGAAATTAAATAAATGTATATATTAAAGGTAGGAAACGCATGCAAGATAAATTTTGGGAGCGCTTATTGTTGTGTAAGAATAGAAATTTGTAAATGTCAAAAGTTTAAGATGCGTCTAAACTAACTAATTTAAAAATTTTATCATTTTTAGAGTAAGAAGTATTAAGTTTAGCTCAAAAAATCGTTATTTGTATTTCTGGTATTCGTTTGAAAGCAACTAATATTTTATGCGAATATAATCGATATATATAATTCGATATATTCAATTATACATATATGCCAAAAGCTCAAGATTCGTTATTTTTTTGCTCTCAAAAAGTCGTTTTTCTTTTTTTTTTTTTGAATATTTTAGGAGCAAATAGTGAGGATTAACCGAACAATAGACAACACTTAAAAATCATCATCTAGTTTGGGATTACGAATATAATTCAGAATTTTTATCGTAGTAAATATATTTTGAAAAAATATAAAATGCGCCAAAAAAGACTGATCAAAAAAGTTATGAGATAACAATGACTTACACAGCCCAAACGATGTAGGCAGCTTTTGATAAGAAGCCCATTTTGTAGTGCGCCAAAAAGCCTTGAGCCACAAAATCTTAATCATGCCGTTGGGGATGCTATTCGCGCTGGGGATTCTCTTTTTATTTTTATGTTTGTACAAATAGACACACACACCAAAAAAATAAAACACACAAACTGTGTATGTGTATATTGTTTTTGTTTTTTTTTTTTTTTTTGTTGGGAAGCACTTTTTGACACTTTCCGTTTCGATTTTAATATGTTGACAGCCCAAAAGCTTCTGTTCAATATTGCAACACGCACAAATATGAAGAGACGAGACCAGACCAGACCAGACCAGAGCAGAGTAGTGTAAAGACGCGCGCATGAACGAGTGACGTAGGCAGGCAGGGAACCCAAGCGACCGGCAAACTTAACTCGGGAGTAGTAGTAACATAGATAAACGGACGTAATACTCTAAATGCTGCCGCTGCTGGTGGTTGCTGAGCGTAGAATGGTCGCGTTTTTGGAACGCCTAGCCGATAAATATGAAATGAAATTAACCGAAAATAAAATAACAACAACAACAAAAAAAAAACAAAAAACAATGCGAGCTGCGGCAGCAAGAACGGCAAATGAATTTATGTATTTAATTATTATTTTTTTTGTGCATTGAGCAATGCGCCGCTGCCGACGCCAACGACGACGACGCAGCCGAAGCCACTGCCAAGTGTTCGGCTGATCAATATGGAGTCAGCACGAAAATAAAGCCGAAGCTTAACGCCGCCGTTAAAGTTCTAAGCGGGAGTCACTCTGCCCAAGAACTTGGCGGCAGCGGAAGGCCTCGACGCCTCGCTGCAGTCAGCTGTGCAACGAATGTTCGTTTGGACGATCGATTTTTATGTTAGGCATGGTCAGTGGGCCTGGGTCTGGGTCTGGGTCTCGGTCTGTGTCTGATGGGGGTCTGTTGACTCACACTTGGCGCAGTCTTTCGATTGAGCTAGCTAAACAAGAATGCGTTTGTCTGTTTGGTCATAGTTGTCAACATTGGGGTGTCATCGTTAGAGTTTCGTCTTGCCCCGTCCTGTCCCTGTAATTGCATGTCAATTAACGACGCTCAACAGCTGACGCCTCATCTATTGTTATACGCACATAAACTAAACAAAAAAAAAAGCCATTGAAGCTAGCCAAAGTTTGTATACCCTTCAAAATTCAAACAAAAAAAATTTTGATAAAATGGGGTTAGGTGCGCATACATATGTGGCACACAAAAGGTTACACTCGACTACAATATACCCTACACACTCCTTAATTATCTCACCTATCGATAGACGCATAAAAACTTAATAACAAACTATTAAAGCTAGTCAAAGTTTGTATACCCTTAAAAATTCGAACAAAAAAATGTTGATCAAATGCGGCTAGGGCTCGTTATAGTTGACTATAATATACCCTACACTCTTCTAATTTTCTTATCTATTGTTATACGCACATAAAATAAACGAAAAACTGCCTAAGCTTATCAAAGTTTGTATACCCTTAAAAATAATAATAATAATAGAAAAAACACAAAAAAATCAAATGATGTTTGGTACAACCAAGTGGAGCGGTTACAGTCGACTATAATATACCCTTTTCTTCATTTCCTCATTTATTGCTTTACGCACATAAACTAAATAAAATGTATTTGAAGCTAGTCAAAGTTTATCCTTAGGAAGTCAAACAAAAAAATGTTCATAATTTTTTGGTGTTTAGAACCTTTAACACCAAAAAAGTTCCCGGAATCATCACCGTATGGCGCTCTCAGTCACCCGATTTTATGTCATATCTGTCATTGACATTCTATAAATTTTTCAGCTTGGTAGCTTGATATTTGTAAAAGTTACGATGCATTGAGATCGCAGTTGTAGATTGTGCGTCTTTTCGATTTTTTACAATTTTCAAAATGGAATTAAATTTGCAACGAGTTTGTATTAAATTTTGCGTTAAAAATGTTTTCAATGGTGCGAAGACATTGAAAATGTTACAAAAGTGTTTCGGCAACAATACTCGGAAGAAAACAGTCATTGACCAGTGGCACGAACATTTCAGAAGTGGCCGTGAGGCCGTCAACAATGATAAACGCAGCGGCAATACATCGACATCGGAAACCGACGAAAACATCAACAAAATCAAAGAATGGATGATCGTTAACCGCCAATTGACCATTAGAGAGATGGCAGACGAGTTGGGTATTGCTTTTGGATCCGGTCAAGACATTTTATTTAAAGATTTGGGTTTCAGACGTGTCGCTGCAAAGCTGGTGCCAAAAGACCTGAATTTCATGCAAAAAAGGAAGCGCGTTGTCGTCGGAAAAGACATGATTTCCAAGGCTGAATCCGACCCAACATTCATCAAACGGATCGTTACTGGAGACGAGACATCAAGCGAGTGAATGGCGTGCACCGAATGAGCCACGACCGAAAAAACCACGTCGTTATCAGTCGAAAAAGAAGGCGTTACTCAAAATTTTCATGGAATACAAGGGTGTTGTGTGTCATGAGTTCCTTCCACAAGGCCAGACCGTTGAAAAGGAGTATTACTGGGCATTATGAGACGTTTGCGTGAACTAGTCAGCTCAAAAAAAGACCGGATTCGTGGGCAAACAACTCGTGGTTCTTGCACCATGATATCGCACCGTCCCACAATGCCATCGTTATCCGTGCCCATTTGGCTAAAAACGGAACGAATACCATCGAACAACCACCGCATTCATCAGCTGATTTGGCTCCCTGCGATTTTTTCCTATTCGGTCGACTCAAGAAAGCGCTCCGTGGAACGCGTTACAGCACCCAAGATGAGTTCCGGGAATTTTTTGCTTGGTATTGGTGGTATTAGCTAAAACTCTAAAAGTGCTTAACTAATTTTAATAAATCGTCAATACAGAAGAGTCAGCGACATTAAAATGTAGATAGAATAAGAACTAGAACAAGCATCGTACAAAGAGATACTATTCTAAAAAACTTTGATGGTTGTATGTATAAAAGGAGCCTGGTTCCCAACGTCTTTTATACTATAAAAAACAAAAGGATTCCGGTTTTTTTTATACTTTTCGTACAGACCCTAAAATATTGTTAACCAATTACCAATGAAAAAACTATACTATATATTTTATACCAGGAAAATCGCCATATTCACTTATATGAATAAATAATGTTTTAAATACCTATCTTCTGGTTTATGAGAATTAAGCAAAATAATTGGGTATTCGTAAAAGTTCGGGTAGCACAAGCAGACCTTACTTTTTCGGGTGCAAAAATCACTTTACGGGTGCAAAAATCGGTTGGGAACTTCGGGGGTTGTGCACAAAAAAATTCACTAAACACAACCTATAGGTAAAACTGCAACAGTTTTCCCTTTTTAACCCTCAAGCTTTTCCCAAAGATTGTAAAGACTGGACAAAAAAAGTTTTTTTTTCTGAAATCGCTTGGGAACCAAAAAAAACAACCAATAGGCAAACGTATGTGTAATATAGTAAAGCTACAGTCACCGAAACCAGTATGTGCTCATTTAGCATATACATAATTAACAGTTCATATGGAAAGTACAGGGTATAGACTAGTCGGTACGCTCCCCTTCTTACATTTATAAATTCATACATTTTCGTATGTATATATAGTAAATAGTAACTTTATCACCTATTTTTTTAACCCGAAAATGTGAGCCAACTCCTTGCCGCCTAAATTCCCATAATAATCAGCTGTTTCATTCAAACATGTAGCAGCAATCATCATAGAAGCGCTCAAACGAGATTATTGTGCACCAAACAGTTTACCACGCCCGCATTTAGTACGTCCCAAAAACGGAAGCTAAACAGTCTGCCCCAAAACAAAACCAACAACCACAACAAACAGACCGAACACAAAACGCGCCCACTGTCTAGGAGCGTTATAACCATTGCCGCCGTTGTGCCCTTTGCTAACCAATGAACTGGAAATCATGCAGAATTCATTCAGAGACTCAAGTGCCATTATATGTAGCATAGTAGGCACCATAAGTCACCATATATACGTCATAGTCGCCGCCACACAGCCGTTTCGTCAATGGGTCAAATAACAAAAATAAATATTATAGTTGGAATTGAGCTACCCAACGTTATATGTCAAAGCTTTGGTTGTTGATACGATGTGCCATAAACGATGCGGCAACTGCCACACCCCCATATTCGGGTTAAGCATTAGCCAGCTGGGACGCATGCGCCCCAGCCCAAAAAAGTCGGCAGCAGTGGCAGGCAGAGCGTCCGTCTATAAATTATGGCTTATTGGAAATGTTTATTTTTACATATGCATATACAAGCGAGGGCAGGCTGAAAAGTAAGCGCAAACAATTCGAAACAGCGTTTAAAGTTTTGGCCGGGAGTAGATAGATACAAATTTATTTATAGATAGAAAAAGAATTATAAGATCAACATTTGACAAGATATTGGGTATCTGCATTGCCGATTATTAGGCATTAAAAATATGACTTAGTCGGGATGGTGCCAGACAATGGAATACCCTGCACGCTCAATGAAAAAAAAATAGATATATTAAATCACTTTTGCAGCATACCTATTAGCAGCAACTGTGACAAATCTCAAAAGCCACCGAAAAAATGTTTCTAAGGGAGAACGGTCCAGGATATCCTCATTCTCGAATCAACAGAATACATAAATCAACAGCCTGCGTACGGATAAAGCCAATCTTTTGGTAAAATTTAATGTCATTAACTCTTGACAAAACACGCAGGTTTTTGAAGCGCTACCCGCGGTTATGATAAGTATTTTATAGAACTAATGGTCTGCCACGCCACTTTCTTTCTATTGCATGCATTCCATAAATCTGTAATACTCTTGCCCTTATGGCCACGGAGTACAGAAGTACGAGAGGTTTCTATCGCGAACGGACCAACTTCTTCTTGAGAACCGTCTACCTAAGTTTATTCATAACCCTAGAAATAGTTGACAAAATCTCGGGAAACGTTAAGAACTGTTGCAGAATGAGTGGAAATATGTATTGTATATCTATATTTTGATATGAGGAAGCTAACTTCCAAAGCAGAGTTTGTAGATTTTTCATCGGAGCATGCAGGACTTTGTGCGCCGTTTCTTAAGTGTGTTTAAAACTTGGAACCATCACAGCACAACAGAGATCAAGAAACGGTCGAGGTAATGTACTTATGTAGGACACTCTCAATTGCGCTACGTAGCTCCAAAAAAAAATCTGGCTCGGAAATCGGAAAACCTTTATTATCTGTTTTGGGATCGCTAAATCCGTATCCAAGGTGCAAAAAAAACTCCAGCATATCAGTATTCTGAAATAACCCCAAAAAAAAAACACATACAACGAGTTATTTTAAACGTTATATGTAACTTTGGGGGGTCTCCGACGTTTCCTTCTGTATGTTACATACATTTTCGGCTTGCACAAACACAATATACCCTTTGTACCATACGGTACAGGGTATAATAACAGTCGCACTTAACAGACAAATCGACGGTGCTATTCGTGGCGAAGCCTAATCGCAACAAATCATAAATCGTTAAAATCTGTCCAGCCGATTGATTCAAAAATGGTGTATCTAACACAACTTTGTTATACACTGCACCAAAGGAATTATAACTTTGTGCAAATGTATGTAACGGTCAGAAGGAGGCGTGGTAGACCCCCTAAACTATACATATTCTTGATCACTATCAACAGCCGAGTTGATATAGCCAAGTCTGTCTGTCCGTATGAGTAAAATAATCTCAGAGACTATAAGAGCCATGGAGCTGAAATTTTACCAAAAGATGCGCATAATAGTGACGCAGATGAAGATGATTTATGTCGATATATGACCCCGATTTTTCCGATATCTTATGCGTTACTCTGTTAATCAGTGCGGGACGAATCCAACAAACCATAGATCATCAAAATCGTCCCAGCCGTTCTTGAGTTATAAATGGTGCAACTAACATAACTCTTAACTCTCTTTCATGTATATAGATTTCCGGAAGGTATTCTCAGAAACCCAGTTTTTGTTGGAAAAAAATTAATGCGTTTCGACAATTAGTCTTCGGGCTGCCCTCGTAAATAAGTGTTCAAGCTGGAGCTCTTTTTGCGTGTGTGTTGTTTAGTTTCATGTAGTACCTACCATATATTGTTAATGGGGCGATCACATACAGTTTAATATAATATATAAATATACTGGCTGCTTGTTATTAAGAGCTAGTAATATATATATTTGAACAGTAAAATTAAAAACAGTGGATCAGTTACCCAAAAAAAAAAAATCTAACCTGCGCCAAGTTTTCTAGCAGATGGGCTGTCTCGACTATAGAGAAACAATTATAGTGTTTATTGGACTCACGAATCTACAGAGTAAAACTATCGAATAACTTTGACAATTTCATACTGGCGTGCCACGGAAAACTCTATAGATATTGGGTACGGTTTGAAACCAAATCTCTAGGTACCACAGAAATCTGAGAGATTTAATTTTTCGGACAATTGTTTCCAAATGTTGACGCTTTTACGAGAATGCCAGATAAGAGTTGCTACTGTTCAAAAATAAATTACATGATTTTTAAGAGTTATTGAGAAATTTAACTTATGATTGGATTAGTCGATAACTTGTTGCATATTTTGCAACTACTTATTTGCTTTCAATTTCTGATAAATAGGTTTGAATATTTATGCTTCCCAAAACATGGGTTTGAGTGACAACCCTACTAGCCATCAGCTGTGAGTAATATTGTAAATACTTTATTTATATATACTTTAAAACCAAAAACATCTATTTATAAGCCAAATTAAATATGTACCTTGAAATTTTATTATTTAGAACCACAACTAGGTGCAACTCCTTAGCACGAGATGTTTTTGCACGTTGACACAGAATGGCATTTTGTAAAAATTAAAATCATAAATTAAAACATTCGATTTATGAAATAATATAAAAACATATAGCTCAGAAATTGAATAACCCTTTTAAATAAGTTACACTTTCTTTGAATAAAATTGGTTTGATTGGTGAATTTCATCAAATCTCGAGCAATTTTAGTAGAGATTTTAAAACGTCTCGAAGCTGTATCTGTGGCACCGAAAATTGTAATTGTAGAGAAATTTAAGAGGCACCCCGGTAAGCACAATATTAATCATGAAATAATATTCCTATACCCAAAGGAACGGCTCGAAATAACCTGATCTTTCTGTGCCAACTGGTATCACAGATCGCCAAGAACACATAGATCGCGACTACGTCATTCCAATAAAAGCTTCCATCGCAGCTATTAGAGTGTTGCCGAAAATCGAAATGTCTGATATTAACGCCGAGCTCACCAGTCGAGCATCAGTCACATCTATACATGTTCCATACAAAGTCCAGTTGTTTTCAAATATTATTGAAAACTTGGAAGTTCAATTTATTCAGGACCTTAGTCAGGACTTGAAGGTCTTGTAGTGGAAAAGATACAGATATCAACAGAAACGATGCCTTTATGTTTTTTGGTATCTAAAAGTTCAGAAGAACAGGCGAACGAAGCTTTATTACTAGACAAGTAGATGCAGTTCAATTTTGCTATGCTTGTGGCCTGTTCCTTTGAACCTTTTTTTCCTTCTCACAAATCACGTTATGTGAAAATTTAATAAGTACTATAGAACTGGAGTATTTTTACACCTGTACCCATAATCGAACAATATAAACAAAAAATGTATTTCCCGATGAAAACTATAAGCTGAATCTTGAAATTTATAAATAATAAAGAGCTGAAATTATTTAAGAGCAGAAGAAGGCGTGGCAGAAGAAAAAAAAACTGTATTGCCTTCACGCATAACGTCTCAATCTCAAGTTTGGCAATTCTAGCTCTTATAATCTCCAAGAGCTACTACAGACAGATGGAAAGTTGGACGGGTAGACCTGTCTATATCAAATCATTTCGTTCTACTGACCATATTAACTTTCGGAGATCAACGGCGTTACATACGTTTGCACAAATAGTATACCCCTTCTTAAAATAGTATGTCTTAAAAATTTTATATTTTGGTGAGTGCCCCAATCAAGAGACTTAAAGGATTTTGGGTACAAAACATGATACCACTCTTCGGGAACTTTTTGATTAAAACTTCTACAATTATCAAAAGTTCCATGATTTTCCTCTTGCAAAAAGTATTATTTTTTACAAAGTTTTGCTACTTGTCAATTTGCAATTTTTTATACGGAACGAGAATTTGGAGACCCCTGGCTGGCTAGATAATTCGATATAGACGTGTTAGTTTGTCCGTTCAATCTTTTGAGCTATATATTACTATTATTATTATTATTTTAGAGGCATAATTCATTTGTTTATGAAGATGTTGTAACCAAATTTAGTATTAAGAAGTTTTGTCAACATCGGCTACATATGTACCTGTATCATTTGGCACAAATAGAAACGATCGCCAAAAAACTACGTTTGTTTATGAAGCACTATCGATCGAAATTGGTTCATAAATTAATTAGTTTGTTTTGATAGAACAGTGTATCTCAAATTCGTTGGCGAGAATTTAGCGTCCGCCATTTTTTTGTTTTTTTTTAACTTGAAAATTAAAATAAAAAAATACGTATTGTATTTGATAACAAAAAAAATCATGCTGTGGATAAAGTTATATAGTACAATAAACAAAGAGTTTGAGCTGAAAAAAAAATACTTGATTAAATTTTAAGGGATTATTTGCGACCCTGTGCCAAGTCTATAACTGAATTTCAAGTGCACCCTTACGCTTAGATACAGTGAGAAATAGACAAACAAAAAGCTAAGCAGCTGCCTAAATATCTACTACGTTTGGGAAGCCTTTTAGACAAAACTGTTTGACATATGAAAATCCAAGGAATTCGATCTGGATGGATTTGGTGTGAATCTATTAAAAGTTTGCCATTAATATACAACTACACAAAAAAATAAAGACTTGTTCACTGATAAGACTCTTATGAAAAGGGTATACAAATAGAAACAACCAATGTGGGGGCGAACCATAGACACAGACTGTATGCTGACCACCAACTTCAACTTGGAAATATTGGATGCAATGAAGCGTGAAAATTTGTTTAATTAAATTCAATTAAATAACTACGAACTCGAACTCGCCAAGAGGCCACAGCAGCTGTCGTCTCGGCTAGTGCCAAGTCAGCCGAAACAAAAGCTAAGCCGTTTATCTTTAAACAAATTTTGAGATTAAGGTCAAAAATGCATGTGAATTTCCTCAATATTTGTGGTCAAGTCAATTCTTTAGTGTGAAATATGTATCTAGATAGTATATCAATCGATATATAGTAATTATATTGAATAGTATAAATATGAACAACTCTGATTCGTAATTTGCCATTTGAAAATTGGTTAACCTTGCAGCTGGTTAGTTGGTTAGAGTTGCTATTGCAACGACCTTGAAGTCTTGCATTTAATATAATTTTCAAAAGCAATTAACACACATGCAGTCCAAAAGAGGCAACTCCATTTGGTCGCATGGCGTGCACTGAAGCAGGACGTTGGTTAGCAAGCAAATACGATGATGATCATAATGATGGCGCTGTTGATGATTATAATGATGACGCACTGTGTTTTGTGGCCAACACGAGCAATGCAATTAGTCCAATACGGTTATGAAGCCTTCAACAAATGAACGACAAGTGCATGCCGCAACTATGACTTAATATATATACATTGAGATGGGCATGTGTCGAGTATTTTATTTACTATTAACACATTTTCAATATAAACATATTTCTTATATGCTTGTTAATCAGGCTCATTAGAATTTTTACGACTTTTGCATACCTCTAATTAACAAGCTATCACCAAAGCTAAACAAATTTCTGTGTTGTAAAGCGGCTTAAAATTCAAATTTTCCGCAAAACTTCTGCTGTCGTTCCATTTTTTTTGACTTCCCTTTTCTTAACAATTATAGTGCACAGGACATGCACGTCACTCACCTAAGTAAAATGGTCAATTGTAGATCGTGACCCAGACGCTCCAGTGCCGGCACGCCTTCAACGCGCAGTATATTGATTTTCTCACGCAACGAACGGGATACCGTATGTTGTCCCTGGCGTTCGCGCAATATTTCCAAAATATTCGGTTGACGTAGGAACGCAATGACCTGAAAAGGCAAAACCATAGAGTAGGTATAATTCGCTGTATAAGCAACTGACAATTAACATACCTTTTCATTATAAGCTACTGGCACATCCTCATAACCAGAAGCTGTGGCACCACCGCCAGCAGCGCCACCACTACTCAAGCTGAGCGCACAAGCAATGGCTGCTGCTGTTGTGCAATTATGTCCTGCCACGCTACTCCGATTGCTGATACCGCTGCTTGTGGGTCTTGGCGGTGGCAACGGTGGCACACCAGATACCGAAGCCGACGTTGAAGCTGATGTTGAGGAAGCTGTTGAATTTATATGGCCACTTGTGGCCGACAAGCAATTGCCATCGACCAGATCCGACAGATGTGATGTTGTTGGATTTGTATGCAGCTGTTGCTGAAAATACTGCTGTTGCTGGCGATGTCGCACCACCCGTGGACAATCCACAGGCAAACGTGGATCCATAAACGAAGTCTTGCGATGCTGATGATCAATAAAGAACTGTTTGCCTGACTGATCCAGCTTAGTCTCCCAGCAAGAGGGTAGCTCTCGGCTCAATAGCGCAAAGGTATTAACCAACGCAACAAGATCCTTATTATACTGATAGCGTTGAAAGCAATGCGGATCCCGTCTTATGCGTATCACCATATGCTTAAGCGCTGCATTGCGATTGTATATGGCCAGCGCTGCTTCATTGGTGTGCAGCAATGAGTAAAAATCGGGCCGGCATAACATCAAAACGGCTGGATGTATGGCCTGTGTTTGACCAGACGACTGTTGTACATTAGAGATGCGTGCCGGTGAGCTATTGCCCAGTGCATGGTGTATATTATAAAGCTGCGGATGATTTAGTGTCTGTCCATTGTTGGCAGGCTCATTGTTGTGTAGCGATAGACGATTTTCATTGGTTATAGTGCGTCGTATAGACTGATAACGACGATCGAGTTGCTGGCGATGATGTTGCTCGCGTCCCACCGGTCCGGCGTTGGGCGCTGAGCCATTGCTGCCCGGTCGCTGCCAGGAGGTAGTACGAGTTGTATGATCTATATAGAATATGCGTCCATGGCTGTCCATACGCGCCTCCCAAGCAGGTGGCAGCGGTGGTTCAGCCGTTGTTTGTTCCACAGGTTCGGCAAACAATCCACCACTTCCACGCATAAGACCAGCGCCGGCTGCTGCTGCTGCAGCCGCGGCGGCAGCTGCACTACGCTCGGGTATTGAAGGCAGCCTTGTGCTGGTTATATGCACCACATCATTATCATCAGCCAGCTCTATGCTAGCGTGGGCATTGCTGTCTTCTGCTGTACTGGCGGCACTGCCGGCTAACTGCACTATGTCTGCCGTGCGTATGTGCTGCTCTGCCGTGGAATTACCGCCGCCAGCAAAGGAAGCTGCAGCATGCGTCGAAGGGGGCGTTTGCAGATAATTATATTCGAATTGACTAGATTGCGGCGGCGGATAGGTCTCCGCTGCGGCAGAGTTGGCAGTGACAGCTTGAAGGCGTGCATGACGACGTGCGTGATGTGTGGGCGTGGGCGGGCATATAAGTCCAATAGCGCTGGCAGGGCCTATGCCACCGCCCACACGTTTTAGCAGTCGTTGCTGCGGGCGTGCATGATAAGTGGTGGGAGTGCCTGGTAGTGCAGTGGCGGCGGCGGCCAGAGCATCACCAACGCCACGACCGCGAGTAGGTGAATGCTGCTCCGGACTAAGGCTTACATCCAGTGGCGAGGCGCTGCGTGTAGAGCAGCCGGACGGTGGACTACGCTGACGTTTTGGTGACAGCAGCAGTCGTGGCGAGGAGCTAGTTGTGCCCACATCATCGCTGGGTGGCATATTCGACGGCTTGCCATTGGAAAGCGCACGCGTCAAAGGGCGATGCTGACGCAAATAAGGGAATTGTGAGCTATTTTTTGCGGAGCCATTTGAAGCAACATTGCTTCCAGTTCCAGCGCTCCCGTTTCCAGTACCACTGCTGCTGCTGCTATTATGTTCCTTGAGCGGAAATGTGGGAAACTCATAGCTATCATTGGCGGGCACCTTTTTAGTGCTGATGGTATTAATATAGCTGTCGGGTCCAATCTTTTTTTTTATCAACGGCTTAAAACGCATGGGTGGCGGCGTATTGCTGCTGTTTGCACCCGCTGACATGGGCGGGCTAGACTCATTACTTAACAAACGCAGTGGAGAATTATTGTGACTGCTGGCTCCACTGCCGCCGCTGTAGCTATAATCATCCAGCCGCTCATCTGTATCCAATATATCAAACTTAAACACATCGCCCTGCAGCTTAAAGTCACGACCCACGGCGCGTGGTGGCCAGGAGCGTTCTAATGGACGATGCTGTGGTTGGCGCAAATGCTTTTGGCGGCGTTGTACGCCACTATGACCAGGTGCATTGGTGTTTAAATTCACCTGCAATGCGGCAGCAGCACCCAGCAGACTTTCAACAGCTGCGGCCTCTTCGTCTTCGTCTTCCTCCTCGACAGTTAGTGGATCGTTAAGCGGTACCTCATAGACCATTTCAGCAGGCACGGTTTCAAAGCATTCACGTGCCACCCAGAGATTAAAGGGATCAGTTGGACCATTTAAATGAGCGCTGCTAGTGGGTGATTTAATGGTCGTGGTATTTGTTATGCTAGTTTGCAAAGGTTTTATCTTTTTTTTGGCACCACTGAGCGGCGTGGAGGAGCCACTTTGTGGCGACAGTGTCCAGGACTTACGCCGTGCACCACCACCAACACTGCTGCTGCCGTCGCTGCCAATACTTCCATTGTACGAGTTTGTAGGGGAGAGCGTTGACGTAGCGCAGGCAGTGGCTGGCGTCTCGCAGGACTTGGTCGTTAACAGCGTTTGGTGGCGCTGTTTGGGCTCTGCTAAACCCAGTAAAGGCGTTTCGTTGATTTTGTTCAAGTCTTTTAGAGCTGCAAACAAATAGTTTAAGCTGCGGTGTCTTGAATTGCCTGTATACTTTTACTTACTTTTATTGCGCTTCTTACGCATAACGACGGATGCAGCAACAGCATCTTCTTCATCTTCAGTTTCTGTAGCTAGCTGAGCATTTTTTTCGTTGGCTTGGAGATTCTTATCTGCAAAAATAACTGCCTCGTTGCTTGTAGGCAACGCCAAGGCACAGGCACCATCTTCAGTCAGCTGGTTTTCATTCGAGGGCGCGTCGTCAATGCTTATATTCACTCTGACGTCATTATTTAAAGTCAGTGCACTTTGGAATGTCAATTCAAGCTCATCGCTTTCAGTACCATTACGTGCTTCATAGAAGGCTTCCTTAGCATCATCGTCTTCATCGTCATCCTCCTGCGGCTGCTCACCGCAACGCGTTGACGTCTTTGTTGCTGTTGTTATTTGGTTGTTCTGCTCAAGATCTGCTGCAGCATCGCCAAAGCAACTAGCAACGATGCTCGTAACAGCGATAGCTGTTGGAGGCTCCATCTTGAAGATGCTGCTGCAATCTCTATAATATGCACCGACCGAGCCTTAAAACAACAACAACAACAATTGCTGTTCTACTTTTGATTTATAGATTTTTTGTTTGTCATAATAGTGGCCAATCATATAAAAAGAGACACGTTTTTGCGGCACACTATAGCCACAGCTTCTTATGCTTTTTGCATAGAAGATAGCTTTTTTCTTTTCATTTTGCACACATCTTTGCACAATTAATTACAAAAATATGTAGTATAATTATGTCAAGCGCTGACGACGCTGCGACGCTGATGCTGACTGCGTTGCAAATTTGCGCACACTACAAACCATATGTTCGCTATGTTTACGGGTGTGTAGGCATTTTGCAACACTTACGGCGTTGCCAGACCCTATAGCGAGGAGTATCAAACTGTGCGTATACAATTTTAAAAATAATGCATTAGCATTGCTGGGACAATGGTTATATTTGACATGCTTCAAAAAAATAAAATAAAATAATTTGATGCAAATTAACATTAATAAGTATTTTAATAAATTTATTTTATATACACAGCGGCATATGTATGTATGTATGTACATATGTATATGCGTATTCAAATGAGCACACAAAACAAAATAACCAAAAAAGTAGCTAAGAGCTAACACATTTTCTTTCATTCTGTTCAATTCAAAAGCAGAGACTGAAACCGTCACCAATTTTGAAAGCTAACAGCTGACTGCACACATTTTCTTCCATTCTCTTCGTTTCGCAAACGCACACAACCGCAACTCAAAAGTAAACACTGATAACGTCACCAAATTTGCAAGCAAGTACTTTTCAGAAGTATCAAGATCGAGTGTTCGTCTCTATCAGTTTGATCAGTTTGATACTCCTTGCTTAAAACAAATATTAATTCAAGAACAGCCTTCTTTAAATCGTAGCATTCGCTACTAAAGGATGGAAAGAAGAGAGTGGCTATTTCGAGAGCTTTCAGAAAACCCATTATTTGGAAGGCATAAAAAATTAAAAATACGTTGGACAGAATACATTGAGCTAATAAAGGGTGTTTTTTTAGAGTTACACAAGTTTAAATCATAATAAAACAAAGAAATATATTTTTAATATCAATAAAACGGGCTTTATTAAATATGATTTCGGCCATGTGGCCGTCCCGGCTTTATTTCGCCAATAACTCTTCGAATGTTGATTTCCAGGTGTTTAATTGTCTCTGGTTTATCGACGCAGACAAGATACAGTAATTTTCTGTAGATGTAATGGTGTTGCGACAAAAGCTTGTAGATTATCCTCACTCCAAATACGACAATTCTGCTTATTTACGTACCCATTCAACCAAAAATGGGCTTCATCGGAGAACAAAATTATGAATTTTGAATAATTTTGACGAAGCATTATTTTGATAGAAAATTTCAACAACAAGTTTATCCATAATGAAATGTCAAATCAAACTCAACAAGCAACTATTAGCTGTTAAATGGGTTGTCAGATAAAGCAGTGCTGCCAACTTAAAGTTGTAAACCTCTAAAAAACATAGCTTACGAGGATACATAGAAAAATAAAACGCTTATTTGTCGAAAAGAAAATTTTTTATACAAAAGGTCAATAAAGCGAAGACATAACACAACTTCCCTCGTCCCCATGTAGCTCAAATAGAGACTGTAATAACAACGACACTCACGTGCTTAAATGAAAGTATCCTTAGAATGTCTCAATGAAGTTGCAAATCTTGAAGATACATTTACAAACTATGCGCAGTACGCAGTTTACACCTTATAACATAATTGTAGTTGTTGTTGTAGCTGTTGCTGCTGTTGCAATTGTCAGCGAAAGTTGTTGGAAAACAAAATTTTATTTCCCATCAACTTCCCATCAAAATAAGCATGAAAGAAACTTATACTTAAACACGATTCAAACTAGAGATGGAAAGAAAATACGTTCCCGTACCGAAATGAACATTTATTGTGGCGACCAGCCACGAAATTCTGCTACGGGAAATCGGGCCAAGATATCGACGTGAATTATTATTTAGACATTATTTTGGTGACTTCCATTACTATTCCAAAGTTGCACCGTAAAAGGCGGAGTGTCTAAATGTGCACATATTTATTATGCAGAGGCACATAATTTAAGCAAATAAGTAGTAATAAATTAATAATAATAATTAACAATAATAATTTAAAAAAGCTATTTGGCATTACTTTTGCCTACCAGTCATGGCTGGCGCCATCTAGTGTAAGTTGCTGGCGCCATCTAATGTAAGTTGCTGGCGCCATCTTGAGTATATTGCACATTTTTCTTGTTTGGAAGCGTTCTTCTTGTCTGCGTAGACCTCTTATATTAATTATGGGGTAAGAGCGAATTTTCGCAAATTTTTTGCAGGTATCCTACAACAACTACTATATCGCCTACTTGGTTTAGTTCAGGCAGCTCGGTACATTGCTAGATCTTAAATCTAACAACACTTGCTTCTATTGTCAAAAAAACCTGACATAAGTCGGTTTACAAAATCAATTCATCATATCTATATAAAACAAGCACGTATAAGCAAGTAGAGCTAAAACATACAGTACAATTTTCAAGCTTTTTCCAGAATAAAAATACAAAAATGTCTTGCCCAATGCGAAAGAAAGGTTTGGGGTATTGCCTGCGGCTTGAAAAGCGCAATATGAATGTGAACATTCCCAAACCATTGCATCCGCGCCCATTGTTTAATCATGGCTTTTTCTCTATGGATTATTTGAAGCAGCATTTAATGGCGGATGAGCGCTGGACACCGGAATCCTTGTCGGAACAGTACCAGGTCATGACCGATGCGATATGTAAGTGTGTACACGAAATTAAAGAGTTGCACTTTCTTTAATATTAAATTTGCGTTTCTGCCAAAGCGAATCATTTTGTCTACAAGCAGCATGAGAAAAAGTCAACTGGTGAGCTGCTAACCGAATATAACAACGAGTTACAGAATCAGTGCCTTGAAGGACGTGCCAAACTTCAGAACATAATCACTGAAGATAATAAGCAAACAATTCACAATTTTCTAGTAAATCATAAGGATCTTCAGCGTCTGTATCAGAATATGCCTATAGAAAAGGTAGCAGATAATATGGATCAACGCGTCTCTGTCATGCGTAAAGAACGCGATCGTCTGGCGGCGCGATTAAACCAACAGAAAATTAAATTAAAAGGCATGTTGGTAAGTGTTTTAATTCTTTTAAAATTTGAATAGTAGCTTCTAAAGCAGCTAATGGATTCAACAGCTGGAATCAGCTAGGCTAGAGAATTATGTAAAGCTTAAATTTGAGCTTGAGGAGGAGGAGAAGACAACGTCACGTGCATTGATGAGGAAACTCGAAAACTCCAAAACGCGTGTTAAAGCCATCAAGACTATTAAAAATTCATATTTAAAAATTATCCAAGTTCTAATGTATGATGCGCTTTTTTATGAGCCCATATTGCGCTCACTCGGCGCTGACATGAGTGATCAACGCAATTTAACAGAGCATGTGATATACTTGATGCCAGGAGAAGCTAAATTAAAGTACTTGAACGATAATTATGTTGCGAAGCAGATTAAATCACGCAATAGCTTCAAATCCAAAATGCATGAATTGACAACTTTAAAGCTTAAGAAAGCTGCAACTGCGGCCAAGAAAACGACGCCACGGGAAGTTGACCTGAAGCGGTATGTGCGCGAAACACAAAGCCTGTTGATACTCAAAGGAGAGCTGGAAAATATTGAGACGACTATCAAAAAGGTTAAGTTTGAAACTCTGTGTTCACATGCCCAAGAAATATATCCCCGGTAGGAAGAAAAACATTATAATTTACCATACTCTTATATCTTCATTATACTTGACAGCATAAAATTCCAAAATGAAAACAATAAAATGCTCAATATCATGACTGAAAAGGATATGATAGCACGTGATAAATTTCAGACCAAATTGAACAATGCAGCCGTGCTTAAAGGGATCTTGTTGAACAATCTATCCACGGAAGAAACTGAGTAAGTGTATAAATACACTAATAAGCTTGTTTTTATACCAGGTGCAGCAAAATTTGAAATTAGAGAAAAATTTCATATCCTTTAATTTTGCCAGCAAAGCGAGCAGGGGGTAGAGCGCCTAGCTAACTTCCATATATGCAAGTAGCTTTATTAAGTTGCTACATACCAATTTTTTCTAAACGTATTTTTTTAATCGTAACTATACATATTAAAATCTATACAGACGACTAGAACGCATCAAGGATTTGAAGGAAATGCTTAAAAAAGAAGAAGAATTTGAGCAGAACACGCTGGAGCATATAAAGCATCGCGCCGATCTGTATGTGCTCGTGCGGTAAATATGTAACATATTTTTTTAAAGAACTGTTCCAACTTGTTCATTAAATAGCCTTAGCCTATGGAATCTGGCGGAAATATTGCGACACGTAGACCACTCGAAAAAAATTAAACCAGAGCCACATCCCAATTCATATTTAAAGGTACACTTACTCAAGTTTGAAATGTTGGATTTGCACGCAGCGGCTCCAGAGGTCTTTGCGTCTAACAGTTGAGTTTGCTATAACATGGAATACAATATACTATTATATCTTTAATCACGTACCACCCACAGTTGAGAATCTTCTGAGCATGGTTAAACGCAAGTTTCAAAAATTGTTGACAGCTCATGAATCGGTAATGCAGCCCAAAACTATTCAGATTAATGTGGAGGCTTATCATGCTGAATTCTTGAATGATCTGCAATTTTCTGATCCGGAAATCGCAGACGACGAAAAAAATAATGTTGTTCTATCAGATGACAGTCTTGAGCATAATAATAAGATCTTAGCCCTTGTCCCAAGTCGCAAGCAAATCAAGGCACAAAGTGCCAAAATTCTGGAAGAGCGACTCAAAATGGACGACTAATTCTTATGATTATTTACTTTACGTTATAGCTTTAACTTTATTTACAATAGTTATCTTGCTCTTATATGACTATTGAACATAAAAATAATTTATATTTTATACTAATTATATGCATATTATTCTTTAAATTTTTACCCGAATTCCGAAAACACATCGAATCTTCAAAAGGCCTATGAACGAAGAAGTATCTGAGGAAGCAGGTTGTGATCTACGAACAGGTTATAAGCCAAGTCCATACACATATGTTATGCATTATAAATATAATAATTTATCATAATAATAAATATGTACTACGGTAAAAAGTATTGCTTACTCACTTGCGCTTGCATTAAGCCAACATTTTTCATGAAAAAAAGTTTTCAAAATTCGCTATTGTTGGTTATATGTTGCTCCGAACTATGTCTGTATGTATATTAACTACACTTAAGCAAAAATTTAACACTTGTTGCTAAACAAATTTTACTTATTTATTATTTCGGGCACTTTTAAACTTGTAAAAGAAAAACACTTGGGACTATTGAGCCCACTTCGCACCAACAAATATTTTAGGACAACTTATTAACGACTCATACTATTAGCTTTTATATACAGATAGCTTTAAACACTTATATACGAAATAAAATACAATTTTAAATAATTTCTAAAATAATAATTTCAAATTTTTTGGCGCGTTTTAAATTTACTTGTTTCACTTTTATTGACAGCGCTGCCAGATATGCGCAATGCTTGCTGGTTCCAAGGAGTATCGTCACCAAATTTGCAAGCTAACAGCTGACTGCACATATTTTTCTCCATTCTCTTCGTTTCGCAGCATACACAACCGCAACTCAAAAAGTCACCAAATTTGCAAGCAAGTACTTTTCAGAAGTATCGAGTTTGCTATAAAAGCATGTGTTATTACCAACTCTGCTACAAACAGCAACAAATAGCAAACAGACTTCCAGACTTTCTGAATGTGTGGCGCATTCGCGTTGTGTGTGCAAATATTTTTTTGATTTTCCTATTTTAAACTGCAAAAGGCAGATAATTTATAGCATTCGACACTTTAAGAGCATGGCTGCAGCAACCGGTGAATTGTCAAAGAAGTAAGTGCAGTTGTCAACAACTAAATTCAACATAATTTGGCCAACAAGACGCTTGTGTGAGGTTAAGTTGAAGCTTTTAGTTGGTTTCATTCACAAAACTGTGTACGCTGCTTAAATAAATAGCTTGTGAATACCAAAGAAACCACACCAGATTATAGTGACGTAAATTATAAATATTTGCTATGAGCTAAGCGCTAATGACATTTCGCTATACAATTGCGAAAATTCTAATTTTTGCGAAATGTTTGCACGCGGTGCAATAACGCTTATACAGCGTCTGGAACACATTTCCATGCGCCTTGCAAGGCCGCCGCCGCCGGCTTTTGTCTACGAAAAATACCACCACGTGAGCGCCGTCAACTTGGCGCCCAGCAAACGTACTAAACTGTTGGTCTATTATTAAACTTTTATCAAATATTACACTAATTTTGAAAAAAATTTATTTATAGCGAACTCAAGCGTCGTTTGAAAGCCGAACAAAAGGCCAAGGAAAAAGCTGAAAAAGCAGCAACTGCTCCAGTTGCCGATGCTGCCCAAAAGAAGAAATCTACTGCCGCTGAAGAGGAGGAGATCTCACCAAATGAGTACTTCAAATTACGCTCCGCTGCTGTTGCGGAACTCAAGAAAAAGCCCGAAACTAATCCATATCCACACAAGTTTCATGTAAGCACTTCATTGGAGAATTTCATAGCAAAGTATTCTGATCTCAAGGACGGCGAAACATTGGAAAATGTTAATCTTAGCGTTGCCGGTCGTGTGCATGCCATACGTGAGTCGGGCGCAAAACTGATATTCTACGATTTGCGTGGCGAGGGCGTCAAACTGCAGGTTATGGCCAGTGCCAAGAGCTACAAAACTGAAAGCGACTTTGAGGTAGACACGGCTAAGCTGAGACGTGGCGATATCATTGGTGTTAAGGGTCATCCGGGTAAGACGAAGAAGGGTGAATTGTCCATAATGCCCACGGAGATTCAGCTGCTTTCGCCTTGTCTGCATATGCTGCCGCACTTGCATTTCGGTCTTAAGGACAAAGAAACACGTTTTAGACAGCGCTATCTTGATTTGATACTAAACGATAAAGTGCGCGAGACTTTCCAAATACGCGCCAAGGTAATTTTCTAAGAATAGATAACTGTATGAAAAATCTTATCTAAAGCTTCAATTGACATGTCACAGATAATTTCGTATGTGCGCCAGTTTTTGGATGGTATGGGCTTCCTAGAAATTGAAACACCCATGATGAACATGATTGCTGGCGGCGCTACTGCCAAACCTTTTGTCACACATCACAATGAGCTAAAAATGGATTTGTACATGCGTATTGCACCTGAGTTGTATCACAAAATGCTTGTCGTAGGAGGTCTGGATCGTGTGTACGAAATTGGTCGTCAGTTTCGTAATGAGGGCATTGATTTAACACATAATCCCGAATTTACTACTTGTGAATTCTATATGGCTTACGCAGATTATCACGATTTAATAGAGATGACTGAGCAAATGGTTTCGGGCATGGTCAAAGCCATACACGGTTCCTTTAAAATTAAGTACCATCCCGATGGTCCCGAGGGCCCTGAGCTAGAGCTAGACTTTACGCCTCCTTTCAAGCGCGTTTCCATGATCAAAACGTTAGAGGAGAAGCTCAATGTAAAGTTTCCCTCAGCGGACACATTTAATACGCGCGAAACAAATGAATTTTTGTCACAGCTATGCGCTAAGCATCAGGTCGAGTGTCCGGCGCCTCGCACTACATCACGTTTGCTGGACAAACTAGTCGGGGATTTCATTGAGGAGAACTGCATAAATCCCACGTTCATATGCGAGCATCCACAAATTATGTCACCCCTGGCCAAAAATCATCGCAATGCGCCTGGTCTTACCGAACGCTTTGAGCTGTTTGTGGCCAAAAAAGAAGTCTGCAATGCATACACCGAACTGAACGATCCGGTTGTGCAGCGCGATCGCTTTGAACAACAGGCCAGCGATAAGGCTGCCGGTGATGATGAGGCGCAAATGGTGGATGAAAACTTTTGCACGGCGTTGGAATATGGACTACCGCCAACTGGAGGCTGGGGCATGGGCATTGATCGGCTTACCATGTTCCTCACTGACTCCAATAATATTAAGGTAAGATATTACATTATTGCAAACTTTAACCTTGGCAGCTATGGCTGTTGCTTCCGAGTAATTAGCGTTGTCTTTGCTCTTGATGAAAAGAAACTGACTTATAGTTTTAGTATTCGATATAATTTAATATAATTTGTATCAAGCCCAAACTATATCTAATATTATATTTTAACTTGCAGGAGGTATTGTTGTTCCCTGCCATGAAACCAGAGGAGGCAAATCGTACACCCGGACCCAATGCTGGAGAACCTCCAGCGGCACAGACGCCAAACTAAGTGGCATTTATGATGATAGCAAGAGACTATTTGCTCCAAAATAAACAGTTTAAATGTTATAAATCAAACTTTATTGTTCTTAATGCTCTTTATATTTAAACTTGATTTTTTTTTATTTTGCTATTCCATCGAACCAATTAAATTGCATTATGTTAATTGAACTTGAAATAAATGTGCACTTGGTTTTAATTCGAATTCAAAATATGTTTTATTTAATGTTATTCAGTATAAGCTTGAATGGTTTTTGCGTATTTACCTATGTATATGCATGTATATATTTACATATCGCATATATTACTTTAAAATACAGTTTTTTGCTAAAGTTTAGTAAGCTTATTAAGTAATTTTAATACTTTTTCGCTTTTGCCTAAATTTTTACAAAGTGAAAACTACTTTTTAGGATGAGCTTTATAACCAATGTTGCGTGGATCTATATGTATTATATATCTTACAAATAGTTATGTATTAGCAATTATAATTGTTCTTAACAATAAATTTTTGTTTATGTTCAGCTTTTTAGTTAATAAACTACGTGTTTGCTTTTGCCCAATTTTTTATAAATAAAAATAAAAAAGCTCTTCTCAAATTTAAATAACAATGATGGTTTTTGGCATGTCCTTAAACACAATATCTTTTCAATTGTTGTAGACATTTATGTCAGCTGTTATTTTTATAACATTTCTTTGTTTATGTTTAGCTTTATTAATTACTTCAATTTTGCAAAATAAAAAAAGCTTTTAAGCATTTTAGAACGATATTTAAATAAATTGAACTTTTTTTGCTAAGTTTTTACAAAGCTTTATATTCCTATGAATGAAATAACCAAAAAACAAAACAAAAAATTTTTCATGTTACAAAGTGTTTTTATTAGCAGTTGAAAACTTGTTACAGAATTGCTTTTAGCTAGAAGTTTTTGCAAAGCTTTTAAACTAACCAAATCTCTAGTAATATATTAAATTTAATTATATTAAATATGAAACAACCAAAAAACAAAAAAAAAATTGTCATGTTACAAATTGTTCTTCTTACCAGTTTCAAGCAAAAATGGACGTTGGAACGAACCTTTTACAGAATTGCTTTAAGCTACAATGCAAAAATTTTCTCAATTTTTTATGCACATAAATGAGCTTAAAAAACAACTAAAGTTATACTGCATTTAGCTTATGTTCTCAATCTGACGTTGGTAATTTCTTAGAGTAATTATTTAATTATATTAAACATTGATGCTCAAACAAAAACAAAACAAAAGCAAGATTTGAAAGTTACAAAGATTTCTTCTTATTACTACATTGCGATTAGTCTGTCAAAATGTGTAGGTCCAATTTTTATAAAAAATGAATGTTAGAAATAAAAATATTTTAACAGCAGCTTGCTTTAATCTTCAAAAACTAGTTAATGCATACATTTTATGCATGTTATATATATGCACATCATTTCATTTTGCTAATGTAAAGCTTTGACTTAAACTAAAGTTCGCATTCGTAAACTAAAACTTTCATCTTAAAGTACAATTTTCACTTTCATCCTAAACTAAAGTTTTCATCTTAAACTAAGGTTTTCATCTTAAACGAAAATTGCTACTCTTAAGCTAATTATTTCTTGAAATTGTCAGTTATTTTAAAAACATGCTTTAAATTGCAAACTGAGCTACTATTCTTGCTCATAAATGAGTTTATAAAAGAAACGCAAAATTAAAGGGACTCCATGAAAGACAAAGTTCTCATTCCTATACAACTATTTGTTGGAGCACAATCACGTTTTGTGAATCAGCAATAGAACTTAAAATCTAAATATTTAAATAAAAAAACAAGAAAAGCATTTCGTATGCTTAGCCTTGAGCTACAAAGCTGGCTTTTGAGAAAAGTAAAGTTGTACATGTACTACATAATACCAATATCATGTGATGAAATTATTGGTGGGTGTTCAAATAATCAATGAAAATATTCATTTTCAAACTGCTTTCAACTTTGTACCGACTCAGCTTGGTACGACTAAGCCTAATGCCTATTTATTAAAAGTCCGGTTCATCGGGTGGTCGTTTGTATATTTTGCCTTTTTTGCGCATATAAAGATTGATGAAATCATAGGACTTGTGTTTGACCGACTCCGAGCAAGTCAAGGGATTTCCTGTAGCTTCACAGTAGCGCGCCTCTTTGGTGGTTATATGATGACTTAGCTGGTGGCAGAAAAAACTTATTAATAAATTTATTTATATATATGCTACTACTACAACTACTAAATCAGGGACTCATAAATAATGCAAGTTCAAATTGTACCAAATGATGCACATTATCCGTACATAGCTTAGATTTTCCCTCCCATAGGAAAACTTTGCGCCCAACAAACAACTAGATTAAAACGCCAGCAGATACTTACTCGCTTAATCAAAAATTTGTAGTCCTCATCACTAGTAATGCGCCCCAGCGTGCAGCATTCTTTGCGATAGGGACGCAAATATTCAGCTACTATAGCGCTTATGTCAAATCGGAATCTCTCGCTAGCATCGCGACTACTGCTTGAACTACTGCAAGATGGTTTAAAATAGAATCAATAAGCTTAATGGATTTTAAAAGCTTAACTTACCTCTTGCGACGTTTCTCACGTTCCAGACGATGGCGCTTGTGCTCGCTCATAGGTGGCATGGGTAATTTGCGCTTTACGGCAGTGCGACCAGTATTTCCAATTATATCAGCTGCCAAGTCCATACTAATATCCATATCGGTACTCGTGTCAGCTGTTGTAGGCAATGGTAATTGCTTTTTGGAGAGCGTAGCTAGAGCTGCTAGCGCTGATTTACTGGTACTTGGCTCTGTATCCAGAGGCAGTGCAGAAAGTGACAGCTGTCGGCGTTTGTTAAGCGCATCCACCTCATCCACATTTTTGTCGCTGTCTACAATAGCGTCAATTAGTGGCATGCGTGTATGGCTGGCATAGCTTAAATTCAATTCTGATTTATTCTCTTCCTCGTCGGAGGAGTACAAATAGCCTTGTATGGGCAAAGCTGTAGTACTATCTAAAGTAGCAGCTGCTGCGGGCACACCAATGACATCGGGTCGTCGGCGTCTATAAAGTTCTTTGCGCTTGCGTATCTTCTCCTTATTCTCCTTATATTTACGGGACTCTATCTGATTATATATGCGATCCTCCTCGCGCCGAGGACTGATTACTCGCACAGACACCAAACGACTGCGTCGCAGCTCGCGTCTGGCTTTTATTTTGTTTTCAGTGTATTCCGCTAGCGCATTTGGACTTAAAGAGCAAGCCAAATCCTCATCAATGTCAAGCTCCAAATCATTTTCCAAATCTGAATTTTCAACCGGTACTTCCTGCGACACATCAAGTGCCTCCAGGCGCTGCGCTGGTGTTGGTGGTTCCCATTGCGGCTTACGGTCACGCAAGTTGTAATAAAAAACATCTCCAACTGTAGTGACGCCAAAATGCCAGGCAGGTGGCAGCGGTGCGACTGATGCCGGCAGCTTGTAATCTGCCGTATCTGCCAGATCGGGCGATTCATTTCCATGGCCGCAGCGCACGGGGGCTGGTACTAACGCGTCTTCGCTGTTATACCACTCCTTTGTCTCCAAGTTTTGCGAGAAGGGCAATAGCTTGGGATCCGTATTTGTATCGGCACCAAAATATTCACAGCGTACTTCATGCTCGTGCCAGTCCTCGCTAGAGACGCGTTTTTCGGCCTCATACTGAGCCACCTGCCATAAAAGATAAAATAATAAAATCATCCAAAAGAAAGCTAGACAAATTCCACATCGATACAAATATTGCTTTCTTACCTTGCGTTCAAACATTTCACGTCGGAGCTCCTTTGACATCTGTTTTGGCCGATCGTAGTTGCTGCTAGAACCATCAATGCGACGGCGATTATCGCTTTTGTATGCTTCATTTGTGCTGTTTGGTGTATTGCGGCCATCCTTAGCAAGTGAAGTAATCGTGCAAATGGTATTGTTTCCGCTCATAACTGCAGGCTTTGGTTTGTTATAGCGATTGGTGGTATCACGCCTGAAGCGATCTTGCCTGTAACGATCATTTTCCAAGGTTACCGCATTGTTGCTGTCACCTAAAGCCGTGGTAGTAGCATATTGTCCGTCAGCTTCCCGCTCGTGTTCTTTCATCTGCTCGATGCGTTCACGTTTCGGTATACGGAAAATTTCTGGAAGGGCATCCCACTTTTGCAGTAGTGCTAAAATGCGTAAGCGCAGCTCCTCCGGCAGCTCAAGCACAACAGGCGCGCTTTCAGTACCTCCTGTAGGCAAGTTGCGCTCTTCGACTGGTGTACTCCAATCCTTAACACTTTGGTAGACTCGGCTGTCATTGAGCATGGTCCTGTTTGGTATCGGCAGACTCTCAAGTGCCTTGAGCAGCAACTGACGCATTTCAGTATCGCTACCGTTTTCCTTCATCCAGCCATGTAATAAATGCAAACCGTGATAGTCCAAAAACAGGCGTCGGCAGGGCAATTCTCCACGTATAAGCACGTCCAGCAGGGTACTGCGTGTTTTTAACAACTTGGCACGCACCATGCAACGTGAGAATCGCAGTGTATCCAACTGTTTCTTAAGCCCGCTGCGACTGAGCAGTGATAGCTCTTCGAGCACATCAGGTTCCTCAACAGTTTCCCGTAACATGTTCGTTGATGTTTTGTCGTCGCTGGGGCGCACCCAGCGTCCGGCCTTGTATTCTTTGTCCTTGGGCTTCGTGGGTTCCTTGCGCTTGCGACCGGGCTTAAGTTTAATAAGCGATTTGGTCTTGGCCTCCTTTATCTTACGCCCGCTGACTGACTTACGACGATGGCTGAGGTCTGGCGACTCAGTGGTGGTTTCCTGCTCAATCTCTTCCTCGTCTTCATCCTCGCTTCCGCTGTCGTCGTCTACTTGTTCACCTTCGTTTGATTTTGGCTTACGCCCAATCCAGCCACGACAGTTGCTCGCCTCGCAATAGCAGCGCTGTGCATCGCGTCCATAACGCTGATACCGATAGTCAAAAGTGATTTCTTCGCCTGGCATTATAGTCTTCCGACTGAAAAACCCAATGCGCAGCTCACCCTTCACCGTCCACTTTTGGGTTTCTGCATTCGGATCGCAAGAGTGATTGATATAACGAGATATGTTGCCTTTGGCGGTGGCATCAATGATAGCATCAACATAAAGGGACATAAAGTAATAGTGCCGATTCTTATCGTTTGAATACAAATGCTGTCGTCGTTCATACTCTTCGAGGTCAATAACTTCGCCTACATATTCCATTATAAACTCGCCTGGTGGAATTTGTACTTCAGCAGTAATGCCGCAGCCTTTTTTCTCTGTGCGAAAGACACGGCAGGGCCAGCATTGACGTTTTTGGAAGCGTTTGTTTGTACAGCGTTCATTTGTGCACAGTGGACCACACTCAAGCATGAGCATGCGATTAATGCATCCAGCACCACAGCAGAGATGCCCCTGCGCCTCTTCTTCTTCTGTGAGAAAGCACCCACACTCCATTGCAGCATTCTCCTTACTCACTTGTCGTGGGCAGCGATATAAATTCTCGCGTATCATTTGAAAAGTATTCAACTTGCCCTTGCGCAAAAACTGCTCGTTAATGGCTTCAATTTGGGCCAGCTCCATCATCTGATCTTCCATGGAAATTGTAGCAACAGCAACTTCGCCATCATCTGCAGTAGTCGACTTATCGCGCACTACACCACGACCCACGCTAGCCTTCGGGGGCTTCTGCTTAATGCGATGAGAACGGCGTACGCCATTGGAGGCGGTTTTGCTCTCAGAATCATCATTTCCGCTGCTACTCGGTTGTGGTATTGGCGATAGCGCTGGCTTGGATTCCGGTGTCAGAACTGGATTATCATAAAAGGAGCTGACATTTTCAGTTAACTCAGTAACAGAATTTTCTTTGTCTGGGGTAAAATTTAGCGTGTCTTTGCTGATTGCATTAGATTCCTCATTTTCATCGTCCAGCTTGTAGTCACGCTTAAGCAAATTGACTCCAATTTCAATAAACTTGGCAATGTCTTTGAGCGGATCCGGAGTTTCCGTTTCCGTTGACGTTTTAGGCGGTGGCGAAGGAGCCGGAGTATCTATGATGGCTGTTTGTAATAAATTTTGTTCTTTATTCGATGCCGAAGAAGCGGACTCTGATGACTCTATTTCAGGCAAGTTAAGCATGGAAGCGCTACGCTTAAGTTTACTTTCAAGCGCCTTAAAGCCCGGTTCAGAGGACGAAGATGTGGAATCTATTGAGTCATTTCTTAATAGTGCCTTTTCTGACTGATCACGCGCTTTCTTCGCATTTTTTTTCTTTTTGTTTGATTCGTCGGAAACATCAGACTTCGTTTGCTTTTGGCTCGCCAATGGCCCGCTGGGTTTCGGCGAGTTTGTGACCGAACGTGGCAATACAGCTTCATCATAAAGCTCCAGTCGACTCTTGGGATGAACGGAGTTGCGACGCTTACTTGAGGAACTGTTGTTGCTACTGCTGCGCTCCTCACAGATTGTGTTGCGGCGCGAGATGTCTGCAGACTGGGGCTGCTTCTTAGTGCTTTTTTTCTTAGTCTGCAAAGTTTCGCTTAGATTCGGTGTGGAAACGCGACTAGAGTCCGAGCTTATAAACATGGAAGCGCTACGCTTAAGTCTACTTCCAAGCGCCTTAAAACCCGGTTGAGAGGCCGAAGATGTGGAATCTATTGAGTCATTTCTTAATAGTGCCTTTTCTGACTGATCACGCGCTTTATTCGCAATTTTCTTTTTTTTGTTGGATTCGCCGGAAACGTCAGACTTCGTTTGCTCCTCACAGATTGTGCTGCGGCGTGAGGTGTCTGCAGACTGGGGCTGTTTCTTAGTGAATTTTTTCTTAGTCTGCAAAGTTTCACTTGAATTCGGTGTGGAAACGCGACTAGAGTCTGAGCTTGTAAGCATGGAAGCGCTATGCTTAAGTTTACTTTCAAGCGCCTTAAAGTCCGGTTGAGAGGCCGAAGATGTGGAATCTATTGAGTCATTTCTTAATAGTGTCTTATCTGACTGATCACGCGCTGTCTTCGCATTTTTTTTCTTTTTGTTTGATTCGCCGGAAACGTCAGAATTCGTTTGCTTTTGGCTCGCCAATTGCCCGCTGGGTTTCGGCGAGTTTGTGACCGAACGTGGCATTACAGCTTCATCATAAAGTTCAAGTCGACTCTTGGGATGAACGGAGTTGCGACGTTTACTTGAGGAACTGTTGTTGCCACTGCTGCGCTCCTCACAGATTGTGTTGCGGCGCGAGGTGTCTGCAGACTGGGGCTGCTGCGTAGTGCGTTTTGTCTTAGCCTGCAAAGTTTCGCTTAGATTCGGTGTGGAAACGCGACTAGAGTCCGAGCTTGTACAATGCGAGTGTGGCGAGCTATCCTCCGTTTTAAGTAGTTCAACTCGAGCATCTACTTTAGGATGATTCTCAACGTTTTCGTTGATTGATTTGCATGCATCGGAAAGTAATTTGCTTGTATTACGCTGTTCCTGCTTTTTGGCTTCCTGCTTTAGTCGCTTCTTGCTTTTTTCCTCCATGCGTATTTGAGCCGTTGCCTTATCCATAGCTTTGAACAAAGCATCACATTCTGTAAATGATGCTGGCGGCTTTTTCTGCAGCTCAGCTCTTTCCACAATGGGCTTTGTAGCTTCCGTTAGTTTGTCTTTCTCCTTTTCCTTGGGTTTAATGCTGGCCGTGGACCCACCATCTGAGCGTTTTATAGAAGATTTTGATTGTTTTTCGATAGTTTCAGTTTTCTTGTCGCTGTGACTTTGGTCTGTTTTCGCATCCGTTTTCTTCGGTTCCTTCAAACGACTTACAGTAGTGCTTCTGCGTTTTTTGCCTTCCTGCTTTACTGTTGCAGTTGAAGCATCTGGTGTTGACATTTTCTTCATGTTGATTATACTATTTGATGAATCGCTGTCTTCCGAAATATGTGCACGACTGGCAATGGTGCTTCTCCGTTTGATGTCTTGTTTCTTAACTTCTGATGCAGTTGCAGTATCTGGTGTGGATCTTTTTGAATGGTGACCTTTGCTACTGGAGGAATCACTGTTATCCACAACCTTAAACTGACTCGCTCTGCGCCTAATAGTTTTTTTCTTTTCACTACTTATATTTGACGCTTTGGATGAGTTGCTATCTTCCGTTGATTGTAAACGGCTGGAAATCGTTCTTCTTTGAAGACTGTTTCTCATAATCTTCTGCTTATCCAACGAACTGCGAGTGTCAGCAATCATAGAGTCTTGGGAATGACTTGAATGAGGTAGATTTTCAGCTTCCGTATCATCCCTTTCCAATGCCAGTGTTAATTCCAAACTTTGCCTTTGCAATTCAGCTGATCTGGTTATCCTTTCAACGTCGGCTTTGAGAGCTGCAACTTCTTTCTCTGCTATAGTCACAGGGCTATCCAGCTCATTGCTAATTAAAGTTTCCATTTGTTGCTCTCTTGAACTGCTGCTGCCTTCGATGAGATCAATTAGTGGCATCGCGGCTGCATCAGAAGCATCTATGGAATCAGCTTGCATTTCAGGCTCGACGGCATCTTCCACAATTTCTGTCTGCAATTGTATTTGTTTGCTGCTTTGTGCAGCTATTTCGGCAAAAGTTTCCTCCAGAGTCATTTTATTCGACGCAACTTTTGCTGCATTGCGCTGACTGGAACGATTACTGCGACGCATGTTAGATTTTGGACTAGTCAGTGATAATTTGGAATCGCTGCTTTCATTATCCTCAGAGATTGACCACGTGTTTGTCTCCGCTGATGGCTCTAATATTGCCTGTGTTGTTTGACTTTCCGACTCCTTTTGCTGTTGAAACAACTGTTGAAAGCTGCGCTGACTGCCAGGCTGTAAATCAGATGAGCTATTTGGCTGATTGGGCGGCTGTGACTCTTCTTTTGCCGTATCAATTTCCATAAAAATAATCTGGGAATCGGAATCGTCATTTTCTAGCACAAATTCTGCCTTTGGCTTTGGCAGCTGTGGCACAAAATTGGCATCCACAGCGTTCTCATCCTGAGCAGCAACCATTACTCTGACAGCCTTAGCAGTAACGCATGCCGACGACGAAGAGCTAGAGTTGTCAACTACGGTAACTGGCGGCGACGTTAGTTTACAAGAGTCCAATGAATCCGAGGACTCTGTACGAAGCGGCATATTTAAACGCTTAACGGACACACGCAACTTATGCGTACGCTTAGGTTTACCCTCGTATTCGGAACTGCTATTGGACATCGATGTGGAATTGGTATCCGAGTCCGAATAGCTTAAGCTGCGCACAGTTTTTATTGGTGGACCATATATTTTAACTAAATCTGCAACTACTGCCGCTTGCATGTGCTTCATTAAGGCGGGCTGTACTTTACGCGGTCTTCCGCGTTTTCGGGCAGGCGAACACCGTTTAGATGGCAATGCGACTGGACTTATCGAGGCACTCACGTCAACGACTGCTGGCATAGGCGTGTTTGTATCATCCGTGTGGCCCGCGGAGCTGCTAACCTGAGCAACAATCAAACTTTGAGTAGGCTTTGGTTTAGCAAACACCTCTAGTACGTGCAGTGGCAAGGGGGGCGCTGGCCGAGCTGTTACGTTCTCAAACATTGAAAAACGACGAGGCACAACGGCTGCTGCCGGTGCAGTTGTTGTTGTTTTAGATGGTACTGCATTTGAATCTATGCGTGCTTCAATTTGTATTTTATGTGTCTTTCTATTTTTATTGAGTACATCAAGCACATCGAATTTGGTAAATTTTTTGCGCGAACTTCGCCGACATTCGTTAAGACCCGGTGCCAGTGCTGCAGTCGTAGTCTCTGAGTCGCCGCTGATGTGCTCCGCTTCAATGTTGCCTGCCATTGATTTTGCTGGCATCGCTGTTGTGTCAATGTCTTTTGATGCATTCTTTGGCGGACGACCAATGCGTTTTCGGCCCTGCGATTGAGCCGCAGCGGCTAATGCTGTTGCCGAAGTTAAGTGCACGGGCGATGTCGAAACATCCGGATGGTCCATTGTATGTTATTTTGTTACCCCACTAACAACTAAGGAGTACCCTTGACAAAAATACAATACCAAACAGCGGTTCCTAAGGACATATTAGATAAATTTAATAAATGTCATGCTAAACCAACTAGTTTTTTTGGAACTCGTGGCTTACCTCTGTCGAAAAACGACACCAACAGCTAATGGCGATACTAACTGTACAATATGTAACTGTAATCCACTATTCCTTTATACATTTTCATCCGATCGAGGTAATCCACAAAAGCAATACATATATATATTCCAAAAAGTAAACTAGAGCTGCCAGACGCCTGAATGCACAAATCTGTATTGGTAAATTATGCGCAACGCTTACAAACACTTAATTTATTCGATACACTAATTTGCAGCGACAATCGACATTCAGCTCATTCGAACGCAAGCCGCCATTAATATATTAATTTGCACAAAACAATTGTGAATTTACGAAACAGCATGCCGCCAAAGCGTGCCAAAAAAACAACTGCTAAAAGTGTAAGTTATTTAAATATTTAAAATTAATTTTTGTATAGTAAACAGCTGTTTTCTTTTGCATAGGCACGTGCTGCACCAACAGCAGCAGCGTCGCAGCCAGCGGCTGTAACTTTGGATGTTGGTCAGCCAGTGCTTTATATAGAGCACTGTCGTTCTTGACGCGTCTTTCGTCGTCGTGCCGAGGAGCTGCATGCTGCCTTGCAGGCCCGTATTCAAAACGAACTGCAAATGCAGCTACAACTGCAGCTCAATGCCGATGGTGCACCAAGACGTGGTGCCTTTGAACTTTCGCTTGCCGCACAGCCTACAATGGAGGCTGCTGCACGTCTGCCACTTTGGTCTGGTCACAAGCGCACACCACGTGCACAAAAGTTTCCCAATGTTGATGAAATGTTCCAAAAAATTGCAGAGTTGCTCACTAAAACTAATAAGCGCAAACATGAAGCTTCCCCTACAACAACACCAGCCAAAAAAAGTAAAGTCGAGCATGAGCAGTCAAGTGTTACCGCTGATAACCAATAAACTACAACATTAAATACCGATTAGCATGGCGCCTTATGACCGGCAGGCGGCAAATCCTGTCCAGGAACTGCCTGCTGCGAACTACTTTTTGCGCTTGCTATCGTATTATGTTATATGTACATATATTGTTGGTACTACCATTAAAACATATTTTCTGTACTTTCACGTTTTGTTTTCTCATTTTATTAGAATTTTTGTCTTTGATTTTCAAAATGTACACAGATTTGTAATTCCCTAACTCGAAACTCTTTTTGCTTCTAGCCTAGCACTGCAGCTTAAACACTATGCCATTGAATTTGAACTAAATTTAAATTAACTTATATATGAATTTGCCAAGCCAGAGATTTCAAATCAAAAGTATAGGCTGGCTTGCTGTTTCAATTGCTTAAGTAAAACCGCTTTGCAAGTTACATTTATGCAAACATTACATATAATCATTGTCATAACTTAACAAGAAATTGGCTATGGGAACGGGCTAAATACAATAATGAGAAAAATAGCAGCATAGGAGCGCGTTGGGTAGGATAACAATAAAATTCTCTAGCTCTCTGCTCAAAATCTTTGTTGCACTTATTTGGGCAGAGCATAAACGCTGCGGAATTCATTGCGGTTTTTTTTCTAGCGCACAGCCGAACACGCGTGCCATAAGGAACTAATGAACTAAACCTTAAGACTACGTTTAAATTATTTCGACAAAAAAAATAATGATAACCATAATATAAATCACCGTTAAAACAATGCAAAAAACAGTTAGTAGCTAGAGATAGCGTGAAGTAAAGTGTGTGTGTGTGTTGGGGGGAGGGGGTGTTAAAAAAGCGCAAGATCCTTTGATCCACTAAGTCTTGTGGCGCTACGTGGCTTCTGTTGCCATCATCGCCTTGCGTTACAGATATTTTCGATAATTACGCAAATGAGAATTGCTTTCTTCTGCGCTGACACCAACACCGACAGCTGCTGCAGCGCTTTCAAACGATGGCGGTTCATTGACCAAGCCTGGACTGGGTGGATCACATGTATTCGATGTACTAGCGCCAATGCTGCCAATGCCAGTGCTGGCAGCACCTTTGGCACGTCGGCGTCCGCGCGTACCAGCGCCACGTGAACGCCGACTGCCGCTGCTTGTGGTTGGTGTGCCGGTAATGTCGCCTGCCTCAATGGCTTCCAGCGAGGCATCGAGCGCCGCATCGGTGGTGGTGACTCGTGAGCGAGCCATGCCGCTGCGTCGGCGCACGCTGCTGCTGCTGGAGCCGCCTGTTTCGTTGCCAACTGGGTGAATTGTGGTGCGTTTTCCCGGCCGACGTTTGCGCCGCTTTTTATTGCCATAACGCGGATCATAGTCATATTCATCGTCTGCAGGGGATTTGGGCTCTTCCAGCGAGTCAACATCATTTATATCCATATCATCGTAGAACCATTCCTTAAGTAGATCGTCTTTTGACGCATGCTGTGGCTGTGTTTGCAATTGACTGTCTTTGCTATCAGATGTATCGCCGCCGGCAGCTCCTAAGGAGCTGGACTCCTCAAGCGAAAAGGCGCCGTTAAAGTCATGTGTGGCATCGTTGTGCAAAGCAGCGCCAGTTAAAACAGTTGGCATAGCTGTGCTAGCTGCAGCGTTGAGCATGTTAAGGCCGAGAACAGTGCTGCTGGCAGCACTTAAGCTGCTGGTCACGCTGTTGGCCACCAAGGCTTCGTGCTCCTTACGCAGCGCCTGAAACGGTCGCTCGGGAAATCTGCTAAGGTTTAGTTGGTTATTAAGTGCTGCTTGTGTAGTTAGTTGTTGTGTTTTTCCCAACCTGTACATCTTGGTCAAGTATTGTCGCCTGCTTTTGCGCCAACGTGCTGCGGGATAGGTATAGATTTGGCCCTGGCGAAAGCCAGGCATTCGTTGTCGTTTATCCATAAACAATTGTGAATGGTTTTGGGCTACACCGGTTTGTGGATCCAGAAATGGCAAACGCAGTCGCCGCTCGATGCAGAGCCGTGTATTAAAGTTGGCACTGTACTCGATGGTCTCGCGATAGCTGACATCTTTTAAGAAACTTTCAATCTTCTCCAGATTCGGCACCGAGACAATTTGTATGTTTACCGCAGACGACATGTTGCCTTTTGGCTAGTTCTATCTCTGGTACGGTATGCTACGGACTGGCTTGCACTTGCCACTGTGCACGACTGCTTAATCCATTTAAAACCAGCCCAGTGAGCAAGCTGTGTGTGGTGACGACAACTGTGACACTTTGCGGCTGCTTCGGGTTTTGTATTTTGTTTCTTATCTCTATTCGCTATTCCGTTTTGGTTTCTTTTTTTAGTGTGCAACTTTTTGTAGTTGCTTTTTAGCTTAAAACGCTTTCACTATGTTTGCATTTAAGTTTTGGATTTTGTGCATTAATTTTTTATTTCTTTAATTTTTACAAATTTATTAAATCGGCTCAACGTTGATATATTTATGTTTTCGTTTTACTAAAAATTGATGTCAAGCAGCATAGAAATAGAAATGTTCTTCTTCTTGATTTCTATGCACCAGGGCTGCAGCATATCAATGTGCCGCTGTTGCAGGCAGACATGCAATCGATGTTGACACAATATTCTTCTAAAAAATATCGATGTTTTTGCATTGTTGCTGGTGATTCAAACAAAATAATATAACGTGCAAATTTTAAACGAGCAATTTAACGAACATTACAAGTTTTTTGGCCTGAAAATTGTGATTTCGTTATTGGTTGCTGATATTTAAGTGTGTAAATAACAAATTATAATCACATTCCTCCTTTCAATTAATGTAAATACTTTAAAGACTTTAATAAAAAATTAAATTATGCCAAATATTAAGGTAAGAACGAACATTACAAGTTTTTTGCCTAAGAAAAAATAAATGGTGCTAGAAAACTATCGAAATATCGATATCGTTTACAATTTATAAAACAAAAATAACGTGCAAAAAACCCTATTAAACTTACTCCATTAAATTAAATTGCAAGTTGTTGCTTGCTTTTAATGTGCATATTTCAAGAAAATACATGAAAATTGAATTGTATTTCTAACCCGACAAAGACCTCCAACTTTATGCATTCAAGTCAACGAACATTACGAGTTTTGGCCCGGCTTATTACTTAATGTCATTGTTTCAGTAGAGCAAGGTCGTACAAAGTACGCACACAATAGTTATATACTTAAGTTCATAAGTATGTATATATGGGTATATATGTTTGTATGCACTTATATGCGCTTGAGTAGTCATGCACTTGGGCAAAGGTAACAGTTCAATTTCAATCTGAATTTATACATTTCCATATTCATTGTTCGGCCGGAACGCTCAGTTGGTTTCTGTCTCATTTATTGTATTGACGCGTTTGTTAAACCGTGCTAAAACATTTGGCAGACTAAAAAGCGATAAACAAATATAAGCGCAAAATTCGGAAATATTTTAAATGTAAATATTTGTTAAAAAAAAAAAAAAATTTCATCAATTTAATTATAGTCAAAATTTATATTTTTGTCTATGTTAATATTGTAATTTGCTTATCATAGCACTTGTTGTTGCCAGTTTGTTTGGCGTCGCATCGTCCCACGCATCAAGGCACCCCGGCAGTAGAGTAGGACATGCGCGTTGCGGGTTTGCCTTTTCTAAATGTCAAAGTTGAACTTTATCGTAAATAAGACATTAGAACAACAACAAGTGCAAAAGCAAACACCAGCAAGTTGTTTTGTTTGTTGATTTCTGCTAGGGAGCGCGTAAATCCATGAATATCTCACTAGTACATGACTTCGTACATACAACTATGTCAACATGGCCATGCGTATGTGCTTGTGCATGTGGGATGAATTTAGTTATCATTAGGGTAAGCTACGTTGAGTTTTGAATAGTCCATTCTGCTACGCCTCGCTGGCTAGTCAGTTTCCATATGTTAGCAAGTGGTCTTTACGTCAGAGCAACAAAAGTAATATGGGATGTTCAAGGGCAAGCGTTTTGGGTGCCATGTTCAAAAATACAAAACTTCAAAGCATGCTGCATTTATCGGCTTGAATTTAGGGAGTTTACATAAAGTCATTTCTGTGCTTTACATTTCTGTTCAGTTTCATAAATAGGTTTGGCAAAGTATAAATCTGTTATTATAGACTTTATCTGCCACAAGCAAATTTTGTCAGAACTATTGTCCAACAACAGCTTTACAGCTAATGTTGGCAGTTGGGCAGTTTTTAAAAGGGTTTATCCGAATTTTAAAGCAAATTTGAACAACTTTTAACTTTTAAAATTAAAAATAAATATAAATATAGTTTTGTAATTTTACCACACTATGTGCCTGACTTAGAATTCTTAAGTTGGACATTTTAAAGAATTATTTATTACGGTTATGCCCTGTTGAATCATAAGTTCATATAACTTGTAAAATGTTCAATATTTTAACAATTTGAAGCCTACATATTTTTTAATCATGCGCTCTTTCGCATAATTAAAACTAAAATTTATTAAGCAAAGAAACAATCTAAACAATCGTGCTTTTTAATATTAAAAATTATTCAAATATTCGTATGAAAAATATTACAGTTTACAACCGTTGATAGCTAAACTAAAAATATCGTTATCGTTAGTAACGCAATATTGATACTTTATATTTAAGTCGTTTTTAATATCGATAATTTGATGTATTGCTGCTCGCATATCAACAACTTTTAGTCTATTCTCTTTTTCTCTTCTGCTCAATGCGCTGCGTTTTGCTGCGCGTTACCGTTTGTATTTAGTGTTGTGATTGCAAAGAAAAAAAAAGCTGGCCAAAAGCTAAAATCCAAAAAGAAAATTTCTGCTTGTCTGAAGGTGTACATATAGCCACTATGATAAATTATAGATAATTGTGTTAAATTATAAGAAAAGCAGCAGCAGCGGTCAAAATTAAGAAAACGAAACGAAAAGTGTGTATTGTTTTTTTTTTTTTATAATTGTGCCATTGCGTGTTTTGCACACATGAGTGGTGTGTATGTGTGTTTGCAATAAACAAAAAAATATATGAAGCGTAGTAAACAGCAGTGAATGAGTAAAATGTAAGTGAATTGCTTAAAATTGTTGAATTAAGTGAACTTAGAAAATATATATGGCAAAAATTCAAATGCGCAAAAATTAGTATATAAAGGATAACGGCAAGCTATGTGAGTAAATGCGTAAGTGCGTGCGTGTGAGTGTGTGTATATGTGTGCAGGAGAGACTCTCTTCAGCTTCAGCAGCAATAGCGTTTACGTTCCAAGGTTCCCATTAAAAAACAACGGTCTGCTTATGTGCATCAATATGTACAGACGTATATATGTGGTCTGAAGTAGGTATCCCTGTTTTTTTTTTTAAGTCAGTGGCAACATGCTCCAATAGCTTAAAAAAAAAAAAAAGGGTGAAGAGGTCGAGGCGCTGCCCGACAGTGGCATACTCTGCAATCAATTTTTCCCAAAAAAAAAAAAATTAATATTTGCGCCAAATTTTGTATTGATACGTTGAGCAGTGTTGGTAAATTGTTTAAGGGAGTAGGGGTCGAAGAAGACTTTTTGATATAAAAAAACAACATTTTGTTGTTTATTAGGCTAACATAAGCGTAAATAACAAATTTGTTGGCTTCAGCTTTTGAAATCTTGTTTCAGTTTATGGAAACAGGTGATGGCTACAGTTTTGCCTAAATCTTTTTTTTTATTTATTATGTTTTGTCTGATCTCTACTTAGAATTAGCATATAGATAAAGTAATGCGGCCCTATGCCCCACTAGGGGAAATGGAGTCTAAAAATACGATAGATGAAATAAACGAATGGATTACGGTGAAGTATCTTTCCAGTGATGGCAACTGACCAGCCAGTTTAAAGTACTCATTTGAGCTTGCAGCTTGCTATACTCAGTGAATCTTATTGTTCATAGCTGTGCCAAACTTCGACCGATTGGCTTTTATGATGCGTTGAAACAGGGCAAGATATCGAGGTGAAGCGATACACCTTACCTATAATAATATAGCGCATCTTCTTGTACAATTTGGTGTAGCCAGCTCTGAGATCTAGGTGTAGACACGGTTGGCGCAAATGAAGGCCTGTCGACAGTACGAGTGGGAAGTATTACCTACCAGACCCGAAGTTTTCAAAAGAGCCCGTAGATTTGAATTAATTAGAATAATCATGAAATATTTAAATTCTTCGGGAAACAGAAGGGCGCTTAGGACCTAACGATAGTTAAACCCCCGCGGACATGGCTCAACGCTACTCGAGATGATGATAAACGCCTTCTGACGTTTACATATATTGTGCAAATCTCTAATACCCTTGAGCCTACGCTTACAGTGTATAAAAATTAGCAACTTGATTTTTTGCGTGACCAAATCAACTCACATGTATACATACACATAGCTATGTATATAAGGACTCGCTTGGCTTAATTTTTCGTTGTTGTAACTGATTTAAACCAAAGCTAAATACATACATATGTATGAGCCAGCCCCCAGGTGTAACATTTAAACGTTCTTTGGGCATTTGTGCTTGAGTGTTTCAGTAATTGTCTGAGCTTTGACTATTGCGGACTATATTGAACCCTTTTTTGACCGTTTGTGTACATATTATGTAGTATGTACACTTGTATATAGTACGCACATAAATTGGCCAGCTGCTGCGCTCTTTTATATGTTTATAAATTTTATATATATAGAAGCATAACGAGCGCCACAGGTGTGCCAGAGAGAGCGCATTTTGGACGACTGAGTGCCCTTTTTTATTTAGTATCTGTCTGTTTAATGCAAATAGCGTATATACAATTTTGTACATACATATGTAGTTTGTTTGTTTCTGCAGTGTACAATTATTGTAGCACTTTGTTCATCCAAGAAACAAAACAATCTAATAAAAGTGTATCACCAACAACTATTATAATAACTTTGCTATCTTTATACCCTGTGTACCCAAAGAGTCTAGAGCGGAATAGTTGTGTCATCACCTATGTCATCTACACATGTGATTTCGGTCTTGAAATCGCAGCGAGCTCTTATGGCTGGGTTTACAAAATACTTATTAAAGAAACACATCACCTAAGTCAACTTTGCATGTCCGTTTGTATGAATTCCTAGATCGGGTGAAAAAATACTTCTAAAAGAATAAACGAATCCCCAAAGAAAGGTTTTTAAAAAGTTATGGGTTTTTAAAAGATATGCACTTAGAGAGTAGTTCAATATAGGTACAGTAAACGCAAACTAATTCAAGAAAAAATGTTGAAACCAAGTTGAGTAATTTATGTTGAAGCTTTATATTGGATGGTGGATGGATCAAAAAATTCTGGTGCTCGAACTAATTTCAATGCAATTCAATTTTATTCCCTCAATTAATTCCTTAATAATGTTAATGTTACTAACCTAAATCTGTTATTTTCCAATTGTAAAGATTATTTAATGTCTAATCTCTGTTTTTTTTTTTTGTCAATGCTAGCTTTAAGCAAATCTGTACTTTATTGGCAATAAAGCAAACCTTTGAAATTTTAAATTTATTTCCTTAATCTTAGGCATCGCTTCTCGGCCTTATGGCTAAGATCAAAGTGTAGTATCTGTTCTTATCAGCTTATTATTATTAGGCATTACGAAATACAGGTGCAAATTGAATGTTCTTAAAATAAAGAGTTCAGGCTTAATTAAACTTCATTTTGATTCAATTTTAATTCTTCTTACGATTTCTTACATACAGTCATGGACAAAATTGAGAGAACTGGTTAAATAAGAAAACTAAAAACTTAGTATTTTGTTTCGATTTGTAATATTTTGTCTTATTGTTGGGACTATTTATTGCGAAATAATGTTAGTAAAGGCTTTAAAAAGAAAATGATTAAATAATTTGGCATATGTTGGTTTTTTTTTTGTGTTTTCTGAAATCCTGCCATTTTTGGCTGCACAAAATGGAGAGGACATTACACATTTTTGTTAGATAAAAACATGGAATGTCTCATATTTGCCTTTATGACAGCAGAAAACCGCTGCTGCATACTTTCGACCAATTTGTTCAACACATCTGGCTGAAGTTCATCCCAGGCAGTTCGAAAATTTGCGAAGAACGTTTCTCTATTCGTGCGACAACTAGGGGACTTTGGGATGGTCATTCAAGCACATTGATTGAAAATTTTTCGAAGTATCGCTTGATAATGCCGGCCGTATGTTTGGGGTCATTATCATGCTGGAATGTGAATTGATCGCCACTGCCCATTTTTTCCACCGATTCAGTGAGATTGTTTTCAAGAATTCGAATATAATGTTTTATGTAAGTTTCATGGAGCCGTTTCCGAATTTCACTTTTTTTTTTTGTGTGTTTATCTAAAAACGCTTCACCGATTTTTACCCACACCTTTCGGCGCACAATAAGCGTACCTTCTCGCATGGTTGTGGCAGTCTTGCGACCATGGCCCCGCAAATTACTGAGTTGTTGCGGTTTTTTATACATTTTTTCGACGCAAGTTTTTGAAACCGAGAATTTTTTGCGATTTTGCGTAAACTTAACCCGTTTTAACAAGCATCAATAATTATTTGTCGCATTTTTAAGGGCACTTCTTCTCGACCGCCCATCGTGACAATTTGTATGACTCCACGAACAATAAAGAATGCTAAAAATTAGTTGTTTATGAATAAGAATAAAGGCAATGCGAACCGAAAAAAGAACAATAATATCAAAACATTGAAAATTAACGCACTGCTTTCAAAAAATCTTAGTTTACATTGCATTCTAATAAATAGCTCCAATATTGGAGCATAAAATATAAACATATCGGTTTAACTAAGGGCTGAATATTTTTTGAAATGCTGTCCTCTTCATTTTGTCCATGACTGTACATACAAAACTCAACTCTATTTAAAATGTAACATTGTTAATATTATTCAGCCTGAAGGCCTATGTTGCTCTGGCCTTAAAATACTTTTGTTCCCTAGAATTAATTCTAAGTTACAATATTTAAAATAAAATAAATATATATTATTCAGGATAGAATTTTTTGCAAAATAAATTTTTGTAATTTATATCGGGCTATTAAATTTTTATTTATATGAGAATAAATGGAATATATGCATTTGTTTCTAAAATTAGTAATCGAACAAATTTCTCAGAAATAATTTGTATGTTGCCTATTTGATGCAAGACAACAGGGCAGTGGTGCCAGGTCAATTCGAAATTTTGATTTGGAAAACTTGTAGTTTGCATCTACAGCTCTTCCACGATTTTCAAAAAAAGAATCATATAAGGTGCGCGAAGTTAGTGGTACACTCAATTTCCTTTCGTGTAGACAGCTCGGTAAGATCCAGTCTGTGCGGCTTAGGAACCTCTGGAGGTCATTAATGTTTATTTCCGTCAGCTCTCCCAGTCCATTGAAAAGCGGCTTTCCTAGGGTGTCCATTCTCTGCTTGCAAAGGGCAGGGCGCTTACAAAGAAAATGAAGAACGGTTTCTTTTTCTTCTGGCTAGTTGCAACTGTGACAGTGGATTTTGTGGGGAAGCCTCAATTTGGCCGCCTGTTCTCCAATAGGCCAGTAGCCAGTGATAACTACCACCAGTCTAGAGGTGTTTTTTCTGTTCCTGTTTATCAGCGATGTTGTTTGTTTGAGGCTGTATCTAGGCCATAGGGATCTATTAGTCCTGCATGCTACAAGACTATTCCATCTACGATCCGCTATCTGAAGGTATTTTGTATTGATGTTTCTCTTGACCACGTTAAGTGGTGTGAACGCGGGTTCCGCAAGAGCCTCACTCATGGCAGATCCATTTCTTGCCAGTTCGTCGGCTTTTTCGTTTCCCTCTATATTTCTGTGTCCCGGGACCCAGATTAGAGTAACGTTATGCCTTTCGCTTACGGTGGTGAGACACTTTCTGCTTTGTTCCACCATTTTAGAGGTTGTGATGGCTGAATTCAGGGCCTGAATCGCAGCCTGGCTATCCGTAGAATAGCGATGTTGTTTTTAAATGTGTAGTCAGCGATTTGTATCCTACATGCCTCCCTAATAGCAAATACTTCCGCCTGGAAGACGCAGGATAAATTGGGGAGGCGTGGAGTTTCGTAAATTTCGAATGACAAATTTATCTATTTTGGCCACTTTTAGCCACTTTGGTGTCCTTTATAGGGCATCGAATTGCCTCCTATTTCTGTACAACTTAAGAGCAAGTATACACCAAAGATTTGAGATCCGGAATTTTAGCTGGGCACGATAATATCACCCCATTTTTCGTGCCTCAACAAAGTCTTATGTCTCACGGAAGACATGGATGGCAGCATTGTCCTGTTGAAAAACTCACAATCATCGAAATTTTGGTCTCCAAACTTAAATGGAACATGTTTAAGTAAATTTATATTATATAATCTCTAGATTTCATATTATACATATGTTTCAAAACATATAAGACTGTTTTCAACACCGACAAAAGCACCCATACCATTAACGAACATTTTTGAAAGTTTTGGGACATCTTTAATTGATTTAATGATGGATTGTCGATATTAAATTTTTTTCATCACAAAAAATAATATTTCACCGCACTAAGTCACAAAAAAGTCGTATGAGACGAACTCACTGGAATGCAAATCGGAAGATCCAATATTCCGTAGATTCTAGTAAGTCTTATAAACTAAAAATAAACTTGGCCTTCTTTCATTAAAACCTTCATCCTGCTACCGCCGCAGATCATTATCTCTGAAAACCAAAAAAAAAGCATGCTGCAGATAATACGTTTAAAAAAAAAATTTGAATATCCCATTATCGGACACCCCGACTTATTAAAATTTTATTGTTGTTTTTATTTCAGTACCTACTGTTTGCATTTTGGCCTCATCTTTTCTTTTTTTCTGCTGTCATTTGCTTTAAGCTCATTATACATAAGGCGCATTGTTTGTTTCGTTGCACTTATGTTACGTGCTGTCTTAAACACACGTACATACATATGTATGTACATAAGAAATGTATACAAACACTGTTCATAAGTTAAATGATATACTGAGGATACGCTCGTAAATTGAAAATGGTTTACGTTTTGCAACACTAAATTTCTTGAAAACAAATTAATTCACGATTGTGTTCCGGCTTCTCAACTGTAACATACTAATACTAACTGCTTCTTATCTTCTATATATAGTATGTATATATATGATTCATTCATTCGTTCATTGGCGATCACTGCACGATCGATGTATGTATATAAAGTGGTCTGCTTTGGTCTGAACGAGTGACTGATTCATTCATTCGTTCATTGGCGATCGACGGACGATCGATGTATGTATATAAAGTGGTCTGCTTTGGTCTGAACGAGTGACTGATTCATTCATTGGCGATCGATGCACGAAAAAAACGGTAGCAGCTAGAGTTTGTTTTAAAGTGTAAATGAGTGGAGGAATTGTTAAAGATCAGCCACTAGGGCTGAGGGACATTTGTAGGGAAATTAAATTATTTTTAAGTTAGGTAGCCACAAAGGACTTTCTGCCGACTTGAAACTCGTGTTGTGCGAATAACACTAGCTTACAAATTTAATGGTCATCGAGTGAACCTTCGTATAAAAGTATTTTTCGGGGTAATTTTGGGTCGAGAAACACGAAAATGAACACCTTTTTTTTTTTCTTGAGCAACGTTTTCGAGATTTTTTCGAAAAACATGTTTTTGGGCACTTTTTCAGTTGTTCGTCAATATCTCGTGAACTAATATCTTTATGAAAGACGATTAGATCGAAAGGTATTGATGTGCTCTTTACAGTGATATATGATATGTACAGATTAAGTAGAAATTATTGAAGTTTATTGACCATTTTTCAAAATTGCAAATTTTCGGATTGAAAGAGAATTCTTTTACGAACATTTCGAGCTTAAGATCTTCCAAATCGGATAGGAACTGTAGATGTTATGGAACCATTTATCGAAAAAATCTCGAAAACGGTGCTTAAGAAAAAAAAGGCTGTCATTTTCACGTTTCTCTACCCAAAATTACATTAAAAAAAACTTTTTAACGAAGGTTCATTTTTCGTGTAAACTAGTGTAATAGTAGCATTATTGAGCAGTTATAGTGAGTAATACTAGTGACTATGGCAATTTTTTATTTTAACGAACTGAATCTTGGTATATGTGCTTTATATGGCGATTAAAGAATCACCAAGAGTGGGAATTGGGAGAAATAAGTTTTGTTTGCATGGGTGTTGTTTTTTTTATTCATGCTAACGACCTATCCAAAGATAAAGTGTGAGTTACAGTTGAGCATAGATTTCAAAACCGTGCCGAACTTGGCTTTCTTAACAAGCAGGAAGCGGAGCCCCCTAGTCGAGTTTTTATTTTCATAGTTTTCATATGATTTAAGACTGTTTGGAAACAATTTTTTTTTGGCTTAGGTTTACTTAGGCGGAGGTCTGAGGAGTGGTTTTGCTAAGAGAGTCCACGATAAACCGATTTTAGTGACTGCATCTTTATTTATAAATAGATTTAGAAATTTGTATTTTTTTGGACATTGTCTTCTCGGTTGGGTAGAGCTTTCAGCTGTTAGCTGGCCACTGTATTGTTTCATATTTTCGACTACAGTTCAAATTTCCAACAAATTTTCGGCCATCTTGCTTTGAGCATGTTTAGGTTATGTTTTTTTTTTTTCAATGTAACGAATAAGTAGTGCCAGAAATATAGCCAGTGCCATGGTATTGTTCGATCATAGTATCTTAACCCTTGATATATAATCCAATTTAAGACGCTCTGATAATTTTTTTTGTTCGTCAATGAAGTTAGGTATTTAAGCTTTACAACTGACTTCAGTACGTTTTAGCTTTTCACAGTATTTTTGTAGCTGATGACCTTTGGATAGTTTTCCTTATAAACAAACTTTTTCGACATTTCTTACCTTATGCCGTTTTTTAAAATTAAATCCCCACCCGATAAAAAATACGCAGTTCTTAGCAGTTTTTCTGCTCGGGTTCTAAATAACTAAAATATTAGATAAGTCATCTGTGTTATTTCATTATGTTCATAAAAAATATGATAAAAAAATTATCCACGACAGTGAGTTATCCTACACCTACGCCAAGTTTTGCCTCTTTAAAGTTTCGTTGTTGATAGGGCTTATATGAGCCTATAAACTAAATGATAAACATTTTGGTATACGGACCTTATGATTTGCCAAATTCTAGTATTCGCTGTCAGGCAAAATTCTTTACAATTAAAATTATTATACTAATAAGTAGAACAATTATATCTATAAAGCTTTACATCCATGGTTTATGTGCTTTTCGTACGAAATGCAAGTAACGATTATTATTACAAATTATATGTACTTATTTCAAAAAGAATATTCAATTTTGTGTCACTTACAATGACACAATTCTCGTCTTTCAACGTGTCATACTTATTTGTATATGCAAAACAGAGATGCATCCTCAATCAGTTTCCATATTAGGCAACTCTGGCAAGTAAAATTTTGTAGTCCGCACAACTTGAGTTGGAAATCAATAGCTGGATAGCTGATAAAAATTGGACTCTTGGAAGAGAAACAGCAGAGGGAAGAAATTCTACAAAGAATTTGTGTTAGAAATTTTTGAAGCAGAAAATTATAAAGTTTTCTGCTTCGGTCCTATGCTAACTATTTAATATTGTGCTAACTATTTAATATTCAAGATTGTGTAGAACACAGAAAAGTGCAAAACTGGCCAGTTTCATTACAATGTCTTAAAATATATTAAAAAGTTTCGTACATGGAATAAAATTTCTACCAAGAGTTCCCAGCTATATGATAAAGTGGTCCGATTTGGTCAATCTTGACAAATGTTGTTATTACCATTATAAGAAGAGCCTATGCCAAGCTCCGTATATCTCCGTATTCAAAAAATTTGTATTTGTTTCCAAGGTGCATAATACAATTTTTTTTGAAGCTACATTCTTCTTACGATCTCCCTAATACGACAAATTTCCAACATAATGCACCAGTATTTTGCTCTCACGTAGTTTTTCTTTAGGAAAGTTCGACCGTAGTCTAGGACCCAAAAGTGCTAACTGCCCAGAATGTTCTACTGAAAGTAGAGTTACATTTTTAATGTTGTTTTTAATCATTAACCAACTGCCGTGCGTTCCGCTTCGTTCTCCCTTAGGCCTATTTATAGTAACACCAATTTAGACCACTCCTAACCAGGGCCGACGGTTTACGTGGGTAGTATGGATAATGGTACCCACTCGGAAAACATCCCAGTGGGTACATACCCACTCGGAATTATCGGACAAAACCCTAAATTCTAATATTTTCTATGTTTGAAATTTAAAAGTGCCGCGCACATGTGCGAGCGGCAGTTTCCAACGTCAGGTCTTATACCCAGAGCTCGCAAATAACAGTTGACCGTTTTTCGTTGTCCAAAAATAACTCTTATTTACTAACTCTTTGAGCAAGGTGTCAGAGATCAACCGTTCACATTGCTCTTTTCATGAATCGGTCTGCGTTCAACCAATAACCAATTTTTTTGTTTCACTTTTGCTCTGGTTATTCGCCAACCGTTTTGTCGCGAGCGAAAAAATAAAGGTCTTTTGCGTTTGTATGCGTGTATGTGATTATGACCAAAAAAATATTTTGTGAGATTTTCGACCAGATAAGTTTTTCTCTCAAAGAAAGATTTGATTCCGACAATGCCCGATTTTTCGAATCTCTAGAAACTTTTGAGATTGGCGAATCAAAAAATACTGACGCAATTATAAAATTTTACAGAGGAGATTTCAATGAATTCCATTTGACCAAAGATATAGACTTCTTATTGGAGATAATGGCGCGTGAGGGTAAACAAGCTTCAGATTTGGGCACAATTGTTAAGTTTCTTTGAGAAACGGAAAATTATCTGAAAATCGTTCCCCGATTCGTTCGTTTTCCTGCATTAGTTCTGACGATACCAGGTACTTCATGTTCCAATGAAAGAAGTTTTTCTGTGTTACGCCGAATTAAAAATTATTTAAGATCTAACATGGCTCAGGATCGACTCAATCACGTGGCCATTTTACATACATATCCGAATTTGGTTGATACGCTTGATATCGAATCTTTAACCCATTTTCGCTGTTTTCGCGAAAAAAAATTTTATTTTCTATGAAATCAATGTAGGGGTCGTTAGATTTGCCTTAGACAAGTTATTTGTAAAATGTTAGAATTTTCTGACACCTGGGAAGGGCTTGGCATCATGTTGCGTATACGCAACGCTGGAGCATTGCTCGACACTTGGAATAGTCTCGGAAGAGTAAAGCATAATTAAAGAATTTTATCATTCATGCTGATTTACTTAGGAAGGAATATATCCTATTTTTAAGTCGAAAAGACAAAGAATTCGCATTTAGTAAATTTTAGTTTAGAGTTCAAAATTTGTCCGCAACGATGTGTGTCCACAGACGCCAGTGTGTCTGTCAGTGTGTGTTTTTCAGAAGGTTGGAATAAGGAGAAGAAGGAAGCCTAAATATATACCTTTTAAACAAAAAAAAAGTTAATTCTAAAATTTTTTGAAGCAGAAGCTGAACCGCCAAAATCGGTTTTACACTCATGTATAAACATGTTGGCACAGTGTATTTTGGAACAGGATAGTTACGTCTGAAGCATTGTCAACCCGATAAACACTTGTGGCAATAAATGCAAGTGCAGAGGATATTACAGTCGGGGTGTCTTGAAATGAATATAGAAGGTCGTTTGGGGCTTGGCACTCATGGGTCCAAGCTCACTAGTTTTTAATTACACTTTTCACAAATATTTTATCTTTTATGGCTAATGTATTGACGTTATGACGTTCAGACCACAAATTAAACACTTTGCACATATGCTAATAATTTTGTATGGAACTCGTAAAGATGTTCAGGGGTCTTAAATTAAACAGTAGATAAATTGTTGTGTATATAGAGAGGGGTGGTAGCTTTAGCTCATTGTGTCTATTTTAATTATATTGAATTTTTTTCGGCTTGATAGCTGAAATTTGTTTTTCATTTGGTATTTTCCAAAAACATCTTGTCGTATTTGTAGCTAACAATATTTTTTAATAAAAAAAAAATTTATCACCTAAGATATACAAAAATAATATTAATTTCCGTCTCTATTTTTGGCTTGTCTTATGCTTAAAAAGTTCAATTTCCAATATCAGCCAATATTTAAATTGGGAAAAAATAAATTTCCAAGCATTTATGGGTAGAGTATGTACATACTACATAGTAAAGTGGGGTACATTTGTTTGCTGCTTTCTATGTACAGTGCAAACTCTTTAGCATAAATTGTTTATTATCGCAAAGTATTGTATATGACACAATTGTGGGCAGTTTGAGGCAAGCTGGCTATTAAACGCACATGTCATACTTAAGAACGCATATGTATTTGTGCAATATACAACTATGTATATGTACATATACGTTTAAGTGTAGCACGTATTTTGCCATAAACGTAATTATGCTCAGGCCACATAGTAGTAAGTATGCTATCTATGTAAATAAGATTGCATATAGTGTGTATATATGTACAACAATAGCCATGACACGTAACCTATGGCCTACATAGCTATGTAATACATACTGGTCCATATGTTTATTTGTGGCTACAGGCCAACTCTTATGCAAAACACATACATACAGACACTTGTGGCCGCATGTCAATTTTTTCTCTCTTTTTTTTGTCCTCAATAATTATTGATTATATACTGGCATGACACAAAAGTTGATTCTATAGTAGGCTCCTACCAATTAGGTTGGCAATAATTAGCACTATCAAATTTCAAAAAAAAAAAGGAAAATTAGATTAATTTTATTTGTATCGAATTTCCCTATAAGAACTTTCTGTACAAAGAATTTTTGTATATTGTCCATTTTCGCTGCCATTTCAATTCCCTCTAGCGAAGTTGTACTGTATTTCTATATGTATATAATATATATAGTTTTCGCATTATAAGTTTTTATCCTGGTTACGAAGTGATGCAAGCAGACGGCTGCTCGCCTAGTTTTTTGTATTAAATGACAAGGGAAGGATAGCTAAAGTGCTCATTACAGGCTTCTTGACAACTGAGTACACCTAATTGGATTTTATATTTATTAGCAATGGATTTTTTTAATTAAGAAACATAATATGCTGTATTAACTGTAGTATCCAGTTCTGATTGGAAACCATAACGAATTTTTTTATGTATTTGGATTGCTAGCAATACCTTACACTTGAATAGATTATGTACATAAGTATGTTTAAATACAAGCTTTAATATGGCTTCTTAGGAAAGAAGCCTGTTTACCAAACTAGTTTGAATTTTTTTCCTAGAACTTTTAACCATCAAATGTTGAGCTCCAAGGATTATTAAACTTCAAGCAAATACATGAGATAATACAAAACTCTTAACATCAAAAAGTTTGGGAATCCTCTAACGTTAAGTAAATGCAATTTCCTGTATCTCCCAATGGAGCATAGGGGCCCACTATTTGGAAGATGCTATTAATATAATTTTTGCCATGCTAATTCTAATTTTCTCTAGAAAAATGAATAAATCACCATTTATATAAATTTTTTTTTAGGATGACCAAAGGAATTTTTATATTTTCTGGGTACCTACATAATTGGTAAACCCGAAAATGTTGATAAAGTGAGACTTAACAATTATTATTATGGTCTGCCAAAAACAAATAGCAGTTTTGTACAGATAATCATATTTTTATTTTTTGGTCAATCATATGGAAAGTTTGAGATTACTACTACTACTATTTTGGCCATTGCAACCGGTTATCGGTCTTGGCTGCAGAAATTATCCTATGCCAGCGGTTTCTGTCCTGTGCTTGCTGGCGCCAATTGGCAATCCCAAGGCTACGAAGATCCTCCGTTGCCTGATCTTCCCATCGTCCCTGTCGTCGTCGACCTTCCGCTCGAATACCTTCTTGGCTGGAGCATTATCATCCATTCGTGCAACATGATCTAACCAGCGCAGACGTTGTAGCTATATGCGCCGAACTAGATCAGTGTCGCCGTATAGCTCATACAGCTTGTGGTTCATTCGAATACGAAATCACCTTCCACATTTATCGGTCCAGGATACGTCAGAGGATTTTTCTCTCGAAAGCCCCTAAAATCGCCTTATCGCATGAAGACAATGCCCATGCTTCAGCGCCGTAGAGAAGCACGGGTATAATGAGGGATTTGTAGAGGGTTATTTTCGTGTGTCGAGAGAGGGCTTTACTCTTGAGTTCCATACTTAGCACAAAGTAACACCGGTTAGCAAGATTAATCCGTCGACGTATTTGCATGCTGACGTCATTTTTTGTGTCGTTAATACTGGTACCCAAGTACACGAAATCCTTTACAACTTCGAAGTTGTAGCTATCTATTCCCCGTGGTGTCGTTTCCTTACTTGTACATAGCAGGTATTTCGTCTTGTCCAGATGTACAGCCAGACCCATGCTTTTCGACTCTTTTTCAATTTTTGAGAAGGCGCCGCGTACTGCACGTAAGTTAATGCCAATAATGTCAATGTCGCTCTTATAAAAGAAAGTGCCTGACCTGTTCAAATCGGCACGTCGCAGGATAGCTTCCAGTAGTACATTGAAAAACTCGCATGATAGTATATTACCCTGCCTGAAACCTCGTTTGGTATCTAATGGTTCGGAGAGGTCTTTTCCTATCAAGACGGAACTGCAGAAGTTACTCAACGTCATCATGCAAAGCCGAACTAGCTTTGCGGGGATACCAAACTCAGACTATGTAAAACTATGGCTATGTAAAACTTCTCTTTATCAGGCGTGTCAAAAGCAGCTTTGAAGTCGACGAATAGGTGGTGTATGTCGATTTGCTTTTCACGAGTCTTCTCCAGAATTTGTCGAAATGTAAATTTCTGGTCTATCGTAGACTTTCCAGTCCTGAAACCACACTGATAAGGTTCAATCAGTTCTTTCATATAGGGCTTCAGTTTTTCGCACAACACATTTGCCAGGACCTTGTATGCAACGGACAAAAGGCTGATCCCGCGGTAGTTGGCGCAGATGCGCCATCACCTTTTTCATCTTATGCATTGTACTCATTAAAACATTAATATTATATAAATACTTGTGCTATATTTATAAGAAACAGCCTTAGCTCAACCTCGGGTAGCGATTAACTTTGTCTTAGAGGCCATAAAAGCTAGAGAATATGTTATCGTTATGCGTATGCAAGTAAAGTTTGTCGTTTCCTATTAATTGGCCGAGCTGTGTAAAACGAATAAATTTTATTCGTTTTCGTTTTTGCGTGCTTTCAAATGGCAAATGGTTGATTTGTTTAAAAGGCTCACAAAGATATTCGGCAAATGGTTGATTTGTTTAAAAGGCTCACAAAGTCTTTAAACCAAACCAAACTCCTCCATCTTATAAATAGAATCTCCTTGCACAGCTTTGGCACTATGGCTCCTTTGTTGCTAAAAAATACTAAAATGTATCAACAATTAAATAAAATGTACCAAAAACGTTGTTATGATGTACATGAAAATTGCTTTATATACTTACAATATCAAAAAAACATAAAATTCATTTTAGGATATTAAAATTGTTAAGTGCGATCTTTTGTATTGCACAAAAAAAAAAAAAATTAGAAACGTATTTATGTGTCTTGTTTGTATTCGATGAACGCAGATTTGAAAGTGAATTTGGGATTTTTTGTGTTCTGGCTAGCACTGCATAGTCTCTAGTTCTGTGTGCTTCCAATTCTAAATTTTTTGCTGCCGATATCTTCTCACATTTCCCTTAGCCCAGCTCTACTCCTTTTCGATAGGAAGAAGAATGTCAAATAATAATTAAAAAATTATTTCAGTATAAATTGCATGCACCTTTAAATCTATTTTGTCAATTCGATTTGGTTCACTTGCAACAAAGTAGTCGGATTCAAATCGCAAAAAAAAAATCGCCTTGGTGAAACCAAAATCTGGCTACTTTGTTGCAAGTGAAACCAAATCGAGTATTTTAATTGGATTCGTTTTCTAGAGTACGGCCGAATATCTTCCACCAATGCAAAATAGATAATTATTAAGAGCTCATGAGTAATGGTATTCAAGCGACGATTCTCAAAAAAAAATTCAAAGCTAGCAAACTTCTCATTCCGAGAATTCAAATGTTCCCAAACAATTTGAGTTTAAACAAATTAATTATCCGCACATGAGCTATGGTATTCATGCGTCGATCCTCAAAGATAATTCAAAGATGGCAAATTTCTCATTCTAAGAATTCCCATAGCCCCATACCAATATGAGTTTAAACAAATTCATTTTCCGATGCTCATGTGTTGGCAAACCATCCCCTTTGTTTGCTCTCGCTTCGGAGAACAACACGAAAAGTATCGTATAGCACGCTGTACTTAAATGAAGATAACCGACCCAGGTGGAACCCATTTTACTCTAGTTTATAAAAATGTGAATGATTTTTTCAAAATGAATTCCAACGAAACGTATATCGGTACAGTTTAGCAAAAATTCAAATAACGAAAAAGTCGAATTTCGGCAAGCATAAGAAGCTTGGCATTCACACTCGTATGAACACTTTAGAAATAATAGCAAGTATAGAGGATATTATGGTCGGAATACCTTGATATACAGAAGTTGGTAAGCGAAGCGGCCAAGAAGCGGAGACCACTAGTTTGTAATAAAATTTAAAAATGAAAAAGAAAATAACCTCTAGATGACTAGTACTATATAACACATCGGCTGAAAAGATCGCATTAATTTTGGAAAGTACCAACATTTTTAGAAAAACTCGTGAACATTTTATGACAATCTGATATTTAGTTGACAATTTACATTGGTTTTAGTGACGCTACTTTTGCGACTTAAAAAAAAAAATGGATTCAAAGTAGTGCTGGAGAATGTTTTCGATATTTTTTAACTTCGATACATCGAAGTACATGTGTCGCACATTTTTTGAATGTTGGTTTGGTTATACATATAAGTATTTTCAAATAATAAAATGGAATTAACAAACAAACCAAGAGATAACTATATTTTCATAATATACATTTCAAAATTAATTACATTTCATAGAAAAATAAGCAAAGAAATAATAAATAACAATCTAAAAGTTTATACAACGAAAGCAAAAGATAATACAGGCCACAAAAAAAAACAGTGTAAACTTAACAGGTGAGAGAGACATCCCCTATGGATTTTGAGCAGCCGAACACGAAGTCCAAAAAACTCCTTCATAAATGAGTTATGAATAACCACCAAAAAATCCCATCAAACGAGATAATTTGGATATTATCTAAGAACGCTTGGATCGGGGTTTTTGGACTTCGGATTCAGCTGCCCAAAGTCCATAAGGGGTGCCTGTGTCAAATGTAAAGTTAACACCACTTTTTTTTGTGAGCCTATGAGTTATAACAAAAAAATGTTCTGTTCCAGCCAGAATTTCAGTCTCATAATCTTTAAACTAATTTGAGATCCCTCGAACTCCGCTTGTCGCTCACTAGACTGCCAGCCTTGCTAAACTTTAAAAAGTATTACCTTCCAGAAATTCAACGGGCAAATGCTTGAATCTAAGTTTTCGACATTAAAATATTGTCGAAGTGCCAAAATTGAGTCAACCCTACAATTTCGGATCTTTTGAGATTTGTTTTTTTCGAAATGTGTCTGCGACGTGGTTGCCGTTGATTGCCCATATTTTGTCCGGGATTTGGTTATCGATGATCGGAAAAAAATAAAAAGCATCGATGTTTCTTCCAGCACTAATTCAAAGCAATGTCGTGTGTGGAATTAACATTGCTTTTTGATGAGATTTGGATTCTGCTCCATTGAGACAAATGGTGGAGAAGTTGCTTGCTGACATTAAAGGTCACCGATAATGAATGACACTGAGCGCCCAAAATTGGTGGTTACACTGGCAATCATCAAAAAAGTCCACAAAATCGTTTTAATGAGAATCTGTTTTCAAAGTAGGTGCCGCGTTTGCTCACAGTGGACCAAAAACAGCATCATGTTGATCTTTGTAAAGTTGCACGCACCTTATTCTTCAGATTTGACCCACAGCGACTGTTACCTGTTCGGAAACCCGAAAAAAATGCTCGCTGTAGGGAGATCCGGCTCAAATAACTAAGTGATGCCACAAAAGTCGCCTATTCTGGGGGCATCAAAAAATCCATGTATGTTAGAGATACAATTACCCAGATTATATCACTCTCGAACGAAACTATGTTGATGCATAAAGTAAAATTTTGACAAAAAAAAAAATTTTTATAAGTTATTCGACGAACTTATCATACGATGTATTACTTCTTCTAGTGCCCGGGTCTTTACTGTACTTTGTCGTTTGGCATGTAACATTTATGCACATTTTCTGCTCACTCATAACGTGGTTACTATTTTAAGATACCCTAAAAGAGAGAGCATCTTTGTATGGGTGCGTTATGTTGCGCTCTCAAAGCATCGTTGCCAGCTTGAATGTCATTAATTAAGTTCAATTGCCTGCCTCTTGCCGCTTTGAGATACTAAAAGTAACGCAAAGCCTCGCATGACATTTCATGCTCACAAAGATACACACACACACACACTTTGTGCACACTCAAATGTGTGTATCTTCCTACAGCCTCCCCCCTCGCTTGTTTTTTTACTCTTGAGGACAGCTGCTTAACTGGCCTGCAATGTCTTAACTTTATGCGCTGTTTTATCTCAAAGCCTTGACAGGTGAAGGCTGCAAAAAAATACACTACTTATATATAAACATGTATATATGTAGTACAGATACATGTATGTATATTGTAGCAACACAAAAAAAAACAAAAAACTTTACAAAATTTGAATATACTTGTTCGTATAAAGTGTATTTGTGTGTACTTGGCTATAAAGTGAAACTTTCGCGGCATAAATTATTTATCACAGATAAAACGATAAGATTAAAAAAGACAGCAACTGGCATCCGTGTTTTGTAATAATACACACCTACACATATACGCGTACATAGGTATACCCCTAGCCACTTGAATAGGGCAATGAAATTATTGCTGTTTAAAAGTCAATATTTTCTTAACTAATTAGGATAAATGATTGATTGATGATTGATTTTTTTATAAATTTATTTTACTAGTCATTACATTTGTGGCGCCAAACTTGTCGCAACAAAAGTAAAGATTGATAAGTTTGGGACTGTTCAGAAATACTAAAATTGATTTTTTTTTTACCAAGTTCCAAGATATTGCTTATGGTACGAGTTTCGACCTTATTTTTAAGCTTTTTAAATATAGCAAGGCAAACAGGCCAAAATGGTAGTAACCTTAACCAAAGAATATAGAACTAGTAGTTCTAGTAGTTCTACATATATTCTTTGCTTTAACCTAATCTAGATAAAATAATATCAAAACTTTTGGTATTTACAGATTGTAGTTCTCTCAATTTCTTGTTCGCTTTTTGGTAGCTAACGAAAATGTATCCCAAAAACGTATTTTCTACGCGTTTCATATGTTACAAAAAAATGGATTACTCACGAAAAATTCGCAAATAAAATTAAAAAAAAGGCCGATTTTTAACAGTTTTTCATACAGATACGTTTAATACGCAAAAAACCAAAATGACGAAATTTTTATCTTTTTTTACTTTCTTAATTTGTTGTAAGAGTTTTAATAAAATGGGTTCCTCAAATAATATTTATGACATCTTTTAAAGCAAATTACGACTTTTAACATTTTTATATAAACCTAGATACGTTTAATACGCCAAAAAGCCAAAATGGCGACATTTTTAACCTAATCTAGATTGGATGATTTTTTGAAAAAGGTATTGCTACTGACAGATTTTTGTTTTGTGAATTTCTTGTTCCAGTTTTGATAGCTAGTGAAAAGGTTTCCCAAAACCTTTTTTTTACGCATTTCTTAACTTAAAAATAAATGGGTTCCTCAAAAAAGGTTCATAAATAATATTTATGGCATCTTTTAAAGCAAATTACGACTTTTAACATTTTTATATATACCTACATACGTTTAATACGCCAAAATGGCGAAATTATTAACCTAATCTAGATTTTTTGAAAAATGTATTGCTACTGACAGATTTTTGTTTTGTTAAATTCTTGTTCCAGTTTTGATAGCTACTGAAAAGGTATCCCAAAACCGCGTTAAGCGTTTCGTACCTTAAAAAAATGGCTTCCAAAAAAAAACATTCACAAATAATATTTAAGACATCTTAAAAGAAAATTACAATTTACGGAAAAAGCCAAAATGGCATATTTTTTAACCTTATCTAGATATGATGATTTTCAAAAACTCTTGGCATTAACATATTTTCACTTTCTCAATATCTTATTAGAACTTTGGAAGCTAAGCTAAAAAGTATCCCATAAACTTGTTTTTTACGCGTTTTATATCTTGTCATAATGAGATTTGAAAAAAAATATCATTTTGAATCCACTTCTATACTTAGCTTACATCATTCCCAATTCTTTTCTATCTTGTAATCTAAGCTCTTAGCCTGATTTGCGTGTAAACTCCAATTTCCATTCAGTTGAAAATAGTGCTAAAAAAAGTGTTTTGTTGCATTATTAAGTTAAACCTTCTGATTTTTTTTAACTTTCGGAAAAAACTATAAGAAAATGTTTTTTTTCTTATGTACGTGAACTTTAGAGTACTTCAACAACGGGGGAATGCATCCCGTTGCTCTATCCTTTCGAAAGGTCTGAGTGTGTGCTATTCAAATGGCGGGGAGTGCTCTTGTCTACTTGGTTTGTTCACAATAAACACATAGTACCGCAACAATTACACGTGTCAACTCTCCCATAAGTCAAATAAAACATTTTTTGTGACACTGCCTACGTCACGTCGCTATGCAAGCGACCTTTTGCGTACTCTTGTTGGTCTCTTTGCCGTTGTTGCTCTTCTTGTTGCAACGCATCTATCTATTAGCATGACTGTGTGTGTGTGTGAGTGTGCGTGTGTATTGTCAGCAGTCAACAATAAATCCAATTAGTAAAACGGTTCAAGGTAAAAGCAAAAAAAAAAAAAAAAAAAAGATTATGCGCGATAAACCAAATTTTGCTTACCATTGCCGTTGCTTTTGTTATTGTTTTTTTTTTTTTGTATATCATTGCCGTTATTTTACACTTAACGTTTTTTAGAGTTTGTAATCCAAACTTGTTTCATTTCGACTCTAATATACACTGTACTTTCCGTAATTATCACAGTGTTCATCCGATATTAAGACGATTGAAACGAGAAAAGGTTGTGTGGAAAACTGTTCAGGCGACAAGGTGTGCTGTCCCCATAATTTCGAAATAAGTTTTTTTATTTTAGTCTACTGGAGTCCATAAACCGATTTTGGTGACTGTAACTATTTGAAAATTTTGTTACGAAAATTAAATTTGAACCCATGGATAGGTAACGAAAAAATAAAAGTCTGTATAGAGTTTAACCTTGCTATATGGAAAGGTTTTGTGGTACAACGTTTGCGGTGGGTTAGTATGTGGTATACTCATAAACTAAAAACAAATTTTACTACAGTCAAACTCTCCTATAACGAACTTTTTCTACGTTTGTTTTGCTATTACGAATTTTCTTCAAGTATGCTGCGGTTTTGTATACATTCAGGGGTAGGGTTACCATGTGTCCGCTTTTAAGCGAACATGTCCGTTTTTTCTGTTTCGTGTTCGCTTGTTCGATTTTTTCGCTCGTTTACACCGATAAACATTTGTCATACATATTTTCATATATTTTACCAAGTATTTAAGTATATTTTCCACAAAAGTGGATCAGAGTGCAAAAATAAAACCCTTGAGCGCATTTTGAAAATTTTTGAAGGTTTAAAATCATATTTTCTGTCCCAAGAGAACCCCCTAAAATCATTAAAAGTTTTTTTGTGAGCGTCATCTCTTATATGTCAATTTTCCATGACAAACTGTTACCGTCAGAAAAAGAATCTAACAGCATTTTGGAAAATTTGGAGGTGATTGATTCTGTCTTTGCGAAACAGATTCGAGCACAAATTAGGAGGAATAGTGTCAGTTGTGAAATGTTAGCTTTTTTCACTCTGACCATCTGGTAGCCCTGTTTAGGGGGTATTCCAAAAACGAGGATACATAGAACGATATCGACATGAATCGACAAATGCACATTTTCTAGTAAAATGTATAGCGACCTGACCTGGCTATATTGACTCGGCTGTTAATGTTAATCAAGAATATGTTCTATAGTTTATATGGTCTGCCACGCCTCTTTTTGCTTGTTACATAGTTTCCCAAAAACTGATTGCACCTCTATAGCTTCGGGGCAGCAGATAAAATTCAGAATTACATTCGTAGTCTCAAACTAGCTTCACTATAGGCTATTAAGTGTAAAGTGTTTACACACTTAAATTATATCAATTATTTTCAAAAACTTGTTTTCAATGTAAAATAATGGATAAAAATGTGATTCCGGGCTAAGGTTAGCATTGTCTACATACCAAGTCTAGTTGCCCAACTTGTTTATTAATAAAACAAAGTGGAATATTGTTGCAGCTCTTAGGGGAAGGAGCTCCAAAATGGATAGAATTTTTGGCTTATTTTTGTACGAAGCCGCAAAATACAGAAGAATTAGTCAAAGGATCGACATGAATCGATAAACTTTCGATCTTATCTTTGAGATCTAAGCTTTCATACAGACAGATGAATATGAATTAATTATCTATACTCATAATATCTTACCACGAACTTATTATGTGATGGATAACATAGCTGCACAAAAGAAAACCGACTTTTGCGCTCTGAGGATAGATCATGTTTTCTGTATGTTTTTGGGCTTGCTGAATTCGAGGTCTAAAAAACAAGAGGTATTTGGAGGTTTTCTCAGAACCTTGTCGTGCTGAGGTTTTTTCTGCTTACACAAAAAAAAAATCGATTTTCGAGTTCGGGGCTCAAACTATGTTTACAACATATTTTTAGAGTCGCAGCATCCGAAAGCAAGTTCCAATAAACCCTAGCACATCCGCGGTACTTTCATAACCTCAAATCCCACATACAACGCGGGTTTTTTGGATTCGCTGGCTTTTTTCGGATCTCGGCTTTGAAAACTCGAAAATGTTTTTTTATGGCTGTATCATCTTAAGATCTTGTCGTTTAGAATTTATTTCGAAACCAAAAAGTTAAGCAAAGTAATACTTTCAACTGAATGTCTTTCATTTAAGCTGTCAAAAAAACAGCATGCATATCGGATATACTATATAGTACTTATTTACTAAGAGTTAAGTACGGAGTGCCGTAGCTGGATTTTTCGTATCTTTATGGTTGCTATTGTAGACTCGTTAGACAAAGCCAGTAAATTCCAAATGCACTCACACCACAATTTTTGCTCACTTGACTTCTTATCAGTCGTTTCTTTGGCTAATTGACAAAGGAAACGTTTGGTCTGACCCTGCTAACCGAATCCCGCTCTGGCCATAAAACTTTAATGAGCATACAAAATCGATAAATTACATGGCAATTTACATTTGAAAGCAGTATCTAATTGGGACAATGCTGATTCCAATTGGGAATGGCATGAATCATGTGACAGAAGCCATAGCAAAATTAAGAAACAAGAACATGTATAGAAGAATAGCAAATATCAAATAGCAAGGTTGGGTCTGACATGCGGACTCAGGTGACCAAAGCAACAACAATAACAGGAAACAAACTAACCTTAGTAATCCATTGCAGGTCATAGACGCGCCTTGCTGACGACACCGTCGAGACCCATAGCCATGTCTAACAATAATCGATGATTGCCAAAGACATCAAGAACGCTTGAGACTATAGACGCAGAGCTCCCAGAGCACAGAGTAAACAGCAGAAAACGCAAATCAAGCCCAAAAACAAGATGTTGATTAAGGAATATCGGATACCGCTGCCGCTAACAGTTGAGGAGTATAGAATAGCACAGCTATACATGATAGCGGTAAGTTCCTGATAATACTATTATATATATAAAATCAAATTATTTTTTGTCTATTTTATGCATATCTATAGAAAAAAAGTCGTGAGGAGAGCCATGGTGAGGGCAGCGGCGTCGAGATTATGATTAATGAACCCTATAAAGATGGGCCAGGTGGTAATGGACAGTATACTAAAAAGATCTATCATGTAGGCAGTCATCTGCCCGGCTGGATCAAAAGTAAGTTCATCAACTTTACCGCCGCATAGCTACAAAACTTTAATAACTAATAAACAATTTCAGGTCTACTGCCCAAGAGCGCATTAACCGTAGAGGAGGAAGCCTGGAATGCCTATCCATATACGCGCACGCGTTATACCTGCCCATTTGTGGAAAAGTTCTCATTGGACATTGAAACTTATTACTTTCCAGACAACGGCTATCAGGATAATGTATTTCAGCTATCAGGCAGTGATTTGCGCAATCGCGTCGTAGGTCAGTTAAGAAAATATCTTTAAATCTTGCCAAGAACGCATTTTATTTGCAATTATTATTTGCAGATGTTATTGATATTGTAAAAGATCAATTGTGGGGCGGTGACTATGTCAAAGAGGAGGATCCCAAGTTGTTTGTTTCCGAAAAAACTGGACGTGGTCCGCTAAGCGAGGACTGGCTTGAGGAGTACTGGCGTGAAGTCAAGGGCAAAAAGCAGCCCACACCACGCAACATGTCACTTATGACGGCATATAAGATATGCCGCGTGGAATTCCGTTACTGGGGCATGCAAACCAAGCTGGAAAAGTTCATACACGATGTGGCTTTGCGCAAGACCATGCTACGTGCACATCGTCAAGCTTGGGCTTGGCAAGATGAATGGCATGGCTTAACCATTGAGGACATACGCGAGCTGGAGCGTCAAACGCAGCTGGCTTTGGCCAAAAAGATGGGCAGCGGTGAAGATGGCAGCGATGGTAAATCAAAAAACGTATATGCCAAACGTATCAGCACTAAATTGTCTTACTTTTATAGCCGATAGCAATTCTGAGCATTATGTGAGCTCGGCAGGCAATGCGCCTGCAACCGCTGCAGAACGTAAGAAATCCGCTCCAGCTGTGCCGCCCATTGTGACACAACAGCCGCCCAGCGCAGAAGTTAGCTCTGATGAGGAAGACGACGATGAAGACGAGGATGAGCATGCCGATGAGCTGGGCGCACAAACAAGCAACCAGCGCTCACGCTCGCAGAGCATACAGATGGCCAATAAGGCCAAGTTTGGCTCTAAAGGTGCACTTCATTCGCCTGTGGGATCAGCTCATAGTTTTGATCTACAGGTCAGTTGACAGGCAGGCTGTAATTGAATGGTTTAATATTAATAGTGTGTTCCGAAAGGCTTGCAGTTCAGGCTAAGTAGCCTACTTTGAGCTCTAGTCGTTGAACTGTTTGCCTGCACACACAGAACATGTAAGATCTAAAATACTCTTGCAGATGGGCATGACTTAGAACTATTATTATTGTGATTCATTCCGTAGTCATATTATGTATATACATCCGTCTGTTTCTTTAAATACTATACGAAACTATATGAAGCAGCTGGTTCCCAGCAAAAGTAAAACATGTGTCAAATTTAAAAACCGTCTGTACTCGTTGCTGTTCCATTGTAGTCTATATATATATAGCTTGAGAAGGAATATTATAAAACTATTTTTAAAAATCTTCAAGTGTTTTGCTTTGGCTGTAATGAATATGGATATCTATATACTGCAAGAGTATTCAAACTTAGCCGCTCCATAGTTCGATATTTTTTCTGCTCGTTATTTATCTATGTGTTCCTTGTGTTCGTTGTGTTGTTCCTACAATAATTTTTGATTTCCTCTTGTTACAACATAAAACACTTGACACCTCGACACACACAATCTCCAACATCAACAACCAATCGAATGAATCACACCCAGCCAAAAAAGCCGCATGCCAAGAATGCGCCGCGCCGAAACGTAAGTTTCCTTCACCTTCACCTAACTTAGGCTTTTTGATGTAGTTTTGGCTATGCAGTCCTTTACCCTAAGCTTTATAATCACTTTAACTTTATTCTCAGGTGGCTAATTGGCGCATGGAACGTTTGGAGGTTGATTCGAAATCAAATTCCGACGAGGAGTTCTTTGATTGTCTGGGTAAGCTTTCACTAATAAGAAATTTATATTTGTTTATTTGTTTACTCTCTCTCCGTATGAAGATACCAACGAGACCAACTCGCTGGCTAAATGGAGCTCCCTGGAACTGTTAGGCGAGGGCGATGATAGTCCCCCACCACATGGTGGCGTTGGCAGTAGCGGACGCGACAGACAGGACGACAGCATATTCAATCAAGATTTCCTCATGCGCGTTGCTTCTGAGCGCGGCAACAAGCGTCAATTGCGATCTTCGGCCAGTGTTGACCGCAGCCACGACTCCTCGCCACCAGGCTCGCCAAGCACACCCTCTTGTCCCACCACTATTTTGATGCTTGTAGTGCATGCCGGCAGCGTTTTGGATGCTGCCAGCGAGCTGACAGCTAAAAAATCGGATGTCACTACATTTCGTGGCTCATTTGAGGGCGTCATGCGGCAGCATTATCCTAGCTTATTGACACATGTCACCATTAAAATGGTGCCCTGTCCATCAATATGCACCGATGCATTGGGCATACTTTCCAGTCTCAGTCCTTATTCGTTTGATGCTTCGCCATCGGCCGCCGACATACCTAACATAGCTGATGTACCAATAGGCGCCATACCGCTGCTTGCAGTAGCCTCTCCCGAGTTTCATGAGACTGTTAATAAGACAGTGGCTGCCGCCAACATTGTCTACCATGAGTTCTTGAAGTCTGAGGAGGGCCATGGCTTTAACGGTCAGATTGTCATGCTCGGCGACTCTATGGGTTCGCTGCTGGCCTATGAGGCACTCTGCCGTTCCAATGGCACAACGAATTCGGGCAATGCAATACATACCAGTGGGGCTTGTACCGGCACTGGCGATGGCAATAGCCGTCATTCGCGAGCCGATGACGATGAGCGCTTCATCGACTCAGACTTGGATGCTAAGCGCCTGCTAGTGGCACCATCGCCACGTCGACGCCGCTCCTCTTCCTCCAGCGACTCGCGTGCCACAAAATTGGACTTTGAAGTCTGCGATTTCTTTATGTTTGGCTCGCCGTTGTCTGTAGTGTTAGCTGCACGCAAGCTGCACGACTCGAAGGCAGCACTGGCGCGACCCAACTGCCATCAGGTGTATAATCTGTTCCATCCTACCGATCCGATTGCTTCGCGTCTGGAACCGCTGTTAAGCGCTCGTTTCTCCATACTGGCACCGGTCAATGTACCGCGCTATGCCAAGTATCCGCTGGGTAATGGCCAGCCGCTGCACTTACGTAAGTAAACCTCATACTATTTATCTCAATTTCGTATTTATATTTCTCTTTGTGATTTTTCATTATAGTGGAAGTCATACAGTCGCATCCGCAGCATTTTAATGATGGCAACAACTTACTAGCCGGTAGGCGTCTCTCCGATGCGTCCATGCAAAGTACTATATCGGGTCTCATTGAGAATGTATCACTAAGTACCATTCACTCCCGTAAGTTGCTAGACATTAACCCGAATTCCCTGCCAATGGCTTTCAAATTTATAAACACATTATTCTAAGCTTTAAATTTATTTCAGTTCAAAACAAATGGTGGGGAACCAAACGTATGGATTATGCTCTTTACTGTCCAGAAGGTCTGAGTAATTTTCCTGCTCACGCTTTGCCGCATCTCTTCCATGCCAGCTACTGGGAAAGCCCTGATGTTATTGCTTTTATATTACGGCAAATAGGCAAATTCGAAGGCATACCGTTTGTTGGCTCTAACGACGATAAGGACAATGCCTCGTTTAATCCGGGACAGCCACGCGAAAAATGGATCAAAAAACGAACTTCTGTCAAATTGAAGAATGTTGCAGCCAATCACCGTGCCAATGATGTTATTGTTCAGGAGGGACGTGAGCAGCGTTTAAACGCGCGCTTTATGTACGGTCCCCTTGATATGATAACGCTGCACGGAGAAAAAGTGGATGTTCATATTATGAAAGATCCGCCAGCTGGCGAGTGGACCTTTCTAACCACCGAAGTAACAGACAAGAATGGGCGCATTTCCTACAGCATACCCGACCAGGTCTCCCTGGGGTATGGCATTTACCCTATTAAGATGGTGGTACGTGGTGATCATACTTCTGTAGACTGTTATATGGCTGTTGTTCCGCCGCTTACCGAGTGCGTAGTCTTCAGCATTGATGGATCTTTTACGGCGTCCATGTCAGTAACTGGACGTGATCCCAAAGTACGCGCTGGTGCTGTAGATGTCTGTCGTCATTGGCAGGAGCTTGGATATCTGCTTATCTATATTACTGGACGACCTGATATGCAGCAGCAGCGCGTCGTCTCTTGGCTAAGTCAGCACAACTTTCCACATGGCTTGATCTCATTTGCCGACGGTCTATCCACCGATCCGTTAGGCCATAAAACCGCTTATTTGAACAATCTGGTGCAGAATCATGGAATCTCTATCACTGCTGCCTATGGCAGTAGCAAGGATATTAGCGTGTACACCAATGTGGGCATGCGACACGAGCAAATATTCATTGTTGGCAAGGTAAGTTGTAGTCATAAAAAATGTGTGGTTGGCACTTTGACTTTGTGTTTTCCATTTGCAGGTTAGCAAGAAGCTGCAGGCCAACGCCACAGTCCTTAGCGAGGGTTATGCCGCCCATTTGGCCGGTTTACAGGCCGTGGGTGGTTCACGGCCCGCCAAGGGCAATGCGCGCATGGTCATACCGCGCGGCTGCTTCAATCTGCCAGGCCAGTCGGCGAATCCACGACGCCGAAGGTAGGTCCCATGCATGTCCGGCGTCACTTTATGTATGTGTATGTATGTGTACACATAGTAAAGCACTGTGTATATGTTGCTCGCTATGTCTTCTAGTGTAAATAGGCAAATGTGTACATAATATGATATTGCATATAGTATATGTATTTAGTACTTATAAGTATATAAGTTGATGTTTACACCCTCTGTTTGTTTGTTTGTTCGTTTATTTGTTTGTTGATTGCGTTTGTTTGCTGAGTCGCATGACCAGCGCGTATTGTATTTTAATTTTTTTTAATTATGTATACTTAAATTTAATTTGTGATGAGCCATTCGTTCCGTCATACTCTCATATACATTGCCATATGTACTATAAATTAGTATATGCATTAATGTTCTTGATGGATTCGTGTTTGGTACGCCAAATCTTGCTAATCAACTACGTGTTATAATTATAAATATTTACATAAAAGGTGTTTGCTTTTTATAAAATGAAGAGTGTCAATGAGTTGAATAATTTTGAAAGTCTATTTACGATAGTCTATTTTTTTTGTTTCTAAAACCATGCTTAAATGCATACTAGCTTGACCATCTCATTTACTTACAAACTGGATCTAATATATTAAGTAGAAAGAAGTATAATCTTTAAATACGTAAAGATGTGGTTATGGGGTTTTTATGGCAGACCTAAAGCTTCATGCTAACTAAATAAAAAATATTTTTAAAAATCTATTTAACTAGAAATTTCTCAATACAGTGATTTCTCAAAAACTTTTTGACACTCTTAGAAAAAAAAAAAAACCTAAACCAAACCCTTAACCTATGTGTGTATGTGTGTGCCAATTCAATGTTCAAATTAAATATTTCTAAACCCTTTCAAAAACTGCACCGCAACCCACAGCAATGCTTTTGAGCAGCACATGGTCAGTGCCAACTCTCCTACAAGTGGCAGCCTTAGGCTACTCATCGAAGCCAATGAGAGTTCAAGCGAGGAAATGCTTTGGGCCTGAAACAAAATTTACGCACAGTATTTTTTTTTTTTGTATAAATGTCTTTCCAATTGTTTAACTAGTCTACCAAAAAAAAAAAAGAAACAAAAGAACAAAAACAATAAGAATTATTATTGATTAGTATTTTAGTTTTAAGAAATGGTCTTTGTATTACATTTTGATTGTTAAAAAAATTTATTTTATTTATTTTTGTTAGAGCTTAATTGAAATTATAATTTAGTATACATATTGTTTAATGTATGCGATTACTGATATTATGTACTGTGAACAAAATTAGCCAAAAACTATATACAGGTAGTATTTTTTTGTATAAAATACAATATATACACACAATAAAAAAAAATGCTATAGCCATAGAAATTACTTATGTACATAAAATACATACATGAATAGAGTTTATAATTTCCCAACGCCACTTAATTTAATATTCGAATTTTATATCTTTTCTTTAATTGTTTATTTTGGCAACGTTCTGATAACGACGCTTTAATGCTTTCTTCCACACACGCGTCCAAACACCCTCACCCACACACGCACACACAATCTCTTTAATTCTCCACAAATTATTATTCAACTTCATCTCACACGCAACAGATTGCATGAGCAAGCTACGAACGAAGTTTAAAACGTTTTGCAACACACTCAGCCATAAGCCAGAGTGCAAGCGCACGATGATGCCGCATACTACTTGCCATTTCACTCTAACGCGGACAATCGTGACGCTTGCTTAATGGCTTCGGCTCAGCAAATATTTTAATGCAAAAAACAAAAAAACAAAATTTAAAAACGTATATCTAGCGTTCAGCTTGGTTTTAGTTGGTTCCATTAGAAGTTATGTTTTGTTTGAAATTAGAAAACGTGTTCGGTGTTGTGTGTTTCAAACAAAATCAAAAAAAAAAGATTTTCATGCTATCAACTGCAAAACTCAATTCTTTCTTAACTCTAATTCTATCTTTCTTTTTCCAAAAAAAAAAAACATTTAAATTGCTAAACTAATCAATACAAACATTATGAACATCAACAAACAAAATTACACTTCGCCATACATAAACACTAACATTCATCAACTTGCCATTGAAACGAGCAGCAATGAGACGGGCCTTTCATCACCAATACGCAGCGGTTATCTGAAACGCAAGACCTATTTAAGCCTGCACTAGATTGGGAAGGCTTAAAAGCGCAGACAAAAGAGCGAGCAACAGTAGCTTAGCACTTTGAATGACTGGAATAATTCCATTAAAGCTCTATAAGTACAAGCCAAGCAACTAGCAATCAACTATATACTATAGCATTATGTATCTATGTACAATCTTGAAATATATGTACTCTATGTGTATATGCAAGTTACTATAAAACTGCATTACAACAGCAACTGTACCGTTCGATATATATACATATGTTATATATAAACAGAATCTACGTACACTACTACTACTCTATAGACGATAAATGAATGTGTCACACATTAAAACCTAAACTACCTACCTAACCTAATGAATGGATCAGCATTAGTTGCAGTTTAACATCCGCATCGATGCCATATACCACATCTGTGTATACACATATATAAATAAATATATATATGCGAGCTATCTAGAGAAATTAAACGTGTGTATATACATACATAAACAAATTACAAAATTGTGCAAACATTACAAGTATAAACCAAAGTCAAATGTGTCACGCGGTGAGTACGCCAAATCATCTCTACATAATTTTTGTTACAATAATCTTTTTAGCTTATCAACTAACAACTAATATACGCAGATGTTATGTATATAAGGTGTTTCTTTAATTTAGCAAATTCCATAAACTACACAAGAGCTTATGTTTAGCTAGCTATTTACTATAGCACCCAGTTTTAGAAATTATATAGTGAAAGCCGTCAACTTGGGCCATAGATCAGAGCCGTCAAGAGGAAATTACGAGCCCGTTAATGACGATCGTAGGGCCCTATGCGCAGTTCTCCCTTTTCTCGTAGAATTCGAATATTTAATGTTTTTTTTCAAATCTATCGATGTACACTTCTACTCGGCTTTGAACGAACTGCCATTTTTTCCGAACTTTTCCTTAGACCAGGACCGTCGAAAGGAGGTTACGGGCCCGGTGCTGACTATAATTAGGTCCAATGCGCTTTCCTCCCTTTTCTTCCCTTTTTCAAATCTATCGAGCTACACTTCCCCATGGCTTTGAACGAGCTTCCGTTTTTTTCGTTTTTTTTTTATCAGTGCCGTCCAGAGAAATATACGGGCCCGTTGGTGACTATCGTCAGGCGCTATGCGCAGTCCTCCCTTTTCCCGAAGAATTTGAATGTTTAATGTTTTTTTTTCAAATCTATCGAGCTACACAATGGCTTTGAACGAGCTTCCGCTTTTTCCGAACTTTTCCTTAGATCAGTGCCGTCAAGAGAATTTACAGCCTGTTGGTGACTATCGTCGGGCCCTAAACGCAGTCCGTCCTTTTCCCGAAGAATTTGAATGTTTAATGTTTTTTTTCAAATCTATCGAGCTACACACTGGCTTTGAACGAAATTCCGTTTTTTCCGAACTTTTCCTTAGATCAGTGCCGTCAAGAGAATTTACAGCCTGTTGGTGACTATCGTCGGGCCCTAAGCGCAGTCCTTTTTTCCGAAGAATTTGAATGTTAAATGTTTTTTTTTTTTCAAATCTATCGAGCTACACACGAGCTTTCGTTTTTTCTGAACATTTCCTCAGATCAGTGTCGTCACAGTCCTCTTCTTTCCCGAAAAATTTGTATGTTTAATGTTTTTTTTTTTTTTCAAATCTATCCTCACGGTTTCAAACGAACTTCCGTTTTTTTACACTTTTTTCTTAGACCCCAATACCAGGCGGAAAAAACGTCGCCAGTCCGTCTATTCACTCGGAAAAAGTCATTATGACTACTTTACTTTATGTGGAACTTATAGGCAAGAGCAGCTCAAATTTGCTTGTCTTCGAATTCTTCATTCGACGAAAGAGCATGGCTTAATTGACAATCAATTTCATGCTGATCATTTTGGTATGGTCTACCCTAACCTTCTTTTACAGCTTTGAAGCTATTGTTAAAGCGTATAAAAAATTTATAAAACAAAACATGTACATAACTACATCTTTAGAAGAATCTGACAAAATTTTATGATCCGAGCTTTTTAGATGTCAAAGAACCAGACAAAGTGGTGCAGCACTTTTGGGCGTCTTTTTCGTTTTCTTCTAGATGACACACATCTTATCGTTTAGTTACAAGATCATATGTATTCGTTTTAATTAAACATATTCATAAGGTAGGTAGGTAGGTAGAAGTGGTTGTCTTTCGACACACCTAGGCCTTTAAAAGGCCCGTTGTGATGCCACTAGGGATAATCTCTCTACTCTCCTGGATCCTCTCTGAACCAACCTGTCGATTTAATAAACGAATTGATCTTATTTATTCTGATTTCTGCAAATTCAGTAACATTCCCGAAAAGTTCGGAACCCAGTGTGTTCAGTCTTCTCCTGCATAGTGCCATGCATCCACACAGGAGGTGCTCCACTGTTTCCTCCTCTTCTTCTTCCTGACAGCTTCTACAGTAGTCAAAATGAGACACCCCCAATCTGTTGGCGTGTCTACCAATAAGACAGTGTCCAGTAAGAACCCCTATCGTTGCTCTTACGTCCTGTCTACTCAGTTTTAAAAGTTGTTTTGTTCTATTTAGGCTCCATTGTGGCCAAGTTTTCCTGCTAATCAAACAGGTTCCAGTTTGAACCCATCTATGATTCGCATCATTAGTGATATACCTATCGATTAGTAGTTTGCACGTGGCTAGCGGCATTGGCACCATCGCCTTGCTAGGCTGAAGCGGCAGCGTAGTGCCTTTCCTGGCTAATTCATCTGCCTTGCAGTTGCCCACGATATCTCTATGCCCGGGCACCCATTGCAGATTAATGGTAAAGAAGCTTGCAGCATCTAGTAGAAGCTCATGACATTCCATCACTGTTTTGGATGTGAGCCTCCCTGATTGTAAAGCTTTCAAAGCGGCCTGACTGTCAGAGTATATATGAATCTCTCTGTCAGATAGCACGCGATTTTTAATGATGTTGATACTTTCCATTATAGCTATGACTTCTGCTTGAAAAACACTGCAATGATCTGGTAAACGGAAGGATTCGTTAATGCCCAACGATTTCGAATAGACACCCCCTCCCACCTGATCATTGAGTTTAGATCCATCCGTAAAAATGGTGATTCTGCTGTTACAGTCTAGCAACCCTTTGTCCCACTCCTCACGAGACGGGAATCTTACACTGAATGGTTTGTCTAAGATTAACTCAGTAGAGTTAGAAAAGTCGGTCGTTCTAGGAATCTGTGGAAAATGATTCAGAATAGCTGAGTGTCCACTAGAACTAATGGCTAGGTTCGATGATTCTCTTAGCCTTAAGGCCGATTTCGCAGCTAGTTGCTTACTATAAAGGTCCAACGGCAATAGATGCAACATTACGTTTAATGCTGCTGTTGGGGTCGTTCTGAGGGCTCCGCTGATACTCAAGCTGGCCGCCCTCTGAATAGAGTTCATGCATTTCAATACACTATTCTTGTTAAGTACTGGCCACCATACTAGAACTCCGTAAGTTAGGATTGGCCTCACTATCGCTGTGTATACCCAGTGAACGACATAGGGTTTGAGACCCCATTTTGCTCCTATCGCTCTCTTGCATGAGTAAAGGGCTATCGCCGCTTTCTTCACTCTGTCCTCAACATTTGGGTTCCAAAGCAGCTTCCTGTCTAGAATCAGTCCTAGGTAGCGAGCTTTATCACTAAATGTTAAAGCGATACCATTTAAAATCGGAGGTCTAACCTCCGGTAGCTTGTGCTTCCTTGTGAACATAATAAGTTCCGTTTTGCTGGCGTTAACGCCTAGCCCACATGACTTTGACCACCGATCAACCTCATTCAGTAGCCTTTGCATGATTTCACAGATGGTATTCGGAAATTTCCCCCTTACAACGATAGCAACATCATCCGCATAGGCAACAACTTTATGTCTGCTCTCTTCCAGATTCCGCAGGAACTTGTTCATCGCTAGAACCCACAAGAGAGGAGATAGGACCCCTCCTTGAGGGGTACCCCTTGTGACAGATCTGCGTACCTCCGAATCTCCTAACGTTGAATTTACGAACCTGCTTACCAGCATGTGTTCTATGAAATTTACCAGAAACTCGGAGATGCCCAGGTCTGTCAACGCAGTAGTTATTGCCCTCGGCTGGATGTTATTGAAAGCACCTTCGATGTCCAGAAACGCTACCAAGGTGAATTCTTTGCTTTCTAATGATTTTTCAATTTCTGATACCAGCGAGTTTAATGCTGTTTCAGTGGATTTGCCTTTACAGTACGCATGCTGCGAATTCGCTAGTCGCGATGGTGGAATAGTATTTCTAATGCTCAATTCTATGATACGCTCAAGCGTTTTCAAAAGAAAAGACGATAAGCTGATAGGCCTGAAGTCTTTAGGACTAACATGAGATATCTTACCCGCTTTGGGTATAAAGACGACTTTTACTTCCTTCCATAAGGTTGGAATGTATTTTAGTGTTATAACACTCTTAAAAATAGTTATAAGCCATTTGACAATATAACCTAGCGAAAATTGAAGTTGTCCCGGGAAGATTCCATCGGGTCCTGGTGACTTGTATGGTTTGAAAGTCTGTACTGCCCATTCTACATTGGATTCAGTAATTTGGTCTAGCAAGCCTTTGTCTGACTCTAGTACTTGCTCCCTTCTGTTGCTGCTAATCTCCGCATCGATCATGGGCTCACTGGTCGAACCCGGGAAATGCGTATCTAGTAGTAAGTTTAAGGATTCCTCACTGGATTCTGTCCAGTTCATATCCGACTTTTGGAGGTACCCAATAGTCTGATTAGAGTTTGAAAGGATTTTTCTTAGCCGAGATGCCTCGGTAACGTTTTCAATGTCACCACAAAAGGACTTCCAAGAGATTCTTTTGGCTTTCCTCAACTTTTTCTTATATACTTTTAGCTTTTCGTAGTAGCAGGTCCAATCGCAGTCCTCATTAGAGGATTTCGCTCTATTGAACTGTCTCCTGCACTGCAGTCGCAACTGGTTGAGACTTTCCGACCACCAAGGTGGCTTCTTTTTCCCTCTGTTTATTCTCCAGGGGCAGGCCTTGCTCAGTGCTTGCTTACACGCTTTAGTGAATGTTTCTACAAGACAGTTTAGTGTCTCGCTATTACTAGGGTGAAAGGGGGGTGTTTCAGGAATATGCCCCCTTAATTCACGCTGATACACTTGCCAATTTGTCCTTTTTATGTTTCTATTTTTGACCGTGCTCTGCGCTATTTCTAGGAAATCGAATTCTATATAGCGATGATCAGAGAATGAATGCTCTTTCGATACCATCCAGTGATCTACTTTTTCTAATAATGTGTCTGAGACCAAGGTTATGTCTAACACCTCTTGGCGATTGCGTATAACGAAGGTGGGCTCCCTACCTCTATTGCACAACAGGAGATTCTTATTTATAATGTAATTAAAGAGAGACTCACCCCTTTCGTTGGTGTCTGAGCTCCCCCATATAGTATGGTGTGCGTTTGCATCACCTCCAAGAATGAGCTCACATTTGCTCCTTTCACTTTCCAGTACCAGCTCTTTAAACAGTTGCGGTGGTAGTGGTCCCGGGTCGTCATAAGGTAGGTAGAAGGAGACAAGCCGATAAATTCTCTTGCCTATCTCCCAACTAACTGTCGTCACGTCATTATTGCTGTAGTTGTGAATCAAGAAAATATTAAAATTTAACTTAGCCATTATACATGTCCTAGTTTTACCTGTACAGTTAGCATAGTATAATTTGTAATTTGCCGTTCTCAAGCCGCATATACGACCTCCACACACCCAAGGCTCCTGAATGAGAACGAAGTCTGGCGATGTCTCTGCCAGACGGTTCAGGAGAGCAGCCGAGGCTGCCTTACTGTGGTGGAGGTTTATTTGAAGGAAGCGCGTCATTTGTTAAGGTGACGTCTGCTTCTTCTTGTGATGCGCTCAAAAGCTCTCTATCGCTTAATAGCTCTCCCTCTGCAAACATTCCGTCGAAGATCGATGCGAGATTTGATCCCGTAGAACCAATGCTCTCTACATCGCTCGTCATATCAACGTCAGGTTCACTTGGTGCAGGCTCGTTGGGCGTTGCTAACTGCTCCACTGCATCTGCATCCGTCTTGTAAGTCTTGATCTGAACTTTGCCAAAACCATAGTTTACAACGCCGTCGCATTTCGCTAGCGGCTCTATAGTATCGTCAGAAAGCAGCAGGAGCACTTGCATCGTTGCCCTTTGTTTGACAACCTCTATATCGGCATTTTCATTACCACTTTCGATTTTTACGAAAACCCATTTGTCCACCGGGAGATTCGGATTGCATGCTTTGAACAATTGCATGATCTTCTCTGGCTCTGACGGGGCAGTTGGAATCCAGACTCTAGCCCTGGGCCTGGAGGGGATATCTTTTTTATCAACAGCTACCAGTTTCGCTCCAGGGTAGACTTCTCCAACTCTAGAGATAGCGTCCTTGTACAGTGACACTGACCGTTCATCATCACATGCGATTACCTTGACCTGACCCTGGTACCATCCCGCATCCACGCACGACGGCGGTGGTCCCGGGTTGCTACAGATTACTTCCATAGCAACACCCGATAGGGCCCTCTGCACCCATTTCCATTGGGTCTTGGGAATTTTACCTTCTGGGTCGTTCTGATCCAGCACGCCTATTATAATTCGGTCGCGCGCGGCGTCTGCAAAGGACATGTACGGGTTAATTCCCTGCGTCTTCGCCTTCTTGGCAGTTGTTTTGGTCTCTTCTATTGACCTCTGGCGCTTAGATGCAGTTTTCACTTGCACCTGCTTTGACGCTGCTGCTTGCAGATGCTCCAGGGAGAAATCCGGAATTATGGCCTTAGCCCATTCAATGGCTGCCAACAGGTCTTTAGTTTTCTCCTCCTCTGTTGGCGGCTCCGAGTAAACACGCTTGAGCAGCCTGCAGGCAGTGCGCTTTTCGGCATGACCCGCCTTAGCTGGGTCAGTAATTTTAATAACGGGCCATTTGCGTACACGAGTACCGCCCACGGCATCCTCCTTGGCAGTACCGTCACCACCATGCTGTATAGTCGCAGTACGCTGACTAATTGCAACACTGGCTCCAGTTGCTTTGGAGGTAGTCGTAGTGCTAGACACCGGCTTGGCCGTATGTATAGCAGAGGCGCTACTAAGTGTCGCACCACTCTGACTCGTAGAAGCCATTGTGGAGGCAGAAGTTGATGCCTGTATTGTTGGTTTTTCCAGCTGCGTTGAGGAGGAGCTGGTCTCCTTGTAGTTGTTTCTTTTTTGTTGTAGATTGTAGTTCATTTTTGGTCCCACGAGTGTAGGAGAGATGATGTCCGCCTGCGCATAGCTCCCGGTACGCAGGTAAGGCTAAATATTACGGAGGGCGCCAGGTATCCGTAAGCTCACGTTCGCGACTGGGCTATTTAGGGGCCCCCAGCCAGGCTGATCATCGGCACGGGTCGCATAACACCTTGATCCAGCCCCATTCACTCACCACCATGATAAAAATGCAATTTGATATGCTGTACTATTGAAGAGTAGCGAACACACCATTTTGCACTTAAACCTTAGCTAGGTGCCTTCTGTCTATAAAAATAGACTGAAAACTGTGGCACCTATTACCGGGCAGCACCCTCGGGGAGGGTTCAGTGGGAGATTTTGCCACCCAACATATTCATAAAGTTGGATTATTTTTTGCGAGTGAGATGAAAGACTGCTCCTCGTCAGAGTTCTTTCTAGAGCCGAAAAAAGGCTCTACCGACTACCGGGAGTTTTGGAATACAGCAACAGTTCGAGCTCTTAAATCAGATATACGTGTGGATATGTTTGATATCTCGCTTAGAGTTTTGCAATAATTATTAACTCACTTGGAGCTACTTAACATGGCGTCATAGTCTTCGTGGTAAATCTGTGTGGCAAAACCTTGCTTGGAATACGCAATACATTATTTTTTTTTTTTTCCCCCTATGGGTTCTTCACAAAGAGGTGGGGCACTGCGACCAGAAGATCTTTTGTACCATACCCATAAATTAAAGCAAAAGACTTTCCGCATGAATAGCAGAAGGTGTTTTGTTGGTATTGACCTAAGATGGAAGGGACTAATCCGTTCCTTTCCCAAGTGACAGGCTCTGTCCCATACCAGCGCTGGGCAGTCACAGAGAATATGTCTAATGGTTTCATCGTCCTCGAGACAGAGTCTGCACTCTGAAGAGTCCGATAGGCCAATTTTCTGTAGATGGTATATAACAGTGGTGGCCAGATACGTAAGCTACCAGGAGTTTTAAGTCCTCTCTGCCAAGACCTTTTGTCTTGATTATATCCAGGGGTTTGATAAGCGCTTTTGCTTGACGCAGCCCCGGTAAGGAGAACCAGTATCTCCTATGTTCTCCTGCAGCCCATTTGTTTACCATAGTTTTGATTGTGGACCAACCAATACCACAAAAAGGCGCAGGGGCAGTGGTCAAGGTGGAGGCACCCTGTCGTGCTAGATCGTCAGCGATCGTGTTACCATCCACTCCTGAGTGCCCAGGTACCCAACATAGCACGACTTTGTTCCGGGAGGACAGGGTTTGGAGGTAATTATGGCATTCTTTGACCATCCTGGAGGAGATGCTCCATGATGATAGTGCCCTAATATCAGCTTGGCTATCTGAGTAGATACGCAATACATTAAAAGAGCAACAAATTAAACGCATGCCCAAGCTGTACATTGGGTTATCAACCCGGGAGCTGGTAATGCAGTTTCCTGAACAAAATATATCAGTGTCCAACGTGAGCGATGGAACGAAAAAGTAAAGCAGGCATAAAGAATCAAGCCCAGCTTGGGAAATTTTTACGTGCTGAATCCGCCCAAAGTTTTCTTTCTTGACTTGTGTATGATAAAATGGGATTTGTCAGATCTTTAAAAATTAAAGCACGTTTTTGTAGGGCTCGTACCGACTGCTACTCTAAGATACAAGTAGTACAGCCCATGTGGTTATTATCCGGTCAGTAGCGCATCCACGAGGGGGGTTTTCGGGTCCGGACCCCCACAAAAGTTGGAAAAAGGGGTTGAAAGTCTTTTGTGAGCTCTAAAATATATACACTTCGAAGTGAAACACTCCACCCAAGACCAAATTCTAGATGCGGCAATGCACAATCTCGTCTAGCGTACTACAATCTTTCCTTGCTTCATTAGTTACTCAAGGCGTTTTGGTAAACTAGAACAGATTATCAAATAAGGAACCAATAAAACTTAGTAGACCAGATTAACAAGTAAAGACCCAAGTTTAGAGTAAAGTTCAGTTTTTCTAGAATTAGATTATTTTATAAATTTATAGCTCTTACCAGGAAATAAATATTTTTCTATGAGTTCAGCAAAGCGCCTTTATGTATGAAATTTATTTAATATACGCAATTTTATTTCCGTATAACTTATATTATTTATTTCATATTTCACAGGTACCTGGAAAGAAAGACTGTTTCCTCCTGTTGTTTGATGGTTTTTCAAACCACATAAAGAACAAGAATTCAAAAACCTTAAAAATCAAATCTTTTAACAGAAAGCATAAAAATAAACGTTTGTTTAAAAAAATGTAAAAAAAAAACAAACCAAAGCTATTAAAAAATCGTTTAACATATGAAAACGAACAAAGTTCAACAAATTTCGTCACCAAAACAAGGTACAACTGAAGAACAACTAATAAAGAATATATATATATGTATACAAAACAAAAGTATTAAAGAGAGAAAAACGGAACATATGTATACACTAGAAGAAAAACTATGCAGATCTCAATAAAATAAAATGGTTCGTAAAACGAATAAAACGGATCTTGAATGGCTAACTTTTGTGCATGACTGTACCTGAGTGGCTGCGCATGCGTTGCAAAATCAAAGGCAAAATTAATGCATTTCTTAAACCAAAATTTAAAACTCAACGGCTTCCGTAATGTAAACAAAATATAAATTCTATTTATATATACATGCATACACATATATATTTATTAGTGTAAAGTTTAAAACTTTTCCTATATAAAACAAGCAAAAAGCGAATATGTATATTCGTAAAGAAAGAAAACTACAAAAATAAACAGTTTCGATCAGAAATAATAATAAAAAAACCTTAATCTCTAAAATTGTGATAGTCTTTCGCTATTAAAGATACCAAAAAAAAAGAATTATTGTAAAAATTTATTGAATGTTGTCGTGCGCTACAAAAAAAAAAAAACTTCAAAATTAAAAAAAAATTACTCAATTATAAAAAACTGTTTCAATGTATAAAAGAAAAACCCACCCAAAAATGCAAAAAAAATATAATTATTGTACTTTTAGTATGTGTCATGTTCAAATGTTTTTGTTCAAAAGTAGTAACTAGTAGCCTCTATAAGTTATAAGCCGAGAATGGAAATCGTTTAAAAGTTATTTGTGAGCCCATGTAATTTTATGAAAAATAACAAATGATATGATAAACTTTTGATGTGGTTGCTTCGCTTTGTGAGTTCAAAATACAATTACTACATACCAAGGAATTTCTAAAGACTTAAAGTTAATTGTATGCTTAAATCTGTTATATCTGTAAAGATTTTAATATTTACTTGAAAAACACAGTTTTTTCTTTTTTACATAAAAAGCTTTTAAGCGATATCTATGCTAGTATTCGTAAATCACTCGCCGTTAAGAATTTAAAAAACAAAAAAAAACTTAATTCAATGCCATCTGAACAGATAAAAAATAAAACTTACGCAAAGATATTAATGGTACACAAGTTAACCCAATCTATGGAAAAAAGGTAAAAAACCTAAAAAACGGTACAAATTACAAACAAAACAAAAAATACAAAAATATTGAAAATGGACCTAAAAAGAATTAATAATTATATGTATTTATATTGCGTTAGTTCAACGATAACTTCTTACAGCTGAGATAATATGACATACTACTTCCTACATGCTTACATTTGTATAATACAAATCAAAGAGTTTAAAATTATAGTTATATATATATAGATGTATATTTTAAATGAAATCATTGTGTATTACCTAATGAATTGAAGTTAAATAATCTCAAGTTGTTTGTGTAAAACAGTTATGTATGTTTAGAAATACTATGTATTAATATACCAACTATTTGTTGGATTGATTGTTGTTACGAAAAGTCTTGCCCCGTTCAACCGACGTTCCTCTTTCAACCAAAAATACTAAACTGAATCCATTGATATTAATGAAACCTGTGAGCATACTCTAAGATCAAAAGTCTAAATGCTCTTGGAATTATTTTTACTGATGTAGTACAATTTACTGACTTGATCTAATGTAGCCGCTAGAACACTATTTTTCACGTTTTTAAGACCAAAAAAAAATATAACTACTCTCTCAATTCTTACTGCTACTCTGTTCTAGAGTTAGCGAAACAATTTGTCATGTTTAAAACTCCTACAACTGTGGAGCTTTTGAGCTTAAAATCCTTTCGTGCTTATTCCCACAGTATTAGTACATTTACTTGAGCTGTGCTGCACTGTCCAAATCTTCCATAATGCATATTTGGCTTACCCGTAAATTGCTTAAGAGCTAGATCTACAAAATGTTAGCTTTCTTCTCAGCTTTTGAGATTTCCGCAAAAACGATTTATTTCAAAAAAGTTCCTGCCATTAATGCGGCCCAGTGAAATTTATTTATAATTATTAAAAATCAGTTTGTATGCGATTTTTATTCTGCGTTCGTTCTTGGGATTTAAGCAAAAATTTAAAATTATGAACGACCTTACATGATACCAAAAATTTGTTTTGCCTACATATATTTAATTTAAGTAGACTCAACTGTTCAGAAAAAAATCTGTGGCTAACAGAAAGCAAATATATTAAATTGCAGCAACTGATGCACCTATGCTATCGATATGTTTTATAGTAATATTTATTTTATATAAATTTATTCTTTATTATATATTTATGTATTATATTTAATTTATATTTTTATTGCTTAACAAGCATTTCTTGCTTATATTGTTTTTGTTATTGTTATTAAATGGTTTGTAAAGGACGACAAAAAAGAATCGATAAGCTTATCGATAGTTGTACAAGCTGATGCGTTTTTGGTTTTTGTATTTTCGTTTAAACAGCCCTTGCCTAATTTTTCATGCAATTCGCTCAAATTGTAGCTTGTTTTGTTTTTAACGAAATAATAAGTGAATACAAATATATTGGATAAGCGGTCTTAATTGATGTCTAAATTTCGAGAAAAGCGCTGAATATGAATTGTTTAAAACAGAACAAACCCTAAGAAGTAATGGTAAGGCATTTAGCCAAATTACTTCAGCATCGAAATCAAGCTTAAAACTTGGTCAGAAACAAATAAATGCTACTAAGTAATGAATATAGGTAGTTAGTCAATGATCAAACAGCTCAGTAATTAAATCAGAACTAGTTCTGAACGCGCATTATTTAACAATCCATAAATTACGCGCATTATTTAACAATCTATAAACTACACGAATCAAGATGAAGCTGTTTAGCTATCTTGCGAAGTCCAATTCCTACTTGCCTCTTTGATCGTGTAAACAGGGCTTAAGCGAAACGTTGCCGTAACGTATTGATATTTTAACCCACCACTACGCTGATAAGAAAGCAAGCCAGCTAAGTTATTCAGCAACATATAATATAAACATAAATACTATATACAATATAGAAAAGTAAATAAATAACATGTCATGTGCAACCAGTGCAAAAGTCCAATAAACCTAAACAAAAAAGGCATTAGAGATAACGATTATTACAAAAATGAAAAAGCAACTAGAGCAGAAATATACATATAAGTATATACATACATACATATGTATATATTTATTAATGGCAAATTGTACAAAGTGCAATCAAACAGAGTCAATCCATTTACATGCATATAATACACATACATACATACATATATACATGGTTATGTATATTATATAAAAATAGTAACCACAACTAGAAAGCGAGAAAGTAATAGAGAGAAAGAGACAAAGAGATGCAAATATATATAGTATATATTTTCCCAAAGCCAACTTTATACTAAATAAAATAAAAGGCAGCAGCACTAAAAAAACGTTGACATAAAAAAAGCCATTAATTAAACATTTTCCAAGTGCGCTAGAAAGAGAAAACATATTTTTCGATAAACATAAGCTGTTTGTTGTACGCCGTGTGCATGAAAGAGATAGCGATATCAGAATTAAGTATTAAAATGCATGCATACAAGATTTGAAACAAAATTTGTTATTAAACAAATGAAATGAAAAAAATACAAATATATATATACAGATATATATGTATATGAATACAATGTTCTATTTGATGTTATAAAGAGTATAAATAAAAAATATAAGCTTATATGTATTGTTGTTTCATTATATTGTCACAATGCCAAGCACTATATTAATTTTTTTTTGTAATTTCTAATAATGAAATAATAATTTCATTATTTACACGGTTTGTATACAATTATGACGCATACTTTGCTTTTATTTAAACAAAACAAAGCTTACAAAGTATGTATGTATTACGCTTGAGCAATCCGAAAATATAGAAAAAGAGAGAAAACTTGATTTCTACGTGTTCAATATTTTTTAATGAAAAGGAATTTAATTTGAAAAAAAAAAAAAAAATGTTCTTGAACCTATTCATATACTTACCTTAACACTACTTCTATGCAAAGTGAAATTTTAGAAACCTTTGCGTTTGTCAGGCATGGTCTAACTTATGTATTTCGAAAAAATTCTTGAAAGCACTGATCTTTCAAGCCGCCATGTTTTGCGAAGGCATAAGGAAAGCAATAATTAGAAATCTCTATATCGTTTTGCTTTAGTTTTCGCTTTTTTGCGTTGCAATTCGATTGCATGAGATTTTTGGCACAGCACTGAATATGTTTTTTTGTAGAACTTTATAAAAGGTTTTTATTATTTGTAACAGATACATGTCTTACACCATTTTCTAATTTAAATGATGTAAGTTAAACAAAATAAAAAATTATAGAGATAGAAGAAAATAATTTCAAAAGTATCTATGGTCTTTGCATGCTTTACAATTTGGGCAGACCCGCAGAAATCGCACTTTCAATACCGCAATGATCTTCGCCGCGCAGTATCTTGAAAAAACCATTATCTCCCCAGTCAGTGTTCCAGGAGTTGGCGACTAGCCAGTAAGGAACTTTTTTGTCCCATTCACCCCAGCCTAGAATGCGTATAGCATGACCGCCAAGCTCTTTGCCATGAACATGCTGATAGACACCGCTCTTGTACATAATCAAATCCTCATAGACGGTAAAGGCACCCTCAACAGGACCATTGGTCATAATTTCTTGCTGTATGTCACGCACATTGCGGCTGACTGAATACGATTTGGAGCCAAAGTTTTTGTCCTTTTCGTATTCCACATTATAGCTGGACTGACACTTGTGCTGACAGCGTGGTGTCTTTTCATGACTACAAGGCGGGCGCGTGCCATTAACATGATGCTGGCAGGGTGCTATTTCATAGGGGCGACAGCCCTGTGTGAAAAAAGTAAGAAAAATTAACAATTTTAAAGCTATTTATAAATTACCAATAGCTAGCTTACGGTGTTGGAGCCAAAGGCGCCGCCACTGACAATGCCCTTGCGCGTCCAGTAAGACCAAGCGGCGCCGGGAAAGCCACCATTGCAACCAAAACCGCAGGTATGACAACAAGAGACCAAGTCATCGGCAGAGAAATGAAAGTTAACATTGCCATCAGAATGTATGCAAACCTATAATATATAAAATCAACAACATATAACAAAGATGATGACACACAAAGAGAGCTTTGTTGTATTTGCACTAAATGCGCAATTCGTTAATTAGAGAAAACAAAACTTCCCCCAAATCGATAAGCGTCAAACAGTTGAAAACAAAACCAACGCCACGTCAAAACAACATAATGATTCTTGTTGTTGTAAAAACTTAATCTGCTAGGTTCATGACTTACGCGATCCGACATTGCTTCTACTGCGCCAAAAGCCCAGCAGGAGCCGCAAGAGCCCTGATCGCGTATTTCGCCTATGGTGGGGCATTTGGGCCAAGCAGTGCGGGCATCAAACTCTGCGGGTATTTCGTCGCCATCGTCTTCAGTTAGTCCAGCCAAAACCTCATGCTTATTGGGTAGTGCAAATTTATGTGCATCTGGATGTACGCCCATCAGACGACGTATGTTTTCTACAGACTCTGACTCGGGAAAATTGCGGCCGGCCTGGTAATGTTTATAAATATACATTTTTATTACGCAGTTTCTTATGATATCTAACTTACGGTCCATGTCTCGGCTTTGCTTTGCACTAGTTCTATAAATTCGTCAGAAAGTAAATGCGGCTCATCCGTGGCAGTAGCCACAGTGACGAAAAGCGCCACAACGCTTATCAGTAATCTCATTTTCCCCTAAAGTTTTACTATAGGAATGCACAGTAATAAACTAATTATTAAAAAAAAATGTTTATGTAAAACTTTATGCGCTTTGTTCCGCCGTGCAGCAGCAGCTCTAACAATGGAATATTATTAGAATTTTGGACCTTATTATCTTGTCAATCTGGATGAAGTGAAAAAATAACAGTGTGTACACAGTCGGAAAATGCAACATATGTAAACAATGCATCGACGTTGCCAGAAAGTTTGCAAGTAAAAGAAGGGAAACACACACTTATAATACAGGGTCTTTTTTTAATCACAAAGTGCCGGAAAAAAGCATTTGACACTTTTCCATTTGTGTGCCATACTCGTTGTTTTTTTTTAGGGAATCAAAAATTCAAGCGAGAAATTGCAATAATTATAAGATATATTTAATGAAATGCAAATAGCAATTTACCATTTCAGCCATGGTCGATATAATTTACAAAGGTTCAGTACAAATAAAAAAAAAATGATTTACATATGTATTATTATTGGCTGAGTCTACCTTGCAATAACTTTAACACTGCTACTAGGATTCTATATACAATTTTTTAGCTAATATTTCATTTACTGAATTATTGAATAGGAAAAACAGTTAAATAAAGTATAAAATATGTTTGGCCTTTAAAAATAAAGTCGCAGATTGTCTTATAAAATGGAAAAATTGAAAATTTAAATAGACATCATTTTGTAATTAAGATAATAAAGTTAAACAAAATAAAAAATTATAGAGATAGAAGGAAATAATTTCAAAAGTATCTATGCAGGCTTTACAATTTGGGCAGACCCGCAGAAATCGCACTTTCAATACCGCAATGATCTTCGCCGCGCAGTATCCTGAAAAAACCATTATCGCCCCAGTCAGTGTTCCAGGAGTTGGCGACTAGCCAGTAAGGAACTTTTTTGTTCCATTCACCCCAGCCTAGAATGCGTATAGCATGACCGCCAAGTTTTTTGCCATGAACATGCTGATAGACACCGTTCTTGTACATAATCAAATCCTCATAGACGGTAAAGGAGCCCTCAACAGGACCATTGGTCATAATTTCACGCTGTATGTCACGCACATGGCGGCTGACTGAATACGCTTTGGAGCCAAAGTGCTTGTCCTTTTCGTATTCCACATTATAGCTGGACTCGCACTTGTGCTGACAGCGTGGTGTCTTTGCACTTTTACAAGCCGGGCGTGTGCCATTAACATGATGCTGGCAGGGTTCTATTTCATAGGGGCGACAGCCCTGTATGAAAAAATTAAAAAAATTTACAATTTTAAAGCTATTTATAAATTACCAATAGCTAGCTTACGGTGTTGGAGCCAAAGGCGCCGCCACTGACAATGCCCTTGCGCTTCCAGTAAGACCAAGCGGCGCCGGGAAAGCCACCATGGCAGCCAAAACCGCAGGTATGACAACAAGAGACCAAGTCATCGGCAGAGAAATGAACGTTAACATTGCCATCAGAATGTATGCAAACCTATAATATATGAAATCAACAACATATGACAACGAAGATGACACACAAAAAGAGCTTTGTTGTATTTGCACTCAGAGCGCAATTTGTTAATTAGGGAAAACAAAACTTCCCCCAAATCGATAAGCGTCAAACAGTTGAAAACAAAACTAACGCCACGTCAAAACAACTTAATTAATGACTCTTGTTGTTGTAAGAACGTAATCTGCTGGGTTCATGACTTACGCGATCCGACATTGCTTCTACTGCGCCAAAAGCCCAGCAGGAGCCGCAAGAGCCCTGATCGCGTATTTCGCCTATGGTGGGGCATTTGGGCCAAGCAGTGCGGGCATCAAACTCTGCGGGTATTTCATCGCCATCGTCTTCGGCTAGTCCAACCAAAACCTCATGCTTATTGGGTAGTGCAAATTTATGTGCATCTGGATGTACTCCCATCAGACGACGTATGTGTTCTACAGAAACTGACTCGGGAAAATTGCGGCCAGCCTGGAAAGTAATTTTAAATATACTCTTTTTTCTAAGCAGTTTCTTATATCTAACTTACGGTCCATGTCTTGGCTTTGCTTCGCACGAGTTCTATAAATTTGTCAGAAAGTAAATGCGGTTCATCTGTGGCAGAAGCCACAGTGACGAAAAGCGCCACAACGCTTATTAGTAATCTCATTTTCCGTCTAATGTTTCACTTGTTTTACTATAGAAATGCACAGTAATATACTTATTATTAAAAAAAAAATGTTTAAGTAAAACTTTATGCGCTTTGTACGGCCGTGCAGAAGCAGCTCTTACATTTGAATAATTTTAAAATTTTAAAACTTATTATCTTGTCAATTTGAATGAAGCGATAAATAACAGTGTGTACACAGTCGGAAAATGCATTTGCTTACATATGTAAACAAAGCAACGACGCTGCCAGATAGTTTGTAAGTAAAAGTAGGGAAACGCACTTCTAATACAGGGTCTCTTTGTTTTTTAATCACAGTGCTAGAAAAAAACATTTGAGACACTTCCATTTATGTGCCATAGTCGTTGTTTTGTTTAGGGAATCAAACGAGAAATTGCAATAATTCTAAGATATATTTAATGAAATGCAAATAGCAATTTTCCATTTCAGCGCAATGGTCGATATAATTTACAAACTTCAGTAAAATTAAATAAAAATTATTTACATTATTATTCTTGGCTGTCTATATTGCTATAACTTTAACACTACTACTAGGATTCTATATGCGATTTTTTAACAAATATTTCATTTACTGAATTGTTGAATAAGGAATAAAATATGTTTGGCCTATTCATACAAAATAAGTTTCTTTAAAAATAAAGTCGTAGATTGTCTTATAAAATGGACAAATTGTAAATTTAAATAGAGTCTAATTCGAGGATTTTTAACAAAACATTTACAAAATATTAGCAATGTGAATTTGTATTTACAATTTTTTACTATTATATTGTAGCTACCTTTAACATTTCCATATCCTTTCTTTTCAACTGCTACTATCTAATATCACAGGAGAATTTAGTCTAAACTAGACATACGGATTCCAATTGCTACCATCTTCAGGCAGAAGGTTATTGGTAATCAGTAGAATAATATCAATTATCCACCATACACCAACTCCACCCATTGTCAATAGTTTGCCCACAGCGGTGCCCGTTTGACCGAGACAAAAGCGATCCATGCCAAGGAAGCCCAGCAACATGCTGTAGATTAATGTTGTTACGAAATAGTGGTCAGTGTAACGAATGCAAGGCACACCGTCTCTGAAAAATGTGCGTGCGCCATAACAGTCAATATCTGGATAAACAGTACATTGGACTTTTGTGTGTTCCACTTCCTCGTAATTTGAACCGCCAAAGCGCAAACAACCATAGCCCTTTTCCGCCTTAGCCGTCTCGTTATTGTGATGATCGATGGGCTCCTTACATTCCAAAAAATCTCGTGGAAGAAATGAACACATGACATTAGGCCCCAAGGGATTGAATGCTGAATTCAAGCCGGAGGAACTAGAGGTTGCTGAAGGCGTCGATTGTACAGGCACTACAGATTGTACTGCTGTACCGGAGACAACAGTCTGCGGCTGCTCTTTATCGCTGCGTGCTTGAATGGCATGCGTAGCCGGATTGCTAATTATAATTGCTATAATTACTACGTAGAAATTGCACTTATTCATTTTCTTCGAAATGTTTGTTTTAGTTGCAGCGATATACAAAGCGATAACAAGCTGCAGCACAGTAATAAATCGATACACGTTTGCTATGCTATCGCCCAAGCGGCCGATAAGCAAACAAACAAACATATGATTGCGCTTTATATCGATTTTGCTAAAAGACTATCAGCTGTTTACTAACATGCTATTCCCAGTATTTGGGTCAGTTTTTATACAAAATTTAGCTTGTTTTTATGTACATAGTTATTAGAATACGTGCATTTATTTTGCAACAAACATTACGGCTTATTACGCAAACCTGCAACCCATTCAACAATGCATTTAAAAAATTCGTCATCAACCAGCTCCAAGATACGCACATTCTCGGGATACTTTTCGCGCTCACGTAAATGGTCCAGCACCATTTGTCCGCGCGTATGTGCACCGTTTAAATCGACTGTCACATGCCAGCTACTGTGTTTCTTTACGAATTGCTGCTCGAACAGCCAGGCGGCCACAACCAAGGCATCGCAAGGATTCCAATACTCAAACTGTTCCATTGGATGCCATTGAGCGCTTTCCACTTTATTGAGCATGGTAATGGCCATGTGTTTGGCATCAGCGGCTCGCACGCCAAAATGCAGAAAACGCCATTTCTATAAAATAAAAATGCGCATACATTAGTAAAAACACTAATACCAAATCGCTAACAACTTACTATGGAAATTTTAAAGTGTTCGTCCGTGCATGGCTCCCAGGGCAGTATGGTTATGGGACAGCGCGTTTTCAGCAGCACAGCATGCGCAGCTTCCGGATCTGAATGAAAGTTGAATTCGGCCGCTCTCGAAGAATTCCCAACACCCCGATAATTGCCACCCATTATATACAGTTCTTTAAAGTGATCGCCAAACTGTTGACCATACATGGCATAGCCCAGCGCTAAATTTGTCAAGGGTCCAACGGCGAACACAGTTACCTGCTTTGAATGCTCTTTGCACAACTCGTATATAGCTGTGACAGCATGTTGCTTTTGTACAAAATGCTCCAAATTACCAACGTCCATATCATCCAAGCAATCGCCAAAACCATCACGTCCATGAAAAAACTTTTTATCATTTACACTCTCGCTAACCATGGGCTCCACGGCACCCAAAAATACGGGCAACTGCAAACAATAAACACATGCTAGTCATATTAGACATTATTAAGAACCAACTTCAGGAACTTGCATCCATTCTGTCGTAAGCAATGGTTATGCGCCTCATGTTGCGTGCTGCATGCTCACGTGTAGTATTGCCACAGCCGCTTGTGGTCACACCTAGCAGCTTGAGCAAGCCCGATCTTTCGGCATGCAACAGCAGTAGCAAGGCCCAGGCATCGTCACTGCCGCCATCACAATCTAGGATAACATACTTGGTAGACATCTCGTGTTGCTCTTAGTCCGTGCTGTGCCAGACTGAATAAGCAGCTCATAAGATGGTCTCGAAACTGTCGCACAGCTGCAGTCTGCTTCTAATCGCCTATCAGTATTGAAACCTATGGTATGTATCTTGATAAAGTAACATGTGTGCGCAATGTTTAGACACATGTATAAATTGGACACACACAAGCAAAACGGAAGAACTGCGAAATTTTTGTATTACTAAGTACGTGTGAAAGTGTTTGCGCTCTGTGATTGCAAATAATTTATTGAAGCTAGTACATATAAGTATATGTATGTATGTACATACGCAGTATATAGTTAAATCCGCTGTTACAGCAATGACTACAATTGAGTTACCGTCGCTTGTTCGACCCGGACCCTGCGCACAGATAATAACTCATGAAATGAGTCAATACTGTACGTTTCTACACATATATTTATGTACATAGGTATTTTATGTCATACATACGTAGGCTATGCAAGATTTGTCTTTAGTGTTACAACTATAGTTCATTCAACATTAACTTTTGTTATAAAATTTATTATTATTAAATTTGGGTGTTTTTTTTTTTAAATTTTATAAAACAATGTCAGGTTGCGCTAAACGCTTTTTAGGATTGGCACGCCCACATGGTAAGTCTAGCAGTAGACGATTATTCGAATTTGAATTATGATACTGTAACCACAAAGCCTTGGCAGCGGTCAAGCAGGAGGCTTGGAAGATGTCTCGATTTACTGAAGCCGAAGTACGAGAAGCGGCACTAAAAGCGTCCACAAAATTGTTGGGAACACTGCAGCGTCATTTGATAAATATGAGAAATACATCTGCCGAACAAGCCAATACCGCAATTAAGCCACAAAAAACATTAAAAAATCAAGCGACTTGGCATACGGGCTTCGGTCGAAAGTTTACCAAGTAGCTGAAGCTTAGGTGAGTTACTTCTATCTAGCTTAGTTAACGTTCTTATCAAGTTTCTTGTTTTTCAGTTTGTTAACACTGCTGCCGTGCCGCCCCAACTAGGCAAAGAATGGAAGCAGCGAGTTGGCGCATCGATTTGGGAATGCATGTATTAATGGAACAGCAGAGTGACGGCAACACAATATCCGATATACATATGCTGGTTTAGAGTAGGTTTTAAATACATGCTTTTATAATTAAAAGTTGCTAATTGGTGTAAATAACTTTCTTTCAGGCAAAGGCTAAAACGGCTGTGTGGTCCACAATGCCAATTGCGGCAATTGTGCCTCGCAGCAGGACATTCCGCTAAACATGGCGTTTTCTGCTCAACCTGGTAAAAATGTCCTATGAACAGCTTAAGGACTAAAGTCGGAATTGTTGCGTAGAATGCTGCATATTTATGGTAAGTAAGTTGCATTGATACTTTGCTATAGTTCTTTAGCCTTTCTAATTGAATACTCTTTCAGAATTGCCGCACAGCGGCGGCAACAACGCTTTTTGCGATGCTGAAACATGAGTAGCAGTCGCGCCGTTTCAACTGAGAATAAGTGCTGGTCTAGCATAAGTTTATATACATAATATATATACATGTATATAAGATAAATTATAAGCTACATACATACAACAACGACATCTGATGCGCTATTGTCAGCATGCGCGACCAAATTCAACGTATATACTAATTTATGTAAATATATAAAATTTGTTGTGAATATTTTATTAGTTATTATTGTTATGGCGAGCAGTTGAATATTATGATATGCACAAGCTGGGCATTTTCTTAGATAAGGTTTTGAGAGCTTTACGAATTTTAGCTTCAACCAATGCAATTTGCGAGAAACTGAAGTTTTTGTGAAGTCGAATCTTGAGCAAGCTAATGTTTTTTTTGTGCGTCAGAAGCAAATTACTATTAGTTACATTTAACTATATATATGCTACCGATGTTCCTGCATATATTATTATTAAAATCATGAGGTTGGCTTAAAACAGCATTATTTTTCTGGTTATAAATATTTTCAATATGACTAGGCGCAACGGAAATTTGTATTTTGGAAAAAGAAGTAGCATACTTTCAGTTGCTAATTTAATTACATTTTCTACGATTTCTGCTCGCCTGGTATTTGGGTTGGTTGAGAACTGTCAGCTATGCATATTTTTAATACAACCAAGAGGCCACGAGTGAGAATATCTTTACAATGCTAAGAAAGAATCGTAGCGTACTTCTTGTTAATTTAATTTTAAAGCATCAGTTAGTATGGTTAGGCCTTTGTGATGCGACAGGTAACGCTGTTCGAGAGCTGACCAGGGATGTCTTTATAACTGCGTAAACAGGCATTCATGGTTAGCACACGGTCAGCTCTGCAGAGGAACAGGCACGACTATTCATATGTAACCATACTATTGCTGAACCAGCCTGAAAGTTCAATGAACCTGGCAGAGATTGGAGAGGTCAGTAAGGCCGTTCAGAAAAGGGGACCCTAGGGTCCTTAATCTTCTTCTTGATAGGGAGGGGCACTGACACATAAGGTGCAAAATGGTTTCCTCCTCCTCTTCGGACCCGCAGCCACGGCAGAAGTCGTTGAAGGGGGCGCGCATTCTTTCGGCATGCCTGCCCATAAGGCAGTGTCCTGTTAGAATGGACACAGTGGTCGATAGGGATTGGCGATTCAATGTAAGCAACTTTCGAGTTTTGTTGCTGTCCATGTTTGGCCAGTTAGTAAGTCTTTGGTAAGTCTTGAGGTGCGACAGGAATCCTCATTGGACCAAGCAGTGCGGGCACTTGCCAAAAATTTCTGTTTGATGGCCAGTTTGACTGCGGCGAGGGGTGCAGTTATAGACGACGGACAGAGAGGTGCCTTATTTGGCCAGTTCATCCGCCACAGTTTCCGGTATGTCCCTATGTCCGGGTACCCAAACAAGGTGTACCCTAGAGAGATCAATAAGTATAAAATAATGGTAATTTGTTCAAAATATTTTATTTTATTTATTTCGTCATGATTTTAATGCATTAGCTCTAATAACTATAGTGAGTCTTTGAAGCAGTTTATTTGGAAAGTCCGAATTTCAAATTGCTAAAAAGTGTTAATTCTTTTTATATGTTTTCTAATGAAAGGCTTTCTAAGTTTAGATAAAGTGTGAAGTGTTTGTAATAAAATAAAAATCAAAGAGGTAATAAATAAGAAATGCAAAACCAATAATGCGTATTCCGAATTCTTAAAGGAACATAGTGAAAATTATGAAAAATGATTATGTAAAAGTTATACATTGATCTGAATTTTTTCTAATATAAAAGTAAAAAACTTAAAACATTTCTGCTTGGGCATACACTTTAATTTTGTAAAATACTTAAAATATAATTTTTGGGAAACATTTTTAAAAAACGACTTATTTGTCTTTATGCGATTTTCATTATATACTAGTACAATATATATGTTTTTCATAGACTAACTAAATATTTTGCTTTTATAAGGAAACTGTTGCTTTAAAAGCAGAACTGACGCAGGAACAAAATGTGCAATGGGCCATTTTTTAAATCCTAGTTATGACTTGATAAAAAATAAGTCTAACTAAATACAAAATACAATTAGCTATTGACAATTTAATAAAAATTTCGAATTTGGCAACAAAAAATGACGCAGTGAATTGACTAATCAAAGAGACTGATTTAAAAAATGGCTCATATGTACAATAATTAATTTAATTTGACATTGTACATCATATATATAAACATAGACAATCCCAAACAAACAACTAAATCCATTATAAAATGTTATATACTAATTCTCAAGATAATCAGTGTACTTTATGGCTTATAGTTAGTTAAGTAGTAAAAAGTTTTGTGTTCTCGAATAGAATATTTTATGGCTAGGCCATCAAAAAACAAAAAAAAAAATTATATATATATATATTAATTAAGAACTACTGATTATGCAATTATATGTTTTTTGTATATAACTATGTATATGTATGTTCATAAGTACCATAAGGAAAGCTTTTACATTTTTTTGTTCACTTCTTAATTTCAAAACGGCACTAGTATTGCTTTAGATAAGGCCCAAATAGGCGTAGAGTATAAAATAATTGAATGCCCTACAGTGTTTCTATGAAGAAAGAAGCATAATAGACATGACTAGAACATTTTACTGTTCAACTGGGCACATAGTAAATTTCGTAATTGTTTTACATATATACGCACAAATTTTTTATAAAACGCCGCGTGCAGCTACATTTATACTAGTATATAGTATGTTTGTATAAATGGTAGTAGCACTATATAAGGTATATAGTGTGTATATATCTTAAACTACATTTTGTATAAATGTTTGTTTATCTATAAGGATATATGCATGTATATTTTTATAAACTTAGAAAAACACAAATTCCAACGGTGTGCAAAAAGTTTAAGACACTAAGATCTAATCAACTACTGTGTTCAACATCGGCGTCTAATCTGCATAGTGCTTGCGTGTATATAGTTCGTTGCAAGCCTAGACTGGTATGCCCGTGCGATCCTTAATCTTGCCCAGCACATTTACATGCACTTTGGAGTAGCCGCCAGCTTTCTTGCCCAGCGTGCCGCTGCCCAGCATGGGAGCCGCAGCTGTTGGCGCTGCCGTAGTTACGCCCACGTCTAGCGAGGCTGAAGACATAGGCGATGAATGCTTGGAGTCCATGTGCGAGGAACGTTGTGTGCTAAGTTCATGCGTTAATAACAGATCATCGCTGCTGGGACGTAGCTGCGATGATGAGGGCGTATAAATAGGCTGCAGCTTCTCTACTTCATCATCGATGGCCTTGAATTGCCAGCTCCAATTGGCACGATACAAGAATGGACGATGGTCGAAGCGGTTATCATCCGGACTGTAGCCTTCCGCATGCACGGAGGGTGTCAGTACGGTCATCTTGTGTCGATTGATGGCATAGCAGCGAAAGAAATGCTTTACCTTGTCGGCTACCTAAAAGTGTAAGATAAAAACATAGATTACAACTTTTATACTCCACTCCTTAAGTCACTTTTTTAACCTACCTCTTTTGGACTAAGATCGCCTTTCCAGGTGGCCACCAGCTTGCAAAACATGCTGTAGGGACCACAAAAGGCTTGCTTACGCAAACGACCATACTGACTGAGCTCTGCATAGGTCATGCCCATGTCTTGTTCATCTGTTTGCATAAGCTGACCATCATCCTGCAGCGGTTCCAATTCAGCCGTAGGCGGTGCCTCAATAATAGAGCCCAGCACGGGCAAATTATATCTGCAGACAAATATATCAAAAGTTAAGTATACGTTTATATATTATAACAACGTTTATCCTACTTGTCCTGCGCATAGGCCAGAAAGCGACGTAAATCTGTCTTTGAGATGCCGCCTATAGGATTAATGTCAGCCGAGGAACAATCATATTTAGTCAAATAACCACGCAGCGATTCATCCACATTGGCCGATCCCAGCACCAACAGGCCACCCGGTCTATTGCGCACCCAAAGCATTAGCTGCGCAAATATATAGGCCAGCACCATACGTATCCGCGACTGTATGTTCTGCAGCGCTAGATTCTGACGCGCACAACCACCCTGAGTGCGAAAACGTGGCGTCAGTCCAGTGACCGTATTAAAGATGCTTAGCAGTGCATTCACCGCCAGATCTATGCTGATCTCTATGTGATAGCTGCCCAGCTGATTGGCCAGCTGTGAGGCGCGACGTCGCGTTTCCTTGCTGGAATTAACGCTGCCCATGAAGCAGGTGACCAGCAGCCGGTTACAAAGCGCAGCTGGATTATCGGGTGTATAGTCCGAGTCGGCAAGTATTTTACGTATATCGTGCAGCACCTGCGCATCACCATGCTGCACTGCATGCACAATAAGTCTGCACATGGAGTGTACAATGGTGGCCGAGCTGCTTGAGTCTACGCCACCACTAAGCGGCAAAAAGAAACCACCCTGACCAGAGCGTCGTAAGTAATCCCAGAGCCAGCAGGCTGGTCCCATTGCAATTTCCTCCTCGGGCGTATGATATACCCACATCAAAGGCGACGATGAAGTCTTAAAGATGTCGCTATGCGTTGACATCTCAAAGTCGCAGATAATGCGCGGATATGCAGGTGCCGATGCGGCCATAGTGCAACGTGAACGCTGCGCCACACGGTAGGCACGTATATCCTCCAAATCGATGGTGGCCAATGTGACCTCCACATCCTGCAAAGCAAACTGACGGCTTCGCGCAATTATCTCGCCATTCAGCGCAATAGCGGAGCATCCATTGAAATAGATGCGTTGACCATCGCAGCCGCGTAGATTGCTAAATAGATACGCGCCGCCGGCTTTGAAGCTGGCATTGCGTATAAGGTCGGTGGTAATGTAAGCCTTGCGCAGTTCCATGTAGCTAGCCGAGCCGTTGACAATGATCTCGACACCGGAGAGTGACATTTCGATGTGTTTGCTGCGTACGTTCCAGAGCTCTTCGCAGATTTCGTAGCCAATGCAGGTATCTTTTGTGGCAATGACAGCATCGCCAAAAGGCACTGTGTCCTGACCCGTCAGCTGTGACACCATGCGTGGCAAAAAGTAATCCTCGGTGTACAGCGATTTTGTCCAGGCAGTAAACCAGCGTGATTCACGATAATTGTCATCATCGCACATGGCCATCTTGGGGCGTATTAGCAATAGTTGGCGATTGTAAAACGCCACGCGGCAGTTGTAGGCAACATTGCGATGCATGACGGGCATTCCCACATCCACCAGCATGTTCTCGCTGCGAAAAAAAAGATTTGCCGTGTAAGAACATTGTGTTTTTAGGTTAAGTGGAGCAGTTGAAAGCATAGAGAGTTGTGCAGCTAGTTTGCAAAAGCCTTTGAGCTTGTAGTACTATAGTCGTAGGTAAAGAAACCCCCGAAAATAATTGTAGATCTTAAAGACACTTTTTGGGAGCTCTGCTTGTTGTTTTTGCATTTTATTTGAGTTAATTCCCTCAAAAATATCTCGCTACATTTTAAACTCAATCGGATCGATAGTTTTAGAGATGGGACTTTTAATAACGCGCCGTCTCTAAGTTTTCGTTATTTCAATAATCAATATATTTACTTCGCCCACTCGATTAGGTTCTACTGTGTTTTCGTGACCAATTTTTTTCAAAGCGGTGAGACCTATTTAAGAAATTGGATCCAAGAACTAATCGCTAGAATGTTTAGAGGGCGTATTTAAGCAGAGCAACAAGGATTGCTACAACCAGTAAGTATGGAAAATAAGCCCCACTATTGCATGGTATACAGAGGGGTCTTTGACTAAGAAAGGCAGCGTACTGGGAATCTGGGTACCCTTCTTGGTACCTGTCGGCGACGCTAGGCAAACACTCGAGCATATTTAAAGCGGAAGTATGTGATGTAGGCCGACGTGTGTACATAAACCTTGGAAGGAAATATAAAGACAGCGATATTTCAATACTATCAGCCCCAGTGGCGGATCCACGGGGGTTTTTGGGTGTATGGCCAGAGTGTATGGCCTACGGCTAGCCAAGTAACTCCTAAGTTCCTATAGCTTGGATGAGCTCAAGAAAATATCACCCAACTGGAAAAGAGCTTTTACACACTCTATTATTTTTATAGCGACCTTAGCACAGCCGCGTATTACTACCATGAAATCTCGTTTGAAAGATTATTTGTTTAGATCAAGTTGGCTTTGGTACATCCTATTCTAAAAACACGTTTCATACAAGCTCGCTCTCTTCGTCTTTTGCCCAATTATTTAAGAGAGGTAGCCATAACGCATAGCTTACCAAATGGGTGACATCATAATCTCCAACAGCGCTTCCCAGGAATGCAGATATGTGTCTGGCTCACGAAAATGATCCTCACAGCTGTAGCCACTGTAAGATGAAATTTTATTAAGTAGTCTTTAAATCATGCTTTATTACTTACCAGACTTCCAGCTCTGGACCGGTGCGATAAGAAGCACCCATATCCTTGGCTTCCAATATTGATTGCAATATGCGCGCCAAGTTTCCTTCAAAATCGAGCGCCCACTGATTTAGCGTAGATATGGCCACTGTTATTTTACGACCCATTTTATTTTATTTTTTTTTAAACTATTTTCGGATTTTTTTTTTTGTTTTAAAATTTGTTAATGGACAGTGCAGTATTTTTTATTGTCAGTTCAAAATCGGCAGTTATGGTCTAAAATAAAAAGCAACAAATATAAGTATTAATTATGATATGTCTTGAATTATGTTTTTTTTTTTTTTTTGTATTAGTATTTTATTTTTATAACAACTGCAGTTTTAGTTTTGTCTGCTAATCCTGCCTAGGTGGTGCCCTTTACTGTGATACTCATTCGCTTGTTGACACTGCTTGGCCGGTATTTCCACTGCATGCATTAGTTGTTGTCTATTGATCAAACAAAAGCCAACTGCACAACGTGGTTCAAAGTTTCCCGCTGACGTAGCCACATGCTCTATTAATAGAACTCCAACTTATTTCTGTTCTCAATGACGTCGTCTCAAAAGGGCCAATGCCGGCATTGGGCTGACTAATTGAAGTCATTGTTGTGGCTGGCACAAGGCATTACATGCCTTTTACTTGTAGTACTACTGTTAAGGATTCTTTGGAAACTACAAGTACTAAAAAAAAAATAAAAATTTATTAGAGTCCTTGAAAGGAAAAATTCCAAGAAAAGACCCTGGCGGCAACTACAAGGCTAAGAATTCATCAGGACTGTTTCAAAATTGACGTTTGTTAAAGTGTCAATAAGGTATATATATACCCAAAGATTTAAGTACCTATATATTGGTATTGCTCCAAAGACGATTTTTTTTCTTTCAAAAATATGCGTTCTTCACATTCGACTTGATCTATCTGATCCAATGTCGACTTGGTTACCATGTTTCTTATAGTCTCCAAGATTAAGGCGTTCATACAGACGAATTGAGATGTCTAGATAAATTTCTTTTGTCCTCCTTAGCGTTTTGGTGGGAGCTTTGGGAGGTCTCCGGCGTCTCTTTCTCTATTTTATATAAGTAAACAGTGCTGCCCATTACTGAGCAATTGACTGCTAGATGGCTCCAGCAGCAACTACACGCACACTACTACGCTATTTGTGTGTCCCCCTGATTCCTTAATTATAGTTTTTTATTGCTTTTTTGTAAAGTTTGTGCCTCTACTTTGCCTGCCTGTCATGTATTTTGCTATCAGAATATATTGCTGGACATAAACTTTTCGCTTTTAGCGCTAAAAAAGACCGTGATGTTACAGCTGGCGCCATCTACATATCAGTTGCTCGAAAAAAAAGGGCAGCACTGATGGTCAACAAGGCTGCGTACCAAAAATCAAAATTCTTTGCCCTAAAAATTGAGACAGCGTTTTTTTTATAGGTATGAAATTTTTTTTACTTTCAGGCCTTTTCGTGTTGCTGCGTACTGGTCTTTAAGCTACAGGGAAATCTCATGGATAAAAATGTCAAACTCAATCTCATTAAGTTTTGCAGATAAGAACTGACAGAGTTAAAAGGTTACAGCAGAAATAAAGCGTTAATACTCCGAAATTGAAAACGTGTTATTTATTTGGTTCACGGCCCAAAAGTATAACTTGTTGCATAGATACTCCAAAAAAAAACTTTCGATTGCCGAATTTGGCAACGATATCAACAATAACATTTGAACTATGTACTAAAAACTTGGCTGCGACTAATCGGTCGAAGCCTTGAGCTATGTGATATAATCAACCGATTTTGATCAAGGGCAGTTTTTGGTTTGGTTACGATATTTTTTTTAAGCAAACCTAGCCTCTTAAAGTTTTGGTTGCCCTTATGGCAGCTCCCGTGACATAATAGGAGATTCAAGCTGAAAGTTACTATCGCTGAGATCAAGACAGATGGATACGTCTATAACGACTTCTCTAGTCACCCTGTAGATAATTTTGCAGTGTATCTGACGTGTTTTTCTCTAGGAAACCTTAAAGTTACCAATTGGATTGCGAAAAGGTAATTGGCTTAGAACTCTATTTTTGAAGTTGAGAAAAAAATTTGCATGGGTTTATGAAAACTGACGCTGTTAAGGTGTACGTCTGGAATTCAAAATTGGCGGCATAATGAATAGATACGAGTACAAGGATTTATTGGAGACGGTAATGCTAATATATACAGGGTGGGCCATCTGTTGGTTTGGTTGTTAAACACTCATAATTCGGAACAAACACGTCGAAAGTAGTTGCTCTTCGATATATATCAAGTTCAAAACTATTAAATTTTATTCATGAATCGTTTAACAATCGAACAACGCGTAAAAGGGGTACAGGCGTACTAGGAAAATGGTCGTTCTGTGAAAAAAACATTACGTGCATTACGCACAGTTTTAGGCAGTTTAATCGGCTTTGCGAGCCCGACATAAAGAAAATTATTGATCGGTTCGAGTCTACTGGTTCAGTGGCCGGCAACATATTTGCATGCTCGTCCGATTCGTACACGCGATAATATTGAGGCCAGTGCCGACAAGTCGCCGGAAACATTGACAATTCGCCGGAATCAGTGATGCGAAATCGTTTGCAAGAATTACACCTTGCCAGGATCACTCTGCGCCGAATTTTGCTTACGGATCTACATTTACCCGCTTACCATGGACCAAAATCAGCGTTGCTTATTGGTCTAGTGGATGGGAGAACAGCCGGATGAGTTTTCATCAAAAAAAAAACACACAATTTTATTGGAAAATATACGAATAAAATGCAATTAACAAACAAACCAACAGATAGCCCACCCAATACTATTATATATATGAGAATAATAAGGTGAACGTAACCGCAGCACAATGAACATTCATCGCAATATGATGCCCAGGCATCAATTCTGTTGGGAACTGCTCAAATCTGATGTTGGGACCTCAGACCATGCAAACCTAAGTTCTAATATCCAGTTAACAAGAAATTATTGAAAATTGCAATTACAATTGGAACATGCAACACTTATGTTGGAGCACGCACCAGCTCGTTACATTTTCCAAGAGTTTACTACTGCAATAGGATCTATCTTGCTTTTAAGGACCATCGGCCGTTTTGGTCTATGTGCAACCAACACATGGTAATGATTGATAGGTTTAACCCAACATATAATATACACAGCAAGGTCACAATTTTTTTTCTCCCATCCAACATCCTTTCCAACATTACAGCTTTCCACATATTTAGTGTGCGTTTTGTTTTCACTCGAAAACTTTTATTAAAACTTCCTTCAAATTCCTTTGCATTTTGGAACATTGAGACATATTACATATCCATCAGGCAAAACGTATAGAGTTTCCCGCCACACCCCCAACCATTGCACGCACTTTTGCAGCCATCCAGCAAGAGTTAGAAGGACTTTTGGCATATGTAAAAATAGTTAAACAAAACTTTATGCAAATTTACTTTGGTTTGGTGCACTAAAGTTTCAAAAACACGCGCACAAGGTGCATTCCAACACTCATCAGGGGCGTACCCGGAGTTGAATTTTTGAGGAGGGTACAAATTTTTTGTAACTTCGAGCTGAGCAAGCGGGCTTCAGTGCTTCATAAAGCTATTTTAGAATAAGTAAATAAGTCAGATAAGCCCCCTTTGGGTACGCTTCTGACAGCAACATGTCCATACTGTTTGCTGCGTCTGTTCATAGTTCATAGTTCATTTGCAGTGCCCCCTTTAAGCAAAGCTCTATAAAAAACTACGCTTTTTTTTAACACCCAGTAAATATTTCATTTTAGTTTGATGACTGACACTACGATGCTTCTTCTTTTGATTTTTACTCTTCTTTTAATAGTCATGAGTCATAGATTTAAAGTGTATATTGGCTTCGTGCCAATGTATGTAACATGAACTACTAAGTGAAGAAGATAGACACTAACTGATGAACTGAAAAGCCTTATTTTCAAAAATTCTTTCAAATTGGAAAAAAACTAGCTTTAAACAGTGACCAGATTCTGTGAAATCGCAGAGGAATCCTTGACCTGTCTGTTATTGGCGGGCATAGAATTTTCATGCTCGATGTTACTCCGTTTTTCGGTGGATGACTGTACCAATACGCAGATTAAATTGATTCAAAATAAGCTTAGTCATCTTTCAACATAACGACATAAACTAATCAGTGAACTTTCATTAAAAATTTAGCCCTGATCGAAGATGCCAGTGTTCGAGCCAAATTATCGTCATTTGCGGGAAGTTCTGATTTTCTGCTTTAATTTTAAGAAAACTGCTGATGAGGCTTATCGAATACTCAAAAATACTTGTAAAGAGATTGCTCTTAGTGAAAAAAAATATTGTGAGTGATTTTTGCGCTTAAAAATTTGTGATTTTGGCATGGAGGATAAGCATAGCGGTGGGTAAGAGAGAGTTTTCGAAGATGCAAAAAGAAATGGCAATATCATTGAGAGTAAATCAACAAGTGATTTGAAAACGCCTTAACGCCATCGGAGTGATTCAGAAACGAGGAAATTGGGTTCCGTACGAGTTAAAGCGGAGAGATGTTGAGCGGCGTGTCTTCACTTGTGTACATCCGCTTCAAATACACAATCGGAAGGGGTTTTTTGTATGGAATTGTGATCGACGACAAAAAATGCGTCCACTACGCTAATACCAAGAGTAAAACACAATGGGGAATGCCTCAACATGCCTCCACGTCGATGGCTTGACCTTATGTTCAAGAAGCTATGGTTATGCTCTGTATTCGGTGGGAGCAGCTCGGTGTAGTATACTATGAAACCGGGTGAAAACAGCACAGAAGATTGGTATCGAAAGCAGTTGATGCGTTTGAGCCGAGCATTGAAGGAAAAATAACCACAGTACCGAGAGAGACACGACAAGATCATCCTCCAGCATGACAATGCTCGAACACATGTCGCCCGACCGGTCAAGGCATACCTGGACACGCTTAAATGGGATATTCTACCTCACCCGCCGAACTCTTCAGATATTGCTGCTTCGGACTACCATGGGTTTCAATTCACGGAACACAGTCCAGCTGATCGGAAATTCCAATCCTATGAAGAAGTCAAAAAATAGAGCAATTCGTGGTTCGCCTCAAAAGATTCATCGGTTTTTTTAGATGGTATCCTACAAAAGCAAAACAGGCCATATTTTAATTGTAAACAGCTGATTGTTGTTCCAAGCATTGTTAGTCAGCCATTTTTAACACTATGGCTGGTTATTAGTGTTGTTCACGTCGTTACTCGCGCATTCTTGCCTTTATGCATTTATGCCCAATTCGATGTGCTACAATTTTGTCACAAAAAAGTAACGTATTAAAGAGAAATAGTTTTGCAAAATTGAATTTTTTGGGACAAAAAGGATTGATTACTCGACTTACTCAACTGCAAGTAACAGGTATATAGAAGTCGCTCACATAACCGGCTTTATTACAATGATTTTTTTTTTTTTTTTTGAAAACACTGAAAATAGTTGCACTTGCATATTTTTAACACATAGCCCAAACATGCCATGACCAACGAGTCTCGCATGTAAACCCCAAGGCATCCAATGCCCCACACCTCGACTACGTCATGCCACCCATTACTACCGCCAACCTGCCCAAAATGCCAAAAGTTGCGTTTAGCATTTCTCGACATGTGTGGAAATTGCAAGAACCATAGCCGAGGGTGTTCTCGATAGGAACGTAGCTATATTCTGGTATTTGATGGTATGTGCGTGTTGCAAGTAATGCATTGAACTTTGAACTGCAATTTACTGTTTGAACTGCAGCGTGTAGAGATAGCAACAAATCGAGGTGGAGGATGGATAAGGAGCAGAGCCATACAATTGGCAATCCAATTGAGGACTACCAACGAATGGAATATGTAGGCTAAACTTTGCCAATTGGCAGCCAATTTTAATGGCACATAATCAGTGGATCCTGTTTTTTACCCAACACATATTTTCACACACACATAAACGCATAAACATACCCAGTTGGAAATTAGTACTAAGTAAAAACCAGAGCTGCAAGCTATGTTCAAATCGAAACTTTTTGATGCAGGATATGCGAATATTATAGGAATACAAACGAATCACTATTTTAAATATTATTTGAAAATAAAAGCAATATTTTGGGATGGTTTTAAGCGGGTAACGTTAAGCTCCGAGATTTTTTATCTGCCGTAATGGGTAGTCCTTCTTTTCATTATCTCAAAAGACTCTCTATACAAACAAGCGCAAAGACCTTACTAGGTGAAGTTGTATGAATATTCTTATTGGACTAGTAAAACATTCCTACCATGCTAAAAAAAACAAATAGGGGTCTCCGCCACTTGTCTGGTGTCAAATCGAGATATCCTGTTTTTTGAATGGCCTTGTATATTCCTTGATTTTTTTCAGTGATAATCCGATTTGGAGCAGTATAAATTTTAAAGCCTACCCTGACTGAATTAATTTAAGTTTTAATCTTGAAACAATCGGTACAAGTCCTTATCCGAAACAGCACGTATAAGGCGATTCTCACTGCGCGTATGCCTTCTGGTACTCACTTTCCGGGATCACCCTTTGAGATCTACTATGAAGCTGTACGATTTCCTTTGAGGTCCCGTTTGAGCCAAGGTAAGAGGTAGTAGTCTGGCGGTGCTAGATCTGGACTGGAAGTTGGGCAACGTGGCAACCCCGTGTTTGGCCAGAGACTCTTAACAGAAACTTGGTGTACACTTTTCGTATGGCCAAATCTAAGGTACTACTCTTTGGATGATAAGAGGCAAATGTTTTTTTTTTTGCTTCGGTCAAAATCCAGGAGCGCCTTCACTTTGCCCACATTTTTGGATCAATCCTAGACGTTAATAGGCAACCTGCGCCATAGTCGTCTGCGACGAGGTGCCGCCCCTCCCGGAACAGCTAATGGCACTCGAACACTGTTGCGCAGCTAATGGCAGCATCCCCGTAGACGTTCTTAATCATTTCGAGGGTCTCCGTCGCAGTTTTTCCGGGTTCGATTCAACATTTTATGGCGTAGCGCTGCTCGAGACTAAATCATTTCGAAGGTCTCTGTTGCGGATTTTTCGAATTTGACTCAGAAATCTAGATCGCGACAAAAGAGCTTCACAGAAATCGATGTGAACGCAGACGACTGGAAATATATATTGGTCTCTTTGGATGGCTCCCCACTAAATCGCTCCGTTGGTCCAACCGCCCTGCAGCGCTCCGTTCGCGCTATCTTTCCTGAACAGTTTGGTTTTAGAAGAGCGCATGGTAGGTAGGTAGGCAGGTTAGGGCGGCAGTTGGGGCTTAGCGTTCCAACTCACTTAGGCCAAGAATAGGCCCATTGTGATACCGATAATGGGAGTAAGTGATAAGGATATAGAATAGACAGGAAAAATTAGGGGAATAGGTAAAGTGGAAAGTGCAAGACAATGGCTTTACGTGGGATTCGAACCCAAAACCTCTGGGATGATAGTCTAGTGCGCTGCCGCTAGGCTATCGAGGCCGCCTAGAGGCAATGGTACCTCTAAGTAATGCCACAGAGTTGAAATGAAATCACATCAGCTTTGAAAAAAAAAACGAGCTGGCTTAGTCCTCTTCGGGCTTCACAAGCCAACACTCGTAAGGCCTATTATACTAATTAAAAGACATCCCGAGCACTTCCAAAATTTCTAAGAATACAATAGACTTGCTTGTCCGACTCTAAAATATCCTGTTCCAATGCAGTTGACGCAGTTTTTAAAGGATATTCAAGGTAAAGTGGTCTTAATTGGCTAACTTTTGGCTATAACGCCTTCCCATCCAATTTTACTAAGATTTAAATCCAAGCTATTGTTCATTAAAAAAAATGTAATTAAATTAATTTCCAACATGGAATTAAAAAAAAATGTATTTTCTGTTATAGTAAAATTTTTTTTTGGTCCACCCAATGCTTTCGATTTATAAAAGAATTGCCCAAAAGATTGCAAATACAACTAGTACGTACATACATCCTAGCAGAAGAATAACTTTTTGTATGCAATCATGTCCGATTGGGTATTTTAGTCAGGCAGGCTCACAGTGCACGGAAAGTTGGCTCAGCGCCTCTAGAGATAGAGCACAGGAACCATCTAAGGATGATAAAGTGGCAAGTGTTGCAAGGGTGAACAAAAGTAAGGTCTGGCAAAGGAACAGGCGCTGATAGCTGCCACTAATGCAACTAATTCGCTTTGATTTGTTTGCCACCCGCAGTCAGAGAGTTAGTCGCATTGTCACGAAGTGTTGGCGGCATATTGTCGTTTGGCCTGTGCCAGAGCCAGAGCCAAAGCCGGAGCTGGGAATGGTATTCAGTTGCTGCCAACGGCCGGCCGCTCTGGCACATGTCTCTAACGTGGAAAGAGACACATACAGGCAAACAAACCGATAACCTTAGTCTGTAAATGTAAACCAAAAACAAACTAACCGAAATTGTAATATTCGTAGTTGTCTTTCTTAATGGATCTCTTGAAGTAGCTGAGGTTTCTTTTTTTTTTTAAATTATGGATGGCGAATATTAAAGTCGGGCGCGGCCAAAACAAATCGCTTTCGATCGAATACAAATTCGGCATAGTGCTTAGGTTTTCCAAAAATGTTTTGAGTGAAATTTTTGAAATATTGTTTCCAGCGTTCGGTCTGGTATAAAACTCTAAAAAACTGCCTAGCGGAAAACTTGGCAACGATATCTAAGTAAATAAATAATAAATATCCTTCAAACTTTTGGTTGTTTGAGTTGCCATATAATGCCCCGAAGGGTGGTATATAATATAACGCCTATCAAAAAAAATAAAAATAAAATAAACCTATTAAGTGTATCCGTGATATATCAAGGGAACAAATTCGAAAGTTTGGTTGCTCTAGCTCATATCATCTCTCAGCTCAGTCTTTATCGACTTCTTTAATCAGTCTAGTTTAGTCTGATATAGCGCGCATCTCCTTGCGCCTCCGTTTCGCTCACGCCGGCTCCACTTCGTGATACCAAAAGTAACTAGTGCGCCCACTACCTACCTATGCCTTTCAACGTTGGAACGGTCTAGCCCTTCGCCAGGTTCCTACAACCAAAACCGTAGGAGGAACACTGCACTGCGACCCTTGGGATCTATTGTGCTCCCTACTAGCGCTAGAGCTCCTTAGCTAGTCCAATTACAGAGATAAATTTAATTATCTGAAATGGTTCTAGTCTAGTGACATCGTGCATCATTATTCTGAGATCACCGAAGAGAGAACTTCTTCTGGTAAGCAGTATGTGTTGGGAGGATTCTTTGCTAATTTCACAGAACCTACAGGTGTTTAAGTCTATGATGCCCAACATGCACAGCCGTTTCACTAACCATACATGCTGAAGTTCCCTTTTCCATAGCAACAACATGTCCATACTCGACTTCACTGGCTGGATCATGTAGTGCGTATGGATGCGAAAACTTCAGCCCAAAAGGTGTTCGATGCGGTAGTTGGTGGTCAGCGGGGAAAAGGTAGACCACGGCTGCATTGGTAGGACAAAGTGGTCGAAACACCTTCGTTGTTATCAACTGGCAAAGAAGCACGCAGTGCAGAAGCGCCTGGAGAGAAATGCTGCAGCAGGGCGAGACCCGCTAGGATTGTGTACTCCAATTAAGAAGAAGAAGAACATGTCCGTGCCAGCGTAGCCGCTCGAGGTTTATTGGCTTGACTATGTCAATGTCAACGTAGAGCTCATGTAATTCAGCGTTCTTTCGAATGAGAAAGTCGTCATCAGCAAAGTCTTATGGCTTTTCCAGGAGAGTCTAAAAGGGCGGGTGTGGAGGTGTATGGCAGCAAGACAAAGTATTAGTTTTCTTCAACTAGAAGAATGCAGCAATTAGTCCATCAGATTGCGCTTGAAAGCTATACATTGAATGTTGCTGTTACCATCACAATGATGACAGCATGGAAAGCAAGCGGGGAATCCAGGTGCAGTTCCAGGATTTGGTATGGATTAGGAAGTCGAGACTTACCACTTAAAGGATTCGTTTTGGTAACACCTTCACAACAAAGTCTTCATAAAGATCAAGCGGATAATGACTCTTGACTTTGGTCTCAGCAGGCAATTGAGAACTAACGAACACTCTCACCCGAAGAGGCTCAGACTGTACTCATCTTAAGATTACCAACTCAGCTTAACTCATGATGAATTTTGACACTAAGCCTTTTCTACGATCAGCTACAATTCATTTAGTCCGATTATAATGATATTTGGCACCGAGCATCAAAAAATATTTCCAAAGTTCATCCAAGTTCGCTTCGATTTTCTATTCAGGTTTAATTCAATATATTTTGTGCAATACATTTAAATTCAAACAAAATTCATCCAAGTGCGCTACGATTTAGGATATATACGTTTGTTAAATTTTGAAAAAAAAACAATTTCATATTTTAAGTTTATTAGCTCTTCTCGCGATTCATTTTCACTCGCGTTTTCAAAGTTTACTAAATTCGCAGTTAATTCATATTGTGTACATAATATATATTATATAATATTTTACATGATATATTATCAGTGAATTTGGTTAGTGCTCAAACAAGGAGTACCAAGAACGATTAAGAGCAATGCAAAAGAGCTCATCAATAAAAAAAACCAAGGATCAATCGAAAACAATGCCTACCAATGAACAAACTAAGACGCAGCCGCAGCCGGAGGCTGATGGTACGCCTGGTAAGTGTAAAACTATTTTTAAAATATCCAACAATATGGTTGAGTCGAGTTGTGCAAAGCACTACTATGGTAAAACCTTTTGTGCCGATTGACACTGCTGCAACAGCAGTGAGAAGGAAGATCCTATGAGGATGTTGCACTCTGCCAAAGGTTTCTAATTAGTCCGGCAACGCTCCGATATCTTGTCATCGTACTATGTATGTCGCCGTGTTTTATTTATGAATCTTAGTGTCACAATAAGCCCGAGGTTTGCCCTTTGCTCCGTCTTAGGTTCTTTTAGAAGTGTAGAAATTACGACGATTGACTGACCCGAGCTTTTTAAGCTCCTTAAAACTTTTTTAGATACACGTCAGCACTGTTTCTAGTCTGAGAAAGCAAACTTTTTGGTAGTATTATATATATAAGTTTCTATAAGTGCTACAAGGATTAGAGGGCCGTTTTAGTAGTATTGGGGTTGGAATTATTTCGTAGCGTTTTTTTTTCAAAGTTTGATGGTTTATTATGACAGTATTATTACAGTGTTTTTATGCAAAGTATTGTCCATTTTTTCAACTACCTTTCTCCATCTTTCTGGAAAAGCACGGTTACCACGTCGAAAGAATTGTTCGTCTTTAGTTTCTGACAAGCCATTCGCCATGGACCGGAGCAAGTGAAAATGTAATGGAGCAAAGTCTGGTGAATATGGTGGGTGGGATAGAACTTCCCATTTCAGTGTTTGTAAAAACCCTATCCTAGCCTGCCGTTGTAGCAGCTGCTCACCGATGGTTAAACGCCGTTCGACGTTTCTCGGCTTTGACTCATGTGGGACCCACTTTCCTTGCTTTTGTATCATTAAAAAAGCGTTTGACACGGGTCTTCATTGGGCATTGTCACCAATTCTTCATCTTCAAAGTTTTTCGACTGTCCGGGACGTTCCTTGTTTTCAAAGTCAAAATTCGCAGCTAAAGCATATTCACCATATTCATCTACTAAAATGCGAGGACTTTCCGTGGCACTTTTCTTCATGCGGAGGCAATGAAGCAACACTTCCCGTTCCTTGGACTAGATGCGCCATAACAAAAGCTTCAAGGAGAATATTTGCTTTTGTATATGTGACTACGGATACTTGAGTAACGCCATCTTTTGTAAAACGCTACGAAATAATTCCAACCCCAGATACAACGAGTGTTTTTTGCTCAGAATATTTTCAAAGTACAGTCGGAAATTCTTTAGTTCCGTCTTTTTAACAGAATACACGATATTGCTCGCTCAGCTTGTATGTTCCTTGGGTTTCTTCAGAGAAATTTATATTAAGGTTGCTTCAACAAGACGTTTAGGATTTTGAGCAAAAATCCCTTGGAAGTGTATAGGTAAAAAAGTTTCAACAGGCCAACAAATACCGGGGTCGTGGCAGTTGTTGGAAAGCTAAGGGTCATTTCCGAAGTTATTTGCTGCGTAGAATCCGAATCCGGGGTCAGAATCGGCCCATCACGTTTTTCATCAGGATTTTCATATATTTGAGGTTATTTACCGAAAAAACGGCGTTTTTTCCTACTTTTTAGGTTACGTACAGGGTGCAAAAAGGGTGCAGTTTTGTGAACTGCCACTCGAGCTATATCATTTAGCAACACTCTTACCCTTTATTTTACAAGTTCAAGCAATCATTTACGATTTTTTTTTCGCAAAGTTATGGCTATTTAAAGTTGCGAAGTATATCCCTCGACGTCATTAGCATTTGCATTAAGCCTTTGGGACAATATCACAGGCCAACTGGCTTAGTTGTTGGGAAGCTAAGGGTAATTTCCGAAGTAATTTGCTGCGTAGAATCCGAATCCGGGGTCAGAATTTACGACAGGATCTTGAGACATTTGGGGGTATGTACCCGAAAAACTGCGTTTTTTTTAATATCAAAAATTAAATATTTATAAATCGTGATGGGCGAATTCTGCCCCGGGATCGGATTCTACGCAGAAAATTACTTCGAAAATGACCCTAAGCTTTTCAACAACAGACATAACTCCGGTATTTGTAGACCTGCGAAATACTAATGACGTCGAGGGGATATACTTCGTAACTTTGAATAGCCATAACTTTGCCAAAAAAAATCGTAAATGATCGCTTGAACTTTTAAATGAAAAGGTTAGAGTTTTACTAAATAATGTAACTGTACATAACCTCAAAAGTAGGAAAAAACGTTGTTTTTCGGGCAAATAACCTCAAATATCACAAAATCTTACGTGATAGGCCAATTCTGGCCCCGGATTCAGATTCTACGCAGCAAATTACTTCGGAAATAACCCATAGCTTTCCTACAACTGAACCATGTTGGTCTGTGCTATTATGATATATTACTTATTTATAGAGTCCTGCTCATTTCCTTCTTTGGGTTTATTGTATGCACTTTCCTAATTTTCTTCATGCAGAGTATTATAACTATACGACGTCAAACCATGTTTGCGAAAATAGTTTTCCGTAGTCTATTTTAAGCAACTTAATCAATAGTAAAAAAACGAAGCTAAATTAATTTCAAGCCATAACTATAACTACAACAAGAGTAACACCAACAGTAATAGGAACTACGTCGCATGTCAGAGAATTGGGGTGGGGAAATCCCCGTAAAAAAGCAATACGGGGAACTGCCGCAGTCGAAAAAAAAAAAACACGAATTCGTTGTGTAAACATACACACACAAATACGAGTGCAATAAAATGACAAGGAAACAATAAAAAAAAACAAGAGTGTTGATTAAAATCGGCATATTCCGACTATAATATACTCTGTAAACGCAACTAAGAACTGCAGCGAAATTCCAGAGTTTTCATCGAATTTTGAAGGAGTTAAGATTGAAAACAACATAAAATGGGACTGGTATATCCAAAATGTAAAGCTAATGGGGTCAGGCAAGGTTTTTAGATATTCGAATTTTTCATAAGACACTTTGACAAAAAATTCTACGTCAAAATTTTAAAAATTCGGCGAGTATGAAACTAGGGTTTTTGCAATTTTTATTTATTTTCCAATGGGATGGCCGAGAAAAACACAGCAAGCCAATTACGTAAATATTTCGGTGATTCGCTTTCTAACGAACCGATTTACAAATAAATGGTTTTGAGTAAAGGTTCTAGTAAGCAGTGTTTCAAAGGGCTTAGCGTGAGTAAATAAAGTAATATGTATTTTATTAAATATTAGAAAAATTAGATATGATTTTAAAATTTGATTTCACACAATTTAAAAAAAAATTTTGCCACTAAATTAATTTAATTGATATTAACATCATATTAAAAATGAGTAAAAATCGCGATTTAAAAATTAATGATTAACGAATTTAAGCACAAAAAAAAAAAAAAAAATTTTAAATTAAAAAAAAAAAATTTAACTTTTTTAAAGAAACACAAAAAAGTCAAAGAATATGTTTTAAATATTAAAAAAATAAAATATAATTTTATGCGGCAGCCAAAAGCCTTGGTAGCTATGGCTGTGCTGCTTCAGTTTTTAAATTTAAGCATATAGTGTTAAATAAATAAATTTTATACGTCTTAAAAAAATAAAAATTGTTTTCATACTTAATTTAAAAAATAAAATACGACCAAATCAATTTGATTCATTTTTATATCATATAAAAAACGTATAAAAAGACGTGTTTAGTTAAAAAATGGTGAAAAACATTTTTAAAAAATTCACTTAAAAATAAAAAAATTGTATTTAATAAAATAAGAAAATTTAAATTTAAGGGGTATTCGCAGTTCGAAAAATTTCGTGCGGAATGACAAAACTTCATGTAAAAAAAATTCCATTCGGGATTTTTTTTTTAATATGAAGTTTTGTCATTCGGGATTTCCCATTTGGGATTTTTTTTTTTATATGAAGTTTTGTCATTCCGCGCGAAATTTTTCGAACTGCGTATAGGCCTTAAAAAAAAAGTTTTTCTTTCTAAAGGCCAGTACGCAGCATGCAAAAATTCCGCACGAAATGTCAAAACTTCCCTCATTTGGGATATTTTTTTTTATATGAAGTTTTGACATTTCGTGCGGAATTTTTGCATGCTGCGTATTGGCCTTAAGAAATATGTTAATTAAAAAAAAAAAAAATATATTATACTTTTTTTAATAAGCCATTTTACCAACTTAGAGTAAAAAAATTGCCTTCAAAATTGTTAGTAAAGTGAGTTTTTTTTTTTTAATTAAAACGCATTGTTTAAAAGCTGAAATTTTTATAAAACATATTTTTATTTTATAAATATTAAGTAGTTAAGTAAAAAAGCGAAATACGCTATAAAATTATAAAAAATGTTTATCTTTCTAAGAAATATTTTAATTAAAAAAATTTTTTTTAAAGAACCATTTTGACAACTAAAAAAATTGTCTTAAAAATGGTTATTTTAAAAAATGGAAATAAAATAAAAAGTGAGTTTTTTTTTTTTTTAAATTAAGCCGTAGCGCATTAAGTTTTAAAACCAAATTTTTTTTAAAACGCATATTATAAATATTAAGTAGCTAAGTAAAAAATTCAGTTTTTTTTTTTTTGAAGTTGAAGCAAAATGCGTCGTTGCCTGTGAAAATGTGAAATACGATTTCCAAATATCTTAGCCGATTTGATTGATTATAATGCTCATACAAGCTGAAAAAACAGATCTTCAGAAGTAGCTTTTGAATAAATTTCATGTTCCTGATGCGCCGTAAAGCAGTTTTCTAAATGATTTATTTATTTGGCATAATCTTGATATACCCTTTGTCCAACAGGGTACAGGGTACAGGGTATACAAATTCGCATGAAAATAAAACCCAACCGTATAAAAACAAAGTTGTCGGAACTAACGTTGGTTAGAAGGCGATGAGCCATGCCGATATGCAAGTAATAGTCTTTTGGGCCAAAAGTGACGCAGTGCAGACAATGGCTAACGTGATGCCTGGCTAATTATAGTTTTGGTTATAATGTCAGTTAGTAAGAAATAAGTATTAAAAAGTAAGCAGACTCGGCTCTTTCGCTTTTGGCAAAGATAGTTTTTTAATATATGAGTCAGTTTGGATGAAATTGTTTATTCCAGTGATACTCTATTAAACACAAATTCGAAGAACAAAACTTAGTCTCAAATATACAATCACGTCAGGTCTCTGAGATAAACTGAAAATTTAATCTTTGCAGGTTATCTCAGACGTCTGAAGTGAGAAGGGTTTTTGGTCCCTGGACTAGGGTTCAGCGAGCCCAAAAACATTTAAGAAAATCGTTGAAAACCCCAAATCGAAAAAAACTTTGTGATTTTGGTTTTTAGGTTAGCTCTTGCGTGCTGGGATTTTTTGAGCCTCGATTTTGGATTCAGTGGCTCAAAATATATGTGGGTAGCGCTGTTCATACCACTTTTTTTTGTAAAATTTTACCATGATATTTATTTCGTTGAAATTATGAATAACGCTTTTGAATATTAAACGATTAGATAAAAAAAAATACCATACAAAATTTTGAGCAGAACTTTTGCTACTCTTGGGGAAAAGTTATCCCAGCCCACAAGTGGGGAAAATGGCGGAGCAAAACTTGGCGAGATTTGTTCTTCATCAAATTAACTTACAACTTGGCAACTCTTTTGGTTGATGGAAAGGTAACAAAGTTAGATTTTAATATTAAGCATCAAACTGCCAAAGGTCTGGCGAGCTTTGGTGTGCCAAGCATGCAAGGAGCGGAGCCACCTAGCATGTATATTTTGGTATTCTCATTCAATCTTAAGCAGCGTACTACTACGCACATGGCTCAATTGCAGCCCTGGATAATGATAATCATTTTGGATTAAAGAACTTTTGGTCTGTCACGACTCTTTTTGCCTCTTGCATAAATTGTACACATCTATAATATCTAGGGTTCCATGGGGAGCTAGGTGTTGGTCGATGTCTTAATTGGGCTACTATTGGGAGCAAATGGCCTCAATACGTGCAAGGTATCAAAGCCGTTCAACTCTTTCATCTTTTCTTTTTTTTATCCCCTTATGGGAAGCGATAATTATTAATTTCGCATTAAGGCCCAAAATTCCGTACGAAATGTCAAAACTTCATATAAAAAAAAATTCCCTTTTTTGGGATATTTATATTTATATAAGGTATTTTCATTTAGTTTGGTCCTTTGCAATTTATTTAGACTAGTTTTTGAACAGAACATCAATCAAGTGGCCGCCTCTATTGGCCACAGCAAAATATGCCCTTTTTGCTGCGTTTTTCATCATCTTTTCGGGCATCTCGGCTAATATTCGGATGATTTCGGCACGAATGTTTTCCTTAAGCTCTTCAATGGTCTGCGACTTGCTGGCGTACACTTTGCTTTTCAAATAACCCCACATCCACACAGGAGTGGATGGTAACACGATCGCTGACGATCTAGCACGACAGGGTGCCTCTACCCTGCCCCTGCGCCCTTCTGTGGTATTGATTGGTCCACAATCAAAACTATGGTAAACAAATGGGCTGCAGGAGAACATAGGAGATACTGGTTCTCCTTACCGGGGCTGCGTCAGGCAAAAGCGCTTATCAAACCCCTGGATATGATCAAGACAAAAGGTCTTGGCAGAGAGGACTTAAAACTCCTGGTAGCTTACCTATCTGGCCACCACACTGTTAGATACCATCTACAGAAAATTGGCCTATCGGACTCTTCAGAGTGCAGACTCTGTCTCGAGGACGATGAAACCACCAGACATATTCTCTGTGACTGCCCAGCGCTGGTATGGGACAGAGCCTGTCACTTGGGAAAGGAACGGATTAGTCCCTTCCATCTTAGGTCAATACCAACAATAGACCTACTGCTATGCATGCGGAAATCGGAAAGTATTTTGCTTTAATTTATGGGTATGGTACAAAAGATCTTCTGGTCGCAGTGCCCCACCTCTTTGTGAGGAACCCTATAGAGGGGGAAAAAAAAAAACCCCACGAAAAGAAATCCGAAGGGGTCAAATCTGGGGATCTGGGTGGCCATTCAATGTCGCCTCTTTGTGACATCAGACGTCCAGGGAATTTTCGTTGCAGAAACTGAATTGTTGGATTCGCAGTGTGGCATGTTGCACCATCTTGTTGAAACTCTTATTTGAAGCAAAGGGTGTCATTAGGTCATTAGATTCCCTTAAAATATGCGACAATTTTTGCAGAGCTGCTTTTAGTTTCTCGATACATAGACTTCCGTCACTTGAGTTTTATCCTGTTTTTTTTATTAAGAACTCGGATCCCTGCTACTGCTCTACTGCTAAAAAAATTGGTCCTAGTGTGCAAAGAACAATATACAGAAAAAGAACCAGATGATGAGTTGCTTCATTGCCATAGAAATGGCAGCTGCAAAAATAATTCGACATCCCTTATTTTTTATACTATGTAATTAATGAATACCCACATCCTTTCAAGCTAAACTAAAAAAGTCCTTATGTTTTAAGCATTTTTTTTTTTTTTTTTTGATTTTCTGCAAATGCTAACAATGCGCACAAAGTTAATATAAAATCCTTGAAACTTTTATTTGAACAAATTGAGTTGCTAGGTGGGATTCAGTTTCAAAGAGTAACTCAACATTTTATCATTGGTATTTCCAAACTAAAACCTAACTAGGTCAGTCCAAAGCTATGCTAAGCAGTTTATTAAACTATTCCACTTCTGAATCGTGGGGAGTGGGGCCCAAAAACATGTTTAATGATATCTGCTCCATATAAAAACTGCAGATAGATAATAATCTTGTACAGCGCGCTCTTATACATTTTACCATAGCCAACCATGCCCACAAAAAAAAGTTGCCACATGCCGCTGGGGCACGTGCAGTGCACAAAAGGCATTGACGCTCTAAGGACGACATGACGGCAGAAGCCGCTGTCAAACGCCAATAAGCTCTCGTCGCCGTCATACTCGTCCTGGCGTACAAATATCGTGCCATGCCCAGGACATGCAACATTATACACGCACACGTTGCCAGCGGAATTATATGCGTGTGCCTACAAATATGCAATAAGGAACTACGCCTGGTAACAACCTCTACAACAAAAACAATACCGGCGTTCCTGTTGCAAATCGGCAACCGGCATAAACAGGATTGGGCAAAGGCGGCCCCATTGGCTTGTGTAAAAATATTTTAAAATTGCAAAAAAATTTATAAATAGAAAACAGTCGAGTCGTTGAACGACAAAGCAATACACTGCAGGAATTTTTTCAATGAGTAAACAGAATGATTGGGAAAATTTTTATTGCGTGCAATATATTGTGTTTAACTATTGCATGCTTTTATATTTTTTAAGATAAATTCTTTTACAAACTACTGGTATGCATTCTAACGACTCCATTTTGTAACTATTCAAGATATTATTTTTTAATTTTATTTACAATCTTATCCTGAATTTACATCACCATTACATTACATACCCTATGGTAACCTATTGCTAATATATAATATTATAAAAAAAAAATAAAATAATATATATATATAAAAAAAAACATTGCCTCAACTGGGATTCGAACCTTGGTCCATAGACGTCAAGACGTTACATTTTGAGGCCGACACTCAACCAATTGAGCCAGCCTTATGTTTGGCTCTGAATTCTTCTTCTATTCGGATTCGAATAAATTGTGAATCTCCAGCTATTGATAATCCGATTATAATAATCCTAATTATTAATTGAAAGAGTTTACTTCCCACATTTAACCCATACAAACTAGAGCTGTAACTTTCGAGTTATTTGCGGGTAAAATAGGGCATGGCAGAAGCAAAAAAATATATACATCATCTGGCTGGTTCCATAAGGAGTCCCAATATAAAGTTTGGTTATCCTAGTTCTTATAGAGAAGTCTAGAAGTCTAGGTGTTCAGTTTGGTTATCCCAGTTCTTATAGTTTACGAGGTCGAGGAACGAACATTTCTAGATCCATTTATTTTGTTCTCCTGACCATAGGCAGCACTGTGTGGTCTACAAGGTCTCCTTCTCTATGCTAAATATACCTGCAAGAACTAATGTATACCTCTAATAAGTATAAAAAAAATCTAAAATTTTTTAAAAAAGTTCGTAAGTCATTGTTCAACACCAGAAAAAATAGTTGAAATTAAAATAATCGCCAATTAAAATTTGTTTTTTTTTTATTGAGAATTTGAAAATTAAGTTCAGTGCAGTACTAGGTTTTCTCAAGTGTTTCAAAATAAGTTAGCAGTCGGTTGATAGGATTGGATTGAAGCAGTGATCGGCACGACCCTATCTCACGTATATAGGGATTAGTGACGGCAGCGACGTCAAATCACGTACACGTCACTTGCACTTGTGGGCGCAGCAACAGTCACGTGACGTCACTGCGCCACTCTCACACACGCTAGCTAAAATGTGTGTAAATTTCAAGCCGACCACTTGACTAAAGCCCCGAATATGGAATGGTTTTGGTATCATCTTCTGGTAAAAACTTTAATGAGAGTAGAAATAGGACGAAAATTTAAAAAAGTTGTGTCATATTATTCGAGTAGGGAATTTTACGGACTAAAACGTTTTAGAACATTTGGAAAAATGTTAAATCACGGGAAAAATGATATTTGCAAAAATCGATTTTTGTGACCTTTGACCTTAAATATCTGGAAACGGGGTCATGACATTCATTATTACTTTTTAAATTGATCTTAAAATATCAAGACAAACATTCTTGTCAAGTTTGAACCGTTTATCTTTCAATTCCGAGGAGTTATGCTTATTTGTCAGTTTTCGAGGTAATGTTTACCATATGATGGTAGATTATATCATAATTTTAATATTTTTATTATGAAAAACTATGCAAGGAAAATTAATTTTTTTTATATCCAGGAAAAAGTTTCGATCTTAATTTAAAATTCGAATTTGCTTATAACAAGATTTTTTCTCGATATCGAGGAAAAAAGTGGCCCGCTTTACTAATTTCCGCCCTAGATATCTTTATCTATACTCAGAAAAAAAGAGACAATCTAAGTGCCAGTTAGGGTTTGCTTAAAACAAGATAGATTCATTATACTTTTTCGTTCTTTCTTCTTAAATATTTCTTAAAACTCTCAAATTAAGAATTCCTGTCTACAAAAAAAAGCCTATTAGTAGTACAGTAAAAATACGTTTTGACCTGGAAAAAATTGCACACTGGAATTTCTCTTGCTTGATGTATTAAGGACTATCCAAAAAGTCTAAAGCCAAAATGGTGACCTCTCCCCCCCCGTAGGGTTTACCGTTATTTTGACATTTATCTCGAATTCTATAAGTCGTACAAAAAAACTTTCAAGGGAAAAAATTATCAAAATTTAATTTCGAGTTTTATTTGTATTGGAAGGTATACCAGAAGTTCATATTCTCGCCGGTAGATGGCGCCAAAGTAACAACAACGCAGTTTTTCGAATTTTTACCCACCCCTTGCCCCTTTTGTCTTTGGTGTGTATCAAATTGTAGCTCTCAAAAAAGTACACAGGACTGGTTTTTGAATCATGCAAGTATCTCTAGTAGTTCCCAAGCTAGAACGCTTTAAAGTCTTCCCGCGCCTTGAAAAACAAGCAAGCGCTAGCACTTTAGCGCCCCCTGCCGTTTAATCTGTTTTTATGTGCAAAAAAAAAAAAGATCTCTTTTAAAGAAAACTCACTAACTGCACAAACTGCTCTCGCAACAAAGTTTTCAGAATATTTAGTTTATAAATTTATTTGAATATTTTAAACTTAACGCACTTTAATCCACCCACCCGACTATACATAACCTTTAGTCAGATAAATATAAAATTAAGTATACAACCCGTAAGGGTACACATATATGTATGTGTAAGCAATAACTGCAGCATAAGCCGCGAATATATATATATTTATGTGTGTGTGTTTTATTATTGTTATTGTTGCGCTGTTTGTAGTCCATGCCGTGCGCAATTTATGTTAATCACAGGACACAGACATATACATACAATGCGAAAAAAAGCCTATGCCAACATTGTCGGCTCTAGAACCTACTTGCTTCTAGCTTCAGGACCCCTACTCAAGCTGACATTTTGCGCCCACTCAAAAGGGTGTCAGTCAATGGCACAGTGTGTGTGTGTGTGTATGTGTAGGTCCTTACAAAAAAACACGAAAAAAAACTGAAAATAACAAAAAAAAACAACAAAAAAATTTTTTTTTTCGGTGCCAGCCCCGAGACAGCCGACGAACCCAGACCAAAACGATCCAAAAGCAGCCCAAGCAAACTGACGGCAGCAACAATTTTAATACCGTGGTTTTGTGATTCGCATTGGAAGCCACCTTGCGCTTCAGACGTAGTCAGTCAGACAAGTCAGTTTTAGACGCGAGTTTGACGCTGGCAGCCAAGTGCCCAGCAACTCCTACATAAAGCCCTGGCGATGCCTAAACAGGCAATAACATTTCAACGCGTGTGTCCAAACTAAAGACAAGTCAGATTTTATTTTTTTTGATTTTTTTTTTGGAAAATTTCTCAAGTGGAGTGTTTAAAGTTTTTTTTTAGTAACTAGAGATCAGCAAACATGCCAGTTATAGAAGCATCCACCCTAGCCGCTTTGCCTTCCTTTTCGAATGCTATGGGCCACTGCTTACTTAGACGCAATAGCAGTAATCCCAGCCTGCAACACTGCAGCCAGAGAATCAACAACGAGCATTGTGCAACACTGCCAACAATAAAAACAACAATAACAAGCACAAGAACAAGTCACCGCTTGTTATTACGCAATTCTGAGCCACCTGACAATAACAATAACATGTCCTCCGGCCGCAGCTCAAGTGACGATGATGCGGATGAGGATGATGATGCTGATGCTGATAATGATGTTCTTCGTCATGTGCATGATGAGAATAATGTGAATGCCACAAATACGGTTCGGCGTAGTGCCAGCATCAGCATCAGCGAGGGCATCAGTGTCAGTGCAAATTTCAAATGCCACGATATGGAGTGCTCACTGGTATTGGACGACTATGCCAATGGTGAGTGCTTGGGGGCGCTTGCTTTAAGTAGGGGACATGACGGGTTGGTCTCGAAAGAAAAGGAAATGCATTTTTAGTGTTAGCTTATGTGGCAAAATGGCTTCCATGGACGCTACAAATCATATTTGTGTACTAAATGATCTTAGTCTAAAGTTTGCTTCCGTAAGATTTCTTTCTAGGATGATGTTTGATAGGTCAAAAAACAAAACTTTTTTTGAATAAATTGAAAGATCCATTTTTATACCATATGGTTTGTAAATGAGACGGTAGCTATAAGTAAAGAACATAACTGAAAGGATATAAACAATCTCTAGAAAAAATGCCTTCAGGTACTCCCTTCTTCTAGAAGATATAAGATAACAGTATATTTGGTTCGAGTCCCTCCTAGCACTGGCAGCGCTAGCTCAAAGACGCTATTTGCCCAAGAAAATCTGTATTAATTGAAAACACCGCCGTTCGGATTCGGCTATAAACTGTAGCTCCCTGTTCTCTTTGAACAGTTATTAATAGAGATACCCATGCCCCGCCCAGGGGCGACTGACAAAAATTGTCGATCAGGGCATTATTATTATTATATTTGAGGAAAAAGAAAAAAAAATTAAAAGCCTACCCGCTATTAAACATTTTCTGCTCGATTTTAAAGAAAACATTTTTTGGGACCACCCTAAAATCACTACATACACTCAGAAAAAAATTGGCGAACTTGCTTAAGCTTATTGCACTCTTAGGGCACGGAAAACTGCTCGTAACGACTTTTAAAAACATATGAAGCATTCATAGGTTAAAAAAAAAACAAAAACCGTGAATCATGCCTTAATATAAAAAAAAAATGTTTTAAACTTTTTATTTAATTGTGACTGAACTATTAAATATTTTGAATAATTTTTTTTAACTTAGTTGTCATATGGGCTTTTTAAAAAACTATATTTTTTTTTATTTTAATCATTTTCTTAAAAAAAAGAAAGAGAAATTTTCTTTTTTTTTTAAGTATGATCCTTAAATATGTCAATCACCATTTTTTTTAAACACCTCTTTTTATGTCATCTTTATATGCTGTAAATATGAATCAAATCGATTTGTTGGAACAATGTTTTTTTTTTGTATTCTAATAAATTTTTGTAACATTTAATAGAATACATTTAGTTTTAAAAAATACATTTTTTGGAACACCCTAAAAACCAGTACATGCACTCAGAAAAAAAGGCAAACTTTTTAAAGTAAGCTTATTTCACCCTAGAATGTATAAGAAATTTTATATTATATAACATATATGGGTCATTCTTTGTCAAACAGGCCATTTATTTTAAAGATAAATCAACGTTTTTGAGCTTAAGATTTCGTCTACTTTTTTAAGCCTTATGCTGTTTTTTGATATTTCAAAATGGCGGAGCTATAATGCCCGCCAAAGTAAAGTAACTTCAAAATTTCATCACTATATTTAATCTTATTCTCAGAAAAACTTTATTGCAAACCCTGTTTTACGTTATTTAGATAGTTGATCATAAGCACCTTAAGCACCTTAGTAGTTTTTCAAAATGGCGGATCTAAGATGGCGGCTGAAAAGCTAAAAAATAATTTTTTTCTTTATAATTTGAGTTGGGTAAGCAAATATGGGTTTTCGGGCTCGCTAATCACGAATTTGATATTAAAATTTCAATATGGCGGACTAAAGATGGTCGCCGTAAGCCTAACAAAATTCGTTTTTTTGCCTATAATTCGAGTTGGGTATGCAAATACGGGTTTTCGGGTTCGCTAATCACGAATCTGATATTAAAATTTCAAAATGGCGGACTAAAGATGGTCGCCGTAAGCCTAACAAAATTCATTTTTTTTTCTATAATTCGAGTTGGGAATGCAAATACGGGTTTTCGGGTTCGCTAATCACGAATCTGATATTAAAATTTCAAAATGGCGGAAAGACAAAGATGGCCGCCGTAAGCCTAACAAAATTCATTTTTTTTGTCTATAATTCGAGTTTGGTATGCAAATACGGATTTTCGGGGTCGCTAATCACGAATCTGATATAAAAATTTCAAAATAACAAAATGGCCGCCGTAATCCAAAAAAATTAATTGTTTTGCCTATGATTCGAGTTGGGTATGCAAATACGGGTTTTCTGGGTCGCTAAACACGAATCTGATATTAAAATTTCAAAATAACAAAATGGCATATGTATATATGTGTATATATTTTAAGAATGACTTATGAAATCGTTATCAAAGTAAATACAATTGTTTCAAAAAACTTTTTTCTTTACATTTCTTTGTTTGGTTTTTAGTTTTTTTTTTTTTTTTCATTAGGACCTCTTGAAAAATTTGTCGGATTGTGCTTAATATTTCCACTCAACATAGATCTCTTTTAGAAGGTTTGGGCATTACAATTGAGATAATAGTGATAATGGATTTCGAAGTTTTATCCTTTAAACTCTTAAAACTTTCTGGGATACTGCCTATAGTGCTGGTCTTTGTTTGGTTTTTATTTTATTTAGGACTACCTGAGATATTTATCAGATTGGGCTTCATATTTGCATACAACATAGAGCTCTTTTAGATGGTTTGGGCAAGTTTCGGCTCGTTTTTTGATGTAACATTGTGGCATTCAATATGAGATTATGATTGATGTATTGAAAAATTTAGTACAGAGTGTTTTATATTTTATATTTCAGTTACCCCAAAAATGTTTTGTAAACACGGCCTGGGACCTTTAAAATCGACTTTTTTTTTGAGTGGCTGTGTAAATTTTTGAAAATAAATAAAAGTTAAATTTTTTTTTTTTATTGCACTTTAAATTTGAAGGGTTCAGAATCTAGGAGAACTGGTTGCCTTCTTGTCCTATGGGATCATTTTTTTTTTTTAATTTGTCAACTAGATTTTTTCACATTTTATTTTTCTGATAGTGGGGGTTTTCCTGAACACAAAGAGCACTGGCAAAACTTTTAAATATAAAAACTCGCCTCATTTTCCTTTAAAAGTTCAGCTCCTTTTGTCTCTCCCCTCTGCTTCGTTGAACCATTTAATTCCAGTCATATGTGACTTCTGTTAAGTTAAAAAACAAGTCTGCGTTGCTTAACAAAATGTTCAAAAACTTTCCTCTATGCTCATGCTAAATGATTCAAACTTGGGTTATCTGCTCTTAGACAGCTTTTCAACAAACTTACGAACGACTGGCAATCATTAATCTTTCCAAGCATTTAATTCAAATTGGATTAAACAGAAACAATTTTTACAATTTCCGTCTGTCATGTTTGGGTTATTTTTGCATGAATGTCTCATGGTGCGTATGATGAGTTGTTTCTCCGAAATTTATTGAAAACATGCTGCACGCTGACAAACAAGTTGGCTAGATGGTTGACTTATCATTTATCATAAACAAAAATCTTTCTACACAAACATATTTCAATAATGTTGCCAATATTTTAGCTTTAAACATTATTTCGTTTGCTAAAAATCTATAATTTTTTTTTTGGGTTTTCTTTGAAAATTAATTGCGCGCAAAAAGCACGAACCGAAAAATATGGCAAACAATTTAATATTAAATTTGGTGCGCTTGTTGTTTATAAACATTTGCTTCGCTTTTAATTGCCATTTGGTCTATTGAAAAGATTTAAAAAAATTATTTTAAGTGCTGGCTTGTGTAAATTTTGATACTAATTCATGTAAAAATTCAAATTCACAAATTATATGTAGTTCATATATAAGTCGAAACATAAGTGCATACACATTTTTATTTATTGTCACAGCCGTTAAGCTAATCGCTCACGGGGCGTATGAGCAATATTCAATAGCTTTTGGGTGGCAGTGGGAACGAATTTGAAACCGTGTGTGGCGGCGGCTCTATGGGGCTGCCTGCTTTCACCTTGACAATCATTGCGAGTTGCCAAAAACAAAATAGAAAACATATAAATTCTCTGATCAAGATCATTGCTATATGTCGTCTAACTATGTCTGTATACGTTTTCGGGCGGGAATGGTCTATATGTGACATAACATGGCGCATGGTTGGCTCTGATTGTTCAATTTTGACACCTGTTCGTTTTGTGTTTTGGGTAAAGGCGACAGCCAAAACAGCCGTGGATAAAAATCAAAAAAAAAAAGGAAACAAACTCAATTTGGTTTCAACGCGGCTTAAATACTCTATAAGTTACCATATTTTTATACCCGGACCAACAGTGGGCTCAAGGGTGGTACTTGTTAGAGAGAGAGAGACATTATAGAGGCATTGCCAGACCATAAGTTTCTTTAATTCGATTTTCAGTCCGTCTGTTTGTATGAACACCTAGATCTCAAAGGCCTTGAGAGTCAAAGACTCCAAATTTAACCAAAAAGGGGTCAAGGGTGCTAAAGATTTGGTAGTACTTGTTGCAAAAAGAAGCAGGCATTGCCAGACCAAGAGTTTCTTAAATTCGATTTTCAGTCCGTAAGAACACCTAGATCTCAAAGACCTTAAAAGCCAGAGACTCAAAATTTAACCAAAAAGGGGCCATGGGTGCTAAAGATTTGGTAGTACTTGTTGCAGAGAGAAGCAGGCATTGCCAAACCATAAGTTTCTTTAATTCGATTTTCAATCCGTCTGTTCGTATGAACACCAAGATCTCAAAATACCTTGAGAGCCAGAGACTCAAAATTTAATGCGCTTCATATAAAAACAATCATTTCGTACTTCAATTTAGAAGGTTTGGTTAGGCCAAGCTATTTGAGAATTTCGTTTTGAAACTACATTTTATTTTGCTAGCAAAATTAACAGTGTGACCCTACAACAAAAGCGGAATTTTTGGTATTTTTTGTATTTTTTGTCGGTGTCGAAAGTAGTTTGAAAGTGATTTAAATCATTTAAACAACAATTTTTTTTGAATATCATGCTCATACTCTTAATATTGAAATTGAGAGTATTTATTATCATTTAATGAAAATTGAGAACGATAAATTCTTATAGATTTTAAAGGTATACAATTTTATTTTGAGTAAATTCCAACTTTAATTAAAATCTGCTCTCTTTTTCTCTCTCTCTCTTTTCTCCTAATTCTATTTTTACAAAGAAGCTACGTTCCAGAAAAAAAGTGCAAAAAAAGACATGAAATGAATCCATAAGCTGCTATGAAAGTAAATCAGAAAGAGAAATTCGCTAATTAAATTTCTAAAAGATATTTTTCTTTAAAATTTCAAATAAATTGCCTTTTTTTTTAAACGTGCTAAATTGACAGAAATTGTGTAAACAATTTTTTTTTTCTAAACCGTTTTATTTCAAAACCGTATAAAATAAGACCGTGTAAAAACAAAATTGGATGTATATTGAGGTTATATCCACATTTCATACTAAGAACCTAATTTTTTGTGTATTGCTGAGGCAGAGAAAGCTGTTCATACAGACGCACAGACGGACAGACGGACATGGGTATATCGACTTCTCTAGTCACGGTGAGCATACTTTAGGTAACTTTGGGGGGTCTCCGACGTCTCCTTCTATATGTTGCATACATTTTCGGCTTGCACAAACTTAATATACCCTTTGTACCATACGGTACAGGGTATAAAAATTCCATCAAAAATGTGGAAAAAATATGGGCCTAATTTAAATTTTAACGTTAACTGAATTTTAGCAACTTTGTGCAAACTTTCTACCAGAATTTCCCCACATTGCCCAAGCAGTTCGACAGTCAATAAATAAACCAGTTTTACAGTCCTTATTAAAAAGCGGAAAAATGTTTAAATATCCACCTTCAGTTAATTCTAACATGCTATCATAATTTCCCTTAAATTGCCCAAGCAATCAGAAATTTCCCTGGGGAATAATTTTAAGATTGACTCAGAAATTGTCTTATGGAATTTATTGAAACCTTTTAATGTTATTAAGTTCACCAGCAAGTAAATTGAATTCACTTAATCTTGGTTAAAGTGATAGATAAGGAAAATTAATATCAGCAATGTTTTGATTAGAATAAAATCCAAAAACTGGCTTGAGTACTACAATAATTTTATATATGTAGTCTCGACTCGCAACTTTTTTCTTGTAAAGAGTGGACTAGAAGGACTTAAAGCTCCAACAGGGAGAATGAGCTTACTTTTTAGATATCACTTATTTTAAAACCAAACCTGAGGTTATGCACCCGAAAAACGGGGTCTCAAAATCCTGACGTGATGGGCCAATTCTGACCCCGGACCCGAATTCTACGCAGCTAATTACTTCGGAAATGACTCTTAGCTTTCCAACAACTGACATGACCCCGGTATTTGTAGGCCTGTGTAATCAAACTTGGAATGAATGAATCTTTTAGTAAAGAGGGCTCGGAGGAGCTTAGTATTTTATAACAAAATTTAAAAATAAAAATGCTGTAAAAGTTTTTAGAACACAAATCGGAATCGAAATCTATAAGCAACAAAGTTGTCCAACCAAACCGAAATGGGTGATTAAAAATATATCATAATTAAGAAAATAAAAAAAAAAACAGTTACAATTTAAAAATATTTTTTTATGTAATTAAGCCATAAAGCATTAATTTAAAAAATTCCAATTTTCCGTTATTTTTGTTTTTAAAAAATTTTGAGGTTCCTTTCTTATTGTTTCGTTCCTTGTGATGTAGGGAAGATCCTTAGACGCCTAGGCGTTAAAAAGAGATAAGACTTCTCCAGCTGAAATCGGAATATACGGAGCAGTCTTATTCCTTCAGTACTTAATAAAAAATTTTTTTTGAAACTATAATTTGATATGCAAAGATATTTTTCAAACATACATCCTACGACTTGCATTTATTACGCCCTAACCAGCTGGATCTTCGGTCATTGAGGAGAACGCCCTAAGCCTTATTTCCTAAATCCAACTTGTGGACTTATCCATAACAATGGGCTGGCTGGCAGTTCCACGACTAAAAAGAATTTAAAAAAAATACTAAAATCTAGTATTCTCTTTAGAAACAGCCAGATTTCACATAACTCAAATCCTATAGTTGTTACAAAATCATTCTCAAACTTGAGCAACTTTTTTTATAGTGTATCAAAAAAACGAGGAAATCGAAAGGCTGAAAAAAGCCTCATTCCCTAAATCCAACTTACTATGCATGACAATGGGCTGGCTGGGAGTTCCACGACTAAAAAGAATTTAAAAAAAAATACTAAAATCTAGTATTCTCTTTAGAAACAGCCAGCTTTCACAAAACTCAAATCCTATAGTAGTTACAAACTCATTCTCAAACTTGTGCAACTTTTTTTATAGTGTATCAAAAAAAAAAAACGAGGAAATCAAAAGGCTGAAAAAAAGAAAGTGGTAGCAAGCTGAGGGGGGACAACTTTGACATATGAATTTTTGGCAAGAGATTTCAATTTGACAAACATTCCCAAAACGAAACCAAGCAAAACCAACAAAAACAAAGCAATTATGGTTGTTGTTGTTGTTATTGTTGTGGTTGTCGGTGCTACTGGACAGCTGATCGCCCGTGGCGCATGTCATTCCATGTTATTCCGGCTTAATCGACAATCAGCCGTAAACCTAAAAACCCAAAAATCAACTTCTAGCTAGGAATAGACAAACTACTATGCATAAGACTATAACCATACTATGTATATAGTTACTAAATACAATACCTAATATACGCCATTGAATGGTGTTACGAGGAAGCCCGTAACCAAGGCTGCTGCTTGGTTGCCTTTGGCTTTGTTAGAATCTATAGCATATCCTCCATATATATATATATTTATGCATATTGAAATTGAAGTGAGTCAAGTCAAAATGGCGTGGCAACGAATAGAATGCCTTCGTCCTAGCACTTCCTTCTTGCATTAGAGACAACGACAACATTGAGTGTTCCTTGTTGCTGTTGTTGTTATTGTTGTTGTTTATTTGGCTAAAACAGTTCTAGCCCGGTCGATGGGTTGTGTGTGTGTATGTGTGCTGGTCGTGTTAAGCAATTCGAGTGCGACGGCAGCTACGTAAATCAGTTTGAATTTGGAGAAGGCAACGTAATGCCATGCCGCAAAAAGGAAGCTAACAAATCGTGGGCCATAAACATGATGCCGCAATTACCAATCATCAAACTGGCTAAAAACTAGTGAAAATTTTGTGCAATAATTTGTTTAGTATATAGTGTTAGTTAAACCGCTTTGCTGTGTGTTTATACAAAATTATAATTAGTATAATATAAGCCATAATAGTGCGTTAGTTTATCGGGAAAATTTTTTTTTTTTATGTGCCAAAATTGTGGACCATTGTTATAGAGATGCTGTAAGAAGATGCTTTAAACGCTAACATCTCGTAAGGCGTACTGCCCAACTAGAGTCCAAATGGACTATAATGGATTTGATGGCGGGGGTCGCGTGCAGTTCCTACAAGCTCAATTGTTTCCCGTCTGCACGCTAACATCATCAAATGGAGGTAATATCTAAATAATGAACAAACTATTTGTACATAAGTAATTGTGAAAAGCGACCCTACACCTACTAAGTGATAAATAGGCAACCCTGTTGCTAATGTAACATAAGGCATGCGTCATTCTTAAACTTTTTTATACTCTACACGCATAGGTACACGAGAGTATTAGAGACGTATGACAGACCATCTAAACGCTCTTCCGTTTGAATCAGAGAAAATATAAGTGAAACAAAAATTTCACATACGCAGTGGCGAATCCACGGGGGATTGCAAAAATGGCTGGAAAGTCTTTTGCGAGCACTGATATATATATATACACATCGAAGTGAAGAACCCCTGACAAGACCAAATCCTAGATCCGCACCTGTCTAAGACCATTCGAACTCCCTCTAAAATATTATCTTCAATATTTATGTTTTGACTATAATGTTGCCTGGTATTAATCGAAAGATATTGTTACTTCTCGTATTTTGCCCATACAAACATAAGCTGTAGCCTCGAAATTGTAGAAAATAGAGCGTCTTTAAAATATTTGGGGATAGGCGAAAGCATGCCAGAAAAAAATTACCTAGATCTGACTGCTCACAAAAGAAGTTCAAATGTTAACTTTGGTTATACTAGCTCTTATACTCTCAAACATACAAGCGTTCATACAGACCCCACAATTTCTTTTACCCATCTAAGCTTATTGAAGCTAACTTTGGGGATCCGATTTCTTATTCTCCATTTTTACATACGTTTACCTTAAGTTACGTTTTAAAAAGATTCAATTTATATTTTCAATTTATTCAAAAAGTTTGAAACAAGTTGTAATCGTTTTTTTTCCGGCCATACGCCGGAAAACGAATAATTTTTCGGATTGGTTTTTCCGTGCTCCAAATTCCAGATTTTCTACTCTCGCCATCTACTCATATTTCCCTTACTCTTTGTTAGTACAGCTTTACACCTTTCGAGGAAAAATATCCGCGACTATGCTATTCTTAAACGGGAAATTTTTTTATGCAATATCCGCGACTATGCTATTCTTAAAAGGGAAATTTTTGTATGCAAGACATGGACCATATAAAAATTAGTTTTGAGTTGTGCATGCTATTTTTTGAGTTGTTTCAGAAAAAAAAAATACTTAAAAATATTTATCCATAAGTACTAATTGGCATAAGTAAATAGAATTTGAAAATTTCAAAGAATATTTAAAAAACTATTTCACTTTTCAACCTTTTTTGCCAATTCGTTGAAATACCTTTTTGCAATCAAACATTCGGTTTCAAACCACATAATATCACAGTAAAGAGCAAATCAATACCTTTCGATCTAATCATCTTTCATGTCGATACAAAATTTTGTTCACGAGATATTGAAAAATAACTGAAATAAGTGCCCAAAACATATTTAGAAAATATCTCGAAAACGGTGCTTAAGAAAAAAAAGATGGTTGCCATTTTCGTGTTTCTCGACTCCAAATTACCCTAAAAAACATTTTTTTACGAAGGTTAATTTTTCGTGTAAACTAGTGTTATCTAATCAGTTTACGGAACAAAAGATCTTCTGGTCACAGTGCCCCACCTCTGTGTGAGGAACCCATGCGAGGAAAAAAAAATCTATTTAGTTTAACGGGCCATACGCAGTTAGAAAAATTTCGCACGGAATGACAAAACTTTATATAAAAAAAAAGCCCTTCGGATATCCCATTTGGGATTTTTGTTTTTATATGAAGTTTTGTCATGCCGTGCGAAATTTTTCGTATGCACCTTAGAGGGGTCTACGCAGTTCGAAATATTTCGCGCGGAATGACAAAACTTCATATGGGATATCCCAAATAGGTATAGGCCCTAAGGAACAATAGTTTTTCAAAAGCCCATAAAAGCTAATGTTGCAAAATTTTTTGCTGTTTTTAGGAAAAAAACGCAGTTCCTGTATAGAAAAAATTCAAATTATACCTGTACTTAGTTCAAGTTAGTCGAATCGTGTTCATATTCCTACGACTCATTCGTTCATAGCGTAATTTTCAGTCGAACACGCCCACTAAGAAAACGATTCAAATTTGATATAAAAAACACTTTGTTCCGAAAGAATACTTTGCTGCATATATTTATTTGCAAGACATGATGCATATTTCCAAAAACATTTATAAGACTCTCTTCTCTAAAAAATGCTACAGAATCGCTTTTCCTGCAGGTATATTACTATCTTAACTAAACCCCATGTTTTTGGTACATTAACTAATGTGAGCCTGCAGCACAAGAAAATGCAAACTTTTGCTTGAAACATAACTACTACCCTAAATCCTACTCTAAAAGCTTTTACAGAATCGACATTTCGGCAGTTATAATACTCTATAAGCTGGACGTTCGAATTTTTTTAGAGCACTGCACAATGGGCTCGCGTGGCCAGATTTTGGCCAAAAGCCCTCCTGATGAAAATCAAAATTTTGACAAAATGGCAATTTAATATTATTAAAAACATATTAAGATATCCTGTGCAGAAAAAAATTTTAAATTATAATTTGTGGTTTTCAAGTTATTGGCAATCAAAGTTGACATTTTGTATTTTATGAGCTTTCGCGAACATTTTCAGAAGAAAAAAACCTGCATTTACCATGATACATGCAGCAACGAAATCTTCATTCACTTTATTATTTATAAGTATAACTTCAGAAAAAAAATAAAGCTGAGCTTAACAACTTTTCGGTTTTGAATATATTCGGGTGGTTAAAAAGATTTTTTTTGTTTTTGTATCATTTGACTGCTTTGCTTTAAGGGTATCTCCGACTATCACTCGATATTTGATCGAAAAAAATTTTATAAATTTCTTCGCATGTTTTACAACAAAATGTATTTCCTCCCGATTTTCGGAAATTGAATTTTGTATCTAAAAGTTGAATTTTAAAAATTGACCCTCAGGAAATTTTACTATTTCTTGAACTTATTAGCTGCCTAAAAGTATGCTGCAATAACGATTTTTTCAAAGATTGTATTAAAATGTACAATTGAAAAATTGCAAAAAAAGCATACTTACAATGATGCAACTCAAAAAATGTAAAAATTATCAATTTTGACGAAAAAACCTTAAAATAAAATATAGATTTTTGAGATTTTTTTTCTAAGAAAAAAAAGTTAAACCAGATGATGCCGTCTTTCTGTAATTTGCTTGGAATGCTGAAACTATTTGGGGCTATAAATCCAAAACCATTCAATATTTTGGGTATAGGCTTTTTTTTCAATGTATGAGAAGCTCATATCTACCTCTGTGTGAAATATGGTCCAATTCCAATTAACCGTTTTTTTTTTTTAATTAAGTTAAAAAAATTGTTTAATTTTTTCCAATTTTGGTCTAGATTATCTATGTCTCAAAAAAAAACAGAGGAGGCTCAAACTTCCCAGAAAAATAGTTCAATCATTAAGGAACACGTGTGTAAAATTGTATCACTCTAAACAAATTATTATGGAAATGACAGGGTTTTGGCCAAAATATGAAAATCTCGGCCCACAGTGCACTGTACCAAACTTTATCAAAATCGTTTGACTATATGCTATAGCGCCTATAGCACCGATCGGTCAAAAACACGTTTTTAGCGTATAGTTCATTATAAAGATATATTAAAACCAAATTTGACATTGGGAAGCTTCTTTTCTAAGTTCCCTAAGTAATGTAACAAATTTTCTGAAAATCGTTTGACTATATTATATAGAACGCATAGGCCCGAACAATAAAAAAAAAAAAACGTATTTTTTTTTCTCGCCAAAATTGGCATCAAAAGTTTTTTGAAGCACTCAAGCAGGGTACAGGCTATTTCAAAGTCGTCCGCGCACGACATACGGCATATTTTTTAATACAGGTTGTTCTTGAGTTCTTAAATATTTTCTCTCCGCGCAACCGGTAAGGAGCACAAAGTGAGCCAATACAAGAGAAGATTGAATTTTAGAAAATAGAAATGTATCTTCTTTCATTATTTCCGCTATGTATCTTGTGCTAACAATGACGCTCAAGGCTATGGGCTATTTATGTATAGTAGTAAATGTAATGTCTGCTTATATACAAACTATACTTCTATGTACTATATGTCTATGTTACTTACTTTCAATTGTGGTCGGCTGCTGCTTCTTTTATATAGTAGCAGTAGTTGTATATGTAACTTGTATCTTCATATGTATTTGTTGTGCTATGTTGTTGATTGTCTAAGGGCACAAAGTAAATAGTTGTTGTTGCTTTTGTTGTTGTTGTTACTATTATTGCTTTAGGCTGCTCTATAAAGCCACAATTCCTTGCTGAGTAGTTTATTAAATCGTTGTCCCTAGCAAATTGCCCTGCAGTGGCTCGTTGTGTTTATATTTCTTGTTGTTGTTGTTGTTGCTGCTTTTGCGCTTTATTGTCGTTGTTATTATAACTGTTTTATGGTCCTTTTTGTGTTGCCTGGAGAGATAAGTAAAGTAATACCTTAATAAAATAGTTATGTGCATATAGCAGCGCGGATTAACATTATTAGCGCCGCAAAATTTAGAACATTTTTGGCGATTTTAGGGAAATTTGGCTTTTCTGTACTTTCAGTGCCCGACTCTAGGGAAAAGGTATACCTGAGTGTTATCAGAATCTTTTCTTTTTTCCAGCTTCCTTATAAACTAAGCGTAACTTCCCAAAAAACAAAATATCCCATTCACTCCGCGAGCAAGTCCCATAAGAATTTTAAAATTTTACCCAGCTTTCTTGAAATTTTTGAACACATTCCCTAAAAAATTTAAATAAGCAGGGAGTTCTAAATCCACTTTTGCCATATAAAGTCCCATACGCAGCACGCAAAAATTCCTCACGACATGTCACAACTTCATATGAACAAAAAAGTCCCAAATGGCGGGAAATTTTTTTTTGCATGCTGCGTATGTGCCTTAAAGTATTTATTAACGAAGCGCTTGGGGCATTATGGGCATAGGAACTTTATTTCCCATCTTTTTATAATTTCCACCTGGGACAAAAGTTTTTAAAGCGACTCTTCGAAAAACTTTAAAACAATTTCTCCAAACATTGCAGATGCTTTGCACTTTCATTCTTTTAGAGCCTTGGCAAAAATAAAATATTATCATCGATTCTGTTGAACCCAGACGATAGTCTGCGGATGGAAAACTTTTTAACTTTTTAATCAAAGAAACTAGCTGGATAAGGAATAACAAAACTGCCACCAACGATTTTTCGAAACCAAAGATAGTTTATAGAAAAATTTCAGTTTCTAAGCTTAAACGCTTTGAATTGTGAAAGAAGATTATTACACTAGTTAACAAATTTTAAAAAAATTTGTATCGTCAACATGTTTTAGTCATTTCCGAAAATCAAGTCAACAAATTTTTTCATTGAACGTATTTCGAAAAAAACATTTTTCAAATTACAAAAAAAAGGGTCTTTACTTAAAGGCAATTATCCCTGGTTGTACTGAACTGATTTTGATAATATTTGGAACATATTTTTGTCAAATATACGGTTTGGTCGTTATTTATCAATTGATATGATATTTTGCATCATTTACAGCAAATTTTTAAGAAAAATTCTATTTCGAACGTAAATTTAAAAATTTATTCATGGCTTGTAAACTTCTATCGATTACTGATTGTTTATCAAAACCGGAGAAAAAATTTGGGAATAATAAAATTTTTGCTCTATGTGCTATGCAAATTCCATTAACTTGTTTACATAGAATTTTAATTTATGAATACTTAAAGTTTGAAAAAGTAAGGAACTTGTTTGTAGCTGTTGAAATTTGACTTATCTCTTTTGCTTAAAGCAGTTGTGAATTGTAAGCGAATTTTTATAAAAATTCAATTTTCTCTATTTTTTTTGACTATAAGAACTGTAATGGTAACTATTTGTGTAGGAATTTATGTTACCAGCCACATTTAGGCAAATGAAAATATCATCGAACTCAATGCAACATATTTTTCGGTCATGTCCGTGTACGCGTCCATGTCAATTGCTATGACAACGACAAAAACAAAATCATTAATACGGACCCCCTCGTAAATAGGCTTTAATTTCCATGAAAAAAAAATTCATTTGATTTCATTAATAGAAATCGCAATATAAATCAAATGTCTCATTAATGTGCCGAGAAAATCGGTCATTGCCTTGACTTGACGTCTTGACGTGCTTTGGAATGAAATTGTTTGTAAAAGTCATGAGGTAAATTTGGGTCTCACTAGAGCATCTACTTATAGACCCAGATACTGACAAACTGAATATAAAAATTAATTGCAGCGAATAGGTACAACGACCATAAGTCGGCACTATAACATTCAGACAACGAAGTTGAAATGCTCTAGAAAAAGTTTTTGAACTAAATAACAAGAAATACTTAAGACTTATGATAAAGCTCGATCTATGGGTTTATTCATAATCTAGTCAAGATGTCTAGACATATTGGAACTAATTTTTCAGCTAAGCTATCAAGGCAGGGAAACACTTAATACCCATGGGCAACATATTGAGTAAATGTTATCTTATAAGATACCTGCAAAGCTCGATCTAGAGATGATTTCATCTAAGCCTAGATTGGATATCTGTAATCATGAAGTTCAAGAAAATTTCTTTGCCTATAAGTTAAAAAGGCGAGAGCCATTTTAACACCTATCGGAAGGAAATATATATCTATGAGATACTAAACAACCTCGAGTTTTGTCATTCCGTGCGAAATTTTTCGTATGAACCTTAAAGGGGTCTACGTAGTTCGAAATATTTCGCGCGGAATGACAAAACTTCATATAAAAAAAATATCCCATTTGAGATATCCCATTCGGGATTTTTTTTTTTCCCAGAAAAATATTTCAATCATTTAGGAATACGTGTGTTAAATTTTATCACTCTAAACAAATTATTATAGAAATGACAGGGTTTTGGCCAAAGGAAATATATATCTATGAGATACTAAACAACCTCGACACATATCTAGACATCATGAAATTTCGCGAAGATACCTAGTAGAAGCCTATTTAGGAAAATAAGTACATAGATCAACCTTGAAAAAGCTTCAAATTAATTTCTGCTTCAGCGTATATAATCCAAAGAAACTTTGTCAATTAGGGTTACCAGCATTTTTTCTCTTACATAAACAAAAATTAAATAAATTAAAATTCAAGATACTTTTAATATTTTTATTTCAAGAAAATTGCGGCCAATGGACCGAAAATTAAGTCAAACAAAGCAAAAGCCAAAAATATCAAATAAATAATGTTTCTTCTGCTAAATATATAGTATGTTTACATATTTATAGTCAGTATATGGCAATAAATACATAAACATAATAAAATACATCACTTTTTTTTTTTTTTGCAATGAAACGCCAACAAAGACATTGCCAGAATTTTTGCCAAGTGATAAACAAAATGCCATAAATAATATATATTCACACTAAGTGCATATAATTGTATATATACAAGTAGTGCATATGTATGTGCGTTTATAAAGCAAAGATAATGTACGAAAGTTGGATACACTAAAAAAACATATGGAAACTTATTTCACCTACTTTTTATGTGGATTTATTTAATTTTCCGTCGGATTCCGAAATCCTTATGTTTTCAGAAAAATGGTTCAAAGACTAACTAGATATATTTTGTACTTCGAGTTTTTATGCCCTATACCGTCTGGTATTTACAAAAGGTATATTAAGTTTGTGCTGCATTTGTAACGTACAGAAGGAAACGTCGGAGACCCCCCAAAAATACCTAAAGTATGATCAGGGTGACTAGAGAAGTCGATATACCCATGTCCGTCTGTCTTTCTGTCCGTCCATATGAACGCCTAGATCTCAGAGATGGTAATAGCTAGAGCAACCAAACTTTTGGATTAGATCGCTTATAATGCCATAGAAGACAAGTCTATTTTATTTTTTTGATATCGGGGATATATTCTATAGCTCTCATAGGGGTGTTTCAGAGGACCTCGAAAAAAACAAAAAGTTTAAGATATTTGGCATTCGGAAGTTTTTTAGAGTTCCCAAGCATTGTACCAAATTTGATCAAAATCGGTTGACTGTATCATCTAGCTCCCATAGGACCAATCGGTAAAATTGAGCGCAAAATTCGACCGATTTCTCTTTGTTTATGAAAATATCGTAGCCAAATTCTTCTTCTTCTTCTCTTCACAGTCCGGGGTGCACCAATCAACAATCATCCTCCAGTTCGCTCTCTCTCTCGCTTCATCTTTCCAATTGCGAATGTTCATTGTCTTCAGGTCTGCTTCGACGTCATCAAGCCATATCCTTCTTGGTCGGCCCCTTTTTCTTCCTACTATTGGACGTAGAGTAAACACTTTATTTTGGATTCTTTCGTTTGGCATTCGTATAATGTGGCCAATCCATCTAATCCGCTGTGCTTTTATAAAACGTATCACATTCGCACCACCAGTAATATTTTCAATTTCGTTGTTGTAAGGAATACGATATGTGCCGTCTTCAAGTCGAACAGGACCGACAATTTTTCTCATAATGCTTCTCTCAAATCTCAATAGTTGGTTTATAATGTTAACTTTCAATGTCCATATTTCAGCACCATATGTGAGAACCGGTCGTATAAAGGCTTTGTACATTTTGGTTTTCTGCATGCGTGATATTTGCATAATACGCCTTGTTTGCAGCTTTAATTCTTTCGTCTATAGCAATCGATGAGTCTTTGTTTGCTGATAGGACGAAACCCAAGTATATGAATTCGTTTACGCTTTCAAAAACAGAATTTTCTATGACTAGATTGTTTACTTCTACGTTACGGGGTGACCGAAGCATAAACTTAGTTTTCTCATCATTGACCTTTAGTCCTATTAATTTTGCTTTCGCTTCAAGCTGTTTGAATATGCGGACTAGCTTGTTTTTGTCTTTTGCCATGATGAGAACGTCGTCAGCATACGCAGCTATTTGAAAATCTTTGTCAAATATTGTTCCGTTCAAGTTAATGTCCTTTATGACTGTGTTTAGATTAAAGATCATAGCAGACAATGCGTCTCCCTGTTTTACACCGGAAAGGACCTGGAAAGGTTCCGATATTTCGCCTTGTACTATTACCTTGCAGTAGTATTCTCCAACGTGCAAATAACCAGATCAATTAATTTTAACGGAATGCCAAGTTTTTGGAAGCAGTATTTGATTTCTTTCCTAGCTAAACTATCAAACGCTTGCTTAAAATCAATAAATAGACAGAAGATATCAATGTTATGCTCATAAAATTTCTCAAAAATTTGGTTTACCAGAAAGCCTTGATAAGTTGTTGATCGGTTGGATCTAAAGCCGCACTGGTACTCATCTATTATTTCATCAGCATAGGCTTTGATTCTCTCATACACAATATTTGTGAACACTTTGTAACCGGCGTTAGGTAGCGATATTCCTCGATAATTTTTACATTCGGTCTTATTGCCTTTCTTATGTATGGGTACTATTACGCGTGTTAGCCATTCACTTGGTATTTTATTCCGGAATTCCGTCTTCGCCACTGGTCTTCTTGTTTTTTAACTTATTTTGTGCTAAGGTTATTTCGTCTAGACTAGGTTCTTCAACAAATATCTCAACCGTATCAATCTGTCTTATTTCATTTGTATTATCGCTGTCATGGTTTACGTTGAGTAGGTCGGTGAAATGTTGTTTCCATCTTTCTATCACTTGTTGTTTGTCACTAAGGATATTTCCATCTTTGTCCTTACAGACGTTGGTTCTTGGATGAAATGCTTTTGTCTGCTTTTTTATGTTTTGGCACATAGACTTGACATTTTTATTGGCGAAGTCTTTTTCTATTTGTTCAATCTGCCGTTTCATATATAATTTTTTCTTTGTCCGTATTATTTTTTTGGCTTCTATTCGTTTTTTTTCTGGTATTCCAGAAGGTTTGCTCTCGAACTTCTATCGACGTATCTTTTTCTTGCTTGCTGCTTTATAATGTTTGCCTTACGGCAGTCTTCATCATAACATTCGATTGCTTCCGATCTCTTTTCTCCAATGTTCGTCAATATTGACTTCTCTGATTTCATTCGGTTCAATAGCATTATTTTTTAACTTTGTTTCTATAGCTTCTTTGTATTTCGCTTTTACAACTTCATTTTTGTGTATTTCTTGAATATTCCATTTTAATTTTCTGTGGCCTTTATTGTCATTTACGTTCGATATACGATAGCCAAATTTGGCAAATAAAATATCTTTTGGAGGTCTTAAGCAATATATCGGACTTAATTGCAATGTGGTGGTACAGGGTATCCCAAAGTCGTCTGCGCCCGACTTCTTTAATGTACGCCCAACCTGGGGCAAAACCATACAATTCTCAAAATTCAGCTCAAAAGTATCTGTGTCAAATATAAAGCCCAAGTACACAAAAATGTAGACGTTCTTTTTGTTTATATTAGGCTGTCACAAAGCCAGACATGGTAACTCTGGTTAATTTAACATATTGTTGCTTATAATTCACGACGGTTTAAACAGTAGTAGGCTTAATATGCAAAGGTAATTTTTATTTATTAGTTGATATTTTATAAATTGAAAGTTTGTTCTTAGTGGTCTTTGCATAAACCTTGTCAGCTTTGGAAAATAAAAGTTTGATTTATTATTTTTAATTTATAAAGAACATTTAATTTGATTGACTATTGTTTCACAATTTTTATTTAAGGTAAAAAAAAGTTAAAACTTGATTATTTTTTTTATATATATTGTGGCTGCACTTCCCATCCACTTCACTTTTTTTGCTTTGATTTTTTTCATCCCTTAACTCTTTTTTGCTATACCTGCTATCACCATGTTTGCTAACAGTGCCGGGTATAGCAAAAATTAAAAAATTTGATTCCTGCATATTTCTACTTGGAACTTTCCAATCGAAATTTTTTGGTGATAGTCGATATTTATACCTATACAAATTCCGTACATATTTTGACCGATTTTGATGAAAATCGAAAGTTACGTCAAAGAAGTTATTTTAAAGTTATTTATATATTAAATATAAAATTGATGCAGTTTATTGGTAAAGCGGGTGAAATAAGTAAGTACATTTTTGACTATAACTTTTGTTGTATTTGTCCGATTTTGTAATTTTTGACACACAGATGCATGAAACTATGTCGCATGTCTCTGTTAAGTTTCCAATTTAAACGGTGTAGCTAAAAAGCGCGAAAGTCTACTGCGGGGGAACGGGGTAAGATATAACAAACTTCAACTGAACAGGAAATATACGCATCAGCTGGTAAAGTTTCGTATCTCTAGCGCTTATAGTCTTCGAGATCTAGGTGTTCATACAGACGGACATGGCTCAATCGCTACCCAAGGATATGATAAGCATTTTAATATAAAGGACTTGGGGTCTGCCACGCCTCCTTCTGTGCGTTACATACATTGCACAAATCTAGTAAGCCGCTTGTATCTAAAGGTACAGGGTATAAAAAAGTGCACCTTTTGGTAAAATTTGTTTTCACCAGCTCTAGTGGTCCCCAAAATGTACGTGCTCACAAACTTCTATATATTATATATAAAGAATCCAAATAACCTTGACCCCATGGATAAAGGGTATTAGGCAAAAAAAAAAAAAAAAACACATCCATGTGCCTTTTATTTTATTTTATTTTTTTTTTTTTGTGAAATGGAACTCAACTATTCAGCTGTTGCATTTGGCATAGCCGACAAGTAAATATTTATTTAGTAATTAAAATAAATGAAATAGCCAAAAATCAAATTTGCAAATCGTGAAACAAAAACAAAAGGCAGAAAATATTTGCATGATTTGCAATCGCGATTTGCGTCGCTTGCATTTGACCATAAACATTTAATTAAGGCACAGATTTCTATGCTTAAATGGCCCACGTGCAACAAATGGGTGGCAAGCCTGGCAGCGCACAGTGGTCGAAATGAATAAACATGCCAGCTAGAATTTGTTTCATTTTTAAAATGATTTTTTTAAATTAGCTAAGTCAGTGTTGTTTTGGCACATACAAATTTTTTTAAAACTGCTGCGAGCTTTAAAATACAAATTGCTTTTCTGCCTTTTTTACCAATGCCTTACCATTGCATAGGTTGGTAAGGCATTGGTAAAAAGGGCAGAAAAGCAATTTGTATTTATTATTATTTATTATTATTTTCTAAATGTTTTATTTATATATATTAAGTAATTTTTTAAACGCTTAAAAGCAAAATAACTAGTAATAAGTATTTATATTAGCAACCAGTGCGTATACGTTATAATCGCATCTAACTTTATGTACGCGAAGCTAGCATTAATAGTAACTTTATTATAAAGGGTGTTTTTTAAACAGCGTCCGGATTTCCGAAAGGCATATTTCTGAAACCAGTTGTTACTTTTGACAGATTTAAATTTCATTTTATTCAGTAAGGATCAACAATTCATTATTCCACAACAACGTCTTCAAATCTTTGAGATTTTCAATCAAAATCAGTGTTCTGTTGTAAAAACTTATAGAGCTCTTCGTACAATTTATGCACCCAGTAATCGTTCATAAGAAGGTGCTATTCGTCTTGTTCTTGATCATGTACGAACTCATTTGACATTCCACGAAGTCTGACCACAAATCAGAATGAGAACAGCACGGTTCGAAGAAAATATCGCTGTTTTAGAGGCAAGTGTAGAGGAAAATCTAAATTTATCGATTCGCAACGTGTTACCGTCAATGGTGATCGATACAGAGCGATGAACAATGTATATTTGTTTCCAAATTTACGTGACATCGATGTCGAAGAGTTCTGGTTTCAACAGGATGGCGCTACGTGCCAAACGGCGACCGCAACCATTGATTTACTGAAAACTAAATTCGGTGAGAAGATTATTTCAAGAAATGCGCACACCAACTGCGTGAGTTGACCCCTTTAGATTATTTTCTTTGAGGACACGTCAAGTCGTTGGTTTATGTAGACAAGCTAGCAACAATTGACGACTTGGAAACCAACATTAAACCTGACATTACTGAAATACGGCCCCAAATGCTCGAAAGTGCGGTCGAAAATTGGACCCACAGGTTGCGCTTTGTAACTCGTGGAGATCTTTTTCAAATATTAAATGATACAAAATTATCTATTAGGGGACATTTCATTAATTTTTTTATGTTTTATTTAAGTTTGAAATTCGGACGCGCTTAAAAAAACACCCTTTACTACCAAATGCAAAGCAATTCTTCCGTTCGGATGACTAACTATTAAATGGAAAACAGCTGTTCTAGACAGAGACAGCTCTCCAAACCCTGGAGTACAAAAAAAGGTCTAAGCTAAGATTTGGGGTCTTATTTTATCTTTAGAGTCTCAAGTGGTTGCTGTTGAAATCCAACTTGGCGATATTGAGCTAAACAATTAACATTTGGTTGAGAAAGCATTGCCGTAATCCGAAAAACTAAGTAAAGCTGCTCTGAGAATACCACAGCTGCTGCACACTGGGCTAAATTGCCAAATTTTTTACAAAAAAGTCGGTAAAATGATTGAATAATAATAACACGCCTAAAATTTGGTCAAACTTTGCCGAACTGGCAACGCCTACGCTTATAGTCCGTATAAGCCTACATTGCGTATACATAATGTTTTTAGTTTTTTTTTTAGTAATTGCAGCTGAACGCTGTTTTCAACTGAATAATTTAATATTTAATAATTTAGAGTTAATTTCAACTTCAGCTCTATAATTATATATAAATAAAAATTTAAGAGTGGGTTTATATAAAAGGGCTGGCCAGCAAACTAAGACATACTTCGCTCATACCACAATTAATAATATTTTTTACAACACAAAATCAAAATTCCGAGGCCCTTTAGGGCACTTATAATAATAAAGATGCCAGACTAGCATAGAGAAAATCGGAGCACTTAATCCTTTAGCTCCATCATTATTATTATTTGGCTTTAACAACCCTACTGGGTCTCTGCCTGATGCACAATTTGCCTTCACACGTTCCTGCTCTGTGCGCGCCTCCTCCAATGGGTAACTCCAAGTGATGTTAAGGCTTCAGTCACTTGGGCTCGCCAACGTATCCGAGGCCGTCCTCTCCTTCGTTGTCCGCCAACCACCGCGTCGAATAGCTTACGAGCTGGTGTTTCCTCCTCCATACGAGCGACGTGACCCAGCCAGCGAAGTCGCATGCCACTCATTCGCCTTATACGTCAATGTCGCCATACAGCTCATATAGCTCATCATTCCATCGAATACGGAAGGTACCGTCAACGCAAACAGGTCCGAAGAATTTTTCTCTCAAACACCCCAAGAGCAGCTGCATCTGATTGAGTCGTTGTCCAGGTTTCAGCACCATATACAGAAACACTGGAAGGATGAGCGTCTGTCGAGAGAGAGCTCTGCTATTCATTCGCCTAGCACCTGTTAGCAAGAGTTATCCGTCGCTTAATCTCCTTAGCTCCATCATACTTCGCTTATTGTGAACGTTATTAACAAATTGTAACCATAGCGACATTTTCGACCAGTGTACAGCGATAGCAAATAGCAGCCACAAGTCGCTTTTGGCGTTGCAACGTCGACGTCAGCGTCAACGTCAGCGTCAGCGTCGTGCAACAATTGAAAACAAACAATAAAATACTTTCTCCTAGGTGAGCGTAAAGTTTAAGAAACAAAGAGAGAGCGCGCGAGAGAGCACCTAAAAGCACTGCAAAAGCTTTCACAGCAGCAGTTTGTCTTCCTGCTCTGTATTGCTTGTTGCTTTAGCTTTGACGCAGTTTTTGCTTTTACTTTTTTTTTATGAATGAATGGCTAAATACATATGTATGTATGTGTATGTACATATGTATATATGCAGCATTAGATAAAAAATGTCTTAATCATATTGATCAATGGTAAAAACTAACACTTTTAGCCAAATGCATTACAAGAACGCTGCCAAAAAGCCATGTGCAATGTACATGAACATATAGTATATATGTACAAAGTACATACAAACATAGAATTTGTGTGTTGCCCTGTTTTGTTATTAAACAAAATTAAAACGAGAGAGTACAAGTGCAATGTCAAGGCCTTGAAAGGTGTTTTTATTTAGTGGGGGTGTTCAATAATTCTAATAGGCCTGCCAAAAATCGTATTATTACAGAGTAACTTGCTTATTACCAATTGATACTGAGCTAAATTGTAAATTTTTTAAAAAGTCAAGAAATGCTTGCATAGAGCTGAAACTGGACAAATTTGATAAGGATAGCAAGCATAGCAATTGTAAAAAAGTCTCGTTAAATTTAATTAAATCAATATTTCAATTAAAAAATAACAAATACGAATACGGAAAACAAAAAAAAAGGAACAATTTTATTCGAATTCGTTTTTGCGTGCACCCAAAGCCCAATTTCATACTCATATTTCCCTTGCTCATTGTAAGTACAGCTTTCGACCTTTCGAAGGAGTCGACTATGTTATTTTTATTAAAGGGACATTTTTTTTGCGCACGACATGAACTACAATATTCTTTTTTTTATGCAAGACATGGACCTTATAAAAATTTCGTTAAGTTGTGCATATTTTTTGGGTTGGTTAAAAATTATTTCAGTTTAAGATGCATAACAGAGCTGCAGACAGTGGAGCACCTTTTCTGTCACAGCCCTGGACTGTACAGAACAAGGTTCCGCTTTCTAAAGTCACACTTTCTTGATGACTTATCTCAGCTCTTGGAGCAGAGTCCAAAATGACTCTTAAAGTTCATTCAGGCCGCCGGATGGCTGTGAGTAATCTCATATAGGAGACCTCTTGAGTCGGGAAGAGTGGTGAAAGGTCCACCGTGGCGGTATTCTTGGCCTACGTTAGTTGGGACGTTAAGTCATAACATATAGGGTTCCTGAGTGGGGGAAGGGTGGTGTAAGGCCCACCTAGCGGTATCACAACGGGCTAATTCTCTGGCCTAAGTGAGTTGGGACGTTAGGTCTCAACTGCCGCCCTAACCTAACCTAGTTTCTACTTTACGAAGATCAAGTATTTTCGTTGTTTTCTATTTCAAAGGACAACAAAAATCAAGTAAATTCGTTGTTTTCTATTTCAAAAGACAACATAAACATAGTTTACAATAAAAGTGTTTAAGAAATATTAAACGAAAGCCTTGTATACATTCATTGTTTTCATTACAAATACCAGCATCTTTTTTTTCTGTCTACCCGAAACTATGATTTCTATTTCAAAGTTAAGTTTTAATTTAGTGATTTTTTGCGTAAAAAAACTGCTGCTTGCTAATCAGTAAGTTTTTTTAAACTTCAGTGTTTTGTCATCACATAACAAATATTTATCGAATTGTTGTACTCCAGGTATGCACTTTAAGAAAATATTGCTTCTGTTAAGATATTTGATAATTTAGCCAAATGCACCCACAAAAAATAGAAGGCTCTGCAGAAATTTGACATGAAAACTACAATAAGAGCCAAAAGGTATTATTTCAAGCACTCCATTTCTATGAACTACAATTAAATACATCTTAGCCAGCAAATTATATATTGTAGCTTATGTGAGTCTAATTTGCAAATATAAAAAAAAAATATAAAAAAACTGTAGCATGCAACGCCTTTGCGTCTAATACAAGCTTGAATACCCCTAATGATTTTAAAGCTTGTCTTGACACATGCAGGTGCATGCACACATGCATGCATAGTACATACCAGACTTTGGTTTTTGGGTGGCGCAGCGCAGCTCTGCTAAAAGCTCACTACACCTACGCAGGATACGTTAAGACTGAGTGTTTGTGTGCGTGTAGTATGTTATGCGCTCACAAAAAGCTAGCACCAGCTAAAGCTTATGCCAGCGAAAGTGCTAAGCGAAAGCTTTCTTGCTCTTTCGTTTTGTTGGCGCTGGGCGCTGCTGCTGCTGCCTGGTATTAAATAATATTCGCCCCACTTTGGCACCCTTTGCCCGATGACGTTTGCCAGCGTTTGCTGTTTTTGTGCTCGCGTTCGCATTTTCTTGGCAGCAGCAGCAGCAGCAGCGGAGGCGCATTGCGTTTAGAAGGTTGATGCTATGTTTACACTGTGGCACAGCATAATGATAAGTTTGGAGTGTGTGCTACACTGTGAACAAATTGTACCAAATCTTGAGGGGCATACAAATAAATAAAGTCTTATCTGTTTGCATAAATGTCCAATCCAACACAACACTTGTTTTAGGATTGTTGCTTAGCCCTTTAAAGGCGTGCGAATGCGCATCTTGAAAAATCCCATGTGCCGAAAATTGTTTAAGTATGTACATAAATGTCAAACAAGTCTACATTAATAGTTTCCAGATGATTTGCAGTAAGCTTTACGAAATACAGCTATTTAAAGGTTAGATTTCGCTGCATAAATGTCACAACTAAAGGGGTATACGCAGCTCGAAAAAATTTCGCGCGGAATGACAAAACCTCATATAAAAAAAAGTCCCAAATGGGATATCCCAAAGTTTTGTCATTCCGTGCGAAATTTTTCGAACTGCGTATAGGCCTTAAGAAAAAAAAAACTAAAGCAAAATAGGAACACATGTATTTTATTTTTTAAAGCAACTTTCTGCATGCCTCGTTCGTAGTTTTAAGCTTTTAATAATAATTTTTGGTTACGAATTGGCTTTATCCCAAAACTTGTGACTTTCCAGAGCTACAAAAAAGCTGCACTAGAAGCTTACTTAGTTACTTTTGTTATTCAGCCCGGTTCTGGATTAAACGTTCTAGTCTATCTTTATATTTAGATAGCTACTTTGCATAGTTTTTCTCCAAAAGACTACTACAAGCATGGCGACAAACTGTATTGTTAAATCGACAAGTCGGAATCGAAATCCAGAACAGGTATGATTGCCCTTACAACTTCTACGTATAACTTCTTCAATCAACAGCACCCGTGATTACCTAAAAAAAAAAATTAATTTATGCCAAAAGTTAACACAAATTATGACGGGCACTCCCTTTTTCAGAGCTATTTTTTCGTGAATGCAACATTTTTACAGTATATTTATGTCTATAAAACATCACTTGTCTGGAACATTGACAGTTTTTGTTAAAAATAAAATGTCCAAAGTAAATTGAGGCAGTAGCAGAAAACGCGAATAAATCTCTTAAGTTTCACAGTTTGTTTAAATTATTAAATTATCATTAAAATCAGAAGTAAACAGATTTTTCAACGTATTTAAAAACCATTTTCAATTTTATTCTCTTTATTTTGACATTTAAAATAAATAAAGGGCTACAGGCTTAACCTTTTTTGCTTAGACTACAATTGAAAATCATTTTCATTTGTAACCTAGTACGCAGCAGTGTAAAGCCGCGTGAAAGAAAAAAGTGCAACTTATTTTGTGCGCAAAAAAAATTGTATAGGTAGAGTTTGTGATCAAACTGTGCTGCCTATGTTTGGGTCATTGACATGTAGATGGCGCTACTAAAAATAGATGGCGCCAAAAATGAAACATAAAAATCTACTGTTTGTTCAAATTGGTTACAAGTGTATAAAATAATAAATAATGCCAAAATGTATATTACTTAATATTTATTATTATTATTGCCATTATGGCCTAGTTATTTGCGAAACTCCAGAAAAAACGGAGTATGAGGGTAAACTAACATTAAAAACACACAGCTGAGTGTGAAAAATTTTGTAGAGAATTTTTTTGAATTAGTATTACAATTAAAATTTTTACATTTTGCGAAAAATTTTCGATTCAAAGCCATGGTACAGAATCCGGCAGCATTTTCGCAAAATTTTGTTGTTGGAGCCCCACATTATCCCTAAACGACAATTTTCTGCTCTGTAGTACAATTTGTGCATCTATTTTGCATGCGCGACATTGTTGCTGCAATCATAATAAGTTGCTGCACATTAAGCTAAGATTTTGGCCGACGCCATCTATATGTCAATTTCACGACAAATGGGCAACACTGGTCCTGCGTAACAAGGAAAAATTCTTGGCGCTAAGAATTTTGACAGTTTTTTTTTTTATATGAAGTTTTGTTTTCTTTCATGCGGTTTTACACTGCTGCGTACTAGGCTTGTTGTAACATTGAATTATTGAGATTCTTTAAGGTACCTGTGCTGATATTTTCCCAAGCTTATCTCGTGCTCTGCAACGAGTTAATATTGCCTAGCTTTGTTTTGTAGAAACAAATGTGCTGTAAATATTTCGTTCACTTTATAGGGAGTTCGCTTCTATTAATTTGGCAGACACTGTATATCTTACTGTTTGTTAGTTACTGACTATCTGGCAACTCTCTTTAGAAATGTAGTTATAAGAATGCGTAAGACGAGAAATAAATAAAGTAATAAGAATTTAGTACTTGAAGCTGCCAGTAGTACTTAGTTTTAAAGGTGTAATACCCTTCACTTCGTTAATTTTTATAAAGTTTAACACTATGCCGCTGTAAAGTTTATTTGCGCCGTTCCGTGACGCAGTGTAAACATAGCATAACAGCTCTCAGTGCACGCACTTACACATACAGGCGCGCACACACTCACACAGACACTATGCCGCCGCCATTGCGCAGTCAACGCCATTGCTGCTGCTGCCAACGTCAGCGTAGCGTCGTCGCTGGCGTCGCAAGCAGTGCAGAAAGATTCAATATTCGTTTGAATTTTCATTTTTAGTCAACAACAAAACGCGCAACAGTCAACAACGACAAAGACGAAGAAGAAAGTGCAGAGCGAGCAACAACGACAACGATAATAACAACAACCAAAAACTAAAAGCATACAACAAAAATCGACGCGTTTTTGTACTGGCGCCAAAGAAGCTCCAAGTTTTGTGTTAGTTTCTATTGTTTTTGTTGCCATTCTGGCCAAATAAATAAATAAATGAAAACTCTTGCTAACTACATAGATACGGTTATTTACGTACTTTGTACATATAAAATTTTTATGATCTGTGCATATAGTGTGACAGCTGCTGCTTCTGTAAATTTTTGTTTTTAATTTTTTTCTGGTGATCTCGCGTTGCGCTCAAAAAACCAAATCTAAATCGAAATCTAAATCGAAATCGAAATCTGCCGCTTGCCACTCGATTTATAATTTACTAATCAGTGCGTTTTTGGCTCAGTTTGCTTTATTATACACATATGTTGTTCGTTTTTTTTTTGAAAATTTATTTATATTTATTTTATATATTTTTTTTGCGTGGTAGAAGCAATAAATCACATATTGAAAAAACCACAAACCAAAATTACCTACAAGGAAGACCTGTCCCGAATTTCCAATTTTAAGCGATAATTTGCCGGTAAGCAGTTAAACAAGTGTATCAAAACATATGGTCAACAGCTGGTCAGTTCTAGAGCCTAAAACTTAGATATATAAGGGGCGGGCGTCATTTATAAACACGATCAACAAAAAAGAAACAAATGTTTAAATTTCGCCAAATTTTCATAGAAATCGTGGGCAGCATTCGAGTATGATATTGTCTGTTATAGCCAAAAATAAAAAGCTAGCTTTATAAGATTTTCCTTGTATTTTCGGTAGCCAGTTGTTATGTGTTTTTCACAAGAACAAAAAAAAAGTGCAATTATTTTTCGAAATTTCGTTAGATTCTTATAACAAAATATTGTAATAAAACAGATAAAAGCTAGGTTAGCAAAAAAAAATAATGCCAAAGATTATATATCATTTTGTGTCGCCCTGGGCTGCTTTAAATTTAACCCATCCCGGTGTCCCGTACCGAACCTAACCAAAATTCGTATACCCATTAGCTCAAGGGTATACAAAATTTGCGCCAAAAGCAGTAGAAGGCATGATTAGCATTATATGGGATAGCGCTTAAGTCATGTGCATTCGTTAGGCTATCCCTATGAGCAACTTGATCTTTGGGATCAAAGTACAAAGGTGTAGTTAATCTGTAAAGGTTACCTGTGTACAACAATTTACTAACTAAGATTACGATCGTATAAAAACTTTGGGAAAAATGGGCACTTGAGATGATCTCAATAAATATGGCCACAATAAATTAGTTTCCTCTTTTAATCAACTATCTAGCTGTAGGCTGCATCTAAAACGAAAAATATTCAAACTGAGTATATAAATAAGCTTAAGGTCTCAAAAGTTTCCTTTTTACTTCTATAAAGCACCTTTAAAATTTAAAACCGAAAGTAATAATAAAGTAAAATCTTTTTTCTGTCCGTCAAATTGGGGTTAAAATATTCTTCTTTCTATCTTAATATCAAGGCTGGTCAAAGAAGTGAGAACTGCGCTAGACAACTTAGGTGCAAGGAATAAGCTCACGATTAGATGGGTTCCAGGACATAACATGACAGATAGACTAGCAAGGACCAGTGCAGCAACACCGCTAAACGGATCCGAACCATAGTATGGGATTGGTAACCACGTGGTACGGGACCTGCTGAGAATGGATGAGAAAAATAAACGGCTGCTTCACTGGGCACAGACACCAGGACTCAAGCAGTCAAAAACCCTTCTCTCTAACTACAACCGCAAGAGGTTCAAACTCATGATAACTCACGGGAAAAATACCGTGAGGATCCTGACGGGCCTCTTGACGCGACATTGTAGGCTCCGCAGCCACTTAAATAGAATTGGCATGGCGGATAGTGGACTATGTTGCTTCTGTAGCATGGAGGAAGAAACTTCAGTGCATTTATTATGTGAATGCATGGCCCTCATCAGCAAAAGAAACAAGTTTCTGGGCATGTACGTTCTCTCACCGGAGATCGTTGTTACCTTAAGTCCAATCCAAATGCTGGAATATATGCAGGCCATTGGACTTCTGGGAGAATTATGAGCCGTGAAGGGGGAACAATAGATCCATTGGGACCTATCTTAATATAGCGAAATAAAAGAGAGCCGATATTTGTAGCTTAGGGCCTAAAAAGTTTCCTTTTTGTCCTCCATATAGCACCTGTGCAATTGAAAGCCGATACTACAATATTTTTGACTTTATTGTGTTCTAAATAAACCCTAAAAAAACCCCTAATCTCGTTACTGTTAATCAAATATCTGCAAAAAAGAGCGCCGAACTTCATAGCTAAGGCTATTAAGTGGGTCTCAAATTGATCAAATTTGAAAAAATTGAGATTTATCGACATTTGCTCTTATGTACTCTAATGTGTTCAAAAAACGTGCCTATATATACAGTGTCCAGTTAAAAACTGCACAGCCTTTGCAGTTTCGACAGAATACAAATTATATATACTAAATTCTGTCACACCTATGAGGAGCATAGGGCCACGGAATACAAATTAAGGAATCAACAAGATTACAATATCATGTACAAACATTTTATCATTTATATATCATTATAAAAACTATATGTAAATCTGATTGTATAAAATTTAATTCAGCAAATGTTTTTTGCGGTCGCTGCAACCAAATCCGAAACCTAAAAGCCCATAGCACGTCAGACTTCTCAGTTCGCTCTTCCTAAATACACCTAATTCTGTTTTTACACGGTAGATTGGTTCCAGAAAACTCCGTGTAAAAAAAAACCGTGTAAAAAAAGTATGTATTGTAAATTAAATGTATGACAAGTTCAGGAATTAAAAACAATTATGTATGTATGTAAAACAGCTATGTTGTTAACAAAAACAATAGGTTATTCAATTTTTAGGTAAAAAAAAAATGATTTATTTGTCTTGTGTTATTTTGAATCGTGCTAAATGGAATAAAATCGTGTAAATATACTTAAAATTTTGTTATTTTCAAACCGTGTTAAATCAAAACCGTGTAAAAAAAGACCGTGTAAAAACAGAATTAGGTGTACCTCTTTTTCGAGTTTATGTCCGAACCCTGACGTGCTGGAGTTTTTTAGACAATCCGAATCCAAGATTCAAAAAAAACACAGCACCAAGGGTTCTGAAATTACCCTAACGAATTATTTTTAGAGTTATCTCAGAAGCCTGACATGCCTGGGGTTTTTTAATATCGTATTCGCATTCGGCGATCTCAAAAACACTTGGTAAACGGGCCTGATAGCCAAACAAAATCGATTTTTGTGAAAAAAAAATCGAAAAATCCCACAAAATTTTTGTTCAAGATCATATTTTTGGGATCGATAAATCCGAATCCGACGTCAAAAAGCCCCAGCACGTTAGGTTTCAGAGCTATCCCCAAAAATAAACTTTTGTCCAAGACCGGTTATCCGACCATATTTTGGGGTCGATAAATCCGAATCCGACGTCAAAAAGCCCCAGCACGTTAGGTTTCTGAGCTATTCCCAAAAATAACTTGTTTTATGTATTTTTTTTTGGGTCATTTCAAAACCTATGAGCGTTGGGGTTTTGTTTTGGACTCCGGATTCGAATCAGTGGCTCAAAATCCATATGTGGGTGCCTTGTCTCATGTAAAAAGTTTTCTTAGAATCAAATATCTGTATTTAAAACTTTTTATGACATAGAAACTAACTTGGGGATTTTGTTTTTCAATAATAAAAATCAAAAGTTTCTTGTATAAGTTTTCTAAGATTTATATATCTGTATTGAAAACTATTTATTTTTAACTTGGGAATGCCATTTCCCAATAAGAAATAGTTTTACATTTAAATATGTTTTTTTGAGCTTCAAAAAAGACTTTTAAGCATTCTATATCTATTAAAACTATACAAGACAGAAAGCATTTTTCATTTGGGAATGCTCTTTGTGAATTTTAATTTTCGGAGCATGCATCTTTTATATAGACGAGATGAACTGATCCAGATCTTTGATCTGGCTGTTCGATTCGTTCGTTGGTTTGTGTCAAGACGAGAGGCTACCTAAGTTGGCGGGAATGTTCTCCTAGTTCCAAGAAACTGCAAGTAAAAATGGCGAACGTTAAGTCGGGCAGAGACGACTTTTGCATACCCTATATCTTCTTAAGAAAAAAAAAAATTAAATCGATTTCGATCAAATTCGGCTTCAAAAACTTTTTATTGCCGAATTTGCTTATGAAATCTCAATCTACCGCTGGATATAGAAAACCGGTTTGATATAATCTGGTACAGTATTGGGAACACCAAAATACTTCCGCACATCAAACTTTTCTTTTAAGTATCTGCATAAATAAATAAGTGATGGCCTCAAAACTTTAGATTTTTTTGACCGATTAGTATGTAATAAAGTAAACCGATTTGAATAAAGTTTTGTACCAAGCTCGGAAAGTGCAATAATTAACAATTGATTGAGAAAAAAATCATTTTTAGCGATTCCTTTTAGGCGGCTTTTTAAAATTTTTTAAAATTACGGATACTTTTTTTACGGAAGGTAAATTAATTTAAAAAATTTATTTTTTTGAAGGTCTATATAAAGTTACTTTATATAACGCACATAACGAAAAGATTAAATTAAGTTATTTTCCATGACATAATAAGGAGTTTGAATGCTCTTAGCTTATCTAAGATCTAGGCGTTTCTTCCGACGTACTTGTCTACAATATATCAAGCTTAAAGCAGTCTCCGACGTCTTCTCCTCCATAACTCTGATGCTAAGATACAGGGCATAAATATACATTTGCCATAGTCCTTCTTTATTTAAACGCTTTAAAAATTATTTATGCATTTTTGTACTGGAAGTAAAGAAAAAAGCAACTAAAATTTCAGATATGGAAAGATGTATTCAGCCGTGTTCCGAAAAACGAAAAAATTTGATTAATTTTTTCGTGCTCTTGTTTCCGAATTCATTTTGTGATACGATTTGGTATGACTTGCAAGCAAATAGTCGATTTCAAACCACATGAAAAATTCGTTTTGGTGAAATTGGGCGCACCAAACAAGTGGTTTCACAACGAATCCGTAAATTTTTAATGCGTTTAAGTTTTGCGAAACGAGGCCTATATTAATGAAGTGAAGAAACAAGAGAACAAACTTCGAATATGCAAAATTATATAATTAGTGTTTCAAATTAATTAACAAAAGATCCGCCATTATTTTCTCAACAAAGTTGGCATACTAACTTATTGTGTAGGAGGTGCTTTATCCCCCAATTTAAACATGAATAAAAATCAAACAGCGAGCCAATAAATTTGCTTTAAAATAAAAAACAATCTGCCTAAATATATAATGATGACAGCGGTTTAATATATTTTTTTTATTTATTAAATATAATTTATGGCTAGGTCTGTCAATTGTTTGTTAATATCTTTCAAGTTGCAACAAGTTTTTAAAATAATTTTTAAAAAGAACCAAAATTCTACCAAAACTTAATAATGGTGGCATCATGTACATATACTTTTCACTATATAATTAGTCCAAAAATTTTAGGTATATAAATATTTAAAAATAAATAAATTTTTGAAATGCAATTAGCTCCGTAATTGTAGCCGACAGCATAAAAATTTTGACAAGATCAAAATTATTTCGCCTACTTAGTTGCTTTCTTTTAAGTGTTTTTGCATAGCAAATTGTATGTAAACACTCCGCGTCACTTGCATAAAAACGCTTTAAATAAAAATAAAAATGCTTAACTATTAGTTAAGATAAATGGTTTAAATAATATTTATTAGTTTTCAATATGAATATGAGACAATCGAGTGTGAAAAAAAATGTAAAGAAAAAAATATCTAAGCTTCTTGCTTTTTCAATTGTTTTATAAAGGGTGATTTTTTAAGCGTTTGGTTTTTTTACATTAAAAAAAAAAACAAAAATGTGCAAAAACGTATAAAATTTTTACTTGAAGTTGCAAATCAATCCTTGCCAATTACTTTTTAAAGATTGCTTCACGTAAATGTTGACCGCGCCTACGCTTCAAGTGGTCCAGCCGGAAAGTCCAATTTTGGCATTTTTTTTTTTGGTCCAATGATGCCACCGGCTCATAAACCACACTAAATAGTAAATTTTAGTGGATGCATTGGCAGCTCTTGCAATGCTTTTGGTTGCTCTTCACTCAAAATACGGCAATTTTGCTTATTGACGTAGCCATTCAAAGAGAAATGCGCTTCATCGCTGAACACAATTCTTCGATAAAAAAGCGTATGTTTATCGAGCATTTCCAAAGCCCATTCACCGAACACGCGACGTTGTGGCAGGTAACCCGGCTACAGTTCTAGCACCAACTGTATTTTGTATGGTTTTAAACCAAGATCCTTGTGTAAAATGTTCCATGTGGTCGAATAACACATACCTAACTGCTGCGAACTACGCCAAATAGACATTTCACAGTCTTCATTAATACTGGCTACTACAGCAGCAATATTCTCTTCAGTACGCACTCTACGTAGACGATTTGGCGGTTGAAGGTCCAATAAAGTAGAATTGGTGCGAAATTTGGTAACAAGAGCTTGAAGAGCCTGCTCAGAAGGTCGCTTATGACGACCGTAAAATGGACGCAGTGCTCTTAACAAATTTTTTACTGAGCACGATTTTTGGTCATAAAATTCAATAGTTTGTAAACGTTGTTCGGGCGTAAGTCTTTCCATGACGAAATGGCAATGCTAACTGAATATTTTTTACTTTGATATATGTCATGAATCATGCGTGAGCTGTCAGAACAATAAGGTTGAAAAACCAAATAGCAAAAAAATCACCCTTTAGTAGTTAAAACTTTTTCAAAATTGGCCTTTTGCATTTTCAAGACCTAATCAACTTAAATAACTTTTAAACTATGAGCTTGATCATCATGGCATCTCCTGACTTTTATACTGAATATTTTGGCAATATATCCAAATACTTTTTTAGCATAAAATGCATACAAAAGGCCTCCAGGCACCTTACCGGTAGTCCTGAGCTTAAATAGGTAGAACGCTCACTCATCTTTTATTGTGTTAGAAATTATATTATTTATTAAAAAAAAAATGTATTTCAATAAGTTTTCTTTGTAAGCATAAAATATGCAAGCTGTGCTACTCAAGTGGCCAGAAGTGTATCTTGAGCATAATAACAAAAGCTTTGCGTCGCTCTGATTCCAGCAAGGAGACTGTAACAATAATAAAAGTAAAATGCAATAAAAAACTGGCGTTTTATGCGTTAATAAAAACGGACACTGTGAATGAGGAGCAAGAGAGAAGAAAAAATTAAACGCAAAGACAGCAAAATAAAACCAAAAAGAAAAGAAAAAAAAAAGCAAAAGAAATTAATTAACAAAATATGTTACTTGACTTGACTTGACTTCGCATTTTATGCAGCAGCAGCAGAAAAGAAGCAGAGAAAAAAAGAAGCTACGTATGCCACAAAACAAGAACAGAAACCAAAAGAGAGGGAGAGGCAATAAAGTGCAAATATGGCGACAAACAGATGCACTATAATATTTAATTTTATTATGTTTTAGAAGATATATAGTGCATACAGGAGAATCTACTTCGTCGTACAATAATTTAAAATTAAATAATTTTTTTAAATATTTTTTGTAGAAAATTAGTTTACGCTTGCTCAGATATATCTGGTTTTATTAATCCAAATCGGGTGTGGACGACCATGAAAATACCTTTACCATGTCTACAATATCCCATTGAAAATATAAAATATAATATATGGACTTATTAAAATTACTTTTTTTTTAAGTTTTCTAAAAAAATCAATTAATATATTGACTATGTGAATAATATTGAAACAAAAAATAGGGGATTTTATATTTTGACAATATTGCATGTAACTCAAACAATTGCCACTCGATTTAAATGCAAATTCACTTGAGGGTTATGCAAATCAATATTTTAAAGATGGCGTACGTTAAAGTCGGGCACAGAAGAATTTGGGATACCCTGTACCACCACATTGCAATTAAGTCCGACATATTGCTTAAGTCCTATGGGAACTATATGATATAGTCAACCGATTTTGATCAAATTTGGTACAGTGCTTGGGTACTCTTAAAAAACTTCCGACTGCCAAATTTTGTTACGATAACTTCACAAACGAATTATCGTTCTAAAACTTTTGGTTTTTTTCGAGGTCCTCTGAAACACCCCCATGGGAGCTATATAATATAACCCCTATATCGTAAAAATAAAATAAACTTGTCTCCCCTGACATAATGACACATCTAATCTGAAAATTTGGTTGCTCTAGCTCTTACCAATTCAGAGATCTAGACGTTCATACAGACAGACAGACGGACATGGTTATATCGACTTCTCTAGTCACCCTGATCATATTTTAGGTAACTTTGGGGTATCTCCGATGTCTCCTTCTGTATGTTTCATACTTTTTCGGCTTATTATTAACGCAGTCCAGTTTAATGATTGGAGGAATAAATTAAAGCAATTCAAAATTCAAATTTTTCAGATTAAAGAAATTCATGCCTAATCTCGATTGATATATCGATTGGTTACAATAAACTATTGTTGTAATTTTATTGTAATTTAAAGTTATTTTTTAACTTTTAATTTAACAATTCACTTGTAACACGTCCGTACACTATGATAGAGAAAAGTAAAAAGCAATAATCGAAATAACAGGGTTGCTTAAGTCTACGAATATTCGATAAATGATACGATATGATCGATACACGATAATTTGCTTACATTTCAACAACTAATTTGCAAAATCGTCAAAATTATATCAAAATCCAATAACAGACATGATTAACTCTTTTGTCATCGCAAGTAGTTATTTTATAGTTATTTTATTTTATTCACAAATAAAACAAAAAAAAGAAAAAATTTTTATTATAATATAAAAAAAAAAGACTTTTAATGATGCGCCCTGCAGCTGCCCCTGGCTGCGGCTACTTTGGTAGCGATCAACATTAAGTTTAAGAGATATATCCAACATAAGATATAGTATGAGAGTAGTTTAGTCAATTATAGTTTTATTGACCATCATTGGTTGCTTTAAAATATCGGTTAATATTCGATTTATCGAAAACTTTAAATGCTATTTGAAGCGTCCTGAATCTCCCGATTATATTCGAATTTCATAAAATTTGTTGAATTTTAACTTTGTACTCCGAGGTGACATTGATTCTGCGAATCTCTCTGTAACCTTCGAATTTCTTTAAACTTGTTGATTTCTGTCTTTTTAGTCCGAAGTGGCATTATTAATGAAATGCCCATACCGACTATATATTGTATTCAAGAGTCACCACCCATTGCAAAGTTCTAAAACTCGGGTCAAAGTTTAGTTGTCTCATTATTCGAAATTTCTATTCTCTCTATATGCGTATGGTCCAAGATCTTATAGCCCAGAAAATCTCAACATTTAACAAAAAAAAACAAAGACACCATATAAGAAAGTATAATAATGTTGCATGGCTTTTCACAAAGCAAATATTTTATGCTATATTTATAAACATATAGTGTATTGAAAAAAAAGCACGTCTAAAGAAAAACTCAAAATGAATTTTCTCATTTACATACATAGTATATGGGTTTATATTCTGTATGCATGTATATACTATATGTATATGACAGCGTCCAGCATCCCACACAAAGTAATTAATTTTTTGTTGACATTTTGTCTTGACTAAACGGCAAACAGATTTCACTTCACATTCTATATGCTGTTTAGGCTATGACAGACAAATGCTCACTTTGCTACTTGATGGGCTAAGGCCAATCAACTTAGGATCTCTTGAAATACTATGACTCGTGAGGATTTTTCATTGTGTACTAATAATTTATTAAAATTTTGTTTCTCTTATTTTTTAGCTGGCTTTCTTGGTAGTTTTCTATCCAAGGGTCTAAAAACCAATCAGTTAGTGGTAAATACGGATGAGAAAACCTTGCGTCCCATTGCTCGTTTAAAGGAACCACGCGATCTTTTCGCCCTGCCTAAGGACAAGGATAATGACTGCTCACAGCAGGCCCCCAGATGGCCAGTGGAGTGTCAGGTAAGTGTCGAATACAATTAGGGCTTAACTTCCTAAAAGCGAGTTTCCCAAAAATATTGCAATATTGAAATAATGTTTAACCTAGAAAACAAAAAAAGGTTTCCTTATTTTCAAGTTATAGTTCCAATAAATAGAACAACACATTAAGTAAAGTATGTATTGAAAAGCTTACATATCATCAATATGTGAATGATAGCAAGACGCATTACACATACGCCGCGTTGACAACCACAAAGCGACCAAGACATGCGTGTGCCATAAATATTAACGCACAAATGTATATGTATTGTACATTAAGTTAGCATGCATTAAATAAAACACATAGTATATAAACGACAGCTAAGGCGTCGTTGGCTGCGCTTTAAAACGTCTGGCCTATGGTGGGCGGGTATGGCCTCAACGCCAAGTGTGGGCGGGTTCATTGATGGCGTTTTCCAATGTAGGTCAACTTGGGGCATCAAAAGGTGCACAACACAACGCAATGCCGTCTAGTAAATATCCCTGTGCGTGTGTGAGTGCAATATTGCGCGCTTGCCTTAACCCATGGCATCCGTGTATTTTTCTATATACCCATTACACATCGCATAAAAGTGTATATTAAGTTTATACAAATGTTTGTAACAGCTATACCTTAGAAAAAAAAAAAAAACAAACCAAGCAAACTGGTTCAAAGCGAACCAAATTAACAAGAACTGCCTATTCAACTGACATTGCAGACTGAGCGGAAACCTGATCCTTTAATCTGTTGAATCTTTGAAATTGTGAACGCAGCGCATGTTACATACTGTGACTTAATAGTTGTTAGTAGAAGGATGTGCCTTTAGGCAGACAAAGACTCTCTGTGCTCGGTGTCCAGATAAAAAAATAGATTCATTACGCAAATTGGACTAGTTATTTTTTTAGTATCCATTACTCAAAACCTAAACGGATGTATTATGTTCATCCAAGTGCATAGGAGCTACTTAGGAAAATGAAGAGAAATCTTAACAAGCTTGATCAACGCGACAAACACTCGTTAATTTAAGGTTGTCTCGAAGCCTTAGCATAGTTTGTCATACGGGCTACCATTTGTTAAATGCTTTTATATGTTTCAATATAAAAACACATTTGCTTTTTACATTTTTTGCATGCATTTTGATGAAACTACGTATACGCAATTTAAGTAAAAATTACGTATACGTAATTCAAGTAAAACTGACTATTTAATTGCGTATATGTAATTTGAGTACAATTTAATTAAAATTACTTATACGCAATTTGAGTAAAAGTACGTATACGCAATTTAAGTAAAAATTACGTATACTTAATTCAAGTAAAACTGTTTATTGATTTAATTGCGTATTCGTAATTTGAGTAAAATTGCATTAAAATTACGTATGCCGAAGTTACGTAAGTTAAAATTATGTATACGCAATTTGATAAAAAAATAAGTATACACAATTTAAGTAAAAATTACGTATACGTAAGTTGAGTAGCAGTTGCAACTCATTGCGTATACGTAATTTGAGATAAAATTACATGTACATAAGTTGCATTTAAATAAGTCATGCGTAAGTTACGTGCATTAAAATTACGTATACGTAATCGGAGTAAAAATTAATTATACGCATTTTGATTAAAACTTACGTACGTATACGTAATGTGGTGCTTTATGGTACGTGTGTGACAATTTATCTACGCTATAGGCCGCGCGTACACAGAGCGCTGACATAAGCTTACATGACATGAAATTATCGGCGCAAAAAAGTCGAAACACACTGTGGTCTATGAGACCGCATACACAGCGTGCATAAGCTGATGCTGAAATTAGCATACAAAAAAATCATGCGTTTTTTTTGAAAATTATTTTCACGCTACAATAATAAGAAGCAACTTAAATTTAGTATAAGAGATATATACTTTATTTTTCATTGAGAAAAAGAAATCAGCGTATTCAATTGTCGCTCATAATAAAGTCAGTTACGCTCGACTTTAGCTAAGCAATTTTATTTTTTCTTTTATTTTAGTCTTTTTCGTATGCATAAATAGGCCAAACAAACCCTCAATACATTTGTAGAGAAGAACCTCTTTTTATCATGTTCAACATGTAGCACTTAACAAATTGCCACAAATTCTTCCGCATTTCATTCATTACAGCCACAATTATGCCAACAACTACAACAGACTTGCAAAAAATGTTAACCAATTAAATGGCCAAATTCCTTTGCATTGTTTTCAGTTGATCTTGTTTTTTTTTATTATTTACTACAAAGTGTATATACTTAGCATATGTGTATTGCCATTTTGGCTCTTTCATTTGCTGCCTGCCAATCACCATATAATGTTAATGCAAATATTATGTTTGTGCCGAGGGGCATAATCGTTTGGGAAATTGGTTTCAATTTAAATCAATGCTTTTTTATTTCTTTGATGGACTTTTTGGTGTATTTAAGAAAAATGGGCTGGTTAAGCTCACAGGAGTCTACATGCGAAAATTTGTAGACTGCAACTTCTGCGATAGCTAATGAAAGAAAAGGAAACATTGGTGCAGTTTTTACATAAATATTGGCATATATGTTTCAGTTTTGTCATACTATTGAAATTATTAATCATACGCCGCAGAGCTGCCAAAGTTACACTTAATACGTGAAGGAGGACAAAATAAATTGCTTGTCCGTATAACCGCCTAACATATCGAGATTTTAAGAGCCAGAAAACACATACTTGACATTTGAGCTACTTTTATGGCTGATCTGGTCAAGCATATTATTTTTTTTTAATGCAACTTTATATACTTTCAAAAATTTTAATGTCACTGCTCTAGTTTGTTTTGATATACATAATATCTTTCGAATTGGACCATGAATGGAAGGAAGCCTGAGTTCGAATAGGTTCGATTCCCGGTGCAGACTACTTTTTACTAGTTTCTTGTATTAACTTTTATTTTAAGTTCCATTTTTAGTAACAAAAAGTCGAAATGGAAAAATTTTTAATCGTATGACTTCAAGAATTTCAGTGTATGCAAAGTAATTCCCCATGGGTTCAGATATGAACATGAATCGACAAACTTTCGCTGCTTATGCTTAATACGCATCACTTGGTTGCATTTGTGATAATCTGTTACTCATACGTCATGTAGGCCTTTAGAAAAGTACTGGGCCGTTAACAGTCGGAACATGCCAACTATACCATGCCCTATATCCACAGCTATTGACAACTACAGTCTACTTAATTTTACTCCAACATTTTTTATACGATTTTGACGCGCTTTGACAAATAGGGTGGAAACGATTATTTTATTGTTTGCGTGAAGTTTTAACCTTCTTTGTGCAAAAGTTTGGGTGTGAGCAATGAACAACTTTTACGTGGGTTTGGGGCCCTTATCCAGGTTAGCCTTCATATAAGTATGAAAGTTGTTTTTTGGTAAAATAATGCTATGCAGTATACGCCATGTGAGCTCTACGATAAATAAATGGAACAGCCACAATCGAAATATGGCAACTTTTATATATAATATACCCTTCAATTTTATTTCCACCACATTTCTTGGGCAACAAAAACCAACTGACACAAGTCGGAATATTCTTAAAACAGCTTTAGGCATTCGGACCACTGCCAAATAGAAGTTCATGCCATAAATGTGTATGCATAAAAGACTCTGCAATAGAGTCATGTAACATCAATATTTATAATGGCGGTAACAAACTTTTGCAAATCTCTGCACTATATTATCCAACAGCTCCTACTCAATCGAATATGGGAACAACGAGGGCAAGTGATTAGCCGACGAGCTTGCTTACTGGACCCAACTGCAAACAAAAATCAAACCTGAGTCGAAAGAGATGATCAGATTTGATGGTTATGAGAAACCTGGACTGCATCTACACTGCAAGTTCCTTTTAATGATTTTTGAAGAAGCAGTCGGCTGATTTGCTAGAAATCTCTTTGTAACTATTGGCCATTGCATTTTTTTGAGTGATTCGTAGCAAATACAAATATAAAAGGAATTATTGGTAGTACCTAAGGACGTTCTTGTGACTTTTTTTTCAGCTATTAGAGGCTTCACTTTACAACAGCAATCAGTTGTTAGCATAGATATGTCTGCCAAACGTAGCAATTTGGACATCATTTCAAAAGCTTCCAGCTGTTGTTGGACTTTTTAAGAGATATTTAAGAGTTTAACTTTTGGTAAGCAATATCTCAGCTGTCTTTATCAGCACCTAAGGCCGCTCAACTATTGTTAGGCTGTAGCATTATTTTTAAAAGGTTTTACTGTACTTCAAAGCATACATTATTGAGGGCCATTTGGCATTTTCAGTAGTACATAAAATATGTATTCAAACAGGTATGAATTTCAAGCTTCGTGCAGCTGGTTTTATCAGCTTTAGTACTTAGGTCGTCTTCATAATCACCTCCATCATCTTCGACAACAACATCATCTTCGACAGCAACATCATCATCTTTGTCGTTTTTTCACTTACCGTTTCGCATTTCTCGTTGCTTGTTCTTTTTCTTTCCTTATTTCTCAGCGCACATTCCCCAAACGCCAGTTTCCTTTTATTGCCAACTGCAATTCAAACAAAAAGCATAAAGTTACTTCAAACGTTAAGCAGGTAATTTTTAATTTAGGGCTTCTGTAAAATGCGCTGAAAGCGTACAAGTTTTCTTAGTATGCACTTGGAATTGAAAAGTTTTTTTTTTTTTCTTTAAGAATTTTTTGAGCCAATAGTTTTAAGAAGTTTGAAGTGTAGAAACAAATTAAGAAAAATTATATTAAGAATATTTAAGAAATTGTATTGCCCCTGAACATGATTGGCTCTGGGGCGGAGTTCGTCTAGCCTTATGACAAATAAAAGACATGTTGTTGTTTCTATGCAAAATTCATATCATTTATCTTAAAATGACTTTTTAAACAGTTTTTTTACCAAGCTTTTGGATATAAAGAGACAGATTAGTAGCGTTAAGATTATATTGCAAAGAATAGCGAATGTATGGTGATATTTAAAAGATCAGAAAAGTAACACCAAGGAATTTCGGGCCAAAAAGCGAGCGTTAGTTTAATCTGTTATGTATACGTCATGTAGGCCCTAACAAACTCTTTAGCGCGCTCTTAGCTATTGACTCGTACACTTTAATTAATGTAGTTCCAACATTTTTTATACGATTTTGACGCGCTTCGACAAATATGCTAAAAACAACAATCTTGTTGTTTGCGTGAAGTTTTAAGCTTCTTGGTGCAAAAATTTAGGTGTAAGCAGTGAACAACTTTTACGTGGAGCTGGGGCCGATACCCAGGTTAGCTAACTCTCATATAAGTAAAGAAATTGTTTTTGGGTAAAATAAAGTTATGCAGTATACGCCATGTGAACCCCTAAGATAAATATAGCAAGTGTGCCACTTTTATATATGTATATATTTTATATATATATGCAATATGCCAACTAATGACTGCAGCTTATTACACTCAATTTTTTATTATTATATTAAAAACATAATATTATTTTCGTTGAAATAAATCTTCACAATTTTGTGAGGTTTCTTGAGGGAAGTGGGTCAAATTTTTTTCCAGCAATTTACTAGCAGTTATTTTTTTAAAAAAAAAAGTTATTATCTGTGCAAGTATTGGCGAATTCAAAAGAATTGCTTAGGGAGTTAAAAAAGTCTACTTTTAGTTATTTATTTGACTCACATAAGTCTACATACCAAATTTGGTGGCTCCGAATAAAGTATTCGATTCGTTTTCCTGAGCTAACCCGATTGTGTATACACCTAATACGTTCCAGAAAAAGAGTTCTTAAGAGTTATCTATATAGAGTTATTTTCGATAAATAATACGCTATCGGCAACAAAATTCACTAAATCTTGTCCGAAAACCAGTGTACTGCGAAAAAATTAACAATAGAAAGAAATTTGTTGTAAAAAAATTATTATTACGAGAGTTTGAATGTATAAGGCTTATCCTTTGTTTAAGAGGGAATAAAAATGTTCTTTGTTTAAGATTAAGCTGATAAGCATACGCCATGTTAGCCCTAATGTAAATGTAAAAATTTCTTATTGGGGGAGAGCGCAGTAACAAAAAGTAAAACTTTTGCAAATGCCTTGAGTGTTGATAAATCAACTTTGCCATATACAAAAAACAACAGCAGCAACAAAAAACTGTTTGTTTTTTTTTTTGTTTTTTCTTGTTGTTGTTCATGCTTTGTAGTTGGCTTTATTGTTGTTATTCTTATTGGTGTAGTTGTTGTTGCTGTTGTTGCAATGACACTGACAGTGGCACCGCACAAGGCACTAAAAAAATAAAAACAAAACTTTTGCAAAATTTCATTACCGAGCGCACGAAGCGAACGAAACAAGCTAATTAGTTGAACGGCGGCAGAGGCAAAACTTTCATTTTATAACACACACATATACAAACATGAATAAAATGGCGCACTGCATGCGCCATGTTTGTTTGCATATGGGGAAGGTTTATAGCAACCTTTGGCACACGGCAGCAAAAAGAGCACAAGAACAACAAAAACATCAAAAACATCGAAACGTACTCAAACTGATATGTTTCAATTAACTTGCATGCACATGAGCATACATATGTGCGAGGGTAGGCTAAAAAGTAATTAGTTCAGGCAAACGCTTACGAAGTTGTCTAAGCGATGCAGAATTGCAAAAGTGCCCAACGCTTGATTACCAAAAGTACTGCACTACTGCACTAAATTGGTGTCATGCATAACATTTTTGGTTTGTTTCGGTTCATTCGCAACACTTTGCTTCGCTCTGACAATATTTTCAAGTGTTTTTGCATATTCCCAACCGAACAACTGATGTTTGTTGTATTTAGGCGCTTATGAATACCAAAGTACACAAATATTTTTTTTTTTTAGTTTTTCACCATTTTTGTAATTAAAGAACTTTAATGAGGTCTTCAATCGAATATGACGCCTCGTAAAAAGCCCTGATAGAAAAAAACTGCAGCGCTTGTAAGTAAATAGTGCTGCCCATTTTTGCTCCATTGACAGCTAGATGGCGCCAGCAGTATTAACACATATTTTGTTTTATCGCTCAAAATAAAAAGTAAATTTGAATGTGGATTGCCGGACGTGGTTTAAAGTGCGAAGTAATTTCTAGCAACACGGCATGCAAAAAATTGCAAACGAAAATGCTTATATGGAAAGGGGTTACAATCGGTGATATTTGCTATTTTGCAATATCAAAATCTTACAAAAAAGGTCTAGCTGAATAAGGTACTGTAAACTGCCCCTAGCGATTTTTGAAAACTAATCATGCAGTTCGATGCATATGGCAAAACAAAAAAAAAATGTTCGCAAAATTTCAGTTTTTAAACTTAATGTGTTATGGGTTAATGTAAAAATACACGTGTTTTGGTTTTTTCTTAATTGTGACTAAGGTACTGAATATTTTAGAACCATCTTTTTTTTAATCTAAGTTGGCAACAGAGCTTATAAATAACCAAATGTGGACTTTGCTCAAAATAATCCAGCTACCCCCCAAAACCGTTTTTACTTTAAATGATTTCATGAGTTCAACTTCTTCTTCCCTTTTTTATGGCTTTCAAATCAGATTAACAGATGCTACGTAACCTTTTCCGGCGTCTTTGGCTCAGAAGAAATCAGTTTACTAGATTTTTGGTGTGTTGTTACAGATCCAAATTTCGTGCAATGTGAAAAAACGGCGCTTAATGTACTTATATGTATAAAACATCACCAAGCGAACTCCTTGGCATTGGTTAGACAATCGCATCTGTCACAAGGATTTCTCATATGCTATAATTGCTGCGCAATATTTTCTCCTCGAACGCGTAAGATGCCCACCGTTTTGGCCGTTACGTCCACCTTTATCTTGACTTCTCTGAGCCGACCGAGCTGGTTTGTTCAGCCGTCTAATTAATGGTGCATAGACCCCATGAAAATTTTTCATCACAATATTAGAAACAGAAATCAAATGATCCGATTCCGTCTTATTCTTTCTGGGTACATACCACAGCTGTTCTCTCTCAAGTCCCATCAGAATAGCTAAAAACGCTCACAAAAAAAAATAAAACAATTTATTGCTATACTAGTTACTTGACGAGTCGCATTACTTTTCAGCCTGCCCTCGTATTTATGCATGCACATGTAATGCAAACAGACTCATACATTTCAATAGGTAAACTATTGTTTCTGTCTTTATTGCTTTGCTTTTATACTAATTTCGTAGACAATACAGATTCTAACAAATAAAAAAAAAGCGTTACAATGGGAAATTTTGAATGGAGTTTCGTTTTATGCTGAATGAATGGGCACTAAGGAAGGACTTTGTAGAATTCCAAAAGCAAGGTAGAGGAAATGCCCAGTCTTAGTTAATATGGGCATAATTTTTTCTTACAATAAGACTTTTGCCCCAAAGAGTGCTTATTGGGGGATAATATGACGTTTTATTATTATATAGAAGCTATGCATATTTGTTATATCCTCTAGGTATACGTACAGAGGTACAATAAGTTCGTTCAAATGTAGGTATGTCCTTATGAACAGACGGATCTCCGAGACTACAAGAGCTATAGAGCTTGTTCGGTCAAACCTACACATTTTCATGACACACCTCGCTTATACATAAAATCTCACCCAATATAAACATAGAACATATAACTGTACAAATTGACACATAGCCAAGTCACATACACATAACATTTTTTCACTCTCATAACTCTCTTTTGCACTCTATCATCATCACTTGCTAATTGTCATCGTATCGCTCTTCTTATTTGTCGTCTTGTGCACTTTGGCCTTATATGCTAAAACGTTCCACAAGTTTTTGCACGGCCCATCCTAGATACTCGTCTCGATTAGAAAAACGCTTTTGATCTCAAATTTTCAGATCAAGTTTTCCGATTTGATATCTTGCGGTTATATAAAGCATGTCGGATCCAAATTTATCACAGTTTCACGTTATGTTTTAAAGAAAAATATCGAAGGAAAACTTAAACAGTTTGGTTAAAAATGTGTTTACCGGGAGTTATAGCCAAAAATTACTAAGGCAGCAGCCCTTTGCCTAGAAGTTCCTCCAGCAGGCACGACTGTAGCATTCTCAAATTCATAAAGATTAAGAAGAGAGCTCAAGATATTTCAAAATTAATGTAAGAGAACCCAAGCGGAACTAGCGTTTGTATCTCTCACTCAATTCCTGTTATCCGCAGTGGGACATAGGGCGTTTGTATAGACCAGTCCAAACGGTTAAGTGGTTTTATGGCAAAAATAAGCACTATCAAAAAATACTAGGAATTACAGGGCTACAATTTTGCAGTGTTCGTAAAAAAAAAATGCCATTACATAATTCCGCCCCAAGTGGTCAGATACATTTTAATTGGCCGTGCTCCGGAAAACGAAAAAAAATATGTTCGGATTCGCGAATTTTCTCATATTTCCCTTGCTCATTGTTAGCACAGCATGACACCTTTCGACGGAAATTATCCACAACTATGCTTATTTTATAATAAGGGAAATTTTTTTTATGCAATTTAAGCAAGACATGAAAATTTTTTTATGCAAGGCATGGACCATATCAAAATTCGGGTTGCTTCAGAGAAAAATTACTAAAAATATTTAACAATAACTATTTAACATGAAAAATTGTTTCAGTTTAAAAAGCGTCTATTTCTCAAACTATTTTGGCAATTCGCTTTAATTTCTCTCGCAACAAAACTATTTTGGTGAAATTTGAAGCACCAAAAAATCGGTTTCAATACGAATTCGAATAAAATGTTCCGATTCGTTACTAGCACATCCGCGTTGAAGACAGAGCGGTCTTTTAAATTGTATTCCAGAAGCATAGTAAAGCAAAGTTGAACTACGCAGTAACTGGGTCAAACTTTAATATATGACTCGAAAAACTTTTCAAGAGCCTATAGATAATGTGCTTCTTTTAATAAAATTTAGCGTCTAGTTTTTTAAGATCTCCCATAACAGAGTTGGTACCCTCTAAAAGTTGGCAAAATGTTTTGACAGTTTTTATTTGCGAGCTGTGATATATATAAACTACGCAGTGAAAACCCCCCCTATGACCAAATTCTGGAACCGCAACTGATTGAAATGAATGCGAGCGTTTTGACATACTATATCTGCATATTCATATATTAAGTTCAATGTAAGCAAATATTTTGTAACCACATACTGGCGCTGCCGGCAAAACTTAATCAGCTTTGACTAGAGCGCAGCTGGACGTTGGCAATGCCAAGTTTTGCAATGGCAGCAACAACAACAAAAAGTAATATGAGTCCTCAACAATGGCATCAAAGGGACCAAGCACTAAAACCCTGGAACCTCCTCAAAGGCGGGTCCGTCTGTCATTGGCTAATTTGTATTGCCATGGCCAAAAGCCATATATGTATTTTGTATTTACATGCATGTGTGAGCTTTTATTGGGTCAACATATGCAATGGCGACCAAGTTTTTTTGTTGACCAAGTTAATTGGATTATAAATATTTGCTTTATTATACCCGTACATTGTTATAACTATAAAATTACAATAAACACCCAAAGAAAATCAACAAAATAATTGTATTCATACAAAAGCGCATTTAAAAAAAAATACGTTTTTTCTATGCTTAAAATTTTAACCATGTAGGGTGTTTTTTTTGCTTTTTGATTTTTTATGTTTGCATCGTTATTTAATTTTCAAGTCTTACAAACAAAGAACATTAAAAATAAATAAATTTCATTATCGATATCCAGCCAATTAGATATTCCACGAAAAAATGGCAATCGGAAAAGTCGGGTGTGGACGAGCACGAAAACCGCTTTACCATGTCTACAATATCTTATTTTTTTATTTTAAAATATTTTTTTTTACGTCAATCCGAAAAATTGGAAATATAAAATATTATAAAATGTGGACTTTTTAAAATCACTTTTTTTTTTTCTAAAAAAATCAATTAATATATTGACTTTGTGAATAATATTGAAACGAAAAATAGGGGATTTTATATTTTGACAATATTGCATGTAACTCAAACAATTGTCAATCGATTTAAATGTCAATTCACTTGAGGGTTATGCAAATCAATATTTTAAAGATGGCGTACGTTAAAATCGGGCCAAGACGACTTTGTGATACCCTGTACCACCACATTGCAATTAAGTCCGACATATTGCTTAAGTCCTATGGGAACTATATGATATAGTCAACCGATATTGATCAAATTTGGTGCAGTGCTTGGGTACTCTAAAAAAACTTCCGAGTGCCAAATTTGATAACGATATCTTCAAAAACAAACGAAACAACGAATTTTGAACAAAAATCGTTTTTTTGACCAATTGGTCCTATGGGAGCTATATAATATAGTCAACCGATTTTGATCAAATTTGGTACAGTGCTTGGGTACTCTAAAAAAACTTCCGAGTGCCAAATTTGGTTATGATATCTTCATTAACAAACGAATTATCCATCTAAAACTTTTGGATTTATTCGAGGTCCTCTGAAACACCCCTATGGGAGCTATATAATATAACCCCGATATCGAAAAAATAAAATAAACTTGTCTCACCTGACATAATTACGCATCTAATCCAAAAATTTGGTCGCTCTAGCTTTTACCATCTCTGAGATCTAGGCGTTCATACAGACAGACGGACATGGGTATATCGACTTTTCTTGTCACCCTGATCATACTTAAGGTAACTTTGGGGGTCTCCGACGTCTCCTTCTGTATGTTACATACATTTTCGGCTTGCACAAACTTAATATACCCTTTGTACAATACGATACAGGGTATAAAAATGTAAAAATAAAAATTCCTATGAAAAACTAGGGGGCTCTGCCCCTGGCTCGCTAGCCCTTTGGTACAAACAAAAATATTTATTTGTTATTTAAATATTAACTATAATACAATAATAATACTATAACTAATAAATATTAGGGCAACGAGTAACTAGACCGCAAACAAAAATAAATAAAAAAAAAAAATACATAAAATTTTTTTGGGTTGACTGAACTCGTTAACAGGAGGCTCTGCCCCGTGTTGGCTTTCTTAGCCCACTCTGGGAATTAAAAAAAATAAATAAATAATATGGTTTGTGCGAGAGACTGAAAATAATAATAGAAACCGGAATTCTGTAAAGACAAAATTTTCTTATGGCAAACTAGGGGGTTCTGCCACTTGCTTTCTTTACTAGCCAACTCTGGGAATTGAAAAAAATAAATAAATAATATGCTTTGCGTGAGAGATGAGAGCCATGTTTTAAAATTTATAACGATTTTTTTTATGCAAAAACAATTTTTATGTCAAAGTCGTGCGTGTACATAAAGAAAAGTATTTGACCTATATTTAGCGCTAAAGATTTTACTAACACAGCTTCCCTTGTGCTTTCTTTACAGGTTATCGAGGAACGCATCATACACATTCCCTATGTGCCACCACAGCCTGAACCGCTGAACTCGCCCACGGGCGCTGAGCTAAAACCGCGACCCGTTGGTGAGGAGAATGGCATTGTGGTCTTTAACTATGTACCCATAAGCGCGGTTAATTATGTAAGTATTTAGCTTGTCGGGAAAGCAAATAGAGCACATTGCACTAGAATTTCAGAAGATAGTGCTTTATAATAAATGGGGGGGTCAAGTGGTGGCTTCTTTAACAACTAATATATAAAGCTTGTTAGGTGCAGGTCGTGACTAATCCATTAACCAAACTGTTGTTACTGAGTACCTATGTTAGCTTCATTTCCAACTATATACTTAACTATAAATACCAACAGGTAAATTCAAGTAAGCAAGCCAAAAATGTTGACTCTAGCGATGAGTCGGACGATAGCTCAGACTCACCCAACGAATCAACGCCAAACAGCGGCACCACACCCAAGCTGGCACAATGCCAGAACAAGCTTAAGAACTCCGTGTCCAATTTGATAAGTAGCCTGGACAATCGTTCCACCAGCAATTCACAGGATGAGGACAACATTGATGAGGATGACGATGATATGAGCTATGAATTCTATGATGCCAGCGGCGGTAATACCGAACAGAACGAGGCACGCGAAAAGGCCATCATCAAGGATTTGATTGAGGCTAAAAAGAAGCGCTATGATGCAGTTAAACAGGAGGCAGGCCCACCGCGCCGTGCCAGCAATAGTCGTGAGGTTAGTAAGGATGCAAGCGAAATCGAGGATATCTGGCAAAACAACAGCAACTCCTACAAGTCCAACTCACCACGTTATGTGCTCAGTCAGTTTGGCAAAAGTGTGCCCAAACAGCTCAACGACGCCAGTGTGGACAATATGTCAGCTGCTGCAACATCCACAAAGGTACCAAAATCTTTACCAATTACGCCCCTTAAGTTGCCCAGAGCAAAAATGACGCGTGTGCTAGGGGCACTGAAGCAAACTAAAGTCGAGGCTGCTACAGAAGCGTCACTTTGTGGCAGCAGCGCCAATCCAAAATGCTTAGTTAGTAGTGAGGTATGGGCGGATTGCGCCGTGCCGGATTGTCGTTTGGCCGGCGGTGCTGATAATTGTCAAAACGCAGGCTCTACAACAGTCTCGGATTCAGATACGCTAGTGGGCAGCGAGGGTAAGCCTTTGGGCGGTTTTCTGTTCGTTTTGCAATTTTTTTGTACAGTTCTGCCCTCAGATAAGTTAAGCAATACGCCCGAACTCACGATGATGCACAAAAAGCAAGATTCCATTGATTCAAGCCCAGGTAGCGTTCTAAAACATATTACAAATGCTGCCATGCGTGCGGTACGTACACGTCGTCGTCACTTTGGTCCGCAGACGACAACGGACTCAGAGCAGCATACGTGTGATAGTGCCAAGACAGAGAGTCCAAGTTTAAGCAGTACCATTATTAGTACCGATACTAGCACTATGTGCAGCACTAGTACTAGCACTTGTAAAATCCAGTCGGAAATTGAGAACATTGTGAAGCATTGTAATAATGAAGATATTCCAGCTCAAAAAGTTCCCTCTGGTATTTTCTTAACACAGTTTAGTCGCTCAGCAGTGGGCGGTGCCAAATTTGTGACCAACTGCCATCCCATGTGTGCCGAGGATTACGATGGTCTGGAATTTGAATCGCGCTTTGAGAGTGGCAACCTGGCTAAGGCCGTCCAGATTACGCCCACCTATTATGAGCTGTACTTGCGACCCGATCTCTATACCAGCCGTTCCAAACAATGGTTCTATTTTCGTGTGCGACGCACGCGACGCAATATGCTTTACAGGTAGGTTCCAACGATCATAGCAGCATATTTTTTTTTTTTTTGCTAACTGAAGAGTCGCAGTTGAATTGGTTTATCTAATGCAATCCCGCTCTTATGAAATATAATCACTTACAAGAATGATTTCATTTGAATTCCGTTTCGCTTTGTACGTTTGTGTAGCTGTGTAAGTTCTTAGCTCTGTGCTCTACTAAAGCATTTCATATATACTGATGGTTCGAAGGCGGAAGAAGGCACAGGGGCATGCGTCTTCTCTGAAGAGCTTTCGGCGAAGCTTTCTTTCCGTCTTCCCGATTGGTGCTGCGTTTTTCAGGCCGAGATTTAAGCAAACTGGCAAGCGGCTTGATCTATTGGCTGAAAGTCCAAGGAACGTTTTAATTCTTGTCGATACACAAAAAGTAAACTTGTCCGTAACACGGTGATAGCGCTTAACCTTATCCACTAACACTCAATCATCCTTTCTTGGGTACCGGGGTACTCTCGAATTGAAAATTATGGGGACGGCCGGAGCTCAGGCGGAAAGAGAATGGAACTCTGTGTGCGGTTTTCGCATCTCCCTAGCACTCTGGCCACGGTACAATACAAAAGTTTTCTGAAAAGCGGTGGCTGGCAGCTCTTCAGCTCTCTTGCTCTTGTTTTAACAGTTTTTGCCTGTTTACCCTTTCAAGACGTCTTATCGCAAATTAAGAGGACATTCAGAGCTCAGGCAGAATGAGAATGGGACTCTGTGTCCGGTTGTCGCATCTCCCGAGCACTCTGGCCACGGTACAATCCAAAGCGATCGTCTGAACTCCTGCGCTTTCACAAAAATGCCCCATGGTTTTTGAACCTCTTCTATCCCTCCCCCCTGCTCAAACTTCTTTCCTCCTTTTTCACAATTAGGCAACACAATGGATCTGATGGTCTCTGTGTGATCTTAGTTACTGATTGAGCAGTCTATTCAACCAACCAAAGCGTTTTACTTGATTTTCGCTTTAACTTTCTAAGCAAATTCAGCTTTAAAGATAAGATTATTATCTCCAGATCCCAGCTCTTCACACTGCCCAAGCCCAGACCATCAGTTAGCAAAATTTAAGCTACAACCATATTATACACAAATGTCTTGGCTTAATCCCAAACATATCACATCTACAGATTCTCAATAGTCAATCTAGTCAAGTCGGATAGTCTTTACAATGATGGTATGTGCCCTGTAATGTACTCCGACCTAGCTGCCAAGCAAAAGAATGAAGGCTGGCGACGCTGTGGCAACAATATTTGCTACTATCGCAATGACGATGAGTAAGTTGCTCAAATATTTACCTAACTAAATAGTCTTGAGTATTCAAATTTTCTACTACCACAGCAATACTAACACTTGCAATGAGGAGGATGAAGATAACTATAGCTATACGCTAACATTTACCATTGAGTTTAACTATGACGATGATACGGTGTTCTTTGCACATAGCTATCCCTATACGTATAGCGATTTGCAGGTACTACAAATGTTGCTAATTGTTACTTATAAAGAGTACTAGAGCTTTTTGGGCATTTTAGGACTATCTGATGGAAATACAGCGTCATCCGGTGAAGTCCAAGTTTTGTAAGCTGCGTTTGTTATGCCGCACACTGGCGGGGAATAATGTCTATTATCTGACGGTGACGGCACCCACGGCTAATGAGGACAATGCACGGGTGAGTGCCATTGTTTGGCGCGCATCCTTGGGCGCTAGTGTTTGGTACCTTTAAAACTGTCAGTCCCCCCGGTAGCGCAAGAAATCGATTGTGGTCTCGGCACGCGTACATCCCAGCGAGACGCCCTCGTCTTGGATGATGAAGGGTCTAATGGACTTTATTACCGGTGATACGACGGTGGCCAAACGTCTACGTCACAAGTTTATCTTTAAGCTGGTGCCAATGCTGAATCCTGATGGCGTCATTGTGGGCAATACGCGCAACTCGTTGACGGGCAAGGATTTAAATCGACAGTATCGCACGGTTATACGCGAAACTTATCCATCCATTTGGTATACTAAAGCCATGATTAGAAGGTAATTGTATTTTAAGCGTTTGCAACAGAAACAACTTTGTATATTATTTTGGCATATGGAACTGTAGACTGATTGAGGAATGCGGTGTGGCCATGTACTGTGATATGCACGCACACTCACGCAAGCACAATATATTTATATATGGCTGTGAGAATAAACGTAATCCCGAGAAGAAGCTAACGGAGCAGGTGTTTCCATTGATGTTGCACAAGAATAGCGCCGATCGCGTAAGTTTATGTTGCAACAGACTTGTATATAGTAAGTAATATTTATACGTTGTGTCATTCAAACAGTTCTCATTTGAAAGCTGCAAGTTTAGAATACAACGCAGCAAGGAAGGCACTGGACGCATTGTTGTTTGGATGTTGGGTATTACGAATAGCTATACAATTGAGGCCTCCTTTGGCGGTTCCTCGCTGGGCTCACGCAAGGGCACACACTTTAGCACGCAGGTAAGTGTGCTCAAGCAGCGGCATAGGCGTTGTCTACAAAATGCAACATTTTATTTTTTTTTTGTTCTTAATACCTGCAGGACTATGAGCATATGGGACGTGCATTTTGTGAAACCTTATTGGACTATTGTGATGAAAATCCCAACAAAGTAAAGCGACAAGCAAAATTATTTAAGCAAATCAAAAAGATAAGAAAACGCGAGAAACGCGAACAGAAAGCATTAAAATTACAGAAAATGGCCGACCAGGGATGTATAATCAATGAAAAACTTAAAGTAAAACGTTCTGTGGAGAAAAGTGTCTCTTAGGAATGATGTTTGTGTTTCAGCCTACTCATAAATACACAAAAATGCGTATGCTTCGGTTACACCGAAGTGTCAAATGTCCTTCACGTAGTAGTTAGAGTTCTTCGAAAAACCGCATTATTTAAGAAAAAAAAACTAAAAAATTTTTCAACATACATAACTTTATTATACTATCAACGTGAAGAGCATAAAAAAACTTAAACATTTTCTTTTTATTTTTTTTTAAATCATGCTGCCTTAAATATGATCTATGTTTGTGTGCTTGTTGTGCCATTTGTGTTTGTCTAAGCTGCGGCTGCTGTGCGTGCAAGTACATACATACTTTAGAGTTGGGATTGGGAAAAGCATGCCGCGAGAATCTAGCAAGAAGCTAGTGCAGTTTGTTCATGATCTTAAATTACTCACGCTCTACGTAAATATTATCGAAATCGGCACGCGCCATGTAGCTCAAATGCCTATCGATATGTTGCATATACTTTGCCAATCCCATCTCTAGCAAACATTCAATTTAAACAGTCCGCAGCGGCCAGCTTTTTAGGATACTAAGTGAGCAATATTATGAATATTTGCCATAAGTTCTATATTGTGAACAGTTAATTTCAATGCTATCTATTTGCGCGTATCGTTGTTTTTTCTAATTTTTTTGAAACTAAATTGTATGTATATGCCTCAAAAACATGCAACTTATATTAAACCACATTTGTACTATATATATTATTTATATATATATATATTTATCACTAACACTACCAATATTTTTAGTTTAAGCTCGAAACTCATTAGAAAATTTGATTAAATACTATGCAATTTGTTGTTGATGTAAACTGAATATGTATTATTATGCAGTACACTGTAAAAAAAATGTATAAGTGCGTTGAATAAATCATCAACTAGTTTCACTAGCTGCTCTACAATTTGTTAATTGCTTTTTTTGTATCTTTTGTTAGCATTTTTTTCTAATAATTTAAACACACAGCACTTTTTTTCTTTGCGTGTATCATTTCTTACTAATTTTAATACATTAACATCAACAATAGATTTTAAATTTACTCAAACAACAGGAAAAACTACGCTCCAAAATAATTGAAAGACTGATGCGCGAAGGCTCCAGTGCCGATGAACCACTCAATATACCACTATCCGATTACTCCAGGTTAGTTGCAAACCCAAAAACTTTCTACTAACTAATAAAAACCCTAACCAAACCTTACAGCGACGATGGCAATTGTAGCTCCAGCTCCGATAACGAGGGCAAACATTCGCTTACGGCTTCCGATCTAGAGGGACCCTGCTGTGCGTCTATACGCGCACCACCCAGCTCGCCCGAAGTTATACAGGAAATACGCAAGGTAAGCTCTATGCGTTGCCATACATACCCAGCAGGTTCACAGCCAACACACGATCCAACCTGTACAGTTTCGGATGAGACGCTTGCACAAGGTTATGCACGAACTGGATCGCATCTATTTTACGCCACTGTTCCACCGCAAATTTAAGGCACTTACACGACTTAGGCGGCGACACCGTAAGACTGTTTGTAAGGTGCCCAAACGGCTGGCGGGGGGTGCACTTTTAAAAACAGAAATTGATGCACCTATTCGATCTCGAGTAAAAACCAAAGCCAAAAACAAATCAAACTCAGCGGGCAATACTTTAAGCAGCTCGGAAAGCACAGAAAGTTCACTAACGCCTAGTTCTAATGCATCTGAAGAAATTATGCAGCCGGTGCAACCATCGCCACCACAAACGTCGCCAAAGCAGTCGAAGACAACAATCAAAGCCACTGTCAAGTTATGCCATAAGCCCATTAGCCTTAACAAAAAAATTAAAAAGAAAGCCTCTACGACCAAGAAGCCTACAAGTAACAAAAAGAGCAAGATTGAAATCCCTGGGACAAAGAAATTGCGCATTGATCGAAATTTTAGACTATGGTTGGCTAATCGCAAGATATTTATTTATCGTCGCAAGGTAGACTAAAGAAAATTTTTACCAATTTATTTTTTTTTAACTTTGTGCTTCATTTGCGTGTCACACGCTACTCGATTAGTCAAACTTTCGCTTATTCGATTGTCTTCTATTTAATATTCAATTTATTCGTTTCTAATACTTATCGGATGCGAAGATTATTAGAAACATTTTTTGAGCCCTTTAATTTCGCTTATTCGAATGTATTCTATTTAACATTCATTCAATCGTTCTAATACTTATCGAATACAAAGTTATTTAGTAACATTTTCAGAATCCTTTTACAAGCTTTTTAACCCAGCACTCATTAGCTCGACCATAACCGACCTACATATATATTATTTCCCTGACTGACTATTTTGTCAGTCGCCCCTGGGCGGATCATAGGAATCTCTATTAATAACTTTTCAAAGATAACAGGGACCTACAGTTTATAGCCAAATCCGAACGGTGGTATCTTGACTTAATGGAGATTTTCTTGGGCAAATAGCGTCTTTGAGCTAGCCATGCCAGTGCTAGGCAAATGCACCAGTGCTTCTGCGGGGAATCGAACCACCGACCATCGGGTTGCAAAGCGAATACGCTACCGATGGCCACCAACCATAACCGACCTATAGCTTTCTTTATATTTAAAAGATTCTCGCCCAGAAAACGTTTTTTATAAAATCAATCTGTATTTTAAAACGTATTCTTCTTATATACACCGACTTTCGCGTATTGTCTTTGGTCAGATCATTTTTTTATGTAATTGGGGTTGCTGAATCCAATCCTAAAGTTCAAAAAAGGCAGCACATTAGAGTTCTGACATAACCTCAAAAAATCCCACAATACGAGTTCTTGACTTACGGGAGTTATTTGGACCTTGGATTCGGATTCAGCGACACCAAAAATATAAAATAAATAATGCCGGACACACGGAACCAAAATAAAAAATGGTAGGAGCTTCTTGTCAGAATCCTCACGTTCGGGAATTTTAGACATATGTTTCAAATTCAGCGATACCAAAAATATAAAATAAACATTGCCGGGCAACCGGAGCCAAAAAAAAAATTGTTGGGGCATTTTATTTGTTCCTCCCTTCTCCTCCCGGGCCCGGAGTTTTGTCAGCGGCCCGGTGTAATTACTGTCGTAATAAAATGATTCAAGCTAAAGGAGTAATAGAGGAGCCGGTACATTTCTTCCCGGGCCCGATTTTTCTCTCTACTGCCCTGAGTAGGGTTACCACCTCGGTCGCGTCGCTCGCCCGGCAAGTTCTCAATGTGTGTGTGTGTGTGGGGGGCTGTCATCGCTTTTCGCGAAGTGGCTCTTGTTCCGGTCGATTCAAAAAAAGAGCAAATTCTTCGCAACTTATATGGAAATTTAATTTCGTCAGAAGCTCTGCCTTCACCAGTTCGACTCTCATTCAATTCCTCAAATCAGTCCAAACATTCTTCATCACTGAAAAAACTTTTTCCAAGTAGGCATTGCTGATGGGTATCGATAAAACTTTTCCAACAATTAAGGGCAATTGGACAAATCCTTCAGAATTTTTGAAAATTGTTAACCATTTTATATCGACAGGGAGGTCAATTTGTTTGATTTTGGGGATAATCTTCGCCAAAAAAAGTATTTCGTCGTAAAGAGCGTCTTCGTCAACATCAAGATCAACCGCTTCAGCCGCTCGAAGAAATAGTTTTCGTTCTACTATTTCGTCTTAAAGGTTCAACACTGAAAAGTGAGAGATTTTTCAAAATCGTTTCATTTTCCCAAATATGTAAGACCTAGGTAAACTAATAATGCCTCTCTCTCAAATTTCGATCGTTGATGCTGTGTCAAATGAGGTAGACTTTTGTTGACTTTAGATCCAAATTACTTGTCATCCATCCTGGTTTGCAACCCATCTCTCAATTCAGTCAATACACTGTGAATGTGTGTACACATCGCTGTTCCTTTTTCCAGATATTTCATACTTTTGGTCATGTGGTGCAAAAAATTATAAACGAGGTGTAAATAGCATTCTGGGAACGTTAAATTTTTGTTGAGATCGTCGTTTAGTTCATTCTCTTAATCTTTCACAAAGCTCCAAATCGTTTGTCAACTTCATCTTCTCCTTCATTGATAAAATATTGCTTTAAGCCCGGCCATTTTTTGATAATACGCTCTGTATGCGGGAAATTCGAATTTATATACTTAGTTCATATGGCGGCCCGGCAAAATTTTCAATGGCCCGGCGGCCCCACGACCACTTCCTAGGCCCGGCATTGCCGGGCGAGGCCCGTGCAGGTGGCAACCCTAGCCCTGAGTATAGCTGACATTTTGCCTGAAACAACTTGCATCATCTTTTTACTAAGATTTTATATCATAGTCAGCATTTTTGGAATATGCATTTCAAAATTACTTGCTGTGATGCTTAAAAAATTAAGAATACTAAAGCCTTCGTTTGTTTCTTCCAATCGTACTAGGTTCGACGCACGCGCACCTGCTCCAAGCCAGTCAAGAAACGAGCCGATGTGGTACGCACAACACTCGATTTGCCCACAACAGATCCCGGTTCGGATTTGCATTTCTCTACAGATGATGAAGAGCATTCACCGCAAGGTAGCTCAACCTATGGTGCAGTGCCACCGCTACGTCATACACTGCTACAAAGCGAGCTGCAGCGTCGCTATATTGAAGAGATTGGCGATACGGTGGTGCAAAAGCCCAAACCAGCAACTATGCCGCCAGAGCTAATTGTGACAACGCCGTCGAAAAGCGGTAAGAAATTGGATATGTATAAGCTGACGCCACGCACGGCACCAGAACAGGATAACAGGCTAACTGCTGGCAAAAGTGGCCTCGATGCTAATGCAAGACGCACCTACTCTTGGCATAATCTCAATCAGCAGGAATGCAAACAAAGCTACTTTTCGATGGGCGATACCAAAGTACCAGCAAAGCTGTCAAAAATGCCACAGCGACGGTAAGTAGGAGCTAAAAGGCGTAACGTTACACAACACACAGATCAAAGGGATCTCAGAAGTTAAGGGCACAGATAAAGTTAAACCAAATAAATGTATGTATTTATATCCCAGAAGGCATCGACCACTCGTCGATTCAACTAATGCCATGTTTTCTTCAAAAAGTCTTTTTGACTTAATCTTAACAAAATTAAAATTTAAAAAGTTAGGCTTAAAATAATTTTGCACTAAAAAAACCAAACTGTGGTGTCGGAGTCAACACATATTTTTCAAAAATAAAGATATAAATTTCCTTTACAAGTTCCAAAAAAAATTGATACTAATGGCTTAATTTTCAACTTAATCTACATAAGAAAACTCCAAAACTTTTTTTATTCAAAGATTTTAGTTATCCCAACTGTTTGTTCGAATTATGATAGCTCTAACTGGAAAACTGCTTGTTATACTGCTTACAAGCAGTTTGCTCTGGTTCAAATTGAACCGTTCGATAGAAAAAAGTTTAAAAAATCAAGTTGTCATTTGAAAGTAAAATGTTCCCACTGTCAGGCACTTTCTCGACTATATCACATTTCCTAAACCACATAATGATAGCTTTAATATATTCAATAGCACTGTTCCAAGCAACTTTAAACCAGCGGTACAGCAAAAGCACGGTCAGTCCGGCACCGCAGATGAGCTGCAACTAAAGCTTTCACTTAAGAAAAAAATCTGGACCGGCGCACATGGTGATGGCAACGATGGGCGTCCACTAGCTCCTGCTGTCAGCCAATGGTGCAAGGGCAGCGGCGTTCCTAACACAGCCGCCATAGCTGCAGCAACAGCAGTCTTGCGTCATTCCGGAGGCGGACAAACTAACGCACGCGGCATGTACACTCAACCGAGTTCTACGGCAAAAGAAACGCCTTCAGCGGCTACCTTAGCTGCAGCTGCTCAAGCGTCTGCAACTTTTGTGGGCGCTACAAGAAAATCCAAGAAAGTGGAGCATGTGGATTTGCTTAAGTAAGTCCAATTAGTAAGCTGCATACTATTTGCTATGCTAAAGTTTTAATATGCTATTGTTGCAGGGAGTGCACACACAAGTTGCTGCTCTGGCAGCAGGACGAGACCAAGAAACAGCAGCCAACACGCCTAACTGGCGGTGCACTTAAGCTGGATGAACAGGATGCACAGCGCGGCTGTAAGTCAGCGCTAAATAGCAATAAAAAGCTGCATAATGCTGTCAAAGGTGCAGGCATAGCTTTGGAGGCCAACAGCATGGGCAAGAGCAAACGCAAATCCAGCAGCATGTTGAAAATTGCTGAAACTACACAGCTGGTTACACGCTATGCGCGCACACGTGCCAGCGGCAGCTCGGCCGGTGCCACGGCTGTGCCGACGCATTTAACACAGCGTTTCTATTACCGAGGGCAAGCCTCCAGCACACGCTTGCACTCTGCTAGCGGCCGAGCATACAACTCTGGTTACATGCAGCATCAGCAGCTGTTTCAGCAGCCGACTGCTGGACGAACTGCACCCAACAAATTTAAAACCGGCGGCCTAGTCATAACAGCTGTGCAACAAACAAACTGCGGCACCAATATGAACGGCACTAGTGGAGGTCAGCGTAAGCAGCATGCTGCAGGAGTTACAAAGGGAGGAGGCAATGCGGCTGCTGCTGCGGCCAATATAATGCAGTATCGTAGAAACACTGCCTGCCAAATGGGTAAGACTGCTGGTGGGCATATAGAGCTGGATGCGGAAAGTCTAGTGCGCAAAGTAAAGACCAAGTTGAAGAAGCGCAAATCCCGTGTCTTCAACAGCACCGCAGACAAATGAGTGAATTGACTTTGCGAAAATTGTTTTATTTTATGCTAATTAAATTATAGTGTTAATTGTTGGAACTAAATAAAAATTAAAAAAGAGTATAGCAGCTTAGAGAAAATTGTTGAGTGACCCCCATTCAGTATATAACCGTAGTATATAAATATATGTATGTGTTTGAAGGTACTTGAAATTATCAAAATAAACAACAATTTTTTTGTCTTTCCCATTTTCTACCCTTGAAATTTCAAATAAATATTTGTAATAAACAGAGGCAGCATTATGTACTATGGGATCGGGTTGAAAAATTCCGTGAACGTGAGGGGAAATCCTTTAAATGATTGGACGGACTTGTCTTAATCACTACCTGAAGTTATGATAAGTATTTTGGCATGATAAGCTAGCCCATGGTCTGCCACGCCTCCTTCTACCGGTTAGAGAGTATACACATTTTGAACGGAATAGGAACGACTGCTAAAAGATTACAGATAAGGAATAATAAATGCCTGTTGCAGTATGAACATCATTACTATGTTCACTAAACTTTGTGTAAGTATTCTTGTGTATGTGTGGAGCAGCAGCATTCAGATTTTGTTTCTGGTCGCGTAACTTCAAATTTCATAAATAATTCATTTCTGACCGAGCAAATGTGTCGCTTTGGCTTAGAAAAAAAAATCAATTACAAAGTCGGCAAAGTAGTAAAAGAAAATTTGGGCGCAGGACTACAAAGTGGAGCATACGTAAAGCTGCAACCTAGGTTATGATTGTAGGGTGTGTAACATTATTTACATACCTCTAATCTCATCAATTATTATGCGCTGAGCCAATGTCCGACCAAACGTTACACAACGTGCTTTTATATGTTTATTTATTATTATTATTATTAACTTTAGTTAAAGTAAACAAACTTATCGCAAATGTGACCTCTAGGGATGGCAGCGTGCGAAATAACACTAGTAAAGCATAATCGATTGCACTAAAGCTCGATAGTCGCAGCATGACAAAAGCTTGCTGCCATACAAAATGTACGTTGCCAGTTCAAAGCTTTTAAGCAACCCACTCCAGTTACTAAAACAATAGCCATGGTATTTAGTTATGTATGTGCTACAAACTAAAGGTATTTATTTAAGAAACTGCATGCCTTGCGGAATGTATATGTTTTAATTTTTATCCCAAGCCAATACTTATGCTAAAATTTTAACAATATACATTTGATACCATATGTTATTGTTAATTTACTTTTTAGAGCTGTACCTAAAGCAGCATGTTTTTTTAAACAAAATTACATACACTATGCATTAATTATATATTCCAAGCTATTTTTTTTGTTTTTGTTCCATTTGCTTAAACATTAACCGCATTCTGTAGTGCGGTCTTATCATCCACAATAATGTTTGCAGCTGTTGTTGTTGGATTTGAGCTAAGCAACTGTTTGGTCGACGAACTAGATGAATAGCTATCACTGGAGCTGCGTGTAGAAGCCGAATTTCCGCTTATTGGACTGTCCAGCATATCTGCAATTGTACATAAACATAGTAGTAGGAGTTGTCACTTGAAGTAATGCTAGGGACTATTTACAAGCTCAGGTTGTAGCAACAATTTTACAGCCAGACATGATTTAAAATTTGTACACGCATATCATACGTTAGACATATTAATAGTGTATAAGTTTACATAAAAGCCGTATATTAATGATAAAAATAAGATTTGGTAGCATTTTATTGTTAAACATTTGGACACTTATGCCTGCAACAAAGCTTACGAAGATGATCCGCGGAAAGCATGTAACATGCCAGACTTGACTCAGTTGTCTGCCGTACCCTAAACATAATCAAATTCCACACGGAGACACTGTTTTATCAAGGGGGTCCGTAGCCATTGTTCTTCTTTGCCTAGGCCCATGGTCGCAAGGACTGACTATAAGTTATTATTACATGTACTTTTTTTTACTTATCCAAAAAACAATAGATACTATACGTATACAAAATAATTACAAAACAATATAATTACTTTACAAAAATAAAATAAAAATTACTTTGTAAAGTTTCTTGACTACAATTTTTTAATTTATCAAAAATCTTTTGAATGCGCACAAAGGCCATAAATACAATATTTTAAAATATAATAAAAACTATATTTCTTTTAAAAATTGCTACTACAAATTTTTAAAAATTCGTACAAAGAAAAAAATGTTTTTGAAGTATGCCTAACCACATTAAAAAATTTTAGGTTCTTTAATACCTTGTACCTGCTGCAATTAAACTAGTAAATACAAAATCTATTTTTAATTTAAAGCTTAAGTAGGTTAATTTTAAATATAATTTTTTTGTTCTAAAAATGAACCGAATCGAATTTAAATCAGCATTTTTGCAATTTGTCTTAGCTAGATTTGTTCCTTTTGATTTAAATAACTTATTTCACGTATAGATGGGTTAAAAACAAGTTTTTATTCTATATCAAGAATATTTTAGACCATTATATAAACTTATACAAATATGCTTGGCAATAAAAACAAATAAAAAATAAAAAAAAAATTGACAATAATAAGTATTTGATAAACACAAGGAGTAGGGCATGTACAATAAAACTTACAAAAATGTTTATTAAAAAATATATTAACATCTTGTTAAAAAAAAAATATATATATAAAATTCTGACCGCTCATAATATATACTACGACACAGTAAATAGCAAATAAAGATTATAAAGTTGATTTAAAAAATATTTTGTTACTTGGCTTAAAAAGCTTTAAAGACGATTTAATCAACTTAAAAACTAGTTACTTTTAAAATTCCTTAAATATATTACATAACATACTATAATGCATAAAAGATAATATATACAAATAATAACGTCGGCATACAAAATATTATGTAAATTTATCTAAAAAGTATAAAAATTATGGATTGTATTTTTTACTCTTTACAAAAGTATACAAGTGAGAGCATTAAGGAGAGTTAAAATATTTTTTATCCAACTAGTAAAAGATTTTAAGTATTTTTTTTAACTTAAGTTAAATTAATACAGAAGATTGAGATCTTAAATAACAGATATACAGTACTAGATTTGATTGTCCTTGACCCCGGTTGTCTGTCGAAGCAATCCGCAATACTTTTTTTTTAATCTAAATTTCGACTTTAAATTGATGGATTTTTCATAATAACCGAAATCTATAATAAACGGTTCGTCCAATTTGTTGCTATTTCAACGATTTTCGTATATCATAAGGTTGTGTGTTTGTGTTTGTTTGATTCTATGAATAAACAATTATTTTCAGTGTACATGTTGATAAACTTAATAACTTATAAATAAAATTGTATTTTTAATTGTTTTGTGTTTTATTGCACATTTTGCTGAATCCTAGCAAAAGCATATACAGGCCTAGGCGCTTCTATTTTTATGTTATTTGCACATCTGCTTAAGCTACCTTCGAGCATGCTAGCACTTACTTTCTACCCTTCACTATTATCATTAAGCCAATTCAACTTACCTGGCAATGAGCTCACATTATTGCACTTTAAATCGGCTGCCGTGGAATTACCGCCGCCAGGACCCACAATATTACCTACAGATGTTGATTTTTTGTGTAAATTCTTTTTGACCAAACTAGCAGCATTGCTGAAGCCAACCACAACGCTATTGCCTGCACCCATATTGCTGCCACGACTGCTTGTTACGACGCCTACACCGGAGCACAGTGGATCGCCGCTCTTGGCACGCTCCGTTGGACACAAAGGACTGAGTATGGAATTTTGTGTATCTTCAGGTGTATAATAGTCTGAATCTTCAGCGTTTAGATTGGCAGCAAGTAGGCCTGGCTCAGCAGAGTTAACGCTGCCGGTATTGCCCGACAATTCTGGTCTCTGCTTTGAGCGTTTTAGGGAGGCGTTTTTCTTAGCGTTTGACTCTTGAGAGTCCTGCGCGTTTGCAGCGTTATCATCAAGATCATCCACATAATCCTCATCGGGTCCGCCCAAGCTGGCCACTACCTGTTTCAGCGATTTGTTCGAAGTTGTCTTAGTCTTACTGCCAGGCGACAGCAGCGGAGATAATTTCTCGTTTTCACTGTCCTCGTCGTCGTCCTCCAATGGACTGCTGCTACTGGTATTTTCACCCTTTGCATTACGTTTTTGATACTTGAGACCTGGATGCCGCTCGTTGACTATTTGTAGTTTGTCTTGTGAGTTGCTCTTTACCGGCGAAGTACTTAACGTTGGTGATGTTGAAGTAGCCGTTGACTTCTTTGGATCGCTTTCGATCTCAACAACGGACAGCGTAGAGTTGCCGTTGGTTGTATTATTCGTAATGGTGCCCACCTCATTGGTAGAGGTAGATGTGCTGGCATTCTTTTTGATTTTTTGACGCCGCTGACTGTTTGGCTTAAGTGGTGAGGTGGCCTTTATGTCACCGGTCATTGTGGAGGCGGCTGCTGTAGCACTGTCTGTGATGTCATGGTCGCTGCTTCTGTAGCAACAGAGTACAAAAATGTTATGCCATTATTATAGATACTTAGCGTGGATAAGCGCTTACCTGGCACGTGCAATATATTGTGGCGGTCCATTTAGCGCTTCAATCAGAGAAACGGGCACATAGCCAGGTGGCACATCAACGGGCGCAGACTCACCAGCGCCAGATGTTGGTGTATTTTGATGCAACACATGTGTGCTGATACCCTTTTGCACGGCACGAATTTGCAGCAAGGCGCGGAAGGGTGCACGACATATGGGACAGTTGTTGGCCTGATAGCGTAGCGAATCGGCGCAGGAATTACAAAGACAAAGATGACGGCAGGGTAAAATTAAAGTGTCGCGAGTCTCGCTCATGCAGATGACGCACTCGCTACCATGATCATCGATATCCTCGTCAATGGAAGACTTGTTGACCGCCTAGAGAAGGAAACAAAGAAAATATAATAATAGATTAATCTATAAATCGATTTTAAAAACTGAATTATATGGTTTCAATAAGTTGCAGCTGCATGGAACTAGTACAAAGCAGTGGATAATATACTCGGGACGAGCCGAGACGGACGCTTTACTCTTCTTAATTTGTAGTATTCATACGATTTTAAAGCGGAGGGGAGCAACAATTTTATATTTAAGTCTAATACATAGTTATTTTGGTGACTATGGGACAAATTTCTTGTTTAAAGTGGTGGCAAAATGGGTATTTGGTCATTTTTGGCTGTGCCTACCGAATTTTTCAGCCGATCAACAAATTAATATTTGTATCAATTTATGAGTCATACAAAAAGAAACGATTGGTTGTACAACACGATTTCATCGTGTGTTGTGTTGTTGTCTGAAATATTGTTTTGTATGCTAATTATTATGTCTTAGACTTGCCTTATTTTCAATGCCGTAAATCTCCTGGAGCAAGTAGCAAAGTCCGTCGACAAATATCTTTTGCTTAAGCGCACGAAGCACATAGCTGTTGCTTTCAGGATGATGATCAATTACACAAATAGTAGTGTGCGATTGGCGACACTCTTCGTTGCCCTCCTCAATAACGCAATGTATTGCCACGGGATACTGTTCCTTGCAAGCTGTATATATAAGATCGTCCTCGGGTATAAGTTGTGGATTGAACACATGGCTCGGTTGAGAGAAATACTGATTGATGCCCTTCTCGTAGTGGTATGTCTCGGATGTAAGACCCTCCCGCGGCACCAGAGTAACGCCGCTGGGACTGACCTCCTCGGTGCAGAAATAATACACTGTAATGGCGCACTTGGCATCAGAATCAAAGGTGAACTCAATGTTGTAGGAACAGGGTGGAGGTGGCAATGGCTCTGAGTCCCCACCAGTGCCCATGCTGCACAGAACATTGCCGTCGACTTCCTCGATAGTAACGCCAGCAGACTCTTGTGCAATAACAGCCACAGAACTGGTGCTGCTGGTAACACTGGGTTTCTTGTCTTTGGGTATGCGCACGAAGCGCACCGACTCCTTGCGTATGTTCACCAAGCTCTTTAGCGTCTTGGTTGGCTCATTAGCCTGAGGCGGAGGATATGGAAAAGCAGTAGGACGATTACCCAAAAAGTTCAAATCAGCATTTTCGCCAAAAAGATAGGACTCGGGCTGTGGCGTATCAAAGCGTTCGCCACCCATGATAAAGTGACTGCCAAAAAAGTTACCCATACGGGGCGGATATTTGTAGGCATGGTTAGCACTTTGATCTGCCTCCTCGACAGCTGCATTTTGTCTGCTCACAAAGTTGCCCATGAAATCTGGTTATTGTTAAATTAAAGTTGACTTTTGTTTCCTTGTTTTACCACTATTATGCACATATATGCATGCAGCTTATTGTGTTTGATTTCACTTTATGCAGCTCTACGCAGCTTTATTTTTTCATAGCAGACAATTATTGCCAGACAGTATGAATATGACTCGATAAATAATACGCCAAGCTGGCAACGCTAGTAGTCGAATTGGGGTTTGTGCTGGCACTAGCGATAACAATTGTCTTATTAATTGCGCCAAAATCGGTCTATAAGCAAAAAATTCATCAAAATAAATGTAAGCTAGTAACTTGTACTCAATTGTTTTTAAAAGAATTCACAAGTCTAGAATCAGTTTTTTAAAATGAGCATGAGCCTTGACGCATCAATATGCGCATATTTCGTAAACAACACAAAGAACGCTAGAAGCGCTAAGGAATTGGAAAATGCTTTGACGCTGATGCGCAGTCATCTGGACGATTCGCAAATACGGGAGATTAAGCCAGCCGAAGGATATACACTTATAGCTGCCGGTAACCTTAACAAAAAAGATGTGTTTGTCTTGGCACAATTTGAGGGCGATTTCTTTTCGCAACTGCAGCTTACCAAGGCTCTTATAGTGGGTCCACCATGCATAATACACTGCCTCGAAAAATGCGAGCCCGTACCTTTGGGTACCAGCCCCATTTATACAACAGCCATGCGGAATCTGCAAATTTCTGCTACGGGCATCAAGCACGATGAAAAAGAACAGCTCAGCAAGCTGGTGCAATGGATGGGCGGTCATTACTTTCAAAATTTTGGACGCACCATTACGCATTTGATCTCTAACACCATCAAATCCAACAAATATGAGCATGCTACGCTAAATGGTGTACCGGTAATGCACGTTGATTGGGTGCAACATGTTTGGGAGCGCAGTACGGCGCCCGACTGTAGCAGCATATGCGCAACGGACAACGAATTTGATAAGTATCGTTTGCCCACTTTCTTTGGCGCTAATATTACCTGCAGCGGCTTGGACTCCACGCGCAAAGATGAGGTCATGCGTTTGGTAAATGAAAACGGTGGCAACTATCATCGCGCCTTTCGCTCCCAATTGGTGGACATTGTCATTACGGAGCAATCAAAAACTGATTCGGAGAAATACAAAGCAGCTGTGCGCTTTAAAAAGGATGTGCTATTACCAGAATGGATATTTGATAGTGCGGCACGTGGCTTTGCCTTGCCTACCAAAAAATATGAGATACAACCGCGCAAACAGGTCTCTACACCCACTAAGTCGAGCAACGCCAATAATAAAACTGTTGCTGGCGATCAGACACAGCTAGGGGAGATATCTCGCATCAGCTTTGTCTCAGGTAGCGGGCAACGCATGTGCAGCGACACGACTACTGTCAACGAAACTATTAGCAGTCTTAACTCCTCAACAGCCAGCAATACGTCGGCCCCAGCACCAACAAAAAGCAAAGATTTGCTTAAAAAGGCCACAAGCAGCACCGCCGCATATCATTACAAACAGACTATGGCTGAGATTTGTCCGCGTCAAGCCAAGAAAGCCGGAAACTTTCTTGATGGCTGCTGCATCTATTTGAGCGGCTTTCGAAGCGAGGAGCGCGAGAAGCTTAATCGGGTGTTAAACACCGGCGGTGCCACACGCTACGACGAAGCCAACGAGGGCGTCACTCACATAATTGTGGGTCAATTGGAGGATGCCGCCTACAGACAATGGCAACGTGATGGACTTATCACCACAGTACATATTGTACGTTTGGATTGGCTTCTGGAAAGCATTAAGGCCGGGCGCATTGTTAATGAGATAGTTTATCGCTTTTCGTTGCCTCAAGTACGGGAGCCGGATGCCGCCTCGCCGGCAAGCAAGCGCACGCTGCGTTCCATGAATCACAGTTTCAAACAACCAGAGCTGCCTATCAAGAAGAAACTTTTTGCAGCGCAGTCCGATGCCAAAGAAGCTGTAGATGAGCCTGCTGAGCAGTTGCTTACACATTACTCACAGGAGCATGAGCCATTGACATCACTACCGCCGGCCGCAAATGATACACAAAATGTCAGCTTAAATGTACCAGCTGCATCCTCCACACAGTTGGGCGCGGATCAGCCACCAGCTGCCAAGGTGCTGCAGGCTATACCTGATCTAAGCGCAAGTACTCTTTCTATTGACTTTGAAAAGCTGGACTATTTCATGGGCGCCTCCATATACGTACACAAGGAGTCCTTTAGTAACGAGTTTTACACCCAAATGCTTAGCGAATGCGAAGCTGCCCATGGGAATCTGGTATCCCAGAGCTTTCGGGATCCCGTCGACTATGCCATCGTATCCTTTGAAGTAGCCTTCGATGTCAGCTGCCTACCCGTGCAGGCGCGTAACATTGTCACCGAGCTGTACATGGTAAGAGCACATCCAAAACACGTAAAGAATTTCTCAAGTCAAACCTATAATTTCGTTTTAATTTACACTTCAGGAGAGCTGCATGAAGCAGAACAAGCTGCTTCCGCTAGAGTATTATCACCGCCCTGTGCCACATCACGCAAACAAGGAGCCGCTTAAAGGCATGACCATTGTCGTTTCCATATATAATGGATTGGAGCGTGACTTTATCAATTCTATAGCCTCACTACTTGGTGCTACCATTAACAAGACATTTATTAAAAAGGAGAAGCCACTGCTTATATGCCCCAGCGCCGAGGGCTCCAAATATGAGGGTGCCATTAAATGGTTCTATCCCATAGTACATTCTGGATGGCTAGTACAATGCGCTGAAAGTGGCAAGAAGCTGCCCTACAATGATTTCCTAATAGGTAACAGCGTGAGCGATTTCCCTGACTCGCCGCGCCTAAGGGAACGCAATGCTAAGGAGCACAGCACGATCAATGATGCCAGTAAAACACTGACACCTACGCATGCTGATGAGGAGAGAGAGAATCAAGCGGAAGAAAAGACGCCTGTGGCAGATATTCCAGCAGCAAAACTAGCGACTCCAGATTTTACACCGCTGCGCAACAAGCGCGTCTCAGAGCTGGCCACTGGCACAGTTTTACGCAGCAATCGTCGTTCCTCTAGCAGCTCAAGCAGCTCGGCTCCAACAGCACCTGATTCGCCGCAAACCCCACTTAGCCAGATGGGTGCCGCTCGCTATAACTTTGATTTTCTTGAGCAATTCGTTCAACGCCTGGACACGGATCAAGCCCGTGACTGTGTGCGCGAGATTATACGCGAAATGCGGGAGAATCAAACACCTGAACTAGAGCGCATACGTCGACAGGCAGCTACGCCAGTTAATCGTCGTACAAAGAAACCTACACCCGGCATACCTGAATTTTGTCTAACGCCAGAGTTTCAGCAGCGCATGGCTGATGATTTCGAGCGACGCTGGCGTCTGCCCACCAAAAAGATAACACCAGACACGCCTATTGCGGTAATAAGGCAGCGAGTTATGCGCATTACATGCGAAACATTAGGCATACCCTACACCGACAGCGATGAGGAGCCGGAAAAGGTGGAGCAGCCGTCAAAACAAAAAACGCCCAAAACGCCTTCTCAGAGCTTGTCGCGTGCCAATGTAGGCCGCACCTTATTTGAAAAATCTCCAGACGTTAGTCATTATGTACCCAACACCCAGAACGAGGAAGCTGTCGGACGTAGTACCATCAACTTTGATAAGATCAGCTTTGAAGAGTCGACAGCCCAAATTACAAATGCCGCACCTGCAGCTGGCTCCACCAGTCTGGCTACAAATTCGCCAGAGCTCAAGCAAATTACAGATTATCTCAAGAACTGCGAATCGCGCCGTAATAGCTTAAAGCGTAGTCATAGTCGTGCCGACGCGGCAAAGCGCTTGGGAAACGATGAAGACAGCTATATGGAAAGCGAGGTACAGTATGTAGTACCCTTTGAGTCCGAGGGATTTACGCTGGGCACAGAGGAAATGGTTGACTGGCGTGATCCAGCGGAATTCAATGCGGCCAAGCGACGCTCCATAGGTTCGCCGCGCATGCAGCACACGGGCACACCCTGCTTCAGTATTTCCTGTGGCGATGAAAAAAAGCGTGCTGAGCTTATACAAACCATTAACAAGCTAGGCGGCGAGGTAAGTTAATTTAGCTAAATAAGAGTCGCTGCTGCCATAATTTAATTCTGTTTTAAAATGTATTGCAGGTTTGCGAGAATCTGCTCAACTATGATAGCAGCTGCACGCATCTTATTTGTGAGCGTCCGAATCGCGGCGAGAAAATGCTTGGCTGCATGGCTGCCGGCAAATGGATACTAGACATTAAGTACATTGAAGAGAGCAATGCACGTGGCGTGTTTATTGACGAAGAGCTCTACGAGTGGGGCAATGCTAAGGCCTTGAATATGCCTGCTCTGCCCGCCGAGGAGCAACTAATTGCCACGGCTGCGCATCGTTGGCGTAACGAGTTACGCAGCAAAGGTGTTGGCGCTTTTAGTAACTACCGTGTCATACTTAATCTGCAGGAACGCAGTGTGGGTGCCATCAAAAACGTTTTGCGTGCTGGTGGCGCGTGCGTACTGGAGCCAAGTGCACCTTTCATGAACGATCCAATTGCAGAGACAGCCAGCCATTGTTTTGTCGATGTTAAGCGAGCGCCTTTGGCGCCAAGAGACGCATCCTACTTGCAAGAGCGAGGCGTAAAAGTGCTGTCGCAAATGTACATCAATGCATATCTTATGGGAGGCCACGAGGCCGATTTGGATAAATATCTGCTGCCAGCTTAATAGGCAGTAGAAATCCAAAAAGATTTTGATAACTAATGACTCGAACTAGAGAGACTTATTATGTATAAGGCAACTTGTTTAAAGTTATAATTTGTGCAGGGCTCTTTAGTCACCTAAGGAATTTGCCATTATGTACGCAAAAAGCATATAAAAGTCTGATGTATAACTTAGTAACTTCTTAGACACTTTTGTAAAAACGAATTCTAGTTATGGAGAAACTCATTTATTTTCATTGCTATCTTAACGTTTATGCAAATGAAAACTTTAAAAATTATCGTATATACATTGTTTCTGAAAGATACACATAATTTTCAGCAGCCAATGTGCTTTTTCGAAAAAGCAGCTTACAAATCACAATATTCAAACTCATTTTGTATTTTTAACTGTTGTATGTTATATGAAATATTATAAGTTTATTTTTTATTGCGCAATTTAATATCTTTTATTTTTTAGCTCCATCTTGAAATATTGTTATGGAGAAACTCATTTATTTTCATTGCTATCTTAACGTTTATGCAAATGAAAACTTTAAAAATTATCGTATATACATTGTTTCTGAAAGATACACATAATTTTCAGCAGCCAATGTGCTTTTTCGAAAAAGCAGCTTACAAATCACAATATTCAAACTCATTTTGTATTTTTAACTGTTGTATGTTATATGAAATATTATAAGTTTATTTTTTATTGCGCAATTTAATATCTTTTATTTTTTAGCTCCATCTTGAAATATTTCAGCAACATAATTTCAAACTTTTTTTATTGCAAATAAAGCTAAATTTTAAGTATTTAAATTTTGAGAGTCTCTATTGTTTGCTTGGTTAAGCATTTAGATAAGTATTAGCGTAATTTATTTTATCTACGGCTGCATTCTGTACATGCTCATCTACTGAAAGATGGTCTGTTTATGATACTTTTCGTCTTGGGTCAGCCTTACGTTTTTGTCACGTACTTTCTTATTACTTAATTTTTAAGACAGTCTTCTACTTCAGCACAGGTTATTTTTTGAATGCACTGCAAGAGCATCTATTGTCGCATGGGCTTGTTGCTTTTCCCTCATTCAGTGTATTGTAGTTCTACATGCTTGTCTGGTTGTAGTTACGTGTTTTATCATTTATTATATGTACATGTTTCTACGGAAATAGCAATTAATTTCGTAAGTGGGAAAACTACAGCAAGATTAATCTTAAGCCTGAGCAGAGCTGTTATACATATTAACTAATTTATTCATTTCACAGTTTCCTTTGTTTCTTTATTATAATGATTTTTTTTTGTGTTACACAATAAGGAATATTAAGATACTTTTACTGTATGTACTTAATAAAGTCATAGGCATATTTATATGCGTGTTATGCATACATATGTATATAATGCGTATACAAAATATATGCATTATGTAGATTTAACTATTAAGCTTCAAAAAATATTGCGATTGCAAACAACATTGCTGATTTTTTTTTTGCGTTTAAATGTTCATAGTTTTTTTCTTAAATAAATATCGTACATATGTTTATCTAAATATAGATATAAAATATCAAAATAAAATGTCTGGATAACATACAGCATAGCTATAGCAGGTTGTATGTATGTACAATTATGTATGTGCGTGAATTATTGTTCATGTATATGTGTATAATTTTATAATTTTAAGTTTTGCAGCTTTAAGCTTTATAAAGACATTTTCCGATACTTAAACTAATACTAAACAAGTTCTACATAAGCTTACAAAAAAAAAAAAAACCAACAAAACAGATAAGAGATAAACATAGAAAAAAGAAAGCAAACCAGGAACACAAAAGATCATGCCTAATAGTCCATGGTCTTGATAAACTTTACAACCGAACCAAATAGTGTCCAATAAAACTCATCCTCACCCATAAGTTTTTTGCCCAAAAAACAAGTGATATAATCCACAGTAGATAGCAAATAGGGCGGATTTGCCTGTAACAATAAAAACATAATTAAAATACATTTTTGGGCTTTTTTTTATTAAAGGTGATACTTGCCATGATGACCACATAGATAAGCACGGGCAGAACATCATCAGCAGCGGGTACACGACCGCTGGACATGCGCAATAGGCTCATTATGCTAGCGATACAGCTGCAAAAAAGTCAAATGTAATGAATTTAATATTTGCAAAAACTGTAGCACTCTGCCAATTTTACTCACTTGATGACGCACTGCAATTTTTCGCGTGGCGTCTTATAGGCAGCAATGTAGCTGAGCTGCTGCTGGGCCATACTCCAAGGTGCCTCACCCAGAAATTCCTGTGCAATACGTAGTGCCGAATGTGTCGGATGTATAACTCGTTGCAGTTTGCTAATGTGCGCTGATAGTACGCTGAAAAAGTAAATGCCATAAATTAATTGGTAATCTTAGTGTGACTTGTATGGCTTACGTATCACGTGATAGATCGGCATCCTCATTGGGAAACATAACCTGCTGATAGACATGCTCTAACAAAAATCGCTCAATGGCTACACGCACAGAGGCGCATTGCCATTCGGGCATGCCGCACAACATGCCACCGCTTAGCTGCAGCTCCTCCAGTAAACCTTCAATGAACTCTTCAATAAGCTCAATTTTATCATCAGACACAGTAAGATGTGAAAACTCTGTCTGAAATGCATCAATCTTAGCCTGATGCCGCGCCAAATATAGGCGCACAAAAACCTGCATTAAATATCGATGGCAGTTTTGCGTTTCCGAACGCAATCTGACCTCAAACTGCTCCAAGTTCTCAGCAATGAGTAAAAGATTCTGTCGATAACGCATAAGATATTGCATATAATGCTGACGTCGTTGTATATCATGCTGTAGCTCTTTCAAAAGCTGTGAATGTTGCTTGCGCTCCAGTTGGGCCATACAACGCAAGGCTTCGGCCACATATGAGATTTGCTGCACATTCTGCAAATTAATGGATTGCGCCAATTGTATTTGCAAATATGTTTGTAGTGGCGAGATGTTGGTGCTCTGTTTGTGGATTATAAAATCTTGGCTTATTTAAAGATTAAAGTTTAATGGAGTGTCCATGCTTACCGTAGTTTGACGAAAATCTCCGCTATGCAGATCAGTCTTAGACAGCACAGTGCGAATTTTTTGTTTCACACTGTTAAAGGCAACGCAAGCAATAGGTAACGGCAGCTTGCTGTGGGTGAGAGAGAAGGGCAAAGAATGAGCGATACATGAGAAAGACAGAAAGATACAGAGAAAGAAATGGATTCTCTAAAAAAGTTTCCAATTCCAAATTAATACTCTGCACTTGCGGGTCTTGAAAACTTACCCATTATCGTGACCAATAGCATTATGCGGACGATGAATGCCACCTAGACCTGCGCTGTTTCCTGTGGAATCCGAGTTGGTTGCCTCACTGGAGGTGCTTACCTTGCGCCTATATTTAGCCAAGATATCTTCGCTACTATCACAGAATATGGCATCGCCTGCCGACACACTACTAAAGGACACTGCTGAGGCGCTGGGATCAAAAGAAACAGTGCGACTGCCGCTAACGTTACCGCCACCATTACCCGTATAATCTTCCACAGTCAGACGATGTGCGGTTGACTTGTTGCCACGCCGATGCTTAAAGATGCCTTGCTTTAGCTTATTGAAGATGCCATCGCCGGGTGATCCTGATCCTGATCGCAGCACGTGATCTCGCTTGATGTGCGGCAAGGCTACCGTTAGAGCAAGACCGTTTGAGGTTCCCTGGCCCTGTTGCTGCTGTTTATCCGCTGTAGCATCAAAGCTAATGCTTTTTGGTATGGCACCCGTTGCCTTGGTGGGTTTCGTTGGCGTCACATTGGACACCAGCGATGCACTTGGGTCTGTATTTAGCTGAAGCTTTTGCGTTTTGGCGCATAAGAGTTCCTGTTGCTTGTCGTCATCCGTTTGCGAAATTGTTGGCACAATTGCGTTGATCATGATCTCATGGTTCTCATAATTCAGGCTCTGATGGCGTCTGAAGCCAGGTGTTAGACGTATGCCGTTGTCTTCTGGACACGCCATTATGCCATTGCGCCTGCCATCTACAATGGCTGTACGCTGCTCTATGGATATGCGTCGATGTTCCACGTTATCACCATGCTGCTGCTCGTCGTTAAACATTTCCATTAATTGCTGCACCAATCCGGGAGAGCTGCAGCGCAGCGGCTTATCCTCACTGCAGTCACTGAAATCAATAAGATCCCTATGATCGCTGGCCTCAAGTTGGTTTTTGGAGGTGCCGACACTTCCACCATGTTTTTTCTTTTTAAGCGCCGACTTGTGATGATGATGGTGATGATGATGCTTGGCTGGCGGCTTGCTAGTATCTAAAGTCTCTAAGTTCAAGCTCTGATTGCTAATGCTGCTTTCGGCAGATGTCTGCCGTCGCATGCAAGCTGTGCCCATAAATGGGGTGGTCTTACGACTGCCCCCTTCGGCACCACTGCACTTATAGTACTGCTGAAAGCTGCTGTCACCGCCTAGCGAATGATAGCTGGTGCGCACAGAGCTGCGCGCTAGCGAGGATGGGCCTTGATAATGATGTCCTGATGCGCCGGCATCATCGTACGAGTTGACAGCATCGAAAAAAGCGGAATCCTCTTGAGACCGTTCGCTGATGTTATCGCCGCTGCTTCCTGGCGTGTGTTCGGCCTCATCATCCTGGCCTGCGCCTGGCCCTACTGCTAAGACCACTCTGCGTTCAGTTTCAGAGCGTGCGCCTGCATCGGTAATGTCAGATTTAGCCGTTATGCTTGCATTATCGTCGGTATCGATTTCAGCCAACTTTTCCGAATCACTAGCTAATACATCGGTGCTCCAATTGGACTCTGAACGCTGATCCGAGGCATCCAAATGATAAGAACGCACGCCGCTACCTACTGGAGTAGCAGATCCCGCTGTTCCGCGTGCCAAAGCATCTGCCATGAAGTTGTTGTCACCAGGCAGCACCACAGCCGAGGGTATAAGTGGCGTCGAAAAATTACGATCACGATCACGCTCGTTAGCCGCATCAAGGGTAGTCTCTGAATCGCTAGCTAGCACATCGGTGGACCAAGTGTCTGATATAATCGACACATTTTCATCGCCCTCAAATTTTTTAAGTTCGAATTTGCAAAACTTATCCTCGATATCGGAGCGCGCCTTGGAGAGCAGCATCTTTTGCATTTGAGGATTGGGGCGTGGTGTATGGTGAGCCAAATCTCCACCACCATCTCCATCGGTTACCTGCGAGGATGGGGTGTCACGTCCACTTATATTGGGCGTACCGCGTCCCGAAACATTGGCCGAAACCATGTCGGATAAATTATCATCGTTTTCTGCATCTTGTACATCACGTTCCTCCTGCTCCTCAATGTCCAGCGAGCTGGTTACCGAGTGGTTCGAGTGAGCAGCTTCGCTGACTGCTTCCAAATTGTCGGAATTGCCTATAGAAGCGTCATCATGCGACAACGAGGTCTTGGGTCGACGTAAGGCATCAATGCTGCTGCCATCATCGTAACAGCCATTGGCCTCTGTAGAGGATTTGTCATTAGTATGTGCTAGCAGCGCTGCCGTCTCATTGGCGATATCCTGACCAATGCAGTTCATTTTTAGCACTTCCTCTTCGGTTAGTGGCTTCAATTTATTTTTAGCCGCCGCATTGTATATGGTGAACATGAGCACGGGCTCACCTACAGTTTCGGAAGCATTATCGACTCCCTGAAATAAAGGTATTCCATTGCCACCGCCCCCACAGGAGCTAAGACTGGTATTGCTTCCACTATGGGAGGAGCACTGATCTAAATCCCGTGTGCCATTTGTAATAGTTCCGTTGCCATTAACTGTTGGGGGCAAAGCAAGCAGTGCATCGACAGTCTGATTGTTAGCATGACTGCTGCTGAAGCTTATGCCCTTAGCAATCTTTTTCTTGGTGGCCTTTCCCAGACGCATAAGACTTTTGTTGCCTTTTTTGCCATTCGCCGTCGTATTTTTTTCTGTTTCGGAGGGCGCAGCTTCTGTCGTGTTCTGCGGGCAAGGTTTTGGTATGCGAGAGAGGATACGCTGTAATCGCTGTCGTTCCTCTGCCGATATGTCGTACTCATCAAGCCCTGTAAGTAAACGAAAGAACTCGGCAAAATGGTGCAGCTCACGCTGTGTAGTAACTAGCTGTGCACGTTCAAAGTCGCTTTGCTGGGACAGTATGGCCACTACATCTTCACCGGTTTGACCCACCAAAAGCAGATCAATTAGCTGGCTCACAACGTTCGCCTCGAACAGCGCAGTCAGCTTGGAAACCTCATCATCACCAGCTAGTGCCAGCGTCTGAATGAGCTGCACAATTTGATTAAGATTATGACGCATTTGCTCTGTGACTGGCGCATCAATGATGCCCATAAAATCCGCACTGACAATGGCCGGGCATATGAAATGTGTAAAAACCATGTCAGCAATTAGTTCACTTATTTGCTGTTCCGTATAGCGAGGCGCCTGCTTTAACTGATGACAAAGGGTTTGTACGAGCCAGCGCAACGAAGAGGGAAATAGCGACCAGTTTTGCTGTAGGCTCGCCACAAAAGCCTTGGTATGATCGTGAAGCTTGGCAAGTGTTTCGGCATGAAAACGCGCTACATTCCGCTGATACTCGGCACTGGACTCATCGCTGCCAAAACGACGTTCGCGCTCTCTGGCACTAAAGTTTTGCAGCAGCTTGTGGGGATCCACATCGAGCAGCGCCTCGTGGTCACTGAGTACGCCCATGAGTGGTGCATGCAGGGCGGCGGTTAAAAATATTTTGGCAGAAAACATAGACTCAATAAGTCGTTGATAAAGTCGCGCAAATGCGGAGGAATTGGCACGTAGCATGCGACGTGGATTCTCGCTACTTAGTAGCTGAATTTCAATCAGCTCACGTAGCACTTTAAGCATAAGCTCGACATCCTTGGTATTGATAGCATTGCCATAAAGTCCAGTTGATATGGTATTTATGACATGACACAACTGATGCGGGCTGACCAGCAGCAGGCGATCAGCAGTAGCCAGTGACAATGCTAGCAAATACGGCGCGTTGTACATATAGTTGAAGAGATCCTCGTAAGCCAAGGCGTGCTAAAAAAAAAAAAAATCGTGAATATTATAAGAACGTCAAGAATAAAAGATTGCACAGTTGACTTACCTCATAGGGCATAACCTTCTTGGCGTCAATAAATGGCGCATTATCATAGCCATTGGCACGTCGACAGCAAACCAATGGATCATGATCCGTACGTGATACGAGCAGATCATGCAGATTCTGTCTTTGTTGTGCACGTATATACGCCAGCTAAACAAACAATTAATGGATGCATTAATGAGTAGACAAGAGCTGGGAACAAAGATGTGGCGTGACTCAGGCACTCAAAAGGCTAAACTAGGTAATAACCTAGAACCAGACTTTCCAACTCTAAATAAGTGCATGACAAACTAGCACGTTCTATGCCATTTTATCAACTGTGTCAACGCTGCACAGCTCTCAGTAAGCCTTACCTTTGTTATGGTCGTGGCATTGGTTTCCAATGCATCAGTAAGCTGTACGAAAGCTGCTTGTTCTTGTTGTATGAATAACTGCTCCTGACGCAATGTTCGTGCAAGATCCATGATCTCTAAAAGATTGCCGGCCGCAGTGGGCTCCATTTTGACGCCGTTTCTGTGAGTAAACAAGATAAAGTAAATATTCAGAGACAGCAATTTTGATTTGTTTAGTTCATTATCAATTTCAATGGGCTTGTTGTAATTGGCAAGTATATGAATCTCTACGCGAGCTCGTAAATATTTATATAGCTATTAACAATGTCTGCTATTTTTTGAACGCTTGTGGTATGAAAACTCACACACACACACACACACTGAGAGCTATGAGCAATCGCCGGTAATGCGACGTTTGAGTTTTGCTTACTGCCTCTTACTATCTTATCGATATCTAAAGTCTTGGGTGTCAAGTTTAGATACTTATATGTATGTATAAAAGCTATGACTAGAGTGTTCTGAATTTTGGCGACACTAGAAGAAAGAAGCTAGCAGCATAAAATTTAGACAGAAGTTGCTGCGTAGGCTTCATTTCTTCATTTGTTTGAAGTTTTCACTAGTGCTAGGTGCATAGAATCTTTACCCTGCCAGTTGTAGATTTATTTCGACTTAAGATTGCAAAATTCATAACACTTTTTGAATATAACATCCGCCAGTTCCCTATTCAACGAGAACATCTTTAAGACCTTATAATACGGCAAAGCCAATCATAGAAATCATCAATAACTTGAACTACTATGCAATAGCAGCGCGCAGCACCAATAGCAAATTCCCTAACAATTTCATCCACTTATGGATGCCAGACCACAACGGCGTACCCGTTAAAGCATACGCTAACACCACCTAACACCCACTGTTGTTCTTAATAAATTTTACATATTCAAGTCATAATCAGGCTCATCGAGACTAGCTGCTGAGCTTCTTTAATGCCTTTTTCAAATCTACGAGCTCTTTAGAAAACTCTGGGTCTTTGGGGAATTCCACCTAGGCCTGCATAAACATATTAAACTTTAGCATTACTAAATCCAACAAGATTCAATAGATTTCGCCTCAAACTAACCAACTCGCTTAAAATCTTTATAGGAAAACCACATCGATCGGCGCAAACTGGGTCATACCAAACTAAGCCAACTTCATCTCCTTTTTAAAACCCCATTAGATGTCTGCGCTAGATGTAAAGTTTCATCACCCATATACTCAACTTCTGTCTAACTCTTGACCCCAACAAAAAGCACATATTTGGCAACATCATCACAACAGATGTACTCCCACAAAATACTGAAAATATTATTAAATTCTTAAAACACAATAATTTCCACTACACAATATAGCTGGATTTGAAGGCCTGCTCCACTTTTCTTTAAGCTAGCCTTCAATTTTGTACATAAATGGAAAGTGGGAGCAGTGGTCATTGATAGTACGCCTGATTACTCGTTCGTTGCAAAGATTTTCGGCAAGTGCCAGCTAACCACACTCACTAGCTATGACTATGTTTTGTGGAATTTTCTGGATGAAAATATAGTACGTAAGTTTTGAAAAATACTATTATGCGCATATTTATGTAATTTTAGTGCGTTACATACTGTATATGTTATGTAGTTTATACATAGGGCGTGCTAATAAACCAGAACACATGCGCTAAAAATTTAAACAATAAAAGAAAACAACGAAACGGATTTTGCACACCCCTGCACACAACCACAAAAAACACCCACACTGCATGGAATGTCAAAAACAAGGGGCGTTTAGAGATGGTTTGGGAGGCAGGCAAAGCGTTGATAGCTACAAATTTAATTTGGCTTTTGGACATTTATTTATTTTTTTTATATAAAATATAACTGAAAATGGTTTCATATTTTTGCGGTGCCTAGCACTGAACAGAGCGACAATAATAATAACAACAACAAACATTTAATCAAAACTAATCGTCGTTTACATTCATTTGTATTTATGCATTAATGTTTGCATGTATGTGGCATGAGTTTATATTATATGTATATGTACATATATATGTATGTCCAGGAAAACATTGAATGCTGCTGGTGCTGGTATAAGTAACAAGCCCTGAGCCCGCGCTCCCTTTATGTACTTGTACTAGTAGTGTGTATGAAGGCCAAATGTTTTTTGTTATGATCGCAGACATTGTGGCCGTCTTTGTTGTTGTTGGCTTATAGTAAAACTCACACAAGTTATGAATGAAAGCAACAACATAACAAATAGCTTGTCTTTTTGGTCGAACCACACACACACACACACAGACGCACACATACTATTAGTTTTGGCAAGACAAAACAAGAAATGCGCACATAGTTAAAACAAATGCACAAATACACTCAAGCTACATAGTACATACATAGTAAATAAGTATTGTCGTTTGCTTGAATTGTTTTTCTTTTTTAAGTTGGTTTTTTTTTGTTTTTTGCTTGTAGCGACAGCGTTTATTTTCGCATGTAATTATCTAGCAAATTGCTGCAACCGTTCCAAGCACATAGAGAGACGGAAGCACGCGCAGAGCATCACACCATGCTAATTATTAACTGAAAGCCCTACCCAGCCGCCCACAACACTTGTTACTAGCACTATTTACTAAATATTTTTGGCAAGTGTAAAATCAGCATATTATAACTGTTTAATAGTTGCGCGACGGATTGAGACTGGCACACACACACGCACACACAGGCAGAGAAATACGCACACACATTGACACACGCGCAGTTTAATACTAATGCATTTGCAATATAGTAATATTTTATGCGTACTTTATACAATTTGCTTACTTTTTATTTATTTACGACGTTTAATACTTTATTAGACTACCGTCGCAATTGCTACAAATTGAAAGTACAACAAACAAACCAATAATAAACGAATCACAACAAACACAACAACTTGCGTTCGAACAATTTTACGATAGTACTGAAAAACTATCGATAAGACTATCGATATCACAGTTTTGCTTTTGTTTTTTTTTTTTGCACGCCCTCGGCTATTTACCAACACCAACGTTTACATATTTTTAATTTATTTTTTTTGCTACTAAAATGCGGACTTGTCTTTTTTGTGAGCATGTTTAACATGTTATAATTAATATGTTATAATATAATAAGTAAATATTAATTAGGAAGTGTGATTTGGCGGGCATTGGCGAGGAAAGTAGTGTCAGTCAACATCGTATCGATAATAAAAGCGATGTATGATGATGCTGACTTGGCGGTACTACACAATGGGAGAATTAGTGCACCTCTTCAAACAAACACTGATGTCAGGCAAGGTAGCCCCCTATCACGCCTACTATTCAATATCGTAGTTGAAGAGGTTATGAGAGATGTATGCGGGTCTAGGCGTGGGATTACGTGGAGTCTCACCCGTCATTTGGAAAAACTGGACTACGCGGACTCAATAATCGCATCCAAAACTAAAGCGCCAGCCAAGGTAGCCTAACCATCGGCGGGAACACTATCGACTTTGTCGATAGCTTCTCATAACTTGGTACCACAATATCCACCAGTGGTGCGGTGGATGAGTATATAGAGAATCGAAGAGAAGCTCTAAGCTCTTTGGCGGAGTACTAAGAGAAAAAAAAAATAAGGAAGTGTGCTAGCTGCTAAGGCCGCCGACTCGACTATTTGATATTAAATTTACTTATGATAATAGGTTAATTTTTTGGAGAAACTTAAATATTGTATGGAATTGAAGTTGTTACAAATTGTAATGGTTGACCAAAAAGATAAATCCTTGTTTTGTGGGCATATATATGACTCTAAATTTTCTTCCGTTTTTTGCACAGGTTGCCTTATCTTTCTTTTTGAACAGATAGTTGTGGGTTAGAGGCGTGTGGCCAGTCCTGCTATGGCAGTTCGCAAAACATATTTTTTGCTTTTGTGTTGTTGAAATTTTTATTGTTCACAACTAGGAAAAATATGAGTTTATTTACTTATTGAGTGAACTTTGAACTTTTCTTTGGCACACTTATACTATGCTTATTAAATTTGTTGCATTTTAAATCATTTTATCCGTTAACGCTGTTTGACTTTATAATGCAATTTTAAAATGCAAAAAAGAACTCAGTTTTGCCATGACCGTTTGACTCTTTGTCTGTCAAGTTTTATTTATATCACCCCAAAATCGAAGATGCATCAAAACGTACTATACAAGGGTCACTATATATACTTTGCGTCTTGGCAATACTATTGGTGCTAGATGCAATCTAACATTTCCATTAAAAAGTTTTTAATTTTTAGCAAAAAAGCACTCACAAAGTTTTGACTAATGAACACTTTGTTTCTTGTTGAAATTTTGTCTCAGCCAATAAAATGCATTAAACCTAGAACATTTTCGTACCGTGAGATCAACGCTTCACTTCATTGGACTTTTGTTGAACAAGCTCTACATTACATCACTGTAAAACGCTGGTTTGCAGATTTCAGTTGCGACCGCCTATCACACAACAACAAAATTCATTAAGGTCGTCCAAAGTCGTCCGTAATCGCAGAAAACATAAATAAAAATTATAACAACAAGTCTAATTAGCTTACGTAGTTTTAGTCAAGATCGATTAGCAGCTTACCCTAATTTATAAGTCCTTCGTAAAATTCAACTACTTTATGCTTTGATGAGTATTGTAAGTTTGTTTTCCTAATCGGCTGTACAATGTTTCCTACAATGGCTGTACGCGGCTCCATGGATCCGTATGATAGTTGATATCCCGTTGGTCTTTGAAAGTGCCCATAAAAACGGTGGTGGAGTTGCCAATATCGTGACCGTTCGCTGATATTTATGACGCTGCTCCTGCAGCTTGGCATTATGTTCGTATGTTCTATTCTCTTTTGATTTCATACAATATCTATGTGCGTAAATTTCTGGTTTAAACATAGACGACCATAATATCAATTTGAAGTGTTTTTTTATTTTCTTAATCCTTAGCAATGCTCTCCGGATCGCTACAATTCCTGACGCCTTTTTGTCATAGTCTATAAAATGCAATTTCGAAATATATATTATTTATATTAACATATTTAATTTTTATTTTTACCCTGCTATATGGATTGCGCTCATGATTTGATTTTTTCCTGATGCCCAGTCATCGAAGAAAGCGGAATCCGCTGGGAACCATTCGCTAATATATATTATCTTTCCATTGCCGTATCTGGTCCTATTGCTAAGACCACACCATTTTCAGTTACTTCGCTGGCACCTGCAAATTCGAACTAAAGAAGTTCGAGGGCGATGAAAATGTGTCGCCACTTAATGCCAGTGTTGGAATAAGTTACACATTTTGTTTCGAAATTGACTCATTTTCTCTGGACTGGCGTATCTATAATGTACATAAAGTTCGCACTGACATTGGCCGACCATGTAAAATGTTTTAAAACCTTGCTGTTCCATATAGCGAGGAGCTTTTTATATCTGATGACAAAAGATTTATACGAAACAACCCAAGTAGTGCAATATGATTGTAAAAATATAAATTAAAGAGCAACAATAAATTGAAATGCAGAGTTTGAATTAGTTAGATATGCACAACTGTTTTTAGTGTTAATATCGCATACATGCCATTGTTATCGATAACGTCGATAACAGTGTAGTATGCCAACCAAAACTATGCAATACGTCTACAGCTGTTTTGAGCACTTAATAATTTGTTATTTCATAGGTGCGTTGTTTTAACATTTTCTAAAACAATTGATTTTTTAAGAATTAATAGCATTTACATAAATTAGTACAATGCCAAAAGTGCGTCGTAGTCGCAAACCGCCTCCAGATGGTTGGGAATTGATAGAGCCAACACTTGAAGAACTAGAGCAAAAAATGCGCGAAGGTAAGTCAAGCCATTTACTAATAAAAAAATGTGGTAAACGTTTACTGATTATGTGTTTTATTTGCGTACTATGCAATCTGCAGCGGAAACGGAGCCACACGAAGGCAAACGCATTACGGAATCCCTTTGGCCCATTTTCAAGATACATCATCAAAAAACACGCTACATCTATGATTTGTATTATCGTCGCAAAGCCATAAGCCGTGAATTGTACGATTACTGCCTAAAGGAGAAAATTGCGGATGGTAATTTAATAGCCAAATGGAAAAAGTCTGGTTATGAGAACCTCTGTTGCTTACGTTGCATACAAACACGAGATACAAACTTTGGCACTAATTGCATTTGCCGTGTGCCAAAATCCAAGCTAGAAGAGGGACGAATTGTGGAATGTGTGCACTGCGGTTGTCGTGGCTGCTCCGGCTAAAGGTTTGCTGTTGGCACTAAAATTTTTGTCCCTTTGTAGTAACCTTTTCTTTTTATTAGAACAATGACAACTTGTGGAATGCGCATTGTCTCTGCCGTTGCTGTTCCGATAAAAAGTTTAACGCTGGCACTAAGAATTTCGACGCTAGTTTGTAGTAACATTTTATTTTTATACCAATAACGTTGACAAATATTTTTTTTGTCAATTTATATAGCAAGTAAAGTAGCTTATAATCCAAATGGTAATTAGTTAAAAAAAGAAGAGTGCATTAATACTAGAGATCTGCATGCATGCATCCTAAACGTTAAGTGAAAAGTTCGTACCCATTTAATTGAGTAAGTGTTGCACTTCACACAGATATGGGTACAAAAATTTAAGGTAGCTTAATTTTAGTATGCAGTGCACAAGTGTATAGCACTACACCATGATGCGATGAATTATACAAGGCTGCGCTGAAAAGTGCTCCAATTTTTTATTTGTGAGCTATAAAAAATTGTGTACCAATTTTGAGCAAACTTCGCTCAAAGGTTTAGCATAGAACAAAATAAAACTGGCATAAATTTTGATCACAATATTTCAAAAATTATACAAATTGTAAGATGTATAAGAGTTTCATATTAGTCTACACATTTGTGTAAAGTTTGATCAAATCTTTGGAATAGCTAGCATACAAAAATTGAGCCTGTGTTCTCATTTTCAGAACAACACGAATAGCTGATCTGCGCGTTGCGTCACCTTATTGTTGGCTCATGGTACTATATTATTGTAAGTAAAAAAGTTTGTAAAAGTTAAAGAGAGCGCAAGAGTAATAAAGGAGATATGATTCAAGAAATGTAAGAGTGAGATAGCATGATTATTTTCTTTACCAAATTGGGTTGATTTAGCACATGGTTTGTGCCCATGGAAATGGTTCAAGGGTAAACTTGGTCTTTCGGTTTAGTTAATGGTCATATATTCAACCACAGCCAAATGGTCTAGCTGGATAAGGTAAAAACTGTATACATCAAAGTCGGGATGTGCCGACTGTAACCCACCTACAACGAAAACGTTCCATTGACCAACATGTATTTATTTAATAATAACTTATACATATGTAGCTTCATTTTTAAGCCACAATATTAGGATGATATTTCTGTGTACAGTTTGGTATGTCTTAGTTTTTGGAATACGTATTAAAGTGTATGCTTGCATAAGATAGTAAGTATTATCTAAAAGTTATTTTTTACGTGATTAAGTTTTTACATGTTTTAATTGACATGACAAATTATCTAGGCATATTCACTTATGTAAACGATGTAGGAGCGCAGCATTGGAGTGTATTGCGATAGACCTCAAGAGCTGGACGTAGAACACACCAATAATCAGGAACGTTGCTTACAGTATTTTTTAAATACTTCTTAAACACATCAAATGTAGGATATTCAAAGTATTTGCAGTGCTGCTTATGGTGATGTGGTGTATTAGGATCGGCAACCCAATCGCGTGGCAATGGTACTGGAATCTGTTTTACAGCTGCTGAAACTTTTGCTTTTGCGCGTAATATTTGAGCTTCCCTGTGGATATTATAAAAGGTTTTAAACATTGAATAGCGTTCAGAGTCCGCAGCTCTACTTACTCAAAACCCTTCTGAAGCATTTGGCGCACGAAAGGCATCTTAATGACACGAGCATAATGATAACATTTATTAGCATACTCCATTGTAGTAAAATACCAGAGAGGTAACAAATTAAAGCGTACGGCTGAAAGCACATACTGCGCTTGGTACTTGCGTCGAAACCAGGTGTGCTCCAGCCAGAGTATAATAGACAAGAGAATCTGATATGAAAACACAATCATGCAAATGTAACGATTTGTCTTATAGCATAAACATACCTCTATTTCCGAGTTAACGCTTAGATAAGAATTCTGAATCAAATGCACCACTTCGTGCTCGGTCAAATGCAAAAAAGACTTCGTGCTAACCACACTTAGAAAAACACGGGACACGCGTGCAAGCATAAGACCACGCAGGACTCCAGAAGTAAGATAGGGTCGTACTTCCAAAAATACCCTATAAGCGCTGATCTCATTCAAATAATCCATATTTGCCAAGGACTTGCATAACTTATGATATATTAGTGAAACGTTTAATAACTCATCAGCTACCTCGAACATAAGCTTGTTTTCTTTTTCAGTTTTTAGCAAAGGTACAGGCAGAACGGTTTCGATTTTCCCTATGAATTTTTTGACTGCATGTATTTTTATATAGTTTTTTAGCACTTCCATAAAGCTATAATATCGTGTATTTCCTGGGCTTATGCCTGCATCATCCAGTGTTGCTGAATTCATCAAGTACATCAAACGAATGGCATTGGTTTCTATAATGGTATTTGCCCTGGCTTCTTCTGTTTCTTCAATTTCATCTGGAAAGTTTAGCAATTCCGCAACGACTTTATATTCCACACAAGCGTTCGCCGCACAGAGACGCTTTAAAAATATCTCGCATTTACTGCGATTATCAAATATAATAAGTTTGTCATTGTTTTTTGGGCAAGTCTCTGAATTGGTTTTCTGCGATTTAGTCGAGTGCTGTTCCGAAACCAACATTGAGTCATCTGAGTCAGTTTCAAAGCTGCTGCTATCATAGCCAGGTTGGAAATTTAAGGATTCCATGCTGTCGTAAAAGGTTTCCATGCATTTGGCCGTTACAAAACTGTCATTGAGAGATTCAATGATATCGGATGAAGTTTCCAGACAGGCAGATTTAAAGCTCAAGGTTTCGTCAACATCCGGATTGTCATTGGCCATATGGTTTGCAACTTCCAGACTCTTTGCATACATATCAATTTTTTCAAATACTTTGCGATTGATAGTTTCCAGGTTAATTTTGACAACATCTGACGCATGCTCCAAAGTTTCCGAGTTGTCTTTGTCAATTTGTATATCAATGCTTGTAGTCGCTATATCTTTTTTCCCATCTTGCAATATCTTATTACTTATATCCATTGTAGCTGGAATATGTTCCACGTCAGCGTCAATTATTGTTTTATTATTATTGAAATCTCTGTTGGCACCGTTTGTTAAATTAACAGAATGTTTCATTTCCCGTATTTTGTATAAGACTAGAAATATTTAAAATCGTCTGTACTATATACATATGTATGTATGTAGCTTATAGCCTATTTACACTGGGGCACATCTAACATATTTTGTCAAAGATATTACATATGAATTTGCCTTTTTGAAAATTTCAACATCATTTCAACATCTTGTGGAAATGTTACTTTCCTATTGCGTCCTGATGAAAATATGCTCGATAATTTTTCTGTGAAACTCTATATTTTTGTCATTCGCTGGGAAAATGTAAACAATGTCAACGAAAAAGATTGACAATTTTCAATTTCAAACTAGGCGCCAAGACCTCATATGTTTATGGAACTGAAAATCAACTCATAAAAAGAATGATATTTGGATTTTAAGTGATATTTGGATTTTAGATGTTGTCAGTGTGAACACCTTTTTCACATCTTCAAAGATCCCATGCATTCCGCTAAGATGTGCTCAGTGTGAATAGGCTATTACAGCAGCGTAAAACTTACCTTTTTCTACAACAAAGTCCTTTTTTTATTTTGTTGGTTCACAGATTAAATTTATTTTTTTACGTTTCAAAAGCTCAAGGGCTGTTCTTATTATAAATATAAATGTTCAACAAGCACGAGTTATGTAGGTTTGACAAGTTTTGCAATGACATAATGATTACAAATTTTCAGAATATCGATAGCATTGTTATCCTTGCGAAATGTCATTAAATATATATTTCTGGACGAGTCTTACCAATGCATTTTGACTGTCATTATGCGGATCCACGCTTATGCAATGCAAGCTCAAGGCTAGGCGTGTTGTCTGTAATTAAAAAAGAGCACGCACCAATTAAGCCTTCCATGAGAGCGAACAGAAACCGAAATGTATAAGCGTTTGAAAATTTGTAATTTCTTTGCTATAGGATATTTAAACAGTCATCTTTTATAGGATTAGGTGTTTGGTCTGCTTGATTTGCAATGGTTTTGCTGGGATAATTAAAACCTAATCGTGTTTAAGTTCCTTCACTGTCCTCGTGTAAAATTGAACAATTTTGTAAAATTCTGGAAAAATTCATCGCATAAACCAATTGATGCACCTACTTTACTAGCAAATTGTATGATCGCGACTTGGTCCCCATCATTTAGCTCTGCTTTCATTACGTTTTCATGGATCGTTGAACTGCTAGGGTATCCAGGTGCTTATCGTCTTCAGTCTTCAAAACAAAACACATGTTATCTTAGTAACAGGTGATCGTGTAAATATTCCATTTGGCTAACAATAAGAAAATACTTTTCTACGTTGCTTACCAACACTGAACCAAAATAAACGTACAAACAGCGTTAAAACTAAATTTTCATTACTTTTTGTACGTACCCCTTACTTGGTACTTACACAATGCGCAGCTCGCTCGTAGAGCAGTGCCAGCAACAAGACGTTGCCTAAATGTGATGCGGACCAAACAGCGCTGCCTGCAATCTATAGAAAATCATAGGCCGATGCTGCAAACTGCTTAAAGTTGAGAAATATCCAATAACAGTTCGGCGTTATAGCCAAAACGCCATTGCCCACTTGGATCAGCATGGACATGCCAAAGCAGCGATTAAGCAGCGTGACTAGTGTCCAGAGACGCTGATAGAGCTGCCTGGCCACCAGCAGACGACGCATGGCAGCCGCCGTTACTGCTCTCGAATCGCTATTAATGCACTTGGCACTGTGCTGCGAAAACAAGCGTAGAACGTAGAGACGTTGACGCACTATCAGCACGGCTATAAAGATTTGAAAATAACGTAGTCCACATACCAGCAATGGAAAGGTGTATGTAGGGGCCAGTAGCTCGGTTATCAAAATGAAGCACTGGCTCAGTAAATAACAAGCCAGCATTAGAGCACCACGTTGTGCGGCGCGCCTGCGTAGCTTGCGATGTTCCACATCCACATTGAGCGCGTATAAAAACATTCGATCGATCTTTCGCGCCTCGGCAAAGAACTCATATTGGGTATGTCGCTGAAGCAGTGTTTCCAGCAGTGCTGAATATAATCTACGGTATGTCCAACATCGCTGGCCTCGTTCGTATAAGTGTAGGGCTCCGAGCAGAACAAACCATAAGCAGTATAAACGATGGCCGCGCATAGTACAGACCAGCCATATAGTTCCAGCCAACGTGCGCGTGGCAATCGGCGCTCGGCGAAACCATCACGTCGAACTAGACGCCATTATGTCAAACTGCACACCTGACAGACGGAGTGCAGCAGCGAAAGACCATCCAAGATATCCATTATATACAGCTGCCAGCAGTTAACTTTTTATTGAATGTTAAGGTTTTGAAATAACCTCATGATTATTATAAGTGTTTTTGGAGTCTTTCAAAACGAGTCCAAGGTAAAAAAAAACTCCCAGCAAATCAGTTCTAATATAACCTTCAAAAAACATCGTGTCATTGGAGTTATTGAGGTTATGTTACATTCCTGCTATGCTGGTGTTTTCTGGACCTTGGATATATTTGTTGTTGCACGGCTGTAGAAGTTACAGCCTTGTCACCACAACCTCTATTTCTAACTGTTACAAAAGTCGCAGCAAAAGTTAACTTCGTACTAGCAAGAGGATCATCCATAAATTACGTGACGCTGATTTTCGACTGAAATTTTCTCTGCCGCTGTGACGTATTGAGACGCTGACGTTGCTAAGCAACAGACACGAAGACGATGGTGCGTGGCTTCGGCTTTTGTTGCTCTGCTCTACTGCCATTGCAGCAGTGAAAACAATATCAGTTGCTTATGAGTAATCAATTGACAAAGTTGAATTACGCTGCGAAACGTTTTGTTATAATCCATAGAAAACATCAATAAGCTGCACTAATTCTTAATCAACAATAACCTGCAACAGGATTACCAATTTCTCGAAGCATTAGTTTTCTTCTCTCTTCTTTCTTTCTGGATTGCAGCCTATAAAAATTTCGAATGTTCAAGGCATCGAAAATAAATATCGAACTGCTGTTCCATCCAGTTTCAATAGAGTTTACCAAACAACCAATCCGTTTATAATCTCACTGCTAAACATTTCGCCGTCTCAGACAAAGTCACAGAGCTCTCAGCCTAGATGTAAAGATTCACAACTTATTACCATCGAAAATATACTGCCCAATACTAACCTTAACAAAAAACATATTTTGTAAGAACATGCCTACAGATCTATCTACACAGCCTGAACGCCTATGTTGCTCCTTGGCTACAAAACTTTTGTAAACAGTTTTATTTTAAAAATTGTTAATAAAAATTGTATTTAAATATCTTTTAAGCCAAGTTGTGTATTACAAATGTTTGCGCACATTTAAATTAAATTTGTAGCTTATACAATCCTTAATACTGCTGCTTCAAGGATACCCCAGCTGACACAAGACGCGCAAACATAATTATAGAAGTTTTGTCCAGCCTTTTTTCGCTCAGCCTAGGTCAAGAAATGAACTTGCGGAACTTGTATTTTCTTTAACTCAGCCTAGGCCAAAAAATGAACTTGCGGAACTTGTAGCTGCTACTCGGCGGGAGGAAGAAGAACAAGCAGAAAGACCCATAACAGATCCATAGAATTTTTTTTTGATGCCAACTTCAAACAACCTCAAAATGTGTCGCCCCAGACACGTTGTCGTTCATCTTGTAGACTTCAGCGCGAGTTGCTGCACTTGATATATGAGCCTGTGGAAAACTGCACAGCAAAACCAGACGATGATAACGTATACCACTGGACGGCTACTGTCAGTGGATCTTTAGAAGGAGCACGGTACGAAGAAGGCGTCTTCCGTTTAAGTTTCAAGTTTCCAGGCGACTATCCACTATATCCACCCATAGTAAAGTTTGCAACGAAAGTGTTTCACTGTAATTTTGGCGCAAATGAATTTGTGTTAAGCATTTTGGCTTTTATGATATTTAAATTTAGTTTACTATTTTTCAATTTATAAAAGTCGACAAGTTTTGTTACAAAAATTATATATGCTTGTGTTTATATATTTATTCCTAGCCTACTTTAGAGCTTAGATATTTAACGAGTTTGCGAGTAGTCGCCCCTAGGTGAAGCGTATGAAGCGTGCGCCAGTTTTGACGAATCTGTGAGGCAGCGGACTTTCCATGTTCCGAATTGTGTCAGTTGTTTAAAGCGAATTTTTGTCATTGTTGAACGGTTGTTGCTTTTGTACCCGAGACTTGTTTCCGTTTCTTGAGTATGTGTTGTTTTACGGTCGGGCTACTAGCCCAACGCAACCTTTTTATCGTCTGAGCTTAGAGCTTTGAAGGTGTCGCTCGAATTCGCTACCTCTTCATTTACACGAAGGGTAGCCAGGGAACACCACGGGGAGGCCCTTGCAAGCAAGCGGGTCCGCTACGGGCAAGCGGGCAGCTTGTAAAATTCTTTGCATCGTGAAATGTATGTATGTATCAGAGAACTGCAACATGTATGAATGAGTCAGCTCGAGCATGTTTGCCGAAAATGCGATCGTAGCCGAACTTGCTCTCGTCAGCTTGTCGCTTGTCTGTTTGAATAGCACACAAAGCGATGCGTGTTCGAGTTCGACTAGGCATGAGACGCAACATTCGATATTTCTGTTCTGGCAGCTGGTATGATGAACATCCAGGGTATGTACGGAGTTACTGTCCTTCCTTCGTCGTTCGTTTACCTCGCGCATTACCAGTAGGTAGCTACAAGTGAGAAGCGATGTAAGTACTTACTAGAGAACAATCGCCACCAGCCGTACAGTGGGACCCCATAAAATTTTACTTTTTCTCTTCGGCTTCTTTCGGTATAGGCTACCGGACTTTGGTGCAGTACTATGTGCATAGAAATGTATGTAGTCAGGCAGTCCTCTAATACATGCACAAACTTTCTTATAGAATACGAAATATGCATGACAGCATTTTGTAGTAAATTTTATGCTGATAAATCCCGACGAAGCCTTCTTGTATGTGTTGGGAGCTCAAGCCTCGCACTGCAACACTGCTATTGCATGTATATGGTCTAATTTAATGCCTTGGAACAATTTATTACTGCGCTGACATAATTCAAACTCAATGGCAATGGCGTCGTCGTTGTGCGCCGCTTCATGGTGCGTATTATGTGGGAATCCACTCCGCTTTGCTCACCCTACTTTTATACCCTGCACTTACAGGGTCAAGGGTAACATAGATTAGAGCAATACAGGCAGAAAAAGGTGTGGCAGAATATTAGTTACTTGCACCAAAATGCTTAGCATCAACTCGTATTGCGATTGAGTGATGTGTTCCCTACTAGAGCCCTCAGAGGCCTTAGGAGCTACAGAGAAAAAGTTACCAAAAGGTGCGCATTATCTGTACACAGTTCTTGCGGAGTTTACTGAACATCCACATTGTAAAATGTAGAGTATCCCATTATCAGAAATCAACGCAACTCGTCCACGCTTCAAGTGTTTTGCCAGACTGTGTGTGCATCCGGGACTCAAGTCCAAGCGCTTTTACGTTTTCGACTGGGATTTGCTAAACTTAATATAAATGAGTTTTTAATTATGCTGCTGGGCATATTTTCTCATTTGTCCGAGTGTCGCAGTCAACATTCCGTTCCCGCTCTTTAAAAAGAGCTAGACACAAATATAAGTGCGGTCATGTTTGCTATTTATTATATATACATACATAGTATATAGTCTGTAGTACTTTTTTTTTGTGCCTTAAGACGAAGCACTACGGACGTATTCCTTAAGGTTTCCGTTTTCGTCATAGCGTCGACCCATGAAGACCTGTTGAGCCCGGCATCACAGACTGTTTTAAACGCCTTGATTTTTCCCATCATCAAACAAATTAGTTGGGAGCTCACGCTTATTAGTCTTATTTGACATATCGGGCATCCATTTCTGTTATATAAGTAAGAGGAACTGCTTTAAAAACCCAAATAACTAATAAGCAACTTATATTTTCTTGGAGCTCAGAAACAAACTGGTTCGTTACGGCAAGGCAAACAACTCCTTCGCTTCTATAACTTTATTGTCCCAATTGGGAACTCCCTTAGTATACTGACTGCATTACCTATGGAACCCTGCAGACTGAGGAAACACCTGGCAATTGGAACACATGTATATTTTGTACCCGACTAGAACCCGTCGAAATATCGAAGTTTGTTTCTAATATAGGCTTAGTTCTGCTTCAACCCCAAGACATAGCTATACACTATGTTATCTCAGTTGATCATTTTAGCATATAGTAAGTACATCTAGCGGAGAACCGATACTTATTAAAAAGTACTTGGTTTCAATAAATTCGCTAATAATGTTTTTCTCTCCCAATATTACTATAATTTCCTCAAAGAATATTGCATCTCTCCTTGGCATAAGATGTGATTTGTTTTTAATGCACTTGAAGAGTTAAACAAGATGACGTACATTAAAGTCGGACGCGGACGACTTGGAGATACTCTGTACCATCATATTTGAATCAAATTGTCGCTGTATCCGAGTTCAAGGTAAAAAAAAACTCATCACAATTTTGATATCAACTCTAAAGTACCCGGTTTAAGATATATAAGGTAACGTCAGAAATTCGGATTGCACCTCCGAACGTGAAAGTAGGTTTTATTTATTGTGGCTGCGTGTTTTTTTTACTAACATCATCACTTTTGAGCTCGGTAGATACAGTCGCATGTTTTTCTAACTATTTATTTTTCCTTCCTAATAAAAGGTTTTCTCAAGGCTCTCAAAATAGTCAATTACACAGGCCTATAAATACCGGGGTCATGTCAGTTGCTGGAAAGCTTAGGGTCATTTCCGAAGTAATTTGCTGCGTACCTCAGGATTATGAGATATTTGAAAAAAAAACCGTTTTTCGGGTACATAACCTCAAATATGTCAAGATCCTGACGTGATGGGCCAATTCTCGGACTCGGATTCTACGCAGAAAATTACTTCGGAAATGACCCTTAGCTTCCCGACAACTAAATCATGTTGGTCTGTGTTATTTCAGGGATGCACTCTTACCGCTCATCTATTTTTTAGTTTTTAAAACAGAAAATAGTCGCTAGGAGCCAGATCTGGAGAGAAGGATAAATTGTACATTAACATTGTGATGTACCTGATCGTTCAGTAGCATTCCATGGATTTTATCGAAGATTTCTGTCGTGACAAACTCTTTTCTTTGGAGAGCTGCATTTTCTGCTTGGACCATCAGATAGCTCACTAAAATTCTATTTAACTATCGAAATTCATGTTCAATATATTATTTCTACCATCATAACTTATCTATTATCAGATGATGCTTGATAGGAACAGTGTTGCATACTGCGCTAAAGAACTTATAGTCTGCCGAGTCATCTCCTACTCTAGTACCCTTTACTTTATGGATTACAGGGTATAAAAATAAACAATATTTTTTTTATGTTACGACAGGCACAAACATGTTTCTAAATTTTTTTTATGGGCTTGTTATTTTGAAGCCAGTAAACGGTCATTTATATGAACTAACTAACTAACTACCTGCTGCTGCACTTGACCAATTCGAGGAGCACTTTTGGGTTCACCCAGGTAGCAAGAAGTAATGTTTTGCGATTGGCCGTTGATTATCCATTTTATTTTTGACTATCTGGCTATTTGCAGTGCTCAATGGCAAATTCCCTTGACTTTGGTTATTTGCACTTTTCAAAATGTAAATACGACTTGCAGGCCCGAGCCTCAAATATTGGATTAGAGATAAGCAGCTTTTGTGCATGGATGATACAAAAAACAGCATACTGTCACTCACAGATCTAAACAAGAACATGGACCCAAACTGTATTGTACTTGAGCTCTTATGGTTGGCTGCGGGCACGTGCAGTACAATACAAATTTTGTAGAGATGTGGAAAACAGTGACAATGAACTTGAACTTGTGCAGCTAGTTGATATTCAAAATTTTTAGGGCAGAGACATAATAATTTGGCATTTTACTGCTTCATGTCTTTAGGCGCTGAAGCAGTGGGGGGAGGTCCTGGGCGTGCTTTAAAAATATTTTGAGTCTTTAAAAAAACTCTACCAAAGAACAGAGTCCGCTCCTGCTTTTGATACACCAAAAACTGGCATATTCTTTTATCGATTGGAACCATTAGATTGCTGCAAAAGCAACATTGCATATAAATATACATACTTATGTCCCTCTAGTACGGGTGGGTAGTGCAGAACTAGCGATTTCAGTACGCACTAGGTAATCACCAGTACTTACCTTGCTACTTACTTCTTCATTTCCATCTTATTAACAAATGTCGTAGGCGTTAGGCAATCGCCACCACCCTGTTTACCAGTAGACAGCAGCATCGCTGCTTACGCTGTTGTACACAAGTAGACAGCTTAGTGGTTGCCAGTAGACAGCGTATTTTAAACCGACTGAATTAATTAAAAATGAAAACATATATGCTCTTATATATTAACATATTTTATTTTTATTATTTGTTTATTTTTGTTTAATAATTTATTTAGGAATTATTTTCAGCCACGCTCATGACTTTACTCTTGTTTAAGGCTGGAGGTCCTTTTTAAGATGGACTTCGGACGGCCCTGCTCCATTTCCAATTGCATCTGAAATTATAAAAATTGAATTTTAGCGCTGAAAATATTTATTGAGAGCTTTAATAAGCTTACCGATTGGTGCTGGAGAAAACATCAATGATCGAAGTTAAAAATCTCTATATATCGATATTGGCCAACAGAGATGTTTCTCCAGCGCTACTAAACACCCATTTGATGAGAACAGAAGTGCTGGAGAAACATCGCTGAGGAAACGAAAGCAGTCCAAAAGTCTATAAAGCAATAATCGGTAATAGTGCTGGAGAAAACATCGATGCTCGAAGTTTAAAATATCTATATATCGATGTTGGCCAACAGAGATGTTTCTCCAGCACTACTAAACACGCATTTGATGAGTGCAGAAGTGCTGGAGAAACATTTCTATTGGCCAAGGTCGATATATAGATATTTTAAACTTCGATACATCGATGCATCGATATAACATCGATGATTTCTCCACCACTAATAGAAGACATACCCGAGGCCACCTGCAGCCCTGCATCAATCAGAATTAAGATTATTTACTTGCGGTATCCATCGTTAGTACGGCTTATTGGAAGTTATATAATTTATTTATTTAAGGAATTTTATGATTCTAGGTTAATAAATCTCGAAGCTTTCAAACAGATGATACAGAATCTAAAGTCTAACAAAGAGATTTATAGTCCCTTGTTGATAAAAGCTTTGAAAAAGTCTTTTAATCATCCCAGAAGACACATTGTGAATGTTATGAATGATACTTAAACAAATTCTAAGGCTTGTATTGGTTATGCTTGAAAGTCATCTTGAAAATATTATATAATTTTACATTTTTCGATGCTCAGATTGAGATTTAAACAGGCATAGGTCATAAAAGAAATAAAACTAAAGGCAGGTAATTTTGAAATAGCTAATAGATTAACGAATTGTTGTCAGGTGACGGGTCTAAGGAATTCCATAAGTTACTGGTATAATGCAACTTTAAGAAAAACCTCTTGGGTTATTCCAAAAAACAACAAAAAGAATTGAGTAAAAATTACGTGTTTCAAAAATTTTAGAGCCAAAAAACCATTTTGCTTATAATTTTTACCATATAAAGAGTCATCTCAAGCGTTCAAAACGAAATTTTTTCCCACAGAAATCCTAAGATCGGACCAAAATTGAAAAAAACGTACCTAATATGACATTTTTATCTTTTTTGTAAATAACACTAGCTTACATGAAAAATGAACCTTCGTATATCGGTAAAACATTTTGTTCACGAGATATTCATGAATAACTGAAAATAGTAGCCAAAAACATGTTTTTCGAAAAAAACTATAAAACGTTTCTTAAAAAAAAAGATGGCGTACGTTAAAGTCGGGCGCAGACGACTTTGGGATACCCTGTACCACCTCATTGCAATTAAGTCCGACATATTGGTTAAGACCTCCAAAAGATATAATTTATTCGGCAAATTTGGCTACGATATTTTCATAAATAAACAGAAATCAGTCGAATTTTACACCAAAAATTTTTTTTTGACCGATCGGTCCTATGGCGACTATATGATATAGTCAACCGATTTTTATCAAATTTGGTACAGTGCTTCGGACCTCTCTCTTCGGACCGAGTGCCAAATTTGGTTACAATATCTTCACAAACAAACAAAATACAACGAATTTTGTACAAAACTCGGTTTTTTGACCGATTGGTCCTATGGGAGCTATATGATATAGTCAACCGATTTTGATCAAATTTGGTACAGTGCTTGGGAACTCTAAAAAACTTCTAATTGCCAAATTTGGTTACAATATCTTCACAAACAAACAAAATACAACGAATTTTGTACAAAACTCGATTTTTTGACCGATTGGTCCTATGGGAGCTATATGATATAGTCAACCGATTTTGATCAAATTTGGTACAGTGCTTGGGAACTCTAAAAAACTTCTTATTGCCAAATTTGGTTACAATATCTTCACAAATAAACGAAACACAACGAATTTTGTACAAAACACGATTTTTTGACCGATTGGTCCTATGGGAGCTATATGATATAGTCAACCGATTTTGATCAAATTTGGTACAGTGCTTGGGAACTCTAAAAAACTTCTTAATGCCAAATATGGTTACGGTATCTTCACAAATAAAAGAAACACAGCGCATTTTGTACAAAAAACTAATTTTCGACCGATCGATCCTATGGGAGCTATATGATATAGTCAACCGATTTTGATAAAATTTGGTACAGTGCTGGGGGTCTCTAAAAAACTTCCGATTGCCAAATTTGGTTATGATATCTTCATAAAAAAACGAATTATCCATCTAAAACTTTTGATTTTTTTCGAGGTCCTCTGAAACACCCCTATGGGAGCTATATAATGTAATCCCGATATCAAAAAAATAAAATAAACTTGTCTCCTATGGATTAATAAGGGATCTTATCTGAAAGTTTGGTTGCTCTAGCTCTTACCATCTCTGAGATCTAGGCGTTCATACGGACAGACGGACAGACGGACAGACGGACAGACGGACATGGGTATATCGACTTCTCTAGTCACACTGATCATACTTTAGGTAACTTTGGGGGGTCTCCGACTTCTCCTTCTGTACGTTACATACATTTTCGGCTTGCACAAACACAATATACCCTTTGTACCATACGGTACAGGGTATAAAAAATGAATGCAATTTTCGTGTTTCTCGAACCAAAATTACCCTATAAAACTTTTAACTTTCAAGGTTCACTCTATGAACCCAAAATTTTGTTTGGTCAAAATGTTTTATGGTTTTAAAGTTAAAAGTTACAATTTTTTTTTTGAAAGTTACAATTGTTTTAAATTTAAGGCTACTTAATATCTGCGTATTATTATTAAAAGGGAATCGAACCTTGGGCTCAAGTCTTATGTACGCCTTTGAAGCTGTGCTGATTCGGACTTCAAGTTCTAAAATGCTATTTTGCGATTATCTCCTATATTCCTAATAAAATCCCATTTTTTACACCCAAAAGCTGTAACTTTAAAATTATAATAAACATAGCGCTTTGAAATTTTTAGGGCGTGAAAAGGCGTGGGACAAAAGAAAAAAACAGAATCTGGCTGGACATATAACAAGTCCAATTGTCAATAGTCTTCAAGATCTAGGCGTTCATACTGATGAAGATGTCTATATCAGTTTAAGAACTAATCTCTTGATCTTGATAAACCTAACTTAACCCTCTGATGCCCAATTTGAAAATATTTGTGTAACAATGGTCGAATTATTATTTCTAAAGTACTTCTTGGCTCCTAAATTCAAAAATGATATTTAAAATGATGTAGCATTGTTCGTTTACCTGTAATTTAAGAAATTTTTGAAATTTTTAGACTTTGATTTTATTTATTTAATTATTTATGAATAGTTTTTATAGTAATGAAAGATTCAGATTCATTTTTTGCAATGGTATTTTAAAGCACAATTTTTGCTGACAACTCGCAACCGCCCAAAAATAAACCCCTAAAAACACATGTGCTGTGCTTATCACAAAAAAAAATCAACTTTATAGCTTTGAAGAGCTTTTAAAACTTTTAAAACTTAGTTAGTGTAAAAGCTTGTACTTTTTTAAGGTACTATTGGGCATCAGAGGGTTAAGCTGTCTCCGATATTTCCTTCTTTATGTTACATACATGAACTTAATAAACGCTTGGTCCAGGGTCTAAAAAAACCCAAAGCCATATAATACATATCAATAAAATCTGAACCAAAAATATGTCGAACCAGAGCTATCTTGTAATTTCAGCCTAGTGCTTAGGTACTCAAAAAAAAATTTACCCGGTATCTACATAAACAGACAAATTAAGGCCGATGTGCGGATAATACTTGGGAAATCTAATACGTTTACGATATCTTCAAAAACAAACTATATAAAAACGAATTATGCCTAGAAAACGTTTTTTCGATCAAGAACGAACTTAACACTGATATCGAAAAAAGAACAGCTTTTCCGTGACCGGGACGTCATAAGGGAGCTCACGATCTCTAAGAAGTCTAAGATCTGGGCTTTCATATGAACGGACGGACTGACGGGGTCAGCACGATCATATTTTAGATAGCTTTGTACAGTCTCTAAATCTAAATATTGCAGTCCACATTGATGTGCTATTTGAAAAATAGATAGTTTCAAGTTCCAGCAGTCATAATTGACTATTATGCCGACTCTTGGCCGGCATTGTCCTTGAGCACTCGCATGAAAATTATTTACCTGCCAAGGGTTAAAAACGCTAATCCCTTTGTTTATCAAAGCAGGGCACAGATGCAGTGCAGCTGGACTGCCAATAGCAGGTAAGCAGCGTCCCGTGAATCAAATAACTTAACCCTCATAGGTGCATATAGCAGGTAGTCGCTGTTCCGGCATTGTTCACAACAAACATGGCATAAATTTTGCATTAATTTGATTCATAATGGCAAACAAGGGTTAACGTTGACAACTGCGTTAACCCTTAGCAGCCGCTGTGGCTATAAAAGCAGCGTGTTTGCTGCGACTGCCATTCAATTGAGCTGCGCAGCTTGACGAGTGCACATCGTACGTCAACGCAGAGTGATTACAAAAATAAAGAGAAAACTAAAAGAGTCAAGTAACTATGGAACAGAACGTTTTTCTGCAAAAGTTCTATAATCAACTGGGCGATGTTAATCTTCAACTGCCAGCGGCCATAGGACCTGCTGTAAAGCTGCCTCCAACCATGCACTATACGCATTTAAGAGCCGGCTTGAGCACACCACCTGCGCAACAGAAACCGGAACAAATTGATGAACTTGTGGCCATGGAACTGCAACATCTTAAGACGCACTATGCCAACGAGGAGCAACGCTATGTGGACCAAATGCTGCTCGAGAATCCCATTGTGGTGGAGCGACGTGCGCCAACCAAACCCGACTCTACCACTACTGCACTGCCCTTGGCGCCACTCAGCAGTCGTGATGTACAACGTCAACGTGCCGAATCCTGTCGCAAGTCCCGCTACAACAACAAGATCAAAAAAGCCAAACTGCGTTTTCGCCACAAGTTCGTATGCAATCAGCTGACGGAGAGCGCCAATGTGCTTGACTATATACGGGATGTGATTGCGCAGGCGGAGACGCAGCTGCTGGCACGTGGCTTTAATCGTGCTACCCTGGAGCGCATGCGCCAAAACTTCGGCGTGGAACGCTGTGCTGCAATGGCTATGGATACGTCGAACTCAAATATATTAAAGTAGACTCTGCGCAAAACCATTGCCGCAGTTGCCGCGGGCGTTGACAATTTGAACCTAGTGTAAGCTGTACAAAGACCGAATGGAATGGGATAGACTATTATATAAACAATTTTTTTTTTTGAATTTGTTGGTTTTAGTTATATATTTTAAGTGCAAATAAAAATATTAATGTTAAACAAAAATGAGTTTAAGAGTATTTGAAAGAAAAACTCTGATTGGGTTGGAGCGAGTGACACACTACGGCTGCTCATCGTAGTTTCTTAAGCGCCCATTACCATGCTAAAAATAAGATGTTGTCCGGAAGGTGTCTATCGAATTGTACGCTATCTTCTTTAAAGGGCTAAACACAACGTTCCTTCAACATGAATGATCACTAGCCAGCTGTCAGTATTGGCGTGTAGTGATCTTTTCTTCTTAATTTGAGGGAATTTGTAAGGGGCCCAGAACTCACTGCGAATTAGCATTAGGCAAGGCGTTTCCAAGTCCTTAACTATTCACCTCAAGCCGATTTGAAGGTCTTGCCGACCCCCTTGCTTGCAAGGGCGTCCCCGAAGTGTTCCCTGGGTACCCTTTGTGTAAATGAAGAGGAAGCGAATTCCAGGGACGACTTCTAAGGTCTAACCTCAGACTATAAAAAGGTTGCGTTGGGCTAGTAAACCGGCCGTAAAACAACACATATTCAAGAAACGAAATTCCGCCCTATGCTCCACCTAGGGACGACTACTCGAAAACGCATAATCAAGCTCTACAGTAGTCTAGGAATAAATATATATATATAATAAGGTTACCAACCCTTAACTGTTTAGAGTTTAAATTGAAAGTTTCTAGGAGAGGAAACCTCACCGTGGCTAAATCTGGTACCATGGGTGATCAAAGACCCTACAGCACTTTTTCTGTGCTAACTATTGGGCATGGCCCCTCAGGAGTATAATGCATTGCAATCGGGTGTCGTAACCTATAGATAGGCAGACGTTTTAGATGATCCCGACCAAAGAGAAACATCTTCAATTCGAACTTGCGTAACATTTTTTTTTCCCCTTTTTTTGATGAATTTCTGATCTGGCTTATCAGAGACCAAAGAAGCATCGATTGGCAAGAGCTATGCTACGCTTGATCTTCCCATAAAAAGTCTAGTTTTCAATCGCAATTTGATTGTCTTTGCGCTGCGTCCCTCTACTTGGAGAAGCAGTCCTGCTCTTATTCACCACCAGATTCAAATATAGCTGGTGTTTTCAGCTGCGTGCTGCAGGCCAGTGTAGGTCCTCTGTCGGAAAAAGTTGCACAGCACAAAGTTCAAATCCCTTGAGATGTCCTGAGAGCACACTGTAAACACCGGGGTCTTTTTCAATAACTCCGGCACATTAGAGAAGAAGTCTGGGCAGACAGGCCGGAGATGTTTGCCCAGGCCACATCTTCGGGCGTCCGAGATAACCAGGGTGTGACAGTCCTTGGGCAGGTTTGTATAACCTGGGTCGACTCCGGTACGTTGAACCGACTGTCGTGGGAGTCGGTAGTTGATCTTTATTGTAGCTGTAACTGCAGTTCACACAACACTGTTCACCTTTTTAGATGCGGTGAAAACCCACATCCAGTGGAGGCAGCCAGCTTCCTCCACTTGGATAGGCTCCTTCTTTTATGTATTCCATCATTTCTAACTTTCCCTTATCTTGATTATTCATAAAATCCCGATAATGCACGTACCTGGTGCACCAGGATATACATTACAACAACAACAATCTGACAGATTCTTTTACATTAGCCGCAAAGGCATTGGTGACGTCTCTCTTGGTACGACCTATGATGTATATCATCCACATAAGCAAACAACTGAATACTCTCATAAAAAATCGTTCCTTTCAAGGCCACTCCAGCTTGCTGCTATACACCCCTCATCATATAGGTAAAGGTGGCAGGAGAGAGCATCGCCAGGAACATCCAACGAAACATCAGGCCTTAAAAATTATTATCGTCGCGTCGGCTAAGCAGTTGTTTTAAATGTCCCAGGGACCTGGCACTTATACCAAGCCAATTAAGAAGCCATCTGAGTAAAGATAAAGATATTTATGACCGATATTCGTTAGTGGGATAGAGCCAGGTAGCAGCGTGGTCATCATTATAAAATATTTTTTTTTTGGCTAGGGATCGCAAACAAGAGTCATGGGATTGAAAAAAATCAAAGCGAGAAAGTCTTTAATTCTTTAACCGAGAGCAAGGAAAACTCCAAATAGTGGGTTTCTTCTGAGTAATCAACAGCGGGGAAGCTCCAGGTGGACGGCTAACCATAGCCGCAGAGCAAATTGTATAGACCGTCAAGAGAAAAATAGGCCGCGGTGATGACTTTGATAGTGTCATCAGTGATACTTATGTCATTTATCCTTGAACTTAAAGGACCAATGACTTTTCAGTCTGCTCGCTCCCTCTGGAGTTGGGCCACACAAACTTTTTTTAATCCACATTCTTAGGCCATTCTGTCAGCGCATAACGATGACTCATTTCGATCACGAATTACGTCCAGCTTTAGAGCTCCTCCAATCAAATAAACTACCAAGCCGTGTAAGTTGACAGCATGTAATCCAATTTAAGGCGCCTCTGCCCCACTTACGCGCATTCATGCATTCAGTCAGACCAAGTCATTCAGTCAGTGAGCCATTTAGTCAATCAGTCAAATCAAAGTCAATTTCAGGCATTAAAACGGAAGTCGCTGTTGTCCTGGCCCAGCTACACTGGGAGGCCAACAGCCTCGTCTCCAAAATCATTTACATGCAGACGTGGTGGATGTGGCAGCTGCAGGTGCCAGCTCTGGCATTGCGCAAATTCTCCATGATTGCGTTTTTCCAACAATTTGCGCACCAAAAGACGTAAATGCAACGCAAGTAATAGCTGCCACCAACAGACGAGAGTGGCTCCCCATAGTCCGAGCAAACGAATAGCAAGTTTTACTGCTTAATCTTGATACTCTAACCCAAAGAAATATTGCATGTACGGATTATGGTGTGTAACAATTTTGGAGCTTTTTTTTCCTTGTGGTTTTTAAACTAATGACAAACTATTTATTGAAGTCCCTTTTATTTTTACACTCTGTACTTAAAAAAAATCAAGTCTTTCGTACTTAAAGCTAGGAAATCCACACTTGATTTGGCTGCAAGAAAGAAAATCCGAAAGCCCGAAATCGGCTCCGGACCCCCGCACTGAATTTCACTGAATTTAAGTGACTTTGCAATAATTTACACAAATTTTCTTGTAAATAAGCTGAGCAATTTTATTTTTATCTAGTTTACAAACCATCTAAGACTATGATAAACATTTGTCTTAGCAAGTTCAAAAAACGGCCAAGGTTTTAGAGCAGTGGTCGGCACGGCCCATCACACGTATATAGGGATTTGTGCACGTGTACCTACACGTGCACGTCACTTGCATTTGTGTGCGAAACAAGGCGGCAATGACGATGCTTGTGTTAAAGCGTTGTGACGTCACTGCGCCACTCACACAATAGCGCAAGCTAAAATGCAGGCGTTTTAGTCGTTAAATGCCGACCACTGTTATAGAGCAATTGTCTCTTAGTAAATTTAAAAACCAGTTGAAGTAAATAACATCAAACAAGCGATGGGATGTTTTTTGAATGTATTTTTTATAGGGACACACTCAGACAGCTGATTGTAAATCGGGCAGTTGTCCCAATAGCTATTTTGTCCTCAGTATTGTTAACAATTTTTGCATGTATAAACTTGACACCTTACATATTAAAATTAAAAACTGCTGTTAAAAAAACGAGCACCCGGTTTTTCCAACCATCTCCTTTACCGCATAACCGTCGTTTCTTGTGTTCTGGACTATCAGGAGAGGTTCCATGGCCGTCGAGACACTGTTCCAACGTTCGTTTACGGGATGCTCTGCCTCCAGTACCGGATCTTGGTGTTTCTGCATTTGCCGCATTCGCATTTATTGTGACGTGGCAGCTGCTTGCTCTCTTACGAGCTCCGGTACGGACTGCTGGTACAGTCACTGCCGCAGCGCCAATCATAGGTACGCTTTTAGTGCGCCGTAAAGCTGGACTGGCCTCAGACGGTTGAACATGCCCTAGTGCCTCACTCTCTTCCTGATTAACTGGCATTGCATCACGTACAGCTTCTTTTTTGCCATAGATGTTACCCATCTATTTGAAAGACATTGAGAGTTCTGTAGAGTTTGTTCTTAGTAGAACTTAATGCTTACCGTTTTTTTTTTAATATGTAGACGCTGTGAAAATATATATATGTTATTGTTTACTGACTGAGTAGTACGTAATGACTGAGTGATTTTTCAAAGGTTGCTGAAATTTCTAACATTTTTAGACAAAGTATGTATTTGTACCAAGATCTAGTAGGCAAAAAAATCTTTACTTCATAAACTGTCCTAAGCAAACCCTCTGTACCAACCTAGAAATCTTGGAGACCATAAGAGAGAAGACACTGTAGGAAGTTGGGTCTTATCGATCAATTTTTATATCTGTTATCTTCCCGAAGGTGAATTATACGGACCCAGCTCTAAGAGTAATTATATTGGCTTGATTCCCAGATCGCTCTGTTTGAGTATTCGAAATGGCTAAACCATGAGTTTGTGGCCAGCCATGTGTCTGCTCTTCCAAACACTGCTGGATGCTGAGAAAACTGAAAGTCAAGTCGATTAGAAATTCACCACATGCGCTCTATTTAATGATTAAAGAAAAAATTTTGCTATGTTTGGAAAAATTGATCATTAAGAGTTGGAACTGGCGGAATATATGTTTTATTTGTAGGCAATCATTGTATGAAATTATGAAAAACTTATGTTCAACGTTTTGTGGTAGGTGCCATAAAGGGGGGTACATATAGGGTGGGTCATTTGTTGGTTTGTTTGTTAATTGCATTTTATTTGTATATTTTACAACAAAATTGGGCAAATATATATACCAAATGCAAGTTCGAAACTACTCATTTATATATGAAAAAAAATATCGACGAATTTTTTTTTATGAAACTCATCTGGCTGTTCTCCCATCCATTAAAGGTATAATCGACGCTGATAATGGTTCTTGGGCTTCAATTGTTGCGTCATTTGAATCTTATAAGCATTTAAATGCAGATCCTTATACAAAATTCGACGCTAAGTGGTCCTAGCAAGGTGTTACTCTTGCCAACGATGGCGCATCGATGTTCCCTGCGACTCTTCGACACTGGCCTCAACTATATTTATAGTACGCTTGTACCATTTTGGGCGGATATGTTCCGAATTATGAGTGTTTAACAGATATATTATATCTCCCTTATATATAAAAAAGTTTTTATTTTACTCATCGTCTAATCAGCCATCTTCAACAAATTTTTTCTGCTTAGTGTGGTCATATAATAATGTTTAATTTTTTTGTCGCTAGGTGGAGCATTACACCAAGTGACAAAAGGGCGCTTATTAGTGTTTGTCGCTAGATGGCGCAAGCAAGCTGTGGCAGCATTATATAAAATAATATATATGGGTTATTCTCTGTCAAACACTTAAATTTTTAAGATAAATCAACGTTATTGGGCTTCAAATTTTCGTCTACTCGTCTACTTTTTAATGCCATATGGTGATTTTTGATATTTTTAAAGGGCCGCCGAAACGCAGTGACTCCATAATTAAGTAACTATTTTTTAATCTTATTCTCATACAAATATTATTGCAACCCCTTCTATACGTTATTCAGACACTTTTGTGGGGTAGCCGATTATAAGCACCTTTTAAGTTTTTCAAAATTTCAAGATAGCGGACCTAAGGTGTGTTTTGCATTTTTGTGTTAAAAGGTCGCTTATCACGAATCTGGGGTTAGACTTTAAAAATTACAAAATGGCGGACCTAAGCTGGCTGCCGAAAACCTAAAAAATCAATTTTGTGTTTAAATTTCGAGTTGGGTATGCAAATATGGGTTTTTGGGGTTTCTAATCACAAATCTGAGGTATATATAATAATAGGGGAAACTAAAACAAATAAAATATTCAGATTAAAGATACTATTGTAGAGCACCTGTGTGCTATTGGCATCTTGAATTCAAGCACATGCAGGTTTTGTGAAACTGAGGAGGAAACCTCCCAGCACATACTTGCAGAGTGTGATGCCCTAGCCAGAAGAAGGAAATCCCTTCTTGGTGAGCATAGAATATTGATGCATGACATTACCCGACTAGAACCATCTCAGATAATCAAGTTTGTCACGGAAATCGGGCTAGTTGAGGAGCTCTAGGGCTTGAAGGGAGCACAATAGATCCTAAGGGTCGCAGTGCAACTTTTCCCTATTATATTATATACTATTGTAGAAGAGAAATAGTAAAAAAACGTATTGGCAAAATTGGATTAAAAATGGACGTATTTTGAACTGAAAATAACAAAAACAGGGCTTAAACAGGATTTCAAGGCAAAGGGCGTCTAATTTTGATTACAAATATTACTGAAGCTGCATATGCACTACTTGCATGTTAGGGTATGCTTCAAGGTTACCCCTCGCTCTTTTGGCATACTTTTTCAGACACACTTTTTTATTTTTTTTTACAAAATGAAGTGGAATTAAATAAAGAATTGCTATAAAAATGCAGCTATACATTGGCAACGAACCGTAGTTGCCACAAATAAAAAAAAATAAAAAAATTGGGAATGCATCTTTTACAAACTTGGCGATAACCATGTTACCCAGCTCTTCTCCGTCAATTCTTTTGTTCATTTTGATTTTCAGATTTTCCTATTGGCACATGCGTGTGTAGTACAAATGATTTTATTTCACTTGGTTGCAATGCTTTCTCAAGGTAATTGGTTAGTTGTACCGCTGCCCCGCACATCAAAGTGAGCACGCATTAGATGGGGCTACCTCTGGGCCAAGGGGGCCAAGTGTACAGAGATACACACACAGATACACACACAGATACACACACAGATACACACGGAGTGGCAAAACGGCCTCGTCATAATCATTGGCAAAACGTTTTCAACTTAAAGGTTTTCAATTTGATTTTATCTTCAGCCATAAACGTGAGCAAGTAAACCCAACAAACGGCGGCAGACAAGAACAACAGGAACTACAACAACAATCAAAGTTGACAGCAGATTTGTGGCTTGGGGGAAGGTGGGCATGTACGGAGTCAGTGACTTAGAGATTGGGGCTATTTAGTGAATGAATACCCCAAGGAGTTTGTTAAAAAATTAGTGCATTTAAGGGACTAGGGGCGTTCCAACGAAAATAGTGTAAGAAAATAATGTTAAAAAAAAAAACACCCTGGAGTGCAAACTTAAAAAGTTTCAGGTTAACATTTGTTTTAATATTTAGAAAAGCAACTATGGCGTGGTTTCAAAAACGAATCAAAAATAAATATCGAAAAAAAAAATCAATTCTTGTAATTTTGTTTACTAAATAAATAAATAGTTAATTGCTACTTAGAAACGTAGCATCACGCCAAAACGCAGATGCCAATGCTAACAAATAGTGAATACTCTATTTTGTATACTTTTAAATGGTATTTTTTTTTTACATAAACTTTTTTTTAACAAAAACATAGCCATATGACATAGTATGTAAGCAGCTGATTGTTGTTACCCAAATTTTTAGTCGGGTATTTTTGCATTTCTGCCCAAATAAGTAAGTGCAAAAATTTTTCACTTTTTGTACACCAAAACTATTTTTTTGGGTTCTTTTAATGTCGCACTTACAATTTTTTTTAGTCTAGGTCCTTGCTTATATGGTTTAAATATGAACCAAATCGAAATCACTTTTTGTCAAAAACAAGCGAAAGTCTTCTAACTTTTTTTATATAATGAAACATACTTTGTGTTTATATAAATAAAATATTTGCTATCTAATATTGTAGTTGAATATTGAAAAAAAGTTTTTTATATTAGCTTTTATTAATAAAAAAAAAAATATTATGGAATAACACACAAAGAATTGCGAACAAAAACTTTTTGTGATCGATCGGGGGGCTATGGGATATAATCAACCAATTTTGAAAAAAGTTGCTACAGTACTTGGAAATTTTTTCAAACTTTTCAATGCCAAAATTGGTTTCGATATCTTCATAAACAAATAAAATCTAGCGAATTTTTCACAAAAAACTTTTTATCAACCGATCAGAATGCTTTGGGATATAATCAACCAATTTAAAAAAAAAATGGTACAGTGCTTAAGCTCTAAAAACTTCGTTCCTAGAGGAGCTATAGAATCTAAGAATATGAAAGAATAATTAAAAAATTAGTTTATTTAAAGTCCGTAAACTTTTAAAGCCATTTTACCGATTCGTTTTAATTCCTCTTGCAACAAAACATTCGTTTTCAAACCACATAAAAAATTCGTTTTAGGAGCATTAAACATGTGATTTCAAAACGAATCCGAATAAAGTAAAAAAAATTGTGCTTGAATCAGAATCGAGCCTATTTTAAAATTTTTGACCAATTCAGTGAGTCTTATTACGCGTGAGCGACAATTATTTGTACTCTCACGCATACATAGGTACATATAGCATATATTTTTTACGTTACGTGACGTTTTTTCTATAAAAAACTGCAAAAAACGTGCTTAAAGACTTTCTGGGCTAGACCTTGTATCCTGTCAGTTCGCTCCTTCTTAGCAAAAAACTGTCTACGCCACTGGTCTTCCGAATGGTCTGCTGGCAGAAGCATTTAATGGCAATTGTTTCTGATGCACTTGCCACTTACCACTTGCCACAAATGAGCTGCACTTTTTGCACAGCTCAGCACACCTGTTTCATAGTCGATAAGAAACAAGGGGGTCACCCTACCCCACACACACACAACACACTGCTTCTCAATAATCGAAGCTGCTTCCATTCACTGCACGTTCTTAACGCGATGAATTGCTTTTTCAATTTTCCAATTTATTTTTCATTTTGAAAACTACGCACACACGCACATACACACTCACATGTGTGTATGTGAAGGAAAAGTGTAGCACAGTTTATTGCTGTACATTGTGGGTGTTTTATTGTACCAGGTGGGGGTTACGTTCGGAAAATCAGCTGAAGCATATCCACAAGCACAGGAACAAACAAACAGTTGCAACATTTAGATACCTCAGTATACCAAGACTTTTATGGCTTTCGGCACAGTGGTTTCAAAGCGATTTGTTTAACTTCAGTAGTTCGTTGCTTTAATATTTTTATAACTATCTTCAAATAGAAAATTTGTCTGTTAAAATTGGACTAGAGCTACGACTGAACATATATTAACGAGATACTGAGGAATAACTGAAAAGAGTGCCCAAAAACATGTTTTTCGAAAATATCTCGTGTTTCTCGACCACAAATTATACTAAAAAAACACTCGATGACCCATAAATTTGTAAACTAGTGTAATGGCCTGTCCGTCTGTCTATCGGTCCATCTGTGACTGCACGTCTAGATCTCAGAGATAAAAGCTAATTTATTTCATTATTTTGAAACATTAAAAAAAATGAATGGCATGAATTCAGAATTTCTCTTCTTTAAGAAAGCCTTTGTTGGATTATATTTTTTAATTCCACCTCAAAAAATTTCGATTTAAGAGTTAGTTATGAATATTACCGATATAAAAAAAAAATTATTTTTGAGGAAGGTTAATTTTTCGTGTAATCTAGTGTAATCAGTTGTGAATTCAACAGTCTGGTCACATTTTACGCTTTTACTTGTGGCGTTGCCAGCTTTGTTGCTGAGGCACTGCCATGCTTGCTGCAAACTTAAGAACTTTAAAATTGCGCACTTGAGAAAAACAAAACCATTTAGATCCTCTAGATTGAAATCTAGGCTTAAAGAACGCATTTAAGAAGTCCAAATTTACTATCAAATTCTGTGACGTTGGACTCTCTTAAAAAATAAGTTTTAGATCAAAAAATGTAGTGTGGCCATATTTTATCTCATTGATTTGTGTATTTTTTATAGGGACACACTCAGACAGCTGATTGTAAATCGGGCAGTTGTCCCAACAGCTAATTTGTCCTCAGTATTGTTAACGATTTTTGTATGTCTAGACTTGACACATTACTTATTAAAATTAAATAAACTTGTTAAAAAAACGAGCACCCGGTTTTTCCAACCATCTTCGTTACCGGATAAACGTCTTTTTTTGTGTTCTGGACTATCAGGAGTATCAGGAGAGGTTCCATGGCCGTCGAGACAGTGTTCCAACGTTCGTTTACGGGATGCTCTGCCTCCAGTACCGGATCTTGGTGTTTCTGCATTTGCCGCATTTGCATTTATTGTGACGTGGCAGCTGCTTGCTCTCTTACGGGCTCCGGTACGGACTGCTGGTACAGTCACTGCCGCAGCGCCAATCATAGGTACGCTTTTAGTGCGCCGTAAAGCTACAATGGTCTCAGACGGTTGAACATGCCCTAGTGCCTCACTCTCTTCCTGATTAACTGGCATTGCATCACGTTCAGCTTCTTTTTTGCCATTGATGTTACCCATCTATTTGAAAGATATTGAGAGTGCTGTAGAGTTTGTTCTTAGTAGAACTTAATGCTTACCGTTTTTGTTTATAATATGTAGACTACGTGAAAATATATATATGTAATTGTTTACTGACTGAGTAGTACGTAACGACTGAGTTACTTTTCAAAGGTTGCTGAAATTTCTAACATTTTTAGACAAAGTATGTATTTGTACCAAGATCTAGTAGGCAAAAAAATCTTTACTTCATAAACTGTCCTAAGAAGAAGCGCGGCAAATATTGAGTTATGACCCTCTGTACAAATCTAGAAATCTTGGAGACCATAAGAGAGAGGAGATTGTAAGAAGCTGTGTTTTATCGATAAGTTTTCAAATCTGTTATCTTCCCGAAGCAGTATTCCGCGGATCCAGCTCCTAAGAGTTATTATATTGGCTTGATTCCCAGATCGCTCAGTTTGAGTATTAGAAATGGCTGAACCTTGAGTTTGTGGCCTGCCATTTGTATGCGCTTCCAAACACTGCTGGATGCTGAGAAAACTGAAAGTCAAGTCGATTACAAATTCGCCACATTTGCTCTATTTAGTGATTAAAGAAAAAATGTTCCTATGTTTGGAAAACTTGATCATTAAGAGTGGGAACTGGCGGAATATATGCTTAATTTGTATGCAGACTTGGTTTGTGCACATAATATGGAAATTATGAAAAACTTATGTTCAACGTTTTGTGGTAGGGCCATAATGGGGGTCACCTATAGGGTGGGCCATCTGTTGGTTTGTTTGTTAATTGCATTTTATTTGTATATTTTACAACAAAATTGGGCCAATGCATATACCAACTGCAAGTTTGAAACTGCTCATTTATATATGAAAAATAATATCGCCCAAATGGCCGCCGCGGTTGGCTGGTATTTTAAGATTACTTTCTTTTTGATGAAAACTCATCCATTGAACAAATAAGCGATCATGATAATGGTCCTTGAGCTTCAATTGTTGCGTCATTTGTATTTTGTAAGCGTATAAATGCAACACTTTAGACGGGTATATTTCGAATTATGAGTGTTTAACAACCAAACCAACGGATGGCCCACCCAATAATTATGGTTTTGGTGGAGTATTTCATAATGACTATAATTTTTTTACAACGCGCTGTAAAACCAGGCGATTCAGCTTTAAATTTGAATGCAATGAAAAAAAAGGCTTTATAAAAAAAAAAAGTGGAATATTGTGTAGATATATGGAGGAGGGCGCCAAAACAAATTCGTTAAACTTGCATTTTTTAATCCGATGAAATGAGTATAATACCATTAAATTAAATATATTTCTCTTCTCTTTACCTCAAACGGTGAGTAGTATTTTCTTTTATTGATTAGACAAAAAAAAAATGTTTCTTCCATAGAAGCTATGACCCCCTTGGTGCCGGACACATAAATTGCCAGTTGCTCCCATCAGCTTCGTTGTTAGTGCTTTCATTTTGATGCAAAGGTCTATCGTCCCAATGACCATGAAGAGAGCGATTCCTTGTCTTTCACACAAAACAATAGCACTTACAATAGGTTTAAGTCTTTCATAATCCCTTTTGACTTTTTCTTTTTGCTGGTAAAGGTGTGGATCAATTGGTTTACATTTTGCAAGCTCAATATCCGGTAGGTATTCGACACCCAAAATGGATTTTTTATGGTAATCATTGATTTCGTGGTTTCTGAAGGTTTCATTTGCGTGCTTCCAAGTGTTGAAGGATTTTTTAACGAGCTTTCCTGTATTGGAACATGCATAGATTCAGATTCTAGATCAGCACTAACCAGAAACAGCTGACTCAAAACCGCTTGTCGGCATTTTCGACGAATCATAGACGACGCGATTGTCGACACACTTATTAAAAAAAGAATTTCCAGTCCACTTGCACGAAATCCTGGATCCGCCCTGCCTTGCCGTAACCTAAATTTTTTTTTTCAACTTATTTGACTAAATTAATAATAATAATAAATAAAGCCTTAAAGATTGCCCAAAAATCTATTTTGTATAATTTGACTAGCGTTTAGTTAATTTTGAACCACTGTACAACGAAAAATCTGTGTTTGAAAATTTCGCCTTTCACGCGACTTTTTTTTTTTTCATTTTTTACTTCCAATTGCACGTGAGTGTGTGGGACCTTCTGAGACTCTTAACTCCTCATGGAGTTGCCTTGATTCGACTTACCAATGAATGAATTATTGTTTTTATATTATATTTTTACTTCTTTATAAAGCTCTGGCCAACTTGCTACTCCCAGACTTTGCCTTTAAGCTGACTGAACCGTGTCAGCCTTATAAATCAGCGACTTAGCCTGGAATAACTTGTCGCCCTTTGCGGATTTGCGTTCATCAAGTAGAAAAAATGGAACACAAATGATGTGTCTCAAGGACAAGACGAAAGACTCAAGAACTCTGGGGCACAATATGTAACAATGATTTTCATGTAAAGTTATAATAGGGCAGTTTGAAAAGTAAGCGATTTTTTGAATTACATAAGCGATGAGTTTTGTGAATTTTATCAGCGAGTCCAAGGAATGACTTGATAAACATAGTGATTAAGAAGTGATACCGCCCTAGCCGGTTTCAAGCCCGGTTGAGAAAGGAAGGAAAGGAGGAAACAGGATCAGTGGTCTGAATGGCTTTTATACAACTTAGCGTCTCAGGGAGAAGGTGAGGACAAAAATCGCATGAACTCACTAAGGAAAGCTGATCTCTCTAGTTTTTGAACCCAACACTCATTGACTCAAAATTATATATACAACAAAGAATGGATCAAAACGAAAATTGATAGACACTCCCTGCCTCAGCAGCAGGCGCAGCGAATATGGAGGCGCCAAGTTCAAGCTTTAGTATATCGATGACCGAAACCGATAAGGCTCTATGCTCCACTAGGAGAGAAGGCAGACAGTTGTAGTAGAAGCGACATCTAACTTTCCGGTTGAATGTATAGGTATTCCAAATGAGGCAGTACATAAGTGTTGTGATCACTCAGACTTGACCACAAGTGCAACAGTGTGACTTCTTCAAGGTAATATATGGCGACCTTTATTGGAACGAAGCATGCATACGTCACAACACACCAAAGGTCAAGGAATAGTCAAAGCCGGTGTAATCAAGAAGGCTATTATTCAGAGCTGTGGAATTCATTTCACATTGATGAAAATCAAAAAAAAAACAGCTCCAACAATAAAACTCCATAAATTGGGTTACAAGCTACGACCTTTTCTTGTTTACCAACTTGAAGAAATGCTTCAGAGGTAAGAGATTTGGGTATGTAATATTTTGAAAAGGGGGTAGGGAGGTGGACGGAAGCTAAAAAGCTGACGAATGGTAGCTGCCATGCCAGACGTTCTCTGCAGATCCCCGTTAATTTTAATTCTTCAAAAACTCTTCGGAACTCTCTTCTCCTTAAGATCCCTCGATTGTCAGTACCGAACCCTAGTTTACTTTCGACCAAACGTGGAATCGGACATCGGCAAACTTGGCCGGTACGAATAAAACCAAGGAACTTTGCTGTCTAAACAGAGCTCAATACTCGACCGTAATCCGAGCAATCACCGGACACTGACTGGTGGGAATTCATGCATCAAGGCTTAACGCTCCCCACCACGATTTCTGCATAAGCTGTGGCGATGATGATTATGTCTGTTCTGGTTTCGCTTCCTCAAGTCTCATTTTCTTACTAACTTATTTCAGCTCTCAGAACAGAGGCCAAAATGCCTTTCGAGGTTCAGGCCACCGGATGGCTGTGATTTTCTTTTTTATCATATACAGTAGACCGCTTGAGTGGGGAAGGGTGGAAAGACGTCCACCATCGCGGTATTACAACGGGTCAATTCTTAGCTAAGTGAGTTGAGACGCCAGTTGCCAACTGCCGCCCTAACCTAGTCTAACCTTCGACGGCTCTGCTTACATATGCCCTTTCTAGTGGACCCAAAAATATTCACTGTCCTATCAAACTGCCCTCGTCAAATTTCCATATGCCAAAGTCAGTTCGACTGCACACAATGGGGACATATATTGCTTGCTTAAGGGGAGCTGCCTGTCCATTGTTATGTCAGCGCTGCCTCTAATTAGCGCCCGGCTAGGCAAATAAACAAAATTGCAGGTGTCAAAATAACTTTGAGCACTAAGTCCTGGCACTGGTTAACATTCGATTGACCCATGTTATTCAATACTGCAAATCACGGCAGCAAGTCAGCAAGTTGCTGACGCCATGCTCGAAATTCGGCACTGCTCTCAAACCGTACTCTGGCTGTGGCTATGTGCTTGGCTAATCCTGCGCTGCAACGCACGTTCCTTGTCGGAACTGAATGAACTGCTGGCGCCTACTATACGAGATGTGCCACATTTGCAGCTGCTGCTACGCCGCAGCCAGCTGCAAAAAGATGCATCCAATGCCTATGCACGCTGGTTTCTGGAGCAGAGCACGTTGCCGCTGTTTGTTCACAGCTACGATGAGTTTACGCTGCCCGATTGGAGCAGCCGAGAAAGTTGTGCGCTGGTTACTTCGCTGGAGCAGCTTGCCGCCAACGCCCTGCGTTTTGTACAGCGTGCAGGTGTCTTCTTCTTCATACTGGCTGAGCAGCGTGGTGAGCTTAGCTTGCAGCAGCGGGAACAGCTGGAGCAAAGTTGCAGACAAATGTGGTTGGGTCGCAAAGTCTACAAGAGCTTGCTGCTTACCGATGATGGCATCTGGCATTATAATCCCTTTCAGCTGAACGAGCAAACCAATAGACGTGGACGTTTGGTGCGCTATGAAGGCCAGGAGCCACTAGAACGTTTGCTCTTTCACAACATGCATGGCTATCCCTTGCGTGTGCAAATCTTCAAGTCGGTCTATGCGCGTCCTGAGTGGGACGCACAAACGGGACAGTTGCTGCGAGTCTATGGTGCCGATGGTCTGGTGGCAGAGCTGCTGAGCGAGCGACTTAATTTTACGATGATAATGCAACAGCCGGATAGCAACTACTTTGGGTAAGATACAACTGCCAATTAACGATGGTATTGACTTTTCCAGGCAAGTTTCGTTGATTCCGAATCTGGCAATCGCTGTGGGGTTTCTAGATGGGTTTACCCTGAGCCAGCGACCATTATGTGTCTTTATACCAATGGAGCTTGAGCGACACTGCGATGCTATGAATCTGTTGTGCTCCCAACTAGACATTAAGCTGCTCAGCTAGACGCATAGCCAAAACAAGCTTAAGTAGCTCGGTTCTTGTCGGTTGACCACGTTCACCAAGACTCTAGGCCCACCAAAGCGATTTATGCTTCTTCTGGCCAGTGCGTCAGGATCGGCGGTTGGTTTCACGATGCTTACAACCCATCCAGTATCATAAGGAATTTCTTGCCCAATCGGGACATTTTTCTGATACTTTTCAATCTCTCGCTAACTAATCTGACATTTCTTTCCAGGGCATGCTTATGTACATATGTTCCAGCGTGATTTTAATCTATTGTCTAGATGCTTTATAAAGGCTCTGGTTTCCTGGACACACAATCACAACACACAGCACAGTATTCTCAATCCTATTATATTGTGAACTATTGTCTATTTTGCAGTGAGCGCAGTCCCAATGGAAGCTACAATGGCGCTATTGGATCGATTATTGCCGATGGCCTGGACATATGTCTGACAGGATTTTTTGTTAAAGACTATATGGTGGATGAGTATATGGACTTCAGTGTCGCTGTCTATGATGATGAGCTGTGCATTTATGTGCCCAAGGCAAGTCGCATACCACAGTCTATATTGCCCATCTTTGCAGTGGGCTATGAAATCTGGCTAGGCTTTGTGCTCAGCGCCTTTGTGTGTGCATCCATTTGGCTGTTGTTACGTGTGCTCAATCTACAACTAGGTATTGTACGTGCCCAAGGACGTCAGCTATGGCAGCAGGCGCTACGCATTTTGTCGGACACTTGGGTGGTCTGGGTGCGTGTGAATTTAACCCGTTTACCTAGCAGTTACTCGGAACGCATGTTTATTGGCTCACTGTGCCTGGTCAGTGTCATATTTGGTGCCATATTTGAGTCCAGCCTGGCCACTGTCTATATACATCCGCTCTACTATGCTGACATAGGCACACTGCAGCAGCTCGATGACAGCGGACTCAAAGTGGTTTACAAATATACATCCATGGCTGATGATCTGTTCTTTAGCGAAACATCACCGCTTTTTGCCAGCCTTAATAAGAAGCTGCACTGGAACCAAGATCTCAATGCGGATGTCATACAGGAGGTAGCCATGTATGGTGGCAAGGCGGGCGTTACTCGCTACTCTTCACTTATGCTGGAATCTTTGCATTTCTTGCTGTCCCGTCGCGTCTGGGTGGTGCCCGAGTGCCCCAAGTATTATACCATATCATATGTTATGCCTAAGGATGCGCCCTGGTCGGAGGCAGTGAATGCGTTGCTGCTACGTCTGCTCAATGCTGGCATCATTGATAAGTGGATTGAGGATATGAAGTCTCGTGTGGACATTGCCATGCGTGCCAAAATGTTTGAAGTCGACAGCGCTTTTCGTGTCCTGACCATTGGTGATTTGCAGCTGGCTTTTTATGTGGTGATCGCTGGAAATTTATTGTCCTGGCTTATTTTCTTCCTAGAGCTTTGCTTGCGACGACTTGTTTTTAGAGAACGCTTGCAAACTGGTGCAGATATGCCTGTTGGCAGGAATAGTGCGGAGGGCAGAAGGCGTTTCCCCTGGACACGGAGTTTTCTTCAGAGCACGTAGATTTGAAAAAAATTAAACATTTAAATTTTTCACAAAAATTAGAGCTTCTGTAGTCACCACCGGGACGCTAATTTTCTTACGTAGGCCTTGATGGAAATATTAACGAAGATACTCGTATGGAAAAAATAGTGCTTAACATTATTTCCCAAAACTTTTGAGTATTTATAAACTAGCTTTTTTTTTTTCCTAATTAATGAGTATTTTGTTCAGATATCTTTGGAACAAAAAGTTTTGAATAAAACAACTTCTAATAAGTAAAGACTAGTATGGTTATTAATTCGGGTCAGGTTTTTGCTAGCTTTGATATAACTACTTATATACGCTTCGAAGTAAAAAATCCCCCTGTGACCAAATCCTTGATTCGCGCCAGGTATTCAGTGCACACTTCACAGTTCCGCTGTTACGCCCAAAACTCAAAGAAAATTTTTACGTTTAAGCCTATAAAAGGAATCTGACCACCTGCACGCTTTTCGCGGGCTCAGCAAAGATATTTTCAATATTCAAGCTCTCAACAAAGTTAACCGTCATACGAATTAGTTCCCGTAAAATTCAATGGGTTGCCGTCGGGTTTATTTCCTGTGATATGTATATGACATTTTTCGTTTTGTTTCTACTTCGTCACAGCGGATGATTGCCCGATGCAATTGGCCGTAAGAGAAAAAGTAATTTTCTAGACTCAAACCACAAGCACTAAAGGGTAGGCACCAAAATTTCTAACTCGTCATTGCGAATGCATTTTGTAATTTTTTTAAAGCTACTCTGCTATTTGGAACAGAGAAAAATCTATCAGAACAAAATTCATAAAAATTGTTCCAGCCATTCTTTATTTTGTTTTCCATATATAGATTTTTGACGTTCTATGCTCCAGAGGGGAGTTTAGGAACTTATATATTTATGTATATATAGATTTGAAATAGTTAAAAAACTAATAGTTTATTTAAAAAAAAAAACCCGAAGAAAAGTAAATTATATACCCATACCGTGAATTGAACACGTTCCTACCGCGTTGAATTATTTTTTTTAAATACATAATTAATAAAAAAAAATTAAAAAAAAAACCAGAAATGTCAACCATTCTTCCCATACCGGGAATTGAACCCGGGCCTCCCGGGTGAGAGCCGGGTATCCTAACCACTAGACAATATGGGATATGCGAAATGGATTGACAAAAATATAAATAGTGTCAAGTTCGATGATTTTAAACGAAAATTTATTGTTTTGTTTAATCTATTTATACTTTCAAGGTCAACCGGGTCAGAGCTGGGTATCCTAACCACTAGACAATATGGTATACGCTCAATTGGCTGACAAAAATATTAATAGTGTCAAGTTCGATTATAGAAATATCTTTTGCTTTGTTAAATCTAATTATAGTTTCAACGAGAAGAGAGCGCTTGCAGTTGTTTTTGGCTTCTCATTCCGGAATATCATATGATGACCAAATGCCTACTCACTCTTGCTTTCGCTACAAATAATAAACGACGAAATATGCAAAGTTTTTACTCACTCGCTTTTGTCCATTTTCTTTGAAGTTGCATACGTTGTCTCTTGTCAGCAAGCACTCTCTTTTTGCTCTTTAGAGTGCACATAGAATTTCTTCAAACTATAAATAGATCAAATAAATATTTTTATCAAACCGTGAGACATATCCCATTGTCTAGTGGTTAGGATATTCGGCTCTCACCCGGGGGACCCGGGTTCAATTCCCGGTATGGGAAGCAAGTTGGGGTTGTTTTTTAAATTATTTAAAGTTTTTTTTATTATTTATGTAGTATAAAAGATTTAATAAAACCAGCAAGAGCTGGGTTCAATTCCTAGTCTAAGAACTCACAGCATTTACGTTTTGCTCGTAGTTTTGTTATGTTTACAAATCATACAAAACTATGTTATTTTATTATTTATATGCTTACAATATTTAAATCTCATTGTCCAATACATTTTTAAAGTATGTATGCAAAATATAAAAATATATGAATTTTTGAGTTTTCGCAATAAATAAATAAATAAATAAAAAAAAAAAAAGTACTCATATTTTTAATAATATTAATTTTTCTAATGTTTTATTTGAAACAAAATTTATTTTATTTACTTATACTACGTGCTAAGTTGTTTTATTAAACCATCACATATGAGAATTTGCCAAAATAGGGCTGCCCCATAGACCAAATTTTTTAGGTAGCATTTTGTGGCCCTTATAAACAAAAGCACATTGACATTTTTTGAAGCAACCTTCCACCCTTCGATTTACAGTGCTTTCTACAACACCTCTCAACATCTGCATTAAAGACTTCCCACAAACATTTTAAATAGCCTTTTTAGCTTAATTTTTAATGCCCAACAAAATCGGTTGAAAAATACTGTTCAAAAAAAGGGCACATGGTATGCCTCTGTCCGGCAGCTAGAGGGTCATAGCTTCTATGGAAGAAACATTTTTTTCACGTCTTATCAATAAAAGAAAATACTACTCATCGTTTTAGGTAATGAGAAGAGAAATATATTTAATTTAATGGTATTATTCTCATTTCATCGGATTAAGAAATGCAAGTTTAACGAATTTGTTTTGGCGCCCTCCTCCATATATCGACACAATATTCCACTTTTTTTTTTTTATAAAGCCTTTTTTATCATTGCATTCTTTAATGCTGAATCGCCTGATTTTTACTGCGCGTTGTAAAAAAATTATAGTCATTATGAAATACTACACCAAAACCATAAGTATTGGGTGGGCCATCCGTTGGTTTGGTTGTTAAACACTCATAATTCGAAATATACCCGTCTAAAGTGTTGCATTTATACGCTTTCAAAATACAAATGACGCAACAATTGAAGCCCAAGGACCATTATCAGTATCGCTTATTTGTTCAATGGATGAGTTTTCATCAAAAAGAAAGTCATCTAAAAATACCAGCCGGCCGCGGCGGCCATTTGGGCGATATTATTTTTCATATATAAATGAGCAGTTTAAAACTTGCAATTGGTATATGCATTGGCCCAATTTTGTTGTAAAATATACAAATAAAATGCAATTTACAAACAAACCAACAGATGGCCCACCCTATAGGTGACCCCCTTTATGGCACCTACCACAAAACGTTGAACATAAGTTTTTCATAATTTCCATATTATGTGCACAAACCAAGTCTGCATACAAATTAAACATTCATTCCGCCAGTTCCCACTCTTAATGATCAAGTTTTCCAAACATAGCAAAATTTTTTCTTTAATCATTAAATAGAGCACATGTGGCGAATTTGCAATCGACTTGACTTTCAGTTTTCTCAGCATCCAGCAGTGTTTGGAAGCGCATACACATGGCAGGCCACAAACTCAAGGTTCAGCCATTTCTAATACTCAAACTAAGCGATCTGGGAACCAAGCCAATATAATAACTCTTAGGAGCTGGATCCGCGGAATACTGCTTCGGGAAGATATCAGATTTGAAAACTTATCGATAAAACACAGCTTCTTACAATCTCCTCTCTCTTATGGTCTCCAAGATTTCTAGGTTGGTACAGAGGGTCATAACTCAATATTTGCCGCGCTTTTGCTTAGGACAGTTTATGAAGTAAAAATTTTTTTTGCCTACTGGATCTTGGTACAAATACATACTTTGGCCAAAAATGTTAGAAATTTCAGCAACCTTTGAAAAGTAACTCAGTCATTACGTTCTACTCAGTCAGTAAACAATTACATATATATATTTTCACGTCGTCTACATATTTAAAAAAAAGAACGGTAAGCATTTAGTTCTACTAAGAACAAACTCTACAGAACTCTCAATGTCTTCCAAATAGATGGGCAACATCAATGGCAAAAAAGAAGCTGTACCTGATGCAATGCCAGTTAGTCAGGAAGAGAGTGAGGCACTAGGGCATGTTCAACCGTCTGGGGCCAGTCCAGCTTTACGCCGCACTAAAAGCGAACCTATGATTGGCGCTACGGCAATGACTGTACCAGCAGTCCGTACCGGAGCTCGTAAGAGAGCAAGCAGCTGCCACGTCACAATAAATGCGAATGCGGCAAATGCAGAAACACCAAGATCCGGTACTGGAGGCAGAGCATCCCGTAAACGCAAGATCGAACAGTGTCTCGACGGCAATGGAACCTCTCCTGATAGTCCAGAACACAAGAAACGACGGTTATGCGGTAAAGGAGATGGTTGGAAAAACCGGGTGCTCGTTTTTTTAACAGCAGTTTTTAATTTTAATATGTAAGGTGTCAAGTTTATACATACAAAAATTGTTAACAATACTGAGGACAAAACAGCTGTTGGGACAACTGCCCGATTTACAATCAGCTGTCTGAGTGTGTCCCTTTAAAAAATACATTGTAAAAACACCCCATCGCTTGTATGAAGTTATTTATTTCAACTGGTTTTTAAATTTACTAAGAGACAATTGCTCTATAACAGTGGTCGGCATTTAACGACCAAAACGCTTACATTTTAGCTTGCGCTATTGTGTGAGTGGCGCAGTGACGTCACAACGCTTCAACACAAGCATCGTCATTACCGCCTTGTTTCGCAAGTGACGTGCACGTGTAGGTACACGTGCACTAATCCCTATATACGTGTGATAGGGCCGTGCCGACCACTGCTCTAAAACCTTGGCCGCTTTTTTAACTTGCTAAGACAAATGCTTATCACAGTCTTAGATGGTTTGTAAACTAGAGAAAAATAAAATTGCTCAGCTTATTTACAAGAAAATTTGTGTAAATTATTGCAAAGTCACTTAAATTCAGTGAAATTCAGTGCGGGGGTCCGGAACCGATTTCGGACTTTCAGATTTTCGTCCTTGCAACCAAATCAAGTGTGGATTTCCTAGCTTTAACAACGAAATAATTGTTTATTTTTTCTCAGTGTAGCCATATCCACTCTGCTTGAATCGAAATTTAGTCTGTAGGCTCTAGCATGTAAACAAAAGCCTGCACCCAGCAGGACGGCAACGTTTTTCGGGGCATAGTCAATAATAAAGCGCTATAAATTGTTGATTTACCATTGTTAGTCCAACGATTGGCTCTAATAATGTCCGACTTAAATAATGCACAAATATGTTTGCAACGGTATTATTGTGCGTGTGTGTGCATGTCCGTGCGTGTCCATTATTGTCGTTTCTCGGCAAAGTGCCTCGCGAATTTTACATTTTGTGCAGCGTTTACTAATTTCATTTGGCAAAGGTTTGCGGCCATTTGCATAACATCACGCCAAAGCACAAATTTTAACACATTGTTATGGACATACAAACAAGCACACAAAAACAACACAAATATACAGTCAGCCTTAAAACAATTCAGACAGCTTTTAGCAATTTTTACAATTAAAGGCAAGATACGCAGCTCGAAAAATTTCGCGCGGAATGACAAAACTTCACATAAAAAAAAAGTCCCAAATGGGATATCCCAAATGGGATTTTTTTTTTTATATGAAGTTTTGTCATTCCGCGCGAAATTTTTCGAACTGCGTAGACCCCTTAATATTTAAAAAAAGTGAGTTTTCGCCGTTTGACAAAAGATGATTAGATTTGAAATATAATACTCTAAGTTTGGTCATCCGGTAGCAATATATGTAAGCTTGTGGAATTGCTGACTCCTTATCAGCATAACATACAATTTTTGGAGAGAAAATGTTAAGATTTAAGCGTAATTTGAGCGAAATTTCGATTTACTGCTTAGGGTCCATACGCAGCAAGCAAAAATTTCGCACGAAATGTCAAAACTTCATACAAATAAAAAAAATTTCCCACCATCTGGGTTTTTTTTTTTTATATGAAGTTTGGACATTTCGTGCGAAATTTTTGCATGCATAAAAAAAAATTTCCCACCATTTGGGATTTTTTTTTTTATATGAAGTTTTGACATTTCGTGCGAAATTTTTGCATGCTGCGTATGTGCCTCTAATTTTGAAGAAATTTGCAATAGATATCTATTAAGAGACACGTCGTGAGTGGTTTCAAAAAGTTTTAAAAAAGTGACTTGTACCACGTCAAGGAAGACAAGAATTGCAGTAAAAGGCCAAGAGTTTTCGAAGATACGGACTTGCGAAGATTTGGCCATTCGCTTCGTGTCGCTCAGCATGATTTGATCAAACTGACAGAAACTCTTTCGAAAACCATTTTTTTGATATTTTTGGAATGTATTTTATTAGCAATCTGTCATATGAGACAATCAGCAATTTTTATAGATAAAATAATATGGGAAGTATTGATTGACAGTGAGTCCAATCAATATATTAAACAATACTTTTTGCTAATAGCTTATATTACACAAATCGATCTGGAATGTCCAATATGTGAGATCTTTTTCTTTGAAAAACAATTTTTTTTTCTCCAGACGTGATAATGCTGCTGTGCGATAATGCTTATCCCTACAAAATCTATTTGGGAACGCCTTAAAGACATACTAGAGGGCTTCGCCTCCTGCTTGCGTACCAATCTTCTGAGAGTTTTGCTCGCCTAAGAAAAATCACATCTAATTAAAATTTTTTTTAGCATACTTATAAAGTTAAAGGTCATAGATCACAAAAATGTTTAATTTTATTGAAAAGTATTCAAAATTATTATATGGACTTAACAATTTTTTTCTTTAAAAATTTGTAAGAGCTGCACAGATTTTGGCCAAAAGCCCTCCTGATGAAAATCACAATTTGGACAAAATTACAATTTAATATTATTTTACACATATTAAGGTATCCTGTGCAGAAAAAAATTTAAATTATAATTAGTGGTTTTTAAGTTATTGGCAATCAAAGTTGACATTTTGTATTTTATAGGCTTTCGCGAACATTTTCAGAAAAAAAAACCTGCATTTACCTTGATACATGTAGCTACGAAATCTTCATTTACTTTATTAAATATGAGTATAACTTCAGAAAAAAAATAAAACTGAGCCTAACAACTTTGCGGTTTTAAATATATTCGAGTTGTAAAAAAGATTTTTTTGGTTTTTGTAACATTTAGCTGCTTTGCTTTAAGGGTACCTCCGACTACCACTCGATATTTGTTCGAAAAAACTTTTGTAAATTTCTTCACATGTTTTACAACAAAATGTAATTCCTCCCGATTTTCGGAATTTGAATTTTGTATCTAAAAGTACAATTTTAAAAATTAACCCCCAGGAAATTTTACTCTTTCTTCAATTTCTTAGCTGCCTAAACGTATGCTTCAATAACGATTTTTTCAAAGGTTGTACTAAAATGTACAAAAAATTTACAATTGGAAAATTTTATAGCATACTTACAAAGACGCAAGTCCAAAAATGTAAAAATTATCAATTTTGACGAAAAAACTTAAAAATGAATTATAGATTTTTACAATTTTTTTTTATAATATTAAAAAATGCATAAAAAAAAATGATACAAGTTTAAAACCAGATGGATTAGTGATGTCGTCTTTCTGTAATTTGCTTGGAAAGCTGAAACTATTTGGGGCTATAACTCCAAAACCATTCATTATTTAGAGTATAGGCTATTTTTTCAATGTATGAGGAGCTCATATCTAACTCTGTGTAAAATATCGTCCAATTCCAATTAACTGTTTTTTTTTTTTTAAATTAAGCTAAAAAAATTGTTTGGTTTTTTTAAATTTTTTTCAATTTTGGTATAAATTATCTGTATCTTAAAAAAATCGGAGGAGGCTCAAACTTCCCAGCAAAAAAGTTCAATCATTTAGGAACACGTGTGTAAAATTTTATCACTCTAAAAAAATTATTATGTAAAGGACAGGGCCAAAATATGAAAATCTGGGCCCACAGTGGGCTGGTGAAAAAAAATGACTAGAACAAAATTTTTAAGGTAACGTCACGATATTTCAAATCATACTTAACATTATTATATACCAAAGGACTTGCCCAATTCGCTGAGGTTTTGTAACACGCTTCTATTTTATGTAAAGAACGCCATGCATAGTTGTGCTTCTATCTACCAATCGATTTGACCGATTGTTTTTTATATTTTTTTTTAAATAAAGTGCTACTTAACTGCTGTGTAACGTCACACTAAAATGGGTATGCCTGTACATAAAAAAATCGACTCGGCTCAAGAGAGAAAATAGTATCCAAAATTATAGCATAAAATTTAAGCTCACTGATGTGTAAAAATTTTTTTAGTAAAAATTTTATCTTTCTTCTAAAATATTTATAGGAAATTTAACCCACAGTGCAGCGCACCTAATTGGTGTGACCAGTTTTGCTTTCACTATTTACTTACAAAAGCAGATCATAACGACAACGTGTACGAATAGTTTTTAATCTGACTGTAAGTACCTTACATATACGGCCACAATGCATGTTAACAATGATATGCAATTTCGGGCTCCAAATCGAATTGGCATTCAATGCATTTTCAATTCAAGGTTGAATTACAAATTTGATGTTGTAACAAACACATACTTAGCTGCAACACACACATGCCACATGGGCAACCAGGCGTATACATGGCTTTATATCAGGTAATCAAGTTCCGTTTACGATAACGCTTACATTCTGCTCGAGCGAACAAATTTCAATACGGCGTTTTACTTTTGCTCTATAGGCCCTGGTATCCAAATAAAATGTTCCAAGCTGTTTCAAAATTTTTGATGCTACTAAATTTGGACAAACCAACATATTTTTTTTTTAGTCTGTACATAGAACTAAATGAACTTGGTAAATATTGTTGAGGTGGGGAGGATTCCTGGATTTGGTTAGGTGTATGTATTAGTATTTTCTGGTGCCTTTGGTTTGATCCTTGCCCAATAATAAGTGTTGTTGTTGAAGCTGAAAGTGTCGGATGTCTTTATTGTCCAATGTATGTTTGTGTGTGTATGTTAAATGTTAGAATTGGCAAATCGGGGGATACGCGTGCACGGATGTATTTAGTTTAATTGATTTGGAAGAACTAATTGTATTGCGCTCAGCTTAGAACAGCATAAGCTGAGCGAGGTCGGGATCACCTCTTCTGCAGCTCATGGTAGAATAAACAAGGTAAGCTAGTCCCGAAAATTTTTCACGTCACAAACCTTATTTTTAGTTTTGTTGATGTTTTACACGAGAAAGTTAACAGGCAAAAAATAAGCCACTCTAGTTGCAAATATCAGCTCACAAAAATTTTAACTATGCTTGCCTACGCACAACATAAGCAATGGGGGTGGTTTGCTTTTCGCTCTCCTGCATTTTTGCTCTCTCACTTATTCGCTCTGACTAAAAATAAGGTTTCAGTGCAGTGAATAGCTTATCTGTATAATTCTATTGTACCATGGAGCAGCTTTTCAGCTTAGTGAGCGCAGCTTACGCTCTTTTAGTGAGCGCAGCTTACGCTCTTTGAGCGAAGCTAACCACGGAGCTAGGCTTAACCCACTCATGCCGTTTTGGCATGAACAAATATAATAAAGTTGGGTACAACAACTAGTAACATAAATTTAAAACTTCGCACAGTGGGGCATTTGGGGTTTTTTGAATATAAAAATTATGACTCTACGAAAGATATTTGAAAAATTCGAAATGCATTTGATTGCTAGCAGAGGGTTATCAGAACGTTGTCAGCTAGTGCTGGAGAAAACATCGATGTTATAACGATGCATCGATGTATCGAAGCTTAAAATATCTATATATCGATGTTGGCCAACAGAGATGTTTCTGCAGCACTACTAAACACCCATTTGATGAGTGAAGTGCTGTTGGCCAACATCGATATATAGTTATTTTAAACTTCGATGCATCGATGCATCGATATAACATCAATGTTTTTTTCAGCACTATGGTCAGCTTTATACAATTTTTTTAAATTTTTAATTGTTTCAATTAATTAGCTTATAGTTAATTGTAAATTAATGCTAATTATGTGTCTTGTGGCGCAGGCGATATTAAGAAAATTTTTATGAATTACATTTATTTGAATGCTTATTGTAGCAACAATTTTACTATTTTCTGCAGTTATATTCAAAAATGTTACGATTTTTGTGATATTTAACTAAAAATTATAATAGAATCGGCGAAAATCAGTGTGGCGGTCCACTTTGTAAGTCGATTTCATCGATTTTGATAACACATGTGATAGTGGTATTTGTGAATATGAATCACTTAAGTACATTTTTTTCTGCAAAATTCCGATTATTTATCGATGTGAATGTTCGGGTAGACTTTTTCTTAAGATGACATTAAATAACTTTCAAATAAATTGCGGTCATGTTAAGCTTTGTGACATTTTCACTAATCGAAAATTTGTTAATCGTATGGTATTTGTTGCTCGGTCATTAAGTACTTTGTGTTGGTTTCTTAGCAAGTTTTTTCTGGGTACAAAAAACTATTGTCAGCTTTATGTGTTGTTTTTTTTTTTAAGTTTTTTATTTTGAAATAAAATTGTCTTTAGTGTGCTAGATTTTTGAAGCACTTTTAAAATGCTGCAACAATATTTTTTTAAGGGTGGTACAATTCTGAATTGCACTATGAAAGATGTCTTTGGAACTAAAAAATACACTTGAAATGGGTATATAGCTGTCATGGAGCGTTTTTAGAAAAAGTCTATTTATTCAAAAAGATAAAAAAAAAATAAATTTTAAATTTCATTTTTAGGCTGCACCTATGGTTTTTAGGGTGGACCATATTTTTGCTTGAAAAAATCCATTTATTCAAGATAAAAAAAATTTTAAAAATGTTATTTTTAGGCCGCACCTTAATGTTGCGCATGGCTTTTAAAATTTATCCTCCATGCGCTGTTCTGAATAAATAAATACGTTTATATCTCATTGTACCTTATTTATATATAAGTATATAACCAACCCTTAGTTGGATTATTTTCAACCAAGTGGTGTATACAAATATTGCGTATAAAAATTGTGGCTATTTAAACTGAATTTCTTGTTATTAACGCATTTTTTGCAAAATCTCGTGTTCACTCAAGGCGTGTTGTTCGTGCGTATACGTGTCTTAAAAATTGTGCCTGCTTTTAATATTGCGTATACGCATTACTCAGTTTTTGTACTCTTTAAATAAAATAGCCAAAAAAAAAGTTGCAACTCAAATAGTTATTCACTTTTAGTTATTGGTAAAATTAATTGAAAAAATTGATGAAAATGCAAACTGTACAGTTTTTAATAGTATGTATACGCATTGCTTTGTAAATAAAGTAAATATAAATATATTTTGTTTGGGCTCACTGGTGCATAATCAATTCTGCCATTTTTGTTTTACTTATAAAATGTTAAAATGATTGTTATCAGACAGATTGCAAATAAAAATAAATTAATAAAAAAAAAACACAGCTTTTGAATTTGCAAATAAAATACACTTTAGTTTGTGCGGTAGGGTCTAGCCAGACCTCAATATAGTTTGTATGGAAATAAATGAAATGTGGTACATTTTGAAACTTATACATAGCACTTTTAAGTCTTTTGTCGTAATAATATTATATATTTTTTATTCACTTAAAATATATTCACATATTTTGTCATATGCAATGTGTTTACATGTGTATGTATATTCAGGCATGTTGTTACTCCCTCGCAAAAATTTATGAATCCTATGAAAATATCACTGTTGACGACCAACTATTTCCATAAACTAAATTTACTCAGTTTACTCCATCAAAACAAGCCAAATACGATATCAAAATTTGGTGGGCATGTGATTCAAAAACCAAATATCCCTTGCTCGGTAAACTATGCACAGGAAAGGAGAAGAACGTGAGGTAAATCAAGAAGCGAATGTCTTGCTACAAGCCGTTTTAGTAACAGTGGTCCAACAATGGATGCTGATAACTTTTTTACCATTGTACCAATGCACTGTGGGCCAAAACCCTGTCATTTCCATAATAATTTTTTTAGAGTGATGAAATCTTACACACGTGTTCCTAAATGATTCATCAATTTTTCTGGGAAGTTTGAGCCTCCACTGATTTTTTTGAGATATAGATAATCCTGACCAAAATTGGAAAAAATTTAAAAAAACCAAACAATTTTTTTAACTTTATAAAAAAAACGGTTAACTGGAATTGGACAATATTTTACACAAAGTTATTTATGAGCTCCTCATACATTGAAAAAATAGCCTATACGCAAAATATTGAATGGTTTTGGAGTTATAGACCCAAATAGTTTCAGCTTTCCAAAGAAATTACGGAAAGACGACATCACTAATCCATCTGGTTTTTAACTTGTATACTTTTTTCCATGCTTTTTTAATTTTAGAAAAAAAAAAAAATCAAAAATCTTTATTTAATTTTACGTTTTTTCGTCAAAATTGATAATTTTTACATTTTTTGATTTGCATCTTCGTAAGAATGCTATACAATTTTCCAATTGTACATTTTAGTACAACCTTTGAAAATATCGTTATTGAAGCATACTTTTAGGCAGCATAGAAATTGAAGAAAAAGGAAAATTTCCTGGGGGTCAATTTTTAAAATTCAACTTTTAGATACAAAATCCAATTTCCGAAAATCGGGAAGAATTACATTTTGTTGTAAAACATGTGAAGAAATTTATAAAGATTTTTTCGAACAAATATCGAGTGGTGGTCTGAGGTACCCTTAAAGCAAAGCAGCTAAATGATACAAAAACCAAAAAAATCTTTTTAACTACTCGAATATATTTAAAACCGAAAAGTTGTTAAGCTCAGTTTTGTTTTTTTTTATTGAAATTATACTTATAAATCTGGTCACGCGGGCCCATTGTGCAATGAACAATGAAAGATAAAAAAATGAATTTCAAAAAAATATTCTATTTAAAAGAAACAAATTTTTTAAAATATAAACAATTTTTTTTTCAATTTCTGAAATTTTTTTTTTAATTGAAAATTCAAAAGTAAAAACATTGTTTTGTTAACATTTTTGATATGTTGTTTAATAATGGAAAATTCATAATTGATCTTTGAACTTTGTTAAAAAAATAAAAATGATCATGTTCAATTCACTGCAGAAAACCAGTAACTTGTACACTGAGAAAAAAAAGTCGGTCTAAAATTAAAACTGTTTTCACTTGAATTAAGAATTGGCAATCTTGTGAAGACATTCCATTGTTTCAAGAATATTTCATATTTTTTTTATCGCAATTAAAGTTTGAAATATGTATATTTGAAATAAGATTTTTTTTACTTATTTCAAGAACATTTCGTGCTTACTTTTTAAGAAATCTTGTTCTTAATTCAAGAATTTCGGACTTAAAATCGAAATACATGAAATGAGAGCGAAATTCTACACCTCAGAATTTCGTTCTTGCACCCAAATCAAGTGTGAATTTCCTAGTTTAAAGTACGAAATACTTGCATTTTTTTCTCAGTGTATAATTAAGCAAGTTGCGCTTATTTTAGTGATGGTTCCACCAATGGTCGCCATATTAGATAATAACAAAAATTTTAATTCAAAACTGCTTGCTGACTAGATAAAGTTTGGGCGGGATTATAATTTCTGCGCGAAATATGGGTACAGTGTGTCCCAACTTCGGGCACCACCTCAACTGTTCAAGCTTCAAATAACATTCTTCTGTTTTTATCTGATTCGTTTAAATCTATACAGAAAGGGTTTATTTCAAAAACATCTAAAATTATAGCATATCCAAAATCTACTTGTGGGCTGAAAAAAATTCGTTAAATTTTAAAATCCTCGTTTTGAACTATGGTATACACCGCCAAACAATCTAAAATTTCTCCAGGTGGACGCATAAAGTAAAATAAACGCTTCCAAGCCATGTTATGTAAAGCCTCAGTTTATGTATTGAGTACTTATGCGGGTAATTGTCAAAGCATTGTCACTACCACACAAGGTACTTGGCTATTCAATTAGGCAGTTCAATTACTCCATAGACATAATGGACCGACCATCAAATATGCGCCTTTGGCATCTTGACAGCAACGCGACCTATTCAGAAATTGTGTTTTGTTGTTGCTTTTACCGCGGGCTTAAGTGAAGGTATTTACATGAATGCCAAATGTCTTGGTCTTTGGCAACTAAGAGTTGAGTTTGGAGAGAAGAGAAGAAGATTTAAGTACTCGTATAATTGTCAATAGCAGAAGCTATGCATAAACCTAGGTTAGGTTAGGTTAGGGCGGCAGTTGGGACCTAACGCCCCAACTCACTTAGGCCAGAAAATTGGCCCATTGTGATACCGCTGGGTGGGCCTTACACCACCCTTCCCCCACTCAGGAGGTCCCCTATGTGTTTTAAGAATAAACAATACAATCAGCCGTGCTCCGGAAAACGAAAACGGACAAGTTTTATTCGTTTTCGTTTTAAGCGTGCTCCCAATTTCACATATGTTACTATCGATATTTTATATTTCCCCAAATCTTTGTTAGCACAGCTCTGAAATTTTCGATTACTTCAAATCGTTAAGTTATTTAACATTTTTTTTTGCCAGGCATAAACCATTTTTTATGTAAGACATGAACCATGTGTGCGTATGTGAACGTTTGCTAAAAATTCGTTTTGAGTTGTTAATGCTATATTTTGGCTTGACTTAGAAATTAAATAACTAAAAATATAACAATATATTTAACAAATTATTTCAGTTTAAATATTGCAACATGGAACTATGAATCTATTTTGCAAATTCATTTTGATATCTGTTGCAAAAAAGTTGTCGGATTTAAACTGTATACAAAATTCGTGTTGGTGAATTTGAGAACACCAAAAATGTGATTTTAAAACGAAATCAAATAAAGTATTGGGATTCATTTTCCCGAGCCTGGCCGAATGTTCATGTTTTGTTGGTATTTTCCGCTCCGATAATTCAATTTTATTTTCTTTTACTTGTTTTAGTACAGTTCATCTGTAAAAAAAATCTTAATGTATGAAACTTTCAGGAATCGTTGGGAAACTTGGTCTAAGTCTAAAATCGAGTTTTCGTATTTGTGGTTAGGGGGCGTGGCACCATCCCCTTGACAATATATGTTGCTACGGTTTTTGCATGATAGCTTTTTTTCTATCCATGATTCGGAGATCGATATTGTTGCAAATAATCTATCAAACAAGACTTAAATCAAGATTTTAGGTTAATAGGTTCAAGCACAATGCCTGTTTAAAGTTGAATGTTGGAAATGGTGTTTGGTGTTTTCGAATAATTTGCAAGTACCTATCTCAAAACAGGTAGATTTTTTCGGAAATTTTACCCATACATTTTGTTTAAGTAATTGAAATTATTTACAAAATGATTCCCCCATCACTTTTCTACGATTAATAGTTTTTCAGCAATCGAACAAAAAAGTTGCTCATAAGCGCCACTTTTGTACTACGCTACCTACGTGCGCGACACCAGAGCAAGCAGTCGACAAAGCAAGCAGTCCTCTGCTTTGTCCCTTGCTGATCGCTTAGCTGCATTTTGTATGTAAAAATTTAATCTAAAAATCAATGAAAATCAATTTATACTTTTTGTTTTTTTTGGACCAAGGTTTTGTGTTCACTTTCCTTTGACTATATAACGATAATACACTTAAAATAATTATTCATACTATACCACACTTTCTTCCAGTTGAAAAGATTAATTATCCAACTCTGTAAATTTCAATTGCGAGCTTTAAGCAAACTTTAAAAATTACAAAACTGGAACGAATCAACTAAATAGCATACAAGTATATGAACGTTTAGATTCGCTCAATGGCTAACATTTTTGGAGCCAGTTAGGGCTATTAAGTGAGGTGAGGTATGGATGTATTTTGATATATTTTTTTTCTTACTTATTCTATGATTTTAAGCTTAATAGCCTATTAACACTGGGGCACATCTAACATATTTTGAATTAATCGGAGTTTGTAACTATAACCCACAGCAATGAAATCATGGGCGATGCTCTGTGCCGAAGTCATTCATTAGGTTATGCGAACAGAGACATTGCTACATACATATTTATCAAAACCACAGTAATGACAAATACTTTGCCATTCCTTCCATAGCTCTGCGTAGTACTTGAATTCCATTGTTGTCAGCCCCACAATAATGGTAAGCTTTACCATAATGCGTATGATTTCATTGCTGTGGGTTATAGTTACAAACTCCGATTGATTCAAAATATGTGAACCGCAAAGTACTTGTCCATCGAATATGCAAGCAGGAATTTTGTACCGATCCACCACATCCGGTTCAAAAGTTACATGATATTGATATATTTATATTCCATCCAGGCCGTTTTCAACATCGAAATAGTAGCACAAAAGCTTAGTTGCTTCACTGATAACTTTTTCTTTACTCTGGCTTTTTTGAATACGTGGAGTCGAAACAGCTGCATATAATACCAAAAATTGAATTCTTAGATTGAGATGAAGATTTGCGCATAGCCTACTGCTTTCTGGCGCCGCTGAGCTTCAAGCTGTTTCTTAAACGCTACTGCCGAGTTGGTTATCTCAGCATCGCAACTAGTAGACGATGCACTTCGTACTGCCACGCTCTCACCTTCTGACGTAGTACGGACTGCAATCTGTGGTGAAATGCTAAGCTCTTTTTCAGCATCGGAACTAGTAGAGGATGTATCTTGCTCTGACATGCTCTGATTTCCTGAAGAAGCACGAACTGCGGCCTGTGATGAAATGGTAAGCATTTTCAGAAGCCGGTGAGCTTTAAGCTGTTCCTCAATGGCCACTGCATAGGTGGCCATTTCAAAAAATTGACCGTAAAAAAAAAAAATTTCAATAAAAATAATTATTATTTGTTATCATGAAGTCCTAAGAATTACACGAATACTCAGACAAACGCAATACATATGTACATTCAAGACCTAGGCGTTCACACAGACTGATGGACATGGCTATTTCAATTTATTTTGTTCTTCTGGCTAGATGGGCAGACGGCGACGGGTCCTAAGCACTGTTAAATTTTTTTTTAAAATTCTGGTCGAATCTTTCCGTTCCCACACCCTCTCGACAGGCCAGCACCAATGTGCTCCAATAGCCATATACATTTTCACAAACCTAATATGCTGTTCAACGAAAAGTTCAGTGTTTCCTTTCTGCCGGTTTCAAATAAAAAAAAAAAGTATTATCTACGGCGTACTCGACCCTAAAAATCTACACCCATTGTACTTTAACAGCTGCCCTAGAATCCCTATGTCGTAAAAGTCGCGACGATTAGTAAGAGTAAACAAATTCTCGTGTTAAAGCTGAACTGCATAAATATTGTACACTGTAGCTTTTTTTATGCACAGCCAAACGTTTACTAGAGTTTTGTTTGAAGCAGTTAATCAAACCAATTGCATGCTCGAGACATTTGTATGAGCAAGCCGGTTGTTTGTATGAGTTGCCGAAACACAAGTTGCACCCCAATTTCAAAACGCAAACCATTTTTTTTTTAAATATTCGAGGTTTTCTTTTTCGCATACAAAAGTGAATAAAATTGAGTTAGTTTGAGATGATTTTTGAGAATGTTTTCAGCGAACATGTTTGAACCGACCCTATCATACTTGGTACAGCTTGTTACAAGCATGACGTTGCAGGCTGACAGCTACGGCTTTTCAACAGTTTTTGACGTTTACTTCGAACTTGAACATACAAATTTCTTACACTCGATAGAACTCGACATACTTCCATTGTGTGTGCTACTCAAAGAAGCTGAAACATGGCAAGTGCTATGTTGTATTGAATTTTGAGAGAACAAAGTTGCGGACCTTACAAAAATTTTGACGTTCTTGCCAACTAAATGAAACATAATTGAACTAACTCTATTAAACATTTACTCATTAAAAGTCTCATTCTGCGGGGCGCCAGCATGACGTGGGCAGAAAATACAATCCAGTTTGATATTTCGACTTAACGTAACTTTGTTACAATCCATAGAACTCGACACACTTCGATTGTGTGTGCTAGTCGAACAAACTCTCGCTAAGTTGCATCGAAGAATGTCACGATCGTGACATTGCAAGAAATATAATTTTCTTTGATAGTTGCGATTTTTCGACAATTTTTGAGATTATGTTCGAACTTGCATATAAAATGTTTGATCACATACTCGCTCGAACTGGACAGACTCCGACCAATTTAGCCAATTAGTGCTCATACTTTTTACAGCTCTCTGACTACGAGCATGAGGTGAGCAGAAAATACAAATTTGAAAGTTTCGATATTACGATAATGTTTGACGCATGGTATAACACCATGGTTTGACCTTTTGCTCTCGTACTTGAATAAAAATTGTTCGCTCGAAAACTCCATCGAACTTGAAATGTTGAATTCGTGCTCATACTTGTTGCAGCTATCTGCGTGCGTGAATGACTTGGCAGAAAATAAATTTTAGTTTGACAGTTCGACAATAATTCACGTTTTTCTTTCCTTCTAGATTCCTAGAAGGCGTCAAGTATATGAATAAGTCAGACTGCTGGGACATTTTGCACATTTGCGTTCGTAAAAAGCAAGATGGCGATAATTCGTAACCAAATTGATTAAAAAAAGGAGAAGACCGATGGTCAAACTAATTTGCTGAAACGATTTTATGAGAAGTGACGTCACTCAAACTAAAGGGATATTTTTCACGTTTTGGTTTCATAAGTGCCCAGATGGCGAACACTACATTTAATTTACCAAAGAATAGGTTTTATCACGTCAAGATTGCGACTATTGCATTTGGTTAACTAAATAGATTAATAAGAAAAAAGTAGATTCATATGGTTTGTGCTTAAAAATTAATTTGTTTAAATAATTCTAATAAAATTATAATGCAGAGTCCGAAAATGTTCTGCATTGATCCTAAAAAAAATCAAAATAAAAAAAGAAAATAAGTATTGCACAATAGTTATGAACTAATTTGAGTCTCCAGCCCGATGGATGTAAAAATGTGCACCGACATCAAGGAACTGGCCAGAGACACGGATTTTCCATAAAAAGTTGGAAAATAAAATGCAAATAAAAAACTAAACTATATATGAGATTAGGAATGAACCCAAAAGAGCACTGATACTCTCTCTTAGAAACCTAGGTGGCTACAACAAAAACAGCGCAATCAATTTTACAATTTTATTACTGTTATCGATATTTTTTCAAAAAGGTTAAGCTATACAAAAAAAAAAAAAATACAAAAAAATCAGATGAACGTTTTTTGGCTTGCTATTTGTCTTTGCCAGCCTCGAATTAATTCTCAAGGATAAGCTGGTAATAGCATTGCAGTAGCTGGTCCCTTGTCAAACTACCGTCTCCTGACACTTTTGCCGCATTTTTCAAAGCTTCCGGACATTGGAGACACTTTGACGAGCACAAATCGAAAACAAGGCTTTGGATCAACTTCTGCGTCAGAGACACTCATGCGGCGGCTGTCCGGCTGTCTGTCAATATGCACTTGAGCCACATCTAAGCAGCAATTCCGCAATAGACGTGACGGGCATTACTAATAAAGTTGCCAGCAGCTGCTGTCACTGCCACTGCCACAGTGTCTGATTTTTGTGCTACGCAAGGGTGTAAGCAGCGGTAGGTAAAGGGGGTGCAGTAGTGCACCCCAACCAAAAACATCTGAGTGGCTCTGATAGTAGTGTTTATAATGCGCGTTTGGTAATAAATAAAAATCTCAGTTCACTTCAGTATTAAATAATTTGAAAAATCAGATATATCAGATATGATCTTTTATTATAAGGCTCTAACTATTTTTGAAAAACAAATTGAGTTTAATTCGAGTTGATTTAAAAATATAAAAAAATTACATACAAGAAGTTAAATTTCATATACAAAAGCGTACGGCAAGTGGATGCAGATAAGCAAATATGATTTGACTGATGCTTTACGTAAGATGGCGCCAGCAAGTTCACTAGATGGCGCCAGCAGTAAAAACAGCTGTTCTGTTTTTCCGCCACAACTAAAACTAATGAGCAAACATTGGCTATGCTGACGATCTCGCAGCAGTTATAACAGCAAAAAACACAGAGGAAGCTAGAAGGAAGCTGAATCAAGTAATGATGAGAACGCTGTCCTGGCTGGAGGACCACGGCCTCAAACTCGAGGCCGAAAAAACTGAAGTTATCCTTCTAACGAAAAGGCATATCCCTCTGGAAGTCGAACTGCAAACCTGCGAAACGAATCTGACTACGAAGTAGTGAAATAATTGGGAGTTAAAATCGACTCTAGACTCTCGTACTTTCGTTTGCCGAAAAAGTTCTAAAAATTAAAAAGCGAGATCTTGACAACAGAGCAACAATAGAAAATCGACGAGAATCCAGAACTGCGAGTACAGAAGAAAGGCGAGGCCTCGACGGAGGCTAACGACGTAGATTAATAACCAATGAAGAGAGACCCTACCCTCTGATGTAATGACTCAGCTAAATAGTTTCCCAGAGGTAGAAAAGGTCCAAAAAACAAGGGGTGGATGTTTTAGCCTGTGCAAGACGGGCTTCCACTTTCGGGACGCTGTTGTGAATGCCTTAGGCATTTCCTCCACCCTACCAAAAAAAAAAGAAAAAAAAAAAAAATGAGCAAACATATTACAACGGGCGTAACAAATGACTGCTTGAAAAATAGACTACTTTAACTTTACTATTTTTTATTTGCTGTGAGCTGTTTAGGCACAAAATGAATTGCTAACAATCCAAACTTATTTTCGCCTTTATATTGAAATTTTCATAATTTGAAATTAGATTAATCAGAAATTAACGACAATTCATATTGATTTTTTATGAGTTTTATTTATCACATGTCAACGAGTTCTATTTAAAAATAATACTACTAAAAATACCAGAATCCGACAAAAAATAACACTTTACTTTAATATGCACACACTGGTCGTTACGGAAGTAATTTATTTGCAGTTTCTCTAATTTTGGCTTTCAAGCAGATGACAGATGACGTCAATGTGCAGGAAATATCCTCCAAAGCATTGCAAAAATATCGTTTTAGCTTTTGCTGGAGAGATTTTTCCAAGGGATTGAATATAAAAATTTTAAGCATATCTACAAGAGCTTCGTATTGGCTATATTAAAAAAAAAACAAATACTCTAACACTAAAAATTTGGTTCGGGTAGCTTAAACGAATAAAAATATTGGCGGAAACTTTTTTTTTTCATGAAAAATAAAATACTGAATTTGAAATTTTTTTTAACGTTTGTAACAATTTTTTTTTTTAATTTTAAAATTCAAAAGTGATCTCCCACTTTACAAAAAAAGGGTTAATGCCATTTTATGCGCATAATTAACTCAGCCTTCTAGTAGCACTTTGTGCGGGCACATCCTGGGCAATGCATTCTACGGCGAACGATACTGTATTCCGCGAAAGCGGGGCAGCGGTGTGTAGTAACCACAGTTTGTAGCTAATCGAGAGCGGTGCACGGACACAAGCCAAAGTGATCGTGTCTGTAGGTCAAAACGGCGAAAGAGGACTTACAGTATGGCACAACATCAAAACTCTGGAACTTTTCTGGAAGCCAGTTAGCCCCCAAGTAGGCGTCTGATCTCAGGTTAGAGACGGCCTGTTCACCCCACGTAGGTGGGGTATTTTCGCCGATATTTATTAAATATAATCAATATTGCGATCATCTTCAATACTTCTGATCCGATTAGCAAATATAGCCTATACATAAAGGGTTTTCCAATAAGAGGTGCCATTTTGGTATTTTCATGCATTTCAAGGACCCAATCAGCAAAGACACGACGTTGTTGATGATCGGCCGGTTAACTGAACTTTATAAGCCTTAAGACCCAAGTCTTTATGCAAAATACGGTGTTTGTGGAATGCCCAATTCCAAAGAACGACGAGGAATGGACAAACCTTGGTTTTCTTCAATACTTTGGGCTACAGCAGCAATATTCTCAGTTGTTCTTGAGCGATGTGCACGGCTTTTATTCTTCACATCACTAACTTGTCCCAACAGCTCGAATTTTTCCACTAATTTCTGTATTGCGGCTCGGCAAGGTGCTTCACGACGACTCAAAAATGCTTTAGTTTTGCAAACAGTGACTGCAAAATTTTCACCATTTTTGTAGTGAATTTTCATAATTTCAATGCGTTGTTGAAGCGTGTATCGTTCCATTTTTAGTAATGGCGTAGTTTCAACTTGTCAAATGTCAAAGAATAAAAGCTTTAAAAGTGACAGCTACCGAAATACCGGGTGATTCAAAATAACACCTCTTGTTGGAAAACTCTATATAAGGAGTCCAAATCTGAAGTTTATTCTAACTCCTACAGTCTTCAAGATTAGTATCCTAAGGGTATATATAAAAAAAATTCTTCAGAAAATTAGTTTTTACTAGTTCACGAAAAACTCCAACAACTTCATTTAAAAAAAATGTGGTACAGTTGAATACCCTTTACGTTTTGTCTCCAAAAAATGCTTCCTGCATATTCCTTCTACGAACTTTCCAATTGGAATTACTTTTTTTTTTTTGTGAAGTTCAATATTTGTATCTATAAGTTCCGTAAATTTTTTATGATGAAACTCGAAATTTACGTCAAAGAAGTTATTTAAAGTATATGGGGTAAGTTTCAAGTTGGTATGTTGAGGGGTGTGGGAGAAACACGGTAAATCGATTGCGGATGCATTTGGATTTGGCTTTGTTTATTAGAGCCACATGAATCAGCTTACCAAAAATTGTGATTCTAGGTCACTTGTTACCATAATTACGTAGAGTCAAATATTGATGCAGCTTAAAGGTGAGGGGTGGTGAAATTTGTACATTTTTGACTATAACTTTTGTTGTATTTGTCTGATTTTGTTCATCTTTTACACACAGATGCATGTAACCACAACGCATCGCTCTGTCAGATGAAAATATTAAACGGTGTGGCTAAAAATCGCGAAAATCTACTGCGGGTGAACGGGGGAAGTTATTGACATGATTCAACAAATTTCATCTTCTGAGGAAATATGCACATCAGCTGCTAAAGTTTCGAATATCTAGCTCTTATAGTCTCCGAGAGCTAGGCGTTCATACGGACGGACGGATGGACAGACGGACATGAATCAATCGCTAACCGAGATTATGATAAGCATTTTGATATAGAGGACTTGGGGTCTGTCACGCCTCCTTCTGCCCGTTACATGCTTTGTACCTATTGGTACAGGGCTTAATAAATATATTTCGTAAATAATAATTCATTCTATTATATATGAATATGCTCCAAATTTATTTACTAAGTTTCAACTTGCATGTAAAATTTGCAGCCCCTGAAATTTTTTTCTAGCTCCGCCCCTGCTGCTACTCGTAGATATTTAAATATGCCGTCCTTGTGGCGCCATCATTTGTCCAATGCGTATATACATGTATTTACTATACTATATATATACATGTCTGTGTGTGTGTGTGTGAATGCGGACAAAAATGGCTATTTAATGATCTCGTTAATGGCAAATTGAAAATAACGTGCCTGCAGCTACTATACTGTCCAAAATTAACTTGTCCAACAGGCGGTTGGCCATCGCCATCGCCAACGCCATTTCCATCTTCATCTATTATCAAATTACCCAACACTGGCTTATTTTTATGCGTTGGCATAAATATTTATGCATAAGCTTTAGTTCTAGCGATTACTTCTCTATGTTCTGCGAATCTTTTGATGGCCACGAATCATAAAATTCATATAAAACTTACACTTTCCTTGAGGGTCATTTAAATTAAGAGCGCTTTAATGGTCGTAAAATAGAAATTAAAAAAACAAAAGAAAAAGTGAATCAGTTGGGGCAGTGCTGGGCAGTGAAATACTGTGCATACATTTTTCTTCTAAACAAATATTTATTATTTACACCGAGTTTTGTTTGTTTAGGATTCAGGGAAAATCATTTACGATGCTAGGGAGCAACAAACTGATAACTTTGGATAAAGTATATAATAAACGATTTATTTGGAATGCAGCATGCAGCCATTATTTCACTCCTGTGGGCTTATCAAATTTTATTAAAAACTTTTGAAGCTAAAACTCTATCAGGGTACATTAATTTTGCTATAAAATTGAAAAAAGTAAAGGGTCATCAATCTTAAGGTTTTTTTTCGATATGCAAATTAACACGAAAATTTCAAATATATCGGCAAATCTTTATTATCAATAGAAATAACCATTCTTGCCTTCACTTTCTAAAGATATATATATATTCGGGTGGCCCAAAAAAAATTTTTCATTCTCCACAAGGCTATTTCTGTTCGTTTAGGCTTTGAACGTTTCTATGCAAGATTTCAGCTCAATTGAACAATAATTAGGGGTCGCTATGATTTGTCGATTTTTTTGACATAAATAAAAATCTTTGAAATAGTAATTTTAATGAACATCAATGACCTTAAAAGTTAAAATGTGAGAGAAAATAAAGTAAATGCTGTGGTAACTTATAGTTATGCAACTGATTCCTCATTTTCAGTTTTCATTTTCAGGATATTAGATTTTGAAGCCACCGAATACTTCTTTCGGTAAATATCGATGACACGCAGAAGATATTGCTTTTGTTCTTAGTTTTTCGTGATACTCGAATAAAATTTTTGTATCAAAGCTATACCTAGCTCTGCACAGTCATTCACTACTTTCATTTGGCGAACCTTTTGCTGCATTTCAATATAAATTTCATCAGTGGGCAGTGGCCCCTGTGAAGGATCTTTTTTTAAAAATGCTTCTGATTTTTCTTGACCATCAAAGACAAGCAGTTCAAAAAGAACTTTAGTTCGTTGAGTAAAGAAATTCTGTAAAAGTATTGGATTTTTTAACTGAAACGTCTTACCTTCAGGTCTTTTTAAAGCCTTTTCTGTTGGTGGTTTTTGAAGATTTTCTACCATTACCCTTTTTTCTTCAGGAAGAACTCTAGAATCGAAAAACGATAGACCAATTAAGTGTTCGGAAAAGTACCAAAGATGACTGCAGAATACTTTCAGGATGCTCGACCTTATCTTCTCATTCGGATAGCTTTTGACCTAGAAAATTAGCATCATTTAAAGGGGCTCGCACTGCCAGGGGAGCTTCGTTCCAATATCGCCCGTAAATCAAACTGATAAACAGAGATAATTCCGTAACAGATCGTTTTTCAGCTGCAGTTAGATGAAACTGCTCTTGAAATAAATATATACATTTTTAGGCAATAGATAGCTTTTGCCATCCAACGAGCTTGATGTAAGGCTCCAGGTGTACGAAACTTGACTTCTTCAGTTACTTCGGAGCTTCTTAGGAATATACGGCACAAGTTCAGTAATTCGACATAATCATCTCTGGGTTGTTGAGTTTTTATTGCTTCATTGTAATATTTTAACATTATTATAACGTTTTGTACAAATTATTACTGCCAACTTTAAATTCCTGTTGATTTATATTCGGCCATTCCTTCTGCTTGAAAAGACTGATATCTGGTCCACTGCTGGATCCAAACAAGGTCTTGAAAACATCGGACAGGATAATTTCGAAAATGTGATGTCGGCAAGCAGTTCAAACAAGTTCTGTATCTAAAGCCTTCTCGATCAAAGAGCATGGGATGCTGCCGATGCTGCTTGCGCTTGCCGGCTAAATCACTCTAAACAGATCACGCAATAAATACGCACGTTTATATTAATTGGATCGGCTTTATTATTTAAATTGAATATTTTTTATAACTTGGTCAAAGGTGGCGCAAAATAGTTTCTTGTCTAAACAACGACTTTGTAATAGGTTATTCGCTCAATCATAGCGACCTCTAAACGTGTTCGTATAGGGCTAAATTTTAGTATATATCCGATTTATAAGCAATCGAACAAAATGAGACTTGTGGAGCACGAAAAAAAAAAAATTTTTTTTTTCATACTGGCTTGGACCACCCTAATATATATAAATACATTTAATCCATTTTTAATTACTAGGAGGAACATAGGGCTGTTACAAAAAGTTTCCATTTTTTAAAGATAATCCCTTTCAAATGTTGGCCGCAGCTGCGTCGTAGCTCATCCATGCGAATGTTCCAATTTTCGATGATGCGTTCAGGCATACCCGGTGTTATCTCGCGAATAACACGGGTAATGCTTCAATCGTAGCTGGCTTATCCACAAACACTTAAGACTTCACGTAGCCGCTCAGGAAAAAATCTAAAGGTGTGATATCACACGATCTTGTTGGCCAGTTCACCGGTCCGGAGCGTGAAATTAATTGTTCACCGAATTGGTTCCATAAAATGGCCTAAGCGCATGAAAAACATTCTTTAGAGAACGCGACTTTTCGTAATATAATTATACGATTTGTAAACATTGTTCGGGTTTCCATGATGAAATGGCAATGAAAACTGACGAGAAAGCACATGGCAACTTGACAGTACTTACGCGTGACTTATAAAAAAAAACTCTATTGATAAAAAAAAACCCTCAAGATTGATGACCCTTTAGTTTTTTTAAGCAAAGCTTTTATAGAAACGAATTGTTTTAAAGCTTAATAATTATAATTATATGTTTATTGAGAAAAAAAAACTTTATAAAAAATTATTTTCATCATTAAAGCATTAATATATTTAATGCGGCTCTCTGCTTGGGACCTTATAAGGCGAAAAGTTACTTTGGCTAGAAATATTGAAGACAGCCCTCTTATAAGCTAAGGCTTGAGCTTGAAATGCCAAAACTTTTGATTAGAGGGGTATACGCAGTTCTAAAAATTTCGCGCAGAATGACAAAAAAATGAAAAAAAAAGTTCCATTTGGAATTTTTTATTTTTGTATTAAGTTTTGTCATTCAGCGCAAAATTGTTCGAACTGCGTATAGACCTTGAAGTAACAAATCCGAAAATATAAAAAGCAACCCTCGCAAGTGTGCTGCAAACAAAAAACAGCCTTTAATTATTTGTAGCTTCTTACCCTTTTGGTCTGGGCTGCAAAAACCTATTTTATGTATACCTTATAAAAAATTATATTTGTTGGTTTATGTTTTTTTTAATAAAAAAAAAAATTAACTAGAATTATACTGCAGTTGTTGTTGTTGGAAGTAAAAAGCAACTTGCCGTGCACTAAAAACATAATGGCGAACATTTAAGTTGGTCGTGGTCGACTTTGAGATACTCTGCACCATCGCAAGTAACAAATAAATAAATATACTGATATCGTTAGAATACGGCATAGTGCTTCGAAAATCTTTTAGTTATCTGTCTTAATAAACGAATTATGCTCTTAAAACCGGGGAGTCAATGATTTTTTAAACATTCTAATTAATTTTAGTAGAATGTTTGGGCAGTCTACAAAAAAAATTCTATTGTCAAATTTTGTCGTGATATAGAAAAAAAGCACTGTAGAGTAGGTGCAAGTGGGTTGAGTTCGGAAGAATTTTTTTTTTTTTAATTGAAAGTTGTGTCGTTCAGGGCATTGAATTAGCTCCATTGTGTCAAAATTTCCGATCGAAACGAAGATTTTTTGTCAGTTAGATTGATCTCCGAGCAAAAAATGCCAAAATCGTGATTTTCAATTTTTTTGGATTGAATTCGAAAGTGTCCAAAAATGTTAAAAACCGCCAAGAAAATTTCACTGCAAACTTTTCATTTTGTTTCTTTATTTTTGTTAAAATAAAAAAATTATATTATATAATGAATGAATGTGGTAAACAAATAATTATTGCCTATTAAAATGGCTTGAAAAAAAAGAGGGAAATCATCTAAAAATACGTCCGATTTTTTGGCTTGGCTCGGTGCTGTTGGAAATCCGATTTCGTCCATATTCCAAATATTTCACGCTTGAAATTGTGTTCAAAATAATTATTTTCCTCATAAACACTGCTTTAGCAACGAAAAAATGCTGAATGACGCGTAATTTGTGATTCCGGATTCACCCCAAATCGACTTTTTCGAAACGGACTAGCGTCATACTGGTGGCTTGCAAACATCGAAATGAAGCCTTTAGTAGTATTGAAGTATAGAGTCTTAATAATATCATGGCTATACTTAGATTTGATTTTACTCGAGAAAATGTTGAAATTTTAGCGATACAATAACTTAAAATAAAACTTTCAAGGTAGCAATTTTTTTAGAAAAATTATACTGAACAGAAAAACACGTGTACTTGACTCGCAGTATTATCAAAAACTAGCGTCGATCATGTCGTTTATTTGTCTTTGGGTTTCATACTCAAATGTCAACTCAAAAATCGGTTAGGATGCGTTTCTGGATTTACTCCACTTCCGAATTCACCTCACTTGCCTCTACTTTAATACTTCGAATTGAAAATTTCATCCGAATAAAAATGTTCGTAATATGCGTATAACGCGATCCCCACCGCGCCTACGCCTTCTGGAACTCGCTTTCCGGAAACGCCTTTCAGAGATGACGTGACCATCTTCTACGAAGCTGTGACGCTTTCCCTCGAGGCACCGAGGGAATCTGGAATGTGGTGGGGCAACGTTGCAAGCCTGTTCTTGGCCAGGAACAAGCTTACCAGCAGCATGGTGCAGCACGGCAGAGGGTACCGACTTTCTACAAATCACACCACGATGGTCAAAAAAATAATGATGTTTGGGATTTTTCTCCATCTTGGCTCGCGACAATACTGCTTAACTTTCAAACAGTGCTTCATCTTACCCGGGGCACTCTGTGCTCCGTAGTGTATTTTGTATGAAAAAAATAATTCAATTTGAAACTAATCTGGAGCACTCAGTGTACCAAGGACAGGTCTAGGGTTAAGTATAATAAGTTAAATTGCCCGCAGGCGACTGCAACAAATATGGTTTTCTTCGAAAGGCTTCCAAATACCACGCCCAGATGGTGCCACCGCCCTTCATCGCTTCAGTCGCGTTACACAAATTTAGTCTTATTACTTTTTGACCCTATCCTGCAGCTACTTTAAAAGTTGGAAAAAATGGCGAAAGTTAAACTTGGGTGTGGACGACTTTTTTAAAGCCTATTAAACATAAAAAAAAATTTGTCCCGTTTGGGATGCGAACCTTGGTCTCTAAACGTCGGAGGCCAATACTCTACAAATTCAGCTGCTTTTGCCATAGAGGCCGGTCGAAATCACGCCTCTAAAATATTATATTGCGATTATCTTAGATTTTTAAAGTTCGATTATAATCATGTTTGGTATCAAACGAAAGTTTTCTTTATTTTCCGTATTTGGCCCATACATACGAAGGCTGTAGCGCCGAAATTGTAGAATTGGTGGAGAAGAAAAAACATAAACTTGATCTGGCTGTTCTTAAAAGAACTTATAAGAAGAAATTTGGGTATCCTAGCTTTTTAAGTCTGTAAGATACAGAATTTCATACAGAAAGACAGACAAACAGATGGACATGTCTAAATCTTTTATGTTTTGTCTTTCTGACTAGAAAGAAGATAATTTTAAGTATCTTATCTTAAGCTACAGGCTTGCCGTAAAATAAAAAGGGCTCTAAATCAAAAGTTTGCTTGCTTTACTCTTATCACATCTGAGATCTATGGATGGACAACGACTACTCTAGTTACTCTAATTATACTTTAGGTAATGGTGGTGCAAAAACTACATCTACTCTACATATCCTACAACTATAGGGTATATTAAAAACTGCATAAAAAGTCAACAAAATTCGTAGTTAATTATTTTTGCATTTTTTTGCACTTTAATGTTGTTGTTTTGGCGAACTTTACCGATTGCAAATAGCTTTGTAATTGGGCTAGTTGGGCATGCTTAGGCCAACTCACAGATACCAATCTTCATACAAATAGACCACCCGGCTGGATGCCGCCACTTCAACAACAACAACAGCAACAACATCAACAAAACATATTTCAAATTCCAAATTTGAGCTAGTCGCTTTTTTTTAGGCTCCAAAAATAAACTTGGCCGCAGACGGCGGCATAGCACAGTACCATGGACCAAGAGTGCTCTGCACGGGGGAGGATCTATACTATGCTATTACTATATACTATATACCTACTACATAGAGAACACATCAAATGTTGGTTTATTTCCAACTCATAACTTTTGTTTATCTTTGGTAATGGTGCGACGGCTGCCAGCAGCCATTTGTTGCCGGCTGCTCTTGGGTCTTGTGCTGCTCGAGCCGGGTGCTCAGTTCTGCCTCGCCGTTGTCCGCATCCACAGTTCGGTACGCCGTCATAGAAATCTTGAGATTCGTCGCAGTCTATGCATTTGGTTGTCGGCTTGCTAGTCGTCATAGCTATCGTCATCTTCAGCGTCATCGTCGTCATCATCAGCACCAACAGCAGCATCATCTTCCAGCAAAACTATTTGGAAGGCAGCGTCGCTAAGTGAATTTATTTAAATTTTTTTTAAAGATTCAGATCTTAGTGTTTTCGTTTTTTTTTTTTTTGTTTTTTGTTCGTGCCATATTTGTGTCTTTTTATTTACAAATTTCAATTTCATTTTTCATATATAAATGAAGATTATGTATTGTATACATACAAGTGTGCTGTTGTACAAGTGTGTACGTACACTTGGAAAAATAATGTTGTAAAATACAAAAATTGTAGTGCATTGAGTTGTTTTGATCTGTGATATTGTTATCGATAAAAACGTTGTAGTTTGTTATCGATCTTTGAAAGAAAGTCTGCTTAGTTATTATTGTATACAAATTTTGAAGTAAAGTTATATAAGTTATTTAAATATTTTTTATGTATAGTATATACTATACTACTATATAATATTCTTCTGTACTTGATTTTCGGTTTCGATTTTATCTGCAGCATATAATAACACAACCACACAAAAAAAAAAAAAAAAGAATCTTGGATCCACATTTTCTTAAAGACTTGGAGTTACTAAAACCAAGACTAAGTTTAAAACAACTCCAGTACGTCAGGGTTCTGAGCTAACCCTAAAAAAACCCATAAATCGAGTTATTTTGTTGGTAACCCTAAAGTTCTGCGGGTTTTTGAAGCTCGCATTTCTAAAAAGCGACGCGAGAAACATGTCAAAAATATAATCGAATATGAGGACTCGAAACAAATTCTTAATGGCTTGTTTTGAGGTTGTGTTATCGAAATTAATCCAAGAATCCACTTTCAAATTCGGTGATCCGACCATTTTTTTTGTAATATTTTTGGGGTTACAGATTCCGAATCCGTGTTCTAAAGAAGGTCTGCATGTCAGTGCTCCAACATAACAACAAAAAACCCCATAAAAATATGCATTGTAGTGGTAATCTCATAAACCTGACATGCTGGACTCTTTGTTACTTCAGATTCGAGAAAAATGCTTTATGGGGTGTTTTGAGGTTATGTTACAAAAACCGATCAAAAAATTGCTTGTGTCGAATCCGAGCTCTAAAAAATGCTAGCTTGTCAGTAATGCTGGAGAAAACATCGATGTTATATCGATGCATCGATGTATCGTAGTTTAAAATATCAATGTATCGATGTTGGCCAACAGAGATGTTTCTCCAGCACTTCTGCACTCATCAAATGGGTGTTTAGTAGTGCAGGAGAAACATCGCTGTTGGCCAACATCGATATATAGATATTTTAAGCTTCGATACATCGATGCATCGATATAACATCGATGTTTTCTCCAGCACTGCTTGTCAGGACTTCAATTTAACCTAAAAAAAACCTATACAAATAATAATATATCAGAAACCTGAAATGCTGCGTTTTTTTTACATCGGATCCCAAAAATATATATATAATATATATTCCCCCCGGGCCCGAAGTTTTCTCAGGGGCGCGGTGTAATTACTGTCGTAATAAAATGATTCAAGCTAAAGGTGTAGAGGGGCAGGTTTGCATTAAAGCATAAAACATACTAGTTGGGGCTCAAAGTAGTTAGCAACTAGTGTGGTTGGAAACCAATTGGGAAGTATAATTTTTTGCAGCAGGCTACAAACCCAAATGTTGTTGCTTTAAGTTGCATTGCAGTGCTATCAATGTTTATCTGGTACTCTAACCCGTTTAACCTAATGTCGTGTGTTCAATATGAGCACATACGCAAGAGAAATCTTTTCGAAAAATTTTACAAAGTCATCGAAAACTGCTAAAGATTTAGCCAAACTTTAATTGAGAACGCTAAGAGCAAATGCCTGCCAAAATCTCCAAAACTCATAATACTTATTCCTTGCATTGACTATTTAATTAAATACGATGTTCCTCCAAGATTTCAGGTGCTTCTTCTAGGATTTGCTCGACGAAATAGAAAAGTTGAAGAAGATTAAATGTCTGCCTCTACGGTTTCAGCAGAGTTTAGTCTGTGGTGCGAAGGAATATCGGGAAAGATATAAATCTGCCACTGTTTCTCAAAAACGGCAATACTGAGTGAGCATTAAAAATATCAATCATCCTTTATTCACATTCATTCAACTTTCATTTGTATGTAACATAAAGAAGGAGACGTCGGAGACCTCCCAAAGTTACCTAAAGTATGATCAGGGAGAAGACGATATACCCATGTCCGTCTGTCTGTCTGTCTGTATGTAGATCTCAGAGATGGTAAGAGCTAGAGTGACCAAATTTTCAGATTAGATGCGTAATTATATCAGGGCAGACAAGTTTATTTTATTTTTTCCGATATCGGGGTTATATTATATGTATATGTAGCGCCCATAGGGGTGTTTCAGAGGACATCGAAAAAAACGAAAAGTTTTAGATGGGTAATTCGTTGGTTTATGAAGATATCGATATGCCAAATTTGGCATTCGGGAATTTTTTATAGTTCCCAAGCACTGTACCAAATTTGATCGAAATCGGTTGACTATATCATATAGCTGCCATAGGACCAATCGGTCAAAAAAACGTGTTTTGCACAAAAGTCGTTGTGTTTCGTTTGTTTATGAGAATATCGTAACCAAATTTTGCAATCATAATAATATATTATAATTTAAAAGTTTTTAACAAAAAGTGATAAAATAAAAAAATGCGCAACCCGCAAAAATATCACGAAAAAATTCCGCTCATTCCGCACAGAGAGAAATCCATTCCAGTTCTTGCAGATTTCTGCGGAATCCGCGAAATTCTCAGTAAGTACTATACTATTTATATAAGCCCAGCGATAAATCTGAGAGCATGGTATTTATAATCTTTTCATATCACAGGTCTACAAATACCGAGGTCATGCCAGTTTTTGTAAAGGTAAGGGGTCATTTCCGAAGTAATTTGTTGCGTAGAATCTAAATCCGGGGTCAGAATTGGCCCATGGCGTCAGGATTGTGAGATTTTTGAAAAAACACCGTTTTGCAGGTACATAACCTCAAATATCTCAAAATACTGACGTGATGGGCCAATTCTGACCCCGGATTCGGATGTGACGCAACAAATTACTTCGGAAATGAATCTTAGCTTTTCAAAAACTAAACCATATTGATCTGTGTAATGATCGATTTTTATATTTTTTGAAGGTTATGTAGGAATCATGTGCTGTGCTGGCATTTTTCTGAGCTTGTATGCGGATTTAGCTTTTCCAAAAATATGTAGTAGATATGGTCAGAGTTCCAATTCGAAAAACGATTTTTTCGTTTTTATATATTTATATCTTCTTTTCTTCGGGTGTAGCTACATCTGCTTATATACATTTCGTCGTAGTCATTGTTGTTATTATTGTTGCTGTTCCATTTTTGTTTGCGTTTTTTTTTTGTTGTTTTTGAACTTTTGCGTCTAATAATTTGAATTGGCCAAATACTGGCAAAGGGGTTTTTAGTTGCTTCACGGTATTTAAACGCAACGCAGTTCGTTATGTTCCAAAAACCTTAGTAAAAAAAAATTTTAAATTATATACAAAAAAATTTGCATTTAATAATTGTTTAGCAAGCGTTGTGCCTCTGAGTAATCGTTTTACATGCAAATATGTTTTGCCAAAAAACAAAGAACCTTAAACCTTAATCGATAGATTGGTTATAAAAAAAAGTACACAAATCGAAAGTGGATTTTTAATTAAAAAAATAAAAAACAAACTGACAATAAATGTGAATTGATGTGAAAGCATTTAAAATTTTAAATGCATACTACAGAGCCAATAAATATTAAGCGGAAATATTAAATTTATTTTCGTGTTATCGAAAGCATTTTGTTTGGATTCTTTCTGTTCGTCTGTTGTTCATTTGTTTGCCATACTGTTGTTGTTGTTTTTTTCGCGGTGAGTATGTTTTTCCAGTTTAATACATATGCACATAGTTTGATACATATACCCTATAATTATGCTATACATAATATGCTTATTAAGTGACAACATTTCGAATATAATATGCACTGTACTAGAGTTGGTATTCGTAAATAATATCAGTAGTTGAAATTTTCATAAATCCATAATTCCCGCGAGTGCCGTAATTAATGACGGATTCTGTAAGTTTTTTTTTTGTTTTCATATAATTTTTTTTGTATAGGTTTGCCGAAATTTGTTTTTACTTCACATTTTGCATATATGGCATATCTCTAAAAATGAAGAAACACTTCATGAAATCATTTTAAGGTGCAGACAGATTTTCAAAATAAATATCGGCAAGTTGAAATTGGAATCTTTTTTTACACAAGCCATACGTGATGTAATTGATGGTTCAACTCGCTTAAAACTTTTCCATTTGCCGTAAAACTATACAAAATGCTAAACAACCACTCCACAAACGATGCAATCGATTGTACAACCTGCTTGTCAAATTACCACGTTGACAATCGAATGCGTTTTTGAGCTCATCTCTAGTAAGATAAATGGTCGTACAGGGTGAGTCAACTGTTGCTTTGTTTGTATGCACCAAATAGCATGCCGCTTACGATTCAGCCTGCCCTCGTAGTTGCAAGCAAAACTTCAATTCTCTGAAAAGGGATCATCCATAAACTACATTACGCTCCATGGAGTGGCGGGGGGGTCTGGCGCAGCGTCACGATCATATGGAAAATCCTCAAAAATATTCCGTCACTGTTGGGGCTCTATTTTGACGAAAATCAGCGTCACGTAGTTTATGTCTGATCCCAAAGTAGAGCATTCAAACTTCGGCACTTTGAAATTATTTTTTAATTGCGCGATTGTATTGTTTGGCTGTACAGCAATGCAAATTGCAAATATTTGTGTATTATTTTAAGAGCCGCCGCCATTTTCATTTTGTTATTATTATACGCAGATTATTGATATTGAAAAATTAAGCTCATTTATTTTATTTCAAAGCCAAAACAAATTCAAGCCGCAACGACAACAATAAAAAAAAATATATATATTATAATTAAGTCGAAGCAATGGCCGACAGTGAAATACACTGCAGCTGACTTTTCCAAAACAAGATTTAAAAAGTCATATTGTTTTTGCTAAAAAGGCTTAAAGCCATGGACGTCGCCAGCGGAGGGGCTTTGGTTATAATCAGGTTTAAAAAGTCCTTATTATAAAAAAAAAACAGGAACAGAGATGGATATGGAATTGAATTTGTGTTTTTTTTTTTTTCGTAATTGCAGTTAAATTGGAAATTAGGCCATGCTCAGGAAAATTACTTCGAATATTTTAGGTATTTTACATTTTTTACATGGTTTGACTCCGTCTACCTGTTCTATGTGATTTCACTTGTAACAAGTGAGTTTGAATCCGACTACGAATTCGATCTGATTTGACTTGTTGCAAGTGGTTCAAAAATGCACGTAATTTAATTAAATTAATTAATTACAATCGGTATGGACCAACAAGCAATAAAAATTTTCACAGACGGATCCAAAATGGAGTCTGGCGTTGGGTCCGCAATATACTGTATGGACCCACCCACGGAGGTGTCCTATTAGTTGCCAGACCACTGCAGCATCTTCCAGGCGGAGGTATTCGCCATAAAGAAGGCTGCAGAATTAGCGCTCACCCTAGAGCAGAACCGAATAAATATCTTTGTTGACAGTCAAGCGGCAATCAAATCCATGCAAGCATTCAGCATCAATTCCAAAAGTGTGCTGGCAAGCAGGGACGCATAAGATGCACTAAACACCTAGAAGGAGGTGTTCATCTTCTGGGTACCCAGCCACCAGGGCATTGATGGCAACGAAAAAGCTGACAAGCTCGCAGAGGAAGGAGCCGGATCGAGTCAACCGTCACTTGAGGATCTGAAGATTCCTCTAAGGACGATGAACCACAGATCAGAAGTTAGATCTGATAGAAGGTGGTACACCACAACGAACTCCAAGACGGCTCGCACAATGTGCAAGAAAATAAACAGCAAACTAGCCCAGTATATTCTGGAACTCCCAAGAAGAGATTGCAGACTTATGGTGGGCATACTCACTGGTCATTGCCTGACAGTATCTCACGCAAAGAAGCTAGGCATTACCAACAACGACGAATGTAGGAAATGTAAGAGACAGATGTCAGAGAGACTCTAGAGCACCTCATTTTCCGCTGCCCCGCCCTCTGTACATCGAGACTCAAATATCTAGAAAAACCCTGGCTTACCTCACTGGAAGAGGCAGCCGACAGGGCACCTCAAAAGCTTCTGGCGTTCGCCAAGCACACGCGAATACTCGACGACTAACGTGCATTGTACACCAGCCGCACCTTCCGGTGCAACCTAACCTAACCTAATTATATTTCATTTCAATAAAACGAAATTTGCATGTGCTTCGAATCCGACTACCAATTCGATCTGATTTCACTTTTAATCAAATGAAAATGTAACCGATATGAAGTAATCAAAAGGTTAAAGAATAAGGATAATATCAAAAGATATCGACACTAAAAAATGTAAAATTGGCAGCATGCAAAAACTAAAAAAATTTATTCGTTTTCCGGAGCACGGCCGATTATTAAAAGAAATTTTTTTTTTTTTTACGCTGTTTTGTGTCTGTTTTTTATAATCCTCTGCTAAGCCCCCGAAAGTAATTTCTCGCTACATTCTTGCTTTTAGGGTTTTATATACCAAATTTATTGGCTCTAGCTTATACATATAAATTAAAAATGATTGATGGGATTTTAAACTTAAACATTTTTCCACAAGGTTTAGAAATTGTGCTACGTTTTCATGGCATGTCTTTTATAGAGTGAGTGTAAGCCGCGAAACGCTTTTAAGACAAAACGATAAGAAATCGATAAGTCTTAACTGCGCATATTTTGGTGAAAGTTTGTGTCTGATATATTTTGCGATCTAGCTTAGAGATAATGCTGATATAAAGAACTAATGATTACATACAATGCACAAGTCTATAATACTCTTGACTCTACAAATAAAGTGTATTAAAAAAAAAAAAGCCAATATTCAATTGTAGCAACTAAAAATAAATTTGGATAGTCCAGATCATTGTTTTTTTTTTTTTTATATGCTATTATTGGCATTATTTTGGAACGCCAATAAAACGACCGTTGACGTCCGCCTGTGTGTGTGTTGGTTAGAATTTTCGAAATATTTCGTATTGTATGACTTAAATTCCTTATCAATATGGTTTAAAAGCCACAGTGTGAACAAATTCCCCTTATAATATTAAATGCCAGAGATGATTGCTAATAAAAGCAATTAGAACATGTTATTGAAAAGCCAAGGCACGAGGGTGGACTGAAAAGTTGTAGTTTGCGGTGCGAATTGTTAGCAAGAAATCTTGAAATCTAAATAACTTAAAAAAATTGCTCAAATTGTTATCATTTATTTATGTTTTAATTTCTTTTTGAAAATATTTTTTTGTATTTTTTATCATGTTTTCTATTTATGTATATATTTTTTTAAATTTAAAAAAATTTTTTTTTTATTTTATCATTATAATAGTCTTCGATTTCAACGTGAAATATTTAAGTGGCAATCTGTACCGATTTCCATTTTTTTTTTTTTTTCACTTTAATTCGTTTTCTTACTGTTTGCACTAACTTAGTACATTTTGGTATTTCTCAACACTTAAATGACTCATCCACATGACAAGGGGAATTTTTCAAGCTATGATCTATAATGTTTATAATAATAATTATTGATGCGTTTCCTTTAAACGCGCTGGGTTCCAACTCAAGTGATTTCAGTCCATATTTTCTAATTTTTTTCTAATGTTCCAAACATTTCCAAAGTATAGAAACAATTGTATTTTAAAAAATGGATTTATGTGAGCTTCAATCTTGTTTATTTTGAGACTTGCACATATAATGCTAACTCTAGAAATAGTTTACTCCGAGACGTCCTGGGCTCTTCGAACTTTAAAGACTTCGCTCCATACAACGTGTAGGTCGTCGGAATTTCTACATACATTCGAAAAATTTCGCGCGGAATGCCAAAATTTCAATGGGATATCCCAAATGTTATTTTTTTTTATATGAAGTTTTGTCATTCCGCGTGAAATTTTTCGAACTGCGTATACCCCTTGAAGCAAAAGTTATAACATTTTTTTTTCTAATGTTACAAACATTTCTAAGTTTTTGTTTAAAAAAAAAAGATTTTTGTGAGATTCGACGTTGTTTATTTTAAGACTTGGTTATATTCTTGAAATTGGTAACCTTAGAAATTTTTTATTCCAAGAAATGAAAATTTTAGGTGCTCAAGATTATGTATTCTAACTGCTTGCAAAGCATGTGAGTGACGATCCAGTATGATGGTTAAGTAAGTTGAGCGGACTTATGACGTAGTCAAGCGCATAAATATTTAAAGACCAATCCGACTACGTCATATCTTGTGTTAAGTAGATAAAAAGTCACAAAAAAAAAAGAAGTAAACCACATAGTTCTTCTAAGGGGGCGTATGATGAAATTAAATATTCTCAATAACACAGCAAAAATAATTTTTAAAATTGTTGGCAAGCTTTTGACAATATCTCCACGAAATGTGCAAACAAAACTTTACGTAACAGACAAACTGACAGACTGAAAAACAAAACGAAAGAACACAAGTTCGGAATGACAGCAATGACAGGCAAACTGACAACAAGGCGTTGCCAGCTCGCACTAAGAAACAAAATTTGCTACACTGTGTTTGTTTAAACATGCGACAAGTTTTATGAGAACTTTTTGACAAGCTGCTAATTTTGTAAGAATGTTGCGTCCAATTGGAAATGTAATTAAGCTAATATTTGAAAACGAAACTTGAAGCATTGTTGCACCTGTCAAGGCCTGGCAAGTGTTCAGCTGCTTGAGATTCATGGTGCAACACTTGGTGCTGGCTGCAAGTTCAGATTTCACTTTGGGCCAAGTGCCAATAAATAATGATGGAGCTGTCAACACAAGACTTGGGCATCCATGCAGCTCTTTAAGTGCAGCTATGCATGTAATATATTTTAAAATATAAGAAAAGTTTTTTTTTGTTTTACCAGATACTAGTTCTTAATGAGAGGGCGTTTGAACGCTCAGTTCTGGGCCGCTTTGTTGTTGCCTGATTTAGTTTGTGGAATTTTAGTTTTGTTTATCACAGACGTTTTCACAGTGCATTAACCTAACGAACGACCCAGTAAAAAAAAAAAATACTATTTCTTGATCTAAAAATAAATTTGTATCTTGGAATGCGACAAAAGGCAATTTAGAAAAGATAGCAACTTTCTTGTATTTATATGAGTATGCATAATTTTGCTGTAGCCAAAGGGTGAGGGGTATTAAAATATAAAAAAAATTTGAAAAAATTTGTCATGTAGGTTACTTTGGGATAGTCTTCTGTGTTTTCTTCTCTATGTTACAAACATTTCTACAAGCTTGGGATAGTCTCTGGCGTTTTTCTCTGTGTTTACAAACACTTCAAGTCGAATGGCATAAAAAGCACATAAGTTCCAAATTCAAAATACGCTTGGCGTGACGTTACACAAAATATAATCAAATTTATTCGTTTTCCATTTGCGTTTTGTGGAGCACGGCTGTTTAAATCTAAAAAGTATTTTCCGTCTTTTTTTATTGGCTTCAATATTTGGCGTGACGTGATTCGTATCTCTAGAATTTTTATAAATGACTTTAATGTAAAACTGTTTAACTCAAGAAAAACATAAATTTTGGCTTCAAAATGAATAAGGTGTAAATTTTCCGGACAACTTTTTTTTATTTGCTTCAGTATCTAACGTGACGTTACTTAAATTGACCTGGCGGCTTTGATAGCCTAGCGGCGGTGCACTAGACAATCATCCCAGAGGTTGTTGGTTTGAATTCCACGTAAAGCCATGGTCCTGCACTTTCCACTTTTCCTATTCCCTTAATTTTTCCTACCTACCTACTTGAATTGACATTAAACATTTTTTATAAATGACTTTGATTTAAAACTAAAACATGAAGCTTGGCGTTACGTTACAAAAAATGGAATTCAAATTATTCGTATTCGTTTTATATTTTTTTGTGTTTGTTTTATTAGCTTGAGTATTTGGCGTGACGTTACTTAAATTTACATTAAACACTATTTAATATATGACTTCGATTCAGTGGCGCATCCACGTGGTGTTTTGGGTTGAGACCCCTCCCCCCAAAAGTTGGAAAATTGGGTTGACAGTTTTTTGCAAACTCTGATATGTATAGGAAGCCCCCCCCCATGCCCAAATATTGTATCCGCACCTCTTTGATTTAAAAATAAATAGTATAATTTCTATAATCCGTATAATTAGTTTTCGGCGTATTTTTCAAATCAACAAATTTTTTCGCATTAAAAGAGAAACAAAAGAACTGCGTTTACATACTTTATGAATTTTTATTAATTTGATTCAATTATTTATATTTGTTTAACTAAAAGTTTGTTTAGATTAGTAATTCGCATATTTACCAAATGTACCCTTTATTAAATTCTCTCTTCACGCTTCTGCATATTGAATACTCTTTTCAAATGACTGAATACTATCGTATTGAAAAATTTAGGAATACGTGTCGTTGTATCAAAGTCGGCATAGTCGTCCAAGAAATGAATTAGAAGATCAGAAATTTCCTTCTTGGGACTGTGTGACAAGGGCAGCTCATCATCCGGATTTCAATCTTCAACATTAAGTATTTTGTTAAACAATTTTTTGTAATACAGCGTGATTTTTTTAGAGGCTCCCAAATTTGAGTTGGCAACACTGCTTTATCTGACAACCCATTTAACAGCTTATAGTTGCTTTTTGTTGAGTTTGGTTTGATATTTCATTATAAAAAGAATTGCACCATAGCAAGGCTTGCAAATTTTTGAAATTTTTTATCAAAATAATGTTTACGTTTGTCAAACTTATTCAAAATTTTGTTCACCGATGAAGCCCATTTTTGGTTGAATGGAAACATTGTCGCATTTGGTGTGAGGATAATCGAAAAGCTTTTGTCGAAACACTATAAGATCCACAGAAAAATACTGTCACTTGTTAACGTCGATAAACCAGAGACAATTGAATACCTGGAAATCAACATTCGAAGAGTTATTGTCGAAACACGGCCGCAAATGATGCGGAAAGTTTATGAAAATTTGTGTTAAAGATTGCGCCTTGTACGCGCCAGCCCTGGCGGACACATGGCCGAAATTATATTTAAACTTTAATGTCATAAAATGTTCTATCCCATAAAGCCCGTTTCATTGATATTAAAAATATATTTCTTTGTTTTATAATGATGTAAACTTGTGTGACAAGTGTGTGTAAAAAAACACCCTTTATAAGCTACCGCGAAGCTCAAGAAAAAAGTATATTTGGAATAGAAGACCCAAAGTTTGAAAGGGCTATTAATAATTAATCTGCACTTTTAACAATTTTTTTTATTAACCTGCCGAAAATTTAATTTGTATATTGGATTAAAAAACTGCAGAAATTATACTATATTTTAAGTGCACATGCCTGTCACTCTCAAAATTTTTTTTAAATTTCAAATTTAATTACGGAAAACTAAATTTAAGCAAAATTTCACGATACGTATAAAATGCAACAATTTGCTTTAATAGAACCAAAACAATTTTATTTTCATATGTGCAAAACCCAACATTTATACCATAAATGAAAGTAAATCGTTAAAAGTTTATATTTCTTTTAGAAACGAATTTCCGCAAGGTGCAAGATTCAATGGAAAAATATTCCATACAATAGTAACTGCCATCTCGAAGTGCGATTTGACAGAAATCCGATTTGGGAAAATATAATAATCACTCCCATTGAAATCCAATAAGATATTACCTATTATATTATATTTTCATTGATATTTAAAATATATCTTCTTCCAGGGCATTGACAGTCTTCTCTATCTCTCGCTCTGCCTTTCCAATTAGTGATTCCAATTCTTCGTAGGTCTTCTTGTATTCCATCTATCCATCTCTTACGTGGTCGACCTCTTCTTCTGTTACCTAGTAATTTAAAATATATATCTTTGTTTTATTATGATTTAAACTTGTGTAACTCCAAAAAAAACACCCTTTATATCGGTACATAAATTTTCCCAAGCATTGACCTGAAAAAAGCTGCATAAAGGATAAAGTTTTTCGGAAATTCGTTTTTAAAATTTGAATACCATTAGTTGGAACAATGTATGTACCGCACTTTGGTGGCAAAAACGTAACTCATGTGCCCCCATCAATTTTTGAAACACTAAACTTCTTGAAAAGCTAACGTATGATAAAAACAATTATAAAAAGAAGATGCTCTTAAAAATAACAACAAATAAGAATATATTTTTATTAGGTTAGGCCCGTTGTGAAACCGCGAATCTCTCTTTAACCCTTCTCCTGAGACAGATATGCTAAAGGGATTCCCATCCCGTTGCTGCAATGTAGCTTGCAATCCTTCTCGGACATATATCTGCTAGCTCTGCTAGGTTATGGAGGAAGTAGTTTCCCAGGTGCTTATGCCCACGTCTACTGAGAGCCTCACAGGAACAGAAAAAGTGCTCAACTGATTCAACTTCTTCCTCGTCTTTGCAGCTTCTGCAAAAGTCATGGCTCGCTCTGACAACTGCCGAACACTGCGACCGTTTGAGTTCACAGAGCCTTATGGATTGCTTTGGGTCGATTTTAGGCCATATTTGGCGACTGATTGTACAATGGGGTGTATTATGCCACAGCCTTTGTACGCGAGAGCTAAATTTTTCCCTTATTTGTAGCTTAAAAGTGGCCATTGGCATACGAATGTCCTCCTTGTCCGGTAGGAGGGTAGAGGTCGTGCCCTGTCTAGCCAATTCATCTGCTATTTCATTGCCTATTATATTTTGATGTCCTGGCAACCAAATGAGGCTAATAACAAACTGCTGTGCCATCACTTGAAGAGTTTGCGGCAGTTGTTGACTGTCATCGAGTAGTAAGATAGTGCTCGAAGTGATTTAATGGCTGCCTGGCTATCCGAAAATATATTTATCGCATCGGTTATAAATATAAACATTAAGTTAATAAGGAAAAAAGACGAAGCTTTTATATTTTTATTGGCAATTATTACTATTTGACAAAACACAGATGCACTTAAAACAAAGCGAGCGCCAAAAATTTCCATCTTGTGACGTAGTTAATGCGCTTAAAGAGACAAAAGTTAGAAAAGCATCACCTACTTTTTTCGTTAGTGCATACACGTGTGCGTATGTGTATTTTGAGAGAAAGAGCACGCAGAGAGCGCATACAAATTCCATGAGCTGCCGACCGGATCAATGATCGAGCATTTTTCGTGAGCACAGTTTGAGAGCAATTGTGGCAAAAGTTAGAAAGATATTCCTAATTGTATATTTGTTTACCTGTAGCATGTAAAGGCAAAAATATAAAGAGGAAGCAGACGTTGCGGCAATAGCTGCTAAATTAGGTGAACAAAATGGAAAGTAAAAGCATAAAAAAAGGCGAAAAACAAGAAAAGAAAGAACAAAATTTTGCTGCGGAACCAAATGCCAAAACATTTACCGGACTGCCGTCAAAGCAAACAGACACGGAACGCGCAGTTTGCTACGCACACCAAAAAAAAAAAACACACATAGACAAACGTTGGAGCCACGGGAAATTTATATATAAAAGATGTATACCATATACTGTATATAGCATGTACATTAAGTGTACATAAGCGCTGCAGTAAAGCAAAACAAAATAAATTGCAAACGCATTAAAATCGCGCGCGCCAAAAACAAAACTTAAACAAACTAAACTTTTTTTTTAAATATTTTTTTTCAGTGCAATTATTTTTCTTGTTATAAATACAAAATAAAAAAAAAATCATGGTGAAATTTATAGTTGATTAAAATTAATTAATTAATAGCAAAATATAACCTTGATAAAAGTGCGTGTGTTTTTGTGAACTTTTGAAAAAAGTGTGACTAAAAATTTGTGCGCTCGGTTTTAAAAATTTGTTATTTTCAAATCTTACAAAAACTTGAACTGTCATTTTTTCTTTCTGCTGCGTTTTAGAATTCTCAATTAAATTAATTTAAGTTATACAAATAATGCAAAAGTTTTTGTTGTTTTTTTCAATTTGTTTTTAAAATTAATATTTTATGCGGCATTGAACTAAGAAAAATGTCAGAGCTTTTGAGCATGATGGATTCCACGGTGGAAACTTTTGATATGCGTAAGTGCTAAAAATTTTCCGGTTTTCTTTTTACTTTTTTTGTAGACAAAAATATAAAGATATTGTAAAACAATGAATTAATTTAACAGATAATAGACAAACCTGTAAAAAACTTTAAAAAATTCATGTCCTTGATCTCTCAAGCAGATTTGAATTCAGAATTTTTACATAACAACTACTAGTTCGTATATAGCACCTAGTCTCAATGGAGATAATTTTATATAATATATTATTTTATATAATTGTTTTTGGACAGATTGTATACAAAATTGGAAAACAAAATATTTTGTAAAAGCCGCTGTCCCTAGGCCTATAACTTCTCGGTTAGTTCAATATCCCAAACTAACTGGGTTATTTGATATGGTTCTAATTGAGTGACATTGTACATCTATTCTAAGGCTAAAGAAAGAAGCCTCCGTTCTGGCAAGGTTTTGGGAAGATTCCTGCCCAAACTTACAGAATCTACAGATGCTTGAATCTGTTATGCCTATATTGCTCAGTTGTTACCCAAGTGTAGTGCTGGAGAAAACATCGATGTTATGTCGATATATCGAAGTTTAAAATATGTATATGTATATTGATGTTGGCCAACAGAGATGTTTCTCCAGCACTTCAGCACTCATCAAATGCGTGTTTAGTTGTGCTGGAGAAACATCTCTGTTGGCCAACATCGATATATAGATATTTTAAACTTTGATACATCGATGCATCGATATAACATCAATGTTTTCTCCAGCACTACCCAAGTGTCCTGTAGTCAATATTCTATGGAAATTTACGCCCAGTTGGAAGATTTACTTGAATCTACTTCGAGTTTTAGGAGCCCAGGAGCTGCTTAGCCTGCCGTAGCTCACTCGTGAGTCTCCAGTCTAAGTCTCGTCAGAATCTTTTTACTACTCTTAGCAGCTGTTTGTGTCTACCAATGCCAGAGTTGCGCTCTGGCCCTATTCTTTGTATTGCAGCACTGTTTCTCGCTAGCTTATTAGCAACTTTGTTCCCGGGTATGTTCTTATGTCTTGGAAGTGAGCTTTTATGCCATATTCCATTAACAATTATAAAGCCTGAAATACCAGCAACAAGTTAAAATTGATCTCTTCCAGAAAAAATGAAGCAAACATAATAAAAATCTCTTTAGGGACTTGCAATTTTTGAATGAGTTAGGATATTCGTCATCTCTTAGTGCAAGCAGCAGAAAATCCTTTTGAAACTTTTAGATTAGTTTCGTGGGTATGGACATACTAGTAGCTCTCAAAAGGGGACCCATATTTAAAAACTGGCTATTAAAAAGACATGAAAATACACTGAGAAAAAAATCTAGAACTTTGCGTAAAAAGCGAGCGTTTCGAACTTTAAACACGAATTATCGGTATTAAAATTAAGCCAAGAGAGGATTTCGTGCTCATTGTTTAGGCGTCATGTAAAAATTTGGTGTACTTTATTCCTTATTTTAGAAAAATAAAGCAAGAAAAATTCGTATACGATTAACCCTAGGATGTGCAACAACCTGGGAGGCGGTAAGTGGTACTACTGGGCCTCGCGAGGCCCATAAGCCATAGTCACTTGTCCTTATGATTTTCGTCCAGCTCTGTATCTTATCGTATGTATCCCCACTTCTGGTAACAACTGGAACATTATGCGCGTGCGGGTGGTATCTGGCTGTTGGATTTTTCATCCAAATAACGCCAGCCTTGGATGCGTAAAATTCATCAACGGGCAATTGTGAATCGTTCACAGCATATGCCTCCCCTTCGACAATTTCCTCCTTTTCGTCATTGTCACTATCTACCGCAACATTCGTCACAATGTTCAACTTTTCTTCTTCAGCATCCGACGCCGCTTTACCAGACGGAATATAGTCTTCGTCAGCATCATCGTTACCTCCGAATGGATCGACTTTTTCATCCTCGATGTTCTCGCTCGAAAAAAGTGTGGCAAGTCTGTCCTCAGTGAGCTGCTGCCGGTCTGTCGGCAGCCTAGAAAACCGTTGACGCCTATTTAGGATCATACCAAGGTCTTCCCACACTTCGTCGCTTATTCCCGACATTTAAAAGCAAAAAACCGAAGAGCGCAAAAAGAAACACAGTAAAAACGCAACACAAACTATGCTAACCCGATCAATGCTAAAAGAAAACTGCATAGATTTCAGCAAAAGCTCATATGAAGCTAGCGAACATGTTTTGTCTTGCAGCTTACGGATGTGTATGTACATCAAACGTGCGGGCCTCGTGAGGACCAGTAGGTACACTAAGCACCTTCATACATAAACAGATCAGGTTTGTTCTACGAAATCAATGCAAATAATCTGTAGATGGTTTCGTTACATCTAGAAAACATGAGCGGTAGGTGGCATAAAATATTTCGGCGCTCAGGGCCAAGAATAACTTTTGGCGACTACACAAAGTCAAAATGGGCCTCGAAACGCCCAGTAGCACATCCTAGGGTTAAGAGTAAAACAATCTCGTTAAACTGAAATCTTCTCTTTTTTCTGAGTGCATGCTTTCTCCAAACTGGGAGACTCCTTTGAAAAAGTCTTTGAATATTTAAATTCTTCGGGAAAGAGGAGTGCGCTTAGAGCCCGACGATAGTCATCTCCAGGTCGTGCTCTTCTCTTGATGGTATAGTTTATTTTTTTGAAAATAACAAATACATATATTCTTTTATTCTCTTCGACTACTCGAATCGGTGTTGTCTAGCATATGATTTAAAAGATTGACTACCGTATTCTTCATAAAAGCGAAAAAACACAAAAAACTTCATTGATAATAATCATCAAAATGAACTAGTTCGTGGTGACTATTCGAGGAAGCTACAGAAGTTGCGTTGATACTATAGAATAAAATAAAACTGGTTGCGTTTTACCAGCTAGTTGTGACGTCATCCATGGCTAGATTTCGGATTGTCGCAAGCTAATTGTAAGCATAGTTCAGCACAGCCCATGTAATTAATCTAAATATAACCAGCAGATGATTTGGAGCACCTTTCCGGGAGCTAAACTTTAGTTTAATGTCAATTGTGGCTACAAGCTACTTACATCTCTATATGTAGAAACTCGTTCCTTGATAGTACTATACAAGCAAAAGTTTTTCGGGGTGCAGATTATTAATATTATTATGTATATTATTAGTATTATATATAATTATACAATAAAATCTTGTTAATTTGCGAAGCGGACGGAAGCTGGCGCGGCAGTTCCCATAAAAATATATATACTCTTGGGATGTATCTATGCCTTTGTATCTGTAGAAATAAAAGTATCTCAAAGGTTTTAAAAGATTTACTAAAAGTTGCGCATTAACTGCAGACAGCTCAAGTAAGTCAATTCATTTCGTTATTTATCTCCGTTCCCCTGTAATAGGGTTTTGCGTTAAGAACCACAGCTGCTTAGAATTTGACAAAAAATTGAAAGAAAACTTAAAAAATTTTAGCTAAAAATGTGTCTCGACAATGAACTTTACAAAAATCAAGCTGGTGGACACGTATTGTAGTCGGTATGGCTCGAGATGGAGGAACGTATGGGGATTGGCGAAGCATGCAGCATGCGGAGCCCCCTTGTTACATATATATTCTCTCATCCGCATATTAGCAAAAAGTTCTTCAGTAAGAAATAAAGATAGAATTTCAGTTTGTTGGCGGGCATATAACCGTCTTATGCTTTCGGCGTGGCCTTGACTTATGTAAAAATGGAAGACCTCCGCTCTCCATCTTGAGAGTATGTATATGATTTCTCGCTGCTGCCGTTATAATCTGGGAGCAACCCTTTGTTTTCTACTGCTCAACTACGGATATCTTATAGTTGATGGAGTTAGACGATCTGAGCTAAATGCAATGGATGCTCTTTAAGTAAAGTATTTCTGATTTGGTTATCAGGATCTCTAGGACCTTCAATTGGGGCAACTTCTCAGTTCTGATTTGACAGTTTCTGCATTTACCGAGTTATGAGTTATGTCACTCCTCTATAGTGAGTTGCATATATGCGAACATTAAGAAAACGTAATTTTATATTTTTGTTTGGGTTTTGAAGTTTTTGAGGTTTTTTACTTTCTTTCCAGTAATACAATTTGATGCTCTGGTATTTCTGATATAGACTGTTGGAATACTGCCTTCCAATTTCCAGTTGGATTTGCATTGTAGATCGTATAACTTATGGATTTTATGAACCATGAGGAGTGTCACTAGCCCCACGCATTCCGAATAAAAGACAGCTTCCTTTAATGGTAATAATACTAAAAAATAATAAAATTCTGCAAAAAAACTAATTTTCTTTCATCGGTTTTCTGGGTCTTCTAATATTTATATTACTAGATAAATCATAGATTGTTTTGCGGTGGCTACAATTCAGCTTCAAAGAAACACTGAACTCTATTTTATTAGAGCTATTTATTACAATTATTTTCAATCATGCTATGAGAGACGCCTACAAAGGTCAGGCCTAGATCTTCTTGCTAATTCTTCTTAAACGAGTTGTGCTGTTTACCGTACATCTATTTATATCTTGTTTAGACTTAAATTCATGAATTTTTTTAGAAAGCATGACGCTAAAAAGTGCGCGAGTTTGACTGCACAGAAAAGTGGTTCAATTTTTGTATGGCAGCTATATGAAATAGTTGACCAATTTTGTTCATACTTTACACAAAAGTTTAAACGAAATCAAAATACAACTGGCATAAATTTGGTTACAATATTGTTGAAAATAAAAAAAATAATTGTAACATGTATTTTTGTGTATTAATGTTTCGTTTAAGTCTTCAAATTTGTGTGAAGTTTGAACAAAATTGGTCCACTCTTTCATATAGCTACGATACAAAAGTTGAACCTGAGCTCTCTTTTTCTGAGAGACACGAATAAATGAGCGGCGCGTTGTATGAACTTCTAATTGTTGAATCTTGTTAGAAAGGGCGTTACTGGAACAAAAAAATTTTCTTCTTTGTACAACAAAGAAGAAATGAAATAATTTTACAAGGCCGCCAAGAAGTGCTCTAGTTTGCCTGCGCAGCAAACTGGTTCAATTTTGCATGGTAGCTATATGAAATAGTGGGCCAATTTTGATTAAAATTTACACAAATGTTAAGTGTTAAATAAAATTCAACTGACTTTTGAAAAAAATGTAATAAAAAACACGGCAACGCTTGGTTCAAGCCAGCTTCTACAAAAATATTTTTCACTTAAAAATTTTAAAGCCAACACGAGCATACAATATAAAAAAAATTGTGTTAAACCAAATTTTTGTTAAAATCAATTTTAATCAGTTAATAAACAAATTTAAAAAAAATAATGACTAACAACTATAAATAGTAATGGGCAACATTGTAGATACTTTATGCCCCATTTTATAATAAAGTAAATATCGATTAGACTCTTTATTTCATTTATACCAATTACGCTCATATTATAAGGCCCATTAGCCTTGGACATGAGAAGCACTTGGCCACCTACAGTGCTTTAAATGGGTTTGAAAATAGCCTTGAATTATTTACATAGAAATTAAATTCACGAATACAATTATTTACCACATTAGATTCAAACCAAATGGCTGTATCTTGCATTACGTGCAACGAATTTTGCCCAACAAAATGGCGTCTAAAAAACCCATTAAATTTTTTTTAAGTGAGACTAAACATGCCTAAGCATCTGGCCTAAAGCACATCATCAAATTAATATAAATTTAATAAACTTAATATAGTTTTAAGGAAAACCAAATTTCAAGCTACAAAACTTAATACCATATGAAAATATGTAAACATATGTTTTTTGGTTTTAGAACCTTATAAAATAAAAACAAAAAATAAAAAATTAAAATGGGCCAAAGCAGAGCAAAATGAAAAGTTTTATTTTTTTTCACTTTGCTTTTTTGGCACACACAACAATATTTATGCATAAATTAAGCCTTGACCAGAGGCTGATATCTAAAATTCCTAAAACTACGTCTACTAGTTCCATAAAGGTGCCAATTATCTTTTGATGTTGGTATTTAATGACTTGGCGTCTTGGCTGTCCAGTGTAAGGCGCAGCCGAGCAGACCAAAAACTAATTCCGAATGCGGAACGGAAATCTATAATAATCGAATTGTGTGTATCAAATCGATTGTTTATTGTTGTTTATATACACAAGTAGACGCCAGGTACAGTGGGTAATTGTGGCAAATATGTTAATTAATTTTTCACTTTTTTTTTTGCTCAAATTTTTTTCAAGAGTATTTCTTTGATGCGCAGAGAAAAAAAATGTTTTGTTTAGCGGAAAACATTTTGTTTGAGTCTAAATATGGATTTTTTGGAGACTGTAGCTTTTTTGCAAACACTTTTACTAATAGACAAAAAGTAATTTTTGGCTATAACCTCCAAAGTGGCCAATCGATTTTGATAACATTTTTACTACCAAATGGGTAATTAACGAAAAATGGCCAATATAAGCGGCAAGGGTGCTCATGTGACGTACCTTGTGCCGAAATATTTATCAAAAAATAAAATGGAATTTTTACGCACGATGAAAAAACAAAAAATGACTGTATCAAGCATAAAAAACTTTGGGTGACTAACGAAAAACATCCTAAAGAAATAAACAACATTTTGTACCTTTGAGTTATTCACGTTTGCGTTGAGCAGTTGCAAAGTTGCACAAAAACTCAACTGGCTTAAGTGTGAACGCCCTTTTTGTTAGTTTCTGAGTCAAGCTGTTGCGTTTGTGCTACTTCTTTCCTAATTCAGTGCGTTAGATACCGCTAAAAGTAATAGTTGCTTGAAATGAAGTTCTTTAATCGCGTTATCTCCAGTTCAGCTATTAAAATTAACTGCTTTTATTTTTTTTTAGCTTTACAAAATGGCTTAAAAAACCCTAACTATTGCAGCGCTGAAAATGCCACAGCGTATTTTACAACACTTTGTTTTAAACTCTGGGCTTAGACAAAGTTTAGTTGAGAGTTGAAACTCAGCCTTGTACATTTTGTTCTCAAGTTTTCAACTCCATTCAACTCCAACAGCGTTCCTGAACACCCTAATTATTTTATTTGCAATTCTATATTTTAGTCCTCACACTGTAGCTGCTTTACAAGCAGTTTAACAAATATTCCTTTTAAGGCTTCAATGCAAAAGGGAAAATCTTTGACTGTTTCTAGTTTTTTTTTTTTTTAATTTGCCAATTAAAAATTTTTTATACCCTGTACTGTAACAAAGGATATATTAAAGTTGTGCAACCCGAAAATGTATGTTACATACAAAGGAGACGTCGGAGATCCCCCAAAGCTACCTAAAGTATGATCAGGGTGACTAGAGAGGTCGCTATACCCATGTCTGTCTGTCCGTCTGTCTGTATGAACGCCTAGATCTCAGAGATGCTAAGAGCTAGAGCGACCAAATTTTCAGATTAGATGCGTAATTATGTCAGGGCAGACAAGTTTATTTTGTTTTTTCGATATCGGGATTATATTATATAGCTCCCACAGGGGTGTTTCAGAGGACCTCGAAAAAAATCAAAAGTTTCAGATGGATAATTCGTTTGTTTATGAATCATAACCAAAATTGGCACGCGGAAGTTCCCAAGCACTATACCAAATTGAATCAAAATCGGTTGACTATATCGTATAGCTCCCATAGGAATGATCGTTCAAAAAAAAATTTTTGTTTGTGAAGTTATCGTAACCTAATTTGGCCATCAAATGTCTTTTGGTGTTCTTAAGCAATATACCGGATTTTATTGCAAGCAGTGGTACAGGGTATCCCAAAGTCGTCCGCGCCCGACTTTGGCGTACGCCATCTTTTTTTTTACGTTTTTATTTTGCTTAACATTTTTTTAAATGTGTTTTTTCTATAAACGCGTTTACGCTCTTAAATTTCAAATGTTATATTTGAATGCGAAAACCGCAACTTATTCCACTGTACGGCGTGGAAAAGTGTTTTGCCGCTCAATGTAGATCTCTTTATGTTTTGCCAAAAGTTTCATCAATAAGATTCATTGATCGATTTTTTTGCATACTGCAGGGGCATGTCCAAACAATAACAAAAACATTTATTTAAACAAAAAATATAAACCTGACAAAGAAAATCAATTTTGATTGACTGCAGTTTAGGAAAATTCGAACAAAAATTTTCTCTTGGCAAATGCATGTGGAACATAATTCATTAGTCTTTTTTTTTTTTAGCTGCAGGATTAGTCTACGTTCCAAAAAGCGTGTTTTTCAAAAAAAAAATATTGGAAAGGAACGAAACCGTCGTAGAATGTGGCTGCTTTTGTTATTTTAACTTAAGGTTTATACGCAGTTCGAAATATTTCGCGCGGAATGACAAAAAAATTGCAAAAATGGTAACCCATTTGGGATTTTTTTTTTTATATGAAGTTTTGTCATTCCGCGCGAAATATTTCGAGCTGCGTAGAACCCTTTAAACAAAAAATTTTGCATCTCTTACATGAACTATAAATAATATATAAGAATTGATCCATTGAGAGGTAGCGAAAATCTTAATTACGATTTTATTTCTGATTTTTTGAATCTTATATTTTTAAAATTTTTTAGGCTTACCTCGAAGTATCTGCCGCTTAGGTGGAATATGGAGAACCAAGTTGCCAAGGTATTTATGCAGATTTCTGCTCCTGACTTAACAAGGGGCATCTGTTATTGCCGTTCCCCAAACTTCTATTCAATAGGTTTTAATATAAGTTTCTTGAGCTGGATTTTTTTTAAGAACGATAACTTACTGCCATCAGGAGCTGGGCCGTTTTGGTGGTTTTTGCTGTGCTTGGCTTATATGCTGGCCCTGGCATAGCTTTTTGTACAGATAAGGATTTTAGTTCCTAATTGACATAGAGTGTCCACTAATTGTAAGGGCTGCATATCGCTTTAGCGTGAAGAGAAGACATTCTCCATTAGCTGGATGTTCCAACGTTTTGGCCCCTTTTCTATTTTTCCTAGTTCCAACTGTCAAGTAGGTTTCTATATCTTCTCAAAGCTGCTACATAATACATTTTGAGTAGTATAAAATGTATCACCGATATCGAACAAAAAATAACCCCCTTCCCTTTAACATAATATAGGGTTGCTCTAGCTCCTCACAGCTCTGTGAGAGAGAAAGGGCTTAGGTAACTTTGCGGCTTACGGACGTTTCCTTCTTTATAAGAGAAGTCATCAATCGTATTTTTTGGACAGTCCAGCCTTCATTGCTTTTTCCAGAGACTTAACTTATTTTCTTATGTTTTAAATATTTTAGATTCGAAATTTGTTAAAATTTCACAAAATTTTTAATGTTCTCGAGCACGAGTGCGCTAGGCTAGGATCAACGCTACCAGTGGCTCTGGTAGTGACAGATATAGAAAGACCTCTGTCCGATCAGCTGCATTTCTGTCATGGTAAGAGAGGTTGTTGCGTGGCGCTGCACCATTGGACTATTGTCTGAGAGGATGCATGTTCTACACAACGATTTTTGTTGCAGCAGCGGGGATGTGGAAGATATAGCAAGCATCCAACATCTGTTGTGTGACTGCGCTTTACTTCTTTAAAAACGTACCCAGCAACTTGGAAAACCCATCTTTGAAGACCTGGGCAGTCTGGCGAATCTGCTCATAACGAAACCGGCTGTTTTTATCGAACCCGCCATATGGCTCAGCAAGCAGAAAGATTAGGCGGAACTTAGGGCGTCCATTAGCTATTTTATTTCCAACATACCCTGCATTTATACTCTTCTTACCCCTATTATTCCTTTCTCTATGTTTCCCCTTAATATGTATAGGCATCTCAATGAACCGTAAGATTTTCGGGTAACCTCGGCCTTGTGCCAAGCAGCTTGACTATCCTAACCTAACCCAACTTTTTGAATAAACGAGCTACCTACATTTCTTAAATTTATGCGAATAGGGATTTCCGACCAAAGTATAAAATACTTTATTCCGATTATCTCCGATATTTATGCTCCGACTATATAAAGGGTCATCAATCTTGAGAATTTTTTTTTTTAAATGCAAAAAAAAACAGAAAAAATTTCAAACGACTCGGAAAATCTTTATTATCAATAGAAAGAACCATTCTTGCCATTGACTTTTTAAAGATAATCCCTTTCAAATGTTGGCCGTAACTGCGTCGTAGCTCTTCCATGCAGAGGTTCTAATTTTCGATAGCGCGTTTGAGCATAATCGGCGGTATCTCGCGAATAACACGGATATTGCTTCAATCGTAGCTGGCTTATTCCCAAACACTGTAGACTTGTTGTATTCTTCTTTACAGAACGCGAATTTTCGTAATATAAATATACGATTTGTAAACATTGTTCGGGTGTAAGTCTTTCCATGATGAAATGGCAATGAAAACTGACGAGAAAGCACATGGCAACCTGACAGTACTAACGCGTGATTTATAAAAAAAAAACCCTATTGAAAAAAACAACCTCAAGATTCACGACCCTTTACAAGCTACAGCAACTCATACGAAAACGTACAAGTCTGTTTGCTACTTGGGTAGCGTAATAACAACTTCTGGAGGTAGCGAAGCTGACATCCGAAGCCGTGTAAAAAAGGCTGGTCTGGTATTCGGCGCTCTGAAAAATGTATGGAACTTGGCAGTACTATCCCGCCGATCAAAAATTAGAATCTTCAACTCGAATCTACGGTTGCGAAACGTGAAACGCGTCTCCCAGACTCGTACACCTACTCTAAATTTTTGTGTACCGTTGCCTCCGCCGTCTGCTCGGAGTAAGGAGGCCTGAAATTTAATAATGTTGGGGATGTTTGTAATTGAAGGTGTAGAAATAGCGTTGAGCAGGTTTGAATTAGGAAAGTATTTTGATTTGGTGTTGAGGAAGTGAGAACAGTCTGTAAGGATGTGGTGTAGGGATAGGGTGGTGTTTGAACTGCAGAAGTTGCAAAGTGGGGCTGGCGTTTTATTAAAAATGTGACTATGTGTAAGATGGCAGTGTCCGAATCGGAGGCGGAGGAGTTTTGTAAGGTCTGTTCGGGTGAGTGAGCCGGGTGAAGAATCCCAGGTTATTGGCAGATCAAGTAGGCTGTTTTGAAGAGTGTTTGTTAGTCTGTAGTGATTGTTGGTTTGATTGTAAATTTTTGTATTAGAAAGTTTGGTGTAGTGTTGTTTAATGTATTTTTTTATGTCTGAGCAATTGTTGTTGGGGTGTGTTATAAGGGGTAAGTTGTTGGCATTTTTAGCTGGGGAGTCTGCTAGGTCATTACCTGCGATGTTCGAGTGACCAGGTATCCAGGCTAGCATTATTCTGGGAGAGTGTTGGATAAGTTTCTGGCGGATGATTGTGGGGTAGTGTGAGGCGTTAGAGGGGTTCTTGATGGCATCAAGAGCTGAGAGTGAGTCGGAGCAAATGCAAATGAAATTGGATTGGTCACAAGTAAGAAAACCTCCTTCTGACATGACCAGAAAAGCAATTGACTGGAAGCCACAAGGATAGTTCATCAAAAACATCGAACCTACACGACAGAGTTGTGAGGAGGCAAATCGACACCTCAACACATTAAGTTAGTTTTGCCAATTGGCCCATATGAACTGCTTTGACTGCTTGGTGAAAGTTTTCTCAAGTCTCAAGTCCAAGCAGTTCCTATGGCCATATTGGCAAAACTAACTTAATGTTGTGAGGTGTCGATTTGCCTCCTCACAGAGTTGGAATGAAGTCAAAAGACTAGCGTCAGACAGACGGAGATGGAAACAATTTGTTGTGGGAATGACTGGATTAAATATATTTAATATATGTATATACATATATAATATAGTGGAAGAGAACGTGGCTGCAAAAAGGAAAATAAACTAAATCTGCCTGTGCATTGAATTTTGGGCATCCATGCTCTTATAGTCTCCAAGACCAAGACGTTCAGATGCATCAACGGCCGCATATGACTATAATGATTTCTTTTCTACTCCTGACTATATTAATGGTAACTATGAGGCGTCTCCTATGTCTTCTTTTTTATCTAACAAACATGTGCGCAGACTTTTTATACCCTTAACAGGGTGTAAAAAGCGCATAGAAGACAAAACGTAAAACTCTCATTTGCTTTCCTGCTTCGTACTCCATGCAACTTTATTCGTGCCCTTGTGCTTAAGCATGTCGAATGTACAAACGAACAGCTCTAGAAATGGTTATGCAAAAGGTGGCGTTTCGGCATAGTTCGTGAGCGGCGTTCTTCTTGTCAATTTGCATCTTGCCTGCTCTCAAATGTTGCGGTGGCAATTGACCCCACTGCATGGACTACTCTCTTTACACTGCAGCGGTGGCAATTGACTCTCAATGCAAAGGCCGTGCAGACAATTGTAGTGCAGTGCTGTGTGGCAATTGACCCCCGACAAAAAAAAAAAAAAAACAAAACTCTTTCTTCGTAGAAAATTATGCTTATTTTTGTGTGGGTGAGTGTTTGTATCTAAACAATGTCTGGAACATGTTTTTTGTGCATACAAGATTTTGTTTAGATTGTGGCCTACGTTGATTTGCTGCGTTTCATCATATATATTTTTCTTTTTTTGGGGCTTTTAGTCTGTCGCTCTCTTGTCTCTCCTGGTAGCCTTCTTGAATGCTACTCTATCCATCGATAGACGAAACAAAACATAGCTAGATATAATAGTACATACAATATCATTAACATAGAGGCTTTCTGCATACTATAATTAATAGAAACGTATAAATATTTTGCCTTAGCCTGGCCTTTTGTATAGCATTTTATGAGTTTTCTTAAATTCTTGATTTCATTGTTGTTTGGTTATACTTGTATTATAAAATGACTTGGTTTTTGTTTTTTTTTCTCAAGCTAAATATTAAACAACAAGTATACAATAATAGCAACAATAACAATGGCAGCAATAACAATTTTGGTTTTCATTATGGGTTTTACGCCTTATAGACCAAAATGCAAAGAGATAAAACTTGGAAATTGCCAAAAACAAAATGAAACAGACCATGTCATTGAAATGTCAAGCAAAGTTGGTGGCGTTTTGGGATTATAAGAACGCGTATATTTTGGATTTTATGATCTTTTAATAATAACATTTAGTTACTTTGGGTTTTCAGATACGAGGCTGGCAAATAACTGAATTCCATAATATTGAAGAGATTAAAATGTTTTCTTTTTTATAATGCTTAATGCTTATAAATATTTTATGGTTTTGATTTAAATTAGTATATAAAGAAAGTAGTGGGGCAAGTGGGGTGAATTCGGAACAATTTTTCGTAGATTTTTTGGAGTGACAAAAAGTTTTTTTTTCTTAAATTGAAAGTTGTGTCGTTCAGGGCACTGAATTAGCTCCATTGTGTCAAAATTTCTAATCAAAACGAATGTTTTTTGTCAGCTAGATTGATTTCAGGTGGCTTGCAAAAATCGTAACGAATCCTTTTGCATTTTTGAAGTAAAGAGTCTAAATAATATTATGGATATACTACTCGAGACAATGTTGAAGTTTTAGCGACAAAAAAACTTAAAAAAGAACTTTCAAGGTAGAAATTTTTTTAGAAAAATTAGACTGTATTATCTAAAACTAGCGTCGATCATGACGTTTATTTGACACTTGGTCTCATACTAAAATGTCAACTCAAAAATCTGTTAGGATGCGTTTTCGGATTCACGCCACTTCCGAATTCACCACACTTGCCTCTACTTTAATACTTCGAATTGAAAATTTTATCCGAATGAAAATGTTTGTAATATGCGTATAACGCGATTCCCACCGCGCCTACGCCTTCTGGAACTCGCTTTCCGGAAACGCTTTAAGAGATTATGTCACCGCCGCTTGGTCATCTTCTACGAAGCTGTGACGGTTTCCCTCGAGGCACCGCTTGAGCTGAAGAAAGAGGAAGAGCAAGTCCGGTGCTACCAAATCTGGAATGTGGCGGGGCAACGTTGCAAGCCTGGCCAGAAATCTGCTTACCAGCAGCATGGTGCAGCACGGCGTGTTGTCGTGATGCAGCTTCCAAGAATCTGTGATATTTGGCCGCATGCGGTGCTCGCGTTTTGGCAACTTGTCGAGCACGTCCATGTAAATTTGGCATTCACATTTTGTCCAGAGAGTACCGACTTTCTACGAATCACACCACGATGGTCAAAAATAATATGAGCATGGATTTGTTCGCGCATTCTGGCTTTCTTCCGAAGCAGGCATTTGTTGGTGCGCCTTTCGAATCCGTTGCAACGTGCATCGAGATCCCATGACATACTATCTTTTTTCTGGCAATAACGTCATATTTAATAAGTATGTATTGGAAGGTTTGCTCCTTAATCCCACACAACAAACAGTCCTAAGCCTGCAGTGGTATATTTTCTTAAGCCCGCCGATGAGCTGCTTTGTCTGTTTTGATGTCCTGGTATCCATCGAAGGGAAGACTTATTCCATTGTCTCGAATGAATGATTTTGGCTCTGGTTTCCTGATTCAATTTCGTGTGCTCAAGGCGCTTCGTCTGCAGGTGAAGAGAGAGCTAAGGTTTCTGAGAGATCGGATTTTTAAGCCTCTTAAGACATTGGTGTTAAGGTGAACCCTCACAAATCTGTTCGGGTGACGTAGAAGATGTACATTTTGATGTAGTTGAACTCTCCAAAGTCTTAGGTCATGAAACTTCATGGAGTGCCTCACGTGTTAGTCACGCCCAGTACAAGACATAGCAAAGTTGTTCACAATCAATGCCAGGCGGCAACTAGACAGGGTGAGCCAGTGATTCAATCAGTTGATAGAAGTGGTCTGCATGAACATGGTTAGGCCAGCAGTAACTCTCAAGCCGGTTCTCGCGCACATAGATATGCAACACACAACACACTACTTCAACCTTCGCACACAGACACATGATCGCTGCTGTTGTTGTTGTTGGGGGCACTGTGCACTTGCATAAGTCTATCAATAAATAATAAATTTTTACTTCATTGAATTTGTAAAAGCAATACGTTTGAGTGAGTAGATGGGAGTCTCTGGGTAAGGGGTTTGGGAGATCGGGTATGCCGATAAATGTGTGCTGTAGGCTGTGGCAAGGGGTTGAGAGTATTGACAATGGGGGTGCAACTGCCATCATGTGATGTATTTCTCTTGCCAATGACACATAAAATATGCAGCAAGTGCGCCAAGATGCAGGACCCTTCCCCCATTGCATTTATTATTTTTATTATTATGACGATAAGAGCAAAATGCAGGCAAGCACTGCCAAGGAATAAAGGCAATCATAAAAGAGTTTGACTTGAATGTGGCTTTATTTGCTTACTATTGGAATTTTGGCATACGGGCTAGTAATTTTGAATATTTGTTAAATTATTTCGGAAGTCATTTTCTAATCACATGCAGGGATAAGTAGCGCAAGTACCAGGTAGTCTTTCGCTTGGCGGCGTAGGCGTTGGCGCCTTTGTACCACTGGCTGCCATCGTCTCAGTTCCTATATTCATAGTGCTGGTAGTTGCTATATCTGTCACGGTACCCTTTTCTCCGGTTGTAGTCGTAAAATACTGTAATAACGTAGTCCCAGGTGGAGCTTTAAAGGCATTTCACTTCTCAGTCTTGTGCAGTAGTCGACTTGACAGATGCAGGTGAGCATAGTTGAGTTTCTTCTTTGGGTCTGGAACAAGCTGTACTCCAGTGTGGTCCAATATAGAATGGATTAAATTGGTTTTCTTCCTCTATTATACTCATGACCTCGGCCCGCTGAAGAACTTCAAACTAGACGCTTACATTCAGAGAATTTGAACCCAATACTTACTGCACACTTGGCCAAGCAAATAATTTATATATACATATATATTATATATACAAAAATTTACGAACTGTTCTATCTGAGCCAAAGATAAATAATGAATATAAATTTAGAAAACAATTGTTAAGTTGGAATGTCGCATAAAGGTTGTAGCATATAACGATTAGACAGAATGTCGAGCTGGTGAAGGGATTGCATTTTCGGGCCACGCGCTGGTTCCGGCTTCGGTTTAGTCGGTAGCTGGGATGGGTTTTTTGGGTCAAAAACGAAAGTGCAAGCTGCTCTAACGCTACACATAAATTAATAAAAAAACTCGCGTGACTGGGTAGGGAAGTGGGATGGACAGGGGAAAACTAAAACTCGGTACAGAAAAAAAAGAAAGATCAGTCAAGGAAAAATATCAACATGGACCAAAAACTTGTAGGAGGCTGTGTAGGTGAAAAGACACAGCAGACGCCCACCCTACCATGATCACTATTTTTGCCTATATAAAAATTATTTAGGAAGTGATCCCAAAAAAAAACCTACTGCTGGTCAAGGGCCCACATAGTAGTTAGGCATGGTCTCGGAAAAACAAAAAAATTTAGTTGAAATTCATATTTACTACATTTATTTTAAATAATAGGGCATAAAATATAAAGAGGCATGCGCTTATAAACTAGATTTTGCACAAGATAAAACTAAAGTTAAATTAAAAGTTTAATTTGAGATTTAGGTGTTTAAGTTAAACTAAGTAATATAAATTATTAAATTGCGTTACGTTATTTTAGTTTTTGACGTAACGTCAATGACGCAAAAAAAAAATTATAAGAGTGAGAGAAAAGAAAAAAAACAAAAGCTCGGCGGCTGCGCATGCGCAAATAATGAGAGAGATAGGTTTCAAGAAAGAATGCATAAAGGCTTGTACCATAGTAACTGGTATTTCAAACCATAAATATTTATTTAAACAAAAAAACTCACATTTAGTTATGACGTTACTCCAACGATGAAAGCGCTTCCATGGTGGCGTAGTTTTTGCTGTAACTTCACTAAAAAAAACAACACTTTATGCAATCACATCAAAAAAAAACAACTAAACAACTAAGCTGAGCTTTTTTTTCTTATTCCCTCATTATGCCCTTTTCTGCCAGACTTAATTAGAATAGAAGAAAGAGCAACGCTCGCAAATATGATATTGCAAAGAAAAAAAAACTGCTATTAAACTTTAAAATAATTATAAATAAATTACATATAACTTAGCGCGTTATTATTATTATATTTTTTTTCTTATTTTTTTTTTTTTTATAAATGATAAGAACCCTTTTTTTTTTATAGTTATATCGAGAATTGTTTTGGCAATTTAGAGGAGCTTGAGGTTACGCTTCTCTTTACTGGCACCAACATTTTTTTTTTTTATTTTAAGTGGCATCCATCAAAGAAAATAAACTTTTTTGTTTTTTTTTTGTTTCCTTTGCTATAAGCCGAACCGATTTTCCCGCGTTTTCCGGAGGTGAGGGAAGAGAAACGCCTTGGGTGTACGGACGTAAATGGCGGCGACGCTAAACGGTTGCGCACTGCACGACAAACTGCTGCAACGATGAATTTTTTTCTTTTAAATAAGGCATTGACCCAGCGCATGAGCTTTTGGGTTTATGCGCTCTTATATTTGCGCATCTCTTTCTAGCAGCTGTTCATCTATGTGTCGTTAGCAACAATTATGGCTCCAGATTAGGTGCCAAGCCTGCAATAAAATCAGGCCAAGTAAAACCCAGAAAATCGTCAAGGCAAACCCTATATGAACCACTCAAAAAAAAGCCACTCACCTATTTAAGAGGCTTGGCATAAAAAAAATATGCAATTTGTTTTTCCTTTTTATATAAAATTACACAGCACACGCGATTTATTTTGTTTTATTCAACTTCCTTTTTTTTTTTTTTTTTTTTTTTAAAAAAAAATAAAGTTTTAGCGCTTTAAAATAAAACTTGTGGCTCCGACCAGTAGATGAAAGGAAAAGAAAGTATGAGCAATGACCTGTTGAGACTTGCACTATTAACAGAACTATTTGCTGGTCCTCCATTTAAACTTTCTTTGACATTTGGCTCTGTTAATTATTTTGCTAGCATCGATAACGAGGCTTTTATACTAAGACAGTAAATAAAACTAACCAATGTTAACGCTTAATGCTCTTTAATATATTATATTATTTCCAAAAATAATTCGAAAAGATGTTTTCCAGTTTGAATAAAAAAATTGAATTAACTATTTAGTAATTACTTAATGATTCTTGTGTCCTATAGTTTAGCATAGTTTTAGGGTTAAAAAAAAATTAGAATAACCGAGAGCTACAAGCGCCACTACAAGGTCTACTTCGATGGGAATCCATGGCTTGCTAGGATTCTTTGAACTGAGAAAAGCTACAAAAATTGTGCCAAAATTATGTGCATATGGATAGGCGCTGTCGGGTTATCATAAACTGAAAAATCACGCTATTCAGTATCTGCGTTTATTTTATTTTTCAAGCTAGCATTACTTAGAAGTTTTAGATCGACGAAAATCTTTCTTTCAAATCTAGAAAGTAAAGTATTTTTATTTCTATACGCTCTCTCTCAAACTTCTCTCAGTTTGCTCAGCAGCTTCTCTACCACAGCGTAGAGTACGTCGCAAGGACGTATCGTTATATTTTGTGTGACTTTTGTCATTTTGTATCTGATGAGTTTGAAGATAAACTTAAATATATTTAAAACTGCTAAATTATATCGATAGTAACATAATGCTATTGATGAAGAACAAAAGATTTCTGTCTTTTAGAATCAAGAACCATGCATAAGTGCTTGCAGGAAAATTAAAATATTTTTGTAGAGGAAATTTAAGTTTTTTTTTTATAACAAGAATCAATTTTTTAATGACAATCTGTCTACATTATCTTTTAAAATGTGCTTTAAGGACGCAAAAAACATCTATTAGACGTATGGTTATCTTTTAAGAAGCAAAATACAATTTTTTTTGTAAATAATTGGGTTTTCTAAACGCGAAAAACTCAAATCTAAAGGTTACATATTTTTTACTAGAAAAATTCTTAAAAGAATTGGATATCTGCTGCGTTTAAGAATAAAGCTTTATATGTTGCATTCGCCTTTAAAAGCTTACTTATACTAATATATGCATATACAAAAAATAGCTTTAATAAAGCCATGTTATTGCAAAACATTTACAAATATTTTTCTTTAAAATATTCTATCAGGTTTGGCTGAAATCGACTTTCTTAACGTTTGCCGCAAAAACAACTTTATGTTATTGTTAATTTATGTTACTGTTAATAAATATTTTTGACAATATAAAATTTTTTATTATTATGCCAACTTTTTGCTGTCAGCTTTTAAATTAATCGCGAATTAATTAAAAATTGCAGCTTGCCTAGAATTCATGTAATAAATAATATAAATTTTCATTAATAGCTAATTAAATGCATCGTTTCCGTTGTCCAGCTGCAAATGGTAATATTTGCATAAATATAACTCATACGACATGTATGCAGCGTTTAAACAACTCAAGTGTGAACCGATCTAAGACTAAAAAGTCTCATAATTAAAAACTGACAAAAGCCATTAAAAAGTGTTCAAATGAGGAGCAGCTAATTAAAAATTTGATTATGTGGCAACAATGTAAGTTCTTAATAAACCAGGGTACCCATAAACTAAACCAAAGTGCCAAAATTTAATCAATTCCTTACATTGTAAGGATTTATCTACAAATAGTACTATATATAATTTTTATCTTTGTGCTAATTTGTGAATTTGACAATAGCATGGCATTCTAAATTTGAGTGTCGGAAACTATAATAGAATAATAAAAAAATGTGCATAATTTGCTGCTATACTTTTGACCAAAATAATAACTTATAGGTACTTAAAAAAAAAAATTATTGCTGTGAGATACGAGGGTGCAAATTGCCGCCTTACAGAGTGATGCGTCTATAACCGCGAATATGCGAAAGATGCCACAACCGAAGTACGAGGGTGGTCCGCTAGGTACTAAGCCTCACCGCCCGATGGCACTACTTTTAACTTAGTATCGTGTAGTGCGTTCTCGTAGATGACTACTGTCAAAACTTTAGCCGAATCGGACTCGTAGTTTTGTTTCGACCGCGTATGGAAGTGAAGCCAAAATTTTCGTTTTTCTTTTGTAGGCTTAGTACTTATCGGACCACCCTCGTACTTCGGGTGTGGCATCTTTCGCATATTCGCGGTTATAGACGCATCACTCTGTGAGTAGGCAATTTGCCGCCTCACAACATTGTTCCTAATGTGCCAATAGGGCAATAACTAAACTGCTTGGACTGCTTGGTGAGAGTAGCGGTGAAAGAGAGCCTACTCTCAACAACACTAGTTAAGGTATAGCGGCCTTTAAGCTTGGCGCGCTCATTAGTGTTTTGTATTAGTGGGTAGGTTAATGGTATTAGTGCATAGATATAAATGTTGAGTAGGTGATAGACATAGTGTTAGGTACGGCGGTCTCTTTCTTTTCTATTAGGATAGATAGATAGATAAGCAGAGTGCCGTGTTGAATTTATTAGCATACGTTTAGGCGGGAGTTCCAGGATTTGGCGGCGATCGAGGACAATATAAGGCGGATTAGCAGCCAAATCGAGACAGTCTTAGACAATACAAGGAAGAGTGGGACAGTCTAGTGAAATAAGTGATGAGTCTTAGTGAGTCAGTGCCGAAACTTTAAAGGCGTTTTTCGTGTAATTAAAGAAAGAACTGTCGCAAAGGACGGGAATAAGAATATAATTATTATATTGCGACCGCGTCGGAGCTGATACGTTTTTCGTGAACGAGCCATGCCAAGTTTTGCTACCAGGATTTAACATCTGGCTGAACGTATCGCCGCAAAAGGGCTGTACATTTATTTATTTAAATTGTTTATAAAAATATATATATATAAATATATATATTATATATTGTTTTGTGAAAATATTGTTTTGCTAAAGATATTATTTTGTACAACATAGAGAGCGTGTGGGCTCGGTTTAAGTGTACTGTGATACTAGACCACAAAAAGGCGGATAGTAAAGCTGGAGAAAACATCGATGATCGACGTTTAAAATATCTATATATCGATGTTGGCCTACAGAGATGTTTCGCCAGCACGAATAAACACCCATTTGATGAGTGCAGAAGTGCTGAAGAAACATCTCTGTTGGCCAACATCGATATATAGATACTTTAAAATTCGATCATCGATGTTTTTTTAAAACTTAAAATAAATTTCGTTTTGTTTAAAATATCGAAAGTCTCAGTTAATATAAATTTTGTTGTGACTAAATGTCATAGTGGAGCTATCCCAGCCGTTGTTTCGGACAAAACCGAAGATCGTTACAACTCACCCAATTTTTCCTTTTTGTAGCTATCCTTTATTCTTACGATTCTCTCAATTTAAAAATTTCTCACAATGCGCTACGCTCTGCTAGTGCAATACTCTACACCCATGATCCAACAATTAGAAGGTCACGCTATGCGCAGTTGAGTTATTCCTGTCTCTCTTAAAAAGAGAGACTGGTTCAATTGTTCTATGACAATTTCACTCTAATTAAGTCAGCATTCCAACTCGCTTTGAGACGTTTTCAAAACCTCTAGTACATTTTCGTATCTACCAAATTTTGTAGCACTAGCTAGTTTATTAATAAAACAAATTTGGTATACCTTTGATGCCCTTAAGCCCTGCAGCTTCGTTACTCATGGGTACAGGATATTTATATATGTAACTAGCAAAAGTTCTAGTTCTCGATTTGAAAAGTTTTTTGTTGTAGTATGTTTACGTACGTTGTCTCCAATATACCAAGGAATAATAAAAAAAAAAATATTTATAATATTTATTTTAACCTACGCATAGATTGAGTAAATTTTCTTGAAAATTTTAGGTCCAAAAGGTCACACTTAAAAGTTTGCAATGCAGATGACGAAATGCAGTCGCCTTTTTTGTTGTTGCTAAAATGCGGTTCTTTCGAGGAGCTATCATATAAATATTACGCATACGACACATAGGCGAATTTGTTGATTTTTTTATTTAAATGAAAATTTATTTGGATTTTTTTTGTATTTCTTGCTGTCCGTTTAAACTTTGTTGACGCAGCTTTGATTTTGACACGCTCTGGCAAATACAGTGTGGCCTTAGTTTTTGTTGTTTTAGTGTTGTAGGCAAGTGATGAATGGCCACACAATTGGTTTATCGGCATTTGCCAGCACTGAAAACGGAAATTGTGCGTAAAATCTTGCATTGGTTTTGTTTTTGCAGCCATTTTTTTATAACAAAATAAATGGCAAATAAACAAATAATAAAGCAATAAACATATATACAGGGTGGCTGATGAATACATATTGCTACATTAGAAACTCGAATAACTTTTTGTTTAATTCACATAATTTATTTTTTCTTGTTTCATTTGAAAGATAATTCAATTTTATTAAGTTTTTTTTTTAATGTTTCTTAAAAATATTGGTACTTAATGGCCTCTACGCTCAGTGACGCATGTGCGACATCTTAGCAAAAAGTTATTCATGACTGCCAAAAGGGTTGCAGCGGGAATTGCCTCAAATCATTCAAATTTGTTGGTTATACTTTGTAAACTTCCTGTTTGCTATATCCCCAAAGACAAAAATCAGGCGCAGTAAGGTCTGGCGACCTGGGGGACCAACGGAATATGGAGTTTCTTGAAATTAACTTAGTGGAGAATTTTCGATGCAACTCTGTCAGGCCTGGTTGTGTGAGGAGTTGCACCATCTTGTAGAAACCACACAGATTTTAAAGCGATTCTCTTTCGGCGTAGTTCTGGATATAAAAACTCTTTAAGTATCGGTCTGCAGTGACCGTAACAGTAACAACGTTCTCTACGAAAAAGTAAGGGCCGACAAGTGGATGCGATCTCGTCTCAAGGAGTATCTGTGGGTTAGAATCACTCCATATTCAACAATTTTGTTTATTAACCTTGCCGTTTAGATCGAAATGTGCCTCGTCAGACATAAAGATGCAGTTTATGGTGGTTTCATCGTCTTCAACCATTTGAAGGAACTTTTGGAAAAATTCCAAGCGAATCGGCAAGTCTGCTGGGTTCAGTTTGTTTGTCATTTGAATCTTATAGGGAAATAAGTTCAAATCTTTGTGCATAATACTTTGACTGTCTGCTGATACATATTTGAGCAGATATTCGTCTTGTCGAAATGGTTTCATTCCTGCGAACTGAAGGGTTTCGATGATAAGGCCGATTGATTGCGATTGATTCATATTTGACAAAATTGTTAACGAGCCTTTTTATAGTCAATTTGCTCGAAGGAGTGCCGCCAAACGTGCGCCTATATACTCATTGTACCAATTTTACGAACTCTAGTGCGTGATAACGTCGCACAATCCAAATTCTTGTCTCAGTGTCCCAATTATCCATTTTCATTAAATCGAAAAATCAATCTTTAAAATAAAAACAAAAAAAATTAAACAGATTAGATAAATAGAAAAAAAGTTATTAAATTTTGTTTTGGTAGCGCATTTCATCAGCCACCCTGTATGTATAGTATTTAAGCCAATTGTAAAATAAGAAATAAAAAAAATTTTCCAAAATAAAATTCGGCATGTCTCTGAAATGACCATAAATAAATTTAAACAAACAAATTAATGAATCACTCGGTTAATTTCGTTTTAGTTGTTATTCAAATTATGACCTATTTAAACATTTTAGTCAGTTTTGCTAAATGTTTAGCCGTTTCGAATTCTTTCGTTGTTTAAGAATTTTGCGAAATTGTTCATTGAATGAATGATTCCTGGAATTGTTCTTTGATTTGCAGACATAATAAAATTCAAGTTGATAAAATCATAGATGCCATATTTAACATTTTTTCTAAAAATGAGTACTACTTGAAAAATTTGTAACACTTATTAAATCGTTTTTCGGCTTGCGAGAGTTGACCTCAAAAAACCTATACAAAAAAATTAGGATTTTTTTGAAGGTTATGTCAGAACGCTGGCATGCTACCTACAGCCGTGTATAATAAATAGTAAAATGTGATTAAAGCGGAGATCAATTTTTATTTAACAAATAAATTATTGTTTAGCTCAATATTTTTTAGGCACATTAAAATTGTATTTTTAATGAAAAAATAAACTTTTTTTAAAATCTTTATACGTTTACGAAGTTATCTCCCAAGAAAAAGTCTACGTTAATATTCACCTTTAAATAATCGAATTTTGCCAAACAACGAAACGATGACAATTTGAGAAAACGTTCTCCATTGCCTTAATAACCTTAAACGCCATTTTAGAATGTTCGCAATTTTGCATATTTTTGTTTTTTAAGGCCCATACGCAGCATGCAAAAATTCCGCACAAAATGTCAAAACTTCATATAAAAAAATATATCCCAAAAAATTGAATTTTTTTCATATAAAGTTTTGCGAAAATTCCGCACGAAATGTCAAAACTTCATATAAAAAAAAATATCCCAAAAAATTGAATTGAAATATCCCAAAAAATTGAATTTTTTTTTATATGAAGTTTTGACATTTCGTGCGGAATTTTTGCATGCTGCGTATGGGCCTTTAAGAAAAAATTGTTGCAGAGTTCACCTTTTTTTTTTTTGGCACGCCTACGTTTCGATTTCTTGATTTAATTGGAACATTTTATAAGTCCCAAAATTTAGTGTAATCAAAATTTTTTGCGATACGGCACGATAATAAACTTATAAAGGGTGTTTTTTTAAGCGCATCCAGATTTCAAACTTAAATAAAACATAGAAAAATTAATGTAATGACCTCAAAAATGGTTTTATTATATAGATAATTTCGTATAGTTTAATATTTCAAAAAGATCTCTGACCACCACGACTACGATTTACAAAGCGCATCCTGTGGCTCCAATTTTTGACCACACTATCGAGCATTTGTGGCCGTATTTCAGTAATGATACGTTTAATGTTGGCTTCCAAGTCGTCAATTGTTGCTGGCTTGTCTACATAAACCAACAACTTGACGTGTCCCCAAAGAAAATAATCTAAAGGGGTCAAATCACGCAGTTGGTGGGCGCATTTCTTGAAATAATCTTCTCGCCGAATTTAGTTTTCACTAAATCAATGGTTGCGGTCGCCGTATGGCACGTAGCGCCATCCTGTTGAAACCAGTATTCTTCGAAATCGATGTCAAGTAAATTTGGACATAAATATTCATTGATCATCGCTCTGTATCGATCACCATTGACGGTAACACGTTGTGAATCGATAAATTTAGATTTTCCTCTACACTGGCCTCTACAACAGTGATATTAGCTTCGGAACGTGCTGTTCTCATTCTGCTTGGTGGTCAGACATCGTGAAATGTCAAATGAGTTCGTACATGATCAAGAACACGACGAATAGCACGTTCTTATGGACGATTATTCGGGCCATGTACGAAGAGCTCTTTAAGTTTTTCCAACAGAACACTGATTTTGATTGTAAATCTCGAAGATTTTAAGACGTTGTGGAGTAAATCTTACCATGATGAATTGTTAGTCCTTGCTGAATAAAATGAAATTTAAATTTGTCAAAAGTAACAATTGGTTTCAGAGATAACCTTTTCGGAAATCCGAACGCTGCACTGTGGGCCCAGATTTTCATATTTTGGCCAAAACCCTGTCATTTCCATAATAATTTTTTTAGAGTGATGAAATTTTACACACGTGTTTCTAAATGATTGAACTATTTTTCTGGGAAGTTTGAGCCACCTCCGATTTTTTTGAGATATAGATAATCCAGACCAAAAATGAAAAAAATTAAAAAAAAACAAACAATTTTTTTAACTTAATTTAAGAAAAAACAGTTAATTGGAATTGGACCATATTTCACACAGAGGTAGATATGAGCTCCTCATACATTGAAAAAATAACCTTTACCCAAAATATTGCATGGTTCTGGAGTTATAGCCCCAAATAGTTTCAGCTTTCCAAGCAAATTACAGAAAGACGACATCACCAATCCATCTGGTTTTTAAGTGTCAACATTTTTTTATGCATGCTTTTTTAATTTTAGAAAAAAGAATTTCAAAAAATTTATATTTAATATTTACGTTTTTTCGTCAAAATTGATCTTTTTACATTTTTTGATTTGTATTTTTGTAAGTATGCTATAAAATTTTCCAATTGTACATTTTTTTACATTTTAGTACAACCTTTAAAAAATCGTTATTGAAGCATACTTTTAGGCAGCTAAGAAATTCAAACAATATTACAATTTTCTGGGGGTCAATTTCTAAAATTCAACTTTTAGATACAAAATTCTATTTCCGAAAATCGGGAGGAATTACATTTTGTTGTAAAACATGTGAAGAAATTTACAAAAATTTTTTCGAACAAATATCGAGTGGTAGTCGGAGGTACCCTTAAAGCAAAGCAGCCAAGTGATACAAAAACCAAAAAAATCTTTTTAACTACTTTAATATATTTAAAACCGAAAAGTTGTTAAGCTCAGCTTTATTTTTTTTCTGAAGTTATACCTATAAATAATAAAGTGAATGAAGATTTCGTAGCTACATGTATCATGGCAAATGCAGGTTTTTTTTTGTCTGAAAATGTACGCGAAAGCTAAAAAAAAAACAAAATATCAACTTTGATTGCCAATAACTTCAAAACCACAAATTATAGTTGAACATTTTTTTTCTGCACAGGATACCTTAATATGTGTAAAATAATATTAAATTGTCATTTTGTCCAAATTGTGATTTTCGTCAGGAGGGCTTTTGGCCAAAACTGGCCACGCGGGCCCATTGTGCGCTGTTAAAAAAACACCCATTACATTGTGACGTCACATATCACAATTGCAAAATAATAGCATTTGGCAGCTGATTGATTGTCGTAAAATAAAATATTATTTATTAAAAAATTTTATTCATAAAAAACAAAAATAAATAAATAAATTATTATTTAGCTCAAATAAAAAAAAAATTTGTATCAAATATTTACAAAGTACACCTCATTTCCGTTTGTTACTTATTGTTAGCGAATTTGAAGCCGCAGATTTTACCAAAACCTCAAAAAGTTTACATTTCGACATTCTATCATTTGTAGCTCTAACTTTTTTATGGTTTGCTAGCACATGGCAGCAAAAGGACGGATAAGAACCCTTAAAGCCCACTTGCAGCTAAGGCACTTAAAAACTGCAACTGAAAAACAAGTTTGTTATTCAGATTGCAAATACAAGTATTTAAATAGTAGATACTTCCAATTCAAATCAATTTCGAATTTAATTTTTTTTTTTTGCGCAAATACGATGACAGTAGAAAAAAAAGAAAATCTCAAAAATTGCAGCCAAGTTGCCATACTGCCAATTTACACTGCCCGAGCTGGCGCTGAGCCAGAAATTAGCCATATACATGGTATATGGTATGGTATGTGTTTTCGGTTGACTGGGTGGACCAAAGTGTTGCAACAAGCAGCAAACAAGGTGCTGCGGCAGCGGGGCTGCTGGTGTTGCAGCGAGGCAAGTAAGGTCATAACTCAAATCAGAGTCCACAGTGTCTGTTGACATTGGTTGGAAGATGTTGCGGTGAAGCGTTGCATGTGTAAACAAAGTGTTGTAGTTTCTACTCTGAATCTTGCTTCGTTCAAATTGTTGTTGCACTTGTCGCTTTTCTTTTTGTCATTTTCCCATACTATTTTTTTTTTGTTTTTGTGTTTTTCAAAATCATTTCGCTATTTGAACAACTGTTCGTGACAATTTCTGTTGTTATCTAGGGTCGTTCTATGCGACTTGGCGCATTGTGTTGATTGAGTTGAGAAGGCGGGCAGGCAGTATGGGGAGAGCTGTATAGTAACACATAGAGAGTGGGGGAGAGTGTAGAAATATAATAGTTTTGGCAGCAACTTTTTATGTTACAGTGCTTACTTATTGCTGCAAAGCATAAAAACTGCGCTGCAGACAGTTCCCGACAGTTGGAAATCCTGCAATGATTTTTCCAAAAAAAAAAAAAAATATTATTATTTTCTGCGCCAAGTGTTGTGGGTGCATTGAAGGAAATTTGTTTATAGCAGAACTGCTGCGAGCAAATGTCTGCTTTTTTATGTTTATTGGGCTCACATAAGTCTGCAGGCTGTAGTTGTTGCTTTCTTAACCCTCTAGGCCCCAAGCGTGCCTCAAGGCACGTTTTACTTATCATTCGTGAATTTTCGCATTTTTAAATTTTTCTTTTTATTTCTATATTTTATCTATTTCGGGAAATTCCCAACTTGCGTTAGAAATCATTTCTGGTGCGTAATAATGCGTGCAGCAGTCGCTGCAGTCATTTGAATTTGAAATTTTGTGCAAAATAGCAAAAAACACTGTTTCTTAATAAGTTGTGAACAAAAAAAAAAAAAAAAATTGTCATTTGTTTATAGTTATGAAAAAAAATTTTATTGTGTTGCTGCAAGTGTTGTTTTTCATAAAAAATTTTAGTTTTGAAAAAAAAGCTTTTTGTTTGCTTTCCACGAGTCGTCAAAGCTAACCCACCTTGAGGCACGCTTGGGACAACTAGCCTATAAAATTTGTTTCGGTTAGTACCAAATGTATTTTCGATGAAGAGCGTAATTATACGAAAATATGCCTTAAACTGTCATGGATCGTCAAAACCACATAAAACTATCGTCCCTATCAGATGTTTCCCTATCTGCAATTTTTGGAAACGATGAGTTTTGGTGAAGATGCTGATGAAGAAGAAAACGGACTGGAGCGTTTTGATGAATATGTTCATTACGAGTCCAGTCTTGAGATAAATAAAGGTACTAAAGAGGTTATTAATACAGGGTAAACTAATCTGAGTCAGCTTTGGAGTCTGACGTGCTTTGGAGTCCATGTGGGAGTTACACTTCGATACATTTTTTGTCTCCAGACAATTTATCCCCCCAAACGATGAGCCTGACAAAATCATCAACATCGGAAAAGATACATATATTTATTATATGCCTTGGTAATTTTTATTCCTGGGTACCATTCGCGTTAATCGAGTTCCGAGTTATGAGCTGTCCATGGATAGTGATCCAAAGGAAAAACTTAGAGGATCTCTATGGAATTCTGTGCTACCGTGACTGGTGTTCCTCATCAGCTCGGAAAGTTAACAAATCTCACTGAATCCGTAAATCCACCTAATTAGGCACAAAACCTTTAACACCAAAATTTTACGATTCATAAAATTTGAAAGAGTATTTACTGACACATAATAACAATATGGGTGCCGTTGATTTCATGGATAGATCTTTTGGAAGGTGGCAAATTCCTCTGAAGGTCAAAAAGTACACAAGCCGCTTATTCCTGCATTTGCTGCACATAGCGACATGCAATTAAATTGCACCTAAGCCTAAGGACAAGCAAACATTGAAAAGCAAATATATATATATTTAAAAAAAATTAAAAATATTTATTAAAATAATAATAACAACAACAATAATGATATTTGAATATCTGGTTCTTAACAAAAAATAGTTTTGTTTGAAATAAAAAAATTTTGCTGCATCATCACACTATTTTTATTGACTGATCGTCCCAAGCATGCCTCAAGGCACGCTACCAATTTTACCCCATAAAACCCCAACCTAATGAAAATTTTTTTTTTTTAATTTTGTATTTTTTTTTTCAACAAAATTAACACGAAAATATTTTTTTTTTCAAAAAAAAAAATTTGGGATCCAGTGGGTTAATATAACTGATATGATTTATTTATTTATATAAAGATAGCTTATAAAGGGTGATTTTTTTGCTATTTGGTTTTTCAACCTGTTCTCACAGCCCACGGGTGATTTATGACATATGTCAAAGTTAAAAATATTCAGTTAGCATTGCCATTTCGTCATGGAAAGACTTACGCCCGAACAACGTTTACCAATTATTGCATTTTATTATCAAAAATCGTGCTGAGTAAAAAATTTGTTTAGAGCACTGCCTTTATTTTACGGTCGTCATAAGCGACCTTCTGAGCAGGCTATTCAAGCTCTTGTTACCAAATTTCGCACCAATTCTACTTTATTGGACCTTCAACCACCAAATCGTCTACGTAGAGGGCGTACTGAAGAGAATATTGCCGCTGTAGTAGCCAGTGTTAATGAAAACCGTGAAATGTCTATTCGGCGTCGTTCGCAGCAGTTGGGTATGTGTTATTCGACCTCATGGAACATTCTACGCAAGGATCTTAGTTTATAACCATACAAAATACAGTTGGTGCTAGAACTGAAGCCGGGCGACCTGCCACATCGTCGCGTGTTCGGTGAATGGGCTTTGGAAATGCTCGATGAAAATCCGCTTTTTTATCGAAGAATTGCGTTCAGCGATGAAGCGCAGTTTGGTTGAATGGCTACGTCAATAAGCAAAATTGCCGTATTTTGAGTAAAGAGCAACCAAAAGCATTGTAAGAGCTGCCAATGCATCCACAAAAATGTACTGTTTAGTGTGGTTTATGGGCCGGTGGCGTCATTGGACCACAAAAAAAGGCCAAAGTTTGACTTTCCGGATGGACCACTTGACCACGTAGTCGCGGTCAACATTTACATGAAGTAATCTTTAAAAAGTAAATGGCAAAGATTGATTTACAACTTCAAATCAAAATTCTATACTTTTTTGCACAGTTTTGTTGTTTTTTCAAATTTAAAAACCAAACGCTGTAAAAATCACCCTTTACTTAAAAAAAAGAAACTAACTTTAACAAAAAGCAAGCCATGGCTACCAGGATCTTTAGCGAACTGATTCTAAATACGTAAAGTGAAAAGTTGGGTTATAATTAATTGCTTTTGTTCTTAAAATAATTTTGTACTATATATGCTATTTAGTTTTAAATAAGGTGGTAAAGTTTCAATTTTTTAATAAAATCTAATATCAGTTTTGATGTTTAGGTTTGGGTATAGGTTTAGGAAAAGGGTAGAACGTTGATGGGATAAGGCTGGGCAGGATGTTATTACCGTCTGTAAAAAAGTACGAAATTTGTAATTTAAAAATAAAAAACGCATTTAAGGAATCTATGAAATTTTAGCAGCTATCAGAATCTGTCGATCTCAAAAGTGTTCTGCGAATTTTATCATGGAAAAAATAATTGAACAAAGAGTTTGTTTGAAATTTTGTGTTGCAAACGAAATTCCTTGTGCCGAATCGCCGAAAATGTTAAGTAAGGCATATGGTGATTCTTCTATGTTTAAAACACAGGTATACGAATGGTATAAATCATTCAAAAACAGTCGTGAAGTGGTCGAAGATTTGCCTTGTTCCGGTCGGCCTTCAACATCAACAACCAAAAATAACATCGACCAAATCAAGAATCGTCATTTGAGTCTTAGAGAGATTGCTCGTGAGCTAAACATTATTCACATGAGCGTTCATTCAATTTCGACTGATATTCTGGGCATGAGACGCGTCGCTGCAAGGTTGGTTCCGAAAAATGATGCATGACGATAATGCACCTTCGCACAGAGCATTGATTGTGACCGAATCCAAAGCCAAAAACTCCATGAATACCATTGAACACCACCGTATTCGCCTGATTTGGCCCCGTGTGACTTTTTCCTCTTCCCTTAACTCAAATTGCCGCACCGTGAAACACGTTTGAGTCCATTGAAGACATCACTGAAGGCGTTACCCTTTTACTTGGTCATCTCTTGCAAGATTATTAAAATTAAAATATGTCTCTTAAATATGTCAATCACAAATTTTTTTTCGAACTCCATATTTTAATTAGTACAGTAATACTCTGAGATTCATAATAGCATTCTACGTTCGCCAAAAACCTATCTGGTCAAAGAGAGCAAGAACCAGTGTCAGATATACTGTAATGCATCAATGGATGCAATGGCTGCGCAGAAAACCGGTTCAATGTTTGTACGGTAGCTATATTAAATAGTGAACCAATTTTGAATAAACTTAGCACAAATGCTGAGACTAAAACAAAATGAAACTGAAATAAATTTGGTTACGATATTTTATTTAATACAGAAAATTCTCTTATATTTATATATGTGTTTTTATGTGTTTCATATTAGTTTACACATTTGTGTAAAGTTTGATCAAAATTGGTTCAATATTTTATAGAGCTTTCATACAAAAATTGAACCTGCGCTGTCTTTGGGAAAGAGAGAGACCTTGGCATTGTGGGACCCTCTAATTGTTGACCTTCTAGTTATTAAAATCAACTTAAAACTTTGAATGGTTAAAGCCGAAATGTATCAATTTAAGACAATTCTCCAATGTTTTATCGTTAATATACAAGCTAGAACCACTTAATATGATATGATAGTGCATGTTTGACATATTTTTTATCCGAAAACAGGCCATGTTGGCATTACTGCTATGGTTAGGAAGACGAACAGATATGTCTATACAAGTCTTCTGCGTTCTTAAGTAATTCTAGGTATAGTCGATGAGGCCAGTCCTTCTCTATGTTGCATACATTTGCACGAATATATACCCTTACCTCAGGTGACAGATATAGCACAAATTAATGCTATATGCGGTAACTAAGTACGCCTGCAATCCTTTAAAAAAAATGTAATACAGTCGAGGCGGTGCCCGACAGTGTAATACCCTGTACCTTTTTTTCTCAAAAAAAGATTTATTCCTGCATATTCTTACTAAGAATTTCCAATTGGAACATTTTTTTGTTGGTGCAAAACGATATTGATACCTATAAGTTCCGCAAATTTTAACCGATTTTGATGAAAATCTAAATTTACGTCAAAGGAGTTATTTAAAGTATATGGGGTAAGTTTCAAGGCGATATGTTGAAGGGTGTGGGAGAAAACCCGGTAAATCGATTGCGGGGGGGGGGGGGGCTGCATTGATAAAATTTGGATGTGGATTTGTTTATTAGAGGCACATGAATCAGCTTACCAAAATTGGTGGTTCTAGGTCATTTGTTACTCTTATTACGTAGAGTCAAATATTGACGCAGTTTATAGGCAAGGGGAGGTGAAATTTTTACATTTTAGACTATAACTTTTGTTGTAATTGTCCGATTTTATTTATTTTTGACACACAGATGCATGTAACCACAACGCATCGCTCTGTTAAGTTTCAGATTAAAATATTAAACGGTTTAGCTAAAAACCGCGAAACTCTGCTACGGGGGAACGGGGAAAGATATTGACATGATTCAACAAACTTGATCTTCTGAGGAAATATGCGCATCAGCTGGTAAAGTTTCGTATCTCTAGCTCTTACAGTCTCCGAGATCTAGGTGTTCATACAGACGGACAGACGGACAGACGGACAGACGGACAGACGGACAGACGGACAGACGGACGGACAGACGGACATGGCTCAATCGCTACCCGAGGTTATGATAAGCATTTTGGTATAAAGGACTTGGGGTCTGCCACGCCTCCTTCTTGCCGTTACATACATTGCACAAATCTAGTATACCCTTTGTACCTATAGGTACAGGGTATAAATATTGCCTAAATAAAAAGACTTTTCTTTATGTCACCCTGGTGACAGGGCATATTCCAGTCGGTCATTGCCTTAATAGATTTTTTTAAAATTTAATATTGCATGTGTAAATCTTTTTAAGTCGTTTTATGTATTTGCATTCACAACATATATATATTATATATTTTTTTTTTATCTTCTAGAGCATATCAGTACAACAGCAACTGCTTCAAGCAGTGTCAACGTCATTAGCATCATCACTAGCAACAATTACAGCAATAACAACAACAACAACAACAACATCATAAGCAGCAGCAGCAACAACAACAACAACACAGCAGAGTCTGAAATAGCAACAACAACCACCGGCATAACAACAACAACAACACCACAAGAGTTATCGACAGCAGATCAAAGCCTTGCACCACTTCCACTGCTTGAGCGTCGACGTCGACGTCGCAGTCGCAGTCACAGCCGCTGTCACATTACGCCCCTGTCGCCCATAGCTATTTACATACAAAACGGGGCCCATCCCGAGGACTTGTCACAGATTTCGCGTTCGGCTTCGTGTTTCGTTCGGATACGCAAAAGTTTCGCCAAATGTGAGTATAATTTTTTTAAGTAATAAACCGTTTACGTTTTACGCCCCCGAACCATACAGAGAGTGGTAACCCATTGAAAGCCATTGAAGCTCTTAACCCTTTGTTTGTTATCTTAACCAACTGCACGATGGGCGTTGGCTACCCAAAACATTTTCATTAAACCCTCTCAGCGCATATTTTTGTTTGCGAGCAATTTTTAATTGAATTGCAGCGATTTTTTGCTTTTGTTTTGTTTTTCAATTGTTTTTTTTTTTTTCTCTTTTTAAGTACTTTATATAGTACTTTCACAGACAAATACACAAGATATACATAGTATATATGGATGTACTGTATTATTATACTCTAGGATTAGTGTACTTCACTGACATTGCAAGGAAGTCAAGCTGGCCTGAGCGTAGAGTCAAGCAGGGCCGTATTCAACGTACTGGGCATAAAATCGGAACATAATAAAAATGTAATACAGTCGAGGCGGTGCCCGACAGTGTAATACCCTGTACCTTTTTTTCTCAAAAAAAGATTTATTCCTGCATATTCTTACTAAGAATTTCCAATTGGAACATTTTTTTGTTGGTGCAAAACGATATTGATACCTATAAGTTCCGCAAATTTTAACCGATTTTGATGAAAATCGAAATTTACGTCAAAGGAGTTATTTAAAGTATATGGGGTAAGTTTCAAGGCGATATGTTGAAGGGTGTGGGAGAAAACACGGTAAATCGATTGCGGGGGGTGGGGGGGCTGCATTGATAAAATTTGGATGAGGATTTGTTTATTAGAGGCACATGAATCAGCTTACCAAAATTGGTGGTTCTAGGTCATTTGTTACTCTTACTACGGAGAGTCAAATATTGACGCAGTTTATAGGCAAGGGGAGGTGAAATTTTTACATTTTAGACTATAACTTTTAATGTAATTGTCCGATTTTGTTTATTTTTGACACACAGATGCATGTAACCACAATGCATCGCTCTGTTAAGTTTCAGATTAAAATATTAAACGGTTTAGCTAAAAACCGCGAAACTCTGCTACGGGGGAACGGGGAAAGATATTGACATGATTCAACAAACTTGATCTTCTGAGGAAATATGCGCATCAGCTGGTAAAGTTTCGTATCTCTAGCTCTTATAGTCTCCGAGATCTAGGTGTTCATACAGACGGACAGACGGACAGACGGACAGACGGACAGACGGACGGACAGACGGACATGGCTCAATCGCTACCCGAGGTTATGATAAGCATTTTGGTATAAAGGACTTGGGGTCTGCCACGCCTCCTTCTTGCCGTTACATACATTGCACAAATCTAGTATACCCTTTGTACCTATAGGTACAGGGTATAAAAAACGCAATACATTTGTAATTTATATAGTTTTCATTTTTAATGGGTGCAAAGACAGCCCCAACGATAATGCTACAGATCGACTCAAAATGTTTGTTGAAATTTTCAGTCTTCAGCAGTTAAGGAGCCTATGTCCTTTATATAGCAGATTTGGCAGATAAAAAGCTAGAAAGTCAATTTTTGAATTTTTTGCGGTATTTTGAAGCAAATCGTTGGACATTACTATTACGTGAAAAATTAAAAAAAAAAAAATCCTTAAATTCCTAGTTTGTTTTTGGTGTTTATAAAAATCATTGATACTGTAGTATATATAAAAAAAAAAAACACACTGAGCTAAAATTTAAAATATTTTAATTGTATTAAGATGTTCAAGGCGGCCAAGTCCCTTGGCCCGGCTAGGCCCTCGTTAAGTTCCGGCCCTGTCTGAGTCAACCTAAAACTGCTCTGCTCTAACTCTTGTTTACTAGTTCTTTATACATATTAAGATAATGTTACTTTATTTTTGAGATTTTTATTTATTTTTTTTATTTTACAAATTAAATCTAGCATTTCATATTAAACTTAATATTAATTTAACGAGCACTAGGTACTGGGGCCTTCGACTCGATTTTTGAGATATTGGAAATTCTTTCATGATACTTTGTATTTTTCTAAAAAGTTCTTTATCCCACCCACAAATTGTTTTGGTTCAAGTTTCAGCCCGAAAAAAAGAAATGGTGTAAACTTTTCATGAGACTGGGTTATCAATACGGATTTTAAGCCGCTGAATCCGAATCCGAGGCCCAAAAAACACAAACACTGAAATAGCCTCAAAAAAAAGTTTGGGGTTTTTCAGGGCTCAGCGACTTCAAAAACATATAAAAAATGTCGTCGTCCAACGAAATATAAGTTTTGCAAAACCCATCAGTATACTGATATATATCTTAAAATGTTGTTTTTTGGAGGTTATTGAAAAAAAAACATATAAAGGGTTTTCCAATAAGATATATATTTTGGTATTCAAAGAAAAATGTAATTTTTCGAGATAAATGATCGGATGTTAATTTCATAATAAAGAGGAAGGTATGCCGTTAATAATGAAAAACAACATCAGCCAAATGGCCACCACGACCACGCTTACAGGACCATATCCTTTTCATGAAATTTTCCTTAACCAAATCGCAAAGAGGCTGCCCTATGTCCTCGATAGGTCCAATGACCCCGCCGGATCATAAACCGCACCAAACAGTCACACGTTGAGGATGGAGAGGCTTCTCAACAATAACTCTTGGGTTTTCCGAGCCCCAGATGCGACAATTTTGCTTGTTGACGTAGCCACCGAGGTGGAAATGGGCCTCATCAGTCAAGATGATTTTTTGATGGAAGATTTTCACCATTTTTGTAGTGAATTTTAATAATTTCAATGCGTTGTTGAAGCGTGTATCATTCCATTTTTAGTAATGGCGTAGTTTCTACTTGTCAAATGTCAAAAGAATAAAAGCTTCAAAAGTGACAGCTACCGAAATACCGGGTGATTCAAAATAACACCTCTAGTTGGAAAACCCTATATAAAAATATTATTGAAAAAACCATAAGCGATCATCCATAAACTACTTACGTGACGCTGGTTTTCGTTCAAATAGACCCCCCCCCCACCCCTTGTGACACACTGACGGAATATTTTTGAAGATTTTCCATATGATCGTGATTCTCCAGAGACCCCTCCCCCCACCCCCTGCAGCGTCGCGTAGTTTGTAGATAACTTGATAAATCGAAAGATTTTTTAGGGGTTTTGTGCAAGTTATCTTAGAACTTTTGGCGTTGGTGTTTTTTTGACCCGGGATAATGATTGGGCCTGTCTTATAAAATCTTTCTTTATTTTCAACGATTTTTTTAAATTATTAAAGTATATTACGTCTTCCTGATGTTAAAAATATCGCAAACTTCAGCCTTCTATAGAAATAAAAGAGTTCCGAAATTATTCAATATTGTTGCTCAAATCTTTGAAACTATATTGAAGCATCTCATTCATCTCTCTCCAGTGACTTAAACAAAGAATCCAATACAAAATTTAAGACGTTCAGGGGAACGTCATTCTTTTCCAAGGCAAATTCGAAAACGAATAAAATTTGTTCGTTTTGGTGTTTTGTTTTTCGGATCATCATATCACAATTTAGTAAAATCAAATTGAATACATAATGCATGTCACTCCTGCACCAAAAAATTTTTTTGACCGATCGGTCCTATGGGGACTATATGATATAGTCAACCGATTTTGATCGAATTTAGTACACTGATTGGGAACTATAAAAAACTTCAGACTGCCAAATTTGGTTCCGATATCTTCAAGACCAAACGAAACACAACGAATTTTGTAAAAAAAGCGTTTTTTTGACCGATCGATCCTATGGGAGCTATATGATATAGACAACCGATTTTGATCAAACTTGGTGCAGTGCTTGGGAACTCTAAAAAACTTCCTCTTGCCAAATTTGGTTACGGTATCTTTACAAACAAACGAAACACACCGAATTTTAAACAAAAAAAATTTTTTCGACCGATCGATCCTATGGGAGCTATATGATATAGTCAATCGATTTTGATAAAATTTGGTACAGTGCTGGGGGTTTCTAAAAAACTTCTTAATGCCAAATTTGGTTATGATATCTTCATAAACAAACGAATTATCTATCTAAAACTTTTGCTTTTTTTCGAGGTCCTCTGAAACACCCCTATGCGAGCTATATAATGTAATCCCGATATCAAAAAAATAAAATAAACTTGTCTCCTATGGATTAATAAGGGATCTTATCTGAAAGTTTGGTTGCTCTAGCTCTTACCATCTCTGAGATCTAGGCGTTCATACGGACAGACGGACAGACGGACATGGGTATATCGACTTCTCGAGTCACACTGATCATACTTTAGGTAACTTTGGGGGGTCTCCGACGTCTCCTTCTGTACGTTACATACATTTTCGGCTTGCACAAACACAATATACCCTTTGTACCATACGGTACAGGGTATAAAAATGATATAAAAACAAAATAAATAAATATGTATTTAGAAAAAAAAAAAATTTTAATTTGATTTAAAAAATAGTAAAAAAATAAAGAAAATTTACCCTGAGTGAGAATCGAAACTGTGACTCTTTAAACTCAAACTCAACTGCGCTTATATATCTCTTCACCACAATTGTTTCTAGTCCACTCGATACTCTCACACGAGCCAGCTTCATTTCGTTACGTGACGACGTTTCAATGATTCGACTCTTTGTACCGTAAAAGAACTTCATTATAAGGGTATGGCCTCAGAACAGGGTTGCCCAAAGGCTGCTTATGAAAGAGCAAACAGCAATACATATGAAAGAAAAACACTAACACATCTAAAGCGAACCGTTTTTTCATGTTATTATGTACACTGACAAAAATAGTATATACTCATATAAATGTTTTGCTTTTCGTTGTAACTATTTTTTCTTTGCAAGCAATGCCTGAACACTCACATTTAACACTGGTTGCATACAAATTTCGTGTCCGCGATCAATTTCCTTATCCTATATCCTATTTGCAAGAGTTCAGAGAGCACAAACGAAAAGCAACAACAAAATTACAGCGAAAATCAGTGGGCCAACAACAAATACACGCAAGCGTTGTTTCTGTGCTTATGAGCTCAGAGAGCAAAGAGAGTAAGTGAGAGAACTCGCGAAATTGTTTTTGTAATTTGCATTGACATTGAGTGATATACAGTTAGGGCCGTGCATATACATGCGCAGTGCTGCCTATGCCCAAGAGTCATTACAAAAACAAAAAGAGCCAGATGAGCTATGGGCCTGGGCACCACTGCCTCAGAATATGCTTTTTCGGTCTTAAGCTATGTACAATCGTGATCATGGTTTACATACGCAGTAAAGAGTATACACACTGCGGTATCTCAAAGCTAAGTAACTCCACTTTTACACACTTGTTTTTTTTTATTTTTATTTTCTTATTTAAATATATGTACGTTTCTTATTTATGTTGCATTGCGTTGCATTTTATCTTTGCCTTCGTTTATTTCCATTTTTATTTTCTTTGCTATTTTGCAGTTTTTGGCAAAATCATGGGCAGCAATAATCCCAGCGAAGCGGATCGATACGACTATTATGACTGTGAGTAATGAAAGTCATTTACATTTATATTTAACAACACTCTCAACCATCAATTTTTTCCTTGTTGTGATTATTTTGAATGGGTTTCCCTTCTTTTTTTTTTTTTTTTCTATCTATACGTTATCATTCTTGGTGAAAAAAATTTGCAAGTTGGCAACTTTTGCTGGTTGCAGCGTTAATGGATTTTACCAGTTCTATAATATTGGCCATATGTTGAAGCTACAAGAATGCGTAACAAAAAAAAAAAAATAAAAATAAATAAAAAAATGAATTTCAATTTTCCGTCGAGGAAAATTCTTTTAAAAAAATGTTATGCAAATATACATACATAAATATGTATATGCATGTGTACTTTCAAAGCCAAGCTGAAATTTAACAAAAACAAAAATTGACAAAAAAAAAAAATAAAAAATTGGATTCCAATGGTGGAACTTTGTGAAGTCCAATGCAAAATAGTGCAATATAATGTGCATAATAATTTAAGGTTGTACCCTTCTCTTCATGAACTTGTTTTAACTCTTTTTTGGTGGAGTTGGAAAAAAACTTTCTTTGTCTATATTTTTTTAAGAGTTAAGAATATCTATTGACTTTTTAACAACGAATCTAATGGTTCGCTTAATCGGAGCGTCAAAAGCATTATTCAAAAAAAATGTTACACCTTGGAAAAACATATTTTCACCTGACTTGTATTTTTCGAATAATAACTCTAAATTCAAATTTAAGAAATATATTTTGGTGATCTCTCAGTGGTTCTTATTACTTTACGATAAGACAACACTGTACTTGAAACTAGGTACTAGCTTAAAAAAAAATCATAGCATACTTTGAAGGTCTGTCTAGTAAATGTATACAAAATATTCCGAAAATTGGAGCTAAAAAGCGCTGCCAAAAACAGAATGGTATATGTATATGTGTTTCAGAACGGGAATTTCAGGCAAAATGTTGTGCTGGAATGCATTAAAAAATATATATCATCGCATAAATATTGAAAATAAATGAGTTTTAATATGAAAGAACAAAGAACTGGAACTGGCTATCTAAAAAACGCATAGGTTTCGAGTGTTAAAACAAAGTAAAAAAAAGGAACCAGTAGTTCTTAAGCGAAAAGACACTAAAATAACGATTTTTGTTAGATTTTAAAGAGCGAAAGGAACGCTTAATTTGTATGTGAAACGAAACCAAGGGAACGAGTAATTGCTTTGTGCAAAGGAAGAATTGGAACTAGTAGGTCCCAAGTGAAAAGGAAGAATCGGAACTAGTAGGTCCGTATTAAAAATGAACTAAACGAACGAATTGTGGCTAAGTAAAAGATAACTTATGGAACAAGCACGTTTTAAGTGCAAAGTAATGAAAGGAACCAGTTTTTCTAAGCGCAAAGGAACTAGTAGGTCCGGAGTAAAAAATAACCAATGAAATGAGTAGGTCCTAAGTGAAAAGGAAATACTTAACGAATGTTGTTAAATTCAAGCAAGCGAAAGGAAGGAATAGTTCCTTTGCGAAAAGCGATCAAAAAATTGAGATTCGCTTGGTGAAAGCAAAGAATTGGAACTAGTAAGTGAAAAATAACTAATGAAACGAATTGTGATTTGCCACAGGGAACTTAAGTCACCAATACTTTCTAAGTGAAATGTAATGAGTATTTTTAAGGAACTAGTAGTAGGTTCTGAGTGAAAAAGAACTAATAAAATGAGTATGTTCTAAAAGAAAAGAAACTTAACGATTGTTGCTAAATGTAAGGGCGCGTAAGAGATGATTAGCTCATATGTGAAAAGCAACCAAAGGAACGTGTACATGCTTAGTCAAAGTCAGAAAAGGAACGAGTAGGTTGTGAGTGAAAAATAACTAATAAAATGAGTATGTCTTAAATGAAAAGAAACTTAACGATTGTTGCTTATTGTAGGGGAGCGAAAGAGACGAGTCGTTCCTATATGAAAAGATGGCAAAGCAACGCTTGGTTAAAAGCAAGAAAAAGAACTAGTAGAAACTAAAGCCACGAATCGTGGCGAAATAAGGAACTTAAGGAGCTAGTACTGCCTATGTGAAAAACCAACAAAGCAACAAGTATTTTCTAAGCGCAAAGCAAATAAAGGAAGAAGTACTAAATTAAAAGGAACTAAAGGAACAAGTAGTTCCTAAGTAAAAAGTAACTAAAAAATGAGTAGGATCTAAGTAAAAGCAAACTAGAGAAACAATTGTTATAAAAATAACCAAAGGAACAAGTAGTAGTTTTAAGTGAAGAGGAGCGGGTAGGGACGAGTAGGGCCTCAGTAAATACGAGCCAAAGAAACGAGTGCTTCTAAGTAAGAAGAAACTAAAAAAACAATTATTATAAAACTTGATATTCTTATACTATTGTAGTTATTAATGATTAATAACTGTCTGGAACTAAAGCAACGAGTTGGAACTAGTAGGTGCTAAGTAAAAAGGAACTAATGCAACGAATTATGGTTAAATGACAAGAAACTAAAGGTACGAGTACTTCCCAAGTGAAAAGCAATTAAAGAAACAATTCTAAGTGATAGACCAAAAAAAATATTAAGTTGCTAAAGAAACGAGTACTCGCTTAGTGAAAAGAAACCAAAGGAACAAACAAGTTGAAAAGGAACGAGTAGAGCCTCAGTAAAATCGAACCAAAGGAACGAGTAGCTCCTAAGTAAAAAAGAAACTTAAGCAACAATTGTCAAAAAATTTATGCTATCTATTTGTGGAAATTTAGTTGTAAGTTATTGTGGTTGTGGTAACTAAACGCCTGATAAGGGTACGGAGGAAAAGACAGATTTTAGCTTAAAAGTAATAAGTGACGATGAGTTTTTCAAATTTACGTAGGCTAATAAAATCGGTTTGATGTTTCGCTAAAACCCATCTTTCTCTATTCCCACAAAACATTTGTCTTAAAGGCTCCCACAGCAACCAACATATTCTTTGCATTTTCAACCCTTTTCAACTTAAATAGTTGGCTAGTTGTGTATGTAGATTTTCTTGGAATGAAATGATTATCTGTAAAATGGACACCCATGCAATTACCTTTTTGTTAATTGACAATTATTCCTAAGCGACCGTAGATTTTCATACAACCAAACAATATGCTGTTGAAAATTGATTTCATGATATTACGCATACGCCACATAGGCTATGAGCAATTAGATATTATTTTTATTCTTACTTGTTAACAGCATGTTCTTTTTATGTTTTTTTTCCTACAATGCAAAAGGGAACCTGCAAACAGTGAAAATAAACGTTTTGCATTTTTCGTAGGGGTTAAGGATATGGCTATGGATGTGGAGGGAGGAGTAAGCGCTTACATGACACGCAGCACATTAATCCATCACAATATTTGCTTTTTTTCGATTTCGCTCTGCTCATTTTCTCAGTGTCCTTTGTATGAGTGAGTTTGTAAATGAGTGTGTGCGTGTGAGTGTATAAATGAGTGTGCGTGTGTTTCGAGTGTTTGTGTGCGTGTGTGTTGTTGCTGCACGCACTTAAAACTGAAGCAAGTAACTGTGAAAGCTATTGGAGATACATCTCATCCCTTTAAGTTCTCGATATGAAAAGCCGTTTTTCGAGCAGAACAACAGAAAATCAATAAGTTTTGCTCACACACACAAAGACGCTAGGCGAATGTGTGTGGGTGTGTGTCTATGTGTGCGGTGCACAGTGGTCAAAGTATGTAGCTGAAGCAGTTGAAATTAATTATTATTTTTTTTTTATTTGAGGTATTACGAAACTGTACTTTTTTGTAATTGAAAATAAAAACAAATTTCAAACTTTTTTTTAAATTTTTTTAAAAATAAAATGTATTTATTGGCAATTAATGAATTATAGAAAACAAAATCGATTGACACTATGTATATTTTAGTCAAGTTTTCATATTATTTACCATATATAAAAATTTAAAACAATTAACAAAGTTAAAAAAAAATATATAAAAAAATTTGGAAAAAAAAAAATGCAAGTATGTACTTTATTTAAAACAAAAAAGTTTCCTGACCTTATACTTTTTCAAGGTCTAATGTAGAGCAGACAAATTTATTCATTAAAAAAAATTTTAATATATATTATGCGGTAAAAATACGTAATAGATAACTAAATAATAATAAACTAAAATAAAAAATACATTTTATTTAATATTACAAAAAATCAATTTTATTTAATATTTGCTGAAAAATTTTTGCTTTTTAAAGTCATACAAAAATTAGTTTTAAAAAAAATTATTTACAAAAAAGTTAACTACTTTTATGTTATTTAAAAAAAAAAAACCCAAAACAAATAATGTATAATATATAAATAATATTGAAAAAATAATTATATTTCAAAAATTATTTACGTGTAGTAACTAGTATAAAAAAATAAGATATATAAAGAGGAATAAAAAACTTTACATAATTATATATTTATAGTTCTGTGTACTAAACATAATTTTTTATCAAGGCACAAAATTGTTTAAAAAAAAAAACGATTTCTTGTGCTCATAAACTCAAAATATTTTTAGACGCGTTCGTTAAATTCATTATAACCTTTGATTTAAAAAAAAAAAAATTTCAAAACGAACATTTGAATTTAATATATTTGGATTCCGAGAATTTCTGCTTAATTAAAAGTTTTACAAAAAAAAGATCAACATTTATGGAAATTGCGGATTTTTAATGTTTTTTGTTTTGGGCAGTGAATTCGATCGCATGAAATGTGATTTTTTCTTACTCTTGAGCAAGACGCAGATGAGTTTTTAATTTTTAAATTAAAAAAAAAAAAACAGCTTAGGAATATTAAAAAAAAAAATTTTTTTTTAAGATTTCAATTTTAAAAAAAAAAAGAGTGGCTGAAATTCAATTTTTTTTAATATATGCTTTGAATTTTAAATTTTATTTTGTATTGCAAAAAATATTTAAAATATTTTTATTTGCTTATGTGCTATGTAATGCTACCCAAATATTCAGTTATGTATAAACTGACAAAAAATCGGATTCTGCAACAAAAAAAAAAACAAACTTCAATCAAAAAGATCAATTTAATAATCTGCTTCAATTATTTTCGCCCAAATTTGTTATAAAATCAATAATTTTAAATTTAAATAAATTTGAGCTCAATTGTAAATTTTTGCCCACTGTGCAATGTTTTGCAAAGGTATGGGTAGAGCTCAAAGCAGACAGCGACATTGGGCATAAGTAGTATTTATGTTGGTATCTAAATATCTACACTCATCTGTCAAATATCACGTTTCCTGTTTACACTTCCCCACTACTGCATAAACACACCCACGCACAATGCACACAATATGTATACCGCCCCCATCACCCCTTCCCCCTTAACAACCATACCCAACTTGACTTAGTCCTGCCAACTTGTTCGTTTGTCCTGCTACCATATCCATGTTTGCTTTTGGCGTGTTGAGTGGAGCGTTGGGCGCAGTGGCATTCACTGCTGCTACAGTAACAGTCGCCACTGCTGCCAGTGCTGCCAATGCTGCTACTGGCACGCCACTGCCCCAGCTACGTGGCACGTTACTGCCGCATGCAAACAAGGAGTGCAAACAGCGAACAACAACATCAAAAAACAAAATGTATTACAGACATGTGGAATACCCTGTAGCTTTTTTGTTTACTCCAAAAAGATATAATTTTTTTGTATACCCTATAGCAGAAGGCAATAACAAAATGTTATGATATCTCAGAGTCTTTAAAAGCTAGAAAATCCAAAGAGCTCAACGCCCCAAAGATCGCTACCGATTTAAACAGCTAATTGTTGTTGCTCACGTTGTTACGCGACCATCAGAGAGTGCTACCTCTCTCGTTACTTATTATACTCGTTGGTCGTGCATTCTTGCCTTTATGCCACGTTGTTAGCGTTGCTCACGTTGTTATTCGAGCATTCTCGGAATGGATCTTGAAATGCCAAACTTATACGATTTTGTTCCTTATCGAAATACTGACCAGGTATGTCTGCATTCCTACCTTTATCGACTCAAACAAACATCATATAAAAAGTTATTTGTACCCTTTGGGTGCAGGGTATATGTATGTATCACCAATAACATCAATAACAACACCAACTGGCGCAATAAGTACAATAAACAGAATCCTTGTTCAAACGACCGCAAAAATAAATAAGCCCAAAGTTTTTAGCTTTTGCTTTGGTTTTCCAACAGGCAGATGTTATTCTATATACCCCCAACTCTTACAAAAATTTGCGTTAAATGCTTTGAAATTTGACATTTCATTAAATAACTTTCATATGAATTGCGGTTATGTTAAGCTTTGTGACATTTTCACTAATCGAAAATTTGTTAATCGTATGGTATTTGTTGCTCGGTCATTAAGTACTTTGTGTTGGTTTCTTAGCAAGTTTTTTCTGGGTACAGAAAACTATTGTCAGCTTTATGTGTTTTTTTTTTTTTTTAAGTTTTTAATTTTGAAATAAAATTGTCTTTAGTGTGCTAGATTTTTGAAACACTTTTAAAATGCTGCAACAAGATTTTTTTTAAGGGTGGTACAATTCTGAGTTGCACTATGAAAGATGTCTTTGGAACTACAAAACACACTTGAAATGGGTATATAGCTGTCATGGAGCGTTTTTAGAAAAAGTTTATTTATTCAAAAAGATAAAAAAAAATAAATTTTAAATTTCATTTTTAGGCTACACCTAGGGTTTTTAGGGTGGACCATATTTTTGCTTGAAAAAATCCATTTATTCAAGATAAAAAAATTTTAAAAATTTAATTTTTAGGCTGCAGCTTTATAAACAAATTTACGGTTTTTAGGGTGGACCATATTTTTGTTTCTAAAAGCTTGCAAGTTGCGCATGGCTTTTAAAATTTATTCTCCATGCGCTATTCTGAATAAATAAATACGTTTATATCTCATTGTACCTTATTTATATATAAGTATATAACCAAACCTTAGTTGGATTATTTTCAACCAAGTGGTGTATACAAATATTGCGTATAAAAATTGTGGCTATTTAAACTGAATTTCTTGTTATTAACGCATTTTTTTGCAAAATGTCGTGTTCACTCAAGGCGTGTTGTTCGTGCGTATACGTGTCTTAAATATTGTGCCTGCTTTTAATATTGCGTATACGCATTACTCAGTTTTTGTACTCTTTAAATAAAATAGCCAAAAAAAAAGTTGCAACTCAAATAGTTATTCACTTTTAGTTATTGGTAAAATTAATTGAAAAAATTGATGAAAATGCAAACTGTGCAGTTTTTAATAGTACGTATACGCATTGCTTTGTAAATAAAGTAAATATAAATATATTTTGTTTGGGTTCACTGGTGCATAATCAATTCTGCCATTTTTGTTTTACTTATAAAATGTTAAAATGATTGTTATCAGACAGATTGCAAATAAAAATAAATTAATAAAAAAAAAACGCACTTTTTGAATTTGCAAATAAAATACACCTTAGTTTGTGCGGTAGGGTCTAGCCAGACCTCAATATATTTTGTATGGAAATAAATGAAATGTGGTACATTTTGAAACTTTTACATAGCACTTTTAAGTCATTTGTCGTAATAATATATTTTTTATTCACATAAAATATATTCACATATTTTGTCATATGCAATGTGTTTACATGTGTATGTATATTCAGGCATGCCGATTTTGCTTGGAATTCTATGAATGAAACCCTCGCAAAAATTTATGAATCCTATGAAAATATCACTATAGACGACCAACTATTTCCATAAACAAAATTTACTCAGTTTACTCCATCAAAACAAGCCAAATACGATATCAAAATTTAGTGGGCATGTGATTCAAAAACCAAATATCCCTTGCTCGAAAAACTATACACAGGAAAATAGAAGAACGTGAGTTACATCAAGAAGCGAATGTATTGCTACAAGCCGTTTTAGTAACAGTGGTCGAACAATGGATGCTGATAGCTTTTTTACCATTGTACCAATGCACTGTGGGCCCAGATTTTCATATTTCGGCCAAAACCCTGTCATTTCCATTTTAATTTTTTTAGAGTGATGAAATTTAACACACGTATTCCTATATGAGTGAATTATTTTTCTGGCAAGTTTGAGCCTCCTCCGATTTTTTAGAGATATAGATAATCCAGATCCAAATTGGAAAAAATTTAAAAAAAACCAAACAATGTTTTTAACTTAATTTAAAAAAAAAACAATTAATTGGAATTGGACCATATTTATTACAGAGGTAGATATGAGCTTCTCCTACATTGAAAACAAAGCCTATACCCAAAATATGGAATGGTTTTGGAGTTATAGCCCCAAATAGTTTCTGTTTTTCTAGCAAATTAAAAAAGACGAAAATCAAAAATCCATCTGGTTTTTAACTGTTATAATTTTTGTTGCATGCTTTTTTAATTTTCGAAAAAAAAATTTCAAAAATTTATATTTGATTTTTACGTTTTTTCGACAAAATCAAGATAATTTGTACATTTTTTAATTTGCATCTTTATAAGTATGTTATAAAATTTTCAAATTGTAAATTTTTTGTACATTCTAGTACAACCTTTGTAAAAATGATTATTGAAGCATACTTTTAGGCAGCTAAGAAATTCAAAAAATAGTAAAGTTTTCTGGGGGTTTTAAAATTCAACTTTTAGATACAAAATTCAATTTCCGAAAATCGGAAGGAATTTCATTTTGTTTTAAAACATGTGAATTTATAACATTTATTTCGATCCAATATCGAATGGTAGTCGGAGGTACCCTAAAGCAAAGCAGCCAAATGATAAAAAAACCAACAAAATCTATATAACTACTCAAATATATTTAAAACCAAACAGTTTTAAAGCACAATTTTATATTTCCTCTAAAGAATAATTTATAATTAATAAAGTGAATGAAGATTTCGTAGCTACATGTATCATGGTAAATGCAGTTTGTTTTTTTTCTGTAAACTATCACGAAATCTCATAAAATACCAAATGTCAACTTTGATTGCCAATAACTTAAAAACCACTAATTATAATTAAATATTTTTTTTTTTCACATGATAGCTTAATATGTGTAAAATCATATTAATTTGTCGTTTTGTCCAAAGTTTGACTTTCATCTGGAGGGCTTTTGGCCAAAATCTGGCCACGTGGGCCCATTGTGCAATGGAAGAAGCGACTTGCTCTAATTGGTCTTGCGTTTGTTAGGACGCAAGTGATGCGAGAGGTGCTTTTCTAGCTACGTTAGCGAAAAACTAGTTTTATCCAACATGGAAAATCGCATAAACAGCCCAAAGATCATTTGGCAGTTGAGTTATTTTATGGCTGATCACTCAACATTCCAGTTGCTACATTGTATGTGAATAAAAACAGCGCTGATAAACTTATAGGCAAAAGAGACTACAAGCTTTGTTAACAAGGAGGTGATAAACTTTGTCGATAAACACGGTTCTATTACTCTAAATTTTCAAAGCCAGTATGCCAGCAACATTCCAAAATCATATATACATGTTTTGCATGCTATAAGCAGAATCCGTAAGAGAGTTATTTTTTATTTTTGCACATATTCATTAACTTTCAATACAAAATGAAGTCCAAAAAAAAAACCAATGAAAAAAGCTGTTTATTAACAAACCAAATTTTCGTTTTCAGATAGGCGAATAGAAATGTGTTCGTATGTGATACATATTTCCATACAAATGCATGTATGTAATTATATAGGGCTCTGGCCAGACCCTGCCGCACCACCGAAGGTTATTAAATTGGTGCACAACGGAGGGTTAACCCTCTAATGCACATTTTGAAAATATTTGTTTAACAATGGTCGAATAATTTTATCCAAGATACTTTTCGGCTTCTAAATACAAAAAGTAACTTTAAAATTATGTAAAATTTTTCGTTTAGCTGTAAGGTGTGAAAATCTGAAAATAGTCCTAAAGGATTTAAGTCATTAATGAAATTTTTAGACTTTGATTTTATTTATTTTTTTATGAACAGCTTATATAGTATTAAAAGTTTCTGACTTTGTTTTTTGTTAAGGTTTTTAAAAAACAATTTTTGCTGAAAACTACAAAAGACACATGTGCTGTGCTTATCAAAAAAAAGTACCCTTAAAAGCTTTGAAGAGCATTCAAATCTTTTATAACTTTGTTAGTGTGTTTATTGACGCCCTATGCTCCAAATAGGAGTTAAAGGAACATATATATATATATATAGTGTGTTTATTAGGAACTGGCAACAAAAAAAAAATGTAAAAGCATTTACTTTTTTAATTATTTACATAAATACAATAAGTGCCTCAAGGCACTATTGGGCATTAGAGGGTTAAGCAATTCTTTTGATTGTGAATGCTTCCGCCGTCTCTGTTTGCCACAGATTGTTAGCTCTTAAACATTTGATTTCCATAGCTACTTGAGGAAGCTCTTGTGATTTAAATTTGAAAGCGGTAGAAATTCATCAACTTTTGGGGAAAAGCATAATAAGCATAAAATAAAGTTTTTATTGAGAACTGCTTGTTGAACTGCATGCAAGCAGTAATTGTAAAAATGTGCTAGTTGTTAGATATTTATTTATTTATTATTTATTAAGCCTTGTTTGGCGTCGAAAGATTCCAAACTGCCTCTATGTTGGGCATAGGCTATCCACAAGTAGTCTCCATTGTCTTCTTCGTAGAGCGGTTTCCCTGAGCTCGATGATATTAGTATATCGCCTGCTGCCACGTTCCACGCTGGTGTTGATCTCGTTCAGGACAGATCGTCTCCAGGTAATTTTCGGGCGGCCTCTTCGTCTATTGCCTTGCGGGTTGTATTGCAAGGACATATATGTGATGTCGTTCGGTGGTTTTCGCAATGTATGGCCGATCCAGCCGAGCTTCGATGACCAAATCTTGTTTAGTCGTGTAAAAGCACCGATTGATTTTTTAATTCTTGCCGTTACATCGGTCATTGTGCCTCCACTAGATGTTATTGCGCTTCCCAAATATTGAAATTCACCGACTCTTTCAATTTGTCGGTCGTATAACTTTAAGGGCTCTTCTGACGTCGCATTGATTCTCATTTCTTTTGTTTTAGTCACGTTGATAAGCAGACCAACCTTTGCTGATTCGAGTGATAGATCCTGTAGCTTTTTTTGCATGTCAACATATCTATGCGAGAGTTCGCACTTGTCATCTGCATAGTCGAGTGATTCCAGTCTTGCTGCAGGGTCCAGTGGGTTGTTAGATATAGAAAGTAAATTTTTTTTTTTGAGAAAAGAATAACAGAATGCAGCACATTTATTTTTGTTCCTTAATAATATATTTGTAAGTTCATAGCTCGATATGTTTGTATATAGAGTGGAAAAGTAGTAAATTAGATGAAAAATAATTTTGGCATCCTTAACAGATTTTAGTCGTTTCTGTAGTAAAATGACATGCTTAAACCGAAAATGCAGTCAACAATTTTTTTCATGAAACGGGCTTCGAGATATTTTGAAAAAAACATTTTTCGAAATTAGAAAAAAAAATGGCCTCTACTTAACAACAAATATCTCTCGTTGTCCTAAACTGATTTCGTTTATTTTTAAACTTGACTGTAGATGATTGAACTACCCATCTATTATATTTGGAACATGTTTTTGTCAAACTTACGGTTTGGTCGCTATTTATGCATTCATATGAACATTTTTTACGCCCATCAAATACATTCGGATCGCCTTTAAATTTTACATGCGCTATATGCAGGTAAAAAGGAAATTTTTTAGGGGTTGACATTATGAAAAATCGTGAGATGTTGCAAAAATGGGCACCCTAATATACATACATACATAAATTTGTAAAAAGCTAGCAAAGTATTCGTAATTAGCGACGTCGAAAACCCTATACAACACATCAAGTACTTGTACTTTTATCATAAAATTATTTTTACTCTTCGATGGCCATCTTGAATCTGCCATCTTGTTATTTTAAAACTTTAGCCCCAGATTTGCGATCAGCGACCCCAAAATCCCATAGTTATATACACAACTCGTGCTATTATTACAAAAATATTTTTTTTTTGCTTTTTATATTTTCTACAAAAGTGGCTCAGAGCACGAAAACAAACCCGCAGTTGAGCATTTTGAAAATTTTTGAAGTTTAAAAATCATATTTTCTGTCCCAAGAGAGCACCTTAAATTCATAAAAAATTTCCTTGTGAGCGATTTTTCTGAATGTGTTTTGCATTTCTTCCTCTCTTATATGTCAATTTTCCAATTCTCAATCGGACCATACGGACCCTATTTTGGTGGCCATTTTGGTTTCGCCATTTTGAAATTTTTAAAAACTACTAAGATACTTATAATCAGCTACGCATCTGAGTAGCACATAAAGAGTTGCCATAATGTTTTTTTAAGAATAAGATTAAAAATAAAGATTAAATTGCGCAGTTATTTTGCTTTCGCTGCCATTTCATACGGCATGAAAATTAAATGAGTTGGCGAAAATTTTAAGCTCACAACGTTTATTTATCTAACAAATTTAAGTGTGCGTGGAAGGGGACGGGCGTTGGTCGATTTGACTGAGAATGATCCATAAATTTCATTTAAACAAAAAGTTTTATTGATAACTTGATTTTTATGATTCATCATCATCATCATTGGCGAGACAGCCCTGGTCGCGTCTTTGCCTGCTGTAGTTTTCGCCTCTATTCGTCGCGATCTCGGGCTTGTGTTCTTCAACATCTCAGTCCTAAATCCTCTGCATCTTTATCGACCCCATCCAACCATATCAACTTCGGTCGACCTCCTCTTCGGTTACCTACACACAGTCCAAGCATTATTCGTTTAGGAGGATACCTATCGTTTGCGCTAATTAGGTGGCCAGCCCATCGTAATCGGTTTGTTTTAAGGATTATTATGTCGGGGTGATCGTTTGTACTGTATAACTCATGCTTATATCGTTGTCGCCATATTCCATTTTCTTGTATACCTCCGAAGATTTTCGCAGTATCTTTGTCTCTGTCTAAGAGATTACTTTCCAAAATAGCATTTATGTGCAGACGTAATTCTTTGATCTATCTTACGCGTTATATTATTGTCTAAATTTACGTTGACACCGCGGTATTAAAAGTTTTCGGCAACTTCAAAATTGTATAATAGTCACCAAAGCTGATGTTCTGGCCGTATCTATGTCTTATTGCTTCTGATGTTGTTGAAATAAGTATTTTAGTTTTTTGTTTTTTTGGTCTCTTTTTCAAGTTTTATAAAACTTTCTTTTAGATATGGTATCGACGTCGCTATGATGTCTATGTCGTCCGCATAGGCAAGTATTTGTACAGATTTAAAGAAAATGATTCCCTCTGTGTTAACTTGCGATTTCCTGCTAACGTATTCCAGGGCTATATTAAAAAGAAGACACGATAGCTTGTGTCCTTGCCGTAGGCCTTTGTCTGATATGAATTCGGTTGAGAAACTCGTTAGGACTTTCACAGTGTTTCTGATGTTCGTCATAGTGGATTTAACTAGGTGTATCAATTTTACTGGTAGCCCGAAGAAAAAGAGGGCTTCTTACAGATATTACCTTATTATGCTGTCGTATGCTGTTTTAAAGTCAACTAATAAATGAAAAGTGGTTTTGTTCTGTTTCCGTGATTTTTCTAAAATCTGGCGTAGAATAAAAATTTGATCGGTGGTGGACCTAGCTTGGTAGTTACCAATACAATTTTGCGCATATGGGGCTGGTTTATCATAAATCAGACTGGAGTATATTTTATAGATAGGGTTTGGCAGCGTAATGGGTCTTCAGTTGGTACATAACATTTTGTCGCCTTTTTTATGTAGTGGATGTATAATGCCTATCTCCCACTGTTCTGGCATAGCTTCGTTTGACCAAGCTTCTGTTATTACACTAAGGATCTGTCTTAGCCCCGTATCATCTATATTCTTAAAGATTTCGGCTGGTATGCTATCCTTGCCTGCCGTTTTGTAGTTTTTTAGCTTTTTTATGGTATCTCTAAGTTCCTCAAAAGAGCGTGGCTTGATGTTGTCATCTTTCTAAGATTTGGCTATCAATTGTAAGAATGCTATCATCTTCATCTTTAAACTCCTTTCTTTCATTGTTTTTTATAAAGCTTCTAGGCAAATAAGTTAAAGGCCTTATGTACTTATACAAGTACATGTAAAGTAAAAAAAAAGCGAAAAAAATAAATAAATTTTTTTGGTTTTATTCTCTTGACATTATTTTATCAAAATTTAATAAATATCTAAGCAGTAGAGACTTTAGGATGGCTATATACCGGGTGCCACCTCAAAACGCGTTTTGTTCGCATTATTACTTTAAACGCAACTATTTTGAAAAACATTTTTTTTTGAAATCCCAGTATCTTGTTCTTGAACTAATTTTCTTTATATGGAACAAAACTTTTTTTGTGTCTGAAAATAAGGATTTCTAAGACTTCCAAAAATCAATTTCAACACCACTTGCCTACAATTTTTTACTTCGTCAAATATTTCGCACGGAATCGCAAAACTTCATATAAAAAAAAAATATTCCATTTGGGATTTTTTTTTTATATGAAGTTTTTTTATTCTGTGTGAAAATTTTCGAACTGCGTATGGGCCTTAAAAAAAAAGTAGTTGCTTACAGATTTTTGAAGAAGCTCTCACCGACCAGGATGGCCGCATTATTTCATTCAACTAAACATTAAAAAAAAATAGACCTCAACCGATTTTTGAATAAGGGGTTTGCACTGGCGGAAAAAAATTCTTATAAATAAAAATCCTTGAGGTTCGAATTTTTGGTTAGAGCTCCCAAAGTTGGAGTTGTATCCCATCAAAGCAAATCTTGTATTTTTAAGTGGTGAACGTAGCATCTTTGCAAAGTTTATAGGGAAGCACAAAGTTTTACCTATGTCTCTTGATTTCGCTTTCGAAAATTTCGGCAAGATAGCGACATGTATCGACAAACTTGATCTGTCCGCAGATAAAAAGCAGCATTTAAAGTGTCCGGGGTTCCTTTTTTTCCATAGCGACACACAGATGGACGGTTTGACAGGACCAAGTCGACTCGGCTATTAATGCTGCTCAGGAAGGTAGAGTCTCTCGTGCCTTCTTTGGGAAAAAATTTGTATTCCATAAAATATTTGCCTGGACCTTCTCATAGCATGCCAGTCAGGAGAACAACTGCCGTGTCCACTGGTTGGGCTTGGATTAAACTACTTCTCTGCCTGTTGCTTCTATTTCTAGCAAATATAAGAATTAGTGGTCTGAATATTTCAAAGACTGCCACAAAATCGAAAGGCTCATAAAGTTACACCCATTTCCATTTTTCCCATTTACCTTATGGCAAAGTAAGAGTAAATATTTTTGCATTGTTAGATTTTTGTCACTTATCATTATAATCGTTGCTGTTAAGTTTTTTTGTTTTCTAAGCCTCAACTCGACCCCTTTCTTATATACTCTGTTGCACGCCACTCTACGGCACAGCTCCTCCAATGTTCGTAGCACGCGCGTCTCTTATTTAATTTACCCTCTTCAAATGCGAGCTACAACAATGTCAAAAGCATGCATACTTTTAGGCGCCACGCACACAAGCACGCACAGACACACACACACACACACAGACACACACAGATACAAACACATACGTTCAAAAACACGGGCCCAAATTCCCGGGCCGGAGCACAGCGCGTTCAATAATTGGCAAAGCCAAGTGGTTTCTCTATAGAAATGTTGTGGCAAGTTTTGTTTTGCTGGCTGCTTTGTCTCAGACGCTTTTATGTTTATTGCATATATGCGATTATTTGCCAATTGCCGCAAAATGTTGCAAAATTAATTTCACAGTCCATACTTGTACAAAATGGCGGCAGCAGCTGCAGCAGCCGGAGTAACAGCTGTTGCCGGACAGCCATTACGTATACTTACGCACATACATATAGATATTTTTTTTTGGCAACAGCTGTAGACGCCGCCGTCAGCGAGGGGGCAAGAAATTAAAGTCCAGTTACTGCAACACTGTGTGACAATGTGAACGAGCCAGCTCTTTCTGGGCACAAAAAAATAAATGTTTTTTTTTTGGCACTGGGGCAAGTTGCTAAGCAACAGGTAGCGGCGACATTATGCTGGGTCTGTGGCATGGGCGCCCACCAGCACCGTGCCCCACTGTGGCAGCAGCAACAGCAACAACAATAACAACAACGATAACAGACCCGTGCAGCTGTTTGGCTATCGTTTAAAAACGAATGCTTTTCGTCTTTTTCGCCGCTGCGACAAGTTGGGAAATATTTATGTGTGCGCTCTCACGCGCTCTCTTTGTGTTACTTTCGCTCTTTATTATACACGCACACACACTGCATTTCCCTGCGCAATAATTCCCTAATGCTGCGGCGTAGTTAGTGGGGGACTTTAAGGGTATGTTATAGTCGTATTTGGTTTTTGCATTAGTTAACAATTATTAAGACTATAATTACTTTGTTGAATAGTTTGCTTTAATTTTAAGACTATCTTTGACTGCTTTTTGATAATTGAAATTATGTATTTATTTTAATTTTGATCTTCTACATATCTATCATTTGCACACATTATGAAGGCTAACCTAAGCAACTGAGACATTTATTTTTAATTTATTAATTACATTTTAGTAGTAAAAATTTATACATAGTTTATTTATATTTTGGAAAACGGTGGCCTCTTCGTTTACAAATATAAAAAAAATATATATATATATGTAGGTATATTTTTTTCTATTCTGCACATTTTTCATCATTTTTTTTTTAACATTAAGTTAATTTTATTGTTATATAGTGGCTTACTAACCATTTAAAGAAATTTAATTACTAATATTGTAAATTTGATAATACATTTTTTAATTAATATCAGCAGTCTCTTTAGGCATCTTGGTGCGTCTGAATTCCGTGGAGATCTTACTGTTTTATTGATTGAAGCTTCGATGGTACTTACATTAAGATCTCGCTGTAGAGTCTCTAGGGTCTTTGCTTGGAGAACAATTATCACCTCTTGTTTTGGTGTGTTTTAGCTATATAGCCCCAGATTTCAATGTGAGTGATTATTATATTTTCCTAAATCGGATTTTTGTCAAATCGCACTTCGAGATGGCAGTTACTATTGTATGGAATATTTTTCCATTGAAACTTGCACCTGGCGGGAATTCGTTTCTAAAAGAAATATAAACTTTTAACGATTTACTTTCATGTATGGTATAAATGTTGGGTTTGGCACATATGAAAATAAAATTGTTTTTGTTCTATTAAAGCAAATTGTTGCATTTTATACGTATCGTGAAATTTTGCTTGAATTTAGTTTTCAGTAATTAAATTTGAAATTTAAATAGTATAATTTCTGCAGTTTTTTAATCCATTATACAAATTAAATTTTCGGCAGGTTAATAAAAAGAATTGTTACAAGTGCAGATTAATTATTAATAGCCCTTTCAAACTTTGGGTCTTCTATTCCAAATATACTTTTTTCTTGAGCTTCGCGGTAGTTTATATAGGGTGTTTTTTTACACACACTTGTCACACAAGTTTACATCATTATAAAACAAAGAAATATATTTTTAATATCAATGAAACGAGCTTTATGGGATAGAACATTTTTTGACATTAATATTTAAATATGACGCGTACAAGGCGCAATTTGGAACACCAATTTTCACAAACTTTCCGCAGCATTTGCGGCCGTATTTCGCCAATAACTCTTCGAATATTGATTTCCAGGTGTTCAATTGTCTCTGGTTTATCGACGTAGACAAGTGACAGTATTTTTCTGTGGATCTCATGGTGTTTCGACAAAAGCTTGTGGATTATCCTCTCTCCAAATGCGATAATTTTGCTTATTTACGCACCCATTCAACCAAAAATGGGCTTCATCGGAGAAAAATTTTTGAATTTTCAATAAGTTAGACAAACAGAACCATTATTTTGATAAAAAATTCCAACAATTTGCAAGCGTTGCTCTGGTGTAAGTCTATTTATAATGAAATGTCAAACCAAACTCAACAAAAAGCAACTATCAGCTGTTAAATGGGCTGTCAGATAAAGCAGTGTTGCCAACTCAAAGTTAAGAGCCTCTAAAAAAAACACGCTGTGTAAGTTTTTAGCATTTACAAATTTTTTTTTTGAATTTTTTTTTTTTTTATGACTAACTTAAATAAACAAATTTAACTCCACTGGGAAAAAAAGCTTTGCCTACCAACTCCACTAAGATATGCTTTTTTTTACTGAGGCATTTCAGAAACTGTTCTTAAAAATAAAAATAATACATCTACGTTATTCATAGTTCGATTTTTTTGAACACATGGTTATCCTAGTTCGTATAATCTTTAAGATCTAGTATGTGTTGATATGAACAGAAATGTTTTCCTTTTGAACATTTCGGAAGTAGCTTTTGTGTGATATTCGGCGTTTCCTTCTCCATACACAAATTTAATATATAATATTTCAGGCTATTAAGACCAAATCGCTAACGATAAAAAAAAAAACAAACAGTTTAAGCCCCTCAACGCAAAAAGCTAACTACGCCACTGCCGCTTTCAAAGCTTAGCTGCTATTATGCTGGCCACGATAAAAATATAATCAGTTTGTGCAAAAATTCTTCAACCGAACCCCCTCAACGCAAAAAGCTAACTACGCCACTGCCGCTTTCAAAGCTTAGCTTCTGTATTATGCTGCGCTTGGAACAAATCCTAGCTGATAGGATTCTCTCGCATGCGATAAAGTCAAGCCAAGGAAAAGCACGCACGGCGAATTCAGAAGCAGCCAAAGAGTCGCCGCAGCCACCGCTGCCGTATCCGCCGCAGCAGCAGCAGCAGCAGCAAACACTCTGCATTCGTTGACGGCGTCGTCAACTGCGCTGCCTTCGTAGTATCCGATGTTGGCATATCCGTCAGTTTGAAAAACAGTTTTCGTTTAGCTTTGCCGACGGCAAGACGTGCGTGTCTCTGCGTCCGTCGGTCTGTGTGTTTGTCTTTAGATCCATTTGTATTTGCCGTTGGCCGTATCCGTTAACGTTTAAAAGAAAGCTACAAATGCTTTAGGGAAAAACCTGGTAATTTTTTTGTAAATTATTTTCTTGTGAACAACTCAAAAAAAGGGAAATGTGCAGTGTTGAAAAGTGTTGTGAGTATTATTTTTGGCAGCCTCAAACAGTTGATGTTTTTAGCTAAAAAAAAAAAAAGAAAAATGTGCTATGAAAAAGTTTCAGCAAAAGTTTGATTATAATAAATTTCAAAGTTTTTTGTTTTGTTATAATATAAAAGTTTATAAGATACGTATTAATAAATTATAATACTAAAGACGCATTAATTTTTTAATGACTCAAACGAGCGCGCAATTGTCCGATTATTCATGAGCCATGTTGGTAGCGAAATTATGTGAAAAATTTTGAAAAATGTTTAAACAACTTGCTAAAAAAATAAGTGCATAAATGTATGCATGTAAATATTTACAAAAATTCAACTGATAAATATACTCAGTTTTACTTAATTGGTATGTTTTTATTAATATGCTTAAATAGTATTTAAAAACTTAACAACATAGTTTGTACACTGCTGTGCGTAAGTTTTTGCACATCTAGTAGTTGCAGAATTCTGGTAGAGTAGCTTTAGAATAGAAGTTTTATTAAAAGTAATGCTTTTTGGCTCTAAAGCGCTCTTAAATGTCAGTAATTGAGTTAATCGATTATAGAATTCTTAATGACTTTGAAGCGAACTTTCGAATTAACGCAAAAGCAGAAAAGCTTCAAACTGTTGGACAGATCTTCAGGTCGAGCTTCAGATACAGCAAAAGCCAGTCATTGCATCTGAACTACGAAACGAACAAGCTCTCTTTAGGAGTAAAGCACTGCTTCAAGCTAAAGTTTATGAAATTGGCCTGACTTTGATTGTTAAGCAAATGTTTCTTGTCGAATCCAGGCTACTGTGTTCCGTTTTTACAGACTACTACTACTACTATGCATTCTTGACTCCTAAGCGGAGCATAAAGCCTTTTACAGACTAGTTAAGCATAAAGTATGCCTTTCGGCGCAATTTGAGCAAAAAAAGCTTAAAGTTGCTCAAGTATGCGAAAACTTTTGAACAACAGTGTACAGCATACTATACTATTGTTATTAAAATCAATAAACAGTTTACTTAAAATAAAGTATATATAAAAAAGCAAACAATAATCATGATAATAAATCAATCAATGATTTAAACATATGTGTTGAACATATGAAAAAAAAGTTTATAAACAAACTGAAAAACATTTTATTAAAAAAAAGGCATAGCAACAAGATTTTTGTATAGCTTTACCAAACTCTTACAAAAATTGCTAATTATACTAAAAAGATGCTGTCAAAATTTTTTTAAACATACTTGAACCATTGAAGAGCAGTTGCTTGTGACGTCACGTTAATCTAATCTTATGTTTTGGAAAAAAAATTTTCTTTTTAATTTTTTTTTTAATTTTTATGCTTAATTTTATTTTTTATTTCATTTTTCTTTTTAAGTAACAGCATGTTTTATAATTTGGCAAACATTTTTTTTTAAATAGGCAAATGGTTATTAATGGCAAATGGATTGATTTTAATTTATTTACAAATACAAACGTAGCAAAAGCCAGTTTTTAAAAATTTTTAATTTTTTATAAAAATTGTTTATACAAATTGGAAAACTGTTAAGGCGTGGTTTAGTCTTGGCAGCGTTGAAAATTTGTAAATATTTTCAAGCATCAGTTCGTTAAAGTGTTCCAATGAGCATTAAACTTCAAAGCTGCAATTCTTATTAATATTTATATATAATTTATATAAAGATAGTTCATACTTAAAAGATACAAATTGTAAAAAAATAGAAAGTTATGGCTACCAGGGCCATTGGCTAACTAATATATATGTTTATAATACATATATCTAACGAGCAAATAGCTGATCGATTTGCTTGGCTTTATTTTAGTAATAGTGATAGATAGTTCATTTAGATATATAGTATGTTTACCAAGGCCAAAAAGGTAGGCTTTAAAGAACTAATATAATATAAGATGTTCCCAACTTAAAAGCACAATAAAGCAATCTTTTTTTTTTTTTTGGGGTAGTATAAAGAAACTAAGCTACCAATTAAATTATAAATGACAATACGTGGAAGCATAAATATACCCCACCTTTTCTTTAGCTTATATATGTTTATACAATTGTCTATATTAGTGTTGGAGTAAACATCGATGATCGAAGTTTAAAATATCTATATATCGATGTTGGCCAACAGAGATGTTTCTCCAGCACTTCTGAACTCATCAAATGGGCGTTTAGTAGTGCTGGAGAAACATCTCTGTTCGCCAACATCGAAATATAGATATTTTAAACTTCGACCATCGATGTTTTTTCCAGCAGTAGTCTATATCATACTTTTTATTCAAATAAAGAAATCGTTTTTTCTTTAAGTAAAAAGCAACTTAGATAACGATTAGATTATGAGTGAAAATATCAGCAGTGCTTCGCAAAACGAAACCGGACGATTTTATTCGGATTCGTTTTTGCGTGCTTCGGAAAACGCATTTTTTATCGATATTTCCCTTTTGATTTTCCATAAATTCATATATTAAGTTTAAGTTTAGCAATTTGCTTTAATTTTATAATTTATGTTTTGCTTACAGCTAGCCACAAAATTTACAGAGTAAAAAAGTATATATATACGTTTAAAAACGTATCCGAATAAAATGTTCGGATTCGTTTTCCGGAGCACGGCAGTAAATGGAAGATATAACAAAACTACTACCTACTTTTCTATTATAGCTTTATTATATTTACAACAATTCTCTATATCAAACTCTATACTCAAATATAAATGATATATTTTGAATAAGTATAATAGTTGTCTCTTGCCAGAGATTTTGTTTGGTATTAGCGATTTTAAGATTGTGCTTTGAAATTTGAAAGAATTTTTGAACTTTTTTAGAAGCTAGATAGATGCAAACTAGTATAAAGTGTTTATAAGGGTGGCCGCCGCTGGTATGACAGATTTTTAAATCTTCGATATCAATAACTCAACCGCTTAAGAAGTTTGCTTTTTACCTGCATATAGCGCCTGTTATTACATAAAAACGATCCGAAAGTATTTGATGGACACTAAAGTTATCAAAATCGTGAGATGTTGCAAAAATGGCCACCCTAGTGTTTAAAAGGACAAGAAAATTCGGATCCATATCTTCGCAGTCTTTGGCTAATCATTGAGCACAATAAGTTCGAATTCTTCAAACAATAAACTCTATTTTTTAATTTTTGTTTTAAGTACAGCCCTAACAAGTTTAATAAGTAATATTATATTATTTTTTTTTTTTCTTCCCCTTCTTAATGCTCTTGGGAGCTTATGACCTCTGCAAGAGCCTTTCCCCTGTATTGGTTTCAGTAATCGTGTTTTTTTTTCGTTTGATCTGGTGATTGGCCAGATGTGACTTATTCCAGTGTTGGGGCTGCTATCAAACGCCAACTGGGCGTGGCGTCCTTTGATGATGGAGCTACAATCCAAGCTTCCAGGGCAAAAAGCTCATCTTACTAGATTTATATAAAGGGTGTTTTTTTAACAGCGTCCGGATTCCCGTTAGGGATATCTCTGAAACCAGTTGTTACTTTTGACAAATTTAAATTTCATTTTATTCAGTAAGGACTAACAATTCATCATGGTTAGATTTGAACCACAAAAACGTCTTCAAATCTTCGAGATTTACAATCAAAATCCGTGTTCTGTTTTTAAAACTTATACAGCTCTTTCGTACATGGACCGAATAATCGTCCATAAGAACGTGCTATTCGTCGTGTTCTTGATCATGTACGAACGACCACAAATCAGAATGAGAACAGCTCGGTCCGAAGAAAATATCGCTGTTGTATAGGCCAGTGTAGAGGAAAATGCAAATTTATCGATTCGCAACGTGGTACCGTCAATGGTGATCGATACAGAGCGATGATCAATGAATATGTATATGTCCAAATTTACATGACATCGATGTCGAAGAATACTGCTTTCAACAGGATGGCGCTACGTGCCATACGGCGACCGCAACCATTGATTTACTGAAAACTCAATTCGTTGAGAAAGTTATTTGAAAAAATGTGCCCACCCACTGCGTCATTTGACCCCTTTAGATTATTTTCTTTGGGGACACGTCAAGTTCTTGGTTCATGTAGACAAGCCAGCAAAAATTGACGACTTGGAAGCCAACAAATGCTCGATAGTGTGCTCAAAAACTGGAGCCACAGGATGCGCTTTGTAAATCGTAGTCGTGGTGGTCACATGCCAGAGATCGTTTTCAAATATTAAATGATACGAAATTATCTATCTAATAACACCATATTTGGGTTCATTACATTAATTTTTCTATGTTTTATTTAAGTTTTAAATCCGGACGCGCTTAAAAAAACACCCTTTACAAGTTTTTCACAGTCCTTTTTTTTTAGTGCTTGTAAATATTCACCAAGACCTAAGTAAACGTAATGTCAGTACTGCTCCTAGGTAAGGTTGTCAGTAAATTGTTTAGTCTTATCCTTTTCAGTCTACTTATTGGACTATCAGCCAACCATTGTGTCTGCTGTTGAAAATATAGAGATGTGTTCTTCTAATATACTCAGTTTGAAATTACGCTGCAAAGTCTTTCAGAAATGAGGCGGAGTACCTCATTCTGTATGATGTGGAACGAATAGTATAGCGCTTTGACATAGCAGCGGTAATCACGAGCTGACTACTATACCTCAAGGTAGATACTATGAAAAGCGGAGTGAAGAAGTCTATTCAGAAGCCCATGGATTGAATCTCATTTGCAGTAGCATACCGCAGAGATATCTTAGACGCTGGTCCAGAGTTATGCCAAGAGCGGGTTAGGCTTTCAGATTTGCTTCTAATGCTTCTATAGCAGCGGTAACCAAGAGCTGACTACTATACCACATCACGGTAGGCACTATGAACTGCGGAGTGAATGTAATATGTTTACTCAGAAGCCCATGGATTGGTTCTCATTTGCACTAGCATACCGCACAGATATCTTAGACGCTGAGCAGAGTTATGCCAATGACGGATTCGGATTTCAGGTTTGCTTCTATTGATGCCTACCTTTCAAGGTTCTTGTAGAAATCCCTTAATTCTGTCCGCGGCTTGGTGCTCTCTAGCATATTAGTATAAAAAGCAGTCATGGTTAGCGGAGGCGGCAAGTAACATCTTCTCATGGGTGATCATCATCATCATTGTTTAGCTCTATAGCCCGGGGTGGGTTTTGGCTTTCTCTACAATCTTCCTCCATTCGTCTCGATCTTGTGCAAGGTCCTTCCAATTTCTTATACCGATTGTTCTTATGTCATCTGTTCTACAATCGATTAGTCTTTTTCGCGGACGTTCCTTTTTTCTGGTCCAAGTTGTTGATACTGTTTTAAAATATTTTTGTTTTTTTCCTGTATTCAATATTATTCAAATCATACAACAACTACTTAAAACATCGTTTATGCAGAAAAACTCATGAATGAAACTCCTGTTCCCATTTCTCGGCTCATTAATCTTAACTATAATGACTTTTTGCATATAGAGCTCACTTTTTTTTTCCAATAGCTGAATCCGCAGTCTGATTCCGAAATTCCAGATATACTTTATAGCTTCAGTTTTAAATACCACAATCGCATTGGGATTCAAAATCCGGAACATGCTCGTTTTTGGTATTTGAGCTTTAACATTTGTTTTAGTTTGCAATTTGTTGCCAAACTGCTGACATAAACGAAAATATTTAGCAAGCTTAGTGCAATGTCCAATTCCCTCTAGAGGAGACATTTGAAACACCTGTCTGGAATTTTTTACCCATCTGTTCAGCTGTTTGCATTTAACAGCTGTACAATAGTTCAGACAATAGTTTATGTTCGGGTTGCATAAACTTTTTTTTTTTTCGATGCCATTTGTCAGTTGATACATTGGTGGTCATAAACCAGGACGCACTTACTCCAACCCCCCCCACCAAAGAACTGGCTGTTTGTTTGGGTTATTAAGCTCAGTATATGCGTGTGTGGGTGTGTGTGTGTGTATAAAAAGCGCGCAAGTGTGAACCTCTTGAGACTTTGTTGGCGTGCACAACTTTGTTAAAGTTTCGTCTGCTGTTCACACCCGCATACTCATAGAGTACAGTGCATCAAAAAAGTGTTGCCATATCTTGTTTTTAAAAGTTTAATTAGTTTTTCACATTTTAGTGCTTAAATTTTTGAGCTAACTTAAGCGGCTCTCTATTTTGAACATTTTGTTGCAAGTTTCGGACTATATTTTTATTAGGATATTTTTGATCCACTGATTTCTAAACTAAACTCTGTTTATTTTAACAATTATTTTGGTCAACTTGTAATTTATTCTTATCAAGTTTTGCTTCCGCTTATTTTTAATCAAAACAAACAATGAAAGTTTCAAAAATATTAGGGCATCAATTTTTTTTTATAAAAAATTTTTTTGCGTTTTATGTTAATAATTTTTATATTTATATAATTTTTTTAATTAAAATTAGTAGTATATATAAAATTTTATATAAAAAATAGTCATTAAAAAAAAGTATGGAAAAAAGCAATTAATTGTAAGTATATTATATAAAAAAAAAATATTTAAAAAATTGGAAAAAGAAAAAAATATTTGTCTTGTTTGCGTATTGAACCTGGGACTTGACTAATTTTTTGTAGTGTAACACACAAAGCGTTACCTAAGATATTTGAGCAAATTTTAGTTTTCACTAACAGACAAAAATTTTAAATTAAAAAAAAAATTTTTTTTTAAATTTTAATTTAAAATTAACAATTTATGTAAGTTGACGATTCCATTATGAAAGAATTTGAAATAACTTTTGTATTTTAAAATAAAAAAAATTGTCAACAGTTTTTTTTAAAAAGCTAAAAAAAAATTAATCATCATCGAAAATTTTTGCCGATAAACAATACAATCTTTGTTAACTGGTGTAACTTATAAAATATTTCGTAAAAAAATGGCATTCCAAATTAATGAAGCTTTATAACCTTTAATTTCCAATTTTTTCGAGCCAAAATACACTACAATAACATAGTGAGAGTATGATTAATAGAAATGCATTAAAAAAAAGTCTACACTTAGCTAAGTAGCAAACAAAATTGAAAAATTGCGCTGTGCCAAGACTTTTTTGCTGCACTGTATGTATATAAAAAAAGAAAAACAACGCAAAAAAAAAAGCGCAGCCGAAGAAAACGCAAATTGTCGTGAATATTTAATTACATTGTGGCCCAGGCGAAAAGCAAAACAAAAACAAACCAAAAAAAAAGAAGAGCCGACCAAAGGCACAAAAACAAAGTGTGACAGTAAGGAACGATAATGGCGTCGCTAAATGTCGCTAAAAATGTCGAAGCAGGGGCGGCTGTTGGATTTTTGGTGGCTCTGTATGACGTTGACTTGGGCTAAGGCTAAGCAGAGCATGAATTACCTTAAACCGCCCGGCCCAGAATTCTAATTGTCTGACTACGACTTGGTCTTGCTCGCTCTTACTCGCTTACTCATATCTGCGCACTCGCTTGCACATTCTACGTGAGAGTTGTTGTTGTTGTTGTTGTGCACTTGTTAAATATTTAAGCTCTTTGGCTGTTTTAGTTTCAATTTTTAATTAAAATACAAAACAAAAACAAGTAAAAACCGAAACCAAAATATTTAAGCCAAAAAAAACAAGCAAAAAAAAAAACAAACAAAACAAAAAAACTCAACAGTGAAAATATTTTCAAGCACTTAATTGCATTGCAGGCGTGTCGCATAATTACAAACAAAAATGTTGCTCATACGCAACGTGCCACAAGCCAGCCAAACATAGTGCTACATAGAAGTTTGTATGTATGTACTCACGTATGTCTGCTTGTTTCAGCAAAAATTTGTGCAAAAATCGTTTTTTAAGCGCATTTCATTTGCATTGCATTTGCAACAAAACTTGCATATATCTTCGTATGCATGACAAAATTCCCACACACACACACACACAAAATTATTACGCATACGCCACATGTGCCATGACGATGCCACAGACAGCACCTTAATATAACACATTTTTCAAGGCTTATCGTTAAATTATAATTTGTAGCATTTTTTATGGCAATAAATAAAGCGAGTGTGTGAAAAGTATGATATGCAAAGCATTTGTTATCTTTATATATCCTGCACCCATAGTGTCCTGACTAGGCAGCAGTTGTAGGCGTGCCAGATACCATGAGTTGTTCACACCAAAAATTATCAGCATTGATATGTGCAGTGATTAAGTACTTTTCGGGCTTCGTATGTCCTTAGTTAGTCCTAGTTCTGGCAGACTACTATGGGGCTGGGCTACATTGGCGCATTCCAGTTTGAAGTTGGTGGAGTTCTAGAAAGTCTTCAGTTATCTTTTCCCACAGCAGATTTTTAGGAATTTTTAAGACTTGCTGAACTGATAAGGTCCGTAGCTGTTTTTAGAAGTTACAATTTTCTCACTGTGTGGTTCTTTTGATCTAGTTCTTCATCTGCCATCTGAGTTCCTTTTCAATTATAGTACTTTTTTCGTTCAAAGCAGGCATGTCTTAGTAAAGATTTAAAATAAAGTTCAGTCGTGTATTGATCTGTGAGTTATACTTATTTTACTAGAAAATAATCTGATAAAATTTGTTTTTTTTTTGTTTAATTATAAAGTAGAAACAATTTCTTCATTATAATAGTTTTGTGGCCAGGGACAACATAAACATAAAATAAATAATTTTACATATATTACCAATCATTTGATTTTGTTTCTAAATGAAGCAAAATTTATAGTTTTCCGACGGATTTTAGGAAAAAAAAAAACGTATAACTTTTGCATTTCTTGTACCATCTAGAAAAAGTTAAAAATAATTTTTATGGAATCCAAAACAACTGCGTATAGCAAATTGAACGCATTTCCTTTTTATTTGATATTTTATTTGATTGCAAAAAAAGTTTTTTTAGGGGTTCGGTTGTAAGAAAGACTCGTTATCAGACCGCCAAAGTACATAAAATAAACAAGTTTGCGCACTTGGGCTAGAAAAAAAATGTTATGTGGTTATTTTGAGGTTATGTCAAAACTCTGACGTGCCGGAATTTTTTTTTGGATCTTTGATCCTACGATTCGGATTCGGCGACTACAAAAACATAATGTAGATATGATCTGATCTCTGATCCCAAAAATGAAGAACAAATTTTTGGTGTATTCAGAAAAGCTTGGCATACAAAAAATTTCCCAAAAAACAAATTTTTTTTTTTAATTTAAGAATTTAAATTTTAACAATAATAAACAGCAGTTTTGGCAAATTTTTTGTTAAAATTAAAAATTTAAAATTTTTAAATTAAAAAAAATTAAAAATTTTTAAATTAAAAAAAAATTAAATTTTTTAATTTATTTTTAAACACATTAATACGCATTAAATAACAGATTTGCAAGTGTCACTTTTAGAAAATTTTTTCAAAATTTAAAAAGAAAAATAAGATAATCAATTTTTGCAATAAACAAAATCAAGATCTAAAAATAAAAACAAACAAATTAACATTTATTTTGACATTTTTTGAGCCATGTTTTTTTTTGTTTTGTTTAATTTTTTTTTAAGTTTTCTGTAGTTCTCAAGTTCTGCGTTTTTTTTTGTCCTTAGCGATAATCCAGAATTCATTTGGGAACTATTTAAATTGAGCAAGTACACTTATAGTGTATAAGGCCGGCTAGCAGATGGTGTACGAATTTTTAGTTTTAAGCTTCTAAAATGTCTAATAATTACACAGGCCTACAAATACAGGGGTCATGTCAGTTGTTGGAAAGCTAAGGGTCATTTCCGAAGTAGTTTGTTGCGTAGAATCCGAAAAAGAGGCCAGATTCAGGATTTTAAGGTACTTGAAAAAACACCGTTTTTCGTGTGCATAACCTTAAATATCTCAAGATCCTGACGTGATGGGCCATAATTGGATTCGGGTTCGGATTCTACGCAGCAAATTACTTCGGAAATGTCCCTTAGCTTTCCAACAACTAAACCATGTTGGTCTGTGTTATTTAAGATGTCTTCTTTTCCAAAAAAAATAAAAAATAATAATATTCAAAATTTGTAACTATGTTTATTGTAAAAGGACAAAGTAAAGTTTATGCTGGACTTAAAGCCAAAAAAAACCTATATTTTGGGCCAATTTCTTGTTGAAACCATCCAACTATTGCATTACTACCACTACTGTAGTCCTCTTCTCCTTGTAGAGCATAAGAGCACGCTTGAAGTCTTGAACAAATTTTAAATCGTTCATCTGCCGATAATTTTTTTTTACATTAAAACTATCATCTGCAGTTAATGCCCATATGAAGCTGTAATAGTCTAAAGAAATTCGTTGTTCGTGTGGCCAAGTCCATTCAATACAATTTAAGTGTTGATTGAGCTTAGACCATAAAACGCCCCCCCCGTTCACTGGCCAATTTCCAGAGATGCCAATCAGCATTTTTGCATTTCGAAATTCAAATTCAAATTCAAATTTCGACTTTCTTATGCCAGAAGTAATGCAAACAAAGTAAAGAGTAAATAGTTGAGCGAATAGCAAGCAAAATGGCAAACAAAAGTCACAGAAATTGGTATATAAAAGCACTTAATGGGTGGCCTAGTGGGCGGGCAGTGTATTGACCACATTTAATACACATTTACCATTTGAAGCTAATAAAAGTTGTTGACTCTACACTGAGAGAATGAAAAGTTGCACAAATAAAAATCAAATGCAAAGACTTTTTAAAATGAGTTGTCAAGTTTCTACAAGCACAGAACTAGGACTTACAGCTAAAATAGACAAATCAATAATAAGCTAGTGCTTGGTATTCTAACTCTAGCTCAACTATTTCGCTCAGTGTACGCTGACTGCAACCAAGTTAAATCACTGACAAAGCAACTCTGCCCGCCTGCAATCAATAAACATTAGTTGCTGATTTTAATTATGTGTTTGATGCACATGCTCGTACACATAAGCTGTATATATAGGTATGCAGCTGTATATAGTAGTTACATATACTATACTCATTATTGTACACATGTCTTGTTTCCATTCATTTATTCATTCATAAGAACTGGCACACACATCATACACTCGTAATGTTTTCCCTTCTATCGTTTCTTTGTACCATATGTTTGCATTAATATGTATATGCAGCCTTTTGCTTCGACTCGTTGCTTTGCTCTTTGCTTTCTTCTCTACTCTTCTTTCTGTTTTTGTTCTTTATTTTTTTGTATGCATTTGGCTAATTTTATTGCATAAACAAAACTTTAATGTTAAATATTTCTGTATGCAGTTGCAGTAAAAATTTATGGTATAGCAATAATTTATATAAACATATTTTTGCACATGCCGACTATTAAATGCTCTACAAAATAGACTTAATAAAATTTGCCAATATTAAATTTATTTTTGTATTATTTATTTTTCTTTTTAATTATTTGTTAATTAAATATTTTTACTTTGTTGTGCAAAAGTGCAGAAATGCAAAGCGTCCAACACTTAAGAAAATTGACATTTGTAAAAAGCAACAATATCTACCAGTGTGTACATATTTTTTTAAAACTTTTTTTTACATATTTAGTATTTAAAGTGTTTTTGTAAACAACCACCAAAAGCATAATTTTCACTCATTTTTTCAAATTAAAAATTCACTTGAATTTTGCTCAAATTGACAGTCTGGCACTATTGCCTTTATGCCTCGTTGTTAGGTTTGTGCACACTGTTTTTAAAAAAGCGACCGCGTTCGTCCTCGAAACGTTCATATAAAACTGCAAATGCTTCTTAGCAGATTTTTAACAAGTAATAAGAATCTTCTGATTTGTTTAGCAAAAATTTAAAACAAATTTGAGCTCAGTTGGCAGCACTGCTTTTGTTTTTATCGCGTGCTTCTCTCATCATGCATCATAGTCCCAAACAGTATTAAAATTTTGATTTGCTTTAGGCACATAGTATATATACTTACTATTTCCAAGAACTACACAGCATAAATATTTATAGAGCTCTCTCTATGATATATGACTTTAATTTTGTATGTTTATATATTTTTGATGCACTCGATAAACGCAGCAGACGAAAGCTCCAAAAACAGCCCAATCGTTTTAAAGAGAATTTTATAAAATATTTTCAATTAACTGGTAGCAGTTAAAAATTTTAATTAAATTGAAAAACTAGCTGGCCAATTATTTGTTTACTAACATGCAAAAGTTTAGAGTTTGTTTCAGTTAATTAAAAATAAAAATTCATACAATTTATTTAGAGTAAAATGAATAAATCAAACAATTGCGCAGCATAATAAAATTTAATTTCAAATCAAAATAAAAAGCAAACTACAAACTACAAACAAAAAATAAAAAAAAAAAACCTAATATAAACCTTGAAAAGCTTACAATAAAATATATATAAAAAAAAAATATATAAATAAAAAAAAAACACTAAAAAAATGTTTGTGCAAAAGCAAAGCAAGTTTGTTTGATTTGCGGAAAACAAGAAACAACAAATAAGAAACAACGACAAAAGCAACAAGAATAAACATCAAAACAAAGCAGAACAACAATAGTTACAACAAAAACAATAATTTAGCAACTATTTGGTGAGTATTTTTTTTTTTTCAGCTTGTTAAAAATATAGAGCTGTAATTGCTTATGCCAAGTAAAAAATTAAAATCTATTTAAAGCATTAAAATTATTCTTAAAATTAAACTTAAAAAAAATAGTGTGCAATTAATAGTTTAGTAATATGGCGTTAATCAACACTAAGCAATAGTGCTGGAGAAACATAGATTTTGGCCAACATCGATGCTTTCGATATTTTTAACTTCGATATATCGAAGTACATTTGACGGCCTTTTTTTGAATTAATTCCGAGTGGGCCATCTGTGGGTTTGGTTATATAAGTATTGCCAAATAATAAAATGGAACTAACAAACAAACCAAGAGATAACCATATTTTCATAATATACATTTCAAAATTTACTACATTTCATGCAAAAATAAGCAAAGAAATAGTAAATAACAATACAAAAGGTTTTACAACAAAAACAAGCTGAATCCAAAGTCCAAAAAACTGCTTCACACATGGGTTGTAAGATAACCACAAAAAAAAAAACCCATAAATCGAGATAATTTGGATATTACCTAAGAACTAGTGCTGAAGAAAACATCGATGTTATATCGATGTGTCGAAGTTTAAAATATCTATATATCGATGTTGACCAACAGAGATGTTTCTCCAGCACTTCTGCACTCATCAAATAGGTGTTTAGTAGTGCTGGAGAAACTTCTCTGTTGACCAATATCGATTTATAGATATTTTAAGCTTCGATACATCGATGCATCGATATAACATTGATGTTTTCTCCAGCACTACTGAGAACCCTTGGATCGGGGTTTTTTGGACTTCGAATTCAGCTGCCCAAAGTCCATAAGGGGAGCCTCTGTCACATGTAAAGTTTACACCACTTTTTTTTGAAAGCCTGTGAGTTATAACAAAAAAATGTTCTATTCCAGCCAGAATTGCATTCTCATAATCTTTAAGCTTATTTGAGATCCATTTATTATGGTTATTAAATAAAATCATGTCAACGTTTTTGGATTCAAGCGAACTCTGCTTGTCGCTCACTATATTGCCAGCCTTGCTTAGCTTTAAAAAGTAATACCTTACAGTAATTCAACGGGCACAAGCTTGAATCTAAGTTTTCCTTATTAAAATATTGTCGAAGTGCCAAAATTGAGTCAACCCTACTATCTCGGATCTTTTGAGATTTGTTTTTTTCTAAAAAAGCGAAAAGTATCTGATTGCTCATATTTTGTCCGTAGTGGGATTTGGTCGATAATCGAAAATCGAAATAAAAGTATCGATGATCGGAAAGATAATAAAAAAACATCGATGTTACTTTTAGCACTACTAAGCAACAACTTAATTGGCGGCAGCAAACCCTTTGTAACACATATGTACTTTGGTGTTTATATATCTATGTACAATGCAAGTTAATGTACTCTCAGTAAGAGTAGAAATAAAAGGATAAAGCTCATTCTCAAGCTGCACTCAATGCATTTTGAGTTAGCTTTTAAAATATACAAGTTTATGCTCAAAGCTTGGAGAAGCTTTGTGCTTTATTTAGAATTACAAAGCATGGATAAGAGTTATCATAATCTATGTTAAGCTAGAGTTAAGTCAGTCTTAATTTAGAGCTTCAATGAAGACAACAAACAAATAAATAAAAACAAATTATAAAAAGCACAAAAAAAAGAATAAAAAGTTAATTTGCACACAGTACAACTCTTATGCACTGAAAGAAAAATCGTTCTATAAGTTATATGAGTATTTCAGTTATGAGTTTCTCCATGAACCAATACGAACTACATATATATATATATATAGACTTGAAATCTGCAATATCATATATCGAAAATACTGAAGTTGTGTTTCATTATATATCGATGACTTCACTAAATAATAGCTTTTCAGTTATAGCCATTTAAGAAAAGTTGAAAAAGTAACCTTTGTTCGCTTGGCTTTATATTAGTTTTGTTCAAGCACTTCTTTTTTCCGAGTTATACCCTTTAAATAAAAAGATATTTTATTTTTAAAGAAAATATGCAAAAAAATAATTAGCTTCAAAAGTTGTTATCGCTGCCTATTTTTGCTCTAACTCTTTTTTTGTTTGAGTAATACCCATGTACAGTTGCGAACTGCAGACTGACTTCAACTTCAATATACACCGAAGTATCGCAAATACTGAAAAGCATCTCTAGCAACGTCTTTCCCATAGAGTAGATTTTCAGAAAAGTTTTTGATTTTTCGTGCTTCGAAGAACTATTTTCAGCTTATTATTATTATTCACGTTCAAAGTTTCTTAGAAGTCGTAAACTTAGCTAAATATGCATAAGTTAAAAAAAAAAAATGTTTCAAATCGTAAATCAAATTTTTTCGAGCGTAATTGTTAAAAAAATTAACAAGCTAAGAAAAACAAACAAAATTATTTTAAAAAAATTCGAAATTGAATTTTTAATTTCGAAAGATATCTTGTAAAATAAAATTTTCGAAAACAAAATTTCCAAAATTTAAAACAAAAAACTTTCACCAAAACATTTATACGCACAACAAGAAGAACTCAAAACCTTCGAAAAAAAAACCTTAAATAAAAAACTTAACTTTTGAAAAAAAAAAAAGTCCAAAATGTTGTATAATTCTTACAAAAAAACTATGATACGCTTCTAAAATTTACCAGAACTAAATTCAGATTGAAAAATCTGCGCACTTTCAGTTTCGAAAAAATCGTGCAAAAATTTAGTTTTTGAGAAATTAAAAAACTTTATTTGTTGAAGGTCCAACGCAGCATGCAAAAATTTCGCACGAAATGTCAAAACTACATATAACAAAAAATTTCCCACCGTTTGGGACTTTTTTTTATATGAATATGTTTTGACATTTCGTGCGAAATTTTTGCATGCTGCGTATGGGCCTTGAACAAAAAATTCTTACTCCACAACTATGATACACACATAATATATTCCAGAATTTATTTAAAATTCAAAATTTTTCGAAGTTGCAGTTTGAAAAAATCTATAAATTTATAAAAAAAGCCCTTACACTAAAACTATAACAAGCACATACATATATCTAGGTATTTAATTCAGGCTAAAGAAATTTGCGTATTAATCAGTTTCGAAAATTTTTTGTTAGATGTAACTTTTGACAAAATTTTCAAATTTCAATGCTCTCATACCAAAGCTCTGCTACATTATTTTGAGCAAGATAAAAAATATCTTCAAATATTCAGTTAAAAAAAAAAATTGTTTAAGATTTTATTTTTGAAATTTTTTTTTTAATTTATAAACAAGAAGCTCTTGCAACAAAACTTTTATAGACATAGCCAGTAGTTTTAGGCACTAAATTCAGGTTATATAAATTAAGAAAATGAAAAGTAACCATAGGTATTTTTAATGATTCGAATGGTTCTGAGATCCGAAGTTGGTAGTTCAAATGCTTTCCGAGACATCCTGACTACAAATCGCTCTGTATCAACAGTGACCTCATGAATCTACCTACCAATTTTGGTGACTGTACTTTTTCACAATGTAATAAAAGTTTTTGATAATGTGTAGAAATGGCGTAAGATTTTCTGCAAATAGAAGAAACTTTTAAAGATAATCAATTGTTGTAATAGACTTTTAAAGCTCTCTACGTAATCTCTGGCAAATTAAGATAAACTGAATTCTTTTGTTTTGAAACTTGGTTGTATGAGCTGCCTGACTTATAGACGGATTACTTTTGGCTTAAATATGGTGCCACATAAGTTGGATCGGTTGTTGTGGAGACAGTTTGACTAAAAACCACCCTGCATGAAGTCTCAATTTTCTACTTGTTGCATGAGCGCGGTAGTGGGTTTACCAAAGAGTAAAAAGAATTCTAGTATATAAGACCTCATGAATCTACTTAGCGATTTTGGTGACTGTACTTTCCAAAAATAGAATAAAAGTCTTCATAATGTTAAGAACCGATTCGGCTACTTCCGAAACTTCCTGACTATATAATATGCTTTGTTCTATTGTACTTTTCAAGTATTGATTTTCTATGTGCGTATTTTTGGAGACTGAGATTTTTTATATACTAGATCTCATCAGTTCACATAACGATTTTGTTGACTACTCTTTCGCAATCGAATTTTATTTAAATTGAGCTCGAAAGTATGTAAAATCTATATATATACTAAATTTCATAGGGTGTTTTTTTAGCAGTTTTTTGTTTGCTGTTGTAATTTATATGCCTTATATTATATTCTTGTTATTTTGATAACTAAACAAAAACTTACAAAACTCTGCCACGCCAACTTGGATTTACTCAAACACACACATACGATTGTGTGTTTGTACTTGTGTACGTATATGTGTGTTAGTGTGTTTTTGAAGGTCAAAACACTAGAGACTTTCGGTAGCTTATCAGCTTGAGTTCGGAGCTTAAGGACTAGCCGCATATTATGTACCATATATGTATGTAGTTCGAGTTTGCTTTGAACTAAGCATAACAGGCCGCAAAAAAAAAATTCCACTTTTTTTCAGACATGAGCTTATGTTACAGTGCCTGCAAACAAGTTGCTAACAGATTTTTTAAGCCGTACTTATTATTCATCTAATGGAACTTGAGATAATGCTTAATTTGTATGATGTGTGCTTGATATCGTTTTGATGTTTGGATTTGGCAAAAGCTCTGTTTTTCTCAAAGAATTGAGCTTATTTTTTCTCTGAGGCACAAAACGAGAAAAAAATGGGATTTCGAGATTTACGCGTAATGTATGCAAATAACTTGTTGAATACCCGGGTGGCAAGCATTTAAATTATTTAAAAGAAACTAAATAAATAATAAAATTTTAAATAAAAATTAATTACCAAAAATGTTTTTTCTTTTACAATTTCGATATGCAATTGTCGTTGTATAGAATATTTAGGTGACTGCCTTTGTATGTTATTTTTTGGCTTTTGGAAGCTATAATAAATATATATTTATGGAAAGAAATCTTTTCATCTGTCTGTTTAAAGACATTCGGATTAATTGTTCTGACAATACAAATGCAAAATACTTTTGCATTTCTGCTCAACAAATTGAACACCCTTTATGTGTTTCATTTCCATTTCGTTCCGTTCGATCAGCTTCAATTTTTTGCGACAGCTATTAGACTTTTGTATACTAAAGTAATGCAGCAATATGCATAATAAAATAATATTAAATTATTATTTATATGAAGTTTTATAATTTACATACTTTTAGAAAAAAAAAGAACAACTTATGTCTAAATTTTTTTGCAAAAAGCTATACTCACCCAAATCGCTATGCCGGCTTAAAGCAGACTAAAAAAAATTTTTTTTATTTTAAATTGATACATTACAATGGATTTTCACTGCTGTTTCCGGAATCAAACTTATGTGAGCCTACAGCGACGAGACAAAAAGCTGCGTTTATGAGCAAACAGTGCTAGATGGCGCCAGCAGTAACAACAGCTACTTTGTTTCAGTGCAAAAAACAATAAGAGGGAAAAAATCTTAGCGCTAAAAATTTTGCTATATTTTTTTTATGAAGTTTGGTTTTTCCTTTCCTTTTTGTTTACAAAACTTCCCATTGCCTTTCGCAACAGCGTATAAAGCAAAATTTGTTGAAAATAATTGAATAGATGCAGTGCATACCACTATTACGTCTGACATTTCTTTTTATTACGTATACGTCACTTGATGCAACATTATGAGTGCAGGATTACTTTTTTTTTTTCTTCACTAATTTTTATACCTATGTTAAATTTTCAATCTCACTAATGTAGTTTGTTATTCATGTTGATCTCCTTCGACTCATTTTGATTACTCGTATTATACTGCATAAAGAAATTAAATGCAAAAAACATAAATAATTTAAATGATTTGCATAAAATGCTTTTGGCAATGTTGGAAAATGTTAAGAAATTGGATGCCAGCTGACAGACGGCACCAACATCAACAACAACAACAACAGCAACAACAAAAACAAAAATTTGGGAGCATTTTCAAAAACAAAACAAACATTTTGTTGAATATAAACACACATATGTGTACTGTATGTAAAAGTATGTTGTTTGCATAGCCAAAGCCTAAAGAGAAATAAAATGTTGCCAATAAAAAAAATATATATGTATGTATGTAGAGATGAGCCAATTTTTCGAGCACCGAAGTCTGAGTACGCTTTTAGCATGCTGATGTTCAATGAAAAACTGGAAGAGGCATATTCTTGTAGTTTTATTTAAGAAAAAAAGTATATTAAAGCTCAAAATTCTATGGCCATCGAAAGACATTGCGCTTGTTCTAGCTAGGACGTCACACTCAGTTGTAGTGGAAGAATTCTTCTATATATAATCATTCAGTTTGTAATGCCCAAGCTATTTAGATGTCTTTTTAGTCTGCAATGTTCAGCAACTAGACAGACTACTAAGTATTAGTAGCATAATGTTATTGGGAAGAAGAAGGTAATTTTTTTTAAGCTTTTAAAACAAGCCATGTCTGTAGCTGTCAGTCTACTGTTCATCATCTTCAATGTATTGAGCAGCATATGAAATTTGAAGCAAAGCCAAAATTCGAATTATTTAAGATTGCAATTATCTCAATTATTTATTTAAATCGATCTGGACATATTTCTAGATTTCTTTATTTTAAAATAACAAGTTTTTATTGCTGTTCGCGAAAGAAGCATAAGACAAAAATAATGAATAATGATTCTTCTAAAAAACAGTCGGCTTGCTTAGAAAATAGATTCTTCAGCCAAAAAAACAAATATTTTGTTCTGAGTGAAATGTTTTCCTGCCTTCACGAAAAAGATTTCAGTTATTTAAGTTGACTGTAAAAAATATAATCGATCGATGCAAAATAAATGCAAACTTTATCAAACAGATTATCTCAAGAGAAAATGCAAAAAATATCGATTTTTTTTTTGACCAACACAAGTTAATGTATACCCTTAAATCGGATTGGATCTCAGCCATGGCTTGACTGCTTCGAATAATTTTTTCGTTTGCGCCTTTTTAAATACCTAAATGTGCGCTTGAAATGGAAAATAATTTTACACATATATTTAAGTTTAAGTAAAAAAAAAAAATGATGCGTTTAAATCCAAGCTTTGGTTTTTTGTTTAAGCTGCATTCAAAACTTAGCTTTTTAGTATTTTTCAAGCTGCTTTCAAAACTAAGCTTTTTAACATTTTAAAAGCTGCGTTTAAAGCTAAGCTTTAGAGTATTTTAAAGCAGCGCTTAGCACTAAGTTTTTTAGTATTTTTTAGCTGCGCTTAAAAATAAGCTTTTTAGTATGTTCTAAGCTTTATTTTACAAAAAGCTTTAACAATTCTCTCTTTGAAGAGCATTTTTATAAAAACATTTTTTTTTAGTATTTTTGTTATCTGTTTCCTCATCTTTCCAAACTATTCTATAAAAATTAATAACATGTCAACAAATTAAGTAGAAACAAAAAAGTTCCAATTTTTTTAACTTTATTTCATAACAAAAGCTATCTTAACGTTACAAAGCGCTTGAAAATTTTGGTATCTTCTGAACAAGAATAAAAAGTGTATAAAAATAACCGCAAGCGTATTCAAATATAATTTATTAGTATGTCAAAGAAATGTTTTTCTACTTGTATCAAATTTGTTAATGCAATACGTCTAAAAACAACCACACAAAAAAATATAAATAAATACAAAATGTTGAATATTTTGTAATTTTTTGATTTGAACAGATAGAACAGGTAAATGGTGTGTCGGTGTGTGTGTGGGGGGGGGGGATAGGCCCCATGAGTTATAAAATTACAATAAAAACATCAAGCAATGGTCGTTGACATTGATGATAATGAAACAGAAAGACAGTGACAGGCTGGGAAAGGAACACTTTGGGCGATAGATGCGATACCAAAAGAGATGATGGCTGCAAACAAATTTAATTTCTTAAGTGATTTTTGGCACACAACAAGCGAAGACCAAAGAGCGGTCGAGGAATGGTGGAATGGGCTAGAAGGAGCCGGCTCAGACAGGTGTGATGCTCTATAAATACATAAGTATGTATGTATGTAGTCGCATGTGGGTGAGAATATATGAAGCGGCGTAAGAATTCTTCCATTCCACATTGGGCCAGAAAGCCAAATTTTTGGCATAAATTCGAAAAATAAAGTTACAGGCATGAAATTTTGTGTAGTTGTTTGTAATGACATATATAAGAACTGAGATAAATTTCAGACCGATCCGGCCACGCCCACTCCCACCGCCCATATAAGGTGAATTTTTGCTTGGTGTGATTTTTTACTAAAGCACTATTACCGACGCGATTTAGAAATTTATATTTATAATTAAGTTTTATTTATGCCGATTTATATTCAAGTTTAAAAATTATATGATAAATTCGAATAAAGCAAGGTGCAATCAATTTTTAACAGTCGATTTCCACATATATTTCAGACGAAAAGAGATTTTCATTTTCGGCTTCAGAATGATCAGTGCCATCATATATGGAAGTGTTACACTTATCAGTGTCACTATGATTACCTGTAAAATTATAATTATTATTTAGGATATAATTATCACAATTATTTTTAAAGTTTTGCGGTTCTGAAAGGTCAATCACAGCTGCCGGTAATGGTATTTTTTTGCTTTGAGCAAATTTGTTATTTATCGGTTACCATAATTTCCAAAGGCCTACATTTGGCTTCTCATTTTCTATTATAACTGGGATAAATATCGGAAGATCGGCTTTTATGAAGCTCCTGAATGTTGAAATATTGGCTTTTTCCAAAGGAGTTTTCGAGCAAAAACGCCGAAGCCTCATTGGGCGTTAAGGGTGCTCGCTCCGAAACAAAAAGGTTTTTTCTTACTCGATTTGGGCCATTTGAAGCAAGCAAAGTATTTTTCAATATTAAAGACGTGTCTTTTTTATTTAATTTTTTGACCGAAACTGCAGCAGCGTGCACAAGTGTTGTGGCGTTGTTTATCTGCTAAATCGGATGCTAACTTTCTCTTTAAACGTGGTTCAGCATATTCCATCGGTGGACGTCCTACTGTGTTTAAAAATGACCTTATAGGCTTGGTTGAAGATGTGGAATCTAAGCTATCGAATAAAAAAAATATCATTTTTGACGACAGCCACTTGGAGTGTTTTCTTTAAGTACTCAAATTTCTGCCGCATTTTGGCAAGTTTCTTTGGATATAAATAGCAAAATTTTTTATTTTTGCATTAATTTCATATTTTTCCTCTGCGCTTAAGTTGTAGTCTTTAAGTTGATGAAATATTCAGTGCGAAACATCGGATGCCTTTCGAATATTGTCATTCCAGATATTCAGCAGCGTTGCATAGCAGAAATTAACCTTAGCTTCAAAATGGCAATACCCGAAAAGCCGCAAAAAGCCGCAAAAAGCATAAAAAGGGTAAATTAGTATATATTTTGTACTTTTATGTTACATTAATACTTTTTGCAGAAGCTTGCAGAAAGTTATTTTTTATTCCATAATAGACGGCCAAGTTGGTTAAGTTTTCTCTAATTAAAGGCAACACAAAACCATACACATATAAAACAAATTAACAAATATAAGGAAACACCTTTTTAACATAAACATTCTACATACCCGTACCTCTATTTACCATTATTAATATTATCTTTATATTTAAAATTAATAAAAATACAAGCTCGCAAAGTTAACAAAAAATTTCGCGCCGTTTTTACTGCAACGCGCTGCTGTTCGAACATGTAACTTTGAAGGGCTGCCAAAACTTCAGGGTTGCAATAAAATCAATAATATTTTTTAATTTTTTGTAACTAGGGTATTGACTACAAAATGGCAATGTTAAAAAACGAATTTGCTTCTATGAATATTTTGAATTTATGCCAAAAAATCGGCTTTCTGGCCCAATGTGCATTCTGATGATTTGCACTTAGGAAAGAGCAATACAGGAGGATTCCGTGATTCTTGTCTTTGTTCGATAGCTAAACGTATTCTCTGATGGATATGCGAGGTTTCTTACCATTTCTTGGGTAGGGACAATCGCTAGCAATCGAGATCGATAGAAGGAATTACTCACCGCCTTATACTCTGCATAAGAGCCACAAACACTGCGTTGTGATTTAATTAATAAATAGATATAATTCTGTATAATCAAGGAAATAATTACAATACTTAGGAGAGAGAGAGAGATAATTTTTTTTCGCAATACCGATTATTTAGCGATTAATGCATTTTTACGTTTCGATACATGGCGTTAACGAATAAGCTTGATAGAGTATCAATTATTTCGTTTGATAACTAATTATTGAGATAGATTTTTCATATCTTGCAAGTGAATAAAGCAACTTAAATATTTTATACTTTAATAGAAGATAATTTAATACACTTTTTTAAAAATCATTTTCAAATTAGAGACTTTTATCTGATTTTTCTCAGTATAACGCCTGAGGAGATATGGTTCACATTGACATGTATCGCTCTTTCTCAAAATCTTTTATTTTTATCCATCTAGGAGATATCGCTCATTAAATTTGCACCCAAATATTTATTTATCGATCAAAAAACAAAGTTAAAAAAAATAAATTTATATACACTTTGGCTGCTTCAGCAATTTTCACCCATATTTAGATACAAAACATACTATATATAGGCATTGTCAGTATAAATTTATTGAATGAACGAAGCAACGCTTGACTGAGTAACTGACAGACAGACTGACTGAAAGAATGACTGACTGACTGTTTGCTTTACTGATGGGCGGCATGTCATGGGGTTATTCAAAAATCAAAGCAAACATTCGCACAATTTGAGTTTCGACTTTGTTAAATAACACTGCGCTACAGTAACTTTCAAAAGTTTGCTAACGAGTAACTCGTTTGAACTTATTTGAACATATTACACGCAAGTTTTGTAAAAACTTCAAATGTTTTGTTTAAGCAAAGTTACTCAGAAAGTTTAAGAGAATGTTACTTGGAACTTGTGTATTCGGCTCAGAAAGGATGGTGTTTATTTATGATAACCAAGTTGAAATTTTATCTTATTTTCTAATTCTACTATAGATGAACACATGAGATAGCATGTTTTTAATATAAATAACCTAATTTCAAACTTTTGTGGTATATAATAAAGGGTGTTTTTTAACAGCGTCCGGATTTCCGAAAGGGATACAAATTTGGAGACAAATTTAAATTTTATTTTATTCAGTAAGGACTAACAATTCATCATGGTAAGATTTGAAACACAACAACGTCTTCAAATCTTCGAGATTTACAATCAAAATCCGTGTTCTGTTGTTAAAACTTATACAGCTCTTTCGTACATGGACCGAATAATCGTCCATAAGAAGGTGCTATTCGTCGTGTTCTCGATCATGTACAAACTCATTTGACATTTCACGATGTCTGACCACCAATCAGAATGAGAACAGCACGGTCCGAAGAATATATCGCTGTTGTAGAGGCCAGTCTAGAGGAAAATGCAAATTTATCGATTTGCAACGTGTTACCGTCAATGGTGATCGATACAGAGCGATGATCAATGAATATTTATGTCCAAATTTACATGACATTGATGTCAAAGAATATTGGTTTCAACAGGATGGCGCTACGTGCCATACAGCGACCGCAACCATTGATTTACTGAAAACTCAATTATTTCAAGAAATGCGCACACCCACTGCGTAATTTGACCCCTTTAGATAATTGTCTTTGGGGACACGTCAAGTTGTAGGTTTATGTAGACAAGCCAGCAACAATTGACTTGGAAGCCAACATTAAACGTATCTTTACTGAAATACGGCTCCAAATGCTCGATAGTGTGCTCAAAAATTGGAGCCACAGGATGCGCTTTGTAAATCGTTGTCGTGGTGGTCACATGCCAGAGATCGTTTTCAAATATTAAATGATACGAAATGATATATCTAATAACACCATATTTGGGGTCATTACATTAATTTTTCTATGTTTTATTTAAGTTTGAAATCTGGACGCTCTAAAAAAAACACCCTTTATAATATGAAAATATTTAGAAAAACAAATAAGTAATTAAAATTTGACTTTTAAAATGAAGACGCAATGAATTGAATTGAAATCTTCAGAATCTGAGTCCAATTTGTTTTAATTTTTTGAAAAAATAGTAAGTTTTTTACCATATTTTTTGTTGTAGTGGACCAATACTGTTTATTTTTGCCACACAGAAGTATATAGGCAAGTCGCATTTCTCATTCATTCATATCTAAAAGCATAATACAAATCCGCGGAAAAAGGGCTTCAAACGCACCGAAAAAAAAAGAAGCAAAACTGACTTAAGTGGGATAGTTAAAATCTGTTGCTGATATTACTTTTCGTTTCAAGTTAGCAAACGAATTTATATTTAATTATGTAGTTGATGTGACAGTCGCTACCTTTTGTCACTGAAATTCACAATATCGCTAAACTTCACAACAAAAATAATATTTCCCCAAATTTTAAAATTCAATAATTTGAAAAAGTTAAAAATATATAATGAATATTGAAAAAAAAAATGCAACACTTTTCTACTACTTTGTGCGTAAATACGTTGTGAACTATAAGCACATGGGCTTAATGCTGACATAAAAAAAAATAAAATAAACATGTATCCCGAACAAAATAAGGCAACGAATCTAAAAGTTTGATTGCTCTAGCTCTTACCATCTCCAAGATCCTGGCGTTCAGACATACGCACGTACATATCGAGATCAAGCTAACTTTGGGTTCCTAAGTCAACTTTGTGTGGTCTCCGGACAAATATCTGCTTACCTTTGTAAACCAGATGATATTTGATTTAGTTTATATAACAGAAAAATTTTAATAGAACTAAAAATAAATTTTCTTACTGATTTATGCAGCCGTATCAGAACTAAATAAAAAGGCGTTAAAGCTCTTATGTTTTATAACACTTTTTCTATATAATCTGAAAACATGGTGTTTATAGCTTTGCTGTCAAGACTGAAAATTTGTGAGCCTTAAAAATGTTGTAAAAATATGTTTTAAACGATTTAGCAATAAAAAATCATTTAGAAATTAAAACGAATAAAACCAAAACTTCAATATGAGCTAAATTTCCGGTTTTTGGTTCGTTGCGTTTTAACACAGGAAACGCCATTTGTCAGGAAACAGTAGAACTTATATAGCTAGCCATTTTGTTTTTTTTTTTGTGTTAAAAGTTTTCTTTGCACAGTTTTGAGGTTTGTTCTTTAAAGAAAATTTTGTAGCCTAGTGTTGAAAAGCGGCGTTTGCAAGGCGTTTGTATAGTAAGCGCAATTGCCAAATCAAATTGAATATAAAGAAATATACACATACCAATAAAAAAACGATACGTGTATGTATATATATGTATATATATACGTGTATTTCTACACCCTCACTTAGTTCAAATCAAATAAAAAACATCATACATTACATTCATATGCTACATACATACCAAGATAAAATGGTGTTATATTGTGTATGTGTTTGTATATGTATATATGTACCTATGTATGTGGCAGGTACCAAGCACATGAACATCAAATGGGCTGGTTAGTATTACATATACAATAAATATTGTAACTACAAGTAGATACAAAAACAAAAACAACAATTCAAAGGGGGCAAAAAACTGTCACTGAATGCACCGCATTTTGCATACTCTTTTAGATACTTTTGATGATGACAGAAATGTAGTATGAAGCTTATGTATATTTCAATGCAGTTCTGTCCTAACCATGAGATAAAAGATAAATTTATCCTTACGTGTCTTATTAAAGTGAAATATTTAAAAATTTTTAAAGCTTGCCTTAAAAAAAATGCTCTTTTGATTAAATTTTTCTATTTCGAAGAACATCTTCCCTTTTTTTTTTTGCGTATTCAAACGCGAATACAAAATTAAATCTTCTTATTAAAAATTCTTCAACTATAAAACATATAAAATAATTTTGAAATTTTTGAACTTTTATTTTAAAAAATAAATTTTTTTTAGAGATTTTTTTCTTACTCAATTTTAACATATTTGCGGAACGGTTGGCATCATCTGCGCAAAAGTTCGAAAAGAAAAAAATTTTTACTGTGCATTGTTGCCGCACAGAAATATCTCAGTGAAAAAACTTTATTTATTTTTCGGAAATTTTGTTTGATTTTTTGGTATCCCACGAAATATGTTTCACTTCTAGGAGCCATTTCTAAATAAATACGTATTTTACTTTTTTCTCGTTAAGAAATTTAATTTGAACACTAAGCCCCGTAAAAAGATTACTTTCAAGAATTTGTTTCGCAAAAAAGGTTTTCAAACATTATCAAATAACTTGATAAAATAATCTCTACTACACAGGTATCTCAGAAATTACAAAAAAAAATTAATACTATTGTTTGATTTTTTTGCCCATCGCAAATGTACTTAACCCCTTTAATGCGTAACGAAAAACTATTCAAATGAAAAATAATTAATTGAAAAACAAAAATTCTTATAAAGGGTTATCAATCTTGAGGTTTTTTTTTTTCGTTAGGGTTTTTTTTGATAAATCACGCGTGAGTACTCTCAAGCTACCATGTGTTTTTTATTCAGTTTTCATTGCCATTTTATCATGGAAAGACTTACACCCGAATAATGTTTATAAATCGTATAATTATATAACGAAAATTCGGGTTCTGTTAAGAATGTTTTTCACGCGCTTAGGCCATTTTATGGAACCAACTCGGTGAACAATTAATTTTACGCTCCTGACCGCTGAATTGGCCACCAAGATCGTGTGATATCACACCTTTAGACTTTTTCCTTTGGAGCTACGTGTAGTCTAAAGTGCTTGTGGATAAACAAGCTACGATTGAAGCATTACCCGTGTTATTCGCGAGATAACGCCGATTATGCTCGAACGCATCATCGAAAATTGGAACCTCCGCAGGGATTATCTTCAAAAAGTGAATGGGTCTTTCTATTGATAATAAAGATTTTCCGAAAAACAACTCAAGATTGATGACCCTTTATAATCGTTATAAAGAGATAAAGATACACAAAATTGTTGTACGAGGTAGGCACTGCTTTAAATAATACATTATTTATGCCAAAAATAAGTTCGTTATAGAAAACTTCATTATAAAATATTTCAGCTCTATTGTTATAATTTTTTATATAGTTCGCTTTTGTACGAAAAAAAGTGTGCTTTGAAAAAATGTATACCAAACACAAGTTTATTATAGAAAACTTCTTTATAAAATATTTCAACATATTTATTTATTTATTCACATATAATCTTTCTTTAAAACACATATACTCTTAAAAAATTTTTCAAAAATAAAAAACAAAAAATATTCACAAAAATTTCAATGAAAAAATAAAAAATATTTATAAAAATTTCAATTAAAAAATAAAAAATATTTTCAAAAATTTTTAATAAAAAATACAAAATATTTATAAAATATTTAATATTTATAAAATATTTAATAGAAACTTATGTAACATTACGCCGATTACTAGAGCTAGAAAACTTAATTATGAATATTTCAACATATTTAATTATTTTTTAATATTATTATTATTTTTTCACTAAGTCAAATACAATCTTAAAAGTTTTTTGAAATTTTTTTAAAAATATTTAATATTTTTAAAATATTTGAAAAGTTGAAAAACAATTTTTAAGAAATTTTGTAAAAACTGCTTTATTGAAATTTATGTAACGTCACGCCGAAATACTAGGGCTAATTAAAAAATGTGTAAAAGGTAATTTTTAATTAAATAACGTAAAATTGGACTACTATATTATTTTAAACTATGTTAAAATACGTTTTTTTTTTTTTTGTCACAATTCACAAATTTTGAGATTTTTAAAACGAAGTCTCTGTCAGTCATTTGTAACGTCACGCCACGCGTATTGTTACTTTTATCTTATCATGCTAGGTTTTATACAAATTGCTCAATACTCAAACTTTGCTATTTTTAAATCAAAGTCACTTTCATTTTTTGTAACGTCACGCCAAGATATTATTGCTTATATTATGCTTAACAGTCAAGTCCAATTGAAACTAAAATAAATTTGTCTCGACTACAAGACAATTTTTCAGTTCAATATTCTACCAACTCAGCTAGGCTCAGCTAGCTCCCTTCAGGGACCTTAACGGCCGTGCTGAGATTTTTTTAACTTTAGATTCGGATTCAGAAACCCCATTAACAGATAGCAAGCATGGTCTCATCTAACAAACATCTGATATAACCTCAAAAAATCTCATACAAACATTTTCTCGAGTGCGTAAGCGCGTTGATATTAATTTCGATTCCAAAATCCAAAGAACCCTCCAGCACGTCAGAATGCCTTAAAAAAAAATCACATTTTATGTGTGTCTGTGTTATCGATATAAATTGTGCCTTGGCTTTGAATGAAAAAATCGTATATCTCTGAATTCGCATTCAATGCTTCATTTGGTCTTAAAATTGGGCGCAAAGAAGTATCCCAATTGTTACGAAGCAGTTGACGCATTAAAAAATTATTTGCTAATATTACGTGATAAGTTACGCAAGTCCATTGTCCCCAGAAAGGTCAAAAAATAGATTTTTCTTAATGCCACATTAATTTGAAGGAATTTATCATTTTGATAAATGACTTGGAAGATTTTCGAGCATTTCTGCTGCAGCTGCAACATGTTGCATGTGGCAAGTATGCGGAAAATGTAAGGAACCCCTTTTAGTTAGGGCATGGATAATAAATTGCACAATTCGTTTGGGGTATACCACCCAGCATGTAGATGACAACGAATAATTCTACAAGGATGTGGATAATAATTTTGTTGGGCTATTGTTGCTGCTGTAAGGAGAAGGAATATGCTGCTGCTTGTGTGCGCCAAGTCAGGTAGGAGGTCATAACGATATCAACAACAAGAACAACTTAATGCACTTGCCAAATAAGAAACTTTTGTTCCGCGTTTTCGTTGCTTGCTTTCCGTTTCCGTAGAATCCTTCATTGTTTCTTGGTGTCATTGTCAAAGGAGTCGAGTCAGAAAGTGTCATTCTCATTGTGGGTTGCTTTGCTTGAATAGCGCTAGATGTAGCTATATACTATGTACATATACATATGTAGTATATATATAGTGCTATATAGTATATGTAGCTGGGCTTGTCAGCTTATTTGTATAGAGATTTATATGCCGTTAGCTGCAAATAATTGTATTTGTGTGGGTGGCAGCTCCGGGACAGGTTTCTATTGTAATATAAGAAACGTTTTGGTTTGGAGCAATTTTTGGTTAAGGCCAAATTGAATGCCTGGCATAAACTACTGACAAACGGCACGCACTTTTGGCTTACATTTCTGACTACGTACACTCAGAGAAAAAGTTTAAGGACAACAAATAATGATTTGAGTTTAAAGATTATAAAATATAAGCATTTATGATGTGTAAACTTTTTGCGTTAATGTTTTGGTCATAGCTATTTTGGAACTCACTTTCGGCAATAATTTACGAATTGGCAACTAATAATATAATAAGTTATAGAAAAAGTTTGTTTTTTTAGGATAACTACATATAGCGAATCTGAACACTTCTAAAATAAAAAATTGTAATTATGGCCAAACGTAATTCGAAATCTTCATATTTGTGTTATAATCCAATAAAAGCTTTTATGTTACGTTTTTTTTGGTTAGGTACAATTATAAGAAACTATTAAAAAAAAAGTGGTTCAAAAAAGTCCAAGATAGGTAATGTTGAGTGGTGTCTCGCCCACGGCGCCAACGCAGTCCACTTATGACAAGCACCTATTGCCAACTACCAAAGGCAAACGCGATATTTTCAGTTTTCAACATAGTTTCAGTCATCGGGGAAACGGGTAGGGACTGAAATCTTTATTTATTCATTATTTTCTTTCTAATTCATTACTTTACATTGCTTTACTTACACTTTTGGTTTGCCTGCGCCTCAATGCGGTCTTGTCTGCACTCAATCAAGTTCTCTCTCTAACTGATTTGAGCCTGTCACATGCCTGACTGCAGAACCTATTGCAGTAGCTGCTACAGTCCAGCATATGGCTGGCTTAAGCCGCATTTCGTGCAAGTGCGAGCGAGACAAGCACACAGTGTATAAGATCCGTTACTGGAAGTGCTACTGCAAGCACCCCAGTAGGAATTATTGGAACAGTCGGCGCGTTGCGGAATATTGCTATTTTCATTCATTTTTTCAGTAAATGGAAACTTTTTTTTGCTAAAATATTGTAATTGGTGCTCTCGAGCAATATTTAATTAGCATTTGGAAAGTAATTATCGACCGTGTTTGATAAAACAAAAATCAAAAACGAATAAATTTTGTTCGTTTTCGTTTTGTGCCAGCTCCCAAATCCCATATTTTTATTGTCGATATTTTCCCATGTTGCCCTTACTATTTGCTAGCACAGCTCTGAAATTAACCACGATTATTGCAAGGGAAATTTTTTTAACTTAAATTATATTTTCACAATTTTTCAACGTTCTTGAATTATGCGATAAGTTATTATAATTTCTTAATTAAGTTTGTTTTTAGACCTCGCTTTAGTAGCTCAAATTTTTAAGAGAAATTAATGAGTAAATTTGGAGGGAATTTTTTTCGGTACTGCACAAATTTTAGAAACTTAAAAAAAAAAAATTAAAAAAAGTTAAACATAGTTAAAAATTTGAGCATTTTATGGGAGCATTATAAGAATTTTGAAATAAATTTAATTTTTATGCCTCGCTTTAGTAGCCATTAAATTTTTAAGGGAAATTGCTTGAGTGGGAAATTTAGTTCTTTGAAAAAAAGTAAGAACGACAACAGGCCTAAACTTAATTTAAGGCCTATACGCAGAATGCAAAAAAATTACGCACGGAATGGCAAAACCATAAAAAGAAAAAAACCCAAATGGGATCCCAAATGGGATTTTTTTCTTAAAATTTGGCACGGAATGACAAAACCATATAAAAAAATAATATATATCCCAAATAAAATTATAAAAATTATAAAAAAATAAATCCCAAATGGGATTTTTTTTTAAGTTTTTGTCATTCCGTGCGAAATTTTTTGCATTCTGCGTATAGGCTTTTACTTTCATTATTTTATTTAAAATAAAGTAAAGTGCCAGTGCACTTTTTCACTTAAACTAAATTCCACCATAATTTCCCTAATTAATTTCCCTGAAAAATTATAAAAGTAACAAAAACGAGGTTTCAAGACTAAAATTTAATTAAAAATTTCCAAAAGTTATATGTATACGTTTAAAAAAAAATTTGTGGCCCTATGTTCCAGCTGGGAACTCTAGGAAAGATATACCTATGTATAATACAAAATCCAATAATCCAATCGTTTTTAAATTATACCGAATATTTTTTTTATATAGTACATTAGGCTATAATCTTATATTGAGGAAAGAGAGTAGACTTAATCGCTACCATGTGATAGGGCCAACATAATTACATAAAATATTTAAAAATAAAAGAAAATTTACGAAGAGATTCGACTGAATACTGCAATAACTTATATCTGGAGGGTGCTATTTTTTTAAAATTAAAGTTCATCATTATTTTTCTACTCGTTTTTCTTAAAATATTTCAAACAGGTAACCGATAAAAAAACTATTGAAATCAAGATATTTTTGAAAAATTTTATAGATTTTTTTCAAGCCAGTGCACACTGCAGTGTTCACAGCAAAACGTTTGAATGATATTTAATAGTTGAGCAACTCTGGCGCAAAAAGTGTATAAAGGATTACGAGGCTTGCCAAACTTTTGCCAACAAAACGAACAAAAACTTATTTGAAATGATATGCATAAACGTTGGCAACAAAATATTTTGCAAGCACAGTTTGAAGCTAAAGTTTCTTTTTTCCTGTCTGACCATGGTGGCAACACTGTTCAAAGTTTTCGTATTACTATCAATGACAATTTAAGCTTATAATAAATGTTAAACTTTTTGAGTTTTTATTGAAAGTAGGGTGATAAACAAATTGTTGCATTTAATTAAAATAAAGTGTGTTATAAAAAAAAAATTTCGGACTATATTGGAAAAAATGTTTCTGAGCATATTGGAAATTGTTATTTTAATGTATGATATGTTTATTCAATTATTTTTTGTGCAAATATAACCATAAATTATCTGTATTGAAGTTTTTAGCTTATTTTGAATTTTCTAGAACTAATTTTTTCAAGTGTAAATCCTATGTATTATTTGATAATCTGAACTTTTTCTGTTACTAAAACAAAATTTTTACAATTATGATGAATTATTTTTTTTTTAGTGTATTTGCTGTTGTTACTTTAACACGCAGACACATAATAACAAGGCAAAGGCAACGACAAATAAAAAACAAAAAATAAAAAGAAAGCAAAAGTGTGAAAGCAAAGGAAGGGAGCGAGACAAAAAAAAAATTGATACAAAAATTGATTTTTCTGCCTATATCAATGTTCGTTTTGTTGTTGTATTTCTCAGCTCGTTTTTCTTTTTGTTGTACTTTTCTGTATTGTTGTTGCTGCAGCAGCCCTTTTTGTATTTGGCTTTTGCTTTTGCCTTTGCATGTAAGCCTTTGCCTTTCAATTTTAGTTGTTGCTCATCCACGAAACACACTTTGAAAAGGGGAAGCAAAGCCGGAAGTCCTGTTCTCAAGCGCCCACCATGCTCTCTCTCTTGTTCTCTTTTTCAAACTGACATGCTCGGTTTTTTATTACATTTTCATGTAGTGCATAATATTATACACAAGTTTGTCAAGTATCTTGAAAGTTACTAAAACAGTCCAGGGATTCAAACATATTTGTGTTTTTATGTATTGCATAAAGTATACTTTTTTTAGCTTTAGGTAGTTTTTTACATGGGCTAAGTGAAATTTTATCTCTCGTCAATCAGTAGAAAGAAAAGTCGCTTAATTTTTTTGAATACGACTTATATTACAGCTTATTTTGAGCCTATATATTGCCTATAAATACTCTTGGCAGTCACTTACAAAAAATCATGATTAATCGTGAAAGCAGACAATATGCAATAAATTTCAGCTTAAGCTTTTGTAGAGTTACTTGATTTCTAGAAACATTGGCTTTTTTAATTTTTTGTACGATACACAAAGTAAGCTGTGGAACTATAAAAAGCTAAATAAGCTTAAAACTTTATATTCCGCCTTTTAGACATTTAGACGTTTGCACAGTGCTGAAACTAGGCTTAAACAATGATAGCACGCATACCATTTTTAATCTATTTGGCTACGACTGCGTTTACCGTCTATGTAAGGCTACATTGCGTATACGTAATTTTAGTAAGAAGTTCCTAAATTTTTGTTTGCACACTCAAGGTTTTAAAGTTTTTGAAATTTGTATATTTAAACATTTTATATTCGTTACATAACAGCTGACGTCCCTATAAGGCTACCTTGCGTATACGTAATTTTATTAAGCAGTTTCTTAATTTACGTTTGCATACTCAAAATGTTGAAGTTTTTGAAATTTTTATATAAATTAATAGCTATAGTGTAGCTTAACAATATTTGTTTATATAATTATAGTACAGTTGGCCTTCGTATAAACCTACGTATACGTAATTTTATTTAGAAGCCTCCAAATTTTTGTTTGCATATTGAAAGTTTGAAACTTTTTATATTCAAACATAACTAAAACGCAATAAAAAAATATTTTTTTATATCATTATAATACAGTTGGCATTCATATAAATGTATTTTGCGTATACGTAATTTTATTAAGCAGTTTCTTAATTTACGTTTGCATACTCAAAATGTTGAAGTTTTTGAAATTTTTATATAAATTAATAGCTATAGTGCAGCTTAACAATATTTGTTCATATAATTATAGTACAGTTGGCCTTCGTATAAGCCTACATATACGTAATTTTATTTAGAAGCCTCCAAATTTTTGTTTGCATATTGAAAGTTTGAAACTTTTTATATTCAAACATAACTAAAACGCAATAAAGAAATATTTTTTTATATCATTATAATACAGTTGGCATTCATATAAATGTATATTGCGTATACGTAATTTTATTAAGCAGTATCTGAATTTACGTTTGCATACTTAAAATGTTGAAGTTTTTTATGACCTATGCTCCGACTAGGAGCGATATCTTGTATTATACAATACATAATATCAAAGAAAAAAAAAAAAAAACTACCTAATATGAGACGTCTAACTGTCATAATTTTTGTTTGCAGAATCGAAATATTGAATTTTTTGAAATTTTTATACTCACACAAAATTATTGTACAGCTTAACAATATTTATTTATATTTTTTTTAAGCAGCTGGAGCCCATATACTACGTATACGTAATTTTATTTATTCATAATTTTAAAAACATTATTTACTTGTTTTTAGAGTAGCTACCACTTGATATAGCATGCAAAAAATTTGTCAACTTGTTTTAAGAACATTTTAGGCTCTTATATAGTCTAGGCTTTATGTTCCACTTAGGAGTCAAGAATATAAGTAGTAGTATATAGTATTTTTTTATTATCTGAATCATGTATCCAAATCAAGTCTGGGCTTGCTTATTTTTTTTCCTCAGTACCATGCTGGAGTTTCGACATTTTGTACTGAATTTTTCAATATGTTTTCTCGCCATTTTGTTATTTGTCAACGTAGCATATATAGAACGGCTTACAATCTTTTCAAGGCTTTGGCGTGTTTTTTTGGCTTTTTTTTATTTTTATTATTGTTGTTACAATATATAAAGACATTTTGGTGTTCGTGGCCATAATCACAGCATACTTTAGGCCGGTTTTTGTGCTGTTTGCGTGTTTGAATGTGTGAGTGCGTGTGTGAATGAGTGACGCGACACAGTAAGTTGGCTTAAAATAGCATTTTACAACATTAGGTGGCAAATGTCAAGATGACATTACGGGTCACACACATACACACGCACATTCCACACATCATAAGCGTAATAAACTCTCGCTGTGTGTGTCAGTTATGCAAAATAATTGATGGCAAAAAAGAATTTTGTCTTGTCTATATGAGGGTTGCTCAATTAGCAGCAATATTATTGACTATGCGCAGAAATGTAGGCAACACTTTTTTTTTTCTAAAAGTCGCCCACAAGACACACACATACACTTAAGCACGCATATTCATAATTATATATCATAATAAGTGTCTGGCTGTCTGTCTCGCTGTCTGTGCCTGTGCCTAAGTGTGTGTGTGTGTGTTAGTCAACTGGCAGCCATTTTCGAAAAGTTACATTTGACATTCAACAGGCGACGCCGACATCGACATCGACGCCGGCGGCAGCAGCATTGCCATTTGCCCTTATGCAGCAGCACCAGGCTTGCCATTTTAGGCGCTCTCAGCCGCCCCGCTCTTGTTCTCTGCTATACGCTACTCCCTCCCTACTCACGCTCTCTGCTCAGCCACTAGATTGAGCAAATTAATGCTTGCGTGTGTAATTTTTGTTACACATTAACACAACACGCAGAAACACTCACCCACAAACAGCCATACAAACTTCGTCAAAAGCACATGCGAGGGCAGTTTAATAAGTCAATAAGTTTTTAAATACAGGCTTCATGTGCTTACATTGTCGTGCACTGTCAATCCGCGAACTTGAAAAAAACAAACATAAAGATCTACATGGTTTTGATCTAGGCAAAAAAAGGCACATGAAAGTGTGGCCCATAAGGGGCCTCATAGTAAGCATTTGTTTTAGTGACCTGGATGTAGGTTAAATCTTTTGAACTAAATCTCATGCCTGATATTTGTGATCAATCAACCTAGTCTTTTAGCTTTTTTTCTTTGAAGCCTAGACTCTCAGCTGCCTCTAAGCACTTAAATTTCGGATTATCAGATATCGTTTTTAGATTTTTGTAAATTATTTCTGGCGGTACAATTTTTTTGTGTCTAGTAAGACGACAATTCAATTCAGAAATTCAGAGCTTCGTAAACAGATGCCTCCGCCGTATTCTTAAGGTGTGGTGGCCAAATGTCATCAACAATGATGATCTTTATACAAAATGTAACTTACAGCCAGTGGCCAATACGATTAAACTACGAAAATGGCGGTGGCTAGGCCACACCTTGCGTGTGCCCTTGTTTGGAATCCCCAAGGCAGCCGCAAGAGGGGTCGACCTAAGACTACGTGGAGAAGAAGCCTACAAAAAGAAATCGACGAATGTGGTAAATCGTGCAACGAAATAAAAATGCTAGCTAACAACCGGACCAGATGGAAATGCTTTATTTAAGCCCTATGCTCCAGTGGGAGATAAAGGAAACGATGATGAAGACGACAATAGAATTAAGTAAATGTATGATGTAGATAGATTTTCAAAAAAATAAAATATTTTAATATTAACTTTCTACCAGTTCAAAGAGTCAATAATTTATCAAACTGCCCTCGTCTTGGCACACACATACTCGCCCATATACACAGCCAGCGAATATGGCTTGTACAGAGGCCCAAGCTAACATTAAATTGGTATGTGGGCATGATATATGACAAGTCAAGCCAGCAAGGCCACAAGATAATTACATATATATGCACATTATATATATATAAACATAGGTTATATACTGCTTCTAAATATATCATATACAAAGTCAAGTTGTTCTTTTCCAAATGGACTTTTGGCATTAAAAAAAACAAAAAAAAAAAAAAAGAAAAACAAAAAAAACAAAGTTAAAACTCTATCAATAAAATTCACTTCAGGCGTGTGCTTGAAATCGCTTTTGCTTTAGTTTAAGGCCCTGACAAGCGAAGGTTTTGGCTTTGAATGTTTAATGTTTATATAATATATACATATATAATAAAATAATTCCAAATTTGTTTAAAAACATTTTCTTCTTAAAATGAATTTCACATAAATCTACGTTTCTTTTTTTTATCTAATCAAACAATTTATTGCAAGCTTAATTTGGAAAATTGCAAATCTTTAATGCCAAAATCTTAAGTTTCCAAAGAAATGATTTATGCATATTGATTTTAACGTTCAGCTTACACAGATACTTACGCATACTATTGCACACATATCGTATCTCTGGCATTAATAAAGCTTCAAGTTGAATTAATTTAAATTCTAGCATATTTCTTTTACCATGTGCATAAATGTTTTCTTTCCATTTACATTACACAAATATTTTACATAATGATAAAATATAAAACATATATGTATAAACATGTTCTTTAAATGTAGCTGTATATTGCTGCCATCAATTGACTTTAACAGTTTGACATTTATTTATTATAACTGTCATTTACTAGCGTGGGACATATTTACTTTTTTGCAAGAAATAATATTTTAAATAATTGTGTGAATAAGTATTGTTTTATAAACTTGTTCGGTTTTTACGCAGCATATTTACGTTAACATCTTAAACTTGAGAGTTTTCAAAATTTAAATAATTAAAATTTTCCAAATATTTACGAAAGTACAGTCAACTCAAAACACAGAAAGCGATCGGCAGTTGTTGCTATAATTTGTTTTTTTTTTTTTGTTTGTAGCATGCACTTATTTGGATCTGGCCGATCTCAATTTTTTTTCGAATGCGCTCAAGACAAGATCGCTTAGTTTTGGAATTTTAAGGAATTTTTGCTTTTGTATTTAATAAAAAAACTTTTAATCTAAGCATTACTACAATGAGCATATAATGATATTTGAGAGTTTTTTCTTAAAACTATACAAAAAATGTTTCAATTAAGAACTAAGAAAATTGGTTTGGCGTACTTTTGATACCGACAACTGTTGTTTATGGGTTTAATATAAAAATTTGAATTTTAAAATATTTTGACTGCAGTTTTTTTCAGTATGTTTCTACTATTTCTATAAACAAATTATGAAAGAACTACCAAAGAACAATGTATTTCTATTGTTATTGGCATCTTATAATCGCGATGTTTGCGGTGACAGTTGACAGCTAGCTGGCGTTAAAAAAACATGTGGAGCAAAACAAAACCAATTATACCTTTAGGTCATCTGCAAATATGATGTTTCCTATCTTTCCCAATGGGTCGTTAATGTAAATATTGAAGAAAATAGGCGATTTTACTGTGCCTTGTTGTGAACTATATTGCTTGTTTGCTATTATACACATTGAATTGCTTTTCAGTAATCATGTTATATATTAAGACCAGCATATGTTCTGGAAATTCATACTGCATAAGTTTACATATTTATCCTTTGATCCAAACTGAGTCAAAGGCTTTTTCCAAATCAATAAGACACGCTGCTACGTAATTGTTTTTGTTCCAGCTCCACATTACGTCAGAGACCAAGACATTAATGGCACATATTGTGGAAGGCTTGAATTGAAATCCAAACTGCTTGTTACTTACGAGATCTTAGTTCCACACCAATCACCGATTATAACATCCAAAAAAGTTGTGCTTCACATATTGCTAACATATATATTTTTATTAGGCATGGCAACACCTCACAATTTTTTGCATATTAACATTTTCCAAGATAAGGATAAACGAATACTAATCCCAAAAATAGAGCATTATATGCACCTACATGTTTTTGTCAGTGTACAATTGTTTTTAGCTTCCTGAGCCATTGTCAGACACTTATGCTGGGCATCGATAAGGGAAGGATGTGATTAAGCCAACAAAAACAACAACAACTAGCAAAACGATGATAATTAAAATGACAATGACGAGCAGGATATGCATATAATTTTCAATTAACTTGCTTTGACATTAACACTCTTCCTTTAGTTTCCCTACTGCTCTCTCTTCATCATCTGCTTCTTTTTCTTCTTCAACAACTCCTTTTCCTTTTTGGTTTAATTTTCATATACAGTAAAATGTCTCAGGGGTCGTAAATAAAAACAGTTTATTTTACATTGTGACAGGAAAGAAGAGTTAAGTAAAAGATATTCAACTAAGAAACTCATTATAAAATAAATGCATTTAAAAGTCGAAATATTTCTTTAGTAGATTGGTTCCAATTTATTCCCAAGCTAATTGGGTCAAATTTTAATTGCGATAAAGCCTTAAAGGACAAAATCGTAATATCTTAACAAATCAGGCGGGCAGCAGTTAAAAAAAAAACTATCTCTTATTGAGACAATGACATAGATGTAAGATGATAAATACACCATTTTAGTGGAGCTTCTTATAACATAAATATAAATAAATATTTGAAGTCTTATTCGTTTTCTTCTAGATGTTACACACAAATATTTTTAGCACTAACTAAGGGATTTTATCTTTATACCCTGTATGGTACAAAGGGTATATTAAGTTTGTGCAACCCGAAAATGTATGTAACATACAGAAGGAGACGACGGAGACCCCCCAAAGTTACCTAAAGTATGATCAAGAGAAGTCGATGTACCCATGTCTGTCTGTCTGTCTGTCCGTCTGTCTGTATGAACGCCTAGATCTCACAGATGGTAAGAGCTAGAGCGACCAAGTTTTCAGATAAGATGCGTAATTATGTCAGGGGAGACAAGTTTATTTTCGATGTCGGAGTTACATTATATAGCTCCAAAAGTTTAAGATGGATAAATCGTTTGTATATGAAGATATCATAACCAAATTTGGCACTCGAAAGTTTTTTAGAGTGCCCAAGCAAAGTCAATATTCAACTGATTTCTGTTTGTTTATAAAAATATCGTAGCAAAATTTTCCCAATAAAATATCTTTTGGTGGTCTTAAGCAATATGTCGGACTTAATTGCAATGTGGTGGTACAGTGTATCCCAAAGTCGTCTGCGCCCAACGTACGCCATCTTTTTTATTGCCATAGCTTTTTTCTTGAGAAAAAAATATATATATACATATATAATACACCTAGTCATAAGCTAGCCTTTCCGAAATTATGGTTAACTAAGTGTTCCATTGGTTGAGGACAGTTTGTGGTTTTTTGAGATCTCAGGCCAAAGCCAGCACTGCACGCAATCTTTGTTTGAAGACTACAAAATATTGACTTTTATAGTTTTCAAAGTCTACTAAAAAAAAAGCCTGATGGCCCATGTTGCTCTGGCTACAAACCTTTTATAATTTACAGTGAATTTCTACTCTATAGTTATATAAATATATACTTAATCATGTCACTCATATGAGGAGCATAGGGCCACAACAAATTGTTTCCATCTCCGTCTGTCTGACGCTAGTCCTTTGACTTCACTCAAACTTATTCGCGTAGGCTCGATGTCTTTGATGAGCTGTCTTTTCCACATATGCGCCGGTTGTACTCTGCTACGAGATCCTTGTGGGTTCCAGTCGATTGCTTCTCTGGTAATGTCGCAAGGAGGTTTTCTCAGCGTGTGACCAATCCTGTTCTATTTGCGTCAGATATTTCTTTAACAATAGGCGTTTGGTTGCATAATGTCCTAAACTGTTACCTCAGGCCAACTTATTCTGAGCGGAGACATCGGTTCACGAGTCTGCGAGACGCGTTCCACGTTTCGCAACCGTAGAGCTTTCAAGCTAAGGATTCTAATTTTTGTTCGGCGGCATAGTACTGCCGAGTTTTAGATATTTTTTAATTATATAAATTGATAAACATAAATAAAGTCTTCTAAAAACTTATTTTTTACAATCCTAAACACTCTTTAAAACTACAATTTTTCGAAACATTTTTTAATGTTTCTTGCTCGACTCAGAATCTTTTGGCTTTAAAAGTTCTCAAAATCGTTTAACAACTTATTGATTGAAATAAACTTATTTTAAATAAGTGTCAAGAAATAAAAGCTTTCGACTAATGCAAAAACAAAAAACAAATCGTCACTGGAAGACTCTTATTAAGTGTTGGGCAAAACTCATACAAACAAGCATTTCTTTGTATGAGTAAACAGCGCAGTAAGCAAAAGCGCACGAGAGAGCATGAGCCGCAATCAAGCAAAAACGAGAGAGAGATGTCAAACACTTGGACCGTGCATGAGCCGACTGCGCTGCGGCAGATTTTGGTGCAATAGCCAGTGTGACCGTATGCAATACAGCTGTCAAGTACGTCGAGCAGCTACAACACTGAAATCTGCACAAAAATGAATCTCTAGCTCTTAAGCACAAATACATAAAATCTTAAATTTTCACTGTGTATTCTTATGGAAGTTAAGTGTCATTAAAAATTTTTGTAAATTTAAGAGCATGAAAAAAATATTATCCTAACCGCATGCAGCAATTGAGCTATGTCCTTTCTTCCATCTCACAGTGATTTATTTTTCATTTTTTTTGGCATAAACTCAATTTTTGTTTGTTTATAATTTTAAATTCGACCCGATTTTTGTTTTTACCATACTCTTGTTAGATTCAAAATTAATCGATTTTCAAATTGGCGCCAAAAATGATTTATCGATACGCTCTCAAAGTCAGCTGATCCTGCATGCTTTTTGTAAATTTGGCGGCAAACGCATTACAACTTTAAGTGTGTAATTATTAAGCAAAATATGCTGAATATCATGAAACTAATCGTTTTTGCTAATTTTTGAAATTTTTTGAACAAATTGAGTTTTTCTAGAACAAGATGTGCTTGCGCATACCGAGCTGATTGACATTTGTAACACCAACAATCGCTCTGAGAACGCAGTTCAGCAGCACATGATTAAAAAAATTGGCGAAAAACATTTATGTGGGGAACATATTACTGTAATAGGTCAAAAAGTGAGGACATTTGTTAGACATATTAGAAAATAGTTAAAACGGCTTAAAACACTTAAAACGGCTTGTTAATTTAGAAAATTTTAAAACTTTTTGTGAAAATGTTTTGGTTGAATATCAGAACAATTATCCTTGGTACCACTTGTCGCTTACTGTTCATAAGGTATTAGTACATGGGAAAAATGTCTCGGGGAAAATGCTTCGGAATCCCGAAATAAATTTTAAAAGAGCGATAGAAGGGGCGATGCAAGAAAATGTAATCGACTGGACAATATAACAGATATTTTTAACCGAGCATTAGATAGTTCTGACTCTTTGCTGTCGAATATCTATTTAAAAAGCACCTACCTAATGAAATAATCGCACTGTTGCAATCATCAAGCTTGAAAATTCTATTTAAAAGCGATGACGGATGACGGTGATCTGCTGATGAAGCGGATGACTTTGAAGAAGACAAAGGGGTTGACGAAGAGGATAACGCAATTGATGAACTCGATGCTATTGCTTCAGACGAACAATATTTTGAAATAGCAGAAATTTAAGTTTATATATGTGACGTGAGTAGTACCACCAAATTTATTTAACATTTTGAATTACTCAATTTTTTTTCAAAAGATCAACAAAAAATATTAATAAATACGATTTTATTATACCCTATACCTATAGGTACAAAGGGTATACTAGACTTGTGCAATGTATGTAACGGCAAGAAGGAGGCGTGGCAGACCCCAAGTCCTTTATACCAAAATGCTTATCATAACCTCGGGTAGCGATTGACCCATGTCCGTCTGTCCGTCTGTATGAACACCTAGATCTCGGAGACTATAAGAGCTAGAGATACGAAACCTTACCAGCTGATGCGCATATTTCCTGAGAAGATCAAGTTTGTTGAATCATGTCCATATCTTTCCCCGTTTCCCCGTAGCAGAGTTTCGCGGTTATTAGCTACACTGTTTGATATTTCAATCTGAAACTTGACAGAGCGATGCGTTGTGGTTACATGCATCTGTGTGTCAAAAATAAACAAAATCGGACAAATACAACAAATAATCTATATAGTCTAAAATGTAAAAATTTCACCTCCCCTCGCCTATAAACTGCGTCAATATTTGACTCTACGTAATTATAGTAACATATGGACTAGAATCACCAATTTTGCTAAGCTAAGATTCATGTGGCTGTAATGAACAAATCCACATCCAAATTTTATCAATGCGGGCCCCCCACCCCCCGCAATCGATTTACCGTGTTTTCTCCCACACCCCTCAACATATCCCCTTGAAACTTACCCCATATACTTTAAATAACTTCTTTAACGTAAATTTCGATTTTCATCAAAATCGGTTAAAATTTGCGGAACTTATAGGTATCAATATCGTTTTGCACCAACAAAAAAAATGTTCCAATTGGAAAGTTCTTAGAAGGAATATGCAGGAATAAAACTTTTTTCGAGAAAAAAGGTACAGGGTATTACACTGTCGGGCACCGCCTCGACTGTATTACATTTTTTTATAATTGTTTATGGCAAAATTCGTGACAATATTTAATAATAAAAAAACTTAACATTTTTGCCAAAACAATAAATCATTATGACTTGTAGATGTAAAATTCCACGTTTATGATTTATGGGCGTAAAGGGGCGTGGCAAATATATGTATATATGTACATATGACTGTATGATAATTTTTAACTCAATAGAGTCAGAAATAATTTAACCTTATATGGGCGTTAGAGGTGGGCGTGGTTCGATCGATCTGAAATTTATCTTGTTTTTTTAAAATATCACTACAATGAATTGTACACAATTTCAAGTCTCTAACCTAATTTTTCCATTTTAACCACTTTGGCTTAACCAAATCGTTCAATCGAGTCCATATCTACTACGATTTTACTACAACATATTTTCTAGGCTTCATCAGTGAGTGGATCATACTGAAACTCCACTTCACTTGGACTTTTCTGGAACTTAATTGATGCAATGCCTAAATGTACTTACTAAAATTAGTTTTGAACAGGGTGAAGGGTTGCTTTACAGCCATTCGCATAGAAACGTAAACATTCGGGAACAAATTTACAATCTCTTAAAGCTACAATTTTTAACAGGCGAAGCCACAATATCTAGAAATTTCCCTATAACGAAATCTTTGCGATAAAAGGGTACAGTATATTAAACTGTCGGGCACAGCATAGTTTTTATCTAAGGGATTACAATAAAAAAAAATACATTAAAAAAAAAATCCTTAATCAAAACATAGTTCTATAAATGTTCTCAATTGTGAAAAGTAAAAAAATATCGGGCAGTCCTCCGAATGTTTGGTGCTCCCGATTTCACCAAACCGAATTTTTTTATGTGGTTTGAAACCGAATGTTTTGTTGCAAGGGAAACTAAAACGAATCGGCAAAATAGGCTTAAAACTTAAGAATTTTATATTGAAATAATTTTTTTTAATATTCTTTAAAACTCTTTGATTATATTTATACCAACTTCAAGTTAGATATTTACTGACAATTAATTTTGATTATTTTTTTTTTTGACCCAACCCAAAAAATAGCATGCATAACCAAAAGGAACTTTTTTTGTATCATACACGAACACATAACGCTGAAAAATAGCTAAGTCGTGTTTAATTTCAATTAATATTGTTGCTAAAGCAAAATTTTTTTTGTAATTTTATTAAAAAGATAGAATAATAAAGAACTAGCAATATTTTAATAAAAATAAAATGTAAACGATATGTCAGCTGTTTTGTATCATACAAAAATAATTTCGCGCTAACGCAACATGAGAATTTATCGAAAAAACAGGGAAATTTACGAATTTATCGAAAATAAAAAGAGAAGTTATCGACAAAAATATTTGTTTTTCGGAGTACGCAAAAACGAATCAGAATAAAATTGTTCGGTTTGGCTTTTTCGTTTTCCAGAGCCCGGCTGACTGAGTTTTTTTTTTTTTTTTTTTTTTTTGAGAAAAGGGTGCCCCACTTTCAGGATCTCCTTGACTATAACACTTTTTTCATTTCTATAAAATTTTCGGATTCTATGATCCGTCATCTGCGAGATTTCAACTAATAAAATTACAACAATTTCTTAGAATTTTCTTATAATTCAGTAAACAATGCATTAGAGCTGCGCTTATCTCAATGCGAACATCTACTGTAACATTTTCAAGTAGTTCAAGTATATACTGTCATAGGATATAGCAGGGGCGGTGCATAAATATGACGGCCTTTTACACTCTGAGGCTAAGGTTCTTATAAACAGCTTTTGTTTTGGCATTAGGCAGCGTGTTATAAATATTTTTTTTTATTTTTTGAAGTGAGTCCTGGCATACATAACAATATGGTTTTCAATGTCAAACCACCCGGAGCAGCGTAATTCGTTCCCATAGCAGCATTTCCGGTTGATTTCATTGTGTTGCCTACGACAAAGTGCGCTTAGAGCGGCTTTATATTTATGTATCTTTTCCATGTGCTGCTTGGCTTGCTATTTTCTAATATTGTACATGTGCCTGTGTATAAGTGTATGCGTATCTATGTGTGCGGTGTATCTGTATTTGTTAGTGCCCCGACTCAGCGTGCTTTCATAAGTTTATTATTAATAATCTTACTCGAGTGCGACACTTTGTATGAGTGTGTACTTACACTTTACTCAATATATTGCACAGAGACACTTGTTTGTGCACACACACACGGTCTCTCTCGCTCTCTCTCTCTCAATGCATACTCATACTTACACACACATAGATACTTTTAATATTTAGATAGATGCTTTGTTTGTATCTTTTGGCTTGCAATTAGTTTTGAAAATATTTGCCATGCTTTATTAACAATTTGCTGCTTGATTAAGCGTACAGCGCAAAAGTAGGCTATAAAAACTATATGCGAGGTTAGTTTGATGAGTCGGCGACTTTTTGAAATGTGCCGCATCAACTGCCAGCATTGCTTCTAACTCATCGCACTACCCTCGTAGTAGCAAAAACTTTTATGCTGTCATCATTTTTCATGGTTATATCTTTAAATGTGTGTCTACTTTAAGGCGCGGCGCTGTGTCTGTATGAGTGCCTGCTTATATGATATATTGTGGCATCAGTAAAAGAAAAATTCGCTATTATATATATTTTATTGTTAAAAGCGCTTCCCATTTTTATGGCACATATAAAACATATGTGCAGAACGTCTATGTATGCGTGCATTAGGCTCTATAAACGAGCACGCAATGTTCAAAACAAGAGACAAAAAGCCATGACACTTTAAGAAACATTACTTGGACGTACTGCCCAAAGGATTTGTCAAGCAAAAGCAGGAACCACAATTCGAACGGCCTAGGTGCCTGAGAATAGGAAACGGTTCAACATCTTGTCTGCAATGGCCATAGGGTAACTTTCTTTGGGACCTGGAAAAAAAGTTGGCAACGCTGTTTTGGAGTTATAGGCAAAAGGAAATAATAACTGGGGGGTACCACGTAATGGAAGACGTTATTTTTAACTTGAAAATATTTCACTATTTTAGAATAATTTTAAAATTATTTGATATATTTATATATTAGTATAGAAAAACAAATTTTGTAAACAAAAGATGGAGTACGGTAAAGGCGGGCGCGGACGACTTTGGGATACCCTGTACCACTGCTTGCAATAAAGTCCGGTACATTGCTTAAGAACACCAAAAGACATTTCATTGCCAAATTGGGTTACGATATCTTCATAAACAACCAAAAACAGACGAATTTTGAACCAAAAATGATATATCATATGATATATGAAACAGTCAACTGATTTTGATCAAATTTGGTACAGTGCTTGGGACTTTTTGTATGCCAAATTTGGTTACGATAACTTCATAAAGAAACGAATTATCCATCTAAGACTTTTTGTTTTTTTTCGAGGTTCTCTGAAACACCCCTATGGGAGCTACATAATATAACCCCGATATCGAAAAAGTAAAATAATCTTGTCTCCCCTGACATAATTACGCACCTAATCTGAAAATTTGTTCGCTCGAGCTCTTACCATCTCTGAGATCTAGGCGTTCATACAGACGAACAGACGGACAGAAAGACAGACGGGCATGGGTATATCGACTTCTCTAGTCTCCCTTATCATACTTTAGGTAACTTTGGGGCGTCTTCGACGTCTCCTTCTGAATGTTACATACATTTTCGGCTTGCACAAACTAAATATACCCCTTGTACCATACGGTACAGGGTATAAACATTCCTCATATCGTCACACAAGAATATTGCACCTTATTTAGCAATATGCTCAATAATGCTTGCTACCCCCATCAAGTGGAATACAGCTAAAATGATCCTTCTACCCAAAAAACCAACGACCCGAGTTTCGTAAACAGTCTTCGACCTATAAGTTTATTTTCTAATATCAGTAAAGATTTTGAAAGATGCACTAACACAATTATAAATAAGCACTGCAAACAAACAAACATAATAAGTAACAAGCAGTTCAGATTTCAATTCAAGCCTTCCACAATACGTGCCATTAATGTCTTGGTCTCTGACGTAATGTGGAGCTGGAACAATAACAATTACGTAGCAGCGTGTCTTATTGATTTGGAAAAAGCCTTTGACTCAGTTTGGATCAAAGGATAAATATGTAAACTTATGCAGTATGAATTTCCAGAACATATGCTGGTCTTAATATATAACATGATTACTGAAAAGCAATTCAATGTGAATAATAGCAAGCAAGCAATATAGTTCACAACAAGGCACAGTAAAATCGCCTATTTTCTTCAATATTTACATTAACGACCCATTGGGAAAGATAGGAAACATCATAGTATTCGCAGATGACCTAGTTATCTACCACAGCGACGACACAATAAGTGAAATTAACAAAAATTTTGCAAAATATTTTTAATAAAGTAGCAGAAAATACTGAGAATCACAGTTGGCAAAATAAACACAAAGAAATGCGAAACAATACTATTCAGGCCTGCAGTCAAACATTAGAAAAAACTGGAAAAAATTCCAAATATTAGGCAGAAGCAGCTGCACACCTATAAGTAAGTAATTCAAAGACTGTTAAATACCTCGGAGAGCATTAAGACAGATTTGTATTCTTTAATAGCCACATTCTTGCTCAAATAACAAAAGCAAATAAAACCTGGTATCTACACAAAAGCCTGTTCCATGCAAGAAGCCTTCAAAGCAGAGTCAAAACAATAATTTACCAGTCAATGATTCGCCCCCATTCTAGCTTATGCAAGCCAATGGTTCAATATTTCTCCATCTTACATGGAAAAACTAGGAATTTTTTAAAGACGTTGCCTAAGAGTTTGTTCGTCCCTACACAGAACTGCAGAGAGCGACTTTACAAAATATTTCCCAAACGATCAAATATATAATGCCACTGGAGTCATTCGATAGACAATTTATTATACGCATGCTATAGATATAGAAAGTAGTCTTTCCAATGAAACGAATAATTTTATCCTGGCGCCGCTGTGCGCGGACGACAGAGAGATGACAGAATCCGCAATCCACAATGGCTTTGTGTCTCCCGCAGCATGCCTTTATTCAAAATAATGAAGGAATATCGATTTTCTACCATGGATACAGAAATCTATAGCCTTGAGCAACGATACACTAAACATCGAATTTAGATTTGACTTTGCAAAATAAAGCCTTGCGCAAAATTGCTGATGCCCCATGGTATATCCGTAATCGCAACTTTCACAAGGATCTAGGCATTCCTTTTGTGGGTGACTTGTTAAATAAACTAAGCGACCGATACGCGGATCGCTTACGATCTCACCCGAATTCTCTTGCTTACGCCCTGGCCGGTCATAGACCGCGGAGACGCCTGCAATGTCTCCACCCATGGGACCTCAGAAGTCGTCATATAATCTAAATCGCTATAATAGCTCGTGCTTTCTATCTATATGTTTTGAGTAAATGTATAAAGATGTTTGCATCTCGCTGTCCTGTGCTCTCTCAGATTAAAGGCATTTGAATATTTAGTAGATTGAGTCGAACTATTGGTTAATATTGTTTTTGTAAATATTGTGTTGATCTGTAAATATGTATATGTATAGTAATTTGTGCCCTATCATACATTTAATTACATTATAGCAATTAATTTTCATGTACTCATTATTGGATCATAACCTTGTGATTGTGAATTATAAGCAGTCCAATTGAAAAATCAGTGTCCAACGTATAGCGTGGATATCTAAAACGTTTTGTTATTGTTGTTTTCTCAGTAGCTGACAATTAAGTATGGTTTGCTCTGTTTTATATGCGGGGCAGAGACAGGACTAACCGACTTGCTATAGTATTTGCGAACCAAATAAAATCTTATATCTAACTTGCCTATGTTGACGGCTATTTTCTGAAAATTTGTTTCCTGTTTAAATGATTTTTTTAAAGGTCCGAGTAATTTTTTCTATGAGAAAAAAACTATACCTAAGCAGACGTGAAAAGACTTGGTTTTTAGGGGAATTTAGAGAAAGCCAAAAGCCCATACAAATTTTATAAATTCAGTTTCAACAGATACTCAATTTTTATTTTTTATAGGCTGTATAACGAATGCTAGTCATAGGTTACAAAAAATATTGGTTATGGCAAGAAATCGCATTGGCGCCTACCTACCGGGTTACTTAACAAAAGGCCACTTGAGTTGGCAACCCTGAATTCTAACAACAGCAGATCGGACCACTCTAATATATAAAAGCTATCGGTCAGTAATAGTCTTTGTATGGATAACTTTTTTATGTATTAAGACATTGTCATCAAACTCTTCAGTTTATTTATTTATTTAAATATTAATTCACTGGAGCGTAACCAATTCTTTTATATTTATAGTATTACCAAATTTGTTAAAAGTCAACAGACAGCTTGCAAAAACAAATATTAGTTAGAATACAATAACAATACTATAACTAATAAAACAGTAGGGCAACGAGTTACTAGACCTTGGACGCTCGTTAGTTTTTTATTTTGCTGTTTTCTGCAAGATTTTATAAATTTTGATCACACTCGGACATCTGTCATAGGAACGAACTACTGATTAAAAATGGAAACTTTTTTATTTTCTAAAACATCGTATCAAACTCTTCAGTTTTTGACTGTTACGACATTTCTTTAGAGGCCATATAAGATCTCCAATGTCAAGTTTTGGATTGTTCAGAATTCCGCTTCCAATTGATGCTGCATAAAAGTATTTCCCAGCAAATATTTAAAAACGTTTTTTGTTTAAATTTATTAAATTTTTATTCATATGATATTACCAGATGCACTTCTACAATAAAATGTTTACAACACTTTGGATTTGAGCGAAACCAACTTACAAATTTTCCTAGAAAACTTATTGAGAATGTTTATTCTTATTATATGTATGCACTTTGAATATCATATTATGCATTATTTGATCTAGATTAAAATGGTTTTCAAGAATTTTCGATATTGTTCGAAACTGTTTTGCGTATGGTTCATTTAATTAACATATGTTAGAAATACATAAATCGTTTTAGATTAGAAACATCAGAATGGAGAAGACGAAACTAGTTTTAAAAATATCTAAAGCTGCTGAATAGAATTTTCGTCAGAATTTAATTCAGGGGTATATTAAATTTGTGCAAGTGTATGTTAAATAACAAAAGGAGAGACATTGAACACCCAGCAGGATCTTTAAAGTCTTCCTGCACTTTAGCGCCATCTGCCGGTCAATATGTTTATAGATTGGCGCTGCGCTTGCATGTTTTTCGAGGCACGGGCGGAATTTAAAGCGTTATAACTTGGGAACTGAGATACTTACATGATTCTAAAACCAGTCTTGTGTACTTTTTTGAGATCTACAAATTTTGATACACACCAAATACAAAACCGGGCAAGGGGTGGGTGAAATTACGAAAAACAGCGTTGTTGTAACTTTGGCGCCCTCTGCTGCCTAAAATATGACCTTCAGGTTATACCTTCCAATACAAATAAAACTCGAAAGTTGCCTTGAAAGTTTTTTTGTACGACATAGAATTCGAGATAAATGGGCCGACAAAAATTCTAAAACATGGTAAATTCTACGGGGGTTGCTTTTAGACATTTTGGATGGCCCTTAATTCATTAAGCAAGAGAAATTCCAGTGCAATTTTTTCCAGGTCAACCCCTTATTCGGTCTATTTTTAGTGTACTAACACTTTCGGCTGTAGCTTTTTCCTAAGGTTACCAATTTTTGTGATTGGGGGCATTTCGGAAATGAAGTATACTCAACTTTTCGAGTCAAATAATGTAAAAATTCGAATAAGTACAGTCTTTATGACATCATATACCGCATTTTGGAAAGTGTTGTTTTTCACAAAAAATAGCCATAACAACATTGCCCTAACTTAAAATATAAGACTCATCTCTGGAGAAAAAAAAAATGTTAAAGTCGACTAGTGTAATAGATCGTAGGCCTCAATGGTTGCAAATAGTCTTGAGCAATCAAAAGGTTGCTCTGTTTACTGTACGGGGCAGAGACTGGACTACCAAATCACATAGCAATTGCCAATATTGTCTGAAAATTCGTTTTCCGTTCCGAGAGAAATACAAAAAATAAAAATTGTAATTGCAAAATAAAGTTAAATATTAGAACAAAAACGCTGCAGTATAAGGTAGCTGCTGCTTTAAGCAGTTGTGAACTATAAGCATTCAAAGTGAAAAAAAACAGTGGGCAACGTATAGCGTGGATATCTATAGCGTTTTGTTATTGTTGTTTTCTCAGTAGCTGACAATCAAGTATGGTCTGCTCTGTTTTATGTGCGGGGCAGAGACAGGGCTAACCGACTTGCTATATTATCTGCGAATCAAATACCCTTAATCAAAGTATTATCGTCTAGCTTTTTGTTTAGAGCGTTTTGAAAAGTAGTTTTCTTTAAAAATGAAATAAAAACAAAAGCTGTGCAAGAGTGCACAGTATTTTTATATTAAATAGACAAACTTTTGCCCACTCTCTGGCTTAGGGGCATATTTTCTCAGTATATTATACACACACACACACACACACAGCTGACATTTAGTACATACATATGTATTAAACGAATATCACATTGTAAGACCAGAACGGAGGAGCATAATGATTCATCTATGCCTTGTGAAGTTGACATTGTAATCTTTTTGAATCGTAATTAAAGGTTAAATTCTTAATTAAATGTCCTTTAATTGTGTTGCCGCCATTTTGTTTGGTTTTAGCCAGCGGCAAATGCCATTCGAATTTCAGCTTATACATAAATTCAAATTTATCTTTGGCAATAAATCAGTTTTAATGTGAATTTGCCAGCTCTTCTTTTCTCTTTTCTCGCTGCTCTTTACTCTTTTTGTTTTGTTTTGTTTTGTGCTCGTTGTTTCTTTTGCCATTGTTGTGCTTGTAGTTGATTTTGTTTGTTGTTGTTGTTGCTATTTCGTTTGTTGGGACCAAGTTGTGGCACGTTATCAGCAAATAAGTTGACTGCATTCTGAGCATCGGGCTATGAACATATGCGATATGCTCCAGCAACAAAAATCCCAAGACCCCATAATTGCCCTGAGCATATAAATAGCAATGCTATTTATTTATTTGCATACTAATTATTATATTTGCATTAAAAAAAATAGTATAATATAATAAATAAGGAGACTGGAAGAGCTAGCTGTTATAATAATAATTGTCATAAAAATCCAACAAAATTTCTTTAACAAAATATTTGTCAAGTGCACACACATCGCATTGCCAAAATAGCTTCAAAAATGCAACTAATTTAAGCTGTAATAATTTTGTATACATTCTTTGGTATTTTTAGATTCTATTTATGCCAATAAATTCAAGCTAGATTTTTGTTTCTGAATCAAACCAAAAAATATCACGCATAACTCAAAATGCATTTTTGGTTCATGTCTTGCACAAAAGAAAAAGCCAACAAAATTTCGATTTCCCAAAAGCTATAAAAAACACTACAAGAAGAATATAAACAAACAAAATTAAGTTGATTAAGGTCACACTGTCCGACTCCCGGTCACTGCAGTGTCTTTCAGGCAGAGATCACTGCAATCCAGGAGGCTCTGACAACAATAAGAAACCTGCGAGTATGGAATAAGAGCATCTGTTTCTACTCGGACAGCCAGGCGGCTATTAAGTCCCTAGCTTTATTGACATCGTGCATAAAGTCAGTGAATAACTGCCGTTTGTCTCTTGAGTTGATGGCTGAGCAGTTTTCAATCCACCTCCCAGGACATAGGGGATCGAGGGCAACTGTATTGCTGATGAACTGACTAGACAAGGAACTACCAGCATTCTCCTTCAGAACAAGGAGGGCCTGGTTTACCCATGGCCAGCTGCAAACTGAGAATACGAAATTGCTTCACTCTCTTTGCAAACCAAACGTGGAATCGACATCTCACGGCAAACCTGGCCGACATACAGCAGGAAAAGAACAAAGGAACTTTGCTTTCTGAACAGAGCCCAGTGCTCGACCGTCATACGTGCTTTCACAGGACATTGGCTGGTGGGGATTCGTGCATCCAGATTAAATGCTCTGTGGCGACGAGGAGGAGCTGGAGACAGTAGAACACCTTTGCTATCATGCTCTGGACTGTGCAGGAACTGTGCAGGTGACTTTCCAATGTCACACTTCCTTAATGATTTATCTCAGCTCTCCGAACAGAGTCCAAAATCCCTCTTAAGGTTCACCCAGGCCGCCGGATGGCGGACACATCTCTTCTTGTCTGCATACGAGCCATATGGTTAAAAAGAAAATGGTGTAAAGCTCATGATAACACGGGGGTCTAGCATATATTATTCCCTCTGTAATCTGTTCAAACAGAAAGGAAGAAAAATATATACATTTGACACATATGAATTTTTTGTGTATCTTATGTTTCAAGTTAATTGGAAAAAAATATACGCAAAAAAAATATAATAAAAACTCTGCCTTACCAAGAAGGATGCTGCGGATCTAGCGAAGGACAATCCTATGCTGGCTGAGCATAAGTTGAAGCAGGACTTTGATATCAAACTCAGCATGAAAGAGACCTGGACAGTTCACCAATGAAACCACATACAATAAAGTGGTACACTGACGGATCACTCACCAATAAAGGGAGTGGCTTGGGGGTAGTAGGACCCAAGATCAAGTATTACGAGTCACTAGGCAGATACACCAGTATTTTCCAAGCTGAAGCCTGTGCTATTAGAAGATGTGCAGAATTCAATCTGCAAAAGAACTACCACGACAAGGATATCTTCATCCTGTCTGACAGTCAAGCAGCGATAAAGACATTGAGCAAACCCAATATCACATCAAGGCTGGTCAAAGAAGTGAGAACTTCACTGGACAAATTAGGTGCCAGGAATAAGCTCACTATTAGGTGGGTTCCAGGACATAACAATATTCCTGGAAACGAGCTGGCAGTTAAACTGGCAAGGACCGGTGCAGCAACACCGCTAATCGGACCTGCACCACACTGTGGGATTGGTAGCCATGTGGTACAGGACGTACTAAGAACAGAGGAGGAAAATAAACGGCTGCATCACTGGGTACTAATACCAGGACTTAAGCAATCCAAGATCCTCCTCTCTAAATACAAATATAAAAGGTTCAAACGTAGGATCCTGACTGGCCTACTGACGGGACACTGTAGGCTCCGCAGTCACCTTAATAAAATTGGCCTAGCGGACAGTTGACTATGTCGCTTCTACAGCATGGAGAAAGAAACTTCAATGCATTTAAAATGTGAATGTATGGCACTCGCCAGTAAAAGAAACAAGCTCCTGGGCATGTACGTTCTCCCACCGGAGATCGTTGTTTTTCTTAGTCCAAACAAGATACTGGAATACATGCAGGCCGTAGGACTTTTGGGAAAGCTCTGAGCCGCGAATGGGGTACAATAGATCCACCTGGGTAGCAGAACACTTTACACCTACACATAAATAATAATCCTTCTGTGAAATAATAAACACAAAAACGAATTATTTCTAACCCTATTCGGTCAAATAAAGATGATTTCCAAGCCAGATTAGGACTAACTGGCATAGACTACTAAACACTTAAAGCTTTGAAATAAAAATGGTAACAGTTTGATGCAAGCTGCTACAACCTACACCTCCACCCCCACTCATGAATACTTAATTTTCAAGTCTAAATAAAATAAAAACAAATTATGTGTATTTGGCTATTATATATCTTTTTTTTTTAAACCTAGCATAAGACAAAATAAAACAAAAATAGAAACTTCTGAGCCATTGAGTTGGTTTATAAATATTTAATAATACGCAGGTTGCTTCTAAAAATGGTTTATAGATTGTGTATGTGTGTTTATGTCATTGCTTTCATTTGCAAAACTTGGAAATTTTTATGACGCAAGTTTATTTTGAAACTTTTGGCAACAGCCGACACATTCTACCATATAATAAAAAACAACTACAACAACAAGCAGTTAAGATATAAACGAAAATTTTTGGCATTTGGCTTAGTCCCGACGGCACGCGCCTAGAGATTCAAAACGCGGCTCTAGCGCAGAACCGGCCAATTTGTTCTTATACATAATATTTCTATTGTTTTTTTTTTTTTTTGTGCTATGCCTATTATGTGATACACACACACACACATAGAAACTCATTCATTTTCTTACATAGTAAGCAATGTCTAACGCTTTGACAGAGCACACAACAAAAACAATAACAATAATATCAAGTAGAAACTTGGCTCAAGCAAATAGAAACTTTTTTAATTAAGGTAAGAAATTTGCACTCTCCTACCAAACTCTCTATGTATCACATTGTGCTGCTCTTGCTTTCGTTATCTCTTCGTTTTTGTCGCATTTTCAGTGTGCTTCTCTTTTTTTATAGTTATACAATTCATACAAGCCTTGAGCTTAAACATCTCATTTGAACTCGTTTCTGCAAACTACTTCGAACTCTAAATACTCTTATCTATACATGCTAGTTTGGAGTTGGGTGCGGCCCCCCCTTACCCTACGGATCGTAGAGTCTGAAAATAGAAACACTCTAGTAAAATTAATTATAGGGCTCGTATATAACGACTATAATTTTTAAAATAAAATTCATGAAATAGCAATTATTTATGCATTTTTTGCTTTACATTGAAGAAATAAATCTTAGTTTTGGATCTTAATTAAGGCCAGTATGCAGCCAACAAAAACGAACAGCTGTTCATAGTTTTTCAACAAAAAAATGGGGCAACACTGTTTGCGCTAAAACAGTGCGGTAACAGCAAGCATACAGCTTTGCAGCCAAAAGTTTGCCAGCTTTGTTTTGTTTTAAATCGTTTTTGCGCTGCTGCGTACTGCGCCTAAAAACAAAAATTACAATTACATTTGGAGTTTAACATAAAAATTACAAAATATCTTCTACAATATTTGCTATTTTTACTAAGAAAAATTAAACTTGATTTTAAATATCTTTTGAACCAAAGGGTGTATAAAAGTACTAGTAAAATGCAGCGGAAGATAATAAAATGAATGTCCACATGCTCTATAAAATGCTTTTTTTCCCACACCCTTCTTAAACTTACCATATGTATATACTTTCAATATACAAATGCAAAATATCGCTATTTTATCGAGTTATTAATAAAACCAAATTGAGATAGACTTACCTTTGCAAAGACAAAAAAAAAAATAGAGTATATATACTAGGTGCGCAACTAAGTTCTCCCGTTTTTTTTTTTTGATGAAAATATAACTTAATTGTAAAAAAAAAGGCACTCATGTTTCATTGAAAGTATCCATCGCTAGCTACAACTTTTTCCCATCTTTCTGGGAGAGCTCGAATACCTTGACGTTAGAATTGTGCGTCTTTTAAGGCCACGAATCAAGCCATTTTGCAATATCTTCATATGAGTGGAACTGCTGATCAGCGGAACCAGTAATAATCGGACGGCGCAATATGTGGGGAATATAGCGGGTGGGGTAGGACTTCTCATTTGAGCGTTCCCAAGTAGGTGTTAACGTGCGCTTTCAACAGCTCATAATAAATAACACCGACCTGGTCCCACCAAATGCACAGCATAACCTTCGCAGCGTGAATATTCAGCCGAGCCGACGACGTGGAAGCATAACCGGGTGGTCCCCAAGATTTTTTCCTCTTTGGGTTGCTTTAATGAATCTAACTCTTGAGAAAACTCTTTCTTCTTTGTCGCTGCAGCAGTTGTTCACAGGCGAAAAAACGACGCTCAAGCCAAGGGACGGCTTCAAATCATAAAGATCCCAAGTTCCTTGCTTTTGAATCATTCCCAACGCATGCAATCGCTTGGAAATGGCTTGGCGGGTAACTACTAATGCCGAAGCAAGCTCTTTTTGCGTTTGGCACGAATCCTCATCGAGCAATGCCTTTAATTCCAGCGTCTTCAAAGGTTTTGAGCCTTCCTTCGCGTGGACGGTCGTCAACATCGAAATCACCGTCTTTGAAGCGACGGAACCAATCACGGCACGTTGTTTCGCTTAGAGCAGCATCTCCGTAAACTTTTTGGAGCTCTCGATGCGCTTCAGCTGCCGTTTTCTTTGAACGGAACAAGAAAATCAACACTTTCCGCAAATGATGATTTTTTGGCACAAAATTAGACATTTTCATACAACCAAAAGTATATAATGCCAAAAGAAGTTCATAGACATATTGTTTACCATAGTCTAAGCTTGGTTCAAGGTTTGGGTATGTCAAAATCGACCAGCGAGAACTTAATATAATATTGCAAAAATTTTGTAAATCTAAAAAAAAAAATAATGCTTCCTTTAAAATTGCAATTTATTTTTATTGCAGTTGAAAAAGCTGCTCATTGCACTAGAAACAAATTAATAAAACAAAAAACGGAACTCTGTTTCCACTTGAAGTTGCAGCCAATCTACTGGAACACAGTTTCACGTTCTGTTTAAAAATTTTGCTGCACTCTCAGTCAGCCTTAATTGCGTGTCCAAAAAGTTTCACTTGGCTAACATGACGTATGCGCAATGCAACGCTTAACCATTTGTCTCTACTGCTTTGCAATTGCACACACACACACCCACACAGAGGGTTTGCAAGAAAGAGCGTGTTCGTAATTAGGCGTAATCTTTACGGACGCATCCTGCACTCGACACTCGACAGTTTGCACTGCAAGTTGCAGCTGACAGTAACATGCCACCAATAACAACTAAATGCAAAATAAGTTTTCCTGCGTTACCCGTGCATCTCTGCGGAAGTATGTGTATGTATATGTAACTGTGTGGCAGTTGCAAAGCCGCCATTAGTAACATGTTAGCTGCAACATGACGTGGCACCAAAGCGCTCAAATTTCTAAATGAAATGACATTTAGCTGTGCATTTTTGACAGCATTTTAATATGCAAGAAACGATTTGAAATATTCATTTGTATGAATGTGTGTGTGTGTGTATCTGACATTGTTGACATTGAACGTTTTAAATTGAAATTATATATTTAGCTGCACTTGGTTGAGTTTTTCTCTCATGTGTCGAAAACGCATTGAGTTAAATTTGAAAGCGCAGCCTGAAAGTATGCAGCACTTTTTTGGCTTAACCATGCAGCACTGCGCAAATATGGCTGCCAACACTTGCAGCAGCTTTTTTAATCTAATGGGTTTTTTTTTTGTTTGATTTTGCAGCTTGACAATCTTGGAGAACATAGTATACCAAATTATAGTAGCGTTCATTGATGCAGCTTAGATTGCGTACACGTAATTTTTGTGTAGAGGTCACATAATTTTTGATTGGACACCAAACTTTTGAAAACAAATGTGATTTTAAATTGAATGGTAACATAACTATATATATTATTATTATTAGTATTTATTTATTACTGCTCGCATACATAAATCCCAATTCCCCAACTTCGCGGAGGAATAATTCAAAATATTTAAAGGTTTGTTTTTGAAAATATCGTAACTGAATTCGGCAATTGGAAGTTTTTTAGAGCACCTAAGCACAGTAAAAAATTTGATCAAAATCGGTTGAATATATCATGTAGCTCCCATAGGACCGATCACAAAATTCGTTGTGTTTCGTTACCAAATTTGCCAAAGAAATATCGTTTGGACTTCATAAACAATATATCGGACTTGATTGCAATGTGGTGGTACAGGGTATCCCAAAGTCGTTCGCGACCGACTTTAACGTACGTCATCTTTTTATGTATAATTATACATTTTTAAACAAATTTTTAAAGTTCTATATGGAAATTGATTGGTAAGGTGAAACTGTTAATGTAACTTCATTCTTTTGGAGGTTTTCGATATTCATTCCGAAAAAACAAAAAAAAAAAGACATAGACAGTAATATTAAAAAAATAACTTAAAAAATTATATAAAAAATATATAACAATATATATATAAAAAGACAACAAATAGTCTTAGCATATAAGCTGCCTAAAACTAAGTAAGTTATTGAATTAGTTACTAATATAATGTGATAATGCTGCGCTCTTTAGTTATTTTAGTGAGCTTAGTTAAGTTATTTATATAAAAATATTTTTAATATCTAAGTAGAAAAGGAAAAAAATTTGAGATATCACAATTTATCATTTTAAATTTTTGTGACTAAATTAAAAATAAATAATATAAATTTTAATTTTTTTTTAAAACTAATTAATATATAACTAAATATAAACTTTAAACTTTTTCCTATATGTCTCATCCGTATTTAATAGATTGGTGCTTTGCGAACATTTTATTGCTTATTGCAGCAAAATCCATAAAAACCAATAACAAAGTGAATAAAAAAGATACAAAGGAGTATCTTTATACAATAACCATGGCTAGCTTCTAACATCCATAACTTTGTAAGTACATAATTTAATTAACAATTTTGCTAAGCTAAAACCAAAAAATGTATGTGACTTTTGATCTAGAATATATATCTTGAGAAGCTTAAAGATTGCGTATGATTCATAGATAGCTACATAGACTTTTTAAACCAACCACGCAGCATTATATATGCTTAACATTCTTTGAGCATAGTTCCAAAAAATTCTTGAAATCCTTGTTTGAAAAAAGCTATCCCAAATTAATTATAACAAAGTTAAGGCCTGAGCTGCCAAATTATCAACTTTAATATGCTTAACTTAAATGAAAGCACAAAAAGCAGATTTCCTACCATATGTTCGACACATTATAATAAAGTAAGTGCTAAAAGTTTGTCGTCTAAGTTTCAAAAGCTGCCTGGCAATGATTGAAATGTCTCATAAAGAAAAACTTGGACAATTATTTTCAACACTTGACTTTAAGGGCAAAGACAAAGGCAAAAAAAAAAAAACAACAAAGGCGCAACCAAAGCCAAAGGCATCGCATGTTGTTATTAAAGTTTACAGCTGTGCTCTGCTTTAACCTGTGTGTGTGTGTGTGTTTCTTGGAAAGTTAGCGGCCATATTGTATAATAGTATAGCTGTAGTTGTGCCTACTGACAGCCATCATTGCCGCCATTGCTTGTATGACTTTTCTTTTATTTTTCATTTATAGATCTATAGCAAAGACAACAACAACAACAGCCACAGCAGCTGCCATCTTTGCTAGTTTTACATATAAACGTGTATCTGTGCGTGCGCGTACGTGTAGGTGTGTATCTGTGTGTGTGTGCGTGCAATCAACTTGACGACATTTTGACGCCTTTGCTAGTCATCGTTGGCTTTCTTAAAGTCGACGTCATTGTTGTTCTTTGTAACTACTCACATACTGCTGCTGTCCACCCGACAAAAATAAAAAATTCGTTTTAGTTTAGAAGAATATTTAATGCAACAAATAACTGCTTTGCGTAAGATAAAATAAAAAAATTGAGTTGGATACCTATGACACATTATAAAAGAATTGGTATTATTATTATTATTTTATTTTTAACCCTAGACCTGTCCTACATCTTACCCGTCCTTGGGGCACTCAGCGCGCCGAAGTGTATTTTGTATGGAAAAAATAAAAAAAGGCCTAAGGCTAAAGGATACGTTTAGACACCTCAATGTGCGTAAAACGAAAAACGTATTAATGTATAAAAGCCTGCATAACGATTTAGATGACTATAGTTTCTTAACAAAGAGTTTTTAAAATAAATTATTTTCCAAAGATCTTCCTGGCAAAGAGGAAAAAATGTAAGCTGCAACTTCCAAATTTTCATTTGAAAAAAAAAAAAAACACATTTTAAAATTCCATCAGATTAAAAAAATTCTTGCGACAATTATTTTTCGTAAAACTATATTAACTTTATTTAACATTGTATTGCAGTCGAACTGCTCCTTCGGGATAACTGGGGAAGATGTCGTCACACTCGCAAATTGACAGACAAAAATTTAATTAAAATTATAAAATTCATGAGTTAATAACATTGACTCGGTCGTTCTTCCTAATCAAATATATATATTTTTTTATAATTATGCATTTGGTCAAGGGTATAAAAATGAAAATAATGAAAATCTGTGCAAACCAAAAGTTTTCGAGTAATCTAATTTAGATTATATTGAAATATAAGCCTTCTTTAATTTTTTTTACGGCTAGGTACTCATTAATTTTTTAAATTATATTTAGTCAAGGTCTATCTGCCTCCAACGACTTTTAATAACTAATAATGCAGAACGATTCATAGGTCAAAAAATTATTTTTTTCGCAAAATTTCCTTTTTTTTTAGCCTAACGCGTTTTGGCTTAATTTAACAAAAAAATTGCGTTTTTCACTTTTTTATTGATTGCAGCTAAACTAATGAACAGTTTTTTAAAAAAATTTGTTATATTTACATAGGTGAAGAAATTTAATTTTTTCAACAATTTCTTAAATAAAATGTTAGTAATATTAAAAAAGACAATATGAAAAATTACAAATTTTTTATTATGGAAACGCACTAGTTTTTTGGTGAAGAGAAAACTTTTTTTTTTTTTTAAATCCGCCAAAAAAATGTATTTTCCTCGATTTTTACATTTGAGCATACAAAGCCGGCAATGCTTTGTTCAGACTAAGAAAAAGAAGCACACTTTAAATCTTTTACTGCAAGATTCTTATTTGACCTCCTACAGCCTAGCTTATTTTTAAATTTAATAAATTTCATTTTATGTATAAGCAAAAATAAGCAATTATGTAATCAAATAATCTCAATTAAAAAAAAAATAAATGCAAGTAAGACAAACTGGCAAAAGATCCGACCCATACGTTACGATACGATCTTTTTTTTTATTTTCTATTAAGTTTGAAACAAGAAAGTTATCAGTGCTTTTTTTTATTTATAAAAAAAAAATCCCATATTTTTTATTATTTTTTATTAAATCTTAAAGCATCTGACATTTGGTAAGAAATTTCAATTTTAAAACGATTTTTTGTTAAAGGTTCCAAAAATTTTCTTTCTTTTTTTACACAGTTTTGAATTAACACGTTCTAGAAAAAAAATTTCAAATTTAAAAACGAATTATGGTTAAAGACTAAAAAAATTTTCTTTCCTTTTTTACACAGTTTTGAATTAACACGTTCTAGAAAACAAATTGATTCCGTTTTTATACGATTTTTTTGATTTAGCAGGAAAGATATTTGATTGAAAAATTTTTACTAACCATAATAGGTAATTCCGATTTCTAATTTATTTTTCATAGCAGCATATAAATTTTTTGAAAATGGTTCTTATTTTTAAGTAAAATGCATTACAAAAGAATCATTTTAAAATTTTTTGGTTTATACGATTAAAAATATGATACGTACTATTTATTTAAAGCGAAATATTTTAATAAAAGTAAGCTTAAATATTGAAATTTCTGTTTCAACATTATAGCATTTTTTTAATACGCTAATTTAGCGTTTAGTTTTCGTTAACAAACAAAAACGATGTCGTTTCTTTAATTTTTGTCGGGTGGCTGGCTCTCATGTTGTATGTATGTATGTGTATTTCATATGCCTAGTCCATCATTTGCGGCGTCAACTTTATAGGCATTCGCTATGTGTGTGTGTGAGTGCATGTGAGAGAGTCACTCTCTGTGTATGTGTATGTTTATTTTCGCTCCCTCTCACTCTCTCTCTCACTGTGCCTTTTTATGCCGCTGCTGCTTCGCAAAGCTTTCGGCCATGTTGGCAATTTATCTATTTTTAGAATTGGCTTTATTCGCTTCGAAGTACTCAAATAGAGAGATACAGAGCTGCACATAAAGCGAAGCAAATGAAGAATGAGAGCTGTGAAGCAAGACAGCAGTAAAAGACATGGATAGCTTAAGAGCGAGAAAGAGCAAGAAAAAGCAAGTTATTGTTGTTGGGCTGCCTTTTACATTTTTAATTTTACTGCCCATTTTTATTTGTCTACGAAATGTGGCAACAATAATAACAAGAATAAAAAAGCAACAACAACAACAACACTGGCTATTAACGGCCATAGTCTGATCGTAAAAAAAAGTTACAGGTGTTGCAACAATAACTCGTTTGTAGCTGTCTTTGTGAGTTGCTACCAAATCTTGTTTCCAGAGCTTTAAGCAGATTTTCTCAATTTGCAAAAGTTTTATTTTTTTGGTTTTTTGGCAAGTACTTACAAGAAAAAAAAATGTTCATGTACATGGGCAAGTACTTACAAGAAAAAAAAATGTTCTTGCCTACTTTTGTGCAGCAAGAAGTAGCTTTTAGACAATTTAGCAACTCGCAAATGTTGCAATAATTAAGATGCAAAATAAAAAGATGATTTTGACATACACTGTAGCGGCATATTATAAATTATAGGATATGGGAACTCATATATTGTCTGCAACATGGCGTATACTCGATAGGCGTATCGCAAGTTGCTTTTATTTAAACTCAAATAGGAGCTACTCGGTTCCTAAGCTCTTTAACATCTATATATACTTGAAAAGAAGAAATAATCTTAATTTAAGACTCTTTTACTCTAGCATTTAAAACATTTTTTCGTTCTCTATTTGCCTAAAATACTCTGAAACTCAGCAGAGATACATTTACAATGAGTACTAAATACTTTTCTTAAAAGCTAGCTACAATCAAGCACAAGTGTTTTTAAAATCAGTTTAACAATTTTCAAATTATGAATTTCTGTCTCAAAAGTTTTAACCAAATTTTTGTTTACATTTAAACAGCTCGGATTTCACTTTCCACACACACACAAACACATATTAATTAAGTCAAAATCCCAAAGTTCTGTCTCGTCTTGCGGTTTGCTTTGCTTACTAATTTGTTTATATCAATAGCATCAATAATAAAAAAAACCAAATATTTAAGAGAACAACTTAATAAGATAAGACAAGTCAAGACAACTTGCAACATGCAACTGGAGAGCGTCTGGTAACTGCTTTTTAATTGACAATGCCACAGGCAATTAGCTTTAAGCCAACATCGTCTTCTAATTTATGGCCAACACACAAACTAAGCTACATACACACACATTTACAATTATCTGGCTAGCACACACACACACACACGCACAGTGCATTTGAAATGAATGTTGCAATGCACTTTGGGTCTTAGTAGTACTTTGTGCCACATTTTCCAAATGTCCGAAAGGCTTTCACATTGTGGCCTTTGTGGACATCACTTCCTGAGCATGCAACTTGGCATCCAAGGCATATTTATTGCGAAAAAAAAGTACAAAGCAACGCAGTTAAAGTGTTTTTCCCAGCTCAACTTGACTTAATATCAATATTAAATTATTTTAGCAGTGTAAAACTGAGATAGTTAGTCAAACGTTTTGAAACTAAGTATATAAGGTTTCAATTCAAGAAGTTTCTAATATTTTATCTAGTAGTTTCGAAAATTAAAAATTAAAAGTCGTACCTGCATGCTGCAGCAATTAGAAGGTTACGCAATGCGCAGGTTCGTCTGTCTGAAAAAGGGAGCACTGGTTCAATTTTTGTATGGTAGCTATATGAAATAGTGAGCCAATTTTAATCAAACTACACACAAATGAGTAGCCTTATAGAGTTAACATTTTTTTGAAGTTTGATTAAGATGGGTTCACTATTTCATATAGCTACCATGCAAAAATTGAACCAGTGCTCTGAGAAACCAAACTCACCTCAGTTCTGTGCGTTAAGAAAAAATTAAAAATCGTGCTTATAAAAGATCCAACGATTAGAAGGTAACGCAATGCGCAGGTTCGTAGTGCGTCTCTCTCAAAGAAGAGATCACTGGTTCAATTTTGTATGGTAGCTATATGAAATAGTGTACAAATTTTGACCAAACTTCACACGATTAAGTTGACTTATAGACGTAACATTTGTGTGAAGTTTGAATAAAAATGGTTCATTATTTCATATAGCTATCATACAAATATTGAACCAGTGCGCTGCGCAACCAAACTCGCTTACTTCTCTGCAGCAGTTTGTAAAATTCTTTGCATCATGGTACTTTTGTAGACAAGACAATTTGTAGTTTGCTTAGAATTTATTTATATACCAAATATTACGAATTTAATTCTGATTTGTTGTATTATGTTCGTATGTAAGTAAACTGCCTTTTGGTTGCATCTAAAACGTCCATATTCAAAAAGCAACTAGTTTTCTGCCCTTTTAAGAGCAAATTTGTACTCAATAATTCAATAAAAACTGACAGACGGTTTTTTGTTTCTCTATATTTATTATGTATTTCCTTTCTGGTAAACATATATGTATGTGTGTGTGTGTATGTATTTTGTCAAGATGTCGTTCTCGTCTTTGTTCAGGCCGATTTTTGCTTTTGGCAGGGCTTCCTTGGGGATTACAGTATACAACAACTTTCGGCTAGCCATAAACAAAACTTGGCGTACGTGCGTTTGTATACATACTTATATGTAATCGTATATACATTATATGTATGTATTTTGAGTGAGTGTGTATATTTTTGCGAACAAGTTCCCTTACCAATGCTTTGGCGTATTAAACTTTAATTATTATTTCATGCAGTTAATAGCAAAGCAAGCTTAATATAATTTGTTGGCTCAGTTGTTGGTCGAGAGGTTTTGTGCCGGGTTTCGGGTTCCGGGTTGGTTGCTTTCGGGACATTATGAGAGCTTTATTGTTGGCACTGTTCAGTGGCCAAACAATCAAAGCAAAAGAATCAACAACATACAGTTAAAGCTTAACAAACTTGCCGAATAATAAATTTCCTGAACTAAGCTCCATTGTGTCAAATATAAATTTATTACAATTTAATATACTACGCGTATTATATAATTATTGATTTAATGCGAAACAGGCTTGGACTTGGTTCTGTAGACTAGTATGAGACTTTTTACACATAATATTATGAAGTTTATGACGACACTGTTGGCAATGTATATTTTTCAGAGCAACATCTGCATGAAATTCTTTGACTACTTTTTGTAATGAATCTTTTCTTTAAACTTAACTTAATCCTTCCTACATATAATCATACTTATGAATTTCTGTTAACTATAAAAAGAGATAAAATTTCATTTCTGAGAATGACAAAGTTTTCAAACAAAACGAGTCGCCATTTTGTTGCACTAACGGTTGCCATTCTGCGCATTCTGAACAACTTTAAAGAGGTAACAAAATACCATGCCAAAGGCTCCCTTCTCAACTCAATCACTAAAGTTTAGCTTTTGTTAATTATTAACTTGATGAGCAAAATGCCACGAGCCATAAAAAATATACTTTTAATAATGTTGTTATAAAGATATTTTTACTTGCAAGTACAAGTTTTTTTGTGCCAAGGTAACCTTTAACTGGCAAAATTGTTTTTACTTTAACTACTTAATAAAGTTTTGTTGTTTTTTTTTTTTTTTTTGTGAATAGTTTTGCTAGTCTGTTCAAGGCATAGCATTAATTAATTTAATTATGATGTTTTTCTGGCGTTATTAGTTCTACGGACTTGGCTCAATAAATGAAAAGAAAGTAAGGATGTAAATAATATGAAAGTTGATAAAAGGCATATTTAAATCACGAAACATAAATACATTGGCCAACTGTTAGTCTTGCTTGAGCTACTCAGGACGCCTTAAAGCTTAGGTAAGGCTGATGAGGCTGCACAATCAATATTTCAGTTCACCTAGAGACCATGAGGTGCATTATAATGCTTAATTATGGAAAAAAAGAAAGCAGTATGAAGAAGGTGGAAAGGGGTTGAGGAGTATTACCATATTGAGGACTCGATAAAAGTGGCCAGATCCGCTGTCGGCACATTTGCCCGACTGCCCAGGTCTTCAAAGATCTCATATTCAGCAACTGCATCCAAGTCATTGAAATTGTTACTTAAGTCAAAACATCTGCACATCATTTAAAGATTATTTTTTACCAAAATGGAGCCAAACAGCCATAGAATAGTACACCACAAAAATTTACATTGATAGCACACGAAATCTACACTCGAACAACTAAAATTTACACAAAGTATATCGTTCGTCATTTTGACTACGTTTCTTTTTGGCGCAACTACGAAAAAAAAAACTTACGTTATGTGCGGTTGGCAGTAACTAAAGCTGCACGCTGAATGATTTATTTACAATATAATAGAAAATCCAGCGTCGTCTTTTTGACGAATGCTAGAAGGCTGACGCGATGTGTTTATTTTCGCTTTGGATCTGGATACAGCAATATGCTGTCGTAACATATGGAGTACAGTAGTCTCTCTCAAACGAGAAGCGCACTTTAAAACAAACAAAAAACAAGAGAAAAAGCTTGAATTCCTTTACATATGTTTATCTCGTATTCTAAGTTGAGCAGTAACTTGTTCCTTTACGCCACTCTCTTATGTGGTCTTCTAAATTACCTGTGATTAACGACATTGCACAAATAAAGCCAAAACAAAAGGGAACAATTGGCTGGGTCAATTATGTGGGCAAAACGTATGAGTGAGAAAAACATTTACACCATATATATATATATATATATATACATATATATACTAGTATATGTTAAGCTTTGAAAATGCACAAAAGTTTAATTAGTTTGAGTAGTTTACTGTAAGTGGCCTGGCCAAGAGCAAGCGCCAACAGGCAAAAGGCAGCCACGAAACCAGCGACCATCATCTGGCAAAAACAATCATTATGCCATACACACACACACTCACATTCACATCGACTCATACACTTGAAACATTCATATACACATACACTCATTTACTCATACACTGAAGCTCAAAACTTTACCTGCAGTCAAATGCAGCAAAATGAGGGCAACAAAATTTCACCTGCAAACAAATTAAGCTTTGTGTGGATATTTTTTTTTTAGCGGATTGAGCGGAAGTGTAAAAGAAGGGCGAGCCCGGAGGGCCTGGATGTGGGCGTGTTTGGTTACGGCTTTGCTTTTGGATGCAAGTACTCGGGGAATCAAGGCAAATGAAATCATTGCCGCTTGAATAGATTTATGTTTGTTGTTGTTGTTGTTGTGCTTTTCAATTTCGTTGATGTTGGTTTTTTTTTTATTTTTATTTTTTTTAATCAATTAGGGCAAATTTTTGCAGCTGTACTTTTTTAGCTGCAGGCAACTTGCAGAGTTGTAAATTTCAAAAGATGTTGTATTATTGTTTTATGAAGGCCCTTCAATATGCACATAATTGGGTTTTGAGCATATATGCACAGCGTGTATAATAAGTCAATCAGGGCTGGCCTCGAAATTGTTAACGTCCAGCGAAAGATCTTTGAAAGATTGCATTTTTCAAAGTTTCGAAATATATGACGAGTTAAAGATAAGACAGACTTTGCACTTTACAAGTATAACAAAAAAAATGTATGAACACATTTGGGGTATTCACTTTGTCTGGCAGAAATGCACGAATAACAAAGTGAGCCACTCTAACAGCGGGCAAATAGTATCAAAAGCAAACAACGTGGCAGCACTTTCATATCAAGTCATGCCTGACTCAAGACTTAGAGCATTAGGACTGTCTCAACAGGATTGACAACTAACAAAAATGGTAATTATATAATTTAAAAGCGCTTATAATTAATAAATCAAAGGTGTCCCCGCGTTCGATAGATTCCAAGGTTCCTTGTCTACAATAGATGTCATTGTGACTACAATAAAAAATATAAAAACAAATCTATCAGGGTTGCAAAACTTGGTGTGGTATTATTTTTCAACGAAATCCACGAAATCGTAAGAGATTTGGCTAGGGCTGTTCAAGCCCAACACGCACGCAATACATAAAGAGATCATATATTCATTATTTAATCACAATCTCTTGACAAAACCAGGAAAGATTTTTAGCTAAGCAAAAGGTGAAAGCGATTTTCGCAAATCACCCCAATATGACGATTTATATATTAGCAATATTTATTTTAAAAATAATTACAATTTGTATAAAGTCTGTTTTTGATTTTGCCTTCGATTCGCTTTAGTTCTTTGTGTTTTTTTTTTTTTTCTATTTTTTGTCAGAATATATTTCAAAATGGCCTAACTATTTTTATGACTAAATAAATTGCAGCTTCCAATGGCAACATGCTGACCTTGCTCATATTTCATGGTGCTACGTTTACGCTTGGGCCTGGGCCTGTGTCTGTATCTGCTCCCGAGCTTTGGGTTCGACTCTGGTTCTGCTTCTAGGCCAGTTGACCAGCTGACTAGCCACAAAAGCCACAGCGTTGCAATTTGTTACAACAAAAAACAAAAAAAAAAAAAAAAACCGCAACACAGTGTCCAGCGTTGCAACAACTGTATTTATGTAACATATACTCCATAAATATTGCTGCACTGTCTGCCCAACTCAATCAGCCACATTTGACAGTGGACTGAGTTGCAACTGTTCCACCCAAAGTTTCCAGGCGACTGCAACTTTGGTCAGCTCTCATTTATTTAAACGAACTTAGCGAGTGGTTTGTGGTCACCACTCACAAATAGATAGATGGATGTGCGCATGGACCCATGGTGGCTATCACCCACTTCTCCCATTCCACTCATTTAGAGCAATTTGTTCATGCCGTTTGATACTTGCTGGCAATTAATACAAGTTCAACTTGAACAAATTAAGTTCCCCCCTTCTTCAATCAGCTCTAAATATTTCCCCTCTCCCACTATACCAATTATTGTCAGTGTCATGATGTACTTTACCAACCTTTAGTGGTGGCTTCAAAAACACGAGAAAAGAAAATTTATTTAATGGTTACATTTTCGAAACAGAAGAGAAAAAAAAGACGACTTACATATAATAATGCCGAGTTGCAAAAAGGGTATTACAAAGTCCTCCACGCCCGACTTTAAAATAGCAGATCTGCTATTGACTTGGTCTGCGGCCGGCAGCTTCTGTCTCTTAAAGTCCTTCTTGGTACTGAATCATATATCAAAATAACCAGTACAGTAATTAGTTGTGAATTCAATAGTTCATATTTTCAGCATGGCGTTGCCAGCTTTGTTTGTGAGGCATTGTCATGCTAGCTAAAATTCGTCTAGATTTCAATCTAGGCTTAGAGCCCAAACAATGCCTCCACAAAGTAGACTCCACTACTTCACGGTCAACAAAAAATATGAACCAGACCTCTCGATCTCTAAAAAATCATAATCAATTGACCATCTACCGCTTTCATTTGGGCTCTGGACTAGCATCAGTTGGAGGCTCATTGCCTGTGCCGGTTTCTGACTTTCCTTCGACGTTTACGGGATGTGCTGCCCCCAGCCCTGGAACTTGGTCTAGTTCCATTTGCCACATTCCCATTTGAATAGCCTACATGTACATGGCATTTTGTCCCACCAATGTGTGTTCTCTTAATGGCTCTGGTAGTTTCTGTTGGTACAGTCACAGACTCTTGAATCTGTTGCCCTACTGCCTGGGATCCTTCGCGCAACTCACCATGTTCGTTGAGTACTGAACTGTTCGCAGATCGAGGAGGTACACAGTTTGGGCTTTATCGATAAGCGTATGATAATCATACATATCTCCACTCCACGGCTTCTGCCCACTGTACAATGGGAACTTGGAGTAAGAGTTATTCTGCATTAGGACCCAGCACTGTTTGTTCTTTTGCGGGACCTGGTCGATCCTGGTGATACAGTCGACGGTAACAGTATTTGTCGATTGTCTGCTAGTAGTTCCTGGTCACCAGTGATTCATACCACTGCTGTCCTACTGCCTCTGTCTCTCACCATGTTCATAAAAATTTGTCATTTCCACAGATGGAGGACCTTCACAATATGAGGAACGTCGCGGCATTTATGGTTCTAAATTGACCTCAGTTGAATTGGCATACAACTTTGTGTGATTTCGCAAGTTTCTGACAGGCTTTGATCGGGGCACGACATTCTCCTAACCATGTCGGAGGTAACTATGTGGGTTCTTCGATGTCTTGTGTCTTGTCTTGTCATTATTGTATGCTGGTCTATATCCAAATTGGCTTCGTTTCTGCTATGAGTAGTGTCCGCTCAATTCCTCCCTTTTGGCTCTAGACTAGTATCATCCCTTTATCTGTACCCGATGCTGCGTTTACATCGAGACTTTCCCGTGTAAGTCGTCGACGTCAACGGGATGGTACTGTTCTGCTTCCTGTTCTCATATGCTGGACTTTTCCTATCGCATCATTTGTGCCTTGAATACCAATGCCTTTGACGGTCGCAGTTGTGTTGACGGGCATGAGGTGCTGGAACGTGCACTTATTCCACTTTCCGGTGTCCCTTGCGAATTATTTCGGGATTGGTGCTACCAAAGTAGTTTGAGCCGCCGAGAGCATAGGCAAGGGCTCAGAGATTAACATGTCCTATAAGAAAGTCTTATGCTCCAACAGGGTACTCAAAATGATTATGGGCATGACCAAGCGGTTTGTGTGCAAGTGTCAGCGCTGTCAGGATCCCACGGTGAGTAGAAAGATTGACATCCAAAATAGGGTGTGCCGCCAACAGCTGCTCATCAATGCATAAGTAAATAGATTCCATTGGCAGAAGAATAATAAAAACCACATATATGGGCTAAAGAGTCCTGAGCAAGGATAATCCTCATTGTTGACTCGTCAATGCGGAACGTCATAAGAACACTCTAACCCTGTGTACGCATTGACATAACTTTGCAAAGATCTGCACAGAGTTAATTTTTGCCTCTCCAGCAGGCTGTTAAGGAATGTCTTATTGCCATAACTTTCCAGAGATCTGCACAGATATCGTTTCCAGCAGGCAGTTGAGGAATTCCTGCGACTTAACCGCACTGCTTGAAAAAAATGTTGTGATAAGATGTGCGCTTGCAAATATCATCTGCTTTCCTAGCTCCAATAGCTGTCCCATCGCAGCCCGGGGGCCTCGACAAGAGCGTAGGATGACCAGTAGATAATGCAGCGCTCCATGCGTTGGCACCTTCCAACAGTATGGCCCCTCTCTAGCGTGGCTTGATTCGTCAGCTGTGGAAAGATTCTTATCCACTGTTTGTAGATTTACAAATACTTGGATTATTTCACTTCTTATTTGTATTCGTATTTGGTCATGCTGCTAGCTTAATCTCTTTACAATTCCTGAAATTTGTGGAATAAGCAGAAATCTATTCCCTTTTGAATATATTCAATAACTTTGTATATCTAGTAGTTTAGTTTACTTAAACTTTGCATGCTTTACTTGGGTCAACTTTTACTAGTCCACAACGACATAAGCACACATAGATACAATATATATGCATGTATCTATAGAACGCTGCAGCGCGCTGGTTCAATCCAATCTCCCTGGACATTTAACATCAGCTCGGAATAAGCACACACACACACACGCACACACAAACCCATAAAGAAGCTACAGCATTGAATTTGTAGTGCGGTGCGGTCTCAGTCCATGTTGAATTATTGATTGGGATTTAATAAATTTAATTGCATGGCCCAACATTGTATCTAGCCGGACCGTATCCGCCATAGCCCATATCCATAACAGAGCAAAAAGCATAAAAAGCAAAACGTGTAGAGAAAAAGAGTATAGTAAAAATGTAGACCGGCTCTGCAGGAGCTCAAAGGTGCAAAGTGTTTTAACTGATCCAGGTGGGCTCTGGGCTTAGTTTTCCATTGAGCAACATTGTGGCCGGTTGACAATTTGCCAATCTGCCATTTTCATTTTTCTTTCTCGCAACTTTTATGTGTGCCACATACCTCTGTGCTGCCTATTGTCGTTGTTGTTTATTGCATGATTGTCAGCGTTTCTGTAACATACATACGAAAGTAATCGTAAACGAGCAGCAGATCGTTATCGAATGTTTCGTGAACCTTTTGTGGACAGAAAAAGTATAAATTGTCAGCCAGCTTGTTGGAGCAAAGATAGCGCATGGAAGTAAGTTGCTAACAAAATATTTTTAAGTTGGAAGGTTTGGAAGTTGAAGGCTTTACATTAATGATGCGCTTTTAGCTGTAGTACAGTCTTTGGTTATACCCAAAACATTCAAAAATGCCAACGTCAGGAATACAAGAAAACGGAATATGGCCAAAACTATATAACCATATATAGTCTATACGGTCACCTCGACATAATAACATTCCTTAACACAGACCGATTACGATAGAGCAAACGATAGCTATCCTCCAAAACGAATAATGCTTAGACAGTGTGTAGGTTACCGAAGATGAGGTCGACCAAAGTTGACATGGTTGGATGGGGTTGATCAAGATGCTGGGCATTTAGGACTGAGATGTTGGAGAACACAAGCCCGAGAACGCGACGAATGGAAGCGAAAACTACAACAGGCAAAGACCCGACCAGGGTTGTCTCGCCAATGGTGATGATGATGAGAATTTTCATTGGGTGAAATATATATTCTCACTTTTGTGGAATTGTTTTTCTTAAATACTCGTGATTTCAACAAAAATCAATCGTTTTTATTTTCATATAAACAATTGAAACATATTACACAGTACAGAATGCTAGTATATAATTTTATGTAACTTTTATACTGATAAAAAGTTTCTGTTTACACTACATATAGCATAAATGCTGTTTCCATAACAAATTGGCAACATTTATAAATTGTCAGATGCCAAGGAAGTGTTGCCATTTTGTATCGAAATCGTTACACAGGAAGTGCGCAATGAAAGAATTAATAATTAAAGTATTAAAAATTATTAAATAAGGGCAAAAAGGACAAAGAGAGACAATAATAAGCACATACTATTTAATTATTGAAATTTTTTATACCATTTACACTAAGAGTAAGGGCTATATAAGTTCAGTGCAAAATAATTATGTGCTGAAAAAATAAAGGAGCAGAACTCTATAAAGAATCAGTTGACAAGCTATTATTTTACCTATAATTTATACAAAAAAATAAAAAAAATAGATAAAAAAATAACTAATTATTATTTACTAAAAGACTGTATATATATAAAAATATTTTAGATCCAAGTGAACGCAGTTAATTAAACAAAACAGTGTTGTCCCATGATTTAACTGTTACTTTAAGTAAAATGGCGCCAGCTAATTTAACTAGATGGCGCCAGCAGTAGCAACAGCTTTTTCTTTTTTGGCCACCAAACTAAAACTTAGATGCTGATTGAAAAAATTGTTGCGAAATATTACCAGCAAAAAATATAAATCAGCATACGACAAAAAATACCAGCTAGCGTTTATATGCACACACTGGTCATTACAAGAGTAATTACTAAGTTCTTGTACAGTTGTGAATTTTGGAACTACAAACTGGCCCATTATACTAAAATATTTTCACTTATAAAATGATATTTTTAGAAAACTATAAATTTTAGACGGCAGAGTATTTGACGCTTTAGTACGTTATAGAAACACTCTGACATTTTGCAGTGGTTCGGCTCACAACACACTAAGCCTAAATTTTGCAGTGTATCTTAAAGTCGGTGTATGCCGACATAGCACTTGTTGTTTTTTATTCCTTTGGCTTTTTTCATTCTCTGACCAATAATGTTTTAAGCATTATGTGGCTCATAATTGGCACGCTATAATTTATTGTATTACCTGGCATTATATACAATCACATACACATACATAGTATATACCTATAAGCCTTACGGCATATAACGAGTATGTCATATGTTTGTTCGCGAGTGTGTTTGATATAAAGCCGTCGACGATTTTTTTGTGCTTTCCAATATTATGGCGGAAATTATAATAATTAAACTGAATTTTTATTAACATTTTTGTTTTTATTGTTGTGGTTTTAATTGTTGCTCTTTATATGCTGTTGTTTATTTATTTGGTTATTTGCTTGGCTTTCGCGGTCAACCCGAAACAGGTGGGCATATAAATTAACATTCTTCTGAAACTATTTTAAATGCACAGACAGTTTTAAGCTGCTTAAATAAAAGATAGCATATAAATAAAGTCAGCCAACATTGAACAACAAATTGGCATATATGTATGCAAGGTTTGTTCTAAAATATATAAACTGCATAAGTATCTTCCTAATTAGGGTAAGATGATGAGAACAAGACTATAAACGAATATTTCTTTCATGAACGATTAAGCTTTTAAAGATTATTTATATGCATAAACTTTAAGTATGCCATATGTATTGTCTGTATACATGTATTAACTATGTACATATTGTAGTAATTATTTTAATATAAGGAGTTCATATTAGACTCGCTTAATTGCTGGCAAAAAATAATGCAAAAATTTGCTTTGGCATCTAATAAGGCGCTTAATGCAATTACTACCCACCAGAGTCTTTAGAGGTTGGTGAGGGCTTGGCGTTGCGGGGAAGGTCATTGAGGTGGCGCTCTGATGAGTAGAGATGCCATAAAACAATATAAAAGTGGCAAGATAAAGAGCGAGCAGCAGAAAATGAAACAGTAGAAAAAGAAAAATACAAAAAGTCCAAACAATAAAATGGCCTCCGGCTGTGCGACAACTAAAAGAGAAGAAAGAAATGCGCAAAATGAGCAGCAGAGTCAAATGAAGACTAAACACACACACATACACACACACACACTCACTCAGACATACAATTACACTCTCTCTCACGCACACGAGCGCATCTAAACAGTCAGTCAGCGACAAGCGTTGCACAGTGGTACAAGTGGTTGGTTTTCAGTTTTCAAAATGTGGCTACCAAATGGCTTTCAAAATTGTAATTTTTTTTTAAGTTTGGAGGGCTGTGTGGGTTGTAAGGTAATATTTTTTTTTTTTTATATTTAAAAAATTTTATTTCATCAAACTTACTGAACGCCTGAGTGTAATATTTTAGAAATCTAATAAGATAATTATTTAAAGTTCAAAATAATGTCAAGAGATAATTTTATACTATACAGCCTTTTGTTGCCAGTCCTTCCTCCTAATAGTTAAGTTAGTTTTGTAAACTTGCTTGGTCTTTATTAAATAAATAAATAAATAATTTTTAGCTTTATACTAAGAAATGCAAATTTATTTAAAGCTCTATACAGTCACTTTACGTGGACCATTCCTTTTCGAAGTAAACGATACAGCTAGAATTCAAATAGTATTTTCACAACTTTCGAATTGCGTAAATTTGAAATTTTTGTAATGCAAAAAAAAAAAAGGAACAGCTATAAATTTGATGCAAATATGTTTATAAAAAGTAATACAGAACCCAATTTCCCTAAGCCTTAACTAGAGTACTGTAGAACAGCAACTAAGAGCTATAGGGTTAAAAAAAATCAAGGCAAAAAAAACTGTCTTAGATGAAAATACAAGCCACACTTTTCGAAAAATGTATAAATTTTTAATTTATATCAACATATCAAATTTCAACCCCTTTTTTTTGACATAAAAGAAGTCATGAAATAGTAGTTAAATATCCCTTTTCGCAAAGTGACTCTTATTTGTATAATAAAAATTATTGGGCTATTTTAATTAAAATTAAAAATAAGATTTATGCTGCAATTCTTACTATAAAAATCAAAAATTAAAGTTATTGCGTAATTTTTTTATTAAAAATTAAAAAAAAATTAAAAATTTGAAAAAAAAATTGCATGCACACTTCAATATCTTTGCTTGAAGAATCAATATTAAGGATAACACAAAATAAAAATAAAATTTAAAATACTTTTCGAACCAACCATTTATGTTTTTATGTAGTTTTAAGGCCCATACGCAGTTCGAAATATTTCGCAAATGGGATATCCTAAATGGGATTTTTTTTTTTATAAGAAGTTTTGTCATTCCGTGCGAAAATTTTCGAACTGCGTGTGGGCCTTTAACTTAAAATTTTTCGGCTGGCTAACTATTTTAATTTTCATAGATTTTTTCATGCATAAGTGTCCCTTTCTTTTTCTTTCGGAGTTTGTTTTTTTACAAATCAAAAAGTAGTAGATTAGATTTGAATTGCAAAAAAGTAAAGAAAAAAATAAATTTGGTTTATTTAATGCCCAAAAAAAGATTCTGTAGATTTGACTTTTCCAATATTTCGGGAATAAGCAAAAAAAATGTAAGTAATTTTTTATTTACATATGTATATATAATCTAAAATCTTAGACTTTTCTTAAATATAATGTTGAAAAAGATTAATTGTATATTGATATTTGATTTTTCGGCCACGGTTGACCATTTTTTGTGAAAATGCTCATATACCATTTTATTTAGCTTAAAAGCGTTGTTTGTACTGAAAATTTCTTTATTTAAAAATAAAAATAATAATTTTGCTATTTTAAAAGTTTTCATTAAATGTTGTGCAGCCTGAAGGCCTATGTTGTCTTGGAATAAACTTCCACTTTACCATTAAATCAATAAATAAATGTTGTCTAAGTTTTCGAACATTTCGACCACTGTGCAACTTGGGAAAGAGACAGACAGTGCACATTTAGGTGGCGGGGGCTGGGCTGACAAACAAAGCGATGTCGCGCACGTAAAACATAAAATGTTTAAATATTGTTTTTGTTTCATTTTTTTTGTTGTTGTTGTTTTTGTTTTTGCTGTCTCTTCGCTTTGTTGTTGCTTTTCGTATTGTCGTCTACACATTTTTGCCATTTAGCGCATACTTTGTCGCTTTGTTACAGTTTATCAAAAGCTTTGGATCTCAATGGCCACTGTCGTTTCCCCCACCCCGCTATCCAGAGCCGCTGCCGAGTCCCTGGTCAGCTCTGGATGCCACTGTTAGGCTTTTGTTACGTGTCCTTGGCTGCTGCTTCATTATCAGGCTGTATCCTGCCAATGCTATTTTTTTTTTGTTGTTGTAAAAATTTGTTTATTGCTATTTAACTTTTGTTCCTGTTAGTCCTCTCATTTTTTTTCTTTTTTTTTTTTGGCTCAATTTGCCATTTGCTTTTCGTTGCTTTTATTGCCCATTTTTTTATGTGTCGCAAATAGTTACAGGTCTTTTCAAATTGAGCTGTTCTTATATATAGTGCCTCCAGACCCCGCCCCGCTCACTCAATGTGTGGGTGGCAGCCTAAGGCTAATTTGATGTCGTTTTAGAGGGGGCAGGCGGGCGCTCGTTTGTATGCTATATAAAATTTTATTCGACTGCCACAGCTGCTATTAAATATGTTTGACCTTAATTACTTACTTATTTAATGGCATTGTCTGTATGCTGTGTTAAGCCCGTAGCCCTCCTTAAGCTGTTGCACCCTGCCCGGGAAATTAAATGTGCTGCTAACACTTGTATTACATTTTTTTTCCCCCTTTTTTTTATACCCTGCAGCCAAAGGATCAAAGGGTATTTTAGCTTTGTGTTGGGAGTCGTTAAAGGTATGATAGTTTTTTACTCGAGTAATGAAAGGCGCTTCTGTCTGACAGAACACTCTAATCATGAAAAAATTTGGAGCTTGGTGCTTGTTGAGGTCTGCCTGATTTAGTTAATATCCGGTACATTTTCCAACGGAGTAGTTTTTGGAAGATAACAACTACTCCATGCAGGCTTTCTCATCAAAATTTGGCACGTTGCTGTAAAAATAAAAAAGCTGGGCTTAAAATTCGACTATACACTGCAACAAAAATTTTTTAAATTGGTATTCAACTTCATATGAGCCTAATAAACCAAACAAGATTTGTATTTTTGTCAAAGCATCACCATAAAAACTGTTTAGTATATGCTGGCAGGGTATCACAGTTTCGACCAATTACATTCTTTTTTTTTTTTCAGCTGTACAGGGTGCATGTGTGGGTAAATGTGGCCAATATAATAAGGTTCAGGCATAACCAACCAAGGACTGACTGCCTTGACACAACAACCTATACATATACACATACAAATCGTAATGACAGCCTGCCATTGTTTAGTCCTTGCACTATAAAGAAAATAATAAAGCATAAGAGTAGGGATATGCAGACTTCTAAGTGCCCTGCTCTTTTTTTTTTTAACAATAACGACATTTAATAATCAATATTGTGAACGCTGAAAAATATGCAACACTTTTAAATACTTAATGTTAATCTACTTTTTAAACTATAGTTTTTCATCTTTACTGACGCAGCTTAGATATTAGAAGCTGACAGCTTGAAAAAATGAGTGTTAGAGAGCTTTGAATAGCATGAGAGCATTAAAAGAGGACAGCATACAAAGAATATCATAGCAAATAACGCCAGCATGAGTGAGATCGCATAACTTTGTACTCTCTTTGAAAAATTTGCTTCAGCAGCTAACTTTATGTTTTACAAACATCTCTCATTTCATGTTCCCTCTCCTGTTGTCAAAAAAACACATGCAATTTAAAGTACTCTCACTGAGAATATTAAAACACAAAGATAAAGCTTATTCTCAAGCTGCACTCAATAAGGTTTGAGTGTTATTAATTAGATCGTTGGACAAAAATTTATGTACGGAAGCTTTAAGCTATTTTTAGACTTCTAAAGAGCCGAAGGCCTTTTGCTGCCAGTGCTTCCTTTAAGTTAAGTTAGTTGTGTAAACTTACTGAATCTTTATTAAATCAATAATAAATAAATAGACTTGTTAAAGCTTGGACAGCTTTAAGATAAAAGAGGTTTTATTTTGGAAGTGATGATAAAAAGAGCGCAAAATATTTTGGTAAAGATACATACATATTAAAAAAAATAAAATGCTTCATATTCAAAATTATTTATTTATTTAATAAAAATTAAACAAGTTATAAAACTAACTTAACTAAGAGTTGTAAGCACTGGCAGCAAAAGTCCTTCGGCTCTCAAATCTAAAAATATATTGCATATGCTCACTAAGAGTGTGTGCACCAAAAAATTTTGCTCTCTCTCTCTCTTTGGCTAGTATCAGAGTACAGTAAATTTTTTTAGTACTGTACATAGATTAGAAGAAGACAATATGCACATGTTCACTAAGAGAGTGCACACAAAAAAAAAAAAAATCATGGTCTCTCTCCCTTTGGCTTGTATCAGAGAACCGTATAGTACAGTATAGGGGAATAAGAAATAAATGCCGTCATGCAAGTCTCTTAACCAAAATTTTATATGTTTCAATTGGATAGCAAATTTAGAAACATTCTGAATGGACTGAGAGAGTTTTTTTTTTTAAAGAAAGGTTTTTTTGTAAAGCTTTGCTATCAAAGCTGAGTAGATACCTAATATATATATTTTCCCGTGGTTCCTAGATGGAGGTTCTAGTGCTCAGATCTTTTTGAAATTTGGATAATATAATATTAAGCGTAGGTGCTTAGCAAAATAAGAAAAACAGTGTTTAGATTTTATTTTTTTTTGACCATCTTAACCCTAGAACTGTTTTTCATCTTATCCGTCCTTGGGGCAATCAGTTCCCCGTAGTGTAATTTGTACGAAAAAAGTAAATACTTCCATTTGAAATTCATCTGAGCCACTCAGTGCCCCAAGGAGAGGTCTAGGGCTAAGTGTACATAATCTTTAAATTTTTAATGATATAAAAATGTTATAATGGCTGACAGAGTTTTTCTTATGAAAGTTTTTCGCATTGTTTTTTTTCAGCAAAAACTATGGAATAAATCATTTCAAAAAACCATAAAAAAATAAATCGTTTTAGTAGACTTATTTTATTTTTTTTTCAAAGCAAGCGTCTCACAGGATTTCGATTCAAAAATTGTTTTTCTAAAAAAAAAAAAAAAATAAGTTGCTCAAAAGATTTGAAATTATATGTTGCTCCTCATATCACAGCTGTCTCTGGCAGTTGTAGTGTTGTAGATGGTATTTTTTCTTCTTTTTTTTTGTAGTGTTGTAAACGCTTGTTGTAGTTGTGTTGCTGCTGCTGCGATTGCCAGTGCCAGCATCCCCCCAAGGGTGCTTTATTACAATTTAACTTTTCTTTTATTGCAAACAATTTTTTTTTTTTGCTACATTTTGCCAGTGGGGGCCTACTACAACTCAGGCAGAGAGTAAGAAAAGTGCCCAAGTGTCAGTTAGTAAGAACGACAGAGAGAGAGAGTGAGAGAGAGAGAGGCGAAGAAGCGTCAGTCTGCGACTTGGTCTTTCTCTATGGAGAAAGAGTCAAAGAGTCAAGAGTGTGACGAGTCAAGTGTGTCAGTCAGAGTCATCAGGCATCAGGCCACTGATTATGTGCCGCCAACATGTGTTTGTTTGTGGCAAGCAGCGTGCAGCTCAATTTATGCCCCCCCATCCCCCTGCTGCCCTGTTCATGTTTTTTTGGTTTTATTTTTCGCTCAAGATTTGCGAGCGTGTACTCATACCTAGAAGCCTGTCAAAATTACATTCCAAGAGCTCCAAGAGGCGCTGTGTGTGTGTGCTTGGTTCGCCATTTGTGCCATGTGCTTTGTAGGTATGTGTGTTATGGCTTTTATTTTATTTTTATGTATTTTACTTCATTTTGCTGTCAGTATTTTTTTTTTGGGTTTTTGCTCTTCTTTGTTTTGCGCATTCGTTTTGGTTCGAAAGAACTCCCCTATCTTTCACTACTTGGGCTCATGCATATTTGAAATTCCCTTAAAGGCACTTCAGTTCTTTGTTGTTGTTGTTGTGGCACACACACACACACAGATACACACACAAAACTGCGCTTTATGGAGGCAAGTAAAACGCCTCGGGCTGTTTAGTGTTTCTTGCCACAATTGAAGCCGCAGCTCATCATCTCGTTGACTCGACTCAACTCGACTGCCTTTAGCTTTTCTTCTGCACAAGATATACGATATATACGATATAATATAACAAAGGAAACCTTTACGGTCAAATGTGTGATTTGCTGTCTGTCTGTGTCCGTGTGTATCCGTGTGTTTGTATCTCGAGCTGTAGCTCATAATGATATCTTAAACTGCAATTCATGCCTACAATTGCGATGATGCGCGTTTTTATTGCCCCAAAAATTTAATCGAGTTTATTACATTATTTGTGTGTGTGTGTGCATGTGTGTGTGTGTGTAAGGGGTCTCGACCCTGAAGACGTGCTTATTAGACCTATTAGCAATAATTGTACTACAGAGTAAATTTAGTTGCCTTTTATGTGCACTTTGTAGCATAAGATGCTGATTAAGTTGTTAGCTGCACTTAGCTTATGTGCTCTGGTTTTGTTGCCACATAACGTTGCACTTGGGTCACTTAAGGCCTCAAATTGAAAACTTGCCTCATAATTGATAAATGGCCAATAACAAATGACTGAGCGGGCCTAGAGACTAGTGGGTTGGCTGGCGAGTGTAGCAGAAATTAAGCATACGCCCCATTATTGCCTTGGCCTGTCGAAAAATCGCCATGAAAAATGCATTTAAGTAACTTTTGCGCTTTTTCATTTTTGTTGCCATTGCCATTGTCTTTTTTTTTTTTTTTTTTTTGGAGTCCCTTATGCTCTTTATTTTTTTACTCTGTCGAATTTTCTTGCCAAAAAGTTTCAACGCAATGTCCTTGGCAGCATATGCTATAAAAGGGCTGTCTTTATAGGGTGACTTTTAAGGAGGTCTACTCTTTTGTCATTGTGTTAGTTGAACTATATGCTGGCATATAGTGACAAATTATGGGCTATTTGTAATATATAAACGTTGCGGGCTGCGAATGTTTGAAAAAATTAGCACCCTATTAACGCGTGCTGCCAATTTTGATCCAGATCAAAAATTAAATTTATAAGTTTCGGAATTTAAATCGTGTTCGTCAATAATTTGGTGCGTCATCTTTTGAACAGTTGGAAGTTGTTCCACGACGGCATAACCTTAGATTCCCTTCATTGATGGAGATTATTTCAGCCTCGATTCTAGATATAAATTCAGCTAAAAAATTTGGTAAGGTTAATAAGCTGGTGGCTTTTTGGGTGCATACTTCTTTAGGAAAAAATAAAAAAGTGAGCGTCTAGGGAATCCAGTACAGTGCCGCTCATCGTCCAGGAATTTTTTTTTGCTTGAAAATAAATGACCTGCTAGATATTTGGTTCCACAAGTCCTACTGCAGGAAGCCCCCAAAATCGTGATGGTATTTCAGAGTACCATTTGCCGTCTTGAAATACTGTAAGATGTTTCAAAAGTATAAAAAAAGTGGTCCAAAAGTTTGAATCCAGACGCTTATTTGATGTTCTTGTGCCAGAAGTCCAATCTTGTCACCTAAATAAAATGAATAACATATTTTGAATTTTTACTCCGCCTGGATGGACTTAGTCCGTTCTGCCGGTCCCAAGCCCGGGAAAAGGAGGATGGTTTGAGGCAACGGGGAAATCTCATCCTCAGTAGAATATCAAACCCAGTGCTTGGGGGTATAACCAGACCATCCCTACTTCCAGGGGAATAAAATCTGGAAGCTGGCCCTCCAAATTGTGGGTTGGACTCGGTGCTGACAACTCCTTTCCGCAAAAAACCTTTGTTATGAGACCTGTATACAGGAGGCCAAGATTCGATACGGATCGCTGCGCCAGCAATGATGATGATGATGATTTCGAATTTTTAACGGATACCAATTATTGTATTACCAAGAATAGCTGCCTGTTTAATAAGGGATCTTCAAAATCCAGAAGAAGTAAATATTGATGCCTGTCGAAGAAAGCCAGCTTAAAATTGAAGAAGGCTTTAAAAATATTTTTCTGAACTAAGTAAAATTCTGAAACCAAAACATGCCGCTTCGCAAAAAATGTTTCCAATTTGATAGTAATGTATATTAATGGATCTAACGAAAAAATGAAACAAATGCGCTAAAATTTGCACTTTCTCAAGGTTAGGAAGTTTTAAAACTTTTGGCTTTATAAATTCTAATAAGAATAGTTTTTTGCCAAAATTATAACTAGCTTTTCACACTGATATTTAAAAACATTCTTTTTTTTAGCTTTTCTTTATTCTCCAAAACTTTAAGCTTTATAAATTGAATAATGCCAATTAATAGAATTTTTTAAGTACTTACTGATATTTTCAAAAGCGCAAGCGCAGTTCTAGAATTAATTTCTTTAAAATTATATAACAAAAAAAAAATGTTCTGCAACAATTTTTTAAGCCTTTCTTTTAAACGCCAAACGCCTAACCCTTTTGCTTTTTAAATTTAATGCATATTAATTGCTTGAATTTCTTTGGTAAAAAAAAAATACCCATGTTGGCCAAAAACTAATTTCTTACAGCCTGTACAAACCTTTCTTATGTTAAAGAAATATTTTGGTGAACAATTTTATGCCTAAGACAAGCTTACAAAAATAAAACACTAAAAAAGCACCCTTTATGCTTATAAAGGCAAGCGTGTGGATTTGGTTGTAGACGTGGTAGGGGAAGTGGGTGTGCCTGGCTAATTCTCATTTAATTTTACTTTTTGCTCAACAAATGTTTCCGTCCAAGTGTGTGTGCGTGCGCCTAAAGAACTTTCAGGGTTGCCACCAACCCCCCAGAAAGAACAACAACAAAAACAGCAACAACTACAGCAACAATAAGGAGCAAGAAAAACTGCATGCAGCAGTCCAAGTTAAGCGACATAAGCTTATTAAATTCCATAAGGATTTCACATATTATAGCAGCAGCTACTTACTGCAAGGATTATATAAACATGCCAAGTTTACAAAGTTTTGCACCCAAACCCAAAAGATACACACTACACACACACACATGGGGCACATGTGTGCGCCAAGGCGCGCTGGGCTTAAGCTTTAGACGCTCTGCAAATAGCGCAAAGAGCTGAGTTCGCAAATCTTTACTACTCTGACATGGCGTTCGGGAGCAGGAGCAATGGATTTCCAACTAACAACTACATATGCCAACCATTCACCGCGCTGTCCCGCTGCCAACGCAATCTTTGTATCTTAGCTCAAGTTGACGCAGTGTGTAAAGCCTTTAATGTTGACAAAGTCGTTGACACACATCCACAGTTAGTAGCGCCTCTGCCCCCCAGCCACTGTAGCCAGTGTTCCCCGACAGATTTAGCCCATTAGCAGCAACATCAACACACACTTGGTAACATGTGACATGTTATTTTTTTTTTTTTTGGGCGGGCTCTTTCAAAAATCTTTACATGGCTTTTAAATCATTTGGAGTTTAATTCCCACAACGCCCAGCAGCACATTACTTATCGACGCAGCTCATCTGTGCTGTGTGGTATAAAGAGCGGAGTGTCCAAGCAACGTAGCCTAGCTGGTCTGTAGCCTAGGGTAGCAAACAATGTTGCAAAATATTTTGCAAACAGGGTTGCATTTTCTTAAGCTTCGCTTTCTCGTATTCAAATCAAGTCATTTGTAAATAGTTAAAAGAAAATTAAAAACAATACGATTTTGAGCGATTTTTGGAAAACTCTCATTTGTTGCTGCGCATTGTTTCGTAGCCTACTTTTAGGTTTGCATCTAAAAGGACCATCTTTTTGTTTAACTTGTTCACTTTTATTTCAGAAAATGTTTTGCCGCTGATTAGTGGGCGCGTACGTGTCAACTTGTCTAATTACTTGAAAGCTGTCAAACACTCATATACGGATACGGTTTAAGCAACCCCCACACACACACACAAACGTAGCTTTTAGGGCTACGTTTGCGTTTTACGGGGGGTGGCGTTAGTCTTATTTTTCGCCCTTTCATTTCTATGTTGGCACGCCATCAAAATATCTGGCATATTTTCATTGCCAACGTGGAAAAGGCCTTGAAAAGCAGTAGGGCTGTTAGGGTTGCCCCGGAGCATGACAGTGGCATATGGCAGTGGCAGTGGCAGTGGCAGGAATAGGGTTCAACTGCTTAGGGCGTTCTGATCCTTTTGCACTGCTTTTGAGTGGCATTGCGTGAAATTTGACGGCGGCCCAAAAACTTTTCAACATTTAATTAAAAGAAAATGTGCACATTGAAAATAAGCCAAGTGCGACTCCTGCAGTTCGCCCAAATGAACACCCCAAAAATTCGAATATAAAGCAGCTAGAGGAGACCAAAGTTACTAGAAAAATGCGTCGAGGTTTTTATACTCTTGCTAATCCTTTTAAGAGATGTTCAAGTTTTACGGATTATTTTTTATTTTTTTTTTTGGCTTGATATAAAATAGTTTGCTTTTATTAAATATGTTAAACAGCAGGGCTGCTTTCAAGTTTTGGCTTTTTATAAAGTATGGCTTAGCTTAAAAGCAACAGGCTTTTGTTCCGGTTATCAATTATAATTTTAATGAGCTTTTTCACATATAAAAATTTTGCGTTTTCAAAGAACAAAATTTCTAAAATTTTTGCACACTGGTTTCTTTGTGTTTCAAAAGCTGCTGCAAACTACATACAAGCAATAACATCATTTAAGATGACATCATGAGAAAAAATTTTAAGTATAAAACCTTTCGTCGAAAACAAATAAAGCGGAATACTTTTAGATCAATCTCATCAATTTTGTTGATCTTAACATATTGCAGCCAGCACTAACCACATCAATTTTGGTTGCAAAATTCAGATTACACTAGTTAACAAATTTAAGGGTCATCGAGTGAACCTTCTTAGAAAAGTGTTTTTTTTTGGGTTATTTTAGGTCGAGAAACACGAAAATATCAACCTTTTTTTTTTCTTCAGCACCGTTTTCGAGATGTTTTCGAAAAACATGTTTTTGGGCACTTGTTTCAGTTATTCGTCAATATCTTGTGAACAAATCACAGAAAGACGTTAAGATCGATAGGTATTGATGTGCTCTATACAGTGATATATGATAATGTACAGATTAAGTAAAAATTATTGAAGTTACAAGCAACCAAAGTCGCAAAAATCTGAATGTTCGTAAAAGAATTCTCTTTCAGCTTAATTCTTAACATTTCGAAATCCCAAATGGAATTTTTTTTTGTTTTGTCATTTCGAGCGAAATTTTTCATTCTGCGTACAGGCCTTTAAGAAAAAATTTAAAAGGTCGCCATTTTCGTGTTTCTCGACCCAAAATTACCCTAAAAAACACTTTTTCAAGAAGGTTCATTTTTCGTGTAAGCTAGTGTTATTTATCGAGCTATCGATAACTGATTATCTAGATTTCGTTGTTAAGACGTTACTTTGAAAAGCTATATCTCCTAATAATTTGAGCTGATTTTTTTTCAATAACAGATCAAATTTTGGTTAAAAAAAAAGAATTAAAAAAAGGGGTAGTTAAAAAAAAAATGTAGGCTTAAAAAATTTGAATTCAAAGAAATTAAGTTGGATTTTAAAGCAAAAAAAAATTTCAATATTTTCTGTACATTTTTTTATTTTTTTTTATTTTTAGAAATTTTGCTTAATTAACTGTTTTTTCCAAAGCTGTGCTTTTGAGTTAAAATTGGTTTAAAACAGATATTACAAAGTGAACTCAAATATAATTGCCCAGATTATTTTTCAAAAATTTTGCATAAAAATCTTGGTTCGTAGTTTTGCTTTATGTCTGAGGACCTAATTTTTTGTATAACTAATAATATCTTCTAATATCTTTATTCCAGGCTCTAACTGATATGTGTGATGTAAGTTAGATATTATAGCTAATTTTTATTGTATCAAGAACTCAAGATTGTTTTATTTTTAAATGCGCGAAAGTATGATTGCATATATGTACTTATACTATATACATATAGATAGTTCTTTTTCAAATCGATCCCTATTTCGACTTTAGACTTTTGATACGCATGCATTTGTTTTGTAAAACCTTTATAGCAAATTATTATAGTCTTAACGTTTTTCGTGATTTTGGATAAATATTTTTTTTAATCTATTTTGAGATCTGGTTATCTCTGGTTTTATTAAACTAATCGGGGGTTTTGTTTCTATATGGCAGGCTACAACGTTAGCTTTTTTAAGAAATTAAACAAAAACTTTTTTTTTGTCGTCTTAACCAGATGAGTTATTTAGGCGCTGAACCCAAACACGCGGTCTAAAAAAAATAAAAAAAAAAAAAAAAATCCCAAGGGTTTTGAAATAAACCTAAAAACCGCATTAATCGTAGTATTTAGTAGGCTAACTGAGAAGCCTAATGCTTTAGAAATTTCACGAGCTCGGATGCGGATTTAGCGACCCCGCAAATATATAAAACACATCGCCGGACAACTAGTCTGGACAAAAAATTGAACTTATTAATAATAATAAAAATAATTAAAAATTTTTTAAAGCTACTTTTTTTATATGAATTTTTTATGTTTCATTCAAAAAAATATTTTAATATCTTTAAATAAATAAATATTAATAATAAAAATTTTTTTTTTTTTTGCTTTTATAATAAGCAAAAATTGTTAAAAAAATAAAAACAATTTTTTTTAAGACCAATTTTTTTTCCTTCATTTTACATAATAATAATAAAAATTTGTTAAAAATATTTTTTTATATAAATTTTTCATGTTTCATTCAAAAAAATATTTTAATATCTTTAAATAAATAAATATTAACGAGATAAAAAAACTATTTTTTTTTTTTTTCATTTTATAATAAGCAAAAAATTTTTAAAAAAATAAAAACAATTTTTTTAAAGACCAATTTTTTTTCCAACATTTTGTTACTTTCATTAAAAAAAATCTTTAATATCTTTATTTGTTTAAGAGTTATGACTTGTTTAAAGTCTTTAAAAGAAATAAATATTAATAACGAGATAAAACATACAAAAAATTGATTAACTTTAAAAAAAATATTTAAAATATCTTTATTTATTTTTCAGATATGATTTGTTTAAAGTCTACAAAAGCAATAAATATCAATAACGAGATAAAAAATTAAAAAATTAAAAAAAAAAAAAAAAATTATTTAACTATATTTATATAGTTACCAGATATGACTTGTTACAAGTCTTAACATTAAATAAATATTAATTATGAAATTTAACAATAAAAATAAATAAAATTTTATACATTTTTTTATATTTCATTGAAAAACAAAGGATTAATCAAGATATTTAATAAATTTACGAATATGGTTGAAAAAAAAAACTATCAATAGCGTGATTAAAAAATTTTTAACCATAAAAAAATAAACTATTAAAACATATTTATTAACGAGACTTTATTATTTTGACTTGTTTAAAGTCTATAAAATGTACAAATATTAATAACGAGTAAAAATAATTAATACAAAAATTTAAATTTTAAAATTAAAAAAATAAAAAAGTTTTAAAAGCAACTGTTTTTATATGTATTATTTATTTATTTTATATTTTTTATCTTTCATTAAAAAAAAAATATTTAAAATTTTTATTTACGAGCCACAAAAAATAAAAAAAAAATAAATCGCTTGATATCGAAAAATAATCGGATTGTAATACACAATTTTAGTTGTTCTAACAAATATGTAAAAAATCGAAGAGATCGTTTGAAAAAGTGATGCGAGGAGCTCTATAACGATTTACTTTAGATTTTAATACATAAAAAATATTTCTTTTTTAAACTCTTTTGATTCGGAAACTAAAAGTTATGGAAAAATAGTTACCCATGCTTCTGGCTAGCTGAATTTTTTGTTGTTAAAGTTCCTAAGGTTCGACTCGTTTTTTGTTCTTGAACAAAAATTTTAAAATTTCCAATATACTTAAAAATATTTAAATCTTAAAAGTTTAAGTCCTCTTCGACTGACTAACTCACTTTAGAATGTTTTGTAAAAGTTTTTCCTACTGTTGCATATTCTCAGATAAAGTAACAATACCCTTTTTGGAAAGTTATAACAAAGGCCTGCCTCGGGGATTTGGCTTTCCAGTTATGTCGATGTGGGTGTGAAAAAAGTTAAAGTTGAGTATGCTGGGTTGGGCTGGGTTGGGTCAATTTAAATAGAGAAACATTTTGATGGGTTAACAACAATGGCGTGCGGTCTATACCGCTTTACCCGCCGAACATTTTGTAACCAAACAACTTGGGACAGTCCAAGAGTGCACAACAATTTGTCGGCAACAAAAGAAATGAGCTTTCGGAGAATGCGCGGCATTGTATGCTTCATTTGATGCGTTGATTTGTCAGATCTGTCGCAATGCATGTCACAAACATGTCACACAGTTACACACACACACACAGGCAGACACTTACAGATACACTGAGATAAACACAGATACACATAGATACATTGTATAATTTTAAAAGCAGACAGCATTGTGGCTGATTCTTGTAGGGCTTTCAACTAGACATACCACAATTGGCAAGCCGTGCGTTGTATTTGAGGTAGTCTGGGAACACTTAGGAGCAGGGGAGTTGGGGCAGTTGGAAGCGGTAGATCTGTGGCCATTTCTGTGGCTGCAAATACGAAAAACTGACAGACTATCTGACTAACTACAGTTGATGTTATCTAATGCAAATTTTGCAAATGCAAAAAAAAAACAAAAAAAAAACAGAGCGAAACGTGACGTCACGTGTGATACATGCAAATGGTAAATATATTATGTATATGCTATACACACATTTACCTTGCGCCATATGCATACAATATGATAGTAGACGGTACTCTCTTTATATTGCTTTATGTGTAACTGCTAATCTGTGGGAAATTGAAAATTGAGGACATTTTAATTCATGAACAAGGATTATGTGAATACACTTAGCTTATTGAAAAGTGCAAAACGTGCAATCTCTTAATCTCTTGAACGTGTTTATATACTCTTAATTGTTTGTTTTATAGAGCAAGTAGTTGATTAGATGTGATAAAATGGGCTTTAAAAGCATTTATGCCTAGGCAAGCTTTTTCCAAGCTTCATTTAAATGTTACTTTGGAACTAAACTAGCACCTTTATATAGAGGGCAAGGTGCTTACTTTGTCGGGCATAAATACCTTAAGGCAAGAATGCGCGAGTAACAATGTGAGCGAGCGTAACAACGAGCCATCAAGGCAAAAATACCCGACCAATGAAAATAAAAACTAACCAGAGTGAAAGCTTCCTTACATAAGTTGGCTATGTAGGATCTTTAAGTATAAACAATTTCATGTCTGGCTCATTGCCATCCTTTGATCTCTTATTTCCTAAGCTCCAGATACTTTTTAATTTATTTTCATTCCGAAATTTCGATGTATTGCATTTGCTCTTTTTTATAAAATGTTTTTATTTGTTTTTATTCCTTTTTTATTTAACATCAAAATTAAGACTAAAAGTAATTCTAGCTTAACATAATCTTGTAACACCCATCCAAGCTTTTCAACTCTTAATATAGCTCAAAGCCTCTCAAAGTTTTGACGCATAAGCTTAGATATATCAAAAGCTTACTCAAAACGCATTGAGTGCAGCTTGAGAATGAGCTTAATATTTTTATTACTATGCTCTTACTGAGAGTAAGTTAGCTTGTACGCGGTATATATATTAAAAAAATATCAAATGTATCTAAAAAGCAGGAAACTCGTAGCTAAGTTTTTTTTTTAAATTAGGTTAGGGATGGTTGAATATTAAAGGCAAAACAGTAAGAATTTGAATCCCTCGGTTTTCCGTTCAGTTTATAGAAAATCCATATCCAAAACAGTCACCCTTAATTTACAGAGCTATTAACCCCACCCAGTTCTAAGTCTGCGCCAGTTTTAATAATCACATTTTCATTCTACGAATTCCAGTTTATAATTACCTCGCAGTTAAGCGATTAAAATTTCATTTCAGTTTATTTGAAAAAGTCGTAATTTTTCGTTTTTATTTTAGTTGGTTTTTATTACAGCTTTTAAAATTTATTACCATTTAAGCATATCAAAGGGAATCGGCATTTATTTTGAATAAAATTGAATTTCATTGAGCGTATATGTAGATATATATATATGTATATACATATGTATAAGCTGGCAAAAGGATAAAGCAGCTGCTCCTGAAATACTCATAGGTAATACAATTTGTTTGCCTCATGCCCCCCAAAAATTCCAACAACCTCTTTCAGTCACTCTTTCTCTCGCTCTCTCTTTCTAACTTATTCAAAATTAGCATATGCCTTGAAGTTTGTCAAGTTATTGATTTGCTAACGCATTAAAGCGTTACAGATACAAGTGTATCTGTGTGTTTGTGTATGTGTGTATCTGTGTGTATAAGTACTTCAGCTGCCTGCCGCCTGCCTAAGTGACTGAGTGACTGAATGACTGACTAGTGTGTGTGTGTGTGTGTGTGTCTGTCTGCGTGAGAAAATGACTGACTGAGTGTCTGTTGTATTTATGACATTTTGTAAAGTATACAGTTATTGTGAGTAGTGCTGAGCGACTGAGAGAGAGAGAGCCAGAGAGAGGCAAAGCCAAAGTGACACATATCCGGTATTCAACCTAGTTTGAAAATTGCATTTTACTTTTTCTGGTTTTTTTTTCATATGTATTGTATTTATATTGTTGCGGCTAAGCATGCATGTAGTACTATGGCTACACTCAAAGAAAATGCGTGTAACAATCGAAAGTAAAAATAACTAACGAGCTCAAAGGGTTAGAACGTTGGGGTCCATTTTTCTCACTGCAAATCGAGAAATTTCTGAACATGCTTTGGGTAAAGTAGGAAATGAATAGAAGCAGTCATAATTACAGGATAGCAGCCTATCCAAAGAGCTTGTCCATTGACCACATCCGCTTGCTCTTCTCTTCAGAGACGAATTGTGAATAAGCTAGGAATAATATGCTCTACAACAATTTCAGTCACAGCTGTACCAAAAAAAAAAATTATATGCCTACTTCATTTGATGCTACCACGTCAAGTTTTTTACATAATAACTTCAACAATTTTGAAAATATTTTTTTTGCCCGCTAATTCCGTCACAAGCTCTCAGTCATTCGATTTGACGTCTCTTTTTTTGATTATGATTCCGGTAAATTTTTGATCAAGTTAGTACACTCGGATGGTTGCTAAGAGAACGACTCGGCATCGAGTCCAGTGCTGAATTGTGGGTGTAAGGCTTGACAATCAATAAAAAAAAATAAAAAACTGCGGAAGAACTAGATCATTACCTTTTACACAAGTAAACCTTAAGCTAAGGGTTGGAGATTGGGGTCTATGTAATAACTTGCGGGCAAACTGCAGTGGGCTGTAAGCCGTAGATTTCAGTATAGAACACTCATCTTCAGAAACTTTGCAAATTCCCTCGTTACGCTGCATAATGAATTAGAAGTCTTTTTTTTCAAGACTTTTTCGAGCAAGGTGTTCGTTGGGAATGGGACGTGAGGGTTTGAAAACGAAAAATTTATTTTAAAACCAAATTTGTTACTTGACATTGAAGCTTCAACGCTGACATTTATTTGGGAAAAATTATGCTCGACAAATGTTCATTACCGAGTTTTATATTCACGATGATTAAAAGATTAAAATTTTCCTTTTCATGGGTGATTTTGTTTTTTAGGTCTTGGACGATTATCTGTGCAAAGAAGACTTTCAAAAGAAACAGAAAAAATAAAATTTTTGTTTAGAACCAACTTTTCGCTCAGTGTATTGAGTAATTGTATATATGCGTGTGTTTTGTAATTTTATTAAAGCACTGACTCTTTGGCTGTCTGACTCTCTGACTGTAGGGATGGAGTGGTCGGTCTGGTAGAGGCGCATTGTCTGGCGGCTGGCAATATGCCTTTATAACCTCATAACTAATTCATGGGAACCAGCTAACAGCCTGCTCTATCCCGCCACTGCTGCTGCTGCTGTGGCACCTCAACTCAACTTACCTGACTTACAAACTAAGTCAGCTGGCAGCCTGCTGGCAACTTCAGGCAATTTCACCTTTCGCTTTATGCATATTTATTTTGTTTTTTGTTGTTGCTGCTTGTTCGTACTTGTTATTTGTTGTCGTTATCGTTGTTGTTGTTGTTGTATGCCTTATCTACGCTGTATACACGGGCACTGCACGGGGTTCCTAGGGGTCTCGAAACTTGGCTCTTGATTGTTGGCTTTCTCTGCTCTATTCATGTTTGCCAATGTTGTTGTATAACCGATTTACGAGCAATTGGCTGAGGCGACAGCCTCGACGCTCATAAACACGTTTATTCATGTTCAAACATGCTCAAAGCCAGTTCGCGTTTGTCGCACGTAGCACGTTGCATACTTAAGGGCGTCAAAACTTGCAAGTTTTTCGCCATAATTTACAAGCAGTGTGCCACAAAAATTTGTGCCATATTCCTGGCCAACAACTTTATCTCTAGTCAAGTTATTGCTTAAATTTTTATAGCTTAGTATAAATCCGCCAATATGTAAGTAGATAGGTATGGTATGTCTGAGTCGGCTTGATTTCATCTCATTTCAACTGAGCTCAGCATCATCATCTGCTGACGAATTGAGCACACATTTGCAGGCTGTCACCTTTGGCCATACATAATGCGAATTTAATTGCTCTGGCTTTCAAACAAAGCCGACTTAAATGCCCTACTTGCCCAAAGCCCCTCGATCTGAAATCAATATAATGAGCACATTGCCCAAATTGTAATGTCATTTGGTATGCTTCATCTCATTCTAACTGCTTGTAAGGCTTATTGCTTATCGCTCTCGCTTCATCAGCTATTCTTAGCTGGGCTATTTTGCGGCTTGGTTTCTTAACTTGGCCAACTAACTGGCTGTGACCAGCGTATTGGTCAGGTCAGAACATTTGTTATCACACACACTTTCATTAGTTTTGAATACCAATGGGGATTAGACAAACATGTTAGCTATGTGCATTGAGCGTTAGCCAGAAAACTGAGACAAACACAGAGAGTTCTCTGAGTGAGTGTGTGTGTGTCTGTTAACCCTTTCTTGTCATAGTGTAGAGTATGCAACACTTGTATGGAAATCAATAAATTTCGATAAATCCATTTAAGTTGTAGTCTTTTGTAACATGGTAACTATCACAAAAGCTTCACAGTTTAGACAAATTGCATTGAGATTTGTAAAGACAATGCGCTTAAAGCCAACTGTTGCCACATGAACAAGTAAATTGTATCAAATACATAATACCAACTATTGTCTGGGTCAAAAAGCTAAGCCGATTAAACTTGCTAGTAGGCAAATATTTTACAACTATGATATAGACAAGCTGAAAACAGGAGCGGATTCGGAGAGCGGGGTTTTTTTAATTGCTTAAGTGCTAAGCCGGAATTTACATTGTGAATAGTCAAGTTTTCCTACTAATTAGACAGGTTCCAAATGTTTTCCATCTATGGTTCGCATCATTAATAATATTCCTATCTATTAATAATTTGCACGTCGCTAGTGGCATTGGTACCATAGCCTTGCCTCTCGGTGCGCAGGTACCCAAAGCAGATAATTAGTAAAGAATTTTGTAACATCTAGTAAGAAGCTCGTAAAATTCCATCACTGTTTTGGGTGTAAGCCTTACTGATTGTAATGCTTTTAATGCAGCCTGACTGCCAGAACAGATCTGCATTTCCCTTTCGGTTAATACGCGCTTCCTAATGATAAAAATACTTTCCATTATAGCTATGACTTCTGCTTGAAAAACATTACAATGATCTGGTAAACGGAAGGATTCGTTGATGCCCATCGTTACTTATAGACACCCCCTTCCACCTGTTCATTGAGTTTAGATCCATCCATAAAGATGGTAATGTTGCTATTACAATCTAGTATACCAAGTCCCAATCTTCATGTGGTGGGAACATTACACTGAACAGTTTGTCTAGAAACAACTCAATTGATTTCCAAAATCAGTGGTTCTGGGAATATGCGGAAATTAACTCCAAATAGTCGAGTGTCCTCTAGAACTAATGGCTAGATTCGAATATTCTCTTGGCCTTACGGCCGATTTCACTGCTATCTGCTTTCTATATAGGTCTCTCGGCAATGGAACTGGGTAAGATATTGATAAAATTCAACGAACTTCAGGAACTATGGGCATCAGCTGTTAAAAGTTCGTATCTTTGACCCTTATAATCTTCGAAATTTAGGTGTGCATACGGACATGCCTCAATCGCCACCCGTACCAGCTGGTAAACTTTCGTATCTCTATCTCTTACAGTCGGACCGACGGACTAACAGACATCCCTCAATGGCTATCCTTCTGTACAAAACTTCGATCAAAAAGTATTTCGGCTGAGGGTATAGCTAAAAGGCACCAAATTCTACTAGGGGAACTCCATCGCTACCTGAGGTTATGATAAGCATATTGGTACAATGAACTTGGGGTCTACCAGGCATTCTTCCGTCTGTTATATACAATGCACGAAATGCTCTTGAGCTGCCTCGCCATGGACTGCCGTAGTGCTTTCGCCGAGCCATCATTTTGGTTTTGTGACGGGGGGTAGAGTAAAATGTCGAAAGAGGTGACGTCGGGACTGTAAAGCGGCTGGACAGGTTTCTGGCTCAGCGCGTTGTCGTGATGCAACCGCAGGCAGTTGACGATGCACCTGCTATTAAAAAACCGCATTAACAGTTTGTCCATGTGGCATGAGTTCTCTGTGGGTCAGTCTTGTTGACAATGGAAATGAGCTTGCTTTTCTGCTTCGATTCTCTCAACAGCGGTTTTTTCTGGCACCGCTTTGACATTTGGTCTCAGGGTCATACTCAGACTTCCACGTCTCGACCGCAGTGGCCAAGTGTACGAGAAAGCTTGAATTTTCACTTTTTTTATGGAGAAGATACAAAAAAAAATGACGCAGCGTAACGTGGAAGTTGAAGAGACCAGAGTTCTTTAGTTTCAGCGAGTTTTTCCTTGGATCCCAATCTAACAGCAACACTCGGGAAAAAAAAGTCTTGTGTGTCAGACCTACCTTAAGGTAAAGCGTATAAAAAGGAGCTAAAAAATTTGTTTAGACAGCTGCTGGGCTAGTGTACCAAATTAGGTTCCAAGCTGGAACAAAGGGCTTACGTCTCGAAAAGCCCACAGCATTCTTTTCTTTTTTCTCGTTGATTGTCAAGACACCACTCGATACACTCGGGAAACAATCAGTCCGGCACTCTACCCCTTACCTTAAGGTATAGGGTATAAAACGGGGCAAATTTTTAAGCCGATAATCTCGAAAAGCCAATGGTCTACCGACTTGATCAAAAATTTACTGGAAGCATCACTCTTATGCCAGCGCTTGATTCAATTTTGAAATATTTTTTATAATCGGCTTGCGGTATGGCCATCAGAACCATCTTCGATTTTTCCATGACTTCAACTCGGGTGCTGTAACGCGTTCCACGGAGCAGTTTCTCGAGTCGAACGAATAGGAAAAAATTTGCAGGGAGCCAAATCAGATGAATTCGGTGCTGTTGTTCCTTCCGTTTTTAGCCAAATGGTCACGGATAAAGATGGTATTTTGTTTTTTGTTGTAAAAAATCAAAAACATGCACAAACGCAGATGTGCTCAATATGGCGTCACTTTCACAAATGTCAAGCTATCAAGCTGAAAATTTCAATGAGAGATGTGGCAATTAAAGAAAAAAAAAAAAAATAAACATAAAATCGGTTGACTGAGAGCTATACACGGTGATGGTACTAGTTCTTAGCAGTTTTTTAATTTTTTTATAATATACCCACAGTTCAGAACTGAACTCAATACAGAATCGCTCTCTTAGCACCCAACCGACTATAATCTTATTCAAAACTTAGGAACTTTAGGAATAATAGTTAAAAATTACTCAACCTAAATCGCTTTCTAGAAGCTATACAAACAAGCTATTATTTCAACCGCCAGCTATCAGTTTTTCAAAATCGCGGACACACTGTGAAAATTTAAGAATTGAATAAAGTCTAATCAACGCAATGTAATCAAGAAATTTTTCTTTTATTAGAAAATATTTTTTGTTTTGTTCTCAGCGAGCTGTATGAAATTGCGCCAAATATAGTTTTTATGTTCCAAGACAATTTTCAAGCCAAATATATTTGTGAATAAAAAATATACGTCAATCAAAAGATTTAAACTAACTTATTCCTCAAGAATGGATGAACTGAGAATAATTAAAAAAAAAATATATTATTTTTTTGTGCTAAACATAAATAAACAAATCATGTTAAGGACGCTACTGCTGTATTGCAGTTGTGAATTATAAGCATCGTAGTATGCAAAAATTTCTTTATATATTGCAATAACCCGTACTTAAGATTTTTGCGCAAAAAAAATATTTATTTCGTACTTACATAATGTAAGAGACCTTTAAAAAAAGTTTTAGAATTTTTTTAAACAATTTTTTTTTTAAAATGCCGATTTTTTTAAAGTTATGTTAAGAATTTTTGAAATCAGAATAAAGAATGAAGAAGAATAAGGAAGAATATTTAATTTATTTCTATTAGTGCATATATGTTACTATTTATATATATATATATAGAGCAGCATATATTGCATTTGTAAATATAAAAGGAAAAGCTGTCATGTGTTGGTATCTTTGGCCATCAATTCTAAAACTTGACACTTTGCTGTCTTTTGTTTGTGGCTGCGGCGCCGGAATCAATGAGCCGGAAATGTGAGTGTCTCAGTGTATGTATGTGTGTGTATTTGTGTGTGTGCGAAAAACAAATGCCAAAAGGAAATAAAAGTGCGCTGGCAAAAGAAATGAAATTCATTTTGTGTCAGCTACAAAAATATGTATATAGAGCAAGCTACGGAACAAAGCACAACCCATGTGGTCAGTATTCAATGGATCCAAGTAGCGCCGCTAGGCAACCCAACCAAACGAATTCTAGCTAATCACAGCCCACAAAGTCTTATTATTGTTAGGGTTTGTTTGCCCCCACTCTTACCAAATCTCTGTGCAGAACAAAATGTCAGCTAATTGGCATTTGATTAACTTCAAAGTACGCGCATCTATGAACTTAATTAGCACAAAGTGTGTACATGTATGTCGTTCTGTCTATGCATGTGTGTGTGTGATGTCAAAGGATTTCCTGTTACATGGCCCCAAAGGAAGCCGCTAGCGGCCATTAGACTGACCATGCGTGACATGACCAAAATTGATTTATGCATCCATTTGCAAAAACCTCAAAGAAAAAAGAAGCAACTTCAAGCTAAGTGAAAATCAAGTGTAAAATTTTCTATTAAAGAAAGACGTAGATGACGACGACGACGACGAAAGTTTCTTGTTAAAAGCTGCTGGCCAATCTTTCCGCACTTAGTATGCCTTTAATAAACCAGCATCATAGTCATGCCACACCCCCTGCCGCCCACTAAACACACACACACATTTGATGCGTTCTTGTACGTCGACCTTCAACTTTTCTAGCTGGCAAAGTAACTCAATTAAAAAGATGGCTAAAACACACTTACACACACACACACACACACACAGTTTGTGTGCCAATGTGTTTGAAAGATGCTTTTAGTAAGGTTCTGCTTAAAGTCTAACCAACTGCGGCACTTGCTCTCTTCTTTACTCTGCTTATATACACCAAAGTTTTTATGAAAATAACAAGTATACGTTGCGAGGGCTGCTAGTAATATCTCGATAAAGCAGCATTAAAAATTCTCCAATTAGCTCAATGTACTTCTCAAGACGTGCAAACCAATTCTCAAGAAGCGTTGAAGTTTAATGGACTTGAGCATATTATCATTTTGACCGATCTTTACTGCAGCAACATTACGTATACGTAATTTGGTTTTATAATGAAAAACTCATAAAGCATCATTCAAAATAGTCTTATTGCTTTTAAAAAGCTGAATATACTTCTTCATGCGTGCAAACCAATATTTGGGCACAGCTGAAACTTGGTAACTTTACTGCCGCCACATTGCGTATACGTAGTTGAATTTCGAAATGAAAAACCGATAAAGCATCATGAAAAAATGGTTTTATTGCATTTCAAAATATTTTTCAGTATGCTCATCTACTTCTCTTCTCGAAAAAATTTGAAACTTGGTGGATCTGGCCATGCCTAATTTTACCGCCGCAACATAGCGTATACATAATTTTGTTTAGAAATTTAAAACCGATAAAGTATTATTGAAAATAGTTCTATTGCTGTTGGAAATATTTTCCTAGATGCTCAATATACATATCCATGCATGCAAGCCAATTCTCGAATTAATACTTGATGATACTTGATAACATTAGCGCCGCAACATTGCGTATACGTAATTGAATTTCGGAATGAAAAATGGGTTTGTGCTTTTTAAAATATTCTCAACGATTCTCTTACACTTCTCCACTCATTCGAGAAAATTGCTGGATCTGGCCACGCCTAACTTTACCGCAGCAACATTGCGTATACATAATTTTGTTTAGAAATAAAAAACCGCTGAAGTAGCATTGCAAATAATTGTATTGCTTTTAAAAATACTCTTCTGATTGCTCAATATACATCTTCATGCATGCAAACCAGTTCTCGCATAAAGGTGACATTACCTCCGCGATATTACGTATACGTAATTGAATTACGTAATAAAAAACCGATAAAGCCTTTTTGAAAATGTTTTAATTGCTTTATAAAACATTCTCCAGAATGCTCATATACTTCTCCTCTCCTTGCTGCATCTGGCAGCGCCTAACTTTTCCGCCGCTACATTGCGTATACATAAATGTATTTCGTAATAAAAAACCCATAAGGAATCATTTTTGCTTATCAAAATAGTTTCCCCAATGCTCATATGCTTTTGCTTTCGAACAGACGTAAAACTGGGTGGATCTGGCAAAGCCTAACTTTAACGCTCATACAGGGCTACATGACGTATGTGTAATGTTATTTCAAAGTCCCTTTAGTTTTTATTTGGAAGTTTTGGATGGAGATGGTACAGTGTATTTCAAATTCGCTCCATTTTCTATGGCTGTTCCATGAGGAGAAACTTATTCTTGGTTTACACATATAATATAACAGAGTATAGCAGCCTATATAAAAAAGATCTACTGCTGCTAATTTTTGGGTAAACATTACCGATAGGTCAAAGCAAATTTACTCTGTTTTGACTCTGAGTCTGAAAGTCCATACAATTTTCTTTATTATTATATTTCGTCAGAGAAAATGATTCATGTGAAAATGGCCAAGTGTCGCTTTTCCGTGTCTTCCAATGGGTTAAATATAATATTAATTAAATTGTATTGCCTTCAGCGTTTAATAGTTCAGTAGCATAATGAACACATGGCTACATGCATCATTATCGCCATCTCTTTTTTTCATTCAACACAATTTCCTGCTCACTTACTCATTCATGCCCTGAAAGCTGTCCATCACTCTGCTTATCTGCGGTCATTTACTTATTAAAGTAAGTAAATTAAGCTGTTGTGGAAAATATTTTACAAGTGCATTTTAAAATAAAAAGTGCTTCTTGAAGCTGTAGGAATTTGGAAAGCAAAATATGTGCGGCACTTGTGTCATGTGAGACTTAATCTAGAAGTTAATAATATTTTCATCATGATAAAAAACCTGGCAACCACAAGTGGTTGTTGTAAGTTATGCCTCGTCTTACAGCATAAGTAAGCGAGCATTATGGTAGGCGGAAAACAAACAAGTATGCTTTAAAAGATATTCGCAAATTTAGGAATTGAACAATTCTAACTGCTCTCTACTTTAAACAACTTTTGCGAAAAATCAATGACGGCAATTCCACAAAGCAAAAATTTGTTTCTAGCCTGTCGTAACCTAAAGAACAGAATGAATAAAAAAGATTGTTTGAAGTCGTCGTGGTCATCGTCATCAAATAAATTTCAGTTAAGTGCGAACGTATTCACATTTTTGGCCGCTAGAGCAATTGACAAAATCGCGCTTTTCAGTGTTTGTCGCTAGATGGCGCAAGCAAGCTGTGACAGCATTATATAAAATAATATACAGCCGTGTTACGGAAAACGAAAATATATTAGATATTCGAATTCGTTTTGATTTCAAATGTTTACAATGTTCACGAATTTTTAAAATAATATGCGCAGCTGTTTGGAGTCAGAAAACTATGAGCAATTATCGTAAAGAGTAAGGCAAATAGGCGAAGTTATGGACAATGAAAAATTTAAAGCTGGGAGCATGTAAAAACGAATACGTCTACGATTTATTCGCTTTTCGATTTGTATTCATTCATTCATTTTTGTAAATTTTTTAATTAAAATGACGGCTTTTTTGTAGCAAATTCGTCAAAGAATTGCCAAAATACAAAATATTGGAAATTCTAAGCTGCCTTACTGGAAAAGGAGCCCAAGGGGAAAAAAACAAATGCAAGTAAATAATTAAATCGAAAGACGCAGCTTCTGACTTAATCGATATGAACATGGACGCATAGAAAGACAAAAGAACATGGCTAAAAAGTGTTGTCAAACGTTTTTTTTTTGTAGGGTCACACTCATGCTATTTCTACCCTGGGGTACAGTCTACATAATCTGACAAACTGAGGATAGCTCCAACCCAAATAATGTTGCACTAATGTGTAAATATTTGCAACAATAATGGAACTTTTTTTTTTTTTGTTTTGCAAACGCCATTATTGTTGGCTGTTGCTTTGTGTCCAAGTTTTAAGGATAAGTATAAACAGTTAATTAAGCAGTCTGTAAGCTGTACCTACAACAACCCAGCACCCCTCTCGCGCTCGCTCTTTTAATGAAAGACTCTATGTGTGCATTTAATTTCACTGCAAAAAGGCTAAAAATGGCAGGCGTGCGCTCTAAGTGCTGCCACGCCTATTTCACACTTGTACCCGTGCATTTAGCTAATAGCCAATTAAGTAATTAAGTGTTACCAAGAAGTAGCAAAGAAAAAAAATGCAAAAAACACTGAAGAAAAAAAAAACGTGACAACTGCAAATTGCCATTAAGCAACAATATGGTAGTAAAAAAAAAAAAAAAAAAAAAAAGGAAGCACAAAAAGGCAAGACCCCCAAGAAGTTTCACTCAAAGTGAAAGAAAGGTGAAATTGTTGGCGTAAAGTATTTTAAGCGTATAATTTATGAGCGGGTTAACTTGCAATCGATTAGGTTAAGTCGCGCACTTAACAACAACCTCGACAAATGACCCATTGCCGGATGCATGGGGGACACACTGGACACATTGAACACATTGGACACATTGGACAGCTCAAAGGTTTAATTAAAGTCAAGCAACAGCTTAAGTAACCATAACAATAAGCAGCACAATCTAATTAGTTTTGACCCAAATTACCAACCATTAAGGAAATGAGTTGCAATTTCATAATGAATTCTTAATGCAAGTAAAGCATACAAAAATAGTTGAAAAGGAAAAAATAAAAACGTGACGAAACATTGCAGCCCCCTTATAAAGATGGTATAACACTCAGTTCCAGGTGCCGAATGGCATAGACTCTAAATGGCATAGACTTAGTTGTACTTGGGTACACTGGTAGCGAAAAGTGCCAAGACGCATAATTCAATTCAAAAGTGTTAATAATTTTATTCGAATTCGTTTTGAAACCACATATGCGTTGTGTGCAGTCAATTTCACCAAAACGCATTTTTTATGTGATTTAAATTCGACTAGAGCAAACAAAAAGTATTGGCGAAATATATTTTCAAATATTTTGTAATATTCTCAGATTTTATTTATGTCAATTTCAAGTAAAATATTTATTGATACATAATTATTTTTTATTATTTATTCAAGCCAAAATATAGCAAGCACAACTCAAAACAAATTTTTGGCATACGTTCGTATGGTTCGTGTCTTGGATAAAACAAAGCTCACATCTTGCATAAATGGTTTAAGTCTTGCATAAAGCTTACTCTAAATATGTCAAGATATCGATAGCGAATAATATGGAATTGAGAAAATCGAAAACGAAAAAATTTTATTCGTTTTTCGAGTATCTGTATACTTTTCAACATTGTATACAAAAAGAGATCGTAATTAAAATTAAGTACGTTTTTAAGAGCAACATAAAAGTTTTTCGTTTTTATTTTTAGAACAACATACTTGTGACGTCTTTTTAAATATAGCCATGTTTTCGACTTTTTTGTATTTTAAACCATTTTAGAATATTTCAGTCCACCATGACCGAAAAATTAAGCATTCATAGGAGTTATTTAATACTTTTTATGTCTTTTGCACTACCGCTGCTTCTAATTAATGCAATCGCTATCATTGTTCAAATTCGGTGTAAAATTTTGTTTATGGCCATTCCCACAAAACGACCCAGCTTGAGCGAAAAATCGATACTAGGAAAATCTCGAATCAAAGAGCTTTTCTCACAACTAGGATTGTGGGATGGCCAGAAATCTGGCTACAAATCTAGAAACTCATACTTTGTGCAGATTTTTCTTTTATAAGAGCAATCTCTTTTTATTATTTTTTGAACAAGTGAAAGTAATAAATATACCTATAATCATTTAGGTTATTTATTTAAACCAGGGGTCGGCACGGCCCTATCCCATGGGCTTATGGGTTCACACGTACTGTGTTGTACACAAAACGCATGCATGTGTGCGTGATTTTTGTACTGAAATTCTCTCAGACACGAAGTTACTTGTGCATGACTTCGGCTATTGCTTAGAGAGCGCTTTAGTTTTGTGAGAGTAAAAAGGCAAGCACGCTCTCTAAGCAAGAGCCGAAGTCATGCACAAGCAACTTCGTGTCTATTGCTTTGCGATGTCAGCCTCGAAATACGTCACAGCGGCAGAAAATGTACAATACAAACTCAAAAAAAATGCATATGTATATTTTGCCGACGAATAAAACTAAAAAAATTGTTAGTTGTATATTGAGTAACGTCACGCCTAATAAAAAAAAAGCTTTTATGATGCAACAATTTGCAAAAATAAACTAACGTGAATTCAAATAATACTACTTAATAGCTACCTAGCTTTTCCATTTTTATGTCATACTTTGTCGTACAAATGTAACGTCACGCCAAAATGCAACTAGTAGCTATAGCTCTTTGAAATACTTTGTACTGTTTAAAAGGTGTTAACTTATATTTTAAAAAAATGTTCGATAACAATTTTTCAAAAATTCAGCTTCGAACTATAGTTTACTTGTTTTGCTTCTTAGTCGAAGCCCGTGTATTTTTATTTATCATGTTTACAGTAACTAGCTTATATCTACCAAAATCCTAAAATCTTCTTTTCGTATTTTTTATTCGACTCAAATGCATTATAGCTCAGCATTATGACTGATCTTTTAGCAATTCATTTTTTCAAAACGTCAGTTTTTTAATTTTTGATTAAAATCTATTGCGCAAAGCTTATATAAAAATTTTTGGCAAAAAATCAGCGGTTTTTGTGTTCTTGTGATGAAATTAGTTAGGCCAAGATAATTGGCACAGTGTGTCATAAAACAAAAACAAACAAAATAAATAAGCGCTTCAAGCGTTTTGGCAGATATCGTTAACAGGCCGTAAAAAAAGTTGCTTAAGAAATTTTTAAAGCAATTAAGCAGATGAGCTGTCTAAAAATTTTATTCATGTATTTGCAGCAAATATTTGCTGTTAATAAAAAGTAAAGTGCAAATTTTCAAAAATCTCGTTTTAATTTCTTTTACACGAAATTTCATTTGAGAAATTCTTACTTTTCAGCTAAGCTGTTTTTAACTTGAAGAAAAAAATTCCTAAATTTATACAAGACTAAAAGAGTGCTAGACGTAAAGAAATTCGTGATTTCTTAACTTTTATTATTTTTTTTTTTTTTTAATTTTTCGAAAATTGTCGAAAATTAATTAATTTATACCTTGTGACTTGCATCACGTGGTTCCTAAACAGCAAATGGTAGACGGCTTTGTCAAAAATATTTCGCAACGATTTTTACTAACCACCATTTCTTTCGCTCGTAATAATATGCTTGCACATTAGTTTTGGTTTGTGACGGAAAAACAGCACAGCTATTGTGACTGCTGGCGCCATCTAGTGGAATTGTGCTTTTGCCATCTTGCATAAGGCATCGGTAAAATCATAGAACAACGCTGCTTTGTTTGTTTAACAGCACAACTATTGCTACTGCTGGCGCCATCTAGCGAACATGGTGGCGCCATCTAGCGTTAAGCATCAGTCAAATAATAGAACAACACTGTTTTGTTTGTTTAGCTGCGTACACTTGCCGTACGCTTTTGAAAATGAATTTTCGCGAATATTTTTTTATATGAAGTTTGTTCTGGGACGATTGTGATTTTCGGTGCTGCCTATTTTTAAAAAAGTCACAAATTTGTAGAGCCTTGGTTTTTGATTTGTCGCATAAAATGTGCTTCATTTTTTTGCTCAATAAAATTCCGAAATAAAAGCAGCAATTTGTTATTTATGAAGAAAATACTTATATTTTTGCACAGTTTAATTTTGAAAAAATAAAAATTTAAATAAAAGCGCATTCTAAATTGCGAATAAATTTAAGTAGCTGCTACCAAGAATATTTGCTCTATACTTAAAGTAGTTCATAATTTTTGCATCGTTAGTTTTATACTTGATAAAAAAAATGCTTAAATATTTTACTTTAATTTTTAAAAATAAAAGCGCGTCAGCTTAAAGCTATGGCTATAATATTTGATAGCATAGAAGCAGTTTAAATATAAATTTTATATATAAGGAACTCTGTAATTTGAGACATGTTGTTTTTGATTTAAGAAAAAAAATCACACATAAACGCGCATTTAAAAACTGGCAGAAAACTTTAACACCTACTGTCTAAATATATTTGTTTTTTACGGCATAATTTTCTTGAGGTTTGCTTTTAATTTTTGGCATAATATTTGTAAATTTTTTCTTAACGAGATTTTTAAAAATAAAAGCATTTTTAGTAGGACTTTAAGCATATGTAGCAAACCTCTTAAACAAACTCAAAGTATTAAGTATTAAGAGCATTAAGAGAAAATGAGAACGAGCAAAAAATGTATTGAAAATGAGATTTTAATAAATGCTGTTTTGTAGGGGTATTCAGCTAAAGCCAGTTATCCACGACAGATCCACAAAACCAACCAAGCTGACGCCGTCAACAACGTCGTCTGTGACTAAAATTAGAAAATTACAATTTGTGGCTGGATGGCTGGCAGGAAGGTCATGACACACATTGCACCACAGTTTCGCAGTCTCAGTTGGGGGAGCAAAAACTGCGAATCAGTTTTAAATAATTGCAAAAGCCGACATAGACGCTACCTGCCCCAACCACCTGCCTCGACTGCTGGCGTTGTTGCAACAAATTAACATTTGAAGCAAAACGAGAAGTAAAAATGTGCAAAAGTTGAGGCGGTGTGCGACAGCAGGATGCTCTAAGCCACTTTTTCCCAAAAAAAAAGGGCATTATTTGCGCGAAGTTTTGAGAAAATAGAGTTAGTAAAGATAGCAGCTATGGTTCGATTATTCGGCTCACATAAGGCGATTCCTAGCAAATCTGTTAAGAGAGGCAGTCGGACTTATAAAAAAAAACAGGTACACCAAAATATTGAATTTTTGGAGTCACTGCATCTGAGATCCGAGAGGAAATTGAGCCTTAATCGCTTAACATTTTCATGTGCGCTACCACGCCATCTACCGCCAGTCGTCTGCATTACTTCAATCTATAATACTCTGTATCTTATGCTTATAGAGCATTAAAAGTTGAAAGCAAAATGGCGCGGCGCTAAAGCGGAAATGGCAGCAGCAGAGGCAGAGTCAGCAAAACGGATACCACTGGGGCAATGAAAATGGGAGCAGGCATGTAGCATTGAGGTGACGCGGTTACATGTGTTCCAGCAGCGACAGCAACGACGACGTCTGTAATTAAATCTAGCTTCAATTTATGACGCAAACAGCAGACGTTGGATGTGTACCGGTTTCCCGATTCCCCGATTCCCCAAAGGAAATAGAAAGCCCTTGTAAGCTTTCTAAACATTGGCCAAAATAGCAGACATAAAGAAATTACTGAAATCCATCAAAACGGCATTCAAGCAAAGCCAAGTCGCAGTTGGAGTCAAACTCACAATTGCTGCTGGCAATGACATTAGCTACAGCTTTCAGCTACCGTTCAGCAGCTGTACTGTACTCTACTTTACTATGCTTAAGGATATTTTGTAGTTTTCTGCCGCAACCGCTACTGGCCGTAGCACACATGGAAAAGCAATGATGCTCCCACAGCGATTTGCCAATGGCTGTCGCCTGGCATTGTTAATTATGCCAAGTCTTTAGCTGTTGCTCGCCCTTGCGTTCTCTCTCTCTCTCTCTCTCTTTGGCAACACATTAGCCCACTTCCGGCCAATCTCTCTTACGAAACATCTCTCTGTCTATCTCATGTTCATGTTCATCTTAATTCGGTTTCATGTTTTCATTTTATAAAACGCCATTGCCAGGAACATTTGCGCCAGTGGCAATAAAACTCAACGACAGCGTCAGCCAAACATTTTTTACATCATTGAAATTTCGAAACCAACATCATTAGCAACTTCATGATGATGTTGTTGATGATGCAGATCATCATTATCATTATCGTCATCATTGTCATTGTCAATGCTGTCAACAGCATTCACATCCAACTTGCTTCATTGTCAGCAACACGTAGCAGTCAAAGGGACATGCAGCGTAGCAGCGCACAGTGGGCCAAAAACGCACAAAACTTAATTATTTTTTTCATATTATTTCATATTCTGGTAAAAATCATTCTTTTTCTAAAAGCTAAAAGTTCTTAGCATAAGCTAGTTCCATTGGCTACCACTATACAGTGAAAGTATAACATTGTAATATATTATTCAATATGGAATTTATTTCAACTTTATAATACGTTAGTTACGACTAGTTATAATTACGTTTCTAAGCTTCAGAAACCTAAAGTCATCTTATAATTTTTTCTTTGGCGCAGTATTGTATTTCAGCTATTTATCTTTTTAGGCTCACGCTTTGCTTTAAAAAAAGTTAAAAAAAAAAAACAATTATTTATGCATATATTGTGGCAACTATCAATCAAATAACTATTTTTGGCCGTATACGGCGAAGCAAATAAAGCATCATGTACTTACACTGTATATTTGTGTGCATGTTCATCTGTTCGCTCGTAACTTCTAAGCCGCTCATCATAATTTGACAAATAAGTTATCGTTGAAAGCGTCTTGATTGTCCGCTGGTTATAAGCTTTATAACGTCACAATAAATTTAATATGGCGGCTTCAAGAGTACATTAAGTAATATTTAAAAAATAACTCCCTTTTTATTCATTTTTGTTGTAGGTATGCAAACACATTATACGATTTATTGCTCTTGACTTTAGAAATATTCATAAAAATAAAAGAAAGATAATAAAAATTAAAGCGATGTTATCTTATTCTTTCTTTTCTGCGTTTCGTAAAATTTTTGGAAGTCCCCCCAGGCATGTTTCACGTTTTTTGTGTTATGCAATTCAATTCAAATATCAAACAAGGAATTAAAAAAAAAAAATCTTTGTACAATTACGAAGTGCAAAAACCTATATCACTAACCTACTTTTCACTACAAAATTTGTGCATTGAACAGAAAAATTTGCTATATATTATAATATAAGTAGATCAAAATATACAAAAATTCTAGAACTAGAGAACAGTGTATTAAATTCGTTACATACATAAAAAAATATACTTTTCTTTTACTGAATCTAAAAAGTAAAAGGACTTCTCTGGCTCTTTTTTTTTTGTATTTTTTAACCATTGGTCTCCCCATACACAAAATGCTGATAAAAATATTTTGACGCAACTTTTGCATATTTCGTCCACTGTGCAACAGAAAGAAAAGTTAAGGACTGCTTTGTGTGTGTGTGTGTGTGTGTGTTTATGTGGTTGCCATGTGTCCATGTGGGTGTCTGTGTTAGTGTTGTAAAGTTCATTGTGAAGCGGTCTAAACAACAAGTAATGCTCTTCAGCTAAGCGGCCAACGCTTCAATTTCCATTTGCCATTTCCCATGCCTTATCGTCGTTGTTATTGCTGTTGTTGTTGTTGATTTCATACAACTTGAATTTCATTTTGTGATTTCGACCCCCAACCCCGTATCCAATCTCTACACTTCCATGTCATGTCAATGGCGAACCTTTTTTTAGCACACAAACTTAATTCAATTTCAGCACAAACACTTTGAGTCAAGCATTGGCCTTTGGGCAGAGCAACAAACAGGGGCGTAGCAAAAGGGGTAGGGGGGCGTTGGGTGCGCCTGTCAATTTGAATCTCCAATCTTCACTAAATTCAACTTGAGTTCACAATGCAACTGGTGGCTATACATTAAATCTTTAACAGGTTGACACATGACCGCCTCATAAATTCATTTTGTGGCTTTTATAGGCCATTCAATTACTTGGTAACTCTGTCATGCATAGTAATAAAAGCGTGAAAACCATTAATCCGAATGGCCTGACTTTATGCACAAACAGCTGCTACATATATATATATATAATTATTTTTTTTTTTACTGAACTCGGCAAGCAGAGGGCTTTGGGCACATTTTAATTAAAAACAATTTAATATTGAGCATAGCGACGGGTGGCAACACTGTCCAGCTCATTTAGGCTTAGCTTTAATACAGACACAAAATACAATTTTGCATTTAATATTTGTGGGTGTGTGTGTGTGTGTGCTTAGTGTTAAATGTAAATGTTAATAAGACCACAAGCGCGCCCACCCACACAAACACACACACAATCTTTCTCTCTCTCTCTGGAAAGCCTTTAAGCCAAATTATTTGGTAGAGCTGCCTAGCGCAAAATGTTTTGAGCTATGTTTTGCTGTAACTCATGCAGTTAAAGTTAAAGTATATTTAGTTTGTGTCAATGTATGTAACAGAGAGCAGAAAGATTTCAGATAATGTATCTCTGGAGAAGCGGAAGTTACCAAATTTGGTGAATATACTCAAGGTGGTTAAGCAGATCGATCAACTTTATAATAAAACTTTTTCTTCAAAAGTTATTGTGCAAGTATGTGTGCTTTTAACGAAAACGAACGATATTTTACCATGAATCGATAAATCGAAATCGGCAACGAAATCTAGAATATGCGTGAAATCTACTTAACCAACTGAGAAACAGGTATATCAAGCTCGGTCACGCCCGATGTTTTAGTGTTTTGTATCTTCTTTTTGTTTTTACCTCCTCGCTTTTACCTATTCTCTTATACGCGCTTTTGCCTTCTCTCTCGCTTGTCAAGAAACGTGTTAATAAAGAGACAAGTTGGCACACACACATACAGACAAACACACGCACACACATAGGTTACTTTGCATAAATATAAGCATAACGCTACTGCTTCCTGTGCCCTCCTCCCATCACCACTTTGCGCGCCTGTGAACAACGTCGGCATCTACATTAGCCGGCAGAGCACAAGTAAAAGCGGCGCTCTCTTTTATGAAAGCATTTGAATTAATTATACTAAAAGTTGTGAAAATAGAAAATATTTTACACCTGATGTCTGACAAAGCCTTGGCAGCCAAGCCCAGAACATAGAACGAGCCACAGATACGGGAACAAGCCAAATAAGCTAAAGTCGAGTGCGAGGGCAGGCTGCAAAGTTTGAAGTTTAATTAAAAACAAAATGAAGTTAGCAAGCATTTAAAAATAAAATTCAGTATTTTTATTTAACAATATTTAATTATATTTACATTTGGCGCAATAAAATTTATTTATTAAAACAAAAGTTAGATCTTTGGTAACTCTAATATTTTTGTTAGTTATGTTGGCATTTGCTCAAGTAATTTCTTTTCTTAGTTTAGTTTGAAATGACTTTAGAACTACTTTACTTTTAGAGTCTAATATTTTACAGACTGATGTCGAGCTTTCCCTAAATGCAATCCATATGCTTTGCAAAATTTTGCAAAAACCAGTGCTGTCGCAGAATTAGTCGACCTAATATGCTAGTGTTGATAAATGTTCGAAAAATTATTAATGGTTAGTAGCGTATTTTGAAATCTTGAGCTCAAAGTTTGGTATTATGACATTGTGTCGTTTGTTTTTGTAATGCATATTTTCCAACTTGAATTGAAAGCAAACTTGAAAAAATACAGCTCAAAGATCACCAAAAAATGTTTTTTTTTTTGGAAGTGTTAAAAAGTAATAGATTTACATATTTTTATTCGTCGAAAATTAAGAGGAAGTATTTGGATTGATGCTATCATCTTTTTATTACTAACCTCAAAAGCTTTAACTACTGGGGCCTTCAACTCAAAATCCGTTTAATTAGGGGTACATATAAATTGTTCCTATATCTGAAGCTCTACCTTTGTAGAGCCAATTTTTTACGTTTATGTGATATACATTTTTCCAGTACATGAAGCTCGTCTCTCACATCATCACGCTGTACGTCTATCCGATAACCAATTACCAATTTATTATACTTTAGTGTTGTATAAATATTTCCTTTGTCTGAAACTCATCTTTCTCATCATCTGGTTTTACCTCTATCCGATAACCAATTACCTATTTTTTTACTTTAGTGTTGTTTAAATTTTTCCTTTATCTGAAACTCATCTCTCTCATCATCTCGCATTGCCTCTGTCCGATAGCCAATTACCAATTTTTTGTACTTTAGTGTTAAATAAATTTTCCTATATCTGAAGCTTATCTATCCCATCATCTCGTAGAGGTAGACTCTGTCCGATAACTTAAGATTCTTTTTTTTATCAATTAAAAATTATATTTTATTATTTTCCTAATTGTGCTACGGATTATTTGTAAAAAAAGAATGTAAGGTGGTTCTAAATTAGCAGAGCAGCCTTTTTTTAAAGTACCTAAAAATTGTTATAAAAATTCAAGAATTTTGGCAAAATTATGACAATCTCACACTAGAGTGTGTTTAGAATACTATATTAAGATTAACTCGATTCAAAATTGCAAAATTTTTTTTATTTAATGCTTTACTTATGCAGAATATATATCGCTTTGGGGTGAGGTGCCTTGGGAAAGAAAAGAAAATGTAGTCGATCTGCCCAAGCTGTGCAAATCTTCAGTTTGGTTATGATAGCTCTTGTAATTGCCCTGATCTTGATGTTCATAGAAACAGAGAGATAGATTGACAAACATGTCTAAATCAATTTCTTATGTTCTACTGACTGATTGGGCTGGTCACTTTGAGGGTAGACATCGAAGAATAATATAATCCGGGTTGCGTGCTTTGTTATATCGATTACTGCTCAACCTGCCCTCGCTTTGTCACGTCGAACTGCGTCGCAGGCAGCGCCTTCTTGCAACACAATGTAATAGTGGTAAGTGCCGCAGTGTGTGTGTGTGTTGGTGTAGTTCGCATAGTTGGCAGCACTTTCAATGCTACCCACAAACATGAAGTTAGTGGTAAGATCGCGGGGCGGAGGCAGCGACAGCAAAGAAGGGTGCGCGCTCTTCTTGGCCGTTGTCGTTGTTGGAATTAAGTGTAAGATTAAGATACGAGCACATAAAACTGCCAGCAAGGACATGAATATTGCTAGACGGCATTCATGTTGCAGCGCCTCCTATCCCAATACCGCCATCTCCATCTCCATCCCCGTCCCCGTCCCCGTACCCGTCTTCGCCTACAGCTCTGCCTCATTGTCGTTTCTAATAAAACTTGAACTCATTATCATTATGTGCGGTGTGTCGTTAGCATTGCTTTCTGCTTTAGCTGCTGCTTCTTCATCTGCCGCTTTCTCTTCTCTTTTTTGCTGCTTTTGTTCTTGTTGCTTTTGTTTCTTCTTGTTGCTGTTATTATTATTATTATTGTAGTTGTTTTTGGCCGCAGGCTGATTCTATTTAATTGAACCGCATCGTTGTTGCTGCCATTGTTGTTGCCTCGTACAATAGTAGTTGTTTCTGCATTTAGATGCTAATGAGCTGTTCATGATAATGATAAGTGTATCTGTGTGCGTGCGTGTATCTTTAAGTGCGTGTTGCTGTCTCTGTGTGTGTGTGTGTGTGTAATACAATTCAATGCCAAATTAGTGATAAATACATTGCAGCTAAAATTTCAACACATTAGCATATGAAAAGCAGATAGCAGCAGCAACAGCTGAAAATAAACGCTTTTCCAGACACATAGATACATATACACCAATGCATACTTGTGTAGGAGTGCACACACACTTATATATAGATACAAATATGAGTATGCCAGGCACAGAGTCATGATACTTGAATACGAAACCCCACTTGGCATTTTTAAAAAAGATACTCAAGTTACCAGCACGATGCCAACACGACAACATATAAAATATGAAATGAAATTATATTGAAGCTAACGAATTTAAGATACTCTTACTTTTATTAGTGGGCAGCTTAGAATTGATTTTAGTCGGTCTCTCACTACGCTGTAGTCTTGTAAACTACAATTTCAGTTTTCTGTCGACTTATGTGTTTAAGTTACCTTTGTTTCTGCACACTAGGGGGTTTCATCCACTGCGTGCTTCTACAAAAGCTCATTCTCTTTCCTGCCTTATAAAAGCTGTTTTAAGACAGCCTAGATCCGCTTAACATCTTCGACAACTCTGGCTGTAAGTAAAAAAAAAAAAATTCCCAGCCGATGAAATTTTTCTAAAAGCGCCAACCTAATGTCACGCTGAAAAACTTTTGCAAATAATTTGCTTGAGAAACTCGTACCATCCGCTTATAGAGCAACTTGGTATCTGTCTATATAACTAACAGAGCTTGAAATAAAATACGGACTTGGGACTTCGAGATCTTATATTGTGATTATCTCTAATATTTAAAACACTGAATCGAACGAAAAATTTGTTTTTCCACATTTTACCCATATAAACTAAAGCTGTGGACGAGCATGTTTGGAGACTCCCTTTCTATGTTACATTCATTTGCATTAAATTAATATACTCCCTAGCTAGCCTAGGTAAAAAGTTTTATACTATTAAAAAACTATCAATTTTTGTATACAAAAATTTCCCTCGATAGTTGTAGAGCTGTGCTAACAATAAGTAAGGGAAATATGAGTAGATAAAAAAAAAATTTGAATTTTCGAGCACGTCAAAACGAATCCGAATAAAATTGTTCGTTTTGATTTTTCGTTTTCCGCATCACGGCCGTATGTTAGGAAAAATGTGCTGCGAGCATTAGTGGATTCACCGGGAACCGTTTTGCGATCTCTGATATATAAACACTTCGGAGTGAAAAATCTCCCTATGACGAAATCCTTGATCCGCACCTGGCTGCAAGCTTAAGCATCTATTGTGCTTCATGTTTCAAACTATATCTATCCATTGTATTTCCTGACAATTTTTTTTCAAAGTACAGTACTTAATCTTTTTTACAGACCACTAAACTATTTAGCTTTAGAAAATTTTTATTATCCTTATTTTTTGATGATATAAAACAACGCCAACCCTGGCGCGTTAATAATAATAAAAATAGTTTTTCACGCTTTTCATAATAAAGTTAATATGCTCATGTCAAAAGAAAAAACATACAAAAAAAAAACTTATATATGAACGAGTACTCTGAGTCAAAGTACTCATAAGTCAAAGGCAAACTGGCCAGATTCAGAGACATAAAGAGATGTACTCACAAAGCAGCAGACAGAGATAGAGGCAGACAGTGCATGAGCATGTCAAGCAGCGGCTTGCAGCAGGGGGCAGGAGAAAAGTTGACTTTTAAGTTTACGCAAATATGCATGTGAGTAAAGCGAGTCGTCGACCAGTTTACAACACTGGCAACAAAAACCACAGCAACAACAACAACAGCAACTCATTTGCAACAACTTACTACCGCAGATAAGTGTGTTGGTTGTAAGTATGCAGTCGGCCTCAGCAAAAGTGGCACAGATTGCAGCCAAACACGTGCCGCATGCGTGGGTGTTGGTTTGTGTCTGTGTGCCAGTGTTGGTAAGTTGCTGATGATGCTTGAGCCTGTTATTTTGCATTTCGACATATGTATGTATAGTGGCATTCAATGGCAAGAAAATAAACAGAGTGACACACAAGCATACTTGCAACCACACAGATACTCACACACACACATGCACAGTGCATGCCAACATTAGCTTGCAAAAGTTAGCATACCTTGTGGCTGACTTGGCTTAACTTTTGATTTACGTACACTGTGCGAAAGAATTGCATTAGAATGCAGGATAAAAATAATTCAAATAAAATCCTAGATACTGTGTGGAATAGCAACGATTATTAATTTTTACAAATAAAAAACATAAATAATTATTTTTTATTGAAAAACAATTAAATAAAATTGGAAAAATAATAATAATTTTTATATAAAAATTACAATTATTAATCAAATTATTTAAGAATTTAAAAAAAAAATCTTACTTTTTATTTTTTATAGTGAAAAATAATTATTTTAAAAAATAATAACATACGTAATAGCTTTTATTTTTCAAATAAATATTTTTATTAATATATTTAGCAATCCATATTTTTTGTTTTTAAATAAAAATTGAGAACTTATTATTATTTCAATTTATAAAATATCATAAAAATTGAAGAATTTTGTAAAAAATAAAAATATTTATTTTTGAAAAATTGCTTTCAATTTATAAAATTAAAATTAATGCTTAATTTTTTCTTTTAATATAAATAAATTATTTCTCAATTTTAATGTAGATTGAGCTCATACATCTTTAAACCAAGTTGAGCACTTTAATATTTGGCATATCGTTATTATCTACACGTTATCTCAAATGTCCTTGAAGTATCAATATTTAGCGTACTAAAAAATAAATATTAATTTCAAGTATCTTTTGAAACAAGGTGGCATAGTTTTTGATCGACATTTCAATATCTTTCAGTTTAAAAATCATATGTTCATGAGTGATCAATATTAAGTATACGACAAAATAGATATTGACTACATGTATCTTTTGAGTCACTTTTCTCGAAATTTAAACGCGAACTTTCGAAATTTACAATTTAACAAGAACGGAGTAAGGACAATCACAGGGATCTTAGCAAGTCTTGGCACTTAGCTGCGGAAATCTAGAAGACATTAAGAAAATCTAGGGATACCATTCTATGATAACTGACTCTTTTATGCTTTTTTTTCGAGAAATATTAGTCAAAAGCGTTTTAAGTGCTCACGTTTTGGCATTACATACATGTAGAGCCTGGGTAGCCGTTGTGATACTTAAATAACACTTTATTCTTTCTTCATGGTAAACTTTTATTCACAAATTGTTTTATCACTCTTATTTCTATTTAAAATATAGTTTTACATCATTGTTTAATCTCTTTATTAATTTTGTAACTCAAATGCCAACATGACCTCGTTTATTCAATTTTGCGCAACACACATCCGACTCTTAAGCTGCCAAACTCTATACTCCTTCTTACTACTCTAATCCTGCCAACTCGCTTACTCGCTGTTAACCTGACAACTCGCTTACTTATAATTGTCAGTTGGTCGACTGAAGGGCTGCCAACTGTCATTCCTACATACATTAAAATTTCCAATAGAGGAACAACAAAGAGAGCATAGTTTTTGTCAGCACGCCATCTTGGTTTTCTGTCATCTTTTATTTGTTTTTTTACTGACACTTATTACGATGGTCATATTCGATTAAAGACAGCACTTAAGTTATTCAAAATTAAAAGCAATTCATAACCAGAAAATAGTTACAATTTCAGATCTAAAGGAGTTAAAAAAAGAAATAGAAAATACAGCTATACATAAGTTGTCTTAACGAAAATTTTCCAGTGTTATACCAAATCAAAATTTTAGAAGTAAAACGAATTGCAATCAAATAACTCATATAAGAGGCTGTCAAAAAGAGCATCTAAAGTTTTACTTGAGTCTAAAGCAGTTACTCGGACAAGTGAGCACTTAGCTTCCAACCACACTTATCTAGAAGATACGTGCAGTATCTGGTACTGTATGATTTAAACTAAGCTTGGGTTTCAGTCTCGTTAATACCCCAAAGACTTTATTTTGCTCTCCCAAAGGCAATATTTCATAAAATTTGATAAGGCTTTGTAGCCACACATGCGCATATATCATATATGTTTATGCAGTTGCTTCTATGTATTGGGATGGATCACATATGCCACATAAATATGCAAAATGGCTTACGGACAACAAGAGAGTACAAAAAAATATATACCTATTATATATATTGCAGAATTTGCTTAAAAGACTCCGGCAAGTTGCTCAGTATGCGAGTATGGCAATTTAGTATGCAAAATCAAAATATGTTTACCAACACAGGCTTACTCACACGCACTCACACACACACACAAAAATATATATGTGGAAAATGCACATACGTACAGTTACTCGGCTGCACATATGTAGGTACATATATATTTTAGTGTATAAGAGCAGCATGGCAAAAAAAGTGCATGCAAAGCAAACAACAAAATCAAATTCATATTCAAATTCAAAACGCTGGAATAAAGCAAGAGAGAATGAGAGAGAGAGAGCGCAAACAGAAGCTTCTGTTATAAGTACAGTGCACCCAAAAAATCTTTGCACAGCAGCTTATTTAAACTAGATCCAGTCACAAAAAAAAAAAAAAAAACTCAAGCATTATAAATAAAATTTGCTGCGGGTGAAATTTTTTCAATTCTGATTGAGAGAGTAAGTGAGTAAGGTAAAGCATACGAAGATGTTGTGTTCTAAGGTTAAGCATTTGCTTCTAGTGAAGTTTTTTTTTAATGTACTTTTAATATTTTTTTATGGGAATAAAGTCATTAGATATAAAATTAAATTGCTCGAAAAGTTTCGACTAACGTATATACGAAAAAATTGCAAACTTTTCTTTGGAATTGTCACATTGCTTTTATTTTTATATACAAAGCGCAGAATATAAATAGTGAGCCTCGTAAACGAAACTACAGGGTGGCTGATGAATATTGATACATTAAGAAACTAGAATAACTTTTTGTTTGATTCACGTAATTTATTTTTTCTTATTTCATTTGAAAGATAATTCAATTTTATTAAGTTTTGTTTAATATGTCTTAAAAATAATGAAATTTAAATGGCCTCCACGCTCAGTGACGCATGTGCGACATCTTAGCAAAAAGTTATTTATGATTGCCTGAAGGGTTGCAGCGGGAATAGCCCCAATTGTCGTTTGAATCATTCTAATTTGTTGGTTATACTTTGTAAGCTTCCTGTTGGCAATATTCCCAAAGACAAAAATCAGGCACAGTAAGGTCTGGAAACCTGGGAGACCAACGGAATATGCAGTTTCTTGAAATTAACTTGTTGGGGAATTTTTGATGCAACTCCGTCTTAACAGGCCTGTCTGTGTGAGTAGTTGCACCATCTTGTTGAAACCACACAGATTTAAAAGCGATTCTCTTTCGGCGTGGTGCTGGATAAAAAAAACTCTTTCAACATCTTTAAGTATCGGTCTGCAGTGATCGTAACAGTAACACCGTTCTCTTCGAAAAAGTAAGGCCCGACACTATGACGCGAAGTGGATGCAATCCCGTATCATGGAGTATCTCTGGGTTAGCATCACTCCATATTCGACAATTTCGTTTATCAACCTTGCCGTTTAGATCGAAATGTGCCTCGTCAGACATAAAGATGCAGTTTATGGTGGTTTCATCGTCTTCAACCATTTGAAGGAACTTCTGGAAAAATTCCAAGCGAATCGGCAAGTCTGCTAGGTTCAGTTTGTTTGTCATTTGAATCTTATAGGGAAATAAGTTCAAATCTTTGTGCATAATAGTCCGCAGTGACTGTCTGCTGAGACCCATTTGAGCACATAATCGTCTTGTCGAAACTCTGGGACTGGTTTGAATGGCAGCAGCTACAGCAGCGATGGTTTCATTCCTGCAAACTGAAGGGTTTCGATGATAATGCCTTTTTGCGATTGATTCATATATGACAAAATTGTTAACGAGTTCTGTTATATGTAGTCCATCTGCTCGGAGGAGTGCCGCCAAACGTGCGCCTATATGCTCTTTGTACCAATTTTACGGACTCTAGTGCGTGATAATGCTGGACAATCCAAATTTTTGTCTCAGTGTCCCTACTATCAATTTTCATTTTTTTTCTTGCCATTTTTTTTCCTTAACATTAATTATTTGAGTCAAACTCCATTATATTTTTATATCTAATTTAATTTCTCAGTTGTAAAGATTGAATACTTATCTAAACTCTGATTTAATACGTAAAGCTAGCTTTTAGCAATATCCTCATTTTATTGGCAAATAAAGCAACTTATAAATAAATAAATCATCTTTTTTTAAAAATCAATTTTTAAAATAAAAATGAAATGAAACAGATTAGATAAATAAATAGCAAAAAGGTTATTCACTTTTTTTTGGTAGCGCCTTTCATCAACCACCCTGTACTAACTTTGCTATTTGTCAAGAACTTAATGATAAAAAATGTATTACGTACAAAATGATATTTTAGTTAAGGTTATGAGCATATATCCCATATAAAAAATATAAAATTTAAAATTTTTTTAAGTCTGCGCATTTGTAATATTTTTTTTACTCATTTTTTTTATTTTTAAATTGCCATTTTTTTGATATAAATTTATTCATAATTTATAAATAACTTAGGATATGTAGCAGGTGCTAAGGCTTAAAATTTTTAAGTTGAAAGCAATTTTTAAATAAGTTTTTAAAATCAAAATACAAAATTTTTTAAATGTTTGGTGCTTCCAATTTCACCAAACCGTATTTTTCATGTAGTTTGAAACCGAAATTTTGGTTCCAAGAGGAACTAAAACGAATGGGCAAAATTGGTTTAAAAAAGCAAGAATTTCATACTGAAATAATTTTTGGAATATTCTTTGATATTCTTAGATTGTATTTATGTCAACTTTAAGTTAGATATTTACTAGAAACTATTTTTAATTATTATTTTTCTGACTCAAGCCAAAAAATTATTTTTACTTATTTTTTTCCGACTCAACCCAGAAAATAGCACACACAGCCAAAACGACTTTTTTTTGTATCAAACAAAAAAAAATTCGCGCCAACCCAACAACAGAATTTATCAGAAAAATAAGGGAAATATACGAATTAATTGAAAATAAAAAGGGAAATATCGACCAAAAATTCGTTTTTCGAAGCACGCAAATACGAATCCTATTCGGTTTGGTTTTTTTCGTTTTGCGGAGCAAGGTTTTTATACTAACTTAAGAAAAATTTTATATTTTCTCTGAGAAGAGGCGGGCATGTCCTATATCCAGCTCTCTAGTCATTCTGATCATCTTTAGCTATCTTTGGGACGTCTGCAATGTCTCCTTCTCCAAGCTAAACTTTTTGTATTTAAAGCAATTTATAATTACGTTCCAATCTATTTCAAAACACAATACAAAATAAAATATTTTGCCAAGATTAATGGCAATTTCTTTGACTCGAAAAAAAACTTTTATGTCAAACATTTTAAAAGTATGAGCCAACTGTTTTTCTTGAATTGCAAAAAGTTTCCAAGCTTTTCATTTTTCATTTTATTAAAATTAATTGCTGTACGAAAACATGCATGCTGCACTGTACACAATTATGCTAGATATACACGACTAAGTAGCTCAAGGTGTAGATTTCAATTTATGGCTGCATACTTTTTGGCGCTAACTAAAAAAAAAAAAAACCGGACAAATGGACGCACTGCTTGGTAGCTTTTAGGCAAGTACAAATACTTTCCGTTGGCCATTGTTGTCGAAACTGTTGGCATTGTTACGATGTTATTTGTGGTCCGGATATTTATAGAATAATGTCAACAAAAATCCAATTTCCTTTTACCTTCCCGTTTGTATATTGCGCATACTTATAGATACTACGCTGTCTTAAATTTATGCCTTGTGGGTTGAAGTGTTTAAACCAAAGTACCGGGAAAGCACGTTGGAATCGTGTTGCTGAAGTGCACTTGACATTTTACTGGGATTTCGTGCCGCAATGAAAATCCCACGCGCCCGCTATCATACCCCCCGCGGCTTATTGCTCCTTAACGTCCTGCCGGAGAAGCTAGCTCAAGTGCAAGTAACCACAGCGGTAGTCAAGTGAAGCGAAAGATTCTGGATTCTAGTGAAAGGAATATGGTGGTGGAGCTGATGGTGGCATACTCAAGAAACTATGCTGCATTTTGCGCCTGGTTGCACGTTTTCTGCTTGTTTAGTAAAGCGCTTTGGTTGAACACACAGACACAAACACACACTAAGCCACACACACACAAATAACGAGTAAGTTTAAGTTGTATGCACTGAAAGAAAATGTGTTCTGGTTTTAACAATAGCACATTTTGCTTTAGGGGATTTTTTTCGCTATGCTTTATTTTTATAGCATACACTGTAGCTATAGAGGGCAGGAGAGGGTGTTAAAAAGTTATGTTATGTACAATGTCAACTGCTCTTGGAGATCTGGAAATACAGTGTCTGGAGCTATCCTTCAGCAGTATCAGCTATGATGCCAGGCTTGGCCGTTGCTTTAAGTCGAAGCTTTCAGTTGGGAATTCGGGTTTTTGTTGTTTTTCATTTCCACTTAATGTTGAAAGAGTTTTTAGCCACTTAAGCACACTAAAACTATATCATTTTCTCAAAAACTGTGACTTGAAATTAACTTTGGGACAACATTTTCGAAATTCTAAAGGCATGCAAGTTTGGGTTTACTCGATTTTTGACATACATAGAAAGGGCACCCGCGCAGAATTTGAAAAAAAAAAATATATGTATATCCAAGCAAATCGAACGCTCCGTTCTTGAGGTGTGGCATCGCAAACATACATATATCATAAAAAAAAAATACTATTATATCATATTTCGCAATAGTTTGATATCTACGTTTTTTATAAACTGCTTAGTATGCGAAATTTTACATCAATTTTAAAATTTGAATAGCAAATTTTGCCCAAAAAGTATTTTGATGAAGTTAATCATAAAAATTTATTTCAGTCTCCAAATTAGTACGAAAAAGATAAATTTTGATACACACTGCTACCTCTTTAGCAAAAAAAAAAAAAAAAATATTTCCTGTACTTCGCAACTTCAGTACGCAGAAGTCCAAATCGCTTCTATTCATTCTAAAAATCAGTTCTCAATTAACAAAATTATTTAAAGTTTCCGTAAATTTCCAACTGATTCGAAAAAACATTCTAATTTAAGTAACAAGAGACTTTAAAATAAAGTCCAAGGTTCTGTAACATTTTTTGCACAAAAATTATAAGCTTCCGCATTGAAGCAACTCAATACGTAAAACTCTGTTCTTTTTTGCGTCCAAGCTGCTTGTATGCAGTTCGACAAGCAGTTTTTAAATAAATCTAAACATTATATTTTTATACAGAACATCCCCTAATTTCTCGCGGTTTTGGAAGAATATTGAAACTTGCGCAACAAAAGCTTTTGAAATATAATACTTGGGTCTAGAAATTTTTTTTTTTTCAAACAAAGAAAAAAGTACTGCAGTACTGCAGTTCCACAAGCCGTTTTTAAATAAATTTTAAATTTTTTCTGGGCAACATGCAGAACTTTCTTTAATTTCTACCAGTTTTCGAAGATTAGTGAAACTTAAGCAACAAGCGCTTGTAACATATAGTGCAAGGTTCTGTAAAAATTGTTTTTCAAACCAAATAACTTCAGTAAGTACAACTCTGTTCTTTTTTAAACGTTCTGACTGCTTGTATGCAGTTCAACAAGCAGTTTTTAATTAAATCTTACATTTTTTGTGGGCAGCATTGTATTACTACAAAGAACTTTTGTTAATTGCTACCATTTTTGAAAGAATGATAAAACTTAGGTAACAACAGCTTTTAAAAATAAAGTGTGAGGTTCGATAACATTTTTTGCGCAAAAATACCACAAGCTTCATACAAACAATTTCAAGACGTTCCACTTTGTTCTTTTTTTTTGTCCAAACTGTTTGTAAAGGGTGTTTATTTAACAGCGTCCGGATTTCCGAAAGGGACATTTCCGAAACCAGTTGTTACTTTTGATAAATTTAAATTTCATTTTATTCAGTAAGAACTAACAATTCATCATGGTTAGATTTACAACACAACAACGTCTTCAAATCTTCAAAACTTACAATCAAAATTAGTGTTCTGTTGTAAAAACTTATAAAGCTCTTCGTACAATTTATGGACCGAATAATCATCCATAAGAACGTGCTATTCGTCGTGTTCTTGATCATGTACGAACTCATTTACCATTCCACAATGTCTGACCACAAATCAGAATGAGAACAGCACGGTCCGAAGAAAATATCGCTGTTGTAGAGGCCAGTGTAGAGGAATATCCAAATTTATCGATTCGCAACGTGTTACCGTCAATGGTGATCGATACATACAGATAAACGAATATTTGTTTCGAAATTTACGTGACATCGATGTCGAAGAGTTCTGGTTTCAACAGGATGGCGCTACGTGCTATACGGCGACCGCAACCATTGATTTACTGAAAACTCAATTCGGTGAGAAAGTTATTTCAAGAAATGCGCCCACCAACTGGCCGACGCGGTCGTGTGATTTGACGCCTTTAGATTATTTTCTTTTCTTCAAGTCGTTGGTTTATGTAGGCAGGCCAGCAACAATTGACGACTTGGAAACCAACATTTAACGTGTCATTACTGAAATACGGCCCCAAATGCTCGATAGTGTGGTCAAAAATTGGACGCACAGGATGCGCTTTGTAATTCGTATTTGGGTTACATTACATTAATTTTTCTATGTTTTATTTAAGTTTAAAATCTGGACGCGCTTAAAAAAACACCCTTTATTACATTTACACACAGAACTTTCGTTACGTTCTATCTTTTTTGGAAGAATATTTGGAGCTTAAGTAAATTTACTAATTGTCCAAAGACAGAATGTAAATAAAACATGAAGAAATAAAAATATATATATATATATATGATATGTATTCACAGAACTTTCGTTACGTTCTATCTTTATTGGCAGAACATTTGAAACTTAAGTTACTAGAGCTTTTTAAAACAGTTTTTCCCAAAAAAAAAAATTCTTACTGCTTCTAGCAGCTGCAGTAACTCTGTTCTTTTTTACAAATTCAAACTGCTTGTAAGCAGTCCCACAAGCAGTTCTTATATAAAAATTTTGTTTTTTGTGAACAACATTATAAACTTTTACCCACAACTTTCGCAAATTTTTAGCGATTTTGATATATATTTAAGCTTTACTCCCAAGTCCCTAAAGTCTTTTTGAAATATCTATGACAATCAAATTTTTAAAGAATTCTTAGCTAGACGAAATATTAACAAAAAACAGAACAAAAAGTTTGGGCATACTGAATAATCCCAAATTCATTTGAATAAATGCATTGACTTCGGTAATGTTTGGGCTAGCTCTTTATATTCGTCTGTATGAACACTTAAATCTCAAAGAGACCATAAGAGTTAGTGACACTAAATTTGATCAAAAGACCCAAATTGTATTTGCTCTGAGATTTGTTGTATAAAGCCGATTGCTGATCCCTTTTCGCCATGCTGTTAAAACTTCTAAAACTGCAATTTGACAAAATCTTAATACAATTTGAGAAAATTTTGGCTATAAACAATACGCTGCCCAAAGGAAAATACATATTGCAAAAGCAAACTGATTGTGCGACAGCAACCAAGCAGTTCAGACTGTTTCACATTTTTCTCAAAGTGTTGCATCTTAAAGCGTATTCGATTCGACTTGCTGGCAACATCTCAGTTACATGGCAGATTTATTTTTATAATAATTTCTTTGGCACGCTTCCGTTTAGCTTCGTGCCTCTGCCATCGTTTTGTGGCAAAAGTAATCGAATGACGTTCTAGACTCTAGAACCCCACGCGTCTCCAAACACGCTTCTAGTTTACTTACCTTTTTGAGCGGTATATCCGGCTTTTCCGGCTTCCGCTACACTTCATCGGCGGAGAGAGAGAGAGAGAGACGACCATGTCGATGACGATGAAAGAGGTTGCGTTTATTTTGTATTGTTATAATAAAGTTCAGCTTCATTTCCTTGCGAATGAGTCTGTGAGTTATTCAGTTTCTTAGTTTCTCAGTACTCAGTAAGCAGCAGCCGCTTGGCGTCATCCTCAACGTCAACGTCATCGTCATTGCTCAGTTTCTTTTCTTCTGCTCAAGTGCGTCTGAGTGCGGGAGTAGCAGGTAGCTCTACGGCGTCGATGATGGTCTTGTTGTTGTTGTTGTTGTTGCTGTTGTATAGTAAACCAAGACGCATTTAATTTCCCGTGTTCACATCGTTGGTTTCACCTTGGCTAGGATGGTAGCTGCTCCTGTTTGCACTGCACTTGCCGGTGCTCTCTTTTCGATTTCTATTCATCGTTTGGCACATTTTCAATTGACCTTGTCCATGCCGTATTCGATATCCTGTAATTTATTTTAATCTCGTTTTAATAGATATTTATGTTTTGTTATCTTTCTTTCTTTCTTTCTTTTTAACGTGTGCTTCTTGCAATTTCAAGAAATTGAGTTTTTGCGCTTGATTTGTGGCAATATATTGGTAATTGAAATGCATTAAAGCGAAAACGTTTGAGAAACTTATGGAATACTAACGATAGAAATAAATTGGATTGGATTCTAAGTAGTAAAAGTATTAAAACAAAGCCATGTTTAGACGCTTTAATAATAAGTGGCTTTTGAAAAGAAGCTTGTTTTTCTATGGAATACTTCATTTTGTAGCAACTTTGTATCTTTTGAAGTATTTGTTTGAAAAAACTACTAAAATCTTAGGAGAATTTTTATCTTGATAATTTTTATCTTGAGATTGCTTTCAGTAATCTATGGCTCTGAAAGAAGTTCCACACATAATACTGTTTCCGAGCTCGCTAATTATTGATATTAATTTTCTCTGTACTGTGTATCGAACTCAAATCTGTTCTCGAATGCCATAACAACCTAAACCTACTTGCATCCCACAATAATAAGGTAAAAAAGGGGCGGAGGTTCTCTTCACAGGACCTAGTCCTCTGTATGGCTTCACAAAAAATGATATTACAAACATCATTTTAAAACATCCAGAAAAGAGGCAAAAAACTACTGGGATAACCTGGAAGGGCTCCGTCACTCCAAAAAATTCCTTCAGTTCGACTCAAAAAAGGGGGCAGCAGCTCTAAAATTCAATAGAAGAGACCTACGCGTCCTATGCAGCGCACTTACTGGCCACTACCCATGTAGATACCACATGGCCAAGCTAGGTCTATCGGACACGGTAACTTGCAGATACTGCAATGAAGAGGAGGAAACCATGGAGCACCTTTTAGCCAACTGCCCAGCGCTAACCAAACGCAGAGAGAAATTCTTTAACAGCTATATACTGGAGGAAATTGATACCCTAAACCCTATTCACATCATACATCATCATACATCATGTATCGAACTATCGATAAGTTATTACAGTTCTGAGTGCAGGGATATCTGTATTGACTTTGTTTAGCAAACTTTAACTGAAGTTGCATTAGGCGCAGCACTTACTTTTTTATCCTATATATCTAGATATCGAATTTTAGATTTCTAGATCTAGACGTCCATGGCCATATCGATAACCGCAAGCATGCTTTTACTCTGTTAGCCATAAGGGTCTCCAGAAATTTTTCTGCTTTAAAAATTGCACTAAAGTCCCTAAAAAAACAGTGTATACCTAAGTAAATAAATTGTATATAGTTCCGGAAAAGCCAGTGTATACCTATGCCCATAAATTAAACGCTCGACTGCTTGGTAAAAACCCAAGATCAACAGCTATGCAAACAGACGAAATATAGCATTTTGGGAAATGAAAACTGCCAAGCAATGAAATGCATTTTCCAACGATTTTCGTTTTTTTTTTCGTAAGCCAAAGAAAATCTTTTGCGCTTGTGTGCATTTAACAAGGAAATCACATTTAACGTCGTCCCTTCCCACCAACCCAGCACTTGAGTTGTTATCGAAGTTGTTGTTGTTCATTTTGTGTCGATGTTTCCACTGTTATCGTTGTTATTTGCAATCGCACAAAATGTCGACAACAAATGGGAGAAATGCATAAATCATTTGGCAGGTGCGCAGCTGGCGAGCCAAGCGCGAGATGTGGCCAGGAGCAAGGAGCAGGCAGCATTACTGCCAAAGAAGCATTCGCAATTTGGCCAAGTGCCTGCATTGCACACACTCGCATATGTGCGAGGGCAGGCTGAAAAGTTATCGGCTGGATAGCAGCTAGTTACAAAAAGTCAGATCTGTCAAGGCACTCAAAATAAATATTCGTTTCATACTGCACACTATTATTTGAAGCAAATTCTCTTTCTTCCAATAAAGATAATAGTCACAGGTAGACATATCCGAGGTGTACGTTAGTTGTAGTAGAGAATTTTGCTCTTCTCATGGAGGAGAATAAGATATTTTTTTGAGAGATACGATAGCAGCGATGACTTTTTCTCGTTTATCGTACTGTATTCTTCAAGTAATCGATATGATTATGGACACGGAATACAAATGCCCGCCTGGGACACATTTGTAGCCGATTCCTCAGAAGACTGTTATGATGCTTTCAGATTTCCACAAAGTTTCTTATCCAAGTTTCTTGACAGAAAGGTTTCTTACTTTCAAATATCGTCGCTATATTACTTCCACTCAGCATTAGAAATCTTCACTCATTTTTTTTTTGTCTATAACTCAGCCGTGCTCTTTATTAAAAATTAAATATTTCATTAGAGAACAAAAAATTTCATTGGTGGCAATCAACTGGAATAAACAGCGATTTTCGAGAAGTTTAGTACTCTTGAAATCTATAATCACAGTACTAAGCATGATACAGCAATAAGAAGGTGACGTAATGCCCATATCCGCTAATTGAGTCGCTTTAAAGAAGAGAGCGCTGGGTCAATCTTTGTATGGTAGCTATTTAAAATAGTGAACTGATTTTGAGCAAACTGTATAGAATAATATGAAATACATTTTTTGTAAAATATCGCGTCCAAATTTTTGTCAGCTGTTGTGTAAAGTTTGAGCAAAATTGGTGCGCTATTTCATATAGCTACCATATAAAATTGAACCAGTTTTCTGCAGACGAAAACTGGCACTTCTTTGCAGCACCTTGTAAAATTTATATTATATTAGAGCTTTGTCTCTATTTGTCACAGAAGAATACCATGCAAACACTTCTCTGAAAAAAATTATTTTGTGACAGAGGTAAAATCTCGGGATGCCAAAATTTTGTAGCTCTATATTGTATTTTATTAAACAAAGCGAATTATTAGTGTAGCTTATATAGAAGGAAGTCTTATATTATATTCTACATACCAAATTTTTTGGTTTCTCTCCAAGTCGAAAGTTTTATCTTTTGGGAAAAAAGGGCTTTAATATAATATTAAATATATAATTGTGCAAGTAATCACCCGATTTTAATAGACAATTCTTAAAAACAAGGTTTCTAATTGCTAGTTCAAGCGCATAAACTGGTAAAATAAGGCGTTTCTAGCTCTAATAGGTCTTGGTGAACATACGGTCAGGCGCTAATTAACAAGGTAAACCTAATTATCTGTTATGGTTCTAGCTTGGTAACAAAGTGCATCGAGATCCTTTGACATACTATCTTTTTTCTAGTAATAACGTCATATTTAATAAGTTTGTATTGGGAGGTTTGCTTCTTACAGAAGGCGTTAGAATCTATAATGCCCATCTTGTTCAGGTGTCTCCTGAGCCTGCAGTGGTATATTTTCTTAAGCCCGCCGATGAGCTGCTTTGTCTGTTTTGATATCCTGGTACCCATCGAAGGGAAGACTTATTCCATTGTCTCGAATGAATCATTTTGGCTCTGGTTTCCTGATTCAATTTCGTGTGTTCAAGGCGCTTCGTCTGCAGGTGAAGAGAGAGCTAAGGTTTCTGAGAGATCGAAATTTTAAGCCTCTTAAGACATTGGTGTTAAGGTGACCCCTCACAAATCTGTTCGGTTGACGTAGAAGATGTACATTTTGATGCCTGTTGACTTGTAGTTCAACTCTCCAAAGTCTTAGGTCATGAAACTTCATGGAGTGCCTCACGTACCAGTCACAATCAATGCCAGGCGGCAACTAGACAGGGTGAGCCAGTGATCAAATCAGTTGATAGAAGTGGTCTGCATGGACATGGTTAGGCCAGTAACTCTTCAGTCGGCTCTCGCGCACATAGATATGCAACACACAACGCACTACTTCAACCTTCGCACACAGACACATGATCGCTGTTGTTGTTGTTGGGGCACTGTGCACTTGCATAAGTCTATCAATAAATAATAAATTTTTACTTCATTGAATTTGTAAAAGCAATACGTTTGAGTGAGTAGATGGGAGTCTGTGGGTAAGGGGTTTGGGAGATCGGGTATGCCGATAAATGTGTGCTGTAGGCTGTGGCAAGGGGTTGAAAGTATTGACAATGGGGGTGCAACTGCCATCATGTGATGCATTTCTCTTGCCAATGACACATAAAACATGCAGCAAGTGCGCCAAGATGCAGGACCCTTCCCCCATTGCATTTATTATTTTTATTATTATGACGATAAGAGCAAAATGCAGGCAAGTACTACCAAGGAATAAAGGCAATCATAAAAGAGTTTGGCTATGGAATTGTGTAAATACTTGGTTATGGCTTTATTTGCTTACTATTGGAATTTTGGCAAACGGGCTAGTAATTTTGAATTTTATTTTTTTTAATTATTTCAAGTCATTTTTTAATCACACTCTTTAACATTTCCGCCGCGCTCCATGCAGGGATAAGTAGCGCAAGCACCAGGTGGTCTTTCGCTTGGCGGCGTAGGCGGTGGCGCCTTTGAACCACTGGCTGCCATCGTTGCTGTATTCGTAGTGCTGGTAGTTGCTACATCTGTCGCGGTCTTGTGGGAAGTATTCGACTTGGCAGGTGCAGGTGAGCATTGTAGAGTTTCTTCTTTGGGTCCCGCACAATCTGTACTCGGGTGTGGACCAATATAGAATGGATTAAATTTCTTGTCTCCCTCCATTATTCACGCGACCTCGGCACTCTAAATATGTTCAAACTGGAAGCTTGCATTTAGAGGATTTTAACCAAATACTTACTGCACGCTTGGCCAAGCAAGTTTTTTATAAAATGACTTGAAAAATAATTTATATTTACGAACAAAAATTTACGAACTGTTCTGTCTGAGCCAAAGATAAATAATGAATATGAATTTTGAAAACAATTGTTAAGTTGGAATGTCGCATAAAGGCCTACTTCGATGGGAGTCCATGGCTTGCTAGGATTCTTTAAACTGAGAAAAGCTACAAAAATTGTGCCAAAATTATGTGCATATGGATAGGCGCTGTCAGGTCATTATAAACTGAAAAATCACACTTTTCAATATCTGCGTTTATTTTATTTTTCAAGCTAGTATTACTAAGAAGTTTTAGATCGACGAAAATCTTTCTTTCAAATCTAGAAAGTAAATTATTTTTATTTCTATACGCTCTCTCTCAAACTTCTCTCAGTTTGCTCAGCAGCTTCTCAACCACAGCGTTGAGTACGTCGCAAGGACGTATCGTTATATTTTGTGTGACTTTTGTCATTTTGTATCTGATGAGTTTGAAGATAAATTTAAATATATTTAAAACTGCTAAAATATATCGATAGTAACATAATGGCATTGATGAAGAACAAAAGATTTCTGTCTTTTAGATTCAAGAACCATGCATTAGTGCTTGCAGGTAGACTAAAATATTTTTGTAGAGGAAATTAAAGTTTTTTTTTTTACAACAATAACAAATTTTTTAATGACAATCTGTCTACATTATGTTTTAAAATGTGCTTCAAGAACGCAAAAAACAACGTACGTCTATTAGACGTATGTTTATCTTTTAAGAAGCAAAATACAATTTTTTTTTTAAATAATTGGATTTTCTAAACGAGAAAAACTCAAAATTAAAGGCTACATTTGTTTTTACTAGAAGAATTCTCAAAACAATTGGATAACTGCTGCGTTTTACCATAAAGCTTTATATGTTGCATTTGCCTTTAAAAGCTTACTAATACCTATATGTGTATACACAAGTATGTAACATATATGTGCGGCTATGTATTTAATTGTAGCTTTTGTATATTTAACCTAGTTATAATATGTTTTAAAAACTTTCTTGTCTTGTTTCTCTCTTTCTTTCTTCCAATTCTCTATATTTAAATTTGTAACTCGTACGTCGTGCAGATCTTACAAGGAGCATATACAGGAATCAACTGGCAGGCACAAAAAGCTAACTACGCTCCTAACACCCCAAAAAACAAATCCTAACCATGCGACACTAAAAAATGTAAAATGCAACTAAAACTACTAAACCAAAATCAAAACCAAAATCAAAGCCAAAAGCAAAACCAAAACTAGCGCCTAATCTTCACACTAGCCGTCAAAAAAAGTAGTTACTCATAGACATGGCTGGGCCACAGGTGCAACACACCCAACGCCCCAACAGCGCCTACTATACGGGTCTCAATGGCAGCGGCGGCGGTGGCGGTGGAGCAGGCGGCACTGGAGCTGCTAGCAGCGGCATGTCCACCAGTGCCTCACACACGGGCCTGGGCCTGCATGCGCTGCGGCAGGTGACCAACGAAACAGAGCTCATCTATCGTGGCAGTCATAGCAATGGCACGGTCAATGATCTACCCTCCACGACGGCTACGGCGACAGCTAGTCGACACTCCGGCTTGGGCATAATACAGCAGCAGCCGCACACATCCCGTGATGCACTGGCGCACAGTAATATAGTAAGCATAGCTGGACCTGGTCCAAGCGCCAGTGATGCACTAATAGGCACCATTGCGACCAGTACGGGCGGCAGCAGCAGTGCAGCACTGACAGCAGCGCACGGCGGAGCTGGCTTACGTAAATCCAATACGCAACGTAGCATTGAAATCATTGTGGATGCAACGCAGTGCGGCAAGGTCAGCGGCGGAGATACAGATGCCGATGATGTGGAACAAGGTGGCGGCCAGGAGACAGTGCGTAAGTCATCAAGGCATCGTCATAGGCCGCTGCATCGACGCCTAATAAGTTATCTGCGCAGTCTGTTTCAAGGCAGTACCACACAGAATGGTAAGCTTTAAGCGTTTCTTTATAGGAATAACTATGGGTGGAATATTTTTGTTTTGGATATATTTTATATGACAGTTTTCTCTTTGTTTTGTTTAGCTTTGTCGGCGCTTCTAATTGCCTGTGGCTGCCTCTCAAAGCGTAAGCAGGCCGAAACACTCCGAAACTAACTTACTGCCTCCCCCACTCACCCAATGTATTAATAATGTTTACGTTAAATCAGTGTAACCCATGCTCAACTAATAACTAACAAATGCCAAACCCAAAAGTTTGCTCAACACAGCAAATACTTTCAGCCAAGTAACTACCATCTACGGCCACACTGGCAAACAAAAAAGTCAGACCATGTGTGGCAAATTTTTATGTGTCTAACCATAAATCTTTTTGTATTAAATGTGCCGCCATTTTAAACACCTCCATAAATTTTCGTGCACCTTCTGTCTTGAGGGCGTTATTTACACCCCATCGATACTTAAGCTCTTAAATTTTTTATTGCCGCTTTTTTAGACGATTTGTTAAACTTTGTTCAATTTTGATTCATTGTTACATAAGCACGCACCGGGGCAAGCTTTGGGTTTCAGTTCAGCTGTTTAAGGACTTTTGGTCACAAGTAGTAATGAAAATCGCTTAAAATAAGCCATAATAGCTATCTAGTTGTATAGTCTTTACAGCACTGTACCAGGTACTAAGAGAAGCTCCAATGTTCCTTAATGACTATATAGCCACTTCCTCGACAGAACTATATATAGTTATATGACTTGGCGTTTATAGAATATTATAACGTTTATTTAGCTCTGAAGCGTAAGTATGGCGGGCTTTATCTTTAGAGAGTCCTTGTTGTCCAAGGGACTACTCATCCCATGCGATGTTAGTCCACTGGCGTTCGAATGTTTTTTTCGAAAGAATAGTTGAATTTTGAAGTCTTTTAGTAGAACACTAAGAAATTGAGGCATCCGTAGATACATAAACCAAGTTAGGCCCAGTAGCTATGTTTGGAACATGTCTACCCTCTAGGTTTGTGTTCCTAAAGGCGAAAAAAGAATGCTGGTTTCCATTCTATTGTGATGCCTATAGACAAAGGAATGATAGGGAGAGGCGAATTGGATTTGGCGTAGGAACAAAATGCCCTTGGTTGGTTGAATGGGTGGCTCAGTCCATGAGCCCAACTAGCGCTTTCGAACCTTTTGGTTGCCGCATCCTTGTTCCCAACTCGTTATTTTGTTGTTTGTGTAGACAGTTCCGTTAGATCCAGTCCGTGCGTCTTAGGAACCTCCGAAGGTCGTTGATGTTTATTTCTACCAGCTCTATTAAAAAGCGGCTTTCTTAGGGTGTCAGTTCTCTGCTTTCAAAGAGCGGGGCATTTACAAAGGAAATGGAAAACGGTTTCTTTTTCCTCTAGCTGGTTGCAACAGTGACAGTGAATGTTATGAGGAAGTCTCACTTTGGCCGCCTGTTTTTCAATAGGCCAGAAGCCAGTGATCACTGCCGTCAGTCTAGAGGCATCTCTTCTATTCCTGTTTATCAACGAAGTTGTTTGTTGGAGGTTGTATCAAGGCCATAGTGATCTACTAGTGCCGCATGTTATAAGACTATGACCACAATTAATGGTGTGAACGCCAGTTCCGCAAGAGTCTCACGTATGGCAGATCCATTTCTTTCCAGTTCGTCAGCTTTTTCGTTTTCCTCTATATTCGGGTTTCCCGGGACCCAGATTAGAGAAACGTTGTGCCGTTCTTTTGAGGGGTGAGGCTCCCTCTCCTTTTTTCCACCATTTTTGAGGCTGTGATGGCTGAGTTCAGGGCCTGAATTGCAGCCTGGGCACATTTTGGGGGTTCGATAAAAAGAGCCAGTTGCGTTATTGGCAGCTTTGCCAGACTGCCCAGGTCTTCTAAGAAGGGTTTCCAAGATACTGCTTGCGTTTCCAAATAAGTACAGGGCAGTCGCACAACATATGTTAGATGCTCTCCATCTCCTGCTCATTCCCGCAGCTGCGACCAAAGTTGTTGTGGGTAACATGCATACTCTCATCCAAAAGGAAAATGGCGCTGTGACCGGACACAACTCCTGTCGATATACTAGACCTACTCTTGCGGCGTCCCTATGAGCTATGACAACCGAACACAGTTTTCCATTGTCGCTCTGCCTCGGTTCTGACTATCTTTGTTATTCCAATTTATTCCAATATTACGTCCTGCAGACGTCTTTGTATATCCGCAACTATAAAAGCCGCTGGTAGCGCTAATCCCTTTCCAGCGCACTCATCCGACCCAAAGATGATCGAGTGAAATGAGTGCGGTTCAGCGCCGAAACAGAACTTTGGAAGCTATAGGCATAGAATGATCGCGTTGTTCAGCCCATACGACTTATCCTATAAATCATTTTCCAGCGTTCACAACAATGTCTTTATTGCAAAATAAGATCCTTTTTTTGAAAAGGTGCGTATTTCAAGTTCTAAAGGCAAAAATAATGCTTGATTAAGTCTTCCATATGAAAGATCCAAAAGGATATAAAACCAAGCTTTTTTTTTTGTATGAAAAGCTTGGCTATTTCAAATTCATAATTTCGTAAGCCATGGAACGTAAAATAAGTCTCAGTATCTGAAAAAGGTTTTTTTTAAAACTCACAGCATATCGGACATCAAGAAAAAAACTTCACAATTATTATGGATCACCTCAATGAGCTTTTATTGATTTGCGGAAAATCTCTATTTTAAATTTATCTTTTCGTGCCGCTGGACTGGCTGTTACTCCCACAATGCTACGCTTCAAAACGCCTTGAAATTGAAAAACCACTGGGAAAGTCGAAATAACTCGATTTAAAACTGTCCATTGCTTTTTGGAATGATTTGCCAATTATTTTCTAAATTTCTTTAAAAATAATCGTGCAATTTTTTTTTTTAAATAAAAATAATAACAAAAACAAAAAGTCAGTATTCAAATTGACTTAACTGGTTGTGCCGGAAAGAATGCACTTAAGTGATTTTTATTTCTACTGATTATTCGAAATAAGTAAAAATTTCGAATGTTATCTTTGTTTAAAAAACTCAATTAGAAATGTAACTTAAGTGATTATGCCAGGAAGCCATAGATGCATATTATAACATTCGTAAAAAGTACTTAAGAACTAAGTCTATCTTCGTAGGACTTCTATCCATATACCTTAATTCGTTGAAAGATTTGGTGGTTCCTCTGTTGTCATCTTTAGGCGACCTCTCCTTTTTGTTTCTTTAGGATTCCATTGCAGCGCTGCATGAACTATTTCACTTTTATCTTTCCGAAGCGTGTGAACGATCCACTTATGTTTTCTCGTTTTATGGCATTGGCAGCGAAAACCTGAAGCCTTCGATATTCTTTTTCGTATATCATATTTTGCGCCACCTTCGGCAGTCAGCACACTTCCAAGATACTCAAATTCCGGAACATCATCTACCAGTTCTACCGAAATTACAAGTTTTCTAACTTAAGCCTTATAAACAACAAAACGTTCTCATGCTACTTTATTAAAGTGTATGCCAAATGAATAAATTTCGCTCAAAACGCGACTGTTTCTAACACGTGTATCTGGACTATTTAAAACACTTTCTTTTTGGGAAACAATAATATTTCTTACCTTGAAACCTTAACTGCTATGCAAGACATTACGGCCTAATCTTCTTTGTTTTTTAAATTTTTACCGCATACCCTTTTATGAATAACCAACAATAGCTCTTTAATGATAGATCTTGAAAATTCAGTCTAAGCAAAAAAAAAGCAGCAAACTTACGAAACTTGCTTTTTTTGTTTTTCCTATTTTTTTTAGGTTTCATCCTCAACTCGGCTCTGCTTTCTTATGATATATGTTTGCAGAAATCTGCTCTATGCAGTTTTTGTACCAAAATTCATTTAGCCTTTTTTTTGAGCAGCTAGAAGCGCTTTTTTGCATTCGTTTCGCTTTTAGGGCAATAATATTTTCAAATGCGTTTTTGCAGCTGTACAGTGCAGGGTTGCATTTTGGTTTTTGTGCAGATACGCGCTGCTTTTTGCTAGCGCTGAGTGCAAATGTAGCAAATTGCTGCACTGCTTTTTAAGCCAAGCATTTTGCAGATAAAGCAGTTTTCCTCCCCTCTTTTTTATTGTGCTTTAACGACAACGATTAATTATGGAAATTGAAGTGCGCACAGAGAGTTGCCTATGGAAAATTTGCATTTCTTGGTCTGACTGACTGTACACCATTTTTTTCCGCTCGTTCCACTTGAGACTTGTGCAAAATCCTTGAGGGGCTGAAAAATGATGAGCTCAACATAAAACTTGAGCCAGCGCTGCTTGACTGAAATTGAATGCAATGCCAAACTAAAACTGAAATAAATAAAGTTTGCAAAAGAAAAAAATAATCAGCATAGAGAGGAAATCGATATGAAACACAATATAATATTTGTTTGCTACTCAAAGCTATAGACAAAGATGGCGCTGGCTTTATTCCCGCCTCAAGCAAGTTTACAATGACACGGAGCAGGCAGCCGTAGCGTTGCAAAAACTTTGCATGTTATCAAAGCCAGCCAGCGTATTTCCACCACCCCTCCCTTTTGGATTATAGCCAACAATCAAATTTTATTTTATTTGTGTGATCGTTTTTTATAAGTTGGCTACCAGAATAAACGGCGTATTTTGTAGCACGGCTTGAACTGCTTACCAACACTGCTATACAAGCCCAGAGTGTCTGTCCATTGTAGGCGTAAAAGTTTTATTGAAAAAGTTTGATGAATGACAAGCTGGCTTTTAGCTTACTACTTTCATTTTTCAACTCGCTGCTAACTCTCAGCTGCCAAACAAAGCACACTCTCCACACTCTCCACTCTCTCTGGGTTACTTAAAGCGGCTTATGTTTGTTTGCCAAAATTCAACTTAATTTATGTAATATTTCCCCGCACTTTTGCTGCACTCTCTCTCACTTTTTATTATGCATTCAAAACAACAACAACAACAACCCTATACAGGCAAATTGAATTTGGAAAACGAAATTCAATTAAATTTTTCCCTTTGAAACGCAGACTGTACTTTGACCTGGAACTGTGACAAAAAGTTTCAAACATTGCAGCTGCAATTTAATTATAATTTTTTTTCCAAAAACTAGATGCACTTTGGCTGCGAATGATTTGTGGCAATTGAGCCATGAATAGCTTTCGATTGGTTTATTTATAACGCACATAAAATATAAAATTTAATTTTAATTATAATATTGCAAGTTTTTAATTTCTTTAAATTAATTTTATACGCTTTTTATTGGTAGCATGGCAACTCTTGTTGCTGCGCTGGCAGAAATGCTTTGCTGGATTAGGAAACGTTTCCAAAATTTTACTTTCAAATTTTATTTATTAGCCAAAATCTTTCCTAGAATTTCCACCTCTACCATGAGTACGTTTCAATGTTTTAGAATTTTAGGCTCCACTTTCTTGCAACCAATTTTATGCGAGTGTGAGCAAGCAGTGCTGCCCATTTTTGAGCCATTGACAGCTAGATGGCGGCAGCAGTAACAAGACTTATTTTATTTTAGCGCAAAAGTAAAAAATTCGTATTATTTAAGACGTGTCAGGCTCTTGTGTTTTAGTTTTAAATAAATTGTTTAGGCAAATCTAAGCAATGTTCCGCATGCTTCCCATACTGTTCAATGAAGATTATGTCCAAATAAAAACAAGCAGGACACTAAATATCGGCTTTATAAAAATTAATTAAAAGGAGACAACGCATAGTTTTGAATTTTTAGCAAAATTTCTTCTAACCTGAACTTTCGTAGCGGGAACTGAGAACTCTTCTTAGAAAAGTTTTAGCAATTGATAACTAGATGGCGCCAGCAGTACCAGCACATACTTTGCTTTAACGGCACTAACGATTTTTTAAAATATGACAACAATGACTTGTTTAAAAATCGTAGCTTGAAAATCTATGATGTAGAAAAACAGCGCGCCGACTTTGAAATACACTGTACTTGCGATTTTTGGTAACTCGCATATATTCGGATATATGTATATATATATAAAAAAGAATTCTTCACTTAAAACTTTTGGGTTTTAAGGTGCTACTAACTAACCCTATGGGAACTTTACAATACTAAGACGATGTACATGAACAGAATATAAAAAAATATTATAATTCCTGCATTTTCAACTTTTTTATTTAGACGCACGTCTATTTATTTTTATTATTAATATTTATTATTGTAACTTAGAAATTAATTCTAGGGAACAAAGTAATTTAAAGTCAAAGCAACATAGACCTTTAGGCTGGGTGGATAAGGCCAAACTGATTGTACGCAGTTTAAGAAACAGCATCAATTCGGAAGGTGTTTGTTACTGGGATGTGTCAAGACCTTAAAAAAAAAAAAAAAAAAAGAAAACTAAGGTGTTCACAATATTGTGCAGAAATGCAAATGTGCTCGACTTACGACGTGAGCTACAACAAACAGCTGTCTGCAAGCGTCATATGGCTTGAATGAAAAAAATTTCATTTAAAAGCATAAAAGAACAAGTTTTGAATATTTGCCAGTACAAAAAATATTTGCTGTTTTTAAGTGCAAAGAAACAAAAACTTTACTTTGGGTTAAAAACTGGTTTTATGGGTAGTTGTCAAAAAAGACACATTTCTTTTTTTTTAACATAAAATTAAAAATAACATTAAAAAATATGTACACACTGGCAGATATTGGCAGTTTTTACAAGAGCGTCTTGGGCCAAAATGCTCCACTTTTTGTAGTCAAGGTTCGGGGTCAGGCACAAATGCTCATTTTTTTTTTTTTTTGTAAAAACTGGTTTTATTAATATTTGTTTACAACTTTGATTTTTTTTTTTCAAGCAAACAAAAATGTACACACTGGAAGATACTGGCGCTTTTTACAACACCGTTTTGGGCATAAATGCTCTACTTTTCGTATTCAAGTTTGTGATTCGGGCAGAAATGCCTTTTTATACCCTGTACCGTATGGTACAAAGGGTATATTGTGTTTGTGCAAGCCGAAAATGTATGTAACGTACAGAAGGAGTCGTCGGAGACCCCCGAAAGTTACCTAAAGTATGATCAGTGTGACTCGAGAAGTCGATATACCCATGTCCGTCTGTCCGTCTGTCCGTATGAACGCCTAGATCTCAGAGATGGTAAGAGCTAGAGCAACCAAACTTTCAGATAAGATCCCTTATTAATCCATAGGAGACAAGTTTATTTTATTTTTTTGATATCGGGATTACATAATATAGCTCCCATAGGGGTGTTTCAGAGGACCTCGAAAAAAAGCAAAAGTTTTAGATGGATAATTCGTTTGTTTATGAAGATATCATAACAAAATCTGGCAGTCGGAAGTTTTTTAGAGATCCCCAACACTGTAGCAAATTTTATCAAAATCGGTTGACTATATCATATGGCTCCCATAGGATCGATCGGTCGAAAAAATGTTTTTTTTACAAAATTCGTTGTGTTTCGTTTGGTTTTGAAGATATCGGAACCAAATTCGGCAAGAGGAAGTTTTTAAAAAAATTGTTTGGTGCAAAATTCGACTGATTTCTTTTTTTTTATGAAAATATCGTAACCAAATTTGCCGAATAAAATATCTTTTGGAGGTTTTAAGAAATGTGTCGGACTTAATTGCAATGTGGTGGTACAGGGTATCCCAAAGTCGTCTGCGCCCGACTTTAACGTACGCCATCTTTTTTTTAGTGTAGGTTGTTCCCAGCAACTCTACATTTGTGCGTTATACATATTTACCCGACCAATTGAACATCCTTATAGTAACTTATTGTGTGGCACTTCTGCACTGCTGCAGCAATACCCAACTTGGTGAATACCCTAGCTATATTTGTCTAGCTTATCAACGCCTTCGTGTTACTACTGTTACACTAAACTAAATGATAAAAATAGTTGTGTTGACCGCCTTGAACTGTGGAACTTCCAAGTTCCCGACACGCCCACTAATTGTTTATCGACTTTGCCTATCCTGGCATTTAAGCAGTTCAATTCAAATTAAATTTGAAATTTACTTGATCTTTCAATGCCAAGCTGTACTAGTACAGAGATTGTTTCTGCTGCTGTGGTTGCCTGGCGGTGTTGTTGCTCTGCAGGACTTATTTATTGCCGGTTACTTTTCCGTCGCATTAGCCTCATTTAATTGTGAGCCGCAAGCCCGATTCCATTGACTCAAGCCGCACACAAAGTCAGCAGAATCAGTTCAGTTACTGACGCGACCAGGACAGAGGCATTTCAATTAATTACGCGCTGCTCATGGCTATACAAACACACACAGCATGAGAAACACAAACTTCAGTACCGCGGACTAGTACGCGAGATACGTTTCGTTGGTACCTTTTGCCGCTTGACTAGACGCCTAACTTTTTGTACAAATTGGTTTGCACATATTTTCTATGCTCTAGGGCTCCTTAGATAGCAAAATTCATAGAGCGTGTCAGTCGACCCCCGTCGTGAAAAGTCTATGTATGAACAGCTAAGTCTACGCAGAGGGGTCAATTGACACCGCTTCAGTATATGACAGTCTCTTTTATGATAGCAAAATACGTAAAAGGGGTCAATCGACACATATTGCATATTCCTCTAAAGTGTACAGCTAAATGTAAGCGTAGTGTTCAGTTGACACCTTTGCACGATACATTTTCTACACTCGGGGACAGTTTCTTTAAAATACATAAAAGGGGTCAATCGACACATATTGTACAGTCATTTAATGTAGTGCTGGAGAAAACATCGATGATTGAAGTTTAAAATATCTATATATCGATGTTGGCCCACAGAGATGTTTCTTCAGCACTACTAAGCACCCATTTGATGAGTGTAGAAGTGCTGGAGCAACATCTCTGCTGGCCAACATCGATATATAGATATATTAAACTTCGATCATCGATGTTTTCTCCAGCACTACTCTAATGTCGACAGCTAAGTCCATGCATAGGGTTGAATTGAAACCGCTGCACGATGTATGCCACAGCATTCAAGAGTCTCTTTTTGGCTTGAAATAAAACAAGTACTTTTTTTTTGACAAAGTTTGGACGATTTATCATTTTAAAATTAAAAATTAATTAATCAATAATAAGCTCCAAATATCAGTGCAGAAATTCTTAAAAACAACAAAAGTTGTGAATTAACTCCAAGGTGACCCATAAATTAATAAAAAGTATTTGAAGGCGTAAATAAAGCCAAAGAGGGTCTTACCAAACAAAAAAAAGTAAAAAGTAGTATTTTCTAATAAAATATCTTATTACCGTATATTAAATTACAAATATACCAAATCCTTAAAATTATATTTTTTAACTTTTGGGCTTGAGCTCTTAAGTGTCACCTTAATTTCTGTTTTCACTGCAGATATCCCTGTTATATGGTTAATTCCCTTCATTAAAACTGAAATGAACCAAAAGTTTTTTTCTTAAATACCTGACAACACATTATTTGTCATTAGTCGTGGAGATCATTTCAATGAACTCTGTGGGGGCCTCACTTTTTACGAAAAATTTTGAAACGTAAAGCAATTGGTGTCAATTGACCCCTATGAATGCAGTTAACTTTCTGAATAATTTCTGCCTTCACTGGACATCCACCTATTATAAGGTTAACCCCCTTCTTTAAATATAAATTGAACCAAAAGTCTTTTGCTAAAGCCTGCGAACACATGATTTGTCAGCTCTTTCCGATGAACTTTCCGGGCCTCATTTATTACACAAAATATAGAAAACTTAGAGCATTTAGTGGCAATTGATTCCTATGCAGCTTTCCAAACAGCAGTTGACTTTTAAGCAGCAGTATCAGTTAACCATGATTTACAAAGTTACTATAGAGAGCAGTGGTGGCAATTGTCCCCCACTAAACATACACTGCACGCATTATGTACTGCAGGGTATATACTGCAGATACGCAGTGTTAGCTCGCAATGAAAGAAAAATCAAGGAAAATAAATTGAAGCCGCAGCAGTTTGGGCGTTTTGGCTTTTTGGCTCTTTGGCAATTGGCTTCAAGGCCCCCTCCACTTACTTGCGCACCCCCTTAGCAAGTTGTTTGTTAGCTGTATTTTTTTTTTACCAGTCCATGTTGTTGTTTTTGGCTGCTGACTGCATTTTATTGACGCTGTTGGCCCACCTTCTCGGTTTTCGGCAAGTTCAATCAAAGCTCTGGCACTGGCTTTAGAATTGTTTTTCTTGAATTTATAGGTTTTTTTTTTTTTTGATTTTAAATTTAGAGCATCTGCATTTGAGTGCTCTTAAAAAAATGTATATTCGTCGCCATATGCCTGAAATATCTAAGCTAACTAAAAGTTTTTGGGTATTATCGTTAAATTATTTTATACACTGCAAGCTCCATTGCGTTGAGCTTTCGAGCTTATCGATTTTAAAACTGTTTGCTTAACTTAGCATTTATAAGGTAGCCCCAGAAGGTATGCTATAATTTTTGCAAAATCTTGATAAATTTGGTGGCTATGCGAATTTTTTGTGTGAATTTTAATTTTACTTTGGGGTATCCTCTGAATTTAAAGAGATGCTTCCAGAACATCTAAGGCATCTATGAAAAGGTCTTAAAGTGTGCTTCCAAGCTTAACTGTGCGCTACTTGGTCCAAAAAATATTCACATTCAATTTTTATTTACATTTTGTTAAATAAAAAGTTACGCAATGAATTCACTTGTACTAATTTTTTTTTCTGAGTCCAGACAACTTTAAAAATTTTCAAAAATTTTTTTTTAAAAATTTCAACAATTTAAAAAAAAGTTTCAAAAATTAAAAAAAAAAATGTATAATAAAAATTGAAAAATGAAAACTAGCCAATAATTTAAATTTTTATTATAAAAATTAGTGTTATTTTGCGATTTTTTAATGAAAATTGATATTTAACTAATAGATCCAAATATTTATTTTATGTCAAAAAATTGGAGCTTAATTTTGATTTTTTTGATATAAAGCAAAAAAAATAATTATACTTTTTCGAAAAGTACTTTCAAAAAAATTTTATATTGTGGTCTGTATAATAATTTTTTTGAACCACATTTTTGGTTTGATTTGATTTTATTTTCAAACCCATCTCTTTATTGCGATTCTCGGATTTGTGGCTATTCATTGTTACTTTTCAAAATTGTTATAAAATGTTGCTGGTAAAATGTTTCTCCTATTTGGAGATTTAGACTTATTTGTCATTTTTAAAAGATTCTGGATCATTGGAGGTATCATCACTTAAATAAGCCTAACTTATTCCATTATACGGTGCGAAATTTACTATCTAAAAACAGTCCGGTCCACTTTAAGATTAAAGGCCAATAAACAGCACGCAAAAATTTATTTTAATCCCAAATAGTGTTTTTTTATATGAAGTTTTGTCATTCCGTGCGAAATTTTTGCATGCTGCTTATGCAAAAATATTTAAAAAAAAATTAAAACTGAAAAAAAGTTTAAACACTATCTGTCGTTAATGTAAAAAAAAATAATATTTTTATGAATTATGGAGGTATATTTTTTTTTTTTTTTTTTTTTTTTGTTGATCGTTTATTAGTGTAATTCTATAAAAAGCTTATATTTAACAAACAAAATAATTATTATCTAACAATAACATTACACACTGCCTCTTAGAGAGTTCCCAAGTGTTAAAAAAAGAAATATGTATTATCGTATTATGTGTATTGCATGTCCTTGTTATATAACAAAAGAATAAAGTGTAATTGTAACCAAAAAATTTACAAAAATGTTACATATATATATAGTTTTATATAAAAAGAAAAAAATAAAAAAAAGGATGGGATGGAATGAGGAGGGGATGGGATTATGGATTTTGGGATTATGGGAGATCAGGGTTCTTCTGATAGCCACCAGAACTTATAGTGTTTAGGATGTGAATCCTTTTCAGGGATGCTCATACTGAAGCGCCAATCTGCCAATTGCAATAAATTTTCTTGAATGCACGTCTGTACATGTGGTAAAATATAGGAACGCCTCTTTCGTTCTGAATAAATTTTTTTTTATCTAACAAAACAAATGCTTCTGGTGGAATAAATCCTGATATAAATGTATTGCTAATATAATTTTCATTTTCGTAGTATGGGGCCATTATTAAATTGTTTTCATGAAATTCTGTGGAACGTAAGATGTGATGGCGGATTAGTTTGATAATGTGGTTATCTATTCTTGAGATATTGGCTGTATTGTATAGTCTATTGTTTGAAATAAATCTAGTGTAGTTGCTATGGGGAGATCTGTATAGGGAAGTGCATGTTCTCAGACATTTCCTTTCAAATTCGCGAATTCTTTCCATATATGATGGGGATATGTTGAACCATATAGCACATGCATACGTGATTATTGGTCTAATGAATGCTTGGTAAATTAATATTTTGGCTTTAGGATCGACATATTTGGAGTATAATAATTTTTGATTTGCGAAGAAGGCTTTCTTAGCCTTAGCTAGCTGAGTTTTGACATGTCTGTTAAAATATAAAAACGTATCTAAACATACACCTAAATATGATACAACGCTTTTTTTGGGGAGTGTACTATTGGTTTCATTTGATATAATTTCAAAATGTTTCCATCTGTTTTTGATGTTGTAGTTGCAGAATTTAGAGGGAGGTCGGAATAGAATTGTTTCGCATTTGCTTGTGTTTATTTTTAAAAACCAGTCTTCTGTATATTTTTCTATTATTTCAAAGTTGAATTGTAAGTCGCGGTTAATAATATCTATTGTTTTACCAGGGTTGTAAATAATTATATCATCTGCAAAAGCTATGATGTTCTCAATTTTATTCAACAGAGCAAGTGTAAACAAATTAAAAAGTATTGGAGAGTTTACAGTGCCTTGTTGAAGACCATTGTGAATGCAAAATACCTTACTACTTTCTTCATTTTGATTGCATGTATGGAATTGTTTTTGGTGCGTCATGTTGTGAATAAGAATAGTAAAATGCAACGAAAATCTATAGTTTATTATTTTGTAAATTAACCCTTGCAACCAGACGCTGTCAAATGCCTTTTCTAAATCCACAAGACATGCTCCTATCGCCATTTTTTGGTTTTTATACCATTGAATATTGGAAGTTAGTAAATGTATAGCATGGGAAGTCGAGTGTCTGTATTTAAAGCCAAATTGTCTATCGTTATTGAGAGGTATATCTTTCCAAAGAAAAGTCTACCTAAATGTTTAGTTATCGATAAGTAATCGGAATTTGCCAAAAAAAAAATAATTTTTTCTTATATTTTCTTTTTAATTTATTTACAATCTGACTTCAGACAATACCTAAGTAAATTAAGTAAAAAAAAATTTAAATAAAAATAAAAAAATTAAAGCTTAATTATTTTTCACAATGAATTCTTTTGTATTTAATCTTATTTCTGAATCCAAACCACTTTTAAATTAAATTTTTTTTTTTAAATTCAAAAGCATAAAAAAAAATTCAAAATTTTTTCTTTTCGTAATTTTCATGAAAACAAAAGTCTGCTTAAATATTTAGTCACCGATAAGTTATCGGAATCTTACAAAACAAAAATTAACAAGTTTAACATTGCCTAGTACCTCTATCGAATCGAAAGAAACGATTCAAAAGTGATCAATACCACTTACTTTTACACATATGTATATATTATATTGTGGCCTGTCGAAACATTCACTTGCCTGCTATAAGCGGCTTCATCAAACAATTTTTTGACATTCGAATATTCGATTAAAGTTAAAACATAAAAAAAATTTTGATTTTTGTAAAATTTTTTGTGCTGCAGTTAGACCAATATATTTTTATTGCAATTTCATAATTTAATTGAACAAAGTTAATTTTCAGTATTTAGCCTCGCAAATAAGCAATTATCTTTATTACATAAGCATTGTATATAATATAGTAAAAATGTATAATTAACTTTAAACATCTTTAAAAAAAAAAAAAATGCATAAAAAGAGCATCTCTCATAAAAAAAACTTTATATACTAGTTTAACGACATAAGCGCAAAAGTTTAGTTCGGTTGCCGACGACTTTGAGACACCCTGCACCAACAGAGCAAAGAATAAGATAAATGAACCGATTTATCGCTTAGTTATTAAAATGCTCCAAAAAATATTTGATTGGTAAATTAGTTTACGACATCTTCATAAGCAAACAAATTGTGCCCTAATCGCTTTTTTTTCAAGCGATATGACATCGTAAACTAACAAAAACTAAATTATTATTGGGAAGTATTAAAGATTTCTGAATAACAAATTTAAGTCTGACAACAACATATACAAAAGAAAAACTTACGAATTAAGTCCGAAAAACGTTTCTTGGACCAATTTGTTCTATGGCGTTGTATAACATAGTAGTCCCATTTTTATGAATGCTGGGGAACTTTGAAAAACTTCAAAAATTCCTAATTTGGTGATATTTGCCACAATTTTTTTGTGTTGCTATGTAAAGGAAATATAGCAGTTATATAATATGACGACAATATTGAAAACCATAAAATAAGCTTCTTTGCCTTAGAGAAAAAAACGGCCGTGCTTTGGAATACGAATAAATTCTGTTCGTATCGTATTTGCCTGCTCCCAATTCCACTTTTTTGCTGTCGATTTAAACGTTCGGTTGAAATAAAGTTATTTTTATTAAGGCCCTACGCAGCATGCAAAATTTACGAATGAAATGACAAACTTTTTTTTTTTATATGAAGTTTTGTGATTCTATTCGTAAATTTTGCATTCTGCGTATGGGCCTTTACAAAGGAAATTTATGTAATGCTCATGTCTTGCGATTTCAAATTCGGATTCGAATCCGACAAACAAAACGTTTTGGTGAAATCGTGAGCACCAAAGATGTGAGATATAAATTGCACTAGTGGTTCAGAGAGCATATTAACTTCGTTTTGGGAAAATTTGGTGCATAATTGAATCATTGTACTTAGTTATCTGCATTTTGTGGCCGCTTCATATTTTATTTTTTATTTATTTTTTTTGCATTTTGTGGCAAAGCTTTTCCAAGTTTTCTGTCTTTTCTTTTAATTATATATTCATATAATTGCATTTAGCTTTGCCTTTTTGTGTTGTTGCCTTTGCACTAGAGTAATTGCAAAGCGGTGACATTTTAAGTGCAAAGAGAAACATAATAAAGAGCTACAAAAATAAGAACAAAGAAGATGATGACTACAACAACAACAAAGAAGATGACAACGACAACCTTGATGCAATCTCTGAGACAGCACTCTGTGCTTGTCTCATGTACTCACCTACTTGTTGTATTATCGCACCCCTTGACACAACAGCGATATCTTGCATTGTCTTTTATTTTGTATCTGTATCTGTAACTGTAACTGTGACTTTGTCTGTGTATTTTTTTTTTTTTTTTTTGTGTATCTTTGTCGTGCACTTTTGCTTTTCGCTTTCCACTTGCATTTAACTTAAATTGCTGTGATAGAGCGACGCGACGCGACGGAGCGACGACGTCTGTTAAGGAGGGTCGACCGCGTTTGTGTTTTATATTTTAAGTGTCAGGGTTGCCACACATTTTAATTTATTTAAGCATATTCCACAGTGGCGCACAACTTGGTCCGCGTTCATATCATGCAAATGAGCTAAGTGCATTTCACAAGCATACAGTAGCACTGAAAAGTTTCTACATTCATTTATTTTGTGGCACTCACTGTGACTCTCTCATTCTTCCGCTCTCTCTCTCTCTCTCCATGTCTGTGTTTTTGATTGCTGGCAGCTGTTCCCAAGCATATAGTATGTATTCTATGTCTACAACTACATTGTTCCTTCCATTAGTGTTGATAGTTGCAACAATTTCGTTGTCTTTCGTTTTTTGGTACTTTTTGTTGCATTCACAATTAGTTGGACCACTGTGCTGCAAACCAACAACAACTTAATTAACAAAGCTTCATTTTTGTATCTTTTGTGTGCTCCTAATACAGTTCAATAAAGTACAATATTTAACGAATCTTTATTAAAGCAAACCTGTCATCTTTGAAAAATATAAGTTAAACTTTGTAAAATACTAATTGTCATCTTCTTCTAGAATTAAAATTTTCTTTCATTCTTGTTAGACATATTAGCTATAAAGGCTTCAATTAAGATTTCAAGAAAGAATAAAATGAAATTTATTTAGAAATATTTTGATAATAAAAGTGATAGCTCTTAAAAATCTCAAAAAGTTGTCGCTTATCATCTGAGTCTTTCATCAATATATGGCAAACGTTTAAGTCAGTCACGTCCGACTTTGATATACCTATACGGTACTACTAAATTAGTCACTAAATTTTATCAGAGCGCTTGATTCTTCGAACCAAAAAAAAATTAAAGCAATTATGGAAAATCTTATAAAAACCAAAGAGTTTATAAACATACTCGAACTCTAGCGGCCTCGATAGCCAGATCCCAGAGGTTGTGGGTTCAAACCCCACGTAACGCATAGTCCTTCACTTTCCACTTTTCCTATTTCCCAAATTTTTCCTGTCTATTCTATATACTTATCAATTACTCCTATTATTCGTATCTTGGCCTAACTGAGTTGGGAAGCTTACTCCCAACTGCCACCTTAACCTAACCTTACCTAGTCGAACTCTCTTTTTTGGGATATTATAGTAAAGGGTCAACAATCTTGTATTTGTTTTTAAAAAGGAAAAAAAAAAACACAAGAATTTCAAATGAATCGAAAAATCTTTATTATCACTAGAAAAAACCATTCTTGCCATTGACTTTTTAAAGATAATCCCTTTCAAATGTTGGCCGCAACTGCGCCGTAGCTTGTCCATACAGAGGTTCCAATTTTCGATAACGCATTCGAGGCTAATCGGTTAACACGGATAATGTTGTCCTCTTATGCTTCAATCGTAGCTGGCTTATGCACAAACACTTTAGACCTCACGTAGCCCCATAGAAAAAAAGTCTTGAGGTGTGACATCACACGATCTTGGTGGTCAATGCACCGGTCCGGAGCGTGAAATTAATTGTTCACCAAATTGGTTCCATAAATTGCCCTAATCGCACGAAAAACATTCTTTACAGAACGCGAATTTTCGTAATATAATTGTACGATTAAACGTTGTTCGGGTCTAAGTCTCTCCATAAAGAAATGGCAATGAAAGTGAATAAAAAAGACATCGTTAATTGATAGTAATCACGCGTGATTTATTAAAAACAAACCCTATTGAAAAAAACCTCAAGATTGATGACCCTTTACTTTAGACAATGCAAAACTAATTTGGTACTTTTTTCTTCTAAAGACCTGTATGCAGTACCGAAAATCCCAGCCGCACAAGAAAAAACTTCATAAAAATAAAATAAAACGGCAAGCGAACGCAGAAAAACAAAAAAAAACATGATTTAGCCGATGCTTTACGCAAGATGGCGCTACCAAGTCCACTAGATGGCGCCAGCAGCAACAACATCGAATCTAGAGCTCAGAGCATGTTATCTTTATATGTTTGGAGTCGCTGGATCAAAATTCGAGATCAAATAAACTACAGCTCGTCAGGAAAAAATTTAAAACAGTCGAGAAAGTGCCCTAGAGTGGTATAAAAGAGACTCCTGCAAACGGTGTAATTTTTTTTTTTTTCTAAAAATCAAAACAAACAAAATTATTTGCAGAAGCTGGCAGCTACTTAGTGAACCAGATTTATTAAAACGATTGTTAAGCCTTTTGCAGCTTTTCTTTTTCATGATCCTTGGAATTTTCGTGAGTCTTTTGTTCCAATCTCATCCCTAGTGCGTAGCTATGCTACTCTGCACAAATCTATGCTACCCTTGACCTTATGAACACAGTGTATATAGCTTTAGCAAAAAGGAGAGCGAAATAACGTGAGAAGAAAAAAATACGCTAAAGAAATAAAGTTTTTTCATTAAACTGATGCCGGTTGAGACAACAAAGTGAGGACAACGATGCATGCTCAAAAGCAGAAGCAACACCAAAAATAAAAATAAAACAAAGAAGACAGAGCAAAGTTTGCGCTTGATGCTGGTTTTCGTTAAGCAAAATGTTGCACATACGCAGCGTGTGCTAGCCATAAATGCTGCTTGCAAAATGTTGTATGAGAAAAAATGAAACTTTATGCGAACTTGGCCAAAGTGCAAGCTGCAATAAAATGCAGACCACAGAACAAGAGCCAAATTATATGAAATTAAACGAGATAATCTCTGTGTGTGTCTGTGTTTGCGTGCGTGCATGTGTTTGTGTTTGTGTCCACTGTTTCTTGATGCTCTTTACGATGAGATGCATTGGATTTTTTACGATTTGATGCATTTTTTATTTCTGCAACATTTTATTTTTTATATCTCGAATTTGTTTGCTCTTTATTGCTGCCATAAGTGTATGGCTGAGTAACTTGAGGAACGCAGAAACCGATTGAAGAATATAACTAAATAACTTTTGTGTTTGGTTACGATATGAATATGGATATAGATATATACAAATATTTGCCTTAAAAAAGTGCATTCCAAATTCAACAGTCTGTAAATGTCCTGTTCTTTGGCATCTCTTAAGTATCAAATACCTTTGAGTACTAAAAAAAGTGCTAAAAAACATCGAAATTTTCGTTGCTTTTTGGTAGAAAACATCGATATTTCGATATATAAAAGCTTAAATTAAGATAATATAAGGTATGATTATTCTGTTCCGGCCAGAATTTTATTTACACAATTTTCAAAGATTATTTCAATATAAACTTTAATGTATCGATACATCGATATGTTTGAATTAAAAGAATCGAAAACATCGATGTCTTTTTTTAAGCAACCGACAATTATTTTTATTTTCGTGATACTGGAGATATATCATTTGATTATATTTGTATAGCCTATAAATATTTATTTTGTGGGCTGTGTTCAATCGGTTTGAATAGCTCTCTAGGGAACGCTGTTTTTTTTTAACTTTTTAAACACATGTGCCACACCACAGAGTACGAGTATATATGTACATATGTATATTTATATGCACCGCTTATGGGTACTCAAAGGCTATCGATCTCTCATCACGCAAAGGCTTCTTTTATGCATATTTGTTTTCACATAGTTTTACTGGAACAACAAACTTCGGACATGAAACGTTTTATTGGCAGCCCCATTGCACTTATCAACACTGGCTGTATGTTTGTTCACACACTTGAAATGTAAACGAAAGCAAATATTTTTGGAGCAAGAGGAAAACAAGTGACAGCGATGGCAAAAGGCAGTCAGTTCTTCGATTGAAACTAGAGATGGGAGCATTCGAGTGAATTGTGGGCGTGAGTGGGGGAATGGTAAAATATCATTTTGTACATCAATTGACTATTTAAAGGTTGATATTTGTGCAAATATTTGAAAATCGTTTTTAAATATTATAGTGGGGCATGCGACATCTTGCAAACGCAACAATGTTTCTTTGGACTTGTGGGATATTTCTAGTTGACTTGGCTTATATTATATATCAGCGATAAGTTAGTAACAAGCGATTGACAACATCTAGAAAAATATTAAAGGCCTGTAAACGGCCTTTACGAAAAAGAAAACATCTGAGCCAATGCTGGGGCTCTAGAGGGCAGTACTTATTTAGCTTTTTTAGAGAAATAGAACTTTCTCTCAGCGCATTACATTTTTTGCAATGTAGTTAATTATATGGCGGACCTAAGATGGCCGTCGAAAACCTTAAATAGTATTTTTATATCCGCCATTTTGTAATTTTGAAATTCTCTCCCCAGATTCGTGATTAGCGACCCCGGAAACCCATATTTGCATACCCAACTCGAACTTTAAAAACAAAACTGAAAAACTCATCTTGGGTCCGCCTTTTTGAAATTTTGAAAAACTACAAAGCTACCCATAATCAGCTACCACAAAAGTGCATATAAAAGGGGTTGCAATAATGTTTTTCTGAGAAAAAGTGATTAAATTATGGAGTTACTTTGCATTGGCAGCCATTGAAGATCCGCCATTTTTAAATATTAAAAATCATCATACGACTTTAAAAAGTAGACGAAAATTTTAAGCCCAAAAACGTTGGTTTATCTTAAAAAGTGAAGTATGAGGAGGGGGCTATATGACGTTTGGTTTTCTTTCAGGCGGTTTTACACTGCTGCGTTCTAGACTTACATATATCCGAAAAAAAAAAAAATATTTTCCATCAGTAAGTTTGATGGTAAAGAAATATGTAGAAAGCCTTTTTGGCAGCATTATTATGTACGAAAGACTCGACGATGTATTTGGTTTTACTGATTTCAGAAATTAGTTTTATTCTTGTTGTTGCCCTTACTCTTAACTCGAAGCGTTATTTATATTATCCGTAGAGAATGCTGGCTTCTTGTCCTGAATTCAGAGATTTGCAGAAGCTGAACGAAAGTATAAGTACTAAGCTAAAGGCAGAATCTTGAACTAGTTCTCATTCCGAAAAGAACAATTTTTTTTGTTTGAGGGAAATTTTTCCCTTTTTGCGGAAGAATCAATTGGTGTCAACGTTCATTTGAGCCAATTAGAAAAAAATGCACTCAAAGTTTCGGAATGAGAACTAGTTCAAGATTGTGCCTCTAGCTAAGTAGCATACATTTATGGTACATATATATATATTCATTTATATATATATACAATATACATATATGATGTATATACATATGTTATATATATGAAGTTTGATGAAAATTGCTTCACTATTTCAAATAGCTAACATTCAAAATTTGCACCAGTGCACTCTTCTTCAGAGAGACACAAACAAAGGACCTGCGGATTGCGTAACCTTATCATTTTTGGATCATGGGCAGAGACTGACTTTAACAAATGTTTTCCCAAAAAAAAGTACATTTACTTATCATTTCTTTACGGCAAATTAAGAGTTTTAGAAAAAGTCGCAAATGAGCTAACACTGTTATGCTATGAAATATTCCAAAGTTTTTGTTGTACATGTTCGTGCTTCTTGAGAATAGAGTTTTCCGCATCTCTAGCTAAAACCTAATAATAGGTGGGTTACCATTTTGAGTGCAGCTGCATTGGGTTGGGGCAGGAGCAGAGTGTGGCGGGTGTGTCGAGTGCGGTTTTTGCAGCATGCAAAAATATTTGCACTTGTAGCTGTGCTGCATTTCCTGATGCAGCTTGTGCCGTGCTCATGCGGCATGCAACATGCGCAGCGGAAGCGGAAACATGACACCTGTACAACCGCATAGCAACACACAAACACACACACACACTGTTAAAGGCAAACACACCGTGTTGAGATAAACAGGAACTTATTATGCGAGTGCATGCAAAGCAGCAACTGTTTGGACCCAGTTGCAAATGGGCTGGGGGTAACAGGAACCAGGTCCAGTTCTGGATGCAGCACCAGCTGCTGCAGCTATGCATCTATCTGGGAGTATTTGTGTATATGTATGTGTGTGTGTGTGTGTGTGTGCCTTATCTGCAATTATAATGCCAACATTTGCGTTGCGGCTTGGCGCTTTTTCGCTCTCGCCTCGCCATTTTGTTCGTTACAAATCAAAATCGTCAATATCGAATTTAAATTTTAATGTCTAAAAATAATTTTTTGTTCCAACAGGGAACCTAATATAGGACACACACAAAAATTATATGTAAATATGGCGAAATATAAAAATGTATACCGCGTGTAAAATAATATTTGCGATTTTTTCAGCATAATTTGCAAAGAAAACAAAATTTAAAAATAATATTATATAAATATATGGGTATAGGAATACACAAAGAATTAAAGCTAAAAAATTGCTTACTATGAAACTTTTATTTTTACACAAATTCTTTGTATTTTTTAAAGTAGCAACATAAAGCCCAATTATGACCAACCAAAATTTTGTGGCAACAACAACAGCTCTGACACCTTGAGCTGGCTCTAGTTGTTGCTTTGTTGTTGCCACAAACAGTGTTGCTTTGTCAGCTATTAAAGGCTAAAATTGTTAGCGACTGTCTGTCCATATAGAATATGAGTTTTTTTTTTTACAAAACTTCGTTTTTGCTTTTGTTTTCATTTTAATTTCAGCTATTGCGAAATCAATTCACAAAAATGTTCCATCGTTATTGTTTATTTTACAAGCAGTTTCACTTTTTACATTTTTATTGTATTTTTTTTTTTTTGTAAAGCACTGGCGTACGTAGCTAATGGACGCTAAAAGGGGGCTTTTAAAAAAGTGTCATAGCTTAAGCCTAGTACGCAGCAGTGTGCAACTTATTTTGTGCGCAAAAAAAATTGTATAGGTAGAGTTTGTGACCAAAAAGTGCTGCCCATTGCACATGTAGATGGCGCTACTTACAATAGGTGGCGCCAAAAATAAAATGTAAAAATCTACTGCTTGTTCAAATTGGTTACAAGTGTATAAAATAATAAAAAGTGAAAAATCAATCGCCATATGAAAATATTACTTAATATTTATTATTATTATTGCCTAGTTATTTGCGAAACTCCAGAAAAAAACGTAGTATGAGGGTAAACTGACATTTAATACACAGAGCTGAGTGAGAACAATTTGGGAAGACCTACGAATTTGAAGTTTATTAGTATTGCAATTAAAATTTTTACATTTTGCCGAAAATTGTCGGTTCAAAGCCATGGTACAGAATCCGGCAGCATTTTCCCATATGATACCTAAACGACAATTTGCTGCTCTTAAATAAAATTTGTGCATCTATTTTGCATACGCCACATTTTTTCTGCAATCAAAATAAGTTGCTGCACATTAATGTTTTGTTTTCAGCGCGCAAAAAATAAGACTGAGCTTTTTGCCGGCGCCATCTACATGTAAATTTCACGACAAATGGGCAGCACTGGTCCTGCGTACCAATGAAAAAATTCTTGGCGCTAAGGATTTTGAAGTTTGTTTTCTTTCACGCGATCTTACACTGCTGCTTACTAGGCTTTATCCTAGTAAAATGTGACTTCTTAATCTTGATCAAAATATATTTGTTGTGAGCATCATTTATTATGTGGTATGCTTAAAATTAGTTCTTCAAGCAAACGAATATTTGCCAATTTCAACAAAAATAAACTTTTTATGTGGCTTACAACCGATTATTTTGTTGCAAGTGAAATCGAAACGAATTTCAATAACATAAGTTTACAGCAAAATCTATACTCAATATGTTTTACTCGTTTTCGTAGTGAAATGGCACGGTAAAACAAACTATTTTTTAATGGAACTGACTTCGAGATAAAAAAATATTTCTCGAAATTAAAAAAAAAGTGTCTCTACTTAAAAGCAATTAGCTCTGGTTGTACTAAGCCGATTTTGATGTTTTTTTACCAAACTGTAGAGAATTAAATAACAAATCGATTATGCTTGAAACATATTTTTGTCTAAATTTACGTTTTGGTCGTTATAATGGTTCATTTATAAGAACATTTTTCGTAATTTTTAGCAAATTTTTGAGAAAAATTCTATTTTGAACGTAAATTTAAAAATTTAAAGTAATTTATTTACATAGTTTTATTCAGGGCTCATAAAGTTCAATCGATAACGAAGAAAATGAGAAAAAATATGTAACTAATGGAAATTCAATCAAAGTTCAATCGATAACGTAGAAAATGAGAAAAAATATGGAACTAATAGAAATTTTTGTAAAAAGTACAAAGAGTCAATTTTTCTTAAAAGCTAAAGTTTTGGATAAATAATTCGTTTGTTTATAAAGATATCTTAACCAAATTTTATGTTTGATAGTTTTGAAGAGTTCCAAAGCAGTGTACTAAATTTTCGGTGGACTATTTCATATAGCACCAATAGCACCGATCGGCCAAAAAAACTTAAATTCTACGAAATTCTTTGTGTTTCGCTTGTTTTTAAAGGTATTACGACAAAATTTGGTGCTCCGAAGGTTTTTATAGCTCCTAAGCGTTGTATTAAATTTGATCAATATCGGTTGTATATATCATAAAGCTTCTATAGGGCCGATTGGCCCTAGCTAAAATATTTAAAATTTATTAACTAGCATAATTTTTCTAATATTTTTTTATATATTCTTTTTAATTTAATTTTTTAAATATTCTTGAATATTCTTAAATTCTATTTGAGCCAATTCCAAAATTTCATTATTTATTTTCTCGATTCATCCGCAAAAACGAAAACGAACAAAATTTATTCGTTTTGTTTTTTGTTTTCCGCAGCACGAACAAATTTTAAATTTTTAAAATACAAATTAATAATGATTGTTAAATTATTTTTATTTTAAATTTACAAAAATAAAGTATATAATTAAATTAAATTATAATAAAAAAAATTAATATTTAATCGTTATTTAATTTTTTTATTTTTAAGTCAAAAAATAAGAGTTACAACTTGATTTTATTTTTTTTTTAAATAAATTAATAACTTTGTGCATAACCTAAATACTTTTTTGAATACCCCTTAACTCCAATTTTCGATTTTGTTTTTAAAGGTATCTAACATTAAGCTTTATTCCTTAAATCATACTTTTTTAATGACCTATCCCAGCTCTCAGAAAAGAGTCCAAGAAGCCTCTCGAGGTTTATTAAAGCCGCCGGATGGGCGTGGTTTTTAGAACATATAGGGGACCTCCTGAGTGGGGGAAGGGTGGTGTAAGGCCCACCCAGCGGTATCACAACGGGCCAAATCTCTAGCCTAAGTGAGTTGGGACGTTAGGTCCCCACTGCCGCCCTAACCTTACATTAAGCTTTAATAAAAATAAAACTATTACGAGAAAATAATTTAAAAAAAACACGTCATGATTTGCAAATTTTTGCTAAAATTTTGTGATTTCAGATCGTAAAGAAGTTGTTTTGGTACAGATAGCTTATGGTCTGCCATGACTACTTCTAACTATTACGTACATGGCACAAGTCAGTTATATCCTGAGCCCAACGATAATAGGATCTAAAAAAATGATTATATTCAAAATATTATTTTAAGGTATATTGAAAAAAAACCTTAAATCAATTCTTTTTTTCGTAAATTTCAATAATTTACATTATTTGTGAACTTGTTAGATATGCACACTAAATAATTTTAATCCCTTTAAGTTTATTGTGGAGACACTGGTGGCGTGGTATTGTGGTTGCCCCCAGTCCATCTACGTCACTGTTGCACAGTATTATGTGCTAAAAACAGGACGAAAAAAAAAAAAAATACTTGTTTTGATATTAAGCTGAGTTGGCAGAATTTAAATTCAGCTTGCTGACAGCTACATTTTTGGCAAACACCAAAATACATATGTATATATGTATATATATACATACATATTTATATATATATACATGTATATACATACACTTATATATAGACATTTATTTTGGCAAAATATTTTGCTCTAAAGCTTATATATAAAGTGTACTTATATTTAGGTACCTACTATGTGTTTGTGCGTGTATGTGTAAGTAAAGTGAAAGCAAATGGCGCGTGTTAAAAGTTTTGAAGCGCAATGAAAACTCAATTAGAAAATGTCTTGCATGAGTGAAACTAGTTTGTATATAGGTACAAGTATATACTATATTATATACTCAATCAATGAGTTTTTACCGGAACAGCAGCAAGATTGGGGAAAAAGCCAAGCATTAATTTAGCCAAAATGGACAAGGCGTCACTTGCATATGGTAAAGAATACATATATGTGCCTATGTATATACATATATAAAAAGTATATATTTCATTAACTTGCAGAGTTATTATATGCATAGCACAACTATGCTGCAATGTGCTGCGAAAATCAAATGCATGCCTCATAAGAGAAACAGCAAAGGCACAAATTTTGGGGCAGCAAATTTTATATACTCTTTAAAAGAAGTTACCTAAAGTAAAAGAGATTCTTGAGTTGAGATTTTTATACCCTGTATATACCTTAATGTGAGGGGTTAATTAAGTTTTTGCAAAACTATATAACATAGAGATGCCGAAGACGCCGAAAAATCTCCATCTTGGTCAAAAGAACAAAATAAATTGAGCTAGCCAAGTCTGTGCGTCTAGACTAGCACTTCAACTTTGGACTCCTTTCCCTTTTTACTATGATCTCTAAAATACTCCGAAAATAGTCCAAAAATAGTTCGATTTTAAGGAAAATAAATATTATCACAATTTTTTCAGTTTATAATACGTGCACTTTTGAAGCTATTTTGTCAATTCGATTTGATTTCACTTGCGACAAAGTAGTCGAATTCAAACCACATAAAAAATTCGTTTTGGTGAAATTGGCAGCGCCCAACATGCGGTTTCAAAACGAATTCGAATAAAATATAAAGATTCTTTTTCCAAAGCACGATCGTTTATTATTAATAATGATTATTAAAATGTTAAAAAAAAACCAAAATGGCGAAAAGTAAATGAGGTTGGATGACATTTTTATACCCAGCTGAAGTAAAGTTGACGTTGATTTCTTGCTAATTAAACTTTAAAAACTCTTTACAATTCTTCAAGTGTATAAATGAAATGCAAAAATTTGCAAAACTGAATATTCGCTTTTTTTTTGCACATTTTTTTTTCATGTTTTAGTCGTTTTTTGTTCCAGGCATTTTTGAGGTTTTTCGCTCTTTTGGCTAGAAATAAAAATGCATGTGAAACAATACACAAAGCAGGGCAATGTGGCAAGTTCATATACATACATATATATGAATATATATAGAGTTTCTATGCACAGCGTATGACATATATGTGTATGTGTGGGCATGTGTGTGTGTCACGGCAAATTACAAACTAACGCCAAAGGCAAGCAGCGGAGACCACGGCGTGGTTGAGCGCTTAACTTTTTCGAATCTAGCGTAAATTTTTTTTTGAAACTACGCTGTCTATTGGTAAAATGTGGCATGCGGAGAGCGTAGGGGGTCTGACTGACTGGCTGCCCCATGCCGCTCACTCACTGTGGCACCCCGCGCACTATGCACTCGGCGCATGTTTTCATGCATTTTTAAGCAGCCATTTGTCAAGCGTACGAGCTGCATAAACAAGCCAACATAAAAAAGCAAAGAAAATGGCTGGGAGAGATACAAAAAAAAAAAAAAACAATGCTAGGTTTACACTGCAGCACGGAGTGCTACAGTTGAGCTTCACAGTGGCACAAAGCTAAGCGATATATTATTTATATATTACTTTCTTTTAACTATATTCTAATGAAGTATCTCGGTGAAAGTAAGTGAAGTGAACTTTTTAAATCGAGCTCTTTTGAATTTGTTGATATAAATCGAACAAAAAGAATTATTTGGCTAATTTTTTTTTTTTTAATGATATCCTAAACTTTTGAATCTAAAAAATGTAGCTCTTTAAAATTTTAATTTTTTATTTTTTAAATGATTTATTTTTTTTATTATTTATTTTTCAAAATGTCTTAAAACTATATAATATACCTTGGTGAAAGTAAGTGGATTCTCATTTGAATTTGTTGGCATTTCAAAAGAAAATTCACGCAGAGATGTTTGAGTAATTTCTTGTTTTTTCAAAGATATATAAAAGTTTGAATCTAAAAAAAATATAGCATTTTAACTTTTTCATTTTTTTTAAACAATACATATGTACTTCTATTTTCACTGCTTTGGCTTTATTAAAATTTGAAACGAACAAAATGATATTTCAATAGTTTAGTTTTTTTAATTCGAATTTCGAATTTTATAATTTTATTTATTATTTTTAAATATTTTTGCTTCACTAAAATTCCGAAAATATGTTCATATTTTAATAATTTTAATTTAATTTATTTTCTCCAATTTGAAATTGAAATTTTTTATTTTTTTAACAATTTTCGCAATGTAATATTCATTTGGTTCATAAAAATTTGAACGAAAAGAAATACTAGAATAATTTATTTTTTCAATTTGAATTTCGAATTTGGGAATTTCAATTATTATTTTTAATAATTTGGCTTCAAAAATTCCGAAATAAAAAATATATTTGAATAATTTATTTTTCTCCATTTGAATTTGAAAATTTTTCGATATGTATTTGAATAATTTAATTTTTCAATCATATATAAGAACTCAAATTTGTCAAACCTTATGCTTATTTAAAACTTTACAAAGAAAAACTGTGAAAAAAATGTTCGAAAATGCTAGTATATGCAGCAGCATGAAGTCTTAAAGATATATTTTTTGTTAGTAGAGCAGGGATCTGAGCTTTTGAGTAACATTGAAACGCGTCTTATTGAAGCCAGTCAACGATAACTGTTGTATATAGATTTATTTTAATATATATTTTACTTTTACCAACAAAGAGTAAATAGTTACTTTCGGTTCACAAACTTGTTGATTGTTTACATTTGGCGAACTAATAAATTTTGATCAAACAACTTCCTGGCTTGTGACAAATTGCGGCGCATTTTGTGCCAGTGTGAACATAGCATAAGAGAGGTGACCAACAAAAATGTGTTGCATGCTTTTGTGCGCGCGTGGCAATGCAAATGCAAAGCTGCCGCCTTTACTTTTTGTTAGTATTTTTTTATTATTATTTTTTTTTTTTTTTTATTATTTGATTTACATTGACAAATTGGAGCACCAATTGTGCAAAGTGAAATCCATTTGAATCCATTTGGGGCAAAAACTTTTAATTAACGAAAATTAAGTCAAAGCAAGTTTCAGTTTTTATCAACGGTTGGACTAAATAAAAAATAAGCAGCTAAAAAATGAAAGGTTCTTATGCTTTTGGCATTTGCCTTTCATTAGAAGCACGGATACACACAGATACTCACACACACACTCAGCGCAGACAGGCTTAAAAAAGTTTCGACAGCAAAAGTACTTAAAGAAGTTGCAAGTCAATTCAACACTTCAGGCAGCTTAAAAGATAAAAATCCCACAAAAGTTGGCCCTATATGTGTGCGCGTGTATGTTTGTGTTAAAAAAAATATATACATATATACATACTATACTATACGTTGTAAAAATAAAAATATAAAAAAAGCTGCTGCCATATTCACATTCACTCACCTATTTACCTTTATTCTTCTCTTCCCCCAAAAACCCCGGCACTGGCTCTCGTATCATGCTTACAACTTGCTTACTCCTTGTGCGCACGACGGACTTGCAGATTCGGAACTGGAGGAGTTCGAGACACCGGCTAGGTACAGGCCCGACTCGCTAAGTGCGCTAAGTCGCGCCACACGCTTCACAGAGGATGAAATCAAACGAATTTATCGCGGTTTTAAGGCTGAATGCCCGACGGGCGTGGTCAAGGAGGACACATTTAAAGTGATCTACTCGCAGTTCTTTCCACAGGGAGGTTCGTGCGGTACAGTATAAATTGTTTCGTTAACCATTTGACTTGAACTAGTGATGTACTAACGCTTGCCTATATATTCGTTTCTTGTTTACTTTTCCTTAAAACGATTATACTACCAACTTGCCTTACGTTACGTTACGTTACGTTACGTTGCCATTATCGTCATAACGTAACATTTAGAAGCAATCAAAAAAATAAAAAAAGCCATACATAAAGCATTATCATCGCAATTTTAAATTGTAGCTAGACTTGCGAAATCGCTATCGTTATCGAAATATCAGATAATATCGAAATTTCAAACTAGTATCAATCAAATTCAAAGACATCAATCAGTGTCATCTGTGTTAGTGCGTTCTATGTTAAATATATATCGTTTTAACAAAAAAATAATAATTAGTTTTTAATGTTAAGTTTGCTTTGTTGCCCAAGTAGCCTTTAATAACAAAAAATATCGCATTTAAACTTAAGTAAAATAATTATAGATGCATATTATTAACGCATTTTATTCGATGTTTTAATGTGTGTATGTGTATCAGAGTATGCAAGTTTAGTTTAATTTTTGATCATATAGTGGAGTTACATTTTAGTGAAATCATGTATAATATTACTAACGATTTTTTTTTAATCATGTCGAAATCTTGAAAGGATTAGGACAATTTCAAATAATTCATTTTTGTATGATCTTTTTAGCATTTTTCTTGGAGAGTTTTATGTTTTTATCTTCATCTTTGCTCACATCAAACGAAATGAAAATTTGCATTTCGAAAAGCAAATGATTGTAATAAAAAAACTCGGGGGCTCCGCCACCTGCTTGCTTCACAAGCTAGCTTGTGTAAGAACTTAATATATTTATTTCTCGACCACAATATAGCATACACTTTCTTTAATTTCTAAGCATTCTAAAATACCCCGTACCAATGCAGTTCAAGCAGTTTTTCAAAGGATCTTCTATGTAAAGAGGTTTGAATTTGGGTTTTGACTTTAACTTCGTATCGGTTTTAAATAAAACTTGCATCCACGGATGGGTACTGAAAAATGCAAAGTACTTGGCGAGTATCTTGGAACTAAGAAAGCTTTCACAGTAACTGGTAAGGAGCCTTAGCGGGCGAGTAAGAGGTGGGAGCCCCTTAAAGTAAAAGGGAAGTTCATATTTTAAATTAGTGGAGCTTACATACAGGTTTAAGTGACTTTAGACAAAAAGATTTTAGAGTGGCGGGTACAAAAAATTCGATTAATGGAGCAGAGTGTCTAATAAAGTCCAATATTGTTTTATATATAATAACTTTTGAAGATTTAATACAATTTAAAGCATTTTAAAGTATTATACGATAAAACAGTCACAAAATAAAATTAAAAATTTATTTGGGCTTGGAGGTCAGACCATAGCTTGATTTAAGCACAGTTTATAAGGAATGCGATCTAAAAAAGTCAAAGTTTAAAACTTATTCGATAAAACATTCACCCAAAAAAATCGATTTTCGGTAGGAGGTTAAAAAATTCTTTTATTTTTATTAAACTTTTGAAATTTTGAACTGATTTAAACATTTTTGCAATTATTCGATGAAACTGTCAGAAAAAACAATCGATTTTTTGCTTTAGAGGTCAGACCATAGGTAGAGGGTCCACCTTTTTTTTAAATAACTTTGGAAGGTTGATCCGATTTAAAAATTATTTGATCAAACAATTCCGAAAAAATCGATTTTCGGTATACATTCTTGGCTGTATTTAAGTATTTCTTATTAAGTACTGTCTACCCTATAGAGCGTCTAAAGAAGTACAATTTTTGTATATAACTTTTGAAGACTTTGATTACGTTTAAAGGCTTTTTTTATTCGATATAAAAGTCACAACAAATATAAATATTTGGGTTTGGAGGTCAAAACACATTTACTATACGTTGTTAGGGCGCCCAAATCGAATTCGAGGTTCGACTTCTTCTGACATAACTTTCAAAATACCTTTGTGTATGGTTTTTTGAGGTTATGGTGGTGTTATTTTCGGATCTTTGCTGCTGCCAAGAACTGTAACTAATTTGATCTCTATCAGTTTACTTTTACATACATATAGCTCTCATAGGAACGATCGGTGAAAAAAAGTTTTCTGAGCATAGTACCTTAATTTATGACAATTTCAATAACCAAATTTTGTAATTAAAAGTTTTTCAGAATACCTGAACTGTCTAAAAAAAGAAACGCACTAAAAATTGGAATTTTACTTTCAAAAATAGAAAAGCGCTCTAAGCGTTTTCAAACCGCAAATTCTTGTTTTAAGCAATATATTAGGCATTTTTTTCTCTCAGTGTAGGCGTAACATAAGCATTCTAGCGTTACTATTTTTCCCGAACGCACTAGTAGTTCTTCTCAGGACTGTAGCCAATTATCAATACAAATATATAAATATATTATTTTTTATCACAACCATCTTTTGGGAAATAAGCTTCACCATAAAATGAACTTAATGCATTTAAAGCGCATTATATCAAGATCTATTCGTGATTTAATCGTAAGCCCTAAAGATTACAAAACAGCTGAAAGCTGTCGGAAAACGTCAGTTATGAAAAAAGTTTGAAAAAAACACCCTATGCTGTTCACTAAGGGAACCCTTACTATTTGCCATTAAGCAGACTTTACAAGAGATAAACTTAGATCGATTCATGTTTATATCCTAAGCCATAGCGAACACAAAACAGCGGAAAAAAAGTTTGAAAAAAAGACCCTATGCTGTACAACAAAAAAGGCGTTACTGTTTGCCTTAAAGCAGACTTTACAAAAGAAAAACTTAGATAAATTCATAATTAAGTCCTAAGTCATAGCGAACACAAAACAGCGGTAAAAAAAGTTTGAAAAAAAAACACCCTATGCTGTTGACCAAAGGAAGCGTTACTGTTTGCCTTTAAGCAGACTTTACAAAAGAAAGACTTAGATCAATTCATGATTAAATCCTAAGCCATAGCAAACACAAAACAGCGGAAAAAAAGTTTTCAAAAAAACACCCTAAGCTGTGCAATAAAAGAAGCGTTATTGTTTGCCTTTTAGCGGACTTTACAAAAGAAAGATTCAGATCGTAAGCCATACTGAACACAAAACAGCTCAGAATGCATCACTTATGAAAAAAAAACACCCTATGCTTCTCAATTAACCAAGCATTACAGTTTAAAACGAGTCAAACTCTACAAAAGCGAGAGCTGATATAAAATATTTACTTCCTTTGGCTGCATCTCCTAAAATATGACCGTGACGCAGATGCAGCAGCTTGTCAGCTTGAAAAGGATGCCTCAACTGCTTGGCTAACAATAAAAAGCTCAGACAACTTGCACTCACTTTCATTCAAACATTTTGGCAAGATTGACAATTTTTTCCGGGGTTTTTTTTTTGTTTTTTGTTTGGCTGCTTAAAAACTTTTTAGCCATCAGGCAGGCACAAAAATAAATTAGCTTCATCTAGCAAAGCCATTTAGCCAGGCTGCAAATAGCCATAATTAAAAGTGAAGAAAAAATCAAGGATAATTAAGACATTTGATTAGCATACTTGCAGACACATAAATAACAGCCCTGCATCTAACTGGGCCATCAATCCAACTATGTTTTGTCTGAACTGCCCGCATTTCGATTGGGTTCAATGCCAGCTGACGTTTATTATCATCAGCACTATTAATATTATTACTATTATTATTATTACTAGTGGCATGCACAGCTGTTGGACGGGTTCAAATATAGAGCACAGACAATGACAGCATTTAAGGAGTTGGGGTTTATTTTCGGGGTCAGTTTGGCAAAAACAAAAGGACACAACAGTCAATGGCTGCTGGGTTGTAGCAGATTGGTTTAGGGTTTTGGCCACAGCCTTGGGTTGCTTCATTAAGGCGTTGATAAATAGATTCTTATTCTGATTTTGATTTTGATGCTGCTTTGGTTTTTGGCTTGCTGACAGTTCGGGGCCCAGCATAACTGTGTAAGCCTATATATGCATAGCTTAAAAAGTAGGGACACACTGGCTGTGCTGTGAAAAGAGAGTATTGAGAGACAGAGAGAGAGAGAGAGCGTGTCTGTGTGTTTGAAAATATGGCGTACAAAAGCCAACGAGCGGCCATTTGACTTGGCCACCCTCAGAGTAAAAATAAAAAACACTCAAACACAGTGAAAAGCTGAAGAAAGTGAAAGTAGCAGAGGAAGTGTAGTAAGCAGAAGCAGCAGCAGCAGCAGCGTACAAAATGGCGAACAAGCATGTTGGTTAGCACTACGTCACAACGTTCCTCGTGTTATTACCGGGCCTAGCCTCTTCACCGGCATGTTTAAATAAAATACTAAGCACCAGAGACAGTTGGCGGGGAGGCGGAAGAGAGTCCACCAAATTAGCAAAGAATAAAAAGCAAAATCATGTTTCACAAGTCATGGCGCCTGCTCACCAAGTTGTTGTTGCTGTACTTGTGCTGATTCTGGTAGCGCCTGGTGGCCACCCACTTGACCTCGTTTGAATAACAAGTAAATTTGCACATTTACTTTTTGCCGCTTTGCTACCAGAAAATAAAAAAAAACACACGGACACACACACAAAAGAAGGCGCAACAGAATTATGAATACGACGCGCACAGCCCAACATAATGCCAAGGGGAAGCTGAACACAAACCCGAGAGGGAGCCTAACCAACTGCCAAAGTGCTGGACTGACCAACTCAAACAGCTAACAGACAGCAGGCCTTAATGAAGAGCGGCAGCAGGAGGGAGGAGAGGTTTCGCACCCTGCTCACTGCTGCTGTGCCCTGCTCATAATGACAAAAGACGAGCAAACGATGGACCTTTAATATGCTTACAATAATAATTCAGCATGATCTGCGGGCTTGTGGGTAATTGCAGTGCAAAAATGTAATGAGCACCAACTTGTCTCACACTCACTCTCTCTCTCTCTCTCTCTGTTTCTATCTGGCATTGACTCTAGTACTAATCAGGCTTGATAGCAGCGTTTTGTGACGTCACACGCACACACATGCTTACAGCAGTAACAAGCCGCCTAAGATGACAACAAGCCATAAATTTTGCTTAAAATATAGTACAAACATAATGAAGCTGATGATGATGATGATGATGATTATCTGTTGTCAGCCAGACTATGTACGAAAGACTATGTATATGACAGCATGTACAATATATAATACCACTATGCCATTATGTGTGCGTATTGCCAAACATGTTTGCCACTAAATTATTATAATAAACTTATTTTCTTTTTTTTTTTTTGGGGCATAACAACTTGGACAAGTTAAATTTCGGGGCATTGTCTGTCTGGCTAACAACATGGCGTATGCGCAATATGCGTACAAAAATTTGCGTAAATCTTTTAACATTGACATAAAGCACACACCCTCACACACACACACACACACACACACATACGCGCTCATGTCTGTGTAACAAACAAGCAGCGACAACCGGAAATGCTTGTAAAAAAGCAAGTAAACATGGCGACTCTGAGTTCCCTCTATATACATATAGTACCTACATATGTAGAGCATTTGTGCGCCACTCTTCCATGACGCACAGACAATGTCAGCATGACTGCAAGTCGGACTGCTACACACTTGGTCTTATCTCTGATGAAAAATAAATAATGAAATCATTTTTTATTTTGATAAGCCGCTTTGCAACAACAACAACAACAACAACATGACAAGACAGCTGCAAAATAAGAAGAAAAAAAAATATTGGCACCGATAGTTAGATACGCTGTAGACTTTTTGCTTAAGATAAAAAGTGTGCACAACAGCAGCCATATTTTCACAACAAAAAAAATGATTATTTGCTCCAAAATTTTTTATTGATATGCTGAGAACTGTATTTTATGTTTAAGTGTAAGGAAATTTTTGAGAATAAATGTAAGTTATTTGTGAGTCCTTATAACAAAATTAGTGGCTTTAGTTGCATTATTTATAAAAAAATTGAAAATGGCAAAATTGAAAAGAAAATGGAATGGAAAATGTAAACAGAAGGGAATGGAATAGAATGCACCGCTCTGGTTAGCCCTGCGTTTAAAGCCTATTAAAAGCTACGTTGCGTATACGTAATTTTTATTAAGTAGTCCCATGCCTTGTTACGACAAACACGAAACTTTCAAAACAAATTAATTGTACAATTTTGGATTATTTATTTATATTATTACAATTATAATTCTTACAAACTTAGGTCTTTGGCCTTGAGGCTGCTTTTTGTTAGTTATACATGTTTTTTGATGTCTAAAAGGGCTTAAACTTTTCTGAAAACCACTCAATGTAAGCAGCATAGCCAAATTTTTACAAAACAAGCGTTAACAACATGCTGACGTACACACTTTATGGAATATTTTGGTGAAATTATGCGAAAGTTCGATTTTGCTCCACAGAACATGCGTATTTCAGTCAAGTTTTCTATTTTTGCGGATTACACAATTCACAATAAAAGCACTTAACAAAAATATTATTTTTATTTATTTTTGCAGCTTAGAAATTATTTCTTGGAAACAAAGTTATTTAAAGCCAGAGCAACATAGGCCTTCAGGCTAGTTTATTATATATTTTCATTACACATGCTTAACATTATTTAACAGATTTTCTTAAATTTTTTTTTTTTTAATTCATTTTTTTCCATTTTAAAGTTCAGTTTAAGCTTCGTGATTTTTTTTTTTTTGCATAAACAAACAGCTGTTTGTTGCTTAGAGTTTGCAAGCATTTAAAACTACCAGGGTTGTCATCACCTGAATTTTGTTTATGGAAGTGTTTTACGACAGATATAAACTTTAAGAAAATATAGCTTATATAAAGTTACTTGCTTAAAAAAGTTCGAAACTTCTTTAGGATTGTACTTCTTCAAAAAAAAAATAGAATTTTTTTTTAAATCTGTGTTAATAGCTTGGATGTGTTGGTTCAACGCGTAGAGTTCCAAAATTAATTTTCCATGTGCTTACTACATAAATGTTAAAGATATTAAAAAATATTTGACAGCCTTTACGTCTTATTAAAACATACTTTATCAGCAAGGAGTTGTATCCAGTACAGTCATGACTAATTGGAAAAATGTTAACCTCAGCTCTTTTTGTATTTTTTCGAGTTTCTAACTTGTTTGATATATAGCGCTGTCCAGTTTCAGATTTAATAGTCTAGCCTAAAAGCTCTTTTAGGAGAAAAGAAAAACAGCTTTTGCTGCAATTTTATATGCCAAGTTTGCTGTGCTGATATTTCCAGCTTTATGAGACTTTGAAATAAAGCTGTTCATAAGAAGTACTTGGAACTTCGATTTAGAACTTGTCGGAAAAAAGCTTATTTCATTATTGAAATTATAAGAATAAAATGCGTTCAATGTCAGCACAAAAACTATTCACTTAGAAGAAAATGCGCTTTGAGAGTAATTGAATATATGATTCTAAATATTCTTAAATAAAATATTTCTGTCTTAAAAGCTATTAACAATCAAGCGGAATTTTTCTTAAAATTCTTCCAAATTTAAGAATTTCTAACTAAAGAAAATCTCTTACAATAATAACACAGGTCTAAAAATACCGGGGCTATGTCAGTTGTTCGAAAGCTAAGGGTCATTTGCGGAGTAATTTGCAGCGTAGAATCCGAGTCCGATGCCAGCATTTGCCCATCACGTCAGGATTTTGAGATATTTCAGGTTATGTACCCGAAAAACGGCTTTTTTTAAATATATCAAAATTCTGATTACTTCGGAAATGAAACCGAATTCTGATTCTACGCAGCAAATTACTTCGCAAATGACCCTTAGCTTTCCAACAACTAAACCATGTTAACCATTTTACTTTCAATAAAAGAAAAATCGCTCACCAAATTCTACACTTTTCTTATCAATACACAAACCTATAATACCCCATGTACCCTATGTATTATAGCCTATATAAAAAAAAAGCAACAACAAAAAATCCACACAAGACAACAACAAAATCATCATCAAAGTTGGTGATTTATCACTTTTTGGCACAACAACACGCAGCACTTTAGCATTTCAGCCAAACATGTTCTAGAACTCTAGCTGCCGAACTTCCAAGAACTTCCCTAGTAACTCCCACTCAACTCATTTTTGCGCATAGCATACAATATATATGTATATGTAATTACATATATATAAATATAGTATATGAATTTATGTTTTGTTTTTTTGCTGCAGCACATTTTATAACAATTTCTGGTATATGGCATAAACATTTGCAGACATTTTGATTTGTACAAAATGCGTGTACAGTTACTTGTCAACAAAATGGCGTCTTTGCCTTATGGCTTTGACCTTGCTGTCAACGCTAGAGGGCGCTTTGTCGTTATGCGTCATAAAAACACATTAAACATCGTACAACGACAATAAATTTTTTACAAATAAATTTTGCAAAGAAAAACAAAAAACCAAAAATTTTGCAGTATTGTCAAAGACGTAAAAGTCAGAGTACGCACAGAGATACACACACACACACGCACACACATACACGCAGACTTCAATAAACATTTGCTTTGGCTTAAATCTGACTTTGACGTTTTATTTTTATGTACTGATTTTTTACTTTGAAAGAGGTGCAAATGTTTTTGTTGCTACTTTAAGACTGCGCTCGCTCTCTCTCTCTTTCAGCTCCAAAGCCATTTGGCATTTTCTTTTTTGCTCTTTTTTTTTGTGCTGGCAATGCTCATAAAGCGCAGCATTGAATCATAAACATAACCATCAACACCATTCACAGCAGACCGTACACCATACACCCCTGCAGCACACAGTAAAACGCGTCATAACGCTTGGGCATTGCCAACAATAATCCCCACAAAATGTAATGTAATGTGATGGCCAAATAAAGTAAATTCCTTGCGAGTTCTGGGCTTAAAACACACTCACACTTGCACACGCAACAGCAAACACATTAAGCGCCAAGTGCTGGCCAAAAATTCAAGTAGCTCAAAAACCTCAATCAGTTACCAACATTAAGGCAAATACTTTTGCCAAAACTTTGTAAAAAGTTGCACCTCAAATAGACAGCATAACTTTAAAGCATTGCCAACCAAAAAAAATATTCCTTTTTTTTTTTGTGCTGATAATCTGCTACATAAAGTTTTGCATATAAATTCAATTTTGTGTTAGTATGCAAGCCGAAATAAATTTATTTTTTTTTTTTTTTTAACTTATCTACACGCACACAGTTACAGCCAATGCACATGCATAATTAGCACATATTTAACATAATCATTTTTACTGGCTGCCTGCATAGACGCACCACATACTCTTCAATACATTATATACTATTATATATATATGTAGCTAACATATACTAGCTAGCGCATAATTTTAGCCACTTTGCTCACATTTTCCAACTTGTCACAAAGTTTTTTTTCTTAAATAAACTTTAAAAAAAGGTGAAGGGTAATTTGAATAAAAGAGAATAAAAACTTTTGGGCCAAAAAGTGTGCAAAAATTTTCGTTTTCAGCTTAAGTAGAGAATCGTGATTCTCTAGATAGTGTTTTAGAGTACTTAAAGTGTAGCTCGTTTATAAAAAATATTATGCATATTTGTAAACTTTGTTACTTTGAGAATATTCTTATACTTCTTGCCGTTGTTTACATCAGCGTTGCCAGCTGCATATTAAAGGTGCCATTAAAAGAAACTTTCAACAAAGCCAGTTTACATAGGGATACACTTAACCCTTTAACAGAAAAAGAAAACATTAAAGCTTTGCACGTTCAGTGCTATAGTTCGCAGGGACGGCGTGTTGTAAAGACCAAAAGTCAAAAACGTTTTGTTCATTAGGCGCCCAAGAGGCTGCAAAACTTACTACCTTGTAGCCTATTGAAGTTTTAAATTAGATATTTCTAAAACTGGAGCTGTTGCGACAGTTTTTTAAAAATCGTTTTTTTTTTCAGCGCCAAAAAAAAAGAAGAGATTTATTGCAAATAAAATTTTCTAGGTCTACGCAACAGATTTAAAGCGGCTCGCAAAAATTTAATTCGATAGGTGCAACCTTTTAACAGACATACCATGCGCTGAGAATGGAGAATGCTCGGAAATCAATTCTTCTTCTTCTTTTGCTGTCATTCTTGACTTCCAGTGGAGCATAGGGCTTCAATCAATAAACAAACCGTTTTTATTTGACTTATATACTGAGGCTACTCATGAACAAAGAACTTGAGGATATATAAATTTTTACCTAAATAGTCCTGATTTTTTGAAAAAAAATCGATTTTTAGAGATCCCACAAATCTTTTTTAGCACAACATAAAAGAAGGTTTCTTTCAAATGGAAAATCCTTTGTTCAGAAACAAGATTTTGAATTATCTCAAGAGAAGAATTATATGCAATATAATATGTATGTATATATGTCATATACAAAGTAGCTTTAAAGTTAACCCTGTTTTGTCATGGCCAGTACGCAGCAGCAAAAAAAACGAAGCGACAGAAAATTTTAACTTATTTTGCGGACGTCTGAGAACAAACAATGCTGCCCATTTTTGGGTAATTTACGCTAGATGGCGCCAACAGTAACAACAGCTGTTTTGTTTTAGTGCTTAAAACAAAAGTAAATATGCAGAAAGTTATTTTGATGGCAAAATACAATTGATGGCAAGTGGGAAGGATCCATGTGTAACCGCTAAGGGACTGATATTGGCGTTGTAATAATTAAAAAAAAAAAAACATAATTATCAAGAGCCTCTTTTTGCAACCAAAAATACATAATTAGAGAATCATTAATAGAAAGCTTCTTAGATAGAAGTTGTTAATTTGCCGAATTATTTTAAGAAGAATTCTCCTTAAAAAGCATCTCGTTATTATGATTAAATTATTAATGTTGTAATATACATACTCAATTTCATAAAAATAGAGAACGAAAAATGTTTATAAGTTTTAGAGTAAAACAGTCCGATTTTGAGCAAATTGGAACTTTAATTAAGATCGGCGCTTCTTGCTGAGTGTAGTAACGAAGAGTGTCTGATGGTTATTCATAACCCATGTGTTTTTTGGACTTCGGACTCAGCTGCCCAAAGTTCATAAGGGGGTGCCTCTGTCACATGTAAAGTTTACACCACTTTTTTTGTAAGCCTGTGAGTTATAAAAAAAAAATGTTCTGTTCCAGCTAGAATTGCAGTCTCATAATCTTTACACTAATTTGAGACCCCTTCTTTGTGGCTATTTAATAAAATCATATTAACGTTTTTTGATTTAAGCGAACTCCGCTGGTCGCTCACTAGATTGCCAGCCTTGCTAAACATTAAAATGTATTACCTTCCAGTAATTCAACGGGCACATGCTTGAACCTAAGTGTCGAAGTGCCAAAATTGAGTCAACCCTACAATTTTTCTTTTGAGATTTGGTTGCGGCGTGGACGCCATATTTTGTCCGTAATGGTATTTGATCGATAATCGAAAATCGAAGTAAAAATATCTATGATCGGAAAAAAAAAAAACATCGATGTTACTTCCAGTACGACTATGTAATTTGTATTTCATATGACAAGAGCATCCAGATCTTACTTATTCCCACACATAATATAGCTAGAAGACTACAGCTTGCGTCACTTCCCAAGGTGGCTCGTGTTCTTTATAACAAAACCATCTACATTTTCCGCGTATAATATAACTAGAAGACTGCAGCTTGCGTCTCTTCCCAATGTGATACGTATTCCTCATAACAAGAGCATCCAAATCTGACTTCTTCCCGAGTATAACGTAACAAAAAGACTACAGCTCGCGTTTCTTCACAATGTGGTTCGTGTTTCTTATAACAGGAGCATTCACATCTTGCTTCTTTCTACGATTATTACATTTCTTCACAATGCTATTCGTATTCTTTAGAACAAGAGCAGATCTTATTTCTTCCAATGAATAATATGGCTAGAAGACTGCAGCTTGCGTTTTATTACAAAGCATCCAGATCTTCCACAAATACTATAGCCAGAAGAATGCAAATTTCTTTGCAAAGTGTTTCGTGTTTCTTATAACAAGAGCATCCAGATCTTGCTTCTTTCTACGATTACTATGGCCAGAAGACTGCAATTGCTTCAGAATGCTTTACAACCACAGCAGATTTTATTTCTTCGAACGAATAATATGGCTAGAAGACTGCAGCTTGCGTTTCTTCACAAAGCATCTAGATCTTCAACAAATAATATAGCCAAAAGAATGCAAATTTCTTTGCAATGTGATTCGTGTTCTTTTTAACAAAAGCATCCAGATCTATTTGCTACTCATGAATAATATATGTACCTGGCCTTTCTTCACAATGTGCTGTCTGTAAAGTTGGTTTCATAATTTCCCAACAGAATTATTCTGCAAGTTTTGGTATTCGGGCACACTCATAGTTTGGAAAGATAAGCTTTAGTTGAACTTCTTTTCGCTACCAAAAAAACTTCAAATATTATTGTCTTAAAGCTTTTTAACGTTTATGTCACGAAGTCCGTAATTTTTATTTTTCTTCCTTAGCAAAATCTTTTTAAATGCTAAACGATTCAAGAACTTTACAAGGAGCACCTCTAGAAACTTTCACAACAAAAAGAGAGGCTACTTTTCTCCCGACATTTTCACGTGACAATGTCAACTCACATTAAAATCTTCAATGAAGATACTTTTTTTTTTGGCTTCTGTAACTTTGTTTAATTTGTGCATTCTACAGAAAAATCAAAATTCTTTAAATTTTTTACCGAAATTAATTACAGCAAAGTTCAACTGTAGTTGACAAAAAAAAAGTATTCATGTTGCTAAAATCCTTTGAATACCTTAACATATTTTGTAACTTCTTGGCGTTTAATTCAAATGAAATACTTTAAGAAAATTTAATTAAAAAACGGTTCAAGGATTAAATTCGTCATATCAAGGCAATAATTTTCATAAAAAAAAAAGTTGTTCAAATGAAAGTTTTGATTTACATTCTAATAGTAAGAGAATTTTAGATTTGCCTTTATGGCAGGACATAATCATTTTCTTGAGTTGCTTTGTTTTTTTGAAGCATTCGCTGTGGCATGTTGACTCTACAGTGATAAACAAAAAACTTTTTCGCTTGACAAACCGACCTAGTGAAAGTTTTTGTGTTTTTGTTGCTGTGGCAACACTGGTGGCTGCGCAGCTGCTGCGCTGCTGCTGCGGCTGCCACTGTCACTGCAGAGATAATAGCGTAAGACGAGCGTAAAAGTTTTGCCATGTGACCCCCATAAAGTTTTAACCCCACCACCCCTGGCAACAATGTAGACCAACAACAACGACAAGGACAGCGATAACGACAACAAAGACAGCAATAACAGCTGATAGAAGTTGCAGCAAAAGAACCAACAAAAAAAACTAAGATGTAAATAACAAATGTCGAATAGAAAATTGGAAAATTGGAAAATAATTTGTATGCTTACATTTAAATTTGCCTGCAACATAGCAGGAGGTCAACAAATATTTTTGTTTTGCAATTCTTTTGTATTCACTTGAAATTTATTTATTTTTCTAAGCAGCATAAATAAATTTGGCTCACAATATTGAAAGACAGTCAAAGAAAGCTTTCAAAAAGACTACATAATGCTATAAACGATTAGAAAAACATTTTAATTAAAATATAAAATATTTTGATAGACCCTTTTCAAATGCATTTCATCAAAGCATTTATGTGTACGTGTGTGTGTGTGTGTGTATGTTTATGCAATCCTTTTTAACGTTAAATGGTTATATGTATTTGTATATTTTGTAACTCAAGGCATTGCCAGTTTCAAATTGGCTGCTAATCTCACAAAACTGACATTTAACGCATCTATTTTTCTTGTTTATCCTTACAAAAAAAAATCAAAAAAAAAAAAACAACACTACAAATTACAATAACAACACAAACTGGATATGATTACGAACCACACACAGCCAATCCAACTTTATATGCACATTATGTATTCAATACACTGGATCAGGATCACAGCGGCATTGTCAGCTTTGAGGTAAGTTTGAAAAAATTTACAAAAAAAAAAATACTAAGAATAATACCAAAGCAAATTGTCGAATTAATTTTTTAATTTCGCCATCAAACTAATTTAAGGCGTTAGTTTAAATTACATAAAAAGCTGAATTTTAGAATCACATTTTTAGCATTACACCCAAAGGTTGTAAAATAAATTTAAAAGGTCAGATCGTGTTTACTATGTGTTTTGGGAGTCGCTGATTCCAAAACCAAGGTCCAAAAAATCCCTGCACGTTAGTGCTCTGACATAACCTCAAAAACGAGTAATTTAGAAGGTTGCATCAAAAACCCGACGTATGTCCAGGGACTCCGATTCAGCGTTCGCAAAAACATCGCCGGACAATCGGTCTCGGGAAAAAATGCGGTCGGGCTTAATTTTTCAGTTATGCTATAAGGTTTGGTTAGCTTAGGTTTTGGTTGCCTGTCTTGAAACAGCCCAGACGCACTAAGGCACAAGAAGGCCCTTTGTGTTGCCACAGGTAACGCTGGCCGAGAGCTGGCCAGAGATTCCTTTATATCTGCGTATATAGGTATCAGTGGTCAGCACATGGTTAGCTCTGAAAAAGACAGGCACGACTATCCAATTGTAAGCGTATTGTTGCTGAACCAACCTGACAGTTCAATGAACCTAGCAATTTCTCTGGGACAGAGGTTGGAAAGGTCTGTAAGGCTGGTCAGATAGAGAGGGGCATTGACACATAAAGTGGAAAACGGTTTCCTCCTCCTCTTCAGATCCGCAGACGCGGCGGAAATCGTTGAAAGGGGTGCGCATTTTTTCAGCATGCCAACCCATAAGACAATGTCCCGTAAGAATAGACACAGTGGTGATTAGTGATGGGAACAAAAATGCATTAATCGATTAATGAATCATATGATTAATTGAAACTAAGCAATTATTAATTGCAATTAATCGAAGGAAAAGAAAAATAATCGAATAATCGAAGGGTTTTTCAATATTTTAACTAAGCCGTGTAATTTTGTAATATGTTAATATGTAAAAATGTAATACAAATGCCTTATAATAACAATAATAATGAATTAATATATTAAAGTACATATCAGTGAAAAAAATACATATTTTTATTTTATTTGTTCATTACTGAATTCAGGAACAATAGTTTTGACAACCTTAGAGTCTTCATTGCATATTATTGGTGCCTAATATTGCACAAGGAACATTTTTAATGAATTTAATTGCAATTCAAACTGAAATACTTACTTTGAGGGATTCAGCATCTTTTGAGTGTTTTAGCCTAGTGTGCTGAAGCATGTTGGTAGTATTCTTGCACCATTTTATTCTTTTGTCACACAACCGGCACTGCACTTCCTTGTCATTAATTTTGGAATAAAATTTCCAATCTTTGCTTTGAGTTGGAGCCATAGTTGGTAAAATGTTTGCAAAATTGTCTGTCCCAAGCTTTTATTTTGCGCGAAAAAATGTAGTGATAATCTTTCGATTATTTTAGCATCTAATCGATTAACGTTTCGATTAATCGAACCCCATTTTTCGATAAAATTGAATCGTTAATTGAAAGAAAATAATCGATTATTGTGTATCATATGATTAATCGTCCCATCACTAGTGGTGATGTTATAAGACAGCTACTCAAAAAAAAAATCGATTTTCGGATGCGGAGCTCAGACCATGTGTATTCTAAGTTTTTGGGTTCGTTGATACCGAATCCGAGATCTTAAAAATGCCAGCACGGCAGGGTTCTGACATAATCTCAAAAACGTGGTATTTTGATGTTTGTATCAGAATCCTAGCGTGATAGGGATTTTTGGGCCTAAGTATTCCGATTTAGCGTCCCCAAAAAAACCAATAAAAAAAAACATCGTTAAAAATTGTATGAAATTGTTTAGAGGTTAGCTCAGAAAACTTGGTTGTTGTGGTTTTTTTGGACTCAAAATCTGTGTGCTAAAACCCGTCACTTTCTTTGATGAGAATCTATGTTATGCCTCAATTTCTGACCCCGTCCGTCTATTAAATATTACTTTTAGATAAATTTGTATTAAGTCATATACACATAAATACATGTTCTAAAATACAGCATAAGACGAATTTTCTGCCGAGACGAATTTTCTGCCGAGACGAATTTATTTAATTAACTATTAAAAGGGTTACAAAAATAAAAATAAAAAATCATTTGTTGAAAGAGAAAAGAAAGTTGCAAAAAAATAACTAAAGCATAAATTCATTCGTGTCTGCAAAGCAGTTGGGTGAACTTTTTACGATATGCACCGAATCACATCAATAAACAGAAACAAAGTAAGAAAAGGGAAATGCGAATAAAAACAAAAAAAAATATAAAAATAAAATATGACGAATGTTAATCAGGCACGAGCGACTTTTAAATACCCTGCACCAACGAAAAAAAAAATAAAAATAAATGAACCCATTTCGATTACTCCGAATTTGGTGACGAAATCTTTGTTAATAAAAGAAGCAGGCTCTAACACAATACGCAGATTGCACTATTTGTTTGTTTTATTGAAAAATTAAGATATTTCGATTTTTCGTTCAACGCTCCCACACACGCTGCAATCGATAGTACAAACTGCTCGATAAACACAGTTGTACAAACTATCGTATTGTGTATGGCTTGGCTGAGAATTAGGTCAATAAAAACTCTTTATAAAAATAGATTTAAAACACAAAAACCGTATTAGATGCTCTAAAGAAAATGACGACAAGAGAAATCGTTTTCTCAACCGATTGCTTCTTTAGAACTGTGTCCAAGTTATCGAAAATTGATTTTGATTAAAGTTGGTTGGGAACTCTGAAAAACTCTTGAAAACCCAAGGGGTTTTTTTTTATATTGAGGTGATTTGTAAGCGGTTCTCTGGAAACTATATAATGCCGATATCTTAAAAAAAAATAAAGTTGTTTTCAGAGTCATCACAAGCGGTCGTAATTCAAAGTTTAGTCTTCCTAGCTTTTATCAACTCCGAGATCTGGAAAGCATAGACGGAGTTACTTTTATCGACTTCTCTCGCCACACCGATCGTACTCAAGATGACTCAATATAAAAAAACGATAAGGTCAGGGAACTAGTGCTGTTGAAAACATCGATGTTATATCGATGCATCGATGTATCGAAGTTTAAAATCGAAATAAAAATATATGTTGGCCAACATCAATATATAGATATTTTAAACTTCCATACATCGATGCATCGATATAACATCGATGTTTTCTCCAGCACTACAGGGAACGATCGAATGTCAGAAATATTTAAATACTGTTAATTAGTGAGATATGGAATGGATTTTTGTAATGGAATTTTATAAGACAAAGTTTGTCAGAATAAGATGGTAGTTCTATTTTTACCACAAAATGCAACAAAAAGTCCCGAGAAAGACGCTACTAAGGGCTCCAAACGGAGAAGCGTATTCGCGATGATCGAGTGAAATATAATGAAGTTTGGGCATAGAAAGGTTGGATCCCAGTTTAGTTCGCGAAGTGCTAAAAAAGAAGAAGAAATCGCTATATTCTGTGCTGATAAAGAAAAAAATGAAGATATAAAAGTCTCCAAAAGCAGAAGACAAACATACAGGCTCACTGCAGCTCTTGAGTACATACAACCAAATTTAAAAATTTCATACTTAAGACTTCTTGAAGTTTTTTTTTTTTGCTTTTTGTAGTACATGACACACTCAAGTAAAGTATAAAAGCCTGCCAAAGGCTATTTGCTATTTACTACTTAAGCTCGCTAGTATCTAACAATCTATCAAATAGCCCAAACAGTTTGTAGTACATGGCCATTAAACGTGGACCAAACTTGAGCCAAATTTTGGCTGCTAGCTAATTAAGGCAAAGACCATAGATGACTCGCTCATGGGTATCTTTATATGCACATATAATAGTACCATGTTGTGGCATTCACAACCCATCCAGTTTTATGAGTCCTCAAAAAGCAGCTTGGCTCGTAAATTGTGCGCAAGTTGGCAACGCCATCGTCGTGCTGCTTGAATCCGCACAATCTGGCAATGTTGCTGCCAAGGCTACGCTTGATGTCCCTACCAAACATACCATATCCTATATAAAGGAGCAGACTATTTTTTGACCAAGACTCGTAAAGTGTCCGCATTTCCATTTCATTTTTGTGTTTTAATGCGTTGCCAAGAAGTATCAAAAAAAAAAAGGAAAAAACTCATGGAGCTGCCATTTTACGTTGCCCCGTGCGGCATTTAAGCAAGTTGCCTCAAATTGCCTTGGCCTTAAAGAGTTGCCATGGCTGCTGATGTTACTCTTGTTGCAGACATTTTAATGTGCTTAAGTACTTGGCAAATAATTCAATTTAATATACTCTAAGCTCTCTCCACGAAGATGACGACGGAGCTGCCGACGGAGACGACAATGACGCGGCGCAAATTTGGCTTGTAAAAAGTTTATGAATTACTTAAGGCCCCGGCACTGTGGTCAGCAAACCATGTTGCCTGAGCACAACATGCACCATTTGCCACACTGTGCCGGCTACGGTTACAACAACAACAACAACAACAACGCGAGCAGCTTAAGTATATGGAACAAAATTACTTTGGACATTTTAAGCATAAAATATAGCTGACAGTTGAGTTGAAACAAACGACGCGACGTAGTAAAAGTTGTAGCTACCCATCCTACACAGAGAAAAACTTACTGACACCCGCCCTACCAGAATGAAGCTGTGTGTATCATTAACGAGGGCAGGCTAAAAACTAATCGGCCTTGGCAAAATAAAAAGCCGAATTTTGCAACACGTTTTGAGGCTGAGGATCGTTGAACTATGAAGGGTCTAGTCGGAACCACTGCCACGGAGGAGCATGGAGGTCTTGCAGAAACCTTTTCTTTCACCCAAAAAATGCGAACTTTGCAACACGCTCTGAGGCTGAGGCTCATCGGGGTCACTGCCACGGATAAGCATGAAGGACTTGCAGAGACCTTTTCTTTCACCACAACTTCATCCTTCATAAAATGACCATCCTAGGTTTCTATAACATTAGAACCTTGATATTCTTTTAGCTGTTCAGTTCAAAGTCTACTCTACTCTACTCGCTGTAAGTATCAGTCTCATATGCTTCCGTAAAAGAAAAATTGGAGTTCCGAACAAAACAGACAAAATAGTTGGCATCCTTGACTTTGTAGAAAAGCACAAAAAAAGTTCAGATATCCCTAATATGTATACAATGTTAGTTTCTGAAGCAATTGGGTTGCAGCTCTTGTTCGGAAGCGTTTCGGACTGCTGCGTACAGGCTCTAAAAATATACAACTAACTGTCTATTGTTTGTTTGTAAACCATTTTAAGAGATGTAGTTTGATAGTCTGCAACCTAAAAACATTGTAAGCGTTAAAGTCGGACGTGGCCCACTGTCAGATACTCTATGCATGAGCATTTAAAAAAATTAACTGCTTTTAATCAAATTTGGCATAGTGCTGGGTACTCACAATAAACGATATACAATCATATATTTCAGTAAACCGATTTGGCACAGTGCTCTGGAAAACTTCAAAACTTCGGAATGCCAAACAATGGAATTGTTCTCTAAAAATAGGCTTTTTTTCGGCAGTTGGATTCTAAAATTTACTAGATAGCTTGGGTACTCTAAGAACTTACGATAGCTGTCTCAACTTTTGGTATTTTTTTTTTTTTTGCTATATAGTGCCTCAAAAGGAGCAGGTCCATCGAGAGAGGTGTCAGCAGTAGCTAAAGCTCGGGGTCTCGACATGCATTAGATCCAGCTCATGGAACTTCCCTCAAGATGACACCTTATACCAGTTCAATTATTTTCAAAAAAGGGGCAAAATGGCTTTCGGCGGCCCTAATAGCCAAAAATATAATAAAATTAACTTATTTTACTTAAAGTTCAAATGTTTTGTAGCTCAATATCTATGGTCTAACGCAGAAACAGAAACGTCTTCTCCAATCACGCTGGTTATACCTTAGGTAACTTTGGGAAGTCTCCGACGTCTTCTTCTCTATGTTCGACTTGTTGAAACTACATACACTTTTTATTCTAATCTAATTTTTAAAAAATCAAAAATAAAATGAAAACTTTATTAAGTCGATAACTTTTCAAACCACCCTCATAGTAACGCCTTTGTTGCCATGGATACGCCTATGGTCTATGTGTTTGCCCTGGGTTCGGTACAGTGCCCTTGCTCTCTCAATGATGCTGCAAAATGATGCTTAAAATAGATTTCAATGTATTGAGTGAAGTCAGTCAGTTAGTCCAGATTGAGAACCAGGACCAGGCAACGTGTGTTGAGCGCATTTAGTTACGCTTTATTGGAACGTTGTCAGACACAGGACATAACTACAAAAACAATGTCAGAGCAAGGCCATTCTTTGGCCAAACAATTGTGGAGCGTTTTTCAAACTCAATAGTTGTTTCAAAAGTTGCCCAGGCGCAACCTTCTTGCCTTGTCATCATTGCCGGGCCAAAATTCAGCTCAAGTTTATATCCTACAGCCATGCAGGGTTCCAGCCTAAACCGCTTACAAGGGTTGCAACCCAAAAACTCCTGTTGTGTGACGACAAAAAAAATAAAAAAATAAACCTAAGAAAAATAAAATTAAAATGAATTGTAAGTCAAATGCAGCACTTGGGCGATTCCTTTTCAAGAGCCTCAAAAAACTTTTCAAAGTTTATTGTAAGAAATATAATGCAAATCGAGACTGGGCTAAAGAGCTTCAATGGGCATTACAATGAAACGAGTGAAGCAAAAACTAAAAAAAAACAAGGAGAGCCATCAAAATTGGATATTATTTTTTTTAGGATATGGATTTTTTTTTTTTTTTTTGTAAAATTTTTTAATTATGAGCTATAATAAAGAAATAAAAAGTACATAAACCTAAATATATTAATAAATATTATTACATTAAACAATGTTTAACAAAATCATCATGGTTTTTTATATATTCAATTCAATTCAATTGTATTCACTTAATCTAAGGCAATGCGAAGTAAACGTGAAAATTTAATGTTCTTAAAATAAAGAGTTCAGGCTTAATTAAATACCTTTTATAATCACTTATTAAATTTTAATGAAGTGTTTTAGAGTCATAAGAGGCGGGAAAAGGTTTTTTATATATTAATTGTAAAATTTAAAAAATTTACTTTTTTCACAAAAAAAAAAGACATTTTTGGAAATATGTATTTTAAAAAAAAAATATATTTAAAAAAATAAATCAAAAAACAATACAAATAACTATTTATAGACTCCCCACAAATTCAAAGATTAAAAAAACAGGGATTGTAACTCTTAAAATTTTTTTAAATAAAAATAGTTTTTTTTTTATTAATTCGAAAAACAATTAATTTTATTAATTAATTAATTTAATTTTTTAAGCTTAAAATAAAAATTATAATATGATAGTTAAACATAATATTCTTCCAATCTCCAAATAACTCTCCTTGGTCACTTTGTATTATATATTATAAATTAAAAAAAAAAGTATGATTGTGGTTATTTGAAAAAACTAAAATTTTATTTGAAAAATAGAAAATTTTTATACCCTGTAGCGTATGGTACAAAGGGTATATTAAGTTTGTGCAAGCCGAAAATGTATGAAACATACAGAAGGAGTCGTCGGAGATCCCCCAAAGTTACCTAAAGTATGATCAGGATCACTAGAGACCTTGATTTACCCATGTCCGTCTGTCCGTCCGTCTGTCCGTCCGTCAGTCTGTCCGTCTGTATGAATGCCTAGATCTCAGAGATGGTAAGAGCTAGAGCAACCAAACTTTTAGATTAGATCCGTTATTATCCTACGGGAAACAAGTTTATTTTATTTTCTTGATATCGGGGTTCTATTATATAACTCCAAAAGGGATATTTCAGAGGAACTTGGAAAAAACAAAAAGTCTTAGATGGCTAATTCGTTTGTTTATGAAGTTATCGTGATTTGGCACTCGGAAGTTTTTTATAGTTCCCAAACACTGTACCAAATTTGACCAAAATCGGTTGACTATATCATGTAGCTCTCATAGGACCGATCGGGCAAAAAAACGTATTTTCAACAAAATTCATTGTGTTTCGTTTGTTTATAAAGATATCTTAACCAAATTTGGCATTAAGAAGTTTTTTACGTTTAACCAAACCTGTACCAAGTCATCGTCATACACATCAGCTCTTTTTCAGGATTAGAGAAAAACCATTTAAAGGTTGGATAGTTGATAGAAATTATGGGTCTAAATTTGAAGAACAAATTTTTTTTTTTAATAAATTAACTCACCATCACTCAAAGTGATCGCTTTAGAGAGCGTCACCGTAGCGTCACCTTATCCCATTGACCCACATGTTGCAGCTGCATCTCAAATCTTTTCAGCTTTGACTTGCAAAGTGACTGTATCCAAAAAGTGCGACCAATTTGTATTATTATTTTTAAAATATTCTTTATTTATTCTACCAAACGAATTTTGTCGCCTTCAAAGCAATTCCCTCCAGACGCAATGCACGTATACCAAAGTTTTTTTCCAATTCTCCTTGCATGCTAAGAAGTCATAAACCTTCAGGACGCGCCCATGTTCTTATTGAATCTCTATAGTCTAAGCAATACGGTGCCTCCGAGTTGGTCTTAAGAGTTTAGAGAATATGCAGAAGTCGCATGGTGCTAAGTCTGGTGTAATAATAAGGTGATTTTGAAACGATAAGGCTTTCAGCTTTGACAAAAAAGTCACGGAAAATCAATGCAGTATAAGCTGAGGCATTATCGTGAGAGAGCTGTCTCTTCATAAATCTGAAATCTTTTTGCGAATAGCTTCAAACAAACGCTGAATAACATTCAAATAATGTTCATGCATGAACACGAAGCGAGAGTCTCTGGAACCGTCAAGTGGTTCAATATAAAAAATAGTTTTAAAATATCCCTATAATGTGCGCTGCAAGGGTTCCGATGTGGCGTCTTATGAACAGCTGAAGGAATTCATCAGCAACACCACGATAAACAATAATTGATCGTGTTTCAACTTTGGAACGATATTCGAATCGGACCCTAAGCAAAAATCTTAGGACAGTCGAACCAATTTAAAAAAACAAATTGTGAAATTTCAAATATCCAGAAAATTTTAATTGAAAATTGTTCATACTTGTTGTATACTGTTTATTTTATTTTTTGATATGGTGGTTATATTATATAGTAGCTATTAAAGAGCCTAACGAAAACTAAGCAAATTTGTAAGTATATGACGGCTTTATAATATAAGTGCCCGATTAGTACCAAACTCTGCATACCTCAAATATTTCTAATGCAACATTTTGTACAATTTGCTCTCGCTTCGATCACTATGCAATGATTCTAAGCACTTAGCAGTAGTTAAACGTTAAAGTGATTTTTGCCTATCGAAATCGAAACGATTATCGCTTGATTGCATCCCAGAAGCTTTTAGTGTTTATCGCTTTCCAACAACTGCCTTGAACAGTCATTAATAAAGCATTCTCTGTCGGTCAACAATAATAAAAGAATCCAATTCGAGATCTAGAATAATGGTTATAAAATGCAGTACAATACAGCAGAGGGTGGGGTTACGCCCCCACAATACATACAGCTAAGACCCTTTTAAAGTTTTTTTCAACAATTCTATGGCCCAATGAGGCACAAAGCGACAGGCCAACAACAAGGACACGAGCAACAAAACAAATCAAATAAATATGCGCATGCAAATTGCAAATAATTGTGTGCACACACACACACACTTAAAAGTAAAATGGCCGAACATGAACTTTGCTTCCGGTTACACATACACGCCTGTACATGTACCTTATGTGTGTGTGCATGTATGTATATAAGTGTTAGTGTTCTTGTCTGAAAGATATGGAAAAAAATATGGGCCTGTCAGAGAGAGGCGTGGCATGACCAATACAATGCCAGAAAAGGCGCAGCGCCATTGAAACGATGAAATATTGCGATTTTAACGCCAACTCGCAGGACAGCTACCAACACAGTCACACTCGCATAGGCAAGCAAAAGACAACAGCAACGTACACTGAGAGAAAAATTAGAGATAGTTTTATTCAAATCGAATCCAAGTGGATTTTTCTATTGTATTTACAATTTGAGAATAAAGTTTTAAATCAAATCAAATTAAGTGAAAATATTTGGAAGCCGGAAAAAAGTGTAGTATGGATGGTTCTTCTGAGGTAAGGTTTTGAAATGTTTAGCAACTTTTGTGTTGCAGCATTTGATTTAAATATAATTTTTCTCAAAATTATCTTTTGTTTTAATTTTCAAAAAATTTAGGAAATTTCATCGTTTTCTTATTTCTTATTTCTTCAAGTATATTCTCATTTGATTCTTAGAAATTTCCTTATATAGCTGTTATATAACCCAAATGAAAATATTGAAATTTTAAATTTTTTTAACTCCTGTTGTACTTTACACTAGTTGCGAGATTTGTATTAAACACTTTTTTTTTTATTTATTCTACCAAGCTTATAAAAATATTAAAAAAAGTTAAAAAAAAGGTTTAAGCTAATTACTTCAAACACTCGTGTCGGTTCTCGAAATTTTCTAACATAATTAAAATAAATCTGTAAATATTATAAACTTACAATTAAAAAAAAAATATACAATATCACAATGTCCAAGCGATTCGTTTTTTTTTTTATTTCTGATAAATGTTTTAAAAAATTTTGTTTTATTTAGCTATTAAAAATTATTTTAATGTTATTATTTAAAATGTAAAAGGACTTCAGGGTGCGTACGGACCGTAGGAGTGTCAAGTGGAACAATGTTTTGTATCAAAAGTCTTTTAATTAATTTAAAATTGTTTTTTCGGGAAATATTTAAGTTCGAATATTGGGACTACTTCCGGAGCAGTTGGCTTTCTTATTTAAGCTCTATAAGCACAAAAATAATGCTGAATATTTTGTTTATTATAAAAAATGTTATAATTTAACATTTAATTGTATAAAAAAACGGTAACATTTTTTTTATATAATTTTATAAAAATAAATTAAACATTTTTATTTTTCGAAATAGGACTTTTGGAATTTAATATATTTTTTACAAAAAAGTAAAATAAAAAAATTAATTTTTAGAATATAGATATAGTAGTTACAATTGAGTAAAAAGCGTAAAACAATATTTTTTTTTAAATTAAGCGTAAACATTGAGTTTTAAAAATCGTTGAGTGCAGTTTTAAGCTGCTCAGCTATCTACCTTGTAGATACCTTGTTTTGTTTTTAAACACTTTAAATACAATTTCTTGCTGTACGCGTTTTTTCGCTCAGTGTACACATGCACACACACACACACAAAGGCAATGCGCAGCGAGCACGCTTGCCTTTTATCTGACAAGACACGAGGCCGTGGCAGAGGAAGTGGACAGGGGCACAACCAAGTCAAGTTAAGGCAAGGCAAGGCAAGGGAATCCAAACGTCATCGGTTAGCGGTGGAGTGGAGTGTGTTAACGCATAGAAGCAGTGGGACAGAGTGTGGTAGGGTCAAAAGCGGAGGCGAATCTTTTGTGCGGCAACGCCATTTTCCTTGAATAATGACCTAAAAATTGTAATGACTACAAGGCACGTACTCGATATAAACCATGTACGCCATTTCTCTTGCAATCCTCTCTGGCACACTCTCTCGCTCTCGCTGTCTAACTGGCGTGAGCGTCGCCATGTTGGCTGTCAACTGCCTAAGTAGACTTCCGCTTTTCAATTAAGTGCACATATTGTTCCAAGGTGTTTTATGCTCGATTTGCATGACAGTCGCGTTTATTAAGCGACAGCAACAACAAGAGGAGCGTCTAGAGAACTGCAAACATATTTAAAATGTAAGCATAACAAAGTGTGGGCGGCTGAAGCCCCCTGTTTTATGCCCTTAAGCGGCTTTTGAGTTATATGCAAGGGCCATATCAAAATCAGCGAAACGTAGCAAAGCAACCCTGACATAAGTGGGCTATAAACCAAAAGACCATAAATCAGTTTTACACTGAAGTAAACAGACAATTTTTTACTTAAGCACCGAGTCCTGCGACGAAGGGTTTTTATTTATAGCATCTTACTAGGTAATTAAATATTTGAAAAATTGCATATTACTTTAGATAATTACGTTAGGTCTTTAAGCATTGTAGAGTATATAGAGTATGTTATCAAGAGTAAACTGTTTGCGACATGACGCCTTCTTCGAATTTTCGGTACAAATAATGTCTCGGATTTGAGTTTTTGTGATCTATCAACAGTTTGCGATCTAAGGCAAATTGCTTAAAGTGCTATAGTAAAGCAGCAACATTTTTTTGTGGATTCCTGAACTTTTACATATATTGCATTCTATTGCCAGAAAGGACACGCTTGCAATGGCTAATGTGTGCGTATGATAAATTAGTTGATGCGGCGGCCATTTGCAATTTGAACATAAAAAAATAGCCAAAAAAAATACAAGACAAAAATGATTTTCGCATACTAGGATAGGACATGCTAGGCACATAAGCAAAAAACTTTTGTCCAACTGCCATTAGGCATTAAGTATACGAGATGTTCGTTGGGGAGGCAGTGTTCGTTCGCAGTGGATTCCCTAGTCCCTGGCCAACGTATGGCATACGTACATACCGCCAACAAACTGCGCAGCCGTAAAAACTTTTGCCACTTGCTCATAGTTCTTATCTAGGTACATTAGTCATAGGAAAGCACAGAAATAAATGTCAACATCAGCAGCATTTTGCTGTAGTGGCGTGGCAGGAACCTAGTCCCAGAGCAACAACGTCCAAGATGTGACCAACATATCGTCTTGAAAAGAAAGAAATGCACAAAACAAGTCTGGGCCAGCCAGCTGAAGCTCTTATGTTCGTGGCCACAACAATTGCGGTCTACGTGCAATTTCTTAAAACATATTTTTCAATTTTTTTTTCGATTTTTTTGTTGCTCTTTTTGAATGAATGTCAGGAGCGGGGCAGTGAGGGAGGGATTTGCAGGATTTTGTAGCACAGCTGCTTTGGTATTTTGGCATTGCTTTGCGCTGGTTCGACTTTTGCGTGTATTTATGTGCGCTTATTTTTCATTTCCGCAGGATTTTGTTCAAGGACTTTCGATATTGTCGCGCGGTTCGGTGGAGGAGAAACTTCGCTGGACCTTTTCGCTATACGACATCAACGGCGATGGCTTCATTACGAGGGAGGAAATGACTGACATTGTGACTGCCATATACGAGCTAATGGGTCGCCTGCCCGACGAGTGTCCCGAGGAAGAGAAAATCAAGGGCAAGGTGGAACAAATCTTTCAGGTGAGTTGTCCCAGTTGTCGTCTGGAGTGACAGTGTGAACGTGAGCAGCTGACTGTGACGGTTACTGTTCCTGTTCCCAAATGCCTCATTGCACTTCAAATTGTCCAACTTAATTATGTGATTAGGTCTCACGTTTTGCACAAGTGATTTCGTTTATATAATGTGCAGCGAAAAAAAATACCCAATATTAAATATATGTAAGCATGTTGATAAATTAAGTCAGATACAAAAAAAGGTATAGCCATCATCATCTAAAATAGTAGTCTTTCAATATAAAGTAGTGTTGCCAGCTCTAGAATGTAGCGTGGGTTGCGGCAACGCGGCAACCCTGTGCTTGAGCTGAACTAAAGTAACCATTTTTTGGATGCTACTGTATAAAATCGCAAAAAAGCAGAATAATGTTTGTGCGCCGTTTAGAGTCCTGTAGTGCCTTCATTTGGTCACATTTTTATCCCACCCATTATAAAAAGATATAATAAAACCATACGTAATCAGCTCAGTTCGAGACTATAAAAACCAACTGCTAAGGTTGTATAGAATTTTCTTTAAGCAAATCCAAAGCTTGAATTGATATCTCCGTCGAGAATTGTTGAGCAGCATTTGACTTGGGCTTGGGAACTTTGATTATTCTTTCAAATTTTATTTGCAAATCTTGTATTAAGAGCTGCCTTATCTTTATTGTTGGTACACTTATCTCTATTTCAAAGTGTTTCACACGATCTTATAAAAATCTATTGCAAATTTTTAAAATGTTGCAAATAAAGATCGCACTTGATGCCCGAAAAGAAGATTCAGCATTAACACAACCACAAGGATAAGACCATCCTTGTTGGTTGCTGTTCTCAAATCTTTACTCCATTTGATTCCATGGCATAAGATACTCCAGGCAGTCCATTTAAAAAAAAAAAATCGTCTTCGAAAGTATACTATAATTTTTGTAACCACAAAAATTCCTTATCCGAACAAAAAGTCGAGATCAGAGAGAATTTTTTTTTTTTTTAATTTTTTGTGACTTGTACAAAATTTTAAACACTTTGATCCGCTTATTTAGTTTTTTTATTAAAATTTACAAGTACAGCCTCTCCAAAACTTTTGGCTTAGTGTGCCCAAATGTGTAGACAAAAAAATACTAAATGCGACCCAAATTGTTTTCGAAATTATTGCTAAATAATGCATCTTGGCAAGAAAGACTTGATACTTATTTACTTCACGTGTACTCTAGTAAATACTTTGTCAAAATGTTTCACATAGACGAGCTTGCAACAATTTGCAGCAATGCCAAAAATGAGGCAACAACAAGTGTTGTATGCTCATATTTAAGTTTCACTTAAGTTCGAGTACTTTGGCACCACTGTGCAGGAATGGCAAAAAAAAATTAGTGTCTTAACAGCTGGCGAAAATTGTTTGGGTTTCCAGTCACGTTGTCATTACCCCAAACATTTGGGCAGACCATGTGTAGAGGGTGTTGGAAACTGGTGCTGATGGTAACGATAATGATGATGATGATGGCGTTAGATAATAAGATAAATTGTAGTTCTAGTGCATAGTTGTTGTTATTGTTTTGTTGTATTTTATTTTTTTTTTTTTTTTGGTGTTGATATTAAACATTACGTTGACATATATAATTCACAGAAAATGGACATCAATCGCGATGGTGTTGTAACACTGGAGGAATTCTTGGAGGCATGTCGCAACGATGATGCCATTTCAAGATCCATGTCCGTCTTTGATACGTCATTCTGACCATATCCGACCGACAAGGGCGATGAGTATACGGCACGTAAGCGTCGCACCGTCGCAAGCCGCAATCAACGTCACAATCGAAATCGCAGCCAGCAGCGGACGCAACAGCAGCAGCAGCAGCAGCCACCGGACAAACGTAAGTCAAAATATAGAAAGCCACCACCACAACAACTACAGCCACAAAAGCAACAACAACAGCATAGCACCACTACTCCGACAACAACAACAGCAAAATGTTGCCAGAAATTAGCCAACAACAGCGGTGGCGCCTTTGTCATTGACATTGAGCCATCACCAGCATCAGCAACAACAATAACAACCACAGCGACAGCATTGCAACACGATGCAACAAGCTGCAACAGCACCACCAATAGCACCACCTCCAATACAACAGCGCACAGCATACACACACCCACCACGGCCACCAAATATGATACAGGCAGCGAACAGGATGACGATGACAATGACGATGATGCCGACGATGATGAGTATGACGAACAGGAGCACTATGACGTCACTGACTATGAGCAAGATGACGTCGAGCATGCTAGCCAACAGCAGCTGCGCAACAGCAGCAGCTTCTGTCGTCACTGCCTGCGTCCCAAGGCCGAGCTGCAGCTACACTATATATGCACACGTTCGCGTAGTAAATCCAGACAGCAGCAACAACGCAAGCGCAGCAAACCGCGTCACCAACATCATGGTCATCATCATCAACATCATCAAGCGCAGCATCACCACGAGCAGCAGCCGCAACAGCTGCAACAACAAATGCCAGCCTGCGATGCGCATCGGCAAAGATCCAGCAAGAGCCATAAGGCACGCTGGCAGGAGCTAAACGTGGCCAATGAGCAGGCCATAAGATTCCGTTGCCCTCAGGTAGGGCCGCAGGTTGGACGAAGCGATCTGCCCGCACCACAGCCCATGCATTTCCATCATCCGCATCAGCTGCAGTCTTATCATAACCAGCCACCACCGCCGCCAACGACACCACCGCTGCCATCAAGCACAGGACAGCTGCAGTGTCCACCAGGCCGTAGCAAGAGTAAAAGTAAGAGCAAAACTAAAGCGAAAACCAAGCAGCGCCAAAGTCAAAAGTCAAAGCAACAGCCACAGCCAACGGCAATGTCCTTGCAACTGGCCAACAATGGCAGTGCAAACAATATAATAAATGGCCTGGAAAGCGCAACGCATCCGGAACAGCTGCAGCTGCAGCAGCAGCAACAACAACAGCTTGTGGTGCAGCTGCCTAGCACGCCGGATTCACCATCGTTGGTGACAGTCAGCACTTGGTATACGGTGGCCAAGCAGGGCGTCTCCTGCTAATAGGCAGTCTAAGCGCTGCAGCTCAAGCTTCATCAGTTTTTCGTGTGCACCAAGTGAAAAGTACTTATTAGCTCTAAGTAGAATTCCAAATGATTTGAGGGTTGTGCCGGAAATCTCTTTTGTCAATTTATTGTCGCTTTGAGTTAGTTTCTTTTAAATGATATTAAGGCGTAATCTCTCTTTAGATATTTCCTTTAACCGATTTTCAGCCAGAAATATTTTCAAAGCTATTGTAAACTTATTATAAAAACGAAATCGCTTTCTACTGAATTTAAATACAACGGCCATTTTTCATTGTGTTGGAAGTCCCATTGATACGAATTTCATCCAGAAAAATGCTTTCAAGTATTAAATATTTATCGTAATAACTTACCAAAGTTCTTTCAACCAAATTTTAATCCAACGGTCATTTCACGCTGTATAGGATATTTCCTCTAAAGGAATATCAACATTGAAAGCGTATCATAAAAACAAAATCTCTTTCTACCGAATTTCCCTGCGACGGGCAATTTTCATTCTGTTAACCTGAAAAAGCTTTGTTAGCAGCAAAACAAATTCATAATAGCTTACAAAATCTCTTTGCACTCAATTTCAATCCAACGACCGTTTCTTCTCATCATTTAACATTTATTTGAAGGTTGATCAGCAAGTAAAAAACGAAATCTCTTTTCATCGAATTTCAATCCAACGGCTATTTCCTATAATTCATTTGAATTTTAGCCAGAAATTCTTTGCAGGCATAAAAAACGTTTTATAATAACTTCGGAAATCTCTTTCCACCCAATTTCAACCTCCAACGATATATTTTTCTGCCGAATTTCAATTCAATGCCCAATATGCATATCATAAATCTCCTTCAACTTTATATCAATCCAACCTTCTCAGCATACCGTGGAAAAAAAAGCCTTAATAAATGGTATATAACCTTTTAACAGTAAAATATACTTTTTCTTAAGCGCTTTAAGGCCCATAAGCAGTTCGAAAAATTTCGCACAGAATGACAAAACTTCATATAAAAAAAAAACCAAAGTGGGATATTTTTTTTATATGAAGTTTTGTCATTCCGTGCGAAATTTTTCGAACTGCGTATGGGCCTTTAAACGTAAAATAAAATTTAAGAAAAATTAAATCAAGAGATTTCTGGCACACACCCGTCTATGTTTCTTTGCCTCTATTTGCATATAAAAAATCAAAATCGAATCAGATATATAAAAAAAAAAACAAAATTTTTACAATATCTTTGTATTTGTTTATTTTTGGTAATGTATGTTTGCATGCGTGTGTGTGTGTGTGTTTTTCAAAACCGCCATAAATTGAAAAAGTGAAATAAGTTTTAATCAAAATTTCATAATTATTGTTGTATTTATAAAAATTTTTGAAGTCTTCTGATAAGGAAATGTCTGCTTAAGAATTTTAACGGGTAAAAGTTGTTTTTTTTTTTGAGAATTTTTGAAGAAGAGTGCTTTAGAGAACAACAAAATTGCAATACTTCTACACTGCCAGTGAAAATTCCAATCCGATATCTATATCGATATCTAATGCGATAAAAATATCGGAATGATTGGTCCACGCCTTTCACAATTATAGCAAAAATGTTTCCGAATTTTATGATTTAAAAGAAGGCCTAGCAAATAGACGGGTTCGTCGTCACTAAAAGGCTGACAGTTGGCTTTCGAGCTTTATCTACAAAAAAATTTAATCAATAAATTGCAAAAAAAAAAAATTAATTTATATCAAAAAATCGCAATTTACGAACACTATGCATAAATAAAACTTAGGTTAGTCTAAAATTTGCAATTAGATGATTTGATCTGAAAACCGATAAAAGTTTTCCAAACTATAAAAACAATCATAAAATTTTAGTTACGAACTGAGACTTCAATTTGAATTAGTTTAAAAGTTGTCTCTATTATAGCTGACACTTAAAAACTAACAAGTCTCATTTTTTTAAACTGTTGAACTCGCTACAAAATTTCGCTCAGTGCAGCTTAGATAAAAAACCCAAGCACTTGCTAGAAATTCTTACGCAGACTGATTTTAAACGAAAAAAAATTAATGTTAATATTAATATCAGCAGTTAAAAATCTTAAGCAGGCATTTAGCAAATGTTTTAAATACGAATTTTTAATGCTCTTTTTTGAATACACTGTTATTAGAGTACGTAGTAAATTTTTTAGTCAAAAGCAAAAGCAACAAATCAATGTAGCAACTATTCTTAAATCAAATTGATGTTAAACGTTTCTTTCATAAGCCCACAAAAAAAAAAAAAAATACAAAAATTTAATTAAATGTCATACCTTTAAAAAAAAACCCTAAAGTTAGCTGTGATGAAAAATTCTTTAAATAAAAATAAATGCTCAAAAATTACATAAAAATTATGAACATTAAAAAAAAACTGCCTTGGAATCTAGTGCTAAGCATTGTAGTAACTTTGTTTTAGTGTTGGGCAGCGCAAAAGTATGCTAAAATACTTAAACAAACAAAAAAATTAAAGCATTGAGCGTTTACAGGGCTTAAAAAAAAAAATTACGATTTGTATGCAAAAAAACAACAAAAGGGATTTTTGTTATTGCATTGTATTGTATTTTTAAGTACGTACGTTTTTTCACATTCATTTTTTCAAGTGTATGTTATTCTGTTGGAAAGCATAAATTAAAAAATTTGTTGTTGCAGCTGCAGTGGCTAAAACTTTATTTTTGTTGCTAACTGTTATTGTTGTCACTGTCTCCATTTTGAATATGCATACTTCAATACGTATATATATGTATGCTCTTCTTTACATATGTTGTTGTTTGTTTTTGCTATCACAGAACACGCACTCAGCTAAGAGCGATTCTTTTACAAACTCAAAAAGATTTGAGCGAAAAAATATTTGAATTTTTTAAATTTTTTTTTCAAAATTTCAGAGTGTGGTAAGGTACATTTTTTAGAAGTTGTCCAAAAAATTGGCTAAAATTAAAAGAGTTCATGTAGCTACAGTATAAAATAACATTAAAATTTAATTTTTTTTATTTGTTTACAACGTAGATTTAAAAAAAAAAAATTTCAGTTCAGTCCATCTTATTCATTTCTAACTTGTTTCTGTTTCTTTTATGATTGTAAGTTATTCACAACTCGAAGATATTTTATTTTTGAATCCAAGCATTATTTACCAACAAATCTTCTAGAAAAAATATATAGAAATTTATTTATAATAAAAGTTTAATAGAGCTCAATAAAAATAAATACCGCTTAAAATAAGTGAAGCCGGCCAAATAAGTGATATGTGGAGATACTAGAATTTATGAACCACTTCAAATTTTTTTAAATTGCGATTATTTATCGAGTAATTGATAACTGAATATTCAGATTTTTGATTTTAGACGTTTCTTGTACAAGTTTAACTTCTAAGCGAATAAAGTTATTTGAACAAATTTTTTTTAATTAAGTCGAAATTTTTTATTACAAAAAAAAATTGATTTTTAAAAAACTTTTTTTTAAATGATTACTTTTATTTTTGAGCAAAGCGCACATATTAAAAAATAAAAATTCAAAATAAAAATTTAAAAAAATAAAATTTTCAATAAAAAAAAAAATTTTACATAAAAAAAAAATGTTAAATAAAATAATAATTTTAAATTGAAAAAAAATTGTAATTAAAATAAATTTGTTCTTTTTTATTTATTTTACTTTTGTGCACAACAAAGCACAGTTGAGCTTAACTTGTAAAAAAAAAACAATAAAATTAAATATTGAAAAATTGAGGCAAAAAAAAAAAAGATATGAACTAATCCGCGTCAACAGCCCGGTAGGTTAACTTTTTAACGAGATGCAATGATATTTTGAATTTGAAAAAAAATTATAATTAAAAAAATAATAAATAATAATAATTTTTCTGCTTTTACATTTTCTTTCGGATCATACTTTACTTTGATTAAAAAAATTATTTATCTAAATTAATTAAAAGCATTATTTTTCAGTGAAAAAAAATTTATTCAAATATCATGAGATATGTCGCGTCTAGAAAAAGTCTAGCAAAATATTCAGTTAAAGATAACTCGAAAAATAGTCGGAAATTAGGAGAAAAAAAATTCATGTAATACATATTTGCTAGTAACTCTAGCTCATATGGAGATATGATCCAAATTGAAGAACTTCACTAATTTTTGGCAACATTTTTTTAAGATAAAAATTTAAAATTTTGTAAAATTCAAGAATCATGTTTGGATTAATTTTGGTCTTATTTACTTCAGCCTTGCTCTGCAAAAGTTCAAAAATATTTAATCTTTTATTACTTAGCGTAGAAAATGATTAAGTGTGAATAAAAAAACAAAAAAGATATAGGCAAAAAATAGATAATTTTATATTCAACTTTGTTCATCAAATATAGCATCTAGACCAGTGGTCGGCACGGCCCTATCTCGCGTGCATAGGGACTAGCGACGTCAACACACGTCATGTGTTAAACACAAAACGCATGCATGTGTGCGTGCTTCTTGTACTGCAATTTTCTCTGCCGCAGTGTCGTATTGCGACGCTGACGTTGCTCGACGTTGCTAAGCAACAAGCACGATGTTGATAGTGCGTGGCTTCGGCTCTTGTTGCTCTGATATTGTTTTCTCTGCTGTTGTGGCAGTAAAGTAGAGCAACAAGAGCCGAAGCCACTTACCATCAACATCGTGTTTGCTGCTTACCAACGTTAGCGGCGCAATACGTCACTGCGGCAGAGAAAACTTCAATGCACATTAATCTAGACTCATGTGAGCCTCATAAGCAACAAAATGTTGATTTTTTCATAAAACTCGCTTCATATGAAAACCTTTTTTTTGTGTGCAGCAAATGCCACAAATTTTTTTGCATAATTTTAATTGATTTACTTTATTAGATTTAGTTATTAATCCAAAATTTAATTTATTTTATTCATAAGTACGCAGTTGTTTTATTTTTTACTCATTTTAAAAAAAAAAAAAATATATTATACATATACTGAACCAAAAAAAATTAATTTTCGCGCTTCGAAACTTTCAATATGAAAATTGTTATTTGATTTGTAAAAGAAACGCTCCATATGCATAGATAGTTGCACAAGCACACACAGATACACAGATACTCTGACGCACACAGATACTCACACGCATTGTGAAATTTGTGTATGCAAATTAAAATATATGCTTACATTCTCTTCTTCTTTCTCTTTTCTCTCTTTTCTTGTTTATTTGCGTTCTCTTTGCCTGCTGCCTTTGACTAAAATGCTGCTGCTGCTTCTGCCGTTATTTACCTACAACCACACACACACACACACACAAACATTAAACTAACACACATGCACACACACGATTGACGAATCATAAATATACAAAAAAAAAATCAACTATGGCGGCAACACACATACATAAACAAACACAGTTACGCAAACATAATTCAATATGCTGCCTATGTGTATGTATGTATGTATATGTGCCTATATATATATGTGTGTCTATGTATCCGCGTGTGTGTGTGTGTGTGTCATCTTTTGCGCTACGTCACAAAATTTGTATACACTAATTACATGCTAAGGACATATGGACAGACACTAAGATTCAAAGGCATCCTGCGCCTACTTGTAAGTACTTATATATAGACCTACATATATGTATATATGCATACATATGCACAAACACTTATATATAGTCCAGTTAAAAGAGGCAAAAAAAAAGATTTCATCTACGCATGAAATAAAGTAAGCCTACCTCTAAAAAAAACTTGCATAAATCTACAAGCTGGTTTCAAAATCTTTAAAAATCGTGTGAAGCATCTTGATAAATTTGTTTTTTTTTTTAGTAATAAAAAAAATCAAGAGCTCTATATTATGTACTAGTTTGACCAACTTTAGACGGGAATTTTTCATTAAAAATTAAGCGGCTTTATTTTTGCTTAGAAGAAGAGAGTTGCAAAATGCAGACTGGATCAAGGCTAGCCTTATAGCAAACAAAAATGTCTTTGATTCCTACACTGTAAATAGGTAACTGCTGCTGTTAGTACGCAGCTAGATAGACCAAAAATCTTCGCTATTTATACAATTTACAATTTAGGTTTTACAAAATCTCCCATATGCCCAAATACTGAGCATTGAAGACTAAGAAGCTACCTAAAAAAGCTAAGCAACAATGTCTCAAATATTTAAAAAAGTTATGCTAACTTGAAAAAAACTTTGTTACCGATAAGAACCCACCAGAACGGTGAATAAGGTTAGCTGCAGAGCTTTTAGAAAACTTCAACTTAACTCGGATAAAAAGCACTATTTCAGAATTTTAGAAAGCTGTTAAGCTAGTAGGTTGCAAAATATTCCAAAGCTTCTTGATATCAAGTTCAAAACTATTGAGTTATCTGCATTACTTACGCCGATTTTTACATGGTCATATTTTTCTAAGCAAAAAAGTTGGAATTTTGGCTGCCCTAAATGTTGAAGAAGGGCTTCAGCTGCTAAACAGATTTACAGTCTGCTCAAAAAGAGTTACGAAAGCTTTAAAGACAAACTGCATCTAAAAATGGCAAGAACAACAAATATTTGTAGGCAGCTCAAAATTTGGTGCTTGGGAACATGATAATATAACGTCATCCCATACTGAATACTGCGGTAATCTGAATTCTTCTACTGAACCAAAGCCAGTTTCTGAAACATCCCTTTGTTTTGTTTGAGTAGATTTGGTACAAATCGATTCGAAGAAGATATCGAAGGAGCTCATAGCCATCATCTTTAATGAGTGCTTCAATGACTGATAGAAAAGTTGGCATATTATTTTGACTGAACAATGATTTGAAGAAAACGAAATAACCTTAGAAGAGTAACACATTTTTATTGTATAAATATGTATATAACCGATAGATCATACTAGTACGAAAAGCCTTTAACGCTCTTTACTTTTAATCAAGATTTCTTCTACGAAAAACGTAACAAATAACAAATTTAAACCGATTCTTCAGATTTTCAACCAGCTTGTAGAATGCGTAAGCTACAACTATTTTTCATACTGAGATAAAATATTTTTTTTGCTGCTTCTTTTTTTTTTTGTAGCTGTCAAACAGTTGACAGCTAAAGATTATGCCAGAATCTGGCTAGACATACTATGTGGCATGTGCATGTAAAACCAAAAAGCTTTACATAATGTAACTAACTTAATATGTAATACATAAAAAGATAACGAAACAGATTTTAAATAAAATTAATTAAAGAAATGCGATATATTTTTACGAACAGATTATGAAATTTATAATTAGGCAAATATTTGGATGAAATAATTAAAATTTTGTTTTTATTATGAAAAAACCTACAAGATTTTAACTTTCAAAAAAAACTCTGATTATTATATAATATAAAATACACTTCATGCAAAACAGTGCCGCAAAGTTGTTTCTTGTTTTTGCCCTGTTGCTAAAGTTTTCTACTACAATTAGCTAAAATTTAAATTGCAAAATCTTGAAAGAACAAAAAATCAAATTGAACTTGATAAACTAAAGCTTAAAAACAGCGCAAGCTGTGTTTTAAACAAAAGATGACAAGATGATGGACTAACAAATCAAAGATGAAAAAAACAAACAAAATAAAATTAAATGAAAATCAAGAAGAATTGGACCACAACCAAAAAGCGAAGAGCGCAAGTTATATAGAAAACTATTTAAAAAAAAAAAAAAAAACTGTAGCTAAGTACTATATACATAAAACTAAAGTATTTATGAAGTGAATTTGTGTATTGAAATTCTTTTGTAAGTAGACATAAGTTAATCAACTATTAGAGATATGTATTTGCATACTAAGTATAACGAAAAAAATAAGAAAAAAATTCAATGAAAAATAGATGAATGTTTTGTGTTTCTTTTTTTTTTTTTTTTGGTTTTTTCATATAAGCTTAAAAACTTGAAAAAACTACAAGACCTTATGTGTGTGTGTGTTTGCTCTTTGTTGCCTGTCTATAGTTTGTAAGAAACTGAATTCTAATGCGGAAACACACACAAACTACACCAAGAAATTGTTGCATTTTATCTGTACTCTATAGCTGTAGTCTTCCAACAAAAAAAGATTTAACAAAAAAACCAAAGTAAAAACTCTTAACAAAAGAACTTTCCAAAGATATTGTTTTTTATGCTAAGATAAGCAGCTCTCTCGTTATGTGCAGCAGCGCAAGACACAAAGAAATGAAGATGAAGAGCGCGAGAGAGAGTTAAGGCGTGCAAAAACTACTCAACGTAGAGAACCTGTAGCAAATTTGTACCTTAGCTGAAATACCTAAAGCTTTCTACTTTACAAAAACAAAAACCACAACAGCAACAATAACTGCACAAAGTGCGGTATTTAAAGATACACTGAAAAAAAAACAAAAAACAGTAACAAAAACTTGCTCTTGAATTAATTTAAAGCATACATATATGTACAATATAACATACATAACTTGTTCTATATATACATAGCATGTGTGTGTAGTAGTAAATATGAAGCATGTACAATAAAAAATACAGCAAAATCGTTATATAAAAAAACTAAAAACAACAACAAAAGAAATCGTATTATTTTTAGATAAATGTTGCAACAATTGTGAGCCTAATAATTGAAAACAAGTGAATTCCAAACATAAATAAACAAATTTAAATAACAAATAATAATAGAATTTACTTACTTACATACTACTTAGCTACTCTGTCTTCAAAAAAACAAAAAAAAAAAAACTAACAACTTAGCACTAATTAACTAAATCTACTATATTATATAAATGGTTATTTAAATCAAACTAGCAGTTATGCTCCTTCAAACTTTGAACTTTGAGCTATTGGTTTCCAATTAATACTTAAAACTACTACTACTTAAAAAAAAAAAACAACTTGTTTCCGAAAAACAGTCAATATTCTATTCTGTTCAAAAGTTGATATGCTGCTTCAAAGGTATACAATAAACTAATGCTCTTCTCACTTTCTGATGAGTAAGCTGCCCTTTTTAAGAGCTTATCGAAGAAAACAAATCTTAACCTATTTAAACACGTCTATTACAAAAAAAAAGAAATACCAAAAAAATACTGACAATATGCCAACTATCAAGTTTATCTTCCCACATAAAAACACAACACACTGACCCACCCTTTTATCCCATGTACTAGACCTACGAGGACAGTTCGAAAAGTAATCGAACTAGGCAAGCTGTGTCATTTAATGAAAAAATATTTTCTCTCAGACATTTCTTCATTTAAGAAAGAAGATGACGCTGTAGATAATGTGTTGACTCAGAGACAACTATGTTATTTAATGAAAAAATATTTTCTTTCAGCCATATCGTCATTTTTGGAAGAAGATGACGGTGTTGACAGTCTGTTGTTTCAGAGACAACTATGTTATTTAATGAAAAAATATTTTCTCTCAGACATTTCTTCTTTTTTTGAAAGAAGATGACGCTGTAGATAATGTGTTGTTTTAGAGACAACTATGTTATTTAATGAAAAAATATTATCTTTCAGTCATTTCTTCATTTTTAGAAAAAGACGACGCTGTCATTTCTTTATTTTTGGAAGAAGATGACGGTGTTGACAGTCTGTTGTTTCAGAGACAACTGTGTAATTTAATGAAAAAATATTTTCATTCAGACATTTCTTCATATTTGAAAGAAGATGACGCTATAGACAGTGTGTTTTTTCAGATAATGTGTTGTAATAGATAATGTGTTGTTTCAGAGACAACTATGTTATTTAATGAAAAAATATTTTCTCTCAGACATTTCTTCATTTTTTGAAAGAAGATGACGCTGTAGATAGTCTGTAGTTTCAAAAACAACTGTGTAAATTACTTTTCAGCCTGTCCTCGTGCTAATAAAACTCTTTACACTCTTTTTAATAGCTTACTTATGACCAAGTTGAACTCACAGCAACTGTCAAAAAATACTCGATATACTCGATTGGTGTTACTGCTACTCTGGCTTACAAAATTAGTTACTAACAATACATATATAAAGCCCAAAAGAAGACCCTTGTAAATAAATAACAGAGTACTTAAATGAAACTTTTATAATAGCAAAAGTTATATACATAGATAAATATTATAAAAAGTGTCAAATTTTAAACGAATAAAACTCTTAATGAAAATTATATGGCATTCGATATATCGATATCCATGCCCAACTTAAAGTTATTTTAGGCCTGAATACGCTAAGGGCAAATGTTATAGCTAAATGTATATAGAATATACAGTTTATATATAAATATATATACATATATAAATATGTATGTTTTAACGTTTTTGTTTTTTTTTAATAAAGTCGAAAGTATTCAGCGTAGCCAATGAGAAATGTGTAGAAAAATCTCGTTTTAGAGAATTCTCACATATGTATGATTTCTAGTAATTTTTATGTGTGTGTGTTTTTTTTAACAAAGTTAAAACTTAAAATAAAAAATAAAACAAGTATGTTGTTCCATAAACTTAAAACTTAACTATGCTGTTTATTTAAAAAGAAATAAAATAAAAAACAAAACTAAATAAACTACAAAAAAATGTGCAGAAAATACATGTCATAGTTTTAGACTAAGCTAAAACTAAAAAAAAAAGAAAACAAACCCAAAAATAGTTGTATTCAAACTTTTTAGAATGATCTAAACGAAAAAAAAAACAGAGACTAAACAGCGCAAAAAAGAACTTTGGTAAAACGCAAATAAAGCAGAAACTAACTTGAAACTTTTAAAAAACATCGTGCGCTGTTTAAATCGATAACGATATATCAAAACTTTATTGTTATCAAAAGAGCCGCGAGCAACAAATCGAAATCTATAGCAGCAGAGCTAAAGTCTTTTATCAAAAACTAAATGAAAGTCAAATAGAAAACCAAACCAAAATAATTGTATAAAAATTGATCAATGTAAATGTTCGCTCTTAACTTTCATACTACTATAGAAAAATTAAAAATAAACATAACCAAAAAAGTCTAAAAGAGCAACTCAAACTCGAAGTCAAACGAAAAATTAAGTTAAAAAAATTTACAAGTAAATACAATTAAAAATTGATATACTTACTATATAATACATATATAGTTGTAATGCATAGCGAACTTCTTTGGTGTAAATTGATTGAAAAAAAAAATAATTAAAAAAATCGACTTTCCAAAATATAGAAAAAAAAAAAAACGAAAACCCTTAATGCAACTGCATGACCAAAATGCATATAAAAAATTATTTAAATGGAAATCAGAAAATACATTTTTTTTTTTTGTGAAGTTAAATTAAATATGTATAATTAAAAAAAAAATGCAAAATAAAAAAAATCATTACAAAAAATAAATGCAACAATGTGTTTTTAATAAGCTACAAAGTTGAGGTAATTTAGAGGCAGCAAATATAAGACAATTTAAATTTTTGTCACGTAACGCCATGTCGTTTAATCCATATTAGTGCTGCCAGTTTTTTTTACTCATGCAGTTCTGCTTAGTTGCAGCGTAAGTATACAAAAAATTTATTTTTTTAAGGAGCTTTTTCTTCTTTTGACATATTTTGTCGCACGAACGTAACATCACGCCAAAAGGTAAATGCCCATACGTCAGAGCTCTGAAATTCTAGAAGTTACTGGGTTTTGGATTTAGCGACCCTAAAAACATGTTTTACTGTAACTAACCTTTTTTTTTATAAATACAAATAAAGCCACGCATATTTATTAACACGCACTGTTGTTGGATAGTATCGACCTGAGATCTGCAATAGTGCCAGTGTATTATACGACCACCACATATTTCCGAGAACTGTTCACACTCGAGTGCGCTAAGGCACCATACATAAATACTTACTGCAGTGTGCATTGCACTATGGTGGACACACTATGGTGTCAATGGTGCCAAACTCGCCTGCAAATGGTTCGCTTTGCACTCTAACATACAACACAAAAAAAAAGAGAGTTTGAGAGAAACTATCAATAACTTACTTACAAGAGAGCAGTGGTACCATGATATTCCGCGTGTGTTGTATATAGCTCACTAACACACTCTCATTTTTCGGCCGCCCTCTTTTTACCCAGCTCTTATTCTGACACACAATAACAGAGCTGGGCAGCCCATAGCCCAAACGGGCACTTTTTGTTCTCTCTCACTGCTCAAAAATAGTGTAATTGTCTCTCTTGAAATTTAAAAGAGTGTGCTTGATACTATTCGCCAATAGTGTCTGCAGTGTATGAGTGTAAACAAGACTATAATCATGACAATATAGTGTATGGTGCACTATTGCTGCTTTGATAAGAGTATGATTATTGCCACAAAACAGGCACTATTGCAGATCTCTGGTATCGACGATAAGAAAACTTAAAACGTGTAGCTTGTTCGAAAAATTCATTTTTGCTTGGAACTGCAATTTAGAAGATAAGCAAAAATTTTGCATTGAATATTAAAACATTCATCGATCGGAAGGATAACAATTTCAGTGAATCACGGAGATGGCAACATATTGATATGAAACTGCTTTATACGGCTATATGTATGCCCAATACATGATACAACAATTTGAAGGTGACGCAATGTGCAGGTGTCTCATGTGTCTCTCTGAAAAAGAGAGCGCTGGTTCAATTTTGTATGGTAGCTATATGAAAAAGTGAACCAGTTTAAATCAAACTTTTTTTTTTTTAATTAGGCCATAAGACGTTAAGTTTAAAAACGGTAATAAGGGAAAAAAAATTTGGTTTGACCCATTATACTAGCTTACAAATTTTAAAAAATTTTGCTATCCTCAACATATTTCAGTTATTTCCGCAGTAAAATAGCATGCTAACACCGAAAATGCAGTCAAAAAATGTGTCATGAAAGGGATTTCAAGATATTTCGAAAAAAGCTTTTTTCGAAATTAAAAAAAAAAGTGTCTTTACTTAAAAGCAAAATTTCTCTGGTTGTACTAATCTGATTTTGATAATATTTTTACTAAGCTGTAGATAATTGAATGACACAACGATCGACTAACAATTATAAGTTTTTAAAAATCGTTGGCAGCAGTTTTTGGTACCGTATCCAGCAGTACATGATCCAACAATTAGAAGGTCGCGCAGCGCAGTTTCAATATTTGTATTGCAGCTATGTGAAATAGTCGAGCGATTTAAATTTTTTGGTTCACCTTGTCGTTACCTTATCTAGCTTAAAAATTATATTTAAATTGAGTTCAGGTAACCCGCTTTATTCGATCCGTTTGTGTAAGAAATAGAAGATGTAATGATTCGGTTGCGATGCCAAATGGAAAATTTCGATAAGTTAAAAAATAAAAAGTAAGTACACCTAATTCTGTATTTACACGGTAGATTTTTTTATTTTTTTTATTTTGGCTTTGACAACCCTACTGGGTCTCTGCCTGATGCACAATTTGCCTACACACGTTCCTACTCTGTTCGCGCCTCCTCCAATTGGTAACTCCAAGTGATGTTAAGGCTTCAGTCACTTGGTCTCGCCAACGTTTCCGAGTCCGCCAACTACCACGTTCTCCATACGTGCGACGTGACCCACTCAGCGAAGTCGCATGCCACTCATTCGCCTTATCACGTCAATGTCGCCGTACAGCTCATAAAGCTCATCATTCCATCGAGTGCGGAAGGTACCGTCAACGCAAACAGGTCCGCAGATCTTGCGAAGAATTTTCCTCTCAAACACCCCAAGAGCAGCTGCATCTGATTGAGTCATTGTCCAGGCCTCCGCACCATATAGAAGCACTGGAAGGATGAGCGTCTTGTAAAGTGTTAACTTCGTCTGTCGAGATAGAGCTCTGCTATTCATTTGCCTACTGAGCCAAAAGTAGCACCTGTTAGCAAGAGTTATCCGTCGCTTAATCCCCAGGCTGACATTATTGTTGTTGGCAAGTGTAGAGCCAAGGTATTAAAACTCCTTGACCGTTTCAAAGCTATAGCTTCCTGCTGTCAGCTGAGAATCAAGACGTCGGGATTCGCTGCTAGAGCACACCATAAACTTTGTCTTGCCCATATTTACCGCAAGACCTACTTTCGCCGATTCCTTTTCGATTGCTCCAAAAGCGCCAGTGACATCACGCTTGGTTCGACCAATGATATCAATATCATCGGCGTAGCCAAGAAGCTGGACACATCTATTCGTAAGTATTCTGCCCGTCCGATGTACTCCGGCATTCCTTACAATGCTCTCCATCAAGAGAATGAAGAGCATACAAGGTTACACGGTAGATGCGTTCCAGAAAAGATCGTGTAAAAAACGCCTTAAAAAAGACATGAAGTAAATCCTTAAGCAGCTATGAAAATAAATTAGAAATGGGACTTCCTTATATAAATTTCTAAAAGATTACGTTTATAAAAATATTTTTCTTTAAAATTTCAATCCAATAGCGTTTTTTAATCGTTCTTACTCATATTAAATTTTGTAAAAATGTATAAAAAAATTAATTTTTTTCTAGACCGTGTTATTTCAAAACCGTGTAAAAAAAATACGTGTAAAAACTGAATTGGTAAATTTGATATGGTTGTTCGAATTTGTTGAAGCATTCTAAAGAAAATGTAAGACTGAATAGATTGAGAGAGTAACAAAATGTGAGAGAGAGAGAGAAGCAAGCCAATATACGAGCTGGCACACAATCTAATGCATGCACACTCGCAGTTGTACGTAAGTATGTATGTATGCATACAAAAACAATTCTTTCGTTTACACACATACATATGTTCTTTACTCTCCTCTTTATACCATGACCACGGCTCGCTCTCTCAATAAGAGCCGAAGTCATGACCACCAACACAACGTCAGCGTCGCAATTCGTCAATGCAAAAGAGAATAATCAAAACAAACGCACCGAAACTAACATTTTTTCGGTTAACAAATTTTCAAAGTTACTCCCATCGAAATTCACAATGCCGCCTAAAAAGTTTTACTTCAATAAATTTTTTAAATTCGAGGTTACCAAACGCCCACTAAATCCAAATCCAAGTTTCAAAAATCCCTAGCACTCAGGGCTCTGAAATAAGTTCACAAAACCCCTGAAATTGTTTTTATTCTTTTTTGTGTGACTGTGTAATCGCACTTCTAGATTATGAAAAACTGAACTTCAAGTAAAAAGCAATTTACGCCTCTATAATTCGCTAGAATTCACTTTGTAAGCTGATGAGCTTTCGAATTAGCTTTTTACGCTTTTTACTCACCAAACCTTACTGAAATCCTACAACTGATTACCGTAGACATCGTTTTAGAAAAATTAGTTTAACAAAGTTGGAAATTCACTGTAAAATGATTGCAATGATTTTTGATCATAACAAGGCAGAGTTATTAAACTTCTACCAACAAACCACCATATGCACCAACCCGAAACCAATTTCAGGTAATGCGCTTAAATGTACCGATTAAACCGAACCGATTTCGGTTCAAGTGCAAAATGAGTACGCAGCCAACTTATATGCAAATTTTGTTTGTGTTGTTAGAGGCAGGTCCAACTGGACTTCGCGCAGCCCGAAAAATTGCCATGGACAGTTGTGTGCATAAGGGAGGGGTTTTTGGGGTGTTACGTGAATTGAGGTTTTGTCTGCATGCTAATTAGCCAAATGCGAAATAGACGTAAAACTCGTTGGTAACCACAAAGCGCAACAGTGCAGCAAATGAGGTGAAAGCTCAAACTGGCAGCGTCGATGTGAATATCGATGAACGATGACGATACCGATGACGATAATTACGCGAGAATGTTGTTTGCCAAGGGTTAAGTGAAGCGTTAAGAACTCTGCTGCATCATTGTCAAGGGCGGCGCACAGTGCGTATGCGTGATTTAAATTGTTTTGGGCGAAAATGCATTACGAGTATTGGATTAAGTTTCAGTGTAAGCTTAATAATTTTTCAACAAGTAGAAAATAACAATTCAAAAAAAAATTTATGTTTATATGCAGGGGAAAGGCTAGTAAGTTGCCAGGGCTTGCATGTTGCCAACCCTGCTCGATTTTGATATTCCAGCAATGAAAACACCAAAATTCCACCTGTCATCGTTGGCAAAAACGCCGTAGACAATTCTAATGTGTTTCTGATGCGAATTGCAAATTGAAAAATCAAGGAAAATATATATTATGCTGAAACTGAAATTCAATGAACCTTCTTAATCAAAAATGGTTTTCTTACATACAGTGAATAGACAAATTTTTTTCATTATAGCTTCAAAAATGTAAGTTGCCATACATCTAAAGGGTGTTTTTTTAAGCGCATCCGGAATTCAAACTTTGATAAAACATAAAAAAATTAATGTAATGACCCCAAATTTGATTTTATTAGATAATTTCGTATCATTTAATATTGGAAAAAGATCTTTGGCATGTGACCACCAAGACTACGAGTTACAAAGCGCATCCTGTGGTTTCAATTTTTGACCACACTATCTAGAATTAGGGGCCGTATTTCAGTAATGACACGTTTAATGTTGGTTTCCAAGTCGTCAATTGTTGCTGGCTTGTCTACATAAACCAACGACTTGACGTGTCCCCAAAGAAAATAATCTAAAGGCGTCAAATCACACCACTGCGGCGGCCAGTTGGTGGGCGCATTTCTTGAAATAACTTTCTCACCGAATTGAGTTTTCAGTAAATCAATGGTTGCGGTCGCCGTATGGCACGTAGCGCCATCTTGTTGAAACCAGAACTCTTCGACATCGATGTCCCGAAAAATTTGGAAACAAATAATCATTGATCATCGGACTGTATCGATCACCATTGACGGTAACACGTTGCGAATCGATAAATTTGGATTTTCCACTACACAGGCGATATTTTCTTCGGACCGTGCTGTTCTCATTCTGATTTGTGTTCAGACATCGTGGTATGTCAAATGAGTTCGTACATGATCAAGAACAGGACGAATAGCACGTTCTTATGGACGATTATTCGGTCCATGTACGAAAGAGCTGTATAAGTTTTAGCAACAGAACACGGATTTTGATTGTAAATCTCGAAGATTTGAAGACGTTTTTGTGGTTCAAATCTAACCATGATGAATTGTTAGTCCTTAGTGAATAAAAATTTAAATTTGTCAAAAGTAACAACTGGTTTCAGAGATATTCCTTTCGAAAATCCGGACGCTGTTAAAAAAACACCCTTTATTTTCATATTTTCCATTGCTATGTTATTTATATGACTGTTTTATTGTATGTAAGTATCATTGAAACTAAATTGAATTGTTTTTAGTGCATTTTTCTGTCATTTTCGGATATATTTTTTCAATATTTTCCATAACAATTCATTTTTAGTAAGGCGGCCAAGAAAACCCGACCACAAAAAACCACAATTTTGACTTCTCTGGAAAGTTAAATTTCATTTGCCAAATCGACCACTGTGCGACTGATACAATTTTTTTTCAATTCTCAAAAATAATTGAAATTTTGGCTGCTCCAGCGGTTTCTGCAATCAAAGATATGATACTGTATATGCATACATAAATGTGTATGTACATAGATCATTTTGATTTTAACCACATTGGCTTATGCAATGTGCCCAATAACAATTTATTGTGGTCAAAGATACAGAGATACACACGAACACGCACACACTCAATTACCATTACCTAGAAATACATTGGGGCAACAACTTTTTGAAGTGGTACTAACAATTCAATAATAAGTTGCTCGGTTAACCCAAAACGACAAGGAAACTCACTTAATTGTTTCGAACATTGAGACCAAACCACATTTAAGGCGTTAACATTGAGGGTGCGCTGATGTGCGGTGAGGTGCAGCGCCGCAAGCTCCACTCGGACTTGGCTGCTTATTGTAATCGTTAATTAAATCACGTTGTAGCGGAAATTAAGTTATTGACAGCGTAAATGGCCTTTTACATAGAGTAAAACGTGGCTAATTGCTACATGTGAACGAATATTCGACTAAACGAGGGTAGGCTGTAACGTAATCGGTGAGGCCAAGACGCGACGCGGCAAACTCAAGCCTCAAAACAAAACGATATATGTGTTGTTACTGCTGGCGCCATCTAGCATAAATTGCTGGTGCCATCTAGCTGTTAAATGCCGGAAGTAGAGTTTGCTGACAAATAATTCTTTTTATGCACAAAATAAATTGCAGTTTTCTCTTTGGGCGCTCAACTCAATAGTAATTGAAATAATTATATATACAACAGTAAGTTATACATTAAACATATTAAAAATTGTATACAGAATGCGAATAAAATAAAATGTACGAATAATTGAACACGTTACCCTTATGTACACTTTTAACCTAAATATTATCATGCATATAAAAACACATGCCCCATTTCGTTACGTGACGATTGGTTCATCATTTCATAATAAGCTTCTTGAACAACACAAGAAAAAGTTTTTTTACACAACATACTCGTTTGATGTTGCAAATTTTTATGAACGGCATCGTGCATTGTTCTCACGACCCATCGAAACTTAAAGGAAAAATTGTAACACATGAAGAAACGATCCTCAACGAATTACACTTTTTAAAAACCATACAAAATATTCTACTACCTACGAATTTTGTTTTATTTCAAAAAAAGAAATAACATTACTTTTCAGCCTGCCCTCGTATGTGCGTTAGTGTTTGTGTGTTTGCATCTATGTATGAGTTTTGGCCATGTTTCATATTAAATGTGGCTATGGCAACGCCTGTTCTGGCAACTGCAGCTGCTGCTGTCGTCAGCAAAGCAATTGCCAAAGACAAACGCAACTTTTCAATTTGTTTCAATGCCAAAGCACACACACACACGCGCATAGATGCAGATACAATCACACACACACAATCATTCACTCACAAAGATACAATGGCAAGCCACACACGTACGTGAGGAGTCCGTGAATCCAACAATTCAACAAGAGCCAAGCCAAATAGACCACGATATAGCCAGCTGGCTGAATGTTTGAGCCAAAGGAGTTAACCAGAATCGTGACACGGCCGAATGCGGTTGCTCACACACACCACACACACACACACAAACGTCTATAATGGGCGCGCAAAAGAAATACGTGAAAAACTTTTTCATTTTATTTACCTTATATTTATACGTTGTACCCTGGGTGGGAAAAAAAGAATGTAAAGAATAAAATGCATATAATTAGTATAAAATATAAATTATTTTTATTTTCAATAAGAGCAAGCTAACTATTGTAAATAAAGTTAAAGCTATAACATAAAGTAAACAATCATAAGAATTAGTCATCCATTTTGAATCGCTCTTCCAGAATTTTGGCACTTTGTGCCTTGATTTGCTTGCGACTTGGGACAAGGGCTAAGAGCTGATTATTATTATCAAGATCGTCATCTGATAGAACAAAATTAGTTTCTTCGTCGTCTTCGATGTCCTTATCAGAGAATTGCAGATCCTTCAAGAATGCAGCATGATACGCCTCCACATTAAACTGAATAGTTTTGGGCTTCATTACCGATGTTTGAGCTGTCAACAATTTTTGAAACTTGCGTTTAACCATGCTCAGAAGATTCTCAACTGTGGGTGGTACGTAATTAAAGCTATAATAGTATATTGTGTTTAATGATATGACAAACTCAACTGTTAGACTCAAAGACCTCTGGAGCCGCAGCGTGCAAATCCAACATTTCAAACTTGAGTAAGTGTACCTTCAAATAGGTATTGGGATGTGGTTTAATTTTTTTCGAGTGGTCTACGTGTCGCAATATCTCCGCCAGATTCCATAGGCTAAGGCTATTTAATGAACAAATTGGAACAGTTCTTTAAAAAAAAATATGTAACATATTTACCGCACGAGCACATACAGATCGGCGCGATGCTTTATATGCGCCAGCGTCTCCTGCTCAAATTCTTCTTCCTTCTTAAGCATTGCCTTCAAATCCTTGATGCGCTCTAGTCGTCTGTATAGATTTTAATATGTATAGTTACGATTAAAAAAATTTGTTTAGAAAAAATCGGTATGAAAGCAACTTAATAAAGCTAATTGCATGTATGGAAGTTAGCTAGGGGCTTTGCCCCCTGCTCGCTTTGCTGGCAAAATGAAATGAAAGAATATGAAATTTTTCTCTAATTTCAAATTTTGCTGCACCTGGTGTTAAAACCAGCTTATTAGTGTATTTATACACTTACTTAGTTTCTTCCGTGGATAGATTGTTCAACAAGATCCCTTTAAGCACGGCTGCATTGTTTAATTTGGTCTGACATTTATCACGTGCTATCATATCCTTTTCAGTCATAATTTTGAGCACTTTATTTTTTTCAGTTTGAGATTTTATGCTGTCAAGTATAATGAAGATATAAGAACATGGTAAATTATAATATGTTTCTTCCTACCGTGGATATAATTCTTGGGCATGTGAGCACAGAGTTTCAAACTTAACCTCTTTGATCGTCGTCTCAACATTCTCCAGCTGTCCTTTGAGTATCAACAAGCTTTTTGTTTCGCGTACGTACCGATTCAGGTCCACTTCCCGTGGCGTCGTTTTCTTGTTCGCAGTTGAAGCTTTCTTAAGCTTAAGAGTTGTCAATTCATGCGCTTTGGATTTTATGCTATTGCGCGATTTATTCTGCACCGCAACATAATTATCGTTCAAGTACTTCAGTTTAGCTTCTCCTGGCATCAAGTATATCACATGCTCTGTTAAATTGCGTTGATCACTCATGTCAGCGCTGAGTGAGCGCAAGATGGGCTCATAAAAAATCTCATCATGCATTAGAACTTGGATAATTTTTAAATATGAGCTTTTAATAGTCTGGATGGCTTTAACACGCGTCTTGGAGTTTTCGAGTTTCCTCATCAATGCACGTGACGCTGTCTTCTCCTCCTCCTCAAGCTCAAATTTAACCTTTACATAATTCTCCAGCCTACCTGATTCCAGCTGTTGAGTCCATTAGCTGCTTTAGAAGCTACTATTCAAAATGTGAAAGAATTAAAACACTTACCAACATGACTTTTAACTTGATTTTCTGTTGATTTAATCGCGCCGCCAGACGATCGCGTTCTTTACGCATGACACAAACGCGTTGATCCATATTATCTGCTACCTTTTCTATAGGCATATTCTGATACAGACGCTGAAGATCCTTATGATTTACTAGAAAATTGTGAATTACTTGCTTATTATCTTCATGGATTATGTTCTGAAGTTTGGCACGTCCCTCAAGGCACTGATTCTGTAACTCTTTGTTATATTCGGTTAGCAGCTCGCCAGTTGACTTTTTCTCATGCTGCTTGTAGACAAAATGATTCGCTTTGGTAGAAACGCAAATTTAATGTTAAAGACAGTGCAACTCTTCAATTTCGTGTACACACTTACATATCGCATCGGTCATGACCTGGTACTGTTCCGACAAGGATTCCGGTGTCCAGCGCTCATCCGCCATTAAATGCTGCTTCAAATAATCCATAGAGAAAAAGCCGTGATTAAACAATGGGCGCGGATGCAATGGCTTGGGAATGTTCACATTCATATTGCGCTTTTCCAGCCGCAGGCAATACCCCAAACCTTTCTTTCGCATTGGGCAAGACATTTTTGTATTTGTATTCTGGAAAAAGCTTGAAAATTGTACTGTATGTTTTAGCTCTACTTGCTTATACGTGCTTGTTTTATATGGATAGAATGACTTGATTTTGTAAACCGACTTATGTCAGGTTTTTTGACAATAGAAGCAAGTGTTGTTAGATTTAAGATCTAGCAATGTACCGAGCTGCCTGAACTAAACCAAGTAGGCGATATAGTTGTTGTAGGATGCCTGCAAAAAATTTGCGTAAATTCGCCTTTATCCCATAATTAATATAAGCGGTCTACGCAGACAAGAAGAACGCTTCCAAACAAGAAAAATGCGCAATATACACAAGATGGCGCCAGCAGCTTACACTAGATGGCGCCAGCCATGACTGGTAGACAAAATCGTTAAAAAGTAATGCCAAATAGCTTTTTTAAATTATTATTGTTAATTATTATTATTAATTTATTAATACTTATTTACTTTAATTATGTGCCGCTGCGTCATAAATATGTGCACATTTAGACACTACGCCTTTAACGGTGGAAATTTGGAATGGTATTGGAAGTCACCATTGTCTAAACAAAATAATGTCTAAATAATAATTCACGTCGATATCTTGCCTCGATTTCCCGTAGCAAAATTTTGTGGCGAGTCGCCACAATAAATGTTCATTTCAGTACGGGAAGTATTTTCTTTCCATCTCTAGTTTGAATCCTGTTTAAGTATGGGTTTCTTTAATGCTTATTATTTTTCCAACTCCTACAAAACACTTCTCTACACATTTTGATACTAGCTTATTATCCGGGCTTTAAGTAAATAATTTAATAAAAGCATTAGTGTAGGACTTAGCGCTTGGAATAAATAGATAAGACAATAAAATTAACTATGCATTTTGTTTTGTGATATTTTATGTTAAAAAGTTTTAAAATATTCCATACCAATGATCACAATCGCGAGATTTTATGAGCTATCAATAACTGCATAAGTTGCGCGCTTCGATGTAAACCACTTATTTTCTTTTTTTTTTTAAGTTAACTTTTCAAGTCCTAGCATGTTTTTTTTTTTTTTTTTTTTATTAACAGAACAAGAATAGTAAGATAATATTAACAAAGTTTACAGAGTGGTGAGAAAGAGATGAAAAAGATAAAGGAACCGCGCCCGCGGGACCGCCGCAAAGCACTACTTCGCGGGTACGGGTGGCGGTACTCAGTGGCCGCTCGTCATGGTATTTCGCCGAACTCGTTCTTGGCGTCGCAACTCCTTTAATATGGCGGAGGCTAAGTTAGCCACTGCTTGCCATACCGCAGCACTCTCGACCATCCGACTTATGATGGTATCTGCAGTTAGATTCCCGATCGCGATTGCTCTTTCTTCGGAAAACTGTGGGCATACGAAGAAAGCATGATTCGCGTCTTCTACCACATCGCCTCCACAGTAGTCGCAGAAGGGTTCGATCTCGTGCTTAAAACGGTAGAGGTACGCCTTGAAGCAGCCGTGGCCAGTTAGTATTTGCGCAAGGTAGAAATCTACTTGGCCATGCCGACGGTTTAACCATGCTTCAATGTTTGGTATAAGGCGATGGGTCCATCTGCCGTTGCATGCCACCTGCCACCTCTGATCCCATCTATTAATGGTCTCATTTCTGATTTCAGCGTTGACCGTACTGCCAGACTGCCTTTCCGCGGCAAGAAGGTCGAGCGGTATCATGCCAGCCACTACGAGAGCCGCGTCTTCTGATACTGTGCGGAAGCAACTCGCAATTCGGAGTGCGCATTGCCTATATGCCATCCTGCATCCTCGACTATATGTTGACACATTCATAGCATTCGCCCATATGGCTGAGCCGTATAGCATTGTAGACGTAACCACACCAGCAACTAGTCTTCTGCTTCTTTCCCTAGGGCCTCTGCAGTTAGCCATCAGTCTGCTTATCGAGCTGGTGATTTTTGCTGATTTTAGGCTGATGTACTCTAGGTGGTGTTTGTACGTCAGTCTGTCGTCAATCATGATTCCCAGGTATCTTAGCGCTGGTTTTGTTACGACTGTTGTGGAACCTACTCGGAGGGTAGCTGTTTCCACTTTTTTCCGGCTACTTATGAGTACAGCCTCGGTCTTCTGCTCAGCCAGTGAGAGTCCGCACTCCGTTAGCCAATTGATAATTGATGCCACAGCTGAGCTAGCCGCCACAGAGACACTGCTAACATGTTTAACGACCGTAACCAGAGCTATGTCGTCCGCGAAGCCTATGAGCGTACAGCCGTCTGGGAGTCTCAGTTTAAGTACTCCGTCGTACATGATGTTCCATAGAGTCGGCCCAAGGACTGAGCCTTGAGGGACACCTCCTGTTATTCTGTACTGGCGCTGTCCTAATTCTGTGTCGTAGAGCAGAACACGGTCTTCAAAATAGCTCTGGATAAGCTGGATGAGGTATGTAGACACCTGTATTCTTCTGAGCTCGCGTAATATGTTTCCCCAACGTGCCGAGTTGAATGCGTTTTTTACATCAAGCGTGCAGATCATGCAGTATTGCTTGGACCCACCTGCCCATCTCGCGCTACTTGCTAGGCGCGTTACTGCATCTATTGCATCGTTTGTGCTTCTTTTCTTTCGAAAGCCATACTGGTGGTCCGAGAGAGTCAACTCGGTCACCAATCTGTTGCAGATGATTCTTTCGAAGATTTTACCCATACTATCCAACATACACAGGGGTCGGTATGCCGACGGGTCTTCAGTTGGTTTGCCGGGCTTTGGTATGAGGACTTAACGCTGTACCTTCCATCGGCGGGGTACAGTGCGTTCTGCTATGCATTTGTTGTACATACTGACGAATACCTCCGGGTACGCTTCCATGATGATTCTAAGAGCAGTGTTTGGAATGCCATCTGGGCCAGGCGCCTTTCCGTTTTTTAGCCTAGCTACTGCACTAAGGACTTCCTCTGCGTTGGTGTGTGCATGGCTCCTTTGTGCCTGTATAGTTAGTGGCGGTGGCATGATCAAGTTTTGCCGCGAAAAAGACTGTTTCTACAATGTGTGCTAGGTGGACTGCACCTGTGGGGACTGGTTTTCTATTCAACCTCCCCATGACCAGTTTATACGCTTTCCCAAATGGTTCGGCATCTGCAGCGTCGCAGAGCATTTGGAAATAGTTCGCTTTGCTCCTTTTGATGGCGCCTTTGAGGATCTTTTTCTTGGCTTTAAACACTTCGCCGTTCCAGGAATGAGATGCACTTCCTCGGGATTGTTGGTGGTTCCGCCTTGCAGTAAGACAGTCTCTCCTTGCATCGGCGATCGTTTCATTCCACCAGGGTACAGGGCGCCTCCTGCTCCCACCTCTGCACACAGTGGTCATTGAAGCATCGCAAGCTGTTTTGACTATCGCGGATACTGCCTCAGCGCAGGCGTTTGCATCCCCAACCGCTATGAGCTGGCTTGCATGCGCCAGTAGACTTTGCATACACAGTGTGTTTTCCCTGTCGCCAACGTGCCGAGCTCTTTGTAGGTTTTGCCTAGCATCTGTCTGTACCGTTTCTGTTATTAGGGCAAAGTGATCGCTGTGAGTATACAGTTGGGACACATGCCACACGCTGCAACGAGTTAATTCTGGACTCGCGAAAGTCAGGTCAATTATGGACTCTCTTCCTGCCTTGCTGTAGGTAGGTCTGTCTCCACTGTTGAGCAGGCAAACGTTTAGTGTAGCGAAGGCGTCAAGTAAAATTGAGCCTCTGCAGTTCGTCCTGCTACTACCCCATTCAGTGGCCCAGGCATTAAAATCTCCAGCTATGATTACTGAGGATTTACCTCGGGCATCGTCAGCTATCTCTTGTACAGTTCTTGCGAACTCATCTAGGGATGCACTTGGCGCTATATAGCAGCTATATAGAAAAAGCTCACCACATTTAGCCCTAACGAATCCTCTTCGGGTTAGGCGCTGCGAGATTTGTAAAGCTGGTCGGCCACAACTCAATATCGCAGCTCCACCATCAGTGCTTTGGATCCACACACCCTCATCGTTCGCCCGGTAAGGTTCGCTGAGTATGGCGAAGTCCACTTTTTGTTCCAGGATTGTTTGATCTAGCAGATCCTGGGCTGCTCTGCAATGGTTTAGGTTTAGTTGTAGTAGCTTAACCATTGAGCAGTGATTTTAGTGCCTTCTTGTACTCAGGACAGGCTTTGCTAAGTACAGTATGTGCAGTAGTACTACCCTTTCCGCCCAGCCCAGTGCAGAGAATACAGTGGGCCTCCTTTTGACATTGTTTGTATTTATGTCCAGTCTCTGCGCATCTGAAGCACGTGTCCTTGGAGATCGCATGTTTGCTTTTGCATCTAACTGCAGTGTGACCAAAGCCCATGCATTTAAAGCACCTTACGGGCTCGTGTCTCTGCCGGATTCGGCATATGACCCAACCTATGCGGATTTTGCCCATCTGGATCAGCTTTGTTGCGATATCTGGGTGCAGCCTGATCAAGGCGGTCTGGGTACCGCCATAGCCTTTCCTCATGATTGGTGTTGGCAGCGCACTGCCAGGGATTTCGCTCTCCACTTTTTCAAACAGAGCTTGGACAACTTTTTCGCCAGTGCTGAGTTCGTCTAAGTCGAGCACTTCTATTTGTAAGGTTTCCTGCAGGACTTTAACTTCTACTTTGCCAGAAAGTGCTTCGCTTATGGCTGTGTGTATCTTCTGCGTTGCTGGGAAGTCCTAGCATGTGTGTGTGTGTGGGAGAGTATCAAAGATTGCTCTCTTTGGTTTCTTCTTTGTGCTAGTTTTCCATTTTGCTTTGAAATCTGCAAGTGAAAGCGGCGCGGCTAATGTGATGTAATGCAAGCAGATCTCTCTGCTCATAGTGTTATAATACAAGGTGAGGATATGCCAAACAGCGCTCTCTCGTGGGTCTTTATTTTGTTTGCAGTAGTGAACTACATTTTAAAGTGAAAGGTTTTTGGAAGTGCCGTCGGCAAATGATCGTTATTGTCCTCGCGTGTTTTTGTTATAGTGCTACTGGGTTTTTATTTAATTTATATACTACACACAGACTAATGTTTTAAAAAATTTTAAAATTTTGTTGTAGAATAATATTAATTATAATAAATAATTTAAACTCTGTATATATTTCTTTTTATCTGTTAAAACCAAATATTAATGCCATGGATAAAATTAATTTAAATTAATAATAAATAATCAAAAAAAAATTTTAAATTGAACTAACCGAGTATTTTATTTATTTAAGAAAACAAGTCCATGTACAAATCCCAGCAACAAACGATCAAAATTTCGAAAAACACATACAAGCAGCTATAGCAAAACAAACATACAAAACGCACAGTAAGACAGATAAAAAAATAGTTTTTGCCCAACCTTATGCTTACTCGCTCTCGCTACAGTAGCAAAGGGGATGTTTTCTCTAGCTCAGATGCACACATTTTCTTATGGGTCCGTATTTTTCGCTTTTGTCCTCACCTTGTATTATTCCACCATGTCTCTGCTCTTGTGTTTTTTTGTTTTTTTTGAGTGAAGTAGTGCGTTTTTATACCCTGCATCCAAAGAGTCAAAGAGCATATTAATTTATTGCAAAATTATGTTTTTATCGCACAGCCAAATAAAAAGAATGAGAGAATGAGTAGTTAAAACAGCTGCAAATGCTCTCTTTTCGCTCTTTAGGCAGCGCACATACTCCGACTGCCGCCATATTCTGATAGACTTCGCCTTATAAAATTGCCTTCCTTAAACCATCGCAGAACATGCCACGGCGTGTTATTCTTGCATAAACTGTTACTCGGTCTTATCGATTCCAATGTACTCCTTAGCAAAGTTACTTTGGTCATACCATCCAGAGTAACTCGTAATTTTCGACCCTTAGCCTTACAATTTTGTAGATCTAATTATGCTTTGCACGACCCTTTCCGTGTCTTATGCTCTAACTATAATAACTTTTACAATTTCCTCTCTTTCGAACGGTCTATTCAATCTATCACTTCTTCTATCGTAAGTCACCTTGACTTGCCACTTCGAGCATCCTTGACCAATCCTATATTATGAGTCACCCACTTGGTCAATGGTGACCCATTGGCTTTTTTTGCGATATAATGTTTAATTTTTATCTTGCTTCCTTTTTTCAACTTTAATATTGTAAATCCAAGTTTCTGGCCAGTTCTTGATGTGAGTAGGTGCATATCATTAAAAAGTTCACCCATCGGGCTAGAGACGCGGATCAGTTCATATCAATTTCCTCGCTCTACTTTCTTTTCTAAATAAATTATATGTACTTTTTATAATATAATGTCAACTGTTCGTAGTTGTACCCCTCAAATAAATAAATAAATACAAAGCCACAATCTATAAATAGAATAAACAAAGCACAAGAGTGTGCTGATTGACATTGAACTTAGTATTAATAATTTTGTCAAGCAAACATAACCATCCCATATTGTCTAGTGGTTAGGATACCCGGCTCTCACCCGGGAGGCCCGGGTTCAATTCCCGGTATGGGAACATGCAGCAGTATTTTTGCATTTGTGAATATTTTTTTAATTTAGAAAGAACTTACAAATAATTTTATTTTAATATTAATGTGTTTTATAAAATATAATTGCAATTGAGCGTAGTCTGGCTAGCTTTGTCAATCACCCCTGGTACACAACTGGTACACACAAGAAGCGCCCTAAATATGCATTCTATATATCTATTCACGTCCATCTATTTTTTTTCATACTTTTTATGTGTCGCCAGTTTTTTACTTTAAATAGTTTGTAAAGTTTAAAGATATTTATTTTAGCTTTAATTGACTGTATCTGTTTATCGCAATAAACTCAATGCAATATTATCCGTTTTATTTATCTATTTAGGTATCTTCTGATTGAGCTGTATACCTAGCTAGGGTCGGTTACAGTTGTTATTACCCGGCTTAAAAATTCGTATTCCAAAAGCCTTAGACAATTCACAGAAATTTTGAATTTGAAGTGTGAGCCCACTTCTATTTTTTGTAACGTGACAAGCATATTTTCGCTTGCATTGCTCAATCGATTAAAATAACATAAATTAAGGAAATGGGTTTTAGTTTAAGATAAAAAAAAAGCTTTATTTCCATTTCCTTTTGGGTGGCAGACTCGTAATGATGTTCGTAATTAATCTCTTAATGAGCTTTGCTCAAGAAAATACCTTTACCTTTAATACAAAAATTTCAAAAAAATTTACCCATTTGCATCATAAGAAGAAGATTAATGTTTCAGAAACCCTAATATTGATATTGAGATATACGATAATTAATTAGAAAATTACAGCGCATATTATAGTCGCAATCAATCGTAAATATACGCATTCTGCTTAATTTCTCTAATTTTAAAAAAATTTCAATCTTAGTAAAGCTTGCATCATTCGTATTTATATGTTTCTTCTGGCTTTCTATACAACACTGCACAGGAAAGTTGTGATGGGCTTGTGACGTCATTGTCGCGAAAGAAATCAAATCAGGTAAAGTTGAGAGACAAGTTTTTAAGCCTGATTGACTGCATCCCAAATGCCGTTTGTGTTGTCATCAAGCAAATCCTTTTTGCCAAAATACGCATAAATATTTAAGGATTTGTCAACTGTTGGCACAAACATTGCTGGCGATTAAATTGGATTTGTATGGAGTGTTTTCCAGCTGATACGGAAGCAGAGAGCTACAGGAACACATATACCTACATGCGCTTAGTTGGGTTAGTCAATTGGATGGCTAATGTAAATGGGGCTAAGGACTTGGACACACTATTACCACATTCTTAGGCTAGAACATACATATCCCAAAAAAGGGATGCCAATTTGAACTTCAATGTAGCCAATTTTGCGACAATTGTGAGAGCAACAAAATTGTTTGTAATTTCCATTAATGGAAACCATTTTTTTATAGTAAACTTGTAGTCCTGAGCTTATTTATTATTTAAAAACGCGACTTTTTATGCTAATCAAATTCCACACATATTAAAATTTTTGAAAATAACATTTTGTTCCTAAATTTTCAACTGGGTTGTTTCTCTACATTTTTAGTGTCGGAATGCTCTCATGCACTCACACATACAAAATTGACCGCATGAAATTTAAATAAACGAAATTAACACCTATGTATGATGAGAGTATAAAAATACAAATATATATACTATATACTACAGAAAACGACAAAATAAAAGTATTCGATTACAGTTTCAGGAATCCCAGTTTTGATTTGACTCGATTATAAATCTCTCTTTAAGTATCTGTACCGTGTATAGCGGTAATATCAGTCATGCGTATCTAACTGTATTTGTCACTAAATTCATGTATATATGTATATACTCTATACATATATGCTTAAGTGTGTGTGGCAGTGCTTCACATTTGTGTCACATTCCTGCCGAAATTTGTGGCCTTAATGTGCTCGCTTTATGGCTTACGGCAGGATATGTTGTTGCTGTTGTTTCCTCATAATGGCAGCATTTATTTCTTGTCCTGCTGTAAGATGCTTTATGCCGCCTTTATGGATATTTGTGCTTAATAGATATAGACATTAATACCTCTGATCTGTGCATTAGAGTTGAATCTTTTGGTAATTTCCTGTGCTTATGTATCTTTGTATATACATAACTAAATATTTGGTGAAAATAAATTTATTGAAAGCCAGCATGGCACTGAATTGCTATGCTACCCGAGGCGATGGGATAAAAATATAGATTAAATACAAATGTATATGACTTGGGTAAAAGCATTCTATGGAAAAAATATCTTGAAAACTTTTTAAACTTTCGGTGCAAAACTATACTTAGTATACCAAACATTTAGGAATCGGTGAAAACAAATGCAAATTCAATAAATCGATATATCTATGATTCTAGCGACATTCCGCAATGCGCCGACAGTTCCAATAATTCCTACTGGGTTGTTTGTCATTGCCTTTTCAATAACGGAACTTACGCACTGTCTGTTTGTCTCGCTTGCACCTGCAGGCAATGCGCCTTGTGCCCGCTGCATGTCAACGGCTCAAAACAGTTAGTAAGAGAACTTTTTTGAGTGCAGTCAAGACCCTGTGCGAACCTGAGTACTGCAACTAAACTAAAAATTGAAAGCTTTATCTCAAATAACAAATGTTTCTTTATAAATTTACAACGATCCCAGCTAAACTTCCCGAAAAGTTAGATAAAAGAAATCGTTAAGCTAGGCTGGGGATTGTTTCTTTCAGACCAAAAGCGCTAGTGGTAAGCCACTTTTCCAGGAGGTACGTTCGTTTTGGTGAAATGGGAAGCATCAAACATAATATAGTATTCGAATATATTTATATTCTTATACCTCAAGTGTCTTCGAAATATCAATAGTATCTCCCAAGTTAAAGATTGATTTAAAGTCTATTTTGAACCAAGCTGTATACTACAAATGTTAAATCACTAAATCATCTTTCATTTGGATATTACTCAATATATCGTGGACTCACCTGCCTTTCAATACATTATATTTACTCAAGCCTCTAATAGAAATTTTTTAAATGCTTATAAACTCTACTCTTACTACGCTCTATTTCTACTAAATATTCATACTGGCTTAAGATTTTGCATTATTTTTTGTCTCTCGTTAAGCATATTTAAACTATCAAGTGAGAGCCAAGTCCAGTGTAAAATTATTTTTTTCTTTCTTTCTTGTTTGTTTTAACCTTTTTTTTGTTTTCTCCTGCTTTTCTACATATAATAAAAAGTGAATTTATTTCGGATTTTTTCCCAGTTGCTTTTATTTTAACCGCTGACAACTCAGACAGCAACAGCAAGAACAACAATAACAACAACAAAAACAAATGCATTAGCAACAAAAACAAGAATCTAGAACAGATCTAGAACTTCGCGCTGCAACAATTAAGTCGCATTTGTAGTAAACTTTTGGATTACAAAAATATGCTCAGACTTTTGTTAAACTTGTCCGGTTGGAAAAGTTTTACCACTCTCAGTCTCTCTCTTTTGCTTTATGGTATAAAGAAAGGCGTGTGCCAAAAATCTTTAGATGATTTTAACTTAAATATAGTCGTTGCTCTAAGTGTAGCCGTGTTTATGTAGATTTTTCAAGCATTTTCGACAATAAGAGGCCATACCCAAATTACGTGACCCGATTTTTACTATTTTTATTATTCTTGGTCGAGTGACCAAGCGTGGTACTTTCAAGACCCAATCTTCAATTTAACCTATTTAAACGTTTGGACACCTCCATGTTCCGGTGGCATTCTCAAGAATTGAAAAGAGTTGAAATATATTTTAGAAAATGGATCCGGCCAATATTATCTTGCCAAAGCATTGACTTGTCTGCTGGGCATGGAAACTTACTCAACTTTGCTTTTCAAGAGACCCCATAAAAGCAAGTTTAGTGGAGTGAAATCGTATCGTCGTGTTTCTATGACGGGCAGCATCAAAAAGTAGTAGGATTAAACTAATTTGAATTTTTTTTTATTGAGCCAATCATTACAAAACCTTAGTAGTCCTCGAACTAGCACAAATATGCTGCGACACAATGCATATAATGCGATTCCCACTGCCCTTGCGCCTTCTAAGACTCGCTCTCCGGGGCCCCTTGGACATCATCTATGGAGTTATCTCGTTGTACCTTGAGGTCCCGCTTGAGCTGAGGACAGAGAAAGAAGTCGGGCGGTATCAAATCTGGTGTATAAGTGGGTTGTGCAACGTGGCAACCCTGTGCTTGGCCAGAAAGCTCCACAACAGCAGCGCTTTGTGGCACAGCGCGCTGTCGTGGTGAAGCTTCCAAAAATCGGCTATGTCGGGTCACACGCAGAACTCGCATTTGCGGAAACTGTCAAGCGTGTCCATTTAAAATCTGGGAGGTACAAGCTCCCTGGGAACCACACAACTACAGTCAAAAAAGCAGATGAGCATGGAAAGCCAGAATGAGCAAGTTTGACGCTTGACTTGCTCATTCTGGCTTTCTTCGGCTGCTGAGTTGTTGATGTGCCACTCAGCGCTCTGGTGTGTGATCTCCGACACGGCTTTCTCGAATTTGACATAGAATTTGATGGATCTTTCTCCATATTGGATATCACATACGCTGCTTAAGGCTCACGAAAATCGAGAAGCTGACTCTCCGCTTGCCCTCAGGTGACTTGAAGAAATATCGGTTTCATCGAAACTGCCCACTGTCTTCTTGGAACTAGACATCGTCAATTCCATCGAATTGGGGAACAAAATAAACATAAAAACATCGTATGGTATTGGCCCGAACTGACGGCAACGTTGCATCATTCTCGAAAAACATAAAACCAGTCACTTCTGAATGTTGGCTTGGCTTCTCTGAGTATTCCCCAAAATTCTCGTTATGCGTTAATTTTGTTTGTTAATCCTCCCATTCAAAATGAAATCAGTTTATTCATTGGCAATTATTTTTGACGAAAATCCTGCATCAATTTGGCGATTTTTTCACCATATTTTGTAGTGCTTCTGAACGTGAAATAGAATATTAGAATATGACGTCATCATGATAAATGTCTGACTTTCAACTAACTAAAAAATGAAAGTTGATAGAAAATTAAGATGGCGTACTTATAAAAACACTTTTTTTGCCCCAACTATTTTCTCTAACATAATAATGTTTAATGTTTCGCTGAGAGTACACAATTGCATTACTCTTGCAATTGTGAGATTTCTGGCACAACACTCCTAGAGAGTCTGCTGTGTGTGTGTGGGTGTGGGCTGCAGCTAATACGTGTGTGTTGAAGCTTAAAGGCGCCAGCGCATGTAAATAGCTTGTGGCAAGGGAGGAGTTGCAAAGGGGCTGCAAGTAGTCTCTGTTGTTTGGCAACAGCAGCCCCATTACTTGTTCTCAATAAAGTTTTTCATATGAATTTAGCGACTTTGGTAAGACGCACACAGATACACACACTGACACACACACACATGCCATTGAGTCAACATTTATAACATTTTCTTATCTCTCTCTCTCTCGCTCTATGTTGTCTTTGTTGTTGTTGCAGTTGCAAAGTTTTCAATTGCATTTTAACTTTGTCTGGAACAATTTGGTAAAATCTTCAACGCACACACACACATATATACACACACAAAGAAATATTTAGTGTCGTTCCGCCCTTCTCTTGTCATGCTCTTTGCTTTGCTTTCATTTATTCAGCATTGCTTTTCAGCTGGTTGCTGTTAGACTTTATGTTCTTTTGTGTTTTCTCCACGCCTTGAGTTTACAGCTTATTAAATTTGCAATATGGGTGATTCCTTTAGAAATCGAAATAATTTCGATTCGCATAAAATTTTGTCACCAAATTTGAGCTATACCCTGTAACTGTTGGTTACAAAGAGTATATTAACTTTGTGCAAGCTGATAATGTATACAACATATGGAAGGAGACACCCCAAGGAAAACAAAAGTGTGCCCAGGCTGTCAAGAGAAGTCGATTTAGACATGTCCGTCGCTCTAGCTGATGCCTAAATCTCAGATATGTTAGGAGCTACAATAACCATACTTTGGATTAGACCCCTTGGTATTTTACGGCAAGCAGGTTTAATCTATGTTTTTATACCCTGTACCGTATGGTACAAAGGGTATATTGTGTTTGTGCAAGCCGAAAATGTATGTAACGTACAGAAGGAGACGTCGGAGACCCCCCAAAGTTACCTAAAGTATGATCAGAGTGACTAGAGAAGTCGATATACCCTTGTCCGTCTGTCCGTCTCACCGTCTGTCCGTATGAACACCTAGATCTCAGAGATGGTAAGAGCTAGAGCAACCAAACTTTCAGATTGGATCCCTTATTAATCCATAGGAGACAAGTTATTTTTTTGATATCGGGATTACATTATATAGCTCCCATAGGGGTGTTTCAGAGGACCTCGAAAAAAAGCAAAAGTTTTAGATGGATAATTCGTTTGTTTATAAAGATATCATAACCAAATTTGGCAATCGGAAGTTTTTTAGAGACCCCCAGCACTGTACCAAATTTTATCATAATCGGTTGACTATATCAAATAGCTCCCATAGGACCAATCGGTCAAACAAACGTGTTTTGTGCAAAATTCGTTGTGATTCGTTTGTTTGTGAAGATACCGGAACCAAATTTGCCATTAAGAAGTTTTTTAGAGTTCCCAAGCATTGTTCCAAATTTGATCAAAATCGGTTTAGTATATCATATAGCTCTCATAGGAACGATCGGTCAAAAAAACGTTTTTTTTACAACATTCTTTGTGTTTCGTTTGTTTGTAAAGATACCGTAACCAAATTTGGCATTAAGAAGTTTTTAAGAGTACCCAAGCACTGCACCAAGTTTGATCAAATCGGTTTACTATATCATATAGCTCCCATAGGATCGATCGGTCAAAAAAACGCTTTTTTTTACAAAATTCGTTGTGTTTCGTTTGGTTTTGAAGATATCGGAACCAAATTTGGCACTGGGAAGTTTTTTATAGTTTCCAATCAGTGTACTAAATTTGATCAAAATCGGTTGACAATATCATATAGTCCCCATAGGACCGATGGGTCAAAAAAATTGTTTGGTGCAAAATTCGACTGATTTCTGTTTGTTTATGAAAATATCGTATCTTTTGGAACTCTTAAGCAATATTTCGGACTTAATTGCAATGTGGTGGTACAGGGTATCCTAAAGTCGTCTGCGCCCGACTTTAACGTACGCCATCTTTTTATATCGGCCTTTTATTATATAGCTCCCCTAAGCGCATCATTTAGCAACCCAAAAAAAATTAACCAAATTTTACATTCTTACGCTTTTCTTTTTTTGAGTTCCTAAGCACTGTACTAAATTTATGCAAAATTGGTTAACTATAGCATATTGTACGATGGGTCGAATAAAATTTTTCCGAGCATATGCGTTTACCATCCAAAACAAGTTTGGCATTCGAAAGTTTTTTAGAGTTGCTGAACAAATTTGATCAAAATTGAAACGATAGCTTCAAAAAATGTTCTTAGAGCATAGTTATCAACAAATTTGTTATTCCGAAGATTTTTTACACCTAGTGCTGTTGAAATTTTTTTTTAAAAATCGGCCATAGCATCGATGGATAGGAAAAAATTGTTTCAAATCTCGTGTGTTTTTTTTGCTCATGAAGATAATTAGTCTGTACTAATTTTGGGATTTTGGACGAAGTTTTACAAAAACTTTTAAACTAAGAAAAAATGAACCTGAACCATTTTTTAAAATCTTGTGTTTTCTTTATTAACTGAAGATTTAAGCTTTAATCTATTTTAAACAGTTTTTTAAAGTGCGCCTCATTTTTGTGTTTTTGGCGTTAATATTTTTTTTTAACAAAACCTATAGCAGGGGTGTCCAGGCCCATTGCTCATCTGGCTCTTTTTGTTTTTGTAATGGCTCTTAGGCATAGGCAGCAATGCGCGTGTACATGCACGGCCCTCACCCAATGCCAATGCAAATTGCAAAAACAATTTCGCGCGATCTCTTACTTACTCTCTCTTACTCTCTTTGCTCTCTGATCTCGTGAGCACAAAAACAACCCTTGCGTATATTTGTTGTTGGCCCACAGATTTTCTATTTAATTTTGTTGTTGTTTTTCGTTTGAACATGCACTCAAAAAAATCGGTATTAGATTCTTTTGCTATTTTTCTTAAAACTTGTTAAATGGGACTTTTAAGGCATTGCTTGCAAACAAAAAGTAGTTATGGTCCTGTACCTTTAGGTACAAAGGGTATACTATATTTATGTAATGTATATAAAAGACAGAAGGTGGCTATTGGCTAAAATATATGAATAAAATATAAATTTTTTTTTAAATCCGGTGGTAAATAGATATTTATTTATTTATTTGTTTACCCTGATATTTTACATATTCTCTTACTGACTAATTACAAAACATAGTTTAGCCTCAATAAATATTTTTCGGGAAATCCCTTGTGAATTTGATCTATTTTTGAAAGCAATGCGAATGTGCGTTTTCAAGCTTAAATCTTATTCTAAGAAAAATGAGAAGTCGATTAACAAACGAACATTTAGAGGCATTATTAAAACTTTCATTAACTAAAATAAATATTGATATTGACCAATTTTTAAGTTCCTTATAAATATATGTACCATAACTTTTTTTCATTATTTTTTACCACTTTTATAAGTGTATATACAATTTTTTTTAGTGCACACAATAAACCGTAATAACTGTTAACTTTAAATGTGTTAGTGTTTTTCTTTATATGTATTGGTTTTTGCTCTTCCATAAGCAGCGCTTGGACACCCCTGACCTAGGGGCTTAATTTTTGGATTTTTTGATATTAAGTTTCTATCAGTATATATAAGTCGTAATCAATGAACTGGAGGTATTATATTTAAATTATATAATTTTTGCACATATTTTAACAATCACTTAAAACTAATAATAAAAAAAATTTTTTTTTAACGCTTTTTTTAATATTTAGAGGCATTGTTTCTGAGTTAAAATTGGCTTCATTGAACTAGAAAAGTACATACATACATAGATACATATTTCGAATAATTAAAAAAAAAAAAAGCAAATACTTTGTATATAACAAAAATAAAAAGTGTAACTAATTAAATTATGTTTAAAAGTGTGCACATTTTCTTTTTTTTGCTTTAGTGCGTTCGGTTTGTAGAAGAATGACCCATGTGTGTATGTTGATGTGTTTAGCTGGCAGCTAAAACTCATAAAAGCCAAAGACAAAAACAAATACAATTGAAACCATTGAAGATAGTATAAAATTTATTACAAATGACTGTCAAAGAAGCACGCTAGATGGCGCTGCAAGCTATTTAAGTGAACCTTAGACTTTGGTCTTACTTATGACAAGTGCGCACTTTGATTGGCATCGATAGTACTGTCCAAAGCCCTAGAGAGAGATCTGTGTACAAGTAGCTCCATTAGCAACTCAGATAAAATATGCCAAATTCTGCGCTATTACGTTAGTCGTAAAGACTAAAATTAATTCTAAAACTAACTAAACTGTTTTTCCCAAAGTCTTCGATTGCCCTCGTACATTGTTTCTACGGCGTACATACTTAGCATATAAGGAAATTTTTAAACCATATAATTTAAGCAAAAAGATTTGAGGGCATTATCCAGTGATGACTTCTTTCAAGAGCGTTTTTTTTTTTTGGAGATATAAATTCCGAAATAAAGAGAATGTTTAAGGGCTAAACGCAGACACGAAAACAGCCACCTAGCAAAACGACCGACTTATTTTGGTCACGAAAGGAACAGTGTGTCTCTACCTTACAAAATGAGCAATTTATCGAAATTATTATCGATAAGCAGCTGCTTTTTTTTACAAACAGCAAATTTCTAAAAGGCCATACATTGCAATTGAATTGTTGAATGATGAAAAAAAGCGCCGAGGGGAGGCAAAACCCAGGAAAAGGCGTAGTGTTTGGGTTAACCCATATTTAATGCGCAGAGCTGAGTGTGCACGAACTGCATAGACTTATTTTAACGCACATTAATGTTACAATGGAATTATTTTATTATTATAGCTATTTTCTCATCCTTTCCCAACGATCTGCAACGATTTTGTCAAGCAGCCATAAATTTCGCATACAAAATAACTAGCTGCACATAAGTTTTGTTTTAGGCGCCAAAACCGAACAGCTGTTTTTGCTGATTGCGCCATCTATGGTTTACTACTGGCATCAAAAAACAAAAAAACAAGCAACACTGGTCTACATACCACCTGCAAGACCGTTTCGTGACCAAACGATTGTGAGCGTTTTTTTATATGAAGTTTTGCTGATTTTTCATGTCTGCGTAGGGGCCTTCAGGATGTTTTAAAAAAACAGTGCACTTAGAGTGCTCTGGTGCGAGTATTTTTTATGCTTAGTTTAGGGAAAATAGGAAATAAATTCTCGAACGATACGATTTTAAATTAAGATCGACACTTTTTTCGCTCTTGCAAGTAAAACATTGACGTGAGTGCAAATATTTTAAAATCATTCTCTTCGATTTTGACGATTTTTATTACATATATGATAAAGGTACTAGTCATTAGGTACTCTTTAAAATTTTGTTTAATGCTCCGACTATTTAGCGGCTTATCGATACGTGATAAGGTTAACTTTTCTTTAATAACTCATATCTCGTAAAAGAATTGTTGCCAATCGATATGCATCGATGCTCATCCATGTCGATACGTTTAAGATAGGTATCGCGTCATCCACACGAAGTTGAGCGGCGTCAGTATCGTTTTTGGCAAGGTGTATACAAATTAGTTAGAGTGGAACACTCGATACTTTTGAAAAATACTTAGTTGCCACTTTGGGTGTGATTTAGAGAACTTTCTGTCTTTGTGCGTGTGTACCGAATGTAATAAAAGAAAACGTGAATCGTCAGCTGTTGGCTGCCGTTTTTGTTTTGATCTTGTCTGCTTGTTGTTCATTATACCCTGTACCTATAGGTACAAAGGGTATACTAGATTTGTACAATGTATGTAACGGACAGAAGGAGGCGTGCCGGACCCCAAGTCCTTTATACCAAAATGCTTATCATAACCTCGGGTATCGATTGAGCCATGTCCGTCTGTATGATCATCTAGATTTCGGAGACTATAGAGATACGAAACTTTACCAGCTGGTGCGCATATTCCCTGAGAAGATGAAGTTTGTTGAATCATGTCAATATCTTCCCCCATTCCCCCGCAGTAGGTTTTCGCGGTTCTTAGCCATGCCGATTATAATTTGTCTTTGAAATATAACAGAGCGATGCGTTGTGGTTCCATACATCTGTGTGTCAAAAATAAACAAAATCGGACATATACCACAGAAGTTATAGCCAAAAATGTACAAATATCACCTGCCCTTGCGAATAACCTGCGTCATTATTTGACTCTACGTAATTATGGTAACAAGTGACCTTGAATCACAATTTTTGGTAAGCGATTCGTGTGGCTCTAATTAACAAATCCACATACATACAAATTTTGTCGATGCGGACCCCCCAACCCCCGCAATCGATTTACCGTGTTTTCTGCCACACTCCTCAACATATCCCCTTGAAACTTACCCCATATACTTTAAATAACTTCTTTGACGTAAATTCGACGTAAAATCGATCAAAATTTGCGGAACTTATAGGTATAAATATCGTTTTGCAACAAAAAAATGTTCCAATTGGAAAGTTCTTAGAAGGACTAAGCAGGAATAAAATTTTTTTCGTAAAAAAAGCTACAGGGTATACTGTCGGGCACCGCCTCGACTGTACTAAATTTTATTGTGTATGATTGTGCGAATGCAATATAAGTTGCTTGCTAAAAGCGGTGGGGGTGGCGGGACAATGCTCATAAAAGTTCGCGTGACCGTGCCGCCGGCATTACACGACCGCGTTTGCCCGCCACTGAGGAGGATGCGGCGGAAATAGCCAAGATAGAGGCGCAAATGCAGCAGGTCAAAAAAGAACTAGACGCCTTAAAGGCCCGCCGGGCTACCCATCGTGGCCCAATGAATGCGCGCGTCAACAACAATAGCCACTGCAACAAACAACAAAAACAATTGCCTTCACAACAACAACCACAACAACCAGTAAAGCAATAAATAAATTATAGTAAGAATTACATTGAATGTGTTTTATTTCATTTTTATAGCATGAATGTTTACATATTTTTCAGCAAGAAATTAAAAATTGTTAGTAAAAAAAATAATTTATATAAAAATTTTAGATAAATTTATGAAAATAGAAACGCATGTGTTTTATTTATTTCAGTTTTTTAAAGCAGCTAAAAAAATCATACATTTTGACGGCAACACTTTTGTCAATAAGGCACATACACTCATACTATTCAGCCACATATACAAAGTTACCACATAGAAGAAACTCGGCAACCTCCCTTGTTTGCATTGCTTCGCTTAACAAAAACAAAGCGTCATATAAGAACTTTGGCAACATTGCTTTTTTGCTTCTGCTAGGTATATACATATGTATGATGTATTGCACTGCATATGCAGCAGAAGCAATACAATTTTATGAATAGATTCATAAAAATGCAACTAAATTCATTTTATTTTTCAACAATAATGTTTACTATTTACATACATATGTACTTCATACATAATGTAAATAAAAAAGTATATTTGTTTATTTTAAAAAAATGTTTAAATACATAAATACATTTTATAAAAATGGTCAAGTATAGCCATTGGTCCTCCTCCACCACCCCCCTTCTAAACCGTACATTAACAACCATTATACATATTTTTACTGCTTTATTTTCGTAATTGCATACGCACAAACATTCACTATAGCACACATTTGCAAATACGAATAAGCAGACAAGATAAAAACAAAACCAGCAGCCAACAGCTGACGTTTAGCGTTCTCTTTCATTCCATTTGGTTCGCTTATGCACAGAACAGCGAGGCTCTATTAATCGTGCCCAAAGTTGCCACCTTGTGCATTTTAGGTATCGAGTATGCCACTCTTTATAATTTTGATACTCCTTGGAATAACACATTCTAATAATTTTTTATTTACTTTTCAACTTTTGCCTTTCATTTGTCTTACATTTGTTACTTAAATTAATAAACATTAAGGCATTTAAAATTCTATTTGGTGTTATCGCATTAATTGTCACACAAGGTGGCAGCACGAATAAAAATAACTATTTTTATTATTAGGGTATTCACGCTTTGTGTTGACCAGAGAAGTTGAAAATTTGAGGACTTTCACAAAAACAAAATGTTTGGCAAAATACAACCCTGTGTTTCAACTCTCAACTCAACTTTTCCTCAACCCAGACCCTAGTCTACTTTTTGCTGTTGACTTGTTGTATAATACGATAATTGCGGCATTTGAAGCACTTAAAAAGTGAAATTGTTTTTGTTTCCTTACATATTTTAAAGTTAAAAAGAGTGTTCTTGAATTTTCTTAAAAAAATAAGAATGATCATATTTTTCTTGAATTCAGATATTTAAATTTAAGTTTTGCTGCATGGTTTCTTTCAAAAGGAAAAGCTCTATTATCGAAATAAGGCCTTTTGTGTTTATTTTCGAAGATCTGTTTTGTCTAAATCTAGAGCAGGGATGTGCAAGAAGAGAGCGGCCAAAATATAAATGTATTGGTATAGTTGAAGTGACTACAGCTATTCTGTCAGTGCACGCTAGCATTTTTTCGTTTTGGCTTTTTACTTCGGCAAGTGCTCGGCTCGTGTCTCTGTGAATACTCATTTTCATTCGGCCCCCACGGGCTATGGGTGCACATCACTGATCTAGAGCAGCGGTGGGCAAAACTACTAATGCAATTTTTTTGCCTGTGTGCGTAAACAAAAAAGAGCTTTCGCAAAGACCAAGGTACAATGGGACAAATAATTTTTTTATTTGGCATTGTTGTCATTAAATTCGACAATATCGTCGACTTTTATTTTATGCGGGACGTGTATGTTTTACTCTGCACATTGAGCAGAGCGATTTCGTCTAAAAATTCGGATAGGGTCGTTCGATCAAGGGCTTACCAAAAAAAAAATATGAATTGCTCACATCATTACTTATTTAAAATGACGCCAGCCAGACTCGCGAATTTTAATGACCAACAAAATCCAAATATACGCAGAGTTCGTACTCTTTCGTGTTTTGACATGTGACTATGCTTTGCGTTCCATTGTAAAACTAGCTCACACGTACGAGACGAGCTTTTACGGTAAAAAGCTCTTTTCTCGTACGTATGAAAGCTCTTTGGCACGCGTGCCGTCTGAGTGCCCACCGCTGTCTTATTGTGTTGTTACATACTGATAAGTTCATATGCGATAGCAGAACACAATGGAAATATCATCTCTAACGTATCGATTAATCGTTATCGTTTTAAGAAGGCGACGAAAAGAATGACATTTAATGACAATCGAAAACAAATGACAGCTGAAAATTTCTTCTGGATAAAGACAAACAAGAAACAAAAAGATTAAATCAGAAAATTATGACCTCAACGCTTTCATCATTGAAAACAGATGCCAACAAGCAGTTGCTCCATGGCTCCCGACATAATGACTTGCAGCCATATATTGGTTTTGGTCAGTCCAAGAAAAACAAACTGCAGCTGCAGGTAAGTACTACCTCGATAAACACTGGCAAAGCATTAGAAGCCCAAACTCCTTTCAGTCGCACAAAATGGACGACACCAAGATGCTGCAAATGCCAGACGTTCGTGGTGGACCCAACAAAAAAGGTGTTTCAGCAAGCCAGCTGCCGCACGATCCCAATGTACACACTGCAGGCTCTCTTCACAACATGCCCGTACCCATTGGCATGTTTATGAACATGAGCAACGTGAAATTAAAGTGCTACCACCAGCATCAGAGGACCATAGAGGCAGCCAAGCAGAGTCGTCCAGCCCCACTGGCTACCGGATCGGGCATCACTTTGAACAATGCTGGGAAGAGAAAAAAAAAGAGCAAATCGAAAAAATCCCAGATTATTGACAATTCTACCGAAACTTATAGCTTCTGCGAAGAGCTTCACAGTCAGCCTTCCGAAACATTGTCGCTATCGCAATTGACGCTACAGGAATAGAGATGTCATTAATATATATAATCTTAAAAATTACTATGATCATGTATTTCACAAAAAAATAGTTAGTTATAATGCTTGAGGAAACCATTAGGAATATTATAATTGAGTCGGTACAACTCTAACCCTCTTAGACTTATCTATTTGCCACTCTTTCCAGATAGAAATAATCTATAATTACCAAAATTATGTAACTTTTAATTGTCCTGCATCGAAAGTAGAGCAATACAATTTCATGCACGAGTTATTTGTTGGGTTAAAAGGCTGGATGTGTGCGTGTGTGGGTTGTGTGTAGTTGTGAGCTTGTTAGTTGCTTGTGTGTGTTTGGGTTACGTGCAAAATGGTGTCGCTTACGCTGTCTGCTCTCTGGCCTCAGCGAAGCCACAGGATGCAGGACCCAGCCATAATAGCTAGAAAAACGTAGAGAACGTCAGCTGTGGCTTTGCCGTCAGCAACAGCATCAGGATCCGACATCGTCAGCAGCAGCATCATCATCATCATAGGACGTCACCACAACAACGCTTAACGTCACAATGCCAGCGGAAGTGAGTCAACGAGCAATGGCACAGTCCGTGCTGGGAGGAGGATAACTACATCGTCCGTGTTGCGCGTTTTGTTGTAATTATGAGGCACGGGCCACGAAGGTTGCAGGATTATCAACACCCAGAGACAAGGACAACTCATGCATATTGTCGCTGTTGGATGTCACTGCAAATGTTTTTAAGAGATTTTCCATAAACAATTGGCATGAAAATGATGCGATGAGCGCGTTAATTGCCGTCCCAATTGAAGTCTCTTATGGAGCTAACCAATTTGAAAACTGCAGCACAATCAGCCAGCCAGCCATGACAGGAAACGGAAGCACTAAAAATAAGTTTAAAATAAAAATGAAGTAAGGAGCGTAAAGCCAATTTATCTGGTGTGCCACAGAAAACCATTTCCTGTCAATTTCGTTGCAATTGCTATTTATTCTTGGTGCCACAGACATGATTTGCAAAATCTTTGACAAAATTGCATCAGATTTGATTAAATTCATCAATAAAACCTATTTTTTTTAAAGAAACTGTTTATTATTTGAAAAGGTTATTCAATGCCTGATTTATCTGTCTGGCAATTTACGGCGTTTTACGCAAGGCTGTGAATGTCAATAGCTTAGCAGTTTAAGTTCAAAATGAAAACCTAAGGAGAAAAAAGCCACAACATGGCGTCGCTTTAAAGAATTGGCAATTGCATCGAATATACTGAATCAAAGTTCTACAAGGGCATAATAATTAGAATTACAATTTTCATAACCATGTGTTTTAGTGCCCAGCAAACATAGTTGTTGCAACTTTTGCTGGGCAAGGGTAGGCTGTATGACAGCCTCGATGCGATCTTGAGTTTCATAGACCTCTTTGCTCGACTTTTTCTTTGTTTGGGTGTCTTTTGTAAGGCTTCAATGGCTAATAGTCTCGCAATTGGCATTTTAAAAATTATTTTCTATTTTAAACAAACGAATTTTGCCATTCACAACGCTGAGAACAGCTGTTGACGCGTAGGGTTGTCATACAAACTCTTGTATTGGGCGGTAGAAATATTGAAACTCATTTTAAATTTATTTCGTACAAATGGAAAGCAAAATGATGCAAAATATGCTGCAAATACTTGCTTAATGGAATAAAGAATAAACTTTATTGGGTCACTGTTATTAAACATTTATTTAAATAAGTGTCTAAATTTTCTAAAATAATTTCAGGAAAGCTGCAACCTTTTGCTGCCATTCTTGCAAAAGCGTAAACATTCGAAATTAATTGTCCAAAAAATTGAATCTTTGAGATTTCTGTGGCACCTTCTAAAGATTTATTTTTAAACCGTTGCCAAAATCGGTAAAGATTTCTGCGGCATCCCCGAAACGGGGGTAAAGAATAAAAGAATTTAATGTCGCACTTATTCGCAGAAATTTATTTTTATTATTTTGAATGCTTTGAGAAAACATCGATGATCGAAGTTTAAAATCTCTATGTATCCAACAGAGAAAAAACCCATTTGATGAGTGCAAAAGTGCTGGTGAAACATCTCTGTTGGCCAACATCGATATATAGAGATTTTAAACTTCGATCATCGATGTTTTCTCCAGCACTAGTGGAGTGTCGAGATTAAAATCTTTAACAGATTGGCTGTAAATTACGAAATTTCGGGGGAAAAAAAAAATTGGGCAACTAACATTTTATTATGGCCTATGTTTGTGAGCCTTTTCGAGATACAGCTTTAAACTGGAAAACAACGATGTATCGATATATCAAAGCTTTAATTAACCCTAGACCTGTCCTTTTTTCCATGTAAAATTCACCACGGGTAGTGAGTACCTCAAGGACAGCTAAGATGAAGAACAGGCTTAAGGTTAAGACAATATAAGATACCAATATTCTATTTCGACCAGAATTTTCGCTCTCAGCTGCGGAGATTATTCCTCGCCCGCGGTTTCTGTCTTGCCAGCCGGCGGAAATTGCTGATGCCAAGGCAACGAAGAACCTCCATTACCTGGTCTTTCCAACGTTGTGGCGGACGTTCCTGTGTTCGACATCCTTCATGTGATTCCCGCTCGTATACCTTTTTAGCTGAAGCATTCTGATCCATGCGGATAACATGGTTAAGCCAACGCAAACGTAATTGTATGCACCCGACTAGATCAGTGTCGTCTTGTGGCTCTTACAGCTCCTGGTTCATACGATTTCAGTAGTCACTATACACATTAATCGCTTCAAAGATGCATTGAAGGATTTTGCTCTCAAAAGCCCCTAATGTCGCCTTGTCCGACGTTGACAATGTCCATGCTGAAGCGCGGATATGTTAAGGCATCTGTAAAGGGTTATTTTTGTGTTTCGAGAGAGCACTCTACTCTTGAACTGCTTACTGAACTCAAAGTAACAACGGTTTGCAAGAGTTTCCGAGCAAAGCAAACAGGGGGCAGAACCCGCTGCTCTTTCTTCAGATATATATATTTGTTGCACAAATTTAAAAAGTCTTGACCAGTGGAGGATCTAAGCGGGGTTTTCGGGTCCGAGCACCCCTCCCCCAAAAATTGGAAAAATCGGTAGAAAGTCTTTTGCGAGCTCTGATGTATATACACTTCGAAGTGAAGAACTCTCCCCCCCAAGACAAATCCTAGATCCGCAGCTGGTCTTGACCCTTGTTGTGTACAGGGTATTAAATTGTTGGCTTCATGTTTCCGTCTGGCCACAAAGCACCGCATAGTCAACATACTATCTTAAATCTATCTGTTGGGTTTTTTTTCTTCTGATATTAAAAATGCTTTTTTAAATGGCCAAGCCTTTTGTGTGTGTGTGCGTGGGTTTTTTGTACACGTGTGTGTTAGCCAAGTTAGTAAAAAGTGCCACAAAAATATGTACAAAATTTAACCCATGTTAAAGTGGTTATCTGTTGTTTTTCTTTTTTTATCTGGCAGCTGATTTCCAAAACTACAAACCTTCTCTGTGGGCAAGGCTATTGTCTGATATATATATATATGTATATATAGTCCTTTATAGACTCTCCTTTGCTTGACATCTTTGGAGTGCACTAAAGTTGACATATGTTTGGGCTAAGCACATAACCTAAATATTAACCTAATTATTTGTAGTTTGACGGTTTTTTTTTTTGACACACTGAATATTTATAGATTAACCCTCGAGCCTAATCCGAACACTTGGTTGTCAGCTGCACCCATCATAAAACCACATTAGCTCACAAACATATGCGTTAGTTTGAAGCACTTCATAATTGCCTGCTGAACTCTCCACAATAGTACCAAAGTATACATTTGGCCAGGACCCGCGTTCGGACCAGGAGCAGCACACTTACATGGTGTGTGTGTGTGACAAAAAACACTTAAGCCAAGTTTCTTTTGTGCCCCTTATTTTTATGTTTGGAAATTTTTATGCGCTCCTGAGTTGGAGAAGTATGAAGAGTATGCTTGGCATACAAGCATGCGTATGCGTAATTTATGCGCATATGTTTAAAATGGTCATGTGTGGTATATACTAGTCCTGTGACAGGAACAAAAAAAAAATATATACATATATAGGAAAAGGAAACGGAAACGGAATATGCAATCAAAGAACATTAAGGCAGCATAATATAAGAAGCGAGCCAAGCCCAGCATAGAACTTAAACGACTTGATCGTGTCTATATACTAGATTGAAAATGGCTGCCTTTGTTATATACATCAAATTCCATGCATTTAAATAGCAGCAAAGAACAAACTTTCAATTTACGAAATCGAAAATCAAATAAAATTAAATGAAGTATTATTTTTATAAGCTGTAGCTTCCCTTCAGTTCGGTTCAGGCCTGAAGTAGTCATGAAATTATGCCTGAATTTTCAGTACCAGCCATGAATCTACGCATTCATTTATCACTGAATTTAACGGGCCCTATGTTCCAAATAGGAGTTAAAGGAACATATATATATGTCCTAGGCGTTTAGGACTGAAGCTTAGCCGTAACAATCAACTATGAAATCAGTGCTGATTGACTTTGAAATGTCATGCCTGAAATCACAGGTGAATTTTTTAAATAAATTTTAATGAATTCATTGCTGATTCGTTTTTGAAAGTCTGGTCGTAAGTCACAGGTGAATTTTTACAAAAATCAGACAGGAATTAAGTGCTGATTTATTTATAAAATTCGGGTCTAAAATCACACTGGAATAAATTTCATCATACATTTTTAACAAAATTTTATTATTAATTTTAATTTTTATTTAATATTATAAACTAGAGCGGCTTCGTTGCGGTCTTGAAATTTCGATTTTTTTCAATTGTTCAGCCGGGTCCGCTGTAACTGGTATTGATTCTAAAATAAAAAAAGTCCCATATTGCAGCACCATAAATAAAATTCGCTAAAATATTGATCTAATGAGAAGGTTGTCATAATCGGGACAGAATGACAATGAAACACGTTGTCCGTTTGTCACATCTCCCGATCACTTTGGCCAAGATACCACCCAAAGCGAACTTTCGAACTGCTGCAGAACTAGGAAGGCGACAGAAGTCGCCATAGGTCTATTGGCTGAGAGGACGTATGTTCCCAACAACGACTTTTGTCTCAGCTGCGGAAATGAGGAGCAGATAGAAAGCATCCAACAACTGTTCTGTGACCGCCCTGCACTTCTTAGGAAACGCACCCAGTATCTGGGAAGACCCTTTTTTGAAAATCTGGGCAGTCCCATAACGGAACTGCCTCTTTTCGTCGAATTCTCAAAATGATTCAGCAAACAGAAATATTAGACGGAACTAAGGGACAATACACATCACCTATAAACTCCTCCCCTTACCATTATTTTCTCTATATAGTACTTCCCTGTTAAATAGGCATCACCGTGGATCATAAGGTCTCCAGGTGATCTCTCGCCCTGTGCCGTGCAGCCTAACTAACCTACCCTAACCTTAATGCATACAGTTTATTCGCTAGCGAAGCTAGACCTACCCTAACGATAACATGAATGCACCTACCAGGTCTTCTCGATTCTTTTATACTCAATATTGTCAAGGATTTCATCTAGCTAGGAGAACAGTTTTTAAAAGCCGCTCATACTCATAAGATTCAAGTAAAGAAAATACTCTATTAGATCTGTGGTCGATGAAATAACCAAATGAGCTAGATCTACATTAAATGGAAATAATTTAAGAGAACCAGGCAGCCATTGGAGCCTAGAGGGACGTTACCGATTTATAAGCTCTTATGAAACAACAAGAAGAATCTCGCAAGATTCATCTGAAATATACATTAAGCTGATGCTTTAAATTCGGCTCGACTTCATAGACTGCAACTGCTGCAATAAATTTAAAAATTTCAATTTTTATTTTTATATTTAATGAATTTCATAGATTTTTGTTCTATAGTTTCATAATCATATCAATCTGATATGGCGCAAGCAAGGCAACCCATTAAAATGTTCATCAGCCCAAGGACGAATCTTAAAAGTATGTGTGTGTGTGTGTGTGCGTGTGTGTTTGGCAGCTGTAGTTGTTTATGTGTGAATATTATTGAAATTATTTAATAACATAACACGCAAACTTTTGGCGACAATAAACCACACACAGATACACATACACATACACTTACATACATACAATATATTTAGCCATTATGAAAAAGCAACAAAAAAAAAAATCGAAAAAAAACTTTGGTCAGGTTTGATGCAGACAGTTGCCCAGGGTTGCTTCTAAACGTGACAAAGCTAAGAGGACACTCACACTTACATTTAGCTCACGCAGACGGGCACACAGGCATGCATATTTAACATAGAAGGGTGTTGAACAAACACAGATACACGTACACACGCACACATACACATATACTATGCCATACGAGGGCAGGCTGAAAAGTAAGCAACATAGCAAAAAAAAAGTTACAAATCTTTCTCTTACGTAGCATAATAGCTTACAAAAGTGTGCATCGATGCAGAAATGCAAAAGTGCCAGAGCAATAGCCTAAGCTGCTTGTACACAATCTACTGTTTACAACTCTTATGCTTTTTTGCAAGAAAAACTTTACAAAACTTTCCCTTGGCTAAGCCCAAACTTTACGGCCTACCCTCGCATAAAGGAAAAACAACAGCAGCCGCAACATTATTGTTGGGCAAAAGCAAAAAAATTCACTTAGTTTGTTAGTTCTGTGACTAAGGGGAAGGCGGCTAATAAATGTCAACGATAATGTTAGACATTATTTTTTTTTTCTGTTTATGTACATATGTATATGTGTTATATATAGAATACACATATATGCGTTACATACTACATTTTTGTGGTCCACACCTAGTGTATATATTCATACACCATATATAGTATGGCGTCCTTGCGTTTTTGCATTGTTTTTGTTGCTGTCAACATTTCCTTTAGCAAATTAATTTTACTAAAAGATTTAGTTGTTGTTGTTGTTGTAGCTGTAATGAAATTAATTACTCTTGTCAAACTAAAAGATAACACACGAACAACAACTATATAAACTTATCATCTTAAATGTAGTAGTGACAGAGGCAGAGGCAGAGACCCGGACCCCACATACCTACAAGATCTGTCGTTGTCCAAGATAACGCTGTAACCATTTGAAGTAGGTGAACCGGCTGTGCCCAGTTTATGACAGGGCCAGCTGTTGCACCCTCAAAATGCTGACGGACAATCCGGACAGCTGAGCACTAAAAACAAAAGCATGGCCATGTACTACGTCTGGTTAAGCCGTTTGGCTTAGCAGCAAAACTCATCAATCTAATCCTCAGTTATTTCCGTGACATTTTCTGTATTAACACTATTCCTTACACAAACACACATACACACACACACGCTGGCTCCCTTACGAGCTGGCATCCACCCAACAATAACCCATTTTTATTTCATTTACATTTTAGTTAGCGTTTCGGAACCGCTCCTTTTTGGACACCCAGCTGGTCTTGTTTATTCAGTTTTATGTTACCCACTTGTAGCATCATAAAAAAAAAAATGTGTCAGCTTGTTCCTTGTCCAGCTCGACCAACACTACCTTGAAGAGACTACACAAATGCTTTGGCCACACTTTTGCCTGTTTGCGCAGAGCTGTCATAATTTCAATGTTGCCACATTTCTATTTCGTTTTGTCTCAAAGAGATGAGAGGATAACAATCAGGTGCGCAGTGTGACCAGATTTGATGTATTTTGTGCTCTTGGCAGTTGCTTTATTGTTGCCTTAAAAAAAAAAAATTAAATTGTATTATTTATCAAACTAAAAAGATATTTAAATCACAAACTAGGGGGCTAAACCACCTGTTCGCTAGGCACTTCAGCCCCCGTCTCAACTTCCATATTTATTGTCAGATAGTACCAAAAGTAAAATCCTGCCGTTCCTTTCTGAATTTCTTTTTTTTTTTTTTAAATTATAATGTAAAGAAGAATTATTAAGCAATTAAAAAAGAATGTAAAAAGCCAGCTATAAACTAATGTGTGTCTTTAGCCCGATGGCTACAGTTTTTAACGATATACATCGACTCATGAGCTGACTCGTGTTTGCCCGACTCTAAAATAGGGAACATCAAAAGCAGATTTCAGATGTCTCTTTAATAGGATACGTTTAGACAGCTTCATGTTCTCCAAATGATAAAAGTATATTTATATTTGAGTCCACAAGATTCTGTATATCGATTTCGATGGCTGTAGCTTCTTTAGTCTTTAATGTAACTTGGTGTTTGGCTATAACTCATAAAGGCTTCCAATATATTTTAATAATATCTTGCATCCACTAATGGGATATAAAAAATGGAAAAGATTGGGGTTGTATTCCCACAAGGTTAAAAGAATTTTTTAACTGCATTCTACATAGATCTACATTTGTTTATGATACATTTTTACCATAATATTTTAAAGCTTGTATCCATTTGCTACATTTCGAACAATATTGCTCTACGGGCTTGGGCCAAGATATCGGCTTGATCTTTCTGCAGATAATACGCGTCTTTTGGTAAAATTTAAGTTCTCTAGTTCTTCTTTTACGAATAGACAGCCAATGCTATATCGACTCAGGAATGTTTATCGAAGAAAATAAGTGAAGCGGGCCACTTTTTAGGTCAAACACTTCGATTTTGATGATTTTTACATATCTAGAGCAGCGGTGGGCACTCAGACGGCACGCGTGCCAAAAAGCTTTCACACGTACAAGAAAAGAGCTTTTTACCGTAAAAGCTCTCCTCGTACGTGTGAGCTAGAATCTAGCTAGATTTAAAATGGAACGCAAAGCAAAGTCACATGGCAAACACGAAACAATACGCACACTGCGAGTTTTTGGTTTTTGTTAGTCATTAAAATGTAAGTGTCTAGCAGGTGTCACTTCCAAAGAGTAATAATATGGTATGAGCAAGTGATATTTTTTTTTTTTTTAAATTTTAGGCGAAATTGCACTGCTCAAATGCACTCACAGATGACATTTGAACAATTTGATTCGAATAAAATGTTGGTCATCCGAAATAAAAGTCAATTATATTAAAGAATTTAGTGGTAACAGCAAATAGATCTCAGCTATGCCAAAAAAAAAAACAGTCTTGGCCCATTGTACGTCGGGATTTTCGAAAGCTCTTTTTTGTTTACGCACACAGGTACAAAAAAATTGTATTAGTAGTTTTGCCCACCGCTGATCTAGAGGTACTAGCTAATAATAACCACGTCCATTTTTACAACAGAGTTGTTATTTATCGATTTATCGATAACTGAATATTTCGATTTTTATTTTTAGACGGTACTCCCAAGCGAATAAAGATGAAAAAAATTTTTTTCAACGAAGATAGTATTTAAATTATAAAAAAAAATATTTAAAAAATATAGATTTAATTGATTTTTTAAAATATATTTTAAAAACTATTTTTTAAATAAACAAAATTTTTTCAACGGAAGATACTATTTTATATTAAAAAAAAATGTTTGATTTAAAAAATAATTTTGATTTAAGGCCTATACGCAGAATGCAAAAAAATTGTTTTTAACATTTTTAAAGATTTTTATTTTTTTTATTAAAAATTCTGTTTTTTATATGGAAGAAAGTATTTTAATTAAAAAAATAATTGTATTAAATTTTTCTTTAGAAGCAGCTACTACCTAATTAAAATAATAGTACTATTTTTAATTTTTATAATTTACAAGCGATCTCATCATTTCAAAGTTGGGATCAAATATATTTTATTTATTTTATTTTAAAAAATTGATAAAAAAAAGAATTAAGTTTTAACAATTTTTTTTAATTAAAAATTTACAAACGATTTCTTCTTTTCTCAAAATTGGAATCCATTACATTTCATTTAAAATTTTGATTAAAAAACAAAAATTTAGGTTGTTTTAGCAATTTTTCTTTTTAAATTTAAATGTGATCTCATTAATTACATTTGATTTATATTATTTATTTAAAAGTGATTCTACCTTTTCCCAAAATTGCGATCACTTACATGTTATTTATTTAATTTTTAAATTTTTATTGAAAAAAAAAAAACTTTTAAGATTTTTTAACAATTTTTTTTTTAATTAAAGTTTTTTTCAAAATTGGGATCAATTATATTTTATGCGCGTTTTACTTATTTTCGCCGATATGTGATCAGAGATAAGCTGACGGTCTGCTACATGTACGTCTAAGTTGGGTAGATTCAAATCAGTATATACGAAGTTCTTGAAGTTGAAAATTTTCAATTTAAGCTTATGTAAAGTCTTCAATCGACCAAGCTGTTTATAGTAGCAGAACCCTGATTGTACAACTTAGCTTAAACTTTTTTATCAACAAGCAAAAAATTCTCAAAATTTTAATATAAAACAAAAAATAAATCTGACAGTTGTTCAACTTTGAATCTTCAACTTTCTTCAATAATATAATCCATACATTTTCAGTTGAATACCACAAATATTGAATTGCATTGACCTTGAATAGTTTATAAACACTTTTGTTAAAGGCAATCACAAAATGGTCGATAATTTAGTTGGAAATCCAAAACAAAGACCACAAGAGCCAGAAATCAGCTAGACTGTGGTGTAGGCTCGGACAGCATTGAGATGGGATGTATCTAAGACCATTTGGATTTATTGTAGTGAAAATTTTATGCCCACATTGAATCAATACCAATACACAAGAATCAAACTAGTAGAACAACAACGAAGTTCAGACACACTGCAATTGATATGCTAGCTAAAGGCTTACGAAGTATCTAAATTCTGCTTAAATTAAATGAAAATTATTCATAATGTATCTAGCTCTCAATTTCTGTGTGCTGAAGTTCAGGCTTTAAGTGTGAGCTAACTGCTTGATTTTCTCGATTTTTCAGAATTGTTTTATTTTGAAATTTAATCTTTCTAGGATCTTTCTTGATTTATAGTAATGATAGATGCATAGTTCCAAAAAAGCTGCAAAGTTAGTAGCATCAATAAATAATAAAGCATGAGAATAGTCAAGTCAACCTCCATAAAGAAATATATGGAACTAACTAGCTCAAAGAAATTGCTTTAAAAATAACTTTTAAAATGGCGCTATGCCGACTTTAACATACCCTATAACCTTAGCGGCTTTTATACCTTTTACCAAAATATTTTTCACGCCTAAATGAGCTTTGTTTCGGCTGTTAACATTTTCCATAAGTGTATGATATTTATTTTTAATTCAATGTTGCCAAACGCCAGCAAAAATAAATTCAATACACACTGGCCAAAAGCTCGAGCTCTTCAACTCTCTCTCTCTCTCTCTCTCTCTCTCTCGTTATTGCTCTTCGCTCCAGGGACAGGATGTGGCTGTTACCGCCATGACACTGCCTGCAACCGCAGCACTGAACATGTGTGTAATCAGAATCAGAAAAAACCACAGCCACAGCAGCAACAGCTGATCTCTTGTGACATTTCTAAAACAACAGCAGTGTTGAAAATCGTAAAAAAAAAAATAAAATAAAACAAGCAATAGACGAGAAAATGAAATAAAAATAAAATAGTAAAAAATAAAACTTGAGCACGTGCACTGAAGTGAAAATTAGAGCCCAAAAGTGAGTGCGGAAAAGTGAAAAGCGCAGGAAGAATGCAGCAAGTGCCGTAATACGGATACGGATGCGGATACGGGTCCAGTGCTTGTTGCAGTGCTTAAAATACTAGATACATGCTTAAAGATATATTAGTGCCGACTGAAAAGTATCTTGCAACCAAGCTCTGCGTACGAGTAGATATGTTTATAAGCATGTCTCAAGTGCCTATAAAAAAAAACTTGCTCACAATTGCGGAGCAAAGTTTTTGCTGTCGCTTTGTGGCATGCCCCAAGTGGCGCACACACACACACACACGCACACACGTAATCGCTTTGGCACACCTAATTTCACTAGAACCGAAAAACTAACTCCAACTGTAACTTCCAGTGTTGTAAAAGCGTGTGTGTGTGTGTGTGTGTGTGTGTTTAGTGGTATTAATGTTTGGTAATTTTAGTCCATGTTGCTTTTAGTTTTGTGCGTTGCTTTTTGTTTCGTTTTTTTGTCATTGTTGTTAGTTCCTATTTTATTTTGTGTTATATTTGATACCCTTTAGTCATAGGGTTTAAGAGTGCTATAGATTCGTTTATGCATAGGCGCTAGGGTAATATAGAATCCTGCTCTATTTCAAACTAGACAATAACGACAAAATCATGACATCTAGTTGACTGTTGGAAAAGGGTAAGAAAGTTTGAGCCCGATATGGAACAGTCTTCGGTATACCATCCTGTCCCATAACGCGGCTTGTTCTTGGAATGAAGTAAAAAGATAAAATAGATTTTTTTTTTTAATTGGTTTTATTATACCCTGTACCGTATGGTACAAAGGGTATATTGTGTTTGTGCAAGCCGAAAATGTATGTAACGTACAGAAGGAGACGTCGGAGACCCCCCAAAGTTACCTAAAGTATGATCAGAGTGACTAGAGAAGTCGATATACCCTTGTCCGTCTGTCCGTCTCACCGTCTGTCCGTATGAACACCTAGATCTCAGAGATGGTAAGAGCTAGAGCAACCAAACTTTCAGATTGGATCCCTTATTAATCCATAGGAGACAAGTTATTTTTTTGATATCGGGATTACATTATATAGCTCCCATAGGGGTGTTTCAGAGGACCTCGAAAAAAAGCAAAAGTTTTAGATGGATAATTCGTTTGTTTATAAAGATATCATAACCAAATTTGGCAATCGGAAGTTTTTTAGAGACCCCCAGCACTGTACCAAATTTTATCATAATCGGTTGACTATATCAAATAGCTCCCATAGGACCAATCGGTCAAACAAACGTGTTTTGTGCAAAATTCGTTGTGATTCGTTTGTTTGTGAAGATACCGGAACCAAATTTGCCATTAAGAAGTTTTTTAGAGTTCCCAAGCATTGTTCCAAATTTGATCAAAATCGGTTTAGTATATCATATAGCTCTCATAGGAACGATCGGTCAAAAAAACGCTTTTTTTACAAAATTCGTTGTGTTTCGTTTGTTTGTAAAGATACCGTAACCAAATTTGGCATTAAGAAGTTTTTAAGAGTACCCAAGCACTGCACCAAGTTTGATCAAATCGGTTTACTATATCATATAGCTCCCATAGGAACAATCGGTCAAAAAAACGCTTTTTTTACAAAATTCGTTGTGTTTCGTTTGTTTTTGAAGATATCGGAACCAAATTTGGTTGTCGGGAGTTTTTTATAGTTCCCAATCAGTGTACTAAATTTGATCAAAATCGGTTGACTATATCATATAGTCCCCATAGGACCGATCGGTCAAAAAAATTGTTTGGTGCAAAATTCGACTGATTTCTTTTTTTTTATGAAAATATCGTAACCAAATTTGCCGAATAAAATATCTTTTGGAGGTTTCAAGCAATGTGTCGGACTTAATTGCAATGTGGTGGTACAGGGTATCCCAAAGTCGTCTGCGCCCGACTTTAACGTACGCCATATTTTTTATTTATTTTTTCTTATAAAATTTTTTATGAATATTTTATGTATTGTGTCAGCAAATAAATTCTACTGCTTAAGTACTATATGACGCGTTTATTATTTTTCTAGAGAAAGGATTTGTCTAAGCAACCTCGTTCCTTACGGGGATCCCACTACAAAACCATAGTTTTTATACTCTGAACCTTAAGGTACAAAGTCGTCGGAGTCCCCCAAAGTTACCTAAAGTATAGTATGATCAGGGTGACTAGAGATATCAATAAACCTATGGTTCGTCTGTCCGTCTGTATGAAGAGCTAGAACAAGCAAGCTTTCAGTTTGTATCCATTATTATATCTCGAAAAACATGAATATTTTATTTTGTTTGATGTCGGGATTATATTATATAGCTCCTGCATTGATGTTTCAGAGGACCTCGAAAAAAAGCCAAGATTTAGGTATATGAATAATTCGGTTATTTATAAAGATACCGCAGCCAAATTTGGCATTCGAAAGTTGTTTTGAGTTCCACTGCGCTATAACAAAGATCAAAATGGGTTGACTATGTCATATAGCCCCAAATAGGACCAAACGTTCAAAAAAACACTTTTGGTGCGAAATTCATTGTTTTGTTTGTTTATGAAGATATCGTAACCAAATTTGACTGTATTTTATTTGATCGAAATCGGCTGATTATATCATATAGCACCAACTGAGCCGATCGGCCAAAAAACGTTTTTGGTGCAAAATTCCTTGTGTTTCGTTTCAAATTTCCAATTTTTTGGAGTTCTTAAGCAATATATTGAATTAGGTATCAGGTACAGGGTATCGCAAAATCTTCCGCTCTCGACTTTATATGTATATAATAATAATTCCCTGACTGACAATTTTTGTCAGTCGCCCCTGGGCGGGGCATGGGGATCTCTATTAATAATTATTTACAGAGAACAGGGACCTACAGTTTATAGCCGAATCCGAACGGCGGTGTCTTGAATTAATAGAGACTTTCTTGGGCAAAAAGCGTCTTTGGCTAGCGATGCCAGTGCTAGGCAAATGTACCAGTGCTACTGCGGGGACTCGAGCCACCGACCTTCGGTTTGTAAGGCGAGTACGCTACCACTACGCTACCGACGGCCACCGAACTTAACGTCCGCCAATTTTTTTTTCTATGTATTTTTTTTTCCATGAAATTTAGTATTATTGAAAGAGTTCTTTCAGCAACTGCAAGATACTCTTTTTCGTAGAGAAATAGTTAATCTTGCTAGATTTGCCGACGTGAACCTATCTCTATTCCAGTTTACAGAGCAAGCTTGGAGAGCCTAAGTGCTGAACACATCATAAAATTTTTAAACCAAAATGATTTGTATAGACCCAGCTAACGATTCAGCCAAGTCCGTTGGTTTGTCTGTATGGATGCTTAAATCTTGGAAACTAATAGAGCTACAGCCACAAATTTTTGTGAAATCATTTTGATATCCATCATAAAATATTTTGCATCTTATATACTCACTACCCCTGAGACACGCAGTTGTACCCTAAGAGGGCAGCGAAGAGCTTGGTCCCACATTTTTCAGCTTTTAGAGCTATTCACAGTATATCAGCAAAAAAAAGAAATCATCATACTCTTCAGAACACCTTTCGCTCAATAATCTCCTTAAGTACCATTTTCACTAATAAGTTTAAACTAAACGCATCGTTAGAATCTGCCAACATCTGATAGTCGTCTCTCCTGGTTTTCACTCTCTCCTTTTGTTTGGGAAGTTAATACTTTGAGTATCTAAGACCTTGTTTTCCTTTCTGAAAGCCTCTTCCTTCAAAGCTATAAAGCTTTTTAGACCATTTGTATTGTAAAGCTTCACAGCGCAAAGTTTTCTGATATGTGACTTTTTTTTGAGTATACAATGTATATTAATGTTTTTTTTTTTTAATTCGACTGTTAAAAATTTTAAATAAATAAATTACTTACTTACTGTAGTCCTCTTCTCCTTGTGGAGCATAGGACCTTTACAACAGATCTAAATCTTGCTCTATTGGAAGCATCACGACAAATTTCGTTCCAGGAGTAGTTTGCCGCATTAAGCTCAGCGTCAATCGTTCTGCGCCAGGTTTGGGTTGGAGCCCCCGGACGTCGAGACCCCTGAGGGTTCCAGCGAAGTGCTTGTTTCGCAATGTAGGACGCCATTTGCTGATTTGTCTGGTTCCAGAGAGCTTCATTACTTACTCGTTCGGGCCATCTAATCTTAAGTATTCGCCACAAGCATTTATTTCTAAAGTTTTAATTCTTGTAGCGATGCTTCTCGAGCTTTTCCACGTCTCGCATCCGTTAAAAAGTATCGATTTAACATTAAACTCAAAAATGCGAAGTTTGGTTTTAATCGATATGTGGCTGGATTTCCAGATCTTGCTGAGGATGCCAAAGGAGGATAAATAAAAAGTTTACTGCAAAATAGTTATAATTGTGTTAAAACTTCAAAAAATGAAAGCATATAAGATACCAGCTCCAGAGCTAGAATTTATATGTAGATTCATGTGCGCCTAATAAATCAAAAATCGATAACTTGAGCGCACACATCTTTTATTTAATTTTGTTATTTAAATAAATTTTTATAAAAAATATTAAAGTGTATTTTCCAGAATGTATACCCTACAGAGAGAGGATTAAGGATTTTACTGATTATTGCAATGAGTAGCATCGCTTGAGGCATCGATATAGCAATTTTTTGGCTTTCTTTGCTTACATTTGAATAAATATAGTCACAAAAGTATTTAAAATGGAAATCTGACTAACCCAATAGAATAAATAAACAAAACAATGTTGACCTCTCGCCAAGGGCGGCAGTGTATTGCGATGTCGTAACCAAACTCGACTAATATAAATTTTTGTTTTTGACCATTTTAGTTCGTTGTTTGGGGCAGCAGTGTAGATAAAGTTTTAATGATATAATTTGCCATATTCAACAAAGCGGCACAAAGCGCTCCGAGCCCCGTTCAGAGTAAGCTGTTCCGGCCAGGGTTATGGCCTTGCCACTTGTAACTACTGCAACTATTTTTAGTCTGTTGAGTGGGGTAAAAATTTATGAAAATGCCTTCAAGTGTTTTCTGTCCATGCGTGTATCTAACGTATCTACTTTTACTAGATCTCTCTCTCTACCAAGCTCTCACACACACACACACACACACACACTATCTGGTTCCACGTTCCTGGGCAGCTGGCCAAGGCAACCTTTGACATAACCTCTTAATGAAATGCTTTGCCAAAGTCGTTGTTTTATTTTTATATTTTTTCATTTTTATTTTTATTTTTTGTTGCTACAAACATTTCGCATTCTAGCCCTGTGGGAACGTGCAGTTGTGCGTGTGTTTCTGTGTCTGTGTGTGTGTGTAAATGTGTATTTGTTGTGCAACTTTTGGCTCTGGCTATTCCCAAACTACAGTTTAGTACGTTAAATCAAATAGCCCAGCAGCAAAGAAGCTCAGCTCCTTCAGTACACAAGGAATTTTCAGAGTTGATTTAAAATATTAAAAATAAATTGTGTAGTCTCTTATTAGGGACATTAGTTCTTCTGCTTGATATTAAATATTTCTATTTTTAGGCATTCAAGGCGCGCTCGTAAATTCGTTTCTATTAAATTTTGAGTAAAATTTTTATAGCGAATATGAGATATCCTTAACTTTTCTACCATACCATACGGTGGAAAGTATGGTATTGCCAGTTTAAATTTTTATTTTTCGCTATAACTCCCAAAAAAACTCCCCATAAAATGAATAACGCAGAGGTAGTCCTAAGTATAACATTAAAAATTATGAGACTTCTGTTTAAAAATAACGTGTACGCGATGTAGTCTTAAATGGACTAAAAAGGCTGCCATGGCCAGATTGGTAAAAAAATTTTGGTATTTTTTGTGTGCTACCGTTTTCAATACAACCCATCAAGTTGTAACTCTGTATCAGCAACAGAAATGCTGAGACTTGTCATTAAAAATAACGTATACGCGATGTAGTCTTATATGGACTAGAAAGGCTGGCATGGCCAGACTTTCTTAAAAAAAATTTTGGTATTTTTTTGTGTGCTACCGTTATTCAACACAACCCATCAAGTTGTAACTCTGTATCAGCATCAGAAATGCTGAGACTTCTCATTAAAAATAACGTATACGCGATGTAGTCTTAAATGGACTAAAAAGGCTGGCATGGCCAGATTGGTACAAAAATTTTGGTATTTTTTTGTGTGCTACCGTTATTCAACACAACCCATCAAGTTGTAACTCTGTATCAGCATCAGAAATGCTGAGACTTCTCATTAAAAATAACGTATACGTGTTGTAGTCTTATATGGACTAAAAAGGCTGGCGTGGCCAGATCGCTAAACAATTTTTGGTATTTTTTTCTTGTGTGCTACCTTTATTCAACCCAACCCATCAAGTTATAGTAACTCTGTATCAGCATTTCTCGACTGCTTTCCAAAAATTTGTCAATTTAGCCCTAAAGAGTAGCTATATGCCTCGACTAGTCGAAGTTCGGATGCTCTAACCCAAGCCTGAACTCAACTGAATCCATTTTGTAGTTCAAGAACCAACGTTCTAAGCATTTATTTTCGAGTATTTTCCGAGTTTTAATTTTATAAACCAACCCAAAGTTTAGTTTGCTATTCGCGGCTTAAGCCCAAATCCAAATCATCCTATATAAAGAGATTGTTTCATGCGTATAATTGCATTTATTATAAATACCATAAACTTTGATACATATGATTAGTTGCACATAGCTTTTGAGACCACAGTCCCCATCCCCCACTGCCATGACTTTGGTGTTAGAGAAAGAAAAACGCTTGAATAAACAGGAACTGCGCACTTTTAATTATATGCACGTTTTGGCGCATAATTTCGCATTCCATGGACAAACACATACACACACACACACGCACACTTATGTTTTAAACACATATGCACATAAACACATGTAATTAAATATATGTACACATACATAGCTAGAGGGAGTACTTACTTTTATATGAATACATTCTGATTCACTTATATTCATATGCAAACTGTACAAAATTTAGCAAATAAAATTTACATGAGTAAATTGCATAAAATAAATACGCAAATACGAGGGCAGGTTGGGAAGTAATCGGTTCAGCTAAGTAACTATATCAAGAAATGCCATAAAACATGGTATTTGAAAGGTTATGCCAGAACTACGACGTGTTGGCGTCTATACCAACAGGACTCGAAAAATATTATTCATGGACTGTTTTGAGGTTATGTTATCACGCAGCTACACAAAAATATAAGATATAGGGTGTCAAAATTTATTTTCAGGTTCAGAGGTCAGTGCATATCATTAATATATTTTTGGGTTCGCTGAATCCGAATTCGAGCTTAAAATAACCCCAGCGCTGCAGAGTTCTTGGATAGCCCAAAACGAGGTACTTTGAAGGTTATCTCAAGAGCCCGACGTGCTAGGTTTGAAAAAAAAGTTGTGCCTCTTGCTGAGGTCAGAATAGAACCTAGGACCGTTGGGCCAATTCTATTAGCGGATTCGAATTGAGAGCGTCGAAATACAACAGAAGATATATGCCCGATTCCCAGCTCAAGGCATTTTTTTTTTTTTTGTGGTTGTGTTAGTGCTAGATTGCGCCAATATTTGGATACGTGAAACCAGTTCGCGGCTTGGGTGCCACCACTATTACAATACTACCATACAATACTCGGAATACTTGGAGTCTTCACCACCTTTACTTAGGAACAGTTGAAGCGGTGGTTATCTTTTGGAAAATTATCCAACTAGATGGTAACGTTTTTGGGCAAATTCTTTTGGAACACTTTGAGCAAGGCGTTATGATCATTGATGCAATTTCTAGGCTTGAAACATGAATTACAACTCCATTTGCAGTGTATCGCTCTTATTTAAAAAATTAAAATCGGTTTCTCGAAAAAAAAAACCCACTAACTTATCTGCAAGCCCGCGTATACTTAATGTTAACAGAAAGTCATAGACAAAACCTTAGTACAAACACACACACACATACACACATGTTTTCACTTGTGCAAATTATCATAATATTGATTCATTTATGTTTAATTAACTGTAGTTCGCGTTTATAGATATAAATTAAGCATCCATTTAAATAGCTGTGACGTCAGCGTCGACGTCTACGTCGACGTCATTTTGAAGTGTCTGTTGTTGTTGCTTCTAATTAGCAAATCAGCAAGATATACAGCGCTTTGTAAAGCTTTAACCAAACCTTAAACATAAAAAAAAAAAAACCCAGCTAAGTAATTATTATGGTCTTGAGTGCTTGATGGAAACGAAAGCACTTTTAGATAAGTTTTGCTTTGAACTGGATTATACTTTGCAATTATTTTGAAAGAATTGTCTGGAGCGTAGAATAATGACTACCTAAAACCAAACATTTTTCTCAAATATTTTAATTATATAAGTAAATTAAGTTTGAATAAAAGTAGTTCTAAAATTCGTAAAAAAATGTTTTGCTTATGCGAGGAAACTAAACGTCTTGTGCATAATCGACGACAGAACAGATAACCCAGCGCTGTGAGCACGATAAACATACAGTACATTAGATAAAATATTAAACATTTTTTTTAATTATTTATTTATGATTTATTATTTTAAATTTATTTTTTTCTGAAAATTCACTTCATGCTAATGCCCGCCGATAAATGCATATTAACTCAAAGTATCAAACTATAAGTTGAAACATTAGAAGGAAAAAAATGTATTTTACAACAATTACACAAAATCAAATGATCACGGATAATATATGTAAATCAAATATAGTGAAAAAACAATAAACTAAAACACTAAAAAGTAGTGCTATGTCATTAATTTAAGCATTTAAAAATACTTTTATGTAATTATTACTCAATTATAACAAAACACCACGAACATTAAAATTTCAACTTTGTGACGTAGATGCCTAGAATGCTACAAAAGCTGCATACGTCACCTTCTTTTCTCACTACATGATCCTAAGCACACGCGCAACAACAACTACAACTAAAAAGAATGAGCGAATGATTCGTTAAAAAACCTGCTAATGCTCTCTTTTCGCTCTTTGGGCAGCGCACATACAAAGCCTCAATCTATAAATAGAACAAACAAAGCACAAGAGTGTGCTGGTTGACATTGAACTTAGTATTAATAGTTTTGTCAATCAAACATAACCATCCCATATTGTCTAGTGGTTAGGATACCCGGCTCTCACCCGGGAGGCCCGGGTTCAATTCCCGGTATGGGAACATGCAGCAGTATTTTTGCATTTGTGAATATTTTTTTAATTTAGAAAGTATGTACTTAAAAATATTTGTATTTTATTATATGTGTGTTTTACAAAATTTAATTATCATTGAACTTAGTATTGCTGGCTTTCCCATATGATCTAGTGCTTAGTGCACATTAATGAGGGTACCACTTGGAGACTGGTTTCCGTACGGGTTTACACTCATGTTTAAAATTTCAGCTTGCAAATAGTTCGAGTAAAGTGGAGAACTTCTATAGGTTACAAGCCTAAAAAAGTTCTGGTAAGCTCCACCTAATAGTTATATATAATAAGAGGCCGCCTCTAACCTGGGGAACAGACGCCTTTTGCAGCCGCTCGCTCCGAGACAGACGCTGCAAAACTTCGAGGGACTTTTAAATCATATATGACGAAGAAGCCCCTCCCGAAGCTCCCTCTCTCGTTAGCCCTGACCGTATCTCCCATGCGAGTTGTTTAGCTCATCTTCAGCACGGTTACTCAGTTTACCAGGATCTACCACTCGGGGTGAGAGTTGGGATTGAGGAATTAGATTGCTGATAGCAGCTACCTCAGCTTCTCTAAATCTCACTTTACATCCTAGTAACACCTTACTCGCAACATAACTATTTCGATATGTTATATATCATTTTATGGAAAAGATTGCACCAATTGGTAACCTTACTACATTTTACCACAAGTCCATTCTCAGGATTAAATTTATAATAAAGAGTTAATTTCAATTGTCATTATCAGAGATAGAGAGAGACAGAGCTGAAACATAATAAAATATGCATTTAAGATGATATTGTTTGCACATATTTGTCTAAAAGCAATAGTTAAATGTACAAACATTCTATGTGTGTCTATTGAATGACACTTTGAAGAGCTTAACAAACAACAATTGAAGCCTTGACATTTTAAGGATGAACATCTAGAAGCAGTTTGTATGCTGAATTTTCTAAAAGGCTGCACACATGATTGCTCTTTATCTTTATTGCATTGCTCGGTCTCTGCTCGGTCATTGGGTATGGATTGTGGAGGTCAGAGGTCATCAAATTTAATGGAGTTGCAGTTGACAGTCATGACATCCATGACCAAATTAGGAAAGTATTATTTGGCATGGCTTCGTTTATAGTATGCCATCAATGGCTTTAATAGCTGGCTATGCTCTTTGTTTTTGGCTTTGACTTGCAAAGTAACAAAGTCAAACAACTGTCTGACGAAGCGTGAATACTCTTTAGAAAAGTGGATTCGTTTCCCGAGGGTATACCAGTCTCAACATCCATTGATTAGTCAAAGCGTGTAGTACATTCTAGGCGAAAGATTATTGATTATTATTATAGGGTGATATTTTGTGAAAATGTCAAAGTTTTCTTGTTTATTTGGCTCACATGCTTCTATGTAACCAACTTTTTTTTCCTTTACTCTTTTTATTCATAAACAGTCTTGAGGTCATAGGGATAGACTGAACCGCTATCCGAGCTTATGACAAGCATTTTGGTATAAGAACTTGTGCCACACTTTTTTCTATTTTTTGCACCCATTCCATACCTCCTGATACCCTTATACAAAAATTTTGACCTCAGAACGCAAATTTATTTTAAGTTCTCACTATACTTACTTCGCACCATCACCGGGAATCGAAATAATCCAATCAGTATTATCTATCGAAATTGATTTTTATATCAATAGGTTTTCGTAGATCTTTAGAGCTCTATCGGAAAAACTCAAAAAATAAAAGTCAAGAAAACAATTACAATTTCACGTGTGTCACGCAACGATTAGTTGTTTATTTTTAGTTTTTAATCTTAAAAAAAACGTTAAAATATAAGAAATTTGTAAAATCCAAAAAGTCCTTTTGTTGCGACTTAGTTCAAATATGTGTCATCTTTTCTATATTTCTGGTATAAAATAAATAATTGTCTAAAATTTAAAAATAATGCAAAAAGGCGTACTTTTTTTAGAAGACACGCTTTTTTTTGGGTATTATGTCAGTATGTATTTCTCCTGAACCAAGTATATTTTCAATTTCGATTGTAAATCGTGATTTTACCCTATATCCACATGAGGCCACATTGCGTATACGTAATTTTAATTAGAAGTCTTATAATATTTGAAGTTTTAAGAACTTTACAGTTCAGTCTAAACAAGCTTTAGCGGGATTGAGCTCAAAAAAAAATCGGGCAAAAAGTTTACTCTTTGAAAAATATTTTAACACAAAAGCATATTGCTGAAAATTGTGCAAAATTTAATTTTTACTCCTCAAAAATTTTGTAAAACACGTATTTTGGGTTAATTTTCTTCTTTCGATGGCTATATATTTTTTAGTTACCATACCAAGATCTTTATTTTCCATGTTTTCTTAAAATTTACTGCCCATCCGAAACCGCGTTTCTTGATTTTATAGTTGAGCTTTAATTCCGTGCTCTTTTCCATTAAAAAAAACAGCTGTTTCTTGATCAGAGCTTGCATAATTTTTAAAATCTTAGGGTTGTCACATAACTTTCATTTATGAAATTGTTTTAGTCAGTGCATACTGGACTTTAAAAAAATGCAGCTAAATGTTAGATATTTGTTATTAAAATATTGGCTTTTTTTTAAAAATTTGGCTATAATATACCTGTATATCAAAATTTAGCTGCAATCGTGTCTAACTTCCAAAACTAGAGTCTTTGTACGGCAGACATTTTGTATTCTTTTTCCACATTGCTATTAAAGAGTTTTTTTTTTACGATTTTTAAAGAAAGTAATCATACAGGAAAACCGTATTTCTATAAAAAAAAATGTTTATAAGTAACCAATTTTGTAAATAATTTTTCTGAAAGCCCTGTGTCTAACGTTTTGTTCAAATTTTCTAGCAACAGGATTAAACGATTTTATTAGAGCTAACGAGTTATTTTCAAAATTTTGTTGGCATTTCATTTGTTGAGGATTATTTAATTTTTGATTTTCTAAATATCAACTTGAAACTTTAACCCACAATTATAGACCCCCATCGACTCAAAGCTTAACATTTTTGACAACAGAGTATGCCAACAATTGAACAATATTTTCTTTATGGTAGAGTCCTTTCTTTTGTTGTCAACGTAGTTTCCATTAATTTGCAATAAAATATTCCAAGTGAAATTTCTAATGTACATTTTGGCCAATCGAGAGCAAACATACACATATGTACATATATGTATGCGCATGCATATATATAAAATACATATACACACACACACACACACATTTTGTCCAGCTGCCTTCAGATGCCATTTACATTTTTAAATGTCCTTCCAGTTCAGATGACAAGTGCACATGAAACAACGCAACCTGAAACGCTCTCTCTCTCTCACTCTCTTACACTCTCTCTCTCTCTCTCTCTCTCGCTCTCTCTTGTCGACCCAGTCATGCACGCATACAACTTCCATTGCCCGCAGCACAGACACATCATGTGCGTCTCTTTCTCATCCTCGTTCTACGTCGACGTCGTCTAGAATAATGTTGATTTTGGAACATGTGCAAAGGCAGTCCGCCTGGCAGGCAGGAAACATCAACTCCCTGGCCAACGCCAAAGAAATGGAAGGAAAAAAAGTTGTTGAATCAGCCGAGGCGGTTCCCAAACTCGAAATACTCTGCACCTTTTTCTTTTCCCGAAAAAAAAAACAAAAATTATTTAAATTAAAATCCATTCCAGGAAGTTTGTTTGTTGTTTATGGGCTTGTTTTTATGAGAAAAGTAAACTTTTTCTTGTTTACTAGGCTCACATGAGTCTGCATAACAAATATTGTTGGCTTTACCTAAATGCAATATATTAAAAAAGTTTGTACACATCGTATAATTTTTGAATAATTTTTTGGTAATCGAGCTTGTCATGAGACGATGTTTGAAGTGGATACGACAACCCTATCACGAACTTACCTATTGCAATCTACAATACCCTCAACCCAAAGCTTGCAGTGTATAAAAATGCCACAAAAAATATGGGTAACCACTCGCAAAATCACAATGCAGCAGTCAACACTTTGGGACAAAATGAAAATCCAGCAACTGAAACCCGAACAACAAAAACAACTAAATCCAATAGGATGCACAGCTGGCAACCACTGGCATTCCAACATGCCTTTGCACTTTGGCATTGAGCGTGCGCAAACTGCTTCAAGTCAGTGTACAGTGAGTGAAGTGTGTAAAGTAAGTGAACTAAGTGCAGGGTTACCATTCAGGAGGGGCAGGGAGTTAAGGTGTTGCAATGCCGGACATTGGTGACAGCCAAACATTTGTCAATGACAACGTGACGTTGCCTTTGCTCATTGTCTTTGGAATCAGGATTTGGAGAGGTATACCAGTGCATAACTAAACGAAACACAATGGAACAAAGTGAAGTTGGATGCAGCGGGTGGTTTTTACTTTCTTGTGGAATTTTTAATATAAGCCCTTTACGCCTTTTGTTTCGATGTGGTTATGGAGGATTCAAAAAGAAAATTCCTTAATTAAGAGCTGGGTATATATTGGCTGGTTACAGGATGACAGTCCTGGGTGTCCGGGCACAAGAATTCAAAAATTAGATTCTAACTTAAGAAGTGAAGCATTAATGTTTTACACTGAGTTGCGTATTTGTTGGCCGGTTGCAGGATGGCAGTCTGGGTCCCCAAATTTCTTAGCTGCTTTGAAATTAAAAGCGTCACCTCAATAATCTATGAAGCCTTTCATTATTTCTCTTTAAATTTAATAAGTAACCATACAAAATGGTAAACCAATTGTTTCTCTAAGTCAGTTAAGCGCTTTTTAAAATGAAACGATCAACGAAAAGTGTCGCACCACTTAATACTAAAATTCAGCCCTGATATCAGGCATGAAAAGGAAGCGAACGCTCATGGCCTTGTAAGAAAAATAAGGACACATACAAAAATTTATCTGTCTATCTGTTTCTTTTGACTGACAAGCAAGGCCAAAAAGTATAAGCAAAGAAAAATAAGAAAAGTCAACGGCGTGTGAGAAATGAATGCGTAGATGGTACTAAAAATTCAGGCATGATTTCATGACTAATTCAGGCCTGAATCGATTTGAAGGCAATTTATGAATTTTTTTTTTTTTTTTAATTGAAGTAATTTTTGATCTTTTATCATTTAAGGAGAATATCAAGTTTGAAATTTTACTATTTATTATTAATTTATTTATTTTTTTTATAATTATTTTGGGATGATTTTAAGAATTTTTGTTGTTTTATAAATTTACAATTAGCTGTACTTGCCATAGTAATAATTTTTATATATTATTATGATTATAATCATTTAATTAATTCTTTTTAAATTATTGGATTTAGATTTATTTTTAGAGCTTAGAAGTTAAAGTTGACGTTTAATTTTAATTTTGAACACTCTTGAAATATTTTTTAGCTCATTTAGCAAAAGTCTGCTTTTGGAAGGACTGCTGCCGGGGCCTTAAAATCATTTTTTGAGAATTGTGAAATCTTAATTTTTGTTTTATTTTAAAAAGTTTTTGTTTTAAGTTTAAAAAAATGTATTGTGCTGAACATCCTAATACATAATTTTTATGTGTAAAATCCAAACTTTTATTACTATTTTAAAAACTTTTGGTACTGCTTTCAAAATATTATATTTAAAAATGCTTAAACTTACAATTAAAGATTTTTATTTTAAACGAATTTTAATAATAAATTTAGAATGTCTTTTCAAGTTTTGAAAATAGGTGGCCTTATTTTTTTAATATTTATATTTGATGCAGCTTGAAGGCCTACGTTTCTCTGGTTACAAACCTCTTAAGACTTAGAACTAACTTCTACTTTATAATTATATAAAAAAAATGTCAAATAAAAATTTCTATTATATTTGGTTAAAGTTTTAAATTTCATGATGCTAAAATTCTAAATTTAAGTTGAAATTTTAAAATCTTGAACTTAATTCTAACTTAAACTAAGGCTTTTAATTTTAATTTAAGAACTTTTGGTTTTGTTCTAAGCACAATATATTTTTTTTAATTTAAGACTCAAATGAAAATTTTTATATAATTGGAATTCCATCCATGAATTAAACTTAGCTTCAAAAATCTAAATTTTCAAAAATTTTTCTAATGAAAAAGTTTGGTAGAAAATTTGTAACTTTCGAAATTAAAATGAATAAGAAATCGACTTCATGCTAAAAGATGATCGACTTTTTCATTAGATTCACCCCATAAAATTAAAAAATAATCTCATTATAAGATTGCGACACTATTTTAATAACAAAATTCAGAAAGAATTACCATATTTCCCAAGTAATATGTAATTATAAGAACAATGGAGTAGCTCTACAAATATATGATATGTACATAAGTGCTTAACTTAAAATAAGGAAAAATAGGCTTTGTTTATTAGGAGAGGTTTTTGTTTTTCAAAAAAGAAGATACAATTTAATGCACGAAAGCGCCCTCTGGCGGCACTCAGAAATAAAAATTAATGTTAAAGATGGATTCTTATCTGTACAAGCATCTACTAGTTTATAAACATTTTTCTTACATTTTAAGCTTATAGAATGAAAACTTTAGTGAGGCAGTGTAGCTTAATGAAATGTGCCTTAAATTCGGACGAGTATTATAATGATAGTATACTTTTTCCTAGAGTACTTGGGTCAATCTAATTAATTGTGTTTGTTGGAGAGTTCACTTGGTTAGGGTTACTCACGATACAGGATACTACCAAATACACTGCATGACACTGCATATGTTGTTTGGCTCTCTATGCTAAAGCCTGGCCAGAAGGTGTCTATAATTTTAGCTTATTTTAACCTAGTGGCTCCATATACGCTGAACTTAAGTTTAAGTGGAACCCAATTTAATTTTGTTTTTAATTTTACCCAGCGATTTTAAATGATGTAAAATTGCTTGTTGAGTTCACAGCGATAGAAGAGAGATCTTTTTACGTTTGGAATGAATTGTCCAATTCGGTAGCTTCTTACACTCTTGGTCTTCCACTGAATTCTTTGTCTTTCTTGACTTGGAAAATCACATCGTTTTTACATATACTCACGACTAGTTCTCTCATTCGATGTACCTCAATAGCCGATTTTAAAGTTTCCACAAATCTTGCTTAAAGCAAATTAATAAAACTTTATGGCTAGGTTGTTCCCAGATCTGGCAAGTTCTCAATAAGCTTTCAGTGGAGCCAACTTTTGTCAAATGGTGTAATTTCGATTTTGGCGTGACGTTACATTTGTGCCACACACGTTTTAAAAAGTTTGCTGCATACTTTTATGCTACTGGGATGGATTTTAGCATAAAAAAAACCTTTTTTCTTACAAATGTAACGTCACGCCAAAATGGAAATGTCCATTTGTTCAAAAGTGCTAAGTTTTTATTCGCATTAAGTTTCAGCGTTGCTGTTGAACATTGATCAAGATAATTTGTTCAAAACTTAGCTTTTCTACAGTTTTTGTCATATTTTGTCACAAAAATGTAAGCTCATACCCATATGCCTTAAAAAGCGTCAATATTGAAATAGCACTGTGAAAGCTAAGAAAAGTTGGGTAGTAGTAGCCGAGATGAGCCAAGCATTACCGTCCCTTTTGTTTTTTAAAAATAAATTTAAACCCAGATAAGAATGTTAACATATCGTCTAATTGTCATATATTTAACTATGAAGCTTTTCCATGGGTGCAGCTTTAAGATGGCTTTAAGTAAGCTACTCGGTACAACCTTCACAACCTCTTCCAAAAGTATAGTTCTTAGCTTATAGATCTTAAAAATGTTCTTGCACTTTAATTCGTATTAATTGTTGGCTTGCATCGTGACACGATGAGTGGTTTCTCAAAGTACGACACGCGTGCATCTCTAAGAACAAAGCTCTGCTGAGCATTTGGCTGCTCTGGGTTTCGTTTTTGTTTTGTTTTTCTTTTGTTCTTTCTTTGCTTTGCTACTGCATAGCCACAGGCGTATATATGTATGTGTGTATCTGAGTGTATCTGAATGTGTATCTACGTATTTTAGTATGAACAGCATTCATGGCAATCATCATCCGTAGGAACTGCAGCAGAACTATCCACATGCTCAATATAAGTAAGTGGCAGCAGCAAGCTAAGCTCTTGGCCAACTTGATATGCATTTGACAGAGTGCATGCTACTCTCTCTCTCTCTCTCTCTCTCTTCTGCTCAATCGCTAGACATCTTTCTTCGGGCTGTGCTACAAATCTCTGTATCGGCCAAAAATCTAGTTGGGTAGTAAAGCTTTAAAGTCAGCTCTAAAATTATATTCTCTTCTAAAGAGATCTTGTATAAGAGATAAGTTGCGCCACTCTTTTTACGCTGGGATTCAACAAACCTTGATCTGAACTCCTAACCCGAAAATTGATTTAATTATGTGGCTGTGTAATTTTATTATATACATACAATAAGCAAGTAGTTTCTGAAGGCAGCTGGAGCTCTCCCACGACAAATTTAGAAAATATTTTAACAGCATTTGAATTCGTAGTGAACGCATTTTTGAGAACAGACGACTGTTGCCTTGGCTTTGACCTCTATTTGTACTTTAAGCACATGAAGTCTTCTTTATTGCATCGGATTTGTTGCATTTTGCTGTGTCATGTTGTTGCCATTCTAATCCTTCCTCTTCCCTATGATTTGTTGCCATAAACCAATAAGCTTGAGTTTAACAAACACTAAGGCAGGCGGCGTTGATTGTAGGGCTTTAAGGATCTACCCTTTTTTTTTTGTCTCGCTAACCCTGTCAAGGGCACTACACACAGTTTACTTGCACTTTTGATTGACTTAGAGAGCATAGCGAAAAGATGCCACAAATTTCCATGGCGCTCAATTGTGGCAATTACGACAAAATGTCGATTGATTGCCACTTAACACGTGCGCACACTTGAACCACTACGAGGACATTATCAAAGTAAGAAGCGCGTCCTCGAAGTACAAAACCGAAGCCTGACCCTTTTCTTGCTTTCAATTTTTGCCTTTCATTTTCGACAAATAAATCCAAATGTGTGTAAGTCCTAGCACTTTTGTGCTAGTATCTGTGTGTCTCAATGGGTGTGCGGGTGTGTAAAATGTAGTTGAAAAGTCAAGTTGAAATTGCCTATCCCAGCAATTTGAATAAGCCGCAAAAGTTACAAAATGTTCTGACAGACGACAGCAACAACAACAACAAGAACAAAGAGGTACGAGTATCTACAAAAACATTCACTATTTGTCTTTTGGTGAAAGTGTCAGCCACCTGCTGCGTTCTGCTTCGGCTGCCATTCATTTAGTCATTCACTCAGTCAGTCATTCAGTCAGTCACTCAGTTCGACAATCAGTCAGCCCTTCAGCCATTAAGTAAGCTAGGCAAATTCTAGTTTTACCCCTCACGTAGTGTTGTAAAAGTATTCTAGTTTTGTGCAAAAGTTTGTAACACTTTAAAGAATTTCCTTTAGCACCAATAAGTTGAAAAACTTGCGAGTTCTTCTGAATGTGTCGTTTCTGTCCGAAAAAATTGAACCAAGCCATACATCCAAACGAGGTATATCCCATTGCTAGCTGAAACTTACTTTCCAGTATACTCTTCAATCGCCACACGAACATCTTCTACGAAGCTGCATCGGTTTTCTTCGAGGTCCCGGTGCGCTGGTCGTCTTCAACGAGTTCCCACCCCTTGCAAACACTGTTGTGCGGTTCAAGGCACCATCGCTGGAGCCGTCCTTAATCATTCTGAGGGCCTTCGTCGCGGTTTTTCCGAGCTTAATGCTGAAATTGATGGCATAACCGAGATTTAAGGAAAATTTTCGCCTGCAAACGACTGGAAAAGATATCGCTCTCTTCGCTATATTTTTGGTAGCTTATGTGCGAAGTTTGATCTAAGTTGATTCACTATTTCATAAAGCTGCCATACAAAAATTGAACCAGTTTCTGCGGAGCCTAAGTTGCATACTGGGGCACCTTGTAAAATTTTATGAAGGGTTTTTTGAAGCCGATTTTCACCAAAAATTAAGATGACATTAAAATCTGTAGAAGCCAAGAGTTTCAAAGTTCTCCAACTTAATATGGCCTGAAAATAGATTTAACTACAGTGAATTACGACTAAGTCAAATGGCCGGAATAGACTAGCGCATCATTTTTTTGTATTACACAGAAGAGAATAGATAGTCAACAGTGTAGAGTCGGCCCAAAACAGATAATAGGACTTTAAGGTCCCCTAATTAGGACACTTAAGCTGCTTGCGGGAAAGAAACGATCATCGAAGTACTTTGTTTTTTCCCTGCTACTAGGATTGGCGTTAATTAGATACTTGGCCAATCCTTGTGATGACGTAGAAAATGTTCGTATACCTGTAAGTGTATAGATCAGTCCCCAGTCTTAGATCTTGATATAAGTTCGAGTTTGGCGCCACAAACGCCTCGATTGATTTTTCTATTATTGAAAGTTAAATTATTATTTCAAGATCGTTGTGTTGAATAAATTCTTAATGTGAAGAATTTTAGAAGGATTTTATAAAAAAAATGCTTGAAAGGAGCATTTCGTATGTCAAGTCATAATGCTAAGATTGAGAATATTTTATTCTTTATTTGAAAACGAAAAAATTGTTGTACATTTTAGAACATAACAACCTTCATATAAAAAAAATAGCCCAAAAATTTCATGTCCAGACGCGTACGGCAAGTGGACGCGTAAAAAGGCGCCACCAAGCTCACTAGATGGCGCCAGCAGTAACAACAGCTCTTCTGTTTTGTAGCCACGAGCGCAACAAATGGCTTGTACAATCGTTTCGAAACATTTGTAAAATGAAAAAAAATAAAAAACAACATACAAAAATAAAAAACGTAAAACATAAAAAATAAAAAACAATATGAAAAAATTCAAAAATTTTAATTTAAAAAAATTTATTCAAGCCGTAATACCGACAGTATTTTTAAGCGCATGAACTAATCTACGTTATAAATAAAATAAATAAAAAAATGAAAAACAACATTAAAAATAAAAATAAATGTATTTATGCCGTAATGCGAACCGACATTATTTTTAAGCGTGTGAACTTAGATTATTATTAGTTTATAAAAATAGTTAAGTTATTTTTTGAATACCTTATGCGTTAAGACACTTTGATGTATTTTATTTATTTAGCTTTCTTTAAAAAAAAACTGTCCAAAATCTTTAAAAATATTATAGTAAATATTTTAATATTATGTCAAAGAAAACTTATATTTTTTGCAATCACCATAACTTGTTTATGTTGGGCCAACTAATTGCAGTGTAACCCATAGTCGCAAACAAATTTTTTAAATTCCAATTCTCTCTCTTTGGTTGTGGTTGTTGTATCTGTTGTCATCACTTTTGCACTTGGTGCTTTTTCACGCTCATTTTGTCGGATGAATTTGAGCAGAGAAAAATAATGCCAGCGGTAAATTCAAATCACAATGACTATTGAAATAAATTGTTGCATGCTTTTTGGGGCGCATGCCAGATGCTATACATATATGTACACAAGTGTATCTGTGTGTGTTTTGCATGTAATACAGTGTTATACATGGTTGCTGGCATGTGATTTATATGATTTATAACCAAAGCAATAACCAAAAATCATTTTTGGCTTCAATCAAACATGAAATTGTTTGGCTTCGCTCACTTAATAGTGCATTAAATGCTCATACGCACCGTAACACACTCGCAAACCAACAAACAAACAAACTGGGACTAAAGCAATCATGAAGCGTACATAATTTTTGTATTCGACTGCCTTTCAAAAAGCATTCATAAAACATTCAAACACAAATACATATGTACTTGTAGTACATATTGCCGCATGTATCTTCATCAAATATTGACATATTCGGCGGTAGAAAAGTACGGCATACGGCCGTAGAGCACGCAGCACAATTCCGTAATAAGTCAAAATCAATTGCATACCATTAGGCATATACACACACTCACACACAAACAAAAATATTGTGACGTAGTCAAAGATATGCTGACTGGCTCTTGACCAAACGTAATACCAATTTTTGGCAACTGCCATGCCAAATCATTAGTTGCATAAAATGCTAGTAGTATCTGACGATTGACAGATATCGAAGGCTAGACTTAGCTTATACTCAAAGAGTTAAGTATTTAGTAATATAAGGTGGCGCACTCAACGTCATGTTAGTTCCACTCAAGAACGGTTGAAGCGACTTAAAAAACATAACAAAAAATAGTAAAAATAAAATTAATGTAGAAAATTAATTTTTCTCATTTTTCATCTTTTTTCTTTTTAGTAAAAAATGCAACAAAGTAATTTTAGCTGCTTAGAAGACGTTCATTAGCAAAACATATATTTGATACTAATACATATAGATATTTTTTTAATTCACAGCTGTTTGCTATTTATTTTCTCGCTTCTTAAAACATAAGTTCATATACCATATAAAAGTTTCACGCTACAAAGTTTAAAATCAGTAGCAACTCAATCCGTCGTGTTATTAATTCTAATCAGACAATCTGAATGATAAATGTAATGATCAATAGAAATAAATTTAATATTCTAGACTCATAAATTTTCCTCTACTTGAGGAATACATATATAATTGAATTTCCATTTTGTTAGTAGCAGAAAAAAAAATAGAAAAAAAAATATTATTGCCTACTTATTTGGGCCAGCGCCCAGCTTTAAATGCTTTAAGTTCTGCCTCAATTACAAACTGAAAGCAATTGTTGTTGTTGTCGTTGTTGTTGTCAATGGAGCTGGAGCTGGAGCTGGCGCTGTCTCGACGTCGTCCATATCGCTCTGCCGCGTCATTTCCACAGCTCTTTTGCAATTTCACTGATTAATTGCTGGGGTAGGCCTTGTTGTTGTTATTAGTGTTGTTGTTGCTGGTGTTTTTTGAACGGTTTTGTTATTTCTTTTTTATACTTTCTCCGTATTGTTTTGCTTTATTCCATTTTGGGTGCTGTCCGTTGCCTTGCGGTTTGTGCAGCGGCAGCGCACAGTGGTCGCAGTGCTATAAAGCCAGGGGCAAAAATTTATTGCATAAGTAGTAAGAAATTTTAAGACGAAAAATGCTTAAAAAGTTGTACATAAAATTTTACTCTAATAAAACTATCTAATTGATACCTTTATTATTTACCTGTTTAGAAATCAAAAGCATCAATAATAGCTATATCTGATTGAAAAATGCCTACAATTCGGCTTCGTTCCGCCTGAAGCCTTCTTTTATTTAGACAAAAGTGACTACGTTCAGAAGGACTATAAAGAAATCCTCTATTTCTATAATATGTCTGCTTTATGAGACACATATAAAAGAAAAGTATTTTTAATTATTTTTCTCTACTCCAACTACTTATATAATATATTAGTAACAAATAGAATTCGTGTTCATCGAATGATGAAGTTTTGCTTGAGTTGTGTCGAGACGAGTTATCTTCTTGGCAACATAATTATTAAAGAAATTTTTAAAAACTTCAATCGCAGACAATACTTTGTATATTTTACCCTATGTATTTAAACTATTAATCCAAAAAATTTCGGAGTTTTAATTTCTTAAAATCACTTTGCTCATTGTAACTTTTCAACTATTAGTGCGTATGTAAAATTTCTCTACGTTAGCAGGTTCCAGGATTTTACATATTAGTTTGAATAAATTATTATATTACTTTTCTTTCATTCATTCGTGCTACGGAACTCGCAAAAAGCAAGCCAAACAATTTTATTCGGATTCGGTTTTGCGTGCTCAGCAAAAGGAATTTTATTCCGATAATTTTCTTTTTTTTTTAAATTCGCATATTTCTCTATTTTTTTCGATAAATTCTAATGTTGTTGCGAAATTATTTTTGTTTGCTTAAAAACAGCTGACATGGTTGCCGTCTGCAACTTTTTATTACTATATATTGTTTACATTTAATTTTCATTAAAATGTTGCTAGTTCTACATTATTCTATCTTATAAATAAAATTACACAAAAATATTATTTTAGCAACAATATTTATTGAAATTAAACACGACTTAGTTATATTTTTTACAAGGGAAATTTTGTTTGTGTAACGCGAGAACCCTGTCGCTGTTATCGTCATGTGTTCGTGCATGATATGTGCACGAAACCAAAGTGTTTTGCCTGTGCATGCTGTTTTTTGGGTTGAGTCAGAAAAAATAATTTAAAAAAATTGTCAGTTTTTTTACTTTTTTTTTTTATTGGTTTATTGTCAATCAGCCTACTTAAAACTAAGGCTACAATCCAATAGATAAATAATAAAGTTAATCGCTACTCTAGTCTGTTGTTATGTTGGCATTAATAAAATCTAAGCATATCAAAGAATATTTAAAAAATTATTTCAGTATAGAATTAGTGCGTTTTTAAAACTATTTTGACGATTCATTTTAATTCCTCTTTCAACAAAACATTTGGTTTAGTGTAATTTGAAGCAGCAAACATTCGGTTGCAAAACGAATCCGAATAAAATGTTCGGATTCGTTTCCGAAACACGGCCGATTAAGAATTTCCAAATTTTGTTCTTAAATTCAACATAAGATGTTCATTATATATCATATTTTTATGATCTATTAATTAATCTATTAAAGACACAGTGTGAGCTGAAACTGAATTAGTCATTCTTCAAATATGGCCTATATTCTATAGTCAAACAAAAAAAATTGTCGAGTATGGACTAAAAATTTGTCTAATCATGACGAAGTCCAACAGTGAAACAATCTGCATCAACTTGTCAACAGTAAAAACATTCCATAGGGATGCTTGGGACTTACTTGACAAAATTCGGCCAATATCGAACTCGAAAAATTAACTCAAAAAAATAAATTCTTTGACGACAGCATTTTGACTTAACTCAGAGTGGAGAGGTGGAATCTAATTAAACAACTGCTTTCGTAACCATGTGTTAGAAAGTTTTCTTCTAAGTCTTACAGAGACTTTCTGAGCCTCCAGCCTCCCGTAAATAATCCATCCTAAAAGTATTCTTGTCTACTTGACAGCTTCTGAAACTAAACCAATTACGAGTTTATTTTCAATTCAGCGGCCGTGTTTATCGTGGCGTGACTGACAGTACATATCGGCCTATAAAACATAGTTGAATTTTTGCTCCCGCGACTTCTAGACCAATGCCTTGCATTATCAAAGACAATAGTGTATCTATTCATAGGCTGATCTCTCTTTTAGTACAGTCCAGTTAAGTCTCTTTTGAATTTGTACTCTGTAGTCATCTCATCGCTGGTTAGTAGAAATGAGGATGCCACTTTTCCCAGTTTACTCGGCGTCTCTGGCACTTATTATGTATCCTTTGACATTCTAATCAGTGTTGCTCGCATTTGTAGCCTAATAACTAGGTAGGCCTGAGCTTATCTCTGCACTCTAAGCTGCTCATTATTGGCCTACTTTTTTTTTAACCCAAAAATATTTCTGCAAAATTAATAACAAATTTTTTCAATATCATTTCGGTATAAGCTCAAATGAAAATTTTCAAGAACACAATTTGCTGCAAACAAAGCTTTGGCAGCCAGTTGAAAACTTATCCAAAATGGAAACCTGACAATAATATCCATAATGATGATCATCTGGCTATAGCAGGTACCACTGTGCATGCGGCTCATCTCTTTTTATTTATGTATTTCATTTATTTAATTTATACGTCTGTACAGTGTGTGTTTGTGAGTACGGATGTTTCTGTGTGTGTGTGTGTGTGTGCGCGCTTAGATGGCACACATTTGCATTTCGATTGGGCGCGAGTACTGAGAATTGAGAGTTAGAGAGAGAGTGAGAGGAAGCGAGGTTTTTGGTTGCTTTGCGTATTTTGGACGCTTGGTACGGCTGGTTGACTCTCTTCTTCTGTTTTGCTTTGGTTTGCTTTAGCGTTTTTCTTCATTAAATTCGTTGCCTGAATTAATTTATAATTTGTTGTTGCTTATTTATGCAGCCATTTTGGGTAGCCATTTATGTTGTTGTTGTTGCTGTTGTTGTTTTTGGGCATTTTCACGCTGCGCGAGTAACTGTAATTAATTGTCATCGAATTTTCAATGAGTCAGCTGTTTGCGTTAAAGCCAACTTTATGTTGTAATTGTAATGGCCAACATTGCTTAACGTGATTGTCCTTGTTTTTGTTATCACTTTTGTTGCTGTTGTCGCGCATTTAACGCTTCTTAGACATGATGTATGAAGGCTGGCCAAGGCTTTTTGGCTTTGACAAAATTGCCGCAAAATATCAAAGCGCTGCACATAAATACAGTTTTGCACTTTTTTTTTTTTTGGCAGTTTGTATACTTATAGTACGCACTGTGTGTATTGTGATTTGGTGTAAAGCAAAAGTGTGTGAATTGCCACCACTGTATAAATATATGGGGTTATGTCAGAAGCCTTGAGTGCTGAAATTTATTCGAGTTCAGCGGCACAAAATCCAGAGAGCTGCAACGGGTATAATATGTTCGTTATAATTATGCCATATCGGTTGTTCAAAAAATAGATCAACGTTCGAACCACAACTTCGTGCATTTGTGCCTTGGTATTCATACTCATACTTGCATGATCGAAATGTTTGCTGGGGTTAGAGTTGCCAATGATATACTAGCGCGACTCGTGCATATGCTCATAGTCGCAAAACGAACAATTTTATTCGGATTCATTTTTACGTGATGCCAATTCCACATTTTTTGCAACCGCCATCTACTCATATTTCCCTTACTCCTTGTTAGCACAGCTATACAGTAGTGGTGGAGAAAACATCGATGCTATATCGACTTATCGAAGATTAAAATATTTATATATCGATGTTGGCTAACAGAGATTTTTCTCCAGCACTACTAAACACCTATTTGATAAGTACAGAAGCGCTGGAGAAGTATAGTAGTGCTGGATGCATCGATATAACATCGATGTTTTCTCCAGCACTACTATACAGCATTCGAGGGAAATTATCGACGACTATGCGAGTCTTATTACAAGGGACATTTTTCTGAGCATGCGAAGGAGATCATAATTTTCATTGGCTGTTAATATTATTACCGAAAAATGGAATAGACTCCGACTAGGAGCAGTTGGTAGTTTGCCATAACGGTTTGTAGAAAAAAAATGTGTATATAAAAATATAAGAACATGAATTATCTTCCTCCCAACGGATTGCTCCTGTACAAAGATTAGCGCATTTTCGTTTCTAGTATCAGAGACTGCCAAATAAACCATGCTCACCTACTTATTGGCAATCAACGCCCAACGTGCTAACACTGCGGGCAGGTCTTAACTACAGTTCACCTGCTTGACATCTGCCCACGATTTGACAATATAAGGCACTTTTCCCAAATAAAATACCATGTTCACTACTTGTAATAGTAAGCAAAACCAACTTTCATAAGATCTGTAAATAGTTAAGGAAATCTAATAGCTACGTACGATAGGGTCTAAGGTTTAGCTCGTTGCCCTACTGTTTTATTAGTTATAGTATTTTTATTGTATTATATCAATAAATTAATAATTATTTTCCTTTAATTTATCATTTGTTTGGTTTACGAAATTTCCTAACTTTAGTTCCTTTTCATATTTTCTGAAATAAAATGGTCCTTCCTTAAGTTACATATTTGTTGGAAAAAAATGATTTTAAGTTTTTTTTTTAATTTTTGACCTTTAATTTGAATTATGAACATACGAACTGACTCGAGTTGATTCCGAGCTGACCGAACCTGGTTTGTTCGTAAACAAAGCAATCATGCCAGCTGCTCGATCGCAAGCTCAGAATACTTACTGGCTCCTGGCTCTTACATGTTGTTCCAACATGACTTAATACACGCTGCGAATGCTCAGCTCGATCAAACATGTTGCAGCTGAAATCCACATTGGTTTGATTGAATTTTGAGCAAGGTTGTTCGAGCATACTCGAACATGCCCGATGCAGCTTACTGGTTCAAATTACGTACAACATATTTGTACTCAAACAACTGATTACTATTAAGACACGTAGAAAAAGACTGTTATATAACTTCAAAAAAAGGATAAAAAAATAATAAGTTTTAAATGGCATGCATAATTTACAAACAACTGTATTGCAAAGGTGTATATATAATTAGAACTAGTTCTTGTATCAAGGGAACCAATGGGCAAGCACAAGGTACTCAAGCATAGGTAATATACATACAGACTATGTATAAATGTATAAACATATGTTTATAAGTTATTCAAGTGCTATGCATAATGTACATTTCACTGATTTATTAAAGCCTGTTCTGGCATGCACTGGCGCATAAACCATGATAAGTTGGCAAATCCGTTTCAAATTTAATACGAATGGATGACGGCGGATATATATATTTGTAGCTAGTAAGAGCCACAAGCACCAACGAGCTCTAAAAGATTCATCCAAAACTTTTTTTTTTGGCAAGCAAACAATTGCTGACATATGTACGTATACTTGTATATATGCTGGTATATAAATTTATGCCAGTGTTTTAGTTGTGTTTATATTGCATAAATAACACACAAATGATATGGCAAGCATATTTTTATTCCATATTCATCTTAACTTGAGATATAGATTCAGTCATAGCCGATTGCATCTTATGCTTTTAAATATTAACAGAGTTAAAGTCTATTGCTTCTTGCCATCATTGGTGGTAGTCCAAGACCCAATAGCCCGTGGAGCTGGACGACGCTGCTTGGCTGCCTCTATGGCCAGCTGATTCTGGTTGTAGCACTGTGGTGCCATGTTGGTCAGGTTCCCAAACACACCTCTGGGAATGGGCTTGTTGCGAAGAGAGGCTGAAGTATGCACATTGGATTTATAACCAATGGAATCGTGCGGCAACTGGGTTGCTGACCCACCACGAACGGCTGGCACCTGCTGCTTCTTGATGTTGTCTACCAAGTTCGAATCAAAGTAAGCACCTATGTTCTTCTTGGGCTTCTGAATATATACGTGCGATTCCTGTAGATTGTTCAGAGGTCCCTCAACCAACAGTTTACGTTGTTTAAAAAAACTGAGTAAATCAGCCCACAACTGGTGCTTCGCCAAAACGTGGGGATTGCCAACAATAATAAGCCCGTATTTGGCACGAGTAATAGCTACATTAAGACGCCGCGGATCTTTGAGAAAGCCAATCCCTTCTTGTTCATTAGAGCGCACGCATGACATGATTATAAGGTCCTTTTCACGACCCTGAAACGCGTCCACATTGGCTACCTCAATTTCCTCATATAAGCGCCCCATATGCACCATGTGTCGGACCAAAAAAGCGCGCTGTCCTTGGTATGGCGTAATTACTCCAATTCGTTGCGGTTTGACGGAAGCCTTAAGAAAATAGGTTGCTATTTGCTCAACTATTATTGCCTCCATGCGATTCAGGTATGAGGTACCCGAGCCGGCAATTTCTTCCTGTCCCAGCGATGCCAAAAAGAACATGGGACGATCTGTTTGTGGCCAAGGGAATTCCTCCTTCAGGCGGCGATCTTTAGCTGTGACAGCATTTTGCAGCATGCCCTCGTAGAAGTGGTTGGATGGAAATAACGACAACTCGGGGTGCATCCTATACTGCAGACTTAAACGAATTGGACGCATGCCCAGCAATATAAGACGCTCGAAGAGACTCTGTGTGAGTCCAGCATCTGCGGCCTCCTTGCACATAACCACTGGGCCCAGCTGGCATTGGTCGCCAACTAATATAAGCTGCTTGGCTCCTAACATCACCGGCACCAAGCACTCCGGCTCTGTGGCCTGTCCAGCTTCATCGATTAATACGGAACGACATTCGATATCCGACAAGCGTCTGTCTCCAGCACCTATACAGGTACAGCATATGACGTCAGCGGCTAGCAGGACCTTTTTCTCATGAGCCTCCTGTAGGACCAAGTAAAGTTTCTCATCGACCGAGCTAAGCTCTCCGATTTTAGCTTTTAGCTGGTGCAACTTCTTCAGCTCTGGATCCATTTGGCTAACTTGGTTATGCAAGGCCAGGAAACTCACTGGACAATCAATGTTCTCACGGCCTTTGGCACAAACCCGCACAACCTTTAAATTGGTGAGATGGATTTTCTCTGCCAGCAAATCTACGGCAGTATTGCTGGGCGCACAGACCAAAACACGACCGCCATGCTTCTTCACCAGATGATAGACAATGGTAGCCGCAGTGACGGTCTTACCTGTGCCCGGAGGTCCCTGTATCAAGGTTAGTTCATTTTTTAGGGCCTCTTGAACAGCGTTAATTTGAAACCCATTGAGTGCTGGTAAGTAAGGCGCATGCCATTGATTTGGCCAGGGTCCCGGAAATGAAGTGGCACCCTTATCATCAGCTGCTTTACCCAACAACTTTTTGTGTAAATAGGGTGAAATAGTGTTGCATCGTTTATTGAATTTTTTAAAGGCGTATTGCATACGGTTGATTCCAGAGCGTTTCCAAATAAACTCCACAGATACTGTGGTAGTCGATGTAATGCACGCATTTGTACAAATTTTCATCTTAAGCTCGACATTGTCTGCATGAATGCCGCACAATTTAATTACGTGTCCATATGCTGTGCAAGACTTGGAGCTCGCGTCTAAGTATCGCAAGCGCAACTCATCGCCATGCATAAGCTTCAGCTTCGAATCAGTCTGGGTCAAGCTAAAGTGGGCTACAATTGTTTTCTGCAGACTTACATGCCAGCGTACCTGAATATTGTTCTGTGTTGCTTGTTCCGTGAGCTGCCTCTGATACTCCCCTTCCAGGCGCAGCAATAAACAAAAGATCCTTTCATATTGAGCAGCATCTTCATATTGCAGCAGTACTGGTGATGGTTTGCTGTCAATCTTCATCTCTACCACATCATCAATGGTGGCCTCATCATTCTTAAGCCAAAGCTCCTCCAGCTTTTTTATTTGTGCAATCGTAATTGGGCGTACACGCAGCTGATCTTGCTCGCTGGGCTGCTTGACTAGGCAGGGCGATATGCTTCGTTCCGCTACTACGGGCCTCCATTCTGAACGCCGAGCAGCGCAAGGTTGACGGCAAAGCAGCTTCATCCCAGCATCAGCCTTGGCTGGGATATAGCCCAATTCAAATGTATTGCGTTTACCGCAGATATCACATTTGAGTATTTTCTCGCCCAAGAGACCATCAGCATGTAGTGTGATCTCACGATGCTTGGAACCCAACAAATGGCTCACAATATGGGAAGCCGAGGTATTGCCACGTCCGTTGCAAAACGACTTTTTGCAGATGTTGCACATCGCAACTGTGGCTGGTTCGTGTATGCCGCAATACTTGCAGGCATGTGGCGGCAACACTTTGGCTACATGCTGCACGTCTTTGAATTGTAAGCCGTCTAAGTCCTTGTCCAGTTCGCGACGGTGCGACTGTAAAAGTATTGCGAATGATAACCAATGCTTGGCCAGCGCTTACCGAGCCACTTACCTGCAGCTCCAGATTGTTGTTCTTGTCATCCTTGGTCATGGAGGCCACATATTGGTCCAGCTCATGACGGAGCGGCTGCAAAAGCATTGCAAATGATAACCAATGCTTGGCCAGCGTTTAACGAGCCACTTACCTGCAGCACTGGTGACGGTTTGCTGTCAATCTTCATCTCTGCCATATCTTCAATGGTGGCCTCATCATTCTTTAGCCAAAGCTCCTCCAGCTCTTTTATTTGTTCAATCGTAATTGGGCGTACACGCAGCTGATCTTGCTCGCTGGGCTGCTTGACTAGGCAGGGCGATATGCTACGTTCCTCTACAACGGGCCTCCATTCTAAACGCCGAGCAGCGCAAGGTTGACGGCAAAGCAGCTTCATCCTAGCATCGGCCTTGGCTGGCATATAGCCCAATTCAAATATATTGCGTTTACCGCAGATATCACATTCGAGTATTTTCTCGCCCAAGAGACCATCAGCATGTAGTGTGATCTCACGATGCTTGGAACCCAACAAATGGCTCACAATATGGGAAGCCGAGGTATTGCCACGTCCGTTGCAAAACGACTTTTTGCAGATGTTGCACATCGCAACTGTGGCTGGTTCGTGTATGCCGCAATACTTGCAGGCATGTGGCGGCAACACTTTGGCTACATGCTGCACGTCTTTGAATTGTAAGCCGTCTAAGTCCTTGTCCAGTTCGCGACGGTGCGACTGCAAAAGCATTGCAAATGATAACCAATGCTTGCCCAGCGTTTACCGAACCACTTACCTGCAGCTCCAGATTTTTTTTCTTGGACTCAATAGATGACTGTAAGTCATCACATTTAGTGCCTTGGCTCAACGCCTTGTCGGCCACAACTTTTAGTGGAGAGCTCATAATTTAATTAATAATTATTACAGTTGTTTTTTGTAAGTACGACGTTTACCAAACAAAATTTCAAGTGACAACTATTCCTATGGTAGAAAGCACAATGTCAAATAATGATTTTTATTGGAACGATACACTTGAAGGTTTTATCCCAATGAGTATCAAACTGACAGAGACGATTACTCAAACAAAAAGTACTCGGTGCCGCAGAATTTGGTGACTTGATGGTTTCATCCCAATAAGTATCAAACTGATAGAGACGATTACTCAAACAAAAAGTACTCGGTGCCGCAGAATTTGGTGACGCTTTCTGTGGTTACTTTTTTGAGTTGCGGTTGTGTGCATGTATGAAACTAATAGAATGAAAGAACATGTAAGCAGTCAGCTGTTGGCTTGCATAATTGGTGACGGTTTCAGGCTTTACATTTGAGTTTTTGCTGTGTGCTTGTGCGAAACGAAGAGAATGAAAGAACGCATATGTGTGTATATACTTTTATTTTTATATCTTGTCTGCTTATTCGTATTTGTGCGTATACAATTTTGAAAACAATGCATTAGCATCACGTGCTAAATAGGTTGAGAAGAGGTCTGCGGGGACAATGGTTATATTTGAACTGTTTCAAACAATTAAAATAAAATGATTTGATGAAAATTAACATTTATAAGTATTTTAATAAATTTATTTCAAAATATTAACATATTGATATTTGTTTTATTATATTAATATTATACTTTTTTTCTGAAATAATTTTATAATAATACTATAAAAAAGCGATATATATAAGTTCTTGGGGCTTTTATTTTTTTATATTTATAAATTTACATATATGTAATATAATTATGTTATTAATGGGTAACAGCTTATATGATGCATTTAATTTTTTCAACTTTGGAGCACTATTTCTTAGTCGTAAGCCCAGTTTTTGTGGGTGGGGGACGTGGAGGTTTCGAAAAAACCTACCGGTGGTAAGATATTTGCAAATTATCCGAAAAACAAAAAAAAAACAATTTCCAGTTTTGAGCTTTGAGCGGTCATTCCAATTGATTCAATTGACCTACGATCTTGATTTAAGTTTTATTTAATAGATAATTTTATTGGCGACAATCGATTTAAAAAGCATGACTCTAAGTTTGATAGAAAAAAATATATCATGCAAAAACCGTACCAACTTACATTGCCAAGGGGGCGGTTTTAGACTCAGAGCAGGATCCCAAACAATCCCTGAAAGTTTCAGTAACTGTCCAACCGAAACGCTTTGTTTACTGTACTATATTCTTTATAAACGAGACTGCAAAATACTTTATTGTTTTTTGCGTTCAAAATCCATAAGAGCGTTCGCATAGTATTTCATTTAATAATAACCCACATTCAGGCATGTTCTAGATTTCGATTCCGACAAGACTCGACTCGTTTTGAAAAGTTTGGCTCGTAGCTGTCGAAATGAAAAGTATTTTGCTTTTTTTACTTAAATAAACGCATTAATGCCACTAAAATTAATTTTGTATTATTTTTTAATGCTTTAAGAAAATTTAGATGTGCGCACTTGAACGAATCGAGGTTAATTTTCATTGTATATTTTTATTACAAAAAATGTCTATTAAAATTGTGTGTACATGCAACACCAAAACGAGTGGAATGAAAGTAAGGTGTTCTGGATTTAGACAAAATAGAACTTCGAAAAGTTATGTGTTGTCGTGTTGCACAAGTAAATTCAAAGATAATTTTATTAATGGATGGCTTAAAATATGTATATAAAATAAATTGTACAAAATTAGTTAATAAATTAAAAATATTTGTCTCTCAGAAAGATGTTGGCAGAAAGAAAAAATAAATTAATAAACTGGATGTTCGAAAATTTGTGGCAACTCTACAAGTGAACTTATCGATAGCTGGCCAGTTGGTCAGCTGGCAATTTGCTAGAAATTTGGCGCACTTTTAAAACAAACAACAATGAGCCGCTTTCATTGTAGTTATTTGTAATAATAAATTTTTAAAGTGACAAAAAATGAAGTGCCAAGCGATAGAGTAAAATGCGTGAGCATTATTTTGCACACCAGCACAATGCAAATGTTGGTAAATGACTTTTTGAAGTCATCTACTTGCATCCAAATGTTATAATTAACCGCATGACCTAAATAATTGTGAAATGCTTATGGGAAAAATAACATAGAAGGAAAAAGAAGGATATAGCAGAAAAGTAACTAAAGGCGACTCTGAAGCTGCTGCTCAAAGTAGTTTGTTGAATAAAATAAAATAAATAACTTATAAATTTGGTGAAAACTTGTGTGTTATTCTTATAGAATTAAAATGCGAGCTACAAGCAACTTAATTTTTACTACGTTTCCATTTTCAAAAGACGGCTGCTGTATGATGTCGCTGCCATTTAAATTTTGCGCCACATAAACAAACATAAAAAACACAGCTGTTTCTGGCCTGAATGAAAACGATTCGAAAACAATTCGAAGTCGATTTGAACTCAGTCGAAATCTAGAACACCATTTGTCGGAATGCACTCGTTATGTCTTTTCAAAACGAGTCGAAATCTAGAACAGGCCTGATTGTTGCCTAAAAATGCTTAACGTTAGATGGCGCCACTACTTCACTAGGTGTGGTAACACTAACAATAGCTTTTTGGTTTTTGGCGCTTTGGCGCGAATTAATATATATGCACTATATTTTGTTCGAAATGGCAGGTAGGAGAAAACGGTGCAAATCCTTTCTAAGAGATGAGAAAATAGCGCTCATTAAAGCAGTGGAGGAGTACCCAGTGTTATGGAATATAACAAACAAAATGCACTTTAATGTACTGGTTGCCAACTTGACTGTAGTCGGAAAGCGTGTCTGGTCGTGTTAGCCGTTTAGGAACCAAGAAACGCTCCAACATTCCGAAAAATATATTTAAATTTCTTGAGGACATATGAAAATTTTCATGAAACATCGATGGATTACGCACCATGGCGTCAAACTTCAAATTGAACATGAAATGTACACAATTATGTTAAAATATTAGTCCCATACAAAATACATAAATCTTTGAAAAATGTTCCACTTTCTGATCTGCCCTTTAAAAATGGGTTCGACCAGACACTTCTGTTCCTGCGCGTCTCTCTTGTTGCTTTTTTTTTTGCAGCTAACCTTTTTACAATTAGGTAGGCAGTCATACATGCATTGTTTATACTAAGTAATGTTAACAAACTTGTTGATTCAAATCAATGTTTGTTTTATTTAATTCGATGTCTTATTTTGCGCGGCACACTTAACCCAAAGTAACGGAAAAAATATCGATTAATACCACAAAAAAAACGATAATTCGATAAAAATAGCACTTTGTCTTACTATGCACACACTGGTGTGTGTGAATTTCCATCTGAAATAATATGAAATAGCTTCCATATGAATTTTTCGAACTGCGTAGACCCCTTAAGGCACTTTGTTAAGCAATGCAAAGCAAACGAGCAAGGTTGCCGAGTTTCTGCTATGTGGATAACAGGTTTATATCTATTTTATTATAATATTATTTTTTAGTACACATTAACTAATTTTTGTTAATTGCTGAAAAGCATATGTTTTGGCTGCAAAATTGAATTAAAGTACATGTCTCGAATTTGTATTAAAATTCCTTTATTGCTATTATTTTTTTCCTATTGTTGATATTTCAAACTAATTTAAATAGCGAAAAAGAAAGAAGTCAAAAATTATAAAAAGAAAATCTTAAAATAGCCTATACAGTTCTCGTGTTCTTGCAATTGAACTCGGCTCTAAAGTTCGTTGTTGGCTGTTGGCAATGTTCACAAATTCAGCTGCAACCAAATTTGTAAATTTTGAGTTTCTGAGCATTCATACCCTTTCTTAATATGTGGCTGCTATGACACTTTGCAATCGCGTTTGCTTTTACACTAACAAATGCATGCATAAATGGCGAAAAATATGAAGAAGAGTATTTATCCATCGCCTCCCATTCTGCTGAGCCGTTTTGCATTGTGTGCACACAGGCACAAGTCATTGTTAGCCAAAACAAAACAAAACGAATGTAGCCAGCACAACTTAACAGCTTAGAGCAGTGCAGACAGCGTCTCTCGGTTTTTTCCATCCTCGTTACTCATATGCAAACACAGCCAGCTAACATGACCCTAACATTCCGGCATTCTGGCTCAAAATGTTATAGCGCGCAAAAGTTAACGGCCGTCTTACGCCTCTCTTTAATATGTACTCTTTGGTTTCATCAGTATGTTCTGCCTTCTTATCTTACCAAATATGTCGAGCTTACGGTTTCGAACATCATAGAATTTAGATTTTTCTTAGTCTTTTTGTGCTCTCGCGATCGGATTGACAGCATTGTACTTTTAATAGTTGAAATCAGGCAGGAAGTTACTCAAAATTGGGATCATAATAATATTGTTGGAAAAGCTAACCATGACCCTAGGCATCAATTGTGCACGTTTCTAGTTCTAAGTCTTCTTAGCTTGTCCAATACCCAACACAAACTTGATTATTTTTTATGCTTCTAATCGAGTAGTTGCCATAAAAAAAAACACGCACATTTTAGCTTTTGTTTGTGACTTCACGACGTGTCAACACAGGCATCGGAAATACAGCTTCGCACACAAGTATTGTACGTGTGCCGACGTCGCTGTCGCCACTTATCCCTATATTTGTGAGATAGGGCCGTCTCATCGCTTCTTTTACGGAGATTCCACGGCCGAAAGCTACTCTTCCGATAAGAGCCTTCTTCTTCTTCCCATTGGGAGCATTCTTACTCAATCTCCTACAGGTGTAAGCTTCTGTGATGCTCATTTTGCTCACATAGTACTTAAGCCTGCAGTGTCCTATGCCAAGTGAATTGTCTCTCTCAAATAAATCAAGGATGCAATGAATTGCTTGGCCTGCCGTTTCGATCTAGTCTGAGTTTCGTCTGGATTTTTTCACGTCTATTTGCAGCTGTTTGGTGGTGCAGAAGGGTTTCCCGCCAGCTTATCAGCTAATTTGTGCCCGGGACTATTCTTTTGTTCCGCGATCCAACTGTAGCAGACTTTACTCCATAGCCCAAGATGGATTAGTTTGACTCTGGTTAACTGAGCCAATTTCGAGCTAATTTTTAATCCAGCCACATATTTTCTGTCTAGGTGAATGTCCACAATCGGCCTATAGCACAGACTTCTACTTGGAATATGCTGGTGTGTATGCCCAGTGCTTCTTGTTCCCGCGACTCCCAAGCCGGTAGCTTCCATACCACAGCAATGAATGGTATGTATCTCCTCTTGCGCGGTTTTATTCTTTTTGTACTAAAGCTCCTTTCGATATGTGCGTCTGTGGTCATTTAAATTTTGGCTAAAAGAATGGAGTGGAACACTTTTTCCAGTTCGTCGGCGTCTCTCTCATTACTTATAAGTATATGGAGCGGTGTTAGTTCAAGAAGGACTTCCAATGCTGCTGTAGCTTAATTGCTATTGACACCTATCAAACATACACAGGCTAACCCATTTTAGAAGGAGGTAATCAACACCCTAGCTCTGCTTGCGATAGCTTTGAGATTGAGCAATGGTCTTATAACCATAAGGTATAGCCAACGAATAATCTGGGGGGATGTTTCCCATGATTTATCGGCCGTCATTGTCACAAAGCTTTTGACAAAGGGATACCTTTAAGCAAATTTGTGGATTGTAAGCACAAGGTAAAATGGTTACCAGTAGAAAACGGATTATGATGATGACTCTTGCAAAGATTTCGCTATACCCTCTTTGGGAACAAGGTATACTAATTTAGAGACAACTTAAATGAGAAATATTTCATTTAAGTAGTGAATGAAAATTTAATCAAGAGACAATAAAATATTTCATGCACAGTTTTCCAGTTTTCTTTTTGATATATTGAATATGAAAACTTTAATGAAAATGCGTAAACTGTGCAAATGAAAATATGTATATATGTATATGTATATGTATATATGTTCATATATACTATATATAGAATGAGAAATGGAAAATAGCAAAATTGTAGTACTGATGAGTAGCGTGCACGTGCTCCTCCATTCCTGTGCAGGAGCCCAGCTCGTAAATCGTTTTTAAATGTCGACAAACATTTTGCTCGCCACTGCTGCCATTGGAGTCGCTGCTGTCCGGGTGGAGCTGTCACAGACCCAGCTCGACTGCCAGAGCCACTTGGCGCAACGACTACAACCCATAGATTTATGGTATACAAAATCTCTTGGACCATTTTACCCATTGCCAGTGTGTCATAAGTTACTATAAAATGGCTGGCATGGCAGCCATCTTTTTTTTTTAACAGCCATTTTACGCCTTCTGCTATCACTTTGGCCATTTTTGTTGCTGTTGTTGTTTTTCAACGCATTTTTGTCAAAGTCAGCAAATCATTTTTGCTTTTTCATGCCCTGGCTCAAAATTCCAAAAACCAAGAACCAAAAACCAAACCAAACTCCATTGTATGCATAAACAAAAGGTGTTTAACTTTGACTTGTCTTCACTAGATGAAAATTAATATTTAGTACCTATACTCTAGCCGATTGTTTTTGTTGCCTTTTGACAAATTGTGCTCCATTAACAACGAAGTGTCCTTTAATTGTGCACATTCAACAAAAAACCAATTTGATATGCCCGCAGGACAGTATTTTCCAATGGCTATGAATTTAAGGTCTAGCATATGTCCTGTGCTCTGCCCCAACCTGGGCAGGATTGCAATATAAATGCAAAGTATCGTTACCCTTGGCGTTTTCATATTAATTGTGCAACATGGACACACTGTAATTACAAACATATATTTGTCAAGCAGTCATGAGGAAACAAAAATTAATTAAGATATCGCAGCCAAAAGCCATGACAATATATGAAAACTGAGAAAATACGCCTAGCCGCAGAACAAGTACAGTGAAAATCAAGTAGAGCGAACGCATTTTAATGAGTTGTTGTATTTTGTGAAAAAAAAATATTTATAAATTTATTTCAATCATTTTTGTTTGATTTTATTTTATAGTTCATTCTTAATTATTTATTAATTATTTAATTAGGTTACAAGTAAAAAAAAGTTATAACATAATTTGTATAAAAGTTTTTTTTTTTAAATGCAAATTTTATACAAATCGACTGAGATCTTTCAGACTTATATTACTTATATAAATATAAAAATCTATTTGTAAGACTGTTTAAAAAAAAACCCAAAAGTCACCAAAATCTACAGATCTTAATTTAAGCTCGAATTCGCTCAAAACAAGATTGTTTCATACAAGAATTCATAGTAATTTTTTTAACCTCTATTTTCGATGAGATTAGGTATACTCTTAAATTCTTTTAAGAAAACTACGTCTCAAATCAATCTTAACATTCTCAATTTAAGAACTTAAACTCTACAATCAAGAACAATTGTTTCTCAAATTATGCCAAACATTCTGTCTAATAAATCTCAATAAAAAAGTTGGCGTACGTTAAAGTCGGGCGCAGACGACTTTGGGATACCCTGTACCACTAATTGCAATTAAGTCCGATATATTGCTTAAGCACTCTAAAAGACAGTTGATTGCCAAATTTGGGTACGATATCTTCACAAACAAACGAAATACAACGAATTTTGAGCAAAATTCGTTTTTTTTACCGATTGGTTCTATGGGAGCTATTAGATCCGATTTTGATCAAATTTTGTACAGTGTTTGGGAACTATAAAAACTTTGGAACACCAAATTTGGTCACGGTATCTTCAAAAACACACGAAACGCAACGAGTTTTGTAAAAAAAAAATATTTTTGCGACCGATCGGTCCTATGGAAGCTATATGATATAGTCAACCGATTTTGGTCAAATTTGGCACAGTGCTTGGGAACTATAAAAAACTTCCGAGTGCCGTTACGTTTGGCTACGATAACTTCATAAACAAACGAATTATCCATCTAAAACTTTTTGTTTTTTCCGAGGTCCTCTGAAACAGCCCTATGGGAGGTATATAACAGAACCCGATATCAAAAAAACAAAATAAACTTGTCTCCCGTAGGAGAGATCTAGGCGTTCATACGCACGGACAGACGGACATGGGTATATCGACTTCTCTAGTCACCCTGATCATACTTTAGGTAACTTTGGGGGGTCTCCGACGTTTCCTTCTGTATGTTACATACATTTTCGGCTTGCACAAACTTAATACATATACCCTTTGTACCATACGGTACAGGGTATAAAAACTGCTCTGAGCGAAGTTCTTGGTTACTTATTCTTATGTTTTTCAGAACGACTATCCCTACACTGCAAACAATTTTTACTGTTTAATTTAGGAACATGGAGTAATAGACAGCCCAAAGTTACCTCAGGTATAATTATTGTGACCGTCTGTATGAACACCTAGATCCCAGAGATGGTAAGAGCTAGAGCAACCAAACTTTCTAAAAAGATACCTTATTATGTGTTAAAAATGTTACTATACTTATTTTTTTAATATCGAGGTTATATAATACGTATAACTACCATAGCGCCCATAATTCGTTTTTTTTTATGAAGATATTGTTGACAAGTTTTTAGTGTTTTCAAGCAATATTTTTTTCAATTGACTTTTACTTCTTTGTGACTATTCTGTTATTTGGATAGATCTTTAATACCATCTATTTTTCTTAAGGTGCATATAGATTTTTGAAAAATTGAACAATATGACTAAAAATGAGCTAAGTTACTCAAACATTTTTTTTTAGAAAATACTTAATATTGAAAAAAAAGTTTTGCAAGATCTAAAAAATTGATGTTATACATACAAACAGATTTTTTTGTGTTAAGCAAACCAGTTTAAAGATCTTTGGAACACACTGGAGTATATTTTGATTTTTTGTAAAAATTCTTTTATTTGGCCGTGCTTCGGAAAACGAATCCGAAACAACGTTGCTTTTGTCGTATACGCACTGTAGCATCTTCAGCATTTATAATGATTATATGTTGCATATTTTAATAAAAGTTATCCAAATGAACTTAATAAATAAGTAAAGCTTGTTGGAATCGTTCATCATCTGATATACATTCGGTAATCATGTTCCAGAAAACGCTTTCAACCGAATTTCAACTTAACATTTTGCATTTAATTAAATTCGAAATCAAAAGGTATTCGTCGATGTGTGGGAAATATAACGTATACGAGTGAAGACAAAGCTATCAACATAATTTTATCATGCTTCAAATGAAGTGCACTACGGTACAGTTGGACACGTTGAAACTAGTAAATAAATATTTTTTATTTGACAGTACCCAAACTTAAAACATTTAAAGAACTTTACTGAGAACTTCCTACCATTTAAGTCCAGCCTACTTATTATAATTGATTGTTTAAGTCAATGCATTTAAAATACTCAGCAGATTTTTTGTCTATACAAAGATGACCAAGCTATTTAAGCTATGCACTTAATCTAATTATCGATAACAGAGCACAAGCTTGTACTATGTGGTACACAGAACTACCCTTTAACCATAAAGCCAACGTACAGTACAACATTAATGTAATGCTTAATTCAGATGCTCAGAGACAAAGATAACGACTTGCGGATGATTTGGCTTACGTCTGGGAAATGGAATGCAATTATTACTATGCTGCGATGTACAGTTGACCCTTGCGTAATGCAGTACTCTATTAAAGTAACTTAATTAACTTTTTTTAAGGAATTTTTTTTTTATTTAAGAAATTTATTTTTGCGAAAAAGAGGTGTAGAGACCCTCAGAATTACCTTTAAGAAAAAAAATGGAATGGATATAGATATATCCTTCTTACTGTGTGGATGGATAAGCTCCTAGGTCTTGAAGATTATAAGAGCTAGGATAAGGAACCTTCTGCAACAAGAGCTTGCGCCAGATTCTACATAACTTTGGAACGTAACAAATCGGAAACCTGCGCCAGTAGAAGTATGCGAGCGTAAGCGGCGATGGGTTGGGCATACCCTTCGGAGATTAAACGAGAACATCGCTCGACAGGCACTTCGTTGAAACCCTCAAGGGATAGGTCATCGCGTTGCTGCGCTAGCAAGAACATAAAGTAGATCTATTGATCATGAATTACAAGCAGCCAGCTACTCATAAAATGATATCTGCCATGCATCCCGTAAAAGAGTTCGCTACAAGAGGATGATTGAGGCCCTATGCTCCACTGGAAGTCGAGAATGACAGAAGAGGATAACGAAACTTAAGATTTGGGCACCATCGAATTCATTTTTTTTTTTATTACTATACTCTCAAATAATCTTAAAGCAATATATGGTCCCTGACGATGTTATTAGATCAATGTCGATTACTCCATTCTTCTACAAGATGTTGACAGAAAAGTAACGTACTGTAAAACAAAAATTTGCTGCATGATCAAGGTCGGCGGAGTTATTTAAAAGTCTTTGTTTGGTAGTCTTTAATTTTTCCTAACCGTATTGATGAGATCATCCCTGCATTTGTTTGTTCGAAAAATAAGATGAAGTGCTTTAAAACATTGTACTCCCGACCAAGAATATAAAAAGGCTTAAAAGTTTCATACGAAGAGTCTCGAAATATCGGTAGCGACTGTTTGGAATATTGAAGCTAATCCTTTCCAAAAGCAACGAAGAGACAATGCCACCAGCGATAAGCTTCTCTGATAACGAGTAACCCAGTGAGGTACGCCTTATCCTTTGTTGTAGTAGATCAATTAGCAAGAGACGACTCTCATAAGAGTGTAGGTTGTTGCTTCTGTCATCGTTGACAGCGTATTGAGCGTTCCAGGACGTAGATCCATGTACCAAGAACGGTCATACAAGTTTAATAAGCAATCGTTTGGTATACATTTGATAATGCAGCCCCATTTGAAGAATATACTAAATAGATAGAGACTTTATACCTTCACCAACATAAAAGAGGCATGTTAAAGACATCGGGGATGCGACAAGTATTGTATGGCACAATATCATTAATCGACTCGTTCACCAGCTCGTTACGCTCGAATCTAAGAAATGAGTAGCAATGAGAATTTTGGAGTTTGATGATGACGTCATAAAGGGCAAGCAAACAAGCACAATCAACGCTTTGCAACTTCGATCTCAGAGCACGATCTTATGGTCTAAATTTTAGAGTCTGCTTAGTTGTCAGACTTGGAGCCACAGTCGGGAGCTCAACTGCCATGCCGGTTAATCTATCAAGTTCTGCTTGGTATGCAGAGCATACCCATTCGCATGAGATGCATCAATGCCATTAGTGGAGCAACAAAAACAGAAAGGATCGTAATGCTCCACTTCACCCCAATAATCCTAACCGGACGCAATTCTTGCATCTAGGTAGCAGCCCCACGCAAAAAGGCGGGTCCACGGGGGGTTCGGGTCCTGAAACCCCCCCTCCCAATAGTTGGAAAAATAGGTTGAAAGTCTTTTGCGAACTCTGATATATATGGCACACTCTGAAGTGAAGAACCTCTCCGAAGACTAAATTCTAAATCCGCACCTGCCCAAACATTTTGCGAAAGAGCTTGAAGACTTTCGGATCGATTGTATGCCCATTGATCTGTTCATTTAGCGCTTTGCAGATTTCCTTCTTTTATGTGATTTCATCCACATGAAGAATTTCCAACTGTGCTAGCTCCGTTAAAGCTCTAAATTGGGTCACTTCGTAAAGTGTCTGCGATAACACCATTTGCAACTTACTTCGTCAGCCATCTTTCGGATCGACTGATCATCGCAGCTTTACTTTTGAGCATGTCGAAGCTGTTGGTTAGACATCTGTCATCTTCTGCCTTCATTGGCAATTAATTTTTGGGGCATAACCCGTTGATTATCTTTGATATCTCTTGGAGCACTATCCATTAAAATCATTAAAAAATCAGTTTGCGTGATGACAGCGCGGATTATCGGCATTGAAGACGAGTGGGCACAGACAATGCTCCTCTCACAAAAGCAGCCTCAGGCAGAGAAACTAAATTGACACAACTCTGTCCAGAGACGCCCCTCTGATGCATCATGCATAGCTACAATTGCACTTCTGAGCTAGGTAGGCTTAGCATGCGAAATTTCGGGAGGCGATGGCGAACCACATTTGCCCAAATCGGTACACCCGCAATCTTGAATTAAAATTTTTAATGGTAACAGATTCTTGGCCAAACTGTGGTGCACAGCTGGTTAAGAGATGGTTTGGTATAAAACTTGTTTGTTTTGCCGCGGGATCGACAAACACACTCAATTTTTAACTCGAACACACACACGCACACGTACATGAATGCAAAACACAAACACATGCTTAATGAACCGCACTTAAAACACTGCAGCCTCCGGGGGCAAAAGTGCTTTATGTAGTACATAATACATATATGGTATATAATGGTTGCATCTGTGACGCTATGGATATGCCATGCGTGTGTGTGTGTGTGTATTTATGTGTACTTGTGGTTTCGCACGGCCTGGCTGTCATCATGGCAACCATTGTTGTTGTGATTCTATGTTGAAGTTGTGGGTAAGTTGGCCATACCACTAATTTATGCGCTTTCAGTTTAAATTGCAAATGTGTGCAACATGTTCTCTCTCTCTCGCTGCACGTGCCCCCTTGACGCACTCCTACTCCTCTCCTGCTCTCTTTATTCAGCGCTTTCGGAATGCGTGCGGTTCGTTCGGATCGTTAAATGCCACATTGAATGAGTTCAAGTTGTCCAAATTGGTATTTTGTGCGTGGCTCGATGCTATCTGCAATCACGCATACCCATACACATACACACACACAAAAACGCGCTTGCACAGATACTCATATAACACACAGCTACACGCACAATAACAATGCACGGCAAAGTACATTTCATGTTTATTGTATTGCATTCGAATGTTTTTTTTTTTTTTGGCTATTGCAATGAAGTCCTATTTATGCTGCTGTTGTTACACTGAGAGAAACATGTGGGTTATAGTTAAATCTGCGATCGTAAGTATTTAAAAATTGATGAAACTCTTATTTATTGCGTTAAAGATAAAAACTCATCATCATCCTAGCATCACAGTTCGGGGTGAACCATTGCTTCCGCTACAAATCGCCTCCAAGTGGTTCGGTCCTCAGCACTTCTTTTGATATTCAATATCCCCATCGCACTAATGTCATTTTCCACATCTTCTCTCCATCTCATTCTAGGCCGCCCCTTACTCCTGCCACCTTGCGGTTTAGTTTCAAATATCTTTTTTGCGGTTCTTGTGTTGCTCATACGCAGGAAATGGCCATACCATCGTATTCTTTGTGCCTTTATAAATCTTATAGTGTTTGCACCATTGCACAATGGGCCCGCGTGGCCAGATTTTGGCCAAAAGCCCTCCTGATGAAAATCAAAATTTGGACAAAATGAAAATATAATATTATTTTACACATGTTAAAGTATCCTGTGCAGAAAAAATGTTTAAATTATAATCAGTAGTTTTTTAGTTATTGGCAATCAAAGTTGACATTTTGTATTTTATGAGCTCACGCGAACATTTTCAGAAATAAAACCTGCATTTACCATGATACATGTAGCTACGAAAAATGTTATTCCTCCCGATTTTCGGAAATTGAATTTTGTATCTAAAAGTTGAATTTTAAAAATTTAGCTCCAGGAAATTGTACTATTTTTTTAATTTCTTAGCTGCCTAAAAGTATGCTTCAATAACGATTTTTGGGGCTATAACTCCAAAATCATTCAATATTTTGGGTGTAGGCTATTTTTTTTTAATGTATGAGGAGCTCATATTTACCGCTGTGTGAAATATGGCCCAATTCCAATTAACCGTTTTTTTTTTTTTTTAACTAAGTTAAAAAAAAAGTTTGGTTTTTTTAAATTTTTTCCAATTTTGGTCTGGATTAGCTTATCTCCAAAAAATCGGAGGGGGCTCAAACTTCCCAGAAAAATAGTTCACTCATTTAGGAACACATGTATAAAATTTCATCACTCTAAAAAAATTATTTTGGAAATGACAGGGTTTTGGCCAAAATATGAAATCTGGGCCCACAGTGCATTGATTAGAGTGTCTAGCTCATCTTTATAACGGATACGATACAAGCCACGGTCTTGTCCTTTAGCGCCATATACTTTTTTAAGAATTTTTCTTTCAAAACGTATTAGTTGGGTAGCTTCTTTTGATTTCAGCAGCCATACTTCGCATCCATATGTGAGTGTAGGTCTTATGACAGTTTTGCACAACCAAAGTTTTTGATTTTTTGTAGGAGGCCTCGATTTCATCAGCTCTATGTGTGCAAAATACGATTTATTTGCTGCTTGAAGATATAAAAAAATAAATATATTGAATAACGCGAGGGAAATTTAGCATCATCAACTTACCAATATTTGCCTATTTGCTGTTTGCTGAAACAGGGTATTCCGATTTCGAATAACGCCTCAATTACCGGGTACATCATAGTCGGACACGTGCCACTTTATGTATTCAATTTTATTGTAATAATAAAAACGCAGCGTTGTATTTGCAGCTCAAACTAGCAGATAATAAATAAAAGGTATGCTGTAAATAATAATAGCTGCTGAAGTGAAAGACATTTTTTATGTGCATATAATATGCAAAGTTTCTACGCTCTTTAATAAAAACTCTATTAAAAAAATCATCCCTGCGTAAGTGGAAACCTATTGCGCCTGTCATTACCAACATCAAAGATTAATGAGCTGGCGGTTGATTGGTTTTGTCAGTCAAGCGCTAAATGGCATTATAAAAAAGTTTACCATAAATATTCTCAAATTAAATCATTTTTGGCTTAAGATAAATTCCAAAGTTTGCTTTTTTTTTAGTGTAAATACCACTTTGCGTTTATTTCAACGAAATTGACTTTTTTACGTGCAGTGTCGCATAAATCTTTCAACATTCAACAACACTGGCATTGTTTTTGACATAGAGCATAAGCCCTTTGTGTCATAACATATTCTAATTGTTTAGGAGATTTTTATTCTTTTGATCCAAAATACGTCTAGTACGCAGTGGGTTTTAAGAAAATCCATTTTCTATACCATACACAAGTCTTGAAGAATTTTATATACGAGCTCAGTTGATTGATTGACAGAGTAATGAACGCTTGTATGAGCATTGCTTGGATGCATCTGTAGATTGTAAAATATATTGTTTAAAGCCCCTAAAAGTAGGCAATGGAGAGAGATAATAAATAACCAAAAACTGTCAAACGGCTTTTGCAAAATGTGGAACAACAAAAATGTAAGCCAAATAAACAGGCCATAACAATAGCATCAAACGCAAAAAACAAAAAAAAAAACAAAAAAAAAGTCTTATATGAAAACTGTTTAACACTCTTGCGGAATATTTCGAACACCAAGCTGGATAGAAATTCGGAAGGATTATTTTTAATAGAAAATTCATTAAGCGAGTTTTTAAAAGTGAAATTGTTTAACACACTTGCGGAATATTTCGAACACCAAGCTGGATAGAAATTCGGAAGGATTATTTTTTTTATTTCACAGCAAATTCATTAAGCGAGTTTTTAAAAGTGAAATTTCTATTTTCAGCGCTTAAGCAAAATCACCTTTTTTAAATAGTATCCTTTGCGAGCTCTCGGAATACTACTTGTCTACTTTAGATAGTATACATATATTGAAAAAGATTCGAATTCGTTTTCCGAAACACGTCCGATTTTTAAAACTTTTCGAATATAAACTTATTAAATGTTATTTGTCACTTTAGGTTCTTTGAAATTGATGCATTGATGATTTTGAAATAAATCGAAATCACTTTTCAGCTTTTGCATTACAAATAAATGCCTAAATGTTATATACCCTTTGGAAGGATATTCAAAGAGCAATAACAACATGACATATGAGCAGCATCTGCGTCAACGTTGACGGCGCCGACGCCTCTGTCAGCGCCATAAGATTTATGTTTAATGGCCAACTATTTATCGCTGGTGTTGAGTTTCCTGGCCCCCCTGCCCGTTTGTTTTAATAACAAGTACTACAAAGCGAAAAAAAAATAAAGCGCTTAAAACAAAGAGAGCAAATGTAAAATGCTTATTAAAAAGCACAGACATGGAGAGAGACTGACAGACGTCTATATAAAAACATGCGGACACGTAAACAGCAGGAAACAAGTCAACGGCAACGTATCGCCAAACGCTTACAAGTAAGTGGCTCAAAGTCATGACGAGAGAGCGGAAATGCACAACATTGATTCGCAATTGTTGTGTTTCCGTTCTGTGACACATTACACACACTCACACACACACACACACACACATGCCAACACTGACACACTCGCACGTATATCCGCGTGAGTGATTGATGTGACGCATATCCTTTGACAGCGTCGGGTCCATTTATAAATTTTTCTTTCTTTTCCTTTATTTTACTTAAATACCCTAAACCTAGTCTGACCATATCATTTTTAAGATATTCAAAAAAACATGCTGCCAAAAATTGAAGAAATTTTTTTTTGTTTAAAATCGGCAACGATACGAGCAGCGAATAATCTAAAGAAAGACAAATTTTACTGAAAAATGCAGCCACATTATAAAAGTAACCTAGCTTAAATTTTGTACAGCCACATTTAGTGTGACCAACTCATTTTTGCGACATTCAGAAACATTTAGCCATATAAAAAAAAAAAACGATTTTTTTTTATAAAACCGTCAACGATTCTGAAGGCGATAATCCTTAAACACCTTGATCTAAGCTAGGAAATACAATTTAGACAGAAAGCTGCACCCACACTGTCAAAGCAAACTGCTTAAAATTTGGCACAGCTACATTTAGTGTGACCAACTCATTTATGTGAACTTTAGAAGCTTTCTTTTGCTAGAGTTTCTAGCAACGATAACCACTGTACCGTGCAATTTACATGAATATAAAGAAAAATAGAAGAGTTTGAATTAATAGGCGATAATAAGTGAATTGGAAAAAAAAAAATATAGTTTTGATGTAATTAAAAAAAATATATACATATATAGAGTATTAAAAAATAGTTTTAAATGCGTATTTTTATAAAAAAAAATATGTTTGGTGTTTTAAAAAAAAAATTTTACCAAACTAAAAAAAAAAATATAATATAAAAAAATATTAAATAAATATTTTTACATAAAACGCCTCTTCGAAAAAAAAATTCTTTTAATGTTATCAAAAAAAGAATACAGTTTTAAAAAATAGTTTTAAATGACGTCACTTGGAAAAAATAAATTTTTTTGTCATTAAAAAAAAATACAAAATTATAAAAATTTTGTTTTATTTTTTTAACATTCTTGCACCATTAATGCTAAGTAAGTCAAAAAAGAAAATTTGGCAGCTGGTTTTATTGCAAAATATTTCTGCTCATCCAAAAAGAACATAAACACCAAAATAAGTACATAAATAAAACATAAATGATTATAAAATATCATATGTTGTTTGTATGGACACACTGTTCGTTTTGCTTGCAAAATAAGCTGCAGTTTCTTCTCGAAGCGTCTTTCAAGGCTGCATACTGGCCTATAACAAAAATTGGTTCATCAATATTCGGTAAGTAAGTCATAATTAAATAAAAAGTTTAATTTTAATTTATTTAATTTTACTTAAAAAAGTTTCTTTCTATCTCTAGATCGATAGACGATAAATCTTTTGAGACACTTTTTGTTGCTTAAACAGCTTAATAGGCCACAAAGAGTCTTGTGAGCCTAATCCACAACGAAACGTCGACTTTTTCAAAAAATATGCCACTCTCGCGCGTTAATCATTTCTCTGGACTACGCCTATAATTCTCAACTTTTCTTCACATTAGTTGCAGTGTATGCCCATGTCGTACACCGTTTCGTTTCATTTACGTTTTTTATTTTTATTTCTTTTATTTGTTCTTGTTTCTCTCATTTAGCACTTGCTCCGTGTGCCTCCAAAGAAGAAAGCGCTTGCCATGGGGACAGCAAGTAGTACACATAAATGGAATAGTAGGATAATGGCACAGTAGGGCAGTGGAACAGCGGGAGAGTTTATGGACCAGGGGAGCGCTCATTCTAGGCTATCACTTAATCAATGCAACAACGCTGACAGCTGCTCCGACATTTGCAAGTGCAAGACAAACAAGCAGCGATTCTTAAACAGCTGCGTCCCAGACTCAAGACCAAGCCTCGTACCAGTTACAGTTTCCATAGAGCTTTTTGTTCGTCCATCTGTCTGTCTGTCTGTCTGTCTGTCGCTCTGTCTGTTTGCACAAGTGCAACATATGCAAATGCAGGGCAAACATGACACATACGTTCACACATGAGCACACTCAGAACGTAAGGCTGTCAATTTCTCTCGCTAGGAACGGCTTGGCTCTGCCCTAATTGACTGATGAACGGCCGGACTGACTGACTGACTGAACGACTGGAGGACTGAAAAACTCTTACAAGTTATCAATATGTAGTATGTCACAGTCATGCAAAAGTGCAGCAAAATTTAAGTTAAGATTGTTTTAAAAAAATAATAAAATAAGTTTTAAAATACGAGGGTAGTCTGAGAAGTTATATGCCCAGCCAAGAACATTTTCTGGCAAGATTTGTTGCTCAACAACTTTCGCATGAACTTTCATCAAAAGAAACTTTATCCAGCCTCATTGAACGCATTTCGAAAAGTGAGCGACAAGCTATCCATGCCTAATTATGCCATGAACCTTGCTCGGAAATCAAAACTATAACAAAATATTTGTTTTCAACTCAAGTCAAGAACAATTAACAAAACATTAGAATTTCAAATTTTCTAGCTCGACAAACAACACCACAGCAACCCAATACGAAGCAGTGTGCTGAAAATGCATGGGGGGCCATACATGGCGTATGAGTGATGCGGCTTTGATGAGCATATTAGCGGTTGCCATAACACGTCAGCCACAAAACTTACATGAATGCACTGCCTTTAGCCTCCAGCTGGTTTGCTTTACTCTCAACATCTCTCTCTCTCTCTCTCTCAACCTCTTTGGCTGCAGCTGCTGTTAATATGACGTCATAAATGTCAGATTGGTAGCATATGGCAGATGTTGACAGGCAAGGGAACATATTGGGAGAGTGCAGAGCAAATTAAGCAGCTGCGCTTATCAAGCCAGTGCGTCTTGTGGCTTGTGCAACTTATGAAAAGTCGTCTTGATGTACTACAGTGGTAGAAATGGTCAACCTAGCTGGAAACAAATTAAAATTACATATTTTAGATGCTTTTGATGCTAAATATATACAGCTGAAGTGATCTCTAAAAACTTTGATTTTTCTGATCGATTTATGTCATGCATTTACCAAATAGACTAAAAATCTTTTAATACTCTTTTGATTGCATTGTTTCACAAAATTTAAATGCAAGAAATGGCTATTAAAAAAGATTATGCCATTTTCAATTGGCAAAATCATTTTGGAACCAGAGCAGGTATTGGAACCCATTTTATTAAGTAAATCATTACAAACATATTTGAATGAATTTTATCTTAAAAAGGTTCTTTTCGATATCAATGGCTCCACAGATGTGAGACTTGTGACGTCACTGTAGTAAAGTCTGATTTATAGTTAGTCGTTTGTAAAAATATAAGATCATATTTTTTACCAAAACCAATTGTTTCAAAGTTGAAAACGTTGGAAGTGATGCCCAACATGTTGGATAAAAATAACCATAACTTCCTCAATTATAAGAGTTACAGCTTTTTTTTTGTGTGTTATTATTCTTATTTTTGAGCACAGTTGCGACCTCATAAATTTCAAATTAAAAAAAAAAAATTTCGTTAAATTAAATTTACATTTTTTTATTTAAAAAAAAAGTTCCTAATAAATTTTTGTTTTAATTTAATTGTAATACAATTTTAAAAGTTAAGCTTGTTTATTTTTTTTTATGTGTGATTATTCTCATTTTTGAGCACAGCTGCAAACACCTCTTAAATTTCAAAATAAAAAAAAAAAAATTTCGTAAAATTAAATTTCAACTTGTTTATTTAAAAAAAAAAAGTTCTTTATAAATTTTTTTTTAATTTAAAAAACTTTATTTATTCATTTTTCTATATAAAAAAATTATATTTATTTTTTTTTTAAGTTAAAAAATTTTTATGTAATTAAAAGAAATTCTGTTTTCATTAAAAAATTCAAATTTGATAAAAAAAAATCAAGTAATTAATATAAATTTACTTTTGTTTAAAAGAAAAAAAACAATTAAAAATTTAATTAAAAAAAAAAAAATAATAATAATTAAAAATTTTTTTTTTAAATAATAAAAATTTAGTGAAAAAATAATTTTAAAATTAAGGTTTTTCCCAATTTTTCCTTGCTAATTTCATGTTAATTAACGCAAACATTAATACATACATGTATGTAAGGTATACAATGACACAATGTATAATATTTCTGTTGAAAGCATCTGCTTAAGCTCTGTAAAATTATAATAATTAACCATTGGCTTTAGTGAAAATGTAAATATTTAAAGGGAATAAAGCACAAATAAATAAATAAATAAAAAAATGATTTTTTTTTTTATTTTTGAAATTTGCATTTTAAATGCAATATTTTTTTAACATTCAAAATCTTTTCGTTCACTTGAAACACTTATCTTTATTCACTTACGAGATATCTTTTGTTATAGTAAACTCTACTGCTACCGATAGCTCGATAAATATTCGGAATATTATATAACCTTTATATACCTGAAGATATCAATTAAATATATATAATTACATAAAAATAAAATTAATTGCAACTAGAACGACCAACTCGTCCACTGTGCGCAGTTTTCGGTTCAGAAACTGCAGCTTAGCCTTCGGCTTGCATTACGCGTTTTTTTTTTTTTTTTTGGGTGTAGACGGCAAATTTGCGAAGAAAACAGGATTTAAGCTGAAAAATAGTTTATAGTTTCGCAAAGTTTTTGCCTCGAAAAGTTTTGGCTGTACTGCCAAAAACTTTAAGGCTTTGTGGTATGCAAAAGTTTTCTAAATCCCATTAGGAGTATATTCAGCTTGTGGCGGCAGCAGGTGAAGTTGCAGTTGTTACTAATATAGAAGTACATATATGTAGGTTTCTTTTTTGTTTCACTATTTCATATAGCTACCATACAAAAATTGAACCAGTTGAAGCACTTCTTTGTTTCTTCAAAATGTTTAAAGAGCATTCCAGCGTCAGCCTAGTACTCTTGACTGCAGTAACCACCTGCAGAGCATGTAAACGCCTCCAGCTGGGGTTAACCAATGGGCGGTAGTGAGTTAGCCACAGTGAGGAGGAAGATAATTATAGATAATAGACATTAGTGTGGCAAATCAGTGGGCCTTGCTTGAAAGCGAAACTCATATTTCATGAATCTCAACTTTTCGCAGTCAATTCCCAAATTGATTTGCAGGTTGAAACCGTAGCTCCCACACAGCAAGCCAAGTGGCAATCAAACTACCCAGCGCTTTATGTTTCTTCCCTATGGCCGCCTGGCTTTGATTAATCGCCGAGCATAAATCAGAGAGCGAGTGCTTAAAGTTTCCAAGGAGTCAGGTAAGTGAAAGTAACTGGCCAACTGACCCGCAACTTTCTTTTTTTTCTGCGCTTGTATTTTATACTCTTTGGGTTCAGTTTGGTATTGTGAGTTGTAGGGTAACTTGGTGCAGCTTAAGATTGAGAAAAAATGGCATTAGCTTAGAAAAATTGTAGGAAATGTGACGCAGAAAGTCAGATTGCATCTGGCAACTCTAATATTGCTAGGGCGCAAAACAAAAGTAGGGAACCTCGAAGGATCGTAATGGGATACATAAGGCAACTATTGTATTCCTTAAAATTTTTTGAATTTGTATGTCCTATACCGAAGGTACCTGTGTCAAGATAAATTACAGTCGGTATGAGCTACCTTCGACCGCATAAAAAAATTGATATAAGCCCCTTCCTGAAGACTTCCTTTCCTCACAGCGACATTAAAACTAATGTAAACCTAATAAACAAAGAAACGTTGACATTTTCACAAGCCTTTTTAAAGCTACAAATCGGAATCCAAATCAGAACACATAAGCTTACTGGGAATATTAATGTAACTTAGTTCGACTACAGGGTAGCTTAGAGTCGCTATATCTCAACATTAACTGAACCACTTGTTTGGTTTTATGCTTATGGCTGCACGCAAATGAGCCACAAGGCGGCCGCAGTTTGACTGAAAGTTCAGAGGATTCCTGCTCATTTGTCATTTTACAGGAGCCCATCCTGATGTCTGCCTAACTCTGCCTTACGCTGTCATATTCGCTGTCGCCTTAACAAATGAGACTAATAAGTTTGCCACCGACCATCATATCGTTGTTGTCGTCCAGCAATGAAAGCGATGCCTTCGTCGGAGCACATAGCAAATTCGCCAATTTCGAGTGAAAAATCCATTCACTCGATAAAAGGCAATTAAAAATGACTTATGCTTTTATTATCATTCTTTACCAAACGGCCTCTTTGGTAGTATGCCGGCAATTTAAGACCACTCTGCACAGTCAGTCCATGCTTCGGGGCATACTAGTCCGTGCCTGATGCAATTATGCGCAGCTGTTGATATGTGGCATTTGCTGACAAGTACGGTCATAACCATTTGGGCGCTATCTCTTCCGGTTTTTGTTCCCTTTCACTGTGTGCGGAGTGGGGAGAGTGTGGACACTTTGCTTTTGAGTTATTTTTAGCAATTTATGGCAAGTGCTTGTAACTTGATTGCATATTATTTTATATGATGCTCGGCCATTCGTCATTGCACTTTTACCCCCCCACCCCTAGGGGGGAGGTACCTTGGAAACATCAGCTTTCTACTATTACGAACTTCTTTTATTCAGGGTCTCTATGGTCGCTGCAGTGTATGGCATTGAGTTTTATGTTAATGGTTGCGCATAAACTTACCTAACTGCAACCAAATGGTGTTGTTAGTTCGTTTCGGTCGATAGTGTTATAGCATGCAGCTTTGAGTGCAAAAATTTGTTCAAACTAAACTGCAGTTTACGATATCTAACGAAAACCAAAACCATCAAACTTGTTTTTTATGCTTCTATCGCAAAGATACATTTTGAGATTGTGCTTATTCCACTGTCACTGCCACTGTCAAAGTTGGCTCGTCTCGTAAAGAATGTGAGCAATATCGAAGAAATGGGTGTTGTAGGGTTTGTTGCTTTACCTTTATTGGACTCACCTACGACCCAAAGTATCTATCGCACTCCCATCTAGCTCTAGAGCTTCTCAGCTAAACACTCGTTGTGAGGATTACTACTTAACCTCAAAGAACCTACAGTTCTTTGAATCCGTGCTGGCCATTTGGCTCAGATTTTTCCCGAGCCTACAATTTGTTATATGTAGGTTAGCCAGTCAATATTATAGGGGAATTCTGGTCCATTTGGTAGGTTTTCTTGTATCTATTTGAATTATTGAAGGCGATAAGTTGCTTGGCTTGCCCTGCCGATACAGTCTGAGACAGTCTGGACAAGAAGTCAGACGAAAAACTATTTATTATAAGAGTAAAAATATTTGTGAAAAAACAATGCCAGCCAGAAAAGGTAAGTATTACGTATAAAAAAAATACATAGTTTCTTTCCCCGAGGCGTGTTTGGGAACCTGACCAATATGGCACCCCACTGCTACAACCAGAATCAGATGGCCATAGAGGCAGCCAAGCAGAGTCGTCCAGCATGATGGCAAGAAGAAATAGATTTTAACTCAGTTACCCCAAATATAAAAAAAAAAATTATATACGGAGTAGAGATACAATATTTATGTGCATTAACTATTGGACATCCAAGTATTGTCATAAGACTTCTTTAAAAATATATTGAAATGAATGTATTAATAAGCCATTCCTAATCCTTTAATTTTCATTTCTTTTCGATTACTTTACAGCAAATGGCATTTTGCAAAATCAATTTAGGAGGTAGCATGTCAAAGAGTTTGACTTAAAAGGTAATACGCATCACTTAATTTCGCCCATATACAATGCTCTCCATCCTTTAAATACATTTGTTTTCTGCGTACTTGGTATAAAAATATGTTTTTCAGTTGAGTTTGATAAAGAAATAGAATTGCAGGTAAGCTATAGAGCTAGAGCATAAGATGCAATCGGTTATGGCCAAATCTATATCTCTTGTGATCTTCTTATTGCTCTCTTTTGCAGTCTACGACATAACTTTTTTTGCACCTAATGTATCTCTTATGCTTTGGTGAGAGGGTATAAAAATAGTTGTTTATGCGCTTAAATAAGCTAGGCAATAAAATAATTCTCAAGTTAAGATGGACATGGAATCAAAGTATGCTCGCCATATTAATTGTGTGTAATTTACGCAATATAAACACAACCAAAACTCTAGCATAATTTTATATACCAGCATATATGTATATAGTGACATATCCATACTTTTAATTTACAATAAGAATATGTTGACGTTAATTATGCTTAATAACGTCATGTTTAAAACAATGGTCAGCTGCTTAATTAAAAATCTTGGATATTGCTGTAAAGAACCTAAATTGTAAACAAAGCCAGCACAGCTAAATCCATGGGAACCATCAAAGAAGCTGAGGTTTTCTTATTTGCAAAGCTATAACTATTGCCAGCACAGTTTAAGACTAGATACCAACAAGTTTCTTATAGCCCGTGTATTCATAATCAATCTTACACTAGATTAATTTTGAATGAAGATTTTTTTATTTGAAATTTAATAGCAATTTCTTTATTATATATGAATAAGTATGTATGTATATGGAAATACATATTTCAGCTATTGTCTGTATGCTGAAAGATAAAGAAGGATGGAACCATGTATTTTGAGCTATGTTTTAGATTCACTTAGGTGTAAGAAACTTATTTAAATATATTACAACAAATCATAGAAACTTAAACTAAAGACAAATTTAAGAAGAAAAAGTGATGATGAACTATAAATCCAGCACAATGCTAAAAGCAGATGTGAATTGTAAGCTTTTTTTTTTTTATTGTCATTTTTGCCGTAACTGCCGTAAATTTTCACTTTTCTTGTTTTTAGTCTCACATTTAGGCAAAAACCAGGTGCTCCATGTGAAGCCGATCCGCACGATCTTCTGTGCTTGCGCAACTAACTCTGACACATTTATGGGAAAGTTTATGGCAAAACTGCGAAGAAAAGATTCAAGACAACCAGACCCGGGAGTATACACACGGATGCCACTACAACTACATAGACGCAAATACCAAATGGTTTTATGACGTCATACGAGTGCAACGATGCACTTGGGCAACACAAAAGGAGCAAGGGATAGCTGACGGCGCTTGAACCGGTTCTCGGGCCAAAAGATTCGGAGCAGGCAGATGAAACTTCGTGAAAATATTTTTAGATAGTAAGTCTATCGATTAAAGCAAAACTTGGTTTTTTTATCTTTTGGACAAATTTCGTATCTCTAGCTGCCGACTATCTTAAGTTCCACTGTAGTCTGAAGAGCATACCTATATGGTAAGATAAAATCTTGCGAAATTATTTGCCAAGTATATCGATTGTGAGTTCATTTCGCCAATTTATGAACAACTGCTGCAAAGACGTCCGCCTGTATGCTCTCTGTTCAAATGGAACCATTTCTTTGGCAATTAAACACGCTGTAGTTGTAACCATTAGCATTAACATCAAATAAAGCTTACTTACAGCCCATTAGATAATGTTTCACTTGTTTTTATTGCCTTCACATTGAAAAAGCAATTAAAAATTGCATTGTCATCGCAGTGTTGGCTACAGTTCCAGATGCATCACCCTGTCAATTAGCTGACATCGATGGCCGCAACTTAATCAGCAGTCTTCTGGACCAGCACCGAACTCTTTTGGGGGACACCGAGTAAAAGAAGTGGCCTCATATGCCATTAGTTGCATTTAACGCGCATTAATTGCGCATAATTAAATTTCCACAAATTCATTATCCCTCCCCTTGGTCAGCTCATGGCTCACATTCCGTGCTGTTTCCTCCCAGTTTCAGTTTAACATTGGAATCAGATTAAAATTGTTCGTGTTGTTATTTTATTTTTTTTATCACCAAACAGAGACGTATAAATGAAAAATTGTATTGTGTGATATTTGGATTTCAAGGGTTACGCGCACCCAGCAGGCACCCTCCAGATTCGCTCCTGCCGCCTACAATTTGATTGTTGAATGCACTTTGTTTGCTTTATTATTAAATGTTTGCTTGTATTATATGGAACATAAAAATTGTAATTCTTTTAATTGCAACACGAGCTTTATTGTGTAATACACAATTCTATGAACTTAAAGCGCGCAATTAGTCTTTTATACACTGCACAATGGGTCCGCGTGGCCAGATTTTGGCCAAAAGCCCTCCTGCTGAAAATCAAAATTTGGACAAAATGACAATTTAATATTGTTTCACACATATTAAGGTGTCCTGTGCGGATAAAAATTTAAATTATAATTAGTGGTTTTTAAGCTATTTGCAATTAAAGTTGATATTTTGTATTTTACGAGCTTTCGCGAACATTTACAGAAAAAAAAAACCTGCATTTACCATGATACATGTAGCTACAAAATCTTCATTCACTTTATTATTTATAAGTATAACTTCAGAAAAAAAAATAAAACTGAGCTTACAAAACTTTTCGGTTTTAAACATATTCGAGTCGTTAAAACGATTTTTTTGGTTTTTGTATCATTCGGCAGCTTTGCTTTAAGGGTACCTCCGACTACCACTCGATATTTGATCGAAACAATTTTTATAAATTTCTTCACATGTTTTACAACAAAATGTTATTCCTCCCGATTTACGAAAATTGAATTTTGTATCTAAAAGTTGAATTTTAAAAATTGTCCACCAGGAAATTTTACTATTTTTTGAATTTCTTAGCTGCCTAAAAGTATGCTTCAATAACGATTTTTTCAAAGGTTGTACAAAAAATGGTGCAATTGGAAAATTTTATAACATACTTACAAAGATGCAAATCAAAAAATGTAAAAATGATCCATTTTGACGAAAAAACGTAAAAATTAAATAAAGATTTTTGATTTTTTTTTTTCTAAAATTAATAAAGCATGCAAAAAATATTATAAGAGTTAAAAACCAGATGGATTGGTGATGTCGTCTTTTTGTAATTTGCTTGGAAAGCTGAAAATATTTGAGTCTATAACTCCAAAACCATTCAATATTTTGGGTAAACGTAATTTTTTCAATGTATGTGCAGCTCATATGTACCTCTGTGTGAAATATGGTCCAATTCCAATTAACCGTTTTTTTTTTTAATTAAGTTAAAAAAATTGTTTGGTTTTTTAAATTTTTTTTTTAATTTTGATCTGGATTATCTATATCTCAAAAAAGTCGGAGGAGGCTCAAACTTGCCAGAAAAATAATTCACTCAAATAGGAATACGTGTGTAAAATTTCATCACACTAAAAAAATTATAATGGAAATGACAGGGTTTTGGCCAAAATATGAAAATCTGTGCCCACAGTGCACTGTACAAATAAAAAGACTTGTTTTTAATAAAGAAATATGTTGGCAATGTTACGAGTCGAAAATTCGCTAAACTTCATATTAATTTTTTAGTTTTTTAATACATGATGGTTTTACATAATGAAAATATTGCTGAAAATGTTTTTTTTTTTTTATATATATATATTTTTAATGGCAATTAACCGATACAGATTAGGTTTTGATCCAATATTGATAAAAAAAAAAAAAATTAATCGCTACACAAAATATAATTTAGTGTGTGATATCTGAAAATGTTAAAAAATTATCATTGAATTTTTTTAATTCTGAAAGTATATGATATAATTTCAAAAAAAAAAATGTATGTAAAAGTTTAAGCAAAATAAGCCGTTGAAAATGTCAGAAATTCTTAATATTGTTTGGTTTTGAACTCTCAATCTGTTTTTGTTGAGTTCGTCTTAGTATGCCTTGTGTCTAATAAGCTATCATAATCTCCTGCTGCCGATTGCATTCCAAGTTGTGGTTTGAAGTAGTGCGCTTCATATTACCAATTTCTCCCTTCTCTAAAGCATTCTTGCCTTCCGACTATGTGTGGATCCTTTGCAACCCTGTATAATCACTATTCATGATAAGTGCTCCACTTAAAATATTTAGAGCTACAAGCTTTTATCAACACCAAATTTATGAGTGACAAAATTAGAGAAGAAAAAGCAGAAAGTCAACAATTGAACTCATAAATTTACAAATAGTGCGTTCACGTCTTAGCCTTGTGCATTTTTGCACAAGTTTTCAACTACTTTTCTCAATAGCAAGGGAGAGTATCTCAACAAATTCGACAAACTCCCACGCTCCTGGCATGCTCTGTTTAACTTCGTAAAAGTCTTTAGCATTTTTATATATAGGTTCCCATTATTCCAAATAGGTATATAGGGCCCCCATTGAGCATTTTTAGAAGCATAATAATATTTCATCTGCAGTTTCTTGTATTTAGCTTAGAGTAAGCAAAATGAGTGCATATGTAGAGATTTCCTCTGAAAAAATTCAAACAATCTTAATGCCAAGCTAAAGTTATTTTCTACATACCAGATCCATAGCCTGGAGCCATCTGCTGCACTACGAATTCAATTCTGTGTTAAAGCTTAAATGTTTCTTTTGAAGTCGACTTGGCACTGAATTAAATAAACAATTTTTGTCTTAAAACTTAATGCAATTTTGGACATTCTAATGCTTGCATATTATTTATTTAATTGGATTATTTATCTCTGTATGACACACACACAGAGAGACTTGACGACCACTGCAGCTTAAACTGTAGCTGTCTTCTAAACCGGCCATTTTGTTTTGCAATTGCTGGTCGCCATTTTGTAAATAATATTCTTTATCTGTCATTTCACAGCAATGGCGGCCAGAGCAGTTGTTTTTCTTGTTGTTTTTAATGTGTTTTTTTTGCTGTTGTTTTTGTTGTTAAATTTCGTATGAATATTTAATTTCATTTTAATGCGGTTTAAATGCCACTTACACACACACACATACTCACACACATACGCGTATATATATTATTTATATGTATATCTTAAAAACTTATTTACGATTATAAAGCAGCTAAGTTGTGTATTTAATTTATTACATAAATGTTTTTTATGCTCGAGTTGGGTTCCAGTGACTAATAAGACTTAATTAGTTTAGACAAACATGGAGAGTTAGGAACCCCGACCAAACGACAAGTGCAAAGTATCTTAAATTTTACTTAATCCTATTTAAAGACATATGTATGTGCGCTGGGAGTGCTTGGGTACTAACTGCTGATGATGTCGTAGAGAACATTTTGTAGAGAATGTTAGTTCCCAATGACATTCTTCAAATTTTTTGTAAATAAATAAAATAAAAAATATAATATAGAATCCAAAAAAATTAAATTCTACATTTAAAAAAAAAAATGTGCCAAAGGAAAGACTACAATAAATTTTTTTAAGTTTTTTTTCCCCATTTTTCTTATTAATTTACTATGGAAAAATAAAAAATGTTTTATTCAATTTAATATCTTAGTTGGTCGGCGAAAATCCTATAGCTGAACCCTCCACGCGTGTGCCGACTGGTAATCGGACTACAGTGTCCTCTTTTGGACGGTGGCAGCAAAGATTTGGAGCTAGCTGCTTGCAACTTAGCTCTTCTGTAGCTTGGTGGCTCGGTAGCCACTCTATATAATGGCTATGAGGTAAAAAAAAGGGCTGGATCAAGGTGTCATGCGACCCGTGTCGATGATCAGCCTGGCTGGGGGCCCTTTTCAAAACTAGCCCAGTCGTAAACGGAGCATCCGGATACCTGGCGCCCTCCGGACTGGACCACAACTTCTCCGCCACTCGTGGGTCCAACTATGGCTACTAATATCTAAGTTGTAAAGCTGTTGGGCTAAACTCTGACATTATCATTGTTGAGCGAATGCATGATGCTCTCAAAATCACCTGGGAATGGTGTGACAGGGAAGGGCTGTCTATTAACCCAACCAAAACTACTATTGTTTCATACACATAAAGACATATAAATAACATTGCAAGTCTATTTATAAAAGGTACGGAGGTACCACTTAAGGATGAAGCCAGATACCTAGGCCTAACAATTGATAAAAGGTTGTCATGGGAACGTCATCTAGATAATACAATACAAAAGGCCACTCAACAAATATGGGCCACAAGACAACTGCTAGGAAGAACATGGGGTCTTAGCACCAAAATGTCATCCTGGATATACAAACAAATGATAAAACCTTCAATACTATATGGCTCAGTCATATGGTGGAAAAAGGTAACTCAAAAAAATGCACAACGCAAACTTACGAAAATTCAACGGCTTGCATGCCATTACTGAAGCAATGAGAACAACACCCACAACAGGATTGAAGGCTGTTCTTAACTACACAACGCTTCACCTAGCCATAAGAGCAGAAGCGGATCAAGAGGCTGTAAATCTGCACAAAATATATAAAGGACACCTCGAAATTCTAAACTGGGTAAAAGAAGCAAAGCGAATTGCTACTTTCAACAACCAGATAGATCCAGTAGTTAGCCCAACAAAAAACTACGAGATCTTCATGCCCACAAGGGATGAATGGGTAAATAACCCAACTTGGGTGCAAGATGACGCCCAAAAATGGTACACAGATGGCTCCAAAACGAAAGGGGTAGTCGGTCCCCGCTGCCATATGCACATCTCTCTATGTAAAGACGCAGCAATACTCGATGTTGAACTGTTTGCGATAAACTCTGCAATTCAGAAACTACTAGACCGCAATGTGCAAAGAATAAAATTAAATATTCTATCTGATAGTCAAGTGGTACTCAAAGCCCTCAACAATTACAAAATTTATGTTCAAATCTGTCCTCGAATGCTATAACAACCTAAACCTACTGGCATCCCATAATAAGGTAAAACTTATTTGGCTGCCTGGGCACAAAGGTTTTGAAGGTAATGAAGCAGCAGATACACAAGCCAGAAAAGGGGCGAAGGCACTCTTCACCTAGAAGGACCTAGCCCTCTGTTTGGCTTCACAAAAAATGATATCACAAACATCATTTCAAAAAAGCCCAGAAAAGAAGCAAAAACCTACTGGGATAATCTGGAAGGACTCCGTCACTCCAAAAAATTCCTTCAGTTCGACTCAAAAAAGGGGGCAGAAGCCCTAAAATTCAATAGAAGAGACCTACGCATCTTATGCGGTGGCTACTACCCATGTAGTTGCCACATGGCCAAGCTAGGTCTATTGAATACTGTAACTTGCAGATATTGCAATGAAGAGGAGGAAGCCACCTTTAAGCCAACTGCCCAGCGCTAACCAGGATGAAGAGGACTACAAAAGTCTATCACTAAAGGGAATAAATGCCTTCGCCAAAATAATAAACGGCGATTAGTCATATCCGGGTGCACAAAAGATCTACATGCTGGTCGCAGTGCAGAAGGAAATAAATACCTTACACCCTATTTACATCATATCATCATATCATATATTTACATAAATAAATAAATAAAAAAAAAATCATTAAAATTTAAGAGGTTGACCTTAATAGTGCACAATGGGCCGCGTGGCCAGAATTTAAACAAAATACGCCAAAAAAAATAAATCAAAATTTGAACAAAATGACTTTTGACTGTGCCAAAAAATCCGAAGATTTTATTCGGATTCGTATCGAAACCGCATATTTGATGCTCCCAATTTCACCAAATCGAGTTTTTGAAACCGAATGGTTTGTTGCAAGAGGAATTAAAACGAATTGGCAAAATAGTTTTAAAAAAGACGCATTTTATACCGAAATAAGTTTTTAAATATGGTTTGATATTTTAAGATTGTATTTATGCGAATTTTAATTGAGATATTTATTGAGAATTAATTATTTTTTAATTATTCTTTTTTCTGACTCGACCCAAAAAAAAAGCATGCACAGCCAAAACGAACTTTTTTGTGCACATATCGGTCTCGAACACATGACGATTGGTGCGACAGGGTTGCCTCGTTACACAAAGAAAATTTCCCTTCTAACAAAAATAGCTAAGTCGTGTTTAATTTCAGTAAATAATCTTACTAAAATAATATTTTTGTATAATTTTATTTAATATAAAGAACTAGCAATATTTTGATGCGAATTAAATGTAAACAGCATATAGTAATAAAAATAAATAAATAATAAAAAAATCGTTTTCTGTAGTACGCAAAAACGAATCCGAATTAAATTGTTCGCTTGGTTTTTTCGTTTTCCAGAGCACGGCTGATAACACTAGACGTTCCATGTGAATCTGCTAGATTGATTTGAGAAACAGACAATTCGCACAATTTTTTTTTCTTAAACCATTTTCTTGCACAAAACTAGTTTGCAATAGACTTGGCTAGTTTTAATCAGCCATAAAAAACAACATTTATAAAATTTAAAATAAATACAATTTAGTTTTCAATCGAATAAATTCAATTCTGAATTTTTTAATATAAATTTATTGAACAGCATCGCTAATCTTTTCAACTTAACAAATAAATAATTCGCTGCGTGATCTTTGTGCGCATGAAGCGCAGCATATGAGTTTTTTTCTAGCATGCGATAAAAAATGTTGCTACCAAATGAAAGCGGCGAAATGTCACGGCGAAAGGGAAATTTACTCAAAACGCACGAAAAGTACCAAAAACAGCCAGGACATTTTCTTCGCTTCGTTGGCTTGCCACTCTTTGACGAGGATGACGACGAAACAACAGGCGATAGTGAAAGCGAAGGCGATTTGAGATTTGTGAAGATGGTTCGTTGCCTGCTTCTACGCATTTTCCTGCTTGTTTTTGTTGTACTATGTTTGGCGCCGGTAAATTTTTCTTTTTTAAATTTTCTTGTTTATAATTTTTCACTTGTTTTCTTTTTTTTTTGTTTTTTTACTGCTGTTTGCTCTAATTATATACTTTAACAGCGTGCGTGTGTGTGTATACATATATGTTTATGTATATAAATGTATGCGTGCGTATGCGTGAGTTCGTTTCATGGCTAATTAGACATTAGCCAATTATTAATACATACATCTTAAATGAAGGCAGCTGCAACAACAAAGTAAATACAAAGCTCTTCGCATTTCGCATCTCATCTCTCAGCTTTCGGCCACTTTGGCTCATCTTGCTCGGCAATTTCCAAACAGGAGGCAGGGCATCATTAAAATCACCAGTCATGCAAGTGCAGGCTAGGCTGGCTTGGTTTATTGGTTACACAAAGAGAAACGTAAAAGCTCCCAGGCATAGCAAGTTGAAAGGTTTTTAGGTAAAGCATAAGCCTTATATTAGGTTAATGCAAAATATTTGTACCAAAAGGATTAGGATTATAAAAGCAATAGATAAAACAATGTTCGCCAAATCGGCGGCCCGTTTCTCAATTACCTGTCCTAGTTGTATTCCCCATGGCAATCGTTACAGAACTAAAAACTTTTGCACCTAGAAACTACACTGAGAAATAAATTAAGAATTTTCTGCTTAAAAGGGAGCGTTTTGTAATGCCAATAATACGTCAAGACCGATTTTTCGATTTATCGGAGACACTCCCGTCCAATACGCTCAGCAGTATAAAAGAAATAGATCTAGACATATCTGTCGGTATAAACGCCTGGATCTTGCAAACAATAAGAGCTAGGACAACCATACTTGTTGTATTTTTAGAGGTATGTTTAGGTATAACGTCAACAAAAAAATCAGTGTGGTACCGATTGTGTTCGTATGTGTTAACGTATCGAGATGACATTAACACTCTGTGATAGCCACACCTTATACAGTGTGCACAGTGTAGGCAGCAATAGCAATTCTTGAACAACAATTCACTTGACATTATTTCAATTTTGTTGTTCACCTTTTTTTTTTTTATATAATCCATTCTTAGAATCGGACTTATTATTGGCATAAAGAGCCGCTTTTTAGATTATTTTCTAAAAGATCGGAATAATGTTTTTCCATGAAAAGAGAGAACATATTCAGAGGGTATATAATATGAGAGTTGCTAAAGGGCATATTTAAAATCCCAAAAAACTGGTACATCAGCCAGCCGTTACTTTTCCTGCAGCAGCCCAGGAAATTTTTATTATATATGATTTAAATTGGTAATGTTTAATGGTTTCCCATCTTTTTCTGATATAATAAAATCATCATGTCATATAGTTATAGTTCAAAAAACTTTTTTAAAAAGTCCTTCTGCACACAGCCCCAGTACAATTGCTTTTAACCTCAAAGATTTTCTTACAGTGTAGAACTGTTTTATTTTTAGCACTTTCATATTTGTCTACTCGCAGTGTTGTTGTTGTTGTTGTTCTAATTGTTGTTTTTGTTGTTGGGCAACATCAATCTTTTAGCCAACAAGGAACACAAAAGCCACCAGCTTGGCCATTTGGAATCCTGTTGCTGCCACAATTCTAGTGCGCCCAATGGACCATATGGAAGCTGCTGACGCCAATTTTGGCTGCTGCTCCTAAGGCTCCACTTCTCTCATGCAAATTAGGCAATGTCAGTTGCAGATGAGAGCGGCCAACGGGTACCAATGTGACCAATAATGATGCCCAGTTTTGGCATGGACTTAACTTAACCTAGAACTTTTAATTACGATTGTTCCAACTGATATAGGCTGCCATATGGCATGTCATGAGAACACATAAGGACACACACACACACACATGGTTATTTATTATGGCATAGTATATAGAAGCATTGTCTTTGGACATGTTGACAAACACTTTATGTGAGAACACAGTGTGTAGAACAGAGAAAAAGTGTATGTGTGTTGGACAGAGGCAGCTGTTATTTTGGCCTTGGCCCAGCAAACCAGCTTGTTAGGCAAGGTCAATAAGCCAGGCTAACTTATCGCACACTTGTCATACCTCACACACAAACACACAAACACACCACACACACAGCTACACGGATGATACACATACCCAGATACATTTGCTAATCAAGCTAAGCAGCAGCCAAGCCGCTCAAGACAACAAAGGCCAATGACAACTGTGAGTCTTAGGTCTGAGGGTCTATGGGCCTGGCCAGCAAAAAGGTTAGTTTTTTTTTTTTTGTTTTTTTTTGTCAAAAGTATGTCATGACCTTACGCACACCGTGCAATACCATCATATAAGCCCCGGACTAATGACATTAGCACACACACGTGAAAAACATAGCAGCATGTTCCCAACTTTTGGCTTAACCTATTTCCATACCAATTGGTAAAAACAAAAAATTGTTTCCCAAAATTAGGTTTAAAACGCTTAGAAAACTTTTCTTTGAAATAGATTGCCGCTGGTGAGCCGTCATAATAAGAAAATTTTAGTTAATTTTGGCAAACTTTGGTTCATCATTTCCTTCTTTTTGATGGTATGGTACTTGCCATATAGTAACCATTACAAATTCTATCCGCAAAATAAAAAATTTTATTTCTCTTTTAAAGCCTATACTTATTTCGAAAATTTTCCCAAATGGAATTTTTTTATATAAAGTGTTGTTAGTCCGGGAAATGGTATATCCCAAATGGGATTTTTTTTTTGTATATGCAGTTTTGTCATTCCGCGCGAAATTTTTCGATCTGCGTATATCCGTTAATAACTAAAATCGAAAAAATCAAGAAAAAATAAATTTTTATTTATTGTCAGATTACAGAACTGAAACTTGTTGGATTTGTAAATAATAACAAAATATTTGCGTAACATTATTTATCGAACCGGCAATGCCTACATCTAGCCTTCTTACAAAGTTACATTGCACAGAGTATCAAATCCGAATAATTTTTCAGAAATTCAAAAAATTAAAATACAAAACAAAAAAATTCTTCTTAAAATAAGAACCTTGGTGAAGATGTACCGTATGGGACCACTATATCATATAGCTGCTACCTATAGGTACAAAGGTTATACTAGATTGGTGCGATGTATGTAACGGACAGAAGTAGGCGTGGCAGACCCCAAGTCCTTTATACCAAAATGCTTATCATAACCTCGGGTAGCGATTGAGACTTGTCCGTCTGTCCGTCCATCCGTCTGTATGAACATCTAGATTTCGGAGACTTTAAGAGCTAGATATGCACATATTTCCTGAGAAGATGAAATTTGTTGAATCATGTCAATACCTTCCCCGTTCCCCCGCAGTAGATTCTAGCGGTTTTCAGCCACACCCTTTAATATTTGTATTTGAAATTTAACAGAGCGATGCGTTGTGATTACGTGTGTATCAAAAATGAACAAAATCGGACAAAAACAACAAAAGTTATAGCGAAAAATGTGCGAATTTCAACTCCCCTTGTCCATAAACTGCGTCAACATTTGGCTCTACGTAATTATGGTAATAAATGACCTAGAATCACAATTTTTGGTAAGCTGATTCATGTGGCTCCAATGAACAAAATCTGCATCCAAATTTTATCGATGCGCCCCCCCCCCCCTCGTAATCGGTATACTGTGTTGTCTCCCGCACCCCTCAACATATCAACTTGAAACTTGCCCCATATACTTTAAATAGATTCTTTGACGTAACTTTCGATTTTGATCAAAATCGGTACAAATTTACGGAACTTATAGGTATAAATATCGTTTTGCACCAAAAAAAAAATGTTCCAATTGGAAAATTCTTCATAAGCGATCAAACTTTACGAGCCATGAAAAAAACTGTATCAAAAATTTTTTTTTTAATTTTTAAATTTACGTTCGAAATGGACTTTTTTCAAAACTTTGCTAAAACTAACGAAAAATTTCATATGAATGCATAAATAGCGTCGAAATCGTAAATTTGACAAAAATATTATACTTGGAACATATTTTTATCAAATTTACGATTTGGATTTGGATAGGTAATTCAATCATCTACAGTTTAGATATTAATTAAAAAATTATCAAAGTCAGTTTGATAGCATCAGAGATATTTGCTTTTAAGTAAAGACACTTTTTTTTAACTTAAAAAAATGTTTTTTTCGAAATATCTCGAAATCTGTTCCGTGAAAAAATTTTTTGACTTCATTTTCGAATTTAGCTTGCCAATTTACTTCGGCAATGACTAAAACATGTTGAGGTTACCAAAAATTTTTATAATTTGTAAACTAGTGTAATTATCTTCTACTTATACTTTAAATGAAAATGATTATAAATAATTTGCACGCTTATATTTGCAATCAGTTTAGTTATTAATATCTATATACAGCACATGATTGTCATTACAAATTTCTAGATAATAATTTTTTTTTGTCTTTTTTGATAACAAAGCAATTTTGTTTACTTTACTTTAAAGCTGGCGATAGTTCTTTAGTATAGATATATTTTTTTATTAAGATACTTTTTGTAATTGACATATTTCGATTAAAATCAACGCCTGAAAATATGCAATGTTTATTAGAAAACGATCTTTTAGTTTCCACTTAAAATATTGCTACTCTTTAAAAGTTGGTCCAAATTAAATATGTATTAAATTTTTTTAGAACATCTATATCATATCGAGCAAGCTACAAACATTTTTGTACATGTTGCCCATATTAAGTGCACACCTAAATTTAAAATTTATATTTCAAAAATTAAATGTCTTAAAAATGCTGAAAACTTTAAACTGAAATCAATACAAAACTCGAGAGTAATGAAAAGAAAATATACTTTTATTATATATGCAAGTCAAAAGTGAAATATGTATTTTTAAACAATTTCTTTGAAGAAGTAAAAGTAAATGCTTAAAAATAAAATATATATTATATACAAAAAAGTAGAGCAGACGTCTGAAAAGTTTAAAAAAAAATAAAATAAACTAAAGGAAAAGGGTTTCAATTTGCAACTACATAATAAATGAAGCAAACGCACGCATACAGAGGAGCAAGAACTGTGTATGTATATCTGTGTACAACATTGCGTATACGCACTGACACAATCAAATATTTAAATATGTTTCTTGCCAATCATTCACCCAAGTGTTGAACCGCAACTAAGACGCACTCAGCAGTATGCCACACACACACATAACAACAACAATACACAACCACACACACAAATAACGAAATATATGTAAACACAAGGTCAGTTTGTAAAGTTAGCGAAAGCTTAAAAATTAGATATGTTTGGAACTACGGGACGCTGCGAATTTTTCTGCTGCTCTGAGGGGCAGACGGTATAAACACAACTAGATTAGCACATGTTTACTGTATATATATAGAAAGCCAAGGTCTAAAAAACACCAGGAAATTGGAAAATAAAAACTTCACAACTTTTTAGGCAAAGTCCGATTTTCATAAAACAGTTTTGCCTTTTCGAAAAAAAACTCTTGAAAATAATCTCTTTTCGGGAGAACAAAAAGCCACTTACCTTTTAACTATAGTATGTTAGTTGCGTAATTATTTCAGGGAAAAGTTAACAAAGAGATCTTCTCATCAAAAAGCAAGAATGCAAACGTTTTAGGCATCTTCTTTGCAAATGCCCGGCATGGTCATGGGCAAGTGAGTTCAGATGACTGCATGATAATAACGTCATGATGAACAACTCCGCGAATACCAAGTATAACTATTAAATATCGATAAAGTCCTACCTATTAGCTAGTATTAAAACAAACTGGCTTTACTAAACACTTTGAGTTACATGAAGGTTATGTTAAATATTTACTTATGTGGTAAACAAAAAATTTTACCCAAAAATAACGAATCTGTCAAGCTGCCCTCGTATTAAAGGAAAACGGTGTATTGAGTATTGTATTTAGCTAAATCTATCTTTTTTGATACACTATATTTTTTATGCACCAAAATATTATTTGTTTCAAAAATCACAGACTTATTAAACTACCCTCGCTTAAAAAAAATGCTTTAAAAGAAAATTATTTTATCTTTTTGGAAAAAATCAAAAGCTTACTGAATTTTTAATGTTTCTCAATATGGTGAAAATTGAAAGTGCTTTAAAAAAAATCACACTTATCAAACTGCCCTAGTATTTAAAAAAAAAGTTTTACTAAATATTTGCAGCCAAGGGATGAATATTTTTTTTAAATAATTTTAAATTTGTTTTGACAGTAAGAAAAATGCTTTTAATGCAAAAATGTCACAGACTTGTGAAACTGCCCTCGCATATTGATGCTAGTTGCCGGCTTAAGTGTTGAACCCCAAAGGGTATTATTATATATTACGGCGAAAATTGAAAGCGCGATAAAAAAATATATTTGCTGAAATAAGTCATTGACTTATCAAACCGCCCTCGTTTGAAAAAAAATCATTTTACCGAATATATCCAGCCAAGAGATGAATATTTATTTAAAAAAAATTGTTTTTTTTGACAAAAAATGCAAGTATGTCACAGACTTATGAAACTGCCCTCGCATATTGATACTAGCTGCCGGCTTAAGTGTTGAACCCCAAAGGGTATAATATAATTTATTATATATTACGGCGAAAATTGAAAGCGCGATAAAAAAATATACTTGCTTAAAAATGTCATTGACTTATCAAACTGCCCTCGTTTGAAAAAAAAAGTTTTACTAAATATATCCAGCCAAGAGATATATATTTATATATATTTATTTAAAAAAAAATTTTTTTTTTTACAATAAAAAAGTGCAAAAAAGTCATAGACTTATGAAACTGCCCTCGCATATTGATGCTAACTGCCGGCCAAAGTGTTCAACCCCAAAGGGTATGCTATAAATTATTGTATATTACGGCGAAAATTGAAAGCGCGATAAAAAAATATACTAGCTTAAAAATGTCATTGACTTATCAAACTGCCCTCGTTTGAAAAAAAAAAAGTTTTACTAAATATATCCAGCCAAGAGATGAAAATTTATTTTAAAAAATTTTTTTTGTTTGACAATAAAAAAGTGCAAAAAAGTCATAGACTTATGAAATTGCCCTCGCATATTGATGCTAGCTGCCGGCCAAAGTGTTCAACCCTAAAGGGTATGCTATAAATTATTATATATTACGGCGAAAATTAAAAGCGCCATTAAAACTTTATTTACTGAAAAAAGTCATTGGCTTATCAAACTGCCCTCGTTTGAAAAAAAGAACGTTTTACCAAATATATCCAGCCAAGAGATGAATATTTCTTTTTTTTAAATTTTGATTTTTCTGACAATGATAAATTGAAAAAAAGTTGCAAAACTTATTAAGCTGCCCTCGAAAATTGATGCTAGCTGGGCGCCTAAAAGTATGCTTTAAATTATTATGTATAAGGCGAAAATTAAAAGCGCTATACAAACATATATGTGCTTAAAAAAGTCACAAACTTATTAAGCTGCCCTCGAAAATTGATGCTAGCTGCCGGCCAAAGTGTTGAGCCCCTAAAGGTATGCTATATATTAGCGTCAATCTAACAAAATTCACCAAATGTTAATCAAATCGCACTGCGGTCTTTTTGTAGTTGTCGGCGGCCTAAAAGCATGTGTTGATTTTTGTTTTATAGTATGAGTGTGTGCATATCGTATACTTAACACATAGTGCATACATATGTATATGACACATATATGTATGGGTACATACATATGTATACCATATGCATAAGGACAAAAACAAACTCCCAAAAAGCCCAGAAGCTTTGACTTGCCAAAAATTCTTACGCTCTTTGGCTCTTCTGCTAATGAAATAGTCGGCTAAAATTTTATGCGCATTTGATGTGTACCTTTGAGTGTGTGCGTGCGGATGTGTGTGTGTGAGTGAGTACACTGAGAGAAAAAAAGAGCTGACGTAAAAACAAGATTGCTTCACTTGTGTTCTCTACTCCGCTACGTTTCTCTCACAATCGTCACTTTGCGAACTTTTCACTCTCAATTTGCTTAGTATGTCCAGCTTTTCGACGGTACTAGTTGCTTTGTAGCGGTAAGTTGACTTAATTCTGAGAAAGGCACAAAGAGTACGTCGCAGAGACGTATCGTTGTCTTTTGTGTAATTTTCGAGATTTTAACACATAACATGAAGATTTTGGAACGAAAGCCATGCTTCATATTATTCGAAAAGCTTTACCAGAAGAAAACAATAACAATTCAGCGTTAGATGCACACCAATAGTAGTAGTGAGAATCCAAAATTCAAAAATTCCTCGCTTGTTAATATTTGTGTATCACACTCTTAGGTAGGATTATTTTTTTCTGCCTAAAAAGTTTATTAGAAACTTAACGATTAATAGCCTGATGAACAAAAAATTTAGATAACGCACTTGAAATAAAAACTTTATGCTCAATAATCGAATAATTGCTCTTGGCATAGTTTTGATAGCGCAAAGTCTTGTTTTATTTCAGTTTAGAGCATGTAATGCACAATTGTTTTTCTCAGTGTATGAATAAGTGTGCGTCTGAGTGTATGTGAGTGTCTAAGTGTGTGCACTTATTTGTGTGTTTTAGGCATGACAAACAAAACGTATAGCGTCAAGAGAGTGAAAAAAGGGTTCCCAATGTCCCAATCCGACACATCCCCGCGCCCTTGGAGCCATATACTCACTTTGCTTACTCGTTGGTTTCCGTTTGCTCAACGCCCACATTAAAATTCAAAATACGTTCGCCCAAAAGGCAAAAGCCAATTTCAACCTTCGCTGCCTGACAAAATTCATGTGGCAATCGACAACGACGACAACAACGACCAAGATGATGATGCTGGCGACGACGACGACGAGGAAGAGGAACGCCTAGATGAGCTGTTGGTCCACTTGAATCCAATATCTAGCATAAAAAGTTGCCCGGTTTTGTTGAATTTTAGTTTTGGACGCGAACATTGTTGCCATTGGCAATGCTCTGAAGTTATCTCTAGCACTGCTGTGGCGGATTCATATCGAGCTATAGATGGATTCGGATGCGGATGCGACCTCATGCATATTCAAGCGCGCCTTTTGCCTATTCACCAAATTGTTTGCTTCGTTTAGTTCACTTTGGTTGTTAGTCAACTAAGCCAAAAAAATGCATTGCAACACAAAAAAAAAAAAAAAAACAAAAATTTAAATCAGCCGTGGAGTTGTCCAGCACTGGGAATACCCAACGCACATTATTTCCAAAAAGAAATAATTGCAGCTAGTTTTGTGAAGATACTTAAGTTTTTTCTTTTAGTGTAAATGCTATGACTTTAGCTTTTTTTTTGACATATGATCAGCATAGTGTGACCAGATCAGATGTAGTTAGTAATATCGATAAAAGATTAAGTATCAGCAGGGCCGTCGAGAGGAGGCGTCAGTTGGAATTTTCTTCAAGATTATGCTGGCTGCTAATTTAATTGTTTTGAAAGTAGAGTTACGCTAAAATCTTGCCTGCCAAGCCCCTCATGGCTCTCAATGATTTTTGATCACAGCCCGGGGTTATGAACCAATCTTAAGACAAAGATTGGTGGAAAGTGAAGAAAACAGAGCTACCAGCTACAAAGAAGATCTTAAAATGTCGAGTTGGTGCCCTACACCCAAAAAAAAGGGAGCACCAGAGATTCAGCGAGATTACTTTGCCTTTGGTTTTTGGTCTTCATTGCTCCAATGCAAAGGTTGAACCCGGACTTTACGGAATTTTTTTTGTATATTTAAGCCATTTGTTCCACCTTGGAACTTTAGGATATATATATAAGCCATTTTTTAACTTTATGGGAATTTTTTGTCAACTTTTCGTGGTGGGAGGGCTTACTAGGTGGGCTTCTAAGAGTGTTGCCGGTGATAGCGTCAACTACATTGCTTCCGGTTGTCACATCTCTCCGAGAGTTCTGGCCAGGAACAAGCACAGTAGCAGATGGTGACAAGAGTTGTTAAGGAGCACAATAGGCCTAATGACTGAGAAGCTGCATGTTCCTGCTATGCGACTGCCAGGTATTTCTTAGGAAATGCGGAAAACCCCTGCTACAAAGATCTAGGCTGTCAAATCTGCCCAAAGCGCAGCTGATGACAGCAGTTGCAACTAATGCCCAAGAGGATGCACGTTTCCCATCACGACTTCTGTCATAGCTGCGGAGCTGAACAGGAGATAGAAAGAAGAAGCGATCAATAAATTGCTGAAAATTATGGAAAGAGAATCTTACCAAACAGTGAAAATCCCATATATCCTTATTTTTAATTTTTTTAGTGTGCCCGTATTATTATTTTTCAATATGCCATAAAAAACTATTTCATTAAGGCAACTTTTCGCTACGTTACATAGCCTGGAAACTTAAAATTTAAAAGTGTTCGAATAGTTTCTGATTGCAACGGCAAACCGAATATCTAATACCCTACATTCAATATGCAAATTATGCAAACAGGCGAAAGGAGTTTTCATAAACGTATCTTTCTCCCTGGGTTTGTGTGTTTTTTGAACGTGTACGGGTTTATCTCTGACATTTACGCATTGCAAAATATTTGGATGCTTCATGAAGTTTTGTCATCAATATTCCGCTGTCTAAAGCTTTTCAGCTTTTTGTCATCCCTCTCTGCGTGTGTGTGTGTGTGCATATTTGTGCGTGTTCGTTTTAGTCTATGTTTGTCAATGTGTATGGTATATGTATCGGTTGGTGTCCAGTGGTCTTATGCTGTTATGAGCACGTAGTCGCAATAAATTTGGCCATGGCGTGTTATTGAACCCTTGAACCTTATAAACATTTATAAATGTCACTAAACTGCTGAAGGTCATTCAAAACCCCAACGACTATGAAACTTAAAAATAAAAAAAAAACAGGCGAAAAGGTTTTTTTATAGTTGTTGGCTTTTAAGTGCAGCTCATGAGGGAATACAAAATATTACTAGACTCTTAATAATTAATAAAGGTTGAAAGAATTTGTCACAGTTGATGGCAGCGTAAAAATTTATATCAACTTTAAATTTTAAAGTTAAGATTAGAATTGACGAGTTGTCTAAAGCTGATATAAAAAAAAAAATATTTGGAATATTCATGCACATTTTTCTCATAGAAAAGATAATATTTCGATTATAATCGATTTTGATGAGAGAGATACTTTATTGGCCGTGATGTGTAAAACGAAAACAAAATTTTTTAGTCGGATTCGTTTCGAAACCGCATGTTTGGTGCTCCCAATTTCACCAAACCGAATTTCTCATGCGGTTTAAAACTGAATGTTTTGTTGGTAGAGGAATTAGAGCGAATCGGCAAAATTGGTTTAAAAAAGTACAAATTTTATACTGAAATACTTTTTTAAATATTTTTTTATATACTCAGATTATATTTATGCCAACTTAAAGTTATATATTTACTGACAATTATTTTTAATGATTATTTTTTTTCTGACTCAACCGAAAAAATAGCATGCACAGCCAAAATGAATTTTTATTTGTGTTTGGGTATGTGCACGTATCATATACGAACACATGACCGATTGGTGCCTCAGGGTTGCCTCGTTACACAAAGAAAATTTCCCTTATAACAAAAATAGCTAAGTCGTGTTTCATTTCAATAAATATTGTTGCTAAAGTAATATGTTTGTGTAATTCTATTTTTTATAAAGAAAAATAAAGAACTAGTAATATTTTTATGCAAATTAAATGTAATCAACATTTAGTAATAAAAAGGCGCAGAGCTGCGGCAACCATGTCAGCTGTTTTGTATTATAAGGGGAAATACACGAGTTTATCGAAAAGAAAAAGGGAAATATCGATAAGCAAGCATAAACGAACCCGTGTTCGATTTGGTTTTTTCGTTTTTAATTTTTCCAAAATTTCAATGCCTACCGAGCTATCGATAAACAAATATTTGGTTTGTCTTTTCTTTGACAATATATAACGCATAAACTAAAAATATATGAATAATTTGCGATAAAAGATAAGCTTCAAATTAAAAAATTTTCAAAAATTCAAAATTGTTTTTTTTTTTGTTTTCATTTATATACGCAGCCGGTAAAAAATTGTATCTCTTCAGATAAATCGCTGGGCTTATAAATAATGCACGATACAAATTTTAAAAAAATTTTGAATTAAAAAACAAATTTTAATTTCTCAAGCGTATGCATATTTCTAATTCTTATAATTATTATGTGCCAAATTATGAAAATTTTCATATAACAGCGATAATTAATTAATTTAATACTTTGTTGGAACTGTTAGATTGCACATTAGTTTTAGTTCTGGTGGTGAAATAAAAAAAATAATTAATTTAATATTTTGTTTGGATTGCTAGATCGCACATTAGTCTTAGAACAGAACAAAACAGCTGTTGTTACTGCTGGCGCCATCTAGTGGACTTGCGCTGACAACATCCTACTTAAAGCATCAGTTAAACGATAAAACAACACTGTTTTGTTTGTTTATCTGTTTACGCTTTTGGGCATGAAATTTCGTGACTGTTTTTTTTTTATTTTAATTGTACATTTAAAAAAAATCAGCACATTGATCAAAAATAAGAACATCAGTGGTGCAAAATTTAACCAATGTTTCCAAGCTATTTAAATAAAATTGGCAACTATACTAAAAAAAATCCATTTGGGTACCAAAACTAAAGACTGCTGATGACATTTTTTTTTGGTTTGGGGTCTTACTCGTTTCTGTTTAGGTGCTAAAGACAACATTATGTGTTAATATATCCTTCTACCCAAAGTACAGGGTATGAAGATATGAGACTACATCAGTCTCAAAAAGCAAAATATTAGAGATTTACTTTACTCACTATCACTATTGCCTAGAATTGGAACTATCCTGGATCCAGAGAAAAATGAAAGCTGCTACTTTTTTAAGTCGCCATTGATCTGTAACATTAAGACAATTTTTTTCCTCTTAGTCTATGGACCAAAAGCAAGTGAACCAAGCAAGAATTTTCAAAAATATCAATTTTAAAAAAAATTCCATAAGTTCAAAACAGGGTTTCTTTTGGAAAAATCACTTTGTGACATCATTTCTAACATAATTGTCTCCCAATTTAGCTAAAAAAAAATTGATTTTCTGAAGATTCTATACTGCTGTTACCCCTTAAGGCTTTTGTAGTCTTCCTTTTAATTCTTAAGTTCAATTAAACAACTATTTGGGATTTTTTTTTTATGAAGTTTTGTCATTCCGTGCGGAATTTTTGCATGCTGCGTATAGGCCTTAAAACAGAAAAAAATACCTTTCAAATTAGACCATAAGAATTTTAGAGAATTCAAAATAAGATTTTTACAATTGTTCAAATAAAATTGAAAATCCTTAAATTTAAAAAAATTCCGATTTTTTACAAAATTTTGGACTAACGCTCTTCTTTTTAATCTAAAACATTTATATCTTTAAGAATTTACGCTCTCACAAGCTCGAAAAATTTAGTTCTTCAAATGAAACATAAGATTGGTGCGATCTTTTTTTTTACATGAAGTTTTGTCATTCCGTGCGAAATTTTTGCATGCTGCGTATAGGCCTTAAAACAGAAAAAAATAGCCTTAAAATTAGACCATAAGAATTTTAGAGAATTCAAAATAAGATTTTTACAATTGTTCAAATAATATTGAAAATCCTTAAATTTAAAAAAATTCAGATTTTTTACAAAATTTTGGACTAACGCTCTTCTTTTTAATCTAAAACATAAAGCTCGAAAAATTTAGTTCTTCAACTGAAACACAAGATTGGTGCGATCTTTTTTTTTATATGAAGTTTTGACAATTCGTGCGAAATTTTTGCATGCTGCGTATGGGCCTTTAACCAAAATTTAGATTTTTTTACCATCTTATGGTTTATTTTAAGTTTGAAGATTCTCATTTTGATTCTGTCAAATACTTTATGCCAATCGGCCAAAGTACATTTTTCCAACTTGGCTATATCTCGTAAACTAAGCTTCCTAGAGCTAAAAGGAGCGAGGATTCGCATTAGTTGCTTCGCCATTTTTAGGAACAAATTCTATGCCAATCGGACAAAGTTCATTTTCCAAACTTCAAATGGCTACATCTCGAAAACTAGACGTCCTAGAGCGGAAAGGAGCCCGGACTCGTATCAGTTGCTTCGCCAGAAACTTTTAAAATACATTTGATGCCAATCGGCCAAAGTTTATTTTTCAATAACTATGATTAACTTTTGAATCAAGCAGACGAAACCGAGGTCCAAAAATTTGCAACACATCGTTTTCTGGCATAACCTCAAAAACACACATTGAAGGAGATATCGCAGAACCCTGATGTGCTAGTTGTTTTTGGAACTTGAACTCAGATTCTGCAGCTCCAAAAACATGTCCACAAAATCAGTTTTGGATTTTATCTCAGGCCTGGACCTCGGACACTAAAAGCCAAGCCTTTCATCAATGCTTTAAGGGGTGTGGGCTTAATTAAATTAAATTAGAGATTGTTTAAAGAAAAAGTCAAAATTTAAACGCTCACATGAGTTTTCATTCCATTGTATTAACAATTTTTCGTTCTATATTTTTTCCTAGTAAGAGCTGTATTAGAAATTCTGCTACAGAGCAATGGAGGCTAGTTTATGTTAAGCTGATTAAAATAGACGAGCCCATCGATATCAAGTCGATTAGCAATAGTGTTATCGATTTTGAGATACTACAATAGTTTCACTAAGATGCCTTGAGCTAATTTTTTGTCTCAAAAGAGGCAGCTAAAATTTTAATTTCAATAGATATTTTTACATTTAATTTGCAACAAAACTGTGCTTCAAAACATTGTTCGCAAATGTCTTGAAATATGATATTTAAAATCTGACTACCATAAATTGCCTCCTAAACAATCTTGTTATACATATGGTCAGTAAAATGATTAATATTTATGCTGCATGAATAGTTTATAAGGGTTAATCATATGCCAAAATATGCTAGCCCAGCTCAGTCAAAAAAAAAAGCCATTTCATTGGTCAAAGAGTAACAGTTGCCCATAAAAACTGAGCTAGTTAAAAGCTTTAAAACTATAAATATGAGAAAGTCTGTTTATTGTGAGCATAAAAAAAAAGAGCAGACAAAACTGACTCCAAGCTTTCAGAGACAAACAGAAAGATGGCGTACGTTAAAGTCGGGCGCAGACGACTTTGGGATACCCTGTACCACCACATTGCAATTAAGTCCGACACATTGCTTAAAACCTTCAAAAGATATTTTATTCGGCAAATTTGGTTACGATATTTTCATAAAAAAAAAGAAATCAGTCGAATTTTGCACCAAACAATTTTTTTGACCGATCGGTCCTATGGGGACTATATGATATAGTCAACCGATTTTGATCAAATTTAGTACACTGATTGGGAACTATAAAAAACTCCCGACAGCCAAATTTGGTTCCGATATCTTCAAAACCAAACGAAACACAACGAATTTTGTAAAAAAGCGTTTTTTGACCAATTGTTCCTATGGGAGCTATATGATATAGCCAACCGATTTTGATCAAACTTGGTGCAGTGCTTGGGTACTCTAAAAGACTTCTTAATGCCAAATTTGTTAACAATATCTTTACAAACAAACGAAACGCAACGAATTTTGTAGAAAAAACGATTTTTTGACCGATTGGTCCTATGGGAGCTATATGATATAGTCGACCGATTTTGATCAAATTTGGAACAGTGCAACTTTAAAAAACTTCTTAATGCCAAATTTGGTTACGGTATCTTCACAAATAAACAAATCACAACGAATTTCGCACAAAACACGTTTTTTTGACCGATTGGTCCTATCGGAGCTATATGATATAGTCAACCGATTTTGATCAAATTTGGAACAGTGCTTGGGTAGTCTAAAAAACTTCCTATTGCCGAATTTGGTTCCGATATCTTCAAAACCAAACGAAACACAACGAATTTTGTACAAAAAACATTTTTTCGACCGATCGATCCTATGGGAGCTATATGATATAGTCAACCGATTTTGATAAAATTTGGTACAGTGCTGGGGATCTCTAAAAAACTTCCGACTGCTAGATTTGGTTATGATATCTTCATAAACAAACGAATTATCCATCTAAAACTTTTGCTTTTTTTCGAGGTCCTCTGAAACACCCCTATGGGAGCTATACTATGTAATCCCGATATCAAAAAAATAAAATAAACTTGTCTCCTATGGATTAACAAGGGATCTTATCTGAAAGTTTGGTTGCTCTAGCTCTTACCATCTCTGAGATCTAGGCGTTCATACGGACAGACGGACAGACGGACAGACGGACAGACGGACAGACAGACAGACGGACAGACGGACATGGGTATATCGACTTCTCGAGTCACACTGATCATACTTTAGGTAACTTTGGGGGGTCTCCGACGTCTCCTTCTGTACGTTACATACATTTTCGGCTTGCACAAACACAATATACCCTTTGTACCATACGGTACAGGGTATAAAAAGACGGAACAGCTGGGGCTTTAGCTGCTATGAGGTTTTTTTTGCAACTGTAGTTGGAGATGGAGAAGAAAATGGCGGCACTTGAATACGCAAACACAAAGACTTGCATATGAGTACATTAGACCAGGGTCAGAGTACAGAAGTCTTGTAAAAAAAATGTTTCAAAACCTGGCACTTTCAATGCCGAAGCTTAGATACTCTTCAGCAGCTGCCAACGCTGCTCCAGAAAAATTGTTTGTCTTACGAGAATTTAAGAATTCAAGAATTCTAAAGTCATGCCTATATAACAAACTGCAATAAGAATTATTGGCAAAAATTTTTAGCGATTTCGAAAATCGTATTCGATTTGATGTGCTCTACAAGAGAGAATAAGTTTGCCTACTGGAAATAAGTAGGGGAGAGTGGGGTATAATGCGCCGCTTTTGATATTATTGCACTTTGTGGCATCCAAAGGGGCTGAGGGGATCTTCAGTTGGCCCTATGTTGTAGCCCACATATGTGGCTAAAACTTTGCCTTAAACAACTTTCAGTTCTACTTGCTGCAGTAAGTGCCACGAATATTGAGTTTTATAAAAAAAAACATTTTTCGGCTCAGCCCAAGACGAATTTTTTTGATTTCCTTGACATTTTCAAAATAAATAGTAATTTCTCACTATTGGAAGACTTACATTATCACCAAAATAAGCACAACTTTTTCAATTATAGATCTACCGATTTTTAATGGATTTTTTTTTTTTTTTTTAAAGTGATTTTTCTCAACTTTCGTTGCAAAAAAATATTCAAATATATTTATTCGTCTACGAATTATATCTTCTCAAAGAAAAGTTATAGATAACTTGAACTGGGATCACATTTGAGTTTAATATTTAAAAAAAAAAATTTTTTATTTAAAAAATTGTTGGAAATAAATTTTAAAAAATTCAATTATTTTTTATTTTAATTCATAGATCTATCTTTCATTGGAAAAAAAATAGTTTTATTCGTTTACGATTTATATCTTCTCAAAGAAAAGTCTGCCTAAATATTCAGTTATCGATTACTAGAGCTGAGATCACTTTTGAATTAAATATTAAAAAAATATTGTTAAAAAATTTTTTAAATAAATTTCAAAAAATTAGATTTCAATTCAAAAATCTATCTTTCATTGAAGAAAATATTCAAATATTATTATTCGTTAATAATATCTGCTCAAAGAGAAGTCTACCTTAATGTTCAGTTATCGATAACTTGAGTTGGAATCACTTTTGAATTTAATATGTTAAAAAGAAATTTGTTTTAAATTTTCCGAAATAAATTTTAAAAAATTAAATCAATATTCAATGGAAAAAAAATATTAACATTTTTTTATTTGCTTACGAGTTATATCTTGTCAAAGAAAAGTCTACCTGAATGTTCAGTTATCGATAACTCAATAAATAATCGGAATTTTAGAAAAAACAAGCAAAGCTTATATTGCCAACAACTTCTATTTCATAAATATCTCGTAAAATCCTACAAATCGAGTTGATCAACTTAAAAAGTGGCCCGCTTCAGCCCAATTTAATCTTTAAAAAATTTTCAAAAATTTTTAAAGTCTACTATAAATCGATTTGTCGCATCTACAACAAAGTTCTTAAATAAACAAGCTGCAAGTTCCTAAGTTAAAACTAATTTGCTTCCTGAAATTTAAAAATTTTGAAAAATTACTTAAAATTGTATTCCGAAGTAAAGAACCAGGAATCCTTAGGAAAAGTTTGGTTCTCATTTTCTTGTTTTTGAATTCAAGCTGTCGTGTGACGCAGTCAATTTTCAATTTCAAAATAGCAGCGGCTACAACTCAAACTTAAAAAAATGTTTGTCCTAGTGTGTTTTCGAAATACAATTTTCTTTGATTCGACTTAAAAAAAAAAAAACACAATATGAAGATTTAAAAAAAAAGATCCTTTAAAGTCCCTTGTCCTCTAAGACGCAGAGTTATATTCCTATAAAATTTTAAACTTCTATTGTATAGTTTGAGTTCCTTGTAAAACTCATGTAACTATAATTGAAACAATTGAATTTTCTAGCCGCAGGACGTTACAAACTCTTCGACGAACGAATTAGACTTTTCATTAAAAAAAGAGTATAACAAAAAAATGAAGTGATGTATTGTGTCCAGACTCCAACAACAACTGAAACATAATTCGCTTGCCTTCTCGTCCTTGACGGAATCCTCTTTATTTAAAGCTGACCAGTTAGCCAGCTGTTCTATATACTCAGTTTTGTACATACATATATATGTAGTATATATACAGCCATGCAGGCACACACTTCATATACATTCTCATACATACGCATATATATTGCAGTCAAAAGCGAATATTTAAAAAGGACAATAAGGTTTATTCTCTTTTTTTTTCTAGTTTTTTTGTTGTGGCCAAGGAACGTACCAGCCGCAGCTTGCTAATAATTCTTACACTGAGAAAAATTCGCCTTAACAACTTCAAATAAGAAGACGTGTTCTATTTTGTTAGAGTGTTTAAGAGAAAATAGTTATTTGAAAATTTTTGAAATCAAAAAAATTTACATTTTTCCCATTCATTTTGATTTCTCATGCAAATGTGAAAAATTCGGTTTCAAATCACATAAAAAATGCGTTTTAGTGAAACTGGATGCATCAACGTGTGGTTTACAAAAAAAAAAAATGTAATCGATTAGAAGTAATCATAAAGCACAGAGCTGTACAAAGAGTAAGTAAAATATCGACAGCAAAATATGTGAAATTGGGAGCACGCAATGCTTATACTTTTTTGTCTCTGTGTAGAGATGGCCTTAGCTAGTCTCATATGTTAGCTGCCACTTGCTTTGGGTTATTAGAAAAGGATATAGACAGACGCACACATACACACACACACACACACACACACACACGCAGGACTATATGTACATCATATATGCAGCATTAGAAGCTGCAGGAAAAAAAGGCTTTGCGTACCTAGTGGACTGTGGCGCATCGTTAAAGAAGTAAAACCGCCTGGTAAAACTCAGTCAAGTGAAAAATTTGAAAACGCCAAGAGGGAAATACAATGCGAAAGCGAGAAAGTAACCAATGGTCAGTATAGGATATAGTAGACCGTGTCCGGCGGCAGCCATGTGTTGTCCGGGCAAGGCCTGGTCATAGTCATTTGACTGGAACTGGCACTGGCACAAAACTTGTCGGAAGTTGTCGGCCCAGCTAGCTCACGTACGGAATATTAAATAAATTGGCATTGCTATGTGATGCGGTAAGACAACGACGATGACGGCGACGAGTACACCATAGACCCCATAGAAACAATAACCAGTATCCGCCAAGGGGACGCACGTTTTTGTCCAGCGTCCATGTTCAGTGGCTTTGCGAGTTGACCAACTTTTGTTGACTAACTGATTATGCTTTATGGCAATTTGGTCACATAACTAATTTGAGGCTCATTTATTAGTTGTAATTTGTTTTTTACTTGCTCAACATTTACCCATGTACCCAACTTCCAAATAGACTTCACTTCGATGCCTCAGTTCCAAGCAAGCTGTAGCCAAATCTCTTCTAGCTTGGAAACACTGAACTGCAAATCGCTTTCGAGCAGCTGCAATAATATTCATATCCCAGCCTACATCCAAAAATAAAAAATTCGAATTGATTTTAGCTTCCAAGAAAACAAAAAAAAAACGAATTCTGCAGGCGGTGGAACTTGAGGTATGTTCACACGGAATTTTTTATTATATAATTTTTTGCAAGATTGTTAAGACACGAAAACGTGATAAACAAATGCATTAGAGCGTGTAGAAGAATAGCTGGAAGCAGGCCAGACCAGAGAGGGGGAAATGGGGTGATTCGCCCCGGACCCGGAGTTTTCTCAGGTGCCCGATGTAATTACTGTCGTAATTTATTTTCTGAACATTTTTTGATGCTTTTTGCTGTTCCGATGCATGCTCTTTTTCGAGTTAAAAAGTTCGTCGTATGATTCAAGCTAAAGGTGTAATTGAGGGCCCGGATTTTCTCTCTACGGCCCTGGCCGGAAGATCGTGGGAAACATTGCCCAAGATTATATGCTGGCTATACCTTATGGTCATACAGCCGGTGCTCACCTATGGAGCTATTGTATGGGGAGATCGGTTGAAGGTTACCTACGTCCAGAATGACCTCAAGAAAGTACAGAGGCTATCCTGAGTATGTATGAAAGGAGCCTTGAGAACCTGTCCTATCGAAGCACTGGACATAACACCACTGCATACAATCATAAGGCTCTGGATGAAAGCAACATTGCTTAGAATGTCAGCCAAAGGAATTGGCAAAGGGCACATAATTAGTGATTAACTTGGAAAAACTGACCCCTCAATTCTGCTACCAAGTGATGGGATGGTCACGGAGTACAACTTCAAAAAGAACTTTAGCACTAGTATGTGGAGTAGCAAAAGAAAATGGGCCATCTGAGAGGAGATACGTGCTATAAAAAGACACCGTCGTCTGGTGTACGTTCCGGTCTTGGGTGTCGCGGGACCAAGAACGCGACTGTCGGAATCACTAGGAAAACACACCAGCATATTTCAGGCAGAATTATGTGCAATAGGTAGCTGTGTGGACATAAACCTATCTGGGAAGTATAAAGGCAGAGTAATCGCTATTCTGTTAGACAGTCAGGCCGCTATTAAAGCGGTAACTGGCTCGAAAATGAATTCAAAATTGTTTCAGGAAACCAAAGCCAAACTAAACCATCTAGAACAATGAAATAACGTTTCCCGTAGATGGATCCCAGGACATAACAACATAACTGGGAACAAAGTAGCTGATAGGCTGGCAAATGACAAAACTGCGAAACTATTAATAGGGGCTGAGCCCTATTGGCAAACACAACACTAAACAGCTACTACGAGAAGAGAAAACATCCAGACGGCACTCGTACTGGATTAGTACGAATGGTTAACGACAGTCCAAGCAGCTCCTCGGCTCCTATGATCTAAGTATGTTCAAGAAAATCTGCCACTTGGGCAAGAATTCCCTGAGGATACTTACTGGATTACTTGCGCGACACTGTAGGCTCAGGATACAGCTAGCATCATAGACTCCAACAGCAGTGGGTTCTTTGAAATTATTACTTACGGAGTGTGACGCTCATGCCAGAAGAGGGACATCTCGCCTCAGCGATCACATAATCTCGATGCACGATGTCACTAGACTAGAAACATCCCAGCAATTTAAATTGATGTCTGTAATTGGACTAGCTAAGGAGCTTTGGAGCTAGTAGGGAGCACAACCCTGTAATGTAACGAGCATATTAGGAATTTGCAAATGTATTAAACATAGAGAAGATGGCACCTGTGACAAAATTGTAACTTATATGGTCAGGAAGAGAATACAAATGGGGTCTGCAAAGTAAAAATCAACCAAATCAACAACCTCCACCCAAATTATGAACTCCAAAGGAGACGTGTTTGCTGATGGAAATCATGCCATTAGCGGTGTTCTGCGAGCCGAGCTGCAGGCATCCGGACAGGTCACGGGTTGCGGAAAGTGAAATGCCTTTAGATATAAAGGCTAGTTGCGAATAACCAATAAGTTGTACAGGACACCGTTCAGCGTCCAGAAAGATGAGTCCCGGAGAGGTTTAGGGGTTGCGCCCATTTTCTTAAAAATTCTGAGTGTCTAGGTGCTTTTTAGCAACATGGCGGATGTTTTGGTGTCATTCAATAACCATTCATGCTAACTACCTATGCTTTGGTGCATAGTTAATCCCTCATGAGTCGGTAGGCTTATGTTGAAGGACCGGTAGTGGGGGAGCTCCTAGTAAGCCAACGGTAGCGTCCACAGACTTTCAGGAAGTTTACTGCCACTTTGTTAGTCTTAAAAGGAAGGTAGTTCCTACTGAGCTCCCGCCGTGTGTTTATACCTATCGCAAGAAATCTTCCATCAGATTTAATATGTACATGGATCAAAATGTTTTTTTTTTTGCAATTGACAGCCAGATGGCGCTAGCAGTAACACCAACTGTTTTGTATTAGCGCTAAAGACAAAGTGTGAAAGTGAAAATCGGCTGTTTTTTGTTGCAGCTGGCGCCATCAATTGCCCAAGAATTGGCAGCACTGTTTCCTTACAAACGCTGCGAACATAATTCGTTTTTTACGCTGCTGCATACTGGCTTTAAAGCAAGAAAAAATTTTAAATTAAAAGAATTAAGACATACCTAATATATAATTTATAACTTTTTAAATTGTAACATGGCAAAAAAAAGGGAAGGAAAACCATGAACCAGAACTATGATAAACTGAAAATACAAGATATTCATGTACTGCTAACGAAGTAGCTAGCTTAAGGATGTATCTGTTGACGGGAACCGCGAAATATGAGATTTTATAATTAAGAATAAAAAGATGGCGTACGTTAAAGTCGGGCGCAGACGACTTTGGGATACCCTGTACCACCAAATTGCAATTAAGTCCGACACATTGCTTAAAACCTCCAAAAGATATTTTATTCGGCAAATTTGGTTACGATATTTTCATAAAAAAAAAGAAATCAATCGAATTTTGCACCAAAAAATTTTTTTGACCGATCGGTCCTATGGGGACTATATGATATAGTCAACCGATTTTGATCGAATTTAGTATACTGATTGGGAACTATAAAAAACTTAAGACTGCCAAATTTGGTTCCGATATCTTCAAAACCAAACGAAACACAACGAATTTTGTAAAAAAAAGCGTTTTTTTGACCGATCGTTCCTATAGGAGCTATATGATATAGTCAACCGATTTTGATCAAACTTGGTGCAGTGCTTGGGTACTCTAAAAAACTTCTTAATGCCAAATTTGCTAACAATATCTTTACAAACAAACGAAACGCAACGAATTTTGTAGAAAAAACGATTTTTTGACCGATTGGTCCTATGGGAGCTATATGATATAGTCAACCGATTCTGATCAAATTGTAACAGAGCTTGGGAACTCTAAAAAACTTCCTCTTGCCGAGTTTGGTTCCGATATCTTCAAAACCAAACGAAACACAACGAATTTTGTAAAAAAAACATTTTTTCGACCGATCGATCCTATGGGAGCTATATGATTGACTATCAACCGATTTTGATAAAATTTGCTACAGTGCTGGGGATCTCTAAAAAACTTCCGACTGCTAGATTTGGTTATGATATCTTCATAAACGAACGAATTATCCATCTAAAACTTTTGCTTTTTTTCGAGGTCCTCTGAAACACCCCTATGGGAGCTATATTATGTAATCCCGATATCAAAAAAATAAAATAAACTTGTCTCCTATGGATTAACAAGGGATCTTATCTGAAAGTTTGGTTGCTCTAGCTCTTACCATCTCTGAGATCTAGGCGTTCATACGGACAGACGGACAGACAGACAGACGGACAGACGGACAGACGGACATGGGTATATCGACTTCTCGAGTCACACTGATCATACTTTGGGGGGTCTCCGACGTCTCCTTCTGTACGTTACATACATTTTCGGCTTGCACAAACACAATATACCCTTTGTACCATACGGTACAGGGTATAAAAATCAAATAAAAATTGCAGTGTATCCCACTGTCGCCTCGACTCGAACTATTTAGTATCATTTTGAAAATTGCAACGTCTGAACGTAACTGTTAGCTGCAACTGCTGACTGTAATTATTTAGCCACTTGTTCAAAGGCTTTCGGCACTGTTGCCCAGATCATCCTGGCCAATGGAGCGGCCAGAGGGCGAACAAGTTTATTTATCGCATTTGTTGCTCCTAATGGCGGAGCTAACTAAACAAAGAGTTCAATGCAGTGCAGTGCAGTTCAGGCCAAGCACACTGTCTCTGCTCGAAGAAGCCAGTTCTGGCCAAAGTAAAAGCATTGCCAGTAATGCGATAACCTTCGCCAAATGGACAGTCTGACAGAGAGCCAGAAGGCCAAAAGACTCCTTGGCTGGGTGTATGTGGGAGGGAAGCTGCAGTGCCAACTTGAGCAAGTGAAATGCAACTGGCAACATAAGAATTTACCAACTGGTTCAGTTGCTCCGTTCATTCGTTGGTTCGTTTGTTTGTTTGTTAGCTTACTTGATAAACTTGATAAACTATCCCTGGCGCTGGCCAATTTTTTCTCTTTTTTTATTTTTTTTTGTTTTTACTTTGTGACTCTGCATTGTTAAGCTGTATCAAAAGAAAAAACAACCAAACCACGGAAAAAATACCAAAAAAAAAGTAAAACTTTCGCTAGGGCATGAAAAACCATGAAAAATGTACGCATTTGATCAATTTTCATGGACGCGGGCTACCGCTTTATTTATGAATACCCACTAGCTCATTTTTTTTTCTTTTAGCAGCTTGAAAAATTGAGGACTATAAATATTTAAGCCGGCTTTGTTGGCCAAATCTTATGGCTTTGTCTTAACGACGAAAAGCTTGGTATCCATGTATGGTACGTGCTTTGGAAACAGTTTCATTAAGATCACAAAGTAACTATGTTTACCTTTAGTATTAAAGGACATAAATAAAATAACTCATGCGATTAAATTTCAATCCACAAAATCGTGCTAAAACCAAACTTTATTTTAATATTCTCTTATTTGTTTTTATCAACCGTGCTCCAAAAAGGAATCCGAATATTTTATTTGGACAAAATTTTTTTGCTTTCGTTTTTTCCTAAATTGATGACACAAGAAGTGTGCACTTTACATGTGACTGAATTTTAATCAGCTGCATCCGAATCCGAGTTACAAAAAACAGCAACTCCGAAGGGTTCCGATATCAGCACCAATAATGCCTTAAAACGAGGTATACCTACTCCGAAAAAAGCAATCCAAATATTTTATTTGGACAAAATTTTGTTGTTTTCGTTTTCCCGAACACGGCTATATACATTTTTATTTGATATTGATGAAAAAGTAGTATGAACTTTACATGTCGTAGGATTTCATTTAGCTAAGTCCGAATCCGAGTTACAAAAAACAGCAACTCCGAAGGGTTCCGATATCAGCACCAGTAATGCCATAAAACGAAGTATTTCTACTTTGAAAAAAGGGATCCAAATATTTGATTCGGACAAAATTTTGTTGTTTTCGTTTTACCGAGCACTATAACTTTTTATCTAATATTGTTGACAAAAGTAGTGCGCACTTTATATGTGACAGGAGTTTAGTCAGCTGCATCCGAATTCGAGTTACAAAAAACAACAACTCCAAATGGTTACGATATCAGCTCCAATAATGCCATAAAACGAGGTATATCTATCGCCCGTACTCCGAAAAAACGAATCCGAATATTTTATCCGGACAAAATTATTTCGTTTTCGTTATGCCGAGCAGTATAACTTTTTATCCAATATTAATGAAAAAATAGTGTGAACTTTGCATGTAACAGGATTTTAGTTGGCTAAGTCCGAATCCCAATTACAAAAAACAGCAACTCTGAAGGTTTCCAATATTAGCCCCAAAAATCCCATAAAACAAGGTATTTTTGAGGCATCTCAGTAATATAACGTGCTTGGATTTTTTTTGACCTCAGTTTCGGACTTAGTTACCCCTAAAAACAGTTTCAAAAAATCTTGTGTGGTTTTCTGAAGTTTTGTTCATCACAACCTTATAAAAAAAAAATCGATTTTCGGATTCGAAGGTCAGAAAATATTAACTGTAAGTTTTTGGGCTCGCTGAATTTGAATCCGAGGTCTAAAAAGCCCCCCTGAGATAACCTACAAAAGACGTATATTTGAGGTTATATCAGAGCCCTGACGTGCCAGACGTTTTTGGGCCTCGGATTCAGTTTGAGCGACAAAAAGGACAGCCTTTAATGCGTGCTGTAGATTATAAGTAATTTCAGAAGATCTAGTAACCCAGCAAAAGATGGCAGCTTTATTCGTAAGAATAATTGCTGTGAAATTTCGGGTATGAAAATGTTTTTTTGCATTAATCAGCTTCACCACGCATAGAACTTCCCGTGCTGAAAAAAAAAACCTAAATGTCTTCGCTGTCATCCCCATGGTAACCTAGTGGTATTTAAGTTCTTCTTAAGAAACATTTCCAGCAATTACAAATTTCTATTTCAATGCTACAGCTTTAATTTAATTTATAAGGAATTTACATTCATCTACTTTAATTGATGTTATTTGAAAAGCAAAAGTCTTGCAAAAGCGTTTCACAAAAGTATCTCAACTTTGGCTCATCTAGAATTTAGACCAATTTTTTATATTTTAATCGCCTGCGTTCCTTTCGTTATTTATTTTTTGTTGTCATTTGTTAGGCTCTGATTTACTACGACTACTAAAGGCGACGACGACGACAACGAAGATGGCAACAACAATAACAACGACTGGCAATTTAACTGCGAGGGCAGGCTGAAAAGTATTTGGAAATACAGATATGTTTGTTGTCAGCATTAACATTTTTACTGTATGCCTTCTAAAAAATATGATTTGACAAGTTCTTCAATAAAGGTATTCATAGCACAGAGAATATACATATAACTTGTAATAAAAAGGAAGGGTCTAGCGGGATAAGCAACAAAAAACTGTACCTAACGACTTTTTAAAAATAATGATAATTATAATTAAAAAAAAAATAATAATGATGTAATAAAAAATGTTCTAAATTTAAAAAACATGTTTTCCAAATTGTAGAAACTAACTTAATATTATAATTAGTTTGTAGCCAGAGCAGCTAAGCTACTGAGTATTTGTAATCATTTATTTTAAGCACGAAGAAATAAATGTTAAGTTAAGTTATGAAAGTTGTCTTTTGACACCTCGTAGTAGTAATAATGTTTATTTTAACTCTTTTAAAATAAAAAAAATTTTTTACACTTAAAAAAAAAACCTTAAAAAAATTTCGTTTTTATTTTTTTAATATTGTTGTACCAAATGATTAGCATATTCAAGAAACGTTGTTAAAAAAAGAATATTTTATTTTTTTCTTAGGAAAAATGTGTTAAAAAAAAAAAAAAAATTTTTCAAATCCTTATTGCTAACTTAGATTAATAAAATGGCAGTTTTGTTAAAATTTTTTTTTAAAAGCTTTAGTAGCTGGCGTGGCGTTTCATTATGTGACTGCTTAAATTCGCGTCATACATATTTAAGGAATAACTTTTTTTAAATACATAACATAAGACAAATATCAATTTTATTATAAACTAGGGGGCTCTGCCCTCTGAGTGCTACGCACACCAACACCCGTACGATCTACTTTATTCAATTCAGATTATCCAGATTTTTATATACCCTGTGCAACTCTCTATTTCCATAATGTTCATCAGCCCGTCTTTAAAATACACTGAAACAATGCAGGTCGCTGCTCGGATTCACAATTGAAATAAAAATGTTTACAGTGGCTCTTTGAACTGTCCTGCTTTATATCCCAATGACTTAATTATCATAAACGTTTGCCGAGGGGACATTAGTCTTTCCTCTAATGATATTAAGCTTTTTAACCATTCTGGTAAATCTGTTAAATCTGAGTCATTTAAAATGGAATTTTTCGGATTCCTTAATTGTACGGCTGCAAGTTCTACAATATGCCGTTAATAAAAGGAAACAGATCTGCCAGATGAAGCATATCTGAACTAAACACATAAGTTTCTATATAATCCCTGCTAATTCTTTCTATTTGATGAGAGAACATCAAGTATTTACAGCAAGTATATTTTGTGCTGTGTTACGTGTCTACCTATCTGTTTCTTAACATCTTCCTACCTGTCTCTTTTGCTATCTACGCAATGTTTCAAGATCTTGCTCTGTAATGGTAAAATCTAAATTTTCTCTGAGCAGTCCTTTTTGCATAGTATTCCTTACTTATCCGTCTCACCTAACATCTTCAATCTATCTGCTCTGTGATCTTTGCAATATATTACGCCTTAACTCCAACTTTTCTCTGAACTGTCTTCTAAGCATAGTGTTTCTTCTCTACAATCGTAGAATCTATGTCTCTTCTCTGTGTTGCGTTCTAAGTATAGTGTTGAAAACTTGCTCTAGTCGCCGAATCTCTGCATCCCGCCATGAAGCAATGAATGCAATGGCTCGGGTGGCGGAGTCAATAACGTCAACTTCACTTTGCCACTACTTCAATGCGCCACAATGCCTTTGGGCCAATGCCGAAGAAAGAATGCGAGCTGTTATCAAATGTGAGAAGTATTTCTTATAGCACATCGAAAATTGCCTCGAGACGCTTTGTTGAGAAAGATTCGATCTTCTTCGTGATGGCAATACACGCTCAATAATATTTAATAATAACACTCGCCCTAAACAGACAAATCAACGGTGATATTCGGGGCAAAGCCTAATTGCAAAAAATCATAAATCATTATAATCTGTCCAGCTGATCTTGATTCAAAAATGGTGTATCTAACACAATTTTGTTATACCTTGTACCAAAGGAATTATAAGTTCGTGCAAATGTATGTAACGCTCAGAAAGAGGCGTGGTAGACCCACTAAGCTATACATATTCTTGATCACTATCAACAGGCGAGTCGATATAGCCATGTCTGTCTGTCCGTCTGTCCGTATGAGTAGAAGAATCTCAGAGACTATAAGAGCTATTATGCTGACATTTAACCAAATGATGCGCATAATAGTGACGCAGATGAAGATTTTCGATTTATGTCGATATCTATCTATTTTTTGAAGAATTAATTAATTAACTAATTCGCTTGCTTTTTTTACACGCATTTTTTCAGTGTAAACCTAGCATAATGTGTGTTTCTTGCTGTCGCACAATTACTACTCAGTCAGCCCTCGTGAAGCTGCTGCATCGTCAAGGACGCCAAGACAGCTAGACCCCCTCTCCGCTGCTGCCCCCACACCACAGCACATGGCATGGGCAATGCTTTTGTCTTCGCTGTCATTATCAACACCGTCGTATAGTACGCTGTCGTCGACATTACCGCCACCGTTGCTGCCAACGTCTACGTCGACGTCGACGTCGACGTCATAATGTTGCCTTCAGGTTTGTTTCTTTTTCATTTTCGCCTTCATTTCCACTCATTTCAAGTGTTTTGCATTCTATGCTTTAGACTCGCGCTCTAGCACAAACACACACATACTAGATACTTTTGTATCTATGTATCTATATGTATATGTTTATATGTGTACTTAAATGGCGGTACATTATAGTTGAGTAACACCAACATGGCGTCACCCTAAGAGTTGGCTACGAGTTAATGAAAATGTTTATTTACTTCTGGCTTAAATTGCGAACTTTTATTTTCTTTGGGCAACCCGTTCGAAATTTGGATTCTACGTGTACAGAAATTTTAAATACTCCATGGCTAATGGCTATAACACCATTTCAAGAAACTTCATTTGAGCCTCTGTATCCAAGTCTAACCAAAACATTTTGTTATAACATCCATGGACCCTTCTGCGAATTTAATGGATATAGTGTGTTAAAGACAACATTTGTTTTGTCTTTGCCAGCGCCAGCGCCGTCGTCGTCGTTGTCTTCATCATTATCATTATCATCATCTCTGGCTGCTGCAGCATCATGACAGTTGGCGTCCTTTTTAAAAATTAACACAGCAGTCAGCCAGACAAGCAGACAGCCAGTAAGCCGAGTTAAGAATAAGAAAGACCGCTTGCTAGCAAAAAAAAAAAAGAAAACGAGAAAAAATGTCATTTATCACAATATAAAAATTGTATGCTAAATAACATGGAATGACCTGAATTAAAACCAAGCAGAACTGCAGCAAGAAAAAAACAACGAACTTTTCTACTCATTATCGCGGATTTTTAATGTACTAGACGACAGGGTTGCTGCTGGTGCAAACACCTTAAGAAAATTGGTCAAGTAGAGCAGGTTTTGGTCAAAAGCCTAAAACGCTTTAAAAGGGAACTGGGCTGTCAGGACAATAATATACACAGCCTTTCCAAAGTAGCTTAATTGGTTACGGTCGTCGAAAATTTGCCATATGATGCATGATATGATATCAGATCTATGCAACTAGAGGAAGTGTGGCGTCAAAACAAAAAAAGCTGTTGCTACTACTGGCGCCATCTAGTGGACTTGCGCTGGCGCCATCTGACGTAAAGCAGCAGTTAAACCAAAACACAACACTATTTTTAAAAGGCAGGAAGGCAGTTAGACAGATGACAAAAAGACGGAAAGGCAGATAAACAGAAAGACGGAAATTCAGACAAAGAGACGCACGGACATGTCTATATCAATTTCCTTTTTCTTTCTAACCAAACGGGAGCTAACTTTGGATGACTCTTTTTTTCCTGCATGGATTTCTCACAAAGAGGTGGGGCACTGCGACCAGAAGATCTTTTGTACCGTACCCATAAATTAATGCAAAAGAATTTCCGCTTTCCGCATGAATATCATCAGTTCTTTTGTTGGTATTACCTAAGCTGAAAAGAACTGATTTGTTCCTTTCCTATGTGACAGGCTCTGTCCCACACCAGCGCTGGGCAGTCACAAAGAATATTTGTGGCAGTTTTATCATCCTCTAGACAAAGTCTACACTCTGAAGTTTCCGATAGGCGCATTTTCTGCAGATGGTGGCGCCCAGATAGGTATGCTACCAGGAGATTTAAGTCCGCTCTGCCAAGACCTTTTGTCTTGATCATGACAAGCGCTTTTGCATGTCGCAGCCCCGTTAAGAAGAGCCAGTATCTCCTATGTTTACCTGCAGCCCATTTGTTTAACATGGTCTTGATTGTGGACCAGTCAATACAACAGAAAGGCGCAGGAGTTGTATTCGGTGTGGAGGCACCCTGTCGTGCTAGATCATCAGCGATTGCATTACCATCCACTCCTGAGTGTCCAGGTACCCAACATAGCACGACTCTGTTTGGGGAAGACAGGAGTTGAAGGTAATTATGGCATTCTTTAACCAACCTGGATGAGATCCTCTATGATGATAGTGCCCTGATAGCAGCTCGGCTATCTGAATAAATAAAAATGTTTGCTCCCCTAGTTTCCTTGTGAAAGATACTATGGGCGCAGATCTTTACGGCATGAATCTCTGCTTGAAAGACGCTGCAATAGAGATTCTGGTGTTGGGTTCAGTTTTGGACCCATCCGTGAAAAATTTTTGTTACCAGAGGTTTCCACAGGGGCTGCTTCTCCCGACTTGGGAAAAGATATCTAAATTGTCCTCAGTGTCTTATATATTCCAAAAAAAAAGAGCTTTTGGACGACGTATACACTGCAATAAATTAAGATAGAATACAAAATTTTTCTACGCTAAGCACAAAAAATGCACTTATTTTTCTCAGTGTACTGAAGCTGCAGCTAATGCACGCATGTCAGCCTGTCAAGCTGTCAAATGTTGCTGCAGGGAGCGGATTGAAATCGTTTTAAACTGTCACTAAACGCTGTGGGCGTGGTGGGAACAAAAAAATGTCAGCCTTGAAATGTTCAAAACTTTATTGTGCATCAATATGCCTAATTAGTCAGTTGGCTGACGGTTCACAAATCCCACACATATCAACCGTTTACAGTTGAAAGCTTGGGAAGACCGTGATGGGTCTTTAATGTGTCCAATCCGCCCACTAACTATATATAAACGCCGTAATAACTTAAGTGCATGCAATGCAGCATGGATCGTTGGCAGAATCGCGTTGCTGTTGTTACCGGTGACAGTTCCGGCATTGGTGCGGCCATATCCTTGGAGCTGATCAAGGCCGGCATGATCGTGGCGGGTCTGGAACGTCATGTCACAGCAAAGGCTGCCTGTAAGACAGCGGGATAAACTGCTGGTAGCTGAAAAATGTTAAGAGCGTAGTGCCGATACATATGGACATTTCATCGAAGGCAGCTGAAACAGTTGCTCCATGCGGTCAAAAAACATTCAGCAACTCATTTCATAGACTCGCTTGAGAGCGACCAATATCTTGAGATAAATGCAATCAGTAACTTGGAGTGCTTTTACTGAGCCGAGTGCCTCATTTTTAAGGCAAGACAATAAATGGTTAAACTTCTTAACATTAGAGACTGTGGATCGTTCTCAACAAGACTCTCGAATAATCAAATAAAGTTCTTGTATTCGCCATACTTTCCGCTTAACTTTGAAAGTGGCATTTGCGGCAAGTCCCATGCATGCGAAACATTTGGTCTGCAAGGTTGAGCTTCAACCGAAAGGAGTGTTGACTTTGTAGACACGCAAAGTGCCTCTAGCTCAGCGCCAGATGCCAGCTCTGGATTGACATTGTCGATTTCCTGTTGAAGCTGTAATGCTCCTTCAATATACTCGTTGAGTATGTCCAGTCGATAGCCTAACTCAACGTAAAACGCAAGTGAAATCAAAACGAATTTTTGTTAAATAGTTTCAAAAGTGCACGTAACTGGAATAATAATAATAAGATTCTAGTTATGCCCATATCAAGTTATATATTTATTGATAATTTTTTTTTATTATATTTTTTTTTCTGAATCAAACCAAAAAATAGCATGCATAACTCAAAAGGAAATTTTGGCATTTGGTTCAGGTCTGGCATAAAAAATGGTTTATGTCTTGCATATTTTACATAAAGAACTAGTTAATGCCTTGCATAAATGGTTCATGTCTTGCATAATAATAACTATGTATATTGTAAATACTCGCTCATGCTCAGGAAAACGGAAACGAATAAATTAATCGGATTCGTTTTGAAACCACATATTTGGTGCTTCCCATTTCTATTTGTAGTTATAAATATTTGTATACCCTGTACCTATAGGTACAAAGGGTATACTAGATTTGTGCAATGTATATAACGGCAAGAAGGAGGCGTGGCAGACCCCAAGTCCTTTATACCAAAATGCTTATCATAACCTCGGGTAGCGATTGAGCCATGTCCGTCCGTCTGTCCGTCCGTCCGTCTGTTCGTCTGTATGAACACCTAGATCTCGGAGACTGTAAGAGCTAGAGATACGAAACTTTACCAGCTGATGCGCATATTTCCTCAGAAGATCAAGTTTGTTGAATCTGCGTCAATATTTGACTCTACGTAATAATAGTATTATAACAAATGACCTAGAACCACCAATTTTGGTAAGCTGATTCATGTGCCTCTAATGAACAAATCCACATCCAAATTTAATCAATGCAGCCCCCCCACCCCCCGCAATCGATTTACCGTGTTTTCTCCCACACCCCTCAACATATCTCCTTACTTACCCCATATGCGTTAAATACCTTCTTTGACGTAAATTTCGACTTTTATCTAAATCGGTTAAAATTTGCGGAACTATATAAATATCGTTTTGCACCAACAAAAAAAAAAGTTCCAATTGGAAAGTTCTTAGAAGGAATATGCAGGAATAAAACTTTTTTCGAGAAAAAAGGTACAGGGTATTACACTGTCGGGCACCGCCTCGACTGTATTACATTTTTTTATTTCCTTTTTTGAATCAAACCACAAAACGTATTTTTGGCATACTTTCACAAAGGTGAGATTGCATGGTTCACGTTTTAGGTATTTTTATTACAAGGGAAATCTTTGTATGCAAGACTTGAACCATTTAAGCAAGACATGAACCATTTATGCAAGACATGAGCCATTTATGCAAGACATGAACCATATATGCAAGACATGAACCAAATTTAATGGAACCATCATACGAGATGGACGCCCACATCATCCCAACACCAACCCAGCTATGCATTCGGTTCAAATATTAAGTTTCTTTGTGGAGGTCAAGAAAATAGTTGCAATATTCATCGGGGCCTTTCAAATTACATTTTTTTTCGTTTAAGAAGGCTAAGTGATGACACCAAGGCGTTCCGCTTTTCGAATGGCCTCTTCTGGAGTTTTCATACTTTTCCTATAAAAAGTTCGACTGTGTGTCTTTCGTTGTGTGGATGTAAACTGCGAAATATTTCTACGAGGAACGGGGCAAGATATTGGCATTTTGGTGCTCTAGGTGCTCATGCAGCGTAAAGTAAATTATATCTAAGTTGATTTTTGCAATTATTATATTTGCAAATTTTCACCAAATTATCGCGGTTTTATCTCAAAATTGATCCTAAGTAGGATTATAGAATTCGAAATAACGCGGCACATTTTTCCCTGAATTTCGCCAAAGACTCTCTAAGAATTTTCCGAATTTCTTGGTACATATAAGTCGCTTTTTTGCATGAGTAATCCAAACTATCTGTGCATCTTTTTATGTTTTGTCCATATTCAGACTCTTTTTGGGATATAATATGTTGACTTCTTTTGAGTTTCTTGGCTGTTTGAACTAGAGGGTGACCATGCAATTTTTAAGATTTTTCATCGATTTTTAATAATTTTTTTTAAAATTAATTCTACTTAAAGGCCTATACGCAGCACGCAAAAAAAATGAAAAACTTCATATAAAAAAATAGTCGCGAAAAATTCCGATTGAAAATTTTTGACAATGGGACGCAGATAAAAAAACAAAACAGTGTTGTCTAAACATTCATAACGTTAGATGGCGCCACTACTTCACTAGGTGTGGTAACACTAACAATAGCTGTTTGGTTTTTGGCGCTTTGGCGCGAATTAATGTACATATTTGCATTATATTACGTTCGAAATGACAGGTAGGAGAAAACGGTGCAAATCCTTTCTAAGAGATGAGAAAAAAGCGCTTAGTAAAGCAGTGGAGGAGTACCCAGTTTTATGGGATATAACAAACAAAATGCACTTTAATGTACTGGTTGCCAACTTGGCTTTAGTCGGAAAGCGTGTCTGGTCGTGTTAGCCGTTTAGGAACCAAGAAACGCTCCAACATTCCGAAAAATATATTGAAATTTGTTGAGGACATATAAAAATTTTTATAAAACACCGATGGATTACGCACCATGGGGTCAAACTTTAAATTGAACACAAAATGTGTTGTTATATTAGTCCAATACAAAATGCATACATCTTTGAAAAATCTTCCACTGTCTGCCTTTAAAAAAGGGTTCACCCAGACACTTCTGTTCCTGCGCGTCCCTCTTCTTGTTGTTTTTTTTTTTTTTTTTGCAGGCAACCTTTTTACAATAAGGTAGGCAGACATACATGTATTGTTTATACTAAGTAATGTAAACAATACTTGTTGATTCAAATCCATGTTTGTTTTATAAAATTCGATGTCTTATTTTGCGCGCCTAATTTTTGTTAGCATAAAGCTGATTATAATATGAGTGTGCCCACATCAACCAAAAGTATCGGAAAAATATATCGATTAATACCACAAAACAAACGATAATTCGATAAAACATAGCACTTTGTCTTACTATGCACACACTGGCGGCTCCATCTAAAGTAATATGTGAAATAGTTTCCATATGGAATTTTTCGAACTGCGTAGACCCCTTAAAAATTAAACAAAGCATTATTAAATCGCTCGCAAGGAGGCTTTCGGCTATTTTTTCAAATTAAAGGCCTATACGCAGTTCGAAAAAATTCGCGCGGAATGACAAAAAATACCCCTTAAACAGGTAGAGCAAAGTGCGGTGAATTCGGAAGTGGGGTGAGTCTGGAAACGCATTCTAAGGAATTTCTTTTTTTTTTTTTATTTATTTATTTATTGCAAAAACTCAAAAATGCATATATTTTATATATTTTGCATTTGTCTCATGTTGGGTTGTCGCCAATCCGGGGAGTAGCTGGAGCCATCATTGGTCATGCCATAAGGCCACATCAGGCGGTTATATAAGGGATTTCTGAGTTGACATTTGGCTATGACAACAATTTTCAAATAAACGTCATGACCGACGCGTCGGTGGTTTTTGATAATACTCCGACTCAAGTAGACGTGTTTTTCTGTTCAGCTCAATAGAATTATTCTAAAAAAATGGCAACCTTGAAAGTTTTATTTTAAGTTTTTGTGTCAAACGTAAGAATACCCATGATATTTTTTAAACACTATACTTAAAAAATGCCAAAGAGTTCGCTTCGATTTTTGCAAGCCACAAAAATGACGCTACTCCGTTTCGAAAAAGTCGATATGGGATTAATTCATCATCATCATCATTGGCGAGACAGCCCTGGTCGGGTCTTTGCCTGCTGTAGTTTTCGCCTTCATTCGTCGCGATCTCGGGCTTGTGTTCTCCAACATCTCAGTCCTAAGTCCTCTACATCGACCTCATCCAACCATCTGAACTTCGGTCGACCTCTTCTTCGGTTACCTACATTGAATTCGGAAGTGTCGAAAAGAGCCAAATAATTATTTTGAATATAATTTCAGCATGGATTTCAACTGTTTTTTTGTCATCATGCCGAGAACTTATAAAAAAAGTAAAACAGATCCCTGTAAACCAGCTCCAAGTTCTGATGATTTGTTAGAAATGCTGAAGGTAGCGAAAATCGACAAAAGGAGTGCTCTTTCAGACGATTTCACTCCTTTTTGAATTATTTTTATTGCACATTCACTCATTTCAATGTATTATTCAAAATTTTGTTTAACAAAAATAAAGAAATAAAATGTTTGCATTGAAATTTAATGGCGGTTATCCGAATTCACTCCAAAAAAATCGAAAGTTGCGAATTTGGCAGTTTTTGCTCGGAGATCCTAACAAAAAAATTTAGTATCGATCTTAAATTTTTACACAATGTAGCTTATTCAATGCCCTGAACAAAACAACTTTCAATTCTGAAAAAAAAAAAAATTTTTGTCACTCCAAAAAATCGACGTAAAAATTCGTACGAATTCATCCCACTTTTTCTCTACTCCAAATTAACAAAAAAGTTGAATTATCGAATATAATAATCTTCGATATTTTGTAAACAAATCGATTAAACTAAAAGAATGTCCTATTCAAATAGCATAAAAAATTTGGTCTATGCTTCTATGAATGCTAACAAAATGTGGAAAAATATTATATGAGCGTATATTTGCAGAACTTGCAATTTCTCTCTATCTCTGTGAGAAGAATAGCTTCGCAATGCTAATACGTAAAACTATCGACATCTTATCATTATGCTTATTTGTTGTTTATCGAAATCGCTTCATTTGCACATATATTTGTTACTTATGATGGTACAGAGTATTTGAAAGTCATACGCGGCCAAATTTAAAATCCGCCATTTTTTTTTTCTTTTTTGTTCTCTGTAGACATTATGGAAATAATTTTTTTGTACGTCTAAGCTATTTTTTTTTTTCGATTAGATAAAATTATTTATATCATAAATATAGTAGTCAAGTCAATCGCATATTATTGGGTTAGCCCCAGATTTGGACCTAGACTATTTATCTGAACAAAATATAGTTATAAAAATGATAATAATAAAAAATGAACGCAGTCGGAAAACTGATAAAGTCTAGCGCAATTGGGTCTTTCCGATAACCGAAACTATCGTTGTGATAAGACGGCATGTGACGCAACTAAGCGACAAAAACCCGTCCCCGTGTCTTTATGTTTTGTAGTATGCTGCCGGACAATGTCCAAGAAAGGTGCGTTTGTTAAGCTGACGCTAGTGCTGCTCCTCGGACTGTTTGGACTGCTGCTCATGCTTTATGCTATGCAGTCCAAGCACATGTTGGTGGAGCAGCAAATAAAAGTAGTCAGTTATGTGCAATACAGCAGCTCCAACAAGAGCGACTTACTGCTGCAGTTGCAGCAGGAGCTGCCCGAGCTGGACTATGCCTTTTGGTATGAACATGTGCGTACAGGCAACTACAGACTCAACAACAGCTGCGCACGCTATCCGAATCCTTTGGAGCTGCAGCTGCACAACATCTATTGGCAAACCTTTCGCAATGACAATGTAACATTTCATCTGTACGCCGCGTATCTGGACAAACGTCAGGCAGTCAATGGCGCCGTCTTGCGCGTGCTGGCTACGGCTAATCAGAATGGATTGAGTTTTCCGCGGGCTTTTTGTCAGCTCTGGTACGAACAACAAGCGCAGCCTACAATTGTAGAGGTCAGTGAAAGTCTAGGTCTTTGGCCAGTTAAGTGGGGTCTTTCGGGCGCTTTGGAATACCCTCATTTGCTTAGCTGTGCGCTGGCAGTGCCCGAGAATGGTTTGCTGCAGCTGCCACGCACTGTCTCCCTGGTCAGTGCGCCTTGCGAGCACGCCAGCAACTCACTGCGTGTCAATTATGAGCCAAGCCAAGCAACAAATGCCAGCGAGCACAGCATAGGTGTCTGCCTTAAGGCCTTTGACTTTCCATTTGTGGACATTTCTGAGCGCCTTGTCGAGTGGTTCGAGCTGCAGCGTCTATTTGGCGCCAAACGCATATATGGCTATCTCTATGATGTGCATCCGCAGGTACAACGCGTGCTGGACTACTATCAGCGCAATGGTTTGCTGCAGCTGACACCGCTGACACTGCCCAATGGCATGCCACATTTGCGTCACTATCAGCACATGTTATTGGAGCAGCGTAAGGATATCAAGAGGCTCAACGAGCTTATAGCCTACAATGATTGCTTTTATCGGCATATGTATCAGCATGACTATATGCTTAATGTGGATGTGGATGAACTAATGGTGCCGCTGGCCAAACATAACAATTGGACTGAACTGCTGCATGCAACGGATCTGTGGTTCAGCGAATCGAATCCAAGCTGTTATAAAGACTTTTATGCCATTTGTTTTCTTAATGTGTACTTTGTAAATCTGTTGCCTGAACCGCAGGATCATGAGCATATGGATCTGTACATGCTGGAGCATACATTGCGTACTGCCAATCATTCAAAGCCGGGCGTTGCCACCAAATGCTTTCACAATACTAAATACTCGCTGGCGCTGCATAATCATTTTACCTTAAAGTCCCTGGGAGGATGTTTACCCGTAACATTGAACAAGCGTGTGGCGCAGATGCAGCACTATCGGGATCCGAGTTACAAGTACACAAGGCAGCAGCTGGTGGAAGATCGCAGTCTATGGAAATATGCAACACAACTGCGGCAGAGGGTTAGACATGTACAAGAGCATTTGGATGATATGGAAATCAATGAACGCGAGCTTGAGAGCACACAGGATTAGATACGGCAAGCTGTGCTTGTAAGTACAAGTTCCAAAAAAAAAAAGATTATTTTTAATTGAAACTACAATTTTGTATGCATTTACAGAGCAAAACGATCAGCAACGATTCGTGCATCTCAGTGTGACTACTCGAGGCATGTTCCTGCATTTCGATGCATCAAGTATTTTTATCCCAGAATTCTGCGAGAAAGCAATTTTCTTAATTATTCAACATTTCTTCTGTGACTGATTTGATCGATGGCTTTGGAAGGGCTTGTACCTCAAAGTAACATAAAGAAGTAGATATAGAGGGCTCCATCATAGTTGCTTTCAATATGATCAGCAGTTCAAAAGAAATTGATCTAGACATGCCCGCCTGTATGTAGACTATAAGGAATTGTATAAACAAACTGAAAACTTGCACTTCCTATATAGGGTGGGCCAAATGTTGGCTTGTTTGTTCATTGCATTTTATTTGTATATTTTTCAACAAAATTGTGCAAATGTATACACAAAATGCAAACTACTCATATATGTCGCAGCTGGCTCTGTTGGCCCATATGCGAACATTCTAATTTCCGATGACTTTTTTTTTGTGACCAAAACTCATCTGTCTGTTCAACGCGGATAATGGTTCCGTGGGCTACAATTGTTGCGAAGAGCATCCACTTTGGACGGGTTTTTTCCGAATTATGAGTGTTTAACAACCAAATCAACTGATGGTCCACCCTATACCTTCAAGTAACACAAAGAGAAGACATCGAAGACCCCTTATATTTACCTCCAATATGATCAGAAGCCAATTGATCGCCTGTAAGTCTGTTTAAACGCCGAAATCTTGGAGACTATAAAAGATTGGATAACCAAACTGAGCATTTGGGCTGCTTATATATCCAGCCAGCCTCGTTCGCAGCCTAATCCCAAATAATTTCAAAGCGCTATACAAATAAAAGCCAAAGTTTTTATGTATAATGTGTAATATTTAAAAAAACAAATATCAAATACGTTTCCAGTATTTTCTACCACACTACTCAACAAATTTACCCAAAGCTTAACACATATATTTTAAATAGCCTTTTGGCTCAACTTTCAATTCACATCAGAGTCATTTGAGATTTACGAAACTTATTGGTTTAGTTATTATACAGCCCCAAAGACATAAATTTTCTAATTTTTGTTGACAAGAAAAGTTATTATACATTAAGCTGTGCTCAAAAAAAAAACAAAACGAAGCAATTTTATTCGTTTTCGTTTTTGCCGATATCTTCTATTTTCCCAGGGTATACTCTTATATTTCCCGTACTCTTTGTTAGCAACAGCTCTGCAACTTTCGATTACTTCATATTGCTTACATTTTCGTTTGAGTAAATTATTATTATAAAATTATTTAATATTTTATCTTTTATTATGCACAAACTTAAGTTAAGTATTTAATATTTTATTTATTTGTAAACATTAAAAAAAAAAATACACCAGAAAAAAACCATGTAAAAAAGACATGACGTAAATACTTAAGCTACTATAAAAAGAAATTCGAAAGGGGAATTCCCTAAATAAAATTAAATTGTGTAAATTTCCAAAACCGTATAAAAACAACAATATTTGCACATTATTACCACTTTATTTTTATTGCTGGGAAAATTATTTATGCAAGATATGAACCATTTATGCAAGCCATAAACCATTTTTTTTATGCAAGACATGAATTTAGCTATGTTTATTACAAGGGAAATTTTTTGTAGGCAAGACATGAACCATTTTTGCTAGACATGCAAGACATGAACCATGTCTGTGTATGTGAATGTATGCCAAAAATTCGTTTCGAGTTGTACATGCTATTTTTAGTGTTAAGGCCAATACGCAGCATGCAAAAATTTCGCACAAAATGACAAAACTTCATATAAAAAAAAAAATACCAGTAGGGAAAATAAATAATTAAAGTTATTATCAATAAATATTTAACTTTAAAAGGCATAAATAGAATCTAAGAATGTTATAGAATTTTTCAAAAACTATATTAGCTTAAATTATGGGGACTTATGAACATAGTTTGCAAATTCGACTTTATTTCACTTGCAACACAGTAGTCAGACTCCAAGCACAGAAAAAATTGATTTTTGTGGATTAATCAATAATAACAAAAACCTTAACAAAAAATTATTCAAATATTGTAATTTAAAAAGTTTTTTAGTGTACCTTGTCGAATTTAATTCTAATCGGCTTATTCGATCTGCTTTTGAGTCCACATTTTTAGCGCCATCAATTTCACCAATTTTTTGATGTGATTTAAGACCGAATGTTTTGTTGCAAGTGAAATCAAGTGAAAGTGCACTTTATTTAAACTGAAATAAATTTTTTACTATTTTTTGATATTCTAAGATTCTATTTATGGCAACTTCAAGTTAATTATTTATTGATAATTATTTTTAATTATTTTTTTTCTGAATCAAAACAAAACTTAGCATGCACAACTCAATACGGTATACGTTTACATACACACAGTCAAGGTTCATGATTAAGCTATTTTTATTACAAGGGAAATTTTTTTATGCCAGACATGAACCATGAATGCAAGACATGCGCAATTTTTACGCGCAAGACATGAACCATTTTTTATGCAAGACCTGAATCAAATGCCAAAAATTCCGTTTGAGTTGTAAGGAAACTTAAGTTATTTTCTCAGGCAAGTCTGTGGTGTGTCCATTTGAGGATTTCAAAACTTTAGAAAAAGAAGATAAATAATTTCTGTGATAAACAGTATTGTAACAAATTTAATCTACTGGTGTATAAATACGGTATACGTTTACATACACACAGTCAAGGTTCATGATTAAGCTATTTTTATTACAAAGGTAATTTTTTTATGCCAGACATGAACCATGAATGCAAGACATGCGCAATTTTTACGCGCAAGACATGAACCATTTTTTATGCAAGACCTGAATCAAATGCCAAAAATTCCGTTTGAGTTGTAAGGAAACTTAAGTTCTTTTCTCAGGCAAGTCTGTGGTGGTGAGTAAGTTGGCAGCCCTGATACGTACGGTCGAAAAATTTGACGTGTGCTTATATAAATAAGTTATAATTAAATTAATAAAATATATGGACAAGTCCACGTTTGTGGCAATTTCTAATTGAACAGCGAACATAAGTACTTATGTAATAAAACATAATTTTATCAATAAAAACTAATAAAGTAAATTTTATCAGTGCAGTGACAGTGCAAACTCTTGAGACTTTTTTAGCAAACCATAACAACCCTGTCTTTGAACTGCAGACTTTTCTAGCAAACTTAACAACCCAGACTTTGAAAACGCATATACAGCTCACTGCGCGCGTATGACTGATTGTGATTTTGTGTTTTCCAATCATGGAAAATAAGGACGTCACATCGAACACTAATATCTACCGCTTAAGAGACCATGGTAATACAAGCAACTGCATAGGCAACAGCAATAATACCACCAATTATTCCGAAGACTTTGCCAGCATAAATAATGGCAACACCAATTATAGTGATGCCACTGCTGGAACAAAAACAACATGCAGCCAGCTTAATGTAAGTCAATCATTGACAAACATGTCCCATTCAGCAACGGAAAACCCCCTTATCTCTGCGACACAAAGGCTGCTTAAAAGCCAGAAAAAGACGACAAAGAGGAGAATTGCTACATCTCCGGCTACCTACCAAAAAAGAGTCATTCTTGACTCTAATAAACTGAATGGCCATATCAATAAGACTGTTGGCAAACCAAAAAAAAACTGATGTTAATCGCAGCAACCGATTCGAACTACTTGGTATTGAAATCAATGATGACATGGTAGTAGAGTCAGGATTCCCTTCACCAACTTTGGACCAAAATATAGCAGGTCACGTTAATAATAGCATTGAGCCCGAAAATACTAATCCTACTGACGAAAACGCAGTCGGCGAATATGTAAAAACCAAAAAGCCCCCTCCTATCGTTTTATACAATATAGGTGATGTCAACGATATCTGGACTATATTGGAACACTACGTAAATATTGACAATATCGACATAAAGTCAACAATGGGAACAACTATTCGAATTTTGGCAAACGATATTCCCACTTACAGAATAATTGTAAAGACCCTGGACGATTTAAAAATTGAGTTTTACAGTTTCCAATTGAAGGAAGACAAACCATTTAGAGTGGTAATCAAAGGTCTGCACCATTCCACACTCAACAGCCAAATAAAAGAGAATTTGACCAAGCTTGGGCATGAAGTGTTACATATCCATAATCCGATAAGCAACAAAACTAAGAGCCCTATGAATATGCACTTTCTTAATATTAAAGCAGCTTCTAATAATAAGGAAATTTTAAAAACCAAAAAATTATGTCGACAAATCATAAGTGTTGAAAGCGCTAGAAAAAGTTCAGAAGTAACACAATGCAAACGTTGCCAGGATTATGGTCATACCGCTAACTTTTGTCGAAGAAAATATGTATGTGTCAAATGTGGCCAACAACACGCTACGGCAGATTGCACTAGGAGTTTTGATGCCCCTGCCACATGTGCACACTGTGGAGGTAATCATCCAGCCAACTACAAAGGCTGTGAATGGTACAAAGATCTATGCAAGCGAACTAACACCAAAAAAAGGGTGGTATTGACGTCAAGCAAAAAATCGGGAGATCATCCGCGATTCACTAATCTTGACTCTAGGAATTTTCCTGAAGTAAGTCAATATTTGCCTTCGGCCAACTATACCAGAACGGAAGCCCTTTCGTATGCAGATGCAACCAGAGGCTTTCGGGACATCCAACACCAGCAGTTACATAATCCGCCAGACGGTCCTCAACAACAATACAAATACGCTAAGGAACAAGACTCACATAATTATTCGCAAAACTCTGATCCAATAGCTAACGCCATTACAAGCATAAGTGTATCAATTAACAAACTTGTTGATATGCATACGAAATTCGCTGAGACACAGACGCAAATGCTGCGCCTACTCATTGCGTTAACCTCAAAATGATTTCTTCAATAAATATATTAATATGGAACGCCAATGGTATCCAAAGCAAACTATCAGAGTTGGAAACCATTGTCAAAAAAAACAATATTGGGATAATATTACTTACTGAGACAAGATTGCCAATACCAAAAACAATTAAAATCCAGGATTATGACACTTACTTGGCCTCTATGCCAACACGCAGCCACCCAGGAGGAGGATGTGCCGTTCTCGTGAGGCGCAGATTTTCCCATTTCCCGCAACATAATCAAGTCTGTAATGCATTCCAGTTCTCATCCATTGAAGTTGATACTGTCCACGGAAAAATCGTCTTCGGCGCTTTTTATGGTCGCCCATCGTTAAACATTGAGGAAGCAGATTTTAACAACATCTTTAACTCTGCAGGAAAAAGGTTCGTAATAGGTGGAGACTGGAATGCTAAGCACTGGCTCTGGGGAGACAGAAGGTGCGACAAAAGAGGGAAGGCACTAGTTAACACTCTGGCTTCTAGAAAAGCTAAGGTCTTAGCTACTGGATCACCTACAAGATATCCCGGGAACTCAAACAGCCTTCCCTCCTGTTTGGATTTTGCGGTTTACCAAGCTGTCCCGGATCAGCTTCTCACCATTACAGACACTTGGGACCTACCCAGTGATCACCTTGGGCTGATCATTACCCTTCACACAACACCTACGCTCCTCCAAGGTGTGCAACGACTTATCAGCCAGAAGACCGACCTAGAAGTCTTCCGGAGTACATTGGAAAACTCGGTTCACTTAGAGATGGAGATATGCTCTGGTCGAGATGTAGAAGACGCGGTGGACCTAATTACGGCAAAAATCCATTCTGCGGCAGCTGTAGCCAGTCCAAAACCAGTAGTTGTCAGACAGGATGAGGTAGGTAACCAGCTAACTCCTGAGCTAGTTCGACTTCTCTCTAGGAAGCGACGACTCCGTAGGAAATTCCAGACCACCCTTCACCCCGCAGACAAGGCTGTCTGGAAAAAGGCTGAAAGGGAGCTCAAAGTGGAGCTTCAGACTCTCAGACAAAACTCGTTTGACAGAAGAATACAGGCTCTGGATTATAAACTTGATACTGGATATAACCTATGGAAAGCGACAAAAAACATAAAGAGACAACCCTATCGAACTGTTCCTCTAAGGCGTCATGATGGTACTTTCTGCTCAAATTCAGAGGAACAAGCGGATACATTTGCTCAGCACCTCGAAGAGCGATTTACGCCTTTTAACCTGGCCACGGATGAAGAAGTAAGACAAACTCTCAGCATCATTAACACACCACTCCAAATGGCGTTGCCTGTTCGACCCATCCGATTAAATGAGATTGAGAAACTATAACAAAGCTTCCTAAGTCAAAGGCCCCAGGTCATGACAGAATATGTCATGTCACTTTGCGAGCCTTGCCAAGGAAAGCTCTTCTTTTCCTTACGTTGATTTTCAATGCAATAATAAGAACGCAGCACTTCCCTGCCCAATGGAAAATCGCACTCATTGCTATGATCAGGAAACCTGGAAAAGAAGAGTCGGACCCTGAATCATACCGTCCAATCAGCCTCCTCCCTACTCTTGCCAAAGTTTGGGAGACATTGATGGCTAAGAGGATCAATGAGCACAACAATTTTATACCCGACCATCAATTTGGATTTAGGGAAGGACACGGTACCGTCGAGCAGGTAAATAGAGTGGCTAATCATATCCTTAAAGCGTTCGACGACAAAGAATACTGTTTTGGGGTATATTTTGACGTCAAACAGGCGTTTGACAGAGTTTGGCTGATCGGTCTTCTGGCTAAAATTAAGACCTTGCTTCCTGCTCCGTACTTTGGCATATTGCGGTCATACCTCGAGGACAGAAAATTCCAAGTCAAAATCAAAAGCACACTTTCAACTGCCAGGCTGATGAGAGCTGGAGTACCTCAAGGAAGCGTTCTTGCGCCGCTTCTCTACAACCTGTACACTGCCGGCATCCCTACACCAACGGATTTAATGCAGGCTGTAGTGAACGAAAAAATGCTAATCGGTTCATACGCTGATGACCTGGCAGTATTTTACACATCACCCTGTGAGTATGAAGCAGCTGACGGAATACAAGAGTACATCCACATGCTTGAGAGCTGGGCTCGCAGATGGAATGTTACCTTAAATCCGGCCAAATGTCAGTCGGTTTTATATACTTTAAAGAGGAAGACTCCACCCGCAGTATGGCTAGATAGTCAGCCCCTCATCATACAAAGTGAAGCGAAATATCTTGGGGTGATACTTGACAAGCGGCTAACATTCCGATCACACATTAACCAAACGATCAAAAGTTGTCGCTTTAAAATGAACAAAATGTATTGGCTGTTAAATAAAAAAAGTCCTCTTCCTCTACGGTGTAAAAGGGCGCTTTATAACACAATAGTGGCACCTACTTGGAGGTACGCTATCCAGATCTGGGGTATGGCGGCTCGCTCAAATCGTTTACGTATTCAGACGTTCCAAAATAAGGCATTGCGCCTTATCACTGATTGCGATTGGTATGTAAGGAATTCGACCTTGCACCACGACCTCAATCTGGATACCGTGGACCTTCAAATTAACAAACACGTTTGCAGATATAATGAGCGTCTAGCCAGACACAAAAACAGGCTGGCAAAAAACTTGCTAAATGAAAACCCTATTAAAAGACTTAAAAGACGATCACAAAAAAATTTAACTCATCCTTAATATAACGGCCTGATGTGGCCTTATGGCATTACCAATGATGACTCCAGCTCAACCCTGGATTGGCGACAACCCAACATGAGACAAATGCAAAATATAAAAATAAATGAATTTTTGAGTTTTCGCAATAAATAAACAAATAAATAAGTCTGTGGTGTGTCCATTTAAGGATTTCAAAGCTTTAGAAAAAATAATTTCTGTTATAAACAGTTTTGTAACACATAGAATCTACTGGTGTATAAATTCCCATGCCTTCTCCCGAAAAAATTTGATTTTAGACTCAAAACAAAGCCAGAAACAGTCTCTTAAAGTTTTAGCCATCAGTTATTAAGATTTTAAATCTTTGTTTATAACACTAATAACATTCTTAGGTTAAAAAGTTAAAGAGTATCCCAATGTCGCACACCGCCCTTGTATATAATATTATAACGCCACTATCAAAAAAAAAAATAAAATTGACTTGATTCCTCTAAAAAAAGGAATCAAAATCGAAAATTCTAGCTCTAATCATCTCAGAGATCTGGGCGTTTATATGTATAGACAAACGAACATATCTTTATGAATCACTTTAGTCACCCTGTTTATACATTGCATCACTTCCAACCTTGTTTAGTCGGTGCGCCACGACTATAATATACTCTGTACATTGCCCATGGTTTATTCGATTTGCATAAATAGTGAAAAATTGTATCGGCTAACTAGGGGTTGGTATATCCGAAAACTAAAAAGATTCCTTAAGTTTTAGTGTACATATTACTATATAGCGATTTTAGTAACTGTAGCTGCTTCACAAATAGTTTTACGCATAGCTTGCTTTTAAGGCCTATACGCAGCTCGAAAAATTTCGCGCGGAATGACAAAACTTCATATATGTGCAAAAAAAAAAATCCCAAATGGGATATACCAAATGGGAAATTTTGTTTATTTTTGTCATTCCGCGCGAAATTTTTCGAGCTGCGTATACCCCTTAAGTGGGGTTTCTGGGTAAAGGGTTAAAAATTAGAATTTTGATGGCTACAGATCCCGAAGATCCCAAACGTTATGCAATATACAACAAAAGTTTACAAAATGAGAATGGAACACAGCAACAGTTTATTACAACTTCCAAGTATTCTGACCAAAATATAATTCAAAGCAAATATTCTTAACTCCTAAGATTTTACAAAACAGAAGAAGAATGATGAACAAAGTTGCAGCTATTCTTTTAAGATGTCTGATGTTTCTGGCAAATCTACGCATATGGAAACTGGATCTTTTATCGAGTGCCTAAAATAGTTTTGCAGGGGAGGCGAATACGTTTATTTATCGGCAGAAATAACTAACCTTACCAGATGTACCTCTATAATTCGATTTTTTAACGAAAGTTTGACAATCAAATTGTCTGTGTTATGCATTTATGTACATATGTGCAAGATACGAAGTAAATATGTTTATGGTATTGGGTATTCAACACAAGTCTCACAATCTTATCGATAAGCAATGAAATTATCAGGACTTACGTTAAAAACAAAAATAGTTCCATTGCTCAGAATTTGAACATTTTCGTATAGAAATAATTCCATTACTAGCTATATATATATACGAGGGCAGTTTAAATTTTCTTCTCTAAATAAGGATTTGTTACCCGCTTCATTTCAAATTTCAAGCATTATTAAAAAAGTTAGCGAAACTAAGGATTGGCTTGATGAATACTTTAGGAACGCTGTACCATTCATTTCAATGGTCTGTGTTCCGTTGTGGTCGAATAATCTCAGAAATGACGCCGAACTTTCGGTTCGCCCAATAATTGCAGAATAAGAGTGTGATAGATACCTGAGGCTATAGAATACATAAATCTGCTAAAACTCGATCATAAGCCTAACCATAGTCACCAGGGCAAAATTCATGAGCTGGGCACCGAACATCTAAGCCATTCACCATCTTCACCAGATCTGGCCTCTAGCGAATATTTTCTGTTTCCATTACTGAAGAAATGGTAACAGATTTATTTCGCATGAAGTGGTCAACAGTGAAAAAACGTTTAGCCTGGGGAGTCCCAAGAAAACTTATTATTTGAAAGTAATAAAAATATTGTACATCTATTTCTCAGATGATAATCATTAAGTAAGTCCCCTTAATGTACGAAAATAGAGGATAGTGGGATGAATCCGGAAACGCATTCTACGGATTTCTGCGTTGACATTTGAGTATGAAACCAATTTTCGAATCAACGTCATAACCGACTCTGGTTTTTGATAATACTCCGACTCGAGTACACGTGTTTTTCTGTTCAGTAGAATTTATCTAAAAAAATTGCTATCTTGAAAGTTTTATTTAAAGTTTTTGTGAATCTAAAATTTCAACATTTTCTCGAGTAAATTCAAATGTTAGTATACCCATGGTATGCTTAAGGGCTCGTTTCGATTTTTGCAAGCCATCAGAATGACGCTACTCCGTTTCGAAAAAGTCAATTTAGGTTGAATCCGGAAGCCCCCTCGATTTGGGGTAAATTCGGAAGTGTCTAAAAGAGCAAAATAATTATTTTTCAGCACGGATTTCAACAGTTTTCATGTCAAAATGCCGAAAACTTACTCCCTGTAAACCGGCTCCAAGTTCTGATGATTTGTTGGAAATGCTGAAGGCAGCTAAAATCGATAAAAAGAGTGCTTTTTTAAACGATTTCCCTCTTTTTTCAAAAAACATTTTTTCAGGCCATTTCACTAATTTTATTTGGGATATCCCATTTGGGATTTTTTGTTTTGATTTGAAGTTTTGTCATTCCGTGCGAAATTTTTCGAACTGCGTATGGGCCTTAAGCAAGAATTATTTTTTTTAACCTTTAACCTTTTTTTTACCAAAAATAATGCAATAAAATGTTTGCATTGAAATTTTATGGCGTTTTTTTAAATATTTGTACACTTCCAGATTCACCCCAAAAAAAATCAAAAATCACGATTTTGGTGTTTTTTTTTTTTTGGAGATCAATCTACCTTACAAAAAATCTTCGTATCGATCTGAAATTTGGACAAAATGTAGCTTATTCAATGCGTCACAACTTTTAAGTTTAAAAAAAAAATGTTTGTCACTCCAAAAAAACTACGAAAAAATTCTTCCGAATTTACCCCACTTAGCCAACTATATACTTTACTATACATTTGCCAACAGCCCTTTGTTAGAATTGAACTGGAAGGTCTAATATATGATATATGATTTCCAATATCAATTTTCTACGCTTCTAATGTCATACGCTTTCATAATTAGATAGTCTATCTAGGTATCTGCAAGATATTTTTACAATTTCGACTTGTCATAGTCTTACAAAGAAGTCTTCTGTCCAAATGTAGCCCGAGGTACTTAATCTTTTCACTTTTGGGTATTAGAGTGACATAATTGTATTGAATATTTGGTATCATTTTTCTGGAGTCCCACGTCCTCTTCTAAGCCCAAACTAAGGCTTATATTCAAGTAACCCCAAATATTAATAGCCATCATCCTAAAAGTAACCGCTTCTGTATACTTTAGAAAAAGTCACTTGCGCATTAATTGTTAAAAACTAAATCACTTCTTTTTGGCGAACCGATCAAACTGCCCTCGCATATGACAATATATCAAGTCAGCAATAAAATGTTCAACATTAACTAGAATTTCAAACTCGAATTGCACAACTTGACAACAGCTTGCAATGGAAATATGCAAGCCGTATGAATCATGATCTGGGTTTTATGAGCTTCCAACATTTCCTGCTATTTGGGCCAGTTCGAAAGTTGCCTAAGCAATGCGCTACGATAAGCTGGCCTTAGCCAAAAGTAAACATAAACAATGCTGATAAGATTTGGGCTCGGCATGTCCAATCGTTTTTTTTTTTTTCTTTAACTTTCAATTTATTACAATAATTAATACTTAACAATAAATAAGAGAGCTGCAGCTTTTATGTAATAATTAATTTATGATTTCATTGTATCAGAAAATTAGAACATATATATCTTCCGCTGCTATTCCATTTATCACCAAAAAGGCAAGCCGACTCATTTGTTATCGCGAGTAACAAACGCAAAAAAAAAAACAAAAAAAAAATACTATAAAAAAGAAAACTTTATCGAACCTATAATAGCCGCTCGTTTATGACCGTGGACAAGGCTTGACGCCACCCTTAACATCATTATAGACGCATGACCAGCACGCCCAGCAGCAGCGCTGCCGTGCCACTCAGTGTGGCAGCCAGACCTGCAGCGCCACCGCCTGTGCTATTGCCGCTGGCAGCGAGCAGCACGGGACGCTCATTAGAGCGTGCATCCATCCAGGCCTTGCAGTTGGTTTCGTTTTTAACAAAGCGGAACACCGACTGTACTATATTGGCTGGCGTTATCTCGGAGCATTTCTCGAGATGATGCAGCACACAGCCCTCAAAGCTTTCCAAGTCCACACAATGCGTAGGCGTAAATAGCAAATCCGGACGACTCATTAGATCTGTGACGGTGCTGCCATCCTTGGGCAAATACTGATGAAAAGATCTGTTCAAACAATGTGTTATGCTCTCCTTGTTGGCTTCCAGACACTCGGGTCCCTGTTCGGCTACAAAGAGTGCTATCTGATCGCCGCCACGTGAGCAGGCAAAGCCCAGCAATGATGAGGCTATGCGCATCATAACAATTTGCTGCTGTTGCTCCTCCTTGGAGAGACAAGGCTGCACCTTGTCAATGAACTCACGCACACAGCTCTCGGCCTGTGGCGCCTTTTGGCAGTACTTGTGAAACACTTCGTCTAGCTCGCCCAAGGGACGCGCTGCCTCCATTTCGGCTTGCACCGCCGTTAGATTGGCCAGCGAGGATAGACAAGTGAGCAGTTTTTCTGCGCCCTTCTCTATCACCTGGTACAGTGTCGAGTTATCCGTGCCCACCACCTTCTTGCACTTTTCGCGATAGATGCGCTTAATGTCCTCTAAAAGTGCAAAAGTATGAGCAACTGCAGCACCAAACTGCCTCAACACTTACCTATGCTTATATTGGTATTACGATACTCTGGCGGCAGAAACTGCGCCTTCAGTCCATCCAGCTGATCCATATGCATCTGTGCAGCCGGACTGGCTTGTGTCTCCAGCAGCACAGTGCCAATAATGGCCAGCAAAGCTACCGCCAACAATGCGTACTTGTTCATACTGGCTCCCGTCTGCGTGCGTGTCTATCTCTGAGCGTTCTTTCAATTCGCGTTTATGCGCTGCTGTCGTCTGCTGCCGTCCGTCCACAGCGCGTTACAAGGAGTGAATGAGCGGCTGTTGATCGACAAGCAAGCAGCTCAGCTGCGAGCGTAGTCGCACAGTGGGCATAAACGACATTTTTGGCTTTAAAAAACAACAATTGGTGCGATGATTAAGCAGCTATGTTGATTCAGACATTTTCTGGAAATTTTTAATTTTTTTAAAGCTGTTTGTTACTTTTTATTTTATTATGACTAAGTGAATATTATTGCAATATTTTTTTTTTCTTATTTAAGTTTTGTAAAAAGTTTAATAAAATAACTTTAGCAACATACAATTTTCATATTTTTATAATGCTCTATTTTACTAAATAAAAAACATAAACTTAAATAAGTAAATAAAACAATTTAAAAAAGGTTTGTAAAAAATATATGTTTACATGGTTTTTTGGAGTTACATTTTTTTTGCGCAATTTAAAAAAATTTTTAAAATTATGACTAAGCTAGTGATTATTTTTAAACGAGTTTTTTATTGCCTATTTAAGCTATAAACGATTAATTAATTAAACGAAATTTAAACATATAATGCTCATATTTTTGTTGTGCTCTATATTACTCAGTAAAAATATAAGCTTAATTAATAAAATAAAACTAAACAAAAAAAAAAAATCAAAGATTCTTTAAAAAATATGGATATTATTTTTTTTTGGGAAAACATTTTTTTTAAGTAACTTCAAAAAAATGGTCAAATATTATGACTAATGATTATTTTTAAGCAATTTTTTTATTTATTATTTAAGCTATTACACTCCGTTAATAAAAGATCTTTTTAAAAATACAATTTTCATATTATTGTTGTGGTCTATGTAACGCAGAAAAAATATAAACCTAGTTAAATCAGTTTAAAAAAATATAAATCAAAGTGTTGTAAAAAAGAAATGGGAAACATGTTATTTGGCGAAATCACTTTTTTCGAGTTATTTAAAAAAATAATGTTCCGCCTTATGCTGCAACTAGGAGCGACTATATGAGCATAAAGATATCTATATATATATATATATATATATATATATATATATATGTATATAATTTCGATCTACATCTTAAACATAAAATATTAAAAAAAATGTTCATAATTTAAAAATCAATGTTATTGATACTTATTAAGTTTAATAGATAAGAGTTCAAAATAGTTTTTAAGAATTAGTGATAGTTTATTTATGCAATATATTAAAATAAAAAACTAGAATATTTTATTTTTTTAAAGAAAATTGTAAGTTTCATAAAAAAAATAAATAAAAAATTTTTGCTTAAAATTTTGATAATTTATTAATTAAATGCATATTAAATATATTTAAAATTAGAATTTTAATAATTAATAAAAAGCTTAATTTGTGCTATAAATAAAAAACAATAGTAATTGGCATATAAACGCAAAAAAAGTAAACAAAAAATTGTATTTTTTTAATTGAATCTGATCTATCAGATGTATAACCTTTCTTTAACTAGACTTCACTATTAAATGAATAAATAAAAACAATTATTTTTATAACAAAATAATAATACAAATACTTAAATAAAATGTTTGCTAAAAATTTTAATGATTCTTATTTAATTAAATTTATGTTTAATTTAATATAGTTAAGATTTTTACTGATTAATAAAAAGCTTTAAATGTGGCTTAAATAAAAAAAAAAATTTAAGGGACATATTTAAGCAACAAAATTAAGCATAAAGTTGTAGTTTTATAAGGAAATGGTCTGTCAAAAAAAATAATAAAAATAAAGCCAAACTTTGGCAAACAAAATTTAATAATTAAGATTATATTTCATTTTTTTAAATTTTTATTCTTACTGACAAGAGCTTAAAATGTGGTTTACATAAAAAATATATATATAAGCAAAAAAAAAAAATTAATTAAATTAATTTAAGTAAAAGTAATGTTTAAATACAAACTTTTCTTTTATTTAACTTCATACATAACTTATAAAATGGTTATGAAATATTAAGTAGCTTAGTTTAATTTAAAAAAAAAAATTCAGGTAAACATTTTTTATCTAATTTTTTTTTAATTAAATGAGAAAATTGTTTTTTTTTTTATTGAAACGACATAAAAATAATAAAAACAAAAGAAATAGAATAGAATAGTGTTTATAAAATTAAAATATTAAATTCTGTTGGATTTATTAAAATATTTTTTTTTCCCAATTCAACTAAATTTATTTCACGGCTTAAATATATTATATTTAAATGTATAAATCTAAGAGTTCAGGTTCTAATTACCTTTTCTAATAGATGAGTTAAGAAAATATACAATGAAAGGATTATAAAATAAAAGAATATCGAAAAAAATTTATAATATATATAAAATTGTTAACTTAACATTTTATTCAGTTGGTTCTTGTATATTTTCCACAATCGTAATCATTATACTTTTTCCGCAGTCATAATATTATAATTAAGTAGAAAAGGTTACTAGAAGCTGAACGCTTAAATTTTCTATATTAGAATTCACGTGGACTGTAAATATTATAAATTAAAACCGTGAAATAAATTGCAATGGAAATTAACTTAAAATGTACTTATTGTATATACTTGACTATTTTTTGTAATTAAAATTAAGTTAATCTTAGCCATTTCATATACACTCAGAAATAAAAGACTAACTACTTACAAAACTTTTAGGATGTACACTTTGTCGGGCAAAAATGCAAAAAAGGGCAAAAGTTTCCGAATAACTAAGTGAACAAGCCTAGGCAAAAAGGCAAAAGTGCCAGACAACAATCAGCTGTTAAGAAGTGTCGTAAAGCGGGCTTTGTTTTGTTAAGTAAAGTTTTTGTGAGAAAAAACTCCGTTTAAATGCATAAAAGATGCAGACTTAAAAATTTGTCAGTAAAATTTATATTTGCATATTTAATATTTTGAATAAAATTGGTTTTTCCACTTCTGACTTTTGTATATAAACAAATTTTATTTTGTTCAACTATACTATAAGCATTAAGTTATACACAAAACATTTTAAAAAATAAGCACATTGGCAATTTTTTGAAATAAGGCTTAAGTTAGTTAATAAGGTCCAGGGTATCAAAATTATGCTAATACATAAAAAAAAATGTCTTGATCAATATGTGCTCAACTATTTTTGTGCAAGCTTTATGCAACTCTGCCCACTGTGCCGTAGTAATCAGCGTAACATCATTTACATTAAACAGAGACGCGCATTTGACAAAACTGATCATAGCCGTGAGCAAAGTTCAAAGTGTTGCCCAAATGACTCCACTAGAGAGTAGTAAAGCGCATGCCTGAATGATGTATCAGCTGAGTCAGCTCCAATACTCAGTGAAGAGAGCAGTGAGTAAAGATTGAGCTGCCAAATTTTAAAAATTTTAAAGCTTATAAATAAAACTATCAGCAAAGTTCGAACCAACTGCAATCTTATCAGTTGGTCTTTATGTACTACACGCGTTTATATCGTTGTATGTGTGTAGAGTATATATGCATTTAGTAACAGCTTGAATTCTATAGAACAAAGCGATAAGCCGATCAAAACGATCCATCCAATAAATGAGCAACTCATCGATTCCAAGCAATTGCAACGTTTGCGGAATTTTTAATTTTCGATTGTTTTAAACCTGTATGTACAGAGTTCACAAGTAATATTGTTGTTGTTATTTGTTTTACTTATGAGATTTATATATTTCATAATCATTTTACAGTAAACGTTTTTAATTATACTCTTTATAGGGTTAAGTCTCTACAGAAGCTTTGTTGGGCAGAAATGCAAAAGTGCTCAACAACAAATTACACTAAAAAAAATCTGCATATTGTGCACTTCTGCGCTCATACCATAGTTGGTAAGTCTTAAAATGAATACGTATGCAGCACGCAGTTGGCGCAGGCCTTCAAAATTTTAAAGAGCATATGCATTTCGGTGCGCATTTGAATTTTGTAACTTTTCGCATTGCAAATGTTTAAGTCTGAGAGATTCAAAGCGTGCTTGAGCGTAAGTTGCTCTAAACTTGAACCAGCTCTAAAGTATTTTTTATATGAACAACTAATGCGCTGCAATTAAAACATATGCGTTACTTATATAATTAATTATGCATATGCCCTACATAATTAAATGGCACTATACATAATATACAAAGATACAAAACGTATCTTGCATGCCCTTGCTTAAATTTGGGCAACTTTTTGTGTTTTAATAGCAGCTTTACATGCTTCAAGCTAGTTTTAATTAGACTTTAGACATACAGAAACAAAGCCATAGAATAAGCTTAACAAAAACCGGTTGCAGGGGTCGGGCATTATATTAGTGCCACTGTCCCAGTACTAACGACTAGTACATTTTTTCAATGCCTGTACAAAGTTCACTAAAATGCCCGCGACTACGTAATGCCCCCGATAAGCGTTTTATCGCAATGTGAATAAAAAATAATTTACAAAAAAAAAAAAACACACACACACATATTTCCCAGTTCTACATAGTATCATCTACGAAACCGGAAAGTACAAAGAGGAGTCATTCCAAGTTAGAAAAAATAACAATAACAACTGCTACGTAAGCAGTACGCCCCATACAAAATTTTATTATAGAAATTACAGATAACTCGTCTAACTAATCATTATACTACAAAATATTTATATACTAAACTTTTTAAGGCGTGCGTCAATATTTTTTAAAGTTTTCAAAGCTTAGACTAGAAAATTGTTGAGAAATGAAATTTTGTTTTCCTGTTGGGTACACGAACTACTCTATCAAGAAGATTTTATAAAAAACGAATGCGAAGTATCTTGCCCGCATCACCGAAAGCCATTCATTCTTACACTTGTGATCTCTAAAAATTTTTCAAAAAACTCTTCCCTTAGCATATTTCCTCTGCAGTTTGGTCGTTCAGACCTGAAATATTCAGACCTGAATTCAGGCATGAAAAGGAAGCGAGTGCTCATGGCTTTGTAAGAGAAACAAGGATATATATAAAATGTCTCTTTCTATCTCTTTCTTTTGACAGACAATTAAAGCAAAAAAGAACCCTGCAGTTCGGTCGTTCAAGCCTGAAAAATTCAGTCCTGAATTCAGGCATGAAAAAGAAGCGAGTACTCATGGCTTTGTAAGAGAAACAAGGACATATATAAAATTTCTCTTTCTATCTCTTTCGTTTGACAGATAATTAAAGCAAAAAAGAATAAGCCAAAAGAAATATGAAAAGTCAATTGTATTTTGTTATTTGACTTTACATTAGTATTGGTGTTTGCGTTTGTGTGCGTATCTATTTCTGCTGTTTTCTTTGACTACACAAAGAAAATGTGCTGTGAAAATTTTAATTTCTAGGTAAGTATTTATTAAATATAATTATTTAAAACATTATTTTTGTTTATAAAATAACTTTAAAGGTATTGACAATGTGGAGCAAAAGACAACTGCGTTTGTTTGGGCTAAAAGAAAAAAAAAATAAACTATGAAAAATTTTGACGAATTTGTAAAGAAGACAAAAAAAGTCAATTGATGCCTTTGTAATGGGCGCCAACAGTGACGACGTGCAAAGGAAGGTTGCCTTAAAAGAATTTAAGCAATTTTATACCTCTTGACTTGATAGGTCAAAAAATACTGGTGTTGTTATATATAATAAAAAGTTTTTGATTCTAGAATCAATGCGAGTTACAGTGGACTCTGGCCCAGTAGAATCACAGCTGTGTAATGCATTGAAGTTGCAAAAAAAAATCGCAATTTTAAAGCTGCACCCAATCCACTGTAATATGTAATATTAAATTAAAATTAAAATTGATAATAAAATTTTGTTAAAAATGCATGAAGAATATTTGTTCCAGTGCACTGTGGGCCCAGATTGGCCAAAACCTTGTCATTTCCATAATAATTTTTTTAGAGTGATGAAATCTTGCACACGTGTTCCTAAAGGATTGAACTATTTTTCTGTGAAGTTTGAGCCTCCTCAGATTTTTTTGAGATATAGATAATCCAGACCAAAGTTGGAAAAAATTAAAAAAAATAAAACAGTTTTTTTAACTTAATTAAAAAAAAAAAACGCTTAATTGGAATTGGACCATATTTCACGCAGAGGTAGATATGAGCTGCTCATACATTGAAAAAATAGCCTATACCCAAAATACTGAATGGTTTTGGAGGTATAGACTCAAATAGTTTCAGCTGTCCAAGAAAATTACAGCAAGACGACATCACCAATCCATCTGCTTTTAGACTGTTATAATTTTTTTTTGCATGCTCTTTTAATTTCCGCAAAAAAATTTGAAAAATCCATATTTCAATTTTTTTTCGTCAAAATTTATAATTTTTACAATTTTTGTAAGTATGCCTCAAAATTTTCCAATTGTACATTTGTTATACATCTTAGTACAACCTTTGAAAAAATCGTTATTGAAGCATACTTTTAGGCAGCTAAGAAATTCAAACAATATTACAATTTTCTGGGGGTCAATTTTTAAAATTCAACGGTTAGATACAAAATTAAATTTCCGAAAATCGGAAGGAATTACATTTTCTTGTAAAACATGTGAAGAAATTTATAAAAAATTTTTCGATCAAATATCGAGTCGTAGTCGGAGGTACCCTTAAAGCAAAGTAGCCAAATGATAAAAAAACCAACAAAATCTTTATAACTACTCGAATATATCAAAAACCAAAAAGTTTTTAAGCTCAATTTTATTTTTTCTCTGAAGTAATACTTATAAATAATAAAGTGGATGAAGATTTTGTAGCTACATGTATCATGGTAAATGCAGGTTTTTTTTTGTCTGAAAATGTTCGCGAAAGCTTATAAAATACAAAATGTCAACTTTGATTGCCAATAACTAAAAAACCACTAATATAATCTACAATTTTTTTCTGCACAGGGATACCTTAATATGTGTAAAATAATATTATATTTTCATTTTGTCCAAATTTTGATTTTCATCAGGAGGGCTTTTGGCCAAAATCTGGCCACGCGGGCCCATTGTGCAGTGTATTAATTACTCACTTGTGATTTCAGATCTGACTTTCAAAAACAAATCAGCACTGAATTCACGTCCGATTTTTTAAATAGTTCAACGCTGACTTTTCAGTCAATCAGCACTGAATTCATAGCTGATTGTTACGACTAGGGCTCAGGCCTGAAAGCCACCGACATGCATGTGCTAAATTCAGTGACAAATGAATGCGTAGATTCATGGCTGGTACTGAAAATTTAGGCATGATTTCATGACTAATTCAGGCCTAAACCACACTGAAGGATCTTTACTCTGGGAAAAAAAAGCTCAACTAGTATTCTAAGAAACATGCCAAAAAATATCAATATAGCTCGTCACAGCTCACGAAACATTTTTTAGAGGCTGGCCACACTTACCTTATACATAGATCCCTAATTGACCAATCTTCGGCGCTTGCTTGTAACACCTGCAATTCAGCTCTCACAATTTCGCATTTTCTCAAGCAAATATCCCTTCTAAAAAACAGTCATTATCACGAAATATAATAACTAAGCATTTAACAATAATATATATTTATTTTTATTTACTACAACACAAATTTGATTTTAAAGGACATACAGCACCGAAAATCAAAACTTTATATAAAAACAATAGTTCAGAAATTTCATGTCCAAAAGCATACGCAGATTAACAAACAAAACAGTGTTGTCCAATGATTTAACCGATGCTTTACGTCAGATGGCGCCACCAAGTTGACTAGATGGCGCCAGCAGTAGCAGCAGCTGTTCTTTTTTGATGCCACAATAAAAACTAATGTGCAAGCATATTCCGAAGGGCGTATCAAATGACTGGTAGAAAACTATTTACTATTTATTATTTGTTGTGAGCTGCTTAGGAACCAAGTGACGCACTAACAATCTAAACAAAGTATTCATTTAATTAACTATCGACGTCATTTTTTTATTTGTTTGCAGAAATAGCAGCTGATTTTAGTATGACCATTGGGTGAAGGTACCCCCAAACTACCGCAACAAAGCTGCGATGAATACCACAAATATACCAGAGTCTGTAAAAAATACCACTTTGCGTTTATATGCACACACTGGTCGTTGCAGTTGTTGTACGATTGTGTATTTTGGAACTGCAAACCTGTCATAAGGGAAAAACGTTTGATTCATTAAAAGTTTTCATCCGAACATAGTTATTTATGCATGACACAATTTTTACTATTCTACATACTACCAGGTTCAATATTTATATTTGGCCCATTGTTGTTTAGTTTCAGGCTAGATAGACATAAATCCAAGATTCATCGCCTTTCAATAGTCTTCTTGTAAGTAATCGTCAAGCTATGCGGTTTTCAACGTGACCAAATCTTTCCGATTTTGGACGATCCCCTCCAATTTCTTTGATGAATATGATAGGCTTCGTTTTACAGTGACGTATATGGGGCTTGTTTACCAAATTTGAAACAACAGGCCATCATGAAATGTTGAATGCACGCTGGTGAAAATAATACCCAGTGTTGCCAAAATTTCACAATTTACCGCCTTGATTCATCATTTAATGTACAGCATCGATGCTTTCTGCAATTAATAATAGACGCCTAATATAGGCCTTGATTGCCAAAAATCGAAATTGATCGCTGAACTCCTGTTGAGATAGTCCAAATCGGAAGTCGTTAAAATGATCACGGTTGAATTTCATTTTTTGGCCACGGCAAATTTTTCAAGAACGTTAAAGTAGATCAGGCCAAAAACCATCAAACTTTTGAATAAAAGTGTCAGACTGCACCAGACACCATTATTTTTGGCAAGCGTCAACATTAAAATAGTAACCTTTGTATGCATAAGCAGCAAAGTGTGTCCAAAATCTTTAAAAGTGTCAGATGTCAACTTGATTTGAAATTACTCTTTACTCTACTCCACAATGGGAAAAATTTACATATTTTTGGTAAAAATATCAGAGTTCCAATAAACGAAAATTTGTTCATGGTAAAATGAGTGAGACCTTTGCTATAGTTCAGTGGTCGGCACAAAATACATTCACATTTTTTTTTTGCGTATGTATTGAAGTTTTCTCTGCCGCAGTGACGTATGCGACGCTGGCGTTGCTCTACGTTGCTAAGCAACAGACACGCAGTTGATGCGTCAGCGTCGCAATACGTCACTGCGGCAGAGAAAATTTCAGTACAAAAGGCACGCACACATGCATGCGTTTTGTGTATAACACATGACGTGTGTCGACGTCGCTAATCCCTATGCTCGCGTGCATAGGCCGTGCCGACCACTGCTATAGTTATATCTTCAATCTCATATTGTCGGCTTTATTACTTTAAATATCCCGAAATATTTTGCGGTAAGCAGGGGTAACCCTTTTATTAAGTTTATGGTAGTTTTCTCAAAACCTAACCACCTGCAACTAAATACCTCTTAAAATTGGATCATTTTGATTTTTTACTAATACAAACCGCAATAAAGGGTCATCAATCTTGAGGTTGAACAAAAATTTCAAATGAATCGGAAAATCTTAATTATCAATGGAAAGCACAATTTTTGCCATTCACTTTTTAAAGATAATCCCTTTCAAATATTGGCCGCAACTGCGCCGTAGCTCGTCCATGTGGAAGTTCCAATTTTCGATGGCGCGTTCGAGAATAATCGACGGTATCTCGCGAATGACACGGGTAATGATTCAATCGTAGCTGGTTTGTCCACAAACACCTCAGACTTCACGTAGTCCCAAAGGCAAAAGTCTAACGCTGTGATACAATCACACGATCTTGGTGGCCAATTCACCGGTACGGAGCGTGAAATTAATTGCTCACCGAATTAGTTCCATAAAATGGCCTAAGCGCGCAAAAAACATGCTCAACAGATCGCGAAATTTCGTAATGTAATTGTACGATTTGTAAACGTTGTTTGGATGTAAGCCTTTCCATGATGAAATGGCAATGAAAACTGAATAAAAAACACATGGCAACTTGACAGTACTCACGCGTGCTTTATTAAAAAAACCCTATTGAAAAAAACCTCAAGATTAATGACCCTTTATTTTCCAATAAATAGTTTTAATACTGAAGTTCTCTCATTTTATTTCGAAATGTTGTTACCCTATTCGCACAAAAAGATTTTAGTTTGAAAAATGTATTGTATCTTTTTTAGTGGAAATTTTTCAAAATTTCATTTTTTCCAGAAGTGTATTTTAGATGCATGCCAGATCTTCAAATTGGTATTCAATTTGAAGTTGTGCAGAAATAAGAAAAATTTAAAACCGCCCCGGATGCCCGTGGAGTGGATGCGAGTTGGTTTTGTGAAAATGTAACCGTTTTCTTCTTTATTAGACTCACATGACTCAATACATTTTTGTCCTGTATGTTGAGAAGGGTGTCTAAAATTTACAGTTTTCTGGCCTTATATTTGGACGTTTCTTGATTCTTCCGATATTGGAAGATATTTCAAGATTTTTGCATCAGGTTTTTCCTAGCAATAATGCGTGCAACTGTGCCAAATAAAGTACAAAACTTTCCTGCGAGGAAGCAAGATATTAACAGGTACAGATTCCTTATCCCATTTGGCTTCTCTATCTCTTATCGTCTTTTAGATCTAGATGATCATACGGTTGGATCATACGATTATACGACTTCTCTTAATCGCGATCTAAAGTTGGGCCGATTACCTATATTTTACAAATTTAGTATACCCCCGACCCAGATACAGGTACAATAATAATTTGTTATGATGCTTTAAAAAAAGATTTGTCTTGCCGTTAAAGAATGTTTAAACTTAAGATAATAAAAGCTTTAATTTGAGAAACTTGGTTAAACTGTAATAAATTGTTGCGAAAGAGAGATGTTGCAAAGAGCGCAAAATTATGTCAAATCAGCCAAGTCAGAAAAAAGAAAAAAAAAAGGCTAAGAGAGCAGCTGTAGAGAAAACGTGTATCTATGTACCATATCTGTGTTTTTGATCAGCTAATCTCGGCAAGAAAGATCTTTTTGGTTAGTTGACGCTGATGTTTATGCTGACGTAGATGCTGATATTTCTGAACTGTATGCTTTATGGGTTAATGGCAGCTGCCACAGACTGTCAAGTTCTTGCCCAAACCAAATGATTATACATAATGTGGTATATGGCCTGCTTTTTTTTTATTGTATTTGCAGAGAAGTATTGCTTACGGCTAAGATCAGCAAAAAAAAAACCCAATTATGAAGAGCTCAAGCGCACACACACTGGCATACACACGCAGATCCCACTCCCCCCCCCCACAGACATACACACATACAAACATTGAAACGCCGTCCTAATGTATCTCCTCTGTGATGAGCTTCTTCAGCGTACACTCGCCCGCACCCAACTTATGCAAGATGGCTAGAATTTCCTCACGATAGCGATCCCTATGCGCCAGTTCCTCGGCCGTATAATCGCTGGCATCGAAACGCGACATACGCCAAATGATATTCAGCTTGGCCTCAATCAAGACATAATTCGATGGTGGACAGAATCTTGGACACAGCTCGTTGATGAAGTGTATCATGTCGCGTACGCTGCTCGAGTTGATGCGATTGTTGATGGTGTTCAGCGCAAAGTCTTGGTAACGTGCCATTTTGGCGTGAGGAAAGACATTCTCACAGCTGAGACAACGCCAGTCCGGTTGCAGTGTCTTTGTTTGGACGGGTATGACGAGACCTTTGCAGCCCTGCTCGCGACAGAATAAGGCCGACAGATATGTGCCATTCTCCTGGGTAAAGAGGTAAAAGAGAAAAGAGATAAATAGAATGAAATTAGAGCATGATTTATTTGATTGAAAGACTTATTTTTATATATACCATACATATGCACTAACAGCTGAAAGCAGGCATACTACTTTGTTGCTTATGTATGAGACAAGCAAAAATAAATGCACTTTAGTTTAAGAATCATTTATATAACCCTTCCATTACTAATCCCAAACAACTTAGTGTATAGGATGGTAAGACCTTAGAAATGAAACTTTTAAGACGTTTCACCCAAATGCTTAAATATCATGTTTCTTTTGAATTTCGATGCCGATTCCGACTTGTCGATTTAAAAACGTAGTTTATTCAGAATACGCATGTATGGGAGCATTCAGTGTTATGAAGTTATGCCGAAAATATATTCAACACACTTAACCGAATTTTAGCCAAAAAACAGTCGAAGACCCCCAAGGGATAACTCCAATATGGTCAGGAGGCCAAAATAATTATTGTTGTAGACTGCCTAGCTGAAACCCTTCAAAGATACCTCTAATATGGTCAGGAGCACAACCAAAAATTGATCCAGACATGCCCGTTCGTATGTCTGAACGTCTGGATCTTGGAGATGGTAAAATCAAACTTTAGAGCAAAATCTAGAGCAATCAAACTTTCGAGTTAGATTCCCTGTCGAAAAAATTGATCTATACATTTCCATTCGTATGTCTGAGCACCTGGTCCATCCAGATGATAAGAGATAGAGCAATCAAACTTTCGAGTTAGATTCCCTGTCGAAACCTCATGGTCAGAAGGAGAAAAAAAACTGATCTAGGCATGACCAATCGTATGTCTGAGCGCCTGGTTCTTACCGATGGTAAGAGCTGGAGCAATCAAACTTTTGAGTTAAATTCCCTCTCGAAGCCTCATGGTCAGGAGGAGAAACGAAATTGATTTAGACATGTCCGTGCGTCTGTCTGAACGCCTGGATCTTGAAGATGATAAGAGCTAGAGCAATCAAACTTTCGAGTTAGATTCCCTGTCGAAACCTCATGGTCAGAAGGAGAAAAAAACTGATCTAGGCATAACCATTCGTATGTCTAAGCGCCTGGTTCTTCCCGATGGTAACAGCTGAAGCAATCAAACTTTTGAGTTAAATTCCCTCTCGAAGCCTCATAGTCAGGAGGAGAATAGAAATTTGACCTACACATGTCAGTGCGTCTGTCTGAACGCCTGGACTTTGGAGATGGTAAGAGCTAGAGCAATCAAACTTTCGAGTTACATTCCCTTTCGAAACCTTATAGTCAAGAGCAGAAAAAAAGTTGATCTAGACATGTCCGTTCGTTCTTTATGACGCGGAAAAAAAAAACAAAATATTTTTTTATATTTTGCAAATCGGACTTATATTATATAATATATATGGGATATTTCTTAACCAAATTTGGCGTTCAAAAGTTTTTTACAATAGATGACATAATTCAAAAATACTTTCAAAAACATTTCATTGCCGAATTTGGTTCCCTCATTCATACTAAAACTAACTAACTGCTCTTAAGCAATTTTTCGACGAATCGGTCCTTAAGGGACTAATAATAATAGCCAATTTTGAATCAATATTGTAGTGCTTGGGAACTCTAAAAATCTTTCGAACACCTAATTTGGTTACGAAAATGTTTTTTTTAAGCTACCGGTCCTATGGGTTACCATATCCTCTTAAACAAATGACAAACCAACGAAGCAACTCTCCACCGATTAGTTCTATGAGATGTACATATATGATAAGCCGATTCGATTCAAAATTGGGCTCAGTTCTTTGGTAGTTCAAAAAACTTTTGTATGCCAAAAATAAATAAGAAATTATGCTCTTAAAAAATTAGTAAAGCCCATGCAAAAGCTTTATAGGTTAGTCCCATTGGTTACTTTATTTTGAAGCTTTATCGTTCAAATATATGTGTGAAAAATTATATCCGACAAATGTTCGTCCCGGCTAGATTTACTGACGTCGAACTAATGTTTAAAATGTTCGATAACATTTTCCAATAAAATCATTTCAATGTCAAGTATCTAATCTTCGATTGTGGCTGGACCATTAAGACTTCTAATTATGCGTTTTTTATAAAGCAAAATGTATGACAATCGTTCAGCTGCCTTCCAAGACCTAAAAAAATTCATAACCGAAGAGATAAGTGCCATTGAAATTTTCCATTTGGAAAATGACTGAATGTTTTAAGCCTTAAAATTTAAGGAAAATTTTTTTGGACTATTGCGATAACAAAAAAATTTAAAAAAATACAGTTTTGCGTCGTATAATAGGGGGTTCTAGTTCTTGTGGTTTTTGGGATCTATTTCTATATGGATTTCCATATCATCCTCTCTAGGCACTGTGGTCATACTTTATGTAACTTTTGGATTATCTCCAACGTCTTTTTTTAACTTGCATTAACTTATTATACTCTTTATAGCTTAAATTACAGGGTATAAGCGCAAAAAATAAATTAATTTTAAAATAGAGTCAAAAAGTATTTTGTAAGCGGATCATTTGAACAAATCTCGTTGCCACTTAAAACTGCAGAGATGCAAAGCTTGAACTGGTTTGTAAATCTAAATCTAATTAGCCACTTATGCCTATACCAAACCTAACAAGAGGTTTTTGCGATATACAGCCTTAATGCAACTTAACAAATGCCATAATGATCTAATGTTTGGTGTGACCACAAAATTTTTAAGAAATTTTGGAGTCTTTTTTTTCTTCTAATAAAATTTGCTGTTCATACATGTTGCAGTGACGCCATAAACTAGCTTCATTAGTTCTATCTAATTTTTGAACCTTAGCTTAAAATGACATCTACACTGGAAAAAAAAATTAGGAATTAGAATTATATCAAGCCAAAAAGTAAGTGTTTTGCGCTTTAAACCAGAATTTGCGGTGTCAAAAGTACCCTAATGATCAGATATTTAGTATATCCGGAAGTTCAAAACGAAATTGTTAAAAAATTTGGAAGTCTTTATTTCATCCAATAAAATTTGCTGTTCATACATGTTGCAATGACGTTATAAGCTAGCTTCATTAGTTTTAGCTAATATTGAAATTAAAAATGAAAAAAAATCAAGAATTTCGAGGTAAAGGGGTCTACGCAGTTCGAAAAATTTCGCGCGGAATGACAAGACTTCATATAAAAAAAAATATCCCATTTGGGATATCCCTTTTGGGATTTCCAAAATCAATAAATATTGTTACTAAAGTAATATTTTTGTATAATTTTATTTAATATAAAAAAAATAAAGAACTAGCAGTATTTTAAAGAAAATTAAATGTAAATAAAAGGTGCAGAGCTGTGACAACCATGTCAGCTGTTTTGTATCAAACAAAAATATTTTCGCGCCAAAACAACTTTCGAATTTATCGCAAAGTTAAGGGAAATATACGAATTTATCGAAAATAAGAAGGGAAATTATCCGGAGCACGCAAAACCGAATCCAAATAAAATTGTTCGGTTTGGATTTTTCGTTTTCCGTAGCATGACTGTATAAGAGCATTTCGTGCTCATTTAAGGAACAGTAGAGAAAAAAAATGCATATAAATACTAGACTAAAAAAATCTAGCTTTTAATAAGTTCTCGATAAAAGACAAAAGCATTAATAAAAGCATTTCGTACTCAATAAGAGTATTTTATTCTCAATTTAGGAAAATTCTCATAAATTCTAGACTGAAAAAATCTAGCTTTTAGATGATTAGAAATTGCAATTGAATCAGTTTTTTTTTTAAGTGTAGCAAAATGTTCACTCTACAGTCATCAGTAGTATAGTTAATATCAGTGGTAGATCTATTTCGGGAGTCGTGGATTGGAACAGCTATTTGTTGCAATATTTACAGAGTATCCCAGCATAGACTCTAAAATAAATTCAAATTAATTTCATTACGTTTCTTGGCTTTTACTTTTGCATAAGGTTAGCCTATATCTGGCTGGCATAGAAGGCGTTACCATGATGATGGCCAGAGGAGGCACTGCATGCCGTTTGTCAGCGTAATGAGCTAACATGACAAGTTCATGCTTAAAATCATACAACTAATCTAATTAGGCGCATTTTTGCCATGTTTTATTGTGACCAAATGACGACGTCAACCTTGTTGTATCTGTAGTTGTTGTTGTCATTGTATCTTGTAGATATTATTCATTCATAGAGCTAATTTTTGCATGCGAACAGCACAAAGGCAGCTAGTGACAGCAAAACTTATAGTATATATATACCAATGTTTTACATACATATGTGTGTTATACTTAAATATTATTCTTGAAATACATTTTTGAAATTCCAATAATTGTTTTATGTCTGGCAACGTTGTACGCATCAGGGTCAGAGGCACCACAACAGCAACAAACAATATGCGACTTCCGCAAACATTTTGTGTGCCTTTTGTCTTTGAACTTTCTGAAACCCCATCCTTGGACACGTATTCATGCCACTGTTACAAACTTTTATTTGAACTTAGTACAGCAAAAAAAACAAGACGAAACGAAAAAAAAAAAACGATATGTGGCCTACAGAGAATTTCGTGTGGCATAAAATATTTAGAAAATTTATGCAAATCGCTGAATCGAGACACGCTAGCCAGCGGTTTAGTTTCAGCGGATTCGGAGTGGGATTCGAGAGGATGTAATTAGGCGAAGCAGACAATTTGTTACAGCAACCAAAGCAACAACAAATTTTTGATGACCCACTTTGGTCATGAAGGTAAAATGCCTAGCGGGTAGGGAGTAGCAGGGATTTTTACACTGCAAGAAAGCAGCTGCTTAATGCTTAAATAGAAAGTGCTGCTTTTAAAAAACTTTCAAATATCACTCAAAACCAAAAGCGTTTTTAAAAAAGCTAGTTTTTACATTACAAACAAAAGCGGCATAGTAGTTGAGCTGGGATTATAATACAGACGTACGTTTTCAAGAAAATATTCTTTGGAATACGAAAAATTAGCTAAAGACAAAATTCTACCTAAAATGATAACCAAAATATTTGTACAACTGTTAGCTACTTAGAAAATACACTCATATGTTATTAAAAAAAAAAAACTAGCCCAACAATTTCTCTAAGTGTACTCACTGTATTGTCATTGCAGCGCACACAGTCACAGACAAAGTGCTTGGTCATCTTTAGGAATATGCCACGCGTCAAATTACTCCATAGTATCTTGGTATAGGTCGTGGTGATCTCTGCGCCCTTGGGTATGTCTCTTGAGGCACGCACCACCGCCAGACAGCCATTGTCAAAGTAATGACTCGCATTGGGCGTACACTCATGGTTCATGATGGCCGTCAATGGAAAAAGACCACGCAGCAGCGTATCATGCTCACCCACACGACAGGGTGCCTCAAAGGCATTGGTATTCAGCACGCCCACGACACGAAATAGCTGATCCATAAAGGGCTTATCGGTTGTGGGAAAATTGCGAAAACATTGCGCCGCCTTGATGATCTCCTGACGATAGCCACGCTCTGCATTCGCCTGCATGGCATCGACCAGTGCACGCTGTGCTGCGCTCAAATAGAAAACACGCACGGCCGTTAGTATGCGCAAAGAGAGCGGATTGACCACAACGCTGGGCTGTTGCTCTCCCTCACACTTGGCCAAATCCAGATCCTTGGGCTGCCAGCGTTGAAAGTGTTCGCACTCATTGCGATGCGCTGCTGAGTCGGCGCAGTCCAAGCAAACAGGCAGCGTACAGTGATGCGGGCAGAGAAACTGTTCCAATGGCAGCAGCTTATGACAACAGACGCAAGTATTTAGCGCCGAACCTTTGCGCGCTGTAGGACCCACCACCAGTGCACGCTCCCGAAAGATCAGCTCACCGGCGGCTATATCACGCGTAGCAAAGACACCACGTCCGGCCACTTCAGAGCTAGCCAGTGTCCAGTTGGGCGACGGTTCGCGCAAATCAGCCAGATGCACATCAATAAGACGTGCCAGCTCCGCAGGCGTTGTATTGTTGGGTGCCATGTGAGCAAGCATTTTGACATTGCTAGCCATGCCCAGCGACGTCGTCGCGGACGAGGATGAGGATGAACAGCTGCTGGCTAGCGAGCAAACTGTCAAACGACGCGGCGCGGCGCTCATTTGCGTTTATTTGGCTTGTTTGTTGGCCTGACCCAGCCGCGTGTTAGTTGTTCGTTGTGTTGGCCACCAGTGGCAATACGTTTATGACGACTCGGACGACGCTGCTGCTGGCGCCCTCAGACGGCGAGAATTAAACGCAGTGCGCAGCGCACAAAAAGCAGAGGAAAAAAAAACAGCAAAATATAAAAAAAAAAAACTAAGCCCACACATATTAGACAAGCAACAAAAAGAAAATATGATTTTCCTGTTGTTGTTGTCGTTGTTGCTGTAGTTGTTGTTGTTGTCCTCTGGCTGCCCAGCAACGTGCGCGACACTCATAGATACTCTACCCATACAGATACAAATCGGCTTGCGCGTCGACGTCAGCAGCATTAAAGACAGCGACAATGAATATGACGCCGGCAGCGGCATTTATTTGCAGTTGTTGTTGTTGCTTGAAACTAATGCTAGGTTTACACTGCGTCACGTTACGGCAAAGTTGACAAAGGCATAGTTTGGTGTGGACAGCCAATATGCCGCAATTACTTGCAAAATTTTTTTTTTTTAATTGAACATTTTCATAAGCGAATGTAGTGGCAACCCTGAAATTATTGTCAGTTTCAGCCTGATTGCTCTGGCTTTAATTACTTTGTCCCTAGAATTAATTTCCAAGTTACAAAATTAAATAATCATAATAAGCTTGCTTGTAGTAAAAAAAAGTGTAAAAATATTCGAAACACTTGTCTGTTTCGGAAACAGTTTTCTTTATGATTTCATAATGTTCCAAGCCTACTAAGCCACGCTCATCAAGCATAGGCAACACCGAAAAGAAGATTTTTGCCGAGTTTCTTTTGTTCGCAAATAGGGATATCGATCCGATATTTGAAATATCAAACATTGCGCGGTTAATACTGAAAACTCGATAACGATATTTTTTTTATATTTTAAAATAAAACTAGGAAGCACTGTTCCTTGTGCTTACCACTGGGAAACGGTTACTGCCGCGTGCCGTATTAGAACACTCTATATAAAGCAAGCGCGTTAAATGATTTTATTGTGAATTATTTTCATGTGGTCTCTAAAAATGGAAAGCTTAACTAAAATATGTACATAAATTTGTTATCAGTGGATTAAAACTATATTTTCGCAATTGCGCCTTATCAGTGCGCTTCACCATGTGGTTAACACTTTTAGCACAGTTTTTCCCATACTCCGTACATTTGGTAATGGTTACATGCAAAATGCACCCAATTCTGTTTTTACGCGGTCTAGAAAACATTTTTTTTTACAATTTTATTCGATTTAGCACGTTTGAAAAAAACTGTTTTATGGAAATTGTAAGGACAATTTTTTTATTAACCTAAACTTAGTTTGAGAATTATTCTTCTATTATTCTTCTTTATTCTATTCTTATTTGTAACAACAGAATAAGGTGTATAAGCGTTTTCATTGCCGGCTGCTTATGATTCACAACGTATGCAAATACAAAGTGGTGCGTAAACAAGCTTTTTTCTACATTTTCTTACTTTAAGACATATTTCTTTTTTTAATCTTTTTTTTAAACTTAAGTTTATTTTTGTGCAACACGACATAGCCGTAGGCCTGAATAGCCAGTGCTTTAAATTAAAAAATAAATATGTAAGTACCTTTTGGTATTTGGGGTTAACGCCTATTTGCAATTTCAAAATTTACGTACGTAATTTTATTCCAATTATTACCTTAATCTCATTGGAAGAAGCTTTCATGATTTCTAATGTCTTGTAAAATTAAAGAGCAAACATTGCATAACTACCCGAAACGTAATTCAATTTAAGTTAAATATTTATAAATAATATAATAATATATAATTAACATTATAAAGAGCTTTCCAGCTTGAGAAAGTTTTGTCTTGCGAGACTAAGTACTGTTAGTTTCTGCAGAGCTTTTGGTTTCTTTGTTACTTAATTGAATCTCATAGCTTTAAATGTTACATGAGATCTTTGTTTGCTAGTCCAGCTATTTTTATAAAAAACTATTTATTCAAAGGTTGCATTTGAATTTTTATTCTAAAAAAAAAAGTAGTTGTTAAAAAATAAATGAAGAAGGGTGAAATAGCAACGAACCAAAAGTGCATTTTAAAAATCCAGTTTTTTTTTATTCTATGAAGGAAGTTTATTAAAATAATTTTTCAATAATACTACATTGTTTAAATGATTAAAAAAGCAATAAGTCAAAGTCAAAACTAGACTCAGAAGCAGAATTATCTGACTCCATGTTAAAAAAAAAAACTTTTTACGTATACTTCCAACTTTATGCTCTTTTATAAGTATGGATTTTTGGATATGAAAATGACTTGCACAGCACAAGTTCCCCATTTAAAAATATATTTGTTTTTTTTCTTGTCAAAAATCATGTACTACATGCGCTAAATACAGGTAGGACAACGTCTGCCGTTTTCACTTATGCTCTTATAGTTGTACCCGCTGGAGTATTGTGGTTCAAAGTAAAAAACTGGCCTAAATGCCCTGATTGCAGACAGCAATGGCTTATAACGATTGAAAAATTGCAGTAACAAGCTTTGGCACAGTGTGGCTTAGTGTAAACGTAGCATAAGGTAGTGACGCGACGCGAAGAGTAAAAACATTGCTGTGACAAGTTTTGACACAGTGTAAACATAGCATCAGGCAGGGACGCGACGAGTGAAAAATTTGCTGTGACAAGCTTTGGCACAGTGGCACACAGTGTAAACATAGCATCAGGCAGTGATGCGACGCGACGAGTGAAAATATTGCTGTGACAAGTTTTGACACAGTGGCGCACTGTGTAAACATAGCATAAGGCAGTGACGCGAAGCGAAGAGTAAAAACATTGCTGTGGCAAGTTTTTACACAGTGTAAACACAGCATAAGGCTATGACGCGACGCGACGCACGCACTTACACACACACACACACTCAGCTAGAGGGAGAGAGTGACATAAAGCGGCTTTTGCTTTTGACTTATTCAATTTGTGTGTTGCATTCAATTGGATTCAATACGTCTCACTGAAGGCATAACAGTAACCGTCACCGTCACAGTCACCGTCACAGCAACCACAACAACAAAAGATACAAAGATACATAGATACTAAGATACAACAACAACAACAAGAGCAAGTAAGTCGACCGTTACGCATGACAAGCAAGCGTACATGTTCGTTCATGTTTTGACGCTGTCCCGACTTCCTGTCATATTGGTTTGTCATTTCAATTTCTTTGTAGACAACAAACAACCTCCACCCCATCTCCACTCCACCTATACTTCAGCACACCCACCTAACTACGCCCACTCCACCCCCCCCCCAGCTCCTTGCCAGCACTAATACTTTTCCAGCTGCGGTTATGAGCTGTCTATAAATAGAGCTAAGAGCTGTCAAGAATCACAGCCCAAAGCAAAGGTTGTCATTGTGAGGCTTCCTCTCAGTTGGGCTGCTGCCCCTGCCGCTGCTGCTGCTGCTGCTACTTGCTGCACTTGCTCTTCCCACTGCTTGTGTGTGACAATAACAAATAAGCCATAAAAAAATAGCTATATAATATAATAATAAAAACTAGAAGAAAAATTGAACTTTAAAGATGGCAAAACTTAAATGCCCTTAAAGTGCACAAGTGATCGTTGAGTAGGCCAGAAGTATTCATGGAGTTTACCAAGAGTTATTCTATGAAGATCTTAGGTATGGAAGTGTCGGTTTTGAAAATTATTTATCATTAATTATTCATTAATTCGCTATTACAATTTAGTGCATTTTACTTTTAAAAAGAAATAGTATGCTGCTACGGGAGCCCCGCCAAAAACTAAGTTGTTTCTGCTTTTTCAAGGCAAATGATGTAAGTTTCATTTAATAAGTACTTTATGCAAAATATTTATTTCTATCTATCTAACTACATACAAAATTGGAATAAAAAAAAACACCAACTATAGCTCCGGGTAAGAATCGAGTCTGGAACTCATATTTGCCTTTGACATTTGGTACTCCCTATTTCGTTACGTGACGCTTTTAAAAGTACTTCAATCTAAGCTCCATAAAAAAGCATTGTACTTGAGGAAAAAAAAGATTGAAAAGGCAGAACAGCTTCATAACTCCGTTTTAGCCGAATTGGAACGAAATATCGGGAACGATGATTCGAAATATTGAAATTAATCCTTTCTAAAAGAACTGCAAGAGAATGAGTACACAAAGTATACAAAGAGATATGCCTTAGTAACAGACGACGCTCATAAGAACTAGCGTTCAGTTCCAAAAGCAACTTTTTGCAACATCTTTGACTATAACTTCAATATGCTCTTAAATAGAATGCTAAGTGGAGAGCAGTATGCCAAGTGGCATGACGCTACTACGAGAGAGAGAGAGACATGCATTGCTCTGAGTAACAGATGACTTTTATAAGCAGAGCTGGGCAGCCCATAGCCCAAACGGGCACTTTTTGTTCGGGCACTTACGGCAGACCGCTCCCTTTTTGCCCAGCTCTGTTCATAAGACACTCCGCTCAGTTTAAATTTCTTAGTAGCGTCATCAGCATCATTTCCTTTATCTCCCACTGGAGCATAGGGCCTCAAGCATTCAAAAAAACTTTTTCAAATATTTTTGAATCGCAATAAAACGTCAACGTGCCCATGAATAAACGTTTAAATAGTTTAACCCATCTTAGGAAGGAATCAGCAAACATACAATAAACCCATACCTCGCTTTGCGGCCTAGATACGTTCCACGAAACTTGGCCGTAAAGCGAAAAGCCGTATAAGGAATCAATTATTCTAATATAAATTCATACAAATTCAATGGGATCGGTTCCAAATTTGTTAAATATGTAAAATGGTTTATCATTCGAGATGCATTTTATCTCTTTATTTCATTTAAATCAAAAAATACATACATAACAAGTACATAAATTTGTACATAAAATAAAAACAGACTCCAAAAACAAACAATAATCTATAAACAAAAACTAAGCAACTTCATGTTACATAAAATAAGTATGTTTATATATATGTACATACATAATTTTTTTTTAAATGGCTTTAATCTGAAGACGATGATGAAATGGTAACCTGCAGATCACTGTCGTCATCATTTTTCGCTGGTAAGGATGGGCCTGGCTTAAAAAAATTATCCAAAATGTTTTTTTTCTTGCCTTTTTGTCTATTTCGTTCTTCAGTGATTTATAACTGAGCAAATTCCTCGAGAAACTTAAGCGCTACGTTCGACGTCAGGATCGTTTCCAAGGAGGATGTTTACTCCTTGCTCGAAATAGAAAAAAGCTTTCGACAAATTTTTTGATGTTAGGTGTTTGGATACTACAGGCTCTGTCTCTTCATCAAATGCCGGTTCTGCTTGCAACTGAATGAGTTCCTCATATGAAAGGGGTTCCCTATCAGCTTCAAGTAGATCAAGCACATCACGTTCGTTCAAACCTTCAAAGCCGAGATCATGTGCTAGATCCAAAATGTTTTGCCTAATTTCAGGAATATTTTTTTCCCAACATGGTTCATTGCTTTTAATTTTAATTCCTTCCATGGTTCACTAATACTGTCAACAGCATCCTTGATGTTATACTTTTTCGAAAATGTTTTAATTGATGATTTACCATCGGTTTCCCTTATAAGTTGTCGGAAAGTTCGGCGTAGGTAATATGCCTTAAAAGTTGCTATTGCACCCTGATCCAACCAATGGATCAGAGCTGTTGTATTTTTCGGAAGGTACTCTATCATGACATCTTCAGATAGTTCGGATAAATTAGTAGGATGCCCTGGTGCATTATCCAAAATTAGCAAAGCCATGTTGCTTAAGTTATTGTCTTTCAAATATTTTTTTACTTTCACTATTCAAAAGTGATTTTTAAACCAATCCTTAAAAGTAGCTTTAGTCATCCAAGCTTTCTTATTGGATCGCCATATGACGGGTAATCGATTTTTATTTAGTCCTTTAAAAGGCCTTGGATTTTCGCACAAATAAGTATATTAAAACTGGTTTTAGCTTAAAATCACCCGCGGCATTTGCACCAAGTAGCAAAGTCAATCGTTCTTTAGACACCTTATAACCAGGAGCAGATTTTTCGGATTTTGAAATGTACGTCCGATTGGATTTGCTTCCAATAAAGCCCTGTCTCGTCTGCGTTAAACACTTGTTCAGGTTTATAACCACCTCTTTCAATAATTCCCTTTAAAATTTTGGGATATTCCTTAGATGCGGCCTCATCGGCGCTAGCCGCTTGACCTTTCATTTTAAAATTATGCAAATTAAATCTATTTTTAAATTTTTCAAACCATCCTCGGCTTGCTTGGAATGTGACATCTTCAGTATATTCATCGGTATCTCCATTCTTCAAATTTTCAAAAATACTTAAAGCCCCCGCCTGGATAGTCATTTGACTCATTGGCATTCTTCGTTTGTTATTGTCCTCAATCCATACAATCAATAGCTTTTCCATTTTTTCCATAATCCAGTTTCTTTGACGTGTTAGTCTCGAGACATTTAAAGGTGCAGCAGATTGCAAATATGTTTTAATGTCTTCTTTTTTATCGCGAATAGTTTGAATGGTAGATTTCGCAAGTCCCATTGCCTTGGAAATATCAACTATTTTCTCTCCAGCTTCTTATAGCGAAACATTTTAGGCCGTTAATCGAAAAAAAGCCTTAATTGAAGAGGGCCGTTATAGCGAAATGCCGTATAAAGAGCGGCCGTATACCAATGTAATAACTGCCCGTAAAAACTTATCGATAAGTTGAGACTTCTGACTGTACACCATTCTGCTAATTATTCAGTTGCGGTTGTATATTATTCCAATTAGTTTTATCTGACACTGAACAATAAAATAAATAAAAAGTTCAGTGTGGAGCTGCACTTCAAGTTCTTTAAATAGTTTCAACCTGCTAATAAAGGACTCAGCAAACTTACAATTATATGTAGATAAGCAATGACTTCGCGTGAAAACTTATCGATATGCAACTATCGCAGTTTAAGTTGAGGCTGTTGACTCTACACCATGCTTTAAATTATTCAGCAGCTGCTGTAAATTATTCCAACTAGTGTCAAACAACTCTAAAGAATGGGTTAAATATCATGGGCTACATCTGGATTTTTGTTGAGAACAAGTCGTCTTAAGATATGTCAAACAAGTGTGACCGGAGTTGACTAATCTGTCTAACACTTGAGGTTTGAGGTAAGTTGAATCGATTGGATAATTTTTTGTATAGTATTAAGTGTCAATTTTGACCATTTTTTAAAATTACAATTATTATTTTCGGTTTGCTTTTTATTAACGAGAAAAAATCGTAGACAAGTGACAGTAATTTTCTGTGGTGTTTTGACAAAAGCTTGTGGATCCTCACTCCAAATGGGACAATTCTGCTTATTTACATACCCATTTAACCAAAAATGGGCTTCATCGGAGAAAACAATTTTGAATAAGTCTGACGAACGTAAACATTATTTTAATAAAAAAATTTCAACAAGTTGCTCTGGTGTAAGTCTATCCATAATGAAATGTCAAAGCAAACTCAACAAAAAGCAACTATCAGCTGTTAAATGGGTTGTCCGATAAAGCAGTGTTGCCAGCTCAAAGTTATGAACCTCTAAAAAAAACACGCTGTTGCTGCTTGGCCGGCTTTAGGCCACTGTCTCGATGCAGCTTAACTTTCGTTTGTAGCTTTCTTTTTATCAAAGTAGCTGTTTGGTGGAGTGTCTGCCAATGCCAATAGTCATGGAATTAATTAACTTGTAGGGATGTTCCTTCTGGAGATACAGCGCGGAAAATGGGAAGCGATTAGTCGAAAAAAATGTCATATGTCTATAGGCATTGCACTTCTAACAACTTATCTCGAGAAAAGAATTTTAGTATATAATATAACGCTCTACAATTTAAGTACAGCAAATAATTTTAAAATTTAAAATTAATTTTTTTGTTCGATGTCTTTTGATATCTTTAAACACGAGCATGGTGTTCATAATACACTCGCTTAAGCTTATGCCCATCCATTCCGCGGATCTTCGCTTATTTGACACAATTCCAAAGTACGAAGTACTATTGAAAGAATTTTCGGCGTCATCACAAATCCACCTGCATTTGGTGTTTTAATGCAATTTGAATCGTCTTCCTGCGGATTGGCTCGAAGGCACCATAGTGAAAATCCCGATAAAGGGTGACCTATCACTATGCAGGAACTACAGAGGCATTATGCTGCTGTCCATACCTTCCAAAGTTCTCACTACCATTCTGCTAAAGCGTATAGACAATGCCATCCGAAAACAACAGGCAGGCTTCAGAATAAACCACTCTTGCATAGACCAGAGCATCACACTCTGAATATTTGTAGAGCAAGTCAACGAATGGCAGTCGTCTCTCCAAATGATGTTCATCGATTCCCGCACAGCCTTCAACAGTGTGCATCGCTTATCCATCTGGAATGCGTTGCATAAAGCTAGAATCCCTCTGAGCCTAATCAATTTAATAAAGGCACATTATGAGGGTTTCAAATGCAGGGTTCTACACAAGGGAAGCTTGTCTGCACCTTTTTCAACGAACTCTGGAGTCCGTCAGGGCTGCCTTCTGTCATCGGTTCTATGTCTAATCGCCATCGACGAAATCCTGCGCAATATACTAAATGGAAAAAACAGAGGCATTCCCTGGACGTGGACTCTTTCCCCTATCTTGGCAGTGTCATAGCCGCAGACGGGGGCGCAAAGACAGACACAGAAGCCAGAGTGGCTTAAGCCACAGCTGCTTTCGCGCAACTCCGTAAGATCTGGAATTCCAATTTTCTGTCGACAAACACGAAAATCCAGATATAGTAAAAATCTAATGTGCTATCCATTTTACTTTATGGGAGTGAGTCTTGGCTAAAAACAGAAACTATTCTTAGCAAACTACAAGCCATTGTTGGAAGAGGTCTTCCGCATTCTGAAGCAACTCTGAGCTGATGCAGCGATGCAATATGAAGTCGATATCTAACATAATTACCAGTCGCAAATGGGGATGGATTGAGCATACTTTGCGAAAGCCACCATATGAAGTTTGTCGTCAGGTCCTTGATTGGAACCCGCAGGGAAACCGAAGAAGAGGGAGACCCAGATCAACAGGCACCGAACTGTTTTGAAAGAAGCTGAAGCATCAGGAAGTTCCTGGAAGAAAGTGAAGCAATTGGCACAAAACCGAATACGATTTAGATGTTTTACAGAGGCCCTATGCTCCTCAAGGAGTTAAAGGAATAAAAGAAGAAGAATGATAAGTTTATCTCTTCAGTATCTTTCACTTATCTACCATTATCTCGTTCCCTTATCTTATCCAATTTCATATCATCTTATATGACCTTATCTTATTTCAATTCAGATCAACCCATATTATTAAATTTTCTTCTCATCTTACGTCATCTTTTCATATTTCATCTCATCATATCTGTGTTAATTCCAAGTATTAGACCCAAATGCTGATTCATATCAATATACATGCCTAAAGCTTAACTCGAAAGTAGCCTCCATGTCCAACTACGGCTTATGCTAATACAGAATCTTACAAGATGGTAAAAAAAAAGGTTCTGCAAATCAGAAAAAATAAACACAAACATAAATTTCAGACTGGATTGGGACGGGTTGGCATATAAATTGTAAAAAACACAGAAACTAAACGAAATGCAAAATATCTGTTTGCTGATGAGCGGGACGTCATCGAATATCCTTTCCTGCTCCCAGCTCTATCCCAAGGTTTTGATCAACAGATCAACAATTCGCCAGCGCATCAAAGTTTTACCAAAATTATTGTAAAAAATCTGCGCCTTACAAACTGCTTCACAATTTCGATGAAGCTCTTCCCTATGGATATACCCTTCAAGAGCAAAAAAAGTATAACCCCTCACACAGAATCAAAAGTATCCATTTGGTGTGTTTCACCTTTTGCATGGAATGCGTGCGGCCGCCTCATAAATTAAGCCATCAAGTTGCGTGTCAACGACGCCATGGCATCATCGGCGGCAACACGGCGTATGCGCAATATGTCTGCGTCTGATATTTTGGCGGTAGTGTTTAGGTTCACGTGACTGACACGGTGACTGTTAAGTGGCTGAGTGGTTCAATGTATCTCAGTGCCATGCGGTGTCATTGTCACATGTTTTAGACAACGCTGGAGTTTATATTAACCCTGCCCATATGCTTGCCTATATCGACACGCAATGCATATTGCGTATTCGCCGCATGTTGCGTGAGCTCTTTATCAAAGTTTCATAAATTTTTTACTATGATTTACCCAAAACACAAAAACTTTGGAACTTAGAAACCCCAACTATATAGTAAAATATTCAAATGCTTATTTAATAGCCACAAATTGTAAATGCTACTACATATATACTTATTGTTAGCCATGCATGCTCATGTACAATAGTTTATTTATTTGTTGTTATTAATTTCTGTTTACGTTTCGATATCAATTTTCTTTTGCAGAAAAGCTGTATATTTAAATTGTTCAAAAATATAAGTATTAAAAGAAAATAAAACCGAACACAAAATTTATTGTGCGAGGGCAGGCTAAAAAGTAAGCGGCGTAGCCTAATACACTAGCGGCTATATGATCTTTTTTTTAAGCATTTCAAATCAGCTGTTTGCGGTGAAATTTTAAGCCAGCTGTGTCCTATGAAGTTTTTTTCCTTTGCATCAAATTGAATTTATTTGTATGTAATTACTTAGGTTAGGTTAGGTTAGGTTATAGCGATAGCTGGCAAGCACACTTAGGCCTAGACTTGCCCATTGTGTGACCGCATATTTAAACCAATTCTCCAGGAAAGTATTCTTAAAAGGAAACCCAGCCTGTTGCTGCTATATAGCTTGCAATCATCCTCCGACAAATAGGACCAGCACCTCTAGGTTGTGCGGCGCATAGAAGGGCATAGCTTAATCAATACCCAAAATAATGCCAATAATTTTGACCTATTACATAAACCATAAATCTATAATACCCTTGAAACAATAATTCAAAAATATAATTAATTATGCGGTCATTTGTTTTCTATTATAATAGACTATTTCGATAGAGAATAACAAATGATGGAATCAAAAACTAATTAGAAAATTTTAAAGAGCACTCGGCAACTTTGAAAGCAATTATGATACGACGAGGGCTGTCTTTTAAGTTCACACCTAATTGTAAAAAAAAGTTTTTATCGTTAAAATGGGTTCTATTGTTTTTCGAAGTAGCTTAGTATTAGAAAACAATATTTTAAGTACTTTTTTTACTCAGTTGTGAGTACCTCTCAAAATAAGCTTTTTAAAGTTTTCAAAAGCCTTATGACGTCATCACGTAATGCTTGTTGGGTATTATAAGAGTTGTAAGGCGCCAAGCCAGGGCTGTAAGGCGGATGTTGCATTAATTCAATGAAACTGAACTTAATGGACTCATATGCAAAGATCTATGATGGTTCACCTATCACTATGCCATAAAGTTGATTATTTTCTAGCAAAGATCGTCGTGAAACTTTTCTAGAGTGATTATTAAATTATGCGGCATTCAACGGGAACAAATTTTAAAAATACTCATGCACTATATGCTAGTTCCATAAGATACCTTAAACTCATTTATTTCTATATCACATCAGCTTTTTACGACGATCTTTACGGAATACCTTCTGCAGCGAAAGAAGAACTTATTAGTGTCTTCTTATTGTTCCAGCTTTTGATCATAGAGAAGATAGTACTACGTAAGCGTGTATTGAAAAATATTAAGCTTACTGTTGGAGCAATCAAATCCAACCTGGTCATACTTTAAGATTAAGCAAAGCCAAAATATAAAGCGCAACACTCGCAGAGAAACAACAAATTTTTTAATAGCTCAAAAAATGTCACCGCTCTATTACTAGTTCACAAATTTCAAGCTGTGCTTATGGCTGCTCGACAAACCAAGGTAAGATGAATTTCTGCTAAACAATCGATACAAAAGAGCACCAAGACTCTTACCTCAGAAAGTATTGGCAATGATTTTTCCAAGATTTCATAATACTAATCTATACAAAAAAAGCCCAAAACTCTTTTTTGAGCCAAGAAGTTACTGGCAATGATTTTTCTGTGATTTCATAATACTGATAGCTATAACATAACCTTAAAATATCTCATAAAAAATCGTTTTTCAATACGAAAGTTTGTCGTTGTTTCATATGTTCTTGGGTTCGCTTCATACGAAGTCGTGGTCCGAAAAAACCCAACAAGTCAGGCTTCTAAGATAACCTTCAAAAGTATTTCGTTTCGGGCTTTCGGTTTCGAATTTAGCAACCAAAAATATTTGTAGAAAACATGAGCTGAGTCCGAAAATCATTTTTTTTGTTTGCCTGTGAAATCTTAGCCAATCAGTTTGAAAGCTAGAAATTATAATACAAAGATTTAAACTATATCTTCATTAATTTTCACAGTTTGCATCCTACAAAGAAACATTTACAAAACGATGAAAAACTCTCTCGGGAACTAACATAATTATATATTTAAGTCCACAAGACTGTAGCTTATTTGTTACTTTACTCTTAAACCAGCCCTCGTGTATGCTCCAATTTTATTATTGGCTTTTATGTGTTTAATTTATTGTTCGAAAATACTTTTAAGATTTATAACAACGCCATCTAGCGTTGTTCTTATAAATGTGTGCACATTTGTGTGTGTACTTGAACTAGTTGAGGCCTCCATTAGTTCCCTTGGCAAAGCGCCCAAAATAAAAATTTATTATTATATTCATAGTTGCATTTTAGTTTGTATTTTGTTCCACTGTGCAGCGCTAGCGGTGCCAAGAGGAACCAAATGTGCCATGCTCACAACTTTTAGAATCGTTTAATGAAATATCGCATAATGAAATTGTCTACATGAGATTGCATAAATACGCATTTGAATTGTATCTAAAAATATAAGTCTGCAAATATTAATGATATTTCGATAACTTTGAATTGCAAACAGCTTTTATTTTGGCTTTGAAAAGTTCATTTATAATATATATGTAAAAAATTGAGACTTAAGGTTTGTTCAATAAAGTGTGACCGTATAAGATGTTGGCGCGGCCATATTAAATATATTTTTCCTTCCGTTCCGTAGAAGATTAGAGAATATCTCGTTTCGTTGCGGGGCTATCTTAATTTATGCTGCACGTCCCAATTCCACTCGAAATTGTCTTCTTTTTTTTAATGCATTACTTTTTGTGACAAAATTTTATGAGACACTTATAAGATGTAATCTACTATGTATAAATAAAACAAAGTCGGGTTAATTACACCATTTATAACTCAAGAACGACTGGACAGATTTTGATGATCTACGATTTGTTGAATTCGTCTCCGGCCCGAACAACAGAATAAATTTAAAATATCGGAAAACCCACATAATAAAAATATACAGACAAAATTAATCTTGAAAGACAACCAAGTATTTACATAAAAAATACTGGAATCGAAATGTAAACAATAATATATCATCATTCTAGATCATTCGGGTTTTATAGCAAACATGAGATAAGGGTTAAGGAGGAACTGACATCTTCAATTTCTTCCGAAACCTATGATGGCTATGATCAGTACAGGGTATTTTAAAGTCGGGCAGGACCGACTATGACATTCATGAATGCAATGGAATGAACATTATATTATGGAGCTAAAGAAACAGACGTTATTATGATCTGGATTATCTAAATTGAATAAAGAAGAAGACCGTACGGGGCTGGGCGTGCGAAACACACAGGGGGCGGATCTCCTAGTATTAAATAAATACAAAAATTCGTAAACGTCTAAGCTGATTTAAATTTTTTATTGAATTCACATCTTCTTGAAAACATTCTATGGAGAATCCCGTCTGGCACATTTTAAAATCTTTTGCCGATTTGACAGTTTTTTGCTGTTCCGTTCATATGCTTATAAAAAATCCAAACTTTCACATTCGTAATACCAAATTCGCGGTACTTAAATGATGGGTTGCATTTAAAAAAAAAAAATACTAATAAAATACTAAAAGCTAACAATATAGTTTTGGAGATTTTATGACGGTAGGGATCATCCATAAACTACGTGACGCTCCAGGTGGTGGGGTAGGGGTCTGGCGAAGCGTCACGATCATATGGGAAATCTTCAAAAATATTCCGTCATTGTGTCACGAGGGGGGTCTATTTGAAGAAAATCAGCGTCACGTAGTTTATGAATGATCACGTAATCAAGGTTGAAGAAATTCAAAACGTTTGCCATTCTCAAAAAATATTCAATGGGTCAAGAAACAATTGACCCAAAAAATTGATTCCTGGGAGCTTCACATCTTTGATTGATTTACACCAACCAGTCTTTGGGGGGGTTCTTCACTTCGAAGTGTATATATATCAGAGCTCGCAAAAATCTGTCAACCCGGTGTCCGGGTGTCCGGACTCTAGACCCCCCGCCCCCTAAATCCGCCACGGCATTGGCATATTAACAACGGTTACCTATTAGGGTGGCCATTTTTGCAACATCTCACGATTGTAATAACCTAACCCCCTAAAAAGTTTCCCTTTTACCAGCATTTAACGATCGATCCTTTGAGGGTTTTATATTGTGGTCAACCGATGGAACTCTAAAAAACTCCTGAACGCCAGAGTTGTTAACGATATCTTTCTAAGCAAATGAAAAATGCATCTAAAATTTTGGTTTTTCACGAGGTGCACTGAAATATGCCTATTTTCTTAAAATCACAATTCATCTTTGAAAGTTGATCAATCTTTTGTTATTATATTGTTTTCAAATAATGGGATGTAACCCAATGAGGGGCCTGCAGTAGTACCCCGAAATTTTTAAGAACTGATAAAAATATTGCATATTGACTCCAGATTTTTTGCCAAACGGCACATGGAGAACATTCCAGTTCTTATTTAGCATTTTTTTCTTAATGAAAGCTATAATAGCTACTTGTGCAGCCGCCAAGTGCTCTTTATTGGCCCACATTGATCTAAATGTTTGCTGTTTGTACCCGCAAACTTTATGCCGATGGGAATCTATTTATAAGTTATGCTTTGGTAAGCAGCTGATGGCGACACACCCCATTTTTTAGTTGCCAATCACTGCTCATACTTATGTATCTTTTTACTTACCGTGGGATCCTGACAGCGCGGACACTTGCACATAAAATGCTTGGTCATGCCCAGAAACATTTTGCGTGCCAAGTTGGACCATAAGATTTTCGTATAGGACACGGTGATCTCTGCACCCTTGGCTATGCTCTCGGCGGCACAAACGACTATGGTTTCACCATTCTCAAAATGATGAGTCGCATTGGGCGTGCACTGATGATTCATGAGGCCGGCAAGTGGAAAAAGTGCACGTACCTGCACCTCATGCGCGTCGACACAGCTGCGTCCCTCAAAGGCATTGGTATTGAAGGCACAAATGGTGCGATAAAAAAAGTCCAGCATATCCTGTTCATGTGGAAAGTGCTCAAAGCAGGCGGCAGCGCGTTCCACCTCCTTCATATAGTACTTATCGGCATTGGCCTGCAAGGCATAGAGCAGACGACGCTGTGGTTCGTTTAAAAAAAAACAACGCACCACGCTGAGAATGCGCAGAGCACTGGGCTCGATATGATTGAGTTGCTTGGGCTGCCACTTGCGAAATAGCTGACATTCGATGGCATGACGCTCGGAGTTGCCACAACTGTTGCAAACAGGCAAACCACAGCCGGCGGAGCACATAGCCTCCACATCCGTGCTGCCCGGCACTAGGCGATAGCAAATAGTGCAGGTACGCAGCTTTGTGCTACGCTGCCCAGTGGGTCCCACAAGCAGAGTGCGTTCGCGAAAGAGCTCCTCACCTTTGACTATGTCACGTATAGCGAATATGCCGCGTCCCGAAATGGGTGAAACTGCCACCTGCCAGGCGGGCGCTGCGGGTTTTAACTCCCCCAAAGCCATATCAATAAGCTCGGCTAGCTCTTGTGTGGAGGCACTAATGGCCATTTGGGGTACACTTTGTTTGAACATTATACTGCTGCTCCTACGTTAAGCTTCTATGCGTTATACGCAATAGTTGGGCCTCCAACGGCCCTGATAAACGAAAGACAACTGCGGCATGCTCTCCGTTTTCGCTTGTTCGATTTTTCGCAGTAGCATCGATGCGCTCCGTCCCGTGCCAACTCGGAAATCGGTCATTACTCAATGGCACGAGCTGAACATATCTACAACATCTATATTGGAAACTGTATCTGTTTAGTGTCTGTACTCAAAGTGAGTACAACAGCGCCGACGCCTTTCACAACACATCACATCGCAAACCGAACCCTTCTCATCCCATCTCATTACATTAGATGGGCATTTGTATACACTACTTCCAGTGCACATGCATGCTGCTGGGCAAAAGTTTGTAACGCCTCTACAGAGGTCATTGAGTTGTCTAAAGTCTCACAAAAAAAAACATTTGTAAATGACAGGAGTTTTCCTCTGGATTTTCAGCCGTTGAATCTGATTCCGGGTTCCAAAACTTTGAAGCACGCCAGAGTTCTGAGGTAACCCCGTTGAAATTTTTCGAGCTATGGTTTTCGACGATAGGGTTTCGGTGTCGCTGAATTCGAATCCGAGCTCCAAGAAACTCTGGATCCACGGGGGGCTTCGGGTCCGGACCTCCCCCCCCAAAAAAGTTGGAAAAATGGGATGAAAGTCTTTTGCGAGTTCTGATATATTTAAACATCGAACTAAAAAAATGCTTACCATAAACCCGTATAAGATTTCGTTGATCACAAAAGCTAGAGAAACAAAACTTTACCAAAAGGTGTGCACAGTCCTTATTTAGATACAGGGTAATGAATCATCTTGATATCTTACTCCATTCTCATACTTCTCAACATAAGGACTTAAAACATATCACAGACATTTTTAATACCATTTTTAGCTTCACTTCGGGAGACTTTCATTCAAATCGGTTAGAATTTTCGCAAGTTATAGGTGTATTTATAATTTTGAACCAAAACAACAAATCTTCCAATTGGTAACTGCTTATATACAGAGTCTGTATTACAGACATACAATATTTCTCGAGTACAGTGTATCCCATTGTCGAACACCGCCTCGACTTTATCACATTCTTGTATTAACTAGCTGGGAATCTTTCATATCAACTTGCGTACATGTAATTTGTTTTTCGCTCAAACTTTTTTAACCGAACTCTTGTAGTTTAAAAATATCCCCCGCCTAAAAAAAAAACAAACAATTCGAGTCTACACAATGCATACGATATGCGCTGATGCAGAAAGTAACGAATACCACAGAACAATATAAATTATGTCTCTCTTTGCAGAGATCAAAAAGGCTTCCTATGTAGCATATGTAGAACAAACAGAGCCGTCGTGAGTGGGCGAGATCCGGGTAATGTTACAAGTCCCTGAGATTTTCTTCAAGCTATTTCTTAGATACCAGTTTAATTATTTTAAAAGGTAGAGCTCGATACAAACTCATCTCAGGATCCCAAAAGGGTTCGGAAAGGCGCTGAAAACTTGTGAGAATACGTCTGTGTTAAAAATTGTGAAGAGTGTGAAATCTCGATAGAGTCTTCCGAATTGGCGCTGCCCAACTCGCATGCATCACACACAATAGGTAGAGATGGGATCGGAAAATGAAATTTGTTGCAGTACCGAAACAGTACCGTCACGTCGCGAGGTTTTTAAATTTATTCCGCCCGTTCCGATCCAAGCCGAAATAATTTTTTTTTTTTGTGACAACGTTGTAACTTCAAGAAGCCACATTAAAATGTTGGATGTGGCTATGGCATCTGTCTAAGCAGTACTTTATAGAGATGGCAAAAACTGCGTCGGTTCCTGAATTGCTTTTAAAGATAAAGAGTTCCTCCAACGTGGTATGCGAATAGCGAGTAATGGACAATTGTTTGAATAAAACTTTATCAAACATTTTTCCACAATAAATTGCTTCTTTTCTTTTTATACACCTATACCACAATTCGTTATGGACTAAAAAATCGATTTTTTGGTATGTTAGATATGATGTCTCTAAGTGTTTTAAAAAAAAAAAGGGTATTGGAACTTCACCAGTCAAAAATTTGTTTTGGTTATGTTTTCTGTCTTCGAATATTTGTTTATTTGCTTTTAAAGTGTTTGTGGTAATGCCTAAATTTAGTTCATTGCTTGTGAATTGCCGATACTGAAGAATTCAGCTGATTAGGTCCTAAAAAATTTAGGTAAAGTTATTTTTACCTCAATAAGATTGAAAAAGCAATATACTTAGTATGTACATGGAACTTTGAAAAACACATTTTTGTTAATAAATCCTAAAGATTTTCGGTTATTCAGCAAGCTCTTATTTTTATTATCATTTTTCGAAAATGTACTTTAGATAATCCTAAAAATGGTAAAAAAAAAAAATAAACCCTGCTCTATGTGTTACGTTCTATTTGGAACTTAAAACTGATTTAATTGTGTACAAATAAATATAAGTTTAAGTTAACTATATATATCACAAAGTTTTTTAACGTCTGCAACGCCACGAAATTACTCTAAACTTATTTTTAATGATTTCCATAATTCTGAAGGCGTTCGTGAAATCTGAATAAATTCAACTGAAAATGTATAAAATTTTGAATAGATATACAAGAAACTAAATGAACTCTCTTTAATGTTTTCCTTAAACATAAAATGAATAGAATTAAGTTTTTTTGATGACAGTGACAGTCAAATTAAGTGCAATAAGCTTCAAATGTAAGAAATATGCCGCACGTGAAATTTTTTTTTTTTTTTATTAATGTATTTTTATTTGCAATCTGTCTGAAAACAATCAGCAAATTTTATAAATAATACAAAAATGGCAGGATTGAAAGTGCTCCAGTGAGTCCAAACAATAAACAACAATACTATTTGCTAAAGGTTATTATACAATTATTATACAATTTATTATATTATACAAATATTAAACAAATCGATCTGGAAGGTCCAGAATATGAAATCTTTTCAGACGTCTAACATCCATACTATTGTCTAATAGGTTGATTGCTAGTGAGTTTTCATGGTTAGAAAGTATCTCTAAATATCTTCGTGATGTTTTGCTTATTTCATCTTTGACGTAAGGAACATTCAAGTCTTTGTGTATTTCTTGGTTACTTACAAACCAAGGAGCGCCTGCAATGTGTCTTAGTGTTATAGATTGACATCTTTACAAGATTTCAATATTTGAGGTGCTCGCCGTCCCCCAGAGCTGCATGGCATACGTCCGGACTGGCTTAAGGACTGCCTTGTATAGCCGAACTTTGTTTTCTAGGCTGAGTAGCGATCGAGGGCCTAAGAGCCAGTACATCTTTTATACCCTGTACCGTATGGTACAAAGGGTATATTGTGTTTGTGCAAGCCGAAAATGTATGTAACGTACAGAAGGAGTCGTCGGAGACCCCCCAAAGTTACCTAAAGTATGATCAGTGTGACTCGAGAAGTCGATATACCCATGTCCGTCTGTCCGTCTGTCCGTCTGTCTGTCTGTCCGTCTGTCCGTCTGTCCGTATGAACGCCTAGATCTCAGAGATGGTAAGAGCTAGAGCAACCAAACTTTCAGATAAGATCCCTTGTTAATCCATAGGAGACAAGTTTATTTTATTTTTTTGATATCGGGATTACATAATATAGCTCCCATAGGGGTGTTTCAGAGGACCTCGAAAAAAAGCAAAAGTTTTAGATGGATAATTCGTTTGTTTATGAAGATATCATAACCAAATCTGGCAGTCGGAAGTTTTTTAGAGATCCCCAGCACTGTAGCAAATTTTATCAAAATCGGTTGACTATATCATATAGCTCCCATAGGATCGATCGGTCGAAAAAATGTTTTTTTTACAAAATTCGTTGTGTTTCGTTTGGTTTTGAAGATATCGGAACCAAAATCGGCAAGAGGAAGTTTTTTAGAGTTCCCAAGCACTGTTACAAATTTGATCAAAATCGGTTGACTATATCATATAGCTCCCATAGGACCAATCGGTCAAAAAATCGTTTTTTCTACAAAATTCGTTGCGTTTCGTTTGTTTGTAAAGATATTGTTAGCAAATTTGGTTTTAAGAAGTTTTTTAGAGTACCCAAGCACTGCACCAAGTTTGATCAAAATCGGTTGGCTATATCATATAGCTCCCATAGGAACAATCGGTCAAAAAAAGGTTTTTTTACAAAATTCGTTGTGTTTCGTTTGGTTTTGAAGATATCGGAACCAAATTTGGCTGTCGGGAGTTTTTTATAGTTCCCAATCAGTGTACTAAATTTGATCAAAATCGGTTGACTATATCATATAGTCCCCATAGGACCGATCGGTCAAAAAAATTGTTTGATGCAAAATTCGACTGATTTCTTTTTATACCCTGTACCGTATGGTACAAAGGGTATATTGTGTTTGTGCAAGCCGAAAATGTATGTAACGTACAGAAGGAGACGTCGGAGACCCCCCAAAGTTACTTAAAGTATGATCAGTGTGACTCGAGAAGTCGATATACCAATGTCCGTCTGTCCGTCTGTCCGTCTGTCCGTCTGTCCGTCTGACCGTCTGTCCGTCTGTCCGTCTGTCCGTATGAACGCCTAGATCTCAGAGATGGTAAGAGCTAGAGCAACCAAACTTTCAGATAAGATCCCTTATTAATCCATAGGAGACAAGTTTATTTTATTTTTTTGATATCGGGGTTACATTATATAGCTCCCATAGGGGTGTTTCAGAGGACCTCGAAAAAAAGCAAAAGTTTTAGATGGATAATTCGTTTGTTTATGAAGATATCATAACCAAAGCTGGCAATCGGAAGTTTTTTAGAGACCCCTAGCACTGTACCAAATTTTATCAAAATCGGTTGACTATATCATATAGCTCCCATAGGATCGATCGGTCGAAAAAATGTTTTTTGTACAAAATTCGTTGTGTTTCGTTTGTTTGTGAAGATACCGTAACCAAATTTGGCATGAGGAAGTTTTTTAGAGTTGCCAAGCACTGTTCCAAATTTGATCAAAATCGGTTGACTATATCATATAGCTCCCATAGGACCAATCGGTCAAAAAATCGTTTTTTGTACAAAATTCGTTGCCTTTCGTTTGTTTGTAAAGATGTTGTTGGCAAATTTGGCATTAAGAAGTTTTTTAGAGTACCCAAGCACTGCACTAAGTTTGATCAAAATCGGTTGACTAAATCATATAGCTCCCATAGGAACGATCGGTCAAAAAAACGCTGTTTTTACAAAATTCGTTGTGTTTCGTTCGGTTTTGAAGATATCGGAACCAAATTCGGCAGTCGGAAGTCTTTTATAGTTCCCAAACAGTGTACTAAATTTGATCATAATCGGTTGACTATATCATATAGTCCCCATAGGACCGATCGGACAAAAAAATTTGTTGGTGCAAAATTCGACTGATTTCTTTTTTTTTTATGAAAACATCGTAACCAAATTTGCCGAATATAATATCTTTTGGAGGTTTTAAGCAATTTGTCGGAATTAATTGCAATGTGGTGGTACAGGGTATCCCAAAGTCGTCTGCGCCCGACTTTAACGTACGCCATCTTTTTTTATGAAAATATCGTAGCCAAATTTGCCGAATAAAATATCTTTTGGAGGTTTTAAGCAATGTGTCGGACTTAATTGCAATGTGGTGGTACAGGGTATCCCAAAGTCGTCTGCGCCCGACTTTAACGTACGCCATCTTTAGTTTTTGATTTTAGCTGATTTTGTTTCGCTTTTATGTGGGCCTTCCACGTCAGTCTTCGGTCTAGATGTACCCCGAGGTATTTTACGGTTTCACTTTCGGGAATGATGGAGCCATTTAATGATACCGAGGGACAGTTGCCGCGTCTTAATGCGAAAGTCATTTGAACAGATTTCTGCGTATTTACTTCTATCCTCCATTTCTTTAGCCATTTTCAACCATAGTAAGCTGTTCCTGTAATCGCAGTGAAGCGCTATTTCTATTGTCGTTTGTTGCAATGAATGCTGTATCATCAGCATATGTTGCAACCATAGATACATTGGCAGTCGGCAGATCAGCTGTAAATATTGTATATAAGACAGGACCTAGTACGCTTCCTTGAGGAACTCCAGCATTAATAGAGTACAGCTCAGATGTTGCACCTGCTTCGTGTACATAGAACTTTCTATCAGTTAGATAAGATTTTATGAGTAAAAAGTAGGGTGCTGGTAACCATTTTTTAACTTTGTAGAGTACGCCGGGGTGCCAAACCTTGTCAAATGCTTGCTTAACATCTAGAAAGACTGCTACACAATACTGCTTGCTTTCAAAAGCACTCGTTATAGTGTTGATTATCCAATGACATTGCTCAGGAGTCCCATGTCCCCTTCTAAACCCAAACTGGTGTTCAGGTATTATATTTAAGTCCTCCAAAACTGCCTCTTCTTAGAAGTATCCTTTCAAATACTTTAGAGAAAGTTACCAGCAAACTGATCGGACGGTGTGAAGAAGGGCAGTGTTCTGGCTTGCTGGGTTTAAATATCATGATTACCTCAGCGCACTTCCACTGGCTTGGGTAGTGATCGAGTCTAAGCATGGCATTGAAATTGAATGTAAGAAGTCTGATGCATTTTTGAGGTATGTTTCTTATCGTGATTCCATCAATTTTGTCGAATCCAGGCGATTTTTTAAGTTTTATTTGCTTTATTTCCTTTGTTACCTCGTCAACAGTAGTCTTGCGAATAGGCCACCTCATCTTTCAAGGCGAATCTAAGAAGTTATGAACATGAGTAGTATTTTCATTGTCAGATGTCAAATTTGGCTGAAAGACTGAATGCAAATGCTGGGCAAAAGCCTCAGTTTTCTCTTCATTACTTCTGCACCGGTGACCAATGTAAGAAATATGCCGCACGTGAAATTAAATCATTATTTAACTGTGCATTAAAATGAAATTTACAACAGGGTCTGTTAAATAAAAAATAAAATAAAATAAAATGCTTAAAAACATGTTTAAATAAATTAATCGGCTCCGCCCTGGCAAACGCATTCAAATATTTTATTCTGATTCGTTTTGAAGCCACGTGTTTAGTGCTTCCAATTTCACTAAAACGAATTTTTTATGTGGTTTGTATCTAACTGCTTTGTTGCAAGTGAAATCAAACCACGCAATTTAAGCGGAAATAATTTTTTAAATATTTTTTAATTCTTTTTATGCCATTTTTAATTGAGATATTTATTGATAATTATTTGTTTTCTGAATAAACCCAAAAAATAGCAAAACGAATTTTTTGCACACGTTGACATACACAAACATGTTGCATGTCTTGCTTAAAAATTGGTTCATGACTTGCATAAAAGAAAATGTCCCTGGTAATAAAAATAAGTAAATCGTGGTTAATTTTAATATTATTGTATCTAAATTTATTTAAAAGACAAAATAATAAAATACTAGCAACAATTTAATCAAATTAAAATGATATGTGCTACAAAGAGTTAGAGAAATATCAGAGTATATATACACTGAGGAAATATAAGATATCGCCAAAAAAAAATATTTTAAATTGAGAGCACGCAAAAACGAATAAAATTTTTTCGTTTTCGTTTTTCGCTTCCCGGAGCACGGCTGAGTATTGCTGGAAATAGTGTAACGCCCGCAACAGCTGAATGTTAAATTAAAAGATGGCGTACGTTAAAGTCGGTCGCAGACGACTTTGAGATACCCTCTACCATTGCAATTAAGTTCGACATATTGCTTTAGACCTCCAAAATAGAGGTGGGATACTATCGATAGTGCCACCACTCAATAGTTTAGATTTCGATAGTTGAAACTATCGATTCTATCGATAGTACTATCGAACAAAATGAAATATGGCACACAAAAAAGGGCATAGAGCAAATGGAGTAAATTCTAATACTTACAAAAAGAGTATTTCAAAATTTTTAACAGAAACGTTTTATTCATGACATTGTAAAAAGAGATCCTTTTAAAATTGCATCTTAGAAAACCATAAAATAATTATCTTTCAAGTAGCTTGTAGCATGTTGCAGAAGACCAACGTGTCGACATTTCTAGGTTTCAGTCGGGTCATCATGTTCAAAACTACTATAAGGCCACTTATACTGAACATCCATCCTCTCACTTTCAGTAGAAGTGGCAGGAGTGTATAAACATTTGATGACTAATTTTTGTAGTCCAACTCAGTCAGATCCCTGAAAGCAGAATAATTTTTGGTTACATTTTTTAATTGTTTATACCAAACTTCCAAAAGCTCAATGGATTTGCATTTTGGCTTAAATTTTGAATGTGGAATGTCAAATATTGCTGCTACCTAATTTTTATAGATCTTTTTTTTCTGATTTTTGCAATACGAATTTTATGAAATTCGAAATTTCGGAAACCAAAGTCGTTACTATCCGGAAATGCTGGACGTCTGTGGTAGAGGTGGGATACTATCGATAGTGGCGCCACTCGATAGTTTAGACTTCGGTAGTTGAAACTATCGATAGTATCGATATTACTATCGGGCTATGAGAAATATGACATACTTAACATGGGAAAATTTTAAATCAAATACCAAAGAGCAAGTAGGGCCTTTTTTAATATTTACAAAAAGGATATTGTAAAAAGCAAGACAGAAACGTTATAAAAAGAGATTGTATTAAAATTACATACTAAAAAGATGGCGTACATTAAAGTCGGGCGCGGACGACTTTGGGATACCCTGTACCACTGCTTACAATAATATCGGGTATATAGCTTAAGAACACCAAAAGGCATTTGATTGCCAAGACAGACAAATAATTTTGAACCAAAAATGTTTTTTGACCGATGGTTAATATGGGAGCTATATGATATAGTCAACCGATTTTGACCAAATTCGGTAGAATGCTTGGGTACTCTTAAAAACTTCTTAATGCCAAATTTGGTAACGATAACTTCATAAACAAACGAAACACAATGCGGCATCGATTTTCTTTTTTCTTTCTGATGCATTTTCATAGAAATTCGATTTACTCAAATAGTTTTCCATAGTCCCCGGACTATGCCGCTTCAAGTATTTATCCATGACTTTTTAATGAACAACAACACCACCAATCTAAATTTAAAACAATTAGTTAGTTAGTTAGTTAGCTAACATTTTTAATTTATTCTATTATATAAATATTATTCCTACCTTTGCAAAAACGCGCACTATTTCCTCTGGCTTCACTGAAAGTACACTATCGATATTCTGAAAAACAATCGATAGTATCCGAAAAATAAAACTATCGATACTATCGATAGTGCCATCGATAGTATCCCACCTCTAGTCTGTGGCAATCATAAATACTAATGCGGCATCGATTGTTGGTTTTTTATGCGAAGAATTTTTATAAAAATTTGACAAATAATTTTTTATGGTCCCCATCGGATTTGATGCCTCTAAAAGCGTCGGATGGTCAAAAAGGTTCGACGTGTTACCACGGTTTTGTATTCTTTTTGACATGTTGTCAATTTGTTGTCCGTTGATTGGTCAAAAAAAAATTTTACATACAAAAGTATACTATCGATATATCGAACAAAACCATCGATAGTAGCCGTAAAATGAAACTATCGATACTATCGATAGTGCCATCGATAGTATCCCACCTCTACTCCAAAAGATATTTTATTCGGCAAATTTGGCTGCGATATTTTCAGAAACAAATAGAAATCAGTCGAATTTTGCACAAAAAATATATATTTGACCGATCGTTACTATGGGAGCTACATGATATAGTCAACCGATTTGAATCAAATTTGTTACAGTGCTTGGGAACTCGAAAAAACTTACGAGTGCCAAATTTGGTAATGATATCTTCATAAACAAACGAATTATCCATTTAAAGCTTTTGTTTTTTTATTCGAGGTCCTTTGCAACATCCCTTGGGAGCTATATAATATAACCTCGATATCGAAAAAATAAAATAAACTTGTCTCCCCAGACATAATTACGCATCTAATCTGAAAGCTTGGTCGCTCTAGCTCTTACCATCTCTGAGATCTAGGTGTTCATACAGACAGACGGACAAATGGACAGACGGACATGGGTATATCGACTTCTCTTGTCACCCTGATCATACTTTACAGGCCATACGGTACAGGGTATAAAAATTAAAATTATTGAAAACCCTCAATGTAAATGTAAGTATTTCAATTTTATTTGGTAACTATGCAAAATTGGCTGAAAACTATGCAAATACACGTAGACCTCTTGCGTCGAATAATTTTTTTCCCCAAAAAATTTTAATTTCAGAACTCCCAATGAACTGTTTTTACTGAAGTTTCTTATTAAAATTAGCAAAAAAAAAAAATCCTACATACAATTTTAGCAAATAGCAATGTCTATGAATCAAACAATTAGAAAGTTTTTCAATAATCGTAAAAGTTTATTTATTTATACTTTAAAACAAAAAAAAAAAGTTTTAGCACTTATATTCTTACGGATCACAAAAAGTTTTTTAGATAAATGCTACAAGACACAATTACTTTACATTTTTGAAAGAACTATCAAAGAAATAGGATACATTTTTATTTTTAATTTAAAAAAAAATTTTTTTTATTTATTAATGTATTGGCAATCAGCCTACTTAAAACTAAGGCTATAATCTCCAATAGGTAAATGAAGTGAATCGCTACTCTGGTCTGGTTTTATGGTATTATGTGTATGACATTAAATCTAAAACAGATATTTTACAAAATTAACAACAATAAGACAAAAATTATTTATATGTTTAAGACCCCTACGCAGACACGCAAAATAAACTAAACTTCATATAAAAAAAACGCTCACAAACGTTTGGTCACAAACTGTTCTTGCAGGTGGTATTTAGACCAGTGTTGCTCGTTTTTTGTTTTTTTAATGTCAGTATCAAATCATAGATGGCGCACTCAGCAAAAACAGCTGTTCGGTTTTTGGTGCCAAAAACAAAACTTATGTGCAGCTAGTTATTTTGTACGTGAAATTTATTGCTGGTCGACAAAATCGTTGCGGATCGTTGGGAAAGGATGAGAAAATAGCTATAATAATAAAATAATTCAATTGTAACAAAAATGTGCGTTAAAATACGTCTATGCAATTCGTCCACACTCAGCGCTGCGCATTAAATATGGGTTCACCCAAACATTCCGCCTTTTCCTGTGTATTGCTTCCTTTCGTTGCTTTTTTTCCCTCATCCAACAACTTAGTTGCAATGCATGTTATTATTACTGCATTGTTTACACACAATAGCATAAGCTGACGATTATTTCTGCTTTCATGTTTTATTTCGCGCCTTTTAAAAATTAGCGCGATTTGTAAACAAAAAGCAGCTGATTATCGATAATAATTCCGATAAAATGCACATTTTGTTACAAGAGACACACTGTTCCTTTTGTGACCAAAACAAGTCTGTCTTTTTGCTAGGTGGCTGTTTTCCTGTCTGCGTAGAGGCCTTTAAAAAAAAAAAAAAAAAAATTTTGGGAAAATTGTGTATTGTTTAAATTTAAAATTTTTTGCTTTAACAAATTTCGTGCGTTTGTATTGACAAATAGAACTCGGTGACAATAAGAGCTTAAAGAGGCACTTTGTCTGTATATCAAACAGATGAAGATTAATTCTAGCGGCAAACTGTATCAGTACTGGGTATAACTTTTGTTCTAGAATACAAAAATTCTGCTGTACCAACATAAATGGAATATAAAAATAGAAATAAAATATCCAAATTTAATAAAACAAGTCAATAAAAGTAAAAAATAAATATTCATAATAATTATAAAAAAGCAAAGTAATCTTCTGTTAGTTTTCTAAGAGCAACAAAAGCTTCTTTATATTATCAATACGTGTGTAAACTAGTTGTGACTTATAAGCATATTGGCCTGAAATTGGTTTTGTAGTAGTTTTTTCAAATAGGACTAATTTTATAATATAATAATTTTATAATAAAGGTATTTAACATAGTGTATTATAGAGTGCGTTGGGGGTCTTATATGTTTTTGATTTTTTTTTGTGGCAATGACAGTCGTTGGGCGCTGATTTTTAACCTTTTTACATGTGCCTGTTGCCTGCTGACTGCCGTCAAAATTTGTTGCCCATGTGCTGCTGTGTTTTTTCTTTTTACGACCCTTCAAACGAAAGGAAATAATAATTTTATTATAAAAACCCAGGCAATGAACCGCATTCAAAATGGCCATTAATAATTATTTAAGTGCCAATCAGCAGCTGCGTTAATTGCATGCTAACTCACTTACTCATTCACTTATACACTCTCTGTTTCTCTTTCTGTTTCATTACAGGTAAGCGTGGACTTAATTCGAAGGATATTACGAGTATTTGCAGGTATTTTCAGTAAAGTTAAGCTAAATTGTAAGTAGCTTAAAGTCTATTATAATACGCAAAAGCTGCTGCACATTTTTATATACCATTTAAAAGGGTGATTTTTTTTTAAGCTCAATGGGAGCAAGTTTTCTTATTAAACAGTGCTTGGGTCTCTAATTTGGCTAGAAATGTTTCATGCAAAGCTTTGTAACTTTGTTGAAAGATTTGGCTTTTGAAGTAGTTTTAGAGCGTACCTTTTCACTGATGTTCATGTTTATATCGCTTAAAGCATAAAATATCGCTAAAATTTAAGATAGAGGGAAAATCTAAAATTTATAGCTTCTTTTTTATAAGCTGCATAAATGAAACATTTTGTTTAATTAGTAAACATGCTAAAGCTAAAAAAATTAATATATAAAACGTTAATGTTTACTCAGAAAAAATCACCCTATTATCAAAGTGCTGTTAACCGATTGTCCCTAATGTGCGTTTATTCTGCAACATTATAAATGAAAATTAGGGAGCGAGGTAATTATAATTCTGGGTGAGTATAGTAACACCCTAAAAGGGGGAACAGGGTTGTTTTTCTAAGGTAAAGAAAATAAGGATTGGAGAAGATATTTAAATAATGGGAATTATTTTGAAGCTACATTCATCCCATTACGCATGCAATGGGTCTTGGCTTCGCTGGCAGTGCCTATTGGCTAAATCCGAATCTTTGAAGAAAATTTCTAGCAGCCAACCAGTCATCACTCTTGCTTCAGTACAATCGTATACAGATTAGATTAAACGAGTTAACTCTCTGCCAATGCCCAAGTCAGCTTATCGGCGCTGAATCAACATTCCTGTCCAGACCCAGCTCGGTCTGTCTGGTCTGTCGGAATCATACTGATCCGTCGGGTTGCATCTAGTCTGTTAGGATCTTTCTGGAATGTGGAAGTCTTTCTGGTCTGTCGGGTTCTATCTGGTCTGACGGGATCTTTCTGGACTGTTTAGGTCTGTTGGGGCCTGTACGGTCTACCGGGATCATTTTGGACTGTTTGTATAACTTGTTTGTCCGGTCTTGCGGGTTCTATCTGGGTTGTCGCATTCTTTCTGGACCGTGCAGGTCTGTTTGGTCTGTCCCGATGTCAGAACAATTTTATACAGATTAGATAAGACGGGTTAACTCTCTGGCAATGCCCAAGTCAGCTAATCGCCGCTGAGTCAACATTTCTGTTCAGACCCAAATCGGTCTGTCTGGTCTGTCTGAACAGTGCAGGTATGTTTGGTCTGTCTGTCGGGTTCTATCTGGTCTGTCGGCGTCTTTCTGGACTGTGAAGGTCTGTTGGGATCTGTCGGCTTCTATTGGGTCTGTTGGGATCTTTTTGGACTGTGAAGGTCTGTTGGGGTCTGTCTGGTTTGTAGGGTTCCATCTGGTCTATCGGGTTCTATCTGATCTGTCGGGATTTTTTGGAGTGTGAAGGTACGATTGCGGGCTCTATCTGGGTTGTCGGATTCTTTCTGGACTGTGCAGGTCTGTTTGGTCTGTCGGCGTCTTTCTGGTCTGTCGGAAGATGTCTGATCTGTTGCATCTATTTGCTCTGTCGTGATTTGTCTGGTCTGTCGGGGTCTATCTTCCCTGTCTGGTCTGCAGGGGTCTGTAGGAGTCAGTTGGGGTGTGTCGAGGTCTGTTTCGCTATCTGTTTGGTGTTTTGGGCTAATCGGTATTTCTTAGGAAGAAGTTACCCTTTATTTTATTAATAGCACCTCCAATGCTCCCCATAGTAGGCAATTCCTTATGTAAGTAAACATAAATTCTTGGAATATTTATTTTCTCTTAGGTAAGTACCTTCTGTATGGATTGTTTCATCTTAAGGCGTTCCAAGCTTCCAGTCCTCTCTCTATGGGATGTAGGCTTAGAATTTAAACTATCGCTGTCGGACGGTTAAAATTGAGTTTATACCTTAATTTTAGATGTAGGGCACTTAACGTACAAATATTTAATATAATTAAATTTTAATTTAAAAAATGCTTTAATTTTAATTTCAAAAAGATGTATATTCAAGCGTTTTCCAGTTTTACACACAACGCCACAAAAGGAAAAAAAAAAAAATGTAATACAGTCGAGGCGGTGCCCGACAGTGTAATACCCTGTACCTTTTTTTCTCAAAAAAAGATTTATTCCTGCATATTCTTACTAAGAATTTCCAATTGGAACATTTTTTTGTTGGTGCAAAACGATATTGATACCTATAAGTTCCGCAAATTTTAACCGATTTTGATGAAAATAAAAATTTACGTCAAAGGAGTTATTTAAAGTATATGGGGTAAGTTTCAAGGCGATATGTTGAAGGGTGTGGGAGAAAACACGGTAAATCGATGGCGGGGGGTGGGGGGGCTGCATTGATAAAATTTGAATGTGGATTTGTTTATTATTGTTTATTATCATTTGTTACTCTTATTACGTAGAGTCAAATATTGACGCAGTTTATAGGCAAGGGGAGGTGAAATTTTTACATTTTAGACTATAACTTTTGTTGTAATTGTCCGATTTTGTTTATTTTTGACACACAGATGTATGTAACCACAACGCATCGCTTTGGTAAGTTTCAGATTAAAATATTGAACGGCTTAGCTAAAAACCGCGAAACTCTGCTACGGGGGAACGGGGAAAGATATTGACATGATTCAACAAACTTGATCTTCTGAGGAAATATGCGCATCAGCTGGTTTCGTATCTCTAGCTCTTATAGTCTCCGAGATCTAGATGTTCATACAGACGGACAGACGGACATGGCTCAATCGCTACCCGAGGTTATGATAAGCATTTTGGTATAAAGGACTTGGGGTCTGCCACGCCTCCTTCTTGCCGTTACATACATTGCACAAATCTAGTATACCCTTTGTACCTATAGGTACAGGGTATAATAATACGATTATAGCATTTTGTGTAATTTGTATAAATTTTAACAAAACTGCAAAGCAATACAAGCAATAAAACAATATGGCGGCGCCCGCTTTTCCGCAGCCATTGTTAATGAGAGCTCATTTCTTTTGCTACACACATACGCACACACACACACACAGACAACAAATTGCAATTAATTTATTTCTGGGCTCTGTTTTCATTTAGTTATGGGCACAAATATTCATTTATTTCAAAGCTGTAAAAAGTAAAACACAAAAAAAAAAATAAAACAGTACAACAAAACTGTAAATCATATAACATCAATTTTCATTAGGGACTGACAAGCGGTATCGGTAGTCCCAAAGGGAGCTGTACTCTGAATTGAAAAAAAAAAAATTTTTGGTTAACCTTTTCGTTGCTTCAGATCCGAGGGGTATAGTCTTTTCAGTCTTCGCCTTGGCCTATGACCCGCAAGAGCACAGGCCAACGAATTCGGATGGGTTTCCAATCTTTTTTCATACCTCCCGCTCAGATTGTTGATGATGTCTCCTGTGAAACCTATTTTAAGGTCTTTATGTAAATTCCTATTTGTAACAAACCATGGAGCATCTGCTATTAGGCGTAGAGCTTTATTTTGCAGTGTTTGAATCCTCTTCAGTTTTGATTTTGCTGCCGTTCCCCAAACTTGGATTCCATACGTCCACGCAGGTGTTATGATGGCTTTGAATAGAGTGATTTTGTTTGAAATTGATAGTTTACTTTTTCTGCCCAAAAGCCAGTGCATTTTGGCGAGCTTGGCCCTGCATCTTGTTACCACATGATTTATGTGTTGTCCCCAACAAAGTTTTTATCAAAATGGACTCCAAGATACGGATGCGAGTTCTTAAACGGGACTGTGGCCCCGTTTATTGTAAGCGGCGAACAAGGATCTCGCCTAAGTGTGAACAGAACGCATGAGGATTTGTCTCCATTTAGTTGAATGTTCCAACGTTTTGCCCACTTTTCTATTTTCACCAGTTCCATCTGCAGGCCATCAGCAGCTTCTTGGACGTTAGTGGCCGAGGATAGTAACGCAGTGTCATCAGCGTGAGTGGCCGTTAGGATGGATGGATTAATGGAGTGCGGCATGTCCATGGTGAAGAGGGTATATAAAGGTGGGGCAAGAACACTCCCCTGTGGAACTCCAGCAAGGATCGGTCTCTTGTTTGACAGCTCACTCTTAACTGAAACTCTAAATGATCGATTTTCCAAATATGATTTCAGTAATTGGTACAGAGGAGCTATAAGTGAGACTTTAAGTTTTTGCAAAAGTCCCTCGTGCCAGACTCGATCAAATGCCTGCTTTACATCTAGAAACGCTCCTACACAGTAGCGCTTCTGCTCGAATGAGTCAAGAATGTGCTGTACCACTCTGTGCACCTGTTCCGGCGTGCCGTGTTTCGGGCGAAATCCAAACTGATGTTTAGGAATAATGTTTGAGAGATCAGATGTTGTCATTATTATAATACTGGCTGAAGAATAATAGGGCGATAAGACGTAATGGCAGTAGGTGGCTGGCAGGGCTTCCACTCACTAGGAAAATAAGCCAAACGCATCATCGCATTATAAATCTTATTCAGAGCGAGTATTCCTGCCATTGGTAGAGCCTTGGCAACTCTGGCGTCAATTCTATCTAAACCAGGCGCTTTTTTGGGTAAGCGCATTTCAATTCTTATAGCCTGTACCTTGAAGTATTGGGATGCCAAAAACTTCTCAAAGTTACCTCCATATGATTAGAAAAACAAAAGAAAATTATCCAGGCAAGTCCCTTAGTCTATCTGTATGATCGCCTGGACTATAAGAACAGTAGCAATCATACTTGACATTTGGAAGCCTTATGTGCTTTATTTTCTACAAATTATTTTCTACAAATTTATGGGCAAAAAATAAAAAAAAAGTTCTATTGATACCAGGCAACATTATATTTGGAGTATGGATATCGGAGATAATCGCAATATAATATTTTAGTATCGGAAGTTCGAACATGCAGCCAGTTTTCTGTCAAGCACTTGTATATGCGGATGATATAATCATCATAGCTCCAAAATAATATCAACGAATGGGGGGAAATTCTGAAAAGTAAGGGAATGGATATTAATGCAGCAAACACCAAAGTGATGCCGATCGCGAAAAACGAAGACCACGTCTCGAGGATATCAATAACTTATGAAGGCAGCGTATTAGAGCAACTAAGCAATTTCGAGTACCTGGGCACAATAATACAACAGTGTGGAAAAATACATACAAAAATTCTACATCGCGTTTAAAAAGCCAGTAATGCTTACTATTTGTTAAGCAACACCGTTTTTGGTAAAAGGTAGCTTTCGAAATGTAAATGTATAACGCAATTATTGAACCCACACTACTATATGGATCCGAGAGTTGGCCTGCGCGATCAAAAGAAGTTAGCCGAATAACGGCTGTAGAAATGAAATGTTGCCGACGTAGTGCTGGTAAAACGAGTCGAGATCGGGTCAGAAACGACAGAATACGAGACGACCTTGAACAACCATCGATTACCAACAGACTGGAGGTAAGACAACTAAAATGATTCGGGCACATTACGCGCATGCCGCCGTCTAGATATCCTAAGCGCTACATGGAAACAAAGCCAAAAGGAAGAAGGCCGGTAGGGCGCCCTCGCATCACGTATGAGGAGTGTATTGAAGAAATAGGGAGGAAAAGAATTGGCGAATTGAAGAGGATGGCGAATAATAGATTAGAATGGAGAAAGTTCACTGTGGTCCCCCCCCCCACCGGTTCGAATGAACTCACTGGCAAATGCATATAACAGGTTAGCTGAATTGGTAGGTTTTGGTCTCAGAACTTAAAGCGACGTCTATAGACCAAAATTCGATTTCCAGCAGTCAATTTTTTATTTTTATATTTTTATATATATAATATTTTTTATGTATATATGTAATAGCTATGTAACTATTACATACTTGCACATATGTAAGTAGTTCAATAGTAGCTCAAAGTGAAAATTGAGAAATAACTAAAAAAATTTTAAATATTGCGATTTTTAAATAAAAATTGATACTAAACTTTTATTTGATAATTTTTAACTGAAAGTTTTTTTTCCAATTTAACAAATTAAAAAAAATCAATCAATAAAATTATTTTATGATTTTTGTGAAATTTTTTTACTCAGCATTATATTCATAAGCTTTTGTTTCAATTATAAATTTCTAAGCAGAAATTAAAAATAATAATAATTATAGTTATGACGCTTCCAAAAAAAAAAAAATTATTGTCTTTAGTTTTAAAACAAAAAAAAAATGTTAATGTGAAATAATTTTTTTACAACCTTCTCTAAAATTGCAAATTCACTTCACCAATAACATTTCATATAAATTTATTTCAGTTATATTGAACATGACACACATTATGTTTTTTGTTTTAACTTAGTTAGTACCACTAAATAATCATAAAAATAATTATTATCATAGTTAAAAGGCAATTATATTCGCATTTAGTTAAATATCAATTAACAATTTTTATTTTATTTTCACGGCAAACGACTCACTATGCAACTTTAAATGCTTTTTTGTTTAGTGCAAAAATACATACAAACATAAATGTAAAATTTCTTATGAATTTTTTTTTTTTTTTTGTTTTTTTTTATATATACATTTTTTTGCACTTAAAGCAAATTAATATTTTTTTTTAATTTGTCTGCGCTCAGTATTTAATTGTATGTACATTTATTTATTGCACGCTTAACATTAATTAAAATAATAATAAGAACAAAAAAAGTATGTAAAAAAAATTCGTTGTAGTTACAAGAAAAAAATGTATGAAGGAGAACTTGTAGTTTTTTTTAAAGCACATAATAAATAATTAAAGGCACTTATTTAGGTGGAAAACATTAAAGAATTATTAATAATAATAAAATAACTTTAATAGTCTGAAGGCAAAAATGCCCATCAACAAATTTAATATTAGATAGTTTATTTATACACAACAAGAACAACGAATGACTTGATGTGTGTATGGAGGTGTATGCTTGTCTGGCTTAGTATTGATACCAGGGCTGACGGCGTACCCATTGCAGACGATTGCTTGTCTGATCCGAGCGTATCTTGATGCTGGCTCCTTCGGCGGCACGTACTGTCTCCTTCACCTGTGTACATTATCAAATAATAATATTATTCTCAGAATTCTGGCCGAGAAGAATACAGCACACAGCCTTTTCAGCTTTACTTACACTTTGCATTAGATTTTGAGCATTGCCCACCAACATTTCGGTGGCCTCACGATCCTCATCGGAGCCCTGAGCACCTAACATCGTAGCCTTGACCGTGGACAAGATCTTTAGCTGTGTGCCAATAGTTGGTATGCGTTCGCACACTTGCAACAAATTGGTGCGTATGCGACGATCAGTACATTGACGTGCCAACTCCTTGGCCAATCGCGTTACATCTTCACTGGCCTCGGCAATCTTCTTGGCAGTGGCAATCAGTTCACGTTTGCTGCCACGCGAATCCGATAGCACCAGTTCGCTAAGACGTGCCATTAAAATGGCCATGCGCTTGGCAGCAGCAATGATTTCGTTATCCTTGGATGACCATTGTCGCACCTCTTGATGCAGTCCACGCGCGGCAATCTGCAAGAGCAAGCATATAAAACTAAGCAAATGCTAACTTTAAAGACATTTTATAGCAACTTACCAAAATAGGTTGATTAGCATGCGGCATTGTGCGGAAGACGCCCTCATCCTCATCATCGGTTTCAGGTGGTGGTGGGCGCACAGGCGCCAGTCCTTCACGTGGCAGTGGTGGGCGTGGTGGCGCACGTTCGGCTGAAAGCACATTAACCAATAAATAAGCTGCCATTTGTTGTCACTAACCTATCAATTACTCACCATTCTGATTGGACAAATGCAAAGCGCTAAGCTCGGGTATAGGTGGGGGCAGCGAAGTGGGCAGCGGTGGTGGCGCTGGCGGTGCAATAGCCGCACGCACCTCACGCACATCGCCCAACAATCGCTGGAATGAGTTCTTCCAGGCTGCGGCAGCCGCTGGATCGGCAATATTGGTAGCTACCAGTTTGGCATCACCCACCATGGCAGGCAACGAGCGTTCCAAGCGATTTGCTGCCGCATTCAAACGCTCCGTAAACACAGGATCTTCAGAATTATCCGCCTCCTGTTTGGCCACCAGCAATACGCGATTGATAAGCCGCGCTATGTTTGAAGTGTTATCAACCATTTTCTGTGGCTGGCGCGCATGTATGGCATCCTCGCACAGCTTGGCGTATACCTGCATATGCTCTTCCGAGGTCTTAATAAAGTCAGCAGGATCTGTAGCCTGATCGCACAACGTACGCATGCGCAACACTGTATCCGCATATTGCTGCTTCAGATTCTGCAAATGCTCATCGGCTGCCTTGCTGGCCGGATAGTTCATGCGTATGCGTCCAGCATTTATAAGCTGTGGAGTCAGCGAGTCTACCTGAGCAGCGGATGAAAGCAATATCTCAGCAATCTTTTTGTTGCCGCAAGCTCCGCCTGCCGCAACCATGCGCGATGTCTTCGAAGCACGATCACTAAAGGCCTGCAGATTGTTGGACTTTTGATTGAAGTTTTGTTCACGTCCGGGTGTGCCCTCGGGCAGCATGACGGCTTCAGTAAACTGCTTAAGTGGCGTGCTCACGTCCATAAAGTCTTGCACAATGCGATTGACCAAAGCATTTTGAATAGCTGCCTTAAGTTCATAGAGTTTCTGTGTAAGTTGTTTGGCTGCTTCCTTAGCGGCAGGGCCAGTGCCAGCTGCTAGACGCTTGAGACGCTCAACCTCATCGCATAGCTGCATGATCTCGGCCTTTTGATGACCAGGACAGCCCTCGGCCACTTTGCGGCCTTCCTCGACAATTAAATTAATAGCACGTTCGCCAAGACCACCATCATTAACTTCTGGATTTTGCAGCCACTTGACAGCCTGCTCTAATCTGCCCTGAATGGTATGAGCCGTCTGTTGAACGCCAGCCTTATCCACGCCTACTACAGCCTTGCGCACCAGGCCCTGCAACTCGCCCAGACGCTCGCGTATGCCACGTGCCAAGGACTCAGCTTGTGGCGAGTTACCCTTGCCGTCTTGTCGCAGCTCACAGAGACTATTTGTCATGGCTGTGATCTCATCAGCCAGCTTGCGTATGGGATAGGAATCTTGTGGAAGACAGCGCTCAGAGATTTCATTGGCATTATCAATGACCTGACGCAATGCCTTTTCTCCAACACCGCCGCGCAAAGCATAGGGATTATTAAGCCATTCATTGGCCAGCTCCATCTTGTTGTTGATGGCATTGCTAAGCTTCTTCAGCACCGTAAGATTGTCCAGCTCACTGGTGTCTTCGTCGTAAGTGGTTAGCTGTAGCACGCGTATGATTTCCTGTATTTCATCGCTCATGCGTGCAGCCAAATAGTTACGATTCTCGGCCGCTTCCTCAGCACCTTTGCCCTGTTGTTCCACAATGTGTATGTATACCTTCATGCTGCATATAAGTATGGGCGCCAATGTTTTCACTTGCTCCAGGCAGCGCACCAAAATCTCGCTATGCACCTGATGTGTAAGCTCCTTTTCGCGAGCGCCAACCTCGCGCGAGACCTTGCTTAGGCACGGTGAAAGATCGCGCAAAAATTCAACCAACTCCTCCATTGTATTGATAACTTCAGCCACGGCCAAATAATCCAAAACACGCTTACACTCCTGTATAATCTTACGCACCTCGCTCTCATCAAAGCAGAGCAATAGCGATGAGGTGCCTTGCAGTATGCCGCGGCTTCCCTCAATCAGCTTTTTGCGTGCAGGTCCCGAATAGGGATCGGCACGCAACATATCGGAAGCCTCCTCGAGCAACTGCGAGGCAGTCTCGACGCGATGCAATGCTGAGGGCATATCCTGCTTTAAGATACCATCATCGGAGCTGTTTATGGTTTCGCGACCAACCTTAATCAAATTGGCCACAGCGGCCGATACAACCTGTACCGGCCGGCTGAGATCGGGCATGGCATTGCCATCCTCCGCCTCTTCATGTAGTATGACCAAGCGAGATACCTGTATTAAAATAAACCAAATAATGCAGCATTAGTCTTTAATTTACATATTCATAAATACGTATTCAAGCACCTACACAATGACGTAATTGCGTATACGCCAAGTGAAGCGTGGGCTACGGCTACATGATATTTGAATCTATTAAAACTATAACGTAGCGTTCATAGACCATAACACCTGTGCCATTAGGCATTCCACACATACATAAATCAAGTTTCCATTGACGGATTAGTTGAAGAAACAGCTATTCAAAGCCATGAAACTCCAAATCTAAGCAACCCACCTAGAGCAAGAGCGCTTCACTTGAATGAAGCGTTAAGTGCAATATTTTACACTACATAATTGGGTTATACAAGTTGTGGGTTTTTGGGAGCACAGCTGGGAATTGAACAACTATATATATGTAACCATGTTATTATGTATTATAATTATGGACTATAAATTTGCATTGTTTTCCACACAGTATTCATCCAAGTAAGAATGCTGCAGCTCATACCCGCTCGATTCTAAAATACGCTGTATCCACACAGGCGTCCACTGGAATTTGGTTTCGATGGGAAACCTTGAGCCTTGGGAATACTACTGCTGACAGTGAATTACGACTTCCGACATGGATTATCTCGTCAAGAGTGCAATGATCAACTTCATTCGTTTTTTGGTTGACAAGCTCCATACGGACGCCTATTACCTATCAGCGAAGAATTTCGTGTAGATCTCAAGAAATTGGACATAATCGCAGAAAACATCGATGACATGCACGAAATAAGTAAGATCGTCATGTGGCATATGTGCTGAACCTTAGCCAGAAAACCATTTGGAACCATTTGCATAAGGCTGATCCAAGAAAAAGCTCGATGTATAGGTGCCACACCAATTGAGGCAAAATAACCTTTTGGACCGAATTGTTACTTGGAATCTATTGGTGAAACGTAACTAAATCGACCCCTTTTTAAAGCGCATGGTGACTGGTGATGAGGAATGGGTCACATTCGAGAACAATAGCCGCAAAAGATTGTGGTCCAATGGCGGTGAGTGGTGTGTTTGATAGCATTGGAAGCGAATCATTCACTAAGAACTGCTCCCATGGGGCCAAAAACTTAATTCGAACCTCTACTGTCAACAACTTAAGAGATTGAAGCAAGCGATCGAACAGAAGCGGCCAGAATTGGCCAAAAGGAAGGGTGCTGTGTTCCATCAAGACAACGCCAGGCCGCACACAACTTTGATGATGCGTCAGAAACTCCGAGAGTTTGGATGTGATATTTTCGCGCAACTACCCTATAGTCCAGACCAGGCACCTAATTAAGCATTTGCAGAATTTTCTTAATGGTAAAAAAATAACCTCTAGAGAGGCTTGTGAAAATGAGGTGGTCTGGTTTTTTACCGATAGGAATGAGGACTTTTTTAATCGGGGAATTATGAAATTGCCTTCTAAATGGAAAAAAGTTATTGAACAAAACGAAGCATATTTGATCTGAATCTGAAGGGACGCGTCAGCAGTTTCGAGTATTTAGATGGGATGTTCTATTGCACCCACCGTATAGTACAGGACCTGTCACCAAGCTAAATTTTCTTGATGTTAAAAAAATTGCCTCAAGAGAGACTTGTGAAAATGAGCTGGTTAGGTTTTTTACCGATGGGAATGAGGACTTTTTCATTTTACTTAAATCGGATAATCCTAATTGTGTTAATTTTATCGTCGAAAGCGATAGAACGCCCAGATCTTTTTGCTTTATTATATAATATGATCTACTATTTAAAAACATGAAATGTTATTATCAGTCGGAGGTTTTCGTGTGCGGACCCCCAAAAGAGTTAGAAAACTGGGTTGACAGTTTTTTGCAAGCTCTGATACACTATATACAGTTCAAAGTGAAAAACTCCCCCTATGACTAAACGCTGAATCCGCGCCTGCTTATTATAGTCAACTGCATGTTTGTAAATATTCTATATTTAAAACCAACGCTACCCACCAAAAAATCCCATCGATCTATGGAAATCTGCTATTTATAGCCAAAAACCACAAAATCTACTCAACTAGAACAGAACTCAATATTTAATTGCTAAAAATCCAATACTTTGTATTCAACTATCCACTAAGCAGTAGTCTAAAAAATATTAATAATTGAAAATATTTTTTTTTCAAACATTAATTTATTTATTAAATTATTGCCCAAAAGTTGGCTTTATATAATATTTTTGATGCATTAATTATATAATTAATTTGATGGCCCAACGTCCCAATGTCAGGCACAACATTTTAGACAGTTCCATTATTTTAATTGCTTAATCAATTTGCTCTATACAAGCAACTATATGCCTATGTACCTATTATACAATATACATATATATTAATATACCCATACACATATATGAACGTGTTGATTGATGTGTTGAATGATCATTTTTATTCATTTGTTTTCCTCTTGTTCACAGAATTTTCATTGCGAACCATGAGCACCCCTTCGACCGCCTGTTGCGTCTCCGGTCTGTTGAACCGGCATCATCACTATTGATGACTAATTCTCTGGGTTTTCGTTTTGGCACAATTTTCAAATCTTCACTCATCCGCATCAACACCTACACCTTTGGTTGGCCCATGTGGCCGTTGATCTACGTATCTGCTGCCACTGCCACTGCCGCTGCCACCCAACTCGCCCGCCCCTGCACCCACCAGTCTCACCCACAAGCTTTCATTTTGGTTTTGTGCTGCGCTATGATTTCATGGTTTGAATGTTTTTATTTCGTCTAATTTTTTTTTTCTTTTTACTTTTTAATTTTGTGCTGCTATTTTTGGACTCCGGCCAAAAAAAAAAGAATAAATGAAAATAAAAAAAAAATCTCTAGCTTGGTTTTTTGTTTGGTCTGTTGTTTTTAGTTTACCTTATTTTTGTAAGGGTATATTCATTTTATTGAAAGACATTAATCAAAACATAAATGAGCCGATATTTATTGGAATCCAAATTTATAAATTAATTTTTATTCTTTATAGTATTGGTAACACATACAATCAAATTTATCAGTCCTGTTCTGATTTATCCATACTATCCGGTCAAGGAAGCAAAATCTGAAACTATCCGTATTAGCAGCTTAAACTCTTTCGAGTTGGGGAATTTCGCTTAGCCATATCATCATCATTTCCTGTAGCAAAAGGCTTCTCCCTTTACGATCAAACTTATTTTTATATCTCTTAGCTGTTTTTTTTTAGAATAATCGTTTCAGCTGGAGCAAACGAATTCAAACATTTTATTCGGACTCGTTTTGAAACCGAATATTTGATGCTCCCAATTTCACCAAAACGAATTTTTTACGTGGTTTGAAACCGCATTTTTTGTTGCAAGATGAATTCAAACAAATTGGCAAAATAGGTTTAAAAGTGTACGCATTTTAAACTGAAATTCAAGTTAAATAATTATGGAAAATTATTTGCAATAATTTTTTTTTCAGATCAACCCGAAAAGTAACATGCACAACTCAAACCGAACTTTTATATGGTCCGTGATTTGCATAAGAAAATATTCATGTCCTGCTTAAATGGCTCGTCTTGCATAAAAAAATTTCTTTTATAATAAGCTGTGCTAACAAAAAGTTAGGGAAACATGAATAGTTGGCGACAGCAAAAAATGTGGAATTGGAAGCACGCAAAAACGAATTCGAATAAAATAGTTCGTTTTCGTTTTCCGGAGCACGGCCGACTATCTACTTTTTTACAGACTTCGACTTAAACAATTGTGATTGACGAAGTGCTATTCTTCATATACTCTCACTCGGTGTTATTAATTCCACCGAACTTCTTATCAAAGCTATTTTTGTAACTTGCCACTCAGCCTTCCTTACGATTTTGTAGATCCATTTTTGGTTTACATGATGCTACTCCGTGTCGTATGCTCTAATCATTGCTGGCACGATGCTTTTAACGCGAAAACATCGATGTATCGATACATCGCAGCTTAAGTTAAGATAGTATAAGCAATGAATATTCTTTTCCGGCTAGAATTTTTGTCTTTTTAAATTGTTGAGACGAAAATTCTGGCCGGCTAGCTTTAACTACAACTGCCTCTATAGATTTCTCTCTTCTGAACTGTCTCTAAACTCTAGCACTTCTTCTAGCTTTAATCAACTTGACTTTCCATTGCGTGCATCCTTGACCATTTCCGTATTGTGAGACCCAGTTTGTCCACGCTGCGCCTTTGGCTTTTACCTAATGAACTACTTTTGCATTTATTTTACCCAGCTTTTGCAGATTCTGACATAATCTCGAAAAACCGCTAAAATTAGGTATTTTGAGGGTTATATCAGAACCCAGACATGCTGTTGTTTTTTGGATTCAGCGACACTTAAAACTTAATAGTAAATAGGGTCTGACCTCTAAGAAACATCCGGACATCATGTCAAACAATTGGACTGGAAAGATATTGCTTATGGGGTTCTCTACTCAGCTACACAAAAATAAAAATCGTATTCGGCTTCGGAGGTAAGTTCATGTTTACTATAAGTTATTTGGTGTTCCTGAATGCGAATGCAAAGCCCAAGAAACCTTATCACACTTTCAAAATAGCTCGTTTTATAGGAATTTCAGAGATGCCCAGACATGTTGGGATTTTCTAACCCGAAATTCGATTTTTTTATGTCACAATAGAACTGTCTTAATTCCATAGTCACAGCATTTGGAACTAGATCAATCTCTAAGCGAAACATTATGCAAGACGAACTTTGCTTTAAAATGAAAAGCTCAAAATTTTGCATACAAAAAGCATATTGATCAACCCTTATAAGAAGTGTACCCATGTTTCGACACAAGACCTATCGACGTGCTGTCAAAACCGCAGCCTTATTTAAATTCATGCAACCAAGTCATTTAACTTTTAATACATTTTTATTTTTATGTTTTACCATTTAGTTGAGCATTAAGCGAAAAATAACTCCAGATGTTCGTTTATGGCTTGTGACGAACGTTAATAGAACTACTAGCTACAATTGGAATTAGCGCATACATGAACAACAAAATTTCAGGCTCACGATATTGTAATTAAAAAATAATATATGACTTTGTAATAAATATTTAACAACCAAAAAAAAAAAATAGGGCAACACTCTTTGCTTGTTTCGAAGCGTTTTTTCGCTGCTGCGTATGTGGCTTTAAAAGCATTTCAAGACAAATTAAATTAAATAATTGCATCGTGTTTGTTTTTCGCTTGCTTAACTAAACTTTAAAAATTTTAAGTTTTTTTAATCTCACTACATCATAAATCTAACTTTATTTAACTTTTCAAAAAGTGTACAAAGTTTGTCTGCTTGAACTGAAATTTTTTTTTTTAAATTTTGTTTTTATTATTTCCTCGCTCTCGCTCCAATGTGTGCATGTGCGGTGTATATGGGGCTTGGCTTTTCTTCTTAGTATTTTTATTTGTTACGTTATTAAATGAACATATTTTTTGTTTGTCCTCAGGTTGGTGCTGGCTGCTTATACGATCAACATAATTTCTACCTCACTTATTTTTAGACCCAAAAGTTTTGTTAAGTAATACAAGAACAACAAAGTCAACAATATATCTTACGATGATGGCAAAATATAAATATAAGATACATATATGTATAAACTATATATGAGAGGGTTGAGAGGAAGCCGCACTATAGTACACATGTTACACAGATTGTGTGATGAACGACCAGGTGCAAAATATTCTACATATACATAATCTTGGTAAATAAGTGCACAAAAAATGTATCATATATATATCCAACTACTGTTCATACAGTATGTGTATTATGAAAAGTAATACTGTTGCGAAGGTAGTTTGATAACTCAGTGGAATTTTTGAATTTCCCTAGAATGCAACACTGCTGTGAATAAATTCCCGTAAGGGATTTTTAAGCAAGCTGCGTCAGCATAGATAAGCTCGGGAATATTAACGTGAATGAAAAAAGTGTATTTTGTTTCACCGAAACGAAGAAGAGGCTTGATAAATACTGTGTAGACACTGCACCATCAATATCAATGTTTATATTCTGAGCGTATACTGAGTTCCATTATGGTCATACCAACAAAGGTGACGAATCGCTCAAAAGAGATCGTTTCGCCAGAAATCTGCGTTACAATCTATTCAAAGTTACTGAACAATTGCTGAATAAAAGTGTTTGAGGTAGCTAAGACTATACGCATCTCAGGTGAATTTGTAGATGTTATATTATATAAATATTTGGACATGTAAAAGCTGAAACCCTGATCTGATACTTTGCAGATCTGGCCTGAAGAAATGGCTGGATGGTAACAGATTTGGCTCAAATAAAGAGGTCATTAGCAAAAAACGTCCGTTTTGAGGGCCTCAAGGAAAACTACTAATCAAAGCAGTGGCGGATCCACGGAGAATTTTCAGGTCCGAAAAATAGGTTCAAAGTTTTAGCGAGCTTTGACCACTTCGAAGTAAAGAATCCCCCCCGAGACCAAAGCCTTGATACGCACCTAATTTGAAGTATTATGGAGAGCACTCTGTAAGATCTATGGCCGACGAACTGTATAAGCTTCATGACGACATTGATCTAGTCAAGAGGATTTTCAATATGAGTACGGATAGAACGTGTGCGAGCAGAGACGTCTGGAAGTACGTTGAAACAGTAAGAAGACTATAACTAAAAAAATGCCTTGTATTCGAAATATCACTGACTTATCAAACTGCCCTCGCATAGCTAAGAGAGACACTATATGAAAACTGTTGACAAACTCTTATGAAGTGTTTGCTGTTAATGTTCTGATTTTTACCTTTTTCGGCGCCAATTTGTATTCTCGTTAAAGCTAAGCATTTAAAAACAAACATACATAGTCATACACTATATTATATTATGTATCACAATTATATATAATCATAAAAAATAAACTTTTGTATCTTACCTGCTGGGCGACAGGATCTAATATGCTCTCGATGGTTTTTGTGTGGAAGACGGGCATTTCGTTTAGTCTTTAAGCTTGCTTTGCTACCAACTATGTATGGTTTGGGTTTTTCTGCTGCTCTCCGTCTGGCCAATTTATTTTTTTCTAAATAGTTAAAAAAAATGTTATGCTTAATTAATCAATCAGCAAGTTAAGCGCTTTTCAAAAAGATATTATGCGCATATATAATAAAAATTATTTTATCTCTCTTAAGATAACACACAGATAAAAGTTAAACTTGTGTCAAGTGTGTCTGCTACGAGTACCACAAAAAAAAAAAAAAAAAAGTGTACAACATCTAAGCAAATCTCAAGTCCGAATTTGGAGCACTGTGGTAGACATTTGTTGTACCACATACACCACATTAAATCCGCTCGATTGCCGCCAATTTGTGCTGCTTTAATAATCAATTTCGTCTGTTGTATCTTGTTTGTTCTTTATTAACGATGAGGTCATAGCCAGTAGCAGACACACTCATACAACTATATAGATTACCCATCCATATGGTATTTAGGTGGGTCTGGCCAGACAGCGCCAGACTATAGAGATTTCCGCACCCTTCCATGGCCATTTAGCTTTGCAATGAAAGCGAAGAGCAAGAAAAGTGAACTAAAATAAAATCCCAACTAAAAGCATTGAAAGCATTTTTGTTGAAATAACGATAACTATTTTTAGTTGAAAGATTGCAGGTCTTCTTTTTGGTTGTAGCTTCTAGAGATTAACTTGACCATGAGCTGGACTTAAAAGCATACAGCGCCTTCCTGAAATGTTTTAATGGATATGCAATGAGTAGCTACTATAGCCACAACATTAATGTATTACAAATTATGTACTATATAAATAAACGGAAATGCAATATATGTCAAAAGGATTAATGCGTACAAATCTTCAGCGTAGGTCTGTATACCTTCAAATTTATGGGGTTGAGTTTATGGACTCAAAATAATAGTTCTACTTAAATTTAGGTTTAAGAAGCGACTAAAGGTAACGTCATAGCTTCTATAAAAGAAGAACCAAATATTTTGAATTTACAAGGTCCATCCCAAACTAAACAGACCTTTTCCAATAGAATAGACGATATTTATGTATACCGTAGAAATGTACCCTCTTTAACGATTTCAGCAACAATTCCATGACATAAAGTTTATTGGAAGCAAAGTTATGGCGTCCTCAATGTCAGTCTGTGGCATGGGTACAAAAATGAGCATGGCACAAAGAGCGAAACTGACCTTTGAAAAAAATCAGAGAATTCAAAATTCCAAGTTTTCCATTAAACAGGCCAAAAGGGAAGGAAACTTTCTCTTGAACATTTTAAGTGGTAATGAAACGTGGTTTGTTTAAAAACGATACCTGAACAAAGCGTCAAAGTGCTGTATGGAGCTCAGTTGACCATTCTGAAGTAGTCAAAGTTGAAAACAATGCTAATTCTCTTCGACGCTTTCAAGAGCATTATCCACAAAGAGTTTTTTTCACTGATTCTTTCCTACGATTCCAAGGGCATAATCCACAAAGAGTTTGTTTCACAGTGTCAAATCCTTACTGCTTTATTCTATGTGTTTTTTGAATATTGTGAAGAAGAAAGCTAGCCTTTCGATTGTTTTCGATATTCTTACTAAAACGTAGCTCATCGCCATATTTATATGATATGCTACCTAGTAACTTCTATCTTTTCAGTGAAATGCATTTGGCGATTTGTGGCCGACCCGAAGAGAGAGGGGGAAATGGGGGATTATATCCGGGCCCGGAGTTTTCTCGGTGTAATTACAGTCGTAATAATATTTTGCTGGGGGTTTAGAGGTCATCTAAAAGGCTTTTACCGATGTTTTACAAGTCATGCCTTTGAGTGACATAAAAAACTCATCATGAGCCTGAAGGAAACTATTTCGAATAAATAAAATCAATTATTTAGAAACAAATTTTTTTGAAGGTATTATTTTTGAAAAGTTCTGTTTATTTTGGTACGCAGCTTGTATAAGGTGGGCAATCTGTTGGTTTATTTGTTAATTGCATTTTATTCGTATATTTTTCAATAAAATTGTGTAAATGTATATATATAACAAAGGAAAGTTTGAAGTTTTTGCATGAAAAATAATATCGCCCAAAAGGCCGCCGAGGCTGTCTCAATAGGCCCGTATGCGAGAACATCGTTATTTTCTATGACTTTTTTGTGTGACGAAAACACATCTGGCTGTTCTGTCATTCATTGAACAAATAAGCAATGCTGATAATGACAATAATATTGCATCATTTAAATCTTGTAAGCGTGCAAATATAGATCCGCATCCAAAATTCGACGAAAAGTGGTCCTAGCAAGGTGTAACTCTTGCAAACTATGGCGACACTGGCCTCAACTATGATTTTTTCATAGAACAATCATTTGCATAGTACGCCTGTACCAATTTTACGCGTTGTTGAGTTGTTAAACGATCCATAACTAAAATTAAGTACTTTTAAGCCTGGCATTTGTCGAAGAGCATCCACTTTGGCCGGGTATGTTTCGAATTATGAGTGTTTAGCAACCAAAACATCAGATGACCCACTCGATTCAACATTTTTGGAAATACCTTCACATTCAGCTAGTTCACGAAGTTATAGCCGATGATCATCCAATACCAATTTGTGGATCTTTGGGCCAGCTTTTAACTTTTTAGAATTTCATTATGATATATCTTATATTTATTTAAAATATGGATTTATAATTGCTATTAGTTAAAAAATGTCGTCGATCGATGACTAAAATTGAGTACATACTTTTAAACTTGAAATACTATGTCGAAGAGCAACCACTTTGGACGGGTATGTTTCGAATTATGAGTGTTGAACAACCAAAACAACAGATGACCCACCCTATATTATTAATATGTGTTCGTTATTTTCTATTTTGTAGCCAATTTATTATAAAAAAAAGAGTTTTTTTTGCTTTATCTGACAAATAAAGATAAATATGATTTACATTGCAAATTTCGGGTTTATCACAATTGTACTGCCCCAAGTCTAAGATTTCGAAAAAGAAAAAAAAAGGTAACGTTTTTAGGCATTGACATCACGACATTTTGTAAAAACAAGACCGATATGAAAAAAATTTGTTAAGTTTGTGAAATGTGTACATCATAGAGAAGGTAAAGTAAGTAACTTCTCATACGTTGAAAAAGATGAAAGACATGGAAATCGATCTACCAATATTCTTCCGTCTGCCGATACGTAAATGTGTGGATTTTGGAGACTATTATAGCTAGGATAAACAAACTTCACATTTGAATTACTTATGTTTTTTTTTTAATTTGTGTTTTTATACGAATTTCACAAAAAAATTTTACGTTTATACATAGTGTTCAAGTTGAAACCAAAGCCATTTTAAAGAACAATGCGTTCATGCTTAAGGTGCAATTTTTATGTAATAATGGAAACGATCTAGTTCGAAAAAAAATAATTAAATAACTAGTATCAATCGAGTTTCTTAAAACATGCGTTAGCCCATTTGTAAATCATATTCTTTAAAATACTTATATATGCTATATATTTTTATAGCTATATAAATTTACAAATATGTGTTCGCCTTTGATTTGTATGGACTGCCACTTATGGCAATAGCTTTCGATTGATTTGTGATACATTTTAGCCATAACAAACACACTATATGAGTATAGATTTATACATATGTATATATAGAACTCATAACGAAAATTGCAAAGCTTCGCGTGGGTTGGCGTTTTTGACTGACTGACGGACTGTCTGACTCTGGGCGATATTGTTTCATCTGCCTTTTATGGTTACAAATTTATTGCAAATAATATGTGAAATATAAAAACGAGCACAAAACAGGTTGACAATCTGGCAAGTGCTTGTCAAGATCAAGGAAAAATTTTTGAGCACATATTAGATAATAAGCCGTCAAGACCTGCCAGCGCAGCCTGTGATACCAAAGACTGGTTTTTAAGCGTCTACTAATGTATTGCATAAGCTTGAAGAAACAAAATACTTTAACAAAAAATGTCCAGTTGCTTGACTAAGCCGTTTATAGCCGACATATTACCCGGCTATGGAAAGAGTAAGACGAAGTATGGTAGAGTTCTGTAAAGATCAAGCGCATAATTACTTGGTCTTAGTAGGTAATTAAGTGCCTTAGGGAAGTCTATAGAAATCTACACCATAAGATTTGGACCGATAGAACGACTAGATCTATGACGACATAGACAAGAATGTAAAGCGATTCAATGGGTTCTTGTGGAAGAAACTACCTTTGGTATTCCATAACAAAAGTAAAGACGTAAAGACAGGCTACACTTAGAGTGACGCACTACAGCAGACTGTAACACAGCAGCGGGTTGTTCTCTGTGCTTGAATTAATATCCAAGCAAACAATGCAATCCATGTACATATGTATATAAGTTTGAAACACTTATAATTATGCGCGAAGCTCCAAAAATGCACTGATGACACACACACTTACTCACACGTTTGAGAATTCCACGAATAAAGCGTAATATATTATGTATTAGCAAAGGGAGCACAACAACAATACAAATTTACAATAACAATAGAAAAGTCGTCTATTTAAAATTTGTACAATGCAAACAAGCATCTTGTTTTAATTGCCTTCAATTCATAAAAAAAGAAAAAGGCAAAAATTAAATCATAAAATCAGCGGCACACTGTACATATGTATGTCTATACAAATTTATGTGGTATATTGTATGTATGTACAGCTGTGTGTTATATACAATTAACCGTGCCGCGTGCAGCATAATTTGGGGCACAACGCGCAAGCATATGGGTACATTGGAGCTGGTAGCAAAAGCACCCAGAGCAGCGGGAGCAGCCACTGCCTCTATGCAAATGTATCTTTTAGTAGTATGATAAAAATACACGCACGCATACACACAACACAGACACTCATCGCCAACGCGCGTATTTTTTAAGTGTAGACATAATGAAGCGCGCGCGCGCGCGCACTGCTTACGAATGGATCACGAAGCTCGCTTGCGAACACTAGAAACAAAAAAAACAAAAAAAACAAAAAAAAACTACCAAATTTTGTTGCTGCTATTGTAGATGTATTGCGTATATATATGTGTGTGTAAATTTAGGGCAGACAGCAATTTCTAAATCTTCGTTTTGCTTCGATTTAAAATTTTTAACACTTTTGATTATGTACATATGTGCATATATGTATGTATATGATTTGCATGCTTCATTAATTGTTACTTTTGCATACTTCATGCAAATGTTTAAGTACATAGTTTATATCTTAATTGTTGTTTTGGCTTGGGCATTTCTTCGTAAGCATTAATCACAGCTAGAGCAACAAAAAGCCAAAACAGACACACACACAAACACACGGTCACTAACGCACCGCAGCAACAATTGGCACATAGATACAAAGTTTGTATTATATACAAACACAGCTGTCTGACAAATGCAATAATTTTAATATTATTTTATGTTTGCGCGTTATTAAACGTTTTCTTGTTAAACACTAAATATATATACATTTATGTATGTATGCACGTTTGTATATATTCTGCCGTTATTTACTTTATACGTGTTTATCGTTTGCCGTCGCTTTTAGCTTTCGAAAGCGCCCAACTTGCTTGCCCGACTGTTCTTTACAATCTACCTTGCGCCAACAGCGCTTTTGTTGTACGTGCCTATCTTCTTCTTGTGCTTCTGCTTCTTTTTGCTCTCCATCTCTTTTATGTGGCGTTCATTTCGTTGCGTTCTCTCCATTGTTGTTGTTGTTGCTATTTTTATTTGTTTGCTTTTGCCGCCTTATACTCATTGGTGCTTGAGCGCTTTTGATTGTTGTTGTTGTGTTTTTTTTTTTGTTTTTTTTTAACTTCTTTGTGACACCAGTTGTTCTTGGTGTTACGAAGAGAGCCCATAATAGAATTCTACGATCAACCATATACGCATAGCTGCATCAGCGCCATATCGATATTTTTATTATTATTGTTATAACAATTATTTTGATTTTTTATTTAAAATCCATAATGTTCACAAGCTGAAACGGCATTTTACAATTTTTGTGCAATAAAAATTATGAATTACTGTTAGTTTTATAGGCTTTGCTTTTGCTATACAAGGCTAATTTAGTCCGTAATGATATTTTGAAATAATGATGTAAAACTATAAAATGCAAGACGTTTGTGTGCATCATATAAACTGAATTTCTTTAGTTCCATTTAGATGCATATACATATACATATGTATGTATTTAAGCTATGCACGCAATCTTTTGCTGTCTTTGGTTATTTGTAACGTATTTTTAAATTGTATGTAGGTATCGAATACATGCAATGGCGTCGCACACTTTAACTTAGTATTTCCGTTGACTGAGTTTTAGACTCGTTCATGCTTCCGTGTCTTCCGTCGTTGTTGTGAAGAAGTCCACAAGTAAATTTATAAGAAAATTACAACGGAAACAAAACAATAAAATAATGCTAAATTATTAGATACTAGCAAATTTGCACACGATTTAATCCGATCTTTAACGAGCTGGCTAAAACTACATACACCCACCCACAATGTGGGGATTAACTTGCAAACAATTGTACATATGTATGTACATACATATGTAGATATTTATGTCTTGAGTTTTATTAAGGCGCTATTAATGTGTATGCATATATAGACACATACATATGTATGTATGTATGTATTACAAATTGTAGGCTTTGTTACATGGCGCGTGCGCCAGCGCTTGCACGGAAGCAAACTGCAAGCGCGAAACGCGCCAAAGCTAGCGCCGTCGTTAGCGTCAGTGCATTCCACAACAAAAAAAACACACATTCCAGGCCGCGGCTTCGGTCTGGACTTTGTTATAAAAATATTTGCCTGCACTGTGCCAGCAATCATTGTTTTTTAAGACTGCCAAGTGGTCCCATCGCCTAGTTTCCATTCAGCTCCTCGCGCATTAAGTAACATGGATAATCGCAGTGTGGTGAGACTTTTTTAGTTTTTAAGCAGTACTTGTGGATATAAGTGCAAGCGCAACGTTTTTTTTTTTTTTATACATATATGTAACTTCAACCAATAGTTGCTGAAGTTCTCGGTCATTGTCATACTGGTGCTGGTGTTTGTCGTGCAGGAAACGAAAGCTGGGTATGAAATTTTTCCAAGTGTTAGAATTATACAATTCCAAGGATACTAATCTTTACTCATCTTTGTGTATACTCTTGTTGTATAGCAGTGCTCAAAAGAAAAAAAAGATTGTCATTCATGTGCCAATTCAAAAAAAGATTGAGAAGCACATACATACAGTTGTGAAGCATGTACATCACCATCACAAGCCGATTGTCCTAAAGGAGGAGAAGAGAATCATACACGAGGAGCACCGTCCCATACAAATTCACAATACAAAGGAGCACATACATCATCATGAAAAACATGATCACCATGAGCACCACGAGCACCATCATCCTGTTGAACAAATCGAACAGGAGGAAGAGCACATTCATCATCATCATAATTATGAGCACAAAGATGATTTTATCGGTACCGATGGTGGCAGCAGTGAGGAGCGCTGACTATGCGCGGCTTGCACTGAGTGTGGCACTAACAACGCTAATGTAGACTGATTTACCTGAAACGTGGTCCAAAGCTCTGTGCTTAAAGGTGATTGTGACTTTGTGATGCATTAGTCTTAAACATTTTTTTTTATATATATTTACATAGAGAAGTTAATGGTGTTGATTTTTTTTTGTTATTTAAATGGCATTAAATAAAATTGAAAATACATATATTATGCATATGAGTATTTGATTAATATGGCGGTTTATTTTTAAAACGGCGGCTATCGATAACATTTGTAAATTGCGTGCCCGCATTTCTTCGATAGGCTTGCATTGCGACGGTGAATTACTCGTTGGTAAAAAAGAAGAAGCAGAAGGCAAAATAAATGAAAAGACATGAACGAGCAGCAGCAAAGGGAGTGAGAGTGAGTGTGCGATACTTTGCAAAAGACAAGAAAAAAGTAAAATAAAATATAATAAAGAAAAGTTTAACTTGCCGACCAAATAGATCAGATCATGTCTTGATAACATAATGACAAGCCAAACAGTACAAATTGGTGCTTTTTTCCACAACAACTGCAACAGCAAAAACAACCAACAACCCAAATACATGGAAAACGTTAAAACTAAGGCGCATCCACGACAACAATCGATGTGGATTTAAATCGCCAACGCGAAGTGCAGGAAATTTGCATTAAACTTTCGAAAATCCAGCACACATTTTCGTTTGCTTTAAAATTTGGTTAACATACTATATAAGTGCAGCTGCATGCGCCCTGCACACGCTTGTGTCTAAGCCTTGCCTCGCCTCGCCTCGCCTCGCATCACCTCGTCTTCACCTCGTTGTGTGTGTTTTCAATTCATTCACAGTCGTCACACACAGTGCAGCTCACAATCACCATCACATTCGAATTCGCTTTCCCCAAGGCATCCGAAGTGGCAGCACCAACTGCACCACACTGAAGTTTCATCATTCCCCGCTTGCTGTAACTACACTCCTCCGATCGTTCTCGTTATCCAACCAATACGGGTCTAATCAGCAAACTAAACCAAACCAAAAACAACATTCACAATTCTGACTAACACACTCGAAACTGAACTGAATTAGGAATCGAAATCGGAATCAGACAAGTACAGAAAGCCGAGGAACGATATCAGATAAGATTCATTTTAGCCTTTGTATTGGCCGAAGCTTTAGTAGTTTTAGCCAAACGCTGCCACTCCCAATAGTTATTGTAAGTTGAGAGCAATAGCAATGCAGTATAGGCCACCATGGGTTCGCAGACCTTGGAGATACTGCGCCAAGGCGTGTGGGCCTCGCTGACCGGCGGATACTTTTATGATCCGCATCAGGGCGTCTTTTGCAATGTGGTGCATCTCTATCTTTGGCTTTACTTGCTTTGCTCCCCTTTTGTCGCATATTTGGTAAGTACAAATAGTTCATGTAGAAAGTCTTTTTTTTTTTAATATAGGTAACTATATTTGCAGTATTTTCCAAGCACTTGGCTGACATGGTGCATTTACTGTGTGTTGACCAGTTGCACCATATTGCTGGTCAAACTGGTAAATTTGGCCTTGCATCGTCTGTACGATCGTGCACAGACCATGTCCGAGGTGAATCTAAAAGGTCAATTCTTTAAAGTCACCAAAGAGACGGAGCCACGGTAAGATTTTATTTACTGATAAATAACCAAAGAATTTTAAAATATGCCGACTATTAACAGCGACGACGATGGCGGCATTGAAATGAAAGTAATGGGCGCAGGCGGCTCACGCATATCCGTGGAGCAAGCCATTAACGAGGCCAGTGAAGAAAACAGCATTATGTCCATAGACAATGTTAATAGCATTATTGGTAAGTTTTTCCACTTATCAAACTATTTTTCAAAATTTTTTAATCATGCCTGCTTGTTGCAGACCTCAAAGTTGATGTGCATCGTAAAAACAGCTCCGAGTCCATTGAGCTCATGTTTTATGCACCCTCAATGCTCTCTGGCGGCAGTCAACAGGATCAGCAATCCCTTGCCGGCTCTGCCAGCGTTAGCAAATCCATACGCTCGGCCAGTGCCGCCACCAGTGCAGCTGCCAATAATAACATGTCCGCTGAAATGTTTAGCAAATATTTAACCGTTTATCCCGAGCTTGTGGAGGCTGGTGGTAGCAGCGCCGGCAGTGCTGACGGCGGCAGCAGCGGGGGCGATAGCAATATCATTGTACCTTCAACACACGCACGCACGGGTCATTTGTCACGCAAATGTTCCGAAGTCTTTAGTCGCCGACATCGTCGTAGGCTGGAGCGTCAAAGCAGCCTGGATATAGCTGTTGAAGCAACTGAGGCGTCATTCAGTGCCAAGTTAATGCGTAACCAATCGGATACTATAGCAACTACCACTGCGCCAATGGGTCTGAGTGCTATACAAGTACGCAACGAAACGTTCCTACATTCGCAGGTGCATGCACCTCCAGGCAAAAGCAGCACCGGCGTGGCACTAAGTCGAGCAAATAATTTTCGACAGCATTTTATTACCAACGCCTCAAATACAACGCCCGCAACAACGGCAGGAACTACTACAACAGATGCAGCGCCCAATTCGACATCCTCCTCTGTTGTGGTAATTGCACCTGCGGGAAGCATGAGCAGCGGCACGCGTGCCTCACGACTTCAGCGACATCGCAGTTCGGAAACACACGATGAACGTTTGAAGCACCAGAACCGCGGGCTGTTTCAACCCATGCATCATCATCATCACGTGGATCAGCATCATCATCATCAGTTGCATCAAAATGCTAGTGGTGCCAGCAGCATCGGCACTTTAGCTGTCATTGGCGGTGGCGGTATTAGCGACGTAGAGGATATGGAGCTTGGTCTTGGACGAAGTTCTGGCGGCGTAGCGGATGCGTGTGCACGCGCTCTTCAGTCCTGGATACTTGGTAAGCATAAAAAGTATAAGCTTAAACTTTGAACTGAATATACCTTTCCGTTCCATTTACATAAAATCGTGGCATCAAAGAGAAACCAAGTCTAAATACATTCTCTGGTTTTTAAATTCTTTCTTAGACTATAATATACGAAGTTTGAAACATTAATTTGTGGTCTTTTCAGATTCCTCATCAGATGTTTACCTGGAGGATGATAGCTATACCAAATCAGACTTAGGTATTGAACAGCTGGAAGCCCAAAAGCAGCAGTATCAACATCAACAGCAATTCCGGCTGCCCCATCATCACCATCATCATTTGCATCATCACCTGAGCGGCACGATCATACGCAAGGATCCCACCAGCACTATGTCAGCGCTGCAGTTATCAGTTGCAGCAACGGGCAGATCCGATGTTAGCGGCACACATGCCGAAGTTAATGCTGGTGGCTCCTCCATTAATAGCAACAGTGGAGCCACTGGCTGCAGCGGCATGAAGAGACGACGACATTCCAATGCAACCAGCTATCATAAACAAAGCACACAGGCTTCCAAGTCAGCGTTGCTGGCCGCTGGCCAACAGTCTAACGGCGGTGTACGCCGCATTAAAAGCGCCGCTTTGGAAGTCCTCTGTGCACAGCCGTCCGTCTCCAATTTAAGTCCGCATCCAAACAGCGTGGAGGCCATCAGTGGACAGCAACAGCTGCGAAATCCTCTGCCACCGCCCAGCAAAAGTCTGGTAAGAAATCAGCATCTAAACTTGTATCCACGCCTAATGGATCAAAACTATGCGGAAGCAAGTAGCACCTGCAGCAGTTTGATATTTGGTACAGCTAGCGCTTGTGGTTCCACAACAGCGTTAATTGAGCCGCCTGTGTATCCTATCGTGGAGCATTCTGATGAGAAAACCTCGCTGGACTTAAACAACGATGAACTGGAACAAAAGCAGAAGACTCAACCTGCTATTTTAGTCGAAGACAACGGAGGCGATGCTGACACACTTTGTAAGTTAACTGCCAAAAGCTCGCCCGCTGTTGCGCTGGATATTGGAAACGATGATGACGATGAGCTGGACGATGTGCCAATACGTAGACGTACGCGTGCTTTAGGTTGCAGCCAAAAACATCATAGCGCAGAGTCCGATGTGGGTGGCATATTGGCTGACGATGATGATGATGTATTTAAGGATTTTGATGATGATCTGGAACATATTCTGACAAAGCTGCAACAGACACAAAATCAATTAGATGATGTGCTTAAAACCTGCGATATATCTTCGGCAAAAGTAGCAGCAACTGCGGCAAGTAACGCCAATGAGTCATGCCCTGCTTTTCTGGTCAATGATGATGACGATGAGGAAACTGATAACAATACAGGCTCACGCTCACCACTACTCAGCGAACGCAATAGGCAACAGCAAAACGCACGTGAACTTGCTGCCGATAAGGCCTTACGGGATGAACTTAAGGCAGAAGCAGCTTCGAGCACCATGCAGATAGCTGCACAGCAACCGCACCAAAACCGTAGTCAGTTCATAAAAAGCGAGGCAGATTCTGGATGCCCTTCAAGTGATTGCGAGCAAATTAGCGCAAGTTCTAAGGATCAGCTGCTAGCTAGCATAGAAAGCCAAGGACAGCATACAATTATTCTTGATGAGGAGCAACCGTGTACTTCAAAAATGGCAACCAAAAGCCTGGGCGCCATACCAAAGGTCGTCAAGTACCGCGAAGTGGATGAGGTACGTAACAGCGGCAGCCAGCTGCATCGAAGGCGTGGTGGAAATAATTCTGGTGGGCTGACAAGTCAAACAGCAGTTACTAGCAGCGGTAGCAATTGGATAACAGCAACGGCAACCCCATCTCAGCAGGATATACAAGCCAACGAACTGGCATTGGTAAGCTCCAAGCAGCCAAAGATGGCCATTGCTTCACGCAACAGCTCCTCTTCCAATTCCACGCACAGCATTAGTCTAACCGAAAGTCTCACTGCCGACATACATAAGATGCTCTGGCTAATGCACGGCGGCGCTGTAGATGAACGTGGCCGTCCCATTGCAGGCATCGCAACTGATGGCACGCCCATACCAGCCAATCCGAACATTGTGCCTCCAAATATGTCCAATGCGCACTTTCAGTTCTATCAGGATGCAATACAAGCGCTTCAGAACACATATCCAAACACTTCTATGGAGCATACGACACATATTGAGCGTGCTTTGGCGCATGATAAACTACGACTGGATGTTAAACAAATGTGTGAGCAAGTGGGCCTTATCGATGGGAGTGCGAGTGTTTCGCAGGTAACAACTAGCACGGCATCGGCCAGTGCAGCGTCGCAGCAACCCACGCTTGGTATGCTTATGTCCTCCTCTTCCGCATTGAACTCTCGAGCCACCCCAGCGCTGTCGCTACAAGGTTTAATTAATGTCATAAGCGAGCGTAATGCTGGACGTGGCATGCATACCAGTGCCCTGGACGCGTTGCAACATCAGCATGTAGATATGGGTGGTAGCAGTTTAACCGGAGCCGGTGATGGACCTGGAACCAATGCCAGCAATCAACTAAGCCAACCGGGCAGTAATGCAGGCGTACCAATGCTAAGTGTAGATGGACCACTTGGGCCTTACTGTGATTACTGGCGGCCTGCTTGTCTTCTGACGGCTGAGAAGCCTACTGTTCCAAAGAGTTTCTATAAGTATCGCTTTAAATGGTGTGGTCATGAAAATGAGTTTAAAATAGCCATGGATCGTTTGGAATTATTAGCTCTTTTTGATCGAGATTTGCATTGGCTGCATGTTCTCTTAGCTTGTGTATTGTGCACCCTGGTGGCCTGCCTTGGAGCTGCTATACTTCAACACGATCATTACAAGGATCTCTGCGCATTTCTCTTTTGTGCAGTCATTGCAGGCGCTCAGTACTCCCTGGTAAAAAGCGTGCAACCGGATGCTGCCTCTCCTGTGCATGGATTCAACAAGACTGTAGCCTATTCCCGCGCCATTTATTTTAGTTTATGTGGTGGACTGCTGTTGCTGCTCAAGCGTCTGGATGTTGCCTATGCAGAGCAACCGCCGAATAATTTGGTGTTCTTTGGACTACGTTACTCTCCGGCTAATTTGGTAGCAGTGCTACTGCAGGCAATGTATGTGGTACTGCTATGCTTTCCGCTTATCTTTTCGGTAGGCCTGTGCCCACAAATCAATACGTTTCTTATGTATCTGCTGGAGCAACTGGATATGCATGTGTTTGGTGGCAATGCCGCTAGCAGTCTGCTAGGTAAGTACATCATTCATCATAGGAATGTTTACACTACATTTTTTCATTAAATCTCTTTGATATCCCTCATCACTTCCTTTTTATTTCAGGCTCGTTTCTGTGTCTGCTCCGTTCCATACTGGCCATCATGCTGTTGTATGGCCCGCTTTATGCTGCCTTAGATGAGCATCGTGGGACCCAGTACATACTCTTCTCCATCTTCTGTGCCATGCTAATACCTCTAGGCTACCATTTATCACGCTCAGCTAGCGACTTTAGCCATATTTGGCGCCTGATCAAAACCTGTATTGTCAGCACTTATAGGGATGACGAAGATGAGCTGAGCGCCAACTCGATGAGCAAAAATTCTCAGCAGCTGGCCACCAGCACGCCTAAGCAGCGTGGCAAGCCACAGCAGCTAGACAATTGTCATGATGCTAAGGAGCGTCAGGAGCAGGTGTTGAGCTTATCAGCGAATAGCAATGAGCACATCGAGCTAAGCTCACTGGAAAAGTTAGGAACACAAGAGGATGAAACACAAACACAGCTGGGGCACAAGCATAGCAAGTCTAAGGCCTCGTCCTTGGGTAGCTGTCAAACGTTGGGGAAAACGATCTCAAGCAGTAAACGAGCAATAACAGCATCCAGCTCATACGCATCTATTGGACAAGCTGAGCTGCAGACGGCCAATGAGACAGCTGAATTTTTGCAAGAAGAACAAAGTAGTGCTGTTGGAGTTGGAGTGACTGCGCCACCTGTAGCAGTGGCTACTGCAACAGCTGCCACGACCACCACAGAGGATGATACGAAATCGCTGGGCTCACCCAGTCATGAACACACAGCAGCCACCGATATGGGTAATGATCTGGCGCCAGCCTCGAATACAGAGCAGAAAACGGTGCCCGAGTTGCTGGCTCAAGACACCGATGACAAGATCTCGAGCTCATCAACAACCAATCCAGGAGATATGTCCACATTAACTGCAGGCGGGGGTACTGCCACTGATGCGACAGCCGCTGGTGCTGCCAGCGTGGAGCACACAACCGCCGACGGCAATAATAATAGTAATGAAAGCGAACTGCCCGATCCACTGCCACGCAAGCTTCAGGCTACGGTCAATACGAGGCTGAAAAACGACTGTGTGGTAATGACACTTCTCGCTGTCAGCGTGCTCGGTCTGCATTGCAGCACAGTGTTCACAGTGCTACAGCCGGATCTAAATGTGGTGCTTTATGCTTTTATTGGTGTGCTCGGCGCGCTTTTACACTATGCGGTGCCTCAGATGAGAAAGCATATGCCTTGGTTGTGCTTTGCTCGCCCACTACTGCGTCAAAAGGAATTTGGCCAATTTGAAGTACTGAATGCACCGCAGATCATGTGGTTTGAGAAGCTGTACATCTATCTCAGCGTTCTGGAACGCAATGTGCTGTTTCCTTTGCTGGCCATTTCATCGCTGACAGCTGACTCACAGTTGATTGCGGATAAGTTTGGCGTTCCATGGGGCACGCTCATAGTGGCAATTTGTGCTCTCAAATGTAAGTGAATTGATAAGGGTTTTATCTTAATGCACCTTTCCACCTTTCTTTCTTTTATTAACCATTCACTCCCAATGCCTCCTCTTCTTCATATATGTTTTAATCACTTTATCTTTATATATGTTTAACCTATCGACCTTCTTATATCTTAGATGATTAAGTTTCCAACTATTTTGTTGTTAGCTGTTTATCTTTAGATCTCTTTTTGCACTTTCTTCTCTGTATTCATCTCTATAATTCCTCTCTAAATAACTCTCTTTTTATATCTTGATTAATGTACTCGTGTGTAACAGGGAATCGAACCATATAGTAGTTGCTGTGCAGGGGTATTGTCAGGATCGGATTAATAGAATTAAACTTTTTGTAGATATCTAAATATTAAAAAGCGATGCAAATTATTCTTTTATTTGTCCACATACGAGTATCAATGCCATATTATCCACTTTTATATCACCCTTAATTTTATTAATAATTGCTTTCCCTTATATTCCAGTTGTTCGAAATGCTTACTCAGATCCAACAAATCAATATTTAATCGTCATTTTTACTGTCCTGCTTTTTCGCATTGATTTCTCTATGGCAACGGAAACTTTTATTATTGACTACTTCTTCGTTTCTCTGGCCTTTCGCAAGTGTTGCGATTTCCTGCTTAAGGTAAGTATCAACTACTATGTTAGCACCAGTAAAGACAATAATAGCAATCATTCATTCCAGCTCCAATTTATTGTCACCTACATTGCACCCTGGCAGATTACATGGGGCTCGGCTTTTCATGCCTTTGCTCAGCCCTTTAGCGTACCGCATTCGGCCATGCTGTTTCTACAGGCAGCCATTTCGGCTGTACTTTCAACACCTCTCAATCCGTTTTTGGGCAGCGCCATCTTTCTAACCTCATATGTGAGACCCATCAAATTCTGGGAACGTGATTATAATACGCGACGTATCGATCATTCAAATACTCGACTGAGCTCGCAACTTGAGCGCGATCTGGGCGCCGACGACAATAACTTGAACAGTATTTTCTATGAACATCTAACGCGCTCCCTACAGCATTCTCTGTGCGGTGATCTCTTAATGGGTCGTTGGGGCAATGTCAATCAGGGCGATTGCTTCGGTAAGTCGTCGGAGCTATTAAATTTTAATAAAGTTACCACCTTCAGGTTCACTCACTTATTCTCTTTTTTTTTCTGTCCCACTCTATTTTATAGTACTTGCCTCTGATGATCTCAACTGTTTGGTGCACATTATCGAGCTCGGTAATGGACTGTGTACTTTTCAAATGCGTGGCCTTGAATTTCGGGGCACCTATTGCCAACAGCGTGAGGTGGAAGCCATCACTGAAGATGTAGAAGATAACGATGGCTGCTGTTGTTGTGATCCTGGACATTTACCACGCATGCTCAGCGCTAATGCCATGTTTTCCACACGCTGGCTGGCCTGGCAAGTTGTAGCCGCCCAATATGTCATCGAGGGATATTCTATATCCGATAATTTGGCCAGCGCCACGCTGCAAGTGTTTGAGTATCGCAAGGTTCTCATTACCTATTATATTAAGGTGAGTCTTAATATTAAAGATAGATAGTACTTACTTTAACTATTCATATCTTACCCTATAGAGCATCATTTACTATGTGGTAAAAAATCCTAAGCTGGAGCAATGGTTAGCCGCTGGTCCAATACAGGATGCCTTGCAGCATACATTGGGTCGCCAGTTTGTGGACCTCGATCCCATATTTAACTTTAATTTGGACGAAGACTTTGACTTTCGCGCTGTGGGTATAACACGTTCCAGCTTTTGTTACGTCTACCTCAAGTGGATAAATTTCTGCGTTGACAAGCGCAAGGAGGCGCAAACTTCCAAGGATGCACCAGCTACACCAGCAACCGGAGCAGCAACAGCTAGTACTGCCGCAGCAACTGCACCCAATTTGACCACGTTGACGGCAACAGCGACAAATGTCACAGCTGGAAATGTTCAGGGCTCTACAAACGCCGGCAGTGGTGCCTACAATGACTCCAAGAGTACGCCAAACTTGTCTACACATGGGGCCAGCAGTACGCCTCAGCCCAAGTCGCAATCCCAGCAGCAATTGCGAACGGCAAGACCGCAGAAAAGCGCTACTATGAGCGGAAGCAGCACCGTTAACGGCGTGACCAATGACTGTTCGGCGGAGCACATGAGCAGCTCTCATTCCTTTGCGAATATCTCCCGGCAAACTTCTGAAAGCGCACCCGGTTTGACTGGTTATGTTACTTATATGGATCAGAATGTGTTTGTCAAGTTGTCTAAGACGCCAGGCAAAAGCTTTCGCAAAGAAGATTCTCCACGCGCAGATGGACGTCAAGCTGCCGCACAGGCAATAAGCGATGCAGCTGCTGCCGCTGCAGCCATGGCACCAACTATGACTGGATTACCAACACAGCAGCAGCGTGAACGTGAAAAACCCGTCTTGAAGCTAAAGGTAGCCAGCGTAGCCAAGGATGCGCCGCTGGTCTCGCTCTGCCTGGCATTGGGTCTGCTGGCACGCCGCTCACTGGCCACTGCCTCACATAGCTCGCTGACGGGCGTAGAGTTCTTTTTGCATGGACTGCATGCGCTTTTTAAAGGCGACTTTCGTATAACCTCGCCACGTGACGAATGGGTATTTGCGGATATGGAGCTGCTACATGCAGTTGTGGCGCCTGCTGTTAAAATGGCACTCAAGTTGCAGCAAGATCATATAACAAACCCTGATGAGTTTCTCGATCCAAATGCGTTGTACGAAGCTATAGACACCTGTTCCAAGGAGCTGGTCATCTCACACGAAGCAGATCCAGTGTGGCGAAGTGCTGTGCTGCGCGGTGCCCCTAATTTGTTGGCTCTGAGACATGTCATGGAGGATGGCTCCGATGAGTATCGAATCATACGGCTGACTAAGCGTTTTCTCAGCTTTCGCGTTATCAAGCTAAATCGCGAGTGCGTACGTGGCTTGTGGGCAGGACAGCAGCAAGAACTTATATACCTTCGCAATCGTAATCCGGAACGTGGCAGTATCCAGAATGCCAAACAGGCATTGCGTAATATTATCAATTCCAGCTGTGATCAGCCTATTGGCTATCCTATATATGTCTCGCCTTTGACTACTTCCTATGCGGATACCAATACCCAGCTTTGCCATGTCATTGGTGGCGCTATTACCTTGGAAACTATACACAAGACCGTACTGGACTGGTGGCATCGCATACGCGAGCGCTGTCGCCAAGGGTGCAGCTCTGGCTCTGCTATGGAGGCTTCAATGCAGCTGGGCACTTGCAATTTTGGCAGCGGTGGCAGCGGCGTGGGCACCGGCAGCGTAGGCGGTAATCTGGGAGGTCCAGGCCCAGGTAGCAGCGCTGGCGGCGAGTCAGGTGACCTAGCTCCAGTATTTATATCAGCGCCGCTTTATAATACGCTCACTGTGAATAACTACTACGGCGTCAGATCTGGTAATGTGCCGGGCATGAGTGGCAGCCTGGGCGCCAGCTACGTGAGCGATAGTTTGGCTGTAGTGCGAGGTGGATTGGCTGTAATGCCTGTAAAACCGACATCGACTACTTTAATTGCTGGTCTTCTAAATCGTGAGCGTGATCTAGAGCGTACGGGCGATGCAGTGGCTTTAAGAGAGGCAGCATCGGGCTCCGTGCGTGCCAGCAGCAGCGGGCCGCGTGGACGCACTGGACAGCAGCAATCGGTAGCAATGCGCGGCAGAGATCACGAGAGGCGGGCCACCTTGCCCATTGCTAGTGGAGGAGCTGGTGCAGCTGGAGGTGGTGGTAGTAGCTCTACCGCTGATGTTTTACCGCAGGATCAAACGCATCAAATTGAATTGGAGAATGAGCCTGTTGGCGAATTGAGCTATACCAGCAGTCCACGTTTTACAAAGCTTTCCTCCTCCTCTGGTAGTTTAGGCATAGGCAATATCATAACCACTCCTGGTGATTATCCTCGCAAGACTAAAGGCCCTATTTGTCTAACTGCAGCGGCACTGGTCAGCGAGACATCAGCAACGATACAGCCACGAAAGCCACGCTTTGAGATCTTCAAAAAGGTTATTATTGTGGACGACACGGGGGTAAGTTGGAAGTATTCTTCGGTGAACGCTGCTAATAAGACATGGGCTTAAGTTTCATGTTTTGCTATTTTTGCATCTTTTGTATACTTATATCTTGCATCTCTTTCAGATCTATGATTGCCTGGACATAATCGATGCCGTAGTGTGGCCTAGCGAACGCATGCGTGCAAATGGAGGACGCTTAAGTTGGAAGGATTGGGAGCCCACCGCCGGCATGGTTGGCCATGTGGTCCACTGCTGGGTGCCAAATCACGCTGATGTACGCTATCGTTCACATGTTAATCGTTGTGTCTATCTGATCGAAATTGGTGAGCATTATGTGCCTGTTGAGGAGCTGGGACTGCGTGAATACAATCAAATCATGGGCAGCTGTGAGGAAATGGCCAATTCGCGACGTAGCTCTATTCAACGTGATTTCCATGAGTATAATTTGCAACTAAAGTTGGCTGGTTTGACACCTATTATTGGCGGTGGCAGCAGCATTGAATCGAATAAATCCCACAAGCCCAAAATACAGGCAGTAAGCAGCAGCAGCTCCGAAGATGATGATGTTGATGATGCTGGCGCGCAACCGTCCGCAGCAATGACGACCACAGAGGCTGGCATTAATCTAATGAACTTCAACAGGCTGCTAAAAATGTGGAAACTCATAGCAGATAAGAAGAAACAAGCCGCTGCAGCCAACGGCAATACCGATGCTGATGCTGTCGACGCATTCGAAGGCTTTGATTATTCTGGCGAATTATCAGAGGAACTGCTCATGCAGTTGGACGAAAGCAGTAGACTACAGTTAGTAGAAGATACAGAGCCCGAAGCTGAGACAAATGTACAACAGGCCGAGGTGGTCATAACTGAGGTAGACACCGAACAGGAGAAAGAATTCGACGTTGCCACAGTGGAAATCTTAACTCCTGAAACAGCTGAAGACAACACGAGCACAATTGAGCCGTTAGTCGTGTCTGTAGTTGAAATTGAAACGCATGTGGAAGAGCAACCAATATCAACCAGTCTCCCAGCCACACCGCCACCGCAGAACCCATTGTGCAAGGAGGAGCAAGCAACGAGTAAGTTAGATACTGAGCAACCCGTAGATGAAACTGAAAAGTGACTTGACCTCAAGTAAAAGAAAATTAGATTTTAGAAAGTGATTTGGATAAAAAAAACAGCCACCAAGTGGAGTTTTATTTAAAAAAAAGTTACAACAAATATGATCAATTTATAGCCACAAAATATATTTTCACAAAAAAAAATCATCATGAATTCGGACTCTATGTACGAAAATTTGTCATGCGAAACTATATGTCCTAACACTCAACACCACGAATATAAATATAGACCTATCTTTTGTAATAAAAGGATGTAAAATTTGGCCAAGAAGGACGTCAGCCCAAATACACACATAACCAAGAAAAAGCATTTGTTTGCAAACATATATGGTGCCCACAAACACATGCATATGCAAATGGGTATGTAATACATGTCGCTTTGTATTGTATATGTATATATGTACATATGTATATTAAATGCTTCCCGAGCTGCAGTCAACTTTTTTTTTTTATTATTGATGGCTGCAAAAAATGTAAATTGAGAATAAAAAACCGTGAACGTGGATGTATGTGTATGTGAGCATCTATAGCATATATGTAATATTATTTTTGTGTAATACAATTCCAAAAAACCAAAAAAAATATAAATATACATTTACGCCAGATTTTTCCAGAAAAAAAAAAAAAAAATAGAAATAAAAACATGAAAAACTTAAAAAAATACTTCCATGAAATCAGTAAATAGTTTTTAAAACGACTGCGTTTAGTTAAGACAAAACGAAATATGTAAAAATATATATGTATATAGATTTGTTATATCAGCATATATACATATATATATGTATATACTGCATAGTATAATTTAACGGTTTGATTAGCTTTTCCACTAACAAAATTCAACATATTCATATATACAAAGATTTAGCTATGCTTATACATGTTATATAATACAAAGTTATACAGCAAATATACAAAAATAAATTATAAAATTGAAAAAAAAGCAAAAATACAATACAAAGTAAATGTTTAGTATTTACTAAAGTTAAAGTTAATCTACTCATATGTATAGCAAAGCAAAGCGTATATTAATGAGACAAAGAAGCAAAAACAAGAAGTAATTGTATAAAAAAGGAGTATAACATTTTTCTATTTTCCCTTCTTACATAGCCAATAATATGAAGAAAAACAAAGAATTTATATGAATTAATTGATTAACAAAAAACGAAACACAAAACATCCCAAATTTATTGTTAATATTTAAAATAAAAGAAAAAACTATCAATAAAATACGTATATATAAACGTGCATACATAATTATAATAACTACATATGTATATGCTAAGCAGGCAGAGGCAGACGATGGCAAAAAAAACAAAACAACAAATTAACAAAACTAACATTTTAAATCAATTTTAATTTAAGTAACTCAAATAAACAAAAAACAAGTAAACAAAGTTGCTGATAAAAAATTGATGATTATAATCATAATTATAAATATGTTGGTGAATTTGAAGATGAAATGTAAAGCTCTCACGTTGCCTTAATAAATTAGACTGATAAATATAAAAAGAAAACGAAACAAAAAAAAAAAAAACTAAAAAAATAAATGTATATAGCTTTTAAAAAAAATAACAAACAATGATATGTCAACCATTTAATGTGCAGCAATATTTATTAAGATATATACAAGCAACTGCTATCAACGCCTGATCAGAACTGAAGGAACATTTATTTGGATTGTTTTTTTAAATAAATAAATCTTTAGGAGTTTATCCAAAAGCCAAAACCGTCAAACTAGCTCTAAAATGTTTTGGTCTCTGCGTTAACGTTCAGTAAGCTACACAGGCGCGCAGCTATGTGTGTATATAAGATATCGCAAATATTAAACATAGAAATAAAATTTAAAAGAAAACAGCGCACGAACAAAATGTTTGAAAATAAAAGGCCGCAATTAGATATGTACGTTTATTGTAAAGTTTATATTATTTCTGCCACAACTGTTCCATGGAATGTCATTTTTTTTATATACATATTAAATACAAATAACTATTTAAATAACATCAAATTCAAACTTAAAACACAAATTGTTGTATGTATGTTGTTTGAAACACACCTAGCCCTAGCCAATCTCTCAAACACATACACAAATATGTAAAAAAAAAGTAAATACAATAAAAGCATAAATACAAATACTGCAACAAAATATTTTAAAATTATATAACAAAATAAATATACAAAAAAAAAACAAACATAGTTATATATATATATATTGTATTTAAAAAAAAACATAAACAAACAAAAAAAAAAACAACTATCAAAAACCTAGCTGTTAATAAAATTTGGAATTCCCCACTCCATTTTATTTCAATTTAAATATGTAATATGTATTTATAAAATATAAAAATTACAATAAAAAAGAAAATTGTTATACAAAATTAAAATGTATTTTCTTTCAATAAAAACAAAGTTCTTAAATTTTCTAATAAAAAGATTACACAGCTACAGGATGAATTTTGGGAGGATAAAGATCGCTGAATCTGAAGCCAAGTTCCAAAAATCGTCAGCACTTAGCGTTTGAATATAGCCTCAAGAAACTCTCAAAACGAAGTAATTCGAACAATCGGATTCAGCGTCTCCAAAAACATAATTATCTTCGGACACCCGAACTCGAACAAACCTAACCTATATGACAACACATAAAAACTAAGCACACATTAAATCGAATCGTCTGGCTTAAAACTAATAAAAATTTATTTATTTTATTTAATTACAGTGCCTACCAAATTACAAATTCTAGGTGATAGCTTTTATTTTGGACATCCGTAGACTCACTGAAATGGCACGGCCCGTCGCACTTGCAATAGCCATTCTACTGAACATGGTTGTGGGCTTCTCGTACTACTCCATGTGGGCACAAAGCGCTCCAACACCGGAGCTCAGCAAATGGCTGTTCATAGCCAGCGTAGTGACACTGCTCAGGGACGTGCAAGTTGTACCGGAATGTTTCCGCAATAATTCAACAAGCTCATTGTTCGCCATGGAGACCAGTATTTGCTGTCTTACCTTGGACTTTCTGCTTTTGGTCATTTGGCTCCGCATTGAGAATATTTGTCATTCCGCCATACTGGGAGTATTGCACAATTTTCGCATGAAGAAGACTACTTTTCTAATGTACGAGTATTGGCTCTTAGCGCTGCTGACCAGTGTAATAGGGCTGTGTATGCTGTGCCTGAGTATCTGGGCCACCGGGCTGTCTGAGAAGCTATATGACATTTATATAATTGTTTATGGTCACGTTGAGCAATTGTATAAAGAGGGGCTTGAGTATTGGCGTAGCAAAACGGGTCGGTCACACAGCCGAACGATTGATATTCAGACAGATCCAGAGCCTGAGAGTGATGATGAACGCATGTTTGAAGCGAGGGAGCCTACAGACTATAAAGTGCATTTAAAAAGTGAAACCAGTGAAAATTTAATAAACAGTAGACCACCTTCTAGGATATGAGCGCAATGCTTGAACTGTATCCTAAAAGCATTGAGTGATTCACAATCCAAGAGGGGGAGAGATGGAATATAATTTCTAAGTTCTTCTAAATTTGAAAAAACTGTGGAGGCAAAAAGGCTTAGCGCAAGCTCAAGGTTATGGGCTGGAATCTGAATTAAGTTTGTTAATCTCGAAGAGTAAAAGAGTAAATTTTTAGGTATGAATTGCAAAGAATTTCGTTTTTCTATTTTTGGGCCACTCTTTAAACTATCGATATAAATTTGTATGCCATTACTTTAATATTTGATGCGTAAAGACACAAAGGGCCCAACGCTGGAGATGATTGAAATTCCCGCCTTATCATATAACATTCCGAGCGAAAGTCAGAACATCCCGACTTTGAATCCCTTACTAGACAAATTTTTTCTAATCGGGTGATCGGGTTGCCAGTTCCATCTTATCTCGGATTTGTATATTAAAACATAACATAATAACAACGCCATATTCTCTAACTTCATTAGGATCAGGCTTTGGCGGCCAGATATAAGTTGTGATACTCCTCCAGCAAAACTGTTGAAACAATATAAATTAATTATCATGTAGCTAAAGTCATAGTTCATGTGTAGTTCTTACAGTTGGGTTCCTTCTGCCACTGATCCAATAAGGCTTGACGTGAACAAATTTGTTTGTTAATAAGTGCGCGCTTAAAACGTAAAACTTTATCATTCATGTTCGACCAGCTTTTAATCAACGAAGCGGGCGTGGATCTAAGCTTTGGCTTGAAATCAACTAGCTTTGGACAAACGCTGCCCTCTAAAATGAACATGCCGAAGTAGCTGTAAAATAATAAAGCGCATAAGTTATTTACTTATTAGATGAAACTTTAAATGACTCACCAGCACGCCTTTTCGCTGCAGGGCATTTCCATCTCAGTCAGTGGCAGCTCCTAAGCCGTTTTGCCAAAAGTTGCTTCGACATAGCAATAGATTTTGCCATCCGTAGGATTATAACGTGGCGTTGGATCCTCGCGCACCTCCTGTATATTGCATAGTAGCGGCACATAGAGCAACAGCCACTCCGGCTCTATGGCCGTTATGCCACGTATAAACATTTTCGTCGAGTCACCATTCTGCAGCTCGTAAGCCTCTTGATAGATAATCCACTCAGGCGTTATATGCTTCAATACCGAAGAGGCATGCAGAAACACAGGCTCCACCATGTCCGCGCAATTATACGCATACTTGAGGCGGCGCTTTTCCTCCTTATCGGCAATGTCAGCCAGCGGAACTTTACGTGCCACATGATCACCCATGCCAGCTAGCAAAATTTGACGCAAAAAACGCGCCTGCGCATCGGTTGGTGGCTGAAGTTCTAAGCGGAGATCTGCATTGCTAACATTAAGATTTATATCATTGGTCAGCTGCACGCGCAGCTTGCGCACCTCACTGACTGCTTTTTGACGCAGTCCATTTGTGGCACAAAAACTAGCCAATTGGCCATTGGAGTGTGCATATTCTGCAGCGCCTACAGCGCGCAACAAGATCATGGGATCGCCAAGCAGTTGGTAATTGCCACTAGCTGCCCAGCTTTGCCGTTTCTTGTAGAATTTATTGAATGTTGGCGCACTTCAGCGTTTGAACATAGCCTCAAGAAACTCTCAAAACGAAGTAATTCGAACAATCGGATTCAGCGACTCCAAAAACATAATCATCTTCGGACACCCGAACTGGAACAAATTTTGTATGTAGGGTTTTTTGAGGTTATGTCATCGCAAGCTGTGGGAATTGATTAATTTGTTATTAAATTATTTAATTTTTTTTTAAGTGGGTGCGTGACTCCCCCAGGCGTCAACCGCTGCAACCTATCCTATATGACAACACATAAAAACTAAGCACACAATAAATCGAATCGTTGTCTGACTAACACTAATAAAATTACAAATTCTAGGTAATAGCTTTTATTTTGGACATCCGTAGACTCACTGAAATGGCACAGCTCGTCGCACTTGCAATAGCCATTCTACTGAACATGGTTGTGGGCTTCTCGTACTACTCCATGTGGGCACAAAGCGCTCCAACACCGGAGCTCAGCAAATGGCTGTTCATAGCCAGCGTGGTGACACTGCTCAGGGACGTGCAAGTTGTACCGGAATGTTTCCGCAATAATTCAACAAACTCATTGTTTGCCATGGAGACCAGTATTTGCTGTCTTACCTTGGACTTTCTGCTTTTGGCCATTTGGCTCCGCATTGAGAATATTTGTCATTCCGCCATACTGGGAGTATTGCACAATTTTTGCATGAAGAAGACTACTTTTCTAATGTATGAGTATTGGCTCTTAGCGCTGCTAACCAGTGTAATAGGGCTGTGTATGCTGTGCCTGAGTATCTGGGCCACCGGGCTGTCTGAGAAGCTATATGACATTTATATAATTGTTCATGGTCACGTTGAGCAATTGTATAAAGAGGGGCTTGAGTATTGGCGTAGCAAAACGGGTCGGTCACACAGCCGAACGATTGAAATTCAGACAGATCCAGAGCCTGAGAGTGAGGATGAACGCATGTTTGAAGCCAGGGAGCCTACAGACTATAAAGTGCATTTAAAAAGTGAAACCAGTGAAAATTTAATAAACAGTAGACCACCTTCTGGGATGTGAGCGCAATGCTTGAACTGTATTCTAAAAGCATTGTGAGATTCACAATCCAAGAGGGGGAGGGATGGAATATAATTTCTAAGTTCTTCTAAATTTGAAAAAACTGTGGAGGTAATTAGACTTAGCGCAAGCTCAAGGTTATGGGCTGGAATCTGAATTAAGTTTGTTAATCTCGAAGAGTACAAGAGTAAATTGTTAGGTATGAATTGCACAAAGGCATTAGTTTTTCTATTTTTGGGCCACCCTTTAAACTCTCGATATAAATTTTTATGCCATTACTTTGATATTTGATGCGCAAAGACACAAAGGGCTCAACGCTGGAGATGATTGAAATTCCCGCCTAATTATATAACATTCCGAGCTGCTAACAAACGGCTAGAAGAGAGCATGTTCGATGATCTTGTTCTGGCCTTAAAAAAATGTTATAGACGGTATTTGAATACTATCATGGTTTAAGTTTCTTGATATGGCTTACCAGGTAAAAGCTAGCGAGTAGGTGGAGTATGAGAGATTGTTAGCAAAGACTCTGATGGGAGTGCGGCCTTGACAAGTCCACTACGCCCAGTAGTGCATTTAAAATTTAGTTGGATAAGAAGCAAGTAAAACAGTTAAAGTCAGATCATCCCGACTTTGAATCCCTTGCTAGACAAATTTGTTCTAATCGGGTGATCGGGTTGCCAGTTTCATCTCGGATTGAGGTATTACAACATAACATAATAACAACGCCATATTCTTTAACTTCTTTGAAACTGCCAAGACTCGTCATTCCGAAATGCAATTTGTTTTATAAACTTGCTAATTGGATTTCAATAAATTGAAATTTTCTGGAAAACTAGTGATCTTTGCTTGAAATTAAATATTGCAAAAAATGCAATTAATTATATGATTACACTAGTTTACAAATTTTACAAAATTTTGGTATCCTCAATATGTTTTAGTCATTTCCGGCGACGAGTAAAACATGTTGAGGATACATTTTGCTGTAAACTATTTTTAATAAAGGAGCTGAATTGTCATAGAGATAGATAGGTTGTCAACAAGTTTCCCACAAGATGAAAATCATTTACGCATTGATTTACTTTATGTGTTTAGTGTGCTTGGTTCAGGGTGAGGTGTCCGAAGAATATTAACTATTTCTCAAGTGTATGGAGATGCAACAAAATAATTATACATGTGATGACTGTTTTAAAACATTTTTAAACTGAAGTAATCTTTGGAGGCGTCTGCAGTTAAGCCATCCAACTATTAAGAAATATAAGAGTTAAAAATTGGTCTCAACGAATTGTCAATAAATTTTGAATAATTTTGTTTTGAATACAAGTTTAAGTTATCTTTAAAAGACAAGCCTCAATACATAAATACCTAATCTATTATAACAACAATAATAAAGGCCTTAAAGTCACATTTAAATTTCGAAGCTAGATTTAAAAAAAAAAAAAACAACCGAAATAAGCTTAACTCCTTTAATTATTTAAAAACATATTAACATGGTCCTGCTTAATAAACAAATAACTAATAAATATAATCAAATATTTAGCTTAAATCCTCTTCATTGGGCTCAGGCTTTGGCGGCCAGATAGGCGCTAGCTCACTAAGCGCCACTTCGTATAATAGGTTCTGATACTCCTCCAGCAAAACTGTTGGAACAATATAAATTAATTATAATGTAATTATAGTCATAGTTCATGTGTAGTTCTTACAGTTGGGTTCCTTTTGCCACTGATCCAATAAGGCTTGACGTGAACAAATTTGTTTGTTAATAAGTGCGCGCTTAAAACGCAAAACTTTATCATTCATGTTCGACCAGCTTTTAATCAACGAAGCGGGCGTGGACCTAAGCTTTGGCTTGAAATCAACTAGCTTTGGACAAACGCTGCCCTCTAAAATGAACATGCCGAAGTAGCTGTAAAATAATAAAGCGCATAAATTATTTGCTTATTAGATGAAACTTTAAATGACTCACCAGCACGCCTTTTCGCTGCAGGGCATTTCCATCTCAGTCAGTGGCAGCTCCCAAGCCGTTTTGCCAAAAGTTGCTTCGACATAGCAATAGATTTTGCCATCCGTAGCATTATAACGTGGCGTTGGATCCTCGCGCACCTCCTGTATATTGCATAGTAGCGGCACATAGAGCAACAGCCACTCCGGCTCTATGGCCGTTATGCCACGTATAAACATTTTCGTCGAGTCACCATTCTGCAGCTCGTAAGCCTCTTGATAGATAATCCACTCAGGCGTTATATGCTTCAATACCGAAGAGGCATGCAGAAACACAGGCTCCACCATGTCCGCGCAATTATACGCATACTTGAGGCGGCGCTTTTCCTCCTTATCAGCAATGTCAGCCAGCGGAACTTTACGTGCCACATGATCACCCATGCCAGCTAGCAAAATTTGACGCAAAAAACGCGCCTGCGCATCGGTTGGTGGCTGAAGTTCTAAGCGGAGATCTGCATTGCTAACATTAAGATTTATATCATTGGTCAGCTGCACGCGCAGCTTGCGCACCTCACTGACTGCTTTTTTACGCAGTCCATTTGTGGCACAAAAACTATCCAATTGGCCCTTGGAGTGTGCATATTCGGCAGCGCCTACAGCGCGCAACAAGATCATGGGATCGCCAAGCAGTTGGTAATTGCCGCTAGCTGCCCAGCTTTGCCGTTTCTTGTAGAATTTATTGGATGTTGGCGCCACATCATCATCACGCTCCACACCCGTTTCCACAAGCACCTCTTGCACAGAGAGCGAAGCCACAAGAAGCACAGTATAGGGCAGCAGCTGCTGTTGATGTGAGAGTGCCAACATTTTGCCAAAACGTGGCGACACTGGGAAACGTGAGATGACCTGACCTAGCTTAGTCACAGCGGGTGGAATGTCCTTGCTAGAATCTTCACGTTTCTGTAAAGCTCCAAGCACGGTCAGACGATGCTCTGCGGCCTGCAGCTGCACTTCATCAGGCGGCGTGGGAAAGGGAAAATGTACTACACGATCAATGCCCATGCAGCGCATTTGCAGCATTAAATCATCCACAGGCTTCTTCTGTATATCTGGCATGCTGAAATCCTCGAATATATCATTATACACAGCACTGGAATACAGTCTATAGCAGTGTCCTGCGCTTACACGCCCAGCACGACCTGCGCGCTGATCTGCAGATGCTTTCGAAGTAAAGGTGACAACAAATGCGCTAACGCCGGTAATCTTGTCATAGAGACGCGTTTTCTGACGTCCGCAGTCAACCACATACTTCATTTGTGGTATAGTTAGTGAGGTTTCTGCCACGTTCGTACTAACCACGCATAACCGACATCCAGGCGGCACTGGCTGAAATATGCGATTTTGCTTTTCTGAAGAAAGCAACGAATACAGCGGCAAAACCCATAGCGGCTGCTTGCTATTTACGCCGACCTCAGCCAAAGTGGAATCCATTTCTAAGTCAGCTTCATCTTCAATATCTGATTCCTCTGCATCTGCTTGTTCATGCATGTCGGCCTCTGTATCATCGCCGGGTAGCTTGTAGTCATCTAAATTAATTTTAGGCAGCGAGATTTGTGTAAGAAACTTTTTTTTCGACTTGCGTATGTTACGTATCACACGTTTCATGTCGAATTCCTGCTCCTCTTCGTTATTAACTTTCTCTTGCTCCTTTTCTTTATCATCATCTTGCTGTTCAGTTGGAACCTTTACCGCTGTCTGCTCTGTACTTGCTGGCTTGTAGGGAAAAGTGCGACGCAGTTTGCGAACCAGCTGATTGACCTCCTGCTGACCGGTTACAAAGATTAAAATTCCGCCCTCAGGCAGCTGAGAATGTATTTTAAGCGTTTTGCGATAAGCCTCAGCCATATAATCATCAGGTGTGTGTTTCTGAAAGTGTATGGTGACAGGAAACTGGCGTGCTTCCACCTTTAGCACCGGCGGTGGCACCTTAAATAACCGCGTGTTTTCTGTAAAATCACTAACACGTAGCGTAGCCGACATAATAATTAATTTAAGCGGACTTCCACGTTTATAGCGCAACGGCACTATACGTGAGAGCAGTCCAACTAAGATATCCGTGTAAATGCTGCGTTCATGAGCCTCGTCCAGTATAATTACCGAGTACTTGTTCAATAGAAAATCACTTTCAATTTCCTTCAATAGCACTCCATCGGTCATGAATTTTATGCGTGTGGCAGGTGTTACATTACCCTCAAAACGTATAAGATATGATACTTCGCTACAGGTCAAATTCATTTCATGGGCCACACGCTTGGACATAGCAATAGCAGCAACACGGCGTGGTTCGGTTACGCCTATAAGTTTGTGTTGCGCGTAGCCTGCCTCGTACAGAAACTGTGGTATTTGTGTGGTCTTGCCAGAGCCCGTTTCACCGGCCACAATCACAATGGGATTCTCATTGATGGCCTCCATCACCTGTTGCTCCTCGCCCAATATGGGCAATCTTAAACGAGCAGCTTGTACATCGGCTGTACGATCCACAGGCGTATAAACAGTGTGATGTATAGGAAACGCAACAGCTTTAGTAGATGCAGCTGCTTTTGACGTTGCAGGCTTAGTTGATGGTTTTACAGTTGGCTCGGCGGTTATTTTTGCTGCTGGTGTTACTTCAGCTGAATGCGTTGTTTCTGTTGTTGTCGCCACTTCGTTATTTTCACTTTCGGATTCACTGCTTTCACTACTCGATTCATCGGCAGCCACATCAATTATATTTGGATTTTTGCGTTTGGCTTCCTGTTCCTCTTGCTCCTCTATTAGTAGCTTACGCTTGGCAGCACCTTTTATAGCATTTACACGCACGCTTGAAGTTGTACTGGCCTGATCTAGAGCTTGAGCCTGTCTTTCCTTCTTTTTGGCCAAATACTCATCAAGTGTAGGCAATCGTTTTAGACCTACAGTTTGAACTTGACTTATTGAGGTGTATTGTTGCAATTCAGCACTGGGTATTTGTACAGCAGCCAAATCATCCAAAAGCTGTGCCCGCTGTAGGATTAAAGTAAAACATGGATTATATAGAGCTTAACCAAATTAAGATTTAACTTACGCCTTCCTTCTTTTTCTTCTTGTCCACAATGGCCTGCAAATGTTTGCGTTGCTTTTTTGTTAGGATTTTTATATTCTGTTTTTTCTCGACTTTGACTTTTGTTGCACGTTTTTGCGATGGCAAAACCAATGCATTCGCTTCATCATAGCCAGCTGCAATACCAGTACTGCCGGCTACATCCTCCACATTTATTTTGATCTAGGATTATGCAAAGTTAAAGTTTAAATACATACTACACCATAAGTTATAGCTATTTGCAACTCACATTCTTGACGGCAGAGTTGTCCACAATAGTTTGCGGATTTTGTCGCGCTTTGGCATTATATACTTTCTTGCCCATTTTGAGGTAAATACAAATATATGGAAATGTTTACATTTATATTATCTAAAAACCAAGTTTAAATGGCAGCACGTGTGAGAGCGATGTGGTAGGTTTCTAAGTATATCGATATACGAACAAGTATCGATAGTTTGTTTTGTGGCTTACAAGCAAGTTGCCAGTTCGCAAAAATTTAGTTTTTCCATAATTGACGATTTTATATTATCAAATGTTCTTATGTATTGAATTCTTGTAAATGATAGAAGTGTATTATAGGAACTTTTCATGTTTTTTGTGTTGTAAGATAATTGCACTAATAGTTGTATAAGCGTGTCAAACAAACTGTTGTTAGCCCGGTAAGTGCTGTAAGAGCGTCGCAAAATAGTCTCTCTCAGAATATGGTCTCCAAGAACAATTTTCAACAAAACCAGACAATGCAGATGCAGCAGCAACGTTTCAATAATGTGCGCGCCAGCATCGCTCCTTACAGGAAGCCCTTCAGACCTCAGGCCCCAGTGGCCAACAACCAATTAATGTATTCGTCGTGCCAGATGCCTAGCGACCCACTATATATAGATTTCAATAAACCCACACCATTACCAAAAGTGACACAGCAAAACAGTAATGCCACCGAGAATGCCAGAGATGGGGCTCAATCCAAAAAGAAGCAAGTCAAGGGTAAATCACAAAAAGGCAAGCAGCAAACGTATGACACGCAATTCGCTGGAGCCAATATGAATTTTGGCGGCGACAAACCCTGGCAGAACAATCAGCGTTTCCATCCAAACAATCGATTTATGGGCAACAGCAACGGCATTTGCATGCAGCGCAATGCTGTAGCCTACAATAGAGTACAAATGGGTAGACCACCGAATCGCGCACGTCCCATGTTGCCACCAATGGGACCACGTGGCGCAGGTGGCGTTCATATGCCGCCATATCCACCGATGCCTTTTCAACCACCGATGCCGCCGATGCGTTGCCCCATGCCACCACCAATGGGCGGTCCAATGCCACCACGACCGCCGTTTATGCGCCGTAATTCGCGTGGCCCACCTAATCACCAGCTTCCACCGATAATGCCGCCACATATGCTGGGTCCACGCCTGCCACCGCGTGTTATGCCGCCTTGTGGACCTTTTAATCTTGGCCCCGGCGGCAATGTCATGCATATGAATGGCGCCATAAATGGTGGTAAAATTAAAAAACCCAATCCTAAGCTGGTCAAGCAAGCGGTGAAGGGTAAAAGCACCATAAAGACGCTGAAGAATCTAGTAAATCAGTATCCCATTGATAAGCCATGGGTTACGCAAGAAATACAAGCTGAGCATGAGAAGAAAACGGATATTGAGAATCGTTTAAAGGGACACAAAGATGATGAGCTTTTTGCTCAATTCAAATTGCAGCGCGATAAATTTGTGTCCATGTATGAGACGGCTCGTGAGGATTACCTAAAGCAGGAGGCTGCTTCTGTAATGGCTAAGGTAATAACTATTCTATGCAATAACAAATTTTTCTCTACTAATACAGCGTATCCCAATGGTTAAGAGCTAGTGCTAAATGTTTGCGCCTTGTTATGCTTGTTTATTCTAGCTTTTGTGCGTGCCAAAGGCAGAATTTTCTTAAATTTTTATAGGCAATCAATGGAATTTGAATAAATGCACACGAATTTCTATAATCTTCATAAGAGTATAGAAGAATATAGAATATTTTGTGAATTCTTAAGAATTTCCTGCTGCATAAGCAAGAAAGTGACATTTTTTTCCGAATTTTCTTCCAAAGTTGTTCCATTGAACATACGTTATTTTGTTTACTCAAAACATTTAGAACTGTCAACTATTTTCCAGAAAGAACTTGCTTTTTTAATTAGAGAAATTATTTTTTATTATTGTATTCATGACAAATTGAATCAACAACAACAAAAAACTTAATCTCTTGAACATATTCTGATAGATGGTTTAACATATTGTAAATTCGTTGGCAATATTTTATTTGCAGGATGCCAAAGACAAAAATGCAAATTCAAATCAGAACGCTAAGGTCGGAAATGCAAAAGATGCAACAAAACCAAATCCAAAATCAATTAAAACCGAATTAAATGTAAATGCAATGCAGCAGCAACAGAACAAGGCTGAAAAATAGAACACACAAAAACAAATATAAGAATTTAACTTTATACGTTGGCTATAGAAGATTATAATAAATTTATAAAGCCGAAAACTGAATAAGAAAACAAGAAACAAAGCTTAAAAGAAATGCAAATTAAAAACAAAAAAAAAGATCAATATTTAAAGCGCCAAAAAATAAATTTGTTTAAGCTACAAAGCTTTATTGTAAAAGTATATTACATAAATGTACAAGAACAATAAGTTTCCAATGTTAAACTTATTGTAAATTTTGAAAGTTAAAATTGATTATTGATTTTCTTATTCTTTAGCTAATAATTAATTAATTTTCTTTTTCAAATTTGTAAAATTTATTCAACATAATATAAATGTTTATGTGCATAAATAATGAGTTGGTTTTGTATAAATAGCAATATTTAGCAACGTTTTTTTTTTCCAAAACTTTTTGGAAACTTAATCTAAAATTTGTTTAAGCAACCAACAGCAATGTTCAATGTTCAAACGTAGCAATTGTTCAGTGTATTTTTGCTTAATTGTATTTTTAAATTTAATATTAAAAATAACCAATTAAGTTAATATGTTAGACTTAAAAAAAAACGAAAAAAATGTGAATTGTATGCATCTTCGATTTGATTTTGAGTTTTTTTCCTATCACTAAATATTTAATAATACATACATACTAGAACATGAGCGTTCCACTTATGTACATAGTTTATGCCTCATGTTGTTTGCTTTTATATAAGTTATCTTAAAAACAAATACATACATGTACTATATGCAATTGCGTATATGTTTAAAACTTATTTATTTATTTAAACTTAAATTGAAACTCTTGCATAATGGGCTATAACATATAGTAGTTTTAGTTACCTAAGTACATATATACGTATATGTACAACAGCTACTATATATGTATGTATACTCTACTAATATGCGTATAATGTTCAATTTGTATAAAGTTTTTTGTTGTTTTAGTTAGACTAGCTAGCTGCTAAAAACACAGCAAGAGTTCAACTCATGTAAGACGTCAATGAAGCTCAGCTCCATGCGCCAACACTTGAGCTCATCATACAGTTTAAGCTGTGCTTACACTAATCCCAATCACTGCTATGTTAGATGAAGCATTAAGATTAGCATTGCTCTGTTATGTTTATCATCTAACATACGCCAGATGGTTAGTGTAAACATATCTTTACAAAGTAAACTATATAGGTTACCTGGCCCAGAGGGCTACACCGCTTAAGTATTTAGACTCGTCCATGAGCCAACTTCTTAAACAACTTGGTTTGTCTGCACCAGTTGTTAACAGAAAATACTAAAAACCCACCTTCCACTTTCCTCTTCCTCCCAAAAGAAAAACTAAAAACCATACCCAACGAGTGCATGCATGCACATATTTACATATGCGTACATATGTACATGCATTATATACTATGTATACACAATTGTTTTACCATTACTTTGAGAATAAAACCATAAAATGCACCTGAAATTGTATCCATTATTGTTATTATTGCCAAAATACTTAAAACCCATTTATAAGTTTGCAAACATTTAGTCGCCATAATTGCCTAATAATGCATAATAGCTGTCCAAATGTGCGTTACTATTGTATATAAAAGCCCAAGTGCCATAACGTATGTCCATTAAAATGAAGTCAACGTCGTTGGATACGCATAGTGGTGTAAAATATCACTGGAAAGTCTGGCAGCTTATGGGCATATTGCAGCCCAAAGGTATTCCTCGGCGCATCTATAAACTCTACGCCATTGGCCTCAACATCTTGGTAACACTTATTTTTCCACTATCGCTGCTGTCCGAACTCTTCTTTACGCACAATCTGCAAACACTGTGTGAAAACTTAAGCATTACCATAACCGATCTCGTTGCAAATCTCAAGTTTTTCAATGTGTTTCTTGTGCGTCGTCAATTGCATGAGATCAAGCAGCTGCTGCAACATCTCGACAAACGCGCCATGTCCTTGAAAAATGCAGACGAATTGTTCGTCCTCCAGGAAGCAGTGAAGACGGCACGTAAAGCTTTTCGCATATTTGCAGGCATTTTTATTTTTGGCACCACACTTAGCTGCATTCGAGTGGCGTTTGCTAAAAATCGTGTGCTACTATATCCAGCCTGGTTTGGCGTAGATTGGAAAGATTCCGATGCAAACTACATAATCCTCTGCATGTATCAACTTTTTGGTTTGCTCGTGCAGTCCATTCAACAATGTGCCAATGATTCCTATCCGCCTGCGTATTTATGCATACTGACGGCTCATATGCGTGCACTAGAGCTGCGTGTCCGACGTATTGGTTATGAGCGGCAATACACGAGGACCAACAAGCTGCAGCGTCTGTATTGGCTTTACTCGAACAATGATGAACTGGTCGCATGCATCAAAGACTTTACGTGCGTACACAGGTAAAAAAAAGGGGGTATAATAAAAAATAATCAGTCGGCTGCTACTAGCTCCTGCGGACTCTTTGATCTAGGTGTGCATACGAATAGACGGGCGATGCTAAACATTTTGTTATAAAGAACGTACGGTAAATTGCAGAAATCTTGACTATTCTTGACGCTATAAGCATTGGGTATAAAAGGTAGCTTTGATGGATCAGATCCGATCAGAAGTACGTAAGTACTTGTACCCTTGTGTCCAGATAAATGTACAATAATACCATACCAAACTTAACTTAAAATAGAGTACCTGTCAAGCAACCATTTCCGCCAATAGTCAAAAAGTGGGTCAGTCAGGTAAACCCAAAAATGATAGCAAATTTTTTACTCAGACCAAAGTAGCATCAATTGGCAGGAATGATTTTTCGCTGCCATGGTATACAAAATACTTAACAACGTATAATGTAATTTATCAACCTCAAGCTGAGAGTCCGAGCCGCGAGTGCTTCTGCTTAAAGAAAACATGTAGGACCTCTCGGTAACCACTTTGGCGATGTATATTATTTACATAGGCATTCACTGGATACACAACACACGCTTCCGACACGCAGATGGCCTTGCCTTTCCCAAAACCTGGGACTATCAAACGCAGCTTTATAATCGACACAAAGATGGGCTTATGATTTGCAAAGTCAATGCATGCCGCGGGCTCACTCTTCTAGTCTTCAGTTAAAAGCAAGCCCCATTAAGGAAACCGCATTATGAACCGAAAACTAATAATAAGAACTTCTTTTCAGACTGCGTCATATCATTCAGGAAATATTATCCACTGCTTGTCTGGTGCAATTTATTTGCTCCGGTCTTGTGCAATGTACTGTGGCCATGCATTTTCTATATGTTGCCGACAGCCATGATTTGTCAGCCATGATACTGTCGATAGTTTTCTTTGTGGCTGTTACATTGGAAATCTTTATCTTATGTTACTTTGGCGAAAACATGAGCAGACAAAGTGATGCAATGCTTGATGCATTCTATTCCTGTAACTGGCCCGATCAATTGCCAGTATTTAAGAAAAATTTAATAATAACTTTAATGCGTGCCCAGCGTCCTTCAATCATAGTTGCCGGTGGCTTTATAAGTCTAAGCCTGGAAACTTTTTTAAGGGTAAGTAATAAAGTTGTAATTAAAAAGCAAAGTTCAGTTCGAGGATATCATTTTAAATAGGTAATGAAGTTTGCATATTCGGTCTTTACGCTGCTGTTAAAAGCCATGTGAAGCTGAAGGAATCACACTTGGTTTCGTTATTATTAAATTTTAAATACTAATCTTTGGCATATGTTTCTTTAACCTTAAGAATACATCAATTTAGACCAGTCTAATAAATGTGGGTTTTCTAAACTGTAGCGTGCATACAACAATGCAAAAATGTGAAATCAATGATACTCTTAAGCCTACAGGTAGCCGTTTCACTGAACAACTGAAGACGAAATCGTACTGCTAATACAAAACTTTGAGTTACTCTTTCTTCGACACCTATGTAGCAATGGCAATATGGCAATACAATCAACTGCAATTAAAATTTCATTTATATTTGTTTATTGCTCTTGGAATTTGCTGTCGTCTACAATGTCATTAAGTCTCAGTTTGAACGGCTGTCGCTTCATCCTCCTCGTTGTGCTTTTGCTTTTTCCACATCTTGGCTGCTGCCAGTAATTTCAGATTCGGTCGCGCCATCTCATCCTCAGGGAATATATAATCAAAGACCTCCTCCCAGCCCTCTTCCACACCATCATCGGATACAATTTTCTGTCGCTTTTTAATACGCCGCGGCATCTTATCCAGTACCTTTTGTAGCGCGTTGCTATCATTGTTATCCCGCTCAAAGTCACGCCAGGCCTCCAGCAGCAGCACACGCGATTCCTTGTCTTCCAGCTGGCGCATAGTATCATTAGCACGTTCGTAAATACGACGTGCCAGCCGCACATTGAGCTCAGCGTCAACCTCGCTGTCACCATGATTGAGTCCCATTTCAAACTTGGCAAACGATATCCACACCTTCACATGCTGTGTGCGATCTAACAAACGTTCGTATAGCTGACGTGCCAGTTCCATTTCGCCTAGCGACACTTCAAAGTCGATATAAGCCTTCCAGAGCAGCTCCGGCATGTCAAGACGTGGCTGTTGCACTGCCAACTCAAATATGGCACGCGCGCGTTCCGTGTCACCCAACAGATTCTCAAGTTCGGCGAATTTCATCCATGTTACACAGTTCTCTGGCCCAAACTCTAGAAATTTCTCATACAAGAGACGACAACGCTCGAACTCGCGGAGTTGTATTTCCAGATCAATATAGCCACGAAATAGTTTGTCACGTGGACACATGCCAATAGCCATGCCCAGTGCTTTGCGTGCTGTCTGCAGCTCCTTGCAGCGTATCTCAAATTGCGCATACAGCAACCAAACTTTGCTAAATGTAAATTGCTTGTGTGGCAATAAAGTCAGACAGGTTTTATAAATTTGTCGCGTGCGTTCCGTATCCTCCGCCTCAAGCTCTTCGTAAAGCGCATAGTTTATCCATAAGTAGATATAGCGACGCCAATAGTTCTTCTCATTGGCTGGCGGCACGTTGGCTATGGCACGCTCATAAGTATCGCGGATGGTGTCTTTGTCGCCATCGGCCTCAATTAGACGCAAATAATCAAACCAGGCATCGTAGTTGGTAGGGTTGGCCGCAACTTCTTGTTCGTATTGGTATTTGCGTTTGGATACAATAACATCTTCAATGTCCGCACGATCGCCGTATTTTTTCTCATGTATGGTATATGCCTTGAAAAGTTCCTGTGTACGTTCCTTGGGCAGATGATCCAACGCATATTTATATATAGTGCGCGCACGATCATGCTCTTTTTGGCCTTCTTCAAATCGTGCAAAGGCTATAAACAAACGTTCTTCAATGTAATCATCACCAAAGAACTCAACAGCACGCTCAAAAACTCGTCTCGCGCCATGTATAAAACCGTGCGTTTCCTCAAAACGTGCAAACTTTATCCAATTTTTAACATCGGGATGCACATAAACAAAACGTTCGTAGATTTCGCGCGCTCGATCGATCTCTTTGTAGCGAAGTTCAAAGTTAACGTAAGTCTGCCAGGCCTGCTCCTCGGGCTGCCATTCCATCCAGCGTTCAAAGACCTGTCGTGCGCCAGCAATATTTTCCAGCATTTCTTCCATGTAAGTATATTTATACCAGAACTGATTGACACGCGGCATAATGGTCACTGCACGATCCCACAGATTCCGCGCATGATTGACCTGTTTGTTTTTCATTTCCATTTCCGCATATTTGAGCCAAATGGTTACGTTGCGGTGCTCGTTGTCCAGCGCACGTTCCCATATGGAACGCGCGCGTTGTATCTCCTGCTGTTGTTCCTCCCATTGTGCGTACTTAATCCAATGGCTGACGACCATGCGATTTTTACGTAAATTATCCTCAAACGTTTTGCGCTTACGTTGCTGGTAGTCTGCTAGCTCGGCGGGATCTGAAATTTTTTGTTTGGGTGGTGGAGGTAGAATCTCTAGATCACGTTCCTTTGCTTCTCTAAGCAGTTGTTCGGCGGTAATTTGCACCTCGGCCGGTGCTTTATTCTTGACCTAAATGGCAAACGTTTAAACGTTGATTGCTTTATTTGTAGCAGATAAATGGTCAAACTTACCTTGGCCACTTTTGGCATTTTTTGTGGTCGGTCCATTTTTAGTGTAATCAACTAATAACAAATTAGTACTTATATACAATAGTGTATTTTGCAGAAAAACAAACTGGACTATTTAACAATAAACAGAGCGAATTAGCGATGTGCAGGACAGGCGCATTCGTTATCGTTATCGCTTGCAGGCGTACTTGGTATCGATAAGCTCAAAGAAGGCTGGCAGCCCTATGCAATCGATTGCGACTATGCGCGCTAAATTTTGTGGTATCTAATAATGCCGTTAGCTTTCATTATTCGATTTTTTATTTCACAAATGTAAATATATTTTATAAACAAAAAACAAAAAAAAAAAATTAATTATAAAACAAAAATAATGTAAGTGTTGCGTACTCAAATCTTGGCGCTACTTAAAAATACGCCAGGACTGTCCATTGCGCTTCTCAGTCTTCTCCACGTGCCAATGTTGTGGGTTCATTAGATAATCCCTTCAATGAAGCAAGTAAGTTGTTAAATATAAATAAAAAGATTTTTGTTATTGCAGACTTACCGATTTTCCAACAGCACTTTGTGCGTTTGCTCACGCAGAAAAGCTAACGATCCTGCAGTGCCACCGTACTCTTCGGGCAGCATTTCGCGAGGAACAAACTCATACAGCGTATCAATATTGGCCGTATGAAAGCGTATCTAAAGCGAAATGAACGCCGTTGCAGAGTCTAGCCAAAAAACAGATCATTACATACCAATTTAAAGACCTCATCGCTTATGAATGGTTTAACAACGCTTATAATACGATCAAGATATGATGGACAATTGATCATATGAATTGCTTTCAAACGCACTGGAAACGCCAATTGCAGAAACTTCACATAGGCGCGTAAAGTACTTATGGTCAAGCGTGATATGTGACGCATGGTAGTACCCTTCATGTCAAAAATTTGAACTTCACCTTCAGAGAGAACGTCAGGATGGGCGACATCATCGGGGGTAATAAATCGACAATCTGTAACCATAAAAAATGCGCGCGTATCTTCGGTGTGATGCATCTTTGAAGAAAACCAAACATAGGAAATCATTGACCGGAGTTTCTGAGCAAATATTGCAGCTCACCTTCGATGCTTCAAACTCTCGGAAGCGATAGAGTGAAACCTTGTAATTTTCCGCTGTCAGACCAGGTAATGGTAGTATGTCCCTAAAAGATATTTGCTTAATTTTTAAGTTGTTTACAACTTGCTTCTCAGCTCTGCTTACGCATAATCAAATGTACGCTGACTATCCTCATCCAACGGATCACGCTTGATAAACAAATGCGGATGCTTTTGCCGCAAGGCATAGTTCACTTCTATAAGCTTCTGGGTTTCCTCAAAATTCCCGTACATGCATTGATAAAAACGCCGCAACAGCAAACTGTCTGCATGCAAATTAACATAAGTTTGTTTACATAGGCTCTGACGCAATCAAAAATAGCACAAATAATAAAGTGGTCAAAGTACCCGCAGTGCTTACAAATGGAACTCATTAAAAAATCTATTGACGTAGGCCAGGTCTCTGGCAAACAGTTGAGCGCCTTCTTAGCTAGAATTTAATGTATTTTTTATTTTTTTTTAGTTGAGTTCCTTACCAATTTCCTGCGGCAACTTTTCATTGTGAGCAAACCATTCCCGCAGCTCCTCAAGCTTTGTCTGAATTTCGCTTTCATTACTCATTTTTAAGCACAAAATCTATAAATATTCTGCGAACCGTTGCGTTTGAAGTTTGTCAAGCAACTGATTGTCGCTTATATTAATGTATTCGGATACACTTCAAAATATTGGATTTTTATTGCTAATACTTTTGGCAATTAAAATTTTATACTGTTTAATGGATTTTCGTTGCCATTTATTTGTGCTAAATTGTCGCCTGTATTTGAATTTAAACAGCTTACAAAGTACACACATATATATAGTACTATATATATATAATAAATACTATATGTGTATATAAATATGTACTACAGTGTCTATGTACAAAACCATACATATGATAACACGTTTTATAGACATTCTAATCATGCATATATTTCACGTACTCTCCACAGATTTGGTCAAATGAAACCGTTTGCAAACAGTTTGAAAACTACATCCATTGACCAGCAACCATAATGGTCATCAATGGGCGCATTTTACACTAAATAACAGTCATTAGTCCAAATTGTTGCGATTGATTACAGTCATTAAATAAGGGTACGTTTTATGGCTGACAAAGTACATATGTAGTTTACCAGTTATGTATTTATTTTTAATTATACGTTAATTTATGTTTTTAGTGTTTTTGAAATGTATCTCATGAAGCAAGCGATTTATTAGTGCAAACAGCTCGGATTGTTATCTTCTTCAAGACTAATTTGGCATGCTATCGTTTCCAATAGATGAGGAGTACAAACACCAAGTGATGGTTATAGTATATCCTTACAGGTGGTGTTTTTAGTAATGAAAACGCGTTAGTCTTGAGCCATATTTCAAATTTGTATTGTGGCCAAAATATACATATAAAGAGTATTAAATATGACATTGTTAATGCAAATACTAAAAACATACTAATTTCCCACATAGGATCTTAAGATACGTGCTTCGTATGGAATTGACTTGACTCAAAACAAAGATTTGGAAAATTAGCAAAGGATATTATAAAGTTACTTGAAGCCTGCAGAAAGGCAATTGGTATGCCTAAGTACCCGACCATGTTACAAAGAAGGTAATAATTAGTTTTTTTTATATACATAATCTTATTATTATTTATTTGAAAGCTGGTAAGCTATAGTTTTACTTCAAAATATTTATTTTTGCTGGTTTCGTATATAAGTACCAGAAGTTTAGTAGCGCGTTCAATTGCATTGTCCTGTGTTTTCTGTTAACTTATTAAAATAAGTAAGAATATTTGGATTTGGTGCCTACTTAAGTAAGATATCCTGCATTCATTATTTATCACATGAGTCTATGAAAAAATTTTTTTTTTTTAGCTTTCAAACGAGCGAAAAAATTATGCATTGTTTTCTTGGAAGCAAGATGCAAAAATGCTTTTCATTGGATAGCAGATGTATAATTTGGTGTATTTAGTAGTTTTTACGGACGGAAGAAAGGAAGGACAGACGCACATAGCTCGGTGGCTTTTCGTGTCTAGTAGTAAATAGAATGGCAAAGGGAATATTTTACATAAAGAGCTGTAATTGAAAAAACCACATAATGGGTTGGGTACGAATTCTTACACCTCTTAGGAGACTCATCTCTTTTTTGAGCAGATACTTTTACTTTATATTGAACAAATAGCCAACCCTTGTCTTCAGTATTGTGCTCAGTTGTGCCACGTTGCGTATGATTCATATTAAATGCAGTTCCAAAAAGGTTTGTTTTAGTGTTTAAAATTATGTTCAAATTCAATAAGATTGTCTAGGTTTAAATAAACTTATAGACTGGTTTTCAACTCTAAAGCATTCCTGATAATCAATAGGTTTATTAATTTCGTCTTAACGTTAACGTACCTCAGAAGACTGCATTTGTTTAATTATCTGAGTGAATTGATAGTCCTCATCTTCGCTTACTCACAATCGTTTACGACCTTTATAACTAAAGTGTCATTTTGCCGAATCTACCTATGTTGGGTATTTCCAATGACGTTCGAGGAATTTTGGATGCGCCATTTTTTTATTAATAAGCTATGTTCGTCTTCATACGTGGGTAGTTTGATAAATCTGTCACTCATCTAGCCTTCTATCCATCTATTGATCTATCCATGCATCCATCTGTATAATATCAGTATGACTTCGAAGGACATTGAAAAAAAAAATAGGTGGCATCGCACGCCCTTCCCGTAAAAACTTCTTTATTAATTTCAAGACACCCCGACCATAATGAAAGCTCCTTTTACTTTCTTTAATTTTTAAGAATTTGGAATGCTATGCAGTTGTGCCTGCTCAACTCTAAAATACTCTGTGCCAACGGAGTTGACGCTGTTTTTTAGGAAATTATGGGCAAGTAGGTTTAAATTTAGTAATTTGTGGCTATAAATCCCAATCAGATTTTTCCCCCAGTTGGATTTTAACAAATTCACGGAAAGGTCATGAAAGTAGGACGGGGAGTTTTGACTTGCAAGCGACTGGGGGTTGTTTATCTACAAAGAAACCTTTTATAGTCTTTTCAGATACTTTTGTTCATACGAAAGGAAAGACAGACATGGTTATATCGACTCGCCAGTTTAGCCTGATCAAGAATATATATATACTTTATGCTGTCTGCCTCGTTCTCCCCCGTTATAACCAATTTATTACAGGTTAGAGAATATTGAGAACGTACGCAGCCGACTTTGAGTAGCCCTGAGTTATTCATTGTAGGGCAACAAATAAAAGAACAAAATTTGGTCTCGAACTTTGGCCAACACTCTACCAACTCAACTACCCTTTTATAGACTCTTGTCGCTGAGGCCATTCGAGCTCCCAACCCAAAAATAAATATATATCTACGATATTTATGGTTCAATAATAAAGACATTTGTTACAATCTAAAGATTACTTAATTCTCGCATTTTTAAGCTTTAGCTTTGAAATCGTAGATTTGGAAGAAAAAAAAAAGCAGTCCACATATAAGTCACATAAGCAGTCCAAATGTTTAGTTGGTTATTTTAGCTTTTATAGTTTCCACGATCCAGGCGCTTAGACAGATGATCGTCCGAACGTGTCAAGATCCAATTCCTTTGTCCTTCTGAGCATATTGTAGGTAACTTTGGAAGCACTGCGGTGTTTGCTTCTTAATGTACACCCTCACTAAAGGTACGCGGTATAAAAAATGTATCGAGCTTAGACACCCAAGTTAGAGGTACCAAAACTTTAAATAGACTTTTGCTCAAAAAATCTGTCTATCGCCCTACCAGGTCCCATAGGGTGCACTAACAATTTATTTTATATTTTTCAAGTTGTTCGTTGGACTTTTTATTATTTTTTTTGTTTTAAAAATAACTATTAAAAAAAAAAAACAATACATTTAATAGAATACGAAAATCCCTTAAAGATTAAATGATTATATTGAAATTATAGCAAGATGTTGTAATTGACACAAGAATTTCTGGCAATGATTGATACTCGATTTTTTCTCTGCTATAACTAATCCCTGTACTACAAGTTTGTGAATCAAACTAACTGAACTAACTAAAAGATTAACATATATTTTTGCAAATATTTTTAGCCCCTTTTTGGATTTAATTCCGTCACCGTAGTTTATATTGAAGCACTCAAAACCAAGACCAACGACTTTTGCTCTGTGTGACAACTGTCCAGTATTTTTCATCGCTCAGGTAAGCACTAAAATTTATATATATAAGTAATTTAGTAGTTGCAGTTTATTTGGAAACTAAATACATGCCTCTTTTCCCGTAGCGTCTTTACCCAATGTGCTTTGATTTCGGCAATAGTGCCCGCTTCTCCACCATATTCCTGCGGCAGCATTTGACGTGGCACACATTCATAAAGACTTTCCAGTCCCTCGGTATGAAAATGAATCTTAGCAAAATAGAAAAATATAAAATAAATATTAATTTTATGCAAATAGCTTTTTACATACCAATTCATAGACTTCCTTCCTTATAAAAGGCTTCATTATGGCAATCATGTGATCCAAAAAAGAGGGACAATTTATAACATGCACAGCGCGCAGTCGTGATGGATAAGCCTCCTGCAGGAATTTCAAGTATACTCTTAAGATGAATATGGAAATGTGATAAATGTGTCGCATGGTATAGCCATCAATATCAACTATTTGTACATCGCCATTGGCAATATCATCATCATCTATGGCTGAAGCCTCAAATTTGCTTTCGTCTGTATCTGAGCTGGTAAAACGTGCATCGGCAAACATAAAGAAAATTTTACTTTCTTCCAAGGAGTTACGCTGCAACAGAAGCAGTACAATAACGTGAGTACATTATGTAGACATAAATCGCATATAACTTTTACCGAACTTGGATCCAAATCAGCCATGCGAAAAAGCAAAAGTTTATACCGTTCCGGTGTTACGCCCGGCAATATTAAAAGATCTCTAAAAAATTAAATCATTTATACTTAATAGTTGTTAGCCATAAATAAAATTATAACTTACGATGCCAAGATACCTTTGGCCGTTTGTTCATCATCCATGTTGCGCTGCATAAATAAATTTGGATTCCGGTTTCGCATGCTATAATTAAGCTCTATAAGTTTTTTGGTCTCCTCCAAATCATATTCCATGCATTTGAGAAATCTATGTAATAAAATAAGTTCTGCAAGATAATACAAAATTTTATTATCTAGGTTTAAGAATGTTATCATAACTACAATACTTATTTGTCTTCAAATGTATGTATGTATATACAATATATAAGTTTAGTCTGTTTTCAGTGTATGTATTATGTGTAGCTATGCATATATAAATAAGAAATCTCATACCTAGTTTATTTGAACGTTGCATTCCGAACAAAGGAATTAGCATGTAACTGAAGTGTAACTAATAATCTAGTCTAAGCGTATCGTGCCATATGAAAGATAAGATCAACAAGTGCAGGAATGTTTTTTTTTTCAGTATAATACTTATAATCTATGGGTTTTATGAGGCTTACCAATCTTCTGCGGCAAGTTTGGATTGTTTTCAAACCAATGCTGTAGCTCTTTTATTTTATTATCCAATTCTTTAGCACCTGGCTTAATTATTGCTTCTGTTTTCGTTGCCATGATTATTGCTGCTGGCCTTAAGCTATATTATAATTACAAATATTGTTATAATAATATAATAATAACATTAGTACTACTTTATAGCATACCTGCCCAGAGCAACGTTTCGAACTCGCGTGCTGCTACAAACTGAGTAAAGTGTGCTGTGTTTTTATTTCGTCTATAAATTGATAAAGCTAAAGCTTGTTTGCCATACGACTATATGACTACTTAATAAATAAGAGGGTCGGCTGAAAAGTATTGGCTGTTGTACAGCAGGGAAAACTGCGCTACGATCATGTAATTTAAAGGAAATTTATATAAAGTCGTTATCAGTGCTGGAGAAAACATCGATGTTATGTCGATGCATCGATGTATCGAAGTTTTAAATATCTATATATCGATGTTGGCCAACAAAGATGTTTCTCCAGCACTACTAAACACCCATTTGATGAGTGCAGAAGTGCTGGAGAAACATCTCTGTTGGCCAACATCGATATATAGATATTTTAAACTTCGATACATCGATGCATTGATATAACATCGATGTTTTCGCCAGCACTAGTCGGTATAACAAAAACATTCGCCTTGGCGACTGAGATCTTGTAGGCCACAGGGCAAAAATATGGACGCCCCTACAAAAATTTAATTTTTTCGACTTTGTCATCATGTTTCATAATAAACTTTTTTTTTTAAGCAAATACAAATTTATTTACCTATTTGAAGAAAATTCAGGCTCATTAAGTATTTTTTACTGTCATTGTCATACACCGAAATCGGCAAAATATTGAAGGTTTCAAATAGTTGTGTTCAGAAAACGTGGCGAAGATACTTAAACCGGAAGTCACAAGAACGGACCTGGACGTGAATGGCCGAAAAAAACATCCAAAACAGATAACTGCCACGAATTAAAGATCTTCAAGACACACCGATCCAAATCCGCCTCCGAAGTAAATTAGAATTCTGCGCCGAATTTCTTCGAATATGTTCAAATATAGGCAGGAAAAAAGAATGTATGGGCGAATTGGTGCAAAGACAACACTTGCTACGGCAGGTATATAAACAAAGATGGCGTACGTTAAAGTCGGGCGCGGACGACTTTGGGATACCCTGTACCACAACATTGCAATCAAATTCAATATATTGCTTACGAACTTGAAAAGATATTTCTTTGCCAAATTTGGTTACGATATTTTTATAAACAAACAAAAAATGTCGGATTTTGCACCAAACACGTTTTTTTGACCGATTGGTCCTATGAGAGCTATATGATCCGATTTTGATAAAATTTGGTACGGTGATGGGAAACTCTAAAAAACTTTCGAATGCCAAATTTGGTTACGATATCTTCATAAACAAATCCATTTCAAAACTTCAAAAAAATAAAATAACCTTGTCTGCTTTGGAATAATAGGGGATCTAATCTGAAAGTTTGGTTGCTCTAGTTCTTACCATCTCTGAGATCTAGGTGTTCATACGGATGGACAGACAGACGGACCTGGGTATATCGACCTCTCCTGTCATCCTGATCATATTTTAGGTAACTTTGAGAGGTCTCCGACGACTTCTTCTATATGTTACATACGTTTTCGGCTTGCATAACCTTGCCAAACCGTCCGTGGCATAGTTAACCTACAAAATATTAAATGTTTGATATCGATAACGTAAACTGCTTATAAATTGCGTCAAATTCGGGTTTGATCTTATTATACCTTTTTTTTGCTTTAGTAGTGGAACTCCAATGATCCCCAACGAAACTTACATAAAAAATGTGCCGACTACTTTTTAGCTGCCCCTCGTAGAGAGCGCACACAAACACACCTATTGAGCATATTTATTCGCTTGTATATTACTCACGCTAATTGAAATTACGACACGCTCTCTTATTTGTAAGGGGCAAAGAGAGAGAAACACAGAGTGCGGACGCGTCTTGAACCGAGGGTTAAGCTGCGGTCAGTGAAACGTCTTAATTGTTCGCTTGATTAAGAATTGTAACCAGTACAAAGACACTCCCACGTTGATTCGTTTTGTATGCTCTTCAAATAGCGAGCGAACTCCGGAATAAGCTGTTACCGGTTTTGAAGCCCCAGCTCTTAGAAAGTCTCTCTAACAATACCTATTTAAATGAGCACATAATGCTCTTAAGATGCTTTTGATTACTATTGATTACATGCTCTTAACGATGCGATTTCCAAAATTTAGCAGTGTAGCTGCATATAAAGGGTGGGCCATCTGTTGGTTTGTTTGTTAATTGGTATATTTTCCAACAAAATGGGGCAAATGTATGTATATACCACATGCAAGTTTCAAACTACCCATTTATTTATTTATATAAAATATAAATTTAGATTTATATTTATTTTTTATAATCTGCTTTTACATGCTTACAAGATTCAAATGATGCAACAAATGAAGCCCACTGACCATTGTTAGCGTCGCTATTCGTTCAATGAATGGAACAACAGCCAGATAAGTTTCCGTCAAAAATAAGTCATAAAAAATTATGATATTCGCATACGGGCCTGTAGAGCCAGACGCGGCGAAAATAAACCGACAGATGGCCCACCCTATTAGGTGTACAATTTTGCTTCCGCCGTTTTTCGGTGGACTACTGTAGCGGCATGTGCTGGTACAAATACATACATTAAATTGTTTCAAAATAAGTTTAGTCATCTGCCAACATAACGACTTAATTAAATTAGTGAAATTATACGTTCATTTAAAATTTATCCCCGATCAAAGATGTCAGTGTTCGAGCCCAATTCTCAAAATGTTCTTCTACAATTTAAAGAAAACTGCAGCTGCGGCTCATCCAATACCAAAAAAATACTTCTAGTTCTACTACTTCGAGGGCTCCGAATCGGAGGAATTGCTTGATGACAAACGCAAACAGAAATGACAATGTCATTGGGAGTTATTCAACAAGCGATTTGGAAACGCTTTAAAGCAATCGGAATGATTCAGACAGAGAGATGTTCCGCGGCGTTTCTTCACTTGTCAACAGCTGCTTCAAACACACAATCGGAGTGGGTTTTTGTACGGAATTGTGATCGGTGACGACAAATGGGTCCACTACGATAATCCCAAGCGCGAAAAACCATGGAGAAGGCCTAGGAGAATATGCCTCCACGTCGACGGCCAGGCCTAATATTCACGACGCTAAGGTTGTGCTCTGTATTTGGTGGGACCAGGTCGGTGTAGCATACTATAAGCTTCTGAAACCGGGTGAAACCAGCACAGGAGATCTGTTGTTGTTAGTTCGTTTAACTCCTTGAGGAGCATTGGGCCTTAAAGGAGATCGGTTTCGAAAGAAATTAAGGCGTTTGGGCCGAGCATTAAATGAAAAACGACCACAGTATCGAGAGAGACACGACAAAGTCGTCCTCCAGCATGACAATGATCGGACACATGTCGCCAGATCGGTCAAGACATACCTGGACACGCCTAAATCGGATGTCCTATTTCACCCGCTCTCCAGATATTGCTGCTTCGGATTACCATGGGTTCCAATACATGGGACATAGTCAAGCTGATCAGAAATCCCACTCTTATGAAGAAATCCAAAAATCAAGTGACTTTTGCATCGCCTCAAAAGATTCATCGTTTTTTCGAGATGGTATCCTACGACTAACAGAAAGATTGGAAAAAGTAGTCGCGTAAGACGGGTAGTACTTTGTATAATAAATATATAACCCCTTTTTTACAATAAAGCCGCAAACATTGGGAAAAAACGGCGGAAGAAAAGTTGTACACCTAATATATTTTCAATTTTGTCGAAGCTTCGTGTTGAGTTTTATGTAAAAAAAAAGTCTTTATTTAGACTCCCTGTACCATAAACTGCATAATGCTATTTTCAAAAATTTGTTCGAAAAAGCTTAAGTTACCAAAACTATTATTTAGAGTTTTTAGACTCATGTATTAAAGTATTTTTACTTTATGAGGATACCAAAAATGACGCCTTTGTCTAGAAGATTTTGTAAAAATTCTTTTTTTTTTTATTACAATTTTATTGAAGATGCTACAGTCATTAAAATTGTGAGAGGTATTTTTTGAGAGGTATTTTTGTGTCCGAATAAAAAATGCCGAATTCGCGACATTCGTTTTTTTTTTTTGGTGAATCCGGAAGTGTCTAAAAATGATAAAGAAAAAATCCCATAAAATTTCATCGCAAACATTTTATTTCTTTATTTTTGGTAAAAATAAGGCTGAATAATACATTAAAATGTATGAATGTGTAATAAAAAAGATGGCGTACGTTAAAGTCGGGCGCAGACGCTTTGGGATACCCTGTACCACCACATTGCAATTAAGTCCGACACATTGCTTAAAACCTCCAAAAGAAATTTTATTCGGCAAATTTCATAAAAAAAAAAGAAATCAGTCGAATTTTGCACTAAACAATTTTTTTGTCAACCGATTTTGATCAAATTTAGTACACTGATTGGGAACTATAAAAACTTCCGACTGCCAAATTTGGTTCCGATATCTTCAAAACCAAACGAAACACAACGAATTTTGTAAAAAAAGCGTTTTTTTGACCGATCGTTCCTATGGGAGCTATATGATATAGTCAACCGATTTTGATCAAACTTGGTGCAGTGGGTAGTCTAAAAAACTTCTTAATGCCAAATTTGGTTACAATATCTTCATAAACAAACGAATTATCCATCTAAAACTTTTGCTTTTTTTCGAGGTCCTCTGAAACACCCCTATGGGAGCTGTATAATGTAATCCCGATATCAAAAAATAAAATAAACTTGTCTCCTATGGATTAACGAGGGATCTTATCTGAAAGTTTGGTTGCTCTAGCTCTTACCATCTCTGAGATCTAGGCGTTCATACGGACAGACGGTCAGACGGAAATTGGTATATCAACTTCTCTAGTCACTCTGATCATACTTTAGGTAACTTTGGGGGGTCTCCGACGTCTCCTTCTCTACGTTACATACATTTTCGGCTTTCACAAACACAATATACCCTTTGTACCATACGGTACAGGGTATAATAATTGTTGCTTAGTGAAATGGCCTGAAAAAATGTTTTTTTCAAAAAAGAGGGAAATCGTCTGAAAGAGCACTCCTTTTGTCGATTTTCACTGCCTTCAGCATTTTCAACAAATCATTAGATTTTGGAACAGGCTTACGGAGATTTTTTTCGCTTTTTTTTGTAAGTTCGCGGCATTTTGACACAGAAGAAGTTGAAATCCGTGCTGCAATTATATTCATAATTATTATTCACCCCATATCGACTTTTTCGAAACGGAGTAGCGTCATTCTGGACGCTTGCAAAAATCGAAACGAATCCCTTAGCATTTTTTAAGTATAGAGTCTTAATAATATTATGGATATAAAGAGTGTTTTTTTAACAGCGTCCGGATTTCCGAAATGGATATCTCTGAAACCAGTTGTTACTTTTGACAAATTTCAATTTCATTTTATTCAGTAAGGACTGGCAATTAATCATGGTAAGATTTACACCACAACAATGCCTTCATTTCATCGAGATTTACAATCAAAATAAGTATTCTGTTGTAAAAACTTACAATTACAACAAACTACAATTTATGGACCGAATAATCATCCATAAGAACGTGCTATTCGTCGTGTTCTTGATCATGTACGAACTTATTTGACATTCCACGATGTCTGACCATCAATCAGAATGAGAAAAGCACGGTCCGAAGAAAGTATCGCTGTTGTAGAGGTCAGTGTAGAGGAAAATTCAAATTTATCGATTCGCAACGTGTTACCGTCAATGGTGATCGATACAGAGCGATGTTCAACGAATATTTGTTTCTAAATTTACATAACATCGATGACGAAGAGATCTGTTTTCAACAGGATGGCGCTACGTGCCATACGGCGACCGCAACCATTGATTTACTGAAAACTCAATTCGGTGAGAAAGTTATTTCAAGAAATGCGCCCACCAACTGGCCGCCGCGGTCGTGTGATTTGACCCCTTTAGATTATTATCTTTGGGGACCCGTCAAGTCGTTGGTTTATGTAGACAAGCCAGCAACAATTGACGACTTGGAAACTAACATTAAACGTGTCATTACTGAAATACGACCCCAAATGCTCGATAATGTAGTCAAAAATTGGACCCACAGGTCGTAGTCGTGGTGGTCACATGCTAGAGATCTTTTTCAAATATTAAATGAGACGAAATTATTATTTGGGGTCATTACACAAATTTTTCTATGTTTTATTTAAGTTTGAAATCCGGACGCGCTTAAAAAAACACCCTTTATTTAGAGCAATAAAAAGAGGCGATAGCTACAACACATAGATTTTATCATCAGAAAAAAATGTATTACCATTGACTGATTTTATACCACAAGAATATTTATTTTATGATAATTTTTTTCTTTACTTTGAAAAAAAAATCATTATTTAAAAATTCCCGATTTTTCCCCCGCTTTCGAATTTTGAAATTGCCGCTTTTCCCCCCTTTTGTGACTTGAAATTCCCGTTTTTTGAAAAAATAGCGATGGGAGGCCTAGTCATTACACAAATTTTTCTATGTTTTATTTAAGTTCGAAATCCGAACGCGCTTAAAAAAACACCCTTTATTTAGAGCTACAACACATAGATTTTATCATCAGAAAAAAAACGTAGTACCATTGACTGATGTTATACCACAAGAAAAGTTATTTTGTGATAATTTTTTTCATTATTTACTTTGCATAAATAAAATACATACTTATGTTATCAAAAAATCATTTTTTAAAAATTACCGTCTTTTTCCCACTTTTGAATTTTGAAATTCCCTTTTTTTTTTAAATAGCGATGGGAGGCCTAGTCATGACGTTCATTTGAAAATGGTCGTCACAGTCAAATGTCAACTCAGAAATCTGTTAGGATGCGTTACCGGGTTCACCCCACTTCTGAATTCACACCACTTCCGAATTCATCCCACTTTCCTCTATCGATATCATATCAAAGACACGAGACGCAACTATTTTTTTTTTAACATATATATTTATACTGTTTCTTTATTAATTGTGTACACTCATACATTTATACAATTATTATTGATACATAGTAATAACATTTTACATATAGTATGTATGTTTTTTTTTTTTCGTAAGTTTACTTTGTTTTCTTCAATTTTATTAGTATTTATTTATTTAGGTATTTTTTTTATTGTTGAATTTGTATCACTGCGTTTTATTTTATTTTTTTAAATTTTATTTTTTGTTGTTTATGAGAGTGACTCTTTTTAAATTTATAAAAAAAAAATCTTTCGTATGAATTTTTAGAATCTTTTACTTTGCTCATGTAAAGTTACAAAACATCTTTTCAAAAATTTGTTTGTTTTTGTTTTTTCTGCATAAAATGTTAACATCGTTCTTAGATTTTAGGATTTCACCTTGTCATCGATCATATAAATATATGTAGTACATAGTTTATCGTATATATAGTTCATATAAGATACAACAATACACAAATTTATGTAAGGCTTATCATTTTTATTACATTAATTGTGCGTATATACTTTTATATTGAAGGATCTAGATTAACTTGGCTCATCGCATCTCATTTTATATATTTTGAATGGAAAAGCAAAATGTTATATGTTTATTTGACTAAGATAACTACACAAACTTACTTAAATGCTAATAGTAGTAATTAAATAGTGGTTTTTAAGACACCAAGTTGTTTAGTATTTAAGGAAATTTGTGCATATTAAATATGCAGCAAAGGTTGTGTCCCTTGCGGAAGTTTCAGGAGAGAGTAGGTTTGGACTCGTATGAAAGGCAGATTAAACTAATGCTATAAACACTCCCAGGCACTTGAAAAGGTACAACCTGTCTGATGCTTTAAATTTAAAAACGTTGCAACTTTTCTTGGTTGGCTGAAGACTTGACGCACTGCTCGTAAGGAATCAAAGTAAACTAAAAAAGAGTTACTTTTAGATTCACGCTATATTATTTAAATTAAGATCACGCAAATTGTTCATAAAAATTTAAAAAAAATCAAAACAACTACCAAAAATTCAATAACTTCTTGCGAATAAAAAAATACCTTGAATTAAAAAAAAAAAAAAAATGCCTCTACTGGGAATCGAACCTTGGTCTTTAGGCATCGCGACCTTCTTTTTTGAGGCCAAGACTCTGCCAATTCAGTTACCCTTACACACTTTTGCCACTGAGGCCATTCGAACTCGCTTCAAAATATTGAATTGCACTTCTCTTCCAAATTTATGGTCTGATATTAAACATGTTTGTTGCCAATTGACAGATTTTTTAAAGCTGTAGGAATTGCAGCGCTTTAAAATTTGGGAAAGAAGCCAGCAGTTAATCAGTCTGCTCACATAAGGAGTCTTAAAGTCTCCAATAATTCCTTAATACAGACGAAAAGCCACACTAATCGGCTGACCATATTAGACGTAACTTCGGGTGTCTCCTCTTCAAATTCTTCTAAAATTCTAAAAAAATCTCTAAAAGTACAAATTTTTGTATTTATTGTAATAATTTTTTCAAAATTAAAAATTCAATTGCAGTAGTCTGACGGCCTTAAAAACTTACTCGTATAAGCTTTTTGAGCATTATCATGGTCTTTATAATGCCTTTTGTCCCAATAAGGCTCCTAGTTGGAGCGAAGTGCCTCTATTTTCGGAGTAGCTTACAAAAATTATTCAAATCAGATGAAAATTTCAAAAGATAAAAATATATCAATATTAGGACCTTTTCCCTGTATACTAAAAACAATCTTTTTATAAAATTTTTTCCTTAGAAGCTTCATTAGTATATAAACTTATAAAGACTTTAATTAAAAAATGGCCTTTACTTTTTGGAGAAACCGCCACCCAGTCCTAGGCAAAAGTCTTTTATTACTTTCTCTGAAATCCTTTCTATTTAAAGGCCAAACGCAGTTCGACACCTTCCTTTCTTTCTGCATTACACGTAGGCTTAATCCGTTGGGAATTTCGGAAGTTATAGTCAATAACACTAGTTTACACGAAAAATGAACCTTCGTAATTTTGAGTCGAGAAATACGAAAATAATATTCTTTTTTTTTTTTCTTAAGAACCGTTTTCAAGATTTATTCGAAAAACATGTTTTTGGGTCCTGTTTTCAGTTATTCGTGAATATGAAAAATGCTTTTTATTAACAAGAAAATTTTTTAAAATTTTTTTAAGCTTTGAGCTGATGGAGAATTCTTTTACGAACATTTCAAGTCTAAGATCTTCAAGATCGGGTAGCTTTGGTTAGGTTATAGCGGTAGCTGGCTTAAAAAGCCAGCACACTTAGGCCCATTGTGATACCGCACGAATCTCTGTTTTAAACCCATTCTCCAGGATAGTATTATTAAACGGAAACCCAGCCTGTTGCTGCTATATAGCTCGCAATCATTCTCGGACAAATAGGACCTAGCACCTCTAGGTTGTGAAGGAAATAATACCCCAGGTACTTTTTCCTGCGTCTACATAGAGCTTCATAGGAACAGAAGAAGTGAAGACGCAACTAAACGCAAACGAAAAACTATGAGTGAACAATTTTTTTTTTTAAACAAAAGTGTGATTTTGTGAAAATTGGAACTTTCGTACATCTACAAACGCTTCTATACAGAAATTCTTTTTTTTTTATAATTTTGAAGAATTCTTCCTTGGATACCGATTAGACCTTGCACAATTGGTCTCGAATTCGAGCGGCGAGGGTATTTTCGAGAGTCGGGAGGCAACACTAAAGCATTCTAACTCGGCTAGAGACAGTGGAAATCAAGAAAAGTATACAGTGTTAATACGAACAGTTTGCAAAGTCCCCTAGTTTTTGTTTGATTTTCTATTACGAAATGTATCTATTGGAGTGCGTGGGAGTGTAGTTGTAATAGTTTCTAGAACTTTAACATTAAGCTACCAATTTCGTGTGAATTTACTTTACTTGATACAATTGACCAATTTGCTGGCTTTACATATATCATTTTTTTTTTTTAAAACCTAAAAATTTGCGAATTACTGCTATATCTAAGAGTATAATATACTTGTATAAGTTTCGTATGTATGTATATTTTTTTTTAGACTAGGAAACAAGTTCTTTGAGACATTGTAACCGAATACTTTGGTACTCTACATGCTGTAGAGCTTTAGAATAGCTGATTTGACACATTGGACATTTGATCATACAAAGTTTACAGATTTTTAAAGCTAGTTCATGATCCTTTGGCTAGATCTACGTTCCAATGTGTTACAGTAACGTTAAGAGTGCTTAACCTTAGATGGATAATTTTCCTCGTATTGACGATCAAAATATGCTGATGTACGGTACAACACTAAGCCTTATGTAAAATTTCGTCGTCGTTTTGACGAAGAGTAAGTTAAGTGTATGTAAAATAAGCACAACCATCTAGGGCTAAGAACGTTCTCCCTTTCTCTGTAATACTCCTGCTAGCCTCTCTTTAATGGCACTGGCAAATGCCACAATAGAGTTGAAAGCTTAATTTTTTTAATTTTAAGCTTTAAAACTGTGTTAGTTTTTCATATACTTTGTGGCGCTAAGTTCCATCTTGGAACTTAAGGAAATATATATGTATATATCATTTCTTGAAATACCCTTACCTCTGGCTACACGGTTTTAAGCTCTAATATTTTGCAAAAAAAAAAAAAAAAAATATTTATATCCAAGCTATATTCTTAATTATAACCGTTACTCATTAAACGGAGTAATCCAATATATGCGGTTTGAATATGCGTTCATATGAAATACTGACGGGTTACGTATGCTACCCAGTTCCATCGGATAACAAAGTCCCTGGGTCATCAGTCGAATGGGAGGATGCCGCCGAGCCCGCGGCAAACGACGCACTCACATAGTGTGCGTGCGTGCCACAGGGCCCCTTCTTCGGGACTAACTGAAGAAACTGCGTCATAAGTTGATAAGCATAGCCTTGCGTTGTACCTCTAAACGTATCTCAAGCATGGCATACGGTGGTACACTGATCACCAGCAGTATAAACAGCGCTATAATCTTGGCCGATTCGCAGAGAAATCCATGTGCCGCAAAGGTTATGCCAAGTCCCAAAAAGCGTAGTGTCTGTAGTGGTGCTGCGACCTCTGCCACATGATTGGAATGATTTAGTGTTACCAAAGCTAGCAGTAGAGTCTCCCACATGCCATTACAGGCACCCCAAGATGCGGCTATGACATAGAAAAGCGCACTATCATCGCTAGAAGGCTTCCAACTGGATAGAGCCAGCAACAGGCAGGAGTGAAAAAAGAAACCTGCCACTGAAAGAACATATTAATGAGTATACTTTATGAATTTGGGTAGTGAGCTCCACTTACGTATGACCACAATGCGTTTGGTATGACGAAGTAGCATGCTCAGAGTACAGGAGACTATTAGCTGCATAATGCCCATGCCAATTAGAGCGCCAGCTACCATGCTGATACCCAGGGAACAGGAAACAAAGGCCTGAAAAAAAAGGTTTCTTTTATAAAATCCGTAAACTCGAAGGAACATTGTCTGAATCCTTTTATAATATAAAGAAAAATAAAAGAAATTGATCTAGTCATATTAATCTGTATGAACGTCTATAGTTCAGAGATGATAAGAGCTAGAGCCATTAATCGCTCTCGTCTGGGTAAATTGCTATGCAGGTATACCCGATAACTAGGGGGCAGACGAGTGTGCTAGGAACGCTTTAGCGCTAAGAGTGGTGGTTACAGATTTACTATAAAGATCCCCTCAAGATGCTCTTTTTAATATATCGGGGATAACCAAATTCAAGGTATAACCAAACTTCATCTTTTTCACAAGACCAGGACCAATTAATAACAGGACACTTTACCATAGGAATAACGCCAGTAAGAAACTTTCGTCATAACTGTAAAAATGAGAAGGATATGAAAAGCTTTCTGGACTTATCAGGAATTGCAACCTTTATTTTGGTATGTCGGACTTTGCTACAAACTTTCCATTACGGGAGCTTTAAAGAATCCCCGAAACTGCTGCTCACTCCAAATTCAACTACTCCTCCCGTCTTCTACGAATAGTTCCTTTTTGTAACGAACAACCTAGTTTACCTTACCCAATATACATATGACTTTCAAAAGAATCCAAATATTTATCCAATTTTTTTAACAAATTTTTTTTTTCTCCAATCAGGATCTCAAACTTACCCTCAGAAAGTCGCCCAGCATATAGGCCTGCTCGGTGCCTACAAAATACGCCAAGGGTCCAGCAAAGAGTAAAGTATCGGTCACATCCTTTTTGCCTTCCTGTCGAAACGTGGCCTGCACCTTGCCCACACACAATGACAATAATACGGAAACCAAGGACAACAACAAATATAAGCCAATAAGTGAGTTGCCACCACTACGTCCAGTGCTCTCTATGAAGTGCGCATAAATGGAAGTCCTGGCTAAGCTGGAGCTCGAAGTGGCGTTGGCGGCGTCAGAGAAGTTATTAGAAACCACAGGAATGCTGGCCAATTGTCGGTGCCGTAATGGACACATGTCAGCACCACATATGCGGTCACCATGCTCATTTCGATTGTAATAGTCTACCAACTGATGCCTAATGTGTGGCGCTCCGGTGACAGTTGTTTTATTGAGTGCAGCAGCTGGCGTGCCACCTTCAAAGCAGTTCCAATCGCTGCTAGTGCAAACAAGCATAACAGAGGCCAACAGTGCGCCTAGTATAAGACCCAGATCTTGCGAGGCACGATACCAACGCGCCAAACGACGCACCTTCTGGTCTCGATTGCAAAACATCTTGTGCTCATCATGCAATGTATCTATGGGCTGTGTTGTGCTCAGTGTACACTCATGCTGGGAGCAGCTCAGCTTGCCACTAAAATGCACAATCAGCGCTAGTTTGCTAACAGTGGCGCTGCTTAAGGTTACACCCAGTAGCATATAGGCCGGCAGCAGCGTATAGATGGAGGAATACAAATGGGACAGCAGGAATAGACTCACTGCTATAGAGTTGGCAGCCAGAAGTGGCTTAAAACCATATTTGCGTATTAGGCGTGTTGTAAGCAGTGACATGGCGGCGGCCAAAAGGAACAGCACACTTAGCAACAGCGAACCAATGCTGGGCCCAATGTGCAGCCAATGCTCTCGATGATGCCATACCGAATTGGAGCTCTGTAGCGCCAACACTGGCAGCAATACGGCGCTCATCAGACCATGTGCTATAGTAAGACAACTAAAGTCTTTCCATACCTTTTGTCGGACATGGGCTGGCACCTTGTGACGGCAATTGCGATTATTTAACGTGATCAGGCGTCGTATGGATGTGGCACCAATAGAGCTGTTGATAGATTCACGACGCCGAGAAGCAGCCAAGGCGGCTTGCACCTGAAACGATGAGACGGGATTGATGCGATGCGAACGCGTCGATATGGGCGAGTATGCGGAAAGATGCTGAAAAAAAACAAGCAAGAAGTTGTATGTCAATGAAGTAATTGACCCAATGCCATGATATATATATATGTAAATCATATACAGGCAAGGGATTAGGTTGTTTACCTTAAAGACGGATTGAGTTCGACCAAGGACGTCTATTAAAAAAAAAGAAGATAAAGGTGTAACCGACAAAAATCTAAACACTCTTGTAAAGATAAACTTTAAGGATACGGACCACATATCAGCCAGGTAGATTGGAAGACAGACCGGTGAATATTGAATTAAACATTTTCTTTATTTTTTTAAGTTACAAATAATCTTATGATTTCATTTACCATTCTTAGTGCTCGGATATCATTGAGGCGGAGTAGCAAAAACATGAAAAAGCTGTCACCAAAAGAGCAGGAAAAACTTTCTAGAAAGAATTATAAAGCCGGTGGAACGATGCTCAAAGCCACAAAAAAATCAAAGGAACTAATTTCAAAAGAGAAATCAGGTTATTGCTGCCAAAGAAGTCGCCGAAAAGTTTTGCACATCATCTATAAAACAAGATTTATCAACAATTCCTCGAACTTCATTGCAAATATCTAACGTAGATTCGGCCAAGCTATACTCCATCTTTAGTGGACGATTTTGTAACTGAACGCATAGTTGAGTGCTATAATAAAGAGGATGACAAAGGATGCTTTAGTTGTAACAAGTCGTGCCCTTTTGTCGAGGGACATCAAGAGAGGGGCTTTGCTAGGGTAGTAGCCGATGGATCCGGGCCTAGATAAAATTGAATTATATTATTGAGAGAGCTGCACAGCGACCCTCAGCATCTATTGTGCGTGCTACTAGCCCTAGAGCTCCTCAGCTGGTTCAATTCCAAAGACAAACTTAGTCGGGTGACATTTTTCTTCTGTTCTTTTGTTCTCGTATCAGCTTATACCACACTCAATGTCATTTTTATTGCATTCAAAGTAGGGAGCCGGTACAAATCCAGCCCCACGTCCGACATGGCTTTCAAAAGCTCTGCGTCCGCCGTTTCAAAAGTCTGCCTGTACTCATTTATCACTGCATAAATACTCTTAATCCCCTTGTCGGCAATAGACTATACACTTGTTCTTATTTTGCTAATTAACTAATTAGCTGCATTTTATGGAAACTATTTTCAAACTATTTCCGTGGAATTTTTCGCTAAGCTCAAAGGGAGGAATAAAAACTTTAAAGCAAATTTATTTTCTTATTGAATGATACAAAAGGCTGTGCATGCTGAATACAGGGAATTCATAACCCACTCACTGGTTGCTACAACCCACTTTGAAAGAAATTAATTAAAAAAAGATGGCGTATGTTAAAGTTTGGCGCGGACGACTTTGGGATACCCTGTACCACTGCTTGCAATAAAATCCGGTATATTACTTAAGAACACCAAAAGACATTTGATTGCCAAATTAGGTTACGATACCTTCATAAACAACCAAAAAACAGACGAATTTTGAACAAAAAACGTTTTTTTAACCGACTGGTCCTATGGGAGCTATATGGTATAGCCAACCGATTTTGACCAAATTTGGTACAAAGCTTGGGTACTCTAAAAAACTTCTCAATGCCCAATTTGGTTACGGTATCTTCACAAACACAACGAATTTTGTACAAAAAACGTTTTTTTGGCTGATCTGCCCTATGGGAGCATTATTATATAGTCAACCGATTTCGATCAAATTTGTTACAGTGCTTGAGAACTCCAAAAAACTTACGAGTGCCAAATTTGGTGATGATATCTTATAAACAAACGAATTATCCATTTAAAACTTTTGTTTTTTTCGAGGTCTTCTGAAACACCCCTATGGAAGCTATATAATATAACTCCGATATCGGAAAAGTAAAATAAACTTGTCATCCCTGACATAATTATGCATCTCATCTGAAAATTTTACGTTTTCGTCTTGCACAAACTTATTATATCCTATGGTACAGGGTATAATGATATTTATACCCTGTACCGTATGGTACAAAGGGTATATTTTGTTTGTGCAAGCCGAAAATATATGTAACGTACAGAAGGAGACGTCGGAGACCCCCCAAAGTTACCTTAAGTATGATCAGAGTGACTAGAGAAGTCGATATACCCATGTCCGTCTGTCCGTATGAACGCCTAGATCTCAGAGATGGTAAGAGCTAGAGCAACCAAACTTTCAGATTAGATCCCTTATTAATCCATAGGAGACAAGTTTATTTTATTTTTTTGATATCGGGATTACATTATATACATAGCTCCCATAGGGGTGTTTGAGAGGACCTCGAAAAAAACCAAAAGTTTTAGATGGATAATTCGTTTGTTTATGAAGATATCAATCGGAAGTTTTTTAGAGACCCCCAGCACTGTACCAAATTTGATCAAAATCGGTTGACTATATTATATAGCTCCCATAGGAACGATCGGTCAAAAAAAACGCTTTTTTTTACAAAATTCGTTGTGTTTCGTTTGGTTTTGAAGATATCGGAACCAAATTTGGCATTCGAAAGTTTTTTATAATTTCCAATCAGTGTACTAAATTTGATCAAAATCGGTTGACTATATCATATAGTCCCCATAGGACCGATCGGTCAAAAAAATTGTTTGGTGCAAAATTCGACTGATTTCTTCTTGTTTATGAAAATATCGTAGCCAAATTTGCCGAATAAAATATCTTTTGGAGGTCTTAAGCAATATTTCGGACTTAATTGCAATGTGGTGGTACAGGGTATCCCAAAGTTGTCTGCGCCCGACTTTAACGTACGCCATCTTTTAAACCATGTAACTTCAATATGGTTTCTTATGTCGCACCACAGCCTGCTTACAATGTTTCATGTTTCTAACCATATAAAAAAAAAATTGAGCCGGTGCGCGAGAGATGGATAACAATGAAGACATCGTCGCCAATGATATTTTTGTGGATAAATCGTTTTTAATAATTCGGGGATTTTTATTTGCATGTTCAGTATTCTGTCAGGTATGAAATTTAGCATTTAGCAATGGTGGAGTTTGGATAGTTCCGCCCCAACTAGAACAAATGGCGGATCAAAATTTGTACAGAGAGGATTTTTTCAATGAAGGTATAACTTGTCACATGTATTTTTTTTTTAGTTAGCTCGTTTGTTAAAGGTTGGAATTGGACGGATATGCGGGCTTTGATATTTTAGAATCCTATGTGCTTGAAATTGTATTTCAAGGCGGCAAGTCGAAACCGGAGTCGAAATCCAGAACTGGCAATATATGTCCATATATACATATCTTATGAGGTGGCTAAATATTGTATTACATATATGGGTACTAGGCAAAAAAGAGTCAACATGCCAAATTTGGTGACTGTAGCTTCTTCAGCGAAAGTTTTAGAAATAGTCTGTTTTTGTATGAGCTTCTAGGCTTTGAATCAAGTTTGGCTGTACTTAGAAAGTTGGACTCCCACATGTCAATCCTATAAAAGGCCCAAAAAACTGAAAGGCCCAAAAAACTGAAAGGCACAAAAGAAACATTCTGATGAGTACTCCGTCGTGAGCCGACTGAAATAGCTCCAGCTCAACAGACTGGATTAGCGATTTCAAAGTAAGAGAACTGAAAATCATAAAAATGAAAATTTCGCAAAATTAAATGAAAAGATGGCGTACGTTAAAGTCGGGCGCAGACGACTTTGGGATACCCTGTACCACCACATTGCAATTAAGTCCGACACATTGCTTAAAACCTCCAAAAGATATTTTATTCGGCAAATTTGGCTACGATATTTTCATAAAAAAAAAAGAAATCAGTCGAATTTTGCACCAAAAATTTTTTTTGACCGATCGGTCCTATGGGGACTATACGATATAGTCAACCGATTTTGATCGAATTTAGTACACTGATTGGGAACTATAAAAAACTTAAGACTGCCAAATTTGGTTCCGATATCTTCAAAACCAAACGAAACACAACGAATTTTGTAAAAAAGATGGCGTACGTTAAAGTCGGGCGCAGACGACTTTGGGATACCCTGTACCACCACATTGCAATTAAGTCCGACACATTTCTTAAAACCTCCAAAAGATATTTTATTCGGCAAATTTGGTTACGATATTTTCATAAAAAAAAAGAAATCAGTCGAATTTTGCACCAAACAATTTTTTTGTCCGATCGGTCCTATGGGGACTATATGATATAGTCAACCGATTTTGATCAAATTTAGTACACTGATTGGGAACTATAAAAAACTCCCGACAGCCAAATTTGGTTCCGATATTTTCAAAACCAAACGAAACACAACGAATTTTGTAAAAAAAGCGTTTTTTTGACCGATTGTTCCTATGGGAGCTATATGATATAGTCAACCGATTTTGATCAAACTTGGTGCAGTGCTTGGGTACTCTAAAAAACTTCTTAATGCCAAATTTGCTAACAATATCTTTACAAACAAACGAAACGCAACGAATTTTGTAGAAAAAACGATTTTTTGACCGATTGGTCCTATGGGAGCTATATGATATAGTCAACCGATTCTGATCATATTTGTAACAGAGCTTGGGAACTCTAAAAAACTTCCTCTTGCCGAATTTGGTTCCGATATCTTCAAAACCAAACGAAACACAACGAATTTTGTAAAAAAAACATTTTTTCGACCGATCGATCCTATGGGAGCTATATGATATAGTCAACCGATTTTGATAAAATTTTGCTACAGTGCTGGGGATCTCTAAAAAACTTCCGACTGCTAGATTTGGTTATGATATCTTCATAAACAAACGAATTATCCATCTAAAACTTTGCTTTTTTTCGAGGTCCTCTGAAACACCCCTATGGGAGCTATATTATGTAATCCCGATATCAAAAAAATAAAATAAACTTGTCTCCTATGGATTAACAAGGGATCTTATCTGAAAGTTTGGTTGCTCTAGCTCTTACCATCTCTGAGATCTAGGCGTTCATACGGACAGACAGACAGACGGACAGACGGACATGGGTATATCGACTTCTCGAGTCACACTGATCATACTTTAGGTAACTTTGGGGGGTCTCCGACGTCTCCTTCTGTACGTTACATACATTTTCGGCTTGCACAAACACAATATACCCTTTGTACCATACGGTACAGGGTATAAAAACTAAAAAAATCGTTACTAAAATTAAAAAAATATTCTATTGTTCTGTGCTCTATTTTATTGTTGTTGTTAATAAAAATAAAAATAAAATTATGAAATCGATTTTCGCTAAAACTTCAGTCTGAACGGAGCTCACCTACCAGGCGAATAGAAATGATAAGCAAGCAGATAGAGAATAAAATTTGTTCCAAATTTGGCACTAAAAGTATGCAACAGGTTTTGATAAGAAAAATTGATTTGTAAAAAAATTGTAGCATACTTTTAGTTGCTTATTTAAAGTTGCTTTCTGATTTTGCTGCATTTCTGCGCGCCTGGTAGTAGCAGCTGGTTGCAAGAGCATTTTTAAGTAGAAAAATTTTGCAAAAATATTTATTTTAATTGCTGCCTACTAGCCCTAGAGTTCCTCAGCTGGTGCCTATGGCTTCCTAGGTAAGATGCCTTTGTTCTGGCAAGAGCGTCATACTCATAAAGTTGTTGTTGGGAGTATTTCTCCTTAATTCCCTAAAACCTATAGGTGTTAGAATTCGTGGTGCCCATTCTACTCAGGTGTTTGCTGAGACTGCAATGTTCCATAAGTACCCCGCTGAATATGCTAAACGAATCTTTGCCTGAATGCTAGATTTTCTTGAACCTATTCAAATCAGCCTCTGCTTGTAATAGCAAATACCAAATTTGATTTAGTTTAATTGCTTTTAGAGAAGGAGCCCGGTACATATCACAGAAACTGAGTAGTTACTCAGCCTGTCGTTAGCCAGCCGTGTTGATTCAGTCTAAGTCTCGCATGAATCTCTTTTGTTCTCGTATCAGCTTATACCACACTCAATGTCATTGCTTTCAAAGTAGGGAGCCAGTACAAATCCAGCCCCACGTCCGACATGACCTTCAACAACTCTGCGTCTGTGTTCGAAAGTGTACCTGTATTTATTTTTCACTGCATAAATACTCTTAATCCCCTTGTCGGCAATAGACTATAAACTTGTTCTTGTTTTGCTAATTGACTAATTAGCTGCATTTTATGGAAACTATTTTCAAACTATTTCCGTGGAATTTTTCGCTAAGCTCAAAGGGAGGAATAAAAACTTCAAAGGAAATTCATTTTCGTATTGAATTATACAAAAAGCTTTGCTTGTTTGCAATGAAACTGCTGAATACAGAGAACTCATAACCCACTCATGGCTTGCTATAGCCCACTTTAGAAAAATTTATATTTTTAAACAATTTTACTCCATATGGTGTCTTATGTCGCACCACGGCCGGGTCTCTGTGAGTACACGACGATATTATTGGAACACGAAATTAACCATTGCAGACCATTGCAGTAGCATGGTCGCGGGACAACATAGAGTCTGGAACCTAGGCATTAATACAAATCCAAGCAAAGTTAAGTAAATCAAATAAACTGTTTCAATGTCATTTACGTATTTTGGCTAAATCGAAAATTGTTGCTCTGTTTCGTTTCCATGGTGGAGAGCAGCAAATTTTGGCACGCATCATTAAGTCTATGTAACAATGTAACATAATCTTTAATTCCTTTCCGCTTCGGGTGTCGTCACTAATAAAAGGAACATTTGGCAAATTCATCTCTACAAAATGAAGTTGCCAAAACGAGATAATCAAAATACACCAAATTAGCAGAACTTATACAATTTCTATAGTTTCTATAGTAGCAGTAGTATTTTGGAGAATTTATCGAATTCCTTCTACGCATTCGAAACGGACGCTGTTGAACCTTGACATTGAATAATCTCTTCGCCCACTCTTTGTTGGTGTTTACTGCATAATAGATAGCAGCACAATGAATGGCCGTGAGCAAATTATTATAATGCTGACCGTTGCTAAGCAGCCAGCTTAGCTTGAGTGCACCAAATACCAGAACTTACCTCCATAATTTGCTCATCCCAGATATTCTGTGCACCACCCGAGCTGCGTGTGCGCAACACCCGATGCCGTGTAGTTAATGAGTGTCGATGTTGATGCAAATGTTGATGCAAATGCAAATGGAAGGGGGCATGCTTCTTGGTAATCACACTGCCGGAGAGCTCCAACATCGCAAAGCCGCTAAGCTGATTAGTTCCCGTGCTGCTAGTCGCTCCCACCAGGTTGCCAACCGGATTGAGGGTTGTGCCGTTGCCACTGTTTGGAACGATGCTGCCATTTCCAGCTACAGGTTTTGTGGCTGTTGCAGTTGCAGTGGCTGTGAGACTTATGCCGCCACCCCCAATACCCAGGCCAGCCATGAGATAGGCGTTGTACGAGGATTGCTGTGAATGGAAAAGTGAGACATCTTCAGTTTCAAGTTACATTGGATTATGGTCTTTGAAAGTTAAGTTATGGGAATTATACTATTAATAAATAAGTAGGCACAACAAGCTTGGTGGTTATCTAAGCTTGTTAAAAACACTAGAGAGTAAACACAAATCCGACTAAAGGCACAAAGAGTAAGAGAAGACAGCTCCGTAACTACTATGTGTATTTATTTTTAATTTGCATGAATAGACGGGTCAATATAGACATTTAGGTATACTGCTTGTCGTCATCAGCTTAGCACACCCCTATAGCCAATAGTTTTGAGTCAATTACAGCCAAACCATAAGAGATAAAAGTAGTTAAATAAACAAAAAATTTGTGTTGCATAGTTCTTAAATATTAAAAAAAAATTGTTTTTCGCAAAATATACATAAAATGCTGTTCAATTTGCGTCATCAGCTTAGCACAACCAGCACACTTAGGCCTGGGCTAGCCTGTTGTGACACCGCACGAGTCTCTATGCCTTACAAGTGAATTTTAACGCTTCTCCTATATAGTATTCTTAAAACGGGTCCCATCCTGTTGCAGCAATGTAGCTCGCAATCTTTCTCGGACAAATGAACTCCAGCTCCGCTAGATTCTGAAGGAAATAGAAACCCAGGTGCTTTTTCCTGCGTCTCCTAAGAGCTTCGCAGGAGCAGAAGAAGTGCTCTACTGTTTCTAACTCTTCCTCGTCTCTGCAGCTTCTGCAAAAGTCAATTATCGGAGCATTTAGTCTGGCAGCGTGTTCTCCAACAAGCCAGTGTCCGGTAATCGCTCTAACAACTGCCGAACACTGTGAATGGTTAAGACCGCAAAGCTTGCTGGAGCGTTTTGCGTCAATAGTTGGCCATAATTGGCGGGTGATCCTACACTGAGGTGTGTAGTTCCACATTCTTTGAGATAAGCTTACGTCAATGCCACTATTTGGTCTTATCTGCGTGATCGTTGGACCTCCTAATTTAAATGGCATCACTTTAACATTCAGCGAAAAAGGACTGATTTTAGACAGGAAGCTGCTTTGGAACTTAAATGTTGAAGATAGAGTGTGAAAAGCAGCGATAGCCCTTTACTCATGCAAAAGAGCAGTAGGAGCAAGATGGGGTCTGAAACCCCATGTTGTTCACTGGATGTATACAGCGATAGCAAGGCCAATCTTAACTTACGGAGTTCTAGTGTGGTGGCCTGCGGTGAACAAAAATAGTGTACTGAAATGTATGAACTCCATTCAGAGAGCGGCTAGCTGGAGTATCAGCGGCGCCCTTAGAACGGCACCCACAGCAGCATTAAACGATATGCTGCATCTATTGCCGACAGATCTATATAGTAAACAGAAAGCAGTGAAATCGGCCTTAAGGCAAAGAGAATCTTCGAATGTAGCCATTAGCTCTAGAGGACACTCGAATATTCTGCGCCAATTTCCGCAAATTCCCAAAACCACTGATTTTGCTAACTCAATGGAGTTATCCTTAAACAAACCGTTCAGTGTAAGTTTCCCATCTCGTTAAGATGGGGACAATGGTATACTGGACTGCAATAGCAAGAATACCATTTTTACGGAAGGATTTAAGCTCAATGATCAGGTGGGAGGGGGTGTCGATTCGGAATCGTTGGGCATTAACGAATCCTTCCGTTTACCAGATCATTGTAGTGTCTTCCAAGCAGAAGTCATGGCTATAATGGAAAGTATTCGTATCACTAACAATCGTGTTTTAACCGAAAGGGAAATTGAGATCTGTTCTGACAGTCAGGCTGCTTTAAAAGCACTACAATCAGTAAGGCTCACATCCAAAACAGTGATGGAATGTTATGAGGTTTTACTAGATGCTACAAAATTCTTCACCATTAAGCTGTTTTGGGTAACGGGGCACCGAGATATCGTAGAAAATTGCAAAGCAGATGAACTAGCTAGACGGGGTACAATGGTACCACTTCAGCCAAACAAGGCCTTGATACCTATGCCAAAGATAAAAATATAATTTTTGATGCGAACTATAGATGGGAGCAAATTGGAACCTGTCTTATTAGTACGAAAACATGGCCGCAATGGAGCTTGAATAGAACCAAGCAACTTTTAAAACTTAACAGACTTGACATAAGAGCTACGATAGGGGCTCTTATTGGACACTGTCTTATTGGTAGGCACGCCAATAGATTGGGAGTGTCAGGAGGTAGAAGAAGAGAAAACAGTGGAGCATCTCCTGTGTATTATGCATCCGCATGGCACTCTGCAGGAGGAGACTGAACACACTGGGTTCCGAAACTATTGGAAATGTTACTGAATTCGCAGGAATCAGAATAAATAAGATTAATTCATTCATCAAAACGTCAGGTTGAGCGGATACGGTACAGTAAGGACTAGCTCAAGTGGCATCATAAAGGGCCTTTTGCAGGCCTAGGTGCATCGGAAGACAACCACCAAGGGATCTTGAAAAGTATAAGAGCTCCTGAGCCTCTAATTTATCAAAAGTTGTACCTTTTCTTTTATATCGAAATTTGGCTCAATTGGGAATCGAACCTTGGTCTCTAGATGTTGAAAAAACCCCCCTATGACCGAATCGTGGATGCGCACCTGGTTGACCTAAAAAAAAAAGACATTCAGGATCCGCCGAAATTTTGAGATCGTAAGAAATTCCACCCATAATGCTTATTTCAAAAACTTTTTCCGTCCCGGCCAATATTAACAGCATTTCCAAGCAAAGTTCTTAACAAACGCTTAATACAAACTCATATACACTTTCTTGAAGTTAGATGAAGGGTAATCAAATGACGTAAACGCTTACCTTGCGCTGTTGTGCAAACATGGACAGCCTTTCGCGCTCCCGGCTGGTGTCTCGAGCACGTTGTTGCAACAAAAGCTCATACTCACGGCGTTTCTCACGTTTGCGCTCGGCTTCCTCCAGTTCATGAAGATTGGGTAGACTGCCCATTTTGGAAACAGTATTGTGTGCGTGTGTGTGTTTTTTGTTGTTGTTTTTTTTTTTTTTTTTTGGGTAGCTGTGATGACTTGGTTCTCGGGCGCGTTCGAAACTTAAGTTTTAAACTTGAAACTCAAGTGTATTGAGACATTAATATGTTTATTCATTGCTGGACTGCTGAGACGACAATGGCTACTAGACTGTGTCTGTGCATGCCGGAAACGGAAGTGCAGCCATATTCAATGCATACAATTATGAGACCTTCTAAATGCAGCGCATTTGCTTTTGACTTTTTATGCTTTCCAGCGACATTTTCTGGCTAACTATTGGTGTGTGTGTGTGTCTGTTGTTTGCGTGCGTGCGTGTGTGTGTGTGTGTGAGTGTGAGTGTGTAAGAGAGTGCTTAGTGCCGTTATTTTGCGTGGTCTGGCAAGTTCATTGCCCGCTGCCAATAGCCAGGGAAGGCGCAGTATGAGCTTCTTTGACTTTGCATAAACCACTCGGACCGAACCAATCGATATGCACAGAGTTGTTGTCCAGTTAACGATATGTCTGAAAAAATATAAATGGGATACTTAACTTTTGCTACCTCCGGATATTAAGGCAACTTTATTAAAACATTAAACTAACAATTTTCTAAGTCAACCCTCCAACTGGGAATATATTACTAACATCATTATGAACTTTTTACATCCCTTGGGCATATATTATTATGTGAATATTCACGCATCTATGTACATATTTATAAATGTATGTGTGACACTGCTGCAAAAAATAGTAAAAATTTAACTATGTACACTTGGCGAAAAAAGAGCTGATTTTATTTGAGGCTAGAATTTGCTCAAAAAAGTTTTGCTTCACTGTAGAATTTATAAGAAAAACAAATTTTTGCCTAAGAGCCCATGCGCAGCATGCAAAAATTTCGCACGAAATGGCAAAACTTCATATAAAAAAAATCCCAAATGGTGAAAATTTTTTTTATATAAAGTTTTGACATCGCAAATGGTGAACATTTTTTTTATATGAAGTTTTGACATTTCGTGCGAAATTTATATCTTATATATTTGGGATTTTTTTTTTGGGATATCCCAAATGCGACTTTTCTTTATGAAGTTTTGTCATTCCGTGCGTAATTTTTCATTCTGCATATGGGCCTTTAAGTTGGACTCGAGACTTGGCTCTCAAGCTGGCCTATAAATATATATCAATAACACAGACCAACATGGTTCAGTTGTTGGAAAGCTATGGGTCATTTCCGAAGTAATTTGCTGCGTAGAATCCGAATCCGGGGCCAGAATTGGTCCATCACGTCAGGATTTTTAGATATTTGAGGTTATTTACCCGAACTGGTGTGTTGGGATTAGGCTCGTCACGCTGGAAAATGACAAAACTCTGCTCCAAAAGATTCTTTCGAAAATTTTCGAGAATACCGGCAGAGTGAGAGAGGCTGGCAGGGTTTTAGAATCATTACAATCTGAGCACGTTTGCACTCCTTTGGGAAATATGCCAGACGCATAATCGCATTGAATATCTTGATCAGACCGAGTATGTCCGCCTTAGCTATTCAGGCGTAAATTTTATCCAGACTAGGTGCTATTTTGTGATTAAGCGCGTTTATTTGATCTAAAATTTCATTAGGACGTACGGGGCGTACTGGCAGGTCTAGTTGAAGTGGTGTAGATAATGCCTCCAGAGTTTTCTGGAGCACAGAAACTGAGTTTAGGTGACCAACCAAATCTGCCTTCACAAATATTTGTCGTTCCAAAGAATCTAGCATTTGAGTTTCGCATAAAATTCGATTGAAAGCAAGCAACTGCTTACTTAAATTAGTTCTGAAACCGTATTTGAATTTTATACTTTGGCATTTCTGCTGTACTATTTTTCTTAGTGTATGTTTGGCACGCATATTATGGCCGTCCATGTGAATCATTTATGCATGCAGCAACTTTGCCATTTACTATTTGGCTACAAGGACTTTTTACTCCCAAAAAACACCCCACCAAACCAAATGAGTGCCAAGCAAGCATACATACAAATGAAATAAACACATAAAAGTAATACATATATGTACATATGCTAGCACGAAAATCATCAGGTGTGTCCATTTGATGCTACACACAAGACACATACAATACAGTAGGCACACAATTTATTCGTACACCTTTAGCTTTTACTTTTAATGCTCTGAAGTGAAATCTCTAAAGCAGTCTGAGATTGGAAAAATAGTATGTACGAGTAAGCAACACATAACTTACAAGGGGTCTAGGAACAATTTCGCTTTTTCTCCGCCAGATTTTCCCTTATTAAAGTTTTAAGCCTAGGGAAAAAGAGAATTCTACTTTATGAACAAAGTTTGCGCAAAAAAAAAAAAGTGTGTAACACCTCAACGACTGTAACCGTTCCCGGAGCATTGAGGACTGTTTTGCGAAGACCAGGATAAAATCTACAAAAGTGAAGCTCAGCGGCAGAAGCGGGCTTAAAAATCATTACCCAGTATAGAAAAGTAATAAACGTAAATTTTCAAATTGTGAGCAAAAATCAGTTGTAAACTAGGGTGGGATCCCCGCCAGGATCGAAGTTTTTTTTCGCTTAACTACTTTAAAATAATACTACTGTGTCCAAAAAGTAAGGTGACGTTGGAATTTAAACTGCGCGCGACAAAATTGGATTTTGAGAACAATTTTTTTTAGGTTGTCCTACCAACCTTGTCAGCTGCTGAAAGTGCATTTTTCGATTTTCAGAATGCACAATGGGCCCGCGTGGCCAGATTTTGGTCAAAAGCCCTCCTGATGAAAATAAAAATTTGGACAAAATGACAATTTAATATTATTAAACACATATTAAGGTATCCTGTGCAGAAAAAAATTTTTAATTATAATTAGTGGCATTCAAGTTATTGGCAACCAAAGTTGACATTTTGTATTTTATGAGCTCACGCGAACATTTTCAGAAAAAAAAAGCTGCATTTAACATGATACATGTAGCTGCGCAATCTTCATTCACTTTATTATTTATAAGTATTATTTCAGAAAAAAAATAAAACTGAGCTTAGCAACTTTTCGCTTTTAAATATATTCGGGTAGTTAAAAAGATTTTTTTGGTTTTTGTATCACTTGGCGCTTTGCTTTGAGGGTATCTCCGACTACCACTCGATATTTGATCGAACATTTTTTTATAAATTTCTTCACATGTTTTACAACAAAATGTAATTCCTCCCGATTTTCGGAAATTGAATTTCGTATCTAAAAGTTGAATTTTAAAAATTGTCCCCCAGAAAATTTTACTAATGTTTGAATTTCTATGCTGCCTAAAAGTATGCTTCAATAACGATTTTTTCAAAGGTTGTACTAAAATGTACAAAAAATGTACGATTGGAAATTTTATAGCATACTTACAAATTTGCAATTCAAAAAATGTAAAAATGATCAATTTTGACGAAAAAACGTAAAAATGAAATATAGATTTTTGAAATTTTTTTTTTTTTTTAATTAAAAAAGCATGCAAAAAAAAATTATAGCAGTTAAAAACCAGATGGATTGGTGATGTCGTCTTTTTGCAATTTGCTTGGAAAGCTGAAACAATTTGGGGCTATAACTCCAAAACCATTCAATATTTTGGGTATAGGCTATTTTTTCAATGTATGGGGAGCTCATTTCTACCTCTGTGTGAAATATTTTTTTTTTAATTAAGTTAAAACAATTGTTTGGTTTTTAAAAAAAAAAATTTTCCAATTTTGGTTTATCTATATCTCAACATAACTTAACATAAGGAATTCCCTAACTAAATTTCAAAAATATTAGTTTAATAATAAAAATATTTTCCTTTTAAATTAAAAAAAAAATAACTTTTTTTAAACGTACTAAGCCGAAATTGGGTTTTTGACATATATTTTTTATTGGCAAAGTATAAAAAATGTTTTACGTAAAAACAAAAATGTATTAAAGTAATTAATATTGAAGCCAATATTTTTGCTTTTCTAAAGTGATTCATAAAAAATGTTTAATGGAAATTTAAGTAACGTAACGAAAGCTAATAAAAAAACGAGAAAAGGCTTTTTAAAAAAAAAATGTTATTAACTGAGAATCGACTTTATAAGTTTTGAGACCAATATGCAAACAACTCAGTTTGTAACCCAATTTTTTGTAGTAACGCATTTCGTTACGCGACGATTTTTCTATTATTGCACTCAGAGCTCCCATTTAAAAACTATTTCAACAAGTTTAAATTGACTTGAATATGCCTGCCTAAATAAAACTTTGTTTTTGCCAGCTTGTTTTGTTACATGACAATTATTCTTATTATTTGTATTGTTTGTTCAAAAAAGTTCAAGGTGTACGAATAAATTGTATGCCTACTGTATGCAATATATATAAAAACAAGGTACATAGTTAACTGGCTGTTGGGACATTATGTGTCCTTCTGTCTGTTGCTGTGTGCGTTGGTGTATGTGTGTTGTTTGCCTGAACCAAACTCGAGCTTAGCCTATTTATATACATATATGCACAACAATACATATGTATATAAATATATACACTTTAGTCTTCATGGCACGTGCGCCACAGTGTATATGTATATGTAAATTAAATGCATGTATAATCTTACCTGTCACAAATACAACGCACACTACTAGTTATATAAAATATTTAATTTGAATTTTATTTAAATCAGACAAAAAATTGTTTTTGTTATTGTGACCTTGGAGAGTGCACAATGTTTAGAAAAACAACAAAAACAAAGTTTAAGGCATAATTTGAAATTTTTTCAGGCAGCTCTTAAAAGTATGCTACATTAAAAGTTATAGCAAAACATTTTGCCGCCGCCGCAGCAACGAGTTAGAAGAAATACAAAATGAATGAATATTTTAAAAACCAAACAAAGATACAAACACACACACACACACACAAACACAGAGCCAAAACCTTGTGCTGCGTATTTATTGTGTGCATGTGTGCGCAGTTTTTTTAGAGATAGAGAGAGTGACTTTTTAGTACAACGCTGCTATTATTTACCTTTTTTTTTGTCTTTTATAATAATAACTAGAACTATGCTTTTAGTTTAAGTCAACAAATAGTTTTGGTTTTTGTTGTGTTTATAAACTATTTCACTTTGCACAAAGCCAAACATAAACTATTGAGCAAATTTAACTTTTCGTTCCGTTCCGTTCCGTCTTTATCAACGCATCGTCTCGTTACATGCCACTTCGCAACGTCCAGCGCACACAGCCTCACGCAAACTGCTCCAAATTCAAACTGAATATAATGTTCAGCTGCCTTTGGCCTTACTTTTATACTTTTTCACGCAATTTCTACTCTTGTCATCTGCCAACCGACACCTCCGCATCGGCCGTATCATGCAGCATGTTCTCTTGGGCGGACGCCCCGAACTCACGTAACTGACATGCGCAGTGATTGTGATGCTGCTGCCCTTGCCATGTGTGCTTGCAGCAACACTGCGTTCTACTCTGCAAATTGCAAGCTTTATTCCATATATAGCTTCAGTCCAGAGCTGGGCAGCCCATAGCCCAAACGGGCGCTTTTTGTTCATGCACTTACGGCAGACCGCTCTCTTTTTGCCCAGCTCTGCTTCAGTCCGAATCATCATACCATAGTTACTTTGCTATATTATTTGTTGTCGACAGCATATCCATCTTGCCTCGGTTAAGTCAGTTACTAAATGATATTTTTTTAAATTTGAACCAGTTGAGCTTAGGGCGCCTCTGGCATAATATAAATGTTACCTTGTACTCAGTCTATATCTTTAAAATCTCAATACAAAACTTTACTAAAAATAACTCGTTAGCCCTTTACTACTTATAATTTAAATCTTTCTAGTAATCTAGTGAGAGTTTAACGTTTTTGAGCGTTAATAGAACCATATCTTTTCCATTTACACAAACTTTAAGTTAACAAGAGGGCTCCGTTCCCTGTATTCTTCCCGATTTCCACAGTGCTCTTTTGGATTGACAATGCCACAGTCGTGCCCATCCGACTCTAAAATAAGCTATACTAACGTATCGCTCCTGATATGCAAAGTCTTACTGCTATCATTGTCGACTTGAGATGTTGAAAAGTAGGGACATGTATCGACGCCTCCATCTAGGTGGTATCATCCAAAACTACAAAGTTTTAATTCTACATACCGATTTTGTTGATTATAGCTTCATTACAAGCATCTACACCCTAGGCGTTTCATTTTGTTAATTTTTGGCTATAACTTTCAAGCGAGTTGTATTAAAACTTGCATCTGCAGATGACTTATAAAAAGAGGAAGAATTGTGGATTGTTTGAACTTGCTATTGTAACGTGCGGCTGCCAAGGCCTAAAATGGCCATTGCATCGGATAGGGATCGGAAGTCTCGTGCACTATGCATCGCTCTATGCCTAGCTCGTCGAATCGGCGGGGTTCCTTACAGTGGTGAACGTAAAGCGAGACATAAACAGTGTACGCACAAAAGACAATGACATCTGCAGAACAAATTAACCCTTTAAAATTCACCGTTTTCTGCTGACCACTACACTATCTAGATAGGTTTCGAAATGAATAGTAAAAAAAAACTGTTGTGACCGGAGGTAGTATCCCCACAAAATAAAAATAACTTTTATAAGTCTACATCAGTGGATAGGACACAAGATTCTGCCGCAGCGCAGTCGGCAATCGCATAGGTGTAAGTGTGACAATTGTCTCTCTCGTTTCAGCATGTTCGTCGATCTTCCGCTCTTGTGCGCTCTCGCTGACTGCACTGGTTAGTCACACAAAGAAATGTTTGTTTGTATTAGTTTTGCCCACCACTGGTCTACATGACAGTTTTGGTAAATTCTTCGTAAGAAGCTTCCCAAAAATAGCTTAACTTTGGTAGTTTGTTGCAGAGGGCGTTTTATAGTGCGGGTGTATTGAAACGAACCTTGGGCTCTAGACGTCGTTTAGTTTTGATGACAGCACTATAATTATTCAGATATCCTTATATACTCTTGCCACTGAGGACATTGAGGTTCCCGCCTATAAAATATTACATTTCCGATATTGAAAATTTACAATTCGGTAGTTTTACGAAGAACTTCAATGGGAATGAAGTTTGAATTAATTTCAACATACTTCCACAGCTTCCAAACTATTTTTATCCAACTTTACTTTTAGATGGATAATATAAACAAAAAAAGATGGCGTACGCAAAGTCGGGCGCGGACGACTTTGTGATACCCTGTACCACCATCATTGCAATCAAATCGGGTATATTGCTTCAGAGCTCTAAAAGATATTTATTTGCCAAATTTGGTTACGATATCTTTATAAACACACGAAACAAAACGAATTTTGCACTAAACAAACGAAATACAACGAATTTTGTATAAACTTTTTTTTTTTTGGCCGATTGTTCCTATGGGGGCTATATGATATAATCAACCGGTTTTGATCAAATTTGGTTCAGTTCTTGGGTACAAAATTCGTCTGTTTTTCGGTCGTTTATGAAAATATCGTAATCAAAAAAATTGACGAATAAATATCTTTCAGCAATGTGCTGGTACAGGGTATCCCAAAGTCGTCTGCGCCCGACTTTAACGTACGCCATCTTTTTTTATATAAATTCATACTACTTTTTAACTATAATAACTTAAATCGTTTAAAAAAAATTTTAAGTAATAAGGACCAACTTATGGGAAACAGACTTCTCGGAGAGCTGGATAGGTGGACATGGCTATATAAAAATATTATAGTGTAGTACTCTGTGGGGTTAACTTTTTTCCTACAAGGTGTTTGCTCTAATTTGATTTTCAAACTTACAATTTCCTTGATTTAGAATTCTAAAATCGAGTTTATTTATAGGATACGTTCAATCAGTAACTACTTACTGACCAGTTTGATTTTGTGTCGTCTTTTTTCGAAGCAGTAGAATAACTCTATTGATAACTTTGCGAATTGCGACTGCGATTACGTCCAACTGATGACAGAGTCGACTCCAACAATAGGCGCAGATGAACGACTTGTTGTGCCAATAGTTGCTCTATGCTAATAGTTAATATTAAAAAGGCAATATATTTTTAAGAATGAGCCACTATCGGAACTTTCTCAGAATCTGCATATTTTATCTTTATGCCAATGCTTGTTAGTAAAAATTAAATGTAAGTGTAAAAATCTCATGATATTATTAAAAAAGTAAAATATAATTTTTGTTTCATAGAATTGACTTGTATTACTTAAAATATTATTTTTTAATGCAACATCACCAATAAAGAAGCAATTAAACCTGCATCAACTAGCAGAAATATGAATTTTGCCTGTGGCATAAAAAAATATTATTTTCTTTTTTTTTAAGATCTTTATTAATTGATTTCAAACTAACTGCATATTAACTTAGAACAATTTACTATATGATTTAAATATTGTAACGTGTTTTAATTAACTTATATGCACATGTCTACTACTACAGTTTTGGTAGTAGATATATATTATATTCATATATAATGTAAAGCATTGCGTTTAAACTTATTTATAATAGGTACAGATATTGCATCCATAAAGAGTATGTTTATGTATATAATTTAGATAAGTTTTAAAACAAGAAATGCAAACAGACATAATTGAAATGCATAAAAGAAATAACATACATACAAATATGTACATATTTATAGATATAATAAATATTTAATTGCAATAATGGTTTAACCTGAATTGTAACTTTTTGTATTTTATCAATTTTAATTGTAATTTTAGCTTTGAGCTTAACACTTGAACAACTACAACAAAGGGCAGGGCGCAGCGGGGTATAAATACAAATTAACCTAGGTGTGTCTTCAATTTGAAATAAATGATTATAGAACAAACAGCCTCAAAGAGTGCTTTGAGTATACGGCACAAGAACAAAAAAAATGTAACAAAAAACGTTCAGCTACGGCCAAGCCGAAGACTTTATGCTCTTCCGACTGGAAGTTTGAATACTAAAAAACAAAGTGATTAAAATTTTACTGCATTATCTCAAAAAAAAAAAATATATTTAATAGAAGTACTTAAGTTCGATTCCACTTTTATATAGGAAGCAAAACTTTAACGATTAACAGCTTTTGAGCCCCATATATGCTTATAAATAATAATCTTTTTGTATAAATGGAGATCTTACCTGATGTATTGCCTTTTGACTTTGGCAACTTTTTGCATATGAACAGACAGACGGTGAGCTATTCTATAAAATGCTTTTATGGGTTCTACGCCAACATCGTTACTTCAAAAACTTTCAATTATATTCCTTTTGCGAAGAGCATAACATTACAAACAGTTTCTAATCAACAGACAGCTAAGTCTGCAATGTGTTGTCTTCCGTGTAGCCAAAATTTAGATGCAGATTACACCAGCGCTGATGTTTGTTTCCCAATTTAAACTCTGCTCGCCGCACTGAAGCCAAAAAAGGATGCGAAGAATAGTCAAATTTTCTTAGTTGTGACTGAAACTCTTGCGCCTGAGCGGCCGAGGCTGGTGGCAAATAAAAACTGCTGGCCAGGCCTGTCAATAAACGCACACATTGCTCTACAATAAACTTAAGTGCGGCGCGACGATGCAGCTCAAAGCAATCCCTAGATCCAAAGAGCGCACGCTGCTCCTGACAAAGCTGTATATCATGCGCAGCAATATTACAGCAGTATAGAAAAGAGCTCAAACGTTTAGCGCTGATATTACTGCAATTGAAATTGGGAAGCAGCAGCTGCAGTAGTGATTCACCATCATCGTTTAGATTTGCTCGCAACTCGTACTGTTCCAGCAACTGCCGCAGACTTTGCCATTGTGGCTGCTCGTTAGCTTGATCATGGGGCACATAAAAGCACAGCTCGTAAGCGCGGGCCAGAACCACTTGGCGATAGTGATAGCTGCTATAATCGCTGATGTGCTTGCGTATGAATTTTTCAGTACGCATTAGCTCAGATTGTAGCAGGCACGGTGCGTTTTGTAGAACCCATTGACGATGCGACCAGGCATGATAATTGCTGGCACAGCGATCGGCACAACGTTCACAAATGCTAATCTCGTTGGGCCAGTCAATGGCATCGGCGCCTTTAATGAAAAATAGAGCAAGAGAGCAGAATTTTAGTTTTTAATTATGAACTTTTAAAGTTTATAGGGAAGAAGTTTTAATTCAGTACCAAAATTCTATCTATTGGAAAATTGCACCATTCTTGTTTTACATCTTTGATGCACGGAATAGGGACGACAAACGTTGTTGCGTCTTCTATCACACAAATGTAATATAATTTGGACATCCGGAAACATTTTAAATCGGTCATTATTTCTATAGATTTTTATTGCTTACTTTGGAAGGAGTATAACCAGCGGCGATAGGCGAACGCCTCGTTTGACTTTGGCTTCATGGAGAGCACCAGTGCTGAAAATTGCAGCTCCTTATTAATGCTCAAACGATTCTTTTGCACCAACTGACGACGTATGTGCCAAAAAGTGGTCACATCAGGATTGATGAGTAGCGCAACATTCAGGTACTTGGCCAAAGCATCGCTTTGCTGTTGTTGCTGCAAGGTGCGTAACTGTTGCTGGGATGTCTGCCGCCGATGGGAGATGAGCGTGCGATGAGCATGGTCGTAAACATGCTGTGCACACCAAGACTCCAGTCCCAGATTATGCTCTATATGCACAACGGGCGACTTGTTGCAGTTTGTCTCTTTGGGTATAATTTCAAAGGAGGATCTGTAATATATGGGCCATAAAACGGAGCTGGTAAACTATCATAAGATAATTACTTACAAATCGGCATCCTTGAGAAATACAGCATTTATATCGCGTATAATCTTCTCACACAGCACTTTCTTTTCATTATTTGAGTCCACATTCGGGTCATCCTCCATTTTGTTCACTATGGCTTAAAAATTACTCCTGTTCTTCCCAGTTGTTCTTGGTGCTAGCTTGAATTGCCTTCGATTGATTGTTGCGAGTTTTGTGTCGTTTGTCTATATTAGGCGTAAATTATATCTTGAAGCGCACATTTATTGGTTTCAATTGGCATTTTGTGCTAAATGCGCCATGTTTTGTGCGATTTCATCGGCTCCGTTTAATTAAAAAATACACCACCATTAGTGTGAGCGCGCTTGGAAGCTGTGGGACACTTTACAAAGCATTCAAACATATGTATGTATGTACGAATGTACAGATAGCATACATAAATATTTCTCATATGAAGCGCGATAAAAGCAATAGCGGGTCCCTAGCCAGCCTAGAGCACTATAAACACTAAGGAAATAGCAAGCGCAATGACAATAAATGAATAAATTTCAATTAAGTACGAAAACGGTTGATGATGTGCCCACAGAAACAACAACAACAATTGGGAGCTGTTAGAACGCAGACGCTATTGCCACCGCTTTGAAAACAACGAACACGCTACGTTAAGCACTTGCCGCTCAGGTTCAGACAAATAACGAAGACTTCAATTGTTTTAAATATGTAAAGATTCTATGCTGTCCGTCGTTTACTTTGCACGAATTAAAACTATGAATATATTGTTTAAAACATATGTGAGCTGTTGTTGGTGGCTAAACATGTGTTTGGAACGCGGTGCTGCCAACTTAAATTTTTGCTATCGATAGGCAACGGGCACCAATTGTTATCGTGTTTTCCATATCGATAAGCGCATTGCCTTCATTTGAATTTTGATATACTCGGCAGGTGCTGCTTTTAATAAAGGTATATAACTGGGAAAGGTGTATGTAACCTGACTGTAATCATTTTTGAAACCTCATTCAGGACATATCCAACTAACTGCTGAAATCAATTAAAGAACCGGAGCCTAATTTGGTCATCAGACTGTGTACCATGTCGCTACTTCTCGTCGAAATGATTGCTAATTGGCTGACACGAGAAGCTGTTCAAAATAATCAGCTGCAAAATATTGCCTTTTTTTCAAGAAATCCAATAGCAAATCCGTGCCCAACCTTTGAAAAGGCACCATTTATAAACACACATATGGTACATATGAAGGTCATGTATCTGCCATCGGGAAAAATACAAAAGAGAACTGCTTAATTTTATAAACTTCGGTATATATGTATAGACGTAAATAATCAAAACAAAGCCCTGTATCCCGTATTTCTCAATTACTACAGATCCTTCTTTGAATTCATACCTAAGAAGACACACCGAAACAATTTTGATTGTTCTACAATTAATGCGTGATGTAGAACTGAAGACTTGGTGTGCCGAGCGTGTCCACGACCTTTCCTATCCCTGCCAGAGTTGCGCAATTGTTGAATATACTATGGCGGACCAATTTTTGGAATAGTCTTAATGAGATTCACTCGTTACGAAAAATTTGACGTTAATGATTTCGTGTGGCAAGTCTTAAATCTCTATGTTGAATGGTTTGGATTTAATTGCAAGCATTGTGATATCTTGAGGGTTGCTATGACAGAAAGATAAAAACACTCTCACCGGGAGAAGTTTGCTTTTCTCCAGCATAAATGGCGAAGATTCCATGCTACCAAAACTTTTTCTGTTATACTCTTCGAAAAACAGTCGATCCAGCGGCTAAACAGGTAAACGGACTTTGCCAAATCGATTCCTTTTGTCATCCTGATCATTTTGGTGTACTATGCCTTATGAGATGTAACCGCTTCAGTCTAGGGATTAGACACAACTATTTGTTGTATTAACTTCATAACACACATTTTGTTAAATTGTAAAATTTAAATTTCTTTATTATTATTTATCATACTCAATATTCCGTTCCCATTTTATAGTTTTATATTGCTTATTGATTACGAGCTCACTTCTTGGTACTGGCAAACTTCTGTTTGTCATTTACCATAGTCATAAAGCATTTGATTTATGCATAGTCAGCTTTTATCCTTGTTGACATTGAAATTAATTAATTAATAATGATTGATGCTAGCCAACATGTAGGATAGTTGGGAACTGTTGGTGCCACATGCTTTTCTGGTAACCGCAGCTAACAGTTGCAACTTGGCCATAATAAAAGTAGCTGCAACAAATAACGCTGACTTCTCAATATTATCGCGTAAGTAGAAAATTTACTTTTATTTATAAGTCTACGTACAGTTGCACTCATGTACATTCTTATGTCTATGGTTTAATGTTGTGTATATTCGGAAGAACGGACCAAATCGAAATTTAAATCTTTTCCAAATTAAACATAATCAGATAAACAGGACTGCCTCCTACTCCTTGCTAGTACGAAGTTAACTTTTGCTGCGACTTTTGTAACAGTTAGAAATAGAGGTCGTGGTGACAACTACAGCCATGCAACAACAAAGAAATTCAAGGTCTAGAAAACACCAGCATATCAGGAATGTAACATAACCTCAATAACTCCAATGAAACGATGTTTTTTGTTTTGAGGGTTATATTAGAACTGATTGCCTGTTAGTTTTTTTTTTACCTTGGATTCATTTTGAAAGACTCCAAAAACACGTATAATAATCATGAGGTTATTTCAGAACCCTAACATTCAACAAAAAGTTTACTGCTGGTAGCTATATATAATGGATATCTTGGATGGTCTTTCGCTGCTGCACTCCGTCTGTCAGGTGTGCAGTTTGACACAATGGCGTCTAGTTCGACGTGATGGTTTCGCCGAGCGCCGATTGCAACGCTCACGTTGGCTGGAACTATATGGCTGGTCTGTACTATGCGCGGCCATCGTTTATACTGCTTATGGTTTGTTTTGCTCGGAGCCCTACACTTATACGGACGAGGCCAGCGATATTGGACATACCGTAGATTATATTCAGCTAGTGGGCATCCGTGTGGCGCATGCAGCGGCACTGCTGGAAACGCTGCTTCAGCGACATACCCAATATGAGTTCTTTGCCGAGGTGCGAGAGATCGATCGAATGTTTCTATATGCGCTCAATGTGGATGTGGAACATCGCAAGCTACGCAGGCGCACCGCACAACGTGGTGCTCTAATGCTGGCTGGTTATTTATTGAGCCAGTGCTTCATTTTGATAACCAAGCTACTGGCTCCTAAGCACACCTTTCCTTTGTATTGGGTGTATTATTTACTGCCGCTGCTGGTATGTGGACTACGTTATTTTCAAATCTTTACAGCCGTGCTGATAGTGCGTCAACGTCTGGAACTGCTGGTGCACATATTGGGCGCTCTACGCTTGTCTACGCAGCACAGTGCCAAATGCATTGATAGCGATGCTAGAGCAGCAACAGCAGCTGCCATGCGTCGTCTGCTGGTGGCCAGGCAGCTCTATCAGCGTCTCTGGACACTAGTCACGCTGCTTAATCGCTGCTTTGGCATGTCCATGCTGATCCAAGTGGGCAATGACTTTTTGGCTATAACGTCGAACTGTTATTGGATATTTCTCAACTTTAAGCAGTTTGCAGCATCGCCCTATGATTTTCTACAGATTGCAGGCAGCGCTGTTTGGTCCGCACCACATTTAGGCAACGTTTTGTTGCTGGCACTGCTCTGCGAGCGAGCTGCGCATTGTGTAAGTACCACCAAAGAATATAGAACTTCAGTAGTAGTAGTTCTATATTCTTTGCGACTACTACTGTAGTTCTATATTCTTTGGTACCACGTAACGTTTTAACGCTGTTTGTACGTTTATTTTGACCCAGTGTTGGTAAGCAACGTAGACAATTATTTTCTTATTGTTAGCCAAACGGAATATTTATACGATCAGCTGTTACTAAGATAACATGTGTTTTGTTTTAAAGACTGAAGACGATAAGCATCCTGGATGCCCTAGCACAGGGATGTCCAAAGACTGCTTATGGAAGAGCAAAAACCAATACATATAAAGAAAAACACTAACACATTTAAAGTAAACAGTTATTACGGTTTATTGAGTGCAGTGAAAGAAATTGTATGTGCATTCTTATAAGAGTGGTAAAAATTAATGAAAAAAAGTTATGGTACATATATTTATATAGAACTTGAAACTTGGTCAATATCAATATTTATTTTAGTTAATGATAGTTCTAGTAATGCCTCTAAATGTTTGTTTGTTAATCGACTTCTCAATTTTTTTTTAAATTAATTTTAAGCTTGAAAACGCACATTCATGTGCTTCCAAAAATAGATAAAATTTGCAAGGTATTTCCCGAAAAATATCTATTTACCACCAGATTTTACAAAAAATATATATTTTATGCATATGTTTTTACCAATAGCCACCTTCTGACTGTTATATACATTGCATAAATCTTGTATACCCTTTATACCTATAGGTACAGCGCCATAACTACTTTTCGTTTGCAAGCAATGCCTTAAAAGTCCCATTTAACAAGTTTCCCAAAAAATAGAGAAAGAATCTCATACCGATTTTTTTGAGTGCATGCTCAAACGAAAAACAACAACAAATTACATTGAAAATCTGTGGGCCAACAACAAATATACGCAAGGGTTGTTTTTGTGCACACGAGATCAAAGAGCAAAGAGAGTAACAGAGAGTAAGTGAGAGAACGCTCGAAATTGTTTTTGTAATTTGCATTGGCACTGGGTGATATACAGTTAGGGCCGTGCATGTACACGCGCATCGCTCCCTTTGCCTAAGAGCCATTACAAAAACAAAAAGAGCCAGATGAGCAATGGGCCTGGACATCCCTGCCCTAGCAGTTCAACTATCCATGAAAGCAGAGCTAAATGATGGGGAACAAGTCGCGATCATACAATTTGCTAGTAAAGTAGGTGCATCAATTGGTTTATGCGATGAATTTTTCCAGAATTTTACAAAATTGTTCAATTTTGCATTAGGACAGTGGAGGCATTTAAACACGGTTAGGCTTTAATTATCCCAGCAAAACCATTGCATATCAAGCAGGCCAAACACCTAGTCCTATAAAAGATGACTGTTTAAATATCCTATAGCAAAGAAATTACAAATTTTCAAACGCTTATACATTTCAGTTTCTGTTCGCTTTCATGGAAGTCTTAATTGTTGCGTGCTCTTTTTTTAATTGCAGACAACACGCCTAGCCTTGAGCTTGCATTGCATAAGCGTGGATCTGCATAATGACTGTCAAAATGCATTGGTAAGACTCGTCCCATTTACCCTAATTACTTGAGTTTTTTTTTTCAATATTTGTTGTATCTATTGCAGATAACACAGTTCTCTTTGCAGTTGCTGCATCAGAGGCTGCATTTCAGCGCCGCTGGCTTTTTTAATGTGGACTGCACGCTGCTTTATACGGTAAGGACAGCGCTTGGAGCTGTTAACTCAAGTTAAATGGTGTAGCATGGTGGTGCGCATGTACCAAGCTGGGACATAATTTTTGATGTAGACGATGGTGTCGTGAATCTAAAAACGATTTCTTAAGAAAACTTAAGTTGTTTTCCATAAAATTTGACTTTATAGAATTGTTGTCCCAAGTATTGAATTAACTCGTTGTAAAGTGATAACAATAATGTCCATTCATATGAGTTTTCTCTTGTCTAAGTTAGCAACCTGTTTTCCCTAAAAATGCATGGCTTTGAAAGAAGCATTGCGAGTTGTTAATGGCTAAAAAAAGCCATTTTTGTAATCAAGACAATTTAGTTAAAACTAAACAAAGGAAATTGGTTTGTTTGTTCAAAAGTAACACCATTTTATGTTATTCGTAAATAGTTGTGAGAAAAACAAACTGACTGCCCCAAGTCAATTGAAAGCAATACGCTTAATTACGTCTTTGACTTTGTCTGTATTGACACCATCATCCCTAAAAATCCGTTGTTATGGGTTAGTTCATACTGTCTGACCGTAACTCATCTTATTTTATGTTTTTCATACATTGCAAATCTCCTTTTTATCACAAACAGACTACTGAAATTAAAAAAGTGTGGCCAAACAAAACACCTTAATACAAAAGCATAAAAAACAAAAAACTTCTTGAATTTTCAGATTGTTGGCGCTACAACTACATATCTTATAATTCTAATTCAGTTTCATATGAGCGAGGTGAGCTTTGGCAGCGGTTCGCGATGAAAAATACATACATATGTAAAATAGCCCAAAAAGACAGAACTACATATGTATTTAATGACATTTCGCAAGGATAACAATGCTTTCGTTGTTTTGGAAATTTGTAATCATTATGTCATTGCAAAACTTTTCAAACCTACATTAGTCGTGCTTGTTGAAAATTAGTTTATAATAAGAACAGTCCTTGAGCTTTTGAAACGTAAAAAATAAATTTTATTTGTGTTGTGAACCAACAAAATAAAAAAAGAATTTTGTTGTAGAAAAAGGCATTTAAATAGGTAAGTTTTACGCTGCTGTAATAGCCTATTCACACTGAGCACATCTTAGCGGAATGCATGGGATCTTTGAAGATGTGAAAAAGGTGTTGGCACTGACAACATCTAACATCTTGCTGCCATATTGACAGGTGATATAAGCAAATAATGAAAATTTATTAGAAATGTCATTTAAAATCCAAATATCAATCTTTTTATGAGTTGATTTTCAACATTACGAATGACAAAAATATAGAGTTGCACAGAAAAATAATCGAGCATATTTTCATCGGGACGCAATACGATAGGAACATTTCCACAAGATGTTGGAATGATGTTGAAATTTTCGAAAAGGCAAATTCATATGCATTATCTCTGACAAAATATGTTAGATGTGCCCCAGTGTGAATAGGTTATAAGCTACATATGTATATGGTACAGACGATTTTAAATATTTATAGTCTTATACAAAATACGGGAAATGAAACATTCTGTAAATTTAACAAACGGTGCCAATAGAGATTTCAATAATAATAAAACAATAATTGACGTGGAACGTATTCCAGCTACAATGGATATAAGTAATAAGATCTTGCAAGATGGGAAAAAAAATATAGCGACTACAAGCATTGATATGGAAAGTGACGAAGACAACTTGGAAACTGTGGAGCATGCGTCAGATGTTGTCAAAATTAACTTGAAAACTATCAAAAGCAACGTATTTGAAAAAATTGATATGTTTGCTAAGAGTCTGGAAGTTGCAAACGATATGGCCAATGACAATTCCGATGTTGACGAAACCTTGAGTTTTAAAACTGTCTGTCTGGAAACTTCATCCGATATCATAGAATCTCTCAATGACAGTTTTGTAACGGCCAAATGCATGGAAACCTTTTACGACAGCATGGAATCCTTAAATTTCCAACCTGGCTATGATAGCAGCAGCTTTGAAACTGACTCAGATGACTCAATGTTGGTTTCGGAACAGCACTTGACTAAATCGCAGAAAACCAATTCAGAGACTTGCCCAAAAAACAATGACAAACTTATTATATTTGATAATCGCAGTAAATGCGAGGTATTTTTAAAGCGTCTCTGTGCGGCGAACGCTTGTGTGGAATATAAAGTCGTTGCGGAATTGCTAAACTTTCCAGATGAAATTGAAGAAACAGAAGAAGCCAGAGCAAATACCATAATAGAAACCAATGCTATTCGTTTGATGTACTTAATGAATTCTGCAACACTGGAAGATGCAGGCATAAGACCAGGAAATACACGATATTATAGCTTTATGGAAGTGCTAAAAAACTATATAAAAATACATGCAGTCAAAAAATTCATAGGGAAAATCGAAACCGTTCTGCCTGTACCTTTGCTAAAAACTGAAGATGAAAACAAGCTTATGTTCGAGATAGCTGATGAATTATTAAACGTTTCACTAATGTATCATAAGTTATGCAAGGGCTTGGAAAATATGGATTATTTGAATGAGATCCGCGCTTATAAGGTCTTTTTGGAAGTACGACCCTATCTTACTTCTGGTGTCTTGCGTGGTCTTATGCTTGCACGCGTGTCACGTGTTTTTCTATGTGTGGTTAGCACGAAGTCTTTTTTGCATTTGACCGAGCATGAAGTGGTGCATTTGATTCAGAATTCTTATCTAAGCGTTAACTCGGAAATAGAGGTATGTTTATGCTATAAGACAAAATCGTTAAATTTGCATGATTGTGTTCTCATATCAGATACTCTTGTCTATTATACTCTGGCTAGAGCACACCTGGTTCCGACGCAAGTACCAAGCGCAGTATGTGCTTTCAGCCGTACGCTTTAATTTGTTACCTCTCTGGTATTTTACTACAATGGAGTATGCTAATAAATGTTATCATTATGCTCGTGTCATTAAGATGCCTTTCGTGCGCCAAATGCTTCAGAAGGGTTTTGAGTAAGTAGAGCTCCGGATTCTCAATGCCATTCGATGTTTAAAAACTTTTATAATATCCACAGGGAAGCTCAAATATTACGCGCAAAAGCAAAAGGTTCAGCAGCTGTAAAACAGATTTCAGTACCACTGCCACGCGATTGGGTTGCCGATCCTGATACACCACATCACCATAAGCAGCACTGCAAACACTTTGAATATCCTACATTTGATGTGTTTAAGAAGTATTTAAAAAATACTATAAACAACGTTCCTGATTATTGGCGTGTGCTTCGTCCAGCTCTGGAGGTCTATCGCAATACACTTCAATGCTGCGCTCCTACATCGTTTACATAAGTGAATATGCCTAGATAGTTTGTCATGTCATGTAAAACATGTATAAACTTAATAACTTAAAAAATAACTTTTAGGTAATACTTACTATCTTATGCAAGCATACACTTTAATACGTATTCCAAAAACTAAGACATACCAAACCATACACAGAAATATCATCCTAATATTGTGGCGTAAAAATGAAGCTATGTATAAGTTATTATTAAATAAATACATGTTGGTCAATGAAACGTTTTCGTTGTTGCAGGCGGGTTACAGTCGGCACATCCCAACTTTGATGTACACAGTTTTTTCTTAATTTTGCACTCTGGGTACTGGCGAAGGTATTGATCTTTATAATGCATTCTGTATGAATTGACTAGCTGTATTCTGCGACTTAAATAGGTTTAGCTTCTTAAATAGGTTTAAAATCCTTTTAAGCATTTGGCATGTTTCGCCGGTGGCCAGGCAAGTGGGCTGTGCCTTTTTGGTCCTAATATTTATGCAGCATCATCCTAAGACTTTGTGCGGTTTGCGGGTAACGCTTTTTAGTCCGCACCTCATCTAGGCAACGTTTTGGTGCTGGCACTAATCTGCGAGTGAGTTACGCATTGTGTAAGTACAAAATAAATAATGGGTGTATTCAAAATGTAACAATTTTTTAATTTCTCGGACTGCAGTGACGCGCTTTGAACTTTGATTTCCATATAGTGTTGGTTAACAGCGAAAACAAGCACTTTCGCATTGTTAGCCAAAGATTTGCACATTTCACATGTATGTATAAAAAAATATAATCGAAGTTTTAAAATTTTTCCAACTCTAAATCACTGAAAAACTTGTCAAACCTACATTACTTGTGCTTCTTAAAAACATTCCGTAAATTTAGCAAACAGTGATTTGAATAATAATAAGAAAATTGTTGAAAAGGACGTGAAATGTATGTTAGCAAAAATGAATATAACCAATGACATTTTGGAACATGGGAAAAACTATACATCAACTGTATTGGAAAATGTAGAAAGCGACTTGGAGACTTACGGCGGCACAGATGTGTTGTCTGTGGAACATGCAGCAGCTACAAACGATGCTGCAAAGAATGATAATGACAAAAGCAACTTGGACACTTGCAACGTATTGGAAAACTATGATTTGTTTGAGGAGCGTTTAGTAGCGGTAAACGATATGGCCATTGCTAACTCTGACGACGAAACAAATCTATCTGAGGAAACTTCCTGCGATAGCTTGGAAACCTTAAATGACAGTTTTCAAACGGCTAAATCAATGGAAACTTCTTATGAAAGCATGGAAACTTACAGCGATGGTGTTCAAACTGCCGATAAAACTACTGAAAATGAAGCATATGATTTGATAACAGACTCGGAACAGCCCACGACTTTGGCTGAAACTCAGTATACCGAGACTTGCCCAAAAAACAAAGACAAACAGATTATATTTGAGAATCGCCAGGAATGCGTGGCGTTTCTAAAGCGTCTTTGTGAGGAGAGCGCTCGTGAGGAATATAAAGTCGTTTTGGAAATGCTTAACTTTCCAAATGAAAACAAGGCAAATGTAGGAGCCACTGCAAATACTATTATAGACCAAAAGGCCAATCATCTGATGTATTTGTTGCAGTCAAAAACACTGGACGAAGCAGGCATAAGCTCAGGAAATACACGTTATTATTGTTTCTTAGATGTTATACAGAACTATATAAAGATACATGCTGCTAAAATATTTATAGCCAAACTAGAAACAATTACGCCGGAACCGATGCTGGGAAGTGAAAATGAAAATAAACGTATCTCCGAAGTAACTGGTGAATTATTAAACGTTTCACTGCTATACAAACAGCTATGCAAATCTTTGGAGAATATGGACTTTTTTAATGAGAACAGCGCCTATAAGGTCTTTTTAGAGGTACGCACTCATCATGCGGCTGCAATCTTGCGTGAGCTTATGCTTACGCGTGTGTCACGTGTGTTTCTATGTGTGGTTAGTACAAAATCCTTTTTGCAATTGACTGAGCATGAAGTGGTCCATTTGATGCAAAACTGTTATCTAAGCGTTAACTCTGAGATAGAGGTATGTTAATGATATATGACGTAACATTTTGACTGATTTTATTCTTATATCAGATATTCCTATCTGTTATACTTTGGCTGGAGCACACCTGGTTCCGACGCAAGAGCCTAGTGGAATACGTGCTATCATCCGTTCGCTTTAATTTGTTGCCTATCTGGTATTTTACTACCATGGAGCGTGCAAATGAATGTTATCATTTTGCTCGCGTCATTAAGATGCCTTGTGTGCGCCAAATGCTTCAGACGGGCTACGAGTAAGTACAGCACCAGTCCCTGAACGTCATTCCATATTTAAATTTTTTGTAATACCTACAGGGAAGCTCAAATACTATGCGCAAAAGCAAAAGGTTCAGCAGCTGTAAAACATATTCCAGTACCACTGCCACGCGATTGGGTTGCCGATCCTGATACCCCTCATCATCATAAGCAGCACTGCAAACACTTTAAATATCCTACAATTGATGTGTTTAAGAAGTATTTGAAAAGTACTATAAGCAACGTTCCAGAATATTGGCGTGTGCTACGTCCAGCTCAGGAGGTCTATCGCAATACACTTCAATGCTGCGCTCCTACATCGTTTACATAAGTGAATATGCCTAGATAGTTTGTCATGTCATGTAAAACATGTATAAACTTTATCACTTAAAAAATAACTTTTAGGTAATACTTACTATCTTATGCATGCATACACTTTAATACGTATTCCAAAAACTAAGACATACCAAACCATTCACAGAAATATCATCCTAATATTGTGGCGTAAAAATGAAGCTATGTATAAGTTATTAAATGAATACATGTTGGTCAACGTTTTCGTTGTTGTAGGCGGGTACAGTCGGCACATCCCGACTTTGATGTACACAGTTTTTTTTCTTAATTTTGCACTCTGGGTACTGGGGAAGGTATCGATCTTTATAACGCATTCTGTATGAATTGACTAGCTGTATTCTGTGACTATAGCTTCTTAAATAGGTTTAACTATTGGTCTTCATCCAGTTGGAAGCAAGCAGCGGCACTAGTGCAACTAATATGTAATATTTGCGAGGTGCAAGATATTGAGCATATGTTTCTCTTTGCGCACTCAATGTGGAAGCACCGCACAACTTGGATCATTAATGATAGCTGGCTTAATAACCAAGCTGCTACATGCTGCGCACACATTTCCAATGCATTGTCTGTGTGAGTTAGACACTGCCGGTGTGTGTATGTTCACGCATCACGGTATAAAGTTTATACTATAAACGCATTGATAGCGTTGCCAGAGCATTTGGCATGTTTCGCCGGTGGCCAGGCAAGTAGGCTATGCCTTTTTGGTCATAATATTTATGCAGCATCATCCTAAGACTTTGTGCGGTTGGCGGGTAACGCTTTTTAGTCCGCACCTCATCTAGGCAACGTTTTGGTGCTGATACTAATCTGCGAGTGAGTTACGCATTGTGTAAGTACAAAATAAATAATGGGTGTATTCAAAATGTAACAATTTTTTAATTTCTCGGACTGCAGTGACGCGCTTTGAACTTTGATTTCCATATAGTGTTGGTTAACAGCGAAAACAAGCACTTTCGCATTGTTAGCCAAAGATTTGCACATTTCACATGTATAAAAATATTATCGAAGTTTTAAAATTTTTCCAACTCTAAATCACTGAAAAACTTGTCAAACCTAGATTACTTGTGCTTCTTAAAAACATTCCGTAAATTTAGCAAACAGTGGTTTGAATAATAATAAGAAAATTGTTGAAAAGGACGTGAAATGTATGTTAGCAAAAATGAATATATCCAATGACATTTTGGAACATGGGAAAAACTATACATCAACTGTATTGGAAAATGTAGAAAGCGACTTGGAGACTTACGGCGGCACAGATGTGTTGTCTGTGGAACATGCAGCAGCTACAAACGATGCTGCAAAGAATAATAATGACAAAAGCAACTTGGACATTTGCAACGTATTGGAAAAATATGATTTGTTTGAAGAGCGTTTTGTAGCGGTAAACGATATGGTCATTGCTAACTCTGACGCCGAAACAAATCTATCTGAGGAAACTTCCTGCGATAGCTTGGAAACCTTAAATGACAGTTTTCAAACGGCTAAATCAATGGAAACTTCTTATGAAAGTATGGAAACTTACAGCGATGGTGTTCAAACTGCCGATAAAACTACTGAAAATGAAGCAGATGAGTTGATAACAGACTCGGAACAGCCCACGACTTTGGCTGAAACTCAGTATACCGAGAGTTGCCCAAAAAACAAAGACAAACGGACTATATTTGTGAATCGCCAGGAATGCGAGGCGTTTATAAAGCGTCTTTGTGAGGAGAGCGCTCGTGAGGAATATAAAGTCGTCTTGGAAATGCTCAACTTTCCAAATGAAAACAAGGCAAATGTAGGAGCCACTGCAAATACTATTATAGACCAAAAGGCCAATCATCTGATGTATTTGTTGCAGTCAAAAACACTGGACGAAGCAGGCATAAGCTCAGGAAATACACGTTATTATTGTTTCTTAGATGTTATACAGAACTATATAAAGATACATGCTGCTAAAATATTTATAGCCAAACTAGAAACAATTACGCCGGAACCGATGCTGGAAAGTGAAAATGAAAATAAACGCATCTCCGAAGTAACTGGTGAATTATTAAACGTTTCACAGCTATACAAACAGCTATGCAAATCTTTGGAGAATATGGACTTTTTTAATGAGAATAGCGCCTATAAGGTCTTTTTAGAGGTACGCACTCATCATACGGCTGCAGTCTTGCGTGAGCTTATGCTTACGCGTGTGTCACGTGTGTTTCTATGTGTGGTTAGTACAAAATCCTTTTTGCAATTGACTGAGCATGATGTGGTCCATTTGATGCAAAACTGTTATCTAAGCGTTAACTCTGAGATAGAGGTATGTTAATGATATATGACGTAACATTTTGACTGATTTTATTCTTATAACAGATATTCCTATCTGTTATACTTTGGCTGGAGCACACCTGGTTCCGACGCAAGAGCCTAGTGGAATACGTGCTATCATCCGTTCGCTTTAATTTGTTGCCTATCTGGTATTTTACTACCATGGAGCGTGCAAATGAATGTTATCATTTTGCTCGCGTCATTAAGATGCCTTGTGTGCGCCAAATGCTTCAGACGGGCTACGAGTAAGTACAGCACCAGTCCCTGAACGTCATTCCATATTTAAATTTTTTGTAATACCTACAGGGAAGCTCAAATACTATGCGCAAAAGCAAAAGGTTCAGCAGCTGTAAAACAGATTCCAATACCATTGTCACGCGATTGGGTTGCCGATCCTGATACACCACATCACCATAAGCAGCACTGCAAACACTTTAAATATCCTACAATTGATGTGTTTAAGAAGTATTTAAAAAGTACTATAAACAAAGTTCCAGAATATTGGCGTGTGCTACGTTCGGCTCAGGAGGTGTATCGCAATACTCTTAAATGCTGTGCACCTACATCGTTTTAAGGATTAAAAATGTCTTGTTATTTACACAAGTAATAGTTAGCAGGAATTGATACATAACTTATACAAGAACATTAAGAGAACACACACCATTTTATCCATTCAGTACTTGCTTGTGCGTAGAAATAACAATAAAGATCTGTATAAGTATTAAATGGCTTTATATTAACATAGCCAATGGTGGAATTGCATCGCTGTTGCGATAAAAACTGGCCAAAGTTCAAACAATTTGTAAGTAGGGCTTCTTTTCAAATGGGGTTTCAATTTCTAAAGCTTAAAACTGATTTTGTTACTTGCAAAAGTCTGATAATAAAACGCAAATTTCCTGCACAAGGAGGCGGCACAGCGTGAGAGATTGGCTGTGGTAGTGTTTCCAAGAGGAATTTTTACTTGATGGCTCCTCGGCTGACTGATCAGACTCCAAATGGCCTGCCATAGATTTGCCGAACCGTCAGACAGATTCCATAGCCGTTGGATCCATTTATCATTGCAAAACTTGGATACTGTCGCCGTGAAGCTCACACTTTTCTTAACACAACCCTCTGTAAGTGCTGCTGTTGAGTCAATACAAAAACAATAAAAAAAACCACACTTAAAATCGAACCAACTAATAATGTTGATATAGTTGAATCTAGAGATGAGATGATCACAGAGTGCTACTTCGAAAGCAACTTTTGTACTAATATGAGTCCGCTACTGGAGATACATTCATTGGAATGACATAAATACACGGTTCTTTGACTAAAGAAGGTACCGGCCTGGGAGTCACGGGACCAAGAACGTGACTGGGCATATACACCAGCATGTTTTAAGCAGAAGTATGTAGATGTGTGCACATCAACCTAGCCAGTAAATTTGAAGACAAAAACGCCGCAATACAGATAACCAGGCTTGATACGCGTACACTGGATTGAAAATCTCCAAATTTGTTCCGGATGTCAGAACCAAACAAAACCATCTAGGACAACTGACTGGGTTACTTATGAGACATTACAGGCTTAGGCAGCACTTGCACCAAATGGTTATCCACGCATTCAAACACAGGAGAAATCCTCACAGCATGAACTTATTGAGAGTGGAGCTACTGCCAGAAGAGCTTTTTGCAGGTTTAGAATCCCGATGCAAGATGTCATTTCACTAGAACTACCCCAAATTATCAAGTTTGTCTCGAATTGGACTGGACTAGTTGAGAAGCTCTAGGACTAGAAGGTTTTCCCAACAATATTGTTATATAAAAATGTTTAATCATCAGTTAAAACAGTTTCTTTATTATATTTATAGTTCCAATACGCGGAAGATATGTTTAGATCACAATAATTTGGCAAGTGTTTAGTTAAATTTATGCTACAGACACTTCCTTGTATTAAAAACAAACAACAATATTTAGAAATTTAAAATTGATTGAAATAAAATGGCTTCTTGGTGCAGCATTTTAGAACTTTGCCAAAAACCTGCTTAGAGGGCTTAAAATGCTCCCAATAGTTAGGTGCAAAGCATATTATCTTGGCCAAATAAGCCTGGAAGACATCGTATGTAGGATAAACAAATTTGGCGCACTGGCAACGGTGATGATATAGGCATTCTGGATCAGCAATCCAATCGCGCGGCAACGGCTTATTTATGGCATCTTGAGTAGCTGATTTGTTGGCTATGCGTCCACGTAGTTCTAGGCATTGTCTATTGAGATAAATACATTTTAAAAAGTAAAAAATTATAAAAGATCATGAAAAGCATACTCTAAGCCCTTGGTTAAAAGTGCCTGCACTGAATTCATTTTAATTATGCGTAAAAAATGGTCGTTCTTGTTGTGCTTTTCCAATGTGGTAAAATACCAGGCCGGTATTAATCCGTAACGTACGACTCCCAGCACACGCTCGGCACAGTTTTGACGCTCTAACCAATTGTGTTCCAGCCAACGTATAACAGCAAGGAATATCTGTAATAAAAGGTATTAAACATATATATACAGATATAGCAACCAAGCACTTACCTCAATTTCAGAATTAACGCTTATATAACAATTATTGATAATATGCAACAACTCGTGCTCATCAAAATTTAAAAATGATGTTGAACTAACGACACATAGGAAGACACGCGATATGCGTGTTAGCATGAGCTCACGCAAAACATCGGCTTGATGATAGGGACGCACTTCTAGATAGACTTTAAAAGCGGCATCCTCATTAAAGAAGTCCATCTTTTCCAACGATCCGCTTAGCTGCCGCATCAACTCGGGAATTTGTAGAACATCTTCAGACACCATGTTCACTAGCTTTTTTAGCTCGCCTTCCTCTAAAACCAGTTCTGGTGTATGATGTGTCAATTTATCAATAAAAATTCGGGCCGAATGTAGCTTCACGTAGTTTTGCATAACCTCTTTAAAGCGAAAATAACGCTCATTGCCAAGATTAATGCCTGCGTCGACCAATGTTTTGGTACGCAACAAATATATCATATTTTCAGACACGCGCTCTATTACTGAATAGGTCTCGTTACTTTTTGAGATGTTTAGCAACTCCATCACAATCTTATTGGCATCGCCATCGCCTTCCTGGCATATGCGCATTATCATTTTCTTGAACTCCTGACGATTGGTAAATATTATATTACCTTTTGGTGCATCGTCAGCTACTGTTGCGCCGCTTTTGATTGTTTCAGCATCGGACTTGTCTTTAACTGGTTCAATGGTTAACTCCTTTTCAGTCTTTTTGGCAATATTTGCGTCAGCAGTATCACCCACGATAGAGGTCTTGTCAGCGCTTACAGCTCCTTCGATATCACTGTTTGAGCACTCGAAAAATGTTTCATCGCTGCTATTGATTTGTATTGTGGCAACGACTTTCTCTGCATTAAGCGGCTTAGTAATATGAGCCTCGTCACCGGTGTCCTTCGGCTTTAACTCCTCCATGGTCTTTTAAAATGGCCTATTCAATGTTTTTGAAATGTCCTTTTTTTTTTTTGTGTTAGCGCTCACCTGTGTCCAAAGCGTTAAGTTTATTTAGAATGCTTAGCTTAGGCTTGTGCCTAATTTAAATTTAAATATCTCTTGTATACCTGAATTATGACAAGACTGTTTGAAACAGAACTCGCCTACTAAACATTTCAAAGCCAGGGGCTAGTAGTACACAGTTTATATATTTGACCAGGGGCGGCAGCTTTTGCCAAATGTCCAACAATTACACAACAAACTGTCATGCTGTAATGTTTTGTAGCATAAAAACCTATATATTTTAAATATTTACTTTTTTAAGAGCAAAAACTTATTGTGGTGTAGCTAAAAACGCTTGTTACGTGTTAAAAAACGCGCGCGTTTCCGTTGCACTTGAATATGGCAGCACTGTTTTGATGGTAACCTTATTATTTACCAGCAATATGGCAACATCTCACCTTATTTGACAATCAGGCAGCGCGTTGTCTTATATTAAACTTCCATGGCGCTTAAAAATAAACCATAAGCAACTGCATTTAAATTGTTATAAATTTACTTAAAGCTCAACAAAAATTGTATTCACATTACAGTAATGCTGCTTAAACTAAATAATCTGCGCACGCAGCGCAATGTTGCTTGGTATATCCACATTATTCATTTGCAGCAACTTAACCAAATTACGCAAAAACTCCTGTGAAATCTTTAACTCATCATCAGCCTCCAAGCGCGCAAACAAATCCAGCGCTGCTTCATAGTTCTGGCTTTTGGCAAAATGCGCCAGCAGCATATCATATATGCGCTGCTCATCCACAATCCTTTGTAAACCACGCACGCCGCGCGCTAATCGCAGCAATGTACGCACGGCACCCTCCTGACCAAGATGATCACAGTTTTGAAGCAGCAAATCATGATTCATGCGAAATTCTGGATTAATAACCAAACGACGCAGCTGTGTTTCTGTGCCAGACTCTGCTAAAGCCAGCAGTAAGGCACTGTTCATGTTGGCAGGACCGTGTATACGACTAACTGTAGCCGTAACATCTGCTAAATGCTTTTGTGCTTCCTGCGCACTACAACCCTTAAAATTAGCCAGCTCCTGCTCATCGCCATTGCTCAAACGCACCAGCAATGATAGTAACTCAAACTGCAAGGGCGTATGCTTATGTTGCGAGGCCAGCCGCTGGAATTCGCTAACAGCTTGCGAGATATTACCACGCAATAACCACTCCCGCACTATTGGTCCAAGCACGGCATTATGGGTTCGGCAGTAGCCAAGCTTTTTTAGGAATTCATATGTTTTCGCAGTCAAATTGTCATCCGTTTCCGTTGAGCTACTGGCCGATAGTTGAGCCACATTTGTCAATAACTGCCATACATTTTTAATGACATAATTGCCGCCTGTTATCTTGTGCTGAGCGGCACGTTGCTCTAGCAGCTGCTTGGCTACATCCAGTTGCTTGGCTTCCACCAGCAGCGCTGCATAGTCAATGAACTTGTGCTCATCCACTTGAAAACCTTAAATATTAAAAATAAAAAAAATAAATACATTTAAAAAAATGTATTGACTAAAACTATTCACCTGGGTATTCCAGTTGCATCTTTTGCAGGGTCTGCTCCGCCTGCTTGACGTCCTTTAGTTTTATGTGCAAATCGAAAATGGCCGCCAACATGCCTGGACTTGTTTGCACATTTAGCTCGTTACACTTTGCCTTAATCTGAAGTGCACGCTCCAGGCGCCCACCTCGCACACAAGCTTGCAAAAGACGACGCAGTAGCCCACGCGTGTTCAGTTGCTTGGCCTCCAGCTCTATTAAATGGCACTCCATCTCATCCAGCGTCATATCACGTGGATGCTTAATGAATGAAGTATTGGCAGTAGCACCACTACTTGTGGAACCATTAGGATCCGCAGTTAATGTCAATTTTGCATTACGCATACTGTGCAGCGTTTTGCCTAAGTCATCTATGGTTTGTTGCTCTGCATTGGCCTGCTTGGCAATGTTAATCAAAGTTTCAGCAGCAGCCGGCGATACCTGCAGGCCCAGACGTCCTAGCTCATGTACAAAGTTTTGCAAGGCCTTTGCATTTTGGCGCAGACGGGACTGTGGCGCACACATTTGCAGCAGCAGCGCTCCCACAAAGTCCTCCGAGCGTTGTAGCGCATGTTGTTGCAAGGCATGCACAAGCTGCGCAAATTGCTGATAGCGTTTGGTGGCGCGTGCATGCACGGCCACAGAGCTTAGTGGCTGTAGCAAATTGGACAAGTCTAGACGCGTAGGATATAGCTGCAACAGCTCTAGAGCCTGTGTCATTTGTTGTTGTTGTAACAGTTGCGTTAGAACATCAGGCAGTACATGTGAACAACGCACACCGCAAGCATCTAGCTGCTTCAGAGCCTCTTGCGGTTGCTGTAGTAGTTGGTATAGCTTGGGCAGCACATAGTGGCGCAAGGTTTCCTCATCACATTCCACACGCAGACGCTGCATATCCGAAAGCACACGTAATAGGCCGGCCTCGCCTTCACGTTGTCGCTGATGCAGCAGCAAGGGCCAGAAGTAGTGTGGACGTAACTGCTCACCAGCCTCGATCAAAGCCTCGAAGCAGTTGAGCGCAACAGCCGGCTGTCGGCGTAAAGCCAACTCAGTCACCAAATGCAAGGCTCGTGTATTTTGTCCGCGCTGACGCAAATCACGTGCAAAATTTAGTGTATGATTTAGCGGCACACGTGCGCGAAAGAGTTCCTGTAACAGAAGCTCACCATAACTGTCGACATTCTGTTTTTCATTGTATTTTGGTGCTGGCAAAGCAGCTACCAACTGAGACATAACACTTAAACGTTCATTATGCAAAAGCTCTATACAAAGATTACGTAAAGCAGTTGGCACATCCAGGCTGCTGACATAATCCTTGGGCAACTGGCGCACTACCTGCTGCAGAAGCTCCAGATCTACATTCTCTGCTCTTACAGTGCTTCGAAGAATTTGTAGCAGCTGCGGCTCGTTAAAACTGTCTGCATGTGTCTGCAACATCTCACGCGCCTTATCCGGCTGCGAGTTCTCCGCATAAGCCACAATGCGCAGCGCCTGTGTGCTGGCATTAAGAGCCATACCTGCAGCGCGCATGCTGCTCAAAGTAGTGTCCACGCCTGCTAAATCACCATTACGCGCATGGCCTAGCAAAAGCGCATGGAAATTGCGCTCACTCAAGGCAAAATTTTGTGCACGCATTTCAGAGAGCAACTCAGAAGCTTGACGCATGTTACCGCTGGCGCAGGCAACGTCCAAGAGTAAGCTATATAGCGTGGCATCAGCATTGCCATGGAACACAGCAATATCGTTGAGCAGCGCACGATGGTCGTGCAGCGGCAGCCGGTTTTGTTCCAACATTTTCAGTTGTGTTTCATAGTGCGTTAACGTAGGTTGCTGGCGGCGATGCAGTTGTGCCCATAAACGCTGAAAGAGCTTCAACCGCTCAGTAGCCTTCTGTGCTGGCAACACCTCTGGCACACAAGAGCCTAGTAAAAAATGCAGCTTGCTGGCATTCAGCTGTTCATTGGCATCAATTGCTAGTGAAGATGCTTCCAGCAGCTCCAGTAAACGCAAACATTGCTCGTAATGCAGCAGTCCATTGTGTTGATAATATGTCTCCAGAAATGACCATAGCTCTTCTACAGTGCGCGTAGGCTTTGTTGCACTGCCACTGTTAGGTTGTGTTGCCGTGCGTTTGGTTCGATGGACTGCTGCAGTTGCATAGTTGGCGGCTGCCAAACCATACGTGGGCTGCATCCAATTGTTTGTTGTGCTTCTTGTTGTTGCATAACGTAGAATATTTACTGCTGTTGTTGCTGCATGCAGTTGACCTATCCGTGTAAAACGTAGGCACGCGTTTTGTAAAAGTCGCGTGTAGTGCATTTAACTCATTTAATTCTTATTATTTAAAAAAAAAAACTGCAATGGAAACAATGAGAACACAAAAGCTACACACACGCTCGCCGGCAAATCAGCTGTTTGCCTGCCAACAGTGTGGCAACGCCAAAAGAGAGCTTGCAACTGGGCACTCACTTGAACTGTTATTTTAGGGGGAAATTTGGGTAAATTTAATTTGAGTTAACTCTTGCTTATTGATCCTTATTGTGTCAGCATACTTTGCATTGTATGATTAAGAAAGACGCTGTACAACAATTTAATTTTCTTTCTTTTAGTTTTCAGCTATTAAAAGATGCATAGTTCTGATCTGATTCAATGGTTTCATGGAGGACTTAGCTAGCCCTTCAGCTCAGATTTCTATAAATTTGTACATTGGCCTATGTATAACCTAGTGCTGGAGAAAACATCGTTTTTATATCGATGCATCGATGTATCGAAGTTTAAAATATCTATATATCGATGTTGGCCAACAGAAATGTTTCTCCAGCATTACTAAACACCCATTTGATGAGTGCAGAAGTGCTGGAGAAACATCTCTGTTGGCCAACATCGATACATAGATATTTTAAGCATCGATGCATCGATATAACATCGATGTTTTCTCCAGCACTAGTATAACCATTATATTTGTCTTTTGGGTGTCCCCTATAAGTATTTGTTCACTTACTTGTCCGCATAAATCCCAATATATTAGGTTAATATTTAAGATAAATTTGATTAGACTGGAAAAAATTAGGAACCCAATCAAGCCATGCCTGCCCTAATAAAGTTTTTTGAAGTCGGATCGAATGCTCTTTATGTTTAAAATAGACAAAAAAAACTTGGGATTTACTGGACAAAGCAACGAAATATATTACAGGGGATGCTGCCACCCGTCGCGGTACTAAACTGAAAATATGTTTTTTTTTTAAATAATCAGATTTATAATAAAGTTATCTTTTTATGGTACAATTTTGAGCTAGCATCTTTAAATTACATACCGCTTGCATATCTTAGCATACCTAGTCTTTCTGGGGTTAAATGATCTTTGAACGCCACTTGCCATTTTGATAAATGACAATTGTATGTATATGATCCGTTGTTTACAATTTGCTTTCGCTTTCCAGTTGGGCCCCTGCACAGCATACATAAACGTAAAAAACATTATAAACCTAAGCTAGTATGTCTTATCGCAATTCTAAAAGAATCTCTGTGAGCAAACGCCAGCGGCGCTGTCGACGTCGTGTCACACTCGCTGTAGCTGCTGCCTGCCGCCACAGAGCGGCGACAACAGTCCACGTCTAATCGTCGTCATGAGTGCAGCTGGAGTGTCCACATATAAATCATACAAGGAGCTGCTTGTAAAACGTCATGACGCCGTATTGACCATACAATTCAACCGTCCCCAAGTGCGTAATGCTATACGTCGTCGAACCGTCTACGAGCTGCTACGCATCTTGGGCGAGGCCAATGCAGACGCAGGCATAAATATTATCGTACTCATGGGCAACACTACGGCCTTCAGCTCGGGCAATGACCTGGCCGATGTAGCGGCAATGCAAAACGCTGGCGGTGACCCGCTGCACGCATACCAGCGCAGCGCTAACTATGTGCTTACGGCTCTGGTCAATCGGGTGCTCAACAACCGTAAAATCTTGGTAGCTTTGGTGCAAGGTGTTTGCGTAGGCTTTGGCGTGACACTGTGCGCGCTCTGCGATGTGGTCTATGCAACCGAAACGGCCGAGTTTTGGACGCCCTTCTCGCAGCTAGGTTTATGTGCAGAGGCAGGATCTAGCTGGACCTTGCCTCAAATATTGGGGCGTTCCAAGGCCAATGAAATGCTGCTATTTGGTGCGCACATGGATGCTCAGAGCGCTTTACAGAATAATTTTGTAGCCGCTGTGCTGCGCAACGAGCAGCTGGACAAAGATTTCTGGCCGCGCATATTTGAGTATTCACGCCTGCCCGCCGTCTCCTTGCAGACCACAAAGCGACTGTTACAGCGACAATGGAGTCCACAGCTGCTGGCTGCGCTGCGTCAGGAGTGCAATGAGCTGGATCGTCTGCGAAGTGGTCCCAACTATCTTATGCAGCTAGGGTCTTTTGCCAGGCGCGCCAAGCTGAGCAAATTGTGAGAGCACTTGCTACAAGTTCCAGTTGGAATGCAAACATTTAAACAACAAAACTTTGGAATGCTCTAAATCTTATCTCAAGTTTTTACCTGCATTGTAAACCGATGTTTTTGTGATTTTTTTTTTTTTCAAATAAAATTATTATCATGTCTAATAGCATTTTCTGGGATGGAAGCACTCTTTAGTTGTCTATTACTGCTTGCAAGAATTTTGCGCGGTTCCAAAGTTCTAAAATCGCAAGAGATTTGAATTCCTCCTGACTACATTAAATTAAAACTTTGGCCATTTCATAGTGCTCTGAATCAATTTGTACAACATTTTAGCTTATAGCTTGAGACTAATCGGATAATGATCAAGTAGAGTATATAAAAATTGCATTGATTGCAAAAAGTATCTTTATCTGTTGTTGTTGTTATTGTTACGGTCGTAAGAAACCTGTTTAACCAGCCTTTTGGTTCCTGCAGTTTGTATAAAGCAGGGGAATATCTAATACATTCCCAGTTGTCTTTATTATGGAACGTTGGCGTGACTGTGTGGCCATTGTAACTGGTGCCAGTTCGGGCATTGGTTGGGCCGTGACACGTATACTGCTGGCAGCAGACTTGCATGTGGTGGGGCTGGCCAGACGTCAAGCTCGCATGCTGGAGCTACGTGAGCAATTGCCAACCGACACACAACGCAAACTTTTTTCGCCCATACAGTGTGATCTTGGACAGCTAACATCTATAAGTGCAGCCTTTGAGCAGATCCAACAGCTGCATGGCACACGAGGCGTACACATACTGATCAATAACGCAGGCATGGCTAGTTATACAAAGCTGCTAGACGTGGGCAATGAAGCGACACTGCAGCGCACAATGGATGTGAATTTTATGGGTGCCGTACATTGCGCCAAACAGACCTATAAACTCATGCAGCCAGCACTAAGTAAATCACAGCCATGTCATGTGGTGAATGTATGCAGTTTGCTGGGACATCGCATACCGCCGCACATACCTGGCTGTGGTTTCAACTTGTATCCGGTGGCCAAACATGCGCTGCGTGCTCTAAACGAAGTGCTACGCCGAGAGTTTCTGCCGCACAAGCTACTGCTACGCCTATCGGTGGGTTGAGACAAGTTGAGCGAACTAGAACAAACGCATTTTAATATAAATCTGATTTGCAGAATATAAGTCCGGGGTTGACCGAGACAGAGTTTGGTAAAACAGCAGCTAAGACGGGCAACTTGCCAGATTCTGCTGAGCTTGATTTTGGCGGTGCTTTGCTGCAGCCTGAAGATGTGGCACGTGGCGTAATGTTTATACTTGGCTCACCGCAGCATGTTAGCATCCCAGAGTTAATTATGCTGCCAACATGTGAGGAGTATTAAAATCTGTCTAAAAATTGCCTAAATACTTGGATTCTGGAAAGAACTTCGGCTTAATAAACGTTTTTGTGTAGTTTTCAAAGCGTGCTACGGCTTCAAACCGTAGATACACTTGTTTTTAATCTTTCGTGTAAATAATATGTACATACATCCTACTTATGATAGGAAACGCAGAAAAAAAAATGTACCCCTATCTTGTGTGCCCCCCACTATTGCTCAGTGCTCATCTAAATGCGAAAACTTTTTTCTAAGCTTTTCACGTCTTTCCTTTTTGACGTTACGCCAAGGTTTCGCTGCAGCGGGGTCAATACCATCACTGACCACTATGTTGCCATCGTTGGCAAGACGCACATGTGGAAAATTGCTACGTCCCTTGACATGGGCAGTTGCAGGTTTTGTGGTAAAGAACTGGTGGTCTAGTTCCTTGGTAGTGTTTTTGTTGATCTATAGAAAGAGCATACAATGTCATAATTTACTTGTGACTTTCTGGATTGGAAACAAAAAAAAACTTACGCGCATTGCACGCTGTTGCTGACTGGGCAGCTGCGATTCCTCTGTGGGCTTGCGTTGACGTTCGGGAAAAATGTGATATTCTGACTGTTCCACAGATGGCGGACTCATGGCATAGAGCAGCTTGCCGTTTACATAATCTTTAAGTACATAGCGCGCAGAACGTGCCTGATCTGGCTGGCCATTAGAGGTCATAAAACCGCGATTATCTAGAGAGAAATGGTCAATTATGCTGAGTTATAAAAGTCTGCAGGCTTTTGCGACTTACAGCCATAGGCTAGCAGCAGCTCCTCTGCAAAAGGTGGTCGCAATGGATCCTCGCCTTCAGCCGGCTTGGTTATCACAATGCCATATTTGTCCTCTAGAACGTGGCGTGGTATGCGCTCGCAAAGCAAATTTACAGCTGGCACATGATCTCGCATCTGATCTATAGGCAATATGCCATTCAGCAACATGTCCGCCTTGGTCAATACAAAACTGGGCATGACGAGACCAGGGCAATCACACAGCAGTATATCCTTATCCAAAAACAAAGTCTGAAAGCGTTTAGTTTTGCCTGGTGTTGCTGATACCGACACTTTTTTGACCGTCATAAGTGCATTAATGGTGCTGCTCTTGCCCACATTGGGATAGCCCACCATACCAATTGTAACATGTTGAGCCGTATGACGTGGCCCCGTATAAATGTGTCGCAGAAATTCAATTAGCTCTAGGCGTGAAAGCAAACGTGGATTGTTTTTATCGCTGAGCAACACTTTGTGTTCCTGTTTTGTGGCGATTTTGCGTTCAATTGTCTCTAGTTTGTTTTCCAGTGCATCCAAAGAATGTTGTAGACTTTCGGCAGCCTCACGCAGCTCACGCATTGATAGTGAGGAAGTCTCTTCCTCTTCCGCTTTTTTGGCTCCTGCAGCTTCAGAGTGTTCTATACCTTCGGCAGCCTCACGCAGCTCACGCATTGATAGTGAGGAAGCCTCTTCCTCTTCCGCTTTTTTGGCTCCTGCAGCTTCACGTTTGAGTTCCTCTTCGACCAGCGTAGCCGAAAAGAAGGCAGTGCGTATGCCCTCGCTGTCAAAATATTCGGCCCAGTAGTTGCGCTGCTCTAATGTCAACAGATCTGATTTGTTGACCAGAATCATGTTCATTTTATTAGGATTCACTTCCTTTACGTAGCGCTCTAGATCAACGCTGCGAAATAGCAAAGGATTGCGTGCATCCACAATTTGTACAACAACATCAGAGCGTTCGACCACACGCCACAACTGGCGCCAGAATTCCAAATTCTTCTCATAAGGGGTCATTAGAATTTCTTCATCCTCTTGCAGCAGCGCCAGATCACGACGCCAATTCAGAAAACTTTCGTTTTCAGCACGCTCCAGGTCTTCAGCTGTGGTTGAGCTATCCCATTTGGGTCGGCGTGGTACTTTTAACTGGTCAATATGCTCATGATGCTTTTCATGCATACGCTGTTCCTGTGTCTTGCTCAGCAGTCCGACACGTTGCTTGGGATTGACAAATGTAATGTTTAGTTTCTCAGCTTGGAATTCGGTGCCTGCCAATTCGGCAGTACGCAAAAATGCTTGAAAAGAGGACTCTTCAGTGACAGAGGAGAGATTAAGGCGCCCCCAATCATAGCCATCCTGCAGCTCAGTGGTATGCAGCTTTAATAAAATTAAAATTTGTAAATGTCTTAAATTGTTTATGTTTGGTACTATGCTCATATAACTTACCATGGTATCGTTGTCCACCTTGCGTCGCGGTGCATGTCCAAAGCGATCTTTGATAAGCTGGCGTCCCAAATTGGCGCCTTTGCCTTTTTTGCTCATATTTAGTAAAATTTGGTTAAAATAGCAACTTCAAAAGTAAAACAATTATAAATAAAACACGTGCAGTTTGCCTATAGGGCAAACTGTGAAGCGGAATAATATAAAATAAGAGCTGCCAGTAAGTTAAAATACTTTTATTTTTATGGCGATATGGCAGCACAGTAAATCGGTTTTTAGTCAAGGGCTAGCGTAACGATAACTACTGCTGCATATAGCTGCGGTGATAACTTAGTTGAGGGCTGCAACGCAGCTAGCAATACAAGTGTGCTGCATTATTTTATTTTTTTTTTTAATATATTCACTTAATTTATATTAATGTGTTTGCATATTTTATTGCCAATAGCATTAATTGCGAAATAAAGCTTAACGGCAACTATGTGATTGTGTATTGTGCTTAACGCAAAAGCGTAATAAATTAAATAGAAATTCGTAAACAGTAGACGTCGAGAGCGACGTTGAGAGCGCTTTGCGTGTGTGCGTCGTCCGTCGTGCGTGCGAGTGTGTGTGTACGTACATGTATATATGTAGGTGTATGTGGGTACGAATAAATTTGTGCCGCTGCAGAAGGCAGGCCCAAGTGCGTGCGAATGACTCTGAATGAGTTTGGTGAAGAGCAGGAGCTCTGCGCTGCAGTTAAGCGTACAAATTCAGCAACAACAACCACAACAAAGACGACGACGGTGGCCGATAACCCAAGATCCAGAGGCTCAGGCTAAGCCTGCGGCGGCGCTAGCCAGCAACAATAACAAATCAAATTGGTGTCGTCAAAAGCATACAAAACAAACTCGGATAAAATGAATGTCTTGCAAAAAATTGGTAAGTTTGCATAATAGTATGTACATACATATATAATAAAATGTTTCCGCTTCCTACCAAGTAAATGCTGTAGTTGCCACCAACACCTGCAGCAGCAGAGGCAGCAGCATTTGCTGTATACAAATAATATATGCATACACACATAAGTCACCCACAGGCACACACACACAAGCGCACACTCTTGGTATGTATACATGTGTGCTTGCTCCCTGCAGGAATTCGGTGTCATATTAATGGCTTCAACTACTCTAAATGTAACTAGTTTTTGAAAGGTACGAAAAGGAAGAATCCAGTGACTATATGGGAAAATTGTGTTAAGGAGAGCCTTGCCAAATCGGCGTTGTTCAAGCGCTCTCTAAGAGAGTGCATGTTATATTTTGTTGTTTGTGGCAAGTGAAGAATTTTGTATACACACAAAAATTTATAACAATGAAAATGCTGCACGATAAAATATGCGTCTTTAAACATTTTGACCAAAAATTAATAAAACGATTATTAGTTAAATTAAATATAAAACTAAATATAATAAAAAAGAATATAAACTGCTACTTATCATGAACGGTAAAAACTATTTTTGGTTCTAGTAGGAAAGCATACTAGTTTGCTACCAGTTCAGCACCATACCTGAAAATTCTAGTTGCGGATGCACCAGTTAATCGTGTTGGGTAGTTGGCAACTAGTTCAGAAATAAAATTTTTCTGCAGAGCTGTAGCTGCAAAGGCGAAGGTTTTACCGGCAGCGGCTAAGACAGCATCAGAGCCGCTTAACTTCATATACACTGTAAGAAATAAAGCAGCAACAAATGATTGTTGACAGTGCTAAAAAATATTCATATAATTTCGGCTAAAATATATAAAGTCTACAACTAAAGATTAATACTTTATATAATCATATTACATTGTACTCCCGACAAACAACATAAAAGAGTTCAAAAGTTTGTTGTGTGTAAATTTTCTAACGAAAAGGCTCGAAATACCGGCAAAGAAGATTTCGCATGTTAAACCCAAACCTTTCAAAAGAAATGGGGAGATAATGTCACGAACAATAGGCCTCTCTAAGAACGAGTTTCCCATATAAATATTTATTTTAAGCTTCCCTTTCAGAGTTAGTTAAGTTTAATTTATCTCTTTTCCTTAAGTGCAGTATTATAAACTGAGGCAACAAAAAAGTTTAGTCTGGCCACAAACCACAGCAGTTAACAATGTTAAGAAGTGCATTTTCTTGCCTATACTGTCAGTGTTAGTTAATGCTCCTCTTAACAAGTTTATTTTTAACTCAGCTCTCTTTTAAGTTGTGTTTAAAAACAAATGATTCATCCCAGAGTCGACTCAGGAACATACCTGACCAAGGATTGCCAATCGGCGAGCAAACTGTACGCTTGTTACAACAACATACACAAACAATAGCAGTTAATAGTGTGGAGAAGTTATTTTTGTTTTAAATGCTGTTGTGTTAGTGTTTTTAGGCAAAACAAATTTGAGAAATTGACTAATTTTAGTTTATGCGTTTATCAACAAGTTTATATTTAGCACATCTCCTTTTGAGTAGTGTTAAAACTGAGGCAACAAAATTGTTCTGTACACTTTAATTTTTCGTCACCCGCTGCTGAGGCGTATCTATGTGTGTGTTTTTGTATCTATGTGTTTATGTATTGCGGCGGCTCCATCTTCCCTGTTTGGAACTCTTTGCGGCTGCACTCACAAATTTCATGGCGTATTTTTGTACAAACATGCTTATGTACATACAATGTGCATGCACATATCAATAAATGTTTATGTGCATGCAAGTTTCTAGGTGTATATGTGTATTTGTATATGAATATGTATGTACAGTTGGGCACATATATCTGCGCATAGTGCAAAAAATTTAAAAACAATTAGCATTAATCGTAATTGTAATGTTTTCTTTTCTTCTTCTAGTTCATAATTTTCTAAAACATATTTATAGTTAATAATTTTAAATATAAAACAGCCAGAAAAAGCTAAAAGAAAGCTAGAATACCGGCGTTTCACTGTTGTTAAATTTTTATCGAAATCAGACTTTATGAAATTTTGCGGGGAAAAATCGGGTTTTGCAACACTGGTTAATGCCTGTGTTTTGAATACCAAAAGAGTAAAAATACTAAAACTCGATACAGACTTTCCTTTTTTTTAATTATACAGGCATGTTCTAGATTTCGAGTCCGACAAAAACTGTCGGAGTCGAAATGAAAGGTGTTCTGGATTTCGATTCCAACAATAGTCGACTCGTTTTGAAAAGTTTGGCTCTCAGCTGTCGAAATGAAAAGTTTTTTGCTTTGTTTAGTTAAATAAACGCATTAATGTCACAAAAATTATTTTTATATTTTTTAATGTTTTAAGAAAATTTAGATGTGCATAGTTAAACAAATCAAAGTTAATTTTTTTCATTATATATTTTTATTACAAAAAATTTCTATTAAAATTGTGTGCACATGCAAAACCAAAACGAGTGGAATGAAAGTAAGGTGTTCCGGATTTAGACAAAACGGAACTTCGAAAAGTTATGTTTTGTCGTGTTGCACGAAATTTGTAAATAAGGAAAAAATATTTCTCGTTCAGAAAGATGTTGGCAAAAAGAAAAAAGAAATTATGTAGTCAGTTGTTCGAAAGCTTGTGGCAACTCTACAATGTGAACTTATCGATAGCTGGCCAGTTGGTCAGCTGGCAATTCGCTAGCAATTTGGCGCACTTTTTAAACAAACATCAATGAGCCGCTTTCATTTGTAATAATACATTTTTTAAGGGGCAAAAAATTAAGTGCTGAGCCGTAGAGTAAAATGCTTTAGCATTATTTTGCACACCAACACAATGCAAATGTTGGTAAATGATTTTGATGTTATCTACTTGCATCAAAATGTTATAATTAACCGCATGACCTAAATAATTGTAAAATGCTTATGGCATTTTTCAGTTTTTATTGTATATTTTAATTTAAAATTTGATTTAAAAAAGTTAAAAAGATAAATAAGCTTTTCACACAGCTGTTCTATACAAATTGTTATCGATAGCACTCGAAATGAAAACGATACGAAATCGATTCGAACTCTGTTGAAATCTAGAACACCATTTGTTGGAATGCACTCGTTATGACTTTTCAAAACGACTCGAAATCTAGAACAGGCCTGTTAAATTTAAAAATACAATAAAAATTGAAAAATGCCAGCGGTCACAATCATTGGATGTGCGGAGGCAAAAACGCGTGCCGTTGCTAGAACGTAGTAGCAAAATAGTGAGTTGCGAGCAGAAGCAAGTTTAACAAAACATTCAAATTCCACGTAAGTTTGTAATATTTAAAAATGTATATAAGTTTGACTTTTTAAGCCGTAATTTTTTAGGTTTATAGAGTCCTATCGAGTGGAGAAAGACACATTCAAAATGATTGTTGAGAAAGTGGAAAATCAACTAGCAGAGAAGCATTGCTTTTTATCCCCACATACGCAAGTTGCAGTTAGGGGTAGCAAGAGACCTTGACATCAACATGGGCAGATGTCATGGATGAGCTGAAAAAGTGCTTATGTAAAGACTATATCCGCCAAACAATGTCGAATGAAGACGTTATTTTGTCTAAGGACCATTTTTATAGTCAATACAATTTTACGGGCGTTATTGGTTGCGTTGACGGCACCCATAAAAAAATTGCAAAGCCCGTACGGGAGGAACACCGATTCTTTAATAGAAACGGATATTTCAGTATTAATACAATGTTGGTAATTTACGAAACCCTATTTCATATTAAAAATAAGAATTTTGATTATTCACAGATTTGCAATTTTAATATGGAAATCATGACTGTGGATGCGAGCCACCCAGTCTCTTCGCATGATTCGTTCATTTGGAACAACAGTCATGCGAAACGCTTTTATGAGAGAAACATTGAAGAGAATTGCTGGATCCTAGGCGATTCTGGCTATCCGCTACAGCCATTCCTTCTCACTCCGTATAGGAATCGACAGCAAAATACGCCCGAGCACTTAACTTAAAGCATGCTGCAGGTCGGAACATAATTGAGTGGACGACATTTGCCGCAGGCGAAATCTTCCAATACTGGAATTCAACAACGTTGATGGCAGCGATGACACCAATAACGACAACAGCGATGATGATGATTTTGTAAGCATGCAGCCACCATGCGAAGCTGCAAACAAAGTCGCAAGAAACAAAGTCGCAAGTCATTTGAACGTGTAAATCTAATTCTATATAATTTCAATAAAATTGATTTAATCCTACTAAAAATGGAATATAATTCAGTCTTTTTATTAAATAAGGAACTCTTTTTTTTAAATATGTTCAACTATAACTATTTTTCAGGCAGCTTCACCGTTGCCTCTAATTGCATTTGTGCAATTTCCTCCATTTTTGCATAGTGTTTTTTTTTTCTCCTTAAGCATTTCCTGCAGTGTTGAGCAGAAAAAAAGTTTGTTTTGCTCAAAGCAAATGTCCTCAAAAGCATCGGTGGACCGGCCACGCTTTCTTTTTGAACTTGAGGGACCTTCCTCAACGTCACCTTTAGCTGTGCTGTAGTCTACTTCCTGAACATTCATTTCATCATCGTTATGGCCAAAAGTTTTGACGTTTTCAATGCCTTCGACGTCTTTGAAAAGGTCGCACAAAACTGCAATTTACTCCTCTATCACCGGTTGCAGCACATTCTTTGCGATTATTCGAAAGTTTCTTCCGGATGGAGGCCTTCCAATCAGCAAATGACTGCAATTAAATTACATTTTAATTTATAATACATTAACATAATTGCAAAACATACCTTCTTCCATTCCCTGGCATCTTTACATGCTGGACCAGCAGCATTCATGGGCTGCGACAATGACGTCCATTTCGCATCCACCTACACCCTATCACCTTTAGGGAAACCCACTGCAAAGCTTGGGTTGTTGTGCATAAACGCAACCATTATGCTTTCTTGCTTTGCGTTGCGTTTTTTGCCCCTTCAAAAAAGGATTATTTAATTTAAAATTCAAATAAACCATTTAATTATTACTTACATATTGCTGTTTACTACAAATTGCCTCAAAATCATATCTGCCCAAATAGCTGAACAACTGGCCAGCTATCGATTAGTTCACTTGTAGAGTTACCACAAGTTTTCAAACATCCACTTTATTAATTTATTTTTTCTTTCTGCCAACATCTTTCTGAGAGACAAATATTTTTAATTTATTTACCAATTTTGTACAATTTATTTTATATACATATTTTAAGCTATCTATTAATAAAATTATCTTTGAACTTACTTGTGCAACACGACAACACATAACTTTTCGAAGTTTTGTTTTGTCTAAATCCAGAACACCTTACTTTCATTCCACTCGTTTTGGTGTTGCATGTACACACAATTTTAATAGACATTTTTTGTAATGAAAATATATAATGAAAATTAACCTTGATTTGTTCAACTAGGCACATCTAAATTTTCTTAAAACATTAAAAAATATTACAAAAATAATTTTTGTGGCATAAATGCGTTTATTTAACTAAACAAAGCAAAATACTTTTCATTTCGACAGCTGTGAGCCAAACTTTTCAAAACGAGTCGATTCTTGTTGGAATCGAATTCAAGAACACCCTTCATTCAATCTAGAACATACCTGTATGTTTTTTTTTGTAACAATACCAAATTTTATTTCAATTAATTCTTCTTTTCAGTTCTTCTTGAACTTAAGTTTTTGTGTGCAGCAGTAGAAAATTGTATTTTAAGCTCGCTTACAATTCACGATTGCTTTAAGCGATGCTGAAAACATAATTAAGTTTTTTGTTGTTAAGCTCCATAACTTTGAGTAAATGTAACTATGGCCACAAACAAAAGAGCGTTGGAGAGAGCCGTCCTTGTCGTACATCTCTTTACTTACAATTAAAAATATTAAAAATTGTTCTCAATTGTCAGACTTATGCAGTCAAGTGTATATGTACATATTTATGGACGTCATTGCAACGGCTATGCTTGTTTTTGCTCTGTGCAAAGAGCTTAGATACGTTTGAGCTATTTCCAGGAACTCAACTGGGCATACCCTTGGCATTTGCTGCAAATATTACGGTTGCCTGTGAACATATAGGGCCTGTTCTGGTTTTCTCTTTAACACAAATTAATTGAAAAAACAAAGATGAGTGGGGCACAGTGGTTATTATAACAATTTTAACATAATAACTTTTGAAAAAATTTATGCACTATGTGGGACGAACAAACTTTGTTCTATTCATCCAATCCTGTTTAAAAGGTTTAACATCTACTCGATATAATTGTTATTTTAATCTTAAGCACCCAATTCTTGTGCTCTCAGATATCTAGAGAGACATCTAATGCGTTTAAAAAAAGTAAATACATCATAGTGTTTTGGATTCAAAATAATTTTTTTTCATAATTTTTGCGCAAGTGTTAATCGGAACAGGCCTGTGTATATGCTCATATATGTGTATGTGTGCATCATATGCAATAATGAATTGAAATTTGATTCTGCACATGCAGCAGCCGCCCACATCCTTAAAGTTCCCTGTTACTGCGCTACTTTTGACTGTTCACATTTGACTGTGCGTCTACTCTAGTACACTTTTAATACCCTTAACTTGTAGACTAATAATGTATATTAGGTTTAAGGCCCATACGCAGTTCGAAAATTTTCGCACGGAATGACAAAACTTCATATGAAAAAAAAATCCCAAATGGGATATCCTAAATGGGATTTTTTTTTATGAAGTTTTGTCATGCCGCGCGAAATTTTTCGAACTGCGTATGGGCCTTAAACCTATATAATATAACAGGGTTGCGTTTCCGTCCTATAAGGCATACACCAAATTGATTGACATGTGATTGCCGAGTCAATAGAGACATGTTTGAAGGTGGTCTCGTGCGTAAGCTATATTTATAAATAAAACCCAAAAATAAGATTCACGACTTAAGGGGTCTACGCAGCTCAAAATATTTCGCGAGGAATGACAAAACATCATATAAAAAAAAGTCCCATTTGGGATATCCCATTTGGGATTTTTTTTTTTATATGAAATTTTGTCATTCCGCGCGAAATATTTCGAACTACGTATGGGCCCGTAAAAAAAAAATATTTCCTTTAATTACCAACTACCATATAAGAGTAGATTTTTTACAGTATTTGCACGATTTCTTCTGTTCAAGAAAAGATCCCAATTATCTAAATTTTTATTGTAATTTTTATAAGCAACTGATTGTAAAACATAACTAAAATACTGAAACTAAGTTGACGTAAATTCGCAAATGTTACCCTACATGGCAGTGGATGCGAGCCACCCAGTCTCTTCGCATGATTCGTTCATTTGGAACAATAGTCATGCGAAACGCTTTTATGAGAGAAACATTGAAGAGAATTGCTGGATCCTAGGCGATTCTGGCTATCCGCTACAGCCATTCCTTCTCACTCCGTATAGGTTAGGTTAGGCTAAAGTGGTTGCCTGTCTTGTAACAGCCCAGACGCACATAGGCACAATGAGGCCCTTTGTGATGCCACAGGTAACGCTGTTCGAGAGCTGACCAGGAATGTCCCTATAACTGCGTATAGAGGCATTCATGGTCAGCACTCCGTATAGGAATCGACAGCAAAATACGCCCGAGCACTTAACTTAAAGCATGCTGCAGCTCGGAACATAATTGAGTGGACGACATTTGCCGCAGGCGAAATCTTCCAATGCTGGAATTCACCAACGTTGATGGCAGCGATGACGCCAATAACGACAACAGCAATGATGATGATTTTGTAAGCGTGCAGCCACCATGCGAAGCTGCAAATGCTGTTAGAAACAAAGTCGCAAGCCATTTGGACGTGTAAAGCTATTTTATATAGTTTCAATAAAATTGATTTAATTCTACTAAAAATGGAATATAATTCAGTCTTTTTATTAAATAAGGAACTCTTTTTTTTTAAATATGTTCAACTATAACTATTTTTCAGGCAGCTTCACCGTTGCCTCTAAATGCATTTGTGCAATTTCCTCCATTTTTGCATAGTGTTTTTTTTCTCCTTAAGCATTTCCTGCAGTGTTAGACAGATACAGCAAAAAAAAGTTTGTTTTGCTCAAAGCAAATTTCCTCAAAAGCATCGCTGGACTGGCCACGCTTTCTTTTTGAACTTGAGGGACCTTCCTCAACGTCACCTTTAGCTGTGCTGTAGTCTACTTCCTGAACATTTATTTCATCATCGTTATGGCCAAAAGTTTTGACGGTTTCAATGCCTTCGACGTCTTTGAAAAGGCAGCACAAAACTGCAATTTACTCCTCTATCACCGATTGCAGCACATTCTCTGCGATTGTTCGAAAGTTTCTTCCGGATGGAGGCCTTCCAATCAGCAAATGACTGCAATTAAATTACATTTTAATTTATAATACATTAACATAATTGCAAAACATACCTTCTTCCATTCCCTGGCATCTTTACATGCTGGACCCGCAGCATTCATGGGCTGCGACAATGACGTCCATTTCGCATCCACCTACACCCTATCACCTTTAGGGAAACCCACTGCAAAGCTTGGGTTGTTGTGCATAAACGCAACCATTATGCTTTCTTGCTTTGCGTTGCGTTTTTTGCCCCTTCAAAAAAGGATTATTTAATTTAAAATTCAAATAAACCATTTAATTATTACTTACATATTGCTGTTTACTACAAATTGCCTCAAAATCATATCTGCCCAAATAGCTGAACAACTGGCCAGCTATCGATTAGTTCACTTGTAGAGTTACCACAAGTTTTCAAACATCCACTTTATTAATTTATTTTTTCTTTCTGCCAACATCTTTCTGAGAGACAAATATTTTTAATTTATTTACCAATTTTGTACAATTTATTTTATATACATATTTTAAGCTATCCATTAATAAAATTATCTTTGAACTTACTTGTGCAACACGACAACACATAACTTTTCGAAGTTTTGTTTTGTCTAAATCCAGAACACCTTACTTTCATTCCACTCGTTTTGGTGTTGCATGTACACACAATTTTAATAGACATTTTTTGTAATAAAAATATATAATGAAAAAAATTAACCTTGATTTGTTCAACTACGCACATCTAATTTCCTTAAAACATTAAAAAATATTACAAAAATAATTTTTGTGGCATAATTGCGTTTATTTAACTAAACAAAGCAAAATACTTTTCATTTCGACAGCTGCGAGCCAAACTTTTCAAAACGAGTCGATTCTTGTCGGAATCGAATTCAAGAACACCTTTCATTCAATCTAGAACATACCTGTATGTTTTTTTTTGTAACAATACCAAATTTTATTTCAGTTAATTCTTCTTTTCAGTTCTTCTTGAACTTAAGTTTTTGTGTGCAGCAGTAGAAAATTGTATTTTAAGCTCGCTTACAATTCACGACTGCTTTAAGCGATGCTGAAAACATAATTAAGTTTTTTGTTGTTAAGCTCCATAACTTTGTGTAAATGTAACTATGGCCACAAACAAAAGAGCGTTGGAGAGAGCCGTCCTTGTCGTACATCTCTTTACTTACAATTAAAAATATTAAAAATTGTTCTCAATTGTCAGACTTATGCAGTCAAGTGTATATGTACATATTTATGGACGTCATTTGCAACGGCCATGCTTATTTTTGCTCTGTGCAAAATGCTTAGAATACGTTTGAGCTATTTCCAGGAACTCAACTGGGCATACCCTTGGCATTTGCTGCAAATATTACGGTTGCCTGTGAACATATAGGGCCTGTTCTGGTTTTCTCTTTAACACAAATTAATTGAAAAAACAAAGATGAGTGGGACACAGTGGTTATTATAACAATTTTAACATAATTACTTTTGAAAAAATTTATGTACTATGTGGGACGAACAAACTTTGTTCTATTCATCCAATCCTGTTTAAAAGGTTTAACATCTACTCGATATAATTGTTATTTTAATCTTAAGCACCCAATTCTTGTGCTCTCAGATATCTTGAGAGACATTTAATGCGTTTAAAAAAAGTAAATGCATCATAGTGTTTTGGATTCAAAATCCTTTTTTTTTTTCTTAATTTTTGCGCAAGTGTTAATCGGAACAGGCCTGTGTATATGCTCATATGTATGTATGTGTGCATCATATGCAATAATGAATTGAAATTTGATTCTGCACATGCAGCAGCCGCCCACAACCTTAAAGTTCCCTGTTACTGCGCTACTGTTGACTGTCCACTTTTGACTGTTTGTCTACTCTAGTACACTTTTAATACCCTTAACTTGTAGACTAATAATGTATATTAGGTTTAAGGCCCATACGCAGTTCGAAAATTTTCGCACGGAATGACAAAACTTCATATAAAAAAAAAATTCCCAAATGGAATATCCTAAATGGGATGACAAAACTTCATATAAAAAAAAAAAATCCCAAATGGGATATCCTAAATGGGATTTTTTTTTATGAAGTTTTGTCATGCCGCGCGAAATTTTTCGAACTGCGTATGGGCCTTAAACCTATATAATATAACAGGTTTGCGTTTCCGGCCTATAAGGCATACACCAAATTGATTGACATGTGATTGCCGATTCAATAGAGACATGTTTGAAGCTGGTCTCGTGCGTAAGCTATATTTATAAATAAAACCCAAAAATAAGATTCACGACTTAAGGGGTCTACGCAGCTCGAAATATTTCGCGCGGAATGACAAAACATCATATAAAAAAAAAATCCCATTTGGGATATCCCATTTGGGATTTTTTTTTTTAAATGAAGTTTTGTCATTTCGCGCGAAATATTTCGAACTGCGTATAGGCCCGTAAAAAAATAAATTTCCTTTAACAGTATTTGACAGTATTTGCACGATTTCTTCTTTAAAATGTCTTAAATTGTTCAAGAAAAGATCCCGATTATCTAAATTTTTATTGTAATTTTTATAAGCAACTGATTGTAAAACATAACTAAAATACTGAAACTAAGTTGACGTAAATTCGCAAATGTTACCCTACTTTTCGTAGTAAAGCGTCTGGCTCAGGCAAAATGCCCAATTTTTTTAGTGTAAATTGTAGTTTGATGCTGCACTTTTACCTTTATGTATTTTGCCCAAAACACCCTAATTGCTGCAAAAAGTTTTGCTTGTTTTTGTTTCTGTGCAAAGAGCTTAAATACACTCGAGCCAATTTCAGGAATTCATTTTGCACAAAACAATGGCAGCTGAAGCTGAAGGTCGTGCATAAATATGTACTTTGAGCTCTGTTCCTGCTCCGCCGTTGACTGTTAACAATTGATGTTAATTTAATACTTTAGTGCACTACATACATATATACTGCACCCAAAGGTTAGGAGGGTTTTAAGTTGGTGCAAAAATTATGTTGTTTTTAATATTTACCATAATAGAAAACGAGTATGTTCCCAAAATGTGCATACAAAACTAGGAGGTTGTGGGCCATGTGGCCTTCGCACGCCAACCACTGCATGACCTTTAATATTTATTGGGTGGCATCCCGACAAGGTGTGCGCAATGAGACAGTGGTGCACTTTCACATTGATCAAGAACTTAAAGCTCTGTGAGCTTTTATGTCCCGTTGATTTCGTTTGAAGCGTCAACACATTGGCAGAGCGAAACAAGCCAGCTGTACAGTTTAGTTTTGGCTACAACCGACACCTGTTGCAGTGAACGCATAATTTACATTGCGTAGTTGGCATTTTTTTTTTTGGTGAAATTATTAATAAAACCTACCTAACCTAATAAAAGCTAAGTGTTGAACAAATTTAAAAATTTTAAAAAATTGTTTTTTAAAGCGTTATATTATAGAAATGTCTCGAAGAAAGTGGTTTCTTAGCGATAAGGCGCGGACAAAATTATCCGTGCACCATGAAATGGGTATGTCCGTACGTAAAATGGCTCGTAAAATACAAAGTAGCAAAACTACTATAAAAAAGTTTCTAAATGAATCCGAAAAACATGGACGGAAGGGTCCTTCTGGACGTCTAGCGATCAAGGTCAACAAAAAATCCTTCCAAATTTGCTCAGAATTGGATTTTCCTATTTCAAAGAGACGTGTGCAAGAAATGTTGAAGGCAAATGAATTCGTCTCGTATGCAAATGTCAGCTTCTTTCACGACACGTTTGCACTTTGCTGAGATGCACAAATTTTGGGTCATAGAGTGGCAAAATATATAATTTTTAGTGATGAAAAAAAATTTAATTAAGAACAGAAAAACAAGTGAAGGTATCTCGGAATTTTCAAGGAGCAGAGAGCTGCAAGTGGATTTTGAGTTTTTGGAGCACTACTAAAAAAATGCTAGTAGTGTGCCTAAGATTACTAACAATAGAAGTGTAGCTTTGCATACGTAAAAAAATAGTTTTTGGTGAAATAATGCGTCAAAAAAATAGTAGTAACGCAAAATGGAGATGACGCGGTTTGCAGTTTTTGGCTTTTGCAATTTATTGATGATGTACCAAGTGCACATCGCTGATACTTATAGTAGTATGTGTGTAAAATTTTGATAGGATTGAAGTGGGCCTGCTGTGTTTAATTTATTTGCGTTTTGATTCAGGAAAGTTATTAAATTCTGTTTTTTTTTTACTTGTCAGTTTGGCCATTAGTTTTACTTTTTATATTTGCTCTGCGTATGCGTTAAAGGCAACATAATAGTGAGTGCTGTACGGCCGTATGTATTCAGCAAATGTATATGTATACTAATGTATACCTTTTTATGCACAGAAAATTTTAAAACCGCTTAGTGCCGTATATATATATATATATATAGTAAATGTATAATCCTTTTTTTTGCACAGAAAATTTTAAAGCTGCTAGCATAAGTACCGTATAGTCCAGGGGTGTCCAAACGCTGCTTATGGAAGAGCAAAAACCAATACATATAAAGAAAAACACTAACACATTTAAAGTTTTTTTAAAGTTAATAATGTTATGTACATTCTTATAAGAATGGTAAAAATTAATGAAAAAAAGTTATTGTACATATATTTATAAAGAACTTGAAACTTGGTCAATATTAATATTTATTTTAGTTAATGATAGTTCTAGTAATGCCTCTAAATGTTCGTTTGTTAATCGACAGCTCATTTTTTTTTAAAATTAATTTTAAGCTTGAAAACGCACATTCACAAATATATGTGCTTCCAAAAATAGATAAAATTCGAAAAATATCTATTTACCACCGGATTTTATAAAAAATATATATTTTATTTATATGTTTTTACCAATAGCCACCTTTTTCTGTATACCCTTTGTACCTAAAGGTACAGGGCCATAACTACTTTTTGTTTGCAAGCAATGCCTTAAAAGTCCCATTTAACAAGTTTTTCAAAAAAAATAGCAAAAGAATCTAATATTTTCAAACGAAAAACAACAACAATGATACTGTGTTTATATACACACAACATCACAACAAAAGTACTGCAAACTACTACAAAAATAAAGCACATCATTTTTTGAAGTGCTTGAAATTGAGCATGCATGAAAAATAGTTTGTTTCAAACTAGTGTCTTAGTAGTTCCGCTGTCAAGGAGGTGCACTGATGGTATGGGCTGCTTTTGGCTTTGCTGAAAAGAGTCCAATATCCAGCAAAATAAACTCCAAGGACTATATTAATTTACTAGGCGATGTTCTTATAGAATTTGGTGAGCAAAATTTTGCTGACTCCTGGGGTTTTCAACAGAATAACGCGCCAATCCATGTTTCCCGTGAGACCAAAGAGTTTTTTAAGACTCGAAATATACCAATATTGTTGTGGCCAGCAAAATGTCCGGATCTTAATCCGATTGAAAACCTTTGAGGCATACTTTCCCAAGGGGTGTACAGAAATAGGGGGCAATTCAATGCCCAGAAGTATTTAAAAGACTCTATAATGACTGAATGGGCCAAGACAGACAAATCCCTGCTACAAAATTTAATAAATTCAATGCCAAAGCAAGGTTTTTAAAAGTCCTTGATAACAGTTAACAGTTTTTGTAACACAATTTTCAATTTAATTAAAAGCATAAATCATTGAAGTGTACCATTTACTTTTTTCGCTCTGAATGATTTTTATTTAATTTTTATTAATTCGTATGAAAGGATTTTGAAATTTTTTTTTATATTATTTGTTTTGCTATGAAGTTTAAATAGAAAACTTATTTGAACATAAATATTTTATTTCTACTTTGCTACGAAACAAAATAAACTTATTTCGCACACCTTACTCTGCCCTGCAAAAGTCGTGCCTACACGACGCTTAGCTACCCTTTACCTACCCTGTATGTAAAGTCTAAACGGTATCCAGTGAACACCACTAAATATAATTTTTTTATTATTACAAATGAGTAGCCCATCACAAATTTCACGAACAATTTGTCAGTCTTTCAGCTTTGTATTAATCTGTATAATTCATTTATTTGTACGTTAAGTGAAAGTCCTGGAAATGCTGCTCCTTTGATGCAATGCATGAGCAACCTTGGACTTAGTTTCTACAAAATTCAAGCCCGTAAGAAAGCTACAGTCTTGCCTGCCCGACTATAAAATACCCTGCCCCAAGCAATTTCGCATCTCGAATTTCCCTTTGCTGGTGTAAGCGTATTCAAAAAAGCCATAACGAGGTCATTTTAATTGTTTAAGGTTTCTTCAAAAAGTATACAGGAATTTAAAAAAAAAAAATCGAATTTAACGTTTTTTATGTATGTTGGAGTTTGATCGATAACGAAAAATTAAGTGGGTACAAGGTTTATTCTAAAGTAAGCAAGATTTTTCAAAAATAATAATAACTACATATTTTTTGGGGGTAAATCGATAGTATTTATTCAAAATTGTTTCTTTCTGACGCAATTCTTCCTGCTTTTGCGATGCACCCAATGCTTCAAAAAGTATGTAGTATAGAGCATTATAAATTTGACCCTGTGGAACAAACACTTTGTGGATAATGCCCTTGGAATTGTATAAAAGATTCAGCAATATTTTCACTTTGGACTTCTCCAAACAAGATTTTTTAAGCTTCGACTGGTCTAGTGGACCACATTTATTACTTTTTTCGGGTTCATAGTCAAAATGCCAAGTTTGATTAAAGAGCACATTTATATCCTTTTTAGGGACTTTAAAGATATCCTTTAATGTAATGCTCAGCATTGTTTCAATATCGAAACAATCTTTTCACAAACCTCTCTGTAGCCTGGATGTTCGATTAAAATGAGTTCAATTGAAAATTTTTACATGTCAAACTCCATTTCCATTAATCTCATTGAAGATATTGGCTGATTTTTGGTGAACTCCTGGAGTTTGACATGTAAAAATTTTCAATTGAACTCATTTTAATCGACCATCCAGGCTACAGAGAGGTTTGTGAACAGATTGTTTCGATATTCAAACAAACCCTGTACCTATAGGTACAAAGGGTATACTAGATTTGTGTAATGCATGTAACGTACAGAAGGAGGCGTGGCAGACCCTCGGGTAGCGTTTGAGCCATGTCCGTCCGTCCGTCTGTATAAACGCCTAGATCTCGGAGTCAATAAGAGCTAGAGACACGAAACTTTATCAGCTGGTGCGCTTATTTCCTGAGCAGATGAAGCTTACTAATCATCTTCCCTCGTTCCCCCGCTGTAGAATTTCTCGCTTTTTAGCTACACTTTTTAATATTTTTATTTGAAACAGAGACAGGCGTTAGGGTTTCGTGTATCTGTGTTTTAAAAATTTACAAAAACGGACAAATACAACAAAAGTTATAATCAAAAATAGACTAATTTCACCCCCCTTTGCCTATAAATTGCATCAATCTTTGACTACCCACATCCAAATTTTATCTTCTTTGACGTAACTTTCGATTTTCATCAAAGTCGGTAAAAATATACGGAATCGAGTTTTACAAAAAATAAATAAATTCCAATTGGAAAGTTCTTAAAAGGAATATGCAGGAATACAATTTTTTCGAGAAAAAGGTACAGGGTATTACACTGTCGGGTACCGCCTCGATTGTATCACATTTTTTGCGTGCTACTAGGTCCTTTGTCCATTAATATATTTAATTTACTACTCGTAGACTCTTCCATAGGATAAGCAATCGTCACCAAAAGCTTTTGTGCCGATGCCAGAAACACAGTGTCCACACAGTTCCACTGAACTTAGTGTCATGAAATTTTTGTTGAAAGACCTTGCCAAAAAAAAAAAAATTTGGAAAATGCCTTCCCTTGTTCATCGACGATTTTTATAGTTATACAAACTAAAGCTGCCAAATTTTAATTGTAGAAAATATTCATAATCTGGCTGGAAATATAAGAAGTTCAAATGCCCAAAGTTAGATTTTCCTACCACTTATAGTCTCCGAGATTCATGTTAAAAGTCCTGGTAGCATACCTATCGGGGCACCACAATGCAAAAAATACCATCTACAGAAAATGGGCCTATCGGATTCTTCAGAGTGTAGACTCTGTCTCGAAAACGTTGAAACCATCAAACATATTCTCTGTGACTGTCCGCGCTTGTGTGGGACAGAGCCTGCCACTTGGGAAAGGAACGGATCAGTCCTTTCCATCTTAGGTCAATAGCAACAAAAGACCTACTGCTATTCATGCGGAAAGCGGAAGGTCTTTTGCATTAATTTACGGATACGGTACAAAAGAGCTTCTGGTCGCAGTGCCCCACCTCTTTGTGAGGAACCCATGCAGGACAAAAAAAAAAAAAAAAATACATATCTCGATTAATTTCTTTTGTTCTGCTGAAGGTAACTTTTTTGGCAAAAGCGACGGGTGCAGTGTATCCCACTGTTTGGATTTTCCTCTTTAGTATCACATTTTATTTTTTTTAATACTGCTGTAGACTGTTTGTGTGTCGTTGATTTGATAAGCAGCTAACGTTTTGATAACAACAACAATAAAATCCCCGCCTGCTCTTTAGCAAGTTACTTGCTAGCAGAGATATAAGCAGCATTCAGTCGCTGGAATGACAATAGAATAGTTCATCAAAGCGCACATACACACACATGCCCATACGCAACCTCAACGATACACACTAGTATTATATATAGTCATCATGTAAATAGAGATTCATAAGCGTAGCTTCTATAACAACAACAATAGACATAGTTCATTGAAAGTGCAAATGTTAGGCATTTTAACGCTTAGCTGGCTGTAGTCGGCAGCAGCAGCAACACTACCAGAAGACCCCGCGATAACCAGCAAACCCTCCCCACACACACACCGCCTGCCAAGCAGTAGCACCTAGGCCGCCCGTTGGGGTCGCTGCGGCGTGCACGATTAGATTGTAAAAGCGCGAGTAGTGACAGAGCGCACCGTATGGCTCTGCCTCGGCCGCTGGTGGGGTTTGTCGGAGCGAGAGCTTTGCACTTGGTGGGAATTGTTGCTCAGACAGTTAGTCAGTAGTACGCGAAATTTTCACATAAACGGTGGCAAAATGCGCGCTTGCGCTCGTCGTAACCAAGCAATCCAAAACAAACGCTACGCCGTAAAAAAGCCAACAGGCTAATACCTAATACCGGGGCGAGAGAGATATCTCTCTAACAGACGAGTATACATATACAGCTCCGAAAAGGGCACTGTCGTATGTCGTAGTAGTGATCAGTTTGATTAGTAACGCGTCGTGTCGTTTGTCAGTGTTGTTTTACAACGTATATATGTATAATAATATTATTCTATATATACATGATATTTTTTTTGTATTTTTTTCTGTGAGTGTGTAGAAACATATGTGCGTGTGTGCGTGCGCTATAATAAAAACAAATGCTAGCTCAATCTATAGATCGTATCGTATCAAACCCGACATCACAACATTGATGCGTTTGCTCCAATTCTATATTATACGATTTTGAACAATACCACATAGTATTACGTAGTCTAAAGCCCATCCCCATTGAAAACGATTCAATCGATTTCCGCTGTAAGCGATGCGCGTTCTGAACACAGAATTGCGTTTGCGTTTTAAGAATCGCAAACCGCGTCCATTCAATAGAGCGGCCAGTACTGATGATGCGGCCGCCACGGATTTATTGCCCATCGATGGAGCTGCACAGCATAATAGTATGCGTAAGTGTCTATAAAGATCTGTATAAAATGGCCAAATCAATATTATAGCTGCCTGCTATCTTTTGCTCATGATTAGGCAGAGTCAATAGATCATTAAATAGTTATTAGTGGTACTTAATTAATCTAAGTCAATTCAATTGCTTTGATAAGACCAAAAAAACAATTCTTGGAAATAATCTTTTATTGTTTCAATTGTTTGTGGAAAATTGTTTTAACCTTGTTTTTGTTGAGATCTTAAGAAGAAGCATTCATTTGACATTAGTACCTACCACTTTTAGTCTTTTTATTAGAAATTTGATTATTTTGGTTTTTGTTAGACGTTAGACAACACTAGAATTTTCATTTGCCTGGAAGAAAGTGTGCCCAAAATGGATGCTGTTTATAAAAGTTAGTCACCCAAAACCTTGCTCTCCCGTGGATCTGCCTCTGATGCTGACTATATAAAAATGTGTAACCGTAGTAGTATCTCTATCTCTATCAAATAAGCATATTGGTTTTGTTAGCAAGCAGCAAGCAGGAGGTGGCAACCCCTCATTATTTATAGCTACTGAATGCTCGAGGATATGTAATTATTATAGCAATTATATGATTTTGAATCAATGCTAGACATAAGAGAATACTAGAACTTTTCAATTTGAATGAAAAATAGTGTGCCCAAACCGGATGCTGGCTGTATAAAAATATGTATGTACACACCGTAGAGCCTCAAGTAATTTATGCAGTTTAGTTAAATTGATCAATTGCATGATATCAAAATGCATTATATGGTGAGTAAAGTGAGCAGGAGGCGGCGCCCCTTTCGTTCTATAGAATGCTCTACAGTTGCGTAATCATACGGTTTTTGGTAGAATGCATCAAAACTAGACATAAGAGAATACTAGAAATTTTTTTTATTTGGTAAACAGTGTGCCCAAACAGAATGCTGTCTATATAAAAGTGCTGATCACCAACTGTCAGGCACTAGGCCATAGGAGACACAAAATTTTATGTGCATACCCACTAGAAGATGCAGACCTTCAAAAGCTCCCTCCGAAAGAGCTGCTTCGATGCCTCGACATACTAAGGGGTGCACAATAGATCAAGCTGGTCGCAGTGCATAAACCATTACCATTAACATATAAAAGTAGTATCTGTATCAAATATGCATATAGGTTTTTGCTAGCATACGACATGTTTGACAACACTGGAATCATCAATCCCAAAACCGATGCTGTCATCAAAACTAGACGTTAGACAACACTAGCATTGAAAAACAGTGTGTGCAAACCGGATGCTGTTCGTATGAAAAAAATGTGTACACCTAGTTAGTATCTGCTATCTGCACTTGCTATCACACATTTTTTGATTTGAAGCTTTTCTGGTTAACTTGTTGATAAAACGCTCAATGAACAGCAACAAAAAGTTTCATAGACGCTTGACTGGCCAAAGAAAGTTTCTATCTAATCTAATCAATATTTCGTTAACATATGTATATACATATATATCATTGTTATAGAATACATTTCGCATTTAGTTTTCGAGTGTGTATTGTGGGAATTGATTTCTGAAGATCCCAACAGAGTTGTGAATGTTCAATGAAAGGTTTTTGTTTAATTGTTGTTGATTGATAGTTACCTTTTGGTTTATTTATTTTGATTTTGAATTTGATTTTTTTTTTTCCAGCTTTCACTGCACTTTCTAACACACACACACACACATATATAAAGGAAATAAGAGTAACAGCTGGAATTGGAATCCCAGTCACTTGGACTGGGAAGTTTTTCTTTTCTTTTATTTTTCGATTGCAACGAATTGAAATTTTAGTCGCTTTGTCACCTGTTGCCGCATGGGCAGCTCAATGTTGCAACAAAACAAACATATAACAATTCTGATGGCATTATTATACAACTCTTTTCATTTCTCAAGCCAAACCAAGCATGAATAGACAGCTTTGGAATTACGTAGTATATAACTGTTGTATGCTGGCATTTCCATTTTCCTATTTCTTTTTCTCCAAAAAGACTAATATTTCAATAATGTGTGTGTGTGTGTGTGTGGAAATATGTGTTGGGAGTGGGAAAGCGTATTTGTCAATGCTTTGAATGCAACACAATTGTTGGCTTAAATCCACTTGACAATGACAATGCTCAAATTAAATGATATTATATTTTAGTTTATTGCACATAGACTGTCTGGGCGTACATTTGGTATTGATGCACTTTATTCCTTGTAATTTGCTTGATAAATTTATACTAAACCTTAATTAAGCCTTTATCTTGACCATAACTTATAGGTCAAGGCTTTGCATAACAATGCAGCATTTGGAACGTAAGATGCTTAATTGCACATAATTATATTTAATTAGTCAAGGTCAGTTGTGGACTTTCTCTTAAAAGTTATGAGTCAAATATTCATTAGCAATTAGTTAGTTATTAGCTAGAATTATATCATAATGGACGGCAGTCCATGTCTGTGACAAAAGCAAATAGTTTGCAAATATTCTAAATCGTAACTTTCAAATATTGTTGGAATGCTTCGGGCAGTGAATGGCTTAAACTGAAAGATACCAAATTTTTTCTTCTTTCCGTTTTAGCAGACAAAAAAGGGTTAAAGTTTTGCATTAAAAATTAAAAACTCAAAGTACAAGAAATTTTAAAGAATATATAATAATTTTGAAAAAAAAATTTTATTAAGAAATAAGTAGAGGCAAGTGGGGTGAATTTGGTTATAATTTTTAGACTCTTCCGGATTCAACACAAAAAAATTACGAATTTGGCATTTTTTGCTCGAACCTGACAAAAAATCTTCGTATCGATCTGAAATTTTAACACAATGGAGCTAATTCAATGTCCTGAACGACACAACTTAAAAAATCTACGAAAAAATTCTTCCGAATTCACCCCACTTGCCTCTATGCAATAATATTTATTAAGATCTTTTTTCATTAAGAGTGTAACAAAAAAGCTTAAGTCAAATCTTTATCTTTAAGCTTATCAGTTGTCATCTTGAGTTTTACTAGGCTCTAACCTCTCACAGAAGATGATTCTCAGTGTACTCAGTATGCGATCGTCGTCCGTCAAGAGCGATTTTGTTTTAAGAAAGATGTTGATGATTAACCGGGATCGACTCACGACGTCTTGTGTTTCCGATTTCCGAATCGATTTTTTCTATAGCCTATTAAATTCATTTAAAAGCATGTTGTTCATATATATCATCTGATCGAAATTGAGATTTCGGTAATTTTGTGTGTTTCCTTAAGTTGGCACAACTGTCAGCTGTTTGTCAACGACACGAAAAGTTTGTTTGACGATTTTTTTTTTTATGTTCTTAATCGACTCATGGTTTTAAGTTTCGGAAACAAAAAAAAGTCACAGGGTGGCAAAACTGGTGAATACGGTGGTTGTACGATGACTTTTGTTTCATGTTTGGCCAAAAATTTCGTCACAATCAAGCTGGAATGTGACGGTGCATTGTCGTGATTAAAAATCCATGAATTCTTTACATAATCATTACGAGGTTTTTCCTTTAAATTTGGAAGCTGAGTGCGATGAGCAAGGCGAAAGATTTCACCAGGAACTTGCAGCTTTTGAATAGCAATATGCGGGCTTTTGGGACAAAGGCATGATGGGCGACTACTGCTGGATGCAAATTCGTAAGGACGTAACTGAACGTAAACGAAATCAAAATTTTTTTTCTACCAAAAGTGTGATTTTGTGAAAATACATATCATATGTCAGCGTAAAGAGCACATCAATACCTTTCGATTCTCTCTCTCTCTCTCAAGCTATTCGTCTCTCATGTCGATACAAAATTTTGTTCACCAGATATTGACGAATAACTAAAAAAAGTACCCAAAAACATATCTCAAAAACGATTCTTAAACAAAAAAAAATGAAGGTAATACTCGTATTTCTCGAGCCTAAAAAACCATTCATTTTTAAGGTTCACTCGATGTCTCTAAATTTTGTAAACTAGTGTAATAAATATTATATATATATATATATATTTATTATGGGCATCTACAAGCATTCCATGCAACTCCACTAAACTATTAACGAATTAAATTCAAATATTTACTTAAGCCTCCAAATATAATAGTAACTACACTGCCGGCCAAAAGTTAAGGTTCACCTTACAATATTAATGAAATGTGGTTTTCGTCATTTATTGTTATTTATTATTATTTTTAATTATGCAAAAGTAATCATTGTGTATACAAAATACATATATCAACTTACAAAAAGAATTGGAAATATTTATTCATATTTCTGATTCTTTGAAATATCCGCCATTTGCTTGTATAATAGCAGCGCATATTCTGGGCATCCTTTTAATTAATTTATGCAATGATTGCGTTGAAATTTGATTCCAGCAATTCTGTAATTCCAAAGCTGTTTTTTGTTTTATTTGGTTGCAATTTTGTCACTTGTCTGTCCAATTCGTGCCACAACAACTCGATTGGGTTACAACCCGGGGGTCATTCCATATATTTTAGTTCCTGCTGCTTTTCTTTGGCTGCGATGTAATTACAGCAAAATTTCGAAGTGTGCTTAGGATCGTTATTCCTATTATATAATGCAGGGAAGTGCTAGCTATTATTTCTAAAGAGTAAAAATAATTAAATTATTATATTTGTAGGTGGTTTTTGGAGGTGCTTCTGGGTTCTTATGTAATTCTATACACAGGTAATAAAGGAGTCTATTAAATTTGTGTTTCATAAGACGAAGACACCGAAGAGCCACAAAGTAATTTGTGGCGTAATCGGAAGTTAATAAAAAGAGAAAATTAGATTTAATATACATATTTGTAATTAAATATGTAATTAGTAGTATAGAATTACCTGATGGACAAAATTGCTTTTTATGTAGCCGCCTACAATCGGTTTTTACTTTTGTTTTTACCAAATTAAACAGGCTAAGCATTCCACAAGGGCCACGAAAACAAAGTTAGGGCTAATATTGCCAATTCATAAAATTAACTGGTGCCTGCTAAGCCTTTATATTTCCTAACTTCAGGGCAAAATTTAATAGTTTAATCCACATTTTCTTTTTTTTACCAAATGTATGGTAGCATATTGTGTTAACCTTTTGTGAATATCGAACGTAGGATGTTTTCTATAGAAAACGTATCAATATTTTTTAAAACTTCAAAGTTATCCGGCAACCTTAAAAGAATTTACGGAAAAAAAACAAACTGATGTCATTTATACTGACTTTAGTAAAGCATTTGACTCGGTAAACCACAGTCTTCTCCTTGTTAAACTGTCTTGTCTGGCGTTTCCGTCTTGTCTTTCAAATTGGATATCGTCCTATTGATCCAACCGAGTCCAAAAGTTAGTTTTTAAAGGCTGCGAATCTTCAGAAATTAAGGTCACGTCAGGGGTACCTCAAGGTAGCCATCTAGGCCCTCTTCTTTTTAACTTATTTTTAAATGATCTCCCTCAAGTAATCTAATCTTCTCGTATTCTTATGTATGCGGATGATGTTAAACTCTATATGGCCTACTCTGATAATAATAAGCACTTACTTCTTCAGCATGATTTTGATAACATGCAATCTTGGTGCAATATCAACCAACTCTTTCTCAACAAGACAAAATGTAACGTTATGATATTTTATCGTTCTTCTCCTTATTTGGCTACATACTCTTCAGAAACTTCTATTTTAGAACGCATCGAGAGTGTGTCCGACCTTGATGTTTTGTTTGATCATAACCTTAATATAAATAATCATATTTGCAACATCATGAATAAAGCCAGAGGTGTTCTTGCTTTTATTAAGCGTTGGTCTAAAGAGTTTAACGACCCTTACACAACCAAACTTCTTTATATTTCTCTCGTCCGTCCTATTTTGGAATATTGTTCTTGCTTTTGGAGCCCTCAATGACACCATTATCAGGACAGGATTGAGTCCGTACACAAGCAATTTCTCCTTTTTGTCATTCCTTGCCGCAGTATTTAAATGCAACTTCAGCTACCAGTTCTTAAAACCTGGTTGATGTAACCCAGAATCGCGAAATTTTTGCTTGTTCACTTCCTTTGGCCATTGTCAGTAATGTGCGCGATATTTTTAAATGACGATAGTATTGATAAATCAAATTGATAACGATAACACTCTTGAATTCGGTGTCACAGTGTATCAAAGCTATGCCACATTGTTGCAGTTGCATTATATTTAAAAAAAACAAGGCTGAAAACTGCTAACCAAAGCAAAAAAAGGCTAGATTTCCGGATAGGGGCTGTTTGAAAAAAGGACAAATCTATCCGGAAAAGGGCTAAATTGGCATCACACAGTTAAACAGGCTCACATTTCTCACTAAACATCTTTTCATATTAGGTATATTGATTTTGGTAATAAATAAATATTAAATAAACATTGCTTTTTTCTTTGGTGTACCTCTAAATTTCTTGTTTTGATAGGTGTACACACTGGTCAGGAGGACAAAAGAAATTTGATCTTGACATGTCAGTACGTCTGTCTGTATAAACGCCTGAAGCTAGGAGACTATAAGAGCAATGATTACCAAATATGACGTGTACGACCGGCTAAATCCAGATACTACCCGACCCTAAAGTACAGGATATATTATGTTTTGTAAAAACCTTACTTGTATACTGCTGTCTACATATGCTCAGAAAAACAATTCTTAATTCTTCTGCACTCATCAAATGGGTGTTTAGTAGTGCTGGAGAAACAGCTCTGTTGGCCAACATCGATATATAGAACTGGAACTTTTTTTTTTTTCTTTAAATTAACTTTTTAGTTTTAGCAGCCATACCCAAAGAGTCAAGGGTATACTAGAAGAAGGCGTTGCAGGCAAAAATACCAAAAAATTAACACCTACATTTCGGAAACCTTAAGAGCTAGAGACAACAAACCTAAAATACAGAAGCGTATAATCTTTCTTAAGATCAAATTTGTTTTATTATTTTGATTAGCGTTCCGCCATTGGATAACTTAGCCGTTCTTAGACCCCAATAAACAAAACCATACCGATTTTACTCGATGCGTATGTGCACTTCAAATCTAACATAGATATTTAAAATAGTCTTTTTGGCCTAACTTTTAGGAAACTAAGATATAAATATCACATATCATATGAAAATTGGTTCAAATTTACGGAGCTACCCCAAAAATATAAAGTGCGCAATTTCTTGAGCGCCTTGAAAAATTTTCGTATTCAGCAGATAGCAGTGCGTAACTGGAAACATAAAAAAAAAAAAAATCAAAAAGTCCGATTTAGAGTCCAGCCTAACATGACTAATATAGCTTAGAGTCGAAATTCCCAGACTTCAGCCGTGCCACTCTTTTTTTATACTTCTTTTAATGAGCTCTGTGAGATAATTAGAATCATGAAAAGCGTGCATTTTAAACGCTACCAATTCAATCCAATGCTTAATTTTTTTATTCGAGTTGCTTTTAAAAACTCCTCGCTGGCGCTTCGCCGGCCTTTCTCTGGGTTTTAAGTTTTCCAAGTGGTCGTATTTTTAAACAGAGCCGTAATTCTCAAGTAAAGATTATGCAAAGAAAACGATACAGCAGTGCCTACAGTTGTTGCTAGCTAAGAATTTACGTTATCTGATAAATCAAAGTCATCAAGCATTAAAATGACGTCACATGCGCAAAGCTTTGACGCGGCCGTATGACGCAAATGCAGCATGCCTTACTTGTAATCTCTAGTTGTTTTTGTTATCCCCCATAGACTTGGAGTTAAATAAAGCAAATGTTGCAAGCTTTACTTAATTGTACAATAATACGCTTTTTAAAAAAGCTTAAAGTATAAATAAGTATATAGAGCAACGCTTGAGCAGTCCGCCATAATTTTTTATGCTTTACCTACGTTGCTTGACCAAGAACAAGTGAAATATTAAGTATACCATTGGGTGGGTGGGTGGTTGGTCACGTATGGACAAGCACTTTCCCTGTATATGAGCATGTGCCTTTATAAACTTGATTATGGTAGCTATTTTTATGGTTTTCACTTGTTTACTTACTTTTTACAATGCTCATTATCGTTGTGTACTTTTGCTTTTCTCATAGATTTTTTTCAACTAAGTGGCTAGCAACAACGCGTTGTCTATTGCTCCAACAGTTTGTTTATGTCATAATTGGGCATCCGATGCCAGCTCGAGTCAATTATTTGTTACTATTTAACTTGGCTTTCTTCATATATGGCTCAGAGCAAAGCAACATAACGTACCATGAAGTTTAGTTGATTTTAGTTAGTTAGTTTTCTTCTGAGCAACTTTCATTCTTTTAATTGATTATTATGAAGCGTGTCGGTGGTAGCGAAAATTCCTAGTACATAAGCGTTGGGTGCGTTCAGCAGAAATCTGCTTGAAGCACTTGTCTTAATGTCACGTTTCCACTGGACGAAAACTACACACAGTAGCTGGAAATTAATCGTAGCAAAGGTAACAATTGGAAAATAACATACAATTTTATAGAGCAATACACATACACTAACTTTTGTATTCGTTTAACAGTTGAGCATAAGCGACAAGTGGGGTGAATTTGGCAGCATTTTTTTGGAGTGACAAAAATTTTAATTTTTTTTTTTTAAATTGAAAGTTATGTCGTTCATAGCATTGAATAAGCTCCGTTGTGTTAAAATTTCAGATCGATATGAAGATTTTTTGGTTAGATAGATTAATCTGCAAGCAAAAAATTCTAAAATCATGATTTTTCGATTTTTTAATGGGTGAATCCGGAAGTGTCCAAAAATAATAAAAACCGCCATAAAATTGCATTGCAAACATTTTAATTCTTTATTTTTTGCTAAAAAAAAAGGTGGAATAATACATTGAAATGAATGAATGTGGAAAAAAATAACACAGGCCTACAAATACTGGGGTCATGTCAGTTGTTGGAACGCGAAGGGTCATTTCCGAAGTAATTTGCTGCGTAGAATCCGAATCCGGTGCCAGAATTGGCCTATCACGTCAGGATTTTGAGATATTTGAGGTTATTTACCCCAAAAACGGTCATTTATCTCTTCAAGCATGTTTAACCGGCTCTGTCCAACCTATTTGGCCATTGATAAATGAGTGTTACTTAGTTTCTTAACAATGACGAACCAGACCTTGTATTCATTCAATCATACGCATACGAATTTAATACATTATGGTGTTCTGGATTCGGATTCTACGCAGCAAATTACTTCGAAAATTACCTATAGCTTTCCAACAACTAAACCATGTTGGTCTGTGTACTTGTTGACTAGTGAAATGGCATGAAAAAATATTTTTTTAAAAAAAGAGGGAAATCGTCTGTACAAGCACTCCTTTTGTCGATTTTCACAGCCTTCAGCATTTCCAACAAATTATCATAACTTGGAATAGGTTTAGTTGGATTTGTTTGGTTTTTTTTTTTTTTCGTAAGCTCTCGGCATTTTGACACAAAACCAGTTGAAATCCGAGCTGAAATTATATTCAAAATAATTATTTGGCTCTGTTCGACACTTTTGGATTCACCCACAGTTGAGCTTCGGTACTCAACCTAAATTGACTTTTTCGAGACGTAGTAGCATCATTCTACTATAGGTACTACTAATATAGAGCAGTGATGCCAATTTAGCCCTTTTCCGGATAGATTTGTCCTTTTTTCAACTGCTGCAGCCGGAATAAATATTAAACAGCTCCGATCCGGAAATCTAGCCTAATTTTGCTTTGTTTAGCAGTTTTCAGCCTTTTTTTTTAAATAAATTTGTATAAATATAATGCAACTGCAACAATGTGGCATAGCTTTGATACACTGTGACATCGAATTCAAGTGTGTTACAAGCAAAAATTTCGCGATTCTTGGTTACATCAACCAGATTTTAAGAACTGGCAGCTGAAGTTGCATTGAAATACTGCTGCAATGATAGAGAAATGTTACAAAGCCTTTATTTTGAGCATGTTATATAATGAGATTAAGAAGCAGCTCAAATAAATATAGGGAAAATTCTGTTGCGTGAACTTCTGAATTGGTTTGTAATTTATCTTTTTAGGTTTCCGGATGACTTTGAAGTTTTAAAGAATATTGATACGTTTTCTATAGAAAACATCCTACGTTCGATATTCACAAAAGGTTAACACAATATGCTACCATACATTTGGTAAAAAAAGAAAATGTGGATTCAACTATTAAATTTTGGCCTGAAGTTAGGAAATATTAAGACTTAGCAGGCACCAGTTAATTTTATGAATTTGCAATATTATCCCTAACTTTGTTTTCGTGGCCCTTGTGGAATGAAGATATTGATAGGGTGTTTAGCCTGTTTAATTTGGTAAAAACAAAAGTAAAACCCGATGGTAGGCGGCTACATAAAAAGCAATTTTGTCCATCAAGTAATTCTATACTACTAATTACATATTTTTATCGTTTTGTTAACTTGTGATTACGCCACCACTGACGAAGTTGCATGTCAATTGTTATTAAACCATGATATGTACTAAAATTTAAAAAAAAAAAACCATTTGTCCTGTTTTTGTCCTTTTTTTTAAAAAAAGTTTTTAGTTTTTTTTTGGGCTTTTTTTCTGGTCGGTTTGGCCTTTTTTTGTGGCGAGTAGTTGACATCACTGGTATAGAATCTAAAAAATAGTTTGTTTATAGTTAAATTTGATTTTGCTCTAGAAAACTTTGAAATTTTAGCGACACAAAAGCTAAAAGTCAAATTTTCAAGTTAGCAATTACCACGTGTACTCGAGTCGGAGTATTATTAAAAACTAGCGTCGGTCATGACGTTTATTTTTACTCAAATGTCAACTCAGAAATGCGTTAGGGTGCCTTTCCGACTTCATCCCAGTTCCCAATTCACCACACTTGCCTCTATCATTAGAAAGCGCTATAAACTTTAAGATAAGAGCTATATTAAGTAACAAAGTAATCTCAAATATGCTGGGAAGAACCATAGAATAAAATACAGAAATGTTCGTTCGTCTGCAAGTTATAAGAGTTAGGATAACCAAACTTAGTATTGGGAGAAGTACATGTATGCAAACTCAGATCAAGTTTAGTTATTTTTCTTCTGAAATACCTTTATCCACCAACAATTGATTTCAAAAGCTTGTGTGGAAAATCAAAAAATTCTTCAACACTTCTTTTTAAACGCAACTTAAATATCGGAGTATAGTCCAAATAGCCTCACTGGCAAAGGCGTACAAAGGTTAGCTGAGCTGATCAAGTGTTGACCGCAAAACTTAACGTCATCACGAGACCAGGTTTCGTGCTTTTGTATGGCAATAGGTTGATTTCTTTACTGAAATGATTTTTTGTTTGCCATTATCGGCTTATCGATCCAATTGTTACAAATAATCTTGGCCATGATGAACCCGTATTTAACTTCTTTGGTGTCGATACATCGGAATTTACTGCTACGACTGTTCCTTGAGCTACGTTGTGTTTTGCGACAAAAAAGTACGACAGATAGCTTCTTTATATTCAAATATGGCTGCAATATATTTTATGCACCTTCGCCTGAGTTGCCAAACCTTGCGTATTGGGCATTCTGTGAAATTTTGTAGCAGTGGCTATTAATGAGCTTTTAGACTGGAACTTCTTTATCAATAGTTTGTGGTCCTTCGCGCTTAAATTCAGCTGTTTTATGTATATAATGATTGATATCGAGTATGTAGACTCGTTCTCTGTTAAAAATTAAAATAAATATGCTAAAAAGTCTACACTTAAGTGCTCAAATAAATTATAGACTAAATGCAGCTTTTTTTTACAAAATATACGTTTTTTTTTCGCAAACAGCACCTATCGACGAAAAAGCAACAATTTGTTTTGAGAACTTAAAAAAAAAAAGCATTTATTTGGCTTTTTCCACCGTGCTTAATCCACTGCTTGATAAATTTTGTGCATCTCTAACTAGTTTTTAGAGCTGGGCTGAAATTTCGTATCTTTTAATTTTCTGTATAATATATAGGTATGGCTGCAATATGTTCAAAATAATTAACTAGATAATCAGAGATACAACTGAGTCGACTCATTTCGAAAATGCTTAAAAATATGCGCTTCAAAGTTAAATCAAGCTGCATGTAATTCAAAAACTTACAGACTTATGGCTGCATTTAAAAAAAGTTTGACATTATAAATTTGTATGGCAACACTGCATTATGAGGTATCGCGATTTGGCGTTGCCACATATTTAAACTCTCAAAATATTGCCATAGTGCTGCCTCACTTTTGCCAAAACATACGGCACTGTTCCTTTGCACACTGGTACCAATTCCAAATTTTTTAAGCAAATTTTTTGAACGGTTTCCCTCAAAGAAATCATAAAAGTTTGGGTTACAATAATGCCTTGCAAGTTTGCCCAGAGCTGAAAGTCAGCTGTTAGTACGCTGTAGCGTTTGACATTGCTCATGAAAAAAAAAGACATAACCTTACTTTGTACACTTTCTGCTGCCCAAAATTTTTTAATAATATTTGAAAAATTATTAAATTAAAGTATGGTATTATTATTGTATATATTATACGAAAGCATAAATCTTTTTTGCACTTTTTTGCCCATTTCTAAAAATATTGTTTAATTAAATAATAAATGAATGAATGAAATTTTTGACACATGGATTAAGAAAGCAACAAAGCAAATTTCAATTGGGTTTTGGAAAAATACACTGCGCTGTTACTGAAAAAAAAAAAGAAACAACAAAATAATTTCAGGTGGTCAATGAACCAGAGGCATAACGTCTATGCAGCAGCAGTTATCCATCAATCTACGAAAAAAAAAAAAAAAAAATTGTTATTAAATTAGTTAAAAGCTATGAAACTTATTATAAAGATTTTGAAACATATGTTTATTGTTATAAGTTGAATTTTGCAGATTAAAAATACATAAAAAAAACAAATTGAATTCAGTTTAGCCGCATTTATATATAATAAAACTTATTCTGTTTTTACGCGGTAGATTTGTTTTTGAAAAAAAGTTGTAAAAAAACATAAAGTAAATCCTTAAGCTGCGCTGAAAATTAATTAGAAAAGGGGAATAAATTTGTAAAAGTTAAGGTTAATACAAATTTTTTCCTTAAAATTTAAAGCAAACAGCTGTTTTTAAATCAAATGAAATTGTGTAAAATTTTTTTTGTAGACTGTTATTTTGAAACCGTGTAAAAAAAGAAAGATATTGACATGGTTTAACAAACTTCATCTTCTGAGAAAATATGCGCAACAGCTGGTAAAGTTTCGTATCTCTAGCTCTTAAAATCTCCAAGATCTAGGTGTTCATACAGACGGGCAGACGGACATGGCTCAATCGCTACCCGAGATTATGATAAGCATTTTGGTATAAAGCACTTAGGGTCTGCGACGCCTACTTCTGTCCGTAAAATACATTGCACATATCTAGTATACTCTTTGTTATCTATAGGTATAAAGGGGTATACAAATTAAAAAAAGTTTCCCATACCTCACTTTGAAGCGATAGTTCCAGCTCTATGATATAGAAGTGCAATCTGCTCTAGCTTTGATAAATGTCTGTATTGCAATTATAAGAAGATGCTATATTAAGTTTTAGATTCGCTTCTCAATTTTTTGAATTTATATGACAAAACAAAATAAAATTTGTTTTTAAAATCACTGTGCATTGACTAATTAATGCAGATCGCTTTAGGACTTCAAACTTGCTAACAGCTGTCGTGCCACGCCCTAACCCCGCCTGGCTTACAAATAAACATTGAGTCACTGTGCTCAGTTGAATGTACAATGAAGCTAGGTACGAATGGATGTATGCTTGGATGGATGGATTGTTGACCGCGTAGAACAGAGCGTCATCATCATATTGTGGGTGACGTATACGCACATGTATATACTCATCCACACACACGCACACACTTGTCCGCACATCAAGCGACCACAAGAGGCATTCACAAGGCACATGAAACCCAGTCACGACAGTCGTGTCCAATTTGGTAGACTTTCTGCTTCGCTTTGTAGTATTCCTTCTCCTAAACTTAATTCTTATAATGTAGTTTCATTTTCGTTTGTGCTGCGTTGTGAATTTTGTTGTCTCTCTCTCTTTGTTTTATTTATTTATTTCTGCGTTATTATTTTTTTTTTAATGTCTTATATGTTTATAGCATGCATGTACATAATTAATTATGACGCGTTTTTCAAAAGTTATCTAACCCGCGTCGAGGCAACATCGTTATAAAGTTTTGAAGGAAACCAACAATTTTTAAGTGAAATTACAAAATTATAAAATTGCATTGGAATTTATAGTGAAAATTGTAAAGAAAAATTTGTTGTTTGTGTCTGCTGTGTGAATTTGTGAAAAACTTTATTAAATAAGCGTCTACATGCTATATATAGAGCAATAATAGTATGGAATTTTGCAAAATTCCAACATATTATATATTGACGGCGCCTAAAAACAACGACAACAATAGGATTAGACAATAAATAAAAGCTGCGTCAGCGTCAGAATTTATAAGTGAGTAATCGTAAGAAATATTAATAAAATTCCAAAGAAAAACAAGCCCTACAGCGCACACGTGTTTGTGTGTGTGTGTGTGTGTGTGTGTGTGTAAAATGTCAGATCTCAAATTTGTGGGTGTTACCAACAGCGCCTCTCTAAAGCAGTTGTTATAAGATATGTTTGACAAACTGACAACCGGTCAATTATTAGCTCACCTAAAGCGCTGACGTCATTATGTTTTGGTTTTTGCCAAAATTCTTAACAATGCTACATAAACTAAACTTTCGTTTTCACTTTTTTGGGCAGATGTGCAAAAGTGCCAGACTAATCATGTGTGACACAACTGGTATGCTTTATTTATGTTAGGCAAAGGTTTTGTGTATAAAATGGCATTTAAATGCATTAAAGAACCAGTTTTGTATACGTGTCAATACATTCGTGCCACGAATTTCTCTATATCGAAATTTAACCTATTTCTGCTCTTAAGTTCTGCTTGTAATCAATTTCTGCATAAAGAAGTTTCTATATAAAATGCGAATTCGCTTAAGGGAAGTTCGACTTCGATTTACAAAAGTGGATTTTGTAATTGCAGCTGAGTTAGTTTTTAGTTTGAAGTTTTTAAATGCGATCTAGATCACTTTTGTACGATTCTGAGTAACAAGTTGTATAACTGAGACTGAAATTCTACTACGACGGAGCGGACTCAGATATCAATACGAATAAACATTCTTCACAAGCTTATTTCTATAAAAATTTGTGGTCTCATGCTCTTATGGCCTCATAGAACTCTTAAGAACTCTTAGCTCTTATAAAAAAAGTATGAAGTAATGTCAACGGAGTAAAAAAGTAGGTAAACACTGGTCAATATTAGCGCTTTTTGCAATACTGTTTTGCGCAGAAGCAGCTCTAATTTTCGTAGTTAAGGATCTGTTTCGGGCAGAAGTTCTTTTTTTATGTGCGTAGTAGTGTTGGGCACTTTTGCATTTCAGCCCGAAAAAGTGAACATTTTAGCCTATGCTCCGCTTGATCCCTCCCTAACAAAAAGAGGAAGTAAAAAGAATAGTGTGGCAGGGGGTGGAACTGGCTGCAATGTCAGGGAATAGCTGGTGGACGCCCTTATAGCTGATTCATCTCTTTTCTTGCTGAAGATTTAATAAAAAGAATCAGGTACGCTTTTGGCAGATTTTCCAGACATGCTGCTTCCTTGCTGAAGATTCAATAAAAAGAATCAGGTCCGCTATTGGCAGAACTTCCAGACAGCAAAATCTTTGAATAAAGGTTTTCACAGATATTGGAAGCATCTTCTAAGAAGCGCGCTTGGGGTGCACTACTGATAAGCCGTCGCTTAAGGTTTAATGTAATAATATTTATCGTGTCCTAATTTTTATCTGCTCAATACCAAATTTCAGCTGTAAAGATAACATAGATAGATTTTGATTTGGTACCGCAACTTTAAGATAAGTGAATTTTTGGGCATGTACATATGTATCTCCTGACTGTTTACTGTGCTTAATACTGCAAAGTTCCATGTGTAATAAAATTCGGTAGCCATCTTATCTATGGACTACAAAAGCGAGGAAGCAAGTTAATCAGCTCTAGTAGCACAGATTAGATGTTCTTTGCTTTGTAGTAGTCTCTGCACTCCTAACGAAGGTGTGCTTGTCTGCAATATATCTTTGAGATAAAATTAATTAACACAAATTTATACGCTAAAATGACGTAGGTACTCAACTGTGTAGTGCAAAAGCGAGTTAATCGGGGTCTTGAGTAGTCTTTTCCCAACAACGATGCGCTTCTTTAAAGGATGCATCTGCTTGATGTTTGTTGAAAGATACAAAATTTAAACTGTTCACGTTTAAGTTGCAAAGATACTCATCTCAGAGCTTTAAAAGCGAGGTTGCTAGTTATCTGGCACTGGTTAGAATCGTTTTTGGCATTCCCTACCAAATGATATTGGGTTTACTTATGGTATGTATCTTTAAGTGGGCTATATTATAAAAAAATTTTAAGATTAAACATATAAACACATGCTTAGAGGCTTAGAAGACATAGATACATATGCCCTTTACCATTGACAGACCCTTTCAAACAATGCTAAGTTTTGTCCATTTTAGTTTGGTGCCTTTATTATTTTGTATCTTTTAGATATATTATAAAAAACATAATTTTATATACTTAAAAAGATAGAAACTCATAATTACAGCTGCAGTTGGTAGCAAGCACGTTTACCAGTTGCTCTAGCAATGGTTAAAATTTCCTAGGCATACTCTGTAGCTGCAAAGTTACCTATACTATTTAGTATCTTTAAGATACATTACTTTTTAAGTTCAAACTCAGCTACGTTTGGTAGCAAGCATGTTTACCAGTTGCTCTAGCGTAGACAGTTCTCAGGCCTTTTCTATAGCTGCAAAGTTGCCTATATTATAGAGTATCTTTTAGATACATTTTCTAAAACATATCCTTACACGCTTAGATGATAAAATACCTAAACTCTTAGCTACGGTTGCAAGGAAGCTCGTTAACCTTTTGCTCTAGCACTGATTAGAAGTACATATACCTGCTCTATGTTGGTCCAAAGTTTGCTATATTAGTAAGTATCTTTTAGATACATTATACATATAAAAAACACAACTTTACACGCTTAGACGACACAGTTACTTCAATTGTTTGTCATGCTTCTTGCTTGCGCATACGCAAATTACATACTCTTATACAGGCTTATGTACTTGTGCATACAAACACATATGTACACGCTATACAAGTGTATGTATAGGCACATTTATTATTGCTGTTGTTTTGTGAACAACAGATTATGTCATGTAGTTGGTGTTGTTGTTGTTGCTCCCATTGTTCCCCCCGCGGTCTATGTAATGACTGGATTTGCCTGCGCAGTGCGCACAAATGACGGCGACCCCCCGCTGACCCATCATCCGTCAACGTATATGGCCTTTCATTGGCTTTGCTCTGGGGGGATGGGCACTTGGCCACCGTAACAGCTGTTGTTGTTTTTGGTTGTTGATGTAGTTTGTATGTGTGACCTTGAACGCATCATTAATGCAGTATTACAAATTACAGATACATGCACACTAATGTAATTCAATTATGTAAAGCTGTAAAAGAGTTGATAAGTGAGTGAGAGATTGTGTGTGATAAAGAGAGAGAGAGTGAGAGAGTGAGAGGGAGAGTAAGAGGCGGGCATAAGCTGCATTTGCTCCATTTACTGAATTTTTTTTTTGTAGTTTTTGTTTTTATATCGTATTTCGTGTTTTGAGTGAAAGAAGGAAAGACAAAAATAAAGAGCGCAAGTCGATTAAACTGGTTGAGAATGGGAGACAACAAAAACAACAACAGCAACAAGGTATCAAACTGGTCACTCGGTCACTCCAGTCAATCCGTATTGACTTGCCCGAACATTAGCCTAATGCCCCATCTGTGTATCTTTGCAGCTGTGTATGTTTTGGCGCGAGGGCAGGCTCAAAAGTAATTAGCAAACATATCGTTTATTTTCGAAATGGAAGCACCTGTGCAGTTTTTTTTTTTATAGGGAACAACATTTGCATGTACAAAAAAATGAGTCAAAATGATATATCCTGCCATCGTGGGATTTATGTTATCATATCGATATCAACAGGTTGACCAGCTAAGAAAGATGGAAAAATAAATTTTTATAAAAACATGAACAGATATCCTTTTAATGGCAGCCTTATTATATCTATAATGTACCTTACATTTTTTCTATCATATACTCCCCATGGAACCGATCGGTCGAAACAGCTTTTCAGAGCATAATTCGTCGGTTTTTCATTTGTTTATGCCGATATGATAACCAAATTCGGAGCTATGACGAATTTAGCCAAAATCGTCTGATGTATTTAGTTATTTTTCGAAACAGTGCAGGGCTTTTCAAAGTCCGCGGCTTTGACGTTCACTATTTTTGCAGCTACATTCATGCCATTTTGTATGGCAGTGCTTTTTGAACATAGTCCATTTTTGTGACCAACATTTCCAGCACCTTATTAGCAATTCCACAGCTATGTTTTTGGTATCTTATATACTCACTCTTAAACTTTTTCACGGTACGATATCATTAGTAATTTTGATAACTTTTGTAACGTAACAATTGGAAAACTATCATTGCTAACTGGTCACCCTATATTTAAGTGAACAAGCCTTTTTGATTAGGTCAAACCAGACGGCAAGAGAAGTCGGTCCAGTAAAGAAATAATTAGTCAAAACTGTGGAAGTTTGGAGTAGGTTGGTAGGTAGCGTCCCAACTCACTTAGGCCAAGAATAGGCCCATTGTGATACCGATACTGGGAGTAATTGATAAGGATATAGAATAGACAAAAAAAGTTAGGGGAATAGGAAAAGTGGAAAGTGCAGGACCATGGCTTAACTTGGGATTTGAACCCACAACCTCTGGGATGATAGTCTAGTGCAATGCCGCTAGGCTATCGAGTCCGCCAAGTTTGGAGTATATATTGCACAAATTTTTGGCTGTGAGGAATCTTTCTAACGAAAGCGGATCCTTGGCTGTCAATCGGCAACTAACAGAGTAAGCGTATTAGGATGGAACTTGCAGCCAAGAAATAGTTGAAATAGTAGCTCATTTATCGGAACTGTAGAAGGCCAAGGCCTGTCTGTCTGCTTGTGTCAAGACAGTGCGATGAAAATTGTTCTTGTACCGATTCGATATCGATGTAACCTGAAATATCCTGAAAAAAAAAACAAATCTATTAGTTGGTCTCAAAGCGTATTGCTCAAAAATAAGTTTAGTTTAAGAAATAAACAAGGTTTTTGTTTGTGCTTCTTTGCCATTAGTTCATTTGTTTTCAACCTACCCTCGCCAGTTTGTCTATCTTTAACTCTCTGTCTGCGCAAATATTGGTCAAGTTAACAAAGTCGTAACCACAGTTTGTTCGATTGTCACATCAATTTAGCATGGCTAATGAAAATGCCAACATCATTGCAGCAAACTGGGCGCAACTTTACTTTTATGTCCAGTCATCTTTAAAGGCAAAAAATTTGCTTTAATCAATTTGTACACTAAAAAAAAAAAAATAATTAAGATTTTCGGTATTAAAACATAAAAGAAATTTATGCGTGGGAATGAAAACCTTAGTTATTATCGAATAATGTTCACTATAAAACTGTCATTGCTTGCATGACGTTTTATTTGCAAGAAATGTAAGAGACCTATATTTCATATTTACCTGTTGATTTTGTATGTACAACACTGGTCAACATAGATTGACTTACTTTTTCTTTCGAAAACTTCTTATGCACTTGTGCTTTCCGTAAACATTGGTATTTATAAGAATTTTTAATATATCCCACCGATTCGTGATATTCGTGGAGAACTCTATTTTTGAATTCTATGTTTACACTGCCATCAGCGTTTGTCGGAAATAATACGCCGTCGAAATGTATATATCAAATGTCATCCTTTATATCATTATAATAATTTGAACATCAATTGTTGATAATAATATGCGGTCGATGGGTCATATTCGTAGAGATTTCTATTTTTGAATGCTATGTTTAGACTGGCATCTTATCTAACAAAGCACTTGTCACGACATATGTGACAGTGTTCGTGTTTTATAAGCCTACTGCCATCATATAAATATACAACGATTATCGGAATTGATGTGCAGTCGAAATTTATGTATCGAATGTCATCTTTTATGTATCATTGTCATAATTTGAACACTAATTGTCGGAAATACTATCCCGCCGACTAGTCATATCCGTTAAGATCTCTGTTTTCTAATGCTTTGTTATCACTGGCGTCTTATCAAATCACTGTCTTTGTCATTATTGTCGGAAATTATATGCCGCTAAATAGTCATATTCCTTTAGATTTCTATTTTGAAATGCTAGGTTTACATTGGCGTCATATCAAATATGTCGAACGTCTACATGTACATATCAATTTTCGGTTTTTATTTTTCACAGTCATAATATATTTACCGATTGTCGGAAATCGTAGGCCAACGAATAGTTGGTAGTTCGTCGTTCATATTTTTTTAATGCTATGCTTACACTGGCGTCATATCAAATATGCCGATCGGCTATATTTACATGTTGATTGTCTTTTTAAATATATTTTTAACTTTATTTATATATTATTATCATTGTCGGAATTTATATACCGCCGAATAGTCATATTCGTTTAGATTTATATTTTTAAATGCTAGGTTTACGCTGGCGTCATATCAAATATACCGACTGTCTACATTTACATGTCAGTTTTCGGCTTTTATTTTTCACTGTGTATATAAATCAATTGTCGGAAATTATATGCCGCCGAATAGTCATATTCGTCGTTCATATTTTGTTAATGCTTTGTTTACACTGGCGTCATATCAAATATGCTGATTGCCTTAATTGACATGACGATTTTCTTTTTATTTTATAAATATATATCTTTAACTTCGTTTATATATTACTATCATTGTCGAAATTAATATACCAACGAATAGTCATATTCGTTTTGATTTTTAAGGTCACTTGCGTCATATCACATATGTCGATTGTCTACATTTAAATGTCAGTTGTCGTCTTTTATGTTTCGTTATCATAGTCGATTATCGGAATTACCGATTTTTTTTATATATTTTTTTTTAACTTTATAAATAGCGATCTTATTTCTATTGATTGTCTTAATTAATAAAACAGATCTACCAACTGGATTTCCATTTCCTGCTTATGGTTTAAGGCAATTCAGCCTCAACTTAGTCTTTCAGTGTGCATTCATTCAAGACCTGTATCTCTATCTGTGCGCATACGAGTATGATTGCGGCTTGTGCCAAATTATGTGGCATCTTTGCAAGCTTGTTTACATTTTGGCAAACCAAAGTAAACCCGCCTAGCCCAGTTTTAAAGCAACTCTCTCAGTCACAACTTAAGATTAGGTTAAACAAGAGTGCCCCATTGCGTTCCAAATTTGTGTCTGGGTTAGCTTTTCATTCAATATCACGTTATCTGAACTTGTTTCGTTTTGGAGTTGAAATTTGCATTAGAATACCAATGTATCTGCTGCTTATTATTTGATAGATAGACATTCAAAAGATCCAATAGAAAGGTGACTCTGTATTTTTTTGGGATGTTGTCATACGGCAATTAGTTGGGTTACACATAGTTACCATACCATGTATTCATATGTATATGGCCTTGATTGAGATAGTCACAGTCTATTTATTGATAATTAATGAACTTGATGTTTGCCTTTGTTTAACAACCAGAAGAGTTGTTAAGCTTTCTTCGCATAAATTTTTTCTTAAAATGCTTATCTATTTAATAGAAACGAATAATATATTTCGTGGGATATGATTGACTAATATGGCAATTTATGCGAGTAAATTCTAAGCTAGTATGTTAATTTGAATTGATAACATTGAAACACTTTTGATTAGAAGCTTCAAAAAAAAAATAATAATTTTTGTAAAAACCATCTTACCAAATATGGCAATTATGATACACTGAAAAAAAAGTCAATAATATCGCGCTTTGTGTCAAAAGTTTGCCAGAAAGCGATTTTTCTAATCTTTAGAGTAAATATTGTTTTTTTTTTTTTTGTAGACCGAAATTCTTAATTCTTAAAAGAAACGAAAGAGCATTTCGTGCTTATTGTAAAAATATCGTAATGCTAAGACTGAGAGTATATAGTTCTCCAATAAGAAAAAGTAGAGAACAAAATCGAACTAAAATTAGACAAAAATATTCTTATACTTTTTGGATATACCTACCACCCGACCAATAGATTTTCACTGTGTTCGACACCGTAATTTATGATACTTTTTTGTAAGAAAGGAATAAAAATCTTTAATAAATTCTGTGCTCAGTTAAGTCTTTAAAGTACTATATGGATAAAGAAAATTTTAGCCTTAAAACTTTGACTTGTTTCATTAGAGTCGATTTTCACTTTGGTGAGTTTGCACGCATAAGGTAGAAAATTCGTTCGTGCTGCAGAAAACGAATCCGAAAATTTTATTTTATTCGGATTTGTTTTGAAACCACATGTTTGGTGCTACCAAATTCACCAAAACATATTTTTAATGGGGTTTAAGTCCGACTACTTAAAATTAAAACGAATTGGCAAAATAGGTTCAAAAGTATGGTGCATTTCTTGCATAAACTAAATTTTTCTTGTAATAGTTGGTAGTTTCAATCGAAAGGTGTAGACCTGTGCTGACAAAGAGTTTGGGAAATATGAATAGAAAGCTACACAAAAAAATTAGGATTTGGGAGCATGTAGAAACGAAAACGAATAAAATTTATTCGTTTTGCGAAGCACGACCAATTATGTTCTTACATTTTTCAACGTTTATTTGTAGAATTGGTTAATTTTTGTTTTCCTTTTTCTTACTTCACAAAATCTTCTAATAACAGAATCTTCTGATAAAAAAGATCATTAAATAGACAGTCTCGATATCTTTCGAGTTTAATGCTTGATTGCTCGTCGCGTACAAGATCTTAAATTATTCCGGATCGGAAAACCCCCCGTGGATACACCACTGGTTCTAGTTATTATTAGAAGAATAATTAAATTGAAAAAATTCGTTATACGGAATCAAAATCCTAAGATACAAAAAATTGCCTTCATTTTTAAATTTGACCGCGGAGTACCCAACTCGATGCCATCTCTAATTATATCCAAACCAATTTTTAAAGTGCGTCAAAATTGGATTTAAACTGCAAGTTATCGAGTGTACTGAATCCGAATATAGACTGTTAACATTCGAGAATTTTTGTAGTAAATGTTTAAAAAATAAATAATAATAAAAAATAATTCTCTATGATAAAGAAATAATAGCGAACATTAGAGTGATACGCGTAGGACCCGGGATACCTTGTACCATCACAACAAACAAATAAATAAATTAACCGATTTCGAGCCAATTTGGATTAATGTTAAGCTACTCCAAAAAACTTTTGATTACCGAATGTGGATGCGATATCTCATTAAGAGTCAATTTATGGTCTTCAAAAAAATATGTTGTCTAAGCGGTTCGATAAATAAAATTTGGTACAACTCATAAAAACTTTCGAAAGCCAAATTTGGTTATGATAAATGCCCGTTAAGCTATTGGTTTTTATACCCAGTACTTTAAGGTGAGAAGGTAGAAAAGGAGACGCCGGAGGCCACCTCCAATGTGGTTAGAAGGACAAATGAAATTGTGTTTATGAACGCCTTAAAAGCTAGAATAACCAAACTTGATGTTTGGATTGCTTATATGTCCAGCCAGATCATGATTTTCAAAGCGCTATACAATTCCTACGCTACAGGAAGCAAAAACATCTTTTGATCGACATTAAACATTATTATAATCGGATCACAAAGGTTTTCTTAAAGTCGTCCGCGCACGAGCTTAAGATTTTCTCTTTATAAGGAAAGGTGTTCAGGTGCTTTATAATGAACCCTGTAGGAGCTAAACGTTTTAAGCCCAATATCGAAAAAGTAAAATAAACCTATTTTCCATGACAGAATAGCTCTAGCTCTATCAGAACTGAAATTTAGTTGGCCATGTCTATATCGACCTCGTAATCAGACTTGAGATACTTTTGGGGTTTTTCGACGTCTCTAGCTCTTATTATATCTCAGATCTAGACAACCTTGTCTATATTGACTCCCGATCATACTTTTTCCTACGACTCCCCCCATCTATGGAACAAACATTTTATAATTCAATTTATTTGTTGTACAAAATTATTGGCCTAAATATAAAAGTGCTAAAATGTTTATTGAATATTATTGCTGCCAATAATTTATAGTGTATACACTAAAAATACATTGTCAAATATAATTTCACTTTTTCAATTGTGCACTTAAAAGTACTTGCCACATATATAAGCTTATTGTTATATACAAATTTGTGTAGTACGTCTATATAATGTATGTACTCGTATACATTGCCAATCTTCAATTCATTTCAAGGCAAGTCACGAGTCGCATTTGCAAATTGAACAAAATTGCCAACAACGAACAAACAAAAAAACACACAAAGTGACAAACAAAATGTTGATTTACGTTCCAATCCGGCGCCCCTTCCGACACAGACGTTCCGTTTATTAACAACAATGTTGTCTATGATAACAGCAACAACCTAGTAATATATTGCCCCCAAACGTCATCTACCACCTGGTGTACTTGCTTAGTTATCTACAGCATCCCAAAGAGAGGCCACACTAGGTGAGCAAAAAATAGTGTTTGTAAACTGAGAACACCGAAGTTGGCATGCTCTTACGCATATGTTAATTTATTTTCCGAGTGGCTAGATGGACTGTCGACGGTATACGTAGATTAGAGTCTAAGCAAAAATTAGGAAAAAAGTCAGCTCATAGTGTAGATCAGCAGTGGACACCACGTGGAGAGACACGAGACACATATAGCACTGGGAATGCACTACTCTATGTAAAAACTGACCACTTACTAAAATTCAAGCTGCAAGTGCAGAGGATGACGAATGGACCGTACCTATATTTATTTTAAACTTGAGATACTATTTATTAAGTAAGTGTATATAAAAAAAAAACGATGATGTCTCTCAGCGCTGCTCTGTTGTCTTCGCTCGCTGCTGCTTGTGGTCGTCGTCTTCGTGGTCGTTGTTGGTATCTTGGACTTTGTTGACGCTCCTGATGTTGTTGTTGTCGCCGGTGTTGTCGCTTTTAGCAATGAGCGAGTACCATTTGGATGCCTGCTGTTTTGCCGCTAGCGTCTCTGCCTGTCCGTCAGTGCGTCCATCTATCTGGCTGGCTAGCAGCTAGCTGTTTAGTGGGCTCGCTCCGTTAGCTGTTTGTGGCTAGCTAGCTGGCTGGACTGGCTTTACGAGGGCAGGCTGAGTTGTAATGGGTCTAGCTAAAGCAATATTAGCATCTTTTATCAAAGTTTAGCTGATGATATCAAAAATCAATTGGACTATGTTTATGGGGAACATGCTTAAATATTGATGAAAACTTTCCAGGCCGGCAGAAGTCGGCATGCAAGAAATTGTTGTCAAATTTTAATGAATGTACCATAGCTAAGAGATGGTTTAGATAGTATATCGAGTGCAGTACCTAGAAACCAAGGTTTGCTCACCAGTTGTGGCAAATTTTTTTGTAATTTCTTTTTCTTATTTGTACTGGTTAAATTGTTATTACATAGATATGTAAATATCTATGCAAATATTAAGTGATGGTACAGGGTTTCTTAAAATCGCACAGTGGTCGATCTGGTGACCTATCTACCGAAAAAAAAAAAAACAAATTTCAAATTGTAAAACCCGGCAATTTTTGGTTTTTGTTTGCAATCGCTTTCAAAACAGCAAATGTTGCAGCAGCTGCTTCTCTAATTTTTCCAGCGTTTTTTTTATTGTCAGCAAATATGTCTTGCAAATTGTAAACAATGTATTTTAATGCATAATATTTTTAGTTTTTAAATAGTTGGATATATGTTTTTAACAAAAAAAACAAAAAAATTCCGTAGGCTCTGCTTATAGGTTGTACTGGCAAATCGTGATAAAACACAGGGCTTTCAAAGTAATCTTTTGTTTAAAGGCCTATACGCACCACGCAAAAAAATGAAAAACTTCATACAAAAAAAATAGTCGCGAAAAATTCCGTTCAAAAATTTTTGACAATGGGACGCAGATAAAAAAAACAAAACAGTGTTGTCTAAAAATGCTTAACGTTAGATGGCGCCACTACTTCACTAGGTGTGGTAACACTAACAACAGCTGTTTGGTTCTTGGCGCTTTGGCGCGAATTAATGTATATGCACTATATTCTGTTCGAAATGGCAGGTAGGAGAAAACGGTGCGAATCATTTCTAAGATATGAGAAAATAGCGCTTATTAAAGCAGTGGAGAAGTACCCAGTGTTATGGGATATAACAAACAAAATTCACTTTAATATACTAGTTGCCAACTTGGCTTTAGCCGGAAGGCGTGTCTGGTCGTGTTAACCGTTTAGGTACCAAGAAACGCTCCAACATATCGGTTGAGGACATATGAAAATTTGCATGAAACAACAATGGATTACGCACCATGGCCTCAAACTTTAAATTGAACACGAAATGTACACAGTTGTGTTGGAATATTAGTTCAATACAAAATACATGCATCTTTGAAAAATTTACCACTTTCTGCTCTGCCCATTAAATAAGGGTTCACCCAGACACTTCTGTTCCTGCGCCCTCCCTCTTTTTGTTGTTTTTTTTTGCAGCCAAACTTTTTACAATAAGGAAGGCAGACATACATGTATAAACTTTATACTAAGTAATGTTAACAATACTTGTTGATTCAAATCCATATTTGTTTTATTTAATTCTTTGTCTTATTTTGCGCGCTTCAGTTTTTTAAACATAAAGCAGCTGATTATAATGTGAGTGTGCCCACATTAACCCAAAGTATTGGAAAAAAATATCGAGAACAAAAACGATAGTTCGATAAAAAATAACACTTTGACTTACTATGCACACACTGGTGGCTCCATCAGAAATAATATAAAATAGTTTCCATATGGAATTTTTCGAACTGCGTAGACCCCATAAGGTGGCAAATTGTGGCAGAAAATTTTCAACCTTTCTTAAAGACAATGAATCATTTTAATAAATACAAAAAGATTTATACGATATTATCCATATCCTATATAAGTATATTAAAAATATTTTTAAATGTCAGATTTGGTTAAAATCGAATGATAAATGACGATGCTATACCAAAATTGATTTTGGGCTATAGTCATCTGATAGGCACCAAACTATATGTATGTTATTACTCGAAATATTTCTGAGTGTCCAATTTGATGGTGATAGGTTGTTTAGTTTAGTAGGTATTCATTTTCATACCTTGTATAGGCCAAATTGACCACTGTGAACGGCCGCGTTTGACTTAAACTTACATACAACTTTTTGTTTAACTTTTAGGGATAACTACCACTTGAAGATGTCTAAATGAAAATGTTAAGCATTTGAAGTCGGCATTGCAGCTGAAATGGTAACTTTGTAGTGTTGGCTGAATACTCATTAGATTTTGCATAATCAGGGTAAAGGTATTCTAGAGAGTCTGATAGTCACAACTGCGACATTATCAATACGACCAGCACTATGGAAATGATGAAAAGTGCAGGAAATATTTTCAAGTCAATATAAAAAACTATATGAGGCTTGTCGTACGAAGCACGCAGGTGGCGAATCCCCTAACTATATATTTGGCGACTCCTGCTTTTTGTGACAAATAAAATGTCTAAACCTAACTATACAGCCTGCCCTCGTAGCTGTAGCTATAGCCGTGGCGGCCAGAGACTGGCGTTTGCGGATTTTCATAGTTCAGTGCGCTTTCCAGTCGACAACGTAAACGACAGCGACGCTGACGACATTCGCGGCAGCATCGGTTGGCTGCTTGTTTTGTGTGAACATAAATATTGGTTTAAATATATATGTGATATATTTATATATATGCACGTACATAGTAATATACATATATTTTAAACGAATGTTATAAAAGTCAAAATTAGATAGTGTCTTACGCGTGGCATGTATAGTATCTTTTGCTAACTTGTTATCATACAATCAACACGTTGTTACAATAACAACAACAACAGCCATATAGTATATAATATACTAGTTATGCAATGCCACAATTTGATGAAACATTTTTGAGTGATTGTGCGCTGGCAGAGCGTTGGCGCTTCTATTCATATACGCTCAATCAAGAGCCACAGCAGCAGCATCATCATCATCATCATCATCATCATCATCAACATCAATCACAACATCATCTTCAACAGCAGCATCAGCACCAACATCAAAATCTTAAACAGCTGCATCAGCCGCTTACAGCGGACATCGCCTGCGATAACAACAACAATAGCCACAAATCTGCATTGGAACGCAATAAGGCAACACTGCATAATATTAAATACCATAGAAGACGCAAATATAAAAAATTGCCACGTTTATCCTATCAAGTATCACCCATAAGACATGATAGCAGCTCCTGCTGCTGCAAAAGCTCCCCTAACTCTGCCGTCATACCGGCTACAGGTCCATGCGTGCTGGTCAAGAATGTGGTGCGCTGTAAGTGAAAGCTGCAAATAAAATTTCGCACATTGTTTATTTATTTATTTCGTTTTTGTATTTTTTGTTTTTTTTTATTTTGTCTGTTTTTTTTTTATTATTTTCTAGTGTTATTTATGTGATGGTTTTTTTTTTGTTTTTCAATTTGTGGGCGGCAACGGCATTGACGTTAAAGCATTAACCGTTTTTTAACGCAACCAACATGCAAATTATCACACCAATAACATACTTTGATACTCTATGTACCCGATGAGTACATGGGTACATTAGTAGCGTAAACAATTAATTTTTTTTACGCAAAAGGCCGGTATTTAGTATCAGAATTAATTACTGCCGCAACGATCAGTGTGTACACATTAACACAAGGTGGTATTTTTTGTGGAACTCTGGATTTTTGCTTTGTGGTACTCAGCGCAATTTTGTTGCAGTAGTTAGGGTAGTAGTAGTTTGAATTATCGTCTAATACTTAAATTTTCATATGACGGTGAAAATTAGCTAATTTAATACGTTGTTTGTTTTGTCAGAGCGTCACTTGGTTCCTAAACAGCTCACAACAAATAATAAATAGTAAATGGCTTTGTAAAAAAGGTTTCGCAACAATTTTTTTCTGCCAGTCATTTGCTACGCCCGGAATAATATGGTTGCACATTAGTTTTGGCTGTGGCGGCAATACAGAACAGTTTTTGTTACTGCTGGCGCCATCTAGTGAACTTGCTGGCGTCATCTTACTTAAAGCATCAGTTAAATCAAATATTGTTTTATACAAAGTTTCTTCTTTGACGGTTGTGATTTTCGGTGCTGCAATCGATTAAATTCGGCATAGTGCTTATAAAGTGTGTTTTTTTAAGCGCGTCCGGATTTCAAACTTAAATAAAACACAGAAAAATTAATGTAATGATCCCAAATATGGTTTTATTAGAACGATAATTTCTTATCATTTAATATTTGAAAATGATCTCTGGCATGTGACCACCGCGACTACGAGTTGCGAAGCGCATCGTGTCAGTCCAATTTTTGACCACACTTTCGAGCCGTATTTCAGTAATGACACGCGGCGACCAGTTGGTGGGCCCATTTCTTGAAATAAACTTCTCGCCGAATAGAGCTTTCAGTAAATCAATGGTTGCGGTCGCCGTGTGGCACGTAATCGCACGTATCCTGAAAGATAAAAAAAGATCTCTTCATCATCGATGTTATGTAAATTTAGAAACAAATATTCGTTGGACACGTTGCGAATCGATAAATTTGGATTTTCCTCTACACTGGTCTCTACAACAGCGATATTTTCTTCGGACCGTGCTGTTCCCATTCTAGTTGGTGGTCGGACATCGTGAAATGTCAAATGAGCTCAAACATGATCAAGAACACGATGAATAGCATGTTCTGATGGGCGATTATTCGGTCCATAAATTGTACTAAGAGCTCTATAAGTTTTTACAACAGAACACTGATTTTGTGGTGTAAATCATTCCAATGATGAATTGTTAGGCCTTACTGAATAAAATGACAATGACATTTGTCAAAAGTGACAACTGGTTTCATTGTTATATCTTTTGGCAATCCGGACGCGCTTAAAAAAACACCCTTTATGTATTAATCCTTTTACTCCTGTTAGAAGCATAGAGCTACAACAAAATTCTCAAATCTAATTCTATCCTAATTACAAGCATTTGATTTCACTCCAGGCATAGTGCTTAGGTACTCCAAAAAAGTTTAAAGATTTCAAAGTTATGGTTTTCTTTCAAATGGTTGGGTAACCCATCAGTCTTTGGCGCTTCAAAGCTGTGTCGTTTCTCTAAATTCTATTTCCCGATTATGGGCAGTAACTTATTAGTGAAAATAGACAATACTTAAGTTCTCGTCGTTTCCTCAGAAGAAACTCTACACAACGACAGTTGCTTGGCTTCCCTCTCGAGCCGCCTTAATCATTTTTGTTAAAAAATACTCCAAAGTTATTCGTTACTTTTTATGTTCCTTGGCGTCTGAACAAGCCTTGATCATTTTCGGCAACGTTTGCTGAGCAGAAATTTTCTTAGAATTTTTTTTGATCTCTGGACACGACTTGACCATTTTTTGTGACCATTACTCAGAAGAAAACATCCACTTTGACTGTTTATTAGCCTCTTAACTTGCATTGATAATTTTCTGTATTGTTTTCTCAGATGAATTTCTTTACATTGACTGTAGCTTGGGATCTGGTGTATTCTGAAGCATTGAAATTTCATCAATATCGTTTGAATGAGAGGCTTATGGCCTTAGCAACCATATCTATCGTCCATGATCATTTCATGGATTTTGTCAACTATTTCTTGTTCATAACTGGCCATTACAGCCCGTTATCGGTTTAGGGTTTGACGTTAAACTTCGCTCCAGGTGCTTTTGCTTTCCGTACTCCATGACACTATTAAGCTACCTGGTACTTTGCAACGGAGGCACAGTTAAACCCTCTGCCGGTCTCCCACAACAACAATTAAAAGCCTTATTCCTACATTCGAACAACATAAGCTAGCCAGTGGAGTCGCAGAATATTTATTCACTTGACAATGACGCTCATTCCACCGTATTCGGTAGTCGTCACCAACGCATAAAGAACCAAAGGTCTTACAGAGTACTTGCCCCTCAAACATTGCAAGTATATATGTCAACACCCATGTTTAAGCGCCATATACCCAACGGGTGTGATGCGCATATTGTACATTTCTACTTTCCAATTGTCTACTGCGACCGAAGTAGCATCGTTTGACAAGAGTAATTCTACGCTTGATCTTCATACTGACATCGTTGGACTTGAATTACTTTAATGTAGTCTTCAATGGAATATAATGAACTAATCAAGAGCAGTGAGGAGCTCAGCTCGCCGTTGAATTTGTTCGACTAGGGCTAGGTAACATTGTTACACGTCTTCTGTAGCTCTAAAGCAGTGACCAATCTTCATACCGATATGCTTAACGACAGTGCAAGGTCTATATGTCCGTCAGTAACTTCCTTCCTCTATATAAATACCTGTATATGTAGTATCTTAGAGATTCGAGCTTAAGACAATGTTAACAACGAAACTTAAGAGAATTTCTATCAGATTATGGTAAATCATTTTTTTTATTTAGCTTGTTTTTTAATTATGCTTCAAATAGCATAATTTCTGCTTTCCAAAAATCAAATCCAAGTTGTCTTTGAAACTTTTCGTTTAAGTTCACTCCAGAGGAACTCAATAGGACTGCGATCTGGCTATTAACTTGATTACTGAAGCACGTTTACACTAAGCTCCTTAATACATGCTAAATGTTTAGGTTTAGATGTTTTGTCATTTGGCAACATTTCTATATTTCGGGCTAACATTCCCATGGCCCATCCCATTATACTGCGGCACCCATCATGCAAACTGTGAGCATAAAATTGTTAGATGCAATTAAGGCTGTGGCAAATTGTTTGGCCCAACGCCTTTTGGAATCACATAACTGCATGTACGATGCATTGAACCAACTTTGCCATTGGCGTGGATAGCCACGCTTTGGCTTGGTGGGCGGCAAAAACACTTCGCTTTGCATTTGTGGTCGATTGGAGAGCTTATTAGCGTACCAAACCCTGATAATCTGAAAATCTGATAGGTGTGCTTTGCGGTCAAGCCTGTGCATTACCGGTGATTGACCCATTAATTAAGAATGGATGCGAGCTCAACTGGCCGGAGGAGCTGGTCGTAATGATGCGTGATAAAAGCAGTATATTACAAAATTTTACAGCACGTTTGCTGCGGAGCAAGTTGTCAGGCGAATCATTTGTCCTAATAACAAGGATGGAGAATTCGCATATGGAATCGTAATTTCGTTTAAAGAAGGCGTTACTGTAACTAACGAATGGTTTTCGGAATAAATAGACTTTTCGATGCAACAGTGTATCCCAGTTTGACAACGCTTCCACTGCTTCGTAACAAAATTTATTTAACTTGAAACGTTGTATGTATAATAACATTTTTTGTACATAATATTTATAAATTGTACATACGCTTATTCGCACAAAGCTGCAAAAATTAAAATAAAATTTTGTTCAAAAAAGGTTTAATATTTTTATTGTAGCATACTTAGCGGTTTTGTTTTAAAGATGTGTAACGCAGTTGGTTTGAATTGAAAGTATAGAAAATGTACATATGTATTAAATTTGATTTCAGCTCTGGACTGCTTTCATCAAAAATTCACAGTTTTTAAATCTAGTTTTCTTACTCTCTTCACAGACGGCAGCATCAGTTCTCCTTCCACGCCCAACTGTACAGCTGGCAGCTGCAGTTCCAATACTAACAGCAGCGGCTCACATACTACGGTTTCGACGCCCATCAGTCAACAGCAGGGAAGCAGGAGTGGTGCAGTTCCACCGGCGCCGCCAAGTACCAGCTCATCGGGCCATAAGAACAGCTTAAAAGGCACTAAGCTAGCGAGGCGTGCGCGCTCATTCAAGGACGATCTAATTGAGAAAATCTCACTGATGCGCACCACCAATAACACACTTGGCAGGTAGGCAACGCATCGATATTGCTTTTATGTTATGAGTTGCATTTTTTTTTTTTTTTGTTTATTTGGGCGCGAATTGAAACAAATTTAGAGCAAGAATGGCAATGCCTCAACGATAATGTTGGCAACGCGAGCAATATAAGTTGGCAGCCTGGCTGAAAATGTGGCCAGACTGTTAAATTTGCAATTGCTTATTATGTATTATTTTTTGCATTAAATACAGGATCTAGGACTGTATTTTGACCAACTTAAAAAACTGCGTAAACCATATGGCTAGCTTTAAGCGCATGAGTTCAGCGTTTCATTGCACACCAAAGAGTACTTTATTCCACACAATTTAAAAGTGCGCTCTTAGCTATGATTCAGTGCCATAACGCAAAAAGGAAGCACGAGTGCCTTGTAGCCCATAGAACTAAGATATCCATTTCGGATTCCGTAGGTAATTGTCACCTAAAACAGACTATAAACGAACCCGAAATAACTATATAAAGTGCTCTTACAGCTAGTTTCCACTAGACTAACAAAACGTTTTGATTTTGAAAAACTAAATAATTCCATTTATTACAGATCACACTCGCCGCATAGTCCGAGAAACAAGCATGCTTCCAACAAGCCGCCGCCTACAACCGAGGAGGTGCAAAAGTCAACGCAAACGCTGGAGGCGCATGTAAAGGATATATCGAATGCATTGAAACACTTTCGGGATGTCATACTCAAGAAGAAACTAGAGGTGCTGCCCGGCAATGGTACCGTCATACTAGAAACCATTGCAAGCATGTATTCCGGTGCGTATAAAAGCAGCTTAAACAATTTGAGTAAAGTTCATTTTTATTGCTATTCACTTTTATTTGTTTGCAGTCATTCAATCCTATACACTGAACGAGAACAGTGCCATAATGAGCTCAGCTACACAACAGGTGTATCAATCGCTGGGCAAGCTTATCAAACTCTGCGATGAGGTAATGCTGAGCGAGAAAAGCGGTGAATGTGCAGCGCTAAGTGATGAGAATGTGCGCGAGGTTATTGATCTGTTAGAGGATGCAGTGCGCGTAAGTGTAGCGCATTTTAAAATGTTTTATAGCCTGCTAATGCGTCGTTGTTTATTGTGCTTGCAGAATCTGGTTACATTAGCGCAGAGCAAGCTTAAAGAGCAGGATCAGTGCTCTTTTCGCTACAGTGGAGCTGGCATTGGCGGCATTGGTGCTGCGGCAGATATTATTGGTGCCGTAACAGCAACAACAATGGCCAATACAATACGTCCGCCCGTGGAGACAGCAGCACAGCGTACTTCGTTGCCGGACATTGGGCTAACACCAAAGGAACGTGATATTTTGGAGCAAACTAATGCTAATCCCATGCGCGCTTCACATAGCACCGAGAGCATACTACGCGATACCAGCCCGCCGCCCAAACCACCGCTGCCAAATCGTAGCAGCAATCCACCACCGCTGCCGCCCAAAAGACGCAGCCAACCGCAACCCAGCCCGCAGCCATACACGCCGTCAAATAATGTCAGCGTAAACTCTGGACTGGATTGCAGTTCAAATTTTTCGCTTATTAACTATGGCGTGGATCAGTAAGTTAAGAAAAGTCTTATTGTTTGTAGCATTTAACTAAATACAATTTAATTATAGCCTATCGGTGCGTTCGCGCTCACCTGATGAAAACTCTAGTCAATGCTCCTTCGACTCGGCGTTGAATCACTCACGCGATGAAGAGGAGCAGCAGCAGCAGCATAAACACCAGCAGCAACATCAACAGCAAGTGCAGCAAAATCAGTCAAAGCCGCTAATATTGGATGATAATCTGCCGGATGATGAAACGGACAAGCTAATTAGCTACAGTAAGTATGCGTGCATGGTCAATGCCCTTTGTCCATACATATTTCCATTTTCGTCGTTTTTTTTCCGACGTCTTCTAACACCCCAAAAAAAAAAAAACACACAACACCTTTCACGAATGCAGAAGCCCTTGGAGATATCAATGCGGCCACACAAATGGAGCCAGCTGCTGCTTCGGCCAGCACTGTGGGCCAGATGTCCACTGCTGTAGCTGGTATTGGCGCTAACACTACCGGCGACAACTTGGCCGAGCCCAATACGGAACTGCGCACGGCAGCCGCAGCTTTAAACAGCAATCGGCATTCAAATGAATCGGGTACTGAAGACAACTTGTACACATAACTGTTAAACGTTAGCGTTACCGTTTACTGTTTACCGTTAATTGACTATACTATTACCGCTATCTGTGCTCTCTTGTACACAATTTTTGTTCCATTCCGCTGTCTCTATATGCTTTATATACAAACTGTAACTTTGATTTGTTGCGCTTTATTTAAGAGCTTATTTCTTTTAGTATTTTATGTATCTTGTATTTAGTGTTTGCTTTTGTGTTGTGTTTAATTTTTTTTATTCATCCAAAAACTTTTTATTAACTTGACGCACTCTCTTTTCTTTTCTGTTTTTTTTTGAATTCATTGGTCTCTCTTAGGTTTCGTTTCCATGAAGTCTTTTCGCACCTCTACGCAAAGCGTTTCCAAACGTTCCTCGGACTACAGTGTGCAATCCTCAACCAAATCGTCGAGCAGTAATTCCGAAATTGCTTTTAGCATCAGTGAGGCAACAACAACGGGCGCCACCAGAAGCACTAGCAGCGATTACCAGCATCAGTATCAGTCGTCGTCGTTGTCCAATCAGCGGCATGTGTCGGCCACAACTACAACAACAGCTAGCAACAGTAATAGCACAACAACATACTGCGAGCAGGAGCATGCAGCTCAGACACTTAGCAACAGCTGTGCCTCACCAGAGCTAAATCATATTAAACTGTCGGAGGCTTTAACAGAAATCGCACCCGCGCTGCCGCCTAAACTACAACGTCAGCAAATGCGCTCATTCGAGAGTAACGATGAGGTGGATGAAGTCAATCTGTAAGTCTGATCCTTTTCTAGCATTGACCTGATGATAAATGTTGACACCAAAAACTTTTTGTATGTTCTCAACTCAATAATTTTAAAGTCATAAAAACCTATTCCAATAATTAAAACTTTTGGATACGAAAAGCTTGTATCTAAATCCAAAAATTGCTATATCATGATTTGTCTTATTTGATGCCTTGTCATTGCAGTGAAATGGCCGAACTGAGGCAAGCGACGCCGCATCATTATCAATCGTCATCGCAGCTGCATCAATGGCAATCCAAGCATCATAGTTTAATTGAGCAACCACGTAGCGCAAATTTGGCTGGAAGCTGTACGGTCTTTGATCGTGGTCTGGATGAACCGCCGCCGTTGCCCCCGAAGAAGCACAGTAAGTGCATTACCTCAATGTGCACAGTTATTTACATAAATGGTTTACTTCTTTTTTTTTTTTTTTCTTTATCATTATGATTTTCTTTTCTTTTTATCGTTCTTTATGATTTTTCACGTACGTGTGTGTGTGTTTGAATGTATGTATGTGTGTGTGTATACTAAAACATAATATTTGCATAATTTATGCAACACTAAGTTGATCCAAGTGCTGCATTACGCAAATCCAACAACCCAAGGCATAATCGTAATAGGTGAGTAATGCTGGGAGACTAGAGTAGGCTTATGCGAATTGATGTTAGCTAGAAGAGCTAGTTTCCAAAAAAAAAAAAACAACAAAAATTCCGAGTTTTTCACACAAAATAGGTCTTAGACGATTTAATATGAGAAATTTCGGGGATATTCGAAAAAGTAGGCAATATGTTTAGCTTGGGCAAAAAATCGCTACCAATTTATAAAAAAATACACTTGCTAGGTTGTTTCCTAAAAAATTATCAAGTAAAGAGCCCTAAGACGATCATCTCGGCATTGTATTTGCTGCTTACATGAGCTCTGTATTCACGTTTCTGGAGCCATTTCTAGACAAAGAGGTTTAAAGTGTTTCAGTTGAATTTCCATTCCAATTTATACAGGTCAAAATTACTGTTCAATAGGTTTTAAATGCTTCAACCTTTATAAATCATTTTTAGACAACTTGAAAGAAAAATAGCGAACGTTAAAGTAGGGCGGGAACGACTTTAAAATAGTGAACCTACCATCACAACAAACAGATAAAAAAAATTGACCGATTTCGATCAATTTCGTAATCATGCAGAGGCACTGCGAAAATCTTTTGATTGTCAAAGGTTAAAATATCTTAAATAACAGAAACAAAAACTTTTAAGTAGGGTTGCCACTATACTTTTTCAATGTGGTTATTCAGCCTAGGAATGAAATTAAAAAAAAAAAAACAATTATGAAGCTCAAAACTTGAGTTCAAAAACTTTTTGTAACCAAAAAAAGTCAAATGACACTTTATGCAGCTTATTTTTATTGCTCAGCTTCATAGGCCGGCTCACTTGCACTTTGCATTTCTGTAACATTGTTAGGATTGCTCACGTCGTTGGGCGGGCACTTCTGCATTTCTAAATTTTTGCCCAACAGTGAAAAACCTAAATGTCTTTCTACAACAAATTTTAATTATTACGAAAATGTTTAATAATATTTTATCTTTCTTTCGCATCGATATAGACGTGCTTGGGGAAAAAAAATTTATTTTTACATTTTAGCATGTTTTAAAAATTTTTGTTTCCCAGTGTTATTATTACAAACTGTTAATGTGCTATAAGCTTCTCAAACTCAAACTAGCGACTAACTTTAATAGAAAAAATATTATTTATAGATGTCGGTTGCTTGTAACGCTAAACTTTATAGAATGGGATTTTCATTAAGTATTGTAATTTAACGATATTGAAAAAGAATTTATTTTAAGGCCAGTATGCAGCAGTCAAAAACGCGTCGAAACAAAAATTGCAACTTATTTTACCAGTTTTCGTGCTAGCGCCAAAGCAAAACAGCTGTTAATGTTAAAAAAAAAAAATAATGGGGCAACACTGTTAGCTGCGTACCAGCAAGCAAACAACGTTTTTCGCTGCTGCATACAGGGCTTTAAAAACAACATACGAGTTACAAGTTTTAAGCAGTACTGCGGCTATCCTGTATATGTTTGTGAGCGTGTGTGTGTGTGTGTGTGTATTCATAAGTCATGTTCAGAAAAAAAAACAATCAACAACAGCAATAAACTCTATAAAACACATGGATCGACCAAAACTAGTTTAGAACTTTATTTATTTCTATTATTTGGTGTCTTTTTTTTTTGGTGCATATCGTATTCATATAAAGCCCACATACAAGTCACACACACGACAATAAAAACAACAAACAACTAAATCCAGAAAACTAAAAAGATACTAAATTAGCGCGAACCCAATTTAAAAAAAAAAAAAAAACATCATTATATAAAAATAAACAAACAATCACAACAACAACAACAACGTTATAAACTACAACAACAACAACAACATAGTACATACTAGTAGCAGAAGTTAAAGATACTTTAGAAATTTTATTTATAGCACCAATTGTAATCGTATCTGTAACGAAAATGTTTGCCAAATTGTTGTACGTAAGACTCTAACCCATCTAAATTATCGTTCCAATCAACATCTAGTGTTTCAAAGTGTGGCATTTTCGGGTAAGTTCTCTATGTTGTTCATAGTATCTATATAGAGTAACGAGTTATTACAGTTTGTTAAGAGGCAAAATATATTATTAATGCTTTAGCTTTAACTTCGGGCAAATCGAAGTGAAATCTGAATGAAATACACTTTCCAAAGGTATGTTAGTGCTTGTTGTTTTAAGTGTTAAGTAAACATAGTTAGGCAATTGTAAGCATACACGCACTACTCTGGAGCTGATGTGAAAGTGCATGCCAATGACGTCATCAGACATATAACAGGAAGGTATTTCTCTGCATCCAGTACCAGAGTTCAATCTGTATCTGCACGGGCAGTTGACCCAGTATACGCTTATAATTTTGTAAAAATTCGTTCTATTTAAAAGAAATATTCGATCATTGAAAATATGGACTTTTTTGTAACGAATACCTGAAATATCGATATATCGACTAATCGCACGTCGCAGCGCAAATAAAAACGTGTTTTTGGTTGATCTTCATATTTAAGCAGAGCTATTCATTTAGTTCTAAGAATTATTGCTAAGTATGTATTCAATTGCCATTGGAAAGAGTATCTCAAAGTTTGCAAGCAGCCTTCTTGCCTTGCCTCTTTTTAACGCTGCTCCTTCGCCTTTTTGACTTGGTCAATGAGCTTTATTTTGCCCTTTCTTTTTGCTTCATAAAGCTATTTTGTTATACTTTGTTGCGTTTACGTTATTGTTATACGTTATTGTTTTTGTTGTTTGTTGAGACGCGTTACGTAACATCATGTGTGTATATGTATGAAAATATTTGACATGTACATATACATATATACGCATATGTTTAGACCCTGAATGCGTAAAGCTGAAGCCAAACGTTATGCCAAAAAATGCAACGATTTTTTTTTTGCTTATTAGACTCACATGAGACTCTACAGACCAAGAAACTTTTTCACAAGGACATTATCTTTATTAGAAATTTTGTTCAATACGCTACTTTTTATATCCTGTAAACTGAAAGAAATTGATACAGACATGTCTGTCCGTCTGCATGAGTGCCTAGATCTAGGACATTATAAGAGCTACGATAACCAAAATTGAAATTTAGACTCCTTGCAAGCTGCCATGCCCCTTTCCACCTGCAAGCCGCTGCATTTTTTATAATTTCAGAGTTGCAGGCTTAACTTACATATATAGGTAAAATGCGTAAAATAAAAAAATCTTTCGATTAATACCAAACATCATTGTGATGTTACAATAAATATGGGAGATAATCGGAATATTGTATTTTACGGATTAATTTTTTTTGATTTCATTATAACGATTTTTATGCCGATTTTTATGTATTTATAGCAGGCTTACATATGTTTGAGCTCTACGTATAAAAAATTACCTCTATTAAATTTTGCATTCGAATTAAATTTCTTAAAAAGAAAAAATTAAACATTTTTGGTAGTTTTTTTGTAATAAGTGACTTTGAAAAAGAATTTGAATAGATATTGCTCTTTAATAAAGCAATACTTTAATGAATACTTAAACCAGTTGTGAATTGTAACAGAATTAAAAATCAAATTTTTGTAAATTGAAATGCAAGTTTTGTATATTATAAAATTTCAAACAGGTCTGGAGCTGAGGTCTGGTGTTTTAAAATAAATTTCAAATCTCCAAAACTTGGGTTTAAAAAATTTAAATTTAAAAAAAAATATGAGCAAATATGCTTTTAAGGGTTTTCAAAAATGCAATAGTTTTTTGTATGATCAAATAAAAAAAAGAAAAATTGTTTGGAATCTTAACTTGACGAGAAAATGCATCAGTTAACATTAAAATAGCTTTTTTAGCTTTTACGTTTGTTTAGATCTGAAATCTTTTAAGAGGTGCATAGATAAATTACTCGAATCAAAAAAATGTATCGCTTGGCGCCATTTATCAGTGAAGGATCCAGTAAAATCATGTTCACCATAAACCAACTCCGAAACTCGTATGTTGGGTTTAGGTTTGAGTTTTTAGTAGCCTTTCTCTTGATCCTAACCTGATAAACCTCCTAAATACTATACAAATGTTACAGCACATATGTAATATAAAAAATGACTACTGCTTTGTTGTTGGAAATTTTTATTTGAAAACTTCCAGGAATTCGTTTTGGCGGCCAAAAAGCTACTACGCAACACACGCACATAGCAGCTGGACAAATGTGTGCTTAATAATTGCTTTAATTTACCAGCATTCAACAAAAAATGTATCCTTTATGCTTTTTCCTTTGAATTCTATTAAAGTTGTTTATATATCTTTACTTTATTGCACAGTTCTGGCTTATATGGAACTCTGTTCGACTTCAATGCTCTCCATTGAGCAGCATCGTCATACCATGCACAGCTATAATATGACTCGCAATCTATCGCACAGCCAGACCATGAAGTAAGTACCAGCTTTACATCTAGTCAATAATTAAACTAACAATTATGCTTCATTGCAGCATCATGCCCGTGAGCAAGGATCTGTCGCCGGAGCCCGAAACACCACCTGCGCTGCCGCCCAAAATTTGCAAGCAGCGCAAAGCCACAGCAACAACGTTGCATCCAACTATTATAACCACGCCGCCACCGAGTCCCAAGCCTCAGTTGGCGTGTGAGAACATTGGTAATGGGCTAAGAAATAGTCGCATGACTACGGTTTGTGAGGAGATTAGCGATGTGCCGGCTACAGATGATGCGCCCACAGTTATTGTGGATAATAACGAAAATGTGGAAACTAGCTCGACCAGCGGTCAAGTGCTGTATTGTCATTCACATCAGCTACCCAATGAGTCAAGCACTTCGCCAGTCAGTCCATGTGATGGCGATCAATCGCCTACGCCGGTTAGCACGCCTAAGCTGCTGGATTTGGATAAGGGTCCAGAAGAGGTGGAGCTAGATGAGGAATTGGAGGAGGAGGAGGAGGAGGAGGAGGAGGAAAATCATTTGCCAAATATGCTAGAAGAGATTGACATTACGCCATATTTAATACTCAAAAAGAAAGACGAGGATGGACCCGAGGTCAAGGGTGGCTACATAGATGCGTTGATTGTGCATGCCAGCCGTGTACAAAAGGTGGCCGATAATGGTAAGTTTTGTATAACATTTGAATTATTATTTTAACCACTGTACTAATTCTGAATTTTGTATGTTTTCTTTAGCTTTTAGCGAAGCCTTTATTACCACTTTTCGCACATTTATACAGCCGATCGATGTAATCGAGAAGCTAACACATCGTTACACCTACTTCTTTTGCCAGGTGCATGATCAGAAACAGAAGGCGGCAAAGGAAACATTCTCGTTGCTGGTGCGCGTTGTCAATGACTTGACGTAAGTAAACTGCAAACGATATGCATTTTGTGCAGCGTTTTTTTTTTACAATATGTGACATACTTACAGCTCCAACGATTTAACCAGCCAACTGTTGAGCCTGCTTGTTGAGTTTGTCTATCAGCTGGTCTGCTCTGGACAGCTGTATTTGGCCAAATTGCTGCGCAATAAATTTGTCGAGAAGGTGACGCTCTATAAGGATAACAAGAGATGCAGCTATCCTTTGGAAATCGACAATCCTGTGAGCAATCAGCCAAGTATGCTGGATCTGAAATCACTCGAAATTGCTGAGCAGATGACACTGCTGGATGCCGAACTCTTTCAAAAGATTGAGATACCCGAAGTATTACTATTTGCCAAAGATCAGTGCGAGGAGAAATCACCTAATCTGAATAAATTCACCGAGCACTTTAATAAAATGTCATATTGGGCGCGCACAAAAATCTTGCGCCTGCAGGATGCCAAGGAGCGTGAGAAGCATGTGAATAAGTTTGTAAAAATAATGAAACATTTGCGCAAAATGAACAACTATAATTCGTATTTGGCGTTGCTTTCGGCGCTGGACTCGGGTCCTATACGCAGGTAATACGATGCTTAAAATGTATATGATTTTTTGCAAATATATAAGATTTATTGAACATATTTATTTGCAGATTGGAGTGGCAAAAAGGTACCACAGAAGAGGTGCGTTCGTTTTGTGCTTTGATTGATTCGAGTTCCAGTTTTCGTGCATATCGCCAAGCGCTGGCCGAAACCAGTCCGCCATGCATACCATATATGTAAGTTGATGTAAATGATAGCTGAAGCTGACTATATAATAAAAACATTTGTACTTTTAGCGGCCTGGTATTGCAGGATCTAACTTTTGTGCATGTGGGCAACCAGGATTATTTAAGCAAAGGTGTTATTAACTTTTCAAAACGTTGGCAACAATATAATATCATTGTTAATATGAAACGTTTTAAGAAATGGTACGTCTCGTTTTTAAACTTAATAATAAGCTATTTTTAAATAAACTATTATGATTTATTGCAGCGCTTATCCTTTTCGACGCAATGAGCGCATAATAAGCTTCTTTGAAAACTTTAAAGATTTTACCAACGAGGAGGAAATGTGGCAGATATCGGAAAGGATAAAGCCGCGTGGACGCCGCCCGGTCAACTATTAGTCTATTTATTATACTCAACAACAACAACAACAACAACAAAAAACAACCATAAAAACCGCTAAAGATCAATAACAACAACTATATTAACAACAACAACACCAACTTAGCAAGCTAAGAACAAAGCAAAGCCACTAAATATTTCAAAAAGCATAGTGCAATGAATGTATCTACTACTTTATATAATAACACCATACTTCTTATGGATCTGAGTAATTGTTTGCTACTCTATCTATACCATAGATATAGATATATATACCTATACATATGTATAACTATATGTAGCTCTACATAAAATATGATATAGCATGCATCTGTAGTTCAATATTTAGTATATATACAAATATATATACATACAAAAAATATTAATATACAAAAACATAAGTTATTAAAAAAAATACGTATATACCGTTATAAATTATATGAGTGTGTGCAGCGTTATGATAAATATATGTACACACGTATACAATACAATGCGAATTTTCGGATGTGAACAACAATGTAATTTCTAAAAAAAAAAAGTTTAGCAACACACAAAATTTGTTTTCTCTTTAAAATAATTATTTATACTTTTTTTTTTTTTTTTCGGCTTAACACTATTCTAACTAATTAACACAACGAATTTTCGAAATGTGGTCATTTTAACTATGTGTTGCAATTATGTGCGTGTATATGTGTATGTGTAAAACAAAATTTATGTGTTTAGATTAAGATTGAAATCATCTAACTAAACTATGTATAACAAAATAACGACAAACTTTGGCTTGCCAAATTTGATATGTTCTTGCAGTGTAGCTAACTTTTGGAAAAAGTTGTAATGTACCTACTATTGTATAAGATTTCGTTTTTAAGGTGTTCTTAAAACCATTTCAAAAGGCAGCTATCTTTTTCAAAACTCGTTAGATACAAATCTAGCAGCTTTTGAGCAGCTATGTATATATACTATACTATATAAATTTAGTACTCAATTTTGAACAAACCATTTTAAGACTAATAAAACCCTATACTATTAAACATTAAGCTGTACCATATAGTTTTTTTAAATTACTATAAAAAAGCGCACCCAAGACTTCAAACGTAATTCCGAAATATCGACGCTGTTTGTTACAAAATGAATTTTTTATGTATATTTTTTTGAGCTGTATATATTTAATGCACAGGGTTGTAAAAAACAATTTAATGCTCAAAATAATTTAATCAAGTATTTACCAGTCACCTTTTTTACCTATAACTTGTTTTTCAAGCAAAGCATAATTCTAAAATACAGAGAAAAAATTGATTAGATGCTTGATCAAATGCTCTGCAAGGACATACACATAAAGCAAATTGTGCAAACAAGCTACGAGCATTTCTTATGCATGTACTCTATTCAAAACACAAGCGCAGATACACAAGCTCCAAACCAAAAAGTAAGCAACTTATGTACCCTTCAGTAAGCAGAAACCATACGTCTTAATAAGTGTTTAGACATTTAAAATATAAACGAATCGATGTTCTAAGCTAGGCTCCATTTTCAACAACTATAGTTTTACAATCAACAGACGCTTTGGGATTTGGCATTAACTCATTGTTTTCCACTTCAATGTCTTATATAATGCTGGCTATGCGACTTTTGAACATTTTATTTTCACAAATTTCGAAGCAAAACTTCTATTTTATACAAAACAATGTAAGCCCAAACCGCTATTTTGCCTCCGCCCCGTATATTTATTACCAACTGACTAAAGTCTTAAAATATACAAAAAAAATAAATAAATAAAAAGAAAAAATAGAATTTTAAAAACATTTGTTGAGCACAGCTAAATGTACGTTTAAATAAATAAAAAAAAAAAAACAATGAATATAATTTTTCATGCACATAACTCAATTAAACGAATAAACTTCTAAAGTTACAAACAAACAAAACAAAAAAAGAAACAAAACAAAATAAACCAAAAATGAAATTATGTATTGCTTTTATAGCCAACTAAAATATGTTAGTAAACCGAAAAGCTTAATACTATAAATATATGTATTATTTATGTGCATATTTGTATATTATATATTTACAAACACATGTATGCATACATACACACATATGTACAACTTGAAGCGTTTATGTATGTTTGTACTAGAAATTACAAAAAAAAAAAAAAAAAAAAAACCCCTATTACAAGCGCAAGCCACAGGCCAATGCTTCCACATATATATTGTGTACATATTACTATATATATATACTATAGTATGCGCTTTAGCGCAACTCTAATCTAATCTAAAGCATAAGCAGACAAAGGTACACATTTATATATATACATATTTATATAAAAAAAGACTAGAACAAGCAATTTAAACTAACTATTATAGATGCCTACGAATTTTTAGAAGCCTTATCGAATTGTATATCCTTTTTTGCAACTATCTTATGCGTAAAAATTTGGTTGTTTTCAGTTTATAGAAATTTATTCTTATCAGCTCTTCTTATCTTAGCTCTTCAAGATCATTTTTGAGACTTAACCTTCAGTTTTTTGTACACAGCTGACATATGGTAAAGAAAAGTATAGAAAATCCTCTAGGGAATCATGCTATTATGCCATTTCTGGGCAATATTGTGCTAGGTGCGTCTAGTTAAATCTTCGAAGGAGTTTGCGTCCTGTAGTTTTAAGTATTTTTCTTTGGGAATCATATCTTTTTTTGTTGGTTGCTTCATAATCGCAAAGTTATTACATCCAAATTATTAGTTTATTAAAAGCTCTTAATGGATGTTGTTAGTTCCTTTATCTCCTTGAGGAGCATAGGGCCTCAGTGACGCATTTCCATCTCGTCCGGTTGTTTGCGATTACTTTTAATTCGCTCCACGTCTTTCCTGATGTACAAGTCTCGGCTTGTAGCGTTCGTCTCCATGAAGTTTATGGACGTGCCCTTTTTCGTCTACCTTATGGATTCCAATGTGCTTGACGACATATTTCGTTTGGATCCTTACGTAGCGCAAGGCCAATCCATCGCCAATTGCGTCTTTTTATTAAGTTTGCCATAGGTTCGATGTTGCATCTCTGGTAGAGTTCTTCATTGGTTATAACAATTGGCCACCAAACTCTTAGAATTCGTCTCAGGCATCTGTTTACGAAGCTTTGTATTCACTGTATTAATGGATGGATGTTACCAAAGATATAAGTAATGCAAGACTACCCATGGATGCAAATAAGAGTTAGCGATTTTATTAATATTAGTTAAAGTTAGATTGTTTGAAAGATCTTTTGGTTGTACATTTTTAAATATCAAAGTTCTATTAATTAAGTGAGTAGTGCAGTCTTTTAAAATATGGTTTAGATTTAGTGGATTAGTGTTACAGAAAGGACATGTTGGAGGGGGTGTGTTGGGTTTCATGTAGTGGGAGTGAGTGAAATTGGTGTGGCCTAGTCGAAGACGTATTAATTTAATTTCGTCTAGCCTGGTTAGTGAGGACGTTTTTGGAGTTGAGCTAATATTTTCGTTATTGGTTTGATACCAGTTTGATGTTTCTAAAAAGTTTTGACATTCTTTGGAAATAAAAAGTTGTTTAATATTCTTTTGGGTGTCTGATAAGTATAGATTGGTTGAAACTATGAGAGGGAATTTACAAGCCATTTTTGCTGCCTTATCAGCAAACTCGTTGCCCATTATGCCTATATGGCCTGGAATCCATACTAGTTTGAATTTTTGTTGATATTTCGTAAGCAGGTTTCTAATTATGGAGGGGTAATAGGATGTGTTGTCGATATTTTTGATTGAATGTAAGGATGAAAGTGCATCTGAACAGATCAAAAATTTTCCGGGTTGGGTTTTAAGTAGTTGTATAGCTTTAAGCATGATTTCTGATGAGCACAGTGTAAAGAATTCTGGGAGGAGACCCAGTTTAAGTATCTGGTTTACTGAAGTAACAGCGTAGGATGTTATGTATTTGTTTTGGGAACCGTCAGTATAAATGCATTTAAAGGTATTGTATTTAGATTTAATTTTAAGAAATTCCTTTTTAAAAACTAGAGAAGGAGTTTCTGACTTATCGTAAATACTTAGTGTGGTAATAATTAAGCACTTGTCGAATTCCCATGGGGGGAAGTCATCTATCAGTGTTTTTTTGTGCGGCGTAATATAAGTGTCAAAACTTTGGTTAAGACTTATAATACGATCTATTGTGGATGTGAGTAGATATTGTTTACTATTTAGTTTATGTGATTTTAAAATTGTATGAATTGGAGAATCCCTTGAATTTTTATAACCAAAAATTAAAAACTTAAACAAATTTTATTTTATTAATTGAAAAAAGTTATTTCGCAATTTTTATTTAAAAATTGAATTTTAAAAGCTTTTGAACCAAGATTCATAATTTTAATAACTTCCCATCGAACACATTAAGAATCCCACAAAATAAACATTAAATTTAAATATCTTTGTTGTTGCAGAGTGATATCTTCTTATGTCAACCGATCCATTAATTTTCAATTAAATCAGTTTTGAAAATGGTAAATCGATAGTTAGATCGAAATATCGATAAATAAAATATATTGATTTGCTGCGTCGTGATTATAGATTGGTAGAAATTAAAAATTAATACTTTAAAATTAAAAAAAAAAAAAATAGTTTTGTAGATTTGTTCGCAACAAAGCACTTTTTGTTTATTTTTAATGAATCTACTCATATAAGAAGAGCAGTGGGCAAAAATTCTTAAAAAACGTGTTAAGATAAAATATAGTTTACTTGGCTCTATTTAGTCCTTTAGTCCCAGATGGGGTGCCTATTACGAAAAGTATGTTGTAACCAAGTTAGTTTAAGATTTTGTGATAATTTAAATATCACCGAAAGACAGCTTTCTAGGCAAAACCAAGGCTTTCTATGCCATTGTGTCAGTTGAGGATTCATGTCCATTTGTAAATTAAATTTTTTGAATTGAATAATATATTGATTTTCAAAACTCTTTTTTCAAATTTTTGACCTGTGAACTGCATTAGCTGATATTTTTGCAGCTTCTTAAAAGACTATGACGTTGTTTATTTTGCTTGTTCTGGTGAAAAAAATATTTATTTATTTTACACTGTATGCTTAAACTTAAAAAACTAAAGCTACCGAGAGGAGAACAGCCAAAGCTACTAAGGCTTTCGGCTGGGTGAAAAAGTATATTTTTATACCCTGTACCTATAGGTACAAAGGGTATACTAGATTTGTGCAATGTATGTAACGGCAAGAAGGAGGCGTGGCGGACCCCAAGTCCTTTATACCAAAATGCTTATCATAACCTCGGGTAGCGATTGAGCCATGTCCGTCTGTCCGTCTGTATGAACACCTAGATCTCGGAGACTATAAGAGCTAGAGATACGAAACCCGTTCCCCCGTAGCAGAGTTTCGCGGTTTTTAGCTAAACCGTTTAATATTTGAATCTGAAACTTCACAGAGCAATGCGTTGTGGTTACATGCATCTGTGTGTCAAAAATAAACAAAATCGGACAATTACAACAAAAGTTATAGTCTAAAACCTCCCCTTGCCTATAAACTGCGTTAATATTTGACTCTACGTAATAATAGTAACAAATAACCTAGAACCACCAATTTTGGTAAGCTGATTCATGTGCCTCTAATAAACAAATCCACATCCAAATTTTGTCAATGACGTAAATTTCGATTTTCATCAAAATCGGTTAAAATTTGCGGAACTTATAGGTATCAATATCGTTTGGCACCAACAAAAAAATGTTTCAATTGGAAATTCCTAGTAAGAATATGCAGGAAAAAATCTTTTTTTGATAAAAAAGGTACAGGGTATTACACTGTCGGGCACCTCCTCGACTGTATTACATTTTTTCATACTACAAATAGGTATTACTATATTTCAGGCATTCAGGCACTTGAAATCAATATATCTTTCAACAAGTTTTTAATGGCAATGGTTTTAATTTATCTAACCTGACTATCGAAAGTCCAAAGTAACGAAGGCGACGTTTTCGTCAATGGTACGATGCCGAAGTGTCAATGAAGATCGATTGCGAGCCAGTCGGCAAGCGAACCAAAAAGTTATCGAACAAAAATTATTTATTCTTGCTGTGCTGTGCTAAATAAATTTTTAGATTATTTTAAACCTTTGGTCTGCAAGCGTTTAACTTTAGTTAGATATGACAAATAATGTGTATCGATAAACACTTACGTTCTCTGTAAGATTAAGCATCAGTCTTATTTTTCAAGCCGGTTTTTAGGCTTCCAAAGAAACCATTCGATTAAAATACATTTTCATCTGCAGAAGACATTTGTTTAGTTCAGTTTAAGAAACTGTTTCAAGTGCTTAAAAATGCAAAGCGTTTAAGCTCTCCAAAAGAATATACGCTATTCGTAATCCATTGCTCTAGTTTTAACCTATTATTGACTTAGTTAATGGTACTACGAGACGTATTAAACTTAGAACAAACAGACACACCTACATCAACACGCACATAGAAACAAGACTGTCTTTAGGATATATGTATTTAGTAGAATTTCATTTACACAATCAAGTTATCGTACATGCCACTTATTATGTACTCTGCTTATAAAATGTTATTAAACAAAAAAAAAAAAAACAAAAAAAAAACAACTTTAAGAAAGTTTTATGCACACCAAAACATATACACATACACAACCAGATTCACACGCATATAAACACATACAGACTCGCGATCATGTCCTTACGAACAAACTTAATTTAATTATTTACTCTATACATATGTATATAAGTATGTACATGCGTCTGCATTATGTATCTGATTTAGTCATTGCTTTGTATGTGCCTATTATCGATTTTGGATGTATTCAACATCAGTTACCAGTTTTAATGAATATTTTTATTACTAAATTATAAATTAAAAAAAAAAAATGTAAAAGCAAACGATATTACATGCTATATATATATAGTGTATACCTAACATATAAGTTCTAAAACTCTAAGCTAAAACTAATTTTAAACGCCTTTTTGTGTTTTTTTTTTTTTATTATTTACATTTAACTGAATAGTTAGTTTTATGTATTTCAGTCTATTTTCTATTTTTTTCCAACAAGTAGCGCAATTTTCAATTGTAAATGTATTTGTAACTAAATGTTATACGTGTATTCGTAAGAAAAATAGCTACAAAGTATATTAACTAATTTTAAAACCAAACACCACAAATGTAACCTATTTATTTAAAATATTATAACTTTACAAAATAAATGTATTTTTCCTTTAAAAGTTTCCTGCTTATTGAACTATCTCTGCTGGGATATACCTTAAAATAATATAGTCCCAATGGAATGCTCATTCTTGGTCAATAGTGTGTCAGAAAACTCCTCTAGTCGCGCTTAAACCCAATAACAATCCGTCTGCATACCAAAGAGTTAAGCGGACTGAAATAAAAATAATAAATTTAAAAAAAAAACTGTTTTTTACCCCATAGTCATTTGACAAACAAATTTCGCAAAAAATTATAAAATCGCCTCCCCTATAAACTACACTAAAATCAAGCTTTTCTAAGAAACTTCAGTCACCAAAACCGGTATGGAGACTCTTGTAGAGTAAAATAAAAAAGTTATATTTGGACTCTACTGCAACAGTTTTGATCTATTTACTCCGAAACCGTCCAGTTTTCATTACCAATCAGCGAATACAAGCTTTATCCGTTGGCAACTTCGGGAGTTACAGCCAATAGTGTCCAAATTTAAGCCCCTTTACCTTGAAAATCCTTTAACAACAAGTCTTGTCTATTACTACAGTCATCAGAAGCACTGTGTTTGTTGTTCATCTTTCGATTAGCAAAACAAAAACAAACCGCTTTTTAGGGATGGCATAAAAATCGATTTTTTTTTAAATCAAGAATTTGTGTCACTAAATCAATGTCCTTGAACAGCGGTGGGCAAAACTACTAATGCAATTTTTTGTGCCTATGTGCGTTAACAATAAAGAGCTTTCGAAAATGCCGACGTACAATGGGCCAAGACTGTTTTTTTTTTTGGCATAGCTGAGATCTATTTGCTGTTACCACTAAATTCTTTAATATAATTGACTTTTATTTCGGATGACCAACATTTTATTCGAATCATATTGTTCAAATGTCATCTGTGAGTGCAATTTCGCCTAAAATTAAAAAAAAAAAAAATATCACTTGCTCATACCATATTATTACTCTTGGGAAGTGACGCCTGCTAGACACTTACATTTTAATGACTAACAAAAACCAAAAACTCGCAGTGTGCGTATTGTTTCGTGTTTGCCATGTGACTTTGCTTTGCTCTGGATGTTATTCTGAACCTAGAACCAGTGGGCACCTTCCTGAAGTTTACGGCAGCCAGAAGCGCAGCAAGGCTCCGGGCGCTGAATCTTCTGGTGCCATCAACTTCTGGCCATAGCAGTGTCCTACACACGATAGGTATACCCGCTGGGGCCGAGGAAAGTGACTGCTGCTCTGCGGTTCAGAAATGGAACGATAACTTCGTCGCTATCTTCCCGGAGAGACAAGATTGGACGCTTAAAACTCCCATTAGGGAAAACGAGCTTACAATCTTCACTGATGGTTCGCAGACGGACGAAGGCACAGGAGCGGGCGTCTTCTCGGAAGAGCTTGCAACACGGCTTTCATTCCGTCTTCCAAATTGGGGCAGTGTGTTTCAGGCCGAGATATACGCGGTCTGGCAAGCGGCAAAACTGATACAAACTTTGGATAACAGTCCAAAGAACGTGTCTATTTTTGTCGACAGCCAAGCCGCTATCAAGGCTCTGTCATCGCACTCTATAAAGAGCAAACTTATTCGTAACACCGTGGCAGCGCTGAACCGCATCCAGCATCACTCGATCACCCTCTGCTGGGTACCTGGTCACTCTGGGATACCTGGAAATGAGGAAGCGGACGAGTGTGCCAGAAAAGGTTCGGCGCTACCTATTGCCTCATCGGTTACGGATATAGCAAGACCTCTACAGGATGTGGTCTCAGAGATCACAAGGATAGTCAGATCCGAGGCGGAACGACAATGGGACACTGTGTCCGGCTGTCACATCTCCCGAGCACTCTGGCCAAGATACAACCCAAAGCGAACCTCCGAACTCCTGCGATTCCACAAGAGCAGGACTAGGAGGGTGACAGGAGTTGTAACGGGGCATTGCGCCATAGGCCTTCTGGCCGAGAGGATGCATGTCCCCCACAACGACTTCTGTCGGAGCTGCGGAGATGAGGAGGAGATAGAAAGCATCCAACACCTGCTGTGTGACTGCCCTGCACTTCTTAGGAAACGCACCCAGTACCTGGGCAAACCCTTCTTTGAAGACCTGGGCAGTCTGGCAAACTTGCCCATAGCGGACCTGGCTCTTTTTATCGAATCCTCGAAATGGTTCAATTAAACAGGATACAGAAACAGAAACTCTTACCCCCCCTCCCCTACTATCACCCTTATTTATATCTCTCTTCTTCTAAATTAGGCATCACAATGGGCCGCAAGGTCTCCGGGTGATCTCGGCCTTGTGCCGAGCAGCCTACACAACCTAACCTAACCTATGTGACTTTGCTTTGCGTTCCATTGTAAATCTAGCTAGATTCTAGCTCACACGTACGAGGAGAGCTTTAACGGTAAAAAGCCTTGCTTGCTTAGGCAAACAAAAAACGAAAATTCTTTATGCCCTGTACAAAGTGTGTATAGGAGTAAACTACTCGCGATTTATCTGTGGTAAATTACTGGCAACATGTCATCGAGGAGGCGACAATTGCACCCGCCCTATGACATCGTGTGTAAAATTGAAATTAGGCGGGATACGAAGATGTCGCTGGTAACTTGCCCCTTTGTTGCTAGTTATTTACCGGTAAGTCGCTACAAACAGCGAACTGCTGGGTTTGTTTAAAATAAATTATTTGCTGTACTGTTTCATTTGTAACCTCATGCAGGTTGTAAAGTAAATAAAAACCACAAAAGGTTGAAAGACGGTTCGTTAACTCCTGAACTACTTTTATGTTTTCGAAAATGCTGTCCCAATAATAATTAGCCTTTTTTTTATGTTCACATACCCTTGTGTTTGAAGCGACTGCAAAATTTTTTTCTTAGATTTGTAGAAGGTAAATTTGGTCATTAAAACTCATATTTTTATGTATAATTATTTGGGTTTCCCGAACAGTTAAACACTTGATATTCTATCATTTCTCGTATAAAGCAAGCTTTTGTAAAGGTTTGCAAAAAATTATGATTATGGCAAAAGTTTGAAACCACTTTTCGTTATACTTTTTAGAAAAATACAAGCGACAAAAAAAGATGTCGTTATGATAAGTTTTTCTAGAATTTGGTCAAAGCAAAATCGTACAGGATCGCTGGACAACGAAACAGCTCAGTAACTATTATTTCATTTTAGAAAAAATGTAATCCATAAAAAGTTGTAAGCAAAAAGTTATTACATCTCAGCTAAGGATCCCAAATCAATCAATTTTGTATATTCCAAAACAGTGTGAATTCGTAACAAAATAAATTTTCTGTTGCTTAAAAAAGTAATACTTTTATAACAAACTCCAACCAATATTATACGACGAATTTAAATACATTAAGTGCGCGCGCATATTTGACAGTCCGTTGTCAACAGTATTGGTAAACACAACAAAAAAGCAGGCTCGGCTTGTTATCGCCATATATCGAATTAGCAACGCTGTTGCCCTTGAGCCGCGCGGGAGGGAATTTGTGCAGCGCTACAGCTCTCTGCTGCTCAGTCGTGTTTGAGTGCAAAGAAAAACTATGCGGTTAGTTTAGTATAGAGCAGTTTTGGATTCGTATTCGTTTTCAATAAATTGCAATAACAACATAAGCCAATGATGATAATTTGTCCATAATTTGAAATTACCAACCAATTTGTGAATTAAACATGTGTGCTCGTTTTCATAATTAAATGTGCAATAATAGCAGCAAAAAAGTCAACACAAACATAACGAAGTTTCAAGCCGGTGACGCGACGCTTCACATTTAACGCATCAGTAGCAGAGTGGGCGAGGGCGAGACCGAGCGAGAGTATTACAGAAAATCTGCAAAAGCAGAAGGAAACAGCAAAAAAAAGAAAAAAAAAAAAACAAGAAAATATAACAAGGTGGGACTGCCGCGAGCGATGCATTGAACAAAAGCCGATAAGTTTTCAAAAGAAAAGCAAAGAAAAGAAATAGTGTGCAGTGTAAATTGATGAACATTATAAATAAATTATAATAAAAAAAAAGTAAGTGTTATGTTACATTTGCATATATAATTATTATTCATACTGTGTGTGCTGTATGAACGTGTGTTTGTGTGTGTCGTGTGCATATGGGTTTGTATGTGTATGTGTATGGTGTGTGTTTGTGTGTGCAAAACTGCTCCTTTGTTTGGCAGAACGCAGCGCGTCGTTGTTGTTGTCATAATTTTTTTTTACTGCCCTGGCGCCAGCTCAGCATTTAAAACGCTTGAAAAGGGTGTGTGCCACCGGCTGCTAAAAAAAAAAAACATGTCATTTTGTGTGGCATTTGCCCCCTGCAACAACATGCAACTAAATTGCAACTAATTTATTGCACGCATTTACTTGCTGGTAAACTAACTAGAAAGTTACACCAATTAAATGCACATATAAGTCGTGGAAAATGTCAATAAATGCATATATGCAACAACAACAGCAGCAGCAGCAACAACCACCACCACCACAGGAGGCCGCCAACAAAACGCCGCAACACCACCAAAGCCGCTCAAGTACAATAGCAACAACATGTATACATAAGTGCGCCATATGTACATACATATGATGTACTGTATACATATGTATGTATGTCTTGTATATGCTATGTGTTTGACAGAGAAACAGTAGCAAAGCTCAATGGTTAATGGCGTTGCCGGCGCCGCGTTGCCACCCCCAACCAAGTTTTGGGTGCAACCAAAGCAAAGCAAAGCGTTTCTTGCACCCTGCCCAGCGCACGCAAACGCACGAGATGCTCGCTCTCTTACTCTTTCTCTTTGTCTCTCTGTGTACTCCATTTATCTATGCGCTCTCAGTGAATTGTTGCAGCATGGATGCTGCCAACATCCTGCAGGTTATTTTTTCATTCTTCTTTCCTTGCTATACTCTTTACTAAGTGTGTAATATTGTTTGTCAAGCCGTATGAAACACCTTAAGGGCGTCAAGCAGTTTGTATTATTTTCAGAAGGGCTCATCGGAAAATTTCTAAAAAGAAACTAAACGCTTCATTATGTGCTCTTACTGGATAGCAGCATCAATGCTTTTTAACTTTTTGTATACTTTATTCATAGGGTGAAGGATACTATAGATTTGCGCAACGATGCGTGGAAAAACTTAAGAACTTATTTTATACCAATATGCTTCTCATAAACATCTTGATTTAAGTTACCATAGAAGCTATATATATTTGTATTTTAATTCCTTGATACAAATTGCAAAACAAAAATTGTTGAAAGTTGTATCGCTCCTAGCTGGAGCACAGGGCGCAAACAAAAGACCTCCAACGGTTCCTAACTTGAGCTTAGTGCCTCATTTCATTCCAGGAGGCACGGCCTTGGCCTTCTGCTGCGATCGTCCTTGTCGATGTTAGTGAAAGTCGTATCCGTGAGGAAAAGCTAAAGTTCTTCATCGTGGAATTGCTGTTATATAAAGTTTTACGGTCGGGCTACAGCCCAACGCAACCTGTTTATTGTCTGAGGAATGACATCTGCAAGCTTTGAGAGTTTTTGATCTCTCCGCCCGTCTTCAATTAGCCAGCCTTCGAGAAGGAGAACCCTTCTAGAGACTGTTATATTATATTAGATACATTACTTATTACCTAAATATGTGATTTCCGTACGCTGGGAAAGCTTTTTTAATTCATATTGATGTTTGGTACCTTTTCCCCGTACTAGTATAGTTGTTTCGGAATCGGAATTCGTTCTGAAATTAACATGTTGTTTAAGAAGATACTTTATTTTAAATAGAAATGGTAAATTTTTTATTATTTTTTTTTGTTTTCATCCAAAAATTATTTGTAAACACATTTGGTCGACATATGGCACAAGTAAACAGCTGATTGTTGTTAGTCTGGCAATTTTGCCTTTATGCCTCGTTGTTAGGCTTGCTCATGTCCTTGGTTGTTCTTATCTTTATGCATTTATGCCAGACAAAGCGCACACCCCAATTATTTTCTGTGTATATGTTTAAAAAAAAGAAGAAAATTCAGCGACAAAGGTTATAAGGTATTTTTCAAGCTTTCCATTTAGGTAATGGACTTAAACCGATATTGCCGCCTTGTATTGCGAAAAAAAATCAGGTATTTTAAAATAAAAACGAAAATTTATGAACTGCAATTAATTTGCGTGAAAGAATGCATACTTAATTTCATAACATTGTATTCGTTTGTGTGGAAGTCTCTATTCCCTGTTAAAAAAATATATATTTATTGTTGAATAAGTTCACTTCAAAGTTCTGGCGCTTGGAACTATTCCAGACGGAGTATATCAAGCATTGCAAAAAAACTGTATTATATATTCTATCAGATATCCATTTTCAAGCTAATGTCTATAAATACAAAAACAGAATTTTTTCTTTTAATTTTGCCCTACTATCAATCCATTATTGGGTTACGTTTTTCCAATTGAAAAGCGTGATTTAATTAAATTAAAAAGAATTATGTGAATTTGCAGTTAACGCTCTAAACAAGGGCATAAAACAGCTGCAACTCTATTTACAAACTTCGGTTCAAATTTTAATGGGTTTATATAAAGCATTTGTTTTTTTCTCTTATCGATTGAAATATTTTTGCAAATCATTTTTACATAGGTATGTCTAATTGGATCATGTTCAGTAACTGAAAGCCTCTAGTGTTCAAATTTCAATTTTGTTTATAGAAATAAGCTTTTGAGGTTGAAAAAATAGTCCTCCAAATACAATAAAGCGAGATTGAGTTTAAGTTTTTGTACTCAGCAGTAGCAGAAAATTGCATGTTTAATTTGCTTACAATTCACAACTGCTTTAAGCGATGATGGTCATCGAGTTTCTTTCTACATTTTTGTTTAATTTTTAGTAATCGCCGAAAATATGTTTTACTCTCGTCTCATTGTGTCTTTTTTTTTTCAAATTCATAAGAAATTCGTTGTAGAAGTTTTCGTAATAGAAAATTCAATTATATATATTTAAAGTCGTACCTGGATTAGGTAAAAATGCTCTATTTCTGACTTTTTTGTAAAATTCTACATCTGCATATAAAAATTTAAAAAATTGTCAATTAAACCTGTTTTGTTGGAAGCCCCGAGCTAATAACCTTTAAATTATTTTGGGGACTACGAATGTAGTTAGTATTTTCTTTGACTATAATTTTTTTTATTGCTATCCAATTTTTCTTACTTTTAATTTAAATTTTGCTCATCAGTGACGGGCTCTTTGGGTTATACAAATATTGTGTTCCTGTGCTCTCAAAGTGTTCCTGTAGAGCTACAGATAATGCCATGCCGTTGCCTGTATCTATGCTGTTCGTATTGTGTTGAACAGCTCAAGGATTGCCCAAAACAGCATAAATTTATAATAATACTTCCATGACCCTACGGACGCAATAGGGTATAAAAACTTCAGTTTCGCATTGATAGCTTTCGGCATGTTTTGTGCTTCCTTTTTATTATCTGTTTGTTTGTTACTGGCAGCAAGTGGGCGATGGCGAAAGAATTTGCTATACCCAGTAGCTGCCAATTTAGTACTCACTGCATTGAGCGTATCTCTAAGATACAAGCACAAACGCCTGCGGGAACTCCCTTTTTACCAAATGTCCAAGCAAGACAGTGGCGATGAGCGGCAACTTCCGCCCAGCGCGCACGTTTAGCCCGTGCATCGAGTTTTCTTTTTCTAAATCACTTGACCCCATTACCTGGTGCTGCGGCCTGTCGTCTGGCTGCATGTCTCTCCATCTGTCTATTTGTCTCTGCCTCTGCACCGGCCGCAATACCTGCTCGTCGTTGTGCGTTGTTGTCGTTCTGCGCAAATCTAGCTGCCGTCCGTAGCAGATACAGCAGCAGCGGCAACAACTACAATAAAAATGTGAATCGGTGGGGAGGCACAGTGACAGACAGTCAAATACTCTGCATACTTTTTTTTTTCTTGAAAAATTTTTAGATTTAGCTTAGTAGTAACCTATATTCTTTCTAACTTATCCACACTGCTTGCATGTAGTATAACAAGCAGTTACAGCTGGAAATGTTAAACTGCTTGCATGCAGTATACAAAGCAGTTTCTAATTCTGTTATATTTTTAGGATTTTATTAATTTTCGAATCGACATTCAGCGAGCCTTATGAAGCGGGATTTTTTGTCTGCTGCTCTTTTGATCTCCCAGATAAACGTACGAATATAGCTCCATCGTTACCCGAGCCATTTTGGTATGAAATAACTTATGGTCTGCAGTTTGCTCCTGTAAAGCATCTTTCGCTATCCGCCAGCAGCTGGGTTATTTTCTAGTTTGCACAAGGGATATTTATATTTTCAACCAGAATTATTGGTTTTCTCCAAACAGCAAGTTTGAAACCATAATATAACTCTAATAAAACAAAAAGAAGAGACAAAGCAGCAAATGCGCCAAGGGTCACAGCCAAGCCTACATACGCTCATATTGTAGGGTATAACAACACCGGCTGGTCTATGCTACCACCATCCAATGCCAGACTTAGTTGGTTCGTTGTTGGTTGTTTGGTTGGTGGTCATTTGTTTTGCCGCTTTCTATCGAACCAGTTGAATTCGCGCACGCGTTGTCGCCGCTAGCCGAGAGCAAGTGCCTCCTAAAGTTGTTGTTGGTTTTTTTTTGTTGTTGTTTGTATGTGGTACTATATGAGTGTTGTTGTTGTTTGTATGTGAGTGTGCCAATATTTAGCTGCACTTGAAATATAACCACTAACCACCAAACATAGAAAAAAGTGGTTGCAGTCATCATTTTATTTTCCTGTTCCTCACCTGCTGCTGCTATCTTTCTATAAGTGTGGCAAACACTCTTCATATAGAAATGTGTGAAAGGCCCTTCCCATAATATAAATTGTGGTATGTACATGTTTATAGGTATATTTACTTACTTATATATATATATTGTATTGACCGGGCTCTCCTGTTGCTTTAATATACAGTTGCGTTCAATAAATTTGAATATATGTTTTTTACTTTAATGCTGCAATTCTTTTTAAATTCCTAAAACTTGTATAGAAATTTGTCGCACCAGCTAAAATTAAAGAATTAATCCCAAAATTGCCATAGGCAAATTTTTGTTGCTTTTTGTTTTGATGACTTTTCGATTGTTTTTACAAAAAAGTGTCAAAAATGGATTAAAAATTAAAACATTTTTAAATTATTCTCATAAATAACAACGAAAGAAAAAGTTTCCCAAATATGGAAACATTGGTGATTCCCAAATTTACCTAAAATATGCTCATTAGAACAAAAGAAAATTATCTGTCTGTATGAGCACTAAGATCTTGCAGATTAGTACTGGAGAAAACATCGATGTTATATCGATGTATCGAAGCTTAAAATATCTATATATCGATGTTGGCCAACAGAGATGTTTCTCCAGCACTACTAACACCCATTTGATGAGTGCAGAAGTGCTGGAGAAACATCTCTGTTGGCCAACACCGATATATATTATAGATATTTTGAACTTCGATGCATCGATATAACATCGATGTTTTCTCCAGCACTATTGCAGACCATAAGAGCTAGGATAATGAAACTTGACATTTGGACTTCTTGTATGACCAGCCAGATCAAATTTTTTTTTTTCTTTTGTCTGCTATGGTCTTTGCTTTCACAAATAATTTCAAAGCACTACATATATTTTGTATTTGTAAAATTTCAAGGCTAAAGCTTTTATTTAGTATGGACAAACATTAAAATAGCCTCATAAATATCGGAGATAATCGTTTGCTATAAGTATATAATATTTTAGAGGTGGTAGATGGCTGACCTCAGAACTTAACGTCTTGATGTCTAAAACTAATATTCGATTCCCGGTAGCAGCAAATTTTTTATTTTTTTTTTACGTACAAGTGTATATGAATATATATATTTTTTTTAAACATTTTGTTCTAAGGCAAACTTTAGTTAGTTTTGGAGTTCAAGTTCCATTTTTTTTTTTGTATTTTTAATTTTGCCGCTTAATATTTGGCTTTTTGCAGAACCGAATTGAAATATATATTATATTTCAGATCTGGAAAAAATAAAAGGTTTCAATCCGATGTTTTGCAAAATACGTTCTATAATCTTAAATCTTTTTTGCCAGCTGGATAGCACTATTTGCAAATAAAATGGACAAAATGCTGCAGTTCAATGGGCTGGGATTTTTGTGACCTCGAAGACGGACTATAAAAAACAACGTCGGCTAATAAATCATGATAAAATTGATTTTCGGAGGTCAGACTATGTTATCCATTTGTTTTTGGATCGCTGAATCTTAACTACAAATCATTAGAACCCTGGCAAGTCAGGGTTATGGCATAACCTCGAAAATGAGGTATTTTTGAAATTATCACGGATTTAGTTACAGCCCCAGTAACAATCCCAAAAACCTAGAAAAACATCGTTGAAAACCAAAAAGAATTGTATGGTGTCTTTGAAGGTTATGGTGTTGGCTTTTTTCACTTCGAATTCAGATGCAGCGGCTCAAAATCCATATGACTAGCCTGTGTTAGTATTGCTACTCGGAAATTTGTGAATCAACCAAATTTGAAGTTTTCCTTTGAGGCCAAAAAATTATGTTTATGGTAAAAAAAAGTTATTTTTTGAGAAAAAAGTAAAAAAAAAAAATCCAACTTTTTTTTCAGAAATTTCCATATAATTTTCTAATCACGAACAAAGAGCTATTATTCTATAGCCTTACGGAATTATAAACCGTCTTTCTTAGAATATTGATAAACTTAAACTACGCATATAAAATTGAATTATTTTTGCTACGCTTATAATGATATCATACAATTTCTGGTTCTTTGATTGATATGAGTAACCTGGTGCTTAGTCACCACTGTATATATTTATGATTGATATGCCCAGATGTGTGTAGCCTATAAGCTCTATATATGTATAGATTTTAAATATGTTAATGACCGCTTAGGGATTTCTTTGCATTTGCTTTATCAAACTATTAAGCTCTATATAAAGAGCTAAACGAAACGCCTTAAAGTATTAAACTACAAATTTAAAAGATAAGAAATCGTTTGCTTTAAATATTTCTGCTGCAATTTATTTTAAGCGCCAAAACTTGACAATAAGTTTCAAAGATTTCTTTTTGGCAAAGATTTACTTTAGCTTAAATTAAGGTTATAAAAATGCCAAATTTTGCTTGTCAACCAATTAAAACAAGAATTAATTTATTCGAACATTTTTTTTTATAACTTTTTTGTTTTTGTTTGTTTTTTTTTTTTTTTTTGTGATAATGAATTGACCTACGCATTAAAAAGTTCACCAAAATTAAAAGAGAGATTGTGAGAATGTATATTAGATGTAAAAAAACTAATTTTTTACTGTTATTATAGACCAAAAAAAAAAGAAAAACACATGAAATTCAACGCAAATAAAGTTGTTTAATTGATTGTTATGAGTAATTTATAAGATTACGTTTAGCACGTTTAATAAACGTAGATTATAGAGCCTTGAACTTTGAAATAAAGATATAGATATAAGGCTTTGTTGGTTACTGCATACAATCCGACTGCTTGACTAAAACGAAAAGTCTGGTTCTTCAGTGGTCTTCCAAATCCCTAGAACTACATTCTATTAACAATATTTGGGGCTTGATGGTTCGTGAAATTTATGACCATGTTAAGCAGTATTCAACCGTTAAAGCGCACGAGATATCCTTGAAGACTCTTCTGTAGAATCTCAATAATTCAATGACTGTAAACTACTGATCTTGATGATACCTTGAACAGAAATGTATGGGTTTTTGTAATAAATTCATATTTTCTGCTATTGTCCCTAATAATTTTGAACAAAAACGTGCCATATTAGCCAAAGTAAATCCCCCAGAATTATTAAAATTGCAGACAAGTCGTATTTTATAGATGCACATGGAACACGCACCACACTACAGCAAAGTACTTTACCATCTTACCTTTATACGAACCCGGCCTACAGAATCCTTGAGGGCGTTTTGCTATCAAACTTTTGAAAAGAGAGCGTTTGTAAATCAATGTCACTGCCTAAACTCAGTATTAGCGACGGCTTAGAATATAAGCCCAAATAAAAACATGCTAGCTTTTTCACAAACTGATGCGAGAGCATCTTCTGCTGCTCTCAAGAGCTTTGCTATTGCAGATTCGATTTAAACATTTCTGATCTACATTGTAGAAAGGTTATACAAGTCTACGTCTAAGCGTAGACGCCAAATTTATTATCGTTGTATTCAACGAAGGTAAAGTGTAGATGGGACCACTGAAACATCGTAATGGAGAAAGTTGTGGCTTTATTTAATTTTCGGTGCTAATATAATTTTTTCAGGTGAAAGGTTTATAACCCTTGGTTTAGTTTTTGACGACAAAAAGAGGCGGCCAAACCTAATAAGTTTCTTGTGTCTTTTTCATATGTCAGGCTCGGGGTTTGCGTCAAGTATCTGTACGTGCGTAGCTCTTAGACAAGTTTCTGGTGCGACTTAAAATAGTACAAAATAATAAAGCATCGAAGTGCATTTCTTTTTTTCTATGCAAATAATGTTTCATATATTATATAGTATATGGCAAAATATATGGCACTACGCTATCGACGGCCACATATGATATTATTGGGGCGTTCACTAAGTAATTTCGTTTTTTTTAGTGAAATTTAAACACGATTTTTTTATTGTGTAAAACATTTTATGAAATTATATATTCTCCATTTTGATCCAATACCTTTTGCCATCTTTCGGGAATTTTTGATCCTTGCAGGCAAAAAACTGGTCCAAGTGGCTTTTAACGTCCTGATTTGAGGTGAAGGTTCTCCAGAGACCGGAACAAGTGAAAGTCCGAAGGTGCCAAGTCTGGAGAATATGGTGGGTGTGGTAGCACATCCCATTCAAGCTCCAAAAGCTTTTGGCGAGTCATCAAACTTGTATGAGGTCTCGCATTATTTTGGTGGAACACTACACCTTTTCTATTGATCAATTCTGGCCTCTTCTGTTTGAGTGCATCACTCAATTTGTCCAGCTGATCACAATACACTTCAGAATTAATCGTGGTATTGTCGGGAAAACGTTTAAAATAAACGATCCCTTTGAAATTCCACCAAACAGACAACTAACCTTTTTTTGGTGACTATCGGCCTTCGAAGTGGTTTGAGCTGGTTCATCCTTTTTAGACCATGATCTCTTGCGCTTTACATTCTTGTAAGCAACCCACTTTTCGTCGCCAGTAACAATGCGCTTTAAAAATGGATCACTTTGACGTTTGATAGGCAAATCACAGTCGTTAATGCGACGAAGCAAATTTCGTTCTGTAAGAACATGAGGAACCCATATGTCAAGCTTCAAAATTAATCCTAGACGTTTCATGTGAACGGTTGCGTTAGACAAATTTAATCTTTCAGCAATCTCTCGAGTTGTATTTCGACGATTTGCATCGACCAACGACTTTATTTTATCCTCATCGGCTTCAAGAGGCCTTCCAGGACGTGGTGCATCCTCAAGATTGAAATTGCCGGAACGAAATTTTGCAAACCAATTTTGGCATTGGCGTTCGGTCAACACATCTTCTCCGTACACATCACATAATTTTCGCCTTGCATGAACTGCATTTTTACATTTTAATAGTAGAACAGTAAAATATGCCGAAAATGCTGTTTTCGATCTTCTATCTTCGATAGGGCACCAAACAAAAACTATTCCAAAAAATGTAACAAAATTTTTTACAAAAAGCCCTACTATATCAGCTGTTCAAATATATAAAGGTAAAGCGGTTAAGTGTGAAGTTGGCTGCGAAAAAATTCAATAAGATCAGCTGTTGTCATCAAACGAAATTACTTAGTGAACGACCCAATATAAAATTAAAAAAAAAAAAGTTTATGTTGCATTTAATATTTTAAAAAACAATTCTTTATTGAAATTTATACACATATATGAATTAAAAATAAATAATAGATTGCATAAAAATTGCAACACAAAATTGTTGTGAAAAAATAGCGTACGTTAATGTCGGGCGCGGACGACTTGGGGATACCCTGTACCACCACATTGCAAAAAAAAACAAATAAAAAACAGTCGAATTTCGCCCCAAAAACGTTTTTTTTGACCGAACGGTCCTATGGGGGCTATGTGATAAAATTTTTGTTGTTTTTTTTCGAGGTCCTCTGAAAACCCCTTTGGGAGCTGTATAATATAACCTTGATAATTAAAAAATAAAATAAACATGTCTTCCATAGGATAGTGACAGATCTAATCTGAAAGTTTGGCAGCTCTAGCTCTTATCATCTCTGAGATCTAGGCGTTCATACAGACAGACGTGCATGGGTATATCGACTTCTCTAGTCACCCTAATCATACTTTAGGAAACTTCTTTTGGGGATCTCCGACGACATCTTCTATATGTAACATACATTTTGGGCTTGCACAAACTTATTATAACCTTTGTACCATAAGGTACAGGTTATAACAATAAACCAAAAATGTTATTAAAATTTGTATCGACCAAAAATTGAAACAGGAACTCAAAGCGTCTTTAAAAGCTTTGAGTCCCATACTCTACCAACTCAGGTACCCTTTTCTACGCTCTTAACACAATTTGTTTTAGTCTACTTGCTACTCTCACTAATACAAACACAGCATACTTAATTTCGTTACGTGACGATTTTGCTATCATTTTATTTTAAGCTCTGGTAAAGAAATTATTTAATATTATTTTTAGAGTTTGGTTCACTTTTCCAACAAAAAAATATCTAGGGGGAAAAAAAACGTAATTTCTGCAGTAGATAAAAAAAAAGGAAATGTTTAATTTTACCAAAATATTCAATATTTATCGACATTTAATTCTGTTTTTTATATACTACGAGGTGTGCCAGAAATTGTCTTCAACTTAATTTCAAATCCATAGCAATACGTTTTTTAAGGTTAGGCTAAAACCAAGACCCACTGGGAGTATGCTGATAGCGTATTTAGATTTTGCGCGTCGAACTACATATTGTAAAAACATCGCAATATGCATCGGCCCCAGATCACAATTTTGTATTTTTTTTTAAGCTAATAGGTTCTTATGTTTGGTTGTTTTTCAAGTTGTATCCCAAGGAATATAGTACAAAACGACGTCCGCTGGAAAAAATACTTAGTTGATGAAACTTCAGGAATTGTTTGGGACCGGTTTTTTTAAGTCTAAAACCGAGTTTTTGTATTTTTGGGAGGGAGGCGAGGTACCACGCTCTGGCAATATAAGTTGGTACGGTCGTCCACGCCCCCTTCCTAGATATACGAAAAATTGGGTGTTAGACTTAAAACAGGCTCCCAAACCATCCTTGAAAGTTTTACCAATTTAGTATTTTTTCAGCTGAAACTCTTCGTTTACTGTATGTACTAACAAGAGCTCATATTTATATAGAATAATTTCAAAATTAAAAATGCAGTGGGACTTACAGTTGTCATTCTTATGAAGTTATTTGAACTTGATTTACTAACTTTATCATAGAAAGTTATGAAAAGCATACAAAAACAGCTTTTGGAACACTTTGTTTTTAAGCTATCAGGGTTTTGTGAATGCTACATTTTTGGATCTAAACTGGACTTAGTTCAAGCTTCAAAAAAATGACAGTCAAAAGTCATCCTTTTGTATGGGACATACTATTAATATGTTTTTTTTTTTTATTTGGCTTAAAAGGTATAAACTATTTCATCAATCGTATTTTGTGAAATAGCTAAGATCTTTTTAACATTTTCGATTTTTAGCACGGAAAAAAAAAATTATATAAAGAGTCAATGCCACTGCAACGGATCCGTAAGTATCTCTCATAAATCACATTTCACACGAAAACGTATATTTTTGGTGAAATTGTTTGGATACTCAAAAATATACGATTTGGGCTGAAGGTGGCAAGGCAGACCCTAACTAGTTTATACCAAAATGACTCCGGTAGCGATTAAGCTATGTGCGTACGTCTGTATGAACAGCTTAGTATCGGACACCACATGAGCTGGAAATGCCCAAGTTTTCCTACTCAAAATTCATTCATCTGCAAAAGTTTTGTAAACCATTTTCCTAGAAAGAATTTTTCTAATTTTTTTAAGCTACTTTCATACAAAAACGTGCAAAACTTGAAAAATTACTTTTTCTTTATATAATAAATGCTATTTATATATTAAAATGTTTAACAATCACATTTTTCTTTGAGAAAGTAATTGGGGTCCTCTGACTACAAAGACTTAATGGCCCATATTTTCGGTACTGCAAGTTTTATACTACTATAATAATACACTACTACATATTAATCATATTTTTAAAATAATAATAATTAAACGAGAAATGTCATTGTAATTGGCAACTTTTAAAGGACTAACTGATTGCCATTGGAGCACTATTTTTGTGATGCTTTTCCGGCTTTTTCTACACTTGCACCAGTTGTCTGGATTTGCTTTCTCTTTTCATACGATTGGCAGCCTGGTGCAAGACCACAACTCAAGTGCAACATAATGACACTGATCATCATCATTATCATCATCATCATCATCATGGTGATTGTCGTCGCAGCCTCGCAGCTGCAACTTCTCGAGCAGATAAAACAAGTGCCCCACTAGACCAAGTCAGACCAGGCTAGCCACTGTCTTGGCCCAGTGATATTCAAGTTGCTAGAGCCGCAAACTTGTTGTTTGTCTTGAGCTTATAATTAGTTGATGTGCACCAATTTGTCTATGACGGGCGAAATGTATGATAAGCCTAAGCTTGTTATGGCCTAAAATGATGTCCATAGAGACGACATTTTCAGACACCCAAGACAGACTGTTTTTTATGTTTGAAGTGGGTGGTTTTGTTTGTCTTGCAGCCATGTGGCTTATCGGAAAGTCTCTCTGCACCATGTTATCAGACCTCACGCAGACATTTAACCAAACTTGACACAATAATATTTTGTGTTTATTGATAACTACTGCACAAGTTACTGAAATGATTCATGCTTTCCAACAGTCACAAAAAAACATAATCACGGAGCAATAAGCACTGAAAGCAAACTAGTAGCATTTAGTAGTGAACTAGTAATACTCTTAAGGAACGGCTAGATGGATTATTACGATCACGGATTGTGAAAAATCAAAATAGCCTTAGAGCAAATCAACAAAGTGTTCCTGCAGCCGAAAGTTATCATATCATATAGAAATCTGAGCCAGCCTGAATGCAAAAGTAAATATTTCTCTCAAGCGGAGAAGTTTATTGAAAACTCGAGCATAGACCGGCACATGGAGGTCAAGTCGTCATTGCAGTTACAATTGTTGTGTTCCCTGGACTAGATTAGATTTTGCAGGCACAACAGTAGCATACTCATCCGATTACACGCTTCGGGATTTTAATCAAAATACAGAGTATACTAATGTCCTGAAAGATATCTAATAAATAAGCAAGGCAGGACGAAGATTGGTAAGCAAAGCAAGCGAGGGGCTGACCCCCTATCAGAAACATACGATATGGTCTGCGTTTATTCTGTTGAAATACCTAATCCATATTACATTCGGGGTATAAAAACTAGTATAGCAAATTATATATATAAATATTTATAAAATTTGTTAATTTTCAAGTATTATAATTTAATTTTATCTTTATTTTTACAGAAAAGCCGCACCAAACTTTTGCGATAAGGCACTAAAGTTTTTGTATACAACTTATATACAAGTATTAAAGGCTGCTTCGACGTTATACGATCTCCATAAGCTAGAGTTATATATTGAAACAATGGCGTGGCGCTTTAAGGCTTCCAAGTACAAAAATGCCGCCCCCATTGTGCCCAAGGCTGAGGCATGCGTGCGAGAGATTTGCGTTGGATCATATCAGACGTATGGAAATAATATTGCCGCCTCGGCAGCCTTTATGGCTTTTAATTGGGAGCATACTGGCGCCAGTGTGGCCGTTTTGCCGCTGGACGACTGTGGACGCAAGAGCAAAATAATGCCGCTTTTGCATGGACATACCGATACTGTGACAGACTTAAAATTCTCACCTTTTCATGATGGGCTGTTGGCCACTGCTTCGCAGGATTGCCTAGTAAGTTTAGCTTTAAAGTGCTCAAGCGGCTTGCTAATTTTGTTATGTATATTTTTTTTAGGTTAAAATTTGGCACATACCCAACAAGGGCTTAGAGAGTTCACTAACCGAAGCCGAAGCCGTGTTTTCACACAAACAGCGACGCGTTGAGACAGTTGGTTTTCATCCCACAGCCGATGGTCTTATGTACTCTACCGCAGCAGGCTGTGTGACGCTTTTTGACATAAGTACACAAAAAGAAATCTTCTGTAGGTATTATTAAAATATATTTTAAAGCATATTGCTAATAACTTAAACTATTTGCAGCAAATAATGAGCATCCTGAGGTCATACAGTCGGCCAGCTGGCGTGAGGATGGCACTGTGCTCGCTACTAGCTGCAAGGACAAATGTGTGCGCATATTTGATCCACGTGCCGCTGGCAGTCCCATACAAATGGTAGCCGAATCACATCAGAGCATTAAGGATTCCCGTGTCGTTTGGCTAGGCAATCAGTCACGTATTCTGACCACAGGTTTTGATGCTGCACGCTTGCGTCAGGTCATTATACGTGATATACGTAATTTTGGTGTGCCAGAAAAGACATTGGAACTAGATTGCTCTACGGGCATTATGATGCCGCTATTTGATGGCGATACCAATATGCTTTTCTTGGCTGGCAAGGGCGATACAACAATTAATTATTTGGAAATTACTGATAAAGATCCCTATTTGATTGAGGGCCTAAGACATACCGGTGAGCAGACCAAGGGCGCTTGTTTGGTGCCAAAACGTGCACTAAAAGTCATGGAAGCAGAGGTGAATCGTGTGCTACAATTGACTTCCAATATGGTTATACCCATTATGTATCAAGTACCCAGAAAGGTAAATTCTTTTAAATATTTCTTGGTACAAAGAATAAATGTTGATTTTTGCAGACTTATCGTGACTTTCATGCTGATTTGTATCCCGAAACAACGGGCTACAAGACTGAGCTAATTGCTAGCGAATGGATGAATGGCACCAATCTGGCCGTACCCAAAATGAGTTTGGATCCAGCAAAACGTGAACACGGAGATGAGCCCATAATTGTAAGTTCGTGTGATAGCAACTCATGTTTATATAAAAAACTTTTCATATGGTCTACAAATTTTTTGCTAGACTTATAGAGCTCTGTCTGAACGTAATTGGTTTTTAAATATTGCATTCGAAGCTGTACATAACTTCAGCAGGGCTCTTCAATTAGGGTTTCCTTTTTTGTTGTCTCTTGAGTTTAGTCATGATCATTGCAATTTGTAATTGAATGTAATTATTTAACAATTGTTCTGCCATTTTCCTGCTCTGCGCGCCAATGCAAACATTTATATAGATACATCGCGGCAGTTTAAGCGATTTCGTTAGAAACATTGAGAACCAAAAGGCCAAGAACAACAAGAGCCATAAGGTGCCAGCTGCTTCCAATGCTGGAAATGGCGCTGCAAAGCGCAACGATAATGAACACTTTGTCATGTTGCGCAAGTGCAACAATACCTTTGAAGAAAAGAATGGCAATGGTCATGATAATTTCAATCAATCTAATGGCAAAAAGAATGCCGGCAATGAGTGCAGTGAGCTCATACGAAAATTTGATAATAAATACAAAACTGATTCTGAGAAGGATGTTGTGCAGCTAGCAGCGCATGAGGATGACAAGGAATCGCCCACCGAGTGCTCTACTGGCAGCAGCGAGGAGGCGTCATCTTCCGCATGTCTGGATACTAATTTAGCCAGCGGAAATAATTCACCACCTAAACCCATGCCACGTACCTCACGCAACAATTCGCTACCCGAATCCAATAATCTAACGCAGCAAAGTGGAGAAGTTTCCGGTGGTGACTGCAGCACGCCACGCCCACGGCCACGCACAACTGCAGCAGCCGCCTACAAGGTGCAAATTCAGAATTCGGCAACAGTTGTTTTCTTTTATATAGTTTGATTTAGTTTATCTGTTTATTTTACGTTATACTTGAGCATAGTTAGCTTAAATTATTCCTTTTGTTATAGTATCAGTTTTTGCACCCATCACAAATGTGTTCCAATTGTTTTTAGTTATGCAGCATTTGTTTTTTATTTACAGTTCAACTTGTAGCTCACAATTTTTTTTGTTAGTTCACAATTAGTTAATGCACTGTGCTGTCTAAGCTTAAAAAATAAAAAAAATTTATTAAAAACGTATTATCATATCGTTTAACAACAGCCACGTCTGGGACCCAAGCCCTTTTCCAGCAATACAGGCGATGTGTCATTTGACAAAGTGTTTGCCGTGCCTGTTGCACCGGGTTCTCAGGAGAACATAGCCCACTTGGTCGGTGGCGGCCATGCGGTACAGGATTCGATTGAAACACCAACTCAAGGCAGCAAGCCCGATCTGATTGTGGAAATTGAAATCAAAAGTAAGCAATCATTAAAAAAAGCTAATAAAATTCATTTCAATAAACTTGCACTCTATTTTTTCAGAGAATCATGAACAAGAACATCCGGGCGCTGGAAACGGAGTGCAAAAATCTTTAACCACATCGGAGCGCCGCAAGGTATATTGTATATTTCGTGCATGTCTAGCTTTTTCTTCAATACAAATTTGTTAATAATTTTCTATGCCTTTGATATGACCTCTTGAACCTTTCTTACATGCCTGTGCCAAATTCGATATTTTTTCGATACTATCTCGCGTAATATCTTTCGAACCAAACGAAACCCTGCTTCTGCTATTATACTACTAACCTTCTTGCTTTGTCTTAAACTACGTCAACAACAACCACTTCAACTATATATAGTCTTCAGCTGACGATGATGAGTCATCGGATAAGGTCTGCTTACAATTGATTAAGCCCATTGACAATTTACTAAATATAGCTTTACTTATTTATTTACTCATTTAGATATTTGAACAAAACTCGGAATCTTCAGAAAACTCAACCGAGGGTGAGGACAGAACTGATGCAGATTTGCGTCGTTTTTCATCCGCGCGCAGCAGCATCGCCGAACGTCGTCGTCTTTACGAGAGTCGTTCTAAAAGCCAGGTGGATGAAAAGGCTCAATCCCCAGTGCCATTGTAAGTGGTACATGAAAGATTATAACTTGAGTTGAAGATCTTATCAAATTTTCTTCTAGACGCCGTGAGCACTCTAAAGTGGAACCCCTAAAACCCAACCAGCAGCAGCATATTAATGTCCTTCCAGCTGCAGCCATTGATTGCAAGCGAACTTCGGTGCCAGAAGGTAAACTAATGGAAGAGCACAGACGTGGCAATGGAGCTGCTGCTGGCCTTAAGAAATCGGCAACAGAGGCTGCATTCAGCGCCACCTCAACCAAGCGCACTTCCACCGTATTCGGCAAGGTCTCCAAATTTCGCCATTTGAAGGGCACACCAGGTCACAAATCCACACATATTGAGAACTTGCGCAATCTGAGCAGACAAATACCAGGCGAATGCAATGGATTTCATGCAAATCATGAGCGTGTTGCTGTACCGCTTTCTGGACCCGGTGGCAAGATTGCCATATTTGAGCTTAGTCGCCCGGGTAGGCTGCCTGATGGTGTAATACCCTCATTGGTGAATGGCAGCAACATCATGGACTTTCAGTGGGATCCATTTGATGCGCAGCGCTTGGCTGTTGCTTGTGATGATGGCATTGTAAAGCTTTGGCGCATTGCAGAGGGTGGCTTAACAGAGCCAACCAATACGCCGGCAGAGGAATTAACCGCACATTTGGATAAAATCTATTTTATACGTTTTCATCCATTGGCGGCTGATGTACTGCTAACAGCCAGCTATGATATGACTATTAAACTGTGGGATCTGCGCACTATGAGCGAAAAATGTGCGCTTACAGGACACACTGATCAGATATTCGATTTTGCTTGGAGTCCGTGTGGAAAATTAGGCGCTAGTGTATGCAAAGACGGCAAAATACGCGTTTACAATCCTCGCAAATCGGAGACGCCGATACGTGAGGGCAATGGACCAGTGGGAACGCGTGGTGCACGCATTACCTGGGCGCTAGAAGGACACTATATTGTTTGCACAGGCTTTGATAAGTAGGTGCAAAGAAACAATTTTTTCCTTAAAGTATTCGTTATATATGAAATTTTTTTTTTTTATTTATTTATTAGAAGATTAACTTATAATTAAAATTTATAAGAAACCTATATTTTGCCGTAGCATCAGTGGCCTTCAGCTTAATTGGTATTTACAATGATTAGAATTTAGTAATACTTATGAATTAAATAATTATAATTATGCTTAGGGATTAAATGAGTGTATCGAATTATTTGAGGTTCTATATTTAAATTAGGTGGTATATGTTACACTTTTTTATAAATTTAATGATATTTTTGAACGCATCTGGGTTAGAGAGGGCTAATGCTTCAATTGGATCAGAGGTATTAAAGTAGAGGTTTCTGTTAGTTGCAAAGGCAGAAATATATATATATATATATATATATATATATATATATATAATATATATATGAAATTGTTTTCCTTTTGTAGAGTTTCGGAGCGTCAAATAAGTGTATACAATGCACAAAAGTTAAATGCACCGCTTAACACAGCCAGCTTGGACGTATCGCCCTCGATATTAATACCATACTATGATGAGGATAGTTCTACACTTTTTGTTACTGGCAAGGGTGACTCCACAATTTATTGCTATGAAATTACCGATGAGGAGCCATATATATGTCCGCTATCGCATCATCGCTGTACTTCACTGCATCAGGGCTTAAGTTTTCTGACCAAAAATCACTGCGATGTGGCCAGCGTGGAGTTCTCGAAGGCATATCGTCTCACTAATACGACCATTGAGCCTCTAAGTTTCACAGTGCCACGCATTAAGGTAAGCGCAAACTACATTTCAAAAGCCAACCGGGTTAACAAACGCATAATTTTTGCAGAGCGAACTTTTTCAAGATGATTTGTTCCCTCCCACTCGCATTACATGGAGCGCCACAATGTCTGCCGAAGATTGGTTTGGCTGCAGTGACAAAACTGCATCCAAAATTAGTCTGAAGCCTGAGGGCATGGACCCATGTAAGTACCATTTAATCAAATATCAAATCTATTTAAATTGTTTTAAACTAAAAATATTGCTTGTATGTACAGTGTCCTCCATACAGCAAGTACCAGCGGCTATCAAAAAACCAGAGCACTCACAATTCGCTCCCAAATCGGATTACGAAAGTAACAAACAGCAGGAGGTATGCTTCAAATGCTATAGCTTAAGCATTTATTATATATTATTAATGCATTTGTGAATTTATAGATACAAAAATCTGTCAGTGCGCGTATGGAATATACTACCAAATTGGAACAGGATGAAATGGAGGGCGTAGATGAGAACGAGTGGCAGGAATAAAGGAGCGTTAACAAACAACAATGGCAATTTAGCTTAGTAGAGATTTTTTTTACAAAATTAACTCGATATGGCATGACATCAATTGCTATATATTTATATATACATAAACACAAACACATACATAAGGAAAACTCGTATATATGTATGCATAAACTTATGTAAATCAATACATAAATAGAGACATACACGCAAAACATGTTATTAAATAGACAGATATATTTGGCGTGCTGCTATAATAAGCATATAACTAATATGACTTTCAATGCTTAGCTTTACATAAGCAACCAAATGCATTGCAACAATTTAAATCAGTTTATATGTTGAAATATTTTTTCAATTACTTGAGAATACAAATCAAACAAACATTTATTGAATGTAACTTTTGCGCAAGTTTGTGCCAATCCAAGCTGCAGTTGCTCAATAATTGCCAAATTATAAATGATTTTTGTTTAATTCGTTTTTACATTTGTTTATTAATTATTAATTGATTGATATTATACGATTATTATTTCTGTTTTCTAGGTAGGTAGTCAAAATTAGTTTAACATTTGTTTAGAGTGATTTCCAATTTTATATTTTTTTGCTTCATTTTGTGGCCATATATATAGGATATACATATTATATATATATTAGCATATGCAAATGTATTATTTTTTTACGAAATTGCTTAAATAATTTTTAACACATAGCTCTTTCTCATTTTTTCCTAAAGGCTGTTTAATAGCTTTCTCACTCTAGCTTTTTTTTTAAATGTTAACATACATTTAATTTTAAAATTTACTTTCTAGTCTTTAGATCGTTTTTAATTTTTCAAACTATGCGCTTGACAAAACGTCAGTTTATCCAAGCTTTACTTTCATGTTCCATTAGTCACAAAATTGCAAAAAATAAAAACAATAAAGCTTTGGCATATTGATAAACTTACAACAGTTAGTTATTTATATATACGAGTATAAAATAAACAAAATTTTCATAAAAGATTTCACATATGCATATATATAACAATAGTAACGTATATATATATATATATATGTACGAGTAAATAAATATACAGCAAAACACACTTTAGTATACCAATACATATAAAAACAATTATTCAGTATATCATAATATATAGGATATTGAAATTTGACACATTTTTGTGCGTAATCCAATCAAAGAACAATTTGTAAAACTATACAAACAAATTTAATATTTTTTGTATGCTTACTAAATTGCTTAAGCTCATTTTTATGATATGAAATTAGCATAAAAATGAGCTCATACCAATTTGTAAACAACACTTTTTTTTCGCTTGTAACAGATAAAAAAACACATCAATAAATACAGCATAACATAACAGAAATCAAAGCAAGCAACATAAAAGTTAAAAATCAAAAAAAAAAAAACTTAAAAAAATCAACAAAAATTCCAAAAGGGTTAACTAAAAGACTTGAAATGTATCGTTGCCATTCAAATTTTTTACAATGCATTCAAATTGATGATCTGAACTGCTCAATAGATTATAATAGACTATGCATACAAGTAGCGAACTTAACAATAGCATTTTGTATTTTCCATATATAAGTATATATTTTGTATACATAATGAAACAAAAGTACTGAGAAAACTGAGGCCAAAAAGCCACTGAAAAAAATGACATCACAGAAACAAATGTTTATAGTTAAATTTTGCAAATAACGTAAAGAATTTGTAATCAGCCAGAGATCAAAAGGTTCTAAACAAATAACTGCCTGAAATATCTTTACAAAGTCGGCTTGTTGCATCTATCTTTGTCTTTTTCGCTCTCTCTTTCTCCTTTATTCTGCTCTACTACTCGCAGTAGCTGTGACTGATTATAAGAACAACAACTTGACCAACATGTTGGGCCTAATGCTCTACATATAGCTACATAGTTAGTTGTATTAGCCATAAAAACAACTTTAAAACTCAAAGATACACAGACAAAAATATAAACATGAGCGAAAAATAGAATTCACAAATAATTCAAGTGATTTCGAAAGCATTCATACGTACATGATTTTTAGAAAAAAAAAAAAACATTGCAAATATTTTATGTATTTATATATTTATAGTGCATATGTTAACAAGAAAGTTACAAAAGCAGATCCCAACTATTTATATAGATATTATTTTTATGCGTGTAATTCTATGCTAGAGAATTATATGAAAAGTGCTGCATTCATCACACAACAGTATCAACATTTTATATGCCTGCTTTAACTTCATTATTATTAATTGAATAAATATTTGTTTATTTAATTATTAATAAAATATGGTTATATGAATTTTTTTTATTATTATTTTTTTTTAAATGTGTATTTAACAAATTCAAATGGTAATACCTCTAATGTAATGATAATTATTGCCGATATACACCATACATATATGTAATTTTATATAAACAAAGCTATATATGTATGTATTCGTAAAAGTACATAAGTATATGTACTTCATTCATTAGCCATATGCGTGTTCTGGAATGGAGCCACTATTAATATACATATTTACAAATATATTTAGGAACATATTGTATTTTACTTTTTCGACATCTTGCTCTACCCTAATTTAAACACAAAACATAAAAAATTTCACTTCAACATTAAATTAAAAAACAAAAAAAAAAAAAAAACCCCAACATAAGTGTTGTAATAATAAAATAAACGATTTTTTAATATTGCAAAAGAGAGTGCGTTTAATAATAAGCACTATGGAGCTGGACAGATGGAAACATACACAATATTTATACATACATACATACATGGAAATTTATTTTACAAAGTATAAATGATATCGATATTTAGCCCATAAGTAATTAACAAAATATATTTATATACATAAATAAATAAAATGCAATACAAAAATAAATTTTATTTATTCATTTAAAGTGTACAACAATGTTCAGTTGATCTTAGCATATAAAAAGATGGCGTACGTAAAATTTGGGCGCGGACGACTTTGGGATACCTTGTACCACTGCTTGCAATAAAATTCGGTATATTGCTTAAGAGCACCAAAAGACATTTGATTGCCAAATAAGGTAACGATACCTTCATAAACAACCAAAAACAGACGAATTTTTAACCAAAAATGTTTTTTTGACCGATCGTTCCTATTGGAGCTATATGATGTATTTCGGCTTGCACAAACTTAATATATACTTTGTACCATACGGTACACGGTATAAAAATAAAATGTAAAAAAATATGTATGTATGTACATATGTATGTATATTACGAAAAAACCGAAATAGGAACGTTGACCAAAAGCGTGACTTGAGTATGTGGCATGTCGGTATGACTTTAGATATAGGAGGAGGTTATATAGAACAGAGACCCCTGCATATGTACTCCTTCAAAGTCGTTAAGGTTTGCTGCGACAGCGTCTAAGCTGCAAGTTCGCAATCAGCCTGGGATTATCAAACAAGACACTGCCGTATATCTCTCTTCCGATAAGGGATACTTGTGAGCTGCTCTGCATGCGTAAAAAATTTCAAATGCATAACAAATGTACAAAAACAAAAATTGCCGACCCTAAAATCGGGCGCGGAGGACTTATAAATACCCTGTGCCATCTCAACAAACAAATAAATAATGTAATAAGAAGCATAGAATTAGAAGATTACAAAAAACAGATAATGACCAAAGGGTTCTTTCTACAAACAATTACACACATATGTATATACAAAGTTATATACATATTTACATGCGGTTTTATATACATACATACATGGATTTCATTTGTAAAATTATTTATAGGAAAGTCCGCTGGATGGCAAGCTCTTAAAGTCAGCCGCCTCGTAAGATGATGTATTTTTGAGATTTAGGAATTTTTTAAGTCTCTTTTAATGTCCCTATGGGGTATATGAACTAGTAAACCGATTTTAATAAAATTGTGTATAGTGCGTGGGAAAAAACTTCCAAATGCCACAATAGCTTCATATACAAACGAACAAAAATAATTATGCTCTGAAAACGTATTTTAACAGAGCGGTTAAGCGATTTTGATTAAATGCGAACATTTTTTATTTTGCCCTATGCCTCGAACTGCATCATTAGTTTTCAAAAATCGCTGAGGGCAGTTTCCAGTACCTTATCCAACTAGACCCTTTGGAGAACTCAAAATCCAAAGCCCAAATTTGGTTATCATATCATGCATGCAAAACTTTTTTTTTGCAATACTTCTATGGAAGCTATAACCTCGATATCGAAAGAACAAAGTAAACTTGTTCCTGTGACATAAAAAGAGATCTAATCCAAAAGTTTTGCTCTAGATCCGTCGATTTCTTTTTATGAGTAAGCAGCGCAGTTAGCAAGAACGGCAATCAAGCACAAACGAGAGATAGAATTGTCACACCAACACTGTGCATGTGCCGACTGCGCTGCGGCAGAATTTTGAGCCCTATCCACGCGTGTTATGTAAATCGAGAGACTACCCACTACTGCTCTAGATCTAGCTGTTTATATGAACGTGCAGACGGATGTATCTAAATCGACTTCCCTAGTCACCCTGATCATACTTTAGATAACTTTGGAAGATCTCCAACATCGCCTTTCCTTGGAATTGGAATTTTTATACCAAGTAAGTAAGATTGATGATGTTGGCCTCATAGCTTATGTCTCACTCCTTTCCAAAACAGGATTTGCATTTAGAACAAAGAACTTCTGGTATCACTACTTGCCGCATCCCGACTTTGAACCTTAAAACACTAATTTTAGAGTATTCAAGCTTTAGTGCATCGAAATTGTAACATTTTTTGACCTCGCCAATGCAAAACTTTTGGCGCGTTGGCAGGACAACGGCAGTGGAAGGACTTCTTCTCCATCGACCAAACAAGCACGCAGAGTTATTTGCGCAATCCTCAGACAAGTCATTCTCAGCTAAAGAGTTCAGCTGTTCCCAACAAAAAAAAAAAAATTTAACATGAAGTTTTTTTTAAAAAAATGCTTGCGCAAAAAGGCGCCAGAGATGAAACCAGGCGCTATCTTGGACGCTGTCATCTCACAATCCAATGCAACGGCCTGCAAATGTTTGCTATACAAATTGGCCGACTACAAAAGAGGTAGGGCTGGTACTTAATATATATAAATCCAAGCAAGTAATATTGCAACTTGTGCAGGTGGAGATTTGATTGATGCCATCAATACGGGTGGTCTTATTGCCGTGGAGCAGCTAATACGTGAACAATTTGGTGTATTCATGTACAACGATGGTAAGGGTCAGGTAATTAATCGTGCGGAATTTCTGCGCTGGAAGTATCGTGATCATACCGAAGTTACCATACCCATTGAAGCCTCGCTTTCCATACACGATCCGCTGGGCAAATGGGAGGATCATAAGGCATGCTGGCAAATGCAATATCGTGGAGCTCTCGGCGAGAGTCTGCTGCATGTGCTAATCATATGCGACTCCAAGATACATACAAAACTAGCACGTGTGCTGCTACGTGTGTTTCCCAATCTGGCGCTGGATGTCATGGAGGGTGAGGAGTATTTGGGCGCCAGTGCGCTGCATTTGTCCATTGCTTATAGCAATAATGAGCTGGTGGCTGATCTTATTGAAGCAGGCGCTGATATACATCAACGTGCCATTGGTAGCTTCTTTTTACCACGTGATCAGCAGCGCATGAATCCGGCCAAGTCGACGGACTACGAAGGTCTAGCCTATATGGGCGAATATCCTTTAGCTTGGGCTGCCTGCTGTGCCAATGAGAGTGTCTATAATTTGCTGGTCGACTGTGGCGCCGATCCGGATGCACAAGATTCTTTTGGTAACATGATCTTGCATATGGTGGTTGTCTGCGACAAGCTGGTAAGTACGATTCTAAAAATGGTCCAAGTATTTAGTGCCTTAATAAGCTGCTCTAGGATATGTTTGGCTATGCACTGCGTCATCCAAAAACGCCAGCTAAAAATGGCATTGTCAATCAAACTGGCTTGACACCTCTTACGCTGGCCTGCAAGCTGGGTCGCGCTGAGGTTTTTAGGGAAATGTTGGAGCTGTCGGCTCGTGAGTTTTGGCGCTACAGTAACATAACCTGCTCTGGGTATCCCTTAAATGCGCTGGATACTTTATTGCCCGATGGCAGAACAAGTAAGTATATTGGCTAAAACAATTTGTATGGTGTTTAAACCTTATAATCTTGTGGGAGTTATGCAACTATGGCAAGTTTTGACGCTGTGGTCGTCCTTATCTCTTGTTTTCCTTGAGATCTAAGTGTTAACAGCATAGTTTGCTTAGGATAGAACGGCTGCGCGGCAAAGGTCTTGGCACAGTCTCTTAATTAAAAGTTTATTATTATTGCCTAAAAAAATGCTCTCGTTGAACAGACTGGAACTCGGCGCTTTTTATCATACTGAACGGCACAAAGCCGGAGCACTTGGATATGTTAGATGGCGGCATTATACAGCGCCTGCTCGAGGAGAAATGGAAAACCTTTGCCCAAAATCAGTTTCTAAAACGACTGCTAATTCTCTTCATACATTTGCTGTGCCTCTCCGTCTCCGTCTATCTGCGTCCAGCCCATGAAGGCGAACCGCAAGAAGATGACGACAGTGCTGCAATTAAAACTGGCGGCAGTTCAGCAGCTATCAAGGTGGACATACTACCGATACCCGAAGTGGAAAGCGACTATAATGTGCAAACTGTGGCACGTTATTGTGCCGAATTGGCGACCATTGCTGGTGTGCTGAGCTACGTTGTCTTTCAGCAGGGAGATGAAATTAAAAACCAGGGCTTATCGGCGTTCCTCAAGCAATTGGTATGCATTTTATTTGAGTTGTACCATTTGTTATTGTTAAAATTGTATTCATTTTGGAACATTTTTGCTTGCAGTCCCATGCTCCGGCCAAGGCAATCTTTCTGGTATCGAATCTCTTGATATTGGCCTGTATTCCATTTCGATTAATAGGTGATGCGGACACCGAGGAGGCTATTCTTATATTTGCTGTACCAGGCAGCTGGTTTTTGCTCATGTTCTTTGCTGGGTAAGTTTTAAAAAGACTCTTCGCTATGTAGAAAGATTCCAGGATAAGCTGTTTGTGCACTCATTCGCATCTTGTGCGGCATAAGGTAGATGATGGGCTGTGTGTGTTTACACTGGTGTGGTAGCACAATCCTTCAACCGCACATTTATTTCCAAGTGTACTAAAACGCACTTCAAACCTTTTTTGGATGCGAGTTTGAGGGACGAATACCAAGATTCCTAAGTTGCATAATAATTGCTTCTCTTTGCAGCGCTATACGTTTAACTGGACCATTCGTAACTATGATCTATTCCATGATAACAGGTGACATGTTCACCTTCGGCATTATCTACTCCATTGTACTTTGCGGCTTCTCTCAGGCGTTTTATTTTCTTTACAAAGGGCATCCACAGGTGCAGACCACCATGTTTAATACCTACACCAGCACTTGGATGGCGCTTTTTCAAACTACCCTGGGCGATTATAATGTAATTATCAACTCTTGCCTGCTTTACTTAGAAAATATTTGGATTAGATTTATAATTTTACTTGCAGTATCCCGACTTAAACCAAACCACATATCCGAATCTCTCAAAAACCGTATTCGTTATATTCATGATATTTGTGCCGATCTTACTGCTTAACATGTTAATTGCTATGATGGGTAATACCTATGTTACAGTCATTGAGCAATCTGAAAAGGAATGGATGAAACAATGGGCCAAGATTGTGGTAACATTGGAGCGCGCAGTACCATCAGCAGATTGTAAGGGCTATCTGGAGGCATATTCCATACCACTGGGCCCGTCAGATGACTCAGGCTTTGAGGTGCGTGGTGTTATGGTTATCAAAAGTAAAAGCAAGACACGTGCCAAGCAACGCAAAGGAGCCGTCTCCAACTGGAAGGTAAGAACCTAATACATGCATTTGCTCTTTGTGTAAATCTTTAATTTTATGCTTTTTTCAGCGCGTTGGTCGTGTTACCCTAACCGCATTGAAAAAACGCGGCATGACGGGTGAAGAAATGCGTCGTCTTATGTGGGGCCGTGCCTCCATATCCAGCCCTGTTAAGATTGCCAAACAAAAACTTAAAGATCCATATAATTTACACACGGAATCAGATTTTACCAATGCCATGGACATGCTGACCTTTGCCAATAATCCAGCCTCAAGCAGCGGTGTGCCCTTACGCACTGCAACCACCAAGGAAACCCAGCCCGTTGTGCCTGATCCATTTAGGGAGCTGATTATGATGTCTGATCAGCGACCTGAAACACATGATCCACATTATTTTATGGGCTTGCAGCAGCTGGCCAATAAAGCTTTCGATTTGGTTGAGCAAACGCTAAAAACGCAGCCATCGCTGAACAAGAAGCCAGCTGTGTTGGAATCTGCTACTGCTGCAGCGCTTCCCAGCACGACGCAGCCCTTGGTAGCGGGTACAGTGCCGGCTGCCGCACCTGCCGTGGCCATGCCATTGCCAATGGCTACGAACTTGACAAACCTATTTCAAGATCCCAAGGAAATCGTGGATCCTAAGAAATTGGAGGAGTTTATGAAACTGCTAGCCGATGTTGATACAGAGGAGAGCGATAGCGGTGGTCCTATATTAGGCAAACTTTCGCTGGCTAGACGCACTCACACTGCGCTCTCAAAGGCGGACATTAAGCGGGAGCACAATTTCGAAGACAAAGATAAGCCTATGTCATCGATTTGGGCTCAACATTTGCCGGAAATGCATATTGAGCCGGTAAGTGCCACATACACTTGTATATAAGCTATTTCGCTATATGTATGTTTTTGTCAAAAGGGCTTTAATTTTGAGGATGCCGTTGCGGAGGAAGTTTTGACCATAGAGCAGGAGGCTGAAGTTGAAACCGAAGATGGAAATGGCGGGCAAGATAGCGAGGATTTGCCTACGGCTGAAGAGGTGCATGCTACAATGAAACAGTTCCATTTACGCAAATGCCAGCCACAACAGGATGATGCAGCACGTCGTGCTAAAAGTGCACGCATTCGACGCAAGAATAAGTAATTTTTTGAATCTGCTAATTGAGAGTGGTACATACAAAATGTCGAGCTCGAAGACTTCGCCCACAAATATTTTAGGAGTTTCGGCTTGATATTTGGAGTAAATTTTGATATTTTTTTTTCTTTTTCAGAGTTTCACCCGAAGAAAGCGATACCGAACTTTGCGACAAGCACAAGAAAACAACACGTGGGCGTTCCGCCTATGTGCGTAGATCTCCACCGGATCCATTGGAGCCCTGGAGTACACGCGAGCTGCAAGATATTAACAAAATTTTAGCCAAAAAGTAAACTACACACTACAACTTTTTTTAAGTTTTAAGGTTTATCGTAACTCAAACGAAATTAAAGTAATATATAAAATAATATTTTGAAATAAGATTTTGAATTTGATTTAGAAGAACAGAAATGCAAGCCGGACAACAAATTGGTACTTCGGTTCCAAATTAATTTGTTGTTACGTTGCTTTCCCGTATAAGGCTCAAAACTAAGAGTCAAACTAACTTTTAAAGTAGAGATTTTGATAGATGATGCATGATTCCCCAAATATAGGTGCATAAGCGCTTCCTTGTATGTACAATAATCAAAGTTTTTTCTATAAAAGCCACACAATACTACCTTCACATATATAAAAGTATAATATTCTTTTTAAGTTAACACACAGAACTTTGTTTGGTAGAGATTTCGATAAATGATGCATAGTTCCCAAAAAATAAGATGCAAGAAGCCACACACTTTAAAAAGTATTCATACTTCACTTTGCTAAACATTTATAAACTAATAATTGTATTTTTTACACGTTCTTAAAAATGTACAGTTAAGATCTTAATTAATAGATAATCTCTGTAAATTTATAAACGTACGCTGCTGGGCGGGATTAAGCTGTGCAAACCCGCATACTACATTTGGATATGATCGATCGTATCATATAAATAAACTTAAAACTAATTTTCTTGTATTTATACACTGTACCCATAGAGTCAAGGGCATTATATATTTGTGCAATGTATGTTACAGGCGGAAGGAAGTGTGGCAGACCATAAGCTCTTTATACCAAAATCCTGATAATCACCGCGGGAAGCGTTTGAGCCCAGTGCTTATGCCGTGCGTAGGTGTAGATTTTCGATTCATGTCGATACCTTGCCCCATTACCCCATAGGAGAATTTAGCAATTTACACCCACACTATAAAAGCCACCCGATTGAAGTTTGGCACAGTTATACACATAAGCATATTATGCTGCATAAATTAATACGATCGGATGAAAAATTGTCCCCTTCCCTTAAGTATAATTCCACGTATTTTCATTAATATATAAGCTGGAGCCATCAAATTTGGTAAGAAGAGCCATGTAGGCCTAACAACGAAACGTTGACTTTCGCAATCCATCCTACCCTAGTAAACGTATCAATGCAAAATTTGGTGCAAATAAAAACTTTTTTTGGGAAAAGTGGTTGCAGTGTGGCGCCGCCCCGACTGATTTATATTTTTTAAAAACATGACCGCAGCATGATTTCATCGAAATGTGCGATCTGCTGACATTGTTGAGATGGGCTGCGTCTGTGTCGTTGTTTGCGCACTCGACACTGCCGAATTAATATAAATTGGTGTAGCATTATTATGGCTATTGTTGGCATTAACATTGGCTTGTTGTTGCTGTTGTTGGGCAGTAACTGCATTTGTGGTTGCACCAGCGGTTGTGCCTCCCAATTGTAAGATCTGCTGCGCGGTCAATAGCTGGGTTGGTATAATGACCTGCTGCTGTTGGTTGTGCTGAGCTTGTTGTTGTTGTTGCTGCTGTTGTTGTTGCTGTTGTTGTTGCATTTGCAGACGCAGCAAGTGCAGTTGATTGGCGTTGATGGTAATCTGTGGACAAAAAAAAACATTTGTAAAACAAGTTTTGTGAATTAAATTCAAACAAAAACGCCCCTATTAACTACTGGGTGCTGTACTAAATAATAATAGCTATCGACAATAAAGGCATCCATTGACGACACTGAATGCGAAAACCATATATAGAACCATGTCAAACGAAAATTCGTGGTGCAAAAGTAATGATGTCTTGTTGGTAAGACCAGAAGGGAGTGATATACTGCAAGCTCTCAAAATATTGTTAAAAATCACGATACAGTCGTTCTGTCAAAAATTGACTCTTTAAACAGCTGAAGGGAGCCTAATAATACTACAATAATGTTTTCCTCGTTTAAGCCAATTTACAGCGTTCTATCAAAAATTAGGTTAATTTTACCTGAAAGCAACAAAAATCAGCTTCGACTTCAAGAGCCAAAAATTCCTAATTTCGTAGTTATAAACTTAATAAAACTGAAATTCGACAAGGAACTCCCTGTCTTTAGCAATGCAAACACTCAGAAAGGTTAGAATTCTATATTCTATTAAGTTAATAGCAATTCTTCCAGCTGGCTGCATCGAGCCGGAGTTAATATTTTTAAAACATCTGTTCTGTAGAATTCTAACCTTGCTGAGTGTTTGAAATACTACAATAGAAAACAAGTGTGCTTATTGCTATATGGATATACTTACAGGCACATTAGTCAATTCGCCTGTTGGCGTCACAACCTGCTGCAACAGTTGGATTTGTTGTTGTTGCTGCTGTTGCTGTTGTTGCTGCTGTGCCAAATTCTGTAGCAACGCCGTTTGCTGCGCTGCAGCGTTTGTGGGGGCCGGCGTTGCAGTCAGCTGCCCATTGGGACCAGCAGTAAGTATTAATTGTTGCGTGGGCTGTTGTGTTACAATATTCAAGCCGAGACTGTTTTGCAAGTGATTTTGGGTTGGCTGTTGTTGTTGCTGCTGCTGTTGTATCTGCTGTACCAGCTGCTGTGGCTGCTGACCCGGCAAAGCTATGAAATACTGCAGCTGCTGTCCGCCGGCATGTGTGGCCCCGCCTTGCTGTATGATCTGCATTTGCTGTGGCTGATGTTGTTGTGCGGTCAGCTGTTGTAGCTGTTGGCTGGAGCTGGCAGTAAACATTTCGGGGCCTACGGTGGTAAAGCTAAGCACATCGGAGTTATTTTCCAGCTTAAGCGTGCCGGCAGTGTTGGCGGCAGCAGGTACATTCGCGCCGCTGACACTAACAGCGGTATTGGAGTTGGAAGCGGCACTGCTTGATGCGCTGTGGGAGGAAGCCTCTTTTTTGGGACCAGAGGATGGCTTGATTTCCTCTCGTGGAACAATGTCAATGAGAAAATCAAATTGGTCGTAGTTTGCAATAGCCTGAGCAATATCCGACCGTTGTAGCGTGCGTCGTCGACTCTCTTCGGTGTGCACCCACGCGCGCATTGTCAACTCTTGTATGAAGTACTCACAAGCTTTGGCAAATAATAAAGGCGCTTCACCCGCAATCATTTTGGCATTTTCATCCAGTTTCATGATTTTCTTTATACGCGCCAGCGGCAAAACCTGATGCTTAGCATCGACCTGAGCTATGCTATTCACTTCACTTAAGATATTTGGCCAAAAGTTGTCTATAGTTGGTGGCGGTTTGCGCGCCACTGGAACGCGCGTTGACTTTGTGGTCTTTTCCTTTGGATTGGCTGCATTTATGCTGGATATCGATGTGATGCTGACGGCAGAGCCTGATAGCGTGTTCGCATTTGTTGTAAGCGTTGCTTGCATGGGCAACGAGAGATTGCCTGTAAACTGTTGTGCGCGACATGGTGTTCCTATTTTGTTTGCGACTGCTGTGTTGCCACCAAGTGTTGTGCCACCATAAAGTTGCGGCATTGACCCACTATGCTCCACTTTAATGGGTGTAACCGTGATTGTGTTCTCAAAAAGCGTGGTGGCATTGCTGCAAGTGGAATTCCATTAAAAACGAAACGCAGTATTTTCCAGTAGACGACTTACCTATTTGGCGCCTTATTTAGAGTAACATTATTTGTGGCGTACATGGCCACTGAAATAGCGCTCACGTGACACGGACACGAACACGATTTCACTGGCGGCAAGTACCGTAAATAATATGGATTGCTTTGATTGAATCGCTCCTATATGCTATGTTCGCTGGTAAGTGTTTTTTTAATTGTATTTATAATTTACAATACAATAAGATTGTGTTTATTGCATTAAATGTTTTGGTTTAGCTGCAATCAATGGCCAATCACAGCGTCGGTTGTTTGTGCGCCCCTTTTTAAGGGAAAACGGTGGTAGCTGGTACAACTGTCTGGTAGAACTATGTATGCAAAAACTTGTCAACATTTGTTACAATACACTTTATACCCGATTTCAATGCAAACTAAATACAATTAATGCGCTAAATTTCTGGATTTTTTGTAAAACCAAGTCAAAAATTAAGCTACCAAGCGAAAAACTATATAAGGGCTGCACTAGTGCTGACACTATCGATAGACATGGCGATTCACTTGTTTTTGTTAGCATATCGACCAAGCAGTGTGTACACACTTTTTGCAGAAATATCGATAGCCTTTGTTATATTTTGCATCGCCACCGGCATACCAGTTGATAGCATTTGTTGATAAGGCCATATTTATAAAAACCAAAAGACTATCTATACTAGTTAAATAACATTTTGAAAACTAAAATACATGTTGCCTTACTACCATAGCATCAATCTTTAACGATTTTTGGTTTATCTACTACATAAGACGCGTGCAAGCAAGTCAGTGATAAACATAAATGTTCATAGGCAATATTCCAATGCGTGGCGTTCGAGTAGCATCAATCAAAGCCACACCATGCATATCCTTATTTTAATATTTCTTATAAGCACATCAATCAAAACTCTTTTAATTAAGGCCTAGTAAGTAAAGACTTAGAAAATTGAAAAAGACATTAATAATGCCACCAACATTTTATAGTTACTCCACCGATTTCGAGGTACACCGCAATTGGTTGGCAATAACACACAGTCTGCCTTTAAATCGCTGGTATGTGGACTCTACCAGTGAATGGACCCTCGACTATCCACCATTTTTTGCCTACTTTGAATGGCTACTCTCCCAAATTGCACAATATGTCGATCCGCTTATGTTGGTCGTTGAAAACCTTAACTATGCTTCCGAGTTAACAGTGTTGTTCCAGCGCTCTTCCGTGATGGTCATGGATGTTGTGTATGCTCTGGGTGTACACAGCTGCCTAATCGCATTGGGCAAGGACAAAAAGCATGTCTTCTATTTTGCTGGCAGCATCTTGCTACTACTAAATGTAGGTCTTACCATGGTTGATCACATTCACTTTCAATATAATGGCTTTTTGTTTGGCATTTTGCTTTTAAGCATAAGCGCTCTACTTCAAGAACGTTTTCTGCTCAGCGCCTTTGCCTTTGCTGTACTACTCAACTTCAAGCATATTTTTCTTTATATCGCACCTGCCTTTGCGGTTTACTTATTAAGATTTTATTGTTTGGAGCAGGCCAATAGCATGACAAACATGCTAACCGCCTTTGTAAAACTATTAGCCGTTGGTCTTACGCCATTTGCACTTTCATTTGGACCCTTCTGGCGCCAAATACCTCAAGTACTATCGCGCCTATTTCCATTTAAGCGTGGCCTTACCCATGCCTATTGGGCGCCCAATGTCTGGGCCCTCTATAACACCGCTGACAAAGTTGCGACTACTCTTCTGCATCGTGGAACGAACACGAACTTTGGAAGTACGACCACTTCGGGGCTTGTGCAAGAGATACAGCATATTGTTTTACCTTCGATTTCACCAGCTATAACGTTTGCACTTACGTTTCTTTTTATGCTGCCCATTCTTAAAAAGCTGTTCCTGACTGCGTCAAAAGAGTAATTACACTTTAATGTTGTATGAATGTCTTTAATTTTGTTAATAATGCGTTTTTTTATATTATTTCCTTAAGGAAAGCCAAACTTGTTTTTCTTCGTGCTGTGGTGCTCTGTGCTTGTTGCTCTTTCATGTTCGGCTGGCACGTACATGAAAAGGCAATTTTGATGTGCCTTATACCACTATGGTAAGCAAAGATGTCTATACACATATATAAAATAATTGAATATTTTTTTAAACATACGTACAGCTTACTTGCCCTGTTGGATCGCAATGATGCCAAATATGCATTTTTCCTTAGTGTTGTTGGTTATTTTTCGTTGTTCCCTTTGTTATTTGACGTGGACTTGTTGCTTCTACGGTATTCTCTCTATATTTCGTACATATCAATGATGTACGTTTTACTAATATTCATGTACCAAGCAAAACCAAACATCCATTTAATTGAATGGCTCTACATTGTTGGATTTGTGGCACTGCCTATATATGAGCATTTAATAAGTCCACTGACTGGCTTGGATAAGAGATTTCCATTTATGCCACTGCTACAAACTTCTCTATATTCCGCGCTAGGTGTAAGCTATTTCTTTGTTCGATACTATATTTACGCATTGGATATATCGTGGAAAAATATATTTAAAAAGCGGACCACTGCGGCAGCAAGCAAACTAAAGACCAAATAAATATTATATATTATAAATATAGTTTAGTGTGTTTATAGTATGTTCTTTAAGAAACCCAATCTATAAACTTTCAATAAACGAAAACGTATGTGCGGAACATGTAATTTAAAGAAGAGATCGGGATCTCAAAACTGATATTTAGTATTATTTTTTAAAAAGTAGTAAGTTTTAACCCAATACAATGAATGAACTTATTATTATTAAAAAAATTAATCTCTTGAATTATATTAAACATTTTGTAAAAAAAATTATTACATGAGCCATAAAAAATCTCATCTGGGACTAAAGTATTTTTTAAATACTCTGAGAAACGATGAATAAGACTCTTTTTAGAAGATTCAAATTTTCAGCTTTTTCTACGTTCTTTAAAAATACACTGAGGTTTCACAGAGGTTTATTAAAGCTGTTTTACAAATGGATCCAATTTTTTTAATTTCTTTTATGTCTAACAAGTTTCATTATTAATAAAGAGTAGGGCCATCATTAGGACTCTAGGCTTATTTAAGCTTTACTTATCTTTTATTTTTCTTTAAATATTTTCTAACAGACTGTCAGCTTGATCTTTATGTCAGATAAGCAGAACTCTGTAATTTTTCTATACATGCACGTTTACACGTAGGTACTTCGTACATATGCTCAAGGCGCCTGGCGCAGCCAGCTCGGCGCCGGCATCTATATTTAAATGGAATTTTGCAAAGTTATATGCAGAAGTAGGTATTCAGTGTCGACGCATAGGCGTTGTACATACTGTATGTATATATAGAATTACAAACAGAACCTTTTTAAAATTGTGTTTCAATAGTTTATGGCGCATACCATACCTGTTGCTTAGCGAATTTCCATTGTTTTCTGCTAGACTTAGACTACAAGTGTAGAGCCATAAACAGGTAACAAAGGCGTACTACTTTCTAGCACACTCGAGGGAGAGGTGTTCCTGGAAAGTCCTAGGAATTTTTGTAGCTAGTCAATGAAGTGTGAGCCCACTTGCATAAGGCCAAAAGTTTTCATAGATCAGTTGCTATTTTGCACTCTAGCAAGCAGTTTGAACAGCGAAAAGACGCTTAGACATGCAAGTGCAGACAGAATCAATGAAAAAACGTTCTGGATTTCACGGTTCATTTAGCAAATATCATCACGAAGAAATGTCCATAAATAATCCAAAGTGAGTAAACTTTTTTAAAATGTTCTTAACTAAGTCAGTGATGTTTCTTTGCCAGCAATTGCTTTAGAAAAGGCTCTTATATTGAGCTTTCTACTGGTGTGTTGCGCCGTGTTGAGGACATACGTACTGAGGATTTCATACAGTCTGCTTTGCGAAGTCCCGAATTCGATATAAAGGAGGCAACTGTGGTTAAAATCGATCGATCAGCAACACATATATTTAATATAACTTTTAGTTATGACTCACAACATACAAAGGTATGGTTTGAATTTGTAGCTTTTATAATTATGAAATATACCTTATTGTTTATCTAGGTGAACATGGAGGTATCACCAGGACATCCCTTATTCGTTTATGGACAGGGCTGGGCTTCTTGTAGTCCGAACATATCCTTTCAACTATACGATCTTAAGTGTCAGCAACTTCAGGTCGGTGATATATGCTTATCACTTGTTCAGCGGGAATATTCAAACTCACAGAATAGCACACAAGCTGCCTCAGAATGCATAAACTATTTACCAGCACCACAGCCTTCTACAAGCTATGCAAACTCTGCATTTAAACTTAATACTATACGCAATTCATACCATTTTTATGCAGAAATGGCGAATTTAGTGTCTGCCTATACTCAGCAAATGTTAGATAAAATAATAAACTGAATGATAAAATACAATTTCAAAAAAAAAAAAAAAACTAATTAATGCCAACGATAAATACATCAGATTTTTCAGTTTTACTACAGTCACGAACAAATTTAAATATACACTCGATAGCACTGCGGAAAATATACCGATAATCGAAAAGTGATTATACAAAAAAATAGTCGCGTCGAAAACAGCGCAGGCTATAAAACATCGATAAATTTTTTAATAAGTTGGACACACTTGTGTATTTTATTTGCCTAAACCAGCTGTATGTAAAATAAAAGGTAAAAGCAGAAATAACAAAACAATTCCAGACTGGTCCTAAGCATTTGTTGCTAAATGACACTAGTTGGTAAAATTTAATGCTGTCGCTGGTGCCTGCTGCTTTAATGAACAGCGCGCTATCCGTAGGAGGATGCCAGGATGATTGCAGCTTAAACCTAACAGAATCTAACCGCGTGTTGCAGCATCGCCATATTAGCAGCCTTGGCAGTCATGAGGACTCCAACGAAACGCTGTGGGGCCCAACAAATCTATATGATATTGTGACAGGACAGGCACTTCAAACCCATCGCGAAGTACACAAACGTAACAATAGTGAGTAAACGCTTTATACATACATATATCTAATATGTTCATATACTAATAAATTTCATTTTTTGACTTAGTGTCATTTGAGCGCCAACAACACAAAGCGGCAGCAATGCTGGTGTTTAATGCAAACAAAGACGATCTTCGCATGACGCAAATAATACGTCGCTTACAAAAAGAAACCAATGTAAACATGGCACTAGAACTTTGCAACAAGCTTGATATGGCTGTGCGCACACCCAGTAACCTGGGATATTTAACGCGGTCATTTGAATGTATTTTGGAAAGCATGTTGGCGTTGTTTCGACAATGCACTCCAAAAGTTCTGAGTGAATGCAGCAAAATTTTAGGGCTGATTGGCTTTATAAATCACATGTCTTTTCCAATCTATGAAGAATTTATCACTCGAAACTACAGATCTAATGAAAGATTACAAAAATATTTTATATTGGCCTTAAAAACCACTCTATGGTAAGTGTTTTTGAAGTAATTCATGGAGATCATGTTACCTTTTGCGCCGTCCGCTATTGTCATTTTTTTTTTTCTTTCATAGCTGTGACATCAATGGGGAACTTAATAAATACTGCGACAAACTCATATTAATTTTAAAAGATTATCTAGAGAACGCAGAAAATATTGATACCTTTATGGCCATAAGCGACACTGTCGTACAGTTTTCACACAACTACAGATTAGCCTTCGAGCGTCATTTTACGGATGTTGTTGATATTATAATAGGCTGGCAATTGGAGGCTAAACAACCTAAAGAGCTAAAAATCCATTGTGGTCACGTTTTAGAACAACTAACGCCTTACTTTAGCAACCAAATGGACTTTACTTATGGCCTACTAACACAATTCATTGAGGATATCACAGCACTCGACGTGCCCGATCCAAGCAGCGATACTGATTCATGCAGTGCCTCTGCGGAGCGAATCGGCGCTTTTGTTAACTCCTTCAATTCGCTACTTAAGTGCCTAGCGCGCATCCAATTCTTTGTAGGCATTCCAGCCTGTGAGAGCATTGTTTTAATGGCTCTCAACCATTTGACAGAAATATTGCCCAATGTGCTGAGCGCCTGGCCCAACGACTGTAGCACGGCAGTGGTTAGCATTAATGAGCTGATCTGCATTTGTTTGGTAAACGGTTTCCAGCAGCTTGAGGCATCAACTGTAACCCAGATCATTGAGTTCGAATTCGAACATTTGCAACATTTTGACGAGGCCCAAAAACTGAGCGCACAGTATCTTGTACTCTGCGTTGTTCGAAAACTACGTGCACGTCTTCCTGCAACTTTAGTTAAGCTTATTTTTTATTCCGAGGAACCGCCGCATAGTGAGCTACATAAGTATTTGCATGCAGTAAAGCTAAGCAAGTCCAGCACGGCGCATAAGATATTACTACGCACATATCAAGAGACGCTGCTTATCAAAAATGTACCACTTTTGCAGCAAGCCTACAAGTATCTGGTGCATGACATTGACTGCTGCGTGATCCACCTGAGTAAAGCTCAGGGCCTACAACTGGTTTCTCAATCCACCAGCGATGCAGGCGTTCTACTTGTATTCAACTTGGCAGCTTTGGCTTGCCTGGCCAAGCAAACCTCGTCTATTATTGGCATGTATGCCTGCAATCCTTCGATACTGGAGCTTTTAATTAGCAATTGCCGTGCTGCAGATCTTAAACTCTGGTCAAAACACAGTGCCACACACAACGCCATACTGAATTTGCTCATGATGCATTGTCAAAAGAATCGTAACTTTCGTAACACATCCAGCATTCTGCGCGAGGAGCGAGATGCCATAACAGAGCACACTTCACCAACGGCAAATAGTTTTAGTACAATTCTAAAATTCCTGGCTTCTAGCCTTGAACAGGCACCACTGCTGGCAACACCAAATCTAAAAATGCTTCTACAGTGGACAGAGTCTTTGCTGAGGGAATGCAAAGAGCATGCCACCACGTTAATGAAGCATCAGAGCTTCCATAGCATTTGCTGCAGTATTGGTTCCCTAACGCCAAAGTATGCGCCTCAAGAAAGCGCTGACTGCATTTTGGCCATACTCAGCTATGGTGATAACGTAGTGGGCAGCGAGCTTCACCATCTATTTAAAGAAACCGCGTTGCAGCAGCTTCAGGCCTTATGCAGCACAGCGCAATCGTCCTATATCCAAATCTATGCGCAGCTGCCTTTGGATATTGCTTTACAACAAGGAGGATTTAGCAGACGTCAGAGCATGCGCAGTCACTATCGCTTTGCGCATATTTACCGCGCCTTGAACCATTGTAGCGCTGTAAGAGATAGTGTCTTTAGTGATTTCTTTAAGGGTCTAGAAACAACAAACCACTCATACTTTGTAAAATCATTAGGCGAGCTCTTTACTCGAAGCTATACGGAAAATTCCCAGCTAGAGAGCAGAACTGAAAAAATATTTTTATGCATCAGAAAGTGTTATCGCGTGGCTGCTGCTTGGCTGCAATTTGAGGCGGCACGTTACTGTGTGAACCAGAAGCTTCGCACAACACTCGGCAAGCCACAGGAAACTTTTTTGGCTTTTGAAGCCATCATTATGAAGTATGCACGCCTATTAAGTGGTTGTGCAAAGGAGGCCGATCGTAATTCCTTGGACTTCATGACTTTAAAAGAGCTTTCCAATACTCAATTAAACATGCACATGTTGCTGGGTTTTCTGGATGCGTTAGAGAAGCTGATTTATAATGCGGCCGAGGGCAGCGCTTTTGCTTTGCGTGCGCCTGAGAAACCTGTAGCTGCCTTCTTTCGCCTTAACAATCCTACATGTCAGTCTTGGTTCAATCGTATTCGCATTGGCGTAATTATCATTGCCATGCATAGCATGCATCCGGAGTTGGTCATACAGTATACGCAGGTGAGTTTTAAGATAAATTTATAAAAATAATAATATATGTTTTTAACATTTGCAGGAAATACTTCAAGCACCCAAAGTGCCCGAAAACGTGTACAGTCAGGCCATAGTTTACTTGGCCTGGGCTTTAGTCTGCTGCAAGGAGCCCGATTCGCTTAAAGGTCTCTATGTATGGGCTAGATCTAAAGCTGAAAAATCATACCAATGGATTCAACATGCTGCCGATCAAGCAGCCGGCCGATATGAAATTGCTTTAGCCGGCTTTAGAAATGTTTTAGTTGATGATGATTTGGACATACACACGCGTCAATTTGTTATTGCTCAGCTGTTGGAATGTTTACAAGCCACAGGTCAATGGTACAAGCTGCTCGAGTTTAAAAACAACATGGCCAAAACAGACGATAATGTGCTGAACCCGTTTTTACAGAAGCGTCATACTGAAATGAGTGCTTTAGAAAAATTATTGGCCAAGTGTGAACGTGCTACAGAGGAATCGGAAGAGCTTAACACCGCGCTTCAGTATCTTAGCATTTGGCCCAGCAATTGGTCAGAGAACAAGACAGACAGCAACGGCATAACAGCACCCAAATCCATGCATGCCAGTTTCTCGCCCATTTATATAAAGGAAAGGCTGGAGACCATTGTGCTAAATAATGCCAATGCCAGCAATGGCTTTGAGCTGAATGAGGACTTACAGGAGTTGCTAAACATGAATTGGCGCGAGAACTTGCTTAATACAAGCATAGATAACAAACATTGGCTGGATTTGACGCTGCTCAAACATGTTGTCTTCAAATTAAGTTGTACACAATTTGAACAGCTGGACTTGGCTTTGTTGCCCTTATCCAACTGTCGCTCTTGTGACAATAGACGCGTTCCGAACACAATATCCAGTGCAGTGCTAGTCAAATGTCTGGCGTGGAGCAAGTTGCTACAGCATTGCTGCAGTAACAATAAAAATATCAATCTGGGATCACTTTATCTAAGCATTGCGGCCAGCGCACGCGAAGAGGGTAATCAACAAAGCTGCTACAACATGCTGGAGCAGTATTTTGCTCATAGTCAAGGCAATGCCAACTTGTTAGATATTTCTGCACAGCTAGTGAATCATACGAGTGAGCTTAACATTGGCAACGAAGAGTTGCTGCGTGGCTATAGCGAGATAGCCAAATGCTTTCACATGCAGGAAAAATCCAACGAGCTTAACTCCATTAATGTGTCCGCTGCACTCTGTTTGGCTATACACAAGCAGGTGGCTGCAGACACTACAGCCAATTATCCAGCTATCAATGCGGATATGCTTCTTACCTTGGCGGATTGGATATCTGTGCGCAGCTGTAATGGCATTACCATTAATATGTCGCCCACGCTGCAGCAATTACTCGATCAATTACCCGAGTGTGCTAGTAACAAATCAATGCAAATACCCTATGGAGACCGGGTCGTGGCACGTCTTATTAATGCCAGCTTGTTGCAGCGGCCCGATTCGGAGGAGGCGCTAATCGCGTATGGTAATTGGTGCTATCGGTGGGGCAAAAAAATTGTAGACAACGGCTGCATGCTAACACAATCGGATTTGACACAGCTTAGCCAGGCTATTGGCTGCAATGCGTTGTTGGATAGTGAAACATTAAGTCAACTGGTAAATGCTTTAAATGCACATCAACTTGATAATATTTTGCTGGAGCAAGAGCTGGAGCATGCCAATGAGCCGATCTGTTCTTATGAGAAAAGTGAGGATGCCACCAAAATGGGCTTGCGCAAATTGCCTTTGTTGGCCGATAAACCCGATGCGGTAATAGAGCGTATTGTGGAGATTTGGCGACGTGCCAATGCCCACACTTATGACTACTACAAAGACGCTGCACGCGCTTATTTTCGTTATCTAAGCATTAAGGCAAGCCATTGTAGCTCTGACGATCCGAAGCAGCGTTTTTGTGTGGATGACAGCAATATGGTGACAACTACACTACGGCTGCTGCGTTTAATTGTAAAGCATGCCACAGGTTTGCAGGATGTGCTAGAGCAGGGACTGAAGAATACGCCAATAGAGCCCTGGATGGTCATAATACCCCAGCTCTTCAGTCGCCTTAATCATCATGAGCCGTATGTGCGCAAGAGTGTCAGTGCCTTATTATGTCGTCTGGCCGAAAGTCGTCCACAGCTGGTAATTTTTCCCACAGTGGTAGGCGCTAATCGTGAGCTGCAAACACAGCCCAGCGTAGGCGGCAACAACGATACGCCAGTGCGCCTGAGCAGCTGTTTTGCCTATTTACTTACCGCATTGACTAAACAGGCGCCAGAGACGGTGCTACATGTGCAGCTGCTGGTAAAAGAGCTACGTAGAGTCTGCCTGCTTTGGGACGAATACTGGATACACTCGTTGGCTCAAATTTATAACACTTATGTGGGTCGCGTGAATGCTTTTGCTACAGAGTTCAAGCCAGATGATCATGAAGGCAAACAAAACAAGTTCAATAGTTTTAGACCACAGATACTGAATGATTTGGAGGCAGTAGTAGCTTTTACTGCGCGTTCGCCTGAGACCAGCTATGAACGCACCTTTAAAAAACGTTTTGGCTTACCCATCAAACAAACGCTGGAGGTGTTACGCACACGCAAATATCCCGAGGCCTGGGATAAGCTAAAGCAATTGTACCAAGTATTTCAAAATAACATGATTAGAGGTACCAATTATACATTGAAAATGCAAACTATAAGTCCAGTGCTTACGAATCTGGAAAAAACACGCATTTCCATGCCTGGAATTGAGCTGCACGAACAGGATCCCATATACATACACAGCGTGGACGGTTTGGTTTCCATATTGCTAACCAAGACTAAGCCTAAGAAAGTTGCCTTTTTTGGCAGCAATGGCCAAAAGTATACATATCTGTTTAAGGGCCTGGAAGATCTACATTTAGATGAACGTATCATGCAATTTTTATCCATATCCAACTCTATAATGGCATGTAAGAATGATACGCCAACTACCAAAATTTGTTTTAAGGCGCATCATTATTCCGTAATACCGCTGGGGCCACAGTCAGGCCTTATCAGCTGGGTGGATGGCGTAACTCCACTATTTGCACTCTATAAGAAGTGGCAGCAGCGCGATGCCTTAGCCAAGAAGCAGCGTTCTACGCCAAATGCATTGCCAGCACCACCAAAACGACTTTCCGATTTATTCTATAACAAATTATCTCCACTACTGGCCAAGCATAATCTAAAAGTGAGCGATCCCAGACGTCTTTGGCCACTATCTGCATTGCGCCAAGTATTTAATGAACTTTCGCATGAAACCCCACACGATTTGCTTTCGCGCGAGCTATGGTGCCAGGCAAGCAATGCTGCAGAATGGCGTCAGTCAGTGCGTCGCTATACCATGTGCATGTCTGTCATGTCCGTAATTGGATATGTAATTGGACTGGGCGACAGGCATTTGGATAATGTGTTGATCAATTTAAGCAGCGGTGACCTGGTGCATATTGATTACAATGTTTGCTTTGAGAAGGGACGCACGCTGCGCATACCGGAGAAGGTACCATTCCGGCTGACGCAAAACATGGTGCAGGCGCTGGGACTTACGGGTGTTGAGGTAAGTTTGAAACGATATGCTAGCTGTTGTAGTCTCTAAAGGCTGTAGTAGGTCTGAAACAAAGTAAATGTTAAATACTTTTATTTCCGTTGCGTCCTTTGAGAAGTTAATATTCTCTTTATCGGATCCATCTCTTATTTCGTTCCAAACAGAAAATATGTGCTTAAAAAAGGGGAACTATAAATATTAGATACGAGAATAAGGAATAATATTATGTTAGTATAAGCTAATCACTTTATTGTATTGCCTTGTAGCATTGAGTGGATTTTTTGTGAAGTTGTTGTGACTTCGTGAGATGTATCACACTCCATACTCTTGGCGCTGCAGCTGCTCTGTATTAAAGATAATGGTGAAAGTGCTATAGCATCCAATGCAGGCTTGGAACAGCGTCTGTCGTGTAGTCCCGCGGAATCTGTTCGACAACAGGTTTGTGTTTTGCAGCATAAGGTTTGGGCAAAGGCCTGACGAAAGTTGTTATTTTTCCAGGAATATATGATAGGATTAAGCGCCGAGTTTGCCATGGCCAGTGAAAAGACCACCTTATATATGGTTGAGTTGCTGCGGCATATTTGAAACAGCTGGGCAATGGCAACACAAAAGTACGGTAGCCAGCAAATGGAAAAACTGCCCATAATAAAGACGACAATCTGAAAACCAGATCAAGTTAGAATACATTACATAAAGTATAATTTATTTACTGCTCCTACCTGCACGGACTTCCAATCGGGATGCAGGCTTACATTGGCATGTGTGTCAAAGACCACCGATTGACGCAGTCGCTTGGCCTGTTTGGAAGCCTCACGCATTATGCGCCAATAGACCATCAGCATGCATATCCAGATAACAATAAATGCGGGTGTTATTAGGCCAGCAATATACCAGGGCGATAGCACCTCATCGAATTCGCACTCTTTGGTATTTTTGTAGTTGTTCCAGAAAATGGGTATTAAAGCAACAAAGGCGCCCAGGCACCAGTTAGATGTGATTATTACATACGCCACGCGACGTGTCATAAAACTGGATGAATAAAGGAAAATTGAATTTTATGAAAGCTAAATTTAAAGGATTATGATACACTAGCCTAATCCCTGTGATCCTTTTAAGGCAGGATGTAATAGGTTTAAATAGCTAGTGGGAGTCCTCATTATGTTTAATGTTTTTTGTCTGAACCATTTTGAAGATTTGCTAAATGCTATGGGCAGATTTGCCAGACATCCCAGATCTTTAAAGAAGGGTCTTCACAGATAATGTAGGGCTCACACATAGCAAGTGTTGACAACCGGCTGCCTTGGCGTTGATTATCTCTGTTATTTTAAATATGACATCTTGAAGGGGTATTTTTTAATTACGCGCAGATCCATTTCTGGCAAACTTGTCCGTCAGATCTTCACCATATTTTGACAGAGTTAAGAGACTGTCTTCGTACACACGATGCTTTGCGTTACCTCACAACAAAATTTTAACTTTCTATGAACAGTCTTTAAAAAGTTCCAGTACAAATAAAATGGCTCGAAGCAGAATTTGTGCAGGGAATAAAAGAAGGAAGATATCGATCCAACTCAACATTGAACTGAACTGAATTTGATGTGCCTTGGGATTATGCACATATTTTCATAAATTTCGATTTCGGTGGTCTCGACAGCCGTTTATATTGTTGGTATAAAAAAACACTAGACCATCACGCTATATGGTACAATTATAAAAATTCTACCAAGGTTTTGGTGTAGTCGAGAACTTTCAGCTAATCTTGTCCGTAATAGTTTATAATAAAACTTGTTGCCGTTTCTTAGCGATAACGTCAAGTTTTTATCGAAATGGAAGTGTTTTCCATTTTTATTCTCTTGATATTTTTGCTACAAAGGAACCTGACCAATGTGTAAACATTAAATTGTTTAAAAATACAGATTTTAATAGATTTATCTATAAAAGAATGTTTACCAAGTAATATCGGAAATTGGTATTCATTAAAATTGATTCGAATTTAATTAGATGTACGTGAGAGAATTTCAATTTTTTACCCATTACGATGCAATAAAGTTTATTGTTTGTATAGGGTGATTTTTTTAGGAATACAAATAAAAACAGCTAACCAATGTTTTGACGCAATATCAAAGATACAAACTTGTAATAAGTATGTGCAAATGTATGTAATGGGCAGAAGGAGGTGTGCCAGACCACAGAATGAACAGCCGATTTGATAAAGCCATGTCTGTCTGTTTGTCAGGTTGAACAAAAGGATCTCAGAAACTTATGAACAGTTGAGAGCCCAACCGTGTAAAATGTGACAGAGACAAGATCAAGTTTTTATTTTATGTCGATATCTTATCTCGTACCCTCCTAGGAGAATTTCGAAGCTTATACTCACAATATAATAGCTACTCGGTTGTACTACTTTTTACTTAGAATTGCATGGGTCAAAAAATTTTTTCAAATCGTAAAACTCAGACTTATTGGAAAAAATGTGAACTATTTTTGACTTCTCTCCAATATAAGCTGCACATAAATCAAACATTAGCTGTTTGTAAAATTTTTTGCGAAGAAGCTACAGTCCCCAAAAATCGAAAAAAAATTCTTTCCAAAAATAAGATCCACCATCCCCTTAATTGTTAGCGGAGAATTCAAAATCCTCTCTTTATGCTTACCTATACCATTAATCGCTAGGCGATCAGTCAGGTCATATACAAAGAAACCAACAAAACTTTCAGTGAGCTAAGAGCAATAGCGCGTAATAGAGAAAATTGGAATTGGAAAATAGGCTAAGTTCATAATGTTAAATATGTCAATAATTATAATAACAATCAGTCAGGTTTCACAGTTTTATATACATAGGACATATAGATGATCAGCAAATATTCCTGAAGACCACAAAAGCTGAGAAGCTAGAAGCTTAGTCTTATGTTTTAGTTCTTAACTTTCATTTACTTTTATAAATTTGCGCCCTATACCGCCTATAGAGTTCGGCGTTTACAATTTAGAATTGAAATCGCTTTAAAATTTTTCAAATTTATATTAAACTGATAAAAATGGACACAGAAAAAGTTTTTATTTACTTTTTGGGGTTTATATGCGATTTTTAAAATCACTTTAAATGAAATTAATTTAGGAGTAGTGAGTTGTCGTAAAACATAGCATTCAGGTTAGTAAAGGAATTGGGTAAACAAATTTTTACCAAAATAAATTAACTTAACTTACTGTAACGCACAAAATATTAGTTTTTTTGGCGTACTCATTCGTTCTTGCACCGTCTGTAACAAGAGAACTAACCAACACGTTGAGTTGTTATTTTCTTCTTTTGTTTATATCCTTTATTCAGAGGGTACATGGGATATTATAAATACATTTGTGAAATTTATACAGTATGAATTGCGATCAAATATTATTAGCATTCTAGTAGCGATTAAGTCATATTCCTTCTTTTGTCTGAACCTAGACCTCAGAGACCAGAGGTAGGGACACTACACTTTACCAACAGATGCGTTAAAATAAACAGACGGGCATGTCGATATCGACTTTCCTAGTCATCCTGAACAGACTTCTCGTAACTTTGGGAGTTTTCCGAGGTCTCCTTCTCTATGTAACATACATTTTAGCCAGCATAAACTTAATATACCCTTCGTACCCTACGGTACAGCGTAGTAAAATTGAGATATTTCAAATCTTTGAATGCCAAAGGTCTTTGGTCTTTAGACACAGTAGATGATACCATTAATATAATTTTTATTTTTAATTCAGTTAAATATATTTTCTATTTTTCTGATTTTATTTTAAAGCTAAAAAAGAGCCTCTTAAAAAAGCACCCCTTACATTTTGTTGATTATCATAAACTTACCGTCTATAGTGCAGTGCGTACATGACTGCTATATATCTGTCCACGGCAATGGATATCAGCGTTAGTATGGAGACGCAGCAAGCGCAGATAAACAGAAAGAAGCGTAGCAAACAATAACCCCGCAGCTTGCCCAAATCGGAGCCCAAATAGAAGGCAACGTGATAGGGCAAGGCTATGCCGACCAGAAAATCCGAAATGGCCAGTGATAAAATGAATAAGTTGGATATAACAGAGCGCAGATTGCGACATGTGCGTACGGCTACAATGGTCAGTATATTGCCGCCAATTATCAAGACAAATAGCACCGCATTGATGATGGCCCAAAACAAGAGACCCGAACCGAAAGCTGGCGTCTCAACAGCTGCGGTTTCATTATTCACTTGCGGAACATGCAGATATTTTGAATTGTTGCTCCAGATTTGCAACAACTGCAAATCCTTGGTAAACATAGTGTTAACATGAACTCATCACACACACATAGATAAACGTATACAAACGGCTAACGAGCGCCTTAGTTTGGTTAACAGCGCGACGCTAAGAGATAGCCAAGGTCATGCCGCGTATTACGTTGGCTATAAGCACGGCAAGCCGCCAACAACAACGAAAAAAAAAAATACAAAATATAATAATATTAATAAAATACTACAATTAAATTTGCTCTCAAATAGAACAACTAGCGGTTTAACGAAGCGCACGCGACGCCGGCAAGAAACAATCTGTTGCGGCAGCAAACCGCAGTCTAACTTGGGGGCAAGGACTTGGCGCTGGCCATTTCATGTTGGTTTCATGTTGGTGCTTTGGTTTGGATAATTTTTCGCACACTAGGCAGAGAGTGGGGCTTGATTGGTGCAGGCGTGGGCGTAGTTTGTTTACATTTTGTTGGTACGCTGCGTATCTGAAAATCAGCTAGTCCCATGGTATTATCATGACAACGGGGCTATAATCCGCTGCCTGATAGCTGATAACAGCTCTATTTGTGAGCGTGAGAACTGTTCAACATTGGTTGATAAGCGTGCCAATTGTATTGTGGGGGGGCCGTCACATCTTTTTTTTTTGGCCTAGTAATGTAACTCTGCGAATTGGGTTGGGATGCAATTATTGATCATTTTCATAGATGCAACTATCGAAGCTAATATATTTTTTATTTAACTTGCTATGTAATGCTCAAGCATTTTAAGCTCTGCGGGATTAATGTATTCTTAAGAAATACCCGCCAAAAATACTATTGCTATTACTTAATTATTCTTATGGCAGTTCAAGCTTCTACACTTTTGGATATGGCACGCTTAAAGATATTATCGAATAAAAAATGGGCGAGATTTTAGCATGATTCGCGCGGATTCAAAAATTATTACTTCTTATTGAAATAAGTAAGCTTCTAGTCGCGCAACTCTAACCTTACCCTAACAAATTTCATCAAATCCTGATCAAGTATTTTGTATTCAAGCTATTTTAAGTGTATACGATTCTACAGCTTTATCTACCTACTATAAAACGCAAAAAAAAACTTCAGAACGTATTCACTTTAAAACTTATATATCACCATTGAACTCCGCCTCCAGCGTGCCTAACAGAACCCCCAAGCTAGTAGACGACACGGCGCTTTTTGTTGATAGTTATTTTCCCTCTTATGTTTGATCCCCCCAATATTCCCCACTTAGTAGTTAGGCCGTTTTATTCAAAACTCTTAAAAAACTTAAATTCTCAAACACAGCACATGTGAAAAGTTTTATGTTCACAATTTAAACTTTGATCCGCCATTTTCATTTGTAATTTTTAATGAGAAAAAATTCTTTTAAGACTTTGATCGAATACGCTTCACTTCGGTGCTGGGGTTGAATGATCCAAAACTAAAATAAAGGTTTCTTTAATCGTCAAAATCTCACATATACTACTGTGTCCAAAAAGTAAGACCAATTAATTTTTTTTTTCGAGAACTCTTAATTTTTTCATTCAAATGTTTTTCGTCGCCTTTAAAGTAATCCCCTCCGAACACAATGCATTTATACCAAAGTTTTTCTCGATCCTTCATTCATGCTAAAAAGTCATTGGCCGCGATGGCGAGCGGCGATTCACGTTAAATCTATTTAATTTACTCGAAACGGTATCCTCGGAGTGGTCTTTGAGTTTAGGGAATAGCCAGAAGTCGCACGGTGCTAAATCAGCTGAATACGGAGGCTGTATAATGATAGGGGTTTCGTTTCTGACGAATCCCACAGAATCAATGCAATGTGTTTGCATGTTTTTAAAAAAATTCAGTTTTTAGTACCAATCGAGATTTGATATGCTTAAAACCCAAAACGTCTTTTAAAATGGAATTGACGGATTCATTTGAAATTCACATATCATGAAAATCGGCGGCTTGTTAGGCCCAAATCTTTATTTTCTTGAAAGTGCGCTTCGTCGTTTGAGGTTGATAGTCCAGCAGAGCGCTCTACGTCTTCAACGCGTTCTCTGCCCTCTTTGATCTGTTTATACCACTTGTAAACATTTCTTTCAGATAAAGTTTGCTCAACAAATGCCTCATGCAATATTCTGCACATGAATATTCATTTCGGAAATAAAACTTTTCGCAAATTCTTTGCTCAACTAGTTCAGACATTTCAAAAATCGCCAAATTGACTTTTAGCGTCTGAAAAAGCCAAGCCTAACTTAAACAATAGTGAATAACTCGACACGAACGTAAAGGATACTGTCACCAATTTAAAAAAAAACTTAATTAAAAACCGATAAATAATAATAATTTTTTATAAAAAAATTTTACCCATTCACAATTTTGATCCTCCATTTTCTGCACTTAAGAGTGAAACTACCTTAAATACTTCCTTAGTACTCACAGCACCAAATTCTAGCTGTCCAACTCCAACCGTTTGGTCTGTGCGTTGATCTTCAATAGGTCAGTCAGGAGGTCAAAGAGTTTTACATATGTACATACATATAGAAGACTATTAGACATTGAGTCCCTATACTCCAGTGGGAGATAAAGGATATAATGATGATGATGATCAGACATTGAATATAACCCCATAGGGCAATGGATCCTGTTTCATGAAACAATAAAATTCATGTTAAATAAAGACCAAGATAAATGGTTTACCCAAAAGAACGATAGGCTAGGAAAACAACTGACATGAGATGTAAAATTTCCATCCGCAAAGATGGCCGCCATGAACTATCAAAATAATATCATCCTTTTTGGTAAACCCTTTATATAAAAGCAAATGGTTTCTCAGAGTCGTTTGAAAATTTATCAGTCCCAAAAGAAATAATTCATCAAAATGCTTCAGATTTCCCTGTTTTAGAGCTTCCAACTCTATAAAACTTACTGAACAAGTATTAAGAGCCAATTCCAAAACATCTGTTCCCATGAGTCTCTTTGCGTAGTCGTTGCGATGGGCAATCAGCCCATCAAATGCATCTTACGCTAGTCGCGTTTCCAGAATAAGGTCAATATATTGTGTAGACAGTCTCAGCGGTATTGGCTCATAATTGATTAAAATTGTGTGCAGAATTTGAAGGCGTAATGTAAAGCAAACGTTGACAGATTTGCTTCCCAAATACCTGAAGATACTCATCGGTTGCGTACTAACTAGAAACTGAGTATAAAACGCAGACATCAGCGTAAGAGTCAAGTAGCATCTTCTTCCAGATAATAACCATATTGCGTCTGGGCACAGCAAGGTCAACTGCAAATATTTTATACAGAAGTGTTGCGTGGACACCACCCTGGAGTAGTGTAGCTAAGGTTGTAATGTTTGGCGACTGTTGCTCCCGTATCAGGACAGAAAATATTCTGTCCTCCAAGTAGTACCAGTAGTCCCAGATGCCGGAATGCCAGAGATTGGCCCACAACACAGTCAAGACAGACACCCATTCAGTTTAAACGATTCATTAATTCATGAAGCCTCTTTTAAGACCAAGTGAAATAGAGATCAAGTCTAAATAGAGATGGGTCTTGGTCGGGCTCTGTGGAATGTGTCCGTGTAGGCTGGACTCTATTTTGGCTGCTACAGAACTCTGGTCTGGCCTGGCCTGCTACTGTGCAAAATTAATCAAAGTGCTAGCCAAGTATGGTACATACAAAGGGACGTCGGAGACCCCTCAAAGTTACCTAAAGTATTATCAGGGTGACTACAGAAGTCGATATACCCATGTCCGTCTGTCTGTATGAACGCCTAGATCTCAGAGATGGTAAAAGCTAGAGCGACCAAGTTTTCAGATTAGATGCGTAATTATGTCAGGGGAGACAAGTTTGTAAACTTTTCAATATCGGAATTATATTATACAGCTCCCATAGGAGTGTTTCAGAGGACCTCGAAAAAAACCAAAAGTTTTAGATGGATAATTCGTTTGTTTATAAAGATAGTAACCAAATTTGGCATTCGGAACTTTTTTAGATACCTGCAACACTGTACAAAATTTTTTCAAATTTTGTTTTTTACGCCATCTTTTCTTTGTCCGTTTGCGGATCACAGCAGAGTGTGTACAAAAATTAATTAAGGTAAACTTTTTTTCTCCGAATGCGAAGTAATCGAAATTTGTATCCCAAAATTGAAAAATTTTGTTTAACAATCAAAAAGTAACAAATAATAATTCTTTTTATTTTAGTCCAAAGTATGTAAGAGTTTCAACTTTTACCAGCCTAACACAACAAGGGGTTATAGTTTGTAATTTATTTTATAGCTATGTTGCAAAACAAAAATTTTGTGTGGGGTTAATTTGAAAAAACCCGGATGGTTTGTTTGGGTACGGAATCTTTCATATGCTCGTATCTATGTCAATGCATGGCAGTCAGCGATAATGCCATAGATAATCCACTAAATAAACTGACTCACTTTCATAAACAATTTATTTTATTATACCTATGTGCATATTTATATTTATTTAGTAACTAATCACAGTGAATAAAAGATTTCGTACGTATACGTACAGACAGTATCTATTTATCCAACATGTTCCAACTGATAAGAAACTTTTGAAATTTTATGCCCAAAATAAAAATTTACGCCATGTAAGTTCACCATGTCCACACAAAATCCTCGCACGCGAACATAACAAACCCAAAATGTCATATATCTTCAAATCTATAATGGTCTTATCATAAAAACCGCACAGCTTATATAAAAATCTATCTATATGAATCGATAGAAAGTTTTTTATTTTTTACGGTTATGTTTATGATATACAAGATTTGTACATATGTACATTATTTATTTCTTTATTGTCATTTATGTACTTGATATATGATGTGTAATGACATATATATTTTTTTTATTTGTTATTGTTAATTGTTTTTAGGGCGCCTTTCGTCTGGGCTGCGAATATGTGCTGAAAGTAATGCGCAAGGAACGCGAAACATTGCTTACATTGCTGGAGGCATTTGTCTATGATCCGCTTGTGGATTGGACAGTCAATGATGAAGCCAATATTATGCGTCGCAATATTAACACCAAGCCGCCAAATGAGCTGAGCAAAGTTCACAAGAAGGATAAATCGAAGATTAAAATACAGGATTGGGATGTGAGGCGGCAACATTTCGTCAGTAAATTGAATCAAATGCAAAAGTTTTGGACAAATTATAAGTAAGTTCTAGAGTACACTTAAATCCGACATATATTTTACAGCTGACAATAGCTCTTGAAGAAAATTTCTTTTCAACAAGCCGTTTTTTAAAAAAAGGATAATACGCTCCCAGCAAACACAATTCGTAGTACATATTTTGGCTATGGGGGAACTTGTGTTGCTTTGATGGAAAATAACTTCTTCTTGTTTGCCTTATATCAACGTTGAATTATGCCAATAATAGAAATGTTGGCTGGAAAAGCTGCACTATGATCGCAACGTTATATCAACGTTGAATTATGCCAATAATAGAAATGTTGGTTGGAAAAGCTAAAATAAATAGCCCTGTAGACACTCAGCCAGTTCAATTCCTGAAACAAACTTAACTATTTGAGTTCGTTTTTATCGCTTGATATCGGGCAAGGGAAGGCTGAAAAGTCATGAAGGTTTTTTCCTCTAAAATTATTCAAAAAAATGTAATACAGTCGAGGCGGTGCCCGACAGTGTAATACCCTGTACCTTTTTTTCTCGAAAAAAGTTTTATTCCTGAATATTCCTTCTATGAACTTTCCAATTGGAATATTTTATTTGTTGGTGCAAAACGATATTTATACCTATAAGTTCCGCAAATTTTAACCGATTTTGATGAAAATCGAAATTTACGTCAAAGAAGTTATTTAAAGTATATGAGGAAAGTTTTAAGGGGATGTGTTGAGGGGTGTGGGAGAAAACACGATAAATGGATTGCGGGGGGTGGGGGGCCTGCATTTATAAAATTTTGATGTAGATTGGTTCATTAGAGCCACATGAATCAGCTTACCAAAAATTGTGATTCTAGTCCATTTGTTACTATAATTACGTAGAGTCAAATATTGACGCAATTTATAGGGAAGGGGTAGTGAAATTTGTACATTTTAGGCTATAACTTTTGTTGTATTTGTCCGATTTTGTTTATTTTTGACACACAGATGCATGCAACCACAATGCACCGCTCTGTTAAATTTCAGACTAAAATATTAAACGGTGTAGTCAAAAACCGCGAAACTCTGCTACGGGGAAACGGGGAAAGATATGGACATGATTCAACAAACTTGATATTCTCAGGAAATATGCGCATCAGCTGGTAAAGTTTCGTATCGCTAGCTCTTATAGTCTCCGAGATCTAGGTGTTCATACAGACAGCCAGACGGACAGACGGACATGGCTCAATCGCTACCCGAGGTTATGATAAGCATTTTGGTATAAAGGACTTGGGGTCTGCCACGCCTCCTTCTTGCCGTTACATACATTGCACAAATCTAGTATACCCTTTGTACCTATAGGTACAGGGTATAAAAATTTAAATGGGTTCAAATTCACGATTACATTTTAATTCAGATGTTTCCTGAGACGGCAGTTTCCCGTAAGTATGTATAGCATAGTCAGTATCCTAAAGCAATTTTGGCCCAATTTGGGCATTTTCTTGAATCTCATTAAGTTATAGAAAACGAGGAGCTGCTTGACTTCACATCTTCTCACTTCTCCCCTCTTCTCGTTGCAGCTGTTAGGTGAAGTGTCTGTCACTGTCACAAAAGGTGGCAAGTCCAATTAGTGTCGTCACCTCTCGCCAACTTATCACTTATTTCGTTCCTGGGTACTTATGCGAGTCCCGTCATCCATACAAGATTGATTTTAGGCCATGGTCCTTGATGATTTTATTTGCCTCTGGTTGCCCGAACCGATTTAGATTTTCTTTTCAATCCAGCCATGGCTATCTCTAAGACTATTTCTGTGATCTGTGTCTCATCAAAGTTGATGTCCGCACATCGACCTCTAGTGCATAATGTCCAAAGATGCAGTTCGGTGTCTTCTTTTGTCAGAGAGTCGTCTGTATGCCACACAGGCGGCGAAGGGACAACCGCCTTACAGCCCTGACTTTGCACCAAGTTATTAGGTATCTTAGATGTCTTTTGTTCAAGAAAAATGAAAAATCAAATACGCGCACAAAGTTTTTTAATGCCAGATGCGTCAAAAATTCCGTTTTAGAGGTAACCACTACTGAGTGGAAAAAGTGCTTCGAAAATTGGTTTAAGCGTTTGCAAAAGAGCATTTACAAAAGGTTGCATTTTCAAGCATTAAGACAGAAATATAAAAGGCAAAAAATAATGCATTGACCTTTTAAACCAGATGAGAATACATTTCAAAAATGCTTTATAACTAATTAAATGGTTTTGAATGCCCACGCTCAATGTTTAAAACCTATGCGAACTTTGAGTCCCATAAACTTAATCCGTATAGTACTGGTAAAAGGAAACAAAGCTAATGATCAACTTGCGTTTCATTTCAGAATGGAATTGCTGCAGCAACTAACAGAAATAAGCCAAGTGCTCAATCAGGTTAGCCAAACAAAATCGCAGCGTCAACAAGCAGAATCCGAACTAGTGGAGCTTAACAAACTTAGCGCACTCATCTCAGAAATCAAATCACTGGGCACAGCCATTGAGAGTCACTCCTTTAATACGGCCTCTCAACGCTATGCCTTAAAGAAGCAGCATACGGCTGCACTGAACAGTGCCACATCAAAAGTGCGGCAAGATTATCCAACAATACAGCGTAGCGTACAACTCTATATGCATTGCTTGGATCAATCCAGAGTAACTCAACTAAAGATGCAGCTAATTAAATTCAAAGGAGAAGTCAGCAGCTGGCATAGTGATTATTTTGCCGTGGCCGAAGTGCTGCTAATGCATATGCCTGCCGAGACTTTAGATAACTATGAAAGCACGCGCCTGCAAATTGACGAAATGCTGAGGCACGCCAATGAGCTGTCATTGCAGTGTGTTGAGCAAATGCAGCAATATGCCGCGATTATGGAGTACTATCCCAGGGAACGCCAACGCGATAATATATACATGCAATTTACGCGTTCTTTTGGTACATATTTGCAACAACAATCCCCTAATCTCAGCCAAAGATGCAGCAGCTTTTCGGCAATTGCGACCACTGCAACCTTGGGCCAAAAAATGAGCGAAGCCGAGACCATGGCAACTGTCTGGATGCAGCTTAACTATTTGCTGCATCAGACTAAAAAGAAAAATGTCCAAGGTGCCTTAACGGTGGCCGCTGCTATGCAATCCGTTTCCCAGCTACGTTGCAGCAAGCAAGTGCTTTATGCCAGCTTGTTGCGTACGTTACATAAGGCAACCGTAGCTTTTCAAGCTTACGAGAAATCAGCGCTGCTCACTGATGATAATAATATATTGTCACAACAAATACAGTATCTACATGTGGTGCATACCATGTGTCAGAGCATCGTCTACGATGAAGATCAAGGCTATGCCAGCCAGTCGCTGTTGCAGCTAATTGAGCTTAAGAATGTGTTGAGCACGTTGGACCAACTGAGGAGCATTTTTCAATATGATGTAACTGCCACATTGTTTAAATTGTTTTTGCTGCGCGATGATCAGAAAGATTTGAATGCCTTGTGTGACTTAACAGTTGAGGAATTGCAACGACGCTTTACTGATGCGCAACTGCAGCCGGCTGTGGATACCGTGGAATATAAATTTTATGTGTCAATACAGCCCGCTTTTGAACAATTCCAGCAGCTTTTAAGCGCTTTGTCTCGGCTTAAATATAGTGTAAAAATTTTGATTAAGGAATTGGATGAGGATGCTATGGTAAGTGTCATTAGTGTGTGCCCACTTACCTAATTTAATTCAAAAATGTTTTACCAACAGCAAGACGAATTAAATATCCTACATGAGAACCTTAAGGAAGTTGATGTATATAACTTCTTTGACATGATACTGCAGACTTTGAATGCCAGCAAGAGCTTTGATCTGCGTGAATTCATAGTTCCAATGCACACATTGTTGCAAAGCATTGAAATGAACTATCTTTTGGGTCTTGCACCGTTAATAGCCAACGTATTCTATAGCTCTTGCAGTGCACAGGACCCGCAGGAGCCACTTGATTTGGATATAGGCGATGCAAAGCAGAAGTGTGAAAGTCTTTTCATGGCCTTGCAAGGGGATGCTGCGTTCATGGAGCAACAGCGTCAAATAAAGCTGCTTAATAGACTTATTGAACTGCAAACACTTGTTTCTTCCGCTCACTGTTGGGCCTATGATAAAGATCTTGGTGGGGATGCTGACTGCTTTGGCCATATAATCAACAAACAGACGCTGGGTGCGAACATCTTTGAGAATGCGCAGACACTACATCATAGTGTCAATGGCATTGAGCTGCTGCAATTCAACATTGAGCAGCAAATGGCTGACATGAAGCAACAGAAGACCAACTGGAATCGCAATCACATAGATAGCTTACTGCGCAGTGAGGAGCTGCAAAGTCAAATGGCTTGCGAGCATATGATAGTGATAAAAACAGTGGTTGATTATGCCAGCGCTTTGTGTCGCATTGAGCAAGCGACTCCAGTTTGTGAGCTTAAGGAGAAACGAGACGTTGTGGCTAATATTGCACTTTGGCAAGAGGCATATAATCAATGGCTGCGCAGCAATGCCATGATTACGCCCGTTGAGGAGGCCACCGTGCAGTTGTTGGATCCCGAAGGTGCCATTGATATGTGTTGGTTGCAAAATATAAGCGGTTTGCTGGAGGAAACTACATTCAAAGTGCAGCGAGAAATTGCCAAATTGGAGGGCGACGATCAGAGCAAATACATGCAAATCAGTACGCTCGTCAAGGATTTGCAGGTAATACAAAATACAGATGTGCTTAATTTTGCCAACTAAATGATATATTTATTTTTTGCAGAAATTACAAGAATATATGCCGCGTGTGCATGGGCGTGCTCTGAATGCGGTGCAATCCAAGTGCGAGCAAGGAAACGGTAAAATGGTTCCTATGGATGTGCAAATGTTATGCAATCAGGTGCGTGATTGTCAACGCACACTAGTCGCCTTCTTTCAGCGTCTACTTGAGTTTCGAAAGGATGTTTCCAGCACACGTCGTGAACTGGATGCCGTCACCATGGAACATTGGCAAAAGGAAATACAGCATTTGCAAGGCATTGCCATACAGGATGTGGATGAGTTCTTTAAAACTGTTGAAGAGCTGCTGCAGAACACGGTAGAGTGTGATTCACTACCTTTCGAAACATTTGCGCAAAATAAAAGTAAGTTATATAAAACTTGTACTTAACTGCTTATGAGCATTCATTCAATGGCATTTCTTTTGCAGGCACAGTCAATTTGCATGAACAGAAACGCAATGCTTATGGCGTATCCGTATGGAAGAAAATACGCATGAAACTGGAAGGACGCGATCCGGATAGCAACCAACGTAGCACCGTTACCGAACAAGTGGACTATATCATACGGGAGGCAACAAATCCAGACAATTTGGCTGTCTTATATGAGGGTTGGACTTCCTGGGTATAAAACAACAAAACACCATACGGTTGCCTTTGCCGTGGGTTTTTGGCTGGACATAAACGTTATGAACATAGGGCAGACACTACTTACAATGTGGGACAGATAGAAAACATTGCAATGTTTGTGCACATGCAATCCAAATGCGAAGTAAGCATTAGTAGGAGTGTTTTAGCAATGCATTGTCATACAATATTGACAGCGCGCCGAGAGAATCTTGGGCTTGGACAGTGTTACCTATGCACAAAGTTTCCCCCATCAATGTAGTTGCCGCCTCAATATGTATTAAACGAATGACAAAAGTTAAAACGAACGATTTGGAATTTGGAAATAAGCTTACCATATGCCACATATTTTACATTGTTTCCATTTGCTCTAAAATGTTTCTGTATAGAGCGAATGTTTGATTCAATTTTTGTGATGCGCAATGAGCTGTTTCGTTTAAGTTTTTTGGGTCCAAATTAAATGCATATTTTGTTTTATTTTTTTATAAACGTTAATTTATAGCTTATGTTATATATATACATATGTATTTAATATTTAAAACACTGTTTTAAATATTTTAAGATCCACATACAAGAAATCCAAATAAAATTGGTCTTGCCAATAATGGCATGCAAACAAAAGGTACTAATTGGATACGTAGATATAATTTCAATCTGTTAATCATTAAATTTGGTTTGGAATTGAATAAAGTTTAATTTTAGCAATGGAAACTTGTTTGTGGTTTTAATGCGAAGACTTTAATAAAATGCAAATTAACACCACAAAAATCTGTTAAAGTTTGTACCTTTAAAAAAGTATGTTTTTAATAAATAATAAACTGCTTGAGCTGTTGTAGGAATATTTGTTGCAATATATCATTATCGACATTGCAAGAACCGAACCGAACCGATTTTTTGGTGATGGGTATAAGGCTACGAAGGATTTCATCTGACAGTTCTCAGCATTAACGTGCTTACGAGGTTTTAACCGGCAAGCGCTTTTTGTATATTTTGTCTACGTCAAAAAATAGAATTGAACCGTGTACATTCCGTGCCATGATTAAATACGAATTTTGACATGGATTATCTCGACAAAAGTGCAAGGAACAACTTCATTGGATTGTTGTTGATCCAGCGCCACATTATGCTTCTGCGGAACTCAGACGCAGGCGATTATAACTCACCGGCGCATTTGATAAAGGTCGTCAAAAATCGGCCGTAATCGGAGAAAACATCGACGCCATTGGCAAGAGAAATTGAGGCATACCTGGTCACCTCTGAACGCTATACAATTATTTGTTTGCCAAAAGTGTTCACTGAAATAAGAAAAACAAGCTGCCAAAGGCGAATTATTCATTACGATAATGTGATCGATCTCTCACACAACGACTAAGACAAGGGAGCTTTGGAGCACTGAAAACGTCGCATTGATGGGCCAATGATCCGCACATCAAAAACAAATCGTCCGTGTTTAGGGAACTCCTGAAAACTACCAAACAACTAATTTGATTACGATATCTTCAACGAACCCTTCACCAAAAACGTTTTTTTGACGATATGATATTCTCAACTGATTTTGATAAAATTTGGTACAATGCTTGGAAACTTTAAAATACTTCCGAATGCCTTATTTGGCTACGAATTATCTATCTAAAGCTTTTGTTGTTTTTTATATCTTTGGAAGCTATAAAATACATCCCCGATATATAATAAAAAAAAATTTACTTTTTCGGCTTGCACAAACTTAGTATGTATACCCTTTGTACCATAAGGTAGCGACCCTCGTAAGCCTATCAGGGTCAAAATAGAATATCAAGCTAACTGGTACGAGATTTCTAGCTTGTTGGTCTTATCTGGTCCCCATCTTTATGTCCATCTAATACCAAATAAAGCTTCTTTCCGATAACAAATACCAGTGGCAAGAAGATATCATCCAAATAATTGTGACACACTTGTCTGATTTTTTGAAACAATATTTTTGAATTCGTATCTTCCAAGCAATGCAGTGTACTTGGTAACGAGGGGCTAATAGTTGAAACAAGGCCAAGAAATAATTCAAAACGAACATGTGACAATGTACATATGTTCCCAAACACGACTTCTGCCTTGGCTGCGAAGGAGATAGAGTGCAACCCTCACCTGCTATGCAATTGTCTTGCAACTCGTAGCAAACGCACACATCATATGGGAAAACCTTTCTTCGAGGATATTTATACATAATCACTCATTTATTTACTTAACTTATCTGAAGATGTATCTTCGCTACATAATCATTTTAGTTTCGCTTGGTTAGTTTTCATAGCATCTCAAAAGTCAATTATACTGGCTTTGTATGAACTAATGTTTTTGTAATTTATTTATTATTCTTATAATTATTGTTGTTTTATTTATAAATGTGTGTGTGTGTGTTTTTCTTTTGTTGTAAAATAACATAATCATTGGGCACGCTTAACGTTTTTAATCATACAAACAATTACAAATATAAATTAAAATTACATCTAGATAGCTTTGTTGTTTATATTTTGTTTAGTTGTTAAGAAATCGGCTTACTTACCAATTCTTAACTTTTTCCCTTTTTGTTGTATTATTTTTACACTTTTCGTTATGCTTATTATTATAATTATTATTTAATGCTCATTGCAACGTTTTACATATATATACATTACACTTAAATATATATAATTTACAATTTATAGTTTATATTAGCTAGCTGCAGCTGCAGCTGCTGTTGCATAATCAATGATTAAAAATTAAAAAAAAAAAACAAAAACAATTTAGTACATAATAATATAAAGAAAAAAATAAATGTATGTCACTAATTTACGCATAGCTGCTTGTAGCTTATAGCGTCTGACTATGTGCATCCGTTTGTATGTTTTTCCTTTGTTTTTTTTTTTTTTGGGTGTGGCATTTGTCTTGGACAATTATATGGACACCTCTGGAACATACGCTTCCACACTTTTTGAATTTGGAAAAAATTTTAAATTAGCATTTTGATTGACCAGAATAATTAAAGGGTTTTGGGAATAAGCAGTTGCTTGTTGCTGTTCCTGTTGTTGTTGTCGGCGTCGCAGCTGTAGTAGTTGTTGTTATAAGGCAACTTCAACGTTTAAATTTCACATACATTTTTGTTTGCCAAAGTTTAATCCTATTTTTGCTTGTTTCCTTTAGTTTTTAGATTTTTTAAAATAATAAATACATATACATTACATTATACATACATATCCATAGTATAAAATATAAAATTTAACATCACATTGGTTGACATTCTTTTGTTGGTTGGTTGGTTGCTTCGCTTCCATGCTTTCATCATCGTGTTTATCTTTGTTTTTACACTTTTTTTTTAAATTTCTTTATTTTTGTGGGTTGGTTGTTTTCGCTTAAGTGTTTGCTTTGTCTAGAGTTTAATTTGTTTCAATTGATTTGTGTATATTTGGGTGTGTTGTGTGTATAACATTTGGATGCTATTGACAGTCGGTCGTTAGGTCATTTGATCGGGAGTTCGATCCAACTTTTGCGGTTGTAGCCTCTCTCTTATCCATTAGTCGTAACACGAGTTTTTGTTTTCTTCTTACTTAATGTTCTTTTTCTTTTTTTGCATAGCATTTTCATTTCTCTGCAAATGTAAAAACAATATTTGCAATTTTTTTGCTTTTTCGTTTTAACTGCTCGACTCTTACTTTTTGTTTATGTAGTACAGTATATATATTTTCAGCTGTTGTTGAAAAATATACTTCTTAGTTATATCGTGTATTCAAACTATCCATCGCTGTTTTAAACACCTTCCCAATTCCTCAATTCTTGCATACTGTACAAAACGAACAAACGTTTAAACGACTTAACGAGCACTGTAATACAAATACAATGCATTATAAAATACAATATACATACATTCATAAACATGTGAGAATATATCTAGTACATATGTATATAAATCATACATAAGACATACAATGAATGCTCGCTATAAAGTAGTTCTTATATCATAATGATATTAACTGTGGGTTAATATATATGATTGCTTAAGTTCTATTATGTCACAGTATAAAATACATTTATAATTACACATGAATTTAATTTTTACTATCGGTTTCATTCATTCATACTTTCTCAACTTTCAACCTCTACATACAAATAACTCTTTGCTAATCCTTTCCTGTGTGTGTTATAACTTGTTATACTCTTCACGAATGTTATAAGATAATCAATCAGTCGTACTTTAAACTATTTAAAAATTTAGCAGCAAATCTTCTCATAGTTTATATTTGAGCACTTATGACAAACAACCCAACAAACAGAAGCTTTCAAACAAAGGTTTTCTTATTTGCGAGTGTACTCCCATTGACCTCATCTGCTTCAAAGAAGTAACAAAATACAGTCATGCACACGGACTTTTTTAAGTTGACTAATTCTGGGTTGCTGCTCAAGACAATGTAGATCTTGATTAAAAGCAACTAAATATCATATAATTTTTATAAACTTGGCATAGAGGCATAAAGGCATAAGAAGCTAATTGCCACGTGAAGAGCATTACAACTTCGAAGATTCCGAAGTTACTTGTTTCAATTTTAATATATAATGTACTTATTCAATATTTAGCATATCACTAGCTCATTTCATGGTTTTGTTGCTGTTGGTATTTTTCTTTTGCGTGTTGCGCTTTGTTATTGTTAAATTTAAATATTTTCTTTTGCTTCTTTACATTAATGAGATGATTGGTTGCATGCATCATTACTATCAGTAGCAACAGTTGCCTTTCTTAACTTAAAAACTAGTTTGTAGTATGCATTTAATAATTAGTTTAATCATTACCTACGAGGTTAACTAATCGCCAGGATGCTCGGGACACGAACGATTCACTTCAAACCAGCGATCGATGCATCTGTCAAATAATAAAAAATAAATATTAGATTTTCATGTCACTTTGGTACTTACCCTTTGTGGTAGATGCAAAGACATGGCAGTCGAGCGATTGTATCCCCAGGACTTAAGTCGTCAAGACAAATAACGCATTCACCCTTGGCGTCCGTTAATGTATCTTCTGCAATTTAAAAAGAAATTTAAAAGTTACTACTAAAAAAATCACAAGATTTCCAAACGAAACATTGCCTGAATGCGTTTTTATTATATTTTTGGCTTTGATAGTATTGCAGTAAAAGTTAGTTACTTATTTGAATTTTTAAGTTTACTCCATTTTCAATTCGGAAGTAAAACAAAGAGTTTTTAAATATAAGCATAAGAGAAGAACACTCATTTTGGCTCAGCAAATGAAGTTAGTCATTTACACTGCATTCGTTAAGCTCTTGAGTAAACAAGCGTCTCGTTTAGCATTTGAAAAATGTACATTCAGGTAAGGCTTCATATTATACATACCATTATATGAGAGTCGTGGTTTTGTTAGGCACATAACTAAATGGCATTCGATATCGTCCGGCAATACGAATCTATTACACACTGGGCATTTAATACCTGTATTTGGTTGTACAAAAAATATTTGTATTATTTGTTTATTTAAGAAGCAACATATGGCAAATTTTTACGTTTTAACAGAGAATCACAACGAAAATAATAACTAAACTATGATGAAATCCAAGTCGTAAACATTTTTTTCAGTTTACTTATACAATTCTAGTTAATTACATTTAGAAAATTTACGAGTAAAAGTAACATATTTTTCGGACCTAACAATTACAGATTAACATTATTACAAAGTTAAGGTAAGATGCAAGTGTGAACTTGGATGATGAACTCGATTGGGGGCTCAGACTTTAAGAAAAAAATAGCATTTAGATATTTTGTTTTAGATTGATCAGTGCAATTATTAATAATCAGCAATTTAGGAATCTCTATATATGTGAAATCTGTTTGTAATGTAACATGAAACTCAAGTTTTGTTAGCTCGAGAATGTTTTTTAAAAACAATAATAACATGAATTCGAACTAAATTTAATTTAAAATATTTGGTTAATAACAACTTAGAGTGCACATTTATTCAACGAAAGTTAGCTATACTTTATATTCTTTACATTTAAAGAATTTATATTTATGCACATATATCGTTTTACAATAAACAAAGTTTCGTAGCAATTATGAGCTCAGTTCTAAATTGCGGCTTGATGCAAAAATTAATTATTACAAATTGGACATTAATAAGCTGGCATAGAAGCATACGTTCGTTTACACAAAAATATTAAACATTGCTTTATAACCTTTTAAAAAGTATATGTTTAAAGTTTATAAACTGATTAAGGAGCTTAGCAAAAGCAGGAATACCGAAACTTGGCTAGAATAAGCTCAAGTATTGACTTGAATTGTCTGACCATCAATAATAACACTTTCTAAAAATAAATGACTTGACCTAACAAGCTCAACGAAGGAAACACTAAACTTTACTTTTTAATCATTATCAAATTTGATTTTAAACATACCATTAAACGACCAAATATGTGATGGAAGCGATGTCGCTGTATAAACACGACCGATGCCATTTGCTGATGTGGCTGACGCAGCCAAAGCGATACTCTCTACTATACTTGCGCCTGTCATTGACATATCCTGTGGCATAAACAAAGTTTAGTAATATATGAAATTTGTTGCCTAAAGCTTACTTACGCGTATTGAGTCGCCCAGAGCGCGTCGTTGTTGTATATAGTTTTGTGCAGCTGAGCTATTGTTATTGGCAGCTGCTGAAAAACTATTGCTATTTGGATTCGCTGAGACGGAAACCGCCACGGCGGGATGTGTGAGCGGACTACTGCCAGATGATGAATGATTATATGCTGAGGATGCTTGCTGGTGTTGTTGCTGTTGTTGTTGTTGTTGTTGTATGTCGGGCACTGAACTTAGACTGCGAGCACGCTGTCGGTCTATTGAAGTTGAATTCTGATTGTACACCTGCAGACCTGGCAGAGTGCGCAGCAGGTTCAATCCTTGGCCGGCATCGTTGCCTCGATTTGGCACGCCTGAATTCGGCGGCGATGTGTCGGCGGCACCCGTTGAACTGCTCGAAAAGGTTCTTGAGCGTGGGCTCTGTTGGCCGCTGGTCGCTGGTGTACTTGCTTTTTGACCCATAGAGTTAGACTCTCGATGTGTGTGCCTGGGCTGCGTGCCTCTGCCTCTGCGCTGCGCTTTTCTTTAACGCGCAAGTGCTATCCGTATGCCGTTGCTGTGTTTAATCCTTGTAACTTTTGCGAGGTAACAACAAACAATGTCCAGACAACAATGACAAACAAAGTTTGGACTTTATCGTCGGCAGCCGTTGCTTGATTGGTTTAATGATGTCGACGTTGTCGGCGGCGGCAGCAGCGATGATAAATGCGGTATAGATAAGTGTGTGTTTTTCTATGGCAGCAGAAGCGCGGAGCAGGCCAAAAGTGCGGGCGTAGGAGGGCGTTAATCGTACGTCGGTTGTTCGGTGCGTAGTTTATTGTTGTTTCAAAAACGCCAAAAAAGGTGTGACTTTGCAAAATAAGCTTGCTCGCGATTCCAATTAGTATCACTGATTTTTCTCTATTATTTTTAACATTTCTGCGTTTGTTCTATGTGTACTTATGCACTTTGGCAATTTGATAACTATAAGAAACACACAAAACGGACAAAGAATACCTCCGGACAGTGAAAAATATATATCGAACTTTGTGACGTATTGTCAGGGACTCGTACAAGCTTTTAATTCTATCGAGTTGTCTACTCGATTTCAAAACACTGACAGATAACAAACTGCCAACTTGATGCAAAGTGCCGTATACAAAACGATTCTCAACACTTAGATTTGCAAGGCCAATGTTGGTTTCTTTATGAGTTGGATAAAATTATTAGTTGTAGTTTTTGAAAAACAACGTCTACATTTTAATCACGTTTGCAAAAACACTATGTGCTATAATTGTGTCTACTTCAAGTCAGTATACATAATACAAGCGCAACTTGACTATATTAATTAAAAAATCTTTGCTTAGTGTGTGGTGCAGTGTAAGTAGCAAAATAAACTGGTACGCAGTTTAGCAAAAAGCCTAACATTGCATGCTTATGCTAATTACAATAATTATACGGCTTAAGCAGGATATTTAAGTAAACAAAGCTGTCCAATTCACACGGCATGAGTTGGTTCGAAAAGGCCAAAACAGTTCTAATTGAGGCGCTCGATATTCAAGACGATGACAGCAAAACGACGGATGCCGATGCCAGCGGAGCTACGTCAGCATCAGCGGCGGCGTCAACTCCAGCAACTCCTAGTTCAGAGAGTGATAAACGGTTAGCAGCAGGCACTCCAACATTCTTTGATAATCCGCATGCCAATGAGATGGTCACTATTCCACCCAGGGCAAGCGAAGCTAGCACAGTAAGCGCACCGCCACCAATGCTTAGCATAAAGCGGCAGTCAGCTACATCGGATTCTGTGGATTTGCTCTCATCACCATCGCCGACTTCACCGAGTGGAGATGCATGTTTGCAGAACTCTGAGTCCTCACTGGAACTTATAACAGCTACAACCGCAAGCGAAATAGAAACGTCACCAGACACAGAACCCTCGCTGCCTGATAGCATTGTTATTATAGCAAGCAATGAGACTTCTGATAATGCAGGCGAAGATGATGACGATGATCAAGAGCAGGAGGAGCATTCGCATCACCTTAATGGTAAGTATTTGGGACCATACGTGAATAGAAAGGTAACATTAACTCTTAACTTATAGATTCAACAAAAACAATGAAAGCCTTAGTCTTTGGTGATATGCAGGCAGCAGCCAACGTAACTGGAGCTGATTCGGACTCCACGCAAAGCTTTGAAGACATACAGCTGCAGCTAAGCCACAAAAGCCAATCGGCATCGGCAGTCACAAGTGCCACAGAAAACCAAGCTAAAACCGAAATAGTCGATCAAAGCTACTCTTCCACATCCTCAGACATTGAAATAATATCCAATCCCAACGGCGATTCTAGCACCAATAGCACTACAACACGTACAAGCCCTCAAAAGTTCAAGGACCTACAAGCTAAAACTAATGCTCAGGCTTTAGGCCTGGGGAGCCAGATAAAGCCTAAGGGCCATCATCGAGAGCCTTCAGATTTATCGTTGCTATCCGAGGACTCGCAGACAGAGCTTGACAAACTGGTTAATCGTATAAGCGACCTTAATCAAGTGATTGAAGCTCGTGAACAGCGTTTGCTGCAGTCCGAGCGTCAGAATGCTGAACTGCTAGAGCGCAATCAGGAGCTGCGCGCAGCCATGGAAGCCGTTAACAACAGTGTCAACAGCACAGATGCAAATGAAGCAGTGCAGCGGTTGTCTGCATTAGAAAAAAAGTTTCAGGCTAGCATACGCGAACGTGATGCACTACGGATACAAATTAAAAGCCTTAAGGATGAGTTGCTTAATAAGATACCGAAAGAGGAGCTGACCGAGTGCAACCAAATGATTGCGGCACTGCAGTCTGAAGGCGAAAAGCTGTCCAAAGAAATATTGCAACAGTCGAACATCATAAAAAAGCTACGCGCCAAGGAGAAAACCTCAGATACATTGTTGAAAAAGAATGGAGAGCAAATCTCACAGCTGTCCAGTGAGGCAGAACGATTAAAAAAATCGTTGACAGCGAAGGAGGAAATGGAGCGCTCACAAATCGAAGCTGTTTGCAAAATGACTGCGGAAAAACGACGTGTAGATGAAGAGAATGCAGAGTGCCGTAGTCGCATTGAGGACTTGCAATCCAAACTCGCTGCACTTCAAACAAGTTTCGATGGAGTCAAAGCTGATTTGCAGAAGCGCACGCGTCTGGAACAGGACCAAATGAAGGCAGAAAATCAGGAATACGTTCAGCAACTTAACGATTTGCGTGAAAAACTGCGTGTTACCGAACAGAGTATGGCAAAGCGTGAACAGCAGCTGCGCGAAGAAAACCGTGAACTACTGCGGCGTTTTGAAGCTGCGGAGTTGCGTGCCGAAAGCTCCACACAAGAGCTTAGCTTAAGTACGACGCCACTTATACGTCAGATTGAGTCGCTGCAGAAGTCGTTAAACCAGCGTACAGCAAGCTGGAACAAGGATGAGCATGAGATGCTGCAAAAACTGGAAGATGCACAGGTTCAAGTGCGTTCCTTGCAGCAGTTGGGGTCGGTGCAGGATGAGAAGCTTGAGCTATTGCGAACACGCTGCAATTTGCTTGAGGAAAAGCTATCCAATGCATTGATGGAGGCGGAAAGTGCTAAGATTTCTATGCGTCAGCAGCAGCTAGATACTGAGCTTCTGGAGAGCGACTACAAAAGGTTAGAAATGAATAGTTCTTTACTAAAAATGCATCCGAAGAATTGGTTTTACTAAAATAGCACGGAATCAAGAAATAAAAGAAAGTCCTAATAAGCTAGTGTCAGATAATTAGGGATTTTGTTGATTTGGAGTTGGCAAAACTTTGTAATCTCTGTAAGCGATAAAATAGATCTATAAATTCAAAGCGGAATTCAGGATTCTTTATTTTAAGCAAATAGAATGTGCATTAATTTCTCTCATGTTTTATTTAGACAAGTGAGTCTGCTGCAGGAGGATCTTAAGTTGTCTACAACTAAAAAAAATGAACTAGAGCTGCGGTATCAGCAGCTGGAAATGGAGCAACAGAAGCGGCGCTCATTTCGCCCCACTGAATTGACAGTTGAAGCAGTAAAGGCAAGCAGTGAAATGCAAAACCAGAAGCCAACACAAAATCATCAAACACGTAGTTCACCGCCCATTAGCCTAGCGGATGATAGTGGTTCAAATGAGGAGGCACTTGGTGGCATTATCGAGTGGCAAGCGGTAAGTAGTACACTTCAATATTGAGTTGGTTATTTTAAGTCTGCTCTTTATAGGACGACTTGGACTGTATGTCCAACTCCGGCCGCCAGCCATCTGGCATTATACAGGGCGTGCATCTTAATTTTTTAACATCCAATACAACAACATTGGAACATTTGCAATCACTGCTAAAGCAACGAGACGGCGAATTGACTCACTTGCAATGGGAGCTATCTCGCCAGCAGTCCGAACGTAGCGTTCTCGATGCGGAAATTTCCAATTTAACTATTGAATTAGAGACGGTAAGTAAAGCTTAAAAAAGCCTATTAAAATTTATTCTTTAACAACACCTATACATCATTTTATTTTTAGTTAAAAGAAAAGCTGCAATCATATGAATCCATGGAAAAGTGTTACGAGGATCTGCAGCATCGCTATGATGCTTTGCTGCAAATGTATGGTGAAAAAGTGGAGCGTACCGAAGAGCTGGAACTCGATTTGGTAGAGCTAAAGCAAGCTTATAAATTACAAATTGATGAGCTTTTGGCACAGCCTCCACCAAATCTTCAGGGAACACCGAAGCATACGCATACATGATTAAGGTGTCTTAAAGTCTCGTTGCCGGAGTTGCCATGTTTGCAAAGAACATATTGTTTCATGGGGCCTCGCTAACCCTTTTGCATATATATTTGTTTATTACTTTTTTTTTTATTAATATCCGCTGGACTGTGAAAAAAGAGCGTCATACAATTCACTGAATATTTATTCTCTTTTCGGAAGACAAAAATGGCATATTAAAATTTTCATTCCTTTTATTGATATTTTAGATGTTCATTAATTGCTCTTTATAATATATATATATTAATAGCACCAGTCAAAAGTTATAACATAGGCATATAAAGTATCCTTCAACCCATGCAAAAAAAAAATCATGTTATCAATATTATTTGCATATGTTAAAATTTCTAGTTAATACAGTGACCGATTGTGATAATTTAATTTATATTTATACATAAATTCAAAATACATGCATATATATCTGAAAAATTCAGCCAAAATCTGGTTAATGCTATTACTTTTTATATCCTTAGCTTACTGTAGAGAATAGCAGCAGACCTTTGACTAGAGCATTTCAATTCTATGACTAATTCTTGAGACGCACTTAGCTGTGGAGTTACATACATGTTTAGGGTGGAATTGTTTAAGTAAACTAATGAATAATTGATTTAACTAATTAAATTAAGTTATGTTTATTTGGCATGATGTAATTGTCCTAATTATGTGTATGGAATACATTTTTTTTTATAATTTTAACAAAGTCGCTTAAATCAAGTTTCTTTACAATGTATGAACATGAGATTTATTAATCTACACCAGATATTTTCAGTGCTAAAAAAATTTTACTAAACGGGATCATTGAAAATCGATTAAAAGCTGATGATGGCTTTCTAAATCCCTAAAATACTTGTTTAACTTAGGCGGATTGCTTATGGACTGAACTCAAATAGAAGTTTTTGGTAACTGCTGATTGAATAAATTTTGTGTGTCACTAATGGTTCATAATAGTGTTTTTTACAATATGAATAAGAGGAAATATGCGTTTTTCAGTTTTAGCCGCATAGTGGCAAGAGTTTTTGATGTCGTCGGCATTTAGAGAAAATATCAGGACCCCCCCAACGTTCAAGGACTTGATATATTCCGTTTTGCACAATATACTCTTTGGGTTTTCATATGATATCCATTCGAGACCGGCACTAAATATTGGTGAGCAAGTTTCATTTTCAAATTTATACGTTGGATTAAAATAACTAGCAGCGCAATCACAAAATTCTGAATGCGTGGCAAACCCAAGTTGCCCACACCTGCCAAACCCCGAAGCTGGAGCGCCTAAACGCGTATTGAACGGATTTACCAGCCTGAGAATGAAATGACAGCTATTAATGTATATTTTAAAGTTTAAGTATACTTACGTAAAAGAATGACCATAGGTTGGCAGACCAACCACAAGTTTTTGAGGATCTATTCCATTCGCTACGTCATTATATTGACATGATCAACATATCTATTAAGTTCAGGAATATCATAGGAAAAGTAGGTGATTCCTTCTAGCGCGGCAACAGCAACAGAGAGTAAACGGTTCGGACGGCGTTCTCTTTTCCATTCTTGGCGTATTTCGTAAAGCAATTGCGTGAAATGCTGGCAACCTTAATTTTGCTGTTACAAGATTATAATCACTGAATATATCTGCGCCTCTACGAGCGCGAACATCGAGCTGTGTGTTGTGAAATTTTCTGCTAATTAAAACGTGATCGATTTGGTTGCGTATGAGTTCATTAGGAGATTCCCAGGTGTACTTATGTATATCAATATGTGGAAATCTCGTGCCGCCGATAAACAGATGGTTGTTGCCGCAGAATTCGACTAGTCGGTCACCGTTATTGTTTTTAATTTCGTTTACCTGTGCCGTTTGCTGACCTGACTCGAAGTCCATTAGGGGTTACCTAATCTTTCTTTGAGATGCTCAGGTGATCAGGGTTAACCACGGAGAGGTGGGACTAGGTATTTGGTGGAAGAAGCAAATGAATCCGAAGAATCATGTGTTGCGCTTTACCAACCCCTTGGAACCCAGCGAGGTATCAATCGCGAGCTAAATGTTAAACAGGAATTGCATGAACGAGTTTGTAAAAACTTCAAGGCTTTATATGCACTGGAAGGTAACATTGCGGAGGAAAAAATAAAAGATTATGAAAAAAATACATGAATTGGAGCTTGAGCGTAAAGAAATGAATGAACAATTGCTTAAGGTCAAGACCAAAGATATTTCAGCTAAGCTGGCCGAAGAGCGGCGCAAAAGATTATAGAACCTGGAACAGGAACTTAGTGATATACGTCGTAGAACAACACAGCAAACAATTATGTTGACAATGCGCGAAAACGAGCACGAAAAGATACAAAATCTTAGAGTGAGCACTTGCCGCTGTTTTGTATGCAGAGTCTGCTGTCTGACCATTTCGCTTTGCATTTTACGATCTTTGCTCTTTAATTGTGTTACCTCTTGTTCCCGTTGCTGCTTCCATTGACGGAACTTTTCGGACTCTACTCTCATTGCGCGTATTAGCTTCACCTTAGATTCTTTCATTGAACGTATTTCAGCGCTAAGATTTTGTATCTTTTCGTGCTCTTTTTCGCGCATTTTCAACATTTTTGACTGCTGTGTTGTTCTACGACGCATATCACTTAGTTCCTGTTCCAGGTTCTGTAATCTTTTGCGCCGCTCTTCGGCCAGCTTAGCTGAAATGTCCTTGGTCTTGGCCTTAAGCAATTGTTCATTCAGTTCTTTACGCTCAAGCTCCAATTCATGAATTTTTTTTTCATAATCTTTTATTTTGTCCTCCGCAATGTTACCTTCCAGTGCATATAAAGCCTTAAAGTTTCTACAAACTCATTCATGCAATTCCTGTTTAACATTTAGCTCGCGATTGATACCTCGCAGTTCCTCGTTGAGATCAAGTTGTTTGTTCGTATACTCTTCGGCATGGGAACGCACTAGCTCATTAATTTCATCATTGCCTGCTACGCTGCCATACTCGCTGTTGTGACTGTCGCTGCCACTGATAAGAAAAGTCTTACGATGCTCCTGCAGCTCACTTTCTGTGCGCTGATGCTCCTCATCCATGGTTAATACCAGTTGACTTATCTCACGTATGTGCTGCTGCCATTGCTCGTTGTTTTTGTCGTTAACCTCGCCCTGGGCATCATCATTTAAGCACGAGTTTGTCACATTTCCATGACTTTTGAGCAAATCCTTAAGTTTAATCGTGTCCGATTTGAGCTTATCATGCGACGTCTCTGCAATGTGAGCGCGCATATCATGATCGGCGACATCCAGCAACGCCTGATGCAAGTCTCTTTGTAGCTTGCGATTTTTCTGTTCAAGTTTCAAATATTCATCCTTTATCTTTTTCAGCTCTTCGGTAACCTGTTGATGGCTGCGCTGCTCTGCGCATGTGATCGCATTTGATGCAGGTGCCAGCCCTGCAGAGCTGACAGCACTGTTAATAGAACTGCTCATACCGTTGCCGCCTGTCAGCAATTCAACACGCAATTTCTGTATGATATCCTTAAGCAAATTCACTTCGGCAGCATGCGGATCTACATTGACGATTGGCTTGTTCTCAATTTGAAGTGCACGATCGGCATAACGCAAAGTACTAAGCGTTTCGGACAAATTGTAATCGGCTGGACTAACGCAGGCAATCATAAGAGTAATAGAGCTGCCGCCTAAGGAATCCTGCAGCAGTCGCTTTAGCTTCGACTGTCGGTAGGGCACAAACGTCCCGTTTTGGCCGGCTGTAAAATATACAAGATCATTATTTAGACGTTTTTAGCTCTCGCTCTAATGACAAACGATTTTCATCTGATATTGGCAAAAATAGTTATGCATATACGATAAGCAGTTTTCCCAGTTGGACTAATCTTATTCTCAAGCAGGCAGTACTCTTATGCTTGGAACATACATATAGTAGAATAGAATCATACGAGCAGATGGTCAATACAATTGGATCGCTATGAACTTTACGGAGTATACGCTATATTATATTTGCCAAAAATAAATGTAGAATTTCCATTTAAACTTACAGCCAAGCGTGTTAATAACATTGCCAAGCGCCAAAAGACCCTTGTTGATATTTACACCTTCCTTAAAGCGATCTCCCGAGACTAGAGTTTTGGCACAACGTTCAGAGCCCGCCAAATCGACCAAATTAAATCTCGAGGTGGTCATCGATTTTCTATTATGTTGAATTGCATTATTAGTATTCAATTGAAAGTACCACAGAAATGTATAAATGGCGAGGATTTCACAATGGATTCGCCCCTGATTTACTTACTTATCATTCTTTTTGCAAGCTATAATGGTAACCGTAAAAATGGCATGAGAACGTGATGACTGCTCGTTCATGCCTGTTGATGCCACGGCGCGTCCAGATGAACCACGCATCAGCTGATCGATGACATCTTGCGATGAACTAACCAACACTTCGGTTAATCCGGAAATTACAACGACACCTTTATCTTCGCGCAATTCAAAAGTGCTCAACTCGCGTTCCTTTGTGGACAACAAATCAATTAACTGCTCCTGATATAATTCCAAAAAGCAGCACTTAACAGCAACATCACATTCGTCAGACAAAGACACAATATAGTCGAAAATATCCTGCATGGAACGCGGAATGTAAATTCACAAAATTTGCATTTCGTGAAAATCGCGTTAATAATAATGAACAGCACAGTGAAAAAATTTGACAAAACAAACGTATAACACTATTCAATATAAGTTATAATTCCATCCATCAAATTGAGCAAACTAAATTTAAACGGAAAAGCTTGGCTAGCTGTGCTTCAAAAATGGAGGGAAACACTTGCAGATACTGGGGTCGTATTTCGATAGACATAGAATCGATATTTATTATATTTAAAATGTATGTTACTTGTTGCTGATGCTTTTAGTACGTTAACCAGCTGACTGATCTTATTAATGCGCATCATTTTATAAGTTTATGTAAAATAAAAAGTTGTTGCAATTAAATTTGAAAACTAATTACGGAAAAAAGCTGATAGCTATAAACTTGTTTGTTATCGATAGCTATTGAGCTGCAAGAACTAGTTGCATTTGGTTTAGTTAAAAAACTAAAAAAAAAACTTAACGCAACCAACTTTACGCCAAATTTAAAAGACGTCTTACCATTATGGCCTTGATAAGTCTTATAAATATCCGAATTTTATTGCTTTTTATTATTCGATAGATTATCGACCGATTACCAAAACAGCGCTTTAAAAAAACATATGTAAATGTCTTTGTTTTGTTTTGCCTTATCGTCCAGCGACACAGCTAAACAAGAAAAATAAACTTAATTGCAAAGTGACATGATTACCTATAATCAATTGGAGAACGACAATTTGCAAAGGAATACATTGCAAAAAACTAGACTTTGCCTCTTTGTTGGCATAGCATTTGCATTTCTTTTGACGGTATTAGCACTAACTTTTTGCTTTTCGTTTTTGGATTTGACACAATTGAACCGCACTGAAGGTGGAAAACGTCTTATATGTTACTATTCAGCAAGCGATGACGGGCTCCGTCTACTGGATGTTCCTGGAAATTTATGCACACACATTAATCTTGGCGTTGCAAATGTCGAAAACCTTAATGTGACTTTATCTTCGTGGCTGCACAACGTGCTCCAAAATGAAATTGCAGCCTATCGCAAGCAAAATCCTCAAGTAAAGCTATTACTCTGGATCGGAGGTGGTAACAATCCGCAAGGATTTGGTGATATGGTTAGAAATCATGCAAATCGAAAAGCATTTTTGCGCGCGATAAAGTTCGTGCTGCATCAATATCCCGCACTAGATGGTATTGACCTGGATTGGGAATTTCCAACAGCCTATGATAAGCAACGCCAGCATTTCACGCAATTACTTTACGAAATACGCCAAGAATGGAAAAGAGAACGCCGTCCAAACCGTTTACTCTCTGTTGCTGTTGCCGCGCCAGAAGGAATTGCCTACTTTTCCTATGATATTCCTGAACTTAATAGATATGTTGATCATGTCAATATCATGACGTATGATTTTCATTTCTATAGAGAAGACACACCATTTACAGGTCTCAATGCGCCGCTCTATGCGCGTTCTAATGAACACTCCATTATGGGCACTTTTAACATTAACTATACGGTCCGATGGTGGCTAGCGAATGGAATAGATCCTCATAAACTTGTGGTTGGTCTGCCAACCTATGGTCATTCTTTTACGTAAGTATACTTAAACTTTAAAATATACATTAATATCTGTCATTTCATTCTCAGGCTGGTAAATCCGTTCAATACGCGTTTAGGCGCTCCAGCTTCGGGATTTGGCAGGTGTGGGCAACTTGGGTTTGCCACGCATTCAGAATTTTGTGATTGCGCTGCTAGTTATTTTAATCCAACATATAAATTTGATAATGAAACTTGCTCACCAATATTTAGTGCCGGTCTCGAATGGATATCATATGAAAACCCAAAGAGTATATTGTGCAAAACGGAATATATCAAGTCCTTGAACGTTGGGGGGGTCATGATATTTTCTCTAAATGCCGACGACATCAAAAACTCTTGCCACTATGCGGCTAAAACTGAAAAACGCATATTTCCTCTTATTCATATTGTAAAAAACACTATTATGAACCATTAGTGACACACAAAATTTATTCAATCGGCAGTTACCAAAAACTTCTATTTGATTTCAGTCCATAAGCAATCCGCCTAAGTTAAAAAAGTATTTTAGGGATTTAGAAAGCCATCATCAGCTTTTAATCGATTTTCAATGATCCCGTTTAGTAAAATTTGTTTAGCACTGAAAATATCTGGTTTAGATTAATAAATCTCATGTTCATACATTGTAAAGAAACTTGATTTAAGCGACTTTGTTAAAATTAGTAAAAAAATCTATTCCATACACATAATTAGGACAATTAAATGATGCCAAATAAACATAACTTAATTTAATTAGTTAAATCAATTATTAATAAATTCAAACTGCACAATAATTAATTAATTATACATTTCCACTGTAAACATGTACATATGTATGTCCACAGCTAAGTGCGTCTCAACAACTAGTCATAGAATTGAAATGCTCTAGTCAAAGTTCTGCTGCTATTCTCTACAATAAGCTAAGGGTATAAAAAGCAGTAGCATTTACCAGATTTTGGATGAATTTCTCAGTTTGATACTCCTTGAGCTGCTGATAACAAACAAGTTTATAGCTATCAGCTTTTTTCCGTAATTAGTTTTCAAATTTAATTGCGGCATAAATTGAAAAATAAAGTACATTTTAGGTACAACTTTTTATTTTGCATAAACTTATAAAATGATGCGCATTAATAAGATCAGTCAGCTGGTTAGCGTACTAAAAGCATCAGCAACAAGTAACATACATTTTAAATTTGATAAATATCGATTCTAAGTCTATCGAAATACGACCCCAGTATCTGCAAGTGTTTCCCTCCATTTTTGAAGCGCAGCTTGGCTTGTTTGCGTTTAAATTTAATTTGTTCAATTTAGTGGATGGAATTATAATTTATATTGAATAGTGTTATACGTTTGTTTTGTCAAATCTTTTGTTAAGCGTTCACTGTGCTGTTCATTATTATTATTAATGCGATTTTCACGATATGCAAGTGTTGTGAATTTATTTTTTTTTTCTTGTTAACAATTAAAAGACTTCAAAAATGTCTGAAATTGATTCTTCAATAAGCGTTGTTCTACGCGTGCGCCCCTTGGTAAAATCCGAGATTGATCGTGGCTGCCAACATGTTATTGAACGTGCCGTTGACAGCAGCCCCCAAGTCACTGTAAATCGTACTGATTCCTTCACCTATAGCTATGTGTTTGAAAGCAGCGACTCGCAAAAGGATTTGTACGAAGCTTGTGTGCTGCCCAAAATAAAGCAACTGCTGCGTGGTTACAATGTAACTATATTGGCTTATGGACAAACTGGCTCTGGCAAAACATATACAATGGGCACCGCATATAATGGCGTTTTTGATGACGATGTTGGTGTCATTCCGCGTTCCATGCAGGATATTTTCGACAATATTGTGTCTTTGTCTGACGAATATGACGTTACTGTTAAGTGCTCCTTCTTGGAATTATATCAGGAGCAGTTAATTGATTTGTTGTCGACAAAGGAACGCGATTTGAGCACTGTTGAATTGCGCGAAGATAAAGGTGTCGTTGTAATTCCCGGATTAACCGAAGTGTTGGTTAGTTCATCGCAAGATGTCATCGATCAGCTGATGCGTGGTTCATCTGGACGCGCCGTGGCATCAACAGCCATGAACGAGCAGTCATCACGTTCTCATGCCATTTTTACGGTTACCATTATAGCTTGCAAAAAGAATGATAAGTAAGTAAATCAGGGGCGAATCCATTGTGAAATCCTCGCCATTTATACATTTCTGTGGTACTTTCAATTGAATACTAATAATGCAATTCAACATAATAGAAAATCGATGACCACCTCGAGATTTAATTTGGTCGATTTGGCGGGCTCTGAACGTTGTGCCAAAACTCTAGCCTCGGGAGATCGCTTTAAGGAAGGTGTAAATATCAACAAGGGTCTTTTGGCGCTTGGCAATGTTATTAACACGCTTGGCTGTAAGTTTAAATGGAAATTCTACATTTATTTTTGGCAAATATAATATAGCGTATACTCCGTAAAGTTCATAGCGATCCAATTGTATTGACCATCTGTTCGTATGATTCTATTCTACTATATGTATGTTCCAAGCATAAGAATACTGCCTGCTTGAGAATAAGATTAGTCCAACTGGGAAAACTGCTTATCGTATGCATGACTATTTTTGCCAATATCAGATGAAAATCGTTTGTCATTAGAGCGAGAGCTAAAAACGTCTAAATAATGATCTTGTATATTTTACAGCCGGCCAAAACGGGACGTTTGTGCCCTACCGACAGTCGAAGCTAACGCGACTGCTGCAGGATTCCTTAGGCGGCAACTCTATTACTGTTATGATTGCATGCGTTAGTCCAGCCGATTACAATTTGTCCGAAACGCTTAGTACTTTGCGTTATGCCGATCGTGCACTTCAAATTAAGAATAAGCCAATCGTCAATGTAGATCCGCATGCTGCCGAAGTGAATTTGCTTAAGGATATCATACAGAAATTGCGTGTTGAATTGCTGACAGGTGGCAACGGTATGAGCAGTTCTATTAACAGTGCAGTCAGCTCTGCAGGGCTGGCACCTGCATCAAATGCGATCACATGCGCTGAGCAGCGCAGCCATCAACAGGTAACCGAAGAGCTGAAAAAGATAAAGGATGAATATTTGAAACTTGAACAGAAAAATCGCAAGCTACAAAGAGACTTGCATCAGGCGTTGCTGGATGTCGCCGATCATGATATGCGCGCTCACATTGCAGAGACGTCGCATGATAAGCTCAAATCAGACATGATTAAACTTAAGGATTTGCTCAAAAGTCATGGAAATGTGATAAACTCGAGCTTAAATGATGATGCCCAGGGCGAGGTTAACGACAAAAACAACGAGCAATGGCAGCAGCACATACGTGAGATAAGTCAACTGGTATTAACCATGGATGAGGAGCATCAGCGCACAGAAAGTGAGCTGCAGGAGCATCGTAAGACTTTTCTTATCAGTGGCAGCGACAGTCACAACAGCGAGTATGGCAGCGTAGCAGGCAATGATGAAATTAATGAGCTAGTGCGTTCCCATGCCGAAGAGTATACGAACAAACAACTTGATCTCAACGAGGAACTGCGAGGTATCAATCGCGAGCTAAATGTTAAACAGGAATTGCATGAACGAGTTTGTAGAAACTTTAAGGCTTTATATGCACTGGAAGGTAACATTGCGGAGGACAAAATAAAAGATTATGAAAAAAAAATTCATGAATTGGAGCTTGAGCGTAAAGAACTGAATGAACAATTGCTTAAGGCCAAGACCAAGGACATTTCAGCTAAGCTGGCCGAAGAGCGGCGCAAAAGATTACAGAACCTGGAACAGGAACTAAGTGATATGCGTCGTAGAACAACACAGCAGTCAAAAATGTTGAAAATGCGCGAAAAAGAGCACGAAAAGATACAAAATCTTAGCGCTGAAATACGTTCAATGAAAGAATCTAAGGTGAAGCTAATACGCGCAATGAGAGTAGAGTCCGAAAAGTTCCGTCAATGGAAGCAGCAACGGGAAAAAGAGGTAACACAATTAAAGAGCAAAGATCGTAAAATGCAAAGCGAAATGGTCAGACAGCAGACTCTGCATACAAAACAACGGCAGGTGCTCACGCGTAAATGCGAGGAGGCCGTGGCTGCTAACAAACGGTAAGCTGTCCATTGATATAAATTTGAAAAATGCGAATTATAACCAAATGGTTTTAATATTAATGAAAGTTAGAATATGTAAACTTGTGTAATTTTCTAAGCGTTTTTTGCTTAATACGATCTTTATTATTCTAGGCTCAAGGAGGCTTTGGAACGACAAAAAAGTGCACAACGCCAGCGACATGCCAAGGATCAAGGCGGTGTCAAAACGAATGCTTGGTTGGATAGCGAGTTGGAAGTCATACTGTCACTCATTGATGCTGAGCAGAGCTTGGACCAGCTAATGGAGGATCGTGCTATGATCAACAAACGCATCAACGATCTGAAACGGCAACTAAAACTTCCAAACTTGAAGCAAGGCTCCCAAAAATTTGTATCAATAAACGAAGAGCTTGCCAGTCTAGAAAAAGAGCTAGAAATGCGTAATGCTCAGATTGCTGATCTACAGCAGAAAGTGTGTGTTAACGATTTGGAAAGCCGAATGCGTACAATAAGTGAAGGTGCACAAAATGTTGGCGAATTGCGTGCAGTTAGCAAGCATTTGCTTAAGACTTTAGTGCAGCTGCGACGTGAACAAACTCAAAGTATACTGGAGCAGAAGATAATGCTTGATGAAAAGATCAAAAAGTTAAGCAATGCCGATGAGCGCATTGATACGCTGTTGAAAGAAATGCGCTCCATAAGTGTGAAACATAAGGAAACGTTGGCCGACCAACAGAGAGCCTTTGAAGAAAAGATTGGCGTTTTGTTGTATCAGCCGCAAATAATTGGACCGCTAGACGATCCAGAGCGACAACGTTTCCATGAAATAATGCACAATATGATTGCAGTCCAAAAAAAATCGGAAAAAAAGAGACAAAATGTATTAAAATTTATCTACTGTAAAACGCTTAATAACTCACACTCACTTTATTTTCTATTTTTTTTTATTACCAGACCGAATCTTTTATGGAGACTGAATTAATTGCAATTACTGATTCTGAGGACTACATCGAGAGTGATGCGGAACAAGATCCCGATTGGGTACCTAAGCTGAAAAAGAAAAGATCAGCTGCAAATAAGACTAATGAAAATAGCGGAATCAGTAATAGCACCGTCTTAGATGCAACCCTTGATGTCACTGAATCTTCTCAAAACGTCAAATGCATAAAATGTAAATGCCGCCTAAAATGTGATTCCAAACGATGTGCATGCTTCGTAGATGGAAAATCCTGTTCCAATATTTGCTTTTGCAAGGCCCATTGTCGTAATCCTGCAAATGAAAAACGAAGTAACGACGAGAATGATGATAATCATGAAGACAGCCAGAAAGATGTGAATGACAATTCCAATAATAAATTATCCCCATCTCCCAACGAAATAAACAATGCTACAGTAATTTTAAGTGGTTCGACGGAACCGATTAAGGTACTTAGCGAACACGATGAAAATCAAGACATTGGCTCAAATCCAGATATTTCAGTACCGGCAGCTACTCCTATGTCTACAAAACGCACTTCATTATCAAGGTAACAACAATTTACTTGACATTAAACAAATATATTAAATATATTTTATTTTCAGACTATCTTGCTTAGAATTCAATACGCCGTCAAGAAAGAAAAAATTTTTTTAAACTAAACTTATTAAAACTGATTTAATGCACTAGGGCAGTGCTCGGCACGGCCCTATCTCGCGTGCATAGGGATTAGCACACACGTCATGTGTTATACACAAAACACATGCATGTGTGCGTGCTTTTTTTACTGAAATTTTCTCTGCCGCAGTGACGTATTGCGACGCTGACGTTGCTCGAGGTTGCTAAGCAACAAACACGAAGTTGATGGTGCGTAGCTTCGGCTCTTGTTGCTCTGATATTGTTTTCTCTGCTGCAACGGCAGTAAAGCAGAGCAACAAGAGTCGAAGCCAAGCACCATCAACTTCGTGTTTGTTGCTTAGCAACCTCGAGCAACGTCAGCGTCGCAATACGTCACTGCGGCAGAGAAAACTTCAATACATATGCAAGCAAAAAATGTGTGTGTATTTTGTGTCGACCACTGCACTAGGGTTACAGAATGTAAAAAATATCCTTTTGTAAGATTAATTTATTAGTTATAACTTACAATAGGTAACAAAATGTAGTAGCTTATTGTAAGATTAGTTAATATAATAAATAATTACGTCTGAAAGCATTTTTATATTAAATGAAAGAATTAAAAATAAGTTTGGCTATATAGACTCTGTCTGCTATATTGTTTATTATACCTACCATATAAAAACAAAACCATATATATATTTTTTTATTTGGATTAATTTATCATACTATGCATAATCAAAATAAACATTTTTTTTTAATTTTTCACGATCAAATCGATTTGAAAAATTGTTATTGGCTAAAATAAAAAACTTTCGAACTTGCAAAATCTTAGCATAATTTGCATATTAGGTAATCTATTCAATGTCTTGGGGTTATTCAAAAGACTTTTTTATCTGGCGACATAGTCAAATAAACTGTGACAATAAAGTAAAGTAAAGTACAACTTTTTATAATATTGCTACGGAATGCATTTTCGCGTTGCTTCTCACAACATTGGCTTCTTTTATACGAGCATGCACTTTTTCATGCGCTTAAAACCATTTTCAAAAGACTTTTTCAAGAATTGGCGTAGCGACATGACCGGTTATGCCATTGACGACCATTTGCTTCATGGTGCCAGCGATTAAATTTTGTTCGACTTGGTTCGTCTTAGATGGTTGTTTAGTTTCAGGCTTATATGAATTCAAGATTTGCTGCCTGCCAGGATCTTATAAACGGTCGTCCAAACGACCCGAGTCTTCTTCATAGTCAAGCTATGTGGTACCCAACGCGAACAAATCACGGTTAATTTATATTTCAAAAGGCGTAACCCTCGTAACCAGCCATTTTGAGCACTATATTTCTATGCGCCCAGTTTACCTATAATTAAATAACGGCTGTAGGTTCCCAAGCTATTTATGAACAAAAACGACTCTGCATGACTTCACGACGCAGTGTTTAATCCAAAGGATGCCAGAAAATCAATTCTGTATGGCGCACTCTTATGTCACGAAGGCAGTAAGGAGTGCGCATGGAAAAGCCGCTCTTAATGCTAAAAAAGACTACAAATTGTATAAAAAATAAGCACTTTTCGCTTTGATTTGAAGTATTTTTTATTTTTCTTTTATTATTGTTTGTATTTGGTTCTTTTATTTTAAATTTTTTTATTTTTGCAAGCATATCGTTCGATAGTTGTAGGTTTGTTTATTTGTTTGTGTGTTTTTGTGTGCTACAAAGGATCATCAGCGCCATATATATATGTGGCATATTGTGTAGATAAATGGTTTTAATTATATTCATATGTGTGAGAATGTGGGCGGACGTGGGTTTGTTGAAGCACCATTAACAGCAATTAAAAAAAAATTGTGAAAAAAATTTAAACAAAAAGAAAAAATTCGGCAGGCCGAGACCTAAACAGATATCATTCACACCAAATCGTTGAGGTCAACAAAAAAAAAATATAATTCTAATTGACAAGTTTGATCGAACCTTTTAACTTATTGCACTATGGCTTAATACATACAAACTGAGTAAATAATAGTTACAATATATACATACATATATGCTATATGTATAAGTATGCTAATGCACTTACATAAGTTAAAAACCGTTTTTGTGAGGGGCGGCTTTGATTTGGTATAAGGACGTTTGTTGCTTTTATAAATTTGTTATAATTTTTCGTTTTTTTAAATTAAGGCTAGGTTTTGTTTGATGCTTTTTGGTGTGAATGATATTAACAGATTTTTGTGTTCTTTTTTTTTTTTTTTAATTTACAATAAATTTACACAAATACTATATTAAATAATGATTATAATATTAATTATACATAATATAGTACATACATAAATATAGCAATCTGACTATTAACTAGAAAAAAAATTAGTAGCTTTACACTAAATGGAGAGTTCCTTTTTGTAGTTGTTTATATATTAAGTTGTGTGCTTGCTGTGTGTTTTTTTTTTTTTTTTGGGAGTGTGTGTATGTTGTGTGCGTGTAGGTTCTTTACATGTACATATACTCGTATATATAGTATATTTATAAATATAATTATTTATAAAATATATGTATGCATGTATTTGTTCTCTAATCGATGATGGGGGGTAAGGGCTAAATAAATATATATATGTATATTTGTTTACCATTGCTTATATGCCCCTAGTAGTAATAGTAGTAGTAATAGTAGTATGTGTTATATCTTAGGTGCAAATAAACAACAAATTTGCGTGTGTCTGTGCGTGTGTGTGAGTGCGTTTAACTTAGTCTTATAAAATGTACAAACAAATTAGATCATATTATGTATGATAATGATAATAACGATGTTGGCTACGACTACGAGCATCCAGCAACGAACTTTCTCTACTACTCCTTGTGCGATTCGTAGTTTTTTGTTGGTTGTAGTTTCTTTTGGTTTTTTTTTTATCTTTTTTTTGTTTGTTTGTTATTTTAATTGAATGTTTGTAATTACTTTATGCTTTTGTTTTTTCTTTCCAACATCTATCTCTGTCTTGCTCCATTTAAACTGTTTCCAGAACACGCACATCTTTTTGCACCACATAGAATTTGTGCTTTTTGCCGATTAGACCCCAAATGACAGCCACATTTTCAATGACCACATTGACGGGTATCGTGCAAACGGCACCCAGCACACAGGCCAGAAATTTCAAGAGTCCAAATCGATACAGCGAGAATGACTTGATGACACCAAACACATACATATATATGTTGATGGCCGCTATAAAGGCACATACAAAGTCCACCAAATTGGGACAGGGTATGGGATACAGTCCGGCAAATATTATGTTTGATGTGGAAAGCGGCATGGTAACCCACGAGTAGACGCTTATGCCCAGTAACAGCTTGTGCCTTACGGGTATGATCTTGGAGTGAACAACCAGCAGTATGCCTTGTAGCCAACGTTTTCGCTGCTGCAAAAAGTCAAGCAGCGTAAATGGCGACTTTTCATACATTTCGCCTTCAATGAAATTAAATGTGTAGCCCTGGGAGAAGGCGCGCATTGCAAAGAAGCAATCCTCGGCGACGGATCCATCAATGCCATTGTCAAACGAGACCGCGCGTTCGGCACCCACCTGCAAATATGCAAACAATTAGTAACAAAACAATAAACAAATAATCTTTATGCTGTGTTTACACTTGTACAAATCTGTACTTTGGAAGCGTTTGAAGAATGGTAATGTGTCTATAATGATTTTTTACTTTCTTTAAGCTGCTAGATATTACAAGTGTAAACAACGCATGAGATTTATCGATTTATCTACCTGTGTGACCACATAGCTGCCTTTCCAGCTGAAAAGTGGCTTGTGGAACAGCTTGAATTGCAGACGCAGCTTGCCCATGTCATCGGACACGCGAAAACTGTCGGCCAGCGTGGTCAACCAGTTGACCACGTTCTCGTTGGCATACGTTATAAGACCCTGACCAAATGGATGCTTGCCATCTAGCACAAAATTTATAATGCCGCGCACTGAGTTCTCTGTGAGCAGCGTTTCCTCATCTAGATGTACAATCCAATCGCTATCATTCAGCACATTTACCGAATCCTCTAAGCAATATTGCAGCGCACGTGACTTAAAAAGCGCTCCAGTGCGCGTTTTGTACTCCTTGGGTACAACAATTTCACGTATACGTCGATGCGTTGGCAATTGTACAGCCTTATCGGTAACCACCTCGATAAGAAAGTTCTCCAGACCAGTATCCACGCAGGTATTCATATTGCGCAGCACATTCGTCTTGACTAGATCGGGGAAGTCACCGCGTGTTACCACGCGTATGCATATAAAAGGCGCTAACAGTGGGCTGCCCTTGAGCACAACCTTCTCGGGGAAGGCATTGTAGAAGACAAGACCACAAAAGTTGAACAACACCTGCGGCAGGGTCAGCAGTGTGAGAAAGCGCAATAAGTACAGTAAAACGGCGGCCACTTGGCCATACTCAGTCCATGGATCGACGATGGTGAACGAGTTCTCATCGATTTTAATACCACCGGAGAATACTTCGAAGGTTACTATCACAGTGATGAGCAGGGTGCAGTGCAGCAAATGTTTTGTGGTTGAGTTCATTTTGAACAATTTCAATGAGTTTTCTTTTACTCCTTAGGCTGCAGTTGCTCAATGTGGGGAGTGTTCTTTGTGTGTGTGTGTGTTTAAATATACGTGTGTATGTGTGTGTTTGTTTGTTCTTAAGTTAATTTTTGTTTAGTACTATTATTATTATTATTTTATTTTTTAAGTGTAGTTGCTTTTTTTCTGTGTTTGCTATATAGAGTTCCTTTTAAGTAGGTTGGGCTTGGTGCGGCGAGCCGTGGTGGATACAGGCTTTCTCGTTTTCGTTTTGGGATTTAAAGTTCCATGCTCGCCTCACGGGCGTTCGTTTTTATCTTATTTTTTGAATATATATCGTTTTTTTTTTTTTTTTTGTGTGTAGTTTCCAATGTTGCTCGTTCTGTGCGCCTTGCTGCATGAATCAATTCTTGAGATTGTGCCCCAAACGGAAGTGTGTGTATATGCAGAGCTTTACAGTACAACTTGTTAAGCAAGCATACACGTTTATATAAATATGTATATATATATGTATGCGGCAATTATAATTTTTATTTTTTTTTTGTTATTGTTTTATTATCAGTGCGGAGTTTGCCGGCGTTTTGGTTCGTTTGCAAAATGTTTATGATGACGCATAAAACAGTGGCACTTTCCAATGGTATTTTTAAGCATTAATCACTACTAAGTCGATTCCTTCCACTGCACACGACGAGCTTTACGAGCTTCTCTTCTCAGCTATTGTGGGCACAAGATATATTATGTTTGGATCTTGATGCGTGTAGACAATAGTTTGCATTTGAAACACTTGATACCAGTTGGGCAGTCATTTCTGTAAATAAAAAAGAAAATAGAAAAGTAAGAGTTAGTTGGTATATGTTATAGGGGTTTAAAAGATTATAATCATGCACTTTATCATCACTGTGCAAGATGGGCGCTAAATGATCTCAATTATGGGCAACTATGGTGAAATGCTGCTTTTTTTTTAAGTTTATTAAATTTACAATCTATGCTTGGATTATGGCGGAAAAAACCTATAGAAAAACCAATTTTGTGAGTAAGAAAAATTTTTGTAAGATAAAAAAAAAAGATATAGAACATGAAGTGGTTTGAGGCGCCAGGTAGCATATACGTATATACCTACACGAGTTTTATGCCTACGAAGTCATTATACCCTGTAGTAGTGCTGGAGAAAACATCGAGGTTATATCGATGCATCGATGTATCGAAGTTCAAAATATCTATATATCGATGTTGGCCAACAGAGATGTTTCTCCAGCACTTCTGCACTCATCAAATTGGTATTAAGTAGTGCTGGAGAAACATCTCTGGTGGCCAACATCGATATATAGATATTTTAAGCTTCGATACATCGATATAACATCGATGTTTTCTCCAGCACTACCCTGTACATACAGGTAGGCACAAAGCGTAAACTAGATTTGCGCAATGCATGTAACGAATAGAATGAGGCGTGGCAGTCCTTTATACCAAAATGCTTATCATAGCCTCGGCTAGCGATTGAGTCATGTTCGTCTGTTCGTCCGTCTTTATGAACACCTGGATTTCGGAGACTATAAGAGCTACAGACACGAAACTTTACCAGCTGGTGCGCATATTTCCTGAGCAGATGAAATTTGTTGAATCATTTCGATATCTTCCCCCGTTCCCACGCAGTAGAATTTTGCGCTTTTTAGCTACACTTAACAGAGACATGCGTCATGGTTTCATGCATCTGTGTGTCAAAAATTACAAAATCGGACAAATACAACAAAAGTTATAGTCAAAAATGTACTAATTTCATCCCCCTTTACGATTAAATTGCATCAATCTTTGACTACATGTTATTATGATAAAAAATGAACTAGAATCATCAATTTTGGTAAGATTACTCATGTGGCACTTATGAACAAGCCCACATCCAAATTTTATCGATGCGGCCTCCCCACCCCCCGCAATGGACCTTAATTTCTGCCACACCCCTCAACATATGATCTTGAAACTTACCCCATATATTTAAAATAACTTCTTTGACGTAACTTTCGATTTTCATCTAAATCGGTAAAAATTTACGAAACTTTTCCTAGGTATAAATATCGAATTTTACCAAAAAAAAAAATTCCAATTGGAAAGTTCATAGAAAGAATATGCAGGAATAAAAAGGTACAGGGTATTCCACTGTCAGGTACCGCCTCGACTGTAACACATTTTTTAAGATATGCTTTGGCACATTTAAGTGTGGAAATAGCTTGTATTCCAAACCTCTCAGAGTCATAGACGCATATCTTTGCAACATCTCAAAGTATATCTTAATGTAATGTATAGTAAGTATACGCCCACACAGGTTTGAAATAAGCTTTGCATATCCAAACCATGTGCTCTAAACTACGTTGATAGCTAAGCCGCTAGAGCCTATACATTTTTCTGTTCTTCCCCTTTGGTTTGCTTTAATACATATACAATGTTTTCCATGTGAGCTTTTGATTGAGGTGAATCCCAAGGTACTGAAGAGTTCGCTTTCTATCTTATCTAATACCATGGCAGAATATTTTGCGTGATCGCTACTTAGTCACTTATCAAAAATGCACAGCTGTTCCTGCCAATGTTGGAATTCCGTCAAGGCATCAACTGTATATAACACACAGGCCCCACGCCGTTCCTCTGAGAAACTTCTGCACTTATATTCTAAGGCTTTGAATGTTCACCAGATTGTTAAAAATTACATTGGACAGATAAGAGTTTGAAAGGTAGTACGGTGCACCCGGAGCACACCCAGGATGCCGCACCCAGATGTGCATTATTGCATTGGTTTAAACGCACCCATTCTATTAGGAAATATATTTTTGTGAAATATTTCTTAATTGGTAAGACATAGGCAGGGACCCTCCATGCCGAGTTCCAAGAAAGAAAGTAAGAGAATTTTTATATTTAAGTACGCCTGAGTCCACAAAGCAATTCGGATTACTGTAGCTATTTCACAAACTGATTTACAAGAAGACTGTTTTTAGAGGAGCTTCTAGGCGCCTACAGAAGTGCTCAAAGTTAAGCTCAAAGTTAAAAGTAAAGAACTAGATCATAGGACATCTTGTCTAGTCACGCTTTAAACTCTTTTTGGTCTTTGAAAAACAGGCGAGCAGATAGACAAACAGAAGCACCTATATATTTTCTATATATCTCACGCTTTAGATACAGGGTTGAACAAGAATTTGAAATTTGAATTAATATACAACATAATTAATATAATAATAAATAAATACGCACAACAAAAACAAAAAACCAACTGCGTTTAACTCGCTAAAGCTATGATATATAATAGCCCCAACTATTATTTGCGTAGACCCCCAATGACCTCAAAACCAGAATAATCATAACAATTTAATCAATATAAAGAGATAGTATATAAAATGTGTAGCTAATGTAGCTAATAATCTAAACCAAAACTCATTCATATTATATGATACCGAGCGCTTAAATACGCCCATTCGTAAATCCAAAATATTAGTATACAGTAGATACGTGCATGTAATAAATTACCATTATATACACATATTGACAATTATGTATGCTATATGTATGTGATGGGCCCTATGGTCAGTCATTCAGTCTGTGGCGTAATTATTAAAGTTCAGATGCCATCGATTTAAAAATAATTGCTTCAATTCTCGTTGACATTGTCCAAAACTAAAAACTTAAATGGAGACTCTAACAAGTTGGACGGCTAGAGAGAGGAACACACCGACTATTAAAGACACTGTAATCACAATTGCTCACTACATCTTATTGAATTTAAATTCACACATTAGCTAGAATTATCTACGATATGTAAAAATTTTTATGGACGAAGATGGGGCAACGGATCACTTTTTTAAACGATCTCTTAGATTTTGAACCCACAGAGGACTATACTTGCAAATTTCATCATGTTAAGTCATCTAGACTGGGCTGTGCCTAGGGTTTTAAACCCACCATATAGGAAAAGAAGCATATTCCAACGAAAAATAGCCTTGGAAACGCCGTAAAGCTGCGGTTCCCCGCAAATGTATTAAGCTACTTCAAAGTTGAAAAGGACCTCTTCGAACTTTTCAATACCGTTTGAGGCGATGCTTTCTTTTGCAGCCATTTGAACTTGGTGAAGGAAAGAGCGGAATGCACTTACTAGCATATGCGGATGATGTGAATATTATTCATCATTACCAGGGCCCTCGCTTGGAAATGAGAGCAAGACAATGTATATGTTTTCACAATTAGGAAACGCGGCGATCAGTCGATCGGATTGTGCTTTGATGTTGTCAAGGACTTTGTCAAACTAGTCATCACCGTCACAACGAACGCCGGACGAGGTTTACATTATACACGACACTTAACCTATCAATTTTGCTCTAAGGCGATGAGGCATAGGTGATGACCTGATGCAAGTATACTTCGAGCGTTTGAAGTTCTGGCCGGAAAAGAATATTCATTTGTCATATTAAAGTATCTTAACCTTAGCCCTGTCCTTACGATACTGAGTACCTCAGATGAATTTCAAAACTATTTATTTTTTCCATACCAAGCACTGAGTAACCCAAGGACGGCTAAGATGAAGAACAGGTCTTGGGTTAATATAAACTTCGATATATCGATACATCGATGTTTTTACAGCACTGCTCAGATCTTTACGTGTTGGTGACATACGCAATGTATGAGCTGTACGGGGACATTAACATAGTCAAGTGAAAAAGACGTGCACCAAGCAGAGACGCCCGAAGGGACGTTCTATATCACTAATCAAAAAGAATAAGACTTTTTTTCTATTCATCAGAATTAAAGATGTCCATTTATTTATTTACTTTTGCTTTTATATATATTTGTGCCCACATTCCCTATTAAATTGAATCACAAGGTTTTTAGGAAAGTTTTTAGCCGAAACGGAAACGATTTAAAGCAAAGATATGTGAATGCTTAAACGATTTGAAAACTATTTGAATATATAGTATAGATAAATAAACCGAAAGAAAAATTTGAATATTTACTCGAAGAAGTTCAACATCAGCCCTTAAGTTACGGCTACTTGACATGGCTAAATAGAATTTTTTTAATGTCAAGCTAAAAATTTTGCGACTTATATATGCTCTCTGGGGAGTCTGGATTGTTTACTTCCAGATGTTACACATATTTCATTTTTATAGCACATAGCATGTTATTTAGTTGCTTGTATGTATTATACCCACAAAGCCGCTTTATGCTAGGCAATTCCCATGGGTTCTTTAAGATTCGTATGTACATTCATATCGATAACAACTCGAGCTATACAATTTTTTCTCCACTGCTTGTATTAAAATTTTATACTCTAAAAGTTAATTGAATTATGCGGCATAAGCGATTGTTGAAATTAATATTTTATATGTACATACATATATGTATATAAAGTCAGCACATTGGAATGCTGCGGGCACATTTGAACTTATGAACTATACATGCCCATCAATTATATACCAACACATATAATTCAAATTGTTGTATATACAGTTGAACTACTCTATAGCGAATTTGCATGAAAGCAAAAAATTAATTATATAGAAATTTTAATTTTTTAATGTAGAGAATTAGTTTAGGAATTTAGAAGGTACACAACACGATATAGCTTGCTCTTAGAAACGTTTAAAAAAAAACAACTTCCTAGTGCTAGTAGTTTCTTTTCGATCTTTTTCGATACGTCCTTTCCATACGTTTTACTGTTTTCTCGTTACGATATTGAATTCAAGAGCATAATGAAAAATTATTATTATTATACAAGTTAAACGGAGATCAAAACATAATTTGAAGAAATCAGCAGCTGAGGCACATCCATTGTTTGGTGATGTATATGGTAAGATAGCTTTAAGTCCAATAATTTTTAAAACTATGAAGGAGGTGCAATACAGTGGAAGGAAGGAAAATAACTTGGGCTTATAAAATTCAATTCAAGAGCAAATTGAAAAATTATTATTACTAAAAGTTATATGGAGATCAAAATACAGTAAATCTTGTACGAAAAATACCAGATGTTTAAGTCGAACATTGGCAAGTAAAGATATGAACCGATTTCGATCCAATAAGTCGTAGTGTTAAGGGACCGTACTCAAATTACGTGAACCACTTTTTACAAGTTTTGAAACCCTCCCCCTCACGATGACCAACCGTAGTATATGGACCCCCCCGACATAGTTTTCACGTAGTCATTGATTAAAAAGGTCAACATTACCCAAGAAAACCAAGTACAAAAAAAAGTTAATTTGACTATGTAACAAAAACATAGATCCCCCCCAACTCAAAAAATTCGATAGGGGCTATATGATATTGTACACCGATTTTGATAAAAATTTGGTACAGTGCTTTGGGAACTCTAAAAATAACTTCCAAACGCTAAATTTAGTAACAATATCTTTATATATAGTAGGGGAGAGTGAGGCAAAATGCGCAACTCTGGAAATATTCAACCTGGATTACCGTCACGTCAGTAATCGCTGGAGGCTTGAAATTTTTTCCCATACATGGCTTTGGCAAGCCCCATATATGGGCAACAATATAGTGCCACTGAAGATCCCCTCGGCCCTTTGGCTGCAACAAAAAAGCATAAAAATCGAAAGTTGCGCATCTTTCCCCACTCTCCGCTATATAGCTAGCCGATTTTGATAAAACTTGGTATATATGCAAAACTTTAATATCTTTATAAAAAAAGGCAATTACTGCATTTAAAACTTAAAAATGAAATAAGCTCGTTCCCGTGACATAATAAGGAATTTAACTCCAAATTTGGCTCTAATCATCTCTGAGTTCCAAGCGTTCATACATATCATCTATATCAACTTCTCTAGAAACCCTGATCGTATTTTGTATAACTTTGGGAAGTCTGTGATGTTTTCTTCTCTATATTTCATAAGCTTTCGAGTTGTACAAACTTATTATGTATAATAAGTATAATATATTATTATAATCCTTATATAGGGCAATAGAAACCAATACTACTGTGATTAAATTGAAAGATGTATTTCCTTATGTTTTCAAAATCTTTATTTATCTAAATCTATTTCATCCCCTTCAAAGTAATCCTGTTCCGCTGCAATACACGTTCATATGCCAACGAAGTTATCACAACACTTGGCAAAGTCCTTCTTCGGAATGGCCTTCAGAGCCTTCTGCGCTTAAGCTTTAATTATCCAAATCAGGTGAATAAGCAGGAGGTTGCGGAACGATATTTGTTGAATTTTTGGCGAAATGCTCACGAAGTGCCAGTGCCGTGTGAGATGGCGCATTATCGTAGCACCTCACAAAACGAAGCGTATCTCAAACGGTAATGAATATTTTAACGTGAAATTTCGCACAGCTGTCACTAACAGTGCTACCAAGTTACAGAAAGAAAAAAATTATCGATTTTAAAAACCGTGGAAGTTTTAATTAAAAACCACCACCTTTCAATTTGATTACAGTAGTACATTGTTGAGAAGTTTGTTCGTTCTGGGGAAATCTGGCTGTCATATGTTGCCATTGGCTTGACATTGCGCTGTAAGATTTCTCGTTTTATTTCAGAAAACAATAAAGACTCAACAATAACAATTATATAAAATATGTTTGTGGAAAAATTAAGACGTTTATGGGGAATGTTGCACTTCACAGAATTTCGTTTTTTCCAGTCATCATTTTTAGTTCTCTCTAAGCATTTTACGAGCTTTGGTCATAAAGAATTTTCTAGCACTTTAAAAAAGTACTTTTAAAGCCAAGAGGTCAGAGCTCCAAAACATTAGTTATGACCACATGAACACGTTCGGGTTACATAAACTGTTTGTTAACTTTTGTAATTTTGGTCTAAAGACCGACCACTTGATACTATTAAAGTTTTATGCTATGAATAAAAAATAATTTTAAGATGAAATCTTTTACAGCTTACAATTTTTCGGTTACTGTTGAAATTTAATATTTTAAGAACAACGATCTTTATAAGAAATAATTTAAAACTATTCGGCCGTGGTTCGGAAAACAAATCCGAACACTTTATTCGGCTTCGTTTTGAAACCGAGAAGGGGAATTAAAACAAATTGGCAAAATAGGCTTAAGCTGAAATAATTTTTTAAATACTCTTTGAAATTTGCAGATTCGATTTATGCCATTTTCAACTTACAAAGCTATTGCAAAATATTTTTAGTATTTTTTGATGTCTTGCGCAAATGGTTCATGTCTTGCATAAAAAAATATCATAGGCGTGTAGAATTTACCTCGAAAGGTGTAGAGCGGTGCTAATAAAGAGTAAGTGAAATATGAGTAGTTGGCAACAGCAAAAAATGTGGAATTGGAAGCACGCAAAAACGAATCCGTATAAAATTGTTCGTTTTCGTATTCAAAAACGCGTTCCCTAGAAAAGAACTAAAATGTAGAAAAGTTACAGCTAAGAAGCTTTTTACTACACAAATGAGATTATATTAACTCTGGGACATTGTCAAAAAAAGAGGTCTGAACTATGCTTATGGGTTTTGTGCCGCTGAATTTGAATCCAAGTTCCAAAAAACTACTAACAGCGCTACAGGTTCCCTATAGAAATATTTCATATATAAAACACTACGTACTAGTCCAACCGACAACAAAATGTTAGTTACTATAAGTATGATTTCCCAGAAATAGCTAAACTTGCTAAACGCTATCTTGAAGTATAAATTTTTTGTTTCCAATATTATGACCATTGCAAATAACTTGCTAATGGAATTTTTCTTATTGTATTATTTGTATATGGCATTATTTTGATAGCCCGGTATTGTATAATACTTTTAGCTTTAGAACGATTATGCGAATATTACCACAATACAAGACAACTTCAGAAGTAGTATATAGATAAATACATACGTATGTATGAGTTTATATTTATTTTTTACGATTATTATAAGGTTCTTGTACAATCCACGATAACTTATCAGGCAAGTGGCACATGATGACGACGACGGCGGCGTAGATTCACCAAGAAAACAATGATGAAGACAACGTTGAAGTAAAAGGTGGATAGGTTTTGCACTTATAATGCAAGATTATGGTGCTCCAATTACAAATACATTTATAATGTAATTTGTATGTTATGTCAAGTCCTTAGAAGATAACGATCTGTAAATAAGTTTTGAATGATCTTGTCTAGCAGAAAATTTCAAATTGGAGCTATTTTACAAGTAGCGATGTATTGTATAAGATGACTAAAAGCTGGATTTATAAGGCAAGATTTTTTTTATAAACTTGTCTAGGAGCAAGTTCTAAAAACACCTGTTGTATAAGAACATGCAAAGAATATCAATTAATGCATAGCCACAATGTACTGTATAAGAAATAAAAAGCTGCATTGAGATAGCAAATGGTTGATTACGATAATACCAAAGTTTGGAAGACACACTCACTGAACTGCCACGGAATTTGAAGGTGAATCATAAAAATAAACAGGCCTTCAAAAGTATGGGGTATGTCTGAACAAGGTACATTCAAGAAAATTAATTTTTTACTTAACCAGCTAGGCTCAGTCTTGACCAGCACGAAGAAAGAAAGGTTTCAGTTGCTTTCCCTTAACGATTTGTAATGCTGTGCCAAAAAAAAAAAAAACAAAAAGCTTCCCATAGAAACCCCAAACCTGACAGCGAAAAAAAATAATGACGTCTTCAACTGACTAGTTTTAAAAAAAATCCAATCAAAATCAATAGGTAAGAAATTCTTAAGATCTCTCAAGATCGATTTATGTTTAAACTCCAAAGAGAATAAGTTCTTTCGACATAATATCTTAATGTTGTCTCCAAAAGATAATAAAACATAGTGCCGTGCTTGGAATAAACCTAATGTACCCTTCTTTCAAAATAAATTTCACAAATTTTTTATAAAAAATTTGATATTCGAAATTGGCATCCGAAATAGACCACGCTTGTATTTCCTACACTTGATCAAGACTTTGTATATTGTATTTTCAAAATCCATAATTTCCAATGCTCCAATTACATAAGATATGTAGTTTTTCAACATAATAAATGCTTAAAGCTGTAATTGCCGCAGCAGTAGTTTCTACTGTTTCACATTCTAGACAAGTTCTCAAAGATAGCAATCCCAAGATTATCTCATTTTGATAACAACAAGTTAAACTGCATTTCTATATATAATGTGAGCTTATATTATATATAATGAGGTTTTCGTGTGTGCTTTTCTGAGACATTATCAATTTTTAAACAAAGTGCCATGATTCATCCATGAGACAAACGCCTGAAAACAAAGTACAAAAAGCAACTTAACTTCCGATTTGTGCGCCACACTTATTATGTACTATATATATTTAGTACGTACAATACGCAATCGGGGTAATTCATACATATCAGCGCATACAGTAGTACACAAAGTACATACATATGCAAATGTGTGAATTGTGTTAGATAGCCAAACAGTCTCAAGTAAGCTCAGACGGATTGATAGAGACATTTGGCTAGCAAATCGTCATCCAACAATTTATCATCGTATCGTCGGTGGGCGTAATGAACTTGGCATCGGCTGCTCAGACATGTGTACGCGATAACCGATTCACGAACACAGCGCATTCAGCGCATTATCATTATATAAAATGGGAGCAAAAACAAAAGCTGAATATTTAGCCAACAACAACAACAACAACAACAGCAGCAGCAAAAAGAAAACATTTGAATCAGACGCAGCGGTCGTTGCCCGACATTGGGATACTCTGTAGCCCTTTCTCCAAAAAAAGAAAAGAAGGAATATATATTCCCGAAAAATATGTTTAAATATGTATATTGTTGCTAATTATTTGGGGGTACCTCCCTTTTTGGGCTTAACTTTTTTTTTTCCTGAATGCAAGCAAAGTGAAACAAAGACGAAGAAGCGGTTGGCTACAGTGAAAAGTCCGATACTTCTGTGGCCTACGTTGCCCCAAAACAAAATCCTATTCAAAAATGCTTGGGGTTTGATGGATCGTGATATTTAGACAAACGTTGCAGCGCTCAAGTTAGCCATTAAGACAGCTTGAGAAGAATAATTCAATGGTGTTCCCACTGCATATCATTTTAACAGCCATTTTGTTGTGTTCAAAACTTAAGTGAAAAATGCTTCTTAAAAAAAAACTATGGCCAGTTTTAGATGCATGTGTTGAGGAGTTTGATTTCGATGCAATAGAATTTGATACAAAAGATTCAGTAAAACAAAATCTGTTATAAGCTATAGGAAAAACAAAGCAGATATCAATCTAATTCAATAAACTTAAATAGACGTAACTTATCTTAATTTTAAGCGAATATTGAAGGTTTTAAAGAGTGATATTCAGAAAACGTTACAAGAACCGAGCTATACGTAGACAGCCGAGAATCAAATCCAAAACAGTTAACACTCACTTATTATTGATCTGCAAGACAGACCAAGCGAAATCCGCCGCCGAAGTCAATCAGTATTCGATGCCGCATTTCTTTGTATGTGGTCAAACGGAGATGGTAGGAAAAAAAGAATGATCGGACGGATTGTTGCAAAGAAAACCCTTGCTACGACAGATATATAAACAAAAATGTGGGACACTTCCCAAAAAATATGAAATTTTGGTCAATTGCTCGATGGAAATCCAAGCTGTGGTTCGACGAGTCAAAATTTCAAATTTCTGGAAGTAAGTCTTCAAACTGATGAGTGGCTACGGGCCACTCCAAAAGTTGGAAACATTTTTTTGTTGTAAATGCGAATCCTGAATCCGCTCCTGTGTTAAAGTCTTTTTGAAATTGAATAGTATGTTTTTGGCAGCTCTTGTGGTATTTATGCGATTTTGTAAAAATAAAGACACATTAGTTTGAGATAAACGATAACAGTAAAAGCTTCTACTAGAAATCCGAGATTAAGCTGAATAACCTTCATATATAAACCTCTAAATAGACTCAATTGAGGAAATTTTCGGTACTATTTATAACCATTACTTCTGTACAATTAAGTTGATTTTTTTTGAGGGTTTCCAAAGTAACTGTGGCAGGATTTAGATCCGTACGTTTGGAAATTTTAACGATAAAAAGTCTGATTTGGATGATATACGAGTGAGTAATACTTTTAAGATATTATTGCGATTTTGTTAATAACACTAGTTTACAAATTTATGGGTCATCGAGTGAACCATCGTAGAAAAGTGTTTTTTAGGGTAATTTGGGGTCGAGAAACACGAAAAAGGCAACCTTTTTTTTCTTAAGCCCCGTTTCGAGATATTTTCGAAAAACCTGTTTTTGGGCACTTATTTCAGTTATTCGTTAATAGCTCGTGAGCAAAATTTTGTATCGACATAAAAGACGATCAGATCGAAAGGTATTGATGTGCTCTTTACAGTGATATACAATATTTTGTTCACGAGATATTGACGAATAACTGAAAAGTTAGCAGATGTTGACTTAATTCAACAAACGTCATCAATCCTTTGACAAAACTTAGTGCGTCTAGCTCTTGAAGTCTTGGTCTCCAAGACATAGGTGTTCATAACAGTGATGCCAATTTGGCCTTTTTTCGCATATAAATAACCTTTTAAGCAATTTACGTCGAGCAAAATATCAAAACTGTCCTATTCGGATATCTATTCAGTTTAAGGTTTGATTACGAATTTTTCAAAATGATTAATTTTGTATGGGGAAATACAATGCAATAGCAAGAATCTAGTTTATTAAAAAAAAAACACACCCAACCCCAAAAAAGTAGATTTATTTATGGGCATCAACTTGCTAAAGTCAAAAATAATTCCCATGTATCGAGCTATTTTGAAGGGTTCACGGAAAGAGACTAAGGATACGAATTTGAGCCATAGCTGATTTTGAAATTTGAAGGATAGAATTGAAAAAAAGACTGAAAATTTTGCCTACTGTTCAACATACTTATTATTTTATATTCTATTTTAGGTTGCCCGACAGCTTTGGGATAAAAAAAATACATCGAATTTTCGGTAGAAAACAGAAACAATGAGCTGCTATTTTTCTTTGTTGAGCTGTAAATATTTTATCACAGTATACTAACAGATACTGGCAAAATATTGACTCCCTTCTTCAGTTTTGGTACAAATTAAGCAGCTACAAGGACTCAGCAGGTAACGCTCAACTAAAGCGACAAAAATTGGAAATGGATCTCGAACAAAAATATGCCGTTTTTCGGCTACGTAACCTCAAATATCTCAAGATCCTGACGTGATGGGCCGATTCTGGCCCCGGATTCGGATTCTACGCAGCAAATTACTTCGGAAATGACCCTTAGCTTCCCAACAACTAAACCAGTCGAGGGATATACTTCGTAACTTTGAATAGCCATAACTTTGCGAAAAAAAATCGTAAAAGATCGCTTGAACTTTTAAATTAAAGGTTAAGAGTGGTACTAAATGATGTAAATGAAGTGACTGAAGGCGTTTTTCACGTAAATAAACTCATATATCTCAAAATCCTGACGTGATGGGCCACTTCTGGCCCCGGATTCGGATCCTACGCAGCAAATTACTTCGAACATGACCCATAGCTCTCCAACAACTAAGCCATGTTGGTCTGTGTAATTAAGCTGCAACTGCCTGATTTTTTTTGTGTATTGAAAAAATCGATAAATTTTAGATTCTTATATTGAAGGCAAGGATCTACGTATTTATATTACAAATGCGGACATAAAATAAGAAAAAAAAAAAAAAAAAAAATTTTTACCTATCCATAAGTAGTTAAAATTTTCTATACCTAGCTCTTACAATCTAAGAGATTTATGTGCTCATACAGACGCACATAGCTCAATGCTATGCCTGCACAATTCTATAAAAACCTATGTACTCTGCTATGGGTGTAGGGTATGCGACAACGATGACAGCAATAACAATGAACTTTGTGCATTGCAAATGTTACGCCTGACTGATTGCAGGGCAACGTTTTAATTGTTATTGTTTTTGTAGCTATTGTTGTTAGCCAAATTAAAAAATATTGTTTATAACAAAGCAAATATAAAATGGCCAATCACACACTAACACACACATACCTTGAAATTGTTTTACATTAGTGCAAAATTTTCACATGAAAAATTCTATAAAAGAAATTATATGTATAGTTGTTGTTTATTGTTTAATTGAATGTAAAATTAAAAATTTATATGGCTCTCTCAACTAGTAGTTAGTCTATAGTTTATATAAATAATATAAATCATGTATATAATTCAATTTAATTTTATTCACTAAATCTTAGGCATTACGAATAAATGTGGAGTTTAATTTTCTTAAAATACAGAGTTCAGGATAAATTATTTAACTTTTCTACTGTGTTATTGAATTATAATGAATACATTATATTATACATATAATCGTAAGTGGCGCGGAAATTTTATATAATTAAAATACATTTTCACCTTGATTTTTGTTATGCCCTGCAATTGTAAGGTCCAAAGTTGTTTCCACTGAAATGATCAGCATTTGATTTGGTTATCGATAACATAGCTACACAAAAAATAAAATCGTTTTTCGGCTGCGTAGTTCAGACCATGATTTATACCTGTTTTTGGAGTCGCTAAATCCGAGTTCAAAGTTAAAAAAATTCTAGTCCGTCAAGGTTCTAACGTAAACTCAAAACAAAAAGCCATACAAATTTTCGTCTGAACTTCGAACCCGAAAAATGTAGAGCATAATCCCGGAACACACTTTTTTTTGGCCCCAGCAGTATTTAGCGGTTTTCAGTCACGCTTTTTGGTTATACATATACAACTATATTCTGAAAAAAAAATGTTCTACAGTCAAAGTAGTGCCCTCGCGTTATCCAGCGTCCAACGTGCCTTAAAAAATAATGATCTGAGCCAAGTTTTTTATTGATACGTTGATAATTGCTTGTGTGTTTGCAGGCTCCTGTTCCTAGATAATGATGTTATATTAAGAGAATAGTTTTTAGGTCTAGAGAAAATGGCCAACTGTTGCAGTGTGCGGATAAATTTTTGCCAAAATCTATTAAAAATTTTCATTCGATCTTAACAAAGTTTATCAAAACAAGCTGACACTGTTGTTTTATAATGTGCATAATCATCCTACGTTGCGAACCTGGGCCAAACTATCAAATTTGAACAAAAATGTTTGAGCTACAATCTTTTGTACGTTTTATGGCCTTTCTAACAATATATAAAGATTATTGAAGGTATTGCTCTAGACCGACTTGTAGTAAAAAATGTGAAATTAACTTTTTCCAAAGTTGAAACAAAAAAAAATATAAGAATTTGCTGAATCTTTGGAAGTGACTCAACAGTCATGGGTATAATATGCAATTGAACACAACAACTTGAATTTGGATTGTAACAAAGTTTGGTCACCTTGGTATTGGTTAGAAAATTTATTTTCATGTGACCACACTACGTTTAGAAATCGAAACTCACGAGAACTTTAACGAAGTAAAAAAAAATAAAAGTTTAATCAAATCTTATTTGAATATACTATATGCAATAATAAATATATGAAGTCCATCTTAAAAACCCTTTAGATATAATTATTATAAGCGCCTTAATAGCTGCATATTTATTGAACAAGTGATATAAAGATTTAGTTTTAATATAAATTCATAACAAGTCTATTACATGCTCAGTTATTTATGACTAGGGTTGCCACCACTTCTATCAATTTGCTCACCCGCATATTTTGGTGGACTTTGGACGCAGGGAATGTTGCTCAGAGAGCAGCGGTTTAGTGATTAGAAAGAAAATTAATCATTAAAAAAATGTTTTTTTTTGTATAGGAAAGAAATTATTTTCAACAAACACTCCGCTCGAAGCAAGTTCAAGAAAAGCTTAAATTAGCTTACGATTTAAGGCTTCATAGTCGTATCCATCGAGTCGAATATGATATAATCATTTCTTATTCAACAGTCGATCGCAATCGCTTTTATTTAATATTTATCGATTAATAATTTTAGGCTTGGAAATATTTTTATAGATATAGATGGGTGATACTACGACTAAAATTCACACATTCTTTTTACTTTCAAGTTTTGTACAGCTTGAAAGACCGGGACCGGAGTTGAATCTCTAGGCCCGAAGACGAATATATAAATTTTTATAAAAGTCGACTGCGATTTCACATATTTTTCAATATAAGGCGGCCGGAAAAGCTGAGATCGAAATCTAGACCCAAAGATTAATACATATATATATATTTCCTAGAGCTCCAAGGTGGAACATATGGATTAATATAAGTAATAAAAAATAGTGTTTAATTGCGATAACATAAATTTCAAATCATTTTTACGACCCAGGGATTCAGTTACTCCGGTTAGGCCCGAAGAGTTGGCAGCCCTGTTTATAGTTTATACACGCAATATTTTGGAAATTTTCAATTACTTTTAGCGTTTAGTACGTAAAGGTTTTACTGTAGTATAGGATTATGCAAACATACTTGTACATATTTATCCATTAGCTAACAAGAAAACTTTTGGGCAATGAGCCCAATAAATTTTCATTCATTTTCATATCATCTGTATATTATATATTAAATATATACGTAGAATATATATGTAAATATATAAAGCATGCTAATCTGCAGCTATTAAACGTCTATGGATATGCTTTACATATATCATTATTAATACTATATGAACTACTTACGTATATAGGCAATACGTTGGTTTATTCAAAAATTTGTTAAAATACAAAGTTCATAATCGAGTCTAAGCTATAGTATATAGTTATAGTATGTATTGAGCAATAGCTAATTTGGATAGCAGTTCTCTTACCTTATATGCATGTTTCGGTTTCGGTTTCTTTTGAAGTCTGAAGAAGCTGTCAAGACTTTAGCTCAGCCATAAACTACTTGGCACTTTGCTTATATACATACATGCATATACACAATTATTACAAAAGTATTTAAGCCATAATGAACAAGTGTTAGAAGAGATCTTACAAAGCGTCTTGTCTAAGTCCGCGTCAAACGTTTGTGAAGTCAGCCGGAACACTGAGTTCTTTATAGTTATTACTTAGTTATAATGAACCTGGCGCGTCCAATAGAACCAGCACCCAGTACACCCATAAACTTATCGAGTGTGTGCGCGTTTGTGAGGAGTAGTCATAATAATAAATTAAATACGTTATCAAAAGCATGTACGGGTACTTGCGACACTATATGGTTTAGGTTTTTATTTTTCTTTAACAATATTATTTGTAGATTTTTTTTTGCTTTCTTGAGGTTTTGTGTCAATTGATTCATTGATGATTGACGTGCTGGTCAACAAATTATCACATGGATCTGTAATATTTCTTGATTTTTATTAAAATCAATTCAATTGTCATACAATGGTCTAGTACAATGGTCACAATAAAAATAGCTTATCAGCTTTCAATGAGCTCGAATAGTTTCCAAGCGGCAAATATTTGTAAGACTATCGTAAGATATTGCAGTTAGCTATATATGTATGTATATATGTATATACAAGACATATATGTACATATATACCGAATGAAAATAGGCGCGCATGGAAGATACGCTCTCGGTTATGTAAATATACAATATATACAACGTAGTACTACTAGTTTAGTAGGGCATGATAGCAGTCGTCTGGGCTTTAACACTTGCTGTTGTGAATACCAATTCCTTGGAAATCTACTATGACTAAGACAAGTTGGTTTGCATTTTTTGCTCGTAGCTTTAGTCATTACTTATACTTAAACTCGTCAAACCAATTTCAAAGCAATATCAAATGCGAGGGCTGCCTTATATGTTTCGCGTATAAGCAATAAAATTTTCATTGGCCGCTTTTTTATATTGTATATATGTATCTTTTTTAATGGTAAAAAATTGATTTTTTTTTTTTGTGTTATTCCAAAGTATATATGTACTCTTAAGGATATAAATTAAATTACAAATATATTTTTATTGATTTCAGATAAAGTCTTTTCCATTCAAAAGTATCACTCAATCTCAGCAAAATCTTAAATACTCCAAGAAAAATCTTCAAAATAGCCTTTTTTCAGGAGAATAAGTGTTCATAAGTCCTTAACAAAATTTAAGCCCAACTGCATTTTGTAAGTCTGGACAACTTTGTCAAAATAAAATTAAACATTTTTCCTACTCAAAAACACTTTTGCTACTTTGAAAGAGTTAGCTTTAAAGCACAAATTTTAAACGAAAAATATTGATTAGTTTTTGGCTAAATATCTATCGATTCGACATCTTGAGAGCTTCTTTTTTGTCAAGTGAGTTGCCCCATCCCTAGATGCAAGATTCATTTCCTACTATTGCTTTTTTTATAAACATCTTTTAAAGCATAGCGGCTGTATTTCTTAAATTTTTTATATTTTTTTTTTTTGGCACCAGTCCACACGAGCCTTCTTATGAGTGTTCTTCAAAATCATCTTGACGGCCAAATGCTCATGCAATTTTGCATATACACTGTTGCTTGCACCTTAAGCCGCCCAAAAATATCTATCTATCTTTTTCGTAAGAATCACATGACGATATTTTTGACGACTTTTTAGTTTTCAATGATCTTTTATAACCAAAACTTGAACTAGGTTCAGCAGTTTTTCTGAGTTAAATGGCTTCGAAAGTTGTAGAAACTAATCGCATAAATGTAAACATGACTTAATTTAAATTTTTGGGCCAGACATGCCAAAATGTTCTTAGTACTGCTGGGTTAAAAAACGTCAGACATCTGATTTTATCTGATAACACTAGAACTGCCTGTTGCCAAAATTATAAAGTGACCCTCGTATGGTGCACTATAGAGTTTCCACCACATTTTGACATTTGACTCCGTTCAAAAAGCTTTTTTCATTTTTTTCTGGTTTTAAAAAAGTTCAAACTTTACTATGATGAAGGAGATTTCCGATTACGATTGACCGTTTCTGAAATTAAAAAGCAACCCTCGTGCATTGCCAAGTTTTTTTCTTGCAAACGTTTGGCAGCCTTCGTAGAGCTACTGCTTGGATATTATTTTTGTAAAAATTTGATAGTAACTCTCGTTAAACTTCTAAAATATGGATATCATATCATATCACAGCATTTGTCACTGCTCGCCAAGAAAATTAATCTTATTTCGTTTAAGAGCCTTCACATCTGCTCAGGTCTGATTATTGAATTTTTAATCACCTGTCTAGCTAACATGTTAAGGTAATGCTCATGTTTGTCGTAAATAAGAGTAATCAAAATCAGGGGCAACAAAAAAAAAAGAGGAAAAATAATAACATTTTGTGGGCCAAGTCACGCGGCTTTGTGACCAGCTTATGGACATGCGAGTACTTGTGGCCCCAACAATTGGCCGCCTTATCATTAGGTTGTGCAAATACTCACACATACATATTAATGTACTCAAACACACGACACCTGTACATGTGAGTAGATAAGCGCCACAACAACAACAACAACAAATACAATCAACAGACGGTAATTAGAAGTACAAATGAATGTAGAATGTACCTAAAGCATTAGGACAAGGCGAAAGTTTGATACCCTACCCACAACTAACAATGTGAAATGTCTAATGGCGGAAATATATAGTATATAATGTAGTAAAGTTGTAAGAGGATTTTGAGGTCAAACATTTTCTTTTTTTTTGTTACCTTTGGACAGATCCATTCGGCAGTGCTGAACAAGATAAGTCTTTATTTTAATACAAATTATTTTTCAAAATTTTACAAGTAAAATATTATTACACAAAAAATTATGCACAAATATATTTGGGGTTTGTATTCTCTTTCCAACGATTTGTTGTTCATAAGATGGGATGTGGCCGGAAAACCTCTTCCAGAAGCGAGGCTCCTTTCTTTTTTTTTTTAATTTTTATAGCACAATTTACCACAATGGATCAGAGTGCAAAGTTATTGTTAGACGATGCACCTTCAGCAGTTTTTGTCATCTTAAGCATAATTTTCAAATCTTCTTAAACAGTCAGATGATAACTTGCAAACGGGAAGTCCGTAACGCAGTAGAGAAAACTAATACTCGCAAATTTTCAAAAAGTAAACGAGATAGCATCGACTCACAATTTTCTATCACTTTACTCTACTTTTAGGGTTTACTAATCCCACCTAGCGCTGTCATCTACAAAGGGTATACAAAGTTGTTGTGGCTCGACGTGACCATATACCTCAACAGGTGTAACCTATATGAGTAACTTAAATATTCGTTTGGCATACTCTTGTGAAAGCTGCATTTATTTCAGTGGTATATTTGTAATGCTAAGTTGATCAAGAACGATTTTTTTTTATTATTTACCTAAAGTACATACTCTTGAGATTATAGATAAAAATTTCGTAAAGATGTGAGCACTAGAACCTTTAAGCGCGTATCGTTCACTTCTTTGCCTTAGCGCTGAGTAGCTTCCACAAAAATCATTGTTCCTAGCGATTTTATTTTTTACAGTCCTCTTTTAAGCTTACAATCTTGTTCGAAATCAAGGAATTGTAATTGGTATAATAACTTTTTTTTGGGCTTAAAAAACGGAGCTCTAAGCTCTTAAACATCGATATTTTCAGAAAAATCATAACTTAAAAAAATAGAATTAAAATTTTTCATTTCGTCAAATACTTTGTCCTTATAATTAAATAGGTTAAGACCGATTTGTGAACAAAATTTTTGGCTTTGCGAAAAAATTCTTTTAAATTGCCATTTTTCGTGAGAATAAGTGCCTCTATTTCTCTCGGAAATATCTGACACAAGTCAAGAGACACTTTTTTCATATAATATATGAGCTCTTCTTACAACACCTTTGATCTTAAACTTTTTGACGACCAAGTTGCTATGGAACCAAATCGTCAGCAATAAAAATTGTGTTAATTTTTAAGGTGTAACAATCAACAAACTTAATGCATATTAATGCGATAAGACATTCAACTTATACAAAGTAATGCTGATTTTATTTAAAGATACATGTTTCCGAGAACTTTTCAGTCAAGCTAACAGTTTGATAGCTTGTTAATATACGGGCAGTGCTGTCGAGACAAAAGTACGGGCCCGCTGGAGACTATCGACTTTCTTCTCTAAAGAATTTAAATGTTTGATACTTTTTTTTTAAATCTGCGGGATCTTGAGAGAACTGCGGCTCTAGGGGGAATCCCTCTGTCCACATCGCCTTGTTGATAGGTCAATACGCAATGTACTTGCTATCAAGCTATGAGACTGATGGTGTCAGTTTAGGCTTTCAAAAAAGATGGGAACGATCTACGAATTCCAAGTCGATACACACTATCTTCTTGACGATTGCAAATCACCATTTGATGATTGCGACTTAGCAGCACAACGTTAAGCCACACAAGCAGCTCCGCCAGGCTAGCAATGGACCACTAACAACCTAATTCGCATGGTAGCTGTGAGACAAGGTGACGTCACTTTTTGAATTTTATTTTTGTCGCTTTAAGCGAGAAGTTAAATGCTTATTGAAAAAGAAATTTCCCGGCAGAGAGTTCCTTTTGCAATCTTTGTTTTTTTGGGGTCTTTTAAGTATAGCGATAGATCTTTGGTATTTTATGGTATAACGACTACTACATTATTCCGCTAAGAACAACTTTATAGTTTACTCATCTTAGCAAAGAGTAGCAACACTTCGTTATTAGATAGCGTTTAGATTTTCTTTCTCATTATGGTTTTTCATGGATTTGTTTGTCTCTACTGCAATGCAGGTTAGAGTTAGCCTTGCAAGGTGCGAATGACAACCAAGTGGCCAAAATGTGTTAATAAAAGTTGGTTTAGGTATACAACTACATACATACAAACAGACATATTGTACATATCTATGAATGTGTTTATATGGGAGCGTCGACACAACGATTTCCCTGGGTAGCAATAAATGACCGAAATTAAGTTAGTAGCTGTTACCGTGTCAGTGGCGTGAATGGGCGGGGGGGATTAAGTGCAACGATCCTATATAGCTTATGAAAAATTCGAGATGATTGAAGAACAATATGATGTGTTAAACATTGGGAATACTTGGCATTACCAGCAAACACAGAAGATATTGGTAGTATAGGAATGAATCTAATACTGAGGTTTAAAGTTAAGACTTGTGTAATAGACTTGTCGTTGACAGAGTTCTTAAAGTTTTTTCTTCTTCTGTTCTACGGATTTTGAGAAGATTGTTAAGAGTGTAAAAAATACATTGGTTCATATATTGACTTTTTTTGGACTGTAGTGCTTGTTGAATCTTGTGGATCTCTGAACACGAACACGCAAAATTACAAGAATAATGTAAAAATTTGGCGACTTGAAATTTCTGATAGTTAAAAGATTATTGAATTTTTTTTATAATATAATGATTATATCATTTTATAATCTATAAGGTAGATTACCAAATTTGCAATGCGTAAGTGTGCCCAAGTTCAAACCCTGGGCACACATATTTGCCTTTTTTTTTGGGTAAAGCGTATTCCTCTGTTGAAGAACGTTGCGATGAATCTAAATTTTTTCAATCAAGAGTTTAACTGCTTTTGCTTGGAGCAAAGATCTCTTTGCGATTAGAACTAATTTTTTTCTCAAAAAGTATGGCAAGGTAAGTCTTAGAAATTGGTCCAACTCCCTTGGAACAGATCTTTGCCATTTTTTTGTTGTTGATAAAATCGATAAATCGAAATTTTTGCAAGACTAAATTCATTTGAATAAGAATGCAACTAAGCTTATATGCATTTGATGATGTGGTGACCAAATAAGATACCTCTTAATTATTTGAAAATTATTTTGTGCAAAAGTTTTGTAATCTTTTCATCCGGATAAAGATCAAATATTTAAAAAAAAATCGAAACTTTTGCAGCATCCATGTCTTTTTGTAATTGGAAATCGGTTAAAGATAATTTATATTTTGAAATAGGTGGGTTCCCGAAGTACAGAAGAAGTTCGAGACTACGAATGGAACTCAAAATTTTTTTTCACTCATAAAAGCTTAAAAAGAATAACAATAATAGATAGCATAACAATAGAGCTCCAATTAGAGCAAGGATTTTTTGAACATATTAGCTGGCAAAACCCTCAACTCCACCCATAGCAGAAAATTCTAACGACGCCACTGAGTTGTGTTATGTAAATCGTGGTGGTTTGAATAATTAAAGGACCACCAGCTTGATTTTTTTTCTTTGTTTTTCTGCTCCGGTCACTCAATGACACATATAGACATGTATACATGATGATAATATATAGGTACATATATATAGGTATACTTACCATGCTATTAGCAAGCATTAAAACGTAACGATTATTATTTCAAACTGACACAAGCGGGCAGGCGGGCGTAGCGAGGCGGTGAATGAAAGTAGCGTGCTAGGCGCACCTTTTAAGGAAGTGGCGTTTTGCAGGAGCGGTCAACGTTGTTGCTTTTTTGTGCTTTAAATCTAGCTAGTGCTTGTTGTGGTCGGTCCGCACTAGGACACGTATTATACTACTATAATATACACAAAAAAAAAAAAAAGAGACAACAAAGCACTTGGGAAGAAAAACGCGCGCGCGCACGCACCAACAGCCTGTGTTCCAACTGTCCGGTTCCAAAGGGAGGGCGGGTCTGCGTAACTCAGCAGGGTGTGTCAGTATCTTTGGGCTGCAAATATTATAAACACGCAAGACGCTGGATGGCATAAACAATTGCGGCTGCTCCTCTAGCAGATCTTAAAAGATCTAAGATGCTGCTGATGATGCTGTGTGGTTCGTTCGTTCTCTCTTTCTCTGGTGCGCTCTCTTGGCGTTTCGGCGGCGTCTGCTGCTGTTCTTGTTGCCTAGCGGCTACGATTTGTTTGGTTTATTTTTGGTTTAAACTTTTTCAATGTTTCTTGGCTTGTAAGACCATTAATATTTGCGATTTTTTCTTTATGTGTGCTTTGCTAAATTTTCGGTTTTCTCGGTTTGCTGCACTCCCGGTTTCCGCATTTGAGATTTTATTATTATTTTTACTTTATTTTGTTGTAGTACATACTATGCGGCGTTCGTGTTTATAGCAAATGGGGATTGGTTCTTAAGCACTTGCCAGTTAAAAAAAAAAAAAATACAACAATAACAAAAACAAATATTAACTATATATGTAAGTGTAATGGAATATAATTAAAGCGATCGATTTTTCAACAACTCAACACACGACGGGCGTAGGGAACGAATCTCTGTAAACGGCGCGGTCTTTTTTTTTTATACTATGTGTTGATGGGCAGCGGCGGCGGTAGCGTCGGCAGCGCGTACTATGTTGCAAATTGATTTTTTTGCGCGAGTTGTGTGTTTTTTTTTATGTGGTTAAAGTCTAGTTAACAAACATTTGCGTAATTATTTGTTGAATTGGGTGTTGGACGCGCGTTCATTGTTGCTTTTCGTGTGTAGGGCAACAATATTCTGACTGCACTATTGTTCGTAGTATTTTGTACTTTTATTCTGGGGAAATTTCAACCGCGCACAGAGGCACAAGCAACAGCAACACAAGAGCGAGACAGAGTTGGACATAGGGTTGTTGATTAAATATCGATATAACGATGAAAGCAAGCACGATATCGATGTTGTTTGAAATATCGATGTTTGGAAAAAAAAATCAGCGATTTTTATAATGCAAATGATTGTCGCAGACACACCGTTTTATTTCGTTTGCTTTTTGTTAAAAAAGTAGTTTGAGTTTTGCATAGTGAAAGGTACACAAACATCTCTTTTAACTGCGCTCTTAACAATTCAATGCAATTTTACATCATCAGTCTATTAAACGTTAATTCATTAATAGATATCAACATCTTTGAGCTCATTTTAAATCTATTATAATTGCTGCTATAGAATTTTTAACAAGATGCAAAATAAAACTTTATAATATTGAAACTTTTATACGTTTTTTTATTTCAAAATGACTCAAGTTTTAGGCGTGCCATTTGAATTTACATAAATATCGAATAATTACATTAATCATTTTAATATGGTAACTTTTTATTTTAAACTATTAACAGACAAATGCGTTATATTTAATAAAAATTATTTAAAAAGTTTCTATTAGTTTTCTATTAGTTTATTATTAAGTCATCATCAATCACCCGATAAGTTGATAAATTTTATTGTCAGCCAGTGCTGTTTCGTCTTGTCTTTGCAAGTGTTGCAAAATGTCGCTGCCGATTGTTTGGCACGTGCATACAGCCGGTTGTTTTTGTAAACTCTTATTTACTCGCGTCTTGCACAGTTTAATGTTTATAAATGTTTTTTTAAATCAACAACACAATGAGCACCGAAAAGCTGGAATATGATGCCGCTTTGGGCGGGCAGACAACATTGCCCACCCATATATCTACATATCGTTATGCAGCTGGCGCGCTGGATGAAATCAAAGACCTTATTAGCAATGCTCAGCAGCCAACCTGCTCTAAGCTAATATTTCAAACATTGCCCAAACACATGCGACGACGTGCCATGTCGCATCATCCAAAGCGGCTGCCGCGAAAATATCGCTTTGCACACAAATGCCAAATGAAAAAGTCTGGTGGCAACCAAACTGGCTCCTCAAAACGTCCCTCGCGCAAATATCGCAGGCGTCCAAAAAATCTGCTTACCGAGTATGTGCGTCGGCAAAGACACCATGCTTGGTTGGAAACCCACATATGGCACGCCAAACGTTTTCATATGGTCAATCGCTGGGGCTATCGCCTGCCATATGCTAGCTGTAACAAAACCTATCGCGCCTGTTACCGCGCCAGTGCAGATCATTGCCTTTTGCAGGATATATCCTACTATTGCTGCGTGCAGTTGGAGGGAAATCTAGAGTTTATACGCTCGGGCTTTGCACGTCTGACAGGCACGAATTGCGGTCCCAGTATTACTGCCAAAACCTATCTTAGTGGACGTCGTGAGGGCAGCGTGGACCTTTTTCGTGATGGCCTGTATCCTTATGGTGCTTTACAACGCATAAGTTTTATGTGGCAGCCATTGGAAAACACTGTTGACGAGCAGCAGCGTACGCTCTGGCTCTGGCTGCATCCTAGCACCGATCAGGCTGTAATTGAGCAGCTACAACTAGTCTTTGAGCTAAAGGCAAGCAGACAGCAAAAGCTGCCTCTTGTTCAGGATGCAAAGCAACCAGCGCTGCGCTTTTGGACACGCACAACTGCCTTTGAGCGGCATAAAAACTATAGCAATGCTGCTGGCACTCTGAAGCTCACCGTGTTGAAGCAGGCGTTCAATCGCTTTCGGTTGACAGGCCCACGAGCACAGCAGTTGCTTGCAGCCAGCCTGCGCGCATATAAATTTCCTTCTGACGAAAATCGCAAACATGACCATTGGCTTGCGCAGTCCAACAAAGAACAGCAATTGGTTCATCAAACTCAGGCAGATTACTGCGAAAAAGCGTTAAAGCTGAGTTCACCCAGCCAGCTTCTATCCAACATGATTATAGGCCTTAACATAGTGGATCCGCGATTGCAGAAGCCGCAAAAACGTAGCAAAGCTCCTAACCAGGAGGAAAACCCCGATGTATCGCAGCTGATACATGCACCGGAGTGCCTGCCACACAGCGGTCTCTGGCAGAGCACCTTACGTGAGCGTTTATCCAAAGATATGTTATCTACACATGCTTACAACCAGCTAAGACAACAACATGCCATTGTGCCAGGCACACCCTGCGGCTTTGAGCATGCTATGCAACCGCTGCCCGTACTTTTAATACAGCGTCCAGGCTCACAGTCACCGAACTACAAGCGTCTGACCTATGGCTGTGGCTGGGATATCATAGCGCCTGCACGTTATGGCATGCCACTTTGGCTGACGCTTATTATGTGGGGTGCCAGGCCTGGCGGGTTGCGTGAATTTGACAACATAGCACGTGAGACATCTACGGAACATCATTTACCGGACACGCTGTCGGGTAAGCTAACAAATTGAAGAAAAACACGTGACACATACTGATTTGAATACACTTATAGGTCTGGAGCAGTCGGCTAGCGCTGCTGCTGAGCGTCGAGCACGCTACTTTCGCCTGCCGCCTAACAAACGCTGCAATTATCGCAAGTTTTCAGTTGTAAGCCCATTTAGCGCACCGCTGACTCAGCTTGTACGTGATTGGCAGCCGGAAGGAACGGCTACAGCTGGAAAGTTTTATGTACTGCGGGAGTATCAACTGCTGCAGAAACTAGCGCAATGTCGTAACTACGGCAAGGATTTGCCTGATGTGGAGAAGCTGCCAGCGAATGCGCTCGTGCAGGTACAGCTACGTATGCTTACACGTGGAAATCTTCATGAGAATGCGCAGATTTGCTTGCCCACAAGCGCTGATTTAAAGCGGCGTCGTAAGCAAATGAAGCATCAAGAACGTGGTCCTATCTACACGGAACCAGCAGTGCCAGATCTTAATGAACCGACACGACGCGTGTTGCGCCTAGCCCATAAACGTTTGCTAAAGCGCCTTCGTGCACGTCGCGTGCGTGAAAAGCGCAAACTGCAAGAGACCAGCACGCGGCGTGTGCATATACGAGCTGCAAATACATCGCAACTGGTGCAAAGTCATCTGGAGGAAATGTGCCGACTTTGGCTACCCACAGAGCCGGCGGCAACAATGCAAAGCGTGCGCAGGCAAGGCACACGCGAGGTATTTGGCTATGTTACCACTGCCAGCTTTAGTTTCACTGAAGCTCAGGTCTGTGCCATGGGCTATATAACAGTTGCGGGACTGCGGCAGCTACAACAAACGGACATGAACTTGTGTCTTGTGCGTGATACGGATAGTCGGGATTATCGTTTTGCTAGTTTTAAGATAAATGAGCACGCGGGGTTGGATTAAACTACTTTGTGACAGAGTAGCCAAATGACTGAGTTACGAGTAACTAGCTGATGGGCAGCTGCTCCTAAGGAACGACTTATGGTAGCGCGTGCAGCCGTAGCAAGTAACTTGCTCTTCGGAATGTTAAGCTTTAGTACAATAAAAACAATATATAAAGTATTTTGTTGTACATATTTAATACTAGTTTTATTCAATTTAAAATTACTTTTTTTGCCATCTTTTTTTTTTTTGCTTCGTTTATCTTCAACTTTTGCTTTCGTTAATGCAATATAATGTAATGCGGGTTTGTGTGTGTGTGTGTATGTGTACATGTGTAGTGTAATGCAATGCCATGTAAAAATGCATTATTCAACACTTATTGCATTTCCGGTTTGCATTGCTGCAACTATTCGAGCCGGAAATCAACAGCAATGTTGTGTTAATGTATGTGTGAATTGTTGTATTTTTGTTGTTGGTATCTAAAAATGCGACAATGATTTACAAATTGCTTACAACTTTTATGTATCATTATATTTTCATGTTTGTTTGATTTTTTTTGTTTTTATTTAATTGTAATTTATTATTTATTTTAGCGATTATGGGAAAATGTATTTTAAATGCATGTAAATTTTGCTTAATATTTGTTTGTTTTTTTTTTTACTTTTGTTTTATATATGGGTTTTGGTTTTCATTTATAGAAATCGCCTATATACTTAAGTATATACGTATATATTAATTTCTATATATATAGTATATATAAGTATTTATGTATTTGTGATTTTTCACTTGTCTTGGTGTTGTGCGTTAGTTTGTTCTGTTTGTTGTTACTGTCATTATTAATGGGCAAAATTTTTATTCTAGATCTAGGCGAAAACCTGAAGTTCTCTGCCTGTACTCTTAACTCAGCTTTAATTAGATAAGCATTTAAATTTGTCTTATTAATTAAACAACTTAGTTGAAAACATTTAATAAATATTTCTGCACATATTGTTTTGCGTTTATTGGTTTGTATTACTGAATGAGCTGGCTTCTATTTTTAAGTTAAATTAATTTTTAAAGTATAACAAAAAAACATTTAATGCTTCGTAATGCTTGCTTTTTTTTTTTTTGTATTTTCAATTACTAAAAGCTAAAAAGTTCAAATTCGAATGAATTTGATTCGCAATTTATATATTTTAAATTCTTGTTCTTTTATTTTTTAGACAACGTATTGAACGTTAGCCTTAAAAAATTATTGCAAAGCATAACATACTTTAAGGAGCTTTCAATTTGTATCAAAACATTTCTTATAGCATACTTTAAAGCTGCCAACTCAAGTAAAATAGCAATGCACAAAAAACGTTTATTTTTGCATTGATTTTCAAATTGTTAAATGCCAATTTGGTCGCTTTTTGACTTTGGAGCAACAACTAGAACATTTGTTGTGCTCCCAAGTTTAATAAATGTTCGAAATAAGCAAACATATAGAACACTACTATTGTGTACTCAAACTTTTTTATGTAGACTCATAACATTATGCTTTATATATATATATATGTACCTACTATATATATATATATGCGCATTGAACTACTTACTTGTTTATGTTCTACACGTTACATTTGATTGATTATGAGTATGTATGTATTATATATTAATGTAATACATATGTATTATATATATGAGACTGGTCTGGTTTTTATATATTTTTGTTTTTGCTGAAAAAATTGAATTACTTTTTTGCCTATTTGCAATACATACATATACATATATAATCGTTTTGTATATAGTATATTTTATAGACATGTATATACACATAAGTATGAGCAGTACAGGAGACGGCAGTGTATATAGAGTGCCAACAAAAGTGTTTAACAACAAATAAAAAAAGAGTAAACACATACACACACATATGGTATATATATGATTATATAGTCAAAATTTGATTTTTATAAGTTGCGGTGTAGTTTTTTTTCTTCTTCTTTATGTTCATATTTTTTTCTTTATTATGTTTTTTTTGTTTTGTTCTTACCATTTTTTGGTCTTCAGCAACAAACAATAAAAATTTGTTGTCACATCATTGAGCTTTTCGTCTTGCTAGAAGACTTTGTTCACCTGATGAGGGTTGGTTTTTTTTTTGTTGCCATCTTTGAGCCATTTTGTATTTGTTATAGTAAATACCCTTGCAGCGAGATTACGTCTTTATTGATCAATCAATCAATCCTGAACGGAACGCAAAGCGAACGTATGCTAAAATTCAACTTCTGCGAGAGCTTTGACCAAAAGATATCGAGTTCGAGCATAACACTTTTGTGGCTCCTCTAAGCTTTCGAAATTCTTGCTCATCTGCAGAGGAAGTGTGTCTATTTTTTTTGCGACTTTTGGGGTCAACTAACCAATCGCTACCTTACCCTTCTACAGACGTTTCTCAGTCCCAGAAAAGAGGCGCCCCGCTGGCTCTCCTAAGCTTTCGAGATTCTGCAGAGGAATTGTGTTCCGGGGTAAACTTTTTGCCCTACAATTCTACTGACGTTCGTCAGTCCAAGAAAAGAAGAACTCTGCTGCCTAAAGCTATTCTTTGCACACGTATAGAATATTTGGAACACTTTTTTCATCTTTATAGAGCAACGATTGAGACGGCAATTAGTCCAGCTGAGCTTTTCACAAATAGACTAAACGAAAGAAATGGTAACGATCGAGTTAATGCTCCTTTGGAATTTTATTAACTGAATTAACCATAAACTTCCTGTGGGTAGTAGGGATTGAGCTTGTTGTGCCGCAAAAAAACACTGAAGGTTTGTGCTGGTAATTAAGTCCATTGCATGTACCTTGACATTTGAGTTTTGTTAAACAATGGAAGTTGACTCGAGCTCTAGAAAGTATTCCGTGTGGTTAGGGAGTGCTTCGTTCGTAGCTGTTGCTACCAAAACAGATTTGTGTGACACCCCGCAATGTGAATTACTTCCAGTGGGCAATGCAATCTTACTGAATCTGTTAACAGTAGGGATTAAGTCCTTACGAACTTGTATTTGTGCAACCAAAGAGTTTAGACTGTTCGTAAACTTCAAAGCTCTGCCTCTGTGGTGGGAATCGACCCTATTGCATGTACCTTGCCAGTTCAGTGTTGTTAAACGATGGAAAATGCACACAGCCATGAAAAATACCCAAGGAGTATACACTCCTAGCAATCTTCGAGTGCGTTTTACTCATTAGTGTTGTTCAACGATACAAATTGAGCACAGTGCTAGAAAATACTCACAGTGTTTAGGGAGTGGGCATGGTAACAAGCCACGGACATGTGCGTGGTACTTAAAAGTCTAGATCAGAGTTGGTCAACGGAAGAACGTCAAAAGCGCTGTGAACATGCTTTAATGCTTGTGAGCGAATGAGCTCATTTTCTCTCGCTCAGCAGCAGTAGGCTGCAACTTCGGCGGCAGACGATTGTGCTCGGCTCCTAGGGGCAACCGATGACAATTATTGATCTAGACTTACTAACGCTAATCGTGAGCTTAGCCAAGCACGCTTATGAGACACAACTCTGGCTAGGGCATTCAAGCTTCGGCCTGCCGAAGTTAGTTAACAAATACTTTAGAAATATCTTTGGTGTTTTTGTTTTTTGTTGTTGTTTTTGGTTTTTGTTTTTTGTCTTTGTTTTTGCAATTAAACCAAGCCTTGATGCTGGCGCTTGATTTTGCATAAAAAACTTGAAATACTTTGAATTTGGTGGGTTAGTATACATATATTTATAGATATACGTTGCATATCTTTAAAAATGGTTCTTAACATTTAATTGTAAACATTTGTTTTCAATTTGTTACTGTTTTTGGTTTTTTTTTGTTTTTTGCTTTTTCTTTGCTAAAATGTCTTAAATGCGTTTCATTGTTTGGATTGCTGTTGGTTTTTCTTTCCTTAAAGTTTCTTGGTTTTTCAATTTTTCTATGCGCTTTTATTCTTGCTTGCTTTCTCGCTTTTGTTTAGAATTTGACAACGCGCCGCCATTTTGTGCGTGCGTTAAAATACGCACGAGCATTATGCTTGTCTGCCTTTTAAATATTTATATGTATTATATATATATGTATTTAAATTAATTTTTATTATTATTATTTGTATGTTTTTTGTTTTACTTTTGTTTTGTTTAACATCACTACTAATAATCAAAAAATGGACATTTATAAACATTATTCATATATGTATATGTATTAAAAATGTTTTTTTTTTTTGTTTTGCTGTTTATTTTTTTTTTAAGTGTTTTTTTTATTATTATTATTAATTATTTTGTTTTATGCTTGGTTTTTGTAATGCCGCAACGCGTTGATTTTGTTGCAAATGCTTTTCATGGTGTTCTAAGTTTTTACAATTGGCCTTAACTCGTTTTTTTTTCAAGTTTTTCGTTTGGGTTTTGAATAAATTTGCTGTAGTTTATATAAAAATGCATAGAAATTGAATAAATTTTTAGACACAAAACATACTAACTAAATATTTATGTAGCTGAGAAATTATTTTTTGTTAGGGTTTTTTTTTGTTATTATTTTTTTTCTAAATGATAACATTCAAAAACAATTTTGTTTTTAATTCATCACAGTTTGTTGTTGTTGTTCTTGTTGTTGTTGCTGCCGGCTGTTGGATATACATAAATTTGTATGTTCAAAAGAATTATTATACCTTTGTTTTTTAACGAATTTGAGCAATAATCTTTTAGAATTCTAGTGTTCTGCGCCAAAAAGATTTGTTTTTATTGCTTGTTTAATGTTGTTGTTAACGATATTTTTTTTAAGCGAAAAAAATTAAACAACCATTTTTTATTTGGCATATTTGTATTATGACGTTTTTAATGTTTTTTTTTTGTTTGTTTTGTTTTAGCAAAAGAAAAATGCATAGCAAAACATTTAAAATATTAAAATCATTTAAAATTTTTTTTTTTTAGTAACAAGACATTGCAGCATATTAAACAATTATAATTGTAATGATTAAAACAATAATTAAAAAAAATTTAAAATAAATAAGCAACTATTTATATGCATATAATTTAAACTTAATTGTTAAGTTGTTTCGTAAAAAAACTTGTAATTGTTTTTTTTTTTAATTTTTTAATTTGTTGCCAATGAAAAAATGTTTTATTTTGGCATGCTACCAACTTTATTAAAATGCTATGACTTAGTTATTAAGTTTTCCATGTATGCTTTACATGTTACAAAAATTAAAAAAAAAATGCGTTAAAAAACCAAAACAAAAAATATGTTTTTCTTTTTTTTTTTGTAATTACAAGTTAGCGAAGCACGAGCTGTGCATTTAAATGTGTTTGACGCATTTTTGATTTTGTTTTTTATTGCATGGTTTTTTTTGTGTTTGATTTTGTTTTTATTTTTTTTTGTATTATTTGTATGCATAGAATTTTCGATTTTGGTTTATAGCTTTTTTTGCTGTTCAAGTTTGTTTTTATTTTATTTTTAACCACGCACGCGCGCAGACACACACACACACGCACACACACACACACACACATTGAGATTCATAGAGTGAGAGGGTTAGCGGGCGTGCGTGCGGGCAGCGGGCGTCTATGGTCCTTGCTTTCACTTTGGGGTTTAGCTTGCTTAAATGTTTGTTTTTATTTTTTATTTATATATATATATATATTTTTTTTTTGATACATCAATTTGTTGCCGTTAATTTGCTTTTTGAACTTAGTTAACCTAAAAACAAAAAAAATTACACACATATATATAAACATATATATGTAAATACATATATGTTATATATATATATATGCATATAGTATATTTAAGTATAATAATATATGTATTTAGAAACTAACTTTTTAACCTTTTCTTTTATTTGTTTGTTTTTTTTTTTGCGTTTCTTTTCGCTACTTTTTTTTTATTTGTTTTGGTGCATTTGTTTTTTTTTGTTTTGTTTGTTTTTTTTACTTTCTTCTCTCTAACTGTGTTTGCCTTTTACGAACTCTGCTGCAGCTCGTGGCTCTCTCTCTTATGCAGAGTTTACTCCAAGCGCGCCTTATAGGTGGTCTTCCAGATCTCGGCGAGTGTAACCGCGCTGTGGAAGCGATGGAAAATGCATAGGGGCAGTGTAATGCGCTGAATAATGGACCAGGGCACAAAGCCGTAGAACTCCAGCTGCACCTGAAGAGCATAATAAAAAATTTGGTTAGTCGGCTTGTCGTAGAGCAAGACTTTCAGACAGAACATAGAAAACAGCATGCACCTAAAAAGGTCACAACAGTTAGGCATAGTATATAATATATAATACATATAGGTAAAATGTGTTTTTTTTTTTAAATAATTTTTTTTTTTGGAAAATCTTTAATTTAAGTCTAAGTTCAGAAATTCCTATTTTATTTCAAAATCTTTTGAAAAAAATTGTATAATATATTTCTTAAATTTTGAAAGTTATTTCCGACGCATTGATGGAAATGGATTCGATTTTCAGACACACCACTGCAAGTATTAGATTACACAGTCATACAAAAAAGTATAGATTTTCTTGTTCGGAATGGGCACCTATCTGTCCATTGAATGAATTTTTGGAGGTCCTAAAAACCACAGCATGCCAGCGTTCTGATATAACCTTCAAAATATCTATAATAGCTTGTTTTATAGATGTTTTTTAGGTTATGTCTGATGTGCTGGGTTTTTTGAAACGTGCATTCATGGTCTGACTTCCGAACCTTAAAATCGAAGACTGTATGATTCTTAACTAAGTAATCTACTCAGATCCCAGAATTACTAAATATGTGGATACAAATACAAATAAGATAAGGTCTGTATTGTCTGTGATTAATTTCATAACATCTAAAAAGCCTCACTCTTTTAGAACCTATGCATTAATAAGGAATTCAACTGATACTGCGATACAATCTGCAATTTGTCTGTGACTAATTTCGTAGTATCTAAAAGGGCACTAAGGATTGGTAAGGAATTCATAATAATACTGAGATACGATCTACAATATGTCTGCGAGTAATTTAGAATAGCCTTGAGACTTAGTAGCAGGAACTGGCTACCAAGATATTTTAGTAAAATAATCTACGAACTGCACAGTAACAGTAGAGATCTATCCAAGACTCCCAAGCTTTAAATATAATAATATTATTGGGAAATGCTGCACTGCAAACCTTACGATCTATTGTGCTCCTTCTAGATCCAGAGCTCCTTAACTAGCCCAATATCCAGACAAACACAGAGCCTTTATAACAATAGATTTTGCAAGAAAAGCTATATACCTATGTATTGACTTGAAAGGACGAATGCACAGAATTTTGTCCTAAATATGACTATCTGGGCCCAAATCCTTTACTTACATATTGCTTTTCAAAGCCGTGCTACAGGAAATAGATATTTGGAATGGGTTTAAGAAACATTTAGCAGCAAAAATTAAGATTCAGGATGTCAGGTTGTTTCATACATTTGGAAGGACTACACAGATTCCTGTCTGCTTCTTCATAAGACGGTTTTAGAGCCGTTTGCTAATTTGTAAAAAGTAGATTATATATAGGGTTGGCGTTGGCATTCGACAGCAGACACTGATATGGGTCGGTCGGGATATGCCTTGCCCTTACAAAAACCTTGACGAGTTGGGCCAATATTCATGGAGCTGAGGACTTTCATGCTTATGTTCTAGACAGTGATAATTGGGTAGACGTATTACTAGAGGGTAACACATTCTGATAACATCCCAGTACAAGTATCTGGAATCTGTTTGGCTCTTGTGCTGACTATGGAGGTAAGGTTAGGTTAGTTAGGCTGCTTAGTCAATATACCGAAATAACCCAGAGAACATGGGGTCCATTGTGTTGCCTAATTATGTTTGAGAAAGAGAAAAGCATGAAAAGGAAGGGGTGGAAGGTGTGTGATCTTGGAAGTTCAAGGGTTCTAATCATCTAAGTCTCTCTCCTTGCTGAATCATTTTGGGGATTCGATAAAAGTGGCCAGATCCGCTAAGAGCAGATTTGCCAGACTGCCCAGATCTTCAAAGATGGGCTTACCAAGAAACTGCCTATGAACCTCTTTCAGAGTTTAAAGATCATGCAGTGGTATGTCAGAAATCATTAGATAGTTTTTCCAAAAATGCTAGAATTTCTTAAAAAAAAGAGCTTTACTAAACGGCTGCCAACGCTTTTCAAGAGTTGAAATTCGGTTTAAAAATATATTCAGAGCATCGTTTTTATTGAATTTTCCAGAGTTTATGGCTCATAAGGAGCTATGTATGTAATGATGCCGATTTATTTGAAACATCTACTTCTAATTTGGTAGATTCTGTTCCGCATCGAAATTGAAAACAGATAAGTTTATGCGAAATTCCTTAGTTATCCCAAAAAGCGACGCATGCATTTAATATATTTCATTAGTATATAATATGATAAATAGTTTAGATATATTAGTATATAGTACTAGATAACGAACGATGGATAGAACGAGATCGTTAATCGTCTTACATAACTCAGTCTCGCTTACGTACATATCTACTTACAGGATTGGCGAATACTTTTTGAGCTTCGAAAGTATAAATGGCAAACATGGCCACATTGCAGATGAGTAGGAAGGTAACAATCTGGCGTCCCGGCTTGCTGCGATCATGTTCCGGTAAATGAACGCGACGACGTGATACATCGGCAATGAACAGCAACTGCAAGATCACTTGGAATACGGCAACGCCGCCTGTGGTCGTTACCAATAGGCTTGGCTCACTCTCTAGCACCTTAAGACTACCGGCAATGATGCTGAATACGGAATAGGTAAAGAGGCCAAAGGCCGAGATACGCAGCAAGATGTCATTAAGATTCGATTGCTCCTCGCAGCGGAATTTCAAGTTCTTGACTCTGTAGTAAAGAAATGTGTTAGCAACGATCATAACTAGCTGTTGAGCCGCTGGAGATTTGTTGCAACAAATCTCTAACGGCCGCTTAAACTCACCTGATAAATCCAATTATAATGGCCAATATGGCGAATGCCATGAGTATGCAGTGACTGGCATCAGCCAGATATATGGCCAACAGCGAGAACTGCTGATGACGCACCAAGACGAAGAAGAGTATCAAGCAAATTAGCGCACCGACCAACAACAACAGACCGAAGAATAAACCCTTCGATGAGCCCACACAATCGACACGACCCGAACGTGCCTGCTGCGCCATGGCGACGGCTCGTCGTGACAGCATCACCTCCAAACGATGCTCCAGATCCTCATCGTTCAAACGGCCCGGATAGCGACCAATATGCTTCCACATCACATACAGCACCACGGCCCCAATTAGCGAATACTCAATTATGAATGGGTACAAAAAGGGCGCCGAATCATATACAATAGTGCCCATAATGTCAATTCTGCCGCAGGCTGTTGAATTCAATGTGGCAATGTTCGAGGATAATGCAGCCGGATATATATTGTCTAGACTTTCCAAATTCTCAAATGCCACCATACCGTTCGAATCATCATGTGATAGATCCGAATATGTTTGAAAGCTATTCTCCATGCCGGGTCCAAACAGATTGTTCATTATGTTTACGGCACCCTCGGTGGTAGTAGATGGCGTGGTCGAGCTAATGGCCGTGCTGGGCGTAGACGAGACCAGATTATTAAAGAAGGTGGACAGGCCAGAGCCCAGATTGCCAGCGGTGGAGGCATCGCCGGCGGCAGCAGCGGGCGCAGTGGACGAGTCGATGCCATTGCCGGGCACTAAGCTTGGTGCAGCGGTTGAGAACATGCGATGAAAACTATTAAATGGTGTCTCGCTGGTACTGCTTGAGGCATAAGCATAGCCAGCATGTGGCATAGCCGCCTGGGTGGTGCTCGTAGTGCTGCTGCTGCTTGAACTGCTGGCGCTGCTGGTGGCTGCGGTGGTGCTAGTGATAAACTTCTTCAGCTTGCGTGCCATAGTAGTGCTATGCCATTGATAGTTGGGCGTGGTATAGGGTGCACGTGTGGTGGTGCTGGTGGTTGTTATAGCCACTTCACTGGATCCCATGCCCAGGCTTTTCGAAATGCCGTCCACAGTATTACGCATAAGCTTGGACAGCACATTATCGCTCTTGTAAACGTTCTTTGGCAAGATATCCTCACCGTCTAATACTTCAAATTCTTGATTAGGTCCGGCATGGGTGCGCAGCACTGTGCCGGCATGACGCAAGGCATGCTGGCGTATGGAATGAGCAATGGAGGAGGCCTCCGGATCTGCCTCACGCTTTTGATGATATATGGTAATCTCCAGCAGCGATTCCTTGACAAGTGTACGTATCCAGACGCATATGTTAGTGGCCACCACATGCATGAGACCAAAACGCGCAATCACCTTGAAGCGATGTATGTTCAGCTGAAGGAAGAGAGAGAGAGAGCAGGAAAGAGTTGAGTGCGCAGGCGCACGCTTGAGTATAACTTGGTTGCAAGTGCTCAAAGTTTGCATATATTTGGCATATAGTTATTGCATATACATATGTTTCCACATAAAATGAAATACTTTACACATAGTTATATATAACAATCAGAAATAAAGCTAACTGCGGCTATGCCGAAGCTTAAATGCTCTTCACTTTGCGAAAGGGTTTTCTGGAGAGTTTCATCTAGTAATCGGACAAAGCATTTCCATAAATATTTTTTTATGTTACAAGTACGCAGAATATTCGTTACTGGGGGACTGAAAACCCATAACTGCTGTGGACCCGGGACCACCATAACGTTCAATGGAGAGTGAATAGAAGAAATAGAATAGAATAGAAAACGATCTCCAGATTCTTCCTATGGAGATACACATCTCTGTTGGCCAACATCGATATATAGAGATTTTAAACTTCGATCATCGATGTTTTCTCCAGCACTAGTTCCTACATATTGAATATTTACTGCTCTTTTAACTCACTCATTCTGCCTTGCACAACTATTCACATTCATTCATTTGGTTTTGAGTTTTGTTAGTATAGCTTTTTATTTCATGCTAAATAATAAGTGCTTATGACGTCACAAGGTACATTGTTTGCATGTGGGTATACTTTTTATGTCTTAAAATTTTAGTATGATTGTGTTTAATGGCAAAATTAATATGCTATTGTGTGTTTCAAAGTAAAAATTACATAGGATTCGAATTATAAACATAGTCGGACATCCGCAGTCGAAAATAATTTGTTATGTGATTTTCGTTTTAAGGTTATATCATAAGTCAGCTCTACAAGAAAAAAAATCTATATTCAGACTTGGAGAGCAGACTATGTTTACGAAATATTTTTAAAGTCCCTGCATTCGAATACAAGGTTACAAAAAATACGCAGCAGTTCAGGGGTTCTGACATAAACTCAAAAAACAACATTTCGCATGTAAACAGCTGTTTTGAAAAACGTCACCAAAAGTATCTCCTCTCTTTAAGTGAATAGCATTGTTAAAAAAAAAAAATTCAGTATATTGGCTTAGAGACATAAGTGAGTTGAAGTTTCGAAATATCAGCAGAGTTCTTAAGTATATGGAAGTTAATTTAAGCTAACGATTAACATATTTTATAGCATATAATTATAATTATACGGTAGACATACACATGTTTTTTTTTTATATATGAGAAATAAGGGTAGAGTTGGATAAAATAGGAAGGATAGACTAGTATTAGAGTAGAGTAGAGTAGAGAGTAGAAAATGATTTGTATATCGTACCTGAAATGGTGGCCTAGTCTGCATTGCGAATGGGGCGGAGTTGAAGGATTATGTACACAAAATTGTTTTATTAAAAAACTACTTGCAAAAATTTCGAAATTTGATTTGAGTGAAAATTATATGTGAAATGAATGATAAATGGAATGAATACTGCATGAATGCATATGTTCAGTGTAGCGTATGGAATGAATGAATGTGACATTGAGTGTAAGTATTATTTTTTTTTTTTTGGTATAAACTGTTTGCTACTTGCGCATTCGACTTGGCCGAATGTAAATAAATTAGTTTAACATATTCATCATAATAATAAGAAAAAAATAAATATGTATTTTGCTAATTGAACGACAAGAAAATTCGTTTTGTGGTTTGTTAGGTGATCTGAAGTTGTAGTAGTTGTTATAGAAGCATGGCAAGCGTTAAAATGACACAATACTCGGTACAAGAGTGCTTCAGTTTTTTCCTAGCACTTAACACAAAATGACAATGCAGCTCATATGAATAGTTGCAGCTATAGATATCCCTTAGAAAAATGATTATATGTGCATAATATTTGCTCCCAAATATAACTACAATTAAAAGTACTCAAAAAAATACGACTGTTAGTTAAATTATTCAACTAAGTTCCACAAATTAGTTCTTGTTATAGGTGCAGTGCATAAAATATATAGACATGATTATGTCAAACCTTTTGGCTTTTAAATAGCTCAATCATCCTTGATTTTCGTTGATTTAAAACAGTGGTCGGCACGGCCCTATCCCATGGGCCTATGATGCGTGATTTTTGTACTGAAATTCTCTCAAAATTCTCTGCCGTTGCTATGCTCTTGTTGCAAAGCAACAGACACGAAGTTGCTTGTGCATGACTTCGGCTCTTGCTTAAAGAGCGTGCATGCTTTTTTACTCTCACAAAACAAAAGCGCTCCAGCATTAGTATGCCGTGGCTTTGGTGCTGTCTAAGCGATCTAAGCGAAATACGTCACAGCGGCAGAAAATGTTCAAAACAAACGCAAAAAAAAATGCATATGTATATTTTGCCGACTACTGATTTAAAATAAGAATACTTCTCTCCGGTAGAAACTGGGCGGAAGTGATTTTTAAAATGTGTGGGATTAGCAATAGTTTTGTCTTTTGCGGAACTGAAATTTTTTATTTCAATATAATTTTTTTTATACAAAACAGTGGAACTAGCGCAAGGACATCTATCCGTAAGAGGTGAGAAACACTATAACATCAAATTTAAGGCAATCAAGCCTCAACTGGGAAACGAACCTTGGTCTCCAGAGGTCGTGATTTGAAGCGCTGAGGCCAACACTCCACAGCCGCATTTTTATATGCTTCTGCGGCTAAATCCATTCGAGCTCCCACCACAAAAATATACTGTAATTACCTTCAATGTTTATGATCCGAATATAATGACGTTTGGTATCAATGAACGATTTTTTAATTGCCCGCATTCTGCTCATACAAACTTAAGTGTAAGCTTTGAAATTGCAGAAAATATAGTGCCTCGAAATTATTATTATTATTATTAGAAGAAAACATGGCAGAAGAAAAAATTTTGCTTGATATGGCTGTTCACATGAGGAGTTCAAAAGTTTTGCTCATTCAGGCAGTCAGACGGACGACGGATAAACAGTCTACATCAATGTATTTTGCTCCTCGTATCATATTGTAGGTAACTTTTGGAGACCTTTGGCGTTTTCTTCTATATGTTATAGACATATGAACAAACTTAATATAGCCCATAGCTTTAGGTGCCGGCAGTTCTAGAGTTCCAAAGCATATTTTTTCATTAAAACCTGAAAAGCTGCAGTATATTGCGAAATCATTATATCTAGCGGAAAAATGCAACAACATCTAACTGCTATGATTCGATGATAACGAAAAAAAGGGTATCCGCCCACTGCGTGCTTGTTTTCTCATTATATGTATTTCTATCTTCTGCGCTTATTTAATTTCTTTCTTTCTCTATGAAATTAATTTTCATCCATCTTTCGACAGTTTTAGAAAAATCTAAAATCTCCTCGTCCATCTGGAACATTATGCCATTTGGTTTTTTGATACCAGATAATCCAGATAAACATGGCAAAAACCTTTTTTTACACCCACGAAAATTTGCTATAACCCACGTATTTCTCAATACGTAGTCTTGAATAATTTATAATATTTGCTTGAAATATATGTCTTCCATGTGGCAAAATATTTGTTATTAATTATTTTAATTTTTGAAATTCTTGGTCGTAAACATCCCAACTAGGTTAAGCTTATTAAAAAAAAAAAAATTGATTTGAAGCAATGCACATATAATTATTTTACTTAGGTAAATATCAATTAGGGTCTTCACTGTGTCGCTCAAAAATGCATAAAGGCAGAAATGCAAAAGTGCCCAACAAGAAAAAAAAACAACGTCAAATCTGAATTTCTGGCGGCTTCAGAACCTTGACTGCGCAAAATCCAAAAAATGGGTATTTCTGGCTGATACAGACTCTTGATATTTTTACTCAAAATTGTGTTGCAAAGCGCTCCGTTGTATAACAATGTCCTTTTTTTTTGTAATAATTGGTGGTAAGCCAATATATACTATATTATAAATACTGACAAAAAGATGAAACTTAATTTTTTATGCTTTTATATAACACTTCTAAACTGTTTGATCGTGCACATACATAGTCAGGCACTTTTGCATTTTTGCCACGTTGTTAGGGTTGCTCGCACCGTCCTTATTTTTTTTTTAAATAATTGGTGGCAAGCAAATATATACTATATATATAAACTGACAAATGAATGACGCTTAATTTTTTATGCTTTTATAAAGCACTTCTAAACTGTTTGATTGTTCACATTCATAGCCAGGCACTTTTGCATTTCTGCCACTTGGTTTGGGCTGCTTGAGCCGTCTTCATGCAATCTTGTACGACACAGTGAATACCCCCAATGTCATATTATTTAGCTTGTGTAAAGTGTGTGAAAAAGGCTTATACACTCATTGTACCATGAGTATTCAGATGAAAGCGCGCATGAATGATGTAATGAATATGAAGTTGTCTAGCTAGCCAATAAAATCGCCAATTCCAAAACGAGCGAAAAGAGTGAAATAGAGAGACCGACTCATAAAAGTGACTCACACATTGAGGTTAACTTAAACTAAAAACTAACCTTAATCAAGGCTTTGAACACATCATAGTGAAGTTTTTTGATCTAAAGCTTATATACTTTTTTTTGTCTTGCTCAATGCTCTTAGGCTATACATGTGTTGTGTACTTAAAATTTTTAACATATAGTAAGTAGTAGTAGAATTAGTTTTAATAGGTAGTAAATGGTGGTTAGCAGGTTATATTTAGTTAGAGGTATGTATATAGTAGTAGAAGTAGTAGTAGTAGTAAGTAGTTTAACGCTTACAAGAACTGTGTGTTTAGTTTTAGTTTGTTTTAGACCAGTGGTCGGCACAAAATACACTCACATTTTTTTCTTGCGTATGTATTGAAGTTTTCTCTGCTGCAGTGACGTTTTGCGACGCTGACGTTGGTAAGCAACAAACACGAAGTTGATGGTGCGTGGCTTCGGCTATTGTTGCTCTGCTTTACTGCCACTGCAGCAGAGAAAACAATATCAGAGCAACAAGAGCCGAAACCAAGCACTATCAACCTCATGCTTGTTGCTTAGCAACGCCGAGCAACGTCAGCGTCGCCATACGTCACTGCGGCAGAGAATATTTCAGTACAAAAAGCACGCACACATGCATGCGTTTTGTGTATAACACATGACGTGTGTCGACGTCGCTAATCCCTATGCACGCGAGATAGGGCCGTGCCGACCACTGTTTTAGACAGATAGTAAACATTTTGGCTCTACTTTTTATATGGCTTGCATAATATTTGAAAACTTTACTTACCCGAGCATTCATGAATATAAAGTACATCTGCATAAAGGTAAAGATCATTTGCAATAATGGATTAACACCAATCAATATATGATGACAAGGCGAATCGAATGGTATCTCAAAGAACGAGCCAAATTCCAGACCAATATAAATCATGGCGCCCAAGCCAAATGCTAAAAGTATATAATATAAAACACACACACACACAAACACAAAAACAATAATAAACATAGTTATAATAAATACAACTCTGTAGTTTGGTTAAGTTTTTTTTTTTTAATTTTTACCAATGGCGCCAACACGCAGAAAAAAGCTGCCATGTGTGGGATCGCTGTGCGTGGTCTTGCGTTTTCGTACATTCTTTGGTGTAACCGCCACTTCGGCATCAGCGGGTGCTTCCTGTAATAATAACAGATACATTCATAGACATTTTTTTTTTTAATAATGAGCTTAATTCACATAGAGATTTTAATGAATACGACCTTCAGTAGTTTATGCGACTGCGCGAATGCAAAGCGCCCATTAACGTTAGGTTACTAATGAGCTTAGCTAGATTTATTTTAATGCCCTGGAACTTTTGGTAAGGTCAAAAGTGAGGCGGGTCTGAAGTGCCACAGCGTAGATACGCGTATATAAATATATGTACATAACAGCTGTGCTTATAACATTACGCTGTACCGGGCCATATTTTTCATAAGCTAGATAAACACTCAATTTCAATAAAATGACGAAGAAACTTCGAACTTTGCTATAACGAACTTCTCTAGAAAGTACTTGTGGTGTTACGATTTTATCATCTATTTAAAACGAATTTTTGAACCAATTTTTCGCTCCCACGCGATGTATTAATATTAAGTATGCCGTGCTCCGGAAAACGAAAACGAACAAATTTTACTCGTTTTCGATTTTGCGTGCTGACAATTTCACTTTTTTTGCTGTCGATAACTTCTTATATTTTCCTAACTATGCTCCTGAGAATATTTTCAAAATATTTCCTAAAGATATAAAAATACAAAAAAGTATATCAGCGGTGCTCCGGAAAACGAAAACGAACAAATTTTACTCGTTTTCGATTTTGCTTGCTGACAATTTCACTTTTTTTGCTGTCGATAACTTCTCATATTTTCCTAACTATACTCTTGAGAATATTTTCAAAATATTTCCTAAAGGCACTCGAATCTATTTTATCTGGCTGTTAACAGAGCATCATCTAAAACCGTTTGCGAATGTCTCGAAATGGATGTTTTTCTTAAAGTTCGTTTGGGCTGAGAAGTTTTCTCAAAATCTCAAAAAATGTTTTCTAAAATCTCTAAATTTCGATTTTTCAGAAAAATCATAATTTCTGCAGCATCAGGATATAAGTAAAATAAAGAAAATTTGTTTATTGATTTTCGATGAAGTATTTTGTCTAACTCATGCTAACCAAAAAGTATATCGGGCAAATGGGACTTTCGAATATTTGGGAAATCGTTTTTGAAAAGTTTAAGAAAAATCTTTAAACTTTAATAAATACCCCAAGACCGAGCGTGGAAATTCTGTACAATAGCCTTTTTTCGGGAGAATAAAAGTATAGAACCACTTGTTCCCTTAAAAATGTATGACAATAAAATCGGTTAAAAAGTTTTTGTTTCGAAAAATTTACATTTTTAGAAAAAGAAGCACCGGACTTAAACATTTCTTTTTTTTAGGCAGCTTCAATAGCTTTTATTTCAATAGGAGCTTGGTTTATATTGAAGCGTTGGATATTTTTGAGCTGCTTATTTCTCATGTAAGTATAACTCAACTTAACATCTAAGCCAACTAAATTTTTCATTACAAGCATTTTGAAAAGTCGAAACTGTTATTGATAATCGAAAAAATTACCTAAATGTCATAAATAATATTTATACATTGTAACGAAGCTTACCTGATATGCAGCGCCTTTGCCAGCTTTGCCAGATTCCTTAGAGCCCTTCGCATCCTTCGAATCGGCTGGATCCGGATTCTTAGATTTCTTTGATTTCTTTTCCTTGGGTTGCGGTTTCGGTTTGTTGCTGCCACCATTGCAGCAGGAGCTCTCTGTATCAAAAATAATTAAAGATTTTGAAACAAATTGTTTATGCCACCATGTATCATCATGTATTATCATTAGCTTACCCTGCAGCAGAAAACAGAAGACATACAACAGGAAGAGTATACTGGTTCCATATAGATACGTAAAGAATGTCTCATAATAGAGCACCGGCAGTCGATGTGTGGTCACATCGCTAATGACGTAAGCAATGCACACAACAATCAATAGAATCGCATATACCAAGCTGGTTACAATAAAGAGCGATGTCCTGTGAACCAAATAAAGTTCCATTAATATAGATAATAAACCAGGTTATATGGTAATATAGTTTACATATGTATATGTGCATGTATTGTAGCGTGTGTGTGTGTGGGCATACCATAGTTTGTGTGTGTGTGTGTGTGTATATATATATAGTATATAGGTAAAATCCTTGCCAACAATTTTGCTCTTTTTACAAAATTTACATTTTACCTTTGACGACCTAAAAATAGCGACATTTCTAGTTGCTTTGAGTTTTTTTTTTTACCTATTATTCTGGCTAAATCCCCCTGGGGGGTAATTAGCATATTTTACACCAGAGGCGTTGGTATGGCAACTTTTGACTTAAAGTTAAGTGGAGCAAGGATTTTCTGTTTTGAATCCGAAATAAAATGAAAAAAGTCCTGATTTATGCCAGCTACCCCTTATCTAGCTAGTAGCTTGCAAGTTTTAGAATACTATAGATAAGAGTAAGGATCCGGATCCTCCGAACGTGTGTTCAGTAAAAAGCTGCGCCAAGGGCGGAATGGAGATATATTGAAAATGTATGGAATAGCCGATGGTTTTGTCTGATTCCGAAATGTCCGCTGAACCTGAATTTTTTATTTTATATAGGGTAAGGTGGGGCAAATCTGACCTAGTAATTGGTTTTGAATATAAAATGACATCGGATAACGAGTTGATCCGCTATACCAAATTAAAGCTAACGCATTGTCGCAACTTTCTTGAACTACCGACCATTATTAAAAAAGTCATTTTCAAAAATGGTGGGGTAAATCCGACCGCCTATTTTTTTTCGCTGACTTAGCACAGATATGATCTAAATTGAATGGTTTTTTAATTATAAATCAAAAGTTTTAAAAAAAGTGAATGTACCTATCATTTTTTATACAAATTAAGAATTGCTGTGAATGCGGAACTTCTGACAATGAATACTTTTTGTGCTATAAAAAAACTATTAAATCAATGCTAAAAAATCCTATGGCAGATGGTGTGTCAACAGCAGTCAAAAAAGTACCGAGAATTTGTTAATAAAGCGCATAATTTACATTTAAACATAAAAATTTATTTTGTTACCTTCAAAATAGTTGCCATTAGAGGTACTTTTTAAAATACCTTTTGCCTGGGCATTTTAAATGGGAAATTCTCGGTATTAAACAGAAGGTAGAAGCTATATTTAAAGCTATTCTGAGCGCAAGTAGACGCAATATTTACTAAAAAAAATAAAAAGCACAAAATTTGCCTTGTCGGGCATGTATTTCCTTTACCGATCCGATCTTTTATCCCGACTACATTTATTTTGCAAACTTCAATATCGTGCCCATTAACAAAACTTTTAAAAGTAACTTTACCTTTATTTGAAATCAAAAATTTCTGGTCCTTTTTTGAAAGAAGGTAAAAGCTATATGAAAAGACATTGTGAGCACAAGTATACGTACATTTAAAAAATAAAGAATTTAAAATAAAATTGCCTCGACGGGAACGTATTTTCTTCATCGATCCTATCGCTAGTTCCCATTAATAATTTCCCTGACTGACAATTGTGGACGGGGCATGGGGATCTCTATTAATAACTGTTCAAAGAGAACAGGGACTTACAGTTTATAGCCGAATCCGAACGGCGGTGTCTGGAATAAATAGAGATTTTCTTTGGCAAATAGTGTCTTTGAGCTAACGTTGCCAGTGCTAGGCAAATGTACCAGCACTACTGCGGGGATTCGAACCACCGACCTTCGGTTTGTAAAGCGAGAACGCTACCACTACGCTACCGACGGCCATTAGAGGCACTTAAAAATAACTTTAGCGCGGGCATTTTAATTGGGAAATTTCTGTTACTTTTTTGATAGAAGGTAGAAACTATATGAAAAGCCATTGTGAGCACACGTTTATGTAAAAAGCCTTGTCAGTAACGCATTTTCTTCGCCGATACTATCTCTTATACCAACTACTGTCATAATTATTTGCAAAAACATCTAGACGGGATCGTATTTCCTTATACCGACTACCTGCACAATTGTTTGTTAAATATAGGTATATATATAGAGACATTTTTTGAGAGACATTTTCTTTCAATTCATTTTACTTTTCAAGAAAATGGACTTGCTTTAGAAGTTTCGCTTTAATAGATCTAGCTAGTTGGCTTAGATGTTCTTAAACTTTTGTCTATTGTTTAAATATTTACTTTTAATACAAAAATAGGCCACCATTCTGAGCTAAAAGCAGTTGACGGGGATTCCCTTTGCTCAAATCTGCGCTTAATTGCTTTATTTCTTAAGCGGTTGCATCTAAACATAACCCGCAAAATATTTCCTTTACTCGACAATCTCAACTACTGTGCTTGAGTTTCCTAACAGTCGCTTATAATCATTATAATAAAGATGTTTATTATAATGATAATGAAAAAGGCATAAATATTGCACTTTATTGTGTGCTTGTGGCAAAGTGTCAATTAGCTAGTTTATAAGTCTGTGCAACTTAATAATTAGTGTACTCAATATGCCACTAGTGCAGTGTGTGCGTGTTTGTGTGTGTGTGTAAGTGTGCAATATCATTATTATCATCATCATCATCATCATCCTCATCATCTCGTTTCATGCAAGAGTGCCGTTTATAGTATTGGTGTGTAAACTTAATGAAATCGCTTGCCATAAACAATTGTTTACCATTCAAGTACATAACCTATATACTTGTACATAATTAGCCTCCTGTCGGCAGCAGCCGCCCACTTTCCGCTTCATTTCCCCCGGCACCTAAGCTATAACACTTGATATTTGATGAAAATTTCATTGACATAGGCATCAGTAATAGGCAAAAAGCTCAAACTCAACTGGCACAGTGGTACAATTCAAAAAATTTGTTGTCACATTTAACACAACTCTTTAGTGCTTTAAAGGAATAACTTTGGCATAATATACGTAATTTAGAGTTTTTACAATATGAGTGTCTTTGTTTTCCAGATACATTTTGTATAGTATATAGAAAATGTTTATGCTCTTCGATTTGGCAACACTAATGTTATTCCAGTCGCATCGGCAGTCCTATTGGAAATGCGTAATTTTTATCTATTAGTGTTTTTTTTTCCAAATATTTAGATAAGGAGTATAAAAAAAATCCTCTTCGATCTGGCAACACTAATGTCATTCCAGTCGCATCGGCAGTCCTATTGGAAATGCGTAATTTTTATCTATTAGTGTTTTTTTCCACTAAGAAACGTAGTATAAAGAAATGAGCCCTTTTTATGCACTTCGATCTGGCATTGGGTGCACTTTTCCGAAAAGAAATGGAGTATATAGAAAATATTCCTATTTGTGCTCTTCGATCTGGCAATACTATAGTCCTTCCAGACGCTTGGCAATTCTATTTTAAATGTAGAATTTTTACTGTGGGGGACTTTTTTTTTCTAGCTAGGAACAGAGTTTAAGAAAAATGGCTTTGGTCTGGAAACGCAAATATTGTCGCTTTGACAATAACTGTGTAAATTTATTGCACTAATTTTTTCAGCTGCATGACCTTATTGAAATTCTTCGATTTGGTAACGCTTTTGGAAATTCCACTCATTAGTTTCATGATCAAAATGGAATTAAAATAATAGTCATACAACATTCGTTGAGCTAAGGGCATAACCTGTAATTCAAAATTATTACAAAAGAAAAAAATATCCGTTGATTGACATGGGAAATTTTTTGAAAAACTAGAAAGGAAAGAACACCGACTACGAAAATAAGTCGCAAACATTTTTTTCAGCTCTGAATATAAATCAATCAGAAAAAAAAATATATTATTAAATACAGCTTAGATAGGAACTTATAAACTAAGGATAAAGCAGATTGTCATTTCTAGATTTTCAAAAACTTTCGGATTCCGAAAAAATGAAGTTTCACATGTCTATTTGAGGTGAAGAAATTGTTAGAGGTCGGATTATGTTACCTTATGACTGTTGGTGGCAGTACCAACCTTAGGATGATATAAAATTCAAGCTTTCGTATTAACTTCTGATATAAGTAGGGAACCGAAACATTCAACGGGCTTTAAATACTTTATCTACTCCGAATTTCAAAAATCGGTGTGAAAATATGGATAACAATAGATTTTATGAGCGCAAGTATATCACTAATTTATTAAATTCATCACATATATTTAGACTTATAAAATTTTTATTTAATTTTGGGATTTGAAGCCTAAATTTAAGCGCAATATTGTATGCTCTTTTTCCGAGGTCATATTAAGTTTAAGAACAATCAACTGCAGCAATTACCGGCCGCTTGGAAAGTTTGTAGAATTTCGGTCTAAGTATACTTTCCTGTTATAAAGGCATTACAATGGACCGTAAGGTCTCCGGCTGAGTAGCCTAACTAACCTAGCTAAAGTATTTCATTATAATAATTCATTAAAAAACAAAGCTGTCATGTAGTTTGGGCTGATCAATTAATCTTTAATAAAGCGTTCAAATTGAATATCGGAGCTTTCGGGTAGCATTTGGTGACTCTTGCTATAACTGGAGCCAAAACCTAAAGTATGTTGTACTTAAATACAATAAAATATTTTATAAGTTCTTGTCTTCTATATGAGAGCAGCGCAAGCTTTTTTGAATCGAGTGCAGTTTTTAGAGCATAATCTTTCTAAAAACGAGTTGGGAAGTACTAGTTTGAAATTGTTTTCGATAAGAGATTTACTAAAATTTTCAAATTTTTTTTACTAAGCTAAGTATGATTAAAACAAATTTAATTGCGATAAAAGCAATGCCAAAAGTTAATCATGTCAACCAGGTGCGGATCCAGGATTTGGTATTGGTGGAAGGTTTTCTACTTCGAAGTGTATATATAATAGATCTCGCAAAAAACTGTGAACCCATTTTTCCAACTTTAGTGGGTGAGGTGGTCCGGACACAAAACACCCCCGTAGATCCGCCACAGACAATTCAATTTTGATATTATCCACTGTTTGTTTACTGGCAATCAAAATGAGTAGGTACTTAATAAAATAAAAGAGTTAAGTCAAATCAGTTTCTGTACCACTGTGCGTTAATATCACTTGGGCAAGCAATTCATTTGCGTTATTTGACCCAGTTAAAAAAAAAAAGCCACAACATTCACACACATATAGAGCAAAAACTACAAGTATCTGTGTGTTGAGTTTTGCATAAGTATTTGCAAGTGAAGGGTTGCTGTGGGCAGAGCGTAAAATACACTCTCATTTGCATATTCGCCCGAAATCTGAACCCAGTAAGTGCAACTGCAGTCGAGAGCAAGAGCAGAGAGTCTCTATGAAAATCAATTAAGTATCAGTAAATTGCTGCGCTTTTAGTCTGAAGTAGTGGTAGGAAGCTTTTCCTGGTATATTATGCTATTCCTTATCGATGTGGTGACCCGGACTGCTTTTTAAAGTATTCCCAGTCTCGACCTTAAACAAGTTAGAGCATAACTGTCATGTGAAGCTCTTTGGTAAATAGCTCTAACTTGTGTCCTAAATTTCCACTGAACTGTAAAGAGGGCTTCAAAACTCAATCACTTGTAAAGAATGTAGTCAAGGCCTTACAAAAAAAGGCCAAGGGTAGAGAATATATGTATCTACTCTCTGAAATCGCAGCTTAAATGTACAAGAGTCTTAAGAGTCTTGGAACGAAGTTCCCTAACCCAGCTACGGTACTTAGAGTAAAATAATAAAAAAACGTCACATAACAAAATAAGGTGACGAAAAAATTATATTTACTCTGAATTTTCTGCTTACGTATTACGAACGTATTTTTATGAAACTTCATTCCTTACGAGGGTTCCCCAACCGCATGCCAGGGTTTCTTCCCTATGCCTATCCAAAACTCGATACGGATTTCCAAAAATTATTAACCTGCGTAGGAGCTTTCTGCTTTTAAAAACGTTTTCTTTTCGTCTTAAATTTAAAAATATTTATATTTTTTGGCATTTACTTTTTTTTTAGTTAAGATAAACATTGTGTGCGTATTAGTGTAATTTATTTTTTTTTTCGGGGATTTAGGTTTTTGGTTAATGGATTGTATATTACCATAGTTCGATTGGTCCTGTTATTGGATTTGTTTCATATGTGCCTTGCACCGTTATTTGAGCTGGCATAAAACTGTATTTATTTGGATTTGGCTTGAATGTGTAGCAAACCCTATAAGATGACAATAGTTTGAGAAACATTTTGTTTTCTTTTTTGATTGATTGAAAGATTGTTCATAGCGTCTGCTATTTTAGGATGTACGGATTACAGGTGTAGGTGCTGTTCCAGGTAGATAAACAAAACAAAAGAAGAACTACAGCAGCACAATAATTGAAGCAAGAGTAGGGCTCGGGGGGGCTTACAGCGGGGTCGGTTGCTTATGGAAGGCATTTCTAGCTAAGCCCCTAGTCAAGGCTGAGCACCTGACGCTATTGGTTGGCATTGGGCGCGGCAACAAGCGGACGGGTTTGGCATTTATTATTTTCGGTTTTTATTTGTAGCATAGTAAGTTGAAGTAACTACATAAACATATACATAGGTGTACATATACATATATACATACAAAATGCTTTATATACAGCATATAGGTTTTATGTGTGCGTTTGTGTGTGTATAAGTTATGTACATGACTGAAATGCAGTGATTGGCAGCAAGTTTTGCAACAAAAATAACTAGATATGAAATATCCTTGCGCGCTAAATAGAGCACGGCCAGTAAACCCTAACTAAACAAATAAGACCCCACATTGTAAAAAAATATGCACCTTTGTAATGGCTGCGGCATAACATTCTTAAGCTCCATTTCCTTATTGGCCGCATTATTTTTCTCGGCACTGTCATTGCTGCCAGCCGTATGAGATCTTGACACCGGCAGAGTGGCCATATTATCGCCACCCTCGACGTCGACGGTTGCGACCTTCACTTCACCACCGCCCATATTCTCCGTTTCCGTTTCGGTCTCCGTTGCTCTGGTTTCTGGCTACCAGCTAGTTGGCAATGATTTCGAAAAAACCAGACTACACTGGCTTATTTTAAAAGACACTTTTTTTTTGTTTATTTTAGGTTGCACTGTGTTACACTTTTTTTTAGATAATTTCTTTGCTTTGAAGTTAGTCAAAAGTTTTGGGACTTGAGTAGCCCGTTGTTTGGTCGTTGCACAAAACTTGAATGAAATGTATTGACACGCTTTTTATTTATTTTATATGAATGACTTTTAGAATTTGTATTTATTTTTTTTTTGATTTTATGGCACACGTTTACATTTAGCGCCCAAATGTATGCAACAGTGGGCGCTTTCATTGTGCAGCAGCAGCCCAAGCTGCGTATGTGTAATGTTTGCTACTGCTATCTCAGTTACGCAGCCGCAACTTTAGCTATAGCGTAACTGCTCACTCTGCGCAGATTTTGTGGAACGCATTTAAGCGTTTTTTTTCAGGAGAAACTTATGTACAACAACGCAGTTTATCAAAACATGCAAATTTCAAGATTTGCTATAAAAAAGAATGTAAAAAATATGCATATTAAGCATATATAGCGTTTTGAGCGTTGTCAGCACAGGCTGATATATATGTATAGTTATGTGCTATAGCAGCTTAGGGCGTGGCCTAAGTGAGCCTTGCTTAATGCATACATATATGTATGTATGCAGTTTAATCAGCACAACAACGCTAAGCCTTGCTTGAAAGCTCTAAGTAGCAGCAACATTTTGTTGTAGCATATCTTAGGCGCATATATTTGCTTATTATTTATGTAATATGTGTAAACACTCAACACACACACGCTCACGCACTCAAGCAAACGCGCACAATTGGCAAAATGTTTCCCGGAACGACCTAGTGACCTCCCCAGCATAAATAAACAACAGCTATGAAACTCGGCTTTAAATTAAAATGTGTGTGTGTGTGTAACAAGATACAAACAACCAAATCAACCCTCTCTCCAAAACACTGGCATTTGTGCAAGCATAGCCCGCACGTGCCGAATTTTAGTCGTGTGCGCTCACACAGATATGGCGGAAGTGTTGGCCGAAGCCTAGACTTGCTTTGCACAGATGCTTACTACACAAATCCATAGACATTTTGTTGTGTGTGTGTGTGTGTGTGTATAGCTGCTGTAGCATTCCGGCAAACAGGAGAAATGCAGAGAGCGCGCACAAGAGCGTACGCTCTGGCCCAGACAAAAAAAAGAGATAGGGGTAGCGACTTATGGCGTTTAAGCAAAAGTCAAGCATTGTTGTTACCTTCTAACAACAACAACAGCGAGCACAAATATTGAGCGCAACAACAAAACTAGAAGAGCGCCAAAGCTTTGTTTGTTGTGCAGAGCATGAGTGTATTGTTAAAGAGCGGCTGCTGTGCTGGATGCTGCCTATGCTGAGGCGCGGCGGATGCCATTATCGCTGTGGTGCTCTGTGTGCATGCGTGTATTGGTGTGTGTGTATGCGTTAGCCTCTTTAATTTGTGTGTACATAAATACATATGTATGTATGCAGCAGCACTTGAGCAAAAGTATATGATGCGCGCTCGCTCGCACACACTTATAAGCCAGCCTGCTTAAACAACTTTTTATGCTGCTGTTTATATGCTTGCATGTATATGTGTGCATGTGTATGTGTATGTATTAGGAACTTGCTGCCCGGTGCCATAAAATCAGCCAATTTTCAAGTCAATTTTTGCGCGCTTAACATTTGATACGCAGAAAATTTTGCTTTTATTTCTGTTATTTATTGTTTTCCGTTAATTATTATATAGTGCTTTTTATTTGAACACAAACGCTTTTATATGTATGTATAGCGCAATTTTGTGCATGTACTGAGTATATAACAATGTTGAAAAACTTTTTGCAGCAACTTCAAAAAAAAAAAAAAAACAAGAAAACACTCAAGTCTGCACTTAGCACACTGGCTGCAACACTGCACTATAGTTTTTACGCACAAACTTGTTTTTATTTGCAAAAAAAAATATATTGTAGTAAAATTTCAGTCAAAAAAAAGGCTATGTGTTTTAGCCTGCTGCTTGAACTGTGCCTAGGCTACCTTTTGCGTACGCTACAACACGTCCAAGAACCTTTACTATCCAACTACAACTGAAAAGGCTCGGCTCGTTTCAACTGCGCTGCGGCCAAGGCAGAGCAACTCAGCGCAGAGAGCTAGAGGCAGCAGCGACGGCAGCGGCAGCCAGACCTAAGATGCTGCCCAGATTCGGCGCACAAAATTGGCCACAGGGGCGGCTGCTGCTGTTGCCTCTGTGTCCTCTCGCATGCGCTGCGTTGCCAACGCTGCCGCTCTCCCGTTTTGTAGGGGAAATGTGCATAGTACAAGTATGCCAAAAAGTAGGACACATTGTAAGCGATTACATTTTTGTGTTTTGTTTTTTTTTTTTGTGATTTTTTTGCGTATAGGTGTATGCATTGTGATTTCAGCTTTTTTACTAATTTTATTTTAACAAACACATAGACACAAAGTTACATAGATACACAGTTAGAACACAGTTATACACACACACACATGTGCTGCTTAGTGGCCATTTACATGCAGTGTAGAATTTGTTGATTGGAATGTTAATGTCTGGCTTTGTCCTGATTGCAGCGTCTGCCCACGAGCACCCAACACCCTATACACCCATAATACAACATCCTGTTACCCAAAATACATTGCCTAGCTTAGAGAGCCGGTTTGTTGACTGAGCTCGAAATGTTTTTAGTTCCGTTTACATTACAGATTTGGGCTTTGTTAAGTGAGGCTCCAAGCGTTAGGGTAGTGCAGTGCACTTTATATGAGTGGGTGCATTTCTTTTTTTGTGGCTATCGATCTAGGTAACTTGTACTGCTTGTATTTTTTACAAACAACTGCATACATTGCTAAAGTTGGTGATTGAATGGCGGGTGGGAGGAGTGCAAACGAGCCACACAAAAGTTTGCAGCTAAACGGATGCCAAGAAAAAGGCAATTTGGTTGCATGTAATTGGCATATGGAGCTGCTTAGTACTGAGAATAGGGCAGGTTGTGATACACTGAGAAAACAAAGTACGCTCTTAATTTAAGTTTAAAATTGCTTAAAACAAGTCTCTTACACTTAAGGATTTTTCGTTATACATTTTCCTTAAGGGTGCATATGCATTTTTGTAAAATTTTTATTTTATACTGATCTGAGCACTAAAACTTATGTTATAGCGTGTATCGTCCGCTTCATTATTTTAAATGCGAATATCTCGAAAATCTTTTTTTTTAAAGTACGATTTTAAGGCGCTTTTAAGGAATTTCCATTTGGAAAAAAAACTTTTTTTTTGTTAAAAAAATGATTTTCTAAAACCTTCAAGAATAGTTTTTTTCTTTTTAAATCATCATTCAAATGCTTAATTTACAAACAGCATCAGGATATAAATCAAATAAAAAGTGTTTTTTATTTTTTGTTCATGCTCACTGCATAAATGTCTGGAAAAAGTAGTCTTCGTGATTATCCTTAGTTGTAGGCATTGGTTATTAAAAAATTCTGATTTTGGAAAAATTGTTTTACCATTGCGAAATATAATTTTTGAAACAGCCTTTTTCGTTGAACAAATGTGTTTAACCCTTTAAGTTCGAATTTCCAAAAAAAAGATTGTTTTACTCTTGCATACATACAAATTTTTGTTCTCCATATTCTTTAAATTGAGGATAAAGTACTCTTAATTACAGCAGAGAATTTCGCTTTAAAAATAATTCAAAAATTTCTGAAGAAAAAATTAAGAACTTCTGCTGAAATTCTAAATTTTTTTTTTCAGTGTACCTACCTACTGGAACGCTATTTAAAATTGGATTCAGTAGAAACTTGGGACATTTTGACTTATTTAAAATTTAACATTTTTATGACAGATCCATAGATTATATATTTTTTTAAAAATTGTTTAAAGAAAACTAGTCGGAGAGCTTTAACAAGAGAAAATTAAATTATAAAATATAAATAAATTATTTCGGTACGACAAGCCTGCGACTACACTTGCCAAAAAAAAGACTATCTAATTTCAAGTACGGTTTTGACCGGAACAAGATTTTTTCAGTCTAGAATTTAGAAGAATTTTTCGTATTCATGTTAATACACCTAAAGTCTAAACACTTCTGAAATGCTTACTAAATGTTTTTATTAATGCTTTACCTGTTCTTAAAATCATTTTTGTGCTCGTTTTTTAAATCATTCATTCTTGGCATACTCATGAGCGAAACGACCGCTTTGCGTGATTTGTTTTTCTCAGGTGATGCATGCATTACTCTTGTTTTTTTGTTAGTATATACACTTATGCTTAAAATAAAAGCTATCAAAATGTCATTGACAACATATTCAAACAAAATTTTCCGTAACACCAAACACAATTATTCCTGTTTCTTTACAAAATTCACAAAATTTAATTCCCAAAAATTTTCCGCTCAACTACTTCAAAAACTTCAATTACAATGGACAGTAATCATAGAAGTCCTTCATCCATATTACGTAAATCTGGCTCTTCCAGGGTCAGTAACAATATTGTCAAAATTGAACCAGTAATAGCTAGCCGCAGCAACAGTGACGAACAACCTGGGCGTCGGGAGCATTTTGAGCGACTACGTCGATCTCATTATCACAATATGTACCAGCAACGTCTGAATAATGAGGATGAAGGCGAAAGAGCTGAGTAGCCAAAATGAAAACCAGAATCAAGAACCCAAAGACACGGATTAGTTATGACGCACAATATACAAGCTGAAGTTCCCGCTACATCAATTTTTTCAAAATCCAAAAAAATCGTATGAATAGCTCAATGCAATAGTTCTTAAGAAATAAATAGCCCTAAAATAAATATTTAGACGAGTTTAGAATTTTAAGAGCACGGAGTGAAAGTCTTATTATTTTTTTTAACTCACAGATAGTTGGTAATAAGCGCAACTTTGAGAGTCAAAGTCTTCGTTGAGAATTTATATGATGGTTATCGGAATTATTTTGACTTGATGCAACCAAAAAAACATGATATATAGATATGGAAAGCCAAGTTTGTGCAAGCCGAAAATGTATATAACATAAGAAGGTGACGTCGAAGACCTCCCAAAGTTATCTAAACTGTAATCAGAGTTATAAGAGAAGACGATATAGACATGTTCGTCTGACTATCGGTCTGTCCGTACGGAAGCCTAAATCTTAAATATGGTAAGAGTTGGAGCAACAAAACTTTCGGATTAGATGCCTTATTACGTCACGGGAAATTGTATTTTTTCGATATCGGTGTTACCGAATAAAACAACCTTAATATCTAAGATACATAATTTATTTGTTTCTATAGACATTGTAGATATAAATATATCAAAATCGGTTAATTATATTATATAGGATGGTGCTGAAGAAAACATCGATGATCGAAGTTTAAAATATCTATATATCGATGTTGGCCAACAGAGATGTTTCTCCAGCACTTCTGCACTCATCAAATGGCTGTTTAGTAGTGCTGGAGAAACATCTCTGTTGGCCAACAATGATATATAGAGATTTTAGACTTCGATCATCGATGTTTTCTCCAGCCCTAATATGTATAGGAACTATCGGTCGAAAAATCGCGGTTAGATCATAATTCGTTTGTTATTCGCTTGTTTATAAAGTTATCGTAGCCAAATTTGGTGATCAGAAGTTTCTTAGAGTTCCCCAATACTCTACAAAATTTTATTAAAATCATTTTACTACTGCATATAGCGCCAAGAGATCGATTGATTGAAAAAAAGTTTTAAGAGCGTAATTCCTTTTTGATTGAAGATTTTCAAAACTTTTTCGGAGTTTTTACATATATACATATATGCCTGTTAACAATGTTTAACAATGCATTTCGCTTCCTTCTAAAAGCTATACCCACCCTTTGTATAAAGAGTATAAAAAGATTGTCACATCTCTAATCACATAAATAAACATGAAATGAATAGAGTTCACTTCAAAACACTTTAAAATATGCAAATAAGCTATAAGCATTTAATCAATCTAAAGTAGACTACTTTATAATGAGTAAAGAAAATGGGTCAGTTGACACAGCAAAAATCAAATCGAGTAAAATGAGAACGGATTTCCATTTGTATGACAAAAACAACAAAAAAAAATCGCTCCAGGGGGCGCATACCATTGATACCCAGGGCGAGAGACGCGCTGAAAATGCCATATAATCAATGGGAAAAACTCCAAGAGGCGCAGCAACTGGGAGTTGACTGCATTGATGCAACAATGGGAACAGCAAAAATCGCAGCAGTTGAAGCAGAAAATCAAAGGGAAAAGCCTGAAACTGCTAACCCCAGTGAGAGCAGCAACAACAACAACAGCACTTTGTAGTTGCAACAACTGCCACAGTGCCAAACTCAATTTGCGGCAACGTTGCAGCATTTCGTGCCGGCTACAGACGGGTTGGTATGACTGCGCAGCGCAGCGACGCAGCAGCAGCAGCAACAACAACAACAAAAAGCCACCCCCAGCGATGTCTGGCAATACGATAAAAGGTACAATGGGAGGCACAGTGGTTTGAGTTTGATAATAAATAAACAAATTTGCAAAAAAAAAAAATATAATTGAATTTATAGACGACCCACTAGGGCACTGTGTAAGCTCGTGTAGAGATTGGCATTTGATACGAAAAGGCCACCGATGCAGAAATAAATAACATGCTGTCGATTCTTTTTTGAAAGTTAAAATTTTTTGAAAAGGTCAAGTACCTTGAAACATTTTATGCTGGCTTGCATCAGATTTCCTGATTTATATTTTAAGACATTTTTAATTGGTAATTAACTTTTAATATAAAACACTGAGATTATTTAGGAGTTTAAAAACTTGGCATTTAAAAAAAAAAATATTATTTCGATTTTTTTTATTACATTCAATTGACAACATTCGGAGTTATGTGCAAAAGTATCAAATTTTGCGACCATTTATCTTGCATTTATTTTTTTAAAATTAACTAACGTTTTGACGTTCTCTTTTTTTTAAGTTTTAAAATGTTTTCGATATTTTTAAATGAAACAAATTGACTACTTTCGGAGTTACGTGCAAAAACATTAAAATTTTAACCCACTTAACTTGATATTAGTTTTTTTAAATTAAGTCTGAAATTTTTTTATATTTTTAATTCACATCAATTGACAACTTTCGGAGTTAAGCGCAAAAACATCAAAATTTGAATCCATTTACTTTGAAGTTAGTTTTTTAAATAAATTAACGTTTTCCTCAATAGACACAGAGCACGTATGTTTTTGAAGTTTTCGAAACTTTATTAGAAAAAGTCGATCGCCTTGGGAGTTACTTGCAAAATTACAAGAAAACCCAAAACATTTCTTGCCTAGAAACTCCACTTAAATACTACTGCTTCTACTGTAGTCCTTGTGCAGCATAGAGCACTTCAAATAACCAGTTTGTAAAACTATTTCTTAAAAAGCTATTATACAATCCCTAAAAGCATGTGGATTCAAAAATTAATTAACTCAGTAAACTTACTTTTTATGTAACACATACTATATTCGCTTAGGGCTTTAAAACAAAATAATGTATTTTTTTTTTAAAGGCCCTATCGACAACTTAAATTTTAAAAAAATGGCTCAAAAAAATTCAGTGGTTTAGTCATAATTTAATAAAAAGTGATAAACCATTTTTTTTTTTAACTAAGCCAAAACACGTTGTTGAAATTTTAAAATTTTGCGAAAACTTTGTTTAGTGAAATAAGTTTTTCAAAATCGTGTTGGAAAGTTTTTTGTACCTTATTAAGCCAGAATCTTGAGAAAGTATAATGTTTTTACATAAAAAATATGAAAGTATATTAGAAGAGGTGTACGGGGAAAAAATTAACTTTCGTTATTAACTTAAAAAAATTTAAATTATTAAAATTATTTATGGGGAAAAATCATAAATATACTTGTATGCATATTTTTCAAAGCGAATTTTTTGTTTTTAATTAAGCGTTAAGCGGGCCTGACCGTGCCTATCGCTAGTTCTGTGTTTTATTATGTTATACATATATGAATTATATGTTGTGGTAGTCTATGACGTTATCAAAGACTATATAAACACTGTCTTTGTATTGTATTTGAGAGGAACGTGCCTTATTTATGCTGTTATCTTATTAATTATGTTAAGTTTTTTTCAGGAAGTAGTCGAGGAATAAGTCTTTCAAAGTTACATTCAAAGGCGATTTAAGCGACTCCATCGATGATAAACAAACTTGGACAACCCTACTCTCCATCATATAATATTTGCGCTTCATATCATAATCACTAACAACATAAAATTATTCCAAATAAATTAAAATTAAACAAATGATTCGTTCAAATATTCATTTCCATACATACTTATGGTACATATAGAAGAGAGTGACTAATTTTTTATCGCTAATAAAAATTAATAACAAAAAATTAGTTTTATTGTATAAATGCTGACATTAAAAAATTCTAGCAACATTAAAAATGTATCTCCGGTTTTATTTTTTAAACTAGTGCAATTAAATGTTACGCATAATTCATATTAATTTAAATGAGTCAACAACTTTTTATTTCGAAATAATTAAATAAAAAGTTCTTTAGAATGAGCTCATTGCCTAAGCAAGTGACATACAGTCACTATACTATTAACATTTCATACAGCGTTGATTATATCATCTATTTCTTTAGTATAGTTTAGCAAAAGTTAGATTGTTCAACTTATAATCACTTAATAACCTTAATCACCCAAACTAATTTGGAGACGCTTTCTAGAGTGTGCAAACTTTTTAAACATTGTGAAGCTAATAAATTATAGATACAGATATTGTGAATTGTTTATTTTTTTTGAGCCCACAGTTTTGGAAATAAATCATAATTTCAATATGTTCTTAACTTTCCTAATGATTTTTTTAAATTGTTGAACTAAGATAGAGCTGTATTTTAAGCAATTGCAAAAAGTTCTCAAGAGCCCAAAATAGACTATAAAAATTAAAAAATCGCAGGCGTAGTTTTATTCAATAATTTAAAAAAAATGTGTATTAAATTAATGAAATTGATTTTTTTTAATAATTCTTTTAATTTAAAAAAAATTTGCTTTTTAATATTTCAAGATTAAAAAGGGACTTGCAATTTTCCCAGCATGGATAAACCGAGCAAGTTATGCTTATTTTACATAGTAAATAAGAAAAAACAGAAAAACTTCCAACATACCCATGTACTATGTATGTACATGTGATATGTGTAAGTTTTTTTTAAAAAGCAACAATGACATGAACCCGTTTTTTTTGCGAATACAATTTTTGCTGTATTTTACAAATTTTTAGAATACTGCACAAAAATTGTAGAATGTAAGATTCAAAATCAGTATACAACTTAAGGTTTCTACGACTGACCAGCTATGAGATATTGCGTTAAGAGTGCAAAGCCTACAGACGCATACCTCTGATATTTCAGCGCCCAAGTAGCGCCCAATTTCCGCGCTCTACCCCAAGAACGGATACCTGTAGAAGCTAGTGTTGTATAGTGATTTAGTAAAGATTTTCACGCTCTACAATTTTAAAACATTATTTTACAATTTTTTACACACGTGACAAATTTTATTATCAGCAAAAAACTATTTTTATAAGCTCTGCCCATGAATATTTGAGATGGGGTCATAATACGCATCGTATCGTCTTATTTTAAATATTTCAGTTTCTTTCGTCACAAGCGATTTTTTTTAAAATAAGTTTTTGCCTTATTTCTCGCTGTCTTGTACCACTGTGCAAAACTTACGATAAACGAAACGACAGCGTTAGAGTTGACGCCGACGTCAACATCACAGTCACAGTCGCCGCTGACGTTGACGTCGACGTCGATTGGACTCGCTTTGGTTACCTTCCCCATTGAATTCCTGTTTATGCTTTAGCGCGACCCTTGCTGTTCGTACGGCTAATCCTTGGCTTTCGTTTTGGCTTCGTGTTTCGTGTATTTTGCGTATTTTCGTTTCACACGCTTTTCACAACAACTAACAACAGTTCGGCTAGTCGGCATTCTGTTTTGTTGCCACATTCTTTGGACAGCAGCGGCAGCAGCAATACGCTACAATTGCTTGAAGCACTGTGAAAGTGGACCAATTGTTGCTGCAAGTGTGAATGTGCCGCAAAAGTTGACCGCAGCGCATAAGGATGGAGCGGGCTGCCTGCGGCAGGAAGGGATTTGCGACGTAGTACGTTAAGCTGCCAACTACGTCGTAGTGGGACTTTTACGTTTTGGAGTGCATCAAAAGAAAGCAGACACCGCAAATCACAAATCACAAAGCATCAAAAACAATAGAAAACGTAAAATGCTGCCTAATGAGCCGAGTATTATGAGTAAGGGGGTTGAAAGGATCTCCGCTATAGCTTCCAGGAACATACATACGTCACAACTATGTACAAATTCAACAAGTCATGCTACAAGTCTGGCAAACAACAACTAAAGCGGCTTCTTGAAGGTTTTTACGAAAACAAAAAAAAAACTTATACATATCACATGTACATACATGGTTATATACACACAGCATCCCTTTGATGCTGTCCTTGAAAACCCCCCTCATTCACACATTTCTGCTAATCAGCAGCAGAGCGCTTATAAATAGGTCTTTGGTGCTTTGTAAGGGTTTGTTTTTTCGAACTTGGGGATCTGGTTAATTGGTTTGTTTGTTGCTCTTGCTTTCAGTATTAATAGCTCAGCGCCCAGTCCAGCTGTAACCTGTCATTGAGCACACAAGGACTTGTGTTTTATTTATATGTCTGAGCACAATAAACCACTGAACTCCTTTCTTTTTTTTTTAGGCATGCTCATATCAATGGATAGGCCTACTTTTATTAACCTCGTGTGCATTTTCATGAAATCAATCAGGCGGCAAAGGATACGTCTACCGAAATAAACATATCCTTGAATAGGTGCTTATGGTCTAGAAAATCAATAAGTTGATGCTGTGGTTTTTAAGTTTTTCAACATTTGGTTGAGCTATGCTAACAAAACTAGAGCAATTTTTAAGCTCATTCTTATATCTGACTGATTGGCGATCAAGGCTTAGCCAGGATGGTCAGAGGGTTGAGCTATAGGAGAGCACTAAAAGCGTTGCTCCCACAAGTGTAGCAAATTAAATAAAATTTTTTATGAAGACATTTTTTGTATGCGAAGTTTCCCCGTTTTCGACGTATTCAAGAGCTTTCCGATGATAAGCAAGATTGTCATTGAAGTTCAGGCATCTCTGGGCTTAAGTTACACCAGCGTATTGCTTCAACATTTGGGCGCCAAAAAAGATGGATACGCTCAGAAGAAGAGTCCCCTCCTTTGCAAAAAAAAGCTAACATATACAACTGTCGTGCTTTAAAAGTTGTTTATAAGATCGTGATAAGCGACGAATCTTGGGTTTATGCCCATGAGCTTGAAACTAGACAATAAACGACAGTATGAGTCTTTCAAGGCGAGCCAAGTTCATGGGCGAAGCATTTGAGAGTGATCTCTTCACAAACTTAACTGGTACAACAGAGTTCCAGGGCATGACTCACGAAATGCGAATCATGCGAAATCATTTCATTAAATAGTCTTAGGAGTATTATGTGTTTCTTAAGCCTTTGGTTTTTTGAAAATTATCGCCTGAACTTATACAGAGTACCAGTTAGATACTCCAAGCAGTTTTCTCCACAAATTAAATTAGAACTTTGGAGCTCCCTAACCAGTTCCTGACCAGTCTACACAATATTTCGGAATTATTAAGTAAATCGCCTAAAGAGGTCTTCGGTAAATCTTGGCACACACAAAGTTGACTTGGAATTACAAATTCAAATTAGCTTACAGCTAAGTACTAAAGAGAGATCTCTTGATAAAATAAACTATTACCTCAAAGTTCCCCACCATGTCAAATCGCGCCTTGAGAGATCTTAGAAACTCGTCAGGTAAACGAATTAGGAATACGAATAAATCATGTTTTAAAAGCACTACTTGGGCTCCGCAAAACTGATTTGGAGTCACAAATTAGTCCGTTAAGTGCTTAAGAGAGATCTCTTGATAAAATAAATTATTAACTCAAATTTCCCTACTATGTCCAATCGCGCCTTGGGCGATTCCAGGAACTCGTGAGGTAAAAGTATTAGGAATACGAATAAATCAGGTTTTAAAAGCACTACTTAGGCCCCGCGTAACTCACTTGGAATTACAAATTCAATTTAGCCATAATTTAAGTACTTAATAGAGACATCTCTAAATATAACTTCAAAGTTTCCTATTATGTCCAATCGCGCTTTGAGAGATCCTAGGAACTCGTGAGGTAAACGTATTAGGAATACGAATAAATCAGGTTTTAAAAGCACTACTTGGGTTTCACGAAATTGACTTGGAACTTTGAATTGAAATTAGCCATCGGTTAAGTACTCTCTCACTATTACCTCAAAGTGCCCTATTACATTCAATCGCGCCTAAAGAGATCTAAGGAACTCATGAGTTAAACGAATTACGAGTTAGAATAAATCACGTTCTAAGCGCACTACGCCGTCTGCGTTATAGTAATCTTGGTCAGTATTGGATGCACTTGCTCCAACTTAGACGGGGTATCAATTGAAAGAGGTCAAGCCAGCAGGCATTATGAACAGACACAGCTAGCGAGGGCCAGCCATAGTTGGCGTAAGTAAGTTGCCAATCCTCATGGGAGCTGCATAAAAACAAAGCCTATAATCGGGCAAAAACTTTTACATGAACTCCACGCCTGGATTTATTTATTAGTTATGTACAAGCGTGCATTGTTGCAACAACTTTTGGGCATGTGGCAAGAGATGTTTGCACAAGTTTTAAGTGTAGATTAAGTTGCCAACTTGTCGCAGCATTTGGCCTAAACCAAAGCCCACCCAGCTTAACTTGGCATGGACTATTGTTTTGCATTTGATGCATTTTCTTTTATTTTTTTATTATGTTTTTAGCGAATTGTTAAAAAGTGGAAAATGTAAGTCATTCGTACAATGACACTTTATGCCATTACAAGGGAACGAGGGAGCGAAAGGGATATGCAAAGCTGCAAAGCTACTAACATGTACTACAACAGATACATTTTCAGATACAGATACATTTATTCTTGGTCGCCAGTTACAATGGGCTACAATGAAAGCAAGATCTTGGCATGCTTCAGTGCCAGCCATGTGGCTGCTGCTGCTGCAGCCAGCCAAGTGGAATGCTTGGTAACTTGGCGGATTGGCGGATTGTCGGATTGCCGGCACGACGGGCTGGCTGGCTGGCTGCCTGACTTGTGTGTCTGGTTGTCAAGTTGCGTAATTTGTTTTCAACTTCTTACATGCCTGCATTATGCCAAGCAATTTTCATGTCTTTTATGTTTTATATAGTACCATGTATCTTTTTTTTATTTTTGCTCTGCTTCCGAATTCCCAACAAAGTACAGAACAAAGTAGGGATAGCCCCAGAGTGAAGTTGTACGCGGCACAATGGTAGCGCAATCGGAAATGTAAGTCAATGTGCCCACTGGTTCATTGACATTATAATCTGCATGTCAAATAAGTGGAAGCAACAATGGGAGATACAATAACCAAGCCAGATAGATCTAACTCGGCTGGAAAAATGCAAAATGCAGTTAGGAAATTAAGTTTATAAGCATGCTCATAAGAATGTGTACATTGCATATGTGTGTGTGTGTGTGCTTGTGTGCGTTAAAGTTAGGGTGTGCACAATGGATTTATTTGGTAGAACTCTATAAAGTAAGATCACATTCCTTAGATATAAGATGGTTTTTGATCAATGCTAAATAGATTTCAAATTATTTTTTGGCGTCATATATAAATGGGTCTTCATATCGAAATTAAGTTTTCACTAGTGTCAGATATTGTCTCTACATACAGAATATGACGCCACTGATGGGGATAACTTGTCTAAACCGCCTATGTCATATTGTGACACCACAATATTTTGTCACATTTTGTCAGCCTTTACACTCCAGGCATTGAAAGGAAGTGGATACACGTAATTATGGCATTATATGGAACATGTCCTTTGTCATAATTGGCTTGTCATATCAAATTTAAGTCTTCACTAGCGTCAGATGTTCTTTCTACATACATAATGTGATGCCAGTCCTGGCCATGACTTGTCAAAACTCGCTATGTCGTATACAGCGCAATATTTTGTCACATTTTGTCAGCATATTAATTTATTGACATAATTTAGTTTTTCAAATATATAGTGACTTCAGCTGTTAAAATTAAATACACCCAAGTAATTATGGCGTCATATGAAATGTGCCTTTTGTCAATTGATTCGTCATATCAATAAAGTTTTCACTAGCGTCAGATATTTCAACGACATACATAATATGATGCCACTTTTGGCGCTGACTTGTGAAAACCAGCTGTGTCATATTGTGACAGCATATTATTTTGTCGCATTTTATCAGCATATTCATTTATTAACATATATATATGTAGCCTTAATACTGAAGGAAGTGAATTTCAGCAAATGTGCCTTCCTTCACCTGTTAAAACTAAATAAAGGTTATAGCATCATATGAAATATGCCTATTGTCATTATTGGCTAGTCATATCAAATTTAAGTTTTCACTAGCGTCAGATATTCTTTCTACATACACAATATGATGCCAGTCCTGGCCATGACTTGTCAAAACCAGCTATGTCATATTATGACAGCGCAATACTTTGTCACATTCTGTCAGCACATTAATTTATTGACATATATAGTATTGCCTTTATACTGAAAGCGTTGTGACTCCACCTGTTAAATGGCGTCATATGAAATATGCCTATTGTCAATTGCTTCGTCATATCAAACTAAGTTTTCCCTAGCGTCAAATATTCGAGCTTCAGATGACCAGTTTTAGTAATTCAGCTGCTATTTTCGTGTAAAAATACTACAGTTTTGTATATCGAATCGAAATAGTTCCGAATTTCCCAATATGTATAATTTCACTTTTTTGAGTATATTTAGCATTAACCAAAAATTAGCTTACAAACAATGATACAAAAATATTCCTACATTTAACAGACACATTGTGAACAGCTTTTGAGATGCTAGCTTAGTGGTTTACCTATCGATACTATCGATACATGTACAAAATAACCAAGAAACTAACTAGCCATAGCGTGTCTTTGTCTTAAGGGTTAGTAATGCTACGCAAGATTATCGGTGCAAAATTTACTAAGATAATACAAAAAGCTAAACAGCAAACAAAAACCAATTCTTCCTTTTAAACAGGCTCAAAACATCTCAAATTAGCTAATGCAATTTTTACGAAATTCTTTTTTCAGAAATAGTTTTTTCAAATATTTTTTTTGGCTTTAAAACTTCTCTTCATATTTTCCAGAACTTGTTTTGTATGGTTTTCCAGGCATTATAATAAGACTATAAAAACAGACTATTAAAGAATAAAAATCTGGCATAGATGTATTTTATTAAAGGGACACTGGATGTATAATATTGGAAGTGAATAAAAAAAACAAACATTTTTTAAGTGAAACTTCCGTAGGAGTGGTTTTCAAATTAAAAATAAAACTCTCGCTTTGGAAATTTTATGTTTCAAATGTTCTAGAGAATAGCAAAATAGAAATTTAGCTTGCGATTTAAATGTAATGTGTGTTTTAGTAGAAAAGTTAAGGCCGTTTGACAGCTCAAGGAACCAAAAAGTTCCCTCAACGATTTTGAAAACTAAAATCGCAAATCAATTCATAGACTAAAAAAACTGTTGCAACAAAATGATTTGGTGGACATTTTCACCAAAAAAAAAAGGAAAAAATCGGTGCTTTAAAGAATATACACTGAGAGAAAAACTGCGCTTTAATTAAGAATTCAAATAAGATTTTTTGGCTTAAAAAAAATTCGAAAAAAAAGTGAAAAAATAAACTAAGTGTCTATTGGCCGTGCTCCCGAAAACGAATGAATTTAGTTCGTTTTCATTATTGCGTTTTGCTTATACCACATTTTTTGCTATCGATATCTTCTTATATTTTCCTTACTCTCTGTTAGCACAGCTCAACACTAGTGCTGGAGAAAACATCGATGTTATATCGATGCATCGATGTATAGAAGTTTAAAATATCTATACATCGATGTTGGCCAACAGAGATGTTTCTCCAGCACTACTAAACACCCGCCACATGGCTGAGAGGCTGCATGTTCCCCATCACGACTTCTGCCGAAACTGCTGAGACGAAGAGGAAACAGAAAGCATCCAACACCTGTTGTGCGACTGCCCGGCGCTTCTAAGAAGACGAACCCAGTTTCTAGGCAACCGTTCTTTGAGGATCTGGGTAGTTTGGATTATGTGCCCATTGCGGATCTGGCTGCGTTTGTCGAATCCTCAAAATGATTTTGTAATAGGAGAGTCTTAAGTGATTAGGGATGTCCTACAGTTCTGATCCTCCTCCCTTCCCTTAACCACTCCCTTCTCCAACTCCTTTCTTCTTTCTCTCAAATTAGGCAACACAATGGACCTCATTGTCTCTGGGTGATCTCAGTTAACTGAGCTGCCTACTTAACCTAACCTAACCTAACCATCTCTGTTGGCCAACATCGATACATAGATATTTTAAACTTCGATACATCGATGTTTTCTCCAACACTACTCAACACCTTTCGACTAAAATTAACCACGACTAAGCTGTTCCTATTACAAGTGAAATTTTATTATGCAAGACATGAACCATTAATGCAAAACATGAGCATTTTTTAGGCAAGACATGAACCATGTGAACGTATGCCGAAAACTTTTAGTGCCTGCTTTTTGAGTTGATTCAGAAGAAAAATAATTAAAAATAACTATGCATAAATATCTAACTTGGAATTGGCATAAATAGAATCTTAAAATACCAAAGAATATTTCAAAAATTATTTCAGTTTTGAAACTATTTTGCCAATTCGATTTGGATTCACTTGCAACAAAGAAGTCGAATTCAAACCACATAAAAAAAAATGGGCGCACCAAATATGTGGCTTCAAAAGGAATCCAAACTAATTATTCGAATAAAATATGCGGATTCGTTTTCCAGAGCACGGCCGTATATTTAATACCTAAGCGAGATAGACAAAATATTTAGTAGTTAAGTCACAAACAAAGAGTAAAAAACTCGTTTTTTTAAATATATTTTTCTTTTTTTAAGCTATAAATCGATCTAAAATTTCTACTCAAAAACTTGTTTATCAAATTTTCTTGTTAAAATTCAAAAATGTTCTCTCTATTTTGAAAAAAAAGAAGTTTTTTCGAAAACCACTTTATTCAGAACGCAAAAAACTACGCTTTTTCGAAAAAAATAATTTAGTCAATTTGAGATATTTACAAGCCACAACGATTTCGAAAATATTCTAAATTTTTTCTAAAATTATGTGTGTGTGTGTTTTTCTGCACTAATTGTTAGTTGCTTGCAAATTTATTTAAATAGTATTTAACTTAATTGAATAAATAGTTTTAATTGTATAAAGATATTGTTTCTCAAAACTTGTACCAAATCTAACCTTTTTTGTGGTTCCGTCAGAACCCTGGGATGTTTGCCGCTGCAACAATTTCTGGCTTATTAGTTAAAGTTGAAAAGCATTTTCACAACTGGCTAAGACTTAAAAATTTTTATATTATGATATAATGTGCTACATGAGAAATCTATGTTTACTAAAAGTTTGGAAATGGAATTTTGTTGATATTGATTTTTTTATAGCAAAAGTTGGATTGGTTTAGGAGACAGCGCTAAATATATACATAATATAGTATATAAAAACTGGCCTAAAATCACATAGAAAAATATATATATATTTTTTTTAGGATACTAGACATATAACAGCTTTGGAAGTATAGACAAGCTGCATATGGCTTATAGAGCGGAAATACAGGAGTACATCAATTTTATATGGTAGTACTTTTTGGATATGTTTATATATAGTATATTGTGTGTGCATGGATAGTTGTTGGTAGAGTTTTTAGTTTTGGACAACACAAAAAAAAAAAAAAATATTAACACATTTTTTAGAGTCACACAAAAAAGGGCTTTAGCATATGATAAGGCTTGGAGTTTTTTTTTCATTATTATTAGATATATTTTAATGGAACACACTTACTTGGCATTTTTTGGTCGTCTTGCATCGATTGGAAAATCATCATCAAAATCCAAATTGAAATCCTCGCCCAGATCGTGCGGCACCAGCGGAGTGCGCTGATGTGCAGGACTTGTGTGGTAACCATCACCTTGCAACTGTTTGTGGCCAGTGAATTGGAAGAGAATTGAAATTGATTGTTGTGGATTTTGTTGGTAAATCTCTAAAGCGATTTAGTTAGTATTTTTTTCTTTTACGACAATAAATTGGAATTCTTACAAGGGTAACAGCAAAGTTATACACAGAAAATTTACAATTTTCAAACTACTCATAAAACTGTTGAACGTAACTCGTAACTATGGGCTGCAAGCCTTAATAATTGTTTACTTTTGGAATCAAAAATTTGGATTGCATTTTATTAGTTTAAAGCGAATCCTATGCTCAAAGGTTTTTACTTGATTTTGAGCTGATTTTTGTAGTATTTGCTACAAAGTCCCTATGCAGCTCATGATCTTTCTTTTAACTAAAGATGGCATTGATGGCGGGATTCGGAATTTTCTGGCGAAAACTATGACATGTTCTGCTGACATATTTTCTGTCTTATTTTGATGTCGATAAGTCTTGATTATATGTGAGTTAATAAGCGATATGCATAACTTTTCAAATCGATCTCATTATTTTGAAAACCTTAGAATATGTGCTAGAGAAATGTTTGTTTTTTATTTTATATCTCATAATCATCGATAAGGAAATTTTTTTAAAGAAATAATACTTTCCACTCAAAAAAAGTTGGACTTTATAAAAATATTTTCAAACAATATTTTTGTGTTCACTTAAAAATTTAAAACTGATTTATCGTTATCTCGAAAATAATCATAACGATAAAATAATGATCACAATTAGACACATAAATTTCGATTTTTTTTTTTAATTTTTTGATGTCAATATTAAATTATATTACAAAATTCCAATTATAAAGGGTGTTATTTTAAGCGCGTCCGGACTTCAAACTTAAATAAAACACATACAAATTAATGTTATGATACCAAATGTGGTTTTATTAGAAAGATAATTACTTATCATTTAATATTTGAAAAATATCTGTGGCACGTGGCCGTCGGTAGCGTAGTGGTAGCGTACTCGCTTTACAAACCGAAGGTCGGTGGTTCGAACCCACGCAGTAGCACTGGTACATTTGCCTAGCACTGGCATCGCTAGCTCAAAGACGCTATTTGCCAAAGAAAATCTCTATTAATTCCAGACACCGCCGTTCGGATTCGGCTATAAACTGTAGGTCCCTGTTCTCTTTGAACAGTTATTAATAGAGATCCCCATGCCCCGCCCAGGGGCGACTGACACAATTGTCAGTCAGGGAAATTATTATCTGTGGCACTTGGAGCCATCCTGTTGAAACCTCAACTCTTTGACAGCGATGTTACGTAAATTTAAAAACAAATATTCATTGATCATCGCTCTGTATCGATCACCATTGACGGTAACACGTTGCGAATCGATAAATTCGGATTTTCCTCTTAACTGGCCTCTACAACAGCGATATTTGCTTCGGACCGTGCTGTTCTCATGCTGATTTGTGTTGAGACATCGTGAAATGTCAAAAGAGTTCGTACATGATCAAGAACACGACGTATAGCACATTCTTATGGACGATTATTCGGTGCATAAATTGTACGAAGAGCTCTATAAGTTTTTACAACAGAACACTAATTTTGATTGTAAATCTCGAAGATTTGAAGACGTTGTTGTGATGTATTGTTAGTCCTTACTGAATAAATTGAAATTTAAATTTGTCAAAAGTAACAACTGGTTGCAGAGATATCCCTTCCGGAAATTCGGACCCTAATAAAAAAACACCCTTTATATGGAGTTATCGATAACTTGAAATATTAAGGTTGACTTTGTTCGAAAAGATTTATTGGTTTTCAAATAAACATGTAACTTCGTGCAAATGTATGTAATGGTCAGAAGGAGGCGTGGTAGACCCACTAAACTATACAAATTCTTGATCACTATCAAGAGCCGAGTCGATATAGCCAAGTCTGTCCGTCCGTCTGTTCGTATGAGTAAAAGAATCTTAGAGACTATGGAGCTAAAATTTTACCAAAAGATGCGCATAATAGTGACGCAGATGACGATATTCCGATATTTTATGCGTTACTCTGTTAACCAGTGCGAAGATGAATCCAACAAACCATAGATATTCAAAATCGGCCCAGCCGTTCTTGAGTTATAAATGGTGTAACTTACGTAACTCTCTTTTATATAGATAGTAATTTAACTTCGGGTTTTAGCCCCCAATAGACGAGATTACGCTCAACGAATTATGAAAACTGTAAGCTAGAGTAGTATAAAATTAAAAAGCATGCAATCGAAGCTTAAGATTATAAAAATATTTTACGAATCAATTCCAATTTATTGCAAGTAATTAAAGAATTATTTTAAATAAAAAGTTTATTTTAAAGCAAAGTAAAGGGCAAATCGTTACTCGTGCAAGGATTTTGTTAAAATCATTTAAAATGCTGCTGAATTTGAAAACACTGAACTCTGATATACACTCGAATTATTAGCTGAATCAGTGTTAAAAACTGAAAGAATTTTAATATAAGTATATATATATATTTTTTTTAAATTTAAGAAAATGTTACTTGAAAGCAGAATATTTGTAAAGCAAATAAATTGTTTAGTTTAAGTCAAAAACGCGCTCATGGTACAAATACAATATTAAGAAATTATACAACACTTGTTTCATATGCAATATGTACAGTAAAAGTGTATAGCATTAGAAGAACGAGTACAGTAAGTAAAAGTATGCTTTGAATGAATGTGTTTGATTGAATACAACAAGTGTGTGTTTGATGTTAGATGTATGAGTGTATGCGAGACTGACTGTATGTACGTGTTTATTGTACAAATGTAGAATGAAGGCATGTCTGAATTGTTATTTGTATGATTGTTTTTCGTTTTTATATTGCATATGATTGTAATCCTTGGGAAACGAGTATACCGAACAGCCCCTACCTTGACAACAGTGCCGACCTGATTGGATTCGGATGCCGATTGGCGATTATCCAGCAGATTGGCTCGCTCCATTTGTTCCAACTGCAATGTTTCCCTTGGTTGATCAAGCAAACGTTCACGCATTTCATGTAAATAGGGACAACGCTGCATTCCTCTTACCAGGCAATTAACTGTTAAGCGTCGTCTTGCTGCCGCACTCTCTCTCTTTCACTCACGCTCTCTTTGGCGTTTCCGCTTCCACCTTCACTTCCGCTTTTAGCCTATAATTGCTTTTGTTGGCAGTTTTAGGATTTTCAGCTGTATTTTTAATAAATTTTTTAATTTTTTTTTATTTTTTATAAACTAGCTACTAGTCATTAACTTGACCAAATTTTGCTGATATATGTTTTTCTTTTTTTTTAATAGATGTTGTATATGGAACTAGTTGTCTAGCATTTCATAAGTAAATACAAGCCTATGTAAATATAGTATATATATACGTTAGAATATTATAGCTTGCTAAGAGGTAAATAGCTAGACAATTTTGTTGTTATTAATTTTTATGTTGCTTGTTTATTGTTTTTATTTATTTCGAAAATCAGTCATACAGTTTTCAGCAGCAGTTTTTTTTAAGACTTTTGGTAATTATTTTGGTCGTTCTGAAAAAGAATAGAGATAAAAGTCATTAGTTATTTTGTTAACAACATAAGCATAGAAAATTTTTTAAATTTAAAATTATAATGTTTGACAATTTATTTAGGTATTTTTTTTAATTGAAAAAACGTTTTTAAGATTTTTCTTTTTAAACTTTTCTTCGACAAGCCATAAATAAATAATAAAGATATCACTATTACGCAATAATGATATTCATTTTTTTTTTCTTAAGAACCGTTTTCGAGATTTTTTCGAAAAACATGTTTTTGGTACCTTTCGATCTAATGGTATCTTATGTCGATAAATCATTTTATTCACGATATATTCACGAAAAACTGAAAACAGTAACCAAAAACATGTAATTCGACAAAAACTCGAAAACGGCGCTTAAGGCCCATACGCAGCATGCAAAAATTCCGCACGAAATGTCAAAACTTCATATAAAAAAAAATATCCCAAAAAAGGGAATTTTTTTTTATATGAAGTTTTGACATTTCGTGCGGAATTTTCGCATGCTGCGTATGGGCCTTAAAGAACAAATTTTGAGTTTAAAAAAAAAATGCTTTTACGCGCTTTAAGATAACTTTTGAATTTAAAAATTAAAAAAAATAGTTTAAAAATGGTAAACATTTTTTTTAAATTAAAATAATTGTTTTTTTAAATAAAAAAAAAATTGTTAGTAGAATTGTTAGTATTGTTAACATTTTTTTTCAGCCGTGCTCCGGAACATTTTATTCGGATTCGTTTTGAGACCGATTGTTTGGTACTCCTAATTCCACCAAAGCGAATTTTTCCTATGGCTTGAAACCGAATGTTTTGTTGCAAGAAGAACTCAAATGAATCAGCAAAATAGGTTTAAAATAGTATGCATATTATACTGAAATAATTTTTTTTAATATTCTTATCTTAGATAATCTAGAGTTCCATCTGGATAAAAATACTTAATGGATGAAACTTTCAGGGATCGTTAGGAACCTTGCTCTAAGTCTAAAAGCGAGTTTTCGTATTTGTGGGTGGAGGGAGTGGCACCGCCACCTGACAATATATATTGGTATGGTTTTTGCAGAAAAAATAATAACAAAAAATAAAACTCGGAGCACGCAAAAACGAATCCGAATAAAATTTTTTCGTTTATTCACAGCACGGCTGATTAGAAAATTTTTTTGTAACATTATTAACATCACTACTGCCTAGGTAAAAAGTCAACTAAAACTGTTTCGATGGAATGCCTGGATACGTAAACATTTGAAGTACTCTCAGTATCTACTCTATGTCAGACAAACGCATTATAATTTTATAACCCAATTTGTGTTTACAAAATAAAAACAACAAAATTTCAATGCTTTCCTAAATTAACAAAATTTCCCGCTTCTTGCACGCATTTTGCGTTAAATAATTTGCCATATAATTTTTTAATATTTTTTTGTACCCTGTAATCATTGAGTCAAGGGTATTCTTGTTTTTTGCAATGTATGTAACAGGCGGAAGAAGGCGTAAAGTTTTTATACCCTGTACCGTATGGTACAAAGGGTATATTGTGTTTCTGCAAGCCGAAAATGTATGTAACATACAGAAGGAGACGTCGGACACTCCCCAAAGTTACCTAAAGTATGATCAGAGTGACTAGAGAAGTCGATATACCCATATCCGTCTGTCCGTCCGTCCGTATGAACGCCTAGATCTCAGAGATGGTAAGAGCTAGGGCAACCAAACTTTCAGATTAGATCCCTTATTAATCCATAGGAGACAAGTTTATTTTATTTTTTTGATATCGGGATTACATTATATAGCTCCCATTGGGGTGTTTCAGAGGACCTCGTAAAAAAGCAAAAGTTTTAGATGGATAATTCGTTTGTTTATGAAGATATCATAACCAAATTTGGCGATCGAAAGTTTTTTAGAGATCAAAATCGGTTGACTATATCATATAGCTCTCATAGGATCGATCGGTCGAAAAAATGGTTTTTGTATAATACAAAATTCGTTGTGTTTCGTTTGTTTGTGAAGGTACTAAAACCAAATTTGGCATTAAGAAGTTTTTTAGAGTTCCCAAGCAAATTTGATCAAAATCGGTTGACTATATCATATAGCCCCCATAGGACAGATAGGTAAAAAAAAAACGTTTTTTCAAACGAAATTTGTTGTGTTGCGTGTGTTTTTGAAGATATCGTGACCAAATTTGGTGTTCCGAATAGCTTATAGCTCCCAAGCACTGTATCAAATTTGATCAAAATCGGTTGTATATATCATATACCGCCCATAGGAACGATCGGTCAAAATATATTTTTTTTGTGCCAAACTCGTTTTGATTCGTTTGTTTCTGAAAATATCGTAACCAAATTTGGCAAATATATATGTATCTTTAGAAGATTTTGAGCAATATACCGGATTTCGCACCAAACACGTTTTTTCGAACAATCGATCCTATGGGTGCTATGTGATATGTGTAGTTGACCGATTTTGATTAAATTTGGTGCAGAGCTTGAGAAATTTAAAAAACTTTCGAACGCCAAATTCGGTAACGATATCTTTATAAATAAATAAATTATTCATCTAAAACTTTTGGTTTTTCAAAAAAATTTGTCACTTTTTACAAAAATACTTGATATTTCCACTTTTTTTTCCCCGATTTTGATAAACAACCACTCATTTTTTTCGAAATCGATCAAACTTTACGAGCCATGACAAAAACTTTATGAAAAGTTTTTTTAAAGTTTTTACATTTACGTTCGAAAAAGAAACTTTTTTTTTTTTAATATCTCGAAATCCGTTCTATGAAAAAATTATTGGACTTCATTTTCGGATTTAGCGTGCCATTTTACTACGGCAATGACTAAAACATGTTGAGGATACCAAAATTTTTTTAAATTTGTTAACTAAAGATATTCGAGATTTTTGTAGTTTTTTTTTTTTATCACAATTTTTTATTTTTTGAACTTTTTTCTCCAGTCTACAAAGCTAAAGAATTTATTCTTAAAATGAGACACAAAAATCTTATTTTAGTATTATTAAAAAGCCGAAACTTAAATTTTTGACGCAATTATAGAACTTTTTCAGTATTATGTTAGTCTTGAGCATATTTAAGTCTTTTTTTTTATCTCAAAAGCAGTCATTTTATTTTTAAAAGATAAACACTTTATTCTTTCAAGATTTTAAGACTCGGACACGGAAATATTTGTCATAATTTAAGACTTTTTTCAGTTTTATTCTAATCGCGAAATTTATTTTCTTTAAGCTTTTTCGGTATTCCAGAAATGTAAGGAATTTATTCTTAAAATGAGAAACAAAAAACTTATTTTAAGATTGTTAAAAAGCTCAAATAAAAATATTTTTTTTTAAGTTTTTTTTTTGTCGCAGCAGCAGTTGTTCTTAAAGGCCTATACGCAGTTCGAAAAATTTCGCATTTGGGATATCCTATTTGGGATTTTTTTTTATATGAAGTTTTGTCATTACGCACGAAATTTTTCGAACTGCGTAAAAAGAAAGAAAACTCTTTATCGCTAAAATAAACTTTGAATTTTAAAAATTTTCTAGTCTTTAAGATTTTTCAAGTTATTGTATATTAAATTTTTTTTTTTTTGATCACAAAAGCAGTCCTAGTCATAAAGTGAGTCACAAAAATCCTATAGATAATCGAAAACCAAGCTGCATTTTTCAGTCTTCAAGATTTTTATGTTTCAAAAGCAGGGTATCCCACTGTCTGTCATCACCTCCACGAGATTTTTTTTTGGTGCCTCTGGTCAATATAGCACACGACCATCGTTTATGCTTGTTTTCCTCTGAATCCAAAGAAAATAAACAGAAATTGCGAATTGCGATTTTTAGCTAGGCTATTTGCTGATTTTTATTAAATATCAAAAACTTTTTGGAAGCTTCGCCTCGTCGTGCTAGAGTTGCCTAGTGCGTTTAATATTGGCTACGGGCCAAAATAAAAGCGTGGCCAACTGTACGAAACTTAATCAAAACAAATATGTCTAATTATATGCAGCTTGAATACTCTGCAGTGGTCGAATTTAGAACGTATTTTTAGACGTGCCGCGCCCTATTTACGGCTGGAACTATATGTATATGATACTTAAATTTTAAGGCCAGCTCCATTGAATCATCAAGATCATATTTCGTCTAGTATTTAGACGTTTATAGTTGAGTTGATTTTTGGCGGACGTGCGTAGAACTGATTTTGCGATTAAAAATAATTATTAAATTTATGCTTAAATTTATTATGGGGCACGCACTAAACTGAAATTGAACCAAAAGTTCCAAGTGCAAAAAAAAAAAAAAACATTATTTTTATGGTCTTGAAAAAATTATTTAAAAACTTAAGTGTTTATCATGCTATTTGTATGTACAGACTTTAAGGCTTTTGGAAAAAATTATTGCTTTAGTTTCTTGAGAAATATTTGTTTGTTTTAAGTTAATTAATGTTTTGTAAACTTTATGTCGTATTTAGTTCTTCCGACGACCTTCCTTGTCAAATCTTGAGTTGTTAACAGCCAGTTTTTGACGTCAATTTTAGCAAAGTTGTAGTTTTTCTGGGCCTTTTTTATAGAAGAATGGTTTCTTCAAGTAGCAATAGGCAAAAATATAATAAAACTAGACGTTTATTTTTCGGCGAAGTATTATCTCCATAAACTAAACAACAAATTTGTTGTCATTGTAGCTTGTGCACTTCTACACTTAGTCAGGCAGAAGTGCACAGGGTCGTCGAGAGAAAAGTACGCGCACGGTGGTTTATTTATTTATTTTTTTTTCGAAGAAAAATTTAAATGTTTAAGGCTTCATTCAGCACTAGATGCTCTACTAAACCTCCTGTGGTGGGTAAACAACAAGCCGTTCTATCAACCTTACGCATGACTTTGGTCACGCAAAGGTTCTCAAGGGAAACCCACTTATTCCCGCGAACACAGACTACTGCATTCCGCAGGAACACTTCACAACCAATTTCAAAACCCATATTCCAACCAGGGAGGAGTGGAGTATAGGTGTACCAGGCCCAGCTGGCTCAATAAAGATTTTCAAGGATGGTTCCAAGCTGGACGACCGTGTAGGTGGAGGCGTCTACGTTGATGAACGCAACGTAAGAACAGCTTTCCGACTCCCGGATCACTGCAGTGTTTTTCAGGCAGAGGTCACTGCAATCCAGGAGGTTCTGACAACAATAAGAAACCTACGAGTACGGTAGAAGATCATCTGTATCTACTCGGACAGCCAGGTGGGTCCCAGGACATAGGGATATCGCGGGCAACTGTATTGCGGGTGAACTGGCTAGACAAGGAACTACCAGCATCCTCCTTCAGGACAAGGAGGACCTGGGTATACCCATGGGCAGCTGCAAACTGAGAATACGAAATTACTTCACTCTCTTTGCAAACCAAACGTGGAATCGGTCATCGAACACGTGCAGAATCTCACGGCGAACCTGGCCGACATACAGCAGTAAAAGAACTAAGGAACTTTGCTGTCTGCGGAACATTGGCTGGTGGGGATCCATGCATCCAGGCTAAATGCTCACAACCATGATTTCTGTAGAAGCTGTGGTGTGGACTCATCTCGTATAGGGGACCTCTTGAGTGGAGAAGAGCGGTGAATGGTCCACCGTAGCGGTATCACAACGGGCTTATTCTTGGCCTATGTGAGTTGGGACGTTAGTCCCAACTGCCGCCCTAACCTAACCTAACCTAAGGCTTCATTCATTGCTTCAGAATCGCTCAGCACGCTTGGCAACAGCCCTGGAAATGCGGCCGTGACCAACAACAATTTATATATTACGTTACAAAAGATCTTATGGTCGCAGTGCCCCACCTTTTTGTGAGGAACCCATTCTGAAAAAAAAACAATTCACACAAAACTTTTCCACAAAAACAAATTGTCACTTGTGAACAGCTGATTGATGTTGCTCATTAAGTTAGTCAGGCACTTTTGCATTTCTGCACAGTCGTTAGCGTTGCTGCTGTAGTCAGTCGGGCATATCTGCATATCTGCCCGTAACTTCATTTCCACAGAGTTCAACCTATCTACGTCGAAAGGTATGGGAATAAACAGTAAAGGGATTCGTTGGGTTCTGCTAAGGTTTCCCCAAGCATTTAAAGCAGATTTATTGAAAACGACTTAAGAGAACCCCCTTTATGCAGCTTAAAACCCTTAGTGCTAGTTACTTCATGGCTTCTCCTTAGTTTATACCCCATCTTAAGATTGACAGCTGCTTGCCAGTGGAGCAACAAGTGATAGAGTCACCTGCTTATGGCCGTCTTAATGAGATGCCCCAAATGCACTTCCATGTCATTGTGTCTTATTCTGCCCCCGTTTCTTGTCGTGCTTTTATGTATTTAGCAGTAATGAGTGCACTGGGAGGTCAGGTAAGTTACGATGTTTAGAAAAAGTCGCGCAATCCGAAAAAAAAAAATTACAAGAAAATAAGAAAACTTGTAATTAACAACTATGCGCTAGCTTAACGTCATTCTAAGCTCGTCTTGATTTTAATTTTTTGTCTTTTGGCGGGTATAAAAACTTTTATATAAAAATTTCATAAAAAATGTTAAAGATTTCGAGTAGCTGCTCTTGATATCTATGAGAATTAAGCGTAAATGATAAAAATCTTTAGCTCCATTTACTCAAAAGTCAAGTCAACCAGATAGCGAATAAACCTGCTTTTCAATGGGAAAACTTAATGCCTAATATCGGAAAACTGAGCACAAGTGTCAACGTTTCAATTCCCCAAGATAGTTTGGTATTAACAAAAAAAAATGATATAAAAAGCGTGCTAAAGCAAATATCTTTTTTATTCTTTTACAGAGGATTACCTATTATATGAAATTGGCTAATTAATGTTTCTTTTCAAGATTTGAATGTTTTTTTAAAACTGTTTTCAATATTTTTGATATGATACGCTTATATCATGGATGACAAAATAATATTTGCCATTTTCAAAAAATGAATCAAAAACCAGTATTATGGGTATGGACGAATATATTTAATATTCTATGCTCATAATTTGAAGATTTTTAAATATTATATTATTTCTTAAGGTATCAAAGGTGGGCAAGCCGAAAATGTAAGTAAAAGTACAGATGAAGACACAATAAAACCCTCAAACTTGATGAACCCGGAACCTTGAGGGCTGGGATAATAAAACTTGGTGATTCTTATATGTTCTGCCGGATCAAGTTAACTTTTTATTCCGCCACACCCCCTTTCAACGCCAAATAATTTCAAAGCGCTACGATTTCTATAACTTTAAAGTAACAGCTTTGGTTTGTAGGCATAAAATGTGGGAGGTAAAATAAAAACTTGCGATTAACATCAAAATTCAATTTAAAAGGTCCATAAATATCAGATTCACTCGAAATCACAATTTACTATTTTAAAGCCTTAGTGCATGCATAAAGAGCAGCTGAGGGGGTTTTAAAAGTTAAAGTCGCGACATCTAGGGACCAAGGTCCCAAGATTTCATTCTGAACCTAGAACCAGTGGGCACCTTCCTGAAGTTTACGCAGCCAGAAGCGCAGCAAGGCTGCGCCATCAACTTCTGGCCATAGTAGTGTCCTACACACGATACGTATATCCGCTGGGGCCGAGGAAAGTGACTGCTGCTCTGCGGTTCAGAAATGGAACGATAACTTCGTCGTTGTCTTCCCGCAGAATGAAGATTGGAAGCTTAAAACTCCCATTAGAGAGAACAAGCCTACGATCTTCACTGATGGTTCGAAGACGGATGAAGGCACAGGAGCGGGCGTCTTCTCGGAAGAGCTTGCAACACGGTTTTCATTCCGTATTCCAAATTGGGGCAGTGTGTTTCAGGCCGAGATATACGCGGTCTGGCAAGCGGCAAAACTGATACAAACTTTGGATGACAGTCCGAAGAACGTGTCTATTTTTTTCGACAGCCAAGCCGCTATCAACACTAAAAGAGTAAACTTATTCGTAACACCGTGGCAGCGCAGAACCGCATCCAGCATCACTCGATCACCCTCTGCTGGGTACCTGGTCACTCTGGGATACCTGGAAACGAGGGAGCGGAAGAGTGTGCCAGAAAAGGATCGGCGCTACCTATTGCCTCATCTGTTACGGATGTGGTTTCAGAGAACACAAGGATAGTCAGATCCGAGGCGGAACGACAATGGGACACTGTGTCCGGCTGTCACATCTCCCGAGCACTCTGACCAAGATACAACCCAAAGCGAACTTCCGAACTTCTGCGATTCCCCAAGAGCAATACTAGGAGGGTGAAGGGGTTACAACGGGGCACTGCGCCATAGGCCTTCTGGCTGAGAGGATGCATGTCCCCCACAACGATTTCTGTTGGAGCTGTGGAGATGAGGAGGAGATAGAAAGCATCCAACACCTGCTGTGTGACTGCCCTGCACTTCGTAGGAAACGCACCCAGTACCTGGGCAAACCCTTCTATGAAGACCTGGGCAGTCTAGCAAACTTGCCCATAGCGGACCTGGCTCTTTTTATCGAATCCTCGAAATGGTTCAATAACCTTCTCTCTCTATCTTAATAAGGCATCACAATGAGCCGCAAGGCCTCCGGGTGATCTCGGCCTTGTGCCGAGCAGCCTACACAACCTAACCTAACGTAGCCTGTACTGCACAAAGTTGATAAATTTGATATCTGACGAATATTATGCAATGCATGGAATCTCTTGAAAAAACTAACAAACTTTAAAACACAAAGTGCACTTTCTCACTAACTGCTTTTTATTGCTAGACCGGATATAATAAAGCCAACTCTCGTAAATATTCCCTTGTGCTTAAAAAAAAACTTTATCGCGCCGAAAGTAAAGTTTTGCTTCTTCTTCTTCTGCATTTTATATTTTGACCACAAGCATTTGCTTGTAATCGGTTCCCATTTGGGATGTCCACACGACGCTGACGCTGACGTTGACGCTGTGGTTGTTTTTGTTGTTGTTTGTGGTTGCTGCTGCAGTTGTTAGCCATCAAATGTTAATGGCATTAACCGAGCTTTCAATTTGTGTCTTTGTGTTGGTGTTGTAGTCGTTAATACTTTGATGTTGTTGTTGTAGTTGTTGGCTAGCAACAAGAATATGCGACAACATTAGGCGTTCCATTTATATGGCCATGGCACAACAACAATAACAATGAGAACAACAACATAAAACAACAACAACTAAAGCAAATGCAACAGAGCTGTAAAAATATTGTTTTTTTTTTGTGAAGCCAACTAGAGCTGGATTACTCTTAAGTCGTATACTCTGCTCTGTATATTTATACAATACAAGAGATGGGATCGGAAGGGTAATCCCGCGGATTCCACTCAAAGAAGAATTTCGCATTTTACACCGGTTGATTGCCCGGGCACAAAGTTCTCTTAAGATGCCTGCGGTTTCAATAAACAAACATCTAAGTTCTTTGGAAAATATTGTATGATAAACGTAACTAGTTCGCCCACCAACAAATTATTTATGGAATGGAAACTTTGATATATATAAGAAAAAGTGTATCAAACTTCATCCAATTAGCCATTTTTATTCCAGACTGTAACTTTTTTTGGTAAAAAGTGATTGCAGCGTATGGCACAGTCTGGCAACGCCACAACTTTTCTTTTTGTCGAAGATTTGTAGCTTATTATTTTTTTTTTTTGGGACCAAGTATCCAAACGTAATGAATTAATTCGTTTAAGTATTCCGATGCCAGACGAATATCAATTTAAGCCTTATAAACAAAGTGTCTGCAAACATGACTAGAAATGAAATTTATTCGTTCTTTATTTTAGAAATTTTTGATCTATGTATTTCAGTATCCGATGACAGATAACAAACAAATGAGCGGCACTCCACTTCACACAGCAACTTTTGATGCAGCAGAGTGGAAACCTCTTTGGCGCCAACGAAGCTTGTATACACTGTCTAAGCAATGGATTTTGTAGTAGTCTGAAAATTTCCAAGTTCAAAATTCTCTATGCCTGTGGCGATTGTTTTTTTTTCTTACTTGAAGAAAAAAGTTCAAACAAACGTATATTCTTCAAACGATATGGTCACTCTAATACTCTGGCAGTAGAGCTGGTGAAAAACTCCACAAAAAGGCGACTAAAAGCCACTCAAAAAGGCCAATATAATAAATTGTATATTATATATTAACTATTATAAAATAAATTTTGTATAATAACAATAAATATTATATTATAATAATTAATATTAAAATAGAATTTAAAAATTAAATATAAGCAATTTGTAAATTATATAAAATTAAATATATTGCATTCAGATAACTAATAGTAAAAAAACCAAAAAATTATTTAATATTTGGAAATACTTTTGAAAAAATCTATCTCAGATTTCCGATTGAATCTTAAAAACTCATCAATAACACAGGCCTACAAATACCGGGGTCATGTCAGTTGTTGGAAAGCTAAGGGTCATTTGCGAAGTAATTTGCTGCGTAGAATCCGAATCAGGGGCCAGAATTGGCCCATCACGTCAGGATATTGAGATATTTGAGGTTATGCACCCGCAAAACGGCGTTTTTTTTTAAATATCTCAAAATCTTGACGTGATGGGCCAATTCTGACCCCGGATTCGGATTCTACAACTTAGATTAAAAAAGAAGTGTTTAAAAAAATTTCAGTTTTCAGTTTCGTCAAAATTAAGTAAAAAGCGAAAAGCTGGTTTTTTTGAATTAAGCCGAAGCGCATTAAGTTTAAAAACTGCAATTTTGGAAATTTTTTAAATTAAAAAAAAAATTGGTCCTTAGTCACACTTAAATAAAATATGATAAAAATTATTTTTTTTTTTTAATGATGTTAAAACGCGTTAAATATAAAAATTTTAATTTCCGAAAATATAGTTTATTTTTTACAGCAATTTAAAATTTGTTAAAAACAATTTTTTAAGCAATTTCTTATAGACGAAACAGAAATATGTAAATTTTTTGAAGTAATTAATTTTTTAAAATTGATAAATTAAAATAAAATGAAATAAATAATTCAACCGATTCGAATATAATATATAAAAAAATATTTTTTTTTAATTATTTTTTTATACTGTACACTACATAGTTTACAAATTTAAGGGCCATCTAGTGACCTTTCTTAAAAAGTGTTTTTTAGGGTAATTTGGGTTCGAGAAACACGAAAACTACATTAAATTTTTTTTTTTTAAGAACCATTTTTGAGATTTTTTCGGAAAACATGTTTTTGGGCACTTATTTCAGTTATTCGTAAATATGTCGTGAACAAAATTTTGTATCGACATGAAAGATGATTAGATCAAAAGGTATTAATGTGCTCTTTACAGCTTAAAGCTTCACTTTAAAAAATTTTTTTTCGTTAATAAAAAGCAAACCGAAAATTTGTAATCTTGAAAAATTGTCAAAAATTACACTATTTTTCGACTTTGGTTGCTTGTAACTTCAATAATTTTTACGTAATCTGTACATAATTATATATCACTGTAAAGAACAATACCTTTCGATCTAATCATTTTTCATGTCACGAGATATGGATGAATAACTGAAATAAGTGCCCAAAAACATGTTTTTCGAAAATATCTTGAAAACGGTGCTTAAGAAAAAAAAAATTTTTCCATTTTCATGGTTCTCGACCCAAAGTTAGAAAATAAAAAGAAAAGATTTTCGTGTAAACTAGTGTTATTTATTGTCAATAAATTTATTCTTTGCTGAAATTTAAAATTTGTTGAGAAAAAAATTTTTAAATACTTAAAATAAGTTAGGTAATTAAATTAAATATTATTTAAATGTACGAGTCAAAAAGCAGATCAATAAGAGCTAGATGTTATTAGAATCCAACTGAAGCGTTTTTGTGCAAATTTTATAGTTTTGGTATTGTTTTTTTTTTATTATTTTTTATATTATAATTATTTCAATATATTATTTTTATATTTTAAGTTACTAAATTTATTTTTTGCTGCAATTGAAAATTGGTGGAAAATGCTGTGACAATAAATTTTATAGACTAACATTTTCGAGATCTTAAAAATAAATTGTTTCAATTTACGAAATTCGCTTAAAGTTGTACTTTTTTTTTTATATTATCAATGACTTTTATTTAATATCAAAAATGTTTATAACTCGAATATGGTTAAAACTTGTGATGAACACAAACTTCAGCCAGGTGTGACCAGAATCTTGAAAGAACTTATTATACCCTCTGCGACTTGAAAAAGCGCATTCAAAATGTTCTATGCAGATCTGAATTTATGGAGAGCCGGCGCCCACATTGACTACCGGATATGCAATTGTATAAAAAAAAAAATAGAATGAACATGAGCATGAGAACGTTGAGCAGATGGACACATTTTGCGGCTATCAGACGGACAACAACAACAACGACAACCAACAATAACAACAAAACCACCAAGAACAATAAGAACAACAAGCGCCAATGATGACGACGAACGGCTTGACTTGGAAATGGGGTAACCTTATAAACAGAACACAAAATCTAACACTGTCTGTCTATATAGATATACATATACACATGCTATATATATACAATGCAATACATACACATACATATACAATGCATTATTTGTCTATGTTTGTGCTTGATATACAATGTTTAAGGTTGGGTTGCATTAGCTTGGCCTTATGAATGGGTTGTTTAGTGGGTGGTACGATCCAAACCATAAACAAAAAACGCATAAAAAAAATGTTTCCTAGAGGGTGCTTTGGTCACTCATTAAAGGGGGTACAGTGGTAACGGTATTGCTTGATTATATACCATTAGAGCCACCCTCAACCAAATAGAATTCTATTGAATAAACCAAACCTAAGCATAGACTTGAGCGCGAGGTCGCCTGCTCATTAGTTAATATGCTCGATATGCATATTTATGTTTGTTAGGGTGTTCCGTTTTTATATGCAACCATCAAGCAAGAACTAGTCCATCCACCCACCCACATTGGGAACCGTGCAAAAACTCACCACCGTTCGATGTGAAATCGTCAAAAATTTAACGACTTTATGCACTATATAGTGGTTTTAGTATTTTTCAACCCTCGCATGTTAAACACAAATCTGTAATATCTGTCACAGCAATGTCTAATGCTAAAATCGTAATTCGTATGCAACTACTAAGATATGATCGATTTTTATTTACTTTTATGCGGCTATTGAAAAAGTAGTGGTAGTTCCGTACAAAAACTTGCATATAAGCGCACTTTATTTACTTTTGATAATAATATAATAGTTTTTCAGAATTAAGAAAATTTGTGGCACACCAAATCACTTGAAGTTTCTTATAATCAAAAGTTTTTAAAAATTTTAAATCTGCCAAAACTTCATATAAAAAAAAATCCCAAATGGGATATTTTTTTTTTATATGAAGTTTTGCGATTCCGAACTGCGTATGCGCCTTTAATAAAAAATTTGCTAGACCAAAGGTTCTTAAGACCATATAAGATAAAACTATCTTGAAATAAAATAAAAATAATTCACGACTTTTAAAAACTCTGGCAACTTAATATTTGCAGCACTCCCGACTGAAAATCGAGGCCAACGTTCTGGGGTCATTTGAACTACTATTACTACTACGGCCATTAGAATCGGTTATCGGTCAAATTATCCTACGCCAGCGGTTTCTGTCCTGTGCTTGCTGGCGGTAATTGGCAATTCCAAGGCTACGAAGATCCTTCGTTGCCTGATCTTCCTATCGCAGAGGCAGGCGTCCCTGTCGTCGTCGACCTTCCAGTGATTTCCGCTCGAATACCTTTTTGGCTGGAGCATTATCATCCATTCGTGCAACATTACCTAACCAGCGCAGACGTTGTAGTTGTATGCGCCGAACTGGATCGGTATCGCCGTATAGCTCATACAGCTCGTGGTTCATTCGAATACGAAAATCACCATCCACATTTATCGGTCCAAAGATACGTCGGAGGATTTTTCTCTCGAAAGCCCCTAAAATCGCCTTATCCGATGATGACAATTTCCATGCTTCAGCGCCGTAGAGAAGCACGGGTATGATGAGGGATTTGTTATAGGGTTATTTTCGTGTGTTGAGAGAGGGCTTTACTCTTGAGTTTCTTACACAGCCACCGGTTAGCAAGATTAATACGTCGACGTATTTCCATGCTGACGTCATTTGAGCTCCTGCCCCTAAAATATTGTATTATGTTTATCTCAGATAACTATGGTGCGATTATTATGATGTTTAGTATCAATCGAAAGATTTTTTTATTTTCCTTATTTGATCAATGTACACCAAAGCTGTGCCTTTGAAATTGTAGATAATACAGCACTTAATATGGCATGGTAGTAGAAAAAAAATCTAGAACTGGCTGGTCAAACATAGGGTTAGAGGTTAGTTCTTACGGTCTCCAAGATCCAGCCGTCTTCTGACAATATTGGAGTTTACTTTAAGGGCTCGCTGGTGTCGCCTTCTGCATGTAAGATACATTCCCAAAAACTTAATATACCCTAGAGTAAGACCAAGAGCTCTTAAAACAAGAGCATATTTCTTAAAATAAGCCAAAACTATTTTAAAACAAAATAAAATTAAAATTCTTGATTTAAGAAATTCTGACGAGAAATACGGGATTTATTTTTTTGAAAAATTTCTTGATTTTTTTTTTTTTTTTATTATATATCAGTTATTATCTACGCTCTGTTTTGTATGGATACGTCTTTTTTTAAAGGCGGATTTAGTTTTGTAGGAGTATTAAAGGAAAAAAGTTTGCTAGGTGACTGCTGAGCTATTCGGAGAAAAAGTCAACGTTTTGTTGCTTGTTAGGCTCACATAATTCATACATAACAAATTTTGTGGCAATTGTTAAATACGAAATTGGAATATCCCATTCTAATCATTTTCATAGTATTATTGGTAACAAGATGTTTAAATATATGTTCCAAGCGAATGGTGTATTATGAATGACATCTGAGAAATTTATAACGAGGAAACGATCTAAGATATAATCATGACATGCAACTTCTGTTGAAATTTTTTGTTCTAAGCTCTTTTAGATTCCCAGTTCAAGGTTTTTATATGGACTGACAGACAAAAATGGCTAAATCGATAGCCGAATCGATATTAACCCGATTAGATTGTACTAACCTAAAATACCTTGGACCCCATGGGTATAGAATTTTTTAAATATTTATTATACATAACTTTTAAGAAAATTCCATAAATGTTACATAGCTTGAGGCGTAAAAAACGCAACAACTTAAAAAAAGTTCAGATTATTATTGGTTCCTTGGTGTAATTACAATACATATGTGGAATATATAAAGTAAAGACACCGCTCTTAGTAAGAGTTCATCTAGTCGCATAAAAAATTTTCAAAAATTAATGAAAAAATTTTCAAAATAAAAATTTCAGTTACATTTTCCATTTTGTGGGATTAAAATAAATAAGAAAATCTAAAATATCTAATGCTATATTGAAAAAATAGCTATATAAAAATTTTTAAATACTTGAAATTTATTTTTTTTTATTTCTAATGTGTTTTGCTTATGTAACTAGTACATAGGCAGTGGTGTGTTTTTTCATTGTTTATTTCTTGTGCTATTAACATTTTCCACTTCGATTTCTTTGTCATTTGCCGTGCACTTCTAAGGTTTTCTTTTCGAACAGAAATTCAACATAAGCAATTGAACGTAACAAAGTCAACACAACAAAAAAAAAAAAAAAAAATAACGCCATATAAGGCGGAAAATTCCAATGTCTTTAAGCATATATATTGCAACTACATAGTGCGAGTACATAAGCATATAAATAGTAAGGTCCCAGAAGCGATTACTTTACAAAATTAAATTTTTGTTTTGGTACCCAATAACTGAAGCAGCTTTTGGTTAACTCTCTTTTTTTTATATAAAACACTGTTTTGATGTCGTCATCACTTATTTTTTAGTTTAGTGCAGCCGCTAGATGGCGCAAGCAAGTTGTTGGCTATTTGTGTTGACCATAATATCAATATCATTTAAGCAAAAATTAAGTTATTTACAATTTTATAAAACAAACCCAAAAACAAAAGCTGGATTAATGGAAAACAAAGTATTACTAAAGATTGTAGTTGCTAAAAAAAACTTCGAAAGAGATCTTATGGATGTGTGATCCAAAAAAAAACTCAGCTTTCGTGCTAAGCTTAAATCAGCAAAACGTTTATCTAAAATAAAACTTATTCGCATACTAATTAGTTATTAGATAATAACTTTATCTTAAAAAAATATAGCTGATATAAAGTTTTATTAAATAAAACTTATTTATAGAGTTTAGCACGTTTTGGGTGGTTTGTTAAAATGTCTCAGTTAGTTTATATAAGCTTAAGCTTTTACTTGAGATTATGTGAGCAAAAGTGCTTAAATAAAACTTTTTTAAACTCTCAAAACCTTAATGACAAGCTGAGTTGATTGGTTCGTATCTATGAGTTAGTAGAAACAAGGCCAAGGGATACTGTGGTAAAAAATAAGATAATCAACAATAAGGAAATGGAAATTAATGCATTTTATGAGCATTTTGTAAGACCGTCGGTATTTTCAAATCTAATCCATTAGAGAACTTGGTCTCTTTTGGATATCGTCATTAAATTACATATGGGCAACCTTTTAGTATCCTTTTTCATTTATTTAGGCAGATAGCGTAACCAAATCTGGCCTTCGCAGGTTGATCATATTAGTGTAAGAAATCCTGTCAAAATCGGTTTTCTATAGCATATAGGCCCCACAGGACCGATTGGTCAAAAAAACGCTTTGATTACACTAAACCTTAGTCTTCTTAATGTTAAAACAATAAAGCATGAAAACAAAAAATTTTAAAATATTCTTAAATTGAAAGTAATATTAAAATGTACATAATATTTATTTGGCATCGAAATTTTTTTTTTCTTTTTTGGAGATTTAAAAATCCAAAAATAAATAAAAATATAAATTGTTGTGAAACAATATCCAAGTTAAACGTTAGCCAAAAATGACTCTTAGGAGGGTAGACCATGTTTACCAAACTTTGTCCAAAAAAATCCCAGCATGTCATAGTACAGTAAAAATTGGTTTTGACCTGGAAAATATTGCACACTGGAATTTCTCTTGCTTAATGTATAAAGGACCATCCAAAAGGTTAAAAGCCAAATTGGAGACCTCCTCCCCCCGTCGAGTTTTCCGTTATTTTGACATATGTTTGAGCCCATTTATCTCGAAATCTATAAGCCGTACACAAAAACTTCCAAGGTAAAAAATGTTTAAAATTGAATTTATGTTTTTCAAGGCACGGGAAGACTTTGAAGCTTCATAACGTGGAAACTACTAGAGATACTTACATGATTCAAAAACCAGTCTTGTGTTTTTTTTTTTGAGATCTAAAATTTTTTGATACACACCAAAAACAAAAAAGGGCAAGGAGGTGGGTAAAAATACGAAAAACTGCGTTGTAGTAACTTTGGCGCCATCTGCCGCCTAAAATATGAACTTCTGGGTATACCTTCCAGTACAAGTAAAATTAAAATTAAATTCAATTTTAAACATTTTCTGCCTTGGAACTTTTTGTGTACGGCTTATAGATTTCGAGGTAAATGGGCTCAAACATATGTCAAAATAACGGAAAACCCTACGGGGGAGGAGGTCTCCAATTTGGCTTTAGACCTTTTGCATGGTCCTTAATACATTAAGCAAGAGAAATTCCAGTGTGCAATATTTTCCAGGTCAGCCCCTGTTTTGGTCTATTTTTACTGTACTATCAGTGTTCTCACATAACTTCCTCATAGCATTCCCATAAAACGAGATATTTGGAAGATGATGAACATTTTTTTCAAGCCCGAAAATTTTTGTGTGGCTGTGCAATCTTTCAAAATTAATCAACATTATTTCAAATCATATTAAAAAAAAAATTGTAGGTGTATCAAAAAATGGCCCGATTACCAAAAAGTTTCGTTATAAAACTCACAACAATGTATAAATTTTTGTAACGTAACGCCATGCATAGTTTTGCTTAATTCTTTCAATCGATAAAACCGATTATTGCCATTTTTTTTTTAAATTTATTTAGTGCTGCTTAATAATACTGAGTAATGCTTTTTGAAAATTTAACGTAACGTCACGCCAAACTTGCAACTTGTGGTATGCAAAAGCCCCTAAGGCTTAAGTAAAAAATCCTTCAACTATAGAAATTTTTCGAATTATGTTGACGATTTGTACGTCAAAAATTTGTATAAGATTAATGATTACAATCATATGAGTTCATAAAATTTAAAAACAATGATAAATATTGATTTTTGTCAGGAATGCGATAAGTAGACTAACAAAAACATATATGAAACAGCTTATCATGAAAATGCATGATGTAATGAACTTTACAAGGTGTCACCAAGAAGCGCACTAGTTTGGCTGCGCAGCGAACTGGTTCACTTTTTGTATGGTACTCTGATGAAATAGTGAACCAATTTTGAACAAACTTTACACAAATGTTTAGACTAAAACGGACATAAATTTGGTGCCGATATTTAAAAAAAATAAAATTCATATTTAGCATGTATTTATGTATTTTTAAATATTTTTTAAATTTAATAAAACTAAAAAAAAAAACATTAAATAATAAAAGTCTAAGTATTTGCGTAAAGTTTGATCGAAATTGGTCTACTTTTAGAAATAGCTAACATAAACAAATTGAAGCTTCGCTCCCTTCTTTAGAGAGACACGAATAACGAGGCAGCGTATTGCGTCACCTTCTAATTTTTGGATCATGATGAAAATAAATTAGCAGCAAGTCTTCTAGACAAGCGTAGGTAATAGTAAAAGAGTAAAAAAATGAGTTGCGAATTTGGAAATCTAGAGGTTAAAAACTCAGAGTATGTGGCTTTTGGCACAATTGTTGTTACCCTACTTGATACTCTGAGGCTTACACACACAGCTTACCTCATTTCGTTACGTCACAATTTTTGTATTATCTAAGCTTCGTTAATGAACTTTGTTCTAAAACAATTGTTTATAATTCTTCATAGTAGCTTGCAAAAATAGAACTTAAAAAGCGTAATTACGTATATATATATGTATATTTTTTTTTATATTTATCACACTTACCTTATATTGTATATAGAATTTTGTTTGTCACATATAAGATAAATTATATTACTACTTATTATTGTTATTCTTTATATAAAGTAAGTATTGGTTTGGTTTAGACGTCTGTGTGTGTGTTGGTTTATTTATTTTATAGCTTGCGTCTTAGCATTGTTCGCAATTGCCGTTGTTATTCGTTTTGTTTTGTTACGCGCTTCTTGCGCTTTGCATGATGTCCTGTCCAAGTCAATTTGATTGGGGGTGGTTCTTGCAATTGTTGTTGTTTGGCGGGCTGTTGCGCGCGCGTTTCTTGTTGTTGTGTTTTGTTTTGTTGTTCTTTTGCACTGCTTTCTTGCCAAAATTTTGCTCACTCGCTTTCGTGCTCACGTTCTGCGTCTCTTTTTGCGTGTACTTCTTGCTTTATGTTTGTGATTTTTGGCTGTCAAATTTTTGCGTTTTATTTTTTTTGCTTGCTGGCTTATTGACTTGCACACGGCGGAAACGGAAGCGTACTTACACACTCACACACACACATACATAGGCACACACGCACACGTACAGGCGCTAACAAAATGGATGCTTTTCGTCTGGTTTGATTTGGCTTAAAACTTTTTGCTTTTGTGACGCAGGCGTTTTGTTTTTTTTTTGTTTATTTGTTGTGGCCAACTCAATTCGTATTGATAATATTTATTTATTAATTTATTTTTAAGTTCGTTTGCGTATCAAAAGCTAACAGGGTAAAAGTTTAAACTTAAGCACTTCTAGATGACACAGAAAAAAAATTTTCAACAAAATTAATAATGCAAGCAATAACAACAATGACAGCAGCAGCAGCAGCAACAACAATTGAGCGCAAGCTAAATACTAACAAAAATACTAAGTAATACTTTGTTTAAAGCCGGCATTTGGATAGACAACAAACACACACACACACACACACATACGCTTACTAACTACGTTTTTGGCCAATTTGAACAAACTTGAATTTTTGTTGGCCTTGCTCTTTTTGTTGGGTTTTTTTGGTAATAGCAGTTAAGTTGATTTTGTATTTGCAACAAAAACAAAAACTGCGCAAAAAAAAGAAAATAAAATTGTTTTATTTTTGTTGTTGTTGCTGCTATTCTGCGCTTGTCTTTTTGTGTTTTTGCAGCCACCGTATTGACTCTTCCATCACTCGTAACAGTTCGTTTATGACTGAGTTCGAACGCAACTAACAACTCAAAACGTAGAACAAACACACACACGCACACACAGGCATAGCCAGACACACAACCAACAAACGCCGACGGCAACGTTGACGTTGACTGTGACTGTGACGCAGCAGCAGCAGCAATAAGGCATAAAATTGTTGCTGCCGCCGCAGTGCAGTTTCAGCCTTACAGCGACGTCAGCAGAGCAACAGCAGCAACTTTTGCCGTCGACTTGGTGGTTGTTGTTGCCTTGTTGCCTTTTTTTTGTTGTCGCGGCTGTGGCATGCGTTCAATAACAACAACACTAGCAGCAGCAGCAGCAGAGGCAACAGCAGCGGCAGCAACAGTGCGCTGCGCCGCACAGTGGTACATTTTTGTTTGCTTGCTTAAAAAATATGCAGCATTTTTTAAACTGAAAAAAAAAATTTTATTTGTTAAAAAATATAAAAAATTTCATAAGGCTGATGTTGTCACATTACAGGCTACAAGTTGCACAAAATAAGACTTTCAAAATTATATTTTATCTCACACTAAAAAGCTATTATTAAATTAAATTTATTACCAAGTAATTGTAAGAGAAAGGCTTGTAACTTGACACACCAACTTACAAGCTCTGTCAACTAACAAGCCTTTCCCTTATATATTTAACTTATTCTCATTTAAATAGCCTAGCTTGTATCAAAATACCCTTAAAACCAAAATATTTTTCTTAGATTTTTTACCCAGACTTAATTTTACCCAATTCTGTTTTTACACGCTTTTGAAATAGCAAGGTCTAGCCGACAAAGCAGCTAAAAATAGTTCCCTATTATCTCTAATATTCCAAGAGAAACTCAACACTACAGACATCATTAACCATATTAAAAAACTATACGGAAAAGAAAATGAACAGAATATCTGGAACCTCACCAACCTAGCTTTTTCCATGAAGTTAATGATTTTGTTAATGTTGTCACGATTGGGAAGTAATAAGGAAGTGCAGGGATCAGTGTTTGGGAAGCATTGTGTTCTTAGGTTATTGAATGAGGGGCATGATGTAAGGATGTGAAGAACAGAAATTGGTTAGTTAGAGTTGCAGTGGTTACATATGTTGGATAGGGATATATATATCAGGGAAATATATATATCATTATAAAACAGTCAACACACAAAAAAAACAATCTACACTGCTATGATCACAGCAAATTCAACTCTTCCCTTCCACGCACACATTTTTTAAAATTCATCAGACTTCGTCTTGGGCACACCCTTCTAACTCATAAGCATCTATTCGACCAATCCCTATCCAACATATGTAACCACTGCAACTGTAACTAACCAATTTCTGTTCTTCACATCCTTACATCATGCCCCCTCATTCAATAATCCCTGCACTTCCTTATTACTTCCCAATCGTGACAACATTAACAAAATCATTAACTTCATGGAAAAAGCTAATCTTACTCACTTAATTTAATAATCATAATATTAACTTAATTTATAGTAGCCCGCCAATTCTTTGTTACTAAAAAAAAAAATAAAAAAATTATGTAATAATATAATACTAATAAGATAAATAATAAACTCCTGTTATGCATGTAAGCTTAAGGCCTAGTCGCTATAGCTTTAAAAAAAAAAAAAAAGCTTTTATACTATTTGTAATAGTTTATAAGCTGTATATAAATAAATAAATAAATTTTTTTTCTCAATTTGATTCGAAACAAGTTTTGTGATTAAAATTTTAAAGAAAAATATTCCCCTTTTTAATTTATTTTCATAGCAGCTAAGGATTTACTTCACGTCTTTTTTTACACGGTTTTTTTTACACGTACTTTTCTGGAACCTATCAACCATGTAAAAACAGAATTGGATGTAATACAAATGTCTAGAAAAAATATTGCTTACACAATTTCATTCGATTTATCACGATTAAAAACATCCACTTGATTGAAATTTTAAAGACAAAATTATTTAATTAATCTTATCTTTTAGAAATTTAGTTAGGAAATTTCACTTTCTAATTTATTTTCATATCAGCTTAAGAATGTGCCTCAGGTCTTCGTTTGCACGTTTTTTTCTGGAACCATCGACCGTATAAAAATATAATTAGTTGCAATTGTAAGTTCGATTAGAAAACTGATAGAAACTCTTTATTCTTTATAAAGTTTAGGATCTCACATAATGTGTTAGAAAATTAAGGAGAATAAACTGTAGTCGGGCCGGTCTGTGGTAATGATTTTTGAACGTTTTTTGTGTAAGCCCGATACAAATACATAGCTAAAAATCGCACGATAGCGACCACATTTCCATAGCATCTTAAGTTCTTACCCTAAGACATTTTGTTCACGAGATATTCACGAATAACTGAAAACAGGACCCAAAAACATGTTTTTCGAAAAAATCTCAAAAACGGTTCTTAAAAAAAAAAAAAAATTCATGTAATTTTCTTGTTTCTCGACCCAAAATTATCCTAAAAAACTCTTAATTTTCAAGGTTCACTCGATGAAAATCGAGTAAACTAGTTTGAAAACTAGTGTAATCTAAACAAAACTAAAAAAAAAATTACCAATACTTTTTTTACGCAATACACGAACTATTTATGTTAATATATAAATTAAATATTCGATTTTGTTTCCCGCAGCTGCATATTATTTTTATTAAAAAATATTTTATGCTTGAATTGCGCAGAAGAAACTTTTTATCACTTAATTTGATTGCACGCACCACTGTGCAACGACAACAGTGTGAATTGGTCGCGATATGTGTTAGCACGTAACATTGTTACGATATTCGACAGCTTTCCAAAATTGTTCGTATTTTTATCCACAGTGGCAGCGACAGTTTTGCTATTTGTTGCACACGCTATTCGTATGGCGAATGGGCGACGAAAGAGATAATCTGGATAACAAGCTAGCACGTGAAATTTGTCATCACCACAAACAAGTTACTAGATACTAATTGTGCATCTATCTGTATAATATCTGTGGATCTGTAGATCGGTATATCTATTGCATAAATAAATCGTTGCTATATATACTTTTAAGAAAGTGTATTTGAGAGCAACCGCAGTGGTACACATATTTATTTCGTATACTGTAGTGGGCTAGTTCGGATCTAATTACATGGTTAGTCATTTAAACGGTTTGATTTTATTTGCAATTTATTTGATGTGCTTTTTTTAAGCTTTATGCGAATATTTAATTTGCAAAACTTTGTTTATTGTCTTTTATTCAGGCGTAATAATCTATACAAAGTTGTTTTAATCAAGCAATTATAAACCATTTTGAATTTATTGAAGTAGTAGCTGACTTAATGGATGTATTCATGTGACTGTAGGCACATTTTTGCAGATAAAATCTGTCAGAGAACATTTGTCGAATTGTTGCTGGGAAGACTGGACATATACAAATACATACAAGTGTATTGGGAACCGAGGTTAGGCTACCAGATCGATTATCTTCTAAAAAAAAGAACATGAATTTCCAGTACGCCAAGAGCGATTTTTCTAGTATAGTGAGTAAAATTCTTATTTCAAGAAAGTTTTTTTGTAGACAGAAATTCTTCTTCTTGAGAACATTATTTTAGGAACAATGGAACAATAGATACACTGAAATTCTTGATTTGCATATCGTTAAAAAGTTCACCCACCGGGCTAGAGACGCGGATTAGTTAATATATATTTCCTCTATCTTCTTTTTAAAAATAAATTATACCTTTTTTTTTTATAATATAAAGTCAACTGCACTTAGTTGTACTCCTCTAATTAAATAAAAAAAATAAAAAATAAAAACAATGAAAATTACTTTAGAGCATTGAGATTAAAATGATTACACTAGCTTACAAATTTAAAAAAATGTTGGTATCCTTAACATTTTTTAGTCATTTCCGTAGTAAAATGGCACGCTAAATCCGAAAATGAAGTCCACAAATTTTTTTAATGGATTGGATTTCAAGATGTTTCGAAAAAACCACTTTTCAAAACTAAACAGGAAGTGTGTCTACTTAAAAGCAAATATCTCTGGTTCTACCAAACCGATTTTGACAATTTTTTTACTAAACTGTAGATAATTGAATTACTTATCTTGAAACATACTTTTGTCAAATTTACGGTTTGGATGCTATTTATGCATTCATATGAAATTTTTCGTAATTTTTAGCAAATTTTTGAAAAAATTCTATTTCGAACGTAAATTTAAAAAAAAATTTTATACAGTTTTTGTCATGACTCGTAAAGTTTGATCGATTACGAAAAAAATGAGTGGTTGTTTATCAAAATCGGGGAAAAAAATGTGGAAATATCAAGTATTTTTGTAAAAAGGGAAAAGTGTAAATTTGTTTGAAAAACCAAAAGTTTTAGATGAATAATTCATTTATTTATAAGGATATCGTTAACAAATTTGGCATTCGAAAGTTTTTTAAATTTCTCAAGCTCTACACCAATTTTGATCAAAATCGGTCAACTACATAGCACCCATAGGATCGATCGTTCAAAAAAACGTGTTTGGTGCAAAATCCGGTATATTGCTAAAAAACTTCTAAAGACACATATATATTTGCCAAACTTGGTTACGATATTTTCTGAAACAAACGAATCAAAACGAGTTTGGCACAAAAAAATATATTTTGACCGATCGTTCCTATGGGCGCCATATGATATATACAACCGATTTTGATCAAATTTGATACAGTGCTTGGGAGCTATAAGCTATACGCCAAATTTGGTCACGATATCTTCAAAAACACGCGCAACACAACGAATTTCGTTTGAAAAAACGTTTTTTTTTTACCTATCTGTCCTATGGGGCTATATGATAGAGTCAACCGATTTTGATCAAATTTGGCTTAGTGGTGAAAAACTCTAAAAAACTGCCAAACAAAAAATTTGGCTACGATATCTCCATAAACAAAGAAAAAACACAACGAATTTTGCATCAAACGCGTTATTTTGACTGATCGGTCCTATAGATGCTATATGAAAAAGTCAACCGATTTTGATCAAATTTGGTACAGACCTTAAGAACTCTAAAAATCGAATACCAAATTTTGTCATATGTTTATAAACAAACTAATTATCCATATAAAACTTTAGGTTTCCAGAAAAATTGACTTTTTGTACTTTTTACAAAAATTTCCGTTTATTCCATACTTTTACTCCAATTTTGATAAACTACCAATCATTTTCTTCGTAATCAATCAAACTTTACGAGCCATGAAAAAAACCGTATGAACATTTTTTTTTAATTTTATGGTCGAAATAGATTTTTTTCAAAAATTTGCCAAGAACGAGGAAAAATTTCATATGAATGGATTAATAACGACTAAACCGTAAATTTGACAAAAATATGTTTCAAATATAATCGATAGATAATTCACTTCTACACTTTGGTAGAAAAATAATCAAAATTAGTTTAGTACAACCAGAGATATTTGCTTTTAAGAAGAAACACTTTATTTTTAGTTTCGAAAAGTGTTTTTTTCGAAATATCTCGAAATGCGTTCTATACAAAAATTTTTGGACTTCGTTTTCGGATTAAGCGTGCCATTTTACTACGGGAACGATGGAAGGATATTGATAGGACGCCCACGAGCCCGCTGGGTCGACGCGGTGAAAGCAGAATTGAGAATTCTAGGAGTCAACGATTATGAAAACGTCGCCAGAAACCGTGAGGAATGGAGAAATGTTGTGAGGAAGGCCAAGGCTGAACTTTAGCTGTAGCGCCAATGAAGAAGTAGAAGAATTGGAAAGAGATCTAGATATCAACAATATTCACAAAATGTGGCCTCAAGTTTTAAGGGACGTCTGGAGACGGACAGATCAAAAATGTTTACGGTGTAAAAACGTTGTTAACCAGTGTTTAACAATTCTATTTTTTTACACCATCTAAAAATATAATTTTTGGGAAAAAATTGGCAGAACCTATTTTTAAATTATTAGCCGCCATTACAAAATGCTATCTACGATAGTGTTAGTAAAGGATAAGGATAAAATTAATTCCTGCATAATACATAATACTTACGCCTACTCCCCTTTTTTGAAATTGTAAAAATTTTTTCTATTGTATTTATTTGTTTTGAAAATTTTCGACATTAAAATACAGATAACCATTACTTTGCTAGGATTTACAGGGTGGCACAAATATATTTTTTTACTGGGCTAACCCAAAAGACATGCGTCAAAAAGCAAAAGTTGCGTACTTTTAGGACATCTTCAATAAATCTTAAAAAAAGCATATCTAGAGATTTCTGGCATACTCCTGCAAGCCCGTGGTGAGTAATTTGAGTGCATTTCAAATTTAAGTCTTCATTTTGACAAAGATTGAGTAACTTAAAAGTAGGCAAGGAAACAATTTTTTTAAATTTTAAAAATAAAATTCGCCATGAGCATTAAAGTCGGGCACACCGACTTTAAGATACCCTGTACAACAGAAAAATAAACTAATGCGGCATAGTTCTAAGGTTTATCGTTACTCTTATGATTTTTAAAATAAAATTATTATTAATAAATTTTTTATTAAAATTAAAAAATAACTTATTTTTTGACATTAAAAATAAAAAGTTTTTGTTTTTATGCGCCAATTTTTATTTTTATTTTTTTTTTTATTATAATTTAAAAATAAAAGTTATTTTGCGATTTTTAAATAAAAATTGGCATTTAAAAATTATTTCATAATTTTTATTTTTTGTATAAAAAAAAATTTTAAGAGTTATTTTTCAATTGACATTTAAAAATTATTTTATAATTTTTATTGTAATATAAAAAAATAAGAGCTATTATTAAATTTTAATAAAAAAATTTATAATATTATAATACAAATTTTGGGTCTAATTTTATTTTATAAATTAAATATAAGAGTTATCCCGCAATTTTTAATATATAAATTGACTGCCTAATTTGGTAAAAATTATTGAACTAACTGACTTAAACTATTTTTTAGGCCGATCGATCTTATGGGAAACTAAATATACTCAACTGATTTTGATAAAATCTGGTACAGTGCCTGGGAGGTCTATAAAATTGTGTGTGCTACACAATACCCCTATGGGAATAGGCGATAGTATAACCCAAGTGACATAATAAGGGATCTATTCCGAAATTTTGGTTGCTTGAGCGCTTATATTATCTAAGATCTAGGCGTTCAGACGTACACGTCTCTATTGACTTCTCTCGTCGCCCTGATCATACCTTGGGGAACCTACATGCATAGGGCATAACAAGCGGTATTGAACGCAAGGATTTCCTAAACTATAGTACAAACATTCCGGAAATATTTCAGAGCAGTGCTGAAAAACGGGAAAATCTACTGGAAGACAGAGTAGCAGATGTAAACTCAATTCAACTTTATTTCTCCCAGGTTTAAGCGCATATTTTAGTGACTTACAAGCTCTACACAATTCAGTGCTAGAAAAACATCGATGTATCGATACATCGAAGTTTTTATAAGAATAGTATAAGAGATGAATATTCTGTTGCGGTCAGAATTTTCGTCGCACAATCTAAAAAGAGGACTGATTAATCGATACATTGATGTTTTTCAGTTAAAAGCTTCGAAAACATCGATATTTTTGCAGCACTGATACAACCTATATAGCCATGTGCTACAGCTGGTACAGGGTATATTTATTACTTTGGTTTGGTCCTGCTCCAACTGTCATTGCTTGTTAAACGCGAAATAAATTTTTTATAAATTCATCTGGCAAATAAAAAGCTGTTCCAACGACAGTATCTTAGCTTATGGCATGATATGGAGAGTGGTTTTACAGCTGTAGAAGCTACAAACGCCATAACCATGTAAAGGCCGCCAAAGACCCAAAGGAGCTGACATGTCTACAACCTAAGTAAAAGATGCAAGCGAAGCACACCCACTGGCACACCTATACCCAGACCCAGACCCAGAACCACACCAATCCCATAGCTCTCTACACAAAACAAATGTAAAATGCGAGCGGGAAGATATATACATCACAAAAACAAAAAACAAAAAAAAACAAGAAAATGTTTAACAACTGAACTGAACTCAGGCCAGGCTCTGCTGGGATTGTGCTACGGCGCATGCGTTGAAATTTCAGCACAGGACATTCACCTTTTTGGGCCTTAGTTCGCCGCCAAACAGGGCAGTGGTGGTGGTGCATTGGAGTAAACTTGTATCTAATTGCAATGCGGCGCACCCACAATTATTTTGCGACGCACTCATTGCTAGGTGTGAGCAGGCTGTAGGGCTTTGACAGGAGCTGTGTACCGTATCCCGTGTGCTGTTTGGGGATGGGGGCTTAGTAGCACGGAGGTGTGGCCAAGTATTAGCTATAAACAATGGCATGAAGCCAGTGGAGTGGGTCTATTGACAAAAGTCATGTTTGGGGGCTGAAGTGCACACAAATAAAATAATAATTAAATTAAGGCTCTATGTCTATGTCTATTATGTTGCCACACACAGCGGGAGCAGGGCCTGGCCATGTACCACGTAATTGGAAGCAGCAAAAGTGTGCGTAAATCTGTGTATAATGAATTGAAAAGTAAGTGAGTAAAAGCAAAAACAAAAAGCAAACTAAAGAAACGCATTAGAAAGAGTCGCAAAAATCATAAATGATAACCTAGTTTTCGGTCTGCTCAGTTGGCCAGGGCGTGGTTCAAATCCCGGGTAAGCACTGCTGTACATATGGGCCGTTATGTGTACATAAGCGTAGCTCCACACGGAAAACAGTTAAACAGCATCCACAAATTGCAATGGAAATCAGGGGCAAAAGTTGGCTTCCACAAGCGGAGGCTCGGCACGGCTGCTTTTGGCTGGGGAAATGTACCGAAAAACGCCTCAAAGCATGCAACAATTTTTGAAAGAGCAGCTTTTACATATATACACGCATATGTATGTATATATTGTGCTATGTACTAGTATATGCCATACATTCAATGCTTGCTTTTGAGTGCTTTTCAATAAAAAGCCCCCCCTATAGCTGCATCTTCTTCTAAATGCTAGCTAGCATGTGTATCCATGAGATACGCAACGCATTTGCTCATGGCGCTCTCGGCTCGCTTGCGCCTACCCTTAACCGGATGCCCAATTGCTCTCACATGAATACTACTATACATACACGCACACAAACACATATGAATGTATAAAGATACAGATGTGCGCATTGGTGCTATATGATTTTTCAACACTTTTTTTTTGTTTTTGTGAAGCTTTCTGTATCTGCTTGCGGCTGCTGCTCCCATTTTTTATAAACATATATACGTATAAGTATATAAGTGCTAGCATAAGTATGAGTTGTTGATTTACTTATGCTTTTGTAAGCTCTGTGCTGCTTTGCAGCCCAAATAAGCCCAAGTAAGTATGTTATATTTTAGGTTAACATTTGGCAACAAACCAAAAGTCTATCTTAAAGTAATCCAAAGTATCTTGGCCTGATAACAGACGCTTAAAAAAGCAGAGATGTACGTAGTATATGTATGGAAGTGACTGTAACGAGAACCGCATTGCATTTGGTTAACATGTTTTTTTTGGTAAAGTTAGCGCCAATTCGAGGATGCCACAAACAATTTACTACATAATGTAAAGAAGTTTTTCATTAGGAATATAGTATATGCGCAAGTATATAATAAAATGTTTCGCTATTTAGGGATGCCAGCTATTTAAGCATAAAATATATAAATTTTTATATATAAATAAATATATAACAATTATAAATAAATTATATATTACTTTGTTTGGACTCCTTTTCTGTGCAAGCAGATTTGTTAATTTATTTATTTTTTGCCACACCCTTTTAATCTCTAAATAATTTAGGAATACATTTTTATTGCTTAGAATTAAGTGTGCACGCTATTTCGTTACGAATATATTGTTAGGTACTATGCACATAGAGAGTAGTACCAAACAAAAATTTTATTTTTGTCTAGCGAATTCCACAGAATTTTGTAAAGGGACATCTATCTTGAGGTTTTTTTTTTCAATAGAGTTTTTTTGATAAATCGCGCGTGAGTACTGTCAAGTTGCCATGTGTTTTTTATTCAGTTTTTATGGTTATAACATCATGGAAAGACTTACATCCGAACAATGTTTACAAATCCTACAAATACCGGTGTATTGGCCACCAAGATCGTGTGATATCACACCGCTAGACGATTTCCTTTGGGGCTACGTGAAGTCTAAAGTGCTTGGTGGATAAACCAGCTACGATTGAAGCATTGAAGAGGCCAACATTACCCGTGTTAATCGATTATGCTCGAACGCATCATAGAAAATTGGAATGGTTCTTTCTATTGATAATAAGGATTTTAAGATTCATTTGAAATTTTTGTGTTTTTTTTGAATTTAAAAAAAACCTCAAGATTGATGACCCTATATTTACCGATTTTAATTATCTTTCTATTTTATTTTTAAATTTGGATAGCCAAAAAAATTAAGGAAAAATTATGGGGACATAACATTTGAGACTAACTTAATGAGACACTTACTGTGTTCCAAAGAAGAACTAATTTTGAAGACAATGGGTTTCTATTGCCCAGCGAACTTGAGAAAGGATATGGATTATGTTAGTCATTTGTTTCTGAAACTTATGTAGGTTCGGGAAAAACTTTCTCATTTGCATGCATTTGCATTGCAAAATGCGTAAATAAGATAGAGAAATGTTGAATGTTAAATTTTTAAAGTGATCGGTTCAAACTACGTTATTGAGGTTTTTTAAACATTTTGCTAGAAATCTGATAAGCTGAGGTTTTTTGAACCTAGGATTCAGTGACCTCAAAGACATATAGGAAACATAGTCTCCTTTGTGGCCAAAGATCGATTTTTTTTTTTTTTTATGGCTGTGCTGTACTGCAGTAGACAAATCGATTTGGGAACATGCTGGTTGATATCGATAACAGTTTGTTGTCGTTTTGCTTGCAAACCAAATTTGATGACGTTAGCTTCGGGTAGTTTACAAATAAAGGAGTCAAACAGGTAAATTCTAATAGCTAAAGACCCTGAAAGCCACAATTAGTATTTAAATTTGTAAAAAGATAAAGGGTATTATAGATTTATGCAGCTGAGGCAACAGGCAGCGATTAATGTCTATTCCCCTAGAGATAGCATTTTTTGGTGGTCCTATGTTCCAGTCTGGAACGACGAAAATAAATATATATATATTATTTAGACGTATAAGACATAAATATTATGTATGTATGTATATAGAGGCAAGTGGGGTGAATTCGGAAGAGGGGTGAATTCGGAAACGCACCCTAACGGATTTCTGAGTTGACATTTGAGAATGAAACCAAGTGTCAAATAAACGTCATGACCGACGCGTCACGACGGTGGTTTTTGATTATACTTCGACTCTAGTACACGTGGTTTTCTGTTCCGTAAAATTTTTCTAAACAAATTTCTAGCTTGAAAGTCTAATTTTAGGTTTGTGGTGTCGCTAAAATTTCAACATTTTCTCAAGTCAAATCAAATGTATCAAATCCATAGTATTATTTAGACTCTATACTTAAAAAATGTAATACAGTCGAGGCGGTGCCCGACAGTGTAATACCCTGTACCTTTTTTCTCGAAAAAAGTTTTAATCCTGCATATTCCTTCCAAGAACTTTCCAACTGGAACGTTATAAGTTGCGCAAATTTTAACCGATTTTGATGAAAATCCAAACTCAAAGAAGTTATTTAAAGTTGGGGTAAGTTTCAAGGGGATTTGTTGAGGGGTGTGGGAAAAAACATGGTTAATCAATTGCGGGGGGTGGGGGGCTGCATTGATAAAATTTGGATGTGGATTTGCTCATTAGAGCTACATGAATCAGCTTATCAAAATTGGTGATTCTAGGTCATTTGTTACTAGAATTACGTAGAGTCAAATATTGACGCAGTTTATAGGCAAGGGGTGGTGAAATTTGTACATTTGAGACTATTACTTTTGTTATATTTGTTCGATTTTGTTTATTTTTGACACACAGATGCATGTAACCACAACGCATCGCTCTGTTAAGTTTCAGATTGAAATATTAAACGGTGTAGCTAAAAACCGCGAAACTCTACTCTACGGGGGAGCGGGGAAAGATATTAACATGATTCAACAAACTTCATCTTCTGAGGAAATATGCGCAATAAAGTTTCGTATCTCTAGCTCTTATAGTCTCCGAGATCTAGGTGTTCATACAGACGGACAGACGGACGGACAGACGGACATGGCTCAATCGCTACCCGATGTTATGATAAGCATTTTGGTATAAAGGACTTGGGGTCTGCCACGCCTCCTTCTTGCCGTTACATACATTGCACAAATCTAGTATACCCTTTGTACCTATAGGTACAGGGTATAAATATAATTTCATCACGGTTTTTAACTATTTTTGTGTCAAAATGGCGAGAACAAGCGTCATTTGTTTGAAAATTGGTGTCATAGTCAAATGCCAATGATTCACCCCAATTTTCTCTATATATTACAATATCGGTCTCTTCAGAGGACTCACCTCTGCCACGCCCAGGTGGTCGGGCGCTCTCTGCTTGAGTCTCAGACGAGTCGATTTTTTTGCCTTTATTGTGATGGTACAGCTTATATCAAAGTTGAGTGCGCTGGACTTAAACGTTCTCTATATATTTTTAGATTCAAATGATTATGATTAAAGCCTGGTTTCTGCGTTGGAAAATAAAAATAAACGCCCTAAAATCTGTTCAAATAACATTTGCATTAAGAAAAGGTGACTGCCCAGAAGTATCTCTTAATGGATCAGCAATTCCGCAAAGTAACTGTGTGAAGTATCTTGGATTACATCTCGATCGTAGACTCACATGGAAAAACCATATTTCAGCAAAACGTCAGCAACTTGTTACAAAAACAAAACGTATGTCCTGGTTAATAGGCCGAAATTCTCAAGCAAGCCTGGAAAACAAGATTCGTCTCTATAAAACAATCCTAAAGCCTGTGTGGACATATGCTATACAACTGTGGGGAACTGCCAGTAACTCAAATATTGAAATTCTGCAGCGGTACCAATCCAAAACATTACGATCCATAGTCAACGCTCCTTTTTACGTGTCTAATGCATGCATTCATAAAGATTTAAACATTCCTTTTGTAAAAGAAGAAATAATCAAATTTAGCAAAAAGTATATTGACAGACTTCACAGCCACGAAAATAAGTCTTAAGTCTAGCCGATAACAGTACAGTAGTAAGAAGACTTAAAAGACTGCACATTCTCGATCTCATGGATAGATAATTTGGGCACACACAACATATGCTAAACACAACAGTAGGTTTTAATGGAAACTTTCTGTTTTACTTATAATTTTTTTTTTTTTTATTATTATTTAGTACATTTACTTATTGTCCAGCAAAGACAGATTGTAAAAAAAAACTTTTTTTTTTTTGACTTTGAGCTTATAACTTACTGTCAGAACCCTGCTCCTTCACATATTTCTTTATAAAGATGAGAGTAAACCCGAGGAATATTCATTCTCCAAGTGGTACCCGTATTCCTGCGGCTAATCCACCGCATATTTTAGAAATATTAATATAATGGAAACTATCATACAATGGCCCTATGCTCCACTAGGAGTAACAGGACATAAGAAAAAGAAACTAAATAATAATATTTCAGCAAAATTAAATGGAGCGTGGGTCTCAATTCAGTACAGAGTAGAAAATATTTGCTCTTTGGCTCCGAGATAAAGAATATACTAGCTACAAAGTTAATGAGATGATCTCGAAATTTAAATGCAAATGCACTCAAAGCAGAAAAATTGAATAAAATAATGCAAATTTGTAGAAGATGAAACATTATGCATCGGTTTTGTAAACACGCCCGAAAATGGCTTCGGGTGATTGCAAAAACGTTCATACACGATCAACACCCGAATGCACAAGCCATTCCGCTCAACCGATCAAACTTGCATGCGCACATGTTTTCACTGTTGATTTAGAATCGCTCAAATGTGCCAAGTATTTTTGCTCACTGAGTTTATTCATGCTCATGTTCAAATCATTCACTTCGGGCGTACGTTCATTCAGCTCAACAATGATTGTTTTGATCAAGAATAAAACTCAAAAGCAAAAATCAACTCGTTTGAGTTTGTTCATGTACGAAGTCAGCAGCTGATGACTGAGAATCAGGAAGACGGTGAAACAGAAAAAAATAAAAATACGTAATTTGGCAATGGCAAAAAAGAACATAGTCATATAGTTCATACTTATATAATATATATGTATAACATAAATAAATAATTCTTATTAAAATATAAAAAAAAGCAACATATTCGTATTGACTTCATGAGTGCAATCCACACTGATCGTTTACTTGCATGACTCGTGTAACACCTCGTGTGTTACATCATATGACTCAAATTGATACGAATCATGCGTTCTTCAGCATGAATTGAATTTATTCAACGCTGAGTTTCGTTGAGTGATAAAACATGAACAAAATATTTCGGACCGAAGACTGAAAATGATCCGAATGATGCGTTCGTCAGCATGAGCTGATTTTGACTCAACGCTCTGTTTTGTGAGGTGATTGGAATTGAGTATAAACTTTTGCGTATGATTAAAATCAAGAAAGAGTCTCGTGCTTGGTGATAGTAAAAAACAATTTCATATTTTTTTTTAAATTGAATTTTATTAATTACTGTAGATTACTGTCATCTTGCTATATTTTTTGGGCTGTAGGATTGTTTTCAAACTAGTTTTTAATTTTTTTCTTTTTTGGGTTTTGGGTATTGGATATTAAGTATATGGTCAACTTCACAATTTCGATTGTTTTGAAACATTTTTTGTTTTTTTTATACCATAGCCATACTTATAACACTTAATACAATTTCTATAAATTTTTTAGTATTTTTTTTTTTTTTATATTTATGCTTAAAAAAAAATTTTTGTCTGTTTTTAAGTTTTATGTAGTAAAACTTAAGATTGTTAATAAAAGACTTGCTGTCGAAAAGTCAAGAGCTTATTTTTATGTATAGGGTTTACACTCTGTTCTAAAATATGAATCAATGTTCGACTTGGCCGAAATGTGCGAAATGTTAAAATATTTTTTAAAATGTTACTTTTGTTAATAAAACTTTCAGGAAAAATATAATTTGTTTTTTTTTTTTTTTTAAATATAGTTTGAAAATTGTGTTAATTTTTTTTTTTTTTTTTGGCTACTGGATTAGGAATGTTAAATATTTGGGGTTTAATTTTTGCATATATTTTTTTTTTAATTTCGTAACTACAGTAGTTCAATAAATTCTAATACAATATATTTGTAAATACACATCTTTTGTTGAGCAGTTTTCTTGTTGGTACTATGTTTATAAGAAAATGCATATACTTGTATATATATATATAAAGTTATAGTTACAAATAGTCACTATTTAAAAAATTTAGTTTTGAATGTAAATTGAGATAACTAAGTTGTATTTATTTATTTGTAAGTTTTCGTTACGTTTTGCTTTTCGATTTTTGGCCTGAATATAAATAACTTGAATATACAAAATTCAAATTATTTATTTTTTTTTTAATAGTATATGCTGTAGCTGTTTATTTGTTACTTAGCTAGTCTTAAATAAAATTAAAAAAAAAAAAAAAGAATTAAACTGAGGCTATAAAAACTCTTTGGCATTGACAAAATATGCAAGAAAGTTGACTACACTTATATATTTTATATTTTATAACTTATAACTTATGTTTTTTTTATTTAGTTGCATATTCAAATAGTTAGCTTATAAATTTTAAGTCAGATTAAAAAAAAATTTACGTTATGTATGCTTAAAATTGTTTTTTTTTTTTTTTTTGTGATTTTTCAAAAATACACTATAAAGTTTGTGCGTAATTTTTTTTTTTAATTGTCATTTATTTTTTTTATAGATTTTTTTTTTGTTTATTTTTATTTGTGCGGTTTGATTTGTCGTACTAATTTTTTATTTTAAATTGCTTAATGCATATATATCGTTATATATTACTTATTATTATAAACTAAAGCGTTTAAATAAATAAATAACTTATTTAATGCAGAGCTGAAAAGAGCGTTAGCTTAAACTGGAAACAAACTATCACAACATAATTTCTAACAATTTTATAATTTACGCTTAAAAAGTATTTTTAAATTTAAAAACTTGCAATGCAACAAACATAGTTTTAATATATATATGTATATATATATATTTTTTTTTATCTTGGCAACTTTGTAACAACAATGGCAACCATAAGTAAATATATGTATATAAGCTAAATATTTTAAAATAAGAGCTGTTTCGTATTTCGCTTAAGAAACAAATTTTCGACACAGACCTGATTATATTTCTTGGCAAAATAAAGTGAAAGTTTTGGATAATTAAAGCCCCTGTTGGCGTTTTCACAAAGTGAATTCTTTTTTGAGCAAAAGTTTAGTTAAACTCTTGCATGGAAAAGCCAAAACAGGGACTTATATATGTAAGCTATAGGCATAGGTATATCTAATTCGGATTGAGTTTAAATACTATGGATTATCAATTAGCTCAATATCAGTAATAACTAATCTACAACTCAAAATCACTTAGGCCTTTTCTTTTTTAAAAAACTAGTTGCATTTTTTTCCAGGCAAGTATTTTTCGAAAAATATTTAAGACTTTTTTTTATTTTTACTTTTGCGCAAACCTTGAAAACAAGCATTTTTTAAACAAATACCATGCCCCCAAATTTTTTAAAAAATAATTGCCTAATAATTATTTTAAATCACTTAGGCTTTTATTTTTTTGGGTATTTTTTCAGACTGCAAGTATTTTTCGAAAAAATGTCAGACATTTTTTTTCACTTTCCCAGAAACCTTAAAAACATCGATAGCATGTATTTTTTTTTGAAAAATACCATGCATCCAAATTTTTAAAAAATAATCGCCTAGGTGTTTTGAATTGTTTTAAGTTCTGTCTAGTTCGTATTATATAATATGAAAAAGTATGAAATATAACTTGAGCTTTTTTTACTGTTTCTACTAAGTAGTACCATATAGTAATATTTTTTAGCGTTTTCACATTTTATACTTCGTTTTTGATTTTTTTTTTTTTTTTTTGGTGGGGTTTTATATGCTTATATGACTTTAGAAATGTCTTTTGATTTAAATATGCACAATTTGGCGCTAAATATTGGGCTTTAATTTTTTTTTGATTTCTTGAAGTACCTGGGAACCGCATTTATTTACCGCAAAACACTTAAAAACTGCAGGAATATCTCTCTTTATTTTTTTTTGGTTTAAACAATGTTTTCATATTGCCATTACGCTAAGTTTTTGTTTAGAACTCGTTTCAATTTCGATCAGATTTCGTTTATACATATATCTGAAACTAAACAACATGCTATTTTTTGATATATATATATATATATATATAGTTATTTATATACTTTAGCATATTGAACACACATTCAGTCTCCATATACTACATAATAATCAAGTCAAGGAAGCAGAATTTGGCATAAAGGGCCTGGTTCGTGTTTGACCCTATTTAGTAAAGCCAGAGTCTTAGTGTAAAAGGGTTTGAAATAAATGAATTGGATCACATAAAAAAAAGACAAACTCTCACATACACGACTTATGTACCTTGTTTAATGGAGTACTCAGCCTAATGCTATATACTAGCTACTTTTTTCTTACAAAATACGAGCACATATTTCGGGAGTTACATAACGCGTTTATCTTTTTTAGCATAAAACTGAGAATTTAAAAAATTAACGTTTAAAAAATAATGAAAATATATTTAAAATTTAATTTTTATACCAAAACGCCTAAAACAGTTCTTCGTTTTCCCTCCAGAGCATTTCGTAACTCACTTCCGCATTTTGTATCTCTTATACAAGTGAAAACCCATTGTGTTCAAATCTTTTGGAAACTTTGGGAGTTATACACAAAAATTTAAAACCACCTAAGTGTTAATAAATTTGTAAAGAAGCTACAGTCACAAAAATCAGTTTGAACACAGACGTATGCTATAATATGAAAAATCATTTTACTTTTTGAAAGTTTCGCAACTGTTTTTGACTATTCACCCCTAAGAAAGTTAAAACTCTATCTAACTATCCAATAAGAAAAGTCTAGGGGTGGCTACAGTCGCCGCAATCGTTATATATGATTCATACGCTTTAAAATCGAAAGAACACGTTGGAAATTTTGGAACGTGCAGGCCTTAGTATAGTTGGCGAGCGAAGCATGCAGGAAGCGTAGCCCCCTAGTTTTTTTCTTTATTTTATAAAATATTTTCGCGATTTATGCAATATAATTAAATTGGTGGATGAGTGATTCTAATTGTGCATAATAATGCTTGAAGGGTCGAGTAAACACGTTGAAAATTTAGGAGCGTACAGTCACCGAAATCGGTATGTAGAGTCATTTAAAATATGCCTTAAAATCGGACGAACACGTTGAAAATTTAGCAGAGTATAAGCTTAAGTATAATTGGCGATCGCAGCACGCAGGAAGCGTAGCCCGCCGCTTGGCCGTTGCCCGTGTTGACGCGTCGTGACGTCACTGCGCCACTCTTACCAAACGCAAGCTAAAATGTGAGTGTACCACTAATTTGGTTTGACTTTAAAAATTTAATACGCCTAAGCCATGAGTTTGAAGGTTCGATATAATTTTCGTTTCAATATTATCTGATACAAGCAAAGATATATACAAAAATACAAGACTACTACACTATAAAGTATATTGCCTCTAAACGCAAAATTCTTTTTGGAATTTATCATCCATTAAATATATATATTAAACTAATTAAAACTTAAAAAAAAATAAATAAATTATTTTGTATCGATCTTGAAGTAGGCATAAAAAAAATAAGTAAAGCTAAGCTAAATTCCAGATACATAACTCCCAAAATAGTTGGTCGTATTTAAAGGTATGAGATGGTACGGGGTGCTATAGAATAAGGTTTTGTATTTTGGTAATCGGCATTGAGATTGAAGCGTTTTAAAACAACAAATTTTGTTCAGTTTAGAAATGGGCTTTTCCATAGAAAGTGTCCAGTTTTGAGAAGATTCTGTCGTATATGTCTTTATGTGCTGAAGAGACATATTGTATAAATTTTTAAACAGCTTCAAATATTTGCATACTAGTTTTATACGATTAATGTTAAAACTTGTTCATTACATACAATACAATATATAGTATATATATATTTATCTATATATATATAGCGATTATGCCTCTCTTTGAAAAAACACACACAACTTTAATAGTATTTCACATTGCTTATGTTGCCGCTTTTGCTTTTTATATCATATCATATAGTACTATATAGGTATATAAAGTCTTTAATATAGTATTTACTTATGTGGGGCATACTATTATGAGCATGAAAAGTTTCAGCTTTTTTTTTTTTTTTTGTTTATATACCAACTCTGATGCGGATATGTCTGGGTATGCTAAGTATACTACTACATAAGTTCAGGCCTAGGCCAGCATAAATTTGAATTTGCTCCTTATTATACAATACACGTAGCAGGAGAATCCTTACTTGTACCTAGTTACAACATGTGGTTACAATTTACTAGTGCCTTTAATGTTGGTGCTTTTGGTGGTGTTGGTGGTGTTTCTGGTGGTCTTCAAATTTGTAATGCAATGCAGCCCGGGTGGGTCAGGGTCTTTGTATGTTTCGAAATGCTAGACAAAACTGAGCTCATGTTCGCTGAAGGCGTCTATGAACTCAAAGTGAGCGTAAACTCATTCACCATTTATAACATAGACGGGACAAAATGCCTTATCGGTATTCAAGCTGCGTGGTGACATTTGTGGCTTGAGCGGCTTTAGCTTGCTGGCATCAGCCCTATCGTTGTTGGCCTGATCGTTGCCATTGGTTTTGCTGCCGGAATCGCCAGATTCCGCATCGTTGGCTGTAGTGCCGCTGCCAGTACCGCCGCTGTCCACCTCCTCCACGGTCTCGAGTTCGCCGCCCGCCAGCGTTGTGGAGCAATAGCAATAGGATAGATTCGTTTTGAGATCATCGCAGAATTGTTGCTGCTGCGCAATACTTTGTATGCGCGAGCGGGCGAATTCTCACATATACGTGGGTTTAAGCTTATAGGCACGCTTCCAGATCTCGCACAGGCAGACAGTCGAGTGAAAGCGATAAAATATGGCCAACGGCATGGATACATGCGTTATAATGGTCCACGCCCAAAGTCCATAAAAGTTTAGCTGTATGGGATGCGATTCTGCGCGTGATTTTTCCAGCGTGCTTATTGCCCACATGGCCAGATTAACCACCAGCATAAAGGTAACAATTTCGCGTCCCGGCTTTTTGCGTATATGCTCGGGACTGACGGCCTGCCGACGGCTAGCATCTAATATGAACATGGTCTGACAGGCAGTCTGCACTATGGAGGCCAGCGCATTGATGGGCACCAACATATCATCGCTGCGCAGCGTAAAGTGTCCTGCTATGACCGTAAAGATGTTGTACAGAAACGAGCCGGTCTGTGCACCAACCAACAATATGTCATCCAAAGAGAAGCTGCGATAGGCATCATATTGCAAATGACGTATTTGTATCATGCCCAGCAATGTAGCTATGGTGGCTGTGCCATAGATGAGCAGCTCGCAGATGGTCACTTCGGTGACAGCCATTGCTACAAATTCCGGTCGCGAGATAAGCACAAAGAAGATGATGAGCGAAATGATGGTCAGCACTAGTATAAGTATGCCCACAAAGAGACCTTTATGCGCACGCGCGCAGTCCACGGAGTAGTGATGAGGTGAACGTTTCATGGGTGAGCTTATCATATCCGGACGTTGTGGTGTGCTGCTTTGCGGCCTAGAGATGCTGCGCCACATAACATACAGTATGGCTGCACAAATCAGCGAGTACTCTATGGTGCAGGGAAACAAAAATGGTGAGGCATCCTGCACTAGCGTGCCAATAATGTTAGTACGACGGCACTCAAAGATCTGGTAAGGTCCTTTAAGACCACGTGGCACACGTAAATGAGCTGTTGGATCGGGTGCAATGACCACATGACCACGCGAATGACCCGGTATGCGATGTGATATACGCAACGTGCGATTCTCCGGATTATAAAATGTAAGTATCTCGTGTTTGGTCTCCTGTATGAGCACATTAAGCCAAACAGCCAGGTTGGTGCCAATCATGTGCATTAAGCCAAAACGCGCTATGATCTTATAGCGATAGACCTTGATCTGTTCGTTGTTCAAAAAGATAAAGTACATCTGTATAAAGATGAAGGCCATGCGTGTGGCTGGTGTCAGCGCGAGCAGCACATTGTGACATTTGGTATCAGGATTTAGCTCAAAGTATTGTCCAAATTCAAGACCCGAATAGATCATGCTGCCAATGCCAAAAGCTGGAATGGAATAATAAAAGCAAATATAGTAACACGGCTTAGAGCGGCTCGCTCCAGAGCTACCTACCCACAGCGCCCATGCGCAAATAGAAGCTACCATAATGATGCTGACGTCCCAGTGGCGAGAGCAGTGATGGCCGTCTCACTGGTATAACCGGTGGCATATGTGGTGCTGAATTGCTATCCGTATCCGACTCATCCATGCTGTCCGTGCCGCTAGCCTTGGCTGTCGATTTGCTGGGCGAGGCTGTTGGAAGTTAATCGTTTATGGTATGGTTTTTTATCAGTGCACTTTTGGGACTTACCGATGGGCACTGGCAGCTTGGGTCTGCCCCAAAGCAATGTGGCATACATGAAGAGTAGAAAGATCATGCTGCCAATGTACAAATACAGATAGTATACCTGAAAAATTGAAATAAAATTGATTTTAATCAGAAATTGAGATTTTAAGGAATTTACAAAACTTAAATAAATTGGAAAAGTTTACAAAAATATGAGAAATGTTCACAATAATGTCAGCCGCAAAGTATTAAAACGAAGCAAGACTTCAAAAAGTATTATATCAGTGGCAACATGCTTTTCTTTGTTGCTAAGTACACACAGGAAACTCATTCTCACCCCGAAACAATCCGATAGAAAGCGTAAAACCGTGAAATTAAATTAAGTGAAACTTTGTATTTTAACTCATGTGCACCTAATAAACGATGAAATTCTGATTTTTTATTTAGAATGACCCTCTATACTCCTTTCCCCTGCCAAACCATATTCCATGTATATGTATCCAATTCTCGAAGTATCAATATAAAATTAGGGGCAAACTTTTTTAAAGTCGGTAGCTTAGTACTGAATTCGGGCATGAAAAGATAAGCAAACATCCCATGGCTTAACAAAAGTAACAAGAAACTTAACTCTTTTAGAATAGCCCTCCATACTGCTTTCCCCCTGCCAAATCTTTTTCGATGTATATATGTCTCCTATTCTCGTAGTATTGATATACAATTAATCGTGGATAATCGCTTTTTTATGGAAATTAAGAGCAGTGTATGGTACTGACTGCCAAATTTTTTCAAGTTCGTACACTATGGCCCTATGGTCCACTGGGAGTCAAGGATGGCACAAGAAGAGGAGGAAACCTCCTAGCATATACTTGCAGAGTGGGACGCCCTTGCCAGAGAAGGAAATTCCTCTGCGGCTGACATAGAATATAGTTGCATGATGTCTTTTTCAGATATTGGTCTAGTTGAGAAGCTGTAGGGCTAGAAGGGAGCACAATAGTATTCCCAAGTCTCTACTTTCCGCATGAATATACTTTTTAATCAAAATTTAATTGAACAATTGAATTGAATTAATTACTTTTTGTCAAGTTTAAAATAGAATTCCGTATAAATCAATTATGCAAATGTCTGGACACCTATTTAGGGGATTATCATCTTATCGAAATGGTTTAAAATAAGAAAAAACTAACAAATTTTAACTCGAATCTCCTTTAGTCAAGGCTAATAACGTTTCCAAAGTTACGTATTATATATGTATTGGTTCGTTAAAAAAAAGCTAATCCAAGGGTTAGAGACGCGGAAAAGTTGACACCCCAAATAAGGAACTGAAGCGTGTCAAGTGCAAAACCAGATGTCTTCAGACCAAACGTTGTAATAATAATAATACTGACCTCATAAAATGAAGGCGGAATATAGGTGGAAATAACCTCAGCCATTGGAAATGCAATGCCCATTACCACCAACAACTTGCCATATAGCGCCGAGAACAATGTGGCCAGCGCATCGCCACTAAAAAATAAATTATATAATTAGTTATTATTATTTAGTAAATATTTACATATAGTATTATGTAACTTACGCCTTGACGCGCGGCATTGGGGGATACACAAAGGAAGGTCTATGGGTGCGTTTAATCGCAGGCAGCACCGGATAATTGTTCAACTGATGCGAGTGATACATAAGCGCCAAATGATCATTGCGATGTTCACCATCCAAATTATTCAGCTGCTGTTCGGAGGAGCTGCCCGGCGAAGAGGGCGAACCAGAGCTATCATTATCGGCATCTCCAGAGCCGCCACCGCCATCATCACCATGGCCAGCGCCAGCGCCAATAATGACGCCACTGGGTCCAGCACTTTCAATGCTGCTCTTATGCGGCAAACTAGACTCATCAATGGTTACATGATGCTGTGAGCCTGATCTGGCCGAGATGCGTCCCGGCGATATGGCTGACATCTGAGAGCTGGCCTCGGCCGGCGTTATAAGCAATGAGCTGCCAGATGCAGCTGCAGCGCTCAAGGTGGGCGCAAAATGTGTGCGTCGCGCATTACCTGGTGAGGCAGCATCATCAGCGCGTCCTGGTCCACCAGCGCCACCACCACTGCCGGCATAGCTACTGGGCACTGTGGGTGTGGCAACGCGCACACTGTGCGTATGATGATTCTGATGATGCGGATGCTGGAACTGATGTGGCAAATGATAGTGATGATGACTGCTAGTAAAGTGTGGTCGCACTGCCTGCGGCTGAGTGGTTACAACTGCTGCTGTGGTCAGTGGTATTGGTGCGGCTGCTGTTGGCTGTTCATCCTGGTAGCTGAGCGCGGCGGGCGCATCTATGCTGCTGCTGCTGTTGGATAAGGAATGCATTGATTAGTTGCATTAATAACGACTTATATACTATATTTATGTATATATAAGGGGCGATTCTGTTGGACGCGTGCATCCAAGACAACGTCGGCTAAGCGAATGTTACAGTTTTTGAATTTACATTACCTTGATTTGATTTTGATTCGCGCTTTTGCAGACACCAATACCAATGTGGACAGATGGTACTGCTATATGCTATAAGGTATATGCTATATGGTATATGGTACTCTATGTCCACGACACTTTAATTAAATAATGGACTGAATCAGTGCTAAACACACCAGTTTGTGTTGTGCCTCGTTATTTTGCGAGCTGTTGCTATGGGATCATCAAAATTCCTCTTACTGATCACTTTGGCATATAGTATATAGCATATACATATGTATATATTATGTATATAGTAAAACAGCATATATGAATATGCAATGTTTCTTCTTTTTTTTTTTTTTTGTATGCTTTGTGTATACATATAAGTGGGCACTTGTCATTGTATATGTGTTCTCATCATTATTTTGTTGGTCTGCCGTAGACATTTCCGCCGAGGCGTCATTATGCGACCTCAAACATTTAAACATTAACAAAATTTCGTTTGGAATCTCTCAGATTTTGAACTAAACACAACGAATTTGTATACAACTACTTGAAACTTAGTTATTTGAGCAGTCATCTAAACTGCAACAAATAAGAAGGTTGTTTTAGGAGAAACGAGTCCGAATATTTTATTAGGATTTGTTTTGAAAGCACATATTTGATGCACCCGATTTCGCCAAAAGAAATTTTTTGTATGGTTTGAATCCGACTACATTGTTGCAAGTGAAACCAAATCGAATTGGCAAAATAGGTTTAAAATCGCTCGTAATTTAAATATTAATTGATATTTTTAGATTCTATTTATGCCAATTTCCCGTTATGCATATATCTGAATCAACTCCAAACGAATTTTGGGCATACGTTCACATGGTTCATGTCTTGCATAAAAAAATATTCATGTCTTGCAAAAATGGTTCATGTATGGCATAAAAAAATTGCCTTTGTAATATAAATAGCTTAAGAGTGGTTAAGTTCAATTGAAAGGAGAAGAGCTGTGCCAATAAAGAGTAAGGGAAATATGAGAAGATACATATCAACAGCAAAAAGCTGTGGAATTGGAAGCACGGAAAAAAGGAAACCACCAAATTTATTCATTTTCGAGTTTAGGAGTACGGCCGAATGTATTATTATAGCTATTATACTGATCCGATTATCAACTCTAGTAAGACTATAAGAGAAAGAAAAATCAATTTGTTCACACAAGTTGTGTGTGATGTCTGTACGCAGGTGACGTTTATCGATTCAGGTCGATATACTATATTCATTCTGTAAGAGCTGACTTATGCGTGATTTACATCCACACCGTAAAAACCAGCGGGAAATTTAATTTATAGAGTCTAGCTGAATATGGGACAAAAAATATTCCTTAACAATTAAAACTTGACACCTTATGTCTTAATTAAAAAAAATAAAGTTTTTTACTTTTTATTTAAGCTACTGCATATTCGAAGATCCGTAGAATCGAAAAAAGCATTAAACATTCAAATTCTTCAGGAACAAGCAGGGGCTCAACAACGCACACTACCGGGTCTGTACTGTTCTCTTGAAAAATTAATACAAATTTTGATTAACATAATTAAAGACTCAAACTGATGCAAAAAATGTCCAACAGTTCCAATTGGTGATCACTGGCATACTGTTTGCCACACGTGCACCTTATCGCAACTATTGAGTTCCCTATTTTAGTATACTCAAGTAAAGCCCTTAGTCCCGGACTTAGGGATGTTAATAGATTACTGATTTTGCTTTTTTTTTTAATTTTAAAGTCCCATACGCAGCATGCAAAAATTCCGCTCGAAATATCAAAACTTCATATAAAAAAAAAAATTCCAAAAAAGGGGACTTTTTTTTTATATGAAATTTTGACGTTTCGTGCGGAATTTTTGCATGCTGCGTATGGGACTTAAGCAAGAAATCACGACTTTGTATAGCCTCTGACTACACTAAGAGAAAAAGTCTGTACAAAATTAAAACAGTTTGTGCTTGTAATAGGAATTTACATTTTTGTGAAATTCTTGCTTCTAAATAAGCTTAAAAAACTCTGAGAAGTCAAAAAATTCTTTAATTAAAAAGAAATATGTGTACCTATACTTAAAAATAAAACATAATTTTGTTTAAATAAATAATAAAAAATAATTTTGTTTTTTATTATATTTTTGAGATTAGATACATATGAAAACATTTTTAATCAAAATTCCGCAAAATTGTTCTAAGAACATATCTTAATTTACATTCGAAATGTATTTGAAGTAAGGTTTGCAGAGTTATTTTAAGAATATTTAGAGTTTATTTCATTAATTTAGAAGTTAACATGGAACACTTGAAAATAATTACGATTTCTATATCTTAGGGTTTTCATCCTTGCAACTTTCAAACATAAAATACTTCAATTATTTTCAATGTATTTTTTTTTTGCGAGCTGATAGTCTAAGAAGAGAAGTGTACATACTTCTATTTAATTTCCTTATCTTTTGCCAGTGGTATAGATATTCTGTAATTTGTGTGAAAGCTTTAAGAATATTTAATCCTGTTAATTCAATTTAAGAGTCTTTGAAAGAGCTTATGAAGCCATAGTAGTGGACTTACTCCATACAATTTTGTACAGGGAAGTCTTAAAGGCATTTTTTTTTTGGTTTTTACATTATGTTTTCAATATATTGATTATACATGTATGTATAACCATCCAAATTATTTAAGTTAGAAAGCGTATTAAAGCAAAATGCGTAAGATGAACTTTGGGTAAGGATGCATTGAGGATGAGATATAAAAGTGTGGAGAAAATTTAAAAATTTTAACAAGATTATTATTATACTTGCACTGAACAATATCAGTGTTAAGTACTGCTGGCTTCTTTTGAACAGTCTAATGACTGGAGTGACCCAACGAAGCCCTTTTTTAGATTTAAAAGTGACTTGTAGAACCAACTGCTTAAGCTGTTGAGGGAAGAAATTGCAAAGCTCTGGAGACCAGCCAAATAATAGAATTCGCTCTGAAGTCTAAACAAATACAGTAGAGCTTATGTTAAGATTAAAAATTTATAAGAGAGAGTAACTTTCTCTTAAGCGCAGTAAATGTTGGAGACTTTTTTCTTAACTAAAGAGAGCGGCGTTCAGAAGCTTGCAGCAGACAGTCAGTACAAGTCCTTCGAGCTGCAGAAATATAGACTTAGCCGTTTATACTGAAACTTTACATGCTCGCTAATCTATGGAATATTCGTAAGTACTATAAAAAATGAGGAAAAAATATCACGCCCCTGATTTGAAAAAACACCTGGACAGCATCTAGACAAAAGCCAAGGCAACTAATCTGCGGACAAATGAATGTCATTTGCAGAGGTCAATGCTCCCAGAAAAAGTAAAGCCGGTCATGTAAAAATAAAAACAATTTTTCTTCTTGCAACATATTCGCCCCGCAGCTCTGTCAGCTGATTACAACACTGAGACTCGCTCAAATTAAATTCATGCGCGAAACTGTACACAACTGAAAACTACACCCACACCCAAGAAAATAGGAGGACAAAAAAATAGTATAAATAAACATACTTGTATATATAAGAGGGCAGCTAAATAAGTAAGTGATTTTTTGAAAGTTCATAACAGTGCTACTCTCAAGCAACATCTGTAGAGTCCACTAGTCATTAAGTTTGTGTTTGACGGCCATTGACAAAAGACAAAGGCGAGAATATTTAGGCGAATTGGGTAAAAGTGATTTTCGCATGCTCATCAAATTTTTACAATGGGAGAGACACTGCAACATCACCACCATTGCCATTAAAATCCACCGTGGATCTGCCACTGGTTGGATGGGTATGGCGGTAGACATCATGATATAGAGATGATATATAATATACCAACATATATGATTATTTGTAGAAGTAAAATCTATTCAGCTGAAATTCGGCCATAAGCGCTACGAATTTCTGTTCCATCCAACAGATCTGGCCTCCAACGAATTTTTTCTTATTCAAAACCTGACTCAATGAATGGACGGTAAAAGATTTAAGACGCAATGACAAAGTTATTCCTGAAATATGGTTATATTAAGGTCCCATATTTGTAGAGAATAAAAACAAATAAAAATCATATCGAGCTAAAATGGACCTACGGTGAACAAATGCAACATTCCAGCGACCTATCGTACAGCCCTCGTATATATTAAGGTACCGCCAGCTCGTTTCTAAATTGCGCTTAATAATAGTAGCAAAAAAAAAAAAAAAAATGTATTACTAAAAACAAGCTGAAATGAAAAATTAATGAAAACCCCCACAAATAGTAAGTGGCGTGTGCTTAATTTGTTAGGGATCCAAGCTCCAGGGGCCTTTCGGGGTAGTCATTGTATAGCATACACATAATTGAAAATAATCATTCCTGTCTAGTAGCTAGTTAGCTACAATTAGATATAGTTTGTAGTCTAGTGTAGAATTATTATGAAATAGATGCGATGTCGGACATGTAATTAAGACACGAAGCCTGACAGTCGGACAGATAGGTGGTACATAGATTATATGTGACATGAATGAATATTACAAAACTCATTCTGAAAACATGAATCACATTCAATAGAACTCACTAATGGTATCCAGTCAAGACTTTGTTGTTATTGTGGTGGTTGCAGTTGATGGAAAGCTGCGGAGCACTCGAAACGATTGTCGAGCAGCATATCAAGCCACTTCAAAGACTACTACTCATCATTAGGGCATATGTTGAGGTACATGTAGGATTATGCATATACGAGGGTTGAATGAAAAGTAAGCGTCTTAGCAAAAAAGGCATACCAAATATATGATGTGTTCCACTAAGGACTATCTAGTCTATGTGTGACTCCCCCAGGGGTCAACCGGTACAACCTAAATCGCAAATCGTTAAGGTTGTCAAAAAACGAAATGCTGGCTAGGCAACTCATGCGTCGACTAAAAAAAGTTACGGATTTTGAAATGTAATGGATAAATATGGAAAATCATGGAATGAAATAATGATGCTAGCTAAAACCCGAACCAGATGGAAATGCTTTAGCCCTATGCTTCAGCGGGAGAAACAGGAAATTACGACGATGATGAAGCTCTTAAATATCGGCGCATTGCCTTGGAAGAATTATTTCTTTCCAACTGTGGTCTTTATTTCTTTAAATCAGCATTGAATCTGCTCAATAGCATCAAATATTATTTATCGTTTATTGTACTGTCTTGTTGAAGAAACTCGATTTTAAATATGTAAGAAACCGCTACTATCACCTGTTTGACTATTCACGGAGGCATCACCTCTGAAGAATTTCTTTACTTTGATTGTTTCCTAGATGAAAATTTCCGCTTGCAATTGTTCTTCGCCTCTGAGCTTGCCCTGAACTAACGATATAATGTGTACACATGTTTCCGCCAAAGAGCGGTACACAACGTTCTATCCAATGTGTTGCCCATTACTAGCCACTACTTTTTCCCATCTTTCTGGCAGTATTTGGACACCATGTCGGAAGTACTTTTTATCTTTGAGATGCTATAAACGGATAGACCCAATTATTCTTATCCTCATTTGAAGTAAAGCTCTGCTGACAGATCATGTGTCATTGACCGCATTATCCAAAAGGAAGCATACGTCGAGTAGGGTAGGAGTCTCCAATGAGGTGTTCCCACATAAGTTTGAACCGACGCCGTAACATTCGGATGAGCATTAACTTGCAAGCGAATAAATTTTTCCTGTCTGGAATAGTGAGTAAGTAGGACGCGTTATTCCTTGAGTTCCCGAGACAGTCTAATTACATGCGTTCGCTAGAAAGTTCCAGTATTAGTTTACCAAGCTGATTCCACCAAATATTTTTTTTTTTACCACTAACATATTTTGGCTGTCGATATTAAAGCATGGTGTTTCGGGTGGTCCTTATGATTTTTTGTGCTTTGGATTATCTTAGTGGTTCCATTTGTCATCAGAAGTAACTCTTCTTTATTTTTTAAACTTTTCCAGTCATTTTTTATGTAGGTCCAAGAATACATCTTTCTCCCATAACATTTCTTATGCCGTGCCTTGGTACACTTTCGATCTTTCACTTGTCTTCCACCTCCCACTTTTTTGTACACCTTCTACAATTTGATACATTCTGACGAACTTTCTCAAGTTGTCCCCGCCAAAGCTACACGTTCATTAGAACAGTCTACTATATTTTTTTGCCGAGCCAATAACTTTTCAGCCTGCCCTCGTGAGCAAATACAAGCGCATAAAAAAAAGAGATGACGTTGTAAAGAAGCAGGAAATGTGGCAACAAGTGTTGTAAGAGATGACTTTATTTTTATGCTTTGCTTGTTGTTTTTGTCGTTGTCGTTGCCGTTGTTGTTGTAGAGCTTATAAATAACCTTGACAAAGTTAGAGGGTAAAATGCATTTGAGATTTGTTCAGGTTTAGCCAAATGCAGCTGTTGACATGTTGACTGGCTTTGAAAAGGATGCATATATCCTATGTACAAGATATATATCATATGCAGACTGCTGCTGCACTCAAGCTCGTAGCAGGGTACTTGTAATCAGATTCCACAAAGGCGTGCTGCATACTTTTCAGCGTTTTCAGAGGTTGTTGACCTGCAAACTGGCAAACAGGCACAAAACGACTTACCAATGCACTAATGGCTTAAAATTCGTATGGCACAGCTTAAATACCTAGCAAAGCGATTTCCCACTTGGCAGCCATCCAGCCAGGCAGCCAGTCTTGTCACAAATCTCTGACTGAGCCCGGACAAAGCACAAGTCGCGCGCTGGCTTGGAAATGCCCATTACAAGCAAAGCACACAAAAATGGCAAATAAAACAAAAAATAACCGCAATGCAATGTGGCAACTCCCAGTTGCATACACCCCTCCCCCCACACAACAAACTTTCAATTGACCCATTTCTTCGGTCGGGGCGTAGGCGCATGTTGCACACTCAAGCCAAAGCCAATTCACAGGCATACGCATTAAGCTCCCAAATAATGGGCTTGGCAGTGGCCAGAGTAGTCGTGTAAACAACTCTGCCCCTCTGTCTGCCGCTGGATCACTTTTTCTTGCTCTGTAGCTCATTTGATGACGTCGGACGCGCTCATTATGACAACAAAACAGGCGACAATGCGAGAGGCACCGCAGGCGCCAGTTGGCTGTTGACGCCACTGGCAGGTGCAGTGTAAACGATGTTGACGTCACAGGACAACAACCTGCATAACCTTTTTTTTTGTTTGGCTGTACTGCTTCTACTGCTATTCATGGCAAGCCAATCAACTTTGGAGCAGAAGTGCTGGACAGCTGGACAGTTGATGTGTGTGCAATAGACAAAGGTTTTACTCTATGCGTGGACACGGATGGACAGCAAAATGGAAGCACCAGGTGAATTAGACATACATATAAAGAGATTGGAATTTTTGATTGAGTGGTGAAGAATTAACGGCAGTGGCTTCATTGGAATCGCTAAAATTGCTTACACAAAACGCTTTCAAAGCGATTTTTATTAGACTTGTTTCAAAATCTTTAAAATCCTCAATCCTGGAAAGTTTTTTTTGATGCTCCTGAAAACTACGTTTGAGAGAAGCTTACGAAAAAAAAACACAATTGCGATTGATCGATTTAACAAAACAGTTTAGCTGGAATCGAAGATTTCTCTCAATTTTTGTAATTCTTGTTATATATGGGCAACCTCCAAACTTATTTGTTTATGTTTTTCTAAGTTTTCTCCGCCTAAAACTGCAGTTGTCTGAAGATAAGCTTAAAAAGTACAAAAAGTGGTCAAAAAAATAATATGTAGAGAATATATTATACATATAATATGCCTCCATAAGCGAGGTGTGGAGTCCTTAGAACATATCCAATGAAATTCATCAAGAAATAACATATTTTTATGTTCATCTGTCCGTCTGTCTGTCTGTTTGTCTGTATGAATGCTTAGATCTCAGAGATGCTACCATATACATGGCTAAACCGGTATAGTATTGTTCTCGAAACATAATGCTGCGACGTCTCGAGATCAAAGTTTGATTGCTGGTAGATACTAAGTTGCCTTGTTATAATAAATGGTTTTCTGAAAGTTGCCCCCGCCCCATTTAATGTTTGCCACTTTTAAGCAACTTATAACCAACTCTCCAAAACCCATAAACTAAAAGTCTCGGATATCGTTACTAGATGGGGAAAAAAATCTCTGTCTGTCCCAAAATTCTTTTGTGTGTCCATTTTTTTTTTTTTTTATATCTATATCGAAATTTCCGATGCTTTCAGCTGGAAAACATCGATGTATCGATATTTCGAAGCTTATATTATCTTAATTTAAACTTCGATTTATCGAAGCATCGATGTTTTGCGGTTAGAGCATCGAAAATATCGATGTGCTGTATGACTATCGCGTAGAAAGGTGTCTGAGCTAAGCTTAGGGCATTCTCCAATTTATTATGAAATTGTGAGCCAAGTCAAAATTATATTATCGAAACAACTTTGAAATCGCTTTTTTCTCCGCTTTTTATTTTGCATTTTAATCGCGATTAGACTAAATTCGGAATCGTAGTCCACAACAGCCTTAGCTCTTGAATTTTCTTATACTTAGAAAAATAGAGCTTTCGACATAGAGTCATATATCCCCCTTCCCAAAAGTGATATTCAAGCATATCCTTAAAGCAGAATCCTATCAGATGAAACTAATTAACATTATGTCAACCTGAAACTCCATGCACTCTTAAGTTTTGTATTCCTCGTGGCATCCAACCTGATGGATCTCACTGTACAGGCTTCATTCAAACTATCTATTCAAGCAGTCATAATGCACTAACACCCAAACACACTCACACACACACACACACACATTTGTATATGTTTACAGACACACTAGCTTATACGCACTTAACATGCCGCGTATTGCTCATACGCCACGTTGTTGCTGCTGCTGCCCGAAAGGCTCAACTCGAGACTTGTAAGGGTGTTGCACTGAAAACGTGATGTTTAATTAATGCAAAGTGTTGCAGGCGCGTTTTGCTCGATACATGATGCAACCAAGCGAACCAACGGAGCCAGCAGCCAAGAGTGTGAGCGAAGGAGCTCAAGCCGTGTGAAAAAAAAAATGTGGTTTGGTTTAGTGTTGGTGTCTGCAGACTGCGGATTGCGGGCAACGTTCTGCGCCCTGATGCCGCCGTGCTAAACAGCTTTACGGAGCTATTAGCAGCGACAAGTGCAGACAAGCTGGGGACATATAGTGCCACGCTTATGCAATTAACAAAGTACAAGACAAGAACGGGCTATATAGCCAAGTGCAATAGCTATAGCGTCATGGATGCAAGTGTAATCAATATATTAAAGTCTAGGTGGAAGAGAAGCCAACAAATAAACTCTTTAAAGTGGATTCTTTTAGATCCTGATGTTCTAATAGACTTGGCGCTATGCACGCAAGAGAAAGGTTTAAATGTTGTATACCCAAAAAGAAAAGAAAAAGTTGTGACTCACCTGAGTATTTCCTTCTCCTCCTTGACGCTGCTGACTGCTGTTGTCTCCGCCTGACCACTGGCCAGCTGCGCCAGCTTGGGCGGACTGCTCACCAATGGTGGGCTGTAAACACGCGGTGGCGTCGTTATACGTGCCGGACTGTGCATCTGACGTGGTGGACTCTTTGCATGTTCCGGTGGTGGACTGCGCATTAGTGGCGGCGATGGCATGGCCGGTGCACTTTCGCCCACTGGTGGGCTCTGTACACGTTCCACAGCCAACGGCACTGGAGGTGAGGCCGCTCCAGCGCTGCGTAGCGAAGCCGATTTAATTGAAAGCACAGGGCTTTTAACTGATTTAAGCGAGGATTGCGGTGAAAGCACTGCTGGCTGAGCTGCAGCGGAAGCTATAGAACCGGCTCGTGAGCCTATGCTGCCACCACGTACGCTGCCGCTGCGTGAGGCAGCACGACTGCCGCTGCGACTGGCATTAAGACTAGTGCGGCTGTGGCTGCGACTGGGCAAACGACTGTCGGGCTTGGGCGAGCCGCCGCTACTGCCGACAGCGGCTATGGCTGCAGCGATAGCACCACTGGTGGAAATGATGCCGCCGCTGGCAATGCTGGCAGCACGCGGAGAACTGATGCTATCTGCAGCTGGTTCATCGTCACCCTCGTCCTCGTCCTCAGCCTCGTCACCTTCGTCGTGTTCGGTATCGCCAACGGTGAAGGATACTTTGTCCACGGAAAGCTCATCGGTTTCCACTTTGGTGAGCTCTTCCTCGTCGTCTGGCTCCTCAGATACGCTGACCACATCCTCCAGGCCAAGTGGCGGCGGTATAAAGCTGCCTGAGACCAAACGATCAATAGTATCCTCATCTAGCTCTGCAAAATGCTCTGGTGGCGGTGCTATTATTGAGCTTGCCGAATAACCATTGCTTGGCGGTGTAGTTATAGTTGTAGACTCATCGTCATTATCCAGCGATCTGCTGTAATCTTCAGCGGCCAGCTGCTGTGCGCCGCTATTGGGCAGTGGCTCTGGTAGTGGCGGCAATTCGCCCGCCGCACCACTTGTAGCCGTGCTGCCCGAGTGTCCTGGCGAGCTGCGTCCACCATGATGCGGCAGCGGTGGTGGTGAATTTGGTTGCGACTGATCGCTCTCCGAGGAGGGCGTTAGCGGCGGTATTTGGGAGACATGCTGTGCTGGTGGCGACACAATTTTAGAGATGCCCAGCTGTGGGCATGGTGGTGGCGTGACTGGTGGTGAAGGCGATGTCGATGGCGACTTGGTCAGCGGTGGCGTCACTGGCGCTGCATGCATTAAGCCTGCACCAGTGCCCTGTACATAGGAAAAATTTGAGGGTAGTGGTGGCAGTGGTGGTGGTGGTGAGGATTTGTCTTCATCATCGTCATCAGCTTCCGATTCGGGTACCATGCTTGCAGGCGTATCGGGCTGAACCGCTTCGTCCTCATCCTCGTCGGCTGGCTCATCAGCATCATCGGTCTCATCATCTGTGCGCAGCCCAGCATCGTCCATGGGCGACAATGGCGGTGGTGGTATCATTTCCAGCACCGATGTAGTAGGTGAGGCTGGCGGCGAGGTAGCCTCCAAACTAAGCTGTTGTGGCGGCGGTGTAGGCGTTGGCGGCATGTCCTCCGTCTCTGTAAGCGTAGGCAGCGGCGTGGCCATGGTGCTAACCAACGAGCTGGGCGGCGGCGGTGCTACCAGCATTAACACCTCCTCACTTAGGCTCAGCGGTACTGTGGGCAACGGTGGCGGTGGCACGCCCACCGCAGCTGCTGTAGTTGTGGGCAGCTGGCTGGTATCCACTTCCTCAATGTCCGAATCAATGCCTTGGGCAAAGTCCATGTAAAAGTTATCGCGTGAATCGCTAGAACCACGTCGCAGTTTCAGGGACAGATCCGGTGAGCTATCCATGTTGAACTCACTGCACAAACTCTTTTTTTAAAAAAGCTTTAAAGTTTATTTTTTTATTCGTTTTTTTTGTTTGGGTTTGCCAAATTCCAAAGCACTTGGCGCAGATGTCGACGCTCTGCAACACCCACACACACACTGTAACACTTAAGAGTCACATAGGTTTGTTTTACGTTCAATTTTCTTTCACTTTTAATTGATTTTGTTGTAAAGATTATTGTTTTATTGATGTTCAAAAATGTTTGACTGCCTTTTTGGAATGCCCAAGTATTCTTCTTCTCCAAAAAAAAAATTCTTCTCTAAGTCAAGTCCTCGCTAAAAACATGAGATTTGCGTTTTCGCAAATGAGCACCTAAAACCATTGAAATAGTTTACCATACATTTGGCATGTCGGAAATACTTTCTGAACGAGCGACAACTGCGGTCACATCTTCTTCAAAGTCAAATAATTTTAGGCAATACTCAGTGAAGCTCTCAGAACGCTTAAAAATTTGTCATATGCATGTTACGAATACTTTTTTAGACGAGTGATAAACTGGGACGAGAAGTGGGTCTACTATGACAAATCCAATTGCCGGAAACAGTCCGACAGTCAATGCCAAGGCAATGCGACGCAGTTATCCGCCAACAACTGAATCGTTTAAAGATAAAAGATAAAGATTTTTTCTTGGCCTCAAAATTGCGCTTCTTTTTTTTTTGGCAAGGCTCACTTCAATTTAAGGGCGTTAAAAGTTGCTCACATTCCTTCTTGGCCTCAAAAGTTGCGCATTATTTTGGGACAAAGGTAAGAGATGCCGATAGACAGCATAATGTACTCACTGATATGCAGTAGAAGTAAATACAATTTTAAGTTATATACCCAGAGTATTATTTTTTTAATTAAATTTTAGCTGGCGCCTAATTGTTGTGTTCATTGTATTGGTCTGCAGACACACAAACGCACGCACGCACACAAACAAACACATACAAATACTATTACACTGTGCCATTTTGTGTATCCCTAAAATGTAAAATGAAGTTCTTACGCACACATACTTACAGAGAGACACACATGCGACACATACACATAAAAGCTGCTAGCCCGGAAAAATCATCAACACAGCCTCTCACGTGCCCCGCACAGTTACACGCTCTTTTTTTGTGTGTTGGCTGCTTCGACTTAAAGCTGCTCTTGGAATGAAATGAAATGGAATGGGCTAGGCAAACGAAATGGATCGAACCAGGCTTTAGCTAAAGTTGTTGTTTTTGTGGTTGTTGCAATTGCATTTGCTACGCATATTTTGCTTTTACGCAATAAATTCTTGTATAATACATATGTAAGCGTAAGTGAGGAGTACATATACGCACGCACACGCACACAATTTGTAAGTGCGTAATAAGGACGCAAAACAACCCCTGCCCAGCGCTTTGCTATATAGCGTCCCTTAATCAAACCGGCAGCAGAGGGGTTAAACACGAGACTCAAGTGTTGTTGTTGCTGCTGCTGTTTGTTTTGTTTGTTTCTTTTGTTGCTTTGTTGCGTAGTTTGAAAAGCGCGACGTGACTTACTGACCAATGTGCCGTTATGCAGCGTTGTATACGAAAAATAACGGCAAGTGCTTATCACTTTGTGCCTGTGTACGTGTATGTGTGTGTTTATGTATTTTGCGGCATACATAGGCAACTTTATGTATGCCAACGCAGGATGCTGCGCGTGGGTGGCGGCGGCAACGTCGACGTCAACGTCAGCGTAAACTTCGTCTTCAGCTTCGTTGTGTTCGTCGTTGTGCCTTTGCGCTCTCGTACGTCGCGCTTTCGATTGTTAAATGCAATAAAAACAACAACAACGCACACACACACACACACAGCATGTACGCCGCCCCATTAAAATTCGCTGTTTGTGTGTGTATACCAAAAATATTGCGTACTGTAGTTTGTAGGCCAGCGCTGCGTGGGGGCAAAAAACTACACAACAAAAAAAACTACAACAAAAAACATACACACACAAAAAAAAACAAATTTGCACCTGCAAAAAAGGAAGCAACAGCCAGCTGAAGAGCGCACGCCCCCCTTTCACACACACACACACACACACACTCTTATTGGCGCTCGTGTATGTTTAGTGCTTTCCGGTTTTCGCATACGCATAAAGCAACAACAACACAGCGTCACGGACACACACGCAAACGCTCTCACACATACACACACACGCGCCACACATATGTGCCAAAGGATACACAAAGCAACTGTATTTAACTGCCATTGTTATTGCTCGTCTGCTTTGATTATGTATTTGCTTAATTGTTTTATTGCTCTACACAATTTTTGTTTTTTGCATTTAGCGTTTACCGTTATTTTATATTTGCCGATACCGTTACGCACACGTACACGTTCGCAAATAATTCCGCTTCGCTTCCGGCTGTGGCACGAATGCCTGTCGCTTGATTTTTGCTCCTGCTGCGACGGCACTTAATTTTAGAATGAAACGCCATCACGAAACAAAGCTGCGCTGCGCCATTGCTACGGACCCGTCTTCGTATCTATGACAACAGCCTCAAAGCTCTCGACAGCGGCCGCAGCAGCAGCAGCAGAAACCCAGAGAGCCAAGCAGCGCACACAACAAATAAAACGAAAGATAGATGAGCCCAAGGGGTCTGCTAAATTGTGCATACCCTTACTTTGTAAATTTATCTCTCACTGGTAAACATTTTTTTTATAATTTGCAAACAGAAAAGCGTTAAGCGTTTCGTCTTCCATTCAAAGAGTTTTTTAGATGTTACGCACACTAAAATCTTTTTTTTTTTATATTTATTTAAAGATGGAAACGAGAAAGATAGCTCGATCGTATTTGGCGTTTGGGAGCAATTTATCTTACTCGTCGCTATTTTTTCATTGTGTTATTTTTTTTCGACAATATTTTTGGGACTCAGCCGTATTTTCGGAATCCGCAGGAATCCCAAAGATAAGCAATAAACCCATTCATTTAACACAATTGTGTACTACGTACAGTCTCGTACATTCCGCAGTTTTGTTTGCAAAACTTTCGCGATTCCCATTTCAAACAATTGCATTGGAATGTTCTTACACTTTTACATTTTATCGTACTGATTCGTATACGATTAGTTACTGTCTTCTTCCCTAGCACGAATTTTGGACTGTTTATAAAATTGGCGTTCTTTTTGATTACACGAACGAGATTAGTACCTATAAAAATTGTATTCATTCATTATTAGAGCATCGGACTATGCTGGTGTCTCCTACTTTCGATAATACTTGGGTTTATAAAATTTCCTTTCTAAAATATACATGTGAACTCCGCCACGTTGTGTCACCTAAGTTTTTCCACGGAATTATTTTCTTGCCTCTTTTTTGTTTTGTTTTAAGTTTTGTCGATTTGCCATTAGATCGGCTAATTAATTTATAATATACCTATAGGTATAGCTAAAATAGTTGTCTGGCATATAGAATATCGTATAAACATTTTTGGACAGTTATATCTCGCTTGTAATTCTTTTAATTCCGAGTATAGCTCCAGGTAACGAAGTATATCGAAAATCATACGCTTTTCATTGCCACAGAAAATCAAAATATGGATTAGTTTCAAAGATTTGGCCAAACAAATTTTCGATACGTTTAGATCAGTGGTCGGCACAAAATACTCAATTTTTTTTTGCGTATGTATTGAAGTTTTCTCTGTCGCATTGAGGTATTGCGACGCTGACGTTGCTAAGCAACAAACACGAAGTTGATGGTGCATGGCTTCGGCTCTTGTCGCTCTGCTTTACTGCCACTGCAGCAGAGAAAACAATATCAGAGCCATGGTGGAATAATAAGGTGATGTCGTGCGAACGCTCACTCTCTCGTTTAGCGCCCTTATCGTCAGTACAAAATTTGCTGTGAACGAGTAAGGTTGGTTGCGGACGAAATTTTTAGCACAGTGTGTTTTACAATACAAAAGCAAAAAATTATGGGCAATAGTAAACTTGTTAAAATTAGACTATAGCAAAATTAACTTTTATATTAACTATAAAACATATCTGAATTGTTTATTGTTTTTAATTTGCAAACATCAACAAAATATATATCTATCTCATTCACATTCACGAAGCAATGCTAAGAGAGCTTTCCTAACAGAAAAGCTTTTAATCTCTCACTCGCACTCACACGCTGCATACAATAAGGGATAGCTTTTACTGACGATACCACCTTATATTATTCCACCATGATCAGAGCAACAAAAGCCGAAGCCACGCACCATCAACTTCGTGTTTGTTGCTGAGCAACGTCAGCGTCGCAATACGTCACTGCGGCAGATAAAATTTCAGTACATGTGTCGACGTCGCTAATCCCTATGGCACGCGAGATAGGGCCGTGCCGACCACTGGTTTAAATTCATAGGCCTTTTAGAGCAAAAAAACTAGACTTTTGTACAGTGAATTGCGTTGATATGTTGAAAAAATATTAACGTTTACTTTGTTCATAGGGCTTTTAAGATATTATGTATTAAATTATATAAAGAATGTTTTTTTTATTCCCTGGAAGGCTTAATGTTGTGTCCCTTCGAACCTTCCAAAGCTTAATAACAACTTAAAAACGAAATCTTAACTAAAGAAAAGCAAAAAGACAAATAAAGAAAAATATATAAAAAATGTATTTGTTAGGACAGCTCTCTACTGTTTCCTAACTAATCGAAAATCAAACTTAATGCCGGTAGGTCTGCCTTTTATACCAGTTCGGGTTAGCTAGAGGTGCAACAAATATTTTCATTCGTACCAATTACCAACTACTTAACTTTCGGTTATCGAATACTTTTGATTTGCATACAAAATTTCGATTTTGTTTATTAGTCAAAAATTATACATTTCGTTTTCTTCCAAACTTAAACAAGAGAGGAAAAACATTGAAAAACGACGTAATGTAACTCCAAACTTTGAACTTGGGCTTTCAAAAAATGGTGCGTCAACTTTATCATTTTTTTCGAACCTTTACCAAGGTTAGGTCGACTACTTGTGGGAGGCACTGGTATTAGATAAAATTTAAAAATATTATTTTTTGAATATTTTTTTAGAACACAGCTTAGAGTGAAATGATAATAGAAAAATCTTCAAGTCACAAAAATATTTAAGCTGTGCTTGAGAATATTGGTTATACTATAAATAAGTGGTAAAGCATTGCACTCAAGTCCCAGGTACGTTTCAGTCGGAACAAATTTTGTTTAACTCTTTAATGCACATGTCACCAATGTAGCAACTTCTGCTAGAAATTCTAAATACTCTAAGTTTAGTGTAAGTCGAGCTTGCGCAGATGCCGCGTACTGTACAAGAGCAAAGGCACACAGTCCGGTGTCGTCACATATTCGCATATCAATGGGTAGCCCATGGTTAATGCTGAGTGTTAAGCGGTTCTGCGAAATAACGCCTCAATTCTGGATTGTTTATGGAGCCCGCAGGCAAAAGAGAGAGAGCTGTGGAAGCCTCTAGCTTGGTATCGGAGTAAGTGCGCGCGCGTTCTCAGCGACACAGAAAAAAAAGGAGCACAAAGGGACACTGCCTTGCCGCAGCCTGTCTTTGTGCTGGAATTTCGCACATCAAATGGCCTAAGATGGGTTTAACTCCTTTAATGAAAGCATGCCAAAGTGCGCTGAAGAGTAAAATTAGGGCTGCTTAAAGAAGCACATTATTTACAAGTGTTTTGCTGTATTTCAAGCTAAAGAAATAAAAAGTACTATATTTTTAATAATATTCAAAATGAAAGCTGTTTATGTTTAAGGTAAATATTAGTAATTAAATACATTTTTAAATGCGCGCCATAACAGTGCTATAAAACGTATAAAAACTATTGAGTGCTGCGCAATTATATTTGACAAATTCTAAGAAGTGTTTGTCAACATACAAAAATGCGCTGCAAATTATGTGCATTTATTTATTAAATATAAATGTTAATTATAACAAATTAAAAGAGCTAAGTTTAAGTTACTCATTATATACTTTAATTGCACTATGATTAACATTTAAATAAAATAAATGAATACTAATTCCAATCAATTTAAAATGCGCGCGCTTACAGTGTTACACAACAAGCAAAACTTACAAGTGCTGTAAAATGACTTCATTGTTATTAAATCTTTGGTATACCAAATAGTCTTTGGTAGTTTCTGCACAACAGCGCTGCCACACTTTTTGTATGCGCGCAATCAAAATACATCTGGCCATTTGGCTTTATGTCAATACAGAAGGTGTGGCAGCTCTACTTTTATAGTTTTGCTTTTCATCGCCAATTTGTCACTTCGATTATTTATTTAACAAATAGTTATGTACATAATTAACAACAAGCAGCAGTGAGAGTACACATACAATGAGCACACGAAAGGCCAAAAACAAGCCCATCTTAAATTTCAAAGCGGTGCTATTGGGCGAAGGTAATAAGCTGTACAAAGAAAAGAAATAAGGGGAAAAAATATAATGTACATATAATGCCTCTCATGTTGCAGGTTGCGTGGGCAAAACCTCTTTGGTGTTGCGCTACATGGAGGACAAGTTTAATACGCAGCATTTGAGCACACTGCAGGCCTCATTTGTGACAAAGAAACTAACGCTGCCGGACGAGCGTCGTGCACAGCTAAACATATGGGATACCGCTGGCCAGGAGCGTTTTCATGCGCTGGGTCCGATTTACTATCGCGGGTCGGATGGCGCGCTGCTGGTATACGATATAACCGATCAGGACTCGTTTTTAAAAGTCAAATCATGGGTTAGAGAGCTTAAGCAAATGCGCGGTAGCGAGATAGCACTTATAATAGTTGGCAACAAGACTGATCTGGAGGAGCAACGTGCAGTGCTCTACGATACGGCCATACAGTATGCGCAGACCGTTGGCGCACAGTACCTGGAAGCTTCTGCCAAAGAAAATGAAGGTGTTGCTGAAGTATTCGAGATGTTAACACAACTGATGCTAGAGCATCGCAGCAAGCAGGAGAACGAAACACCATATAACTTGCGATTACAGACCGGCGGCAATGCTTCGCCCATTACCGTATCCGACGACAGCGAGCCGGACTCGCTGCAGTCCCAAGAACAAGGACCAGCTTCCTCGGCGCATCGTTCCTGCTGCGGTATCTAGGCTTTTGAGCCAAGTTCATGCTGCTGCCTTGTGCGTGTGCGCCAGTTGTGATAATATTTAAATACTAATAGTTTTGTAGCTCGTTGTGTATCTTTATCTGTATATACTTAATTACATTTATAAATTTACGTTTACAGTGCATTTGTATTTGTGCTACACTTTGTTTTTTTCCACAATTCTTTGTTTTGTTGCGAACAATCTAAATTAAATTAATTTTTATGCGTCATACTGTTGAATTTTTTGCGTATTTTTCAGATAATAATTGCAAGGTTTTTTTTGCCAAACGTTGTCAGGGTACTATAAACACCCCCATGACCCCCCGCCCCATCTTACATTTCTCTTCGGTGTTTTCTTTTTTGCTCTTTCCATACTTTTGTTGTTACAATGGCTTATCTCAATACCGCTGTTTCAACAACAGTGCGCGCGGAACGCGCGGTGTTCCTTTTTACTGCCCCGAGGCCATCAGCTGTTTGTTTCGCGTCTCTAAGAAACATTCAATAATTGAAATGCGACGCGTGCAAATTGTTAGTAAATTAAATTTTAAAAATGCAATCAATTTATTTGTATTTATGCAAATCTGTTGTGCTTGTGCCAAGGCATCTGATGTATAAAGAGGCCACAAACCAATTGTGAGCTGGTCAAGCAACCGCCATGATTGAAAGTAAGAACATGTATTTATATGTACATATTTATTTATACTCCATATATAAATGCTAATTCTGTCTTGTTTTTATTTAGTTAATATCTCTTGAGTGGCAAACTACCCAGTTACAATGACGACTCATGTCGTACGGACCGTGTCGCCGTTGCCATGTTTAGTATCACGGAGTGGAGTTGGCGTGCACAAGTCAGAGGCGCCTAGAAGGAATCCATGCATCAAGCACCAATGTCATCACCCAATTAAGTAAATATAAGTTTTGCTTTAATGCCAAGTGCTTATTGTGTCTTATTTTTATTTAGTTATGATCTCTTGAAGGAAAGCCATCCCAGTTAACGCTGTAACACATACATAGCTATGTAAGGGCGATGTATAAATGCCATAAAATTTGGGCGTAACGTTTCTAGAAAGGAAAGTAATGTTTGAAAAAGGCACAAACCTAATCATGAACATGTTAAGGAATCGCCAGGCACCTTGTATGTACCTAAACACTTTTGATGTTATCACATACGCTCATGTAAGTAAATATAAGTTTTGCTTTTATACCAGATGCTTATTGTGTCTTATTTTTATTTAGTTGTTAGCTCTTGAAGGGAAACCACCCACCCAGTAAGAGCTACAACGCATTAAGCCTTGACGACGAATTGTGAATTTACCCATACGCGCCTAATAACTTGGGCGTAACGTTTCTAGGAAGGAAACTAATGTTTGCAACCGCTTTGCCGCCATGATGCACATACATATAGATTTATGTTATCTCATATGTACACCCAGGTAAGTAAATATTAGCTTTGCTCTTAAACCAGATGCAAAATATGTCTTATTTTTATTTAGATGCTATCTCTTGAAAAGAAACTACCCAGTAAGAGCTACAACGCACTACGCATTTGCAACGATTTGTGAATTTGCATCTAGCTGCTCCTATAGCTAGTGTCTACGTTCCAAATAGGCTCACTATTTATGTTCAGTATCACAGAGGGAAGCCAGATGCACCTAGGCAGTAACCCTTCTACGTTTCGTTTGAAGATATAAGTCACTTATGATAATGATTACGCAAAGACTGTGTAGTAAGCGACAGCAGCTTATAACTTGCGCGAGAGAGAGTCTTCTAGCTGTGAAACCTGTGTTCAAAAAAACAGAAAACCAAATGATAATCGCCAGGGCATCATGGTGCATGTGTAAGTAATATACCTAGATCCTGTACCTGACCCAGATGCTAATTGTGTATTTTTTTTATACAGCTAACATACCTTCTTGAGTCATGTGCTCAGTAAGATCTGCCATACCTTACGCATTAGCGACAACCAATGCATTCAACAGAACAACAAAATCTGTAGATTTACACTTAAACGCCCATGTTGTGCGAATAGATAAAGAAGCTACGGATGGATAGTTTTTCAATGTGGCTTATCAAGGAAGACGGCAAAGGTGCAAGAAGAGGGTACACTAGCTGATTTTATTATCAAAGAGTAAAGCAGAAGTGTGCTAATAATAGGCACTCAAATTAAAGCTCTATAACAGAACACAGCCCAGTAATATTGGTTTTGCCAGCCAAGCAAAGTGTCGCAGTAAGAGATTGCGTCTAATCTCTTGATCATTATATTTTTGGCCAGAGAACTTATGCATAAAGATACCGCAATCGCTGGCCGTGTCTAGAAACCGCCATGAAATGTATGTATGATTGTACATATATATTTATATTTGTACTAAGTGACATATATTCTTATTTTTTACTTAGATGCTTATCTGTTGAGAGGAAAGTGCGGATTTATAAGCAATCGCTTAGTCATAAAAATGCGTCTGTTAAAAGAAGACGGAAGACCTGAAAGATGCGGATAGAGGAACACAAACTATTTAACGCGCTATATCCGATTGTAATCTGATTATTATAAAAAGATGCTTCAACTAAAGAGCTTAATGACTTGGTCCTAAAATATGTTTGCACTAATAAACACTCCAAGTAAGTAACATAAGTATTTTTTCTAAGATTTTTTCTAATTGTGTATTTTTTTTATTCAGCTGGCTCTTCTTGTAAGGAAAGTACTTACAAAGATCTTGGTTACTTCCACATTAGCGACGTCTACAGCATTCATAGCTTGGCTAGCTCATGTTTTGCTTATAAACAAAGATGTTCTTAGAAGATAAATGCTTAAGATGGAAGTCGATGAAGTGCCGCAGGCAGAGGGCGCACTAGCTACCTTTGGTATCACGGTGCATGCTCGCAGCTGAGGTGCCTAATTGTTCATAATCAGACAGTAACCCGGTAACGTGTTGTTATGGCCTGCCAAAAAGAGAGTGGCCTAATGAAGTGGGCGTAACATTTCTGGCAAGAAGGCACAAATCCACTTAAGAGTATAACAAGGCGCCGCTAGTTCTCTACATATAAGTGACAAAAAGCAAACGTGTATACGTAATTATGGCTTAAACCAAATGTTAATTGTGGCTTGTGTTTATTTAGTTGCCAGTTGTGCTTGGATAATTTGCCTTGTCATTAAAGTAAATGGGTAAGTTGAGAGCAAAGAAAAAAATCGAATACCATTAGAGTAATGAGCATGAATTTGTTTGGGCTCTATATTTATATTTTTTTAAGCTTCAGTTAGTAAATTGTAATATAAGTTATCAAGATGTTTATAACTTATAAGAAAGATTTACAAGATGCACCTATTTGCGCAGCAGAAATGACGATTTTTTTGCCATTTATAATTAAAGCGTTCAAAAGAAATCCTTGCATTTGAAACTGTCAAGCAATACTTCTTTGCACTATAATTATGGATTCCAAAAAGTCTAAATATCTTATAGAATGGTTTATAGTTTCGGTATCATTTATGAGGGAACCTTACCGGTCGTGCTAGCGGTAAAATATCTCTAATATGTAGACCCATACAACCTCTTCCAGCCTAGATACACTGAGCCCATTTCACAAATTTTCTTTTTCAACTTCAACATAATACTTCATGTCAAGGTGTATTAATTGGAATGTGCTGCATTTTATGCCACCTGAGACACGCTGTCAGCATTTCTAGAACTAACTTATTGACATGTTCATAAGCAAGTCATTTACCTTCCTTCTGCTTGTAGTACCAGTCCAAGGCAAGCCAAAAAACCTTGTATACAAATTCAGGGTCATTTTGGTTTTGGTTTCTTTATGCATGCATAGAGCACTCTCACCTTCTACGAAATTCTTCAAACATTTGTTTATACATATTATATAGAACTATGTATATATCAAAGAAAAGAGGCTACAAGTTTTGTGGTTTTTGTGCTTTCATTTTTCCACAGACCTATTGTATTGGCAATGGGCAATGATGAAACTTGTGGCGCCTCAACTGTTATCGTAGAATGGGAAAGCGTTTGTACTCGTTCCAATTACACCAGTCGGCAAGAAAGCTGCCCCGCTTGCGTCTCACCAAACCAACCCAACCCTTTTCAACGCCACCTCGTGGGCAGACTTAGTGCGGTCTGTTCGCTATCACCTGACATCAAGCAAAAATGTACATGGTAGCGTCATTTGTTTAACAGTTGTCCATGTGAGCCCAACAAAATGAAGCTGTTGCTGGTGACGCTTAAAACGCTCTTGGTCTATGGATTCGTTTCTATATTTGCACTGATAACGCACATACTAGAACGAGAACTGCAGCTGTTGCATTCTTTGTTGCTTTAAGCATATGGCATGGTAAGTTCTATATACTTATGTACATGTTAGCCAGCATACGCTGCTCTACAGTATAAAAGATAGGGCATATTAAAGTTGTTGTTGTAGTAGACTCTGAACCCTAAGAAGAATTTTAAACTGAGCTTAGAACATAAAGCAAATCGTTTTGTAAATGTACATAAAAAAATTTATATACACTAAGTTTATTTAATTTAGCATAAATACACTGTACATTATAAGTCTTTGCACACGTGAAGAATGCGGCCATGATAAGGGCTTAAGGCATGCTTTGCTAAGACTGTGCCACATATACCTTTTTATACCTCCTGAAAATAAGTATATGTGCATAAATCTAAATTTTAATTTACTATGTACCTAAGTAATTAGATTTTTTTTAAGTTTAATTGTTTATTTGTGTTCTATTATTGTTTGTGACTATAAAAAGATTCTGCAGTTTAAAGGCGTCTATTTCTGCTCACTCCCCGAGCAAAGCCCGTTTAAGCTCAGCCTTCTTCCCAAATTGCCGACGCTTGTAGAACTATAGAAGAACTTGGAAAGTATTTCCCACAGGTCTTCGGCAGGGCTAAAGTCGGGTCTGACTGCCGTCCATTCCAATAATGGTATTTTATGCATGAAAAGAAGACCTTTCTTTTGTGAACCGTATGAGTTAGAGCGTTATCTTGTTGAAAATCCAATTATGAGTATAATGATTTGACTTTCTTTACGGATTAGAAATTGAACATTTTTATATTGTTTTTTATTTTTTACTCTAACGACTAGTGCTGGAGAAAACATCGATGTTATATCGATGCATCGATGTATCGAAGTTTAAAATATCTATATATAGATGTTGGCCAACAGAGATGTTTCTCTAGCACTTCTGCACTCATCAAATGGGTGTTTAGTAGTGGTGGAGAAACATCTCTGTTGGCCAACATCGATAAATATATATTTTAAACTTCGATACATCGATGCATCGATATAACATCGAAGTTTTCTCCAGCACTACTAATGACTATTAAAATAAATTTTGTTGAAATTATTTCGTTTGTTTAAATAGATTAACTAACCAAATAATAAATGGACTTATACCAGTTTCCACTTATTCTTCTATTTTCAAGAATTTCTTTCGCAAAGTTACAACAAATTTTTCAAAAATCGATCTAATTGAAATTTTTGTAAAACTGGGAATAATACGGCAGTCGTTTATAAAAAACTTTTCCGGATATATCTTGCGTTGAGCATGAGTTATGGAGCATGCTTCATCTGATATCAATGAAGTTTTATTCCAAATGAAAAGGTCTTTGTTCACGAACAACGATTTGATATTATAAGTCGTCTGATAAAAATTAAATCGTACCTATCGATTATATAATGGTTTTAAATATCCATGCAAGCTATTTAAAAAAAAAAAATTCATTTCGAGATATCTAGCTACAGTCCCTTGCCATATTATTGATCCATGCTGAAAAATAAAGCTTTCATTACTAAGAACATGTACAGCATTTAGAGGGCCATTTTATATTGACATACCAAAAGTTATAATAATTACATTGTATATTGCTACAAAGAAGGGTGACTAACATAAAAATAAATTTTTTCGAAAAATTCAGTATTTTGTGCCAACAAAGCTTTGAATGCGACGAGGCATCTGTAGGTTGTGTTCCCACGTATCAGTAAGGATCTTTATGAACTCTAGCTTGGTTGTAGGAGCTTTCATCTTAATTTCAGATTTCAAAAACTCCCAGACGTTCTCTATAGGGTCATGTCGGGCGAATTGTCTGGTCAGTCGAGAATATCTACTTTTCTTAAACTAAAAATGTTTTAATCCATAAACATAGGCCTTTCTCGTTTCGTGAACAATTTTTTCATCAGAGGCAATAGCTGGGTTTCAAAAACTTCCTACTTCTAGAAACAAATCTCAGCACAGAGTTTATTATAAAATAAAAAAAGAAATAAATCGTAAAAGTAAATTTGCAACATGGATCTAATATGGTAAGGGACTGTAGATTGTAGTGCACAGATTTTTATGAAGCTTTTCGTTTTTCTTTTTTTGATCAGTGTATGCAAAAGCCTTAGTGTGCGCAAATTTTTGATCGGCAGTGTATGTATATTTTGAAATTTTTAAAAGCCAAAGCGGGCTAATAATAATCTACACTTCATATTACGTTATGAAGCTTGTAATAAATGAGGAATAAAATGGTCCCTTATACTCTGTAAACAGCGTACCAAAGACATTTTCATAACAATTTATGAAGATGAAGTTTATCACATATTAGTGTTGGAGAAAACATCGATAATCGAAGTTTAAAATATCTATATATCGATGTTGGCCAACAGAGATGTTTCTCCAGCACTACTAAATACCTATTTGGTGAGTGCAGAAGTGCTGGAGAAACATCTCTGTTGGCCAAGATCGATATATAGATATTTTAAACTTCGATCATCGATGTTTTCTCCAGCACTATCAAATATGTATATTGCAAAAAGATTGAATTTTATTTCTGAAAAATTTGAGCCGCCTTAGATTTTTTTTGGATACAGTAAGTCCTACCCAAAGTTTTAAAAAATGTTAAAAAAAAATAAATTATAAATGGGGATTGATAGATATGTGCTGCTCATCAGTGCTGAAAAACATCGATGTATCGATATATCGAAGTGTAAATGAAGACAATATAAGAAATTAATATTCTGTTCCGGCCAGAAATTACGTCTTTTTAAATTGTGAGACAAAAAAAATTCGAAATGAATTCTAATTTTAATAAGCATTGAACGGCTTTTCAGTTTTCAGCGGCACAAATAGTTTGTTTTCGAGGCCAATTACAAGGAGCTGAAACCATGAAAAGCTATTATTTAAAAGTTATACGGGTTCTTGTCGTGCCTATAACTAAAGTTGTCACACAACCATACAGAAACCAATCATAACTAGTCTATACCTTTGTTCAAATCGATTTAATGCAGCTACTTGGAGCTGCTTGAACTGTTGCAGAACTAAGAACACTTGCATTTAAGATTTCATCTAACACTGTATTGATACCCTGTACTATATAGTAGTATAAAAGAATGAAAGAACGAGATGCCAGAGACACTTCCAAGTTACCTAAAGTTCGATATACCCATGTCCCTCCGTATAAACTCCTAGATCTCAGCAATAGTAAAAGCTAGAGCAACCAAACCTTCACATAAGATCCGTTATCATTCCATAGATGACAAGCTAATTTTTTTTTTTTTGATATCAGGATTATATACCTCCCATAGAAGTATTTCAGGCACCTTGAAAAAAAACAAATATTTTAGATGCGTAATTCATTTGTTTATGAAGATATCGTTAGCAAATTGTGTTTTGGGAAGTTATTTAATCAAATTTTATTAATATCGGTTGACTATATTGTATAGCTGCCAAAGAACCGATCGGTCGAGAAACATGTTTATTGAAAAATAAAGATATTGCAACCAAATTCGAAATTGAAATGTTTTTTAAAGCACGATACCGAATTTGATCAATATGGGCTTACTTATTCATTTGTTTGTTGCAAAGTAAAGAGTATCTCAATGTCGGCGCGTTCAACTTTAACTCTTTTTTTGCAAATTTTTGTGATTCAAAAATCCTTTTTGCTAGTACCAGCAGGGTATCTTATAGTCTAAATAACTTAATCATTTATTTATAACACCTTTGTCGCCTTCTCACCCTCTATCTCTTTTTCAGACCCAGCGCTATCAGTTTGACTGATAATTTTTATCAGAAGCGTAATCAATAGTAACGTGTGCTATCGGCATGCACAAATACAAAACGCCCATTTGGACAACTAGCTGCCTGCCTGAAAACTAACCAAAACTAACCCGAAAAAAAAATGTGACTGTGTGAGGCAAGGTGCCCTACTACCTGCCACTGCCACAGCCCGCTTGAAGCTAAGTACTAAAAACTAGCTAGCCACAACTAATGAGTCCCACGCACCAAATCTCAACACGCACTATGAACAATGGCAAACAACGCCTTAAAGACCAACCAAGGCAAACAGCTTCGGGTTTACCGAACACCCCTTATCTTAACGATGGTATAGGGGCAGACTGCAATTAGATTATGACTAAACCACAAGTGCCACAATGTGCGCCAGTAGGTTTAGGTTTAGTTATTTTATTGGCACTTGTCGTACCTGTCGCACAGTGTACAGTGCGTCTGGAGGGATCAGCAGCGGTTTTGTGAGCAATGTTACATCGTCAGCAGCGGCGTCTGCTGCTCTTGGCACTGTTGCTCATCGTTGGTATTGTTGGATTTTATATCTATCGAGTGCATCAGGGACCGCTCTTTAATCAGTATAATATTGTGCGTGCCTCGAATGAGTTGAATGAGGCGGCCGGTACGGGACGCTCGACGCGCACCATTTTGCTGTGGACGCCGTTCTATAGAAATGCACGTTGGAATCTGCCACAGGATATAATGGGACCAGATGAGTTTCGGCATGAGCTAAACTGTCAAGTGGAGCATCGCTGTGAGCTAACACATTTGCGTGACTTTTTGCCAGATGTGGCGCTCTTTGATGCCGTGCTGTTTCATGGCGCCGAACCATTTACATTCTTTGATATGGTGCCCAAGAGACGTAGTCCGCATCAGGCCTATGTATTTGCGCTATTAGAGCCGCCGGGTGAGACCAAGCATGTGCTGAGCAATGAGCACTACTTTTACAATATGACCATGAGCTATCGTATGGATTCGGATATTGTGTGGCCGTATATGCGCGTGATTGATATTGAAACGGGTACTGTGGTTACGCCCAGTGCAGATCCGCATTGGCGACAACCGCCTGAAGTTTGGAATGACACAGTCGTCTGGCGTCTTTGGCCTAAAAGAACTAAAATGGCCGCCTGGATGGTATCACATTGCGAGACACTGTCATTGAGAGAAAAATTGGCCGAGGCACTGCAGCAGCACATATCTGTGGATATCTACGGTAAATGTGGCACGCTCAGGTGAGTTGGTTGTATATATGTAATAAAGACAACAGACTAAAGCCAAACTTTTGCAGCTGCGCGGAGGAAGAATGCGATGACATGCTCGAGGCTGACTACAAATTCCATTTATCCTTTGAGAACGCACTGTGCACGGACTATGTGACCGAGAAACTATATAGACCCATGCTGCGCAATATGTTGCCCGTGGTATATGGAGGCGCCAATCTGACGCGCTTTCTACCACCACATTCATATGTGGATGCAGAGCGTTTTGAAAGCGCCGAAGCTCTGGCACATCACTTGCAATATCTGGCCAGCAATGTGCAGGAATATATGCGTTACTTTTGGTGGAAACGTTACTATAAGCTTGTCAAGACTTCACCCTATTGTGATCTATGTGAGAAACTACACAGTGCAGGCTGGGCACACAAGACACAATCCTATACTAATATTGAGTCCTGGTGGCTTAATAGCTGCCGTTTTAAGGCAAAAATACGTTTTTGAGCACCATACTGACAGAGTCGGCTATATGGAAATGCTGTATGTGGAAAAGAGTAAGCACAAGATAAAGATAAACTGCTGCCATCTTAAAAAATCTTTTGTAAACAACAAAAATACATAATATGTATGTATATAAATAGGTTGCATGTACAAAAGATTGTAAATTAGCTCAATTATCCATACCATATATGATCAACACGACAAAGCCACAAAATTCAATATGACTTAATATTTATTAAAAACTATTATAATTGTTATTAATTTTAAGCAACCTAAAGTTTGTTATGACGTCAGTTACACCTGTATGCATGTCACAACGGCTGCACCTTGTTTTTACTCAGCTATCATGTCAAATATCTTTTGTTATATTAGTCATTCATTGCGAGCTTTAGCCTTTAAAATCGGTTCTACGATAAGCAAAGCCAATATATAAATATAAGTACATATGTCGAATGAATTTAATAAACTAGTTTTTGTACATACTATACAAAGAAACTTGGCAACATTTATAATTTTAAATGCCAAGATAAGATAACTTTGCAATGTACATAACTTTGATGCACCCTTTATTTTGAATATTTCTATAGAACTAGTTGTGTTTTTGCTTTAAATTATGTATATACAAAGTGCCTTATGTATCTAACTAAAAAACAAAGAGCTATTAAAATCAGAGACCAATAGAATAAATTAAAATAAATATGAACTATGTAAACTTATATTAAAATTTTTTTTTAATTTTTAATACAAATGAAAGCCATGCTTATTTCTAATTTAATACTTTATGGAAATTAATTAACTATTAAATTTCATAATCAGTAGTTTTAATTATTTAGGATTTTAGCTTTTAAACTTGTGTATAGAGGAATAAAATATATCAGCTTTTGTCTTTGAAAAACTAATATTGAATTTATTTGTTGAGCAATGCATTATTGTTGATTGTATTAGAAACCAATAATTATTTTTACTAGGAACCAAGCCCTACGCTGCATACTAACTCTGTCGCTAACAACTTTTTTATTGTTATACAAAAAACATTAAAAATCAGAAAATAAATATAAAACAATTTTAAATTGCATACTGGCCTTGCCCCTAAGAACTTTTTTATTGTTATAAACAAAAATATATGAGAAAGTAGAAAATAAATATAAAACAAAAAAAATAAAAAAAACGCGTAGTTCAAAAATTTGTGTTTGTTGAATTTCAGTTTTAGACAATAGTATGGAAGTTAGACGCTTGAAAAGATCTCAATTTGTTGATTCTCTCATATGAAAGATTGCAAATAAAAATACATAAAAAAAATTTAAAAAATCAGTTTTTTAACTTAAAGCATTACGGATTAATACAACTTTTTATTAATATACAAAAAATACTTATATAAGAATTCAGAAAATAAATATAAACAAATTTTAAAAATAAAAATACATATGTATGTCAAACACAATTCTTGTTAAAACTCAGTTTTTTAAGTAAAGGTTTAATTTTTAACTAAACTACTGAATATTTTTGAACCGTTTTTTTTTAAGCTAAAATAAATTTTTTTTTTCATTTTCTGAAAAACTTAGTTTTCTTATTTTTTAAGTTTGTCAAATCAGATTTTTATCTTATGCCTTTTTATATGCTATAATTATGCATCAAATCGATTTGTTGCAACAATGCGCTGTGAGCCCAGATTTTCATAATTTGGCAAAAACCCTGTCATTTCCAAAATAATTTTTCTGAAATTTTACACACGTGTTCCTAAATAATTGGAATTTTTTTCTGACAAATTTGAGCCTCCTCCGATTTTTTTGAGGTATAGATAATAAAGACCGAAATTGGAAAAAATTTAAAAAAACCAAATTTTTTAACTTAATTAATAAAAAAAAAACGGTTCATTGGAATTGGACCAAATTTCACACAGAAGTAGATATGAGCTCCTCATACATTGAAAAATTTTTTAACTTAATTAATAAAAAAAAAACGGTTCATTGGAATTGGACCAAATTTCACACAGAAGTAGATATGAGCTCCTCATACATTTACCCAAAATATTGAATGGTTTCGGATGTATAGGCCCAAATAGTTTCAGCTTTCCAAGCAAATTACAGAAAGACGATATCACCAATCCATCTGGCTTTTATCTGTTATAATTTTTTTTTGCATGCTTTTTAATTTTAGAAAACATAATTTCAAAAAACCATATTTAATTTTTACGTTTTTTCGTCAAAATTGATAATTTTTACATTTTTTGATTTGCATCATTGTAAGTATGCTATAAAATTTTCCAATTGTACATTTTTTGTACATTTTAGTACAACCTTTGAAAAAATCGTTATTGAAGCATACTTTTAGATAGCTAAGTAATTAAAAAAAGAGGTAAAATTTCCTGGGGGTCAATTTTTAAAATTCAACTTTTAGATACAAAAGTCGATTTCCGAAAATCGAGAGGAATGACATTTTGTGAAAAAATGTATAAACATTTTTTCGATCAAATATCGAGTGGTAGTCGGAGATACCCTTAAAGCAAAGCAGCCAAATGATACAAAACCCAAAAAAATCTTGTTAACAACTCGAATATATTTAAAACCGAAAAGTTTTTAAGCTCAGTTTTATTTTTTTTCTGAAGTTATACTTATAAATAATAAAGTGAATGAAGATTTTGTAGCTACATGTATCATGGTAAATTCAGGTTTTTTTTTCTGAAAATGTTCGCGAAAGCTCATAAAATACAAAATCTCACTTTGATTGCCAATAACTTAAAAACCACTAATTATAATTTAAAATTGTTTTTTCTGCACAGGGTACCTTAATATGTGTAAAATAATATTAAATTGTCATTTTGTCCAAATTGTGATTTTCATCAGGACGGCTTTTGGCCAAAATCTGGCCACGCGGGTCCATTGTGCAACGTTATAAAACAAATATGGAGTACTTCAAAGTTAGTAGCGGCTGCTTAAACGACAAACTGCACTGTTTCAACGACAAGTCGAAATCGGAATCGAAATTCAGAACGAATAAAATTTTACCTTTTTTCGTTTTCCGGAGCACGACCGTATATTTATGTTTTCTGAATTCAAAATCTTTTTTTATAATAAATAAGAATAGAATATGACGAGCCCTTTTTGTTTAGTTAATTAATAGTATGTTTTTTGTGCAAACTTGATCATCAGGTTCTTTCGAAATTACTAATTTAGAACTCTATTTAAGTTATTGATACCGCAACATCCTCCCAAATTCATCAATACAACAATGTAATAAAGTAACTTAAAGTGGGGAGCGGATTCTAAAAGGACGAATTGTATTGTTTAATCGACAACTTGAAATCGAAATTCAGAACGAATAAAAAAAAGACGAACCTTGATTTCTTGGTCTCGTGAGGTTAAGTGGTTCATACAGACTAACTTCCAAATAAGAAGACAGTCGACGGATGGACATGTCTAGATCATACAAATGTAAATTTGGAAGCCTCCAACCGAGTCGAGCTCGTTCTGAGGGTGTTCCACTGTAATATTTTTTTACGAAAACTATTTAAGTTTAGCAGAACGAATGTACTTGAGGAACTAATTTTTTTTTTTTTTTATTCAGAATTTCTAGTTTTTCAACGGCTAACGTTAGAGACTTTTAAGCTTTTTATCGAATCACGCGTGACACGTAAGCTGGCACATGCGCTTTTCAAAAAATTGTGCCCATAACATGCGCAAATGTCAAGTGACAAATCACTTGAGAATTTCAATGACAGCAGTCATAATGTTTTTGTTTTTTTTTTTAAATACTATAATAATATATGTTTAATATAGTTGCTTTTTTACTTTAAATAAGTGGCAGTTGGTAAGCTACTAGACTAGTTAAAAAGTGTGTGCCCTAAATGTCTAATTGAGAGTTGCTATGCAGTAAAAAAAAAAAAACCAACAAAAAGCCGAACATGACGGTCTATGTGAGAGCAGCGCATCAGCTGTGCGCCAACGCTGAGCGCAAGCTTTTGTGTTGAGCTTTTGCGCTGAGCTTTTGTGACGCCACAGCTTTTAAGGACATTGTGGCTGACATTAAAAGCGCTAGCTAAGAGAATTTGCCAAAGTACTCATTCTGTGTTAGATTTCCCGATAGTCCAAATCAGAGGTAAAAAAAACATTGAACATTTTTTTTCGAAAAAAAAAGAAAGCTAGCCAAAGCAAAAACCGTAACGAATTTAGTTAAAAGTGAAATGTTTTTAGCTAAAATAAAAAAGTTATAAAAATCGCTAGTTTTTTGTGTGGCCTAATGCGTGTTGAACATTTACTATAAATGCATAATATATATATATATATTTGTGTTAAATTGTTGCTAAATGTGCGCTAGAGTGAGACGTAAGTTGCATAATTTTCGACGCGTTCTTACAACAAAAAACAACAACGACAACAACAATAATGCTCAAAAATAATATGCGATAGCTACATTTTGTATGCAATAAAGTATCTTTCATTTTTTTAATTGTCGCGCACAAAAGTAGGCAACAAAAATTTAACAAAATTTTTTGCTTTCTTTTGTGGCTCATTGCATGTGCATATGTGTGTGTGCGAGTGTAAGTGTGTGTGCATTAAATATTTTTGCAAAAAAGTAATACCAAAGTTAATAAGTAAAAAAAACTTGTGTACAGATCAATCAAAAAAAAAAAAAGAATAGAAAGAAAAGAAAAGAAAAGAGAGACTTTTTGGAAAAACGTGTAGCTGGCTACATGCGTGTGTACATATATAACTGTGTGCGTGCGTTTGTGTGTGTTTGTGCGTAGGCGCGGGTTGCTCTTACTCTCACGCTTACTTGCTCTGTAGGTCTTAAAATCTCTCTCGAAATCATCGATTTTTCCGCACAGCAAATGAGATACAACAGCAACAACAACAACAAGTACATTAAAAGGTACTACTGCCCCCCATTTTCATTGACGCGTTTGTCCTTCTCTTTGCTTTTTGTATCTTTCCTTGCCAATTTTTTCTTTTTCTTTACTCTCTCTCGTGTTTTTGACCGTTTTCTATTATAATCATATAGGTAAAGCTGTCGTTTGCCCCCCCTGCTCAGCTGCTGCTGCATTTCGTAATGTTTTTGTTCTTGCCACATTCTGTTGTTATTCTAAGTAAAGCTTAAGCAAATCGACGTCTAATGAAATGGGGAAAAACATACCAAGAAAGCTGAAAAGAAAAGAAAAACCAAGAAAGCAGTAAAAGAAATCTGTATGCGATAGACTTTTTTTTTTTTTTTTGAAACACTTAACAATGTGACGTGCACGCAATTTTTTTTGTAAGGGTATGAGAGCATTCGATGTTATTTTTAGCATGTATGTATCAAAAATTTGGCAAGTTCTAGGTCGCTTCAGCCGGTGTTTAGGATTTTCACACTAAATTGAATTTGACTTAAAGGTCAATATTTGTTGACTTATTTTTTTTTTTGTGCTGTGAATACTTTCAAACTTTTGGCAAAAAAATTCAGTTTCAAAGTTTATTTTAAGTATTTCAGTTGATTAACTGAGTTACACGCTGCTCTTAGCAAATAAAGATTTTTGACAGCTATAGGCAGGCAGAGCTGTCAAATTTGACAGAAAATTAAGTACCGCTAAGTGTGACATACTCTTCTTCTCTCAAGAACATGTCACGACTTTTTTTTTTCAAAGGCAAAACTGTCGTTCTTGGCTTATCTATAATATTTATTCAAGTTTAAAGATGTTTTATTGCATTTTTTACTAACAAATTTTTAATCATGCCCCAGTACAGACATCCTGTAAGCATGATTTATGGTTAATGCTTCATCTGAAATCAATAAACAACAATTTCTTAAATCGTGAACGAAGAATGTGACAAAATCAAAATTTTTACGCAAGTGTTGACGAAATCGATTTTTGGATTTTTGGTCTTAGAAATCAGTTTTTTTTACCTAAGAAAAACAAAATGAAAATTTCTTATAAGTAGCCTGCTAAAAAATAAGTCTATAAGCTCCTGAGAAGCCTTCGTACTTAAGAAAAATTCCATTTCTAGATATACCCTTGAAGCTAATGAGATGAGATGAGCTTTTAAGCTTCTAGTGCTCAGATCTTTATGAAATTAAGATAAAACAATCCCATGAGCTTGGAAATTTTGGGAAAATGCAAAAAAACAAAATAATGAATAATCAAAATTATATACCTACTGCTATAATTATTTTAGTAATATTTGGAAATTTCAAATTTTTTGTATAATCAAATGTATATACTCTATATATATTTAGAAATTAAATTTTCTTTTGGACAATCAAATACTCCTTCTAAAATTATTTTAGTAATAGTTAATACTATCCAATCTTACCTTAAGTTAGGATTTTAATCTAGAATTTATAAGAATTTTTTTTTTTTGCATTTTCTCTCAATTGTTAATAAATATGCTTCTTCTTACAATGAGTATAAAAAGGCTTAAAAATTTGTACCCTCCAAAAAAAGAGCAATTTTTAATTTTAAATTCGGATTTGCTCAAATTTGCAGATTGTTTCAGTCTGAGAAGTTTTAGTTCTCTCACATTCTTAATATAATAATGAAAAACTTTCAATCTCAGCAATAAGACTAAATATTCGTAAAATGAGTGCGAATCGTTCTTAGTAAAGCTTAATTCTTACTTCTTCTCTCTCAATTGAGAATAAGCTACTCACATTAAAGCTTTGCATTTTAACAATAAGTACAAAATGCTTTTTGAGAGAAATTTTTCTTAAAAATGTTTGTACTCGAAAAAAAGATCGATTTTTATTTGTAAATTCAAATTTGCTCAAAAGAAGTTTGCTTCAGTCTAAGCATATTAATAGGTTGTCGTTCTCTCACATTCTTAATATAATAATAAAAAACTTTCAATCTCAGCAATAAGACTAAATATTCGTTAAATGAGCGCGAATTGTTCTTAGTTAAGCTTAATTCGTACTACTTCTCCCTCATATCAGAATAAAATACTAGCATTTAGGCTTAAAATTCTTACAATGAGTACAAAATGCTCTTTGAGAGAACTTTTTCATAAAAAATTGTACACTCAGAATATAAAGCGATTTTGAATTTTAAATTCGAATTTGCTCAAAAGAAGTTCCTATCACACACTAAATTATATTTTTGTGTAGCGATTCATTTATTATCAAAAAGTTAAAAACAAAAAGTTTTTTTTTTCAGTCTGAACATGTTGAGTAGTTTTCGTTCTCTAATATTATCTGTTTAATCGCAGCAATAAGAGTAGATATTCGTAAAATGAGTACGAATTTCTCTTTGCAAAGCTTAATCCCTTCTTTGAGAGCGTAGCTGCTCTTAAAGTCATTCTGAGCATTCTGACAGCAACAAATTTTCGTTCAACTTTACTCTTAATAATAAAAATATCGTTTTTGGCGTACTTTTGATTCCGGAATTTCATATTCCTTGACGAAACGCGAAATTCTTAACTTTTTTGAAAGTCTACCGATTTATTATAAGTTAAGTCAGAAGTACACTTAAACCAAAACGACGGCATTTTACAGCTGACAATGTCCTGTCAAGAAAGGCCTCATAGCCCCACTACTATTTAAGTTCTGAAGACTTCGTCCAGTTCCTTAATCTAGATGAAGAACCCACTAAGACCAATGTTATGTTGGGAGAAATCTAGATGTAGTGACGTAGGCAATGAACCTCTATGACGAGTCTTGTTTTATCGAAAAGGCTTGACTAGTTGGCACATTATATATTATAATAGTGGCAACTCTTCGGGTAGAACATAAACACAATCCATTTGCTAAACAGCTGTCCTGGATTTGTCAGCCCATCACCATCTTCTCCATTTCTCTATTTAAGAACTACATCACATTCAACCATATTACCTATGTCCAAGGTCTTGTTACTCGTTGTCCTGCACTTTTATTGATTATAATATTACAATTAATATTTAAATAAAAAATAAATCTCTTTTCATATATGCACTTAAAGCAAAAAAATGCATTGCCTGCTTGCAGGCGCAGTGTTGCCCCATTTTCAAAAGGGTTTTAAATCTTTTGTCAAGTTTTCAGCATTGTTGCCACTTTTCATGCGTAATCTTTTTGGCTAAGTGTATATAAGCTTCGGTATTTCGAAAGTGACATTGTTGTTGCTTGCGCGCAGAGGCGGCACTGGGTGTATGGGTTGCTGGGGGTGGTTCTGGTGATTCCGTTGACGCGTTAGTGTGGTGAAAAAGCTTTTCTATTCTACTGGCAATTTCATGTGTACACAGCTGCGTGAAGCATTGTGTGAAGAAGCATTTGCTTGAAATTCACCATTTATCAGGCAGTTGTTTGGTTGTATAAAAGGTTTGTAAATTTTTCTACTATATAACAAAAAAAAAAAAAAACAACACACAAACACACACAGCTACTGAACGAAACTAAACATTATATAAACAAAATTAAATGCTTTACGTATTGAACATCAAAAGTGTTGGCACTATTGGGATTATACTGGACATAACGAGGGTCAACTGCGGCGGTGAGTGCTTCCGGTAGCTAAGTACTTTCAAACTACATAGTGTACTATATAATCAGAAACTAGTATTGTGTTCATACATATTAACTACATCAAAAATACACATCGCACATCATAAGCCATAAATAAATGCTTAATACATAGTTAACCTGCTGCAACGTTTGGGGCCACAGTATCAGAGCTCCAAGTGGTGAAATACTTCATGTGTAGTTAAGGTCAAAAGTCATTACATGCAGTTCAGGGCCAGGCCTAAGTCAGCCATTGGCAACTGTGGCATATCCGTATCAGTAGCTTATATAATGCGCTAGACCCTGCATCCTTTGCACGTTCCAGTACCCAGCCCTATTTCCCGCCCAGTCGCTTTCGTGTACTGACATGCCATTTCATTTCTCATAGCCTCATTTGATGTATTTTTATTTAATTTTCAGACCGATCTCGATGTCTCCGCAATTAGATAATGCTTAAGTTACCAAAAGGTTTAAAAAAGAAAAAGAAGAAGTCGAAAAAGGACCAAGAACTCTTCACCGAAGAGGAGCTCGAACAGTACAAACGCGATCTCAAAGCAAAACAAGAAGCAGCCGCCAACAAATCAGACGCTGGCGAATCGGACGCAGCATCAGACGTTGAGGGCGTAGCGTCCACATCGACAACAGGCGCTGGTGTTGCAGCCCACACATTTGCTGTTGCAAAACCAGCTGAGGTCTCAGCGGCGTCAGTCCATACAGGCGCGGGTGATAGCCACAACGCGGCTGGCGTTGCCAGTGGCGCTGCTGCAGCCGAAGCTGATGAAGAATGGGCCAAGTTTAAGGCTTTAACGTCTGGAGTCGATACTATCTTACATAAGACACAGGACGAGCTTGATCGCATTAAAAAGGAGTCATTCTATCAGCGTTTGCCCTCGGCCGCAGAAAAGAAGCAACAAGAGGAGGAAGAAGCTGCTCGTCTTGAGGCTGAGCGCTTAGAGCGGGAGCGACGTCGTGCTGCTGAGCTAGAAGCACAACGGGATAAGCTTGCCGAAGCAGTTGTTGAGCTTTCCGATTCGGAGGACGAACACGAAGAAGAGATCGATGATATCTTTGCCACAGACTACATCGATGCAATAACTAGTGGAGAGGTGCAATTAGGCGTTGTACCCGATTCGCCTGTGCTTGAGCTAGACGACGGTCCCGATCCGTTTGATACCGCCTACGCCGAGAAGGTTATAGTTGGTGCCGACAAGGCCAAGGGCAATAAGAAACTAGTTAGTCTTGGAGCTGCAGTTGAGGTTTTATCGGGCCGTGTTGACCGGGAGCACGCCGTTGCGCTTGCCAATCCCAAGCGTAAGCTACGCAAGGGCATACAAAACTTGCTCTTAAGCGAAAGCGTAGAGGTTGCTGATCCCGAGTCTGATTTGATTGCTGCTGAGCCACAACATAATCTATTTGATGATTTAGTGGATGACGTACCAGATTCGGATGTGCCTATTGATTTAAGCGTCTCATTGCACTTGCATTTGATCAAACCACAAAAACTTGAGGAGGAAGACGAAGACGGGGACAACTTTAATCTCGAACTCAATCCTGTATGTCAGCAAGTTGCTGGTTCATCGCTTAATCCAGATCTAGCTGAATTTGATGCACTCAAGGACGAAGAAGACGACGAATTTGCAGAGTTAGCCGCTGAATCTCTTACCAAAAAGGAAGAGGTCAAACTCGTACTTCCAACAGTTGAGGAACTTTCTGCAACCGTCGACGCCAGTTGGGCTGAATTTGAACCGGATCCCGATCAGGACTCAGGTAATGAATCTATCTGTAGGCTGTACAAACACAAAAACCTAACTCGCCTTTTTAACTTTGTAGGCAAACCTAAGCGACCGCCGCCTCCGGCGCGTCCCGCATCAGGACCACATATAGTGCCCGGTGCTATTTACGTTAGTGACGACGAAGACGACAATCTTGACGACGATCCATTTAATACAGCATACGCTGAACAAGTAATCAAGAAAACAACAGTACTAGAGGAGGACGACGACTTTGATCCGCGAGCCGAAGAGCCATCTGCGCCAGCTACAAGCAATTTACTTGCTCAACCAAGTCGCGATTTGTTAGCTGGTAGCGCCACAGACCTTACCAAGGTTGGGCCAGCACCTATTGCGCCTACACTTAGTATTGATCAGGAGGCCGAGGACTTTGATCCATTTGATACTTCGGCGGTAAGCGCAATTGTTAAGCCCAAAGCCACTGAGCTTAAATTTTTAGAGCGTGAACTGCTACCCGAGGGCAGTCTTAAACATTCACTTAGCGATCCAGATTTTGATCCACGTGCAGACGAGCCAGCGGCTCCTGAGCCTGCAGCTGCTGTCACAGCAAAGGCGCTGCCTACAGTTTCTGCAAATTCAAGCATTGATTTTGACGCCGCACGACGTAAGTCTTCCTTGAGTTTGAACCTACAGTCAAAGAGCGTCGGGTTTTTAGTGCCCGATCAGGATTTACTTGGTGTGGGTAATGACGGCACTGGTAACAAAAAGCCATTGACACCTTATTACGCGCCAGCTGATAAATCCATTGCCGAAAAAGAGTCTGAGGATCCATTTGACACCTCATATGTGCCAGAGGCAAAGCTCTCAGACATCGAGTTGAAACATATTGAAGCCGACTTGATAGCTGAACCTACGCTCAAACATAGTCTGTCGGATCCAGACTTTAATCCACGCGCGCCACCCACGCCAGTGCCCGCCGAGGTGCTGCTGGCTGTTGAGGAGAATATAAATATTAAAGTGCTGACACCGGCCCAGGAAAGCAAAGATTTGCCAGAATCGGAAGAAATAGATCCATTTGATACTTCAATTGCTGCCAATTTACAGCCGGGCAAGACAGAGCTAAAACTTCTGGAAAACGAGCTTTTGCCGGAGACTACTACGTGTATAGCCACTGGTGTGCTTGATACGCAAAGCGACGCACAGGAATTGGGCTTGGGTGACAAGGTTTTGACACCTTCAGTGCCTGTTAAGCAAATAACTTTACCGGAGGAAGTTGATCCGTTTGATACTTCAATAGCTGAGAATTTGGCACCGGGAGAGACCGAAATCAAACTTTTGGAAAGTGAGCTAATTGAGCGATAAGTAAAGAGAGCTTTGATCAAAAAGAACTCATAAAAAATGGCAAACCCGTTTTTAATGGACGATGACCTGGGCGATGGCGATGTGGCGGTAAATCCATTCCTAATACAAGCCGATACCGCTGAGGGCGATGGCAGTGGAGAGGCCGAAAATCCTTTTGGTGATCAAGCATCCAATCCGTTTGCGTTTGGCGATGACACAGAGCCAGAAAACGTGCCAATATCGGACATTGATCCGGCAATGAGCTTTTTTGGTACTACCATAGAGGCTGAGGACGATGCGCTCAGTATTAAATCAACGGCCGAGGAAGAAGACGATGGAACAAAGAAAGGTCCGCCACCGCGACCGGTGCCACCACAGACACAGGAGCTTATCAATACGGTTTCCAATCAAATGGAGGAAGCTAGCTCAGAGCTACTCGGACGCATACCCGCTACCCGCTCACCCAGCCCCGTATCCATGCGCGATCTACACTCCCCAAGTCCCACTCCTGATTCGGGACTTGCAGATCTGTTAGACGTGTCAGACAGTGGATCCTCTGCCAACACCCAAGGAATGGAAGTCGACCTGATTGCCACCAATAATGCGCATGATAATCCATTTGGTGTGCCAACCGCTGTGCCTAGCATACAGGGTACAACGCCCATGCCATCCCCAGCAAAACAGCAGCCACCAAGACCACCACCGCCACGCCCAGCGCCACCTAGGCCGACACCGCCAGTTCCCATGGCAGTTGGACATCAGGCACCACAGCGGCCTCCACCACCCGCACAGCCAGCACCCGAAACCGATGCCGACGATTTGCTGGACATGTTCGGCACCACCAAACCAGCAAAGCCACCACCGCCAAAGACCAAAGAAGATATACTCAGTTTGTTTGAAAAACCAGCACAGCCGGTGGCCAAACCCGACTTGCTCAACGATGATCTGGTGCTTGAACGTGCTGAGGCCGAAGCAGCTGAGTCTTCAGATTCTGATAAAAAAGAAGAAATTATCTTTACATCTACACTTACCAGACCAGACGAAAGCACTCATGATATATCCTGTCAACCACAGTCAGCTACGGTGGCACATGAGGCCAACAAGAATAAGATTACAGCACCGCCAGATGCAGCAAGACAGCGTGCGCCTACGCCTGATATTGAGATCACTACAGTTGAGGATCTGCCACGGTCGGATGACGAGGAGGAACCCGAGCCTAAGGCAGCACCAGCTGAGACGCCTGCTGTTGTCGTCAACACTGAGCCCGAGGAAAGCCCTGAGCCCACTGCTGGCGAGTCCGATCAGAGTCCACCTACTGAGTCGGCGGCCACTACCCAAGCTGCACAGGAATCGACAGCAGAGCTGGCCAGCGATGAGCCTGAGCAAATGGATACGGGATTAGACTTCCCCATTGTTTCAAGCGGCATGGCTAGTGGGCAGGCCTCAGCCAATCCATTTGCCAGTCCCGACGAAGATGAAGAGACCTATCCGACAGCAGCCGCAGTGGCCAGCAATATCTTTGGTGCAGATGATGTAGAACCCACACCCAATATATTCACCACCATAGCTGAAACCGTAGCAGCGCCAGCAGCAGCCATTAGCGTGTTTAGTGCGGATCCTACGCCTGAACCAGCTGCTCAAACCTATGCAACAAACATTTTCGCACCAGAGCCAGACGAGTTTGATGCTTTTTCCGCCAAATTTGATTCGGTGAAAAAGGACAACGTAAGCATATTGGACGGATTTGGTGGCTCGGGAGCCATAACGCCCATAGGTGGCGATGGTAAGTTTGTTGTTCATCTCGTGGTAGTTACAAATGGTAAAATGAATACTTCTATTTCAGCATGGGGTGATAGTGCATTTGGTTCGCCCAATCCAGTAGCGAACGCATTTGGAGATGCTACCAGCGGTGATGGCTTTGGCAATGAAGATGACGACTTCTACTCCATGCAAGCGCCAGCACGAGCCGACTCTGTGGAGTCAGTGGATAAAGAATTCAGTGTGGTCATACGACCCAAAGGCGATGGTACACAAGGTGTTGCTCCGCAGCTGGCACCACCGCCACCGCCAGCGCGCATTGGTCTGTCCCAACAATCGGGTGAAACTTCGCCCGCTGTTAATCCCTTTGAAGATACTGGTTTTCCTGCACCACCAGTTACAACGGAGCCCAGCATGAAACGCACAGACTCCCAGGATACACCACAAACGCCGCTGTATGATGAAGATGTGTCGCAGCCTCTGGAAGAGTTTCCACGGCTGCATTACGTTGGTCCCGGCTGGGAAATGCAGCTGCGTCAGCCCAACAAGAAGAAAATCACCGGTCAACGTTTCTGGAAGAAAATATTTGTGCGCATAGTCTTACAGAACGACGTGCCCGTGGTGCAGCTGCTAAATCAAGCCGGCGACAAGCAGCCTTTTCAGGAGCTACCGCTGCAGCCTTCCTACTCAGTATCCGAGATTGGCGCACAGCAGTATGATCAGTTTGGCAAAATCTTTACCATGAAGCTGCAATACATCTTCTACAAGGAGCGACCAGGCGTACGACCCGGTCAGGTGACCAAAGCCGAACGCATTACCAACAAACTGACCAAGTTTGCACAATACGCCATTGCTGGCGACTACGAAGGCGTCAAGGAATTTGGCAGCGATCTCAAAAAACTGGGCCTGCCCGTAGAACATGCGCCTCAATCGTCGCAGCTCTTTAAGATTGGCTCAATGAACTATGAGGATTTGAAACAATTTTCTGTGTGCATTGAGGAAGCGCTCTTCCGTCTGCCAGCGCTGCGCGAACGTGCACTAACCTACAAAATGGAAGAGGTACAGGTCACAGCCGTCGATGAGATTACCGTGGAGCAAGACTTTGAGGGCAAGATACTTAAGCAGATTGCACGCGTTCGTCTCTTCTTTTTGGCTTTTCTTACGGGCATGCCCACCATTGAGTTGGGCGTCAACGATATGTGGCGACAGGGCAAAGAAGTGGTGGGTCGTCATGACATCATACCCGTGGCTACCGAGGAATGGATACGTCTTGAGGCTGTTGAGTTTCACAGTGTAGTCAATCAGGATGAGTATGAGCGCACGCGCACCATCAAGTAAGTTAAAGCTAAAAGTCGTTTGTACTTGCACTAAAGCCGATGCACAGATTTCAGCCACCCGATGCCAACTATATTGAACTGCTGCGCTTCCGTGTTCGTCCACCCAAGAATCGTGAACTTCCGTTGCAGTTAAAAGCCACCTGGTGTGTAACCGGCAATAAAGTTGAGCTGCGCGCTGATATACTAGTGCCAGGCTTTACGTCACGTAAATTGGGTCAAATACCTTGTGAGGATGTATCTGTGCGTTTTCCCATACCCGAGTGTTGGATTTATTTATTCCGCGTGGAAAAGCATTTCAGGTAAGTCAGCTTGCGTTAAGTGCGCCGAATTATGGCTTTATTTAAGCTAACTTACTGCCTGAAGATATGGCTCGGTAAAGTCTGCACATCGACGCACCGGCAAGATCAAGGGCATAGAGCGTATACTGGGCGCTGTGGATACGCTACAGGAGTCGCTTATTGAGGTAACCTCGGGTCAGGCTAAGTACGAACATCATCATCGTGCCATTGTCTGGCGCTGTCCACGTTTGCCCAAGGAAGGTCAAGGTAGGTGTCGCCTCCTAACACACAAAACACACAACATTTCTCTTAACATATTGCTAATATATTGTTTACTCTGGTATATGGCGGTTCAGGCGCCTATACCACGCATCAGCTGGTCTGTCGCATGGCACTAACCTCGTACGACCAAATACCCAGCGAATTGGCGCCATACGCTTTCGTGGAATTTACAATGCCCGCCACGCAGGTCTCGCATACCACCGTACGCTCGGTCAGCGTGCAAGACTCCGATGCGGATGAACCGCCGGAGAAGTATGTACGTTACTTGGCACGTCACGAGTACAAGTAAGTAGCCTGGAGTTTTAAGTAGAGCCTGCTAGCATAACTTATACAAATCTCTCTCTCTCTCTCTTTCTTTAGGGTTGGCATCGAGACCACGCACGGCGAATCCACGAATGCGTATTTGGCGGCAACACGACCTATACGTGAAGAAACCACTAATAGTGAAAGCAAAAAACCGGTAGCTTCACCGGTACCACCCAGTGATTCCGATTCGGACTCTAACTAAGCTAGTTGCTGAATAGACAAGGATGCAGGAGTGGGTTTAACAAAATATAACTACTATATACATGCATATACATACGTACATATATATGTATTTACCTGTATATATCACTTTTTTGTTGTTGTGTTCATTAATGTAATACTCACACACACACACACACAGCTGAAATACGCAGCCTAAGCGTTGTATACTTTTATGCTGCTTTGTAATCGCAAAAGTAGGCACTTACCTATTTAAGAAACTGTAAGGCAGAAAGGAAGGTGAACTAGTTAGCTAGCATATTTGTTGCATGTTTTTGCTTCAAAAATAATATAAATATTTTAAAATTTAATTAAGTTACTGCATACTTTATCAATAGTAAGTAAGTGTAGCAAGAAAATTCCATACTACATTTCCAGCAGAAAATTCACTAATTTTTTTTTTCCAAACTATGTAAAGGCATATGTCAGTACAAAGTAGTTCAACACCCGTTGCGTCTGGGAAGTGCGCATATATAAAAATCATAGCATATATATAATACATAAAAATATTTTTCAAGGTTTAGTGCGCATTAGTGGACAATAAAGACAACAAGAAAAATTCAAAGCATTATTTAAAAACAAAAATTTACAACTTCTAAAAAGGTTGTTCGTATTTGTTGTCTAATCCTAGTTTTGCATATTAACACAAAATACATGCTCATATATATACTCAGATGCATTTGTATACATAGTCAAAAACAAAAAAAAATTTCAAAATTCATAAGGGTTCAAACTGTTTCAAAACAAACAAAACATTTTTGTCATTTTAAAAATATTTCAAAAATGTGTCATGATATCTTTCATGTTAATTCGTTAAAAAAAAAATCGATTTTCGGGCTTAGGAAGTCCGAATATAGTTACCATATGTTTTTAGGAGTTGCTGACTACGAACTGAAGCAACAAAAAACAGTAGCATGGCAGGGATGTGACAAAGCTTACTAAAAACGTAAAAAAAATTTATATTTATTAAATATAAGTCTATTTATGTATACTTATAATATGTTTAATAATATGTATATTTCCATTCAAAGTACGTCAAAAAATGCTGGAAAATTTGTTTTTGCTCATTTCAAAACTTTTGCGCGCAGAACTTTATGTCAGAGTTTCAAAAAAAAAAAAAAATATTTTCAATGTGAATGTACGCATATGGTTTATCGATAATTATGTAGACTATCGAAAAGCTTGCCTGAATACGCTTAAAGCAGGCAAAACAGCGTTCGGGCAGAACAAAATCTTTAACAGCTCTTTCAAAAAAATTTAAAGAAAAAATTATATTTTTTTTTAACTCAAATATGTATTAAGACTTAAAAAAAAACAAGAGTCACTTATATAATAATATATAGCACTAATCAATAAAAGTGTGCACAAAAAGTTTTTTCAAAATAATTTAAAAAAAAGTACAACATTTTTTCTTAAATCAAATAAGGTATCTAGAATATTGAAAAAATTCCACAATTGAATTTTCTAAATTATTTAAAAGAAAAATTTTAATTAAAATTTGAAAATTTAACAAATAACTAGATATTGAAAAAAGTGTGTACACAAAAATAGTTTTTAAAAAACCGCGACTAGTTCAAAGTAGTTCAAAAAATACTAGCTCCTTAAATTATTTTCGAAAGTATTAGAACTAACAATATTTTTGGAAAAATCAAATGTGCTGACTGCTTTGAGACAACTTGAACCCTGAACAGTTGGCAAAGGAGCCGGAGTTGAAGCGACCAAGTGAATGTTGGATTGTTACATAAAATGTAGTCTATATATAAATACATAAAGCATAAAATGACAGCTTAGATGCAGTCAAACATACATATATATACAAACACATATACATATAGCCACTTATTAATTATATATACAATATATATACTAAAAAAACAAAAGCAAAAAATGATACATATGTATTTACTTGTATATGAATAAAGGTTCATAGATGTAATTAGTTAAAACTTAGCAGCTGACAAGACAAATGAAATGAAAAGCAATTTCGCAAAACATCGTTGAAATAATTACATAACACCTACACATACACGCATTATATAACTAAATAAATAACATATGTACTTATGTGCTAGTACTTACTTAAATGTATATGTATGGGCATGTTCCTAGAACATGCAACAACAACAAAAACTGCAACAACTAAGTAAAGCCTAAGCATACAATTATATATATATATATATATATATAAACAAAAAAAATAAAATAATAAATGTAATCGAGAAAAAAAAAATTGTAAACTGTTTCAAATCATGAATACTATAAACAGACTAACGCACACATACTCACTTACACACACACACATACATACACGCAGCCATACAAACTAACTAGCTAACATACTTATACATATGTACTTAATTCTGTGTTACAGTTTACATAATAATTCCTTATGTTAATGTGCTTGCATATACTAAAGCAAACTTTTAGCAAAATTCTAGAACGTAACGTCAAATCGCAGCAGCAGCATCCGTATACTACATAGACAATTCCTAAAATAAAACCAACAAACACATACTAACTAGCAAATATCTCTATACATAAGCAAATCTATAGCTACATAAACATATGTATTAAATAAATAAAAAGGAGGTCAACCCTATATCATATCGTGTCCTTACTCAAGTCTATATGGCATATGCAAATCAATCTAACAATAAAAACAGCAACTAAAAAAACTGGTACTTACAAAAAAAAATAATTGTTTTAATTTATAACTTAAAAAAAAAGAACTTAAAGCCTAAATATTAAATGATAAATATTAAAATTCAAAGGCAAATCGGAAATGCATATTCAAATGTTATTGTTGTAAATCAAGTAAAAACTACATATATTTAAAATTAAAAAACTAAAAACAAAAACATATTAGAAAAAAATTAAAAAAAAAAACAGTATCAGCCAAGCGAAATGTTGTTGTCACTGGCATACATTTTTGTTAAAATCAAAAGATGTTAATGAAAAAAATAAATACTAAATACTAAAAACTACATACTGCATATAGTTATTAAACTTAAAAAACAAATTTAAAAAAAAAAGCAAATTGAATTTACATGCATACACATACATACCTATATAAATATTTATATTTAAATGAGTTAAATAGCAAAGATTGCCTAATAGATTTGTTAATTTGTTAGTGTTAAAAAATATTAAAAAAATAATAAGAAAAACAAGTTAAAAAAAAAAAATCGATCCAGTTTTGATGTGCTTCAATTGAACTATGGTATTAATTAGAAAAAAATATTTTTTTCTTAATAATTTTAGCATATTTCTGCTATGTTTTAAATATTTACCGCTGTCTTATTTTTAAAAATAAATTCATTTTACAATTTATACACAAATAAACATATGGTTAAAAATTTTACATTTTATTATTTTGAAATGACTCTCTCAATGAACATACATACATACAAACAGCTAAATGCATAAAATTATATATATATATACACATAAAAAAACAAAAATAAAAAATTGAAAATCAAACCCTATATGTATATTGTAAAACCTTAAGGAATTATATATGCGGAGACTTGCATTTAATTGCATATATGCAAATTTGCAATAAATGCAAACTCTTCAATTAATGTTACTTTATTTACGTTTAAATTTATGTGTACAATAAAGTGCAAAAATTAAAAAAATTAAAAGCAAATGAAAAAAAATTACAAAAAAAAAAAAAGGAATCCTGAAATCTTTCACATGTTATATATTATATATACATTAATGAAATAAACCAACACAAACTATATATATGTATGTTCATAACAGACATACCTATATATAGTCAAGCAAATGGTATTATCCGATAAATAAATACGACATATAAAAAATATTATGAGCAACAAAATTCAATATGATGGAAAATTAACTAGACAAATGAACTAAATAAATATTAAAAGAAATTATTAAGCAAATTGAACTTTTAACTGCATGATTATTTACTTGAGCGCAGTGACGTAGACAGCGCATGGGCTAAGGGGTGGAAGCACCTTCGAGGATTATTTTATCTTCATAAGATTGCAGTTTTTGTAATTTCAACGATAAAAATTTGGTGTATACAAAATAAAAATCTTCGGGCATGTTTTGATATTGATGGTGTTAATAACGCAAAAGGTTTCAATTTATAGGTGACGTTTACCCCTAAAATTCTAAAAGTTATTTCTTTGCGAAAATTCTGATTGGTTTCATCTGGAAACCTGACAAAACTCATATTTAAGCGGTGCGAAGTTCTCCAAGTTGGTCGAAGTAGCATGTAATGCAGCAGCAATCAGTTCAGATGAAATAAAATAAAATTAAACGAGTGCAAGATCTATTTCCTGTGCAAGCCAGCCTTGTTTTTCCTGAAGGCTCATACGCAGAATGAAAAATTTCGCAGTCTTTCCGACTTCCGGACCGCTGTAGCGTTTTTCAAGCAGAGATCCTTGCCATTAAAGAGGCTTTGGTCTGCTTACGCAATACCGGCCTAGAAACCGGTGCGATAAATATATTCTCGTATAGCCAGGCAGTCATTAAGTCACTTCGAGTACTATCCACCAACTCGATGACAGTCAACAACTGCCGCAAATCCCATTAAGAGATGGCACAGCAGCTTGTTCTTCTTCTCCCAAACCCTTGTTTACCCCTTTTCGGACTCGCTTATGCTCCTCCTGAGGTGTGGGTATGCGATCTCAGCATTCGTCTGCAGGCATTCCGGTCCTGGATCATGTCATCGCTGAGACCCATTCGTTGCTGATGTTTTTGCATTTGACCGATCCACGTATTTTTCGGTCTGCCTACCCTACGGCCGTTACCTGGAACTACGGTAAGTATTGCCTTCTTAGCGGGGTTCTCCGGCGGTCGCCTTTGAACATGGCAATACCAACGCATCTGACCTACTTTGAGCGTCTCAGTGATGGGCTTTTTAACAAACAAGCTGCCTCGGATGTGTTTGCTCTAAATATGATCAAGCTTGGTCACACCCGCCGTCATCCTTAGCATTTTCATCTCAGTCGCAGATAATTTACTCTCGTACGTTTTGTACATCGTCCAACATTCGGACGCATACAAGAGCGCGGGTCTAACGACTGTCGCGTACAGCTTGCCTTTCAATTTCCGTGGCATTTTCTTGTCGCAGAAAACGCTAGAGTTTTCTCGCCACTTCAGCCACCCATCACTGGTTCGATGTTTGATGTCATCATCGCATGTAGCTTCGCTATTTACAACTGAGCCTAGGTACTTATATATACGCCTATATAGATATACGGATTTGGTCTTTCTGGATCTGCACAGCAGCTTGTTATTAGCCTCATTTGGGTGCAAGGACACCAAAATATAACAGGCAATGAAATAGCAGATGAATTGAACAGACCGTGCACGACCTCTACCCTCCTTCCGGATAAGGAGGATATTCGTATGTCAACGGCCACTATTAAGCTACAAATAAGGGAAAAATTTGTTACAAAGGCTGTGGCATATTATACCCCATTGCACAATCAGTCGCCAAATATGGCCTAAAATCGACCCAAAGCGATCCATAAGGCTCTGTGAACTCAAACGGTCGCAGTGTTCGGCAGTAGTCAGAGCGATCACTGGACACTGGCTTGTCGGGACACATGTGACCAGAATGAATGTTCCCAGCCATGACTTTTGCAGAAGCTGCAAAGACGAGGAAGTATTTGAATCAGTTGAGCACTTCTTCTGTTCCTGTGAGGCTCTCAGTAGACGTAGGAATAAGCACCTGGGAAACTACTTCTACGTACTCTTCAAGCCAGCAGCCGCCCTTACCTAAGTACCTACCTAACTGTTTTGGGATCGTCATAAGCAACCATTTGAATGCCGAGCTTTCAAAAAATCATATGAGCATATGCTTTAGAATGTAAAAAGAAATACATTTTTCGGCTCTGCGATACAAGATTCTAAAAAAGAAATGACAGCATTCCGACCCAGAAGCAACTTCTAGTAAAACTTGAAAGATATCTGGTGCAGTCTCAAGGCTTCTGGTTTTCTATTTAGCTTTACTATAAGTTAACAAAGTTTTTCCATTGTCGTTCTTTCTTAAAACAAAATCTCTCAATCATCTTTTTGTTTGAAAATTATAGTTAGAAATATCGTAACCTCTTGTCTGCGTTTTTTATTGAAGTTTTTCAAGACTTATTCGAAGATAAACTGAGATCGCCAAGAATAAATAACAGACAAGTGAACAGAGCATATATACAAAATCAACACTTATCTTTCTTTAATTGCAAGATTCTTCCTAGTGACTCTTCTGAAGTTTTTAAATTATTAAAGTGCTTTAATAGAACGTAATACACAGTCACAAAAAAAAAGTAGCATGACCTGGGATCGAGGCGTATGTTGTCTGTACTTCGGCAAGCTGAATCGGAGTTCGCTAAGAGAATAGGTCCCACGGATCTTTTTGTACCCTAACCTCAAGAAACACCACACCATTTTTTCGAGACCTGTTATCGCTGTAAAAGCTTAGCATGTCGGCTTTCTGAGATAATCGCCGAAGTACCTCGTTTTTTGGGTTTTTTTAAGATTATGTTAGAACTCTGATGTGCTATGGCTTTTTAACCTTGAATTCGAATTCAGCGACACCAAAAACTTATAGAATTAATGGTCTGGTCTCTGAATCTGAAAATCATTTTTATTTCTGTTGTTTGGAAGAAGGCGCTGTAAAAAAAGTAAACTAAATTTTGCTGGTCACAAAGGCGGTCGAAATGTCATTTTTGGTTAGCCTAGCTCTTACAGTCCCCAAGATCTAGGACTTCAAGCAAATAGGTAAACGAATGAACATGTTTGGCTCAATCCATCTTAGAGGTAACTTTGGCGGGTCTCCAACGCCTGCTTCTCTATGTTAAATACATTTGGCCAAATTTTATGCTATGCTTATGCTGTCTAAACAGAGCCCAATGCTCGAAAGTAATCCGAGCAATCACCGGACACTGGCTGGTGGGAGATCATGCGTTAAGGCTTAAAGCAAATCATCATGACTTCTACAGAAGTTGTGGCGATGAGGAAGAGCTGAAGACGATGGAGCACCTCTTCTGTCACTGCCCGGGACTATGTAGAACAAGGTTCCGATTCTTTAAGTCAGACTTCCTAAATAACTTCAGCTCTCAGAAAAGAGTCCGAAATGGCTTTCGAGGTTTATTGAGGCCACCGGATGGCTGTGAAGTAGAGCATCTTGAGGACCTCTCTAGTGGGGCAGGGTGAAGTAAAGTCCACCATTGCGGTATCACAAAGGGCCAATTTTTCTGGCCTAAGTGAGTTGGGACGTTATGTCCCAACTGCCGCCTTAACCAGACCTAACCTAAGAGCTCTTCTATGCTCTTCAACCTCTTGATGGAGAGCTTCTTGGCTACGCCGATGATATTGGTATCATTGGTCGAACCAAGCGTGATGTCACTTGTGCTTTTGGAGCAATTGCAAAGGAATCGACGAAAGTAGGTCTCGCGGTAAATATGGGCAAGACAAAGTTTATGGTGTGCTCCAGCAGGGAATCTCGACGTCTTGATTCTCATCTGACAGCAGGAAGCTATAGCTTTGAAACGGTCATGGAGTTTATATACCTTGGCTCTGCACTAGCCAACAACAATATTGTCAGCCTGGAGGTTAAGCGACGGATAACTCTTGCTAACAGGTGCTACTTTGGGCTTAGTAGGCAAATGAATAGCAGAGCTCTCTCTCGACAGACAAAATTAACACTTTTTAAGACACTCATCCTTCCAGGGCTTCTATATGGTGCTGAAGCCTGGACAACGACTCAATCAGATGCAGCTGCTCTTGGGGTGTTTGAGAGAAAAATTATTCGCAAAATCTTCGGACCTGTTTGCGTTGACGGTACCTTCCGCATTTGATGGAATGATGAGCTATATGAGCTGTACGGCGACATTGACGTGATAATGATACTTAAAATAATATTTTATTTTTTGTTTTTTTTTTCGTTAATATGGTATTTTTAAAGCTTTGGAATCTTTATAAAATCTGAAAGCCATTTTAGAAACGATTTCGGATTAATCCATATTTTGATTTTCAGTGGCAATAAAGAAGCGATGATTTTCAATATACATATTTCGTTACCTTCGAAGCGAGTTCTAAATGTCGGAAAAAAGTTTATACCCGATGTTGCGATAATCATCTAGGCAAGGGTCTGCACACACCTCTTGCTGCCTAGTATACCCTTGACCTTATGGGTGCAATGTATAGTATGGTAGTGGCAGCTACCTGAAGGTGCGCCATACAAATGAGAGGTATGGCAGGAACGAATCGCTTACGTATCCAGAAGCTAAGAAACAGCGCCTCGTTATTGAATACGAATGGTACTTAAGGATCTTCAGTGACTATACCATAGACCTCCGAATTATTAATCTCGCCACTACAACGAAAGATTACGTAGGCACCAGCGTAGATTGTCGTAACGCTTTAGCGATACAAAAATTGATAACCAAATGCAACAAACTAAAAGAACCACGCAAGAAGTTCAAAAAGAAAGAGACTCCAAACCGGCCTTGTAAAGAGCCCTAGCTTCCAACCAAATAGACTGGTTCAGCTATAACCAAGAGGAAATCTTTAACTCATACCTGTATTTTTGATAAATTTTTGTATAAGGTATTTTTTATCAGGCACACCAAGCCTCAAACCACATCCTACAGGCGTTTGACGACAAGGCACACTGCTATGGAGTATTTGTTGATGCCAAACAATCGTTTCGAGATAGTTTATGTTCAAATAAAAGAAGCCCTATCTACGGTTGAGAAAATGAGAGCTGGAGTACCACAGGCCTCTGATAACCTTCAGAACGCCCCATAAACAATTGTCGCCTGTGCATCTCCAAAATGAAATGGCTAAATCTTGGCGCTATAACCCGTTTAAGACATCTGCAGCTAAAGGGTGTTTTTTTAACAGCGAACAATGGGCCCGCGTGGCCAGATTTTGGCCAAAATTCCTCCTGATGAAAATCACAATTTGGACAAAACGACAATTTAATATTATTTAACACATATTAAGGTATCCTGTGCAGGAAAAATTTTAATTTATAATTAGCGGTTTTTAAGTTATTGGCAATCAAAGGTGACATTTTGTATTTTATGAGCTTTCGCGAATATTTTCAGAAAAAAAAAACCTGCATTTACCATGACATGCAGCTACGAAATCTTCATTCACTTTATTATTTATAAGTAAAACTGAGCTTAGCAACTTTTCGGTTTTCAATATATTCGAGTAGTTAAAAAGATTTTTTTGGTTTTTGTATCATTTGGCTGCTTCGCTTTAAGGATACCTCCGACTACCCCTCGATATTCGATCGAAAATGTTTTTATAAATTTCTTCACATGTTTTACAACTAAATGTAATTCCTCCCGATTTTCGGAAATTGAATTTTGTATCTAAAAGTTGAATTTTAAAAATTGACCCCCAGGAAATTCTACTATTTTTTGAATTTCTTAGCTGCCTAAAAGTATGCTTCAATAACGATAACTAAAATGTACACAAAATGTACAATTGGAAAATTTTATAGCATGCAAGTCAAAAAATGTAAAAATGATCAATTTTGACTAAAAAACGTCATAATTAAATATAGGCTTTTGAAATTTTTTTTTTTTAATTAAAAAAGCATGCAAAAAAAATTAAAATAGTTAAAAGCCAGATGGATTGGTGATGTCGTCTTTCTGTAATTTGCTTGGAAAGCTGAAACTATTTGGGGCTATAACTCCAAAACCATTCAATATTTTGGGTAAAGGCTATTTTTTCAATGTATGAGGAGCTCATATCTACCTCTGTGTGAAATATGGTCCAATTCCAATTTACCGGTTATTTTTTTAATTAAGTTAAAAAAATTCTTTGGTTTTTTTTATATTTTTTCCAATTTTGGTCTGTATTATCTATATATCAAAAAAAATCGGAGGAGGCTCAAACTTCCCAGAAAAATAGTTCAATCATTTAGGAACACGTGTGTAAAATTTTATCACTCTAAAAAAATTATTATGGAAATGACAGGGTTTTGGCCAAAATATGAAAATCTGGGCCCACAGTGCAGGGTCCGGATTTCCGAAAGAGATATCTCTGAAACCAGTTATTACTTTTGACAAACCACAACAACGTCTTCAAATCTTCGAGATTTACAATCAAAATTAGTGTTCTGTTGTAAAAACTTGTAGAGCTCTTCGTACAATTTATGGACCGAATAATCGTCCATAAGAATGTGCTATTCGTCGTTTTCTTGATCATGTACAAACTCATTTGACATTCCACGATGTCTGACCACCAATCAGCATGAGAACAGCACGGTCCGAAGCAAATATCGCAGTTGTAGAGGCCAGTCTAGAGGAAAATCCAAATTTATCGATTCAAAACGTGTTACCGTCAATGGTAATCGATACAGAGCGATGATCATTGAATATTTGTTTCCAAATTTACGTGATATCGATGTCGAGGAGTTCTGGTTTCAACAGGATGGCGCTATGTGCCATACTGCGACCGCAGCCTATAATTTACTGAAAACTCAATTCGGTGAGAAAGTTATTTCAAGAAATGCGCCCACCAACTGTCCGCCGCGTTCGTGCGATTTGACGCCTTTAGATTATTTTCTTTGGTGACACGTCAAGTCGTTGGTTTTTGCAGGCAAACCGGCAACAATTGAAGACTTGGAAACCAACATGAAACTTGTCATTGCTGAAATGCGGCCCCAAATGCTTGAAAGTGCAGTCATAAATTGGACCCACAGGATGCGCTTCGTAGCTCGTAGTCGTGGTGGTCACATGGTATAGATATTTTTCAAATATTAAATGATACGAAATTATCTAACCATATTTGGGCTCATTACATTCATTTTTCTATGTTTTATTTAAGTTTGAAATCCGGAAGCGCTTAAAAAACACCCTATATATAGGCTTGACAAATAATCTAAAAATAAGAAAATTGTAATTCATAAAAAAGTGACCCGCTTCACTTGTTTTTATCGATATGTATTTTTGAAAATTTTGCACAACTAAAATAAAAATATAACTATATATTTTATAAAAAATATTTACTGAATAAAATTGTTTGCTCTTTAAAATAATCTTAAAAATAATAAATAAAACGTACATTATTTGTCATGAAAAAGGTTAAGGGTTAAGGGATTCCATTAACCCACACTAAGTTGAAAAAAAAAAAAAATTTAAAAAAAAACCATGGGTGTAGGAATTAAAAAAAAATGGAGCTGAAAGCCTTGCAGTGCTCCTAAATTTGTAGTAGGTTAAAAATTTATTTGTTTGACCATCTTTTTTTTTAATAAATAAATAAATTTAAAAAAATATTTTTCGAAACTGGAATACTTCATAAAACGAGTTTAAAATACATTTTCTGGAACACATTTCCATACGCACTTTTATAGGAGAGTTCCCATTAATATGGGAAATTTGAAATAAAATTTGATTTTTTCCAAGCGAGTTGACAGAAAGCTTTATGCTATATATCCATTTCGACTGTGGACTAAGTCCAATCTCTCCAAATATCAAAGTTCAAGCTAAAAATTCGAGTTGAAAATTGAAATTAGACAAAAAGCTTGCTTCAAAATTTAAAAAAATAAAATATCTCCTTTTGAAAAACTCTAAGCACTTGAATGAACTTCATATTAACTGATAAGTAAGTTTGAAATTTTGTTAAACTATGTATATTAAAAAATTTCGCACAACCATCTGAAAGAGTTAAACGAATTAGAGAGAGAGAGTGAAAATGGAAAATTTTTTCAACTTTTTGCCAACTTTATGCATAAAGCCGTTGTGTTTATTTTAGACAAAAATACTTTTATATACATATATATTTTTTATACACTTTTAGCTATTTCTCTTGCCAAAATTTTATTTGAGCTGCCATTCAGAATTCAATGTCCAAGCTGTCCAAGTGAGCTCGGAGCCTTCCGTGCTGTCGCTTTTCATGGCAAAGTGAGAGAGAACGATAGCCGGAAAACTGTGTGTGCCACAAAAATGGCAAAATGAAAAGCAAGGCGTCAATAGCACGTGATGAAAATCTGCTGTCAGCAAACTGGCAAAGACCGGGTTGCGTCTCAGGCAGCTAGCTCTATAGAAAGAACGGCTGCAGTGTGTCCGTCTGTCTGTCTGTCTGTCATAGAGTCGTCCTGTCAGTCAGTCGATAGTCAGTTAGTCAAGCGAGAAGATGCGAAAAAATCCTTTTGGTTGTTTTTGGTATTCTTTATTTTTTTTTTTTTTAACTGACTGACTGGCATAACTTTGTTGGCCCCTGCGACTTGCCACATTAAGTGAGCCGATCACAATGGAGCTAGAGAAAAGCTGATGATGAAAGTATTTGTGCTGCACGTTTTGTGTCTGTGCACGAGGGCAGGCTGTTAAGTTATTGGTCTAGCTTTTCTTATTTTTTTATACTTTGTCTTTTAAACGAAATCTTTTTTTTTTATCTAATAGTGCCAAAAGTACGCTTTAAATTTTTAAGAGTAAAAATTACACTATTTCAAAGCAAAGAGAGAGGATTGCGCAATATAGCAATATGGTGGCTCTCTTTTTGGAAAGCTCTGGTCTCTCATGGTACCAGTATTTGTACAAAACTATGGTGGAATAATATAAGGTGGTGTCGTTCGTAAAAGCTGACCCTTTTTGTATGGGTCGTGTGAGTGCGAGTGAGAGATCAAAAGCTTTTCTCACGTGGCATTGTTTTGTGAATGTAAATGGGATAGATATATTTTTGTTGAAGTTTGTAAATAAATAAGTTTTATAGCTAAAAACTAATTTTTTTAACAGTTTAATTTCAATAAGTTTGCATTGGCCATAATTTGTTTGTGTTTGGTAAGCAAAAAGCTACAAAAAATTTCGTCCAAGACCAACCTTACTCGTTGACAGCAAACTTTGCACTGACTATATGGGCCCCAAACGAGAGAGTGACCATTCAGACGACATCACCTTATTATTACACCATGTACTAAGCACACTACTCCCCAAATACCGCTCATAAAATAACTCTCTTAATATGGTGGTGGTTTCTGTCACACTCTCTTTTTTTGTTCTGCGGCACGTATGAGTACCATTTGGTGAAGGCACAGTACTTTTAGTACCATATTGCTAGTAGAGAAGAAAGCTAGATTAAAAAAAATACTGCAGTATGTTTTTTGGATGCATTGGCATACTATAGTATGAACAGTACTCGGAAACATATGATGTTCATATAGTCCACTGCCATCGTTGAAGCTCTCTGTTAAGCGATGAACCAATTGGTGGCACATTTTATGGGATTTTTAATTGAAAACTGCTTGAAATTAAAATTTCATCCACAAGTTACACTTACGTATTTCTTCATAGCCATAAACTCCACTTTTTGTATACAAATTTCATCTACTGATACGAAACGGTGGATAAAGTTTTAGGCTGCCCTGGAATCTATATTTACATATACATATATATAGAATATATCTTACTAGGAACACGTGCGCCACAATAAGCATGCATATGATTCAATGGCTGGGCACAAACATCAAGTGAACCTCGAACAAATGAATCAATAAATGAGATGAATCCGATGATTGTGATGAATAAATGGCCCAAGATGCTGCCTTATGGCCAAATCAAATGAACATGTTTACAAAGATGAGATTTTGACGGTCTTGTTTTGGTTGCTTATTGAAATGTCTAAGGACCACTTGACCAACTGTTAATGGAAAACGTGCCTCGAAGGCAATAGTAAATCCAATTCCCGCTCAGCATGCAAAGTCGTTGCATTGCAACCTTAGAAAACCTTTGGTAAACCCGTAAACAAGATTAAGTAATTGTGTTTTTTTTTTTACACCAACTAAGCGATATTTTATATATGTACATACTTGATGAAGAGTTTATGTGCGTAGTCATGCTTTTGACACTTTTTATATAATGTGCCAAAGAATATGATTAATGAACTATACGTATTTGAAGCTGCAAAAATGTTGGCCAACTGGTATTTGTTGAAATATTTTCAGTTTCCATCGTTGCTTGATATAATCAAAATCGGTAGAAGCTAAAATTTTTGGCATCCTCAAACATTAGATTAAGTTCATATTTAAAAGTTTTTGGGAGTTTTTATAGTCTGAACCTTAAAACTAGACATACACTTTAGTTAGCTTTAATATAGTCAGAAAGATAAATGGTATATTTATTAAGAAATTTTACTACAGTCCAGGGCAACGGTTTCTTATTCCCTGGACGGATTGGCCTATTCTTCACTAAAACCTTCCAAAGCTTATTAATAACTAAAAAATGCAATTTGAATTAAAGATGAGCAAAAAGAAAAAAATATCGAAAATTTATTTGTTAGGAAAGCTCTCTACTGTTTCCTAACTAATCGAAAATCAAACTTAATGCCGGTGGGTCTGCCTTTTATACCAGTTCGGGTTAGCTAGAGCTGCAACAAATATTTTTATTCGTACCAATTACCAACTACTTAACTTTTGGTTTTTGAGTACTTATGAGTTACAAAATTTCGATTGTGTTTTTAGTGAAAATTGATACATTGACAGATTTTTGCATATCCGTTCATCCGTCTGTCCGTCCATAAATTTCGAAGACCACAAGAGCTAGAGACAGAAAACTTTACCAAAAGGTACGCATAATCTCTCTTTTATTTTTAGTATTTTGATCTGAAACTTCAACGTTTTCTTCTATATTTCTCAAATGCATTTTTGCATTTTTTTATACCGTCAATATTGGATTATATTCTGTAGACGCGCTTGCCGCAACTTTTTTTAGGCCTAAAAGTATGCCCCAAAAGTTTTGGAGCCTAGTTTAGTTTAGTTGGTAGTTAATTAGCTGCTAATTAGGGTAACTAAGCCTTTAAGAGGTTTTATGTTGAAATAGGTTACTAGTTTTATTTTATTGTTACTTTATACTATTTATTTTTTTTTTTGCTGGCAAATACTTATATATAAAAAAAAAAAAAAAAATATATATATATAAATAAAATAAGAAAAAATAAATAATAAGAATAAGTACATACTAAAAGCGCCCACTACCGTCGATTTTCATTTTTTTCCCCTGCTAACCTTTTTCAAATGAATCAGCCATTGGTAGTTCTGGGTTTTGGACTTAAGAGGCCCCGTCATAAATTTTTTTCGTGCGATCAAGTTAAGTCGCCTGTTAGCTCCAGAAGGAAAGAAAAACGAAAAAAAATATAAAAATCGCTAATTGTCTTTCATTTGAGAAAAATTTTTGTTAACTAGTAGTGAAAACTAATTTTGGTGTTATAATAATATCACTCTCCCTAAGTGTGTTATAATAAAAGCGAAAGTGAAGGGTGCCACATCCAAAAGGGTAATTATTCTTAGTATGATAAAGTGTTATTTTATTCTGCAATAGCTACTTTGTTGCTAGATTTGGCACCGTTTTTCATCAATATAAGAATAGCTGCTCAATCGGGAGGAAGGCGTAATATTATTGAGGCCACAGTCAGTGCCACAAAGAAGTTACTGGCGTCGGGAAGTAATTTGGCGCGCTGTGCGGCGTTGGTGCCTTTGAATTGTTGTTGCGCGTCGACGATGAGGCGCGCCCATTTTTTTTTGGTGTTGAGAATTTGCTCCCCAAAAACATATTTAAAAGAAAAAAAAAAGAAACAATTTTTTTTTTCTCACACTTAGCCCCTACCAAAACTGAAATTTTAAATAATGCCATTTTTGATTTAATTAGTTGATTTAATAACCAAGAAAAAAGAAAAAAAAATATCTAAAGGTGAAACAAAAAAAAAATGAAAAAACAAATACAGTGAAGCCTTATAAAATATCTAAAAATTATGCTTAAATTATCTTAAAATCTATATTAGTGCAAAAATGATTTAATTAACTTGTTTAACGTAATTGCTTATTTGCTAAGTTTTATTTTTTTTGCTTATACCTAAGTTCAATTTTTTTTTTAGTTTGTGCAACAACAATTAACCTTCTACTGTAAAAAAAAAAACCGTTAACTCGCAAAGAGACGCGGCAAATTTTTTTTTGTTGTTAGTGTTTTCCTTGCAGGTCAAGCGCGAAAGATCTTTCGACGTGGGATGCAGCTGTGAGTGAGTGCAATCAAAACCAAAAAAAAAAAAAAAATATACATGCATATAATTTCTTTCCATTTTTTTTTCTCGTTTGCCTATATGTATGGTTCATAGGTTTAATTGTTGTTGGCCATTTAATTTTCTTTTTTTTTCTAATTAAGTTTTTTTTGAAACCATTATTTTTTTTCTTTCTTTATAATGTCTGTTTATTTTATTAGTGCTATAAATCTTTAATGTTAATAAATAATTTATAATGTCCGCTTAAATAATTTTTGTTTGGTTTCCGAGACCAGCATTAAGAGGTAGAGTCCTAGGTGTTTTGTTTTAGGGATCACTTATAATTTATTTGGATAAAGCTGATCGAGGCTGGGTGGGCATTCTTACACTTTTAATCTGAACGCTGCAAAATTCTTTTTTTTCTTTTCTGTCCTTATTTTCTCTCTGATTCTCTGTCCGCACGCGATTTAAAATTATTTATTATTATGTCCCATGAGCAAGTAGCCCGGCAAAATTTTCTATTCATTTAACCCAACCCAAATACTGCCGCCCGTAGCCGGTGCTCCAGTGCATGCTATGCTACAAATCCATCAGCTCATCAAGGTAGACGTAACATGAACAAACCTTATGTACTTATTGGTTGATTACCAATAAATAAATACATATATTAAAAATACAATTTTGGATTTATTAGCTGCCTAAAAGTATGCTATTATAAAATTACTTTCAATTAAATACAATTTTTTTTTTTTTTTTTTGGGTATATATATTTTTATTGTCAATCAACCTATACAGATCAGGTTATTATACAATATGTATTGATGAAAATAATTAATCGCTACACAAAAAAACAAGCAATTAAGTGTGTGATAGGGCTTAAATTACTAAATACATATTTACACAATATTTACAAAAACAAAATTTACAAATAGATTCGACTTAAAAATTACGACTTTTGAGGTCACATGGGTGGAGACGTTTAAGGCGTCTTGGCGGTCTATGACCGGCCAGGGCGCAAGCAAGAGAATTCGGGTGGGATCGTAAGCGATCCGCGTATCGGTCGCTTAGTTTATTTAGCAAGTCACCCACAAATGGAATGCCTAGATCCTTGTGAAGGTTGCGATTACGGATATACCATGGGGCATCCGCAATTTTGCGCAAGGCTTTATTTTGGAAAGTTTGAATTTTTTTCATATTGGACTTAGCTGCAGTTCCCCAGACTTGGATGCCATAATACCATGTTGGCATTATTATGCTCTTATACAAGATGCTTTTATTTTCTCCATTTTGCCAAGTTTCGCTCTGCACCTTGCTGTTATTATTTTAATGTGCTGCTTCCAGCACGGTTTTTTGACGAGATAGATGCCAAGGTATGTTTGCGACGTTTAATTGGAATTATCTGCCCATTTAAGCTGAGCGCAGGGCTTGTGTCTTTCCTTAACGAAAATAAAGCGCTGGAAGATTTGTCACCGTTAAGCTGGATGTTCCAGCGTTTTGCCCAAATTGCAATAATGTCCAACTGGTTCTGCAAGGCTTTAGCAGCCATTTGAACGCTAGAGGAAGACGAAAGTATGGCAGTGTCGTCAGCATATGTTGCCGTTATAAGCTTGTCCATAGTAAAAACGGTGAATAAAAATGGCGAAAGAACACTTCCTTGCGGCACTCCAGCTTTAATGTTCCGTCGTTCCGAGAGCTCACCTTTCACCATAACTTTGAAAGAGCGATTTCCAAGAAATGATTTTAGGACTTCATAATGGGGAGCAGGAAGGGCCGATTTAAGTTTTTGTAGCAACCCTTCGTGCCACACTCTGTCATAAGCCTGCTTGACATCCAAGAAAGCTGACATGCAGTAGCGACGCTGCTCGAAGGAGTCTAAGATGTGCTGCACCACTCTGTGAGTTTGCTCAGGCGTGCCATGTTTCGGACGAAAACCGAATTGGTGCGCTGGGACTAGGCTCGTCACGCTAGATAATGACAAAACTCTGCTCAAAATGATTCTTTCAAAAATTTTCGCGAATACCGGCAGTAGGCTAATCGGGCGATAAGATGAAATGGAGGTTGGAGGCTGGCAGGGCTTTAGAATCATTACAATCTGAGCACATTTCCACTTCTTTGGGAAATATGTATGCCAGACGCATAATCGCATTGAATATCTTGGTCAGAGCGAGTATGCCCACCATAGGTAGAGCCTTAGCTACTCTGGCGTCAATTTTATCAAGACCAGGTGCTTTCTTGGGATTAAGCGTGTTTATTTGATCTACAATTTCATTAGGACGTACGGGATCAATTAAAATTAAAAAAATAGATCAAAAAAGGGGTTGACCTGGAAAATATTGCACACTGGAATATCTTTTGCTTAATGAAACAAGGACCATCCAAAAAGTCTAAAACCAAAATGGTGACCTTCTCCCCCAGTAGGGTTTACCGTTATTTTAACATTTGTGTCGGCAAATTTATCACGAATTCTATAAGTCGTAAAAAAAAACTTTCAAGGCAAAAAATTATCAAAATTGAATTTCGAGTTTTATTTGTATTGGAAGGTATACCCAGAAGTTCATATTTTCGCCGGCAAAGGGCGCCAAAGTTACAACAACGCAGTTTTTCGTATTTTTACCCAGCCCCTTGCCCTTTTTTGCTTTTGGTGTGTGCCAAAAAATAGTAGCTCTTAAAAAAGTACACAAGACTGGTTTCAATCGTGTAAGTATCTCTAGTAGTTTCCAAGTTATAACGCTTTAAAGTCTTCCCGCGCCTTGAAAAACAAACAAGAGCTGCGCTATGATCAGCACTTTAGCGCCCCCTGCCGTTTAATATGTTTATAGATTGGCGCTGCGCTTGCATGTTGGTGATTCATTGAACTGCTGGTGTTCAATGGATAGTTCGAATTTCATGAAAAAGGACCTATTTGAAAGGTAATGACTACTACTTTATGTAAAAGTTCCAAATATAGAAAAATCAACCACTTTCAAGGGCTTAAATGCAGTTCAAAGTGACAAAAAAAAATTCTTTCGAAAAAAATTCATATTTACTAAAAATTCAATAAATCAGTCAGAAACCGCATCTACATATCATGAACAATAACACAAGTCAGTAATTTTTAAAGTGTCAAAGACTTTTGCTGAAAGAAATAGCGATATTTGTAGGAAAAGTCACCAAAATGTTGTGTTTTTCAGGGTTTTGAGCGCACACTTTCGGCTGTAGTTTCTTCTTAAGGTTGCCAATTTAAGTGATTGGGGGCATTTTGGAAAAGGTACTCTACTCTAGTATTAAGAAAAATCAAAATAATAAAAAAATTGCTATTAGTAAAGTTTTTATGACCTCATATGTGAAACCGAATTTTGAAAAATGCCATTTTTCACAAAAATAGCGACAAAAAAACGGATTTTGAATGCCTTAACATAAAATATAAATCTCATCTCTGGAGATTTTTCATCGTCGACTAGTGTTATGAAAATTTTTTCAACCGTTCGGCCCACGCAAGCCAAATGATATTGAAAGTTTATTTTGATTTAATTTGTTACAACGTTTGGGAACTGCTATTATCTCTGAGATCTAGGCGTACACACGCACACGCGGATATTTCTAGTCACCCCAAACATACTTTAGGTAATTTTCGGATATCTCCGATGTCCGAGTTAAAATACAATCTTTTAAAAGTATTTTAGGAAAAACTAAATTCCTAAAAAATTATGTTAATCAAGGCGCATTGCGCTTTATTAATGTCTTATATCAACTTGAACTCTATGGAAATAGGAATTTAATATCAAATTATGGATTCTTAGCTTTGAAAAAAAAATGAAGCTTTGACAGCCCTATGCTTTATTATACCTAAGTACAGGCAAGCAAGCTCCAAATGCAACATCCGATACGAATTGTGTTGCCTGTGTAACTAATTCAAGAAATCAAAAACTTAAAAAAAAACTAGGGGACTCAGCCTCCTGCGTGCTTTACACGTTAGCCTCCGTTAAGCCTCTTTTATACATACGGGACATCCTGCGCACTTTCATAAATTTTTAAGATTTTGAGAATGCTACACTCGTGGCTGCTCAAATAGCCTTTACCAACGCTGTAGACGCGGTTTTTAAAGAAACTTCTTTTCAAAGGTATGTTAGCTTGTTAAAATTTCAGCTCCAAAGCGCTTATAGTCTCTGAGATTCTTTTATTCATACGCATAGACAGACATAGACAAGCTATATCGATTCAGCTGTTGATGCTGCTCAAGAATATATATACGTTCTCCTTCTTTTTATATCTTTGGTATAATTATAAAAATATTCTTCCAAAACTTTAATTTTTTTGAGTATTTGCTAATGAAACATCGTAAAATTCTTTGGCAAAATTAGAGCAAGCAGTAAAACGCAACCCAAGCAACTTAATTGAAACTGAAGTTTATGCATTTGGTCGTTTTTCAAACAAAAGAGTATTTCAACTTCTTAAACATTTGGCATTTATATCTTTGGCCAGTTTTTATTGCCTTGAACGTTTGCCAATTGAATTTTTGTGGCTGATACGGAAGCACCTATCATAAACCGGCAAGAAAGTAATTGCGCTTCCTTGTTGGCAATGCCAGCTAATTGCCAGAGGGCCAAGTTAGCTAGCAGAGCAAACAACATGACATGACAAGTTTTCGGAAAAGACTCTGAGTGAGACATGGAGCAGCACACAGCATGGCGCAAGAAGCACAGAGAGAAACCTAAAAAAACAAAAATTCTCCCAAAAATTCCCATTAAAATCATATCAATCATGGCATTAGCTGGCTTCATGCATGCAGCAACTTAAAAAAAAAAGCTGTACATATATATATACCATATATAAAAACTGTTTGTGCGCCAAAGCGGCTCAAAAATGTCATAAAAATCAACAAGAACAAAGTTGCATGAGCTTGCTTATATAACTTTTTAACAGCTCGATTGGTTCGGGGTTTAACATGCAACAAAGTGCTGCAACTTTGGCATCTTGGCAACGTGGCGCAGCGTGTGGCAAACGGCTCGATTTAACCGATTTTTATGACGGCTATAAGCAAGTCAAGTGCCTGCAACTTGGCCTTAAACTGGGCTGACTTGGCTAACATGACTCACCTGTGGCCATAAAAGCCAAACCAGGCTTAACACATAAAAAATATACCCAAATGGGTTTTGATTACAGTTCTAGTGTGGGGCGGGCTGAGACAAGCCGACGTTTTTTTTTTTTTTAGCCAAGATTTGGGCCATAATTATATATTTGGCACTTTTACAAATGAAATGTAGCTAACAAAATGGCTGCCAGCATATACAAAATGGCTGCCACAGGAAACAACAGCGACAGCAACAACAACAAAGTCACAACCGCTGCATAAATAAGCTGAAAATTAATGATGGCGCCTTTGAGGGTCAACATCAAATGAAAATTTCGCATCTTCTTGTAGATTTCGACTTTACATTGTTGTTTCTATTGTTATTGTTGTTGTTGTTGTCTGTCGCATGTTCAACACATGTTCCTATCCACACTTATACAACAGTACGAATAAACACAGACAATCCTAAGCATTCCCATTCACATGCATAGATTGTATATACCATAATGCCCAGTTGGAAATGCTGGAACGAAATTTTTTTGTACGCCGATTGTTGCTATTTATAAATCTAACCGCGCTCATTTTTAGTCTTATTTGTTCCCAACTGACACTTTAATTAAAACCTGGATAGAACCATTTGCATCCACACATTTCTACCAGCGGTATTTCTACCTTTCGTTTACTTTCTGAAAGATGGCCACCGGAATGCTCTGGAGCTCCTAGCCACGATGATCCGCTTTCAAGGCGGTCTTGCAAGCAGTTTGTACCTGTTCCAAAAAATTCTGTGCGAATCGCAACTTTCAAATCGAAATGGCTTGCCCGACTTTTTCTGGGGTGAGTTTCTCATTCTGCACTTTGATGTTTGATCTCTTAGAGTTTTACTCAAACGTCCATATCTCGTCCCCAGTGACCACAACATTGTTTAATAGGCCTTGATTTTCAGGCGTTTTATTGAGAAGACTAAGCGGCATGACGAGGGTACCTGCAAAGGCTGCGGGTCGTGTAATTTACGATTTAGAGCCCTGTGACATCTTTTCCCGAATTTTTCCTTCCCAGTTGGATTACTTTCCGGACGGACGCTGTACTTTGAGCGCATTTTATAAAGTTTATTGTCACTTAAAAACTGCATTTCAGCGGAAACGTAATCAAGTGACAAAGATGATATTAGACCAGGCTTGTCAAGAAAGACATACTTTAATAGACTTACTATTAACCACCTTGCCGAACCACTGGTGCAATGATTTCTGTAGTTGCCACAAACCAATTCAGGATTAATTCCACAAAAGCTACCCTATACATTGGATGTGGCAGAAAAAGTTGATTTTAAAACTGATATGTAATAGAAAGACAAGTCATCTGGCATACATGTGATTTGAGGCATCTTTGGGCATTAGTATGACCAACATATATTAAATATTGCAGAAACATTTAAGAGCAAAGTACAATCGTAATACCTCAAAACAGTCCAAACAGTAGTCGATAGTGATCCCAAAGACATGCGACAAATTTTTCGGCGAAGCAATGTAGGATTAAGTATACTGAATGGTATACAATCCAATTCGTTGCCAGAAGTCTTGTGTTCCTATTTGAACTGCCGGAAACTGATTGTCTTTTACCACAACAATGCTAGCTTTCAACTATCAGCCCAACATTATTTTTGGACACTCCGAATAAACGTGTCATCCTTACAGCACTGCTTTGGCACCTGAAGATTGTTTTGTTTTCGACAATCAAAAATAAACAGCGAAATTAAAGTATTCCAGCACCCAGAAGAGGAATGGTGTATCTAACATTATGAAGAATATTTTTGAAAATCAAAAAACCATTTTCAAGCATGTAAAATAGTTCCTTTTACTATTCGGCTAAAAATATAAATAGCCGCCTTGGTAAAAACCAACTGGTTTTTTTATACGGAAGCAATAGGCATGGATTAATCCCAGCTGAAGATCGTGACACTGGTCAGTCTAATGCTGCAAAGTATCCTCAGCTAGTTCAAAAAGTGGCATACAATAGCACTTGTACTGCGGTGGAAATCATGAAATTCCATCTTACTCCTTCAACTTCTTTCAGACATGGCCTAGTGCTTGCCATGGACCAACTCAGTTTCAACTGAGCCATCTTATTCACCAAAAGTCTAATCTACTACGGATCTAATGTGAGCAAAGCACAACATTTTATATTATTGTGAAGTAAAGCTAATACAACTTTGCCATATGACGTCATAAAGCTGCGTCATGCTAAAAAATGGTTTCTCTGTGCCATTTTTTTCTAATTTACCTCTTAATTTTTTTTACGGGAATGAAGGCGGACGTTACCATTGTACCTTCACATTAAACTTATAAATATATAAATCGATTTACGTCTAATAAGGCCTAGTGCTTAAATATTTAAAAAAATTTGTGATTACCGAATTCGGTTACGATTTATCACCCAAAACCTTTATACGACTGTATGATATAGTCAATCGATTTTGATCGAATTCGCTAAAGTTCTTGGGATATCTAAAAAACTTCTGACTATCTTGCTTTCATGCTATATGACATATATATTTTACATATTTAATTGAGGTAGTCAATACTAGCCACGAAATTTTTGTTGCAAAATTTCGAGTGATCGACAAGAATATTGGTGAAAAAAATGCATTTCCAACAAATCATCAGAACTTGGAACCGGTTTATGGGGATTTGTTTTGCCCTTTTTTTAGTAAGTTTTTAGCATTTTGACACAAAAACAGTTGAAATCCGTGCTGAAATTATATTCCGACACTTCCGGCTTCACCCCAAATCAACAACAATTAACAAACCCCAAAAGTTTTTCGTCATTCTGGTGACTTGCAAATAGTCAAATGTCAACTCAGAAATCCGTGAGGATGCGTTTCCGGATTCATCCCACTTCCGAATTCACCCCACTTTCCTCTATATATTCACTTTTCTCAATATAAGCGAAATTGGGTATGGAATTCAGCAGTTCCACTGCTATTCATTATGTGCTCTCGAGTCCAACTGGGTCTTAAGGCATTCAGTTCATTCGTTCATTTCTCCATACAGTCTGGCACTTTGCATTTGGACTCGGAATGTATTCGAATGCAAACGAATAAAACCGAATTAGCATAGAAAACTGCAAAATTTGAATTATGGTCAAGAGCAGATGTTGATATTGATGCTCAAGTTAATGCCATTCAGGCGGCAGGCAAAGGGCAACTGTTGTGTGACCATGTTTCGCCGCTAGGCTTGGGTTATGCCCATGCCGCAAAATGAAAATGATCCGGAACCCTTCATTTGCATGTTGGCATAGCAAAGCGAAAAAAAAACCCGAGAACTCGTGTACCTTTTGCACTTCCAACAAATGTATACGAAATTGTGCAAATTAAAGCATAACTAACAACATTTGTATGATATAAATAGTATATAGGCATATACACATACCTATATACTTGTACATATGTCAATAGTCTAAGATTCTACTCTGCAAATGTCTAGCCGTGCATCTAATGTGCCTAATAAACCGTTCTCTGGCATTGTTTGTGTTAAGAAAAAGTTTTCCTTAAACAGCCAAAGGGCAGATGTCGCCTAGACAGCTGAGCCCCATCAGTCCAAACTTTAGTTCCAGCCCAGCCCCCTTTCGCACCATGCATTGCTTTGCTCTTTGCTCAGCAAATACGTAATCAGGAAAATTTCCATGCAGAGTTTTCTTTCGTTTGGCAAATAATCCTGGAAGGCGTCGTTGCCTTTGGTTCCTGATGTCGCTAAACTTGAAATACATTGCTCAATTTCCATACACACGTGTGCAAATAACACGTGTGTCGTAGCTCCATGATGCTGCATGGTCTAGCCAGATCTAGCCCTTCAACACCCCCTTTATATACTTTATGTACTAATATCAAGTTTGTATGGCTTGGAATTGGTAATATAGTTGACTATGGTTAAAATGTTTACAGAAGTGAAGCTTACTTAATGCACATAAGGTCAATGTTGGATTGTTATACAATGCTGACCAAAATTAATAAATAAATATGAGATAGATGGCTGCTCTCGACTATTATACATACTGTACCCAACCGAAATTTCCCAGGTTGTCAACAGATTTCGACGTGGAAAACCCCATCACATATATATGAGATGTCCCAAGGACTACAAGAGCATATCGATATGTTTTGTTGCTCAGCTAACAAGGCTGACACTTCTGTGTCGTTTTAGAGTTGCTCGCGGGCACTTCTGCATTTCTACCCGGGTAGAGTAAAAAGGTTCCCAGCGGGTCTCGCTAGAAGTCTTTAGTGAGCCATATCTCACGATGTAGATACAACATCGGCTCATCCCATAACGCGATTAAAAGATAACTACGCTCTTGGTTAGTTTTTGGATTTTGGTAAGTTTTGTTTTGGTGAAGCCAGTTTTGTGCTACAGTGTTTCAAAATGGAGTTAAAAAAAGAGAATGTTCGATAAAATCTTCAGTACCACTAGACCCAGGGTGAAAAGACGGAGCAGGCGGGCCGAAACAAATTTTTGCTGCTATGGACCCAATACAGAATTGAATACAACAGCAAAGCTGGAATCCAACGATTCCGTTCTGGTAATATGATCCTGGAAGATAGGCCACGCTCTGATAGGCCAATCGTCGAAAATGCGAGCACTTATTCCATTGCCCAGGAACTGACGATTAGCCAAAAAACCGTTTGGAACCATTTTGCCCTCAAGAAGAAGCTCGAGGTATGGGTGCCACACGAATTAACGCAGAAGAACATATTGCACCGCATGGATGCTTGCGATTTTTTGCTGAAGCGGTTGATGACTGGCGTTGAAAAATGGGTCTAATACGAGAACAACAGGCGAAAAACATTGTGGTCCAATCACGGCAAGTCGGCTCAAACGATTGCCAAGCCGGATTAAAAGCCAAGACAGGTTTGTTGCGTGTTCAGTGGGGTGGAAAGGGGATCACCCACTATGAGCTGCTTTCATCGAGCCAAACAATCAATTCGGATCTCAACTGTCAACAACTAACCAGACTGAAGCAAACGATCGACCAAAAGCGGCTCAAGTTGAGCAATTGTAAGAGAGTTGTCTTCAATGCAACGCCATCTAGATAGGATATTCTATCGCACCCACCGTATAGTCCAGGTACCAAGCTAAATTTGCTTGATGGTAAAAGAGTGGCCTCAAGTGAAGCATTTCAAAATGAGCTGGTCTGGTTTTTACCGATAGGAACGAGGACTTTTTCAATCAGGGAATTATGAAATTGCCTTCTAAATGAACAAAAGTTATTGAACAAAACGTGGCATATTTGATCTAACATTGTGCATGAGCTGTTCAGGATTTCTACCCATAGGAACGAGGACTTTTTCAATCGGGGAGTTATGAAATTGCCTTCTAAATGAACAAAAGTTTTTGAACAGAACGTGGCATATTTGATCTGAATCGGATAGTCCTAATCGTCGAAATAAAGCGCAAAAAGAAAGGAACTTTTTTCAAACGTCACCTACTCAACTGTTGGGTTTCTAGGTTAGGTGGTTTACGAAATCTACGTGCTTATACAAATGAACGGACATGGATCAATCGCTAACCGAGTTTATGATAAGCACTTTGGCATATGGTATAAAAAAACCTAGAAGCAGGATAAGTTCCGATTGAAAACAAACAGTCGGAACTATGAAATTAAACATGATATTGTGCACGATCAAAAACCGGTTGTTTGAAAATAAATCTCGAAAAGATTATTTAAATTGTGGTCAAACCAGCTAACTCCGCCTCAATCTAATAAATCAAGTGATCATTACATCACATCACCTCATTGAGACAGCTGTGCCACATTGAAATGCGATATGGCAGCTAAAATAGTCGTGTGGTCTAGCTATGTAAATCAATCAGTCCCAAAGCATGGGCGCATCAAGGGGCTCACACTGTGGCAACAGTGTTGCCTCTACACCACTGTAAAGTGACATGATGCAACTGCCACCACGCAATGACAAGGTAATTGTTATAGAAAATTATCTGATTTTATTTGCACAACAAACTTGGACATGGAACGTTGGCAAAATCGCGTAGCTGTTGTGACAGGTGCCAGTTCAGGCATTGGAGCAGCCATCACCAAGCAGCTGTTAGCGGCTGGTGTTATTGTTGTGGGTCTAGCACGTCGCGTCGAGCGCATGGAGCAGCTGCGCCTGCAACTGCCGGAGGCACAGCGCAGTCAGCTGCATGTGCTCAGCTGTGACGTCACAGATGCAGCTTCAGTGTGTGCAGCCTTTGATCAGCTACAGCAACAGCTGGGCGGCGTGGATATACTTATAAACAATGCTGGAAAACTTTCAGGCGGTCAGCTGCTAACCATGCAGCTGGACACTGTGCAGCAAGTGCTGCAAACCAATGTCATGGGCGTAGTCTATTGCACACAGCATGCCTTTAAGTCCATGCGAGAACGTAATGTGCCGGGTCATATCTTTGTTATCAATAGCATTGTGGGTCATTATCTGTTTAATCCACTACCTGGCAGTCTCCAGGAGCTGAATATGTATCCGCCCACCAAGCATGCTATAACAGCTATGGCGGAGTTATTCCGACAAGAGTTGCGGGATTTTAAGACGAAAATAAAAATAACCGTAAGTTTTTGGAAAAAATTGGTTTTAAGTAAAATGTAATTTGTTTTGTACTCTAGAGCATAAGTCCGGGTGTTGTGGACACGGAGATGGTGCCAGAGCACTACAAGACGTTGCCCATGTTGCAGGCGGATGATATAGCTGGAGCCATCATGTATGCCTTGGGCACTCCACCCCATGTGCAGGTACATGAGTTGACCATAAAGCCTATGGGGGAACCCTTCTAGATTTCTAACGCTTATAGAACTTAATTTTGTTTTTAGCGAAATTCGGAACAGTCCTAAATACGTTTAAAATTTAAAAAAAAGTTATCATTTATTTGAATAGGACACTAAATAAATATTTTTTTTAAATATAATATTATTATTATATATTATTTCATGGTTAGCCAAATTAATATTTTTTTTATTATTATTTTGATAAGCGTTACCTTTTTATTATATAAATAAAGTTGTAAATGTAATTTTTTTTTTTTGCCCGCATCGACAAATTTTACTTATTTACTAATTTTGTCAAATTAGATAAAGAATTTTTAAATATATTTACTTTTTTCAAAGAAAGCTTAAAATAAATTCTATTAAATATATAGGTACATTTTTACTTACCCGAATATTCCTTCATCAGTGATCTAGAATAAAAAATAAAATATTTTTTTAGAAATCTTCCAAAAATTTGCACTAAATTAAAATTAATTTGTGGCGGTTTAAAAATACTATAAGAGTCATATAACTCTTCAAATCATTCAAAATGAAAAAGAGGCCAAGAAAAAATTATCATCTTGAATTCTTAATATTTTTAAAGCCAGCTTTTAATGCAGAAACTGATCATTATGGAACTTTTAAATTAGACAGCCTATTAACAAAAGTTTATATGATAAATTTAAAAAAAAATTAAAAAAAAAAATTAGATTAAAACAATTTTTATTATATAGGTATTAATACAATTAAATACAATATTGCGCATCAACATTTTGTACTTTTTATTTTTTTAAAATAATTTATTTAAAGGTCACAGCTGATGAATCTTTTAAACAAAAATAAAGACGAATCGGCTAAAAATATATGAAAAAAAAAGAATTTTTAATGAAAGGTTAAATTAATGTTTCTTAACTTTTTAATATTTTTAAGCTTTACATATTTGATCCAGAAACACATTATATCATCATGAAAACAAAAAAAATAAGAAAGTCAAGAAAACGAATTAAAGTTGATTATATGATAGTAGTTAAAAAATTATTTTTTATATACCTACCTCAACACATTTTTATACCCTGTACCGTATGGTACAAAGGGTAAATTGTGTTTGTGCAAGCCGAAAATGTATGTAACGTACAGAAGGAGACGTCGGAGACCCCCCAAAGTTACCTAAAGTATGATCAGTGTGACTCGAGAAGTCGATATACCCTTGTCCGTCTGTCCGTCTGACCGTCTGTCCATCTGTCCGTATGAACGCCTAGATCTCAGAGAAGGTAAGAGCAAGAGCAACCAAACTTTCAGATAAGATCCCTCGTTAATCCATAGGAGACAAGTTTATTTTATTTTTTTGATATCGGGACTACATAATATAGCTCCCATAGGGATGTTTCAGAGGACCTCGAAAAAAAGCAAAAGTTTTAGATGGATAATTCGTTTGTTTATGAAGATATCATAACCAAATCTGGCAGTCGGAAGTTTTTTAGAGATCCCCAGCACTATAGCAAATTTTATCAAAATCGGTTGACTATATCATATAGTCCCCATAGGACCGATCGGTCAAAAAAATTGTTTGGTGCAAAATTCGACTGATTTCTTTTTTTTTATGAAAACATTGTAACCAAATTTGCCGAATAAAATATCTTTTGAAGGTTTTAAGCAATGTGTCGGAATTAATTGCAATGTGTTGGTACAGGGTATCCCAAAGTCGTCTGCGCCCGACTTTAACGTACGCCATCTTTTTCATATAATACAATTAAAAATTCTTATCCGCATCGAAAAGTTCGAAGGAAAAAAATGAGCTATTTGAAATTTTAAATTTAAAAATCAATAAAACGATTTGAAGATTACCATATAAAAATCAAAAAATTATTATATTTAGATGCTTTATAGGTGACAAAAAATTCATTTTAAAAACAATGTGTTTATATATAGATATGTTTATATAACGTTAAAAAAAATATTTGTTTTTAATTATTGTTTTGGAAAATACAATTTTTTTAATAGTTTTTAAAGCTTATATTTTTAAGTACAAAAACCGAGCATTATGAAATTTTTAAATTTGAAATCGGTATAACGAATTAAAGGTTACTATATAAAAAAAAATTTTTTTAGTCTATAAACAAATTTTTACAAAGTTACTGTATAAAAAATTTGTTTACTACTACATAAAAAAAATTTTAAGATCATAGAAAATTAATTTTAAAAAAATATATATTTTTTTTAAATTTTGTTTCTTATTAAAAAAAAAAAGTATTTTTTGGTCATGAAAAATATTTCTCTATATTAAAACTTCTCATTTCAAATTGGACTACCAACGAACTGAAGGTTATTATATATAATTAAAAAAATACTTTTAATGGACCGTCTTAAATATATTAATTTTTAAAAATGATCAAGAAAAATATTTCTCTATATTTAATACTTACAATCTGTTATTTAGACAGACTGATCGTTACGAAAATTTTGAATCAAACCATCAATTAAACGAACTGAAGTTTATGGTATATAATTTTAAAAATATTTTTTATGAATATATTAAATAAATATTTTTTATAAAAAACTATATTAAAAATTGTAAATACGCATCAAAAAGTTTGCTGCTTTCACAATTTAAAAAGCTTTTTTAACAGGTGACAGAAAATTAAACTTTTAAACAAAATAAATTTAAAATTTAATTTATTATATTGAAAAAATCAAACATTATATAAGGTTGTGTATTTTTGTATTGATATAATATAATTTGCTCATTTCTATTATAAAATCCTTTGATATATGAAAAGTTGCAGATTTTTTTATATATTTTTAAAACACATACATACTTGTTATTTTTTGCCTTAAGACAACTTTCTTATTTTAAGACAGGCCATTGGAACTACTCCAACTACTGGCCACCTACAAATCCTTAACAGGGTCAGAAACGCCACACTTATGACCCAGGCAAAAGACCACACAGATCCAGTACTCAACTTCACCAAGAGGTACAAAGTCATTTTTCCATCGAGAGAGGAAAGTAATGCTAACCCGGTCTGGTTACATGACGACTCGCAAAAATGGTATACAGATGGATCCAAAACGCTTCACGGTGGACCCCAGAGCAAACAAATCAATAACAATGAGCAATGATACCACAATTTTCCATGCGGAACTGTACGCTATAATGGAAACAATGGAAATCCTATCCAAATAGGACTTGAGAGAATCAAGATCAAAATATTCTCAGACAGTCAATCAGTCCTCAAAGCACTAATAAGCTACACATTTACTACTAAAGTCCTTACAGAATAACAACGCACTTAACCAACTGGCCACTCACAACCAAGTTTCCTTGATTTGGGTGCCCAGACACGAAGGCAATGAAAAGGCGGACCTTTACGCCAAAAAGGGGGCGGGAAAGCCATTTATAGGCTTTACTCCCTTTTTCGGCTTCAACAAAAACAGTATTAAACATGAGACCAAGAAATGGACTCAGCGAACACTACTCTTACTCTAAACAGGAAAAGTCTGAAGAGCACTAACAGGTCACTTCGCCTGCAAAAAACACCTACACCCAATAGGTCAAATATATGCAGATTCTGCTGTGACGAGGAAGAATCCATGGAACACCTGATCACAAACTGTGAGGCACTAGGCCACAGGAGACACACAATTTTAGGTGCATACCTACTAGAAGATGAAGACCTACAAAAGCTCCCTGTGAAAGAGCTGGCCAGTTTCCTCGACATACTAAACGTCTAAATATAAAGGGGTGCACAATAGATCAACCTGTTCGCAGTGCATACAGGCACTAACCCACAAACAACTACAATTACATTCCAAGACAGTTTATATAGCGAATACAAAGTTATTAAATAATAATTGTAGAATTATTTTTTAGTGAATCGGGTAGAATATTTTTTCAAAAATATGCATTGAAGAAGCAATAATAAAAGATGGCGTACGTTAAAGTCGGGCGCAGACGACTTTGGGATTCCCTGTACCACCATATTGCAATTAAGTCCGAAATATTGCTTAAGACCTCCAAAAGATATTTTATTCGATAAATTTGGCTACGATATTTTCATAAACAAACAGAAATCAGTCGAATTTTGCACCAAACAATTTTTTTGACCGATCGGTCCTATGGGGACTATATGATATAGTCATTTGATTTTGATCAAATTTAGTACACTGATTGGAAACTATAAAAAACTTCTTAACGCCAAATTTGGTTCCGATATCTTCAAAACCAAACGAAACAAGACGAATTTTGTACAAAAAACATTTTTTGGACCGATCGATCCTATGGGAGCTATATGATATAGTCAAACGATTTTGATCAAATTAGGCAGTGCTTGGGAACTCTAAAAACTTCTTAATGCCAAATTTGGTTACGGTATCTTCACAAACAAACGAATCACAACGAATTTTGGACAAAAACCATTTTTTCGACCGATCGATCCTATGGGAGCTATATGATATAGACAACCGATTTTGATAAAATTTGCCAAATTTGGTTACGGTATCTTCACAAACAAACGAAACACAACCAATTTCGCACAAAACACGTTTTTTTGACCGATTGGTCCTATGGGAGCTATATGATATAGTCAACCGATTTTGATCAAATTTGGAACAGTGCTTGGGAACTCTAAAAAACTTCTTAACGCCAAATTTGGTTACAATATCTTCACATTTTTTCGACCGATCGATCCTATGGGAGCTATATGATATAGTCAACCGATTTTGATCAAATTTGGTTCAGTGCTGGGGATCTCTAAAAAACTTTCGATTGCCAAATTTGGTTATGATATCTTCATAAACAAACGAATTATCCATCTAAAACTTTTGCTTTTTTTCGAGGTCCTCTGAAACACCCCTATGGGAGCCATATAATGTAATACCGATATCAAAGAAATAAAATAAACTTGTCTCCTATGGATTAATAAGGGATCTAATCTGAAAGTTTGGTTGCTCTAGCTCTTACCATCTCTGAGATCTAGGCGTTCATACGGACGGACGGACAGGCGGACATGGGTATATCGACTTCTCTAGTCACTCTGATCATACTTTAGGTAACTTTGGGGGGTCTCCGACGTCTCCTTCTGTATGTTACATACATTTTCGGCTTGCAGAAACACAATATACCCTTTGTACCATACGGTACATGGTAAAAAAATTGGAAACCGTATAGAAAAATTGATTCTTATTAAAAAAAAAATTTTAAGTAAATAAACATTTTGTTACACTTAATATGCTCAAATATAATAAAAAAATTATTAATTATTATTTTAACATTTAAATAAGTAATATGACAACTCTCGCGCATAAATTGTTATTGTCCCACGCTCTATATTTTCTTATCTTAATTTTTTTTTTGGGCGATTTATAAGATTCGATTTTTTTATCGGTGACTTGCATTTGCAGGCCTTGTGTCATGATAAGACAATTACACAACATTTCGAAATGAATTTTTATTATTTATTTTCGATTTCATAGAATGCGGCTTGATTCGGCGCTGACTTTAAAATACTCTTTAAAGCGATTAACTGCAGAAAATATAAAAAAATTGTAATTAATTTTTAAATTTAAGAGTTGTGGTTTTGGGAAATTATGGTTTATAAACAGTCTAGATGAAATCGGAGATCAGATCATGTTTACTATGGGCTTAAGTTTATATCAGAGCGCTGGCGTGCTGGTACATATGTCTTGGAGCTTGCATACGGACTTAGCGACTCCAGGAGCATGTACTATACATGGTCTGAGCTCCGAATCCGAAAATCGAATATCTAAATCAATAATTACGTTTAAACGTTTGCCCTGTTGAAACACCCTGGGTGACAACTTTCCTGCAAAAATTTTTACTGACCTCTAGCAAGGTCGCTGAAAAAAAACTAATTTTTTCCGGTGATTAGGTGTGACGAAATTATCGTTCCTAAAATCTTATCTTTTTTGTTTTTTTTTTTGCAACGATAAGTTCTTGACGACCTTGTTTTACAATAGTATGGGTGTCTGATAAGGGCATTACCTAGCAATTTGTAATCAATAGAGTGGGTTTCATTAATCAGCTGACACTTAAATACACTTTTATTTTTATTTTTGTTGAAGGGGATTTTGGGGTAATAAATCAAGCTTCGTTTAAAGTGAAATATACATTTTTTTAGACAAGTTACTTTTATTTTTACAATTAAGCCTGAAGGTCTATGTTGCTCTGGCTTTTGTTCCCTAGAATTGATTCTAAGTAACAATATTAAATAAATAAAACAAATAAATTTTTACAATTAGTTTATTAAACAACAGTGTTTCAGCTATGCGTAATTTCTCTATCAAATATTATTATATAATATTACTACAAAAGCTTATTATAAATAGTTAATTTAAAACAAAAAAAAAAAAACAAAAATTTAAAAACCTTTTGCATAGCTATAAATATTAATTTTTATTATTTTCTGTTTAAGTGCTGTTTAATTTAATGCAAAAAATAGTTTAATTTTTTTGGTATATATTTTTATATTTAAATTACATCATTTGATGCAAGTAATAACAAAAATATTTGCTGAGCAGTATTGATTTTTAATATTTAACAAAATTAAAAAAATTAAATCGTAGTATTTAATCGATTTTATTCGTATTTAAACTATATTAGAAAGTGATTGACAAATTTAACCCTCTGGATCCCAAATTTTTTTTTTTGAAAAAAAAAATATTTTTGTGTTAATTTTATTGAAAAAAAATACAAAATTAAAAAAAAAAAAAATTTTCATTAGGTTGGGGTTTTATGGGCTAAAATTGGTAGCGTGCCTTGAGGCATGCTTGGGACGATCAGTCAATAAAAATAGTTTGATGATGCAGCAAAATTTTTTTTGTACTCAAGCAAAACTATTTTTTTGTTAAGATCCAGATAATCAAATATCATTATTGTTGTTGTTATTATTATTTTAATAAATATTTTTAATTTTTTTTTAAGAAAAAATTGAAAATCTGGAGTTTACAAATATATTTGCTTTTCAATGTTTGCTTGCTCCTTAGGCTTAGGTGCAATTTAATTGCATGTCGCTATGTGCAGCGAATGCAGGAAGAAGCGGCTTGTGTACTTTTTGGCCTTCAGAGGAATTAGCTTCCTTCCAAAAGATCTATCCATGAAATCAACGGCACCCATATTGTTATTATGTGTCAGTAAATACTCTTTCAAATTTTATGAATCGTAAAATTTTGGTGTTATCACGTTAATCGTTTCCAAAAAGTTTTGTGCCTAATAAGGTGGATTTACGGATTCAGAGAGATTTGTTAACTTTCCGAATTGATGAGGAACACTAGTCACGGTAGCACAGAATTCCGTAGAGATCCATTAAGTTTTTCCTTTGGATCACTATCCATGGACAGCTCATAACTCGGAACTCGATTAAGGCAAATGGTACCCAGGAATGAATTCCACGGGTTTGTAGGTAAACAAGCAGTGGAAGTGCTGTATAAAAATTACCAAAGCATATAATAAATATATATATCTTTTCTGATGTTGATGATTTTGTCAGGCTCAGCGTTTGGGGGGATAAATTGTCTGCAGACAAAAAATGTATCGAAGTGTAACTCCCGCATGGGCTCCAAAGCACGTCAAACTCCAAAGCTGACTCAGATTAGTTTACCCTGTATTAATAATCTCTTTAGTACCTTTATTTATCTCAAGATTGGACTCGTAATGGACATATTCATCAAAACGCTCCAGTCTGTTTTCTTCTTCATCAGCATCTTCACCAAAACTCATCGATTCCAAAAATTGCAGAGTTTCCCTATCTGATAGGGACGATAGTTTTATGTGTTTTTGACGATCCATGACAGCTTAAGGCATGTTTTCGTATAATTACGCTCTTCATCGAAAATACATTTGGTACTAACCGAAACAAATTTTATAGGCTAGTTGTCCCAAGCGTGCCTCAAGGTGGGTTAGCTTTGACGACTCGTGGAAAGCAAACAAAAAGTTTTTTTTTCAAAACTAAAATTGTTTATGAAAAACAACACTTGCAGCAACACAATAAAATTTTTTTTTTCATAACTATAAACAAATGAACTTTTTTTTTTTTATTTTTGTTCACAACTTTTTAAGAAAAAGTGTTTTTTTTGCTATTTTGCACAAATTTTCAACTTCAAATGACTACAGCGACTGCTGCACGCATTATTACGCACCAGAAATGATTTCTAACGCAAGATGGGATTTTCCCGAAATAGATAAAATATAGAAATAAAAAGAAAAATTTAAAAATACGAAAATTCACGAATGATAAGTAAAACGTGCCTTGAGGCACGCTTGGGGCCTAGAGGGTTAAGGAACTTACTTAAAATTTTTCCTATACTTTTTTTAAGAAAAAGTATTAGCTAAAAAATATTTGGAATATTATAGAATATATAAAAATATATATAAAATAAATAAAGGTATAAAAAATATTTGAAAAATAATTGAAATTTTAAATATTCATTAGCTTAGTGAAAATTAAATAAAATGAGATTGTGAAATGTACATTAAGCCGTAATGCGTTCAGTTTATTATCTAGAATTTCCAGGAAAAATTTTGCTTTTAATTCCAATTCTCCAATACTTTTTCAAAATCGTTGGCGGCAATTTTTGGTTTCATATGTTTCGATTTTTAAAGGATCTTACTCCCACAGCCCAATTTTAAAGTAAAATCGAACAAACATCTATTTAGACACTTCAGAAAATAATTTTACGCAAACCTTTGAATAACACTATGTAGTTTACACGAAAAATTAACCTTCTTATAAAAGTTTTTTTTGGGGTAATTTTGAGTCGAGAAACACGAATATGGCAACCTTTTTTATCTAAAGCGCCGTTTTCGAGATATTTTTCAAAAACATGTTTTTGGGCACTTATTTCAGTTATAAGTCAATATTTCGTGAACAAAATTTTGTTTCGACATGAAAGACTAGATTAGATCGAAAGGTATTGATTGTGCTCTTTACAGTGATACATAATTATGTAGAGATTGAGTAAAAATTATTGAAGTTACAAGCAACCAAAGTCGAAAAAAAGTGTAGTTTTCGACCATTTTTCGAAATTACAAATTTTCGAAAATTTTTTTAAGAATTATGTTAAGCTTTAAGCTGAAAGAGAATTCTTTTACGAACATTTCGAGTCTAAGATCTTCAAATTCGGATAAGAACTGTAGATGTTATGGAACCTCATTTATGTCGATACAAAATTTTGTTCACGAGATATTGACGAATAACTGAAATAAGTGACCAAAACCATGTTTTTCGAAAATATCTCGAAAACGGTGCTTAAGAAAAAAAAAATGGTTGTCATTTTCGTGTTTCTCGACCCAAAATTACCCTAAAAAACATTTATATAAGAAGGTTCACTCGATGACCCTTAAATTTGAAAACTAGTGTAATTATTTCATAAGACTATGTTAATAATTTTTTCAAAAAATTGTTTTTTAGAAATATGCAAGCCTTTGAATAATTATTTCATAAGATTATAATAACTTTTTGTTAAATTATTATTTTTTTTTTTTTTATGCTAATACTTTTTTTGAGAAGAAAATAACAAAGATCTTGTAATCGGTACATCGAATATTTACACATAAACTGGATCGATACTTATATTTATCGATAGCAGTTTTCAGGATTTTAATGTGCGTTTTGGAAAAAAAATGTATAAAAAATTTAAAAAATATTTAGAACTTAAAAATAACTTATTAGATCTAGATTTTCATGTGTTTAAAATAAAATATTTGTATAAATATTTAAAGTTAAAATAGATTTGATTTTAATATCATGATTTTGATATTTTTTTTTTTGGATTTTGATCTGATAACACAGACCAACATGGTTTAGTTATTGGAAAGCTATGGGTCATTTCCGATGTAATTTGCTGCCTAGAATCCGAATCCGGGGTCAGAATTGGCCCATCACGTCAGGATTTTGAGATATTTGAGGTTATGCACCCGAAAAATGGCGTTTTTAAAAAATCTCAAAATCCTGACGTGACGGGCCGATTCTGGCCCCGAATTCGGATTCTACGCAGCAAATTACTTCGAAAATGACCCTTAGCTTTCCAACAACTAACATGACTCCGGTATTTGTAGGCCTGTGTAAATAATCTCATTAAAAAATATTTCAAAATATATATATTAAAACGCTGTTAAATTTAGTGGCTACCTTTAAGTAAAATATGTATATTATGGAATATTAAACAAATTGTTAAGACTTAAGCTAATATAAAATTAAAAAAAAATAAACTGATATATCCTGTTGATTACTTACTTAAAAAAAATAAAAATTGTTTTTATATTTTAAAAGCCGCGCTACATGTTAAAAATATAATTTTAATTTTTTGTTGTTGTCTTCTATTTTTCACAAATAAAACAAAAATTTGAAATAAAATGTAAATAAAAAGATGGCGTACGTTAAAGTCGGGCGCAGACGACTTTGGGATACCCTGTACCACCACATTGCAACTAAGTTCGAAATATTGCTTAAGACCTCCAAAAGATACGATATTTTCATAAACAAGCAGAAATCAGTCGAATTTTGCACCAAACAATTTTTTTTGACCGATCGGTCCTATGGGGACTATATTATGATATAGTCAACCGATTTTGATCAAATTAAGTACACTGATTAGAAACTATTAAAAACTTCCGAGTGTCAAATTTGGTTCCGATATCTTCAAACTAAACGAAACAAGACGAATTTTGTAAAAAAAGCGTTTTTTTGACCGATCGTTCCTATGGGAGCTATATGATATAGTCAACCGATTTTGATAAAATTTGCTACAGAGCTGGGGTCTCTAAAAAACTTCCGATTGCCAAATTTGGTTATGATATCTTCATAAACACCCGAATTATCCATCTAAAACTTTTGCTTTTTTTCGAGGTCCCCTGAAACACCCCTATGGGAGCTATATAATGTAATCCCGATATCAAAAAAATAAAATAAACTTGTCTCCTATGGATTAATAAGGGATATAATCTGAAAGTTTGGTTGCTCTAGCTCTTACCATCTGCTAGATCTAGGCGTTCATACGGACAGACGGACATGCGTATATCGACTTCTCCAGTCACTCTGATCATACTTTTGGTAACTTTGGGGGGTCTCCGACGTCTCCTTCTGTACGTTACATACATTTTCGGCTTGCACAAACACAATATACCCTTTGTACCATACGGTACAGGGTATAAAAATATAGAATAAAATTCAAATAATTCAATCGAAAATTTTGCTTTTAAAATATTAGAGATGACTTTTGTAGTCTGAGTGAAACGTCTTAACTAACAATTAATATGAAAACAAAGTAAACACACTTAGATCTATTATTCTATGTAAATAACTTTTCAACGCGCCTTAAAAAAATTAAGATAATAAGCAAAAAATAATTCAATTGCAAATTACATTAAGAATTGCAATGTCACTTACATTGCATGAACTGCTATTGGATTTTTATAGTATAATAATATTTTTATTCAGCAGATATGTTGAAAAAGTTAAATAATGGCAAACATTTGTGCTAATAAAGATGACGTACGTTAAAGTCGGGCGCGGACGACTTTGGGATACCCTGTACCACTAATTGCAATAAAGTCCGATATATTGCTTAAGCACTCTAAAAGACAGTTGATTGCCAAATTTGGGTACGATATCTTCACAAACAAACGAAATACAATGAATTTTGTTCAACAAAATTTTTTTGACCAATGGGTCCTATGGGGGCAACATGATATAGTCAACCGATTTTGATAAAAATTTTGTACATTGCTGGGTAACCCTAAAAAACTGCCAAACACCAAATTTGGTTACGATAACTTCATAAATTAATTTAGTGCAAAAAAAGGTTTTTTTGACCGATTGGTCTTATGGGAGCTATATGATATAGTCAACCGATTTTGATCAAATTTGGTACAGCGTTGAATATCTCTAAAAAAACTTCCGAATGCCAAATTTCATCTTTATAAGCAAACGAATTATCCATCCAAGACATTTGGTTTTTTTTCGACGTCCTCTGAAACACCCCTATGGGAGCTATATAATGTAACCGAGATATCGAAAAATAAAATAAACTTGTCTCCTATGGAATAATAAAGGATTTAGTCTGAAAAGTTGGTTGCTTTAGCTCTTTCCATCTCTGAGATCTAAGCGTTCATACGGACAGACGGACAGAGTGACATGAGTATATCGACTTCTCTTGTCACCCTTATCATACTTTGGGTAACTTTAGGGGGGGTCTCCGACGTCTCCTTTTGTATGTTACATACATTTTCGGCTTGCACAAAGGGTATAAAAATATACATAAATATGTAAAGTAAATAATGCTGCTTCTTAACCCATATGTACGTTTGGTTTATATTTGACATTATTCGAATGATCCTAAAAAGTAGCAAAGTCTGAAAATATATATATCTTGTGCATTCATATTTTAAATGATTCAGTTTCAAGAATTTTATTTATTTATTTATTAAATATTATTTATTTAGTAAATTCGCTTAAAGACTAAAGGTAACTTGGTTCAAGCATTGGCATCTTAAGCCTTCGGCTAACTAAAGATTTTTAATACTATAAAAGTTAAAAAAATATCGATTTTCGGATTTCGAGGCCAGTCCGTGTTGAATCTGAATCTGTATTCAAGGTCCAAAAAACTGTCGAGGGGATTTTTTTTTTTGAAGATTATGTTAGAGAACCTAAAAACATGTTGTAAATATGATCTGATTATAATTATCTTCAAGAACTGTGAGATGATATAGCAGGATGATTACAATTCTAGGCAAACATTAGGATATCATAAGACAGATCTTCTAAGAAAAATTCGCAAATTTTATTTATTATACAAAAAGTTTGGCCTGAATCTGATTTTCTATTTGAATACGCCATTTCTATAATTTCGGAGATATTTTTAGAAATAAATATATGCGCTACTTCGATTTCAAATTTATGTTTTCGAAGGAAGTTGCACTAAATTGTCATTATTTATCTTTCGGTATTTTAGATATTTTTGAAATTTTTGGTATTTTTGATATTTTTGATATTTTAGATATTTTAGATATTTTAGATATTTTAGATATTTTAGATATTTTAGATATTTTAGATATTTTAGATATTTTAGATATTTTAGATATTTTAGATATTTTAGATATTTTAGATATTTTAGATATTTTAGATATTTTAGATATTTTAGATATTTTAGATATTTTAGATATTTTAGATATTTTAGATATTTAGATATTTTAGATATTTTAGATATTTTAGATATTTTAGATATTTTAGATATTTTAGATATTTTAGATATTTTAGATATTTTAGATATTTTAGATATTTTAGATATTTTAGATATTTTAGATATTTTAGATATTTTAGATATTTTAGATATTTTAGATATTTTAGATATTTTAGATATTTTAGATATTTTAGATATTTTAGATATTTTAGATATTTTAGATATTTTAGATATTTTAGATATTTTAGATATTTTAGATATTTTAGATATTTTAGATATTTTAGATATTTTAGATATTTTAGATATTTTAGATATTTTAGATATTTTAGATATTTTAGATATTTTAGATATTTTAGATATTTTAGATATTTTAGATATTTTAGATATTTTAGATATTTTAGATATTTTAGATATTTTAGATATTTTAGATATTTTAGATATTTTAGATATTTTTAATATTTTTAATATTTTTGATATTTTTGATATTTTTGATATTTTTGATATTTTTGATATTTTTGATATTTTTGATATTTTTGATATTTTTGATATTTTTGATATTTTTGATACTTTTGATATTTTTGATATTATTGATACTTTTAATATTTTTGATATTTTTGATATTTTGATATTTATGATATTTTTGATATTTTTGATACTTTTGATATTTTTGATATTTTTGATATTTTTGATATTTTTGATATTTTTGATATTTTTGATATTTTTGATATTTTTGATATTTTTGATATTTTTGATATTTTTGATATTTTTGATATTTTTGATATTTTTGATATTTTTGATATTTTTGATATTTTTGATATTTTTGATATTTTTGATATTTTTGATATTTTTGATATTTTTGATATTTTTGATATTTTTGATATTTTTGATATTTTTGATATTTTTGATATTTTTGATATTTTTGATATTTTTGATATTTTTGATATTTTTGAATCTTTTAATATTTTTGATATTTTTAAAATTTTTTATATTTTTGATGTTTTTTAATATTTTTGATACTTTTGATATTTTTAAAATTTTTTATATTTCTGATATTTTTAAATAGTTTTGACACTTTTTACATTTTCGATATGTTTTTATGTTTATATATGTTTTACGTTTTCTTTTTTTTTATAATTAAGATATAAACAGCTCCTACCTAATTAAAATTCAGTATTTAGCGTAAGCTTCAACCTTTTTGTAAAGAATGTAAAGGTGTGAAAATGATTTTGTATTTCTTACAATTAGAAACTATTAAAAAATATGCTTAACGATTTTTTTTTTAACTTAACAAATGTATATACGTTTCCACCAAAAAATAAAAAAAATTACTGAAAGAATGATGGACATCATCTGAAGTGTGGAACAGCCAGGTTCTATCAGCGCTGACCAGTTTTCTTGAATTTAAATTTAAAGTTATGGCCTAAACACTCTTATATCAGGCAAGTTAACATTCTAAAATAAAATACAAAATTTAAATAATTTGATAAAATATGAATATTTTTTTTTGAAAGGTTCAAATTTGTTATGAATCGTTCACTAAGGGTTAAACAAGCAGTTCTATAAAAACGGAACTACACTAGCTTTGGCATACGTTTTTTTTTTTTACTTAAAAATTTTTTGTTTATAGTAAAAACTTGTAATTTTTAAATTGACATGCAAAGTTTAAAAAGGTTTAGTCAATACGTGTTTTCTTAATTGCTCCGTGAAAAAGCATAGAGCTTATACAAATTAGACAAATATAAAATTAAAAAAAATAAAAACATTTTATTTTGAAACTAAGATAGCGTTTTTATAAATGATTTATAGATAGTTGATTACTTGAATGAGTGACTGGTCGGTGAAACAACTGAAGAACTGATAGACTATCTGTCAAATTGATAAACCATTCGTACCCCGGTATCGATAATTAATTTGTTTTTCGTATAATTATAAAGATACCGACCAATTTGTTATAAACAGTCGAAGTATGAATACACTTAAACAAAATATTGAAAATAAAAAAGTTTGTTTTTTGGTAGAAAACTGGTTATCAAGCGAGCGATATTAGCTTTAGGGCTTATAGAATTTATTTTTTAAATATGTTTCCGAGAAAAACTTAATCACACAAAAAAAAAACGTATTTTGAGTGCGGGAGCCATTATAATTTTTTTGCTGCCGCTGGTAATTGTTCTAGCATGACCTCAAAAACGTCAAAAACAATACGACGATATTACCGTTTCCAAGTTCCAAAAATTTTCGGATTTATGAGCTTTTTTGAGGTTATGTCCAAACTTTGACTTGCCGAAATTATGATCCTCGGAACTTATGGGAAACATAAACTGCCTTCGAACCCAAGGCATACAATTTTTTTGTTTCATGGCAATGAACCATAAGAGACGCGCATTTAAATTTTTTCATACTTATAAGTTTTTTTTTACCAGTTCAAGTAAACATATAACCCCATGGGAATATCTTCTTTTTTTTCGTACCCAGTTACCTATGTGCACGTACTCAACCTCACACCAAACTATGCCTACACCTCTTGTAAGGGTATACAAATTCAAGTTAAAATTGAGAGCTTAAGTAGGGGTTTAAATTTTGCGCATTATTTTCGTGTCAGTGCTATAAAACCGTCCAGCCGGAATACAGAGCTTCAGTTAGCTACTGCAGTGCAACAGCTACATACATCTCTTGCAGACCTAGTCAAAATATCCAAAACTTTCACATAACTCATCATTATGCAACGTTGGCAGAATTGTGTAGCCGTTGTGACTGGTGCCAGCTCAGGCATTGGCGCTGAAGTGGTCAAGGATTTGATCCGTGCCGGTTGTATAACCGTGGGTCTGGCACGCCGTGTCGAACGCGTCGAGGCACTACGCAAAGACCTGCCCAAGGAGCTGCAGTCTCGCTTGCATGCCATCAAGTGCGATTTATCTGATGTGACATCGGTGAATGCAGCTTTTGATACGATTGAGAGCAAGCTGGGCGGCATTGATATACTCATCAACAATGCCGGCACACTGCATTCTGGTCAGGTGCTGACACTGGAGGTGGAAAAGATGCAGCAGGTGCTGCAGGTGAATATCATGGGTGTGGTCTATTGCACACAACGTGCTGTCAAGTCTATGCGTAAGCGTAATGTTGCTGGTCATGTCGTATTGGTGAACAGTGTTGCCGGACATCATGTTGTCTGCCCACCTGGAGATCATCTACAGAATCTTAATATATATGCGCCTTCAAAGCATGCCATTACTGGGCTAAATGAGATACTGCGTCAGGAGCTGCTTGGCTTCAAAACCCAAATCAAAGTTACGGTGAGTAAAAAGTTTTGTACTTTGGAAGAGTTTCTGACTCGAGTTGTCTCTAAAACTATAAGCCATTTGTTATGGGTCACTCAACTTGGTTGCCTAGAAATAGTTGGCGCGCTTTTTGTTCAAATTATTTTTCATATTATCTCTAACAGAAATTTCGGCTTGTTGTATTATTAAAAAAAAAAGTAGCACATGTTATGGTAGGTCAGTTTAGTGGGCTCTTATCAAAAATGTGAATATTACGAAACGAAAAGTTTTAATGGATTTAGTTTTGTTTGAGTTTTTGATAAACTTTTTACCACAAAATTCTTATCAAACTAATACGTATATAAAAGTTTGTGTGGTAAAAAAATAATGGTAGTAGTAAATTTTATCAGGTCAATAAACTCTGGCTATAGGTATATAATACACTGCCTCAGTCACTATTGACAATTTGGCAAACAACATTTTTTCCTAATTTTTTTACTTATATTCCAACTTTTTTTTCACAGAGCGTCAGCCCTGGTGTTACCGATACGGAAATTTTGCCACCTGGCTTTACTTCGCTGCCACTGCTGAAGCCGGAGGACATATCACAAGGCATCATGTATGTCTTGAGCACTCCACCACATGTTTTGGTACATGAGCTGACCATCAAACCCATGGGTGAACCCTTCTAAGCAAGCGCCATTGCTAGTCAAATCTACATAGACATACATTTATATATCTAAATTTTTTTTTCTTGTAAATGTTTAAATGTAATAAACTTTTATGTTGAGTATATGAAAATTTTGAAATTTTATCATTTCATTTGCTTAAGAATTGCAAACGATATTGCATTTTTTTCTACCCCTGTATTTTGGCGTTTATTTGAAAAATAACTTGCTCAAAATACGAGCTGAGCTTCCGCTTTGACAAAATATGCTGGAGCCACATGCCAAGCTACTCTACGAGCATAAGCTAACATTAACTTGACGTCACATAGACGACGACGACGACGACGCCGCCGCTGTCGCTCTCGCTGACGTCACGACTGTCGTTCGTGTAGCAGTTGCAGGTAGTACCTGTGACAGGTGGCGTCTGATTGCAGCCACTATAATCGCTGCTGTGACGTAAGCGCCGTCTCTGGCGTCGACAGCAACGCCGGCGTCTGTCAATATTGCAAGCGTGCGCGTTTGACATAAAATGTAATATAGTTGCCGCTACACACACTCACACACACACACAATTACAAACGCACACAGATACTTTGTAAAAACTGCGGCACTGGGAAACGGGTGTGACTGCAGCTACGGAAGTTTTATGCAAAGTAGCTATTACAGCTACTGCTGCCTTCTCTGCAAGCGTTTTGTTGCCTACAGTACACTGAGAGAAAATTCACACTATAGCACTATCAGGTTTGTCGATCCGTGAATAAGATTGTAGCATATTGTTACAGAACCATTCTCCTAACTAAGCTAATAAGCTTGATCACGTTAAGTAGGTGACGTTAGGTAATAAATGTAAATAATAATTGAAAGAGAACTAAAAAGAAAAGAAGTAGGAACAGAAATGTAAATTATCATTAAGTTAGTCGAAAAGCAAGTATTAAGCTGAACGCATGCAAAGCGTGTTAGCTTTGCTAATTTAAATATATAAATAAATGTTTTTAAATAAAAAATAAAGTCTTTCGACACAATTTGTAACTATATATGGATATTGTTGTAAAACAACGCTCAAGTCACTCGAAACAAAAGTTTTGGAGCTAAAAAAAAATTGTTAAGCCTTTTTTTTAGTTTTTAAGAATTTAAGTTAAGTTAAGGTAGCATATCTTCCTTCACATATGTATATGATGATGAGTAGAGGAGATTTAAGTTTTATTCCGGTAAAATCTCTGGGAAAGCGTCCAACTGGTTAAGGTACTGGAAACTGCCCCCAGCGATTTTTGAAAAGTATTAATGCAGTTCGATTTACGGCGCAAAAAAAAAAAAAAATTTCGCAAAATTTAAGTTTTTAAACAACGTTTTACGACTTAATTTAAAACAAACCACTTTTTCGTTTTTATTTCATCGTGACTAGACTACTGAATATTATTGAACCCATTATTTTTTGTAATCTAAGTTAGTAACAGGGATCTTTAAAAAAAAATAAAAAATTTTTTTAACCAACACATTTTCCTACAAAAAATAAGCAATTATCTTATTTTTTTTTTAAGTATATTCCTTAAATATGTCAATCACAATTTTTTTTTTAACACGTGTTTTTATACTTTCTTTATATGAATATGAATCAAATCGATTTGGTGGAACAACGTTAAAAAAAAAATAAAACCTTTTTTTTATTTTATTTTTTTTTTAAATGTATGCAATTTTTTTTTTAGTTTGGCTCATATTTAATTTTTTGGCAAAACTGATCGTACTTTATAAGTTAAAAAAAATTACTTTCAAACAGCGGAAATACATTGCGTTCAATAAGTAAGTGCTGTAGATCTCACAAAAAATTAAAAAAAAACAAATTAGCATGGTTGCCCAATTGAGACTTAAAAAAAAATAACATTGGGCAGACGCAAGAATTTTGGGATATGATGCTTAATCAATCTCTGCGTTGTTTATTTCGAAATCTTGGAAAATATACCTACTTGTTATAAAAGTAGGTGTAATAAAAAAAGTTGTTATTTTGTAAGTTTTTTTTTCCCTTTTTCCTTATTAATTGAATATTATACAACAAATATTTTGATTTAATTTTTTAAATATGAATATCTTATTTATAAAGCAGTAAAGGCTAAACTCTATATAATATATATTCTTCTTCTCCCAAACCCTTGTTTACCTCTTTTCGGACTCGCTTATGCTCCTCCTGAGGTGTGGGTATGCGATCTCAGCATTCGTCTGCAGGCATTCCGATCCTGGATCATGTCATCGCTGAGACCCATTCGTTGCTGATGTTTTTGCATTTGAAAAAGGTGAGGTTTTTGGCACTTGTGTATGGATATTCGCTATGGACTTTCCTTTTACAACGGCGGTTGTCTCCAGACCCGGTTCGATCTTTGGAATATCTTTAAGATGTTAAATGAATTTTTAAAATATTAGGGTTAAAAACTAAATAAATAAAGATTTGGCGCATTGATTAAAAAAAAAACAAATTTAAATCCACCATTATCATCACCTAGATCCAAAATCAAGCTATGCAATGAAAAAATTCTCAAATTTGCCTATAGGCAACATTGGGCCTGAGTGGAACAAAAAATTTGAAACTTTTGTTATGTTATAGATATGCGGGCTTTTGCGGGCCTTTGGAAATTCTTCGAATTTTCAAATTTATTTCGGATAGTTTTGTAGACAAAAGTTGTTAAAGAAATTTAGAGAAATTCGAAACACTTTACACCTCTGAAATATTCATTTGGGGGCAATTTTGGATGTTATTGCCTTAGAAAAATATATTGAAGATCATTCTATGAAGTGTGGTGAATATTCTTAATTTTTAAGCCAGCTGCCGCTCTTACCTACCTACCTACCATCACAACCTAGAGGAAAAGTTTTCCAAAATCGAGCAATGCAAACTTGGAAAAAATTCTCAAATTACTCATTCCAAATTCTTTTTGATTGCTCATTTTCTCCATAAAGGGGTCTACGCAGTTCGAAAATGACAAAACTTCACATAAAAAAAAAATCCCATTTGGGATATCCCATTTGGGACTTTTTTTTTTTATATGAAGTTTTGTCATTCCGCGCGAAATTTTCCGAACTGCGTATTGGCCTTAAATCGCAACTTTATGCATAATTTCTGCCCTCTCAGCCATTGCCTCCACATTTTGGTGCATAGTTTTCTTTATCAAGACAAATTCTCTTATTTATTTCTAAACCAAATTCAAGTTAGTCTCGTAAATGGAATTTGTAAATTTCAAAGCCTTCACATTTGTGACAATATGATGGCCGTTCACACTAAACTTTGCCGCTTTATAAGACAGTGTAAACCCAGTATGAATCATATTAGTGTTTTAGAAATATTTTTTGTGCAAAAGTTTTTTTTTTTTTTTCCTATATTATGCGATTCTAATTTATGATACTGTATCATAATTTAAAAGAATTTTACTTTTGAGTATTTCTCTGTCTGCGATCAAGTTATTGCAGATAAGATGTGTTGACAGTCACGCATTTGTAGATAATTGCACTCAACTTTTATAGTTTTGTCAAATCATGCTGAATTTGCGAATTTTTTTGAAGGTCACTAATTGATTATTGCAATTATTTGAAGTTACTATCAAATTACCTAGAGTTGCCTAAATGTCATTCAAGTGGAAAATAGTTGCACTGATATAATAATAATAATGTTATTGGGGAGCTGCACTGTATGGTTAGAGCTGCTTAAGCCCTGCATGTTTTGATTGCCATTTAGTCTAGAGTTTGAGAGTCCGCAGAATTTATTAAGTTTCAGGAATCTCAACAAACAAAGATTTCTCTTTCTTCTGCTTTACAAGCTGTCTTACAGTGTAGCCGTCTTAAGCGTTATTATACGCCAGATTCTTTTTAGAGCTTTTAAGTCAGTAATAACTATTTCTTTATTTTGATTTCGTTCGTTCGATTGCTCGAATCTCAGCAATATTACTTCCGGGAATGTTGGTTTGATTCAGGCCTCATATTGGAAAGAATCTACTTGACCTTACTAACCTAAATTATTAAGTTTCCACTTCAACTCACTTGCCTGCACCTATGTGATATCAGATGTCTGTTATAATAAGAAGATTTCTTACGACATTCTTTGGTTTATTTGTTGCCCCACATGAAAATTGTTACTTTCGAGTGGACACTCTTGTATTAAGTTCCAAAGTGTTTCAACGCATGCGATAAGGTCCAAGACGATGGCATATCCTTGATATTGCAAACCCCCTTCCGCAAAGAAATCCCTTTCAATTGGTGCACAAAAATGTTTTAATAATTTTTATTTTGACCATTTTTCAAAATTACAAATTTTCGGTTTGCTTTTTACGAACGAAAAAGCATTTTTAATAGTTTTGTTAAGCTTTAAGCTGGTTCCATAACATCTACAGCTCCTATTCGATTATTAAAGATCTTAGGCTCGAAATGTTTCAGCCTAAAGCTTAACAAATTCGTAAGAAAATTTGCCAATCAAAATTTTGTTGGCGTACTTAAGCTATGAAGTGCGATGTACTGGGTACCTCAAAGTCGTCCGCACCCTGCTTAAACGTACTCACTCAATAGACTCAATTTTAAATTCTCAATTATTTCTCTTTACGACTTGAGCTGATTCAAGCGGACGAATCGATCGAGAGCATAGATTGTTGGCTCTGCCATGTTCGAAAAAAACATATGAGTGCTGAGTGCTGAGAATGCTCAGCTCGATCAAACATGTTGCAGCTGAGCGCCAAATGGGTTGGATTGAATTTCCGGCAATAGTAATCGAACATACTCTATGCACTCACTTTTTGAGTTTTTGAGCAAAGTTACATTGATAGTGAATTCAGTCTTAACTTGTGGTACATTCCAGATGCAGTTTACAAATCACATCATACTTTCTATTTTTTTATTAAATAAACAAGATACATTTTCGCAGCACTCTAACAAACAGATCTAAGCAGTTAACAAAGAAAAGCTCATAGTCAATTTGTTTCTTTAACAATAATTTCGCTCAGTGTATTTATATTTCATCTTGAATTCTTAGACGGTATACACACACATACATATTGCATCTCAGCCAGTCAATTTGTGTGAGCAAAAGTAGAACCAGAATGCAGTAGCAGGAACAACATCGTCCTCCATGTTGCAGCGGCAACAACAGGAGCAGCAGTTACTTGGATCACTCGCGTCAAGCGAAGTTGCCAATGTTGCATATAAACAGCTACAAAAAAAAAGTGCGCCTTGTCAATGTTGTTGTTGTTTGTTGCATATATTGTAACCGATGCAACAACTTCCTTGTAGACTGCAGCAGCAGCTGGAACTGAAGCTGTAGCCGGAGCTGGTAGCTGATGGAGCTAAAGGACTTTTTTGCATGTCTGTTGCTGTGGCAGATGTTCCGGTTGTTGGCATAGCTAATAATGTCGCGCATCTTTCTTCTGTGCCGCATATTTATACTCTATAGTCTGATATAGTCATGGTTTTAGTGACAAAATGGGTTTAAGAAATATATCGAGTCTTCAATTTTTGAACGCCTTTGTACTCTTCTATCATCATAAGCTTTGGCATTAGCAACCGTTCAGAAGACTTACTTTTTTCTTGCCGATTTTCCGTTAACATCTTTGCAATTTCATCTACATTGAAGAAAGCGATAAGCACATCTCAGAAATCTTTGCTCGAAGCATTACAAAGAAGTGTCCGATAGCATTACCACTATTCTTAAGAATTCTACAGACGTTCTTCCACTAAATCGTATTGGGCAGAAAAATCTTATTAAATGGCTGGATTTTCTTAAAAACTTGTCTTGAACTTGTCAATTCAGCACGGATGAAAGATGCCAAGATTCATTGTAAAGAAAGGAAGCTCTTAATCTCATTCTTCGGATAAGAAGACTTTAATATTTACGATAGTTGGACTCGCAATAAACGCATCCAAAACCAAAGCGATGCGCCTCAACCACACCCGCCAAGGTAGCATAACCATCTGCGGGAACACTATCGACTTTGTCGATAGCTTCTCATACCTTGGTACCACAATATCCACCAGTGGTGGGGTGGGTGAGGATATAGAGAATCGTCTCAATAAAGCGCGATCAGCATTTGGACGCTTGTTCCGCATATGGAGAAACCAGCAAATAAGCAAAAGAACAAAGCTGCGAATCTTCAATGCGTGCGTCAAATCCATCCTATTGTACGGCAGCGAGACGTGGCTGACCCCGTCAAGAATGATGTCGAAACTGCAGTAATTTGTCAACAAGTGCCTAAGGATTATATGCGGGATTTTCGGCCCAATCGGATATCAAACGCAGAACTATGGCACTGTACAAGTGAAGTTCCTATCGGCACCGAGATAAGAACACGCAAGTGGCGTTGGATTGGCCATGCTCTCAGGAAATATCGAAGCAGCATTGTCAGGACGCCTCTGGAATGGAACCCTCAAGGAAGCAGACGAGTGGGAAGACCAAAGGCAACCTGGCGACGTACAATACTTAACGAATTGTCCCCTGACAACATCAGCTGGGACACAGCAAAGCAAACTGCGCCTAACAGAGTCCGGTGGAAAGTTCTTGTAGAAGCCCTAAGCTCCCTGGAGGAGTACTAAGAGGAAAAAACTACTGCGTAAATGCTTTCATATATTCTCAACTATTACATGAAAAGTATATAAGCTTCGGTACATTTCACCAAGTCTTGGCTTTCTTCTTCGTCTAGTTTTTTTTTTACACATAGGTTTATATGCATACCTTTATTATACATACTTATGTTTGTATTTTTTTTCGTTGTCAGTCTATTTCGCCTTTTTTCCTAATATTAACATATTTGGCAGACTGAGGCTTCAACTTCAACGAGGTTTTGAGCTTGCAACAGATTTTCACAAACTTTTTTGTTTTTTATTGCGCTTGCCGCCTGGTTAACGTCCCACGTACAAAGGGGATTGCGGTTAAGGGTTGTATATGAAGTCAATATCAAGGCATTGGCAGCAACTTGTTTTGACCTTCAGCCTCAAGATTGGGCGCGTTCAATAAACACCTCAAGGAGGTCGGTCAGCTGACCAGCCAGCCAGCAAGCCAGCCACTCAGCCATAGAGCGAGCCGATCAGCCGACAGCTGCGGCATGGCTTGGCACTTCCGTTCATGTTCCATTTCCGTTTCCTTATCAGCGGCAGCAGCAGCAATAACATGGCCAGCGTGGCATGGTCATGGCTTTAAGTGGCAATGGAGCATGCTTCAATGGCAACTTGGTAGCCTGGTAACTTCGCGGCGTTGAAGCTGAAACTGAAGTTGGCTCCAATGCGAAGCTGTTGTTCCTGGTTTCATTGTATATCTGCGTGGGTGGTAGTTCATGTATAGCTGTGTATGTGTATGAAAGCGTATATAAGTAGTGCTTCCTTGAGTTACCCTTCAGCTTTAGTATAAAATGTTGTTGCTTTTGCGAAGCAACGGAAGAAATTTATTTTGTACTCGACACTTGAACTTTTTCGTGCTGTTTTTTTACCCTTTACCCGCAAGGGCCTTGGGTTTTAAAGATTTGTGCCAGCCTAGCAACAGGCAGAAGGAGGCGTAGTAGACCATAAATTGCTTATACCAAAATATTGATTGAGCCATGTCCGTCTGTATGCTCAGCTGGTTTTCAAAAATAATAGGACCTAGAGACACAATTGAATATAACATGAAATAAAATTAAATAAAATAAATTTTTTGTTTGAAATTAATTGTTGAATGATTTTTAATAGTTATTGTTGAAAGTTATTGCCGGTAAGGAAAACAAAATATGTTGAAGTTTTAAATATTCTTTTAATATATTTTATGCTATGCACGACTTGCCACTACGATGCTTAAAACAGAAAAGAAAACAAAAAGGGAAACGGAAACGCAGTATATACACCACGCGTCCATTCACCATAGTACATTCACAATAGTACTTATTGAATATCTTTGTGGCTTTTTGCAACACTATATTGAATATTCAATACACCTCCTCAAAAAGACACATAGACACAACAAAAATATTAGAGTTTAAGAGTAATAACAATAGTGATAAAGACAAGTCGAGCATTCTCTGGGAGTTACAATAAGTGATCCAACATTTGTTGCAAGGATTGGGGAAAACCCAGAAAAACCCAATCAGATCAACATTACTTAAAAAAAGTTAATTCAAATATTCAGAAGATACATATGTTTCCATAAAAATAAAATTTTTAAATTAAAATAAGTTTAGGATTCATTAATTTCCTTCATTAAAACCAAATAAGCGTATATTTAGCTTATTTTTAAAAATAATATAAAGTTCCTTCAATGCTGCAATCCAAGTTGGTTTCTTAGTTCAATAAACCGTGGTCCAGGTAATGGTTTTGTTAATAAATCTGCCAGTTGTTTATCTGTTGAAATATACTTAACATTTATTAGTTTACGTTCAACTTGCTCTCTTGAAAAATGATATTTAATATCAATGTGTTTTGATCTTTTGTGACATGAGGGATTATTAGCAATGCTAATACAACCTTGATTATCTTCAAAAATTTCTATTGGCTCCTTTAATTCAATTTTAAGACTTTGTAATAAGGATTTTAGCCATAAACCTTCTCTTACAGCCTCGAATAATGCCATATATTCAGCTTCAGTTGATGATGCTGCAACTGAATTTTGCTTTCTTGTATTCCAACTAATTAAATTATTGTCATACATTTTAAATATAAACCCTGTAGTACTTTTTCTATCATCCTCACATCCACCCCAATCAGAGTCTACATATCCATTCAACAAATGATTATAGTTTGTGTTTACAGTGTAAGTTAATTTTAGGTCATTAGTTCCTTTCAAATACCTCAAAACTCGTTTTAAACATTGCCACAACTCTATGGTTTTTTTATAAGAATATCGGCTTGAAATTTTAACAGCAGCACTCAGATCTGGTCTTGTGCATATCATAATATACATCAAGCATCCAATAAGGCTACGACATGGGGCATCATATACATCATCTGAATTTAATGCTTCATAATTAAGTTTAGTTGGTAATGGAGAATTTACAGGTTTACTTTCATCCATTTTAAATTTCATTAATATATCATTGATGTATGCAGATTGACTAAGTTGTAACTGATTATCTTTCTTATCTATTTTAATACCTATGAAATAATTAATTTCTAATAAATCAGTCATCTTAAACTTTGTCATTAAATAGGATTTAAAATTATTCATAGTATCAATACTAGCCGTTGAAATTATCAGGTCATCCACATACAATAAAACATATAGATTTTTAAAAATATCTTCATAGTCAAGAATATAAATACATCTGTCCACAGATGAATTAATGAAACCAATTTCTTTTAAAGCTTTTTCAAACATTTCGAACCAGCATCTAGCTGCTTGCTTAAGCCCATAAATAGCTTTATTTAATTTGCAAACATTACCATCCTCACATTGTACACCCTGAGGAACTGACATATAGATTTCCTCTTTTAAAGTGCCATTCAAAAAGGCAGTTTTAACATCCATGTGATGAACAAATAGGTTGTTTTGATGTGAGAAAGACATTAAAATTCTGAAGCTTGTAATTCTTGCCACTGGGGCAAAGGTTTCATCATAATCCACTAAATATTCTTGAGTAAAACCACGTGCAACTAATCTAGCTTTGTATCTTACTGGTTTACCAAACTCATTATGTTTTATTGTAAAGACCCATCTGCAATCAATTATATTTTTATTAATAGGCTTCTGTATAAGGGACCAAGTTTTATTTATATTATGCGAATTTAACTCATCATTAATTGCTTCTTCCCACTGTGCTCTATCTATTCTTGTTTTGATTTCATCAAACGATTTTGGGATACTATTATCTAAAGTGCATGCATTCATGACACAATTATTTATTAAGTCTTTATACGATATCTGCGGCCTTCGCTTAATTCTTTCACTTTTTCTTATTTCACAATGTTCTTTTTCTAAAACATTATTTAGGACTGGACGAAATTTATTTATTTGAGACAAAACATCATTAGATTGCTCATCTGAATTTATTTCTTTCAATCCATCTTTCTTACTCTCATTCAGAAGATTGGATTGATTACACTCCATACTTTCTTTCTGAAGATATACCATACTATCATTCTGGTTATTAGTATTACCGCATTCCTTACTATCATTCAGGAAAGATTTTATATTTTCAGACTGAGCACAATCCTTACTATCATTCAGGATACCTTTTGAATTTTTAGTCTGAGCACAATCCTTACTATCATTCAGGATACCTTTTGAATTTTTAGTCTGAGCACAATCCTTACTATCATTCAGGATACATTCCGTACTTTCATTCGGGAAATCAATTCCAGTCCTAGAATTTACCATATTTGTCTCATCAACAATAACATCTCGTGCTATTGTAAGTTTCTGGGATTGCGTGTCCCATATTTTATAACCATTTGGCTCGTAGCCAACCAGAATTCCTTTCCAAGACTTATCATCAAATTTCCTCTTTCTAGTCTTATCATGTACATATACAGTTGACCCGAAAACCTTGAGATACCTAAGGTTCGGCTTTTTGTTATGCCACATTTCGTATGGTGTTTTCAAATTTTTGTTCAATGCAACACAGGGACTTCTATTAATTAAGAAGGTAGCGGTTAAGACAGCTTCACCCCAAAAATATTTTTGTAATTTTGCTCCACTAACCATGGTACGAGCTTTTTCTGTAATTGTTCTTATCATTCTTTCTGCAACTCCATTTAATTGTGGAGTATATGGAACAGTTAGATGATAACTTATTCCTTTTTGAACACAATATTCCCGCATTTCATTTGAAAGATATTCCCTTCCATTATCAATATATAAGTGAACTAATTTCAAATTAAAATGGGCTCCACTTTTTGCTACAAAATCTTTAAAAACTGCAAAAACATCAGACTTATGTGTAATCAAATATGTTACACAGTAATGAGTATATTGGTCAACAAATATCACATAATAGTTTTTACCATCTAAAGTAGCTGGTGTAATTGGACCGCACACATCAGAGTGTACAACAAATAATGGTCTCTTTATATAATCTTTGTTTTTAAATTTATTTAATTTAAGTCTTGCCTGTCTTCCATTAATACAAGCCTCGCATAGTTCATTACTAGGCTCAACGTTGCTAATTAGATTAATATCATCAAACATATTTTTTACTTTTATTTCTAAGAATTTCCCTTTACTTAAATGTCCTAATCTCTCATGCCACAATTGATACTTGATAGATTTGTTTGTATTTAGCATATTTGCTTGTTTACATACCATAAAATCAACAATTGGAACATTGTTTAAGTAATTACCACACATGATTACTTGACCATCTTTGTGAATCTTTACACCTCCTGGATGAAATTCAACTGACATCCCCGCATCATGCATCTTCTTAACAGAAAGCAAGTTTTCTGGAACATCTGGACAATAAAGCACATCCTCCAGAGTAATCTGATGCATAAATTCATTGCGAACTTTCACTATACCCATCTTCTTGGCGACAATGAACTCGCCTTGTTTGGCAACTGCTATTTTAACAGGTGATTCCAAATTTATTGAGTCCACAAACAAATTTTCGTCTTTAATGATGTGATCAGATGCACCAGAGTCTATGAGAAATGAAACTTTTCCTTGTTTTTGGGAGTTTACTTCACGCTTCAACATAAAAGCAATTCTTTGTTCTGATTGAGCATTTGCCATTTGTGCCTGTTTATCATTTTCTTTATTAGTTAGTGACTTTTTAAATCCATAGCAGTCCTTTTTCATGTGGCCTAGTTTGCCACAGTAATGACATTTAATGTTAACATATGGCTTTTGCTTAAAATTTTTATTTTTATAACTTTTATTAAAATTTATTTTACTTTTATATTTGTTATTTATCATATTTTGTTTTTTATAATTCACAGCGTGCAATATTTTTGCACTAGTGTCTTTGCTCATATTATTTAGTTTAATTTCGTGATCAAGAAGTCGATTCTTAACAAAAGCAAGTGTTAAGTTGTCCTCAGACAGTGTTTCAATAGCTGTAATTACACCATCATAGCTATTTGGCATAGATAATAACAAATGCGACACTTTATCCATTTCATCCATTTTTGCACCAGCAGCTGTCAACTCGGTTACTAAGTCGTCGAACATGTTGAAAAAATTCAACAGTGTACAATCCCCTTTCAATTTCAAGGTCAATAACTGCTTGCGGACAGACAACTGCGACGCCAGACTTTTTCGCTCATAAATGGCGTCTAAATTTCCAAGAATTTGTTGGGCAGTGCTCTCACAATTTGCAAAATTTAGAAACGAATCACTTAAATATTCAATTATTATACTTTTAGCGCATTTATCCTTATTGTACCATTCGCTTGTAACTTCATTTGGTTTGTCGAATTACTTTTAACAAATCCATTTCATTTAGTAAGGCTCTGATTCGAAACTTCCAGATTGAATATTTTTCGCCATCAAATGGCTTAATGTTGCGTTTTCCTTTTTCCATTATAATTTAATGTATTTTTAATTTTTTATTAAAGCAATAAAGCGTAAACTGGGCACATAACCTGTTGAAAGTTATTGCCGGTAAGGAAAACAAAATATGTTGAAGTTTTAAATATTCTTTTAATATATTTTATGCTATGCACGACTTGCCACTACGATGCTTAAAACAGAAAAGAAAACAAAAAGGGAAACGGAAACGCAGTATATACACCACGCGTCCATTCACCATAGTACATTCACAATAGTACTTATAGAATATCTTTGTGGCTTTTTGCAACACTATATTGAATATTCAATAGTTATGAATAAGCTCAATTTATTTTTTTAATTATACATATCTTTTGTAAAGTTTTTAATCTTAATGCATTTTTCAAACTGGCAATAAAACTTCAAAAATGAGACTGATGAATGCAATAAAAAAAAAAAATTGCGATAAGAAAAAATATATTACATTAAGATTTTTAGCAAAAAAATCAAAATACATATCAAAATATGTATTATATTATAGATAGCAAAAATAATCGTTACGTGACGATTTACAGCTTGACTAAATCGTAAGAAAATTTGACCATCAAAATTTTATTGGAGTTTTTAAGCTAGTGCGATGTACAGGGTACCTCAAAGTCGTCCGCGCCCTACTTAAACGTACTCCATCTTTCTTTTATAATAGACTCAATTTTAAACTAACAATTATTCCTCTTTACGGCTGATTCAAGCTGACGAACATGCTCGATCGAGAGCATAGATTGTTCGATCTCCCATGTTTGAAAAAAATATATAAATGCTGAGAATGCTCAGCTCGATCAAACATGTTGCAGCTGAGCGCCAAATTGGTTCGATTGAATTTCAGCAATAAAACTTCAAAAATGAGTCTGAAGAATTCAGTACAAAAACAAAATTGCGATAAAAAAAAATATATTACACTAAGATTTTTAACAAAAAAATCAAAATATTTGCAAAAAAAATTTAAAATTCTTGCAAACCAAAAAATACAATTCTTGGCAAAAAACCATTAAAATTTTTAAATTGGATAAAAATTATAAAGCTTTAAAAAAGACCAAAAATGCAATAAACTTAAAAAAATTTTTTTTAAATAAAATCAAATGAAATATGCTTTTACCAGAAGTCTTTGTAGCTTACTCGATGGTCTCGCGCATACTCAAGGAACAATACCCCATTTCGTTACGTGACGATTTTTCTAGCATTCTACTCTATGCTTCTTTGCTCTTAAATTAACCCCATGATGGGACTGCGATGTTATCGAATTTCCAATCTCATCAATTAGCAACAAAATGGCTGCAGGGTGTTCTACTTTCGGTTATCGTCCTGACTGCTGCAGCTTGCTTAGATTTTCTACCAGGGGCGGACTTTGAGTGTTGGGCATGCTTAAATTTCTGCATGCAACATTTATTAGTCCGGTTGTTTCTAATTTGTTTTTAAATGGCTCAGTTTAATTAGGTGCGAACGATTTGCATGAAGTTTTTCATTTTTTGAAAAGTTTACTCTTGCTAAGTAGTATACATAAACTTTAAGCTAGAAAAAGTTTTAATGTATAGCGCTGCTTTATAGGTTTTTGTTAGTTGATTCAAGGCAGCTGCGGCAAGCTATATTTGCAAAAACTGGAATTGTTAAGGCTTTTAAAATTTTGGTGCAAAGTGGTTGGTCACAAAACTACTACTAAAAGTCTAATTAGGAATGCCTTTAGATTAGCAGAGGCAGTAAAGTTGGGCCAAATAATTCTGGTTTTAGAGCTTGGTGAGTAAAGCAAAAACCCCAAGAGGACTTTGCACTTATGACTAGATGTTTTAATTTAATTTTTTATGTTTTTAAGCTAGTCTTATGCTTTTGTTAGTCAAGAATTTAATAAACTTTGCAGAAGAATCTAAGATTTCCGAAATTCTGCAGCAGCTGACGCATCTCGCGGCGCAACCGAATGCACTGCCAAGGAGAGTTACGCGTGAGAGAAGACTGAAATGGTCCCAATGGGTTCCCAGGATCTCCCTGCTCGTATTGCCTGTCTTCCATTGTTTTATTTCTCTTAAGAACAATTAGTTTATGCAGCCATATGAGTTAAGTTTATCTATGATTTCCTTTATCTTCTGTTGCAGCATGGGGCATGTGGGTAGTAGTACATTTATTTATTATTCGTGCGCAATTCAAGGCTCCATGAAGACCACGACCTGAAAGCGAAGAAGAATAGATGCCTTATTTCCTTAGCCACGTTTTAGAAAGCACGTCAATCTGGTATGTTCAATTTTCATTTGGCAGTGTGACCAGCTACTCGACAATCTCCCATAGCGGGGGCAGCCTGAACAACAAAAGCAACGTCACCTTAGTCGCTAGAGCAAGCTAACATAAAGCAAACTCTATGAAAAGTGCACATAAAAAAATTATATTTATAGACATTTTTAAACGCTGCAAAATAGCGAATACATACAATCGAAATCGAATAGCAGCGCTGCTGTCATTCATTTGCTCATTCAGTCGTTTTTAAATTCCGACATTCTGTGATTCTCTCATTCATTAAATGCGTCAACATGTCTACCACACACACACATACACTTATAAACAGTCATACACACATATTTAATTTGAAATTAGTGTGACTGCCAAAATATGACAGCCACAAAGTATGCAACACAAAATTACCCATTTACACAGAGATTGGTGATGCTCGTCGGTTTGGTCTGAGTTTTTTATTGTATGTTCTAATATATGGTACGGGTACATTGAACCGTAAATTCCCAAGCCAGTACCCCCCATCCTGTGGTGCACGGTGTAGTGGCCGCTACATACGCACCATATACCAAAAGTGCGCACCTGCTGTAAATTTCATCTCACTGGCAACAAATTTGTGTTGCATGCTTCTGGGGACACACAAACCCAAATTTGCATTGAAATTAGAGCCGCTGGCAACTTTTTTGGGAACTGATTAAGCTAATCAGCATTGCGTCAGTGTGCGCCACTCTGCCGACGGCGCTGTCGCTGACACACATTCTGACGCTGCTTTTAGGCTTGTTTATTTGTGGCATGTTTGCGTGTTTTTTTTTTTTTGTTTGCCACCATTGAATCAAGTCCGAAGCCTTGCCTCAAGTAACCGACGGTAGCCAAGAGCAACTTGACCGATTTAACGACCATGACCCAATTTGAGCTTTTGATTGATCTGTTTGATTTGATTTGACATTTTGCCACGCTTTTGGCTAATTAACAAGAACGAAATTAAGCCAAGGATTCGGCGTTCTAGAACGGACTTTTTTTTCCAGATATCTGTGACAGGTTTTTAATAAGTTTGTTGTTGCTCTATGCTTAAGCTGTTGGCAGCAGCTGCCTTAAAAAATAAGCAGACACTACACTGAGAGAAAAAATAATGAGAGTATTGCGGTATGGTAAAAGAAATTTCATTTTTGTTATTTTAAATGCAGGCTTAAGAGATTAGTCTTTTTTTTAAGCTCTTGCCAAAGAATATTCGATTGGAAAATAAGAAAAAAAATTGCATCATATAAAACGCTTAGATAGTTAGCTTTGTTGGGCAGAAATTCAGAAATATCCAACAGCAACTGTCACTAAAAGTATTCTGCATTTCTGCCGCACGCAGCCCGATGGCTGCAAAAAGTAGTGCACTTCTGCCCAAATACCAGTGTGTTAGTATTTTTTAAACTCTTTTTGGTATTATTTAGTGCTTGCAGTGGGATAACAAACTAAAGTTCTGAAAATTATTTCTAAAAATTAAAGATCTTACTATTTTGTAGACGAAGATCAGCAAAATGTACTGATAAAAATCAATTTATTTGCAGTAAAGATCAGCATATATATTATATACCGACATATCCACAATTTGATCTTTGATACTTTTAAATGGCTATATCCTTAAAAAAAATATTCTAACCAAAATTAACGCACGGTGAACAGCTGATAGTTGTTGCTCACAGTGTTGGTCGGGCACTTTTGCATTTCTGCGCGATAAAGTGAAGGCCATAACTATATTCATATTAAACAAGAAGACATGTACATATACATTTGCATACATATACATACATACATAAAGACAGAACTGAAGTGCAGCTTGGGAAAAATACGAGAATCAATGGTAAGCCTGTCCAAATCTCAGATTAACAAGAAAAGCAAGGACGCATCCTTCAAAAACTAATAGCTGAAACACAAACAAAAACTAATTAGAGGTTCTTATGGTTCTTATTCTGAAAAAAGACTTTGATTCTGGTCAGGCTACAACTTTTGGCAAGGAGAAACGAGCACAGTGGAGCCCCTTACTACAAAAGTGTTTACATACAAAATTGCGCTGGTGGAAAGATTAGCTGTTATCGTCGCAATTCAGTACATATTCTTCATCTGATCTAAGATAATGTGCATTTTCGGAGGTCTGTAGTTAGTTGCTCAACGTAGGCCTAACTAAAGTCCAAAGGATCCGACTAAGTTCGGTCTTTCTCATTTGAAAATAGATGATCCATACCTAAAAGTAAGAAGAAGAATACAGAATCTTAATGTACTGTAGCTGTCAAAAGAAACCGACTTAGTTCGTTATCAAAGGTCACCGTTCGGCCATTCCCATTTCAAAAAAGATTATAATGAGAATCCACAGCAAAAAGTAAGCGATTGCCGAGAAGAATGGAAAATCTTAATATAACTGCCAAAAGAGTCAGACTTAGTTCGCTTTCGAAAGTCACCATTCGATCATTTCTATTTCAAAAAGAATGAGGATGAGAATCCACACCAAAAAGAAAGCTTGTACCGAGAAAAGACATATAAACTAGATATTTCTTTCAAATAGGATTACCGTTTGGCCATTCTCGTTTTGGAAGAGAAGATGATGAGGATAAACATAAAAAAGTGAGCTACTTCCGAGAAAAATGGATAACCATAATAAAGCCGTCAAAAAAGACCGACTTTGTTCGTTACCGACCATCACCGTTCGACAATTCTCGTTTTGGAAAAGGTAATTTGGATAAATACCAAACAGTAAGCTACTCCGGAGAAGAATGGATTTCCATAATGCAGCTGTCCAAAAGAAGAACGACTTTGTTTGTTATCGACCATCACCGTTTGCCAATCTCGTTTTGGAAGAGATAATGATGAGGATAAAAGCCAAAAGTAAGCTGCTGCTGGCAAGAATTTAGAATGTTGATATGGCCATCAGTCACCGTTTGGCTATTCTCGTTTTGGAAGAGATGATGTAGTAAATAACAAAAAGTAAGCTTCGTCAGAGAAGAATGGATAAGCATAATAAAGCTGTCAAAAAGGACCAACTTTGTTAGTTGTCGACTATCGCCCCTTGCCCATTCTCGTTTCGAAAGAGATGATGATGAGGATGAACACCAAAAGGTAAGCTGCTGCTGAGAAGAATGTATAATCTAGATATAGCTGTTAAAAGGGTCCAATTTAGTTCGCTATGGACAATCACCTTTCTTTGTTCATACCTATCTCAAAAAAGATGTTGATGTAAATCCCCACCAAAAAGAAAGTTTGTGTCGAGAAGAATGGAGATGATGATGAGGATAAACACCGAAAAGTAAACTTCCCTAGAGAAGAATGGAAAATCTTTTTATTACCTAATATTACAATTACAACAAAAAAATAGCTTTAGTTTAATTCAACTTAATGCACTGCTCACTTCTTGTAAAAATATGCACCAACAAAATTTACTTGATAAAAGAAAACGTAACAATTTTTTCTTTCAGTGTAGCCAGACAGTTTCTTGGCATTATTCAGCTGCACTTTATTTACGCGCATTTGCGGGCTTCTTTGTGTTGCTGTTTTGTCTTGCCAAATCTGTCGAACAAGTTGTGAGCGAGAGACGAAGGAGTAGGACCAGCATCAGGCACAAATAGAAGGAGATGAAGAGGGACCATCGTCATTTGGACGTCGCGTCGGTGCACAGCTGCGACTGTATAGTGCCTTGTACATGCCTTTTAATTAAAACTTCAATTGAAGACCCAAAAGGAAAGGCGAACCGAAGGCGAAGCTTCCAGCGGCAAGTGGCAGATGGCAACTGGAAAGCAGCATCTTTTAGAAGACAACAGACAGCGGCAAGAGAGCGGCGGCACACACAGCGACCACAACGCATCGTGTGCTGCTCAGTTGCGACTCAATCACGCGACGCACATCTCAAGTGAAAATCTAATTAAACAGTCTCGTTGTCGTCGACATTGCCATCCAAAGAACTTGCCCCCCTCCTCGCCACCCCCGCAAAAACCAAAAGCTTGCCCCAAAAGAGCGCAGCTAAATAGGCAACAGAAAAGCAACATTTCGTCCGCTGTCGTTTGTATATTTTGCATAGCTTATGGCAGCTAAGGTCTATAAATAAGAGTATCCTGTATCTGTATCTATAGATGTGTTTTTGTGTTTGTATTGGTGTTGGTGTAAGTGTTTGGGGCATCTTTATACACTATATGCACTTGGGGTTCAAGGCTATTGTAGATTTGCGATTGGTATGTAACAGGCTGAAGAAGGCTGGACTGTCTGTTTGTACGTCTGAACAGCTATATCTTAGGGACCATAAGAGCTAGAAACCTCAAATTTCACCAAAAGATGCGCAGTTTATTGATTCTTGTCCATATATTATGCCGCTCCTCTATAGGGCAATAAAAAAAAGCTTTATATGACCAAGGGGTTTTTCGAAGTTATGTAAGAGCACCAATATGATGGAAGTTTTTTGAACCATGTTTTCGGATTTGGCGACTCCAAAAATGATCTCAACGCGAAGATTGCGTTTTTTGTGTAGCTGCTAGAGATAACTTGCGAACCTAATCAATCACAAAAAATTGACTTTCTTTCAAAACTAACTCCTTTCCTATAGTGGATGCAGAGTATTCCACTGTTGGCCAACACCTCGACTGATTTTTCCTTTTTATTTTTTTTTTTACTTGCTTCTTATAAGCTGTGCGCATAGCTTCGGTGTGTTGAAGCTGAAAGGCCAGCTAAGCACTTGGCAGTATTTGTGGCAGCTGAAGCATAGTATTTGAAGTGACTTGCCACACCAATGAGATTTGCTTCAGTTGGCTCTAGGGCTTTACTAGTTGGTCAGGTAAGTGTGCAGAAAAACTTACTGTTAAGATATCTTAAGCACTTTCAATAGAAGTAAGCTGAGATATGATGAAAATGATACACATAAGCTTTATACTAAACTGGTAGACCCGGCAGGACGTTGCTTGACTGCTATTAGGGGATTTAGGCAAGGTAAAATTATATTAGCGGCATTCAAATAGCATAGCAAATTAGAGCGTATACTGGGAAAATTTAGGAAAAATTTAAAGTGTAAAATTTTTGGTTGAAATTTTTGCATAAAATACTATGTAACCTCTAGGGTAGGCTCAGGGAACCCCTAGGCAAAAGGTACATCACGGATTCGAGTAGTTGTAAGTTCCGTGTGATTAAGGAGGAAGCTACCCAACGCATACTTACTGAGTATGACGCTGTTAGCAGAAAAAGTTAATCTTGCTGGGATCTAAGTAAGTATTAAGTCACGTCAGTTCGTTTATCCAAACTTGTATAGTAATGCTATACCGTATACATAGCCTTAATTTGGAATATGCTTTTATTTTATGTTTTTGAAAAGATTTCGCTTAATTTTTCTGGTTTAGGAACGCTTTGAAACTCTTGATTTATTAATGAAGTTTTTATTTTGTTGGGCAGAAATGCAGAAGTGCCCAACTAAAACTGTTTACAAGTATCATATGGCAAGTTTTGGTTTTTGTTAACAATAGCTTTGTTTCCACTCACACCGTTTAAAAGCATAAAATCTAAACTTGCGATATTTGTCAAATCAATTTATATTTGCTAAGCTTTCACCTTGAAGAAATAAGAAATCTAATAAGCGGCTCTTTACAAACAGCTGTTAAGTTTTCTATCACAGTAAAAGCACAAGCAATTGGTTTTATATGTATAAAAATATGCACCCACTGGTTGATATTGGCCACTTTTTCAACACAGTTTTGGGCAGAATTGCCCGCCATCAGGCATATGGCTCGGGCAGAAATGCAGCTTTTTCTAAAGTCTAAGCTGTTGTTTGGTACTTTTACCATTCTGCCTTACTGCCCCATAGTGTGACCAAATATTTCATTGCTTTTTGTGTAAGAACTACATTTATGTACATACTCGTACACAAACTTGTTTTAGAAAAAGTCTTGATTACACTAGTTTAAACGAAAAATAACCTTCGTAAAAAAGTGTTTGTTAGGGTAATTTTGGGTCGAGAAACACGAAAAAAGGTTCACTCGATGATCCTTAAATTATTTTATTACTGTTTGTTCTAAAGTCTAAAATTCAAGAAAAGTTGTTACAACTTAAAGGTGTTCACACAATCTTGTAACTAAAAATCAATTTTATCAAAATCTTCAACTGCAACATCCAAAAGATTTTCACCTTAAGTAACTAGCAAAGACATACATACAATACATTTCCATAGAAAACACACATATACATATAATGCCACCGGAAATACCTACATAATATTGTATCATTACATTGCATTTAGTGCTTAAGTTTTTCCTGTTTCCTGCTGCATATTCATTTGCATTTGCATTTTTGTTGTCTTTTTTGTTGGCACACTCTACGCCAGCCCCCAACTAATTATAAAGTTGTCCCGGAAACATTTACAAAATATTTAGCGAAAAATGCGCATTTCCCAAATACGTGTGCGGACTCTGTAATAAGCTACGTAGTCGGCCAAACTTGCTAACAAAATCAAAGGGCCAAGAGCGACACGCCCACACATATGCACACACACACACACACGAAATGGGCAGTGTGGCATGCAAATATTGCCAAGACCATGAGTCGCAGCAACATCATCATCTTTGTCAGATTCATCATCATCTGCATCATCATTAGTATTTTCGGCATCATCATCAGTATCTTGTTCATCATCGTCTTTATTTTCATAACAAAAGCTACATAACGTTGTCAGCTCTTCTTGGTCCAACGCAGTATGACACGTCTGCAGAAGACTGTGCGTATGTGTGTGTGTGTGTGTGGATGACGAAAGGCGGCGGCACAACTTCATTTGGCCAAAAGTGCAGATAATAAATGTCAAGCTTGGAGAGACGTGGCCATTGTGGCTTATGGGCTTGAAACTTTTTTAAGCTTCATGCATTGCTGAATACGTAATCGTAATCTCTGCATATGCTGGCAAGAATCCCACGCTCTCTTGCACTAGCAGTATCTTCCAACCAACTCTCTCTCTCTCTCTGTCTCTCTCTCTATCTTTCTCATTTTGTCTCTCGCAATTTTGGTGTATCCCACACTCGAATTCTGGACAAAGCACGTATGCAGTAGAGCGTTGTTGCAGGAACTGCTGCATTTAGCTGAATTGTGCATAAAGCTGCGGGTTTTAATTTTATCGCTGCAGCTTGGCAACGATAAAAAATAAATACAACACTGAAATGCAATGTAAATCCCACTGGCTGCACATGCCGTTCAAAATTAACAATTTGACGTGCCAAGTTGTCAGTCAGACCAAAAAGAATTTGAAGCCTCAAGAAGGTGGAGCTGTACATACACATAAGGACTAACAGCTTCGACGTGCTTGCCATCAGGATATTTTAAAAACCAGCTTGTTGAAAAAAAATATACTTTAAAAAGCTAAAGAGACTGGTCACCATTTGACATTTGAGAGAGAATTTGGGCACTGCCAAAATGTATGCAAACAAATGGGCAACCCTGTGGTTAGCGATATTTTTTCTTAATGTGGCAATATTGTAAAAATGTCGAAACAGCTGATTGATACAATTTCAAAAATTATTTTGATGCAATTTGTATTGTTATTGTGGGAAGGGATGGCGGTAATGATCTTTCAACTGCTTTTTAGCCTTCTTATCTCTGAAAGAAGACGTTCATTTGAATGACTATTATGATGTTCTTACCATAGCACTTGTGGTATATGGCGGATCAGGTGTGAATGCGGCATAAGCTGAAACAAAAACAATAATCCATTAAGAATAAATTTTAATAAAAACTAAGAGATAAGCTTTGAACAAGAATTCAGCCTAGCTAAAAAGGAGGTATTAGTTCTTAACAGGGACTACACATCCAAGACCTGAAATTTACTTCAATATTATACAGCTAATCCCAATTAATTAGAGCGTTTTGATAAGCCAACGATGTTTTAGGATCGAGTAGTAAACTGTCCGTAGTTCCATGTGCCAAGCCGCATTTATTGATATCGATTTTTTTATCGGTATCGTATTACGCAATCGCGTGATTTACTCGATACTTAGTTCGATTCGATACTTCTTAGCATATTAAACGTATCTGTCAAAACGCTTTGCTTTGTCATTGCCTTCATTTTTGTGATACAGAAACAGTTTTTCTCTGGCAGTCGAACAAAAAACATAAAAAATAATCTTAGAAAAAAAAAGTTACTAAAAAGTGAAAATTCTTCGGTCTAGCTAAATCAAATGAAAGTTATGCGAAATTTTGTCTGGGTTCGCAAGTAACTAGTCCATCGACAACAGCAGAATCTTGACCAATACCCAACTGCAAATTTCTGACAGACGACATTGGGAACTCTGTGGCTGTGTGATTTTATCAGCTTCAGAGTTCTCATAAAGCGTCTGAAGCTAAAGCTGGGCATTGGCATTTATGGGAAAGTCGCGCGTACGAACTTGTCAGCAGACATTTGGGGAATGTTCACCAACGTAAGGTCAGCCAAGGTGAAGGACAAAGTCTGATGAGGCATTGCGAGCAAGTCTTGACCAACACTGTTAGCTCGCGAAATTAATCAACACAGTAAGTAGAGTAACACATAAGCACATAAATATGACTGTTACTGTAATGTGCGTCTCCCTGTATATAGCTGCCAACTGTACCAACAACAACTTATCCGATTTATGCGAACATAATCAGTACAATATCATTGTTGGAGCAACTTTTCAATAACGTAATGTATTGCAATACCAAAACCAACTTGGCATTATTGGGTCGATTAACTAAGCATCCTCTTAAATGTGCAGCCTGCTCAAGAATACCTTTTAACACATTTTTTTTTTTTTTAACAGCGTCGTCGTTTGTGGCCCCATTCGATAATTACTATTTTCAAAGAAGTGAATCCAAAAATCTGTTGCCCAAACTGATGTTTGCTGTCCTCGTATCTATTGGATGTCGTTCCTGTCCTGGAGCTCTGCTTGACTTATGTCTTTAGTAAGACCTTGATGTACAACTAGCAGTTGTCAGCAGCTGCCTCCTTCTACTTTGCATTGCTTGGCTTGAAGATTTCACACCTCTACATTCTATTCTGGTGCAAATGGACCCTTTATGAGCAGCTATATCCGAATCAACGTAATCGCTATCTTGGTAGGCGGTTCAACTTTTTCTGTTGGTGAGTATCGCCTTAGGTTTTCTTTGTTAGTGATCTGCTATTATAACATTGTATGCTTTATCATACAGCATGCTCCCAATTAGAGACGCTTTACATAGGGAGCTGCACCACGTAATATTCGCCAAATCCCCATTTCGAGATGCATACATTGTGTAGCTTGGTCGCAATGCCCGCACAGACTTAGTCTTTTACCTTGGTTCACACTACGATGATGAATGTTTTCCAAATGCCTCGTGATGAGTTCGTACGCGCCAACTTCTCATAACTGCCCATACCCATCTTTAGCTTGAGATGCCTTATGAGATCTCTAATGCTGATAAAATCACACAGTCACAGAGTTCCCAATGCTGTCTGTCACTTATTTGGAATTGGGTAGTGGCCAAGATTCTGTTGTTATTGATGGCGGAGTCACCTGGGGATTCACACAAAATTTCGCATAGTTTTCACCTGATTCAGCTTTTCCGGAGCATTGCACTTTTTAGTTACTGCGCTATCAGCCAAAATTTCATTGTTGGAGCAAATTCTCGAAATGTCACAAAGATAAGGTAAGTCCAACCATATAATAGTTCTTTGTGAACTTTCATTGTATTCACATAATTTTCACTTCAGACCCAAAGCACAACTTTAATGGCAGTTTCACATATATGGAAACATGTGTGTAGACCATGGGCACTGCGGTTTGTGTTTGTTGAGCTCATTGAACTGTGCAAAAGCTAAACAGATTCTAAGACAATTTGAGAGAACCAACACGTCAAAGTTAATTAAGCAGTAACTAAATCTTCATGTGTGGATACCCTGTGTACCTTTTCTACAAAATATTCTAAATAAATAAAGTGGATAGACTTTTAATAAAAATAAAAGTTTGTAAATACGTATACAACGGGGGGAAAATTTAACAAGCTCTGATAATCTGCGATCAAGTTGTTCATTAGTTCTGACGCACATGGCTACAGCGCTACTTGAGTAGATGCTGCTATATCTCCATTAGCTTATTACTGCACAAATCTAACATACCCTTGACCGTATGGTAATACAGCATGTAATCTTTTCAAGAACATAAATAACTCAACATGGCACAGCTGTTGCATTAATTGATATGGCAACGCTGTCTGCACTTATCGATAACAGCGCTGCGCTCTCAATAGCATTCTTCAACTCACTTTTTACACTACTTCGCACACAAACGTTAAGCACATGCGATACGAAAAAGGAGCATAAGAGAAATAACAACAAAAAGACAACGCCCACAATGGCCGTAAAGTGCTTCCTATTACGCCACTAATTGCATAATTTCGTTGACATTTTTATTAGTCTGCTCACTGCGCTTCCCCTTTGATGTGGACACATTTTACCATCACCAACATCATCATCATCATCATCTGCAGCACCATCATCATCTTCATCCGTGGCAACAGCCGGAGTGGCATCTAGAGTTTGTGCTGCCGCAGCTACGATTTGTTCCGTACCATTACGTTTGAGTGTTCGACAGGGCATGGCAAGTTGGCGTTGTCAGGCTACGGCAACCCTCAGCCAAACCAACCCACAACATGCCACCGTAACTGCCATTAGATTATTATAAAATTGTTCTATTTATTGCATAACATATACGTGACCAATAGACGAAAAAAAAAATGAAATTATACAAAACCGGAATAGAGAAGCACTCTAATGGCCAAACTGCAGCATGGTTGTTAACCTGCTCCAACTTTATAACAACTTGCTAGACTGCTGAATTATACTTGTTTGGACAGATGCACATAGACAACAATACCTTTGATATGGTATCTACTACCCGTACGTATATGATGATGTTATAAGGTCATCATGAGTTTTGGCCGATTAAACAAGCCAGTTAACAGCTTCGGAACCGGATAGAGCAGTGTGTGTATATCTAGATTTTTTTTTATTATATATTAACCCATGTTATGCCGCTGTTGAAAAAAAGTCTTTTCAGATACTTTTCAAAAAAATCTTAATTATCAGTGGTGCCACAGAAAAACATTTCTCTACAATTCCAATTCATCTTCATCTTTGAGACGGTTTCAAAATCTCTACTAAAGCTCGATCAAGATTTGATAAAATTCTCAAATAAAAGCAAATTTATTGAAATAAACTGTTACTTATTTAAAAAGGTTATTTACTTTCTGAGCTATCTGTATCTCTCTACAATTTGCTAAATTAAATGTTTTAATTCACGATTTTTATTTGCACAAAATCTCTAGTAAATATGACATTCTGTGTTAACGTGCAAATCTATCTCGAGCTAAGGAGTTGACACCTAGTTGTGGGACTAAATAATAATATTTCGGTGTATTTAATTTGGCATATTAATAAATGTAAATAATAATGTAAATACCACCGAATTTTACAAAAAATATATATTTTATTCATATGTTTTTACCTATAGCCATATTCTGTCTGTTATATACATACATTACATAAATCTAGTATACCCTTTGTACCTAAAGGTACAGGGCCATAACTACTTTTTGTTTGCAAGCAATGCCGTAAGCGCAGAGCTTGAAGACGTGGACTCCTTTTGCTATTTGGGGAGTACTATATCTGGTAATGGTGGCTCAAGAGAAGACATCAAAACCGTACAAAAAAAGGGAAGCAAGCTTTCGGTGCGCTAAATGCTGTCTGGAACTCCACGACTATCATGCGAAGCATCAAAATAAAAATATTCAACTCCAACGTAAAGTCCACTCTATTGTATGATTGCGAAACCTGGAACCTTGCAGCCTCAGACCACCAAGCTTTCATCAATCGATGTTTACGAAAAATCTTGAGAATTTTCTGGCCTAACACTATTTCACTCGCTGCAACCAGATACCGATGCTTGAAATCCTGAAAAGGAAATGGGGCTGGCTTGGGCACGTGTTAAGAAGTGACCCTATCGACATCACCCGCAGCGCCAACGACTGGAGCCTTTAAGGCAGCCGTCGCAGAGCCAGACCAGCCCTGCCCTGGAGGAGGAATCTGGAAACTAACGTGCTCAGATCCAACAAAACCTGGAGTGAAGTTAAGAGGTTGGCGCATGACAGAGGGAAATGGAGGAACCTCGTTGCGGCTCTTTGCCCACCCCCCCCGCGGAGCCATAGGACCATATATATATATATATATAATGCCTTAAAAGTCCCATTTAACAAGTTTTTCAAAAAAATAGCGAACAAATCTAATACCGATTGTTTTGAGTGCATGATCAAACGAAAAACAACGACAAAATTACATTGAAAATTTGTAGGGCAACAATATACGCAAGGGTTGTTTTTGTGCTCACGAGATCAGAGAGCAAAGAGAGTTAGAGGGTGTAAGTCAGTGAACGCACGAAATTTTTTTTGTAATTTGCATTGGCATTGAGTGATATAAAGTTAGGGCACACGTGCATTGCTGCCTATACCTAAGAGCCATTACAAAAATAATTAGAGCCAGATGAGCTATGGGCCTGGGCCACCCTGGTGTAGGACCTAAGCCTGTCGTATGACAGCATTCCACTCTTCTCTATCTCTCGCTCTGTCCTTACAATAAGTGACTCCTATTCTTCATAGAACTTCTTGTATTCCGTCTATCCATCTCTTATCTGGGCGAACTCTTTTTCTGATACCGATGATATGGTGTCTCCATTTATTTCATCGCTATAACATATTCGATATGAACCATAACTTTCTCTGAATGGGCCAAAAATTTTGCGCATGATTTTTCTCTCGAAAATGGCTAGCTTATTTGTTTCTGTCTCTGTTAGTCTATGTATTTCACACCCATAGGTAACTACGGGCCTAATAGGCGATCTGTAGACAACGAAAAAATGTGCAAATTTATTTATTAAAAATTCAAAGCGAAAAGTAACCAAATATGCCACAAGCTATCAACCAATCTCATAATAAATTGACTTTCATAAATCACTCTGAAAATTTCGTATAATTAATTACTTGTACTAAAATAATTATTGAGTAGTAACAATTTTTTTCTGCCATTCTCGTAAAAGCGTAAACATTCGAAAACACTTGTTCGAAAAATAAAATCTCAGAGATTTCTGTGGCACCTACGGTTTTTAATAAAGATTTGTTTTCTACCACGAAAAGCAATACAATTTTTTAAAGTGGTTTAGCATCGAGTACTCACACTTCAATACCTTTACATCAATGCGGAACTGTACTTGAAAATAATGAAGTCCAAGATGGGTTAATGCTTGGAAACCATTTTGTTACAATGTTAACTGTTGAGTTTTTTTTCTTTAATTTGGTTTTTTTTTTTTTTTTTTGCAAACATAGCATGTTAACCTGCCACAGTTTAGCAGCTCAGACTGAGTGTCTCGTGGTATGACTCTGACTCCGACTCTGATTTTCTGTCTCTGCGGATAGTCGTGTTTGGGACATGCCCCATACAGATTTCACCTGACAGATTTAATGGCTGCAAAAATGCTGGTTACCATAATAGTGCAATATATATATATATATATACACACACCTATAACTACATATTTTTTCTTTTGTTGTCTGACAGTTGCAGTTGTATTTTTTTTTCTTTGCCTCTTATTGTTATTTTTGTTGTTTTTATTATTGTGCGGCATTAGTATCCTTTGTTGTGCATTTTAAGTTTTGTTGTTGCTTCATGCGCAACCAACTGAGTTGGAAAAAGATACACATATCTATATACATAAATACATATGGTATTTGCGCATACATATATACATTAATATACACTTAGGTACACGCCAAAATGGACAAACGCCCGCATAACCCCTGGACTGCATGTGTACATAAGGTGGCTTGTATACGAGGGCAGACAGAAAAGTGATCAACTGAGAGTCCACGTTAAAAACTGAGGATTTCTGTATAAGTGACGTCATTCGATTTGTGTTTTTTAAATATTGTCGATTTTATAAATATGTATGTTGATATAAAAAAGAAGACACCTTTCAAAAAAGAAAGGCTCTTGCAAACTATTGGGTCGTTCACTAAGTAGTTTCGTTTGATGACAACAGCTGATCTTATTGAATTTTTTCGCAGCCAACTTCACACTTAACCGCTTTAACTTTTTATATTTGAACAGCTGATGTAGTAAGGCTTTTTTGTAAAAAGTTTTGTTAAATTTTTTGGAATAGTTTTTATTTGGTGCCCTATCGAAGATAGAAGATCGAAAATAGCATTTTCGGCATATTTTACTGTTTTACTATCAAAATGTAAAAATGCAGTTCATGCAAGGCGAAAATTATGTGATGTGTACGGAGAAGCTGTATTGACCGAACGCCAATGCCAAAATTGGTTTGCAAAATTTCGTTCCGGCAATTTCGATCTTGGGGATGCACCACGTCCTGGAAGGCCTCTTGAAGCCGATGTGGATAAAATAAAGTCGTTGGTCGATGCAAATCGTCGAATAACAACTCGAGAGATTGCTGAAAGATTAAATTTGTCTAACGCGACCGTTCACAAGCACATAAAACGTCTAGGATTAATTTCGAAGCTTGACATATGGGTTCCTCATCTTCTTACAGAAGGAAATTGGCTTCGTCGCATTAACGAATGTGATTTGCTTATCAAACGTCAAAGAAGTGATTCATTTTTGGGTTGTTTACAAGAATGTTAAGCGCAAGAGATCATGGTCTAAAAAGGATGAACCAGCTCAAACCACTTCGAAGGCCGATAGTCACCAAAAAAAGGTTATGTTGTCTGTTTGGTGGGATTTTAAAGGGATAGTTTATTTTAAACTTTTGCCCGACAATACCACGATTAATTCTGAAGTGTATTGTGATCAGCTGGACAAAATGAGTGATGCACTCAAACAGAAGAGGCCAGAATTGATCAATAGAAAAGGTGTAGTATTCAACCAGAATAATGCGAGACCTCATACAAGTTTGATGACTCGCCAAAAGCTTTTGGAGCTTGAATGGGATGTGCTACCACATCCACCATATTCTCCAGACTTGGCACCTTCGGACTATCACTTGTTCCGGTCTCGGCAAAATTTTTGGGATAGGAGGACCTTCACCTCAAATCAGGACTTCGAAAACCACTTGGACCAGTTTTTTGCCTGCAAGGATCAAAAATTTTATGAGCGTGGAATCAATCTCTTGCCCGAAAGATGGCAAAAGGTATTGGATCACAATGGAGAATATATAATTTCATAAAATGTTTTACACAATAAAAAAATCGTGTTTAAATTGCACTAACAAAAACGAAATTACTTAGTGAACGACCCAATATTAAAAATATAACGCTGCTTTATTATTTATACCCTGTACCTTAAAGTACAAAGGATAACAAGGATAAGGAGACGTTGGAGATATAATCATGTTTACTAGCGCTGCCGATATAGATAAGAAATAGAGTTTTGAGTTTATCATTCAACGGAAAATAAGATTATTTCATTTTATACGAGATTCACTATAGATTTTGTGCGACCTAACAACAAATGCAAACTGACATTTTCTATGCAATTTTTTAAATTTTTTAGCATAAACGTATTTACAAAAAGTTTTGAAGGACATAGCTCAATTACTTATGAAGATTTATGCAAGTTACTTAGAGCTTCCTGTTAATCAGCCGCGCTTCGGAAAATGAAAAAACCAAACCGAACAATTTTATTCGGTTTCGTTTTTGCGTGCTCCGGAAAACGATTTTTTTTTTCTCGATATTTCCCTTTTTATTTTCGATAAATTCTGCTGTCGTATTGAAGTAAAATTATTTTTGTTTGATAAAAAAACAGCTGACATGGTTGCCGCAGCTCTGCACACTTTTATTGGTATATGTTGTTGTTTACATTTAATTTTCATCAAAATATTGCCAGTTCTTTACTAGGCTGTCTTTTCAATAAAATTACACAAAAATATTTGTTTACCTCTATATTTATTGAAATTAAACACGAATTTGCTATTTTTGTTACAAGGGAAATTTTCTTTGTGTAACGCGGCAACCCTGTTGCACTTATTGTCATGTGTTTATAGTATGTACACAAAAAAAAAAAAAATTCGTTTTGGCTGTGCATGTTAGTTTTTTGGTTGAGCCAGAAAAAAAAAGTTGGCATACGTTAAAGTCGGGCGCGGACGACTTTGGGATACCCTGTATCACCAATTGCAATAAAATCCGGTATATTGCTTAAGAACTTTAAAAGACAATTGATTGCCAAATTTATCTTCATAAACAAACAAAAAAAAACAGTCGAATTTTGCACCAAAAACGTTTTTTTTTGACCGATCTGCCTTATATGATATAGTTAACCGATTTTGATCAAATTTGGTACAGTACTTGGGACTTATAAAAAAGTATCGACTGCCAAATATGATTACAAAATCTTCACAAACAAACAAAACACAACGAATTTTGTGCAATAAACGTGTTTTGACCGATCTGCCCTATGGGAGCTTTATGATATAGTAAACCGATTTTGATCAAGCTTGGTACAATGTTTGGGAACTATAAAAAAAATTTGGTTACGATAACTTCATCTAAATCTTTTTATTTTTTTTTCGAGGTTCCCTGAAACACCCTGTGGATCTATATAATAGATCCCCGATATTAAAAAAATAAAATAAACTTGTCTCCCGTAGAATAATAACGGATCTAATCTGAAAGTTTGGTTGCTCTAGCTCTTACCATCTCTGAGATCTAGGCGTTTACATGGGTATATCGACTTCTCTAGTCAGGGGGGTCTCTGACGTATAAAAATTAAAAATAATTGTCCATAAAAATATAACTTTAAGTTGGCTTAGATATAATCTAAGAATATCAAAGAGTATTTAAAAAATTATTTCAGTATAAAACGCATAGTTTTTTAAACCTATTTTGACGTTTTAATTCCTCTTGCAACAAAACATTCGGTTTCAACCCACATGAAAACCAAATGAATCCAGAGTGCTGGGGTTTTGTGGACCTTGGATATTGATAGGTAGAGATTAGGTTTACCTTCCGAGCCCGAAATCGATTTATTTTTATTAACATAACTTGTGCTACGAGTTTGTTTGCTATCAACAATATTCTTCAGATATGACGTCCATCAAAATTGATTTTCTGAAAAGAAATTTCCTTAAAATGATATGGCTATTTGCAAAGCCCAAATTTTTCAGCCTGCCCTCGCAGCATATGTATATATTTAAGCTTTTCACATATGTACATATAATTGTGCGCAATGTGCTTAAACTTTGAAAAGGTTCATTGAGCAGCATTTAAAAGTTTGTATTTCAATCCCGTATTTTTTCTAAAATTAATTTTTTTAAGTCCCTTGCAATAAAAACAATTGGTAACTTATTTAAGCAGTTAAAGAAACCCTGGTTTTTGATTCTTTAGTTTAGAGGTCGAGTTGAATATGCTGCTCCCAGTAGCAATACTCAATATATAAATTTTTTTAAATTATTTATTTATTGGCAATCAACCTCTGAACAGACGAGGCTTTCATAGAATAGTCGAGAAAAAGATTTACTCAAGATTTAAAAAACTTTGTACTGTATGCTAATATATACTTAAAGATATGCGCTATAGCGACAGGTTCTTAGAATATCTCACCGGTCCCGAATAAACATTTTTTGGACAGAAAATCGACGCAGCTGAAACTCGGCATTTTTTCAAAATCGATCAGGTAAGATCTGAGCTGTCATAGGAACTAGCTGCCAAAAATAAAATCTTTATATAGAAAAATTCTCCAAATTACTTTACTCCAGACAATTTTGGAAAATTTCAGGTTCTTATTAACATTTTTCAAATTTCAGTCAAAAAATTCAAATGAACTTGTGATTAGTTTGAACTTGATTTTGAGCATGCACATTTTGCCTAGAAGTGTCTTTGAAGACTGCCCTAAAAAGTATGCTTTGTTATTTATTAATTCTTCTCATTTATAGATACGAACTTTCAAATCTTTAAGATCAAGTAGTGTTTTGAGATTCGTGACTAAGTATACGTTTTGGAATACTGGATAAGTATGAAGAGCATATTATAAGAGTGGTTGAGAGAAAATTATTTCCTCAGAGCTGACTCTACGAATGACAGCCTATGTTCTCGTTAAGGACCAGGAATGGGAATATGAAATTAAGTAATATGTTGTTTGTTAACTCAAAAAAGGCCCAAACTTAAAATCCATTTTGAAATAGAAAAACATGGCTTTTATAATAAATTAAGTATACGCAATGTAGCCTTATGTGGATGGTAAAGGTAGGCATGGCCAGATCGGATAAAAACTATGTTAAAATTTAATGTATGCTATTATTATCAGCTGCATCAACTTCCCTGTGTAAGTCTACCTCGAAATTTTGTCTGATCTTCCTATTGGCATGGCTTTACTACTACAAAATTTTACTACTTTTGCGCCCAAAACTATTCTAAAATTAAAAAAAAAATCCTTCACAGTTTTAATCCACTATAAATGCTTCCGTATGGCTTCCACAAGTCTTTTATTTACTTGTATGTTATATATACCTATTTAAATTGCGCCAGCTAAGAGTTTAATGGCCCATTTAAACTACACGTTTTTATTAATTTTTATGATTTTTAATATATATACATACACGTACATACATATGCATTTATGTTTTCTTTACCTTTGGCGTCTTCAAATTTTTAAGGGCAGAGAGCAGCCAGCCAAGAAAATGCGAGCAGTCGCAAGTCTCGTTGTTCGCATCGCTGCCTCCTTGCTGCAGTTTTCTGCCATATCGTTTATATTTTATATACATTTCTGTGAGTGCCTTGGTGTACTTTGGTGTGTATGTGCCGAGTGCTTCCATATAACCAGTGTATAACCTTGGCGTTGGTTTTCCTCCTTTTCTTTTCTCTTTTTTACTTTGCATGCCACCGATGAGCGCGCTCACTTGCCATAACTTAGAGACGCCGCGCCGTCTCATATATGGAGCATGTGGCACTGAGGTGTAACCACAACCACAGCTAGCAGTCGGCAGCAACAGCCGCAACACATTGCGACAGCACCCATACATTTACATAGACTATATAGTATATATGTATGCCATATATCTACTACTAGTTAAGAGGCCAGCCAGATAATACACAGTAAGAAAATGGGAAGTGATTGTGGCATTAGTAAACAAGGAGTGTTGGTATAAATTTTTTACGTCTTCATTTTGGCGTGCTCCCAAGTTCGCAATGAAATTAATCACGACAATGCTATCGTTATTAAGAGGAAAATTTTTTATGCAAGACATGAACCATTTATTTACGACATGAACCATTTTTTATATGCGCTCTTGTCAAAAAACTTCATATTTCATAATAAAAATTTTTTTATTATTTTTTATCACAAAATTTATTCGTTTTCGTTTTGGCGTGATTTCAATTTCACATTTTATATTGTCCATAACTTCTCATATTTCCCTACTCTTCGTTAGCACAGCTCTACACCTTTCGATTGAAATTAATCAAGACTAAGCTATTCTTATTACACGGAAACTTTTTTTATGCAAGACATGAACCATGTGAGCGTAAGCCAAAAATTGGTTTTGAGTTGCGCAGAGAATAGAATCTTAAAAATTAAAAAAAAAATATTTCAGTTTAAATTATCTTCAGTTAATCAGGCTGGATTGGCGATCAATAATTTGAAAACTGCGATTCATAAAAATATATATATTTTAAATTATTTGCTTTATAGAATTCCAAAACAAAAATCCGTGTAATTTTTTTGCCAATTCGTTTTGGTTTCGCTTGCAACAAAGCAGTCGGTCTAAAATCACGTAAAAAATTCGTTTTGATGAAATTGGAAGCACGAAGCGTGTGGTTTGAAAACGAATCCGAATAAAATATTCAAATAAAATGTTCGGATGAACTTCAATTTTTTTCAGTGTACAATTAATTCGCTCTTGGCAAAAAAATGTCATAACACGAAGAGTGATATTCCACGCTCCAATTACGAGAGCAACCGTGCCACGAACTGAACCCAAATACGCTTACATAGAAGCTCCAACGACAGCCACAAAATAATGTGCCAAACTGACTGACTGACTAACTTTCCGACTGCCTGGATAGCAGCGAAGGAGCAGCTTAGTCCCTTGCCTGCCTTTTTGCGCTTATATGTATAACCAATGTCAGCCTTATTACTATCTTGTTTCTAAGTTTTACCCCTTCTTTTTTTTTTAACCTAATTTACATGCTTAACTAAAGTTGAGACAAAATTAGTTTGGCTTATGCAGTCGTCAATTGAAGCCCTATGCTCCACTGGGAGTAAAAGGAAATAATCATGTAGTCTTCAATTATATTTCATCTGAAGACGAGACTGACGCACAGACATAGGTATATGGAACGATATCATTTTGTTAGGCAGTTGTAACTATAGCTTGCACTAGAATAAAGACAATGAAAAACGTAGTTTCCAGGGATAGCAGAACAGCTGTTATTAAGAGAAAGACGTGGATCACAATATCCCTCTTAATCAGAAAATTGCTAGACAAATTAACTCGAATCTCGCTGTTGTGAGCACATCTTGCAAAAGCATAAAGATGATGGAAAACGCAGATTGAGGCATTTTAGAACATCTGATACTAGTAGACAGGCGCGGCTACAAAAATACTATGGTGACGAGTTTCCAATTTCTGAGAGTGATGACTAGATCAATATATCCATGCATATAGAAAAGAAACTCATCTAAAATATTAAAGCAATGAAATTGTTTATATCTCTTTAAAATTCCTTACAATGAACTCATGGACTTCATGGCTTATAAGATGATTTTTTTAAAAGATGATGGGAAACGCATTTTTCAGGCATAGCACAGTATAGACAATTGAAAACGTAGTTTCCCGTGTTATCAGAACATCGTCTATTAAGAGAAGCCGTGGATTACAATATTCTCATTTTCTTAGAAAATTCCTTGAACTGCCAACTAAACCTGCTGTGCTTACGAAGACCGACAGTTGCGATGCTCTGAGTATATCTTGCAAAAGCATAAAGATAATGGGAAACGTAGATTCAGTCATTTCAGAACATCTGATGCTTGTAGACAGGCGTGGCTTCATATATAGTTTGACGAAGAGTTTCGATAATGATTTCTTAATCAACATATGGATGCAACAATACTGAACAATATTCTTAAAAAACTCTTTCAAGATATTCGACTGAAATAAATTATTATATTTCTGTAATATTTCTTCTAATGGACTAATTGACTTTATGGCTAATAAAATGATGGTTTTGTTTTTTTAAAAGATGATCGAAAAAGTTAATAGATCTGTATGTCACCAAATCTACACATATAAGATCTTCGAAGATATCAGCAATTGACAGCTAGTTGAAAGATATACCGCATTGTCTGAGATTGTCAGAGCTGTAAAATTATATACTGAAAGCAGACGATGCGGCGAATGCGTAATAACAATCAGCTATTATCAACTACAAAGAGATAAAAAGTTTGTTTAGCTTTTTCTTTTGTCTTACCGAGATTAAGTCTCTCGTATTGAGCTTATGAATATATTAAATTTTCTGAAATACTTTTAGCAGGGTGGCGTCACCATTTTCTCTAGTTATCCATTGTCTATAATATGATTCTTCACAAAAATTTCTCGCTTTTCTTTCTGCTATAAATCATTCTTAGAAAATATTGAGAAACCACAAATAAGTTTTTGCTATAACTTATCAATATATGTACCAAAATCTACTTTAAGGCTTTGGTGCTAAAAAGAAAGGCGACAAAATAGATAATTCAATTCCATATAATAAAGATAAAATGTCTGTCACTACAGTTAAAGCAGAATACAGGCTGGAGTCTTCTACTGCTGAATTATTATTGAAGAAATTATCTTCTCATAGTTATGTCTACTCTTCCGATGGCGACGGCTCGTGCAGAAAGATTCTTGAATCGACTCATTATTAAGAAAAATTCAGTGACAGCGAAGTTACTCTCAAGCTGCTAAAAAAAATTAGAAGAATTAACTTCATACATTGCAGATGAAATGTCTGTCTCTATAGTTAAGGCAGAAAACAGTCTTGCAGTCTTCTACTGTTGAATTATTATTGATGAAATTATCTTCTCTCTTCCGGTATTATAATTCATAACATTTTACATCTCTAATTGATAGACTGATATGTCAACACCCATAGGCATATCCGTTGATCTATTTGGCCCCGTATTGAGCCTCAAACTCTACTACAATTTCAAATTGCCGTTTACCTAAGCCGATTCTTACAGGGTTGCTTCTATCTCTGTTATTGCAGCACCTTCGCACAGCAGGGTCACACTTTTCACATTATAATACAATATGCAGGCAATTTTCAAGCAAAGCAATTATAAGATAGCAAACGTTACAAAAAAAAAAACCATTTCAAATCTTTTGTCTAATTTATAAGAGTTTTTTTTTGTTTTATTTTATTACCCAGAAACCTTCGTAAAAGTCAGTTTAAGTTTCTTTTTTCGCACGTAACTCACTTACTTATCTTTCGGCTCAATCGGCTGCCAAATCTATGTAAAATTGTTAGCTGACAAGCTTCTAATGCAGTCAGTCGGTAGCTGTTGGGTTGACGGCAAAGTAAAGGTTAAGGACAACCCTAGGGTCCAATGTTGGTTTCCCACAAATACCAACAACAACAGCAACAACAACGATGAAGAAAGCCAGCCAAAAAATTAACAAAGCAGAAGGCCAAAACGAAAGTGAAGTGCATAAATTTTACACCTAATTAAAAAGTAAATGTTCTTTTATGCAAATCAAGTTGTAACTAAATAAATTACGCGCGGAGAGCGCGAGAGACGTGCCAAGAGAGAAAGAGAGTGCAAAGTGTTGGCAAATCCGCGAAAATGAACTTGAATCTACTAGAAAATACTAGAAATACTTCAAGTTTTGTTTCTGTTTTCTTTATTTATTTTTTTTTTAAGCATAATAATAATGGCTGGCTACAAGTCACACATATACACACACACACACACACTCGCACGCACGCACACAAATGAATGCTTTATGTGGGCTATATGGATGGGCAAAGGTCTCCATTTTATGGAACCAAAGCCAAACTCGGCAGCGTGTTAATCACACTTAATCTCATTTTTATTTCTGGGTCAGCATCTTTATTTATTTTTTTCCTTTGAATGCTCAATGCAGTGGTGTAGTTAGCGGGGGCCACAATTTGCCCCGTTAAGCGGGACTAAGTTTTTGTGTACTTGGTGATATGGTTTAATAAAGTCAATTTACTTTCGAATCGCCTCAGTGGGAAAAACATACGTAAGTCCAGCTTTGTTGACTGAATGATGTCTAGAGACTAATGTTTCATTTCCAGTCGAAGCTGCTGGCTACCGGACTGGAAAGTTTCTGCTTTTAAGACGAGTTTGATTACTAACTGTGGAACTGATTTGGGACAGGTAATATTTTGTTTAAACGATGCACAGTGGGAGAAACGGCCCGAAAAGAGAAATTTCAACTATTAAAACTGTCTAAATTTCTGATTTTACGCCCATCAATAAAAACTCACTGAGCTGATCGATAATTGCCGCAAAGTTTTTATTTGATATACTATTTGATCAGTTGTCAGCTTTTAAAGAGAACATATGTTGCAAAAGCCGGAATGCAAAAACTTTGCCAATTCTAAACTATGGGAACTATATGATAAAGTCAACTTTGATAAAATTTGGTACAGTGCTGGAGAACTCTTTAAAACTTTTGAATTCCAAACTTGCTTACGATATCTTCGTAAACAAACGAAACAAAACGAAGTTTGCATAAAACGCGTTTTTTTTGACCGATCGGGTCCTATGGGAGCAACCGATTTTGATAAAATTTGGTACAGTGCAGGGGATCTCTAAAAAACTTTCGAATGCCAAATTTGATATCTTCATAAAAAAAAACGAATTACTACTACTACTACTATGAATTCTGGACTCCTAAGTGGAGCATAGAGTCTCAACAATCAACTTAAATCTAACTTTATTATGCGCATTCACGTCATTCCATATATAATTGGCTTTTCGCATTTTTGCTTCGATTGTACGCCTCCATGTCCTAGCTGGCACCCCGTGACGTTTTGAACCTTGTGGGTTCCAGTGGAGAGCCTGTCGGGCGATGTTGTCATTTGGTCGTCTTACTGTGTGACCGATCCAGTTCCATTTGCGGCGTTTGATCTCATACGCTACTTGTGTTTACTCGGTGCGTGACCATAAGTCATTGTTTGAAATTCGTTGGGGACACCAAATTCGCAGAATTCTTCTTAGACACCGGTTTACAACTACCTGAATCTGAGAGTTTATGCTGGACGTTTCTTTCCAGATTTCGCACCCATAAAAGAGCACAGACTTCACTTTAGAGTTGAATATGCGAAGTTTCGTTTTGGTGGTAAGTTGACTAGATTTCCATATGGGGCCCAATTGTGCAAACGCAGATCTCGCTTTGCAAATGCGTGATTTGACGTCTTCGTTCGCACCGCTTCTGTTAGTAACTACGCTGCCCAGATACACAAAGGAACGAACGCTATCCAACCTTTCATTCTGTAATGTAATATTGGGATCCGTAGTGGCGGCGTATCCGCTGCACATGATTTTCGTTTTTGACCTAAGTTGGACTGGAAATTAATAGGTACAAAAAAAAAAACGAATTATCCATCTAAAAGTTTTGGTTTTTTTCGAGGCCGTCTGAAACACCCCTATGGGAGCTATGTATATAATGTAACCCAGCTATCAAAAAGTAAAATAAACTTGCCTCTTATGGCATAATAAGGGATCTAATCTGAAAGTTTGGTTGCTCTAGCTCTTACCAACACACCCTGATACTAGTTTAGTTAACTTTGTGGTTCTCCGACGACTTAATATATAACTTAACTTAATATACCCTCAACATACCAAAAGGTACAGAGTATAAAAAGATTTTCGTCAACAGTTTGTTTTTCATTTCCATTTCAACGTTGCGTCGCCATTTATGGAAAAGCCTTACAAGAGATACCCCAACAAATTCTTCTTGCTGTTTTTGTTTAAGTTTCGACTTTTTTATACTCGATAACTTTTGAAGAAACAAGTATTGAATTGAATACAAAATCCTTTGGATCCCAGCAGCAAGCAGCTGCCTACGTCACTGGCTCTAGGTGGGTGAGGGTGTGCGTGTGTGTGTGAGCTTAAAAAGAAAACGTTGAGAGAGAGAGAGAGAGTGTTGCATGCAAATCCAGACGCTAGACGCAATGCCACGCCCATGCAGGGCAGCCAACGGGCGCGCCATGCCGTAAATATCCTTGACAAATCTTTTTGCCCTTTCGGCTCGCGAGGCGCAAATAAAAAGACAATCAGGCGTGCTCCGGAATCAGAAAAATTCAATCAGAACAATTTTATTCGGATTCGGTTTTGCGTGCTCCGGAATCCGAATTTTTTGTCGATAATTTCCTTTTTTGTTTTCGATACATTTGTTTATTTCCCTCGTTTTTATCGATAAATTCACATATGTTGTGGTGTAACCAGCTGACTGCTTTTTGTTAAAAATTGTAAACATTGCAAAAATTCCATTTATTTTCTCAATTGCTTGTTTTGAAGCTAAAAGAAGGCGTAAAATAATGAAAGAATCATGTCCTACTCGCGGCTTTTTGTTTTCCCCTGCAATAAATTTTATTTTTCTGCATTCAATTCTTTTGATTATATATGTAGTTACATTGTGTTTGTTGGCGCAAAATGTTTTTTGTTCGATACAAAACAGCTGACATGGCTGCCGTAGTTTTGCACCTTTTTATTAGTACATGCTGTTTACATTTAATTTTCATTAATATATAGCTAACTCTTTCTTATTTTATTTTATTTTTTAAATAAAATTACACAAAAATATTAATTAAGCAACAATATTTATTAAATTTAAACACGATTTAACTATTTTTTTTACAAGGGAAATTTTATTTGTGTAACGCGGTAACCCTGCCGCATTTATTGGCCATGTGTGCATGTTTGATATACACACATGCACAAACAAAACGAAAATTCGTTTTGGCTTGTGTATGCTATTTTTGGGTTGTGTCAGGAAAAAAAATATTAAAAATAGTTAGCAGCTAATATGCAAATTAAAGTTAGCATAAATAGAATCTAAGAATATCAAGGCATATATAAAAAATTACTTCAATATAAAATGCGTGCTTTTTTAATACTATTTCGACGATTCGGTTTCATTCCACTTGCAACAAAGCAGTCGGTTTCAAAGCACATAAAAAATTCGGATTGGTGGAAATGCGAGCATCAAACATTCGGATTCAAAACGAATCCGCATAAATTATTCTGATTCGGATACCGGAGCACGCCTGATTAATTCGTTGTCCTTGTTGTTGCTGTTGTTGTTGTCGCGGCTATGCCTTAAGTGTCGCCAATGTTGTCGCCGCCGCCGCCGCCATCAACCCAATTTTCTCTCTCTCTCTCTCTCACTCTCTACGCTCTCTCATGTTCTCTGGCTGGCGTTTTTTTATGGCCAGGTAATTTACGTAACGAACCTGACACTTTCTAATTTATAGCATCAGCCGGTGCAGAATTTTCTGCGCGTCTGCTTAGCTTATATATTTATGTCTGTGTGTGTGTGGGTGTCCACATTGGGCATGCTGATAATGATGTCGTATTATGATGAGCATGATAATTATGACGTTTCCAGCTACAACTTTAAATGAAGGCATTTTGCAATATTGTTGCATAAGCAGCAGCTTTCAGCTCATTTGGCTCTGCTTTACACAGACTACACCTTTCTCATTTAATTATAAATTAAGAACTCCAGCGCGTAAAAAATAAAAAATACAAAAAGTAAAAAAAAAATATAAAAGTGTCATTTTCAATCCAAAAAATTTGAATTCCATTACCCTTATGAGTTGGCCATTATGCAGCCGTAGTAAATGCCATCAAGTTTAAAAAGCAATTTCTCAGCGACCACCTCGACTATTTGGCTCATCAACTCTCGTCTCACTAAGCCCCGGCAGAAACCCTTTTGGAATATGTTTGCGGCAAAACTTTTGGGATTCACACAAAGAGTTGGGTGCTAAAATGTGCGGTGAGCGTAACCAAATCCTCACCTAATATGCAAATTTAATGAAGTAATTCGAAGGGTTGTGCTGTGACATGCCCCAACATTTCCTTTTCAATATTAGGCTGCCTTTTTTTTTCATTTTTATTTTTTGTGCGCTACTTTTTTACACACTCACACACACATACATATGTGTGCATGTATATATGTGTGTGTGTGTGCCAGGACACCTTTGGCTTTGTCCTGAGGCGCAGTGGTGTTTGTATAAATGGCGACACGCAGGGGCAGTCAGATAAAATAATTCACGCAATTTGCCGCACATTTAAACGACTACACTGCGGCAAAAATTTTAGTTTAAAAATAAAATAGAATTAAATAATAATAATAAATAGTAAATAAAATAACAAAACAAAATAAAATAAAATAAAATAAAATAAAATAAAATAAAATAAAATAAAATAAAATAAAACAAAATAAAATAAAATAAAATAAAATAAAATAAAATAAAATAAAATAAAATAAAATAAAATAAAATAAAATAAAATAAAATAAAATAAAATAAAATAAAATAAAATAAAATAAAATAAAATAAAATAAAATAAAATAAAATAAAATAAAATAAAATAAAATAAAATAAAATAAAATAAAATAAAATAAAATAAAATAAAATAAAATAAAATAAAATAAAATAAAATAAAATAAAATAAAATAAAATAAAATAAAATAAAATAAAATAAAATAAAATAAAATAAAATAAAAATAAAATATAATAAATTAAAATAAAAAAAATAAAATAAAATAAAATTCATGCATTTTGGATAACATTTTTTAACTTACTTATAATTGAAAAAGAAAATAGATTCTTAAGAAAATTGAACGACGCGTCGTCGTAAAAAAGTCATTAATAATTATTATTTATAAATTTTTTGATAAAACTGGAACAATTATTACTTCTTTGAGCTTACAATTAAAGTTATCAAATATTTGTTAAATATAAATTTGTTGTTTCAAGTTTATGTTTAAGCATTTCTAATATTTATGAATAAGCTTAATTTATTTTTTTTTTAATTATATGTCTTTTGTAGTTTTCCATCTTAATGAATTTTTCAAATTAGCAATAAGACTTTAAAAATGAGACTGATAAATTCAATACAAAAAAACCATTATAATAAGAAAAAATATATTAAATTAAGACTAATTAAAAAATTCTTAAAACAATACCGAAAATTCTTAAAAAAATCAAAATATTTGCGAAAAAATTAAAATTCGTTGAAAAAAACAAAAACTCGTGGAAAAAAAAATATAATTAAAAAAAAAATTAAAATTCTTAAATTTGGAAATCTATTATGAAGCTTTAAAGAAGACGAAAAATGATCAAAACAAGATAAAACTCTAAAAAAAGCAAGATAAGAAGTCTTGGTAAGATACAAAAATTATGAAAATTAATTAATTAAATAAAAATTTCTAGCTTAAAACAATTTCAAACTTAAAATAGGTGCAAATTTTTTGAAAATAACTGCAAAAACTCTGCAAGGACTACAAAATTTACTTAAGAGCTATTTGAAAAGAAAAAAAATATTATTAAATTAAACTTCTTTCTTTAAAAGGCCTATACGCAGTTCGAAAAATTTCGCGCGGAATGACAAAACTTCATATAAAAAAAAAATCCATGAGATATGCCAAAGCAATACCAAAATGTTTCAAAATAACAGCATTCAAAGTTTACAATTAATTTTTTTAATTTTGAAAAGACAAATTTATATTATTGAAATATAAATAAATTTAAATAAATCCGTATCGAATCTTGGCCTCCTGTAGAACACGCTAGGTCTGTCTCTTGATACCTTCCTCCAATTTCTGATTGAAATTTCGTTTGCTGTTTTTTCGACGTTTCCAATCCATTCTGTATTTGGTCTTGCAATTTTCCTTTTGGATGCCGGTTCACCCATATACACTGTCTTTGTAGGGTTTTCTCCCGGCATTCTTATTATATGACCAGCATATTCTACGGGACCAAGTATGCGTTGTACTACCTTGCGCTCAAATATGTCCATTTTATTTTCATCAGCTTTCTTAATCGTCCATGTTTCAGCTCCGTACAGAAAGACTGGTGCTATCATAGTTTTATAGAGACGTATTTTTGATTTTTTTCTTCATAAGCTTGATCCTAAAGCCATATAGAATCTATCGTATTTGCCGATTTAATTCGCGCATGTATCTCTTGTCTGCAATAATTCGTTCTATTTATAGTTGAACCAAAGTATTTGAAGCTTTCGACAGATTCGATGTTATGGTCTCCTAGCGTTAAGTTATGCCTTAATGCCAGGCTGGAGTTGCCCAAACATTTAGTTTGTTTTAATTTATTTTCAGTCCTCCAAAAGGAAACTTAGAACACTTGGGTCCCCAAATCTGGCCAACCTTACAAACCTTTACAGCCTCTGTCCCAGAGAAATTGGAAGGTTCATTGAACTTTCGGGTTGGTTCAGCAACAATATGGTTACAATTGGATAGTCGTGCCTGTCTTTTCAGATAGAAGATATAAAAGAATCTCTGATCAGCTCTCGGCCAGCGTTACCTGTGGCATCATAAAGGTCCTTTTTGTGCCAAAGTGCGTCTGGGCTTTTTCAGGACAGGCAACCACTATAACGAAATCTTTTGTTTGCAGATGTTTTAAAACTTTCGAAATTTTCCTTAAGTATTGAAATGTTTTTGGCAATAAGGTCAACATCATCAGCGAAAGCGAGTATTTGCGAAGATTTGTTCCATATTGAGCCTTTAGCTTCAATTTTTGAGTTGCTCTCTACATATTCTAAAACGAAATTAAAAAGCGTCGGAGCAGGACATCGCCTTGTTTTATTCCTGATTCCGTCGAAAAAAAATTTGTATATTCTTCTTTAAAGATTTACAAAATTTTAAATAAGATTTTGGTCGCGTTTTTAGACTTTTTTCAATCTCAATTTAATTTTTAAAGTTTTTCGGTAAAATTTTTTTCAGTCTAAATCAGTGCTTCCATTGCACTGTGGGCCCAGATTTTCATATTTTGGCCAAAACCCTGTCATTTCCATAATAATTTTTTTAGAGTAATGAAATTTTACACACGTGTTCCTAAAGGATTGAACTATTTTTCTGGGAAGTTTGAGCCTCCTCAGATTTTTTCGAGATATATATAATCCAGACCAAAATTGTAAAAAACAAAAAAAAAACCAAACAATTTTTTTAACTTAATTAAAAAAAAAAACGGTTAATTGGAATTGATCCAAACTTCACACAGAGGTAGATATGAGCTCCTCATACATTGAAAAAATAGCCTATACCCAAAATATTGAATGGTTTTGGAGTTACAGCCCCAAATAGTTTCAGCTTTCCAAGCAAATTACAGAAAGACGACATCACCAATCCATCTGGTTTTTAACTGTTGTAATTTTTTTTGAAGTTATACTTATAAATAATAAAGTGAATGTAGATTTCGTAGCTTCATGTATCATGGTCAATTCAGGTTTTGTTTTTCTGTAAATTATCGCGAAAGCTCATGAAATACAAAATGCCAATAACTTAAAAACAACTAATTATAATTTACATTTTTTTTGCACAGGATACTTTTATATGTGTAAAATAATATTAAATTGTCATTTTTTCCAAATTTTGACTTTTCTCTGGAGGGCTTTTGGCCAAAATCTGGCTACGCGGGCCCATTGTGCATTGGGAAAAGAAAACAGTTTGTTTTTAAAATAAGCCACAAAAAAATTGTTATTTCAAAATTGTTTATGACTTTTTTTTATTTTTATTTAAAAATTTTTATCGATTTTTAGAAAATAAATTTTTTTGCATGCTCATTTTTTTTTGTGTTTTTTTTTTTTGCAAAATTAAGATTTTCAGCATTTAGAAAAAAAAATGTAAATCATATTTTTTGAGTGTAGCAGCTGCTAAAACCCAGCTTCCTAGCAGCAGACTCCATTTTGTTTTTGTCCGTTTTTCGCTTTTGGTTAATTAATAAAACGACCTTTGCGTATACGCCTTTTTAGTGCCACACACACACGCCCCTACAGCTTGAGAGATAGTGAGAGCGGGATCAGGAAGTTGAAGAGCACTAAACCGTTTGCCATGTTGCAACTAACTGTAACTGGAAGCAACTAAAGACAAAAGGTCAGCAGGTTTTGTGACTTTGTTTCCGCCAACAGAGGCGAAAAGATGGCCAAAAAACAAATACAGATAGAAGACAGCAAAAAGGCAACAAAAAACGAAACAAACAAAATAACAGCAAAAGACAAAAAAAAAAAAAAAACGAAATGATGCCAAAAATAGAAATTAAGAGTTAATTGCGTTGCTATTAAATTTAATTGTCGCGCTGTTTCAACACTCTCCAACAAAAAGTTGGAAAAAAATAATAATAAGAGAGGGCGTTAGAATTAAGACAAATGTGTGGAAATAAAATGAAAAGAATTTGAAGGGTGCGTCCTTTTAAATATATTACACAACATTTATATATTTACTTGGGATACATAAGAGCAGTGAGAAACATGAAATTTTGAGGGCCAATATGGTGGCCGTAGTGCTTGGCAAATATGGGAGGCTCAATTCTTTATTAAAGCATTCAGTATGCAAATAATTTTTTGAATTCAGTAATTCATCGTTAATACGCTTCGATTTATTTTTATATGAGTACAAATCGCTTGAAAGAATATTTAGGAATATCAATTAATTTTTCATTATAGTCATGCTTATTATAATTCTTTCCGACACCAGCAAAGTCGGCCATTACTAACTTAATAAAAAATTCGCGATATAATATAATTATATAGGAAAGACAGCATACATAGTTATACATATAATATATATAACATATATTTATTGATTTTCGCAACAATTTCAACAATTTTCCTCCAAAATAGGCGATTAGTTCGAAAATTGTGTCTGACGACACAGAAAATTTAAAAATATAAATGTCAAAAATGGATTTCTCGTTCCCAAAAACCCACGCAAACACATTTGTATAGAGAAAAAATAACGATTTTTTGAATACAATGTCTAACTCGATTTTTAAATATTTTGCAAAAAGCCTATTTTGAAAAAGTGGGCCACTCGAAATTCATTTTAAAAACTTTAGTTACTTGGGCAAAGTGTCTTGGAATGGCCCAGAGAGCCAAAATTGCGCAGAGTTTTTTTTGGTTTTTTCGGCACGCTACAATTTGAGCCACCCTTATATATAATTATAAAATTTTTGTAATGCGCCGAAAAGTGTAATCTTTTTTTTCGGCATCATCATTGGCGAGACAACCCTGGTCGGGTCTTTGCCTGCTGTAGTTTTCGCCTCCATTCGTCGCGTTCTTGGGCTTGTGTTCTCCAATATCTCAGTCCTAAGTCCTTTGCATCTTGATCGACCCCATCCAACCATCTCAACTTCGGTCGACCTCTTCTTCGGTTACCGACACACTGTCCAAGTATTATTCGTTTCGGAGGATAGCTATCGTTGGCTCTAATTAGGTGGCCAGCCCATCGTAAGGAGTGTTATTATGTCGGGGTGACCGTATATAATATATTACTCATGGTTATATCGTTGTCGCCATATTCCATTTTCTTGTATACCTCCAAAGATTTTTCGCAGGATCTTACGTTCAAATATACAATTAGTGTACGGTACAGGAGGGTTTTCGTCTCTCTGTCTAAGAGATTACTTTTCAGATCTTTTCAGTCTTTGCAGTCCAAAATAACATTTATGTGCAGACGTAACTCTTTGATCTTTCTCACGCGTTATATTATTGTCTATATTTACGTTGATACCGAGGTATTGAAAGTATTTTTTGCCAGCAGTATTTAAAAAAAAAAAATTTCTGAGTCTTTAAATTCGAAACTTTTAATAAATTAAAAAAAAAAAACTTTATCTTTGCATATAAAAAGTTATATTTGCGGTTTGACTTATTCTAACGATTCAACTTTTTTCCGATATTTTTTGGACTTTCTAATATATCCTGCATAATATAGCTGTATAAGTTTTTAATAAAGACAAAAATAAAATACAATCAAAATTTTCGAAAGCAAATTCGCATGAGAGCAGAATTTTATATAAAATAATTTGCAACAAAAATAAAAATGTAGAAAAAGTTGAAATAATTTTAATATATTTGTTATTTCGGAGTAATCGAATATGTATGTAGAGTATCGTTTTTCATTCACCTAAACTATTCAAAGAGCTGTTACTGAGACTTGTAAAAATATGAAATAAAAAGTTATCTGTTTCTTGCCAAAAACCATTCAACATACGTCCAAAAATCATTTATTTTACGCCCTCGAAGCATTCGATACATTGATTTTAAATGCATTGCGCCACATTCACTTACCGCCATATCAATGTCAATGTGCATGAAAATATTTCCATGTTTACACTGACGTGTAGTTAATCGGTCGCCAACTCTGGGATGCTGGAAACTGGAAACAGGACATGCATTGCGAACGAGAACTTACACAAACAAAACACCGTCGCAACGTCTTTAGCCAGAACTGAAGACATCTCTACACAAAAGTGTGCGTGAACGTGCCACAGGCCCACTTAATGCCATTCACTGAGGTGTGATAAGGAATTTTCAGATTTCTTTTGCTTTACGTACATATGTGAGGCACCGCAAACAGGGTGCTTTTTATGAAAGTCGCAAATAAAAGATTTTCTTGTGAGATTAATGTAGTAAGTTTAACTTTTTATGCATTTATGATTGTAACCATAGGAATAGAGGCCTGATAGTTTTTTCTTGAAAGGATTTTATGAAAATGAAGCTAAGAACTGTCAGTCGCCTAGAAAAAGTGCTAGAAAAGGAGCCTTAGTCAGAAAACTTACTCTACGTTTGAGAGGAGACAAAAGGTTTCTTAAGTATCTCATTTTTAATCACATTCAGTAAATCATCAGTAAGCAGCACTGCTTGCTTATTTAAAACTATTATCAAAAAAGTCACCCTATATTTGGGTGTTTTTGGCTTTATTCTGTTTTTTTATATACATACTATATATATATATGTATTATTTTTGGTTACCATTGTTGTAAATGTTTGTTGTTGCTATTCTGCTCCTCAGTGTGAGCATTTCAGAGCCAACAACTGTCAATCTTTTGCTCCTGATGAAGCTGCCGTTGTCGTTGTCGCCATTGTTGTTGCTGGCATTACCGCTCCTTGAGAATTGTGCTTATGTGTTTTGATACACATATTGTATCGCTTCTTCACACACACACATGCATATACATATATACAACTTAAGGTGCGCAAAAGGCAGAAAGTTACAAAGACTTGGTATGATGTTTATTTTTGGTGGCTCTGCCGAATCTTGAATGTTGGATGCTGGGCAGGTATAAGTGCCTGTATAAAAGAAGTAGACATTTATTTGCGAGCATGTTGTAAATTGTAAATTACATTCCTAATCTTTGTAGCGCGCCACACAAACACAGACACACTCACACTTACTAGTAAGCCGTAGTCGGTCACACATGCCGCACATGCCTCATGCCACAATTTCAGCGTAGTACTCTAACTACAGTTTGAGGCAGAGTTCCGCAATGACGCACAAATAGGCAGCGAAACTCTGTGGCATGCTCATTTGTGTTCCAAATTTCATTTCAAACAACGCCAATGAGCAAAGTTAAGCAAAGAAAGTAAAAATTTCGTTTCATTTTTCTTGATTTTTTTGTGCCCCTTTTATACTCTTAATGTAGGGAATGCTGTACTTTGGATGTTTGATGAGGTTTGACCCATTGCAATGTTATGGTTTTCGATTGCCGAAAATAAATTTTCGATATTTTTCGATCGCAGCAACAAAAGCAGCATCTTATCTTTTTACTTTTTGTAAAATTTTTTCCGCATAAAAGTTTGTACTCATCGCCATAATTCATTTTGCTGAAAATAAAAGACTACACGAAAAAAACCTCTAAGATCTTGGGTATCAGCGGAGTCTTAAAAATTTTGTTTTGATTTTTCATTTTTTGGAAAGCTTTCGTTTAAAAAAAAAACATTTTTAGTCGCCTTTGTGCACATTCACATTGGCTTCATTTATTTTTCTCTTGAGTTTTTGCAATGTAGTATTGCTGTGGATCATAAAACATACGGACCAAATATTTAAGAAAGCCCCTGGTTTCGGGAGGGGTTCATGCCACCAAACCTTCCCCAATCTACGACCATGTTTAATGATAAACCACCACTAAACAGCTTCTACAAGACGATGCGGGAACCAAACGAAACGCAAACTTGATCAACATGGTGGGCCTAAGGTAATCTAAACAGCATCTCGATTCATATAACTTGGATAGCTTACGTAGGGCGCACTACAGACTCAAGAAGTTCTGAATTCGAACATAACATGTAAGTGACCTCCCAGAGTATGGCACTCCATCCAGAAGAATGATATTCCGATATCTGTAGATTCTCAATCCTCAACATCATCTTCAATAATTAAGTTTATTTTGCGAATTGGACTGGCTGAAAAGCACTAGAGTCCCTTGGGTGGCAGATCAGCTTTTCCAACAACATTTGGAATTTTCTACCGATAAAAATAATTGCAGTTTAGTATTCCTAGCAGTGCTGTATGTTCGATACTATCCATGCTTTTTACTGAAAAACATCGATGTATCGATAAATCGAAGTTTGTATTAGGATTATTTAAGCAATAAGTATTGTTTTCTGGCCAGAATTTTCGTTTCATTATTTAAAAAAAATGTTGACGAAAATTTTGGCCGGAACAGAATATTCGAAGTTTTTCTAGCACGGATTCCTAGTATAACTCCTATTGATTGATTCCTTTATTTTAGTGAACTCTAGGAAAATTGATGTAGTTGATAAGTTGAACGGATAATGCGCGGCGTTTTGAGGTATTAATTTTGGATGGAAATCGACCCAAGGCGTATGATTTGGTCAAGCTAAAAAAAAAATACTCAAAAAAGCAAACATCAGCAAATTGCAAGCAGAAGGGTAGTATTGGAAATCGGGCTTTTGTGTCTGGACGTCGTGACGTCAAGTTCTAAAGCTAACGCTCTACCAATTCAGTTTTATTAGGGGGAGGAAGGAGGCGTGGTAGAAAACAAGATATACTTGATCTTATCAGTTTCGAAGATCCAGACATTAATACAGAAGAAAGTACGGGCGCGCATGTGACGATCAATTTCTTTTAACCTAGACCAATATAGTAACTTTGCTGGATCTACGACGTCTTCTTCTCTATGTTAAATATATTTGGACATATGTACTTACTAGCTCAGGGTATAAAACATTTATCTGTTCCACAATTATACATACATATCGTTCACCCATCGGGCTAGAGATTTTTTCGCTGTTCTATCATTCGAAAAGTTATTTTCTATTATCTTTATTAAAAGCTTTATTGAACCTCCTTTGAATAAATTAATAAATATGCTCCTACCGACTCTGCTACTCAATAATACTTTATATAGGTGAAGAGATAAGACGAAAAATTAGATATCACTCCCATCCGTAATACTAGATATGTATATTCAAACTGTGTTCCATCAGACTCTTTTGTTCGGGGAGCAACATACTACGAACAGCACTTTACACAAAAACAAATCTTTCGAGTTTTTGGACTTTAGGGGTCCAAAATACCCTAAACCAGTTCAAATATTTTGCGCGGAATGACAAAACTTCATATAAAAAAAATCCCATTTGGGATATCCCATATCGGAATGACCAAACTTTCCAAGTGGAATTTATTTTTTATATTAAGTTTTTTCGTTCCGCGCGAAATTTTTCGAACTGCGTATAGGCCTTTTTCAGGAATTATCAGTATTTTAGTAAAAATGTTCTAAAAAGAGTATCCAAGTATCGTGGTAATTAAATTATTCAATCGGTTTTCTTCATTTATTTATTTTTTTTTTTTTTTGTACTCAACGTTTTGTTTTGTAACCAACTCAGTTGTCATCGTCATCGTCGTTGTTGTTGGGCGCTTAGGGGACTTTGCATTGTGCTTTTTGTCATGAGCATGATTTTGATGAGTGTGTGTATATATCAGAGTATCTGTGTGTATCTGTGTGAGAGTGAGTGTATTTTGTGTCGCTTAAAAGTCTGCGACAGTGACAATGTCACGTTTTGTGTTAATTTAATTACAAGAAACCATTTGTAAATATTACGACGTGATTTGCTAAGCACGCATGGCCGTATTCCAACTTTACAATTGCCCACACACACACAGATACTTTACACACACACACACACCAACGCAAAAACTTACGCGGCATTTAAATGTGTGCAGTACTGTGTATTTGTGTTTACATAAAAATGATATATAATTTTCAGCCGTTTTCATTTTCATTTGTAATTCATACACAACAAATTGTCTTTGCGCATTTGTTTGCATACTTTCAGGCTGACTCTTGATATATAGCAAATAAATATGTGAGTACCATGTATACAGTATGTAGGTATGTATATGCTGCTTATGTATCTTTTTGAGCTGCTTGCGCATTTAATGAGGACCAAACTTGGCATCACCCTCCGCTCCGAAGCCACAAATCATGCTACTACACCAAACATTAGTCCCAAACCATTTGGCGGCAACAAAAATAAATTTCCCTCAAGCAACAGCCGCCGTGTTGCTGAGTCTGCTTTGCAGCGCAACATGTTGCAGCAAATGTTGCGCAACATTTTACGAGACTTCGGCTGAATCTGTAAGCCGGCAGTCGGCATTTGTTTACAGTCTTACTTTGTGAGTCAACATTATTATTATTATGCTTGTTTGGGCAGTGTTGCTAAATTTTCGCAAAATATGAACTAATAAAAAATAAACCAAAAATCGCTAAATATCTTTTAGAAAATAAATGACAACTAGCAGTGTGTACATTTATTTTTAAATAATCTTCATAGCGCATAGTAGTGCTGGAGAAAACATCGATGATCGAAGTTTAAAATATCTATATATCGATGTTGGCCAACATAGATGTTTCTCCAGCACTACTAAACAACCATTTGATGAGTGCAGAAGTGCTGGAGAGGGCTCCGCCTCTGTCTTTTACATTTTACGATGAAGGGCTTTACGGGGAAGGGCTTGAGGGTGTAAATAGTGAAAAAGAGTTGCAGACAACTCTAGGGTAGCATTCTTTTTGCACCAACTTTACATAAACTTTGTACAGAAAGTACAGTGTATGCAAATTTATACAACAAATTATGGCAGGTCTACATTTGGCATCATATTTTCTTTTAAAGTTAAAAATTTTGATTCGTATCGCCATACTAAGTTCGCTGTATCACAATGGAATCGGAATTTTATTTTTCAAACTTCGATTAGATACTTTGACGTGCCTTACAAGTATGCGTTGAAACGCTTTGTCATTGCCTTCATTTTTGTGCTATAGAAACAGTTTCTCTCTGACAGTCGAACAAAAATCATTTCAATAAATTTCGTACTGGGTAAAAAAATTACTAGAAAGTGAAAATTCTTCAAAAGCTTTGCTTGAATTGAAAGGAATATGCAAATTTTTTGTCAATCCGCGAATAATTCTGCCTCCAACAACAACAGAACGTTGTTCAATCCTCAAATCCAAAAAAGCGAAGGACAACATGGGGTACATGAAGCCTCGCAATGAGAAAGAGTATGGTGAAACTATATTATTAGTATATCTCTGGACATTCGCTGAAAGTGGACCAATGTAGAGTGCATCAAGATGGAAGAATGTGTCAGAGTGGACACTGGAAACTTGCGATATGAACCCCCACAGTAAGTATAGCACAATCCATAAATATGTAAGAGTTCCTGTACTGTCCGTCTCCCAGTTTCCCTGTTTGTGTCTCTGTCTGTCTGCCACCGACTACATAATCGCTGCTGGAGCTCAAGACCACCGAGAAACTTTTGCATCACTTAACTTAGCACAGCCAAGGTTATTCATGATGCACCGTACTAAATGCTTCAAAAGCTTGAGGTCAAGAATATTTTTTAACACGTTTTTCTTCGCCAGCGTGTCGGATTTGCAGCGTCTTTGTGGCCTAATCCCTTAGAAGCTGTTTCTTAAGTTGAAAAGTTAATGCTATATCCTATCTTCTATCGACTGTTGTTCCTGGGACTCGGGCTGACTGATGCCTTTATGACGACGTTGTTATACATGTAACACCCACCACCAGCTGCCGACTACAGATGGCTTCCCTTTGGCGCATTAACCAGCTTGGTGAGCCCATTCAAAACTTCCGTTGGTATTTTCCCGATTTATTGGTGAGTATTAATTTTGATTCTGTGTTTGTGATCTGCAACCTCGAGTTTTTTACATTTTCAAGCAGCATTTTTAAAAAGATGGAAATTCTGGCCATATTTCGAGCTCGGTATGTTTGTCCTTTACGCGGGTTGCGATTGGCGGTAAAGTCCTGGGCGCAAAATCTACAACTGATGAGATCTTTCACCGTGATGGTGTTAACGTTGGTGCACCCCCAACAAATGTCCTATTGCGTCACCTCTGATGTCTCAAGAGCTTTCTTACACTGATAAAACCCAAAAGTCTCACAGTTCCCAATGTGTTGTCTGCCACTTATTGGGATATGAGGTTTGGGTAACGTTCTGGAGTTGCTGCAGGCGGAAATAATTAAGGACTGACACAAAATTTGTATATGGTTTTCGTTTCAAGCAGCTCTTCTGCAGAATTTTCACTTTCGTTGGAGTACTTTAATTTGTTTATTTGCCATCGACCCGAAACTTTTGGTAACCCCAATTATTTATTAGCTTTGTTGGAATTTTTGTTTTAATCGCATTATTTTTAATCCCGAATAGTAACTTTATGTATAAGTGTGGTAGCCATAGTTTATGAGAGCTGCTGATTTTATTGGGCGAGCTTTTGGAATCTGCAGCTTTGATACTTATGCGAAATGAAGATGGAGTGGTGGACCAAGGCTTTGAAGTGAAGAAGATTTAAAAAACCATGTGTCTATTTTTATACTACTTAATATATATTTCTATAAATAGGTTTCCAAATAAAAAAACGTTTTAAGCCCAGCTAATTCTGTTGGACTGCAAAATAATTGGCAAACAATAAGCCAATAGATTTATCAGACAAAGTTCGGTTGTCAATAGGATGAAAACAGGAGTCGGTATGGGGCTAATCAAGTCCCCATAACTTCAACTGCCAATAAAACAATATTTGGATTGAGAGTACCAAGTCTAATGAGCTTAGCTAGCGCAGACTAAAATATATGTACAGGTAATGCCTATGGCCCCACCTAGAAGCAAAAGCCGTATGTTAATTATTGGCTAATAAATACATATGTATAGTTCTACGTACAGATGTTTAAAATAATTAAGTACACATAAATGTTAAATTAAAATACATGTATGGTTGCTAAAGATGGACGACAGGTTATTTTTGAGCTACTTTTAAACTTGCACAATACTTCGATTCAGCTTTTTGGAGACAGAGACACTTTTTAAAGTTTTACCAAATTCTTTCCAACGTGATTCCAATTCCTTCCAAATAATATAAATTCTTAAGCCATTCGCAAGAGACGTGTTTCCGGATAAATCTCTTACCACCAAAAATTTCATCAAGATTGAAAACAAAAAATAGTCGCAAGGAGCAATATCTAGGAAGGGTGTTGGATAGGACAGGAAATCGTAGAGTAGTTACATCCCAACACGCGCTTAGCTTTTACATGTGCAAATATTTATTTAAAGTACAATATATATATAAACTATGAAACAAGGCCTACAGCTTCTGCCACCTCCCGCACTTTTATTCAGCGATCGTTCAGCATCATTTTCTGGCTTAATGAAATCTTTCTGTTCCATTTTCGTTTATAACTTTTTTTAATGTCGGTCACATACAAACAAAATGACGCAGATTGCATTAGAACTTACAGCTCGTACTTGGGAGAAGCAGAGTTGCATTCAAGGAGAGCTTATCAAACTGCCCTCGTACATTCATTGCACAAACCTAGTTTCAACTTAAAATTATAGTTACAGGGCATGTACTTTTCCTCCAATAAAATTAGTCGCACGAATTTCACAATTAAGATCCATACTATTTTCCATTTCAAGTTTTCGCTGCACAGATTTTATGCAACAAATATGACAACAAAATCAAAGTGTTCCTGTCTTTGCCGCAGCACAAGCTGAGATAAAACTCAGAGCCATATTGGTAGTTTATCGGTGGGTTACACAAAAGCTAAAAATGGAGGCATAAGTTCCTAACAGGGACTACACACCCAAGACCTGAAATTTACTTCAATATTATACAGCTTATCCAAATTAATTAGAGCGTTTTGATAAGCCAACGATGTATTAGGGTTAAGAAGTAAACTGTCCCTAGAATTTATTGATATCGATTTTTTTATAGGTATCGTATTACGCAATCGCGTGATTTACTCGATACTTCGTTCGATTTGATACTTCTAAACATATTATACGTATCTGTCAAAACGCTTTGCTTTGTCATTGCCTTCATTTTTGTGATACAGAAACAGTTTCTCTCTGGCAGTCGAACAAAAAACATTAAAAAAAAAATTATCTTAGAAAAAAAAAGTTACTAAAAAGTGAAAATTCTTCGGTTTAGCTAAATCAAATGAAAGTTATGCGAAATTTTGTCTGGGTTCGCAAGTAACTAGTTCATCAACAACAGCAGAATCTTGACCAATACCCAACTGCAAATTTCTGACAGACGACATTGGGAACTCTGTGGCTGTGTGATTTTATCAGCTTCAGAGTTCTCATAAAGCGTCTGAAGCTAAAGCTGGGCATTGGCATTTATGGGAAAGTCGCGCGTACGAACTTGTCAGCAGACATTTGGGGAATGTTCACCAACGTAAGGTCAGCCAAGGTGAAGGACAAAGTCTGATGAGGCATTGCGAGCAAGTCTTGACCAACACTGTTAGCTCGCGAAATTAATCAACACAGTAAGTAGAGCAACACATAAGCACATAAATATGACTGTTACTGTAATGTGCGTCTCCCTGTATATAGCTGCCAACTGTACCAACAACAACTTATCCGATTTATGCGAACATAATCAGTACAATATCATTGTTGGAGCAACTTTTTAATAATGTAATGTATTGCAACACCAAAACCAACTTGGCATTATTGGATCGATTAACTACGCATCCTCTTAAATGTGCAGCCTGCTCAAGAATACCTTTTAACACATTTTTTTTTTTTAACAGCGTCGTCGTTTGTGGCCCGCATTCGATAGTTACTATTTTCAAAGAAGTGAATCCAAAAATCTGTTGCCCAAAGTGATGTTTGCTGTCTTCGTATCTATTGGATGTCGTTCCGGTCCTGGAGTTCTGCTTGACTTATGTCTTTAGTAAGACCTTGATGTACAACTAGCAGTTATCAGCAGCTGCCTCCTTCTACTCTGCATTGCTTGGCTTGAAGATTTGACACCTCTACATTTTATTCTGGTGCAAATGGACCCTTTATGAGCAGCTAAATCCGAATCAACGTAATCGCTATCTTGGTAAGCGGTTCAACTGTTTCTGTTGGTGAGTATCACCTTAGGTTTCCTCTGTTAGTTATCTGCTATATAACATTGTTTGCTTTGTCATACAGTAAGCTCCCAATTAGAGACGCTTTACATAGGGAGCTGCACCACTTAATATTCGCCAAATCCCCATTTCGAGATGCATACATTGTGTAGCTTGGTCGCAATGCCCGCACAGACTTAGTCTTTTACCTTGGTTCACACTACGATGGTGAATGTTTTCCAAATGCCTCGTGATGAGTTCGTACGCGCCAACTTCTCATAACTGCCCATACCCATCTTTAGCTTGAGATGCCTTATGAGATCTCTGATGCTGATAAAATCACACAGTCACAGAGTTCCCAATGTTGTCTGTCACTTATTTGGAATTGGGTATTGGCCAAGATTCTGTTGTTATTGATGGCGGAGTTACCTGGGGACTCACACAAAATTTCGCATAGTTTTCACCTGATTCAGCTTTTCCGGAGCATTGCATTTTTTGGTTACTGCGCTATCAGCCAAAATTTCATTGTTGGAGCAAATTCTCGAAATGTCACAATGATAAGGTAAGTACAACTATATAATAGTTATCTGTAAACTTTCATTGTATTCACATAATTTTCACTTCAGACCCAAAGCACAACTTTGATGGCAGTTTCACATATATGGAAACATGTGTGTAGACCATGGGCACTGCGGTTTGTGTTTGTTGAGCTTATTGAACTGTGCAAAAGCTAAACAGATTCTAAGACAATTTGAGAGAACCAACACGTCAAAGTTAATTAAGCAGTAACTAAATCTTCATGTGTGGATACCCTGTGTACCTTTTCTACAAAATATTCTAAATAAATAAAGTGGATAGACTTTTAATAAAAATAAAAGTTTTCAAATACATATACGACGGGGGGAAAATTTAACAATCTGATAATCTGCGATCAAGTTATTCATTAGTTCCAACGCACATGGCTACAGCGCTACTTGAGTTGATGCTGCTATATCCCCATTAGCTTATTACATATCTATGCACCTTCAACAAATGTCCAGGGAACAATTGCGTCACCTGTGATGTCTCAAGAGGTTTCCTACACTGACTTCAAAGTCTCACAGTTCCTAATGTGTTGTCTGCCACTTGCAGCAGGCGGAATTAATTAAGGACGTGACACAAAATTTGGATATGGTTTTCGTTTCAAGCAGCTCTTCTGCAGAATTTTGACTTTTGTTGGAGTTTGGTAAAGCCAATGATATAAACGTTTTCTTACAATTTTTATATTTATGGCATTTTTAATCCCGAATAGTGACTTTATATATAAGTGTGGTAGCCATAGTTTATGAGACCTGCTGATTTCCTTGGACGAGCTCATGGAACCTGCTGCTTCGATACCAATGAAACCTACGAAACAAAAATCGAGGGAACCAAGCCTTTGAAGTGAAGAAAATTTAAAAAAAAAAAACATGTGTCTACATTTATACTATTGTACGTTATATATTTTCCCAGCTAATTCTGTTGGACTGCCAAATAATTGGCAAACAATAAGCCAATAGATTTATCAGACAAAGTTCGGTTGTCAATAGGATAAGACAAGACTCAATATGGAGCTAATTAAGTCCCAGTCAGCAATAAAACTATATTTGCATTGAGAGTATTAAGTCTAATGAGCTTAACGCAGGCTAAAATATATGTACAGGTAATGCTTATGGTTCCACCCAGAAACAAAAGCCAAATGTTAGTTATTGGCTAATAAGTAAGTACATATGTATAGTTCTAGGTACAGATGTCGTTTAAAATAGTTATGTACCTACATAGTTGTGTATATAGAATAGATGTAGAATACATAAATATTTGCTCAAGATGGATGACAGAAATTTTAAAGAACTTTTTTGAGCTACTTTAAAACGTTGCTCCACTTCAGCTTTTTTGAGACAAGACAGTCTTTTGAAGTTTTACCAAATTAATTAATTTAAATGTTTTAATTAATCTAATGTTAAGAACAATTAATCTTAGTAAGTGCTACTTATTAATGCAGCTTGCAAGTTGACATTAAGAATAAGATATACTTTTAAGGGCAGGGTGGCCCTAGCACTTGGAACTGAGTGGTTAGTTTAATGACTTTCTGGTTCCACAATTACATAAACTTATATCACGTGAAGTCCCTACGGCAGTGAGGTTTACACTTTGCTAAGCTACAAAAATTCGTTTCTTCCATTCAGGTTAATATCCTCAAGATACTCTCCGTTCAATGTCTGCCAAAAACAAACTAAATAACGCAGATTGCTTTAGCAGTTACAGCTGATACTTGCGAGAAACAGAGTTGCATTCAAAAAGACTTTACAGGTAATTCAAAAAGTCACTGACTTATCAAACGGCTCTCGTACATACATTGCACAAAGCTACTTTATCCTTCAACTTAGGATTACAGTACCCCCGAAAAATTGTATCTCATGCATTTCATTTTTGACTGCTAAATCGTAGAGCACATCATATTTACAATTAAAACAAGACAAAGAAGCAAATAAAATATCATGAAGATATACTGACTATACATACCACGTAGGGATGCTCGGGAGCACTGTCAGAACCATTAAACGGGAACATAAGAAACTACTGCAAATGCACTTTCGGTCGCTTCGCCTATTACTTTTACTAATGGTGTGCAATTTCACTCAAAGTTGTATCCATGTGGCATGTGTTGTACTGTTGCAAGGTAAAAGCTGCACGATAAAACTTGCCTGCCAGCTAAGCAGCAAAATGTTAAGTTACCTACAAGGCGTGGCGGGGCAGGGCACACACTTAAATTAAACACCCGCAGCACTTTGGGCAATTCATTTCATTCCACTTTGACCTGGCAACAAAGCCATGGCAAAGACATGGCCAACAGACCAAGAATTTGGCTGGAAAACAACAAGGCAACAAAACAAGCAACTAACAAAATGGCAACTTGCAACAGCAGCAAATCGTGGCCATGACAGCCTCTTTAACAGCATGGAACAAGATACAAGGACTCTCCTCACATTTGTGCACCACACAATGATTCACCCAGCGAACGCGAATCTTTAGCGGGATCGATACATATGTGAAATTTTCTTTATTTTTATCATGTTTCCGATTTTGATAAAAGACCACTCATTATATTCGTATTCGACTAAACTATCAATAAATGTAATGCATTTTGAATTATTTTTATACGTAACTAGGGGGCTCCGCCTCTTGCTCGCTTCGTACGTCAACTCCCGTCCCCCGCATACGTTCAACTCATCCCAACGATAACATCTTAATCACTTCCAAGATATTGGCCTGCCTGCTTTTGGCGGGATCAGCAAAGGTTTTTTCGATATTCGAAAATTTGAGTAATTCACTTCGACAAAATATTCACATTTTTACAAAGTAGGTACCAAAAAAAATCAATGGGTTGCACTGGGGTCGTTTCCCTGCATTGAGGTGCCTTAAAAAATGCGTTTTTTTTCTATGTTTTGTTATCAGTATTAATAAAGTAAATAAAATAAAGGGGTTTTACACGATTTCCACACTTTTCCGGGTGAGTTTCTAATTTTTATTCTGTTACTCGAAGACAAATCTAAAAAATCTAAGATCACGAAAATCGATTCAGTCGTTCTTTAGTTACATATGTTGTAATAGGTATATTTTTTTTAGGCATAATTATATATATTCAATGCTTCAGCTTCCGAAAATGGGAACCAATTTTGCGTTCGTTCAAAATTTATGTTTATATTTAAAACATCAGTGGTAAGTTTAAGGACCAAGACCTGAAAAGTGTTGAAGTAAATGGGTTTGTTTGTTAGGGCCACATGACGCTGCTTACCAAATTTGGTAAATCTAGCTCGTTCATGGAGCAATACATATATTTAAAATTTTATACTGTTTATATATATATCTTATGAAGTAAGAGCTATAAAAAAGTCAAACATGGATCATATTTTAAATTAATCCAGGCAAGAAGATTTCAAGGTTGTTAGCATTTGCAGATTTTAATTAGTATTTTTTTTGCGAGGGCTATCAACCCAAACAATATCCCAAAAACTTGGTTTCAAAGTGAAGTTATAAATTCCCTTTTTAAACGCTAAGGATATTTACATAATCTTTTTACAAAGTATGTCTATATACATATATTTATGTAGATATGTTTGTAACCAATCTTGTATACTTACTTTTATTCATATAAATAAATTGTAATTACGAATTATATTTGATTATTACTTCCATATTATTTTTGCGCACACAACAAAAAAAAAAAGAAAAAAAAAACGCTCTGCGCTCACACACACGTAACGATACACACAAAAAAAAAAAGACAAGAGCAGGACAAACTGCTTGACGAGGGCTGGCTGAAAAGTATTCGTCACAGCCAAGCAAACACTAGGTTTTTTTTTTGTAAGCATTCTCTTTAACATGGCTGGTTAGAAAACAACTTTAGCATGTTCGCAATATAATAAAATGTAATATATACATTATATTCAAAATATTAAAGCAAAAAGCTACGATAACATCAAACAAAAATGAATTGATTAAATTTTACGCATAGTTAATATTAACCATAAAATATTGAATAGCCGAGTTTAAAAGCGGGAAAAAAAATTGGAAAAGCAAGTTGACCATATCAACAAATTGTGTTTGGAACGAGTGAAGTATAGCGAGCATGCTGTGGCCGTAACTTTAGAAAATAACCGATTTTAATATAACTTTGAATTTTGTACAAAACAAGATTGTTTTACTGTAGAATTCGTAAGAATTTTTTGTGCTCTATTTCTCTTAATTAAAAATAAAATACTCTAAATATCAGCATTAGGTCTTCACAGTTCTTCTATGAGCACGAAATGCTCTTTGAGAGCAAATTAAAAAAAAAAAAAATGTACAATCAGAATAAAGAGTGATTTTTAATTTTAGGTTCAAGTTTGCTTAGCAATAAGACACGACGATATTCATAAAATGAGAACGATTTTAAAAAAATAATTTTAATTTTAATAATTTTTTAAAAATAAAATAAGAAAGAATTTTTTTTTTTTTAAATCACATTCATATAACAAGAATTTTTGTCTTCAAAAAACACGCTTGAATTAAATATTTTAGTGTCACTTATAGAAAAACACCCCATCTGAATTATAAGAAACACCCTTAGAACCTAACATTTTAAAAATATTCAATTTCATTAAAACAACAAATTTAAATATAAAGTACAATGGGCTTAGAAGCCCATATTGCGAGTCGAAGGCTTTAGTAGCTAGTGCTCGTTAAATTAAGTTTAAACATTAAGTTTAGTCATTATTTTGACACCACAACGTCGTGTTCTTCTTCGTCTTGTTCAAAATTCACGCTATTGAGATTGAAATTGTAGATATTTTTTTTCAGTGTAGTTAACTCAAGCGATATACATTTTACTGGTATAAAACTAAATTATTTTAAGACATTAAACAAGTTTTATTTTTCGTTTACATGCTGCCTTATTGACTATGCCGCTTAATTATCAGCCTGCCCTCGTTAACTAACATTTGCTCGTGTTGAAATCATAGATTAGCTAGCTGTGCAGCTTGCACTTATGGCCTTTAATGCACAATAGGAAAATGGGACCAAAAAACAAAGCAAAGAGAGCGATATTTGCTTTTTATTCACAAACACAATTTTACTCTCATTATATTCACTGCACAAAAACAAAAAAACACAAATTGCATATATTTGCATGCGCATCTTTTCACACCCACGCACATTATACGCATTTACGATTTTCTTTCCTTTTTCAACTATTTGCAGCCAACTTTAAGGCGCCTTTTTTTTGCATTTTTTTACAAAACTATTTAAACAATTGCGCGTATTTATCTTTTGCGGCCTATTGTTGTTAACAATTCCACTAACTGCTTTCACACATTTTAAAGCATTTTTGTAGCGTGCAAACTTATTAATTTTTAATAAAACTGCAGTGCCTGATGCCGACCGAGTCTGTGGCTTGACTTACATTTAATACACTACAAGCTAAACAGAAGACAGCATATTAGTTAGTGTAACAATTTTTTGTGACTACTGATCTAGTTGCTTGCTTTAAAGAACAGCATTTGAATAGATTTACCAGCCCCCTAATACGCTGTAGCAGTTGACCATTTTTAACATATTTTCTCTTAAAATTGATATACTAGCCTACAAGCCATGAGCGTGCAGCGTATATGTGAGTCGTTATAACTCAACTAATAAGCAGCCGCTCACTGGTTTGATTCTCTCCGACTCCGCTCTTACAACAGCAATGACAGCGTTGCCACTTGATCAGTTGCATATAAGTTGAATGATTTTGCTCTATGAGCTAAGCAGCAGTGCGCGTAGTTGGCAGCGCTGTAAAAGGGAGTATAAAATATAAAATGCGCCAAATTAGTTTAAGCTGCGTAAAAAATGATTTATTAATTATATTGTGCATTGCAACAAGTGTTAAATTATAAAAAGTGTTCAAGTGTTTTATATATTTGTGTATTTAATTAAGGCCTAAAGCGTGCAAGTCGTTAGTAGGCTGGCTGAAGCTGACTTAATGCTGGCTGCAGTTGGCCTAAAAAGCCGGTGTTTTTTTTTTTGTGTTTATTAATGATAAAGTGCTAAAAATTGTTTTAAATGTGTTAAATTTTCAAAATTATGAAGTTTAAGCTAATACAAAAAACAACAATAAATTATAAATAAATGATGCGCTGGCTGCTGCGGCTTATGGCTTTTTTGAGGGTGTGCGATGCTGTTCTTATATAAACATACATATGTATATATGTATGTACATCAGTGGTCGGCAAAATATACATATGCATTTTTTTTTTGCGCTTGTATTGAACATTTTCTGCCGCTGTGACGTATTTCGACGCTGACGTCGCAAAGCAACAGATACGAAGTTGCTTGTGCATGACTTCGGCTCTTGCTTAGAGAGCGTGCTTGCTTTTTGGCTTTGGTGCCTGTTTGGCAGAAAACACAAAATCAGTTTACGTTTAGTTGGCTACAAGCTTAGATCGCGCCGCTCATTTTTCCATTCCTCTTTGAACATTTGTTCCTTTTTAAAATCAATAATTTGCGTAGCGCGATCTTAGCTTGCAGCAAATTAAACATAAACTGATTTTGTGTTTTTTGCCACACAGCACCAAAGCCACGGCATACTAATGCTGGAGTGCTTTAGCGTTGAGAGAGCAAGCACGCTCTCTAAGCAAGGCCGAAGTCATGCACAAGCACAACTTCGTGTCTGTTGCTTTGCAACAAGAGCATGGCAACGCCAGAGAATTTGCTGAGAGCAGTTCAGTACAAAAATCACGCACACATGCATGTGTTTTGTGTACAACACAGTACGTGTAAACTCCTACCCCATGGGGTAGGGCCTTGCCGACCACTGATGTACATACATATGTAGTTATTTGTAAAAGTTATTGACAAATTTCTTTAGAGTGCAGTTGTACAAAGGTAAGCATTATTTTATATATTTTGTAGGGGGGGTCCATTTTGACAAAAATCAGCGTCACGTAGTTTATGGATGATCCCATACATATGTAAGTATATAATTTTTTTGGTGCAGTACGAGATTTATACCAATAAGTTACGTACCTAATTTCAACCGATTATCGACGATTGTCAACGAAATTTTTGGGTTGTTGTAGGTGTTGAAGTTAACACAGCTGATCGATTACACTAGTTTACACGAAAAATGAACCTTCGTAAAAAGGTGTTTTGTAGGGTAATTTGGGGTCGAGAAACACGATAATGGCAACCTTTTTTTCTTATTAAGCACCGTTTTCGAGATATTTTCGAAAAACATGTTTTTGGTCACATATTTCAGTTATTCGTCAATATCTCGTGAGCCAAATTTTGTATCGACATGAAAGACAACAAGATAGAAAGGTATTGATTTGCTCTTTACAGTGATATATAATTATGTATTATCGATGACCCATAAATTTGTAAACTAGTGTTATTGGGAGTAAGGGCGTCGCATAGAAAAACAGATGACGTGGTTTGTTTATTCGGACCTCAAGATACATTAACCAAATTTGGTGACTCTAGCTTGTCTATTACCACACTTGCACTTGACCCTATGGACGAAGGGTATAAACAAAATTATATTTGCATCCTCAAACTTGATCTGTTTCTCGGGAACTCCAACTATGAGTTTTTTCAGTTCAAAATTTCCAAAATTCTATACCTATTCCATAGAAAATTTAACTTTTAAAAATTTTTTTAAATTGCTTTTGTAAACATAGTAGAGTTAATAAATTTGTAAGGACATTATATATTTACCCTCTGCCTTTGCAAAATATTTGAGAGTCAGGATCAGTAATCGAATCAATTTTTCATTAAAAATATTGACTAATACATTTACAAGACAAATGACTGCAAGCTTTTGACATTTTTTTATTTTCTTTAAAATTAATAATAAACAATGAATATAAAATGGAAATGGATTCAATTGAATAAGAATAATAAAAATTTTTAAAATTTTTGTGTTTGTACAGCTTTTGAAAAACTTTACAAATCGTGTGTCTCTCTTTTTCAAAACCGTAGAGAAATTAATTTGATTGATTTACAAAATTTTTATAAATATGGTAAATTTAGATGTTTTGTTCTAGTGTGATTTTATCTGTCTAATAATATTATTTCGAATCCAATTATAGCTGGTTATCAAGACCACCCATCTGTTCTTATCGATTTAATATCCAGCTACGTCAGCTAACAATTTTTAATTACATTAGTCCTCATGTTTCTCAATAACCAAAATTTGATCATCTGAGTCATCATCATCATCTACGTCAAGATCATCTTAATCTGAATCTTCATCGTCATCATAAATTTCAAATATTACATCATCTGAATCCTCCCCTTCGTAAATAATATGTATTTCATCACCAGGATCTTCGTCCATAATTAATATTAGATCTTCAGAATCGTTATCATTTAAATCTTCATGTTTATTTGTAAACAGTTTTGAGAAAAATGAAAAAGCATTGTATGGGCAGGCATTAGTAAGTAAATTATTTGTCACTATAGCATAAATAAATTAAAAGTAGTTCTTACCCTCATAACAATCAGATAAGGTTCTGCCCGAGCCAAAGAACTCAACTGAAAATTGATAAATATTGTAATATTTAACATTATTTTAACAAAAGCAAACTAGTAGCTAGTATCATAAGATAGGTCAACATTTTGACTAGTTCTGGAAGAAATGTCCATGCAAAATTTTATGCAGATACGTTAGATAAATTATTGAGTAAAATAAATTGTGGTTAGCGATTGGATTAGCAAAGTTAGTTTTGTCAACTGATGTTTACTTTAAACGTACCTATAACATCATCCTGAATTGTACATAAGCAATTATAAGGATAAAGAGCTTAGAACACATCGTCTTTTATTTAAAAAAATGAAATCGATTTAAAATTTTGTTTTTTTATGCAACCTCATATGTTCTTATGGGTTCAATCCTCATCTTCGTCAATTATTAATTTTTTATCACCTAAATCCTCATCCTCGTCAATAAATAATTTTTGAACACCTGATTCCTAATCTTCGTAAAACTAAATTTTTAATTACCTGCATATTCATATTCGTCTTCAGATGATTCGTCTTTGTCCATAATCAATTTTTGACCTTCTGAATCCCCTGCTTCGTTGCTAATCAATTGTTGATCTCCAGCATCTTCATCATGTTTTGGATTATTTGATTGGATTGATTCATCGTTTTCTTTTTAAAAAAATACGAAAAAACATTAAAACTAGGTCGGGAATTGAATGAGCAGGCATTAACTTAAGGTGAATGGATTTTTAACTGTGCCCGAAGTTGTTACTGATATATTTTTAAATAGTTTTTCTTTGTTTTAAGCACATGTTAGCAGGCTGACCAGCCTTAAATATTACAAGTTAGTTTACAAACCAAAGATTAGCTGCAAATTTTGCACAGGCAGAGCGTTAAACTGGACTAACTCCAGAAGAATTGTGGAAGCAATGTTTTTAGCAGATACGTTAGGTGAAGTAGGTGTCATTAAGTTGAATAAATTGTGGGAAGCGGTTGGGTTAGCGAGGTTAGTTTTATCAACTGGTACTATATTTACTTTAATATTGCTCACCTGAAGACCGGCTTATTTGGTCTATCTGCATCTAGACAGTACTTAAAGAACAGAAAAAGAGGAGCTGAATCGCTTTAATAGCGAAAAATGTTGACCTTGTCAAGTGGATCGAATATGAACATTTAGCAAATTGTAACCACTTTCTGTCGTAGACAAGCTATGAGACATCCATCGCCAGATAAAACTTAGACAGAAATTGATGCGAAACTGAATCGTTTCGATTGCAACACCGTCTTACTTGGTATATTTGGTTGCTGCTGGTGGATGTGTCTTTTTCAAGTATGAAAAGTATTCCAATAGGCCGAGGCTTAGTCAAAAATTCCAATGTTTATACCCAGTACGAAGACAATGAAGATCTTCCGTTGGCTATGTTTGGGTTATTTGTGGTGTAAAAAGAGAATGAAGGAACATTTTTTGATATCTCTTATTTCAACGGGATTGCTGATGTAAAGAGCAGAAGCAAAAGGATTAGATGAAACTGCAGGCGAATTTAAGTTAAAAAATGAAGCTAAAAAATAAATGAGAAATATATCACAAATTTAACGTTATGAATTATTCTAATATATCATAAAGCTTTTATCATAGCCAAATCTGGACCTCGGTTCTAGAGAGTTTCCAAGCACTGTGACAAATTTAGTCAAAAGCGGCTTTTGATGACGTGGATAATAGATATAATAATTTCCCTGACTGACAATTTTGTCAGTCGCCCCTGGGCGGGGCATGGGTATCTCTACTAATAACTGTTCAAAGAGAATAGGGACGTACGGTTTATAGCCGAATCCGAATTAATTAATTATAATAATATAGGTAGTAGATATAGATATAGGTAGTTCTAGGGATACAGCCTTATGGGCAGGGAAGTGTCGCCATATAGCTGTGCACTAAAAATTGAATTTTCTCTAAAACGAATTTCAGGAAAAGTGCAGGGTGTTCCTAGGAACAGTACTCTCACAAGCAACTAATTTGTTCTGCGTATTTTTTCATACATGGGAGCAGTCGAAAAATATGTGTGTCATACATGTGCTCGCATGTACACATGTGTAAGTACATACATATGTACATATATAAGTACGTACAGAGCGCGTGCGTACATTTTGTACAAAAAAAAAAAAACTAAATACCTTTTTCTGATGCATGCAATGGCTTGACGGACTGATTTAACTCCTTCGGGGGCAAAGCGTTAGCTTCCTTGTGACCCGTGGGGATTGAGTTTTCCGTTTTTGTGCAATTATTTTCCTTACAAAATTTCTTCATTGACTCTTCTTGCTGTGTCTCCTTGTACATCCTTTATTAAGCATTACTTATATGTTTGTAATATCAAATAGCTATACATTATTTTATATTACCATTTAACCGTGCGACTCATGCGCCTCATGCGTTTTCGCTGGACGGGCGACATGAACTCACAGTCGCTGGAGGAGTCGCTAGCTTCGTCACTTGAACTGTCTGCAATTTATAGTATATGCAAATTTTTGTAGTACTGTAGCTGCAATAAAATATAATTTGAAGTATTTTTTATGATTTACTTACCTACGGTCATCATACGCATTGTGAAAATTTATAAATTGCTCAAACGAAACCAGCACGACGAAAAATGCAAGGAAAGTGTTGCCTATGTCGTTGCCTATAGCAGTGCCAGTTTTAGCCAATCGCCAGTGCTGCCCATAAATTAATAGTGCCTTAGGAAAATACCAAAAGTATGTACTGGCATTGCAAACTTTAGCATAAGGCAGCAGCCTATGCTAAACAGTAAGTGCTGCCAATAAAAATAACTAGCGTAGCAGTAAAAAGTTACAAAAACAGGAAAGAGGAAGAAAAGTCAACTCATAAAGTCAACAGGAGGGATTCACGCTTTGGCCTGTTGACTTTTTCAACAAGTCCTCAAGTCAACAAGTCAACACAAAGCGTGCATACCCTAATATTTAGTATGCTTAAGACAAAAGCTGCCTATGCGCAGCAGTCAGTGCATGCAATTGGCAAACAAAGAGTGCTGCCTATAAATTACAAAATGCCGCTTGTAGTTTGCGCTAGAAAAGTGCTGCCCATGCGCAACAGTCAGTGCATGCATTTCGCCGACAGAAAGTGCTGCCTTAAAGTACAGGTCCATGCAAAGCTCTCATAGATGGCGCTTTCGAAATAATAATTTAGCAATAAAATGCATTGATTACTCAAAACAAACTTATCTTTAATGAATTAATTTAATTTTATTTCCAGGGCATTAATATTTAGTTATATACAGGCAAAATATATACAGAGTTTAGCTAAGCTCTAGCTTTTCAACTGAATGATTCTTTAGGAAAATTAAAAAAAAAAAACCTAAAGCTGTCGAAGATTTCTTATCAAAGTTAACTCTTAATTTGTATTAAAGTCGAAGAAAGTTGATTTAGGGGGCGCAACAAGAGAAAGATAGCGATGATAGACGCTTTGTTAATGGCTCGTGCCGATGGCAACAGAAGCCTATTGACATTACTGCTTCGGTGTGGCCACAATCAAAACTTGCCACTAATTTCATATAATAAATTTTTACTTGGGAATGTACGAATATACGGAATACACTGCTTATTTTTGCTTTCACTTTAAACCCTACTCTCTGTAACAAGTCGCATTTTATTTTTTCTTGCAACATGCTAAAATTGGACTAAAAGGGGCAAAACATTAGAAGTCAATGGGTGTCATTAGTTATTACAGTTTATTGAACTCTTATACATATAATGTGCGCGTGTGTATACATATGTATACAGCATGTGACCAGTTAAGTGTCTAACCATTGATTTTCTTGGTTTTTGTAATCAAAAGTTTTGTTCCCACCGCGCATTTACACTGATTTCCGGGCGCACACGCGCACGCACATCTTAATTTTCAAGAACTTGAGGCTGCTTGGAAGCAGGAGTAGTAGCATGAGGCTGACGGCAGATACGACACAGCCAGAGCGGCAATGAGCACGAGTTCTACATTGGAGTATAATAAATTTTTGTGTGTTGCCAACACTCTGACAAATTAATTAAAATGATTGGCCTGCTTGGAAGCTGCCTGGCTGGCCCCACAGGAACTTTACACATTTACAAATGCGCCCCACCGCCCCATATGTGTTCATATGTATGTTTGCTGGAAAAGTTGCCACATGGAGCTGCCACATAGAGCTGCCGAAACGAAGCGACGTGTCGCTCGCAATTAGCAAAGTAAGCTTAATGTGGTTTCACTTGAATTACTTACGTGTGTCGCTGTGGCAAGTGGGGGCTAGTGGAGTGTAGTCTGCAGTCATTGTATGCCACTTAAAAAGGGGGCGGCTGTTGCCATGTGGGCGTGCCCGGCTGCACACTTAAGCGACTGCGCGCATTCCTTGTTCAAATGCAACCAGCAATTTTGCTTACCCCCAAATGAAATCTTTAACATTATCTAATTTAACATATGTACAACAATTTTGGAAATAAACTTTTATATGGTTTATGTAACAGATTGAAAATATAATCCTAATTTGTATCAAGACCATTCACTTTATTAATTTAGTATATTTTGTACAATTAAAGGTTCGGAAAATTTAGGTTAGAAAAGCGTGTCCAAACTTGAAATTGTAGTTGCTTCTAAATTTATTTCGACGACTCAGAACTTTCCACTATCAATAGACAGTTTTTATTGCAATTCTGTTCGCCACATTTATAAAAAGGATATGCGCAGGTTCCATGAGCTAAACAAACACAACCGGCAGTTTTCATAGTCTCCACAATTGTCTCGTTCATAAGTATATGTGAAACTCCCATTAGAAATGTGTTGTAGGCCGCAAAGTTCCTGTTTCTAAAATTAAAATTATGTGAATAAAATGAAAGTTTACAAATAACTATTGTATAGTTGGACTTACCTATCTCTGTGGCGTTCCGAGAAATTGCTCCAACAATGAAATTTTGACGGGCAGCGTAATCAAAAAATGCAATGCTCCGGAAAAGCTGAATCAGGTGAAAACTATGCGAAATTTTGTGTGAGTCCCCATGTAACTCCGCCATCAATAACAACAGAATCTTGGCCAATACCCAATTCCAAATAAGTGACAGACAACATTGGGAACTCTGTGACTGTGTGATTTTATCAGCATCAGAGATCTCATAAGGCATCTCAAGCTAAAGATGGGTATGGGCAGTTATGAGAAGTTGGCGCGTACGAACTCATCACGAGGCATTTGGAAAACGTTCATCATCGTAGTGTGAACCAAGGTTAAAGACTAAGTCTGTGCGGGCATTGCGACCAAGCTACACAATGGATCTGGCGAATATTAAGTGGTGCAGCTCCTACGTTGATTCGGATATAGCTGCTCATAAAGGGTTTGCATCAGTATAGAATGTAGAGGTGTGAAATCTTCAAGCCAAGCAATGCAGAGTAGAAGGAGGCAGCTGCTGATAACTGCTAGTTGTACATCAAGGTCTTACTAAAGACATAAGTCAAGCAGAACTCCAGGACCGGAACGACATCCAATAGATACGAAGACAGCAAACATCACTTTGGGCAACAGATTTTTGGATTCACTTCTTTGAAAATAGTAACTATCGAATGCGGGCCACAAACGACGACGCTGTTAAAAAAAAAAAATGTGTTAAAAGGTATTCTTGAGCAGGCTGCACATTTAAGAGGATGTGTAGTTAATCGATCCAATAAAGCCAAGTTGGTTTTGGTGTTGCAATACATTACATTATTAAAAAGTTGCTCCAACAATAATATTGTACTGATTATGTTCGCATAAATCGGATAAGTTGTTGTTGGTACAGTTGGCAGCTATATACAGGGAGACGCACATTACAGTAACAGTCATATTTATGTGCTTATGTGTCGCTCTACTTACTGTGTTGATTAATTTCGCGAGCTAACAGTGTTGGTCAAGACTTGCTCGCAATGCCTCTTCAGACTTTGTCCTTCACCTTGGCTGACCTTACGTTGGTGAACATTCCCCAAATGTCTGCTGACAAGTTCGTACGCGCGACTTTCCCATAAATGCCAATGCCCAGCTTTAGCTTCAGACGCTTTATGAGAACTCTGAAGCTGATAAAATCACACAGCCACAGAGTTCCCAATGTCGTCTGTCAGAAATTTGCAGTTGGGTATTGGTCAAGATTCTGCTGTTGTCGATGAACTAGTTACTTGCGAACCCAGACAAAATTTCGCAAGGCTTTCATTTGATTTAGCTAGACCGAAGAATTTTCACTTTTAAGTAACTTTTTTTTTCTGAAATGATTTTTTTTAATGTTTTTTGTTCGACTGCCAGAGAGAAACTGTTTCTGTATCACAAAAGTGAAGGCAATGACAAAGCAAAGCGTTTTGACAGATACGTATAATATGTTTAGAAGTATCGAATCGAACGAAGTATCGAGTTAATCACGCGATTGCGTAATACGATACCGATAAAAAAATCGATATCAACAAATTCGGTCTCAACCCTAATACATCGTTGGCTTATCAAAACGCTCTAATTAATTTAGATTAGGTTTATAATATTGAAGTAAATTTCAGGTCTTGGATGTGTAGTCCCTGTTAGGAACTTATGCCTCCCTTTTTAGCTTTTGTGTAACCCACCGATAAACTACCAATATGGCTCTGAGTTTTATCTCAGTTTGTGCTGCGGCAAAGACAGGAACACCTTTTTTTGTCACATTAAGCTAGGTTTTTGCAATGTACTATGTACGAGAGCAGTTTGATAAGTCAGTGACTTTTCGAGTTTTTAGCGATGTCTCTTTGAATGCAACAGTGTTTCTCCCTGTAACTTCTAAAGCAATCTGCATCATTTAATTTGCGTTTGACAGGCATTGAAAGAAGACTACCTCGAGAATATTAACGAGAATGGAAGAAACTGATTCTCGCGTGTTGATCACCATCAACGAAACAAAGTAAAAGTCAGTTAATCGGCATTTCTCGATCTTCTTTAACTCTGGCTGTTAAGACTATAACCAAGACTCAAGATATTCAGGGACAAAGATTACGAGTTACGATGTCGTTCATTGTTCATATTCTTTCTACTCCCAAAGAAGCAGTTGATGAGCTCCAAATGCATGCCTTAGAGATAACGTAAAAATAAGTTCATGTCTTCCTTGTTAGGCTCAAAATATAAATAGCGACTAGCTGAAGATAACTAAAAAAAAATTTTTAATTGCTGTGAACCTCTTTTTATATATTGTACAAAATTAACCATATGTAACTTTCTAGCTGGTAAAGTTTTAAAAATAAAATCAGATTAAGTGCAAGTTGGATGGCGTCACTTGTGTGTGAATCTGTAATGGGACTTACCTTTGAATGGCGGCAGTCAGCGGAATTTTACTTATATTGAATACAATACTTTCAGTGGCCCTAACAACCGTAGCGTATAAGCAGAAAAACAACAATGGGCATAAGAAGCAACGCATTTGGTTTTTATCGAAACGTGAGCCGGAGCCGAAGCTGGACACGGACGCGGACGCGTACCCGGAATACGGACACATAGTCTGCGCTGCTTGGGTTATAAAAATCATTCGGCCAGGAAGCAATAAAATGATTTTACGCCAATGCCATGAAAATGCTGAATTTGAATAAAGATTTGAGCGTCCTGCAACACACTCTATGCATGACCCCTTGTACCCCGCGCAACCATTTTAGGTACGCACTGCTGGGCCCCCCCCCCAAATCCACACACACACACATATGTAGATTCTGCTGCTGCTGCTGCTGCTGCAGCAACGTCACCATAATCATCATTATCAACATGATTATTAACATTGGCCTGCTAATGATCATCGTCGTGTTCTTCATTGGCCATCATGATGGCAGTCGATGGCAATGGCGCTTGCAAAGGCAATGGCAATGGCGTCTTGTACCGTTTGCTTGCTTAGCGGTTTTCTCCATTTTGTGCTGATGTGGCGGCTAACATGGCGCAGCTGGCGACAGCTGCAGGACTTTTCCGTCAATTATGCGTACACTCACACGGAACACGCATGACTCTCTGAGTCGCTCTCTCTCTCTCTCGCTTTCTCCTCTCTCTTGACTGTGAACTTTTATGGCAAACGAGCAACGCAATTTTAGTGGAAATGGTTATCCGTTTCAAGGCACATCGGTGTGTGTCTGTGTACATGTGTGTGTGTGTGTCTATGTGTGTGTAGTAAGCGAAGAATTGCATACATATCCTGTCATTTACAGCAAAACTTTTTTCGGCTTGGCTTTTTATTATACCCTATACCCATAGATTCAAGGGTATTCTAGATTTATTCAATGGGTTTAATACTTGTGGATAATACTGCTCGGTTGGCAGAGTAAATCCTTCGCTGGACTTTTGCCTTCAGGTGCTAGACTTGGTTTTTATGTTCTTTTTGGTGCTTTCCTTAGAATGTCTTATATTTTTGTTTTTATGTTCAAATACACCCATAAACGTCGGAGAGAAGAGAATTCATTTACCCGGTATATGTCCTTTTTTGTTTTAACTCACTAATTTATATACTACATTTAATTTACGCCTCAACTTAAGATTCCACAAGAAATTAAGTGTACACACGATTGCTGTTGAGTTGACAAGTAAAAAAGTTGCGCAAAAATTTCAACAGGCTACACTATGAACGCCCTCTTTGTTAGTTTAAGAGTTGAGTTGGTGCTTAGTTCGTGGTTAATAAACCAAATGCACAAGGCTAACTTGCAGTTTAATTTATAAAATGTCACTTAGCTGACTAAAATGGCTAAAAAAATACCGAAATATCAGAGTGTTGAAACAGGATATTTTACAACACTTTCTCCTCAACTCAGCAAATAAAAAAAGGGGTTGCGTCTGGTGCGAGGAAAAGTTAAGTTAGCCCTGTAGCAAAAGTACTCAATTTTTTAACTTCCCAACCGTGAGTACACTTCTGTAAAAAAGTACCGATTCCCTTTACGCAGTTGTTCATTGCAAATTCCGCATAATTTTTTTTTCAAGAAGGTATGAGTTCTGTTAACTAATTGATTTTCCAATTGTATTTTGCTCATAATTATCAGACTATCTAAGAAAATTTATATATATATACATATATATCAGAGCTCGCAAAAGACTGTCAACCCATTTTTTTAACTTTTGGACGGGTCCGGACCCGAAAACCTGTGATATTATTATACGATTCTGTATCTAAACCTTGTTTATTTTTAAAGACGAAATAAAAAATCTTTGCCCGAACGAAAAAAAAGTGGATTTATAAATTGCTTGTTTTAACTGAGGCTTACGTGATACCAACGTAAGAGACAAGTGACAGATACGTGATGGTCACATGATAGCCACGTGATTTTCACATGTTACCCACGTTATAACCACGTTATAGTCATGTGATACCAACGTGATTGGCACGCGATAGTCAAGCGATTTTCACGTAATAGCGATGTTATAGCCTCGTGAGAGCCACGTGATAATCACGTGAAAAATGAAAAGTGGCAGGCACGTGATACTCACGTTCTAATAATAGAGTCATGACGTGATACCTACGTTATAGCGACGTGATAGTTATGTGATACAAACGTGATAGTCACATGATAGCCAAGCGATTTTCACATGACAGACTCGTAATAGCCACGTGACACATATGTGATAGCCACGTCATAGAAAAGTTAGAGACACGTTCTACCCAAGTTATAATGACAATCTCGTGATACAAACGTGATCATAACGTGACGTTATAACAACGTGATAGTCACGACACAGAAAAAATAGAAGCCACACCATTTGTGAAGAAGGTACACACAACAATCAAATTCGTCCCCCGCAACAGTTTTTATTTTCTTACCTTTCTTCATAAAAAGTATCGTTTTCCTTAAACCCAACTATGTATGAAAGTTTTATTATGATCTTTTGATTAGTTACATACAGAAATTGCCATATTTAAATTCCTTTTGCCTAGAAGCCATGGATACATGCAACATATTCTTTAAAATCGTATAAATATTGCGAATTTGAAAAATTGTTATTGGGTTTGCATACAAAGAAATTTTGTTTAGAAGTCAATTTGGCGGTTTTCAAGATTTTCAAAATAGAAAAGACCGTATGATAAGACACTCAAAGTCACATACAGATGAAAACGAAAATCTGTTTTCTGTGAATATGAATTTTCACCTATAGTATGTATATATGTTTTTTTTCCAAGAAAGGATATAGTGTATTCTGCTGTCAGACGGTGTCACATATTGTGCTTGTCCCTTTCCTAGCCCCTTAAAGGCTTGAAGTGGTGGAAGGAGGCTGTGTATGTGTGTGTCTGTGTGTGGCCATATCCGCTTTGCATAGTCATAGCCATTGCCATCAACTGCATTTCAATTGCTCTGAACGCTTTAATGACAATCCACGCAGAATGATTATGTCTTCGTCTTCAGTTGCAAGCTTAAGCTGCAGCTTTATCTTCATCATCTTCATCGTCATCTTTATTTTCATCGAGTTGGTCGCCACTGGAAGCTGTACTCAACCGCAAATTATTATTTGTACTTATCGAGCAGTTTAAGCTAGACATTTTAACATTGACTGATTACCAGTAAAATTCTAATACATTAAGCAATATCAAAGTGCATTACATAGATTACTTAATAAGCTAAAAGAATTGTTAAATAGAACTATCAATAAGTTTTTATATTAAAGATTTAACATGACAAGGGCTTTCTAAAGCTAATTTGTAAATATTTTGTATACCTAATTCTTTATATAACTGATTGATTATCTTTATATTGTATAAGACTTTATCCACCTCGTCCCAGTCGCCACTTAGTATGACCGCTAGATGGCGTTAATAAATTGCTGCATATTTGTGTTAGCGAGTAAATAAGTTACTTCAATTGCCGTTTATCTGATCGCTAGATGGCACAAGTAAACTCTTGCATATTTGCATTTGAAACTAAATTAATATCATTTAATTACAACAAAAGTAAATATTTTATACAACAATATTAAAAAATTACATGTTATTGGCTTTCTTAAGCTAATGTGCATTTTATTATAATTTTTTCTTCATATACCTGACTGGCTTATCTCTGTATTATATATGACTTCGTTGCGCTTGTCACAGACACCATTTCATTAGTCGTTTTTGTGGCCGCTAGATGGCGCAAGTAAATTTTTTGCATGCTGAGCAAAGTGAGCAGCTCCGAAGCCCCTTAGTGTTTTAAATAAAGTTAACTTCATTGAATACATATATTTCTATGATCTTTTTTTCAAGCTATCATTTCTTCTTCTCTTTATTTGCTATTAATTTAAACCGCTAACTAGCTACATAAAACTTTAAATCTTCTCTTCTTTTTTATTAAAAACACATTAACGCTTATAGCATTATACTCTTATATTATTACAAATTACATTACAAATCCACCTCTCTCTCGTTTTCAAATAATTGCTTATGAAATAACCACATTACAATGATATGAAAAACAAACAAAACAAAAAAAATATTCAGTGTGGTTTTTCATTTTCATTTTCCACTTGCCATTGTGGTGGAATGCACATAATGAATAGTGATTACCACCGCAAAATGGGAAACCTCAAATTTATGTCAGCGTTAACTTAAATATGATTATTATTGTATTAATAATGAGGTGCAACACTTACTTTAAGGTATATAAATTAAGTGCGTGTTTATTTGTAGGAAACATATTTACAGCTCATTAAAGTTTAATGGTGGCTTGAATTTTAAGCACTTGGTGTTATAGAAAAATTTTAAATGCTGAAAATACGTTGAACGAATATTAATTACCATTAAAGTGTTGCCGTATTTAAATTGGTAGAATGCGTAAAAAAAAACTCAAAGGCTGTCACTACAAAAATAAGTTTTAATGCAACTTTTTGGATTTTTTTAAAAGCTAGAGAGTGCTTATAAAACAAGTTTTTTGTAACTAAAAAAAAATACCAAAATACTTGCCATAAACTTCTCTACAGCCCACAATGGGACCGTGAGGCCAGATTTTGGCCAAAAACCCTCCTGATGAAAATCAAAATTTGGACAAAATGACAATTTAATATTATTTTATACATATTAAGGTATCCTGTGCAGAAAAAAAATGTTAAATTATAATTAGTTGTTTCTATGTTATAGGCAATCAAAGTTGACATTTTGTATTTTATGAACTTTCGCGAACATTTTCAGAAAAAAAAAACCTGCATTTACCATGATACATGTAGCTACGAAATCTTCATTCACTTTATATCCCAAAAGGGATATCCCAAATGGGATTTTTTTTTTTTATATGAAGTTTTGTCATTCCGCGTGAAATTTTTCGAACTGCGTAGACCCCTTAAAGCAAAAAGTAAATGTGAATAAAAGCTGTTTGTTTATAAATAGCAAATGTGTTGCAAGTGTAAAAACAATAAGAAGTGAAATAAACGAATCGTCCCAAGCAGCTTTAGATAGTTGTGGGTAAGATTCCCAATATTTGGCTGGCCCTCCACTTCCTTTATTCTAGCTATTTTTTGCTCTTTTGTAAAGTTTGTTCATCTACTTTGCTCACACCTCATGGATTTTGCTATCAAAATAACTTGCTTTTTATTTTTAGTGCTAAAAAACACAACAGGTGTTGTTACTGCTGGCGCCATCTATAAGTCCAGTGTCAAAAAAAAAAAAAAAAAATTACAGCACTGTTGCTCAACAAGGCTGCGTACCAGAGAGCCAAGTTCTTTGCTCAAAGAATTTTAAAAGCGTTTTTCATACGAAGCTTTGTTTTTTCAGCGCTTTTTGCGTTGCTGCGTACTGGCCTATAACAAAACATTTTCAAGCATTCCAAAATACGTTCAACCTTTATAACTAAAATAAAAAACGAAAAATCTTGAAACGTACCGTTTTTCTCGAAAAATTTTATTCCCGTATATTCCTTCTCAAAATTTTCAAATTTTTTTTAAATATCTATTTAAGGTTCGTAAATTTAAACCGGTTTTGTTGAAAATCGAAATTTACGTTAAAGTAGTTATTTTATTTTGAGGGGTGTGGGAGAAAACTCAGTCAATCGATTGCGAGGGATTCGTATCGATAAAATTTGAATGTGGACTTGTTTATTAGAGCCACATGAATCAGCTTACCAAAATTTGTGACTCTAGGTCACTTATTACCAAAATTACGTAGAGTCAAATATTGATGTAGTTTTTAGGCAAGGTGAGGTGAAATTTGTACAATTTTGACTATAAGTTTTGTTGTACATATTTGGCCGATTTTTTTTCAATTTTATTTTTTTTATTTAATTTTGTCATATTTTATTTATAGCAAGTAAAGCTGCATCTTTTATTTTTATGATTTAAGTTTGAGAAATTTTTAAAACTATTTTTGAAATTGCAAATTTTTTAATTTAAAATCTAGCCTTTTAAGCTGGTGACACCTTAGACATGTCATGACGGGGTACCCATCAGAAAGATGGCCAAGATTTGGCCATCATCTTCATCTTTGACGGCTTCATTTAAAAATTGCATACATTTTCAAATAGCACAATTACAAACATCTTTTGTATCTCTTAAGAAAAGCTAAAATTTAAAAAGGCATCCTTTAGTTTAAAAAATATTGCCAGGATTTTTTTAGCGCTTTTTGCTTTTCTAATTTTCTTGAAATTTTTGTAATTCATAATATTACTAAAATTTGTAAAGTTTGATTGCAGTGCATAATATAATTGAGCTTGTTGCATAAATTTTCATCTTAATTTGATTCACTTTGTATGAACTTATAATTAAAGCATGAATATAGCCAACAGACGCTGGGCAAATACAATTTTAAAGCAGTGTATTTTGTGCATGTCTGCCCATGTGTGTGTGTGTCCATGTGGTGAGTGTGTGTTTGTTGGCATGCTGATGGTCATGCCAGTAGACACAAGCCGACCATAATCCAGAAGCCACTCAAACTGCTGAACACTTAATTTCATTCGCTTTTTGGTTCTAACAAAAAAAAAAATTAAAAATGTTGGCAAAAAACAAAAACGGAGAGGAAAACATCAAAAAAGTGAATAAAGAGGAAACGAAAGGAAAATATAGTTGCCAACATTTGGTCAAAGAAACTTTTTACCTGGCAGTTGGAAAATGTTGCACGTGCGTTGGCTATGCAGACCCATGAAGCTCTGGAGCTGTGCAACGATGGATCTGTGAAGAAGCGGCAAACCATAACTGAATGCCTGCGTGGCCTACCAGACACAAATGCTCACACACACATACACACCAGTGGTGTGGGTGTGGCGGTTGCAGGCTGGTTCAGGGGCAGCAATGACCAAGTATATCTAAAGCTACATTTTCTGGCCTCGTTTCATTTGCAGCCATGCCAGAAAGCCAGCCGCCTGGCATTATGTTCGTCAGATTTTTGGCTAACATCACAACGACACACTCAGGCACATACATACACACACACACACACAGACTCGTCAGCTTATCCGTGCAGCCAATGAAGCCTCATGGCTAAAAGCACGTACACTATGCCACACTCATGACCTTTATATCAATTTGAGCGCAACGTAAAACCCTAATAAATTATTGTTCTTTTGCTATCCACAGCAATCCAACATATGTATTTAGAATCTTAACTGTTTTGTTAAACCACAAACTGCTAAGAAACACAAAAAAAAAAACTAAAACACTTTAAGCCAAGTTAGTGGTGTCATGCAAAAAATAAGAACTAAATATAAACTGTTTTGAATGTTGTTTAAAACAAATCTTAGACCAAGAACAGAATATTAAATTTTCAAAAGAAAAACAAAAAATTCTGCGTGTTCACTTTGTCGAGCAGAAATGCGTTAAAACAAAAGTGCCCTAACTACGAGGCATAAGGGCAAAAGTACCAGACTGACAAAGTGCGCAGCTGTTTACTAGTAATGGACTGATTGTTTCTGTTAGGAAAAGTTTTTGTAATTAAATTTTAAATATTTGTCAGGTAAATATATATTTGCTGATCTTCTTCATAAAAATTGAAAATTTTAATTTAAAAAAAAAACTGGTTTTAAGCATTTTTGGCAATACATTTTTTGTAAACCATTATTATACTATAAGCATTAAAAGATAAAAAAAACACTAAAACCAATGTGTACACACTGGCAAATATTAGCACTTGCACTACTTTTCGACTGTGCCGGGCATAAATGCACTTTTTTGGTATAAGTCGGTGTTGGATACTTTTGCCTTTATGCATTTTTGTTTGACAAAAGTAACAGCTTAATTTGATTTCTCATAATCTTCTATAAGAGCAAAAAGCATGCAAAACTAAACTCTGCTTTAAAGTGGTTCCAACAACTATTATTAAGCAAGTATGTACAGACCAAAATGGCATCTATAAAGTATGAGATCCTTCGCTTGAGTCGGACATAAGCCACTTGGCTTTCGCTCCCTTGACCCTCCATACAGTTCATTGTAACCACTAAAACCTAGATCTGGATGTTGCAGCAATCTCAATTAATTGCTCCAAAAAATATGATGAACTTACATAATATTTATTGACCGTCAACCTCTCAAGCATAAGAAAGAAATTTTATAAAATCGAATCTTAAAGCTATATCTTAATCCAAGGATCCTTCAAATCGTAAGTTCGTAACGTATCGCTCCTATTCGGGACATAGGGCAAGGGCAGATTTGCCAGTCTGCACAGCCCTTCGAAGAAGGGCTTTCCCAAAAGTTGACTGCGTTTCAGGCAATCATATAGGGTGACCCAGAAGACTTCAACTTGTTGCTACTGAAACATTAAGTTTCTTACCTGGTCCGATAACTTCGTCTTAGCTTAAACTCCCTTAACTATTAAGAGGGCCCAGATCCAACTGTTTCGCCGGATTAGAAAACAAACCAATGAAGTACCAGCCAAAATAATACATACCAGCACAAAATGCAAGCTTTAAGCACAACGCTGCGTATGAGTAACAATACTAACAAATATTTTGATAGCTAAGCTAAGGCTGTCTAAGAATAAAATGCATTAAATTATTATTTGCATTTTAGAAAATATAGTGAAGTTAAAGTGGTGAGAAAAAAAAAATGTTCATGCACATAAAACCTAGCTATGATATTAAATCTTCCAAACGTGCACAAAATATGGCTTCAAGGAACTCACAAAACTTGGTCTTCTTTAGTTCTGTTGGGATGTCTTTGAAAAAATGCTTCAGAGGCTTGAAATAAAGTATATTAGAATGATTAACGATTATTTATTTATTTATTTGAGTAAGACAACTAAGCTCAGTTGACCTTATTTTATAAGAGTAGTATAATTTTTTAGTAAAGAAAATAGAGCAAGGAAATAGATATGAACTGATCCGCGTCTCAAGCCCGATGGGCGAACTTTTTATATTTGAGGTAAGTTAACTAACGTAACGTCGATATCGAAAAAAAAAAAATAAACCTGTTTTTCCGTGACATAATAAGAGATCTAAACCGAAACTTTGGTTGCTCTAGCTCTTACCATCTGCGACTTCTAGGTGTTCATAGCGACGAACATGTGTCTACGAGTCTAGTTACTTAAATATGACAAATCTATATCAGTCAAATTTCAGTTTGTTGTTAATACTTCTCTTGCCTCGATCTACTGAGCTACTTGGAAAACCTTTTACGACTGGTTCAAAATTTCCTAAACAATTTGACTTTATTGCTTTTTAATATTGCACAAATTATTCTATTTAATTATACATTTTCCAATAATCCATATTTGGATTGGTAAGTGCGATATGGAAATCATTTTGTTTTACATTTCCTATTTCCCATTTTCCGTTTTCATTGTCTTATCGCACAAAAACAACATATGTAGAAATTTTGGGCTCGTGTTTTATTGCAGACATTTTGATCTGTGCTGTCATTTGCAATATTTCCCAACACACACACACACACACACACTGATATACACACACAGATACACTCACTCTCATACACTCGCATAAAAAGCTTTGGGCTATTGACCATTCATTTTTATGAAATGGAAAATGATTTGAGGGTTAGAAGTTCTTGCTGCTGGTTTTTGGGTTATTGTAATTTGCTTTTTACTTCGGTTTTGTCTGTTTCTTTATGTCTCCTCCTTGGATAACATTCGATACGCCTTCTCCTCAACCTTGTTGGAAATTGTTTCATTTTCTCCAACACAATTCCCAACTAAATCTGTTATTACCATTTCTATTCGTATGCAATATATATATGTACCATATATATATATGTATATATATTTTTTTTCTTTTGTGACATTTAGTTATTGCATATTCTTGTTTTCGTTTGAGAGTTGATTGTGCATATTTCCAATTAACTTGTATCAACACCATAAAAATGTAAAAAATAAATATGGACAAAAGTAATCTTCGATTAGTTCTTGAAATTTATGCATTTTCATTATTGCCTTGGGTCAATTGGCAAATAAATAAATACATACGAATTAAGTTCTTTTAGGTTTCTATTGTTTATGTTATTCAAGCATGAATTATATTTATGAAAATAATCAATAAATCTGTCTGAATGTTGTCTACTTCTGAGTTCATCCGTTGGAGCTTAACTGGAAAAATTTAAGGTTCTTAAAATTGTGCCTGCTTATTTGTTGTGTCTATAGGGATTTTAGATTTTACTTTTACAAGAAGATGTAATTTAAATTCTACAGATGAAAAACTTTTCAGAATTATTTTGAAGTTGAGCACGGCGCATCATTTGGATATAGAGTAGAAAATAAATGTCTTCCATGACAAGCTAAATTGGTTAAAATTCACGTTCTCTTCAATAAGTCATATAGCAGAAGACTTTCTTGAGATGATGGGCGGTGAAAAGTCCAATGAGCAAAAATTCGTTAAATCGATCCAGCAAAACTTTCTCAAATCACTTTATTAATTAAAAAAGGCGTTTTGTTTTTTGATCATGAATTCTTCTTGAATTCCTAAAGGTTCGAAGGACTTTATTCAGATGATAAGCTGCAATTCAAAATATTTTTTACAAGTAGTATAAAAAGTGTCTTCACATCGATTCAGCAAAACCTTCATCAACCTCTTCATAAATCAAAGAAGACGTCTTGTTTTATTGCTCATGATCATCTTGATGAATTCTTAAAGATTTGAAGGAATTTCCTGAAATGATGGGTTTCAATTCTAAACATCTTTACGAGTAGTGTAAGAATTGTTTTAAAACCGATCCAGCAGAACTTTTATCAACCTCTTTATGAATCAAAAACGGCATTTTGTTTTATTATTCATGATCATCTTCTTGAAATTTGGAGATTTGAAGAAATTTCTTTAGATGATAACAAAACATAGCAGTAATTAGGAATAGAGTAAAAAGTGTCCTAATACCGATTCAGCAAAACCTTCATCAACAAAAACGGCATTTTGTTTTTTGATCATGATCATCTTTTACTTGAATTTTTAAGAATTTTTTTGAGATGATTGGCTATATTTTAAAACATCTTTGCAAGTAGTATAAAAATGATTTTAAATCGATCCCGAAGAACTTTCATCAATCTCTTTATTGAACAACATATGCATTTTTTTTTGTTCATGATCGTCTTCTTTTTGAATTCCTAAAGATTCGAAGGACTTTCTTGAGATGATGGGCTACAATTAAAAATGTCTTTATGAGTAGAATAAATCTTAAAACTGATCCAACGAAACTTTCATCAACGTCGTCATAAATGAAAGAATGCGTTTAGAGTTACTGATCATGATCATCCTCTTGAATTCCTAAAGACTCGGAGGACTCTCTTGAGATGATGGGCTACAATTCAAAATATTTTTTACAAGTAGTATAAAAAGTGTCTTAAAATCGATTCAGCAAGAACTTCATCAACCTCTTTATAAATCAAAGAAGACGTTTTGTTTTATTTTTCATGATCATCTTCTTGAGTTCTTAGAGATTTGCAGAAATTTCTTAAGATGATGGGCTTTAATTAAAAACATCTTTACGAGTAGTGTTAAAATTGTTTACCAATCGATTTAACAAATTTTTTATAAATCAAAGAAGACGTTTAATGTTGTTGATCATGATCATCTTTTTCTTGAAAGATCATATTAACCAACCATTGTGCTACAGGCTGATGTAGGCCGTTCCTTTAGGTCTTTACCTGGTGCTTCCAACAAAGACGCAACAAGTTTATTATGAACATTTTCATCTATATGCAGAGCATAACCAAGCCATTAGCTCATACGATGAGCGTTCTCTACATCTCAATTGACTACTGAGATTTTAGATATTTGTAAAAAACAAAAAATGCAAAGGAATGGCAATTTTCCATTTAAATTAACATTTTGTGAAAAAAGAAAGCCTACAAAAGCTTCCAGACTAATTTTTTTTTCAAAAATACTTCACTTAGATATAAAAAAGCGTGATAATCATTTTTTTTAATAAAGCTATTTATAAAGATTTATTTAATGATTTAAAATTTTTCATGTTTTTCGAATGCATTGCAGTAGAAGATTCCGAATGAACTTGATTATTTAAAACTACACCTAGCTTATATATACGTGCATAAACAATACCCCTGCTCTCGTTTCTTTTAAAGATTTTGTGGAAAGGGTTGGTTCCATCAACAAGGCAATATTTGTTAAATCAGCTCAATTTGGGAATTCCCTTTTTATTTGGCGGCTTGTCATTTGATTTTCCAATTGCATTTCTAGCAAATTGACAATAAACACGAGAAACAACTTAAACAAAAACAAAAAAAAAAGGGTGGTAATAACAGTAAACAAAAGTTAAAGGGAAGACTGTGGAGTAGAGAGAGGAACTCTCATATAAGACAGTTGCGTCGCCAGAAGCGGCTGATGCCTTAAGTAAGGATACGCATTATAATTTTGAATACTTGCAATCACAAAAAAATGAAACGAAATGAAATGAAACACAATTTAACAATTCAATATATATATAAGACAATATGTACAAGTGTAAGTGTGTGTGTGTGTTTTTGTGAGTGTATGTGGGGGACATGAAAAGATTGGCTGCTCAAGGCTCATAGCTATTGGTTGATGGGGTCCAGCCTTTTTGATGCGCATATAAGAGATGAATACGGCATGTGACACAAAAAAAACAAAAAAAATGGAATAATGGATAAAAAGAAAAGAAAATAACTGTAACGGTAAAGAAAACTCAATGTGTAGTAACGAAGATTAAATGTACTAGAAAATCTGTTGACTTTTGGTTTTGGGGTCTAACAAGCATTTCATCTTCAAATCTACAAAGTTTTTCGAACATTGAAAGTGTCAGAAACAATCTTTCTTCCGAAGCAGGCTTTTTTCAGAATTAAAATATTCAGATTCAAATTTGTTGATGTCGCCATAAAGCTGAAGCGGATCGGTTGACAATTGCAAATAAGAGATGACTTGTCGGACTCTTCATGAGGCTCACTCTCTGCATTTTGATTTACGACATTTCTGATACAGTCAAGTTTTGATTCTGTGGGTTAGTTCCGCATTCAATGAGCTCTGCTTCAAAATTGTGCATTATCATAAAATAAGTATTGTTGAAGAATCTCCAGGAAGAAAGTTGCTCTTGAAGGAAGATGACTAGGTAGAAGAATGCGGTACAGTCAGATAAAAGGTCCACTAGGCAGCTTTGATTAAGAACGCGTGTGCGAATCAGTGTCAACTGAAAGAAGGTCCTTTATCAGGCTGTTATCCGGTAAAGGCTTCCATCACAACTGACAGCTCAAACAACTCCGTTTTTATGAATGTAAACATCAATTCAAAATATCTGTTATCCTTTTAAGTGTATAAAAAATAAAAAGAAACCACCACAATAAAGCAAATCGAAAGCCACGACGAGAGTAGGCTTAAAAGTTATTGGTTCTTTTTGTTAACGTAATTTAATTCAGATAGGATGAGATCTGTTTTTTCGAGCGCAAACTCACAAACATTTTTGATAAGAACTATTCAAGAGAAGAATTCTTTACTCCATAAAATTTTGACAAAATCCACGTTATTTTTTCGATTTTTTTTCTGTGAATGAAATGTAAAAAAAAAAACAAAAACGAACCGTCATAATAAAGCAAATTGAGAAAAACGACGAGGGTGGACTTAAAAGTAGTTGGTTCAGTTTGTTTACATATACAAATCAAATTAAGGAGATTTGATCCAAAAAGGGTCATCAGCTAAAAAGATGATAGCAACATATTAAGCAGGATAGTATGATAACTAAAGTGTCCAGCTCCTTGCATACGCTGATGATATTGATATCGTTGGACGTTGCAAGAGAGATGTCACTGCTGCATTTGCAGCAATCGAAAAGGAGTCAGCAAAAGTGGGTTTGGCGGTGAATGAGGGCAAGACGAAGTATATGCTAGTTACGCACAGGGATACGCGGCGTCTAGGATCCCACGTTGTAGCGGACCAATATACTTTTGAATTTGTCAGGAATTCATATACCTTGGCACCGCCATCAACATCGAAAATGATATCAGCCTGGAAATTAAGCGAAGGATCACACTTGCCAATAGGTGTTACTTGGGCTCAGTAAGCAAATGTGTAGCAGAGCCCTCTCTCGACAGACAAAACTTACACTCTACAAGACACTCATCTTACCCGTGCTTCTTTACGGCGCAGAAGCTTGGGTTGTGTCGCAGACGGATGCAGCAGCGCTTGGAGTATTCGAGAGAAAAATTCTTCGCAAAATCTTCGGTCCCGTCCGTATTGGGAGCGACTATCGCATAAGAATGAACCACGAACTGTATGAGCTCTACGGCGACATCGATGTCGTCCAGCGCATAACAATACAACGTTTGCGCTGGCTCAGACATGTCGTTCGTATGGACGAAGAAGCTCCAGCGAAAAAGGTGTTCGAAACGAGAGTCAACGACGGACGACGAAAAGGGAGACCGCGTCTCCGATGGAAAGACCAAGTGGAGGAGAACCTGTCTACACTTGGTGTAATAAATTGGAGAAGGCGCGCTAGAGGCAGAGGCTCCTGGCGAGAGCTCTTGAGGTCGGCTGTAACCCGGTAACGGGTTGTAAAGGCCACCTAACTAAGTAAGTAAGTAAGTATGATAACTTGGCAATAATATTCGCAGCTAAATAATTAAAGGGGGCTCTGCCTCCTGCATACTTCGCAGCACAGCCAATGTACGGCCTTCTATAGTCACACATCCCGACTGTATTATAACCACTTTCTCTAATATCCACAGAGCTCAACGGATTGAGACTGCTACAGGTCAACCCACTTGATTTCGGGTCCGACTTAGACATGGATTAACTGTTTTTCAAGCTTTATGAGACATGAAAAAAGTGTATGAAAAAAAATTTTTACATTTTTAAATTTACGTTCGAAATAGAATTTTTTTGCTAAAAATTTGCTAAAAATTTCATATGAATGGATTAATAACGACCAAACCAAAATTTTGACAAAAATATGTTCCAAGTATAATCGAAAGATAATTCAATTATCTACACTTTGCACAATGGGCCCGCGTTGCCAGATTTTGGCCAAAAGCCCTCCTGATGAAAATCAAAATTTGGACAAAATGACAATTTAATATTATTTTACACATATTAAGGTATCCTGTGCAGAAAAAAATTTTAAATTATAATTGGTGGTTTCTAAGTTATAGGCAATCAAAGTTGCCATTTTGTCTTTTATGAGCTTTCGCGAACATTTTCAGAAAAAAAACCTGCATTTACCATGATACATGTAGCTACGAAATCTTCATTCACTTTATTATTTATAAGTATAAATTCAGAAAAAAATAAATCTGAGCTTAACAACTTTTCGGTTTTAAATATATTCGAGTAGTTAAAAAATAGTTTGGTTTTTGTATCACTCGATATTTGATTGACATTTTTTTTATAAATTTCTTCATATGTTTTACAACAAAATGTAATTCCTCCCGATTTTTGGAAATTAAATTTTGTATCTAAAAGTTGAATTTTAAAAATTGACCCCCAGGAAATTTTAATATTTTTTGAATTTCTTAGCTGCCTAAAAGTATACTTCAATAACGATTTTTTCAAAGGTTGTACTAAAATGTACAAAAAATGTACAATTGGAAAATTTTATAGCATACTTACAAAGATACAAATCAAAAAATGTAAAAATGATCAATTTTGACGAAAAAACTAAATTTAGATTTTCGAAATTTTCGGAGCTCATATCTACCTCTGTATGAAATATGGTCCAATTCCAATTAACATTTTTTTTTTTTTAATTAAGTTAAAAAAATGGTTTTGTTTTTTTAAATTTTTTCCAATTTTGGTCTGGATTATCTACATCTCAAAAAAATCGGAAGAGGCTCAAACTTCCCAGAAAAATGGTTCAATCATTTAGGAACACGTGCGTAAAATTTCTTCACTCTAAAAAAATTATTATGGAAATGACAGGGTTTTGGCCAAAACATGAAAATCTGGGCCCACAGTGCTTTGTTAAAAAAATAATCAACATCAATTTAGTACAACCAGAGATATTTGCTTTTAAGTAGACACACTTTTTTTTTTAGTTTCGAAAAGTGTTTTTTTCGAAATATCTCGAAATCCGTTCTACGAAAAAATTTTTTGGACTTAATTTTCGGATTTAGCGTGCCATTTTACGGAAACGAGCAAAACATGTTATTAATTATATAGTCGAATTTTTCGTCACCTTACTATCTTATGTATAAGAAAAGCTGCGAGTTCTTAAATAAAATAACTTTTGAGTATGTCCATTTTGGTTAAATTTTCATTTTTGCCGCCTTTTATTTTCTCATTTAAAATGGTGCCTTCTCCAATAGGGCCACAAATTTTTAGCCTACCCTCGTAAGTGCATGTGTGTTTTTTTATATGAATGTGACATGGGCGTCAATCAATTGATATTTAAAGCAGGCTGTCGGAATTTTGCCGCGCCAAGGATCAAGTGTTGACAAAGGCAGTAAGCTAAAGTGAATGAGCAGGAGAGGCACGTGTTGGGCCTGTTGCATGATTGCTCTGGTCAAGATCCGAAAAGTGAGAGCAGCATGTGGAAAGATGTAAGGGCAGGCAATTAATGGTAGCATATGCAAAAGAGCGAGTTCGACTAATTAATAACTGGGCGTGGTCAGAGGCCGTAGGGGCTGTTGCAGTTGTTGCATGCAACAAGCAAATGGCAAACCACAAAACGAATGCTGAATTACGTGTTGCATGTTAAATGTTTTCAAGACAGCAAGTGAGAGAGAGTGTAAGATGTGGCAGATTGTAGCCGCTATCACAAGTACAAGACTCCAAGTGTAGCAGTGGCAGTGGAAAAGGCTGCTGCGACGACATGCGGCATCGAACGTAAGTCGCTGAGTGTGTGTGTGTGTATGGTGTATGGTGTATGGTGTAGGTGTAGCTGTAGTTGCCTTTTTGCCAGGACGAGCCATATGTGACACGAATAGGAAGTCATGCGGAAAATTTGCAAATCAATGTGAAATTCAATGAGTGCGGCAAGGAGTCAGACTTTGTTGCAAGAGAGGCAGCGTCAAAGAACCAAGCAGCAGCGCACACTGGACTAAATCGCCAAATATTTGGCAGAAAGTTGAGAAATGTTGTTGTAAAGCTAATAATGATGCTGGATTTGGATTTTTATTTAGGGCGAATAGTTATTTAGAGAACTGACCATGGTTACATGCATACATATATGGCACACGTAGCGCATACGTAATTTACTACATCGTTTTTTTAATAATTGCACACAAAAAATTTAACATTTTTGAAAAATGAAAATTGAGAATTTCTTACATTGCAAGTGTGTAAGAAGTACTTATATAAGTTCCTATAAGTCCTACGAGGACTAGAGGGCCGCAAGAAGTACTTGCTTAATAATATTTTGTTAAGCAATGTTTATTTTTTTTCAAATTATAGTTATTTTTTTACAATATTAAACAAAACAAGCTTAAATCATTAACAGAGTTTTTGCGTAAAAAAAGCTAATCGGTAGACAAATTCAAAGTTAAGGGTTCTTTTACCCTAAATTTGTTGTACTACAATTTCGACTTTATGCCAAAAATGTGTCAATTTTTGACCACTGTGCGGCGGTGGCAATGTTTTTGAGTACCTACTAATGATTAGTTTGGCTTTGTATATGTGTGTGCCAGAGAGAGAAAAGCAGGAGAAGGAGAGCTACAGACCGAGTGAGAGAGAATGCTGCTTACATGGACAGAAACCATAAGGATTACGTCCACAGACACAGAACACCAAAAATGGCTTCGTTATGTAAATTTCATTACTGAATGAAATCCAAATGCACTATGAATTAATTACGCGATTCTTAACTAGGCTCGTTTTTTAATTTATATTTAAAATATAAAGATACAAATTACACAATAATTACTGCAAGCAAAAGACACAAAATCCAATGCTCATAAATACAGAATTTTAAAGCCACTTAATTAGTTCATTCAATTCGTTTTACTGAAATTATATGTTTTTAAAATTTTCTTTACCTTCATTAAAGAAGTCAGCAATTTTTGGTTTCGATAACATTTTACATTTTTCTTTCACGATAAAATCTACTTTCCCATTTAGGTATACAAAAGCAATACACGTTAAGTTGCTTCTCTTCTTCAATAATATTCCTAAAGAAATTCTACCTAATGCGAATAGCATGTTTTCAACATCAGCCAATTCTTCTACACGTAAGCTTTTCTGAACAATATCGTGCACTGTCAAATCGATAAGTGGGAATCGAAATCTAAATCCAGAACAGAGCATTGCTTTATACAGATAGCTTAAAAGTCTTAGTAAACTATAGTTTTCTCGGGCCTTAAGATCGGTTCCAGTAGACCTCCGAATCAATGTTCGCTTCCTAAATTGGATTTTTTAGAAGACACGTTCACAATCTGCTAGAAACACTTAGTTGGCATTTTATATTCTACTAGCTATACCCGTCACGCTTTGCTGTGCCGTTTACTAAATTTTGAAGAAGTTGTTTTGTATGAATAACGTTGATGAACTTGCTCATCTATATTTCCCACGAAATATATTTGAAGAAATTTGTGATCTGAATCTGGTATTGGGAAAAGAGAGCCAGCATGATGGTAAATTTGGCCTTGAACCTTGAATGTCGGCATGAAATTATTGTGTATGGTATTAGTCGCCCCAATGATGGAAACATGCGTTGTATTTTCGAATATTGGCCAAAAAATGCTTCGATTATGGCGTAATACCGCATAGTAATATAAATAATGGTTCGGGTGGAGACTGCAATGCTGGCAATTTCACTTTTCCATTTGCACAGCACATTCCTGGCGTTTCTTTCTGGAATTTTAGTGCATTGCAATGCCTACAAACTTTGTTCATTGGTCCGACAGCAACAAATGCATGTGAACCATAATCGAAAACACTATCGTATTCAAATCCAATCCGATTAAATGAAGATTGATTTTTTACACGACGTGATTGGATTCGTATCCGATTATTTGAAATTTCTTGATTATAATCTGATTGGTCCTTTCGAATTTCTCTCGTTCTCAATCGGACACTTTCAATTCGCGATGAAAGTTGATCGGCTCTTTCATTTGATCGTAATTGTGCAACGCGTAATCTTTCTGATTCATTACGTTGTCTGTGCTGCTCTTCAGTCAAATTATTTCTTGCAACTCTATTTTTTTGATTTTTACATGAATTTCGTCCGATGTTTTGTCTTTTCCGTGGCATGCTTCTTTGTACCTTTGTATGAAGAAATTGGCTTACACAAAACACAATAACACTTACAAATTTCTATGAATTAATCCTTTTTTATTTTTCTTTATGTGAATTTTGACTCCAGTGTTTTCTTTATCATTAGCAATGAGCTTCCAATTCAAAATGTTCGTCTGTCAAATTTGAATTGAATGAAAACTGAGTGAACACTGTGTTTTTTTTCGTTACATTTGAAAACTATGCTCAGTACTCAGCGCCACCTATCGAAAGCTGTCCATATTTATGTTGTGAACCTTCTCGACAGCATACCGAACATAGCCTGTAAATATGAACACAATCACACTGCAATAAAGTGGATTCTATAAGCCTCGTACAAACATACATTCATTTTTATATTATATATACTTATAGATTTAAAGTTTTGATATTAGGCATAAGAAATAGCTGGTAAATATTGGGTTGCAAATCGATTAAAAGATATTTCTTCGAGTTTTGCCTTTGAAACCAGATCCAGTCAGGATTTTGAGATATTTGAGGTTATGTACACGAAAAACGGCGTTTTTTCCTACTATTGAGGTTATGTACAGGGTGCAAAAAATTTTTGTGGTCTGTGGTCGCTGAGAACGAATATGAAGTCACAAAACAATAAACCCTCAAGTGAAAATTTTCACGAGAAATTACACAGTAAAAAATTATCAAAGGCTTAATGCAAATGCTAATGACGTCGAAGGGATATATTTCGTAACTTCGAATAGCCATAACTATGCGGAAAAAAAACGTAATTGATCTCTTGAAATCTTAAATTAAAGGTTAAGAGTGGCACTTATAAAGTAACTGGAGAGACAGACCACAAAAAAATCTTAAAGATGAAAATTTTCAATATTTATCAAAAATAACACTGAAAAAAGTGTAAAAAAAAAGCAATTTTTTTAACCTTTTTTGATTTTTTTGTTCATCTTTTTATTTGAGACTTTTAAGCTTATTTAAAAAAAATTATTTTCTTTAATTTAAGAACTTTTGGTCTTAGTTACAATAATCTTTTGTTATAAAGATTAATTTTTTTTTAATTAAAAATCTTAATTTTAGCGCCAGAACTATTTTAAATATTTTGTTAACCTTTACTTGAGACTTTTATTATAATTTTTAAGAATGGGTTTTCCTTTTATTAACCATTTTTGGTCTTAATAATATAAATCTTTTGTAATAAAAAAAAATCTTAAAAATCTTAATTTTGTAATTTTAACTAAAGACTTACTTTAAGTATTTTGTTAATTTTTATTTGAGACTTTTAATAGTCCCAAAATTTTTTGTCTTTAATTTAAGAAATTTGGTCGCGTTTAAAGTTAAATTTTTTTTTTTTTAATTTAGCTATTTTAAGCATTTTTAAGATTACATGGTTTTATTTTTAAAAATATGGTATTTTTTAAAGAATTTTTGGTTTTGTTCTAATAATCAGAATCAAGATTGCTTAGTTAGTCATATTTTTCTTTTTTTTTGTCATTTTAACTTAAATTAAAGCTAAACGTTGGTTTAAATTCAGCTTAAAGAAATTTCTCTCAGTGTATATTCCGTCTCAACATTATTATAACAATAAAGTTTTCTCTTTAAAAATTAAACATAAGTTAATTTTTGTATCTTTTAACATGATTTTAGATTTATACATTTATAAAATATATTAAAATTATTTTTATTTTTACAATTTCGGGCCTTATTTGAGAGTTTTTGGTCTTTTTTAAAATTTGACATTTTTTTTTAGTTCGATAACTTTTTTGTATTGTAAAAAGTATGTTCTTGTTTTTAAAAAATTTTGGTCGTTAAGAATTAAAATTCAGCATGCTTTTTTTTTTAATTTAAAATTTCATATTTTCTTGTCAGTATACTGGTTTCAACAATTTCTCTCAGTGCATATGTCGTTAATGTAAAAAAAAAATTTTATTTTTTAGAAATAAAAAATCTTTATCGAAGTTTTTTTTCTAAATATTAAAATGTGAGCATTTTTTTTATAGTTTTCCAATCTTTTTTTTAAATTTTGGATCTTAATTTGAGAATTTTTGGACATGCCATACGCATTTCCGATCTTGTTTAAAGTTTGATTTTGTTTTTCTTAGTTCAAGGTTATTTTTTTTGTATTCTTAAAAATACGATCTTGTTTATAAAAAATTTGGTCTTTAAGAATTATCATCAAAAAGCAACATTTTTTTGTGTCCGTGTACTGGTTCAATATTTGTTTTTAAGGATTTCTCTCCGTGTATATGCTTGCATGCTCGTCCTTTGCTGATTAGAAAAGCTAAAATGAAGTTTTGCAAATGTGTTAAAAGCTAAAAGGTCTGCCAATGTTAGTTGGCATTGTGGCAGATAGTACTTTGTTGGTTTTTTTTAAGTTACTCGGTTGCTTGCTGCTTGGTTGGTAGACAAATGCTTGGGCTTAGGTCGCAAGTGTCAACTATAAACACTTGCTATACGGAGGCACAAAAGTCAGGTGAGAATAAATGGAAACAGCTCCACAGGTAACTTGAACAAATGACAGCTAGCTAATGTGCGACTATCAATCAATGGGTCAATGTCAATTCGTCAGCCTAGCCGCTAGCAACCCGCTAGTCGTTCATTCACTCAGTCAGTCAGTCAGTCAGTCAGTCAGTCAAGCAACTAGCCAGTCAATCAATCAATAATGACCGAGTTTGGCAGCCAAGTTTGTTGCGGGCCTTTATTTTTGTTTCCATTGTGTTGCTGTTTCGCTTTAGCCCCAGTCCAAGCGAATTTGTGCAACAATCAATAACAATGGCAGCGTCCGACGAAGCGTGCCCAGCCTTGGTGCCAAAAGTGCCCTTAAGCCTGGTCGGGAGGTTTCAAATTTGTGCTCTGCTTTTCAAAAACAAAACTGCAACTCAAGCGCGCTTTGGCATTGAAGTTCGGACCCACAAAAAAAAAGCAGCATACTTTCAGGCTGAGCGCATTTTGAGTGCATTTAAATTAAATTTGCCTTAAAATACTTTTTAGCTGAAAAAACTTTTGCCTATGTGCAATGAAAAACTTTTTAAATTTAGATAAGTCCCAGAAAATTAAGAGCAATCACATGGAAAGTAGCGGCATGCCTCTGGCTTGACCTTGCCGCCTTGTGGCTTTACTTTTGTTCAGCACTGTAATTGATTTATGTAGACGCGAACGTGCGTGAGCAGCTGCTAACTTACATTTTGTCTTTGGCTTCCTTCACTCACACTGAGCTCCAATTGTTATGCGACGCTAAGCCAGGCTAGAGATAACGACAGTGGGTAAGAATAGAGCGCACTATGGCATTAAAATATTGTTAACGAATTCACTTCACGTTATGTGAATGAAATTTTATTGCATTATTTATTAGCAGCAGGAGGGCTGAAAAATATCGAAATACTAAGAGAGCTTTACTTGAGCGCTATTAAGCAAAGTAGAATTTTTTTTAAGTATTTTTAGGTTTAGATATTACTTTGACTATTAGAGACAACTTTTTTTTGGAACATCGATAGCAAGGCATAAGCGTGCCAACATTAGTTCCTTAGTTTAAAAAACAGTTTAATTATTAATTTCTAACATAAAAATTGCGTAGATATAACCTTCAAGACACTATACAATTTTTTTTTTTTCTATATTTGTTTTTCAACGATTTTTTTATATCATATGTTTTTGGGATCGTCGAATCTGCAGAGACCCAGAAATCCCTAGCAAGCCATGTTTCTGAGATAACCTTCAAAATTCTTTAATTTTGTGCTTATAACAGAGCTCTGACGTGCTAGTGTTCTGTAAACTTCGAATTCGTATTCAGACATCTCAAAAACTTGTAGTAAACATAGTTTTACCTTCGAATCCTGAAACTTTGCAAAAAATAATCTATAATTTTTAGAATTGGAACATTTTTTGAGTTCAACCTTTTAAATAATCAATTCATAACATTTTACACAATTTTTTATTAATGTCTTAACCCATAACTGAGTCCAATAGCTGCTTTCATATCTTACTGTTGTACAAAGACATCCGGAGAACCAAGATTCAGCAGTGAAGGATATCACTAACTCAAATACATTTATCATATTTTTTTAAACAAAATACGTGTTGATACTGCTGGCGCCATCTAGCATAAATTGCTGGCGCCATCTAGCTGTCAATTGCTCACAAACACTACGCAAAGAAGTCTACATGCATGCAGTTTTTTCTTTCAATGCTTTTTACGAGTATTACCAATAAGTCTGTCTGTCAAAAAAATTAAAAAAATTGATATACTATTAATATTTCCTAAAGATATGAATACTAGAACTTATGTTCATTAATTTTTTTAACGCGAATTTTTTTAATTTTTTTTTTTTTTAAATACAGTTGCGTTGAGCAAGGCTTCTCAAGAAACATTGGAACTATCGATTTAATATTTGCAGGCTATTTTATAATCTCAAAATCTTGGTTATGAACGAAGCTGTTTTTATTGACAACAAAATTTTTTGTTACTAAAAAATCTAATATGTATTAAAATTAAGAAACCATTTTCTTTTACAAAAATCATTATCTGTGAAGAAATTGTCTTTAAACGAATCTTGAAAAGGTTTTAACTCTATGGGACCAACTAAAAGCAAAAGTTGCTTGGCTTGTCGAGAGTAGCCCCAATTTGTTGTGCCCCTTAATTATTACGAAAATATGTAATAATCAGTGCACGTCCTCAAGTCCTTTCGAAGAAGTTCAGCTATAAGCATCTTTTGATGCCTTGTCCTGATTTTGCTTGACAAATCTGTTAAATTTGCGTAAATTGAAATGCTGTTTTTTTTTTTATCACACTATTTCACTTGGCACAATTTTTGGCTAGTGAAATAAATTTGAAGCTCATCAGGAGAGCTCTGTTGCCAAGCTGTGGAAATTCGTCAATTTCATTGATGACGCCGTGCGCTCCTTGTACGCGTACTCGCTGACAATGCTCTCGATTTACCAACTCGCCCTAGACATCAGTGTCCTAGCCAGGAGTATTCCTCATCGTCATCGCCATCGCCTTGGCACTGCTTATCTTTTGGCCATTTGCTGTGGTCGCTGCCAACGTGGTACCTGCCACTGCGGCAGCCCGCGTTGCCGTCTCTGCGCCACAAAGCGCTGACGTCCCTGGACATTTGGACTGCCGCCTGCTGCGCAATGCAATCAATTTACATGCGTTGTCATTTTCTTCCACCATACTTGTACAACTTCTATATCAAAATGCCAAGCAAACAATTTTCCAGCGCTTAAGGGCGCACGCTGCGCTGCTTGGCTTCCACTTGGCTTTGGACTCTGTGCCAAATCGTTGCCAAAAAAAAACGAAAAAAAAAAACCCCAAAAGAACTGCCCTCTTGGAGCAACAAAAAGAAGCTATAAAAATGGCCAGGAGAGTTTTGTTGCCCCGTGCCACAGAACGACGTCTTGCCACAAGAGCCAACGTAAAGGCAAGATTGAGCACAAGATTGAGTTGAGTAGAAATAAAAATTTATGGAGTGGTCATTTATCACGGAGTCTGCGTATATACTATATATATGTATTTCATGTTTTTCAAGTTCTTACTGTGATGGTTGCTGCTGTTGCATGCCCCAGCTTGCCTCTTAGCGCCGTAAAGCTTTAGTATCGCTATCTGTTCGCTGATGTTTACAACAAAAAAAAGCAAAAAAAAACGTAAAAGAAAGCAGCCATAAAATGAACTGCCCTGAACAACAATAACAACAACGAGAACAACCGCAACAACAGTCGCTACAAAAACAATAATAATACCAACAATATAACAACAGCAGAAAAAGGCACCCTGTTGCCCTTGCAGTTCAATTTTTGTTTTTGCAATTTTAAAGCTTGAATTTTTAATGGAATTTCCTTGTCAAACAAGCCACACTTACACACACAACAAGCATTTGCATGTAGTTGTGTTTGCGTTAGTGTGTATGTGGGTATCTGTGTGTGTGTGTGTGTGTGTAGGTGTTTTTTGGCCTGTTGCCTGCGCCATTGGGCGTTAGCCACACGCTGCTGCCTTTGGCGCTTCTGATAATCCACTAATGTAATTTTTACTTCAATTTGCGTGTGTCTCTCTCAGTGTGTTGGTTAGCACACAAACACGCACGTACATACAACGCTTTCAAACACTCACACACACACACACCCGCAGAGTCATTCAACATTCAAATGTTTAAACATTTTTACGCGTTCCACCTAAATTCCCTCCAGAGCAACACACCTTTTGGCAGCAATACGCCTCGTATACGTAATATATGTTATATACGAGGGCTGGCTGACAAATAATTGGCAAAGAACTATATTGAAATATTTTTAGTGCCAAATGCCTTAAAAAATTTCAAGTAAATCTCTTTTTCTACCAAGTCATGTGCTTTTGTTAAATCAGAGGCAAGCTGAGCTGCTTGTGGAAGATTTTAAGTTGATCTAAGGTGGTTCAAAACAGCTTTCATCAGGAAGGTAGGTAGTTCAATTGAGTAGGTAGGTAGTTCAATTGAGAGTATACCTTTGATTCAAATGATTACAAGTCGAACATAAAACTCTGCGTAGTTGTTGGTGCAGCTCTTAAGAGATACGTTTAAAAACTTTCTAAATGATCGTACTGGAACGTTTAAGGTTAAAGCTGAGTTGCCGGAGTAAAAAATTAGAATCTATGTACCCTATTACATATTAGTTTATGAAAAAAAACATTGATTTTTGAATGAAGGAAGATCAATTTGGAGTAGTCTACTGGCATACTGACATTGGGGTTGCAGTTTAAACAGCTTAAAGCAAAGAGATGATATTGTTTCTGCACAGATTTTTGGGGTTGAATGTTTTTTTTCCTCTGTTGGAGCCTAACAACTCATTAAACTATAATGTACATAAAACAATGTAAACATAGCATATAAGCCTAATTCTGTTAAACATAAATACTCAGTCATGCACATGTAAATTAACATAGAATATTATCTTAAGCAATCACTACATATCTTTAACATACAGTACACAAAATGTTAGCAACATAAGCTTATAAAAGCTCAATGCAAGCCGGCATTAAGCTCTCTTTTCAATTGCATTTACATACATACGGCCACTGCACAGCAAAAACGAAATACACAGAACAAATATAAAAAACCTTAAAGCTAAATATTTTAATTATTTGGAATAATTATTTATTGTGCCCGAACTACACTCCTTTGGCGAAAGCAAGGAACATTTTGGCGACCACGACAGGACACAAAAGATAAGTTTAATTCCAAAATATGAAGTTCCAAAGCATATTTTTCATGCATTGGTATTTAGCTTAAAGGTGAACATAAGGAAAGAGCTGCAGTGGAAAACACACAAAAAAAGGCCACGACACGCCGGTGGAAATACATCAAACACAACACAAGAGGCCACGGCGCGCCAGTGGTAATACATCAAACCCACAAACATCAAAGGTCAAATAATTTGGCGGACAACTATACATACACCAAGTGAACATAACCTCACAAACTACGTGGGACATACAACAAACATCTATTCAACATACATCTATACAACATACATCTCTACAACATACATCTCTACAACATTCATCTCAACAACATCAATTGGCCGAATAACATCTTAACAAGGCTTAAACTCCACACACTACACTGCAAAGGTTAACATTCTGAGTGAGTAAAACAACAAAAACACAAGTGCAGCGGTAAAAAGTGCATAAATTCGTACATATATACACACACTTGAATATATAGTACAAAGCTCAACTCGATCGACACGCATGCGCACATGTTCAAGCTTAAAGCTTACATGTTCTAGCTCAAAGCTCACACTTAACATAAAGCTAACATTTTACATTAGGGTCACTCACGAGAAATAAAATTGGCTGAAATAAATATAAAATTAATTGCAAACAAGTTTTTACTTGTTTATCAACATTTGATGCACATTTGAAAAAAGTTTTTTGCGTTCACATACCGAATTAAAGAAAAATAAAATAAAATTCTACAAATTAACATATATATATACACTTACTTAAGCATATATATTTGCATGAACATACACACATTTTGCATGAACAAATTTACAGCAATCATACATACAAATCTAACACAACATAATCGCTCATCTAACACATACACAAAAACTAATACGGTAAACCACAGTTCCGAAACTGTAAAATTTAAATCATCAGATCCGTTACTCGATTTAATCACGGCTATTTACAGTATTACTTATTTACGGTTTTACGCGCCATCTTGCCATTTAGTCTGCTGATATTCTTGTTGTCGCGTTGCATCTTCCCAATTCGTAGTGCGTTAGTACAGTGGTACGAAACTGATTTTTGTGATATAGATACATAGTGACTTCTGACTTTGAATAGCGTTGACGTTTCTAGTAGAGTATCGTAATCTATCTACAATTACCACAATGAGCAACCCTAAGCCAGTTAACGAGAATTTAATTAAACTCAGAGCTCAACGCTCAACTAATGAAAAACATATCATCAATTTAAAAGCAAGAATTATTAATACTGGCAATACGGTCAACCTACCGGTACTCGAATGCAACCTTGAAATACTGGAGTCACATTTCAAAGTAATTTGCAAAACTCAAACGCAAATTGAAGATCTAGATCCAAGCGACAACGGCCGAGCAAACATAGAAGAGCTATTTATCGAAACCAAATCAATTCTACTTACATTCATTAACAAAAAGAACTCGACTAGCGCCTCAATCCATTTCAACAGATTACCTAAAATGAAACTTCCAAGTTTTGATGGTACGTACGCAAACTACAAACGCTTCATGAGTGCATACGTAAACCTAGTTGACAGTGACCAATCCATTTCCACAATTGACAAATTCAACTACTTGCTGAACTGTCTTACGGGTCCTGCACTAGAAGTAATTCAATCCTTCCAAGTTACTGAAGAAAATTATTCAAAGGCACTATCTCAACTGCGTTCTCGTTACGACAATGACGTGCTTATTTTCCTGGATTATATTTCAAGCCTATTTACCCAACCATCAATGCATAAGGCAGATGCAATTCAATTACAAAAACTTCTCGACTCCGTCTCAGCAATTCGCGGATCTCTTCTTTCGCTAGGAACGGCAGAAGATGTAATGAACGCTGTTATAATAAACATTCTATTGTCGAAGGCAGATGCAGATACAAAACTTTATTATGACGAGAAGCAAACTTTTGAAAAACTTCCTTGCTGGGACGAATGCTGCAAGATAATAACCCATAGATGCCAGTTTCTAGAAAGCCGATCTAAAAATTCAGTAAACTTGGACTCACACATTTCTAAGCCAAAGTCAAGCGTCATTCAAACATCCAAATCATTTATCACAACCAAAACAAATTGTGCTCATTGCAATTCTGACAGCCATGGCATATGGGCGTGCCAGAATTTCCTATCCCTCAACATTAACCAACGAAACGATTGGGTCAAAAATATCGGACTCTGTTTTAACTGTTTACGCAACAATCACAATGTTAATCAGTGCCACTCTCAATCACGCTGCAAAGTCTGCAATGCATCGCATCACTCTTTATTGCATAATTACACTCAGTCAATTCAACCATCAACAAACAATCATCCTCAACCATCCTTTCAAGCCAATGTCTCTACATACACTCCTGCTCAACAGTCACAACAAAATCTATCCCTTGTCGTTCGCTCTGAAAAAAGAGGTGTGCTACCCACAGCTATAATACTCATTCAAAGCAAATGTGGCAAGTACTACCCAATTCGCGCACTTCTAGACTCATGCTCTGAGGTAAATTTGATCACCGAAGAAACCGTAAATCGTTTACGGCTAAATAAACGTCACGTCTCAGACACTGTCAGAGGCATATCAGGCATATCACAGCCAATCCAATTCAATGTTGCAACTACAGTGAAGTCACGAATCTCGAGGTTTCAACGGACTTCAACATTCTCTATGACAAAAAGAATATGTACTAATCACCCACAGGAAAGCTTCGACATATCGCATTGGAAGATTCCAGATAACATTGTTTTAGCCGATCCACACTTCAACAAATCAAATAAAATCGATGTTCTTTTAAACACGGATGGATTTTTCGACGCTATTTTAGATGGGAAACTGTCATTGGGTGTAGGCTACCCAAGCTTAATCAATTCCACATTCGGTTGGATTATTGGTGGAAACGCAAATCAACTTAATCCTGCAAACTACCAATGCCATGTTTTGCAAAAATCCTCGCCATATATTAACATACCCAGCCGCTTATGGGACATAAAAGAAGAAAATATTGCGCCTTTTAAGTTAACGAAGCAAGAACAACAAAATCAAAACCAAGAAAAACTTAATAAATCAATATGCGAGGACAAACAGGTCCACCTGCCATCACAAAACGATCAAGAACAGCCTTACAATACATCAACCAAACATATACCAAAGGAAATATCGCCGAAAAACAAGAAGATTACATTAACTAACAGACACGACCTGATACAACATACACCGTCTCTACAAACGCCAATTCCTGTACTAAGCGAAGTTCAAACCAAAGCCATACTTATTCGTAGCGATACATCAAAAGACTCTACAACAACGAAAGACGAAAGCAAACTAAATCCATCAGCATTTAAACAACTTTTAAAAAAAAGTCCTTCTACTTTTCAAGCAGTTAACAAAATTGTCAATCGTTTTAATCAAGTCAGTAGAATCACTCGTTTACAACCTAGAGAGATAAAATCAACGTTTTGGGGAGAAGGCGCATCTATACAACAGACAGCAAAAAATATAAGTTGCTTAGCAAGCAATATAACCTTACAAAACGCAGTAGAAAATGTAGTGAGAGTACGACGAAGATTGTCAAAGGTCACATCATCCATTTACAAGAATTTTCGACTAACAAACTTTTCTCAAATCTTCGAAGGTGGATTACAAGCATTCAGCCAAACCGTTTTTCGGTCACTTTATTCCTGCAGCGAGACAGGAAGATCGACCAAAGCCAACCAAACATTTGAGGAGTTGAAGCCCATCTCCATTGACATTGACGCCACTGCAAACTCTCGTCCGATTGATCCGAGGTCCGACGACCCACATGATGATTGCGCCCTGACAACAGAGCCACTACTGACAGGGTCGTCGCAGACATCTCTAGCATAAATTTCTGTCACACATCGACTCCAACCTCTTCCTATTAATTAACTTGAAAGTTGGTTCTTTCAACGGGGGGAGAATGTTGGAGCCTAACAACTCATTAAACTATAATGTACATAAAACAATGTAAACATAGCATATAAGCCTAATTCTGTTAAACATAAATACTCAGTCATGCACATGTAAATTAACATAGAATATTATCTTAAGCAATCACTACATATCTTTAACATACAGTACACAAAATGTTAGCAACATAAGCTTATAAAAGCTCAATGCAAGCCGGCATTAAGCTCTCTTTTCAATTGCATTTACATACATACGGCCACTGCACAGCAAAAACGAAATACACAGAACAAATATAAAAAACCTTAAAGCTAAATATTTTAATTATTTGGAATAATTATTTATTGTGCCCGAACTACACTCCTTTGGCGAAAGCAAGGAACAACCTCCTTTGTGAAATTATGAAAATAAGTTCAGAATTTTTGAGCGAACAGACGAACATACATAAGAAATTGTTTTGTATTATTATTTCAAAACTTAATGTTCTCTAGAGTACGCCATATTCAATAAAATGTGACTTTACATAGTTTATAACCAGGGGACGATCAGATCGCTTGTACAAATACCTCCTTTGTGAATTTATGATAATAAGTTCAGAATTTTTAAGCGAACAGATGAACATTCAAACATACTATACATATCCGGGAAGTATGATATGAAGCGCAATTTTACCATTTTTTTTTAGAGCGACTGAGCTTCTTGGTGCCAATGCATTGCCATGGCGACAACCGCCTCCAATTAAACTATATACGAATTTTTTTTTTGCAATTTGCTGTAATAACTAAGATTGATATTGTCAAGTTTTCTATGTCACAGGCTTGGAAGCCATCACCTACTTGGCTGACTTCAGTGTCGATGGTTCAAAGGAAATCCAATGACTCGACTTATCTATTTCTTTCATCCATATTTAAAAACCGCGCAAAAAGTCCTTGACATAACAATCTAATATGTATTGCGATCCATTGTTTTAAAATGCTTAACACTTGTAAACGCATTTTTCTCAACATCCTTTCCGTTCAGCTCCATGAATTATTTAAACGTTTTACCAATTATTTTATTTCTTAAAAATAATAATTAAAATTCTCAAAATATTAATTTTTATCAGTAATGAATTTTAAATTGAATAAAAGTCATAGCATTGGCCATGGGCCAGATATTGAGAGTTTTGTGGAAGCGGTGTCAGTAACTTGTAGCATTTAATTCAGAATTCATGAAATATTTTTCTGCCTTTTTGGTGTCAAATTACACTACTCGACAAATTTAACACTTTTTGTTTCTCCAGAGATGAGACTTATATTTTATGTTAGGGTAATGTTTCAGCATTAAAACACCGTTTTTTTTTTTATCCTCCCATAGCTTGTTTTTTTTTTATGACTATTTTAGTGAAAAATTCCATTTTTTAAAATACGGTTGCACATATGAGGTCATAAAAACTGAACTAATTCGAATTTTTTCATTATTATTTTTTTTTTCAAAAGTAGAGAGGACTACCTTTCCAAAACTACCTGCCCCAAATCATAAAAATTGGAAACCTTCAGAAAAAACTCCAGCCGAAAGAGTGTGCCCAAAACCCCAAAAAACACAACATTTTGGTGACTTTTTGCAAGAATATCGCTATTTCTTCCAGAAAAACTCTTAGACACTTGAAAAGTTAGCTATTTTATGTTATTGGTCATGATATGTATATAGTGTCGATTTTTTATGATACAAAATGACTGATTTATTCAATTTTTAGTAAAAATTTACCACCATTATATACAAAAAATTCGTATATATTTGGTGAAATCTTGACTAGGCTAGTTACTTTTTAGCCCGCCCTCGTATATGCGTGAAAAATCTGTGGCCCTGGATGACTGCCATAAAATGCGGCTCTCTGTGTTCCTGATTGCGTGTGTATGTGTGCGTATGTGTAAAGCTCTGCAAAAGGCTTTAACAACAAAATGTTACAAAATATTTTACCCACTCGAATTTTGACGAAAATCTTTTGAAGAACTGATTAAATCCCCACTACATGAGCAAGTAGGGTAAATCAATTTAATAAGCTTGTCTTGGATAAGTAAATATAGAACTATAAAGTGGGTCCATTGATATATACATAAAATTTCAATATTTATAATTATTATTATAACTTGACTCCGTTTTCGCGCATATGCTACTGAAAATTGGCTTATTTATTAAACATATAAATCATATGATAATTTTCGAAGTAATTTGCTACGTAGAATCCGGGGCCAGAATTGGCCTATCACATCAGGATTTTGAGATATTTGACGTTATTTACCCGAAAAACGGCTTTTTTTCCTACTTTTGAGGTTATGTACAGGGTGCAAATAATTGAGGTTATGTACCCGAAAAACAGTGTTTTTTTAAATATCTCAAAATCCTGACGTGATGGGCCACATCTGGCCCCGGATTCGGATTCTACGCAGCAAATTACTTCGGAAATATTCCTTAGCTTTCCAACAACTGACATGACCCCAGTATTTGTAGGCCTGTGTTATTGTGTAGATAATAAAATACTTTGATTTTTTTGAGAACTTCTAAAATATAGCTAAAAATACTTATTTAAAAGTTTATTTAACTCGGTTTATTTATTTTGTTTATTTATTTTTTATAATTACAGTGCGCGTCATGGTAAGTACAGAAATGTTTCAAAATTTATTATTATCTTATCTATTATGAAGCTTAGATTGCTTTAAAATTTTTTTCGTACACCTTCGTCATCTTCATTCTTCTTTATTATTCATTCTTTATTATTTTAGGTGCTTATTCAAATTCGCACAAACAACTAAGTTTAATTAAATTTGATAATACTGCAAGTTTGGGAATCCGTTTACAAAGTACATTAGCACTCAAGGTTTTTTAAAAGTGAATTTCCGTTGACTTTTTAATAAAAAAATTAATGCATTGCGTCGCACGAAAATGCATAAAGGCAAAAGTGCCCGAGTAAAGACGTGAAACACTCTAACAACAAGGCAAAAGTGCCAGACCAACGACGTTAGCCAAAAAAAACCAGCTGTTTACAAGTGTCACAATACGTGGAAAAATATCATTTAAAAGCTTATAAAATTTAGTTTTTACAATTTCTCCTTACAATATATAATCTTTCACTATACATATGAACTTCAATTAGATATAAGAAAAAAAAGGGTTTTTATACTTTTGACGGCTGTTTAGAGCTAAGTGCTCTAAATAAAAAAAAAATGTACACATTGGTTGATATTGGCGTAGTTTTGTATAAAAATGTATAACTATATGGACACTGTGCGTTTCCACCTTTATGCAATTTCGTAGACGAAGTGAACACCCTATATGTCAATAAGCATTTAGTTGTGACATATGCGAGGGGGGTAAAATGATACAAATAAGATGTATAGCTCCGAAAAAAATAGCATTTGAGGCAAAAATGGCCAAGTTTGTTTAGTTAAGGATCTGGGCGGGCATAAAGATTCAATTTTTTAATGCAAGTTGTAGTTGCACATTGTGCATTTCTGCATTCATACACTGTCATAGACAGAGTGAACACCCTATATGTCAATGAATATTAAGTTATGACATATACGAGGGGGGTAAAATGGTGCAAATAAATGAAGTATTGCTCTAAAAAAATTAACATTTTAGGTGATAATGCCCAACTTTGCTTAGTCAAGGATCTATGTCGGTCAAAAAGGCTAATTTTTTTAGTGTTAGTTGTAATTGGACACTTTGCATTTCTGCATTCATACATTATCATAGACAAAATGAACACCCTCTATGAAAATGAACATTTACCTTTGACGCATACATTTTAGCTCTAAGGTGATGCACAAAATGGGCATAAATGCCTTAACATAGTCAAGGGTTGGGCACAAATGCCCATTTTTTTAAGTACAACTTGTAGTTGGACACTTTGCACTTCTGCCTTTATGCATTTTTTTAAATGAGCATTTATATGTGATGGGGTTAAAATGTTGCAAGCCAGGTGTATTGATTTCTTGATTTCCGCAAAAGCTCGAAAATCTGCATTCTTACTTTATCCTATACGGGTATCATTTTGCTACCTATGTAACTCCAATTACCCGCTCTACTCTTTGGATACCTTGCATACCAGACAACTTCAAACTATTGTCTTTCGTTGTCAGAATCTACTTGCGACTTTTGTAGTAAGTATAATACTATATCACATATTTTTGCGGAAGCATTTTATTTTTTTTTGTTCATCTCTCAATTTTTTTTTTTTTTTCAAATTCCCAGAATTCTGACCAAGGACTTTCAAATGAAATTTATTTATGACTAAAATTTTTACATGCAACGTATGTTTTGTCATGTGGCCATTTATTGTTCGCGCGTCGCCACTGTCATGTTGCTGCAACAGTCTGCAACTCAATGCACCTCTGTGCCCCTCCATCCACCTCTGACACCCTTTGGCCGCCTTTTAGCTCACTTCATATGCAGCTTACAGAATTGGCTTTTTGTTCGGTACTGTGTCCAAATGTTTTTCCGTAACTTTCAGGCAAATTTTTATTATCTTTTTTTTTCATATATTTTTTTATGTTTGTTTTTATAAAAATAATATGAAATTGTAAAGGACAAAAAAAAAAACGTAGAAAAATTCGTGCTGTCGCCATGCATATGTAAAAGTTTACCAATATCTGTATGTGTGAGTGTGTAAATATGTAAGCCGAGCCGAAGTTATTTGAATGTGAGTATGAAAACATTTTCATCATTTTGTTTTTAGTTTTTTTTTCTGGGAGTTTCGATTGGCTTTTGACAAAGTTGAATATTTGGCATAAGTGGCGTTTTGTTGCAACCAAAAAAATGTTTTTTTTTTATGCTCAAAATTCTACCTGTTTGGTTTCGGATTATAAAGGTATATACCTACTAAGTTTTGGCTTTATAAAAAAAAAACCCTTTTTGACGTTGACAATATGAAATAGGAGTTTTTTCATAAGTGCTTTACAATACAGCTCTATCGGGTGTTTTTAGTATTGTGTTTCTTGAGTTGCTTTATCTAAGCTTTACAAACAAATAAAAAAATGGGCAACAAAATAATTTTTTACTGCATTTATAGGCCGTGCTCGGAAAACGAATACATTTTTTTATGCAAGACATGAACTTTTAGTAAGGGCAATAGCGACTGTGAATTGGGAGAATGCAAAATCGAAAACGAACAAAATTAATTCGATTACGTTTTCGCAGCATCTTTGTAAGTCCTTTTTTTCCCGTGCCAGCATGGATTTATGAAAGGTCGTTCTACCTCTACAAACCTTCTTGAGCTTACATCCTTAGTTTTTAAAGGATTTTCAAATAAACTTCAAACAAATGTCATTTATACTGATTTTAGTAAGGCCTTTGACTCTGTTAACCACAAGCTCCTTATTTTCAAGCTTGGGCTCTTAGGATACCCGACCAACTTTCTCAATTGGATTTCTTCTTACCTTGCTGATAGAACCCATGGAGTTATAGTTAGGTCTACTGTTTCCAAAATTGTTCAAGTATCTTCCGGTGTTGCGCAAGGTAGTCATCTAGGTCCTCTGTTTTTTACACTTTTTATAAATGATCTGCCAAATGTGGTTAATCATGCCCGTGTTCTTATGTTCGCTGATGATGTTAAACTTTGTTTCTCCTTTAATGATTCCACGTCGATTCTTTTACTTCAGGATGATTTAAACTTTCTTTATAACTGGTATTCGTTTAACCATTTGAACTTAAACCTTTCTAAATGAATGTTTATAACTTTTCATCGACATAAGCCTCACATGGTTAATTACTTCATAAATGGTTCTCTTCTGGTGCGTATTTCTTTATTTACTGATCTAGGTGTTACTTTAGACCCGAAAATTACCTTCAACACCCATGTTTCTACAGTTGTGAATAAAGCCAGGTGTGTTTTAGGGTACATTAAACGCTGGTCAAAAGAATTTAACGATCCGTATACGTCTTCAGTACTGTTCCTGTGTTTGGTGCCCCCAATATGAAAAATATCAAGCACGAATCGAATCAGTTTCTCCTGTTTGCTCTTCGTAGCTTAAATTGGGACCTCAATATTGCCTCCTAATGCCAGTAGACTTCTTCTAATTGGTCTTCCTTCATTGGAAAATCGTAGGATTGCTATTGCTTAATGCTATTTTTCTGCATAAACTTATAACAGGTTATATTGATTCCCTTTTCCTACTTCGGCAGCTTTTGTTTAACATTATTAGACGCTCCTCTAGGAATTTTGTACCCCTATCTCTTCCGAGATGCACTACCAATTATGCTTCACATGAGCCATTAAGAGTTTTATGTTCAAATTATAAAGACTTGGCTCGTATCTTCTCAAGTAAACTTTCTCCTTCCAGCTTAATGGGAGCGGTATTAAATTGCATTGGCACCACCTAAGATCTCCGGCCACTCTTCCTTCCACAGCTTGCCTGAGGAAAATTTTGCTGACTCAACTTGTTTTGCCACTGACCACATTTGGCTGGGGCATAGCTGGCCCTCTGGCGAATAAAATACCCCACCGGGTCAGTGGAAAAATACCTAGTATTAATTATATTATTTATTATAAGTTTTATTTATTGTTTCTTTTGTATTGTCTTTTTATATGTATTAATCAACTGTTTAATTTATATGCTGATCTTTCCAATAAATAAATAAATAAATAAAAAAAAAACTTTTTTTTTTTTTGGAAATTGTACTTACAAGCACAGCTTGCCGTTTCTAATCCTGAGTGCTCTCAAGCTCGCGTTCATTGATTTCCATATCATCCAAATGCTCATGTACATGTCTAACCCTCTGCCGCAGTTGTGTTGCATATTTCCATAGACTGCGATCTTCCACCAGCTGCTGCCTTGTGTACTTGTAACTCGGATCCCGATAGTGCTGCATCTGCGCCAAACGCTTGTTTAATGTTACGGGTAAACAACCTCCCAGGGACTTTAAGGTAAAATGATTATGCAGCGCCACCGAGTATTTAGTATTGTGAAAGCATTTGGTGGCAACGCCCGGCTTTGAATGATTGGCAGTACGCAATGTATGCTCCAGCATGTACAGATCCATATGCTCATGATCCTGCGGTTCAGGCAACAGATTTACAAAGTACACATTTAGAAAACAAATGGCATAAAAGCCTTTATAACAGCTTGGATTCGATTCGCTGAACCACAGATCCGTTGCATGCAGCAGTTCAGTCCAATTGTTATGTTTGGCCAGCGGCACCATTAGCTCATCCACATCCACATTAAGCATATAGTCATGCTGATACATATGCCGATAAAAGCAATCATTGTAGGCTATAAGCTCGTTGAGCTTCTTGATATCCCAACGCTGCTCCAATAACATGTGCTGATAGTGACGCAAATGTGGCATGCCATTGGGCAGTGTCAGCGGTGTCAGCTGCAGCAAACCAGTGCGCTGATAGTAGTCCAGCACGCGTTGTACCTGCGGATGCACATCATAGAGATAGCCATATATGCGTTTGGCGCCAAATACACGCTGCAGCTCGAACCACTCGACAAGGCGCTCCGAAATGTCCACAAATGGAAAGTCAAAGGCCTTAAGGCAGACACCTATGCTGTGCTCGCTGGCATTTGTTGCTTGGCTTGGCTCATAATTGACACGCAGTGAGTTGCTGGCGTGCTCGCAAGGCGCACTGACCAGGGAGACAGTGCGTGGCAGCTGCAGCAAACCATTCTCGGGCGCTGCCAGCGCACAGCTAAGCAAATGAGGGTATTCCAAAGCGCCCGAAAGAGCCCACTTAACTGGCCAAAGACCTAGACTTTCACTGACCTCTACAATTGTAGGCTGCGCTTGTTGCTCGTACCAGAGCTGACAAAAAGCCCGCGGAAAACTCAATCCATTCTGATTAGCCGTAGCCAGCACGCGCAAGACGGCGCCATTGACTGCCTGACGTTTGTCCAGATACGCGGCGTACAGATGAAAAGTTACATTGTCATTGCGAAAGGTTTGCCAATAGATGTTGTGCAGCTGCAGCTCCAAAGGATTCGGATAGCTTGCGCAGCTGTTGTTGAGTCTGTAGTTGCCCGTACGCACATGTTCATACCAAAAGGCATAGTTCAGCTCGGGCAGCTCCTGCTGCAACTGCAGCAGTAACTCGCTCTTGTTGGAGCTGCTGTATTGCACATAACTGACTGCTTTTATTTGCTGCTCCAACAGCATGTGCCTGGACAGTATAGCATTAAGCATGAGCAGCAGTCCAAACTGTCCGAGGAGCAGCACTAACGTCAGCTTAACAAACGCACCTTTCTTGGACATTGTCCGGCAGTATACTACAAAACATAAAGACACGGGGACGGGTTTTTGTCGCTAGTTGCGTCACATGCCGTCTTATCACAACGATAGTTTCGGTTATCGGAAAGACCCCATTGCGCTAGACTTTATCAGTTTTCCAACTGCGTTATTATCATTTTTATAACTATATTTCGTTCAGATAAATAGCTTAGGGCCAAATCTGGGGCTAACCCAATAATATGCGTTTGAAGTGACTACTTTATTTATGATATAAATAATTTTATCTATTCAAAAAAAAAAAAATAGCTTAGACGTACAAAACAAGTTATTTCCATAATGTCTACAGAGAACAACAATAAAAAATTTCAAATACTCTGCACCATCATAAAAAAACAAATATATGTGCAAATGAAGAGATTTCGATAAACAACAAATAAGCAGAATGATAAGATGTCGATAATTTTGCGTATTAGCATTGCGAAGCTATTCTTCTCACAGAGATAGAGAGAAATTGCAAGTTCTGCCAATATACGTTCATATAATATTTTTCCACATTTTGTTAGCATTCATAGAAGCGAAGACCAAATTTGTTATGCTATTTTTAAAAGGACATTCTTTTAGTTTAATCGATTTGTTTATAATATTGCGAAGATATTCGATAGTTATCGAAAAGTAGAGAGTAGAGAAAAGTGGGATGAATTCGGAAGAATTTTTTTGTAGATTTTTTGACGATTGTTGATCTTTCTAATAAATAAAATAAAAATAAGTAAAATTACGTTTTTCGGTTTTCGGAGCATTCCTTAATATACAAAAAAATATTTACTTATTTAAAGTAAAAATTCTTGAATTTTGTAACCTCTGACCTCATCTTCATTTTTTTGTCGTTGTCCATTAAAAACGAAAAATTACAATCTGTTTTCAACTGTAAGAGATTAATTTTAGACATACAGACATAGTTAAGGCAAAATTTTCCAGCGGATTGAAATTTTTTATATGTTTATATAGGAAAATGTCTTTTAAACGATCGTCACCTCTATCCACATATACCACATCCAGGATAATACAGATTTGTGCTTAGGAGCAAAAGCAGTCGTGGCAGATCATTTAATCCTTTTGCAATTTTTCCAATGACACTAGTTTACAGCAAAATGTATCCTCAACATGTTTTACTCGTTTCCGTAGGTAAATGGCACGCTTAATCCGAAATTCAAGTCCAAAAATTTTTTCATGGCACGGATTTCGAAAAAACCACTTTTCGAAACTAAAAAAAAAGTGTGTCTACTTAAAAGCAAATATCTTTGGTTGTAAGGGGTGCGCCATTTCTTTTGTCGGCATGTAAACATTGAATATTATATTATTATATTTTTTTTTAATTTGGTCCTTTGCAATTTATTTGGACCAGCTTTTGAACGCAACATCAATCAAGTGGCCGCCTCTATTATATATGTATTCCTTGACTACTGTGGAGCTTAGTTTTGCATTTACGATTAGTCGCCCCTAGGAGGAGCATAGGGCGCCTCTATTGGCCACAGCAAAATATGCCCTTTTTGCTGCGTTTTCCATTACCTTTTCGAGCATCTCGGGTGGTATAGCGATGATTTCGGCAAGAATGTTTTCCTTAAGCTCTTTAATGGTCTGTGGCTTGCTGGCGAACACTTTGCTTTTCAAATAACCCCACAAAAACTGGGGAACTGGGTGGGCCTCTTTTTGACATCAGACGTCCAGGGAATTTTCGTTGCAGAAACTGGATTGTTGGATTCGCAGTGTGACATGTCGGACCATCTTGTTGAAACCAGTAATCTTCAAGACCTTTTTCGCGCATTTGTGGGCAGACATAGTGAGCCAACATCCACCGATATCGGTTTCCATCGACCGTTTGGTTCTCTTTGAAAAAATAAGGCCCAATGATGGTTTTGGCGCAAACGCCGGCCCAAACAGTAACTTTTGGGTCATGTAATTGGGTTTCATAGATCTCGTGTGGATTCTGCGTTCCCCAAATACGGAAATTTTGCTTATAAACGCCACCAGAGAGTTGTCAGACGGTGCCTGTTTGCCTTGATATTTTCGACGATATGCACGTTGAGTTAACACAACTGAACGACTATTTTTAATGTACAAAGTAACTACTTCGGCGCGTTCTTTTGGTATGAAGCGATACATGGTTAAAATTCTACTGAATTGACGTTTCCAAAACATGTAAAGTCAAGTGAATCGGTTGTCAAATGTTTAAGTTATTCAATGTTACAATAGCGACATAAGAAATGGCGCACCCTGTACTTAAATGGTTTTGATCACCATAGTGTAGATAATTGAATTACCTATCGATTATACTTGGAACATATTTTTGTTAAATTTACGGTTTGGTCGTTATTAATCAATTCATCAGAAATTTTTCCTAATTTTTAGCAAATTTTTGAAAAAATTCTATTTCGAACGTAAATTTCAAAATTAACATAAATTTTTTCATACAGTTTTTTTCATGGCTCGTAAAGTTGTTTATCAAAATCGGAGTAAAATTATGGAATTAACGGGAATTTTTGTAAAAAGTACAAAAACTTAATACATTTTTCTGGAAACCTTAAGTTTTAGATGGATAATTCTTTTGTTTATAAAGATATCTTAACCAAATTTAACATTCGAAAGTTTTTTAGAGTTCTTAAGTTTTGTACCAAAATTGATCAAAATCGGTTGACATTTTCATATAGCACCCATAGGACCATTGTGTTTCCTTTGTTTATGGAGATATCGTAACAAAATTTTGTGTTTGGCAGTTTTTTTTAGAGTTTCCCACCACTGAACCAAATTTGATCAAAATCGGTTGACTATACTTTTTTCACCGAAATTCGTTGTGTTTCGCGTGTTTTTGAAGATATCATGACCAAATTTGATGCTCCGAAGTTTTATATAGCTCCCAAGCACTGTATCAAATTTGAACAAAATCGGTTGTATATAACATATACCACCCATTTTGACGATCGGTCAAAATATTTTTTTTTGTGCCAAACTCGTTTTGATTCGTTTGTTTCTGATATCGTAACCCACCGAGTATTTTTTTGCACCTTAAACGAGTACTGATTTTTATTAATCAGCTGTTTAAAGCCAGTGTTGCCACATTTACGAAAAACTTCGAAAGCCACGGTTTGAACCAGTGCTGAACCAAACTTTTATCTCGTTTAGTTGTCTAGTAACAGTTCTTTTGTTGCGTAAGACTAGAGATGGTATCGCGGTTCGGTTCCATTTCGCCTGTTTCTTAACAGACATAAAATATTCTGCTCCAAAGTTTTTTACATTTTTACCTCCCGAAAATTTGATTTTTTCAATGTGTTATTTTTGTTTTTGAGACAAATAAATTAATGTTACTTGGCAATTAATTATAACTCGTTTTTTTACTTCACATTCATAGTAGTAGTAAAAGACCCTGGTATCTCTAAGTATAAGCTATCTTTATATTAATAAAAAGTAAATAAATAACAAATGGTAATAATAACAATATACTAAAACACGTTTAACATTTGTAATAAAGTTTTACTATAATTTTTTATTTAAAAAAGAACTAGCTCAAAATCGCCACGCGGAACGCGAGTCCTTTAATAGAAATCACTATCGCATTGATTTTGTCGATTTCGGCGAATTAAATCTTTGCTTAAAAATTTTTTGTTTAATTAAAAACTATGTATGTATTTCCACAAAAGATTGAATTTTTTCCCAATTTGCAATATTTATAGTATAAATATAAACTTTTGTGGAGCCTTTTTCAACTTTTGTTATTCAAGAATCTTCAATAAACTCTGAAAAAAAAAATTAATTAAATTAATTTTTGGACTTTGAAATTGTAGAGAATATAGTTTTTTGAAGATTTTTGGAAGTGGAAGATGGCATGACAAAACAAGAAAAAAATAAACTTGTGCCACCTGGACTTAAAGGAAGTCCAAAGTCCAAGTTTGGGCAATAAAACAATAAAACAACAAACAATAAAACACATATCTAAAACAATTTTTTTTTTGCTCTCTGAGCATATTGAAGCTAACTCCGGCTCTCCGGCGTCTCCTTGTCTCTGTTACATACAATGACACACTTCTAATCTTTGGGACCCGGTATTTTTTGCGGAACCATCGAGAATTCCGAGACCACGCCAGATACTCGATCCAATCTCATCTCTAAAATCGCAAAACTAAGCACTAGGTAAAAAGTCTTATGTATTCTTTAGTTACAATATTTGTTTTTTGATTATCCTTAAAAGAATCTTGTCGCATCCTTCACTTATGGACAGTTGCTCGATGTGTTGCTGTCATCTTGCAACATGCGTGCGAGTTTTGAGTTTGTGTAAGCTTTTTATTTTTTTTTCTCTGCGCTTCATTGATTTAATGGAAAAACTTTTCGGTCAGCTTTACGAAAAAAAACAACAGCTATATGAGTATCTAGTATATAATGTATGTACATATTTATATAGTGGACATGCAACATACACACATAAATTGAGCATAGTGTTTGTAGAAATGTGTCCGTGTCTGTCTCCGTGTGCGTATTGTGGCCGCGGGCTGTCGGGCGGGGGAGCTCATTGTTGTTGTGGCATAAAGTATTATATGGATGATTGTTGTTGTTCTCGTTGTTCTTGTTGTTGTTGTTGATGCCCAGCCAAGTCCATACGTTTTCCGTAGCTGTTTATAGTAATTTTCAATAGTTTTGCGGTGTTCATGCGAAAAATATGTTCCGGCTATTTTTTTTTTTCAATTTTGGCTTTTTTTTATCCATTTTGTGGCATAATTTTCCATATTGCTGTGGTTGCTGTTGTTGTTGTAATTGTTGTCCGGGTTGCTGTTGGCAGAAACTTTGAGTTATATGAAAACTACGGCCGTGATTCATGGCATTTTGTTTCGGTTTTGTTTTTATTTGTTATACATATTGGTTTATTGCTTGTTGAAGTATTTAACTTGTTCTTGGAGTCCGGTCGTGCTTCTTGTCATATATAGCATTATGTATACATAATAACGTTTAAGAGCTGGTATACATTTAATAAATATATATGCTCAAGTATATGTACTACATATACTATATAAATAAACTTAGGTATGTACATATTTAAAAAGTTTGCAGAAACTTTGGCATAAGCAAAGCTATTGATAACTCATCGTAGTATAAATTTATAGGATATTCGTAGTTGGCATATTAATCAGTTTTAAGTAAGTTTTGAGTGCTTTGAAATTTAATTTACAATTTATGAGCTAGTACTTACAAAATGTTTTATAGACGAAGCTGGAATTACTTGTATACGAATGCAGTCAATTAATTGCCAATAAAGTAACATATGCAAGGGTAGTCGCTCCGGCCTTGACTTTGTTCTGTGTGATGTGGTCTGATTTGACTTAGTCGGGCATAAATGCATAAAGTCAAAAGTGCAAGAGTAACAACTATGTAGCATGAGTTTTTCATAAAAATAGTTTTTGTAGAAAAATTCCAGCATAAAATATTGCCAAACACAGTATAAGCTAGAGGGCTCCGCCCCCTGCGTGCTTTGTAGACCTTTTATATGGATTTCGTGACATCCTAGAGTCATGCCTGCGCGACTTTAAAATACACTATTCCAAGGCAGAACACACAGTTATTTAAGCATGGGTTTTTTTATGGCAGCGTAAGTTGTAGTGCTGGAGAAAACATCGATTTTATATCGATGCATCGATGTATCGAAGTTAAAAGTATCTATATATAGATGTTGGCCAACAGAGATGTTTCTTCAGCACTTCTGCACTCATCAAATGGCTGTTTAGTAGTGCTGGAGAAACATCTCTGTTGGCCAACATCGATATATAGATATTTTAAACTTCAAAACATCGATGCATCGATATAACATCGATGTTTTCTCCAGCACTATTAAGTTGGCATCAAAAAAGAGTAAGGTAAACTTCAAGTATTTATAAATCACTGCCTAAGACAAATACTGAGGATATGGTGGCCAAGGAATATCTCGATCTTCAGAGTCGCTGCGAGAAGGAGTCAGTGTCAATTCAAATTCGGCGTCGTAAATGGAAATGGATTGGTCAGACCTTACGCGAATTTCTAAAAGAAGTGTTGGACTGGCTACCTATAAGCTAGGAGAAGACGCGGGCGGCCAAGAACAACATGGCGTCAGACTCGTAATGGAGAAATTAAAGCTTCTTGCAAAAGTTGGAGGGAACTTAAAGCGATTGCGTAAAACAAAGAAAGCTAAAGAAAGTTTGTTGAGCCACTTTGCTCCAACTACTTTACATCCAAAATGGAGCTGGAAGGCAGGTGATGCAATTAACCAGTGATCAGCATTTGCTGCAGGACGAATTATGTAGAGATCGGCCTTTAACCGCTGTTGTACCAGAAAATAGTTATGCTGTTCGAAAACTGATGGAGACAGATTTTCATGTGACATAACCAGAGATTGAGGTATATTTGGACAGTATTGGATAAACTAAAGGTCCGGTTCACATTGGATGCCACATATACTTTGAAAATCGAATAAAAATTACAAGCTGTAGTCTTGACTTGGTAACTAAGGCGTGCAGTTCATTTTTAACCAATAAATGCTAACTAGGAAGTCTACTCTTACGAGGACAGCAGATTGAAGATCTCAAAAAGCGCATTCCTGAGCGAAGAAAGTATTTAAAAAAATATTTGGAAAATATGTTACTTCGAAAAAGGTTTGGAGAATACTTCAAAAAAAGCTTTGAACTATACTTCGAAAAACAACAAAGCCAATTTCAATGATAAATAATTGCTCTTTCATTATAGGAATAGTAATGAAGGTATAAGCCTACTTTCATATTTATTCCAGATAAGTTAAGAATGAGACAAGGGGTTGGGGTAAGATAAGCAAGGTCAAGCTTCATGGAGAATGCCAGTACGATCCATATGAATATCTTAGTTAAGTTGACACACGACCTTCTGGTTGTCCACCTGGATCACTACAATCATCCGTGAGTAGTGAACTAATGTGTGCAGCGAACAATCTGCCTCAAGCTCTGAGCTTTTGCGTAGGGCTGGAAATCCATCTTGTAAAGACCCACTTTTATGAAAACATCAACTAAGCTTTAGATAAGGACTCAATACTTTAATGACGACCCCTTAAAATGTTTTAGGGACCATAATTTGAGAATGTTAAGAATTTGCATAGCTAACATATTTAAGCTTAGTTAAAACATTTATGATTTTGGAAGTTCTAATTTTATTCTTGTACGGAGTCACGGGAGCACATTCATGATTTTGGAAGTTCTAATTTTATTGCTTTATGAAGTCACGGGAGCACAATCAATCTGGTAATTTTTCTTATAATCATAAAATTTGTTCAACTTCATCAGACAAATTGCAATTTAACTTCCAATGTTCTCAACCTTTTGGGGTAAGCTTCCAAATACTATTAAGGGAAATGGGGATTCTCATAAGGGACGAAAAATTAGTTTATAAAGAATTATGCTCCTAATTGTTGAGTGTTTTATACGATTACCTGTTGGCTTCCCGTGCTTAACCAGTTTGAGGATACGACAAGCAGAGCCAGGTCACCTACAGGTAAATTTAACAGAAATACCAGGTATTTAAAGAGTCTAGTTACTGGGTACCGTTTTCTAAAAGATGGTTTCTATCGTGATCTCATGCCCACAGATGTGAGTGAGTTGCGGTGGGTGTATGATACATGATCTGAGAACATTGTTACCGCAAAAGGTTTTCGTGCTATAAAGATGTTTCGAGATGTTCGTTTTGAATTGAATCGTTGCCTGAGTGCTTGGGAGTTGTAAGATTAGCATGTTTCTCGAATTCTCGCTCTTCCCCTATATACCTATATAATTTTTTAAGGTTTTTGAGTTTGACTTTTTGTTTAAATTGTATTCAGTGTGCTTGGAATTTCTGACAACTGGATGATGTGTTTCATTTCCATATTGTCTTGTTTCTATTACCGATATATATCATCTGGAAGGGGGGCTATTTCAGGATATTTAAGTTGGGTTGTGCGTTTTGATTTGTATCTTTATCAGAGTGTTTGGAGTTTCTGACAAATGGACGCTGTGTTCCATTTTCATTCTGTCTTGGTCCTACTCCCGAAGCATATCTTCTTGAAGGCGGGTTTTTTAGGATATTTAAGTTCGGATGCAAGAGTGTATGGAATTTATGACAACTGGACGTTATGTTCCGATTTCGAACTATCTTAGCTGTATTCCCGAAGCATATCTTCTTGATGGCGGTGTATTTTAGGATATTTTAGTTCGAATGCTCGTTTTGAATTGTACTGTGTCGGATTGCTTGGAATTCCTAACAACTGGTAGTTGTGTCCCATTTCCGAAACATGTCATCTTGTATACATGTTGTGTTGTGCGCTTTGAGTTGTATCTTTGTCAGAGTTTTCGGTATATGTGACAACTAAACGTTGGCTACCACATTCGTTCTACCTTTGTTCTGGTTAACTCTGATGTATAGCATCTGGCATCTATCAAGGTATACACTTTCTATTTTTCTTGGTTAAAATTGTAAATGTAAACCATCAACCAAAAACGACCGTATCCCGAGCTGGAACTGACGGGAAACAGAGAGCTTGGAACAGTTTTAAGCTGAATCTTCAAATGATGACAAAAGTGTTGCTTTTGATTACACTTTAGTAACAAAGTGTCAATGGAATAATATTTAATTTTGTCTTTGTTCTGGTGCTGGCCAAAAATTGCAGTTGCAGCATTTGCGGCTCGGAATTTCTTCAATTTGCATTGCAGCTCAACAAAATGTTGCTTGTACTGTTCCAAAGGAGTACGTAGACGATGATGATGATGTTCATGTGTAACTTATACGCGCCACACAATGCATTGAGGAAATTTTGCCAATTAAAGTTTGTTTTAATTAAACAACTTACTTACTTACTTAGTTACCTACTTATTGTTGCAAGTAAAAGGCAGTCGAGTGCAACTGCAACGACTACTCCGTGTGCCTCAAAGTCATTGCTGTGGCCAATTCACATTGGTCGCCAACAAAGTGGTTTATCTGCTGCCGCAGTAAGCTGGAGTACCATATAGCTATCTAGAGTTCTATGTGTTCCATTGGGTGCAAGCAAAAAGTTATACTTTGATGGGCTGCCACCATGCTGCAAGCAACCAACCAAGCATCCATGCGTATCAAGTTTATGCACAAAAGTTGCACCAATTACGTACGGAGTTCGTGAGTTTACAAATGTCAACTGTTAACTAAAGAGAGACTCTGGCAGTGGATTACATCTATGACCACCATCATATGCTATATGGGAAACAGGCATTCATTACTTCATCCACTCCTAAATTGTTGTAAAAGTTGTAGCTGGTTTGGCAGGCTGTCATCAAATCAACTTCGACATGGCGTTGGAGCTGCAGTTGTATGACTCTGTCCAAATCGCAAGCTTGTTTACCTGCTGCAACTTGGTTGCCATGGTATATGCTTCTCTCATGTTTCAATGTTACCGCCGTTGCAATCTCTAAAACCCTGTTGCACGTACATGTGCCCCAATACACCCACGTTGGCTACTAAGTGTAGTAGCAGCCATGGCGCCATGTTTTGCGGCAGCTCCCAAAGCTCGTGTGTGCGTTCGCGTCCCTGCTGCTGCTGTTCCCGCTCTTCCTTTCTCTCACGCTCGCTCGCTGTGTGAGTGTTTTCATGTGTGTGTGTGTGTATGTTTGCGAGCCTAATTAAAATTCTGCATAGCATTTAATGCCGTTGATGAGAAAACGTGCTCAAGACAGCGTAAATTTTCATTTAATTAAAATTTGAAAATAAACTAACAGTAGGTACTAAAAAAAAAGAAACAACTACAACAACAAACTCTGCGTGTAAATAAAAATATGTAAGACTCTTGCTTCGAAATGTAGAAAATATTATGTCCACTAAAGCTCCATACAAAGTTGCACAACACTTAATTTGCGAACCGAACATGCTGAACCGGTTCACAAATTGCAGACAATAGAAGTTTTCAATTTCCGCAATTTTCAAACACTTTCGAACAGCGAACAGAGAGATAAAGATTCAGTAAGTAACAGCAGTGTAACCACATTCCATTATGTAGCAAACTTCTTATTTTCATCTTTATTAATAGTTATACAAAGCGGTCGCTATTTGCTGGCGTTCACTGAATAAGAAATCCATCCTAACTAAGCTGAGTAAGGTTCAAAGGACAGTTGAACTTACTATCAGCGAGGCACTAAGTTCGACCGCAAACGAAGCTTTAGATGCCATTTTAAATCGGATTCCTTTGGACAAGGTGGGTAAGCAATCAGCCATGCTATCAGCTCTTCGTATGAGAGAGGCTAAAAAATGGAATGACAAAGACTTTGGTAACTCAATAATTCTTAAGGGAAACCCTCTCATTCCTGTGAGTACGGACTATTGTACCCCACAGGAGCACTTCATAACAAATTTCAAAGCCCAGCTGGCTCAGACGACCGTGTCGGTGGAGGCGTCTACATTGAGGAGCTCGATGTAAGATTATCGTTTCGACTTCCAAGTCACTGCAGAGTTTTCAGAGTTTTTCAGGCTGAGGTCAGTGCAATCTGGGAGGCTCTTATAACAATAAAAAACTTACCCATAGGTAATAGAAATATCTGAATTTATTCGGATAGCCAGGCGGCCATTAAGTCTCTCGCCTAATAGACTTCATGTATGAAGTCGGTGAATAACTGTCGCTCGTCTCTGGAGGAGATGGCAGAACAGTTTTCTATCCACCTCATATGGGTCCCGGGACACAGGGATATTGAGGGAAATTGCATTGCGGACGAACTGGCAAGACAAGGAACTACCAGCATCCTCCTTCAGGATAAGGAGCGTCTGGGTATTCCTATGGCCAGCTGCAAACTAAGCATAAAGACCCAATTCGCTCACTCTGCAAACGAAACGTGGAATCGAATTTCCAACACGGCAAACTTGGCCGGTGTACTGCAGGAAAAGAACCAAGGAACTTTGCTGTCTAAGTAGAGCCCAGTGCTCGAAAGTAATCCGAGCAATCACCGGTCACAAGCTGGTGGGAGCTCATGCATTAAGGCTTAACGCACTTCATCATGATTTCTGGCGAAGTTGTGGTGATGAGGAAGAGCTGGAGACGGTGGAGCACCTCTTTTGTCACTACCCGGGACTATGTAGAAAAAGGTTCCGCTTCCTCAAGTCACACTTCCTTTATGACTTATCCCAGCTCTCAGAAAAGAGTCCAAAATGCCTTTCGAGATTTATTGAGCCCACCGGATGGCTGTAAAGTAGAGTATCTTGAGCACCTCTTTAGTGAGGTAGGGTGGAGTAAAGCCCACCATTGCGGTAACATAACGGGCCAATTTTTCTGGCCTAAGTGAGTTGGGACGTTACGTCCTAACTGCCGCCTTAACCGTATCTATACAAAGCGGTTGCTCACACGGAATTTTGGGAGTTTGGTCACACTTATCAAGCTCTCTTGGCTGCAAAAAGTAAGCTCTGCTTAGACTTCCAAGAAACGTAGTTCGGTTGAAAAAATTAAGTGTTCTTGTACTTTCGGGCTTTTATAACTCGTTTGTAACATATTGAAGGAAACGCCAGAAACCCTCAAAGCTTCCTACAATATGTGCAGGAAGTTAGAAGAAATTGATCTTCGTTCATCCGTCTCTATGAACACCTGAATCTCGGGGACTATAAGAGCTAGGATAACCAAACATGTCTTTTGGTCTACCTATATGTCAAGTTTGATAAAGCTAATTTATTTTTATTTTGCCATGCGCCCATATTATTTCAAAGCGCGATAATTTCTGAAATTTTAAAAGAAATAGCTTTATTTTGTTTGGGTTAAATGAGAACAATATAAAAATCTTTCGATTAACCCGAAACTTCATTATAATTACATCATAAATATCGCAGATAATCGCAATATAATAGAAGGTTTGAGTCGCCTCCATGAAGAAAGGTATTCAGCTAGAATCTCCAGAAATCGGGCTTTCGATTCCCAGTCGTAATAAATTTTTTTGTTTTATTTATTTCTTTTTATCGATATATCGAGTTATTAAGCTAGACTTTTTTTTGACAAAATATGTCTCGAAAACGAATTAAGATATTTGAAGAAACTTAATGAATAAAATAAAAACCTTTAATTTAAAAAAAAAATTGATAATTGTTTCTTAATATTTTTCAATCATCCACTTTTTTTTTTATTTCAACACTATTTCTACCAAGAGGCATCTTTCAAATTTTTACTTTACATTATTTTCTTAGTTTAATCATTTATCGAAAAAAATTTGTTTTGACTTTTCGTATTCTAGCAGCATTTGGTTTTAAAAACAAAATTGTTGCATAAATGATCTAAAAAATAATGTTTATGTTATGAAAGTTGTCTTTTGACACTTCGTGGTAGAAATAGTGTTAAAATTAGTTTGATCTGCACTTTTCACAAAAATTGGAATGAAATCTCGACAGAAATCAATCCGAAAAATAAGAAAATAAATAGTAGCTTCCTTTATTTACTAAGTTATATATATTTTTGTGATGGCGTCTCTACCTTGTAATAGTAACAAATAAAAATCCTTGAAATGGAATGATAAAAATGTTGAACTCATTTAAAATGCAAATTTTTTTTATTTTAAGAGATATTTCTAAAAATACACTGAAAAAAATGACCACAGCTCAAGATATTTTAGCTTAAAGTTCAGAAAATAAGTTTTTTTAAATAAAAAAATAAATTAAAAAATTAGAAATTTTTTTTTCTAAAAAATTTAAAAATATTTTTAAGTTTATACGCAAAATGAATAATTTCGCACGGAATGAGAAAACTTCATATGAAAAAAAATCTCCCAAATGGAATTTGGTTTATATGAAGTTGGGATATCCCAAATGGGATTTTTTTTAAATGAAGTTTTCTCATTCCGTGCGAAATTTTTCATTCTGCGTATAGGCCTTTAAGCTTAATGTTGTATTTTTTATTAAAAAATGTTTTTGAAATAAAAAAAACAATTAAAAAATATTAAGATGTTAGTTTGAAATCATAACTGTTTTCGTTTTTCGAAAATAAAAGAATTTGTTTTTTTTAAATCAAAAATTTTTTATTAAGCAAAGATTCAATTTTTAATAAAAAATATTTTTAAATAAAAAAAAAAAACAAAAAAATATTACAATTTTTTTTTGTATAAAACCCAATTTTTTTTTTTAACTTAAAGTATTATTTTTAAATAAAAAAATATTTTTTAATTAAAAAAAAAACAATTGAAAAATATTAAATTTTGTTTTAATTCTGCTCGTTTCTCTAAAATAAAAAAGCAATGAAAAAACGACGTTTTTTAAATTTGCATTTTTCTTTAAACATTTAATTAATTTAAACTATTTTTTTTTTTAAATTTTCGTTTATTTTTTTTAAATTTTCGTTTTTTTTTTTAAATTTTAATTTGATATAGTCAACCGATTTTGCCCAAATTTGGTATGATGCTTGGGTACTCTAAAAAACTTCCGAGTTCCAAATTTGGTAACGATAACTTCATAAATAAACGAAACAGAACGAACTTTGTGCAAAAAACGTTTTTTTGGCCGATCTGCCCTATGATATAGTCAACCGATTTTGATAAAATTTGGTTCAGTGCTTGGGTACTAAAAACTAACGAATGCCAAATTTAGTTATGATATGATTGGTTATGAATTATCCGTCAAAAACTTTTGTTTTTTTTGAGGTCCTCTGAAGCAGCCTATGGGAGCTATATAATATAACCCCGATATCGAAAAAGTGAAATAAACTTGTCTCCCCTGACATAGTTACGCATATAATCGGAAAATTTGGTCGCCTTAGCCCTTACCATCTCTGAGATCTAGGCGTTCATACAGACAGAGGGACAGACGGACATGCGTATATCGACTTCTCTTGTCACCCTGATCATACTTTAGGTAACTTTGGGGGGTCTTCGACGTCTCCTTCTGTACGTACATACATTTTCGGCTTGCACAAACTTAATATACCCTTTGTACCATACGGTACAGGGTATAAAAATTTAAAAATATAAATTTTTTTTATTTTTTCTCGTTTCTCGAAAACAAAAAATTTTAAATTCACATTTTTCTTTAAACATTTAAATTTTTTTAAATTAAATAAAAAAATTTTTTTTTTTTTTAAATTATAAGATACTGAAAATTTGTCTTTTTAATCCAAATTTTTTTTGTTAACTTAAAATTCTATTTTTTAATAAAAAAATAGCAATAAATCGTCTAAAAGTCTATACTTAATTCTTGATAACTCTATTAACTATCTAAAATTAGAAATAAAATTTAACACGTTGCTGTGGTACTGCTTTTACATATGTAAATACCTCTTCTACATATGTGCCTCAGTTACATATGTGTTACAATCTCTGAAATCAAAGAGATTGATTTAACTGTGGCCCACTTCACATTTGTACGCCCTTAAATACTCTTAAAAAAAATGAATTAAAACACATACACATTTCTTTTTTTTTTTTTTAAATTGTTCATTTCATTTATTTGTATTTATTTTGTTGCTTTTTTTTGTCGCTTTAAATACAATATGTATAATATTTTAGTTTATTGAATTTTTGTATAAGTTTTTTGTTGAATTTCGTTTGGTTTTTTTATCATTAATTTAATTAATATTTTCACTTATGCTTTGACGCCCCTCGCAGAACTTCTTTTTTTTCACCAAAGCAGAAATGTTTGAAAACATTTATTTACTATTTGTTTTTAAAAGTTGTTTAATTTAAGCTGTGATGAATATATTTGACAGCTTCAATTAAGACTGGGCCTTTTAAAGTTCTTGGGGGACATTTTTAAACTATTTGATTTTATTTTAGGGATAATAATTATTTTTATTGCTATGATTTTTTTTTTTTTTGTTTCTTTTGTTTTATGTATGTATATAAGCCATTTGTATTTTTTTTAAGTTCGTTTTGCTTTTGTTTCGTTTGCTCTTTGTATTAATTTTTCTATTTCGTTTGATTTTGTTGCAAAATTTTTTTTTTTTTTAAATAATTGTTTTTTAGTGTATGGCAACAGAAATATGAGCAAAATTTTAAACGAATGCTGTTTGGTTTGTAAATACTTTAGTTTACTTTTGTTTTTCACAACTTACTTATAATTTAGTAATAAATATGCTTTGGCTTGGCTTCATTTTTTATTTTTGGTAACAGACGCTTAGTTTTTTTTTTTTAATTTAATTCCAGCTTTGTTTACGGTTTTAAAGTAATTATTAATATTGTTTTATTTTTCTTACTTGCCTGCGTTTGTTGTCTTGTTGTATAATAATTATTATTTATTAATTTTGTATAGCTAATTTTGGACTAAAGCTAATTTTCACTTCGTTTTAAATTATTATTATTATTTTTTTTAAATTATTTAAAAAAACAAGAACAGTTAACTATTAGAAAAAAAAAAACTGATGTATGCATTTTACAAATGAAACTCTTTGAGCTTTGCTTAGAACTAATTTATTTGCTAATTATGTCGTTTACATAATATTTTAATTTTTAGTTAATATGCATTTAGTTTTGTTTTACTATTTGCTTTTTCTTTTTTACTGCTAAATTTTTTATATATTTTATGCTATTTACGTAGTATTTTTTACTTACCGCGCTGCTGTTCAAAAAAATTTTCATTAATCTAAGTTTGGCGAAAAAAAAAACGTTTTTTATTACATTTATTTTATTTATTTTACTTTTATTGTTTATGCAAATATGTTGTTGTTTTTTTTTCGTATTTTATAGTTAAGTTATATATTTTATATTTACTTTTTTTTCATTTAGCATTTTGATTTGCTTTTGCAATTTTGATTTTAATTAATGTTTATTATTTATATTATAATTTATGTATGTACTTTTATTTTTTTGCTGAGACTTTATTCTGATTCAGCATTTATTTGCTTTTAGTTTATTTACACTGAAAATTCACTTTGCATTCATTCGCTTTGTGCATAATTTTTTTAATTTACTTAATTGTCATAACTAACGCCATCATGATTACCACGACTCTAGTATTGATTGTGTTAATGATGTTGCACAAGATGATGATGACGATGATGATGACGATGATGATGACGATGATGATGACGATGATGATATAGTCAAAATAAATAATTATCACTAACCTAGCTTTTTTTAAAAAAAAATTGTTTTAATCAACTGAATACGAGTGTGAATATGAATATATTCGAATGCATTTCTTATGCTTTAAGCTATAAAAAAAATATGAAAATTAATCGATTAATGCTTTAAGCATTCTTAAATTTCTAGCAAATAAAGTGTCAGTGTAAATACGTTTAAATTATTATTTTTTAAATAAAATATAATATTTAAGACCTCTAAGCATAATTATGAGTCATTCCAATGAATTTATAAATTCAGAAAAACAGTGCTTTTTGATTTTCGACTCAAAAATTTAAATTACAATAAATTATTATATCAGTCATAATCATCATTGAAATAAAGCTTAAGCTTAAATAATTGCCAGACTGTATTTGAATTAAAGTTAAAAAAAAAAGAATCATTTGAATGCAATTCATTGGCTCTAATATATATTTCAAACATAAAGGGTGATTTTTAAGCGTTTGCTTTTCAAATTAAAAAAAAAAAAAACAACAAAAATGTATAAAATTTTTATTTGAGATTGTAAATCAATCTTTGCCATTTACTTTAATTATTTTTTAATTTTGACATTTTTTTTAGCTCCAATGCACAATGGGCCTGCGTGGCCAAATTTTGGCCAAAAGCCCTTCTGATGAAAATCAAAATTTGGACAAAATGAAAATATAATATTATTTTACACATGTTAAGGTATCCTATGCACAAAAAAAAATTAAATTATAATTAGTGCTTTTAAAGTTACTGGCAATCAAAGTTGACATTTTGTATTTTATGAGCTTTCGCGAACATTTTCAGAAAAAAAAAACTGCATTTACCATGATACATGTAGCTACGAAATCTTCGTTTACTTTATTTTTTATAAGTATAACTTTAGAAAAAAATAAAACTGAGCTTAACAACTTTTCGGTTTTAAATATATTCGAATAGTAAAAAAGATTTTTTTGGTTTTTGTATCATTTAGCTGCTTTGCTTTAAGGGTACCTCCGACTACCACTCGATATTTGATTGAATTTTTACAAATTTCTTCACATGTTTTACAACAAAATGTAATTCCGCCCGATTTTCGGAAATTGAATTTTGTATCGAAAAGTTGAATTTAAAAATTTGACCCCAGGAAATTTTACTTTAAAAAAAAAACAACTTTTTTTTTAATTTCTTAGCTGCCTAAAAGTATGCTTTAATAATCATTTTTTCAAAGGTTGTACTAATATGTACAATTGGAAAATTTTATAGCATACTTACAAATATGCAAATCAAAAAATGTAAAAATGACTAATTTAAATTAAAATGTTTTTATCAAAGTAAAAATTAAATATGGATTTTTAAAATTTTAAAAGCATGCAAAAACCATTAAAACCAGATGGATTGGTGATGTCGTCTTTTTGTAATTTGCTTGGATAGCTGAAACTATTTGGGGCTATAACTCCAAAACCATTCAATATTTTGGGTGTAGGCTATTTTTTCAATATATGAGGAGCTCATATCTACTTCTGTGTGAAATATGTTCCAATTCCAATTAACCGTTTCTTTTTTTAATTAAGTTAAAAAAATTGATTGGTTTTCTTAAATTTTTTCCAAATTTTGGTCTGGATTATCTATATATCAAAAAAAAAAATCGGAGGAGGCTCAAACTGCCCAGAAAAATAGTTCAATCATTTAGGAACACAGGTGTAAAATTTCATCACTCTAAAAAAATTATTAAGGAAATGACAGGGTTTTGGCCAAAATATGAAATTTTGGGCTCACAGTGCAATGGAGCCACCGTCTCATAAACCACACCAAATAGTACGTTTTTGTGGATGCATTGGCAGCTCTACAGCAGCCATATTCTCTTCAGTACGCACTCTACGTAGAATATTTGTTGATTGAAGGTCCAATAAAGTAAAATTGGTGCAAAATTTGGTAACAAGAGCTTGAAGGTCGATTATGACGACCGTAAAACGGACGCAGTGCTCTAAACACATTTTTAACTGAGCACGATTATTGGTAATAAAATTCAATAAAATGTAAACGTTGTTCGGGCGTAAATTTTTCCATGTTAAAATGGCAATGCTAACTGATTATTTTTGACTTTGACATATGTCATGAATCACGCGTGAAATGTCAGAACAATTAGTTTGAAAAACCGATTAGCAAAAAAATCACCCTTTATTTTGTTTCTTATCAAAAAAAAAAAAGATTATTTATAAATTTATTTCTAACGAATTACTAAGTCAGCTCAAATATAAATGTATCAATTTTCACGGCTTTTGAATGCATTCAAAAAACTAAAGCAAGTATATACCGAAATAAGCTTAAATAAAAAGTATTATTCGATTTAATACTGACAAAAAATAATGAACGTGTGAGTGAGTGTTAACTCAAACAAATGCACTTCAGATTCAAAAGTTGCAATAATTTATATAGAATGAATATATTAAGGCATATAAAAATGCAAGTGACTCATTGTTTTCTAAATATATTTAAAATGAATTCTAATAGGCTAATCATTCATTACAAAGTATTGAGTCCATTTTATAAGGAATAAATTGTAAGAAGTCATATGAATGCACCTACACTCATTCATTTGCATTTGACGAAAATATTATAAGTGCAAATTTTATTATGATTCATATGAATGCATTATCACTCATTCATTTGCAGCTCAGTTGTAGTTTAGTTAGAAACTCAAATCTGAGTATGAATGCCAGTTTGAGTCATATGAATGCACTTGCACTTAATTAAGAATGTAAGTATGAATGTCATTTCGAGTCATATGAATGCACTTAAACTCATTTATTTCTAGCTCAATAAGTCTTTAGATAAAACTATAGAAAATTAAATAAATCAAAAGCATTTTAAGAGTGTACATATGAGTCTCTAAATGAATGCACTTGCACTCATACATTTATAGCTTAATCAGTGTTTAGAAGAAACTTTGTAAAATGTAAGTTTGAATATCTGTTTGAGTCATATGAATGCATTCATTCATTTGCAGCTTACTTAAATACATCAATTGCATTTGAAGGTTGTAGGATTGAAGGAGTCTATGAGTCAAATGAATGCACTTACACCCATTCCTTTATAGCTCAAACGTAGTTTAAATGAGACTTTCTCAAAGAGCCATATGAGTGCACTTGCACTCATTCATAAATACTATTGAGTCATAAGAAATCCAGTCATTTGCAAGTGAATGCAACCAAATCTCTTGCATGATTTTAGGAGAATAGGTGTGAATGCCTTTAATAGCATTTATTATAATGAATATTTACTATGCATATGAATGCACTTGCTTACTTTTAATTACTGCTCATACACAGTTTAGCAAAAAATCAAGAATGTAAACCAAATCAATTGAATGATACTTTGAGTCGCACTTAAAATAAACTCAATCAATTGCATTATATAAAAAAACAGAATTGTGAATCATAAATTTATAGCACATTTGTAAAATTAAAAAAAAAATGATTCAAACTTGTAAAATTTGACTTAAACTATGAATATGAATGCCACTATGAGTCATATGAATGCATTCGCTAAACATGCAGAATTTAAATAAAATCAAATGCTTTGAGAGAATGTCAAGAGTTGTGAACACTATACCCAGTATTCGTTTGCATAAAAACGCATGTATTCATTCATTCATTCATACATTCGAGTGCAACTAACAGACACTCAAATGATTGGTGTTTAGCACCACCCCCGCTGCCATATAACCCGCAATGCCTCCATTATTTTGGCGATGCGGCTGCTGCTGCTGCGGCTGCTGTGGCTGCTGATGATGATGGCTATGATGATTGTGATTGTGATGATTGTGGTGGCCATTGTTGGCCGTTGAGGGCGAGGCGGATGTGGCCAAAGCCGTAGCCGTGGCTGGAATAGCGCCTGCCATGCTAACGATATCGCTGGGCAATGCGATTGTGGTGCTTGCGGTTGCCACGTTACCAGCAGCGCCGCTATTGTCAACGACCAGGCCAGCAATGCCCACAATTGGGCTAGCCGTTTTGGGTACACCGCCAATGGGCGTGGTGGCCGTTGTGGTAGTGGTGCCAGTGCTCAAGCTGGTGCCACTGATGTGCGCACTAATGCCGCTCGGAACGCTGGACATATTGTGTGAGCTATTGACGGCGGAGCCAGCTGATATAGAAGTAGCCACGCTAACGCCGTGTGCATTGGCAGATGTGCGTGTTAGCTCCTCGTTGGGTATGGAAAAGTGACGATAGGAGATGTACTCCGGCGGCAGGGTGGCCTGGCGCTTGGCATTCTCTATGCGCTGCTTCTTGAGCTTCACATAGCTGAGCACCGATATCATGACTATGAACACTATAATGCCCAGGCAACAGCCAACGATAAGACCCAGGCGACGCGTCAATATGGAGTGTATAAAACCATTGCTGGACAGTCCATTCTCATCGGTTATAAGACTGGGCGTTGAGTCCAGCGTTTGCACATCTGTGCAGGCCGAGATGTGCGAGTTTTTGAGCACCTCCTTAAGCACATTGTCCGTGATGATAGTATTCTCGATAAGTGCCTCATGCTGTTCCTCGTTTAGTTGCCCTTGCAGTGCCTGAAGTGGCTGATACGGCTGATAGGGTGAGTAGGATTCATGCGTTTGTGCGGCTACGGGTGCTGGCATGTCGGCTGATACCGCAAGCATCTCATCGCGCATGGGTGGATAGGTCTCGTTGAAGTGCAGCTTTTGCAGGGCAGTGGCTACGGGCTCTGAGAGCCAATTACCCGTGCCGACGACGCAGATGTGATAGCGCGTGTTGGGGCTCAATTTGGTTAGCTTCGTGGAGTTGGCCGTGCCGTTTAGACGCTTTCCGTGTATCTGTATGTGAATAAATTAAACAAGTTTTTGAAATTGTTATTGGCATGAAGGTGACTGTGACGTAGACAGCGACGTCAACATGTCGTTTTATTAAAAAATCTTTGCTCTAGGTATTAATGCCTCTGGGATTGGCCAGCTGATGGCAACTTGTCATGTTGAAGCCATGCTTACAAAAAGCCACAAAAAATTGTAAACAAAAAAATATAAGAGCGGGTCATGCCCACTGTACCGGGTTGACAGACTTTTTTCTCTCAAATGAACAACATAATCATCAATGATGTGTCCTTTATCTACTTGTGGAGCATAGCTTAATTTGAGATAATAAATACAAAAAAACCTTCCCGCTAGAAAACTCTGGCAAGCTTTTTTGGCCCACTGTGCCTGGCTGACATTAGGCCGAAATTAAATTCGGTAGGCAGCTTATCGCTGATCGAATGCCCAGCGTGCTGCCGCCAATTTTATCTTTGTTTTTTCTCCCTGTCCTGCTTTTGACCAACTTGATTAAGCGTTTATTAAAAGCACATAACGTGAAAGCTGAGCAGCTGAGGTCTTGCTTAACACATTAGGCATACTAAAAATCAAATAATTTTCAAATTTAATGCACAGCATAGGCATACATTTTGGATGAAACGAACTTACCTCATCCGTGGCAGCCATCATGGGTGGAGCACGGTCGGCTGGCAAAACGGCAGCCATATTGGATGAAACTGCAGATGTGCTGGATGCAATGCTGTTGCTGATGGGTATGTTGTTGCCAATGATGCCATCGCCAGTTGCATGGTAAACAATTTCAAAGCCATTCAGACCCAGATGCTCGCGGCTTTGCCAGGAGACGACCACCGAGTAGGGTTGTATGTCCTGTATGGCCATTTTGGGTATTAATGGGGCATCGCAAAATTGCTGCGGCTCCATTTTGGCAAACACCTTGCCGCGCAGCTCCGTTGGATGTTCGCACCTCAGATAATTAATGTTATCGCCCGTTGGCGAGAGTGACCATTTGCGATGATCCCGAAGCCATTCCCACAGCTTTTGTGCATCGCAGCTGCATTGCAGTGGATTTTCTGTGTGTGTGTGTGTGTGTGTGTGTGTGTGTGTGTGTGTTGCGAGTGTATGTGTCAATTATGACATTCGGTTGTTGTCCAACGAGCCATGAAATGGAATGGAGCAAATACCGGCAAGAAAACACAAACGCCATTAGTGGCAAATTGTATGCTATAATGTACCATACTCTACTCGAGTGGGAACTTACCTTCCAGCTTCAGTGTGCGTAGGTTTGTCTCCAGTGGACGCAGCGGTTCCAGTGGTACCAGCTCAAAGTAGTTCTTGCGCAGATCCAGCGTATGCAGCTTGCGCAAATGACGAAAGGCATCACTGAAGAGCACCGTCATGCGATTGCCCATGAGCAGCAGCTCAACCAGACCCTTCAGATTACGCAATGTTTCCTTATGTATGCGTTCCAGTTGATTAAATGATAAATCCAGTGTTTGCAGCTGTGCCAAATCTACACTAAACTCATCCAAATCCTTGAGCGTATTATGCGAAATATTTAACAGACGCAGCAGCTTAAGACCCTGCAAACGTTCCTTGGGCAGCATTTCCAGTTCATTAATGCTTATGTCCAGGGTGAGCAGATTGGTCAGCGACTTGAAGGCGCCGGGTGAGATGCGTGTTATGCGATTGTTCACCAAGTGCAAATGCTGCAACGCCTGAAAAGCCTCGAAGTCCTTAGAGGTAAGTATGGACAAATTGGTCTGGCATATGTACAGCTCCTTTAAATAAGGATAGCGCTCCTCCTTGACCGTATAAATCTTATTGATAGGATTGCCTGTTAAATTCAGCCAAGACAAACGTGGTATGGACACATCGGACAACGCTGAGCTGGGTATTTGCAAAAATCGATTGCTGGACAAGTCCACGCGCTGCAAATTAATCGAATGACGCAAAAAGTTGGCCGGCAGCGACAACAATGAATTGCCACTTAAGTCCACATGGTCCAGCTGCGTTAGATTGACCGCATTGAAGCCACTCAGCGAGTTAATCTTGTTGTCCCTAAGCAGCAGCTGGCGCAGATTCAATGTGCCACTCAATTTGAAAAAATCGATAGAGGTGAGCTGATTGCGCGACAAATCCAACGTCTCCAGCGTGCTTAGATTGTAGAGTGCTATGTGTGGAAACTCGATTAGATTGTTGCGGCACAGCTTGAGCTCCTTGAATACATTGAGTCCATTGAATATGTTGCGATTCACATTGGTCAGCTGATTGTCGCATAAATCTATCATGACCAGATTGGTGTTTTTGACAAACAGCTGATCCGGTATATCATCCAGACTACAGTTGGCCATAAACAAATGCTGCAGCGAACGCAGCTTATCGAACATGCCGGCCATAATGCCGCCAGTGCCGACATGGCTGAAATTGTTATGTGACAAATGCAGACGCCGTAGGCTGGCCACATCCAGTTTCTGTATGTCCGAGGGACTCAAGTGATTCCATTCAAAGTTCAGCTCATTGAGATTCTGCAGTGCCTTGAACGTGTGCAACTCCAGCTGACGCAGTGAGGTATTGCGCAGATTAAGCAGCGTCAGTGGCAGATCATCCATAAAGATGTCGCGTGTAATGTGTGTTAAAGGATTATGTGAGAGATCCAGCACTTTCAGCTGCTTGAGCTTGCTAAAGGCATAGCTCTCAATAGCCTCTATATGATTTTGTGAGAGATTTAGCTCCTCCAGACTATGCAGCGTTGCAAAATAATCACGCCGCAGCTCACGCAGTTGATTGCTGCTCAAATCCAGAAACTTGAGCTGTATCAGTGCGCCAAAGGTGTCCTTCTCAATTTCACGTATGCGATTGTTGTTTAAATACAGACGTCCCATGCGCTCCGTATCCACAAACAGCGACTTGTCAATCTTGAGCAGCTGATTATCGCGTAGCCACATGATCTCAATGAAACGCTGCTGACGAAAGGTGCGCTGATCTATTTTCTGCAAGAAGTTATCCTCCAGCTGTATGGAAAGCAGGGACGAATTGCCATGATGGCCATCGGGAAAGATGTCGTCAAGCACGGTTAGCTGATTGTCCTGCAAGTTAATGTGTTGCATATTGGCCAGCGTCTGAAAAGCGCCCGGCTCTATGTCCATAATATGATTTTTTTGTATATGTAGTTCCTGCAGCGCTGGCAAAGGCTCAAAGACGCCTTTGCGCACGCGCCGTATGCGATTATTATGCAGTCGCACCTCACGCAGCTGCTCCAGCTTGCGAAACATGCCTATCTCCAGATCTTTTATCTCATTATTGTCCAGCGATAGCGAGGACAACATGGTGCACTTATCGAAGAGCGTGACGGGTATGAGCGGTATAAAGTTGGAACGCAAATATAAATGATCCAGATTTATAAGCGTGCTGAACACATTGGGATCTATATGCGCTATGGCATTGGACTCTAGATAGATAACATCCACATTGGTGGAATTGGTAAAGGCATCTGCAGGCAGCTCTAGTATATTGTTCTCCGACAGAAAAACTTCGCGCAGTTGCGGCAAATTAGAGAATACGCCGCTTATGGCATGTATATGATTATGACTAAGATCTACGGTTTGTAGACGCTTATTCTTCTCAAAGACCTTGGGATCGAGTGTTATAATGCGATTGTGCGACATGTCCAGCGACATGAGCTCCTTCAGACTCCTAAACGCTTTGGGCTGCACCAGCTCAATCTGATTGGCATAGAATGACAGCGTCTTAAGCTGTGGAAAGACGCGAAAATAATCGTGCGCAATCTCGCTAAACTGATTGGAGCTTAGATCCAAAAATATTAACGATGCCAAAGAGGCAGCTGCTGCAGCTGCTGCCGATGCATTATTTGTGGCCAGCTGTATGTCGCCATAGAAACTGGATATCTTATTGTTGGACAAACGCAGTATTCTCAAATGCAGCAGCTTTTCCAGCGCCATCATGGGAAATGTTCTCAAATTGTTCTCGGATACATCAAGTTCTTGCATGCAGTTCTCCAAACCAAAAAATGCATATTGTGGTATGCTCTGTAATCTATTACCTTTAATGCTTAGCTTGGAGATTTTTAGACCATGAAAGCTATAATCATCAATGTGTACGATTTCATTGTAATCAAAGTCCAGCGCTGTCAGTTCCTTCAAACCGCTCAGTGCATGCGTGGGCACCTGCCGAAGATAGAGTGAGAGAGCATAGTGAGTGGAATTTTGCATTGGATTATCATATATTTATTAGACTAGTTGTAGTCCGTGTATATACATATCTAGCATACATAATAATAACTTGCCTTTGGCTAGTGTTTGCCATGCGTTTTTCAATGTATGCAATATTGCGTATACGCCCCAATGGTCAATGGCAGCTGTTCTTCTCTTGCTTACGCTGCAATTTATTTTATGCTGCACTCTCAGACTTTATTACCACACTTTTTTACATACTTGTACATGCATATATTTTATGTGTGTGGCAACCCTACACCTGCTGCTGTTGTAGCCCCCTGCTTCTGCGCCCATTTCGATGCGCTCAGGTTTGCCAACTTTGCTTTTAAATCCTTAATTAAAAGTCCTCCAACATGTGGACACACACACACAAACATATACATTTGAAAAGAGCAAAAAAATAATAAATATATATACATAGTCATACCTTCATATTAAATAGCTGCGCACGGTTTACGCGTTTATCATTATATACATAAAACACTGTATATACATATTATATGTATGTATATAATATGTATTTACAATGCTCTTTTCGCATTCATATCAATTTTTATACTCTGTAGCCAAAAACTTAAGCGTAAGCTTTATTTGTGAAATGTATGTGCTAAGGCAGAAGTAGGCGTGGCAGAGTTGAACGGCTAGATATCGAAGACCAAAAGTGCTCTATTTTTTTCTTCCAAAAATAATGCAGAGTATCTCAAAGTCGACTACCTCTGCGACTGCATCAAATTTAATTTTTATTTTCGCTCTTTTTTTTGCTGCTCTTTGGTGTTCTCTCTTTTGTCCAAGTGTAGCAGGGACTGTCTCTGTTTCAGGGTCTGTTTTAGTTTATTTACTCAACTGTTTTATTGAAATTGTTTTTGATGGCTATTAATTGAACAAGGGATATTCATATTACTTTCTATTTTTTCGACAGCTCTATATGAAACCCAACATATATAAAAAAAAGCTTACAAAAACAAAAACATTTTCAGACTTGTAATAAAATCACTTTAAAACGAGATTTAAATATGTATTTCATGTAGCATAATAACTATTAGTAAGTGATTTTTATTTATATCATGTAAATATAGAAAAAAAAGACGAATAATCGAAAGCGAAGAAAAAGCAGAAGGCAATCAAAAAACTGCAAATGGAGTGTTACGAATATTTATTGCTTGGTTAAGCGAAGAATCTTACATTTGAAATAAATAACGTGCAGAACGGGAAAACAATCAGTGAAATTTTCTTTTAGAGTCTGATTTTATTTTAAAATTAATGACAATCTATACTAGTGATAATTAATACTCTGTTTTTATAACCTGTGCTTGGGGTACAAGTACCTATAAAATACGTTTTTGACAAGATTTTTTTTTTGTGTAACGGCTAGAAGTAAGCGAGTTAGGCGCCAAAACCTGTGGATAAAGTTCAGTAGGTCTCGCCCTTGTGGTCTCCGAAATCAAGATGTTCATACAGAAGGGCCGACCGATGCGCTAGTTGTGGCAGTTAATATGAGCTCATGTTTTATACATTGCAAAAACCTATTTTACTCCCGACGTTATGGTTACAAAATGGTCAGGACGAATGCTTCTGCTTCTACTATCCTTGACTCCCAGTGGAGCATAGGACCAAATAACTTTTATTTGCGGTCTTATCCTTAAATTTCTTATATTACAATCTTTTTTTTTTATTACATATCCGTTGGTTGCATCGCGAGTCATAGCCGAATATGGTCAATTTTAAACTTCCATTACCTGGAAGCGCCACTAAAAATCAACTACTATTTATTAAATGCTTGTCTCCAAAATCAAAAAAAATATACCACGATGAAGCATTCTTTTTCAAGGTGCTAAGAGTATTTTATGGTCGGGATGCTCTCCTTACTTATTGTTTCTAAGCTGTCTAAGCTTCATACACATGCTTAGACGCTCACTCACTCCAAACCAAAAAAGAATTTTTCCCCTACACAGTAGACAAAAGATAGGAGGTAGAGAAGAGTCTGCCCAAAACACCTACCAAGACATCAAGGGTTCTATCCCATAGAAGATCTTTTAAGACCAAAGTTGGCAAAACTTCATATACATGTTGATGCCCTCACTTTAACTGATAAAATAAGCTCCAAACTAATAAAGGATTGATAGTCCGATTTTGTTCTCCTACTCAGTAGGCTATAGATAGCATGCGGAGAAGTGCCCAAAACACCGAACAAGACCTTCCTGGTCACGTTACTTTTGTTAGCGGGGGAGCTGGAGAAGTTGGTTGAAGAAGCTCCTTTTTAAACTTCTTATGAAATTGGCGTTGATGACGCCCCGCTCCAATCTGCTTCGGTGAATACAGACCTGGACCGAGTACTATACCTATTATTTTGTAGTTCAACGGTCTCCAGGCACAGATCGGATGAAAGGTGGATAATAAATTACAACAAAATTAAGGCCAATATGCAAAAAGACATTTTCTCACGAGGAGCTAACTATCGGTATAACACATTTAAGATTGACTTTTTTTCCAAAGCGAGAATGGGATATTAGACGTACCAGCAAGACTTATATTTTTAAGCATATTAACAAGGAATAACGACGCCACACAGGCATAACGCCTTCAAAGTACTTCAAAAAGTCCTTTCCTATATTAGGTTAGTTGGAGCAAAGGGCTTCAAACGCCCCATAGTCCCTAGTAAAAATGTAGCTCTTCACTAAAATAAGAGCTACTGGAACAGGCTTTCTCTTAGCTTATGTTAAAAGCCCCAAAGTTATACAAATATCTGTGGAAAAAATAAATCATTCTTACTGCAAAACGAATGTTTATTATGACAATTATCGAATATTACAATAGAGGTTTGGAGGTTAGGATGTTACAAATATATCGGTAAGAATAAACAAGTTTATAAAATATCAGCTCATCTGCTAAGAAGTTTCCATTTTGATTGTATTTATAAATATTCTAAAAGCAGATTATCAACTTCGTTTTGCGATTAAACAATTTTTGCTATCTAATATTTGCTAAAACCGGAATTATTGTCACCAATAATGACACCTAATTACACTGGGATTAGTAGCGTTTGCGATTATTAGAATAATTGTGGTTGCGTTTATTTTCGTAACTATTACGATTATAACGACGCTTCGGTCCTCTGGCAACACTGCTCTTATCTTCATCAGAGCTAAGACTGTCCGTAGTACTACTGCGTTTGCGATAGTTCAGGCTTCTATCTCGGCTAAAGCGGCGTACGTTACGCTCACGACTTTCACGTCTATATTCACCACGCTGCACACTGCGACGTCTAAGTGGTGAAATACTAATTCTAGAGCGGGATCGCTTGTAACGTGGTGAACGACAAGTGGAGAAGTTAGCCCGCTTCTGCTGGAAACGTGTTGCAGCACGCAGTAAGCCTTCGGAAAATTCGGTTACAGTTATACGCTGATTATCAATTTTACCACCATTCATTTGCTCGCGTGCCCTTTGGCTATCCTCGGCATAGGCATACTCCACAAAGGCAAAGCCGCGTCCAAAGCCAACATTATAGCGATCCATGGGAAAATCACAATGAGTCAAAACACCAAAACTGCTAAAGATTTCGATTAAATGAATCTTGGTAACACGAAATGAGAGTCCGCCAACATGCAGACGCAACTTATGGATTGGTACGCCAATGGCTCTATCAGTCTCTCGCAAGGCCATCTCCGTCGATGCGGCAGTTGGAGAGCTAATATTTGGTGCAAGACCGACTACGACGGGTTTAGTTGCACCCGCTGGCAAATAGGTTATTAGAACTGACTGACCAACGCTTTGGTGCTCATTTTCCATTTCGCGCGTTTCGGTTCGCTTACAATTTTTGACCGATCCGCCTCTCTTCTTGTGCTCATCCTTGGAAGCACGTACTGTAGCATGACGACTTGGGCTGGAGCGTTTGCTTGACTTTGCTGCCGGCTTGGAATCCTTATCAGCTTTGGTCTTTTTATGTGCTGCTTCGTTGTGCTTTGAGCTGGAACGTTTGGGCGTCTGCGTAGCCGATTTGTTTTCTTTATTAGCTGTGGTTTTTTTACGACTAGCAACGTGGTCCTTGGAGCTGGAATATTTGGGTGACTGTGTCAACGGCTTGGGGTACTTATCAGCGTTGCTCTTCTTATGTGTTGCAGCGTTTTCCTTTGAGCTGCAGCGTTTGGTTGCCTGTGTCAACGGCTTGGGGTCCTTATCAGCTGTGCTCTTCTTATGTGTTGCAGCGTTGTCCTTAAAGCTACAGCGTTCGGGCGTCTGCGTAGCCAACTTACTTTCCTTATTAGCCTGGTTCTTTTCATTAGTAGCAGCGTGGTCTTTTGAGCTGGAAGGCTGTGGCAGCTGCTTGACCAACTTATTTTCCATATCGGCTGTGATCTCTTCGAGTGCTGCAGCATATGCCTTTGAGCTGCAGCATTTGTTTACCTTATTAGCTGTGGCCTCTTCGCGTGCTGCACCAAAGTCTTTAGAAATGCAGCGTTTGGGCGTCTGTGTAGCTGGTGTTGCCTTGTCTTGTGAGCTGGAGCGCCGTGGCGTATGATTAACCGTCTTGTTATCCTTAGCAGCCGTAGTCTTTGCACGTATGGCAGCATTGTCATTTGCACTGAAGCGCTGGGGCGTGTGTGCAGCCGTCGTACACTCCTTGCCAGCTGTTTTAGCAATGTCCTTCGACCTAGAGCGCTTTGGCGTCTGCGCAATCCACTCTTTCTCCCCATCAGCTGCGTTCGACAAAGGCTTTAATGTATGTTCGTGGTAAATTGAAATGAACTCTACTGAAGGCGAACGCTGCAGCGCCTGCGTAGCCGGTTGTATGGCAACTGACTTTAGTGCCGGAACAGCTAATTTGAGTTTCTTGCCCGCAGTAGGCTTATTATGGCGCTTATCATCCTTGGTGCCTAGGTATGCCAGCTTTTGGCCTACGGAAGGTGCGCTGCTTGTGCTGCTGCTGCAGCTGCCAGCAGTTGACTTACGTTTACAGTCCGACTTGTTTTTACCTAGTTTATAATTGAGTTTTTGTCCAACGGAAGGTGCACTGCTTGTGCTGCTGCTGGAGCTGCTGCTGCTGTTGGAGCGGGTGGGACTGCTGGAGCTGCCTGCTTCACTTGTGGAATACCTACGACGCTTGGACGCTTTGTCATAGTCCAGCTTAGACGGAACTTTGCAGCTCAGACGTTTGCTAGGGCTGCTACGGTTGCTGCGTTTAGCCATGGTTTGAGCTAGCTCGTAATCCTTACCAGCTATTGTTATCAATTGAAAAAGAAAAAAATTTTAATTTGCTGTATGTGCGTGTGTTATCAGTAGAGCGCTTGCCTTTATGCTTGGCTGCAGCAGGATTTGGTTTACAGATGACAACTCTACGTGACATTTTTGTTACGAGAAATATTCACTTTTCACAATCTTTAATGAAAAGTATTTAACTTGTTTGTTGCTCAAATGAAAATGCAATAATTTATTTTTCCAGTTGTCAAAACAAAACTGACACTTGACGGCAAGGCTTAGACGGTTTAGACTAAAGCAGAACAATGCTGCGTTCACACTGCTAATAATTTTTGGTATTTTGCTGTAGTATATTTTCTATCGATTTGCAGCGATTTTTTTTTAAATAAAAAAATAAAATAAGAATATTCATGCTATGATTGCATTTTGCACTTTTGTAGGTTTTTGTGGGCGGCGTATGTGGCGCATACTTAATGCGGCGCATACAATGTCTCCGTTCTGGGCAGCTGCAGGTAAAATGACATTACGGCCTTTTAATTAATGTAGCGACATGCAAATTTATGGCACTCGATTTTAATTTATTAAACCTTTCGGCCAGTTTCTGCCATTTTGGCTTGAATTTTTTCTTGTGCCAGATTCGGCCATTTTGTAATACACTGTAGCTTAAGATGAGAGTATATTTGTTTAACTTCAATAGGGTCAATAAGAGAAAAGCTTCTGTATGTTTGTCTGAACGTCTTTAGCTTGGAGATTAGACGAGCTGGCATAACCAAACTTAAAGTCGGGAATGCTTAAATGTGCAGACAGGACATGGCTAAAAAATTTATCGAATCGCCAATCCGCATGCCAAAAGCCCATAGTTGCCTTATAATGTAATGACATAGGGTATCCCAAAGTGCACGGCGCACGATTCTCTCTCGCTGATTTTTTTTTTTACAATTTGCTGGGCAAATTTATGGGCGCCTAGTCGGTCCAATGCCAAAGAAGCAAACAAACGTAGCAGGCGCAGCTCGAGGATAGAGTGGAACACAGAAATTGCTGCCATAAAATGATATTTATTTTTATTGTTGCCGCTGAGCGGGCACATTATAAGACATATTTATGGACATTTTGAATTTTTGCACTTAATCACACAAGAAGAAGAAAAGAAAAAAAAAAAATCCTAGAAGTAGCGTAAAATGTCAAGTTATCGGTATGGCCGTATTACCGTTTATCGTTATTTGCTTAGTGATGCACCAGCTTGGATCTGCAGCGACGCAGTCCATCGCCACGCTTAATGCTCCAGCAGCGTGCCTCAGTGGTGCGTCTCAAGGCATGCTTGTGTCCCCTAACACAGTTGGCCAGTTGTGCCTCACAGCTGGTCAAGCGTATGCAGCGCTGATCCTGTGTGCTCCAGCAGCCAGCAACCCTGTTATCCTTGCAGGGGCGACGACGACACTCATGCACGCGTTTGCTGCCCGAATGTGTGGGACTCTTTTTGATAGGTGCGCATTTGGCGCTGCCCACAGGCCCGGCAATGCCGCGGCAACGTGCCATGCGTGACTCACGACGCAGTGGCAGACCCAGATCACGCAGACGGCAGTTCTCCTCACGCAGCGCGCAAGAACGTAACTTGCGGCAGACATTGGTTTGCTTGTTGCGCACACAAACCGAGTGGCCGGACCACTTGGCACCGCAGCGTCCTGGGCAGGGTCGCTGCTGGGGCGTATGTGCCATAGCAAGCACGCAGAGGGCAAGCAGTAGCAGGCAGATGCTGAGCTTCGACATGGTAAGCAAGGAAATTAAGGCTGTAGGCTGGAGCTGGTGTTGACTGACTGGTCAAAGGCTGCTTAGCTGATGTCTACACTGCTGCACTGCAGCCAATTTATATGAGAGCTAAGCTCTGCAAAACATTACGCATGCATTGTGTGCTGCATTGTTTTGGGGCACGAGGCAGACCCAATTCTCGCATTCAGTGTTGTCAATTGTTTTTATTTTGTTTTGTGCTTTTATTGTATTTTTTTTTTATTGTTATTATGCAAGATTGACAGTTGTTGTTGTTTACGCGGATATTAAAACAAAGTTCAGTCTTAATACTTAAAAGATGTTTATTTTTTATATAATTATAATAATGGAATATGATAATAAGTTGCCTAGCATGTAAATTTGTGACATTTGATGGTAAGAGAGACTTTAGAGAAATATCTGGCGAGCTCCAAAGCATGCAAAATTCTCTTCACGTCGAGATATTTCTTTAAGTTTGAAAAAAGGAAATTGTTACAGGGAAAAAATTAGAAATGACTCAACGAGTCATTGCATATCATTCAAAATCTTTGGAAATAATTCAAAAACAAAGACAGCCAAACCAAATATTCCAGGAAAAAACCTGATGCTGTCTATTTTATGGAATTCCCTTTTATGCATTATGAGCAGCTTTGGGCACGCCTTGACTCTTTTTGCTCCGAGTGCTCTTTCCGTTATTTTTCGTGCCCATCGCTGATAATGAGTTAGAGCTCTCTACCGGACACAATTAATGAGATTGGGACCAACAATCAAGGAAAAACGCTACCAATTCTTCTACAGATCCATTCTCCTACATAATAATTCTCATCCGCAGGTTGCAACGCTGGTGAAAACCTACTTGAAAATACTTCATTCGGAATTCCTCAGCCACTGGCAGTGTTGTACATCAACGGAAGATACCATTAATAGCCTCAAGAGATGAAGAGCTCTTTCGACATGATATCCGAATGCTATCAGAAAGATGGAGAAAGAAGTGAAAATAAAGATACCAGTTAAAGCCTCAAGAGATGAAGAGCTCTTACGACATTGTATCCGATTGCGTCAGAGAGATGTTAAAAGTAGTGAAAGTAAAGATATAACGGATAGCCTCAAGAGATGAAGAGTTCTTACGACTTGGTGTCCGATTGTTGCCAGACAAATGGAAAAAAGTTGTATCTAGTAATGGGCAATACTTTGAATAAAACGTTATATGCCGTTCTTTCACAATAAACTTCTAATATGTTTCAGGGGAAAAAATTTGTATACAGATCGTTTAGAGGTTCACAACTTTGAGTTGGCAAAACTGATTTATCTGACCCTTTTAACAGCTGATATTTGCTTTTTGTTGTGTTTGGTTTGACATTTCATTATGGATAGACTTACACCAGAGCAACGCTTGCAAATTGTCGCATTCGGAGTGAGGATAATCCACAAGCTTTTGTCGAAACAGCATTACATCCACAGAAAATTACTGTCACTTGTCTACGTCGATTAACCAGAGACAATTGAATACCTGGAAATCAACATTCGAAGAGTTATTGGCGAAACACGGCCGCAAATATTGCGGAAAGTTTGTGAAAATTTGTGTTCCAGATTGCGCCTTGTACGCACCAGCCGTGGCGGCCACATGGCCGAAATCATATTTAAACATTTATGTCATAAAACTTGCTATCCAACAAAGCCCGTTTCATTGATAATATATATATATATTATTTAAACTTGTGTAACTCTAAAAAAACACCCTTTATTTAATTTTAGCAAAAGGTTTTGTAAAAAATGTTTTCCATGTTTTCTAAACATTTTTTCTACCAGGCATTCGTTTCGTACGCAAATAAGTTAAACAGAACAGCTGTTTAAATTTTTCCAGCAAAATGATGTGGCAACACTTTTTTGTCCATTTTTTTTTGACGTCTACGTACACCAAACATATGCGTTTGTAGATATAATTTCGTGACTATTTATTTCATCTAAAATTTGTGTCTTTATGGACTTATGTATACGGCTGCTTACTAGACCTTGAGTTAAATAAAATTACTCGAATTTCGATACAGATGTCGTTGATATTTGGTATTTGTTTCATGTCGATATCGTATCGAAACGTAATCGAGTATTTGACTCTAAATTTCGTTTCGATACTTTTACATATATTTTCAGCATGAGCCAAAATGCTTTGTCATTGCCTTCATTTTTCTGATGTCAAAACAGTCTAGCAGTACAACAAAAAATTTGTGAACATATCAAAATTTAGAATAAAAAGTTCTGAGAAAATAAAAATTTTTTGAACAAGTTTGGGTCAATACGCAAATAACTTTACCATCCAGCACAGTAAACTCGTGAACAAATCAACAAACCGAACTTATGACGTACAACATTGAGAATTATACGGCGCTGCAAATTTATCATTTTTAGTGACGTCATGAGTCCTGTATCTTCCACTGGAGCATAGTGTCTCAGATTTGTGCGCTTGAATTTTTAGAGACATTTGTTGAAAGTGCACCAACGTACGTAGCACCAAGGTGAAAGACCATGTCAGTGTAGATACTGTATGCGTGTTTTGACTAACACTGGCAATTGCTTGTCGAATTAAACAACACAGTAAGTATATGTAAGGTAGTCCACCTTCTATCCTTGAGTATGTCTGCACTCGGGAAACCAGAGTTTGCTGCATTAACCAAATTGAGATCTTCTAGGATCCAATTGTATCACCAACTACTTATCCGGAGAAGCTCTTAACAACTTCAATATCAACGTGAAGCTATTGGATCGCTTAACTTGGTACTGCCAAAATTATCCAAAGATTGTGGCCAAGAATATCTTTTAACACTTTTTTCTTTACCAGTTTGCCAGAGCTGTAGCTATTTTGTGAGCTTATCCCATAGTATCAAGTCGTTTGTTCCAAGCTTCTAGTGTTTGCTGTTTTCGTAGTTACTGGAGCTTTGCTTGACTGCTATTTGGTCCAACTCTTTATTCCTTGGCTTCAACATTTTTTCAACGTATGCTGGTACAGATGGCGTCTCTATTAGACTTGGTAAGCAGTGCATCTCTTGCTGAGAGCTCTTTCCGTACAGTTGTTGAGTATTTTATGGGTTTTTTTCAAGCAGAGACACATAAAATAAGAAGATTACAGCATTGCCAATTACGTTCAAGAAGTTGTCAGTGTTAGTCAAGACTCGCATGCCGCATCCACGCTTATATGGGCTTTCACATTGATGCTTCGTGCGTTGGTCCAATTTGAGGAAATGTTCAGTGAAAAATTCCTGCACGCTCTTCGGTGGCTTCATCACTTTTTTCGATTTTTTTTTTTCGGTTTGACTGAAGAATTTTCACTATATAAGAACTGCACATAAATAATATGGGAGCCTACATAATTCATAAACTATTTGTACTAATAAGCCCATATATAAATTTATATTTATGAAAACTGCAAATCAGTGTTGCGAAAGACTACGAGATGATCATATAAAATTCGCAGTATTAGATAACGCATAAAGCTAGCTTTGGATCTTAGTTTAAACGTCATGAAAATCAAGATCTACTGCCAAGAATTTCTTCTTTTTTTGTTTCAGTAATATACAAGTCTTAATAAAAATTAAAAATAAACAATTTTAAAAAAGAAATATTTTTACCAACAAATGCTGCTTTATGTATATACTATATATAAAGTCAATGTCTTACAACAAAAGAGGCGCGTGTAGCACTGATCTCTATGTCTTTAATGCATTGTCTGCATTGGCGTCGTATTGTCTGCTCTTTCCAGCAGTTTTAGATAACTAGCTATATAAACCCATTGCCCATGCCCAAACCCATATCGAAGACCAACAACAGTCAATTAAACAGTACAACATCATGCAAACCAGCCAAGTAGCCAGAATTTTGGGCACTGCCCTGCTCTGCAGCCTGCTCGCTAATGCCTTGGCCACCACTCGCAATACCACACGAACACCCATCACCAGACGCCCCACGGATCGCATTACCGTACGCCCCTGGTGGCCACCATGTCGTCAACCTGCCATCTGCTTGACACGCAGTCCTCGCGTCTGTGGTCGCACCAGTGAAGGCATCTGCCGGCGCTTTAATAACATCTGCGAATTGCTAGCTGCCAATGTCACTCCACGTCCTGGCGGTGCAGTCTTACTGCCCATCAGCAAGTGGATGCATACTAGAGATGTGGATTGCCGCACGGTGCGTCGTGTTGGTGCTGCCGCTGCTGCGCGTTGCTATCAGCCCTGTCCACGTCGTCGTGTTGTCTGTCCACGCACTGCGCCCGAGAAGCATATCTGTGTGAGCACGAGAAACAGGCGCAATTGCAAGGTGCTAGCCAACAACTGTCAGCTGCTCAACGAGAACTGCCATGGTCGTCCCAGAAACAGTAAGTGTTAAACAGCGTTTTGGACAAGCTTGCGCTTTGTGGCAGAAGTCTTGCAAAGATTAGCTTGTTTTGCTAAGAAATTTGGTTAGTTGTGCTACATTATTTTCTTGTCTCTCTACAGATTGGGTGCGTGTGGACAAACGTCAATGTGGTGATAGTCAACTGGGCGATAAGCCACAACGTTGTGTGCCTTTGCCCACAAGCCCAACCACAAGCCGTTCCACAAGACGGCCCACGGGACGTCCCACAATACGCCCTTCACCTAGGCCAACAGCGACCGCTGCGCCCAGTGCTTAAATGAGCCACTAATGTGTTTGGCAATGAAAACATCACTTGAAGATTTTTATATATAATATAATAGGTCCTATTTTTTTTTTAAAACTTAATAAAAAAATGCTTGATAAAAATTTATTTTCCAACTTAAAAAAAAATAATGGATTTTTGGTTGCGGATCTCAGAATATGTTTACTTTAACGTTTTTGGAGTCTGCATACGCATTCAAGTTGAAAATAGCCTTAGCACGTCAGAGCTGTGACATAGACGCGGAAAACTCCATAATATTTTTTTACATCGCTTAAGCTCAATCTAAGCAACAACAAAAAATCCACATTATCAGAGCTCTGACATAACCATCAAAATACATTGTTATTTTAGAGCCTTATCGTGCTACTTCCGAATCCTAAAATTGTTTTGGGAACAAATTTTAATTGTTTTTTTTTTTTTTTGTTGATCGTTTATAAGTGTAATTCCATAAAAAGCTTATGTTTAACAAACAAAATAATTATTAACTAAAAATAAAAGTATACACTGCCTCTTTAAGAGTCAAATTTTAATCGTTTTCGTGTTTGCGTGCTGCCTATTTCACATTTTTTGCTGTCGATATCTTCTCATATTTCCCATAGCTGTGCATACAACAGAATTGAACATTCGGCCTTGATCCGGAACACGAAAACGAAAAAAAATTTGTTCGTTTTCGTTTTTGCGTGCTCCCAATTTCACATTTCTTACGGTCGATATCTTCTCATATTTGCCTTACTCTTTGTAAGCACGCAAAAACGAATAAAATTTTTTGTTTTCCTGAGCAGACCCGAATTTTTAATTTGTTGGTTAAATATTTTTAAATTTTTTTCATACAACTATAGTGTATGCCGAATTCTATTAGATACGCTTAAACGCAAGCAATCTACCAACTCTTGTATCTGTTTACTTAAGTGTTTAATGTACAAATTTATTCATGATGATCTGTTTTAGCCACCTGGCCGCTTTTCTGCTGCTTCTGCTTCTTCTCCTTATAAAGCTGGCTCAAAAGCACATTGAAAGTTATTGCATTGAACGCAATTGTTTTATAAACCGGGTCAGAGTTCACCTTTTGGTGTACTTTACTGCCAGCTTTTGGTTCGGTTCGGTTCAGTTCGGTTCGCTTCAAGTTATAAGTTTCAGTTATTTTGCAGCGGTTTTTGACGCAGTCAAATTACTTTTTATGGCTGTCGTGGCTTTCTGGTTTTATGATTTTTCAAAATTTAATGGCTTAGAAAGCCATTTGCCAAGTTTATTCGACGCTGTTTGCCACTGGCAACAATCCGAGCATCCAGGCATCCATCCCCTAATCAACCACTCCACGGCTCACTCGACGCTCAATAAACCACCAATCACCGAACCGCTAATTAGCTGCACCGTCTGCCACCAAACTTGCAACAAATTTGCAATTGAGGAACATACCGTGCTTTAATATCTTTTGTTTATGTTTATTTAAACATTTATTTAAAAAAAAAATTATATTGCCTGTTTTAAATATTTAGTGCAGCCTAAAAGTAGGCTACGAATAATTTAATGAACACTAATTTTTGCTGTTTATAATATTTGACAATAAAATTATTTATATGCCCATTATTTGATTATATTAAATAAATAAAAATAATAGTTGTTTAGTAGCAGTACGTTAAATCTAATATTTTTTCGGAATTTTTGGAAAACTTCTTGTAAATTGCCTTTAAAAAAAATATTTTGATTCCTTTTCACCTAATTTTTGTGAAAGTGAGAAAAATAAAAAATAATTAAATAAAACTATACATTTATAATACAATTTTTTTCATATTATTAAATAAAAAATTGCAAAATTTTGAACAAATAAAAAATGTTGACTTAAAATCTAAAAAACCAAGTAAATTACTTTTAATTAGTAAGTACCTACTTATTCAAAAGTTTTAGAACGCAATAAAAAAAATGTGAGTGTATCATTCTTTTTTGGTGAAATTGAAAAGCAGCAAAAAATATATAAAAAAAAGTCTACAGCATAAATTGTATACGAAAAACTATTAAAAAAATTTATTTATTCATTTGTTCTATTAATAAAAAGTAATAATATTTTTTTATATAATCGGCTTTAAACTTAGCAAAATTTTTTTTGGGTAATTCCGGCCCAACTTCCAAATAGTGCAAATGGCGGCTTAAAGTATGATGAAAATTTTTTTGATAAAACTAATTAAATAAACTGCTCTTTATGAGGATTCAAAAAAAAAAAAAAGATGCAAATTATTAGCGGTGAGAAAACATGGATAGATTTTAATGCTTGGTATCTTGCCGCCAAAGGCGTAGCATGCGGGTGGTGGAGCCAGCTAGCAATCCTATATAGAATAAAAAAACCAAATATTTTTGTACATGTAGGCTCTAGTACTCCAGCCAAAAGGTTAAAATTTCAACTGATTTTCAGCTGAAAGCCACACTTGTTTTGTACGTATACGCAATAATCTAAAATTTGAGGCTTGGCAACACTGCATGACAATTCCTACCCAATAGATATGGCTTAAATCGTTGCAAACTTACCTGCGTTAATTTGCCATTCACAATGCTCAGGGACTCGAGGGTTGAACGCACATTGAGCAAACTGGTATTCTTAAGAGTCTCCAGATGCGAGTGCGAGAACTGCAAATGGCGTATGGGAACGCCCTGCTTGAAGACATCCTGGGAGAGCGAGGTGGCCGAACGATCAAAGTCATAAATGGAGAGCGAGTGTATGGGCGCCTGTATGCGGTCAAGTGTGGAACGCAGGGAAAGTGCTGTGGTGCCAGGACACTCTAGGAAAAGGCCTGCAATAATCATATGAACAAGAGCAATAACAATAAGTAATATAATAACTACAACAACAGCAACACGACAACTATTGACCAAGTGGCGAGCACACAAGTAGGAGAGCTTCAACAATTTATGTGGCGCATTTCAATTAGTTATCCTTGTGGTTGCTTTTAGTCTGTGTGATGCTATTAGGATGCTAAACCATCACACTAGCACTTGTGTTAGTATATGTAGGGTAGGAGTGTGTGTGTGTGTGTGAGTATCTTTGTACATGATTTGATTGCTCTTGCTGTATAGCTATTACGTAATTTATATTATTATCCTAGCTGCTGTCTGAATCCGGAACGTCAGCTGACCATCATTAGTTAATAGCATGTCGCACTTTGCCACACACATACACATATGTGGAGACAAATAAAACGCAATTCAAATCAACATGTCTAACAGAAACACATACTAATACACTTGGATAGAAACTAACGCACACACACGCATTGCACCTTGGCTTAAGTGATTAAAACTTGGCATCAACATTTCATTGACTATTTTTGTACACTTGCTTTGGGTTGGTCACATTAATTTTGTCATTAACTTTGCTATGGTCACACTGTTGCCTTTTTTATGACTTACTCAAATCTATAAATCTATCTGTACAAGGGCGGATGCCAAAGAAAATTCGAAAAGGGTTTCCAATTTTGTTCAAAGTGTGATTTTTAAGCAGTTCTGCTACATCATCATCATCATTATTTCCTATATCTCCCACTGGAGCATAGGGTACTGCTAAATAGAATATATAATATTAATGGGATGGGGTCTGCAAGCCCCCACAAAAAAATCCTATTGAAAAATAAACCACAAGATTGATGACGCAATGCATGTTATACATATACTAACTGCCTAAAACCGAAATACTCTTGACTCAAAATTCTGCGTCTGTTCGGAAGTACGACTTTAAAAGAATATTTAAACCAGTTTAATGTGTGCAAATTTGATTAGACCTTTTCGCATGCTTTTGCCCCAGTGTGCGCCATGTGCCTGCTGCATTAAGCGTTTAGTGTCAAAGTAAACAATCTTGACAATCACAGCATGTGTCATCATTTAAATGATGGTCAACACTTGGCCTTGTCCAGTGCCCTGCGCATTGTAGCCACAGATAGTACACAGTGTGTTGGGGGCAGCCAGGAGGCACACACACACAGAGAGCCTGATACACTTTCCCTGAACTGTGCTTTGTAATGTTGCCTTCAGTGTCCTTTCCACACACACACACACACATAAGCTAGCTGCAGCAACTTCGCTGATGCGCTTAATTAGTTTGGTCAGTTGGATCTGCTACTGAGTACTTACCATCTTCAAATTTGTAGCAAGGACACGCAGAGCTTTCATCAAAGCTGGGGCATTCAATGCCAGCAGCGCCCGTGCCGCTGGCCACATTCGACTTGGACACCAAACCATTGCCGAGTGCATGGCCATTGGCTCGTGTATTGGCATTAGTGTGACCAAAGTTGCCGGCAGAGTTGCTTAGACTGTTTGGACCGCTGCTTAGCGAGCGGGTGGCACGATGCTGCAGCTGCAGCTGTAAACCGGCTCGTTGCACAATTGTCGTTGGCGTCAAGTCCATTGTGGTTGTTGTTGTTATTGTTGCAGGTGTGCTTGCTGCAATTGTTGCTGGCAACAGTGAAAGCCAAAGGACAAGCGTGAGGCATGTGCGCTGCAGCCATTTTTGCTGCTGCGGCTGCTGCGGCTTCCGTTGTCTTTGCCATTCACATTGGCGCAGCCATTTCCGTTGTTGTTGTTGCTGAGCATGTTGACTTTGCTGAGGCAGCATATATGCAACATTATTGCAATTTGGCTGACGTTGTGCATCGCCTCGACCAAATTCGTGTTTGCGTTTGCTTTTGTGCGCCCTTTCGTGTTCGTTTTCTTGTTCTGCTTCTGCTTGTTCTTCTTCTTCTTCTTGTGCTTGTGCTTGTTCTTGTTCCTGCTCATGTTCATTTTCGTTATCATGTTCTCGTTCGTGTTCTTTTGCTTGCATCATCGCATCAACGTCTGACACTAACTCTGACTCTGCCTCCGACTCTGCCACTGCCACTGGCACTGCCGCAGACTCTTTCGCTTCTGCTGCTTCTTCATTTGTTGCCATTGCCATTTGCTCTATTTGATGTCCTGCTGTTGTATGTTGTTTGTGTTTTTGTTGCTCCTGCTTCATCTGCTGACGTTGTTGATGTTGCTGCCACTGATTATGCTCTGTTTCTCGCTCTTGTTGTTGTTGTTGTTGGTAATACATTTGATGCATGTTTTGACATTTTGCTCGTTGTTTTTGTGGCTCCTCTGTGCCAGCTTTTATGCTGCGGCTTTGTTGACAATTGTTGAAGTTGCAGCTGCTGTTTCTATTGATGTTGTTGTTGTTGCTGCTACATTTGTTGTTGTGATTGCTTTTGTTGCCATTTGTTGACTTCATGCATTTCGCTAATAAGTTTGTAAGCGTTGCATTTGCCACAGCGGTTGGCATTGCCACCATCTCTGCCCCTGCCGCTGCATCCTTTGCTGCTGCTGCCACTTTGCTGCCTTTGCACATTTTTGATTTTGATTTCTTATTTGAGTATTGCTCTCTCATGCTACACTTTCTGGCACAACAATTAATGTTGATTCATTGCTGCATTGATATTTAAGCCCTCTCTGCTGCAGTCACATAACTGACGCGTTTTCGGCGCGTTTTTAAACGCGAGCAAATTACTGCAAGTAAAAAAAAATGAAAAAAATTACGATTAATTGTTTTGTCAATTTATAGACATCTTATATGAAAAATGGGATAAAGTTGAGGTGGTGACCGGCAGTGGCATGCCCTTTACCCTTTAAATTTATTTTATTCCACCTACCCTCTGAAAAACGATCGAACTTTATTTAAATTCGAACTTCTCGAAACAAAATTTGTTTCACTCTAAAAGTTTTTGTTCTCAATTCATTTCTAAATTAAAAATACTTTTTCAGTGCCGAGCTTAATTTAAGTTCGAATTTCTCAGTCTAGAGTTTATAAGAAGTTTTCGTTCTCTATTTATTTTATATTTAGAATAATTTTTACTGTCCTTCGAAAGTTAAGTCCAAATTTTGTCTATAAGCTTTGTTGTATTTACTACCTTATCATAAGGGCTATATACAATTTGTGCATATATATGGAAAATAGAGAAGATAATGCCAGAGACCACAAAAGGTATGTCCGAAATAATCAAGTGAACAAAAAAAAAATGTATATAGATACGTTCGCTGTCTGTTCTTTCTTCAGCTTGAACGCCTAGATCTGGAAGAAAAGCTATAATAGCATAACTGAGGTTCGGATTGCCTATGGTTTATCTCAGAATACGTTTATTTTTTTCCAAACCACCAATATAGGAAATATTCGCAATAAGGTTATTGAAGGTCGAAGTCTTAATCTTTCCTCTGGCTAATGCATACAGGGTAGAATCAAGAAGTCCAAGGACTTTTCGAGTTGTATTAAATGTTTAATTTTACTCGAAATACCACTCTTATGCTCCAATAATGCGATTCCCACGCCTTCTAAAACTCGCGTTGAGTTGTTTTCTACGAAGCTGTATTTACGAAGCTGTATCGGTTTCCCTTGAGGTACCGCTTCAGAAGAGTAAGAAGTTTGGCTTTAGGGGTTGAGGAAATTTGGACACGTTTCCATTTTTGTGCGTCACTTAGGACTCTTGGCATAGGCGACACAACGCTTACGTGCTCTAGATGTTGCTCCCGGCATCTACTTCAGAGGTGCCGACACGGCCTCTTGGATATTCTCTACGAAGTTATATCGTTTTCCCTTAAGCTCCCGCTTGAGCTGAGGAAAAGAGCAAGAAGTTCGGCGTTGCGAGATTTAGACTGTACGAGGCACGTACGTGGCAACCCTGTGCCTTGTATTGGCTCTTGCCACAAACATGGCGCATTCCTTTCTCATGGTCAAATCTCCCTAGCACATTAACGAAAAAATGAATGTTTGTGCGCTGATGAGAGTAAAGGAGCGCTTCACTTTGGCGACATTTTCAACAATACTTGAAGCTGATGTGCGAAAGTCGCGCTGGACGAACTCCCAGCTCTCCTGGAACAGGTTACGACGCAGAATTTATTGATATAACGCTGTTCTCGAATTTTCTCAATTTTAAATCGCGAAGACAAAGGTTCACAACAATCGCAGGCAACTGGAAAAATTTTTGGTTTCTTGGAAAGGCTTCCCACTACTATGCCCAGTTGGTTCGTGCTACAGAAGTTCAGTCCTGCTACCTTTTGATACTACCCTGTTCATAAGCGTAAGGTGAGTTTATATAGTCCTCACCGAGACTTATGTTTCAAAACTTTTTTTTTATTTTAATTATTTTTTTTATGTATGTAATACTGAACTGAGTCGGTACAGTAAAAAAAGTGAGCTGGTTGTTACAAGTTCTAGATGAGATTTTATTTTTATGTAATTCTTTAGTGTATCTCAAGGTCGCCTGCATCTAACTTGAACGTTCAACATATTTATTTGAATAAGTAGTGCCAGAGTAAAGGATATTAGCATCGTGTAAGGTATCGATGGAGCCAAGTCCGAATGTTCCTTGGTTCATACGAAAACCGAGTGCTCCTTAAATCATAAATGCGTATTTTTCGCAAACCGGTTAAGTTATCAACTACAAACGTCTTGAATTTAAAAAAGCTTTTCGGAACAACAAAAGTTGCTATATTTGTTAATTTGGCGAAAAATTGTTTACGATCTATTGTAGAAACAATCCAAGTCTGCGATAAGTGAGTCCCAAAAAATTGGTACCAAACTTGTTTTAGATATTAACTCTTGTGGGCAAAAGACACAAAAATGTACTGATTAAATTTTTTTCAATTAAATTCTAAAATAGGTAGCAGGAGTCAGGGAGAGAGGAGTTGGGTATCCGTTGTCACGCTGAGTAATCAGAGTTGCTTTCACAATAAACGATGGTGATGTAGCAAAATTAGCAGGCAGATTCGGAACTACTTCGAAATGCTTACTTAAAATCATATTTGGTATAAAGTAACGCAGTTTATACAACAGAACTAAAACTTAAAGCTAGTGAGTGGAATAATATAAAAGATCGAGCTGATAAAATAAGATATCGTTATTAAAATTATTTAAGAAGATATGTTCTAATTTATCAGAAAATTTCAAAATCATACGCAAAGAATAGTTATTATTAGTATTAAGTTTGTGAAGAATTCAGAGCCAACGTCCCCGACACAGCTGATAAATAGCTCGAGTCCAAAAAAACTTATTGATTTAAACACCTGGAAATCAACATTCGAAAAGTTATGGGCATAATACGGCCGCAAATGCTGCGGAAAGTTTGTAAAAATTGGTGTTTCAGATTGCGCCTTGTACGCGCCAGCCGTGGCGGCCACATGGTCGAAATCATATTTAAACATTTATGTCATAAAATGTTCTATCCAATAAAGCCCGTTTCACTGATATTAAGAATATGTTTTTTTGTTAAATTATGATTTAAACTTGTATAACTCTAAAAAAACACCCTTTACTATGTAGCTATTTATCTAAATTACTTACAAGCAAATAAAATTCTTCCGCTGGATTGCCTAAATCGCCCACTGTACACTGTACTATTGAGATAAAAGAGACGACAGCAGGCGCTGATCTAGGATTTGGTCTTAGAAGGGCACACCCTTTAGTTCCAATCGTGAACCAAATGCAGGTTCGAGGCAGACAGAGACATTCGAAGAAATTTCAGTGCTACCAAATATAACATGAATTCATTCAAGTGAATCTGGTTAATAAAGTGAATTTGAATAGTGAAAAATACAAAATTCTGGAACTATCGAGCAATTGTGAACATTATAAGTATAAGCACCAGTTTTATTTAAGTGGAGCAGTATTTGAAATGCTGCCGAAAATGCTTAAAGTAATGCAAGTAAATTGTAGATTGCTTCATTAGGGATTCGTAGAGCTTTTGGCTTGGCATCAACAACTTCAGCGTATGTTCCATTTTGGTTAAGTAGTACAAGGTTATTATAAGCAATTTTGTGAAAAAAAATATTCATTATGCAAGCTGTATGAAAGTTACAGATGTGAAAAATGTTGATGTAACTAAAATTTTTGGCACCCGCTTTTCACCTGAATCCGCCCCTGTCTGCCGGATTGCAATTTTTGCGCTTTGACCATTTTCTGCTGACATAGTTTTGGTAGTTGGCTGCACTTCCGCCATTGTCGCTGCCGCCATCAATTTAAAAGCGAGCACTTGCCTTTAAGCACATACCCACCATGATGACGTCACACACAAGCAGTGCTTCTCACTCTTGCGTTAAACATTATAAATTATTTGTATTTTGGCGTTTTTTACAGTTACTTTATTTTATTTATTATTATTTATATTTTTATTTATTTATTTTTTTTTGTAATTTTTATGCTAGCATGAACCTAAAGCAATTTATGTCAAGTGCTTAAATTTTGTGGGTATTTAGTAAGAGTAGGAGGGGTCCACTGCCGAATTTCGTTTAATTCACTAAACGCCAAAAATGCTGCCCCTTCAACGCTCCCCCCCTGCCATAATATTACGCTATTACATTAGTTCTTTATTTTGTAGTACTTGCTTCGTTTTTCTAATTAATGTGTTTTATTCCCTTGTTCTTTTGGGGAGCAGCTAGTCAGCTGGCCAGGCGGCTTATGGACTACTCTGTTGGGGCCTCAATTCCTGTGCGTTCGTGGCTCGTTCATTAAACGCCATTAAAATTATAACGGCTAATGCTTAAGCGCCGTTATGCCTGTACCGTTTGCCGCATGCCCCGTTTGGCCTTTTGGCAGTTTGTGCCCATGTCGTCTTAACCGGAAATTTCATTTCAGCAGAAATACAAAAAAAAAAAAAAAAAAATTATATATATATTATAAGAAAAAAAGTCCTGGCTGAATATTAATTATTCCATATTTCCGGCAATGCCAGCCAAAATGGCTGAGGCAAAATGCTCTTGGCATACAAGTCTAAAATTATGTACACAATCAGCAAAAAGCAAGAAAAGAAAAAATTACTTAGAAAAAAGACTGCATAAAATATGTAATTTACAAAATATATGTATATATGTACATGCGAGTTAAGTATATGACAGTTTATCATATGTTGTATGCTGGGAATCTAAGATATGACAAAAAAAAAGCCAGTACATTGTGTGTAAATATTTTTCATATTATATAGTATATAATTTTCTATGACATAAGCTAAGGAAATGAAGCAATTATTTAATCCTATTAGATGTAGGTGGTGTTCCAAGAACTTAAGTCATGGGCGGCATATTTGGTCCTATTGGGACTATATGATATAGTCAACCCATTTTGATCAAATTCGGTACACTGATTGGGAACAATAAAAATTTCCGACTGCGATATCTTCAAAAACAAAAGAAACACAACGAATTTTGTAAAAAAAGCGTTTTTTTGACCGATCTTTCCTATGGGAGCTATATGATATAGTCAACCGATTTTGATCAAACTCGGTGCAGTGCTTTGGTACTCTAAAAAACTTCAAAGTGTCAAATTTCTCTTGGAATTTTTCGAGGTCCTCTGAAAAACCCCTATGGGAGCTATATAATTATAACCCCGATACCGAAAAAATCAAATAAACTTGTCTCCCCTGACATAATTACGCATCTAATCTAAAAATTTGGTCGCTCTAGCTCTTACCATCTTTGTGATCTAGGCGCTCATACAGACAGATGGACAGACGGATATGGGTTTATCGACTTCTCTAGTCACCCTGATCATACTTTGGGTAACTTTGGGGGGGTCTCCGACGTCTTCTTCTGTATGTTACAAACATTTTCGGCTTGCACAAACTTAATATACCCTTTGTACCATACGGTACAGGGTATAAAAACATTGTTCGCAAAAACAAAAGAAACGTCTTTGAGCATAGTTACAATATAAAAAAAAAAAGTGAAAACAGGTTTTTTTTAAAATCAAGTCAAAAGTTTAAAAACTGAAAATGTTAGATTTTGTTTACCTATAAATCGCTCTTTACCATTATGTTTTGATATTCGTTGGGGGCAGTTTTCGATAACTTATACATCTAAACCCTTTAATGCTTAAAATAAGAACAAATAATTTTTAAATTAAAGTCTTGAAATTAAAATCCTTGATTTAAGTTTAGAAAACTCTTTTATAACGTTTTTTAGCTTAATAAAGTTGTATACTTCAATTTTAAAAACCGAAAATAAGATTTTGCTTACGATTTTAGACTTTATTATGTATTTTTTTTTTTTAATTCTTGAACATTAAGAAGTGAAAACCATTTTTTCTTAAAAAAAAAAGCCACAAAAGTTCTATCTCTGAATTCAAAATTTTATTTGTTTCGGTTTTTTTTAAATTTGAAGATTCTTATTTTAAGATTTTTTTTTAAGTAAATAATCATAATCAAGTTTTTATACCCAGTACCGTATGGTATTGTGTTTGTGCAAGCCGAAAATGTATGTAACGTACAGAAGGAGACGTCGGAGACCCCCAAAGTTACCTAAAGTATGATCAGAGTGACTAGAGAAGTCGATATACCCATGTCCGTCTGTCCGTATGAACGCCTAGATCTCAGAGATGGTAAGAGCTAGAGCAACCAAACTTTCAGATTAGATCCCTTATTAATCCATAGGAGACAAGTTTATTTTATTTTTTTGATATCGGGATTACATTATATAGCTCCCATAGGGGTGTTCCAGAGGACCTCGAAAAAAAGCAAAAGTATTAGATGGATAATTCGTTTGTTTATGAAGATATCATAACCAAATTAGGCAATAGGAAGTCTTTTAGAGACCCCTCGCACTGTACCAAATTTTATCAAAATCGGTTGACTATATCATATAGCTCCCATAGGAATGATCGGTCAGAAAAATTGTTTGGTGCAAAATTCGACTGACTTCTTTTTTTTTATGAAAATATCGTAACCAAATTTGCCGAATAAAATATCTTTTGGAGGTTTTAAGCAATGTGTCGGACTTAATTGCAATGTGGTGGTACAGGGTATCCCAAAGTCGTCTGCGCCCGACTTTAACGTACGCCATCTTTTTTTTTGTCTAAATTCATTAACGGCATTTTTAAAGTAGCAAAGCTTTGGGCTTTCGTGACCAGAAATCTTAAATTTAGAAAGTTTGGTTTAGTGTAGGCTTCAAAACATTATACCCATAAAAATAATTATACCCATACAGCATCACCTCGATTATGAACACCCAGATTTTTGATACCATTAGATCTAAGGAAATATCTATTATATATAAAAAAAAATATCTATTTTCAACTTAGTACGCAAGAAAAGATGTTTAGATATTAAAAGATAAAAAGAAATCCAACCAAATTTTGACGCAGGTATGCAATAAAACACTCGAGCTTAATGCTTTTCTTTTCAATTCTGTAAGCTGAAAACTTGCTCTTCTATTTCAAAAAGATACTTACATTTAAGCGCACATTTTCATTACAGCCAAGGTGGTTTTTTTTTTTGGGAAATTTTGACACACTTTACAATTTAACTCGTTTAGCTTAAAAGCATTTTTTATGGCTTTGAATCTCTATAGTATTGCCTAATAGTTTCTTTGAAAACATGGCCCTCTATTGAGAGGCAGCCATTAGTTTGATTAAAAAGCAGAAACTCTCTCGTTCTATCTCTGTGGCAAATGGAATAAAATTTGTATGAATATAAAATTTTATTTGCTGCGACACCTTTTTGGTTGGGCTTTAACTAGTAGTTAGCAGTCATGTTCTATGCCAGGCCCGGATCTAGGTTGAGGGTTTTTTTTCGCTGCGTAACTCACACTGCACACATTGACAGCCTCGAGAATGTTTACTAAATCCGTCACTGTTTAATGTCTAGAACAATTTTCAAATGGAAAGTCACAAATATTTCTTATGACTGGGACAGGTTCAATGTTTCAACCCTCTTAGTAGTTTTTTTTTTTTTTTGTCTCTATTAAAGTACTTAATCTTTGCCATGGCAACTACTGCGGTCTGTTTGTGTGTGTTTACATTTTCTAGCTCTACTTTATCCTGAATTCCAGTTTTCTTTTTTTTCAGTTTAGTTGTTTTGACCGCATTTTGTCGTGTTTTGTCTGCAGGAACTTTATGAAGTGAACTTTAATTGATATAAAAATGCATATAAATATGAACAAAAGTGCAGCACACAATAAATATGAAGGAGACTGAAAGCTCTACTCCAGACCCCTACACAGCCGTATTTGTTTTTTTTTTTATGTACCTTTATTTATCTGCTCTGATCCATAAGCGAACAACAAATAAGCGTGTTTTCAATTGTTTAACACCACGCATAAATTGACATAAATAATATCAAATAAAAATAAAAGAAATAAAGTGTAAATATGCATAAAAAATGGCAATACACACAAAAACAAACAGAAAAAAAACGGGACTCCGCCAACAACTCTTTTGCTGCTCTCACTTACGTTAAATTGTGAGAAAATGATCAGCTGTTCCAAAAACCACTTTCGATAAAATTTTTCGATTTAAATTTACTAACACAAGATCAAGTGCATTCTTTTAAACACATGTATATGTCTTTATAATGATATCAATAATCTCAAAATATTGTCAACTATAAGGCGCTAAAAGCTTCTGAGAAAACAAAACCTTCTTGAATTTCGTTAAAAAATTTGTGATTTCATAAAGTGAGAAAGAATTTAATCTTGTAAATTTTCTTTAAAACAATTACTGGTACGCATTTTCAAATATTAAAATCTTTACTTTTACCATATGGTACAAAGGGTATATTAAGTTTGTGCAAGCCGAAAATGTATGTAACACACAGAAGGAGACGTCGGAGACCCCCCAAAGTTAACTAAAGTATGATCAGGGTGACAAGAGAAGTCGATATACGCATGTCCGTCTGTCCGTCTGTCTGTATGAACGCCTAGATCTCAATGATGGTAAGTGCTAGAGCGACCAAGTTTTCAGATTAGATGCGTAATTATGTCAGGGGAGACAAGTTTATTTGATTTTTTCAATATCGGGGTTACATTATATAGCTCCCATAGGGGTGTTTCAGAGGACCTCGAAAAAAACCAAAAGTGTTAGATGGATATTTCGTTTGTATATGAAGATATCATAACCAAATTCAGCACTGGAAGTTTTTTAGAGTACCCAAGCACTGTACCAAATTTGATCAAAATCGGTTGACTATATCATATAGCTCCCATAGGACCAATCGGTCAAAAAAACGTTTTTTTTACAAAATTCGTTGTGTTTCGTTTGTTTTTGAAGATATCAAAACCAAATTTGGCACTTTGAAGTTTTTTATAATTCCCAATCAGTGTACGAAATTTGATCAAAATCGGTTGACTATATCATATATGTAGTCCCCATAGGACCGATCGGTCAAAAAACATTTTTTGATGAAAAATTCGACTGACTTCTGTTTGTTTATGAAAATATCGTAGTCAAATTTGCCGAATATGTCGGACTTAATTGCAATGTAGTAGTACAGGGTATCCCAAAGTCGTCGACTTTAACGTACGCCATCTCTACTTAAAGATTAGTGTTGAAACATTTACAAAATAAATCCGCGATTGTGTGCTCTAAAAACTAATATCAAAAAAATGCGTTGACAAAAAACTTTGAGCGCTGTTCTAAGTTAAGAAAACTGTTTTAAACAAAAGTTCGCAATAATAAAAAAAAATAGTATGATCTAATACTTTAATATGTAACATAAAAACTACTTCAAAATGTAAGTATGTAAATGGGGTTCTTAATTTATTTGGAATGTTTAACCCTTATGTGAGTGACGGGGTACCCGGGTACCCATTTCATTTTCAAGTAGAAAAATTTTATGGTTGCAGATAGTTTAGAAAGCTCAAACTTCTTGAGAACTCTTAACTTTTAATTGTTTTTATATTTTCATTGGTGTGGGTCCACTTTATTCCTTTGGAAGGGCGTGGAATATCGATATATTTTTTACACCTTTAAAAGAGTGACAGGGGTACCCGGGTACCCCAAAGTAATACATATGATATTGCATGAAAGAATAATTTTTATTTTTTTTCTTATAACATTTTCTGGAGCATATTTCTTCCAAAAATGTTCAAATTTATTTTGGAAAATAAAAAATAAATTTGTGCGCTAATAATTATAGGTTCTAAGGCCCTTAGGAGCAACCTACATACATACAAAAAGATTTTGTCTTTTTTATGTTATTTAATTTTTTTTTTTATTTGAAAATAAAAAAATGTTTTACAATAAAAAAAAAAATAATACAAAGAACAATTCATTTTAGACTAAATAAATAAAGAAACATAACTAAAAAAATGAAAATTAATATAAAAAATCATTGGGAATCTGGCAAGCAGGTGTCGCATATGGGACGATTGGTTGAATGATCGCTACAAACAGCGTTCGAGCAGCTGGTACAAGCCTTTCGTGTCTTTCTTCTCTTCTGGTCTTGTTGTTTGCCAATATAGCAACTTCCTACAACTGCGATATGACCACTGGAGTCGCAATTTTGTACGTGGGATATTTCTCCTGTTACGTTATGCCCAATGTCTCGTCCAAGAACATCTTGTATTGCTGAGCGAGTAAGCAATTTTGCACATACCTTTGGATTTTGAACACGTTTTTCTATATTTTCCTTACACAGCTCAAAGCTTAAATCTTTCAAAAATTTTCTGGTCCAAATACCTCGGATTGCAGCAGCTTTGTTGTTTTAATTACAGTATGACGGGAAAAATATGAAATTTTCGTACAATTTATATGTGGGTGTTTTTTTTGTCACTCACATAAGGGTTAAAAATTTAAAAACTGTGTTAAGGTCGTGGTACCCCCATCAGGAATGAAGTGCCTTCCGCTTCCTTTTTTTAAAGGCAAAACAGGTATGTTTCATTAATTATTTTTTTGGCAAAATATTTATTTATTTATTCATGTCTTTCTTGTATTTTTTATTTTATTTTTTAATTTGTATGTGTTTTTTTTAAATAAAATTTAGACTTATTTATTATCTTTGCAATGTCGACAATTTCACCCTTCAGTAAAATTTTCCAACTGAGAAAACCGAACTTTTGCATTAAATGCCTTGATCCACGGGGGGTTTCGGGTCCAAACAACTTTGACTTTTGTTGACTTTATTTTAAAATAAGCATTTTTAATTATTTTTTTTTTGTGACTAAGCTACTGAATATTTTTGAACCATTTTTTTTAAGCTAAGATAGGTATCTTTAAAAAATATTTTTAATTTTTTTTAAGCAGCACAATCTTAAATTTTTTTACAAATATTTTTGAAGATTTTGTTCAGGAAGAAAAATAAGCAGCAATGCAAAAAGTTCTGTAAGAAAAAAAAAACGCTATCAAAATTCTTAGGGTAACGAATTTTGCTGTCTTCTACGCAGCCTTGTTGATCAGCAGTGCTGCCTATTCTTTTGGGCACTTGACATCTAGATGGCGCCAGCAGTAATAACACCTGTTCTGTTTTGGCGCTAAAAACCATAGCAAAATACATGATCGATGTACAAACTTTACAAATGAGCAAAAAAATAAGTATAATAAAGGAAGTGGAGGGCCAACCAAATATTTCGCGCCTTACCCACAACTATCATTATCAATTTGTTTATAACCAGCCTGTAGGCCTATGTTGCTCTGGCTTTAATTACTTTGTTCCCTCGAATGTTTTGGCAATAGGCCTCTTGGATGATAGCGATACAACAAGAAGATTAAAACACAATCATGTCCTAGATTTACCATTTTCGAATTAAGTTTACAGCATTTAAAAAACAAAATAGTTATTACTCATTGGAGTTTAACTATTACCTCTGCTAAATTGTAATTTCCCAAACACTTACTTATTGTCCAAGTGATAGATTGTAAATAGATTATATTAAAAAAAAAAAAGTTACAATTTTAAATAATAATAATAATAATTCGTTTATTAATATTTTTTTACACTTGTAACACATTTAGTTTTTGTAAACAAACACCTGATTTTCACATTTACTTTGTGTTTTTAGCGCTAAGACAAATGCATGTTGTTACTGCTGGCGCCATCTAGCTGTCAATTGTCCAAAATTGGGCAACACTGTTTGTTTGCTCACAAAAGCTACGAAAACAAATCTTTTTGCGTTCAAACCAAATTGCAGTTTTTTTCTTTCAGAGCTTTTTACGAAGCTGCGACTGGTCTGAATGAAATAATATTTTGCTACGACTCAATAAGTTTTCTATCTTATCTATATAACATTTTTGATCTAGACTGACTTATTGACTCACTGTTGGGCGATCAGCTCACATCCTAAAGATAAGACCTAGGTACTTAAATTACTAAGTAAGGATATTGGAATGTTTTTAATATCAAATCGACCTAAAATTTGGTTTATGCTTATAAATATGGGGTTTATTTATCATGACATCGACTGGATACTTGTTGAGTATAGAGAATTACCATGTACAAACAAAAAAAAAACACGCTATAAACTGCAAAATTATCCCTCCCAGTTTCAAATGCCAAAAATCCACATAAGCAGGTTTATAGTTTAGAGAAAATACTTTGGTGTGTTAGAAGAAAAACAAAATTCCTTCGCAGCGCCCCCTATGCATCCTGCCGAATTAACGATTCCGATTTCTACACCTTCGGTATCCCCAACCAAAAAAAAAACAACCTCTGACGCTATGGGTGCACTTTTAAAGAACACGCTAGATTCTTGGCTGTTCTTCAGCTCCGCAACTTCCCAATTTTCTTTATTTTTTTTGTTTTTTCTCAAGCTAGTGCTAATATTTGGTTGCACTGAATTGAATTTCAAAAAATTAATTGCAATTAAAAATGCAGCTGCCAGAGTCCAACTGAAGTGGAGTGTGGTCTCCATATGTATGAGTAGGTGTGTGTGTGTGTGTGTTTGTATGGACTTCAAAAACCTCAGCTCGGATAACATTTGCTTGTGTTGACAGTGCACACAACAAAGAACAACAAAAGTTACACCCCCAACAACAACAATAAGAGGAACTTTGTTTATAGTAAGCAGCTTCATATGCTGCATTGCTCTGCTCTGCACCTGCCAGAAGCTTACGATGTATCTGTGTGTGTGTGTGTGTGTGTGTGTGTATCTGTGTGTGAGTTTGTCTTTTTAGAGTGTATGTTATAGTATGTTGTGAAGCTTACGCCCAACTTTGCTTTTAACCAAAACCATCTCAGAGCAACCGTTGTTTCTGCTGCTTCTGCCGCTGCAGCAGATCCTTCTTCTCCTCCATCAACTACTACTACTCCACCTCCTTCTCCTGCTCAGCCGATCTGCTTGTTGTTACTGCTGCTATTTCATTTTAATGACTCACGTGACTTTCACGTATCTCGCATAGTCATCCCAGAAGCAGCTCCATATAAGAACAATAACAGCAACAACAAGAGCGATGACAACATGGAACAGCAGCAAGGGCAACACCAACAACAACAACAACGATATCAAAGTCATAGCAGTTGAGGCAGAAGCAAAAGTATAATCATAATAATAAAAGTTATACCCGTAACATGCTATTACATAACAGGCACACAGACAGATACAAAAGTGCACAGATACAAAGATACTTTGGATATACAGATACTAGCCACATAGCAAGTAGCTTTGGCTCTCACAGAGAGATATATGTTTATATATGTGATACGAGTTTTTACTTAATTTGAACAGCACACATACACACACACACACACACACACACACACACACACAAAGCGCAGACCAACTCGGTCATCTACTAAATATGCATGAAGCGGGAGTAAGCGAGGGCAGACTAAACAATTATTGGCAAACTCCGCTTAATCCAACTTTGTAAGTTTTTCAAAAATAATGAATTCCTCAAGTCCCTAGAATAAATATTTCTTTGGATGGTTAAAAGAATGTCTTTACACCGTAGCTTTTCTAATACTTTAAATACAGAAGAAGAAAGACTACTTCTCAACTCTACGAAATTTCTAGTAAAATTTGGAAAATTTTGAACCTACAACCAACGCCTGAGTTATGAGGGAAGCCTGTAAAGAATTTACCCTAGCAAAACAAAAAAAAATCTCTTTCATACTATGAGCATGAATTTTTTTTATTCCTTAAAATCAATATTCGTTCGACATATGTAGAAAATATTTTTTCACCGAAATAAAAAAAAATGAAATTTCTAACACAATTTTGAAAATATTGTATGATATTATTTTCCACAGATACGAGGACAGTCTAAAAGTATTACTCTAGCAAAAAAAAATATTATTTATTTTATTTATATAATTATAAAGTAGAAGTTAATTCTAAAAAAAAATATAATTTTAACAAAAACTATATTTCAAACAAAAACTCCTTAAAATGAAAATTCGTTCCAAAGACGAGGCAAACCGTTGTTTATTGAACCATTTCTCCAACTTCAACTTCTTTAAATTTGTAATAAAATTTTGAAAATATATTCCTGAGGTACAAAGGCAGCCTGAAAAGTAATTACACTAGCAAAAACAATTATTTTAGCATAAGCTCCATTTTAAACAAAAAATTCTTAAAATTCGTTTTTCAGATGAAAAAAACCTTTTTTCACGGAAAAATTTCTTCAAAATTAGCTTGAGTAAAAAATTTTAAAAGCCATAAAACTTTTGAAAACACATTATTTTCTTCAGTTACGAGGACAAACTGAAAAGTAAAGAATATTCCTTCCAAAGGTGAAGGAAACCTTTGTTTACTGAATCATTTCTTCAACTTTAGATAAACATACATACACTCTATTTCAAACAAAAAGCCTTTAAAATAAATATTCTTTTAACAGATGAAGGAAAAAATGTTCGGGCTCGGACCCCGTCTCCCAAAGTTGGAAAAATGGGTTGACAGTTTTTTGCGACCTCTGATATATATACACTTCTAAGTGGAGCCCCCCTCTATGACCAAATCCTGAATCCGCTCCTGATAATCACATATTATTTTTGTTAGTCACGAGGCCCGTCTGAAAAGTAGCTACTCTATACAATTCAGATCTTTACACAATTTTAGCCTTGGCCAAGAAAATTTGGTATCATCTTATGCTTGGAACAATCTTTATCATTTAGCCTTCGAAGAGAGACTGGCAAGAGATGATTGAAGTATCATCTCTACAATCTTTTTATTAAGACTGTTTTCACAAGCCTCCTCGCATAGAAGTTGCAATTGTCCTTACATTGTATTTGCTGAAGAAAAACTATAATCTGATCCTTACTCCGTACTCAGCTAGAAGTCACGATATGAAGTCAAATAAGTAACGTACGATTCGCATCCAGAAATAAATCGAAGTAACTCTTATTCTGTATGGCTAAGAAACTTTAGCGCTTTGACTTAGCAGCATTATCCAAGATCTGAATAGCATATTTCTACTATGACGCTACCTGCTTATATATCATCCAAAGCAGTTGATCCAGAGTCATTTCGAGCTATTTGGTTGGCGTCGTATGCGTTATTGGCTGATTATTGAAAAAATCGCGGGCGGAATTTTGATTCATAATGTGTGTCTGTGTCCATTTTCGAAAAATATATGTTTATAAATACGAGGTTACTGTTGGTAAAGGACTACCATTTACCGAAAATCCCTACACATGTTATATTTTTAAGATCTTATATATAGCCTATGGTTTTGACAACTTTCAACTTCTTTCCTTGATATACATTTTTTGGGATTTGCTCATATGCTTTTTACTCTTCAAGCTGCCCTCGTTTAGTATAAAGCCCTACAGAGCAGGGACTCTGTAGCTATCCAACAGATGTGTGCCCCATTCTTGCAGCTCGGCATGTTCTTGGTTCCCAGTTCCCAAGCAACCCATCAACACTCAATTGCTGGCGCTTTGCTGCAGTTGTTTGTTGTTGCTTCTTGGTTGTACTATTAATGTTGTTTTTGTCATTGTTGTTGATACTTTTATCACGCTAAAAAGTACTTAATGGGATGCACAAAAATAAATTTTATAACCAACCCAAAGATATTAACTTATTATTCATATGCGATGCAAACAAAATGCAGCTCAATAGCTAAACAAAAAATTATCGTAAAAACAATTTTATTATGGGATAAAAGTGTAATTTTTATAGTTTATAAATTGATATTCTGAAAATAATAAATAAATCTATTAAGACCAATAAACAATATATGATATGAGGCAGTGAGGGAAAAAAGGCGATCAAACAAGGAATTTGCTATCTTGTGAAAAAGTTCAATTCTGTTGGTAAGAGTGTACTTAAAATCAAAAAAGGAACCTTTTCTCTTAGTTGATTGATGTACTGCTGATGGTTCTTCCGCCTGGTATTTGGAAAAAACACATAGTCTCCGCCAACTTTTCAAGCTCCCTCGTTAGACTCCGTTTTGAGTAATCTTTTGGTAGAGCCAAAGATCATCTCAATGAAGTGCGTGAAAATCAATATTGTTTGGATAATCTGTTCACTGGGCATAAGATGCGGATGCTTGAGTATGAGCCTAAGACCAAACGTCAATGGCACACTCAAATGTCTCCAGAGTAAGGCACCCATAAAGAAGTCAAAGCAAAAAAGCCTGCTCATTTGATTTTTTGAACTGTAAGGAGTGATCCACAGAGAATTCGTGCCCTAGGAAGAAACAATTGGAGCAGATTCTTAAGTAGAGTTCGTTGAGAGGCTGAAAGAACGCATCCTTCGCCTACGCCCAGTCATCGCCAATTACTGGCTGCTCCATTAGGACAACGCGCCGAGCTACATAGCCTTTCGCTTCAATACCCTCCTGAAATAACATCATTACGGCTCTATAGAAGCGCTACATAAGTCTGTGAGAAAGGACGCCGCTGATCTGAATGAGTGCATCGAGTTTTTTACTGCTCTTCCTTTCAAGCACTCCAGCATTCATTCTATCATATTTTTCACACACTCTCTTAACAGAAATGTAGCCCTCAGGAATCTTTCTCTAGTTGCGCCACTGGAGTTACGATTATTTCAACATAATCCATTTTTTGCTTTAGTTTAAGCAAATATAATGCACTTATCTAGGGATTTCTATCTATGAACTGGACATCAGCAAGCCTCAACTAAGGACATCCCCTTTTCCGAAGAAGTTTAGTTATTTCTCATAGTTAGCTCCACGTTCTAGTGACTTCCATATTTTAAAGAAATGATACACAAATTAAGAGTTGCCGCCCTTGTCGTTTGTTTTAAATCGCCGGGTAGTTGCTCATATGCTAAAAACCCACGCCCCATGCAAATTTCTGCAAACGAAATGTGTTAAAGTGACAGGCCATTCATCAAATGCAATTTCAGATGACGTCTGACGTTGCTTTCCCTGCTCTCTATATAGTCATATAAATAAGTAGATATGTCAAGTTAACTGTTGCTGGTATATATGTAGGCTTAGGGTTAGCAGGGGGTCTGTAATTGGTCTGTGCCGTCTGTGACAGCAAACATAAGTAACTGCTTGCTGCTGGAGCAGGGGGTATACAATGGATGCATATAAACTCATGCCAAATAAACTCTTTAAAGTGAGCTGGAGCGAAGGGCGAGAAAATATCAGACATATACTAGGTATAAATACGAGGCATATCAGCTCTGATTGACACTTCTGCGGGCTGAGCGGCTGCAGTGATGCTGACGCTGACGTTGACAGCGGCAGCGACGTCAGCGCGAAGACAAACAATCCTGCGGTTTTTGTGGTTTTCTAAACCTAAACGAAAAACGTCAATTTGACAGCGTCAACAAGGGGCGCATAAAAAAAAAGGAACCCACAGAAACAAAAAATAAATAATGGCGGCGGAGATTCCACCACAACAACAACAACAAATGTGCCAGCTCTTGCGTCTTCCGGGTAACATCTTGTCCTGACACACTGTGGCTTACTTAAGTAGATTGTCGTGTAAAACTGACACATTGTGGTTTTGGCCAATCTCTTGGCGGTTTTGGCAAAGTTCTGTATAACAGGGGGTGGGGAGAGTCTGCCATGTTACCTGGCAGTTAACTGCATTTGTTGAAGCTGCCACATTTAATTTATTATTTTATGTACTTATATATATTTTTTTTATTGTAAAATAATTAAGAGAAAAGTTCATGACCAGCACAATGATTATTATATTAATGTATCATAATGATGTTGTTAATGCTCTCTGTTGTGTACCTGCTTCGGCTACTTCCATTTATTTCATCTTCTTTTCTCCATTCTGCTGAAGTCCATAAGCAGCGAAAGCCAAAGCCAAAGCTTATGCGTATAGAAATAGAAAGAAGCGGAAAAGCCAAAAGCCCATAAAAATCGCGGCTAAAAAAAGTAACATGCACATGCTACAACAATACATAAATAGCTGCAACAACAGCAACAACAATAACAACAACTAGAAAAGGCAAAGAGTCGGATAAGAAAAAAAAAACAAAACAAAACCAGAAACTACAGCTCAATTAGGCTAGTCGAAAGTTGCAATACTCTGCTATGCTACAAAGAATTTTCGATATCGATTTCGATTTCTACAAGTGCGTAGAGAAAAAAATCGATACCTGCACGCCTAGCCTTCATGCAAATGTCTAAAGCACTTCTGATTTAACCAAAAAATAATGTTTTTTTGATTAAATTAGCTGACTATGGGGCGTCACCCCCTACTCGCTTCGCTCAACGACCTTTAGCCTGGACAGCTTTTACTCGGCCGGCGCTGATGACCCTCTAAAGCTATGTTCGTCCAATATAGGCAGTATGAAAATATAAATTTATCTAGAGCCGTCCATCCGTTCGTCTGTCTGCCGTCTTCAGACGTATGTCTGGTTCCTGGAGATGATCACCATTTGAACTCCCTATGTGATCAGCGCTCTTTTAGGCAACAAAGAATCTTCAATATCAATTTCTGCAATTAAACGAAATGAGTAGAGAAAAAAATCTATAGCTTTCCGCCAGTGACTCACGCAAATGTCTTAAGTACTGCAGACTATATTGATTTCAACAGAAAAATGTTTTTTCCATGAATTGCGGCTAGCTGACTATAGGGCTTCACTACCTGCTAGCTTCGTTCAGCGAACTTCACCCTTGTCTAGCTTTACTCAGCCGGCGCAGACGTCGAAGATAAACGTCTTCATGAGCACCTGGTTCTTCGAGCAGATAACCTAACATAACATTTGAACTCCCTATGTGAGCAGCCAGATCAAGTTTATTTTTTTTGCTTCTCCCTTCCTGCCCCAAATAATTTTAAGGCTTTACAATTTTTATTTTTTCATTTTCTACAATTTTAAAGCGACATAGTAATCGGATCGTAAGCTTAGGAGTTAATCGCATTATAGCCTTTAAGAGGCGGGAGTTTAAATTGGATCAATTTCAAAAGCATATAAAAGATTAACTGAACACTTGAGAGTGTTGGGTTCTAGAGATCAAACTTTGATTCCCAGTGGCGAACAATTTTTATGCCCTGATCCCATAAGGTACAAAGGGTGTATTACATTTGCGCAAACCGAAAATAAATGCATCTCTGAGCAGGAGACATCTGAAATTTTAAGTAGATGAGACTAGAGGAGTCGATATTCACATGTACATCCGTCCGCATGAGCACCTAGATCTCAGAGATGATAAGAGCTAGAGCAATCAATTTTTGTGTATCATCGTAATATTATATATGTAGCTCGCTTGAGTGATATGGAGTACCCCATAGGGGTCGCATGGGGCGCCTTATGAGAATCGTATGGTGCACCACAAGTGAAAAAGCCAAAAGGCATAATTTGTTTTTTTATGCAGATATCGAAACCAAAGTTTGGCCAAATTTTATCATAATCGCGTGACGATACCTGTATCATAGAGCCCCATTGGACCGATCGGGCAATAGCTTGTTTTAGTGCTGAAGAAAACATCGATGATCGAAGTTTAAAATCTCTATATATCGATGTTGGCCAACAGAGATGTTTCTCCAGCACTTCTGCACTCATCAAATGGGTGTTAAGTAGTGCTGTAGAAACATCTCTGTTGGCCAACATTGATATATAGAGATTTTAAACTTCAATCAGCGATGTTTTCCCCAGCACTAGTTTGTTTGTTGTAGTTATCGTAAATTCGGCATTTAGAAGTTTTTTGGCGTACTTAAACATCGAAAAAATGTATTAGTTTGTTGTCATGGTACAGGGTACTTCAACGTTCGCCATATTTAATACTCTTACATGCGAGTAACGGCAGAGGATCAAAAATTTCTGTCTGTGCTTATGAAATGAGGCGCATTGCACAAATTCATTATGCGTATTAGAAGTCAAAAACATGCAAGTGACGTCATAGGCATTGCACAGGTTCATTATGCGGATAAGTGGAATAAAATATGCTAGTGACGTCACAAGTTCAACATTTTTTAGTGAGCGACTGTGGCGTCTGCTGTAAAGAAGGCACAAACTTAACATACTCCCAAACTTAAGGTATACAGGGTATAAAAATAAAATATCGGAACGTTAAGACCAACGGTTGCTCGCTAGTCAGGCAAGTCGGGCAGCCGCCAGTTAGCCCCAGTTGGGCGCATTGGTCAGCAGAGTTCGAGTGTGACGCTGTTAGCTCCTGCTAGGCGGAAGCCCCACACTCACTCACACACACACAGGCAGATAGACACACACACATTTACACATAAACACCAAGACGTCGAAGCATACGTTCAAAGCGTGCAACATAAAAATAACAACAAGCTGGTATACGACGGCAACACCTTTTAAAGTCGAGCACCATGGCGTAGTGTATTGTGGCAAGGTAACAGTGGCAGCAGGGGCAGGCACTAGCAGAGGCAGTAAAAGCAGCAATTTAAAGACGATTAGAATTGATTATAATTACTTTGCTACAATAATAATAACAACAACAACAACGAGAACATGGGGCAGCCAAGCAAGCATAGCTGCAACAACAAGAACAACAACACCCGCATAGAAGCAACAGAGCAGAGCGAGACAGACAGCTTTGGGGCAGAGTCAAAGATTACTTTTCGGTTTGGAGCACTGGTCCAGTTGGTGGCAGCTCTACTGGCCATTGGCGTCCATTTGTTATGCTTGTTAACATCAAATGAAGTTATTTTTACTTAAACTGACATTTATATGCTTAAAATTATTATGTACTATTATGATTATTATTATTATTTTTATTATTATTATATTGTTGGGTTGCTCAGCTTTGACCGAAAAACATTATTAAACATAAACACAGCTCTGTCGCTGATTGAGTCAAAAACCCCATCCAAACCAAAGAAAAAAAAAAGGTCACAACATTCTTACATATTCATATCACATCATGAGCATGTCATATGTGCGCCAATGGAGCGTGCTACACGCTCCCTGATTTTTTTGGCACCCAAAAAAAAAAAAAAGAATCATATATTTACTTATATACTTATGTATATGAAAAACTCTAGTCCAAATAAATGCAAACTTAAAGTATGTTTGGCAAACATACTTTATACATATATTTAATATTTGTAGATTTTAAACAGATTTCTTGACTTGATGCAACCCCTGCCCCAGACACTTGAAGCTCTCGCAATGCAACGCACGTGTTTGTATCTATGTATATAGCTAGACATGATTGTAGCCATATACTTGAGATGTGCTCCAAAAAACGTTGACAATTGCCAAACTCTTTGTGCTCAATGATATGGAATATGCTTCAAGTTGCACAATGATTGACAAGCCCAAATCCATTTGTAAGTTGAAGTACTTATTTGAAACTGGACTCAAGTGTTGGTAAATCTTATAGAATTTGTTTGGATCAGTTGGCCAGTCAAATGGTAAATAACAAATGATGAGTACTTTAATACTCTAAGACGCATCAGTTTGCAGCGCACAGGCATATCGCTTGCAATGAGCTCTATGTGACGTCACGCAACAGAGAGAGAAGCTGTATGAGAGAGGATTTCAATTTCATTGACAGATAATTTTGGCATAATGTGAAATTTTAGCTTGTACAGATATTTTTAATCATCGTCTAAATAATCGTTTAAGCTTAAGGAAAGTTATGGGTATATGAAAGCATCGTATTTACATCTTATATGAAACTACTAACAAAATAGGTCTGCAAGAAGAACTTTGGTAAGGGGCTTAAATCTCATTTGCGGTCTGATTTTCGACTGATTATAAACAAACATTTTATCGTAAGGAATTTTATACATATTGTTTAACACTATTTCTATCAAGAAGATTAGAAGAAAATAATGTTAAGTTAAAACATGAAAGCTGTCTTTTAACACCTCGTGGTAGAAATAGTGTTAAAAAATCGTTTAGAATGTTTGAAAATTTTTGGCATTAGAATAAGCATATTATAATGAAAAACTGAAAAAAGTGTTGGAAAGTATTTATAGTTGGTCTGAAGTCCTACGTTGCTTTGGCTACAAACCTTTTATAGTTAAGAATTAACTTCTACTTAATAATTACATAAATAAATAATTTTTATAGTATTTTTGTGAAAAAAAGGTTATCGGATATATTTCGGGCTGTACTAAAGTCACTCACGCCCGCATTTCACGTGCATATAATTTCCCTTCAAAGTTTTTGGACATCTAAAAGCTAAGCATCAAAATTTAAAAAATCAATTATTAATGTTAAAAACAATTCTTAGAGTTTATAATGCTCTTTTCAAATTTGTTAGCTGGGTTAATCAAAAATATTGGTATTACGGATCATCAAAAGATGCCTCTTCGATGGTCAACACTGCTGCAACTCTATTAAATTCTATTGACAAGTTTTTAATGAACCGATGCTTTGAGAATCTCCCAACTCTTTTATCAATATTCAAAATGTTTAAAGCTTGAGCTCGAGAGCCGACTTTCGGGTAAGCGGATCAGACCACATGTTTTTGGGTTCATTGCATCTGAGCCCAAGAGCTGTCAATTTCCAGCACGTATGGCTTCTGGCATAACCATAAAAAACTTCAAAAGCGAGGTATTTAAAACATTTTGTCAGAACTTGGAACTTGGACTCCAATTCAGCGATCCCAAAAATGTATAATAAATATCGCCAGATTTAAGGACTCAAAAATTTGAAAAATTAAAAAAAAACGATTTACGGAAACGGATATCACAACATATATTAAAATTACAAGTTTTTGGGTTCCCTGCATCTGAATCCAAGAGCCAACAATTTTAATCATGTCGAGACATAACCTTAAAAACTACAGAAGAACTTTTTCGATGATGTTTCCTCTAAGTTTTTGTTTTCCAAACACGAAAATCGATATTTGTACAACCTGAAAAATATTTTTGTCCCAAGTTGTTTATTATGTTATAACCAAATCCAAGATACGAAAATCCTCAGCAGTTTAGGCTTCTGACATGACCACAAAAAACTTAGGGTTTTTTGAAGATTTTGTCAGAGAGCTTGGACTTTGGATTCGAATGCCGCTATACCGCAAATATACTATATAATAAATATCGTGGATTTTCTGTTTCGAAGGCCAGATCACATTTACAACAAGTTTCTGAGTTGCTGTATCTGAAACCAAGAGCCAGTAATTTCCAGAACGTCAGCTTTCTGGCTACATTAAAATGGTTTCCAATTTCGGTTGTTCGATGATATTTTCTAAATATATTAGTTGTCCGACGTGCAAGTTCCTAAAAAATACTGTTCCAACAATAAAACATAGAGCATTTTGTTGTCACAATTTCTTGATTAGTTTTCCCCAAGTGCATCTTAAGTTATTTATTAGGAGTGCTTCAGACAACAATTTGTTGTCGCACAATTCCTGGAAGGTCAAAAAACAAATGCGACCAGGCAACAGTTACATCAAAAAAATAGAAAAAAATTCAAACTCATGCCGTAGACCCAAAAGTCATACAACCTCACCCTCAATCTTGACCAAAATCTCGGCAATGTCAACACGGGTACACCATGTCCGTGTTCCTGTCCCTATCCCACTCCCCTAAGCCATGTTCAATATCTTTTATGTTGTTGTTGTTGTTGTGGTTCTTGTGTTTTTTGGGCTCTGTCTGTTTCTGATGACTCATAACCAAGTTCAAATGTCAGTCGAGCGACGCCACTTGGCTTCATGTTTCCAATGTTTTTCCTGGTATCTTGGGCTCGGCTCGGTAGTGGACACAGTCAGTCAGTCGAATTTTCGGCTGGTACGGACATTGGTCTGTCGGTTTGTCTGACTGACAGTTATCAGTTGACTTGGCTGCTCTTTAAGAGATATCATTTTGGAAATATTTCACATTGTCATCACCACTATGTGCTGGACAGCAGGGGTAGGCCGTGCAGGCTACGGAGCAGGCATTTTCACTGATGTTCTTTTTCAGCATCCCAGTTTGACATGGGATGCCGTCACACATGCCACACAGTATCCGAGTGTGTGTGTGTGTGCGTGCGTGTGTGTGTTTGCCCAAAACCCTGCTCATTAGGAACTTAGTGTCTATTAAAGGTTATTATGAGTATTATATGATTTTATAGGCTTGACTTTGGCAGGTTGCTTTCCTGCTTGCCTTTTCTTCCTTTTTACGCTTGCCACTTCTACTTCTATTTCTTTTTTCGTTTTCCTTATAGCAGCTGTCCTCATAGTTCCTGTGCTGCTACCAAAGCGCATTCCAAGTTTTTATCATTGCAATGAGCCTGAGCTTCATTTCTATCTTTATTTCCGGCTGGATTTTTTTCCATTCTTTTTCTCGCTACTGTTTTGCTTCGATTTCTAAACATGAATCCTTGAAATGTTGCAGCCTCTGTGTTTTTTTTTTTTTTTTCATGGAGCTGTCTGTTTGTTGTTGTTGTTGCTGTCACTGGGACTGAAGCTGACTCGGAATCCCTATGCCTATCGCTGGCATTGTCTGGCGTGTTGATATGTTTATCATTGTTATTATTTATGTTTAGATTTGAATGTCAATGTCGTTGGCAACGTTTTGGTATGTTTTCGTATACCCTGTAATTGTAGGATTATGGCTATTAGAGAATTTGGTGCAACGTATCTTGAATGGGAATGTGCTAGAAAAACTTCAAACCATCTGGTTTATCAACGCAATGCTTTTGGGCTGTTATTCGATTAGAAAAGATCAGGTTGATAGCGGGTGAAGGGTTTTGGAGTCTCGATTATCTAAACTTCTTACAAATCTCACACAGATTCGTGAAAGCACTTTACAACACTTTCCTTAATAAAAGAGTTCAAAGAGCTTCAAAAATTGTTGGACTGCGGTGTAAACAAAATTTTATTTTTGTTTCATGCAAACTTATTCTCAAGAACTTACAAGAAAAATAAAAAGTTTAAGAAATCTAAATTTTAATATTCCATTAAAAATTTACCATTATCTTATGAATGCGCTATCAGAATTAGCTCAACGGGTCTTGGTTCAATCTTTACCTTAAAAGAACCCACAAAACCGAGGTATTTTTGAGGTTATCTCATTAGCCCGACGTGCTTAAGTCTTTTTGGGTTAAGCATGTCTGAGATAATCTCAGATTTTTTTTTGTTTTTCTAGTGTTCTGATAACATAACCTCAAAGCCCGTATAAAAATATTTTTTTTTGACTGCTAATGCCGACTATATTGACTGACCTCTGAAAGATTTATATGCGAAAAAAAAATTTGCAATTTTTATGTTATATATTAAAAAAAAATGTATTTCGATATAAAGGGTCATCAATCTTGAGTTTTTTTTTTATGAATCACGCGTGAGTACTGTCAAGTTGCCATGTGTTTTTTATTCAGTTTTCATTGCCATTGGATAGACTTACATCCGAACAACGCTTACAAATCGTACAATTATATTACGAAAATTCGCGTTCTCTAAAGAATGTTTTTCGCGCGCTTAGGCCATTTTATGGAACCGATAAACAATTAATTCCACGCTTCGAACCGGTGAATTGGCCACCAAGATCGTGTGATATCACACCGTTCGACTTTTTCCATAGGGGCTACGTAAAGTCAAAAGTGTTTGTGGATAAGCCAGCTACGATTGAAGCTTTAGAGGCCAACATTACCCGTGCGATCCGATTAGGCTCGAACGCATCATCGAAAATTGGAACCTCCGCAGGGACGAGCTACAGCGCAGTTGCGGCCAACATTTGAAAAGGATTATTAGGGATAAGCACAAGAAAAGTTCTTTCTATTGATAATAAAGACTTTCCGATTCACTTGAAATTTTTGTGTTTTTTTGCATTAAAAAAAAAACCCTCAAGATTGATGACCCTTTATTTATTTCTTAGAATTGAAAGCAAAAGTTAAATAAAATTTTAAAAAATTATTTGTGTTTTTTTCAATTCTAAATTGAAAATACAATTAACTACGCGCTTTTTGTTTTTAAAATGAAATTTAAATATTTTTTGAGACGAGGTATTTATGTTAAAAATTTTGAATTTTTTTTAAATTTTTTTAATGAGCGAAAATAAGATTTTACGTTTTTTTCATTTATAAGCTGAAAATAAAAATTGAATACAAAAATGACAGATTGCAAATAAAATTTATAACAAAAAAAAAGAATTTAAAACATTTTTACTTAAAATAAAAATTATTTGTCAAATTTTTTTTATAAATAGAAAATAAAAGCTATTTAGCAATTTTTTTTTAAATTAAATTTAAACATAGTTGAAAACGTTTTTTTTTTTTTATATAAATTATTTGCCAAAATCTGTTTTTTTCTCTTAATTAAAAATAAAAATTATTTTGCAATTTTTATTTTTTTTAATTAATTAGCATATTTGGAACCAAATTTTTTATGATATAAATTATTTACAAAAATCTTTTTTTTTTTAATTCTAAACAAAAGTTATATGTATTGCAATTTTGAATTTTTAAATTTAATTTAAATATAGGCCGCATTTGTACGAGTATTAGGCACCTCCTCCTTTAAAAACCTCCTCATAAGAAGAAAATTGAAGAAAAATCGAAAATTTAAAAATTGCTTCGCCCAATAAATCTTATGATGTAAACGGCCTTTATTTAAATACATTTTATATAATGTCATATTAATAATAATAAAAACTAATTGTGATTTTGTTTATTAATAAAATGGCAATAAAAATTGAATTTAAATATCTTTTGAGCCAAGCTGAGTCTTACAATAGATATCACATTTATATGATCTATATTTTCATATATTTATATTTAAAGCAGCCATATTAAAGATACACACATAATTATAATAAATTTTAAATATATTGAAATAGTTGACCATTTTACATTTATGGATTAGAAGAAAAATCACTCAAAAGCTCCGAAAACAAAACTCGAAAAAAGCGTTCCTATATAAAGGCCCATATTCCTATATAAAGGCCCATTTTGGGATATCCCAAAAAACAAAACTCGAAAAAAGCGTTCCTATATAAAGGCCCATATTCCTATATAAAGGCCCATTTTGGGATATCCCAAAAAACAAAACTCAAAAAAAGTGTTCCTATATAAAGGCCCATACGCAGTTCGAAAATTTTCGCACGGAATGTCAAAACTTCATTGCAAAAAAAAAAATATGAAGTTTTCGAAAAAAATATGGGATTTTTTTTATATGAACTTGTGAAAATTTTTGAACTGCGTATGGGCTTTAAATGAATTTTTTTTCATGCAAAAATTCGTTGAAAAATCATGATATTTATTGGGCAGAGGTTTTTTTAAATTTACGATTTTCTAAAACTTTCTGCTCGTACCAAATTAATTGTTTTCATAGAAGGGGCCCAATACTCGTACAAACCCGCCCTAGGGTCCCCACCTGGCTTTAGACGGACCTGAGCGCCATCTGAGCGTACGTACTATATGTTTCGAGATTTCTATTTTCAAGCTTAAAATAATAAAAATTTCAGTGTTATAGACGTCCTACCGAAAACTACTTATAAGACAGCGTATGAAAAGCCTTTCCTTTTTGGTTAGAAAAAATATTTACAGGGTATACCAATGTTGGTGCCTCGACTGTAGCATAATAAATTTTCACCCATGTCTTTTTTCATGTTCCACGCTTTAGATTTGGGTAACAACGACAGGCCTCTGGGACGGGAGCTGCTTGATTTTGGATTCTTTTTTTTTCGGTCTCTTTTTTTTTTTTTTTTGGTTTATTGTGCGCACTTTGAACTGTGACGGCATTAAGTTGTCAATTTGCGTTTTGACTTACCAAAGACATAAATCGACAGCAGGCGCCAGCGGCAGCGACAAAGAAATTTCCAATGAAAAAGGATTTATCTGTTAAAAATGTTTGCGTATTTCCTGAATTTTATTTTTGTGGGGCGCCCGGACCGGAGTTTTCAAGAGCGGACCCAAAGACGTGTGATTAGCTGCCAGCAATTGATTGCGTCTTTGTCTCTGACAATCAGCATTAACTTTGCGTTCTGCGTTTTTTTTTTATTTTTTAAATTAATTTTTAATTAATTTCGTTTTTCTTTGGAAACGACAAGTTTTCGCGTTGTCTGGGTATGTATTATATACCATAATTTTCAATAAAATAAGTTTTAATTAAACTTGAAAAAAAAAACAAAAAAAAAACGAAAAAAGTTTTGTGCCAAAGCGAAAGTGAAAAGCGAGAATAAGAGCTAAATAAAAGTGAAATTAAAAATGAAAATGAAAAACAACTAAATGTAAGAGCACAAATTAATTTTCATTGAATTTCAAATGCTATTTTATGATGATGCCCATGTAAGTTGGGATGAACAACAACAAAAACAAACCAAACCCAACAACAATCAAGAAAGACAAAGAAATTTTTTAATTGATTTCACTTAAAAAATCCAAAAAAACAAAAAAACGCCAAAAAAGAGGAACTTACCAAAAAAAAAGAGCAGACTGTAAAAGGAAAAGTACCCGAGAAGAATGCCAGGGACGTAGTTTGCTAAAAATGGGGGCTCGATATGCTGATATGGAATTTGGAATGAAAGGTAGATCTATATATGTATAAACAAAGGAGCTGCCAGATTTTGCTGACGCCGGACGATTTAAATTTGAAGAGAGCAACATTTTCAAAACAAAGTTTGGTGCTTCTAGTTTGTTTTTTTTTTCCATTAAATCAAAATGGAGGACTTTTAGATAAAAATTACGAAGTAAACCGTTTAAAAATTTCGGGTATAAAGAAATAAATTAGAGCCCAACTATTTTTTACAATATATTTATATATTTATCTTGAGACGTGTTCATGATCTGTTTTTTTACATAAATTCCAAAATTTTTCATAAAACGTCAAATTTCAAGATCTCAATAAATTTAATGTTGAAGATGACAAAAATAGATTTCTTGTAAATATGATTTTTCAGTGCTATCTTCAGGCAGGGAAATTGATGACGTACGTATTTCAACAGATGATTATTTCTTGAGATAAAAATCGGAGCATGACAAGGCTTAGTTGCGGAAATTTCGTAGAAAACGCTATATGTATCTCGAAAGTGATCAACTGTAGTAGTTATTATTGTAGACCAATTTTATATAGAATTTAACGTTCTAACTTTTATCTTTCAAATCCAAGGACAACAAAGAAAATTGTCAAAAATCTACAAAAAAATTGAAGCTTATATGAAAGTTGAAATAAATTTTATACAAATTTTTTCAGTTGATTATTTTTTGCTATTTGGATAATGGTTTAGGATAACGGCGTACAACCAAAGAACAAACTGGCAGTAAACCATATTTTTTATAGAAAAGGGGACTTCTGTCTACAACATTGATCTGCTGCTTTTTGGTTCAAGCGTCAAAAAGTCGTTGAAAATCGTTGAATATCGTTATATTCTTGGGAGAGACTTTAAAAAGCCGTCAAAAATCGTCAAAGATCGCCAAAAATTTTAGAGCGATTTTAAGCTTAATTAAAATTTCTATTTACTTCACTAAGCTGCTGCTTTTTCGTTTCAAGTGTAAAAAAAGTTAAAATTTTGGAAGATGAACAACTATATTTTCGATACGAAACAAAAAAATTGACAAAATCGCCAAAAAATTTTAGTGAGATTATATCCTTAAAAAGCTTCTGCGTTTCGAGCGTCAAAAAATCGTAAACATTCGTAAGAAATCGTCATATTGTTCCGAGAAGATGAGCTTCTACTTTTTCGATAAGACAAACATTTTTTTTAATAGTTGACAAAAATTTCAATTTTTATTTGGAGATTACAGAAATTTTGCATAATTTTTTTAGATGCTTATTTTAGGCATTTGGACAATAGTTTGGTAAGACGAAGGTAATCAGTATAAAGGAATAATCTGGTAGGGTAGGATTACTATTTCTATCTCAAAGATCGGCAAAAGTCTTAATTTTTTTTTTAGGAAGATGAAGTACTACATTTTCGATCCAAAGATCAAAACAATGATGACAGAAATTTTGTATAATTTTTGTTCAGATAATTTTTTTTGCCAATTGGACAATGGTTAGGGGGTTACGATGTTAATTCTCTTAAGGGCATAAACGAGAGAATAGGTTTATGGGGGAGAGATTATGTACTAAAGATAAGAGATGAGGTACTAAGATATTCACTGATATGATGCTTTTTTATTTCGATCCCCAAAAATCGTTAAAAATCGATAAAAATCGGCAAAAACGCTTTTTTAATTTGGGGAGATGAGCTACCAAATTTTCGATACGCCAAAAATCGGCAAAAATCTTTATTAGCTTGGGGAGATGAGCTACCAACTTTTTTAAAGGACAAAAAAAATCAAAAAATCGGCAAAAATCGACAAAAATCGTCAAAATTTGTATGGAAAATTATGCATATTTTGTATAAACTTGTTCCGATAATTATTTTTTTGTTATTTGGGATTGCGCTGTGTTTTTTTTTTTTTTTTGTGGGTGGCGGAGCGGGATATATCAATACCCCTCTAACTACGCCACTGCACAATGCTAACTTTTTAGTGTTGTTGCTGATGTTTTTTTTTTCTCCGATTCGCTTTCGGAAATGCCAGAACGCCATACACTTGACCATTAAAAAGTAAACACACACATACACACAGAGAGATACACAATGACACGTTGGGTCCAAGCACTCACAAGTGGGCATAATTGGCCATTATGTGGGCCTAAAAAACAAGCCGGCAAGAAACGGGCGCTATTGGAGCTATGGATGTTGCTGAAGTTGTTGCCACATGGGGCGTGTGCCTGTGCAATGAAATTGAGATTCAGATACAGATACAGATTGAGATTGAGATTGAATTTGTGGGCTGTGGGCCGTGGGCTGTAGACTGGCATTGGCTATGAAAATCTGTGCAAAGTTGAAGCGAAACGGCTAATTAAAAGTAGCGTGAAATACAATTTGGCAACAACAATAATAAAAAGAAGAATAAAAAAGAATACAAAAAAAACAACAACAACAACATGAACAAGAACAATATCTCAAGCAATTGGCCAATCATAATAACAGTAATGAATTCGAACATCTTTAAGTTGATATTAAGGATGCCAATAATTTGCCAGAAAAGGGCAGTAGCAGGCAGCAAAAAGCCTCAAAGAACACAAAGACCAGTTTGGCTGGACGGACTGGCCGGGCTGAGGAACTCAATCGAGGAAATGCGCATTCGGAGCAGTCTGACTTATGACTAAGCCCCCCCAATGCTGCTTATCTTTGGCTGGGCAAAAAAAAAAAAAAATACATAGTACATACATAAGGAAAGTAAATGTAAGCGGATGATGAGCTTAAGAGCATTGAAGATAAAGTTCGCTGAATCAGAATCAGATTCGTGCAAATTATATTGTTGTTTGTTTCTCAAGTTGTTTATGTTTTGATACAAAACGTTTGCCACAGACAATATGAATTTCAATTAATTAGTACGAAATAAATTTCAATTAACTCTTAGCTCTAACTAGCATTATATATGCCTCAGTACACAAATAATGTATATAAAGTTTTTGGCGTAGGACGGAGCGGTCTAAAAAGTACAGTCACAGTTTTGGCACCCACCAATTTAATGCAAAATTAGTGATTTGCGATTTCTGTATTCTTAAGGCTTGAAATGGAGATCGTTTAATATGTTTGTTATTTGAAAGCTCGAGAAGGGAACGTCCATTTTGCTAAAAGATTATTTTGCTGTGTTCCTCTCGGCCATACCATTCTACATGCGTCTAGACGGAAGAATCGTGAAGAATTTAGTATTTCCAAAAATTGCAGAAAAACAGATCTTTGAAAACTCTACTTAGAGTATTAGAAGCTCGACTATATTTTTTGAAGTAACATAGAATTTAAAAAAAAACTAAAAATGTTACTTGGCATATGGAACATCCGGATATCGAACATCAAAAGACCCTGCTAAAATCCCACTGTAGCAGGCAACCCAACGTTCGGCTTGAACACTACTCTCGGTTCTACTAGTAATCAGATAAAATTGGAATTTAACGATGCCTAGATTACTTTGCATGATCAATATCGCTGGATTTTTATGAAGTTCTCACAGGTGAACCAAGGCATGTGACCACCTTCGAAATAGTGGACCAAATAAATGAAATACTTATGTTCTACTCCTGAAATGAACATGGCTTCTAACATCCTGCAGATCTTTACTCGTGTATGGTTCAATATCAAAAGCTAAACTAGTCAATTGTTTCGGGGACGGTTACTTCCCTTGGTCAGTCTGCGAGGCGCTCAGCAAAACTCGACGAATGAATTCTTACAAGCATTCCAAATCTCAAGTTTGGTTGCTCTAGCTCATATAACATCCAAAAACTACGCGTTCGAAGTGACTTAGAAGATCTGCAAGATCTTAGAGAAAGGAGCAGACCAAATCTCAATTTTGGTTATTCTAGCTCATACTATAACCTCCAAGAACTAGGTGTTCTGACAAACAAACAGATAGACCGATATTCATGGTTACTTTGAAGGGTCTCCGGAGTCTCCTTCTCTGTGAAGGTTTTAATAGTCATAGTAGTTATGAAGGTGACCCAATCTCCAAACAGACAGACGAACGTAAAGAAAATGTGCCTATCAATATTTTTCATCCCCCCGAGCATATTGAAGTTAACTTTGGAACGTCTTCCGCGTCTTTACTGTGAAGGCTTTAAAAGTCATGGTCATTCGAAGAAGTCCAAATCTTAATTTTTGCTCGTTTAGCTTCCATAATCTCCACGAACCAGGCGTTAATACGGATGCACAGAGCGACGATCGTTCAGATTAATTTTATTGTCTATCTGATCATATTGATGGAAACTTTGTAGGTTTTCCGGCGTTTTCTTCTCTGTAAAGCTTTAAGAGGCCGTTGGTAAGCATTTAAAAAGGAATCCAAAGGAATCAAGTTTATTTATCTAAGCTCATATAACCTCCAACAACTAGACATTCAGATACTCAAACATGTTCTCCTGACCATATTGAAAGTAACTTTGGAGGGTCTCCCGCTTTTAAAAGTCATGGTCATACGAAATTGTCCAAATCCTAATTAATACATTTGGACAGAAAGACGATCGTTCCGATCAATATTTTTGGCCATCTGATCATATTGGTGGTAACTTGGTGGGGCCTCCGGCGCCTCATTTTCTGTAAAGGTTGTAGAGACCATAGGCATTTGAGAGCTCTTCAAGAACAAGGCTTTCATACAAACGGGCAGTCCGATGGAAAAACAGACAGACGGACGAACAAACAAACAAACATGTCTATATCAAAATCTTTTGTCCATCTGACTTTAATGAAGCTAACTTGGGAGGGTCTTCAGTGTCTCCTTCTTTTTATGACATAGATATATATTCACGCAAATCTAATGGACCCCTTACCTTAAGTCGGGCGCGCTCGACTTTAAGATACCCTATACGGCAACATGCAAGTTATACGAGAGTAGCTTAAAATAAGAAGTGGAATACATCTCTTTGAGTTTCACTCTAGGGGGAATCGGCCGGGAGGTCTAGTGAATGGTTTCTAGCAAGTCGGCGCACAGATTGGCTACAGTCAAGCAGTTCAATGGCTACTGCTTTGCTGTAGGGATAAGCCTGTTCATTTAGGGTAAGATGAAAAGAAATTTTCTTTAAAGGATATGGTCGTTTGTAAAACGAAAGCCCACTGAGAGGATCCCACTCTTTGGAAGACATAAAAAATAAAGAGAGCTGCTGTATTACTCTTAAAGAAATAATTTTCTATTATGAAATAGCATTTTTTTTCTTTTTCAAGAAATATGTTGTCTATGTGTCAAACCAATTAGCTTTATGACTGCCCTCCTAGCTTAGAAAAAATGAAATGTCATTCTTATGATATCATTGAGTATAGAAAATTTTCAAAATGTCATTGGAAATTTACAGTAGAACTTTTTAGACTCCAAAAAATTAATCTTTTTTGCGGTTCACATGAAACGTGGTGAAATTCCGAGCGCCGTGGACTAGAATCACACATACACACACAAATAATAATATTTGTATCTGTGTGTGTGTGTGTCTATATGTAAATTTCTCAATTAGTTGCACAAACAAAGCAGAGCGCTTGGCAGCTCAACTCGCATGATACCAAAATGCATTTCGTTTGTCATTAATCATTGCCGACCCATCTATCAGAGTCACAGTCAGAGCCAGAGTCAGAGTCAGACCCCGAACCAGAGTCAGTGCCCATGACCATCGTCCATCAGACCATCAGAGGCTCGGCAAGAGTCCCGTCCAACTGTGACCAGAGCTAATGCGTGTATCCGAAATGAACACACGCACCGCACCGACTCACACAAACTGAAAATTGAGGTTTTGGTTTGATAAGATTTGAAAATTAGTTTTGAATACAAGTAAGTTTGGTTTGGTTCGGTTTGGTTGGAAATGAAAGTAACACGTTAGAAACCATAGCTACATTGGCATGCATTCCATACATTCCAAAGATAGTCTATATTTAAGCCCTCCCCGTGATCTTAAAGAAAGAAAGTAGGAAGCGTGTTGAATGCTATTAACTACTTAGACATTCCACAGTTGCATTCAAACATGATGGCTTTTTTTTTTTTTTGTGAGATACAATCTGTAATTATTTAAGCTAGTTGTCAGTATTGGGATGAGCTTCTTGTTTGATAGGGTATAGCTAGCTACCTAGCTATTTTTCATTACAAAAATTTAATATATCACAGTCAGTATTTTTTGGCGTTTGGCCTATTTTTCAATTGAGCTTAGGCGGCAAACAAGAATCAATTTCAATTGATAGATATACAAAAAAAAAAAAGAAAACATTTTGGCGCTATCTTTTCATAATCCACTTTAATAAATGTCTAACCAAGTAGAATCCTAGCCAAATTAAGAATTAGTTTAAACCATTAGCTTTCTCCAAATTTGAGAATAGATTTTCTTGAAATGATAAATCCGACTTTTTGGAAGTCAAGGAGGACTAGGAGAGGCGCTGTATGTGGTGTATTACTCTAAAAGAAGTAAGTTTCTATTACGAAATAACATTTTTAAACGCAGACATCTTATGTCTTATCCACATTAATAAATGTCCAGCCAAGTAGAATCCTAACCAAATTAAAAATTTTCAAGGCATTTCTCAAAAAAATTATATATGTACCAAATAAGACTAAAAGTCAGATCCAAATTTTTTTTACCTCTCCCACGTCCAGCACTTCACTTATATCAAAATAGGCCTTACAAGAGATCCATACTTTTTTATTGTACCTCCCCCACACCCAACACTACTTTTCTACTTTTTTCTACTGTTCCTGTCTATAGACTCTCCTCATTACGATCCATTGATTGTAAAGTCTCCCGGTGATCACGGCCTAATTAACACAAACTAACCTAAGTCCATCCAATGATGACGCGTTCATTTACTATTATGGATTACATCTCCAAACTTTGCTGTATGGAATCACGATGCATGCTGTAGGACGTGTGATCTGACTTCCAAAGAGTGCAGCCGGCATAGAATTTAAAGCAACAGTAAGCAGTGTTCCGAGCGATGATTGTTGGAAAGCTTGGGACTCAAACATAATAATAATAACGTTTAAAATTTTATAAAGATCGTCCGATTTTAACTAAGGTCGTCAAATTCTACAATATCTTTAGCGTAACCTAGAGCTCCATTAAGAGCCTCTATTGTCTACCGATAATCCTTATGTGTAGACTTGGTTCGTTGACTGACTTTATTGATCCTAATTGGACGACGTACACTCAGTGGTTCCCTATTTCTAAGAGATTCATTTGGGATAACCGCCAAGATGATGCGATTTGCATGCGTTGGCATGCTCTTATTTTCTGTGACAAGGCTCAGTAGCAGGGTTAAGACAATAAATCAATAATAGGTGAACTAGGAACAACATCAGGGAACATCCATTTTGACTTAGGCAAAAGAGTCATGAAAAATTTAAACTCTTATATCAAATACTATCAGCTATTCAATTTAAAATTTTATTTAATTCAATAATTATTTGATCCGCAGCTGAAATTTATGTATTATCCACATTGACACTGAAAGGAATATCTTGATTGAAACTACTTCATCTGAAGAGTCTACCAATAGTTGTAAAATAGCCTCCCTTCCCTTGTTTGTGATATTTTAAACGCATTTATGATTCTGAATTTTTCTATATATATCTTGTTTCTTAATTTCTGCAATTCTTCTGACAACTCTCAATTGTAAGGTAGCGTCGTACCGAAATAATTTTTCCTGTAATAGCTCTGCAGTCTTAGTGGCTTTTTCAACTCTTTCTACTATATATTAAATATTTTATAAAAAAAAAACCGCAAAAACTGACTTTACGTTTTAGCAACTTTTCAATGCAGCCTTCAACTAAGATTTAATTACAATCAAGAGTCTGCCAAAATTTTTAAGACGCGTTCTACAAAAAACCAAATAGCATTAAAATTTTGTATTTTTGGTTTTGAAAGATTTATTTATTTATTGTTAGCATGAAGAGATTGCCAAAGACTTTTCTGACGCACTGTTTGTGTTTGTTTTGAATTTTTGGTGTTGACGAACGCCATACAAGAAGTTTTTTTTCGCGTGCCGGCAAAGCATACAATTTGCAACAACAGAAAACGACAACAACAACAAATACATAACAACAATGACACTGCAACAATGCTGCGCTGCTCAATGCATGCACAACTCCACACTCTTTTTGCTTCTGCTCTTTAAAGCGCTCTTAAGCGTGCATTTGCACGATCAACAAGCGCGCGCTTGCTCTCTTAGCCTGCGCGTTCGGCTTTCATGTGTTCGTGCTTGGCGAGTGTCGTGTTGTCGTGTCTGGCCGGACGAGTAGACTGTCCGTCCGACGACGACTCAGTCGGCAGAAACCCACAAACGCCCGCACAGAGCAAACGAACGACGCGACAATTCATGCCTCAAGCCTCGAGCTTCATTCCATGAACAACTCTGTACGTGAACGGTAACGGTGCGTTTGAACGCTGCGCTCCGAGAGCTCGGATTCGGATTCTTCGGTTTTTGGGGTCTCGATCTCTAAATAGAGTAGTGTAGTGAGTGGCGGTGCGGTGCATGAGGAATACGGAATACGAAAAAATAAAAAACGAGAGCAAAGGCAAACAGACAGAAACTAAAACTAAAATAAACAGCTAAGCACAGCCAGAATCGGCAAGAAAGTGACAAGAGTTGATGGAACGCTGATCAGAGATCAATTTGTTTTTGGTTTTTTTTTTTTTAAGCATTTTCTTTTAAACGTGCATTTTTTGACGAATAGCTTTAAAAATTTATTTTCCAAGCTCTTAGAAATTTTGTAGTTTTTTGCTGCAGCTGTTTTAAAATCTTAAACACAAGTGTTTTTTTGGAACAATCTTTTGACCTGTTTTGAATTGGGCTTGTGCAACTAAAAACGACAACAACAACAACATACTATATACTACATAGTTGCAGTTGTACATATCTCTGAAAAGGAAACAAAAAGCAAACAGAGAAAATATAAGAAATTGTGAAACATAAGCACTAGTGATATAAATTTTATAATCACATGCATAAGTATATAGTACATAGTACTTTATATATTTTATATAGTTTGCGCTCATTCGATTTTATTTTTTTGGAGCTAACTACTTGAAAGATTTTGAGACCCGGTTTTTTGCCCTAAAAAAAAAATATTTCTTTTCATAAATTGTGTTATCGTTTTTAATTTCAAGCAAGCTAATTATTTATTTCTTTTTTCTTCTTTCTGCTGCAGTTTTGTGCCACTGTGCGTGCCTTTTCCGCTTGTAAAATTGTAAAAAAAAAATACCAACGATTTTAATATATATATATGTACATATATGCAAATTTATATAGAAATAAATTTATATGCTTGTTTTTTTTTTGCATATGTGAATTGCTTTGTGAACTGATATAAAAGTGTGCGTGTATTTAATGTATTTATGTGCGTGTGTATGCGTGTATAAAGTATAAAACGTGCAAGCAAAGTTGTAATAACAACAACAACCACAACAAACTGTTGTCACAATGCCAACAACAACAACAACGAAAACAACAACAACAACAACGACAACTAGAGCAAAGCATGTGAAAAAGCAACAAAAGCCAAAATTTATATAAAACAAACTAAAAGAAACGAAACGAAACGAAACTAAAGCAAAAACCAAAACCAAAAGCAAAAGAAAAGCCAATCAAAGCAAATAAAAAATAAAAGTTAAACTTAAAACAACACCAACAACAACAAACACAAATAATTCTCCAAAGCGAATCCCACAAAATTTCGGCATTTAATTAAACAATTTTTTTTTTATGTAAATTTATTTACAATAATTTTTGGTATTAACCCACAAAGCAATCAAGCCGGCTACAACAACAACAATAACTAAAATCGAAACAGCGAAACATAAAATAAATAATACACACACACATATAAACCTATATAAAAAAAAGGTTAAAAAACGACAACTTTTTTTAGTGTTTTTTTTCTGTGTGCTCTTTTGGTGATTTTTTTTTAAGTTTTTGTGGTTTTTGTATTACTACTACTTTGGCAACTGGAATATAAACAGCAAGAGTAAGTTTTTTTTTTTAATTTTAATTTAATTTAGTTTTATTTTTAATTTAAATTTAAGTTTATTGTTACTAGTTAGTCAAAAAATGCATTTCTTTGTCTGGGCGCTCTTTTTTTTCGGTGCTACAAAAATGTTTTCGAAATGGTTTCCAACGAGTTCCGGATTTTGAATGTTTTGATCCCAAAGAAGAATTTGCCTTTCTTTTGTTGAGTTTAAAATTCTTGATATAGGAAAATATTCCAATAAACGCTTGAGTGAAAAGTCTTATTTTAAGCAAATTCCAAAAAGGTTCATTAATGTTTCCAACGAGTTTCTGATTTCCATTTTAAAAATATTTTTACTTATATTTACACTGCGAAAAAAAAATCAAGTAATTCCCGATCAAAAACGAATGTTTTGAACTCAAAGAAATATTTGCTTTGTTGAAAGTGCGCCAAGATCGATTTTTCTTTCGTCGATCTTAAAATTCCTAAAACAAGAGCGTTCAAAAATTCCAATAGCAAATTGTTTTGAGCAAATTCCAAAAAGGTGCAATAATGTTTCCAACGAGTTTATGATTTCCATCGTAAAAATATTATTACTTATATTTACACTGAGAAAAAAATATAGAACTTGGCGATCAAAAGCAAAAATTTTGCCCTGAAAGAAGAATTTGCGTTGTTACAAGTCTATTGAGTCTCAAATTCTTATCAGGAGCGTGTTTTTGTTGACAAAAATTCTTAGTTCAAAAATTACAATCAATACTAGAGTAAAAAAAGACTTGTTTCAAAATTGGTTCTAGCGAGTTCCAGATTTCCATTTTAAAAATATTTGTTCTTGTTTAAAAGCTGGCACTCACTTGAATTCATTTTCGAAACAGTTTTCGCACTACGAATAAGTTCATTTCTTCAGAAATCGCAAACTCTTTTAATTTTTTTGGTGCTTAAAAACTATTTTCAATGCTCAATGAACAATCTCTGTAGAATTTCGAAAACTTACTCCTCTAGTGTACCAAAATTTGTATGGACCGTTTGCAGTTAAGTATTTTGAAAACTTGTTTGCTTAAAAATTCTCTAGGAGTGAATGTTTTGCTTCGGTTCATCGAATTCCTCTTAAAATTGTTCATTTTCTTATGACTGGTGAAAACATGTCTAAGTAAGAAAAAGCCACAGTCTAACTTTTGACTACTGATGCAGCGTCCCTGTACAGCCTTTATAGATGTGTCCGAAATTTTATAGACGGTTTTGCTTTAAAATGATTAATCTCTAATTCTATTAATTAAAATTTTGCATAAAAGCTGATCGAGAACTTTAATGAACTACGTTTCTTCAGAACCCGAAGAGCTCCAAACGGCATGCTGCTTGATGCTTATGAAGTTTTCAAAAAAAAACTTGTGTCCACATTTCAGTTCCTAGGCCAATTTGCTGTGTGCTACCCTGTGCAGTTGTAGAGGATTTTTTATATATTATATACATAATATATTTATATATACACAAAGAAACAAGATATTTCACCTGTCACGATTTTAAAAACATTTTTGGAAGCAACGCGACTGCTTTGCTTTCGTTTTACCTTGTGCCAGGCGGCACAAAACAACATTCAAGCGTTTGTTTGGTAGTCCAAGGCAAATGTAGCCCATCTTCTTGAGAACCAAAATCCATGTTATTTTTAAGTTACCCTTTTGAAACTATAGCCCAGGGATGCCTTGTTTACACGATGACGATCGTCATCTTTGTCCAGATATTATCATATAAGTTTGGTTGTTTACGGCAAAAATTTCAGCAGCATTACTTTCATCAATTTTTGTCCAAATTAAATTTTTCAAAAGTCAACGAATTTAATTCGACATGCCAAGATGTGGCATTGCCAATACAAAGTATTATTTTTTAAGATTTTTTGAAGGTTTTAATTTAAAGATAGAGAAATCGCTGGCATTAAACTATCTATCAAACAAGACTCAAAACAAGGTTGAATGAAGGTTATTTGGTTCAACAGAATGCCTGTTGAAAGTTAAAAGTTGAAAATCGTGTTTTGTGTTTTTCGAATAATTTGCTATCTCAAAATCGGTAGGGTTTTTCGGAAATTTTACCCGAATCTCGACCCTTAAATCATGACACTAAGTTTGATAGAAAAAAAGATATCATGCAAAAACTGTACCAACATATATTGGCAGTGGGCGGTGCCACACCCGCTAGCCATAAAGCCGAAAATTCCGTTTTAGACTTTAAACAAGGTCCCTAACCATCTCTCAAAGTTTCATCAAGTTAGTATTTTGTTCCAGCTGAAACTTTTCGTTTACTGTAGAGACTATTACTACGAAAAAAAAAAATTTACATAATTTATTTCTAAAATCTATCGGGAAGGTCTAGAACATAATGTCTGTTAGGCCACCTAGTTACGTTTATACTTTCTAAACGAACTAGTGCTAATTTCTTATATCTTATGAATATAAATTTCATTCATTAAAATTTTTGGGTCTAATATCATAAGACCAAAAAAAAAAAAAACAAAGTCCACGAATTTATATTCGAAAGAAGAAGTTTTTTAAATATTCCTTTCCGTAATATTCATTTCGATTCTGATTTATTGATCTGGCAGTTCAGTTTATCTTAATAGTTACACTTCCGTTGTTCTCCCAAAAGCCTTTAGTAGATATTTTGCGATGAGTGTAAATATAACGATAAACTACTTGTTTGAATCTGCAAGTCGAAATCGGATTCGAAGTACATAGCTGGCTTGATTTTTGCGCAATAACAAAGCCAACCCTCGTATTGTTAATAATAAGTTTGAAACAAAAATTGACTTTTACCTTTCTCATGTTCTCGTGGCTTACAATTGACTTCACAAAAAAAGAAACAACAAACAAAACAAGATACAAATTTTGCCGATTAGTGGCCATTAGGCAACATGGCTTAAGCGGATTATCCAGCTGGAAACTGGACAGCGGCAAACTGGATAAGCCACAAGTCAACACAATACAAACATATAGCCAAAACATAGTAGATGGCCTGGCTAAACCCTCTGTAGGATATTCCCAAAGGTCACAAGACATATGTGTGTAGGTGTGTCCATGTGTGCGTGTGACTTTTGACTTATGCAGGCGCCGCTATGGAAGAGTATCTTGATAAGCGAGAGATTTTGTCAAAAAGAGTTTTGGACATGGTCTATTGAACCTGTCCCCTGACCTTCTACTAGTTCCAGTCGCAATTGAGGCTTATCAGCAAAAACAAAATATAAAATTTTGCGCAGTGCCAATGAGAATGTATTTCGTGAGCTATGATGATGATGATGATGATGTTGACGATGATGATGTCACTTGTATATTATTATCAGTAGGCTGAACCAAGCCATGGTTGCCATTATATGCGTTGAGCTGACCAAACTGATCATTTCCGTCACACACGCACATACATGTAATTAACAACCCCTATAAAAACCAAAAACCAAGCAACCCAACTAACACCAAACACAACTCTATTTAACCTTAACTCATTGTGTATCTGTGTGTGCCTGTGTATCTGTGTGTGTTGTTTTGTAGGCGTAGCGCGACTTAGCTGCCTAAGCTCCCCTCGCTGCTCGTCTCGCCTGAGCGATCAAAATTGGTGACATCCGAGTGTTAAAATCTCTCTTTCTCTCGCCACATGGTGTTTTAGGCCCATTCAAGTCATTATCGGCATTAGAAAGTGTTACAAACGACACGCAAATCAAATTAGGGAGCACCACACACACGCACACACACACACTCACACACATGAAATTGAATCAACGCCGAAACACGAATTCATTTTCGTGGCCATTGAGGCTTTCAATTGCTCACGCATATGCGGGGGTCATGGATTCAGGACGCGCGCGGCATGGGAATTGTTTAGCAGATACTCGCATCAGACTATTTAATAGTTAGCGTGACATGTTCAATTGAATTACTTGAATATTGAACAGACGAGCCTCATATGAGCTGCATTTTCAGGTTTTAATAGAGATATTTGCATTTTCAAGGCAGTCCATGTTATTAAAGAGACTATTATTTTGGTTTAATCTACCAGTCGAACTTTTCTATATCGAACTCTGCTGCAAGAAGTTTTTTCATTTTTTTTTAAACTACTTTCAACGAATTTTCTCTATAATGTACCAATATGCGGCTCCCATGCGACTGTATGAGGCATAGCTGAAATTTTGAAGAAAGTCAAATTGCCCTAAAACCAACTCCTTTCTCTACATTATTGAATTTCCTTATAGTATATCGAGTTTCTTTTGAAACAAGCCAATATTCGGAAATAGAGCGAAGGATTACAAATTTGTATATTGCTGTATTTTTTTTAGGAAATATCGGATTAAATCTTTATTCTAAAGCTACTCTCTTGCCAATGCAAATCTTTTAAATACTCACGTCTGTTTCGCTGGCAGTGCTTTTTGTGACCAAAAACTGAATTTTTGAACAAGATTTCCAGCGCTAAATTAGTGACATTCCGGAGTTATCTGTAATCCTTCAGCTTCGATTCAATCACTCTTCGGCAATGCCCAGTTCAGCTGAACGATGCTGAATCAATAATACTGGGTTTCCTTTAATACTGGCAATTTCTTCACTAGGCACGAATCTGTCTGATTACTGGCTTAAGTTCAAAAAAAGTGTTAAGTTTCAACAAAATTTTTTAGTGATTGGGAACACTCTCGAAAGCCTTATTTGGTTACCACATCTCCGAACGAATTATGACTCTTGAGCTTTGCGGGGGTTTTTGTTTTTGAGGTTCTCCATAATATCCCTGGGGATATACATATAATATAAAGCCGGTATCAAAATATAAATAAACCTGTTTCTCGTGACATAACAAGGGATCTAACTCGTAAGTTTGGCAACTCTAGCTCTTAGCATACATGTAATACCCCTATGGGAACTATAAAATATAAACCCAATATTAAAAATATAAATAAACTTGTTTCCCGTGATATAATAAGAGATCAACTCGAAAGTTATCTAGCTCTTACCATGGTGGTACCCTGTATTGCTCCTATGGGAATAATATAATATAAACCCGATATCAAAAATATAAATAAACTTGCTTCCCGGTATATAATAAGGGATCTAACTCGAAAGTTAGTCTTACCTACCATATATGAAACCTAGGCATACACACGGACAGATGGGCCTATCTAGTCATTCTTATTATACTTTAGATAACGACTCCTGCAGTAGGCTTTACCCACTTTTAGCTTGCTCAAACTTTATAAACTCTTTGCATCTTGAGATTGCAAAAACTCTCATTTTGCTATCTGGCCAGCACTGCTTGAAAAACATCGATGTTTTCGATGTTTTTAACATGAAAATATTGACGTATCGATATAGCGTAGATTAAATGTAGATAATATAAAGAATGTAAAATCTGTTTCGACCAGAATTTTGTTCTTTTTATCATAGGTCAGCCTATGTGGAATCACATTCTAGAATTCTCTGTATGATTTTGCTGGAATTATTTGCTTATCAAGGTGGAAAGTTTTCGTGACCAATTCTACACAATGCTTAAAGATATTAACCACAGTCTTGATAAAAGATGTAATGAATAAGCTTAATTCGACGAAAATTAAATGTGTGTGCTCTAAGAGCTTTGGTAAAAATAATTTAGAACATATAAATAAATAATAAACTACTGTTAAAATTGTAAATAAAATAACATTTGTAAGACGCAAAAATATTACTGAGTACCGAGTTACACCATGTATCTTTGATATATCATATCAATCAAAACTAGGAGAAAAAAATATATTTTCTAACTTTTACAATATCTGGGATCTAGGCATACACACGGATGGACTTTTTTATATCCACTTCTCTAGTCACCCTGAACATATTTTAAGTTACTTTAAGGGAACTCTGACGTCACCTTCTCTAAAAATTTCAGAACTCTAGTTTGATAAGTCTTATTGCAAAAAATATAATTATTATTTTGAACAACCCTAAACATTACTAGTTTTTTGCAAAACCCTAAACATTACTAGTTTTATGTTATGCTCTTTAAGCGAAAGCCTTGAAAAAATCTTTAAACAAATTCCACATATGTATACCTATATATGGGCTGTTTCCGTATTGTCCCAGGTGTTATATTATATATTGTACTTACTATTACTTACGGAGTTCAACTTGTTAAAAGATTTTGTAACTTTAACGTGTTTTTTAGACGGCACTTACCTGAAAAATAAGAAAAAAAATTGGTTAATTTAAAAAATATTAAATTCAGAATTTTGCAAGTATTTTAAGCTATTTTCGTATTCTTCTAGCTGTCAGTATGTCATTGTATATCAAATTTTATGGCAAACTTAAAAAATGTAAAAAAATACGAAAAACACGAATTTTTGCTGACTTTAAAGTTTAAGATTAGTTTTTAAGACACAGATCAAAAATATACTTGGGATATCAGCCGAAAGCCTTAAGAGCTTTGGCTGTCTTCCTCTCTGTAGCTTTAGCTTTAAACTTTAAGCATACAGTGTAGAAATAAATAATATAAATAAATACTTGGGATATTTACTTTGTCTATCAAAAATGCAAAAGTGCAGAATTGTCCAACAAAAACTTTCACAAAACAAAACAATCTGCATTTCTGCCCAACCCAGATCAGGGGATAACATAATGAAGTTTAATTTCAAATATATACTTAGCATGTTAACTTTGTCTATCAGAAACGCAAAAGTGCAGAATTCTACAATAACAACTTGCACCAAACAAAATAATTTGCATTTCTACTCGATCACTTGATAACAAAACGATGTTTCATATCAAATATATACTTAGCACGTTCACTCAATGATACAGAAACGCAAAAGTGCAGAATTGTCCAACAACAAGTTACACCAAAAAAAAAATTCTGCATTTCTGCTCGACCAAGACACTTAATTGCAAAACGTAGTGCACATCTGCCCAAAATTGTGTGGTAAAAAACACCAATATCAAACAGTGTGTAAAAAATTTTAGTTACTGGTATTATTTAGTGCTTGAAGAGTGCTAGAAAACTAAACAGATATTTGTAGTCTACCGGGTAGTTGTTGGCACTTTTGCTTTTCCGCCCAAAAAAGTAAAAATCCTAAAAGATTTTTGTAAACACAAAATCTGCTTCAAATTTTCTTTTTGCTTTTCAAATTTTCCTTTTCTACGCAACCTTACCAAAAGTTATTGCTTATTTGCTGCTTCTTAGAAAATCTATACTGTTTTCCATCTCAAGTCCTATACTATTTCCTTCTTCAATGACATTATTTCGTCTTTGGTAAGTACTTATACATCATTAGTAGTACGTGCTTATTCCTTTACTTGCAGCACTTTCTGCTCCACTGGACAATGTCGTGAATCACGCACGCTTGTCGTGAATACGTTTTCGACTATAGAACGTTTACACACTACAAATTAGTTCGAGGGGATTCATGCAACTTTTTTTCAACTTTTCAGATCTGCCATCAATTTAGAGACTTATTCGTATTCAAATATTCCATGCTCTTAACAAACAACAAATTTGTATATCTGCTGGTCAACCTTTTTGGTCACATTTTGTATTACAAGCTCTTGAACTAGAACATGGCATAAGTTAAGCCTCCAGCGCCCCCTAGTTGAGCATGTGCAGCGTAGCGTTTCATAAACTGGCACCTCCCACACATATGGGTCCCGCTGCTACAACCATTGCCACCCCCCCTCTTCCATTGCGCATAGTTATTTAAGCATAAAGCCTATAGGGGGGAGGGATTAAAGTTAGGCCTGAGTGCCGCCACCAAAGCTGTTGCGTTTACCAAATGGAACTAAAATTGAATATTGGGGATCGCAGCTCGAGTGTTGGCAACGTGTAGGGGGGGTGGGCACGCACGTTGCCAAAGCTGCAACTGGAGCTGAGTCATATAGGTATACTAGGTTTACTATGTATATATATATATATTTATTTATTACTACTATATGCCAGGTCATAGTAGCTTGCAGCTTGAAGCACATAGCACTCATCGTTCGCCTAAATTCAACGATGCGTCAAAGCGATTGGGGGAGACCTTCGTTGGCCCCTGAACTGTGAGCACCTGTGCGCACGAGTATGTTCTATAAATGTCTGGGCCAATGCATATACAATATATATATTCTGCCACTAGTATTTATATACTTTAGTTTGGGAATAGTGCACGGTGTACATGCGCTATATAGAGAGTTTGGTAGTTGCTTATAGATGCAAGGATCGGGCTAATATGAGTAACCCCAAAATCTGCAAAACGCAAAAGTGCGGAATTGTGCAAGTTAAAAAAAAAACTGCATTTCTGCCCTACCCAGACACATTAAACAAAAATGCACTTTTGCCCAAAACGTTGTTTTATTGTAGACATATGTTTTAATGCTGAGACCAATATTCTAAGAACATTTTAAAGGAGCTTTAACGTAATAAACTATATTTTTAGTTTCGGGAGCTTCAAAAAAAAAAGAAAGTAATCGATTTTTTGCATAAAAATGTAGCGAGGATAGAAGTATCCTAGAAGCAGTAAAAGAAGAATATTAGACGAATGTTGTAGAAGAATATTCTAGTAGAGTATATCAACTTCGTTGCCCTATCGATGGCATATAGGCATACATAATATATGGGAATGTCATTGTTTTTATTGTTGTTGTGGATTCTTTTACTACGATACGAAGCGGAAGCATTAAACAACTGAAGAGGTGAAAGGAAAGGAAGTGCGGATGGAGAGGGTAGCGGGAAACATCTAAACGCAGTCATCGCTCCCAGAATGTCTGACTGACTAACTGACTTACAGGTGCACTGGCCGCTTGGTTGCCTCATTTGATGTCTTTGCTGTTGTTGTTGCATTACAATGCTACTTTGTTGTAAGTTTGTTGTTGCTTCTGTTCATAATTTACATTACATTACATTTATCGTTGTCGTCGTTTTCGTCTTGGTTTGTCTTGCTTCATGTTGCATGCCTACTTCTTTCGCTGCGCTAGCAGCAACTGCAACTGCGACTGCGACGTCAGCGTCATACATGTTGTGAGCCAAAGCTTCGACGTCACAGCTGAATGCTTTGACGCTGACTGCGCTGCTAACGCCGCTGCTGCTGTATTCTACTTCCGCTTACAATTCTTTTTTATTACGCACTATTATTATTACTCTGTTTTATTGTTGTTTCCTTTTTGTATTTCGTGATTTTTCGTATTTTAAGTTCTCTCTCTTTTTTTTTTTTTGTTTTGTTTTTGTTAATGTGTAAATGATTTAATTTCATTTTAAATCAAGCATTTGGTCACAACAATTGCTTGCTGCCCCAAAAACTGAGCTACGCACACAGATATTAAATAAAAAACAAAAACAAAAATAATAATAAAAATAAAATAAAGCAACAACTTGCCATGTTATTTTTAAAAATGTATGAAAAAAAAAACGTGGCTAAAAACTGAAACGAAATAAAAATGGGAAAAGCGGAAAAACTCAAAACGGAAAATTAAACGTTGTCAACCGCAAATGTGACAAGCACTTAATTTTCCATGTAAAGTGCAAGTGAAGCCAACAGCGGGCACAAACCCCTCTACCCGCAACCCCATCCCTCCAACCTAGACACAGAGTGTGGCGAAAACAACAATGTTGTTGCTGCTGACAAAAACATGCACTGCGCCAAAAAGTCGTGCAGCAATAAATGCTTAGCAAAATAAACGAACTTAGTAATGCGAGGATTTTAAGAAATTTTTGTCTGAAGCGTGGACTTGATCGGACTATGTAGTTTCCTAAAGGCTATAGAACGGGTTTGCACTGTAGGCATGGTCCATTTGTGATGGCCCTAGGGACACTCCCTAGTCGCAATGCCCGAAGCGAAACTTAAGCCGGTAACTGATTTGTCACTCAGTTTTCTAGTCAGAGCAGTGCAACTCTTAAAAAAAAAGTCCAAGCCTATGGGGATCCCCCGAACACTCTCATTTTTGGGGTTTCACAAAATCTTTGCGCATGTTTTGTAAATCGATCAGAGAGCGCGTGAATGAAATTTTCGCTTACACATTTTTTTTCTAGCTGCGTACCAGTTTAGAAATTTTGTTTTGTTTCAATTGACTCAATTTTAGCGTTTTTTTAAAAAATTGAATTTTTTTAATGCTTTTCTGTTTTTTGTTAAACAAAAAAATAAATAAAAAACTAATTGGAAAAAACAGCAAAGCAGAAATTTTATAGTCGTGAATTAGCGCTGACCAACTAAATTAAATATACTTTAAGAATTTGGTTTAGTTTTGTTACGAAAATAAAAATCAGGACTTACTAAGTTTACAGTTTAAAAGAGACTGGATTTTTGGCAGCACAAATAAATAAAAACTTTTGGTTTAGGGTAAGGTGGGGCAAATCCGACCTTGTAATTGGTTTTGACACTAATATGAGCCCGCTCAGTGTTGACGTTTTTGAGCAACGGTGGGAGGTCGGATTTAGCCACACTGTCGGATTTGCCCCACATATCCTAATTATTAAGATTGAATGTAATTTACGCACTCTAGGCAATTGAGCACAAACTACCGTGCTCCGCTAAACAAAAACGAATAAATTTTGTGCTTTTTCGTTTTTGCGTGCTCCCCAAACCGCATTTTGTGCTAGCGCTGTTTACTGGTATTTCCATTGCTCTTTGTTAGTACAGCTCTACAACAATTAACCAAGACTACACTATTATTACAAGGAAAATTTTTTATGCAAGACATGAACCATTTATGCAAGACATAGACATTTTGTTATGCAAGACATGAACCATGTATGCCAAAAATTAGTTTTGAGTTAAGCGTGCAATGTGTTGGGTTAATTCAGAAAAAATGTAATTAAAAATAATTATTAATAAATATCTAACTTGAAATTGACATAATTAGAATCTAAAAATATCAAAGAATATTTAAAAAAATTATTTCAGTATCAGTTAGGAGCACTTTTGAGCGTATTTCGCCAATTCGATTTAATTTCAACAAAAAGACGTATTCAAATCACAGGAAAAATTCGTTTTGAAGAAATCGGGCGCATCATACATGTGTTTGCAAAACGAATGCAAATAAAATAAAATATTCGAATTGGTTTTCCGGAGCACGGCCGAATGGGCGTAAAGTATCGAATAGAATCTCACATTTTTGATAGTATTTGAACCTATTTCGCCAATTCGATTTAATTTCACTTGCAACAAAGAAGACGTATTCAAATCACAGGAAAAATTCGTTTTGATGAAATTGGGCGCATCATACATGTGTTTGTAAAACGAATGCGAATAAAATAAAATATTCCAATACGTTTTTCAGAGCACGGCTCACATTTTTGATAGTGGTGAAGATCGGCAAATTTTTGTTGTTTTTTTTTATAAATTGTTGAGTGTTGTATAGCAGAGCCATGTTGTAGCTTTTAGAGTTGCCATTGTTTGTTTAATAACTAACGAGTGGAAACTGTTTGGCAAGTGTACAAGTGTGAAAGCATATGTTTTGCTACGTAAATGAGCAGGAATGGTTCAAGGACCAGCTTGTTTTTGGTTGCAGATGGCAGTTGGCTGCTACTCTCCGTGTTGTACCATGCATATTTGGTTGTCCACAAAATTAAAACGCATGTTTTGCGCTTATTGGTAAAATCGTGGAACAGAAAAAGCTGGGAAAATTTTGGTTTTTTTTTTTTTTCGGTGGGACTGAGATGCTGGGATGCTGCAAGGATTGGGGAAGGATGCTGAAAGCCGGAATAATATGACGCTGTATGTTACAGCTGTTTGCGGTGGACGGCCAATGTTTTGGTTGACAATTGTTGTTGGTTCAGCTTTTATGGTGTTCCTTGTTGTTGTTGTTGTTATTGTTGTTTTTGCCGCATTATTATGCGCATTTTTGTTTTAGTTGGATAGTTGTTGTAGTTGTCAGTGTTGTTTATGATGCAGTGTGTTATGGTTTTTAATTTCATGTCGTTGCCAGGCGACAACAATAACAACAAACAACATAATCAAATGAGCTTATTAAACGCGGCTCTTGCAAAACGCAACAAATAATTGGCAAAACTGTAAATACATACTGTAAATATAAACTTCACATATTGTGTGTGGTAAGTAAAAATTGGTTGTGGCCTCCAATAAAAAAATAAAAAACAATGAGAAGTACCCTCTGAACTTTCAATGTTTAATTTTTGAAAAACATTCATTAATGACATTTTGATATGGGGCATTTACTTATGTTACTTACATTATAAGTATGTACTAATCAATTTGTTAAGCCCAAAAATAAAGTCAGTTAAACAGTTTTAAAAGTTGTAAGGGCCATACTTGGTAACCATTAAAAATATGCCTGTCATTGATAACTTTTTTTTAATGCATTCATATCACTCGATATGTCTAACAATCACTCCTTGAGTGAATGAATTGGTTACAGTTGAGCGTAACTTCATTAGTGTTAAAGGTTTTTGCAGATACAATCGAAATAATGCAAATGTTTTAAACAAAATCGCTTTTATGAAGTACTCTATTTAATTTTTTGGCAAAAAAACAAAAAACGCTTTTACAAAATAAAGTTTGCTAAAAGCTTACTTAAAAGAAAATATCTACGAGCAATTCAGAGATCTACCTATATCACAAAAATTACACAGGCCTACAAATACCGTGGTCATGTCAGTTGTTGGAATGCTAGAATACCGAATCCGGGGCCAGAATTGGCCCATCACGTCAGGATTTTAAGATATTTAAAAAAACGCTGTTATTCGGGTACAAAACCTCAAATATCTCAAGATCTTGACGTGATGGGCCGATTCTGGTTCCGGCTTCGGATTCTACGCAGCAAATTACTTCGGAAATAACCAATAGCTTTCCAACAACTAAACCATGTTGGTCTGTGTTATTGAAACTATTTTTATGATAAAATATTGTATTCATAGGAATTTTATTCTGTGTATTTGAATTTACTACTTAAATATGATTTTTGCTTTTAACCGATTATGCATAGGGGTTTCATAAAACAGATTATTGTCAGCATATTAGATACCTAATTCTGAATTTTAAAATATGCATAAAAGCAATCTTCATGTTTTATTTGATGCTAGATGTCTAATTTGTCTTATCAACTATTTTTTGCTAAACAAATAACTGCAAGTATGCAAACACAAGCGCTATTTTAAAAAATCAACCAAAAAAATAATTGCATACAAGCGATTTTTCAAATTATGACTGTTAACTTAAGCGATTTGAAAATTTCGAACAATTTCGCTGATTGTATTATTAAGCTTGCTTCCTAATGTTAAAAATCACATTATTTTAAATGATTTATTTGTTGTAAAATATCTTATTTCTCTGATAAACAATTTTCGCCTAAATTTAAGCGATTTAAACATTTCGAATTATTTCGCTGATTGTATTAGATTAAAACTTTTGCTTACAAACAGTTGGTTGCTTAAATACACAAAATAAAGAGGACAATTACCAAATATGAGCTTAAAAATATTCGACTGTTTATTCTATTTCTCTTTTTGGCAATAACATTTAAGCATATATAAATATTTGCATACAAGCAATATTTAAAGTTCTGAAAAGTTGAGCAGGCAATAATAAATTTTTATATGCAATTTATTGACTACAAGCAATTGATTGCTTATATGCAAATGTATAAAGCATATAACTTTTGCATACAAGCGATTTAAAGCTAGTTTGCTGATTATTATTAAAACTTTTGCTTACAAAAAGTTAGTTGGAAAAATACGCTCAATAAAATCATTTGACAATTAATTCTATTTATTTTATAGGCAATAAGTTTATTATAACTTTTAGTTTGCTTATAACGCATAACATTTGCATACAAGCGATTTTACATCAGTAGCTCGTTTTTTTTATATTAACTTGAAATTTTTGCATACAAGCTATATCTTAAATTTAAACTTTTTTAATAAATTTAACTTTTGTCTTATACAAAAATTGTTTGCCTAAATGCACATTATGTGCTGCTGCTTATTTACTTTAAGTTGCAGCTAAGCTACGTAAGCATAACAACAATACTTACCTAACTAGTTGTACCTATTTCTCTAGTTGCATTCATTGTAGCAATCAAAAAAAAAAAAAAAAAGAAAAGAAACTCAATGATTCATTTCGCTATTCATTTATGCACTCACTCATTCATTCGGTTGCTTTTCAATTTTTGTTTCTTTGAGACGCTTGTTTTGTCAATTAGTCAAATCTTTCCGCGTTTGTATTTAAATTTCTTTGCATAGCTTGTGTTGCATGTGCCTCAAGGCTTCCAGAACTTGTTTGCAGTCAACGAATATGGTGTACTCCGTGGGTGTGGGTGTAACTCGAAGACTCGAAACATGTGAGAAATGTATTAAAATTGTTTGCCAGTGCAGAATGCAAGGAACCCCCTGCATTCCACGCCACCCACACCCATGGCAGGTGCCCAAGTTGCACAGCTGCAGCTGGAGGCCGCCACTGACTGACTGTGTGCTTGTGTGTGGCATCTTCTTGTTGTTGCAGATTCCCATGAACTAGCGCCCCCTTTTGCTGATTGTTAGACATGCCTTTCCTCCCCCCCCCACACACACACACAACAACAAGAGCGACGAAAACCGTTGCTTAGGGCACTGGGCAGAGGGCCGTGAGACTCCGGTTGCTGCTGCTGTTCCAACTGCTTCAAATGCTCCAACTAGTGCTGCAACTGTCGATGACATGTTGCTGATGTAGGCAGACTATAAAGCTGACGGACGGACGGACAGACTGACTGACGACCGACTAAGCACCAACTAATAACAGCAACAACAATAGCTGTCATGGCTTGCATTGTTGTCGTTGTTGCACGAGGGTAGGCTGAGAAATGATTGGGACTACCTGCAAGCATTTAGATATTTTCCCTTGTCGTCATTGAAAGATGCTGAGTTTTTGACAACTGACTTAGTCTGTGAAGTGTTGACGGAAGACAGAGTTAGTTAGTTGATTACGCTGGTCCCGTAAAAAAACTACGGATGCCAAACTTAACTCCTAATTAATGTACTCTCCCAAAAATTCTGCGGAATCTGGAAAGTTTTTTAAAAAATAAATGTAAATGATCGTTTCTTAGAATTTATTGGAACATCTTGAAGCTTCTGCCCAGTAGATGAAGTGGGCTTTTAAATAAGCTTTAATAAGAACATATTAATTACATTTTTTTTCTAAAAAATGAATAAATATATAAGTATAAGGAATAAATAAATAAATAACACACAGTTAATCTAAACTTTAAAAGAGTTTATTGTTTTACTCACTTTATTATTTTTAATAAGACTTTTTTTCGAAAATTTTCTGAGTGCTCTATTTCATTTTTTATTTTCAATTCTTGGAATATGCAGCAACATATTGCGATTAATAAAAACTTAATAGCCTTTTATCTTGCCATTCCGTTCTTTACGAACATAAAAGATTTTCTTTAATTTTAAAACTTTGACATTAGCAAAGTGGGCAGAACTGTACAAAATATTGTTAATACTTAATGCTTTATTTTAGCAACTCATTAAAACAATCAGGGTCTTTTTTTTTTTACTTTTTGACAAATTATAGAAAATATTTTTTTTCATCCCTTTTTGACTTAGCCTATAACTTTTTAGCCTGCCCTCGTAGTGGTTGGTTGTTAACTTTATGCTGTCAATGATTTTGTGGTTCAAGCAATTGAATTGAAAATTGAATGGCATTAGACGTTTCGCGACTACCAGCGATCATGATAATGATAATGATGAAGCTGATGATGATGATGATGATGGGTCTGACGATGACGCTGACAAAACAATGCACAGCTCATGGGTGGCCCGTTTGTTGGGTCGCTCTTTGGGTCTCTGGCTCTCTATCGATGGTCGGTCAGTCACTGCCGCTGGTCACGACAATGACAAAGACAAGCACGTTGTTGTTGTTGGCTGTTGGCTGTTGGTGTTGGTGTTGCTGCTGCCTGTCATTGCTGTTGCTTGAAACTGGCCCTTGCTTCTCGTGCAGCAGCTGAACGTGAGATGTGGCAGATAAATCAATGTTGCAAGTTGAAGCTGCAAAGCGTTTGACTACTTCTACTAGTTGGACATACATTGCTCCACATTCAAAATCAATGAGCTAATGAGCCAGCTTTGCTCCGATGGCAACATTTGTGGGCATGCAACATGTTGCTGCTGCAGCACAGTAGCAACAAACACAACAACGTCAATATGTGATAAGAACAGCAAGTTTATTGACTTTAAACGCGAAAGGAATGGCCAGAGTCAGGTATAGCGCACAAGAGCGGGATAGAGACTGTTGGAGTAATCTGCACAGATCGCAGATCGCTTGGAAAATTCTAGAAACTTTCAAAGCGAAAAACATTAGCTTTTTTTGTTTATCGAATGTGCGATAAATTCTTCACACAAACAATGTCTTCTAATGGCAGATGAACTTAGGGTAGTCAAGTTGTAAATTAGTTGGTAAAATTTTTTTAAATTAAAAAAAAAAAAAAAACAACGCGCTTATGTCATAACTTTTTAACAAAAATACTTCATAAATATTTACTACTGGTATTTACATATATCATTTATGTCATACAATTTTCAACTGTCTCTATGCCATATAACGACTTACAATTTTAGAAGCTGGAAAGTTTTTTATGAATTTTAATTGTATTTTTCAGCATTGAAGCTAGTTTTTGCGAAAGTGGAAATCGTAACTATATAGACCAGGGGTCTCCGCACCCTGCATGCTTTGCAAGCCATACTGCACCAAATAATTACGCCGGCCCTAGTTGAAAGAATTCGATTTTTATACTTAGTACCTTTAAAAACTAATTCAAATAATCATAATAGAAATAATTTCAAATAGTAGTAGTAGTATTTGTAACATGTCTCATCTGACAGATTGCAAATAAAAATACATTTAAAAAAAAAAAAATGCTTTAAAAAAATTTGAATGTAATCTCGGAATTGTATACCCAAAAAATTGTATATTTGAGTGCATACCCAACTTTATAGACTATGCACAAAATGTTGTTTTTTTTAAATTGATTTTTACGCGGAAAATGTTTTCCTTATAAGTGCCACAGTTTCCAACATATTTTGAAAATCGGTAGGAGAAGCTAAGTGTTTGATGAGTATAAGTTTTTACTCCCTTCGTTATTGAATCCATTTTTCAATCATTTTATTCAGCTCATTTTTTAACCTTACAAAGCAAGGCTGTGAAGACAAAATCAGGGTTCAGAGAGGTTCTGAAATGCAGACCATTATCCTGTTCCACTTTTTTGCAAATAAAGGGTCATCAATCTTGAGGTTTTTTTTTTTTTAATGCAAAAAAACACAAAAATTTCAAATGAATCGGAAAATCTTTACTATTAATAGAAAGAACCATTTTTGACATTCACTTTTTGAAGATAATCCCTTTCAAATGTTGGCCGCAACTGCGCCGTAGCTCGTCGATGCGGATGTTCCAGTTTTCGATGACGCGTTCGAGCATAATCGGCGGTATCTCGCGAATAACACGGGGAATGCTTCGATCGTAGCTGGCTTATCCACAAACATTTGAGACTTCTTCTTCTTCTTCTTAGCTTTACAGTCTTTGGGTGGACCATAGCTTCCGCAATAATCTCTCTCCATTAGTCCCTCTCTACAACGACATCTCTCCAGTGTCGAACTCCTATTTTTCTGAGATCGGCTTCTACATCATCCAGCCATCGTTTCTTTGGACGCCCTCTTCTTCTTCCTCCAATGGGTTGCAATATAAAGGACTTTCAAGCTATTCTTTCCGTGGACATTCTTAGCACATGACCCAGCCACCTTATTCTCTGTGTTTTAATAAGTCTAATAATTGTTTTATGTCCTGCTAGCGGTTCTAGTTCATGATTGTATCATATCCGGTAGGTGCCATACGGTAGTTTAATAGGGCCATATATTTTTCGCCATATTTTTCTCTTCAAGCACAACAGTTGAGCTGCATCTGCCATTCTTCAAGACCCAGAGTTCGCAGGCATATGTAGTAGTGGTCTTATTACTGTTTTGTGCATTCTGAATTTTTGGAGTTCACGTAATCCCAAAAGAAAAAGTCTAACGATGTGATCACACGATCTTGGTGGCCACTTCACCGGTCTGGAGCGTGAAAATAATTGTTCATCGAATTGATTCCATAAAATGGCCTAAGCGCGCGAAAAATATTCTTTACAGAAAGCGAATTGTAGGATTTTTAAACGTTGTTCGGGTGTAAGTCTTTCAGTCATGGTAATTTGACAGTAAAAAAACCGTATTGAAAAAAAACCTCAAGATTGATGACCCTTTACTTCACAATTAGGCTTCGCAACCGCTTCTTAATACACACACATATTTTTAAACTCGAGTTTGTGAAAAAAAATCGTGGCCCAGAGAGGTTCTGAAATTACGGGTCATCCCACTTTTTGCCTTTTTTTTTTAAACTATTGCTTAAAAAGAGATTTATAATACTATTCGTTTAATTTATAACAAATATATAGTGCTAGTCTGTAAGTTATTATATGTATATACTTTCATATTATATTACATATAATTTTTGCTATACATATTGTATATACAGCTTTGCTTGATAAGGTTTATACTATATACAGTTGAAGCCATAATCAATACACTGACTTTTATTTGGTCTTAAAAAAAATTACAAGTTCTTAGAATATAATTTTTATTTTTTTTTTGTATTTATAAAGCATACTATATATAAAAAGTTACTTACTATGAATGTTAAAGTTTTTAACTGTCCCTGACATCAGCTGCTGACTTAAGACATAATCAACATCATTATTATCAAAAGCAGCACAAACGTCATAATGATTGTTATCAAGTAAAGCTACTACTCATTTTCAGCCATTGTTAATTAAGCTCGAATCGTGTCTTGGTCGCTGTGGCAAACGATTGATCAGCTTGTCTACTATATACTTATATACATATGTGTACATATATATGTACCTAACTATATATAGCTTAAGCTGAGTTCAAGTTGCCACAAAGTTCTAATAATAAAGTAAATTGAGTATAGTATAAGACCAAGCGGGGGAATTCTTTTACCTACATAAAGGTTTCATGAGCTTTAACATCTTTTGGATACATTTGTATCTACTAGCTAGAATGTATCTACTGCTTAGTATGCATTTAAAAACCAGCTGCTCGTTCATTTGAATTGCGCATGATTCAACTCTTTGCGGTTCCCTCAAAATAATCATGAAAGTTATCATTGTTTTGTAAATTTTAACCAACTTATAATGATGTGGTTCGCTGGTGTTACTTTTTTGTTGTCAATATTTTAATATTATTTAAGAAAATAAACAATAAAAACATGAAAAAAATAAGCTTAGCATTTATTTTTAAAATGAAAAAATTTATTTTTGCATAAGCGCGTATTATAAGCATTCACGAAAAAAAAAGACAGCAAATTAAATATGGGGATAAAAGTTATAACAAGACTGATGAATGCAATTTTTGAGAGAGCGCGCAGAATTTTGCGAGGGCAGGCTGAAAAGTATTTTTTTTTAAATTGTGCAAATTTTCGATTTTCTCTATGGCGATATCACAATGCCGCACAGTGGGCTCGAATTGTTATATTTTGAACAAATTTCTGTCATTTATAATATATCAAAATATTTTTAAGAAGTTGAATGGTGAGTGGTGGGAACACTTGATATATTTTATTTTTAGTAAGTTTGATTTGATTTAGATATTTTTTAAACATAGATAATTCACTGCTGAGATCATAGGAGTCTCACGTGAGTGAGTGTTAAATAGTTGTGATACATAAATATTTGAATATGGGAAAGCTGTTTGTCAGCGAGTTTTCGTAAATACAGTCAAAATTTCATAAAGCGAATTCGCTCGGAAAGAGCAAATGGTTTCGTTTTTTGAAAATTCGTTGAATATAAATTAATTGTTTTTTAATGTTTATTTAAGAAAATCAGCAATTTGTGTTTTGATTACACCAAACACGTTTTTTTGAACGATCGATACTATGGGTACTATATGATATAGTCGACCGATTTTGCTAAAATTTGGTGTAGAGCTTGAGAAATTAAAAAAAATTTCAAATGCCAAATTTGGTAATGATATCTTTATAAATAAATGAATTATTCATCTAAAACTTTTGGTTTTTCAAACAAATTTACACTTTTTACAAAAATACTTGATGTTTCCACATTTTTTCTCCGATTTTAATAAACAACCACTCATTTTTTTCGTAATCGATCAAACTTTACGAGCCATGAAAAAATCTGTGTTGCAAATTTTTTTTTTAATTATTAAATTTACGTTCGAAACAGAATTTTTTTCATAAATTTGCTAAAAATTACGAAAAATTTCATATGAATGCATAAATAGCTTCCAAGCCGTAAATTTGACCAAAATATGTTCCAAGCATAATAGATAGGTTAAGCAAATTATCAAAATCGGTTTGCTAGAACCAGAGATATTTGCTTTTAAGTAAAAAATATCTTGAAATCTGTTCCATGAAAAAGTTTTGGACTTCATTTTTGAATTTAGCAATTTTACTACGGAAATGGCTAAAACATGTTGACGATACCAAAATTTTTAAAAATTGGTAAACTAGTGTTATTAGATTTGCTAAATGGTATTTGTGCCTTTTTTCGAATTGCATAACCATCCTGCACTCGCTTCAAGCTCCTTGCGCTCCAGCGGCGTCTGTTATCTACCACAGCATTGCTAAGAGCTGAGTTCCTTATTGTGTATATATTTTTTTTTAAGTTAAAGCCTTGTTTTTGAAAATTCCTGATAATGGACTGCCAGAAATACCATTAAATTTTCAAGTGATAGTCAATTTCTCTGCTATATACTGTACAACAACAATTCACAATAAAAATTATGGTACTTTGTTCCTCTTTTTCTATAAACTTATTGCAATTTGTAAGGTTCCCCAAAATTTTCTTTTACATTTTTTCGCCATGAAATTTTACTCAAATACGTAAGAACATTCTCTTTTTTTTTTTGAAAAATTACGTTTTGCATTTTATGCAGCGAAATTCCACATTCTTTGCAAACGATAACTGCTCATGTTTCCCTTACTCTTTGTTAGCATAGCTCTATACCCTTCGAGGGAAATTCGCCACGACTTAGCTATTCTTATAACGAGGGAAATGAACCATGAACCATGTGAACGTTTGCCAAAAATTCGTGAAAATAGTTGTTTAGCATGCCCGTGGCAGTTTTCAATCGAAAAACTTGAACAATAATCGATAACCGGAATGCTTTATATAGAGCAATTGGACACAGTTGATGACTGACTTGAGGCAAAAAAGACCCAGAGTTCATTTTCAACAAAAAAAAAAAAACAGAAGATTAGTCGAAATCGAAATTGTTCTTGGACTTTTGGCCAAGACATTTAGTAACTACATCGTAGCAAATGGCTGGGTTGAAAAAAATTTCCATCAAATGCCAGTTATAGTCTGTTTTAAGCTCTTGAGAAATTTGAGTGTTACTTTTTTGTCAAGAATGCTTAAGTCCTGGCCTTTTAATGCACACCCCGCCGTGACCCGTCTACAATAACTGTAGCAAAACAGGCCTGGCGATCTGAAAATAAGAAAAAAATTCAAAAATTCATCATTCAATATATTTATTTTTGCAAAATTTTGCATAAATAATATTTAAAAATTTTTTTCCCCGGCCAATAACTTATCAGCCTGCTCTCGTTTGCGTTGCTGCTGCCGACGCTGGCGCCGGCGCCAACGTCCGTGTTCTGCTTCTTTCTTTGCTGCTGCTACTGCGTCTTTGTTGTTGTAACAAATTAAAAAAAATTGTTGCTTTTGTGGCGCCGCAGCGACTGCAACATTGCAGTTATTATTGTTGTTGTTATTATTATAACTGTTGTTGTTGTTAGTGTTCTTTTTGTTGTTGTTGCTTCTGGCCAGTTACATTTTGACATTTAAACGTGTTTTGGCACTTGGTGGCATTTTTAACTGTTTTATTTTTTTTTTATTATTATTTTTATATAATTTTTTTTTTGTGTTTTTTTGATTTTATTTTATTATCTTTCTTGATTTGCATTGTTGTCGCTTTTTTTTTTTTCTTGTTTTTTTTTTTTTTTTTTTTGTTTCATTTCGTTAAGTATTTTTTTTTATGACTATCTTGCGGCTTGCAAGTTTTCACTGTTACAACAACAAAAAGCAAAAAGCTACAACAACAACAGCACGAACTTGCAAGCCCAACAAGGGCTTTGTAGAAATTTTCCATTACAGGTTTCTAGACATGTTTTTCATGTGCTCATCCATACATACACTCCTGGACAAAATAATAAAAACATATTAAAGCTGAACATTTTTTTTTCCCTTAAACTATTTCGTTGCGGAATTTTTCCATACATATATTTTAAGGTACATTTTTTTTAACTTTAATTTTAAAATCACCTTATTTTCGGAGCCAATAAAAGTTTTATGATTTAATTACTTTTAACTTTGTTACAAATTACTTAATAAAATCATTTTCTTATGAAATACTTAACAATTCAAAAGTTTCACCTCATTTTATTTCAAAAATAAGACAAGTTTGGAATTTAACAAACAAAAAAAAATCTGAGTTCAAATCGGAAATACAATCAAAAAATGTCGTCGTTTTGAGCTGACTTTGATTTATTGTGAATAAGCCTGCTTTTATATTTAAAAACAGTGTTAATCGGCCGTGCTCTGGAAAACGAATAAATTTTGTTCGTTTTCGTTTTTGTCTGCTTTCAACTCCACATTTTTGCTGTCAATATCTTCTCATATTTCCCTAAGCCTAATTAAGCACAGCTCTACACCTTTTGCTTGAAATAAACCACAACTAAGCTATTCTTTTTACAAGCGAAATTTTTTTTACGCAAGACACGAACCATTTATTCAGAACATAAACATTTTTTTATGCAAGACAAAAACCAATTGAACGCATGCCAAAAATGCGTTTTGAGTTGTGCATGCTATTTTATCTGTTGATTCAGAAAAAAATAACTCAAAATAATTATTCATAAATATCTTACTTGAAATGAGCCTAAAAAGAATCTAAGAATATTTAAAAAATTATTTCAGTTTTAAAGCTATTTTGCCATTCGATTTGGTTTCACTTGCAAAAATTTCGTTTTGAAATCGACAGCACCAAAAATGTGATTTCAAAACGCATGCGAATAAAATATACCTCACGACCGTATATTTTCATTGTAAATTAGTGATATTGACAGTGATTTCATTTTTAACAATTTGTTTATTAAAACTTAATATTTTAATAATTTTATTATTAAAAATTGGAAAACCCATTCGTAATTTCGATTCGTATTTTCATATTGGGTGGTTATTAGATATATATATCGGCGAAAATAAGTGAAAGGGCCACTTTTCCCCCAACTTTGTCCAATTTCGATGATTTTTACATATTTGGTAGAGCTATTAACCAATGGTATCCTCGTAAAAATTCCGATTACTTATCGAGTTATCGATAACTGAAAATTGGGTTTTTCATTTTTAGACTATTCTTTGAGAAGCCATATTTCCTAAACGAATAAAGATATTGACGGAAATTTCCAGGACAGATAAAATATTAAATTAAAAAAAAAAATTTTTATTTATTTTTAAGATTTTTTTTTTAAGTTATCATTTTTAGTTTTTAATTTTAAAATTCAAAAGTGATCTCCCACTTAAAAAAAAGAGTGCTAATGTCATTTTATGCGTGAAAAAGTGGCCCGCTTCACTTATTTATTTATTTATTTATATAATTATAAAGTAGAAGCTAATTCTAAATTATAAAAGATTTGTACCTAGAGCAACGTAGGCCTTCAGGCTGGGGCCCACTTCACTTATTTTCGCCGATATGCCACAAATCTAAGAAACATGTGCAAATTTATATATTAGTACTATATATGGCTCTATAAAGTAAGCATCGGACTAATATTTGTATTTAATAATGAAACGAGATTAGATTTTTTTTTATTTAAAAAAAGAAATAATTTTTTTTAATTAAATTTTTTAATTTTAAAATAAAATAATTTTTTTTAAATACATTTTTTTTTTTTGTAAGTCTTTGTTGTTTTTTTATAAATAATTTTTCTTAATACATTTTTAGGTATATTATGATTATATGCATATCATAGTTTTTTTAAATACTTTTTTTCAATGCTTTCAATAAATTTCGGACACATAAAAATAATTCACTTTCAGACTAAAACTTTGTCAACAGATATCTTTTTGAATAAAATTAGATTGAATGAAATTTGTGATCTACCGAAACTGTTTTTTTTTTAAGTTTTTAAGTCTTTTTCGGGCACACTTTTATTTTGGCAAAAAAAATTTGTTAAAAAAAATATATATTTTTGTGACGTTTTTTAACGCAGTGTCTAATTAAAATGAAAGCTAAATCTGAACAAAGCATTTCTGTTGAGTCAGGTAAAAAAAAAGAAAAAAATTTCGAAAAAAATCACTGTGTCAGAAAATGCTTAAAAAAAATGAATGCCAAGTAAAATGTCAAACTAACTTGATTTTCACATCAAGTGAAAGAGCAGTGCAAAAACGGTTGAATAGATACAGATACAGATACAGCTGACAGGTATTTTCAACTGGATACGAAATACAACCACAACTACGCCTTCCGAAGCACCCCAAAATAGTCAAAAACACAAATAAATTTTAGCTATTTCGAATGGGCTTCTTTTTGGACTTGGTCGAAAGAGAGGGTTAATGCTGGTATACAATTGTATCTATGTGTGTTGCTGTTGGTATTAGTGTGTAGCTGTGTTTTACTGTGCTATTAGATTTCGGCGCGCGAATTGAAGCAAACGCTCATCGATGCGTAGAATTAAACTGTCAAATTCAACAAATAACTGGATTTTCAGCATTGAAACTCTGCAGCATTGCAGAGAGAGAGAGAGGAGAGAGAGAGGAGGGATAGAGTGTGAGAGATATTCGCAATCAGAAACTGAACAATAACAGGAACAATAACAACTAAAATACCAAAGGCACAAACGAGCCATAGAATAAAATGAAACAATGCTTTAAATTAACATTGAACGAATTTGGGAAAATCCAAAATCTTTAAAACTAAATTTCTAGATTGATGGGTTTTTTTTTAAATTTAAATTAAACGCCTACGAATTTGCTTTGAAAGTGTAAAAGAGATATGTTTAAATCCCAAAGTAATCAACTTTGTTCAGAGTTTAATTGCAAGTGAATGAAAATTGAAGAAGATAAGCATGTTTTGAAGTTCCATTCAATTGAATCAACTTCTTAAATAAATTGCACAAAAGTAAAAAAAAAAAATACAAAGAAGAAATCTTCTATAAGTTTTTGGAGAGCACATCAAAATATAAAGCTTTTATATTAAAAGTACAGCTGAGCTCTTATACTGTTGGCGCTAAAATATTATTTTTGAAGTTATAATTTTTTAATATGAAGCCAAAGAAATGTCTAGAGTTTATGCTATAAAAACCATTTATAGTTTATTCAAAGCAAATATTTGTCATCTGACGTCATTGAATTGGTTTCTGCATATTCTACATATTCTGCATATTCTACTTGGATTCTTCTGAAGAAACACTAGTGACGTTTATCTAAGCTGAAGGAATTTTTGGTAAAGTCTGAGAGCTTTGTTAATGAAAATATTTGCTACATATAATTTATGCGAAGCAAGTGCAGCTGAACTTGGCTTAGATTCTTCAACCAGATTCTTCTTTGAAGTCTCTAGATGGATAAAGTACTGGAAACTGCCCTAGCGAATACGCTATGATGCACTTCGAGGCATAAAGCAAAAAAGATCATGTGAGGATCTTGAGATATTTAAGGCTATGTACCCGAAAAACTACGTTTTTTTATACCTTTAAGGTTCATAACCTCAAATATCTCAAGATCCTGACGTGATGGGCCAATTCTGGTCCCGGATTCGGATTCTACGCAGCAAATTACTTCGAAAATGACCCATAGCTTGCCAACAACTAAACCATGTTGGTCTGTGTAATTAAAAATTAGTTCAAGTTAAACTAATGTTAGTTAGACATTTTTAGCGCCCAAAAGGGGGCTACGAAATTAAGAGTCTTAATACTATAATGATGTATTACTTAAGTTTCTCCGCTGCTTCGAAATAAAATAAAGTGAAAATTCTGAATTCAAAAAAAACATTGCTCAGGTTTTCAAATAAGTTCAAAACTCTGTTCTTTTCTCTCAGTTATTTAAAAGATTATTTACATATTTTTCTGTTTGCTGTGTCCGCTAGATGTTGCAAGCAAGTTGTTGCATATTTGTATTCACAATAATGTAAATATTGTTTAAATATAATTATTTTTATTTATTTATTTAAAGTAAGCAACAAAGCTCATTAGAACTTATATTATCAAAAAGTATATTTTTTTTGAAAAATATAGCGATACAAAAATTTGTGAACTAGTCCGAATCTGCAGTTTTTATAAGTTTGTATTTTATTTAAAGTAGCTATGTGTAGTTCAATAAATAAAAATAAAATAAACTTAGGAAGAATCCAAAGGAGCACCGTTGACCCATTGGGGGGCTTAAGATAGAAGAAGTGAAGAAGCACAAAGATAGTTCGAAAGACTGAATAACAAAATTAAATAAAGGAATTGTTTAGTAAAGGAACCAGGAGGCGAGGCCCCTGCTTGAGCTGAAGTTTTGTTTTATGGTATAGATTAGAACTTAGAATGCATTTTGGATAAGAAATGGTGGCTCAAAGCATGATGCTGTTTATAAGGTGGCACAAAGAAGAGCGCGAGTTCAGCTGTGCAGAAAACTGGTTAAATTTTTATATGACAGCTATATGAAATAATGAACCAATTTTGATCCAAGTAGACTTTTAAATGAATCGCTCAACTGCCAAATCTATTAACTCCACTTTTTGAATTTTGCGAAATTTAAAGTACTCTATAAACTACGTGACGCTGATTTTCGTCAAAATAGACCCCTCCCCACCCCATTTTGACACAGTGTCGGAATATTTTTGTTCGTGACGCTTCGCCAGACCCCCACAACCCCCTGGAGCGTTGCGTAGCTTATGGATACCTTGGTAGATGCCAAGTTTTCATAATAATAATCTCCAAAAATAAAAATTTACACCACTAAAAGACAAAATGACAAACAAAAGACAAAAGGCACTGAATAATAATTCGTTTATTTCTCATTTTTCTCAACTGTTTGTTTTATGGAGTTAATCGATTTGGCTTGTGAACCATTCAAATTTTGTCACTTGGTATATTTGCAACAGTGTGCAACAACAAGGGGTGTTCACATGCGAGCAGCCTTTAAGCAAGCCAAAGTTTTTTGCTGAGTACAGTTGCTCAAATTTATTAAAAACAGTTCTGGCTAGCAACAAAAAATAAAAAAAAAGAACAAAACAAAATATTGCTACGCCATATATTTACTAATTACTATGTAAAATCAAGCGAGCGGAATGTTTTTGTTTTGTTGATAAATAATGTACCAAAAACTTGAGCTTAGATTTCTTGTTTTTATTTTTGTTTTTTCGGGTCACAATTTTGCCAAATGTTGTAAACTGTACTCAATGTCACTCGGATGAACGTTTCTGATAAGTCAAGTGTACAGACTTCCTCTGAGTGGCGCCCTTAAAGCTCCACAAGCAGCCTGATGTAAATTTTTTTTTTTTATCAGCAAAAAAAAATTTAAAACAAATATACTTTTTTTTTTGCGTATTAGCAAAGTAAAACTTAAATAAGTAGAACAACAAACTGAAATTACATAAAATATTTAATCGGTTTTTTTTTTGTTGTTTCTTTTATAGCTATTTCCAGAACTTAAGCGTGTGCCACAGAACGAGAAAAAAAACGAAAGAGAAAGGGAAAGGGAAAGCTAAAGGAATTTGCTGCATTTTCATTTCTTGAAAAGCTTTAATGTCGCCTGTTTTCAAGGTAAGTTCCAGCAGAGCGTTATTTGCGAGGGCGTCAGAATTTTCGAATTTTTTTTGTTGATTTCGCATTTATTATTTTATTATATTTTGTTTTTAACAAACTGATATTTTTTGTGCCATAAATTGTCCGAAAATCGCAATGTCAAAAGGCGACAATTGAGTTTTACAAACGTGTATATACTATGTATGTATATTACGTACAGGTCTCTGGTTTAGTAGTTGATTAAATACAAATGTTTACAGGTTTGTGTTTTTTGTGTGAAAAATGCATTTTCATAATAACTTTTTTTTTTTAAATGGCAGCTGCTACTTTATCACAAGAGTCATAAATAACACATATGCCAAGCCAAAAAGTTGGTCATTTATTTATTATTGCCAATATTGGATAAAATTTAAAAAATGTATAAAATATAAAGTTACAAAATCAAAATTAATGAACTCGTTGATTTTGCATTGGTTCAATAACATTTCAATTGCGTTGACATAATTTTAATTAAAAAATAAAATCGAACGAACAAAAAAAAAAAAAAATGAAAAAAAAACGACAGCAAAAGAAAAACCCAAATCCAAATAAAACACACAATGAATTTTAAATGCAGCAAGCTGAGTTGACGAAAAAGAAAATAAAAAAAATTAAAACCAATCCGCTTACAAATCCGACTAAAATATACTCTATATCATGCCAAAATTTCAAAATATATTTCGAAGTATTTCACTTTTTTTCACCGATTTCGAGATCCCGGGCGAAAAAAGTTTCGTTTTGAAATAAATATAGGCATATTATATACCTTCTGTAAAACGTAGAGCACTTTTAAGGTCGACTGATTCTGACAGCTGCTGTGAATACACTAGTTGACAGATGGCGCTCAAATTTGGCTTGGTGACGGAGGAAAGATGTACCAACATAAAAAAAAAGGAAATTTTACTGATTCCTTTTACGCGTTTGTTTTTAAATTACAGATTCCGGGTACTTTTTATACCCCGTATCGTATGGTACAAAGGGTATATTAAGTTTGTGCAAGCCGAAAATGTATACAAAATACAAGAGGAGACGTCGGAGACTCCCCAAAGTAACCTAAAGTATGATCAGGGTCACTAGAGTAGTCGATATACCCATGTGCGTCTGTCCGCCTGTCCGTATGAACGCCTAGATCCCAGATGTCGGGGTTATATTATATAGCCATCCATAGGATTGTTTCAGAGGACCTCGAAAAAAACCAAAAGTTTTAGTTTTGGTTTGTTTATGAAGATTTGGCAAAAAATTTGGCACTCGAAAGTTTTTTAGAGTTCCCAATCACTGTACCAAATTTGGTAAAAATCGATTGACTATATCATATAGCTCCCATAGGACCAATCGGTCAAGAAAACGTTTTTGTACAAAATTCGTTGTGTTTCGTTTTTTTTTTTTGTGAAGATATTGTAACCAAATTTGGCATATAGAAGTTTATTAGAGTACCCAAGCACTGTACCATATTTGATTCAAATCAGTTGACTATATCGTATAGCTCCCAAAGGACCAATCGGTCAAAAAGACCATTTTTTTTACAAAATACGTCTGTTTTTGGTTGTTTATGAAGGTATCGTAAGCCAATTTGGCAATCAAATGTCTTTTGTTGTTCTTAAGCAATACACCGGATTTAATTGCAAGCAGTGGTACAGGGTATCCCAAAGTCGTCCGCGCCCGACTTTGACGCCATCTTTTTACAGAAGATATACTATATTATATATATAACGATTGACAAAAAAAAATTAGGGATAAGATTGGTTTTTCCAGGATTTTGAATGTCTTGATGAACACATACATATTTATTAAGCAGAGGTATATAATTAGGGCAAGTTAATATTAATAAACTTATACGCCGCCGGCTGTACCTTCACCGTTTTTACGATTTTAGCTAACTGCCATAATTTTTTGCTTTCAAAATAAGTTGTTGCACATTGGTTAGCTGTTGTAGCTGCTGGCGCCACCTAGTGTTAGCTGGTGGCGCCATCTTGTGCAAATTGCACCTTTGCGTACCACTTTTCAGCAATTCCCAAATGGGATATTTTTTTTTATATGAAGTTTTGCGATTCCGTGCGAAATATTTTGAACTGCGTATGGGCCTTTAATTGAGATATCTTCTTTTTTGTAATTACATACATACATTGTGCGAGTCTTTTAACTTATAATAACTAATATACCTTTAAACTTTTGTCTATAGTGTATAAAAATAAGTGAAAAAATAAATTTTTGCCGTTAATGGGTTAAGCAAGTAAACAAACAGGCTTTAAAACTACAGTTGATGAAGTGGGGGGATTAATTTGCATTTAATTGCATTTACCAGGGCTACACACGTCTAATGTGCAATCTGCCATAGATATTGTTTACATATTTATTTCGTATGCATTTACGTAAGGAAAATTTTCGAAATCCGCCAAGGTATATACATATGTATGCAATACATAAATACATTTTATTTTATTTTATTATTTTTTTTTTTGTTGTATGTACATATTTCTGTGAGATTTTATGCCAGACACGCAACTTGACGGCTATCATCAGAAATATTCGCATTTCAGAGTTTCTGTATATGTTTGAGCTTGAATTTAATTTTCATTTTCATGGAACCGAAACAACAGCAACAACAACAGCCATAAGAATCATCAGCACAACAATAAAAGCAGAAAGAGCCAATGAATGCGACAAGGTGGTTCGGCAGCTCTGAAATATATAACTTGGTGACATGGCAACATGGCAACGCACCCGGAAGCGATAACGGACCATGGAAATGGCAGCTGCTCTGTTTGCAGATTACGAATTATTTTTTCTTTTCTTTTTCTTTTTTTTTTTGCCATGTGGTTCACAAATATAACTGCAGTTCTCATAATGGAAGCAGCAGAAGACACGAAAGTGTTGTGAGATTCCTTTTTTTAAATGTTTTTAAAGGGAAATTTTTTTTTAATGACTAATTGTCAATGGGTTGTAGAAAGGAAGTGCATGCCAAAGTAAATATAACTTCTTGACTTTTTTCTTAATTTTTTGAGGGAATTTCGATATCGATTTTTAACAACTGTAGCTTACGATAAGTCATATATTTGAACGTGAACAGCGAAGAAGACGCCGGAGACCCACCCCAAAATCGGCGGTTATCACGAATTTTGATATCGATTTTTATATTAATAAGCTTGCGATAATTCATATACTTAAACGAAAATTGCGAAGGAGACGTCGGAGACCTCAGAATCGGCGATGGTCATTGATCTCGATATCGATTTTTATAAACTGTAGCTTACGATAAGTCATATACTTAAACGTAAATAGCGAAGAAGACGACGAAGACTTCGAAATCGGTGGTGATCACGAATTTTGATATAGGTCTTTTTATCCATTCATCATCATCATCCTTGGCGCTACAGCTATAATTCAGCTTTGGCCTTTCGAACAATATCTCTTGAATAGTCTCCATCCTTTGCAGCTTTCTCCCAGCTTAGGACGTTTAATTTTTGCAAATCATCTTTCACTCCATTTTCTAGCATGCTTGCGGTCGCCCAACTACTTTTCTTCCATCTGGTTGATTGAAGCATGTTTTTTTCAGAATTGGGTTTTGTCCGGCCCACATAAGTCTTTGTGACTTGACAGCTAGACTTGTGTCGTTGAATATCTCCCGTAGCTCCTCGTTGGTGCGAACGCGGTAATTGTTTGGATCCATCCTTAGGGGACAAAGAATTCTTCGTAAGAATTTTCTCTCTGTTCTCTCTAGAAGGCCTATATCTGATTTCCTCAGCATCCACGTCTCATACCCGTACGTAAGTATCGGTCGGATCATTGTTTTATACATCCGGAGCTTTTGGGTTCTGTTGAGAAGGTGTGACTGGGGGAACGTAGAAAGAGAGAAAAATGTCGAGTTCGCAGATTTAATTTTTTCTCTAATATCACTTAAGCAGTCTTTTGTTGAGTTGATGTACGAACTTAGATGTTTAAGCTGGTCGATAACTTCGAAGTTATACTCGGCTATGGTTATGTTTTGTCCAAAGCGCCGAATCCAGTGTGAATTTCTAGCTAAAAGAATTTTTGTTTTATTTTCATTTACTCGCAATCCATTAGCTAACGATAAGTCATAAATATAAACGTAAATAGCTAAAAATAGGTCGGAGACCCCAAAATCGGCGGTGATCACGAAATTTAATATTGATTTTTATATCCATTAGCTTACGATAAGTCATATGCTTAAACGTAAATAGCGAAGAAGACGCCAAAGACCCCCTAACAATATGGTCAAGAAAACAAGAGAAATTGACTTAGACATATCCGTCCATACGTCTGTTTGCATGCCTAGATCTTGGCAAAAAAAAGAGCTAGAATATCCAACTTTGACATTTAGACAGCTTATATGTGCGAATAGCATCAGCTAATACTTTTGATTCTGCCACGCCTCCTGCCAACCCCCTCTCTCACTCTATTTTGAATTACAACCCTTGGTGAATCAAAGCTTCCATCACAATGCCTCTGCAAACCGCACGATGCTGTGCTATGGCTTCATAGCTTCTGACATTCATCTTGTAGAGATCGCCCTCAACTGCGTCCAGCCAGCGGTCGACCTCTCCGTGTTGCGTATTCTTCTGCGCGCTGTCATCGCTCATTCGCAGGACATGCCCAAGCCATCTTAGGCGTTGCAATTTGATGTAGCGTATTATTTTCTCGTAGTTAGCCAGCTCTTCAAGTTCTGAATTGTACCTCCTTCTGTACATGCCTCCTTCCAAGGTTGGGCCGAATATTCTTCGCTGAATTTTTCTCTCGAACGTTGCTAGCTGCTTACAATCGAAGGAACGTGTGGGCCAGATCTCGCATCCTTCGTTAATACTGGACGGATGAGTGTTTTATATATACGTGCTTCTAGATATAAGTTTTGAGCGAAATAGTTTTATATGCGAGAAGTAGCATTTATTTGCAGCATTTATTCGATCTCTTATCGCACTTGCTGTGTCGCCAGTATTTGAGAAGAGCACTCCGAGGTACTTAAAAATTCGAATGAGAAACTTCCGATGCTGAAGGCTTCAACTCGTCGTGATCGCGTTGATTGCAGCATATACTTTGTTTTTACCTTATTTACATGTAGCCAGATATTGACGGCAAATTCCACGATTTTTAATCGCCAACCCCCAAATATAGATAAAATGGAAAAGAGGACAAGTTTTCATGATCCTAACAGACAGATGATACAAGTTGATTATTTCGTTATCTAGTTTTTTTCCATGAGCTTTTAATTTTTTCTTGCTAGACGTTAGTCACTATATGTATTTTTAATTTTTTTTTTGCACTAAATGAATTTTGTAGCCTTTGTGGGTACGGGTACAGGGTTTGAAAAAAAGAAAACAAATACAATTTACATATTAAGCGCAACATTTGATGGCAATGCACGTAAAAGTTATTTGGAGCGCGACACGTTCAACATGGCACAACCCGCCATACTCTCTCTACCCCTCTCCCAAAACTCTCTAGTGACATCAGCAACAACAATAACAATAGCCCAAAGAGAGTGGGAGAGAGAAATATTTTTGTGTTCACACTCAATTAATGCCAATTGACTGCAAAATTGCAAACACCTTTGACACGTTTTCATTTGGCATGTGAAACAAATGGAAATTGAAACAATATCGCAATGTGGTTTATGTGTGTGTGTGTGTGTAAGTATCTGTGTTTAAAGCAATCCCAAAGCCAATTTACTATTTGGCAGAGGGGCCAATTCGCAGTTGGTTGTTGTTGTTGTTGTTGTTGTTACGCATAGTATGTAAATCAATAAATAAATTGCCACATGCAAAATTCATGAGACAGTTCAGAATGCTTTGGCAACAACAATTTTGAGCGCAATTGAACTTTGCACATACATTTAGACCTAAAAAAAAAACACAAAAACACTAATAAATTAAAAAAAAAGAACGCAACTTGCATTGAAATTGAATTAAATGTAGCTAATTGAACATGCCAGCAAGCAACAAACAACACTACAACAAGGAAGTGACAGTTATGTGCCACCCTAAATGACCTCCAACAAGTTGACCGCTTGATCCTGCACAACTTTTGTGCTTATAGATGACTAACTATTAGGCTTTATTTCAAACAATTTGAAATTATAATTTAATGGTTATCTAAATGGAATTAAATTAATTTATAGATGCAAATTTTCGGAGTGGGGGGGTCACACTGAAATCTATTGCGCTAGAATTTCAATATTTGGTGCCATAGACAACCCTGTCTCTAGTAGAATTGCTTGAGATTTGTCTATATTCAACAAACAAATGTAATGCAAAAAATTGTAACTTATCTAAAAAGTTTTATCTAAGTTTAGTTCATAACAATGCGGTGTGTTAGAGATGGAATGTCAATTTTTTTTTTTTAGTCCAAATAGAAAATATATTTTATATACATAGTACATATATATATTTTTTTTTGGTGCAATACGATATTTTTTGATGAGAATCAAAAGTTATGTCTTAGAAGTTATTTAAAGTATATGTGGAGAGGTGAGGAGTTGTGGGTCTCATCGATAAAATCTTGATTATCTAAAGTAAAGGGTGTTTTTTTAGAGTTACACAAGTTGAAATCATAGTAAAACAAAGAAATATATTTTTAATATGGAACGGGCTTTATTGGATAGAAAATTGAATGACATTAATGTTTAAATATGATTTCGGCCATGTGGCCGCCACGGCTGGTGCGTACAAGGCGCAATCTGGAACACCAATTTTTACAAACTTTTCGCAGTATTTGCGGCCGTATTTCGCCAATAACTCTTCGAATGTTGATTTCCAGGTGTTTAATTGTCTCTGGTTTATCCACGTTGATAAGTGACAGTAATTTTCTGTGGATGTAATGCTGTTTCGACAAAAGCTTGTGGATTATCCTCACTCCGAATGCGACAAATCTGCTTATTTACGTACCCATTCAACCAAAAATGGGCTTCATCGGAGAACAAAATTTTGAATTTTGAATAAGTTTGACCAACAGAAGCATTATTTTGATAAAAAAATTGCAACAATTTGCAAGCGTTGCTCTGGTGTATGTCTATCCATAATGAAATGCCAAACCGAACTCAACAAAAAGCAACTCTCAGCTGTTAAATGGGTTGTCAGATAAAGCAGTGTTGCCAACACAAAGTTATGAACCTCTAAAAGAAACACGCTGTACTATAAGCAACAGCTGGTAAAGTTTTGCATTTCTAGCTCATATAGTCCCCGAAATCTATTTTTATACAGACGGACGGATGAAAAACATTTAAATGAATAAATGTCTAAATGCGCTAAAATCATTTTTGAACAGTAGCAACTACTCATAACTACCATTCTCATAAAAGCGTAAAAATTTCGAAACAATTGTGTGAAAAATGAAATCTCTCAAAGTTCTATGTCATTTCGGATTTAACTAGAGATTTTCATATCAGCCGTAACCAAAATCTCCAGTCTGTGTCATTCCAGTTTTTATGTTTTCGTGGAAACTTTTAAATGCTTAGACGTTTTTAATTAGTAAGGTACAGTCTCGTAAGAAAAGTAAAAGCACAGTTTGTATACCCTGTCCCTTTAGCTAAGGGTTATATCAAGTTTAGAGATTGGTGTCTGTAAGCCACCAAAGTGAACTCCCATATGGTCTGGAGAACAAAAGGTATTGATCTAGACATGTACGTACGTGCCGTGTCTATGAACGTTTGGATCTCTGAGACTATCAGAGCTTGGATAACAAAACTTTACATTGGGACCTCTGCAAAAAATCTAGTGGGCTCAATCGCCGTACGACCTTTTATATTCATTTGAGACATCTCAAGCACTTTTCTTCATTTTTAAGAATTTGCAAATGCTACATACAGTCGTGCCTGCCCGACTCTTAAATAACCCGTACCAAGAATCTTCTGGGCTAAGGCGTGTTAATTTGTTGAAATTTCAGCTCAAACAGACGAACAGAAGGACATGATCAAGAATATATATACTTTATGGGATCTGCTGCGCCTCCTTCTGCCCGTTACATGCATTTGCACAAACTTGTTGTCTTTGGTTCAGTGTAGCAAACCTTTTAAAATTTTTCGCAAATATAAATATGAAAAATAATAATTAACAAACTCTACATCTATGCTTTCATTGACGTCAAATCTATCGAAAGCCATACACATTTTTAGGCCAACAAACCTGTTTTTATGGGTGTGTGAATTTCGGAACTAGAAGTCCGAGCAGTTTATAAAAAAAAAAAAAATCAATTCTTTAAACACGTCAATAGATATTGCTCTATTACTGATATGCATAAGTATAGAATAAAATTTGTACAAGTTTTGTAATTGGGTAGTTCTTCTACAAACTAAAGGGTTGCGGATGATAAATGATTGATTTGAATAAATATTTAATATGAGCTGCAAAAGAACAACTGTTTAAGCAAAATAAAATTTTGTTAAGTCTTAAAAATATTTAGGGTGTGCACTTGATGGGGCAGAAATGCAGAAGTGCATGACAAACGAAGTCAGACACACTTACAACGTTGCAGAAATGCAGAAGTGCCAGACAAAGACCGTGAGCAACAATAATCAGCTCTTTACAAGTGTCAGATATCTTGATTTTTTTTTAAGGAAAATGTTTTATGAGAAAAATACCATTTGATAGCTTAAAATTTAAAGTTTTAGATAAATAATAATATAAGTGCTTCGATTATGCTTGAAACATATTTTTGTCAAATTTACGGCTTGGACGCTAGCATGCATATGAAATTTTTCGTAATTTTAAGCAAAGTTTTGAAAGAAAAACTTTTTTTATGGCTCGTAAAGTTCGGCCGATTACGAAAAAAATGAGTGGCTGTTAATCAAAATCGGAGAAAAAATGTGGAATTTTTGTAAAAAGTGAAAAATGTCAAATTGTTTTAAAACCAAAACCATTAGATCGTTTTCGATCGTTTGTTTAAAAGATAGTTTTCAAGCTCTGTAAGGCCTGTAAGGCTCTGTAGAACGCAATTTGAAGTTGCTATCGAATCTTTTGCAAATAAATAAATAATGATTTATTTCATAATAAGTATTTCAAAATAAATATCTAAACAAAGCATTACTCAAATCAAATCAGCTGCAACCATTAACATTAACATCACTCCACAATACTTAAAAAAAAAGTACTTTAAGCTTCATTTGAAGTTTCAGGCAATTTTCATTGTAAAATTCTGCTTTGCTATAATTTATTTTTTGTCACTTAATAAAAAAAAAACACTTTAACTCTTTTTCACAAACATTCCTTAAATCGTGACATCAGGCCCAACTTAAACGAACTGTAGCGTATTCCACTGAAATTCTCTTTTATCAAGACCATTAAAAACTTAATGGTAGAATTGTGTTCCAGCCAAATCGAGCGCAAAACAAATCGAATTGAAGTCGCAACTATAAAATGCGAGACCAATTAGTAGATTTAATAATCATAAAAACCCCAAAACCACATACAAGCACATACACATACTAAAATTTGAATAATTGTAAACTTTGGCAACATATGGATGAACATGTGCCGGGTTTTGGCCCAACCCAAACCCGAATACAACAAACAGCATTATAGTAGTAAGTGGACAAGAGGCGGAACTGTGTAAATGGCCTATGATCTGATCTGGATAGACCCAGTCTGTCTGTCCGGCCTTCGGTTTAGCCAAATGGTAATATTAATGCTAATGGCAGCAACAACAACAACATCCAAATAGGGCCACAACATGCGTTTTCACACTCCAAAAAACATATAAATAAAAAAACTCTCTTACTATCTAGGTCTCTAGCGAACTGCCCCTGAAATATTGGATCGACATGCGCTATGCAAACAACACAACAGTTGTCGTCAGAGGGTTTCCCCCTACAAAAATAAACACCCACAAATAGCACAAAGACCCCAACCCCCCAGACGATAGAGTGGGGTTCGCGTCATTTAACCCAAAAATGTTGGCAACAGACAAAATTAGCTAATTAAAATAACCTCCAGTTATAAAATGCATATCAAACAAAACCTAAAATGAACAGCAAAGTGTGCATGGTTTTTTGATACCCTATAATTATGAAAGGTTTGAGGGTACTGTAGACTTGTCGACGCAGTTAGCCTTGACAGACCATAAACCAAATTTCGTAATATTAACTTGGTCTGCGTACGTCTGAATACCTTAATCTCAGAGACTATAAGTGCTAAAGTTGTTTGCTGATTCTTGATTGATTTCCATATCTTGGCCAGTTGCCATCCGTTGGAAATTTGGCACGTTTTTGTATGTAAAGTAATCCTATACATCATAAACTTGATCTTTGTATGTCTGAACACCTTAATCTCAGAGACAATAAGAGCTAGAGATGATTGTTGATTCTTGATGGATTTCAAAATCTTGGAAAATTGCCTACCGGTGAAAACTTGGCACGTTTTTGTATTTAAAGAAATCCTATAGAACAAAATTTCTATCATAAACTTGGTCTTTGTACGTCTGAACACCTTTATCTCAGAGACAATAAGAGCTACAGAATATTGTTGATTCTTGATTGATTTCCATATCTTGGCCAGTTGCCATCCGTTGGAAATTTGGCATGTTTTTGTATGTAAGCTTTGTAAAGTAATCCCATACAACAAAATTCCTATCATTAACTTGGTCTTTGTATGTCTGAACACCTTAAACTCAGAGACTATAAAAGCTAGAGATGATTGTTGATTCTTGATTGATTTCAAAATCTTGGAAAATTGCCTACCGGTGAAAATTTGGCACATTTCTTATTAAAAGAAATTCCAAAAAGCGTTATGTCCGTACGTCTGAACACCTTAATCTGAGATATTATAAGAGCTAGAAATGATAATTGATTCTTGAATGATTTGAGTATCATGGCAAGTTGCCATACGGTCGAAATAAGGCACATTTTTTTATTAGAAAAAGTTTGATAACAAAGATTGGAAGAAAACTTTAGGCAAAAATGTCTTAGTCTTAAATCATTTTCCTAACATTTAAGTGTTTAAATTCTTAGAAGAATCTTGTAATAAGTTTAACTGGCTTATAAATCACGGCATTCGTCTTCCACTCCGTTGTATGAAAGCCTTATACAAAATAGCGTTGGTTGCAGTCTGGAGGTATGCCATCCAGATCTGTGGTCTGGCGGCTCGCTCGAGTCGCTTATGTGTTCAGAGCAGATCCTTACTCCCCATCACTGGATGCGAATGTTATGTACAGAATTCAACCTTGCACCATGACCTCAGACTGGCGATCGTTGGCTCAATCTTGACCTGCTGATAGGTACCCCGCTGTAACCCATTAAAGATATCTTCAGCTAAATACTCTGGATTGTTGATATCAAAATAAAAAAATTTAAATACATGAAATTTTGCACAAAAAAAAAAATTTCAAATTCGCGCATTTAAAAAATAATATTAACTAAACTTTAAACAAGACCAAAAATTCTGTTGGCAAAGCCCAAATTAAGACTTTTAAATTCTTAAAAAATATATTAAAAGTCTTGAATTAAGATTAAAAAAATAATATAAAATTAATATAACACCTTTGATTCAAAAATTCTGAAATTAAAATTTCCACTTTTTTTGAAATTAGCTTGTCTTTAAATTATAAAAAATATCTTAAATTGCAATTTACAACACGCCAAAATTTTGTATTTTTAAAAAGATCAAAAATTCTTGAATAAATATCAATAAAGATTTAAAATATCTAAAACAAGATTTACTTGAAAACTCTTATTTCAAGATGGTTTAAAATTCATAATAATTATTAATTTCGTTTTTTTTTTGCGGCTTACCTTTCTTATTTTAAGGTTTTTTGAAATTGCAATTTACAACACTCCTAAATTTTGTATTTTTAATAAGATTAAAAATTGTTTAGTTAAGAACAATAATATTAAAAATATATTAAACAAGACTCTCTTGAAAAGTCTTATTTTAAGAGAGTTCAAAAGTCATAATAATTGTGTATTTATTTTTTTTCCGGCTTACTTTTCTTATTTTAAGAATTTTTGCGGTAATGAAATAAACATTAAAAACTGTTAAAAATTTCTTCTGGTTTACTTAAAAAAAAAAAAATCTTAAGCGTTAATTTTGCATTCAGTGGAAAAAAGTTATTCCCAAAAAAAAGCGTGCTCTTTTAAGAACCACAAAATTTGATATTTAGACAAACGTGAGCCTAATAAACAACAAAAAGTTGATATTTTCACAAATTCCTTAAAATGTATGGCAACTACTGTGCAGAGTAGTGCTGGAGAAAACATCGATAATCGAAGAGATGTTTCTCCAGCACTTCTGCACTCATCAAATGGGTGTTTAGTGTGCTGGAGAAGCATCTCTGTTGGCCAACATCGATATATCGTCGATCATCGATGTTTTCTCCAGCACTAGTGCAGAGTATCCCACTGTCGTACAGTGAACTGATTCGTACTACACGATATGTGTCATATACCATTTGTTGGCGCGGGAGGGGTCTAAACAACGGTGCGGGGCTTTAAACATTGACTGCGGTCATTGTACGATTTTGCTATACGGCGGGTTTTACTAAACAAAAAAATTAAAAAAAAATACAAAAAAAAAATTAAATGAAATTCAATTCCGTGTTTTATGAAAATGTTTTGAAATGCAGCAGACTGTTGTTGTTGTTGGTCTAAACAACGTTGTTGTTGGTATTTGTCGTTGCTGTATGTAATTGTTGTACAAACACACACACAGACACACACAAACATGCAGACACACAGATACACGCACACACATTGAAAGAAGGGCGCAAAATGCGCAACGCACATATTCGTGCTCAACAAATAATAATAATAAAAAAAAAATTAAATAAATATTAATAAAAGAGAAAACAATTGTTCATTGCCCACACATGTATTTGTTGTTGTTTGTGTGTTTTTTTTTTTTTTCATTTATTTATTTATTTTTTATTGCTGAATATAGAGCGCACAATTCAAGGCCAAACATTCATTTGTGCCATATTTAATTTTTATTAATTTTTTTCAAATTTTTTTTTTTAATTTAAGTTTATTTTATTGTTATTTGTTGTTGCTTTGAGTTCGAAGAGTAAACATAGAAAATTGCCAAATTAACCGTTATGATCAAAGGCCAAGTGGGTGGAAGAAAAAAACAACAATAAACAAAGCAAAAGTGTTGGGAAATGTCCATTAAAATTTATGTGCATAATTTATTACATTAATTGAACATTTTTTTTTGGAGGGAAAAAACAATAAATTTTTAATTTTTTTTTATAAAATGTAGTACAGGCGACCTTTAAAAAAATATTGCAATATACAAGTTTTACAACACTAGCAATTTTTTAAACGCGGCATTAGTTATTCATAAAAGACAAGTAAGTAAAAATGTATTCTTTTGAGCTAATACAATAATGATGCTAGTATTTTTTGGATTTTGGATTCGGATGCGGACTTAGTAACGTCGGAAAAACGAAGTCGAAAAACATATTTTATGGGCTGTTTTGAAATAAAGTTATAACAACAAAAAAAAAAAAGAGGCGACTGACCGAATTCGAAGTCCAAAAAACACCTGCAATCTCAGTAAGAACTGGCAACAGTTCGTATAACTTTTCATCTTAGGTTCTTCTAAGAGCTCACCAGCTGCTTAGCTGCCTAAAACAATGCTTCCAGCTCAATATAATCTATATCTGTATATCTTAAAATTCATTAAAAACTCCGTCCAAGCTCAAGCTTGTGCTGCCACGCCCACTAACTACTTGTGGGAAGACTAAATAACTGCATATTTGTTGCACTTAATCAATGCCAATGTGCGTTATAGCTCAAAGTTTCAATTGTTTTTGGACTCCAGACTTATGCTCAAGTTCAACTTGCCACAAACCATGATGGCGGCTTGGAGCCATAGCGCCACGTTAGAACATTGGCGTCTCCGCTCAACCTTATCGTTGACTATCCGACTGGGTGGCCGCTGTCGACGTATTGCCAGACGAACAAGACAGTTGGACGGAAACTCAGACAGACTATCAAGCACTGGCATTCAATTAGATGCGGCGGTTTCTCGCATGTGGTTCCGTTCCCTTCCTGCTTTCAGTTTATAGCAAGAGAAGCAAATACTTTATAACAATAATAATATCTGTAAAGTTTGTTACTATGCTGGGCTAGTTGTTTTGGTTGTAATACATAATAGCCAAAATGTTAAGGGGTAACAGGGCATACTAGTGTTGGTAAATGTTTGAAAAACTAAAATTCAAAAACAGCAAGTATCGTTCAAAGTTGCGTGTAGTTTTTGTTTTGGGCCGCTATTACTAGAGTACGCTCTCACGGAATTTGCCAGCATGGAAAAAATTGGTGACCACAAAAGCGGGATAACCCTCAACTAAAAGCTGGTGAGTTAGCTGAATGTGTATTAAAAATAGTGTTGTACATTGCATATTGACGCGAAATTCAGAGTTGATAAAGCTGTGCGCAAAAAGTTTTATTGTCAGCAAACGCGGTACTCATCCTGCCTACAAATTTTTCATCTCCAACCCACAGACTATTAAGAAACGGAAAATTTTAGTTTGAACGGCTTTTCTTCTGTAAAGCTAAATAATATCTTTGGGATATTTGATTAGTATTAAACTTGCAAACCAGAGACCTGCAGCGGTGACTTTTTTAGCACTACTTGAGAACTATTTCGCCAATTTAAAAAGCTTTCGCCTATAAGCTCTACTAAGCCTAGAAAGATGACACACGTCTGTAAGACGTAGACGTTTTCATTTTTTACTCTATGTCCCACGATTCGTACAGCACGAACTTCTCTCTAACAGTTTGCTCAATCAACATCAAAAGCTTCCCGATAAGTTAAGTTACGTCCCCGAGACTTATGGTTAACTTTAGAGTGATTTTTGTGTGATTAGACGTTTGCATCTTTTTATCCCATTGTCACAGTGTGAACTTCTCTCTTGCAGTGCGCTCAATTAGAATCGAAAGCTTGAGTAATGCACTAAGATAACGTCCCAGAGACGTATGGTTATCTTTTGTGTGATTTTTTAGATTTTTGTGTGATTAGATGTTTTTATTTTTTACTCTTGTGTCCCACGAATGGCACAGCACGAACTTCTTCACTTGCAGTTTGCTCAATCAGCATCAAAAGCTTGCCGATAAGTTCAGTTACGTCCCAGGGACGTATGTTTATCATTTTTGTGATTTTTTAGATTTTTTGTGTGATTAGACGTTTGAATCTTTTTACTCTGTATCCCATTGTCACAGTGTGAACTTCTCTTTTGCAGTTCGTTCAATCAGAATCGAAAGCTTGAGTAATGCACTAAGATAACGTCCCAGAGACGTATGGTTATCTTTTGTGTGATTTTTTAGATATTTGTGTTTTTACTCTTGTGTCCCACGAATGGCACAGCACGAACTTCTTTTCTTACTGTTTGCTCAATCAGCATCAAAAGCTTGCCGATAAGTTCAGTTACGTCCCAGAGACGTATGGTTATCATTTGTGTAATTTTTTTAATTTTTTATGTGATTAGTTAAATTACTAATTTCAAGTTGAAAATAATGACAACACAAAGTTTGCTGGTGAAGCTCCCTATTAAAACTAAATATCTATCGATATGTAGTCTTTTGTGATCCAAAGTTTTTGGCACTTTTTTTTTAATTTTTTGAATATCAACGGCCTAGTCTTCTGCAACAGTTTTTCGCTATCAATGAGACGCAGGGTATATTTTAGTCGGTTTGTTGCAACTACGAACTTTTAACTTGTTGTTGTGTTTGTTGAGTGCATTGTGTATACGACTGTGTCTATCTATCTATGTAGAATTTGGCAGACAATGGCGCTGTGTCTAATATTGTGTGTGAGCCGGCTTTGATAAACCACAGACAGACAAACAAAAACTCAACGAAACAACAACAACAAACAAACAATCATAATGCTTGCACATAGACACACACGCTCACGCACACACACGCACACATAGATATAAACATATCTTGCAACTTACAGATACAAAGATACATACATTGCCAAATCAAACACGAATGTTGCTGGTTGGGTTTTTCGGTCTGATCAGTCTGAGCATGAGGTCTGAGTGTAAGTCTGAGTTTGAGTGTGACCAGGCTATCTATAAGTAACATGGTTGTTGTACTCATTGTTGTTGTACTCATTGTTGTTGTACTTGTTGTTGCCGCTCTTGTTGATCTTGTAATTGTAGCTCATCGTCAGCTGGCTTCGTTGTTGGCGTTGGCGTTGCGATCGGCGTCGGCGTCGACATTGACAACTTTAATTGAATTGCAAACAGCAGCAAAAAATAGCAACAAAATCAGCGAAAGCTTTTTTCTCACTTCTTTTCATTGTCGTTGACGTTGACAGAGACAGCGACTGCTACGGTGACTGCGACATCAATGTTTGGCATCAGTTTCTTTTAAACATAACTTTAGATCGGCATTGTGGCATCAGATTGCAAGGTAAAGTATTGTAGTTGTAAATAAACAAAGCGACTTGCAACACCTACGTAGAACTCTTTTATAGAGCAACAATATGGTATGATCTGCAGCTGTCCAAGAACATTTTGGAAAACTATTTGTATACACTGTAAGCCAAAGTTTAAGGGTAAAAGTAGAAGTGCTTTCCATCGAGATGCTGAGTATAACCTCATCTTGAAGTTAAGATCAGCTAGGGGCAATAAATTTTGCGCATTTCATAGAGTCACGTTTGCTGATGTTTTTTGAATTGAAAGCAGCTGCCCCTTCCCATTCAGCCGAATTTTTCGATTATAAGCAATGCTCTTTAATATTTTTAACTTAAACTTGACAGAGTTTTGCACCGTCAATAAAGTGAAAATAATCCAATCTCAATGTATACAGACAGGCTTCACATTATTTTCGAGCTGGATAAATTTTTATTTCCAAAAATCAATCAGTTTTATATTATAATAGTAACTTGTGGATTGACAAAAGGCTTATTTCTGCTAGAGATCCCACGATATCAGTGAATTATGGAGAAGCCATTTTGCTGATAATGTTATTTCACGAATTGAATTTATGCTTTGATGCCGCTGTACTATATTGTTTGGGGATGCCTTAAGTCTATGTGCCATGCTGAGCTATTGAAGGTCTACATAATACCTACATGCCCTTAATGAAATAATACCAAAAATTCTTTAAGAAGTGGTAAAAAATCGGACGTGGTGTTTATATATCAGATATAATTTGTAAAGCATCAACGCCATGGATCTTGTCATCAAACAAAAATAAAATTAAAGCTCAACACTCATAAAAAAAACACCCTTTATATTTTACATTAAAATTCGTTTATAGTACGTAAGTGCTCTTATACACGTGCTTAAGTCACTAAATTTGGTGTGTTGCCTTATGTAGGTACAAGAAACAATTCCAGATGGAGTTTTTGTCCTCTCCCCCTGCACAATCAATTTTACTTGTTTTCTCCAGCACTTAATATATGTATCTGAAATTAACTACAGATACAATTAACCAAGCCTTTTCAACATTTTAACTTTAACAAATTACGCATTTACATATTATTCCGCATCAATAAAAAATTTAATTGGAAACTGCTTGTGCACTGCTTAAAAGCAGTTTGGACATGTATAAAAAAAAGTCATAAGCATAAGTGAAAAGTTGCATTATCGTTCGTTTTCGGCCAGTTGCAGCAGATAATATCGTATCTCGATTTCGTAGAGAATTTTACGACCTATAATTTTTTTAAATATTCTAAAAAAAAAAAAAATTAAAGGCACAGGAAAGTTGTATTTGCAAAAAAGCGATTTTTGTGAGCTTTGACCTTGAATAGTATCTTCAGACGTAGTCCTCATATTTACTATTGCTCTCTTAATCTGTATCAAAATCAATTTTATCTTTCTATTTCATGGAGTAATGCTTATTTGTCACTATTACAAGGCTACAATGCGACCATTGGAGGCGTCATCACCGAAATAAGCATAAGTTTCTCAATTTTAGATGTTATCGATTTTTTATTTTTTGTTTTTGGCAGTGATTTTTTGTAAGTTTAATATCTTATCTTTTATAAAAAAAAATTTGTTCAAATATCTTAATTCGCTTAGGAGATATGCTTTTCCAATAAACGTCTAAAACAAAAAAATCTAAATATTCAATTATCGATACATAAACGGAATTTGGCAAAAAAATTCAATTTTTTTAAATTCAATATTTTATCTTTTATTAACAAACAATTGTTCAAATACATATCTTTGTTCGCTTAGGCGATACAGCATGTCAGAGAAACGTCTAAAAATAAAATTCAAAGTATTCAGCTGTCGATAAATAATCGGAATTTAGCAATAAAAATTGACGCAATTAGCGAATCTGTCACATCTTCAAAATCGAAAGGTTTGCTCTTGGCGGCCTTTTAACACCGCAAATTCTTTTTAAAGTGTAAAACGCTCAAATTTGAGCGCGAACTTCTTGATTTTTTTCGCAGTGTTTAGTTTCAATATAAAAAATGTAGAAAAGTGAATAACCTAAAATTATCAATGAAGCTGCAAATTATTTGAGTCAAAAGTAAAAGATCAAGCTAATTTTAAGATATCTCAAAAGCAGCGCTCCAGTTGCTTAGCTGCTTTCTGAATATAAAAAGTAAATTGGGTCAACGTTATATCGTCTTTATTTTTCTCCGTGTATGCGTGTATATCCTTCATTTATCCTTAAACTTTTTGCAGTCAACAATCGTTATCGTTATGGCTATTGCTTTCGAAGCAGCTTCAGTTGCTTCTTATCACTAAAGTTGTTAGTATACACTTTAAGATACATTTTTATCTTTTGGCATTCACCTTGCTGTCAGCGATAACAACAGCAGTATCTTTAACAGCTGACTTGTGCAAACAGCAACAATAACAAAAGCAGCCAAGGACACAGCTTGCTCTTATCAATAGCTCAGCATTTATGCTGTATGCGTAACTGTAACAATTGTATCTGACAGATACTTTTGCAATGTGTCGTCGTCGTTGCTGTTGTTGTTGTTGTGTGTGTATGTAGCTCAAGGCTGTCCGCAAATGCAGCGCAGGTAATCCAAGTGTCTACCTGGACCTTGTAACCGCACTCAACTATATGCAGCTGTGTGTATCTGTGTGTGTATGTGTGACGTTGTATCTTTAGCTGTGGCAGGATCGTGCCGCCAAATTGTGCATTGACAAAGGCAATGATCATTACAATAATGTTTGACAGAGCTGTGCTGCTCTGGCCACAGGTGTAGCAAAAGTATCTGACGGATACGCGTGCGCATTGGGTCACGTCAGGCAGAGTTTTTCCGATATATACTATATACATATATATATATATTGCATTTACTGGCATACTCTAGATATTATAGTACGAGTATCTTTGGCATTGCTACGATATTGTCTAAGCATACAATGTTTGCCCGCTTTGTATGCACTTGTTGTTGTTCCCTGTTTGTTGTTGCTGTTGTTTGTTGTTAGTTGCTGTAGCTTCGGCTTCTTGTTGGCCGTTGCGTAAGTTGTATCTTTTTTGTTGTTGTTGGTTTTTTTTCTTCTCAACTGTTTGTCGGTCTGCCTGTCTGTCGTTCTGTAGCTGCGTTTGTATCTGTGCATGTGTGTGTTGTTGTTTGTGTTTTTGTATCTGTGTGTGCTATAGTTTTTTTTTTTCTGTTTTGGTTTCTTGCTCTTCGGTCTCGTCGATTTGTACGTCTATTAGTAGTTGATACGAATTTTTCGTGTATTTTCTTCTCAGTCTGTTTTCAGATTTCAACTATTCAAGTCGCTCGCGTTGCGCCCCGTCGTAACAAATGATCAAGTCTATCGAAATATATCAAAATCAAAGATACGCTTTACAAGCTACAAAAACTTAAACAATTAAAGTACTTAAAAAAATTAATTAAATAAAAAACTTGCGCGCTTTGTATCGTTTATTTTTTTACAAGTGTGTGTGTGTGTTATTTTTTTTTTTTTTTATACAAATTACAAGTGTTCCCAGAGCTCATACTTTAGCTGCCATAAATCATATTAATTGGATATATCATGCATGCTTATAAGCACGAATACAGTTAGCTTGCTATACCAGATACTACTTCAAAAAAAGTGAGTGAGCATGTCTTGTAAAAATTTCATAGTTCTACTTTGAATGAGAAATAATTAAATTTTGCAAATATATTTTATAAATGGAATTTTCCAACACGAAAACTATTTGCGCATTTAATTGAATTGTTTTTGGAAATGCGCAAAATCTACATACACTGAGAAAAATAATCAAGAATTAACTGCTCTTGAAACAAGATATTTTCTAGTTTTGAGTGTTAAATTGTAATGCTTAGCATTTGAGAGAATATGTAGTCTTAAGTCTAAGAGTATTTTATGCCTTTTTTGTGGTACAATAAAAACAAGAAATTCTAACTAATGCTGACATTTAGAGTATTTTATTTTTAGTTTTTAAAATATTGCGCCCAAATTTATGTCAGTTGCATTTTGTTTAAGACTAAGCATTTGTGTAAAGTCTTATCGAAATTGGCCCACTATTTCATATGGCTGCCATACAAAAATTGAACCAGTTGATCTGATTCCTTAAAAAAATAATCTAATAATGTCTCAAGCCTAGCGAAGAAGCTCAGCTGTTTGGCCTAGTCAAAGGGAGCGAGATTTTGAACCATGATCCAACAATTATAAGGTCACGCAGCACGCAACTACATTATTTCTGTCTCTCTGAAAAAGAGAGCGCTGGTTCAATTTTTGTATGGTAGCCATATGAAATAGTGCACCAACTTTGATCAAATTTTTACAGAAACGTTTAGACAAATATGAAATGTCTGAAAACACTTAAACATCTGCTAGAAAGTTTGTTTAATTTTTAAAATATGGCGACCAAATTTATATCAGCTGCATTTTGTTTAAGACTAAGCATTTGTGTGAAGATTGATTAAAATTGTTCCACTATTTCATATAGCTATCATACAAAATTGAATCAGTTTTATGGGGCAGCCAAACTCGCGCATTTTTTTGCGTCACCTTATAACATGCATTGCATCATGAATGGATAGACAGATAAACAGACTTGGCTTTATCGATGCGGCTCTTGAGGCTGAGCAAGAATATATACATATATTCGGTCTGTTACGCCTCCTTGTGCCCATTTTTATACATTTGCATGAGCTTATTATAGCTTTCTACCTTTAATTTGGTATAAAAATTATGCCCAAAAAATTTTTTATTTTTTATTATGCTCTATCAGCTTATGTAACGAGTGTTTCCTATGAAATAATAAGGGTTCTAAGGGTTCTTTTTTGTCTATAAAGATCTAGGCGTTCATGCTTATCTAGTCACCCGAATCATACTAAAGGTAACAATGAGTAAGCTTCGACTAGCAGAAACTTGTATACACTTACAGTGTATAAAAACTTGAAAAAAATAAAATAAAAAAGATGGTATAAGTAAGATATGGAAGCATAAATTATAACTAATTCAATTTGGTACAAATTTAACTCAATACAAAAACCAATTATTTTTCTCTCGAAATCGCTTAATTCTTATGCACTCCACTCTAAGGCTCTGACTCTTAATGATAAATACCATAAAACTTCAACAAGTTCAAATAACTTATGTACTATTTATATATCATATGTTTTATCATTATATCACCCAAAATACAAAAGTTGATAATAGCTCAAACCAAAATCGGCGCGTTTTGGGTGTGTCGAACATGAGTGACAAAAACTTGTCGATTTAACGAAATTTCAACACAATTCGCGACATCTAAACAGATTTCGGCATAAGTATTAAATTTCAATGAATGAACAACTTTTTTTTTTGTTTTAAGCAACTCACAATTAAAATTTAAGTAAAGAAAAAAAAATGCATTTACCTTAGCAATTTATCAGACTTTTGGGCAGCTATTTAATGGGTTTCCAGTTCTTGCTGAGTTGAGTCCATTCAAATAAATGAAAAGAATGAATTGAATGCCTGAATGGTGTGAATATGCCAAGGAATCCTACTTGATTAATAGATGTAGTAGGTAATGCTATTCTGATTTTCTGCTCCTAACTAGAATCATTTCCGGTTAATTGTTTTGCATGTAAGGTTGCAGCTAATAATTGGAACAAAAGTCTTTATTTGTTTTTCTGCTTTCGTTGTAAGTCCCTTACCAAGAGGCCTATATTAAGTAAAAGCAAAAAAATGTTGTGAATAATCCCTAGAGTAAGGTGCTACAGAATACAGGGCGTATCTTAAGGCGCCTAATATACTTATATGCAATGGCTAACAAAATATTCGTCATTGCGCGTTGTGATGTAGTCCTAAAATAAGTCTGCTCTCTTCTCTTTTTCTGAATGTTGCTGTTCCTTGCCTCAGTAGACACACCCTGTATATAAAGAACAAAGGCATAACATTTTTTAAGTTTATGCTATTTATTCACGACTTATTTTCAACAGATATACGTCTAAGCTTTTTTATTTAAAATAATAATAAAATTAGGCGTAGAGCTGCATTTGAGCACTAGGGTACTCACATGCAAAAATGTCTGGCAAAGCAATATTTGTAAAGTCTTATGAAATCTCTGGAAATAAGGAAAGAGTATATTATAGTCGGCTTGTTGCCAGACTAATTAGTTGTACCCTGTACTTGTAAGATATTATACAAAGAGTTTATTAAGTTTTTGCAAGCTTTAAATATATGTAGAGAGATGACGTCAGAGATCTTCCAAAGTTATGGTCACACTAGAAAATATTGTTTGACAAAGTTTTTAGATTTACCAAGCACTGTAGTAAATTTTAATAAAATTGGTTGATCAACGACCCCATAGTACCAAAAATGTATGTAGCACAGAGAAGGGGACGTCAAAGATCTCCCAAGGTTACCTAAAGTATGGTAACACTAGAGAATAGAGACGTCGATATAGATATAGTTTTTAGAGTTGCCAAGCACTGCAGCAAATTTTAACGAATTCGCTTGAATTTATCATATAAACCCCATGGGACCGTTCGGTTGAAAATAGTTTATAAGATTATAATTCGTTTGTTTATAAAGTTATCTTAACTCAGCAGTGAATATTTTTTTTTTTTAAATACCTAAGCAATAGTTCAAATTGGATCAAAGCCGTTATACGTTTTTAGAGTTGCCAAGCACTGTAGCAAAGTTTAACAAAATCGGTTAATTTTATGATATAGCCCCCATAGCAGCGATCGGTGGAGAACACTTTTAAGACTATATCCATGGTTTGTTTATGAAGTTTGGTTAACGCAAGCAGTCAAAATTTTTTTTGGAGTACCTACTCACTAGTCCGAATCGAATCAAAGTCGGTGAACATTTTTAGAGTAGCCAAGCACAAACTATACCTAAATCGTTTAACTTTACCCCTATAGGCTCGATGGTATAAGACCAGAATTTCATTGTTCTATTTTAGAGTATCTACGCTTTAGTTCGAACTTTTCTCCTATAGGATCGATGGGATCGGATCATAATGCCTTTGTTTATGAAGTTATCGTAGCTTGATAGTTAAAAGTTTTTTTGAAGTACCTACGCACTAGTTCGAATTGGATCGAAGTCAGTGCAATTACTTATTTGTTTGTTGTGTGGTAGATATCTCAAGATTGACGTTTTTTTTTTTTCGTTTTTACCGATTTGTGCAATATATTTAAAATACAAAAGAAGGTATGGCATAAGTTCTTATCATAACCTCGGATAGCGATGACGTCATGCTTATCTGTCGTTTCGTCCTAACATCCTTCGTCCTTCTACCATCAGAGGTCTTAAGAGCTCTAGGTTAGAAGAAATGACCAAAAAATGCGCTTTTAATGTTTTTCGATTCTGTTCATGTGAATATCTTAAACTCTTACTCCGAATATTCTATACGCTGCACGCTCGAAACTCGGTCAGTTGCTAGCATTGTTAACACAAAAATGATAATTATGGAATAAATTTCTAGATTTCTAGAGCTTACATGTAAGCCTATTAAAGCAGAAAACGTTGATATATGTAGTTATGGACAAAAGAACCCCGGCGGAAAAAAGTGGGTGGAACGTTGCCCACTCTCGGACACCAGCTCGACCGGGAACACTTTCTGCGCTGATACCTTTATTTGTTTTGGCATTATGTACAATAAGTATTTCTCGTTTATTTGTTCTTGTAGAATTTTCATTTTTATTGAGCTCAAATTTCGTGGCATATTTTTGGTCTCCGCAAAGCACTTGTAAAAAAAAACACACAAAAAAAATGTAATGTAAATTGAATCGAATGCGTTTTTATTATAAATTCGGCACGCGTCTTTGTGCGCATTTCTACGCTCGCTGCCTTGGGGGAGCGTCGACAGCGACTGCGGCAACAACGTCCACGCCGACCTCATGCCTCGTGCCAAGACTTGTAGTGGGGTAGAAGTGCCACACCTACCAGTGCTGCCCACGCACAACTTGCAGACATGCATGCCCAGTGAGATATAACCATATAACCAATACCGATGCTTATGCCGATTCCAACACCAATGGGGCCAACTTTTGCTGCTCCACCAGCTGTCTGTCTGCGCGTCAGCGTTGTCTTCTATGGCTTTGCCATTTGGACAACATCATAAACAATATTCAGCTTGCCTTTTCAATTGCTTCACTTGACTACACTTCGCTGCTCCTCAATTCCCATAACTTTTCTTCATTTCACTTCAATTCACTTTGCTTTGGTTCGGCTCATTTTGGTTTGCTTTGGCTTTGGCTTTGGCTTAGTTTGGTTTTGGTTCCGTTTCGTTGTTTGCCTGCCCCCAAAATCAAAGACTACTGAAAACCGCGAACTGAGCGCACTGACTGCACTTGCAGCAGATCGGTTTACAACTATGTATGTATATACTTGGTATATATACACATAAATGTATATGTATTATATATGTATGCATTTATGCCAAGTGTTTGGCATCATTTTCATTTTCATTACGATTTCGATTTTGAGTTGCGGTTGTCTGTTTTGCAATTGTGAATGATTTCGATTTCCGTTTTGGCAATTTCTTTCACGAACACCTGCTTGCCACAAACCAACTTGTGGCACGCGTTGCGCCCCCTGCCCTCTAGCCACAGTAAATTTTATTGCTCTTCACTAATTGAAAACTAATTGCGTTTCTCACGCCTTCCAAGGCAATTTTATTTCAACTTCGAATAGGCGTAATATTCACACGCTTTTGTTTATTTTCGAAAAAACAGATTCCGATTTTTATTTCCCGCTGCTCATAAAAGATCAACTAGCCAGCTGCTCATCCATCATTATAAAACATTTGTGCTGGCAATTAAGGCAGTTCCAGCTGGAACACATCTTTACTAATTAGACCAAAGTGCCGTCAAAAAAATGTATTTTTTTTTTTTGATATTATTTTTATTATTATTATTTATATACAAGGTCAATTCACTTCTATGCAGTTTTCAGTTTCCAATTGCACACACAGTTACATTGTGTAGCTGCATATACGACATTTGTGAGTGCCCCCCGTTTGGGAGGGAGCAGCTGCTTGCTGGGATTGGGGGCGCAGACCAACAAGTGCCGTCAAAGCTCATTTGCAAAGCACAAACAACAACGTTGTCAGAGCAGCTAATGCCTTTGCTAGCATCTTAATAATGTTTTTTGCACATTTTTCAATTTCTTTTGGAATTTATTGCAATTAGCAAAACAGATTTGAATTTTTTTATAATTTATTTCTAGCGTTTTTTTTTTATACCCTTTACTTTTTTGTATATTAGGTAGCCAAGCTTCAAAACACAGCACAAGAGTAAGAAACCACGATCTCAGATTAGAATGACGAACAGCTTCGACTATCTTGAAAGCCCAAAGAGCTATGGGCATAAGATCTAGTTCTTCACTTGTATCGAAATGAGCATGACTTGAGCCCTTGCCTAGAATTTTTTTTTTTTTTTTTGTGATGTGGTCCAAAATCGGTATACAAACTCATATATATGTACTAAAATGTATTATTTTTTTTTAGTCAAAACCTTACTTCGTAAAAATTTCGTTTCGACAAATTCGTGCAAATTTTATAAAAAAGCTTCGGCACTTCCAAAACAAATTGAAGTCTAAATCTGAAGTCCAAAACGCCACAGCGCCCTAGGGTTCTGAGATAATCTCCAAAAACCTCCATAGTTGCAAAGTACTTTTTAAGTCAGTTTGGGAATTTCACGAGTTAAAGGAAACTTTTTCACACAACCTATAGTTATGTGAATAAAGATTAACCAAAAAAATTACATTATAAATATGCTTTACAATGTCTTAAGACTGTGCAGGGTAATATAATAGTCGGATCATTCTAATCGTTACCGATCCACTTGACTTTTTTTTTTTATATGGGGTTTGTAATTGGGTTTTATTATTATGAGCAAAGTACTTTGGGTAGCTGTGATTTAGGTAGCGAACCTGCAAGCATTACGAAAGATTTATTTAAGTTCGAAAAAAAGTTGCAACGATGATCTTCGCTTTTTTATGATTAGAGGGCATTTTTATGAAAACTCACTGCTCTATCACACATGGTTCCAGGGGTTCTGAGTTAACTGCTAAAACAGGCAAACATTTTTTTAACCCATTTATGGTTTCCAACGATGGGATTGTATATTTTTGTGATCGCTGTATCTGAATTCGAAATCCGAAAGTAAATCTTGCACTACAGGGTTCTGATGTTACCTCCAGAAGACCTGACGTGCCAGAAGACCTGACGTGCTGGGGTTTTTTGGACAGCGGCCTCTGGTGTTCTGATGTTCGAACCCGAAAACCGCATATTATAGATTTCAAAGAGACTAATAATTATTTCTTTGGGACAAGTTGCCCAGCGATGTATTTTATATGCTAGCACGTCAGGTTTCTGAGATAGCCCAAAAATATCTTGTTTTGTGGTTGTTTTTTGAGATTATTTCAAAACCGTTGAATGTTGACTCCGTTTTTTTTTTTTTAACTCTGGATTTGGAAGCTGTAGCAGCATTATTTTTTTATATATAATTCTATTTTATATATTTATTATAGAATTTTGTATATAATTTTTTTTATATCTTTGTATAAAATTAAAATGAAAAAATTTTTCTTCTTGAAAAAGAATAGGCGGAAAGAACCTGACACGGGTTCCATGGGCGCACCCAATTTTTTTTTTTTTTTTTGTAAATACTTCGCTTGGCCAATTACTTATCAGCCTGCCCTCGTAGGTCTTAGTTCCTTTGGCTTAAACCTAGACAATTCTGGTAAATTCTAAACAAAAACAAAAAAGAAAATCTTACGGAGCGTTGCAAGTTCCAAGTAACTGTAATTTTTTTTCAAGTGCTGCGATGTCGCCAATAATAGCTACAACCACAGCAACAACTGATACTACCAACAAGAACAACAACAACACGTAGAACCGCCTTTAGCCGCCTTTTGGCAGCTTAACCAACTTAGCCAGTAGACTTTATTTTTGTTGTTGATTTTTCTTTAGCTGAGTGATTGTTGTGCTGCCAGAATAGTTGTTGGCTAAAACACATACGCACACACATACACACATACACATATGCCCCAAAGTAGTTAAACGACTATGAAAATTAAGTAAATGTCACCCTCACCCCCGCAGCGCTTGCTCAGCCCGGCCCGGCTTAACTCCCTCCTCACTTACTCTCTCACTCTGTTGGCTTTATTGACTTGGTTAGTTAGTAGCTTGGCTTGGTTTGTTTTGGATGGTTTGCTTGTTGACCAACTGGCTCTTGGTTGGTTAGTTGGCCAACCTCAGCTTCTGCGTTGACGTCAACGTCAGCGTTAACCGGCAGCGCGCAACGTCGCACAAATTAACCATAACAGGCGTGTAAATTGCGCTCCAGTTGCCCTGCTGATCTACTCCAAGCCATTGACCAAAGACTTATGCTGGGTTTACACTGCTTCAAGCAATGTCACAAGTGAACTTTATATGGAGACGATTTAGTGTGGACAGTAATGAAATTGGACTTGGTCTTAGAAATGTATATTGTCGTCACTTTTTGAAAAAAAGTGTTCATAGTTTCGCAAATGGTTTAGTGGATAAAAAATCTTAAGATACAACTCAAATGCAAAATTCTTAGTAAAATCTTGAAACACAAGAACTTTAATTTGGTACAAGAAAATTTTTAAGCACATTTCGAAATATTCAAAACAAAAATTGCGATACCTTTATACAAAACCATTTATTGGTATCTTCACATGGCTGTGACAACTTTTCGAAGCAACTTTCATGTAAACACTTTTCAGTTGAAACAAGTTTGGGAACAGTATGTTGGCGCAGTGTAAACCTAGCATAACGACTCAATGTTTAAGTGGCAAAGTAACCATGGTGTTGACCATCAACACTTTGACTTTAATATTTTACATGAGATTTGCCACATCTGGAAAACCATAACTCTCTTCTACAGAGTGCAGTGAAGCTACTCCTTATAGTTGGTACACACTATGCTACCGTGTATAGGTATATCGTCTCATTCCAATTCATTTTCATATTATTTCGTTGCTGCTGACAGTTTTTGCATTCTCAATTTATACAAGTCTGCTCGGGTCCAAACTGGTTAAAACTGGCCCAAGTTGTTAACAGCACCAACAACAACAACCACAACAACTTCCCTACAACAACTTTGGCATTACTTAAAACAACATTTTTTTACTTAATATTAATGTTATTTTAGAAATTCATCTTAGTCTGAATGCGATATTTTGAGCTGGGTAATGCCAATAATGACGAAAATAACATTTGGAAAAGGTTTTTTTTTTATTATTATTTTATAAATCATCGGTTCATTGTTTTTTTTTTTTTTTTGTTTTTTGCATACCCAGTTTTAAATAAAAGTTTATTAATAGCGTTCACGAATCAAGTTTGAAACAATAATTTATTATGATCTGATCTGACTTTAAGCAAAAGTGCTTTAAGTTCTGATATTTTTATAATAAGCTAGACATCTATTGTATGGGCAACGAGTGCTCTGTTAGTTCCTTTACGTCAATAAAGCTATTTTTTTGCAATGGAGTTTCGTCAAGCCCCAAGATAGCTATATGCTGGTGCTCCTTAGAGCTTTAGACTCCCTAAATAAGAGTTTCCTCAAATTTGCTGGAGCGACAACTTTAAGTGTTGGCAATTCCCAACTTTCTAAAGAAACCAGTTAATATTTTGCAAGAGTTCGGAACATTTGGGAAATTTAGCTAAAACTATTTAAGTTAAAGCAACCAAAGAAAAGATTTAGTGTCAAAAAATTAAGGCTAGAAGGAAATGAATCTAGAATTATAGCCAGAAATTCTCACCTTAAATATCCTTGTATCTAAAAGTCCTACCAAAATCAATCTATTGGTATATATGTTTGTAAACAGCTTAAGAAGCTCAAAATCGGTATGTATGCCTTAAAACCTGCCTTAGAAAATGTTAAAGAAAATATAGGGTTTCGGATGATCTGACCATAAAGAGTGGAAATAAAGCTTGATATGTTTCTATAGGGGTGAAGGACTTAATTTTTTAGTTGGGGAGTCACGCAACGAACTTTCTTTTAATTTTAAAAATTTAACGTACTTTGAAGCGCAGAAAGCGGTGCTAAGTTTGGCGTTCGTAGCAAGCTGGGAGCGGATACCCCTAGTAGACTGCATGTAAACGGTTTGAACTCAAATACTTGAAAGTACGTAATTTGTACACTGTAAACTGTCTGGAACAACAGCTGTATTAAATTTTTGTTTTTTTCTTTCTTTTCCGAGAGTTTCGAAATCGAAATTGCTAGAAAATCTATAATAATTAAGCTACAGCGTTTTTAAATTTGAAAATATTTTTGTGGCCATGCTACCGAGATATCCCGTGCGAATTTGTATGATATATTACTTGTGAACCCCATGGAGAACAATTTTGGAATCTTTTAAAGTTCTCAAGAGCTCGACTAATTTCTTCAATTATATCTTAAATAAGATCGTGTTGGAATGGAACGGAATGAAATAAATGAGCAATTTGCACTTACCATAAAAAGCGTAATTTTTGTTGAGTCAGTTGCCAAGAGAGAACTGCAAGAGAAGCAAAAAAAAGACAGAGAAGAGAAAGATATAAGTAAAAAATAGGCATAATGGTGTTAATAGTGGTCGTAGAATCTGAAAGTGGGCATGGTCCAGTGGCAACCACAGAGATTATGGCCAACACACGCAAACTCACATGGCTAGTAGCTAACTGATAAGTATGGAGCATATAGACGCGAAAAAAAAGGCAAATGAATGACAGGACACATCAACACACACACACACAGATACACTTTCGCACGCACGTCGCACTTGGTAATGTTTTCGTTGCCACTGTCATTCAGTGGTCCTTGTTGGTATGACAGTTGGTTTTGTCCTTGTTGTTTTCGTTGTTGTCTGTTATTGTTTTTGTTTTGCCAGGATACCGGATTGGATTGAATCATTGAATCGAATTGAATACGTGAGAGCACGAAACGAAGCAGCGTGTACCACACTACGTGTGTGTATGCCTGTCACCCGCCATCCCGCTTGCTGGCTACCCAATAGTTGTTGTTGTTTTTTGTCATGTATTAGTAACATGTCAATGTATGTGTTGGTAGTATAATATGAGCGTATGATGGTATATCCAATGCAGACGCATCCGCATCAGACGCAACTGAACGGAACCGTCTGTCAGTCTCTCTGTCTGTCTGACAGTCTATAAAACCAACTCCAACTACAGCTACGCTTTATATGGCTCTAAGGTTGGTTTGTAGTATCTATAGCTGTGTATCTCTTCGTCTATATCTGTATCTATGTATCTGTGTATCTGCCTCATTCGAATTGCCATTGGCATTGGCAGTGCCATCGTCAACGTCATCGCCTCGCGTAAAAGGCATCAAATGTTGTCCAAAAAAAGTAGAAAAAGAAATCATCAAGGGACAGGCAGGCAGGCAGTAAGCCGAGTGCCGAGTTCCATATAGATTTTCCAGTTAGGAACCCCAAATTGACATCAGTTGCTGATTTTTAATTAAAAATTTGCGACGTGTGAAGTTGATTTCAATTTGGGCCAAAACTGACAGATGAACAGATACAACAAAACAAACAGTCAACAGTCAGCTCAGCTGGGATGCGACGACAGAGCTGGGCAGGCTTTGGCATTTCTGTAGCTGAGGGGAAGTTTTTACCCAGTAGCACTAGTAGCATTAGATGTTTGGAGTAGTTGCTCACGTATGTCAATGACCACAACAACGACATGCCTAGGCGGAGTATGCGGGTATATATGTATTGCCACAGGAACCAGGAACATGGATATGAAGTGTTTTATAGAGCGAAAGCTTTTCGCTTCGACTAGAGAGTGGGCGGTTTCGTGGGGTCAATCAGTCAGTGAGTCAGTCAGTTAGTCAATCATTCATTCAGATGTTGCAAGCAAAGCTACTCCTCCTGAAATAACAGTTCGTGACAGCTTCGTACAGCAGTCATCACATGTCAACCATATGAAAAGACTCTCTAGTTATGTTAGGTATGGAACACCTGCACTGGAGTCTGAGTCGGGGGAGTAGAGTTTGATGCTTTTCCATGTGTTTGCTGAGCTCGCAATAAAGCTCCTTCATAAATATAGATTAGTGTGTTGGAAACAAGCAAATTTATTCAATTTGAATTAAATTTGACTTACATATATGTAGCAGAGCATTAAGAAAGTTGGGAATTATATGCTTAGTAGCGGGATTAACTAGTCAAAACATTTGAGAGTAGGATTTTGAAGAGACCAGAAAAAGGGAAGCGAGCTGTGTTGCCATACAGGTTTATGCAGCGAAGGTTACTCTATGCCTTCCCTTGACCTTTCCCACACCTTGCCTTAAACTTCACAATTTATTCTTGGGTGTAATAGGGTGTGGAGGCCCTATGCTCCTCAAGGAGTTAAAGGGATAAAAGAAGAAGAAGAATATCTGGTAGACGACCTTATTTACGCTCATTCACTCTCCCTACTGAACCAATTTGATAAAAAGAGCAGACCTTCGAAACAGCGATTTCCAAAATACCGGATGCGTCTTCTAAGTAGTGCTGGGCAGTCGCTTAGCAGGTGCTCGTGATGGGAAACCTGCAACCTCTCAGCTATTAGGCCTATATAGCATTGCTTTGCTACAAAAGAGCAGATCTGCAATGTTTTCCAAGAAACTGCATGCGTTTTCTAAGAAGTGCAGGGTTGTCGCCTAGCAGGTACTATATGCTTTCTAACTACTCCCCCTTTCCGAATCTATGTACGAAGTCGTGATGGAGAGCAGCACATTAAGCCTATGTTGCACTGCCACGTTACAACTCCTGTCACAATGCTCCTGCTCTTATCGAGTCACAGGTGTTAGGATATTCGCTTTGGAAAATACATTGACCAGAGTGTTTGGAAGATACCGGAACCAGGTTTAACTGGTTGCGCAGTTTTGTTCCGTTCCGGACTTCAAATCAATGTGGTTCAACTGCTTGGATTGCAACACCTTGGCGCTTAGTTATGCTCCTCTGAAGTGCCTTACTATTAAAACTATGTAAAATACTTTGTCAAACTGCTCTCAAACAAATTGCTCTCCAATTATGTACATAAATGGCAGCAATAAGAGCAGACGGCTTATATAATGCTTAATGAGCTTGTTGAAAACGCTGCATTGGTCCCAGAACTATAGATTATTATCTTGCAACATTTCAGTGTGGTCTCCATTTAATTATTACATACACTTACTATGTATCAAGCAGCGGTTCAATTGAACGATGTGGCATATATGCTATGTATATATAGATTGTTTGTCAAAGTCATTGCCTAAAATAGTTACCTTAGCAGGCAGGCAGACTCTATATATAGAGTGCAGGAATTTTTATATATTGTATTTATATATGTATATATAATACCGTTATGACATTAACCTTCTTATCTGCACTCGACTGCACTTTATAGTGCGTATGTTGTGGCAACTATGTGAGCGAGTGTGTGTGAGTGAAGAGGTACTTGACATTCACACGCGCATGCCACACATAAACAAAGCCATTGGGACAGACGACAGTCGGAGTTCATGCCGATTGTATCTCATTTAGTTGGACAGTGGACAGTGAGCGGGTTTTTATGGCAGGCACGCTGAGAGACCTGAGACCTGTAGACACGAAAGACGAGACAGGCCCACCAAAAAAGATACAAAAAAAAAAAAAAAAACAAAGCTATTAACATGTAATAATAACAACGACAACAACAACAATAACACCAGCCATAAAACCAAAGTGCAACCAGTTACATCTATAAAAAAAAAATAATAATAAGAATCCAACAAAGCCCGCTATGGGAAAAACATGGGAATACTGACTGTAGAGATAGGCCTTAAAAACGGGCTGGCGGCACGGTGGTGGGGTCTGCAACTGGTAGGGATTGGGGCATGCACTGTGTGCAATGCGCCACACTTGAACTCATAAATTCTAAGAATGTACAGATAACCTATATACATTCATTTATACATATCTTTATTATATATACTCGTATGTTGACTCTTGGCTGCATAAATAAACATAGCTGTTTGTTTCTGTGTGTGTGCAACACGCTGTGGTGTCTGTTATGATGACAGTGGGACCGTGGCAACATGTCATATTCTTGGTGGCAAGCAGCAACAAGTTGTTGCACTTGGCTACAATTTTTTTCTTCTCTTTTTTGTTATTGTAATTATTGTTGCTGCTGTTGATTATGACAACACCGATGAGTGATGTGGCATACTCGTTGTGGCATGTCTGACTGTGTGTGTGTATCTTTCGCGGCACTCTTTTTTTTTGTAATGCCCAAGTTCACAGACTTTGACAATGAGTGCAACCATGTGGCGACTTGAAGCAAAATCTTCAAAATGTTGAACTCAACTTTGTTGTAAAATTGGAAAATTTTTAAAACAATCAAAGAGACTGTGTAGAGATATAGTTTTCCAAAGAGTTACGTTAGGGTGTTTAAAATAAGCCTCACATCATTTGAAAAAAAAATTTTTTTTTCAACAAACTATTCCCTCCTTGGAAAAGACACCTTGTGGTCGCATAGAGCTTCCTTGTTCTCTTCTTAGTCGTTTCCTTACATGACCGTTAGTTATTAAATATCTCACATCTCATTTCTATCATCTTCTCTATTTGATCTTCTGCTGCCATAAAAACGCAGCTCTGGACCTAAACCTGCTGATACCAACAATAACTTTGCCTGCATGGCTTCTTAGCTTGTACCCCTACTTTTCAGCTCACCCTCTTTCTCAGCCAATCTGCTAATATTTGGCACCACTGTGCCGTGCGATCTGTGTGGTCTCTGAAACCGGTATGGCACCTCATGCCGCCACAAACAGCTGCAGATCACACACAGCAGCCAAATGGGTTCAAGTGGCAGGGGCACACTGCATTTATCAAAATGTCCAGCTGGTTCTTTATGCTAAAGTCTTGCCTGGTTGCAATTAAAACTAACCATCATTTTTTTTTGCTTTCTATCTTTCCAGTCAATACTGTAGCCACAATTGAGCACAATTTGAAGCAGATCTGTAGCTGAGCTGAAGTACGAATTGCATACACTGCAGCGCTGGACACTCCACGTGATGTCAGCAAGTGGTAGTAGACAGAAGACGCAGTGCTGGCTGCTGCACTGCCTCCTGGCGCTGGCCGTGCTGCACAGTTGGCAGAGCTTGCATCTGACGGCAACGGCGCTGCCCATCACCTCACGACCTATTGAGGGGAATGCGCAGCGTCTGGCCTGGGATGAATGGCTACGTTTGCCGCAGGAGCAAAAGACGCTGGAGAAGGAGAAGAAGGTGACGGCCAAGTCTATATTTACGCTGCCCTATCGCCACTGTCCGCCCGGACACAAGTTGTACAATGAGCGTTGCATACCACAGATAAATATTGATCCAGCTGATTTGCTTAAGCAGGAGTTACTGGAGCTTGTGGGCGGCGGTGGACTGGGCGGTGGCAGTTCTAGCACTGGTGGCACGGACTATGACTACGATGATGAGGAAGCTTTGGCAGAGGAGATCATAGGTGAGCTTATGCCGACGATTCAGCTGGGCAACGTTGGCAAACAGCCTGTAGAAGATCAGGCGCTGCCCAGCGAAGATGCGCCGCTGAAGTTTAATATATTTGAAAAGAAATTTCCAACGGGCACTGGTGAAGCAGAGCCAATTGATTTGACGCTGTCCACGGAGCTATCCCAGTTAAATGTGACTCAACAGCAGCGCAATCTAACAACAACTGCTGCAACTACTATGGAAATGGAGTCAGGGGGCAGTGTGGCCACATCAACGGCGCTACCCGCCATGAGCAGCAACAGCGCCAATGATCTGCAGGCTGAATCCACAAACTTGATGAGTACCACAGGCGCAGCGTTTCTCAGTCCGAGCAGCAGCAGCGGTTCCACGCTCTTCTCTTTTGGTGATCTGGGCAATATTGATGCCATTGTGCTGCCTGCTGGCCTAACAGCTCTTGACCTTGAGCCCTTGCCAAGCCCCAGCGTAGGCGGAGTTGATAAAGCTGCCGTTAATGAGAGCGCCGATCAAGATCAGTCTGATCGCGATGATGAGGATGTGCAGCTAGTAAGCAGTCCATTGAGCAGTGAAGTTGATGCGCAGCATGAAGCGGATCTTGCACAGCTGCTCAAGGTCGACGCCTTTCTGCCGGCCTATCCCAGTAGGCTGGAGGTCGATGTCGACGTCGATGCCGCTGTCAGTCATCGTCGAGTGGCGCCGCTGCTAAGCGCCGATATAGACGACGATGTGAAAGTCAAAGGCGAAGCTGCAGTTAATGACGATGAAGTGTACTCCACTGTTACCGATATAGTACCGACTGAGGCTAGCGAAGAGGAGGAGCTGGAACAGCAGTTTGGCGATGGCACAACGAAACTGATAAGTGATGCCACAAATCCTACGACAAATATCATCAGAACTATCGAAACAACTATGAGCTTGTCCAGTGCGAGTACAACAGGCGCATCTTTAGTAGATGCTACATTGACTACGCCCACAACGCCCACGGTATATTGGCAAAAACCAACAGAACCACAACAACAACAACCACCACAACAAACAAAACCACAAGAGACAGTTGAACGTGAAAATGGCATTGTCTTGAAAAAATCGAAAGTGGAACCGGTTCAGTTGAGCTCCACTGCGGCTACTACAGCAACAACAATTGAGTCTACAACAACAACAACAACTGGCACAATTGAAGAGCAAACCGATGCCATACATCAGGCAGGCAATGCTAATGATGAGCTGGCTGCCGTTGATAATAATGATGATGATGACCGGTTTTATTATCAACATTTTGGCGTCACTCAGCCCAAAGATGTTAATACCAAGAGCAGCACAAGAAGCAGCAGTAGCACCAGCAGCGAAGCCGTTGACGATGATGCTGACTCTGGCAATGACAATTTAATGATTAATACAATTGCTGGACAGGCTGAGGGTGTGGCAGAGCGTCAGCGGCATAACACTGCAGGTGCGAAAGATGTTAAAAAAATAATAACAAGTGAAATTAATTTCGAAAAAGAATTGCGTATTATAAACGAGTTGGTAAAGGGCAAGCGTCGATTGTCGCAGCAACAGCCACAGAAATGGTTGCACAGCACAGACAAAGATAAAGATATATATGCAACAACTACAACAGCTAAAGATGTCAGTACTAGTACGACAAATAAAGTTGATAATGCTGGGGGCACAACACTTTGGTCCAAAATACTGCCAAAGTGGAGCTCAACAGCAACAGAAAGCAGCACAACAGCTGATACAACAACAACAACAGCTGATACAACAACAACAGCTGATACAACAGCAACAGCAACAAGCACAACACAATTAAGTATTAATACAAATCGTAGCAATAGAAATAGTAAAATAATTAGAGTTAATAATTTAGTTGATACAACAAAGCCAACAACAACAACAACAGCAGCAACAACAACAACAACTGCTACAACAGCTGACACAACAGCTGTTGCAAATAACAGCGCCGAGAGCTATGCGCCATTTTGGTGGCTGCCCATTGGCTGGCGCGTTGATCGTAACATAGATAAAGAGAACGGCAATGATCGCTCGCTCTTGCTGCGCTTTTTAAGTAATTTTCGTGAGTCAGCTGCAGCCATAACAACAACAACAACAGCAGCAGCAAACAGTGAGCTAACAGCAACAACAACAACAGCTTAGTGGGGGCTTCTGCTCTTAAATGTTAAGTAGCGCGCTCTCTTAACAGCAATAACATAAAACTAGTGCACAAATGTAAATGTTAAATTTAAATTTTAGTTGTAAATGTTAATGTTCAATGTAAATGTTATGTAAAAGCTTTGCTATATTATTAATAGCCTATATACTGGCCAAAATGTTGCCTGCAGCCTGCTGTTAAAACTATCAATCGCAGAGAGACGGCAGCAGCGCTTGCGTAAAGCGCTTAAGCCGCTCTGCTCTTAGCGCCTCTTACTCTTGAATTTTTTTCCTTTGTGTTTTGTCTTTGTCTTACTAGTTGCTCAAATGCGTTTCAATTAAACGTTGAACTGTTCTCTTTGTTGCATAGACTTAGGCGCATTCCCAATTTCCTTTATGTCAACTAAATTTTTTTTAATGCAAAAAATTTAATTTGCCAAACAAATTTAAACATTTTTTTTTCGCACTTTTTTTCCTTTTTAATGCTGCAAATTTTTAAGTTGTTGATTTAATTTTAAAAGCATTTTTTTTTTTGTTTACTCTAGTTTTATTTATTAAACCTTTAAAAGTTTAAAGTAGTTTATGTATTTATATAAAATGGCAAATATATTATTTTAATTTTTTTTTTTTGAGTGCAGTCAACTTTATTTTTGCGGCTAAAGTGTTGTTGTTGCTGTTAGCTTGTTCTAAATATGTTTTTTTTTTTTTCTGGTGCAACAAATTATGTAGCAATATTTAATTGTGATTATTTAAAACTAAAAATAAATACTCTAAGCTTAATATTATTATATACATTTAAATGATATTAATATCGGCAAAGTAGCAAACATAATTGTGCTGTTGTGCGTAACAAAAAGAAAAAAGTTGTAAGAAACTAGCCCCTTTTAAATAGCCAAAAAAAAATTATTTTCTGGGCCACCCTAAAAATTGTGAAAATGCTTTATTTTTTGTTTCATTCCCAACGGTTAATCTTTTATAAAGAATTTTTATAAGTAGCCCCTTTATTAAGGCCAGTACGCAGTACCCCTAAAGCTTCCGTACAAAAGTCCGAACAAATATACGAAACAGTGTTGCCTCACGATTTTTTGGAAAAATATGAAAATGGCTTATGTGCAGCAACTTAATTTTGGAAACGAAATTAGTTTTTTTTCGGAAGCGTGTTCGGCAGCTGCGTACTGGCTTCAGATACAAAACTCTTTAAACTGAATTTCAAGCCTCAGTGTACAAAAATTTCAAATATCAATTTGAAAGCTTCAGATATTAATCATTTGGCTTACATACTATTTACTTTCAAATATATATTTTACTAGTGAAATGCTCCCAGAACTGTAACGCAGTACCGAGAAATACAAAACTTTCAACAAATTCCGAATTTAAGCATTTTTAGGGTGACCCAAATAAAATTTTTTTTTTGTTTAATGGCTTAGTTTTCTGTTTTTTTTCTGCAGCAGCACGTACTATAATTACAACAATGCTAAATAATTCATGTTTTAAAATAATTTTTAAGTAAAGATTTTTTGCTCTTTGCATTTTCTATGTTTTGTATATATCGTATATTATATTATAAATATTGTATCTTAAATTGTATGTCATATATTATTTTAGTTGTATGTGTGCGCCATTTAAATTCAGCTTCAATTTTTGTAATTTTATGTAAAACAATTCAATTCAAACAAAGTACCACAGGCGCTTATTTTTTTATATATATAAAAAATAAAGAAAATGTTGCAAAATCAAGCAAACTACAAAGATATTTTTAGCATTTAAGCATTACATTTATACAAATAACTAATATGTAAATTGAATTTAATGCATGTATTGTAAATAAAATTAAATTCTTTATTTGTAATTTCAAAGCAAAAAACAAAAAAAAAAAAGCAAACGAAAGTCGAAAATTTCACGAAACAAAGAAAAAAAAAAACTTAAATTAAAAATACAATTATTTTAAGTTATTTTTTTTTAAGCAAGCAGCATATATATGTTTTATGTCAAATTGCATGTCTAATGTTACAACAAAAACAGTGCTTATAAAAAATGCATTTTTTATTTAACACAAATCAAATATTTGCTACTTAACAGAACTTAAAATAAAAAATAAAGATAATATAAAATACAAAATGCATAATATTATAAAAGTGCAAATTTTTAGTCAAACAAAAATTTTACCAAACTACCAAAGTTCTGAATGAAATACAAAATGCAAAAAAAAAAAATGTCTCTTTTTTCTTTTAAATTTAAAAAGTTTGTTTATGCGAGAATATTTTGAAGTGTAGAAGGAAGGTGAATTGAATTTCCGTGTTACCGAAAGTTTAGCGAAAAACGAACGTATCCTAAAAAAAAACTTAGACCTAGTCCAGAAAACGATTAACGACTTTTTGCCATTGCTTACGATCACTAGCCAGACTCTTGAAAGAGCAAAGAGCACTACTTAAACTCTTAAATCGCTCAAGCTTAGGACTTTTCTAGAAAGCTGCAAAGAGGGAGTTACAACCAAAAATGTGTCGGACAAATGTAGCACAATGCTCACGTTCGTCTTTTGTAGAAACGGGGGGTGGGCATATACTGAGAGGAAGCTAAGAGCAAATGAGACAACGAGGACCTCAACGAAGAACATACAAAAGAACAGTTTTGCCCATGTCCTGTTCGTGACTGTGTGTGTGTGGTGTAATTTTGTTGGTGTGCTGTTTGCATTACAGCCACACACACATGTACGCATACATTAACAAAAGGCAAATACAGACAACGTTGAGGACAAAACGACAGCTGGCAATGACAAGGATGACAACGACAACGACAAGGACAACAACAACGACAACGATGACTGAGTTGACAGCGACGCTGGCAGCGACGTCAACTGCGACGCTGTCTGCGGTGGCATTCAGTCAGAACGGAACGAAACGAATGACAAAATTGGCAATGGAAGGGCAATGGAAACAAAATCAGCGACAGGAAGGAAGCTGGCGCCAAACTTGCAACATGAGGGAGACGAAGCGGCAGAGGCGCTCTAGAGCAGTAGAGTAAATGCCACATAATATGCTAAAATATTTGCCACACTTGCATGCAGTATGTCTCCTCTGTGTATGTGTGTGCGTGTGTGTTTGTGTTTGCTTCATGTTTTAAATGCCATTAGGAAAATTCAACTTCTTTTTCCCAAAAAAAAAAGATAGAAAGAAATTTCTTTGGTAAACATATGCAGACGGCATGTTAACATGTTGAATAAAATAAATCAGCAGCAAAAAAAAATAAAAATATTTTTTATAGCTGCTTGAGTGAGCGACAGTGAGCTACCATGGAAAAAAACGCACATTTCAAATTAAAAAAAAAAAATTGACTACGTTCGAGAGTGGCCATAACCTGCATACACTTTTTTTTTTAATTATAGCTGCTTTAGAATGAAATGGTTCAGGAAGCCAAAAACGCAGCACATAAAAATATTTTCGGAAACGAAATAGGCTCAAAATGCGGTTTGTAGCCCTGGCAACAAACAGCTGCTAAGAGCAGAAAAAATTCAGAAGATACGGCTGTTCTAAAAAAATGAACGCCTTCAAAAAAACTTTTCCACAACGAAAGAGTTCCATTATCTTAGCTTACAAAAAGAAAGATCCTCACAATACTCAGACGAAATCATCAGGGCTGGCCTAAAAAATGTAAATCCTTTCAAAAAAAACTTTTCCACAAGGAACCAACCTCCTTTGTCGTAGCTCACAAAAAATTTGTAGACTTCAAACAAATCATCTGAACACCATGGAAATCAATCCCCTAAAACAGCTCTTCGACTGAAAATCGACTTCCATCATTACAGCTTGAAATAAAGTCTGACTTTGGCTAGGATACACTGCCCTAGACACAAAATTGATCGATCTCTCGCGCCTTTCTATAACATATATCTCTCAAAGTTTTGTATATCTCACTAGGCTACCCTGCTCTTCAATCGTCTACCCCAATTCGACTTTGAACATAATTTTACTTTAGCCAAATCTTCTTAATATCTTAGACTTTCGAAAAAAATACCAAACTTAGAACTGAATTTAATTTAAGCCAAATCTTCGTAATATCTTAGAATTTCGAAAAAAAAATACACAACTCTACCTAGAAATGTATATAATCATGATTTTGAAAAATTCGCGATCAAATTTTTTTTTAATAAATAGTTTTTACAAAAACATAGTCTATCAATTAAATTAGAGATTTAATCAACTTAAAAATTACAAAAAAAAGTGTTGAAAAATTGGTTAAACTCATAGTTCAATAAAACACATTCGGGTTAAGGTATTGAACATTAAAATTGGATGAATGCAAGCTAGTTCCAGAACCTGGAAAAGTGAAGTTGTAATCCCTGTACCTAAAGGATAAGGTTAATATTAGCTTCAAGTCGCGTAGAGGCTTTAAAGCATTCTAATTTGGGAACTACTTGAAAATAACAACATGATTCAGAAAATAATTTTATGTGTTTTTAGAGATCTAAAAGTTTTTTCATACATACTTACTTAGACTTAAATAAGAAAAATCGTCTTTATAGACGCCCTCTATCGCCCAAAATATGAATAAATATCTAAATATGCCTTCCATTTCAAAGAAGAAACGCAAAATTGTTCACCATTTTTTTTTTTGAGATCTATAACTTTTTCATACACATAACAGCCAAAAAAATCTAAGGAGCTGGATAAAATGATAAATAATGGATTTTTAGTAACTTTGGCGCGCTCTACCGTCTAAAATATGAGTATATCTTTCATCAAAAAAAAAAAAAACGTGAAATTTTAAATTTTGATGACTGATGGAATTCGAGACAAATGGTCTCCAGTTTTCGACTTTTTGGAAGGTGCTTAAAACCTTAAGCAAGAGAAACTCCAGTGTACAACATTTTCGGATCAAAATATATCTTTACCGTACTAAATGCATAATATGTGAAGTCAAGTCGTATGAGAACTATAAAACTATGAAATTCAGTCAGTAGCGCATTCAGTAGATTTTGCCACGGTGGGGCGGGTGTGGATTTGGATTTTAGGTTTTAATTAAATATTACTACGTGATAGAATAAATCAATCCAACTCTCAATAGATAATAAACTAGGATCGAAATAAGAAATATTTTCAAAACATCTGTAAAATGCAAGTACAAGGCTCTTCATGGAGAGTTTGAATCTGCAATATAATCACAAAAAGTAAATCATTAAGACTTTTTCTTTCTCTTCTACTACAAGAGTAAAAATTATGTAAAATGTTATAATAAAAAATAATGCATACACTCTTTTTTTCTCTCATCTACTTTAAGAGTAGTAGGCGTAAGTATAGTGTATAATCAGAGCTGGGCAGCCCATAGGCCAAACGGGCACTTTTTGTTCGTGCACTTACGGCAGACCGCTCTCTTTTTGCCCAGCTCTGTGTATAATATAGAAACAATACTAATTTTCTCTAACTTTACTCTCTCATTGTAGGCTTAGACCAAAAACTAGCTTATTAGGCATTGGAAATATCTTTAAACCATTTTTTAATACAACTTTAATTCTTGAGAGTTAAAGGTAACCAAACTTGGCTTAGCACCAAAAAATTTCTTCAACCAGCGATATCTCCATATCTGCTTTTCTATCATAAAAATTTTTGACTGTAGGATTTTTGATGATATCTCAAAGCCCTTCTTAAGCTTAAGGCATATTCTCAAATTTTCACATATCTGGCAAACATATCCTCAAGTTTCTACGCAAGATATCCTCCACCCAAAAAAAAAACCAAATCAACAAATACTGACAAAAGTTTTTTTGCGTGGGTTTTTGGGCTTCCAAAAAATTTACACAGCTGACAAATTTGCGTATGTAAGCGTGTGCCTGCTGGGTAAGTGTGTGTGTGTGTGTGTGTGAATCTATGTGTGCGTATTTGCCTAACGAGCTACATTTGGCACTGATTGCAGCGGCAGCAGCTGAAAACTGCGACAGCGACGTTGGCGTCGACTGCAACTAGCTCAAAAAATTCGCGTCTTATTTACAGCATCAGTTTTCGGGCTTCCCGACTTCCGATTCCCGCTCACCTGGCCCGCTCCTGCGACTGTTTACACAGCGGGCTGGAGATGATTTGAATGAATTGAATGAAGTTGTGCATCCGTGCATTCGTTTGTCATTAGTTGGCATTCAAATAAGGGAATGGAAGTCACTCAGCAGGGCGGCAGCTTAATAAATAGCATATGTCTACTCGTTTGTACGATTAATTTGAAGGTATCTACCGACTAGATCGTCCTAGCTAGTTCCGATGGGAACTGGTTCAAAGTTACAAAAGTTCTCAGAAAATTTTATGTTTTATGAAATTTATCTAGCATTAATTAATGCTGCAATCCCGTAACCCATCATTTCTACACGACAGTTTTGGATCCAAGAAAGTATTTTTGATTTTGTTCAAATTTCTATTGTTAATGCTGTGCTACTGAATTATAAATGAGTTATTGCTTAATTGATAGCAAATACATGGAGCTTCCTTTTTTGTAAGATTTGGATCATTTTTTCATTTTGTTTAAGTGAATTTTTTTTAAAGAGCGACTCGCATATTTGCCATTGGTATAGGCTATATGTATGTATAGGGTGATTTTTTACATCAAATACAAAATAGCGCCTTCTTTTTTAAATTATAGTCGGGATGTTACGTCTGTAAGCTGAGCACTTCATTTTATTCATCTTTGCTATTTTTTTAACTGTTTTGCATAGTTTTTGCGAATTAAAAAATTAATTTTTTACATATGTTCTAAAGTTGTCTTGTCCTGGACTATTAGGGTACAAGCCTGGACACGTGATAGCAGTCGTGAGCTGTCGTTTTTGCCTTTTTACCCTTTTGGTGTGAGTGTAAGTAATACAAGTAGTCGAATAGACTAACAATGTACTTTGTGTAACTATTTTTTGTCTTACTACTGGTTTTTATATTTGTATTATTTTTATATCTAATAAACGGATGAATAACCGCTTTTGTGAATAACCAAGTTGATTTATTTTTTGTATAATTATAAAGAAGAAATAAATTCTAGTTTATAAAAAAGTTGATAACTTAAAAAAAATTATTAATGAAGTCAAGATGATGCTTAAAAAAGAAGCCAATAATTTTGATTATGATTAATATTCACAATATTAAACTTAAAAATTTGAATGTAACTTTAATACTTTAAAGTAAGAGGTGTGGAAGGGTAAGTGCTAAAAATGATTGCGTTAAATTTATATATTTTTTTTTTATGTAGTTATAATTATAAAACTAAAGTTGACATTATTAAAGCGCTGGCAACGTAGGTCTTCGGCTAATGTGATAAATTTATTTGATTTTTTTTAATGCAAAAAATTATACAAATTTTTAATTAAAATTATAAAAATATTCATAATTCATTAAGCAACTTAAAAGGTTTTTGTATTTTTACTAGACTAACAATAGGGTTAGAGTCTAGGGTTAAATAATGCCTTTGGGGCAAAGTCCATCAAGCTGATTAGGATATCATAAGCCAGGGTTTCCGAATAAAAACTATGTGTTAAAAAATATTACAGCAAAAAAAAAAAATGATTTCTAATAATAAAGAGAAATAAAATAAAAATAAAATTTTGAATAACTGATTTTCATAAAATACGACGAAGCTATCAAAAAAAATACCAAATTAAAGATATGGCTTGTCAAAGAATAGTCTAAAAACGAAAAACCCAATTTTCAGTTATCGATAGCTCGATAAATAATTGGAATTTTGTTTACTTTGTGAGGTTTTTGATTAGAATAGTTGAAAAAATATTTATATTTAAAGTAAGGAAAAATATTAAGAAGCTTGAAATTTGAAGCTAGATAATCGAGCCGGAGATATGGCTTGTCAAAGAACAGTCTGAAAATAAAAAACCCAATTTTCAGTTATCGATAGCTCGATAAATAGTCGGAATTTTGCAATAAAATTTGACGTGGTTACTATTGGCTAGTAGCTCTACCAAATCTGTAAAAATCATTAAAATCAGAGAAGGTCGGGGAAAAAATTGTCCGTTTTACTTATTTTCGCCGATATAAATGTGTGTGTATGGTTTCCAGTCTCGCTTTAAAGCAAAGAGACAATACAATGACAATGAAAATACACAAATAATTAAATTTTATGCAGTTCATCAATACCATTAGCCTTCATATATAATACATAAGCCATTTAAATTCAATTAAAACATTTTAAGTAAATATATGTTGTAAATAAATATATATTTAAACCTTAATAGCTTTAAAACACAAATCATATAAGACAACAAAAATTTTCAACTGCTAAAAACAATTTAAGCACGAACACATGACTGCGCAGCAAAAAAACTGTTGCATACTTATGGGCAGTGCTTAAAAAGTTAAATGCATTCAATGCATTGTTTGCAAATCATTTGTTGCAATCGAAATGCTTGCCACAAATTTTTAAGGTAATTTAAGCTGCACACCCTGCGTTATTATGCGATTAATTGACAAGATTTGATTGATAGCTTATCAGCAACAATGCAGACGTTGTGTCTTAAACATAAGCAACAATAGCAACAGAGTGACTGTAACTTAAGTCTATGTTAAACTGCCAAAGGCAATTTATGTTTATTTACTTATTACGATAAAGTACATACACAAACACTAACACACAGACAAGCACATAGAGTTTAGAGAAATCTCATATAGTGCTACAGTATGCACTCGCAAGTGTTGCCCTGGAACGAAAGCTGTCTATATTTTTGATCCACAGATATGTGAGTATTTTTTGATCGGCTTTCAAAAATAAAACTAAAAATACAAAATCGCTTTTATTTTTAATTTTATAAAATTTTGAAAAGAGTTGATCTGACTTATGCAAATGTGCAAATGCACAGAAACTTTCAAAATGATAATATTAACTTATGAAGTTTAAAGTTTTGCGGACAACTTAAGCTGTAAATTTTCATGCTTTGGCCAGTTGCAATTTTTAAGAGCATCTTGTTTTCATTACAATTTGATATATTTTTTTTCAACATTTACATATATTTATTAAAAGTTGTTAATAATGAAAATAAAATAACTTTTTTTTTATTTTGAATTAAATAGTTTTAAACAAAAAATATTTACTTACAAATTGTTATTGGCACTTTGCGTAACGTAACGCCATAGCCTAAGCCTAATAACAAAATTATTTTATAATTTGCAAAACTAAGTTGTGTACGATTCTCATAAAGTTAAGTTTGTGTTTTTTGTAATGTCACGCCAAGTTTATTTTGCTTAAATTTTTTAATCGGGTAGGATAATTATAGCATTTTTTTTACTAAAAATAGTGCTACCTAATTGTTGTGTAAGCAAATCTATTTAAAAACTTAGCTATTTTCTTGTTTTTTTTTGTAAAATTTTGTCGTACAAATGTAACGTCACGCCAAAATGGAAATTTGCTTATACTCATACTCCTTTGAACTATGTACTACTGTACTTTTTTTTATATGCAAAATGCATATTGAATAGTCACTTCAATTCTCTTGTTATGTGCTTAGGTGTATGCATGTTGCCTTGTGCATAATATATATACATATATAAATATGAATGTATGATAAAAGCACGCCTTATGCTATGTAATACGAAAATTTCCTTCTGCTTTTGTGCAGTGTATTTTAGTTTGCAATGTTTAAGCTTTCATGCAGTGTAAACAAGAACAAACACATTTGCTAAGAGTATATAACAATATGTATGCTACATAATTTGAATACACACATTTACATAAACGTGTGTGTGTGCATTAGTCATTGTCTTGCTGAGATATAGAGAGAGAGCAAGAGAGCGAGATAGAAGCAGCCACTTAGAAGCAAAGCTTCCAATCTGCTCAATGAATCTCAATAAGTTTGGTCCATGGGCCTCTGCTAAATGAGCTACCCAGTCGACCAAAAAGCGAGCGCAAGGCGACTGTTTTAAAATATAAATGGAACTAAGAGCGATCTTTTAGTGAACTAGTACCGAGTTAAATTAAAGTTGAATTCATCTTTAAAGTTTTTTTCGCTTAATTTTCTCATAGTATCAGAGATACCAATCTGTAACTCTAAGAAACATTGCAAGTGCTCCCTAATAGTACTCCCAACTGGGCTTGTAGAGCTCCTCAACTAGTCCGAGCTAAACTTAGGATGCCCTTTCGTCTGGCAAGAACGTCTCACTCAGTAAGTACGAGTTAGTGAAAAGAGGAGCCTACAGGCTTTAGATGATTTAAGTTGCCTAAGGAAATTCTTACCCATTTGGAAGCTAATTTTGAATCTATTCAGATGGATTAGTTGCTTACTTTATCGTAAGTCAGCCAGCTGCTCCTTTATTAACCAAGTAAGAGATGAAATTAGCAAAACATCTCAAAAATATCTGGACTGACTGTTCAACCATTAAAACTGGCTGGCAATAAACCAACTAGACAATAATATAAAATTAAGACGTTTGGAAAGATTCAATATTTTGGATCTAACGGTGTGATTTCGAGCATGGCACAATGGACGGAAAATCCAACACTAAGGGAAGGTACTTTCAATGTTAAAATCTGCCATATTTAAGAAGAAAGGCATATACAAAATTCTGAAAAAGTTTCTGACCGCTACGACCACGCTCACGTCCGTGCTCTGAAATTAATAAAATAATCGGATTCGTTTTGAAACCACATGTTTGATGCTTCCAATTTCATCAAAACGAATTTTGTATGTGGTTTGAATCCGACTTATTTGTTGCAAGTCAAACCAAATAGAATTGGCAAAAAAGGTTCAAAATTTTACGTAATTTAAAGTGAAATAATTTTTTACATATTTTTTTGATATTCTTAGATCCTATATATGGCAATTTCAAGTTAATAATTATTTTAAATTATTTCATTTTTGAATCAACCCACAAAATAGCTTGCACAACTCAAAATGAGTTTTTGGCATATGTCCATATGGTACATGTCTTGCATAACAAAATGTTCACGTATTGTATAAAAGATTCTGTCTTGCATAAAAGGTCTTCCATTTAATACGAGCTCCTTATCGTGAATAATTTCAATCGAAAGGTGAAGAGCTCTGCTAACAAAGAGTAAAAGAAATATAAGTAGATATCGACAGCAAAAAATGTAGAATTGGAAGCACGCAAAAACGAAAACGAACAAAATTTATTCGTTTTCGTTTTCCGGAGCACGGAGGCTTTACTCCCTGCCTGCGCCCATGTTTCTTTTTGTGGCTTGCAGCAACAGTTGACGCAAATTTGGTCTGCTGGGTAATGTTATTGGTGTATTTGTTTCTCTGGGTACAGCTTTGTTTTCATGCGTGTGCACGTGTGTGCGTGCTTGTTTGTATATATGTATGCACGTAAGTACATATACATACATATGTGCTAAATCAAGCAGTAATTGGTTCTTCTTGGGAATCCGTCGCTGTTGTTCTTGCTGCTGTTTATATAATTGAAACTAACACAAATAAAGTGCAAAAGCTTTCCGATTATGAGGATTTGCGCCTGCCACAAAATGAGCATGCCACAGCGCCTAAAGACCCCCGAAAGCGATTTCCCGTCACAGACACGTACGCTCTTACATTTTTTTCTCTTTCCATTGAAAAGCCTGACGGCACAATGTTAAATATTTAAGCGTCTTAAAAAAGATCTTATTAAGAAAATATTCTTGAACTAAGTCGCAAAAAGAGCAAATCGGTGACCAGGAAGCATCTCAAAGAACTGGCCTTAAATTTTGTGGTTCATCTTGAATAAATTTTTTTTTTATGAACTGCTCTACAATAAAGCACTGGGCTGTGGAAAGCTTTTCTTTGTAAAGCTGAATGACAGCTCTATTAATTAATAAGTTTGGGGAATCCTGAATGTTTTTTTTAAACTATTTTCTTATAAATGTGAATATATAATTTTTTTGAGTAACAAAAGTGAAACGAAGTATAGCCAACCAAAAAGAAAACTTCCAGCTCTGATTTGGATTACAAGCTTATAACTTTTTAGCTTCTCTGTTTTTCATTAACTCCTTTTTAAGCACATAGATCTTTATTTATTTTAATCAGTATTAGTAGCACTAGTATTTTTATATATAAATTTTTTCACTTAAGTACCGACCCTTTTGAAAACTTTTTAAAAACAGGTTTTCGATAGAAACATTTGCTCCAAATATTTTCTGGGCTTTTTTTAGGTTTCCGCAATTTATAAAATTTTTTCAGACCAAAATTAAAAAAAAAAAATTTTTTATATATTTTTTTAAAAAAAAGTTCGTTTTTTAATATTTTGCACTCAAACGAATTGCTTTTCTAAAACGTGCTAAAACTGCCAAATATAAATATATACATAATATTTTTATCAAATTATCGCAATTTGGAGAGCGTTATAAAAGTAAGCTAAAAAAAATAAGTAAATTATTAATTTAATTAAATTGTTCTTAAGTTAAAAATTTAATAAATACTTTTAAATTATTCTTTGAAAAAATCATAAAATGCTAATCTTTTGAAAAATATCTAAGTTAATACCAAATTGATCAAATTTTGTATTTAAGTTAAAGTTAAATTTTTTATTTAACTTAAGTAACGCGATTTTTTTTTAAAAGTTCGAAGCCGCTTTTTTTAAAGTAACATTCCAAACAAAATTTTTTTTAAGAAACCGAAGATTTGAAATATTTTTTTTTATGCAAAATATTATTTTTAATGCCTTAAGTTTAGTGAATTCAATAAAAACATATATATTTAATATTTAAAAAGCAAAACGAATCATATTTCAAACTACCTTTCACAACAATGGAATGGATTTAGATTAAGAGTTGAAATTTGAGAGCTTAAAAAATTGCAGGTATTAGGTATATTCTTAAAAAGCCAAAACATTCATAATTGAGAGCGAGAAAATTTTTCGAAAAAAATTCGAAAAAATCCTTTTTTTTTAAAAGCGTAACACAGTTTCGAATGCTCCCAGAAAGTTCAAGCATTCATTATGAAAGCAAACAAAAATTTTCAAAATCGACGAAAATATTTATTATATAATATTTACTCAAATTTTATTTATGAAAGCGTTAGAAATTATGGATTTTCCCAAAGTGCATGAAAATTTTTCGAAAAGTAGCCTAAATGATTTGAATCCACTTAAAAATCAAGTTTTTCAAATTCCGTGAATTAATTTTTAACTAAAATTAGATTTCGTTTATGTTTAATAAGTCCAAAGTTTTTGTAAAATGGTGCAACTAATTTATAGTGTTTGGATAGTTAAAAAAAATATGTATTAATTTAAATACATACAAAATATTGCAAATGGTTTTAGTGAACATATTATTTATAAGCAAATTAATTTATACCAAATGAGAAGCTATTGTAAAGTTTATACATGTAGTCTTATGCGCTACAAACATATACAAATTTTTGAACAACATTTTTGCTTTCTGTACCATAGTGCGCTGAACGCAGTATTCAAATTGATGCTATAAAACGCAAGCTTAACACTTGTGTCAATGTGAGCGTGTAAATGTGTGCTCATGTATGTGTGAGTATGTGTTTGATTACTCGCTCTTTCTTTCTATGTGTGTGGGTGTGTGTGTTGAGCTGTTTGTTTAAGCTGCTGTTAACTTAAGTATAACAATGATAAGGATAACATCAGAACGATAACGATTTTGTTAGCATTTAAGTTACCTGCACATTACTGCATTAACGTTACAGACACACACACACACACAGCTACACCTAGGTACCTTCTGCTGCTGTTGTTGTTGTTGTTGTCCTTTATTTGCTACTTTCATTACAGACAGCTTCTTTTTGGCTTAGCTACTTGAACATTTGTGCTAAGTAATTGAAATGCTTTGGGATTTTCACTTGAACAATTTTTTTTCTCAGCAATTTTCCTAATGACACGCATACAACGACCACAAATACAAACACCACACACACACTAGGACTACATACTTATATATCCATAAAGAGTTTTCTGTTTTTTAACACTAGCAATAAGTAGATAAGTGTACTTCGAACTGATAATTTGTAGATTTAGGTTTTTGGGATAGATCCACTTTATTTAAGTTTAACCCAATTCTACATAGGGTTATAGGCATTATGGAAGGATACATTTTCGCGGAAATTTGCGACTCTGTTCGGGGTAGCAATAAGAAATCAAGTAGAAAACTGAAGTCACCTTCAACAAGTTTTTAAAATTCGGTGATCTTTACAACTTTCCTTGAAAATTTCCTGTAAGAAAATTCCGAAATACCCATTCGAATTCTCAAATCCCATTCGTCAACAACACAATAACCTAAAACCATCTTTAACTGCGATCTCTGAAAGTTTACGCATACCAAATAGAAACTATTTCCATGTCTTGACGTCAGGCAGGTCCATACTAACACTTTTGGTATTGTTGACTCCAAATCGAAGGTCAGGAAAACCTTAGTACGTCAGGGTTCTAATTTAACCTTAAGAAATCACTAAAATGAGGCATTTTTGAACCAAATCCAAGGCCAGGAAAATCTTAGCACGTCAGGGTTAAAACATAATCTTAAAAATAAAACCCCTCAAAAAAACAACATTTAGAAGTTTATTTTGGAACCCCGACTTGCTAGATTTTAACTGATCTTGAATTCGGATTCAGCGATCCCAAAAACATTTTGTAAACAGGTTAAAGCTACGAACCCGAAAATCTATTTGTTTTGCGTTTCGTTAATATTTGAAAAGAACGAAGAATCGAGAGCAGCTAATTCCTTAAGACAGTTCCTTTTTCAAGTATTTGCTTTCTGGCCATTATTCAATCAGGAATTTATGAAAACATAATCTTATGCCTTATATCTCTTTAATAAATCTTTCAAATTATTACACATTGCTAGCTCATACTTTTTTCCAGCTTTCTGACAGCGCTTCAATATTGCTAACAGTTCAACTTTTGAGACTATTCACTAATCCAGCCATTTTTGGATGTCTTCATCTGAGCGGAACCAATAACCAGCTAGACCATGTGCCATCGAACGGAACAAGTTATATTCGGATAGCGCAATATCTGGGAAACATGGCTGGTAAAAATAAAAAGAAAATGCCATTGGATGCCGGTCGACTAAAAGTTCGTGAGCGCTCAAGCGCTATTGATGGAAAATTTGATGAAGAAAATTGGTGCTCAGAGTTGGGTGCCACGTTTGATGAAAAAAAATGGAACATGAATGAAACATGGCTCCATCGTGTATTAACTGAGACGAAGGAACAGTCAAAACAATGAACTAAGCAAGAAGAAACGACACCAAGGATGGCGTAGGCAGTTCCATTCCATGGCAGGGCCATGGCTTCAGTTTTTATCTTCAAAATGGAAAAACTATCAATATTTGTTTAATTTAAATGATGAAATTTAGGAAAAACGACCGAATTTCATCATAGCAATGCCCTAGTTCACACATCCGCTATCGCAATGGTCAAAGTCCACGAATTGATTTGCCATGCACCCTATATTGAAAGTGCACGAACTAAAATTCGAATTGATTTCTCAAGCACCGTACATTCAAAGTTCACGAACTAACATTCGAATTGATTTCTCTAGATCCCTATATTCAAAGTGCACTAACTAAAATTCGAATTGATTTTTTAAGCGAATTGATTTTTGAGCACCCTCTATTCAGAGTCCACAAACTAAAATTCGAATTGATTCCTCAAGCACTCTATGTTCAAGTTCCACGAACTAAAATTTGAATTGATTTCTCAAGCACTGTATATTCAAGCACCGTACATTCAAAGTTCACGAACTCACATTCGAGTTGATTTCTCTAGATCCCCATATTCAAAGTTCACGAACTAAAATTCGAATTCATTTCTCAAGCACTCTATGTACAAGTTCGGCGAAATAAAATTTAAATTGATTTCTCAAGCACCGTATTCAAAGCTCTCGAACTAAAATCCCAACTGATTTCTCTAGATTCCTATATTCAAAGTGCAAGGACTAAAATTCGAATTGATTCCTCAAGCACTCTATATTCAAGGTTCACGAACTAAAATTCGAATTGATTTCTCATGCACCCCAGATTCAGAACCGAGAAGCTAAAATTCGAATTGATTTCCCAAGCACCCTATATTAATTGGATAATTTGTAATTTCTAAACTTAACAAAATGGCGCGATGGTAAAAGAATTTGAGCAACAATGAAGAGGTACTCCATCTGAAGGTTAATGCTTATTTTAAGGGGCTACAAGTTTCTAATTATAAAGAGTGCAACGAAGCTACTGAAAATCGCTGGGAAAAGTGAAATACAAAAAAATATATAAGCAAGTTCTGAAACCGCCCTCGTAATATAAACTATTACACGCAGCTTACTTTCTAATGCAGCGCAAAGTAAAAGTCTTTCAGTCTACTTTAACCAAATACTGCTGTAAATTAATTCAGCAACAATTTCCATCTGACTTCATGACTAAATTCGAGCCTTGGGTAGCGTATAAAACATTCGACTAGTTAGTAGCTAAACATTTTCTGCTTACTTATTTAAGTTTCTTGTTAAATCTGATATAAGCTGCACTAAGTCGTCTGGCACTTCCTGTTGGTCTCATACGCCGTTCGTCAGGCGCCATTTTCCATTCGCCATTTCCGTTTCGCCATTTATCGCTTGTCGAGTGCTCAATGAAAAGGCTTCAAATGTTCATTTCATTTTCTCACACACCTTGTTAGTTTGTGTTTGTCTCGCTCACTCAAATGAAGCTCTTTTCATTTAAGCATCGCTGCACATTACCAGCTTAAATACACACACACACAGATACTCAGACACACACAGATACGCACACACACATACACATTAGCTTGAAGGAAACTCAATTAGTGGCAATAAATGCAAATTACTTTTAAATGGCGCATAATTTTGCATTTGGTTGCTCTCAGTGCCTTGGGCTGGCATTTTAGTTATTTATAACTTGTTTGTTTCTGCACATTAACTTGGCCCAACTTTATATTATATACAATATATGTATATACATTGTACATACATGTATGAATGAATGGACATTGCACTGCCTTGACTAATTGGGTTTTAACATTAAGTTGTTGCTTAATCTGTATTAAATAACTATCTAGTTGATATAAATATTAATAATACCAACAATAATGCCGGCTAATAACTCAAATCATATGTACATACATATGACTCTATGTACAAAGTTAAATGTTTTGTTTGCATATAAATTCAAAGTTTAACAGATATGGTAAGCCAGACAGGATTAGGAGTCTTTCTTCTACACAGTCGTCAACTATTCTGATATCAGAATTTAATTCTCAAAATTGTCAACAAACTAATAAATTTTGAAATTTATATGATTTTTTTTTTAGTAAACTATTTATAAAAAATGCGTTTGTGTAAGTTTCCCCATGCTTTTGCGGATATAACATTCAAAAAAATTGTTTTTGTAAAGGTAACGCGTTTACTTTGTGAGGTTTTTGATTAAAATAGTTGAAAAACTATTTATATTTAAAGTAAGGAAAAATATTAAGAAGCTTGAAGTTTGAAGCTAGATAATCGAGCCGGAGATATGGCTTGTCAAAGAACAGTCTGAAAATAAAAAACGCAATTTTCTGTCATCGATAACTCGATAAATAATCGGAATTTCGCAATAAAATTTAACGTGGTTACTATTGGCTAGTAGCTCTACCAAAATTATCAAAATCCGAGAGCTTCGTGGGAAAAGTGGCCCGCTTCACTTATTATCGCCGATATATGTAGTTGTATGATATCTAATATTCTTATTTCAATATGGGGTATCCATCAGAACGCCAAGATTTGATTGCTGTGGCATTTTTAACCCTATTTATGACTCTTAGTTGGCATCCCAAGTCTATGCAGCTGTTATCTTTTGTAAAAAAATTGTAGCATACTTTTGTGCGCGGCTTTAAATTTCCAAATTAATCACAACTAGAAAATTAAATTTAATTTGGCTTAAAACCCAAAAAATAAAAGAGTAGCAAAAAAAAAAAACACCCTATACTACGGGGTTAAGCAGCTTTCAAGACAGCACTGCAAAAGTTGCATAAAATGCTGCAAAGAAAACTTCCAAAGACAAATAAAATGAATGAATGAATGAATGAATGGATGAATGAATGCTGCTTGTGAGCAAGAGCAAATTCTTTTGTAAAATTAAAACTTACTATTTTTGTAGCATAATTTTGCTCGTTAAGTGTATGTATATGCGTCTGATGCTGTTGAAATCTTTGTCTTTTGCAGTTATTTAGATGAAGCTCACAACTTCATGTACCCCCCCAAGTACCCCGTCGACCCTGCCGTACTCCACAGCTCATTACGTTCCAAAGAAACAAAGGCTATGAAATGAGTACCAGTGAATACTAAACAGAATAGTGAAAAAAAATGTAAGAAGACAGAGAGATTATAAACAAAAAGTCTTTGTAAAAAATTAAAACACATAATTTACAAGAGCACACAAAAAGGCGAGAGTACAATGTCAGACAGACATTTGGGATGGAGTAACTTCGGGTGTGGCTCAAAGAGCTATCTGGGAAGCAAGTATTACCAAAAAAAAAAAAAAAAACAAAGGCAAAACTCACAAGAGACGTTGTTTTACTTAACAAAGTGCAAAACAAAAATTGAAACAAGAAATAGAAAATTGTAGAATTTCATCAAAAGATGGCAACAAAGCGAAAAGAGAGCTGCCACAAAAGCTTGCAGAGAGCTGCAAGCCTGGAATCGATGCAATTGAGAATTCATGAAATATTAAGCAACTGCACTTGTTAACCATGGCCAAACTTATAAATAAAAAAAAAATAAAAAAACTGCTCTGTTGGCATATGCAGACTAGAATGTACACTGTAGTACCTTTCTTAATGCGCAGGTAGTTTTTAGAAGTTGAAGAGATTTCTTAATAATTTAATGATTCCCTCAAAATTTTTAATTTCTCTGCGAAAGATTTGCAGATTATGGGAATGGTTGATGGTATTTTTTTTTTACCTTTTTTACAAAACAACTTACAAAATGGTAGTTTTATTTACCGCATAGGTAATGGGGTCAAAGGTGTAGGGGTATATTATGAATTTCACAAACAAAAGGAGACCTGAAGCAGCATAGGTTTCTTATATTATTGCCACCGTTCATAGTCCGTGCGTCTGCTTGAACTTGAGAGAACTGTAGAGATCCAAAAACCAAAATATGGACAAAATCGAGCAAATATTTACTATTCAACAAAAGTTATAGTCAAAAATGCAGCAACTGTACCCGACCTTTGCCCATAAACTGCATAAAAAGTCGTATATATAAAAGTAGAATACCCAAAATTTGGTAAATGAGCCTATTTAACAAAACCAGATAGACTTTTTATGAATGCCAACATTCTATATGCTAATTCTAATCGATTTACCGCGTTTTCTTCCACTTTCTTCGTACCCAACTTCTAACAAATTAATTTTTCAATTGAACACTGCTTGTGTACTGCTTGCTAACTGCAGTTTATATCAGTGGTGGGTAGTCTCTCAATTTACATAACTCGCGAGGCTATTGCAACAAAATCTGCCGCAGCGCAGTCAGCTCATGCACGGTGAAATCTCTCTCTCGTTTTTGCTTGATTGCTGTTCTTGCTCTTTCGTGCGCTTTTGCTTACTGCGCTGTTTACTCACACAAAGAAATGTTTGTTTTTATGAGATTTGGTTTAGATGTAAATTCTAAAATTGCAATGATTAAATATGCAGATTCATATATAATAGTATTTTTTTTCTGGAATGTGCAACATTTTTTTTTTTTTTTGACCAAAATAAGGAGTAATTTTTTTTAGATTAAGCCTGAAATCGATGTTTTAACTGAATATTCTGTTCCAGCCAAAATTTTTGGTCTTTTTATATTGTGACTATCTTAACATAAGCTTCGATATATCAATAAATCGATTTATTCAGTTAAAACCGTCAAAAGCATCGATGTTTTTCCAGCACTGCTTCAGAGTCAATTCGAAGCCAAATTTCAAACTTTTGTTTTCAACAAAAAAAAAAAAAATGTAATAATTTTATAGCGGTTTATTTGATGGGCTTTAATTGATTGTGAATTACAAGCGCTAATGAGTAAAAAGCTGTCTTTATGCGCCAAGCAGAATGTAAAGGTTTTTATTTGTTATTTGAGATATCAGAAATTGAAAATGTTAAGGATCTGTAAACGTCAAAAGAGTTGAAATTATCATGTCTAAATTTTTCCTTAAAAAAAATCCTTTTTATAATAATGCATAAAAATAGTTCGAACCATAGAACATTTAAATACGCAACATTTTTTCTGAATTTATTCGGGGTAACAATATTTGAGCAAAAAAGTGAATGATAATTATATTAAATACCAAATGCAATGGAATTTGCTAGCTTAGATAAAGATTGTATAAATAAAATATAATGTATAATAGTATAATAAGTATAATATAAATATAATGGTACTACTTTATATATTCATTGTGCGAGGAAAACAATAAATATACCTATATTTTTTAATTTTCGACTAAGAAAACTCGTATTTTTTTGCGAAAAAAATTGGTGGCATCTAATAATACCTGGCCAATTATATTAGTTTTTTTGAGATAAAAGGTTTCCAGCCAGTTTGACTATTAAACACCTTACAGTAAAGCTTAACGTTAAGCAATTTTAATCAAATTTTGACCCTGTGATGAATTTGTAACCCAACCACACAATGCTCTTAGCGAAATAAAGAAAAAAAAAAATTGAAAAGGTTGCAGTCTATTAAGTAAAAGGGGTGAACCATATTCTGAAAATATTTTAGGCTACTAATTCGTGGGAAAATTCGCTTTCTTATGTCGTTTAAAATATTCTTACGTACAAAATGCTGTATATAAAGCTTATGGCTTGACTGCAGTGTATATAACAACACAATTGGCCTTACTCAATGAAAATAATTTCATTTCATATTTACAATTTGCCAACACTCAAATTGCAAATTGAGCCAAGAACAGCAAATACGTCGAAACTATGCAGTACTTGTAGTACTTTAGAGTATGGAAGATGTTCTTATAGTGCTGCACTATACACTTTTCATACTTATAGCATATTTTTTGACTTGAATATATGCTAGAAGCTGCTTTAAGCAGTGCAGAACATTTTAGCATGCAATGAATGCTGAAGAAAATAAAATTCATTAATGAAATTGCTGAGCACTGAAAGTAGATACAAATACAAAAATATCTAATAAGCAGTCACAGATGCACTCGTAAAAGCTTTAGATACATTTACAATATAATTTAGGGTATGAAATGAGTGTAATGAAATGGGTATTGGGATAAAATTGTAGTAGTTACAATGGATTCTCTTTGGCGTAAGGTGAAATTTTTACATATGGCTAGAAAGGGTATTAAAGACTTGAGCTGACTGTAAGTGTCTTTCCCACAATATCTCTATATGTATGGATATTATTTTAGTCTGTATTTATAAACACATAGGTAGATCTTGAAGACTATTGGAGTGGGCAACATGCAATTTTTCGAGTCATGTTTAAATCAAACCATATTCTCCGAAAAAAGAATTTCGTGAAATCAGCTGGCACGATTTCTAAGTATCTACCTTAAAAGATATGTGGCCTTGTGTGAGCCTAATAAACAAAAGAATGTTGTTGTCTACCAATAAACCGCCCTTATATCTGCGGCATATAATTTTCCTTGTAGACGCCACATACCGCTCATCGTATGGTTAAAAAAATATTTAACTATTTTATAATATATTAAAAATTTTGATTACCTTGTTGTTGGGGTACAAAAAGCTTGCTCTGGCAGTCACCGCAGCGATTCCTTCAAATTGGTTCTGTAATGAGAAAAAAAAACTTAATTTTTATAAAGTGTATACAAAAGTTAAGAGGTAAGTTAAGTGTGTGAGGTCGATACTAAGTGCCGAGCTCTATAAAACCCAGCTAGATTTCATCTTTGTCTCTCTGGGTTTCGGCACAATCCAAGTTTAAGTAACTAGTATACTCAAGGAAAGCTATATAACGCTTCTTTCTAAGCCTTATGTAGAGCACTTGGATTCGTTTTGAAACAACGATGGTCATGAGGCTTTCAGAGCTGTGTGTCTGGTTACCTTACAAAGCTTAATCCAGTGCTGGAAAAACATCGATGTTTTCGCTACTTTTAACTGGAACTGGACCATTGGAGTTGGCAACATGAAATATTTTCGAGTCATGTTTAAATCTAACAATATTCTCCGAAAAAGGAATTTCGTGAATTCAGCTTACACGATTACTATGTATCTACCTTAAAAGATATGTGGCCTTGTGTGAGCCTAATAAACAAAAGAATGCTGAAAAAATGGTTTTCGCTGCTTTTAACTGGAAAACATCGATGCATCGATATATCGGAGCTAATATTAAGATAAAGTTTATCTTATTAAGATAATATAGGAATGAATATTATCTAAATTAATCCATATATCGATACATCGATGTCTCTTAGCTAAAAACTTAGAAAACATTGAGGTGTTCTCAGCACTGCCCTAAATCTTTGGAAATATTTGTTGTTGTTTTTTTTTTGATTGCTTTAAGATTACTACAGGCTTGAATTCATTTCATCAACTAGACTTATTTAAAAAACAATTTTTTTTCAATTTCCTTAAGTGAATACTCAGTGCAATATTTTACTTTATTTATTTTTTTATTTTACAGCCTTCCGCTTATTACTCCCATAGGAACACGATATACCACCTCAAAAAAAAAAAAAACCAAAAGGTCTAAGATTGTTATAAATCTTTTATTTTTACAAATATCTTAACTAAATTTGACTTTTGATGTATCCACGAACTGTCTCGATTGAGATTACTGAGCTAAGATTGACCGAACATTCCGGTTGAACCCTGTATTTTAAGGAGTAATGCATGTAACCTAGAAAAGAAAATAACGAAGACTACGGACTCTCATAAGACTGACTTAACTCCCCGATTATACCCTATACCTTAAGCAGATATATATATAAAAGTCAAAAGAAGAAATCGCAGACCCTCAAAGCTATCTAAAATACGGTCAGAAGGATAAAAAAAAATGAACCTAGATATTTTCAGCGGCCTGCCTTTGTAGATATGGTAAAAAATTGTTCGTTTGGCAATTTCTAAGAGTTCCCAAGCACTATAGCAAATTAAATAAAAATCGCTTTTCTATGAAATATAGACCCCATATAACCAATCGTAACCAACTTAGACCATCAAAAATTTTTGTATTTTATCGATAACGACTCATTTAAAGATTGGCTTTTTATGCTGGCAAAGCGTATCTCAAAGTCGTTCCTATATATTATATTCTCAATATAACACTCGTTGAGCAAGTATCGCTATATATAAGCTGCTGTATACATATATGTATATATAAAGCACATGTTCCAAGCAATAAATTTCTTGGCATAGTTCTTAAACTATAGATACCTGCTTTTTTTTTAGACAAGTTTCGAGTTCAAATAAACTTTAAATGTTGTAATAGCTATAAGTCTTCACGCCAAGTTTCCTGATGGACAGCATGGACTTTGCCGCACTTCAGTGCGGATTAGGCATTAGGCGGCAAGCATAGTTTATGGCTAGAGCATAGGTAGCTCTCGCTTAGTCCATGATATGTGGGTTGGTTACTCTGCTCCGGCTGTACATAGTTGCACCTTTCGCAACTATTTAAGTAAAATAGTTATTGGTTGTAACAATGTAAGCACAGCGGGGCAGAGCGGGCTCTAAAAGGAGCAAAAGTTGGACTTGCCTCTTGGTTGCGGTTACTTCTGGATCAGTGCGGCTGCCACAACTACGGCTCAAGGCTAGATAAAAAAAAAAAACACACGGAAAAGGATCAAAGTTTTACGCCATTTAATATTAAATATTTTGTCTACTCTCTACACAGCTGCAGTTTCTTTTGCCTTACTTTTTACTACTATTAAATTTTTTGTATTTTTATTTTTTATATTTTTAACTTTTACTTGGGCAAGTTTCTGGCGTGGTTTTGCTTTTGTCTCAAACAAACGCCAAAGGATGTAACTCTTGGGTGTAAATTGTGCGCAGCTGTCTGGGCAACTCGACAACCATAAAAAAAACTTTTCGCGAATGATAAATAAAACTATAAATAATTATGAGAAGAGTTTGTCTTTGCCAAAAAAAAAATTAATGGTAATAGTAATGTTGACTCAGATTTAAGCAGCGCTGTATTTTAAGCACCATGGACTAAAAGTTACTCAAAGTACAATAAAATGGTTTTAACTGTGCATTGAGATTTTTATAACCGAGTCATAAACATTTCAGCATGTCAATTAACACCCTTACTTATATATAGTACTAACATACATATATGTAGGGACTATGTGCTGTGTTGCTCTGTTTACACTCAATGCTCAAATGTATCGTAAAATTATATGAGCAGTTAGTCACTTGACCGAGTTGCCTCGTTTCATCGTTCACCAATTCCAGTCCAGCAATTGCCAGGGACTAAACAAATAGGCGTGCCCACATTAGAACCTCGTTTAGTGTACCAAAACGGTTCAGGGTCAGTGGTGAAAACGAGTTAATTGCCGGCAATGAAGAGCTGTGAAGCAACCGTATAAGATACTCTCCGTTCCGTATGGACGCTAATTGAGCGCACATGCCAAATGTTGCACCTGCCATAGATACACCTACAATCAGCTTCCCGCGCTCGCTCTGCCTCTCTCGTATAACACGTTGCAAAACAAGTTAAAAGCAAACGAAAAAAAAAACAAATGAAAAAACAAAGCATAGATAGAAACAAGAGAAATGGCACAATAAAAACAACAATGAGCCAAACAGCTTGGGTGTAAATGGAAATGCAAATAAACATTAGAACAAACGTTAAAAAAATAAAAAAAATATGTGGATAGTTAAGGAAGAACGCGCACGACCTTGAGATACCCTTTAGTACACAAATTAGGCAACCGTCTACACAAAACTCTCAAAATTCATTAGCTTAAGCAAATTTTATGAGTTCATCTCCTTATGACTTCTCCAGCCTTCCATATTCAATTGTATGTTATGTTACATAGCCCATAATCAAAGCACGATCAAGACGCTTCCAACGATACCTTATGTGTCAAATTATGGTAAGCGGCTTAGAAGCTATGAGTGAGCAGACGAACATACATATGCATGTTCATCATTATATGTTGGTCAAAATCATAACCCTCATTTTTGCTTTACCTATAACAAGAGCACAATCAAGACGCTTCCAACAATATCTCAGTTGTCAAATTATGCTAAGCGGTTTACAAGCTATGAGCGAACAGATGAACATAAATACATGCATGTTCATCATATAGGTCAAAATTATAACCCTAATTTTTGCTTCATCTATAGGCAGAGCACGATCAAGACGCTTCCGACGATACCTCATATGTTAGATTATGCTAAGCGGCTTAGAAGCTATGAGTGAACAGATGAACATGTATATAAACCGGTCTCAACTGGATATGCCTGTACATACCATAAGTAGTTCAAATCTTTAGTTTTGTTCCAATAGCTCTTATAATCTTCAACGTTCATGTTACATACATTTACACAAAACTAATATACCCCTTATATTAAGGCACATTATATGAAAACACATCAAAGCGCAATCACACATGGTCAGGGACATGGAAAGCAATGGGCACAGCTTCTGCAACAGGGTCGGGGTACGACGTCTGGTATAGGACCAGGGACCATAAGAAGAAGCACAGCAACTAACAACTGGCTAACGGTTGTATGCGCAAAAGAGTATTGTTTTTCTTTTTCACACTTCCCTGGGGCAAAGCGCTGAGCACAAAAAACACCAACAACAACAGCAACAATAAGGACAACAAAAGAAATAGAGAAAATAGAAGATGCATGCCAAAACAGATAACAATGAACGGCAGCACTTTCATTTCCGGGGCACAATAAAAGCGCAACACGTAATTGTTGCATGTTGTTGTTATTGCTGTTGTTGTTGTTGCTGGTGGTGGCATACAACAAGCCGCTTGCATGTAAAACGATAATAACACTTAAAATCGCTGCAACCAAAGCAAACATGCAATAAACATTAAGAGAACAATAACCAAAGCATAAAGATGTGAAAAGAACAAGCTAGAAGAAGAAGATGATGATGTTTAATGAAATCAATAAGTGGACAACGAATGGGACATAATGAGCAGCTTGAGCTGAGATGATCGTAACATCATCTCTATATTAGAGCTGGGATGGTTAGAGAAAAATGAAGGCCACTCATTTACTAGTGCGGTAGAAAATCGAATATAACTAAATCGATTGCTTATATCGTCCTGTTTTGACATTTCTAGTCGTCCCTGATCATACCTTGGCGAAACTTCCTTTGTTACATTTTCGACTTGAACAAACTTAACATGCTCTTTACAGTGTATAAAAACTGTTTTAGATTTGCAGCAAAAAAAAAAGAAAATATTGACATCTTTAAGAATTTGCAGCAGGTGGCAACCATGGGCAGCAAAATAGCTAGGCGTTGCGGCGGCTATCGTTGTCATTGTGAAGTGTAGTGCAAACAAGGTAACGAAACGTTGCAACTTGACGTAATCAAAGCAAAACACGCCACTTCCCGGAACATGACCAGAAGGCAAATCGCCAGAAAGCAAATGTCCAGAAGCAGACCACCATGAGCCGTAGCCGAGTGAGAGCAAACATGGCATGGTATGATAGCAATGTTGAAAGTGGACCTGTGGTTTTAAAGTCAACAATGTATTCAGTTTCAGGAGGAATTACAGCAAATGGTGCTGATGCCTTGTTTAAATTATATTATCTGAAGATGAAAAAAGAGAAGACTACTACTACGTTGTTTAATTAATGTATACAAAAAATTTTAAAACGAAAACATGCGGTCTATGTGGAAACACTGACCAGGCTAGGCTATAAACTCAGATTTCTGCAGGCGGTTTGCAAGACAGTTTTTGTTGTTGGTTTTGCATGACGGACACGTTGCGAGCCTGAGGTGTTGGTAGAAAGCGCTTTTTTAGCAGAGTCCGCACTCCGAAAAGTCCGCAATCCGAAGAGTCTGCTGAAGTGGTCAGTAGAAATGCGTACCAACACCTTCACAGCCAAGAGCCAAACACAAACCACATTCAAGATGCTTAACACCATGCCCATTGATGCAGCATTGCGTCTGCTTGACCAGAGTCTTCAACCGAATGTTGTTGTTGCTCTTAAAACGTGTGCCGCCAGGCAGTGTCAAGAGCAGTTCGGAGTTGACAGCCGGCGGCAGCAGCGATGCCGATATGGCAACACCTACTAATGAGCCACTGTTGCCGCCCAATATACTCGCTGCACTCGAGGCCAATGCCGTAGAGATGTTCAATGTTGGCTTCCTAGTTGGCAATTGTTGCTGGCCTGTCTGCATAATCCAATAACTTGACGTGTCCCCAAATAAAAAAATCTGAAGGGGTCGAATCACACAACCGCGGCGGCCAGTTGGTCGGCCCATTTCTTGAAATAACCTTATCACCGAATTAAGTTTTCAGTAAATCAATGGTTGCGGTCGCCGAATGGTGCCGTAGCGCCTTCCTGTTGAAACCAGAACTCTTCGACATCGATGTCATGTAAATTTGAAAACTGACATTGACATGTGTCAAATGACAACTGGTTGCAGAGATATAATAATAATAATAATTTCCATGACTGACCAGTTGCAGAGATATGCCTTTCGGAAATCTGGACCCTATTAAAAAAAACGCCCTTTACTAGGTGCGAGATGCTCGCGTGATTGGAGCGTGAGTAAGAAACTCTGCCAAGCCAGGTTCAGTTTAAAGCCCAATTTTAGTTTTAATTTTAATTCATCTCGCTTTATAAGCTTTCCAAATAGTTCCAAAACAATATGAGCATATCCAACCTAGAACCGGTTGGTTTACAAATCAGTTGGCAGCTCTGTTTACATAAATCGCGTACTTCTCAAATTTTACCTTTGCAGCCTGGGTTTAAAATTTACCACGATATGGCCAAGAACTTGGATGTAGACGCGTGCGTATATGGTATGACGTTTGTATTTGTTTTTGTTTGTTTGCCTCCGCCGCAGTGGCTTTGTGCAAATTCGCGTGTCCTGTTGCCGCATAATCGAAAAAATGTCAACAACGCCAATGCCACAGACGCCGCCAACAGAAAATGCAACAACAATGACAACAACTGCAACATCTATGAAATATTATGAGTCGGATATGGAAGCGGGTTGTCAGTGGGTCACCAGGGCTGAAATCCAACAGACTGCGTTCCGGCTGCGGCTTGGCAGTTGCACTGTGTTGAGTGTGGCTATAGATTTAAAGCATAGAAATAGGTTGGATATGGTGTTTCTAGCAGAGACGCACTACACTAAAAGTGTAAAAAAGTGCAAACGAAATCGCATGAGCCACCCGCACACACCAAACACACAAACCACACCACTCCCACATACATATGTGGTGTGTGAGAAGTTTTTGCCACAACATTCCTCGGTGTCCATTATGCACACGCTCTATTCTTGTTGTCTTTTTGTTGTTGCAGGTTTTACACTTTTTGTGGCATATATTTTTTATATACGGTAGCCTCTAGGGTTAAGAGCATCATGGATTCATGCAATGTACACCTTGGAACCATTAATTCTTTCTATTAAAGTGAATAGCATTAAATCCGGTTTAAAATAAGCTATAACCATCGGCTTGTCAGTTTGTCTGAACAGGTAGATCTTGAAGACCTTAAGATTTAGGAACGTTTAAATGAGCGTCCCAGCTCACAGCTATTCTGCTTTATGTTTTGATCCGAAACTTGTCAGACCTTTGGCTTTTCGTAATAATGTGAAATTGCATTAAGAATTCGGTCTTAATATTCGGTTTCGTTTTCGGGAGCACGACCGAATATATATAAATAATAGAATATAGTAATCAGAATCATTGAACTTTATTTATTTTTTTGCAAAAAGAAATAATTATCATATAGGGTATACCACAGTCGGTTTTTGCCTTACTGTTGCATTTTCCATCTGCCATTTTGCAGTGGTTATTGTTGTTGTTGTTGCACTGCAAGTCTATAAGTGTGTGTGTGGGTGTGTGAGTTTTGCCGAGATCAAGCGTTAAAATTACATTGTTGGCATACGCTGGTCGCCATTTTTTTTTGGAGTTCTCAGTTCGCTGTTTGCTTTCTATTCCCCCCCCAAAAAAAAATAAAACAGAGAAAAGAAAAAGCAGCGAAAAGCGCACAAAAAAAAAAGAAAGAGAGCCATGCCTGCCAGCTCTTTGTTTGTTGTTATTTTGCTGTTTGTCTTATTTTTTTGTTTTTGTGTTTGTTTGTTGCGCTCTCACATTTGTTTTTTGCTCTCGTTTGTAGCACTTTTTGGGCTGTCCGCAGAATGTGAACGAAGGATTGCAATGGCTGACCGACCAAGTGAGGAAGCTGACCAAGCTGCCGGACGCACTGAGGAGCGTTGATTGTTGCAATTTCTCGTTTAATTGAATTCACTCGTTCAATGCGAGCTGGCTGGACGGGTAGGACTAGGGTAGTATGGGTGTGAATCCATATGGGTAGAGTATTGTGAGCATTGCACTGCTTATTTATGACAAGTGCTGGCCACGAGCTGGCCAAGCCAACAAGCCGGACAAGTGGACAACTGGACAACTAGACAAAGGGACAACCGAACGAATGACACGAGCAATGAGACAATCAGCAAAAAGCAAAAGCAAGAGCAATAGCATCAGAATGACAATAACAATGCGAATGGCATTGGCCTTGGGAATGGGTATGGGTTTGTTATTGAATATACGGACTTGGAGTATAAATGACCAAGCAGCCAATAAGTGCAACTATGGACAATGACACTGGCAATGACAATGACAATGAATATATACGTTGGCATTATGAAATTGCGGGTTTGGTTTTCAAATTACACAAAACACATGGCCACAGCTCGTTGGCGGTTTACGGTTTACATTTGTCTCCCAAACCAGCACCCTATGCCGGACTTCTATCACATTGTCCCTTGTTCAATGTCGCTTGTTTGGTTCAGGGATTTCTCGATATTCCATTTTTATTTTTCGTTTTTGGTTTTTCTCTGCTCAACCTCAATTAAGTGTGCGGTAAAAAATGCATTGTAAATGGGGCTGCTAATGGCTGCAAATGGTCGCCGTGCATTACGAGAACTGATGCCGTTAACAATACCAATCACAATGGCTGCCATTGCGGTAAAAAAAACGGAAGAACACAAAACAGAACAGGTATATAAACAAAAAACAAAATGGTTACTTTATAGATGTAAATAATGTATAAATATCACTTGCCGTTTTCTATGATACTTTGGGGAAAGGTTTTTTAGTGGCAAATAGTACAATAGTGTACCAATTAAAAGCAACGTTGATAAGAGATAGAGGCAGGATATTATGTAGTGTGTATGCATGTTGCATGATTGCTTAATTTTTAAATTTAAGTTATTTTTAATTATTCTAAATAAGCTATGAGAGCTGTTGTTGCTTTCTGCCCCGGAGGCAAGACCATTTTTATTTTATGTCATTAAGATCGCTTAAAACCGAAGCTGGCTCTATGGCAGATTTTCAATATAACCTCCAAAATCTAAAAATACAAATAAGGTCAAGAGGAAGGAGAAGGCATTAACAGACACACCAACAAACAGCCTGATGACATTCTGACTGCATCGATGTGGCTGGTTTCTATAATTCGAAAAGGTTTAAGAAAAACAGTTAACAGGGCAAGAATTGCCTGGGGTACTGACAGGTTTACTTGCTGAACACTGCAGACTCACGGATTCTAATAACTGCAGGTTCTGAGATATTGAGAAGATATGCTTTCAACGCGTACTTGCAGACTGTGGTGCTCCAGCCAGCAGAAGCTCTTTCTTCTACGGCGATCACAGAATCTCGATGCAAGTTGTGACTCAACTAGAACCATTCCAAATATTAAGGTTTGTTTTAGGAATTGTACTGGCTAAGGAGCTCCAGTGCTAGTAGGGACCACAATAGATCTCAGTGCAGTTATCCCAACAATATTATTGTTAGGGGTCACACAAAAGCAATTTTGGCAATTAAAATTTTGTTTACTTTTGAACTCGAACTTATATTCCGAGGGCTGAAAAAAAGTATTTTATATATTTTTTTTTGTAAATAAATAAACATTAAATACGTATGTATATGCAGCAAGAGTGCAAGCAAATTTGTCGATAAATATCATATCATAGCTTCAGGGGCTGTTTGGGAACAGGTGCACACAGTCACAAAAAACATATTAAAGGCCTTTGAGGCACCCTGTCGCTCTGTTTTGAAATGTTTCTTGATGTCAAACAAGAGTTTGTCAAAGTTTGGCTAGAGTCTACTCCCTACTCCATACTAAAAAGTACTCCTCTCGCACCTAGCGAGCAGAAGCTTAACAATCAAAATCAAGACATCCTTTCCCCAGCCGGACCAATGATAGCTGTAGTCCATCAGAGAAGCGTACTGGCCCCATTTCTCTATAGCCTCCACATGGGGGATAGCTAAATACGCGAACGCCTTACAAATCTTCCACTCTATAGATGGTGAGTATGGAGTTCAGGAATACATGTACTTTCTTAAGAGCTGGGTTCACAAGTGGAATATTTCTTAATGTCAAATAGGCAGAAGCTTGCTAATCACAATTAAAGACATCCTTAATCCGGCAAGACCAATGAGAGAAATAGCGAAGAAACCAACTCCTAACGAGCCGAATCAGGTTGTGGAAAAAGATAAGATAAAGATAGCTACATATGCGGACCACTTAGCAAATCCTCCACTCTGCAGTCTATGAGTATGAAGCAGCTGATGCTGGGGCTATATACCCTATGAAGAAAGATGGCACCCGATGTATGGCTAGGTATGAACAACTTTTTGTATGCCACATCCTCTTCCGCCTACACAACTCTAGAACACCCTTGATTCTATGCATACAGTATATATAAAAATTTGCTGCTATCAAGCAGGCGTGTTCCCATGCATGTTTTGGTTAGGCATCCCTCAAAAAAAATACATTTCTGCTTAATGCTTAAATAAATAGCTACTGACAAAGGTTTCATCTACAAAAAAAATGGGTTCGCATGCGGGTTAATGGTTTAATTTAAGGCAAAATGGCTTTTCGTGTGCCGCATTTCCGGAGGGAGCAAAATGGTGGAGCTATCTCTCTACCTGAATATGGTTGACTTGGCGTACTTTACATAAGTACAACTTAATTATCTGTGACAATTACAAACTGGACTGGCAGCAACAACAACAGCAACAAATACGACAGCCATTTTGTTTGTATCTGTGTGCTAAATACTTCTTGTAACTGTATGTGGTGTGTGTGTGTATTTGTGTCTGTCAACACATTTGTCTACGTGGCGTATGAATAATTGCAAATGCCAACAATTTGAACATTTGTCGTTCTCGTCGTCATTTTGGTTGTTGCATTTGTTGTTGTTGTACTAAATTTTGTGATTGTTGTTGTTGTTGTAGTTGTTGGTATGTTTGTAAATTGCAAACGTACACACACACACACATTTGCAGTATTATTTATGAGCAATGTGATTTCTTCAAGCATATAAACACACTCTAACAAACAACACACGTACACAAATTCACACTCACTCACACACACAAACTTACACCTGATAATTTAGATAAATAATTTGAAACGTTAATTGAGTGTAAGAGCTTGCTAACAAACAAAAGTTTTCACTTGGCCTTTGGGTTTTCCCAAAAGTGTTTGAGCATGTTGCTCTGCATGTGTTTGAGTGTGTGAGAGTATGTGTAGTGGCCATGTGTGAAAATTAATTAAGTAAATTATGAAGTGGCCAGCAAAATGGCCGCACGCATTCTGATACACAGACATACACGCACACAGGCTTACCTATGCGAGGGCAGGCCGCAAAATACTAGGCATAGCAAGCAAAGCAATAATTTGTTTTCTCAAAAAAAAAAAATGTAAGTATTTATTATTAAATTTTGTTTTAAATACAAAATTTAGCTACTCATATTTTAGCTTATTATAGTAGTTTGGAAATAGCGAGTATATCAAGCATTGAGATACTGGACAGCAATGCTGAAAAAACATCGATGTTTCGATAAATCTTGGTTTAAACTAAGATAATATAAGGAATGAATATTCCCTATGTATTAAGTATGAAAAAGCTCTAGCGAGTAAGATTTTTAGATACCGAAAAAAATCGAATAACGAGTATTTAATAAAAAACCGAAAAAATCGATCGAAGTGTTCATATACACAATTTATTTGAGAAAGAAACAAGTATCACTGAAAAAAACCAAAAATAAAACAAAAATAACATTTAAGGGACTCGAAAATAGACGAAAATTAAATAAATATTGGTTATCTAACAAAAGAATAAAAAAAAAATTGAAATCTTTTGAGGGCTTTACTATATATAATCACATAAATCATTTTATCAATTAGCTTGTTATATTGGCAAATTCGTTCTATATGTAGCCTTAGCCGATACCTATTTCAATTGTTATGTACATTTAATAAATTATTTAACTAAAGCTTTAAATACATAAAAATTATCCCTCAAGCGTTTTTAAAAATTCGGCTCGATACCGATTCAAGACAAATTAGTATCAGATCGACGATATATCGAGAACATAAAAATCGGGTTCGAGTACTCAGTACCGATACCAAAATTCGGTTCGGCATCCCACATCCCTAGTAAAAACCCGGCTGGAAACCGTCGATGGTCCAAACGAAAAGTTTGCTAATGTGCTTGTTTGGCTATATCCAAACTTTTCAGCCTGCCCTCGTACACTGCCCAATGAATATTATAAATTATGCTTTTATTTTAACAGTAAGTTCTTGAAATTGTTATTTCTTGTTCGCTCGACCACAAATACACTCAAATGCACATGTACACATACACACTCACACATGCACATTCCTTTTTGGCATTTTGGCATTAATTGCGGCCTAGCTCCAAAAATTACCTGCTTCGCCTGGTCCACGCATTAGTCACACACACACACACACATACATAGATACGCACACATAGATACACGCCACCATTTTGTTGACGCTGAACATTAAGTAATATTTATGGCGCTGTATCCATTGCCAGACGACAGCAATTGCAACGCCAAATGCTTATTTAATGAGTTAATTATTTCTTTTACTTTTACTCTAATTCTCTTTGCTCTCTACTCTCCTCTCTCTACTCTTTATCTCTATTTTTACTTTTTGTTTGGCTTCTCTGCAATTTTATTTATTGCAATGTGAAATATGCGAATGTATAGCAGTAGAAATGTTTGAGGCAATCTGCAACACAGCTGAGGCAAGTACTTAGTACTACTTAAGTGGCGTGGCAGAGGCATGCAGATAGTAGTAAGAACTCAATTAGCTGCTACCTAGTTAATGGGGCATTACTATGAGCAGCTTCACTCTTAACGAGAGAGAGAGAGTGGGGGTGGGAGAGAGAGTGTAATGGGGCACCAAAATATTTAACTGGCTTAGTTGATACTGTGTAATTGGCATGATAACGACTTGAATTATAATTAAAGTCTTGGGATACTTAATATTTTTTCTTTGGACTGGGTAAACGTATACAAATTGTTTTAGATTTATAAAAATAAATTCGAGCTGCGACTATATGAGGGAATATTTTTAAAGTTGAGATATTTAAAACATTTAGTGAGAAGCTTTGGAAAATTTCGTAAAATTGATTTTTAAAACGTTTTAATAAAAAATATGGCTGTTCAAAGTTAAACAGTTTTGGGAAGACTTTTAAATTTACATATTTATTATGAGACAAAAAAAAAAAAACGTATACGCAATGTGGCATTTTTTTGAGAGTAAAGCTAGGCATTGCCAGATCGATAAAAAATTGTTTGCAACTGTTATGCGCGCTAGTTTTAACACTGTACAAGCATTGTTCGATATTTTTTCATAAATCGGGCAATAAGTCATTCAGTTTTCTAGAGCTAAGATAACCAAACTTGAGATTTGAACTCTGTAACCAGTCAAATCAAATTTTATTTTCCTTTCCTCACTTAAATTTTCTAAAAATTCTACAGCTTTAGTTTTTATGGCTAAAATATTTCAATTGATATTAAACATAGTTTTAATCGTAACATAAATATTGGTGATAATAGTATCGAATTGCTTTTGGGTCGCAAAGTCTAGAGACCACAAGTAGCGATTTCCAGTCGAGGTAAAGATAATCATTATATGCTATTTTAAAGACCACTTGGTAGTGTGTTGATCGGAAAATTTAAAGTCGCCTCGATTTCCACACAACTGCGCTTATTGGATGTTTTTTGCGCAAGTTTGTATCTGATGGCAAATTAAGTTGATAAATTCGACAGCTATTATGTGGAAATGACAAGAGACAAAAAAAAAACAACAATAAAGTTGGCAACAAAAAGTTAAAGAGAAAACCGCACATCAAAAGTGAAAATGAAAATGTTTGTACAACATTGTTTTCTGTGCTTTTTGTTTGCTTTTTTGTTTCTTAACGAGATTTTAGTGTTGAGCAAAGTTTTTGGGGGTAATCATGCGAACTGACTTTGCCAACGCCTTTGCCATGTTTTGTGAGCATTTTGACCAACACACACGAGCCAAGCCATGCAGCGTCAATCAATCAAACAATCATTCATGCGCACATTAATTTATTCATTTTAGCGAGTCGTCGTACATTTTGATTAAAACTCAGACTCAATCACACATACAGCGAAGAAACAGCACTCACAGATACACTCACACACTCACAGCTGCACACGCACACAGACGCAGCTTCGTCTGGCAGTACGCCACAAAATATGCTTGATATTTAATTGCGCTTTTACCAATTTCCGTCGTTCGGCAATAGGGCGCGGTCTGATGCGGTCTCTGGATGAACGGGTCTCTGACGGGGTTCTGACATGGTCGCCACCTCAGTTTTGCGCAGCATAGGACTTGGCCATTTTGTATGGCACGGTCATGGGCAAACGTTTTTAATTACTTAACCGGAAATTGGCAATTAAAGCGATTTATCGGCAACATGCATGAAAGAACGTCTCTCGCATCAGTTAGGGGCGGTTGGGCATGGAGTCTTTTTTGGCGGTCCTTTGTCGTATGCTACAAGTTGGCATTTTTCATAGTCAAACCGAGAGCAGCCGGAGGAGTCGCAGCAGCTGAAATTAGCAGGAATTCTCATTTTGCCATTACAAAAGTAAACAGAGGCAAATATCCAAACAACAACAATAACGTAAAACATTATAGTTGGCTACGTCTCCCACACTCTAGAAGTCAGTCAGTCAGTCAGTCACTCAGTCAAGTCAAGTCAAGCCAAGTCATCGCCTTAATCAAGTTTTAAATGGAGGAAAATGAATGAAATGATGAGGGAATGATAGTGTTTGTTGCTTGGTTTTGTTTGTTGTTCTGGCCTTGATAGATGCTGTATGCTGGGGAGTTGGCCTGATGCCGCGCATTAAAAGGTGCTGCCAACTCGTTCATTGTTATTTATTGTTTTTGTTGTTATTGGCGGCAATTTATTTCAATTTCTGGAGCCAAGCTGCTCGAAACTTTTGTATTGTCATTGTGACTTGGCGCTCTTTTTGCCGCTGCCTGCTGACGTGTCCGGCTACTATTCCTTGGCCTCAAACGTCTAGCCCGTGGCCTGCCCCTTACTCTCAAGCCCACTTTCCAATTAGAAATCGGCAACGTGCTGCGGAGGTTATGCCCATAAAAACTCATTTAACTTTTTTGCCGCGACTCAGTGACGTGCTTGATGAACGCCTGCTGCCTCCATCACGCGCTCGCCTCTCACTCTCTTTCTTTCTCGCTGACTCTTTAACGCTAATATGCGAGGGTAGTTTTATAAGTCAGTGAATTTTGGAATTGGCAGCTTTGAAATGTATTATCGTAAGTTTGATAATCTGGTAAGAGCATAAATGACTACGTGTCAGGATTTGTGAAGGTTAAGCGTAATTTGAGGAATATTTTTTTATATAAACAAATAATGAGATTAAACCGCGCACTCAAGCAAAAACAATAAATCCATTACTACTCCAGAAACCATCCTCTTATATGACAGTTCATTTTCACCTATTTGGAGACACTTAATTGGGAAGCGCAGTCCCACTCGCAGTATGCATCAGTCATTGGCACTTCCAATGCTTTACATTAAATAAAGATATTAAAAATTTGGGTCAATATGTAGGTAGGATGCAAGGGTAAGGAGTTTGTGCGCCCGAAATTTTTTTTCTCAAGAAAGTCTAGCTATTTCTTCCAAACATCAAAGAGGCTCTTAAGGTTCTCAAAATAGACATTTTTTTCAGTGATGACATCTGCATTCCGCCCATGTTCAGATGCCAACAGGCTCAGCTCCCTGACGCTCTTTCATATTCCGATTTTGCAATATCATTCCTCGGATTCCAACGGGGATTTCCGGCTTACGACATATTTTGGGAAACCTAAACGCATGACGTCACTAAGTAAATCACTTGTACAGCCTTCAAGTGCCAACAGCCTCCGCTCCCAGACATTCTATTATGCTCCAATCCTGCAATATCATTCTCTGGATTTGAATACGGGTTTCTTGCTTAACGATATAGATTTCGGGCTTAACAATATATATATGTATCTTGGGGCAACTAAAGTATGACGTCACTAAGTAAAGCATTTTAAAAACCATCAGATGCCATGTGCTCCGATCCTCCAATATTGGTCTCCGCAATTTTAAAGAGGATTTCTGGCTTAACGACATATTTTGGGAGACAAAACGTATGACGTCACTAAATAAATCACTTTAAAATTGTTGTTGTTTATTAATTCTTTCCTTGGTTTCTGTGATGTGTTTAATTTGAAAAAAAAAAAATATTTTTTAAAGTTTATTCGAGCTCACTGACTTATCAAGCTGTCCTCGCAGCCAAAAGTTTTCGCTCTTTTGGGCGTTGTTTTGTTTTGATTTGACAGCCAGGTGGGCTGAGTTGATGCTTTTCAGCATCGAGGGTTGCTTGAGGTGCTTAGGTTTGCATAGTTTTCTTTTTTTTAGGCGCAAGGTTGCGCAAATTTTGCACAATTAATTATTTGGTAAGCGGGGAAAATTGAGAGTATCTGAGTATCCGAGTATCTGGTTGTAACAACAGCTGAGGTTCATGTCAAATGAAATGAAAATGTGCTCTCATTTACATAAGTTTTGTAGGCCATTGGGGTTATAGGATGGGGCTGGAGCAGCAGCCATTTAAATTTGAAATTTCCGCTTCCAGCAGCAGGAAAAACCAAATGAAATGGTGGAAAATGGAAAATTGTTTATTTGACTTTTATACAGTTTGACATATTTTCAAGGGCCACTGCAGCTGCTCACTGCTGGCTGCATTTTTTATGAACTTGGCTCTTACTCAGCTACACCCCCAAGCCAGCCCCGCAGCGTTCATTTCGCTTAAGCAATTTGCCGCCACGTTGCTGCCATGCCAAAGTTATCTTAAAAACTTTTTCCAACGACCACAGAAAACACAGACGCCCTAAAAGTGGCCAGAATCCGGTTGATATACGTCGGAGCGCGGTAGACCCGGGTCTTAGATGAAAGCCGAAGTGGACGCAGCTAACCAAACTAACTAACTGCATTTGCACACTAATTTCAATTGGTGTCGGCTAATGTGCTGTATGCACCGCCATACCCCACACCCGCACTTTGTCTTCTCGAGCTTTATATTCCAGTTTTTCTTGCACTCCTCCTTCCTGACACATAGTTGGCGCAAAAATTAGCTAGTTTATGGGAAAAGTTAAAGAGCAAAAGAAGTAGCGAATAGTGCGCGAAAAAACGTCAAGTGCAATTTATACAAATTTCATGTTTTGACTGTATAACGTAAAAGGTTTGGGGGCACAAAAAAAAAAAAAAGGGTAAAGAAAATGGCCAAGATGTCAGGAACTTTTGAAGCCAACCAAACTGTGCGTTGGAAGACATCTTGGACACGGCCACTTTGCGACTAAGGCTGAAGATTGATGAGAACTCCGAAAGCGTAACAATACGCTTTATAGACTTTTATGGCAAAGTTGTGACAAATTAATATGGGAATAGAAAAGTGAGAATAATTTAGGGCTTTCCAACAAGAGGTGTTATTTTGAATCACCCGGTATTTCGGTAGCTGTCACTTTTGAAGCTTTTATTCTTTGACTTTTGACAAATAGAAACTACGCCATTACTAAAAATGGAACGATACACGCTTCAACAACGCATTGAAATTATAAAAATTCACTACAAACATGGTGAAAATCTTCCATCGAAAAATCATCTTGACTGATGAGGCCCATTTCCACCTCGGTGGCTACGTCAATAAGCAAAATTGTCGCATCTGGGGCTCGGAAAACCCAAGAGTTATTGTTGAGAAGCCTCTCCATCCTCAACGTGTGACTGTTTGGTGCGCATTATGGTCCGGCGGGGTCATTGGACCTATTGAGGACATAGGGCAGCCACTTTGCTATTTAGTTATGGAAAATTTCATGAAAAGGATATGGTCCTGTAGGCGTGGTCGTGGTGGCCATTTGGCTGATGTTGTTTTTCATTATTAACAGCATACCTTCCCCATTATTATGAAATAAACATCCGATAATTTATCTCAAAAAATTGCATTTTTCTCATATAATTATATGTTTTTATTATGAAATTTTTTTTTCACAAATTGTTGAACAATATTTTATTTTTTTTTTTTTAGAAAGCAAATGGATTCTAATGGATCTAAAATATAAAAACTTTTATTGTTTCACTTGATGCATTACGGCTTAAGCCCTGATTCCTTTGATTACAAGATGGCGAACCCAAAATAGCCGATTAAAGATGGCCGCCGAAGATTAAAATTATTTAAAGATAAAACTAAAAGTTTTATATGCAGTAAGGAGTTTTCGGGGTTGCTCTTTATGTATCTGCTACTAGTTCGACAGGTAGATGGCGCTTAATAAAATAGATGGCGCCAGCAGTTAAAAAAAGGATTCAATTCAAGAATTTAAAAGCTAACGTTCACTTCTTCATTAAAAGCTTGCATATTGGCAACAAATATAAAATGAAGATCTTATAAGAAAACAAAAATTTTTTGTTATATTATAACTAAACCAAAATTAAAAATAAGACAGTAATTTGTTCATTAATTTAAAAACACAAATGTTGAAAATCAAGTTCACTACAAATTTAAAGTAACAGTGTATCATTGGCTGTGTATATATAGGGTGTTTTCTTAGGAGCTTTTTTGTATCGACACACATAATGATGTAAACAAGCGAAAAAGGCTTTCGAAAAGGCTAAAGTTCGCTAACATTTTGAGTGCCTGTGTATATATAGGGTGTTTTTTCAGAGCTTTTTTCATAGGTAAGCATAATGACATATACAAGCGAACAAGGCTTTCCAAAAGGCAAAAGTTATTATGGAATTTAGTACTCTGTAAAATAAAGTCCAAACATAATCGTAAGGGTGCCCTTTTTTGCTGAGCATAGAAAAAAACTACGACTAAGTGTACAAAAATACTTTCTACAGCAAGCTATGCACATAAGCTGAACTTTAAAAAATTAAAATGTTACACTCAACAAAAGCGAAAAAAAAAACCTACTGAAAAAACACGCGATATAATCACATTCTTATACATATCCGTGACCATATACAGGCCCTCGGCGCTAACTTTTCGCGCTTGAAATTTTATTGGTATCAACTTGCCAACTGTTTTTTTTTTTTGTTTTTGTTTATTTACTTTGGTGGAGGGCAGAAGAGAGGATTCCCAGATTGTTAAAGAGGAAAATGGCCAAACACGCGTCATCGGACAGAGCAACAGATACCACATACAAAAGCAATCGCAGAGTTGTGTCTGTGAGTTTTTATCTACTCGAATGCAGCGAATTTTTCCGAGCGAATGTTGCATTTTGTTGTTGTTACTGGACATTGCTCTGCAAAGTTTTTACTACAAACTGACATTGGGGAATATTACAAACTGAACAAACAACAAAAACAACACAAGTTACAAACAAAAAAAAAGCAACAAAAACCGCCAAACAAGTTGCAAATAATGCGCTGGAAAAAAATGAATGCACAAAAAGTTTTCGTATTTAATTGGAAAATTAAATTTTACGCCATTGAAACAAGTTCGAAAATCGCCAAGCCAACGCCGCGTATGCGCAATATTAAAACCAAGTGCAAGAACGCAAGCGTTGCTATGGCATTGCATTCAAGGCATAAAATCTGAAAAAAATAAAAAATAGAGATCAAGATGAGCTTAATTGGAACGCGGAAATATGAAACTTTGGAAATGCATTGCAAAAATAAAAGGACTGAATAGGCGCTTAAAGCTATAAATTGCAGCGTCATTCTCGGAATTTTCACCTAAAACTATTGACTTCATAGTTGATTTTTATTAGCCTCGTAATACTCGGAAATAGCAGCGACGAAAATCACAAAATGCACAAAAACAAAGTGAAACTTATTTTACGAAGACAGTTTAGGCAACTAATCGAATTTCTAGCAACAAATAAATACTTAAAATCGATTGTGGAAAAACAAGAAATTATTTGACAAAAATTTACTGCTCTCATAATTTTGAGCAAAAATGCAAAAGTGGCTGACTTATGACCCAAGCAGCCCTAAAAGCGATGCAGAAGTGCCAGCAAAGTGCGCAACAATTATAAATATGTACACACTGGTTGATATGGAAACTTTTTACAAAACAGTTGTGGAGCTAAGTGCCACCGGTTTTTCATAGTCGAGCGACTGGTTGGGGCAGAGATGCAGATTTTTTTTTAGTGCAAATTGTTGTTGAAGAATTCTGCATATATGACTATGAGTAATTAATTTAGGCTAAGTAAAAAAGAAGGCTGTCAAAGTCTATAAAAAAAAAAAATAAAAACATTTTGTCTATTTTGGGCGCCATTTTATTCCCGTGTGGGCTTTCAAACTCTGTGCCTCTTACTACAGTAACAAAGGGAACATAATTTTGAAGAAAGGAGAAGCTTCAAAAAATCCCTTGTTACACTATTTTTTGTAGTTTTCATTGTTTCCACACGCCCTTCTCTGTGATTATTTACTTGCTTTTTAATAAATACATTAAATTTAATGCATATAATGTGTACATAAATATTTTGCAATATATATGTAATATAATTGGCTTTTTAAATATTTGACTTTACACAGAGACACCCTCGAACATGGTACAACATTGTATGGAGTTGACATTTTTGGTGTCATGCCATGTCCAAATGTCTCCTCTCAGCTGCTTATGCAATTTTACAAAATGGCTGCGAATTCATTTGACAAATTGTCTTTGTGAATTCTTGCTCTCTCCCACTCTCGCCCATTCTCTTGCTTGGTTGTTGTAGATGTTTTCGTGTTTCGGACAGCTGTATAGTTGGAGCTCTGTAGCAAGTGGGCGGCGGTTAAGGCGTCACTCAGCAACAAAAGCTTTCACTAGAACCCAATTTTTTATTTTTTCACTCCTTTTTGATTGCAACTCTGTGTATTTTTAGTCATCACAGTGTGGTGCTTGGTGCTCTGTCATTGGTCAAACAAGTGACAAAATTAAATTTAACAATGTCGAGCAAAAAATACCAAGAGCCAGCTGTCTGCTCTTGACTTGGCTTTTTTAACGCCTTGGCCTAAACAGCTGCAGTGAGGCCAGAGTTCTGCACAATGTTTAAAGTGCTTAACAAGCAGCGGCTGCCAGACCGCAGCTTTGGCTCTTCTTATACTTCTTCTTTTTCAACACCTTCTTGAGAGCAGTGCAGAGCAATGAAAAGTTTAGCCAAGTAAAAGAAGTGCATGGAAAATGAAATGGAAACCAAAAAGTAACCGCAATCATTGCTAGACTACAACTCTTCGCAGCACTCGTTAGTGTTTCATGGTTGCAGCTTGAACGGTTTGACAGTGTCTAACGACGACTGGGTGGCAACCCTGGCAACACTCATTTGGCCATGGCCAAAAAATGACTGCAACTTGCAAGTTGGTCAGCATTTATGTTGCCTTTTGATTTGCGGCTGACAAAAAGTCCGAGCACTGGAGTAACCCATCTATTCAGTTGGTCGTCGGTAGCATGGAAATCCAGATATGGCTGATTATGCAACTCTTGGCTCAGTTGGCTTTGATTTTGTGGTGCGCCACAAACGTTCCTCTTCATTACTTTGTTGTCTGAGCACAGTCTGGTGTCTCTTCCTGGTGGTTTCAACTACGTTAAGTAATTACTTCTTTGTGCGGCCTGACCAAGTGCAAAGTCATTTAAATGATGCACTTTACTGCACTTCATTGGCATTCGTCTGCCGCTGTCCTGCCCCACACTCTGTCTGTTGGCAACTGCTTTAAAAATTTATGTACTGCAGAATGTATGGCAAGCCATTAAAAAAGAAGATCTTCTTTAAACCGTTTTTCAATCTGCGTTTTAACTGAATGGCTTTTCAATGTTAATTACAACGTTGCTTGTAATTGGAATATCTAACGTTTTAGCGGAATTAATCGATAAACAATTTTGTGTTTTTCTAATTCAACAAGTTACACTTTAATACCTTCAGCAAGTAACTTAAATCTTTTTGTTTATTATTATTTTTTTATAAAACTGGCTACCTTGGACCACATTCCAAAAAAAAAATTCATGTAAAGTGCATCTCCCGTGCAAAAATTTGATTCTTTAGCGTCTTTTATATAGAGCACGCTATTTTCTTAATTACAAATTTTGAGAGTTTTCAGAACCGGTTAAAATTAAGTTTCTCTGGGTAAGACAATTCTTAATAGGTCTTTAATATGAGTATATTACCCTTCAGGAACTAAAAATGTTTTCTTAAATTGACTAAGCAGTGTTTTTTTATTGGAATTCGCGAGCCAGGTAGAAGACTAGCTATGGCAATTAAACATTTTTTTAATTAACTTCGAAAAGCGTTTCATTTTTTTTTTTGTTAAGATTCAATCATAAATAGAAAATTATACAAAAGTTTTTGAGTCCATTAAATACATAGCAATAGTTTGCATATTACTCATACGCCACTTGTTACAGAGCGCATTTTTATTGATTGTTTGTTTGATAGCTTCATAAATTTAAAAATCAATGGAAAAAACTGTTAGTATTGGATTTGTTTAAAATGCTTTTCATGCTACGATTAAGCACACTTTTTATACAAATTGCTTTTGAAAGCTAGCACTGCACAGTGGGAGAAATTAATATTCTAACTGAAACTCGTCGAATTTTATTTATTATTTTTTTGCTTAGCTTAGTTTTTGCAAAAATTTAAATTTGTAAATCGCACAGTGCTCAAATTTGCAAATATTTGAAATAAAACTAACTTTTTACTCTCTCCTCGCTAGCGTAGCTTCTCCTCATTCTGAGCTAACTCAGCTTTTCGATGTTGTTTGTTTAAAAGCGCTGAGTTGACTTTATTTAGAGAACTGCACAAAGAAAACGTCGCAGAGACGTATCGTTAACTTTAGTGTGATTTTTTCCTGTTTATTGAATTTTAAGCTAAATAACAAATTGTTATGAGCTAGTTTGCAAGAAAAAGAGCTTCGGCAATGAAATATGTACAACCAAAGTTAGGCGAAAATTTATCTCTTAAATATGACATGCTTAGTGGCGAGTATGATTAATTTTTAAGCATTTGAGATACCTTCGCCATACGAGGAACGAAAATTTGAGTTGATAGATAGGCCCATGGCAATATGGCTGTGGCATAGCTATAAATTTATAAGACATTTATTGACATAACATAAATTCTTAAAACACAAAAGCTTTTAAAACGCAAAGTTTATATGAAGGCACTGCTTTGTCAAGACTTTTGACTTTTTCTTTCATTAACCCGGCATAACATTCAAAGTACTATACCCAGCTAAAACAAAAACGATTGTGAAAACAGCAGCAATCAGAATCTGCTGTACCAAGAATAAGTAAAGTGGGAATCAACTTCTATCGAAACAGAGGCCATGCTAAAGCTAAATGGCCTTGAAAAATAAGTCGCATATTCAAAATGGTGTTAGTCAAATGCATTAAAACTGTATGGGGTAATATTTATAGCGACATAAACGTATTAATAAAGAACAAAAAATTCATTTCTTTTAAGTTTACGAACCACATAAGAGTTCATAAATGGAAATTGAAAAATTATCTTAAGGCGCATTTAAATTCTTTATTATTTTTATTTGTTTATTTTATTGCATATTGAATGATGAACAAAAAAAAGTGTTTTAATTAAAAACTGTCAATATTTCCCAGAAAAATTATGTTATAAACAATGTTCGTCACATAGACGTATGCTTATTTTTGTACAAATTCGGAATTGCGAATTCTTTAGGCTGTTTGGCATTTTGTTCCACTGTGCGCCGCAGCATATGCAACATTTTTTTGCATGATTTTAATTTTAATAGATACTCAACACTTAAAGCAATTCAGCGCTTTAAAGTTTAAAAACAAATAGCTGATGCAAATAATTGTATAAAAGCTTTAAAGAATTTTTTTTTTGGAATTACCAATCAATTAAAAAGTTATAAAAGTAACAAATGCGCTTTTAAGAATTTTAGCTGAAGTAGCGAAACTCTTAAAGCTCTTAAAAGGAAATCAAAAGTCAATTTATTTTCATAAACTGCTCGTTTTCAAAAAAATTTAAAAAAATACGACTTTCAAACGCTTTATTTCTTTTAAGATTTTTCTGGCAAGTGACAAAAAAATAATGAGATATTGTGCACAAAATGTCTTAAAACTAGTAAAAATCAAACCTTTTTTTTTTTCTTTTACTACAGCCGTACAGCCCGTTGATAAAGTAAAGCGAATGTAATAGAAAAAGTCAAGGAATTTGGTTTCGAACAAAGCGAAAATTCCGTACAAAATATGTATATAAATAAATATAAAGAAAATAAGTGCATGCCAAAAACAGAAACACTCAAAGTTTATGAAAGCAGCATCTAGCTTGGCGTTGACGTGGACGTCGACGTGGACGTCGACGTCGCTGTTGGCAGTGCAGTCAACAAAACCAGCGTTGTCAAAGTTTATTTTTTTGCTCTCTTTTTTTGCGGGTCGCTTCTGTTGGTTCTAGACAGAGGGGCTGGGGGGAAAAAAAGTGTTTCATGAACCCGCATATGTTTTGGTATGCGTGTGTGTGTGTGTGTATGTCCAACGCCAATTATTGTGTCTGTTTGAGCGTACAAAGCGTTTTATGAACAACCAAGCAAGTGCTGGGTTCGAGCGGACTTTGGACTGCTTGTGACGCTGCTTGGACTCAACCCGGGCTCCGGGCACACACACCGACCGCCGACCGCGTCGCGTTTTGTGATGCCGGTCACGCCTGAACTTTGTCCAAGAACTTTGCGTCCTCGACATCGTCGTCATGCTGCTCTTGAACTTTCCACTTTTTTTTTATCAGTTTTTTTTTTCTTCTTGCTTTTGATTTTATTGCCAATTGACCAAGTTTTTGGGTCGGCTGTGCGCCTTTTGCTTCAGCTGCAGAACATAGAACATAACAGAAGACTCCACTCAATTTCGTTTCATTTCAGTTTCCACTTTCCTGATTCCTTCCTCGACATCGCCCCAGAACTTATGTCCCAGCTTGTTGAGGCCAAACGTTTGGTAAACATGTTTAGAAGCACAACAAAAACAAAAAAAAAAACGTTTTTAAAACTCACCTGATTTTTAGCGCTCTGAAAAGACAGAAAAAAGATACCAACATAAGTACATAGTATGTTGTTTACAATTAGAGTTTAGATGCAACATAAATTGAACATTTCAAGTTGTATATTTTTGGATGACAGTGTAATCTTGTGGGTGCTCTCTAAAGTCAAGTGGTAATCGATAAGTCCGATAAGTCTCTGGCAATGCGCTAAGGCGCGAGCAACACTTCATTTAAAAGAAAACTGTCTTAATAAAATGTTACTTCATACGAAAATATGGCTATATTTCCATTGTAGCATGACGTTACGTTTGTACGACAAAATGTGACAAAAAAATAAAGAAATGGATACATTTTTAAGCAGCTGTTTTATACTTACTTAGTCATATATTGTATAAAAATAATTGACTGCAATCGGTCTTATCAATAAAAGGATTCAAAGAAACTATGCATGGCGTTACGTTACTAAAAAAAAAAATTAGTTTTGACTTGGATAAAAAAAACATATATTTTTGCGAATTGGAATTTTTGAATTGAATTGAATTTTTAGTAAAAAACTTGTTTAAATATGATTTGAAATAATGCTAGCAGTATTATAATAGTAATTGGCGTGACGTTACTCATAATTCCAATAAAAATGTTGTATTATTAAAAACAATAAAATAAAGAAAAAACATTTGTTTTGGCTTTAATATTAATAAGCTTCAAGAACATATTTCAGTAGGGATAAATGTAGTAACTGGCGTGACGTTACTCATAATTACATTAAAAATTTTGTTTTATTGAAAACAATTTTATTTACAAACAACATTAATATTGGCTTTAATATGAATAAGCTTAAAGAACATATTTCAGTACAAGTAAATGTAGTAACTGGCGTGACGTTACTCATAATTCCATTAAAAATTTTGTTTTATTTAAAATTATTGATTGCAAGAATAATATTAATTAGCTTTAATATGAATAAGTTTAAAGAATGTATTTTTGAGTAATAGTAAATGTTGTAACTGGCGTGACGTTACTCACAATTATATTAAAATTTTTGTTTCATATAAAACTTAAAATATAAGAAAAGCAGTAATTTTGGCCTGAAATATTAATTAGTTAAAGGAATAATTATTAAAAAAAATAAAAAGAAATAATAAAATAAATAAAATAATACAAAAATATTGAGAAATTATTAGCTTTGTAGCCAGATTTCTCGCCATTTCAAAACTTCAGTTGTAAGTAAAGCTGTTTATAATACAAGTTGTTTAACTTTTAATTTTTCGCTAATGGTGGAACTTTCTGAGAAAATGTCCATACATAAAAAAAAAAAAATGAAATCTCTCAAAGTTGTGCGTCACCCATGGCCTAAATTTCGTGAGATTTTTCATCCCAGCTTATCATGCAAATTAAAAAAAAATCTGTTTTTCTAGGTCTTCAAAAAAGGCTACCTTTAATCGTATAGATCTTTTCAAATCAGTGCTCTACTATCTGGACTTAAGTTATAAGAAAAATTTGGAGAGCTTTAAATACTGACATATAGTTTGTTTCGATTATGAGATTATGTCTTTACATTTTTATAGCCTGTATCCATAGGGCAAAGAGTATACTAGGTTTGTGCAGTATACTTAACAGCCAGAAATAATTATGGCAGACCATAAGTTCATTGTGCCAAGATGACCATCAACTACAGCCGTTCCGTAGAGACTCAAAATTTTATAACAGATGCATATAAAACTGCTTCAGATGAAGTAATTTGAATTATCTCAATATCTTGCGCCGTTGCCAGGCAGTAGCATTTGAAGCTATGCTGTTTAATACTTTGATCTGAAACTTGACAGAGTTAAACGTCGCAGTTATATAAGTATCACAAAAGTTATAGTCAAAAATGCAACAAAATCCAACTATCTATTATTATTCTACGAGAACTAGAGTCATCAAATTGTGCAACTAGCCTCGTGTGACGCTTATAAGCAAAACTACATTGACTTTTTATCAATTTGATACCATTGTAATCCTTGACAGTCTATGTGCCACCTATCTCTTATTTTTTCATAGCAAAGAATCTCACACAAAAATGTTTTAAATATCTTTTGAAAAATAACTTCATAAATACTAAACCATAAATAAAAACCTTTGAAATTAAACTGCTATTCAAATCCTTGTTTGCAAATTAAATAACTGCAAAAGGCAAAAAATATGCATATTATAATGATAAAATAAAATAAAAGAAATACCAAAAGCGACATTGTTGTATATCTCTTCTCTCTTGCGCTCTGCCCCTCTTCCATTCTCAGTCTGCAGTCACAGCTGTAGCTGTATCTGGGAATCTGGGTAAGAATCTGAGCAAAAATCTCCAACGGCTTAGAACAAAAGACAAGTTGCCGCAAATTTGTAACGTTTTCCAAGGCATTAAATGAAAAACGACAACAATGCTAGACCCCCTGTGTTGAACACACACACACACACACACATGCACAAATAAAATGAACAAAATGGTGAACGAGTGGGCGATTATACACACACGCAAACCCTCGCTCTCCCACACTCACATACACAGCTACACAGCCATGTGCATTGGTGTTTTTTGAGCAGCATAATAAATGCGTGATTATTTGTAGCTTTTATTAGGTGAGAGCGTACTAAGAGGCAGCAAGAAAGAGTACGAAACCGGTGAGAGGTAACCGAAGAGTTGGAGCAGGAGAGTGCAGAAGTTGGAGCTTGCAAAGGCAGCAACGTTTTGTTAGGGCAGTCATATTGGCCGCCAGTAACTAGGGGAAAAAGTTTATACGAGTCTAATAAGTGCAACTCTCATATCGTGAAGACTTGGGAAAATTAAATCTAAGATTTTGGGAAACTGTTAGGTTTTTGAGGAATAAACAAAATGGCTGGGAAAATAAAAATAATTATTTCAATTCAATTGTTTATCTACTTAATTTGAAATAAAATTAATTTAAAAAAAAAAACAGCAGGTTTATTATTTTGTCCTGTACGTACGAGTACTATATGTACATCTGTTCGCTTGTAACTTCTAAGCTGCTTATTCTTATTTGAGAAATAAGGTATCGCTAGAAGCGTCTTGATTGTCCGCTGGTTATAGGCTATGTTATGTCATATTAAATTAAATGTGTTGCCATCTGGTAGAGATAAAGTAAAAACTAAAATCAAAAAATGTTTAAGTTGGGTATCACTTAAAAGAGGCCTAATAAGCAGATTTGGCTGTTTCTCTCGAATATGCTGCGATATGAAAATAATTTGCTGCAAAGAATTTAAAAGTAAGGATAGTAGTAGTCTAAGGGCGACCACAGATGACTTGTTTCGACCATCTCGCTTTACAATGCATAATTTCAATATTACTACAATTGGAGCTCAAATCAATAACTTAAGAGAATCTGGGCGACGCACTGATTCGTCATCCAAACAGCGTGACGCATACAGAAGCCAGAGATCCCAAAAGGTTCAAAGCGACTAAAATAAACTATTTCATGATATTTATGATCCACATCCATGCAAAGGGTTACGCTCTAGTCTATTCAAGAGAGTGCTCCGATAATTAATCAAATCGTCTCAAAAACACTTTCCACTGGATGTAGTAGCTATTAGGAAGATCTATCTCTGAACTCAAATCCATGAAGAAATTTAAACTTCCTACAATCCTTTTCTCTCTCTGGCTACAGCCACTAGTTTGTTAACCTACACCAATATAGCCCAATCCAGCAGTAAAACATGCTTCCCATTCAACGAAAAGTTGCCTTTAGGGCTTTCTCCGACTTACTGGGAAAAGGATCATATAAAATTTGACGTACGCATAAACTAGCTTAACTTACTGAAACTTCGACTCATGTCGACTTGAAGTAAACTTAAGAAGTTGTACAAATATTTAAGATGTGCATTGTGTGGCTGCATGCGTGTGTGCGTCAAGGGCTGAGCTCCATTGTCGATGAGATGCCGAGCTGAGAGGCAAAAGCCATTGATGCTGCCCTCGCCAGTGAGAAACCCGCAGCGGAAAACAGACATGAACTGATCCACAAAGCTGAATGGAGTTGCCAGCTCTCGTTTCAGGATGTGCTGCTGCTCCTTTTGCTTAGACAGGGAATTGAGGTAATCCTGCCAACAAAGTCGCACACTCAACTTGAATTTGTTTTCATGTTGGAGCTGCTCTTGCAACCGTTGTCTGGATGGTTGTCTGTTTGCTCTTCAAGTGGGCTCTATGTGCTGGCCTAGCGCTGGGTCTGCTCTGACGCTGTTCTGGTTCTGCTGTGGCACTAACGGAAACAGACATTGCAGCCATTGTTTATTACATAAAATAAGTTATTGTTAATAAAAATGTTACCTGCTGCTGCTGCTCCACAAATCCTCCTTTAAAAGACAGAGCAGCAGTAGCAGCAGCTGCGGGGGCTTTTCCGGGAGCTGATGTGCTTAGTCTGCTTTGTTTTTTGTTGTTGTTGGGCAAATTATGCGCATGTATTTTGTTTTTGCTTGCTTTATTGTTTAGACAAAGTGTCGCTAAGCAGCCTTCTATTCAACAATGGAGCACAGCAGAGTAGAGCCAATTGACATGGCTTAAAAAGCTAAGCCAGAGCTGGAGTGCCAGAGATGTTGTCTCCAAACTTCAGCCTCCAGTCTCTGCCAAATTTAGCTACAATTCATTCAACATTGGTTTACTTTATGTCTGTACATTGAATCTAAGCCATGCCACCTGTTGTGGCAACTATTGTTTGTAGCTACCGCGCCCCCTTCAACACCTACAAGCTTGGAGGCAGTGAAAGGAGCTGCTCGAATGCCATGTCAAATTAGCTAGGCGGCTCATAGTCAATATTGTCTTTGTTCCAGAAGCATTTCCACTGTCACTTTCTAACACTGGCTGATTGTGTTTTCTCGTTTTCGCGTTTTTTTCTATTTTGTTTTGTTCTTTATTTTATCATCGTGTATGTATTAGTTAGCACCAATTTGAAGCAAACAATTCGAGCGTCAATGCGGAAATACAAATAGCAGCCATTTTTTTTTGTTTGTAAGTGTATTTGTATACGTAACTATGTGTGTGTGGTGGGTGTGTATGTATTATAAATGCAGCTGACCAAGTAAATATTTGCCAACTGCTCTGATTGAATGCTGCAATATACCAATATACAAAAATTCGCGAATAAAATAAAAATAAAAAAATTGAAAGCCGCGAATTAGTCAGATTGGCACTTAGGCAATAAAAGCCACAATAAACTAGGGGGCTATGCCACCTGCATGCTTCGCTCGATCATTTACGTCACAGGTGCGTTTATATCGAAACTATACTTTTCAAAAACAAGTTTGAAATTTTAGCTACTGCTTAATGTTCCAGCATATGGAACACTCAAAAGCAACTCTGGCGTCTAAACACAGGAGTCGCCGTAGTTGTAATTGCTGCTAGTGCTGTCAACTATAAATGACTTTGGGCATATCATGAAATTTGAAAATTTGGCAGCACTGAAAACATATATCTGTGCATGAGTGTGTGTTTGTACATGTCGATGCTTGTGTGTGTGAATCGGGAAGGCAGATCATTCTCCATAAATGTGCTCTGTCGCTAGCGCCAAGTTTATTGCATCATAGTTTTTTCTCTCAAGCGGCAATCTCTCGAACACATATGCATAAAAACACATGGACACATGATTGCTTGCACAGTTTATGCCGCTTCTTTTCATGATTTCGTTTTATAAGGTGGCAACACTGAAGCAGGCTAAGTTTATTATAGTTAGCTAATAATCAGTACGTCAAAGAGCGCACTAAAGTTGTGTTTATAGTATTTAAACAATTCGTAAGGCTTGGCTTCTATTTGGCTTCTATTTATATGTTCTGTAAATTTTATATACTTAAGTGAATTAAATATTATTATATATAACTGGAAGCATCATACCTAAACGCGCAAAAGCTCAACACCTCAACTTATAAACTAACCAAAAAGGGCGTTCACGCTGTAGTCTGTTGAATTTTTGCGTAACTTTTCAACTGCTTCTACTAAGCCTCTTTCAACATTATTCGAATACATTTTTTCGAAAATAAATCCAAATTTTCATGAGTCGGAAAATTGTTTTCAAACTCATGAACTAATCGCCGCATAAACCTAGTAACAGCGTTGATAGCTAAAACTTACTTATACGTACACATATGAGTTTTTCTTCTTAGTTTTTCACACGAACTAACGAAAATATTTGTCTTGCTCTTTCCTAACTATTCCCTCACCCTAACTCACTTCAATTTTTTCCACATTGTTGTTGTCCTGTAATTCTGCTGGCAGCGTTTCGAGGTTTTTTGATTCTACTTTTTTCTCTATTTCCGAATATTTCGCTTGGTAAAAATTTGTAGGCAAATTTCGGCAACGTTGTCGCGGCAATTTTGGCGATTTACGTTGCCACACACACACATTCGCACTCACACATACAGAGGACTGTTGAAAAATGTATAGCTATTGTATGGTGCAGAGGCAAGCGGCTGGCTTGATGTTTGCGCAAGGGTTTCGTGGGGGTAAGGTGTGCATAGTTGCCCGACGCAGTGCGACAATTAAACACATACAACATACACACATACACTGATAGGCACACCCGCATATGTTTGAAATTCGTTGCCCCCTCGGTACCAAGCCCCTTCCCGGTTGTCAGCACTTTTGGTGTTGCGCTTATGGCGGTTGGCAACTTGCAACTAACGAAGCTAAACGCATGCAAACAGCCAACATAAATGCATTTTTCAACACTGACAAACAGAGTTGCAGCAAAATTAAAGTTTTTGATATATTGGTTACATACGAACCATATACATGTAAATATTCATAGTGCGTACGTATTTTTTTGTTATGCACTGTAGCTATAAGGTAAAGGCTAGTGTATAATGGGATCACAGCTAGAAAAAATTTCATCTCAATAGAATAGTTTTTTTTTTTGGTATTAATGTATTAACTTTGCATTTTTTTTGCTTAAAAAACACCCTATTTAACACTTGTTTGCTTATTTCTGCAGATATATAAATTTATTTACTCTCATCCCTGCCAAGCCCGGCTTTAAAAATTCTATTACTTTTTACTTAATCAATGTAGGATCCTACAATCCACTGCTTACATTTACTCATCAAACAGAGCACTCCCAGATCCATTGAAGCCTCTAGAATGCTGACTACTACAATGCAATCAACAGGCTTGTTGCCAAGGTGCTGTTGCTGCTACCTTGTTGCAAGTAGCCGCTGGGAACAAAAAAGAATTGCAAGGAAATTGGCAAAATGAAAGCAATTGTGACGAAGCTTAAGGTGGCTTAAAAACTAGAAAAAAAAATCCTAACCCTGGGGCAGCAGATTAAGCCAATTGATTGCTGCTAATAAAAGTGAACAACACAAGATGCAACAATGGCAACCAAGTTATGGCTCCGGCTGAAGCAACTAACCAGGACTTTGGCTGCCTAAAACTGCAGTTGGCTTCCGTTTGCACTTGCGGTTAAATCGACTTGTAACAATGGGCCACTCGAATAATAATAGGGTGGACCATAAAAGCAAGCGGAAGTAGCGCATAAAGCGACAAAGCACAAAGGACAAGTAAAAAAGGCCAAAGCAGCGAAATATCATAAAAGCAAAATGGTGGCAAAAGAATCGCTTATTATATTCGCAATATTGACAGCAGCTGCCAACGCCTTAACGAATAATAATAATAATATCAGGAGCCGGGGCAGCGGCAGCCAAAAGAGCAACAAAGAGAATATATAAGGCATATATGAGTGTAAATAGCCGGCGGCGGCAAGTAGCAAGTAGAAAAAGTAACAAGAAACAGGAGGCGCCACGAAAGACCAAGCAGTCGCTGCACAATGAGATGCTCAGATGCTGAGATGCTGTGCTGCATTTTGGTGCCATTGGTGCCATTGGTGGCACATAGCCTTTTGAGCCAAATCATATAAAGGCAACAGTAAGGAAGAAATCGCATATGAAAGGCCGTAAGCATGTGGCATTGGCAATGGCAACCGGTAGTTCCAAACCGTCTATAAGGTAAAGCCGAAAAGGGTGAAAGGGTGCATGGGGTGGGGAAACCAAGGGCGCAAGCAAACGATAGGAAACTGGTACTGTCATGACCGTCGCCATCGCCATCTTCAAATGTTTATGAACTTTAAGTTGTGTACAAGTTGTTCCTAAGTACATGACAATATGGCAAGTACACTTGGAGAAAAAAAAGTTAAGGCTTGTCTATAAATCTCAGCCGCAGGTAATATTTAGTATTTGATATCTGCATCCAATGTCACATAGTTGCATTTATTATATACATAAGTAAGTCTTGAAGCTTGGAGTAAAACTAAATTTGCATTAAAAAAAAGTTAAAAATACTAAAAGCTGCTTTTAAAAGATAATGCTTTGCTTAATACACTGTGCAAAAATTTACGAAAAAATTGTTTAGGGTGAAATTGTTTCTAGTGGTGTTGATAGTACTTGATGGGAATAGTTAAGCCCAAAAACGTCCGATCTTTGAACAAATTAGCAATAATTTCCAGAGTTGAAAGGAAGCCACCTCAATGGGTCTTTGTTGTTGTGACAAAAACAATAAAAAAAAGTTTTAAGAATTTAAATTTTAAAGTATTGAAATAGTGTAGTATAGAATGCTCCAAAAATCACAACCGTAACAGAAGAAGTTTCATATAAAAAAAAATGCTCCCCGAATTTCATGTCCAAAGCTAAGTTGACGCAGATAAAGGCCCATACGCAGCATGCAAAAATTTCGCATGGAATGACAAAACTTTATATAAAAAAAAATCCCACTATGAAAAAACTTCATATAAAAACAAATCCCATCTTTTTTGATTTATATGAAGTTTTGTCATTCCGTGCGAAATTTTTGCATGCTGCGTATGGGCCTTTAACAAACCAAGCAGTGTTGTTCTATGTTTTAACCGACGCTTTACGTAAGATGGCGCCACCAAAGTTTACTAGATGGCGCCAGCAGAAACTAGAGCTATTCTGTTTTGGCGCCACAACCGAAACTTATTAATCTCATTCCTCACAGCTGATTTTAATATGAACAATAGTTGAATATTACGAGGAAAAAAAAAATGGAAAATGGAAAAAAAAATCATTTATAAAAATGCTTCAAATATTCTTAGAGCTATTAACTATAACAAGGTTAACAAAAATTCTTTTGTTTTGAAGATTTCTTCTGCGTTAGCTGTCTTCAATTCTACGGAGCTCAAGTTTAAAGGTATGTACCACACGATTTTTCGGATATTGAATTTGGATAGAACAACTACGATAACCCAAAGAGGAAAAACTCATGTAAACCACCCAGCCATGCCTCAATATAAACAATAAACCAAATTTCGAAATCACTTCTGATAATCACTTGTTTCGGTCCATGGTATATGGTATGTCTGCGAAGATACTAGAATTTGGTCGATTCGTGAATAAACTGAAAAGGTAAAGAAGTGGTATCCGCATGCTTAAAGAAAGATGGAAAAAGTACAAAAAAAAAAATTAAACGCGTAGAATATATTTTTTTGGATACCTTACTGTTCGTGTGCCCTCGTAGTCAGAAAAAAATTCAACTAAAAATTGGAATAATTAAAATCTGGAGGTCTTTAAGCTATTAACTGCAAAATTCTCTAATCTAGATTTGGTTCCAATGTTATAAAAATTCGCGAAAGAAATGAACAATTTTTTCTTTTTGCTGCCAATTTTTTCTCTCACTGTAGTCCGGTGTAGCAGGCGTGGCTGCTCAAGTGCAGCACTCTCTCTCTTCTCTCGGCTTTATTCGATCTCTTTAGCTGCCACTTGTTTCTTGACGCTTGACACTTGGCAATTTTGAAGGCGTTGAATTGAAGTCAAGCACAGATTTTGTTTATTTTTATTTTTATTCTTATACTTTTATTTCGTGTTTTACTTTTATTTGTCGTCCTTTGGTTTTGCTTGTTTTGCCTGCGGCATCTTTTGCATTACTTTTATGTGTGTTTTGCTGTTGCTCTTATTGTTTGTTGTTGGTGTTGCCACGCTTTTCAAGACTTGCCACTTTTTGTTGCCATTTGTTTGCCTTGGCTGTTAGTTCAGTTCAGCTCGGCTCAGTTCAGTAAAGCGTCAAAAGGAGTCAAATGTCGGTTGCCGCCATTAGACACGACTGACTGACTGACTCGGCGCCTCTTAATGAACGAAGACTCACTTAAGAACTCACACAGCTACATATGCACATGTACACATAGATACAAACACACACACACACATATTTAATTTGATTTTGATTGCATGCGCGCCTTTTTCGTTTGTTTTAGCTTTCGATTGAAAATTTTGTTGTTTCATGGGCAACTTTGAAAACAACAGCAAAAACTTTTGCTCCTTTACTTCAATTTTTTGTTTTTTATTTACTTATTGACAATACAAATACGTGTACAGTGTAGCTATATAAATACATACAAAAAAAAAAAACTCAAGCCTAAAAGCATGCTACGGAAAAATTGCCTTTTGCTGCGCTTTGATGTTTTGCATGAATGGCTTCGCTACAGCCGCCATTTGGATTATATTTATGTTTGAGTGTGTGTGTGTAAGTGTAAGTGCGTCTTCGGTTTTTCTTTTATACGTTTTAATTGCATTTTTTTGTCGTTGTTTTTGTTATTTACAATATATGGCAATTTTATATATACAAAAAATTATACATATTTTTTATGCGCCATGTGTGGAAGCATATATGAAAAAGCTTTTCCCATTAACAGAAGGAAATTAAAATGAAAAACTCATAACACAACCCACACACACGCACACACAGACTTACACTAACAAAGACTCTCTCACACACACTTACAATTTATTATTGCCCCAGTCTGCCTCTAATTGCATTATGTACATGTATGTATGTGTGCGGGTTTGATTTATTTAATTTTATTTCGGAAAAATTTTTGGTTAATATTTTTACAGTTGATATTTCTTTCATTTTATCATTGTGCATATCATCAACTGCTTTTCCTTCCGTTTTTTTTTGTAGCTTTTATGTGTACACAATAAAAGATATTTGAGTTATAAGAACTTAAAAGGATGTAATATTTATAGCAAGTGCAAAGTTTTTTTTTTCATTCAATGCTGAAAATAAACCTTATTTTATTAAGACACTTTTAAGTTTAATCTCTTATACTTCTATGATTTTTACGTAGAAGCAATCAATGTCTTACTAACACTAATAAGAACTTTCTGCCCAATTGGTCACAAAATCAAATTTCTCAAAAAAAAAAAAAGCTTAATTCTGCGCCAAGTTTTGAAGTGATACTCAAAATGTGTGCTTCTTTGAGGGATTTGTCTTAGGTAAGGCATCGCCATTTTGAAAAATATTTTTTGTTTTATATTTAGCTGACATGACAACAATATCTTCCCTTTGACACTTAGATTTTGTCTTCCAAAAATTAGTTCGCTCAAAAATTGTTTTTATTTTTAAAGGCCAGTCCGCAGACTCGTAAAAAGCCGTGAGCGAAAATCTGCAATTTAGCTTATGAGCAAAAAGAATTGTAGGCATCGCGTTTGTGAGCAAACAGTACTGACCATTTTGAATTATTATTATTCAGCCAAAAATAAAAAAATAAAATGTTTGCGATGAAATTTTATGGCGGTTTTTATCATTTTTGGAAACTTCCGGATTCACCCCAAAAAAGTCGAAAATCACGAATTTGGCATTTTTTGTTCGGGGATCTGAAACAGTGAAGCTAATTCAATGCCCTGAACGACACAATTTTCAATTTTGAAAAAAAAACTCACTCCAAAAAATCTACGAAAAAATTCTTCCGAATTCACCCCACTTGCCTCTATCTTTAAACTTGCTATGAATGAGTAATTTGTAAACTAACAATAAATATCATGAACTGGTCTCATTTGTCCAAGAAAAGTCAACATAAATTATGAGTTCGCGAAAACTTGATAAATAATCGGAAGTTTGAAAAAAAAATGCACGTTGCTAATATTTTCTAGTACCTCTATTACAAAGAGAGCGATTCAAAAATTGTTCCACTGCACTTCTTTTTACCCACGGAACTTTAAAATGAGCTAAGCAAACACTTAGTAGACATAGATTTGTAAACTTCATAATTTAAACAATAACCTTTTGGGTCTACTTTGTCATATGTTCAGTTGTTCAAAAGCGTTCGGAGTGTTCAGTTCGGATTAAAATTTAAGTTTTAGCTTAAAATTTTTTTTTTTTTGTTTTGAATTATATGTATCATGTCTTTCTCAGAAAAGTTAAAAGTAAGTAAATAAAAAAATTTTATTATTTTTTATCAATTAAAAAAAAAAAAAATCATAACATAGTTATAAGTATGAGGGATGTAGACAAGAGCTGTACCAGTAACGGCATGAGCCACGACACTGATGCCAATGCAGTGGGAAAGCTCATAAGGAGCTGCGGAACTTCGTGGGTGATGCGGGACTAAAGCGTCCGCTTTGGCAATCGCTGTGATGATACCTTGTTAGTTCAACATGCTGATGACCAGCAAATGCTGGACGCCCCGGTAAGTTGCATAGACATGGGAAGTATATTTCTTGATTGTGACATTGTTTTCTATGGCTTACTAGGGTATCCCCCAATTCATAAGCGTTGCCGACACTAGAGCAGAAAGGCAAGTGTTCTCCCAAGAAGACGGAGAAGTCGAAGGTACGCGCTCCCATGCCATGCAAAAAGAAGACTGAGAAGCGTAGTACGCCAACATGCAAGCCAAAGAGTGGCTAGTAGCCACGAGATGGTTGAGCTGGAGATCGCTTGGATCAGTCCTGCTTGGTGTATGGGTTCGCTGCTATTTTGGTCATGAGACTTTAACTGCTGGTGCGTCGGACAGTCCCCGTTTTAAAATTTTGTATTGTGTGATATTTCATGGTTTGACAATCCGTTCCAAATACGCCGAGCTTCTTATATGATTTCATTTGGCAGCAAGTTAAGGCAGTACTTGTATTTATTTCTTATGAAATGCGCTAGAAACATCATAAAGGGTGTAAATTAATGTTTCTAAATTATTTGATTTCATAAAAGGTGTTACGTTTTTTTTGCGAATTATTTTACGAGCCATATTGTTATGAGATTATGTGAAAAATTTATATGTTTAATGAAAAATATATAATAAATTTGTAGCTGTTGAAGTTTAAACCTTCCCTACTTGTAACTTTGTGAGGAAATCTCGATAGTAGTTATCGATAACTCGACAAATAGTTAACATTAAAAAAAAAACATTGGGCCAAATATTGGCTGGTATCTCTTTGTAACTGAGAGACTTGCCAAAAGCTTTCATATCATCTGTAATTTGGATGTGCATCTCATTTGGTAGAAAAAGAAGAAAGAATTTGAAAAACAATGTCAACTCCAAATTCGTTGGTCGTTTCGAACAAGTTTTGGCATGTTAATGCCGAGTTTCTCACATTTCAGCTCGGAAAAAAGAACTTCTTGTCAGTATGTATGTGGGCCAGGAACAACTTGTATCAGCCGAAGGACGCAGCAAGCAGCAACACAGGCCTTCAACTGGCTAAAGAAAACTGCATGAAAAATATAAAAAAAAAGAGAACCAAGGAAGAGTAAAAGTTTAAAACAAGAAAAACAGAAAATAACAACTAAAGGCAACCTTTGGCAGGAACTAACCGCGTGGCAAGAAAAACTTTTGCTTTGGGGATTTGCTTAGAGACGAGCAGCTCGCCAAACGGGACGCGGCAGGACGTGTGATGCGGGATTGTAGGCTCAAGTTGGACGCCTTTGAGAGCGTGTGCAATGGTGCTGCACTTGAGAGACGCCGCACAAGCACCGAGCAGCTGCTTGAAGCTTCCCTGACTGCCTGATGCCCCACTAACTCGCTGCCAATGCCACTGCCTGCCTTTTGCACTGCCACAAGCATCTGGCCAATAACAGTTGCAATTGGAGCTTCAGAGTACAGTACATTTCACCAAGAAGCAGCAGCAGTAGCGGTAGTCTTCCAAGAATGACGACAAACAAAAACGATTTACGCTGAAAGTGCCAACAATGGCGCAAAACTTGTGCTCCCAATACGATGTAGCACAACGCGTATACGCCAGGTTGGCCAGCCCAAAACCAGACTTCATAGATGTATATATGTGTGTGTGTGTGTGTATGCTCAGTGAAAAAGTTTTGCGCCCAACGTTTTAATTTAATACACAAACTGCAAGCTAAACCCAAGCTGCTCGGCCTCTTTTGAGCCTGACTTCTATTATTTTTAGTTGCTCCGCTTTGTTTTTCTGGAATACCCTATGCCCTAAGTTTAGCTGGTGTATTAAGTTAGTGGAAGTATGTAAGAAAGGAATTCGAAGGAAACAAAATTAAGTTTAAAGTGACTAGTACTTGGAGATTTAGAGTCATTGCATAATAAAAGGACTTTACTCAAAGGCATAAGCGTAGCTTCAGATATGATGAACTCGTAAGTCTTAGAGGGATCTACTAAGTGGAACCTGTGGTAAAAGATAAAGCGTCTCTCTTCAATTAGAGGAGACTTCAAAAAAATTCTAGTTGATAGTGCTAGATAAGTATAGTTAAGCACTTGCAGGCTTTTTATTTGAAATTATTTTTTAATTTATAATTTTTTTTTTTTAATCAACAAAAATCTCAGGTAGTGCTATAAAATTTACAAAGCTGCAATGGGTACTATATCATCTACGACTTGCTATATCAATCACAAAGACCAACCGGCATGTGTGAGCATAATAAACAAAACAGCAGCTCTTCTCTTTAGCGTATTTAAAAGTCGGTTTATCCGGCATGTAACTGCGCCACTTGTTGTTGCTGTTGCTGTAGCTTGGGGGAGCTGTCGCCTTGTCGCTGCGGGCGCCATGTCTGCGTCTGTCAGTGCCACTTTTATTTTTTCCATTCTTCTTTTATTCCACGCTTTCTTCTGCTCTTTTTGGTTTTTTTTTTTCCAGAGCGTAATTGAACTGGCTTAAGTTTGCAAAAGAATTTCATTCGTTTTAAAGTCAAGTTTTGTTGATTTGTCTAATGCTCGTGCCCCAGTGGCATCCACCTCCACTTGCAACTGTCACTCTCTGACAGTACTGACTGACACTCCCAGCAGGACCTTTTGTCAGTTGGCCAGCCTAATGCCGTGCTCCTCAAACCGTAGCAGTCTACGAACAATTAACATCAAGTTGCTTACTAAATTAAATGCAAAAGATTTTGGCCAGCCGGAGTACCTGAGTCCAAAGTGTAGTGTTTTTTGTGTTATTGTTGTTTTATTTGAAAGTCAAATAAAAACTATGGATACCCAGGAGTAGAACTTTAAGCTAGACTTTGTGACATTGCACTATGAGTTGATGAGCATTAGATTATCTTACTCAGTATGCTAGTTGTAGGTAACTGGTGAGTACATACTTTAAATGCATACAAGTCAATGGGTTTGAGGGAAATCTTGTGCCTGCTGTACCCCAAAGCTGGAAAGCATAAGTACTTCAATTTGTTTTTTTTTCCTAGAATCCTTTCGAGAGTTTTTCTGGAGAGTTCTCGACTTCTGCTAACTTAAATATCCCTTAAATCTGGTTTATTACGATTAACGCATGCAGCCTAAAGGACTCACACTTTTTACTCCATTAAATTTGTTGTGTGTGTTTTGGGTGTGTGTTATGGGAATTTGCTTTTAAAATATATGTACCTACCTGCATGCGTTGTGCTAACATTTAACAAGTCATTTCATTTCAATAATAAATTCAATGTTGCGTATACGCCATGCATGGCTATCGTTCATTTTAAATCTAGAGAGGCGCGCACAAACAAGTATGCTACAAAACGTAAGCTACGTATCTACACACACAGAGTCAAAACTTTGAGACAGGTGCTCCAGAAAGCAAAACAAAAAAGAACTGAAAAAGAAATACAAAAATAAAGAGGCACTGAAAATGGAATGGTATCTAAATATAAATTTCATGTCGGATTTTTTACGACTTGCTGACAAATGAAAGCGTAGACAAATTTAATGGTCGACAAAGGAAATATCTTTGCGTTGCTTTGGCTGCTCTCCTTTTGTTTTGGCTTTTTTCGAATTTTATTTATGGCCAGTTGTTTAAGCCATTGGTAATAACGGTTCATCAAAATTACGCTCAGTTGAGAGGAATCGAAGAATCAGGGCATTACTATAAAGCTTACATATGTTTCATTTTACGCACGAACTCAAATCCAAATGCCCGGCAAATGGCATATAAAATAATGCGCACGAGCAACCCCAACACACACACACACATACACAGAGACATACTAGCGTAAAGATGCGAACAAAGCGTAAGGCAAAATAAAAGAGAGCAAGTGAAATAAATGATGACAATAAAATTTAAATAAATAAATAAAATTAACTCATAACCACTTAGAAAACCACAACGAGCACCAAAAGCACCCAAGTTGTCCGGTTTAGGGTCTTTTATGCGCTTACCCCCCTCTAACCCTGCTGCGGCGACCAACTCCATGGGTGGCTTTGGGTTTGCATCCCCACCACACCCATGATAAACTGAAACTAACAACAACATAATTTAGTGTGCCCAGAGCCCGAACCGAGCGCATTAACAAAACGAATGAGCATAAGCAGCTAAAGCATTTGGCCAGCAACAACCACAACAACGAGAAATATAACAACTACAAAAGTGGCCACAAAGCGGCTAAAACGGATGTGCGGAGTTTCAACAATGGCCGGCCAATGGTCACCGGAAACGCCAACAACACACTAACGTGTGTATGTGTGTGTGTGTGTACGTGTAAGAGAGCGTGTATGAGTGTAAGGCAATACTTTGGTTTTGTGAATGCTACTTCAAAAAGTGCTGCCACTCCTTATATCACACACACACACACATGCACTCTTTCTGCCGCACACACACACACTGAGAGCAACTCTGAACCTTCATTTATCAAGTTGACATTTTAATTTATTAAAACAAAATGAAATGAAACGAAGGCGAAGGCAGCAACAACAAAAACAACGATGAGCAGCTTCCAGAGAGGATGAGAGCATAATGACGATGACGATGAGAACATTCTGCCGACAATGTGACCGTAAAACCAAAAGAGCTGGGCACACAATGCACACTGGGATCAACAGAAAAATCTTTCAATAAAAAAAAACAATTTCTTGCGAGAATATATATTTCGGGTATCATACATATATTAAAGAAATGTGATAACAACTCTATAAATTTGATAAGCCAACAATCAGCTATTTGTTAACATAAGAAAAGTACGATAGTAAAAACGTGGTTTCGGGTGGACCGAAAAGCTAAAGAAAATATGGAAAATAATATATACATATATAATTATAAAGTAGAAATTAATTCTAGATTATAAAAGTTTTGTAGCCACAACACTTCAAGGATTATATTCCTACTACTGCCATCCTGAACTCCCAGTGGAGCATAGGGCATGTAGGGATTATAGTTTCTTGTTAAGGTCGAAAAAAAACTCGAAAATTGCGTGTCGTCTGATTCAGTATTTTAAACGTGAACATTTTTTTAAAAAAGTGACTAGAAACCAATCGATTTAATTTTTTGCAGGCTACTTTATAATCACCAAATCGAGCTCATTAGTAAAGAAATTTTTATTAAGTGGTAAACATTTTTTAGTGGCTAAAAAAAAGTGTTTCTAAGGCATCCAAAAATTTTTTTTTTTTTTAAATCAGCAGCTTTTGCTTAAAAACTTATATTTTGTCAATTCCTTCATTCATGAACAGCATCAGAATATAAGCAAAATAAAAACATGTTCATTATTGAATTTAGGTGAAACATTCTCCATAAATCATACTCTATGCTCATTTTTGGAACAGCGTAGTTGTAGTTGTTAGGCAAACGTGCTGTGGGCTAGTTTGATTAAATAAAAAAAAATTCGTCGTTGATTCGACGAAGAATAACTTTTGTGTGATATTTTGAAAAATATATCGAGTTTTGGCATAATTAAATTATTGGTTAGCATTTTTTGTTTTTGGCTTTAGATTGCCATGATATAAAATGTAAAATTTAGTGCATTAAATGAAATTAATTGGAAAATGATGCTTCTGCCAAATTATGTGAGCCAAAAGGAGACTTTTTTGAAAGCTTGTCGGTTTTCGTTTCTTTTTAATGTAATGTTAAAACCAAGGGACCAAAAAAAACTAAAACTATTTAATTTCTAACAAAATAAGATAATTAATAGCATCGAAAAAAAATTTACTGTTTTTGTGTTGAGAAAACAAACAGGAATAATTAAAAATCAGACTTAGTCTTTTCGACGAACATCAGTTTTAGTGTAATTAAAAAAAAAAAATAACAGTCTGGGGTTAAAGTTGGAACATGAACAATATTTAATAAGTTATTGATAAAATTGGCCATGTTCCATTCATTTGTTGGATTTTAAAAAAGTTTTAGTTCAGTCCTGCCAGCCAATAAAATGTTTGTTTCTATAAGAAAAAGCATACAACAGCCATTTTAGAATAAATACAAACATTTCTTGACTTTTTACCAAAATTTTGACAATTCAGCCCACTGTACAGTGGCAAAAGACGTTGATGTTGCTTTTGTATCATGTTCGTGTTTTGTTTTTGGAGGGATTGCATGTAAACACATATCCTGTGTAAAGATTATATCACTTAGATTGTATATTAACTTTGTCATGATAAGACATTTTAATGCATATTAAGTATATTTGGTATTTGTTTAAAATGTACTTAGCCCTGGTCCATACAGTTATACGCTTGGTGTTGGTAATATTATAAGATTTATAAATTGCTTCCGATTTGCATAAACAATGTGGCGATATTTAAAGCTAAGCTTAAATAAAGTGGAATTTATTAATTGTCTCAAGCACTTAGACTTAAGTTACAATATTAACTGGGGGGTTCCGCCCACTGCTCGCTTGGCTCACCAAACAACACTAGGTTTTTTTTTTAAATTTTTATAAAAAATAGTTAGCACCAATATGCACACACTGGTAGAACTTTCCGTGAAGAAGCGCCCCAGTCAAGACTCTGGGTTGAGCAGAAATGCAAAAATTTATTAGTGTTTTGTTGGGCACTACTGCGCTTTTGCCCAACATTTTTGGAATGTAGTAACGTCAAAAAACATATTGAAATATTACTAGCTACTGCTGGTAACACATTTTTTTGTACAAGCCTAAAAAAATTCCCAAAAAATTTAACTATTTATTTAGTTTTTCAACATTTCTTTGAATTGAGAATACTTCTTCACTATTTATCCAGTACAGTAAAAATTAATTACACAGGCCTACAAATACCGGAGTCATTTCAGTAGTTGGAAAGCTAAGGGTCATTTCCGAAGTAATTTGCTGCGTAGAATCCGAACATCACGTCAGGATTTTGAGATATTTGAAAAATGCTGTTTTTCGGGTACATAACCCCAAATATCTCAAGATCCTGACGTAATGGGCCAATTCTGGCCCCGGATTCGGATTCCATGCAGCAAATTACTTCAAAATTGACCCTTAGATAACTAAACCATGTTGCTCTGTGTTATTAATTAAGCAATTTTTCAAAAATGAAATTTCAGTTTCAAAATTTTTTCATTTGCTCCAATTTGCTTTTCTATACACATAAGTATATGATATAAAGAAAAAAACTTACCCAAACTCGCTAGTAGCAGTCAAGCTGAAAAAAATAATAAATAAATTTATTTTATTATTTAAATTTTTTTAATTAATTCAACAGAAAAGAAGCTAAGTCATTAATTATAATTTTCTTAATATGAGTTTTATATTTTTTAACCTACAAAATATTGCAATCGTACCATTTTGTATCTTAAAATATTCAGAAAGCGAAAAAAGAAGGCCGATATACACTTATGCAACTTTTTCTACAAGTGTAAGGCCGAAATTTGTATTCCAATCGAAAAAATTATAAATTCTAGAATATTTGAAATTCAAAAGTGATTATGTAACTATCACAGTTTTTCCCACTGTGCACATAACCAAGCAACTAAAGTAAGAACTAAGAGACTACGAGTAGATATGGCACAACTCTCAGTAGGAGCATTAAGTAAGTCCAAGGACATGAAAGATTAGAGTGGACTCAATAACAAAGCACTTATATAAAGATATCTAATGACCAATTTGTAATATTTCGCATCAGAGTACTAGACTTGATTTAGCTGCTAAGTGGGCTAAACTTTTCCTAAACTTCTGCCTTTGAAAATGTTGGAACAATTATGTATCTCAACTTTGGCAATCAATAGACCCACATGCTATAAAATCCATAATAAATGCTTATGGTTAAAAATTTGGCTTAAGATTTTGTTAAAACCATAAACTCCACATGCTGCACGGCAACAACAAAAACAAGAGCAATAAAAACAACCTCAAAATGTTTTGTAGAACGAAAATAAAGCATTTTATAATTTGCATACATTTTTTTTTTTTTTTTATAGCGAAAATTTGTAAACGTGTTCAAAAGAAAAATTCTGCCACACGGAGGGGTTAAGGCGTATGCGGGTGGGGCATAATAAAATATATTAAAATGGCAGTAAAGAAATGTAAGTAAAAAATAAAATCAAATAAACTTGCTGCATATAACAAAAGGTGGCCCAGGCGGCACGTTGGGGTGTGCGATGAAAATCGCTTCAAGTTGTGGTTTTGAAAGTTACAAAAAATCGCAGTATTTAAAATTGTCATAAATATATTTTCTGATTATTGTTTTGAAATTTGCTTAAAGCTTCAGACTTGGCTTGAAATTTGCTTGAAAGCGATTTCTGGCACAACTTTGTGTGTGGGTTGCAAAATAGAAAAAAACCAAAGACCTAGCCTAAGAAAATGTGGCTGCTGCTTCTGCTTCTTATTTATTGCTCTAGTTTGTCTGGCTGGTTCTGGCCGGGCACAAAAGACAAACCAAACTTACAAAAAAAAAAAAAAAAGGCATCTTGAAACACTTGGCAAGCCACTAAGACAGAGACAGCGTGTTGGAGAGATAGCGGGAGTGAAAGTGAGAGAGGGAGCGAAGCGTATATAGAAAGGGTCCAACGGAATGTGCGTTACCCTTGCTTTCTAAATGAGAAAAAATTTCTCAGAATATGATGGCAAAATACAACGAGAAATGGGCCAGTTACAGTTGGTATGCACCGACTTTAATATACTCTGTCTTCTCGCTCGACTAATCGCTACAGCTTGTCTAATTATCCTCTAAGAGGGCGAGAATGTCAACTAATCTAGGGCTTAATTTTTGAACTTTAAGCCTTATTATATCTAAAGTTTAGGATATTTATTTAACAAAGAATTCCGTTAAATTTAAAACTCAGAAAGCTAGATTTTTTTTTAATTTTTCGGAAGTATATATATGCACTGGAGATACTAACATGATTCAAAAACCAGTCTTGTGTACTTTTTTGAGATCTACAAATTTTGAATACACACCAAAAACAAAAACGGGCAAGGGGGTGGTCAAGAATATGAAAAACTGCGTTGAAGTAACTTTGGCGCCCTCTACCGCCTAAAATATGAACTTATTGAAAGTTTTTGTGTACGACTTATAGAATTCGAGATAAATAGGCTCAAACAAAATAGCGGAAAACCCCACGGGGGCAGGAGGTCACCATTTTGGTGTTAGACTTTTTGGACGGTCCTTAATACAATAAGCAAGAGAAATTCCAGCAATCAATTTTTTCCTGGTTATCCGCTTTTTTTGTCTATTTTTACTGTACTATGAAATTTAAAACATCATCTTTAAGAATCATTTTTTTTTTTCCCCCATTTGTTAGAATTAAATCTTAACTTTCCTCGAAATTAGCTCATCTTTGAAAAAACAATTTCCATAGAAAAAATCATCTTTAAGAACAATTTTTTTCAGCATCATATTTTTAAGAATTATTCCATTAAACCAAAATGTTCTTTAAAAATATAACTTCCACATTTATAAAAAAACTATCTTCTTGAAAATCTTTTTTTCAGCATCACATTTTTAAGAATTAAATCTTTTTCGAATGAACCACTTCCATTAAACAAAATCGTTCTTCAAAAATATAACTTCCAACTTGCATATAACTTTAAAAATCATCTTCAACGAGATATTGGAATGAATTGGAATTAAATGAGCCAAAAAACATATAAAAATTATTGTTGGACATACGGAGTGCAAAAAAATTCTTTATTTTCTTTCGAAAATACATTAAAGTCGTCTTTGAGCGAATCTTCTTCTTTTAGACATGTGCGTTTTTGGACATCCGGATCATTTTGCTCCAAACTTAATGTAATCTTGGGCAACATTTTTTTGCAACAACCTAACAAACCAAGTGCCATCCCTTTAGTAGAGGGTATCTCAAAAATAAAAAAAGTGAAAAACAAAAATGAAAAAAAAACGCACAATTTTAATATACAAAAATTTTGTATACCATTAAAGCGGCTTAGAATGTAATATAAAAAAAAAGTAACAACAACCACAGCTGTCTGTCCCGTCTGTCTGACAAGGGGCAGTGGCGCATGCAGCGGCGTTGGCAGCGGCAGCGGGATATTGTGGTCGGCGTGTTCCAGAAAATCGCGATGGTCAATCGAATGAATGGCGGTTACTGTGCAGCAGACGGCATGAATGACTCGTTTTGGTTCACTCATTGCCAACGACTAGTCGTTGCGAAGCTAACCGTAACTCAAACCCGTTAAATGTACAGCAATTCAGAAATATACAGTTATAGTACATAGCACCTTTAGCGGCGCAAATTGCTTTTCATTTGTTGTTGAATTTGCCACGGTGTTGGGTATGACGTTACGTTCCAGGGAAGGGGCAGCAGAAGGGGTTGCGCTGCGGTTAACGTTCTGTTCTTGGTGTTGGCAACAGCTGTCATGTCAGTCAGGCACTTGGTTGGTGAGTGAGTGAGTGAGTGACTGAGCCAGAGCCAGAGCCTGGCTGCAACAGTTTCCAGTTGCCATTCTTTGCCCGCTATTTCTTTTTAAATAAAAAATATATACATATAAAATAAAGTGTATATATAACAAAAAAAGAAAATGGAAGTGAAAAGCAGAGAGAAATATGAATTTACTGATGCGCGCATGAAAAGAAAACCGTTTTACAAATTGAAACGAAATTTTTCGTTGCACCACAAAAGAAAAGAAAATGAATAAGTGAGAAATGGATGCATGGAAACATGAAAAATTGGTAATGAGTATGAGTATTGGTTTGGCAGTTAGTTTCATTTTTTGAAGTGCATTTGGCCACTTGACTTAAACTTTTTACACAGTTGCAAAACTGGGTAATAAATTCCATAAAATATTTACGAAAGCTTCAAAATCTACTATGCACATTAGACAAGAGTTTTTTTAAAACCGACATTGCGGAATTCACTTAAAAATCGTTATATTACCCACTTGCTTCGAACAAATCAAAAATTACGTATACGCATATGCTGCATGCTGACAAAAACGTCACCTTATAAGTTTGTGTGCCATGTTGCTGTTTCCTTAAAGCCTTACCTTAAACATAAAACAGTTGCAAAAATTCAAGCACTTTAAGGGCGTTTCCAAATTGACTATGGGGCGTGGGCGAATGCGTGGACTCAGTGCAGCGCGATATGCTTTTAACGTTTCTTACAGCCCCAAAACATTAACCAAAGTGGCAGCAGCTACTATTCGACTGTATACTATTTACTAGGAACTGCTCAGTTCCATTGGCTTCCATTTGCAGTTGGCAGCTCTGGCCAAGTTGGCAGCCCATTGCCGCTTGTCTGCTTTTGCTTTTAATGGTTATGCTACTTATCATGTCCTGCAACTAAAGCAGCAGCAACAAGCAAAACAACAAGAGAAGGGAGGAGTACATGCGAGCCTACACTTGCTCCACCCATGCCCAACACATCCACTATCAAAAAAAAAGACACACAGGAGCAAGTGAAACATTCGCGGTTACAGTTTTTCACGTTGTGCCTGAACCCTGCAACACCTGCTCCACCCAATGCTGCCACTGCAGTGCTGCCAAATGCACGAACGAATGCCCAAATCGTTGTAATGGAAAAAGTGCAAAGAAAGCCGAAAAAATAAAAATGAAAATAAAAGAAAAAGTTACAGCACAGCTTTTACCTGGCTCAATGGCCCAATGGAGCAACCAAGCGTCCAACTGACTCCATGCGTTGGCTTCAGTTTTGCCAATAACAGTCGCATGCAGCAGCAAGGGCGGGCTGAGGGGGTCTGCAGTGGAGTCAGTAAACTGCCGCCAATGGGGCCAATGGGGGCTAGCAGGGTTACGCTGTTGAATATCTCGGAATGACCCAAATATGTTTGCACAAATGAGTTTTGCAGGCATTAAATGATTTGTTTGCGCAGGTGAAAATCAAATTAAGAAAACACCCTCCAAAAATAAAAAATTTCAAGCTCATGGCGTAAAAAAAAGAACCCTTTGGATTTCGTTGCTAAGCGGCGCAGAGAAAAACGGAGAGAGAGATCGGCAGGGAGCGGGTAAGTTTCGGGTTGGTGTAGCACAAAGTTGAAGTAGTTGCTGCATATGTTGAACGGTTAAATGGACAGCTCGGGGAGGCAGGAATGCAATTTGTCGTCTGTGGCGGAAATTGGCATAACGAAAGGCTAAAGAAAACAAAACGAAAAAAAGAAGAACCCATGTAGCCACTGCCAGCTTGTTGATACCCTACAAATCGTTACATGAAGAATTTGAGATTATTTTTTAAATACAAGTTAAGCTTAAGATATACTGTTTAAGATATGACAATAGGTTTTAAAAATAATGCATTTAATGGAAAAAAAAAAATAGAAAATAATCGATAAAAAAGCGAAAGAATCGCTATGATGCTCTAAAAAGTTCAAACATCTATACCAAAAATTAAGTGAGATCCAGACTTTAGCTTAATCGCCACAAAAGAAATTTGAAATTTATTATCTTCAAAATTTTCTGAAATGCATTTTCATAAATGAATGGGACTACTAAAAAAGGAACAGAAGATGACAGAAAACAAAATGGCGTCTTGTGAAATATTAAATTTGCTCTACTGCGGCTGTATGAGAGTAGAACCCTATATTAAAAGCTCTTATACAAAAAAACCACCAGGACATACATATATGCTTTTTAAAAATATTTGCAGATTGCCCATCGGTTATATGCAAAAATTATGCATTTATGACAAATTCATATTTATGCTTCGATTTTAGAGTTGACTACTAAAATATAAAATATCTTTATTTGCGCGCAAATAATTTTGTTGCTACTTCGCTTAATCTATTATACATACAAACATATTTTTTGCATATAAACGATACTTGTTTAAGCTTTTGCTGGCATGCAGTAGAAATCGTTTGTATGCAATATTGTCATAAAATTGTCTATGGCATAAAGTGATCCGCAAACTATTTGTGTTCAAGGTACACCTATCAAATCAATAAGTTTTAGAGGTTAGTACACCAAAGAAATAAACAATGTTTATTTAATATTCATTTATTACTAAAATCAATATACCTAATATGAAGACATGTTTAGTGAGAAATGTGAGTCGGTTTAAGTGAGCACAGGCGATCAACTGTTGACTGATGCTATCATTATAATGCTACACCATATTTGCATATAAGCGATTTTTGCCAGCCACACAGCTTGCTGCTATGATTGTGGCAATAAAATAATCAATAGACATTTAATAATGACAGCAGTAAAAAAACATGGAACTAGTTTATTTGCATTTAAAAAATATTTGAAGATTAGCCAAAATCGTTTATATGCAAAAGTTATGCATATATGTAAAAAAAAATTTCATATTTGTACTTCGATTTTTGAGCTGACTACTAAAATAGATGATTTCTTTATTTGTACTCAAATAATTTCGTTGAGTAAACTACAAACATAACTACTTTTTGCATATAAACAATACTTGCCAACAACAAAATTCACTTTCCGAAAACTTAAGCTGGCTTTAACTGCGCTCAGTAGAAATCGTTTTTATGCAATGATTTTAATGCAATTTGGTTTCTATGCAATCATTAATGCTACAACATATTTGCATATAAGCGATACTTTCAAGCTGCACAGCTTGCTTTTATGATTTTGGCAACAATAAACAACAATAATCAATAAACATTTAATAATAACGGCAGAAAAAAAAGAAATAGTTTATTTGCGCTTAAAAAATATTTGTAGATTAATCAAAATCGTTTATATGCAAAAATTATGCATATATGTATATGTAAACAAAAATCTCATATTTTAAGTTCGATTTATGAGCTACTGTAACGTTTCTAAAACTTTTGTTGAGTGTATAATTATTTTATCTTAGCAGACAGATCCTTAAGCACGCTAGGATTTTTTAAGGCTAGTTTTATCTTAGATTCATTTTCAACTTTTGTTATTTTCAGTACCTCAGCTTTTGGTGTTGTAGATAATGTGAAGCCAAAGTCCGCAAAGGTAGCCAGTGTCATCTACAAAGCCAAGTAACATAAAGTGACAGACTTCATGACGTATTTGACATACTATTAACCAAGTATAGAGCATAAAAGGACGAGAGCTTGGTTTATAAACATGCAAGTAGAAATTGTGTCTATAAATAAATTAGTATAGTAAACAACCAACAGCTCAGTCCGTATGTGTGTGTTATGTTTTAAAAGCTGTTTCCGCAATGAGTTTGTTTCCTGTCCACAAGGACCTGCTACAGCCAGCTGGTCGCCTGGAAACCTTTTCCAGCACGGCCTTTGCTGCCATTGACAAGTCAGTTTAAACTAAAAAAATCGACGTCTCTGCCCTCAGCACATAGCTACAAACTATCAGGAAAAAAAATAAAAAATGTGGCGCGGCTACTAAGGGGGATTGGGGTGTGGCAAGAAAAAAAAAAATCTAATTTCCTGTGAACAACATAAAGTAAATGTTTCAAAAGTGACGCTCGGGGCTACCACAGCTATGAGTTTGTGCCAGTGTGACCGTATCTGTGTGTGCAACTTTTGGTTGTGACAACATGGTTTGTGTTCGTGGTAACAAATGCGCTCTATTCCAGCCCCAGACTTTAGTTCCCTATATAGATGATTTTTTTTATTTTTTCTTAGCATTTTTTGGGCTTTTTTTCGTTATACATTTTTCGGCTAGTTGGACGCGGCTGTTTCTGCTGCTTCTTCCTTTGCTGCTTCTTGAACGCTTGTCGCAGCATAAGTTATGAGCAGCGGTCTAGGACTCGTCTGCGAAATGCTGTAACTGGCATGAAACATGTGACCGAAACTGACCAAGCGTGCACATTGCTAACCCAACCAGCCCAGTCCACCAGTTCTAGTTTCCCCGACCCCATATACATACATGTACTGCTACCAACCACGCCTCCTATCGCCGGCAGATGAAACCAAAAAAATAAAAAAATGAGCAACATAGCAATGGAAATAGCAAAAACGAACAAGACACCAAAAGAATTATTATTAATACAAAAAAAAAAAAAAGATATGTGAGCAAAGTTTGCTTTTAGCCAAGTTTACATAGCACTCTAATTTAGTTATTGCTTAGTTGGTTACCTAAGCTATTTGGGTTACAAGAGATACCAAAACTTTTTGTTAATAAATTGTATGCAATTTATAAACTTTTCAATGTTAGAATTCTGAGTTGATATGAGATATCTGCACTTGGTCAATCTCTCAGAAAAGAAAACTTAGGTTCTTAGACGCCTACTGCGCATTACACGCATATGCTGGATAAGAATTATAATAGATGATGGGCTCAATCAAAAGATGACACAAAACTTGGACCGAAAGATTTACCCTACCAAGTTATTCATGTTTGGTTCGAAAGTAGCAAAGAGTTGGTTGATAAAAATATCAAAAGATGATGCTAAAGTTTAACTTAAAGTTTCTGTTGAGAAGAATTGTGTACGATTAATACACCCAATATATCACTTACAACATTTTTTCAATTTTCATATTCTAGTGTTTTTTTTATTTTTTTTGAAAAAACCTTTTTTTTAAGTTTTATTTAAATTTAGCTCTTATTTATTTAACAAACAAGAAAACTGGTTTTCTTTAATAAGCAAGAATGTTTACTTTTGTGAAAATGTGTCAACTGCGTTCTGAAAAACAATATGTCATAATAAAACCCTATGAAAATTTTTAGGGCACAGAATTTTGTTCGCTGGTACGCAGCCTTGTTAATCACCAGTGCTGCTAATATTTTTGGGCATTTGACATCAAGATGGCGCCAGCAGTAGCTAACAAAAAAAAGTGCATGTGCAGCAAGTTATTTTATAGGAAAATACAAAAAAAAAGCATGTGTAGCTATCGCTAGCGCCACCTAACATAAATTGCTGGCGCCATCTAGCGGTCAATTGAACAGAAATGTTCAGAAATAAAATGAAAAAAATTGTGTTTGAGACTAAAAAATCTTAAAAGCAGAATCTTGAAACTTAAGCCATGGAAAATTCTTAAATCGTTTTCAACTTCTTTACTTTGGATTTGAAAAAACTTTAAGTAAGCTTTTTGTGACTTACTTCAAGAACAAATTGATTTTATTTTAAGATTTAAAAAACTGCTTTTTATACAGAAAAATTTTAAGAAATAATTGATACAAAACTGCCAAGAATACAAAATCGTGAACAAAATCGTATTTTCGGATTCTAAAATTTGAAATTTTGCGCTGTAAAAAAAAGTTAAGAATGCTTACTTTTAAAATTTCTATCTTTCTTAAAGATTAATTTCTTTTACTTTAAAATACTATAATCGCCTGTGTTTTTTTTTTTGGGATTACTAAAATTTGATTTAAATTTTTATTGTTCGAGCTCTAAGGATTATTAAAATTTAAGAATTTTATTTACAAAATTTGAATAATATTTTAAGAATTTCAATAATTATAAGAATATTTGGTCTTAATTTAAGAACTAGGGTTTATATTTATTTTATATATTACATGTTCATTGTTTTTGTTCAGAATAAAAACAAGAACAAACCGAATCATAAATTTAAAATCTCTTCCAATCAATGAATATATCAAAAAACAAAATTTTTTTTAAGTAAATAATTTTTACAACATAACTTTTGAAAGTATTTAACTTAATGTAAAAATCACATTAAAAAGAATATATTTTTTTTTAATTTAATAAAAAAGTGTTTTTTTTTAAATTTATTTTTGAAAAATTTTGTAAAATTTTTTAAATTTTCTGTATTCAAATATATAAAATTTAATAAAAAAATGTACATATTTATTAGGACAGTCAGAAGGCTTCGCATATATGATATATGTTTATAATTATATATAAAATTATATTTTATATAATTCCATATGTATAATTATAACTATTCAAAATTTTTTAAATTTTCATAATAAAAAACTAAAAATAAATCATTTAGTTTGATATGTATATTTTTATTTTTTAAAATAATTAAAAATTCAATTTTTAACTATAACTATATTTTATAATGTAATAAGTATTAAAATTATAAATAAAAAAACACATATGAGCTAAAACAGAGCTTCACGTGACGTTAGACAAGCGAGTGGATTAAGAAAGAAAACCAAAACCTTTTTAAGAGAATTTTAAGCAACAACTTATGCTATTTTTTCTACAAGTGTACAAATTCAGTGCTGGTCAACGGAAATGCTAAACAAATGTTGCAAAAAGCTTACTCTGGGCGCAAGATTGGAAACTCGATTGGTTTGGTCAAGATTATGAGCATTAAGTGCTAATTGGGGTAAATAAAACTGTCTATAAATTTGTACAAAATCAAAGTGCAGCCATTTTTGGCTAAGGACTACAAGCCTCTTACCCCTTTTATGTCCGAAACCAAAGCTAGAAAAATAGAACATAAAAGCACAAATCATTGAGAGTTAAAGTAATCGAAAAACGGAAAGGGGAAGCGAAAAAAAATTATCTTAAAATTTATCACTGATCGTTTATCTTTTCATGGGCTACAAGGGCGGGGCAATACAAAAAAAAACAGAGGAGTAAAAGTGGTAGAAAAAATAACGAAGGCCAAAGGCACAGCATAAAGGCAAAAAAAAAAAGGCAGGCAGGAAACCGCAAACTGTAAGGTGTAAAGCGTATGTGTGTGTGAGAGAGTGTCCCAAAGGAGTATGTGTCCTGAGCAACTTTGGAAATTGGCTAAAACGAATTTACACAAATTTATCAACGTGGTAAAGTCAAAGCCAACGAACCAAGGCCGCAAAGCACTGCTTATTATATATATGTATGTATATGCATGTGTGTATATAGAGTATATGTGTGTTGGAAAGCGGAAAGAAAGTGTCAAGTGTGAAACAGACTTACTCACACTCACACATGTTACCATTACATAAATAGAACGGAAAACGGAAATGAATCATTTCATTAGAGTTGGCAACGCCTACGACATGTTTGCCTGACGCCTTTGCCGCAGCCACCAAACGATGCCCGCAACCCGGAACCCAGCCCAACCCAGCAGACGCCCTCCTTCGGGGAATCACAAAACTCACGACTTACAAGTACATTATGTAGCTCCGGCTCTGACTTGCTTGGGCAGGTTCAGTGCCGGGCTAAGCGACCCAAGAAATTGCTCAGTAAAATGTGTTTGACATTTTACGTAGGTCGTCAGCTCTTTTGGCATGTCACAATGAACGCCCTAAAGTTTTGTTTTCTTTTTTTTTTGGCCCCAAATTTTACACAAATTCCGGGCTATTGACCGTGAGATCAACATAACAGCAGAGCAGAGCGACCAAGAGAGCTAATAAGCGAATTTTGCTTCAATTTAGGCACTTTTTTTGACTCAAAAAAAAAAAAACTTACTTTAATCAGGGAATAAATATTTTAGGAAGTTAAGAAGATGCCTTTAAAACCAGGAAATGAAGGCATATACCAATAACTTGGTATTATTTACTTTTCAAGAAATTTTAGTAAAAAAATTCTTGTTCGGTCTCGCCATGAATGTTGAGTATAAATCGTAATTTCAAAAGTCACAAAATAAAAGACTTTGGATAAAAAAATAATAAAAAAATGAACGTAGCTTAACTGAAACATAACGTACTCCCTTTTGTCTTAAAAACTTGGAAAAATATCTAGCAACTACTTATACTAAAAAAAAACTACACATTTCTGCCCAACAGAAGCATTTCTGCTCGGCAGAGGCACTTTTGCCCAAGACTGCATTGTAAAAAACTCCAATATCTACTGATGTCTATATATTTTTCTATCTTCAAAAACGAAACTGTACCTTAAAAAATTCAAATAAATAATTGTTTAGACCACCACAAATCTGATATAACATTTTCAGAAACTAAGCAAAAATTGCTGCAATTTGAAAATGCCGAAAAATTCTGGTACCTTGGGAGTATAATCACCGCGGATGGCGAAAGTGAGCTTGATGTTGAATGCAGAATCAACAAAGCCAAGGCCACCTTCAGCATTCTGGCACCACTTTGGCAAAAAAAAAGCATAAGCCTCAACACCAAGCTTCGAATATTTAAAGCTAACGTTAAGTCTGTCCTGCTCTATGGCTGAATCACCTGGAAAGCTACGTTAGCAGTAACAAAACGACTTAAATTTTTCATCAACCGCTCTTTGCGCCGCATCATGAGAGTCTTTTGGCATGATATTAAACTCCGAGCTACTAAGAAAGGCAAACCAGTAGATGTTACAGAAATTAGGAAGAGGAATTGGTAATGGATTGGCCACACGCTAAGACAGAGCGTTGCAAAGAGGCGTTGCGATGGAACCCTTTCCAGCAAAGCGGTCGCAGCATTGGTAGACCGCGTATCACCTGGCGACGCTCAACAGAGGCCGAAATGAAATCTCTCAATCAATATCATGGAGTGAACTCAGAGTCCTTGCACAAAACCGGGTCCGCTGGCGAAGAGGAGTAGTTGACGCCCTATGCTCCAAATAGGAGTTAAAGGAACATATATATAAGAAAGAAATTTTCTAACAAATGATTAGACAATACGACTGGGAACTTGAACAATGATTCATGGTGCCTACCAGGAATAACTGCATTTACATATATCGCTCTAACGCATTCGAGAGCGAGAATGTTATTGAAATATCTCACGGTTTATGCTCACCATACAAAATGTAAATAGAAGATCCCGAGAGGCGCTTTTGAAACACTTGAAAGTCATGCAAAATTAATCATTTGCAATGCGAGTATACTCGTTCTATTCAAAACATATTGAGTTCGATTCGTAATATAGTTACTTGAGAGTAAATTACTCTTCTATTATGAATGCACTTATGCAATGGTTCATCGCACAGTGGTCGAACAACACGATTTTAGTTCAAAAAGAAAGAATTTTTTTTTTCATAATTCTCTGTAACAACATACCTTAGCAAGCTAAAAATTATTAAATGATAAATTTATTTTTGCAACACTGTGGTCACGTAGCTTTTCATTGATAGCTAAAATTTAATAGTCACGGTGCTTTAAAATCATAACCATTCTTTTTATTTCCACGTAGTAGCTTAAAACTTACTTTAAGATATTTGCTCTACAACGTTATCTATTTATTACTATATTTTTTTTTTTTTTCAATAATGATGTGCATTCAATTAATATTTTGTTAAAACAGTAGCTGGCCCCTAGCTCTTGGTTCTAGAGAGCACTTAGTGGTTACTGTTTCGTTCTGTGACCGTCTTTGTCTTCCACACTAATGGACTATCAATGTCATTTCACAGCCGTGCCTGTAGCCCATCTGGCGTATGAGCGATATTTTTTATTCAAAGGCATCGCGGAAATTCAATTGCCGGTTGCTGTGTACATATGTATTTGTTATATTTTATTGTAAGTCGGAAAACTGCTCATATGGTCGAGCTACGCTTTGCTCCTTTCCTGGTTTGGGTTTGTTGGCACGCCATCCACATATTTGTGGCCCGCAAAAGCATGCAATACATTTTAAATTTAAAATCAATGAGAAACCAAAAGCATTTTCTTTTGTGTTTTCATACACTGTACACATAGGATAAGGGGCATGTTAAAATAACAACAAAACATGGACTCAGCTCAAGAATTTGGTAATGAGCAAGATCCTGTGAAGAGTCCCAATATACTTGTGGAAGAAGACGAAAAGAGAACAAATCATAATTATGATTAAAATGTGCAAAATAAAATTGGTGTCCAAACTCGTTGTGAATCTGGTGATAATTTGTCTTATTGACATGAAAAAGTTTTATACTTTAGGGCCTGATTCATGACTACAATTCCTGTAGAGCAACAGGGGCTTCTTGGGAATTGTAATCTCCAGGTTGGTGGTCACTAGAGGTAGCCGAAAGAAGCTGCTGATTGCTGTCAGATACTGAAAATGACATGTCAGCAGTGAATATAGTTTGTAGGCATACAGTTGGAAGACTGCCTTAAGGAAACTTTTTGGAAACAAAATTTAATTGAGCGGCTTGCTAGATGCGGTTTAATGAATGGCTAATGTGGTGAAGCACTCTATGCCAGACCCCATCCAAAGGCTCCCAGCAAGAAGCTCTTTGCTTAAGTTCATGTTTATGCAGCTGTATCATTAACGAAAACCTTTCTGATCATTTGGAAGAAGTGAAGAGAGATTTACTGCAATCAAGCTTAACCTTTCGAAAACTTTACAGAACCACGATTCGTTCAAAATGAAAAAATAAGAGTGAACTGTCTAAGGTAAAAATAAAATCTGTGGGTATCGAAGCAATCGGAATAAATTTAATCAATCTACGGATCAAGACAGCACCAGCTCAAATGTCCTTTTACCATCAATTTTATACCTTTTACAAACATAAGTCAGGTAGAAATGAAGCCAAAACCCCTAATGATAGCTCAGGAGTGATTCGAATTTCCCTATCCGGTATCAACTTTCTATACACTTAAGTTTAGCTGGAATCATGCTGAGTCCTTGGCAATATACAGAGCGGGACTGGCTCGAATTTCCCTATCCGATCTCTGCTTTATAGATACTCAAGTTTAGCTGGAATCATGCTGAGTCCTTGGAAATATATAGAGGGGGACCGGCTTAAATTTTACTATCCGATCTCAACTTTCTAGATACTCAAGTTTAGCTGGAATAATGAGGAAATCATTATATATGATTAGGACGAGACCAGCTCGAATTTCCCTATCCGATCTCTACTTTATACATACTCAAGTTTAGCTGGAATTATGCCGCTTAATTAAACTCGGATCAAAGGGCATCTAAAAGTCTAGATGTTTCTACTGTTATCGACATACTCGTTTTGTATTTAAATCGATTTTCGTGCCTGCGTGTGTGCGTGTGTACGTCACATCAAGCTTACTAAACACAATTGAATTTTTTGATGCATTTACGCGATAAGCCTCCCCTTAACCGAAATACTTTTATGTTTATTCATACCTGTTAAAATGCTTATGGAGAATTCTGGAAGCATCAGTTTTCAGAGATCACTCAACGTTTGCCACCAGCCGCAGTTACAAAAATTTTTTACAAAAGAGCTACCCCAAAAGGCGCCCCTTTTAATCAGTTGCTGCCGCTTCCATTACCCTTTGCCTACGGCATAGGTGCCTTTACCGTTATGCGTCGCCATTGTGGAAAATTGTCTTTAGCTGTGACTTGTTGTCACACTCACACTAATGCACATGCCAATGGCTTAAGTGTTTGCCGTTGTTTGTGCGTCATTTGGCTTCTTCTTCTTCTTCTGCTGCTGCTGCTTTTTCTTCGTTTACATGTGTGTGTGTGTGTGTGTGAGTGAGTGAGCTTGTTTGTATGTGTTTACTGTTGTTTACCGGAAACGGGAAACCGATTTGGAATGCCTTTGAATGCCAACACGTGGCAGGTGCGTTCCAAATCGGTAATGAGCGCACATTTTCCATACGTCTTTTAGTACTCCTCCTCGCTCCATGCTGCTTGCTCTGCTCTTTCTCTACCTATTTGTTGCTGTTGTTTTTGTTGCACAAATGACAATACAAAGCGCATGGCTGACATCGATATATGCCAAAAATGTGATATAATTTAATGTCAACAAAGTTTTTTCGCAGAGTTTTTTCAGCTGCTGTTGGGTTTCTTTTACTTCAACGCTATACGAAAATATACTTCCGTTTATATATATTATAATGCTTACAAATATCTTTATTTATCAATCAGGGCACAGACATAACATTATTATAAACTTTAGATAACAATGATATTGAATGCTCATTAAAAGCGCTTTCTTGCGCAGTTTCAAAAGCAAAGTTGAGTTTACTTTTGAGCATTCATTTGAGGTTCTTGTACAAGAGCAGTTTTTTTACAAAGCTGCGTTTTTTTCTTTTTCACTTAAAATAAACATAGCCCTAAAATAAAACGAATAAATAAAGGAGCAGATGCTATATTGCGTATAATTCCGGAAAACGAAAACAAGCCAATTTTATTTGTTTTCGTTTTTGCGTTTAAAAACGCCGCCTCTGAGACTTGTATGATATTGGAAGGATAAATCTTTTTAAACCAAATCAGCTGCAGTGCTACGTCGGCTTCAAAGATCTAAGTCTGAGTACTTTTACAGAAGTTTCGAAGAGGATTGAACTGATATTCAGTGGATACAAAGAAATCTAAAGTTCTTGGACATATTTCAATAGTATAGTGTCATTAGTCTTCCTAAAAAAGTAGTCATAGATCAGACTTTCCGTGAACGGAATATTAGTTATTTCAAAAAAAGCTTAAGTCTGTATACAACATATTCTATTATATATTTGATGAAAAAGAGACGAAATCAGAAATTATGAGTTGATATTTTTTTTTTTTCATATCTTTGGTCACACTTATCCGTTGTACGTTAGTGTTGTTCTATACTGGCAAAAAGAAAGATATCGATATCGAAGTTTTGATATTTTCTTTCGGGATGATCGCGATCACCACAATGACTGACATGAGCAAGCAGCGTTTTAGTCTTCTTTCTCTTGTTATTCGACTTTTCAGAGTTTTTGAGAGGTCTTTCGAGATATTTTGATATTGGTCTGTCATTAATACTAAAAGATTTTTTCTAGTCACGACCATCACATGCCCATTCAGATCTTCTTTAAGCTACTAAACAGCAGCATTAGTTAGTTTGTATTGAGTGCACTTTTAATTGAATCGAATGCACTTTGATTTTGTTGAAGTTTTTGTGTCGTTTGTTAGCACTGTTGCCATATGCAATTTATTTACTTCCGCTACTTAGCAAACAAATCCAAATCCTAGCCAGCAGCATTAGAGCTAAAAGCGCCTATGCATATGCAATGGATTCTTGCAACAACCCAAGTTGAAGAGAACATCTCGTAGCACTTCCGCCAACAGCGTCCTCGACGGACCCCAAGCTCATTGTTTTTGGGGATGTTAACCAGCCCAGCCCAGGTACTAGGTTACTATACACGGCAATATACCGATGGCAGTCTTTGATTCCCTTTTGTCATCCATGTTTCGGCTTATGAATTATGCACGGCGGCAGCTCAGCAGTACCGCAAAAGCGGGCCAAAAGCAAATCAACGTGTGCGTGCTCTTGGCCCCTGGCCTCAAAGTTGTATCATCAACAAAAAGTTTGCGCTGTCCTGGGCAGGCGACAGTCGGTAGTTACTTAATCCTTGCAGTAACAACATCTTTCAATATAAATTTCAACGGCTTGTCAAGCTGTTTCCTGCACAATGAGTACAAGGGCTAAGGCTTCTGCCTGGGTAGCTGTAATGGCTTTAACTCACTGCCTGCTCTAAGGCTTTCCAACCGAAGCATATATCTATCTATCTATCTATGTAGCTATCTATCTATCCATCTATCTATCTGTCTATCTGTACAACCGTATGCAGCTCATACTAGAGTCAGTCAGTCAGTCGGTCTCTCGGCTGCTCGTCCTTCTAGTCGCCTTCGTCGTCATCTCTATTACATTACAGATTGTTTTCGTATGTGTGTCTGTCCCTGTGCCCCACACTTCACTCTTCACGGCTTTCAAGTCTGTCGCTCTCTACTGTGTCTGTCGGCATGTTCGTTTGTCTCTCTGTCCATCTGTCTATACTTGGCTTTCAGTCGTATTTCTACAATATTTTGTTTGTTATTGCTTCGGCTGTTGCTGCTCTGCCTCTATCACCAATCCGGCACTTTTACACACACACACATTCTTGGAGCAGCTGTAATTGTATATATGTGCGAGTATCTGTGTGTTATTCCAACTGTCGTTTACCATTCATTCAGGATAAATACAAAATGAAGATGATCCTTCGGGAGCTTTAGTTATTCAATTTCAAATGTAGTAAATTTAATCTAGCAAACAACTATCCTGTACATATGTCTATCTGCCTCACTCCCTCTCTCTCGCAATCTTTCTTTCTCTATGTGTGTGTTTATCTGTATTTGTGCAACTACGTCACGCGTGCTGCGCTTTCTTTTAACCCATATTTCTTTGTCTCTTCTTGGTCAAGTTTTTTTGCTCTTAAATAAAATAACATAGGCGACAAAGTATTTTGATAGTATTTCAAATTCTTCTTCAACTCTGGCAACCAAGTAGTCGATTTTAAATTACATAAAATTTTCGTTTGGTTGAAATTGGGCGCAACAAACATGTGATTTCAAAACGAATCCGTAAAAAATTCACGTTTTCCGCAGCACGGCCATATATTTTGCGATATTTTTTGGTAATAGCCAATGTCAAAATACTTTTGCCGTCCATTGTTTGTTTAAAAAGAGCAACAAATTTGAAATGCAAGACAGCCCAACAGTTTACCAGATAGTTTTTTAATTTTTCCTCTTTGGTTACAGTATCTCTCTCTCTCTCTTGTTTTAGTGCTGCTGCATCCTTCTGCCTGTTGAGAAAATCCCAGCTCAGTTGATGGATACGAAACGAAATCTATCTATTTCCTTATGTCATGCCTCTGTGTCCTGCTGACAGTCTAAGTCATCACACAATTTTAACCTTTCAATGTGTGCGTATATATCTGTATCTTTGTTGCTAACTCTGTGTAAGTGTGTGTGTGTTTCAATTCTCATTTCATTTCCAATGCGTTTCACCGCCTTTGGCTCTGTGTTTGTTGGCACTGTTTTGCTTGTTTACCCATTTTCGGCGCGCCTAGTGCTGCCCGCCCGCCCGCAATCCTGCACAGCTAGAGCCAGATTCAGTACGTCCAGCAATTCGAGGCCACTCACTTCCTTGCATTACTGCCGTTTGTTTGCTCATCTTGTTTGCCTACAGCTGCCTATTTATCTTCGGCTGTTGGCTGAGCTCGACGCTGCACTGCGTCCAGTACTCACATCTCGTTGCATCCCCCATCCCCCGCTACACTACTTTAACCCCTATGTCGTCTGCTTGTCAATGTTGCCATTGGCTTTGCCATCCACTTTGTTATTTCTGCATTATCTTTCAAATGACATATTTATAGGATTTCACTGCCGCCTGGCTTGAGATCAATACACACAAATAGACTTGCACACTTTTACACAAACTTGCGCAGACATGCATGCACACGTACGTTCGCGTAGTTTATTGGCAGTGCCTCAGTGCGCCTGATGCGCATTTCCTCAATCAGCTTGACAGCGTCCAGCAAGTAAACAGTTAAACAAGCATCACGCGTTCCATGCAGCACAATGCTGCAGCAGACAGTATATACACACTCACCCACATAGATACCCACAGATATACAGAAACAAACAGTGGAGCTTCGAGATTTGTATTTCATTTGATATAAAATTTAAATATTTATTTGATCTGTTAAGAGCTTATCTTAAATTGAAATAGATTGGAAAGAATCAATTTGGAGCATATGATTCGAATGTTCCAAGTCCGTATCAGTAATGCTTCATTAATTATTGCAATTATTGAATTGAGTAAAAGGTGTGCAATAAATTGCTGAAAAGTATGGTAGGGTCTGTCCGCAATGTAGTCGAACTATCTTTTTTCCTAGTGGATAAACAGACTGCCGTCGGTTTCTCCGTCTGGTTTTGTTTTGGTGGGGTCTAAGGAAAAACTCGCAAAAAAATTCAGCAGTTGGCATTAAGACGTGGCAAAGTGTAGATCGCTTGTCTCCGCAACTTTTGCAAGTTCCCTAGTCCATCTCTTGGATCTTCTCCAACAAGTGCGTGAACGTTGAAGTGGACCCTCAAGTTCCTTGGTCTGTCTTTTGAATCTTCTCGATGAAGTGCATGAAAATCAAAATTTTTTGGAAAACGTGGTATTTGGAGAGGAAACGTGCACCTTAGAGTAAGACCCTTATGTTCCCTGGTCTGTCTGTTGGACTTGCTCGATAAAGTGCGTGAAAATCAAGATTTTTTGGTAACAAAATCTGGTCTATGGAGACGAGACGTGAACGATGGAGAAGGACCCTCAAGTTCCCTGGTCTATTTTTTGCATCTTTTCGACTTATTTCTGGAGAGAAGATGTGCACGTTCAGGTAGAACCCTGACACCAAAAGTCGAAGCTTAAGATGGTCAAAGCTCATTTCAATTGAAAAAAGTGATCCGCAGAATATCGAGCCACTGGAACAAACTGTTGATGTGGTTTTTTACGTAGAGTTCCTTGAGAAGTGAAGAAAATACATTGTCCTCGTTCGCACAGCTATCGTCAACTGCGGCCACCTCACAGCCTGACGTTGCCCCATCTGAATTTTTCCTCTTCCCCGTCAAAAAACGGCACTTAAAGGACAGCATCACGGTTCGTTGATAGCGCTACAATAGGTCGTGAATAGGAAGCTCAGGAACATTTCCATCGCTGACTCCAGGAAGCGTACGAAAGCTGGTTATTCCTCCAGCAGCATTGTATGGATGCAGAGGGATACTACTTTGAAGAATATTACCATTATAACCACACATGCCTACATATATATTCGAGCTACCCCATGCTGATTTAAAGTTTTAAACAATTTTTCAAAGATATGCGTAACTCTTCCAAACTCTTCCAAAATCGTTCGATGATTTAAACACATTACGCCCTACTAGTGATTTGAGTTACCGATTTAAAAAAGATCGAAGAGCTGGCTATTCCAAAGAGCTTGATACCGATACGATAGTATCAAAAAGATCGATCGGTCGGCTTCGACGAAGTTATGAACAAAAATCCTTCCATTGAAATCATTTCAGATCTAAGTTAACAATTGCTTACCATATTTGTTTTAGGTGAACATATTGCTAACTGATATTTTAATCGCTACTTTTATCGACACTAGAATAATTTTTAACGCATTGTCGTTATATACCAAAATATTGCCTTCGAATATTTTCTCCTTATAAACATTTAATACAAATATGTAACAAGAAATAATTTCAACAAAAATCTCTCAGCCCCAACTACCTTTTCTAATGGCAGTGCTTAAGTAGTTTACATCTTCTTTTTTTCTCAGGTTTTTCCCAATGTTCAAACAAAACTATGCTAACAATAATGTTCTATAAATTTTAGATCAAGTATTTCGTTAAACATGAAAGCACGTAAATCACTTTCGAAGTGGCTAACATAAAATATCGAAAATTTTCTCAATAAATAATTCGAATTTCGGCCATTGTGCGAGCAGCCTTTGTAACATGCATAGTAGAACGTTTATGTGTGTATTTATATACATGCACATATGTATGCGAGTACATATGTGCTTTGCCATTGACTCAACTTTTACTTAACCTTTTTTTTATTTTTTGTACATATTAAATTCATTTTGTCAGTTGGTATTGGCTCTCAGCACTCTCTGTCGCTGGAGGAACCATTTTGTTGCTCTCTCTGCTGTATTTTATTTGTATTTATTTCTCTCTCTCTGTCGGTATCTCTGTCTGTTTTGTGTGTGTAAATATTTTATTTTATTTTCATTTTTATTATATTTGTCGAAGCGCAGATTCTTTTAGAGGCAGCTGCAGCAGTGGAGACTATAGCTGACCCGAACAGTTGGCAACAGGCGGCGTATACGTGTTGGCTGGCTGGCTAGCTGAAAGCTGAGGCTTGGCTCAGTTGACTGCTTGGTTGCTTATTGAAACGCAATTCGTTTGACTTATTTGCCACATATGAAATCAATTCGAGTGTTCAGTCGACGTCTAAGTAATCTTGTTGTTTGTGGCCTTTATTATTTAGCACCAGTATTGGCCATGGACTACGGTGCTCCACTACTCCCCCCTCTATAGACAGCTGTCAAGCTCAGTTGCATTTGGCGTATGAGTAATGCATTTGTAAACATTGTGCGACACATTTTATGCATTCAATCAGTTTGGTAACCACTCCCCCCCCCCACCAGAATACCACTCTGCAGCAACAAACTCTTTCGTTGGCTCAAATTACAAATGCTAGTTGGACAGCGCACACGCAAATATTTCATTAGATTTCATTTATACGATAATGGAATATGCCATCATGCCATGATTTACATTGTACACATTTAAGCATATGTTAGCATCATGGTTATGCCAGCGGACTAGATTGGACAAGTACCTTTATATGTATGCCATTAAAAACGATTCGCATTTCAATTTTCATAAACAAGGCATGTCAGAAGCAGAAATCATATAATGAATATTTATAGTTTTGCTTTGGGTACTGTCAATAACTTGTGCCCAGCACTTGTTGGTTGAAAGTCTACCGATTTAAATGTTTGATTAAGGCACGAGCATAATAACCCAGAATAGGTGGGTTTTGCTAAATAACTTTTTTTTTTAAATTCTATTCACTTTGTGATTTGAGAGTGCGATGAGTAAACAACAACGTTTTAGATTTTGTAAGTAACTCGTTTATTGTGGGGTTGGGTACACACTTCTTGGACCCTGCTGCGGAATCAACCATTAGCTTAGACATGTTTAAAACATCTCCAAAACATCATTAAAATCAATATTAGGTAGGTAGGCTAGGGCGGCAGTTGGGACTTAGCGTCCCAACTCACTTAGACCAAGAGTAGACCCATTGTGATACCGATAATGGGAGTAAGTGATAAGGATATAGAATAGACAGGATAAATTAGGGGAATAGTAAAAGTGGAAAGTGCAGGACGATGATAGTCTAGTGCACTGCCGCTAGGCTATCGAGGCTACAAAATGAATATTACTTGAACATAATATTCCAAAACAATTCAATGGTTTTTGAGAAAGAAAACAAAATAATGAAAAATTAGGAGCTCCGCCCCCTGCAAGTATCACATGCCGAACCCCTTACGGCTACCGATTTTAAAATAGATTTTCTTTGTTGGAAACATAACCCCCATGGAAGGTCTGCGCCGAGCTATAACTTGCTACTGGGAAAGACTTGAGTGTAAATAGAGAAAAACGTTTACGTACGTTACAGGAGGAGAAATGTTTAAAAAGTTAAACGATTTTTTGAGACAACAGCAAGATTTTGGCCACTGTAGCTCTTTACCTTTAGACATATTTTAGCGGGCCTTTCAATTTATGATTATGACTCCCCAGGCTCCCAAGCGATTTTATTAAAACAAGTTAATAAATATTAGGAGATGGTTCTCCGAACCTTCAGATTGGATTGGTAGCTAAACGGATTGATAAATTGAAGGATCGATAGCATTAAAAAATTTAAGGATAGACAGTTCGTCAAACTGACTGACTCATAGATTGACAGATGGATATATTGACAGATCGGATTGGTTAACGTATTGAAGTTGGTAGATTAACGGATTGACAATTAATGAATTTACCGATTCACAGACTGACAAATGTACAAATTGACGGATTGACAGGTTGACATAGGTTAAGGAATGGATAGATTGAAGCGATGGCGATTTGACAGAGTGTATTGCTCCATTAACTGATTGACAAACTGATCGATTGATAGATTGATATATTGATGAATTGACAGGTACGATTAACTAATTTTCAGATACACAAATGCTGGATTGATAAATTGGGTGGGTAGATTGATAATTTGGCAGGGTAACGAGTTGATAAATTGATAAATAGACGATCAATGATTGACGTATGGAAACATTCAGGGTGACAGATTGATTGGTGAAGTGATGGCTAGAATAGTTGAATAGATTTCGTATTGACAGACTGAATTGTACCATTAACTGATTGAAAAACTGATGGATTGACAGGTTGACAAATTGACAGATTGAGAGGTTGATATACTATACTGACGAATTGACAGCTTAACGATTGACGTATTGATAGATTCACAGAGTGACAGATAGATTGATTGATTGAAGCGTTGGCGTATTGACGGAATTTATTGTACGATTAACTGACTGCCTAACTGACCGATTGATAGATTGACAAATTGACGGCTTGAGAAAAAGGATTAAATAATTAACAGAAAGTCAAATTTTTAGATTGACAAATTGAGTTGGGAAAAAGTAGGTTGTTTGGACCAAGAAGACCTAACCTCATCTATTGAAAAATACTCTGACTCTGTTGGTAAAGAGCTAGAACTAAAAACTAAATCACTTGAACACCTCTTTATACTTATGCCATACTGGCCCAAAACACTGCAGTTCAATTTATTTCATTTCAATCCATTTCAATTCTATTCCAAATCAAATGGTTTCAATTTATTTGGTATTCCATACCATGCTCATTCCAACGATAAATTTAGCATTTTGAGTTTATATGCATGAATGAATTGTCTTCAAATGAATGTCTTGCGATTGAATTGGAATGAATAAAATGAATAAAATGAATAGCTGGCATTGCTATGAACACCTTTTAATTTTATGTTTAGTTTTTATTATCATTGCACGACAGGATTTATTAACTTTCTGTACAGTTTTATGGCTCTAGTGAATGCTTTCGTAGTTGTTTGTTTGTTTCTCTTTATTTTTTTTTTTTTTTGCGTTTGTCGCTGGCATATTTGCTGTCATCCTTGTCATTTGGGTCGTCTTGGTGCTGGCCATGACATGGCAGAGAAATTATCTATTGAAGCATTGGCTTGCATTATTTGAGCGCTTAATGCTGACTGGGGCTAAGAAGTGGCCTTGATCCAAGTTCAAGCTTAAGCGAGTCCAGTGAAAATCATGCGAAAAACCCAGCAAGGCATTAGCCACTCTTGGATACTAAAGCTACCACAAATGCTTGGAACCAACAACAACAACAGCAACAACAAAGTATCGAGACAACAAGCAAAGCCATGAATTATTTATTTGTGTGGACATGAATTATTGTTATGAAGTTTATTGCAAACAAATTGCGTCCTGGGACAGTGGAAATCAATAGCAAATAAATAAAAGCGCAAACAGTTTTTGTGGCTTTCAGCGTTATCCATATGTGTGTGGGTGTGTCGGTGTGTGTGGGTGTGTGTATGACAGTGTATGTGTGTGCGAGTTGTCCAATACGTACGGGTTGTATCCTGACAATGGGGGAGAGATCACTAAAACAAGAGCAAGATACAAAAGACAGCAAAAAAGAAAAAAGAGTCTGGGAAAAGTTTTTTCAACTGCAACGATGCTTAGATACTCTTTACGTAACACGGGATGAAAATTGATGGATACAGTGCACTGCAGTAAAACCCATCTCCTCCTGTCTTCTGACGTAGCTGCTGAAATAAAAAAGCGCAAGAAGGCATCCCACATCTACTATAGGACTGTTAAATATTTCAACTACTGAGAGATCGATCTTTGTGATGAAAATTCGAATTACGATCTGGATATTGAACATGAGAATTAAATTCAACCAGCAAACATAAATGAATTTAAGATTAGTCCTAAAGTAGACTAAGATATAAGTAACCATACGTGCAGCACCCGTTGACTAGCTGATGGCCGATGTACCAATTTTTTGGTATTTTAAATATGTCTTTCATCAGCTTTAATATTATTTACTTCTACAATATGTTGTACTATTTTTTTTATCATCTACAGTGCCGAAAAGTCTAGATGGAGAGCATAAAATAAATAGATATAGAATTGGAATTAATTTTTTTTAAGATTTAAAAATGGTCGTCGTCATTTGGGCGAACGATAATATTAGTGTAAGAAAAATAACACTGCTTTTTCTTTTATGAACTTGTTCGAAGGAAACTAGATTGGTATGCACAATGACAAATCTATAATACCATGACATATGGTAGAGTATTAAACGGAGTAGATATAATGAAACGGTTGTGAATTCAAGAGATACTCGCAGTGGTCGAATGAGAATTTTGCCAGAGTTTTATATGAGAGTGTAAGGGACAATGGCGATGTATGAGTGAATCTGTGTGTGTGTTGGTATGTGACCGAGTGCGTGTGCAAAGCCATCAACAACATGCACAGGATATGGCGCACACGCTGCGGGCGATTCATGAAATTTAATGAAGCAGGCAAGTTGAAGCAGCTCCTGATCCGGCTACCCGCCAGGATACTCTCTCTCTCTCTCTCTCTCTCTCTCTCTCTCTCTCTCTCTCTCTCTCTCTCTCTCTCTCTCTATCTCTGTACCTCTCAATGTCTCTCACAACGCCCACAGGCACGCCCTGCTGCCAATACCGACTAGATGGACTGACTATATGACTGCGGCTGGGACTGGCACTGGAAGTGGGACTGAATGCCAGCTGCCTCCAACTCACAGTAAGCAGCTCGCGGCGAATTGCCGTGACGGTTCCGGTGCTGCGGCTGCGGCTGCCAATGCGGTCTGCCTATCCCCTAGACGCCGCACGCACTTTGTCTTCGTCTAATTAGACCGGAGCCGGAGCCAAATGCTTGGTTGAATGCGTATTTGAAGTTGCTTTTTAATTAAAATAAATATTTAATTGAAATTGTAATTTGGAATTATGTATTTGTAGTTGCAGGGCAATAAGGCATCAGGCATAATGTACATGTACGTAAAGCTTCATAGACATAGACTGCCAATCTCGAGATCATCATAGCATTGTTGAGAGAGCTGATAATGATGCGGGTGTGCCGAGTGCCAGTTGACAGATTGACGTTGATGTAGACCACAACAGAACTGACCTAGCAAAGTTAATGCCTTTCTTGTCGCTTAAGAGGGTTACTTCCGAAGGGATGCACCTAAGCCGTTGGTGACGTTCATTCTCTCATTTTGGACAGAGCTTAAAATGTTGTCGTTTTCATTGTTATTGTTGTTGTTCTGTTGCTTAACAATAGATGAGCATAGGAATACATCAGAAAATCAATTTGTGATTAAAAAGGATAAATGTTGCTTGACGCTTCATTGAGCAGCTGTTGAAAGCACTTGAATAGACAAATAGATGCCAGACGACAGACAACAAAGTAAGTAGGAGAGCTGGAAAAAAGACACACACACAAAACAGTGATGTATACCGAGGGGAGTCTTGTCGTCGTATCCAACTCAAGCGGTATCATGTATAGATTTTGGAAACCCCCACCAAACCCTACCTGTATCCGCCCCTGACACCAACACCAACACTAATACATGCATACATGTACATTAAATATATTAAAAGCACACACACTTCGTAGCATTCAACACGTCAGTAACAATGACAACATGACCAGAAGCAGCAGCCGGGATGAAGGCACCATCAAAGAGTCCACGGCAATCCTTGAGTTTGGGACTGGGCGTGGCAATGAAAACGTATTCGATTTCAATAACATTTAGTGGCAGTTTCTTTTTGCTGCGCTTTTAATGTACCAGCACAGAACGACAACGACAGGAATATGGACGACAACAAGGACCATGACAACGATGTCAACACTGCCAGGACATTGCCAGAACGACAATGCCAATAGTGAAAAAGCTGATAATGGTGCTCGCAGAAGCTTGTCTATAAGCATGAGCCGCGCGGGCCCATAAACCCATGAAAGACAAAGCAGACGTGAAAAAGTGCCCTGAAAAGGCATCAGACTAATGCAATGCCATTAAGTTAAGAGTTGCCACCGAGCAGCGACACACCCAATAACCGGTTTAGAGCAACACTTCAAAATGTCAGAGCCAGAGACTATCTGACATTTTATGGGCTATAGTAGTTTTAAAGTTTAAACGATTGCCAATACTAACGTATTATTATGTGTATTTTAATAAAGCAACTTACCAGCTATATTATTAGCAATGACGTGATTGATTTAACAATAGGGCAACACTGTTTTGAGTTATATATGCATTTAACTGCACTGGCAAGCTGTAAATAAAGTTTAAAAATAAAATAATTTGTGTTAGTTATGGGTAAGCTTATGTGTATTTCTAAAGTTGGTATTAATTTCAGATACAGCCGAAAAAAAAAAAATATTTGAGGTATTCACGCTTATTTTTGAGTTGAGGTATATTGCAAAGTTGCGCAAAAACCTAATTATAAATAATACCTTGTAATATATATATATATATATATTATAAATAATACCTTGTAATATATATATATATATATATTATAAATAATACCTTGTAATATATATATATATATATATTATAAATAATACCTTTATATACAATATATAGGGTGATTTTTTTTACCGTTTTATACACATATAAGAAAGCGGGCTGTGCTTAAGCATTAGTAATAGGGCGGTTCCCGGCAGAAGTTCCAGAAGAGGTTCAGATTCAGAGCGAAAAATTGACTCCGAAAATAGGTTTACTTTTACAAAGCTCCGAATTAGCCAAAGTGCCGAAAGAGATCTACTGTTAGATGCGGCGCTGCAAGGTTTGTCGGTTATATTTTATTAGATGAATATTAGCTGACAATGCGAACTATTCAATTGATAACTGACTTGACATAACATTACAATGGGAATGGAAATGGGAATGGGAATGGCGTTGCGATATTGCATGTAAAGCGCAAGGATAACGAGATGGGATAACGCTGATGAATGCCACACCACACAGCAGTAACAACAACAACAACAATAGCCACGAGGAACAAGGCAACCCAAAGAGGTAGACCAGCGGGGTGTGCTGTTGAGAAGGAAGCACAGAAATGGCAGCTGAAAAGCAATTGCAACTGCATTTTAATGTATTTTCATTGCAAGCTGGCAAAAGATGAGCACGAAGATGGCAGGGCGGGGTCGCAGTATAAGGCGTTTTGGATGCTATGTTAAGGAAAAACAACAGCATGGCGGCAAGTGTAAGAATTCCATTTACACAATGGCTCGTCGATCAGCCTCAGAAGCAGCAATGGCTCAATGAGTAGTGCAGTGTGGTGTGGTGCAAGGATGCCCCCAAAGTAATGTTGCTGCAATTGCAAATGAGCTGGTGTGGGAGTAAAGATGGAGGAGGGTGCTGAGCAGTGGAGCACTAAAGTAAAATGCACCCATATTAATGCAAATTTTGTGCGAAACGTAAAAGAAATTACAATCCAAAATGGAATGCCAAAATGGCTGCCTGTTGTTTGACAGCATGTGAGTATGTGTGTGTGTGAGAGTGTGTGCTGGCGTATTTTTAAGCATGTGTGTGTGTGTGTGTGTACTGGCGCCGGTTGAGTAAATCACATAGTTGCATTAAATGCAACCAATACATCCTGCCAATGCCAGTGGCATGCAATCGGATAAACTGCCAGGACACGGAGTAACAGCAACAGCAACTGCAGTTGTACATAAGAAGGTAAAAGAAGACATTGAGAGGACGAAGGATGTGAATGCAAGCAAGCAAACGGCGACATTCGCCGGCCGAGCATAGATAAATTGTTGGTAAATTTTATATAATCTAATAAAAAATTGATGGCTTAAGAGTGTGCTCTACACAGCTACATAACATTTGAAGAAGGCTATTCAGTGGAAAAGCGAAGCTTAGATGCTCTACTTAAGCACAAATGCGGTATCTTGTACTCTTTAGATGCATCATTCATTCCAAAATACATCTGCGAGATCTTGGATCTCGATAGATAGGAGTGCTTATCGATGGATGTCTCCTCCCTGCTATATGTTACATATTCATACCCTTGGCACCGCGTTCGTTTCAAATCAAGCATACACTTCCTTACCAGGAAAACTAGTCGAGGTGGCAGCCAAAGCAGAGGCAGGAAGCTTGCAGCCAGAGCCATAGCTCAGTCATGCGAGCTAAGCAGCTGCCGACACGCGCAACAGCGGCAAGGGACAAAAACAAGACCAGGAGACGAAGCAGAGCAGCTAAAGGTATAGCCGTGGCTGTGGCTGTAGCTGAATCTGGAACAGTTGAGCCAGCAGCTGCTTGAGCTGCTCGGCAACACGTCAACGTTGTTTTTACGCCACACACACACACTGGAAAACTGCTGTGCGTGTGTGTCAGAGTGTATCTATGAGATAGTGTGTATCTATGTGTGTGCCAGTAACAAGATATACGATGCAAAGCGGCTGCTGCCAATCCGTTGAAAAGCGCTTGCCAATAAATGATGAGACATCGACATTGGCAACAACAACAACAACACCACCAGATACAGATACAGTAGCTACGAAAAATTTATCAAGGCATTAGCTTGCCTTTACCTTTACTTACGCTCTCGCCTCTCACAGCGCCCAACTTGTTCTGATTGTAATGAGATTTTCGAACTTATTGCTTACTGAGCCATGCAAAATGCCAGGTGCCTGACAGGGGCGTTGTCCAAAAGGGTTAGCGTGAAAACAAACACTTAATATATACCTAAAGGAAAAGTGTACGACGGCGCATTTCATTGCTTTCGTTTCAGTTTTATAGAAGCCATCAATTTATCATTTGTCATGCCCAAATTGCGGATGCAAATTCAATTGAAAACTATTCAACAAGCTTACAAGAAGTTTCCTGGCCAATGACAATATGTATTCATTGATAACTTTTCCATCTAATGACAATAGCCAATTATACATCATTACATAGGCAGAACTAACAACTATTTTATAAGCGCCTATATATAGGCACACACCCACACCGCACATCTTTTAGAAGACAATAAGCAAGTCATATGAATTCAAATGAGAAAAGTATAACAAATGGAAAAGTTGTAATTTCCTGTTTGAACAAATGGTCATTAGAGCTAATAATACCTTGTAATATTCTTAGGCTGTAAAATGAGTATATAGGGTAATTTTTTCTGTTTTTCATTTTAGCTACTAAATTTGAATAGAAACAATTTTATTCACTTACTATTCTTTGTAAAAATATGGTATATGAGTATATAAGGTGATTTTTTGAGCAACACATAACAATAGGGTGCTTCTGGCTTGGCGCTGAAGGGGCCAAGTTGCTGTCCAACCGTTGTCCCTCACGTTGCGTATAGGGAACAGAAGGCTAGTTGTTCTGCAAACAAGCAGTCCTGCATAGGCATTGAGTACATATCCGACCACTGCACTGACGACTGGTTTGTAATGTAGCCCACCACCAACAGTTGCCGGAAAGTAAATTCAAAAACCTTGGTTCAAAGAATTTTTATTCACTTGCTATTCTTTCCAATATTTCATAGCATGTACGGATAATCTGTTATTCGTGTGTATAGGGTGATTTTTTTTATTATTTTAGCTATTTGATGGAATGCCAAAAAAAAGAGCCATGATTAGATAAAAGAAAGTTGAATATTCTTATGCAATGATAGACATACTAGAAAACCCGGAACACGTTGTTTTGACGGTTTGATTATTTTCTTTGGGGACACGTCAAGTCGTTGGTTTATGTAGACAAGCCAGCAACAACTGACGACTTGGAAACAAACATTAAACGTGTCATTACTGAAATAAGGCCCCAAATTCTCGATAGTGTGATCAAAAATTGGACCCACAGGATGCGCTTAGTATCTCGTAGTCGTGGTGGTTACATGCCAGAGATCATTTTCAAAGTCAATTGGAATCGAATTGGATCATAAAGAACTGTTTTCTTATAAAAAAAAATTACAAATTTAAAATTTCTTAAGTACTTTAATTAAATTCTTAAATCAAATTATATTAAAGGTATCATAGAATTTAATTTTTTATAGGGAAAATTTGGCACTTGTAAGCAGCTGATTGTTGTTGCTCGCGTTGTTGGTGTGGCACTTGTGCTTTTGTGCCTCGTGGTTAGAGTTGTTTACGTTGTTACTCAGACCACTTTACGTATAGCATTTTTGCTCGACAAAGTTAAAGCCATTTTCCGTTTTTTATTCCTACATCAAGCAACTGGCCCAATTAGTATCTATCATAATTTTTGTAGGCCTATTGTGGAGTTCGATATTTTAAGACTCTTAGCTGGCACTTTTGCTTTTATGCCTTGTTGCCTTTATGCATTTTTGCACAGTAAATACCATATATAACGTCAGATATCATTTATACACTCGCCTAAAAAAAACACCAATAAAATCTCCTCCAATTACTTTGTGCCAAAATGTGCCAAAGTTTTTTATTTTGTATTTTTAAAATTTTTTTCGCAGCGGACTGACCATGTCAAAAATGTTTATAGATGCACTTATGCCGTGTATATATATGGACTCTATCTCGAGTTATAAATCTACTTTGCCAAAAGTCAATAGAAACAAAAAATGAAAAAGTTTTTTACTGCCCAAGTCGCTTGTCAAATTAATGTGATCATCGTCGGACGGCGTCGGCTAGTCAATCAGCCAATCACACAACACATACACAGCGACATACCCAAACACACAGATACACACATGTGTGCGTGTGTGTGTGGGTGCATGAATTAAGTATTTTGTCTGGGCTTGTTGAACTTTGACGCCATTGTTTCAATCTCTGGCCACAAAAGTTTTGACATTCGCGTCTTTTGTTATCTTATAAATTTCATGAAAAGTTGAAACAAATGGACGACGTCTTGTCGTAGCAAGCACTGCCGTCCCCCTCATAGAACGCTCTGGCACTTTCATCTACGAATTACAGAAACTAAACTTCTTCTATTAACAAATTGGCACGCACGTCTAGTGCGCATACATATAGACTTTATATATGGAGTAAAGTCTACTTTAAGGCTTTTTTTGGGGGGACTGTCTGAATCTGCTTAAAATTTGGCCAAGAAATATTTATTTATGAGCAAACTTATGCCACACACAGAGGCTCATATATTGGTTGTGTGTGTGTGTGTGTGGCACAACGTTAATGTTTTTATTAGCGTGCAGAGCAGCGGAAACAACGGAAACGAGGCACAGCTTGAGGGGCTGCTGAAACTTGGAACGTGGTAAGTTGAAAGTGGGTGAAACTTGTAAAACTTGTAACCAAAAAATTGTGGCAAGCGTTTGAAGAGGTGCGTCAGTATGTTGATTGTATCTATATGAAGGGGTAAGAAGTTTGTCTATAGGGTAGGCGTTGAAAAATGTTAAGAGTTTTGCAAATTTTACGCTGGTTTTTATGTTTGCCATACAGCCAATGATGACTCTACTGCCAATAATGATAAAACCTTGGCGCCTGATGAGTAAGCAGCCTCAGAGAGAGTGGGTCCAAAGACTTAAGACCTGCGGGCGTGGCAAAAGTTTAAGCAGTTTGCCAGACTGCAAGTTGGCCTGATTACCGCTGCTGCTGTTGCTGCTACTTCACATATTGACTTGAAGATGTACACATATTGTCAAGGGTAATTCTCTAAAGGAAGAGTATACATACACATAAAATGCTACTCGGAAGTGCTGAGGTGTAGTTGTCGTTGGGCAAAACGTTTTGTGCTGCTCGAAATGGGCAATCAAGCGAAATGTGCCAAAGCGAAATGTGTTGTTTGTTGGCTGCGGGTTAGAGAGTACAGCGCGCTGGCGCCCAACGTGGGGCCGTAGAAATCAATGCTGCCAAAAGAGCGCGTGAGCATTGAAAATGACAACGGCAAAGACGCCTGGGACATTGACCAGATTTGAGCAGTCTGTCAGTCACTCAGTGTGCGCTGACAGTGAGCAGAGTTTCGGGGCACAGAGTGGAGAGAGTTCTAAAGTGTAGCGAAGTTAGCATAAGTGTTAAAGTGAACTGGTCTTGTGCGGCCGACGGGCTGTCTGGCAGTTGGGATCTGCACAGACCAAGTGACAGAGTTATAGAGCCTGCTGATACATATAGATACATATGTATATACATATGTGAACGAAATGGTCGTCGCTATGCGCTCTAATGTCCCCCAGGCACTTGAGGATTGGTAAAGAGGCACTCAGGCGTGCACACACACACACACACACGCACTCAAAGAGTCATGTGAAAAATCAAAATGACGCGACTGTAAGTGCCACAATCAGGCCAAGCGAAATCCCTCAACAAAAACTATCTAGCACTAGAAAATGCTTACTGCCAAAGCAAATCGAAGCCAAAAACTCAAAATGCAATGCCATGAACGACCAAACCATCGATGTTAGTTGCCGGGTATAGCACCGGGGCTATGTGAGGTTGGGGTTTTGAAGCCGAGGCAGAGTACCATATAGGCAAAAGCACATACTGATGGAATTTTGCAAAGCACTTGCGATTTGGCTGCCAACGAGGCAATGAGCTTTATATATATATGTATGTATCTCTGCATTTGTGTATCTAGTATGTGTGTATATATATATCTTGATTTGCCTGCATGTTGGACATTTTATGTGGCACACACACACGCTGCATTTTGTGGCAAAGAGAGAGTGACAGAGAGGGAGAGAGAGGGAGAGAGAGGCAGAGTGGCAGGCTATAGGGAGCCATTTTAAAGTTGACTTTACTAATACACACTTAAGTGTATTAGTGTGTGTGTGTTGGTGTGCTGCCATTTTGAGTTTCAAAACATTCAAAGAGTTACGTCTAAATTAAATTTTTATGCTAAATTAAATAAAACCTATAATTAGAACGTAAGCATTTTCATTCAACTTCAAATTGATGCCATAGCACATCACAACGTAATTAAATAAATATAGGGTGCTTTTCATGAGGTGTGTTTTTTATATTTTAGAAAGCTATTTGAAATTATTTAGGGATGCTTATGGAATTGAAATGCCAAGTTTTGTTATTCTTGCTCTTAAAACCTACAAGATTTAGGTCTTCATACAGACGTACGGACTGACATGTCTATATATATTTTTTTTGTGCTACTAACCATATTAAAGTTTAATTTACGGGGTCTCCAACATCTTCTTCTCTATGTTACATTTGCATAACCTTAAGATATTCCTTAGCTTATCTATGGAACAGTATATAAAATAGTTATATACTGCTGGCAAAAAGCGGAGTACACTACATGGCGGATGCAGATTCCATTGACTAAGAATCAATTGAGAAATGTCAGCCAGTCTGTAAGCTTTGTAGACTACAAGAGCTATATTTTTTATTTTATTACTTGATACATTGGAGATGTACATATTCGGAGCATAGGGCGGAATTCCGTTTCTGGAGTAGAATGGTTTTTACGCCTGGGTCACTGGCCCAATGCAACCTTTTAAGCCAGCAGTAGACGGACAGGATATTAAGGCATGCTGTCTTGGCTTTCTGAACACGTTTTTACAGCCGCTAGCTAAAAGATCAGACGCCTGCTTTTAGCCGCACCTAACCTGGTAAACAGAAGCTTAAGTTGTGGATTGCTCTTTGCACCCTCCACCTTAACGGCTTGGAAGACCCTACCGGTAGCTATGCTACCGCCGGCATTGCTCTTAGGATACGTATACGTACAAGAGCTTTGAACAACAATGATTATATTAAGAATGCGGTCATATGAAGTTTGTTAATGAGATCGATTTCAGCCGCCTTTGCTCCTCTCAGAATTTCCAAACTGTAGGTTGACACATTTATGTGTATTAAAACAGGGTTGTCATCTTTACCAAAAAAAAAAAACATTTGTGAGAAAAAAAGTCCAAATCGACTTTTTTAGCCATAGTTGAACTCTGCTTTAATATCAATTCCTCTAAAATATTTTGCAAGTTTCAACTTCTTTACACCATTTACATAAATAATTTCCAAAAATCATAGCAAAAAAGTTCCATGCCACAGCAGAAATCATTGTTAAAATTAAAACTCCTAAGCCAGACACAGATGATGAAGCATTCTCGTTGCCATTTCACTCAAAACCAGACAGCAATGAAAAGTCGCGTCATGCATTTGGTCATGCCCTCCAATTTTGTTTGCCCAGTGCCCCCACAGGGGGTCGGAGTGGTTCAGCAGGATCCATTAACCGCATATGAATTAAACCAAACTTATGCATTGTTCGACTTCTATTTGTTGGTTGTTTTTGTCGCTGGTCTGCCATATGCCCCGGATGGCTGGAATATATTTTTTGATGGCACTGTTACGCCATTGTCAGTCATTGCCAATCCTTCAGAACCAATTGAAAATGCATTTTGGCTTATGGACCAACAGCTAATATAAACAAAATAAAATAGAAAAACAAACTCAGCATTTGAAACTAAAATGAGAAATGCTTTGATGTGAATATTAGATACTCTTTTAAAAGACAAGACTTACAGTAAGTATACAAATAAAATATTCATTATATTATGAGGTCCTAAAAGTCCAAATGCATACATAAGCTAACAAAACTGCACCTAAAGATTTTAAATATTTGCAAAATTTTAGTTTTTAAACCTAACGCACTTTGTAGCGGCAGCACAGAGCAACTATTGTTACTGCTGGCGCCATCTAGTGATGGTGGCGCCATCTTAAATATAGCATCAGTAAATTCATGGTAAACCGATTATGAGACTACTGATTGTGCGCCGACTTTAGGGTAACCAATTAACTGGACCAGCCAAATAAAGAGCTCTTATTACCCACTTTTGCTTTCAAGATACGCTTATATAATCTTGGAAGTTTTTTTTGCAATTATTCTATAAGCAAAAGAAAAGTAATAAGCTGCAAAACTTTTCTCTTTCAATAGTTTTTCAAAACCAACTATGTACTCCCAGATCTAAAGAGTATAAATAAAATGGCAAAAACAATATGTGTTTGATTTTTGGGCATTTGCATGAAATCCAGATACAATAATTGAGTTGGTCTTGTTGTTGTTTTTGCTGCTATTGTTGTTGTCAACTGATTGTCAGTCGTTTCAATTTTGGGTCGATCTGTTGATCTATTGACAAACGCATTGTTTTTGATGTCACCATATAAGAGTTGTAAGCGCTCATCTCCTCACCGCTCCACCCACACACACACACACACAGACATACACACAGACAACCATCAATCGGTTAGACACAACACAATCAGTGTCTGAAAATCAATGCCAAAAAGTCCGCGCCAACATTGTTATATGGAGTATGTGAGTATGCGTGTGCCACGCCCCTTGGCCCACAATGTGGCAGCACCCGCATCAGAGCCATCAACTTTGGCAGCATCAGCAGCGATAGAGACGACAAGAGCCTGGACCAGGACCAGGACCAGAATATTGTGCCGACAAAAAGTCAAATGGATTGAATATTGAGTTTATGATGTTGTCGCTGGCAATTTTCGTTAGCTTTAAGCGGTTTGACTTTGGCTTTTCCCGCTGCTACCGCTCCAGCTGCTGCTGCTGCTGCGCTGCGCTGCTTTTAGCCTGGCTTGGTTATGGTGGCATATACGCACTGTGGTGGCTGACTGTTTATATGTGAGCGTGTGCATGTGCGAATGTTTTGTCGATTATATGCTTCACAGAGCTGCCAATACACGCATACAGCAACACACACACACAGATACACCCACATGTAAAGCAAGGGCAGCTAACCGCACGCTTGAACGAAGCAGCAGCGCTTTGTTTGCCGTTTGCCATGTATGTGAGTGTATGTGTGTGTATCTGTGCCTATGCGGTTGCGTGTGTTTGTGTGTGTGTGTGTTTATGGACTCATGCAGTAAATTGAATTTTATCCACAACAACGACATTAGCCATATCGCAGGCGCTTAAGTGTGTGTGTGTATGGGTGTGTGAGTGTAAGCCCCTCAACATGAACTACCAAATTTTGTTGGCGTTTTTTTTTGTTAAAACTTTCTTTTTATACCCACTTACATCATAAAAGGGCATATCAAATTCATCTAAATTTTTGTAACAAAATGGTTGCCTAAAGGGTGGGGAAGTGACGCAGGAAGGTAAATTTAATTTTTTTAATTATTTCTAAGCCAGTAAAAGTGCATTCTAAATAAGCTACGATTCAGAGGAAATATATGAATTCACGCGTTTAGACGAGAACAGCAACAGGATGTTGACAGGAGTGGCAACAAGGCACCATGGCTGAGAGAAGGCAGGTTCCCCAACACGAGCTCTGCGGAGATAAGGAGTAGAAAGTAAGCATTTAACATCTGACATGTGATTTCCCTGCACTACTTAGAAAACGCAGCCATCATCTGGTACAACCTATCTTCAAAGATCTGCTGTAGTTGCATAGTCGGCACATAGCAAACGTGACTCTCTTTTTGATCACTCCACTTTATCCAGTAGCTTCCATTACCCACTATTCTTTCAACTTGCATTTTCTTTGTAAATTTATTCGTCACAGTAAGCCACATGGTCTCCTAGTAATCTCAGCTTAAATCAAGCAACCTAAATAAGGTAACCATAGTTAGTGTCCTGTGTGACTCCTATTGGAGCAAAGATCCAAAATTTGTCCAGCTATTTTTATTGTTCGCCAGTGCTTTAATTTCCCTCCAGCATTTTCCGGAAGCTCTAAGCTCGTCGTTTAGTGTCCGCCGCCATGATGCTCTGGGGCGTCCACGTCATCTGGCTCCCTGCGGGTTCCAGTCTTTTCTTGGGACTTCGCTCGTATGTTTGCGAAGCGTATGCCCGATTCATTTTCACTTTTGCCGTCGGATTCGGATGAATATTGGTTCTTCCTTACATCTTCTATGCAGCTTACTGTTCAAGATGGTTCTTGGCCACCATATACCCAGAATTCTTTTGAGACAGTGGTTGATAAAAACTTGGTGCTTACCTGTGAAATCTTCAGTCTTCAGACCGACTTCATGTTGGCGCTGTAGATTCTCAGCTTGGTTTTAGTGGACAGGACTTTTAATTTCCATATTCTGTATAAGTGTCCATAAACTGCTTTTAAAAAACCTAACCATACCTTTCAAAACAGCCAAACAGTGTGGCCCTATTTTTTTGTGAAAAAATATCACAACAAGAAGTGCACTAGATGGCGCCAGCAGAAACAACAGCCGTTTCAAGAGAAATTTGCAGCAACTTATTTTAGAAACGAAATAAATGGCGAATCGGAAAAATTTCATTAAAAAAGGCTGTTTATTATTTTTTGTCTGTCATTTAGGCGACAGTTGCCGTTCCAACCAATTAATTAAAGTACTCAAATTATCTTTCGTCATAGGCAAATATTTATAAAGAACAGCCGCATGCTGTACCATGGCCACAAAATGAAAATTTACCACAATGTGTAAATATTGGTATTGAAAAATTAATTTAATTAAAAATAAGTACAGCTCTGAGCAATCTTTTACTACCGACTCTGCCTATCAAATCGATGTTCTGTCAGATACTTTTCCTTTTGCGTGTTGAGTACACGCTCGTATTAAAAATATTAGCAATAGACGTTGACGACAATTCTTGTTCTTATTTAGCTAGCTCATTAACTTTAATGAGACCGTTTCGTACCAAAATAAGATGCATTTTTTGTCGCGACGCGTTTCTCGAAAACTTTTTTTTTAAAAAAAGGTTGCGATTTCAAATTTGGCTGTTGCCATAATCTTGACAATGCAGAAAACAAAAATTGCACTGCTTTACGTAATTTTAGCATTATTCTGGATTCTTTCAAAAGTTTTGGGTTCATCAAAGTCATTCACGCTCTTTTTTTGGCATTGGATATATATTTTTTTTTGCTCTTAGGTCTTCTTATTGCCCTTTAATGTCTCCCACTTTTCACTAATGGGCAAGGGCGGCACAAAATTATTAAAGTTACGGGTTAGAAGGATGCTAGAGTTTTCCAAAGGACGACATTGAAGCATAATTTTTATATGCCAACTCGCGGAGCATATTAGCATATGGATGACGTCTGGCATTATAATTCACAAAGCGGCAGCGACAGCGTCAAAGCAAATAGTAAATTAAAAAGACAAAATAATAAGGGAGAGAACGAAAAAAAAAGAAGCAAAGACATAAAAGAATAAACAACAACATTGGTCTAGCATATATTGGCCTGAAGGCTGTTGTTGTTTTTTTTTTTTTTGTTTGGTTGCTGAAAAATAAATTTGCTTTTGGCCAAAGAGAAAAAACAAGGCAAGAATGCCAAAGAGAGCTTATAAAAGAGATTGACTAGAACAAAGCAAATAATGCATAAATATTAAATGTAATAAAGAGATAAGACAAGACAAGGCTCTCTGCGACTAACTCCCAAAACTCTTGATATTATGTATAACTTCATTTGACTTATTAAACTATGCCATTTCAAGTTTAAGCGGCTTACAAGTAATAAGAGTTCCAGCCTAAACATAAAAGCGCTGGGTCAGGTACTGGTTGGGTTAAGCTTGGATTTATAAAGGAAAGCAATTAGCAAAAAGTGTAAATATATAGTATACTGAAACGCGTAGGGTAAGTAGATGCAGATAAAAAAACAAAACAGTGTTGTAACGTAAGATGGAGCCACCAAAGTTGACTAGATGGCGCCAGCAGTAAGAACAGCTGTTCTGTCAAAAAGTCTTCCAAGTATAATTTTAACCAATGCAAATCTCATTCGTGGATATTAGCGCACTTTTATAATATCAGTTAACAATATTAGCCACCTAAAAGCCATTAAGGGCAGTATTGCCAAATATTATAGCCAAAAAAAAAATAGACACAATTATTCTGGTAGTTTTTTAACATTGCCTGTTTTATCATTGCACTTTAGGCCCTCTCATACTACTAGGTAAAAATATTTTTTTTTTGAAACCATAAAATTAAAATAAATTCTATTGCTAATTTTTTTTTATTACTCGATTGCAGTTTGTGATTTTGATAAAATTAAAAAAAATTGCGATAATTAATGAAAAAACTTAGACAACATTTTTTGATAACAAATCGTTTATCGTTATCGGTCTATAACAACAAAAAATTACTCTCTCATCTTTACCTTCGACTTACTTGTCAGTTTGGAATTAATGTGGTCAAATCGATTGTGATTTTTATTCAGTTCAGTTTCGGCATTCGAACCGGGCGGTGGCAAATAAGTAAAATTAAAAACTAAAAACTAAAAAATAAATTTTAAAAAGTGTTTGCATTTTACATAAAGCAACAAGCAAGCGGTCAAGTCGATTGCGATTTTTATTCAGTTCAGTTTCGGCATTCGAACCGGGCGGTACAAATACAAAAAATTGAAAACTAAAAAATAAATTTTAAAAAGTGTTTGCATTTTACATAAAGACAAGCAAGATTTAAATAAAAATGGCCAAGTGGGGTACAGGTGATCCGCGCTGGATAGTTGAAGATCGTCCGGACGCAACTAATGTGAATAATTGGCACTGGAGTGAGAAGAACGCAACACCTTGGTCCAAGGGGCGTCTTCAAGAGCTCTTCAAGAATTTTAATATTGGTGCGTCAAAAATTAAGTGCATTTTTTTGTTAAATTTTTTTTTTTCATAACATTTTGAAATCTATTATTTGCAGAACAAGGAGACTTTAAGTGTGTGGTGGATGCCATAGATACCAATAAAGGCGAGGCCACCGTGAACAATCGTAAAGGCAAACTATTGTTCTTTTACGAATGGGAGCTGGAGCTAAAGTGGTCCGGACGTTTGCTCACCTCACAGAGCAAGCTGTGGCATAAGGGTAAACTGGGCATACCCAATCTTTCTGAGGAGCATGCGCTGCATGAAATAAATATCATTGTGAGCATTGACAAGTCCAACGATGAGTCGGAAGCAATCAAAGAATTTATGTATAACGTGGGTCGTGAACGCATACGTCAACAACTTGGCGTCTATATACTGGAACTTAAGCAAAAGTATTCCAAGAACGTGTTGCTACCCAAGCAGAGCGAGCAGTTCAAAGCAGTACCCAACACTAATACTATTTTGAAGAACGTTACAAATATGGAAAAGACGGCTTATAAGATAACATCAAACACATTGAATGCTAAGGCCAAGGAGAAGCCCAACTATGCAATTCAGATCGATGACTATAAGATTGACACGCGTACACTCATGCTGATCAAGGAGTTCCGGTGCAATGCCGCTCAGCTCTACCAAATCCTAACAAGTGAAAAGTATATGCATGCATTAACACGCATGACCGCCAAAGTGAATGCTGTTCCCGGCGGTGAATTCGTTCTATACAATGGCAGTGTGCTGGGTCAATTTGAGTTCCTTGTGCCTGGCAAGCAAATTGTAAAATTCTGGCGCCTCAAAGCCTGGCCAACCGGACACTATTCGCTTATTTCCATCGACTTGCAAGAAAATTCACCATCTTGCACTACGATGACGCTTAAGCAAACTGGCATACCAGATTCCGAATTCGATGCTATGCCGAATAAATTGCAGCAAATCTACTGGCAGGGTATCAAAGAAGCCTTTGGCTTCTAAGCAGGGTAACTATAAAATACCAGCTAAGTGATATACTTTGTAGTCGTTGTTATAACATTTTATGCTGGTATAAATATATATAATCATAAATAAACTTTTGTTGCGTGTTTTTTGGGTGCTTCAAGTTTTGCAAACTGTGACCAAAGCTTAGCGATTATGTTAAGCTTGGTTTTTTCAAACCGCCCTTGATTAGAAATATTTTGTATAATTCAATGCCATATCATGAAATATTAGTGGACGGACTATCCAAAGCAGCTGGGGTTAGCCCAGAAAATTTTCACTAAAGTGACAGAATCGACACAATAATAATAAATTTTTGATTTTGAAAGCCAGGACTGCTATGTTTTTGGTTTAGGTTTTTTTTTTTTTGTCTGTGTCAGAGCTCTGACACGCTTTAGATCTTGGAAGCTGTTGTCTTGAACATCGTGGCAAATGCAAATCTAAACTGTAGGTACAGCTGTTGTTAAGCAGATTATATTAAGATATATACTGGTTTTTATGCCCTACTCAGAAGCAAAGTCATTATTAGTTCGTAGGCAAAAGACGGTATATGTAAACAGTGGCGGATCCCCCCCCCCCCCAAAAATTGGAAAAAGTGGTTGAAAGTCTTTTGCCAGCTCTGATATATATAAACACTTCGGAGTGAATTGGGATCGCTGAACTCGAGTACAAATTCTACAATAACCTTCAAAATACAGGGTGTTATGTGGTTTTTGGAACTTACGAACGCTGACGTGCGGGAGATATCGGACCATTGTTTTGTATTCAGCGATGTTTTACTCATAACGTCAAAAAATATCATAAAAATTCTTCCCGAGTCCGTGTGTACGATGATAAAATAATTTTTTGGGCTCGCTGAATTGAAGATTTTGGAACTTGAATTCTTATTCAGCGATCGCTTCATTATCGGAACCCTGACCTTGGGGAGTTTGTGTACCTTGCATTTGTATTCTGCACAAAATACCAAACTTACTTACTTGGTTTAGAAACAAATTTTTCTACTTTTTGAAACTACCCCTTATACAAAAGAATTAGCTATACCAGTTATAACTCCAGAACAGCTAAACCGATTTGTATGAACTTTGATTTATTGAATTTGTCTTCGCAGCGATTAGAATAGAACTCACAAAAAAAAAAAAAAAAATTTACGAAAAATAAATAATTTTCTTATATACTTGTTAAGAAACAGCTTGTGATAGCTCGAGAACTCATTGACAGATTTCGATGAATATTTGTGGACAACGACGTTTTTTCATTAGAAGAAATATTTATGTTGAAATGTTGTACATATATCAAGCAAACAATCGGACAGTTCAAAATCTGTTGGGCCTAGTAGTTATAGATCAATCGAACCAAGCCCTGGCTACCGCTTTAACAGATCTTTCAAAAAGTTTCCTGTATTGATTTAACGCATAAAAGTAACAACGATACCTAAATAAGAGTTGGTTGCAATTTGTGGCGCCTAACAGATTGTGTTTGCCCAAGTTGCTCCTCGTCGAATGCAAAACAAGTGCAAACAAACTCCCAAACGCCCTTTTTTGTCTTTTTGTATGAAGGTGTTGATGTTGTTCGCTTCTGAAGAAGGGCAGCCCGGTGTGAGTGTGCTGGTGGTGTTTGCGACATTTGTCATACAATCTGGCAACTTTTTAGAGAACTACTTTGCGCTTTTCACTTTTCAACAGGCGACGCCACCAACTAGTGGCAATGCTTGGATAATAGTTGTTGGTGAGTTGGGCCAGCGCTTAGGTAATTTGAATCCAAAAACTTTATGCCAAAGTTGCAAATTTGTGGCACAATTTGTGCAAAACTTTTTAGCTGACTGCCGCCAGCCCACCCAGCACTTGAAGTGTCAGCCGGAAGTGGGTAGCAGTGAGTTCCATTCGATTCCGACAATCCCTGCTGCCAGCCAACACCAATCATCACTATAGTCTGTCAACATGATATCGGCTCAGCGTTAATGCCTGCATCAATGGCATCAGGCAGGCGCGTGGTGTCACCCTTTGCTTCAACCAACTAGCTGCCACGCCCACTGGGACTTTATAGAAAATTGCATCAATTTGCGCGAGCGCAAAAAAAAAATATAGAGCCAAAGGAATAAATTTGCAAATCGATTCTTTAACCAAAATGGTTACTCCAACAGCCGCAGGCTGTCAGTTGTGGGCGGCAGTAGGCGTGGCTATGCTATTTATATAAGCAGCAACAACAACAATAACTAGGGCCACCCTAGCAAATAACAATGGACTTAAATATTGAAAAAAAAAAAAAATCAATTTAGTGAAGTTTTTTTTGCATCCATCAAAAGTGTTGTCAAATGGGGCAAATTTCAAAACTAACTTGAATGACAATTATGCGCACCAAGCAGTTAAGCCATTCTTCAAAGAAAAGAAAAAAAAAATCACCGCACCCCGCACAACTTCTAAGCATTTGCCTCAGCCCAAAAGTATTTCTGCATTTGCATTTAGTCTGCATTTAGTTTTGGTTTTCATTTTCAACTTTTCACATATTTTAAGAGCCGCCATTTTGTGTTATTACCAATTTTGTATACACTGTAACTTGAGCTAAGGTAAGGGCTTATTAGCTATGGAACATTGAGTAGGAGAAGCCGTATGCGCCTTAAGCTTAGCAACGAGTTGGTCAACAGAATAAAAGCATTCCATTTGCAGTTCGTATAAAAATGCCTAGATCCCAGAGATTACAAGAGAATGCTAGCAAAACCAAACTTGAAATTTTTTTTTTTTTTCTTAAAGAGGGTGTTTTTCTAAGAGCGTGCGTACTTAAAATGACAAAAACCTCAGTCTTCAGAAAAAAGTTAGCAGCAGCTGATTAAAGCTTGCTCATAAATAAAACTGAAATTTATGTTTATAAAGGGTGTTTTTTTAAGTGCAAAGTTAAAATTTTTGCGTCAAACACCTCAGATGATGGGTTAAGTTTGCAAATATAAGCAAAACTAAAATTTTCGTATGTATAGATTGTTTTTTTAACTAGAATTTTAAATAAAACATGGCAAAATTAACTAATTGAATGAAATTTTTATTCTGTTTGAAGATAATTCGAGCTGTGATGATGATTTCAAAAACTTTTGTAGTTATTTCGTTAGTGGTGATGGCTAAAACCTTTGTAGAAGCTTTACTTATAGTCTTTGCTTTAAAACTTGAATTCATGCCAGCTGCCAAATGTTGCCTTCGAATAACCTGATATAAAGTATCCCAAAGTCCACCACGCCCGACCTTAACGCAAGCCATATTTGTTTTTGCCGTTTTCGTTACTGCCAGCAAACTGAAAACTTGGCCAAAACACTTTTCACAGTCCATTTCAATTGCTGTCGTTTTTGTAATTGTTTTTGTTTCATAGTTTGTTTGCGCGTTGTTTTTATTGTTTGGCGCTTGGAAAAAAATTTGATTTGATTAAAATTGTTTTGGTCATGCCCATTGGCTATGATAATACCATACATAATAGTAGAAATATATTGGCAAACATTCCGGTTCCTCATTTAGTTTGGTTAATCAAAATGTTTCAAATAAATAAACATACTTTTTGCTAATGCGATTTTTGCAGAAAATAAAACTAGCTGGCAAATTAGAAATTTGTTGAAGCCTTCATCAGGGGCGGAAACACTTGATTGTTAAGGCCTGATGGTGTGGGGCATAACAGAATAAAGTTTCCGACATTCTCAAACATCAATCAATCAAAGTTTTTGCATACTGACGGCAAATGCTACGAGAAGGAATTCTGGCATTATGTGTCTGCAGCGCAGTACCATATTTACGAAATCTTGAATACCTTAGATCTGCAACGTTATTGATTAAGTCAGTGGCATAGAGATGTTGAAAGCTACTCCATATGAGATGTGGAGAACGAATGCAAAGTGTCAGCAGGTTCTCCGTAGAAAGAATAAAACATGACGTTTACCGATTCTAGGTATAAACACCAAACCAGCAGATGGCCCACCCTATATGTTGCGGCTTCCGCAAGGAGTAAGAGTGGTCAGATGATGGCTTGAATTGAACTGCTCACTTTTCAAGTTAGTCTGGCGTTTTATCATCTGCTGGCTTTATGAACGAATTCTTTTTTATCAACTCATTTGTAAAAGATTTATTCTCGCTATCAAAGGTCTAGCGTTCTTCTTCTTACCGATTGACGAACAGATGAAAAAAAACAAGCAGTGCTCCCATTTAAAAATTTAATGCGCGGAGATCTCTCGATTCTGAGCGATTCTCATTTTAGCGTAGCTAGCAAGTGTTCCAAAAATAGAATCTCAAATTATGCATACATATAAAGTCAGTATTTTGTGAGTACCAATTTTTTTCGCTTTGGGAAGGTTCCACTGTACTACATTTAAACAGTTTGTTTTGCATGCATAACGCGTGCAAAATGCGCGAAAAGCGTCGGAAAACGCATTTGGTTTTGCTTCATATTTTGTTGCTTCTATTGTTTTTTTTGGTTTCTGTTTAGTTTTTCCATTTTTTCCATTTTTTCAATTTTCCTTTTTCCTGCATGCATATGCGTGTCAATTGTGTTTGTGGATGCGTGATTTTTGTTTTGTCTCTCACAGCTGACTGACTGAATTTTTAACTCGCTTGTGAATTATACGCTTTAAAAACAATTTTGTAGTTTTTTTTATTTTTATTTTTAATATTTTATTGCGCATATCAAATTCGCATTGGAGCGGAAATCCCTAAACAGAGCGCGTTATGACAGACTCTCTCTCACACACACACACACACACAAAAACAGACACAGACGAGGCTGTCAAACGGTTGTTGATTTTGCCTTATCGCCTGCATTATGTCACTTCACATTCCAACTCTTTCCTCAACTCAGCCTTAGCTTTCAGCTCCTTTTACTCTCGTCTGTCATCTTTGTTGTGCTCGAAGTCGTTGTGTCGTCTCCTACTATGTTTACAATACACATTTTTGTTGTTCTTTCGGGTTTTTTATTTTTTAGTACCCCGTAGCTTATACTGGAGATTTATAAAGATGTTTTCCAAAAACTACATTATTAAATGGAAAAAAGATATCCAGATTTGGCAAGATTATTTTTTGGTTTTTTGATTACTGATTAATTGCCGAAAAGCGGAAGAAAGCAAAACTTCGAAACTATTTTGAACAGCCCTCTTAGAATTATTAAACTCATATAAAATTAGTCATCTTCGAAAAATAGAAATTATTACCAAAATTGTTTCCTTCGTCGAAAGGACGTGTTGCTGGGAACGTCGAGAAAACATTTTGTCCAGAAAAGTTTCGAAAGCAAACATTTGTTTAAACTTAGACAAGAAATTTGGGGTGTTAACCTTACTAAGACAACGAAGGTCTGCATGAAGTACACGTTTAAACTTTTTTGCTCTATCAATTACGATCCTCATAGAACGAGTTTCCGCTAATTTTAATTATGCTAACAGATAAAAAATAACTACAGAAATTGTTTAAATTACGATTTGTCAACATTTCCCTTAAAAAAGTCCTTTGAGAAATTCAAAGTCAACGTTCGTCGTTTAGACGTATCGTTATCTTTTCAGGTCAGTAAATAAATTCCAGGGTATAACAATCTGCTCCGTAACGATTTTGTTATTATATATATTATATCTATAAATTTCCCTTTGACGAATTTATGCTTAACGATTTTTAAAAGCTTTGCTAAATTTTTCGTATTTAACGTGAGTTACGACCACTGCAGTATAAAATCTAATAGAGTACTTAACTTAAAAATTAAAGTCGTCTTGGATCTCAGGCTGGAATTTGCCTTAAAATATGAACTTGTGTGTTCCCAGACAGGCTGCCTTGAATATGCTTATAAAGGGTATCTCAAAATCGTACGCGCAAGCGAATATGGCTTACGCCATATTTATTTATTTTTTCTTTATGATTTTTAAGCCACCTTAAGTGCAGCTTTCGGCTTTGGCTACAAGTCTGGCGTTTGGCTTTGACTTTAGCGTCCATGATATCATAACCTTTTTGTCCTTAAGCGGATTCTCTACGTCAGCGGGAGTGGGTGTGATGCAAAAATCAACACGCAAAGTTATGTTTTATTGATTCTAAACTGACTGTGATGTAGCATGTATATAAATAAATACATATATAAACCTATATCTTTGCATTTTTATATCTGTCTGTCTGTCTGACTGTTTGCTACTGAGTCTGGTATTTTGCAGTGCAGTTATTCCTTCAACTTGGCTGCGCTTCACCAAGCAAAATATCATCATGTTGATTTTTAAGTGAGCACGTGACGTTGCGGCCAGAACTCTGCAAAAATGCGAAACGGCTGCAGCATCAAACTGACGGCTCAGGGCTCACAAACGCTCATTTTCGTTGTATGGGTATGGGTTATGGTTGAAGGGTGACGTTTGTTGGGGCAACGGCTGATGCCTGATGTCTGACGTCAGACAACTGACGGCAAACCGTCGAAGTGGAGCAATCAGTTTGAGTACATAGCCCATTTTTTGTGTTGTATCAACGGTTTCGACGCCTTTTTGGCGTATGTTGTTTTTTTTTTTTTTGTTTGTTGATGTAACGCTGCAATTTTGAACCAGCACATTTGGTGGCCTGTTACGCGGGTTTTTGCCAGCAAGCCAGCTAACTTGGCTGCCTGTCGAACTTTGGCCAAGAATCGACGTGTTTGTTGTCAGCCTGCCTGACAATGGATTAAAGTGTATGATTTTTTTTTGTTTTTGAAGTTATATCAATTTGATGGCATTTAAGCGAATTTAACACGACGTGTAGAGACGTTAGAAGATTGAAGCTATAAAATATATCTTAATTGTCTTAATTCGGTAGCGCTATGAAGTCTGAGGCAAGCGCGTGGATTTAGAAAAGACAATCCCGTCAACAACAAAAAAATCGTCAATCTAGTTTGCTTAATTCTACCATTGCCTCGTCTGTCATCACCCCAGTGACGTCATAGGTAGGAGAACACCTTACCGAATTTTCTGTTACTGTACGTAGTTTCAAAAAAGTCAGTCCCGTCAACTTTGTGTTTGAAAAAAAAAAAAAATTCCTCAATATTTCTTTTAGATTTTAGTTCGGCTGATTCGGGATCGCCTCGCATCCTTTCACCCCAGTGACGTCAGAGGCAAGAGAACACCTTACCGAATCTTCTGTACGTGTTTTAAGATAGGACGATCTCGGCAACTTTGTGATTGCAACAAAAAAAAAATCGTCAATATTTGTTTTAGTTTCTAGTTCGGCTTATTCATGGATCGCCACGTGTCCCATCATCCCAGTGACGTCAGATGTAGGAGAGTACCTTACTCTCAGTCTCTTACTGAAGTAGTTAAAATAGATAATTTCGGCAACTTTGTGATTGAAACAAAATAAAATTCGTAAATTTTTGTATTTTAGTTGTTAGGTCGATTGATTCTGCTCAAAACTATAATTACACATAATTGACATACACTACGCTGTCAAAATTTAAGGTCACCTTCTGTCTAATTCTTAACACAGTGATTCTATAATATTTTGGTATGGCCACTCCATAACTTTGAGTACACCGCTGTCAATTTTTTGACTTCAAATAATTTTTGCCAAGTTTGGACGTGTGTTTTGAATCGTTATCGTGTTGTAAAAGATATCCGTCTTCTAACAACTTATTGCTAGAAAGAATACCCCAGAAATAAGATCAATGGAAACAGTTTTTTCAGTTGGTCCTAAACTTTTGTAGGACCCACTAAAATAAATCGGTTCAAGAGTAATTTCTGCTAAACTGGTGGGCCCAAGGCTTAAACGTAGTGTCTTTGAAGAATCGTCTTGTTTTCTATTGATCTTAAAGAAAGTCTTTCATAGTCTTTTTTAATCGCAGCTTATTGTGTATGTCGTGAGTCACGATCGCTTTTGGAAAGCATTCATCCTGCCGTTCCTGGTATTTTTAACCAAGTAGTTTTTGAGCCTTCTCCTCCTGTGTCTGGAGTTACAATTCTCTAATACCTTCGGTTGGGGTAAAGCATTTAAAGGAATTCTAAGATAAAAAAGATAACTGCACTTTCGCTTTAAATGCTTCATATTTAATAGCTAAATGTGCTCCAGTTAGCTCTCCTGGCATAACCCACCAAATGGTTTGCAGTTAACCATGCGGCATAAGCTGTGCAACATGTTGCCATATTTCAGTTTGTAGCTGCAGCTACAAGAGCTTCTACGTCTATGCGGATTGGTTTGTCGGTCTGAGTTCTCCGATTGACAGTGTAATAGTTTTCCTAGTCAATATTATGCTATTTTGTGCTGCAGCCACAGGATTGGACTATGTACGATTTGTGCATGTTGCATGCTACATGTTGGCCTTAGACTTTGGCTATGGGCTACTACTAGTTACCAGGTAGCAGTTTGTCGGTTGATATGTGGTTCTGTGGGTCGGGGCTGAGGGTCGGGTGGGTCATTCTGTGGCTCATTTGGCTATTTGCAATTTGATTGCATATGCGATTTCTGAAGCTTATGTGCTGGACGTGTGGCGTCTATAAAGCCAAAGTAAAAGCCGAATGCTAAAGCCGACAAAGTGTATAGGTGTGTGTGTGTGTGTGTGTGTGCCGCATAAATATGTAAATTTAACATTTTGAATATAATTTTTGGGGCATTACTTGGACCGGTACAGATATGGGTATATGTATACATAGTGGATACATAGTTGCCTGATTGAAGCTGCTGTTTCGAAGTATGTACTATATGTCCTTTGTGTCCTATGGCTTTAAGCTGATGCAATGCTGTTAATGTGTGTGTTTGACAGCTGCCAGACAATAATTTGGCATTTTGTTTGGTATTTACAATTGGGATTAGATTGGAATAGTTGCAGTCGTTTTAAATTCTATTCAAATAATACTAATATGTGTTGCTTTTAATTACAGCAAATATAAAGCAGGAAGAACACTTGCAATTCATTAGTCGGGCTTTGCAGTGGCGTGGTAAGCTGGGTATTGTTTGCAGATTTATCGGAAAGTGTTGTTTTATGGGGGAACTTAAGGCCACATAGCTAGTTTCAAAAATTAAACCAATTATCTGGAAAAATGAGATTCCTTGCGGCTACTTCTTTTTAGGGGGTTACACTTTGTATGTACATTTTGCTTTGAATAATATTGAGGATGTCCATTCTCCCTAACAAATTCATTAATCCGCAAGGTTAAGGGAGTGCTCTACTCCTTAACCTTAACCTCTACTTCTCTATCCTACTAATATGAATTTCTTAAGCCTAACCGGGTAACTACCCGGTTGCTTGGTCTATCTGCGTACAGTCGCAACAATTCAGGCTTTAAGATTGAGTATTTAAATACCAAAGGAAATTTTGATTACTTTAGAGTAGATACATATACCAAAAATTTAAATTACATTGACTCAAAACAAGTTTATTTCACTTCAGAATTTACACGAATTTTGGTATCCCTATTTATCTTTAATTAAGAATCAAATATTGCCAATCTCAGTGGGTAGTTTAGACTCTTTCAAAGAGGTCGAAATGTTTCTTCTTAAAATCATTCTAAACATAAGCGGACGTGCACCAAAAAGCGAATCCGAATATTTTATTCGGATTCGATTTTAAACCACATAATTGGTTCTCCCAGAAGAAAACACTTATTAAGACTTATCTGTTTGTTTGAACGCCTATATTCTGAAGACTACAAGAGCTGGTATATTCAAACTTCAAATTTTGACAAGGAGTATGTGTCCAGCCCGATCTCGTTTATTTTTTTCCCCTCTGCCGCGCTCTTTTCCTCACCCAAAGTGTTATATTTTCTACAATTCTAAAGTTACATCTTAAATATATTTCGATAAATTCTTGGAAGTAAAAAAACTTTTCGATAAAAACCAAATATTAATCGAAGCATAAATATCGAAAGTTATCGCTACGTTCGACTTGAACGTTTGCCGTTGCCTTTTGGCTTTTTCAAAAGAAAACAAAAGAAATAGTTTTACCTATCGTGTTTTTATTGGTATAATTTTTGTTTTGTGGTATTATTTGGCAGCACCGAAGTTATGCTAACAAAGCGAACAGGTAGCCTCCGGGTATAAAAAAAACAAATCATTTTAAATTACGATACATAAATCTATCGATTATTGATGACTTATTAACCTAACAGTATGGATATACTTAATACTATTTTAAATTATTTCAAGCTTTACTTTGGCTAAGATTCCTTTAACTTCAGAACCTACAACAATCTACAATTTAATACCTCACAATAAGCTACCCCTCAGCAGAAGAAAGAACTTTACAACAAAGCAGCAAGTGTACCATCATAGTACGTTGCTACAAAATGTATAAACATTGACATTCCCATTCGATTATATTCGATAGACCAAAAGAAAGCACACACTTTCTTCTAATTTATTTAGTTCACTAGTTCGTAGTATATTTCTACATTTATATACATATTACTCATGTTCTTGGGACATTTATACAAACAATTTGGCAACAAAACTAAAAATGGCCAGAGGACAACTGTTCTTACAGGAGGGAAATGCCAATTCGGTATTTTTTCTGGGCGGTTTGTCAGCAAGAAACTGCTAAACGGCTTTGAATTATCATAAAAATATGTTTTGGTCTTTTAGGACAATGCTTCGATGCGTAACTAAATGTTTGAACCAAGTTATGACACCCATTTGTAAGGCAGCCTGAAAGGAGCTGAGAGTTGGGGTCTGGGGCTGGGGTCTGGGTTTAGGTTCGGCACGAGTTGTCGCACAAAATGCGGTCAGCAAATATAATGGCAAATGGTGAGAGAGTGAGTGTGAGTGAGTGTGTGCATAAAATCAGATATCAAAAATTGTTTACAAATAATTTAATAGCCCCACCGCACGCACGCTTCGCATTCGAATGGTCGACAACTCTTGTACATACTCACAAACAGCACCCATACAAATGCAATCATAAATCGGCTTTGTTGACCGTCACACACATACACACACAGAAACATATATGCATGTATGTGTAGGCGGCAACTCTGGCTTATGGCAGTGACTGTGGTCAGATCCTGGCAACCAAAACGCCAAACGACTGGCAACAAAAGAATATATACAGTGTATTAAAAAAGTCTTGACACAGGCCACTTTTGTGAGAAAATGCGTTTAAAAATTAATTATAAGTAATTTTAACAAGTCGTTTAGCAACGTTAGCGAGACGTACTCAAAGAGTACGTCGCAGAGACGAATCGTTATGTTTTATGTGATTTTTTTGATTTTTGTGTGACATTCCACCAAATTTGCGCACACGGCCATATTTTAAGTCATACCATTGTAATGTTACTCTCTTCAAAGTCATTTACAAGTACAAAATACAATTTTATTTTATTTAGAGTACTGTGTATGTGATGGTCGGGGTGTGCCGATTAAAGCATCGTCTGTATAAAAATCAAAATATTTTTTATAATTCCATAGCCCGAGATGGGAGCTTCAATTTGCTGGGAAATGTTATTGTTGTGCTATATTCTTCTCGACTATCAGAAAATTCAGCGTCCGATTTTTTTTGTAATTTTTTTGGTGAGAATCCAAAATTGCATACTTATAGAATTCAAAAATTTTGCGCTACATCAACCTTAAGAAAACGCGGAATTTTTTTATTTTTTTATAATTTGCTCTGGACTTACTCCAATTTAATTTTTTATTCAAATACTTATTGATTGCTTTTTAGTATTACTTTGATATTATTGAGAATGAAAATAAGCGTAAGCCTTACTACCGGAAACAAGAATTTTCGAAGTCAGAACAACGACAAGAGCAATTTTTCTATTATTGGAGGAAAAATTCTTACTTAAAGAATTTATTTTATTTTTATAGATAGATAGATAGATTCTCAAATGCAGAATGTTTGGAAAGATTTAAAGAGCAAGTGCTCTCAAAGATCAATCCCTACTGTTTTTAGTGTTGAGATCAAAGGCATTTTATTTTAATTTTAAGGAAAAACGAGTTCGTAAAGCTGCTATCAATTCTTCAATAGGTCTAAGGTCTAGTTACTCATTGCCCTATTGTTATTATATTATAATTGAAATTTAAATAAATTAAAAAAAGAAATTAAAATTTCAAGAATGAAACAAATTCGATCAATTCGAACTTCAATTAAAATCGGCTTTTCTTTCCGAGTAATTAATACTTTAATTTAAATTCGATTTCGATTTTAATTCAAATTTATGTTTGTTTTTTTTTTGCGAATTAATTAATACGTTACAAGTTTAAAGTCGTATAAAGTTTGTAGAAAACTCGAAAATTATTTTTTTTTTGATATTTCCAGTACCAGTAAATCGTTGTACTTTTTTGCTTCCATAATATTATCACCAGGTAGACACCGAAATACAAAAATACTTGTTTTTTCAAAAGAAATAAATTGCTTTCAAAACTTGATATTGTAAATAAAATTTTCGGAAAAAAAGCAATTGTTAAAAGATAAGCTTGGCAAAAAGCGCTGTGCCAAAACTTTTTCGATAGACTGTATGTATGTGTTAGCGCCATGTGCTACATGTGTATGTGTGTGTATGTGAGTGGTGTGAGTGTGTGTTGGCCATAAATAAAATGTTAGTCCGAAAACAGTGTCAGCTGGCTTGTGGAAAGCAAGAGGGGTTCGTGAGGGGGGTCAGCAGGCGGCACGGATGCGAGAGACGGCAACTACAGGACATTAGGCCGAATTAATGCGCGCAAGGACTTAAGTCGCAAATTTATTTCTATTCAACATACGAGACAAAACGACGACGAGCCACAAAACAAGCCAGCTCCCCCCCCTGCCCCGCTCACTCATTCCCAGTGTGTATGTGTGTGCATCCGTATCTATGTGTTTGTATCTATGTGCGTGTCCATGTTGTTGAACATTTCGGCATGACAGTGGAAATCCGGCGATAAATGTTACTAGCAAATGTGCGTGCCACCAAAATGGGCCAAAATGTTGCCACACAGCAATAACAACAACAACGACAGCAGCTACATCGACTCCAAATGTAAGCAGAACAATTTAGAAGCCGGTGGTTCGACCAAAGCCATGGAACTATTCATTTGCCTCAATGCCGCTTTGTGTTAATTTGTGGACAAATTTGTGTGTGCCGCACCGGACACCAACATGGGATGTCCTCTGCTCGTTGTGGATGTAGATACAAACGCTTGCCTGATCACGCAGTCCCATAAATGAATGAATATTGGATACACTCAATGCTTGCATTGGCCAGAAAGCCAGCCAGCCTGTTAGCCAACTCCAAGCACTCACCGTCAACAGCTCTCCCATGCCCTTTACAATCATCTATAGCCATTGATGCACTGCAAGCAATAATAGGGAAATTGAAATGCGGCTGGCGAGGAGGATGAAAAAAAAAACAAAAATAATTCCATCAACTTTTAAAAGGTTTCAAAGTGCTTGCCATACAGCATTTATTAGTAAATTTTAAGATCAATTTACTTGATAAAGTTTTTTTAGAGCTATCTAAAAGATTGGATGCGCAATTGATTGTAAAAACTGAAAATGGGCTAAAAAAGGAAATAATTTGAATTAGCCCTGGTATACCTGGCAACCATGTGCCCAAATAAAAAGCGAACCATTTTTTTTATTGCTACGTTGGTGATTGTAGTGAATGGTTTGCGTGGTTAGTGGCATCATTTTGATAAAGAAAAAGTCAACGTTTAGTTGTTTATTAGACCCACATGAGCTTAAATGGAAATTTTGGAATGGAATTCTCATTGCCTTCATCTTTTGAAGTTCCGATTCTCATAATTATGGCAGGAGAGTGCTCTTAGTAGTGAAATTTTTGTTGTTAGGTGTGAAGTTGTCCTTTAATGTTAATATAAATCGATAAACTGCATTCGCATGCGCATATTGGAACTTCTTTGGTGCAATTTTTTTGACCCCATCCCTCGAGGGGGAGGGTATTCTTAGTTTCCATGCATAGTGTTCCATACTCTTAAGGGTATGAAAAAAATGCCCTGAGTAGGGTTTCGATAAGATAGGCTCCTAAATGTCCTCTTAACTGCTCTGGGCAAACTCTATATCAACTTTAATTCATTTTCTTTTGGTGAAGGTAAGAAAACGAAACAACGAGTCTGCTGCTCAATTAAAGAAATTTCAGTTAAGTATACTTGTAGTCAATAATAACTTGACAAGTGTTATCGATATGAATAAAACTTGCTCTAAGCCTTTATATTCTTCTTCTTTATATTCATTTAGTAATCCTTGTTATATCATTGACAATTGGAACTATATATTTGAATTTTTGTCATGAGCCCACGTTTAGATATAACGATAAGCTTTATTTAATACTGCTGCATTCGTTTAAATAAAAGTTTATAAAAACAAAAACGATAACGATAACAATTGTAAATATTTTATTATAGTATTTTGTATTACTGCTTCAAATAAATCGTTTTGTTTAAAAAAACAATACAGCTTACTTATCAAATGATAAATGTCAACGATAGTAGTTTGAAATACTTTTAGCATACTTTTAGTATTTTTTCAAATATAGCTAAGTAAAGTTCTAGAAAGCCTCATCTATGTCGACTGCATATTGCATTGGAGATTTAAAGTTTTTTTTTTCTAAAATTTAAATCAAAACGGCTTTTCTGAAAACCAATCCTGCTTCAAACCCTCAGACTTCTCCATATTACAAAAGTAATTTTCTTTTCTCAGTGCATCATGGAATGGCAACAGTCGCTGTTGCGCCTAACCATGAAACAAAATGAACCAAAATCCGTTGCCATAGTCTCTAATCCAATGGATCAGTAATCGATAATGAAGTTGCCCCGAAAACGCCTCTACATGTAGCCCTGTCTGCGTGTGGACCAGGAATCGCATCATAAGTTAGACAGTCGTTGGCGACAATGCCCCTTAGGGTGACATGGAGGCCATTTTGGACGCGTGCTGCTTCTGCTGCGTGTTCAAGTGTGTGAGAGCGATTTGTTTGCAACAAATCCAGTTATCGATGGGCTTCGTGTTTTGATGATGACCCCCCATTGACATTTCCATAGTCATCACTGTTTCGATGTTTGTTGTTGTTGTCGTCATTGTTGTTGTTGTTGCTATTCCTGGGCACTGTTTCAATTTATGTTAAGCGCAGACAAGGAACGAGCGCAGCATACGTTTCACGCTCGACCAAATTTGCCAGGATGATGGCTCCGTGGAGCGACAACAACAATAACATTAGCACTTTTGCTGCATTGATTCATTCTCTCATTGCGTATGTGTGTGCGTGACGGTGTGCCACAAATTAGCCAAGTTATTGAATGGTTAACCACAAAGACGACTTGACGCATTGAAATTGTGTTAAGGACCAGCAGAATCGCAGTTTAATTCCTAGCTATTTTACAATAACAAAAAGCTATGGGAAAATTGTTGGGAGCATTTTTTAAAGGAACCTATGCAAGATTTTCAATAAACTCTGAGTTGCTGTTCTGATTTTTAATATAGAGTGACTAGATAGCAAGAATAGTTTGACAACGTTAGCTGAGCAAATTTGAGTATGAAAACACTCTTTTGGAGCGTAAGCCAGCAAACAGATAGAGATTGGTGCAAAGTGTAGAAAACATAATCGGCCAACATTGAAGAAAACCCAGACATTAAGATTTGGCGTCAATCAGCTTAACTGACCATTACCAGAGAATTAACCCGGCGGATTTTTTGTTTTAATTGGGATCCACACAACTATTTTACTCTTCTGGTACATAGGCTATGTAAAGAAAGTTAATACATTTAAAAGCTTATAAAGTATATAGAATACGCAGAAGCAGTCAATTGACATAGTTATGTACTAGTTTATTAAAGATTTTACCATCGGCATAGAAAAAACTTTCGCTGCGCTCAATTTCTTATAACCTTCTTCAGAAATACAAGCTCAAAGATAATTAGAATCGGTTTTATATGCATACCTCGCTTCCCTTGTTAGTTTGTTGACCACACAAATTTTTTTTATTTAGAATATAAGCGAATTTTAAAACTATTGAGAAATTTCAAAATAACCAAGCTCGTTATTTTTTTTATGTAAATATCAAGTTTTCACTGCTACACATGACTTGCTTATAAACAGGAACCAGATAATGAACTGAGATAGAGATAATATGATTTTTTTTTTTTTATATGTTTATTTTTAACAAACGAGTTTGATAGATACATAAATAAACAAATGTAGCGGTATAACATAGAAAAAAAAACTAATCACAGTCTCTAGTCGAGCACTCGTGACAAAAAATCTTATTTATAATTCTAATTTTTAAAGATATATAACAATGAAAATAAAATGATTAACGGGTGTACATGGGTGTTTAAGTATGATTGCATTGGAAAAAGATGTGAAAAACAACGCATAGTAATATTTGTATTATATATAAAAAAAAAAAAAACAACTACTTAAGACTAAGGTGGTAAGTGGGTGATGGGTTATGGAGTGAGCCACCAGCATCCTTTGGAGCAGGCGATGGAATATTTTTTATCGATCTCAGTCATACGAGTATCGAATCTTTTATTTGTTTGTGTAAGTATGTTTGTCATTAATGTTTTTTGGTTTGCTCTTCTGTGAATGTGATAAATTATAGGTATGCCAATATTGTCATTAAAGTACCCTTTTTCATCGAGGTACATGAAAATTTCAGGGGGGGCAGAATCCATTTTCTATCGAATGCTCAAATTATTCCCTACTTTCAAAAAAGGGTGCTCTAATTTCGTTATTTTCTGTTTCATTTAAGCAGCGCAATACGTGTTTTCTTATTAGACCGATTATAAAAACGTCAATTCTGCAAATTTTAGCCGTATTATATAGCTTTAGGTTCGAAAAAAAATGGGTGTATGAGCTCTCTGGCGTTCTAAATAGAGATGTGCAGGATCTCAAAATCTTTCGTTCCATCCTCCTGAGTTTTTCTATGTGTGAAGGTGCAATGTTAAACCATATCGGGGAAGCGTATGTTATAATGGGCCTTATTAAGGCCAAGTACATGATAATTTTAACGCGTTTCTCTATATACCTGCAAGAGAATAACCTTTGGTAAGCAAGCATGCCATGGTAGGTCTTCGAGAGTTGGTAATTTATATGATCATTAAAATATAAAAATTTATCCAATAACACTCCTTAATATTTCACCGTGCTCACCAGTATCATCAGATCGCCAGCCTCATTGATTTAAATTCGAAATTTTTTCCAATTTTTCCTTATACTGAGACTACATTTTTTAACGGGTGGCCTAAATAGAGATAATATGATCTTAGATTTCACCTTCTTCATCATCTTTTGCCTCAACTTTTTTCTCATCACTAACAAATCATCATCTTAATTTTTTTTATCTTCTTTTTTTTGCAACTAAAGGTTAAGAAGGTTTGTCAAAACTAAAATTAGAGAGAGTCAGAATAAGAATGGAACCTTTCTTTGAAGAATTTGCCCATAGTAAAATAGGCTACTTTCAGTGAATCCTCAAATTGATTCACCAGGGAAAGACATTTAAGAGATCAAAAAAGCCCACCAGCTTTCACGCTTCTCTCCCCATCCCTCCTGCCACATCATGTATATATTCTTCTCACACACAAATAAGTCATCACAATGGACCACATGGTCTCGGGGTGATTTTGGTAAACACTGATCGTTCTAACTAACGTAACCTAACCTATAAAAGGATTTTTGGAAAAGTTTAGTAATTAATCTTCCCTATCATTATCTTATACTCATACTTTTTACTCAACACCATCTGCTTTTTATGTATTATCATCTTCTTATTCATTATCTTCATTTTTTTTTTGCACTGCCCTAACATATGTAAGTACTGTATAAAAAGATTGTATGGTTTGATATTTAATCATCCTTTTCATCATTAATACTTGATATTGATACTTCTATATTTTTAACTCTTTTCCACCTTCTTTTTATATATGGGTATGATCATCCACTTTCTTATTTTTTTGTTTTATTTGCAACATCTCCACATAAATTGTTTTGGGAAAATTATATGTTTTGGTATTTAATCTTTCTTATCGTCATCATCTTGTGCTTCTTTTTTTCCGAATCTCATCATATCACAATCATCAGCTTTATCATTATCTTCTTTATTTGCAAGAAAAGATTATACGGTTTGAAATTTAATTTTTCTTAAAATCATCTTACATAAATATTTTTTATTCATTACCATAATTTTTAACTACATCATCATCTTCCTACTCACTATTATATTTTTGCAACAAAATCATATAAGGTGTATTAGAAAAGATTATATCGTTTGGTATTTAAGCTTCTTTGTTGTCTTCATTTTATTCTTGCTACTCTCCAAAATCAACTTTTTTGTATATAGTGATCTTCTTTCTAATGACCTTTTTATTGCAACACCTACATATTAAGAGTATTGGAAAAGATTGTATGGTGTAGTATTTAGTTTTCCTTATCAACATCATCTTATACCTGCTATCCTCCAGAATCTCATCATCTCAGATTCATCCTTCAATTTTTTTCTCATTATCTTCTTTATTTGCAACACCTTTATATAAGCAGTGCTTCAAAAGATTTTACGGTTTGAATTTTAATCTTTCTTATCATCATCTTATAAATATACTTTTGATTCATCACCATCATCTTTTACCACATCATCATCTTCCTTCTTAGTACTACTTTTTCTGCAAAACGATTATATATGGAGTATTGCCAAAGCTTATATGACTTAGAATTTGAGCTTTCTTATCATCATCATATATGATTATACTTATAACTCATAATCATATTCTTTTCTTTTAATTATCATCTTCTTTCTCATTAACTTTGTCATATCTGCAAAACACGAATTCTCTTAAACAGTGACCTCATAAACTTCTTCCCAGCACATGCTTCTCATAATCAATATTAACATCTTTAGCATCTTTACACAAATAATTTTTCTTCGTTAGAAATAAGTGCATACTCTTAGCTCATTTTTACGATGCTGCTTGGGGAGGTCTAAGAATTCCTAATAACGATATTTAGTAAGACTTTGTAAACCAATAAGGCTGTTTACTTTTATAGCTGACAAAACATTATAGACCAGTATAGTTTGCCCAAAATTCATATCTGGCGATACCCTTTAAATTTCCTATAAAAACAAACTTCTCGGATTAAAGAGAAAAAATGTTAACCATTAGCTTAAGTTACATAATGCTCTCTTCGTAATGAAATCTAAACTACTAATTTGTATGTATATTATAGTTCTCTTACTAATCACTTGTATTTACATAAGCTTACTGTTTACATGGCCATTTACTCTTCATTATTTATAGTGTTCATTTTTTTTTTGCGTACTTAGCAGGGGAGTTACGGGGGTGCTATGAAAACTTGCTGCAAAAGTTTCAAGTTGCCAATTGTGTTTGTGCTGTTGAGTTTTTTGGCCAAGTAGAGCTAACATTATCCAAGTGTCTTCGCACATGTCTTTTGGCCTGGTCTTTGGTCTTGGCTTTTGCATTGGCAATAAATGTGAAGTGCATGCAATATGCTTGGTTTTTTGTGGTTTTTGGTACTTGGTTGTTGGTTGTTGGTACTTGGTAGGACAGACGGCACCAATGGGTTAATGCAATGGCATTCGCCGGCGACTTGGAGCAAAACTTTTCAACTTCTTATCAAAGTCATTTCATGTAGTTTCTTCAACTTGTAGAAAGTAGTAAAATTGTGTTGCAGTCTTTGTTGTTGTTGATGTTATTGTTGTTTTTGTTGCCACTAATGCTGGGCTGGCTATAATGAAGCGAATTTTGTCCAATGCATTGCAAATAATTAAGACTTCCTCCTACAAGCAAACAAACCTAAAAGTTGTTGATTTTCTTCTTTCAAGTTTCTCAAGAAATTCATTTATATATTTTCTTTCTTGTCTCTCTTTGGTGTCCACATTGACCACTCTTAATTGGCAACAAGAGTATCCGTTCACATTGCATATGGTTGTCGATTAATGCACTGCACAAAATCTTTGTTACTTTCTTAGATCTGGATAACCTATCGCTTGAAATGAAAAAATCTTCATAATTATAATATATTTCTTCAAATCGGTTCGGAACGAAGTTTTACATTTATTAGTTCGTGACTAAGTCATATAATATGGGAATTCTGAAGTTTTGAATTTAAAAAAAAATTGGTAACTAATTGTCATTAAGTTGAAAGAATCAAATGGTCTACAACATTTACTTAAATAAACATTACAAACATCGCTTAAAAACAAAACAAGGGCAGCCCACCATAAAATTCTTGTTTTTTTTTTTTGTCTAGTAATCGCATAAGTTGGAACAACATAATTTCATTAGAAAATCAATTATGTTATTAATTTAATGTCCATGGCTAAGACTTACCTTTATTCAAAAAATTTCAGTTTGCTTAAACCAAATGCTTTCAACCTTTTTTTTTTTTTTGCTAGCAAATATTTTGAGTTATCGCGGATACAGAGCTGTAAGAAAAAAAAGAAAAATCCTGTAATATAATTCCGTTTATATAATTCAATGAAAAAAGGTTGGATTTCTTCGATTTTTATGGATATTATATTTGGAGTGTTCACGCAGGAGAGGTTGTGCAGTTTTGCAACAAAACTTTTTGAGTTGCTACTATGAGTCAATTTTTTTTTTTATTCAAATTTAAGTTAATGCGTCCTAACTAGTGCTGGAGAAAACATCGATGTTATATAAAGCAGAACCGAATAAAAATCTTTGTAGACAGTCAAGCGCCAAGCAAATCCATGCAAGCATTCAGCATTAATTCCAAAAGTGTGCTGGCAAGCAGGGACGCAAAGAGGTGTGCATCTTCTGGGTACCCAGTCACCAGGGCATTGATGGAAACGAAAAAGCTGACAAGCTCGCAAAGGGAGGAGCCGGATCGAGTCAACCGTCACTTGAGGATCTGAAGATTCCTCTAAGAACGATTAACCACAGATCAGAAGAGAACGCTGCAGTTAGATCTGATAGAAGGTGGTACACCACAACGAACTGCAAAACGGCCCGCACAATGTGCAAGAAAATAAACAGCAAACTAGCCCAGTATATTCCGGAACTCCCAAGAAGAGATTGCAGACTTATGGTGGGCATACTCACTGGTCACTGCCTGACAGCAACTCACGCAAAGAAGCTGGGCATTACCAACAACGACGAATGTAGGAAATGTAGGGAGACAGACCTCAGAGAGACTCTAAAACACCTCATTTGCCGCTGCCCCGCCCTCTGTACATCGAGACTCAAATATCTAGAAAAACCCTGGCTTACCTCACTGGAAGAGGCAGCCGATAGGGCACCTCAAAAGCTTCTGGCGTTCGCCAAGCACACGCACATACTCGACGACTAACGTGCATTGTACACCAGCCGCACCTTCCGGTACCACTAAGGATCATTTAGTCTATGTGTAACTCCCCCCGGGGGTCAACCAGTGCAACCTAACCTAACCTATATAAATGCATCGATGTATCGAAGTTAAAAATATCTTTATATCGATGTTGGCCAACGAAAATGTTTCTTCAGCATTACTAAGCACCCATTTGATGAGTGCAGAAGTGCTGGAGAAACATCTCCGTTGGCCAACATCAATATATAGATATTTTAAACTTCGATACTTCGATGCATCGATACAACAACGATGTTTTCTCCAGCACTAGTCCTAACTTACCATTTAATAAAATCGATTAATCAGCTAACTTATTTTTTATGCTTGCTTAAATCTATCTATCGATTGTCTGCCAAATACAACATCATTTCGATAAAGTTTTCTTTTTCCTTGAAGAGCGTATGTATGTAGGCGATATCTTTATATTGGATACTTGGCGTTCAATGGCAACCGACAATGATCAAAGTTTAGACAACAATGCTGAGTTATGCTGTTGGGCCAACATATAAAACGAAAGAAGAGCATTAAAGAAAAGCTAAAAGGAAGAAAGAAAGGAAAAGAGAAAAAGTTGCTTAGCAAACAGTAGCCGCAGCGACTTGGAAATCATCAACTTGTCACACGCACGCACACCCACTCACACACAGAAGCCGTCGCACAGTGGGATAAAATGACAAATTTTTTTATATTGATAGCACACATCGCATTTTTTTTTACCAATCTGGCCATACCTAGCTTTACACAACATTGCGTATACGTAATTTTTTATAAAGATATATTAGAACACGTTGTAGAGCTACAAATTGAACAGGATGTTGTGACAGCGGTCAAACTTTTTCAAAAACCAACAATTGCTTGGAGCATGGGAAAATTCTGAAAAATAGTGTTAATAATTCGAATTAATCATATATTAAATATTCTTTAATTTACATTTATTCCAAATAGAGGCAAAATATTTATTGGTAATAGTGATATCTAAACGAATTTTTGGCATAAAAAAATTGCTGTAACGAAAAGAATAAGAGAAATATGAGAAGTTATCGACAGCAAAAAATGTGAAATTGGGAACACGCAAAACCGAAAAGGATTACAATTTATAGGTTTTTGTTTCCCAGAGAACGGCTGCATAATTCTTCAAATAAGATTCTAACAACCCCAGTTAAAAATAAAATAATTAAAATACGTTTCAAAGTTTTAAATTAAGATAAAAAGATGGCGTACGTTATAGTCGGGCGCGGACGACTTTGGGATACCCTGCACACTGCTTGCAATAAAATCCGGTATATTGCTTCAGAACGCCAAAAGACATCTGATTACCAAATTGGCTTACGATACTTTTATAAACAACCAAAAAAAGACGAATTTTGAACCAAAAATGTTTTTTTGACCGATTGTTCCTATGGGAGCTATACGATATAGTCAACCGATTTTGATCAAATTTGGTGCAGTGCTTGGGAACTTTAAAAAACTTCCGAGTGCCAAATATCTTCATAAATAAACGAATTATCCATCTAAAACTTTTGGTTTTTTTCGAGGTCCTCTGAAACACCCCTATAATATAACCACGATATCGACAAAGTAATATAAACTTGTCTCCCCTGACATAATTACGCATCTAATCTGAAAATTTGGTCACTCTAGCTCTTACCATCTCTGAGATCGAGGCTTTCATACGGACAGGCGGACATGGGTATATCGACTTCTCGAGTCACACTGATCATACTTTAGGTAACTTTGGGGGGTCTCCGACATCTCCTTCTGTATGCTACATACATTCGGCTTGCATAAACACAATATACCCTTTGTACAATACGGTACAGGGTATAAAAAAGAACCAATATAAAATAAGACCAAAACTTATCAAAACAAGCTTTAGATAAGACTAAAATCAAAAGCATAAAATCTAAAAATTTAAATTTACCGAAAGCAGGCACAAATATTATACAAATAAAAACGAAAAACACACAAATCAAAAATTTCCAAATTAAGATAAAAGTTCTTCAATAAAGCGAAATCCTAACATTATTGTTTACCGCATGCCTTAACTTCATTCTTTTAAGGTAAAGCCTTAAAGCCTTCTTAAAATATAATTAAAAGTCTAAAATTAAGTTAACTAAATTAAAATCAAACATAAAACAAGGCCTAAAACTTTTAATACCAAACAAAAAATTCTCAAATTATTTCGCAATTGTTAAATAAAAAATGAAATATAAATTTAAATTCTAAATCTAAATTCCTTAATTTTCAAGTTTTTATTAGGCCCAAAAATTTGAAAATCTTATTTCCAAATCGTTTTGAGATTTTGGCCACAATTAAAGATTTTCCCGACTTTTTATCAGTTTTAAGATTTTTGGCATAATCACTCTTAAATCAGAATTTTTAACCTCCCTTCCAAATAATTTACCCATATAGCCCAGTGTGCATTGATTCGGAGCACACACACACACACGCACATGCACTCACACACTCTCTCACACTTACATACTAAGTGCAAAGGCATACAAAGAAAAGTTTCTCCTTTATGTGACTCACAAGCGATAACAATGGCCGCCATTTTTGTGGTTGTCGCCATTTTTTGTTGCTGTTGTTTTTGTCGTCGTTATTGTTGCCGTGTTTAGTGGCAAAGAGCGAAAAGTTGCCAAGCATTAGAAAAAAGTGCCACAACAACAACAACAACAAAATGGCGGCGAATGGCAACTCAATGGCAAGAGTAATTTCATTGTTGTCCTCAAACTCGGCTCGCTGCTTTTGTCATGCACTTATTTATTATTTGGCTAATTCGCGCATTGCCAAAGTGGCTTCCCAAACAATAACAATAAAGAAGTAAAGAGTAACACCAACAACAACATAAGTTGTTGCAACAACTAACTGGCAAAAGTTTTTAGCCAAGTGCCATACAAGTCCAAACGGCCGCCTTTTTGGTTGCTGGCTGCAGCACTTTTATGCAACCTGCTGCCTCTTCAGTTGTCCAATTCTATTTCACATTTGCACAAACTTTAAACAACGCCAAGTTCTGGGAACAGCGCAGCAGCTAAACCTGGACGACACAAAGGGAGCAGAGGTCGAGGACGCCGACTTGAGATTGAGACTGAGACCGAGACCCAAAAGTGCGATCCAGAGTTGGAGACTGTAAGCGGCGCCAACTTTGCCAGCGTTAAGAAAACTTTTGAGCAATGCCAAAGTGAAGCAAGAAGCAGAAGAAGAAGAAGAAGCAGCACGCCAACTTGCAACTAATTTGTCTCTGAGCGGGCTGGAGAGATTGGATGAAGTGCAACGGGTGAGCCGGCATTCCGGGCATAACTTTGGACTTTGGCTACACTTGTTGGCTAGCACGCACAGTGGTCTAGGCGCGTGGTGTATGTGGTAAAATTTTCAGCTGGTTTAAAATGAAAACAATAATTTTTAAAATAAGTAATTTTCTTAAAATAAAAAATCTTGGCACTTGAGCAAAAAATAATAAGGTAAATTACAAAATTTTTTCTCAAATTTATAGTTATAGGTTTTTTAAAATCATGTCAGTTATTTAACTGAAAAAAATTATAAAATTAATTTAAAAAATTTTTTAAGTTTTGATGATAAATATGTCAATTGGACGATATGTGATGCATATATTCGCCTTAAATCTGCTCAAATATTAAATTTTGATGATAAATGACGGAGATAAATAAGTACAAAACCGGTTTCGGCCAACTTATTTGATATTGTAGGCCGATACGGAACAAATCTGACATCCAAAATAGTCCCCAATTCCCATTTAATGGCGTTACATTTTGTTGTATAAGATATCTTATATTACTCAAGCTAGATTAGCCAAATGGACCACTGTGCAGCGGTGGTCCGCTCTAAAAATGAACGCGCGTGGCTGCAGCTTCAGCTCTAGGGTTTCCTTTGGACTTTGCCTTAGTTTGGAGATTGGAGCAGCTCGTGTGTCACTTTGGCTTTTGTTTACAGCTGATTGTATTGCATTTGGCTTTTGTTTTTGTTTCAGTTGTTGTTGTAGTTGTAGTTGTAGTTGGCCATTGCAAAAGTTGTCACGTCGTTGTTGTGGCCTAATGAATTGAAAGTTAAGACACCAGACGCACACAACTTGGCTACTACTTGCAATTTAGTTGCATGTTGTGGCAGCCCCACAAAATATGCTACAACATTTTGTCGCTCATACTTAATGCATTAGTTGGATGGAGGAGACCAACAAAAACAAGAAAAGTGAAAAAAAAAAGAGAAAAACAACAACAGAAGTGCAAATATGGAAAAAAAGAGAGACAAGATTGAGTGAAACGACAAGTGAATATTTTCATTGATGCTTTCATATTGCAAGCATGATGACATGGTAGAAAATATCCACAGCTGCCATGTCCTTCCTTTCACTTTCTCGGCATACCAAGCATCTTTCACTCTGTTTAATGTGAATCTACCACAAAATGCATTTACAGACACTTCAATTTACTTCAAGTGCAATTTCATTTACGGCTGTCGAATTTGCATGCTCTCCATTCAGTTCAGTTCTATTCAGTAGTCAGCAACAGCTTTGATTGAACTTCAATATGCGTAGCAAATAGGTACACTGAAACTTGTCGAAAAGGAAAACTTTATTCAAGGCAATCAATAAATGCATTCGATTTTGGCATCTATTAATATATAGAACCTAATTTGTGGAAGTATCTGCACTTTGAGACTTAAAAAAAATCATTGAAATAGACTTAGACTTCTCGGTCCACTCTAAGCCCAATAAACGTAATTTGTTTTAAAACTCATTATTGATCTTGAATATTCAAAATATATATTAATAAATATTTAAGTAAATATTTGAAATTAAGATAGAATATAAAAATTCAAATAAATGCAGAAAAAGAATGTCTTATCCTTTAAAGGAGCGAAAGTTCTTCCGACTTTGAGTAACGATCTACTAAACAAATTTTAGGGCAGCTTAAAGAAGGCAAGTTGCCTAGCACTGACATCGCTGGCTCAAAGACGCTATTTGCCCAAGAAAATCTCTATTAGTTGAAGACACCGCCGTTGGGATTCGGCTATAAGCTGTAGGTCCTTGTTCTCTTGAAACAGTTATTAATAGAGATCCCCATGCCCTACCCAGGTGGGACTGACAAAATTGATCAGTCAGGGAATTAAATAATAATAAAATAATAAAGAAGGCAAGGGGCGTGATAAAAGAAAAAAAGAAAGTTAGAGTCTCCAAGATCTAGGTGCACATATCAATACATTTTGTCCTACTGAGTATATTAAAGGTAACTTTGAGGAATCTTCAATGTCTCTTCAGTTTTTTTCTAGCATATAATTTCTACTCTTATTTAAAATATTTTCTTAGATGCGTCATCTACCATACATTCTACAGAAAATGAAGAAGCTTACTTAATAATCCATATTTACTTAGAGTGCACGCCTGTAGTACAATTCCATAAATACGCGTAATATGATGACAGCCCTGAGATGTTGATAAGCTTGCAAGCTCTAATCCACAACCAGCTATTTTTTTGCGTGAAAAAATACGAAATTAAATCTTAGCTTTTCGGAATAAAATTAAGTATACGCATTACATTAACTTATATGAACGATTTACAAAAAATTAAGTATACGCAATGCAGCCTTGTACGAAAGGGCACGAAACTTAATCTCATTTTTAAAACCAAAAAAATATGAATAAAATAAAGTATGTATACGGCATACAGCCTTATATGAACGAAAAATTAAGTATACGCATTCTATGAACGTTATAGGCATGGCATTGCCAGATCTTTAACAATTTTTTAATTATTAAATCCAAAAAATTTTTGCTCTGTACAACGATTTACTCGACTTTATAAAAAAATTTGGCAATTTGTTGCAGTGTGCACTGTTCTCAAAGAAACATGAAGCTTTTGAAATCGTAAATAAGTCAGCAGAGGGAGGGAGTTAATGCCAGCCAATTGTAATTTTGAAAACTCTTTCGCTCGTGTTCTTCCAATCCCAACCCACACACTCTCTTTCTCTCTACCATACATTTCAATGTTGAAATAAAAATGTTGTAGCAATTTTTGTTGCATACTTTTTGGCTGAAACTTGTTTTGCACCTCTCTCCACTCGGAAAACGTTAGTTATTTATTTCATTTCATTCCATTTTGTTTCTTTTCACTTTTTTTGGTTTGTGCAACACTTGGTAGCAATGACAAGGACTTAAACGTCTTTTTGCTCAACATAAACCAACCTGTAACATGCCGCCCCGCCCCAGTCTCCACAGCCACCCCCCTGACGCAGTGCATAACCATGGTTTTTGCCGCTTGCGCCCGGACGCCTTTTGCTGCTTGCTAAATTTTTTATGTATGATAAAAACTGAAAACGGAAATACACAATGTCCTTAATGAAAGTTTCATGAACTTCCGCACATCGTTACGTTGCATGTCTCATTTCTTGCCACCTAAGCCCAAATGCTACATCCTGCACCATGCATCCATTTTTATTTTATTTTTTTTTTGTTTTTTTCGAGTGTGTTTGCTGCCGTTTTTTTATTTTAATTTTTTTTTTTTCAAATCCAGTGTTGCTTGTGCGTTTGCGACATGTTTAAATACGCCACTCAGAGCGCTTCGACGTGGGGCGCCCCAGCAAGGAGCTGCAGCAGCATGACAACTCTGACTGTGCGGCAAGTCGCTTAAGTGCAACGTGGGCGCACACACTTTGTGCACATTAACTTCATTTGTGCACGCAAAACCGCAAAGGCAGAGGCAATTCTGGAGCAGGGTACGAAGATGGCGTCGGCATTACAGGTAACCCAAGTGGCAGAGTTGTCTATGCTGCGTATGCGCAATAAAAATTTACAGCTTTTACTTTTGACGCACAGAAAGACATGTCAGACAGACCAAAGCAGACTGGCATACTGCCAGCTAGCCCAAAACTAACTAATACACTTGAAGAAACATTTTGGGTACTTTGAGCTGCAATTAATTGCAGTTGGCCAATAGTTGGAAACATTAGGAAAACTTTATAAATATAAAGTTTGTGATATATTTGGAAAATGGAACATTTAAATGATTTTCCTTAAAGCTTATATAGGCAACTTTCCAACGTATCCCTAGTAAATACATTTTGCGCTACTCTAGGCGTTCATACGAAGTTTGTTCAAAAAGTATCGCGAATTTTGAATTTTCGATCTTTTTGTGGTGTTACTTTTGTACTCATAACCCGCACTTATGTTGAAAATCTCGGCCATTTTGAATGTTCTGTCAGTTTTTGTCAGCTATTGTGCGTGGACGTGTTTTAGCTTGTCTTCGATTTTTGTCTTGGCTCATGCGGCAGCTTCCATTGGGATGATTGAGCTTTGGTTTAAACATGAGAGTAAAACCGAGGAATATTCATTCTCCCGTGTTCCTGCGGCTAACTCACCAGCTTCGGCAGCATGCACGACGGATTTGGAGGTGCAAACCCCATGTTTTAGAAATAACAACCATATGGCCATATGCTCCACTAGGAGTAACAGAACATAAGAAGTAGCCGATAAATTAATAACATATTGGTTTGCTTAAAAACCACTTAAATCAAGCAACTTCAAAATGCTACTGAAAGTCCAAATTTTTCAAGTGTACTTAAAAATATCGGAGCGGTTATAAGATCTAGCAGAACTTTGACTACTTAAGCATAATTTATGGCAAGTAATGCTTGTTGTTGCCTTGATTCCTACTATAGTACAATAATATTCAACGTGTACACATTTGAACTTTACCCTTTTCCATTTGACCTGCCGAGTTCTCTTTACGAGTTTACATTGTGAGGGGTGTGGCTGCCCGCATATTAAGCCAACATAATGTGGACACATTCTTTCTTTCATACTATGTTGCAAGTTTGCTTGCACCGTGCCACAGCATTTTCAGAATGCATTCCCAGTGCTAATAAAATTTCATACTCCATACGTTCGCAATTCGAATGCAATGCCATGTTTCGAATGCATTGTTTTCGGTTTCAGAGAAGTGTATGTATTTACTCTCATTGTTTTGATTTGGTACTATATAGCCTAACGTCGTTGGATATATTAGTTTTCGTATAAAGCTTGCAGTAAAGATAATTTTTTCAATTTGAACTGAAAATAGTTCCTATTATCTCAAAGCGGACTTTGGTTCTGGTAATAAAAATTGTTTGATTAAAAAAAAAAGTAGCTCTTTCAGACTGGGACTGTGAGAGGAATTGCAGCAGGGTCAAGAGGTTACGCATCCCATTATGACATCTATCGTAGTTGAGATAATAAGAAGAAAATACAAAGTATTCAACACCTGCTATGTGATTGCACTGCTTTTTCCAAGATTTTAGCTAGCTGGCAAATCTGCCCAAAGTGGAACTAGTTCTTTTTATCGAATCTCCAAGGAGAGTAATTAATTAATAAAAAGAGTGCCCATGATATAATAATAAGGTAGCGTCTCGTCCGACGTATGCATGCTAAAAGGGAATGAAAAATAACGAAGTAGCATGTGAGTGTGAGCTAGAAAAGACATTTTATGTGCTGTTAGTAATGAGAGAGAGTGATAAAGCATGAGGGCAGGAAAAACATATGAAAATGCGTTTGTTTATTGTTGTAATGTATATTAGCGTTTGTTTATTCTTTTGCTGTTTAAGAGAAATAAAAGGACTATTCGATTTAAAAATAACAAGTATTTATTCTTATTTGCCGACGGCATTTCAACAACCAGCTCTCGCAAAACGTTTCAACAGCAAGTCAACTTTCATACTGAATTGAATTAAGCAAGTCAACCGCGAGAGCACCCTCTCAACATTCGCTACCTTATTGTTATGCCATGCGAGTACCCACAAGCTTACAGCCTCTCTAACTTTTCGTTCTACAATTTCTTCTACTTTCTTTTTTTCGGTGCATCCATCCATCACAATGGAGCGCAGTGCCTCCAACTGATCTTGTCTCATACCTAACCTATAAAGTATATATAAAAAAAAATCATGCCTTATACACATAAAATATATAATATAAGAACTACTTTGCTCTATTCCAAAAAGAGTATACGATCTTTAGCTGAACAAAGTTTTTCATTTCTTACAAGTTTTTTTCACATTATTTTGGCCATAGTGCATTTCGTTCGTTTGCTTTTGGCCAAATGCTTACTGCTTGCTTGTTTGTGGAAATTAAGCTTTGAATTATGGCTGACTGGCACACACACAAGCACACACACATACACACACTCACACATGCAATGCATTCTCATGCCTCTCATTGTACATAAGTATTTAGAAAATTACTTTCATTTATGCTTCGTTTTGCTCGTTATTGTGGCTTGGCTTGCAACTGGTTACCCAACCAAAAAGGAGTTTCCCCCAACTCCAATTTTTTCAAGTCCCTCTCTCGGTATCTGACTGCTTTGTTTTTTGCGGCATTACAAAAGCATTTTCATTTATATATTAAGTTGTGCATCAAATTTTTATTTTTTTTTCTTCTGCTCTTTCTTTTGTTCAGCTGCTTTGGCTTTGCTGCTCCTGTTGCTGCTTTCTTTACACACAACTTTGTTAGAGTCCTTGTCAGTGTGTTTTTTTGTCCTTGTTGCTTTTGCTGTACTTTTCGTTGTTTTTTGGTTTCTTCTTTTTGTTGCATGTTTTGTAAATTACAAAAATGAAATTAAGTTCACACTTTGTCATGTGGGGACATTTACGGTTTTTAATTGTTTTGAGAAGCAAAAGTAAATTTTGTCCTCTCTCTCTCGCTTCTTTCTTTTTGCTGTTGGCGCAACTTGTTTTTTTTTTTTTGACATTCCCTTTCATAGCTTGTTTTCATCAACTTGTTCATTTTACAAAGTTTTTAGAAATGAATAATGAATGCTTTCATGTTTCATTATCATAATCATTGCCGGCATCATCATCATCAACATTATGGTCACACCACAAGAAGGTTATGTGGAAATTGTCAGATTTAAAACATTATATCGTCCAGTTTGGTCATCTGGTAACAACTTTAGTGACACCACAGCAGCATTATATAGGGGAATTGTTGATGCACTTTTTTGTTGGAATAATTCAGGAGTTGAGGCTTGAAGAAGCATTTGTTGGGTCTGCTTTAAGTGTGAGAAATTGTTGTTCATCTTGTTTAAGCTCATTGGGAGTTATTCAAAAGCAAATAATTTGGGTTGCTTATGTTTTAAAGCCAAGAGAAATGTCGCAATAACTTTTTTTCATCGTATTGTCACTGGTTATGAAAAATGCATTCACTACGATAACCCCCAAGAAGGAAGCTCATGGAGACCACCTAGTCATGCTTTAATATCGCCAGCCAAACCGAGTATTGCTAAACAAAAACTCATGCTTTTTTTTAGATCCGTTTCGTAGCATATATATATTTATATTATTAGTAGTAGTTACTCAAACCGTGCGAAACTATTACTGAAGCTCAAGGCACTCAAGTCAAGAATATGCCCATTACTGCTGCAGACGTCACAAAATTATTCTCCTACATGATAACGGCAATGCTCGTCCGCATACTGCGGCGACGCTTTCGATTATTACTAGTTCCGACTGCTAGTTCCGAATTTCACTAGCTCCGATTATCACTAGTTAGTTAAAACCGACCCATTACTACTCCAGCACTACAAAATTATTCTCCTATATGATATTGCTCGTCCGCATGTTTCGACGACGCTTCCAATTATCACTAGTTTCGATTTTCTCTGGTTCCGACTATCACTAATTCCGGGTATCACTAGTTCCGCTTATATCTAGTTTCAGTAGTGGTGGCCTATCTGAGCAGCGCTTTACATTATATGAAGATACCGAAAATCAGTTCAATATAGATAGTCCCCAAGAGAAGAAGAGTTCATTTAACGTGGTGTCGGAATGCTGCCAGAAGATTGGGAAAAAGCACGCACCACCTTACCTATAATTTGCTTTGTCCATCCGGCCGTATAAACAGCTATTTGTTCATATCAATTACTGCTGTCCTGCTGACAATATTGGAGCTAGCTTTGATTGCTCTTGAGTGCTTTCTCGCTTATATATACAAATGGAAATACAATACAAGTTTTTAATTTATATTTTAGCTGGTATACATCCAGAAACAAACCAGATTAATATTTCTATTGTATTTGTTTGCCAATTTAGTCACTTTATTTACTTTTTTCGCCTCTCAGCACGTCACCTTTCATTCATTCTCTTCAGTCTTAAAATATTAATTTGCAACATTCGAGTCTTTTTGAATACTTAGTTTCATTTTCTAGTTGTTTATATAATTTTGACTTGTGTGCATATATAAATTTGTTAAATATTTATTTGCAACTGTGAAGAGTGTGTGAGAGTTTTGCTTTTCTAATTAGAAAGTATTCTTTGTAGATTGCACATTTCAAAATCTAAATGAATGGCTCTTGACGTTAAATTTGAGTGCTTGTTGCAACTGCTGCCAACTAAGACTGAGCAGGGCAACAGCATGTGCTACACACAAAGTGACTGGGCAAGATACTAAGTGAGGGGGCGGGCAGAGAGTCAGAGAGACTCACCAATTTGTTTGCTCAACTGGTGGTACTCTTCAACTATGCCACTTGAGCAGCAAACTTCAATTTCAACTTCAACTTTTTAAATGAAGCGAAATATAACAAGAACCTTGGTTTAAATTAAATCCAATCAATTTGTTGGTGAAATTAAGTTTCACTAAAAGTTCAAGCAATACTTCAGCTAAAATTTGTTCACTTATTTTTAATACACTGCACTCAGTGTGTACATAAGAAATTTTTTACTTATACTTAGTTAAGTTCAAAGAGTGTGAAGAATTATGTTGATACCTACTAAAAATATGCTCTAGGTCAATATTTTTAAAATTCCGATGGCATACAAAATTTCAATTTTTAAGATTTCAACAAGTCAATACAATTACAGAAGGATTTTGCCAAAAAGAATCCAACAAATACAGAAGACAAAAATTTATCAAAAATACAAAATAATTTTTTTTTTTTTTTTCAATTTTTTATAAAAAATAAAATTAATTTTTTTATCATTGTTGCGCTAAATTGATTAGCTACATATTGACACTATGTAGGGAAGGTCCTAAATGATAAAAATACAAAAATTGTAGAAATAATAAAAGACAAAAAAAATGATGGCTCAATATACCAAGAAAATCATTTTTTGAATTATATGGACTTTTTCATTTTGGCATGACGTTACGTTTCTACAGCAAAAGTTGGCAAAAAAAAAAAATGTAAGAAGTCAAATTTTTAAAAAGTACTTGTATTTTATATTTATGTAGCAATTAGGTAGCACTCTTTAGTAAAAAAAAAAAAATGAAAACAATCCTTATTGTTTAAAAGATACAAGCAAAAATATGCATGGCGTTACGTTACAAAAAAAAAAAAAGCCATTGGCTCGGCTCACAATGGTTCTTTGTCCCTTTCTTGCCTTTTTTTAATAGCCCTTGTGTTTGGCGTTACGTTACATGGCGTGTCAAACTTTCATTGAAAATGTCAAAAAGCACTGATTTTGGCTTCAGTATTGATAACTATAATAAATAATTAAAAAATTAAACATAATAATAAAAAATGATAAGAAGAAGATGCTCAAATTTTTAACTTTCATTGTTAACAAAAATGCACTTTTTTCTTAATCTCGGAAAATGGTTTTTCATGAAAAAATTTGTTGACCTCATTTTCGGTTTTAGTCATTTGGCTACGGAGGCGACTAAAACATGTTGAGGACACCAAAATTTTTTAAAACTTGTAAGCTAGTGTATTTAATGAATTAAATCAATTTTAGAGCTTAGCATATTTATTTAGGCCGACTCTATATTTTGCAAAATTATGTTTAGATAGATATGAGACTTTTTGCAGCATAATTTGTTTGATTGGAAATAAGTTTTTAAAGTTTAAGTAAAACAATAAAGTCAAAAACGGAAAAAGTGAAAATTATGAGCTTTGACCTTTTCGCGACCATCAAATACTTTCAGTTCGTCTTTAAATTTTACAGGCACAGTTAAAAAGAAAACTTTTTGGGCAGTGGCGTTATTAAAATCTTCGGTTTAAAAATTTTCCATACCAGCGGCAGCCACCCTAGTGGGCACTTTCCTTCTGTTTCTTTTGATTGTTATGCTACAGGGTATCCCACTGTCGGGCAGCTCAATTTTTCTACTTTTTTTTTTGCAGCATCTTGTAGCTGCCAGAGAGCTTACGAAATCTGGCTCATCAACGTGTAATCGCGTTTCATATGAAACCAATTTTGCAGCAGCTTTAGATTTGCTTATTCCAGCTGGCTGTCTATCTCTTTTAGATGCTCAGTGCTCTGCTTTATTCCTTTCTTGTTGTAGCTATTTCTTTCTTTATCTGGACGAATGCCTGCAACTTGAGAGAAAGCAGCTGCTCCGCAAGGGGCAAGAGACAGCTGAGCTGAACTGCGTCTGTCTCTCTGTCGCTCTGTCTATGTGTCTGTCTGCTTATCTAAAATTTCTGACATAATATATGGCACAGTTTGTGCTGCTCTTACGTTCTGCGTCTTCGTTGCTTTCTTTATGCTGCTTTTTCTTCTCACTCTGCCCTCTCGCCTTTCTTTTTACTGCAGACATTCTCTTTGCGCTTTGGCAGCCAAAAAGGCAGCAATTACTTTTTTTTTCTGTTTTTTTTTTAACAAGCCACACCTAGTACTGAACTACTAGAGTTGTTGCATAGAGTGGAACTCTACTGGTAAGTAGAGATCTCTCTCTCTCTTTCGCTGTGCTGCTTTTGACTAGCTTGATTTTTTAGACATCTGCATGGACAGGCCGCAGTCAAAAGTCTGGGCCATTTCTAGGGTTTGCTTTCAATTTCGGTTTACATTGCCAAAAATTTATATTTACAAAATGAAAACTGTTTTGCTTTTTCTGCTTTTATTTTCTCTTTTTTGTAACTATGTGGCAGCACTGACCATTGTAAGTGTGTGTGTGTGTGTGTGTGTGCATCTGTATGTGGCAAGTAAATTTAATTTGAAACTTTTATTTTGAGCGTGCCAGATTTTTATTGGTTTTCGTTTTTTGTTTATTTTTTGCTTTTATTTTTGTTTTTGTTGCACTTGCCACATGTTTTTGTTGCTGTTGTTGTTGTTGTTGTTATCGCCACGATTAGTTGCAATTTTGCTGGCAGCTGCCATGTTGTGGCCATAGATTGCGATTGCATACTTTTAGGCAGCTGCCAGACTCATTCAAAAGTATTCCATGTATATATATACACTTGCCTGCATAAATCTACGCACAGTGCAAAAATAATTAAAAATTTAACTTTAGCCGCAATTATTTGGCAAGCTGGGGCTATAAATTCAAAACGTCATTCTCATAGTAAATCTGGTTCTCTGTTGAGAACAAAATAAAAAACACTTTGTTTTGTGCTTTCAGTAGATAGACATTCCAAAACCGAATGAGTGCCGAGAGAGCGCATACTGCTACGTCACCAAATCATTTGCAACTGAGTTGACATTTGTGAGTTCTGGTATATCCGGCCACACAGTAATATAGCGAAGGTTTGTCGATTAAATGCCATAGCATATATTTTAAATAATATTATTTACCAATTATATTTATATAGCTACCCATTTGTATACTTTCAAATCTCAAAATTGTTGGCAATGTCAACAGACTTATGCAGGCAACTGTAGCTATACAAAAATGCACTCACTCAGAAACGCACACACACACACACACACATACACATCTATACAATATGTTTCAGTCATAAACCAAGGCAATTAAATGCCCAAAAAAAAAATTAGTAAAGCCATGTCATTGCTGTTGCCACAGTGCGTATGCGCAATATTTAATTTTAGAATGACAATTTAAACTCTGGCAATTAAAGTGTAACCAAGCAAAAGATATAAAAATATATGAAGAAAGAAAGAGGAAAATGAAGGGCGCCCAAAAGTGATACACACAAGGAAATGGAAAATAATTAGTATACTAACATAAAAAGGACACACTGACAATTTACCTTAATGTCAAATGGAAAGGAAATTGATAAGCACACATCAATTTGTTGGCTATACCTTTGCTCTTCCTGCGCCATTATCATTTGTTGTCCCTTGGAGCAAAGCATATGCTGGCTGCTTAAGGATTTTACAAGGCCTACGGCTAAATTGCCATTAAGTGTGACTGCTACAAATTTAATTGTACAGGCAAAGATTGGCATAGCAGTGTACTGGAGCAGCTATACGAAACCCAAGTTCACCCTCGAATTATTTTCTTACCCAACCCTTATACAAATAAAGCTGAAGACTTTGTCGGGCTGGCTTTTGTATTAAATACAATGGAGAAAACCATCAAGGACGGTGAGAAACCCAAGAATTTCTGTAGAAGGAGGATGCATATTTGTAACATGGGTCATTCTAGCTGAAACTGGAGCAGCTATTAGTTCGAAAATTTTATAGAAATTCTTTAAGAAACGTGCTGATATTAATATTGGTGAGAAGCCCTGAAGTACTAAATTTTTTGGACCTTCGATTCGGAGTCAGCCCTCCACTTTTTTGAGTTTATGTCATTAGACTGACTTGCTGCGGTTGCTTGGACCTTGGATTAGATGTCTACCACTCCAAAAACGTGGTCCGACCTCCGAACCCAAAATTTATTTGAATTTTTTTTTTGTTAAGCTGTGTTATCCTTCATCATTTTTGGACACTCAAATCATAGAATTCAACAGAAAAGGCTGTTCAAGCAATCAGAAAGCTCATAATAGGAATCTTCGGATTGACTTAACGCTTCGAAAACCATTATCAAAGATTATATTATTGCTCTTTCACTTGGCGAGAAATATTTATAGCAGCACTCATACTAAACCGGAAACACTAATTTTATACCAAGTAAAAAATTGAAATTAGTTGAGATGATGTTTAGCAGTGGGATACCAATAATTTTAATTGTTATAATCTAAGTCAAGTTGTGTATTAATATATTGAGGATTAGTGGCTAGAAACATAAGAGACTTGTTTTGAGATAATGTAAAAGTCGTAACTAAAAATATATGTAGGCTCAAACTTCCCTATAACGAACTGCGCCACAACGAATTTTTCTTTATGACGATTAGGTATACTTGTCATATGATCTACTTACAACAAATTTTCAATACAAAGAATCAATATTTTGCAACAGGAATGTTGGGTGTATTTACTTTTATAAGATTCTTAGTTACAAATTGCAGAACTATGAAAATTTACGACCAAAATTCTTTTAATTACAAACGGGAATATCAGATATCAACCCTAAGCAGTATTGCCAAGTACTTGCCATAAAAACCGAACAAGCCGACAAAAAAAGTACTTACAAATATTTTTTGCTCAAAAGTATTGACTTAATGTTGTGCATATGGGCAGTTCTATTTTGGCGTTACGTTATGTTTTCAACGTTTCCAAAAAAATGCGAGAAGCTAAATTTTTTAAAAGTTTTTTTTATGCCTACGCAGCAATTAAGTAGCACTTTTTATATTTATTACAAGAAATGTCAACAATCGTAACTGGCGCTACGTTACAAAAAATATGAATTTATTTGATTAAAAATCGCAAATTTCTGCAAATTCGGAATGTACGTTAATTTTTATAGTTATTAAATTAAAAATCCATTACTCATTTTTTGTTTGCATTAGCCTTAGTAACTAGCGTGACGTTACCTAAATTGCAATTAAATTTTCTTTTTTTTTTAAGTCGGTCTTATCGAATATTTTGTTAATTCATTTTGTAAATTTGTAAATCAAACAATACTTTTTTTTCATTAGCCTTAGTAACTGGCGTGACGTTACTCAAATTGCCATTACTTTTTTACAAAAAAAATTAGTCCTACCGATTTATTTGTCAATTAATTTGGTAGGTTTTTTCATCAAACAATACTTTTTTTTTTGTTTATTGTCCTTAGCATTTGGCGTGACGTTACACAAAATTGAATTGAACATTTATTAAAAAAAAAAAAAACTTAATTGCAAATTTCTGTTAGTTGGACAATTCTTGACTTATAAACCTTTTTTCTATTTCAAGATAGTCTATAATTTATTTTTTTTATACATTTTACCCATAGTACTATTTCAATGACCAATTTTGTATGGAATGTGCTGAGCGTTCAACACCCCAGCGCCCACTGCCATTGAACTCCCTCCACCTGTTACAAAAAGCTGGAAAATATAAGCCTAACGGCATTGGCTACACAACAGCTGTTGTTGCTATGTGAACGAGGGGGGTAAGTGAAGTACCTAAACGACGACGACGTCTCAGCTTGGCCTAATGCCCCCAACCATGTCTGAATGAATGGAAATAGAAACTGGGAGCTGGAAACTTAAAACTGAAACTGGCAAACCAGCTTGGTATGTAAATATTTGATTTAATAAAATTTTCACAGCGATTTGTGAAGGAGGCGCTTATATTGCTGAGCTTTTCATTTAATTGCGCCTGTTGCTGCTTTCCCTCCCTTCAGATGACATACCTCACTCCAAAATCAACGTATTCATGGCAAACTGTTGCAACATATTTTTCAAGTGTTGGCAATCATAATACAAATGCCTAACAAGAGTAAACCGCTTATGGCCACAAAAGCCACTGCCACAATGGCAGTCTAAAAGCTGGGAGCTGGGGAGTTTGGGAAGTTTGGGGAGTTGGTACCAGCCATATACATATAGGCATACCCCCTAAGATACATTTTATGACAACTCAAAATATGATTAATTTATTTAAATTTACGCTTATTGCCATTTCAAAATTTATTTATGCGTTTTATTTGGACAAGCGGTGCCGATAATTTGTCAAAAAGTCGTAAATTATGATATCATGGGCTGTCTCAGCTAAACATGGGTTATGGTGACAAGCCGGAGCAGTAGCAGTAGTCGGAGACTGACTTGTCTCATTCATCATGCATACAAATTATAGTTTTGAGTCGAGGCATTCAATTTGTCTGCGGTTTATTCGGTTTATAAAGTGTTGGGCATTTTGTTTGGTTTCCTGCAATTGCTCGTACGTAGAGGAAACGAGTGGAACCCACGTCTATCCCTCCGTAATGCTTTAGAGAGATAGCGCACTGCCTAGTTGCCGCCAGTTTGTCGAGCACAACATGAACGACCGACCGAAAAACCGGCCGACCAGGCACATTCATATTGTTGTTTGTGGTCAGTAGTTAAAATTTGGTTGGGAAAACTTTGGCTATATCATCAAAACAAAGCATCGTGTTGGGTCGGTTGCGAGGTTGGTTTGCAAAGTAATGAAATGTTTTTTGATTGCCCCATTGTGCAGACATGGTGAGTGGCAAGTGGTGGCAGCCCATATCTTTCCTGTGTCCTAAAAATTCTCCCTTCTGCCACTTTTCGTTGCAAATACATTTTTGCGGCCAAGCTGACACCAGCGGCCATGTTTCATAATCAACAACGGTAAGCCGCATAATTTGTTGTAAGTGCTTGTTTTTACATCCTACATTGTCCATTAGGCCCAGTGTAGTCCTGTATTCGTGCGTGTGTGTGTGTGTTTGACATTTATTATAACCGCGCCTATGCAAATGCAACATTTTTAATTTTTATGGAAAAATCCCAACATTTTTGTTGCAAGTATTTACAGTATTTGCCGTATTTGCAGTATTTGCATTTATTAATTAATCATTGCTATTTTAAATAAATTTAAACTGAAACATACTTTAATCAACAGATTTTTCTGATATTATAAAACAATAGCAACTTACACAATACCTTCGGCAAACTCAATAATTAACAATTAAAACTCGTTTAACAATTTACTTAATTCATGTGAATAAGTTGGATAATCAAAAACAGATACGTACTGTACAATATTGGCAAGCAGATACACTTTAATTATTTTTCTTACAAAATAGCATCCTTTTTTCGGCAACTAATAGCTACTCATATATGTATCTAGTCAAAACTTATAATTTTTGCATAATTGGGGTGTTCACGAAGCTCTAAATCGTTGCAGAAATGCACAAGTGTCTGGCCCTTGTGCACAATCTATCGTATGGGTTTTTTTTTAATGTGAAAATATTAGCAAACAATAGCCTTAAAAAATCAAATTTAGTACATAGTAGGAAAGAGCATTTATTCATATGCTTGAATTTCTTAAAGAAATTTTTTTTTAAATTTTACATATATGGCTTTATAGACGGTTGACCTCTTCGATGTAGATGATTTGAACATATGTGATGGGAGAACTAGTCAATAGTAAACACGTAAATTTGTTTTTATATTATTATTATATCAAGTAAGTGATAACTGAAGATTGGATTTTTGATTTTGAGACACTCTTTGACAAGCCATATCTGCCAAACGAATACAGCTATCTACACAAATTTTTTGTTGTTAGTTGCTAGCTGTGCATTGTACGGAGTCAATATGTACTTATTTTTTTTTAAATAAAAAAAAAAAATTAATAATAAAAAAAAAAATTTTAATTAAAATACAATAAATATGTAATTGGCAAAATAACGACTTAAAAATTAAATTTAAAAAAAAATATTAAATTTGTTCAAAAATAATTTTTAAATAATTAAAAAAATCGTTCAAAAAAAATTTCTTTCGAATCTAAGAATCGAATAAATACAAAAATACTTGATATTTCCACATTTTTTCTCCGATTTTGATAAACAATCATTCATTTTCTTCGTAATCGATCAAACTTTACGAGCCATGAAAAAAACTGTATGAACAAATTTTTTTAAATTTTAAAAATTTACGTTCGAAAGAGAATTTTTTCAAAAATTTGCTAAAAATTACGAAAAATTGCATATGAATGGATTACAAACGACCAAACCGTAAATTTGACAAAAATATGTTCCAAGTATAATCGATAAATAATTCAATTATCTACACTTTGGTCAAAATAATCAAAATTAGTTGAGTGCAAGCAGAGATATTTGCTTTTAAGTAGACACACTTTTGTGGTGGTTTTTTCGAAATATCTCGGAATCCGTTCCATGAACAAATTTTTGAACTTAATTTTCGGATTAAGCGGGCCATGTTGAGGATACATTTTGCTGTAAGCTAGTGTAATCCTAGAACAATTTCTTGTTCGAGGTAACTTTGGGGTATTTACGATGTCTTCTCTTACATATAAGTTTAAAATACTCAAGTTTTTTCGGAGAATCTTTCTCACCAAATGCTCAAGAACGTTAACATGCACAGAGAGCGAATACTCTATATTGAGTTTCAGGCAAAAACTTGATACTAAAAAATCCACACTCGTCCTGGAGTGCACCACAAAGAAAAAACATCCGCACAGAAAAAATTCGATTTCAAAATTATCAAAAGTTTCAAGAAATTTGTTTCCAATAAAATGAGAACACGAACAATTAAATACTATAAAACATTATTACAATTGGCGATATTTGGATCCGCGGCATTTCTTTATAAAATGAATGCAATATTAGTAGGTAGACTTAATCTATTATTCCAACCTACAGTAGGCTGCTCATGTCACATAAACCCTTACAGTTTGCACATACCCTACTCATTGCTCAATTATAGTGTATAAAATGTACAAATTCAATGAACAAAAATAATTGTGTAATTTAAATCAAATAAAATGAAATGTCGAATGCCTTTGGAGCTGTCAAGTTGTTGGTTTGGTTTATTTTTTTAGACTGACGCGACTGCTGCTGTTGAATCTGTACGAAGTACTCTATATGAAGTACTACTGGCTTGCTGGAAGCGAAAGATAAACATGCCAGACCATTTTACTTGCAACGTCAATTATTAATTATTATCGCCACAAAGCCAAATGTGAAAGCTTCAATTAAAACTTACGCACATACAGAGAGAGCGCGAGAGAGCGAGAGACAGATACATGGCTTGTAATAAGTTTTCAGTTTATTGAATTCTGACCCAGTCCCGAAGCACGCAGAGATTGCACTGCATTCTCTTACATACATACATATGTATATGTATAAGCATGTGCGTAACTTTAGCACCAACTCTCACTCGCACGCTCTCTCTCTCTCTCTTTCTCTGGGTCACTATCTTTGTACGAACCACAGCTCTGTTGTATTTTATGTATTTTTAATGATTTATACAAGGATTAATTTATACTCACTAATGGATTTCACTTCGCAACTCGCTGCGTTCAATATTATCAATTAAGAGAAAATGGCCGAATGCCACACTCTCTCATGCAGTCGAGCAATAACTTTTGGGCGGTACAGTCACCATGCACTCACACTCGCCTCGCTCTTTCCCTCTCTCTCTCGTAAGGCGTTTTTGTGCCTGTCTGTGCGTGTCTGTGCCTGCAAATGAAATACAACAAAATTAATTATGGCGCAATAAGCAAACATTTTGCTGCTACATTTTTATTCTTTTAAAGCCACGCCCAAGGCTCCCATCAAACCGTCAATTACTGCACCATATCTTCTCTGCTCCACTCACTCTTCACCTGACCTCTGCTGACTATCATTTTCGATCTCTTCCACCTCTCTCTCCCTCTCTCTCTCTGTCACTGTCAGCCGGCCATTTCTCAATTTGGCAACACATTTAACTTCATTTTGTTTTACTTTATTTTATGCATGCAAAAATATTTAGCACACTTTTCAACGCAGTTTCCGTTGCTTCGACTTACAAGGGAAGTTTTGAAAAGTTACCTTTGGCTAAAGATTAAAATTTCATTGATAAATATTCCAACTACTATAAAACTATTTTATCGATTGATTGATTGATGAAAAAATTGCTAAGACGGCTTTAAGAATCGTAGCTACACTGGCTTTCAGTGGTAGTCGTAACCTTTGCCGTCACTCTATCACGCATAAAAATAGTTGATGCTATTCCTAATTATATGAAAGGTGGAGAAGAAAGTTGTATACGACGTCGTCTGAGTATAATGAAGACGAGTCGATCCTTCTACTTCATGCTACAGCTGTTGAACTAAGAAATCTCTATAGAATGACGCCGTTGTATTACTAAATATCAGATATCTCTAAAAGAAGCCTGACATATCTTTTGGCAAATTCTACCTATTTTTTTTTTTTTTTGACTTAAGGAAATCTAGCTGCCTAGACTTCTTCCTTAAATGATATGGACTTCTTTAAGGCGAAACCCTATTTTATATACCCTTAGGAAGAAATGAATTGGAGTACGCGAATTAAGATAAACTTTCGTGAAAAACTTTTCTTTATTTTTTTTTGGTTTTCGTGAAATAAAATCCAATTACGTACTTTTCAGCCTACCCTCGTGCATATTGATGTTTCAGGTGCGTTGAACGTAATTTAATTAGTTGAATGCTTTGTATCAATTTTAAGATTGACAATATTCACAATAATTGAAAAGAAAAGAAAATTGCCCATATATCTAAGCACTGGCACTCACTCTCTCTCTCTCTTTATTTGCTTTCTGTATCTCTGTGGCAAGTTGACAATGCGCTAAAATATTTGTTGTCATCATTGACAGCGTCAAACAATTTTTCATTTCCCAGTTTTTCTATTTTCAAAACAAAAAAAAAAAACTACTACTAATTTGCACACACTTTGGTTGGGGCAAGGAAAAGGAATGCAAAAGCTGCACAGCCGCACACTTGTAGACAAAGCATAGAGAGAGCAAAAACAAACAAAAAAAAAACAAAAAAAAAAAAGCAGAAAACGGCTGTCAATAAAATAAGTGAGCGCCATTAGCAGCTGAAAATGATGAACACACTTGAAAGTGTTTGGCAAGTAACTAACCAACACTGGCACAATCTCACACACACCCACTCTCTCTTTCTCTCAAATACACGCACACTCAAAAAAGACGACACATGAAGCAACAAAAAAAAAAAAAACGGCGTGAAACTAACACTGTCAAATGACACAGAAAAAAATCAACGAAACGCCCAAGTACAATGGGACAAATTGAATTTTTTGTTTTGCATGCACAAGTATGGCTCTATTTGTCAAATAAAATAAAAAAATTCAAATAAAATACATATATCTAAATTTTTATCTTATTTTAATTAAGAATTAATTCTAAAAGGCCCATACGCAGCATGCAAAAATTCCGCACGAAATGTCAAAACTTCATATAAAAAAAAATCCCAAAAAAGGGAATTTTTTTTTGTTCTTGCAAAAAAGGGAAATTTTTTTTATACGAAGTTTTGACATTTCGTGCAAAGAAATTATGTAGAAAGTCTTTAGGCAAATAAACTACGAAAATCTACTACTACCACTTTAACTAAGTACTCCGTAAAACTCTTCCTAATGTTGGACTTGGGTGTTACCAAGTTATATCAGCTTACATATGTTTATAGCTCATACATGTGGTCTTTCAAAAATTCAAAGGCATCCCAGTTTTCCTTCGCCCATAAATTTACAAAATTGAAGCAACTACGTGGACTGCCAGCTGAAATTATAAACTTTTGCAAAATAGCACACTACTGCAAAAAAATTTGTAACTTTTTTGAAATAAAATTCGGTGACACAATCAGGGTGCTCATTTTGTTGCCTAGAAATGTAGAAATTAGTTTTTCGGACACTTCTGCATTTTTGAGATCCTGCATAAGAAAGAGTTGAGGGAGACAAACAAAGTTTTTTATGCTTGTAAAACCTTATAACGAAATTGTTTAAAACTGGTTGAATTTGTAGTTACGTTCTAGTAACACACTCGTATCGAGTGTCGTCCCAGAATTAGAAAAAATTGCTCATCTAGGGAATTCTGCTCCTTCGTCGATGCGTGACGCGTGACATCGTGAGCCAGCTGAATGTGTAGGCAAGTAGCCAGACTAAGCACCCTCTGATTATTTTTGCGTATATTAGCTTTTAATCTCGCTTTTTTCAATACATTCCACTGTGCCAAGAAGCCTAAGAACTAATGGCAAGGAGTGTGTTTTAGGCGCCTAGTCCTGCCATATATCAGACTAGCAGAAGAGCCTTCGGCGGCACAGCAACAAGGCTAGCCGCATAAGAGAAAAAAAAAAAAGAACACACATTTGTGTAAATAAAATTTGCTTGAATAATTTTATGAATGGAAACAGTACTCCGTGGGAACAACAACAACAAAAGAAGCGAGAGAAAAAGGAGGCCAACGAAAGGGTAAACAAACAAAAGATGGCGCTGCAGCCTGCCACGCCCGCCACACACAAGGCGCTAGTAAGTCTCCATTTTGATGGCATGCCCACAACTATTTTATGCAAAAAAAAAGGCATAAAATAAATAAAATTAAAAGTAAGGACATGATGTATAATTTTCGTATACACTGTACGTTTTGGGCAAAATAGGAAGTTGAAAAGTGTAAGACTGCACAACTGTGTTAAGTCCGATTGTTCAAATAAAATAAATATATGTATATTAAGTTTGGGAGTAATGGTCAAAAAAAATTTTGAAAAATTTCAGCGGTTAAATTTAACGTCCTGTGGCTTGAGTTAAAAAAATAAGAATATTTTGTTTTTAATTTTCATTTTTAATCGACATTTTTAAAAAGGCTCTTGAAAAAATTATCTTTTAACCATTGAATTGACAATAAAAAATATTTCAAAATGTTATAATTGTTGTAATTTGTAAAATATATGTATACAATATATTAAGTTAGCTACTAGAATTATATAGAGTTAAATCTTTCTTTTCAACTGAGATATTAAAATTTGTATACCCTGTATCGTATGGTACAAAAGGTATATTAAGAAGGTGACGTCGGAGACCCCACAAAGTTACCTAAAGTATGATCATTTTAGCTAGAGATGTCGATATACCCATGTCCGCCTGTCCGTCTGTCTGTCTGTCCGTCTGTCTGTCTGTCCGTCTGTCTGTATGAACGCCTAGATCTCAGAGATGGTAAGAGCTAGAGCGACTAAATTTTCAGATTAGATGCGTAATTATGTCAGGGTAGACAAGTTTATTTTATTTTTTCGATATCGGGGTTATATTATATAGCTCCCATAGGAGTGTTTCAGAGGACCTCAAAAAAATCCAAAAGTTTTAGATGGATAATTCGTTAGTTAATGAAGATATCATAAACAAATTTAACACTCGGAAGTTTTTTAGAGTTCCCAAGCACTTGACCATATTCGGTTAAAATCGGTTGACTATAGGATAAAGCTCCCATAGGAACGATCGGTCAAAAAAACATTTTTGGTTCAAAATTCGTCTGTTTTTGGTTGTTTATGAAGGTATCGTAACCTTGTTTGGCAATCAAATGTCTTTTGGTGTTCTAAAGCAATATACCGGATTTTATTGCAAGCAGTGGTACATGGTATCCCACAGTACGCCATCTTTTTTAAGGCTAATACATTTCTTGCGAAAAAAAATACAAAATATCCGTTTTTTTAACTAGTCTTCTAGTACGCACATTTTTTCATCCCTTTTTTATATGGTAAATTGAATTGAAATAGAAAATGTGCTTATTAAAGGGTAGAGTATATTATGGTCGGCATGGCCCGACTGTAACTAGCCCACTTGTTTTTTATTGCCGCAAAGGGTTAATTATGTCAGTATGTGTGTGTGTTTGTGTTGGGTACCGTAAGTGGCGCCTCACGCACAAACACACGCACACACAATTATGCAACATTTTCAAGTGTATGTATTTTTTTTTTGTGGTGCATTTTACACGCGCCATCAAAGTTGCAGCTGTTGCCATCTGCTTCAAGTACGTTTGCCTGTGTGTGTATGTGTGTATCTATGTGAGTGCAGCTGTATGTGAGTGAGCACATAAGTGTTTAAATAAACGACAACACTTGAAATAAATTGCAACAAATCAAGTTAAATAAATTGCGCGAACGTAGGAAACATCAGCAAAAGACGAGACGTGAGGCGCAGAGAGAGAGAGAGAAAGAGACGAGACGGACAGACGAAAACATTCAACGTTATTGCGTCTCGCTCTTTTAGCCCTTCACCAATTTGACGCTCTTGATGTATCTTTATGTGTGTGTGTTTGTATATAATATATACTTACATATACATAAGTATGTAAAAGAAATTGGCACACATGTGACTTCGTATTGGGTTTGCACGGCAAATATTAAAAGATTCTTTTGATTTGGCTTTGATGAATTAAGTGAGGCGAAAAATGAGAGCATTGCCAAAGGATTCAAGTAAATAACGGAATTAACAGCCGCACCGGAAGTGACAATCTGGTGTGTGAGTGTGTGTGTGTGTGTGTGTGTGTGTGTGTGTGCAGGTAATACTAATGTTATTCATTTCCGAACTACTTTCTAGACAAATTGATTGACACTTTATTTTGGTAAGCCAAGTAAATATAAAGTGGAAATGGCATTAAGTCTATGTGATTTCTGATAATCAGCTGGATTTCTTCTATAAAGTGTCCAAATTCCAAGCGAATATATTACCAAGCTTAGAGCGGCCATTTTGTTTGACTTTGGTACTAAGCCCAACCTGGATTTTATACTAAAATGGTTGAAATTTTGCCCAGTCAAGCAGTTGCCAATATACTTATGTCCTGTATTTAAATTCGAGAAAAAAAAAAACAAAAAATATCCTTGACAGGGTTGCTACAACTTTTAAGAAAAAAAACATTTTTTTTTATAATTTTTTTTTAAAAAGAGAGTTCTGTTATTAAAATTTGAAAAGAATGCAAAATTTTCGACAGTTGCTTTAGGGAAATTTCACTTGTGCTAATTAACAATCCTGTTGCGCATATCAGTTATCGATATGCCAAAAATTCGTTTTGGTTTATGCATGTTATTTTGGGCTCGCATCAGAAAAAAATTATAAAAAATATTTATTTAAGAATATCTAACAAGAAATTGCCATAAATAAAATCTTAGAGTATCAAAGTATATTAAAAAAAATTATTTCAGCTCAAAATTAAGTCAATTCGATATGTTTCCACTTGCGTTACATATCATTTGTCATTTTATTCCATTTCAAACCACATAATAATTCATCAAATAAGTAAATTCGAATCGAATCCGAACAAATGCCTACTCTAGCCTATGTATCTAATATATATATAGAATTTTCTAGTCAGTCTAATCAAGCTTTCGCTTGTCTCTGAATTATTCGCTAACCCTTTACTAATAAACCCTTAATATATCCTAAAAAAACGCACAAAACAGCTAGTCCTTTACATTTTTTAGCCTACCCTCGCTTATGGTTTGTTTTAACAAAACAGTAAACTGCTTGGAATAAAAAGAAATTGGCAAGTTCTCACCTAAGAACGTTACACACTTAGAGACTGATTGTATTTGTATATTTGATTTATTTATTTACTTTGTTGCCGCCTGTTTGCCACTATTTTGTCTTATTTACGGTTTTTATTTATTTTTGTGGCAGTATATATACATATATACAAGAAAAGAATAAACTAAAATTGGCGCTAGAAGCGACCAGAAAGGGTGCCCTAAAAAGTATGCTTTGATTAAGTGCGTGCTTGAGACAGCGTAAAGAGGGGGCTAGTGTGTGTCAGGTGGCCACGGGCGGGGGTGTTGGATTGACTCATTGGCCGTTTGATGAATTGGGAAACGGGGACAGGTACTGGACTACAAAAAAAAATTTGTCGCCGTCCTTGGTTTTCAAGATAGTCGTTGTTGTAACGGTTGTTATTGTTTGCTTTGCGCCGTTTGTTTATTTTTCTTCACGTTTCTATTGCTTTCTATTTTATTCCATTTTTTTTTTGTTTGAGTGTTGAAGAAAAGGATTGTAAAATTGTAATGGCGCATAAAATAAAACAACGAACGTGCAACACAAAATGAAAGCGTAGAAAATGTTGCAAGTGAGTGTGAGTGTGTGTGTGTGTGTGTATGAATATGAATTCACGTGCAAGTGTGAGTGCAAGTGTGTGTGTGTGCGTTCGAGCTGTCTTAGCAAACAAATGTACGAAAATATTCAAAAGTGTCATAAATGTAATACAACTTTTTCCTTTATGGCCCACACACACTCACACCCACTCACACACCGACTCACACACTCTCATATACAAACTCATGTGTATTTGTTGTGTCGCGTTGTTGTTTCTCAAGTATCCTTATAGCAAAAGTTATGCCATTGTTGTTGTCGTCGGCCCAGCTAATAAAAATAGAAAAACAGTTCAAATAAAAAAAAAAAAATTCTAAAGCTGCAGAAAAAAAAAATATATATACATATATGTGTATCTATATATAATAAAAAACTTCAACTTCAAGTTAAACTTGGCGTCAAAAGTTTTTTAAAAACTTAAACACACACCTACACCTTGTGTGCTATAATAAGAACAAGTGGACCGTCAAGAGTTCCGACACTCCGACTAAAATATACTCTGCACAAGAGATCGATCTGAATCCACCCGAACTACAAATTTTCTTTTCTTCCCTCTGTATAAGAATAATTTCTCAATATTTTAAAATAAATACAAAAATTAGTACCCAATAATTATAAAACTGATAAAAACCAAGGGGCTGCGCCACCTGCTTGCTTAGGTAGCTGCGTGCTGCCGTCATAACAGAGGAACTGAGAAAAAAAGTGAAACAGTGTTTTGCTACTAAGCTCTTCAAACACTTTTGATAGTAAAAAAAATGCTTAGTTAGTCTTCAGATGATAATTTAATCTGAAATATTTTTTTAAAGATTCTTTGACATTCTTAGATTACAGCTGTGCCAATTTCAAGTTAGATATTTATTAATAGTTATTTTCAATTATAATTTTTTTTTTCTAAACGAAACACGAATCTTTGGCATATCGATAACTGATAGGTACGGCAGGGTTGCTATGTTGCACAAATAAAACTTCCCTTGTAGTAAAAATAAGCAACAAGTTTCAGTAAAAGTCGCTCAGCTGCTTAGAAGAAGAGAGAATTTATCGAAAGTAGTGAGGGAAATATCAGAAGTTATCGACAGCAAAAACTTTGAAATTGGGAGCACGCAAAAATGTTTACGTATAAAATTTATTTGTTTATGTTTTTCGAATTTTTCGCTATTCTTTTTGTGCGTATTTCTCGCGACTATAATTTACACAAACAAATGTATGACAATTCCCGAATGTTCTGGAATTTTGTTTATTTTCGTTTGGACCGCCGTCATGTTTGCACGGCTTGTAAGGAAACGAAAGCAGTCTAAAAGTCTATGAAGCAAGAATCGGTAAGCCTATTAAAGTTCTCAATGAATATTTTCAGCGCTTCAATTGAATTTTTATAATATCAGATGCAATAGGCAATAGAGCGGAACCGTCAGAACTCAACCTTAAAAAGGCTCAAAAAAAAAGAACAAGCGTTTTAAATAAAATAATAATAAATGTATATGAATATAATTCTGAAATAATATAAAATAATAATAAAATACATGTGTGTTTATAATTTTGATGAATTCAGTAGGTATTAAATACTGGCGACTACTACGCTGTCTACAAGTGTACAAAAGCGTAAGTAGCGATGCCGCTGTCTACTGGTAAACGAAGGCGTAAGTAGCAATGCCGCTGTCTACTAGTGGCGATTGCCTACCGCCTATGACATTTGTTAGTAAGATGGAAATGAAGAGGAAAATAGCATGGTAAGTACTGGTCATTACCAAGTGCCTACTGAAATCGCTAGTTCTGCACTACCCACCCGTTACTAAAGGGATCATTAAATTATAAAGTTTTTCGTGTCTTACTTATGTTTACTAGCTATTTATTACAACAGAAACACTATTGTGCAAAAAGTTAATATACACTTTCCAGGTAAAGGGTGTTGAAGTATATAAAGATAAAGATAGCGCAGGAGCTGAGAACTGTGAGCAGAGAGCTGAAGAGCGAATAATAGCAAGTGCCGTAATGCGTTTTAATATTTCTACCCGAAGCAATTTACTGTAACGTAAGCGCAGGTGGCCAGACCAAAAAAAAAATATATATATATACCTATACAATAACTATATAGATAAAAAGCATATAACAAAAAAACACAAGGCAGTAGATGAAGTTAAAGTTTTGCTGCAATGGCGCACAGCTTGGGGCATATGCTGCAGTGCATCCGAGTTGGCCCAAGGGCAGTTAAAATGTGAGTAAATTTAAAAACAAATTCTAAATGTCAAAGTGAAAAGTGCACAAAAAAGTGAATTATGAAATATTCCCCAGCCAAGAGACTAACTAATATTAAATCAACTTGGATAGTTTCTTCTCTTATTGCAGCAGTTATAAAAGTTTTGTCTAGAGCTTTATATAATTCAAATTGTACTGAGATTATGTCTAGATCTAAAGATATTAAACAGTAAAAAGTTAGTTCAAAGAAAATTGTTCGATCAGATAATTATTAAAAGCTTATTTTTAAGCTTCATCAAAAATCGTAATAAGAAAAAAATGATTGCAGGGAAATTCGTAAAGGTTATTAATTTTTGTACTCTCTCTCACAGCTGTGACTGTAGGAACTTCTCACGCTCAGTTTGCTCTTTCAGTATCACTAGCTTTTCGATGGTAGCAATGGCGCAAAGTATACGTCGCAGAGACGTATCGTTATACTTAGTGTGATTTTTTAAATTTTTTGTGAGAAAACAACTTTTTAGTTAAAAGTTTTAGCGAAAATTACATAACCACACAAAGATTGCTAGTTTTGCAAGAAGAATAAATTGTCAGCAGAGTGCAGCTAGCTTAAAAAATGTGCACAATAGCGTTAAAGAATCTCTTGAAGCTAAGCGCCGAAGAGCATGTACTTGAGAGTATTTATGAGTGAGTTGAAGTCGAACCAACGTCACAACAGTAGTGTGGAAACATATATGATTCGGGCCCATGAGCTTTTACAAATTCGTCAGCCATTTTCAATTCGTAGCATGATATTCAATTTCAATATAACTTTATTTCCCAGAAAGTATTTTTAGTGAAAGATTAATCTGAAAAATTAAAAAATACGTTAGCGTTTAAATCGCAGAAAGTATAACAAATTTTTTTCGTTTAGGTATAAGAACTTAACGACTGAATATGGGAACTATACGGTCAAAAGCAATACTGAGCTACTGCGTTTAATAAATGGAGAAGAATAGATGCTGAGCGCCCACAAAAGAAGATACTAGAGTACAACCTATCTCATTCACGACACAGAGGATGCCCAAAAACACGCTTAATTGACTGTACTGAAAAAGATTTGCGTATACTTGGGAAGACTAACTGGAAGGTGCTGGGCAGAGACAGAGACGAATGACGCGGGATAGTAGAGAAAGCCAAAACCTAACCCGGGTTATAGTGCTAAAAGATGATGACGATGATGATGAAAAGAACTCTAAATAAGTCCTGGAAGGCAAATTGTAAGGTAAATTTGGACTTATCATCAACCAATCAAAGACAAAATACATGATAATGTCAACGCAGCAAAACAGGCGAATACCAAGCAGAATAAAGATTAATGAATATTCTATTGACGGCGTGGACCAATTTAAACATCTAGGTGTCTTAATAACAAACGAAAATGACACCAGACAATGCATACAAGAACGCCTAATAGGAGCGAATAAGGCCTACTACGCTCATCTTAACCTTTTTAAATCGAAAATATTATCAAGAGAGAGTAAACTGGTAATATATAAAAATATAATAAGAACAATAGCCACCTACGGATCCGAAGTATGGCCAATGACAACGTCGGATGAAGAACTGCTAAGAATTTTAGAAACTGTAGAAACTGATACTAGAATATAAATCAACATGGACCAAAAAAAAGGAACGTCCGCGAAAAAGACTAATCGATTGTATAACAGATGACATTAGAACAATCGGTATAAGAAATTGGAAGGACCTTGCACAAGATCGAGACGAATGGAGGAAGATTGAAGAGAAATCCAAAACCCACCCCGGTTTGTAGAGCTAAACGATGACGATGATAAATGGATAAAATTAACTACAATCTGTGAATATAACCTATAAAAATATTCTTTAAGTACGCAAACAACAAAGTTCGTTGCATAAACGTATTGTTTATAAAATTGTTAAATAAAAAAGATGGCGAACGTTAAAGTCGGGCGCAGACGACTTTGGGATACCCTGTACCACCTCATTGCAATTAAGTCCGACATATTGGTTAAGACCTCCAAAAGATATAATTTATTCGGCAAATTTGGCTACGATATTTTCATAAACAAACGGAAATCAGTCGAATTTTACACCAAAAATTTTTTTTTGACCGATCGGTCCTATGGCGACTATATGATATAGTCAACCGATTTTGATCAAATTTGGTACAGTGCTTCGGACCTCTCTCTTCGGACCGAGTGCCAAATTTGGTTACAATATCTTCACAAACAAACAAAATACAATGCCTTAATGCCGAATGTGGTTATGGTATCTTCACAAATAAACGAAACACAACGAATTTGTACAAAACACGATTTTTTGACCGATTGGTCCTATGGGAGCTATATGATATAGTCAACCGATTTTGATCAAATTTGGTACAGTGCTTGGGACCTCTAAAAATCTTCTTATTGCCAAATTTGGTTACAATATCTTCACAAATAAACGAAACACAACGAATTTGTACAAAACACGATTTTTTGACCGATTGGTCCTATGGGAGCTATATGATATAGTCAACCGATTTTGATCAAATTTGGTACAGTGCTTGGGAACTCTAAAAAACTTCTTATTGCCAAATTTGGTTACAATATCTTCACAAATAAACGAAACACAACGAATTTGTACAAAACACGATTTTTTGACCGATTGGTCCTATGGGAGCTATATGATATAGTCAACCGATTTTGATCAAATTTGGTACAGTGCTTGGGACCTCTAAAAATCTTCTTATTGCCAAATTTGGTTACAATATCTTCACAAATAAACGAAACACAACGAATTTGTACAAAACACGATTTTTTGACCGATTGGTCCTATGGGAGCTATATGATATAGTCAACCGATTTTGATCAAATTTGGTACAGTGCTTGGGAACTCTAAAAAACTTCTTAATGCCGAATGTGGTTATGGTATCTTCACAAATAAACGAAACACAACGAATTTTGTACAAAACACGATTTTTTGACCGATTGGTCCTATGGGAGCTATATGATATAGTCAACCGATTTTGATCAAATTTGGTACAGTGCTTGGGACCTCTAAAAATCTTCTTATTGCCAAATTTGGTTACAATATCTTCACAAATAAACGAAACACAACGAATTTGTACAAAACACGATTTTTTGACCGATTGGTCCTATGGGAGCTATATGATTTAGTCAACCGATTTTGATCAAATTTGGTACAGTGCTTGGGAACTCTAAAAAACTTCTTATTGCCAAATTTGGTTACAATATCTTCACAAATAAACGAAACACAACGAATTTGTACAAAACACGATTTTTTGACCGATTGGTCCTATGGGAGCTATATGATATAGTCAACCGATTTTGATCAAATTTGGTACAGTGCTTGGGACCTCTAAAAATCTTCTTATTGCCAAATTTGGTTACAATATCTTCACAAATAAACGAAACACAACGAATTTGTACAAAACACGATTTTTTGACCGATTGGTCCTATGGGAGCTATATGATATAGTCAACCGATTTTGATCAAATTTGGTACAGTGCTTGGGAACTCTAAAAAACTTCTTAATGCCGAATGTGGTTATGGTATCTTCACAAATAAACGAAACACAACGAATTTTGTACAAAACACGATTTTTTGACCGATTGGTCCTATGGGAGCTATATGATATAGTCAACCGATTTTGATCAAATTTGGTACAGTGCTTGGGACCTCTAAAAATCTTCTTATTGCCAAATTTGGTTACAATATCTTCACAAATAAACGAAACACAACGAATTTGTAAAAAACTCGATTTTTTGACCGATTGGTCCTATGGGAGATATATGATATAGTCAACCGATTTTGATCAAATTTGCTACAGTGCTTGGGAACTCTAAAAAACTTCTAATTGCCAAATTTGGTTACAATATCTTCACAAATAAACGAAACACAACGAATTTGTACAAAACACGATTTTTTGACCGATTGGTCCTATGGGAGCTATATGATATAGTCAACCGATTTTGATCAAATTTGGTACAGTGCTTGGGAACTGTAAAAAACTTCTTATTGCCAAATTTGGTTACAATATCTTCACAAATAAACGAAACACAACGAATTTTGTACAAAACACGATTTTTTGACCGATTGGTCCTATGGGAGCTATATGATATAGTCAACCGATTTTGATCAAATTTGGTACAGTGCTTGGGAACTCTAAAAAACTTCTTAATGCCGAATGTGGTTATGGTATCTTCACAAATAAACGAAACACAACGAATTTTGTACAAAACACGATTTTTTGACCGATTGGTCCTATGGGAGCTATATGATATAGTCAACCGATTTTGATCAAATTTGGTACAGTGCTTGGGACCTCTAAAAATCTTCTTATTGCCAAATTTGGTTACAATATCTTCACAAATAAACGAAACACAACGAATTTGTACAAAACACGATTTTTTGACCGATTGGTCCTATGGGAGCTATATGATATAGTCAACCGATTTTGATCAAATTTTGTACAGTGCTTGGGAACTGTAAAAAACTTCTTATTGCCAAATTTGGTTACAATATCTTCACAAATAAACGAAAAACAACGAATTTTGTACAAAACACGATTTTTTGACCGATTGGTCCTATGGGAGCTATATGATATAGTCAACCGATTTTGATCAAATTTGGTACAGTGCTTAAGAACTCTAAAAAACTTCTTATTTCCAAATTTGGTTACAATATCTTCACAAATAAACGAAACACAACGCATTTTGTACAAAAAACTAATTTTCGACCGATCGATCCTATGGGAGCTATATGATATAGTCAACCGATTTTGATAAAATTTGGTACAGTGCTGGGGGTCTCTAAAAAACTTCCGATTGCCAAATTTGGTTATGATATCTTCATAAACAAACGAATTATCCATCTAAAACTTTTGATTTTTTTCGAGGTCCTCTGAAACACCCCTATGGGAGCTATATAATGTAATTCCGATATCAAAAAAATAAAATAAACTTGTCTCCTATGGATTAATAAGGGATCTTATCTGAAAGTTTGGTTGCTCTAGCTCTTACCATCTCTGAGATCTAGGCGTTCATACGGACAGACGGACAGACGGACATGGGTATATCGACTTCTCTAGTCACACTGATCATACTTTAGGTAACTTTGGGGGGTCTCCGACTTCTCCTTCTGTACGTTACATACATTTTCGGCTTGCACAAACACAATATACCCTTTGTACCATACGGTACAGGGTATAAAAATTTTATATGGTTGCGGAGTTTTTTTTTTTGAGGGGAAAAAATGTAGCGAATGGTGAAACAATTCACAATTGCCCAAAAATTCTTAGACCAAAATTAAAGTGCTTTTCTTAAATTTGCCTAATTTTCCCCTAGGATTAAAACATACTTAAAGACTTCAGTACAAGTGTCTTTTCGATTGATTTATTGACAAACATTGTATTTTTGTGTCCACAAACTTTGGTACAAAACTTAATCTTTAACGCAAATATTCGATAACAAAATTTCTAAGTGCACAAATTTCCTCATATGCTCTTCAAAAAAACAAATACATTGAGCTTATATTTATGGTACTCAGCTACAATAGCAAAAAACCCATATAAATAATTGTATATACATATATTTCATATGTACTTTATACATAAGTGCCTTTGTGGTGTGCCAAGTGCTCTTAAGCATTTATTTGCTTAAAACCAAAATATGCAATGTGACACACTCAAACAAATGCACAAATATAAACACAACTCTGGTAAATAGTTTTTCAAGTTTTCGCCTAACTTTAAAATAATTTTAAATTTAAAAAAAAGAAAAAAAAAAAACCTTAAACACATTAGCAACAAGGGTTTGTTTGTTGTTTGTTATTACTTTTATCGAATTGTTGCAACTAGCTAAGAAAATGTAAGATGAAAGGCTAAGAAAAGCTAGACAGGTCTTGACATGCAAATTGCCGGCAGCAAGCTATGGAAATGCAGCCTATGCAACATGCTACTTGCAACACAAAACTTGCAACTAAACATATTGTTGTATATAAAGAATAAGAAAAAAGGGAAGCGAAAAGCTCGTGTCGAATTGTCTGTCTGTGCAACCAGGAAACAGGAAAATGCCGCTCCTACAACTTCCTCTGCACACACACACTCACACACACATGGGAGTACTTCCGGCTGTGCGCGTGTGTGTGTTTGTTTTGCTGCCACTCGCTGCTGCATCATTCATTCATGCACCTGAAGTCTTCACTCAAAAACTTTGAAATAGCAAAAAATAGAAGCACGCAAAGTTTGGGGCAGCAACAGGAAACAAAGAAAAACCTTAAGTAAAAAGAAAATAAAAACAAAATGGCAGCTATGAAATAAATTAAAATGAAAAAAGTATTGCCTGCGTTAGAGGCGACGGAAAGCATGCGACTTTGAAATACACTATAAGACATTTTTAAAATTTTTATATATTTACATCTGAATAATGATTACAGAATTCGTCGCTATGGAAAAGAGAACGATATGGAAAGCTGGCGGGAGTTATTTTAAAGAGATGCAGCTTTTTTCAACTATACTTCTCAAAATTTTATAATCAGCTCGTTCACATCTTGAACGTTTTGTTAAAACATTCTTTACCGTATTGCAATAAACTCAAATATTTATGGAACAATTACAACAAGAAAAACTTGAATCCACTGCTAAAAGGAGTCTTAATCCCAAGTTGGTTTAGCCTAGCTGCTACAATCTAAAAGATCAAGATGTTCATACAGTCGCTTTTTTGCTCCTGGATTTATGTTGCAACATTTGTAAAAACTTCAAATACCACTTATCTCAAGAAAAAGGGCATAAGTCAGTCGTTGCGGTGTCGAACTGGGGAACATACTGCACTGGTGTAGGAAAAAATTTTGTATGTAGTGTAGCAGTGTATGGAGTTTCATGATCAATAAGGATTAATTTTAGATAATTCCACTTCCGTTTATATGTTAAATTATTTTTTTTTATCAAATCGACTTAAAACTTGGTACATGTGCTTCATTCGAGCATAAAAGATACATTTTTTTAAGTTTAAGCTAATTTGGTCCATCTTCCAAATTGTAGCATATTTTAAAGCGAATTAAAGAAACAAAAAGCTATTCATGTCCAATAATCGAAAGCAAAAATAGTAGCTAAAAAAAATGAAGGATATGCAAAACATAAAGAAAGTCTCTCTCCAGAATCGAGCCTAGGAGCAATAGAGCAATACACATTAAGAATTTTTTTATTTTTTAAAGAGCACCCACATGATAAATATAAATAAAATAGATGCTTCTTATAAATGAGTGCTCATTAGACTTAAGTAGGAAGTTTTCAGCCCATACAATTGTGTGGCACTTTCAGAAGCAAATTGTAAAAATACAAAAATGTTGAATTTTTGTTTTTTTTTACAAATTATTTCTAATTTAAATTCTATTATATAGTATTGCGATTAAATCCACAAAAATCCACGAACAGACAAACGCATGGACATAGCTCAGCATTCTTCTTACATTCATTACACAAATCTAATCTACCCTTGACCCCATAATTACAGTGTGTACAAATTATAGTAAGGACTTAAGGGCGTCAAAGCCAAGAGCAAAATCAAGTTGGCAACGTTGACGCCGACGCAGCTGTCGAGGAATTCGCGCTCAAAGTTTTATGCTACGGAGTACAGACTCTCCGTCTGGCATTATACGTGGTATACGGCAAGTTCCGTTTCACGTTCAAGCTGTGGAAGATTGCTTAAAGTTTTATTGGTTGTTGTTTGCAAAGCAAAAACTTAACACAGATACAAACACACACACACGCACACACACACAGACGTCTGAGAACAGCTGTCTAGCTCCGACTCACTTTTACTCTCATACAAACCAGCCCATTGCTCTCATAAGCTCGCTCTCTCTCTCGCTCTAGCTGCCAGCTAACGGCCAAAGGCCTTGGATTAAAACAGTTAATAGTTTCATACTACGCTCGCCTCATCTCTCTTTCTTTTTTTTTTTTAAGTGTACAATTTTGTTGAAACTGAAACTGCCGTTAGTCAAGCAGTCTCTAGAAGGAGTACTGTGCGAGAGAGAGCAGGGTCATGTCAAGCGAAAAGAACAAAAAAAAAAAAAACACTGCACAAGAGCCGAAACAAGCGGTAAGAGCTCACAACGGAAGTCGTTGAAGCCCCACAAAATGGCGCACAGTTGAAGTTTTGACTTGGTTTCGGCTCAAGTTGAGGTCATCATCAACATTTACAACCCGTCGAACCCCTCAACAAAAAGCTCAGCAACATCGCCAGCATCCTTGAGAGCATGTCGCCAGCGTCGTCAGCATAAACTGCTTGTAGTTTTCATAAACAAAATAGTTAAACATCGCTAAAAGTTGTCTAATAGTCGTCCTCGTTGTTGTCGCTCATTTCAAGTGCAAAAATAAAGGGGCCAAAAGTAACTCCAAGTACCCCCCAAGGAGGCTATCAGCGTGAAAACGAGAAGGTATGCTAAAAACAGCTGCTAAACAAATGCGCCAGAAGAAGATGGAAAAAACAGAGACAGTTCCTGGAACACGTGCTAGACATTCCAAGTAGTGGGTCAGCTAAGGTCAGGACCACAACACTGTGCAGCCATTGGATGGGTTTTGTTTTTTTGTTTTTGTTACGATTTTGCAGAGTTCAGAATTAGGCCCCATACCGGAAGATACAGTTTGTATAAGTTATAAGTTAAATTTATTCAAAAACAATTCTTTTTATATATACAACAATGGTTAATTAAGAATTGTGCAATGTTTGAAACAAGCAGATGGAACCAATTGTGCCTATATAAATGTTTGGATAACATCTATACATAAGAGTAAGGTATTAAAGTTCGCAAACGAGAGTCGAAGCAGCTTCTCAGTTTCTATGATCTGGTTCCAGGAATACTCTCTTACAACAGATTCCTTCACCTGAAGCTTCTTAACTGAATTCATACGATACCCAAAGTTTACCAAAGAAAGTTCATATTTTTTTAATGTTCTTTTGGTGCAGGCAATTAATTCAGCTGTTGATTGTTCGGGGCGAATGGCATAAGAGGAAACAACTAGAGACAACTAGAGGCTGAAATAAAATTAATTCTTTTTCGCCAAGACTACATGAAGCCTAACGAGCGTAGCGATTAAAAGATTATATCGCAAAGTGAGTAGGCGGCAGAGAGGGGGGGAAAAATTGTGCTATTTTTTTTTTCGAAAAATAATGGCTTCAATTCTTAGGCATAATGGTTTGGTGTACAAGTTTTTAAAGCACAAAATTTTGTTTCATCTATTTTTGTAATCTTATTCCTAAAAACAAGATGGCTTAATAAACTTTTCCGAAAATACGTTCTAGGATACCTAGGGCTAAAAAATAAGCTATTGTATAAAACAGAGCAGGAATGAAAAGGTAGTAGAATTCCATTTTTGTAGCTCGAACGAAACGGTGCAGTGCGGTTGGAACAACCTCCAAAGAGAAAGGGAGTAAGAGTAAGAGAGTAAGCACGTGGATTTTCATGAAACACTTTTAAGAATTGTCGAAGCGATCCAAGTTGGAGAAAAATCTCGAGCAGCGCCACGCCATGAAATTCGGGATCAAAATCAGGAAAACCGTGACGAAAACCGTAGTAGTGATTATGGACATGGGGATGCTTCCGCACAACAGTGTTCGAGTGGCACAAGAAGACGACTAGCACAGCGATCGCCCATCATCTTCAAGGAATAATGAAACTGTGGACAAAACGAAGGAGCTCCTAGACTCTGACCGACTTATTACCAAATATTTGGCCATGGTGTGCATCAAGTTTGTGCTTAGAGTCCTGAGTGATGAAGAAAAAGTGAATCGCTTGCGAATTTGCCCACCCCTCATACAGACCAGATCTGACACCACCACTATCCTCGGTGCAAGCAAGACCTAATGTGAAACCGCGACAGCACCGTAGAAGTCGTGACGAAATCTCTAAAGGAGACCAAGGAAAGCAAGCTCCAGTAGACGTACGCGCTGTGGGAATCACTTTCCATGCGTTGTATTGGAACATAAGGATGCTACTTCTAAGACTACCACGGATTTGAGTCATATCATTCAACAACATTAATTGTAATTAATTCAGTTCTACTACTTTTTGATGCTCTCCTCAGTTACGGATTCTCTCTACGTCACTCGGCTTGTTATTGTACAAAAATCTAGAGTCAACTGAGATTCATAAAAGTTGTCGTATGTGTTCCAGTGTAATGGACAAACATTAAATTAGTCAGCGTCTACTTGGGAATCAAGCCATGCACAAAGCATTAATAGCATTTGAAAACTGAACGTGTCATCATTGTAGAAGTTTTCTTATCGATGTGTGACGAATGGAGAGAAAGAAAAGGGGCAGGCGAAGAGAGATGGTTTTAGTAGTGCTAGAGCGAATAAAGATCACAAACAGCAGTAGTAAAAGAACTTGCCGAATACTAGTTTATTATCCTTTTCATTAGCAAAACACAAAATGGCGCACACAAACACACACATGGACAGAGTCAGATACTAATGCTTACTAATACAATCAAAGACAAGAGCGACATTTTGTTCTATGCTTGGCACTTAATGGCCGAAGACACACACTCAAAGACACACAGACACACACCAAAAACTTTCGAGCCAACTTTTTCACACACACACACACACACATATGTGTGCGTATATGCCAAAATGTCATTGGCGAAAATTGAAACGCACATGACAATCCATTTCATCAGCAGTTTAGTTGCTTTTAGAAAATTTGCTTTCTAACACTAACAACAAAAACAAAGAGCAATACGCTGGACATTCGCAAAACAAGGCGCCACACACAGATACACACACACACACATAGATATGTGAGTCTTACTGTAAGTGGCAGCCACTAAGCCAAATCAACAAAAATCAACATTTCAACAAAAAAGTTCTTGACTCTTAAACTTCACCGGACTGTACACTGGACACAGTACTACAAAAATGAGAGCAAGTGGCTTTAAAATGAGGGACAAGTGTGGCAAAAAATTTTGCATTCGGATCGGATGATGTCGAAAACCATGCTTAACTACCTAAAATAACAAAAACGTCAATTTGCCTGCGCGTCTGAACGCCTATATCTCAAAGACGATAAAAGCTGGCACAGTCAAACTTTAGAGTTAAGGATTACAGATTGGCTGCTAGGTTTTATGCATTTGTTAGATCCACCAGGCACCAAAGACGTGCTCATCTTTAGCAGCTCCTCTTAGCTACTTTTACAGCTCGTCAAGAAAGATATACTTCTTTTCTATAAGCTTTCAAATTTGAGCACGTAAATCTGTTTGAGATCCAGCAGCTTCATCTGAAGTTCAATTTTGGAATGCGTAGGGTTGTCTATCTCCGGTTGCAGAAAGAGCTGACGTGCCAATGCCCTGCTCGCACTGCTTTGCGCTTGTCCATCCAGTACAGTTCGGACTGATCCAAAGCATTATCATCATTCATCCAATAACGCCAGCTTCTAATTGATTTACTCTTGATATTTGAATGTTTGATTTTTATAGTTTATCATCCACTGCTGTCCTCCAGAGTCGATTCTTATTTATCAACTGACTTGCATTAAACTTTATGTCGTAGCCAAAGATTTGACAATCTTTCGGCTTCTGTTCATTATAGTGGCTCCGAGGATCGTTATGACGATTGACGTCCTTTTTGACCGACACACGATCTTCTCCAATTTAATGCGGAAACGTGACAACATTACAAAAAGTCCTCCTTTTTGCCTGAGTAAAATGCTTCAGCTCCTCCATTTATATTAGCCCAAAGTATCTTTTTTTTACTAAGAATAAAGATAGCCCAACAACTGACTTCTAAATGCATTAAAAACTTTTGTACAAACATTTCAATTCTATTCACAATATTAGGAGTAAAAAAAAAAAGTAAAGACAACCTCAAACGTCGGACAAACTAAACAGAATGACTAAAAGATTCGGGGGGAAACCTCTCTACCTTTGAATTGTGAAGAGCACAAGATATTGTGCACAAAACTAAAGCACATATGCTATAATATAACAAGACATAATAGAATAAGATAGAAAGAACGAAAAAAAAGGCGGAGCTGGGACACCAGTTGTGGGTAAGGGAACTAGCCCCAGTCCAAGTAAACCAAGCCGCTGAGCCAAACTTCAGGCTATAAGCTTCATGTTCAAATAATTACACACACACACACAGATACAGATACAGTCAACAACACGCACACAGCTACAAACACATATATTTATATGTAATCAATGTCAGTCAATATTTTTCGTTGCTGGTGACAACCGGGCCCAAGCAAAAGGGTCCAAAACATGAAAAAACAAAAACTTGAATAAGGCACGATCAGATGAACGACTATGGGATATCCTTACTGAATTCTTAATCAAAAACTAAATGCTACGAGTATTTGTGCCAAGTTTTGTATTCATGATACCTTGTTTTATTCGTCAATATCTTGTAAAAAAAATCGACATAAAAGGCGATTAGATCGAAAGGTATTTATGTGCTCTTTACAGTGATGTTTAATTATGTACAGATTAAGTACAAATTATTAAAGCTACAAGCAACCAAACTCGAAAAAAGTTTTCTTTTTGACCATTTTTCCAAATTACAAATTTTCGGTTAGCTTTTTATTAACGAAAAATTTTTTTGAAAATTATGTTGAACATTTCGAGTCTAGGATCTTTAAGATCGGGTTAGAACTCTTTTTCATTGTAGATGCATTTTTTAATACAATTCGATGTAATCATAAGAAACTTTTTTTTTATCCATACCCTTAAAAATAGTTTATTCTTAAAGCTACAGTTCTGAAGGCTTCTTCTTACAATTCCGATTAGACTTGGGATAGTCGGAGCGATTTCGAATTGGCAATTTTGTTGGTACAGAGTATTATAGAGTCGGGTAGGCACGACTGTAGATTTCTGAATAGAAATTAAGGAAAATGGGTATAGAAGGCCATACCATGGTTGGCATGCGAAGCATACAGGGGGTAGCGCCCGCTAGTTTTTACTTACAAAAGTAAACTCTTTTTTTTTTTTTTGTATATTTAAAACATATTTTTATTTTTGTCTATATCTTCAAAAAACATCTCCTAACTTATGGTTTCGGAACCTTCTTTCTAAATTGAAACATTTAAAAACTTGTTAAGTTTTGATTTTCACTTTTTAGTATTTGAAACTTTTTTACAAATTGTGTAACAAATTATTACACCGAATATTTGCCATCTTCATGAAAATCACCTATTCGTAGTTCAAGATAGAAAGTTATCGTTGGAAAAAGAATGTTATATGAAAATGGTATAGCAATCGAAGACTACCATCCACAATTTGAAAAAGGCTTTTGTACAATGTAAGACGTTGAGTAGAGTAGGCGCCTTCAAAGTAAATGATCTATAGGCGTATATGGAATAGGGTTGTTGTTTTAAGAAAAAGTCACAATTTTTTGTTTAATAGGCTCACATAAGTCAAAATGAGTTTTTTCAAATCTTAACGTTTCTATCCAATCATAATATTCTTAAGAACACTTTTATAGTATGGGCTTTACTCCAAAATGTGTGCTGGAGGATACTCTTATGGTCTTCATATAGCAGTAGAGAAAATCAACTTGTAAGGGTCTGTTATATCTGCTTCGGCGTCTTGCATATATTGCGCAAATCTATAAAACCCTTGACCGTATGCTCAAAGGGTATAAAAAGAAAAGCTTCAAAGAAAAAACTTCAGAAGAGCTGAGTGTATGAATGGAATTGAATGGAAATGAAAATGGCGTGCAAGTTGGCAAGATGGCGACGTTGGCGACAAAGACGACGACAAGTCAATCCTAGAAAGGCACTAAATTACATATGCATACAACAACAACATTAACCACCAAAACAACAACAACACATTTTCTTATTAGTTTCTTTGAGACAGACAAAAAACGAGAGAGACTGAGCAGGGCTCTCAGACAAAGAGTATGTAGAAATTCATTGCTCTCTGTTTGTTGTTGCTGCTGTTGTCATGTTACCAAAGTCAGCCATATTGGCCGATGCCAAAGGTCAACAATGTTTACAGCTGCTTCAAAGCAGATGACAGCGTACAAGAACAACAACTACACACACAAAGAAAAAAGGATATTTGCACTAATAAAAATCCAGATTTAAGACTTGCTCAAAAAGGTATGCCAGGCAGCAGGACCCAGGCAAAAGTTAACAACGCTTGCTTGACAGCCCAGCACACCTTCAATCTGTGTGTGTACGAGTATGTGCAATAAAAGTCCAGCAACATATCCTTGCTCATACCTTTCTTTATCAAAAGAGAAAACAAAACACACCCACACACACATATTGATTCAGCCTGGCAAACAATCATAACAACAATAAGATGAATTTTTATGTATTTTTTATGCACTCGAAAAAAATTTTTACTAAAGGGATAAAAAATAAAAAAAAAATTTATAGTAGCAACAAAGGGCAACAGGAATGTTGAAATATGCAAAAGGTAAACAGCAAATCATAAAAAAAAAATAAGAAAATATTTACTAAAACTCACATCAGTCGTAAAACAAAATACCTTGACTTTTTATATATGTACAGAGCTGCAATTTTAACAAATAAAGCAGCTTCAAAGGTCCTTTGTAGCTGCTCAACTAAAAAGAGTCTAAAAGTCTTAGCATACATATGTACAAATGTATATATGCAAGCATATATGTACTTACATAGTTACTGTAAGTTTAAAAGTAAACAGACGACTACTATACGGGGTGGATTCTTTGCTCTCCTTTTGTAGTGTTCTCCACTTCGTGATGACCGACTGATACCAAAGATGCAAGTGTAAGAATACCAATTCGGTGGCTTCCTAACTCAGTCGCAATGAATTCTTAATAAATCCTCTGCTTTCATATTCCGAGCCGGTGTAGGCTCCAGAGGTTTATCCCTTTTCCACGTCGTCATAGAGCTTATAGATCTCGTCATTTCACCCATAGCGCCAAAAAAAAAAAAAAATGAGATCCCAAATATGTTGCATTTGATATGATTTGCACGCCTACTTTGACACTCCATATAAGGCAGGCATTGCGTATACGTAATTTTTATTGAAAATAATAATTATATCTCTGTCGCATTGAACATATCTTTCATATTCAAAGTAGAGCTCATAGATTTCGGCGTTCCTCCAAATGCGCAAAAAAATTAGATTCAGTCGAGTTTTGGCTGGACTCAAACTTATTTGATAAAGTTGGCACGCCTACTTTGATCGTCCATATAATGGTACACTGCGTATAAGCAATTTTTGTTTTAAATTCTCATAAAGTTTGATTACAGCTTGAAATTTCGAAAGCAAAGAATTTTGAAGTTGTAAGAATTTGCTTTTGCTCCATATTTTAGCTAAAGCTAGCGACTAAATTTTGCAGACTTAGAATATATTTTTCCAACTGAAATATTATTACTTGGCTTATGAAATATTTTGTTAAAGCTGTTATCGATATATTGACAAATGAAAATGGCGTCGAAATCTTGACCCAATAAAAAAAAAATAGAAACCTCAATCTTGAAATATGATAAGCTTTCTTTAAGGTTAGCTATTAAAAAAATTAGTTTTAATTATAGTTTTGCCAAAAATAGTTGATTATATTCTGTTTTTAATTCGAATAAAAATGGATTGAAAATTTTCATTCGGAATTGCGGATTTGCCTGAGGGCAAAACTGCTTGCACTGCTTGTCGAGAATAGTGATGTACCACTTGCACTGGTTGGTACGAGTAGCAGTGCAAGCGTTGCGACGCTCACTAATACTGTTTGCACTGCTTGCCGAGAGAAGTTGAGAAAGTGCGCGGCCTACTCTCTCTATACTAGGGGTGACGCAGAGGACGGATCCTCTTTGGGCGTTGTCAGGGTGTTTATATTACTGCGTAGGGTCTAAGTGTTTGTGCGTAGGCATGTGGAATATTTTAGGGTGCAGCGAACACTGTCTTATGCACTAGGAAAGCAGTGTGCCAGGGTTTCAGGATATGGCTACAATTGGTGTCCATATAGAGCGAATTCGCCGCAAGATCTTGATAAGTCTATCCTGGTCAGTTGAGCTAGCTCAGACAGTCCGTGAGTAACTGCAGAAATTGACCCAATCGCAATGTTTCAAAGACGAATAGGAAATCGAGCTAAAGACTCTTGGAATATTGTCCTTGTACTTGCTCTAATTTTTTTTTATTATTTATTACTACTTGTATATATGATGAACAAATAAGCCGAAATTTGCGACTCAAGCTGCATTTTTCGCTCTGTCATTTGAGCAATATAGGATGGTCATTTCTAAATCATATTATCATATCATATAATCATATTATATCCATTGTGTACTAAATTGTATACAGTTTGCTTTTTGCTTGTCAGAATTTTTTGTAGAATTAGGGAAAACCTCTATCACGACGATGCCAGCTCTCACAGCTCGTCTTAGACGACAGAATTTTTGAACACTTAAAACATCGAAACAACGCTTGTCAGTTCTGCTTTAACCCAAACCAAACAAATCAACTTGATTAAGCTCCGAGCCGCAATGGGGATCAAGTTGAACTTAAACGTTCAAGACGTAAGACAATCTCTGCAAAAATTTATACATTTTTATGCATTAACTTGATAAATCCCCATCCAAAAAAAAAGGGAAAAAAAACTCGCCCTAGACCAGAGCAAAGATCATGGTCAGAGACAATCAGTTAAGTAAGCCACAAAGAACATCAATCGAAAATCATTGAGTACATTCATTTGATTGACACCATAAAGAATGTGCCCACATGGATAACTCAGTTGGCCCGCTGCTCACGTTATGCCCAATGCCATTCTGGTGCCAGTTGTTGTTGTTGCTGTTGATGGTGTTTGCGTTTTAACAATGGCGACATGGCAACAATGGCGGGCGAGACTTTTTGCTGAAATATTCATACGCCAAGTTGGCTGGCCGCGAATGCAGCCGCAACAATGAAAGAGCGCCAGGAAATCGGCGCCTGCTGACTCTTGGCCTGCAAGGGTGGGGGGTTTTATTGGCACGGGGGTCAGTATAAAGCAGTGGCTAGGCATCAGCTGATTTATAAATCATAAGGTTATGTCGACACAAACACACACACACAGAGACACACAAAGAGTCAATGACGTGGGCCAATTTGTCAAAGCCTGTCGATATGAACATAAACTGGGCAGTGAAATACAAAGGACGGGCAGAGAGCGGCAGAGATGATGCAGAGGTAGCCAGAGATAAATAGTAAGTTGGGGTTAAATAAAATGCTGGCTAAAAGAAACTAGCACGCGTTATATTCTGCTGGCGTATGACATTTTTACGCAAAACTTATATACGTGCTCATTTATACGTATATGTATATAAGTGTGCGTGTGAGTGTGTACAAAATGGCCGATGTCAGCATTGAGTGGCCAAACAACAACAACAACAGCAAAGAGTTTGTCAGCTAACAGCCAGCATCAAACCAAAGAGCTGGCTCAGGCTCTGGCTCTTTGTACCTATAAAAGTTGAAAGAGCCAAGCTTATGAGCCCAAAGCAAAAGTAAAGGCATAATGCACGTGAAAAAGAGAACAAAAAAAAAAAATATGCTGGATAAAACCAACCAGCTAGTCAGTTAGCCAGATAGTTTGCAGGGTCCATTAGGCCATTTTGCGTAGTAGCCTAATTGTTATGATGCCAATGTCCGCGCTCTGATAACACCAAAAACCCCACTACCCCACTACAGCAACTTAGCAGCCACGATAGCCTCAGAGAAAAAAAAATGGTAAACAGAAATATTTTTGGGGCTCCAAAATCAAACAGCCGCCAGGAAATTTGGTCAGACCGCATTCAAAAGCCAAAGGCAAAAGCAAAGGTTGCTTAGTCAATGATACATACACAGTAGAACCTCGCCAAAGCGAATAGCTAAGCAGCAAATAAACAAATTGTGTGCAAAATTTTTACTTATTCTTATATATAGTAACTAACGATATAAAATATTCGTTATTATATAAGTAAGTGGGTTGTTTAACTTGGCTATTTATCGATAAATCGATTTAATCGTGCCGTGGGGTTCTTGCTAATACTTATGGTATTAATTTAAATTTAATTAAGCTTAAAAGTGTTATTCAAGTTTTACGCATTTCATATAAAAAAAATAATAAAAAAAGTTCATGCTAGAGTAAACACTGTTCTATTGCCGAGATATATACATATATATACAAGGTGCACTCAAAAGGGGCATTTTCAACTGGTTTTGAATAAAATGAACAAAATTAAAACGGAAATTATGCGCAAAGTGTACAAGAGTAGAAAAGCCCAAGAAAGCCAGAGAGGTGGTAACGAAAAAAAGAATGAAAGAAAGCGAGCAACAGAACAAGAAGACGAATAACAAAGCGCGTCTAAATGTGAAAAAGACTTAAATAAGTTGTTAAAGTAAAAGTGGAAAATGCTAAGACAACAACAACAACAGCAAGCAAAACCGCAAAAAAAATGTAAGCCACAACAACAACAACGACAAGCGCAACAAAAATGGCGCTGAGAATGAGCTCAAGAGCGAGAACCGCACGCAATAAGAAAGGAAAAACACGTGAAAAGCACTTGGCAAATGGCGGCGCTTAACTTAAGGCAAATTAAAATGGCGCAGCGCTGCTAACGGAAATGGCAATAACTGCAAGAAATAGCTACAACAAGAGCACAAGAGAGCAGGCCAGAGAGAGGGAGAGGGTGAGCCAAAAGAGAGCCGTTCAGCGTTGAGACGAAGAATGAACGAGGCCAAGAGAGTTGGGCGTATGTGTTGTGGCTAACCACAAGTGTCTGCGGGTCGGCGAAAGTTTTTATCAGCTCGCTGTTGTTGTTGTTGTTGTTGTTGCTGCATAGAAGAAACTCTGGAAAGTTGACACGGCCCAGGAGCACGGAAAGGTGAAAACGACAACATGGTTGCCAACTAATTCAAAAGCGTGTTAAAGGCAAACTCATTAATATGTACGAGCGAACTTGACGTTGATGATGACGACGACGACGACGACGATGGTGATGGTGATGGTGATGCTGACGTCGACGTTGACGTTGACGTCGCTGCCACAGTGACAAAAGTTTTAGCTTAAAAAAATAAAAAGCAAAGAAAAAAAGTAGCTAAAATAATGTCAAAACATATCAAAAAAATAATTTGATTCAGTCGGGTCGACAGTGCGATACACTGCAAGAAATAATTCTGCATGGTGCTCTATGTTCGTATGAGCACGGGGTGCGCTACCCAGAAGAACGCGGCTCAGATCGATATTTTTTTTTGTTTTTTTTTTAGCTGCGATCCCTATAATGTGTAGGAATGTATTTTTTGAAAAAAAAGGCACAGCGCATTCCAATATCGGGCACTTACTCGACTGTACCTTAATTCAAGATCTTATTTTAAGAGTTTAAAGCTTTGTTTAAGAATTTTCGGCCTTGTTTAAGGTTCTATAATTTTTTTCCTAAATCAAGAAAAAGTTCTAACAAACCAGTTGTAATTAATATATCTGATATCAACATCTTGCGGACTTAATGATCAGCTAAATAAAATCCTCATAAGTGCTACAAAGACTACAAAATGGCTGCTACACGAACAGGCACAAAAGGCAACCTCTTTTCCTATGTGCTTTGTTGTTGCCACTTTCATTGGATTTGGCCGCTGTTTCTGGTTATGGGCATTAGCACAATGACGTTAATAATGACTAGCCGAGAGAGCGCGTCCTAAAGCCCAAAGCAACCGCAAAGGACACGGCCAGCATGAAAACTAAGCGCAAAGAAAGTAAAAATATTTATTTTTTGTTTTAATTTTTACTTGCATAAAAGTGACAGACTGAGACAGCATGAAGTGGAGTCAAGCTATGTGAATGAGATGGCACGAGTTAAAGCCAAAAAAAAAAAAAACTTTTTGCAATTTACGCTAATTTTGCAAAGAAAAGAGCAGCCGAGCATGCTGACGATGTAGAAAACATGGAAAGAAAAAAACAGAAAATTTTAGAGTATACTATGTATGAAGAATACGACACGAAAACCGTTTAAAGCCATTTTAATGCGCCTAAAAGTATGCAAATTATAAAGCGAAGTAGAGAGAGAAAAAGAAGAAGAATTAATGAACGAGAGAGGTTAAAACGAAGCGGAGCAGCAGTTATTAAAGACAAGCTGCTGACAGTGAAAATAACTATCTAAGAGCTACTTAAAACAAGTTCTATAATGCTGTGTAGAGCATCAATTGGAACTGCTTATCAACTTTAACTTAAAAGTTACGAGAGCTTATAAATGAGAGAAATAAATAATTATCGTTATACTACAAAGGTATTTGTAACATATCTGTAAGAGCTGCTAGATTACCATTGAGATGAACAAAAAATATATACCACCCCTCGATACAATACCTTAAACACAAAGTTCTGGTGACACAAAAATTTACCAAAAGACGTACAGGAAAGTATACGTAATTTTTAAGAGCCTGCCATCTTGGTTTACTGTCAGTTCTTCCCTTTTATCCCGATTCTGGGTGTTTATGGATCGCGGCATGTAATTCTTTCTGGTGGGTGGTTAAGAGGGTCTACTATTAGTGACCGAAATTGTTACCTGGATCGTTAATGATACACTTACGTGTAAAGCCGGAAGAACAAGAGTTTAAGAGTACATAATCTACGTCTAATCTAAAGAATTTTACGATGATACAATGTCATTCAAATTTATAAAGCTTTCATTATTAAAGACTTTGTGGCTTACAGATACAGACGTAGAAACTGAAGCAGCTTTTGATTCTAACAAGAGGGCAACGCTACCTGCTCGCTTCGCTTCCTAATTTATTTCAGGATAGTCCGATTATATTATACTCTGTACTTTCTTAAACTTAACGATATTTTTATAAGCAAACACAAACAAAATCGAATTTTGCACCACACACGTTTTTTTGGTCGATAGGTCCCACGAAAGCTATATGGTATAGTCAACCGATTTTGATCAAATTTGGTTCAGTGCTGGGGAACTTTAAAAAACTTCCAAGTACCAAATTTGGTTACGATATCTTCGTATTCATAGGAAAAAAAAGGAAGTTTTCAATAATCATAGTTTTTTGACCGACCGCTCCTATGGGAGCTATATGATCTAGTCAACCGATTTTGATCAAATTTGGTACAATGCTGGGGATCTTTTTTTGAGTGACAAATTTGCTAACGATGTTTTCATAAACAAACGAATTTTCCACACACCTATCGAACTAAGATAATGTAACCCCGATATCAAAAAAATAAAATAAACTTGTCTCCTATGAAATAATAAGGGTTTAAGTTTGGTTGCTCTAGCTCTTACCATCTCTGAGATCTAGGCGTTCATACGGACGGACAGACAGACTGACAGACAGACTGACGGACAAACTGATCATACTTTGGGTAACTTTGGGGGTTATCCGCCATCTCCTTCTGTATGTTACATAAATTTTCAGCTTGCACAAACTTAAAATACCACTTGTACCATATAAAATTTCAAAAGTTTTATTTTTAAGGTTAGTACGCAGCAACGCAAAAAGCCCTAAAAGAAAGCAAAACTTTTTCTAAAAACAAAAACGCCATCAAAATTCTTAGGGCAAAGAATTTTGCTATCTGGTACATAGCCCTGTTGAGCACCAATGCTGCCGAATTTTTTTGTTGAGCAATTGACTTGAAGATGGCGCCAGCAGTAACATCAGCTGTTCTGTTTTAGCCCTAAAAACAATAAAATCTATCGACTAACACGAAAGAAACTTTATAAAGAAATAATAATAATTTAAGGATGCTTGCCTATTTTTAGGGCGGACTTTTTTCCTGGTATATAAATATTGCTTAAAGAACACATACTTTCTTATCGAATATTTAGCACTTACATTGCGATCTTAATTGAATCAGAACATTAGTCCAATAGTTAAAAGCTTAAAAACCCATTTATTTGAAGACTTTCAGAAGAATTACCTGAAATAAAAAAAAAATAAATATGTATATTAAAAACGGTTGTAATTAAATTTAATTTGTCAGACACTTTTAGTATGCCCAAAAGCTTTAAGTTGAATAAGTTTCGTGCAAGTATCTTGTTTTTGGCCATCATACTATCATATAAGTAATGGCCATTGCCTCTAATTAGTAGCTGACCTTTGCAATTAGTTGCAAAACAGTTACAAGACCCATAATGATGGTCCTTCTAAGAACACATTCATAAAACATGAATCATAAAGAATAATGTGCCAGCCAACTTTTTTTTTCTGCATAAATTGGCAAAAGTGCTCAAGAACAAGAGCCGCGAGTGAGTGTGAGTAAGAGCAAGAGCAAGTTGCTTTGAGTGAGCAGCATAACTACTACTACATATATAGTACCTATATATATAAATATATACAAGTATATACATATATATATAAAATATATATGTTAAAGCTGCTAATAAAATTGCGCTCATTAAAGCAAAGCCAACAGGCTCTAGGCTAAAAAGTAATAAAGGTTAAAAAACCAAAGCAGTGGCAAGTTAAACACACACATACATATACAATGACTGGATGACCAACTTACTGGCTGGATGACTGGCTGACTGGCCCTTAGACGCCGGCAGGCAACAAGCCAAGCCATGTTTGTGGGAGCAAAGCGAGAGATATGGAGAGCGGGAGAAAGATAGCGAGCAGGCAAAGACAAGTGCGCGCCACAAGAAGAGTCAAAAGTTCAAAAGTGGCACAATGTGTACGGCACTGGCAGTGGCCCGAAAGTAAAGAGTCCTAGGCCTGTTACCAGGCACAGGCCCATGCCCAGACGCAGCAACCCACGGACGCCACGGCTAAAGAAAAACCATAAAAAAGGCAACCAAGTGGCTCCAATAGTGTTTGGTTGCGGGGCAGGCATTACTCAGTTAGCATGTGCGAATGCCGAATGCCGACAAGGACAAGTGTATAAAGTGCATTGCATAGGACTCCCTCCCTGCCAACCAACGTCCCTACTGCTCATCCAGCTGCTTACATACGGCTATGAATACGAAATGCATATGGCAACGTAGCGTATACGCCACGTGGACAAAGCAACATGGCAACATGCAGCAACAAGCGAGGCAGTGACTTCTAAAAAAATGTGAGTATGAGGGCAGTGCACGACATTGGGATACACTGCAGCCAGTTTGCCAAAAAAAAGTGAGTAGTAGTGGCGGCGATATGGTAACATTTTGTGAAAAAGTAAAAATTTTTGTATTTATTAGAATCACATGTTTTTAGACCTTAGCAGTTTGCCATTTTTGATAAGAATTTAGAACATAAAATTCTTCTAGAATGTATGGCCAACATGGCTCAATGGCTACCTACAATAAAGTTAAACATTTGGTTATGAATAACACATATTGATCACCATGCCGTCAGCCATCTACAACAAGGATACTCCATTCGGTTACAGTGTATAAGTAAAAATGGCATACCATGTTACACTTACAGAAAGTCAAGTTGAAAGACAAGGTGCCAGGTTCAAAACTGGACGCCACTTGGAAAACACAACTAAGAGTGAGATCGCTCTTGGTGGTCAACAAGCAACCGAAGCAGACTGCAGTGCTCTGCATGCCAAATGAATGGAATTGTACATTAGAAAGCGTAACACTTGCACGCTGCTCCGGTTTTGAAGGCAATATGGCCAGGCCATGCAGCACAGCGTCGAAAGCGGGTTAAGAGCACCAACAAGGAGAAAAAAAAAAAGTAAACGCCTTCTAACCCGCCAACAACTAGCTCGACAAGAAGCTCTACATGCTGCTGGGTAACTGGCAACCCAATTGAAATCCAAGCGCAACTCAAGAACAAGATTATATAACCGACGGCCATACAAAACACAAAAGTCAATGCGAGCGGGGTTAAGAGCTGGGCTGGCTGGGTTAAGGGCAAACTCACGACAGTGGCAGCCAGAGGAAAGGCAAACCCAGGCAATGTAAACAGCATTCTGCCTGAGCACAAGAAACAGCCAAAAAGGATTCGAGCAAGTCAAGTCAACTTTTTTGGGAGCCAACATTTTTTTATATCCTGGCAGTTGTTTGAAGGTACGAGTGCGACAAAAAAATGAAACTTTCAGTCATAGGTAAAGATGTAAAGCAATGGATACTGCAGCTCAATACAACTTATAAATCAGTTCTACGTCACTAGTTACCAGATCATATCTATACGGAAGTTTTTTTTTTTTAATTTTTCATATATTTTTTTTTTTTTTATTCAGGGTCGGCTTGTAAAAAATTAATATTTCTGCACAAGTTTAATTTCAGTTGAAATACTATTTTTCATATTATGATCCGGAGTAGTTATATTCTTTAACTCATAATACGAAAATAACGAAAAAAATAGGAAAAAAAATAAAAAATTTTTAACATTTTTTAATTTTTTTGTAATATTTTTAAAATTTAAAAATATTTTTTTTTTTAATTCTTAATATTTAGTCCTGGTCATATTCTTGCGGAATTACAGAAGTAAGAATGTTTGGACGCACCGCCGACAAATTTTCGTTTTGCCTTTACTAATGGGTCTTTGTCTTTTGCCAAGATGCTTAGATTCGAGTTCAGAGATAAGCACATGCTTAAAACATTTTTTGGAGTCGTTGAGCCGAAACAACGGTCCAAAAATATCAAGCAGCATCAGTGTTCTAGCATAACCTCAACAAATTTCATAAAACTAGGCACTTTAAAGTTTATGTCCAGAAAACTGACTTGCTGGGATTTTTAACATTGGATTCGGTCTTCGTAACTACAATATAAGCAACATCGAACGTCACTCAGATTGCAAAATAATTTCTTATGCGATTTTTTGAGGTTATGTTGAAAAATCGATTTTCGATTTCTCGATTTCACTTTTTCATATACCGATTTAGCCATAGCCGACAATTCTTCCCTTGTTCCCTTGTATTTATCATGCTCTCTCTAAAGACAAACGGATTTTGTAGTTAAGTTAAGTAAGGTTGGGCTAGAAAAGGTGACGCCATCTTAAATTGGGTTACGTTTATTGAAGCTGAAGGTTCTGTAGCCTTTGTATATAGGACGAATTTACACTGATTGACTGTATAATACCTGAAACTGTTTGGTTACTTTAGATAAGAGTATGTTGTGTAAAGTGAGGTTTGGAAATTGATGGGGCTCTGGCATCATTTGTTGTTAGATAAAATTTTGAAAATTTTTAGGCGCTGTGGCTTTTACAATTAATAAGTGGCTGTCAGTAGTCAAGTAGACTCGTTATATCTCGAGTGTAGTCAGCTCTGTTTTTATAATGTCTAGATCAGTTTCTTGAATAAAACAAGAATAATATTACCAAAAAGTTAAATGTTTAAGAAAAGTGTGAGGAATTAAACTAGAGGTAATAAACATAAACCCACTCAAACTTCTACTCTCACCTTCTCGCGGTGCCCCTGTTAATCATAGCAACCTTTGAAAGACTTGGTAACCAATCCAAGTGAATCAATAGGTAGGAGACAAACGAGAGATAGTAGATCGTTGTAGACACCTTCAGTGAACAACGGTATAAGGCGGTGGCGGAGGAACAAGTGCATTAAGCTTAGTCAACGGCGGCGCCTACGACTCGAGTATGTCGGATTTACCTGATTCATTAATCCGCGTCGTTATGGTGCCCGACCGGACAACATAGTGAGTAATGTTTCATCTAGACACATACTCTAGCAAATATACCCCAGAAACGGAAACACATACTCCGTAGTCATATGTGAAGCTCTGCCCTATGCTCTTACTAAGAGCGGCGTCTTTACTTAATATATTCCACATATGTATCGTAATTACACCAAGGAACTAATAATAATAATAATAAACACAAACAGTCCCAAAAACTTTATAGGCTCAGCCGAATGGGCTGTAGTTGATCTTTTCTAAAATAAACGGCGAGTCCTTCTCATCCACAGCTCGCTTCGACATAACTAAATTTTCAAAGAGTCAAGCTAACTTCTTAGTGCAGCGGATTAAATTTTCTCTACCAAAAACTTTTACTAAATTTCTTAAGCAGCTGATCCACACAACGCTTGTCTTTTCTATAAGGTCAAAATGGCTGCCTTCAAAAGGCTGCTTGCCAAAGCAAGCTCTTGAAAAACTTGGAATTAAAAAAAAAATCTAATGGTTACTCTGTTTACACAATGTTGCCTATGTGTGTGTGTGTGGGGCGTGTGTAGAAAGTTTACACAAGTTTTAATAAAGACAAAAGCTGAAAGCGTTGAAATTTTTAGCCAAGTTGCATGCGGCGCAGCTCCAAAACCGCCCAAAAGTATGTGAAGAACATTTTGCGTTGCGCTGGTGAAACAAAAATTAAAGAAATTGCTAACCAGGCATATATGGATAGGGTTGTCTAATAAGTTTGTGCGGTTTTTTTCTTATTTAATGCGCTCAATATTTGTTGGGTTCTGACCGCAGCCAACCTAACTAAATGTAGCACACTGCAATCGATTGTCACGTATAATCCTTAAAAATTGAAATAGTGCCCTAAATATCGTTCGAAAGCAAGGACGATAAGCTCCGAACTGGATCCAAAACAAAAAACAGAAAGCTCATGGATAATGAAACAGCGCTAATTGAAAACTATGGGAATAGAGCGACCTTCCAAAGATACCTAAAGCACCAACAGGGTGCCTAGAGAAGTCAATATAGATATGTGCGTCCGCACACCTAGATATCTGCGACCACAAGAGCTAGAGGCCCAAAAATTGACCCACAGCTGCCCATAGTACTTCTTCATAAACATAGATATGCATCGTGGTCAGTCAACTTTATGAAAAAACCGAACAAACTTATTTGGCAACCCAATGTACAAGTACATGTGTAGAGGCTTAAGTAAAACAAGACAAATATATGCTAGGGAAAACATGTCTAAATATGAGCAACATTTTTTAAAAGCAGAAGAATGAGTAAGTCACACACACATGCACACACATCAACTCACACACACTTACAAGCAAACAAGCGTAAACGCGCCCAAAGTTAAGACAACAAAAGAGAGAGCTAAGATCTTGACTGCCTGGCCATGAAAGTAACAACATTTGCCTAATGAGCGCAGTCGAGCGTACATTATGTACACACACACACACTCGCATACATATATGCTGTGTACATATAAAAGGAATGACTTTGTTGACTGCGTCTTGAAAGTATGCAGCATTTTTAACATATTTATATAACAAATTATGTGTAATTAAATAAGACAAACACACATACACTTCCTTACACACACCCATACTCAGACAACCGCAGCAGAGCGTGTAGCATTCAAAATGAAATGAATGCCAAAAATATTGCTCACGACAGGAATTTCATTGCCATAAATAAGTGAAAATATTTGTGTGCACTGGTTAGCCTACTAACAACAATATCCTTGTTGTTGCTCTTGGCCAACTGTGGGCTCTGGCCACACTGGCCACATTTGACCCAATTTCGAATACAACAACTGCACATTTACACATTTTGTTTTATTTTTTTTGCCACTAAAAACAAGTGTTGGCAAGTAGCGAAAGTTTAAAAATAAAATGTGCCAAAAAATTCACAAAACGTATAATACTTGCCAATTTTATATTTATAAGCATAAGTTTGCAAAAAAATAAAATTCTTGTATATGTGACACATAAATCTAAACAATGACAACACTAAAAAAAAATACAAAAATTTCAAACTTTAAGTGAATCCACAAAGACATGACAACTCTGTGCACTAAGCGTATAAGAGCGAGAGCAAAGCTAAAACGAGGTTTCATTTCAGATGACGGTCAAAAAAAATTCACCAAACAAAATTTATTTATTTTAAAATTATGAAATTGTAGAGTATTTGCTATTCACTAAAAAAGAGTGATTTTCTTTTTGAACATTAGATATTTGCGCAAGTTAACATGAATAATATTTACATACTTGCTGGCATTAAAAATAGTTTTTTATATGAAAATATACACACACACGCACACAATTACAAATTTACTCATACATGCAGAGAAGCAGAGCAGCGGCGTAGCAGCGAGGGCAAGACCATCAAACACATATGCCATAAAACCTAACGAAGCAGCACAATTTGCCAATGTATTGATGTGTGTGTGAGTAGCCCAGTCCATGTGTGTGTGTGTGTATATTTGTGTGTAAGCTGTAGCTGCAAGTAAATCCATTTGTTTATACTTGTGAGCTACCTACGTTATTTGCTTGAAAGACCAAATCGAATTGAAAAGTAAACTTAGTTTGCATTCAAAAGCTACAAAATATATGCACTCCGTTTACATAACAAAGTATCTGTGTGTGTGTGAGCGTGTATCTTTATGTGTTAGTTTTTTCGTTTTTTATAGCATAGATAGCAAGGAGCAGTCGTTATTGAAGCAAGCTAACAGATTGGTCAAATCTATGGCAATCGCTAAGGGACCAGGGGTTGGGTTTATGCACTTGCCAAGAAAACAGTCTTCTAGTAACCTTTTTTTTAAACAAAATCAACTGAATGGCCCTGAACTGCAAACCAAGCTCGAGCTGATAGTTTTTATTTTTTAACCATAAAGTTAGCTATATGAAAAAAAAAAAAAAGAATTTTGACGGTTCGAAACAGAGATAGGCAAAAATAAATTTCTTAAAAGAAAATAAATTGACAGAAAGAGGTTTGCTCTCATGGGATATAGTAAACTAATAATAATCGAATAATGTGGAAAAAAACGTTTTAAAAAAATAAAAATTCTTAATAAAAAAAATTTGTTTTAAAAAAATCAAAATTTGGAAAAAAAATTAAAAAAAAATAAAAAATCTTAATGAAAAAAATTTGTTTTAAAAAGTATTCAAAAATATTCTTAAAAAACTATTTTAAAAAAAAATTCTTGAAAAGAAATATTCTTTAAGAAACATTCAAATAAAAAATATCTCAGAATAAAAAATATCTCACACCAAAAAAAAATCCATCACAACTTATTAGGTTGTAGATGCATTCATAGCTAAAAAAAAATACTAAAAAATATGCTTAAAACAAACATTTCAGAAAATCTTACAAATTAAACATTTCTTTCCAATTAAAAAAAATTGTTTTTTGAATAAAAGAGTTCATTTTTTAAATTTCATTCATTCATTTTCACTTTTTTTTATTTTAAGCTAAATTTGATTATTGATTTCGAAAATAAAATGAGATTTTAAACAAAATTGAAATTAAAATTAAAAAATACAAACATTTTTATTCGAAAATACTAGAATATAAAATAAGTTTTCAAAAGAACAGAAAGCAACAGGAAATTTTCTGAAAATTTTTGTTATTTTTTAAATTTATTTAAAATTTTATTTATAAATTTTTATTTAAAGCTAAGTTTAATAATTGTTTTGAAAATATTATAAAATAAGAAATACCAAATTTTTCAAATTGATTAATAAATAAAAAATTTTGATATACAAAATAATTTCTAAACAGAAAAAAACAAAAAAAAATTTTTGGAAAATTTGTTTGTATACCTAGATGTTTTTTCAATTTATTAATTAGAGAGAGGCGAGAACATTATATTTTGCAGTAGATTTAAAAATTGTTTGCAAAAAAATACTGACACATATACAATTTTTGGTATGTCAAAATATAATATAACTTCTGAAAAGAAAAGAAAGAAACCTTCAGGAAATTTTCTTAGATTTAAAAAAAAATTTTTTTTCAACAAAACTTGGAATATTTTTTTATTGAATCTTTTAGTTTTAAGCTTATTTATAAAATTTTATTATTGTTTGTTAAATAAAACAATAAGATTTAAAAAAAAATATGAAAAAGCGAAAAAATAATTAAATTTGTCCATTTGATGAAAAAGTTTAAAAGCTACTTTTTTTTTAGTTGTGTTTTTTTTTAAAAAAATTTTGTATTTCTTAACCTTCAAGCGAGTTTTATAAAAAGGAACACAAAAGTATTTTTGTGTAATTTTTACACAATGGGAAAAATGTATGGAAAATAGTGAATTCAATGAATTTTTTTTTTGTTTTTTAAGTTTTTTCCGTTGTTTATTTATTAAGTTTATAATTATTGTGTAAATTAAGAGAAACGAATCGATATTGAACAATTTTCGTAAACATAAAAGCGATGAGCTGGGCAAATATACTAGACGCACTTATCACACTGGATGGCATGATTGTTGGTGCTCGAAATGTTTGGGCAAATGTGGCATCTGGCTCTTTTTCTGGTCTTGGGAAGATGTGTCAGTTGTTGATGTGGTAGTTGCTATTGTCCTGCTCTAATGCTCTGTAGTACAGAAAGTGCATTAGCTCCATAAGGCTTCTTCTTTCGTTCCCCTATATAAGGATGGCATAAAATTTGTCCAACCTCAACGAGAAATAATCTGCGTCTGATAGTTTTTTTCTTTATATTCCATTCTGGATTCATTGCAATAAAGATGATGAATGCATTGCTGGCCGAAACGTCTAACATATTGCAAAAGAGAGCTACTGGCCAACGATTCACCTTCCTTTCGCAACGATACGTGCCCACAAGTTTGTCCAAGGTATCGACTCCGCCCTTGGTCTTATTGTAAAATTTTACAATTTCAGGCTTTTTTTGTGGGTCGGTTGAGTCGATGTGAACATTCGAATGGTAAGTGGAGAATAAGGTAACAAATCGTCGCTTTTTTGGGATGTACGAAAGCATACAAGCTCGCAAATTATGGTCAAATACATAATCGGTATGAAAAACTGGCTTTTTCTTCATGTCGAGCAATATTGGCGGGATTTCTTTTCGGTTCTTTCGAATCGTACCAACTAATGTTATTTGCCGTTTCAGCAATTCATTGGCGAGGTGATAAGAGGTGAAAAAATTGTCGCATGTGACGTTCCTTCCATTCAGACCTTCTGTCATATCCAACACGACACGGCAATTCCGATCACGACCGACGTACACTTGCATGTTATAAGCGTAATAGGTTTCAGCGTCAGCTGCAACCCATATTTTGATTCCATACTTCGCTGGTTTCGTGGGAATATATTGAGTGAAAGGCGATTTACCACGGAACGGAAGAAGTTGCTCATCTATAGTGATGAAATCTCCTGGATAATAGTTTACTTTCAATCTTTGAAGCCATTTATCGAAAACCGAGCCAATAGGTGCCAGTTTATCTCTTGTTCTCTCTCTTTGTTCCTTGTCGTCGAAACGAAGTCATCGATTGATTTGTTTGAATTGGTCTTCCGTGTTTGTCGTCCCATAATTATAGCAAACTCTCGCCATTCGAACGATAGACCCCTGCCAAGAGGAGAAGACCATAATATGCTTGCATCGTTATTTCGTCGACTGGTTCCCATTCTTCCTTGTACTGCCGAACACCGTACAAATTGGTCATTTGTATAATTATTTTCTTAATTGGTTCGATGAATAAAAGAAACGCTGAAGCCGAATCAACACATTGTGAAGCAGCGAACACAGTCGGTCCTTGTCGTGAGCGAAATGATTGGCTTGGACAAAGGCTTGCTCGCGACAAGGGCATTAGTTCTGTGGTGTATTGAATTCGTTTGTCTTTGGATAGAAGCATAACATTCGGTTCAGTTGCAGCGGCTTCTCTTATTTCTTGTTCAACGTAAACGACGTCGGAATCGTCACTATCGTATCCATCTTCATTAATGGCTTCATTTGCATCCGGTACATATTCCTCTCCCATATCGGTATCAAAGGCATCACTATCGTCGTTAGAAAGTTGATCAAACCCGGATGATTCCATGATTATTTACTTTACTTTACTGTTAATTTTTTATGACTATGTTAAAACAAAAAAATATGTTTTTGTTAACTTTGTTAGTCTGGCACTTCTGCATTTATGCCCGACAAAGTAAATTATTTGGTGATATTATTAGGTTTTTCAAATTTTCTTTTTTTTTTTCAATAAATTGGTAACTTGACCTGAGTTTTTATTTCTCGTCTTCTGTTCTCGTATCAACCCTGTTTTTTTTTTGGAACGCATTCATAATCCATTCAACAGTCAGCCAAATATTTCTCAAAGCTGTAACTGTTGAGTTCACGTGAAATATTTCGCTATGGCATGGAAACTTAAATGCTTAAAAATAATCCCACATTGCCTACACGGCCCACTGTGCCTCAACTGCCGAGACATTTTGAAATTATTTTGAAATGTTGTAAATAGATTTACAATAAGGTTGATCATAAATATTAAGCAAAGCTCAGGTAAACGAACATGGTAATGAGTGGAGTGGGTGCAAATCCTGTCAATGGGATTGAACAATGAAAGCAATAGCAAATTGTTAAAGATAGACAGGACTATGACAGTAACGCGTACACCTGGATTGGCAGCTGGAAGCACCCAAAACACACGGACCCCGTGGCCCAAAGACGGACTAAAGACAATTTGACAGCGGACTACAAATGAACTTGCCATTCAAGAAAATGACAATCCTAATGACTTGACTCGGCTCAACTTGCTGCTTGAATGGATAAGACGGGATAAGTGTTGGCTGGAGGATGCGGCGTTGTCGTGGAAGCAGGGGTAGGAAATGGCACGAGACAGGGGCGTAGGCATAAAAGAAATCGTCTTAATTTCACTTTGTTTATGCTGAGCAAAAACGAATTATGCAAATTATTTTATAATAAATTTATGCCAAGACAAAAAAAAAAGAAGAAGAATATAAGAATCGAACACACACACATACACAGTCGAAAAACAAAATATACCAAGAGGGCACAACAAATGCGATGAAGAATAAGGCAGATAACAACATTTAGCAGAAAGCAAAGAAGAGTTGGCTTGAGTGGCTACAGCGCAAAGCAAGCAGTGCAGCAAAATGGGAGAGCAGGGAAGCGCGTGGCGTGCTGAAGAAACAAACGGGGGGGGAACAAGTGTTGTGAGCGCTGTGAGCTAAAGGGAGGACAATAGCTCGCTTTGCAGCGTTAGGAGCTGGGATTAGGAGCGTGAGTGCTACAACGACTGGAACCTGGAACTGTATCTGGGACTGTGCCCGGCTGAATGGTTTTACGGAGCGATGGTGCGCGTGTGTGACCAAGTATGCATGAAAATCCAATTTGCCTGTATGCTGCGATGGCGATGGCGGCAGCGACGGATTGTGGGTGGGTGGGGGCAGAGGCAAAAGGACGGAGTGAATATATGTTAGGAGTCAGGTTGGAGCACACAGGCAACACGTAACAATCAATGTGAAAACAAGGCAGGACAACAAAAGGACCATGAAAATCTAACAGCTATATTTATGTATTATTTTGTACATGAACAAACACACAACACACACATACACTACTCACATATGCTATACAGTTATTCATGCTATGTATGTGCCTGTGTGTGTGTGTGCATCTGCGTGAGCATTGACATGGTATATCTGCCAGTTGCCAGGCATTAAAGTTTTGTTTAGGAATTTTTTTCCACACTCTTTTTTTGGAAAAATTTAAAGTGAAAAATATATTTCCTTTTTTTTGTTTTTTTTGCATTGTTCTGGTGAAAATCGATTTAGAGCTTTGCCACAAAACGAATTCTGGGGCATAAATGCAATTTTGCGTTTAAAAACTAACGAGAAACGTGATGCGACTTTGGATTTAATAAAACTACTTTATTGTTCAAAAAATTTGCATCGGGCATTCTCTATGCAGGCCCATAGATTTGTCAAGGACTAATAAGCATTTAAATTCTGCGGGAAAAAGTAGGGCCCAACGATAGCCCCCATCAATCCCGTACTCAACTTTCGAATATTAATCTTAAATTGTAATACTAACAAAATGAATTCCTGTCAGTAAAAAGAAATTTTGGAGCGTACCAGGCCTGTAGCCAAAAATATTTTTCAATGAGGAGATAGTGCTCAAGAAAATAGTTTGTATTATCGCTTAACCATTCCTATGGCCAGCTGCAAACTAAGCAGAAAGACCCATTTCGCTCACTCTGCAAACGAAACGTGGAATCGAATTTCCAACACGTGCAGGATCTCACGGTAAACTTTGACGGTGTACTGCAGGAAAAGAACCAAGGAACTTTGCTGTCTAAGCACAGCCCAGTGCTCGAGAGTAATCCGAGCAATCACCGGACACTGGCCGGTGGGAGCTCATGCATCAAGGCTAAGCGCGCCTCATCATGATTTCTGCAAAAGTTGTTGTGATGAGGAAGAGCTGGAGACGGTGGAGCACCTATTTTGTCACTGCCCGGGACTATGTATAGAACAAGGTTCCGCTTCCTCAAGTCACACTTCCTAAATGACTTATCCCAGCTCTCAGAAAAGTGTCCGAAATGCTTTTCGAGTAGAGTATCTTGAGGACCTCTTTAGTGGGATAGGGTGGAGTAAAGCCCACCTGCGGTATCACAACGAGCCAATTTTTATCTGGCCTAAGTGGGTTGGGACGTCAACGTCCTAACTGCCGCCTTAACCTAATCTCACCTATCGCTAAACCAAGATCTCTAAGAAAATTTAAAGCAATTTTCATTTTTTAACTGCTGCTTTAACTTAAGCAACAATTTGGCTGTAATCCAAATAAAGCTTACTTAACTTGGCAGAGACTTAATTTTGGCCTACTTTGCCGACTTTGATAGCCAACTTGTATCTCTTACCTGACGCAAAATTGAGCTTAAAACTTATTATTGACTTCAAGTAAGCACAATATCAACAATCAACAGTTTGTTGTATTTTATTTTTTTTTTGTTTTACAACTAATTAATTAATTTCTTAAAAAGTTTCGAGTTTTTGTTTTTTGTGGCTACAACAAATATTGACCAAATTATAAATGCCGACTATTTATGTTAACAATATTGAAGTTTTGCCTGCAGTTTAATGGTAATTGCAATTTCGGGCTAATTAATTAAATTGTTTTATATAAGGCTGTTGTGCAATGCCCGAGCTCGGGGCTTTGTTTTAATATTAATCAAGTTAAAAATATTTATATAACATGGTATGTTTCAATTTTTTTTTTGTCAAATAAATTAATTATAAAAATTCACTTGCAGTTTAATTAAATACATATTTGGGCGCAAGCGAATGCTAATTGTTTTCAAATTATACGCAATCATTTGTGATATGTTAGCATATGATATATGTATGTATAAGTATATATACATATTATTGTTATGCCATAATAATCTAATAATTGCAGTGAACCGTCTGCCAAAGTGTTAGTTTATAGTAATTATGGTATTAATGCAGTCAAATTAAAAAATAATGCAAAATAACTCGTTTGAAAACAGTTTATTTGAATGTATTAAGAGATTTTGAATTAATTTAAAGCAGCGTAAAAAGAGAAGATAAGTTAAGATAACTAAGTCACTAAAACTAAAGCAGTACTAACCCAAACTAGCACTAAATTAAACAAGCAAAGCCAAAATAAGTTAATAAAAGCAGAGCTCTTAAAAGTTTACAGACACATACACTGCGTATACGTATTTTCTATACTTTGCTTTAGTTTCTGACTTAAAAAGCATTAAAGCCAACACGCTTAGAAACTTTGTGCTAAAGTTAATATAACCACAGCTAGAGTATCATCTAACTCTAACAACTTAAGTGACTGTTCCAGCCTAGGGCTTTTGAACATAATGGAATTCGGCAGATTGCATACAATAAATAAAATGTAAAATAAATAAAGCCTAATATATAAAGCATGTAAAGAAAAGGCGAAGGGCATGTTGACTGATTGCGTTTATCGACGAATATTTCAGTTAAACACATTTTTCCCTTTGTTACCACTTTGGCATTCATAAAACAATATTTTTTATGGCCAACACCCAACACATCGATGACGTCGATTTTCCCATCGTCGGCCGCCTTAGCATATGGTCATAAAATCAGCGACTGCGTAAAATGAAGCGCTTAAAAAAAGGAGAGCGCAGAAAACAAAAAAAGTTTAGTCACGTTGGCCAACAAGGACTACATAGTACATCTCGACAGGGGGCAGTACGAAAAGTTATCGAGAAACCATTTGGCTTTGCAATTTTACTTTTATGTTAAGCTGATTGCTAGCCATGTTTCAGTTTTACCCTATGAACAATTTCCTAAAAAATAGATTTGGTAAAGTCAATCGATTGCTTTTTTGAACCTGCCTGCCTAAAACAACTTTTAATATCCAAGATGCCACGGCAAATGCAGTGTCTCCCCATAAAAATTTGGCGCAAAAATAAATGTTGTCAAGTTAATCGATTGTTTTTTGCTTAAACAATCTTTAAAAACTGAATCTATATTTAAGAAAACTTCTGCCAGATGACTTGTCCTTGTAAAATGGATGTTTGGTTTAAGGAGAACATTTTCTCGCTTTTTATTATCGCAGACACAACTTGTGTTCATCGTACGAGTCGATAGTCTGAATTTCTTCTAATCAATCTACAATCTGTGGCAGGTTATAAAAACGGTCTTTTGGGATGCCCACGGCATAATTCGTAGCGTTTGGACAGTATCGATACTGATTAAAGCCAAAAAAAGACGGTATTTGGATGAATGAATGTAATTCGAAAGAAAAGGTTTAATGTCTGAGATGTAGACAAGAGGCTCACGTTTAAGGCCCTTACCCAAACCAAGATGGCCGTATGCCGGCACAGACTGCGCCAATTCAGCTGACTCCTCTGCAGCGAAAGTAATCTGTCCTTGCAAAACGAACTAAACCGTAATTGCCTGGATAGTTATATAAATTTGGAGTATTCCTACAAACTGGAGAATAGGCAAGAAGATGCGCCATCTGGTTAGTTACAGGCAGCTCTTGGTTCTACATAGATACCTCAATGTGGTACGCCTTCTCCAGTTCGTATTTATTATGCATATTTATTCCCGTTGTTCCAGTAAGGATGGAAGTCCTTATAGAGATCACTCAAGAATATGAGAAACTTTTAAGACTCAATGTCTATCAGCCGCTTCAGGTGGAGGCACTTTGTAAGTAGGTCAAGAGCTTCCATAGCAGCCACAGCAATCTCACCTAACACATCCTCAGCGGGAATTACATTCCATCAAAAGATTATATTTTCTCCATATATAACTATGTACTTATTGAATACTTATTGAAAATAATTGGCGTATTAAGGTTTCATTGGATTTTTTTTTTCGTATTATCATATGGCGAGGGATAATATCCGCGGCCAAGGCCGATAAACGATTGTAATGACCGAATAGATGATCATCTTAGGTAAAATTTTGGGGTGATTTTGCGAAGGGTTGTAATCAACTTCCCACAAAGGCCAAATTCTCCTTGGGCTTAGACCGTGATCCTTTGATTTGAGTGTTTTCAATGAATCATACAGGGGGAGAGAGCAGATATAGGAACATGGTTGTGATAAGTAAATTGGAAGGGAGACAGCTCAGCCAGCTGGGAATCACGTAAATCCAACAGGTGCTGTGAGAAAAAGAAGGATTGCTGCCAACACATAAATACTAAGTGTACCGGCATCCTTCCGTGGTGGTCATAAAATGCAACAAGTCACTCAACCAGAACCATATCAGATAATGAGGTGTTTCGCAGGAATTAAAGCACTAGATACAGTAGGGCGTAAAACAGATACTTAGGGTAGCAGTGCAGTTTTCCCAATCTGTTAGAAGTGGGAGGAGATCCTGAATAGTTGGCTTATTCTGCGTATTAAAAAGAAATAAAGATCTAGCAGCTGATCGTTTTATTGACTGAATGCGTTTCTAAATCTTTTTTTATGATACAAAAATACTTTGGTGCCTGCCCTCGTAAATAAATGTATATAAAGGTGTCGTATATACTTGAAGAAGTGTATATATGTGTCCTTATGTGCATGTGCGTGTGTTTGTTTAGTGAAGAAGTCTGATTGCGATATAAAATAAAGGGAAAGCAATCCTTTCGTGTCTATTTACATTTTTATTTGGTCGGTCGGTCGTAAAAAATCTGATTAAATACCACGTAATAGATCCCTTTGGTGGCAGAGGTCAGCCAGAAGCCCAATGCCAATAGCAGACCCGCAACTCGCAACAGTAACAAGAACAACAACAACAACAAAACAACAACAACGGAAGCGCTTCATTGCTTGCATGTTACATTCCGGATCTGGGTCCCGGGTTCGAGCTCGGGCTCGAGTTCGGGCTTGCTTTTAATGCGGGCTCCCCATTAGGGAGTTTTTACTATGATTGGCTGCTTCTGCTCTGTCAGGCAGAGGCACTTGGCAGCTACTGCCAATGTAGCACCGGTGTAGCAATGTCCCAATGTCCTGGCTCCTGGACGGTTCGTTGGCAATTTCCATCCATTTGGCTGACAAGTGGAAGCGGGTTAACTGTTGTTAAATTACATTCAATAAACAAGCTATGAATATTTTATTGTGCCCTCAACAAATTTGCTGAGAGTCGCTACACACGGAGCAGTCTACGGATTGTTTAGCTGTCTTATGCCATAAACAGATACACAGATGTATAGGTATATATAGATACAAAGCCAACTGTGGCATAGGTGTGTATGTGTGTGTGGGGTAAAAACAATTTATGATTTAAAGATTGTGGCAAAGGCACGTTGTACCATTATGAGACAGTCAATCCCCAATCCACAACAACTCCCAATAACAACCAAGTGTGGAACAAGCAGATTGATTTACGCATGAATGGCATAAATCTCATTTTAATAGAATCATTTGGTTTTATAACACTCTTCATCATGCGCAAACACCCCGCAGAAATAACACACTCTGACATTTAGATACCATATCCAGCATACCCAGGAACATTGTATTACATGCAGCTTCTTGTATCTTCAATTTTTTTATTTGAGCCTGAAAGTTATGTGGCTCATAAATTGAGTAAATTGTTGTGCTGAATTTTAATCGCCTTGCTGTGGTAAGCAAGCATTCTTGCCACTTAGCACGACGCAACTTCACCATGAGAGTTGGGGTGGGATGGGTTGAATGGGTGCGGGACCCTGCATAGCTGTGCATTGTGCACTGATTTGAGTCCTGTTATGTCCGTCAGTCCTTTCAGACATAAAGCCAAGGCAAAAGTTTTATAAGCAGTTGAGCACTTAAAAATTAACAAGTGAAAATTGTGGCAAGGTTGGTTGTTAAGGATTCCCAAACAAGTTGCAACAAAGCTGCATAATAAGCTTAAGCACTAAGGTGCTAGGATAAGATAATTAAATGAATCAATGCTTTATTCTTTGATTAATAAATAAAAATAATATAGTAAAGGGTACTCGCTGTTTAAACTTTATCTGAATTATCTAAGAAGAAGTCCAGCAATACAGCAGTTCGTCTGCCCAAACAGCTGGATATCAGATACATAGTACAAAACAGAGTATATAAAAACTGCACATTAGTTTCTAGCATCTAAAACTGGCAAGGAATAGTACAAAAGTTGTCGAGTTCTATGTAACAAAAAATATCACCCAATATAACGCATACGCAATGTATTTGTAGCATTAAATTCTTAAGTTGTGAATAAAAATTTGATACAATGAAGCTAGAGTCAATATCATGATGTTTGACCATGTGCTTGTTTTATAGCATTTCGAAAGACTGGCACCCAAGCCTTCGGATTCGCCATAACTGGGTTAAAGCATCTAGAAGCATAAAAATGTACTCCGTTGCCAATTTAATGGCGCAAAGACTTTATACTTAAATCCATCTGTGAGGCCCTAGAGCTCCTCAGCTAATCCAATTCCTGATATCATCGGGTGTAGTTCTAGTCTGGTTATTTACTGCATCAAGATTCTATGAGCGCCTTACTTCCAGCAAGAGCGTCACACTCTGTATGTGTTGGGAGGATTGTTGGGATCTAGAATCTATGATGTCCATCTTGCTTAGGTGCTTCCTGAGCCTGCAGCGTAGCCCAGTGTAGTATCCTTAGAGAATTCAGTGAAGATTTCCTTGAACCCATTCAGATGTTAGGAACCGAAGAGTGGCTTGAACCCGTTCGGGTTCGATTGCAACTCTACTCTTCTCGTAGTAGCTGTTTGGTGAGACCTCTTCTCTTGTCGTAGTAGCTTTTTAGTGGTGGGTCCTAGTCTGATGAAAAAAAGGGATGCCCTACTTATGGCAATAGCATCGCACTCTGTACCTGCTGGAAGGATTCCTTCTTTATCGCATAGGACCAACATTTGTAAGAATCTATGATGACCATCTTGCTTAGGTGCTTCCTGAGCCGTAGTGCTGTGTCCCTTAAGGGAATTCTGGGGAGGAGTTGCTTGGACCTTCGTTAGTCAGGCGTGCTTATCCACTTCGAGTTTCGACTGGAAACTCTTCTTCTTCTTCTCAAAGGAGCTATTTAGTTGGACCTCTTTTTTTCTTGTAGTAGCTATTAAGTAGTGTGATTGCCAATACCACAGAAGGGCTAAGGCCCTCTTAAAGGTTTCGAAGCAGGTTTTCTCGCTCGCTACTTCGTGACCAGGGATGTTATAAAGTCCTGGGATCATTTAAAGAAAAATTTTCTGCCTTTCTTACCTTTAATACATACTACTGCCTGAAATATTTTGCTGTGTTTTCCCAGTCGCGTACTTGGTCCCTCGACTTGCAGAGCAATGCCTTCTTTTGCCAAAGACCTTACCATCTACCACACAAAGTTGTGTCTATTATTAGCCTGCATCTTCTCTATTGTTGTCCATTTATTTTTGCCAAAGTTTCTTTTGAAGTTGTACTGTTTGGTCATCTCATTTCTGTGTAGCAGCATTTAGGCAACCACATTTCCAAGTACATCGGCATCTCAAGCACTAATTATATGCGCTTTTCACTCAGCTGACATTCGAAGCGGTCTTGCTTTCAGCTGGATACTTATAATTATGTTAAGCAGTGTTCCACTGCTGGGACCATTGCCCAACAAAAGGATGACATTTTCTTTTATTTTTTTGTTAATGTATACCAGTGTTGAACAGCACCCCAGACTAATACATATATATTTTATATATGCTTTCAAATGCCACACCAAGTGCACAATCACAGTTATTAAGCACCAAGTAGTTCCGGAAAACTGACATAAAGAAAAACTATTCCATTTATAAGCATTTACTTTGTCACTGCGCATTTTATTTGACTTTTGCTATACTTAGTATATACCATATATAATTTTTCTTAGTCATTTAGTTTGAGTATTCCACGTAAATCCCATTTAACACTTACTTGCCGCAAGTTGGCAACAGTGTTGCCAAATGTCTTTTCAAAGTGTGCATGAGGCAAACCAATTTCTAGAGTCATAAGAATCTGTTAAATGGTTAAGTTAATGCTTCTTAAGCATTTACCAAACACTGTCTCATTTCTCTCTGTCTCTGTCTCTGCCATTTTCTCGGTATCTTTGCTCTTTATTTGCTGCCTTTTGTTACAGATGACAGGAGCGTATTCAATGTAAACGACTCCATTTTTATACCCGCTACTCAAAGAGCGTAAGGGTATGTAAAGTTTCTACGCATGTATGTAACAGAGAGACACAAGTGAAAAATTGCACACAGAAAAAATCTTGCTTAAAGCTCAAATTAACAAAAAAAGATAAAAAAAATTAAATGCTGCTTAATTAGTGTAGTGTCATCGTTGCTTTATAAGAGTGAACAATTTTTAGTTCAATTCCTAGTCCAGCAGTTGTTGAAAATAAGGTTAAAAAAAAACACCTTCTACCCACACTCTAAAAAAGTTTACAGTGCATCCTACTTTCGGATAACGCTTCGTTTGTATCACATTTTTATTATTCTTCTTTTTATGGTCTGCACTCGGCCATTTTTAATTGCTGTCGGTTTTCGAACATTTACGGTTTCAAATGAGCGAGGCGTTGAGATTTATTGCTTGCCGGAGCAGCACACATACATATATACATACACACACACATACAAAGAGCTGTTCTATTGATGTATTTTGTAATTTACTTGGCAACATTGTCGCTGCACTCACACACACACACACACGCAGAGACGTTTCGATTTAGACACTTGAATCTTAAAGCAAAAGCAACAAAATGTTGCATAACTGCCGCCATTTTGTTGTAGCAAAGTAACGGGTAACGCATTTGAGGCTTGCATTGTGCCAGTGTTGCCAGACTGCATTGTGGCAGTGTCGCATTTCCGGCGTAAACACACACACAGACAGGCACACAGCTGTCGTCGTTGTTGTTGTCGCGCTCTCTCTCTCTTCCTTCCCTTTATTCTCTTTCTGCGTCTGCACTAACCTAACAGTTGTTTACTTCATTACTTTTCATTTTCACTTTGTTTAGCTTTATCGCGGCATTCTTTTTGTTCTTATTATTGTTGCTGCTGCCATTTAATTATATTGAATCAACCGCTGGACGTCAATTCTCTCCTCTTCTTCGGCCTTGCCGCACATCCTGCGCGCTCTTTTTTTTTATTATTATTATTGTTGCAGTTATTGTTATAGTATTGTATTTTAGTTTATTTTTATGATGCCAACACACACACGCACATATGTGTGTTGACACTGATAGCAACAGCAGCGACATTCAAGTCGAGCTGTTTGCGGAAACCACCATCAGCTACTGCCTCATCCCTACATGCCACATGAATGTGGCAAAGCTTCGAGTGTATTCAAACTTGTTCATTAACTAAATGGGCTTATTTTTTATAAATGCTTTTAAAGCAAGTTCGTCTTTGAGCTATTTGTGATTTATAGATTTTCTCATGGAAGATTTAATGACTTCGATCTACTTAAAAAGTCATCTGGCTTTTTTCTCTTGCTCGCTAAGTTCATATAAGTGTTATTTTCTACGAAAAAATGTATGGCAATGATACGAATCTGAGTTAGAAAACGTTTGGCTGTGGTCTAAAGCTCATTGCAGCTAATTATACCAGAAGCCCCTTGGCAACAATAATGTTAAACATTTTTTAACCAATTTAAAATATATTATTCTCTGATTTACTCTTGTATTTGAGTACTTACATCTTAAATACAGTTTCTCAACTAAGTAGACTATAAAAAGCTCCTTGGTTGTTTGGTAGGTGTACGCTTATAATTCACAACCCGTTAAAGCATAAATATGGGTAGGCTATATAAAAAGTTGTTTTTAGTACGAATGTGCTTATAAGTCACAACTTGTTAAAGCAGAGGCTGCCTTAAAACACAGCTGCCTAAAAGATTTGATATGTATTTATTTGTTTCTTATTTTTTTTTTATTGATTATATTTATATATATATATTTGTATATATTGTTGGATTGATGCTTTGCACTTGTATTGGAGCGTTAGAATGTGATTATGATGCATCAAGAGTTTGTACTTATTATGGGGGTGCTAAATATTAAATGTTGCAAGTAATTCAATAGTAGATGTTTATAAAATTAAGGTCATTATGAACATATAGTAAATTGCATTAAGCATGTTAATGAAGTTGATTAATAGGGTTATAAACTCTAATACCAACTTTATAATATTGATACGTTAATTTCCTTTTACGGAATCAATCGGGGTGATTTTTTTTTCACTCACAGCCAACTGCATTTTACCATTAATATCAGTCACTTGACTATGAATCACATTGGGTTAGATTTACAGCCATGGCCATGTTAACAACTCTCCGATTGACCCAACTTGTTGGCACATTCATTTAGTTTGTCAGTCAGTTTCTGAGCTGTCTTTTACTCTGTAGAGAACAAGCTACACATTTTGCAGCTGTTTGAGTAAAGTCAAAGCTGGCACCGTTGGGAATGCTCTGCGCTAAGTAGCAACATGAGCATACACACACACGAACACAAAAAGGTATACACACACATACAGCTGCACTGTCGCATTAAGTATACGCAGCATGCGCCGGCTGCAACAGCTGCTGCTCTTTCAGTGCTCGCCACTTGACGCTGTTTAAAGCTGTCCGTGGACGACAATGAAGTGGCGCTGTTGCAAGCACTGTGGGGGCGTGTTGGCAACAATGACTATGAGCACAATAGAGGACGACGAAGACGAGGACGTTGATGGCACCGCACTGTGCACTGACTGAGTCTTTCATATTTAAACTGACAGTTTATTGTGCTTTTCATTACAATTTTGTTTGTTAGTTTTATTTTCAAACAAAACCCGGCGACGAATAGAAACGACGGCAAAGACTCATCGCTCGCCCCCACGTCACTCACAAGAGTATTTGTCTAAGGCTGCATTTAGTGTGGGCAGCCCAAACAATGGACTGAAGCACTCGAGCGTAGAGTCAACGCCAAGAGCATCGAAGTTGCAGCGTACGTTCTACCCCTTAAGCTTCTGCGCCATTTTAGCCCAAAACGGAAGTCATAAAAGACTCGCTTTTTTTTTGCACCCCCTCAGTCTTTGCTTTTTTGTGACATCGTGCACGACAGCAGCAACACCACCAATAACAATGCGACTATAATTTCTCGTTAAAATGAAAACCCCCCCCCAAAAAAAAAGTACAACCAACCAAGAACTCGTAATTGCAGATTGAAGTTTGTTCTGCGGTTCTGTGCTACCATGTTAGATTTTAATAACTCTGCACAGATAACGCCGATAATTTAGATAAATTTATTTCGCACGCGCCTAATTGAGAGCAGCAATAATAAAACGGCAGACAAAATGGTCCAAAAGGAAGAAAAAAAAATACAATAATACGAAAGGGACTAAGTTGCAAGGCAATAGTGATATAAAGGCAAAAACTAAGTTCAGTTCTTTTAGACCTTTATGGCACCGTTGCTGCCAATGTCCATCATTAATCAAAATAAGCCCAAAGCCTTGTGGAGACAGGCAGCGTAATCGTTGAAGACCTTTCAGTTTTTGGCTATTCGCGGTAAAGACTTTATGTAGTTGAAGCACAACTGCAGGAACTGCAATGGATAGTCAAGTGTTCCAATATTAATTTAAATTAATCCATTTAGTTCGAAAAAAAGTCAGAAACACGAGCCACTTCAAAGCTCGCAAAAAAGTTTCAACCCAACTTTTGGGAAGGGTCCGGATTTTTTGTTTTCTGTGCCAAAGATAAGGGGTATATAAGGTGATCTAGATATATCCAAACTTGACATTTGGACACCTTTTGTGAGTAGCCAGGACAAGTTTATACTTTTATTTTCTGCTGTGTTTTCTAAATTTTTGGTAAGTTTCAGCTTTAGTCTGTATGGTAATATAGAACTCTTTCCAGTATGTCCACGATCAATAAAATCGATCCACAAATGGCGGATATATTCACAATACTGTATTTATAGGCGGGATTTCGAATCCTATTTAGAATTGAGAACTTGACAAAGACTTATATCTCCAGAAATAATAAGGGGTCTTAGTCCAAAATTTGCTTGATCTAGCGCTTACAATCACTGAGAACTAGGCTTTCATACAGACGGACAAATGGACATGTCTATAACGAGTTTCCTAGTCAGCCTGATCACCGCTGTCTTCTTCTCTGTATTATATACATTGTCTACTTGAAAGTCACTCGATAATTAATCGCAGCATAAATATCGCAAATTATCGGTATATAGTGCTTTGAGGCTAGAGTTCAAATTGCCTACGTTATGAAGTGAGTCCTAAGTGTTGCTATTCTTATGAGCTGAGTTGGTAGTCATTAAAAATTTCCGTTCCTTTCTTATCATTTGTAAAACATGTCCCGAGTATATTCTTTCTCATATTTAATAATAAAAAATTGTTGTCTTAATGTGATGTACTGTGTAGGGTATCTATGAGTCGTTAACGCTCGCATTTACGTTCACCAGTTCTTAAAGTATTTCGTTTTTTTAAGTTTTTACTGCATTATTGTTGGCTAAAATGAATGAATAAGCTGGCAACGTCGTTTCCAAAAGGTGGCAAAGGTTGCAACTGCTCAGAGACCAGTGGCAGCATCATTTTTCTAGTCAAACACTGTCTCTTGTTGTCTTTCCTCAGTTCTCTCGCTCTCTCGGACTTACTCTCAATTTTTTGCGCACATTTTCAACTGACTCGCTGGCAAACAAATAAAAATGGATAATGATGCGTTTGTGTATTGGGAGTTATCGCAGCTTTTGAAGCGTTTTTATTAGACAAACACAAACACATATACACCCACACACACACAAGGGACTTTATGCGCAATCTGTGCGTGTGTGTGTGTGTTTCAGTTCTTGGAAATTTTTCATGCACTCCGTAGCAACAAGCAAGTCAACCTACTCAGTTTACTTATTATATAGTATACTATATATACACTGATAAAAAAATCGGTCTGATTTTGAGATTTTTGTTCACAAAATCGGGACCAAGTATCACAAAAGAAAATAGTTCTTGAATTACCATTTTTTATAATAAATCCGTAAAGTCTGGACTTATGTGTTAATTATAATTATTTCAATTTGAGAAGAAATCTAAAATCGTTACCAAAATCTTAACATTAGTGTAAATAAGAGTATAATAATAATAAATAAGAGATAAACGCAACACCCAGGGCTTCCAAGATAACCTAATAAATCCCATACAATTTTTTTCGATTTATAGTTTTTAAGGATGTTAAAGGTTATGTCGCAGCCCCGAAGAGATGAGTATTTTTAGACTTTGGATTCGGACTCAGCAACAATAAAAGCATATGGTACATATGATCTGACCTCCAAGCTTTAAAATCAATATTTTTTTTTTTCAAAAAATCCCACAAATTTTTTTTCAAGTGAGTTTGTTTGACGAAGTTGTTTATATGATATAGATGCCGGTGTATCCGTATCCGATATAAAAAAAAAACCTTAGCACGTCTCGCTATAAAAGAACCTTGGATTTTGTGATTTTTTTGGAACGTGGCTTGGAATAATTTTGGTTCTATGGCGTCGGTATTTGTTCGTATTTCAGGAATAATGTTCTTCCTTCAAATTCTTTCGTCTTACTTTTAGATCAAAAATGCAAAAAACTTAATTTTTTCTCAGTGTAGTAAGTACGTGTAGGAGTAAGCATATATGGGAACTTGAGTAGATGTCGGGTTTTTGTTTTTATTTTCGTTTTCGTTTTGCTAAGCTATACACAAAATTTTTTTTCTTTCAATTTTTACTTGCAACTTTAAGTTTTGTGGCTGCACAAAGAAAAATTCGTTGCGTTGCTCATAGTACTATTTTCCAGAATTTTCTCTCTGCCAACGATCATCTCTGCCTGCAACCCTTCAAAGCTCTTCTAGTTGGTAATTTCAGTGGGTTTTCTTTTCTACTTGCCTTTGAAGGTCTTTTGTGTGCAAGTTTACACGCAGCTGTCAAATCACAATACTTAGTAAGAATTTCCATTAACTCATTTTCTTTCACTCATTTCCCATTGCAATGTGTTGCGAGCGGGCAGGGAGCTGTGTCAGGAGCTGGGCAAGCATTTGGACAGAATCTTAGCTGGTTGGGGCTCCGCTGTGGTTGTTGTTGTTGTGGCCTTCTGTATTGATTGTGTTAAGTGTTTGTTGGCAATGATTGTGGTAGAGCAGAGTGGGCTAGTCGGGCATTGCTTGAAACTTTGCCATTGTTATAACAAAATAATGGCGAAGCTTTACACACACATACACATACGCACACTAATGGCTGCAAGAAGTGCTGCTTCAGATACGCACACACACACACACACAGCTACTCACACATGCACACCAACATAAACAATTTAAAAAGCCTCAAACTTGCTTGCACTCGTCGCGTAATTCAATATGCACAAGTTCTCTTCACTTCTTTCCACAACTCTTCACACTTTTCTTGCTTTCTTTTTTTCCGTTTTTACTTTTTTTTTTTTTGCTCAATTCTTTTATTTCATTTTGCTCTTACTTTGCCTTGTGCTGTGGCATTTTCTTTTCATTTCTCTTTCCTTGCCTTGCCCTTTATATGCCATGCACTTAACATTGCCCGCCGAGTTTCAAAGCCCCAAGCAGTGCTCACTTAATATCCCTAACTTGGTCAACTGAACAGATAAACATAAATTGCTTAAAGAGTTGATTCCAGTTAAAAGTGGCGCTTACAGCCAACACAAAATGGCTAATGGTTCTAGTGTTGCAAAATCTAGACACAATGCCAATCGATATAGCCAACACTGTTAAGATGTTACTACAGCTGGACTGCTTGCAACTTACCTTAATAACTGAAAGAGAGAGAGAAGAGAAGAGAGCATAAGTAATATTTAAGAAATATAAAAAAATATTTTATTCGAGTTATTTTCAGAAATTTTAAGAACTTCAATGTATTAAAATGAATATAAAATGTACCAACAGGGATTTTGCTGCAAATTTTATAAATAAATTTTATTTATTTTCCTTTTTTTTTGTAAGTCATGAAATTTCATTTTTATTTCCAAGTGGACGCAAAAAAACAAACATAACAGTGTTGTCCTATGTTTTCACTGATGCTTCATATAAGATGGCGCCAGTAGGTGCACTAGATGGCGCCAGCAGTAACAACAGCTGTTCTGTTTTGCCGCCACAAGCAAAACTAATGTGCAAGTATATTACTTGGCTGGTTATGAAAACTGTAGCTGTCCAGTATGGTTCAAAATTTCTACAGGTATTTGCAAGAAATTGCACCTTCCCATCTGGAACTTCTCAGCGCGATTAATCAAACAAATAACTCAACCATTCCGAAAAAAACATTAGAATTAAACTAATTGGAAATCTCTTCTATCTAAAATCACTTTCTACGACCAATACTCTATATCTTATTATTCAAATTCCAACTGCTTTATACGGGAAACCATAGTTACATAATAGCTACTGCACAGATCATACCCAAAACACTTGCTTAAAAAAGTTTCCGTGACATTTTGAAACTCCTTAAAGACTTCCTGAACATGAGCACAAAAGAATGCTTGACTTAATTTTATTTAACTTTTTTTTTTTGCTATTTTGCCTATTCTTTGCAAATTTGTTCTGTCTTGCTGTTCTTAATTTGTTTTCTGTATTTTCTTTATTGTTTCGCTCTTTGTTTGTACATTTTCGGTTCTATGCACTTGGCTTTGGACTGCGGCAAAATGCTTCGAAATTCGAAATTCAATCAATTCACGCTTTGTATTTTCTTTTATATACTGCTTTGCATAGAACTTTTCTGCTTCTATATATTTTCTTTTGCAATTGTAACATAGAAGTTAAACAGAACTAGACAAGAACAATTCAAGGCAAACAACATTTGAAAATGAGAAGTAAAACAGAAAAAAAAAGGAATAAACACTAAACATGGGATACACTGCAAAAAGTTAAATATAGGGACCCATATGATTCCTTATATATACCAAATTTAGAGCCAGTTTTAACGTATCTATAAAGAGTGGAATCTTGATGTTATATTATATATTTTTATACCTTTTAAGTTTTTTGAGCGATCTTGATTAATATTATATTTTCTAGAAGTTGAAGAGTTGCGAATAAGAAAAAGAAACCACAAGCTCAAAATTTTATATTTATACGTACTGCTTGCAATATGAAATAAAAATTTATTAGATCTTCTGACAAAAAAATTATAATTTTGAAATAAAAAATTATAAAAAAATTATAGTTTCCTTTTTTAACCAAAGCACAATGTGCCCGCGTAGCCAGATTTTGGCCAAAAGTCCCCCAGAAGAAAGTCAAACTTTTGACAAAATGATAATTTAATATGATTTTACACATATTAAGTTATCCTGTGAATAAAAATTATTAAATTATAATTAGTGGCTTTGAAGTTATTGGCAATCAAAGTTGACATTTTGTATTTTATGAGCTTTCGCGATAATTTACAGAAAAAAAAATGTAATACAGTCGAGGCGGTGCCCGACAGTGTAATACCCTGTACCTTTTTTTCTCAAAAAAAGATTTATTCCTGCATATTCTTACTAAGAATTTCCAATTGGAACATTTTTTTGTTGGTGCAAAACGATATTGATACCTATAAGTTCCGCAAATTTTAACCGATTTTGATGAAAATCGAAATTTACGTCAAAGGAGTTATTTAAAGTATATGGGGTAAGTAAGGCGATATGTTGAAGGGTGTGGGAGAAAACACGGTAAATCGATTGCGGGGGGTGGGGGGTCTGCATTGATAAAATTTGGATGTGGATTTGTTTATTAGAGGCACATGAATTAGCTTACCAAAATTGGTGGTTCTAGGTGATTTGTTACTCTTATTACGTAGAGTCAAATATTGACGCAGTTTATGGGCAAGGGGAGGTGAAATTTTTACATTTTAGACTATAACTTTTGTTGTAATTGTCCGATTTTGTTTATTTTCGACACACAGATGCATGTAACCACAATACATCGCTCTGTAAAGTTTCAGATTAAAATATTAAACGGTTTAGCTAAAAACCGCGAAACTCTGCTAAGGGGGGAACGGGGAAAGATATTGACATGATTCAACAAACTTGCTCTTCTGAAGAAATATGCGCATCAGCTGGTAAAGTTTCGTATCTCTAGCTCTTATAGTCTCCGAGATCTAGGTGTTCATACAGACGGACAGACGGACATGGCTCAATCGCTACCCGAGGCTATAACAAGCATTTTGGTATAAAGGACTTGGGGTCTGCCACGCCTCCTTCTTGCCATTACATACATTGCACAAATCTAGTATACCCTTTGTACCTATAGGTACAGGGTATAAAAACCTGCTTTACCATGATACATGTAGCTACGAAATCTTCATTCACTTAGTTATTTATAAATATAACTTCAGAGAAAAAATCAAATTGAGCTTAAAAACTTTTTGGTTTTAAATATATTCCAGTAGTTGTAAAGATTTTTCTGGTTTTTTTATCATTTGGCTACTTTGCTTTAAGGGTACCTCCGACTGCCACTCGATATTTGATCGAAAAAAATTTGGTAAATTTCTTCCCATGTTTAACAATAAAACGAAGTTCCTGCCAATTTTCGGAAATTGAATTTTGTATCTAAAAGTTGAATTTTAAAAATTGACCCCGAGGAAATTTTACTATTTTTTGAATTTCTCAGCAGCCTAAAATGTAAAAAAATTTACGATTTGTTAATTTTATAGCATGCCTACAAAGATGCAAATGAAAATATGTAAAAATGAAAAATTTTGACGAAAAAACGTAAAAATTTAAATATGCATTTTTGAACATTTTTTTTCGAAAATTAACAGAGCATGCCAAAAAAATTATAACTTTTAAAAACCAGATTGATTGCTGTTGTCGTCTTTTTGTAATTGGCTTGGAAAGCTGAAACGGTTTGGGGCTATAACTCCAAAACCATTCAATATTTTGGGTATAGACCATTTTTTCAATGTTTGAGGAGCTCATGTCTACCTCTGTGTGAAATATGGTCCAATTCCAGTTAACAGTTTTTTTTTATTAAGTTATACATTTTTTTTTGTTTTTTTTTAAATTTTTTGCAATTTCGGTCTAGATTATCCTAATCTTAAAAAAATCTGAGGAGGCTCAAACTTCCCAGAAAAATAGTAGTTCTTTGGGGACACGTGTGTAAAATTACATCGCTCTAAAAAAATTATTAGGCAAATGATAGGGTTTTGGCCAAAATATGAAAATCTGCGCCCACAGTGCAAAGGAATATAAAAAAAAGATATTGAAAAAAATTAAAAAAAAAGAAAATTATAGATTAAAAAACAAATATTTATAATTAAAAAAAAAAATGGTCTCTTGTCATTAACACAAATCGATTTGGTTCATAGATGGTGTTTGATATGTTTAGGCTACTTATTTAAAAAATATAAAAAAATTAGTTTTTTTTTTATGAAAATATAAAGGTTAAAAAAATAAATTTTATCGATAATCCCAAAAGATAACATAATTAACAAACACACATAATAATTCATTTAATTAAAAAATAAAAAGTTTTCGTTTAATTCAAAGAAAAAGTAATGCTTAAAAAAAAAGAAAAAAATAAAAAAAAATATTTAGGGAAATATATTAAATTTTTTTTTAAGAAAATATGATGCTGTGAAAAAAAATAAGGCGCTAAACTTTGATTTAAAATTGATTTTAAAATATTCATAAATTTAATCGCAATAAAATAAAATAAAATGTGAAAAAAAAATTTTAAAAATTATTTTTTTTAACGTAAATTTTAAGGCATTATTTTTAATATTATTGGTTTTTAGAATTTATTTTTTTAAAAGCTAGACCCTTTTTTTATTGAAGTTGAGCAGTTGAAGCGGTATTAGTGGGCAGATTTTTTGTAAAAGTAAACATTTTGTTGTTAATTAGGCTAACATAAATCTATTAAGTTGGTTTTAGCTTGTTTATTAATAAAACAAGGAGGTACAAGTACATATGATATATAATGTAAAGCTGTTTATGCAAATGAAGGGGCATGACTAAACATGAAACGGTCTGCGGTCTACATACTTTAGACAAATTAAGTAAACGCTATCTTTAATTTCATTTCATTATAAGTTTAATCGCTTTATTTTCATTCTTCGATATATCGACATACTTCTCATTTAGCCAAAAACACTCTTAAATGAATAAAGTTGAGGAAGCCAGGTAAACGCTTCCTGAGCCAAAAGGCAAGTTGTGCCTGATGAGCGTTTAAGCCGCCAGCAAGAAAATTAAAAAGTGCCCACAAAAAAAAGCCAAAACTAAGCAGTAGGTATAAATAAAATAATAAAAAAAATAAAATACTATAAAAAACCTTTATTATAAAGACCAGAGCCAACGTGTACAGCTGCTCCCCATCAGATCTAACGCCAGGTCCATAGCTGTTTGATGTAATTCTTGTTTGCGTGCTATTTGTACCATACCCCCGGACGTTGTTGCATGTGCAACACGGCGTATGAGCGACAAGGGCATCAAAAGGTATAACTGCAGCATGAGCTACGAATAAAGCAAGAAATATTGCCACAAACAAGAAGACGCGAGCAATTTGCCAGCAACACGCCAACAGCTAAAAAAAAAAAGGACAAAGGAAAGGAGCAAAGGGTGCACAGCTTAAGGTAGATGCGAGATTCGAGAGCACAGACTAGATTCTGGATGCCTGCCCGGCCATGCGGATAAGCAGTAAGACAAAGGACGCCTAGGATGGCAAGAAGGCAGCGTAAGCAACGACACAAAAAAAAATATTGTTTGTAAAAAGGAAAGTAAAGTAAAAAAAAAAGTAAAAAATCCAGCAATGGCAAATTCCGGCAAGCAAAGACGCAAGGGAAAAAAAATGTGATAATAATTCTTGTTACGCATTTGCCACGCAGCCACTCCTTTGCCATAGGGCAGGGGGCAACAGCGGCAAGGTGAAGCGGCAGCAGCGACCGCCTGGCTGACTGCTGACATTTTGTGGCATAAGCGGAGCACTAAAGATGCCAAAAGTGCTTAACAACACTGAAACAATAACAACAACAGCAGCAACAAGAAAGCACGAAGGATCAAAAAAGAAAAAGAAAAAAGAGATCCAGAGTAAAGAAAAACCAAAGCAAAAAACAAACAACAACAGTGTGTGAAAAAAGAGCAAAGAGCGCGCGCAAAGGATAACATTTTAATCCTTGCGAGATAATGAGCAGCAATATGCTTTGCATAAGCGTTGCACACACATAAAAACACACACACACTCAGTCACACAGATATGACACTGACTGTGGCAAATTGCAGACAAGTGCAATTGTAGCTTGAAAATACGCACAACAAACTAAATAGGCAACAACTGCGAGGGCTGGCTCAAAAGTTATTGACTCAGCAAGGAAATGAAAAACTTTTGAAACTTTAAAACATGGGTTGCTACGGCTGCTAACGCTCGTACGACCTTTTATATATTTACTTCGATATATGCCGAAAATTTCAGAACGCTAGAGTCCTGCCAGCCTGATTTTAAAAATCCTAGAAACACCATAGAGGGGCCATTTCCACTTTAAAATAATATTTGCACAACTCTATGTGAGTAGTTTTTTCAAAAAGTAAAAATAATAATAAAAAAAATAAATGTATAATATATTTTAATCTATATGAGGCTGCATATCGATTTTGGTGACTGGAGCTTCTAGATCAGTACGCAGCAACGTATCAAAAATAACGCTATCAAAAATCTTCGGGCAAAGACTTTGTCTCTCTATTACGTAGCTTTGTTGAACACCAGTGCTGCCTTTTTTTTTTTTTTTTTTTTTTGTTGAGCAATTAAAATATAGATGGCGCCAGCGGTATCAGCAGTGATTTTGTTTTAGTCTTGAAGCAGAAGCCTCTGCTTCTAGCGCGCCTTCTCCAATTTATTACACCAAGTGTTTACAGGTTCTCCTCCACTTGGTCTTTCCATCGGAGACGCGGTCTCCCTCTTCGTCGTCCGTCGTTGACTCTCGTTTCAAACACCTTTTTCGCTGGAGCTTCTTCGTCCATACGAACGACATGTCCGAGCCAGCGCAAACGTTGTATTGTTATGCGCTGGACGACATCGATGTCGCCGTAGAGCTCATACAGTTCGTGGTTCATTCTTATGCGATAGTCGCTCCCAATACAGACGGGACCGAAGATTTTGCGAAGAATTTTTCTCTCGAATACTCCAAGCGCTGCTGCATCCGTCTGCGACACAACCCAAGCTTCTGCGCCGTAAAGAAGCACGGGTAAGATGAGTGTCTTCTAGAGTGTAAGTTTTGTCTGTCGAGAGAGGGCTCTGCTACACATTTGCTTACTGAGCCCAAAGTAACACCTATTGGCAAGTGTGATCCTTCGCTTAATTTCCAGGCTGATATCATTTTCGATGTTGATGGCGGTGCCAAGGTATATGAATTCCTTGACAACTTCAAAAGTATATTGGTCCGCTACAACGTGGGATCCTAGACGCCGCGTATCCCTGTGCGTAACTAGCATATACTTCGTCTTGCCCTCATTCACCGCCAAACCCACTTTTGCTGACTCCTTTTCGATTGCTGCAAATGCAGCAGTGACATCTCTCTTGCAACGTCCAACGATATCAATATCATCAGCGTATGCAAGGAGCTGGACACTTTTGTAGAAAATAGTGCCATTACGATGTACACCGGCCTTCCGCAGCACCCCTTCCATCACAAGGTTGAAGAGGTCGCACGATAGAGGGTCGCCTTGTCTGAAACCTCGCACGGTATTGAAAGGTTCGGAGCGGTTCGTTCCTACCTTGACAGAGCTGATAGTGCTGCTCAACGTCATCCTACAAAGGCGAATCAGCTTCGCAGGAATACCGAACTCAGACATGATGGCGTACAGGCAATCCCTTACAATCTGTAACCAGATTCCCATTTTCATCTCTACAGTTTGATGCTCCGGGCTTAAAACCTTGGGTCAGACGGTTGACCTGTTGGTAGAATTTTCGAGCATCATTACAGTACTGCTTGATATTTAAAATATCGGACCCACAACGATTTTTTTCTTTTCAAAGACCTGCTGCTTGCCATAAAAAACACTCAGAAGCCATTAGCATTGTGCTGTTGGCCTGGAACACGATCAATTTACACAGACACACAAAAACAAAGTTCCAATGTCCCTTCCGAGCTATAAACAATGGTCCAAAAAATCAACATGTACAACAACAACAATAACTAACAAATCAAAACGACAACAACAAAACATTAAACTGAGATTATGCAAATCAAAAGGTGTCCTTGTGGGTCAAGCCATAGTGTGTAGAGGGGGAGCGTGGGAATCCGGGAATATATGAGTTGAGAGCAGGCTGTGAACCACAACCACAACAAGTAGCAGGAGAGTAATAACTGCAGTCTGGGCATAAAAATACACAGAGAGAAAAATTGCAAGCCAAAAAACTTTTGGAGACAAGTAATTGTCAAAATTCCAAAATTAATTAATTGTAATTTATAATTTATAAATGTAAAAATATAGCAATATGCAGACATTTTCGTGAGTTAATTTAAGCTAATAATTTTCAGTTTTCGTTGTGTTTTTATTTTTTTCATACACGTAGCGCTAGTAGGTGGATAAAATTGGGGGCCTATCACCTTGGATTAAAGTTCATCTGCTTAAGCTTAAAAAAAATAAATAATTTTAAAAATTTCGCATTTTTCTATTGGTGTGACAACATTGTTTTTTTTTTTTTTAATTTGAACAAATTTAAAAATTAAATTATACTTTTTTGCCTAATTTAAATGTAATTATCAGCAATTTTATTTTTTTTTAAGTGTTAAAAAAAACTTTTATTTTGTAAAAGAGTTGCCATTAAGATATATTTTTTAGTGGAAATTTATTCAAAAGAAAAATTAGCTAGCTAGTTCAGGTAATGATCCTTTTTTTCAATATGGCAAAGCTAAAATTTCGAATGACATGATAATTTTTTACCCAAGAAAAGTTCTTTAGAAAAATCGTCACGTAACAAAATGCGAGCATAGAAAGTTGGGAAAAAGTATTGGCTAGCTTTTACTAAGACCTTATGTATAAATTGAAATAAATTTGGTGGGTTTTTGAAATAAATTAAACTAAGTTAATAATAATATTCAACATGCATTGAGATGTTTCTTGTGATCAATGTTCTTGAATTTTTCGCTCAGTGCAGCTGGCCAGAAGAGTAACATAAATGAGCGTAAGAAACGTTGAGAGCGAGAGCAGAGAAAGGGTGCCGAAACATGAACATCAACTAACTCATATACAAATATGTTTGCACATATGTGCGCGTGAGTGTGTATGCGTGCATATTTGCGTATGCGCCATCTTGTTTGATCAAACAAGACACAAATACATGCATTTCTATGTATGTGTATTGTATATTTATGAGTTGCACTCTCCACACACACACAGATGCACGCACACGCATACAGCTGCATGGGAATTAACCAACTTTGTCAATGTTACGCCACTTGAACTACATTTGTGTGCGTGTGCGTGTGTGTGTGTGCGATTGTATTTGTGAGCTGCATCATGCATATTTATGCATATGGTTGCCAAAGACCTTCGCCAATATTTGAAGCTGTTGTTGTTGTTGCAGCTTGTGGCTTCACTTGTTCAGCTAACGTCATCATCATCATCATCGGCATTGTCAACGTCATCAAACACAACATCATCATCATTGTTTTTGATTTCCATTTCAATTGAAAACTTCTCCGCATAAATGTATGCAATGCAATTCCATTGAATTTCATTACAAACTTTCCAAAAACTATTTACTAGCTGGAAGCTAAGACTAAAGCTTGATACTTTACCCTAGTTGAATTCCAACAGCTGTACAAATCTATTTAAGATCCAACAAAAATGTTTAATACCATTATTATAATTAAAAGTCATTTGTTACTTGACACCACTTTAAATGTATAACTTCACATAATAATAAACATTTATTAGACTTTAAACATGCAAGGGTTGAGCTGAAACCTAAGTTGAAGTAGAACAGAACAGCTGCTGTTACTGCTGGCGCCATCTACTGAACTTGATGGCGCTATCTTACGTAAAGCATCGGTTAAATCATAGGACCACACTGTTTTTTTTGGTTATCTGCGTTTACTTGCTGTACGCTTTTGGACATAAAATTTCGTGAATAATTTCTATACCGTGTACCGTATGGTACAAAGGGTATATTAAGTTTGCGCAAGCTAAAAATATATGTAACATACAGAAGGAGACGTCGGAGACCCCCGAAAGTTACCTAAAGTATGATCAGGGTGACTAGAGAGGTCGATATACCCATGTCCGTCTGTCTGTATGAAACCCTAGATCTCAGAGATGGTAAGAGCTAAAGCGACCAAATTTTCAGATAAGATGCGTAATTATGTCAGGGGAGACACGTGTATTTTACTCGGGGTTATATTATATAGCAGCCATGCGGTGTTTCAGAGAACCTCAAAAAAAACCAAAAGTTTTAGATGGATAATTCGTTTGTTAATGAAGATATCATAAACAAATTTGGCACTCGGAAGTTTTTTAGAGTACCCAAGCACTGTACCAAATTTGATCAAAATCGGCTTACTATATCATATAGCTCGCACATTATTTTTTCTAAGAAGCTTCGGTGTATAAATGAGTTTTAAAAGTGATTTAAGGAAAAAAAAAATGGTTTATATTAATAATAAATAAATATAAAAAAAATAATCTCGCTTTTAACTCTAAGGTGTATCCTTCAGTTACCCTGCGTCGAATGCATGGTACAATAGATTTCCAAAAATTTATTGGCTTTCTATTTATGAAAAAAAAAAACATTAAGGCAAAGTTCCTTAAAACAGTCGAAAAAAAGGATTTGAAAAAAAAGGTTCTCTGCAATCGCAATAGAGTTGAAAGTCTCGTCTGGCCCATGTGTCTGTCAGTAGGTTCCATAATATATACCCCAAGGAGGCTTAAAAGAAAAATTATGCAAATTTTTTCAGAAGCTATGACTTCTTGAAAAAGTCTATCTAAATAAGCATTTATAGATATTTTGAGAAACTCATCAAAATCGAAGAGATCGATAATGTCACTTTTTTTTCGCAGATTTGTTATTTTTCATTTTACTTTACTCATATTCCTTATACTCAGTATTCATTCTTTAAATTGAAGCCTTTATTGTATTCCACCATCTATTGTACATATGTAACAAAAAAATAAATTTATTTACATGAAACAAGTTCCTAAACCCTTTATGAGGCCTAAATGTATGCTATTCATAGACTGTTCTTTCATCTGTAATTTAAAATTTAAATCTACATGTGCGTATTTATAGATTTATGGCGAAAACAGCTTCAAGTCCAAAGTTCGGGAGAGAAGCTTATAGATAGCCTGTCAAAATGTATAACATATTAGCATATATGAAAAATGAAGAAATTTTCTCTCGCAAAAGTTGGCAATATGCTGCCAAATTAGAGAGAAGAGAGCAAACAACAAAATGCTCAACACACACACAGACACAACAAGTTTTGACAAACACACTCTCGCTAATGTTTACACAGACAGACAAGGGCTTACACATGTTGGCGCTTATATGTGTGTATGTACAAATGTATATAAGTATAAGTTTATGCGTGAGTATTATAAAGCATATTATAATGGCGCGCGCGTGTGTAGCACAGATACACACACACTCACACGCATACACTCTAACACGTGTTTGTTGTAGAGGGGAGTTGGAAGCGGCTTGCGCGACATTCAGCATCACTTGCAACTACTTGAGGCAAAGACTGTGTTTATTTGGCTGCTGCTGCTGCTGCTGCGAGTTAACTTTGCCACTAAAAATGAACTCAACCAAAACACGTAACGAAGGTCACACCAAAGTACACAATACTCACATGAGTGTCATGCCATACACCATTGTGTGTGTCTGCTATTGTATCTATGTGTGTGTGTTACTTGAGCACACCATTAGATGTTGCTGCAAATAGACAAAAATAATAACAAGAAGAGCAGAACAAAACGAGCGCAAAAAAATGTCAACTTGAACAAACGAAAAACAAAGCAAAAGACAAAAAAAAACGAGAATCGTTCAAACACGACTGTGGGATGCATTGCAAATATTCTAAAAAAAACAATATTCGAAAAAAAACTTTTATTTTGAGGCTGAAAAAATTTTTTTTTCAGAAAAATCATCATCAAAATTTATATAGCGTCATTTATGGTAAGCTTAATCCAAATCGATCCACTACCTTATAAAATTGAAGCTGTTATCATCACCTATCATTTGTTGGATCATGTTAGGCTACAGTAGCTTTGATTAGTTTCCTAAATGAACAAAAGTTTTCTACCGATCGTAATGCTTTATAACAGTGAGTTTTCACTTCGGCACAATAACGACGCCTCCTAATGATAGCCATGCCTACACCTGTCCGGCTTAACACATCTTTTAAGCCCAAGTTCCCATGCTTATAGTGTATCCAAAAAAAAATTGCAGAGCAATGCCTTCAAACTTTAAACCCACATGTGTCTGTATTAGTGGGTAGCAATGTAAGCGTGTCTGTGTGGGTGTGTGTGTGGGTGTGTAAGTCTGAGCTCAATGTGTTGACTGACAGCTCTTGGACGAGCATGTTTTGGTATTAGTGTCATTTGAAGTTTCTGTTTCATGGGATGACATTTTCATGAACTTTTAGCGACACCCAAAGACAACGACAAAAAACAGCAACTACAAAAGCAACAAAAAGCAAGTCACAGCACAGAAAAAAAAATCACACACATATTTTACATAGTACACAACAAAAAGGACAAAAAAAAAGCATAAAAAACAGCAAATAAAAACTATAAAGGTTCTGAAAATAGCGAGGAACAGGCCAAAAGTTGCTGAGCTTAAAGAAAAATTGAACTGCTCCAACAATGAGCGGCAAAAGTCTGCGCATAAAATAAAATATTACGCATACGCAATGTATTTATAGCACGAAAAGCTAGATTTAACATAACAATCAATAACTATAAGCGAATTAAATATTAATTCTATTTTTATCGGTTTGGCCTGTATAAGTGAATAATTTTTTTATAATATTTATAAAGTAAAAATTAATTCCAAGTTATAAAAAAATGTATGCTTAGAGCAACTTGGGCCTTTAGGCTGGAATAAAAAAGTTAAATATTTAGCTTTCTTTGAAAAAATGTATTTTAAATGCCTAAATTAAAAATCTAGTCCTTGATTTCGTAAAATTAAATCAAAGTTAATTTAAGAATCTAGAATGCAATTTCGTAGACCCAAAAATTCAAAATTTAGTAGTTTTTTAAAGTACTATCTTTTAACGTTTCTCTTTGTCTAACAATGTCTCAGTATAGTGCACTATTGTGGTTGACACTACGAGAAGAGAACGGGCTAATTATAAATAGCACACGACATGGAATACGTAGAAAAGTGGACGCTCAATTTATGACGTCACATTAAGCCGTAGTATCTTAGAAACTTCGATCATGCTGAAATCGAGCGATTTCGATGATTTCACCAATGAAGGCATAAATACTGGATTTCATCTCCAAGCAAAAATTTCACCAATTTTGAGAAGATTTTTGTTTTTTTTTGTATAGTATATAAGTAGAGGGCTTCGACCCCTGCGTGGTACGCACGCGATCTTCTTTTCCACCAGCGCGCTGCAGCGGCACGGATGTGCTGTAAAACATTCTCAACCGATAAGTTGAAAAATTTAATCATCTGGAAGTATCTAAGTTCTTCACGTTGCTTCCGAAATCAGAGTCAATGAAATTTTGACACAGAGCTTTAATTTTATGCTAAACGGCTTTCATATTTTTAACAAGTCCTGCTCTCTGTCAGGGTTCTTGTTTTGTTTTGCAATTTTTATAGACGTAGTATTGAAAGTTGTAGTCACTTCCGTCCGAACATATGTACTAAGAGTCTTTAATCTTTTTAAAAATTCATGGAATCACTTTTGTTTTAAGCACATAATTTTTTGTGGAACTTGCTTGTTTCCCCCTATAGACCAATTACTCTTTTTAAATTGGCTGACCATCTGATTTATTTCCAATTTCTATTAAGATTCGGATTTGAGATTTCCCATATTTATTTGAAAGACTCGAAATCGACAGCAGTTTCAACTTTTAGATGTTGATATAATCGAAATGCCCTAATAAATTGAATATTCTAGCTAACAAAATTTGATATAAGTCTTACTTAGCGTAATCTTTCCTATAAGTATTACAAATGAGCATTAGAAAAACTTAATTTAATTCAGATTGGCTTTTATAGAGTTAAAAAAAAGATACGTGAGTAACAAATCGAACCCATATTGTTTTTTATACGCTCCATTATGGAAGCTTTGATCAAGCTTGACGGCATTTTTGACACCCTACGGCTGGACGATAAAATAGTATAAAAATTACATATCATCTTTGGTTTCTTCTACATTCTTCATCTTTAGCCGTTTGTATTTCATAAAAATTACATATCATCTTAGGCTTCTCCTACATTCTTTATCTTTGGGAAGTTTGCATTTTATCTTTTAGCAGCTGGTTTATCAAATTTCTTATCGCGCTTGCGTATATTAGGGCTTTGAGTCTTCGGCTTAATCATTAACTTTGGACGCCTTCCCGCTCCCTTTTTTTGTTCGAAGTATCGATAATAATCAAAGTCTGGGTTCTTTTAATGGCATAGGTGGTAAATTTTTATAGGGTTTCTATGTGCAAAATTTCGCAGAAACTGCGACGAAAAGACAAATTTCTGCTAGCCCATTAAATTTCTAAATAAATTTCTGTTAGTCAAGCTAAGAGTTTTGGACAAAAAACTGAGCATTATTATAACAATTTAAATTAAGAATAAATGAAAACAAACATATTCTATTGTCAAAATTACTTTATATGCTCGGTTAGCCAATTTGTGATAAATTTAAAAATGGAGACAAAACCCTAATAGTTCGAAAGACAAAAACTGATATATGACTCATATAAAAGTTGAGTTCAAGACCTTTTCATCTATAAGTCGATAGAATGATCGATAAATTTTAGCAAATTTTCGATGAATAACTTCAATCTTTCAAATTTGAGCTGCAGATGATAAAGAATTTTCTCTGAAATGTCCAATCTGTTTCCGAAAAGTCACGCATTGCATTGGATATATCATACATAGAGTCAGTTTACCCTTTTCTCAAGTTTACTTGGAACGACACTTTCTTAGCTTCGAAATAATATTTCGAATTCGAAAAAAAGCCTAATATCTGTTCTTATAAATCGAACAATTATGATTCAAAATATCTTTCAAAAGACAATTCCATATCATAGTTAATCTTGTGTGCGCATACTTTTAGCACTCAATCGCTGTATTGCTTTGAAATCGACTCGTTTATGTGATTTCTAGTAATTTCTCTTTTTGCTTGCCTTTTGCCTGTGTCTTCCTTTTAACGCTTTGTTGTTGTTATCCTTTGCTCTGCCATTTTACAGCGATTAAGATATGTTGTCAATGTGTGTGTGTGCGTCTATGTGATTCAATGCATATGCGTAACTCTATGAATTCTGCCCTCTTTTAGGGCCCCCCGGCTGCTTTCGTCCTTGAAATCATGCTCATATTGCTTCGAACAACTTAAAAATTCCGATTTTTGTATTTTAGCTTTTGTTGCTTGTTGCCAATTTCTCTTTTTTTTTGCCTTTTGAATCTTTAGGCACGTCTTTCGATTTCAAAGGCTGGAAAGTTGAGCTTAATCGAAGTAAAATGAAAATCTATTTTTTCCAGAGCAATGCTGAAAAAAAAGACTACACGATGTGTGTGAGCCGCTACGATATATTTGTCAAACGAGGCATAACCCAACGCTGGGATACCCTGAGCGATATTCTTATTAAGTGGGAACTTAAAGCGCCTTGAATTTTTATCAGGAAAGTTATATGCGATGTTTATAGACGCCTGGGCATGGGGGTGGTCAGTGTAAGGGTTTTGGGAGTTCAAATGCAAAAACTGGATTCTTATGCGGTGATCCCAAAAACTTGTAATAAACATCGTCGGTATGTTATGTCGGTACAGTGATGTGCTGGATTACTTTTGAACTTGGATTCGGCTTCAGCTAGGTGTGCTCAGCGCTCCGCTCCCATAGACGGGTTGATCAATTTGTCTGTTACATACATTTGGACAAACTAACTATGCCTCTACAACAAAAACAAAAGCCAAATCCAGTTAATGCGACAGACCGCCCCCCCCCTGCGCCACTCCACGACCAACCAAATACCAAAAGGCAGCTTCCAGCTGAAAGCAAAAATCACGCAAATAGCGACACGTTCGCAGCCTCAGCATTGTTGCCGAAGATGGTGCACGGAGTGAGCGTAGTGTTTACCTGCAGACTGTGGCAAGGATGTCCTCAATTGTCAACTGCGCAGTTAGCGTGCGTAGCTGCACGCACGCAACTCCGGAAGGTGGAGCGGCTGGAGGAGAGGAAACGGGGTTGCCAACCCAACATCATTGACTTAACTGTTGCTTGCCACCGAACCAAGAAACCAGCGACCACGTGCCACCAGAATAGTTCGCATAGCGGCGCGTTCAGGCGTTGAGATGCGGCCGGGAGGAGCAGGTGCAAATGAATGCCTAGATTTATGCGTAATAAATTTCAATCTGTTGCCAACAAGACGCAGATTAGAAGCAGCTCGGTGGCAGCAGCAGCAGATGACGGGGTCGTGTGGTCGCTTTTTGGTTTCTGTTGTTGTTGGTGTTGCTGCTGTTGTTGTGCTGGGCTTGGAGGTTTGGCTCTAGATAGACCAGACCCTAAGTGAACGACCCTTATGTGATAAATTGCGTAAAACAAAGGCAAAAAGCAGCTGGCCCAATACTAAGACGCCAGGCGTTAAAGTTAAGTGGAAACGAGCCAAACATAATCCAAAGGAAAAGACATACACTAGACCACTGATGAGGCCCTATGCCAATACGCTGACCAAGACGATGAAGTGGCAAAAAGCAGAGAGAACAACTCTGGGCAAAAATTCTTAAAGGCCAAGAAATGGCAAAACGTTTTGGGAGTGCGCGTTTAATGAAGTAAAATATGCAAATTTGTGTGCCAAAGAGAGTTTTCCAAAGATGAGATGAGAGCGACAAGCTATGGCATTTAAGAGAGACAAAAAAAAAATAAAAATGTAAGAATGCAGTGGAAGGACGCGAGGACGACAAGGACGCCGCTGCCGGTGTTAAAGTCGGTTAATGCCCAACTACGTCACTCATGGATGACAATAGGAGCAGCCCGAAGCCCACTCCACTGTGTTGAGCTGGGATTTGGGTCTGAGTTTTGGGGAGTTTTTTTTTTTTTGGGTCTGGATGCCTTGTTAAATGAGTTGTAAAAATGCCTGATGGTTACTTGGTGATGGCAGTTACTTCTTGCCTTCGACAACAACAATTTTGGAGTTTCTGCTTATTTATTGAGTGTCTCGCTGGAATGTCATAATCTACGACTTGGGCACACCCTTTTTTTTGGGGGGCGAATGCTTTACACTTAATTAGGTTATAACGAGTCATTGTGTATAAGGAGTCTTAATTTAAATGACACAAAAGGCAAATGGTTTTTTTTTTTTAAATAATAAAAAGCTTAAAAAAAGCTATTAAACTTTTGGCTATGATAAAATGAAAACAAAATAAAGAACTTTTTTTTGTAATTAACTCTCTATTCAAATATGTGAAAGAAACGTACAAAAAAATCGAAGTATTCAGTTATCAATAGATCGATAAATAATCGAAAAAAAAAACGTTATTAATCTTAGCTAGCACCTCTATCATATATTTATAAATCATCAAAATGGAAGAGATTGCCCTCACTTAAGTTCGCTTACAAAATTGGCTTAACGGGTCTTGGTTCTATCTTAAAGTCTAAAAACCCCACAAACTTTTTTTGGGAGACACGTTTTCGGTGGAAGGCGGTCGGATCAACATGTTAGGCATGTTAGCGGGAAGCCATTCAAAGGGATCGATATATTTTCCATACATATTCTCATACATCAAACGTGGGAAAACCGTGACGGAGACCCTTGGGGAACACCTACGGGGGTAGTTAGACTTTTGATTATTGTTGACTTGGGGATTTGTACATTAGTGTCCATCAAATTATTATCGAATACTTGGCCAAGCTTGTGCATAGAGTCTTGAGAGTTGAACACAAAATACATGGTTGTCACACCCACACTGCTGTTCACATCTGGCAATGCCGGACTTTTTGTTCTTTTCTCGGCTCAAGCGGTACTTCAAGGGAAACCGATACTGCTCCGTAGAAGATGTCCACGGAGCAGTGAAGGCATTTCTGAAGGAGAATTCGAGAAGCGAATTGTGGAAGGAATTGTATAAAATATCAATTTTTATATATTTTGAAATGGTGAATCGATATAAATGTTCCGAATTTCGACCGGATTGCTTTTATAACAAAAATTTAGCTTGAAAATCCTCACCCACTAAACCTACCATCTACTCACCGCTTTCCTCTCAAGATACCACCGCTAAATATTGTTTCTCGAGAGAAAAGAAAATTAGCCTAGTTTATTTAAGTAAATTGGCCAACGGGGAGAGCATTTTTTTTTATATTTGAGTGGAACAAAGTTTTCCCTTCGCCAGAATGTTACGTATGCACGTCTAAGTGCAAAACAACTTTTCCTTTTCTCTTCTGAATACCGATACAGGGTGTGATTTTTGCAGCTACGCAAAATAGACATTTACTAAGGGACCAGGGATTATAGATTATTTTTTTTCTATTCATTTTGTATGCGTTGCAATCATAACGAATTGACGTTGCGTTATACGCAACTGAGCGAATTATGAGCAGGGAGGTGTAAGCCACAAGTATAGGCCACACTTCAATACAGATTCCGAAGCTGGAATGCGATACTCACGTAGAACATATGTTGTCAACAAGTCGCATAATAAGTGGGCGAACCAACTTGCAACACTCGCAGTTGCATGCAACGTTGGCGGCGTCAGGGCATTAGCGTCAGCGTCATTGGTAACGTCGTCGCTGTCGTCATTTCACTTTGAAAATTGCCATTTCCGTTCAATTTCGCTGGCAAATTAGAATTCCAGTGATACTCTCTGTTTGCCACATGCATGCTATATAGCTACACCCACACATAGAAACACACACACACAGATACATACATCCATATAGATACAGTTTGCGGGGAGCTCTTTTTGGCATCTGTGCGCAATTTGTTGGGATCTTTTAACTGTTGCATTTTTTGCTTGAAATAAAAACCGTCTGCTTGCAATTTTTATATGTAATGTTAACATAGATACACACATACACTGCTTTGTGTGTATGTGTGTGCAGGTGTGTGCGTATGTATGTCTAACTTGCCGCCTGCTAAAATTACATTCCAAATGTCAACGTGTCGCCTGCTGAGTGCAGCTTTATTTATGTGTGCGTGTATGTATCTATGTGACTTTGTTTGAGTATTTGTGCGCACATACATATGTACCTATGTAATTCTAAGATTTAAATTTTATCGAATGCCAATGAATATTTCAGTTGAACTGCATGCAAAAGAAAAGCAAAAACTTTTGAATTTGAGACTTTTGAGAAAAAAGATTTTAATTTGAGCTCGAGAGATTCAGATACGTTGAACATGTAAGTGATATCGATAAGCTACAATTATATTTGATTTGTTATTTCAAGATATTTGAATAATTTAATTTTACGAAGCAAAAACAAAAGCTTTAGTTTTTATAACATATTTGCTTTAAATGTATGTAAATATATACCATAATATGCATTGAACCGAAAGCTATGTATATATTAGATAGCTTCAAAAATACTATATTGTTAAACTGATTTGATAAGGTATGTAAATTTCTATTAAAATAAAAGCAACTCAAAATTTATAGTGTTAAGAAACTGCAAAAAGTTTTTTGTTGCTTTGTGTGCTACTTTTACTCAAGTCTGGACAGCTTAAAAGTAGAGAAGCTTAGGTCTTATATTAAGCAAGCTTTGCCAATAAATAAAAGATGACATGTCTCAGATGACTCAGAGAGGAGTGTTATCCTATCGCCTATAAAAATATATTCGTATGATATTAAAAAAAAAACCCTTTTGAGGCCTCAAAGAACAGTGTCACCCTACCACTTACAAAATATATATTGTTATGTGCGTGCTTAACAGCAGTTTAAATTTATATAAATTTTAAAATAAAAAACTTTTTGATGCCTCAAAGAAAATATATATTTTTATGTACTTAACAACACTTAAAATAAATTTGAAATTAAAAAAAAAAATTTTTTTGATGCCTCAAAGAAAAGTGTTGCACTATCCCTTCAAAAAAATAATGCGTATGTGTATACTTACAGGACTTAAAATCAATAAGAAACTGAAAAAACTTTTCAAGGCCTCAAAAAGAGTGTCACCCTATCCTATAAAAAAAATTTATTTTTATGTGCGTACTTAACAACACTAAAAATTAATTTGAAATCAAAAAAAAAACTTTTTGTGGCCTATGCTCTACCAACTCAACTACTCTCAAGCTACCCTTTACACAACTATTATATCTTAAGTATCTTCCTTTTTTATGGTCCGATAAAAATTAAGTTTGGTATTATTATAATTGAAAGTTTCTATTTTCCTCATTTGCAGCATAAAAACTAAATCTGTTAGCTTTAAGTTGTAGCAAATAAGTAAAGCCTATTGAAATTATTTGGTGGTGAAGGGGTGGCATAGCAGAAATAATATGAACTTAATCTGGAGAGGCGTATAAGCAGTCAAAATTATAAGTTTAGTTATCCTTGATCCAAATATCACTAAGATCTAGGCGTTGGGCAGATATTTCTAGATCAATTTCTTTTGTTCTCTTTGGGGTTCTCCGTTTTCGCTAAGTTCAATATATTTGCACTCATTGAGGCATTAGCAATAATTAAGCCATGCTTTAAAGTGATTTGTTCATATTTAACACCTTCTTCCCGAAATTATAGAAAATTACGCATTTGTGGAAGAAAAAGATATTAAGAGGTCTTTGGCTTTGCTTCTTCCACAAGGTATTGAGTTGTGCGTCTTCAACACGATAATTTCCAAAGTAGCTTACGGACTTAACTGCCGGGTGATGATTTAATGGATTGCATTTTTTTTTTGAGGTTTGTTATAGGCACGTAAACAGGTTTGCTGTGGCTTTGAAATGTGGGACTCTTCAAGTATACCTTTCTAGAGAGTTAAATAATTTAAGAGTGAAGAACATAAAAAAAGCATAAAGTAGGTCTTGGAGTCAATGGACTAAGGAGTGATAATCGTCATCCACTATACGCTTTCGCAAAGTCTACAAAAAGCAGACTAATAAGAAAATTTTTCACTTGTTTGAATACTTTGTACAAATATAAACATCCTGTATATTTTTGGGAAATAACATATAGCAGTCTGGCACGAGAGCTTTCAAAGCTTTTTTCTGTAGCAAATCATACGAAACTAAAATTTTAAGCACTTCAAAATCGGATTGAAACTGTCGAAATTACAAAAGTGGTAAGGTGTATATTGATCGGACTACCAGATTAAAATAATCTCCATTCAAAAAAATTCCGCGTAGTAATCTATATTATAGTCAAGGTTACATATTCTTGGATAGATTTTTTGGATTTCTTATAGAAGTGTAATAAAATGTAAAGAAAGCTGAATAATCCTTACCATTAGTGCTGGAGAAAACATCGATGATCGAAGTTTAAAATCTCTATATGCCGATGTTGTCCAACAGAGATGTTTCTCCAGCACTTCTGCACTCATCAAATGGGTGTTTAGTAGTGCTAGAGAAACATCACTGTTTGCCAACATCGATATATAGAGATTTTAAACTTCGATCATCGATGTTTTCTCCAGCACTACTTACCATAGGACTATGACCAAATATACCATAAAAGAACTTGGCATAATTTAAAATAAAAAATAGTTTTTGCAAAATATTAAGGCTATTCACTTCGTAGTGCAGAAAGTGCAAAAGTATCAGACTTAAGCAAACCTAACAATGATGCAGAAATGCAGAAGTGCCCGACCAACAACATGAGCAACAACAATCAGCTGCTTACAAGTATCTTATGGCATGCCTTATTTTTTCTTTAGTTTTTGTGAGAAAAATGTCATTTGAAAGTATAAAAGCTTTAGTTTTGTAGATTAGTCAGTAAAATATATATTAAATACAAACATAATTAAATTAATATAAATGTTTCATTTAAAATATACATTAGTTGCTTGGCAATTGAGCAACATTATTTACAATAAAAATAATTTAAATCAAATTTTATTACCACCTTAGGTAGAGCATAGGGCTTTAAATACCAATATCAAATAATGAAAAAAACAACACATTTCACGTATTACAGCTGTTTGTCACATAAACGCCAAAACCCGTAATATACTCATTAGTGGAAACTAGCGTAAGGAAAAAAGTGCCCTACTGAGTCGGGCAGAGCACTTTTGCATTTCTGCCCGAAAAGAAAAACCTACCCTTAGAGCAAAAATTATTTTTTTTTAACTAAATAGTGGCATTTAATTTATTCCAAGAACCTATGTTAAAAATTTTTTACGAAGACATAAAAGTATCGAGCACACTCAAAAACTTCCATTAGCTATTAACTTGAAATTGGACAGCAAAAAAAAAAAAAACGCTCTTCATTCGATCAACGATAGCTTCGATTAATTTTGGCCATTCGTTTGACCTTATGTGCTATTCAATTTGGTTACACAAATTGAGCGCTTTAAAGAATGATGCCCATTTCAAGCTATCCAATTATTTCAAGCGAATAAATTGTCTTACTTGATTTTGCATAAATATACATTGTGTACTATATATATTGTATATATCGTGTAAAGTATATATATATATACATATTTATTTTTTTGTATGCATATTGGCAGACGCTATCGATGAATATTTGCATGGGTTGATTGCGAAACCTTGAAACTTGCCAAGAAATGCGACTGACTAACGATATTATGTAAATTGGATTTAAACATTTACACTGTGCCTGGAGCCAGCACGGAGATATCATTGCAGCGAGTAGCTAACCAATTCTACCCGACCCAGCACCCGCATCCACACTATCACTACACTCTACTCCACTCCACTCCGACAGCTGCTCCTTAGCTCTGTCAGGCGCATCCGCGGGCCATTTGCTGTTTGCTAAAAATGGAAATGGCAAATGTGCGCATCTAATGACTGGCACGCCCGCAACTAGCAAAAACGGGAAGCGGGTATCGGGCATCGGGCACCGGTAAACGGGAGCCGAGAACCGAGGCGCAACCAATGTCTGGACATGGAGCAACGACTCTGTATAGCCCAGCCCAACACGCCGCACTTACACCCGCTTCTTCCAGCTCCCGCCTATTTATGCTGGCAAATTTGTGCGCTTTTGCTATTTTCGTCATCATCGTCAGACAACATGTGTAAATCCCAGAGAACGTGCAGCAAAAACTGGCAATTTTTACAGTAACTTGCACCACATCTCCCACCCCTCGCTGCTGCAGCACTTCACTACACTTCACCATGCTGCGCATTTTTATGACTGCATCTGAGTTGGGCTGGGATCCGAGTTGCCTCAGCTAAGTGCACGTTAAAGTGAAGCGATGACTCGACATGAGTTCCATGTCAGTCAGAACGAGTGAAGCAGAGGGCAGCGACGAGTAAGACCAAGATAGCAACAGAGCGAGTGTCTAACGCAAAAAAAAACGAATGGAAATTATTAAATTTGGAGCGAATTTATTTTTAGATAATAGCCAGTGAGGCGTGCAATGCTGCAAGGAAAAACAAAGACAACAAAAAAACGAACGTTGCAACGTCTAGTGCAACAACTACCCTCGAAGCCCCATCATATTGACCCCATGCATTTATTGATTCCAACTATTAAATTGATAGCAGAACATAAACCTAACCCAGTCGGATGCTCAGGTAAGGCCAATGCCTAAAACGAAGCTGCCACACTCCAGCACACAAGAAGAAAAAAGCGCCAGTAAAATGTATACTGGGGGGGTTACGGGAACTATGTACCACGCTCTTGGATTTATAAAACAAATTCAGCTTAAGAGCCTAAGCAAAAGTATTCGAACCACCAAAGAACGAAACAGATAACTATGCGACTATTATTTGAAAGAAATAGTTTGGCGATACGAAGCCATTCAGAAAACCGGAGCCAAAGTAAACCAACCAGCACAATGGAGTAAGATCTAAGATGTTTCCCTGAACATACAAATATGCACCGCAACGAAATAGTTGAGCAACCAACAATTTCTCGGTTACTAAACTTTGGAAAATTTTTAGGAAATCTCTCAATTTATGAACGAATACAACAGATCTTGGTCGGGGAATCGCGATTTCTTCTACTGTTAGGTTCTATGAGGTTGCGAAGGAATACTCCCAAGACATACTTATTGATTTTGAAGCTCTAAATCGAAGCAGGTCAACACTTTTTAGCGCAGAATCTCAATGAATAATTTCAACCGTCTAGAGATATCAAAAGTAGTCCAGTTTTTTTTAGGCAATTGGTTTAGCTGAGAAGCTCTGGGAGTGGTAGGGAGTCTGCCCCTTAGGTTCGCAGAATAGCTTTCTGAGCACTATTAATATCACTATGTAGCCATTTTTCAAGCTTGCAATAATATGTCTGGAAGAAGATGTTTTCGCAGGAAAACCAATCAATCGATTTTTGAAAGACTGCGTTGCCTTTTTGAAAATAGGCTTTGTTTGGAAGCAGGCCTGTCCCCCCCGGGCACGGAGTTTTCTCAGGGGCCCGGTGTAATTACTATCGTACTGACTTGATTCAAGCTAAAGGTGAGAGAGGGGTCGGTACATTTTTCCCCCGGGCCCGGATTTTCTCTCTACGGCCCTGATCGGGAGTATAAGTGCATATAATCCCTTAAGGTCACCAATGTAATTAATGTCGCGCGTCTTGGATATCCTTTCCGGGAGAGCAAGACATAAATGTACCAGCAACATCTCTAAGAGCTTTGAAAAACTTCCCTGAGAGCATTTGCTTATACTGAAATCTGTATTTCTTGAAAATATAGCAAGCCAAGTCTGTCTTTGAGATATTCTGTACCACCGTAAACACTATATGCAGATTATATTCATAATAAGTGGGCCGCTTATAAGGATGTTTGCTATAAGAAAGATTTTACTATTTCACCAAAGCGATTTAAAATTATTTGGTAGTAGAAAGGGATCCAAATCTCAAGTTCGGTTTTGATAGCTTTTATAATTCCACAATTTTTAGACATTCATACAGACGGGCGGACATGTCAGTGTAACTTTGGGATTCTCTTGCGTCTTCTGCACTTCCATACGCTTTATATATAGGTTATAAAAAATATATTATTAAATATACGACACAGTCATAGGAATATTCAATATAAGGCTCAGTACTACATCAATAAGCATAAAAATATCAATATTCAAATTAAATGCTTAACAAACTAAGTTAAATTATTTCGCTTAGAAAAAATATGTGTTGTAACAGCTGGCGCCATCTAGCTGTCAATTGTCCAAAAATGGGCAGCACTGTTTGCTCTCAAACGCTAAATAAGTTCCAGTTTTTCTTTTAGGGCTTTTAACGAGGCTGCGTACTGGCCCTAGGTTTAAAAAAGGTTTTGTGATTGAATTTTCGATTCATGAGCTACGGCAGTTTTATATGACAACGAACGTGGAAAAATTTCAATTCAGTTCACCAGTTGGAACCAAAAGGTTTGGGTTTTCAATTAATTCAACACGATAGGTCATCAAATACTAAATTTTTTCATATCTAACAGGACCAAAAATTATTTTGATAAAAATATGTATATGAATAAAGCAAAAAAAATTAAAGAATTTAGAAAAAATAAAAATGATAAAATATACCGGAAATAACGAAATTAGATTAAATTTTTTTGTTATCTTTGCTCTAAAATAAATTTTTCCATATTCCAAATTTTTGTTCAAGTACACTGTACTTATAAACTCCTTAGAGCTAATTTCTAAACCACAAAATTTGCCATGTAAGGAACTGGAATTCTGCTGTCCTGTAAATTTTTCAAAAGTTCAACTATATCTAGAAGAGACTTTGGTTCGCGAGCGCAGCGAACTTTGAAACAAGCTTTCCGTCATTTATTTATTTCAAAAAACCTGCGCTTATTTTGAAGAACTCAAAAACTTTGCTACTGAAATTAATCAATTTTTTCTTTCAGTGCAAGCACAATCTAGTGCAATCATTGAAAATTTGATTTTTCATAATATTGATGATGATTGTGCACCTGGCACAGCTGACACACCTGGCGAAAGCAGTTTTAGTTCAACGCCGCCTAAATCTATATAAAAGTAGTTGTATATATGTATTATATAAGTGTGTGTGTCTGTGTATCTGTGTGTTTGGCAAAACAAACTGCAATAAATCACAGGCGTGACAACATGCGAATATAGATGAACAAAATAAAACAAAGCGAAAAAATAAAATAGCAAAAAATTCTGTCAAAACATAGCTAGTTTTGGACCTGGCCTGAACTCTCGTTAGTTCGACTACATTGCCATACATATGTAATTCACTGTGAATTGATTATTTAGATTTGCTAAAGCTTATGTATAAGAATGATGACGTTTATATGGATGTTATTCAACAAATGCACAAATCAATCTTGGCAATCAAATCGCGTTAATACTTATTTGCTTACATTGATACTCGTTAAAGATAACTACCCTGATAATTTTTGGTATGGAAATGGAATTTTTTCATGTCACAACTTAAAGGTAGGAACAATGGGCATGCTTAGACGTGCAATATTTTAGTAATAAGACATTTACTTTAATTAAGAATTCTTTAAAATACTCACTTAGTGGGGCAAAAATGCAGATAGGCAGAAATGCAGAACTGCTCAGCATGTATTTATACTAAAAAAGTGCGTAATTTCCTTGAGTATGAAAAGTATGACCCAAAAAAAGCGTCAATATATATAATTCCAATGTGTGTTTATTTTTATACTGTACTGTACTAAACAGTCTACAGCAAGCCCTATTCCAAAGGTCAGCTTACACAGACTTAAATACGCAAAATATCCAAAACTTATTCCTAAGATTTTCGCAATCTCAAAAAAATTCCTTAATAATTCGTAGCAAGCTGCGCTTCAAAAAAAAAAAAAAAATCAATTTCTGGCAGCTGTTTTTCCATAGTAATTTATCTTATTCTCGACACTTGAAGTTTTTTTTTCACACATAATTTTAATGTCAAATTAGTTGACAACAAAAAAAAAGTCCTTGCTCAAAAGGACGCAGTGAGAATTGTTTTTTTTTTCTTGTATTTTTTTATTATTATTATAATATTTCTTTTGGCTGCCTTTTGTGACAGCCCTCAGCCGTGCGGCAAACATCAATTTGCATAATAAATGAAAATGCATTGAAAAATGGCAGCGACAAACAAATACAACCCTGCCAACAAACACACATACACAAACAGTTACAAACAAAATGGCAGCTAGGGCGCAAGTTAAACGTGCAAAGATTCAAAAATCACTTCCGCTTTGCCATGGGGCAAAAACAATAAAGCCAAAAGGATGGGGCAACCATTTTGGTTCATTGTACGACATATTTAAACCACTTACTGTCATTTGCCAGGCTCAAAATCGATGCCGGCTAAATGGCCATGGCTGTAGAACAAAAGCGCAGTGTAAAAAAAAAACAAAAAAAAAATAGAAAAACGAGTACTAGAAAAAAATAAAAGTGAGCATACTTTCAAGCGCAGTCTGTCAGACTGTCCACACATCCATATATATTGCGTGAACATGTGTGTCTATATATGTGTGAACGCGAGTATGCGGCTTACTTATTGGAAAATTGTTGTGGAAAAACACTTGACGGCACTCACTTGAAGTTTTCTGGGCTCTACACTGAGCATAAAAACGTACAGGCTTGACTTACATATTTGCAAAATTTTAAATTATCAAGGTATTAACTAGGAACAAGGATTTAAATTGTATTTGTACTATCGTTAAGGGAATTTTTAAAATATTATTAAATAATTATTATTAAATATTTCAATGTAAACAAAGAAATTTTTATTGCAAAATATAATTTAATGGAAATAGTTAAAAAAAAAGATGGCATACGTTAAAGTCGGGCGCAGACGACTTTGGGATACCCTATACCATCACATTGCAATTAAGTCCGAAATATTGCTTAAGACCTCCAAAAGATATTTTATTCGGCAAATTTGGCTACGATATTTTCATAAACAAACAGAAATCAGTCGAATTTTGCACCAAACCGGTGACCGATCGGTCCTATGGGGACTATATGATATAGTCAACCGATTGATCAAATTTGGTACACTGATTAGAAACTATAAAAAACTTCCAACTGCCAAATTTGGTTACGATATCTTCAAAAACGAACGAAACACAACGTATTTTGTACAAAAAACGTTTTTTTGACCGATCTTTACTACGGGAGCTATATGATATAGTCAACCGAGATTGACCAAATTTGGTACAGTGCTTAGGTACTCTAAAGCGCATCTTAATGCCAAATTTGGTTAGTATATCTTCACATACAAACGAGACACAACGAATTTTGTACAAAAAACGTTTTTTGACCGATTGGTCCTATGGGAGCTTTATGATATAGTCAACCGATTTTGATCAAATTTGGTGCAGTGCTTGGGAACTCTAAAAACGAAAATGTGTCCCAAAACCTATTTTGTACGCCTCTCAAAACTTTTTGTGATGAAAAATCTTTTTTTAGAATCCTTTAAGGTTAATTTTTTTTTTACTTTTTTGGTCAAGAGAGAGATTTTGACTATTTATAAACACATTTATTGCAAAATATGAATATTAAATATAATTAAGTGATAAAAGTTATCATGGCTGTTATGTATATAATAGTCAGTATATTTTGACTGCAGCCAGTACACTTATTTCTTCCGTTTTACATACACACATACATTATATACTATAGTCTAAGCGTAGAAAACTTAAGCTTGTTCTTCCTGTGTATTTCCGTTCAAGAACTAAATGCTTGGTTCACTTACTGACTAACTGACTGACTGACTAACGCTCCGGCTGACTTACTTATATGCCTTTTACATATTTCAAGTTGTTTTTCATTTAATTTAGAAAACGATGCTGCCAACGTTCCATTATTTACTCCTTTTCAAGCTCCTTGGAGTTTTCTTGCCCGTCTTCTTATTGTACTGGTGCTGCTGCTGCGTTGTCTTCTTGAAAAATTATGCAAGGAATTTTGCCTCTTTGGCAAACATGACACACACACACACACACGCACAGAGAGAGAGAGAGAGAGAGAGAGTCTACGGCATATGGCACACACAAAAGGCGCACGAAAACTATACGTGAAAAGTGTATAAGAGTTAGGATTGGTTCGGAGTAGTTTGGGGCAAGTTGGGCTTAGAAAAATGGGTTTGACGTGTTGAGGCAAAAACAGCTGCATTTTTGTGGCATCATTGAAGGCATTGTCAACACACTGACACAGCGCTGACACTAACACAGACACACACACACACACACATATAAAGTTCGCAGCAGCGCAGCCAACTCTCCCAGAACTGCCAGTTGACATACAAATTGCACAATATATTTGCCGGGCAAAAGTCAATGACTCAACAACCCAGCTAAAACTGCAGACAGACATCGCTCACAGACATCAACAGCAATATCAACCCTGGCAGAGACTTCAAACGTGTCATTTTATGCCGGAAATGATTTCATCGATACAACGACTTGACGACTATTCCTGACTGCACCTCTGTGCAACTATATATACAACAAAAAAAAAAACAAAAACAAAAAGTTGATGTACATAGGTATATACGTATGTGTAGTGCTCTCTCAGCTTAGACATTTCAATAATTTAATCACTTTATGCAAGTTCAGTGTACATACCTTTGGTACATATGTATGTATATACGAGTCTTCAGTTGGTCTTCATTAGAGCGTAGGCGATTTGTGTCTGCAAAAAGATTTATGCAAATTGTTAAAACAATAAGTCAGCTGTAAGTGTATAAAGAACATTTTTAATACCATTTGAAGCTAAAAGCGTGTATCTGTGTTTATGCAGCTTAAGATTACAAGCAGTTGCCAGCAAAAGATACAAACACAAAGTTTAATAAATCTTTCAATATGAATACCATTTTTTTTTTTTTGCACTTAATTCGTTTATTTTGATTGAATATACAGATGAAGCATAAAAATTAGCTACAGTTGATGTCTTAAAGAGAATGCACATATATTTACTATATGCACTGTATAGAGGGTATGCTAAGTCAACAAGGTGGCGTAAAAGATACACAGGCTGATCAAGTTAGAATTTGGTCAAAACAAGAATTTTCCTGTCTAGAATATAAGAGAATTTCTGCCAGGAGTTTTCGAGAATTTTCGTTTTTATTTTTTTTTTTCTAGGTTTAGACTGATGTGCTCTGAAGAGGTCTTCTTAATGCTTTATTCTTTCATTGCAGCACTATTTTCTTAAATTTTTCTTGAGACCTATCAACTAGCATCAAGTGATTGCCTTTCTAAGATCATACATTACATTCTCAAGCTAAGAATTTCGGTCTTAAAAAAAAAGCTCTTGAAATAAAAATAGCGGCCAAGGTAGCCTAGCGGCAGTGCACTAGACTATCAACCTAAAGGTTATGGGTTCGTATCCCACGTAAAGCATAGTCCTGCACTTTCCACTTTTACTATTCCCCTAATTTTTCCAGTCTATTCTATGTCCTTATCACTTACTCCCATTATCGGTATCACAATGGGCCTATTCTTGGCCTAAGTGAGTTGGGTCCCAACTGCCGACCTAACCTACCAACCTACTTAGTAAAAAAATCTATTTCGCTGTGCCTCGTGTGAGCTTCATCAAGTTTTAAGGGCATCAAATGGCCTTCGTTAGTTTTCTAAAGGATTACTATCTATATTAAAGAGTCCCAAGCCAACACAGGGGTTTTGACTTATCTATACCAAATAGGGAGGAATGTAACCTCCGAGTGCTCTACCGAAATATATACCGACGGATCCAAGCTTAATGGTAGGGTCGGCAGCGGCATATTCTCGGACAAGCTCAATTGGAAGGTTTCCCTTAGGCTACCAGACCACTGCAGCGTCTTTCAGACAGAAGTTCTCGCCATCTTTTACGCGGCGAAATCATTACTGGAGTGTGAAAGTCTTGCAACATACATTACCATTTTCTCGGATAGTCAGGCTGCATTAAAATGCCTAACTGGTTTCAACGCCAACTCTAAGCTTGTGCATGCTTGCCAACTTGTCCTAAACAAACTATCCCTGCTCTCTAGGATACACCTCGTTTGGGTACCCGGACATAGGGACATACCGGGAAACTGTGTGGCGGACGAACTGACCAAACAGAGCACCCCTCTTTCCGTCGTCTATAACTGTATAGACATCGGTATCCCCCTGGCCACAGTCAAACTGGCCATTAAACAAAAGTATCTGGCTATCGCCCGCAATGCTTGGGCTAGAGAGGATTCTTGTCGCATTTCAAGACTTACCAGGTCAAATTTTGAGAGCAACAAGACTCGGAATGCGCGCCCCTTTCAACGATTTCTGCCACAGCTGCGGATCTGAAGAGGAGGAGGAAACCGTTTTCCACTTTATGTGTCAATGCCCCTCCCTATCCAGAAGGAGACCAAGGACCCTTGGGTCTCCATTTCTGACCAGCCTCACAGACCTTTCCAACCTCTGTCCCAGAGAAATTGCTAGGTTCATTGAACTTTCAGGTTGGTTCAGCAATAATACGGTTACAATTGGATAGTCGTGCCTGTCTTTTCAGAGCTGACCATGTGCTGACCATTGATACCTATATACGCAGATAAAAGGGAATCTCTGGTCAGCTCTCGGCCAGCGTTACCTATGGCATCACAAAGGGCCTCCTTCTGCCTAAGTGCGTCTGGGATTTTTTAGGACAGGCAACCACTACGACCTAACCTAACCTATATCAAAGAGTACCCATAACTCAAATCGTTCGATCATAATAAAGGGTGAGCCATCTGTTGGTTTGTTTATTAAGTATTCATAATTCGTAACATACCCGTCCAAAGTGGATGTTGCCTATGCGTTCAATGAGTGGGAAGACAGCCAGATGAATTTCGTCGAAAACGAAGTCATCCAATATTACTACGTTTGCATACGGGCCTGTAGAGCCAGCCGCGGCGGCCACTTGGGCGATAAAATATAATTAACAAACAATCAAACAGATGGCCCACCCTATATATTCGTTTAAGAAGATATTATAACCAAAATTGGCAATGCAAATTTTGTTGGACTAAGTTAAGTAAGGGATACGTTAAGTTGGTGCACATTTATTTTTGTAGAAAAGGAGACATCGGGGACAGACCAAAGTTGCCTCTAATATGGCTGGCAGACAAAATAAAATTGATCTAGACATGTATGCCTAGATCTTTAAGACTAGAAGCGCCATAATAAAAAAAACTTGATTTTTGACTTTTTATATGTCCAGCCAGATCGAGTTTATTTTTTAAAGTTATAGCTTTATTTAGTAAGGCTAAAATATGTGAAATAAAAAAAAAAAATTCTTCATTATAGTCGGATATAGTATATCAGAGTTACTTCGTCAGATTTGAGAATTGGAATCGTCTCATTGCCATAGGGAAGACTGAGCGGGCAGACTGTCGACCTCAAAGCGTCTGGAGACCCAGATTCGAATCTAGGCAAATTTTTTTTTTTATTATTATTTTTTTCTTTTTATTATTTTAAGTGCATTTTTTTCGTGCGAGAGTTGAAGTTGCCTAATTGGCGTAAGGTTGGCTCCTTAAAAGTCTGTACACCAAGATTCGATTCCCAGTCGAGATTGTTTAATTAACAACGCTGTTTATTATTATAGTTACACTTGAATAGTTTTTCCACAAAAAAATTTTACATAAATATTTCCCTACAAAGCAACGACGTATCGGCGTCGAATTTTAAATATTTAAACCAATATATTTAAATAAAATACTTATATTCTTTGGAAAGCGAACACACTCAACTTTAATAATAATAATTTGGCTTTCATTGGCATAAAATCAAAACTTGTGTCAGCATAATTATTTCGGTTTAAATAATAATTGCTTTTAGCCATTATTTCAATTTATTAACTCTAATTGAGTGCTTATTGTTATTTACTTTTGCCGTCCAGCAATAATTTCCGCCTAAATGTCAAGGTAAATTCCACTTTACGAGTATTCAATAAACTTCTCAACACTTAAATAATACTTTAAATGTTGTCAAGTGATTGTTATTGGCCCCAATAACCAACTTAAGCAAAGATAATCACTTTAAAACTCAAACCCTTTAGAGCCCTATGTATAACAAAACGGCATATTAATAAATAAATAATTTGGCTTAAACGAAAACAAATCAGTTTTTGGCAATGCCAGCAGCAAGCAATTACATTGTACATGAAATCTCTCTATATATAAAACTATATAAAAACAACAACAACAAAACGGAATAATAATTGTTATAATACTAATGCAACAATGGCATGTAAAGTGACAACAACAAAAACAAAAATTATTATTTACAATTTGCATTGACTAAACGCATAAATCGTATGTCAATTACATAGTCTTCTATGTAAACTCTTTCCACTATATTATGAATATTATATTATATGCATATATTTCGTATAAAGGCTATTTACATTATTGCACACGGATGCGTACTATTTTTATATACAGTAGCTATTGGTAAGCAGTAGTTTTTGAAAATATATTCGAAACTTCAAAGATCCAAGACGTAGGACATAACGTAGGCCAGCTATCTCAGGCTATGATGTTCACTTATATATTATGAAAAAAAATCACTCACTGTTTGCGACTAACTTTTGAATGAAATTTTCGCAAGCTTTTCTTAAAAGTTGAATTGACCTCAAGCTATAAAATGTAGGTTTATGATTTTGAACAGCATTTACGTGCATCTGTTGCCTCATAATTTCTAAACAGATTGATATAATTGAATAAATGACGTATCGTTGGCAGCTTCTTGATTGTCCGATGGCTAAAGGCTATGTGACGTCACATATTAATATGAGAGTACGCCATGCATGTTCTTCTGTTGACCAGATTCGTTAGATTCTTAACAGAATTGACCAATTGCCAAAATACACTAGCTTTTTGGCTTTTTAATACATTTTATTATCGCCAAAATTTTGCAATATAATAAATCATAATTATGAAATTACTCTTCAGTTGGTTTTTGAATTTTTTTTCACAATTTTGTGTATCATAATCCTATCATTCTACATTTTTGAAGTTATATAATAATATAATTAAGTAGAAAAGGTAATTAGAACCTGAACTGAAAGTAAGTATATTAGAATTCAAGTGAACTGAACATATTATAAATCAAAACCGTGAAACAAAATGATTTGAATTGAAATCATTGCCTGATGACAAAAAAAGTAGAGCGCACTTAGGGGTGAATATATACATATGTACTTACATACATATATTTATATGAAAGAATTTTGTTGGGTTATATTATATTATAAAGTTAATATTTATCGTTAGATGCAGATCTCCATGATCTTTTAGATCAATACAAATCATATTTCAATAAATTTTACAAGGTGACGCCAAGAAGTGAGCAAATTTGACTGCGCAGAAAACTGGTTCAACTTTCGTATGCTAGCTATATGAAATATTGGATCAATTTGAATCAAACTTCAGAAAAATGTTTGGTCACGATCTACAATATGAAAAAAAATTCTAATATATATGTGAAGTTTGATCAAAATTGGTTCACTATTTCATATAGCTACTATACAAGATTGAACCACTCGCATTATATTATGCCAAATAAGTGATCATTGGCTTAAGAAAAAATTTGGCTTATATTTACGGCTGTGCTCTGAGCAATACTATAAATATGTATTAAATACATTAAGACGTGTCTATGCAAAAAGTGTTATGATGAAATTTTTAAATATAAGCCTACTCAACAGAGTTGTTTGTCAATTATTCATTTAGTAGTCGTTCCTATATCGATCGTTAGCACATTTATATATCTACATAGCTGAATACTTTAAGCCAGGGCTGCCCAAACGCTTCTTGTGGAAGATCAAAACCAATACATATGAAAGAAAAACACTAACACATCTAAAGCGAACCTTTTTTTTCATGCTATTATGTGCACTGAAAAAAATAGTATATGCTCTTATAGATTTTTCGATCTTCGTTGTAACTAGATATGCCTTAATACTCACATTTAACACGTGGAGCACAACAATTTCGTGTTTGCGAACAATCAAATACCCTTTTTTGTAAGTGCAACAGTTCAGAGAGCACAAATTAAAAACAACAACAAAATAACAGTGAAAATCAGTGGTCCAGCAACAAATATACGCAAGGGTTGTTTCTGTGCTCATGAGAGCGAAGAGAGTAAGAGAGAGAACTCGCGAAATTGTTTTTGTAATTTGCATTGGCATTGAGTGATATACAGTTAGGGCCGTGCATGCACACGTGCATTGATGCCCATGCCCAAGAGCCATTACAAAAACAAAAAGAGCCAGATGAGCTATGGGCCTGGGCACCCCAAGCACCCCCTTTAAGCACATTGCCTTGTATAAAGCTATATACAAATTTTGTTGGCTTTTGCTTATATAGTGCACGCACTGTAGCGTGTTCACTGCTAAGCAACATCTACTGTAGTTGAAATAATCTTGTATTTGGCTGAAAATAAAATAATAATTATTGCATTTAAACATAATTTTGCCGCAAATGGCAAATGGCCCACACTCTTACATAGATACACACAGGCACACACACACACTCACACACAGATACAGATACAGATACATTTCCGCCGTAGGGCGTATAAAATCAATTTCGCAATAAGCCCAAAACAAATGAGCAAACATATTGCATACTTTAAGGGTCATTTAAGCCGCTTATACTACGTTCATTAGCAGCAATAACAAATATATGTATATATATATGTGTCTATGTATTTTGCAAATCAGCAAACGCACACAGTTACACAAAAAAACAGTTAGAGGCAACTGCCTTAGTGCAAAAACCGCTAAGCGAACTGAAAATATTTGGCACGCTCTCGTATTAGATAACAAATAATAGACATGTTTTGGTTATAAACCGTTATCAAACTAATTATTTACAGTTGACCACACTTATGTGTGACCGATTCGCTCTCTCTCTCTCTCCCACGCCCCGCTCTCCGCCGCAGTGCCCATTGTTTATCTAGTGCTGTCAATTGATTTTACCATTTTATCTGATGGCTAAAATGCTCAAAACAAAAAAAAAGTTCATTTTAGAAAATGTTACCAATGCAGTGACATAAATGTAAGATAAATATAACATAGCAGCAAATTATTCGTGAATCATTTTGCAGAGGATTTAATAAAAGGATGGGATGGATGAATAGGCGGTCCTACTCATTGCTATGACCAGGGAAACTAATATTGAAAAGCATGACAGGTCAGTCAATTACGCACACTCAGAAAAATGGCTCGATCTCAATTTCATTTTTTTACAGAACTAACGAAATGTTCTTTCGTTCTATATTTTCCGAAAATTAAGAAAGAATCTCAATCTAAGCCTTAAGACCAGTGCTGAAAAAATATTGATGTGAACGATGCTGGAAAACATCGATATATCGAAGTTTATATTACCTTAATTTCCTTAATATTCTGACTTTAATGAGTACATAATACTCTTTAAGACCATTTACTTAAAAATCATTCTAGTTTCCAAAAAAATGCTCTACTGGAAATCTTTGGGTTTCTCTTCAGAGATAGCATCACGATGCCTTGGGCGTCTTCTATAAAACAGTTCGGTTTCCCTTGAGACCATGTTTGAGCGGCAGAAAGCGAGAGGGTTGCATCAACGTGAAAGCCCTGTGCTTGGCCAAAAACTACCTTATCAGCAACACTTGGCGCACGCCTTCCGCATGGCCAAATTTTCGAAAAAAAAAACCATTTTTATCTTTGTTTCCAATATAAAAAAATTGTTTAAAAAATGACCTCCCATTTGGGCACTTTACCAGTACAATCAAATAAGCTTCATTTCATGCCTTTCGAGAAGATTACTCAACGGCGTTATCTTGAGAGCGAAACGAAGAGATCTTGGTAAGCACAAGTCTCAATCCGTTCGAAATTTGGGACCTTTGTACATATATATGAAACTTCTAAAATTGAATCCCAATTTAAAAATATATGAGAATGGATATTGTGGGGATCTTCTCAGAAATCTGAGGTGCTAGCCTTTTTTTTTGACTTCGCATTTGCATTAAGCCATCCCAAAATCAAACAGTGATGGGATCAAAAATTATTAGTACTGAACTAATTTATTGAACTAATCGGTACAACTGCTTAGTAGTCCTAGAATTTGCATCCTTGTACTCCTACACTACACTGTAGTGCTGGAGAAAACATCGATGTTATATCGATGCATCGATGTATCGAAGTTTAAAATATCTATATATCGATGTTGGCCAACAGAGATGTTTCTCCAGCACTACTAAACATCCATTTGATAAGTGCACTACACTAATAAAGTGATTTCTACTACGCATACGCCTTCTGGAATTCGTTCCCGGGATCCACCTCAAAGATGTCATCACGGTCCCTTGAACGTCTTCTACGAAGCTGTATCGGTTTCAAGAAGTCAGGCGTTGCCAGATTTGAGCTATAGGGTGGTTTGGTCAACGTGGCAACCCTGTGCCTTGTGTTCATCACTCTGGACTCTTGGCGCACACCTTTCGCTTGGCCAAATCTTTGGTAGTAATTTCAATAATAAGACGCATGTTTGTGCGCCGCTCAACATCCAGTAGCGTCTTTACTTTGGGCACACTTTTATCAATTCTTAAAGTTGATGGGCGACATCGTTGCACTCCCGCCTCTCCTTGAACTGCTAATGCCAATCGAACACTTTTGAGCGGCTCATAGCATCCCCTTCTTAATTAGTCTCCTTCACGGTCTTCCCAAGTTTGACGTAGAATAAAATGGCGTTATTTTTCTACATCTTGGATCTCAACGATGCTTCTAAGACAGAGGTTCAGCGAAAGAGGTATATGGGACTCTCCGAAAGGCTACCGATGACCCCGCCCAGTTGGTCCGACCGCGCTCCACCGCTACAGAAATTCAGTGCAACTACTTTTTAATACTATGGATACTATTCCATAGAGGGGTCTTAAATGGTCCCAAGTCCATCCAAGTTTAATGCTGCTCATGGAAAGCAACAAGCAGAGGGTTCACTCTTTACCGATGTTATCATAAAGTTTAGAAGAAGTATCCAAAGTAGTGGCGCCCAAAGGGGCACTTCCAAACAGGCCATGACCCTACTGCTGCTGCTGCTCCAGTTAGTAAATCTGGGTTGGTTACTCCATAAAAAACTAGTTTAAACCAAAAAAATCGATGCAGTAAACAAAATACCGCCTTTAACGACTCTCCACCCGCTAACAAACAGGATAATATTTACCACAACAACAATAATAATTAAGTTAATTAGCTGTAAAAATACAACAACATGGCATATTCTGAGGAGACTTATTGCATTTTTTGGCTGCTCAGCCAGAGAGTCAACTCCCGCACTAACTAACTGAGTCCGAACCCTTGATAAGCTGCCTTCAACGCCTTATTTCCAGTTCACTAGCTTCGGATGGTGTGGGTAGGGGGAGTGCTCTTCAAGTTGGCCAAAAACTGCTGTTAGCTGTTTTTATGAGAACGCACATAAGAAGCATGTCAACATAATTTAAACATCAAATTTTTGTTTTTGTTGGGATTTTCTTTTTTTTATATATATGTATATAGTAAATGTATGTGTATATGTACATATATATACCATAGCGTTTACGGCTTTTTGTTACGTGGTAGAATTAGCATGACGGAGCAAAATTTCGAGGCAAGGCGTCAAAACGATCTACGTGTTCCGTTGCAGAGGCACGCATTTAAATACACACACACACACACATACACTATATACATATATTATACATAGATAAGTCCTTTGGCAGCCATGCTCTCTCTAAATGATGTATGCCCGGAAACGGAAGTGCGACGCACGCCCCCCCTTTTTGACCATTTCTGCACGCAACTTTCACAGTTCGCCTGCTAATTTATTTAATTTTTTTTTTCGCTATATATATATTTCTTTCTGTTTTATGCCATTTCACTTTATTTCATTTTATATAATTTCTTTTTTGTTTTTATTTTTGATAATGCGGCTTAAAATGCATTGCGGCCAACAGCATTTTGTGACAGTTTAAATTTGTTTTATGTGCTTTATATTATGCATGTAGTAGTAGTAGTGCTATGTATGGCATATGTAAATGCTTGTTGTTCCTTTATTTTTAAATTTAATTACATGGTTTGAAATATTTCTCTGCCTCTTGTTGTTGTTGTTCTTATTGTTATTATGCGTAATCTGGTTATGCTTTACAAAATACACAATAAAATATAATTTTATCACGCTTACACATGAGTTAGCTTTTTGCACGCACACTCAAAAAATCTCACACACACACGCATATACTTCAGAAAAAAAAAATACTTATGTATGTGTTACATATGTACTGAGTATGCCAAGTCGTGCATAAACCGATTTTTCAAGACCCTTAACTTGAGTTAAAGGCTCCAAATTGTTGCAAATTGAATTATTTATAAGCTACGCGTTTTTAGGTTTTCATTTAATTTTGATTTTTTATTTTTATTTTTTTGAAATAAAAAATTTTTTCACTTTTAAATTTTGAATTTTTTTCTAAGTTCCTCAAATATGTCTGCTTCCATTTTTTTATAAACCACTCTCGTGGTCCCTTTTTTTAAGTAAAAATTGTGATTAGATTTTTTTTGTAAACTTTACCTTCTAAACTTTGAAGCCAAAAATATTAATTGGAAAAACGGTGGATGGAGGAAGAGAGGGGTTTGAAACTAGAAAAGCTCCATATCGACTTGCCTAATAGGCTAACTTAAGGCTTAGCAGCATATTTTTCTCACGAATATAGGGTGTTTTTTTTACTTTTTTCTTTGAAACTTTGAAGTGAAAAAAAAAAATTGTTAAAAAACATTTTTTGTATTCCTTGGAAAGAAGCCCAGCGTTAATAATGAACGAAAAAAAAATTGCTTCTATCATGTGGTCGGCATACATATGTCGACTTTTTCAAGATACAAGCCCCTACCTTATGGGTGCGCTTGATTCTAAGTTGCAAGGTTGCATCGACAAAGGCTTATCAGACCAAAGCTATCCAATAATTCCACAAAAGAAGTCAATAGGCAGTCAGATGTCCGCAAGTATTGGAGGAGTACAACTAAATACAGTTGACCTAATATTATAAAAAAAAAGTATAATTTATTTTAAAAAGAAGATAGAGGGAATATATATAAACTAATCCGCGTCTCTAGCCCGGTGGCTGAACTTTTTAATGATATGCACCAACTCACATCAAGAACTAGCCAGACACTTGGATTTACCATATTAAGGATGAACAAGGAAACAAGATACAAATTAAACATTATATCACAAAAAGAGCCAATAGATCACCGTTGACCAAGTGGGTGACTCATCATACAGGGTTGCTCAAGAATGCTCGAAGTGGCAAGTCAAGATGACTTAGGATAGAAGAAGAAATAGTTTGAATAGACCGTTCGGAAGAGAGGAAGTTGTAAAAGTTATTATAGTTAGAGCATAAGACACGGAAAGGATCGTGCAAAGCATCCATAGCCAGTCTATCGAATACACAGACCAGCATGGTTTAGTTGTTGGAAAGCTATAGGTCATTTTCGAAGTAATTTGCTGCGTAGAATTCGAATCCGGGGCCAGAATTGGCCTATCACGTCAGGATTTTGGATATTTGAGGTTATTTACCCGAAAAACTGCGTTTTTTCCTTATTCGGATACTACGAAGCAAATTACTTCGTAAATTACCCTAAGCTTTTCAACAACTCACATGACTCCGGTTTTTTTAGGCCTGTGTGATATTCATACTGTTCGTCCTTCTTTCTGTTACAAACGCTTGCATAAATACAACATACTCTAATAATCTCTGAGTCGCGGCTATAAAAAACGATGTAATTTATGAAGTCGAGCAAGTGCACTTGCTGCAATTTGAACTCGTGTCAGTTGGCAGTGACTGTAAATAGTTGGCCCAAAACGAATCTCTGCAAGGATGTAGGGAGCGGTAGAAAGAGTTACAGTTTATAGATATGTACTATTTATTTATGTGTAAATTCTTTTCATCTTGACGTTTTGGGATATTCTGCTCGTGTTTTAGGAGCTTTGCTATAAAGTTTGTTATTAAGCTAGATATGGAAACTAATTCAGGAAAATCACTTTAGTGCTGAATGAAAATATGTTGAAATGTCTTTTTCATACTTAAATAAACAGTTTCAAACAAATAACAAAAAAGTTCTAAAATTTTGCAGAACGAAACGTAAACCCACGAGTAGTTCACATAAGGCGATTTCTCCTATAGAAAGTTCTTAAAGTAATAAAAAATAAACAATTTTGTACATACCAAAATCGCTTTAAGAAAACGTGTTAAAAAAAAATTATTTTGAAAATTAAAAAAAATTTTATTAGGTAAAACTTAAAAAATTCGTTTGTGAGTTAAATAAAAAATAAATATATTTATAGTATTTAAGAAACAAACATGAACAATTTTTAATTTTTTTAAGAAAAAGCAATATATACTTAAAAAAAAAATAAAAACTAAAAATAAAGATGATGATAATATTAAGAAACAAACTAAAATAAAAATTGTTTTACGAAAGTGATAGTTAAAAAAAAAATTGTAAGTCTGTTAAAAAAAGGTCGTGCACATATTTAAAAAAAAAATAAATAAAATTTTTGTTTTCAAAAAAGTGTTAAAAAAATATTGTAAGCAGCTTGAAAAAAAAAATTATTTTAAGAAAAAGCGATAGCTAAAAAATATAAAAATATTTAAAGAAGCTGCTAAAAAATATGTAAATTCACACACTTAAAAAAGATATTAAAAAAAAAAAACAAATAAAATTATGATTAAGTATAAAAGGTAATTATAACCTGAACTCTTAAAGTTGGTATATTAGAATTCACGTACACTGTAAATATTGTAAATAAAAACCGTGAAATAAATTGAAAAAAAAAAAAAATTTTTTTATTTTTATAAAAAATACATTTTTATTTTTTTTAGATTTCGCATTTTCTAAAATTAATATGATTTTACTGTTTAAAAATGTTATGCACTTCAAGAATTTTTTTCGATGCCATCCATTATAATGATTAACGCCCAAGGTTGTTTGGAAGCTGTTTTTTAAAACTTGGATGCGCATAAAGCCACACCAAAAAAACTTTTATTAAACATGCTCTGAGCTGCTACTCCGAAACTCCGCTTTTTTTTTGGGCACATGGTTTCATATATTAAGTATACGCAAAATAAACCAGTTTTTCTAACATAAACTTGAAATTTGAATCAAATATATTTTTTTATTACAGCTAAAAAAGCAAAAAAAAAAACATAAAATGTATTTTAATAAAATAATTGCACTTAAATGTATTTATGACAAATTAAAGCATATTCGATATGGATTAACAATATTAGAAAATTCAAATCTGTCTGCATTTATTTGAATTTTGTAAAGTGTGTTAAGCGTGTTAATTTAACACATTGCAATTAGAATATTATAAAAGCTATAGTTTAAAAATTAAAAATAAATGATAATCTCAAATTCAATTTAAAATGTTTGCAATAAATTATTAGACTGTACAAAATGTATCTCATATGTAACCCAGCCCGCACATTTCTTTAGTTCTAGTTTAGGTTTCATTTTTTTTTTTTTCGAGGAACCGCCTTAATGAGTGGGCTTAAAACTTTGACAGCAAAGCCATATTTTGCGGCTGGGGTCAGGTTAAGCCAAGCCAAGTTGAGTTTGGGTTAATGGAACGTATAGTCCCAGGCTTGGGTTTAGTGACTTTAGTCAGTTTCGTGGCTCACAAAGGCAGCACGAATACACACATTACGTATACGACATGTATGCGTGTGTCGTTTTCTCATACATTTTGTTTGTGTATTTTTCACATAACCCTTTGTTGACTGCTTTATAAATGTTCTATGTAATGTATACATATATGTATTTTTTTATGTATTTGTTATTGCCATTATGTGTGATGTGCTTTCTTTTTGTTGTGCAAATGAAAAAACCTACTTTCGTGCTTGTTTAGATTCCAACACCGTTGTGCTACTTTTGGTTGTCGTTGTTGTTGTTGTTGTTGCACATTATATTATTTTAAGCCCCACAAAGAGTTCATTAATATGTACATACAAACTAATACATACAAAACCACACACAAATACGCACAGGGATGTTGGAAAAAAAAATGTAACTTTTTGAAAAACCAAAAAGGTATTAATAACGACATTCAAACAGAAAAAACTAAAAGTGTATAAAACAGATGAGACATATTGTGCCATAAGGCCTTGAATTTGGCTTTATGCTATTTAGACAAAAAACAAATAATCCACAAAATAATCTTTCCCTAAAGAAAAGTTTATGTGAATTTCACAAACGCTTTTAGCATAAAAAGTTTAAAAAGGAAAATAATAAAATCCAAGTTCTTTAACGAAGCTGAGAGTGAAATAACAAAAATATCGTCACGTAACAAAATAAGGCTTGCTCTGTGTAAGTGTATGTCTGGTACATATAGTTTATTTTTAAAAAATTAAAAAAAAAATTTTGTATTTAAAAATCAAAAGTAAACTCAATTTTGCACAAATCTAGGAATGATCACATTTTATGCGCCTTACAACTTTCGATAATTTATCGAGTTTTCGATGACTGAATATACAGTTAGGCTTTTCATTTTCAAAACATATCTCGTAAAGGAATAAAGATATTTAAATAATTTTAAAAGTAAGCATTTCAAAAATAAATTGAATTTTTTTTTAAATTTTCTAATAATGTTTTTTTTAAATAATTTTTTATTTAGTGCGCGCGAATTCACTTTTTTTTAACAAGCTTCCGCCTATTTATCGAGTTATCGATAAGTATATATTCAGGTATGCTGACTTTTTTTCATTAACAATAAACGGGTTTTCAATAATTTTTTTTCCAAAGAAAGTTAAAAATTTGAATTAAAAAATATTTAGGATTTTTAAAATTTTTTTGTAATATTTTTAATCACTTTTTTAGTGTTTGAGTTTAAAGATCAAAAGTGAAATCAACTTTGCTCAAAAATACGACTTATCAGGAAAAATTAATTTTATTTGCAAATTTTCGATTATTTATTGCTGCATTTTCTGGTAGACTTTTCTTTAATAAAAAATGTCTTGCAAACGAATAAAGATATTTGAATAATTTTTAAAGTTTGTATATATTTTTAATAATTTCTTAACAATTTTTGTTTTTTTTGGTTTAAATTTAAAAATGAAAAGCGAAATCAACGCGTGAATCCAGTTTTTTTTCAAATTTCCGCCTATTTATGAAGTTTTTGACAACTGAACTTTCAGGTAAAGTTTTCTTTGACAAGAACTATCTTGTTAATTAATAAAGATATTTGAAATTTTTTTTTTTCTTTCAATAAAAGTTAAAAGTTTGAAAAAAAAATGTTATAGGTTTTTTTTCAAACCGTGCTTTAGTATTTTTAAGAATATTCAAAAAAAAAAAAATGTGCAGCGTAGAATGCCCTACAACATAGGTAAACGATTTTAAGAAATTGTGAATAAATTATTTTTTAAATTTATGTATACTTACTATATATTGTCCTTATTTTAACGCAAGCAACTTCAGTGGAAATAAACTCATTGTAAATTTTGCGAAAAAAACATTTAGTAATTATGGCTATTTGCGTAGAAAAAAGTTTGTACAAAAATCGAAGAAAAATATGTCACCACAGAAATCGATAACAAATTTTTGGGCTTCCAATCTTATTTGAACTTCTAAACTTACTTGTTAGAAAGTTTTTTTTAAGAAGTTTTGGTTTTTTTGTCTGGTTTTTCGATTAACCAGATTAACCAGATTCTTCTGTTCAAACAAAGCAGAAAATCCAATGATAAAAAATTTAATACAGTCGAGGCCCTGTACCTTTTTTTTCGAAAAAAATGTTATCCCTGCATATTCCTTCAAAGAACTTTCCAATTGAAACATTTTTTTTGTTGCAAAACTATATTTATACCTATAAGTTCCGTGAATTTGTACCGATTTTGATGAAAATCGTAAGTTACGTCAAAGAAGCTTTTTAAAGTATATGGGTTAGGTTTCATGTTGATATGTTGAGGGGTGTGAGAGAAAACACTAGATCGCTTGTTACCATAGTTATGTAGAGTCCAATATTGACGCAGTTTATTAGCAAGGGGTGTTGAAATTTGTATATTTTTGACTATAACTTTTGTTGTGATTGTCCGATTTTGTTGATTTTTGATTCAACAAACTTCATTTTTTCAGGAAATATGCGCGACACTTGGTTAAGTTTCGTATCTCTAGCTCTTATAGTCTCCGAAATCTAGGTGTTCATACAGACGGACAGACGGACGGACATACGGACATGGCTCAATCGCTACCCGAGGTTATGATAAGCATTTTGGTATAAAGGACTTGGGGTCTGCCACGCCTCCTTCTGTCCGTTACGTACATTGCACAAATCAAGGATACCCTTTTTTACCTATAGGCACAGGGTAGTGCTGGAGAAAACATCGATGTTATATCGATGCATCGATGTATCGGAGTTTTAAATCCAACAGAGGTGTTTCTCCAGCACACTACTAAACACCCATTTGAGGAGTGCAGCAGTGCTGGAGAAACATCTCTGTTGGACAACATCAATATACAGATGTTTTAAACTTCGATACATCGATGCGTCGATATAACATCGTTGTTTTCTCCAGCACTAGTACAGGGCATAAAAATATTCATCGTAACTCACTTATTTGTTTATGAAAGTGTGTACAGTCAACATATTTAGTTGAGCATTAGTTTAATTTCAGTGACAAACTCTTAATCAGCTGCAATGTCAAGTACCTACCACATGAATGTAGCCAACTTGATAGTCTATCCTGTAAATATCTCATCATCAGCATAAACTATTAAATCTACTTCATTTCAATGTGTTAGATGAATTGTTGACATTAACCAGTAAATTTATGAACCACAAAATATGCGTCTACATCTAGATCTCTCAGAGTTATGTATTTCACTTGTCTGGCAATTTTGCCTGTTGCTGCTGCGCTACATACATATATATATCTTTATATATAATATATAAATGGAAAAGTTTATGTTGTGCACATTAAAATTATGGGAATTTTTTGTGGCTACACATAAAATTACTCCGAGCTAATTAATTATAAACAAATTTGTGCCTTTTGTTAAATGTGTCGAAAATTTTGCTTAGAAGGCATGTTAAAATTTTAACGACTAGTAGGACGGGGAATGTCTTTAATAAATTTATAGTGCTAGCAATTAGTAAATTTAGATATAGTTTCATTTTCAGATGACCTTTTTAAACTAACCGAAAAAGTTTGATAAGCCTGGATGTGTGTGTGTGTGGGTGTGAGTGTGTGTGGGTGTGTTAAAGGCAAACATTAGCTGGCTGATTACTTTTAAATTATTTTGTGGCATAATTTCTGCGAGCTGCCTTGACGAGCTTCGAGGTGGCATGCATAATAATAAATGGAAGAGTCATGGGCTTCTGGCCATAAAGGACGACAACGCACACATCTGTACACTCGCAGAAAATTTGAACAATTATTAAGAGAAAAGATGTAAAAAAAAAACACTTTTAGTTTTTAAGAGATTCGTATTCTTCTAATTCTTCTAAGTTTCATCTTTGATGAATTCCAGGACATAACAATATTCCTGGAAATGAGCTGGCAGATAGACTAGCAAGGACCGGTGCAGCAACACCGCTAATCGGACCTGAACCATACTATGGGACTGGTAACCACGTGGTACGGGACCTGCTGAGAATGAAGGAGGAAAATAAACGGCTGCTGCACAGGGCACAGACAGCAGGACTCAAGCAGTCAAAAACCCTTCTCTCTAACTACAACCGCAAGTGGTACTAACTCATGATAACTTACGGGAAAAACACCGTGAGGACCCTGACGGGCCTCTTGACGGAACATTGTAGGCTCCGCAGCCACTTAAATAAAATTGGCATAGCAGATAGTGGACTTTGTCGCTTCTGTAGCATGTAGGAAGAAACTTCAGTGCATCTACTATGTGAATGCATAGCACTCGTCAACAAAAGAAGCAAGCTTCAGGGCACGTACATTCTCTCACCGGAGATCGTTGTTACCCTAATCCCAGTCCAATCAAAATACTGGAATATATGCAGGCCATTGGACTTCTGAGAGAGCTCTGAGCCGTGAAGGGGTACAATAGATCCATTTGGGTCGCAGTACATCGTTACACTGATTAAAATAATAATAATTCATCTTTCAAGTCCCAATTTTCTACATAGGGATAAAAACGGTGAGGATCTGTAAGTTCTGTAGAAACCTTTTAATCAATTATGTTAATAATATATTTCATAGGCAGTTTTTAATAGAGCTTATTCCACAGTACCTAAAAGATTTTTTATAAAAACACAAATATCATATCTTAAGTCTAAATATTGACAATTCAAAAAAATTAGGTTATTTGAAGGGGACCAAAAAAATTATCGACCATGCTCCGAAAAGCGAAAACGAATAATTTTTTTTGGTTTTCGCTTTTGCCCCCAATTCCATATTTTTGGCGTCGATATCTTTGCATACTTCCCTTACTCTTATTTTTTTAGCATAGCTCTACACCTTTCTATTGAAAGTAATCCCGACTAAGCTATTCTCTTTAGAAAGGAAATTTTATATGCAAGACATGAACCATGTGAACATATGCCAAAAACTCGTTTTGAGTTGTGTATAATATTTTTTGTGTTGATTAAAAAAAGTAATAATTAAAAATTATACTTAATAAATATCTAACTTGACATTGGCATGAACAGAATCTAAGAATATTTAAAAAATTATTTCCGTTTATATTACGTGCACTTTTAAACCTATTTGTCAAATCACAAAAAAAAATTTTGTTTTGTGAAATCGGGAGAACCAATTAGAATAAAATATTCACTTTAATCGTTCACAATAGAAAAAATAAATGAATGAAAAAATAAAGATTTTCGTATGGATTATATGTGCTTCATCTTAAAGGCCCATACGCAGCTCGAAATATTTCGCACGGAATCGCAAAACTTCATATAAGTTTTTTCATGTTTTCTCATTTCGTGCGAAAATTTTCGAACTGCGTATGGGCCTAAAAACGCAAGAAATGTATAAAGAATACTTTTTGGACAAATTAAGGCTTTTCCTGTAAGTGTTTAATTAGTTTTCAAAATTCAAATTTCACAACATAGTCTTGAGCATAGAGTACAACTTAATGACAAACTTTCCAGCTTCTAGCTTACTTGGTTTAGTTTGCCCATTTTTTCGCTCAGTGTACACGTACAAGTACACGAGAACCCTAGTCTGGATTTGAAATGAAAAGGCAGCGTGTATGCCTTCTCATGCACGTGCATAAAGTTATTGTGGGTGCTCTGCGGTTGCCTTTAAATCTACGAGCTGGGCTCAGGGTCTGGGCTGGCTATATTGGGGGCGCTGAGGAGGGCGCCGCTCTTTGAGGCACATCGCATTATGATATGCTTAAACAGCATAAAACTGTTTAATAATTTATGGATCCTACAGTCCGCTGCCATTTTGTCGTTGTCGTTGTAGTTGTTGTTGTTGTTGGTTGTTGGCTGCCAGTTGGATGTAATAGTTGTTGGCACTCTTTCTGTTGTCCTTGCTTGTAAGCAATCAGTGTGGCATATGTAGCAAGCCAACACAAAAGGCTAATGCCAACGTCAAAGTTAAAGCCGAAAAGCAACCCAGCACCCCTAGCATCCCTAGCATCCCTAAGCAACCCTGAGCTGATGGGTTGCCCAACAAACTCATCAAGCCCAACCCATTGCACATCATGCGTGTCCTTGCAAGGCTATAAAATCCATAAAGCGAACCCAAAATGCCAACAGGCGTCTACAAAGGCGGCTAATCAAATGTGTTAGTCAACTTTTTCGCACCACTGTGCACAGTGGCATGAAATCAAGCATTTCGCCCGAAAATCCTTCATCATAATAAGTTAAGGCAACAGGTAATTAAATGTTTGTGCGTTCAGTAGAAAAATTTGTTGAAAAAGCACTTGAGGCTTAAACTTTGGCTAAATTGTGTGCAAAGTTTTCATTTGTTGCTTAATAAGTGCTAGAAAGTAATCTTTTATGGTGAAAAACAATGGAACTTGGCTGACTTTTGAATTGCTCTATTAACATTTAAGTTTTCAGGAGAATAAAAAGTCTTAAGCAAAGTGCAACTGCACTCTTTCAAATAGCTACCATACAAAAAATTGAACCTGAGCTCTCTTTTTCAAAGAGACACAAATAAAAAAACTGCGCATTGCGTGACCGTCTACTTATTTGATCATGAGCATTAACATGATGCAAAGCATTTTGCAAGATGACGCAAAGAGGTGCGCTAGTTTGGCTGCACATAAAACTGGTTCAATTTTGTATGGTACGTATAAGAAATAGTGAACCAATTTTGATCAAACTACACAAAAATGTTTAGTCTGAAAAAAAATAATAGTGAAGTGAATTTGGTCATGATATTTAAAAAAATACCAAAATTTTTCTAACCTATTTCTTTGTTTTAATGCGTTTTAGATCAATTAAATCATTTGTGAAAAGTTTGATCGAAATTAGTTCACAATTCAACCAGCGCTCTCTTTTGCAGAGAGACGCGAGTAACATCAGCTTCTAATTAATCATGTTCCCATTGTATGTTAACAATGCTGGGACTGACAAATTGGGTTTCTTCTGAGTACGAATAATGCTCTTTAAATATCTGTACTAAAAAGTCAACCTATTGAATTGAAAAGTTTTCAGAGCTTAAGCGCATTTTAAATTAGTCTCCAACTATTGCACACTTGCAGTTGAAATATATTCATTCATTTAAACAACCCCAAACAAAAAATGAAATTAATTTAAGTCTGAAGAGCAAAATTTAAAAAGAAAACAATTTTTTAAATAAAGAGCACTACTTATATACTAGAAATGGAAACTGTACAATGAGTCGTTGAACGTGAGTTGCATGCTGGGGCATATTGCAAGAGCTGCTAGGAAACTCAGCTACAGATACATAGATACCTACACACAGACAGATAGTGAACCACTCTTAAATAGTTAAAGGCATTTTGTTGTTATTATTGCTATTGTATTTTTATGTCTTTATGTTTTTGTTGTGCTTAACGACATTGAAAATGGCCAAAGCAACATTCATTCGTTTGGGTCATTTGAGTCGAAATGAATGCATGCCATGAAACGGCACGTCTCATATACTCAACTATACATATACACAGTATATAGCATATATACGAATCTATTTGAGTGTGTATATAAATGTCGCTAAGAGTGCGTGTGCGTGTGCGTGTGAGTGTGTGTGTACGTGCTGTCCATTATACAATGCATTAATGAGCGCCCAGAGACGCATAAATATGCCGGCTGAAGAGCATTTCGCGACAAAGCGAATCATGGAACCAAACCCAAACCCAGTTCCAATTCCAATTCCAAAAACCCAAAGCCCAAAGCGGATGCAGACGAGTTTAAGTGTCTATTTATTGCGAACTTGACAAATTGAATTAAAACAAGAGTCAAGCATCATTTTGTGTTTGTTAAATAAGGAACAATGACAATTCCCAGATATAACTCACTTTATGTCAAACAACAAATGAAGCTCCATTCAAGCAATTGCAGAAATTACAAAAGCAAAATAAAATAAACTTTTGTTTTTTTTCAAGAGCTAGTACTTAGGTGGCGGATGGCTATAATTTAAAAATTAAACAGATTTTGGAGGCGTCTTAAAAGTGAAAACATGAGTAGTTAATATCAATTTTTTATTATGAGATACAAAAATGTGATATTTGGGGGAAAAAATACTAAAAAATACTACACTGAGTTCCGCTGTATATACACATTTTGGGCGCTCACTTTGTCGAGCAGAAAAGCATAAAGGCAAAAGTGCACAAGTAGCGGCATGAGCAACTTTAACAATATGGCATAAAGGTTAATATGCCAGACTTACTCAAATTATTTAAATCAGGCAAATTTATTTTATTTTAGATTACTATTAAGCTGGATTGGGATTTTTTCGCTTAATTATATCAGCCATAATATCATAAAGAAGTTTATTATAGTGTATATAGCAATTGATTTAAATTTAATTTGGCTCAAAAGCTTTGCATATCTGACTTTTGCAGTTGTATCTATGAGTGTGTATGCGTGTGTATTTAAGTGCAGTTGACATTACCTAATTAGGCAGATGCACTGCAGCAGAGGATGCAATATTCAAAATGATTAATGCATTTCGACAAGCAGAATGGATGCATTACAAACCAGATCTGGACAAATGTTAGAGAAGTGTTGTTGGTGGGTGCCATGGACAGTGTCATGGACATAACACTCACAGACACGTACAACTTAACGAGCCATAAATATCAAATGTGGCCATTTTGTCAGCTATATTACTGCCAAATAGGCTACAGGATAATAAACCAACCAATGCTTAATAACTGGGCCGTTTACAGACCGAAAATCTCGACACAAACACAGATGGGTTCCCTCAACTACCAAAGAATGTAACTATTTGATTTTAACTGTTAAATAGATGCTTATACACTTTTAAAAATGTAAAGCTTGGAAGCGATAACTATTATTGGCAGCTTCAAGTCAGGGTATAGGAATATAAGGTAGCGTTAGTCTGCCACAGCGCTCTCTTGCTGCGCTCATAATTTTCATTTTCGTTGCGACTGTCCATAACGTAGGCTAGCAGCACAAGTATATGCTCACTCTCTCCCTTTGAATTTACTCTCACAAAATATAAGCTCCTTAGCCGATAGACTTACTCTACCTTATATTTGTAAGCCCTGGATGAAAACTTCCGTTCTCAATCATTTGTATTTCTTGCGGTAAAAAACTCATATGGATTTTATGGAATCCAAATGCAGGATGAAACACAATAAGATGTAACGATATAATAGTAAAATCGTCACGTAATGTAATGAGACGTCAAGACAAATATGCATTTCCTTTAAAATTTTTTGTCACGTTTTGGAACTTTTAAAAATATGTTGAGTGATTTTTTGATAAAAATTGTAAATTTTGCCTTTACAACTATTCCGAGAGAGGCCGCTGAGCTTTGACTTGGTAGGTATAGGTTATCTAGATCTAGTTACCTTCGATCTTCTGAAAATATCATCATTTTGTTGGAAAAATTATTTAAGATGAATACATGCAACCGATTGGGCATTCCCCAGGTATTTTGAAACTTATTTAGTTCGAATATGGTAATTGGTTGAGTTTCTAGAGCTTCCTAAGAGAGAACTGGGTAAGATAACGAGATGTGCGCAAGTTTTTTATAAGCTTTTGTCTTTCTAACTCTTGTGGTCTGCAAAATATAGATGCTCATACAGACGGCCACGGCTCAATCTTCTCATTTTAAAAGAAAACCCCTAAAATCTGCCTCGACTCCTTCAGCTTATTACACACATGGCACAAATCTGTCATAACCCTAAATAATTTGCTTTAAATCGATTTTCTTCAAAGAACACAGATGTCTTCCATCAGCGTAAGTGCATTTTCTTTCTAGGTAGAACTGGGTAGCATAACAAATAGCTCAACTAACAGCATCCAAAGCGAGAGTTTTGTCTTTCTAACTCTTATAGTCTGCGAAATCTAGTTGTCCATACAGACGTTCAGTGCTCAATCGCTATATACATAAGTTCCTTTTTGTGCTACAAGTACTATAGGGCCGTGCTCAATCGCTACCCGTATCGACATGGCTCATTTTGAAAGAAGATCCCAAATCTGCCTTGACGCCTTCGTCTTGTTACATAACTTAACCAGCTTTAGCTCGGATTTTCTTCAAAGAACCCAGATGACTTTTTAATCAACGTTTGTGTTTATTTTGACAAACTTGACTACTTAACGCAATAAGTTAATCTTTTTGTGCTAGTCTAATTAATTCAAGACAAGAAGTCTCATTAAAACATTTATATTTCTACAAGTTAAGTTTTTTTGCCTAATGAGAACTTCAAGTGTGCTACAGCCTTGGTTTGTCATATTATGACAATGGCTTGTTTATAGCTTGTTTCCATCCAGATGCAAAAAAAAAAACCCAATAGGAAACTCATTTACCATATTTGAATGCCTCAAAATAATAATTTACCCAAGTTGCATTTCAAAGGAAACAAAACATGTGGAAATGCCGCTTACCGCAACATTTGAGTTGCAGCATGCTGCTGAGCAGTCAGTGGGTTGGCTGGAATGGGAGTTGGGTCTATGCTTGGTTAACTTGCCACAAGAGCGCCAACCACAAGGACCAAGGACATTTACCTAAATTAAAGCTAATGAATTGCCTCTTCGCTTTGCATTGCTAGGCAACCAAATGAAAACGGCGGACCGCAGCCCAGCAGCGTCTAACTTTTGCTCTGTTAGGCAAAACTAAACCTGCCACAGCTTCTGCTTCCCCCAAACCCCGCGTTGCACACTGACAGTTGCATGCCGGGAAGCCACTTTGCTGTCTGCTTTAATTTGCATTGCACTTGTGTATGTTTACATTTTTTATTTCATTCATTTCCATTCTTGTTGACTACCCTTGCCACGGCCTCTTTAGCGAACTCTCTTCAAAATGCTGCAACTAACACTGCAACAGACAACCCTTGCAGCCACCCACTCGCTACCCTGCACCATATTGTTCGTTCGTTGCAACTTTCCGCTGCTTTCTTTGGCACTACGAGTATATATTTTTTTAATGAATAAGTGCATTAAATGGGCACGACAGAGCTCTGGATGCGGGGTATGTGCGGCAAATAGCTGAATGAATGTTAAGCCACACACACACAAACACACACACTGCTTCCAGGCAGACCCAACCCATTGCCAACTAGTTGGCCATAGAAACCTGCACAGTGGTTGTGAACACCACCTGGTCACTATAATGTTGCACAATGCTGCATAAATTTATATAAACAGACTAATTTTTGCTTCTTATTATAATCGCATTTTGACAGATACTACTTTCAAGTTGCAGTCCAAATTTAAGAATGCTACAAGGCTGTTGGGAGTGCGCCAAAAATCTCTAGATATTTTAAAATAGATTTTTATTGCAAGTCTTACTTGAAGTAAGCATCACCGAAATTCAAATCAAAAAACAAAACAGTGCTGTTCTACGATTTAACTGTTGCTTAACGTAAGATGGCGCCAACAAGTTAACTAGATGGCGCCAGCAGCAGCAAGAGCTGTTCTGTTTTGGCGCCACAACCAAAACTAATATGTAAGAAAATAATAGAAATATCTATCTTATATATTTGAAAACTTTTAAGCCGATAGAGATTTTCAATTCACCCAACAGCCAAATACAGATATCTCTTAAATCAAGTTTAAAAGCAAAAGTAATTCTTAAATTTTTCAGTTATCGGCAATTTTCCATATTAGCTAGCTTTCACGATTTTTAGCAGATTTCAAATCCTAATTAAGACAAAACTCTGTATTAGTCACAACTCTGTATAAGTTTTGTTGTTTGCCATCTGACAACTATTTTTAAAACAATTTTGAAATATATTTTATTTACGCAACGTTTCTTAAATTTTATTCTAAATAATAAATAAAAAATGAGCATTGGCTACATATGGCTTATTAGAATTTCAAGAGTTTTTAAATCCCTCTCAACTTGAATTCTTCCATTCACTGTCTTCAACTGGCAGCATTTTTTATGTAGTATGTATATAGGGAGAGAGAGGGAGTGTACTATGTAGTATGTCCAGCTGTTGGCTCAAATAATTGCCTTAAATTAGCGCTGCTGCACTCAAGTTCCTGCCTCCATGTTGCAAGCTGCTGCGCGGATTTTTAGGCAGTGTGTGGATGAGAGGCGGCTGCAAGAGCGAGGGCATGGCTAGTAAGCAGCGCCTCTTTACAAGTACTTTATGCCAGTAATTGCAGTACTTGTCTTGACGCTGATGCGGCCAACGTCGCTGCTGACGTAAGCGTCGGCGTAAGCGCCTACGTCAATGTGAACGTTATACTTCAAGTGCTATACATTCTTTTTCGCTAATAAAAAGCGCAACGCGCAATAATACAAAATATTTTACATGGCATAGCGGTAGAAATGAAAATGAAATACAGTTATCTGAGCCGACAGAGTCGACGACCAGCAACAACAACAACAATAACTTGGTCGTTTGGCGCCGAATGTTATATACTCTATACCAGGAGTGCCCAAACGCTGCTTATGAAAGAGCAAAAACCAATATAAATATATGAAAGAAAAACACTTACATATCTAAAGTGAACCGTTTTTTTTTTTATGTTATTATGTGCACTGAAAAAAATAGTTTATACTATGATAGGTACATAAATGTTTCGATTTTTGTTGTAACTATTTATGCCTTAATACTCACATTTAACATGTGGTGCAAAAAAATTTCGTGTCCGCGATCAAACCCATACCATTTTTTGTAAGTGCAAGAATTCAGAGAGCACAAACGAGAAACAACAACAAAATTACAGTGAAAATCAGTGGCCCAACAACAAATATACGCAAGGGTTGTTTCTGTGCTCATGAGCTCAGAGAGAGTAAGAGAGAGAACTAGCGAAATTGTTTTTGTAATTTGCATTGGCATTGAGCGATATACAGTTAGGGCCGTGCATGTTGCCTATGCCTAAGAGCCATTACAAAAACAAAAAGAGACAGATGAGCTATGGGCCTGGGCACCCCTGCTCTATACACACGAAAAAAAAATTCAAGAATTTCGCGCTTAAAAGCGAGCTACAAGAAAAAGAAGACACAAAAAATTATTTTTCTAAGAGTAAAATTAAAATTTCAAGAGCATCAAGAGGAAATTTAATTCATAATTTTAGAATAATTTTAAGAACCATTGCGCTTAACTGTCGATCTATGCAACCAAGACAAAAATTTTTAGTTTAAGAATGTTTAAAATGATTTTGGGAAGAAGTGCTCTCAAAGAGTTAGTGAACGGTGTTGGCAATAAAAATAAAAATATCAAGAGAATAAATCCGCTTTCGTGCTCATTGTTGGAACATTAAGTTTTAATAAGATTAAGCGTTCGTGCTTCGAAAAACGAATCCGAATATTTTGCGCGAATTCGTTTTAAAACCACAAACCAAATGTGCACGCAAAACGAATTTTTAATGTGGCTTGAATTCGATTACTTTGTTGCAAGTGAAACAAAATCGATTTCGCAAAAAAAGTTCAAAAGTGTAGGCATTTTAAAGTGAACAAATTTTGTAAATATCCTTTGATATTCTTAGATCTTATTTAAGCCGATTTCAAGTTGTATGTGTAGTAAAAATTATTTTAAGTTTTTTTTTTTTCAAATCAACCCCAAAAAATAGCTTGCACAACTGAAAACGAGTTTTTGTGGCATACGTTCACTTGGTTTATGTCTTGCATAAAAATAGTTCATGTCTTGAATAAAAATGTGTGTGCTGTGTTAAAAAATGGCAAGGGAAATCTGAGAAGATATCGACAGCAAAAAATGCGGAATTGGGGGCACGCAAAAACGAAAACGAAGAAAATTGACTCATTTTGAATTTTCGTTTTCCGGAGCACGGCCGAATGATTATTAATTATTATTTATGAATTTTCACTTCAATTTGTATATAACAAAAATAATTTTTAATATAAGTATTTTTTAGACGAAATATATAAAAGAAATAGGCGAAATATACAAAGCTAACCTATTCCTTTATATACCACACAATAAAAGGACAATATTGCTTATTTTTTAATGGTTACGCTATGCTTACTATTAACTGTTGAATTTGTTGATTTAAATATTAACGTAAGTGGAATTCACCTTTCACCACACATGTACGAAAGGTGAAGATCAATACATATGAATATTCCTAGTTTAAGTTCAGTCACAAATAAACTTAACACTGTTAACACGCACGGCGGTTGCTATTATTTTTCTTCGTACTCTCTCACTCCCTGCACAACCTTCCTCTACCTCTCAATGTTAACCACATTCTTATTAAATAATCTTGCATTGCAAAAACCAGAAACCTTGTTTTTAATAGCACTAATACAACAGAAGCATTGCCAGATGCGTTTTAAAATATCATTAAATTTGATCATTCCTCCATGAGATCCACCATGAACGCAAAAATTAGAAGTTGAATAAAAATATAATCTAGCTTGTATTTTGAGTGTTTTGAAATATTTTTTCCTATTTTGCCGTACAGCATAACGTCACGCCAAAATGAACACCTCCATACAATCAATATATAAAAGAATGTAACATATAGTACCTAATATAAAATATTACTACAACTTTAGTAAACATACAATACACTCTTACTTTTAATTTTTATACCTTAAACGATAGGTTTCAGAATACAGTTCTTTTTTTCAAACATTTAGCAACACTAGCGGGTTAGGCTGGCTAATTCAATACAAACCTGTCTTCTTAAGCGTTTTTTGTTTTTTCTAAGTGTTACATGCAATATACTCTTTATTCTTTGAACTATAGAGTATAAAAACATTGGCCAACTATTTCAGCTTAAAGCACATTATTCATGCACTTCACTCATATTTGCAGCTGCTGCTGCTTTCTGCTGCTCATTTCTTGCTCTTTTCTTCTTTTGGCCGTGATTTCTCCATCTCTGGCCGCCTTGCCTCCACCACCCCACACCGCCCTGCCCAGCCACGCCCCTGGCTTGAGTTGGCTTTGCAGCTGCTGGCGGCGTTGGCCATTATTTTGCCAGTGGCTACACAATTTCCGCAAAATTTATGTGCACAAAATAAAAAAAAAAACACCAGCTATAATACAATAAAAAATAAAAATACAAAAAAAATGTAGCGCCCGGCGCAACAGAAAAATTGTAAACATTTATTTACTGTCCATTTCCGTTGCCTTTTGATGTGCAGCCAGCAGCATTTTCATTTGTATTTGGAGCAATTTTTTGTGTACTCCATGGAGTTTCTTTGCTCGATCCTCATCTCATGCCCTTAAAGCGGGTGTATGCGTTTAAGCAGCAAAGATTTGAATGTTGCTTGCTATTAAAGCTTATTAGGTGTCTTGGTTCAGCTGACCTTTCAAACTCCGATTTAATACTAAGCAAAACCTTCTCTATAGTATACAGTTTGGAGAATTTGGCGGTTAATCAGGAACGTTAAAATTTTTCATTTCTAAAAACTAAGTTAATATTTTAGTACGGTGCATCAGAGAAGAAACAAATATAAAGTGAAAAATCTATTTATATTATATCTACACTTAAACCTTCAGCTAAACGGGCTGACGATCTCAAAATAAGAAAATTGCTATTCATAATAAAAAAATATGTAAAGGGCCATCAATCTTGAGGTTAAAAAAAAAATAAAGCAAAAAAACACAAAAATTTCAAATAAATCGGAAAATCTTGATAATCAATACAAAAAACCATTCTTGCCATGCGGAGGTTCCAATTTTCGCTGACGTGCTCGAGCATAATCGCCGGTATCTTGCGAATAACACGGGCTATGCTTCAAACGTAGCTGGCTAATTCACAAACACTTTAGACTTCACGTAGCCCCAAAGGAAAAATTTTAACGGTGTGATATCACACGATCTTGGTCGTCACCGGTCCGTACCGCGTGAAATTAATTTTTCACCGAATCGGTTCCATTCTTTGCAGAACGAATTTTCGTAATATAATTTTACGATTTGTAAACGTTGTTCGGGTGTCTCTCCATGATGAAATGGCAATGAAAACTAAATAAAAAACACTTGACAACTTGACAGTACTCACGTGTGACATCAAAAAAATTTTTTAAAAAGAACCTCAAGATTGATGACCCTTTATTTTTGAAATTTATGCAAAATAAAATAAAAATAAAAATAAAAATAAAAATAAAAATAAAAATATATATATATATCTATATCTATATCTATATCTATATCTATATCTATATCTATATCTACAATAATATGGCCAAAGATTCTCAAATCTAAAAACAAATATTGTGTCTGATGTTCAATAACTAGAGTTTTTGGATATTGATTTTAAGTAACCATCTTGAAAGCCTATCTTGATTTTTTCAAAATACACCTGTTGACAAATTTTGAAATTCACAAAATGCTCCCTCTGCCTAGAAGCTCTGCAAAAATCAATACATTTATAAATTGCTTGTAACAGCTCTAAAAATTCCTTTTACTTCTTTGGAGTACTAAACTATTCGGAGTGCCTACCAGAGACCTCTCAATAAAACTTGTCCCTAACAATCATCATATAACACCAAATCATATTAAACTTTCATTTTTAAACGCTTTTAAATCGTTTAAAAATTTGTTAAGAGTAACGCTTGATTTTTTTGAAAAATATTTTAAATAAAAATGTATCCTTACTTCGTATAGTCCTTTTAAAAATATGTTATGCAGTGGCTGCACTTTTATCCAAAGCACTTTTTTCGCTTTGATTAGTTTGCGATCCCTGGTATATTATGCTCAGCATAAACCGATATTAGTAATATTTGACCTGCCCAGTAATGGACATGGGTGGGCGTAATGGGTGCTAATAAAAAAGCACAATACAATGGTAATTTATCGTTCTTAAACCATTAAAAATGAGAATCTACTGAAAAAGAGAGATTTTCAACCTACTGGCTTTGGTTATCTTCTCTTTTAAGCCATTTGCTAATAGCTGGAAACGTAGATAGTACCTAATACCACTTTAAAACTACATACTGATAAGTTATCCCAATGAAATAGCGAGAGGTATAGTAAACCCAGACATCCCAAGGCGCCTACATGATTCTTAAATTAAAAATAAAAAACATTGTTCAAAACATAATGAAAAATTAAGAAAAAAGTCTTCAAAGTAATTACAAAAAGTGTAAGAAATCAGGAAACCGTCCAAAATATGTCGTAAGCCATTTAAAAATTGCAATTATATCAGCTAAAATTTAAATAAAAAGCAAAATGATTTTGTATATAAAATAATACAAAATAAAAAATAAACCTCTATCCCAGATTGCTTTAAATTCGAATAAAAACTGCTCAGGTTAGAGCTGCAGTAAATTGATGACGTCACAGTGCATTATATAGGCAGAACTTTGAATATTTGTATATCTCATCATATCAACATCAATTAGTAATATCAATATAATAATAATATAATAATTAATTTGATTCACTAGCATAATAGAGGCTTTATCGTTTCTTGAAGACAACATCTTCGAAATGGTAATCTTTTGTAATTCCAAAAGTCAACTTTAATTCCGGCGTATTAATTATGATTTGAAGTTCTCTGAGGTAGGTACTTTGATTTATTTCATAAGTTATATGGGTTGAAAAAATTAAATATTTTTTTTTTTTCTAAAGTTAATAGTTTGGAATCTATTTTATAAAAATTGCGTTAAGATCTGAGCACTAGAACCTACATTATAACGTAGCTATTAAAAGCAGTGATACTACGCATCAAACGCAAATATCTCGAAATATTCTGTATGGAACCGAATTATTTTTTTAGTCTAAAAAATTAAAAAAAAATCATCACCATTTGCGCAAAGATTTTAATTTCGTCAAATTCTTTGCTATTAGGATATAAGTTGAATAAAAATTTTTGATTTATTTATTTCAGTAGAAGAATTCTGCATTTTTTAATTAATTTTTTTTTAATGATTTTACGGAACACTATTATAAACACTAGTATACAATATATTATTTGAGCTACGGACCCCGTTGGGTACTCGTACTTGTAAAATCAAAATGTTTACCTATATTAAAATTAATATTCTCCATAAATCATCACGCCTGGGATGTCTGAAAACAAATGTTTTGGCACTACGCCCGTATTACTCTCAGTTTTACAACTTCTATAAATGGATACGCCAAGAACGATTTTTTAAAAACAGTTTTGACATCTTGAAAATATACTTTTTTTGTAAGAATTGGTGTATGTAACGCCTCCTTTTAAGATTTTTGAGATACTCTGATTTTCTTTAACGAAAATATTTTGTAGCTTATACCAAATTCGATTCAATTTTTTCACTTTCGAAGTAAAGCTCTTTAGCTTACTTGCCGACTTAACTCTAACTTTTGCCTCAAACAACAAATAGTTAGTGTATCTTATCTTTTACCAGAATACAATTTTCTACCAGCTTATTATATCTTTTCTTTTTTTTACTATTTTTTGCCAGCTTTTCATGCCGCAAGTGCGCTTATTTATTTATCTTTGTAGGTGGATTTCCACTTGTGCGCGCCGCAATTACGACACAACGTCAAATTATATTTATATCTCAGTGTGTCTATGTATATCTTTATGTAAGGGAGCAAATATTTTCTCGTCCCGACTGTGGCTCATTTGTCTTTGCCTTGACAACGACCGCTGAAGTTTTTGGCCAACGAACTGTTGCTCAACGTAATTGCAGGGATTTCACGTTTGCTCTGTATATACATAGATGAACAATATAAAAATACTTTACATATAAAGACAACATGACTGGGTACAAGTTGTTCTAGGTTTCACTGTACTACGTCAAGGGATTTGCTTTTGAATGATGCGTTTAGTAAGTGACTACTAATTTAGTGTTTAGTTGAACAATTATTTTATTTTTTATTGCTCTCTTGATATTTTTATGCATAGAAGTAGAAAGATGTTGAATATTCTTAATTTGTTAAAGAAATCACATGTTTTGAATGAATATGAAAATAAATGAAATGCAGAATTGGAAATTTTTTAACCAATTCAAAAAACCTAAGCACAACATTATGGCATCCTCTAAGATATACGTTTATTAGAGAATTCCATGAAAGAAAATCAATTTCTTACGGATTTGCATTTTTCAGAATTTTCCATCAACAAGCAAAATTTTATGAAGAATTGAAAAGTGCAACAAAGAAATTTTTTAACAAAAGGAATTTAAGTTCGAATGAAACGTGTAGAAAGCAGATACATCATATATATGATTATAAGAATATATAAAAGTCATGCATATTTATACTACAAGTAATTTGCAGCTCTTGCTTTTATGTATGTGGCTTTGTGTATGCTTACAAAGGGTGTTTTTTTTATGGTTTTACAACAAAAGTGCGATGTTTTTTTTAATTTGAAATATAAAATAAGTGAATGAATTTTTACTGCTTATATTATCCTTTTTTAAACTTCAATATATCGATACATCGATGTGTTCCAGTTATAAGCTTCGAAAAAATCGATGTTTTTTCAGCACAGCTGCATATGCAATGCTCCGGTTATGAAAACTGCTCTCGATACTGTGCTCCAAGAATGCAACCATTGTTGTGTTAGACATATGGATCAAAAACTGCATCATAAAATAATTTGATAGTGAAGAGTATGCCAACGAACACAGTGTTTAATTATGCCATGATGTCCCGTGCTGTTGGGACCGTATTCTGCAGACAGTTCTGAAGAGTGTTGAAATAAAAAAATCAAATAGTGTAGCCCTTTACCAAAATCCATTGACATGTTGATACTTTCAACACATTTATTATTGTAAAAAAACGAATCGAACTATCTAAAACCAAGCCAACTAGCCTAAAATGAGCTTTATTACAAAATTAACCTTATTCTCTGAAAGTATTTTGACAAAGCACTGATTTAATAACAAAATTTTACCATGTTCAGAATTAAATGACTTATAGGAAATACCTTAAAAAGCACCCTATATACACAGTCAGTTAAATAGAAGTTGTACATAATTTTCATGTTTTTTATAAAATCTCATCGAGTGTGGACTTATCGTAAAAAAAATTGAAGAAACTATCGTTTGGTCAAACTCTTTGTTCCGTGATTATTAGAAATATCAACAATTTCCTATGACCATTTAAAAAAAAAATTAAAATTCATTAAAAAATGTATACGTAAAAAAAATTAAAAATAAGCTCCATTTCGCATTTTATTTAGAAAAGCGGAATGTGATGAATGCGACCCTTATAAGAAAAATCTTGAAAAAAGTACCCTATATACACAATAAGTTAAATTGTAGTGCTCTGTATGCCATAAATAAAGTTAAAATGTGTTTAAGTTGTTAAACTAAGGCATTTTTTTTACTTAATTAGCTCTATTTTGGAGTTATTGTATAAGTTCACTTAGAAAGGAGGAATAAGTTCACTTATAAAAACAAAATTTTTTAAAATAACCCTATATACGCAGTAAGTTAAAAATGCAAGTTATTAAAAAGTCTCATCAAATGTGGAGTTATTAATTTTTTACTTTTTATAAAAAAATAAAAATATCTTTTTTTGTTGCGAGACTAGTGAAAATCTTAAAGAATCACCCTATATATGCAGCAAAATCTACGATTTCGTATAAAAATTTAAAAAAAAAATTCAAATTTATTAATTTACAAACTTTAAAAATCTAAGAGCTGGACTAAGGCACTCAATTTTAAAGTTATTGTATGAAAGCGGAATGAGTAATTAAGCAAATTGCATCCTTATTAAAATGTATTAGTATGATTATTTGTTTTTTTTTTTCAACATAATAACAATATTATGTTATGGCATGGTTAATTGTTATCAATTGCAGACTCTGCTGCAATAAATATGAGGGTGGTGTGCCAAGCACCTGGAGAACTGTAGCTCTATCGTTAAACTAAATTTGAAAGAATTTCTTTAATTATTACTTGCACATTATTTATTGACAGGCCTTCGGTTTGGCATTATTTAATAAGTATTAAAGTATTAAAAAACCTGGTATTTTTTTAAAATAATTGTTTGGCAATTTCAAGAAATATTGAAGCATCTTTAAGAATGATGTATAGTTAAACCTTTCGGTTAAAGAATATTAGCGACATTTTCAAACAAAATCAAGATGAAGATAAGATTTTTTTATTTATAAACTAAGATGCGGTCACACTGATATAAAAATGTGTTCAGCATTTTTTTATAATTTGTTTATTTATTTAAAATTTTTAAAGATAAAATAGAGATATGAAACCGATGCATTGACTCCTTATATTCGAATTTAAATAGTTTGGCACAAATCCCTTAGAATTAAGTTAGTTAGTAAGTTAGTTAGGTTTTAAATTGGTTATTTTTCATGTTAAATTTATTTTTTTTAGAAGGGACCTTCAATTTTCTAAAAATGTTATTACTATCTAAATAGAAAAGGCTAGAAGCCTAATCTGTTCATTTTACGTATGTATATTAGATCTCACAATTTTAGAGACTAAATAAAAAAAAATAAAAATATAGATAAGTACCTACTATTTTTTTTATAAGCATTTTTAAAGTAAATTTATTGCTTAGCATATTATTATAACTTAATTTATTTAGGTGATATGTGATTATTCCTTACATAATCTTTATTACAAAAAAATAACAAAAGCGCATAATAAGGGAATTATGCTAACATGAGAAAAATTTTCAAGTTGCTTTTGTGCTGGCTTTAAACTTTTTTATTAGTAGTAGAAACGTTTTTTTACTGAGCCAAAAAAAAAACCCAGCATGTAAAACTCATCGTACTAATGAAAAGCAATTCTAAACTTGGCCATTTTTCAAACTTTCAACAACATTAAAACTTTTATACACAAATACCTTTCAACACCTTCTACGATTCCGATTCTCGAATATTGTCTTAAATTGCGAAAATCCATTTGCTTGGTAAACTAACAAGAAAAAACGAGAAAAAATAAAAAATAGATGAAACCGCAAAAACAAGACACAAGCTCAAAGGCAATTTGTTTTTGTTGCTGTTGCTGCTGTTTCGGTTTTGTTTTGCTTTGTTTTTGTACGTCTCCTACTACGCAAAGCTTTGAAAACATAACGAGTGTGTGTGTGTGGGTAGTGAGAGAGCGAGTGTGTGAAATCAGCATTTAATTTATTTTTAATGACAACGCTCGCAGGCGATATTTCTGTACAGTTTACGGCGCCTCTCACTCTCGCTCATAGAGTAAAAAACTTTTTCACTTTTGCTGTTATTGCAAGAGCAGCAAAGACGCACTCACACAAACACACACACACAGATGCACATGCATATTAAAAGATAAGAAAGAGACACAAACTAATTGCTGTAAATTTTAAGCTCAGCTTAAAGCTCTCGTTCTAATGCATGGTAGAATAAACAAGGTATGCTATTCACTGCACTGAAACCTTATTTTTAGTCTGAGCGAGAAAGTGAGAGAGCGAAACCACCCCCATTGCTGTTGTTGTGCGTAGGCAAGCATATTAAGAAATTTTTTTTTGTGCTGCTGGTTGCAACTAGAGTGGCTTATTTTTTACCGCTGCACAAAATTACGGTAAATGCTGAAAAACTATGCGCGGAAACAACCTTCCTCGTGAGAAATATCAACGAAACTAAAATAAGGTTTGAGTTGCGAAAATTTTTCGGGAATAGCATACCTTGTTTATTCTACCATGGTTCTAATGCAGCAACAATAATAACAAAAACAAATAATGCCGGCTAATGTCAAGAGCATGCAATGTGAGCGGAGAGCTTAGATAATTATGTAGGCGACGACGACGACGTCGACAGCACTAAGCCAAATATACACACGCGCATACATACTTTGTGCCGCATGTGTATGTGTGTGAGAGAGAGGAGTGCAGTTTCATAAAGACTCACAATCTGCATTGATATAATTTGTGCGGTTTTGTGGTCTGCTCTCTCGTTTTGATTGTTGTTGCTAGAGCAGGATCAGTGGCGTCGACGCGCAAAGCACTTAGGGCATCAGTGCATTCAGCGGTCTAAGAAAGAAACCCTTAATAGAGAAGTTTTGTACATACGCTCGTTGTTGTTAATCCTTTTTGTGGTTGAAAGCGTTAAGTATAAATAGGTTTAGGCTGCAACAATGATTAATACAATCGATAATAATATTTTTGAACAAAATTACCAAAGAGAGTTTTTGATCCAAAAAAATTACAGAATTACGCACTTTAAGAGCGATTTTTCTATTATTAAGAGCCAAATTCTTATTTACTACTTCTTTTTTTTTTTGTAGACAAGCTCAGACATTTTTTGTAGACTAAATTTTATAATACTAAGAATGGTTTAAAGAACAATTGGAATGGATTGTACATACATACATAGTTTCTAAGACAGAAATCTTTGAATTTCAATGTGTGTGGAATAATTTTTCAAAGAAGTGCTATGAAATAGCATTTCGTTCTTATTGTAAGAACATTTAGTCTTAGTGCTGAGATTATAATAATAATTTCCCTGACTGACAATTGGGGATCTCTATTAATAACTGTTCAAAGAGAACAGGGACCTACAGTTTATAGCCGAATCCGAACGGCGGTGTCTGGAATTAATAGAGATTTTCTTTGGCAAATAGCGTCTTTGAGCTAGCGATGCCAGTGCTAGGAAATTGTACCAGTGCTACTGCAGGGATTCGAACCACCGACCTTCGGTTTGTAAAGCGAGTACGCTACCACTACGCTAGCAACGGCTGAGATTGATAGTATTTAATTCCTAATTTAACAAAAAAAAATAGAAAACGAAAGATTCTTTTAAATTCTTATATGAAAGAATCTTGTTTTAAGCAAATTCGAACTTAAATTCAGATCGGCACTTTCTGCTCCAAAGTCACATGATTCTGACAAGTGAAATTTTGATTGCTATTTACGCTGAACTTATCTAGATTCAGTTACGTGGATCATAGCCCAGTAGTCCATTATTAGTATGAAAAATAAAGCCAATATACTAAATACAAAATTAGTATTAAAGTATTTTATCGTTTAAATTTCCATCAAAATTACCACAGATACACAATGTGCTCCATTAAATAATAAAAATTATTATTTCAATTTTTCTCTCAAAGTAAAAAATAATTAATTTTTAGATCAAAATTTAGTAAGTAAATAATGACCACTATCGTACACACAAAAAAGATTAAGTTATATTTAGAAGTTGAAGAGCAAAAAAAATCCATACTATATTTATTGGCAGGGTTTTCGGAGCTTTTAACCCTGTTAGTCAAAACAATTAATATTATTCTTACTTTTAAATTTTATATAAATAAATTAAAAAATAATAAAACCTATATATTAATTCCTTTTTTAGAAAGAATGAAGTTTGATATTCAATTAACTGCATAACATTATATTAAGACTGTGAGTATCAAACAAGGAAAAATTATTTAAAATCGTCTTCGTCGAATCGACGAACATGAGGATAAACGTATAAAAAATAGCGTGTGGTTAGGAGTAGTATTAAAAAATAATTCATTCAAAATTAATATATTATGACGTCATCAAAACGGCCGAGATTTATTAGTAAGTACTCAAAATACTAAACGATTTGGTTGCTTTGTTTATTAATTGTTAATATAGCTAGCTTTTGAATTGTTTTTGGGTTACTTGATTCATGGAGCAAACATCTATACTACTTAACATTTGACCATAAGCATATATGTTCGAATATATGATATATTGTTGAAAACTTGTAATTTCGATTTTCGCCTGCAATATTTGCGGAAATTTTTCACAAAACCAAGAACGTACAAATTACTTCTATTTGTTTTTTTTTTTTTAATGTAATTTTCATGTGAATGCCAATATATGTTTTTTTTTAATTGGTTGAAAAAAACCCTTTTTTTGCGGAAAATAGTTGCTTTCCACACAACCTAATCTAGTAAAGGTAAGTTAGTGTTAACATTTTAATACTGTTGCTAGGCTTTAAAACTAACCTGGGACGATAGGTAAGGTCCCTGAAGGCATTTTGCATTTTCAAGGCCTTCACTAGCTTAAATAACTTTTAAACTATAAGCCTGATCATAAGTTAATTTCATGGCTTTTATCCTTAATAAGTGCAGTTAATTAAGTGCTGGCATCCAGGTAACTTAGCGGTCGTCCTAGGGTTAAGGAGCATGGGACGCGACTTTTAATAATTGAATTAACAATTGTTTTTTTTTCGAAATTATGGATAGAACTGCTTGTCAAAAGTATTGTGAACATTTAAAAATTAGTTAGAATCTTTTTTTGTACATTTAAAAAGTTCCCAAAAGAGTGTATCGAGTTGCATGAAACTTATCCTGCCACCTATTGCAATAAACCTATCCCAAAGCCGTTACTGTTGCATCTCTCGTCTTTGAGATTTTTCATTTATAGAACCAATGTCTTTAATAAAACGAAAAATATTTTCTCTAAAATAGACATGAAAATTTGATTTATTATGTTTTTAATCTTTTGTGTCGTTTTTTTAGACACTTCTTCCTTCAAAAATTGTTATATCTGTAATAGTTACTCTTGGCAAAAAAAAGATAGTTGATAGCTACGTCGCAGCGTGTTACTTTTCTTTGTGAAAAACAAGTTTTGCTCGACTTAGATGGCCACAATTCAATTTAAACAAAAAAAAAAATCATGCAAATTGAATTTTCTGCTCATATTGCTCACACCCCCACCCATTGCCAATTACGCCACTGCTGTGTTGCAGTTACTGCAAGCGACAAAGACAAAGTCAAAGGTTGTGGCTAATACTTGTGGCATTGTTACAAAGCGTTAGCCAATTATTTGTGTGTGCGTGCAGCGTATACGCTACCACAGAGCCGCAGATCAATATTGTGTAGTGGACCGACTCAGTGAGGTCCGCATAATTGGTATGTGTATATGATACCATGTAGTATTGTTCTTTAAACATACGACTATATTGTACTACTATGTATATGTTGCATGCAACATATTGTACCAGTATAAGATGCATGACTTGGCTTACCCGCGTCCTGCATATATGCAAATCACGCACACTGACACGCTAACTGGCAGGGCACTTTATACATATGTGAGTAGTATCTGTGAGTTTGTTGTAGTTGTAGTTGTTTGCCGCTTGTTATTTGCACTTGAGCTGCTAACGGTTACAGTTTGCCATAATTGCCGTTTGTTCACAGCTTTTGCCTTTGTGTATGTTTTTGTGTGTGTTTGTGTGTGGGGCACACAGATACAAATACACAGATACAGATACACAGCAATACACACTGAGTAGACTTGAATAATTTGCGCCTAAAAGCACGCTGACTGAGTATTAAATCAAGCACTAAACACACGCGCGAGTAATTTTTATCGTAATATTTTTTGATTTTTCTTTCAAAATTTAAGCCGTTTAAACTAGAAAAGAAAACAACATTTAAGACTGTCTTCAATTTTAAATGCAGCAGCTGTTAAGACACCTTACACCAAAAAAAAATATATATATCTCTATTTATACAAAAAAACAAAAAAAAAAAGTAGAAGCTATAATTTGAAAAATTAAAATATTGCACTAGGCTCGTTTAAAGTTGCGTTACGTTAAAAGCTTTTTCTGCTTGCACGCCTTAAAAATATTACGCAAAAACCGAGCAGCACTCAGCTCGCAAATTTTGAATAAAACCGACGTTACGTCTCCGCTCTTAGAGAGTTTTGCGTACCGCAGCAGCTGAAAGACACGCGAAGACTGAAGCACTATGGCATCGTTGGCCTCGTCTCTTGCTGCTTGTTGGTCGAAGCTGGCGCTAACGCCGGCGCCGACGTTGGCGATGCTGCGTTTAGTATGTTGGAGGCACACACACAACCACACACATATGCAGACTATGCACATGTTGCTGTCGGCAATATAAAAACACGAAGCTTATGTCGAGCGGATAAAACCGAGAGCCGAAGTCATTTTGGGATGCTGCTGCGTCTTGGCTGCAATGTTGCTGCAACATGTTGATAAGCTGTTAATTTCCCATATCTCAATACGATTGTAGCCGCAATTTGAAAGATAACAACTTGCTCACTTGCAAAGAACTTGCTCAATTTAATGTCTAGTCGCTATGTCTTTAAATGCGATTTTATCATATTTTGTAATAGTATGTATATTAGCGGCTTATAAATAAATAAACAACGAATATACTCTAGATTGTTTTTCAGATTTGAAACAATTTTGTTTTTTAAAGTTATAATTAAGTCCTTTGTTTGCGGCCCCAAAGATTTCAGAAGGACTTTTTTGCCTTGGAACAAGCTCTAAATAAAAAAGTATATAATAATAGGACTGTGTTATAATTTGTATGTCAGCATATTTTTAAAAGTAGGAAATTCAATCATAAAAAGTCCACATATTTTTAAAAGTAGGAAGTAAGTTAAGTAAGTCAATATACAAATGTAGGAATTTTTCAAATGTAGGAAATTAATTGAGTAAGTTAATATATAAAAATGGGACTTTTGTGTTTTTACGTCAACATATTTAAAAAATAAGGCAATTTTAAGTAAATTTATGAAAATAGAACTTTTGTATAATTTTTATGTCAAAATATTTTAAAAAGTAGGAAAAAAATAAAATTTGGACTTTTTTACAATTTTCATGTCGAAATTTTTTTCAAAGTACAAAATTAAGTGTTTTGTTGTTTTATTTCAAGCAAAAAAAAATACATTTTCATTGACCATAATCCAAAGTATGAACTTCTATGATTTTTTTTGTAAAAAATGTATCAAGAAAAAGTTAGAAGCTAAAAATTTATCTAGTGTAAAAGATACCACAATTTGTGGCAGATGTTTTACAGATTTCTTTAAAAATACTTTCCTATGGTTTTGATGGCATTTAACTTTCGGCAAAAGTTTTAATATCTCAGATGTAAAGATCAATCTAGTTCTGACATTACTTGTGGCTTGGATAAAGCCAAATTATTAAATATATTTTTAAATTTGGTAGATTTTAAATTGTTAAAATGAAACAAAAATAATCAATCAATTGTTTTCCCAAGAAATACAAATTTCCTTTTACCAAAAATAAAGATCCCCTACAAAGTAATATTTATATACTACTTCGGCATTTCATATAAAGTTTATTTTACTTTTATACAAAATATGCAAAAAAAAAAAATCATATTTTAAAGCATAAGTTTAGTTTTATTATATTAGTGATTATTCCAATACATAAGAATTCGATTTATTAAGCGTAAGCGTATTGAACAAAAACTTAGAGTTACTTTTGTAAGACCAGAGACGGTTTCCCAAATATAAAAAAAAAAATAATTATATCATTTTTATTTTAAAGATATCGCGATTTCGGAATCAAACTCGGAAATAACTTATTCGTATAATGCTGTTCAAAGACAACGATTATTTTTTTTAAACTTTGAGTTATCATCATAAGCACATGCATTGAAACTTACGTTTTCAGATGATTTTTGTATGGTTTGCAGTTTTTCGCTAGGAAAGTATTTCATAAAGTGCGACATTATGAGCATATACTTCTTTAAGAATAACAATGACCAAAATATCATCTATCAGATTTTTTTGAAAAGACAATGAAAGTAATTTGCAAGATATTTGTTTTTAATCATTGCCCACAATGCCTTCAGAAATGTACCTGGCAAAATATTTTGTTTATTTATTTATATTCATTTATTAGCTTAACCTAATATTTTACATATTCACTTACTGACGTAGCCTTTTAAGCTTTACAACTAAGATATTTGAATTTTAAAAATTTAATCAAAATATTTGTTACATAATATTAAATCAATAAGGAAAATGATAATCACGTCATACACATCGAACGCCTTGAAATACATCCAAATGCGCTTGCGAGGCGGCTGACCTTGAGAGCTAGAAAACAAGACTCAAAAGGTGCCATCCTAGGGACCTTCCTATGAGATTCTTATAAATAAGTTCAAACGCTTTTACAACGTTGTAAATATTGTTATTTTTTTGTATTTAGAACCCTAAGATTATAATTGGTTTTTATTTTCTTTTTTTATGTATATCTAGGTTAAGCTACCATCATTGGAAATAGGGAACTAGGCTAATTACATTATAAAAAATCTTTTTATGGAAGCCTTCGGCTATGGAAACTACTCGGAACTCTAGACGTCCTAGAGCATTCGTATCAGTTGCCTCGCCAGCTAGTATAGGAACCAATATAAAGCCAATCGGAGAAACTTCATTTTCCAAACTTCAAATGGCTATATCTCGGAAACTAGACGTCCTAGAGCAAAAAGAAGCCT